>OZ014524.1:111621131-117506131 GCA_963966055.1 Lathyrus aphaca | reverse complement strand
TTGTATCCAAATATTGAATAGTGGATTAAGACCTCAGTGATAGAGGCAAAATCACCTTGGCGGGTGGAATGGATGTAGTTTGAGTTCAAACGAACCAGGATAAATCAACTTGTCATAGAAGTTATTTTTAAGTTGTTAAGAAAACCCAATTCCAACCCCCTTTCCTTGTGTTTTAAGCCCCTTCAATTGGTATCAGAGAGCTAGGTTCTGAGAAATACACTTAACCGTGTCAGTAAAAGATCCAGAAGTTAAAACACATGGCAGACGCTGGCAACAACAACAATGACTACCAAAATGACAAGATCAATGCAAAACCTCTGGTGTTCAATGGTGACAACTTTGACTACTGGAAGGATGTTCTAGAAAGTTTCTTTCTAGCTCTGGATGGAGATCTTTGGGACATGGTGACAGATGAATACACTCATCCTGTTGGAGTAGATGGTCAGAAGATTGAAAGAAAAAATATGACAGCTCAACAGAAGAAGGAGTTCAGAAATCATCACAAAGCTAGAACCATACTTCTGAGTGCTATCTCATATACAAAATATGAGAAAATTACAAACAGAGACTCAGCCAAACACATGTTTGATTCCCTGAGGATGACACATGAAGGCAACACTCAAGTCAAGGAGACAAAAACTCTGGCCCTCATCCAGAAGTATGAAGCATTCAAAATGGAAGAAGATGAGACAATTGAAAAAATGTTCTCAAGGTTCCAAATTCTGGTAGCTGGACTGAAAGTTCTGGACAAAGGCTACTCAACAGCAGATCATGTAAAGAAGATCATCAGAAGCTTGCCAAAGGCTTGGAGGCCCATGGTCACTGCTCTAAAGCTATCAAAAAATCTGAACGAAATATCTTTAGAAGAACTGATCAGCTCCTTGAGAAGTCATGAGATAGAACTAGAAGAAGATGAACCCCAGAAGAAAGGTAAGTCTGTAGCTCTTAAATCTAACAAATTTGATTCTAAAGCTTTACAGGCAGAAGAAGAAGAAAGTTCTGGATGCTCATCAGAAGAAGATGAATTATCTCTTCTATCCAGAAGAGTCCAACAACTCTGGAAGCATCGTCAGAAGAAGTTCAAAAATACCAGAAGAACAAGCAATCACTCTAAAGCAACATCTGGCCACAGGAAACCCAGAAGCAAAGAAGTAGTGTGCTACGAGTGCAAAGAACCAGGACATTACAAGAGTGAATGTCCAAAACTCCAGAAAGAGAAACCCAGAAAGAAATTCAACAGAGAAAAGAAAAAGAGTCTCATGGCAACATGGGATGATTCTGAATCATCTGAAGCAGAGTCGGATTCAGAAGATGAACATGCTAACATTGCACTAATGGCAAAAATACCAGAAGATGATCACTCATCAGAATCAGAATCAGACTCAGACACAGAAGAGGTATTCTCTAAACTTTCTAGATCTCAATTAGAAGATAGCCTCTCAGAAATTCTTGAAAAATATCAGAAGCTTCAATTCAAATACAAAGACATGAAACAAAGTCTGGTATCTGAATTAGAAGAAGTTAGAAAACTAAAAACAAAAAACTCTGAGCTGAAAGAAAATATTTTTGAATGCAAAAACTCTCTTGAAAAACTTAAAGCTCAGAAGGAATCTGAATTAGAAGATCTACTCAATTCTGATAGTATCATAAAGCAATATGACTATAGTTTTCAAAAATTTCTAACTAAAAGCATAGATAGAAGCAAAATTGCATCTATGATCTATGGAGTTAGCAGAAATGATAGAAGAGGAATAGGCTATGTGAAAACTAAAGAAGAGGAAACTCTGAAGTTTAAAAAGATTGATGACGTTGTCATAAAAGTTAATACTCCTCTATGTTCTCATTTTACCTATGGTCATAATCATGACCTAATATATACTAGTGAGTCATCTTGTTCCACAAGTTCTGATTTGAAACCTAAAATAAATCAGAAGATTGTGAAAACTAACAAACAAGGACCCAGAAAAATATGGGTACCCAAAGATAAGATTGTGTATGTTGCAGATGTCTTTAACAGCAAAACTGAAACACCAATCCTGGTACCTGGACTCTGGATGCTCACGATACATAACGGGAAGAAAGCATATGTTCCAAAGTCTTGAATTAAAAGCTGGAGGCCACGTAGGTTTTGGAGGCAACCAAAAAGGAAAAATAATTGGCTCTGGAACTATTGGTAATGGAAATCTTCCCTCTATCTCTAATGTTCTATTGGTAGAAGGATTAATTCATAATCTATTATCCATAAGTCAATTAAGTGATAATGGCTATGACATAATCTTCAATCAAAAGTTCTGTAAAGCTGTTAGTTAGAAAGATGGAACAATCCTCTTCAGTGGAAAGAGAAAGAACAACATATATAAAATAAAACTTTCTGAATTAAAAAATCAGAATGTAAAATGTCTAATGTCTGTGGAAACTGAGCAATGGGTCTGGCACAGAAGATTGGGACATGTTAATATGAGAAGATTATCTCAACTTAACAAACTCAATCTGGTCAGAGGACTTCCAAACTTGAAGTTCAACTCAGAAGCTCTGTGTGAAGCATGTCAGAAATGCAAATTTTCAAAACCTGCCTTTAAAGCTAAAAATGTTGTATCTTCCTCTAGACCACTAGAACTTCTGCATATTGACTTGTTTGGACCAGTGAAAACTGCTT
Source organism: Lathyrus aphaca (assembly GCA_963966055.1). Taxonomy (NCBI): domain Eukaryota; kingdom Viridiplantae; phylum Streptophyta; class Magnoliopsida; order Fabales; family Fabaceae; genus Lathyrus; species Lathyrus aphaca. The sequence goes on along the minus strand of OZ014524.1, from coordinate 117,503,475 downwards.
CAGTCAGTGGCAAGAAGTATGGATTGGTGATCGTAGATGACTTTAGCAGATGGACATGGGTAAAGTTCCTTAGACACAAGGATGAGTCAATTGTTGTATTCTCTAACTTCTGCAAACAAGTTCAAAATGAAAAAGAGTTTAGAATTGTTAAAGTCAGAAGTGATCATGGTGGAGAATTTGAAAACAAAAAATTAGAATCATTATTTAATGAAAATGGCATCTCTCATGACTTTTCTTGTCCTAGAACTCCACAACAAAATGGGGTTGTAGAACGTAAGAATAAAACATTGCAAGAGATGGCCAGAACCATGATCAATGAGACTAACATGGCTAAACATTTTTGGGCAGAAGCAGTAAATACAGCATGCTATATTCAGAATAGAATCTCTATAAGACCTATTCTTGAAAAGACTCCTTATGAATTGTGGAAGAACAGAAAGCCCAACATTTCATATTTTCATCCTTTTGGGTGCAAGTGTTTTATTCTGAATACTAATGATCCTCTGAATAAGTTTGACTCTAAGGCACAGAAGTGTTATATGTTAGGATACTCTGAATGTTCAAAGGGATACAGAGTATACAACACAGAAACACGAATAGTCATAGAGTCTATTTATGTCAGATTTGATGATAAGCTTGGTTCTGAAAAACCAAAGCAGAATGAATCTCTTGCAGATATAGAAGTTGAAATCACTATAAACAGAACATCTGAAGAACAATCACCTACAAAACAAAACAAGACAATCACTCCAACAAGCTCTGAAGAACCCACTCAGAAGAAACTATCCAGAAGCAAGCTGAATCACCCAGAAGACAAAATCTTGGGAAAGAAGGATGAACCAATCAGAACAAGATCATCATTCAGAAACTCTGAAGAATCTCTAATGAGACTAGTCTCCCTGATTGAACCAACTTCTGTAGAAGAAGCTCTCTCAGAAAACGATTGGATTCTGGCTATGCAAGATGAACTTAATCAATTCACCAGAAATGATGTATGGGATCTAGTTCCTAGGCCCAGAGGATTCAACATCATTGGCACCAAGTGGGTATTCAGAAACAAGCTAAATGAGCAAGGAGAAGTTGTCAGAAACAAAGCACGACTGGTTGCACAAGGTTATAGTCAACAGGAAGGAATTGACTACATAGAAACCTATGCCCCAGTCGCCAGGTTAGAATCTATTAGACTTCTAATTTCATTTGCTGTAAACCATAATATCATTCTATATCAAATGAATGTCAAGAGTGCATTTTTAAATGGTTATATTGATGAAGAAGTGTATGTGCACCAACCCCCTGGTTTTGAAAATACAAAATTTCCAGAACATGTCTTCAAACTCAAAAAATCTTTATATGGTCTGAAGCAAGCTCCCAGAGCTTGGTATGAAAGACTAAGCAATTTTCTTCTGGAAAATGATTTCATCAGAGGGAAAGTGGATACAACACTCTTCAGTAAAAACATTAAAAATGACATTCTGATATGCCAAATTTATGTAGACGATATAATATTTGGTTCTACTAAAAGTGCTATGGGAAAGGAGTTTGCTAAGTCTATGCAGGCAGAATTTGAAATGAGCATGATGGGAGAATTAAAGTTCTTTATGGGAATCCAAATCAATCAAACATCAGAAGGAACATATATTCATCAAAGCAAATATGTCAAAGAACTTCTGAAGAAATTTGATTTATCAGAAAGTACCATCTCTAAAACTCCTATGCATCCTACATGTATTATGGAGAAAGAAGAGGTAAGTAAGAAAGTAGATCAGAAAATCTACAGAGGTATGATTGGCTCTCTCCTCTATCTAACTGCTTCTAGACCAGATATTCTATACAATGTTTGTTTATGTGCTAGATTCCAATCAGATCCTAGAGAAACTCACTTAACAACAGTTAAGATAATTTTTAGGTATCTGAAAGGTACTACTAATCTTGGTCTATGCTACAGAAGATCCAAAGATTACAAACTTGTAGGATACTGTGATGCTGATTTTGCTGGAGACAGAACAGAAAGAAAAAGTACTTCTGGAAGTTGTCAATTTCTGGGAGATAATCTAATTTCTTGGTCTAGCAAAAGGCAGTTAACCCTAGCATTATCAACTGCAGAAGCTGAATACATTGCAGCAGCTGGATGCAGTACTCAGATGCTCTGGATGAAAAATCAGCTTGAGGACTTCAATATTTATGAGAGTAACATTCCCATCCTCTGTGATAATACTTCTGCTATTTGTCTCTCTAAAAATCCAATTTTACACTCTAGAGCTAAACACATAGAAGTTAAACATCATTTCATTAGGGACTATACTCAGAAGGGAATCTTAATTTTAAAATTCATAGACACAAATCACCAATGGGCTGACATTTTTACAAAACCTCTTCCTGAAGATAGATTTAATTTCATTCTAACCAACCTTAGTATGGAAATATGTCCAGAATGAAAATGCTTTAATTGTATGTTTTTATCTCTCAGAAGTTCTGAACTAAAACCTCTGTTTTATTCTTTCAGAAGTTATAATTTCTTTTATTCTAACTGTTTAATTCTGAGAACTTCTGTTCAAGAGAATAACATGCAGATCTTTACATCAACACGTGTCAACAAAGCTCTAAGGAATCCTATCAGAATCAGAATACGTGTCCAAACTCTAAAAAGTGACAGAACATGCAATTGGACAACTGTCCTCTACAGAGGGACACCTGTTCAAATTCTGGGAAACTGAAAAGGCTGACTTGACACAATAGAGGCAAAAATCTTTTTGGTAACTGTTCAAAGATCTTTACGCCTTCCCTTTTGTCAGCTGCATTTATTACTTTCCAATCATTATGTTTTTTAAATTAAAATTTTCCACTAATTGCTCGTTGTCTTAAATGAAATTTTTTCCCTATATAAACACTCTTTTACATTCACTTTTCACTTTTACCATCATCGTTCTTTTACTCTCTATTTTATTTTCACCTTCATCTATTCTTCTTCTCTGAAACTTTTTAGAAACCCTAAACCCTCATCTTAGTAACTATGTCTTCCACCTCTCAACCACCAAAGGATTCATCAACAAATGTGCTACATGTTTCTCCAGTGAAAACTCTTCTCACACCCACTGAAAAGCTTGAAGTCTTGTGTGAACTGTTCGTGGACTTTGCTAGTTTGAAAGAGAACGGTTTCGATTTGCTTCCCGCCGTCAAAGCTCAAGGCTGGGAAAAATACTTTGATCGCCTTATGGGACCAGTCATCCCCAAGCTGGTTAAAGAATTCTGGGTTTTTGCAAGCGCCACAAATTCTCACGTTACTTCTTATGTTCTGGGGAAGAAAATAATCATCTCAGAAGACCATATTGCAAGACTTATTGAATCTAATGGAAACGGGATAAAGTGCAGTGAGATGGATAAACTATCAGACACAAAACTGATAACAAAAGAAATTTTCACAAATGGGCAACCCTCTAACAAAATTAAGGATCTGAAGGATCATCTCAGAATATGGGCTAAGATCATCCTTGGTAGCATTTGTCATAGAAAAGCAACCAACTCCCCTGACTACATCAACATGGACCAGCAGTTCTTGCTTTATTTCATTGCCAAGAAGAAGAAGGTAAACCTAGCCCATTCATTATTCAATCATCTGAAGAACAGTGTCAAAGAAACAAGAGAAGGAGAAAAGACCAAGAGGGACTGGATACCTCTAGGACGCTTAATTTCTGATATCCTAAATGAAAACAAATTGGTGGATTATCTGATTGAAGCTAAGCAGGTAGAACTTCTAGAACCTGATGCTGGAAAGCCCCTCAACGCTAAGAATCTCAAGAAAATGAAATTCATCACCTCTATCAAGAAGGACCCAATCTTGTACTCCAGGGAGGTTATCACAACAAGGAAGATTCCTCTACATAATTTCCAATTATTTTCTGCTGACACACCTCCAGAGGTTGTGGTTAGATATTTAGAATCTTGCAAACAAGATGGTGTGAATCCCATGTTCAACCCAGAGGAACTCAAACAACCAGCTCCAGAAGTTGTATTAAAAAAGAGCAAGAAAAGGAAAGCTGGGGAAGGAACTTCTCAGAAGGTTTCTAAAACAATCAAAAAGACAGGTAACACTTCTTCCTCTACTTCTGATTTCGTTTCTGTGGTAGAAGCAGTAAAAGTGGTCATGTCTGAACCAACTTCTTCTGACCCACCTCCTTCTGACCCAATTCCTTCTGAACCCATCCCACCTTCTGTACCCATAACTGTTTCTAACCAAGTTCCATCTGTGATACCCACAACTTCTCTTGTTTCCTCTATCTTAACATCACTAAATCCACCTGAACATGAAACTCATCAACCACAAACTCTATCTGATTTTTATATACCTATTGATCCAACACCACTCTCTGATATACACCGTTCCCAATTCGTTGAAACACACACTGATCTCCAAAACGTTCTTTCTGATATTGACGCATTCCAACCTCCTGAATCCCAACAAATTCCACCTATTCAAACTTTTAAAACAAACCCACCTAGCAATTTCCATCCTCTGAATGCTGATGGCCATGCACTAGTTTTTGACCTTTCACCCATTAGAGAAAGCTCTCTGTCCTCTTATGAATCAACCCCACCAAACTCACCTACATTCATAACAATACCAGACACACCTCCAGAAGAATATGAGCCAGAAAATCCTCTTAGAACATCCATTAACATAGAAGCTCTCCAAAAACTATCTTCTGTTTCCAACAAAACTGCCATTCCGGCCCCAAAACCAAAACCAACCAAAACAGACATTGATGCACTACTGCTTGACTTTGAAGCAGAAATGAAAATCAAGTTAGAGGATCTGAAAGTTGCTTGCTCAGAGCTTCCTGATCCAGCAGCTTCTGATTTTCTTTGGGCTACATTCAGAAAATGGTTCAATGTTGAGACCAAAAGGCTGAAGGATATCTGCTATGATATCGCTCATCAGAACTTCTGTGAATACCTCAAAGCAGTCGTCTCCAACATTGAAAAGAACAAGCCATTACTTCTGGATAACAAACCCTGGACTGAACCAGAACCTCTGGAATCATACTCTGAACTTCAGATGGTTTTAGTTCCTTCTGATGAAGCTCAGGAAGTTGACTCTGTTCCACCACCATCAACTGAAGCAAATTTTGGAAATCAAGCTGCTACAACAACTGAAGAACCTCTACCAACATCTCTTGTGCTGAAGACTCTAGAAGAATTGAAAAAGGAGAATGAAATGGTCAAACAAAGATTGGACAAACAGGATGAAACTAATGCTGAATTGAAGACTATGATTGGCAAGAAAGTGGAATCTTCTTCTGAAATCAAGTCTCTTCTGGAAGCATTAGTTACTAAGATGAATCCCCTACCCTGATTTTCTGTTAACCTTTAGTTTTATCTTCTAATAATCTCATCTGTTTAATTACTATTGTTTGTTTCTTTTTGGCTATGCCCCTGATTAATGAAAACTTGTTTCGTTTTGCTTCTTCACTCTTTTTGTTTTTCCTTCTGCATCTTTACTTTTTGATTATGACAAAAAGGGGGAGAAACGTAGAAGATTTTGATCTATAGCAGTTATCAAGATTAACCTCTAACATATATATTCTAATAAAACTGTTTGAGTTGTGATTCTAAAATAGAAACAGGTCAAGTAACCAACTCAGGGGGAGCTAAAGCTGATAAAACTTCTGAAGGATAAAAAGGAACCTCTAATGGAAATCTCTGAATTAAATTAACCAAAGGGAGTTCTTCTAATCCTATTAAACTCTATTCTTAAAATCTAAATAAATGTTTTGTCATCATCAAAAAGGGGGAGATTGTTAGAACAATTCTGGTTCTAAACCTCTAAGAGTTTTGATGATAACAATTATTATTATGCAAGAATAGAAGTTCTAATACATACTGAAAATAACTTTCTTTGTTATATGTGTAGATGTTGTAGAAAAGGAAGTTATTGAAAGGAAGACGTGCTTAATTAGAAGAAACATTGCGCCCTATATAGAAGATACATTTACTGAAGAATCCATCATTAAAGACGTGATTTATTGGCTGCGTATCAAGATTTAATTCTCTCTGATTTATGTCTAGAAGATGATGATTCTCATATTAAAGGCATTAATTAAATAATATATCAATTAATGGTGAAGACAAATATCTCTCGTTTTGGAAGGAATTTATGATAATAATTTATATCCAAAACAGGCTCAAGTTGTTCCCAACGGTCACTTTATTCAAGCCTATATAAAGGAATGATTTTGAAGATTGAAAAAGACGCTGACAAATTACTTTTTCATATATTGTATTATTGCGCCAAAACTTTGTAACAATCAAAAGCTTATTAGAAGCATACTAGTTACATTATTGTTTATTATAAAAGTGATTTTCCTTGAGTGACTAGTTAGTCAGTAGACTCAAGAAGACTTTGACAGTAGGTCATTGTGATTGTATCTAAATATTGAATAATGGATTAAGACCTCAGTGATAGAGGCAAAATCACCTTGGCGGGTGGACTGGATGTAGTTTGAGTTCAAACGAACCAGGATAAATCAATTTGTCATAGAAGTTATTTTTAAGTTGTTAAGAAAACCCAATTCCAACCCCCCTTCCTTGTGTTTTACGCCCCTTTAGGGACATCTGATGCATCCAAACCAAGAACCTTCAATCTCCCCCTTTGGTAATTGTGGCTAAAACATTATCAATACCAGTCAACCAGAAGAAACCAACCATCAGATATCAAAGCAGCAGAAAAAATAAGAAACAACATTCTGGTTACACAAAGTAAAACACCTGGTAAAACAAACCCAATCAGAACAACAACCCTCCTCATCCACTCAACCAGACACAATAGCAGAAGAAATAATGAAGATTTAGCTAATTCTCCCACTTTTTAGCCATAATATGACAACCATACCAACAGCTGTTTGTCGCTCCCGGGATTTTCATCCTATTACAAACACGAAAGTGGCACTGAAAAGGTAGAGTCTCCAGCCAGGCATTTTTATCCCGAATGAATGGGAAAGATAATAATGCACAAACCGAAGAGAAAAGGAAAGGACAAGGTCCTGCGAACCAAAGATCTGGGTTCGGGAGTCGGTTACGAACTGGGAAGGTATTAGCACCCCAAATCGTCCTTCGTACCCAACGGGATCCACGCTTGTTTGTCTGTTTCAAAGGGTGAGAAATAAAGCTACTGGTGACTAAAACCACTAACTGGAATGGAAGTGAGAAGGGGAACTGGAAAAGAGATCGAAAAAGGGGGGAAATGTTGGGAAAATAAATAATGTGCTCGAACGGGCCCTACCCCGCTGCCTACATACCTCATCAGGAAAATGAGGATCAGAGTCGACGTAGTTCGCCTAACTAAGGCGAACACTATTTATTTGTTTTTTTATGAGCTAGAACTGCTTATGTCTATGCTCAGGTGTTGCAGGATCTCCTTGAACGAGTGTGTTTACCGTCTTGGAAATGAGACAAGTCGTTGCAAGTTCGCGTTGAGAGTGAATGAGGTGAGAAAAGAATTCCCGCAGGAAAAGACGAATGTTTTTTGTTTACTGTCTTTTAGAGAAGTGTTTTTTGTTTATTTTTTGTGAACCATTCTCATACTAAGATTTGTTCATCGTGGTAGATGCCTTACACGTCTCCCCAAAATGGGACGCGCATAAGTAACCCACGACAAAGTCTCATGGCGTACGAGAAGATCAACCTTTATTAGGTGTTTTTTTACTTTTCTTTTGAGATGAGAAAGAAAGCAAAGCGAACCAAAGGTAAAATTCTAAAGGGAGACTAATAATCCTAAGTATTATCATGCATGGATGAACCTAGGTTAGTGTGGTTTTCTAATCCTAATGAGAAAAAGGAAAAGAAAAGGAAGTAGAAATCAACTTACTTCTTAAGGAAGCTAAGTCATTTCTAAAGGGGATTAGCATGAGATTATACAAATTAAGCACAAAATGCTAAAACAAACACACTTTGGAAGTGTAAAGAATTTTAAAAGGAAAAGGTTGCGTGAGCTTACCTCCACCTCCCTACAAAACAAAGGTTAGTAGGATAAAGCATAATAAAAGGAATGAGGTACACAAGTACCAAAAAAATCCTAATACAACTAGGACCTAATCTAAATTCAATCCTAAGTCTAAGGGACCTAAAAACTATGCAAAGCAAAAATCCAGCAGCTACTACAGCTCCTAAAGCACAAACCACTACTAAGTGCAATGCAAAATGCAAACAACCTATTACAGCTAACAAATAGCATGAAAAATGGGTGTAAAAAGTATCAAAATATCAAAAACAACACACATTTAACAACCACTGCTTCAAAACACAACTATGAAAACCAAGGCAGATTTGACTTATTTTCTTTTATGCACAAAAATGAGTTTTAATGCAAATCAAGTAATGAAAAATTTATGCAAGTTAGTGTAATAACATGCAATGGATTATTAACAATGGAATGCAACATCAATCATGCAATTAAATGATGCAAACTAAATGATTATTTTTGGAGTTTCTTACATTATGCAACTTCCCTCAATATGCACATGATTGAACCAAGATGTGAATGGCTTCATAATGCAATGCAAAAACCAGAGGTGTACACATTCATTATTATGCTATGAAGGATGCTAAATTATGCAAATTATGGTCACAAAATGTTATGAACATATTATGCCACATTTATGCACAAAAACGAAAACTAACGAAACTCATGTCGAAAGCTATCAAAACTACAGAATCATGCACCTAAAGTGATCCTAAAAATTCACTAAAATCATGATCTATCAAGCTATGATGATTAAAGAATGAATGATGCACAAACATGCAATGAAACAACCAAAATTTCCAAAACTGATCAGCGTTAACCGGTTAACGCCCTGGGTTAACCGATTAACGACTTTAAAAAACCAAATCCAGGGACAAAAATCAACGTGTTAACCGGTTAACCCAGGGTGTTAACCAGTTAACACTGAACAAAATGCAAAAAATAGCAATGAAATAAGCACTTTTAGCCACCAACCTAATTCTAAAAGCTCCTAATACATCTATGAACATGCTAGCACGAAACTTCCACTTAAACCTAGTCCTCTAACACCTATGAGCACCATGAATAAGCTACAATTCTAGCTACTAACAAGTACATCGAACAAATCGCAAGCAAAACATAAAACGATCAAAGAATGCCATATTGCAAGATGAAGTGAATAAATTAAAAGCGAAAAGCAGTTTCGGATTCACCAACCTACAAAGCGGAGACTTGCTTTGGTGATTGTTGCGAGTCGATCGATGCACAAAGGAAGAGAAAACTATAGACTTCAAGTTTTGATCCGTATGAAATGCAAAATAAATGCAATTGATGAAGATCTTGATGAACTCTTGCCAAATCACTTCCAAAAAGCTCAAATCAATCCAAAACAGCAGCAACTTATTCAATAACCAAAGAATCAATGTTGGATGAAGGTTTAGCTTCAAGTTCTTCAAGCTTCAATGCAAAACTTGAAGAACTTTTGATGAAGAAGCTTTGGTGAATTTGGAAAAATGGAGAGAAAAGTTGAGAGAATTGAGATGAAAATGTGAAAATGGTTGAAGTTGTGAGGTTTGGAGTTAATTCGACTTATATAGAAGCTAGGTTTGGCATCTGGCTTGGGTATGGAGTGAGCTTAGGGTTTAGGTTTGGAAAAGGAGGTTAGGACTTAGGCTTGAAGTTAGTTAAAGTTGGTTAGAGTTTCTAGAATATTCCTTGGAAGAGTGTGGAAGAGTCTAGAAAGTGGTGGAAAATCCAAGGCAAAGTGGAATGTGATGCAAGGTGGAAAAAATTGGAGGGAAGTGTGCAAAACCAACCAACTTTTGAAATTTCTTTACAAATTTCGCCTCCGTTAACCGGTTAACCCCAGGCGCTAACCGGTTAACGGATGAAAAATGTGAATTTTTCTTTCCTTTGATAGGTTAACTGGGAAATGAGCTAGGTTATTTTTGTGATATTATTTTCCTTCTTGAGATCAAATGATTGACAAATATCACTTGACCACATGCCTCATACACATGCCAATGATGATTTATTTTATTTATTATTTTTCTTTTGAATGCAATGCAATATGGACGGATATGCTGGATGACGAAGCATAAACCACTTGAGATTGACAATAAGTTAAGAGGGCAAATTTTGGGGTGTTACAGCTACCCCTATTCAATCATCTGTAGACCTGAATGGATGATAACAATGGCTTTCAGACTTTCAAGGTATGAAGTGATTGAATACCCGAATAAACCGGAAAATTTTCACTTTGTGGAAAATGAAATGTTCTTGGGGAGGTTGTCATTCTTGGATGACATCTTGAAACATGGAGCTGACCTTGAACATGACAAAAGGGAACAAGTTCATTGTACTTAAATGACAACTCGAAGGGGACGAGACCATCGTACTTAGACGAAATCGAGAATGAAACCATTGTAATGAAATGGAATCAGAAGGAATTGGAGCTTTGTATGGAAACGGGGAAAATGAGACCGTTGTACCACGACTCAAAACGAAACCATTGTACTTAAATGGAATCGGACAAAACGGGATCATTGTACTTAAATGATAACCCGAGACGCGACCGTTGTACTTAAATGGAGACGCAGAAAAAATGAGACTGTTGTACTGAAACGAGACTCAAAGACGAGACCATTGTACTTAAATGGAATCAAAGAATTGAAATCATCGTACTTAGATGAGATCAAAGAAACATGATTATTATACTTAAATGATTACCCGAGACGCGATCGTTGTACTTAAATGGAGACGCGAAAAATGAGACCGTTTTACTAAAACGAGACTCAAAGACGAGACCATTGTACTTAAATGGAATCGAAGAATTGAAATCATCGTACTTAGATGAGATCACAGAAACGGGATCATTGTACTTAAATGATTACCCAAGACGCGGCCATTGTACTTAAACAAAGACGCGGATAAATAAGACTGTTGTACTTAAACGAGACTCAAAGACGAGACCATTGTACTTAAATGGAATCGAAGAATTGAAATCATCGTACTTATTTGAGATCAAAGAAATGGGATCATTATACTTAAATGATTACCCGAGACGCGACCGTTGTACTTAAATGGAGACGCAGAAAAATGAGACCGTTGTACTTAAACGAGACTCAAAGACGAGACCATTGTACTTAAATGGAATTGAAGAATTGAAATCATCGTACTTAGATGAGATCAAAGAAATAGGATCATTGTACTAAAATGATTACCTGAGATGCGACCATTGTACTTAAACAGAGACGCGGAAAAATGAGACTGCGTAATTAAACGAGACTCAACTGGGAATAACAAACAAGACTTGGTAGAAATAACCACATCGGGGAATGAACTTGGAATTCTGTGGGGATACTTCAGTCTGATTGAAGAAATATTGTTTCGAGCTTCTGTAAGACACCAAAACTGGATTATGCTTTGTATGCATATGTTTGAATTTTTCCATGGCATAATGCTCCATAATGATGGAAATGCTACACTTTTAGAGGATGAAATATAATGATGATTACTAAATGAAAATTCAGAGGGATCTCCTGATAAGGAGATAACATGTATCCTCGACAACTTCGTTGGGGAAGAGATAATTGTTGTGTTGATTGTGATGAATCCTTGTGACCGACTTTGCGGGGATGGTGTTAATGATACACTGGCTCTGAACTGCCGCCATTTCCAAAAATAAATTGGACTTTGAGATTGGAGAGCCAAGACCCTGTTGGGGGTGAACTTGATTTGAGAGGTATGTTACCTGCCGAACTCCGCTAGGGAAGTGATACTCTTCTGACCTGGCTGGGGGAATCAGATGTGTTGGTACTCCGCTGAGGAAGAAATCTGCTGGGGAATCCCTCTGATACATAATCTTCAGCTTGGGGAATAGATGCCAATGAGGATTGGACTTTATTAACAGCTTCACTGGGGGAAACTGTGAACACCGTTGTGCAAGAAGGGAAACCCTCAGACTTCTCACTACCTTCACCACTTCTAAGGAATAATGAATCTTCATGTGTTGCTGGGGATGAGAAGACTCTAGTGAGGACTCTCTGCTTGAGGGGGAACATCCGCAACTTTCTATTGTTATGCTGGGGGAGATTCCAACTTCTGACTTCACTGGGGATGACGGAGAATTCCGTTGGGGATATTTCCGGCTGGAAATAAGGGTTTTGATCACCTCTTGCTGGGAGTGAGAGGTACGATGTGTTTCATGTTGGGGATGAGAAGTGGAAGGCGTCCCATGCTGGAGAGTCAATCCCTTTTAATTGCTGTTGTGGAGAAAGGTTGGTCTAATGAGACTTGCTGAGGAGTCATGCTTCAAAATATGCCGAGGCCAAGTTTCCTGAAGCTCTATGCTGGAAATGGATTTGTTAGCAACGCCTGTACCTGCATATTAATGAACACAACTGATAGTACTTGCGAAATGAGAGTTAGTTTAGCCTGCGTGTGTCGCTCCCGGGATTTTCATCCTAGTACAAACGCGAAAGTGGCGCGGAAAAGGTTAGAGTCGCCAGCCAGACATTTTTATCCCAAAGGAATAGTAAAGGTAATGTTTCACAAACCTAAGGAAGAAGGAAAAGGACGAGGCCTTACGAACCAAAGATCTGGGTCCAGAAGTCGGTTACGAATTGGGAAGGTATTAGCACCCCAATCCGTCCGCCGTACCCGACGGGATCCACGCTTGTTAATTTGTTTCAAAGGGTGAGAAATAATATGTTGTTTGAATGAAAGAATGGCTATCTGGAATGAAATGGAAATGAGAAAAGGAATGCAATTGAAAAAATGGGAATAAGGGGAAAATGTAGGGAAAAAGAAAGATTGTGCTCGAATGGGCCCTACCCCACTGCCTACGTACCTCATCGGGATAAATGAGGATCAGAGACGCCGTAGTTCGTCTAACTAAGGCTGACACTCGTTTGTGATTTTTAGGATCACGCTGCCATAGCTCTAGCTTAGGTGTTATCGGCTCTGACTCGAGGGTGTTTACCGTGTCGCTGTTTGAACTGTCGAGAAAAGTCATGTTCGTCCGCAAAGAGTATGAGATGATATGAGAAGACGTGACTTCTTGGTTCGTTGTCTTTTAGAAGAAGTGTTTTGAGATTCTGTTTTATTGTATGTACAACACTAAAGACTATGACACAGGAGCGAATACTTTCCAAGATCTCCCCCAATGGAACGTTTGTAAAGCATCCTAGAAGAGTGAAGGAGACCTCCACTAATCATTTCCCGTATAGCTTAAGGCTCGTGACGCATTGTAAGCCTTTTCCTTTGTTAAGTGTTTTTGATTTTCTTGTAAGATGAGAAGTGAGACTCAAGTTGTAAAAGGAAAAACTTCTAAGGGAAACTAGACTTGCCCTAAGTTAGTTTGAATTTGAAGATGACCTATGGTTAATGAGGTTTGAGAAATTAAATCTACCTAAGAGATATTAGAACTAGAAATAAGAATACAAGAGTTAATAATAAACATTATGGTCCTCCTAGGTCATGGTGGGTAAAAACGTGAATGAAACATAAATGGGATGAAACGATGGATCGGGTGGGTCGATTGCGTGGTGCTGAGACGCACGACTTATGGTGTGCAACATACAAGGCTTGCTTTTGGTGTAATGGAGTGGAACGATGGTAATCGAGGAATCCTAAAGTCACATGCAACTTTATTTATTTATTTGAAAATTTACTCGACGTTGGGTCGAGTCTTTATTTATTTTTGAGATTTTGGTTTTCTATCGATTCATTTTATCTTTTCTATCCTAATTATAGAAACTATGCAAGCATACAAGTATTACATCACGAAGTAAAATCCACAAACATATAATTGAGGCATAAAAATATCCAAGTCCATAAGCAAATCCACGGAAAATACCTTGCACAAGAAGAAAATAGTTAGTGAATGACATGAATCATGAGTATGCATAATATGATGGAAATGAATTAAAATACCAAAAAATATCAAAAGTCATGGAAAAAATGTGAAATTAATTCCCTAGGGTCTCTAACCTGATTATAACATTGTGTTAAAAAATCTCTTAAAAATTCTAAGTCTAACTATGTCAAATTGCCACCTAAACTTATCTAAGGTTTAATCACAATTTCATACAAATCACACTACCAAAACAGTAGATAAAATTCCCTAAAAAAATATGACAAAAATATTCTAGGTTCTCCTATTTGTCCTCTAATCATAGCAAAACGAATGGACCAAAAATGTTATAGGACATGGCAGAAATAAAATGTACAAATTTATGTGTTCATGTGAGAATTCAATCAAAAAATTAATTAAAGTAAAAATCAAAATTAAATTGGAAAATGATTAAATTCAGAAAGTAAAAATTGGGAAAACTTCTAAATTGAATTAATATTCTATACTAATTTTTATAGAATTTTATTATTAATTTTAGTATTTTTTGTAGAATTAATTTGAAATGGCATGAAATAGAATTTTAAAAGGAAAGGGAACTGGAGGGGGGTGATAAAAGTAATACTTAATAGTTAAAAACACATGGGCTGAAAAATGGGGGCGCGGATAGCAAATTATTAGGCTCACATGCGCTGGGTCCTGAGGGTGTACCCTATGGGGTTCGATCAACATTTTGACTTGAATCAAGACCATTGATCCCATAGTCTTCCAGGGTATTCCCATCAGATGGATCACAAAGCGAAGGTATATATAGTTATTATGGTGGACCAGTGTGCACAAGATTGACCGTTTAATGGAGCCTACCGGATGGTGACAAGTGTCACCGCCGGTGTGGTAGAAACTTAAAAAATTCTTCATAATCTTATCACTTAGTTTGGGAATCAAAACTGATTAATTTGTTTTTATGGTGGTTATTAACCTTAATTTCCATTAATTAAGTAATATCCTCTATTATGCTAACTACATCTTAATCAATTTAAATTTATAAACATAAAAAAAAAAGAAAAAAGGAAGAAAAGAAAACATCAGAAGGGAACGGAAAAACCTCTGAAACCCTAAGCCCTCTTTTTGCTTCCGCCGCCGTCAGCCTTCCTTCTCCTCCTTCGCGCAAACCTCCGCCGAACTCTACCGTTGAAGACCTCCTCTTATTTTTTCCCTGAAACCGCAACTCTTCTCCATTGCTTGATCTAACCTAACACCATCGGAGCAATATCCACGGAGAAAACCTTATTCAGACGACTTCCTCGTTAACCTTGAAGTTGCGTCGATGATCTCAACAACGAAGGATGAAATTTTCATTTTTTCGATGGTGTGGAAAGCTTGATGATGATTCCGATTGTCGAACGATGAGGATGCGGCGACGAAGACGTCGGTGGCTCGATGAAAAAAGTTGCGGAACTCCGTTCAGGTATGCATACAATTTCACCTATTGTTCTTCTTGTTCAGCTTCTCTGTGTTATTGTCACGATTTTAATGCTGTTACTGTTGAATCATTCTTGCAAAATCTTGTTGTAACAGTTGCGAATCCATGACTGAATTTTTATTTGGAATGTGAATTTCTGCAGGATTTTGATGCACGAAGATGTTGGAATCTTGATCAGGTTGTTACCTCCTTTGCAAAGCAAATGAAATGAAGTTAGGGAAGGCGGGATCGGGTTGATGAATATGGTGATACGAAAGTGACGATGAAATTCGTAAGAGCGTTTTTGTGATGCAGTTTGCGGTTTCCGTGGATTGATTGTGATAGCTGAAGTTGGTGATGGTGAGGTGTTCTTGATACTCTTCTGCCACTTTTCGAAACTTTCGAATCTTTCTTCTTTGCTGTAACTCTGAGCTTATTTAGTTGAATGTATTGCAGGTTTAAGAATTGATGAAGATGATTGAAGTTGTGGATGTGTGGTTGAATATTAAACTTGAGAGTGTGGAAGACACTGAAGGCTGATGGAGATGGATTGAAGAAGCTGAAGATGAGGTTGATGGTGAAGTTTGAAGATTGAAATTCAATGAAGAAGATGATGAAGGATGTGGTTGAAGATTGAAGAAAAAGGATGAAAACAGAATGATGAATTTTTAGGAAGAAAATCAAAAATTCCAGCGGGGGGCTCCAACTGCAGCAAAAATCTGGTTTTATAGACAATGGATTGAAGGGTTCAATGGGGATTTCAGGTAAAATCTGTTATGAATTCGGTTATCGTTTTCTGTTAGTGTATTAGAAGTTGGTTAGAAATTGGTAACTGCTTTTGTATTGAACTCTCTCCTCTTCTTTTCTTTTTCTGCAGGTTTTCTGTTATGATGAAAACGAGGAACAATCGAGAAGAGCCAAGGCGTTCGAGATTTCCAGATTTTTGTTGTAATTTACCTCTAGATATCATTAGTTTTATCACAACCAACCATTATGAGTATCCTGTATTTTTAGATTCAACTTTTGTTGCCAATCCCTTCTTTTTCTCTTTTTTTTACTATTTCTGTTACATCAGATCAATAAAGAAGATAGTAATAAAAAAATTACATGAAATTATGGATGCTTATATTATACATATACAAAACCACCCAATAGGGTCAAGACCAAAATTATAAATATATCACAATAACAATAATCTTAATTACCTGTTTCCTAGCAGCCCCCATCAAGAACTAAATTCTGCATAACATAAAAATTGTTACTAGTTTGGATCAATTCATTAAATATAATGCACTCTTGTTTTTTTTCCCTTTTCCGTATCCCTTTTATATAGGGATGTTAATGCACTTGTAAATGGATATTTGGATTTGAATTTGAAAATATAGATTTAAATCAATTAATTTTGGTATGTATAAAGTTAGTATTTCTTTGAATGAAATTTGATGAGGATTTAAGTTGAAGAATGAAATTCTGATAGTGATATAAAACAAGGAATTTTGGAATTTTCAGATTTTATTTTAACATCTGAATTTTGTATGCACACCTCTAATTATGAACATGGGCCTTCTTGTTTTGGTGCTAAAAATAGTCTTAGAGTTGCTAAAAAAACTTAAACAAAAACCATTTGAATGCATCTTGGAATTTGAAGTGAACATAACCGTGATCAAGACTTGAAACAATCATAATCACATAATTTGAATTTTTTAGCATTCACCAACCAATTGATCGTGCAAATGAGGATAACTCTTCTTGAAGTAATACGTTAGAATTGTCTTAAGACATTTGTCCAAAGTCATCTTGGAATTAAAATTACTCTGGCTCTGCCTCAAAGATCAACCAAGTATTTTTTTCTTGAACTTTTACTTGAAACAATCCTATTTGGTTATGAATTGCTTATATCATGATTCTCCTTAAAACTTTTCTTGTATATGCCCAAACACTCATTCACTAATCTTGAAACCGAATCAATTGAAAACAAGAAATTCAAATCTTAATTCTCAAATTGTGAATCCATCTCTCCTTAACCTTCACATACTTGCAAGAGCATATTATAAACAAAGCAATACAAAAAACTTTCCATGACTTAAACTTCATAAACCATAACCAAAGACCAATGACCAATTATATAATAATCATCAAACACTTCGCTGATTGACATGAGAACGAATAAGGTAGGGCACACTTGGGGTATGACGCAGAAGAAATAAACGTCTTCCACTTACTGTGGCTTGAAAGGTAACCTTAATCCCATAGTCACAATACAAAATGATACGTCTGATTATACTTACATGACCTAATGGAGAATGCAGACGATGTGAAGTATAAGCCAGATAGTGGTAATAAATTAGAGGGCAAATTTTGGGGTGTTACAACTGCCCCTATTCAATCACTGTAGACTTGAATGGATGATAGCAGTTGCTTTCAGATGTTTGAAGTATGCATGGATTGAATACCAGAAACAACCAGAAAATTTGCACTCTATGGCAGAAGAACAGGGAAATAAACTCAACCAAATGAACTCTGCTTGGATATAATCATGACGGTGAGAATCATAAACGGGGGATGCCCTTTGAATGATGCCAGACAGCTACTGACTTGCCACGCTGTGGGTGGACTTTGATAGGCTGTAACAATGCCTTAATGGTGTATCATCGGATGGAGTTAGACGAATAACGACTTGCCACGCTGTGGGTGGACTTTCACCAGTTTGCGATAGAATTTTAAGATACTTTGCCACCCTGAGGATGGACTTTTGCCAATCTACGGTTGGACTTCACGATACGATCTGCCATGCTGCGGGTGGACTTTCGACAATTTTCCACACTGCAGGTGGACTTCTGCTCACTGTGGGAGACTTTTGCCGCGCTACGGGGAACTTCTGCTCACTACGGGAGACTTCTGCTCACTACAGGAGACTTTTGCTCACTACGGGAGACTTCGATTTCTTGCCACACTACAGGGGCTGCTGCTCACTACGGGAGACTTCTTCTCACTACGGGAGACTTTGAGAATTCGCCACCCGGAGGATGGACTTTGGCCAGTCTGCGGCTGGACTTTAAGAATTTGCCACCCAGAGGATGGACTTTGGCCAATCTGCGGTTGGACTTTGAATGAATTGTCACACTGCGGGTGGACTTGGGATAAGTTGCCACGCTGCGGGTGGACTTTGGAAATTTGCCACACTGCGGGTGGACTTTAGAGATTTGCCACACTGTGGGTGGTCTTCTGCTCACTGCGGGAGACTTTTGAAACTTGCCACCCGAAGATGGACTTTGGCCAGTCTGTGGCTGGACTTTTGCTCGCTGTGGGGGACTTCTGCCCACTGTGGGAGACTTCTGCCCACTGTGGGGGACTTCAGCCCACTGTGGGGGACTTTTGCCCAATGTGGGGGACTTTTGAAATTTGCCACCCGAAGATGGACTTTGGCCAGTCTGTGGCTGGACTTTTGCTCGCTGTGGGAGACTTTTGCCCACTGTGGGGGACTTTTGAAACTTGCCACCCGAAGATGGACTTTGGCCAGTCTGTGGCTGGGCTTTGAAATCTACCACCCGAAGATGGACTTTGGCCAGTCTGTGGCTGGACTTTACATATGTTGAATTGCATGGCATATTGCCCCATGACACTGGGGATGTTATGTCTTGAGTGTTGTTAATGAACTGGTATGTGTGTAAAAGAATTCCTGACGCGGAAGTAATAAGTCTCTGCTAACTTTGTGGGGAAACACAACGATCATGGATCGATCTCGAGCAGCCCTGTGGGGATAACATCTCTGTCGGAGAAGTGCGTGAATAATTCATTTGTCTCGAATTATCACATTTGCCAAAAATAAATTGGACTTTAGATTTGAGGAACGTGCCAGAGGATACCTCAACTATTGGGGATTATCCGCTCTTATGGATCTGCTGGGGGAGAGAATGATTTATCTGAAGTCTGCTGGAGGAATATGAGTTACCTTAGATCTGTTGAGGAACCGAGATCAAGGAGACCAGCTGAAGGAAAAACTTGGTGACCTTACTGGGGATAACTTTCATTTGTCTGTTGGGGATAACCAAACCGAGACACGTCCTGCTGAGGAGGAAAAGAATTCAAGTTGTCTCGTGTTGGGGATCAGTTGCTTCTGTATGGGTTTTACCTCAAGAGGATTTTACAAAAGACTTGGTGTCTTTAAACTCTTAGGTATCGTAACGACTGCATGAATAAGCATAATAAACTTGTTGGGGAGGTAACCATTACCCATGCAGATGAGTTTGGAGTTGTAAGAAACATTGAACGAGATAATTGGCTTGACGAGCGACCGCTAGATTGGTAGTAGACTCAATTAGTAAGAGTTATGTCAAGAGGGTGCCGTAGAAACTCTTTGGGAGTGTAGTTGTACTGGTGCTTTGAACTCCGGGTAAATGCCTTCGATCGGCTGTCTTCGGGAAAGGATGAATTCTCGTACTATGAGGGTGGCCTGCCCCAGTACGAGTATTTGAATAGTTTTGTACTTTACTGACTAATCTTCGCTCTTGGAGAGATTTGAATCTCGAAGTGATTGCCCCAGTTTGGCTGAATTTTGAAGAGATTGCATCGACGTAACTGCCCCGGATGGGTTAGCTCCTTAATTTTGAAGAGATTGCTCGACGTAACTACCCCGGATTGGCTAGCTCTTGCCATGGCTGGTTGGGAAAGTCCTTACTCAATGGAGCTTTTCTCGGAAAATTGCACCTCAACGTGACTGTCTTTCAGAAGTTTTGGACTTCTCAACTTGGCAAGCTTAAGCTTCTGGATTGAATTTCCGCATGTAAACCAATTATGATGCCAAAAAAATGTATGCAAGCAAAAAATGTTTATTCTTAGAATGAAAATTCTAATGCAACACACATGTTAATCTTGAAGTTTTGAAAAGGGATCGCAAACCTTTGTGAGCGAATCACTGGTTAATATACGACATTATTTTGAATGAAAGTATGTACATGCAATACCACCAAATGTCTTTTAGCACAACTCATAGGAGTCATGAACGCGGTCTCGTAGTAGTACAATCTCAAATTAACCCTGTTTCAGTTAGGACTTTTGAGGGTTATATCGTTGCCTGGTTCACGGTTACAAAAACAAAGGATATAGGCTCAAAGTTTATTTGTGCCCACCCACTCTTCGTGATGTTCTCCATTCCTACATTCAGCTAGTTTTCACAAGCATTCACCTTTCATAAGGGTTTCGTGTTGATTGAGAAACCATTGCTGCTATCGGTTCAAGCACCAATCAGGTTGTTGTTGTGAGTCAGTCACCCTTTTTCTCTTTCGTGTCTGTGCCACACGACTTTGTTCTCATTTGAGGATCTTTCTTGTGTAATCCTTTCCGTCTTTCGCTTTTGCGTTATTTTGCTTTATCCCTAACTTTTGCCTGGACTGATTCTTGTGAATCTTTGATTGTGAAGTCCAGCGGGATGCCCTAACTTTTGCCTAAGTCGCTTGTTTTCAAGTTTCGACTTAAAGGGCTTTTCATTTCTCTTTTTTTTTTGAACGAGTCGTGTGACACTGTTTGTCTTGATTGCTTTGTGAGGGTTGTGACTGCCTCATTCTTTGGTCGACGAAGGATAACCATTGTGGTTTTCAATCTTTGGACCTTTTGACTTGGATAACCATTGTGGTTTCGGGTCTTTGGACCTCTTGATTAGCATAGTAGAATACAATAGATCTTCAAATACACTCCTTTATGAAAGCCTGAATGCTTGGTGTTGCACCCCAAAATTTGCCCTCACAATACAAGACTTTGTGTGCTAAGAAGGTTCACAAGGTTCACAAGACCTTTCATGAAGTTCATGAAGTCTACAAGATACTTTATGAGGTTCACAAGGTTCACAAGATTCACAATACATACAAGACCTTTCAGGAGGTTCATGAAGTCTACAAGACCTTCCATGAGGTTCACAAGGTTCACAAGATATCTTATGATGGTTCACAAGGTTCACAAAGTTCACAAATAGTCAGAAGAGTTGACAATTCCCTCAGACAATGCACCTCCTAAGCAGTGCATCCAAAACTAGGGTTTTGACTTTAATCAGGCTAAATGAACTTCCAAGATTTCAAGTGAGCTTCATAACATCTTATATGTGTGTAATAACCCCCATGACAAGTTTCAAGACTTTTCCAAAAGGTTTGCTCAGTCAGATGATCAGATAAGTCAAAATCAGTCAAAGCAGTTAAAAAGTCAAACTGAGGTCAACTGTGGTCAATCCAAAGTCAAACTTCATGATTTTTTGCCAACATAAAGTATATGAAGTAAAATTCATCATTTGATCAAGGGTTGATCATGATTCATCAAGGATATTTCAGATCATCAAGAATCAGGAGTTTCTAAATTAGGGTTTCCTTAGTAAAAGTCAACTGAACTTTGACCAGCCATAACTTTCACATGCTTCATCACCAATTTTCCATCCAAAGCTCATTTTGAAGGAAATTGAATTCTCTACAACTTTGTGTCTCACAAGCCAAGCCCAAAAATGCTTCATTTGGAAGGTATGAGCTAGGACATTATAGGTCCTTTTGAAAGTCAACAAAAAGTCAACAACTTCAAAAGGGCATAACTTGAGAATTATAAATGATATGGACATGAAACCAGTGGGGTTGGTTAGAGGACTCTTCAAGATTTCCAAAATGTCCAAGAACACCCTCATAGCATTAAAATTGAAGGATATGTGCCCTTACAAAGTTGGGAAATTTTAGGGAAGTTTATGAAGCAAATGGAGGTTTAAAACCAAATTTTGCTAAGTGGGCTGAACTTTTAATGACCCAAAGCAATCCATGACATCATGCACGAAAATTATTTGATATTTTCATAATTTTTATTTTATTTAATTTATTTATTATGATTTTTTATATTAAAAATCATTTTAAATTTAAATAAAATATCAGGTGTGAAGATTTAAAATTATTTTTGGTTCTAGAAGGTCATGAATTCAATATGGATCAAATTGATACAAAAATAATGTTGATTGGCTTGAAATAGAAAGTGTATATGCAAAAATATTTGAATTTCAAAGCTTATCTTTCTCAATCTTTTTGGATCAAATCTTTCAAACAATGACCAAGTTTTCTGACCTAAATTCATCACACTATAAGTACATGACATAACCCTAATCATAGAACACGAATTTCCAGCCTCAAAGTGTAAGTTTCAAAATTCAAAAATCATCCAAAAATCAATTTTCGGTTTCATCCATTCAAGAGGTTTCAAGGTATTTTGAGAACATAGCAAGCTTCCTTGGACATTCTTGAATCGAAACCAATCACTACATTGCATCATAGCATGATATATTAAGAAATCCGAACCGTTTCTTGTTCACTTTTGATTTTTCTTGTTCTTGCATTTTCATGTAATATTAATCAAGTTTGACTGTTGGTTTGTGTTTAGATGAGTGCAGGGATGAATTCTGGGCAATTGGATTGATGATTTAGTGGCCAATTCGTGAAACACCATTTTAGGGTTCATACCTAACGAATTAGGGTTTCGTAATTTAACAACCATAAATGAATTTTGAGACCATAAATCAACTCAATGAACTGTTTGGATCATGTTGGTGTAATTAATTTGATGAAATTGTACTTGTATGATGATGTATGAAATTCGCAGGTTTAAGAACGTATGAAAATTCGCAGGTGTTTTCCCAAGTAATTTCGCAGGAAATCCTACGAATTCAAGGAAGAAGACGAAGTGGGCTGCGCGCGAAAAACAAATTCAAAATTTTGTTTTAAAATATTATGTATTGTTTCTGTTTATTCATCACACATGAGCGTGTGTCCCAGTGGTGAACGTATGCGCGCAGGGAGGCATTGTCCTGAGTTCGAATCCTGGCTTCCACAAATTTTTATTATTTTTTAGCTTAACTATTAGTTTTAATATATAATGAATTGTAGCTGCTGTATTGATAGGTGCGCTCTCCCAGCTGGAATGGTTAATGTGTTTGTGTGATGTTTGAAGGTCCTGGGTTCGATTCCCCCAGGCCTTTTGTTTTGTTTTTATTTTTCTTTGATTTTTAGGAACAAGGCACAAAACAAATTCCTCTCCTTTCCTTGGCATAAAGCGCGTGTTGGCCTAGTGGTTGCTGTTGCTGGCTTGTGTTCTTGAAAGCAAAAGGGGCTGGGTTCAATTCCCAGCCAAGGTAAGTTCTCTTTTTCTTTTTCTTTCTATTTGTTTTGCTTATTGTTAATATTAATTAATTAAAACTATAATCTTAATTTAATAAATTCTAATATATATTTCATAAATCAATATAAACCCTAAAATATTTTTCCTAAAACCTAATTTATTTGTTTATTTATAATTTTTTTTTTGTTTATATTTTTTGGTAATAAATAAATCTAAATGTTTTAATAATCAAACCCTAATATTTATATTAATATGTATATATTCTACAATTCATTTATAATTTAAATCTTGTTTAAAAAATTAAAATTCTTAATTTATTTTCATAATATGTAAATATTCTTTAAATTGTTTATTTTTTTTATATTGTGTATAAATAATTGTTAATATATGGTTAAAAATAGTTAAAAATTGCTAATTTAATTTTTATAATTATAATTCTATTTTCATATTATGTTCATAATTAATTTAATTTTATAATTTACATATGACTTAAAACTTTATAATAACTAGTATAATTGTTTATATTTTAATATTAAATGATAATTGTTTATAAAATTGTATTTTTAATTATTATAATATGCTTGTTTATTTCATTATTATTAATTATATTCTTGTGATATTTATTTATTATTAACCCCATTAATTTGGTATTATTTTTATTATTTTCACTAACCCAATTATTATTATTATTATTTTGCTTATTTATTTAAATTGCTTTTATTATTATTATGTAATTGCTCCTTGGTGTAATATTTATAATGTTTATTATTTATATTTTATGCTATGGTTAGTAAATAGGGAGTGTAAATATACTTGTAATTTAAAATTAATTTAGATCATTTAAATTTAAAGACAAATGTTAAATTGAACACTCACACACGTAAGTCGATCTTTGATCGCCATCTCACTTCCTTAGGGATACCTCTCATGTTGCCTAATCAAAAAGGTCAAGTAGGGTGTATAAAGCAAAAGTCCCTCAAAATAAAGTCATCTAGTCCCTTAACAAATAAAAGATCAAGTCCCTTTCGAATGTTGCCTTCGTAATGATCTTGTCCCTTTCGAATAAAGATGATAGTCCCTTCAAAATTGCTTATACACCCCACAGTTGCCTACATAAACAGATGTCCCTTCACTTGTCCCTTACATCCAAGGTAATGACTACCTATTCCTTAATAATAGGGATAGTCTTACCATTTAAAGGATTCAAGAACAGAAAAGACTTAAGCTTAGGGTAGGTTCCTCATAGTTACTTGCTCACTCTTCAAAACTTTTCAAACACTTCACACTTTCAAACAAATTTTCAAAACAAAGGTTTTTTAC
The DNA here is from genome assembly GCA_963966055.1 of Lathyrus aphaca. Taxonomy (NCBI): domain Eukaryota; kingdom Viridiplantae; phylum Streptophyta; class Magnoliopsida; order Fabales; family Fabaceae; genus Lathyrus; species Lathyrus aphaca. Next base: position 117,478,716 of record OZ014524.1, on the reverse strand, counting down.
GCATCCGTACATGGATCATTATCAAACTCTTAAGAAATTTTCTATTCACACACTTCACATTTCAAAAACATTTTAAAGTGAGCTAAGTAACTAAGAGCCCATGGATAACCATGGATGTAAAGGGTGCTAACACCTTCCCTTTACATAACCTACCCCCCGGACCCAAAAATCTTTTAAAAGGTCTTTCCTGTTCTTTTATGCCTTTCCTTTGGATAAAATAAAAGTCGGTGGCGACTCTTGCTATCCGCAACATAACTAAAGTCAGTTCTCCCACCGTGTTACAGAACTGGCGACTCTGTTGGGGATTTAATAAAAGAGGGGTACCCTTAAGAATTAGATCACTTTAAATTGTTTGCCTTGTTTGCTTTATATTATCTTGTTGGGCTCTTATGTGTGAAAGATCCTAACCCGGATCTAGTGTACCTTAGGTAAATGGCAATAGACCAAGGAAACTGTACGGCGTATACCGATATGGTTGATCTGGTGGCCATAGTTAGTGTGACTTCTTGGTTGGTGCTTATGTTCCTTAAGTCAAGTTGAGGATAATATGAGGCTGCCATATGTTGTCAATGCACTAACTAACTTTTAGAACCCTAGTTATCCCATCTTGGCCTTTAGAAAAGTAGTGAGATAACCGGCTTTGGTGCAGACTGAAGTTGGTTGATACTCGATGCTACGCTCATTGAGATTCTAAACTTGGAGGGTTTTGGTTGGCAAGTAAGTTGCCTACTGAACAACCACCCTTGTGAAGGATCAATGATATTGAGATCCCTTAGAACCTGGTTACTTTTGTAGGACAGGATGAAACAACTAACTTCAGGGGAGGGTACTTACCTTTGAACCTCATGCAAGCCTTTAAACCTAGGGCTATTGTGTGACTTGTTTGTGTGTGCCACATGTTTGTGATTGAACATAACATCATGACATCATCATGCATCATAAGCATAGAATTTTCACTAACCATTTCAAGGACCAAAGGATTTATCTTTGTTCTTTGTTGCAGGTCATGGCTTATGCTCGTAGAAACACCATCAGGATCAACTTTGTGGGCATACCTGCTAAGCTTAAAGAGTTGGTTTCTCAAGTGTCTGATCACTCCCAGTTCATCAAGAGACATGGTCACCTATTGGATCTAGTCACTTCAGGGTTCAATGAAGACATGATGAGTGTTCTGTTTCAGTTCTTTGACCCTAAGCACCATTGCTTTACATTCCCTGACTATCAGCTGGTTCCTACAATGGAAGAGTTCTCTAAACTTCTGGGTATACCTGTTCTTGATCAAAGGCCCTTCACAGGCTTGGAGAAAGAGCTTAAACCAGAGGTTATTGCTGCAGCCCTACATCTGAAGAAGTCTGACATTGTTCTAGAAACGAGAAGCGGAGTTAAAGGTATTCTTGCTAAGGTGCTAATGGATAAGGCTCAAATGTTCTTGAAAGCTATGAGCTATGATGCTTTTGAGGAAATCTTAGCCTTGCTGATTTATGGCTTAGTATTGTTCCCCAATCCAGATCAGTTCATAGACGTTCATGCCATCAACATATTCCTGAGTCACAATCCAGTACCTACATTGCTTGGAGACATCCTACATTCTCTTTATACCCATACTACAAGGGCAAAAGGAACTCTGATGTGCTGCATACCTTTGCTTTCTAGGTGGTTTATTTCTCACCTTCCTCGATCAGTGATGAAGAATGAACAAGGGTTCAGGTGGTCCAAAAGGATCATGTCACTCTCGCATTCAGATATCCATTGGTGCTCCAGATCTATGGAGAATGTCACTATCATTGATCGTTGTGGGGAATTCCCTAATGTGCCACTTCTAGGCATAAGAGGAGGCATCACCTACAACCACTCTTTAGCTTTACGACAGTTTGGTTACGCTCGGAGTGATGGTCCACATGACATATTGATTCAGGGCATTGTGTTTGATTACGACAACGATCTTCAAGGTTACCGTCAGAGATTCATATGAGCCTGGGGAAAAGTGAACAAGGTTGACAGCAAGACTCTAGAGCCTAAGTACACTATTCCTATGGAGGCTTATCTCAGATAGGTGCGATCTCGTGCTCAGACTCTCATGATGCCATATCCTGCTATCCTGCCAGTTACCATGGAACCTGTTGCTGAAGGAGATACTGCTTATACCATCCTTCACCCAGACATGCCTACTGACATGGAAGACTTACAGAGATCTTGGATCCAGTTGAAGGAGCAAAGGGATACTTTCGAGGCTCATTACAAAGCAAGCCAAGAAAGAATCCTGGAACTAACAAAGCAACTTCACGAGGAACGGAATCTCAACTCATACCTCAACACAAAGGGGAAACGTCCATAGGAGACTTAAAACCCCATCTTTTGTATTTATTTCATTTCATTTCTGTAAGCCCAAGAGGCAAAACAAATTTACTACTAATAAAAGTTTACCTTCTTGTTTGTTTAAGCAAATTTAAATCCTGCGGTCCTTGAAAACATTGCATATGCATTCACATATCATATCATTGCATCACAGGTTTATAATTGTGCACAGGTTTCTTATCTTCTCGCTGTTTATTTCAGCAATGGCTCTTGAACAAACAGTTAAGGATCTCCAGGCACAAAATGCACAGTTCCAAGAGTTGATCCTGAACCTGACCAAGGGGCAGGATGAATTGAAGACGCTGCTGGCCAAGAAGACTAAGAAGACTAGAAGGTCAGGTGGCCTGATCAACATGGGAAGAAGGTTCAAAGGTCTTGCCAAGACCAAAGAACCAGTTGAAGATTATGAGTCTGAAGAGTCTGAAAAAGAGGGAGGCAGTCTCCACAACACTATGGGGGACTCTGATTCTGAGTCTAATTACTACCATGAGCCTAATGAAGACAAATTCAAGATGCTGGTGGATAGAATGGATGCTATGGAGTTGCAGAAGTCTTCTGGACTGGATTTTGAAGATTTGAGTCTGATATCTGGGGTAGTCATACCCATTGGTTTAAAGGTTCCTACCTTTGTTGTTTATGATGGGGTCTCTTGTCCCAAGCTGCATCTGAGGTCTTATGTCAGAAGAATCCAACCTCACACTGCTGATAAAAAGTTATGGATCCATTTCTTCCAAGAGAGATTATCTGGAGCTCAATTGGAGTGGTACTATCAGTTGGAGAGTGTCAACATCAGGGATTGGAATGATCTTGCTGAAGCTTTCTATAAGCAGTATCAATACAATGCTGATTTAGCTCCCACTCGCATGCAGCTGCAAAGCATGTCTATGGGTGCCAAAGAAAGTTTCAAGGAGTATGCTCAGAAGTGGAGAGATTTAGCTGGAAGAGTACAACCCCCTTTAACTGACAGGGAATTGGTTGATATGTTCATGTGTACGCTGAATGGTCCTTTTTACAGTCATCTCATTGGAAGCTCATCATCTGGCTTCACTGAGTTGATAATGACAGGAGAGCGCGTGGAAAATGGTATAAAGAGTGGCAAGATCCAAGTGGGTACTTCTTCATCAGGTGCTGCAAAGAAGCCTCCCACTGGGAAGAAAGAATCCAATGTTGTTTATGGTCAACCTGATCGTAATAGAAGGCATCAGTCTGTGAGTGCAGTTCATATTTCAAATCCAACTCCTACAACACCAGAGCAGCCACAGGGCAACCAACAGAGGGCTAGAAGGCAGTTCACTAAGATCAACATGTCAATGGCTCAGGCATTGCAACACTTGTTGAAGGCTGAACTTATTACTCTGAAAGAGGCTCCTCAGAACCCCAATGTTACCTCTCCCAGGTACAATCCCAATTCACGATGTGCATATCATTCGAACTATCAGGGACATGATACTAATAGCTGCTGGGTCTTGAAGAACAAAATTCAAGATATGATTGAGGCTGGAGAAATTGAGTTTGACCCTCCGGGTACTCCAAATGTGATTACTGCTCCCATGCCAAATCATGAGAAGACTGTCAATGCCATTGATGAAGATTTACATATTTATTCAGTTGCAGAGTTGACCACACCATTGTCTGTTATCAAGAAGAAGTTAGTGCAAGCTGGGTTCTTTCCAGGTTGTCGTGAAGATTGTTTGTATTGTACCTATAAGCCGGATAGTTGCTGGAGATTGAGAGATGGAATTCAACGTCTCATGGATAAATACACCATAGTGTTTGAGAGGACTCCATCTTCTGTAGAGAGTATGGTGGATCATGTTACTAAAGGTAGGAAGACTGAAGAGGTTGATATGGTTGATAAAGTGCCGGTAAGGATCACTTCCAAGGGACCTGTTAAAATCACCCGTAAGGGTCCAATTAAGATTACTGCTGAAGGCCCTGTGAAAATAGTTGCTGAAGCTAGAGTGGCTCCTCTGGTCATTACCACTCCTGGTCCTATTCCGTATACGTCTGATAAAACTGTGCCTTGGCATTATGGGTCTGATGTTTATATCCATGGTGTTAAGCAAGAACCCTTAGTTGATATGCCTGTTGATGTTGATAATATTGCTGGATCTAGTAAGATCACACGAAGTGGAAGAATTTTCTCACCTCCAGTTACTTCCAAGAATGCAGTTAATCCAGCTGCTACCTCCACCACTGATGCTCGGGGCAAGGGTCCTGTTATTGAACCTATACCTACTGATGTGCCAGCTGTTGATGATCTTGCTAAGCAGATGGAAGAAGTATTAAAAATCATTCGCAAGAGTGATTATGACATTGTTGATCAATTGGGGCATACTCCCTCCAAGATTTCCATGCTGTCTTTGTTGTTATGTTCTGAAGCTCATGCCAAAGCTTTGATTAAGTTTCGGAAGACTGCTCATGTACCCAATGCAATTTCTGTTGACCAGTTTGAGAATTGTGTTGCCCACCTGACCTATGATAATGGGTTAGGGTTTTCTGATGCTGATTTGACTCCTGCCAAGAGGGATCATAACAGGGCTCTGCATATCTCAATTGAATGCAGGGGCACTACCCTGTCACATGTATTGATAGACAATGGTTCCTCTCTGAATGTGTTGCCCAAAGAAGTTCTGAATAAGCTAAGTCCTGAAGATGCTGTGCTGAAGCCCAGTAATATAGTGGTGAAGGATTTTGATGGTTCGAGAAGAGTGGTGCATGGAGAAATTGATCTCCCAATCAAAGTTGGTTCTCAGGTTTTTAATGCTACATTTTATGTGATGGATATTCGTCCTTCGTACTCTTGTTTGCTTGGTCGTCCCTGGATCCATGGGGCAGGTGCTGTAACCTCTACATTACATCAGAAGCGGAGATATCCGGTAGAAGGAAAGGTTGTTACTGTCTATGGAGAGGAAGAATATTTTGTTAGCCATGTGAACACCTTCAAGTATCTGGAAGTGGAAGGTGAATATGTTGAAACTCCGTGTCAGACATTTGAAGTGGTTCCTTGGATTGTTAATGATTATGAAGCTCCTCCTATTGTCAAGAAAGTTCCTGTGGTCACCAGAGTACCTCCAACAATGGCCTCCCTTAAAGATGCTAGAGCTGTGGTGGATGAAGGTAGTTGTACTATTTGGGGTCAGCTTCCTGATATCCCGTACAAGTCTGACAAATTTGGTTTGGGTTTCACTGTAGAGTTCCAGAAGGCTGTTCGTCGTACTCGTGCTGTTCGTATCACCAATCAAGGGGTTATGAAGAACCAGATCAATGTTGTGGGTGACTATGATGAAGACTACAACTTGGATGCTTGGATTTTTCCTACTGTGGGTGCCGGACTCAATAATTGGAAAGCTGAAGATGTTATTCCTATCTCCTTTAGTCAGGAGTAAATACTATTACTGTGTTGTTGCTTTTTAAGTTTGTAATTTCTTGAACAATTGAACTCTCAAGCCTTGTGCCTTACCCGGGGCACAATGGTGTGCTTGTTACGGGATGTCATTTCATTTGCATACTTCATTCAATAAAAATCAGTGGACGTTTCGCTTTTCGTAAATATTGTGTCCCTTGTCTTTCTTTTCTTTTATTTTTGTTTTATCAGCTATGTGTTCTTACACACACCCACATCACTAAAATGCAGATCCTCATCCACTCTGGATCCTGTTGATAACAGTTCTACTATTGCCAATTATAATTTCGAGAATCCGATCTATCAAACTGAAGACGGAAATGAGGACGATTGTGAAGTACCTGTAGAGCTTGCTAGGTTATTACAACAAGAAGAGAAAGCTATACAGCCACACGAAGAGCCAGTCGAAGTTGTGAATCTGGGAACTGAAGAAAACAGGAAAGAAGTCAAGATAGGGGCTGAATTAGAGGACAGTGTCAAGAACAAGTTGATTCAGATGCTACGTGACTATGTGGAGATCTTTGCTTGGTCCTACGAAGATATGCCAGGGTTGGATACAGACATTGTGGTTCACCGTTTACCAGTGAAAGAAGATTGTCGTCCAAAGAAGCAGAAGGTTCGTCGTATGCGTCCTGAGATGTCAGAAAAGATCAAAGCAGAGGTAATGAAAAAGTTTGATGCAGGGTTCTTAGCCGTGACTTCTTATCCTCAATGGGTTGCAAATGTTGTGCCGGTACCTAAGAAAGATGGTAAGGTACGTATGTGTGTAGACTACAGGGATTTGAACAAGGCCAGCCCCAAAGATGACTTTCCACTTCCTCATATTGATGTTCTGGTAGACAACACTGCTCAGCATAAGGTATTCTCTTTTATGGATGGTTTCTCTGGTTATAATCAAATCAAGATGGCTCCTGAAGATATGGAGAAGACAACATTTGTTACACAGTGGGGCACTTTTTGTTATAAAGTGATGCCATTTGGTTTGAAGAATGCAGGGGCAACATATCAACGTGCTATGGTGGCTTTGTTTCATGATATGATTCATCATGAGATAGAGGTATATGTGGATGATATGATAGCCAGATCCCAGAATGAAGAGCAACACCTTGATCATTTGCATAAATTGTTTGAGAGGTTGAAGAAATACAAGTTGAGATTGAACCCAAACAAGTGTACTTTTGGAGTTAGGTCTGGTAAACTCCTGGGTTTCATAGTCAGTGGAAAAGGTATTGAAGTGGATCCTGCAAAAGTGAAAGCTATACGAGAGATGCCAGCTCCCCGTACTGAGAAGGAAGTTAGAGGTTTCTTGGGACGATTGAATTACATTGCAAGATTTATTCCCCAACTAACAGCCATCTGTGAGCCAATCTTCAAGTTGTTGAAGAAAGATCAAGTAATGGAGTGGAATGATGAGTTCCAGATTGCCTTTGATGAAATCAAGAGATATCTGCTGGAACCACCAATTTTGATGCCACCAGTTGATGGAAGACCCTTGATTATGTACTTAACAGTGTTAGACAACTCAATGGGGTGTGTCTTGGGGCAACATGACGAGTCTGGTCGAAAAGAGAAGGCAATATACTACCTTAGCAAAAAGTTTACCGACTGTGAAACAAGATATTCACTGCTCGAGAAAACTTGCTGCGCTTTGGCATGGGCTGCTCGCCGACTAAGACAGTATATGTTGACCCATACTACCTTGTTGATTTCAAAGATGGATCCAATCAAGTATATATTTGAGAAACCTGCTCTCTCTGGAACAATAGCAAGATGGCAAATGATCTTGACAGAATATGACATACAATATACTACTCAAAAGGCCATTAAAGGAAGTGTTGTTGCTGATCATTTGGCTCATCAAGCAGTGGATGATTACCAGTCAATGAGTTTTGAGTTCCCTGATGAAGACATTATGATTATTACCAAAGAACCTGGACAGTATGACGGACCTGAACAAGGATCCCGATGGACTATGATTTTTGATGGTGCCTCTAATGCACTTGGTAATGGTGTTGGTGTTGTGATTAGTTCCCCTGAAGGTTGTCATACCCCGATTACTGCCAGACTTTGTTTCTATTGTACCAATAACATGGCTGAGTATGAGGCATGTATCCTGGGTATTAAAGTTGCTATTGATATGAAGATTCAGTTCCTTGATGTGTATGGAGATTCAGCCCTGGTAGTAAGTCAGATTAAAGGAGATTGGGATACCAAACATGATAACCTCATTCCTTATAGAGAGCATGTATTGTCTTTGATCCCACATTTCAAAGAGATTACCTTTGGACATATTCCACGGAGAGAGAATCAGTTGGCAGATGCATTAGCCACCATGGCATCCATGTTTGAGATCAGCTGGGATGATGAAGCTCCCAAGATTACTATTGATAGATTTGAAAAGCCTGCATACTGCAATGAGATTGACACAGAAGGGGCAGAGGAGAAACCTTGGTTCTATGAAGTAAAAAGATATCTTGAAGCTCAGGAGTTCCCTGAAGGGACATCTGTCAAAGATAGGAAGTTTCTGAGAAGGTTCTCTACTAAGTTCTTTTTGAGTAATGGGATTTTGTACAAGCGCAATCATGATTCAACTATGCTTCGTTGTGTGGATAAGAAGGAAGCAACTGAGATTATGGAAGATATGCATGATGGAATCTTTGGCACTCATTCTAGTGGTCATACTATGGCAAAGAAAATATTGAGAGCAGGTTATTATTGGTCTACCATGGAAGCTGACTGCTATCAACACTCCAGAACGTGTCACAAGTGTCAAATCTATGCTGATAAAGTACATATACCTCCATCACCATTGAATGTGCTGACTGCTCCTTGGCCCTTTGCCATGTGGGGCATTGATATGATTGGTGAAATCAAGCCTACTGCTTCTAATGGGCATCGTTTCATCCTGGTTGCTATTGATTACTTCACTAAGTGGGTAGAGGCAACTTCATTTGCATCTGTTACCAAGAATGTTGTGGCTCGATTCATTAAGAATAATCTCATATGTAGGTATGGCATCCCTGAAAGGATTATTACTGACAATGGCTCTAATTTGAACAACACTATGATTTCTGATCTCTGCACGCAGTTCAAGATTAAGCATCACAACTCTTCTCCGTATCGTCCGAAGATGAATGGAGCAGTTGAAGCTGCTAATAAGAACATTAAGAAGATTATACAAAAGATGACTGTTACTTACAAGGATTGGCATGAGATGTTACCATTTGCTCTTCATGGTTATCGTACTACAATACGTACTTCAACAGGGTCAACCCCATTCTCCTTAGTCTATGGTATGGAAGCAGTTCTGCCCATTGAAGTTCAGATTCCCTCCTTAAGAATTATGAAGGATGCAGGCTTGGATGAAGATGAATGGATTCAGGCTCGACTTGACCAGATAAATTTGATTGATGAGAAGAGGTTAGCAGCAGTTTGTCATGGCCAGATGTACCAGAAACGAATGATCAAAGCTTTTAACAAGAAGGTTAAGCCAAAGGTATATCAGGCTGGTGACTTGGTGATCAAGCGTATCATATTACCACAGGGTGATCCTAGGGGCAAGTGGACTCCTACATATGAAGGACCATTCATAGTCAAGACAGTATTTTCAGGAGGTGCCATGATACTTACTACTATGGATGGTGAAGACTTCCCACAGCCTGTAAACGCAGACATAGTTAAAAAATACTACGCATAAAAAGAGACCCGCTAGGTTGACAGGCCTAGGCAAAAATAAGGGCATCCCGGCAAACCAAAAGGGTTTGGGCAAAAGTTAGGGATATATATAAAAAATGTACACCCGGCAAGTCGAAAACCTGAAAAGGCGGCTTGGGCAAAAAAGGGTATCTCGGTGGATTGAAAACCTGAAAGGGCAATCCAGGCAAAAGTTAGGGATTAAAGCGTATGACTATGTCTCGTTTGGATCACTCGTGAAACTGCAACTAGTTGCGTTACTTACTCAGTGCTCGAACAGATAAAGCTCAATCCAATCGTTTCCGTCTCAACAGCCGAAGATGAGATACTTGAAGATAATGGCAATAGTAGAATTGAAACTCAATAGGATTATTTCCCACATAGCTGACTCTCCTTGTTTTGTAAAATTCTATGAAAAAATCCTCTTACTAGGGTTTATGTCTCCTTGTACAAACTCACCCCTGTATGGGTCACTTTTTGATGTGAATAAAATTCCATTTTTGAATCCATATTTACTTTTACCCTATTTACATAAGCGAAACGTCCATTGGTTGTGTTTGAATGTATGTATGCTTTTGAATATGATTGATGTTTACCAGAAACGCATGTATGCTTAATATGATTGATGTTTACCAGAAATGCATGAAAATGCAGTAATAGTATTTACTAAGGACGAACGAGGGAAGGATTTCAACGAAGCTTCGCCGGTTCATCTTTACAAGACAGTTACAAACCCTCAGTAGGACAAATCTATCTTCATATAGTCACATCTCCCCTGGAATTTATATCCATCTCTTTTATCCTTATACGGATATTCGGGAATTTACTTTCCAATAGGAGTACGACGAACGAAGACGGGAGGTTATGTATACCCTACTATCGAACGAAGACGGAAGGTTACATATACCTTACTATCCCCAGCAGACGGGAGATTATGTATACCTTACTATCGAACTAAGAAGGGAGGTTATATATACTATATTATCAGACAAGACGGGAACGAGTTCCTCATATTCTTTAGCAACGAATTGGGATTTATTTTCCCTGGCCAGCAGTTGTTATACGAAGATATCCAGACGCTTCAGGCAGCATCATATCATACATACATCATTTACATCATACCATACATATACATAGATACATAATACATCACTTAAGTGCATCATATTATACATGCATACATAATGCATAAACTAATATTACCATACATGATGCTACCTTGTTTTCAGGTTAATTCTCCAGCAGACAGACTTCATCAACAACTTGTGACTATTGGGCCGTTGTTTATCCTCCCAAAAGTTATCATTTCCTCAGGACGTCATTTATCTTCCTGAAAGCTTCTTATACCTCAGAACGTTGTTCATCCTTCTGAAAGCATATCATCACCACAGGACGTTTTTTATCTTCCTGAAAGCATATTATCTCCTCAGGACGTTGTTTATATTCCTGAAAGCTATCATCACTTCCTCAGGATGTTGTTTATACTCCTGAAAGCATATTATTACCTTGGGCCGTTGTTTATCTTCCCAAAGGTTACCACTTCCTCAGGATGTTGTTTATCCTCCTGAAAGCATATTATTACCTGGGGCTGTTGTTATCTTCCCAAAGGTTACCACTTCCTCAGGACGTTGTTTATCCTCCTGAAAGCATATTATTTCATCAAAACATTGGTTATCCTTCTGAAATCATATCATTCCCTCAGGACGTTGTTATCCTCCTGAAAGCATATTATTACCTCAGAACGTTGGTTATCCTTCTGAAAGCATATCATTACCTCGGGACGTTGTTTATCTTCCTGAAAGCTATCATTACACCTTCATATTTTGGACTGCTTTATCCTCCAAGAAATGTACCTGAAGAATTTTTCTCCAAGTGGCATCTTTAAGCCCACTCAAGCATATTCAACTAATCATCTGTATCACTCTATGCACTGGTGAGTGCAAATTTTTGGGCTTTTGTGTTCAATCCCCTTCAACCTTCCAGGTCACGACTGGCAAATATACCAATCTAACCCCTCAGGTTTCAGAAAATTGAACAGGGGCAGCTGTTGCACCCCAAAATTTGCCCTCACAATACAAGACTTTGTGTGCTAAGAAGGTTCACAAGGTTCACAAGACCTTTCATGAAGTCTACAAGATACTTTATGAGGTTCACAAGGTTCACAAGATTCACAATACATACAAGACCTTTCAGGAGGTTCATGAAGTCTACAAGACCTTCCATGAGGTTCACAAGTTTCACAAGATATCTTATGATGGTTCATAAGGTTCACAAAGTTCACAAATAGTCAGAAGAGTTGACAATTCCCTCAGACAATGCACCTCCTAAGCAGTGCATCCAAAACTAGGGTTTTGACTTTAATCAGGCTAAATGAACTTCCAAGATTTCAAGTGAGCTTCAAAACATCTTATATGTGTGTAAGAACCCCCATGACAAGTTTCAAGACTTTTCCAAAAGGTTTGCTCAGTCAGATGATCAGATAAGTCAAAATCAGTCAAAGTAGTTAAAAAGTCAAACTGAGGTCAACTGTGGTCAAACCAAAGTCAAACTTCATGATTTTTTGCCAACATCAAGTATATGAAGTAAAATTCATCATTTGATCAAGGGTTTATCATGATTCATCAAGGATATTTCAGATCATCAAGAATCAGGAGTTTCTAAATTAGGGTTTCCTCAGTAAAAGTCAACTGAACTTTGACCAGCCATAACTTTCACATGCTTCATCACCAATTTTCCATCCAAATCTCATTTTGAAGGAAATTGAATTCTCTACAACTTTGTGTCTCACAAGCCAAGCCCAAAAATGCTTCATTTAGAAGGTATGAGCTAGGACATTATAGGTCCTTTTGAAAGTCAACAAAAAGTCAACAACTTCAAAAGGGCATAACTTGAGAATTATAAATGATATGGACATGAAACCAGTGGGGTTGGTTAGAGGACTCTTCAAGATTTCCAAAATGTCCAAGAACACCCTCATAGCATTAAAATTGAAGGATGTGTGCCCTTACAAAGTTGGGAAATTTTAGGGAAGTTTATGAAGCAATTGGAGGTTTAAAACCAAATTTTGCTAAGTGGGCTGAACTTTTAATGACCCAAAGCAATCCATGACATCATGCACGAAATTTATTTGATATTTTCATAATTTTTATTTTATTTTATTTATTTATTATGATTTTTTATATTAAAAATCATTTTAAATTTAAATAAAATATCAAGTGTGAAGATTTAAAATTATTTTTGGTTCTAGAAGGTCATGAATTCAATATGGATCAAATTGATACAAAAATAATGTTGATTGGCTTGAAATAGAAAGTGTTTATGCAAAAATATTTGAATTTCAAAGCTTATCTTTCTCAATCTTTTTGGATCAAATCTTTCAAACAATGACCAAGTTTTCTGACCTAAATTCATCACACTATAAGTACATGACATAACCCTAATCATAGAACACGAATTTCCAGCCTCAAAGTGTAAGTTTCAAAATTCAAAAATCATCCAAAAATCAATTTTCGGTTTCATCCATTCAAGAGGTTTCAAGGTATTTTGAGAACATAGCAAGCTTCCTTGGACATTCTTGAATCGAAACCAATCACTACATTGCATCATAGCATGATATATTAAGAAATCCGAACCGTTTCTTGTTCACTTTTGATTTTTCTTGTTCTTGCATTTTCATGTAATATTAATCAAGTTTGACTGTTGGTTTGTGTTTAGATGAGTGCAGGGATGAATTCTGGGCAATTGGATTGATGATTTAGTGGCCAATTCGTGAAACACCATTTTAGGGTTCATACCTAACGAATTAGGGTTTCGTAATTTAACAACCATAAATGAATTTTGAGACCATAAATCAACTCAATGAACTGTTTGGATCATGTTGGTGTAATTAATTTGATGAAATTGTACTTGTATGATGATGTATGAAATTCGCAGGTTTAAGAACGTATGAAAATTCGCAGGTGTTTTCCCAAGTAATTTCGCAGGAAATCCTACGAATTCAAGGAAGAAGACGAAGTGGGCTGCGCGCGAAAAACAAATTCAAAATTTTGTTTTAAAATATTATGTATTGTTTCTGTTTATTCATCACACATGAGCGTGTGTCCCAGTGGTGAACGTATGCGCGCAGGGAGGCATTGTCCTGAGTTCGAATCCTGGCTTCCACAAATTTTTATTATTTTTTAGCTTAACTATTAGTTTTAATATATAATGAATTGTAGCTGCTGTATTGATAGGTGCGCTCTCCCAGCTGGAATGGTTAATGTGTTTGTGTGATGTTTGAAGGTCCTGGGTTCGATTCCCCCAGGCCTTTTGTTTTGTTTTTATTTTTCTTTGATTTTTAGGAACAAGGCACAAAACAAATTCCTCTCCTTTCCTTGGCATCAAGCGCGTGTTGGCCTAGTGGTTGTTGTTGCTGGCTTGTGTTCTTGAAAGCAAGAGGGGCTGGGTTCAATTCCCAGCCAAGGTAAGTTCTCTTTTTCTTTTTCTTTCTATTTGTTTTGCTTATTGTTAATATTAATTAATTAAAACTATAATCTTAATTTAATAAATTCTAATATATATTTCATAAATCAATATAAACCCTAAAATATTTTTCCTAAAACCTAATTTATTTGTTTATTTATAATTTTTTTTTTGTTTATATTTTTTGGTAATAAATAAATCTAAATGTTTTAATAATCAAACCCTAATATTTATATTAATATGTATATATTCTACAATTCATTTATAATTTAAATCTTGTTTAAAAAATTAAAATTCTTAATTTATTTTCATAATATGTAAATATTCTTTAAATTGTTTATTTTTTTTATATTGTGTATAAATAATTGTTAATATATGGTTAAAAATAGTTAAAAATTGCTAATTTAATTTTTATAATTATAATTCTATTTTCATATTATGTTCATAATTAATTTAATTTTATAATTTACATATGACTTAAAACTTTATAATAACTAGTATAATTGTTTATATTTTAATATTAAATGATAATTGTTTATAAAATTGAATTTTTAATTATTATAATATGCTTGTTTATTTCATTATTATTAATTATATTCTTGTGATATTTATTTATTATTAACCCCATTAATTTGGTATTATTTTTATTATTTTCACTAACCCAATTATTATTATTATTATTTTGCTTATTTATTTAAATTGCTTTTATTATTATTATGTAATTGCTCCTTGGTGTAATATTTATAATATTTATTATTTATATTTTATGCTATGGTTAGTAAATAGGGAGTGTAAATATACTTGTAATTTAAAATTAATTTAGATCATTTAAATTTAAAGACAAATGTTAAATTGAACACTCACACACGTAAGTCGATCTTTGATCGCCATCTCACTTCCTTAGGGATACCTCTCATGTTGCCTAATCAAAAAGGTCAAGTAGGGTGTATAAAGCAAAAGTCCCTCAAAATAAAGTCATCTAGTCCCTTAACAAATAAAAGATCAAGTCCCTTTCGAATGTTGCCTTCGTAATGATCTTGTCCCTTTCGAATAAAGATGATAGTCCCTTCAAAATTGCTTATACACCCCACAGTTGCCTACATAAACAGATGTCCCTTCACTTGTCCCTTACATCCAAGGTAATGACTACCTATTCCTTAATAATAGGGATAGTCTTACCATTTAAAGGATCCAAGAACAGAAAAGACTTAAGCTTAGGGTAGGTTCCTCATAGTTACTTGCTCACTCTTCAAAACTTTTCAAACACTTCACACTTTCAAAAAAAATTTCAAAACAAAGGTTTTTTACTCATCCGTACATGGATCATTATCAAACTCTTAAGAAAATTTCTATTCACACACTTCACATTTTAAAAACATTTTAAAGTGAGCTAAGTAACTAAGAGCCCATGGATAACCATGGATGTAAAGGGTGCTAACACCTTCCCTTTACATAACCTACCCCCCGGACCCAAAAATCTTTTAAAAGGTCTTTCCTGTTCTTTTATGCCTTTCCTTTGGATAAAATAAAAGTCGGTGGCGACTCTTGCTATCCGCAACATAACTAAAGTCAGTTCTCCCACCGTGTTACACTCTGTCCGATTAGCTGACATCTACCCTACCCCTGGGTTACATGTGAGGGTTTTTCATTTGAAAAGAAACTCCTACTTCAAGGATCAAAGGGGTTAGCAAGGGTTTATCTTCCTTATATCTCCAGTGTTTAGGGATTTGAAACAAAGCTTGTACATCGTCAACAGGGTCTTACTCGAGAGCACACAATTAGAAACTTTGCGTTTTTGTTTCGTCATCCTCCTTCATAGAATTTAAGCACGACAATTGGTATTGCGATGTACACATGCAAAATTATAAGTGAACGCGAATGAATTACTTCAAGAAAAACATGTGAGTTTTATTATAGCTAACATTCAAAAGCAAACAAATTTCATACATGTAGAAAAATGTTTAGCAGATAAAAGAAACTACAAATGGAAGTGCAGTAAAGAAACTGAATATTGCCGTAGTTGAGGAGGCTTGACTCCGTCTGGACCTGTCAGTCTTGGATACTTTCAGTGATCAATAGCTCTTTCACAGACTTGTAATCTTCTAGTTGCAGCTGTATGCTCAACCATGGAAATCATACCTCTTCTTCTAGTTATTCTGACTCTGACACGAGACGTCTGAAGGGAAAAGTGAAGCTGGGGAGCAAAGTTGCCCCATAAGGTTGCTCAGAAAGACCTGTCGATCTTCTGCCTACGTATCTCCATTGACTGATGACCAATGAAGAATCAAAGCGACGTAGTTCCCCTCAATATGGATGAAAACGAACAATGAAGAAAGGTGAACACACAAATGCCATCACTGAGAGTATTTGAATACTGCTGGCTCTATTTGCTTCATGAATACCCTGGCGTCCTGGGTGATTAACTCGAAGACTTCAGCTTAATGTGGACCATCTGGTAGAGCAACCATGACACCAGTTCCGTCGTGATTAGGCATCGGATTCTGGAGTACCTTTGGATGATGAGAGAAATTGATTGCCTTAGACTCAATTAGGTCTTGTACCTTGTTCTAAAAAGCCCAACATTTCTCAATACTGTGCCCCTGGGCACCTGAATGGAATGCGCACCTGGAGTTTGAATCAAAATTTGGTGGTAGATTATCAGCAGAAGGAGCCCTCATGGTACGGAGCTCAACCAGGTTCAACTTCAGCAACTCTGGAAGCAATACAACATATGGACACGGGATAGGATCAAGTCTGCGGTTCCTTGCTCTTGTTCTTTCCTGAAATGGTTTATGTACCTGTTGTGGCTGACCCTGAGATTATGGTTGAACATTTCGTTGTTGACATTGCGTTGGACGTCTGACATGTCCCTGTACTCTCTTATTCATACTCGGTCGAGGAGCGAATGAAGGCTATTGATGTAGCCCCTTTGAAGACTTGGCCTGAGCAATGATTTTGGACGAAGGAAAATTGACCATCCCTTTTGTATTCCTGCATGCTTTATCTTGCGACACTTCCGGCCTGGTCAATCCAAAAGTAATTATGACTGAAGGAGGAGTTAGCTCGTGACACTCAATCGACCTCTTTTTGAGCAGTTGTGGGCATAATTCAGCATAAGACATGGGTATCTGATCAATAACCCTTTCTTGAACCTATTGATGATGGGTTGCTAGCAATGGAGGAGCTATAGACGAAATCGGTTGAAGTATTTCTCATGGAAACCAAGGCGTATTAGCTGAGGAGGATCCTTGACAAGGAAAGAAAGCGCTCACTTCTTTGGTGACGATTGGTGTAGGATCATTTAGTTCACATGTGGAGTCGGTTCCTATCTGATGCTCTTCCTGACTGCCACGTGGCGATTGCTGGTGAAAAGACTTAAACTGTAGAGGAAATCCACCTAAAGAACCCTGATTTAGTGGACATCCCAAAGAGATGGGAGAAACATGACCTTCTGTTTGAAAAGCAGACACACAGCTATTTTCCTTTTTTGACATAGCATTCATGATTCCTGTAAGTAGCTTTATCTGAGTCTTCATCAAGTTGAATTCATCTCTCAGCAATTTCTGATCCTGGGACAACGCTCGAATGTCCACTATAACATGCCCCAGTTGGGCCTTCATCTCAGTCACCTCTGCTCGGAGTTGTTCCATGTCTAAACCTTGACAATCGTGATTCAAATTGACCATTCTGGAGAGAAACCAAGTCAGGATAAGAAGTTTTCCTTGAACACCTGTCAAAAATGCAAGGATGTATGCAAATGTCATGTTCGGTTATTTCCAAGGAATCTATCTGTTTTGATCCAAGTTTTAATGCAGAAACAATCCGACATAATTCAGATATGGGATCCTTAGAAGTAACTGAACATGTATGCTAACATGCTATGATGTCATGTATGCAACTGGCATGTGATCAGCGGTCCGACGCTGGTATGGATTAGATAACCAAGTGTTGGTGAAGATCATAATATCATTATCTCTGTGCAGAAGTTCCAGAATTCTCAACCAAGTATCATATAGGATCGGATCATAACACGAAGTAATACTGGCAAAAGCGGGTATGTTGGAAGCTTAGGGTTCCTGCAAACCTGCAAACCCCTCCCAATCTCACGGGTATGCTACTATGGGTCAACATCACGGACTCTCAAAGCCGAATAGCAATAATATGTTCATCATTTCCGAAAAATGGCTCATGACCAAATCAGGGAATCGGTTTGGTATTATGTACTACTCAGGGAGGCCTCAGCTGAATTCCGGAAAAACAAGCATCCCTCATAAGTTCCAGGCTTCAAGTACTGAAGTCGAGAAACACTAGTACATTCATCCCGAAGGGTACAATACTACCGTCATACGCCCAGTCGCTTTAACCAGGTTCCTACGAGAGAACAAGGTCATCCTATGCGATTTCCTAGTGGGCCCTCGGGTGCGAATGGGTTTGCCACAAAATATGGTCTGCCACTGTCACCACTAGAGAGGGTTGTTTCCACTAAGGTCCTCGATGATCGGTTCCCAGTGTTGGCAGCTCAGGTGGGAACATTCTATGGTCTGCCTAGGCAGTATAGAACATATCTCAAGAGTGCCTGATCTGGGTGTGGGACTCGTGAAAACTACACGTGCTCAAAACCACGCAAGCCACACGACTGCCCACTCTAAATCCTATGTGTATACTCAAGCCGGGTATTTGGCTTATCTCACAATAATCCCATCCCGCCAAGGAAAACCAGAATAGCCAGTACAATGTATGCCAGTATATGCGAAAGTAAAGTGCAGAAAGCTGTAAATAAAGTCGTAAAGGAAAGTGATAAACTGTAAATAAAACAGTAAAGCTAAACTAAAGCATAACAGCGAATGAATAAACACCCAACAAAAACAGAAACAGACAAGCGCTAGGATTGACTCTCAAAGGGGAAATCAGGATTTCTACAAGTCCCCAGCAGAGTCGCCAACTGTCGCTCCCGGGATTTTCATCCTAGTACAAACGCGAAAGTGGCGCGGAAAAGGTTAGAGTCGTCAGCCAGACATTTTTATCCCAAAGGAATAGGAAAGGTAATGTTGCACAAACCTAAGGAAAAAGGAAAAGGATGAGGCCTTGCGAACCAAAGATCTGGGTCCGGAAGTCGGTTACGAATTGGGAAGGTATTAGCACCCCAATCCGTCCGCCGTACCCGACGGGATCCATGCTTGTTAATCTGTTTCAAAGGGTGAGAAATAATATGCTGTTTGAATGAAAGAATGGCTATCTAGAATGAAATGGAAATGAGAAAAGGAATGGAATTGAAAAAATGGGAATAAGGGGAAAATGTAGGGAAAAAGAAAGATTGTGCTCAAATGGGCCCTACCCCACTTCCTACATACCTCATCGGGATAAATGAGGATCAGAGACACCGTAGTTCGTCTAACTAAGGCTGACACTCGTTTGTGATTTTTAGGATGACGTTGCCATAGCTCTAGCTCAGGTGTTACCGGCTCTGACTCGAGGGTGTTTATCGTGTCGCTGTTTGAACTGTCGAGACAAGTCATGTTCGTCCGCAAAGAGTATGAGATGAGATGAGAAGACATGACTTCTTGGTTTGTTGTCTTTTAGAAGAAGTGTTTTGAGATTGTGTTTTATTGTAGGTACAACACTAAAGACTGTGACACAGGAGCGAATACTTTCCAAGATCACCCCCAATGGAATGTTTGTAAAGCATCCTAGAAGAGTGAAGGAGACCTCTACTAATCATTTTCTGTATAGCTTAAGGCTCGTGACGCATTGTACACCTTTTCCTTTGTTAAGTGTTTTTGATTTTCTTTTAAGATGAGAAGTGAGACTCAAGTTGTAAAAGGAAAAACTTCTAAGGGACACTAGACTTGCCCTAAGTTAGTTTGAATTTGAAGATGACCTATGGTTAATGAGGTTTGAGAAATTAAATCTACCTAAGAGATATTAGAACTAGAAATGAGAATACAAGAGTTAATAATAAACATTATGGTCCTCCTAGGTCATGGTGGGTAAAAACGTGAATGAAACATAAATGGGATGAAACGATGGATCGGGTGGGTCGATTGCGTGGTGCTGAGACGCACGACTTATGGTGTGCAACATACAAGGCTTGCTTTTGGTGTAATGGAGTGGAACGATGGTAATCGAGGAATCCTAAAGTCACATGCAACTTTATTTATTTATTTGAAAATTTACTCGACGTTGGGTCGAGTCTTTATTTATTTTTGAGATTTTGGTTTTCTATTTATTCATTTTATCTTTTCTATCCTAATTATAGAAACTATACAAGCATACAAGTATTACATCACGAAGTAAAATCCACAAACATATAATCGAGGCATAAAAATATCCAAGTCCATAAGCAAATCCACGGAAAATACCTTGCACAAGAAGAAAATAGTTAGTGAATGACATGAATCATGAATATGCATAATATGATGGAAATGAATTAAAATACCAAAAAATATCAAAAGTCATGGAAAAAATGTTAAATTAATTCCCTAGGGTCTCTAATCTGATTATAATATTGTGTTAAAAAATCTCTTAAAAATTCTAAGTCTAACTATGTCAAATTGCCACCTAAACTTATCTAAGGTTTAATCACAATTTCATACAAATCACACTACCAAAACAGTAGATAAAATTACCTAAAAAATATGACAAAAATATTCTAGGTTCTCCTATTATCCCTCTAATCATAGCAAAAAGAATGGACCAAAAATGTTATAGGACATGGTAGAAATAAAATGTACAAATTTATGTGTTCATGTGAGAATTCAATCAAAAAATCAATTAAATGAAAAATCAAAATTAAATTGGAAAATGATTAAATTCAGAAAGTAAAAATTGGGAAAACTTCTAAATTGAATTAATATTCTATCCTAATTTTTATAGAATTTTATTATTAATTTTAGTATTTTTTGTAGAATTAATTTGAAATGGCATGAAATAGAATTTTAAAAGGAAAGGGAACTGGAGGGGGGGGGTGATAAAAGTAATACTTAATAGTTAAAAACACTTGGGCTGAAAAACGGGGGCGTGGATAGCAAATTATTAGGCCCACATGCGCTAGGTCTTGAGGGTGTAACTGTCGCTTCCGGGATTTTCATCTTAGTACAAACGCAAAAGTGGCGCGGAAAGGTTAGAGTCGCCAGCCAGACATTTTTATCCCAAAGGAGTGGGAAAGGTAATGTTGCACAAACCTAAGGAAGAAGGAAAAGGACGAGGCCTTGCGAACCAAAGATCTGAGTTCGGGAGTCGGTTACGACCTGGGAAGGTATTAGCACCCCAGATCGTCCGCCGTACCCGACGGGATCCACGTTTGCTTGCTTGTTTCAAAGGGTGAGAAATAAAACTGCTGCTGAATAAAACCGCTAACTGGAACCGGAAATGAAAATGAGAAAGGAACTGAAATAAGAGAATGAGAATAAAAAGGGGGAAATGTAGGGAAAATAAAGAATGTGCTCGAACGGGCCCTACCCCGCTGCCTACGTACCTCATCGGGATAATGAGGATCAGAGTCGACGTAGTTCGCCTAACTAAGGCGGGAACTATTTGTTTGTGTTTTTTTATGCTGGAACTGTGTATGTCTATGCTCAGGTGTTGCAGGCTCGTCTGGTACGAGTGCGTTTACCGTCTTGCATGTGTGACAAGTCGCCGCGAGTTCGCGATGTGAGTGAATGAGATGAGAAAAGAAGTTCCCGCAGGATAGTCGCTTATTGTTTGTTTTTGGCTTTTATGAGTTTTGTATGAATTTGACACAAGGAAGTGAATTCAAACTCTTTTCCATGGAATGTACACTTGATTCTACATTCCAAGATGGAATAATAGAACAAGTATACCCAGCAAGGAGAATTTATCCAAGACTGGTTTCCTAGGATTAGGGTTTAAGTTCACTAGCTTGTTGAACTTTATTAAGTGTTTTTGTTGCTTTTGTGAAGAAGTGTCTTTTAAGCTTTCTTTGTGAACAACTCCTTGATGAGACTTGTGCATCATGATAAACAAGCTTACACCACTCCAAGATGGAATGAATGCAAGTGCTTCATGGAATAAGGCTATACACAAGGAATCCTTCCATTTATTTATTAAGTGTCTTTGGATTTTGTTTGAAGATAAGAAGAGAATGACTCAAGTTGCAAAAAGGGAAAATCTAAGGGACTAAGACTCAATCCTACTTCTGTTTATTTATTTACAAAGTGGTCCTAATGGTTAGTGAAGTCTTCTATTCCTAATGGAAACTTAAAACTAATAGAATTCAACTTACTTCTTAATGAAGTTAAGTTGATTCTAAGAACAAATGGGAAACCTATACAAGTTATAAGATCAAGATAAAGCAAAAAATGAAATTAAACATAAGAAATAAATTCTACAAAATGCATTAGAAGCATGAATTAAAAATAGTATATTTATTTATTCTAATTCTAAATGAAAATGAAATTTCACCTAAGTACTAAATCTAAGCTAAGCCTAATACTTATTCTAAAAAAATCAAATTAAACTAAACCTAAGCCTAATGTTAAATTCTATGACTAAATTTAATCTAGACTATTATTATTTTTTATTGAACTTATTTCTAACTATGTTTAAACTAACGGGGTTTATGCCTAACTAGGCCTAAAACTAATATTCTTAAAAATATTAAATCTCCTAGAAAAATTATGAAAACTTAAACTATAGGATCCTAACACTATCTAAAATATTGCATTAGGAGGGATTCTAAAAAATCTTATTTTTTCCATGCCTAGCAATTAATTATTTCCAGCTAAGAATTAACCATTATTTCCTAAGGATTATTCCATTAAAACCTAAGATAAAAGGTCCTAAAAATTCCATAAAAAATATCCTAAGAACTATTATGAGTCCTCTAATTACAGAAAAAAGAATGGCTCAAAAAGGTTGCTGGAAGCTTCTTAAATAAAATGAACAAAATCCAGCATAAATAATAGAAATTCAATAGAATTAATTAATAGAAAAATTCAATTAATTCAAAAATAAACAAATTCCAGAAAATAAAAATGTCATAAATTTCTAAATTGATTTATTAAGCTACTTAATTTTTTTGGGAATTTTCTAATTATTTTTATTATTTTTTATGAAATTATTTCTAAACTATAATTAACTACAAAATAAATTCTAAAGAAATAAATACAGGGGGTGCGTTCAGTTATTTTTCTAGTTCTTTTCATAAACTGGGCTCAGAAATGGGGTACTAATAGGAAAATAAATAGGCCCAATTCGCAGCCTTGAGAGGGGAGGTGGAGAAAGAATTTATTTGTTTTGTTTTTCTAATGGGTCTGGAAACAGGGGTGTTGATAACAATATTTTTTTAATTTAAACATATTTTTCACATATTCTAGGAATTAAACAAATTTTACTTAACTTAACACAAATGAAAAATACTAATCTCAAGATAATATTTTTTCTAAATCTTAGCTTAAGATTATTTTTATTGAATTATTTTTAATGATCTTGTGAATTAAACCTTAATCTAATAATAATATTTTTTTTATAAATTTTTAATCTTAGAAAATGAATTAAATTCTAAACTTATGATTATAAACTAAATAATACTCTTATGATAAATGCTTCTAAATAATACTCTTATGATAAATGCTTCTAAATAATAATCTTATGATAAATGCTTCTAAATAATAGTCTTATGATAAATGCTTCTAAATAATAGTCTTATGATAATGTTCAAATTAAAATCTTAATTTAAGTTCTAATAGCCTTGATTTAAACAAAAATGAAGTAAACTAATCCTATTATAATATTTTTTCCAAAATCTTAATTAAAGAAAAAGAATTAAACTAAACTTAATATTTTCTAACAATCTTAATTTAAAGAAAATGAGTAAAACTATACTTACTAAAATATTTTCTAAAAAATCTTAATTAAAGAAAATGAGAGAAAATACTTACTAATATATTTTCTAAAACTTAATTAAATAAAATGAGATAAAATACTTACTAACATATTTTCTAGAAAAACTTAATTAAAGAAAATGAGAGAAAATACTTACTAATATGTTTTCTAAAAAAACTTAATTAAACTATAGTCTTATTAAAAATGAATTAAACCTTTAATCTAAAATATGAATTAAACTCTTAATCTTAGAAAATGAATTTAATTCTAAACTTATAATTATATCAATTAAGCTAATATTTTAACTTAAGAAAAAGAATTAACCTAACTTATGATTAAAATTTCCTAAAATCTTAATTTAAAGAAAAATGAAATATACTAAAGTTTATTATAACACTTTCCTAAAATTTGAATTAAGCCATAGTCTTATTAAAAATGAATTAAACCTTTAATCTAAAATATGAATTAAACTCTTAATCTTAGAAAATGAATTTAATTCTAAACTTATAATTATATCAATTAAGCTAATATTTTAACTTAAGAAAAAAGAATTAACCTAACTTATGATTAAAATTTCCTAAAATCTTAATTTAAAGAAAAATGAAATATACAAAAGTTTATTATAACACTTTCCTAAAATTTGAATTAAGCCATAGTCTTATTATAACATTTTTTCTAAAATTTGAATTAAGAAAATGAATTAAACTATACCTAAACTAATATTTTCTAAAAAAGTCTTAATTTAAGAAAATATTAAACTAACCTTAAAAATATTTTCTAAAGATTTTAAATTAAGAAAAATATTAAACTAATCCTATTAACATTTTCTAAAGATTTTAAATTAAGAAAGATATTAGACTAATCTTATAACACTTTTTTTCTAAAAATCTGAATTACAGTTTCATTAAAAAGAAATACTATTAATCTAGAAAACAATGAATTAACTAATAATCTAATTATAAAATTAATTAAATATGAATTAAACTATAATTAATTACAAAGTTAATTAAAATATAAACTGAATTAAAACCTAAATACATAACAACCCTAATTCCTCTTTCTTCTTCCTCCCTAGCGCCGTAATCCCTCCCCCTTTGCCCTCTTCGTCTTCTCCTTCTACCGGCCTCCACCCTCACCTCCTTTCGCTCTCCTTCCTCACCTTCAACTTAAACGATCCAAAACCTTCATCATTATCATCTTCTTTAACCAAAAAGCAGCATAAACAGACCCTATTCTTTAATCTTGACCAAAAATCCCCCTTTTCTAAACCTAATCTCAATTCCCATAAAAAAAAACTGAAACCGAAAATCAACAAAACAAACACATGATCAAGCTTGAAAGCAACTAAGAATTTGCACCTTGTTAATCGAAGAACACCCGAAGTCGTAACAGAGACGTTAATCGAGCAACTCGCGGCGGAGAAGGCCGAAATGCCGCTTTCACTTGACTCCTTCGAAAGCCCTCGGTAAGTCGGCTTCAGTAACCTTTTCTCTTATGATTTCATTTCATTATTCGGTCTTTTCCTCTTTCTGTGCTTCACACGAAGTTGTGGATGAACTTGCCAATTCGTTAAGGCTTGATCGTCACCATGGCAATTCTTGATGTTGCAGGTTTGTTCGATGGCTCAGCAAAGGTAAAACAGGGAGACGGAAATTGAAATGGTGATGCTAGCTTGTGCAGTGAGTGAATCCGCAGAGATTGATGAATTCCCCTGTTAGAGCACCATCTTCACCTATGATAGATGCAGCAAATTGGAGTTGGGGTTGAGGGAATGGTGAAGAGAAAATCCGGACTGGGAAGATTGGGAGATTGGGAAATTGAAGAAGAAGCCCAAATGTGAAGAGTGGCTCTGACTTATAGAAGATCTCTCATAGAAATGTCCAGAAGCTTCAGGTACTTTCTCCTAATGAATTCAGTTATGATTGTTAGGAATTAGTTATTTTTCGGTTATGAAATTTTTTGTGGTTCTGTTATGAGTTAGTTGAAGCATTCTGTTAGGAGGTTATGTTTTATAACTGATTCGTCACTGAATTCTTCTACTTGCTTTTATCCAATATTCACTGGATTTTAATTCTGAACTGATGCTTCCTTTGATTTTGGTTTTGAACTAGTTGCATATGTTTGAAGAGACTGCCACTGATAATTATTCCTGTGTTTCACTTCAGTTGTGTTGATCAAATGAAATTGAAGATTTGTAGCTAATAATCCGTCGCTGACTTCCATAGAAAACGCCAACAGAAAATGAGCCCCGCCACCGGGGAACGTAAGAAGATCGGGATCTCCAATGTAAAACTCAAACTTGTCTTTATCTTTGTCATTAAACTGTTTGCTATTTCGTTTCCTGCTTTAATCATAAGTTCACTCCACATTGGTTCTTCAAATTGCATCAACACCGGAGACAGAAATGTACTTCCATATTATGTTCTCAGATTGACATATATATATTTTCCAATAGATTTGAATACGTTATCTCAAACCTAGAAAAACCGTCGAATCTAGGACTTATCAATTCTTCTATTTCTTGCAGTTGATTTGGAGCCGAAGCAAACTGAGGTGGAATATTGAGAATATGAATATACACTGAAGCTGTAGCAAGCTAACCATGATCTGAATTTGAGAGTTCAACCATACTTGCATTATCATCAGCAACATAATCATTTCCAAAGGCATCAAAGGCAATGGATTCATTCCCCCAACCCAAATAGAAAATGGTTGGAGGAGTTTTGTGTAATAAATAAAAAAACTTCCTTGTAACTATATTTTTCCCGAAGTTATAACTGAATTTTCTATGTAATTTTCTCCGCTATATACTTTTTGGTTTCTGTAAAAAAAAAAAAAAAAAAAATCTGATGCTCTCTATTGATGCCAAACTCTAATGCCTCCCCTTTTTTTTTAAGGAATGACCTGTCTGAATTTCTAAGAGAATGGGCAAATGGATTGGGCCTTGAAAATAGTTTAGAGAATTGGTTTAAAAGGAATAAATGGAATAATGAATGAGTTTCTTTTCTAAAAAAATAAATAAAAAATAAAAAATAAAAAATAAATAAAAAATAAAAAAAATGGCTCAACATGAGTGAAATTGGGCTTGAATTGGGAAAAGAAACTATGGTTACTTTAACTAAACATATATTTGAATGGTTTAAGAATTGATCAACTTAAGACATCAAAAATAAATAAAGGTGGATTTATAACTTGGTTAGGAATATTGACAATAGAATTAAATGGAAACTAGGCTTGTATGAGATATGGCTAATGGGCTTTAAATGGGCCAACAAAATGTGAACTTTAATCATAATGGGCTTATGGTTGTAAAAGAGAATAGATGAGTTTAAAAGCGAACAGAATGAATTTGTGGTAAATGTGATAGTTATGAATATTGACAAAAAATGGAATTTTAAAATAGAGAATTATATAGGTAACTAGATATGGACAAAAATAAATGAAAAGATGAATAAAAGAAATTAAAAATGGATTAATGAAAACATAGAGAATGATGGAAATTGAAAAGTGAAAGTAAAAATGGGATAATCGGGAATGGTTCATAACAATGAGGATAAAGCAGTGAATGGATACGAAATCTCAATTTTAGCCCACAGCCTCTTTTGAATTTTTCCCACAAGCCCATGATCACAACCACTTCTGAACCACTGCATAATTTCCGGATAAATCACACCCCTTTTGAATCGTCTGAAATATGCCATGACCATTCAAAACCAGATGAATCACCGATAAACTGAAGATTCAAACCAAACTTCACACCAAACATCGCTCGATAAACTGATGAATCTCAGCATACGACAATCTGAACTTTGAATATGCATTGTCTAAGAGCTAGACCAGTGGCCCAAATAATCTTGCAGTTGCAGTAATCTTTTGATAGTTTGACCATAATTAGGTCAAACTCCCATCTGAGTTGAGACACAACTGAGCAACCGCATTCGGAGTAGAATCATAGTCCAGTGAATATTCTCTGTCATTTCAACCTCTGACAGATACAGATAACGTATGAAACCCTAATTCCCTGGACCCTGATCGCATGCCTTATGAAACAACGAAATGAACTACTATGATGTTAATGAATTGATGAGAAATGCCGATGAATGCAAGATGATGAGCCAGTAGAGGGAATAAATATGAGGGCAAATTTTGAGGTATTACAGCTGCCCCTATTCAATCATCTGCAAGCCTGAACGAATAATTGCAACGGCTTTTATACGTTCAAGGCAGGGAGTGATTGAATACTCGAATAAAACCTGAAAATTTGCACACTGAGGGTAATGGAAATGCCATCTGCCCATTTATTTATTCATATATTTTTTTGATTTTGACCTCTGAATAGGTAACGAGGAACATAAGACCAGGTGGGAATGTGCTAGGAAGAGTGCCATCCTCGCACGACAACTCACAAGGGATCCTCGAATCCAATACTAAAACCATCCTGGAATAGAAACATGATAGTATATCGGCCGCTGGCGATAACAATCAACGACAAAGACTGACCTCGGACAGACTTTGCAAACGAGACAAACTGACCTCAGTCAATAAGCTCAAAAAGTGAACTACTATTCTCGAATAATAGCCACACAAAACAAAAACAAGACCAACCGCAGAAGGACTTGAAGAAAAAGAATGCCATCGTCGAATGACAATCCAAAAAGATCCCCGGATCTAACGCGAAACCATCCTCGAATGGAAACGCAAAGGTACACCAGCCTCGATTGACAACCAAACACAAAGCTGACCTCAGACAAACTTTGCAAAAGAGACAAACTGACCTCGATCAATAAGCTCAAAAAAGTGAACTACTATCCTCGAATAATAGCCACAAACAAGACCAACCGCAGAAGGACTTGAAGAAAAGCAATGCCATCCTCGAATGACAAATCAAAAGATCCTCGGATCTAACACGAAACCATCCTCGAATGGAGACGCAAAGGTATACCGGCCGCAGGCGGTAACCAGAAACACAAAGAAAATAGGACAAGATGGAACGGGATCGTTGTAAATAAACGAGAGCCCAAGCAAACAGGACTGTTGTACAAAACGGGAACCTGCGACGCGACTGTTGTACCAAACAAGACGCGGAATAAGTGACCAACATTGACTTGAAAAAACAAGGATGTCTGAAAAATGATATTGGTATCCTCTGTGCGGAGTACTTTCAGGTTGAAAAGATATTATAAGTCGTACGTAATATACCTCAAAACTGGCCCATGCTGGCATGCACATGTTTGAATTTATGGCGTAATGCTCCATGATGATGGAAATGCTACGCTTTGGAGGATGCAGACGCAATGATGATTATGCGAATGACAATGCAAAGGAGATCTCCTGATAAGGAGACTGCAGGTAATTCCAGATAACTTGGCTGGAAAGAAACGATGATCACTGCATTGATCTAGTTCATCCTGGTGAGGAGGAAACAACTCTGCGGGGAAAGCTGTTAATAATTCACTGGCTCAAAATAGCCGCCACTGCCAAAAATAAATTGGACTTTGAGATTGGAGCGCCAAGACCCTGCTGGAGGCGAACCCTACTTGAACTCTGACGGGGAAGTGAAGACTTTCTGGGAACCAAAGGCCTGACACTGCTGAGGAAGCAACTGCTGGGGAGGCAAGACACTCCTTATACTGCCGAGAATTGCTCCTGTCTGAAAGGAGACTTCTGCTTGGGGATTGCACCCACCTTCTGCTACCTTGATGGGTGAAATTTCAACTTCCACATGGCTGGGGGTGATTGGAAACACCCTGAGAGATACCTGTTTCTGTCCAAACAAAAGGAAATGCCCATCCTGGATAATGATCTTTAGCTCTGTTAACAACACCAGTACCTGTACCTGCATGAACACAATCGATAGTACCTGCAACATAGAGAATTAGTTTGAGACCTGCTTGCCCCAGGCTCATAGCATGAATCATTGTGCAGGTATCTCAACACCCTTTCTGAGTTATATTAAATGTTTCTATTCTCCTGCACGAGTTAGAAAAGCATTCAAATGTTCATAACACAATGCGAGCTACCATTTACTAGACGTTTTCACAATCAATCAATGCAAGATGAAAAAAAGTAAAAACAAAGAAGCAAAATAATCCAATTGACTGAAATTGAATTTTTATTGACTTGGAAAGGTGGCCCTGAATAGGAGATACAAAGGAAGCAGTTCCCTGGAATGAGGGAACAACTAAAAGAAAAACAAAACTACCCTACTGGCAATGTGAGAAGTGAATCTCATCAAGTTTCAACCCAGTTATGACTCGTATGTCTTCAAGACGCTCCGCTCGCTCTGCCTCTCGAGAAAAGTAAATGAACCGATCTTCGACCCTTAGGATAGCCTCAACTGTAGGTATGTCACGGATCTAGCAGATCGCAGTCGTTCGTGTTAATCCCTCTTTTGCGTGGATCGCCCTTTCGGGTTTTCAATCCACCGGGATACCCTTTTTTGCCTGAGTTGTCCGATGTGGCTTTTCAACTCAGCGGGTGTACATTTTTTTCCCCCAATATTTCCCTAACTTTTGCCCGAGCCTTTTATTCTGTTTTTGGCTCGCCGGGATGCCCATTTTTGCCTGGATCTTTATTCTGTTTTTATCCAGCGGGTCCTTTTTACACGAAGTATTTTCTTACTGCGTCTGCGTTGATAGGGGATGGAAAGTCTTCTCCGTCCATGGTTGTCAGCATTAAGGCTCCGCCTGAGAAAACCTTTTTAACCACGAACGGTCCTTCATAGTTGGGTGTCCACTTGCCCCTGTGATCGTTGAGAGGAGGAAGAATCCTTTTCAGCACTAAATCTCCTGGCGTGTACCTCTGTGGTCGCACCTTCTTGTCAAAAGCTTGCTTCATTCGTCGCTGATATAACTGTCCATGGCATACAGCTGCTAGACGCTTCTCTTCAATGAGGCTCAATTGATTATATCTGGATCGGAGCCACTCAGCTTCCTCTAGCTTGATGTCCATCATCAACCTCAATGAGGGGATTTCCACTTCGACTGGTAGAACTGCCTCCATACCATACACCAATGAGAATGGAGTTGCCCCAGTTGAAGTGCGTACTGAGGTTCTATACCCATGCAATGCGAATGGTAACATCTCGTGCCAATCTTTGTACGTCACAACCATCTTCTGAACAATCTTTTTGATGTTTTTATTAGCTGCCTCGACGACGCCATTCATCTTCGGACGATATGGAGAAGAGTTGTGGTGTTCTATTTTGAAATCTCGACACAAGTCGGCCATCATCTTGTTGTTGAGATTAGAACCATTATCAGTAATGATCCTTTCAAGGACTCCATACCGGCAGATGATGTCCCGCTTAATAAATCGAGCGACCACTTGCTTAGTGACATTGGCATAGGAAGCAGCTTCGACCCACTTCGTGAAATAATCAATAGAAACTAGGATGAAGCGATGCCCATTAGAAGCTGTTGGCTCAATCTTCCCAATCATATCGATGCCCCACATAGCGAACGGCCATGGTGAAGACATGACACTCAACGGATTCAGAGGCACATGGACCTTGTCGGCATAAATTTGACACTTATGGCACTTACGAGAGTATTTGCAACAATCGGATTCCATGGTAATCCAATAGTATCCCGATCTCAATAATTTCTTGGCCATGGCATGTCCTCCAGCATGGGTACCAAAGGAGCCTTCGTGAACCTCCTGCATTAACATGTCTGCCTCGTGTCTGTCCACACATCTAAGCAGCACCATGTCAAAGCTCCGTTTGTACAACACACCATCTTGATTCAAGAAGAAACCCCCTTCCAGTCTTCTAAGAGTTTTCTTATCCTTACTGGATGCCCCAGACGGGTATTCTTGAGCCTTCAGGAATTGTTTGATGTCGTGGTACCAAGGCTTGTCATCTTCATCATTACCAACGACAAAGACATAAGCAGGTCTTTCAAGACGAGAGATCGAAATTCGAGGCACGAAATTCTCTCGGCAAACTTTAATCATGGATGATAAAGTTGCGAGAGCATCGGCGAACTGGTTTTCGTCTCTAGGAACATAGCTCAGCTTTACTTTGGTAAAGAAGGTTAACAGCCTCCTGACGTAATCTCGGTAAGGAATCAAAGCAGAATCTCCGAAGATCTCAAGGTCCTTGACTCGCAAGTCTATTGCCTCTTTGATCCCCATGATGCAAGCTTCATACTCTGCCTCGTTATTAGTGCACTCGAAGGTCAACCGAGCAGCGAGAGGTGTGTGGACTCCTTCTGGTGAGATAATAACAGCACCCACTCCACTCCCATTCATGTTTACAGCTCCGTCAAACATCAACTTCCATCTGGATTCAGGGTCAGGCCCCTCCTCCGGAAGTGGTTCTTCATGGTCTTTCGACTTGAGGAACATGATGTCCTCATCCGGAAACTCAAACCTCATGGGTTGATAATCATCAATCGGCTGCTGGGCCAAGTATTCTGACAACACACTCCCCTTGATAGCTTTTTGTGAAGTGTATTGTATGTCATACTCCGTGAGTATCATCTGCCAACGGGCCACTCTTCCTGTCAAAGCCGGCTTCTCAAAGATGTATTTCACAGGATCCATCTTGGAAATTAAGAGAGTAGTGTGTGTCAGCATGTACTGTCTTAGTCGGCGAGCAGCCCATGCCAAAGCGCAGCAAGTTTTCTCGAGTAGTGAGTATCGTGTCTCACAATCGGTAAAATTTTTGCTAAGGTAATAAATGGCATGCTCTTTTCAACCAGACTCGTCCTGCTGACCCAGTACACATCCCATCGATCCTTCCAGCACAGTGAGATACATAATCAGAGGTCTTCCTGGCACTGGAGGCATAAGAATTGGTGGTTCCAACAAATATTCTTTGATTCGGTCGAAGGCCTGCTGACAGTCTTCATTCCATTTAATGGCCTGATTCTTCCTCAGAAGCTTGAAGATGGGCTCGCACGTGGCCGTTAGGTGAGAAATAAACCGTGCAATGTAGTTTAGTCTCCCTAAGAAGCCACGCACTTGCTTTTCAGTCTTCGGCTCAGGCATTTCCTGGATTGCTTTCACCTTGGCCGGATCAACCTCAATTCCTCGTTCACTAACAATGAAACCGAGTAACTTGCCAGAACGAACCCCGAAAGTACACTTATTCGGATTTAACCTCAGTCTGAACTTTCGGAGCCTGTCAAACAATTTTGCTAGGTTGACCAAGTGCTCTTCCTCTGTCTGGGACTTGGCTATCATGTCATCAACATAAACCTCAATTTCATGATGGATCATGTCGTGAAACAATGTCACCATTGCCCGTTGGTAGGTAGCTCCTGCATTCTTTAAACCAAACGGCATGACCTTGTAACAAAAGGTGCCCCAAGGAGTGATGAAAGTTGTATTTTCCATATCCTCGGGAGCCATCTTGATTTGATTATAGCCTGAGAATCCGTCCATGAAAGAGAACACGGAAAACTGAGCAGTATTATCGACAAGTACATCTATGTGAGGTAGAGGGAAATCGTCTTTGGGGCTGGCCCTATTCAAATCCCTGTAATCCACACACATTCTGACTTTGCCGTCTTTCTTGGGAACCGGCACGATGTTAGCAACCCACGGAGGATAACTAGTCACGGCCAAGAAACCAGCATCAAACTGTTTTTGCACTTCTTCTTTTATTTTAATTGCCATGTCTGGACGTGTACGCCTCAACTTCTGCTTTACCGAAAGACAACCTTCTCTGAGGGGTAGCTTGTGTACCACAATGTCAGTGTCTAAACCAGGCATATCTTGGTAGGACCAAGCGAAAACGTCAACGTATTCTCGAAGCATAGCCATCAAACGAGTCTTGACAGATTCTTCTAATGCAGCTCCGATCTTGACTTCTTTCTTATCCTCTTCAGTACCCAGGTTTATCACTTCAACATCTTCCTCGTGCGGCTGAATCGTCTTCTCCTCCTGTTTGAGCAGTCTGGCCAATTCTTCGGGTAAATCACAATCCTCTTCATCTTCCTCATCGGCTTGATAAATTGGATTGTCGAAGTCATACTTAACCATAACAGGGTCGTCATTGATAAGATCCGGTGACGAGCACCTGCATGAATGATGATTCATGCAAGGCTTTAGCAACAACTTGATAAAATGAGAAACATTGCCATTTTAAAACTTTTCTTTCTTTTTGAAAAACAAAAGTAAAAAACGAAAGACAGAGAACAACATGAAATGAATGTGAAACGTCAATTTTATTAATGATTGTGTTAATGAACAAATGAACCCTTACAAAGAGCCACTATGCCCCTGGCAAGACATAGTGCTTTAATACAGGAAAACAGAAACAAAAATCATTACTCTTCAAAAGATGTTACTGAAATGAGCCTTTCTGACGTCCAGTTGCTAAGCTGAGCTCCTGGGACGGCAGACCTAATCCATTCATCTAAGTCACAGTCACTATCAACAGCTTCATCCTGCACTGCGCTGATATTTCCGTAGTCTATCACTCCTGCACTTGTGAAAGTGACCGGGCTCTGACAACCTTTTGCACTTGTTTCAGACGAAGATCCTCCAGGGTGATAGCCAATCCCGAACATGTCTTTCTTCTCTGGCAATTCGACTGGGCTGCCCCAACCTTCTCGCACTCCAGATTCTACTAGTTCAAGCGCTTGTTTATAAGAGGCTATGGAAACCCCTTTCTTCGGTACTGCAGGAGAAGTTGCTACGGCGGACGCTTTCTCGGACTTCAAAGGCTCAAAAGCTTTACATGGGGTTTCGATTATTTCGCCATCCATCTCCACATATTTGAATGAGGCTAGATGAATGACGAAGATATCTTCTTCCCTGTTGACCGTCACAACTTGACCTTCCCAGACAAACTTTAATTTCTGATGAAGTGTAGAAGATACCGCTCCCGCCGAGTGTATCCAGGGTCTTCCAAGTAAACAACTATATGCCGGATGGATGTCCATCACGTAAAACGTGGTGTTGAAGACTTGTGGACCTACCTTGATAGGTAACTCCACCTCTCCAAACACCGATCTTCTTGATCCATCAAATGCTCGGACTACTAAATCACTGGGCTTTAGCACCACTCCATCATAGTCCAGCTTCATCAATGCCTTCTTTGGCAAGACGTTCAGAGATGATCCAGTATCCACCAGCACATGGGAGAGTACTGCACACTTACATTCCAGAGAGATATGCAATGCCCGATTGTGAGCACGCCCATCAGAAGTTAAGTCCAAGTCCGTGAAACCCAATCCATGACTGGCATTAACGCTGGACACCACCGTTTCTAACTGGTTTACAGAAATATCCTGAGGCACGTATGCCTTGTTCAGAATATTTAAAAGGGCCTTCCTGTGAGAGTCCGAGCACATGAGTAATGATAAGATGGAGATCTTTGACGGCGTCTGCTGCAAATGGTCTACAATCTTATAGTCACTCTTCTTGATGATCCTCAAGAATTCTTCGGCTTCTTTATCAAAGGTGAGATCTGGATCAGTTGATGGAGTTGGATCATTGGCAACTACTGGTTGCTTTCCCCTGGCTCTTGCTTGGGCTTCAGCAGTATCCATGGGTGGTATCACATTGCTTCTCAGTGCTTCCGGCGCAAATAGTCTTCCGCTTCTAGTAAAACCCCCTACTCCAACATTCTCTACCTGAGCTGGGGTTATACTAGTCGTGGCCAACTCTTGTCTCTGGCCGTTGCAATACACTTCGCCACCATAATTCCAAGGAACTGCTCTGTCACTTTGGTACATTATGGGTCCAGCAGTGGTAATAGTTATTGGTGCCGCTCTGGCACGCGAAGGAACTTGGGATGGATCATAAAAGATAGTCACTGTAGATACTTCACTTTCTTTCACAATCTTGTCAAATTGCAGCACTCCTTCATCAATCATACCTTGAATTCCGGCCTTCAATCGTTTACAACCGTTGGTAGCTTCCGTACATTCTGAACAATCATCCTCGCATCCGGGGAAAATGCCTTTCTTCAACAAGCAAACCTTGATAGCAACCAATGAAGTCTGCAAGTTATCTACATCGTCCACCAAATTCAATTTCTTCCCTTCACCAATTGCACCAACCGTGCCCCTGTGAGGAGGCATGGGATTTTCCAGCACATTAGGAGAGGGAGCGAAATTGATCGCTTTAGAATCCAACAAGTCCTGAACAACATGTTTCAATGCTTTACAATTCTCAGTACTATGGCCGGGAGCTCCAGAATGAAACTCGCATCTAGCATTCGAGTCATAACCTTCAGGAATTTGGCCTGGCTTCGGAGGTTGCAAGGTCCGGAGCTGAATCATTTGAAGCTGTAGGAGATTCTTTAAAAGTTGTGAGTAAGACATCGGTGGAGCTTCAAAATGTCTATCCCTCGGCTTCTGAGGGTAGTACGGACGAGGGGGTCTTGGCTGATACCCCTGGGAGCGTTGCGGCTGTGGAGGCTGAATCCGTTGTTGAACTGGAGGAGTTGAAATAGTGACGGGGGCCACTTGCTGATAATATCCTTGGTGCATTATTCCTCTCTGTGCGTATACTGCTCCTGCTTCTCCTTCCCTCCTTTTCACAAAGGGTTTCTTGATGCCAGACACTGAAGCGCTTCCATTTTGAATCTTCCCCTGTTTGAGCCAGCTTTCAATTCTTTCTCCAGTCAGGATAATGTCCGAGAAACCACTTGAGGAACAACCAGCCAACCTTTCCATGAAATGTCCTGGGAGGGTATTCAGGAAAAGATCGACCATCTCTCTTTCCAATAAAGGTGGTTGCACTCGGGCAGCCACCTCACGCCACCTCTGTGCATAGTCTTTGAAGCTCTCCGAACTCCTCTGTGTCAAGCTTTGAAGCTGAGTACGGCTAGGTGCCATGTCAATGTTGTATTGATATTGTCTGAGGAAGGCCTCTCCCAAATCCTTCCAACTTCTAATAGATCTCCTTTCCAACTTCATGTACCACTCCAAGGACCCTCCTGAAAGGCTATCCTGGAAATAGTACATCCATAATTTCTCGTCTCGCGTGTGAGCCGCAATCTTCCTGTAGAAGGCCTATAGGTGAGTTTTCGGGCAAGAGCTGCCATTGTATTTATCAAATGCTGGTGGTCTGAACTTGTGTGGAATGACCACCCTAGGTACTAAACCCATATCTGACACGTCGATTCCCAAAGTGTCTTTGCACTCTAAGTCCTTGACCTTCTCTGCAAGCACCAAGAAGTCGTTGAGATTTCCGTCACCGCCGAAACCCATATCATTATTGAAATACTGGAATTGGTCTTCCTGCCTGTCCTGCACAGGAACATACGTAGCCATAGCTGGATCTGGAACATGAGGTCCACCTGAGCCGTTGTTAGTGTTGGGAGGACCCCCTAGTCCGCCAGAAGTAGTTGCCTGAGCAGTAGTGTTAGGAGGAGTTAACCCTTGAATTGCATTTCTCAACTCCTGCTGCCCCTGGGCCATCCCCTGCATCAGAGTCATAAATTCTGCCATCTTGGTACGGACTTCATTGAGTTCTGTCTGCATGGCGTCCATTGTTGTTCTTTGATTACTGCGGGTCGCGTACCGATGAGGAATATTTTGTCGAAGGTATCGGGTCTTGGCGGCCCTCGCAATTTTTGCCTGGTGAACACAGATAAATTAGACATCTCGAAGAAAAACCTGCAAAGACAAAGACAAAATGCAAATGATGTGTATGCAATGCAATGTGTCCCTTTTATTCCCGAGTATTTTCCTGTGTCCGGTCCTGACATTAAGAAGATAAGAATTGGGAAGAAGACCCAAATAATATTCAGACATAATGACGGCTGTGGAGAATCGGTGCTCATTATCCCGTGTCGGTGCAAATAACGAACAAGAAATCCGGAACAAATCAATCATATAAACTGGAGTTTGAAAATACAACGTTCCTGAGGGGTACCAATCAAAATAACAACAAAAGTACATCACATATAAGGAATCCCACAACAAGCCTGTGGGTAATCCAAGTACAACAACATGAAATTAAACCCTAGGGAACTCCATATCTTTCAATCTCCAGCTAAGGCGTTGGACGCTCTGGAACAGCTGAACCACATCTGGATGACCGGGTTCCTGGATGAGCTTCTGAATGAGGAGATCCCTCGTATCAGAAGAAGCGTGTAACCCCTCGATCTGCTGTAGAAATGCTGCTTCATTCTCCTTGCTTTGACTCAACTCGGCCTTCGACCTTTTCACATCAGCTTTCAACTTCAAATCTTCAATCTCCTTTTGAGCTTCCTTCAGTGCCTGCTGACTTTCTGTTACGCGCCGGATACGATCCTTCTCTTGATAATAAGCCTTCCTGAGGAGTTCTTTTTGCCCATCCAAAGAATCCTGAAGGCTTTTGACTTCTTGTTTATGCTTGGCGTCTAACTCCTTTTGTTTCTTCAGATTTTCGTCCCATTTCTCCTGCCATAAAGTAACAGCTTCATTGGCTTCGCTAAGATCCTTCTTCTCTCTTCGGCGCTGGGCCGTCTTATGAGTCTCAGCTAAACCTTTCTTTCGGAAGTAGAGCTCTCTATCCTCAAAGTCCTTCTGCTTGAGACGGACTATTTCCTCGGCCTGCACAGCTCTATCTTTCAATTGACGGTTCTGGATCATCAGCTTTTGACAAGAATTAAGAGCCTCTTGATTTTCAACCCTCAGTTGCTTAACCAAAGCTTCTAACTTCTGATATTCCTCCAAAGGCACTGTAGTCCTTGGTGCCACCTCTTTAGGGTAGAGGGGTGTCTCTCTAGAAAATGGTAGAAGATGAGTCTTCACACGATCCTCCAACCAGCTGGCAAAAGGATCATAGGTATTAGGATCTACTCTTCCAAATTCTTTCTTTCCTTTCATCACCCTAATTTCCCAAGCTTGGGATGTCAGGATGCTCATTTTGGAGTTTCCCTCTGCTGGAAAATATAAGGACTCATTTGCATCGTCGATCAAAGGTACGTCTCTTAAAGGATAGCCGAACTGTTTCCTGGACAAAATAGGATTATAGCTAATCCCACCTTTCCTTCCCATCAAAGGCACATTTGGAAAGCTACCACAACTAACCAACATTTCTTTGCCCACCAAATCTCTGTTGCATCCCCAAGCAATGTCAGCTGAGGTTAAGCCCATTAATCTTTTGGACCACTTCCAAGATTGTTTCAAATCCTGAAAGGGTCCTGATTTAGGGAGTTGCCTTACAAACCAATCAGCGAATATGGGAGCACAACAATTTACAAACCCCTTCCTCTTTTCATTTCTGTGGTGAACTCCATAATAAAAGTCAGCTAGCAATGTAGGAACAGGATTTCTCTTGACGAAGATGGTAATGGCCTCCATGTTAATTAGTCCTTTCTCTCCGGGAAACAAACTAATTCCATATACTACCATAGCCAACAATGCTTTGAAGTCTGCCCATTTCTTTTCCGATGCCATGACACGTGCCTCTGCAACAAGAAAGTCCAAAGGAATCCCTTTACTTTGGCCAGCCTCTAATCCCACCTTGAGTCTAGGCATACTCAAATGACAGGCGATAGTGATATCCTCATGAGAAGGGATTCTCTCTGAAACATAATACGGTATACCCTCCTTAACAGGAACACTCAGCATGCTAGAAACCTCCTCTAATGTAGGTGCCAGAATATAATCAGGAAAAACAAAAACCCTCAGCTGTGGATCATAAAACTGCAACAGAGAATGCAAGCTGTCTTTCTGGTCGACTGTGGGCTTGCTCACATAATTCAAAATCTTGCCATACTCTTTCCTGAAATCATCAAGGACTCGGTCACCCATCAAGCTAATCAAACCCTGAACACTCTCTGTCTCTGGCTGCGGGAAAGTATAATGAACATTTCTCTTCCTCGGAATCTCCATGCTGAAGTAGCAAATACGACCAGGACCTAGGAAGTAATGAACCCTGGGAATAAAAAGAACACAAAATGATTAATGATGATATGATGCTTATGCAAGACAAGGCATGTGATCAGTGAAGTGTCTGTGGTGTGCCAATCATATAATCAGGTGTCGGTGCCAGGTCTCAAAATCCAGATATCACAATACTTATCCCTCTGATCCGGGATCCATAACTTAAGAACAGAAATCCAGATCATAAAACTGAACCAAAGGCAAAGTGGGTATGCTAAAGGTATCAGGGTTCCTGCAAACCTGTAAACCCCTCCCAATCTCACGGGTGTGCTACTCGGGTAAAACATCACGGACTCTCGAGGCCGAATAGCAATAATACGTTCACCATTTCCGAGAAATGGCTCATGACCAAATCAGGGAATCGATTTGGCATTATGTACTACTCAGGGAGGTCTCAGTTGAGTCCGGAAAGAACAAGCATCCGTCACAAGTCTCCAGCTTCAAGCACTGAGTCGAGAAACAATAGTACATTCATCCCGAAGGGTACAATACTATCGTCATACGAACAGTTTTGCTTTAACTGAATTCCTGTGAAAGAACCAGGCCATCCTATGCGAGTTCCTAGTGGGCCCTCGGATGCGAGTGGGTTTGCCAACAAATGTGGTCTGCCACTGTCATCACTGGAGAGGGATGTTTCCACAAAGGTTCTCAATGATCGGTCCCCTGACTGCACATAACTATCAAGGTAGCGCATCAACCCAGAAAGATTCCGGTATCAATACATTCCCGAGAAGGTCGCAAGTCAAGGTGTGGAACTCACTACTACCAACATAGCAAGATGCCATGAAGCCAAAGTGGAACCACTCTAAAT
Organism: Lathyrus aphaca; assembly: GCA_963966055.1. Classification (NCBI taxonomy): domain Eukaryota; kingdom Viridiplantae; phylum Streptophyta; class Magnoliopsida; order Fabales; family Fabaceae; genus Lathyrus; species Lathyrus aphaca. Next base: position 117,438,308 of record OZ014524.1, on the reverse strand, counting down.
CCTAAGGTGCACTCAAGCCGGGTAATTGGCTTATCTCACAGTAACTCCCAACCCACAGAAAAAATGAAAACCAGCACAGCCAGACAGTCCAGTATAATATGATGCATGGAAAATAAAATACTGAAAGCGGTAAATAGATGCGATAAAGTAAAGCTGTAAATAAAACTGTAAATAAAAGCAGATAAAGCTAAACTAAAGCATGCAACAACAAACATATAAACACCCAAAGAAACAAAACCAAACAGGCGCTAGGATTGACTCTACAAGGGAAACCGGAAGAATCAGGTTAGTCCCCAGCAGAGTCGCCAGCTGTCGCTCCCGGGATTTTCATCCTAGTACAAACGCGAAAGTGGCGCGGAAAGGTTAGAGTCGCCAGCCAGACATTTTTATCCCAAAGGAGTGGGAAAGGTAATGTTGCACAAACCTAAGGAAGAAGGAAAAGGACGAGGCCTTGCGAACCAAAGATCTGAGTTCGGGAGTCAGTTACGACCTGGGAAGGTATTAGCACCCCAGATCGTCCGCCGTACCCGACGGGATCCACGTTTGCTTGCTTGTTTCAAAGGGTGAGAAATAAAACTGCTGCTGAATAAAACCGCTAACTGGAACCGGAAATGAAAATGAGAAAGGAACTGAAATAAGAGAATGAGAATAAAAAGGGGGAAATGTAGGGAAAATAAAGAATGTGCTCGAACGGGCCCTACCCCGCTGCCTACGTACCTCATCGGGATAATGAGGATCAGAGTCGACGTAGTTCGCCTAACTAAGGCGGGAACTATTTGTTTGTGTTTTTTTATGCTGGAACTGCGTATGTCTATGCTCAGGTGTTGCAGGCTCGTCTGGTACGAGTGCGTTTACCGTCTTGCATGTGTGACAAGTCGCCGCGAGTTCGCGATGTGAGTGAATGAGATGAGAAAAGAAGTTCCCGCAGGATAGTCGCTTATTGTTTGTTTTTGGCTTTTATGAGTTTTGCATGAATTTGACACAAGGAAGTGAATTCAAACTCTTTTCCATGGAATGTACACTTGATTCTACATTCCAAGATGGAATAATAGAACAAGTATACCCAGCAAGGAGAATTTATCCAAGACTGGTTTCCTAGGATTAGGGTTTAAGTTCACTAGCTTGTTGAACTTTATTAAGTGTTTTTGTTGCTTTTGTGAAGAAGTGTCTTTTAAGCTTTCTTTGTGAACAACTCCTTGATGAGACTTGTGCATCATGATAAACAAGCTTACACCACTCCAAGATGGAATGAATGCAAGTGCTTCATGGAATAAGGCTATACACAAGGAATCCTTCCATTTATTTATTAAGTGTCTTTGGATTTTGTTTGAAGATAAGAAGAGAATGACTCAAGTTGCAAAAAGGGAAAATCTAAGGGACTAAGACTCAATCCTACTTCTGTTTATTTATTTACAAAGTGGTCCTAATGGTTAGTGAAGTCTTCTATTCCTAATGGAAACTTAAAACTAATAGAATTCAACTTACTTCTTAATGAAGTTAAGTTGATTCTAAGAACAAATGGGAAACCTATACAAGTTATAAGATCAAGATAAAGCAAAAAATGAAATTAAACATAAGAAATAAATTCTACAAAATGCATTAGAAGCATGAATTAAAAATAGTATATTTATTTATTCTAATTCTAAATGAAAATGAAATTTCACCTAAGTACTAAATCTAAGCTAAGCCTAATACTTATTCTAAAAAAATCAAATTAAACTAAACCTAAGCCTAATGTTAAATTCTATGACTAAATTTAATCTAGACTATTATTATTTTTTATTGAACTTATTTCTAACTATGTTTAAACTAATGGGGTTTATGCCTAACTAGGCCTAAAACTAATATTCTTAAAAATATTAAATCTCCTAGAAAAATTATGAAAACTTAAACTATAGGATCCTAACACTATCTAAAATATTGCATTAGGAGGGATTCTAAAAAATCTTATTTTTTCCATGCCTAGCAATTAATTATTTCCAGCTAAGAATTAACCATTATTTCCTAAGGATTATTCCATTAAAACCTAAGATAAAAGGTCCTAAAAATTCCATAAAAAATATCCTAAGAACTATTATGAGTCCTCTAATTACAGAAAAAAGAATGGCTCAAAAAGGTTGCTGGAAGCTTCTTAAATAAAATGAACAAAATCCAGCATAAATAATAGAAATTCAATAGAATTAATTAATAGAAAAATTCAATTAATTCAAAAATAAACAAATTCCAGAAAATAAAAATGTCATAAATTTCTAAATTGATTTATTAAGCTACTTAATTTTTTTGGGAATTTTCTAATTATTTTTATTATTTTTTATGAAATTATTTCTAAACTATAATTAACTACAAAATAAATTCTAAAGAAATAAATACAGGGGGTGCGTTCAGTTATTTTTCTAGTTCTTTTCATAAACTGGGCTCAGAAATGGGGTACTAATAGGAAAATAAATAGGCCCAATTCGCAGCCTTGAGAGGGGAGGTGGAGAAAGAATTTATTTGTTTTGTTTTTCTAATGGGTCTGGAAACAGGGGTGTTGATAACAATATTTTTTTAATTTAAACATATTTTTCACATATTCTAGGAATTAAACAAATTTTACTTAACTTAACACAAATGAAAAATACTAATCTCAAGATAATATTTTTTCTAAATCTTAGCTTAAGATTATTTTTATTGAATTATTTTTAATGATCTTGTGAATTAAACCTTAATCTAATAATAATATTTTTTTTATAAATTTTTAATCTTAGAAAATGAATTAAATTCTAAACTTATGATTATAAACTAAATAATACTCTTATGATAAATGCTTCTAAATAATAATCTTATGATAAATGCTTCTAAATAATAGTCTTATGATAAATGCTTCTAAATAATAGTCTTATGATAATGTTCAAATTAAAATCTTAATTTAAGTTCTAATAGCCTTGATTTAAACAAAAATGAAGTAAACTAATCCTATTATAATATTTTTTCCAAAATCTTAATTAAAGAAAAAGAATTAAACTAAACTTAATATTTTCTAACAATCTTAATTTAAAGAAAATGAGTAAAACTATACTTACTAAAATATTTTCTAAAAAATCTTAATTAAAGAAAATGAGAGAAAATACTTACTAATATATTTTCTAAAACTTAATTAAAGAAAATGAGAGAAAATACTTACTAATATATTTCCTAGAAAAACTTAATTAAAGAAAATGAGAGAAAATACTTACTAATATGTTTTCTAAAAAAACTTAATTAAACTATAGTCTTATTAAAAATGAATTAAACCTTTAATCTAAAATATGAATTAAACTCTTAATCTTAGAAAATGAATTTAATTCTAAACTTATAATTATATCAATTAAGCTAATATTTTAACTTAAGAAAAAGAATTAACCTAACTTATGATTAAAATTTCCTAAAATCTTAATTTAAAGAAAAATGAAATATACTAAAGTTTATTATAACACTTTCCTAAAATTTGAATTAAGCCATAGTCTTATTAAAAATGAATTAAACCTTTAATCTAAAATATGAATTAAACTCTTAATCTTAGAAAATGAATTTAATTCTAAACTTATAATTATATCAATTAAGCTAATATTTTAACTTAAGAAAAAGAATTAACCTAACTTATGATTAAAATTTCCTAAAATCTTAATTTAAAGAAAAATGAAATATACAAAAGTTTATTATAACACTTTCCTAAAATTTGAATTAAGCCATAGTCTTATTATAACATTTTTTCTAAAATTTGAATTAAGAAAATGAATTAAACTATACCTAAACTAATATTTTCTAAAAAAGTCTTAATTTAAGAAAATATTAAACTAACCTTAAAAATATTTTCTAAAGATTTTAAATTAAGAAAAATATTAAACTAATCCTATTAACATTTTCTAAAGATTTTAAATTAAGAAAGATATTAGACTAATCTTATAACACTTTTTTTCTAAAAATCTGAATTACAGTTTCATTAAAAAGAAATACTATTAATCTAGAAAACAATGAATTAACTAATAATCTAATTATAAAATTAATTAAATATGAATTAAACTATAATTAATTACAAAGTTAATTAAAATATAAACTGAATTAAAACCTAAATACATAACAACCCTAATTCCTCTTTCTTCTTCCTCCCTAGCGCCGTAATCCCTCCCCCTTTGCCCTCTTCGTCTTCTCCTTCTACCGGCCTCCACCCTCACCTCCTTTCGCTCTCCTTCCTCACCTTCAACTTAAACGATCCAAAACCTTCATCATTATCATCTTCTTTAACCAAAAAGCAGCATAAACAGACCCTATTCTTTAATCTTGACCAAAAATCCCCCTTTTCTAAACCTAATCTCAATTCCCATAAAAAAAAACTGAAACCGAAAATCAACAAAACAAACACATGATCAAGCTTGAAAGCAACTAAGAATTTGCACCTTGTTAATCGAAGAACACCCGAAGTCGTAACAGAGACGTTAATCGAGCAACTCGCGGCGGAGAAGGCCGAAATGCCGCTTTCACTTGAAAATAGTTTAGAGAATTGGTTTAAATGGAATAATGAATGAGTTTCTTTTCTAAAAAAAAAAAAAAAAAAATGGCTCAACATGAGTGAAATTGGGCTTGAATTGGGAAAAGAAACTATGGTTACTTTAACTAAACATATATTTGAATGGTTTAAGAATTGATCAACTTAAGACATCAAAAATAAATAAAGGCGGATTTATAACTTGGTTAGGAATATTGACAATAGAATTAAATGGAAACTAGGCTTGTATGAGATATGGCTAATGGGCTTTAAATGGGCCAACAAAATGTGAACTTTAATCATAATGGGCTTATGGTTGTAAAAGAGAATAGATGAGTTTAAAAGCGAACAGAATGAATTTGTGGTAAATGTGATAGTTATGAATATTGACAAAAAATGGAATTTTAAAATAGAGAATTATATGGGTAACTAGATATGGACAAAAATAAATGAAAAGATGAATAAAAGAAATTAAAAATGGATTAATGAAAACATAGAGAATGATGGAAATTGAAAAGTGAAAGTAAAAATGGGATAATCGGGAATGGTTCATAACAATGAGGATAAAGCAGTGAATGGATACGAAATCTCAATTTTAGCCCACAGCCTCTTTTGAATTTTTCCCACAAGCCCATGATCACAACCACTTCTGAACCACTGCATAATTTCCGGATAAATCACACCCCTTTTGAATCGTCTGAAATATGCCATGACCATTCAAAACCAGATGAATCACCGATAAACTGAAGATTCAAACCAAACTTCACACCAAACATCGCTCGATAAACTGATGAATCTCAGCATACGACAATCTGAACTTTGAATATGCATTGTATAAGAGCTAGACCAGTGGCCCAAATAATCTTGCAGTTGCAGTAATCTTTTGATAGTTTGACCATAATTAGGTCAAACTCCCATCTGAGTTGAGACACAACTGAGCAACCGCATTCGGAGTAGAATCATAGTCCAGTGAATATTCTCTGTCATTTCAACCTCTGACAGATACAGATAACGTATGAAACCCTAATTCCCTGGACCCTGATCGCATGCCTTATGAAACAACGAAATGAACTACTATGATGTTAATGAATTGATGAGAAATACCGATGAATGCAAGATGATGAGCCAGTAGAGGGAATAAATATGAGGGCAAATTTTGAGGTATTACAGTAACCTATGGGGTTCGGTCAACATTTTGACTTGAATCAAGACCATTGATCCCATAGTCTTCCAGGGTATTCCCATCAGATGGATCACAGAGTGAAGGTATATAGTTATTATGGTGGACCAACGTGCACATGATTGACCGTTTAATGGAGCCTACCGGACGGTGACAAGTGTCACCGCCGGTGTGGTGGAAACTTAAAAAATTCTTCATAATCTTATCACTTACTTTGGGAATCAAAAATGATTAATTTGTTTTTATGGTGATTATTAACCTTAATTTCCATTAATTAAGTAATATCCTCTATTATGCTAACTACATCTTAATCAATTTAAATTTATAAACATAAAAAAAAGAAAAAAGGAAGAGAAGAAAACATCAAAAGGGAACGGAAAAACCTCTGAAACCCTAAGCCCTCTTTTTGCTTCCGCCGCCGTCAGCCTTCCTTCTCCTCCTTTGCGCAAACCTCCGCCGAACTCTACCGTTGAAGACCTCTTCTTATTCTTTCCCTGAAACCGCAACTCTTCTTCATTGCCTGATCTAACCTAACGCCGTCGGAGCAATATCCACGGAGAAAACCTTATTCAGACGACTTCCTCGTTAACCTTGAAGTTGCGTCGATGATCTCAACAACGAAGGATGAAATTTTCGTTTTTTCCGATGGTGTGGCAAGCTTAATGATGATTCTTATCGTCGAACAATGAGGATGCGGCGACAAAGACGTCGGTGGCTCAATGAAAAAAGTTGCGGAACTCCGTTCAGGTATGCGTACGATTTCACCTGTTGTTCTTCTTGTTCAGCTTCTCTGTGTTATTGTCACGATTTTAATGTTGTTACTGTTGAATCATTCTTGCGAAATCTTGTTGTAACAGTTGCGAATCCATGACTAAATTTTTATTTGGAATGTGAATTTCTGCAGGATTTTGATGCACGAAGATGTTGGGATCTTGATCAGGTTGTTACCGCCTTTGCAAAGAAAATGAAATGAAGTTAGGGAAGGCGGGATCGGGTTGATGAATATGGTGATACGAAAGTGACGATGAAATTCGTAAGAGCGTTTTTGTGATGCAGTTTGCGGTTTCCGTGGATTGATGGTGATAGCTGAAGTTGGTGATGGTGAGGTGTTCTTTGATTCTCTTCTTCCTCTTTTCGAAACTTTCGAATCTTTCTTCTTTGCTGTAACTCTGAGCTTATTTAGTTGAATGTATTGCAGGTTTAAGAATTGATGAAGATGATTGAAGTTGTGGATGTGTGGTCGAAGATTGAACTTGAGAGGGTGGAAGACACTGAAGGTTGATGGAGATGGATTGAAGAAGCTGAAGATGAGGATGATGGTGAAGTTTGAAGATTGAAATTCAATGAAGAAGATGATGAAGGATGTGGTTGAAGATTGAAGAAAAAGGATGAAAACAGAATGATGAATTTTTAGGAAGAAAATTGAAAATTCCAGCGGGAGGCTCCAACTGCAGCAAAAATCTGGTTTTATAGACAATGGATTGAAGGGTTCAATGGGGATTTCAGGTAAAATCTGTTATGAATTCGGTTATCATTTTCTGTTAGTGTATTAGAAGTTGGTTAGAAATTGGTAACTGCTTTTGTATTGAACTCTCTCCTCTTCTTTTCTTTTTCTGCAGGTTTTCTGTTATGATGAAAACAAGGAACAATCGAGAAGAGCCAAGGAGTTCGAGATTTCTAGATTTTTGTTGTAATTTACCTCTAGATATCATTAGTTTTGTCACAACCAACCATTATGAGTATCCTGTATTTTTAGGTTCAACTTTTGTTGCCAATCCCTTCTTTTTCTCTTTTTTTAACTATTTCTGTTACATCAGATCAATAAAGAAGATAGTAATAAAAAAAATTACATGAAATTATGGATGCTTATATTATACATATACAAAACCACCCAATAGGGTCAAGACCAAAATTATAAATATATCACAATAACAATAATCTTAATTACCTGTTTCCTAGCAGCCCCCATCAAGAACTAAATTCTGCATAACATAAAACTTGCTACTAGTTTGGATCAATTCATTAAATATAATGCACTCTTGTTTTTTTTTCCTTTTCCGTATCCCTTTTATATAGGGATGTTAATGCACTTGTAAATGGATATTTGGATTTGAATTTGAAAATATAGATTGAAATCAATTAATTTTGGTATGTATAAAGTTAGTATTTCTTTGAATGAAATTTGATGAGGATTTAAGTTGAAGAATGGAATTCTGATAGTGATATAAAACAGGGAATTTTGAAATTTTCAGATTTTATTTTAACATCTGAATTTTGTATGCACACCTCTAATTATGAACATGGGCCTTCTTGTTTTGGTGCTAAAAATAGTCTTAGAGTTGCTAAAAAAACTTAAACAAAAACCATTTGAATGCATCTTGGAATTTGAAGTGAACATAACCGTGATCAAGACTTGAAACAATCATAATCACATAATTTGAATTTTTTAGCATTCACCAACCAATTGATCGTGCGAATGAGGATAACTCTTCTTGAAGTAATACGTTAGAATTGTCTTAAGACATTTGTCCAAAGTCATCTTGGAATTAAAATTACTCTGGCTCGTGCCTCAAAGATCAACCAAGTATTTTTGTCTTGCACTTTTACTTGCAACAATCCTATTTGGTTATAAATTGCTTATATCATGATTCTCCTTGAAACTTTTCTTGTATATGCCCAAACACTCCTTCACTAATCTTGAAACCGAATCAATTGAAAACAAGAAATTCAAATCTTAATTCTCAAATTGTGAATCCATCTCTCCTTAACCTTCACATACTTGCAAGAGCATATTATAAACAAAGCAATACACAAAATTTTCCATGACTTAAACTTCATAAACCATAACCAAAGACCAATGACCAATTATATAATAATCATCAAACACTCCGCTGATTGACATGAGAACGAATAAGGTAGGGCACACTTGGGGTATGACGCAGAAGAAATAAACGTCTTCCACTTACTGTGGCTTGAAAGGTAACCTTGATCCCACAGTCACAATACAAAATGATACGTCTGATTATACTTACATGACCTAATGGAGAATGCAGACGATGTGAAGTATAAGCCAGTTAGTGGTAATAAATTAGAGGGCAAATTTTGGGGTGTTACAGCGTGCTCCGGGCTCATGGTTTGAATCACCATCCCAGTCACCCAACACATCAAATGTATGTCAAATGTTTTTTACTCTCCTGCGTATGTTATAAGGCACCCATGTGTTCACAATGCAATATTTATCATAATTTGTTGGATGTTTTTGCAATCAAACAATGGTAGATGAAAAACAAAAACATATGGAAACAAATTTGAATGCAATTTCCTTTTTATTGATTGAAGAATGGCCATGAAAAGGCATTACACGGGGAAGCAATCCCTGGAAAGAGGAAATTGCACAAAAGAAAAATAAAATATCCTAATGGCAATGTGAAAACCAAATCTCATCAAGCTTCGACCCGGCTATAACTTGTATATCCTCAAGATTCTCTGCTTGCTTCGCTTTGAGGAAGACGATTTAATTGATCTTCAACCCTTGGATTACCTTTGATTGCAATTGATGAATCACAGATCTCGCAGACTGCATTTGTTCGTTTTAATCCCTCTTTTGTGTGGATCCCCTTTCGGGTTTTCAATCCACCGGGATACCCCTTTTTGCCTAAGTTGTCCAATGTGGCTTTTCAACTCAGCAGGTGTACATCTTTTCAGATATTTTCCTAACTTTTGCCCGAGCCTTTTATTCTGTTTTTGACTCATCGGGATGCCCATTTTTTTCCTGGAATTTTATTCTGTTTTTGTCCGGCGGGTCTCTTTACACGAAGTATTTTCTCACTGCGTCTGCGTTGACAGGGGATTTGAAGTCTTCTCCATCCATGGTTGTTAACATTAAGGCTCCGCCCAAGAAGACCTTTTTAACCACGAATGTACCTTCATAGTTGGGTGTCCACTTGCCCCCGTAATCTGTGTTAGGAAGAAGAATCCTTTTCCGCACTAGATCGTCGGGTATATACAGTTGAGGCCATACTTTCTGGTCAAAAGTATGTTTCATTCGTTGTTGATACAACTGTCCATGACATACAGCTGCTAGGCGTTTCTCTTCAATGAGGTTCAGTTGATTGTACCTGGATTGGAGCCACTCAGCTTCGTCAAGCTTGGCATCCATCATTAATCTCAGCGAAGGGATCTCGACTTCAACCGACAGGAGTGTCTCCTTACCTTACACAAGCGAGAATGGTGTTGCCCCAGTTGAGGTGCACACCGACGTCCGGTATCTATGCAATGCAAACAGTAGCATCTCATGCTAATCTGTATGTCACAACCATCTTCTGAACGATCTTCTTGATATTCTTGTTGGCCGCCTCAACAGCGCAATTCATCTTTGGGCGATACGATGAAGAGTTGTGATGCTCAACCTTGAAATCCTGACATAGATCTTCCATCATCTTATTGTTAAGATTAGAACCATTAACGGTAATGATTCTTTCAGGAATTCCATACCGGCAAATGATGTCCCTCTTGATGAACCGGGCTACCACCTGTTTGGTGACATTGGCATAAGACGTCGCTTCGAACCACTTTGTGAAGTAGTCTATCGCAACCAGGATGAAGCGGTGACCATTGGAAGCAATTGGCTTGATCTTTCCAATCATATCAATGCCCCACATGGCAAAGGGCCAAGGTGAAGACATGACGCTCAATGAATTTAGAGACACATGGACCTTATCAACATAGATTTGACACTTGTGGAACTTGCGGGAATATTTATAGCAATCGGATTCCATGGTAATCCAATAATACCCCGACTTGAGAAGCTTCTTTGCCATAGCATGCCCTCAAGCATGGGTACCGAAGGAGCCTTCGTAGACTTCTTACATACCGGATTCTCCCTTTTCTTGTGACAAGCTTTGCAATTTAGTCTGACTGGGAGCCATGTCAATGTTATATTGGTACTTCTTGAGGAAATCCTCCCCAAGCTCCTTCCAATTACGAACAAAGTTCTTCTCTAATTTCATGTACCATTCTAGTGAGCCCCCAAACAGGTTGTCCTGGAAGTAGTACATCTAAAGCTTCTCGTCTTTGGTATGTGCAACGATCTTGCGATAAAAGGCCTGCAAGTGGGTCTTAAGGCAAGAGTTTCCCTTGTACTTGTCGAAACCTGGAGGTCTAAACTTTGGAGGGATGAACACCCCTGAAGCCAAGCCCATGTCAGAAGCGTTGATACCGAGAGTATCTTTGCATTCCAAGGCCCTCACCTTCTCAGCCAGCATTTGGAAGTCCTGATTGTTAGCTCCAGTACCAAATCACATATCTTCATTGACCAGGGTGAACTGATCTTCCTGATAGTCATGTATGAGGACAAGAGTAGGGCCACCAGTTTCTGGAGTTGGAGGTCCATCCCCTCTTTTGTTGATTGGGTTGCCTTGAGCGTCCAAGGTGACCACCGGAGGATCTGTTTGTGGGGGGTTAAGCCTTTGCATAACATCCCTTATCTCTTGCTTTTTATGGATTAACATCTAAGATAAGCTTGAAGTCACTTATCTTAGATGCACCATGATGAAGAGAACCTTTAATATCTATGAATAAACCTTAGTTCCTCAATTCATTGTTGTGTCCCGATGACGAGATCAATCTTGTGAACCCCATAATAAAAATATGTTCATGATGACATGAACTTGACCTTTGTCTCAATCTTTGAGTGCACTACGTCCAGACGTATCACCTTTGAACAAGAAAACTCAAGTCATAAGAGAATGCTTGATCCCATGCCTTAGGAGCTCAATGAAATGCATGATTGAGAAGTTATGACCTAATAGAGATGCATATGATTGTGAAGCATAAGCCAATTAGTGGTAATAAATAAGAGGTCAAATTTTGGGGTGTTACACTGCTCCCCCATAAAACAGGATTAGTACTCATTAGAGAGAGACCACACCAGCTTCCCCTACCAGCAAAGGAAGCAACATCACCAGTCTTCTTTGCAACAACTTTCTTTCCAGGGATACAACACCATTCTTCAATTTATTCTCAGCAAGAGATACAACAACAACAACATTTTTTTCCTTATCTTGATCTTTATGTCCCCATCAGGATTCATATTCTTGATCCATTCATCATTAACAGGTCCATAATAAAACAATTGTGCAAATTCTAGCTGCTATGTATTCAGCCTCATCTGTGGATAGAGAAACACAATTTTGCTTCTTACTGAACCAAGATATCAGATTGTTTCCCAAAAAGAAGCATCCTCTAGATGTAGTTTTTCTATCATCAGCACATCCTGCCCAGTCAGCACCACAATAACCACTTAGCTCATAATTGGAACCATGAGAGTATAACATACCATAATCATGTGTACCATTGACATACTTCAAGATTCTTTTCACTTGGTTGATGTGACTCACCTTGGGATCAGCTTGATACCTAGCACAAACACCTACAGTAAAGGCAATGTTAGGCCTGCTTTTTGTGAGATATAGTTAGCTTCGAATCATACTTCTGTAGAGACTTCGATCCATATTCACACCCTTTTCATCTTTAAACAACTTCAGATGAGTAGAAGCATGTGTCCTTTTGTGGCTAGCATTCTCAATTCCAAACTTCTTAACTATATTCTTGGCATATTTACTTTGAGATATAAATATAGAGTCTCCCATCTAGTTGACTTAAAGACCAAGAAATAAGTTAATTCACCAGCTAGACTCATCTCAAATTCAGACTACATCTATTTAAAAAATGTTGAACCATTTCCTCAAACATCCCACCAAACACAATATCATCAACATAAATTTGAGTAATCATGAGCTTATTTCCTTCTTCTTTTACAAAGAAAGTCTTGTCTATGCTACCTTTTCTGTAGCCATGTTCAACAAGAGATTCTGTAAGTCTCTCATACCAAGCTCTTGGAGCTTGTTTTAATTCATATAGAGCTTTCCTTAGCTTATAGACATGATTAGGTAAATTAGGATCAATGAATCCTTTTGGTTGTTCCACATAGACTTCCTCATTTAAGTAACCATTTAAGAAGGCACTCTTGATAACCATTTGATATAGTTTGAATTTCAAGATGCAAGCAACTCTAAGAAGTAATCTAATAGATTCAAGTCTGGTAACAAGAGCAAAGGTCTAATCAAAGTCAATTCACTCAACTTGAGTGTATCCATAAGCAACCAATCTTGCCTTATTCCTTGTGACAACTCCATGTTCAGCAGATTTGTTCGTGTACACCCACTTGGTACCTATCACATTTGATCCTTCAGACCTTGGAACAAGATCTCAGACTTCATTCCTCTTGAATTGAGATAATTCTTCTTGCATAACATTGATCCAAAATTCATCAATTAATGCTTCTTTAACATTCTTTGGCTCTATCTTTGACATAAAACAAGAGTTAGAGATCATCTCCCTTGATCTTGTAGTAACTCCTTTATCTAGCTCTCATATGATGAGGTCTTTAGGATGATCTTTCTGAATTATGATAGAGGGACCTTTGTTTGTCTGACTATCTTCAGGCTCAGAACTAGAGAGTTATTCATCAATACTTATCTCTTCAATTTCTGCTGGAGTTGAATTCTGGAATGTTTCAACATCATCCAGGACATCGGCTTCTTTGTTCAAGTTTTGATCATCATCAACAACATTTATAGACTCCATCATTACTTTAGTTCTGGAGTTGTAGACTCTATAGGATTTACTGTTGGTAGAGTATCCTAGAAATATTCCATCATCACTCTTTGGATCTAATTTTCTTCTTTGTTCACGATCTTCTAGGATGTAGCATTTACTTCGAAAGACATGGAAGTATTTCACAGTAGGTTTTCTTCCTTTCCATAATTCATACAGAGTAGCTGAAGTACCTTTCCTCAAGGTGACACTGTTGTGAAAGTAGCATGCAATATTCATTGCTTCAACCCAGAAATGATAAGGTAAATGTTTTGCATGTATCATGGCTCTAGCAGATTCCTGTATAGTCCTGTTCTTGTGTTCTACAATTCCATTTTGCCGAGGAATAATGGGAGATGAGAAATCATGACTAATTCCTTTAGAGGACCAAAATTCAGCAAACTTGGCATTCTCATATTCCTTCCTATCATCACTTCGGATTCTAATTACATTGCTTTCCTTTTCTCTTTGAAGTTTTTGATAGAGATCTCTGAAAACATCAAAAGCTTTTGACTTTTCTCTGATGAAATTTATCAAAGTGTATCTGGAATAGTGATCCACTAGAATATTGTCGCTCCCTGGATTTTCGTCCTAGTACAAACGCGAAAGTGGCGCGGAAAAGGTAGAGTCGCCAGCCAGATATTTTTATCCCGAATGAATGGGAAAGGTAATGTTGCACAAACCTAAGGAAGAAGGAAATGACAAGGTCCTGCGAACCAAAGATCTGGGTTCGGGAGTCAGTTACGACCTAGGAAGGTATTAGCACCCCAGATCGTCTGTCGTACCCGACGGGATCCACGCTTGCTTATTTGTTTCAAAGGGTGAGAAAAATATAACTTCTACTGAATAAATGAACTGCTAACTGGGAAGAGAATGGAAATGAGAAAGGGAATTGGAAAAGAAAATGGAAAGAAAAGGGGAAATGTAAGGAAAATAAAGAATGTGCTCGAACGGGCCCTACACCGCTGCTTACGTACCTCATCGGGAAAATGAGGATCAGAGTCGACGTAGTTCGCCTAACTAAGGCGAGAACTATTTGTTTGTGTTTTTTATAGCTGGAACTGCTTATGTCTATGCTCAGGTGTTGCAGGCTCGTCTGGTACGAGTGCGTTTACCGTCTTGCATGCGAGACAAGTCGTCGCAAGTTCGCGTTCAGTATGAATGAGATGAGAAAGAGAAGTTCCCGCAGGATAGTCACTTATTATTTGTTTTTGCCTTTTAAGAGTTTTGTATGAATTTGGCACAAGGAAGTGAATTCAAACTCTTTTCCATGGAATGTGTACTTGCTACTACATTCCAAGATGGAATAATAGAACAAGCACACCAAGCAAGGAGAATTTATCCAAGACTTGTTTCCAAGGATTAGGGTTTAAGTTCACTAGCTTGTTGAACTTTATTAAGTGTTTTTGTAGATTTTGTGAAGAAGTATCTTTTATGTTTTCTTTGTGAAACAACCCCTTGATGAGACTTGTACATCATGATAGACAAGCTTACACTATTCCAAGATGGAATGAATGTAAGTGCCCCATGGAATAAGGCTATATACGAGGGATCCTTTCATGCATTTATTAAGTCTTTTTGAATTTTGTTTGAAGATGAGAAAGAAGACTCAAATCGAAAAAGGACAAAAATTAAGGGGAACTAAGACATAACCCTAAGTTATTTATTAAAATGGTGGTCCTATGGTTAGTGAGGTTTTTCTAATCCTAAAGAAGTAAAAGGAAAAGAGAGAAGAAAAAGGATGCAACTTACTTCCTAAGGAAGATAAGTTGGTCCTAACAAAGGGGAATCCTACCAATCACAAATATGGAAGTAAAA
The DNA here is from genome assembly GCA_963966055.1 of Lathyrus aphaca. NCBI lineage: Eukaryota > Viridiplantae > Streptophyta > Magnoliopsida > Fabales > Fabaceae > Lathyrus > Lathyrus aphaca. The sequence continues at coordinate 117,423,150 of OZ014524.1, read as the reverse complement.
GGTGAAGTAAATGCATAAAGAAAATGCATAACAATAAAATAAAAGGATAAGGTGTAAAGAAACATACATTTCCCTCCCTATAAAGCAAAGATTATAGTGTATTTTATTAAAAATAATAAAGCAAACACACACCAATTAAATCCTAATAACTCTAGGACTCAATCTAAACTCTATCTTAATTCTAGAGAACTAAAAAAATGCTAAAACAAAAATTCAGCACCTACTACAGCCTCTAAAGTAACAACAGCTACCAAAACAATGCATAACACAAGGTAAGTTTCTACAGCCCATAATCAACCTGTAAAGATAGGTGTAAAAAGTCACATACAGCAAGCAAACACACAAACAACATGTATTTTACATCACCTATATTAACAAACAGCTATGAAAACATGGGGCAAATTTGATCAATTTTTATTTATGTGCACAAAGTGAATGATAAACAACACATTAATGTCAATTAACATGGATCTACATACATCACAACATGAACTCAAACATGTGAATTGTTTTACATAATTTATTTGATTAAAAGGAACAAAGATCAACAAGAATAACCACACTTTTCCATATTGCACAAAATAAGCATTTATCATGACTTTGACCAAGTATCACTACTGTTGCACCCCAAAATTTTCCCTCACAATACAAGACTTTGTGTACTATGAGGTTCACAAGGTTCACAAGACCCCTCATGAGGCTCACAAGGTTCACAAGACATCTTATGAGGTTCACAAGGTTCACAAGACATCTTATGAGGTTCACAAGGTTCACAAGACATCTTATGAGGTTCACAAGGTTCACAAGACATCTTATGAGGTTCACAAGGTTCATAAGACATCTTATGAGGTTCACAAGATTCACAAGACATCTTATGAGGTTCACAAGGTTCACAAAGTTCACAAATAGTCAGAAAGTTTGACAATTCCCTCAGACAATGCATCCTCCTAAGCAGTGCATCCTAAACTAGGGTTTTGACTTTAATCAGGCTAAATGGACTTTCAAGACTTCAAGTGAGCTTCATAACATCCCATATGTGTTTAAGAATCCCCATGACAAGTTTCAAGACTTTTCTCAAAGGTTTGCTCAATCAGATGATCAGATAGGTCAAAATCAGTCAAAGCAGTTAAAAAGTCAAACTGAGGTCAACTATGACCAAACTAAAGTCAAACTTCATGATTTTTTGTCAACATCAAGTATATGAAGTAAAATTCATCATTTGATCAAGGGTTGATCATGATTCATCAAGGAGATTTCAGATCATCAAGAATCAGGAGTTTCTAAATTAGGGTTTCCTCAGGAAAAGTCAACTGAACTTTGACCAGCCATAACTTTCACATGATTCATCAAATTTTTCCCATCCAAAGCTCATTTTGAATTAAATTGAATTCTCTACAACTTTGTGTCTCACAAGCCAATCCCAAAAATGCTTCATTTGGAAGGTATGAGCTAAGACATTATAGGTCCTTTTGAAAGTCAACAAAAAGTCAACAACTTCAAAAGGGCATAACTTGAGAATGGTAAATGATATGGACATGAAACAAATGGTGTTGGTTATAGGACTCTCTAAGATTTCTAAAATGTCCAAGATCACCCTCATAGCATTAAAATTGAAGGATGTGTGCCCTTGCAAAGTTGGGAAATTTTTGGGTGGTGTATGAAGAAAATAGGGTCTTAAAACCAAATTCTTCTAAATGGGCTGAATTTTGTGACCCAAGGTGTTCCATGACATCATGAACGAAATTTATTTGATATTTTCATAATTTTATTTTATTTATTATGATTTTTTATATTAAAAATCAATTTAAATTTAAATAAAATATCAAATATGAAAATTTAAAATATATTTTGGTTCTAGAAGGTCATTAACATGAATTGGATTAAATTGATACACAATTGATGATGATTGTCTTGAAATAGAAAGGTCTCATTCAAAAATATATGAAATTTAAGTCATTATCTTTTTCAATCTTCAAAAGTCAAAAAGTCCAAACAAAGATCCAATCTTTTGACCTAGCTTCACTCTACTATAAGTATACAAGCTATCACAATGCATAAGCCACAAATTTTCTGCCTCAAAGAGTAAGTTCTCACATTCAAAAAAAATCACCAAAACTCAAATTCGGATTCCATCATTCAAGCCCTTTCAAGACAAACCAAAGGTTGCAACTTGTTCCTTGGAGTTCATAGATCAATTCTGGATCATAACATTGCCTCTTCATGCCCTAATTTGAACAAACCGAATGCATCCCTTTCACATTATGAAATTTTTCGATTTGATTGATTCATGCTTTGATATTGAAAACTAATCATATATTTGTGTTTGTTGTGATGTTTAGAAGCTTTTTGCATAGATCAATTGGATTATTATGGACTGTTTTGAAGATTGCCATTGTTAGGGTTTGGAGTTTCAAAACGGGAACCACACATTTAGGACCTTAAAACCAATTCTAAGACCATGGTTGTAATGTGTGGACCTTATACAATTGATCTGGGTTACTAATTTTGGTTGACACGATGGTTTGCATAATGTTTCGAAAAACATAGGTTTAGGGTTTTGAAAAATTCGCAGGAATTTTCGTAACTGATTTTGCAGGTATTTTCGCAAGAAAAAGGTTGAAGACGAAGGCCTTTGGCGCCAAGATCTTCATTCAAATATTTGATATAATATTTTTTGTTTTATTGTTAATGTTATTTCACAGATGCGCATCTGGCCCAGTGGTGAGAGATGTGTGTGTTATGCTTGAAGGCCTTGGTTCGAATCCTGGATGCAGCAACTTTTTTCTTATTTTTCCATTTAATCACAGGACTTAATATATTATTCATTGTAGTGATTATACAATCAGTTGCGCCCTCTCGGCTGGATGGTAAGTGTGCTTGCGTGTTGCGTGAAGGTCCTAGGTTCGAATCCCTCCCCAGGCCTTTTGTGCTATTTCTTTTTGTTTTGTCATGGTTTTTTCCAGGTTAACAACAAAACCAAATGGAGTGTCCTCCATATCACTGGCGCGCGCGCAGCCCAGTGGCTGGTTTGCTGGTCTTGGAGGCTGCATTGTCCAGGGACTGGGTTCGAATCCCAGCCCAGGTAAGTTCTGTTTTTTTCATTTTTTCATTTTCTTATTTAATTAGTTTATATTATAGTTAAATAAATTTAAATAATAAAAAATAGAATGTTTATATTATTGTTTTCTTATTTATAATTTAGAACTCATCTTTTTTTAAATTAAACCTTATTAGAAAAATTATTTATTTTTGTATATTATTAATATTGTATAATTTTGTATAATTATTAATTAATCTTAATTTATTTTTCTAAAAAAAAAACATATAAACCCTAATTTTCTAAAACCCTAAAATATTGTTTATAAAACCTAATTATTTTTATAAAACCCTAATTATAAATATTAATTTATTTGTTAATTATAATTTTTAATTTATTTATTTATAAACTTTAATTATGTGTATATTTTTATAATTTGTTTATAATTATTCTTTAATATAATTCTTGTATATAAATAATTTTAGATAATTAAAAAAACTCTTAATTTGATTTTTGTAAATACAATTTATTTTTATAATATGCTTATTTAATTATAATTAACCATTATTGTTATAACATATAGTATAAATTGTTTATTTTCATTCTTAAAAAAAATCTTTAAAAAATAATTGTTGAACTTTTAATTTATTATGCCAATCTCTTTATTCTTGTTTATTTTATTACTAATTATATTTATTTTCATATGATATTTATTTTATTTTATTATTACTAACCCCATTTATTTATATATTATTTTTATTATTACTAACCCAATTATTTATTATTATTTATTTTTGCTCATTTATTTTATTTTAATTATTATTATTATTATGTAATTGTATCCCTTATGTAATATTTGTAGTAAGAATTTTTATTATTATTTTAAATGCTATGGTTAGTAAAATAGGGAGTAAAATATGTTTGTATTTAAAAATTAATTTAGCTCATTAAATTCAAAGATAAATATTTAAACTTGTACACTCACACACGTAAGTCGATCCTGGATCACCGTCTCACTTCTTAAGGGTTACCTCTCAAGTTGCCTAAACAAAAGGTCAAGTAGGGTGTATAAAGCAAAGTCCCTCATTTTATATCATCTAGTCCCTTAACAGATAAAAAAGATCAAGTCCCTTCGAATGTTGCCTTCGTAATGATCTTGTCCCTTTCGAATAAAGATGATTAGTCCCTTCGAATTGCTTATACACCCCACAGTTGCCTAAATAACAGATGTCCCTTCACTTGTCCCACACATCCAAGGTAATAACTACCTATTCCTTAATAATAGGGATAGTCTTACCATTTAAAGGATTCAAGAACAGAAAAGACTTAATTTAGGGTAGGTTCCTCTTAGATACTTGCTCACTCTTCAAAATATTTCAAACACTTCACACATTTCAAACAATTTTCAAAACAAAGGTTTTATATATATCCGTACATGGATCATTATAAAACACTTAAGAAAATTTCTATTCACACACTTCACATTTCAAAAACATTTTAAAGTGAGCTAAGTAACTAAGAGCCCATGGATAACCATGGATGTAAAGGGTGCTAACACCTTCCCTTTACATAACCTACCCCCCGGACCCAAAAATCTTTTAAAAGGTCTTTCCTGTTCTTTTATGCCTTTCCTTTGGATAAAATAAAAGTCGGTGGCGACTCTTGCTATCCGCAACATAACTAAAGTCAGTTCTCCCACCGTGTTACAACTACAAGCATCAATTATTTCACATGTATTCATAAAAATCCAGAATTGAACTCATGTTAAGATATGATCAATTAAACACAAGAAACTTGCATGAACATGTGAAGTATTTAATCATTTTTGGCAAAAAAATCAATCATGGCATTTAATCACTTTATCAATCAAGCAAGCAATGACAATAATCATGAAACACTTATTGATTTAAGCAAACACTTAACATGTGAAACAAATGATTAAATTATAGCAAAACACATCAAGAATCAATTATATCACATTTACACGTTTAATACAAAACATGGAAAAGTGAACAGAATCATGTCAAAACGACTCGAAACAAATGAATCGGCTACTGGAAATAGACCAAAAAATTCCCTAAAATCAATACCTAAACATACATGAACCTTAGAAGCACCAGGAAGCAAGAACAAGCAAGCACATAAGCTAAAAAACCAAAAAATAACAGCGTTAACCGGTTAACCAAATTGGTTAACCCGTTAACGGGCAGAAAAATACAGCATTTTAGCCAAAAACGCACGTGTTAACCGGTTAACCAAATGTGTTAACCGGTTAACGCTGAACAGAAAGTGAAAAATTTGTTTGAAATAAGTGCTTTTGGCCACAATCTTACTTCTAAACAACCCTAACCCCCACCTAATCATGCTAACACGAATTTCTACTCAATTATGGCTTATTAACACATGCTAGAACCTATAACAAGCTACAACCTAACTTCTAATCCATTAAAATCCACATATCGCAAGCAAAACGTAATGAAAACATAATCAACCACAAGTAATACGAAAAGCACTTAAAGAATGCCGAAATGGCGAGATGGAGAGAATAACTTAAAGCTAGCATGGTTTTAGATTACCAACCTATGAAGCAGAGAAATGCTTCGATAAATGTTGTGAGAATCGGAGCTTGATCGAAGAGAAAACCAAGAAAACCGTGAATCCGCAAAATAAATGCATTATTGATGCTTGAGCCTTCTTGCACTTCCGATAAGTCGAAATCTTCACAAAAATCAGTAGCTTCTTCTTCTACAATCCACAATTCAATGGAGGTTGGAGGCTAAGCTTTAAGATCTTCAAGTTTCAATGTGAAACTTGAAGAGTTTCTTCAAAAAAGCTTTGGTGAAAAGGGAAATGGAGGAAAAGTGAGAGAGAAAAAGTGATTCTAGAAATTATGAGAGAGTGAAAAATTGGGAACCTTTTGCATTGAAGTGATTAATGATTATATAGGGGCTATGCTTGGAGCTAGGTTTGGGAAGGGAGTTAGGTTTAGGAATGGAGTTAGGTTAGTAGTTAGTTAGGGTTAGGGTTGGAGAAGGAATATTCCTTGGAATACTCTAGAAGGTGGTAGAACATAGTAGAAGCATCCAAAGGAAATGGAGTGGAATTGAAGTGGAAAAACAAGAGGGAAAGAATGAAAGGGAATGTGGAAGGAAAGTGGAAAGAAAAGTGGAGGGAAAGGTGAAATTAACCACTTTTCAAATGATTTTTTTTTATTTTTTTATGATTCCTCCATCACTTCTTGACCAAATTTGAACCATAGGATCATTGTAACCCTAATTTCATGATTTTGATCTCAAAAAGTCAGGAGTCAATATTTTTTTACCTAGCTCGGTTGCCTTTTCCCCGGTTCTTCGATTTTCAGTCATCTGACCAATTGAACCTCTTCCAAAATGATTTTGTGGATGAAATTTGAACCCTAGGCACTTGACATCATATATAAGACAAAGGAATCCACTTTGAATCAAAACTTCATGGAGAAGCCCAGTAGAAGTGAAACCCTAATTTGGCCTTTTTCATCAGGAGATGTTGCATTGCTTGCCTTCTCTGATTAAACCAAATCTTTCCATGGCTTGTGGCTTCAAATGAAGACTTGTGGGATATTGTGAACCTTTTGCACAAGGTTGAGAAGCTTTGTGGCCCTTTGATTGCCTTTATAATGCCTTCAATTGCTCCAATCATTGATCACATACCTATTCCTCAGCTATGTTACACATGATGCAATGTTCTTGATTATTTTATGAACTTGTGTATATTGAATGCTATGCAAAATGTTGAGGGAATAAGAGGGCAAATTTTGAGGTATTACAGCTGCCCCTATTCAATCATCTGCAAGCCTGAACGAATCATTGCGAGAGCTTTTAGACGTTCAAGGTATGGAGTGATTGAATACTCGAATAAAACCTGGAAATTTTAACTCGGTGGATAAGAGAAATGTCATCTTCCTTTTATTTATTTTTTCTTTTTTTTGTTTTCGACCTCTGAATAGGTAACGGGAAAAGAACAAGGTGGAATGGGATCGTTGTACATAAACGAGAGCCCAGGAAAACATGATCGTTGTACAAAACGATAACCTACGACGCGACTGCTGAGCGAATCAAGCCACGAAAAGGGAGCCTGTTGTACAAAACATGGCTTTGAACGAGACCATTGTAAAAAACGGAATTCGGAAATGTGACCTTTGAGCGAATCAAGCCACAAAAGGGGGCATGTTGTACAAAACAGGGCTTTGAACAAGACCATTTTACAAAACGGAACTCGGAAATGTGATTGTTGAGCGAATCAAGCCACAAAAGGGGGCCTGTTGTACAAAAGGGATTTGAACGAGACCATTGTACAAAACGGAACTCGAAGATGTGACTGCTGAGCGAATCAAGCCACAAAAGGGGGCCTGTTGTACAAAACAGGGCTTAAACGCAGCATCAACCGATTTGCGACTCAAATAAGATCAACCAATCTATCATGGAGATGGTATCAACCGATCCATAACCAGGAAAGAGAGAATGTAATATCATCTGATTTACAGATCGAAGAGAAGTGATATCAACCGATTCACAACTCAAAATAAAATAAACCGATCTAACCAGGAAATGGTATCAACCGATCCATAACTTGGAAAATGAGAATGTAATATCATCTTATTTACGGCTCGAAGGGAAGTAATATCAACTGATTTACAACTCAAATAAGATCAATCGATCTAACATGGAGATGGTATCAACTGATCCATAACCAGGAAATGCGAGAATGTAATATCATCCGATTTACAGCTCGAAGAGAAGTGATATCAACCGATTCACAACTCAAATAAGATCGACCGATCCAACCAGGAAATGGTATCAACCGATCCATAACCCGGAAAACGAGAACATAATATCATCTTGTTTACGGCTCGAAGGGAAGTAATATCAATCGATTTACAACTCAAATAAGATCAACCGATCCAACCAGGAAATGGTATCAACTGATCCATAACCCAGAAAACGAGAACGTAATATCATCCGATTTACGGCTTGAAGAGAAGTAATATCAACCGACCTAACTAGGAAATGGTATCAACTTATCCATAATCGTCGTACTGAGACGAGACCAAAAAGAACGGGATCATTGTACTTAAATGATAACCTGACATGAAACCGTTGTACTGAAACGGGGACGCGAAAAAATGAGACTGTTGTACTGAAACAAGACCCAAAATACGAAACTGTTGTACTTAAATGGAGACTCGAAAGGAACGGGATCGTTGTACTTAAACGAGAGCCCAAGATGTGACTGTTGTACTTAAACAAAGACGCAAAAAATGAGATTGTTGTACTGAAACAAGACTCAATTGGGGATAACAAACAAGACTTGGTGGAAATAACCACACTGGGAAATGAAGTTGCATTCTGTGGGGAATACTTCAGTCTAATTGGAGATGTAACTGAAATTCTGTGATCAGGTATGAGATGTCCTAAGAGATGTCCCAACACTTGATAGGACACTTGACAGATTTAACCAAAACTTAAATAGCAAGAAAAGTAAACAACACAGAAGTTTGTTAACCCAGTTCAGTGTATTACCACACCTACATCTGGAGGCTACCAAGCCAGGAGGAAATCCACTATAAGTAATATTAATTCTAGACTTAAACCACCCTGTTTAATCTATCACTTAATAACTACCCAATGCAATTTCTACCTAAGACACACCTTAGATAAGAGTACCCTACTCACTCCCCCTCAATCACACAGTGATCAAGTTTACAAGTTTACTGAAATTGAAGACATCCTTCAAACAATACAGCTTGATCTTACTTCACAGTTTCAATCAAGTTACAAATGCACTTTTGCTTAAAAGCTCATAAAGTGGTACATAAAAACAACCTGCTATTAAAATACTAGACACCCTATTTGATCTTCTGAAATTCGTGCTCAATTCTATGAGTTTTTGTTGCTTAAATAGGTATCTGAATTTTGGGCTTTCTGTAGAATGATCCAGCCCTAATGCGCAGCAGCTTCCACCTTGAATTAGGGTTTGTTACCTCCTAGATTCTAGGTGCTTTTAGGTCTTCTGTTTTAAACTGAATCTTCAATATAAAACTCCCTACAGATGCGCCTTGTTCTGTTTTTATTCATCATTAATTAATTCCAGATAACTCTCCTTAAATATCTCTGATCTGTTAATCAATAATTAATTCTGGTAGCAGGTCTGAGATGTCTCAACATCTGTTGGGACATCCTGAAAAACTGAACTTAAGTTATTTACACAATGTCCTAACATCTGATGAGACATCCTGATATAAGTTCATATACTCTGTTTGATAATGTCCCAACATCTGATAGGACATTCTAAACTGAATTGAACATTTCTTGTTTGGTTAAAAATTCTGCCAATTCTTAAACATCTACAAACTCCCCCTTTGGCTAATTTTTGGCTAACATCTTTTCTGGTTATCAGAGTGTAGCAGAAGTTCTTATTATCAGAGTATAGCATTACTTTTCTGTTGATTCATATTTGAGTTTACTCCCCCTCAAACATATATGTGTCCAGTCTTGTTTCAACATAAATATTCATTAAAACACACTGATTCAGTTCAGGCAGAAACAAACAGATTTTTCAATTATAATTAAACAGCAATACAATTTGTCTCCCCCTTGATAAACACAAAATTAGGGGCCAAAGACACTACTCCAGAAATACATTGCTGTCATTACATTTGCCTCACATACATTGATCACTCAGATTCATCACTCTCAGTTTCTTCATCAGCTTCTGTTTCTTCATCAACTTCTGTTTCTTCATCAGCTTCACTGTCTTCATCAGAGGCAGCTGTCTGGTCTTCTTCACTCTCCAACCTTTGAATGATTTCCTCAAGCTTCTGCTTTCTAGCTTCAAGCTCTTTGCAGGTGCTTTTGAGCTCAGCAATTAAAGCCTTCTTGGAGATTGGATTCTTAGCAGTTGAAGGACCTGCAGATGTCCCAGAAGGTGCTTCAACATCTGCTGCATGATGACTGAGGAATAACTTGTAGTGAAAAGCCAGGGGGCTTTCTCTTTTGCATGCTGTATCCTTGTCAGTGAGAATGCCAGGGTATTGATTGAGCACTATACCACACAGCAATGATGGAAAAGCTATTGGAAGCTTTGTTGCAGAGGAGCTGGCATGCTTCAAGGTCTGATCAAAGATGTAAGCTCCATAGTCCATCTTGGTTTGAGTTCCCACAGCATAGATGAATTTGCCCAGACCAGTGGAGATTGAAGAGGTGTGGTTGGTAGGCACCCAGTTAGCTGTACCAATCCTGTTCAGCATGGCATATTTTCTGGTAAGCATGCTCACTGAGAGCTTTCCCTTCACAGGCCATGCCTTGACCTGGTTTGCTGTGATCACCTTACAGACTTGATTATCTGTCTTACCTAGCTCATTGGGTCCATCTGTTTCTCTTCCTAGGTATTGATTTATGATTTGAGGAGAGAACTCAACACACTTACCTCTCACAAACACTTTTCTGAACTCAGAGGACTTACCATTTGAACAATCCTCCTGAAGATTCACAATGAACTCTTTGACAAGAAGTTCATAGCAGGGAGAGAAATCTGAGACTGTCTTGAATAGTCCTGCAGCAGAGATGAGGTCAATCAGTTCAGTGCACTCAAGTGCATTGCTGCTCAGTTCTCTTTCTAGGGCAACTCTTCTTTGGTACACAAACTTCCACTTGTTCACACTAGAGACATGGTGGAAAGATATGTTGTCTAATGGAGCTTCTGGAACAGCTGTTGAAGCCCTAGATGGGGCTGGTCTCTTCTTGGGAGGAGATGTTGGGACATCTGATTCAACATCTGAGTCAGATGGGGTGACAGCTTTCCTTTTCTGAGTTTGGACTTTACTCCATTGTTTTGATGGCCCAAAAGTGGCTTTAGCTTTGCCTTTCTTTGGAGAGGCTTTCTTCTTCTCAGGAATTGCTGCTTCAGCTTGCATCTTGCCTTTCCTGGACCTGAGCCTTTTGGCTATGCTAGGTTTAACAGAGGCTATGATCTCTGCATCAGAGTCCTGCTCCAGGTTCACCACTGGAGGAGATTGAGCAGTCTCCTCTTCAGCTTGTTGATCAGCAGGGATTTGACCTTCATTTGAGGCTTTGGTCTGATCCTCAGAGATTTCTTCATCATTTTCATTTGAGGCCTTATTCTGGTCCTCAGTTTGTTCCAACTCAACATCAAATGAGTTCTTTCTCTTATCTTCAGATGTTCCAACATCTGTTGGGACATCTTGTTCTTCTGCAGCTTGAGCTTGTTCTTCTTGAGGTGCAGGCATGGTGTTCAGAGGAACAGAGATCCCACTCACCACTCTTTGTTCAAAGAGAATTTGGTTGACAATCTCCTTGATGGAATCATCAACATATTTTGAAGAGTTTGGGGGCCTGTTAGCAGGAGAGGGAATGCCTTTTGCTTTGCTGCGTACTTGATCTTTAGCTCTCTTGGGAGTTCTTGCCTTTTTAGTGTGAGAAACACTTCCCCTGAGTTTGTCCAATGGGGTTGATTGCATTGGTACTACAGAGATGGGAGTGGCATGAACTACGTCTTCTTGGTTGAGAACTTCTTCAGTTGTGTTAGGGTTTTGAGACATTGTTGAGGAAGATGGATGAAAAGCTTTAGGGTTTATAATTTCTGGAAGATAGCTAGTTAATGTGATTCGCTTGTGATAGTATGATGAGAATCTTGATAGCTGATTATAAACAGTTACTAAATAAGTAGCCGTTACAGTGCAAATGATTAGAGATGGAATTCCCAAGGATCTTGTCCAGACTGGTTTTGCCATCTGGAACTTATGCCATACAATGTCATATGACATGTTGGCACATCTCATTAACTGCTAAATATCACATAAACAGATTCCAAGTTTGCCCCTTAAGTTCTCAAATTGTGAGGCATCCAATGCTTTGGTAAAGATATCAGCTAACTGCAGATTTGTAGCTATATGCTCCAATGAAATCACCTTTTCTTCTACAAGATCCCTGATGAAATGATGTCTGATATCAATATGCTTGGTCCTGCTATGTTGGATAGGATTCTTTGATATGTTTATTGCACTTAAGTTGTCACAGTACAATGTCATGACATCCTGTGGGACATTGTACTCAGTGAGCATTTGCTTCATCCAAACCAACTGAGAACAACTGCTTCCAGCTGCTATGTATTCAGCTTCAGCTGTAGATAAGGATACACAATTCTGTTTCTTACTGAACCAAGAAATCAAATTGTTTCCTAGAAAGAAGCATCCTCCTGAAGTGCTTTTTCTGTCATCAGCACTTCCAGCCCAATCAGCATCACAGAAGCTAGTGAGAATTGGTTTACATCCATGAAAATACATTATGCCATAGTCACAAGTACCATTAACATATTTAAGAATTCTCTTGACTTGATTGAGATGACTGACTTTTGGATCAGCTTGATATCTTGCACATACACCTACTGCAAATGCTATGTCAGTTCTGCTAGCAGTTAAGTATAATAAGCTTCCAATCATGCTTCTGTATAAGCTTTGATCTACACTCTCACCCTTTTCATCTTTAGTCAGCTTCAAATGTGTGGGGGCAGGAGTTCTCTTATGAGTAGCATTTTCCATTCCAAATTTTTTGACTATGTTCTTGGTATACTTGCTTTGAGAGATAAACATTGAGTCTTCCATTTGCTTTATTTGCAGACCAAGAAAGTAGGTTAACTCTCCTACTAGGCTCATTTCAAATTCAGATTCCATCTGCTTGACAAGATGTTTGACCATCCTGTCAGACATCCCACCAAACACAATGTCATCAACATATATTTGAGCAATCATGACATTTCCTTCTTCATCTTTAACAAACAGGGTTTTATCAATCCCACCTTTTCTGTATCCTTGCTTGATAAGAAATGTGGTCAGTCTTTCATACCATGCCCTTGGAGCTTGCTTCAAACCATAAAGTGCCTTCTTTAGTTTGTATACATGATTTGGACAGCTTGGATCAACAAATCCTTTAGGCTGTTCTACATATACTTCTTCATTAAGGTAGCCATTTAAAAAGGCACTTTTCACATCCATTTGAAATAGCTTGAACTTCAAGATACAAGCAATTCCCAACAGCAGTCTGATTGATTCAAGCCTTGCTACTAGTGCAAAGGTTTCATCAAAGTCTACCCCTTCAATTTGAGTGTATCCTTGAGCTACAAGTCTAGCTTTGTTCTTTGTAACAATTCCTTGTTCATTTGATTTGTTCTTATACACCCATTTTGTTCCAATCACATTTATGTCATCAGGTCTAGGAACAAGATTCCACACTTTATTCCTTGTGAATTGACCTAATTCCTCTTGCATAGCACAAATCCAGTATTCATCAGTGAGAGCTTCCTTGATGTTTTTAGGTTCTATTTTTGAAACAAAACAAGAACCTGAAATCACTTCTCTTGATCTAGTGCTCACACCTCTGTTGGGATCACCAATAATCAAATCTTTGGGATGATCCTTCTGTATTCTGATGGAGGGAGGTTTGCTGGATTCTTCTGTCCTTGTATCAGTTTGAGTGAAGTTATATTGATCATTCTTTTCTTCAGTTTCAATCTTGATATCAACAGATGTTCCAACATCTTCTGGGACATCTGTAGGAGCATCATCAATTATCACATTTATGGACTCCATGATAACCTTGGTTCTAGAATTAAATACTCTATATGCTCTGCTGTTTATAGAGTATCTAAGGAAAATTCCTTCATCACTTTTAGGATCCATTTTTCTCCTTTGCTCCCTATCTGCTAGAATATAACAGTTACTTCCAAACACATGAAAGTATTTCACAGTGGGTTTTCTGCCCTTCCAGACTTCATATATTGTGGACAAGGTTCCTTTCCTCAAAGTAACTCTGTTATGGATGTAGCAGGCAGTGTTCATAGCTTCAGCCCAGAAGTACAGAGGTAACTTTTTAGCATGGATCATAGCTCTTGCTGATTCTTGAATAGTTCTATTCTTCCTTTCAACAATCCCATTCTGTTGAGGAGTGATTGGTGAAGAATATTCATGATTGATTCCTTCTGAAGAGCAGAAATCTAAGAACTTTTGATTCTCAAATTCCTTTCCATGATCACTTCTTATTCTGATTACACAGCTGGATTTTTCTCTTTGTAATCTTTGGCATAGTTCTTTGAATACATCAAATACATCAGACTTTTCTTTGATGAAATTTATCCATGTATATCTTGAAAAGTCATCAACCACCACATAAGCATACCTCTTACCACCAAGACTTTCAACCTGCATAGGTCCCATAAGATCCATATGCAAAAGTTCCAAAACTTTGGAAGTTGTCAGATGTTGGAGCTTTGGATGGGACATCTTAGTTTGCTTGCCTATTTGACATTCACCACATATTTTGCCATCATCAATCTTCAGTTTAGGAATACCTCTTACAGCATCCATGGATATTATCTTTTTTATGCCTCTGAAATGAAGATGACCTAGTCTTTGGTGCCATAGTTTCACTTCTTCTTCTTTAGCTAAAGAGCAAGTTGAAGTGAGACTGAGATTTTGGGATTCCCACATGTAGCAGTTGTCTTTAGATCTGGCTCCTTTCATGACAACCTCTTGTTCATTGTTAGTCACTATGCATTCAGTTTTGGTAAAGTTTACACTGTACCCTTGATCACATAACTGACTTATACTGATCAGGTTAGCAGTTAAACCTTTAACAAGCAGCACATCATCTAGTCTTGGAACATCTTGACAGTCCAAGGTTCCAACTCCCTTGATTTCTCCTTTAGCTCCATCTCCAAAGGTCACATACCTGGATGAATGTGATTTTAAGTTTACTAGCAAATTCTTCAATCCAGTCATGTGTCTTGAACATCCACTGTCAAAGTACCAGTCTTCTTTAGCTGATACTCTCAGTGATGTATGTGTTATGTATGCAGTATTTTTCTTTGACCAGATGAGTTGAGATTTCTTTTGATGCCTCTTCCCTGTGTGTTGTTTATCAGCTGATCTCCAAGCTTGATTGTTGATCTTGTTCTTGTAGCTTTGATCAACTTCAGTGCTAGCTTTTGGTTTCCATACCTTCTTGAAGTTTTCAGTCTTCTGCTTAGGAGGTTGCTGATTTCTATGATGTTTATGCAGCACTTTCTTGGTAACTTCTATTTTCTTCTTGGAAGGTTGCTGATACATCTGATTTGGATATCCATGCAACTTGTAACAATGAGGTTTGATATGTCCAAATCTTCCACAGTGATGGCATCTCCATCTTTGATACTTCTTCTTCATTTTGTTCTTTCCAGAATGTTGAGACATCTGTTGGAACATTATGTTTGTCTTTGTGTTCTGATGTTGAAGCATCTGTTGGGACATCTTGTTTGACTGTGTAGTTTTTGCAGTAGCTTTGCTAGAGCTGGCTTCATCTCTGTTATATCCCAGTCCTTTTTTGTCCCCTGAATGTTTATTATTGCTGAGAATAACATCCAGTGTATTTGAGCTGCTGTTCAACATTTTAACAGATTTGGACATATGTTCCAACTTAGAGTTGAGAAGAGTTACTTCACTTTTCAAGGTATCAATGATTACTTGATCACTTGCTTTTTCATCTTCTAATATCTCATTCTGCTTCTTTAGCTTTATAACCTCACTGCATATTTCAGTGCTTCTCTTGTATAGATCTTTGAAAGCTTGCTCAAGATCTGCATAAGTAAGCTCTCCACAACTGGAATCACTATCATATTCACACAGTCCAGCTAAAGCAGTAATATGCTTAGCTGATTCTTCTTCTGAATCTCCTCCTGAGTCTTCATCAGACCAGGTTACAGATAGTCCCTTCTTTTGTCTTTTTAAGAAGGTAGGACATTCCTTCTTGATGTGTCCATATCCTTCACATCCATGGCACTTGATTCCTTCTTGACTGGTCTTTTCAGCATAATTTGACTTTTTATTAGCATCATAAGGTCTCCTGTTCTCAGAAGAGTTTGTGTATTTTCCACTGGATTTGGATTTGCCATCCATTCCTCTGAGAATCTGTTTGAATTGTCTTCCAAGCATAGCTAGGTTTTCTGATAAGCTTTTACCATTTTCTGATTCATCATCTTCTTCTTCATCAGTATTTGACACCAATGCTATGCTTTTGTTCTTTTTAACATTTGTCTCATTCATTCCCATCTCAAAAGTTTGAAGGGAGCCAATGAGTTCTTCAACTTTCATGGAGCATATGTCTTGAGCTTCTTCTATTGCTGTGACTTTCATGTCAAATCTTTTTGGCAAAGATCTGAGAATCTTTCTTACCAGCTTTTCATCAGACATCTTTTCTCCCAAAGCTCCAGAAGTATTGGCTATATCCAAGATGTTCATGTAGAACTCATGAATTGATTCATCTTCCTTCATCCTCAAGTTTTCAAACTTGGTGGTGAGAAGTTGAAGTCTTGACATTTTTACTTTTGATGTTCCTTCATGAGTTGTTTTGAGAGTGTCCCAAACATCTTTGGCCAGCTCACAATGATGCACAAGTCTGAAAATATTCCTATCAATGCCATTGAATAAGGCATTTAAGGCTTTTGAGTTGCCTAGTGCTGAATCTTCTTCCTCCTTACTCCATTCTTCTTCAGGTTTCAGCACTTTTGATCCATCTTTGGTGTCTTGGACAGGATGATCCCATCCAACATTTACTGCTCTCCATGCCCTGTTGTCAAGTGATCTTAAGAATGCAATCATTCTTGGCTTCCAGTAGTCATAATTAGATCCATCCAGTATAGGTGGTCTATTTACTGACCCTATATCTCTGTCCATGTTACAGAATTTGTTTTCCCTAGATCTCACCCAGTATAAACAGGCAGGGTGCCTGCTCTGATGCCAATTGAAATTCTGTGATCAGGTATGAGATGTCCTAAGAGATGTCCCAACACTTGATAGGACACTTGACAGATTTAACCAAAACTTAAATAGCAAGAAAAGTAAACAACACAGAAGTTTGTTAACCCAGTTCAGTGTATAACCACACCTACATCTGGAGGCTACCAAGCCAGGAGGAAATCCACTATAAGTAATATTAATTCTAGACTTAAACCACCCTGTTTAATCTATCACTTAATAACTACCCAATGCAATTTCTACCTAAGACACACCTTAGATAAGAGTACCCTACTCACTCCCCCTCAATCACACAGTGATCAAGTTTACAAGTTTACTGAAATTGAAGACATCCTTCAAACAATACAGCTTGATCTTACTTCACAGTTTCAATCAAGTTACAAATGCACTTTTGCTTAAAAGCTCATAAAGTGGTACATAAAAACAACCTGCTATTAAAATACTAGACACCCTATTTGATCTTCTAAAATTCGTGCTCAATTCTATGAGTTTTTGTTGCTTAAATAGGTATCTGAATTTTGGGCTTTCTGTAGAATGATCCAGCCCTAATGCGCAGCAGCTTCCACCTTGAATTAGGGTTTGTTACCTCCTAGATTCTAGGTGCTTTTAGGTCTTCTGTTTAAAACTGAATCTTCAATATAAAACTCCCTACAGATGCGCCTTGTTCTGTTTTTATTCATCATTAATTAATTCCAGATAACTCTCCTTAAATATCTCTGATCTGTTAATCAATAATTAATTCTGGTAGCAGGTCTGAGATGTCTCAACATCTGTTGGGACATCCTGAAAAACTGAACTTAAGTTATTTACACAATGTCCTAACATCTGATGAGACATCCTGATATAAGTTCATATACTCTGTTTGATAATGTCCCAACATCTGATAGGACATTCTGAACTGAATTGAACATTTCTTGTTTGGTCAAAAATTCTGCCAATTCTTAAACATCTACAGTAACGTTTCGGGCGTTTGTGTAAGGTACCACAAATAGCTTATGCTTCGTATGCATATGTTTGAATTTTTCTATGGCGTAATGCTCCATAATAGTGGAAATGCTACGCTTTGGAGGATGCAAATGTAATGATGATTACTAAATGCAAATGCAAATGCCAAGGGGTCTCCTGATGAGGAGATAACAAGTATCCCAGGTGGCTTGACTGGGGAAATGATGATCACTGCATTGATCTGGTTAGTCCTTGTGAGGAAAAAACAACTTTGCAGGGAATGTTGTTAATGATACGTCAGCTCTGAACTGCCGCCACTGCCAAAAATAAATTGGACTTTGAGATTGGAACGCCAAGACCCTGCTGGAGATGGACCCTTCTTGAACTCTGATGGACACTTCTGACTTGGCTGGGAACCAGATATATGATACTGCTGAAGTAGCAAATTGCTGGGGAGGACAAACACTCCTTGCACTGCTGGGGATGCCCATGTATTGAAGGGAAGTCTCGGCTTGGGGAGGACATCAACCTTATGTTGCTTTGCTGAGAGAGATTTCAACTTCCACCTCTATTGGGGATGATGGAGGATGTCAATGATAAAGCTTCCTGCTGAAGATAAGAGTTTAAGTTGTCCATCACTGGGGACGAGAGGTGTAGAGTGTCCCATTTTGGGAATGAGAGATTTAAGGCGTCCCATGCTGGGTATGAGAGACGATGATATCCTTCTGCTCAAGAAGTACCCTTCCCTTTGCTGCACTGTTGGAGAAGGGATTTTCTAATGAGACTTGCTAAGGAATTTTGATCAATGAAGCCTGCTGATGAAACAACTCTTGAAGTACTGTGCTGACAATGGCTTTGCTCCCAGCCCCTGGGTTGATAGATTGTCAACTAATCATGAGTGAACAATGTTCCTTTGCATTTTTCAACTCGCCTCAGATTAAGGTACATCGGAAGAAAATGTCTCAAGAGGATTTTAAAGAAAACATGACATACGAAATGCCTCAGTGTCTTCAAACTCTTAGAGAGATTCGTCGGATCTCGAAATAACTACCCCAGCCTGCAGGGTCTATGAAAGAATTTGCCTTGCGAGGATTCATGAAATACCTCATATCACTGTGAGATATTCCTCCCCAGTATATTGAACTCTGGATAGGCGCAACTGATTAACTATCTTTGAGAGAAAGGAACTTCTAGTGCTCTTAGGGTGGCCTGCCCCAATACGAGCCTTGAAGTGATCACCTCTGACTGACCGTGCTTTGAAGAAAATATCCATACTACATACTCCTGGAGAGATTTGAATCTCGAAGTGATTGCCCCAGTTTGGCTGAAATTTGCATGCATGCCTCAGACTAATGGCTCTTTGAGAGATTTGAATCTCGAAGTGATTGCCCCAACTTGGCTGAATTTTGAAGAGATTGCTCGACGTGATTGCTCCAGATTAGTTGGCTTTTACCACGACTGTTGGGAAATTCCCCACTCAATGGAGTTTCTTGGAAAAGTGAATCTTCATATGTTGGTCCTTCGGAAGTTTCAGACTTCTCAATTTTGGCCAGATTAAGCTTCTGGACTGAGGTTCCATACGTGAACTTTTATGATGCCAAATAAATGTATGCAAGCAGAAAATGTTTATTTTGAGAATGAAAATTCTAATTCAACACACATGTTAATCTTGAAGTTTTACTATAAAAAGATGTCACAAACCTTTGTGAACAAATCACTGGTTAAGATACAACATTATTTTTTAATAAAAACATGCACATGCAATACCAGCAAAGATCTTTTAGCACAACTCATAGGAGTCGGGAACGCGGTCTCGTGGTAGTACGCTCTCAAAATAACCATGTTTCAGTTAGGGCTTTTGAGGGTTGTATCGTGGCCTAGTTCATGGTTATAAAAACAAAGGATACATGCTCGAAGTGTATTTGTGCCCACCCCTCTTCGTGATGTTCTCCATTCCTATGTTCAGCTAGCTTTCACAAGCGCTCACCTCTCAAAAAGGGTTTTGTGATGGTTGAGGAACCAATTGCACTAACGGTTTAAGCACCAATCATGTTGTTATTGGGAGTCAGCCACCCCTATTGTCTTTTGTGTCTGTATCACACGACTTTGTTCTTATTTAAAGATTTTTCTTGTGTAATCCTTTTTGTCTTTTGATTTTGCATTATTTGCTTATCCCTAACTTTTGCCTGGACTGATTCTTGTGAATCTTTGATTGCGAAGTCCAGCGGGATGCCCTAGTTTTTTCCTAAGTCGCTTGTTTTCAAGTTTCTACTTAGCGGGCTTTTTCATTTCTTTTTTTCTAACTCTTTTTTTTAACAAATCGTGTGACACTGGTTGTCTTGATTGCTTTGAAAGGGTCGTGACTGTCTCACTTCTCATTTGATGAGGGATAACCATTTGTTCCGGTCTTTGGACCTCTTAATTGGGATAACCATTAGGGTTTCTGGTCATTGGTCTTTTGGATTTGGTACAACAAAAGGTAATGGATCCTCATATGTACACCCCTTTTTGAAATTTGAACGCTCGGTCAAACTAACTGACGCCTACCCTGCCCCTGGGTTAAATGCTAGGGTTTTTTCATGCGAAAATAAACTCCTACTTTAAGGCTCAAATGGGTTATCGAGGGTCTATCTCCCTTATATCTCCAGTGTTTTGGATTTAAAACAATGCTTGTACATCATCAACAGGGTCTTTCTCAAAAGCACACAATTAGAGATTTTTGCGTTTTCATTTTGTCATCCTCCCTCACAGAGTTTAAGCATAACAGTTGGTATTGCGATGTACACACACAAAATTATAAATGAAATACAAATGAATTACTTCAAGAAAAACATATGCACTTTATTATGGTTAACATTCAAAATTAAGCAAATTTCATGCATGCATACAAATGTTTAAACAAACAGGAGAAATTGCAAATGAAATTGCAGTAAAGAAGATGAACATTGCCATTGTTGAGGAGGATTGACTCCTTCTGGACTAATGGACTTGTGGTCTAATGGTCGCATATCCGACATGGAAATCATACATCTTCTAGTTATTCTTACTTTGATACGAGACGTCTGAAAGAAGGAGTAGAGCTGGGGAATGAAGTTTCCCAATAAGGTTGCTCGGAAAGACCTGATGATATTCTGCCTACGTATCTCCATTGACCCCAGACCAATGAAGAATCAGAGCGACTTAGTTCCCCTTAATAGGGATGAAAATGCTTTGAGAGAAACAATGCCATTACTGGGAGTATTGGGATGTCCTTTCCCTTATCTGTTTGGTGCAAGGTTGACAACTTTTGAGTCGATTAAATTCTGCACCTTATGGTGAAAAGCTTTACACCCATCGATATGATGCCCTGGTGCCCTAGAATGAAAATCGCAGCGGGCGTTGGCATCCCATCTGTCCGGTAGTGGGAAAGGAGGTGGGGACAACTTGCGAAGCTCAATCAGTTCCAACTGAAGCAAATGTTGTAGTAGGTCGGTATAAGACATTGGAAAAGGGTCGAAAATTCTTTCCTTCCTTTGCGGATGCTGACGACCTTGTTGAGGATTACGCTGGCGACGATTTTGTTGTTGCGAACATGTGGCACTTGGGATGATCACGGATGTTGTCTGGTAACGTGAACCTTGATTTCTCCTCTTTCGCTGAACACAAACTGCCCCCGCTTCTTTGTACTGTCTCTTTTTCTCATTTGAAAACGGATTTTTGGTTCTAGAAGTAGATGCACCGTTGCCTTGGATCTTTCTTTGCTTCATCTAGTTTTCAATTCTTTCACTAGTCAAGACGATATCAGAAAAATCGTTAGCTGAACAGCCTGCTAAACGTTCTATGAAGTGCCCCCGGAGGGTATCCATGAATAGGTCTACCATTTCTCTCTCCAGCAATGATGGTTGTACTCTGGCTGCGACCTCGCGCCATCTCTGTGTGTACTCCTTAAAGCTCACAGAGTTCTTTTGTGACATGCTCTGAAGCTGGGTTCGGCTAGGAGCCATGTCAATGTTATACTGGTACTGCTTGAGAAAGGCTTCCCCGAGTTCCTTCCAGTTACGGACAGAGTTCTTTTCCAATTTCGTGTACCACTCCAGTGAGCCCCCGGACAGGCTGTCCTGGAAGTGGTACATCCAAAGCTTCTCATTTTTGGTATGTGCAGCGATTTTGCGATAGAAGGCCTGCAAGTGAGTTTTCGGGGAAGATCTTCCACTGTACTTGTCGAAAACAGGAGGTATGAACTTTAGAGGGATTGCCACCCCTGAAACCAGCCTTATATCAGCAACATCAATGCCAAGGGTATCTCTGCATTCTAGAGCCTTTACCTTCTCGGCTAGCATCTGGAAGTCTTGGTTATTGGCCCCAGAACTGAATCCCAAATCTTCATTGAGAAAAGTAAATTGATCCTCCTGTCGGTCTGCTACACGAACATGAATTGGACCAATGCCTTCATGAGTAGGAGGCCTATTCTCCGTAGGTGGAAGGACAGTGTTGTTGATCGGATTGCCTTGGGCGTCCAAGGTAATCATTGGAGGATCAGCCTGTGGGCGATTAAGCCTCTGCATGGAGGTTCTTATTTCTTGCTGCCCCTACACTATACCCTGCATTGCTGCCATGAACTCCCCCATCTTAGTGCGAAACTCGTTCAACTCCGTCTGTACTGTATTCATGATTTGACTCGGGTAACGTACTAGTGTGGCCGATACTTCTCCTGAAATGGTCAAATAAATTAGGAAATCCAGATAACTCGTTAGTATGAAAAATTGATATGCATGAAAATGCCATGTCACTGATCCCATTTCATTCAGATAGGGGTACAAATACCCCATGAAGTGCCACACCATAAGATAAATTTTGTGAGTGTGTGCGGAGAAAATGTTGAGCATCAAGAATTCAATATCAAAACAAAATTTCCAGGATAGAAAAGTCGAAACAATGGCACCTGAAAACTTCCATAAAGCAAAAAATACACCAACGTGCGAAACCTTATACAATCACTTGCCAATAATACTGAAATACAGAACAATGTTACAATCCACAACAGAAAAACAAGAGATTCCTTCAACAGCTCTGAAGGTAATCTCGAAATACAATAAAGCAATTCACATGCATCAAAGAAATCTACGTCTCCTGACTTGAGCTTCGTGCAGTCTGCATGGCCAGCTGGATCAAGAGGCTTCAGCTCTTGAGATACCCCTCTGGTGTAATGATCCCTGAATCAATTAGATATTGAACATTATGCCTGAAGGCTTTGCACTCGTCGATGGTATGTCCGAATGTTCCGGAGTGGAATTCACACGTAACATCCATATTGTAATCTGCGGGAATGGAGTAGGGCATTGGCAAGGCATTCCTTGGCTGAATCAAAGAACTCTCGAGCAAACGGGAAAACACTTGACTAGGAGTAAACACTTCTTCAGTCTGCTTGAGTTTGAGTCTCCCCTGTTGTTGATAGTTCTGATGCTGAGATGAATTCGAACACTCGAAGTTCTTCTTCACTTTCTTCCTTATGTTGGATTGATGAATGGGTAGAGATGACTGGCGTGATGTCTTTACGACCCATAGTGGAGGCACACACCCCTAATTGGGGATAATTTTTGCGGTAAGGAAATGAGGAGTACCTTCCATTGATATGAAATCCCTTGACACATCCCCGCTGATCGGTGCGGACTCGATCACCTTTGAATCAATGAGCTCTTGAACTTGATATTTGAACCACTTACAGTTCTCCACATGATGATCGGGTACCCCAGAATGGAAAACACACCTAGAACTGGTGTCAAAATCTAGAGGAAGCTTTTTGGGCGTGGCTGTCACGGTGACAAGTTCAATCAGATTAAGCTCGAGCAAACAAAGAAGCAATTACGCATATGACACCAGAATCAAATCATACTTGGCTTCAGGCGTTCTCGGCCTTTGTCCGCAGTTTTTGCATTTACCCTCCCTTTGATGAATTGGGAGAGTCTGCAAATTGAGAGGCTTAGGATCCCAAAGTTGAGGAGAGTTTCCGCGAAACGCTTCCCGATCCTGGAACAAAACCACTGAACAGGGAGAACCAACAACTTTTGCAGTAGTAAATGGGACATGGTGCCCTTCTTGGAGCTCTGGGGCTTCCCTGGTCTGGTTCTCTTGTTTCTTCAGTTGGTAAAATTTCTCTATCAATAGCATGTGGCCATGGCACAAGGTCTTAATGTCCACCAAGAGTTGTTCCATTCGGATTTTCATTTCGGCTATTTCTGCTCGGCATTGTTCCATGTCCATCTCTTGATGATTGTGATTCAAATTGACCATTCTGGAGAGCAACCGAATCAGGATGAGAATCTGTCCCCGGACACCTGTAATGAGTGTAAGGATGCATGCAAATGCCATATTTGATTATTTCCAGGAGATTCATCTGCTTTGATACCAGTTTGGACATAGGAACATATAATGACATGGTTCATATATGGGATCTTTTGGAAATAGCCGAACATGTATGCTAAAATGCCATGATGTAATGTATGCAATAGGCATGTGATCAAGGGTCTGATGCTGGTGTTAGGCGGTGAACCAACTGTTGATAGTCACAATAACTTTATCTCTGTATAGATACTTCAGAATTCAGAATCACAGAACCAGATCATAATACTGAACAATACTGGCAAAGTGGGTATATTGGAATTTAGGGTTCCTGCAAACCTGTAAACCCCTCCCAATCTCATGGGTATGCTACTCAGGTCAACATCACGGAATCTCAAAGCCGAATAGCAATAATACGTTCACCATTTCTGAGAAATGGTTCATGACCAAATCAAGGAATCGGTTTGGCATTATGTACTACTCAGAGAGGTCTCAGCTGAGTCCAAGGAAACAAACATCCCTCATAAGTCCCCATCTTCAAGCACTGAATCGAGAAACAATAGCATATTCATCCCGAAATGTACAATACTATCGTTATACGATCAGTTTGCCTTAACTGGATTCCTATGAGAGAACCAGGCCATCCTATGCGAGTTCCCAGTGGGCTCTCGGATGCGAGTGGGTTTCCCAACAAATGTGGTCTGCCACTGTCATCACTGGAGAGGGATGTTTCCACAAAGGTTCTCAATGATCGGTCCTCTGACTGCACATAACTATCAAGGTTATGTATTGCCCCAGAAAGATTCTGGCATCAATACATTTCTGAGAAGGTTGTAAGTCAAGGTGTGGAACTCACTACTACCAACATAGCAAGATGCTATGAAGCCAAAGTGGAACCACTCTAAGTCCTAGGGTGCACTCAAGCCCCGGTTACGAGCTCATCACACAGTAACCCCATCCCATAGAAAAAATGAAAGCCAAACAATCCAGCATATGATGCATGTGAAAATAAATACTGAAAGCAGTAAATAAAGCTGTAAAATAAACTGTAAACGAAAATAGTAAATAAGCACAACAGCACACACATATAAACACCCAAAGAAAGAAAAAACAAACAGGCGCTAGGATTGACTTTACAAGGGAAACTAGAGATTCTGGGTTCAATCCCCAGCAGAGTCGCCAGCTGTCGATCCCGGGATTTTCGTACTAGTACAAACGCGAAAGTGGCGCGGAAAAGGTAGAGTCGCTAGCCAGACATTTTTATCCCGAATGAATGCGAAAGGTAATGTTGCACAAACCTAAGGAAGAAGGAAAGGACAAGGTCCTGCGAACCAAAGATCTGGGTTCGAGAGTCGGTTACGACCTAGGAAGGTATTAGCACCCCAGATCGTCCGTCGTACCCGACGGGATCCACGCTTGCTTGTTTGTTTCAAAGGGTGAGAAAAATATAACTACTGCAGAATAAATGAACTGCTAACTGGGAAGAGAATGGAAATGAGAACGGGAATTGGAAAAGAAAATGAAAAGAAAGGGGGAAATGTAGGGAAAATAAAGAATGTGCTCGAACGGGCCCTACACCGCTGCTTACGTACCTCATCGGGAAAATGAGGATCAGAGTCGACGTAGTTCGCCTAACTAAGGTGGGAACTATTTGTTTGTGTTTTTTATAGCAGGAACTGCTTATGTCTATGCTCAGGTGTTGCAGGCTCGTCTGGTACGAGTGCGTTTACCGTCTTTCATGTGAGACAAGTCGTCGCAAGTTCGCGTTCAAAATGAATGAGATGAGAAAGAGAAGTTCCCGTAGGATAGTCGTTTATTGTTTATTTTTGCCTTTTAAGAGTTTTGTATGAATTTGGCACAAGGAAGTGAATTCAAACTCTTTTCCATGGAATGTGTACTTGCTACTACATTCCAAGATGGAATAATAGAACAAGCACACCAAGCATGGAGAATTTATCCAAGACTTGTTTCCAAGGATTAGGGTTTAAGTTCACTAGCTTGTTGAACTTTATTAATGTTTTTGTAGCTTTTATGAAGAAGTATCTTTTATGTTTTCTTTGTGAAACAACCCCTTGATGAGACTTGTACATCATGCTAGACAAGCTTACACTATTCCAAGATGGAATAAATGTAAGTGCCCCATGGAATACGGCTATACACGAGGGATCCTTTCATGCATTTATTAAGTCTTTTTGGATTTTGTTTGAAGATGAGAAAGAAGACTCAAATCGAAAAAGGACAAAAATTAAGGGGAACTAAGACATAACCCTAAGTTATTTATTAAAATGGTGGTCCTATTGTTAGTGAAGTTTTTCTAATCCTAAAGAAGCAAAAGGAAAAGAGGGAAGAAAAAGGATGCAACTTACTTCCTAAGGAAGATAAGTTGGTCCTAACAAAGGGGAATCCTACCAATCACAAATATGGAAGTAAAAGGTGAATTAAATGCATAAAGAAAATGCATAACAATAAAATAAAAGGATAAGGTGTAAAGAAACATACATTTCCCTCCCTATAAAGTAAAGATTAGTGTGTATTTTATTAAAAAATAATAAAGCAAACATACACCAATTCAATCCTAATAACTCTAGGACTCAATCTAAACTCTATCTTAATTCTAGAGAACTAAAAAAATGTTAAAACAAAAATTCAGTACCTACTACAGCCTCTAAAGTAACAACAACTACCAAAACAATGCATAACACAAGGTAAGTTTCTACAGCCCATAATCAACATGTAAAGATAGGTGTAAAAAGTCACATACAACAAGCAAACACACAAACAACATGTATTTTACAGCACCTATATTAACAAACAGCTATGAAAACATGGGGCATATTTGATCATTTTTATTTATGTGCACAAAGTGAATGATAAACAACACATTAATGTCAATTAACATGGATCTACATACACCACAACATGAACTCAAACATGTGAATTTATTTACATAATTTATTTGATTAAAAGGAACAAAGATCAACAAGAATAATCACACTTTTCCATATTGCACAAAATAAGCATTTATCATTGTAACACGATGGGAGAACTGACTTTAGTTTAAATGTTGCGGATAGCAAGAGTCGCCACCGACTTTTATTTTATCCAAAAAGGAAAGGACATAAAAGAACAGGAAAGACCTTAAAAAGATTTTGAGTTCGGGGGGTAGGTTATGTAAAGGGAAGATGTTAGCACCCTTTACATCCATGGTTATCCATGGGCTCTTAGTTACTTAGCTCACTTTAAACTGTTTTGAGAAGTGTAGTGTGTGATTAAAAATTTTCTTAAGTACTTTATAATGATCCTTGTATGGATATATATAAAAACTTTGTTTTGAAAATTGTTTGAAAATGTGAAGTGTTATGAAATGTTTTTGAAGAAGTGAGCAAGTACTTAAGAGGAACCTACCCTATGATTAAATCTTTACTGTTCTTGAATGTTCTTTCAATGGTAAGACTATCCCTATTATTAAGGAATAGGTAGTTATTACCTTGGATGTTGTAAGGGACATGTAAAGGGTCATCTGTGATTAGGCAAATGTAAGGTGTCTTAGCAATACAAAGGGACTTATCATCTTTTATTTGAAAGGGACAAGATCATTTACGAAGGCAACCTCAAAGGGACTTGATCTTATAATCGTAAAGGGACTAGATGATTTTTTAAGAGAAGGGACCTTGCTTTTAGACACCTTACTTGACCTTTTATTTAGGCAACATGAGGGATATCCTTAAGAAGTGAGATGACGATCAAAGATCGACTTACGTGTGTGCGTGTATAAGTTCATATATTTATCTTATTATTAGTGATCTAAATTAATTTTAAAGCAAACATGTTATCACTCCCTATTTTACTAACCATAGCAATATATTTATAAATAAATAAACAATAAAATACTACGACTATTACATGGCTTATACAGTTACATTAGAATAAAAGCAAATTAAATAATAATTATATAATAAACAATTAAAATAAAAT
Organism: Lathyrus aphaca; assembly: GCA_963966055.1. NCBI lineage: Eukaryota > Viridiplantae > Streptophyta > Magnoliopsida > Fabales > Fabaceae > Lathyrus > Lathyrus aphaca. The sequence goes on along the minus strand of OZ014524.1, from coordinate 117,395,035 downwards.
GGTTAGTGATAAAACAATAAGAAGAAGAAAAGGTTAGTACAAAATATAAAATATATACAAGCTAATTAAAATTAAATAAACATTTTTTAGAATTTTTTGATATGAAAATAGAATAATAAAGATAATAATAATAAATCATATATTAATTTATTTACAAAATAAGACATGATTAATGATTTAATTATATATATTAGAAATATTTATTAAGTATAATAATTAAACAAAAATAATTAAAGTGAGAAATTAAAATTTTAAAAGAAATTATGGTTTTTAGAAATTAGAAAATAAATTAGGGTTAAGGATAATTAGGGTTTTAATTATATATAAAAAATATTAGGGTTTCTAATTTAATATTAATTTAATAATTAAATAAATATATACATATTTTTTTAAAAAAATTAAAATTAGGATTAATTTATTTAGAGAATAAATTAAAAGTTTTCTTAGAACAATATGATGTTATATATATATATATATATATATATATATATATATATATATATATATATATATATATATATATATATATATATACATATAATGATTTAAACATATGATTAAAATTAATTATAAAATATAAATAGTAAAACAGAATAATTAAAAAAAATAGAATTCAAAACTTACCTGGGGCAGGGATTGAACCCACGCCCTAGGCTTTGCCACCCTCTGGACGCATGAGGCCACCACTAGGCTGCGTGCGCGCTGTGAATATGAATCAGGCAATGATTATTATATTTTAAACCTGCGAAAATATTGAAAAATAAAAACAAAACCAAAATGGCCTGGGGAGGTTTTGATCCCAGGACCATTCCTTTGCCAGCCAAACGCGCACACCAACTGAGCCAAGTGTTCTAGTTGTAACATAACATGAACTAATTCAAAAAATATTAAATCAATAATTTGAATTTCTGCAGATGGCGCCAATGGTCTTCATCTTCTTCCTCATACCTGCGAATTTTCATACGTTTTTACCTGCGAATTTTCCTTCGAAGTTCATCATGTACAGAACCTACGAATTTCAAACATCAACAAAACAGTGAAATTTTTCCAAATTGATTAGTGAAACATGATCCTCAGAGCTCATACAATCTTCCTAGGTTCTCAGAATTAATTTATTTTAGCCCAATCGCAAAACCCTAATGGAGGCCGAAAACCCTAACAATGGTGGATTTTGCTATAGTCCATAAAAATCAAATCAAACCATCCAAAAAGCTTCGAAACTTCATAACAAACACAAATCAATAGTTAGTTTCAATTTATAATGCTTAAATATATGAAATCGAAAACAAGTTATATGAGTATGAAAATGCATTCGGTTATGACATATGAGCAAGTTTCAGGTGTTTTTGAGAGCTGGGATAAGTTTAGTGATGTCCAAAGATCCTTCCTATGTCCTTAAAATACCTGTAAATGCTTTGTAATGAGAAAACCGAATTTGAGTTTTTTGAAGATTTTTGTGAAGTTTGAACAATGTGTAAGAGGCTGGGAATTCGTGAATAGTGCTTGGCATCATGTTGTTTATATATGAGTCAATCAAATTAGGTCAAGAGTTCAACAATTTTGTGGATATTTGATCTTTGGGAGATTGAAAAAGATTGGTTCTTAAATTTTGAAATATCTTGATCTAGCCTTGCTATTTTGGTATGATTCTCATTATTCTTGTATCAATCAAGTCCAAATATAATTTATGACCTTCTAAAAACCAAATCAAATCAAATATCCCTCATTTTATATTTTATTTTAATTTAAAAGGATTTTTAACACAAAAAATCATAATAAATAAAAATAAAATGAATAAAATTATGAATAAATCAATTTAATTTCATGCATGATGTCATGGAAGTAATTGGATCACAAAAAAGCAAGCCCATTTGGTGAATTATGGTTTTAAGACCCCATTTGCTTCATAAACCTCTCAAAAATTTCCCAACTTTGCAAGGGCACAAATCCTTCAATTTTAATGCTATGAAGGTGTTCTTGGACATTTTGGAAAGCTTAAAGAGTCCTCTAACCAACCTTTTTGGTCTCATGTCCATATCTTTTACCATTCTTAAGTTATGCTCTTTTGAAGTTGTTGACTTTTTGTTGACTTTTAAAAGGACCTATAATGTCTTAGCTCATACCTTCCAAATGAAGCATTTTTGGGCTTAGCTTGTGACACACAAAATTGTAGAGAATTCAATTTCCTTCAAAATGAGCTTTTGATGGAAAAAATTTTATGAAGCATGTGAAAGTTATGGCTGGTCAAAGTTCAGTTGACTTTTCCTATGAAAACCCTAATTTAGAAACTCCTGATTCTTGATGATCTGAAATCTCCTTGATGAATCATGATCAACCCTTGATCAAATGATGAATTTTACTTCATATACTTGATGTTGGCAAAAAATAATGAAATTTGACTTTGGTTTGACCACAGTTGACCTCAGTTTGACTTTTTAACTGCTTTGATTGATTTTAACCTATATGATCATTTGACTGAGCAAATCTTTTGGGAAAGTCTTGAAACTTGACATGGGGATTATTGAGCACATATAGGATGTTATGAAGCTCACTTGAAGTCTTGGAAGTCCATTTAGCCTGATAAAAGTCAAAAACCCTAGTTTAAGATGCATTGCTTAGGAGGATGCATTGTCTGAGGGAATTGTCAAACTTTCTGACTAATTGTGAACCTTGTGAACCCTGTGAACCTCATGAGATATCTTGTGAACCTTGTGAACCTCTTGGGACACCTTAGTACACAATTTCTTATCTTGGTGAGGGCAAATTTTGGGGTGCAACAATCATGACTTTGACCAAGTATCACTATAAGCATCAATTATTTCACATGTATTGTATAAAAATCCAGAATTGAACTCATGTTAAGATATGATCAATTAAGAACAAGAAACTTGCATGAACATGTGAAGTATTTAATCATTTTTGGCAAAAAATCAATCATGGCATTTAATCACTTTATCAATCAAGCAAGCAATGACAATAATCATGAAGCACATATTGAATTTAAGCAAACACTTAACATATGAAACAAATGATTAAAGTGTAGAAAAACACATCAAGAATCAATTATATCACATTTACACGTTTAACACAAAACATGGAAAAGTGAGCGTAATCATGTCGAAACGACTCGAAACAAATGAGTCGGCTACTGGAAATAGACCCAAAAATTCCCTAAAATCAATACCTAAACATACATGAACCTTAGAAGCACTAGGAAGCAAGAACAAGCAAGCACATAAGCTAAAAAACCAAAAACTAACAGCGTTAACCGGTTAACCAAATTGGTTAACCCGTTAACGGGCAGAAAAATACAGCATTTTGGCAAAAAACGCACGCGTTAACCGGTTAACCAAATGCGTTAACCGGTTAACGCTGAACAGAAAGTGAAAAATTGTTTTGAAATAAGTGCTTTTGGCCAAAATATTACTTCTAAACAACCCTAACCCCCACCTAATCATGCTAACACGAATTTCTACTCAATTAGGGCTTATTAACACATGCTAGAACCTATAACAAGCTACAACCTAACTTCCAATCCATTAAAATCCACATATCGCAAGCAAAACGTAACGAAAACATAATCAACCACAAGTAATACGAAAAGCACTTAAAGAATGCCGAAATGGCGAGATGGAGAGAATAACTTAAAGCTAGCATGGTTTTAGATTACCAACCTACGAAGCGGAGAAGTGCTTCGATAAATGTTGTGAGAATCGGAGCTTGATTGAAGAGAAAACCAAGAAAACCGCGAATCCGCAAAATAAATGGATTATTGATGCTTGAGTCTTCTTGAACTTCCGACAAGTCGAAATCTTCACAAAAATCAATAGCTTCTTCTTCTACAATCCACAATTCAATGGAGGTTGGAGGCTAAGCTTTAAGATCTTCAAGTTTCAATGTGAAACTTGAAGAGCTTCTTCAAAAAAGCTTTGGTGAAAAGGGAAATGGAGGAAAAGTGAGAGAGAAAAAGTGATTCTAGAAATTATGAGAGAGTGAAAAATTGGGAACGTTTTGCATTGAAGTGATTAATGATTATATAGGGGCTATGCTTGGAGCTAGGTTTGGGAATGGAGTTAGGTTTAGGAATGAAGTTAGGTTAGTAGTTAGTTAGGGTTAGGGTTGGAGAAGGAATATTCCTTGGAATACTCTAGAAGGTGGTAGAAAATAATAGAAGCATCCAAAGGAAATGGAGTGGAATTGAAGTGGAAAAACAAGAGGGAAAGAATGAAAGGGAACGTGGAAGGAAAGTGGAAAGAAAAGTGGAAGGAAAGGTGAAATTAACCACTTTTCAAATGATTTTTTTCTTGATTTTTTTATGATTCCTCCATCACTTCTTGACCAAATTTGAACCATATGATCATTGTAACCCTAATTTCATGATTTTGATCTCAAAAAGTCAGGAGTCGATCTTTTTTTACCTAGCTCGGTTGCCTTTTCCCCGGTTCTTCGATTTTCAGTCATCTGGCCAATTGAACCTCTTCCAAAATGATTTTGTGGATGAAGTTTGAACCCTAGGAACTTGACATCATATATAAGACAAAGGAATCCAATTTGGATCAAAACTTCATGGAGAATCCCAATAGAAGTGAAACCCTAATTTGGAATTTTTCATCAAGAGATGTTGCACTGCTTGCCTTCTCTGATTAAACCAAATATTTCCATGGCTTGTGGCTTCAAATGAATACTTGTGGGATATTGTGAACCCTTTTCATAAGGTTGAGAAGCTTTGTGGCCCTTTGATTGCCTTTATAATGCCTTCAGTTGCTCCAATCATTGATCACATACATATGCCTCAACTATGCTACACATGATGCAATGTTCTTGATTATTTTATGAACTTGTGTATACTAAATGCTATGCAAAATGTTGAGGCAATGAGAGGGAAAATTTTTAGGTATTACAAATATAAGCATATTTCTTTCCACCAAGACTTTCTACTTGCATAGGTCCCATCAAATCCATGTGAAGAAGTTCTAAGACTCTTGAGGTTGTAAGATGTTGAATCTTCTTATGTGACATCTTAGTATTCTTTCCTACTTTGCATTCTCCATAAACTTTTACTTCTTCAATTTTGAGCTTAGGAATCCCTCTGACAGCTTCCATAGATATGATTCTCTTCATGCCTTTCAGATGTAAGTGTCCAAGTTTTTGATACCAGAGTTTAACTTCATCTTCTTTGGCTAGCAAGCAAGAGGAGACAGAACTTGATTCTTGAGATGCCCATAGGTAACAGCTGTCCTTAGGTCTGACTCCCTTCATAATTAATTCTCCTTTCCCATCTGTAACAAGACATTCAGATTTGGAGAAATTAACTTTCAGTCTATGGACATATAGTTGACTAATGTTAATTAGATTGGCCGTCATCCCTTTTACAAGTAGCACATTGTCAAGTCTAGGCACTCTTGAGCAGTCCAACTGTCCAATTCCCTTGATTTAACCTTTGGCTCCATTACGAAAAGTAACAAAACTAGTAGCATGAGGTCTCATATTCACCAGCAGATTAGTGACTCTTGTCATATGTCTTGAACATCCACTATCAAAATACTAGTAATTTTTTGCTGAAACTCTGAGAGAGGTATGAGCTATCAAGTTATTGGTACCAATCTTAGGAATCCATTGCTTTCTAACCTTAGGTAAGTTCTAAATTAGAACACGCTGAGGGACACACTTATGATATCCATAGATTTTGAGTCAGTAAGGCTTCAAGTGACCAAACTTTCCACAATAATGTGTAACACGGTGGGAGAACTGACTTTCTATAAATGTTGCGGATAGCAAGAGTCGCCACCGACTTTTATTTTATCCATAAGGAAAGGACATAAAAGAACAGGAAAGACCTATTTTAAAAGACTTGAGTTCGGGGGGTAGGTTATACAAAGGGAAGGTGTTAGCACCCTTTATATCCATGGTTATCCATGGGCTATTAGTTACTTAGCTCACTTAAATTGTTTTTTAAAATTGTAGTGTGTGATTAGAAATTTTCTAAGTACTTTGTAATGATCCTCGTATGGATGTATACAAAGCCTTGTTTTGAAAATGTTTTGAAAATATTGTGAGGTGTGAAAGTAATTTTGAAGAGTGAGCAAGTAACTATGAGGTACCTACTCTAGACTAAGTCATTCATGTTCTTATATGTTCTTTCAAGGGTAAGACTATCCCTATTATTAAGGAATAGGTAGTCATTACCTTGGATTTATTTAAGGGACATGCGTAGGGTCATCGTATGGTCAATGAAGGAAACTTAAGGGGTGTCTTTAGCAATTCGTAGGGACTATCATCATTTATTCGAAGGGACAAGATCATTATTCTGTATGCAACCTCGAAGGGACTTGATCTTTTAAATCTGTAGGGACTTGATGATTTATACTTGAAGGGACTTTGCTTAAGACACCCCTATATTCGAGGGACTTGACCATTTAAAGGCAACCAAGAGGAATACCCTAGGAAGTGCAAGATGGCGATCAAAGATTGACTTACATGTGTGAGTATTGTTTTCAGATATTTATCTTGATTATTAATTTTCTAAGTCCATGGTTCATTTATTTCTTGGCACTCCCTATGTTACTAACCACGCAGTTAATATGAAAAATAAATGGCAGAAATTAAAAGGCAGAAAATAAAATTCCTACACTATTACATGGCTTAGGGGCAGTTACATAATAATAATAATGACGGAAAATAATAAAAAACCAATTATTACAAAGGCGAAGCAGTTACATAATCAAGCAAACAGTGAATGAATAACATAAAAATGAGTGAATAAATTAGAGAAAAAAAGTTTGCAAACTAGGTTAAGAAAACAATTAGGGTTAGGGTTTGAGAAAAATTTTAAGGTTTAAAAAAAATTTAAGGTTTAGGAAAACTTTTAGGATAAAAATTAGAGCGAAATCTGAGTTTTAAGATAAAGATTAGGGCTAAATTTTTAGGGTTTAAAATTTATGAAAAAAATTAAGACGTAGGTTTAAAGTTAAGGTTTATGAAAAAAAATTAAGGTTTATGAAAAAAAATAAGGTTTACGGAAAAAATTAAGGTTTACGAAAAAAATTAAGATTTAGATTTATAAAAGAAAAAGGTTTTACAAAAAATTAGGTTTAAGGTTTATATAAAAAAAAATATAAGTTTTAAAAATAAAATAAATAAAAAAGGATTTTGTTTTATCTTTTAGAAATTAGTTTAATAATAATAAGGAAATTCAAAGAAAATACATAATTTGATGAAAAAGGGAAAAATAAAGTTAGAGATACCCAAAATATTGGGGGTTGGTGTTGAACCCCTGACTTTGCCTTTGCCAACAAAAACCTTCAGCCACTACGCTACGCCATGTTTCTTTGCCAAAATGTTGGGAATGAGTTTTGAACCCATGTTTCTTTGCCAAAATGTTGGGAATGAGTGTTGAACCCACACCCTCAAACTTTCAACCTTAGGTCTTTGTCACTAGGCCAATCAGCGCACACCACACACCATCTTCTTCCTCCCACCTGCATATTTTAGGTATATACTATTGGAAGAATAAAAAAAGAAATAAACAGAATCAAATAAAATCGCTGCAGATTTTAAAATAATGAAAAAAAGAAAAGCGATTAAAATAAAATCTAAAAAATATTAAAACGATGCTAAAAATCTAATAAAATCAAATAAAGAACGCACAATTTTTTTTAGATTTTTTTGAGAATATGAAAATAGAAAATAAATTAAATAAAATAGAAAATGGAGGAATTTGCGATTTTGAGGGTCGAAATCTTTTAGAATTTTATTCTAAAAGAGTATTGTTCGTCGATTTTTTTCTGAACTTCTGGAAAAAATTCGGAGTAAATCGAAACAGTAGTACTTACCTGACTTACCCGTCAGCCTAGAATTCTTATCACTACTGCAGCCTTCGAAGTATCGACGAAAACAAATTACAACAGATTAACCAATAGTTTAGTTCTCCATGGTGCCCTATGATTCCTGCATCGAAACTTAAATCCAACTATCCAAAAACCATCTACACAATCAAACAAACATATTATGTAATTAAAATCAATTAATCATGCATAAATCATTGAAATTGAAAAAAATCAAAAGAAAAGCAAGAATATGAATTTGGTTTGTATGATTTGGCATGAATTTGATGATGAGGATGATTGGAATAAGTTCAGGAAACCTCAAGAATTCATTTGCAGCCTTTAATCAACTTATAAAAGTGGTGGATTGTGGAAACCTAATTTTGAATTATGTGAAATTTTAAAGTACGAATATCATCCTCTTGCTCTCCATCCTCCTTTTTTGTCTTGTGATATTGTTGTGGTTATATAGTAATGTAATTAGGTTAAGAATTTGTGCCTTGGTTGGAGTTGTATGGGTTGCTTGAAGGTGAAGAAAGCTATGGTCAAAAATATTTAAAAAAAATCAAATGATATGTTTCCAAATTGGTTGTATACAAAATTGGAGAGTATCAAATCAACTTAAATGATGTTTAAGAGCTTCTAGAATAAGAATCAAATCAAATATTTGTATTTTCATATTTTATTTTGATTTAAAATGAATTTTAATGAATAAAATCCAAATAAATAATAAATAAATTATAAAAATCAGAAAATATTTGAATTGAGTCGTGCTTGATGTTATCATGAATATTGGGTTGCAAAATGATAGGCCCATTTGGAAAAAATTAGATTTAAGCCCTTATTTTCTTCATACACCCCTTGAAAATCTCCCAACTTTGACAAGGCATAAATCCCTCAATTTTAAGGCTATGAAGGTGTTCTTGGACATTTTGGAAAGCTTAAAAAGTCCTCTAACAAACCTCTTTGGTCTCATGTCCATATCTTTTACCATTTTCATGTTATGCCCTTTGGAAGATGTTGACTTTTTGTTGACTTTTGAAATGACCTGTAATGTTTTGGCTCATACCTTTCAAATGAAGCATTTTTAGGCTTGGCTTGTGAGACACAAAGTTGTATAGAATTCAATTTCCTTCAAAATGAGCTTTGGATGGGAAATTTTTTATGAAGCATGTGAAAGTTATGGCTGGTCAAAGTTCAGTTGACTTTTCCTGTGAAAACCCTAATTTAGAAACTCCTAATTCTTGATGATCTGAAATCTCTTTGATGAATCATGATCAACCCTTGATCAAATGATGAATTTTACTTCATAAACTTGATGTTGGCAAAAAATCATGAAGTTTGACTTTGGTTTGACCATAATTGACCTCAGTTTGACTTTTTAACCACTTTGACTGATTTTTGCATATCTGATCATCTGACTGAGCAAACCTTTTGGGAAAGCCTTGAAACTTGACATAGGGATTCTTGAAGACATGTGGGATATTATGAAGTTCACTTGAGGCCTTGGAAGTCCATTTATCCTGATTAAATCCAAAACCCTTGTTTAGGGTGCATTGCTTAGGAGGAGGCCTTGTCTGAGGGAACTTCCAAGCTTTCTGACTAATTGTGAACCTTGTGAACCTCTTGGGATACCTTGTGAACCTCTTGGGACACCTTGGTACACAATTCCTTGACTAGGGGTGGTCAAATTTTGGGGTGCAACAGCTGCCCCTGTTCAATTTTCTGAAACCTGAGGAGTTAGATTGGCCTGTGTGCCATTCGTGACTTGGAAGGTTGAAGGGGATTGAACACAAAAGCCCAAAAAATTGCAATCGCCGGTGCGTAAAGTAACACTGCTGATTGGTTGTATATGCTTGAATGGGCTTAAAGATGCCACTCTGAGGAACTGGAGATGGGCTTATATATGGCATCCATAATATCAGAAGGTGATAGTATCTTTATGTTGTCACTGGATATCAGTACTAGGTCTTCGTTTAGGCCGTCTCTGAATCATTTCTGTAACATGGTTTGAGTTGAATGTCAGCACTAGATCTTCGTATAGATCGTCTCTGCATTATCTCTGGGGGGAAAAGAATATCCTTCATTAGGTGTCAGTACTTAGATCTTCGTATAGATCGGCCCTGAACCATCTTTAGGAACATACTTTAATTTAAGCATCAGAATCAAATCTTCGTGGCGATCTTTTCTGAATTGCTTTTGGTAATATCTTGGGATAAGTACAAGATCTTCGTATCGATCATTTATGTACCATCCCACAGATAAACTGTTGCATAGACCATTAGAAATAAATCTTCGTAGCGATTATCTCTTCTGGAAATATCCCGGATTAGGTAATAGATCTTCGTATAGACCATTTACATACCTTCCCAAGGACAAAAAGAATATCAGGATTAAATCTTCGTGGCGATTATCCCTGAAAGATAGTTGACCATCAGAAATAAATCTTCGTAACGATTATCTCCTCTGGAAATATCCTGGATTAAGCACTAGATCTTCGTATAGATCATTTATGTACCCTTCCACAGATAAACTGTTGCATAGACCATTAGAAATAAATCTTCGTAGCGATTATCTCTTCTGGAAATATCCCGGATTAGGTAATAGATCTTCGTATAGACCATTTACATACCTTCCCAAGGACAAAAAAGAATATCAGGATTAAATCTTCGTGGCGATTATCCCTGAATTTCTTCTGAAAGAATCTCTTGGATTAAGTGCTAGATCTTCGTATAGATCATTTACACACTATCCCAAAGATAGTTGACCATCAGAAATAAATCTTCGTAACGATTATCTCCTCTGGAAATATCCTAGATTAAACACTAGATCTTCGTATAGATCATTTACGTACCCTTCCACAGATAAACTGTTGCATAGATCATTAGAAATAAATCTTCGTAGCGATTATCTCTTTTGGAAATATCCCGGATTAGGTAATAGATCTTCATATAGACCATTTACATACCTTCCCAAGGACAAAAAAGAATATCAGGATTAAATCTTCGTGGCGATTATCCCTGAACTTCTTCTAAAAGAATCTCTTGGATTAAGTGCTAGATCTTCGTATGGATCATTTACACACTATCCCAAAGATAATTGACCATCAGAAATAAATCTTCGTAACGATTATCTCTTCTGGAAACATCCTGGATTAAGTACTAGATCTTCGTATAGATCATTTACGTACCCTTCCAAGGACAACTTGAGCATCAGGATTAAGTCTTCGTGGTGATTACTCCCGAATTGCTTCTGGTAATATCCTGGACTGAACACTAGGTCTTCGTATAGACCATTTATGTGCCATCTCAAGGACAACATGTATTGATCATCAGAAATGAATCTTCGTAGCGATTATCTCTGAATTGCTTGATAGTGTTTATCTGCCTGCAATTATCTGCTGGCTGGGGAAGATAAATCCTGATTCGTTGCTGAGAAACATGGGGACTTCGTTCCCGTCTTGTTTAATAATATGGTACTTAGAACCTCCCGTCTTCGTTCGTCATGCTTCTTATTGAAGGAATAAGTTCCTGAATATCCTGACTGAGGATAAAAGAGATGGACATAGATCTGGGAGACTTAATTCTTCGGAGGATATGAAATTTCTTGAAGACTTTGTCGAGTGGGAAGTATAAGATATTACTTGAAGAGTTATGTATGGATATCCGTAAAGATTACCCTGTGGGGATGAACCAGCGAAGCTTCATTGAATTCATATCTCCCTTCGTTCTTAGTAAATTCTATTATTGTATTTTATGCATTTCTGGTAAACATCAATCATATTCAAAAGCATATATACATTCCAACATAACCAACGAACATTTCTCGCTTTAGTTAAAGGGGAAAAGTAAACCTGAATTAGGAAAGAATTTCCTACTTGAATAAAGAGGGAAAAGTAAAGCTGAACTCGAAAACAAAATCGTTTCAACATTGAGAGTGTATAACCAATTGGATTTAGAGCTCCTGAGATTCTTAACTTTCCTGAATACCTTCCCAGAAATCCTCATAGCTGGATCTGAAGACATGATACTGACACCATCTGATACTACTGCGTAGACAATTAATTTCCACAATGGTTTCTGCTGAGAATCCAATATCAAGGTAATACAATGAGAGGGACGTGTCTTCAAATTGTGATGGACCATATACGCTCCGGGTATTAGATTTGAAAAGAGAGCATTGCCTCTTGGTTGGGGATGAATTGTCCCATAATGGAAGTATCTGAATGTAGTTACCTCAAGAGAAATAAGAAGAATGCCCCACAATAATATGCCCCTGACATCATGAACTTTGTAATGCTACCCTTGGTAATTCAAATATATGAGGAGAGCTGCCCCTGACTATTAAGCATTGTTGAATCTGGATCTGATTGCCCCGAATGAATTGAACAGTAACTTGGTATGCCCCCTTGATTGGGAAACAGTGACTATGCCCCTGGCATTATGAACTTTGTAATGTTACCCTTAGTAATTTAGATAGATGAGGAGATCTCCCCCTGGCTACTTAAACATAGTTGAATCCTGTCCTGATTGCCCCAAATGAGTTAGGCAGTATCATGGCATGCCCCCATCATTGGGAGATAATGACTACGCCCCTTTGTATACATGGGATTTGATCTAGGAAACAACTTTGTTTATCATAAAGACTTTGGTTTATTGAACATCCATCCTGTAAGTTTCTCTGTTTGTCAAACACTCAGGTATATGCAAACAAATATATTCAAAAGTGCAATGCTTATGTCTGTCTTGAAGTTTTGAAAAAGAGTTATTTTAGAAAAAACAATTTTTGTGAAAACTGTGATATTAACTCAAGTTTTATAATAAGCCCTAAAGGAGTCAGGATACCTTTTTTGTAGCAGTACGCTTTCGAACTAACCATGATTCAGTTAGGACTTTTAAAGGGTTGTAACATGGTTTGGTTAACGGTTTAAGAAACAAAGGATAAAGGCTCAAATTTATTTGTACCCAACCCATTCTTCGTGATGTTCTTCAGTCCTATGTTCGGTTAACTTATGAATTGAGGTTCCAAAGTAGTTTGGAATTGTAACACTGACATTTGTGATGATTCAGGAATCAAAAAATTTATTTGAAAATTCAGTCATCTTTCTTTATTTAGGATCTATAGTGACCTCCTTTTTTCTTTTGACTTTGTTATCCCTTCTTTTTGCCTGAACTGTTTATTTTAAGGTTACAGTCAGCGGGATGTCTTAATTTTTTACTAAGTCTCCTTCATAGGTTTTGACTTAGTGAGATTTTCTTTTGCTAGATATTGACTTGCAGACTTTAGTGATTACAGGAAACCATCATTAGTTGTGTACAACACAGACATTTGGCATAGTTGAGTTAACCGAGTAACTACCCTGCCCCAGGTTATGAATAATGGTTTTAATTTGCGTGAGAATGAAAATGCCTACTTCATAGGCTCAAAAGGGTTGACTAGGGATTAACTTCCTTATATCTCCACTGTTTAGGAATTGAAACAATGCCTATACATCGTCAGCATAGTCTTTTCAAAAGCATACGACATAAGATTATGGTATTGTTTTCGTCATCCTCCCTCTACAGGCTTATAGCTTTAATAGGAGTTAAATATCACAAATTAGAAATATGAAGCCTAATTCAAAATATAGTGAAACGAATGGATTAATTCAAGACAAACATATGCAATGCATTAATGAAAATAAAAGTTTAACATAATAGTAAGTGTTTAAACAAATAAAAGAAATTACAAATGAAAATTCAAATGTTGTCCCATCCAGTTGGCTGAATGTCTTCGATTGCAATCTGTGAACTTTCAGGAGCAGTATATTTCACCATGATATCAAATCTGCCACTTGGATGTCCCAAGGTGCCCCAAATCTTAACAGGAATAGGTAGGCTTTCTTTCTTGCTACCTTGGGAAATGTTTCTTGCAGCTTCGATGTTTGATGGACGATAGTAGAATTCAATTTAACCTTCTGGTGTAACCTCTAGGATTCCTTCGTCAATCAGGTCTTGAATCTTTTTCTTCAATGTCCAACAACTATTAGTATCATGTCCGGGACAGTTGGAGTGATACCCATACCTTGCCTTGGGATTATAGCGAGGAGAGGAAGTATTAGGATTTTGAGGAGGACTTTTCAAAGAAATTAGCTTCATCTCCAACAAGCATTACAGAACTTATGACATTGGAGTGCTGCATTTGATAAATTGCCTTCTAAATTCCTTGTGTTGAGGTGGATTAACCTTACCAGGTCTTTTTTCTTCAACTGAAGAACAATCAGTGGCAACCTGTCTCTTACCTTCTTTTATCCTCATCTTCCTTTCAACCAAGTCAGCTTGTTTTAACGGAGGTTGACTGACGATTAGATTCTTGGATCCATTACTTTGAAGTTTGTGGACTAAGGTTCTTAGATCTTCTTGACCCTGAGCTAAACTTTGGATAAGAGCCACCTGGCCATTCATCTGGAACCTCATTTCTGCCATCCCAGCTTGCAATTGTTCCAACTGACCATTCTTGTTATCTTCAGGATTTTCAGAGAGAAGTGCTTTTAACTCTTCTTTCCCCTTGGACAAATTCATGATCACTTCTTGAAACTGAGCATTTTGAGCTTGAAGATCTTTGACAGATTGTTCGAGAGCCATTTCTGCTGAAATAAACAGCGAGAAGATAAGATATATGTTCATAAGAAACCTGTGATGCAATGATATGGTATGTAGATGCAATGTTTTCAAGGACCGCGGGATTTAAATTTGTTTAAACAACCAGAAATGAAACTTTTATTAGTAAGCAATAAACTTGTTTGCCTCCTGGGCTTACAATAAAATGAAATAAATACAAAGATGGGGTTTTAAGTCTCCCATGGATGTTTCCTCTTTGTATGGAGGTATGTGTTGAGATTCCGCTCTTCGTGAAGTTGTCTTGTCAGCTCCAGGATTCTTTCTTGGCTAGCTCTGAAATGAGTCTCAAAAGTATCCCTTTGCTCCTTCAATTGAATCCAGGACTTTTGCAATTCTTCCAAATCAGTGGGCATGTCTGGATGAAGGATGGTATAAGGAATATCTCCTTCAGCAACAGGTTCCATAGTAACTGGTAGAATAGCAGGATATGGCATCATAAGAGTATGAGCACGAGATCGCACCCATCTGAGGTAAGGTTCCATAGGAATGGAGTACTTTGTTTCCAAAGTCTTGTTGTCAACCTTGTTCACTTTACCCCAAGCTCGTATGAACCTTTGACGGTAACCTTGCAGATCGTTGTCGTAGTCGAACATAATTCCTTGAATAAGCATGTCATGAGGACAATGCTCCGAGCATAACCAAACTGACGTAGAGCTAAAGAAGGATTGTAGGTAATGCCCCCTCTTATGCCAAGGAGTGGCACATTGGGGAATTCCCCATAAAACGGTTAATGATAGTAACATTCTCCATAGATCGAGAGCACCAATGAATGTCTGAATGAGAAAGTGACATAATCCTCTTGGACCACCTTAACCTTTGTTCATTCTTCATCACTGATTGAGGAAGGTGAGAAATAAACCACCTAGACAAAAGAGGTATGCAGCACATCAGAGTTCCTCGTGCCTTCGTAGTACGGGTATGGAGAGAGTGTAAGATGTCTCCAAGTAATGTAGGCACTGGATTACGAGTCAGGAATATGTTGATGGCGTGTACGTCTACGAGCTGGTCTGGATTAGGGAACAACATTAAACCATAGATTAATAAGGCCAAGATCTCCTCAAAAGCATCATTACTCATAGCCTTCAGGAAAACTTGAGCTTTCTCCATCAATACCTTAGCAAAAATACCCTTAACTCCACTTCTCGTTTCTAGGACAATGTCTGATTTCTTCAAGTGTAAAGCTGCAGCAATAACCTCAGGTTTAGACTCTTTTTCTAAGCCTGTGAAAAGTCTTTGATCAAGGATAGGTATACCCAGTAGTTTAGAGAACTCCTCCATTGTAGGAACCAGCTGATAGTCGGGGAATGTGAAGCAATGATGTTTAGGGTCAAAGAACTGAAACAGGACACTCATAATGTCTTCATCAAATCCTGAAGTAACCAAGTCAAGTAGGTGACCATGCTTCTTGATGAACTGGGATCTTTAAGAAACTTGAGAGACTAATTCCTTAAGCTTAGGAGGTATCCTTACAAAGTTGATCCTGATAGTATTCTGACGAGTATAAGCCATGACCTGCAACAAAGAACAAAGATAAATCCTTTGGTCCTTGAAATGGTTAGTGAAAATTCTATGCTTATGATGTCATGAGGTTATGATGTTATGCTCAATCACAAACATGTGGCACACACAAACAAGTCACACCATAGCCCTAGGTTTAAAGGCTTGCATGAGGTTTAAAGGTAAGTACCTTCCCCTGAAGTTAGTTGGTTCATCATGTCCTATAAAAGTAACCAGGTTCTAAGGGATCTCAATATCACTGATCCTTCCCAAGGGTGGTTGTTCAGTAGGCAACTTACTTGCCAACCAAAACCCTCCAAGTTTAGGATCTCACAATGAGTGTAGCATCTAGTATCAACCAACTTTAGACTTCTCCAAAGCCGGCTATCTCACTACTTTCTAAAGGCTAAGATGGGATAACTAGGGTTCTAAAAGTCAGTTAGTGTATTGACAACATATGGCAGCCCCATATTATCCTTAACTTACTTAAGGAACATAAGCAACAACCAAGAAGTCACACTAACTATGGCCACCAGATCAACCATATCGGTATACTCCGTACAGTTTCCTTGGTCTATTGCCATTTACCTAGGGTACACTAGATCTGGGTTAGGATCTTTCACACATAAAGCCCAATAAGTAATATAAAGCAAACAAAGAAAACAATTTAAAGTGATCTAATTCCTAAGGGTACCCCTCTTTTACTTAGTAACTCCCCAACAGAGTCGCCAGTTCTGTAACACGGTGGGAGAACTGACTTTCTATAAATGTTGCGGATAGCAAGAGTCGCCACCGACTTTTATTTTATCCATAAGGAAAGGACATAAAAGAACAGGAAAGACCTATTTTAAAATACTTGAGTTCGGGGGGTAGGTTATACAAAGGGAAGGTGTTAGCACCCTTTATATCCATGGTTATCCATGGGCTCTTAGTTACTTAGCTCACTTAAATTGTTTTTGAAAAGTGTATTGTGTGATTAGAAATTTTCTAAGTACTTTGTAATGATCCTCGTATGGATGTATACAAAACCTTGTTTTGAAAATATTGTGAGGTGTGAAAGTAATTTTGAAGAGTGAGCAAGTAACTATGAGGTACCTACTCTAGACTAAGTCATTCATGTTCTTATATGTTCTTTCAAGGGTAAGACTATCCCTATTATCAAGGAATAGTAGTCATTACCTTTGATTTATTTAAGGGACAGGCGTAGGGTCATCGTATGGTCAATGAAGGCAACTTAAGGGGTGTCTTTAGCAATTCGTAGGGACTATCATCATTTATTCGAAGGGACAAGATCATTATTCCGTAGGCAACCTCGAAGGGACTTGATCTTTTAAATCTGTAGGGACTTGATGATTTATACGTGAAGGGACTTTGCTTAAGACACCCCTATATTCGAGGGACTTGACCATTTAAAGGCAACCAAGAGGAATACCCTAGGAAGTGCAAGATGGCGATCAAAGATTGACTTACGTGTGTGAGTATTGTTTTCAGATATTTATCTTGATTATTAATTTTCTAAGTCCATGGTTCATTTATTTCTTGGCACTCCCTATGTTACTAACCACGCAGTTAATATGAAAAATAAATGGCAGAAATTAAAAGGCAGAAAATAAAATTCCTACATTATTACATGGCTTAGGGGCAGTTACATAATAATAATAATGACGGAAAATAAAAAAAAAACCAATTATTACAAAGGCGAAACAGTTACATAATCAGGCAAACAGTGAATGCATAACATAAAAATGAGTGAATAAATTAGAGAAAAAAAGTTTGCAAACTAGGTTAAGAAAACAATTAGGGTTAGGGTTTGAGAAAAATTTTAAGGTTTAAAAAAAATTTAAGGTTTAGGAAAACTTTTAGGATAAAAATTAGGGCGAAATCTGAGTTTTAAGATAAAGATTAGGGCTAAATTTTTAGGGTTTAAAATTTATGAAAAAAATTAAGACGTAGGTTTAAAGTTAAGGTTTATGAAAAAAATTAAGGTTTATGAAAAAAAATTAAGGTTTATGAAAAAAAAATAAGGTTTACGGAAACAATTAAGGTTTACGAAAAAAATTAAGATTTAGATTTATAAAAGAAAAAGGTTTTACAAAAAATAGGTTTAAGGTTTATATAAAAAAAATATAAGTTTTAAAAATAAAATAAAAAAAAGGATTTTGTTTTATCTTTTAGAAATTAGTTTAATAATAATAAGGAAAATCAAAGAAAATACATAATTTGATGAAAAAGGGAAAAATAAAGTTATAGATACCCAAAATATTGGGGGTTGGTGTTGAACCCCTGACTTTGCCTTTGCCAACAAAAACCTTCGGCCACTACGCTACGCCACGTTTCTTTGCCAAAATGTTGGGAATGAGTGTTGAACCCACACCCTCAGACTTTCAACCTTAGGTCTTTGTCACTAGGCCAATCAGCGCACACCACACACCATCTTCTTCCTCCCACCTGCATATTTTTGGTATATACTATTGGAAGAATAAAAAAAGAAATAAACATGATCAAATAAAATCGCTGCAGATTTTAAAATAATGAAAAATAAGAAAAGCGATTAAAATAAAATCTAAAAAATATTAAAACGATGCTAAAAATATAATAAAATCAAATAAAGAATGCACAATTTTTTTAAGATTTTTTTGAGAATATGAAAATAGAAAATAAATTAAATAAAATAAAAAAAGAGGAATTTGCGATTTTGAGGGTCGAAATCTTTTAGAATTCTATTCTAAAAGAGTATTGTTCGTCGATTTTTCTCTGAACTTCTGGAAAAAATTCGGACTAAATCGAAACAGTAGTACTTACCTGACTTACCCGTCAGCCTAGAATTCTTATCACTACTGCAGCCTTCGAAGTATCGACGAAAACAGATTACAACAGATTAACCAATAGTTTAGTTCTCCATTGTGTCCTATGATTCATGCATCGAAACTTAAATCCAACTATCCAAAAAACATCTACACAATCAAACAAACATATTATGTAATCAAAATCAATTAATCATGCATAAATCATTGAAATTGAAAAAAATCAAAAGAAAAGCAAGAATATGAATTTGGTTTGTATGATTTGGCATGAATTTGATGATGAGGATGATTGGAATAGGTTTAGGAAACCTCAAGGATTCATTTGCAGCCTTTAATCGACTTGTAAAAGTGGTGGATTGTGGAAACCTAATTTTAAATTATGTGAAATTTTAAAGTACGAATATTATGCTCTTGCTCTCCATCCTCCTTATTTGTCTTGTGATATTGTTGTGGTTATATAGTAATGTAATTAGGTTAAGAATTTGGGCTTTGGTTGGAGTTGTATGGGTTGCTTGAAGGTGAAGAAAGCTATGGTCAAAAATATCAAAAACAAATCAAATGATATGTTTCCAAATTGGTTGTGCACAAAATTGGAGAGTATCAAATCAACTTAAATGATGTTTAAGAGCTTCTAGAAGAAGAATCAAATCAAATATTTGTATTTTCATATTTTATTTTGATTTAAAATGAATTTTAATGAATAAAATCCAAATAAATAATAAATAAATTATAAAAATCAGAAAATATTTGAATTGAGTCGTGCTTGATGTTATCATGAAGATTGGGTTGCAAAATGATAGGCCCATTTGGAAAAAATTAGATTTAAGCCCTTATTTTCTTCATACACCCCTTGAAAATCTCCCAACTTTGACAAGGCATAAATCCCTCAATTTTAAGGCTATGAAGGTGTTCTTGGACATTTTGGAAAGCTTAAAAAGTCCTCTAACAAACCTCTTTTGTCTCATGTCCATATCTTTTACCATTTTCAAGTTATGCCCTTTGGAAGATGTTGACTTTTTGTTGACTTTTGAAATGACCTGTAATGTTTTGGCTCATACCTTTCAAATGAAGCATTTTTAGGCTTGGCTTGTGAGACACAAAGTTGTAGAGAATTCAATTTCCTTCCAAATGAGCTTTGGATGGGAAATTTTTTATGAAGCATGTGAAAGTTATGGCTGGTCAAAGTTCAGTTGACTTTTCTTGTGAAAACCCTAATTTAGAAACTCCTGATTCTTGATGATCTGAAATCTCTTTGATGAATCATGATCAAACTTTGATCAAATGATGAATTTTACTTCATAAACTTGATTTTGGCAAAAAATCATGAAGTTTGACTTTGGTTTGACCACAGTTGACCTCAGTTTGACTTTTTAACCACTTTGACTGATTTTTGCATATCTGATCATCTGACTGAGCAAACCTTTTGGGAAAGCCTTGAAACTTGACATAGGGATTCTTGAAGACATGTGGGATGTTATGAAGTTCACTTGAGGCCTTGGAAGTCCATTTAGTCTGATGAAATCCAAAACCCTATTTTAGGGTGCATTGCTTAGGAGGAGGCCTTGTCTGAGGGAACTTCCAAGCTTTCTGACTAATTGTGAACCTTGTGAACCTCTTGGGATACCTTGTGAAACTTGTGAAACTTTTGAACCTTGTGAACCTCTTGGGACACCTTGGTACACAATGCCTTGACTAGGGGAGGGCAAATTTTGGGGTAAAACATAATGACACCTCCATTTATGGGAATTTGCTCTTATGTAGGCAACGAGTCTTCTTTTATGATATTGAGACACCTGATTCAACATCTTTGGTTTGAACTCAGAGCAAGCAAGATTTGAGACATTTTCTTTTCTTTTGTCAAACCATAGACAAGTCACATCTCAGCTAACTTCCCAATTTATAGAATATCATCTAAAGTTTTTGAACTACTGTTCAGCATTTTGACAGACTTGGTCATTTGATCAAGTTGGGAGTTTAGTAATGTTACCACATTTTAAGCTTGGAGATTAATTCCAACTTCTCTTCCTTTTCATTCTCTAGTTGTGATGTGATTTTGTTTTGTTCTTCTCCTTGTTGTCACACTTCTTCGTTTTAGAGACATAGTTCTCTATAGAAAGTAGCTAACTCATCATATGTGACTTCATCAATTGCAATCAAAATAATATCTCCCAGTTAGAGCAGTAGTATTCTTAGCAGATTCTTTTTCAGCTTCACTTTCAGTGTCTTCATTTGACCAAGCCATAATAAGACCCTTTTTCTGATTCTGGAGATGTGTGGGACATTCAGATCTGATGTGCCCATAACCTTAACATCCATAGCACTGAACTCCTTTTCCTTGAGAAGAGTTCTCTTCAGCATTTGTCTTTCTACTAGAATAATTTGACGTATTGATGTCAAATGAGTTGTTCTTGAAATTTGGTCTTGACTTCCTATCCATCTTTTGCATTACTTTGTTGAACTCTCTCCCAAGAAGAACTATAGCATTAGATAGACCTTCCTCAATATTTAATCATATTCTTCTACTACATCTTCAGTGTTGGAAGAAAAGGCAATATTTTTGTTTTTATTGTCAGATTTGTCACTTATGACAATCCTAAAAGTTTGAAGAGATTAATAAGTTCATCTAATCTCATCATGCTAATGTCATGAGTTTCTTCTATGGCTGTGACCTTCATGTCAAATCTCTTAGGTAAAGATCTGAGAGCTTTTCTCACCAACTTTTCTTCAGACATTGTTTCTCCAAGAGCACTTGAAACATTAGCTATTTCAAGGATATTCATATGAAAATCATAAATACTTTTATCATATTTCCATTTTTGTTTCATATCATTTTCATAACATTTAGCATGTCATATAGCCTACTTCGCACTGCATCTGCATAGAAAAATGGAGCATAACATTCCTTATTGACGCATAGCATAGAGCTGGCAGTGATCTCACTTCGAGATGCGTTTGTCTAGTTGTGTTTTGATTCAGATGGAAGTTGGACCTAATCTTGGTCAAACTATCTGGGGATTGCTTTAATTGCAAGTTATTTGTTTTAGTAGTTATTTCTCGGGCGGTGCACATTCAAAGTTGAGCTGTGATGTGGGCGAAAGTTATCAGTATACCAATCAGTGGTTCATGTGAAGACTTTGGACTCAAAGATTCAGGCTTATCATGATTGTATGTTCAGTGGCGTGAATCTATGGATTTATTTTCCCTTAAATCAATTCAGATGAATTTAAAATGATTCAAGGCTTATTGATCAAAAATTTAGAGGATAAACGTTGTTGCAGTTGCGATTTGTTCAGTGGTGGCTGTGTTCTTTTAGAGGTTGTGAAAAAGTTTAAGACTGATTTTGGGCTTAAAATTAAGATTTCATATCCATTTATTACTTCATTTTCATTTTCTAAACCAATCCCAATTCTATCCATAATTATCTTTTTCTTATTTTTCTAGTCCAACTCCTATAGTCATTCATAACCATCTTTTGATTTCATCTTTGTCCATTCATTAACATTTTCTTTAATCCATTATAGTTCTTAAATCACATTTTATGTTTATTCATTGTCATTGATTGTCTAAAAACCATTTTCTTTATTACCATATTTCTTTCTCTCACAAAAAGAAATTATAAAAAAATATATATTATAAAGCCCATATGTTTTAGAGCCCATATGTTTCAGAAGAACTAATCCTGACGTTCTTTTGACCTTGGAGAGTAGGAAAACGGTCTGTACAGAGATCCATTCCCTAATCCAAGATATTTCCAGAAGAGATAATCGCCACGAAGATTTATTTTTACTGGTCCATTCAACAATTCAAACCAAGTTGCATAAATGATTCAGAGACGGCCTATACGAATACCTAGTACTGATATCCAGTATCAACATAAAGACATCATCACATCCTGATACTTTAGATGGCATCTCCAAGCCCATCTCCAGATGGCATCTCTAAGCCCATCTCTAATTCTTCCAAGTGGCATCTTCAAGCCCACTCAAGCATATACAATTAATCATCAGTGTTACTTTACACACCGGCGAGTGCAAATTTTTGGGCTTTTGTGTTCAATCCCCTTCAACCTTCCAGGTCACGACTGGCACATATACCAATCTAACCCCTCAGGTTTCAGAAAATTGAACAGGGGCAGCTGTTGCACCCCAAAATTTTCCCTCCACAAGACAAGACTTTGTGTACTAAGAGGTTCACAAGGTTCACAAGGCTCACAAGACATCTCATGAGATTCACAAGGTTCATAATTAGTCAGAAAGTTTGACAATTCTCTCAGACAATGCATCCTCCTAAGCAATGCATCCTAAACTAGGGTTTTGACTTTCATCAGGCTAAATGGACTTACAAGACTTCAAGTGAGCTTCATAGCCTCTTATATATGTTCAAGAATCCCCATGACAAGTTTCAAAACTTTCCCAAAAGATTTGCTCAGTCAGATGATCAGATAAGTTAAAATCAGTCAAAGCAGTTAAAAAGTCAAACTGAGGTCAACTGTGGTCAAACCAAAGTCAAACTTCATGATTTTTTGACAACATCAAGTATATGATGTAAAATTCATCATTTGATCAAGGGTTGATCATGATTCATCAAGGAGATTTCAGATCATCAAGAATCAGGAGTTTCTAAATTGGGGTTTTCATAGGAAAAGTCAACTGAACTTTGACCAGCCATAACTTTCACATGCTTCATCAAGAATTTTCCATCCAAATCTCATTTTGAAGGAAATTGAATTCTCTACAACTTTGTGTCTCACAAGCCAAGCCCAAAAATGCTTCATTTGGAAGGTATGAGCTAAGACATTATAGGTCCTTTTAAAAGTCAACAAAAAGTCAACAACTTCCAAAGAGTATAACTTGAGAATGGTAAAAGATATGGACATGAGATAAAAGAGGTTGGTTAGAGGACTCTTTAAGCTTTCCAAAATGTCCAAGAACACCTTCATAGCATTAAAATTGAAGGATTTGTGCCCTTGTGTAACACGGTGGGAGAACAGACTTTAGTTAAATGTTGCGGATAGCAAGAGTCGCCACCGACTTTTATTTTATCCAAAGGAAAGGGCATAAAAGAACAGGAAAGACCTTAAAAGATTTTTGGGTTCGGGGGGTAGGTTATGCAAAGGGAAGGTGTTATCACCCTTTACATCCATGGTTATCCATGGGCTCTTAGTTACTTAGCTCACTTTAAAATGTTTTTGAGAAGTGTAGTGTGTGTTTAGAAATTTTCTTAAGTACTTTATAATGATCCATGTACGGATATATATAAAGCCTTTGTTTTGAAAATTGTTTGAAAATGTGAAGTGTTTTTGAAATGTTTGAAAAAAGTGAGCAAGTACATAAGAGGAACCTACCCTAAGTTAAGTCTTTTCTGTTCCTAAATATCCTTTAGATGGTAAGACTATCCCTATTATTAAGGAATAGGTAGTCATTACCTTGGATGTATAAGGGACAAGTGAAGGGACAACTGTTATTTAGGCAACGGTAAGGTGTATAAGCAATTCGAAGGGACTTATCATCTTTATTCGAAAGGGACAAGATCATTACGAAGGCAACCATGAAGGGACTTGATCTTTTTATCTGTTAAGGGTATAGATGATATGAGAGAAGGGACTTTGCTTTACACCTTACTTGAACTTTTGTTTAGGCAACATGAGAGGTAACCCTTAAGAATGTGAGATGGCGATCAAAGATCGACTTACGTGTGTGCGTGTACAAATTCATATATTTATCTTGAGATTAATGATCTAAATTCAATTTTAAATACAAACATGTTTTACACTCCCTATTTTACTAACCATAGCAATTTAAATAAATAATAAAAATAATACTACAACTATTACATAAATGGCACAATTACATAATAATAATAATAATAAAATAAATCAAATAAATAATCACAAAATAAATAAAAGGGGTTAGTAATAATAAACAAAATAAATAAGTATAAGATGGTTAGTATAATAAAAAAAAGTTCAATTTTAAATAACTAATTATTTTTTTTAAAGATTTTTTAATAAAAGAAATAAATAATAAATATTATACACTAATAAAATATGATTAATAGTCTAATTATTTAATTTTATATACATATTATAAAAATATTTTCCAATTATAATTAAGTAAACATATAAAAATAATAAATTAATTTAATAAAATAAGGTTAGGGTTTTTAATTGTTTTTTAGGAAAATAAATTAGAGTTAATTAATTAATTAAATTATTTACACTATATACAATATGAACAAATTATAAACAAATAAATTAATATTTCACAATATAATTAGGGTTATAAAAGAAAATTAGGGTTATAGTTTAATTATTAATTATAATTTAAAAAAACAATAATAATAATAATAAACAAAACAACAACAAAAAATAGAAGAAAGAAAAAGGGGGAGGCCTGGTTTTGATCTCAGGACCTCCCCAATACCTGAAGAGAACCCCAGCCACTGGGCCAACGTGTGCGTTGGTGATAGCAATATACTCCAGGTGGTTTTGTTGCTATCCTGTAAAACAAAAATAAATCAAGCAAAAAAAATTACCTTGGTTGGTTTCGAACCCAAGCCCTTCAGTATCACATACAAGCATCAAAACCAACTGAGCCACGCGCTCATTGTGAAATATAATCAGAAGCAAAACATAATATTTTAAGTTAGATTTTTGAATTATTTTTCGCGCGCAATCAACTTCATCTTCTTCCCTGAATTCGCAGGTTTTCCTGCGAAATTTGTTGGGAAATTTCCTGCGAATCTTCATGCGTACAAAACCTGCGTTTTTCAAACCATACACAACCAGTACAATTACATCAAATTAAAGACGTCCTTAGACTCCTTGTGACCTGTGCAATTCAATTATGTCATCAAAAGTCATTTATATTAGGTGAATCAAAGAACCCTAATTTGAAGCTTTAAACCCTAAGTATGGTGTTTTCATGATTCAGCCATGTTTCTTCACCAAACAATCCAGAAACCATCTATGAACAACAACAAACATTAATACATAGCCAAAATTCATTATAAACAAGCAAATTCAATGAATCGAAGAAAAATACATCAAGAACATATATGCTTCGGGTTATGCATTATGACATGATTCGAAGGCATATGAGGATTGGTTTCGATTCAGGGAAGCTTAAGGAAGCTTGTGATGTTCTTAAAATACCTTGAAACCTCCTCTAATATGGAAACCGAAAAATTGAATTTTGGTGCTTTTTGTGAAGTTTGAAATATGACTTAGAGGCTGCAATTTTCGTCCCACTGCCTTGTGATCTCTTCCTTGTATATATATGAATGCTATTAGGTCAAAAAATTGGGCTATCCTTTGGATATTTTGATCATGGAAGATTGAAAAAGATCATGCTTTAAAATTCAAATATTCTTTGATATAACATTGCTATTTTAGGACAATCACCATAATTTTCATATCAATCTGATCCAAGCAATGTTTATGACTTTCTAGAAGCAATATCCCCATTTAAATATTTGATTTCATATTTGATTTCAATTTAAATGATATTTTAGTGAATAAAATTCAAATAAATATGAAATAAAAAATAAAAATTCAGAAAATGCTTGGATTGGGTCGTGTGGGATGATATCTCAAGGATTGGGTTGCACAATAGTAGGCCCATTTGGAAAAAATTGATTCTAAGACCCCTTTTGTTCAATATTCTTCTAAAAAATTTCCCAACTTTGCAAGGGCACACATCCTTCAATTTTAATGCTATGAGGGTGTTCTTGGACATTTTGGAAATCTTAAAGAGTCCTCTAACCAACCCCATTGGTTTCATGTCCATATCTTTTACCATTCTCAAGTTATGCTCTTTTGAAGTTGTTGACTTTTTGTTGACTTTTAAAAGGACCTATAATGTCTTAGCTCATACCTTCCAAATGAAGCATTTTTGGGCTTGGCTTGTGAGACACAAAGTTGTAGAGAATTCAATTTCATTAAAAATGAGCTTTGGATGGGAAAACTTTGATGAAGCATGTGAAAGTTATGGCTGGTCAAAGTTCAGTTGACTTTTCCTGAGGAAACCCTAATTTAGAAACTCCTGATTCTTGATGATCTGAAATCTCCTTGATTAATCATGATCAACCCTTGATAAAATGATGAATTTTACTTCATATACTTGATGTTGGCAAAAAATCATGAAGTTTGACTTTGGTTTGACCACAGTTGACCTCAGTTTGACTTTTTAACTGCTTTGACTGATTTTGACCTATCTGATCATCTGACTGAGCAAACCTTTGGGAAAAGTCTTGAAACTTGTCATGGGGATTCTTGAACACATATAAGATGCTATGAAGCTCACTTGAAGTCTTGGAAGTCCATTTAGCCTGATTAAAGTCAAAACCCTAGTTTTGGATGCATTGCTTAGGAGGATGCATTGTCTGAGGGAAATGTCACATCTTCTGACTAATTGTGAACTTTGTGAACCTTGTGAACCTATTGAGATATCTTGTGATCCTTGTGAACCTTGTGAGCCTCTTAGTACACAATGGCTTGTCTTGTGAGGGCAAATTTTGGGGTGCAACAGCTGCCCCTGTTCAATTTTCTGAAACCTGAGGGGTTAGATTGGTTTATGTGCCATTCGTGACCTGGAAGGTTGAAGGGGATTGAACACAAAAGCCCAAAAATTTGCACTCACCAGTGCATAGAGTAATACTGACAGTTATCTGTATATGCTTGAGTGGGGTTAAAGATGCCACTTGGAGAAAAGTTCTTCAAATATACTTCTTGGAGAATAAGGTAGTACGAAGTATGAAGATATAGTTTTTGGGAAGATAAACAATGTCCCAACATTACCTTTGGGAAGATAAACAATGGCCCAAAGTAATGGTATAAATTTTGGGAAGATAAACAATGGCCCAAAGTCATGATAGGGTACTTGGGAAGATAAACAACGGCCCAAGGTAATGGTATAACTTTTGGGAAGATAAACAACGGCCCAAAGTAATGATAGTGTACTTGGGAAGATAAACAACGGACCAAGGTAATGGTATAACTTTTGGGAAGATAAACAACGGCCCAAAGTAATGATAGTGTACTTGGGAAGATAAACAACGGCCTAAGGTAATGGTATAACTTTTGGGAAGATAAACAACGGCCCAAAGTAATGATAGTGTACTTGGGAAGATAAACAACGGCCCAAGGTAATGGTATAACTTTTGGGAAGATAAACAACGGCCCAAAGTCATGATAGGGTACTTGGGAAGATAAACAACGGCCCAAGGTAATGATAGCTTTCAGGAGGATAAACAACGTCCCGAGGTATAAGTTGTTGATGTTGTTTTCCCTGCATATAACTATCATGCTAGGAAAATATTAGTTTATGCACTATGTATGCATGCATAGTATGACGCACCTAAGTAAATGTATTATGTACTTATGGATATGTATGTTATGGTATGATGTAAATGATGTATGTATGCATCATGCAGCTTGAAGCGTCTGGATATCTTCGTATAACAACTGCTGGCCAGGGAAAATAAATCCCGATTTGTTGCTGAAGAATATGAGGAACTCGTTCCCATCTCGTTTGATAATATAGTGAAGAATATGAGGAACTCATTCCCGTCTTGTTTGATAACATAGTATTCATAACCTCCCGTCTTCGTTCGATAGTAAGGTATCCATAACCTCCCGTCTTTGTTCGATATTATGGTATGCATAACCTCCCGTCTTTGTTCATTATACTCCTATTGAAATAATAAATTCCCGACTATCCGTCCGAGGATAAAAGAGATGGATATAAATTCCAGGGGAGATGTGACTCGAAGCATTTATGAAGATGGATTTTCCCTACTGGGGGATTTGTAGCTGTCTGGTGGGGATAAACCGGGGAAGCTTCATTGAATTCCTTCCCTCGTTCGTCCTTAGTAAATACTATTACTGCTTTTCATGCATTTCTGGTAAACATCAATCATATTAAGCATTTATGCATTTCTGGTAAACATCAATCATATTCAAAAGCATACATACATTCAAACACAACCAATGGATGTTTCGCTTATGTAAATAGGGTAAAAGTAAATCTGGATTCAAAGATGAAATTTTATTTATATCACAAAGTAACCTATACACATACAAGTTTGTACAAGGAGATAGAAATCCTAGTAAGAGGAATTCGTCATAACAATTTTTACAAAACAAGGAAAATCAGCTATGTGGGAAATAATCCTATTGAGTTTCAATTCTACTATTGCCATTATCTTCAAGTATCTCATCTTCTGCTGTTGAGACGGAAACGATTGAATTGAGCTTTATCTGCTCGAGCTTGAATTAGGTAGCACAACTGGTTGTAGTTACATGGGTGATCCAAACGAGACATAGTCATACGCTTTAATCCCTAACTTTTGCCTGGATTGCCTTTTCAGGTTTTCAATCCATTGGGATACCCTTTTTTGCCCAAGCCGCCTTTTCAGGTTTTCGACTTGCCGGGTGTACATTTTATATATATATATATCCCTAATTTTTGCCCGAACCCTTTTGGTTCGCCGGGATGCCCTTATTTTTGCCTAGACCAGTCAACCTAGCCGGTCTCTTTTTATGCGTAGTATTTTTTAACTATGTCTGCGTTTACAGGATGTGGGAAGTCTTCACCATCTATAGTGGTAAGCATCATGGCACCTCCTAAGAATACTGTTTGGACTACAAATGGTCCTTCATATGTAGGAGTCCACTTGCCCCTAGGATCACCCTGTGGTAATATGATACGCTTGATTACCAAGTCACCAACCTGATATACCTTCGGCTTAACCTTCTTATTAAAGGCCTTAATCATCCGTTTCTGGTACATCTGGCCATGACAAACAGCTGCCAACCTCTTCTCATCAATCAAATTTATCTGGTCAAGTCGAGTCTGAATCCACTCATCTTCATCCAAGCCTGCATCCTTCATAATTCTTAAGGAGGGGATTTGAACTTCAATGGGCAGAACTGCTTCCATACCATATACTAAGGAGAATGGGGTTGCCCCTGTTGAAGTAAGTATTGTAGTACGATAACCGTGAAGAGAAAATGGTAACATCTCATGCTAATCCTTATAAGTGATAGTCATCTTCTGTAGAATCTTCTTAATGTTCTTATTAGCAGCTTCAACTGCCCCATTCATCTTTGGACGATACGGAGAAGAGTTGTGATGCTTAATCTTGAACTGCGTGCAGAGATCAGTAATCATAGTGTTGTTCAGATTAGAGCCATTGTCAGTAATAATCCTTTCAGGGATACCATACCTACATATGAGATTATTCTTAATGAATCGAGCCACAACATTCTTAGTAACAGATGCAAATGAATCTGCCTCCACCCACTTAGTAAAGTAATTAATAGCAACCAAGATGAAACGATGCCCATTAGAAGCAGTAGGCTTGATTTCGCCAATCATATCAATGCCCCACATGGCAAAAGGCCAATGAGCAGTCAACACATTCAACGGTGATGGAGGTATATGGACTTTATCAGCATAAATTTGACACTTGTGACATGTTCTGGAATGTTGATAGCAGTCAGCTTCCATGGTAGACCAATAGTAACCTGCTCTCAATATCTTCTTTGCCATGGTATGACCACTAGAATGAGTGCCAAAGATCCCATTATGCATATCTTCCATAATCTCTGTTGCTTCATTCTTATCCACACAACGAAGCAAAGTTGAATCATGATTGCGTTTGTACAAAATTCCATTACTCAAAAGGAACTTAGCAGAAAACCTCCTCAGAAACTTCTTATCTTTGACAGATGCCCCTTCAGGGAACTCCTGAGCTTCAAGATATCTTTTCACTTCATAGAACCAAGGCTTCTCTTCTTCTTCTTCAGTGTCAATCTCATTGCAGTATGCAGGCTTCTCAAATTTGTCAATAGTAATCTTAGGAGCTTCATCATCCCAACTGATCTCAAACATGGATGCCATGGTAGCTAAGGCATCTGCCAACTGATTCTCTCTTCGTGGGATATGTACAAAGGTAATCTCTTTGAAATGTGGGATTAAAGACAACACATGCTCTCTGTAAGGAATGAGATTATCATGTTTGGTATCCCAATCTCCTTTGATCTGACTTACTACCAGGGCTGAATCTCCATACACGTCTAGGAACTGAATCTTCATATCAATGGCATCTTTAATACCCAGGATACATGCCTCATACTCAGCCATGTTATTGGTACAATAGAAACAAAGTCTTGCAGTAATCGGGGTATGCCAACCTTCAGGGGAACTAATCACAACACCAACACCATTACCAAGCGCATTAGAAGCTCCATCAAAAACCATAGTCCATCGGGATCCTTGTTCAGGTCCGTCATATTGTCCAGGTTCTTTGGTGATAATCATAATGTCTTCATCAGGGAACTCAAAACTCATTGATTGGTAATCATCCACTGCTTGATGAGCCAAATGATCAGCTACAACACTTCCTTTAATGGCCTTCTGAGTAGTATACTGTATATCATATTCTGTCAAGATCATTTGCCATCTTGCAATTCTTCCGGAAAGAGCAGGTTTCTCGAATATGTACTTGATTGGATCCATCTTCGAAATCAATAAGGTAGTATGAGTCAACATGTACTGTCTTAGTCGGCGAGCAGCCCATGCCAAAGCGCAGCAAGTTTTCTCGAGCAGTGAGTATCTTGTTTCACAGTCGGTAAACTTTTTGCTAAGGTAGTATATTGCCTGCTCTTTTCGACCAGACTCGTTATGTTGCCCCAATACACACCCCATTGAGTTGTCTAACACTGTTAAGTACATGATCAAGGGTCTTCCATCAACTGGTGGCATCAAAATTGGAGGTTCTAAAAGATATTTCTTGATTTCATCAAAGGCAGTCTGGCATTCATCATTCCATTCCATCACCTGATCTTTCTTCAACAACTTGAAGATTGGCTCACAGGTGGCAGTTAATTGGGAAATAAATCTTGAAATGTAATTCAATCGTCCCAAGAAAACTCTAACTTCCTTCTCAGTACGGGGAGCTGGCATCTCTTGTATAGCTTTTACTTTCGCAAGGTCTACTTCAATACCTTTTCCACTGACAATGAAACCCAGGAGTTTACCAGATCTAACTCCAAAAGTACACTTGTTTGGGTTCAATCTCAACTTGTATTTCTTCAGCCTCTCAAACAACTTATGCAAATGACCAAGGTGTTGCTCTTCATTCTGGGACCTGACTATCATATCATCCACATATACCTCTATCTCATGATGAATCATATCATGAAACAAAGCCACCATAGCACGCTGATATGTTGCCCCTTCATTCTTCAAA
Source organism: Lathyrus aphaca (assembly GCA_963966055.1). Taxonomy (NCBI): domain Eukaryota; kingdom Viridiplantae; phylum Streptophyta; class Magnoliopsida; order Fabales; family Fabaceae; genus Lathyrus; species Lathyrus aphaca. The sequence continues at coordinate 117,362,998 of OZ014524.1, read as the reverse complement.
CCAAATGGCATCACTTTATAGCAAAAGGTGCCCCACTGTGTAACAAATGTTGTCTTATCCATGTCTTCGGGTGCCATCTTGATTTGATTGTAACCAGAGAAACCATCCATGAAAGAGAATACTTTGTGTTGAGCGGTGTTGTCTACCAGAACATCAATATGAGGAAGTGGAAAGTCATCTTTGGGGCTGGCCTTGTTTAAATCCCTGTAGTCTATACACATACGTACCTTACCATCTTTCTTAGGTACCGGTACCACATTTGCAACCCATTGAGGATAAGAAGTCACAGCTAAGAACCCTGCATCAAACTGTTTCATCACCTCTGCTTTAATCTTCTCTGACATTTCAGGATGCATGCGACGAACCTTCTGCTTCTTTGGACGAAAATCTTCTTTTACTGGTAAACGGTGAACCACAATGTCCGTATCCAACCCTGGCATATCTTCATAAGACCAAGCAAAGATTTCCACATATTCATGTAACATCTGAATCAATCTGCTCTTGACATTATCCTCTAATTCAGCCCCTATCTTGACCTCTTTCCTGTTTTCTTCAGTTCCCAGATTCACAACTTCGATTGGCTCTTCATGTGGCTGTATAGCTTTCTCTTCTTGTTGTAACAACCTAGCAAGCTCTACAGGTACTTCACAATCATCCTCATTTCCATCTTCAGCTTGATAGATCGGATTCTCGAAATTATAATTGGCAATAGTAGAACTGTTATCAACAGGATCTAGAGTGGATGAGGATATGCATTTTAGTGATGTGGGTGTGTGTAAGAACACATAGCTGATAAAACAAAAATAAAAGAAAAGAAAGACAAGGAACGCAATATTTACGAAAACGAAACGTCCACTGATTTTTATTGAATGAAGTATGCAAATGAAATGACATCCCGAAACAAGCATACCATTGTGCCCCGGGTAAGGCACAAAAGCTTAATAGTTTAATTGTTCAAAAATTACAAACTATAAAGTAACAACACAGTAATAGTATTTACTCCTGACTAAAGGAGATAGGAATAACATCTTCAGCCTTCCAATTATTGAGCCCAGCACCCACAGTAGGAAAAATCCAAGCATCCAAGTTGTAGTCTTCGTCATAGTTACCCACAACATTGATTTGATCTTTCATAATCCCTTGATTGGTGATACGAACAACACGAGCACGACGAACAACCTTCTGGGACTCTGCAGTGAAACCCAAACCAAATTTGTCAGACTTGTAAGGAATGTCAGGAAGCTGACCCCAAATAGTATAACCACCTTCATCCACCACAGCTCTAGCATCTTTAAGGGAAGCCATTGTAGGAGGTACTCTGGTGACCACAGGAACTTTCTTGACAATAGGAGGAGCTTCATAATTATTAACAACCCAAGGAACTACTTCAAACGTCTGGCATGGAGTTTCAACATATTCACCTTCCACTTCAAGATATTTAAATGTGTTCACATGGATAATCATATATCCTTCCTCTCCATAAACAGTGACGACCTTTCCCTTCACTGGATATCTCAGCTTCTGATGTAAAGTAGAAGTCACAGCACCTGCCCCATGGATCCAGGGACGCCCAAGCAAACAAGAATACGAAGGACGGACATCCATTACATAAAAAGTAGCATTGAAGACCTGAGGACCTACTTTTATTGGGAGATCAATTTCTCCATGCACCACTCTCCTCGAGCCATCAAAAGCCTTTACCACTATATTACTGGGCCTTAACACATCATCTTCAGGACTAAGCTTATTCAGAACTTCTTTGGGCAATACATTCAACGAGGAACTATTGTCTATTAACACATGTGACAGGGTAGTGCCCCTGCATTCAATAGAAATATGTAGAGCCTTGTTATGATCCCTCTTGGCAGGAGTCAAATCAGCATCGGAGAAACCTAACCCATTATCATAGGTCAAGTGTGCAACACAATTTTCAAACTGGTCTACAGAAATCTCATTTGGTACGTGAGCAGTCTTCAAAAATTTAATCAAGGCTTTAGCATGGGCCTCTGAACACAATAATAAGGACAACATAGAAATCTTGGAGGGAGTATTCCCCAATTGATCAACAATGTCATAATCACTCTTGCGAATGATCTTCAATACTTCTTCCATCTGCTTAGAAAGATCATCAGCAGCTGGTACATCAGTTTGTATAGGTTCAATAACAGGACCTTTGCCCCGAGCATCAGCAGTGGTAGTAGTTGGAGTAATTGTACTCTTGGAGGTAACTGTAGGGTGTTTCACCCCAAAATTTGCTCTCACAATACAAGACTTTGTGTGCTAAGAAGGTTCACAAGGTTCACAAGACCTTTACAAGGTTTACAATACTTACAAGACCTTTCATGAGGTTCATGAAGTCTACAAGACACTTTATGAGATTCACAAGGTTCACAAGACCTTCCATGAGGTTCACAAGGTTCACAAGACATTTTATGATGGTTCACAAGGTTCACAAATAGTCAGAAGAGTTGACAATTCCCTCAGACAATGCACCTCCTAAGCAATGCATCCAAAACTAGGGTTTTGACTTTAATCAGGCTAAATGAACTTCCAAGACTTCAAGTGAGATTCATAACATCTTATATGTGTGTAAGAACCCCCATTACAAGTTTCAAGACTTTTCCCAAAGGTTTGCTCAGTCAGATGATCAGATAAGTCAAAATCAGTCAAAGTAGTTAAAAAGTCAAACTGAGGTCAACTGTGGTCAAACCAAAGTCAAACTTCATGATTTTTTGCCAACATCAAGTATATGAAGTAAAATTCATCATTTGATCAAGGGTTGATCATGATTCATCAAGGAGATTTCAGATCATCAAGAATCAGGAGTTTCTAAATTAGGGTTTCCTCAGTAAAAGTCAACTGAACTTTGACCAGCCATAACTTTCAAATGCTTCATCACCAATTTTCCATCCAAAGCTCATTTTGAAGGAAATTGAATTCTCTACAACTTTGTGTCTCACAAGGCAATCCCAAAAATGCTTCATTTGGAAGGTATGAGCTAGGACATTATAGGTCCTTTTGAAAGTCAACAAAAAGTCAACAACTTCAAAAGGGCATAACTTGAGAATTATAAATGATATGGACATGAAACCAGTGGGGTTGGTTAGAGGACTCTTCAAGCTTTCCAAAATGTCCAAGAACACCCTCATAGCATTAAAATTGAAGGATGTGTGCCCTTACAAAGTTGGGAAATTTTAGGGAAGTTTATGAAGCAAATGGAGGTTTAAAACCAAATTTTGCTAAGTGGGCTGAACTTTTAATGACCCAAAGCAATCCATGACATCATGCACGAAAATTATTTGATATTTTCATAATTTTTATTTTATTTAATTTATTTATTATGATTTTTTATATTAAAAATCATTTTAAATTTAAATAAAATATCAAGTGTGAAGATTTAAAATTATTTTTGGTTCTAGAAGGTCATGAATTCAATATGGATCAAATTGATACAAAAATAATGTTGATTGGCTTGAAATAGAAAGTGTTTATGCAAAAATATTTGAATTTCAAAGCTTATCTTTCTCAATATTTTTGGATCAAATCTTTCAAACAATGACCAAGTTTTCTGACCTAAATTCATCACACTATAAGTACATGACATAACCCTAATCATAGAACACGAATTTCAGCCTCCCAAGAGTAAGTTTCAAAGTTCAAAAATCATCCAAAAATCAATTTTCGGTTTCATTCATTCAAGGGGTTTCAAGGTATTTTGAGGACACAAGAATGTTTCTGAGACATCATAGAATCATTCCCAATGATCATTTGCATCCAAAACATCTCATATCGCATAAACCGAATCCCTCTTGTTCTTGAATTTAATTTTTTCGATTTTGCTTGTTTAACTATTATTAATGAATTTTGTTTGTTGATTTGTGATTGTTTGAAGCTTGTGATGAATTCTGGATAGTTTAATTTGAGTTTCATGAACTGAGACGAATTCTACCATGGCTAGGGTTTTCGGCTTCCATTAGGGTTTCACACTCAAGCTAATATAAATCCATTCTAAAAACAAAGATCAATGCCAATTTGTCTCTGGATCATGTTTGAACAATTAATTTGGTGAAATTTGACAGTTTTTGTGATGTATAAGATTCATAGGTCTTGCTGCAAGTTTGGAATTCGCAGGAAAAATGGTATATAAATTCGCAGCAAATATCCTAGGGCTGGAGGAAGAAGATAATCCCCTGGCGCGAATTTTAAATTTTGAAAACTGAATATAATATTTTTTGTTTTGCTTTTGATATTGTTTAACAGTTGTGTGCTTGGCTCAGTTGGTGGAAGGATGCGCATGGGAAGTCTTGGTCCAGGGATCGAATCCTGGCTTTTTACAAAGTTTTCTTATTTTTCAGTTTGATTATTAGGCATAATATATAATGAATTATTGCTGTTATACTAACAGGTGCGCTCTCCCAGCTGGATTGGTTAAGGTGTTTGTGTGATATTTGAAGGTCCTGGGTTCGATCCCCCCAGGCCTTTTGTTTTGTTTTATTTTTCTTTGATTTTTAGGAACAAGGCACAAAACCAACTGGACCTTTCCCTTTATCACCTGCGCGCGCTGGCCCAGTGGTTGGTGTTGCTGGCTTGTGTTCTTGAAAGCAAGAGGGACTGGGTTCAATTCCCAGCCAAGGTAAGTTCTCTTTTTCTTTTTCTTTCTATTTGTTTTGCTTATTGTTAATATTAATTAATTAAAACTATAATTTTAAAATCCTAATATGTTTCATAAATATAAATTCTAAGATATTTTCTAAAAACTATTTTTTTTAATAAGTATATATTATTATTATATATAATTTATTAGTATAATTGAGTAAATATTTAATATTTAATATTTTTGCATATAAAACCTAATTTATTTTTATAAACCCTAAAAAAACATATTTTTCTCAAACCCTAATTTTTCTTCTTTTATTTATTTAATACTATTATTAGTATATATTATATTCATAATTTAGTTAAAAATTCATAATTTAATTTTTATTAATGTATAAATTTTTTATAATTTAAATTTTTGTATGTAAATATGTTTAAAAGTTAAAATTCTTAATATGATAATATGACATAATTTGTTTAGAATTTAATTTTGCATGAAAATAATTTTTATTATATGTTTAAAAATTGCTAATTTAATTTTTGTAATTATAATCTATTTTCATAATATGTTTATAATTAATCTTATAATTTACATATAACTTAAAATTCTATAATAATTGTTCATATTTTCTTATTAACCTTTAAAAATTTTGTTTATTATAATATTCTTGTTTATTTCATTATTACTATTAATTATGTTTATATGATTATTACTAACCCCATTTAATTTAGTATTATTTTTATTATTTTCACTAACCCAATTATTATTATTATTATTTAATATTTTGCTTATTTATTTAAATTGCTTTTATTATAATTATGTAATTGTTCCTTGGTGTAATATTTATTAATAATGTTTATTATTTATATTTTATGCTATGGTTAATAAATAGGGAGTGTAAACATACTTGTAATTTAAAATTAATTTAGATCATTTAAATTTAAAGATAAATATTAAAAATTGTACACTCACACACGTAAGTCGATCTTTGATCGCCATCTCACTTCTTTAGGGATACCTCTCATGTTGCCTAATCAAAAAGGTCAAGTAGGGTGTATAAAGCAAAAGTCCCTCAAAATAAAGTCATCTAGTCCCTTAACAAATAAAAGATCAAGTCCCTTTCGAATGTTGCCTTCATAATGATCTTGTCCCTTTCGAATAAAGATGATAGTCCCTTCAAAATTGCTTATACACCCCACAGTTGCCTACATAAACAGATGTCCCTTCACTTGTCCCTTACATCCAAGGTAATGACTACCTATTCCTTAATAATAGGGATAGTCTTACCATTTAAAGGATTCAAGAACAGAAAAGACTTAAGCTTAGGGTAGTTTCCTCATAGTTACTTGCTCACTCTTCAAAACTTTTCAAACACTTCACACTTTCAAACAAATTTTCAAAACAAAGGTTTTTTACGCATCCGTACATGGATCATTATCAAACTCTTAAGAAAATTTCTATTCACACACTTCACATTTCAAAAACATTTTAAAGTGAGCTAAGTAACTAAGAGCCCATGGATAACCATGGATGTAAAGGGTGCTAACACCTTCCCTTTACATAACCTACCCCCCGGACCCAAAAATCTTTTAAAAGGTCTTTCCTGTTCTTTTATGCCTTTCCTTTGGATAAAATAAAAGTCGGTGGCGACTCTTGCTATCCTCAACATAACTAAAGTCAGTTCTCCCACCGTGTTACAGAGGGGAGAAAACTCTTCCACTTCTTGTGATCTTACTAGATCCAGCAATATTATCAACATCCAGATTTTCATCAGCAACAGGTGCATCAGCTAAAGATTCCTGCTTGACACCATTAATATAAACATCGGACCCATAATGCCAAGGCACAACTTTGTCAGAAGTATATGGAATAGGACCAGGAGTGGTAATGATCATAGGAGCCACTCTAGCTTCAGCAACAATCTTCACAGGGCCTTCAGCAGTAATTTTAATTGGACCCTTACGAGTGATTTTTATAGGTCCCTTGGAAGTAATCCTTACCGGCACTTTATCAACCATATCCACCTTTTTAACCTTCGCACCTTTAGTTATATGTTCAACCATGCTTTCTACAGAAGGTGTCCACTCAAACAATATTGTGTAATTGTCCATGAGGCGTTGAATTCCGTCCTTCAATCTCCAGCAACTATCCGGCCTATAAGCACAATATAAACAATCTTCATGACAACCTGGAAAGAACCCAGCTTGTACCAACTTCTTCTTAATAACAGACAAGGGTGTAGTCACGTCTGCAACTGAGAAAATATGCGAAACTTCATCAATGGCATTGACAGTCTTTTCATGATTTGGCATGGGAGCAGTAATCACATTTGGAGTACCTGGAGGGTCAAACTCAATCTCTCCCGCATCAATCATATCCTGAATTTTATTCTTCAATATCCAACAACTGTTGGTATCATGTCCCTGACAATTTGAATGATATGCACATCGTGCATTAGGATTGTACCTGGGAGAGGTAACATTGGGATTCTGAGGAGGGTCCCTCAAAGTGATGAGTTCACCCTTCAACAAGTGTTGCAAGGCTTGGGCCAGTGACATGTTGAGCTTGGTGAACTGTCTTCTAGGCCTTTGCTGATTTCCCTGTGGCAGCTCTGGTGTTGCAGGAGCAGGATTAGAGATATGAACTGCACTTATAGATTGATGTCTCCTATTACGATCAGATTGACCATAAACAGCATTCGACTCTTTCTTCCCACTAGGGGGCTTCTTTGTAGTACTGGATGAAGAAGCACCCACTTGGATCTTGCCACTCCTTATACCACTTTCTACGCGTTCTCCTGTCATTATCAACTCAGTGAAGCCAGATGATGAGCTTCCAATGAGATGACTGTAAAAAGGACCATTCAACGTACACATGAACATATCCACCAACTCTCTGTCAGTTAGGGGGGGGGGTTGTACTCTTCCAGCTAAATCTCTCCACTTCTGAGCATACTCCTTGAAATTTTCTTTAGCACCCATAGACATGCTTTGGAGTTGCATGCGAGTAAGGGCTAGATCAGCATTGTATTGATATTGCTTATAAAAAGCCTCAGCAAGATCATTCCAATCACGGATGTTGATACTCTCCAACTGATAGTACCATTCCAATTGAGCTCCAGATAAGCTCTCTTGGAAGAAATGGATCCACAACTTCTTATCAGCAGTATGGGGTTGGATCCTCCGGACATAGGACCTCAGATGCAGCTTGGGACACGAAACACCATCATATACTACAAAAGTACGAACCTTGAAACCAATGGGTATAACTACCCCATATATCAAACTCAAATCTTCAAAATCCAGCCCAGAAGACTTTTGCAATTCCATAGCATCCATTCTATCCACCAGCATTTTGAATTTATCTTCAGTAGGATCATGATAGTAGTTAGCTTCAGAATCAGAATCCCCCATTGTATTATGGAGACTGCCTCCCTCTTTCTCAGACTCTTCAGACTCATAATCTTCAACCTATTCTTTGGTCTTGACAGGGCCTCTGAACCTTCTTCCCATGTTGACCAGGCCTCCTGCCCTTCTAGTCTTCTTGGTCTTCTTGGCCAGCAGTGTCTTCAATTCATCTTGCCCCTTGGACAAGTTCAGGATCAGCTCTTGGAACTGTGCATTTTGTGCCTGGAGATCTTTAACTGTTTGTTCAAGATCCATTTCTGCTGAAATAGACAGCGAGAAGATAAGAAACATATACATAAGAAACCTGTGATGCAGTGATATGGTATGTAAATGCGTATGCAATGTTTTCAAGGACCGCAGGATTTAAATTTGCTTAAACAATCAAGAAAGTAAACTTTTATTAGTAATAAATTTGTTTGCCCCTTGGGCTTACAAAATGAAATGAAATAAATACAAAAGATGGGGTTTTAAGTCTCCCATGGACGTTTCCTCTTTGTGTTGAGGTATGAGTTGAGATTCCGCTCCTCGTGAAGTTGCTTTGTTAGCTCCAGGACTCTTTCTTGACTTGCTTTGTAATGAGCCTCGAAAGTATCCCTTTGCTCCTTCAACTGGATCCAGGACCTCTGTAAGTCTTCCATGTCAGTGGGCATGTCTGGGTGAAGGATGGTATAAGAAGTATCTCCTTCAGCAACAGGCTCCATAGTAACTGGCAGGATGGCAGGATATGGCATCATAAGAGTTTGAGCACGAGATCACACCCATCTGAGATAAGCTTCCATAGGAATAGTGTACTTGGGTAGAGTCTTGATGTCAACCTTGTTCACTTTTCCCCATGCTCGTGTGAACCTTTGACGGTAACCTTGCAGATCGTTGTCGTAGTCAAACACAATACCCTGAATCAACATGTCATGAGGACCATCACTCCGAGCGTAACCAAACTGACGTAAAGCTAAGGAAGGTTTGTAGGTAATGCCTCCTCTTATGCCTAGAAGTGGCACATTAGGAAACTCCCCGCAACGGTCAATGATAGTAACATTCTCCATAGATAGCACCAATGAATATCTGAATGAGAGAGTGACATAATCCTCTTGGACCACCTGAACCCTTGTTCATTCTTCATCACTGATCGAGGAAGGTGAGAAATAAACCACCTAGATAGTAAAGGTATGCAACACATCAGAGTTCCTTGCGCCTTTGTAGTACGAGTATGAAGAGAATGCAGGATGTCCCCAAGTAGTGTAGGCACTGGATTGTGACTCAGAAATATGTTGATGGCGTGAACGTCTATGAACTGATCTGGATTGGGGAACAAAACCAAGCCATAAATCAACAAGGCTAATATCTCCTCAAAAGCATCATAACTCATGGCCTTCAAGAACATTTGAGCCTTCTCTATCAACACCTTAGCAAGAATACCCTTAACTCCACTCCTTGTTTCCAAGACAATGTCTGACTTCTTCAGATGTAGAGCTGCAGCAATAACCTCAGGTTTAGGCTCTTTTTCTAAGCCTATGAAGTCTCTGATCAAGGATGGGTATACCCAGTAGTTTAGAAAACTCTTCCATTGTAGGAACCAGTTGATAGTCGGGGAATGTGAAACAGTGATGTTTAGGATCAAAGAACTGAAACAGAACACTCATCATGTCTTCATTGAACCCTGAAGTAACCAAGTCAAGTAGGTGACCATGTCTCTTGATGAATTGAGAGTTTTCAGAAACTTGGGAAACCAATTCTTTAAGCTTGGGAGGTATTCCTACAAAGTGGATCCTGATAGTGTTCCTACGAGCAGAAGCCATGACCTGCAACAAAGAACAAAGATAAATCCTTTGGTCCTTGAAATGGTTAGTGAAAATGCTATGCTTATGATGCATGATGATGTTATGCTCAATCACAAACATGTGGCACACACAAACAAGTCACACAATAGCCCTAGGTTCGAAGGCTTGCATGAGGTTTAAAGGTAAGTACCCTCCCCTGAAGTTTAGTTGGTTAATCCTGTCCTATAAAAGTAACCAGGTTCTAAGGGATCTCAATATCATTGATCCATCCCAAGGGTGGTTGTTCAGTAGGCAACTTACTTGCCAACCAAAACCCTCCAAGTTTAAGATCTCAATGAGTGTAGTATCGAGTATCAACCAACTTCAGTCTTCACCAAAGCCGGTTATCTCACTACTTTCTAAAGGCCAAGATGGGATAACTAGGGTTCTAAAAGTTAGTTAGTGTATTGACAACATATGGCAGCCTCATATTATCCTCAACTTGACTTAAGGAACATAAGCACCAACCAAGAAGTCACACTAACTATGGCCACCAGATCAACCATATCGGTATACGCCGTACAATTTCCTTGGTCTATTGCCATTTACCTAAGGTACACTAGATCCGGGTTAGGATCTTTCACACATAAAGCCCAACAGATAAATATAAAGCAAACAAAGCAAACAATTTAAAGTGATCTAATTCCTAAGGGTACCCATCTTTTATTATAATCCCCAGCAGAGTCGTCAGTTCTGTAACACGGTGGGAGAACTGACTTTAGTTAAATGTTGCGAATAGCAAGAGTCGCCACCGACTTTTATTTTATCCAAAGGAAAGGGCATAAAATAACAGGAAAGACCTTAAAAGATTTTTGGGTTCGGGGGGTAGGTTATGCAAAGGGAAGGTGTTAGCACCCTTTACATCCATGGTTATCCATGGGCTCTTAGTTACTTAGCTCACTTTAAAATGTTTTTGAGAAGTGTAGTGTGTGTTTAGAAATTTTCTTAAGTACTTTATAATGATCCATGTACGGATATATATAAATCCTTTGTTTTGAAAATTGTTTGAAAATGTGAAGTGTTTTTGAAATGTTTGAAAAAAGTGAGCAAATACATAAGAGGAACCTACCCTAAGTTATGTCTTTTCTGTTCATAAATATCCTTTAGATGGTAAGACTATCCCTATTATTAAGGAATAGGTGGTCATTACCTTGGATGTATAAGGGACAAGTGAAGGGACAACTGTTATTTAGGCAACGGTAAGGTGTATAAGCAATTCGAAGGGACTTATCATCTTTATTCGAAAGGGACAAGATCATTACAAAGGCAACCATGAAGGGACTTGATCTTTTTATCTGTTAAGTGTCTAGATGATATGAGAGAAGAGACTTTGCTTTACACCTTACTTGACCTTTTGTTTAGGCAACATGAGAGGTAACCCTTAAGAATGTGAGATGGCGATCAAAGATCGACTTACGTGTGTGCGTGTACAAATTCATATATTTATCTTGAGATTAATGATCTAAATTCAATTTTAAATACAAACATGTTTTACACTCCCTATTTTACTAACCATAGCAATTTAAATAAATAATAAAAATAATACTACAACTATTACATAAATGACACAATTACATAATAATAATAATAATAAAATAAATCAAATAAATAATCACAAAATAAATAAAAGGGGTTAGTAATAATAAACAAAATAAATAAGTATAAGATGGTTAGTATAATAAATAAATAAAAGTTCAATTTTAAATAACTAATTATTTTTTTTAAAGATTTTTTAATAAAAGAAATAAATAATAAATATTATACACTAATAAAATATGATTAATAGTCTAATTATTTAATTTTATATACATATTATAAAAATATTTGCCAATTATAATTAAGTAAACATATAAAAATAATAAATTAATTTAATAAAATAAAGTTAGGGTTTTTAATTGTTTTTTAGGAAAATAAATTAGAGTTAATTAATTAATTAAATTATTTACACTATATACAATATGAACAAATTATAAACAAATAAATTAATATTTCACAATATAATTAGGGTTATAAAAGAAAATTAGGGTTATAGTTTAATTATTAATTATAATTTAAAAAAACAATAATAATAATAATAAACAAAACAACAACAAAAAATAGAAGAAAGAAAAAGGGGGAGGCCTGGTTTTGATCCCAGGACCTCCCCAATACCTGAAGAGAACCTCAGCCACTGGGCTAACGTGTGCGTTGGTGATAGCAATATACTCCAGGTGGTTTTGTTGCTATCCTGTAAAACAAAAATAAATCAAGCAAAAAAAATTACCTTGGCTGGTTTCGAACCCAAGCCCTTCAGTATCACATACAAACATCAAAACCAACTGAGCCACGCGCTCATTGTGAAATATAATCAGAAGCAAAACATAATATTTTAAGTTAGATTTTTGAATTATTTTTCGCGCGCAATCAACTTCATCTTCTTCCCTGAATTCACAGGTTTTCCTGCGAAATTTGTTGAGAAATTTCCTGCGAATCTTCATGCGTACAAAACCTGCGTTTTTCAAACCATACACAACCAGTACAATTACATCAAATTAAAGACGTCCTTAGACTCCTTGTGACCTGTGCAATTCAATTATGTCATCAAAATTCATTTATATTAGGTGAATCAAAGAACCCTAATTTGAAGCTTTAAACCCTAAGTATGGTGTTTTCATGATTCGGCCATGTTTCTTCACCAAACAATCCAGAAACCATCTATGAACAACAACAAACATTAATACATAGCCAAAATTCATTATAAATAAGCAAATTCAATGAATCGAAGAAAAATACATCAAGAACATATATGCTTCGGGTTATGCATTATGACATGATTCGAAGGCATATGAGGATTGGTTTCGATTCAGGGAAGCTTAAGGAAGCTTGTGATGTTCTTAAAATACCTTGAAACCTCCTCTAATATGGAAACCGAAAAATTGAATTTTGGTGCTTTTTGTGAAGTTTGAAATATGACTTAGAGGCTGCAATTTTCGTCCCCCTGCCTTGTGATCTCTTCCTTGTATATATATGAATGCTATTAGGTCAAAAAATTGGGCTATCCTTTGGATATTTTGATCATGGAAGATTGAAAAAGATCATGCTTTAAAATTCAAATATTCTTTGATATAACATTGCTATTTTAGGACAATCACCATAATTTTCATATCAATCTGATCCAAGCAATGTTTATGACTTTCTAGAAGCAATATCCCCATTTAAATATTTGATTTCATATTTGATTTCAATTTAAATGATATTTTAGTGAATAAAATTCAAATAAATATGAAATAAAAAATAAAAATTCAGAAAATGCTTGGATTGGGTCGTGTGGGATGATATCTCAAGGATTGGGTTGCACAATAGTAGGCCCATTTGGAAAAAATTGATTCTAAGACCCCTTTTGTAAAATATTCTTCTAAAAAATTTCAACTTTGCAAGGGCACACATCCTTCAATTTTAATGATATGAGGGTATTCTTGGACATTTTGGAAAGCATAAAGAGTCCTCTAACCAACCCCATTGGTTTAATGTCCATATCTTTTACCATTCTCAAGTTATGCTCTTTTGAAGTTGTTGACTTTTTGTTGACTTTTAAAAGGACCTATAATGTCTTAGCTCATACCTTCCAAATGAAGAATTTTTGGGCTTGGCTTGTGAGACACAAAGTTGTAGAGAATTAAATTTCCTTCAAAATGAGCTTTGGATGGGAAAAATTTGATGAAGCATGTGAAAGTTATGGCTGGTCAAAGTTCAGTTGACTTTTCCTGAGGAAACCCTAATTTAGAAACTCCTGATTCTTGATGATCTGAAATCTCCTTGATGAATCATGATCAACCCTTGATCAAATGATGAATTTTACTTCATATACTTGATGTTGGAAAAAAATCATGAAGTTTGACTTTGGTTTGACCAAAGTTGACCTCAGTTTGACTTTTTAACTACTTTGACTGATTTTGACCTATCTGATCATCTGACTGAGCAAACCTTTGGGAAAAGTCTTGAAACTTGTCATGGGGATTCTTGAACACATATAAGATGCTATGAAGCTCACTTGAAGTCTTAGAAGTCCATTTAGCCTGATTAAAGTCAAAACCCTAGTTTTGGATGCATTGCTTATGAGGATGCATTGTCTGAGGGAAATGTCACATCTTCCGACTAATTGTGAACTTTGTGAACCTTGTGAACCTCTTGAGATATCTTGTGAACCTTGTGAGCCTCTTAGTACACAATGGCTTGTCTTGTGAGGGCAAATTTTGGGGTGCAACACCTTGCAAAGTTGGGAAATTTTTGAGAGGTTTATGAAGTAAATGGGGTCTTAAAACCATAATTTTTCAAATGGGCTGACTTTTTTGTGATCCAATTGGTTCCATGACATCATGCACGAAATTAAATTAATATTTTCATAATTTTATTCATTTTATTTTTATTTATTATGATTTTTTATATTAAAAATCATTTTAAATTCAAATAAAATATTAAATAATGAAGATTTAAATTTATTTGGTTTTTAGAATGTCATAAAGTATATTTGGACTTGATTTATACAAGAATTATGAAGATCATCCTAAAATAGCAATGTGAGATCAAGAATATTCAAAATTTAAAAGCTTATCTTTTTCAATCTCCAAAAGATCAAATATCCATCAAATTGTTAAAGTTTTTGACCTAATTCATTCACTCATATATATAGAACATTTAGCAACCTAGGGATCACGGATTGGCAGCCCCCAAAGTCATCTTCAAACTTCACAAAATCCATCCAAAACTCAAATTCGGATTTCTCATTACAAGGTGTTTAAAGGTATTTTAAGAACACATGAAGGATCTTTGGACATCCCTAAACCTATCCCATCTCTTAAAAACACATGAATCATGCTCATATCCATAACCCGAATGCACATTGTTCATATTTTGATATTTTTCGATTTGAGTTATTTATGCCATGATAATGAAAACTAACTATGGATTTGTGTTTGTTATGAAGTTTAGAAGCTTTCTAGATGGTTTAATTTGACTCTTATGGACTATATCAAAATCCACCGTTGTTAGGGTTTGAGATTCAAATTCGGGAACTTAGCACTTAGGGCATATCTAAATGAGTTCTAAGAACATGGCCATGATGTATAAGCTTTATGTAATTGATCTGGGCTTCGAATTTGTATTAATGTTGTGATTTGATTGATGTTTCGAAAACATAGGTTTCTGGTTCATGAATGCACAGGTAAATTCGCAGGAAAGGGCATATGAAAATTCGCAGGAAATTTGAATGAGGAAGATGAAGCTGCGCGCCAAAATCCAGTTTCAAATTCTAACATATATTTTATTTTATTGTGGCTGTATATATTTCAGAAAAGCAAGCTGGTTCAGTTGGTTAGCGCGCATGTGTGAGATATGGATGGTCCTGGGTTCAAACCTTCCCCAGGCCATTTTGTTTTGTTATTTTCATTGATTTTCGCAGGCTAAAAATAAAAGGAATACTACCTATTTTACTATCACCAGCGCGCAGCTGGTCCAGTGGATGGCTTGTTGGTCCAAGGAGAATGAGGCCTAGGGCGTGGGTTCAATCCCTGCCCCAGGTAAGTTTCAGTTTTTTTTCTCTTTTGTTTTATTTATTTGTTTTGTTAATTATTTTATTATAATAATGTTAATATATATAATTTAAATAATTCTAAAAAAAATAGCATGTAAATATCTTATATTTTCTAAATTCTAAAATTATTTTCTAAATTCTAAAATTAGTTTTTATTTATTTATTTATTATGTATTTGAATTAAAATATGTATATATTTATTTAATAATTAAATTAGTAATGTAAAATTAAGTTATAAACCCTAATTATTTTTAAAAAACCCTAATTTATTTTCTAATCACTCAAAAACCCTAATTTTCTTTTAAAAAAACTTTAATTCCTCACTTTAATTATTTTTTGTTTAATTATACTTAATAAATATTTCTAAATCATGTTTATTTTTTGTAAATAAATTAGTATATAATAATTATTATTATTTTATTCTCATCTCAAATTCTTTTAAAAAAATTGTTTATTTTAATTGATTTCTATATTGTATATTATTGTGCAAA
This sequence comes from Lathyrus aphaca, assembly GCA_963966055.1. Classification (NCBI taxonomy): domain Eukaryota; kingdom Viridiplantae; phylum Streptophyta; class Magnoliopsida; order Fabales; family Fabaceae; genus Lathyrus; species Lathyrus aphaca. The sequence goes on along the minus strand of OZ014524.1, from coordinate 117,347,117 downwards.
CCTCTTTTCTCTTATAATTATTTTTATTATTAACCTTTTATTTATTATTATTATTATTATTATTTAAATTGTCTTATTATAATGTAATTGTACAAGCTATGTAATAGTTGTAGTATTTTAATTGCTTATTTATTTATAAATTGCTATGGTTAGTAAATTAGGGAGTGAAAACATGTTTGTGTTTAAAAATCAATTTAGATAACTAATTATAAGATAAATGTATGAACTTGTACACGCATACACGTAAGTCGATCTTTGATCGCCATCTCACTTCTTAAGGATACCTCTCATGTTGCCTAAATAAAAAGGTCAAGTAAGGTGTATAAGGCAATGTCCCTTCTTCTAAAAATATCATCAAGTCCCTTTACGATTATAAGATCAAGTCCCTTCGATGTTGCCTTCGTGAATGATCTTGTCCCTTTCGAATAAAAGATGATAAGTCCCTTCGAATTGCTAAGACACCTTACAGTTTCCTAATCACAGATGACCCTTCACATGTCCCTTACAACATCCAAGGTAATGACTACCTATTCCTCAATAATAGGGATAGTCTTACCATTGAAAGAACATTTAAGAACAGAAAAGATTCAAATCAGGGTAGGTTCCTCTTAAGTACTTGCTCACTCATTCAAAAAAACATTTCATAAATAATTCACATTTTCAAATAATTTTCAAAACAAAGTCTTTATATATATCCGTACATGGATCATTATAAAGTACTTAAGAAAATTTTTAATCACACACTACACTTCTCAAAACAATTCAAAGTGAGCTAAGTAACTAAGAGCCCATGGATAACCATGGATGTAAAGGGTGCTAACACCTTCCCTTTACATAACCTACCCCCCGAACCCAAAAATCTTTTAAGGTCTTTCCTGTTCTTTTATGCCCTTTCCTTTGGATAAAATAAAAGTCGGTGGCGACTCTTGATATCCGCAACATTTAACTAAAGTCAGTTCTCCCACCGTGTTACACCGAGCACAATCTTTATTTTCCCTACATTTTTCCTCTTCGATTTCTTTTTCAGTTCCCTTTCTCATTCCAGTTTCAGTTTTTCTTTTGTAGTATCTTTCATTCTTTTACCCTTTGAGACAGTGTCTTTGCAAGCGTGGGTCTCGTCGGGTACGACGGACGATTTGGGGTGCTAATACTTTCCCAAGTCGTAACCGACTACCGAACCCATATTCTATGGTTTGCAGGACCTGTGTCCTTCCTTTTCTTTGGTTTGTGCAGCATTACCATTCCCGCTCCTCCGGGATAAAAATTCCAGGCTGGCGACTCTACCCTTTTTCGCGCCACTTTCGCATTTGTACCAGGATGGAAATCCAGGGAGCGACAGCTGGTGACTTTGCTGGGGATTTAACCTAGAATCGCCGGTTCCCTTGAGAGTCTCTCCTAGCGCTTGTTTGTTTCTGTTTTTTGGGTGTTGTATGTTTGTTGTTGCGTGTTTATTTATATTGTTTATTTACAATTTTATTTACAGTTTTATTTATCACTTTCAGTATTTATTTTTCATGCATCATATGTATATACTGGACTGTCTGGTTTGGCTTTTTTCTGTGGGATGGGGTTACTGTGAGATGAGCTCAGAACCGGGGGTCGAGTGCACCCTAGGACTTAGAGTGGTTCCACTTTGGCTTCATGGCATCTTGCTATGTTGGTATTAGTGAGTTCCATGCCCAGCCTTGCGACCGTCTTGGGAATGTATTGATATCGGAATCTTTCTGGGTCAATACACAACCTCGATAGTTATGTGCAGCTGGGGACTGATCATTGAGAACCTTTGTGGAAACATCCCTCTCCAGTGATGACAGTGGCAGACCACATTTGTTGGCAAACCCACTTGCATCTGAGGGTCCACTGGGGAACTCGCATAGGATGGCCTGGTTCTCTTATAGGAACTCAGTTAAAGCATCTGGTCATATGACGATAATAATGTATCCTATAGGCTGAATGTACTATTATTTCTCGATTCCAACGCTCGAAGCTGGGGACTTATAAGGGATGCTTGTTTTTGTCAGACTCACGCTGATACCTCCCTGAGTAGTACATAATGCTTAACCGATTCCTTGGTTTGGTCATGAGCCATTCCTCGGAGATGGTGAACATATTATTGCTATTCGGCTTTGAGAGTCCGTGATGTTTGACCCGGATCACACCTGTGAGATTGGGAGGGGTTTACAGGTTTACAGGAACCCTTGACCTCATCATACCCTTGCTATCAGTGTAATCCTATATTTTGATCTGGTTATTATGGTTCTGGAGTTCTTGATCCTTGGTTATGAGTTCCTATCTGGGAGTTTTTATTCAGAGGACCTTTGAGGTTTAAGACACTTGGTTCTTAGTCCTATATCCAGACAGATGCCAGTCACTGATCATGTGCCAGTTGCATCCATGACATCATAGCATCCCAACATACATGTTCAGTTATTTCCAAGGATTTCATATTTGAATTATGTTGTCAGACTTTTCTCTGTAACAAAATGTAAATTAAAACTGATCGAGTCCTGGAAAATAATCGAACATGGAATTAGCATACATCCTTGCATCCATGACTGGTGTTTAGAGACATTCTTATCCTGACTTGGTCTTTATTCAGAATGGCTAGCGTGAACTAGAATTCTCAGGGTATAGACTTGGAACAACTCCGGGAGGAGGTAGCTGAAGTGAAAACCCAGATGAGGCAATTCATAGTAGAGATACAAGTTTTGTCATAGGGCCAGAGGTTCTTGAAAGAAGAGTTTGGCGTGATGAAAACTCAGATGAAGCTGTTGACAGGGATCATGATGCCTTGCTAAAGAAATAAAATGGTCAGGCGTCTGCTTCTCCAACGGAAGGTCTTGTTTCTCCCATCTCTTTGGGATTTCCAATAAATCAAGAGTTGTTAGAAGGACTTCCCTCACAGTTTGAGTCTCCTCACCAGCAATCACCACTTGGTCCTCCAGAAGAGCCCAAAACAGAGATCAATCTCTCCTTGCCTGATCCAACTGAGATGAATGGTCCTATGCCAGTTGTTGCCAAAGAAGTGAGCACTTTCTTTCTGTATTAAGTACCTTCCTCAACTCCTACACCTTGGTTTCCCAAAGAAGGATTTCAGCAGATATCAAGTATATCTCTTCTAGTGGCAGCAACCTGTTTTCGACAGAAGCAGGAAAGGGTTATTGATCTTGTACCCATGTCTTATGCTGAGTTGTGCCCACGGTTGCTCAAAATGGGATTAATTGAATGTCGTGAATTATCTCCTCCTACTGGTGAACTTCCCCAAGGTTGGAATCCATATGCCTACTGTGTTTTTCACTCTGGAGCTCAAGGACATGATGTCAATGATTGCATGGCGTTCATGCATCAAGTGCAAGACTTGGTTGATGAAGGAGTAATTAACTTTAGGCCAATTGATTTGAAAGTGTCACAAGTTAGGGCATATGTGAACACTGAGGATGTGGTCAAGTTTCATTCTTCTAGAGTCGTTACTCAGGCTGAGTCTTCAAAGAGATTACAACAACAATCTTCCATGGTTCCTCGTCCAAATCTGGGTAAGAAAGTGTAGTGGACTGCTAGGCACTCAAAGCAACATCAGCAATAGACAGCTCCACCACAACGAAGGCCTTATCCACAAAGAGTTTCACAAGTTGGTCGTATTCTTGATCCCATTTCAATAACCTACACTACCATGTTGCGACAATTACTGAGGTTTGATCTAATCAAGTTGCATACTTTGACACCACCAGTAGGGAATCCTCCAAAGGGATACGATGAAAATGCGCGTTGTGAGTTTCACTTAGGTTCCCCGGGGCATGCAACAGAAGAATGCAGAGCTTTACAATTGAATGTTGAAGATCTGATCGATTTGAAGGTCATCACACCAGATGGTCAGCTAGGGAGGCAAAGACTTATGGATTAGAATTGATGCTTATAGGCTTTAGCTCTTTCATGTATCTGGTTACCCTCAGGCTTGTTGAGGGAACTCTTGTTGTTGTACTTATTTGTGTTTGTTTTCAGTACCTTGTATGACTTTGCTCTTGCGAACTTTTCCCTGTTATGTGTTTGGATTTCTGTGGCAGTAATTTCCTTATTCATGCACTGACACTTGGTCGTAGGATGATTTTTATACTGGATCTTGCTTGCAGGGTTTCTTTTGAGAGTGTTCTCTCTCATTGGCTGTGTTTTTGAGCATTTTCATATCATAAAATCTTGCATACCATATCATTCTATCTTTGCTTTCAGGTACCCTGGCAGTTTCTCATTTCTATTCCATTTCAGGCAACAGTGTTAGCAAAGCGGAACTGGAATAGCAGATCAGGTACAAGCTGAGCTTGTATAATTGAAGACTCATGTGGAGCAGTTTATGACCCTAATGACGGGGATGGCCCAGAGGCAAGAACAATTAAGGTTGATGGTCGAGCGGCCAGAGAATGAGATTCCAGAAGATGGCAATCAAAGAAACCATAATGGAGCTATGGGCGGAGACAATGACCGTAATGTTGTCTACATGAAGGGTCAAAAAGATCAGTTTACTTTGGTCGATGATGAGATGGATCAACCTAATGATGTTATGAATCTTCATTTTGATGAACTTGCTGAGAAGATAGAGTCCATTAAGTCGCAAAACTCTTTAGGTTTTGATATGACCGACTTGGGGTTAGTTCCTGGAGTGAAGATTCCTCACAAATTCAAGCCTCCTACTTTTGAAAAGTACAATGACAACTCTTGTCCGAAAACTCACATTCAGTCCTACTTTGGGAAGATCTCTGCTCATTGAATGATGAGAAGTTATGGATGTTTTACTTCCAAGACAGCCTATCTGGGGCATCTTTGGATTGGTATATGAGTCTGAACAAGATTGTTGTTAAAAGTTGGAAGGACTTGGTTGAAGCTTTTGTGAAACAATACCAGTTTAATCTTGACATGGTGCCTAACCACATTCAACTCCAGAGTCTTTCTCAGAAGAAGTCTGAAAGTTTCAAAGAGTATGCTCAGAGATGGTGAGAAATGGCAGCCCGAGTGCAGCCTCCACTGCTTGAGAGGGAAATGGCTGACATATTCATGAGCACTTTGCAGGGTGTATTTTTGGATTGTTTATCTGCTTGTCCATCAACTAGATTTTCCGATATTGTGATCTCCGGTGAGCGAGTTGAGAGTTTGCTAAAGCTTGGAAAGATTCAAGACTACAGTGCGTCAAGTTCAGGCACTAAGAAGCCCTTCGCCAAGAGCAAGAATGAAGGGGAAGTTGGGGCAACATCTCATCGACGTGGAAAAGGTAGAGGATATCATCCACGGGATCAGCAAACAACTTCTGTGGCTACGACCCCAAATAATCAGCTGAGGCGTCATACACGACAAAGGAACCCTCAGCAGGGTCAACATCAGCAAAGGAGATAATTAGTTCTTGATCCTCTACCAATGTCTTATATTGATATACTTCAGCATCTGCTTCAGCTGAAGTTGATTGAGCTTCGCAAGTTATCCCCACCTCCTTATCCATTGGCAGAGGGATGGGATACTAATGCCCATTGTGATTTCCATTCTGGGGCACCAGGACACCATATTGATGGATGTAAATCTTTTCATTGCAAGGTACAAGATTTGATTGATTTGAAAGCTGTCAATTTCACTCCGTATAGATGAAGAAGAAGGTTTTGTCTTGATCAGAGTGTGTCCGAAAAGAATTAAAGCAATAAAGCCAGAAGTATCAGTAATGGCAGTCAGTTGTTTTCTTCAGTATACTTCCTTCCTATTAAGATGAACTACGTCGCTCTGATTCTTCATTGGTCCTGGGCCAATGGGGATACGTAGGCAGGAGATTGTCAGGTCTTTGCAAGCAACCTTAGGTGTCAACCTTTGTGGCAATTTCATCTTTGTGTCACTCTTCTCTTCAGACGTCTCGTGTCAATGATTGAACGTCGAAGGCTTAAGGTCAAAATAATTGGGAATGAATTATGGTTCTGGGCACGTGGCCATTTGATTGAAGACTGCAAATCCCATCAGGAAAAGGCTGCTGACTACTGAAAGTATTCAAGATTGATAAGTCCAGACGGAGTCAAGTCTCCTCAACAATGGCATTGCTCAGTTTCTTTACTGCATTTTCATGTGTATCTTTTATATGTTTGTTTGAACATTTGTATGCATTCATGAAGTTTGTTTGTTTTGAATGTTAATTAATGAAATGCACATGTTCTTCTTGAAGTAATTCATTCGTATTTTACTCATAATTTTGTGTATGTGCATTGCAATACCAATTGTCGTGCCTAAACTCTATGATGGGGGATGACGAAATGAAAATGCAAGAATCTCCAACCGTGTGCTCTTGAATAAGACCCTGTTGACGATGTACATGCTTTGTTTCAAATCCCAAACATTGGAGATATAATGGAGGTAAACCCTCGTTAACCCCCTTGAGCCTTGAAGTAGGAGCTTCTTTTTACATGAAAATAAAAACCCTAATACTTAACCCAGGGTAGGGTAGGTGTCAGCTAGTTGGATCGAAAGTTCATGCTTTCATAGAGGAGTGTATTCGGGGATCCATTACCTTTCATTGTATCAAATCAAGAGGTCCAAAGACCGAAAACCACAACGATTATCCTTTATGAACTAAAAATGAGACAGTCACAACCCTGTCAAAGCAATAAAGACAAACAGTGTCACATGATTTGTTCAAAAGAATAAAATTGAAAAAAAGAAATGAAAAAGCCCGCTAAGTCGAAGCTTGAAAACAAGCGACTTAGGCAAAAATTAGGGCATCCCGCTGGACTCCAATTGCAAAAGATTCAAAAGAAATCAGTCCAGGCAAAAGGTAGGGATAAGCAAAAGAATGAAAAAGCGAAATGCGAAAAGGATTACACAAGAAAGATCCTCAGGCAAAAACAAGTCGTGTGACATAGACACAAAAGAAAATAGGGGTGACTATTACTCCAACAACCTCAGTGGTGCTTAAGCTGTTAGTAGCAATGGTTCCTCAGCCATCACGAAACCCTTAGGAAAGGTGAGCGTTTGTGAAAACTAGCTGAACATAGGAATGGAAGAACGTCATGAAGGGGGTGGGCACAAATAAACTTCGAGCCTATATCTTTGTTTCTATAACCGTGAAATAGGCCACGATACAACCCTTGAAAGTCCTAATTGAAACAGGGTTAATTCGAGAGCATGCTACCACGAGACAACGTTCCTGACTCCTATGAGTTGTGCTAAAAGATATTTGTTGGTATTACATGTGCATGCTCTCATTCAAAAAAAATCAGTGTCGTATCTCAACTAGTGATTCTATCATAAAGTTTTGCGACATCTTTTGCAATTAGAACTTCAAGATTAACATGTGTGTTGCATTAGAATATCATTCTCAGAATAAAACATTTTCTGCTTGCATACTGTTTCACCCCAAAATTTGCCCTCCCCTAGTCAAGGAAATGTGTCCTAATGATCCTCTCAAGGTTCACAAGGTTCACAAGGTATCCCAAGAGGTTCACAAGGTTCACAATTAGTCAGAAAGTTTGGAAATTCCCTCAGACAAAGCCTTCTCCTAAGCAATGCACCCTAAACTAGGGTTTTGAATTTCATCAGGCTAAATGGACTTTCAAGGCTTCAAGTGAGCTTCATAACATCAAACATGTCTTCAAGAATCCCTATGTCAAGTTTCAAGGCTTTCCCAAAAAGTTTGCTCAGTCAGATGATCAGATATGCAAAAATCAGTCAAAGTGGTTAAAAAGTCAAATTGAGGTCAACTGTGGTCAAACCAAAGTCAAACTTCATGATTTTTTGCCAACATCAAGTTTATGAAGTAAAATTCATCATTTGATCAAGGTTTGATCATTATTCATCAAGGAGATTTCAGATCATCAAGAATCAGGAGTTTCTAAATTAGGGTTTTCATAGGAAAAGTCAACTGAACTTTGACCAGCCATAACTTTCACATGCTTCATCAAAAATTTCCTATCCAAAGCTCATTTTGAAGGAAATTGAATTCTCTACGACTTTGTGTCTCACAAGCCAAGCCTAAAAATACTTCATTTGAAAGGTATGAGCCAAAACATTACAGGTCATTTCAAAAGTCAACAAAAAGTTAACATCTTCCAAAGGGCATAACTTGAAAATGGTAAAGGATATGGACATGAGACCAAAGGGGTTTGTTATAGGACTCTCTAAGATTTCTAAAAAGTCCAAGAACACCTTAATAGCCTTAAAATTGAGGGAGATGTGCCTTGTTAAAGTTGGGAAATGTTTTAGGAGTGTATGAAGCAAATGAGGTCTCAAATCCAAATATTTCCAAATGGGCCCACCAAATTCCAACCCAAACTCAAAGATGACATCATGCACGACCAAATTCAACCAATTTCTGATTTTTATATTTTTATTATTATTTATTTGGATTTTATTCATTAAAATTCATTTTAAATCAAAATAAAATATGAAAATAAAAATATTTGATTTGATTCTTCTTCTAGAAGCTCTTAAATGACATTCAAGGTGATTGGATATCATCAAATTTCGTGCTAAGGCTATTTGGTAAGATATGATGTGATTTTTGGACAAATTATGAAAGATATTTCTTCACCTTCAAGCAACCCATACAACTCCAACCAAGACCCAAATTCTTAACCTAATTTATTTACTATATAACCACAACAACATCACAAGACAAAAAAAGGATGGAGAGCAAGAGGATGATATTCATACTTTAAAATTTCACATAATTCAAAATTAGGTTTCCACAATCACCACTTTTACAAGTTGATTAAAGGCTGCAAATGAATCCTTGAGGTTTCCTGAACCTATTCCAATCATCCTCATCATCAAATTCATGCCAAATCATACAAACCAAATTCATATTCTTGCTTTTCTTTTGATTTTTTTTCAATTTCAATGATTTATGCATGATTAATTGATTTTGATTACATAATATGTTTGTTTGATTGTGTAGATGGTTTTTGGATAGTTGGATTTAAGTTTCGATGCAGGAATCATAGGGCACCATGGAGAACTAAACTATTGGTTAATCTGCTGTAATATGTTTTCGTTGATACTTCGAAGGCTGCAGTAGTGATAAGCATTCCAGGCTGACAGGTAAGTCAGGTAAGTACTACTGTTTCGATTTACTCCGAATTGTTTCCAGAAGTTCAGAAAAAAATCGACAAACAATACTCTTTTAGAATGGAATTCTAAAAGATTTCGACGCTCAAAATCGCAAATTCCTATTTTTTCTATTTTATTTGATTTATTTTCTATTTTCATATTCTCAAAAAAATCTAAAAAAAATTGTGCGTTCTTTATTTGATTTTATTAGATTTTTAGCATCGTCTTAATATTTTTTAGATTTTATTTTAATCGCTTTTCTTATTTTTCATTATTTTAAAATCTGCAGCGATTTTATTTAATCCTGTTTATTTCTTTTTTTATTCTTCCAATAGTATTGATCTTACCTGATCAGGAGGACCTTCCAGTGACTTGATGTACGGTCAAAGAACGTGAGAAATGAAAGGGGGGTTGTACCTGCAAGGCACTCCAATGCTTAAGTAAGTAGAGGTACAATAGAATAGGTAAGTTATAGCGTGAATCAGAATACCTGACCCTTTAGTGAAAAAAGGTATTTATAGTGAGCCCCCAACACTGGGCCAAGGTCCTTTTTTAGGCTGGATCAGCTAGGCCCAAGGAAGAACTGCCAAGGAACGCGTGAGAAGCTTGAAGACCTAGCTAAGAGGTATGGTCCTTGGTCCAACTGCCCCTATCTTTTAGGAGATAATAAGGGACAGTTGGGTGGCGTGGCAAGTGACCTGGCAGACTTGCTCTTCGCCCGTCCTGAATGTATGCCCGACCATTAGATGTCTCTGCCCGTCTGCTAGGCGTCCCTGCTCGAGTATATGGGCCTCTGCTCGGTAAATTAGGTCGTAGCTCAATTTAATCTTGGGGCCCAATCCGGAACAGGAGCCCCCCAAGTCGAGTCTCCGAGTCGGAGCGACGAATTGTAATGTAGTCGGGCGCAAGCACGTTGGGTAAAGCAGCATACGCATAGCCGAGTCGAGCATGATGTTTACAGAGTTGACTGTTGTATTCTTTTTCGTTGGGTGTGTGACGTTCAACAGAGTCGAGGACGTTTCATGGGGTCGAGGACGTCTCATGGAGTCGTGGATGTTTCGTAGAGTCGAGTTTGAAATTTTTCGTCGGACACGTGACATTTAACAGAGTCGAGGACGTCTCACAGAGTCGAGGACGTTTTCATAGAGTCGGGAAGGCATACAGTTGCTCGGCGTCGTTCAAGATTCCTTATGGATTGACGTATCTCAGCATTAATGGTGCGTCGCTTCGTTTACTGTGCAAACAACGGCGTAGGCAGTAGGCAATGATGACCTGACGCGTCAATCCACGCGCTTATGGCTATATAAAGGGGGTAAACCATTTCATTTGAACTTTTTTGCTCTGACGTTCACCGGAAGCTCTGAAGAAAAATCCTCTCTCCGCCCGTCTCCGCCACCTGAAACGCCGTCCTTGCTCGCGCGCCACCGTTCCATTTCCTGTTTTCACTATGTCAGGTACCACCTCTAATCCTCTGTTTTTTATGTTTTTGTGTCTGGTAGCTAGGGATTGCATGATTTATTTGTGTAAAGTAGGTAGAATTAGTCTAGGAACAGCCTATTAGATTATAAGTGTGAAAATTTCCGGTAGGGTTAGGATATCCCGGGGAAAAAATTCATATGCGTATGAATGAACCGGGCGTTTTGAGTATGCCACGGGCGAAAAATTCATGCGTGTATGAATGTCCCGGGCTTAAAATTCATACGCATATGAATGTCACATGCAGGTATGTGTGTAAATTTTCCTAAGTGAGGGTCTGGTGGCCGCGGGCGTAAAGTCTACGTCAGTGTCACTTCGCGGGTCAGGACTTCACTTGCTCGCGAAGGTCGCCCCTTCGTCGGTCCTAGACCAGTAGTCAGGTTTTGGGGCGTGCGTTTTTAGTCTTACGCCTTTTCACTTGACTTGCGGTGGAAGGGTGGATTTGATGCAATGTCGAATTCACTTTTTATGTCTGCGTTTCAGGTACGACCGGGCGTCTTCAAGCCAGGGGAGAAGATACTGAACCGCGGCCCGTAGAAGAAGATGTTGTGCGCTTAAATGTAGAGGAGGGAAGTGTCGGGGGGGCACTGAGCATGTCTCCTCGTCTGGACAAAACGACCTCTCCTGGGTTGCGGACGAACCCTTGAACGAGGAATCTTATTTTTGCGATGAGTCGACCCGTGCCTACGCCGAGGTGGAAGACCTGGGTCCCGAGGAGTTTGAGAATTGGCAGTGTCGTGCTCCTAAAGAGGCGGACTGGATATGTCACCGCTTTCCGGGGAAACAATTTGCCATGTACGAGTTCGCTTTTCGAGAGGCGAGGGTCAGGCTGCCCTTCAACTCGTTTCAAATGTCGGTCTTCAAATGGCTTCGGTTGGCGCCGTCGCAGTTGCACCCCAACGCCATCGCTTTCATGCGGGCGTATGAATTAGTTTGTCGTTTCCTCGGCATCGGGTGCACTCGGCCCCTCTTCTTCCATATTTTTCACCTGCAACAGTCCGGTCTTCGAGGGCGTCACAGCTGGGTTTCCTTTAAATAGCTGGTGAGGCTATTCAAGACGTACGTGGATTTCGCCCGACACTTCAAAGGGCAATGGTATGTGGTGAGGCTGATCACCCGTTTCGCCCTGCATTCTCTTTATTATTACAAGCGAGATGCAGATGGGGAGGAGAAGCTCATGTCGAGGATACCGTTGAGGTGGCAGCCCGACCATTTTGATCTTTCCACCAGCCATTATCGGGTGAAGTTCTTGAGTCTGGGTGTCGAGGACAGACTTGCTTACAAGAAGCTGGTGGAATTCGTGCAGAGTTTCAACCTGGCGGTTTGGGTCGACCGAAAAGGTGTCCCTTATGTCGATGAGGTCGGGATGTCAATCTGCGAACCCCGTCTCATCAACACGAAGGCTCTGCTCGAATATGATACTGACGATGAGGCTATGGAATTGTTGAGTAGGTGTTCTTTTATTCCTATGTTTCTTTGTCTCGTGTTTTGCCTGCTGACGTTTGTGTTTTTTGTTTTGCAGGTGCTATGCCCACTGCCTGCGACCGAGTTCTCAAGTTGGCCAACCAAGTAGGAGCCCCGGACAGGGTTCCTAAGAAAAAGAAGAAGGCGGCTCCTCGTGTCCAGGAAGTAGCTGGTGACTCTGGGGCGGGGACCTCGAACACGGCTAGCCCGATACCCACTTCCCCACCGCCCGTCCAACGCTCCTCTCCGATCCAGATACCAGATAGCCCGCCTCCATCTACCTCCCCTCTTCTCAAGCGGAAGCGCTTGGATGGGACTCTTGCTAGGCCTACCTTGGCGGGGGGGCAGCAGTCCGGGTGGCCCTAGGAGCTATCTACTGCCTCCTTGCTATATAGAGCAAGAGTTTTTCAAAGCTGAAGGTGTTGTTGCTGTGTCAGCGCCCGAGGCGAAGGCCATTCTGAGCCAGGAGGCTGATGTCCGGTGAAAGGAGTTGGCGAGGGATCTGGCTGCAGTCATCAGGGTGATGGAGACGGCCATGGTTCTGACCGACACCTCTGTATCCACGGTTTCCCTGGAGGATGCCCTTCTGGAGGTCCGTTTTGAAAAGGACAAGTTGTCAAAGGACCTGTCGGATTATAAGTGTAATACCTCAAAATTTGCCCTCATATTTATTCCCTCTATTGGCTCATCATTTTGCATTCATTAGTTTTTCTCATCGGTTCATTCAACAGCATACTGGTGCCTTTCATTGTTTCATAAGGCATGTGATCGAAGCGTTTCCTGGTGATATGGATTTTCCTATTCCTAGGTGGCATATGTGGCTATTGCAATCAAGTTTAAGGTGAAGGTTGAATTCACATCGTCATGAACATATTCTTGTCAGAGGATTTACCGAAGTCTAGCATTTGTCATATTTGGAGGTTTCATCAGAAATGTCGGATTAAAAAGGGATATTGGTGTGGACTCAGGGTTTATTTCCCTGACCACGCGTTACTCCTTGAATTTGTCGTATGAAGGTTGTTCAAAGGATTTCATGGTGGAGGTCATTGTCTGGCAAGGTATCACGAGGATCTAATTGTCAAAAGTAAAGTTATGATTTTCTGTTGGCACTCTCAGGCATTATCCACATGGGGGTTACGTTGGTTGTTCTGTCGCTCCCAAAGATTTGCATCCAGGTGCAAGCGCGAACGGTCGGCGAAAGGGACAGTGAGAACACACAGCCGTGAACTCACTGGAGATGAATAGAGTCGCCAGCTAGGCATTTTTATCCCGGGGGAAAGGCAATGCTGCATAGACCTAGAAAAAGATGGATAAGACGGTTGCGAACCAGAGAGACTGAGAAAGGGGGTTGGTTACAACCTGGGAAGGTATTAGCACCCAGATTGTCCGTCGTACTCGACGGGATCCACGCTTAAAAGATTTGTGTTATAAAGGGGTAGTGTCAGTGCAATCTGTGTATAAAATAGCTGGAAAGAATGTACAGGTGTCAGTGTGAAGTGTAACATGTATAAATGATGTGTCAGTGTAAGAATGAGAATGAATTGCTCAAGATTATGAGGCTTAAAGAAATGAGCTGGAAAGAGGGGGAATGGACAGAGACTTTTGTTCGATAACCGTTAAGTTATGCCTACGTATCCTCTCGTGCAATGAGGAAGTCAGAACACCGTAGTTCGACCCAAAGAGACTGAAAGATGAATTGACTTGTGAACTGCTTACATGTCAATGCTCAAGTGTATGACCTGTCTGGCTCAGGTGCAAACTGTCTTGCATTAGACGGAAGAAGCAAGTTCTCGGTTGTGAGTGAATGAGATGAGGAAAGAATCCCGAAGGAGACGATTATTGTTTGTTTTTGAGTTTTCAGTCTTTTATTGCTTTTGAAAGTTTGTCATAAGTTAATGAGCTTAAGCCTAAACCAATGGATTTAGTAAACTCATCACATCTTCCCTCTGATTAGGGGTAATGAGAATTACTTTAAGTGTGAAGTCAGATTCTCACACTTAATCACCTTGGTGTAGGATTAAGATCATTAGCCTACTTGTGATTATTTAGATGTTTTTGTGATTTTTGTTTAGTGTTGAGTAATGAGGTTAAACCATAATCAGGGATTAAGCAAACCCATTACACTATCCTAATAGAAGGATAATAGATGAGAGTGTTTAAGCTGAGGAAAGCTCCTCAACTTAATCCATGATTAGGGATTAAACTCATGACAAAACAAGCCTTTGATTAAGTGGATTTTATTTGGTGATATGATGATGAAGTGATTTTTATGATTTGTAAGACAACTTGAGGGGGACTTGTCCATTAACACTAGGGTTAGTCCTTCTTAACCACTTAAGGAAGAATTAGAACCCTAATGCAAGGCCCAAGTTACAAGTGTGATGTCTTGATGATTATTAGGTGAATTGATTAAGAGATTTAAACACATAAAGGGTTTAACACTTAGGATTAAAGTTATACACTCCATCCTAAGAGAAGGATGCAGGCATAAGCTTAATCACAAAGTCTTAAAGCCTTTAGGGTTTAGTCTCTGATTATGAGATGAGAAGAGAGGACTCAAAGGGAGACACAAAGGTAAAACTATGGGGGGACTAATCAAAACCCTAATTCATTATCATGCTTGGTTGGTCCTAAGGTTTGTGTGGTTTTCAAGAGCAATCTTCAAAGGAGCCACCAGGAAGCAGATGAACAAGATCAAGAGAAGCAAAGTGACTTGCTTCATTCAAGAAGTCAAGTCACTTGAAGAAAGAAAGTGGGGGGAAGAAGAATGAGCAAGCTCAATCTCAAACACATATAAGAATGCAGCAATGGATGCAAGAGAAATGAAAAGAAAAGTTATGGGAAGTGAAGGCAAATTCACTTCCCAAGTTTACTTACCACCTGAAATGTTAGAAAGAAAAGCAATGCAATGCTAAATGAAATGAAATGGTATGATGATAGACCAAACCAGAAGCATGTTGATGATGAAAATGATGCTATGAGATGCTGCAAACATGAGGCAAGGCATGGGGATGCTCATACAAGATTATGAATGCAAATGATGCAAGCTAAGGAGCATGAACAAGCATGGAAAGTTATGAATCATACAAGACAAATGACATGGCAAATATGTAATGCAATGGTCAAAAATGCTTTCTATATGTCTTAAGATGTCAAATGGATCACAAGAATGCACAAAATGCAAAGACAAGTCATGTTATGCAAGAGAATGCAAGAAGGATGCAAAAGAAAGCCCAAATTAGGGTTCATGAATCAAACATCAAACAAAAATCCAAAACAGAAACAAAACCCTAAGATAAAAAATGGAAAATGGCACCCAAAGAAACCCTATACCTATAATAAACCACTGCCCAAAGGGGAGCTCTCAACTCTCAACCAAATTCAAGTTATGAATTTTCTAAGTTATTAGGGTTTTTTAGGGTTCTATACAAAAGAAATGCCAAACAAATGGAAAATGCAAGATCAAATCATGGTCATTTTACCCTAGAAACTACATGCCAAACACAAAACAATGCAAGAAGAATCAATGTCTCAACCTTCTCCAATAGGCAGAAACGAATTTTTGAATTTAGGATCAAATTAATGCACAAAATATGATTTAATTCAATGAAAAATTCTTAAAATGCATCAAGATCAAAAAAGAAATTTGGTTTGAAGGTTGGACAATGTTTCTAAATGTCTTAGAACATTTCATGAATTTTTTTGTAATTTTTAAATACCTAAAAGTATTTTTAATTAATTAATTCCCATTAATCAATTAAAAATAATCTTTTAAATATTTAAAAATTCTTTTTTAATGATAAAAAATAAAATAAAAATGTTTTTGGGTCTTAAAAATTAATAAAACTTTTAGGAAAAAGTTTCATAATTTTTAAGAATTTTTAACTATTTTAAAATAATTATGCAAGTTTAATGAAATAAAAAGAATTAAAAATCAAATAAAATAAAAGTAAACAGAAAGGATGGCTGAGATTGATTCTGGCAGTGGATGGGTTGACTGCGCGCGCAGATCAAAGGCCCATATTCAAACTTCTAAAACTCAATTAATTAAATTAATTAATCCTGATTATCACTTAATGAAATGATCCTGACCCTTCGTACACGCGCGGGAGATGAAATCCAGTGGCTCACATTCAAACTTTGCCCTAACCCTAATTAACCTCACTAATTACTTTCAGGCTGCCGGAGAAGACTTCCGGTCGTCTTCTCCGGCCAGCTCTCACCTGAGAAACCTCAAAACCCCTCAAAACGTAACAAAAACAAAATCTATGAATTGGGAAATGATCTCCAGCCTCTCACGAATCAAACCCCTCTCTCAAAACAAATTTATTCTTCCTAAACAAGCTGAATCGAAAGAAAGAAAAACTAGGGCACGCAAGCTTCAGAGACAAATTAAATACTCAAAACAAAGCCATTTCAAAAACTAAGAACATCAGGATGATCAGTGAATCACATAGAACAAGTTTGTAACAAGAAAAATGATTTCTGGAAAAATAATTTTCGAGCTACCTGAGATTTGGAGCTTTCAACTTGAGGACTTTCTGGCCACTTCTTACAGTGCAAACCACTCCACTTGATCCCCAGAAGATGTTTGAATGCTCAAAAGAAGTTTGTGTTGGCTGGATAATGAGATTCGACAGCTTCTGCTCAAGCTTGATCAGAAATGGCAATGGAGTTTCTGGAGGTTTCAGGCCATTGTGAATGATGGTTTGTGATCCTGAGGATGAATGGAGAAGGTCTGGAGTGTTTGTTTGTGTGTTTGTGGTTTGTGGGAGGAGATTCGATTGAAACTGCAAAATGAAGTGAGGAATGGCAGTGAGATGTTCAGGCTGTTTCAGGCTTGTGTTCTTGGTGCTTTCTACTCAGTGATACATGGTGAGTTGAATGGAGAAAATGGTTGGAGTGTTTTGTGGCTGTGGAGGCAGATTCGAAGACAAATGCAATTGGGAGTGTTTGTGTGAATGTCTTGAATGAGAGAGCTTCAGCCTGGCTTAGTACATGAAATGGCTTGCAAATTGTCCACATAACTCTCTCTCATTGGTCAGTTGATTGGACATGTGCTTTATTGATTGGTAAGTTGCCTTTTGCAAAAAGTCAAAAATTGTGTAAGAGAGGTATGGTGAAGTGCTAGCTTGGTACAAAGCCTAGGGGCTGCGCAGCATGGGATGGTGAGTGAGCTAGCAAGGTCAGCATCCAAGGTCACAAGTTGTAGGAAGCATGATGAGTGGTTTTGCAAGTTGTTGTACTTTGGTTCACATGTGAGAAATTCTTGTTACACAAACCAAACCATGGGGAAACTTGGTCCAATTCTGATTTTTAAGGCTCATAGAATGTTTGTGTGCTGGTTTGGAATGGATTAGAGGTCACATAATGCATTGGTTCATGACTTTGCAAAATTTCCATTTGAAGCATGCCTTGAAAAACAATGATTTTTGCCAACTTTGCCTTGCCATAACTTTTGATCCAAGAAGAGTTTGATCATGTTCTTGTACTTTTTGAAAAGGGAAAGATGAGATCTACAACTTTCATGACCAAAGTTTTTCCATTTGAAGCATTTTTGGATCAAGAATCATGGCTTGAAAAATGACATAAAATGATGCATTCTTGAAAAGTCAACTATGCCCAAAAAGTCAACATTTGCAAAAACCCTAAATTCTTGATTTTTATGAACTTCAACCTTCTTCCATGATCAAATAAAGATCATATACACTCAAAATGATGAAGATCACCCATTGGTTGGGTCATTGGGGGCCTCAGATGCCCTGATTTTACACTGACTTGTCTGAAAAGTCAACCTTTGATCAGATGACTTCCCCATGGAATTTCTTCATGAAAATTGATATGCATACTCCCTATACCATATAGAGATCAATGGAAACAAGAATGACCAAAAAATTTGGAGTTATGGCCTCTGAAACCAAAACCCTAATTTTCAGTCAACTGTGCAGTCAAACCTGACTCTGCATCCACTCAAACCCTAGTTCTTGTGATTCCTCTGCAATTTTGACTTTGAGGAGATGGAATATGATATAAGAACACACATGGACCCCTTTGAGTTGATTAGTGGCCTTTGTAATGGCTCAAGATGCTTTGGGATTGCTCAGATCACAAACCCTAGGTGCAGATGCCCTAGAAACTATGCAGTGAATCAAAAATGAGATGTGAGATGATATGATTGTGTTTATGCATATGAGGATGATCACAAGCCATGGTGTGAATGGGTGAGGGCAAATTTGGGGTGTTTACAGCTGCCCCTATTCAAACATGAGTTAGCTGTGCAGGTTGTAAGCGACGGCTTAACAGGCAAACAAGATAACTTGTGGTTGAATATCAAAGACAGTCCAAAATTTGCACTCACAAAATGAAGAAGAAAAGGGATATAGATTGTAAAAGAAAATAAAGTGTATTGTAAAGTGTAGGCGACGGAGGACGACCGTCGGGCAGAGGACGACTGCTGGGTAAATAGCAACGACGGGGACGGCCGACACGCTGGGAAAGTGAGGAAAATAAAGCAATGACGGGGACGGCCGACATGCTGGGGATAAAAGGTAAAGCTAAGACGGGGACGGCCGACTAGCTGGAAAGAAGTAATATATTATGATGGGGACGGCCATCAAGACGAAGTTGTAGCATTCTCTGGGGGTTAATGAAACATGACGGGGACGACCATCAAGTTCATAAAGCAAAGTAAACGACGACGGGGACGACCATCGGGTTAAAAGGAGAAGGGACCACGACGGGGACGGCCATCGGGCTAAAGAGAAAAAGGGACCACGACGAGGACGGCCATCGGGTTAAAGAATAAATGAAATAAACAGCTGATGGGGTACGGCCATCAAAGGTGAAGGACGATCACCTAGCAGGGTACGGCTGCTCTGTTGGGAATAAAAGGAATATGATGGGGACGGCCATCAAAGGTGGAGGACGACCACCTGGCAGGGTACGGCTGCCGAAAATATCAACGATGGGGACGGCCATCGGATAGAAAAGGTCAACGATGGGGACGGCCATCGGACGAGCATGATGGAGGACGACCATCAAGAAGTGGAGGACGACCACTCAGCAGGGGACGGCTGCTCTCGAGGTTTCTCATGACATAGGACGAATGCCAGATAACCAAAATCAACAATGGGGACGACCATTGGATAAAGTGATGAAGGACGATCATCAAAAAGGTGGAGGACGACCACCTAGCAGGGGACGGCTGCTAAAATATCAACGATGGGGACGACCATCGGATGAGCATGATGGAGGACGACCATCAAGAAGTGGAGGACGACCACTCAACAGGGGACGGCTGCTCTCGGGGTTATCATGACACAGGACGAGTGTCAGATAAAAGAAAATGCTTTGTTGGTGATCTACTGGGGAATAGTAAACACGGACGAGCGTTTACATCCAAGAAACAAAAGGTATAAGTGTTTGGTATTATGTATAGATTAAAGATGCGGACGAGCATCCTTAAGACTATGATACGGACGAGTATCACGTAGAAACAAACTGACACATGTTCAGGGATGATGATACGGACGAGTATCAACTGGTTAACAAAGAACACGGACGAGTGTTGCATCTGAAAGAATCCTTCTGGGGAATAGTAGACACAGACGAGTATCTATATTCAAGAAGACATAAGTGTTTGACACGGTGTGTGGATTAAAGATGCGGACAAGCATCCCTAAGAGTATGATACGGACGAGTATCATGTAGAAACAAACACTAGACGCAATGTTCTGAGATGATGATACGGACGAGTACCAACTGGTTAACAAAGAACAAGGACTACCGTCGAATCTGCGGGGATATGAGTGATGATGTATACAAGATACGGATGAGTATCTGTATAAGTGTACCAATGGGTAGTGAGTATTGTATAATGTATAGATGAGTGTTTATCTGCTGGGGAGAGTGACACGGACGAGTGTCAAAGAGAAAAGTAAAATAATAACAAGTATATGGGTGATGAAGGTGTAAGCGACTGCGCTGGGGATATGACACGGACGGGTGCCAAGAAAATGTATATATAAGTATATGTGAGTGCAAAGAGGATGTCTTTGGCTTTCTGCTGGTGATTTGTGACACGGACGGGTGCCAGAAAGTATCTGTAATACGGGTGATCCTATTTGTAAAGAGTGTTCAGGCGACTTTACTGGGGAAAGATGGCACGGACGGGTGCCAAAAGGAGTAGATACTGGCGTTTGTGATTTGTGAGGCAACTGCTTTTGCTGGGACTCTGGTGGGAGTTTTTCTGTACAATGATGATGAACGGTTATTATTCACAAGTGTCAATTTATAACATGGCTTATGATTATGCTATGCGTTTGATTTTTGCCGTAATGCTCCGTATTAGACGGAATGCTACGCTCTGAGGGGATAGTATGATGCAAATGCCATGATTATGCAAAGAGGCACAGATCCAGGATTCGGATCCCGTCACTGCGAAGATCTCTGGCTGATCTGCTTGAAGCGAACATCCCAGCTGGGGATGCGATCACTGGTAGATCTAATGATGTATCTGTTCGGGGATATAGGTCACTGATTGACATATCCTTACAATACGGGACCCAGCTGGGGTTTGTAGAAGCTTTCTGTACTCTGTTGTGACTTCTTCGCGCGTTGCTCTTCCGGATAGAGGCTGGGACTCTGTGGGGAGATGGTTCCCTGACTTCTGTATTCAGCTGAGGATGACATGGCAACTCGGCTGGGGGATTGTGAGAGGCACCTCAGCTGGGGAGAGCAACAAGAGGCAACTCAGCTGGGGATAGAGCATTTCAGATGCTGAGATTGAGTGCATGTCGATTTGGCAACTTTGCTGGGGAAATGGGCACTCTCCAGTGCCACGTGGAAGATAGACCGAGTTGATAATGATTCGCCTGTTTGCCGAGACGTGACTTGCATGCCCCAGGTTGCGTCCTGGATACCTGCAATCCTGCAAAGATAAGGAGACGCACAAAAGGTCCCGAGGTATCCTTTACTGGATTCCGTCATAGGAGTTTAAGTACTTTCGAGAGTAATCATATTCCCTGCAAGCATGTGTTTCATTTTCTTTCTTTTTAGTGAAAAACATCTGTACTTATGCAATTAGTTTTTTAGAGACATCAGACATCCTTTGCAAATGAAAATGTACAAGACGAAACATGACTGAAAATCTGATTTTATTAATTCATGTGCCCTAAATTGGCAAAATACAGTCAAGGAAACATATCTCCTGAAATGAAGAGACTGTTACAAATTGAGAAACAAAATGCTGGCGATGTTGACGAGGTTTTCAAGGAGCTTCCTCTTCTGCTATGACTCGTATGACAATGACGTTCTTCTCGTCTTGCTCTCTGGAGAGAATTGATTCTGATTGAAGCTTGATCCTTCGAAGCTTTCTAAGTTGTAAGCGATACAGACGAATTCAGAATGCAGTTGTTCGCTTATTCCCTTATTTTGCATGGATCGCCCTTTCGGGTTTTCAATCCATCGGGATATCCATTTTTGCCTGAGTTGTCCAATGCGGCTTTTCAACTCAGCGGGTGTACATTTTTCATTTATTTCCCTTGTTTTTACCCGAGTCTTTTATTCTGTTTTTGACTCGCCGGGATGCCCTATTTTTGCCTGGACTTACATTCTGTTTTTATGTCCAGCGGGTCATTTTATGCGAAGTATTTTTTAACTGCATCTGAATTCACAGGGGACGGGAAATCTTCACCATCCATGGTGCTGAGCATCAGCGCTCCACCAGAGAAAACTTTCTTTACGACGAATGGTCCTTCATAATTCGGAGTCCATTTGCCCCTGTGGTCTGTATGAGGAGGGAGGATTCTTTTCAGCACAAGATCTCCTACTCGGTACTCTCGGTGCCTGACTTTCTGATCGAAGGCCTTCTTCATTCTCTTCTGATATAACTGCCCGTGGCAGATTGCAGCCAATCTTTTCTCTTCGATCAGACTCAGTTGCTCGAATCGGGACCGTACCCATTCTGCTTCACTTAGTTTAACATCCATTAATACCCGCAGAGAGGGTAGTTCAACTTCAACAGGTAGGACTGCTTCCATACCGTATACAAGCTGATACGGTGTTGCCCCAGTGGACGTTCTGATTGATGTGCGATACCCATGCAAAGCAAATGGTAGCATTTCATGCCAGTCTTTGTAGGTGACTACCATCTTCTGCACAATCTTCTTAATATTCTTATTGGCTGCCTCAACAGCGCCATTCATCTTTGGCCTGTAAGGAGAAGAATTGTGATGCTGGATCTTGAAGTCCCGGCACAGCTCTGCCATCATTTTGTTGTTTAGATTGGAACCATTATCAGTAATGATTCGCTCGGGCACTCCATACCGACAGATGATATCTCTCTTCAGAAATCTGGCTACCACTTGTCTTGTAACATTTGCATATGAGGCAGCTTCAACCCACTTGGTGAAATAGTCAATGGCGACCAGGATGAACCTGTGGCCGTTTGAAGCAGTTGGCTCAATCTTGCCGATCATATCAATGCCCCACATGGCAAAGGGCCATGGTGAAGACATGATGTTCAAAGGATTGGGAGGCACATGCACCTTATCTGCGTAGATCTGGCACTTATGACATTTTCTGGCGTAGGCACAACAGTCTGCATCCATCGTGGTCCAGTAATAGCCTGATCTTAACAACTTCTTAGCCATTGCATGTCCTCCAGCATGGGTACCAAAAGAGCCTTCGTGTACTTCATGCATCAACAAATCTGCTTCTGTCTTGTCAACACATCTGAGGAGTACCATATCAAAGTTCCTCTTGTATAAAGACCCATCAGTGTTCAGAAAGAAACTTCCAGCAAGCCTTCTCAAAGTCTTCTTATCATTGGAAGATGCCCCAGGTGGGTATGTTTGATCCTCCAAGAAGCACTTAATGTCATGGAACCAAGGCTTGTCATCCTTGACAACATCCGCTGCAAATACATATGCTGGTCTGTCTAGTCTGGACACTGAAATCTGGGGTACAAAGTTAGCCGTTTGAACTTTGATCATGGATGAAATGGTAGCAAGAGCATCTGCAAACTGATTCTCGTCCCGAGGGATATACTCAAGCTTGACTGTTGTGAAGAAAGTCAATAACCTCCTTGTATAATCCCTGTAAGGTATCAGATGATCCTGGTGAGTGTACCACTTCCCGTTGGTCTGATTGACTACCAAAGCTGAATCTCCGAATACAGTCAAAGTTTTGATCCTGAGGTCAATGGCTTCCTCAAGACCCATAATGCAAGCTTCGTATTCAGCTTCGTTGTTAGTGCAGTTGAAAGTGAGTTTTGCCGAGAAAGGCATGTGAACTCCTTTAGGTGTAATGAGTACTGCACCAACACCACGGCCATTCATGTTAACAGCCCCATCAAACATCATAGTCCATTCTTCCTCCGGGTCAGGCCCTTCGGTGTGAATAGGCTCTTCGTGATCTTTTGCTTTAATGAACATGATGTCCTCATCGGGGAAGTCAAACCTCATAGGCTGGTAGTCATCAATGGGTTGCTCAGCAAGATATTCAGATAGTACACTGCCCTTGATGGCTTTCTGAGATGTGTACTGTATGTCGTATTCTGTGAGAATCATCTGCCATCTTGCAACCCGCCCGGTAAGAGCTGGCTTCTCGAAAATGTACTTAACTGGATCCATTTTTGAGATTAATAAGGTAGTGTGGGTCAACATATACTGTCTCAGTCGGCGAGCAGCCCACGCTAAAGCGCAGCAAGTTTTCTCGAGCAGTGAATAACGCTGTTCACAGTCGGTAAACTTTTTGCTTAGGTAGTATATTGCATACTCTTTTCGACCAGACTCGTCATGCTGGCCCAACACACACCCCATTGACTCTTCTAGCACTGTCAAGTACATAATCAGAGGTCTTCCTTCAACTGGCGGCATGAGGATTGGAGGTTCTTGCAGATACTCCTTGATCTTGTCAAAAGCCTTCTGGCAATCTTCGTTCCACCTGACCGTTTGTTCCTTTCTTAACAGCTTGAACAAGGGTTCACAGGTTGCTGTGAGGTGAGATATGAACCGTGAGATGTAGTTCAATCGACCTAAGAACCCTCGAACTTCCTTTTCTGTCTTCGGTGCAGGCATTTCTTGTATAGCCTTGACTTTATCAGGGTCAACCTCAATCCCTTTCTCGCTTACAATAAAGCCCAGCAGCTTACCGGATCGCACCCCGAATGTGCATTTGTTGGGGTTCAACTTCAGTTGGTATTTCCTCAGACGCTTGAACAACTTCAGCAGATTTACCAGGTGATCTTCCTCTGTAAGGGACTTGGCGATCATATCATCCACGTAACATTCTATTTCCTTGTGGATCATATCGTGGAATAATGTCACCATAGCCCGTTGATATGTGGCACCAGCATTCTTCAGTCCGAATGGCATCACTTTGTAACAGAACGTGCCCCAAGGTGTAATGAATGTTGTCTTCTCCATGTCTTCAGGTGCCATTTTGATCTGGTTGTATCCTGAAAATCCGTCCATGAAGGAGAATACCGAGAACTGAGCCGTGTTATCCACCAATACGTCAATGTGAGGTAAAGGGAAATCATCCTTCGGGCTGGCTCTGTTCAGATCCCGGTAATCAACACACATCCTTACTTTGCCATCCTTCTTTGGCACAGGTACTATGTTAGCAACCCACGGCGGATAGCTAGTCACAGCAAGGAACCCGGCGTCCCATTGCTTTTGTACCTCTTCCTTGATTTTCATAGCCATGTCTGGGCGAGTTCGGCGCAGCTTCTGTTTCACTGGTGGGAATTCTTCCCTCAAAGGCAGCTTGTGCACGACTATATCGGTGTCCAACCCTGGCATATCTTGATACGACCAAGCAAACACGTCAACATACTCTTGAAGCAGATCTATCAGTCGTCTCTTCACTGAGTCTTGCAGGCAGGCCCCGATTCTAACTTCTTTCACGTCTTCATCTGTACCAAGATTGATCACCTCAATCTCCTCCTGGTGAGGAGTAATAACCTTTTCCTCTTGTCTCAACAACCTGGCTAGCTCTTCAGGAAGCTCATATTCTTCATCAACCCCTTCATCAGCTTGATTGATTGGATTGTCAAAGTCATACGATGTCATAGCCGTGTTGTTGTCGGTGCTGTCAGGAAGGCACTCTCTGCAAAGGTTAAGTTCGTTCATTTTAGTGATTGATTTTAATCTTGCTTTAGAAAAAAGTGAAATGAAGTTATCATTTTGAAAACACCGCCATTTATTTTTTGTACAAAAAGAAAAATGGAAAAACAGTGAGCATAAAAGAAAAAGACTCGTTTGCAAAAAGATGTCTGATATTTCATTAATTTAATCTTGTTTGCACAAAAGTACAGATGGCCCTGATTACAAAATGAGTCTTGTCATCTTGGGCAAGATGCAAGACTTTGATGCATGCTATAAAAATACAGGAAATAATAATTACTCTGCATGAGTAACTCTTATAATTTCCTGGGAAGACCAGTTCGAGACACTGCTCCCCGGGATCTTTGGACGAATCCAATTCTCCAGATTGCGCTCCTCTTCCAGCTCGTCTTCCAGACAGTTGATAGCATCGGGGGTAAGCATCCCCCCACTGACAAAACCTGGCTCTGCAGCAGCCTTTGCTTGATGTTGAGTTGGTCTGTAACCCAACCCAAACTTGTCCTTCTTCTCCTCCACAGCTAAAACCTTGCCCCAGCCTAGGGCAGTTCCTTCTTCAACAACCTTCCGGGCTTGTTGGTATGATGACATTGGAGTACCATATACAGCAGATGCTTCATTCACATTCAAAGCTTCAAACCCCTGGCTCATTGTTTCATGGATCTCCCCATCCATTTCAATGTACTTATAGGTTGCCAGGTGGCTGACAAAAATGTCCTCCTCTCCACAGATTGTGACAACTTGACCTTCCCACTCAAATTTTAACTTTTGGTGAAGGGTAGACGTTATTGCGCCGGCGGCGTGAATCCAGGGTCTACCCAACAAACAGCTGTAGGCGGGCTGAATGTCCATCACATAAAAGATAGTTTTAAAGGTCTGCGGGCCAATTGTCACGGGCAGCTCAATCTCTCCCAGAACCGATCTCTTCGAACCATCAAAGGCTCGTACCACCAGGTTGCTGGGTCTCAATGCCAATCCATCATATTCTAACTTCACCAGAGCCTTCTTTGGTAAGACATTCAGGGAAGAACCTGTGTCCACCAGCACATGAGAAAGGACAGCTCCTTTGCATTCCATGGTTATGTGCAAGGCTTTGTTGTGATTGCGGCCATCCACTGTCAGGTCAGAATTGGTAAACCCTAGCCCATTGCTAGCAGTAACATTTCCAACCACGGTTTCCAATTGGTTGACAGTAATCTCCTCAGGCACGTAAGCTGCGTGCAGGACTTTAAGTAGTGCGTTCCGATGGGCTTCGGAGCACATAAGCAGTGAGAGGATAGAGATTTTGGATGGCGTCTGGTGAAGTTGATCCACAATTTTGTAATCACTCTTTTTGATGATTCTCATAAACTCATCAACTTCTTGATCGAACGGTGTCTTCAAGGCTTCTTTGGCAGCTGGATCTTCCTGCACCGAGCTCTTTCCTTTTGCCTTGGCAGCAGCTTCTGCTTCGGCAGTAGGTCTTTGAACTTGTGAGGCGAAGAGACGTCCGCTTCGAGTGAAGCCTCCGCCTCCCCCCACATTATCCACTTGTGGTGCAGGTGCTGATGTTTCAAGAGTGATTCTTTTTCCTTCGCAGTACACGTCAGAGCCATAGTGCCAAGGGATGGCCCTATTGCTTTCATATGGTACTGGTCCAGGCACCGTGACAGTGACTGGACTGATTGCTGCTGCTGAAGGGACTGTAATTGTTTGTGGATCATAAAAGATTGTAACTGGTGCTCTGGTGGGAGCAGCACCTTCTGAATGGTAGGCGGAATTATTTTCAGGATCGTAGAATATGGTAACAGTGGAGACATCTTCATGATTGATTGCTGGTGTTGTAGGAGGTGTTGTTGGAAGGACTGATGTTGTTGTTGATGGAGATTCGAAATGGAATGAAGCTGAAGTTGTAGCAGGAGAAACTGTTGAAAACTGATCATTTGGGAGGACAGATGAAGTATTGGTTGATGTTGCTGGTGAATTATCGGGAACAATAGTTGCTGCGGTTGTAGGAGGTTCTGAGACTGTTGTTGATGAAGTTGTCGGATTTGTCGGAAATGATGTAGTGATCTGTAGCAAGCCACTCTGAATAAGGCTGTCAATGCCATTCCTCAGGTCCTCACACCCATTCCATGAAATATTACAATAGGGACACCCTAGTTCACACCCTGGAAATATTTGGTTTTCACGGAGTTGAGCTTTGATTTCCACCAATGGTGTCCTGATCTGATCCACACTGGTTATTAAATAAGACGGTTGGTCTTCTTCAATAGCGTTAATCCGAGGACCACCATGGTTTGGCATAGGGTTTTTATTGACATTGGGCGGAGGTGCAAAGTTCAGAGCCTTGGAGTCTACCAAGTCTTGTACCTTCATATGCAGAGCCCTGCATTTTTCTGTACTGTGACCAGGTGCGTTTGAATGGAAAGCACACCTAGCATTGGAGTCATAGTTTCTTGGTAGACTGTTGGGATCCGGAGGTGCCAACGTTCTTAGCTCAACTAGGTTGAGTTTCAGAAGTTGTGGCAGCAAAGCAGCATACGGCATTGGGATCGGGTCGATCACTCGGTTAGCTTGGGATGGCCTTTGTTGGAATGGCCTCTGTTGATTGTTGTTGTCGGAGTTGTTGTTGTTGTAGTTCCTTGGAGGATACTGATTCTGCTGATACTGAGGTTGTTGTTGGAAGTTTTGTTGCGGAGGTTGATAGACTGGCTGAGGATGTGCTGGAGCAGGGATGGTGACTGCTGCTATTGACCTTTGAACATACTGGGGCCTACCCCTGTTGGTGTGAATGGCATTGGTCTCGCCAGTTCTTCTCGGGCCTGCAAAAGGCTTTCTCGTACTACTGGACGAGCTTGCACCGTTATCAGAGATCTTACCCATTTTTAACAGGCTTTCAATTCTTTCCCCAGCTATGACAACATCTGCGAAGCTAGTGGAAGAGAAAGCAGCCAACCTGTCAATATACGTTCCCTGGAGAGTGTTCATAAACATGTCTGCCATTTCTCTCTCAGACATTGGTGGTTGAACGGCAGCAGCCAGTTGCCTCCATCTTTGAGCATATTCTCTGAAGCTCTCCCTCGAAGACTGTGACATTCCCATCAGGAGAGTCCTGTTGGGTGCCATGTCTAGATTATACTGATACTGTCTGATGAAGGCTTCTGCCAGGTCCTTCCAGCATCTTATAGTTGCTCTTGTCAGATGGGAATACCATTCCCTAGAAGCTCCAGTCAAGCTATCTTCGAAGTAAAACATCCAAAGTTTCTCATCCATTGTATAGGCCTTCAGCCTTCCCAGAAATGATTGTAGATGAGTCCGGGGGCATGAAGTCCCATTATACTTTTCGAAACAAGGAGGTTTGAACTTATGGGGGATCCTGACCCCGTCTACCAAACCCATGTCCATGACGTCGAAGCCCAAAGAATTTTGAGACTCCAGTGATCTCAACTTCTCAGCTATTTCCTCCAATCGTCTATCATAAGTTTCCTCTCCAGCACCCATTACTGTAAATTGGTCCTCCTGAGGGTCTTCTTGAAGTACTCTGGCTGCAGTGGCTGTTCCTTGAACATTTGCAGGAATGTTAATCTCAGGATGTAGATGTGGGCCAAACACAGGGGGGGTTAACATGTGGTTGCACCCGTTCATTGTTACTTGTGCCGGCAGTCCCCACATGGGGCTCATCTTGATTCCTCCCTTCCACCAAAGCTCTGAGCCTCTCCTGGCTTTGAGCTAAATTGTTCATTACTTCCATGAACTGTGTTATCTGAGTTCTCATCTCCAGCCTTTCGTTGGCCATCTGGTTTCTGACCTCCGTAAGGTCCTGCTGCATCTGATCCATCTGGATTCCCGGAAGGTTGTTTCTAGTTGGGTACCTGTGTGGCCTGTTGAGGGGAAATACCCGGCGGCGAGCAATAATTCCTGAGATTCACAACAGAGGTTAGTAACAACAAAACAAAAACCTGCAAAACAAACAAAAGGGTTAGTATGCAATGCAGTTATGCTTATTTGTTCTCAAGGTATCCGGTTTGGCATTCAGTTTTGACCCTTCCAGACCCTTGAAGATGATGCTGTTGAAGTTGCTTTTGAAGTGAACCCAGATAGAAACCAACACAAATATATTACATAAGATGAAATAATACAACTTGTTCATTTTACAACACAAGCCCTTAAAGGGGTCAAAATACATCACAAAAAGGTAAAAGTACATAGAATGGAAACAACAACAAGCGAATGGTCAAACTCCAAGGCCAAACTCATCCTCACGAACTTCCTTAAGAAGTGCTTCGGTCACAGGATCAGCCGGACGCTCCGTGAGACCTCTGATGAGAAGGTTTCTTGTTGCAACAGCTGCAGTCAACTTCTTGTTCTGACTTTGATCCTTAGACCTCTTCACTCCAGCTCTGATTTCTAGCTCTGATATTTCCTTCTGGGCTGCTGCCAGGGCTTTTTCCATCTGCTCCATCTTGTCTTGGACTCTCTTGTCTTCTAGAGTACGGGCCTCAGTGATCCGGACCCACCTGGCCTGACTCTCTTTCAGGTACAAGTCTGTTCTCGCTCTCTGGAACTGGGCTTCTTTACAAGCATTCTTCAGAATCTGTTCACCAGCTTTAGACTTGTTGATATAATCTCCAGACTTCTCAATTTTAGTCAAGTGTTCCACCCTCAACTTCTCCAATCTCTCAATCTCCCTCACACCTTCACTCCTCTCCCTGAGGGTCTTCTGCAAGGCTTGGGTTAACTTCTCGTTTCTTTCCTTCAAGCTCTCAAACTCCTCCAAACTGATAGTGGCAGGGGGTGGTGCTGAAGATGACTCAGGCATGTCTTCTATGGTAAAGGGCATTCCAGAGAATTGGGCCCTAGCATGGGACCACTCATAATATTGGACTGATGCCACATTATTGCACTTCCCCAGAATGGTGATTCCCTTGGTTTGAACATGATCCCAGGCCCAAGCAGCCTGCCTAACAGCAGCCAAACTAATCTTGTTCTCACAGTAGAGGGTCTCAACCAAGTCTTGTTCCCTAGGAGTATGAACCAGTGCGTAGCCCAATTGTCTCCTGAACAGCAGAGGGTTGTAGTTGATACTTCCTTTAACTCCTATCAAAGGCACATTGGGAAAGTGCCCACAGCTGGTGACTATATCCCTGCCCTTGGTGTTTTGAGTACACCATCTGATGTCTGCTGAAGTGAGAGTAGTGAGCCTCTTAGCCCAGTTGCTTTGCTGATGAGGATTTAGAAATGCATCTGTCCTGGGTAGATGCCTGAGAAGCCAAGCATGAAATAATGGAGCACAACACCTCACTAGCCTCCCCCTCTGCTTCTCATTCTTCTGATGTACTGAGTAATAGAGATCACCCAGTAAAGTTGGCACTGGGTTCTTCAGGATGAACAAATGGATTGCATTCTTGCTGATGAATCGGGGCTCATCTGCAAACAACACAATTCCATATACACTTAAGGCCAACAGAGCACAAACAGCTTTCCACTCCCCCAAGGAGGCCTTCAAACTAGCTTGAGAAATTAAGAAGTCCAGATGAAATCCAGGGATCCCAGCTTTAGAGGCCATATGTTGCTCAATCAAAGCAGGTTCCAGGTGCAAAGCTTTTGCTATCTCTCCATTGCTAGGAAAGACCATTTCAGGGTTGAAAGGGATTTCTCTCTTGATAGGCAGACCAATCAATGATGAGTATTCTTCCAGAAGAGGACCCAACTGAAAGTCTTGAAAGGTGAAACATCTCAATGGGGGGTCATAGAACTGAATACAGGTATGGATCAGGCTTCTCTGAGATGGGTCCAGATCTATGACCAAGTCAAGTATATCCCCATAATGCTCCCTGAACAAAGGCATGTGATCTGGAGTGATCAGGGTTTGGATCCTCCTGATGTCTGATAAGTCTGGTTGGAAGAAATGATAAGTGATGTTGCTTTTCTTTGGAACCATG
The DNA here is from genome assembly GCA_963966055.1 of Lathyrus aphaca. Classification (NCBI taxonomy): domain Eukaryota; kingdom Viridiplantae; phylum Streptophyta; class Magnoliopsida; order Fabales; family Fabaceae; genus Lathyrus; species Lathyrus aphaca. The sequence goes on along the minus strand of OZ014524.1, from coordinate 117,316,063 downwards.
ATGCTGAGACTGAGTAGAATAAGTGCTGATGAAGATGCTGAGGAGTGGGCCACTGGCTGGCTAGTGCAAGTAACTGAAGTATATGGCTGACAGGCTGAAGCAAGTGCTGGTGGAGACAGGTCAAAACTGCAGATGGGGTCAAAACTGAAACCAAAGATGAAGGTGGATACCCTGAAACACAAATAAGCACATGTTAATATGATGCAATGAGTATGTATGCAAATGAAATGCAAGGGTCTGTGACTGATCTGGATCTGATTAAAATGCCCTGATATAAGTCCATGTGTGTTCAAGAATCCCAGATGGAGGTCTATAAATCCAGTAACCAGGGTGGGGGGCTCAAATAAAGAACCACAAGTCCAGGGTTTTAGAATCACAAGAACTATCCAACATGGAGCATTCTTAACAAAGTCAAAGTAACAGGGTATTCTGAGGTCAAGGTACCTGCAAACCTGTAAACAGCCCAACCCCCTCACAGGTGATGATCTAGAACAAGGATCCTCAGACTTGGATCTGTTATGAGAAGTGTAAACACTTCTAACCCAGAGGTACAGTGTTTACAATAACCATAACAATTCCTCCTCTAATTCAACTCAGTTTCTGAAGGTCAGTACTAAAAGGTCATCCAGACTTAGCAGGCTTCCCAGATAGCCCTAGCATTGCAGGAAATCTGCAACACAGAGTTCTCAAGAAGAAACCCATATCTGAACCGTGTTTCATATTCCCGCACCAGACCGAAATGGAATGGGAAAGAATATGATTCACTCTAGCCTAGGTGTCACTCAGGTCCCAGGTATAGGACCTTAACTCTCAATGAATCACCCACCCACCAAAACAAGAAACCAGATCCAGCCAGCAATAATGACAATATGATATAAATGCAGTAAAGAAAGCAGTAGAGTAACTGTACATAAAGCAAAATGAATGCAAATATACAAACACAGATAACACATAACACCCCAATAAACACAAATCAATCAAACGCTAGGAGGAACCCACAAAAAGAACCAGAAGCCCTGGTTGCAGTATAAGGGTCCCCAGCAGAGTCGCCAAGCTGTCGCTCCCGAAGATTAGCATCCAGGTGCAAGCGCGAACGGTCGGCGAAAGGGACAGTGAGAACACACAGCCGTGAACTCACTGGAGATGAATAGAGTCGCCAGCTAGGCATTTTTATCCCGGGGGAAAGGCAATGCTGCATAGACCTAGAAAAAGATGGATAAGACGGTTGCGAACCAGAGAGACTGAGAAAGGGGGTTGGTTACAACCTGGGAAGGTATTAGCACCCAGATTGTCCGTCGTACTCGACGGGATCCACGCTTAAAAGATTTGTGTTATAAAGGGGTAGTGTCAGTGCAATCTGTGTATAAAATAGCTGGAAAGAATGTACAGGTGTCAGTGTGAAGTGTAACATGTATAAATGATGTGTCAGTGTAAGAATGAGAATGAATTGCTCAAGATTATGAGGCTTAAAGAAATGAGCTGGAAAGAGGGGGAATGGACAGAGACTTTTGTTCGATAACCGTTAAGTTATGCCTACGTATCCTCTCGTGCAATGAGGAAGTCAGAACACCGTAGTTCGACCCAAAGAGACTGAAAGATGAATTGACTTGTGAACTGCTTACATGTCAATGCTCAAGTGTATGACCTGTCTGGCTCAGGTGCAAACTGTCTTGCATTAGACGGAAGAAGCAAGTTCTCGGTTGTGAGTGAATGAGATGAGGAAAGAATCCCGAAGGAGACGATTATTGTTTGTTTTTGAGTTTTCAGTCTTTTATTGCTTTTGAAAGTTTGTCATAAGTTAATGAGCTTAAGCCTAAACCAATGGATTTAGTAAACTCATCACATCTTCCCTCTGATTAGGGGTAATGAGAATTACTTTAAGTGTGAAGTCAGATTCTCACACTTAATCACCTTGGTGTAGGATTAAGATCATTAGCCTACTTGTGATTATTTAGATGTTTTTGTGATTTTTGTTTAGTGTTGAGTAATGAGGTTAAACCATAATCAGGGATTAAGCAAACCCATTACACTATCCTAATAGAAGGATAATAGATGAGAGTGTTTAAGCTGAGGAAAGCTCCTCAACTTAATCCATGATTAGGGATTAAACTCATGACAAAACAAGCCTTTGATTAAGTGGATTTTATTTGGTGATATGATGATGAAGTGATTTTTATGATTTGTAAGACAACTTGAGGGGGACTTGTCCATTAACACTAGGGTTAGTCCTTCTTAACCACTTAAGGAAGAATTAGAACCCTAATGCAAGGCCCAAGTTACAAGTGTGATGTCTTGATGATTATTAGGTGAATTGATTAAGAGATTTAAACACATAAAGGGTTTAACACTTAGGATTAAAGTTATACACTCCATCCTAAGAGAAGGATGCAGGCATAAGCTTAATCACAAAGTCTTAAAGCCTTTAGGGTTTAGTCTCTGATTATGAGATGAGAAGAGAGGACTCAAAGGGAGACACAAAGGTAAAACTATGGGGGGACTAATCAAAACCCTAATTCATTATCATGCTTGGTTGGTCCTAAGGTTTGTGTGGTTTTCAAGAGCAATCTTCAAAGGAGCCACCAGGAAGCAGATGAACAAGATCAAGAGAAGCAAAGTGACTTGCTTCATTCAAGAAGTCAAGTCACTTGAAGAAAGAAAGTGGGGGGAAGAAGAATGAGCAAGCTCAATCTCAAACACATATAAGAATGCAGCAATGGATGCAAGAGAAATGAAAAGAAAAGTTATGGGAAGTGAAGGCAAATTCACTTCCCAAGTTTACTTACCACCTGAAATGTTAGAAAGAAAAGCAATGCAATGCTAAATGAAATGAAATGGTATGATGATAGACCAAACCAGAAGCATGTTGATGATGAAAATGATGCTATGAGATGCTGCAAACATGAGGCAAGGCATGGGGATGCTCATACAAGATTATGAATGCAAATGATGCAAGCTAAGGAGCATGAACAAGCATGGAAAGTTATGAATCATACAAGACAAATGACATGGCAAATATGTAATGCAATGGTCAAACATGCTTTCTATATGTCTTAAGATGTCAAATGGATCACAAGAATGCACAAAATGCAAAGACAAGTCATGTTATGCAAGAGAATGCAAGAAGGATGCAAAAGAAAGCCCAAATTAGGGTTCATGAATCAAACATCAAACAAAAATCCAAAACAGAAACAAAACCCTAATATAAAAAATGGAAAATGGCACCCAAAGAAACCCTATACCTATAATAAACCACTGCCCAAAGGGGAGCTCTCAACTCTCAACCAAATTCAAGTTATGAATTTTCTAAGTTATTAGGGTTTTTTAGGGTTCTATACAAAAGAAATGCCAAACAAATGGAAAATGCAAGATCAAATCATGGCCATTTTACCCTAGAAACTACATGCCAAACACAAAACAATGCAAGAAGAATCAATGTCTCAACCTTCTCCAATAGGCAGAAACGAATTTTTGAATTTAGGATCAAATTAATGCACAAAATATGATTTAATTCAATGAAAAATTCTTAAAATGCATCAAGATCAAAAAAGAAATTTGGTTTGAAGGTTGGACAATGTTTCTAAATGTCTTAGAACATTTCATGAATTTTTTTGTAATTTTTAAATACCTAAAAGTATTTTTAATTAATTAATTCCCATTAATCAATTAAAAATAATCTTTTAAATATTTAAAAATTCTTTTTTAATGATAAAAAATAAAATAAAAATGTTTTTGGGTCTTAAAAATTAATAAAACTTTTAGGAAAAAGTTTCATAATTTTTAAGAATTTTTAACTATTTTAAAATAATTATGCAAGTTTAATGAAATAAAAAGAATTAAAAATCAAATAAAATAAAAGTAAACAGAAAGGATGGCTGAGATTGATTCTGGCAGTGGATGGGTTGACTGCGCGCGCAGATCAAAGGCCCATATTCAAACTTCTAAAACTCAATTAATTAAATTAATTAATCCTGATTATCACTTAATGAAATGATCCTGACCCTTCGTACACGCGCGGGAGATGAAATCCAGTGGCTCACATTCAAACTTTGCCCTAACCCTAATTAACCTCACTAATTACTTTCAGGCTGCCGGAGAAGACTTCCGGTCGTCTTCTCCGGCCAGCTCTCACCTGAGAAACCTCAAAACCCCTCAAAACGTAACAAAAACAAAATCTATGAATTGGGAAATGATCTCCAGCCTCTCACGAATCAAACCCCTCTCTCAAAACAAATTTATTCTTCCTAAACAAGCTGAATCGAAAGAAAGAAAAACTAGGGCACGCAAGCTTCAGAGACAAATTAAATACTCAAAACAAAGCCATTTCAAAAACTAAGAACATCAGGATGATCAGTGAATCACATAGAACAAGTTTGTAACAAGAAAAATGATTTCTGGAAAAATAATTTTCGAGCTACCTGAGATTTGGAGCTTTCAACTTGAGGACTTTCTGGCCACTTCTTACAGTGCAAACCACTCCACTTGATCCCCAGAAGATGTTTGAATGCTCAAAAGAAGTTTGTGTTGGCTGGATAATGAGATTCGACAGCTTCTGCTCAAGCTTGATCAGAAATGGCAATGGAGTTTCTGGAGGTTTCAGGCCATTGTGAATGATGGTTTGTGATCCTGAGGATGAATGGAGAAGGTCTGGAGTGTTTGTTTGTGTGTTTGTGGTTTGTGGGAGGAGATTCGATTGAAACTGCAAAATGAAGTGAGGAATGGCAGTGAGATGTTCAGGCTGTTTCAGGCTTGTGTTCTTGGTGCTTTCTACTCAGTGATACATGGTGAGTTGAATGGAGAAAATGGTTGGAGTGTTTTGTGGCTGTGGAGGCAGATTCGAAGACAAATGCAATTGGGAGTGTTTGTGTGAATGTCTTGAATGAGAGAGCTTCAGCCTGGCTTAGTACATGAAATGGCTTGCAAATTGTCCACATAACTCTCTCTCATTGGTCAGTTGATTGGACATGTGCTTTATTGATTGGTAAGTTGCCTTTTGCAAAAAGTCAAAAATTGTGTAAGAGAGGTATGGTGAAGTGCTAGCTTGGTACAAAGCCTAGGGGCTGCGCAGCATGGGATGGTGAGTGAGCTAGCAAGGTCAGCATCCAAGGTCACAAGTTGTAGGAAGCATGATGAGTGGTTTTGCAAGTTGTTGTACTTTGGTTCACATGTGAGAAATTCTTGTTACACAAACCAAACCATGGGGAAACTTGGTCCAATTCTGATTTTTAAGGCTCATAGAATGTTTGTGTGCTGGTTTGGAATGGATTAGAGGTCACATAATGCATTGGTTCATGACTTTGCAAAATTTCCATTTGAAGCATGCCTTGAAAAACAATGATTTTTGCCAACTTTGCCTTGCCATAACTTTTGATCCAAGAAGAGTTTGATCATGTTCTTGTACTTTTTGAAAATGGAAAGATGAGATCTACAACTTTCATGACCAAAGTTTTTCCATTTGAAGCATTTTTGGATCAAGAATCATGGCTTGAAAAATGACATAAAATGATGCATTCTTGAAAAGTCAACTATGCCCAAAAAGTCAACATTTGCAAAAACCCTAAATTCTTGATTTTTATGAACTTCAACCTTCTTCCATGATCAAATAAAGATCATATACACTCAAAATGATGAAGATCACCCATTGGTTGGGTCATTGGGGGCCTCAGATGCCCTGATTTTACACTGACTTGTCTGAAAAGTCAACCTTTGATCAGATGACTTCCCCATGGAATTTCTTCATGAAAATTGATATGCATACTCCCTATACCATATAGAGATCAATGGAAACAAGAATGACCAAAAAATTTGGAGTTATGGCCTCTGAAACCAAAACCCTAATTTTCAGTCAACTGTGCAGTCAAACCTGGCTCTGCATCCACTCAAACCCTAGTTCTTGTGATTCCTCTGCAATTTTGACTTTGAGGAGATGGAATATGATATAAGAACACACATGGACCCCTTTGAGTTGATTAGTGGCCTTTGGAATGGCTCAAGATGCTTTGGGATTGCTCAGATCACAAACCCTAGGTGCAGATGCCCTAGAAACTATGCAGTGAATCAAAAATGAGATGTGAGATGATATGATTGTGTTTATGCATATGAGGATGATCACAAGCCATGGTGTGAATGGGTGAGGGCAAATTTGGGGTGTTTACATGTTCGAAGTAGGGATTAAGGATTTTGGTGATGCAAGTGGATTAATTTGTTGCACGCACAATTTGATTACCCATTTTTTTAGAATCAATTGTCCTTATGTTGGTCTTAGAATCCACTTCTCTTGAAGCAATCCCATCATTTCATACTTTATTGCTTTTATTATTATACCCCCTAAAGTTGTTATCATAAGCCATATTTCAAACACCAGGCCCAATAATCCATTGCCAAATGTCAAATTAAACATCCGAATTATCATTCATGGCCCACCCAGATAATTCGACTTGTTGATTCCATGTTTGACGCCCCTGCATACATTGCTGCTCTATCTTTAGTTTAGATTGTCATGTTGGTATCAATGTGGTACATATCATTGCGTTTGGCGGCACATGATGTACGAAGGGGAATGAATAGACACTTTCTTTGATGATACTAAATGGAAATGAGGAAAGTGGTACAAATTGGTAATGACTCAAGAGTTCCTTTCAAGGGAAATATTGGCTATCTAGCAAAAGACCGATTACCAAATTGGCAGGGACAAGCATGCTTTTGAAAATAATCAAAACAAGTATTATAATTATCATTATCAACCACCAAGTACAATTCAGCATTCAAAAGGGTACAGTTAGAGGTTTTCTGGTGGGAATTTCATTATATTATTTTGCACAAGAGTTTCCAAAAGAGTTCATTATAAATATTACAAGGTTCTCTATACAAAGTTGTTGCCTCATTATACAAGTTTTTTCTCATAATTATAAAGTATTAGGATACAAAGTTCAGCCAAAATGAAAAGTTCATTGCAGGGAGAGAGAAGATTCAATTACAATAGAAATTTGAAAGAAAAAAAAAGAGAAGAATCCACACTCAGATCACGTCACCATGACCCTCAATTCCATTTTTTTAAAAAATTTTCTCAATCATTTCAAAGCCTCACTCATATTCCTCATACTTTTTTTCTGCTTCCATTTTCTTCCTGCATAATCTTCTTGCTAGTCACCACTTTCTCTCCCTCTAATATCGTGTTCCACGTAACCCGAGTTTTTCCCACAGAGTCCAACCTCACAACCAACCAACAACACTCTGGGCTACAACCTTGAAATACCCTATCTTCAAGCTCCTGGATCTTCTATCAATTCCTTTCCCTCATCAACATTCAACGAACCTGCAATCAAAGAAGAAACACGGCAGATACCAAAATAATTCAGTCGCGACAAGTTAACCGAATTATCTCCAACAGAAATTCAGTTAACTCCTAATTAATTGTCAACAGAAAGAGAAAGCATAACAGAAAGTTAACTAACCCTTAACTAACTGTTCACAATTTTAAAAAAAAGAAGAGAAATTTTGTAACAGGATTCAACAAACTTTCAGCTGAGTCATAACAGAAAATCAACAGTGCTTAACAGGATCAGATTCTAACTGAATGCTTAACTAACATCAACCGAATCCACAAACCATTCATAACTAACTTATAATTAATCTTTCACAATTTCAAGAGGAAAATAACGAAAGAAAACAGCTCACAGCAGAAATTGAAACAAATAAATAAATTCTAACAGAATCATAACTGGATGGAGTGAGTTGAATTTACCTGAAGCTTCTGGAGCTTTCTGTGATCAATGCCTATATATCAGAATCACACTTCACATTCCATTTTTCTTCACCATTTTTTCTTCTCTCAATCTTTTTTCCACTCTTATCATCCTTTTTCTTCAATCCAAGCTTTCCTCAATCTTCACCATCACCTTCATCAAGCTGTGTCAATCTTTTCCCCTTCATCATCATCAACCAGTGATCCATAAAAAGAACCCTTATCAATTCATTTCCACCAACCTTCACATTATCTTTATCACTGATTCAATATCATTGGTCCAAGAACCAAAATCTTCTATGGTAACCTTCATTAACATCAGCATAATGGCAATATCTGCAACCGAAACCAAAGATTCATCAACTCAACAACTCTAAAACGATTCAGGGACAATTCATCAACAATGGAATTACAAATCACTCTGTAATCAGAAGAATTTGAAGCGAGATGAGTTGCTTTACCTGAATAATGTTGCCGATTCGAAATCACTCTCGTCTTCAACATAAGAAGCACGGTTCAGCACTGATGAGCCCGTAAACATTCAGTAATCCACAAATCGCTTCGACCTTCGTCAAACATTTGTGGTTGCATCTGCAAGTTTCAGGATTACAGCCACAATTCAACAACACAGTTTCCTCAAATTCGTCAGCAACAATGCAAGTTTATCAAGAACAATCATCAATTAAAGCATCACAGTAACAACGATAAAATAATACCAGAGATAACTCGCACGGATCCGAGAAGATGAATTTGCGGAGTGAATTGGCACGAACAAGTTTCTGAATCACAGTGGCGTCGAAGCAGTAAAATCATTCTCCACACTGACATTTCGCGTCGTCTTCGTCGAGGCTTCAGTGCAAGGTACGCTTTCGAACCTTTGAAGTACAAGAAATCGCATTCGCATTTTGCTCGCCGTCTTTATTCGAACATTGAGGAGTTTTCGGTTCTGAACAAGAAACTAGGGTTTAGTTGGGGCTTTGATTCTGGTTTGAGAAGGATGAAGTTTAGGATTAGAAAGGATCTTGGTTATGTTCGGATTAGGATTGAAGAACAAGCTAGGGTAATCGATTTTGACTCACCGGTTGAAAATGGTTTGGGACCGGAAAAGGTGAGGGACGGTGGTCTTAAGAGAAGTCACGAAGATGATGAAGGAGAACAGAAGAAGGTGGCGGTGGTGGGCGAGAATCGAAGATGAAGCTGAGGGAATGAGCCGCGGCGGTGAATGTATGAAGAAGATGAGGTTGCGGCTGTGAAGAGTGGGAGAAGAGGAACTAGGGTTCCTTCTTCAGTTTAGGTTATTAATTAGGTTTTGTAATTAGGATTTAATTAAATCTTGTAATTAGATTATAGTTTAATTCAGATTCTGATTAATTTTTGTAATAAAACTATAGTTTATCAGTATTAGTTAGTTCATTATCATAAGATTGGATTAGCTTAAGTTAAGATGATTATTAAAATTTTATAAAAGAAATATTAGTTTAAGTTTTATTTAATCATGCTTCTTAATTAAGTTTTTTAGGAAAATATTAGTTTAATATTTTCTAAATTAGGATTGTTAAAATATCATAAGGTTAGTTTAATTTCAAATTAAGATTTTTTTTTTTAGGGAAAATATTATTATAAGTTAATGGTTTAATTGATTTCTAAATTAGGAATTTATAAAAAAGAAATATTATAATAAAAGATTATATTTTTGATTAAGATTTTTGGAGGATATTATTTTTAAGATTAGTTTAATCTCTTTTATTAAGTCAAGATTTTAGAAAAAAACATATAATCATAAGTGAATTTGATTATTTTTCTTAAGTTAAAATACTTAGCTTAATTGATTTATTAATAGGATTAGTTAGTCCATTAGTTTAAATTAAGATTGTTAAAAAAACATTATTACAATATTATTAGAATTTTATTTTTTAAATTAAGTTTCTTTTAGAAAAATATTTTCATAAGTTTAATTCTAAATTAAGTTTTTAGGATAATATTTTGATAAGTTTAAATTAGAATATTAAAGTAATCAACTTTAGTTTAGGTTCCTTAAGTTAAGATTAAAAAAAATAATAATAATGATACTCACCACCATCTTGGGCCTATATTAGAAAACAAATTGGAAAACCTGCTAACTGCACCCCTTTTACTCCTGCGAATTGGGCCTATTCCTTTTCCTTTCTGCACCTCCCCTCTGAGCCCAGTTTACAAAAATAACTAAATAAATTACTTACTGAACTCCCTGTATTATTTTTTAGTTTAAGTTAATTATAGTTTCAAATTAAATCTAATAAAAATAATAAAAAGCATGGGAAAATTCTATACAAAATTAAAGTAGTTTAATAATTGATTTTAGAAATGATTGACATTTTTATTTTCTGAATTAGCTTTATTTTTGAATTAATTCTGAATTTTTCCATTAATTAGTTTTATTGAATTTCTATTAATTATGCTGAATTTTGTTCATTTTATTTAAATAGTTTCTAACCACTTTTTTGAGCCATTCTTTTTTCTATAGTTAAAAGACCCCTAATAGCTCTTAGAATATTTTTTATGGATTTTTTTTTAGATGTTTTATCTTAGGTTTTAGTGGAGTAATCCTTAGAAGATAATGGTTAATCCTAGCTGAAATTAAATAATCTTTAGGCATAAGAAAAATAAGTATTTTTAGAATCCCTCTTAGTATACTATTTTAGATAATGTTAGGATCATATGATTTAATTTTTACAATTTTTCTAGAAGATTTAGTATTTTTTTTAGAATATTAATTTTGGCTTAGTTATGCATAATTCCATTAGATTAGGCCATTAAAAGAAAACATAGTTCAATACAAAAAAAAAAATAATAATAATAATAGTCTAGATTAATTTTAGTCATAGAATTTAGCATTAGACTTAGGTTTAGTTTAATTTGTTTTAGGATAAATATTAAGTTTGACTTAGATTTAGAATTTAGCATGAAAGTCATTTCCATTAGAATATAGAATAAATAAATGGACTTTTTTTTATTCATTGCCTCTAAGTGCATTTGTAGAATTTTATTCCTTGTGTTTAATTTCATTATTTTTGTTTCATTTGTTTTTTACGACTTTAATAGGATTCCCCATGTGTTCTTAGAATCAACTTAACTTCATTAAGAAGTAAGTTGAATTCTAGTAGTTTTATTTCCATTAGGAGTAGAAAACCTCATTAACCATAGGACCTCTCTTGCACATAACAACTAACTTAGGGTTGTGTCTTAGTCCCCTTAGTTTGTCCTTTTTGCAATTTGATTCATTCTCTTCTTATCTTCAAACAAAATCCAAAAACACTTAATAAATAAATGGAAGGATTCCTTGTGTATAGCCTTATTCCATGAAGCACTTGCATTCATTCCATCTTGGAGTGGTGTAAGCTTGTTTATCATGATGCACAAGTCTCATCAAGGAATTGTTCACAAAGAAAAACTTAAAAGACATTTCTTCACAAAAGCAACAAAAACACTTAATAAAGTTCAACAAGCCAGTGAACTTAAGCCCTAATCCTAGAAAACCAGTCTTGGATAAATTCTCCTTGCTGGGTATGCTTGTTCTATTATTCCATCTTGGAATGTAGAGTCAAGTGTACATTCCATGGAAAAGAGTTTGAATTCACTTCCTTGTGCCAAATTCATACAAAACTCATAAAAGCAAAAAAAACAAACAATAAACGACTATCCTGCGGGAACTTCTTTCCTCATCTCATTCATTCACAACGCGAACTCGCGACGACTTGTCTCGCATGCAAGACGGTAAACGCACTCGTACTAGACGAGCCTGCAACACCTGAGCATAGACATACGCAGTTCCAGCATAAAAAACACAAACAAATAGTTCCCGCCTAGGTTAGGCGAACTACGTCGACTCTGATCCTCATTATCCCGATGAGGTACGTAGGCAGCGGGGTAGGGCCCGTTCGAGCACATTCTTTATTTTCCCTACATTTCCCCCTTTCTTTCCATTTTCTCTTCTTATTCCTTTTTCTCATTTCTCATTCCATTCCAGTTGGCGGTTTTGTTCAGCAGCAGTTATATTTTTCTCACCCTTTGAAACAAACAAGCAAGCGTGGATCCCGTCGGGTACGACGGACGATCTGGGGTGCTAATACCTTCCCAGGTCGTAACCGACTCCCGAACTCAGATCTTTGGTTCGCAAGGCCTCGTCCTTTTCCTTCTTCCTCAGGTTTGTGCAACATTACCTTTCCCATCCCTTTGGGATAAAAATGTCTGGCTGGCGACTCTACCTTTCCGCGCCACTTTCGCGTTTGTACTAGGATGAAAATCCCGGGAGAGACAATAAGGAGGAGCATCAGCTGCAGGAAAGGCTGAAGAAGGAGCTGAAGGAAGTGAAAGTGGAGTGGGATACACAGAAGACGGAAAAGGCGAGCCTGGAGGAGCAAGCTGCTGAGCATAAGAAAGTGGTCGAGGAAAATGTTGAGCTCCGTGCTCGTCTGGCTCTACTCGGGGCACCGTCCATCCCCTGGCGGATGAGAATGAAGAGGAGCTCGCTCTCTGTTCCCGGGGTGAACTGGTGGGACACATCCGTTCGCTTAACCAGGATCTGGTGACCGTGTTCAAAGAAGGGTTTGACAATGCTGTCGACCAGCTGAGGATACTGAACCCTGGGTTGGCGACGGAGGGGTCGGCTCACAATTACTGCGTCCAGGATGGGGAGATTGTGTGTCCCTTCGAAGCGGAGGAGGAGCTGGGAGAAGAGGAAGAGTAACTCCGGGCGGAGTCTTTGGATTTTTATTTTGTTTATTTGTATGGCATGCGTGCCTAATTTGTATGGCCTGCGTGCCTAGTTTGTATGAATATTGGCCTTCGGGCTTACTTGTATTTTCTTTGGCTACGACCGTGTTTGAATGAATCTTTTATTTTAGTTATTACCTTGCTCGGTTCTATTCATTTTATATTTGCTATATTTTTTTGAACTGTTTATGCTCGACTATGTTGGTCTCGCCGGTTTAGGGAATCGATGAGGTAGCAGGCGTTGTGCTCTCCTAAAATCGAAATCGAGTTCGCGTCGCGAGCTAGGTGCCCTACCAATCTTGGTACTGCGACGCTGGGGCTCGCTTGAGGTCCCAAATGTCGGGGAGGGTTATGTCCACTGGAGGGGTCGTGTTCGTCCCTGGGTAGCGTGGATCCTCCCTGTAGTTTTGGTGGTGAAGAGCGTGGTCGTACCTCCCATATCTCCCCGCGACATATTTAGTTGTAATATTGTCTAAGTTTCTCTGCGTTCCATGGTCGAGCGAGTTCTTCACCTTGTAGGTTTTCCAGATAGTAGGCCCCATTCTTCGTCTTGTCGCGGACGCGGTAGGGACCCTCCCAGTTGGTGGCCAGTTTACCCTCTCTTGGGTTTTTTTGATTTCTTCTGAGGACCAAGCTGCCCACCTGGAACTCTCTCTTTATGATCTTCGCGTCGTGGCGCAAGGCTATTTTTTGTTTGAGGGATATTTCCCTAAGGGCTGCTTCGGAGCGGATCTCGTCGACGAGATCCAGCTCGGCTCTAAGTGCCTCTCCGTTCATCTCCCCGTCGAGGGGTTCCTCTATGCGTCTCGTCGGCTCTCGTATTTCTACTGGGATGACTGCTTCGGTGCCGTATGTTAGTCGGAATGGGGTTTCCCCGGTCGTGGAATGTGGTGTCGTGCGGTATTCCCATAGGACGCTGTGTAATTCCTCGACCCATGCCCTTTTTGCCTCGCCGAGTCTGCGCTTCAGCCCGCGCAGGATTACCTTGTTGGCCACCTCCGCTTGTCCGTTGGTTTGAGGGTGCTCGACGGATGTGAAATGTTGTTTAGTGCCTAAGCTGGCTACGAATTTCTGAAATCCTCCGTCCGTGAATTGCGTCCCGTTGTCCGTGATGAGGACCTGAGGTATGCCGAACCGAGCGAGGATATTTCGTTTGAAAAATCGAAGAATGTTTTGTGCTGTTATTTTTGCCAGTGCCTCTGCTTCGATCCATTTGGTGAAATAGTCTACCCCTACAATGAGGTATTTATTCTGGTATGACCCAGTTACGAAGGGTACGAGGATGTCCATGCCCCACCACGCGAAGGGCCAAGGAGAGGAGAGTGTTTTTAGTTCGTTCGGGGGTGCAAGCTGCATGTCGGCGTGTCGTTGAAATTTGTCGCATTTTTTGACGTGTTCCTTGGAGTCGTGTTGCATAGTCGGCCAATAGTAGCCTGCTCGAAGAGCCTTGCGTGTGAGCGATCGTCCGTCGGGATGTTGGGCGTTGATTCCTCGATGCATTTCCCCCAATATGTCGGGAACTTTCTCTTCTTCGACGCATTTGAGTAACGGGATGGAGAGTCTTTTACGGTAGAGTTTCCCTTCGAGGAGGACGTACGAGCACGCCCTATGTTTGGTGACGGTCGCCTCTTTAGGGTCAGTGGGGAGTTCGCCCTTTGTGAGGTAATCATAGATGGGTGTCATCCAACAATGATTATTCCCGATTACGTTAACCTCAAGTGGGGGAGGCGGCTTCTCGATACTAGGTCGAAGAAGGATTTCCTAGATTACTGATTTGTTTCCGCACTTCTTTCTCGTGCTAGCTAGTTTCGATAGGATGTCTGCTCGTGTGTTATGCTCGCGAGGTACGTGTTGAACTTCCCACTTCTCGGTTTTTTCGAATCTTTCTTTGACTAGAGCTAAGTACTCGATGAGGTTGTCGTTCTTGGTTTGGTACTCTCCCCGTACTTGTGATGCTACGAGTTGGGAGTCTGTTGATATTTTTACTTCCTTTGCTCCTAAGTCCTCGGCCAATCTCAGACCGGCGATGAAAGCTTCATATTCGGCTTGGTTGTTGGATGTTGGGAAAGCTAATGCTAGTGAGACCTCAATCAGGATTCCGTCCTCGTTTTCGAGGATAATCCCGGCCCCGCTGCCCGTCGTGCCGGAGGCGCCGTCGACGAAGACCGTCCATTTATGGGCGTCGTCCGCTGGTACCGGGCTGTGAGTCATTTCCGCGACAAAGTCGGCCAGGGCTTGAGCTTTCAGAGCTTTCCTGTTCTCGTACTGTATATCAAATTCGGAAAGTTCCAGTGACCATTTTAGCATTCTGCCGGCCATGTCTGGCCGCCCGAGGAGTTGTTTTATTGGTTGATCGGTTCTTACCTTGATCGTGTGAGCGAGGAAGTAGTGACGTAATCTCCTCGCGGAGTTTATGATAGCTAATGCAACCTTTTCAACTTGTTGGTATCTGAGCTTGGGGTCTTTGAGTGATTTGCTCGTGAAGTAGATGGGTTTTTGTCCCTCGTCGGTTTCTCTGATTAGAGCGGCACTGACGGCCTCGGTTGCTACGGACAGATACAGGTATAAGGTCTCCCTTTCCAATGGTCGTGACAGGACCGGGGGTTCGGAGAGGACCCTCTTCAAATGGAGTAGTGTCCGTTCACATTCGTCGGTCCATTCGAAGTTGGCCTCCTTACGGAGGAGTCTAAAGAAAGGTAGCGCGTGCTGGGTGGATTTGGCGATGAAACGGGAGAGCGAGGCGAGCACCCCGTTGAGGGATTGAATGGATTTTTTAGATTTCAGGGTCGGAAACTCCGAGAATGCTCGACATTTGTCAGGGTTGGCCTCGATTCCCCTCTCGGGGAGGTAGAAACCTAGGAATTTTCCTGCCCGGACGCCGAATGTGCATTTCTCGGGGTTAAACCTCATTTTGCATTGTCTCGCCTGCTCGAAGACTTTGTAGAGGTGTCGAGTGTGGTCGGTCTCCTCGTGTGATTTGATGATCATGTCGTCCATGTATACCTCGAGCATATCCCTGATTTCCCCTCGGAAGACTTTGTTCATCATGCGCTGGTACGTGGCCCCGGCGTTCTTGAGTCCGAAGGGCATTACGTTGTAATAGTAATTGCCGGTCGGAGTCATGAATGCCGTGTGTCTCTTGTCCATGTCCGACATAGGGATTTGATTATATCCGCTGTATGCATCCATGAAGGACAAGAGTTTGAAACCTGCAGAGTTGTCGACGAGTTTATCTATGTTAGGGAGAGGAAAAGCATCTTTAGGGCAAGCCCTATTAAGATCAGTATAATCAACACACATACGCCATTTTCCATTATTTTTCTTAACGAGGACTACATTAGAGAGCCAGGTTGTGTACTGGGCTTCAGAAATAAAATTTGCCTCTAAGAGGTCTTTTACATCCCGCTCGGCAGCCTCCACTTTCTCGGGGGACTGCTTGCGCCTACGCTGCGCTACGGGCCTGATTGCCCGGTCCAAAGCTAATTGGTGACATGCGACCTCAGGGTCTAGGCCGGGAATTTCCACGGCGTTCCATGCGAAGAGATCGGAGTTCTCCCTGAGGCATATCGCGAGTTTCTTCCTTGTTTCTTCGGGCAGCCCCTTACCTATCTTTACTGTTCTGCCAGGGTCGTCGCCAAGAGGGACGAGCTCGAACTCTCCGTCCGGGACTGGGCGGAATGGGTGAGAGGGAGCCTGTTCCTCGGTGGGTTTCCACTCTTCAGTTTCGTCCTGGTCGATGCGGCAATCGAGGTCGATGGCGTTGATTCCCTGGGGGGGAGGCTCCTCGGCCCTGGGATTTTTGTTATTCTTTGTATTGACTGTGGCCTGTCATTTTACTGCCGCATTGTAACACCTTCGGGCGGCTTCGATGTCGCCGTGGATGGTGACTACGCGACCCAGTTTGGTGTAATATTTCATCTTCAGGTGGACGGTAGATGGGACCGCCGTCAGCTCAGCGAGAGTCGGGCGACCGAGGATGCAGTTGTAAAGAGAGGGGCATTCTATGACCAGGAACTGGATCTTGATTTCCCTGGCCGTCTCTTGCTCTCCGAAGGTGACGAGGAGCTCGAAGTAGCCCCAAGGCTTTGTCGTGGCTCCGTTGAATCCTTGGAGGTCGGACCCGGCGTAGGGAGATAGGTTGGTTTTTTCCAATTTTAGGGTCTTGAAAAGGTGGACGTACATGATGTCCACCGAGCTGCCTTGGTCGACCAGAATGCGTCGGACGTCGAAGTGAGCCATTTTGGCTCTAATCAACAACAGGATGTCCGAGTTCGGGGAACCGCCCGGAAGCTCCTCTAGAAAGAAGGATATTGAGTTGGATTTGCCTCGGTACTTTGTCAACGTTTCCTTTTGCTCGGGCGCAGTCAGAAGGAGCTTGTCGAACTTGCGCTTTACCGAAAGGGCGGAGGCCTCGCCGTTCATCCCACCGCCAGATATGACAAGGGCGGTTGGAAAGTCTTCCCAGGGGCTGAGAGCAGTGATCCGCTCTTCTGGTGGTGTACCGGGGAAGCCGAAGTCTTCTGGTCGAGATATGCAAAGGGCCACCTGATAGGAAGACTCGTCGGGGGGAGTGTCCTCCCGAGGTCTCTTTTTTTATGGCTCTTCGTGCTTGGAGGTTTCGTTCCTCCTAGTATATTTCTTGAGATGTCCTTCTTGGATCAAAATCTCTATTGCGTCTTTCAGGTGAACGCAATCTTCAGTCACATGTCCATGGCTTCTGTGGAACCTGCAGTATTTGGACTTGTCGGTGTGAGGCTTGGGTGCATACGGTTTTGGGAACCTTACCCTGCCCTGTTTGAACTCGGAGTTGATACATTCGGCGAGGATGCGCTCGCGGGGAGCTGTCAGTAATGTATACTCGCTGTATCGGCCCGCGGGGCCTCTTCCTTCCCGGGGTTCGCGGGGTTTCTCTTCCCTTCGCTTGTCCCCATTGCGACGGGGAATGCTCGGATCTTCGCGCTTGGGATGGTCGGTTTCCCCGGTGTTGCGGCTGCTGCGAGCGTTGTGGGCTACCTGCTTCTCCTCGTATCTGATGTAAGCCTGGGCTTTATGCAGGAGGTCATTCAGAGTGCGGGGAGGTTCTATCCCAACTGCTCGTCTCAGCTCGCTTCTGGGAAAGAGTCCCCTCTCGAGGAGATATTTCTTCATATGTTCCGTGGTGTCCACCTCAACAGCCTCTTGGTTGAATCGTTCGATATACGAGCGCAATGTCTCATTTTTCCTTTGCACTATGGCTTCAAGGGTCGCCTCCGTCTTGGGGTGGCGTCGGGAGGCTGTGAAATGCCTCGTGAACATGGATCTCATAACTCTCCTGGATGTGATGGACTCTGGGGCCAAGCTTTTGTACCAGGCCATGGCTCCTTTCCTGAGGGTCGTCGAGAACAGCCTGTATTTGAGATGCCCAGTGATGTCGTTGCGGTAGTTGAGCATTACATTGACATTGTCGACGTGATCTTCAGGGTCGGTGGTCCCGTCGTAGATGGCCAGGTTTGGGGGTTTCTCCATGCCTTTGGGGAATGGAGCTTCCATTATTGCCCGTGATAGGGGGCAACGTAGGTCTTCTTCGTCGCTCCTCGGTGGGGAGAGCTCGTTGTGGTCGGGGCTTCGATCGCGCCTTGGCGAGGTTCCCGATCGGCCGGAGTCACGTTGGACACGCGCCCTACTCATGTTGGGCTCTAGGGAGCGGCGTCCCTGTTTCTTTGTCGCCTCTGGACGTTGTTGCGTCCTCCTTTCTTGCTGAGGTCGGCCCTCCTTTCGATCAGCTTCTAGGGCCATGATTCTCTCGTGCTGCTGGTAGAGCATGGAGCTGGCCTGGTTGAGGGCGTTCACCATATCAATCATGGTGGCGTCCCCTTCGACGGGAACGGGGATGGGTTGGAACGTGTCAGTCACCTGGTTTTGAACTTGAGGCGGGTTCCTATTGTTCTCGGGTTCAGGAGACGGGGTGGCTGGGCGCCCATCTCGGGCGTCAGACTCATGGCATTGCAGATTGTCCTCCATTGTGTAGTCGAAGAGGGGACAGTTGCGTTCATTGAGTTGTTCTCCGGACATGCTGGAAGGATGGTGTTTGAGCTTTGATCTTCTGTTGTGGAAGAAGGGGAAGCTAGTTTCCCACTGACGGCGCCACTAATCTTACCTGATCAGGAGGACCTTCCAGTGACTTGATGTACGGCCAAAGAACGTGAGAAATGAAAGGGGGGTTGTACCTGCAAGGCACTCCAATGCTTAAGTAAGTAGAGGTACAATAGAATAAGTAAGTTATAGCGTGAATCAGAATACCTGACCCTTTAGTGAAAAAGGGTATTTATAGTGAGCCCCCAGCGTTGGGCCAAGGTCCTTCTTTGGGATGGATCAGCTAGGCCCAAGGAAGAACTGCCAAGGAACGCGTGAGAAGCGTGAAGACCTAGCTAAAAGGTCTGGTCCTTGGTCCAACTGCCCCTATCTTTCAGGAGATAATAAGGGACAGTTGGGTGGCGTGGCAAGTGACCTGGTAGACTTGCTCTTCGCCCGTTCAGAATGTATGCCCGACCGTTAGATGTCTCTGCCCATCTGCTAGGCGTCCCTGCTCGAGTATATGGGCCTCTGCTCGGTAAATTGGGTCGTAGCCCAATTTAATCTTGGGGCCCAATCTGGAACAAGTATATACCAAAAATATGCAGGTGGGAGGAAGAAGATGGTGTGTGGCATGCGCTGATTGGCCTAGTGACAAAGACCTAAGGTTGAAAGTATGAGGGTGTGGGTTCAACACTCATTCCCAACATTTTGGCAAAGAAACGTGGGTTCAACACTCATTCCCAACATTTTGGCAAAGAAACGTGGCGTAGCGTAGTGGCTGGAGGTTTTTGTTGGCAAAGGCAAAGTCAAGGGTTCAACACCAACCCCCAATATTTGTGTATCTCTAACTTTATTTTTCCCTTTTTTCATCAAATTATGTATTTTCTTTGAATTTCCTTATTATTATTATTATTAAACTAATTTCTAAAAGATAAAACAAAATCTTTTTTTTAAAACTTATATTTTTTATTATAAACCTTAATTTTTTTTATAAACCCTAAAATTTTTCCTAAACCTTAAATTTTTTTTAAACCTTAAAATTTTTCTCAAACCTTAACCCTAATTGTTTTCTTAACCTAGTTTGCAAACTTTTTTTTCTAATTTATTCACTCATTTTTATGTTATTCATTCATTGTTTGCCTGATTATGTAACTGCTTCGCCTTTGTAATAATTATTTTTTTATTATTATTTTCCGCCATTATTATTATTATGTAACTGCCCCTAAGCCATGTAATAGTGTAGGAATTTTATTTTCTGCCTTTTAATTTCTGCTATTTATTTTTCATATTAACTATGTGGTTAGTAAATAGGGTGTGGAAACTATTTGTAATTAAAATTAATTTAGATAATTAACTTTAAAAGATAAATATTTGAAAATAAACACTCACACACGTAAGTCGATCTTTGATCGCCATCTTGCACTTCCTAGGGTATTCCTCTTGGTTGCCTTAAAATAAAATGGTCAAGTCCCTCGAATATAGGGGTGTCTTAAGCAAAGTCTCTTCACTTATAAAATCATCAAGTCCCTATAAATTTAAAAGATCAAGTCCCTTCGAGGTTGCCTACGGAATAATGATCTTGTCCCTTTGAATAAATAATGATAGTCCCTACGAATTGCTAAAGACATCCCTTAAGTTGCCTTCATTGACCATACGATGACCCTACGTTTGTCCCTTAACACATCCAAGGTAATGACTACCTATTCCTTAATAATAGGGATAGTCTTACCATTGAAAGAACATATAAGAACATGAACGACTTAGTCTAGGGTAGATACCTCCTAGTTACTTGCTCACTTCTTAAAATTACTTTTTACACCTCACTTTCTTAAACATTTTTCAAAACAAGGCTTTGTATACATCCATACGAGGATCATTACAAAGTACTTAGAAAAATTTATAATCACACATTACACTTTTCAAAAACAATTTAAGTGAGCTAAGTAACTAAGAGCCCATGGATAACCATGGATATAAAGGGTGTTAACACCTTCCTTTTATATAACCTACCCCCCGAACTCAAGTCTTTTAAAATAGGTCTTTCCTGTTCTTTTATGTCCTTTCCACTTGGATAAAATAAAAGTCGGTGGCGACTCTTGCTATCCACAACATGACTAAAAGTCATTTCTCCCACCGTGTTACACATACATTTGTTTGGCATCAAAGAAGTTCACATGAGGAATTTCAGTCCAGAAGCTTAAATCTTGCCAGGTTGAAGAGTTTGAAACTTCTGAAGGACAATCAGGTCGAAGTGCACTCTTTCCGAGAAACTCCTATGAGATAAATATTCTCCTAACCAGTTGGATTAGATACAGCCGATCCACGGCAACCACGTTGAGCAATCTCTCACAGTTCAGTCAAGCTGGGGAAATTACCAGAGCATGTTTAATTTGAGGAAGTTACTTTAAGGTTCATACTGGGGCAGGTCACTCTCATGAGCATATGAAGTCAGTCTCTGCATGCCATTATTCAGCTTATCCTTGATGTAGGATACTGGAGTAGAATATCTCACGATGATGTAGGATCTGGCGTGAGCCTTCTTCAATCAGATCCTTTTGTAGACCAGGAGATCTGGGGCAGTTATTGCAAGATTCGATGAACCTCTCCAAGAGTTTGAAGATGTCAGGGCATTTCGGATGCCAGGTCTTCTGTAAAATCCTTTGGAGTTGATATTTGAACAATCAACTAGTACAAGAAGAAATATGTTATCGAACAACCTTCCCTAAGCGGTTTGATCTCCCCAGCGAGAAGTGCTTTACAATTCCTATCTCCAGCAGAGGGGTTAATCCTTATATCACCCCCAGTAAAGTCTGAGTGGAAATCTTCCCCAGCTGAGTCAGAGTAGGGTGGTATCCCCAACAGAACTTCAAAGTAAGTTGAACAGTTCTCACCTCCGAGCGGAGTCTTTATATCAGAGTGGGCTATTCCCGGCAAGCAATTGAATGCTTGATTCCCCACAGAGTTAGAATTGTCAGAATTCTCTTCCCAGCAAGGTTATTTAACCAAGCATCTTCCTAGCTGAGTCGGATGATCGTTATTTCCCCACAGAGTTTAATGATTAAGACGCAACCATCATTGAAATATCCCTAGTGAGGTTGCTAATTTATTTTTGGCCAATGTGACAAATTAACACAGACATTTGTTCGCATCTCATTCCTCAGCCAGATTCAAGTATTGCCAAGTTATCTTGATGTCATTTCCTCAACAAAATGTTACTCAGAACATTCTCTTTCCCAACGGAGTTACATATGGTATTCTCCCTTGCAGAGTTGTTACTCTCTTCTCAAATCAACTAGTTTGTATTGATCGCTTTGTCCTGTGGCAATGGACCTATCCTGGACAGATCGCTTGATATTATGTTCTCGTCTTCCTGGTTATGGATCGCTCGATACCATTTCCTTAGCAGATTGCTTGATCTTGTAAGAGTTGTAAATCGCTTGATATTACTCCTCTGTGTTTGAGTCGTAAATCACTTGATATTATGTTCTCGTCTTTCTGGTTATGTATCGCTCAATACCATTTCTTTAGCAGATTGCTTGATCTTGTCCGAGTTGTAAATCGTTTGATGTTACTCCTCATTGTTTGAGCCGTGCTCATTTTCCTGGCTATGGATCGCTCAATACCATTTCCTTAGCAGATTGCTTGATCTTGTCTGAGTTGTAAATCGCTTGATATTACTCCTCTGTGTTTGAGTCGTAAATCGCTTGATATTATAATCTCGTCTTTTTGGTTATGGATCGCTTGATACCATTCCTATATCAAATCGCTTAATTTTGTCTGAGTCGTAAATCGCTTGATATTACTTCTCGTTTGTTTGAGCTGTGTCATGTTCTGGTTAGGGATCACTTGATACCATTCCCAAATCATATTTCTTGATCTTGTTTTGGGTTGTAAATCTCTCGATATTACGATACCGTTAAAAGTCCACCGTCATTGTGGCAAGCCAGTAGTCACTTGGCATCGTTTAAAAGACATCTTCTTGGTTGCTAGTTACTTGTTACCTTATCAGGGTTTGTAGTAGTTCTCCTTGGTTGGGTTTATTTCCCAGTTTCTTTCTCCAGTAGAGTCCAAATTTCAGGTTATTTTGGTATTCAACCATAGTTCATCTCGAATGGCCGACAACCGACACTATCGTCCTTTTCAGATTAACCGATGATTGAATAGGGGCAACTGTAACACCCCAAATTTTCCCTCTTTATTTCATATAATTTTCATAACATTTAGCATGTCATATATCATACTTCGCATTGCATATGCATATAAAATGGAGCATAACATTCCTTATTGACGCATATCATAGAGCTGGCAGTGATCTCACTTCGAGATGCGTTTGTCTAGTTGTGTTTCGAATCAGATGGAAGTTGGACCTAATCTTGGTTAAACTATCAGGGGATTGCTTTAATTGCAAGTTATCTGCTTTAGTGGTTATTTCTCGGGCGGTGCACATTCAAAGTCGAGTTGTGTTGTGGGCGAAAGTTATCAGTATACCAGGCAGTGGTTCATGTGAAGGCTTTGGACTCAAAGATTCAGGCTTATCATGATTGTATATTCAGTGGCGTGCATCTGTGGATTTATTTTCCCTTAAATCGATTCAGATGAATTTAAAATGATTCAAGGCTTATTGATCAGAGATTTAGAGGATAGACGTTGTTGCAGTTGCAATTTGTTCAGTGGTGGTTGTGTTCTTTTAGAGGCTGTGAAAAGTTTAAGATTGATTTTGAGCTTAAAATTGAGATTTCATATCCATTTATTACTTCATTTTCATTTTCTAAACCAATCCCAATTCTATCCATAATTATTTTTTTCTTATTTTTCTAGTCCATCTCTTATAGTCATTCATAACCATCTTTTGATTTCATCTTTGTCCATTCATTAACATTTTCTTTAATCCATTCTAGTTCTTAAATCACATTTTTTGTTTATCCATTGTCATTGATTGTCTAAAAAGCATTTTCTTTATTACCATATTTCTTCCCCTCACAAAAAGAAATTATCAAAAAATATATATTATAAAGCCCATATGTTTTAGAGCCCAAGTATCATTACACCATTTTTTTTTAAACAAAGTAAAAGTAGAAAAAAGCCATCTAGTATCTGTCGCTCCCACCTGATGACACCTGGTCAAGAGGGGTACAGACGCGAACGGTCGGCGAAAGGAGAAGAGATGAATAGAGTCGCCAGCTAGGCATTTTTATCCCGAAGGAAAGGTAATGCTGCATAGACCTAAGAAAGGATGAATAAGACGGTTGCGAACCAGAGAAACTGAGAAAGGGGGTTGGTTACAACCTGGGAAGGTATTAGCACCCATATTGTCTGTCGTACTCGACGGGATCTACGCTTAAAAGATTTGTGTTTAAAAGGGGTAGTGTCAGTGCTATTTTGTGTGCAAAAGCTGGAAAAGAATGCAAGTGTCAGTGCAAAAGAAGTGTGAAGTGAAATAAAAGAGTGTCAGTGTAAGGAAAGAATGTGAAGCTCAAGACTATGAGGCTTAAAGAATAATGCTGGAAGAAGAGGGAATATACAGAGACTTTTGTTCGATAACTATTAAGTTATGCCTACGTATCCTCTCGTGCAATGAGGAAGTCAGAACACCGTAGTTCGACTCAAAGAGACTGAAAGATAAATTGACTTGTGAACTGCTTGTTAGTCTATGCTCAAGTGTATGACCTATCTGGCTCAGGTGCTAACTGTCTTGCATTAGACGGAAGAAGCAAGTTCTCGTTTGTGAGTGAAGATGATGAGAAAAGAATCCCGAAGGAGACGATTATTGTTTGTTTTTGAGTTTTCAATCTTTTATTGCTTTTTGGAGTTTGTCATAAGAAAATGAGCTTAAGCCTAAACCAAGGGTTAGTAAACTCATCACATCTTCCCTCTGATTAGGGGTAATGAGAATACCTTAAGTATGAAGTAAACACCTCACACTTAATAACCATGATGTAGGATTAAGATCATTATCCTAATTGCATTTATTTAGATGTTTTTGGAGTTTTTGTTTAGTGTTAAGTAATGAGTTTAAGCCATAATCAAGGATTTAATGGACCCATTACACCATCCTAATAGAAGGATAATAGATGAGAACATTTAAGCTGAGGAAGGCTCCTCAACTTAATCTATGATTAGGGATTAACCTCATGACAAAACAAAGCCTTTATTAAAGTGGATTTTAGTTAATGGTAAGATTAAGAAGTGGATTTTATGGTTTGTAAGACAACTTGAGGGGGACTTGTCCATTAACACTAAGGTTAGTCCTTCTTAACCAATTAAGGAAGAATTAGAACCCTAATGCAAGGCCCAAGTTACAAGTTTGGTGTATTGATGATTATTAAGATGGATTGATTAAAGGAATTAAACACATTAAGGGTTTAACACTTAGGATTAAGGTTATACACTCCATCCTAATAGAAGGATACATGCATAACCCTAATCACAAAGCCTTAAAACCTTTAAGGTTTAGTCCTTGATTAAGAGATGAGAAGAGAAGACTCAAAAGATGACATAAAGGTAAAACTAATGGGGGGACTAATCAAACCCTAATTATGATCATGCTTGGGTGTTCCTAGGGTTTATGAGGCTTGCAAGAAGATCTTCAAGAAGAGCCACCAAGGAAGAAGCAGGATGGAAGGAAAAGAAGCAGCAAGAAGCAAAACAACTTACTTCACTTAAGAGGATAAGTTGCTTGAAGAAAGAAAGAGGAGAAGGAGCATGAATGAGAAAGCTCACTCTAATTCACAAGGATAAAATGCAGCAATGATGCATAAGAGAGATGAGAAGAGATTATGAGAAGTGAAGGCCAATTCACTTCTCAAACACTTACCACCTGAAAAGTTAGCAACAAGAAATGAAATGAAGTGAAAATGAAATGAGATGCAAAGATGAAAGCCAAAGTCAGAAGCATATTCATGATGTAAATGACACTATGAGATGGTATGAAAGCATGCCAAGAGATGAGGATGATCATACAAGTAATGAAGATGCAGATGAGGCATGAAAGGAGGCATGAAAGTTCATGAAAACTTATGAAATGCAATGGATGCATAACATAGCAAGTGGATGATGCAATGATCAAACATGACTTCAATATGTCCTAAGATGTCTTACATGTCATGTGGATGCACAAAATGTCATGGCAAGTTCATGTATGCAAGCATATGAAGGATGAATGCAAATGAAGGCAAAAGTTAGGGTTTATGTACAAGATGTAATGCAAAAATCAAAATCAGAAGCAAATGACAAGATAAAAAATTGAAAATGGGATCAAAGGTACCCTAAACCCATACAAGTTCACTGCCCAAAGGGGAAGGTCAGAAGCTAAACCCTAAAGGACTTGTGATTTTCCTAAGTTCTTAAGGTTTTAAGGGTGATCCTAAAGGGAAAATGCCAAACAAATGGAAAATGAAATATAAAAATGAAACAAAAATGTTTTTAGATGCTTGAAAGAATGCATAACACAATGTAAAAAGAACCATTCAAAAACTCCACTTGGATCAAAAGTTATGAATTTTTGAAGTTAGGGTTAAAAATATTCAAATTAAAGAACCCTAATTCAAATGAAAATTATCAAAGTATGATCAAAACCAAAAATAAATTTGTCTTGTGAGTTTGTAAATGCTTCTAAATGTTTCAAAATGCTCTCTGAATTTTTTTGTGATTTTTGGAAACTTAAATATTATTTTAATTAATTAATCTTCATTAATCAATTAAAATAACATTTAAATTGTTTTTAAAATGTTTTTAAAATGAAAAAAATAAAATAAAAATTATTTTTATGTCACGAAAATTAATTAAAGTCAGCATGCAAAAAATAAAATTTTTTGAAAGTGTTTTACTATTTTTAAAAATTCGTAGAAGTTAAATAAGAAAAAATGAAATAAAAACTAATTAAATGAAAAGTCAACAGATCCAAAGGCTGGGATTTAAATCTGGAAAGGGATGGAAAGACCACGCGCGCATCTGGATGACTGACATTCAAACTCACTAATTACGCAATTAAACCCTAATCTGAACCCTAATGACTTTCAGGTGACCGGAACAGTGTTCCGGTCATCTTCTCCGGCGAGTTCAAAAAACTAACTTCTTCCCTAGGCAATTTTAAACCCTCTAAAACTCCAGATCACATCTTCTAATCACCCTAAGCAATAATCAAGCACAAAAACTCATTTATATTTCAACATGAACACGAATCGAATCAAACAAATTTTCAGGTCAAACTTTCAGAGACACGGTTCAGGCTCAAAACTCAATCATTTTCAAAACCAACAAGCACAGCATGATCAGTGAAGCATAAGCAACATTTCTATGGCATAAAAAACAATTTCTG
This sequence comes from Lathyrus aphaca, assembly GCA_963966055.1. Lineage (NCBI taxonomy): Eukaryota > Viridiplantae > Streptophyta > Magnoliopsida > Fabales > Fabaceae > Lathyrus > Lathyrus aphaca. Next base: position 117,289,199 of record OZ014524.1, on the reverse strand, counting down.
GAAAAAGTGTTCTTGGTGATACCTAAACTGGAGCTTTCACCTTTGGAGCTTTCTGACCAGTTCTTTGCTTCAAATCACCTCCATTGATCCTCCTGAAGAGTTTGCAATGCTTGGTTGGAGTTTATATGGCCTTTATGTGAAGTTTGCAGAAGCTCAGGTCAAGGGAGGTGAAAATCGTATTTTTGATATGGGGTGTTTCAAGGCAAAATGAAGGGTGGGAAATGATCAGTGATGAATGTGGAGTTGAATGGTGGAAAAAGTTTGGAGTTTTGATGGCTGAGTTGTGTGTTTCGAAAAGGAATGCATAAGAGGGGATTTTTGTGAATGCTGAAATGTGGGAGAGCTCAGGCTATGTTGTTGTATGAAATGGCTTGCTTGAGTTCCACATAACATGTTCTGATTGGGCAGAGAGTTGTTGTGGAGCAGTGTGATTGGTATGGCTCATGTTGCAAAAAGTCAAGAAAGTTGTACTTGGAGGTATGGGCTCATGGAAGGCCAAGGACAAAGGGGTGTCTTACGCAGCTGGCTTTAGGGAGGTCCATGGAATTCAGATTGAGGCAAGATATCAAGTGGAATGAAGTTTGTGGGTGGTTTTGCAATTTGTGAAGGTTTTGGCCCCTTTTGAAATACTTGATGATCAAGGCATGAAACTTGAGATTTCTTTAGGCAAATCTGAATTATAGGTCATATATGATGTTTGTGTAATGGTTAGAAGTCAATTAGAGGTCACATTTTGCCTTGGTATGAGTTTTTGCAAGTTTCCCTCTTTGGTACATAAGTGAAATTTTGTGATTTTTCCCAACTTTGCAAGGCCATAACTTGAGTTCTAAGATGAATTAGATCAATTTATTGTACTTTTTGAAAAGGGAATGATCCAATCTACAACTTTCATGACCAAGAATTTTTCATTTGAAGCACTTTTGAATCAAAAAGAGGAGGTTGAAAAACTTTCCCAAAATGGCAAGTTTGCATTACAAGTCACTTTCCCAAAATGGCAACTTTGCAAATGGCTTGAAATTCCTCAATTTTGTGAACTTATAACTTCTTCTAAGATCAAATAAAGACCATATACACCCAAAATGATGGAGAAGACCTTTTGGTTGGATGATTGGGGGCCTCAGATGCCCTGATTTTGCACTGACTTGCTCAAGAAGTCATCTATTGATCAGATGCCTTCCTCATTGAATTTCTTCATGAAAATTGGTATGCATGATCCTTATATCATATAGAGACCAATAGAAACAAAAATGACCAAAAAATTTGGAGTTATGGCCTCTGAAACCAAAACCCTAATTTTAGGTCATCCATGCAATTAAACCTGGCTCTACTTCCATACCTTTCTCAGTTCTTGTGATTCTTTGACTTCCTTGATCTTGGGAGGATATAATATGATGCTTGAACATACATGGACCCTATTGAGATGATTGAAGACCTTTGGAGTTGCTCAAATAGCTCAGGGATTGCTCATACCACAAACCCTAGATGCAGATGACTTTGAACCAATGCAGTGAAGCAAAAATGCAATATGAGATGATATGATTGGACTTATGCAAATGAAAATATCACAAGCCATGGTGTGAACTTAGTGAGGGAAAATTTGGGGTGTTTACAGCTGCCCCTATTCAAACATGAGTTAGCTGTGCAGGATGTAAGCGACGGGCTTAACAGATGAACAAGATAACTTGTGGTTGAATACCAAAGACAGTCCAAAATTTGCGCTCACTGGTTATGAAGAAGAAAAGGGATATAGATTGTAAAAGGAAGTAAAGTATGATCATAAAGTGCGGGTGACGGAGGACGATCGTCGAGCAGAGGACGACTGCTGGGGATAAAGCAATGACGGGGACGGCCGACACGCTGAGGAAAACAAAGAGATCACGATGGGGACGGCCATCAAGGAAAGTAACAAGATTTTCTGGGGATTAAAGGTAAAGTAAATGACGGGGTCGACCATCGGGTTAATGAAATAAATGATGAGGTACGGTCATCAAAGGTGAAGGACGATCACCTAGCAGGGGACGACTGCTCTGTTGGGGATAAGGATGAGGGACGGTCATCCAAGATGAAGGACGATCACCTGGAAGGGTACGGCTACCGAAAGTATCACGACATAGGACGAATGCTGGACAGAAAAGGTCGACGATGGGGACGGCCATCGGATAAGCATGATGAAGGACGATCATCAAGAGGTGAAGGACGATCACCTAGCAGGGTACGACTGCTCTCGGGGTTTATCATGACATAGGACGAATGTCAGATAACAAGATCAACAATGGGGACAGCCATCAGATAAAATGATGAAGGATGATCATCAAAAGGTGAAGGACGATCACCTAGCAGGGGACGACTGCTAAAATATCACAACATAGGACGAATTCCGGATAGGAAAGGGTCCCAATAATGGAGACTCCGCTGGAGGAATGATGAAGGACGATCATCAAAAGGTGAAGGACGATCACCTGGCAGGGTACGGCTGCCGGAAGTATCACGACATAGGACGAATGTCAGATGGAAGAGAAATAATTTACTGGGGTTTGCTGGGGACTCCTCTGGGGGTGGTAGACACAGACGAGTGTCTAAATTCAAGAAAGGAGAAGTATAAGTGTTTGACACTGTGCATAGATTAAAGATGCGGACGAGCATCCTTAAGACTACGATACGGACGAGTATCGGTAGAAACAAATGCTGACGCATGTTTAGAGATGATGATACAGACGAGTACCAACCGGTTAACGAAGAACACGGACGAGCGTTGAAGAAGTGTGTCTATAAGTGTTTGGGTAACTGTGATGGGGAATGGTGACACGGACGAGTGTCCAAGGAGTGTATGGATATCTGTTTGTAGAGAACGTTCGGGCGACTTTATTGGGGAATAATGACACGGACGAGTGCCAAAAGGAGCATGTATCTGTATTTTGAGAGTGCAAAGGGGGTACTCTGGCTTTCTGCGGGGACTGTGAGTCTTTGTATATATTGCTGATGGAATGTTGGTATATACAGGTGCTTGATTCAAAACATGGCTTATGATTATGCAGTATGTTTGATTTTTGCCATAATGCTCCGTATTAGACAGAATGCTACGCTCTGGGGGGAAATATGATGCGAATGCTATGATTGTGCAGAAGATACCGATCCGGGATTCGGATCCCGTTGCTGTGAAGATCTCTGGCTGATCTGCTTTGAAAGAAAATCCCAGCTGGGCATGAGATCATTGATGGATCTAATAAGATGTACGACTGCTTTGGGAAAATAGGTCACTGATAGACCTATCTTAATGATGAGGAGTCCAGCTGGGGTCTGTGGAAGCTTTCGTCACTTTGTTGTGAGATCTTAAGACATTGCTCTTCTGGATAGAGGCTGAAACTTTGTGGGGAGATGGTTCCCTGTCTAGCACTTAGCTGGGGAGGAATGATCACTGAACGACCTTCCTAGTGATTTCTGCAGAGGATCCTGCCGAGGATGATGAAATTTGCTGGGGAAAGGAGCCCTTTCTGATGTTGTTTTGTTCGGGGAGGAGCTTTCATGCCCCATGTTGCCCTTTGAATACCTGCAATCCTGTTATGACAAAGAAACGTACAAGTGCCCCGAGGTGTCCCTTACTGGATTCCATCATAGGAATTTAGACACTCCTAGGAGTAAGGAATATATTTCCTGCAAGCATGTAATTTAGAAAAGATGCATCCGTATTTATGCAACCATTATATTAAGGACATCGAACATTTTTGCAAATGAAAATAAAATGTACGAGACGAAATGTGACTGAAAATCTGATTTTATTAATTTGTGTGCCCTGAATTGGCGAGTACAGTCAAAGAAACAGATCCCCTGAAATGAGGAGATTGTTACAAATTGAGAAACAAAAAGATGCTGGCAATGTTGATGACGCTTCAGTGTGCTTCCCCTTCGCTATGACTTGTATGACATTGACGTTCTTCTCATCTTGCTTTTGACGAAGGTTGATTCTGACCAATGCTTTAACCTTTCGAAGGTTTCCATGTTGTGAGTGATACAGACGAATTCAGAATGCAGTTGTTCGCTTATTCCCTTATTTTGCGTGGATCGCCCTTTTGGGTTTTCAATCCACCGGGATACCCATTTTTGCCTGAGTTGTCCAATGTGGCTTTTCAACTCAGCGGGTGTACACATTATTTTTTATTTTCCCTTATTTTTGCCCGAGTCTTTTATTCTGTTTTTGACTCACCGGGATGCCCTATTTTTGCCTGGACTTACATTCTGTTTTTATGTCCAGCGGGTCATTTTATGCGATGTATTTTTTAACTGCATCTGAATTCACAGGGGACAGGAAGTCTTCACCATCCATAGTACTGAGCATCAGTGCTCCACCAGAGAAAACTTTCTTCACTATGAATGGACCATCGTAGTTTGGAGTCCACTTGCCTCTGTGGTCTGTATGAGGAGGGAGGAGTCTTTTCAACACAAGATCTCCTATTTGGTATTCCCGAAGCCTGACTTTCCGATCGAAGGCTTTCTTCAATCTCTTCTGATATAATTGCCCATGACAGATTGCAGCTAATCTCTTCTCTTCGATCAGATTCAGTTGTTCGTACCGGGATTGGACCCATTCTGCTTCATTCAACTTAACATCCATTAGTACCCGCAAGGAGGGTAATTCAACTTCAACAGGTAGGACTGCCTCCATACCATACACAAGCTGATACGGTGTTGCCCCAGTGGATGTTCTGATTGATGTACGGTACCCATGCAAGGCAAATGGTAGCATTTCATGCCAGTCTTTGTAGGTGACCACCATCTTCTGCACAATCTTCTTGATATTCTTGTTAGCCACCTCTACAGCGCCATTCATCTTTGGCCTGTAAGGAGAAGAATTGTGGTGTTGGATCTTGAAGTCCCGACATAGTTCTGCCATCATTTTGTTGTTCAAGTTGGAACCATTATCAGTAATGATTCGCTCGGGTACTCCATACCGATAGATGATGTATCTCTTTAGGAATTGGTCTACCACTTGCCTGGTGACATTGGCATAGGAAGCTACTTCAACCCACTTGGTAAAATAGTCAATGGCAACCAGGATGAATCTGTGGCCATTTGAAGCAGTCGGTTCAATCTTTCCAATCATATCAATGCCCCACATGGAAAAAGGCCAGGGTGAAGACATCACATTCAAAGGATTCTGAGGTACATGCACTTTATCTGCATAAATCTGGCATTTATGGCATTTCCTGGCATACGCACAACAGTCTGCATCCATTGTGATCCAATAATAGCCTGATCTTAACAACTTTTTAGCCATTGCATGCCCTCCAGCATGGGTACCAAAAGATCCTTCGTGCACCTCGTGCATCAGCAAGTCTGCTTCTTTCTTATCAACACATCTGAGTAGTACCATGTCAAAGTTTCTCTTGTACAAGGAACCATCAGCATTCAGGAAGAAACTACCAGCCAGCCTTCTTAATGTCTTCTTGTCATTGGATGATGCCCCAGATGGGTATGTTTGATCCTCTAAGAAACATTTGATGTCGTGGAACCAAGGCTTATCATCTTTAGCAAGGTCTGCAGAGAATACGTATGCTGGTCTATCAAGTCTGGATACTGAAATCCGAGGCACAAAGTTGGCAGCTTGAACTTTGATCATGGATGAAATGGTAGCCAGAGCATCTGCAAATTGATTTTCATCTCGAGGGATATACTCAAGCTTGACTGTTGTGAAGAATGTGAGTAACCTCCTTGTATAATCCCGGTAAGGTATCAAATGCTCCTGGTGAGGGTACCATTTGCCGTTGGTTTGATTGATTACCAGAGCTGAATCTCCGAATACAGTTAAAGTCTTGATCCTGAGGTCAATGGCTTCCTCAAGGCCCATAATACAAGCTTCGTATTCAGCTTCGTTGTTAGTGCAGTTAAAAGTGAGCTTTGCCGAGAAAGGCATGTGAACTCCCTTAGGTGTAATGAGTACTGCACCAACACCATGACCATTCATATTAACAGCCCCATCAAACATCATAGTCCATTCTTCCTCTGGGTTAGGCCCTTTAGTGTGAATAGGCTCTTCATGATCTTTTGCTTTTATGAACATGATGTCTTCATCCGGGAAGTCAAATCTCATAGGCTGGTAGTCATCAATGGGTTGCTCGGCAAGATAATCAGACAATACACTGCCTTTGATGGCTTTCTGAGATGTGTACTGAATGTCATATTCTATGAGAATCATTTGCCATCTTGCAACCCGTCCGGTAAGTGTTGGCTTCTCAAAAATGTACTTGACTGGGTCCATCTTGAAGATCAATAAAGTAGTATGGGTCAACATATACTGCCTTAGTCGGCGAGCAGCCCACGCTAAAGCACATCAAGTTTTCTCGAGCAGTGAATAACGTTGTTCACAGTCGGTAAACTTTTTGCTTAGGTAGTATATTGCATACTCTTTTCGACCAGACTCGTCATGCTGGCCCAACACACACCCCATTGACTCTTCTAATACTGTCAAGTACATTATTAGAGGTCTTCCTTCAACTGGAGGCATAAGGATCGGAGGCTCTTGTAAGTATTCCTTGATTTTGTCAAAAGCCCTCTGGCAATCTTCATTCCACCTGACCATTTGTTCTTTCCTTAACAACTTGAACAAGGGCTCGCAGGTTGTTGTAAGGTGAGATATGAACCTTGAAATGTAGTTCAATCTCCCCAGGAACCCTCGTACTTCTTTTTCAGTCTTCGGTGCAGGGATTTCTTGAATGGATTTGACTTTGTCAGGGTCAACTTCAATCCCTTTCTCACTTACAATAAATCCCAGCAGCTTACCGGATCGCACCCCGAATGTGCACTTGTTGGGGTTTAGCTTCAACTAGTACTTCCTCAGACGCTTGAATTGCTTCAACAAATTCACCAGGTGGTCTTCTTCAGTGAGGGACTTGGCAATCATGTCATCCACATAACATTCAATTTCTTTGTGGATCATGTCATGGAATAATGTTACCATAGCCCGTTGATAAGTGGCACCAGCATTCTTCAGTCCGAATGGCATCACCTTATAACAGAATGTGCCCCAGGGTGTGATGAAGGTTGTCTTCTCCATGTCTTCAGGTGACATCTTGATCTGATTATATCCTAAAAATCCATCCATGAAGGAGAACACCGAGAACTGAGCCGTATTGTCGACCAATACATCAATGTGAGGTAAAGGGAAGTCATCTTTCGGGCTGGCTCTGTTCAGGTCCCGGTAATCCACACACATCCTCACCTTGCCATCCTTCTTAGGCACAGGTACAATGTTAGCGACCCACGGCGGGTAACTAGTTACAACAAGGAAACCGGCGTCCCACTGTTTCTGTACCTCTTCTTTTATCTTCATTGCCATATCCGGGCGAGTACGTGTAACACGGTGGGAGAACTGACTTTAGTTAAATGTTGCGGATAGCAAGAGTCACCACCGACTTTTATTTTATCCAAAGGAAAGGGCATAAAAGAATAGGAAATACCTTGAAAGATTTTTGAGTTCGGGGGGTAGGTTATGTAAAGGGAAGGTGTTAGCACCCTTTACATCCATGGTTATACATGGGCTCTTAGTTACTTAGCTCACTTTAAATTGTTTTGAGAAGTGTAGTGTGTGATTGAAAATTTTCTTAAGTACTTTATAATGATCCTTGTACGGATATATCAATGTTTAGCGGGATATCTCAATGTTTACTAAGTCTCCTTCATAGGTTTTGACTTAGTGAGCTTCTTCTTTTGCTGGATATTGACTGTTGTAATACCTCAAAATTTGCCCTCCTTTATTCCCTCTACTGGCTTACCGTTTTGCATTTCATCTGCATTTCTCACTAGGTCATTAACATCATAATCATACATTTTTATGGATTCCTCAGGCATGGGATCAATGCCCTCTAAGGAGCCAGGTTATTCCATTGGTGTATGGTTTCTGCTTCACAGGAGTCGGCTTCCTGGATTATGGAATTAGGGTTTCACATCCAATTTACGGTTATCCGATGAATTTAGAATCTTGGTTACGTGGTCATTAATAACTTCATCCACACATACGTTTGACGCTTGCTTGGGGTTCGTTTTCTTATTTAAGTAGCTCACTCGCAAAGACTGTTCGTTGGTGCACCAGCCTCATCATCAAGAAAGATTAGGTCTTTATTCACGACTAAGCTCGAGGGCATTCAGTTAATTCCTTTGTGTTAAAGTTTGATTTGGGCTCATTTGGGGATGTTCATTCACATATAACATTTTCAAGCGAATCAAGGAACATGGCTCGAAGTAGGAGGTTTAAGTTTCGTTATGGAATCAAAGGTTTTGCTCTGAGGATTAGATTTGAACTAAGGTTGGAAAGTGCACGGTCATGGTTCATGGTTCATAGTTTTAGAATTTTATGTGGCCGTGACTATTTTCACTATCGGTTAGATCTATCATCCATGATTTACTTTGAATTTCCTTTTAAATAATTTCTAATCTATGGTCAAATTTTACAAATCCACATACACCGTTTTCTAACCTCTTTGGTCTCCAAAATCAATTCAAGTTAACCCAATTCCTTTTAGGCCCATCATTGCCTAAAGAAGTCCAATAAAGTTGCTATCCAAATTATTGTTCTTAATTACACTTTATTAAGCCAATTCATTTTTTGATTTTTTGATTACAACCAAAGGAAGAAATTCAGTTGATAACTGATATATCAGGAAGAATACACCATTATTAATCCAATTCTTTTTTTGATTTTTATGACAACAAAAAGAAAGAAATTTTGTTTGATAACTGATATATCAGGAAAAATACAGAAACAGAATCGAAAAAACAACTTCAGGATCTCTCAACATTTTTTCATCAAGAATCTTCAACCTTCTTCATCTTGAATTGAAAGTGTTCATCAACCTTTAACCAGAACCTTGAATCTCTGCTTCAATCCCCCTATCAGAAATTTCCAGAAAAAATTGAGGACCTTCTTCAATCCATAACAGAAAAATTTCACAGTAAGCTATGTCAATTTCCAGAGCCAATAATCTTCAATACACCATTTTCTACATCAGCACAACCCCATTCGAGCTTCATCTCCAAACAGTTTCCAATCCTGCAAGAATTCAGAATAATCAAAAGTGCCACAATCTTCGCCAATTCTCGAACCTGCAAGTCATCAACGACAACGATCTCAAGATTTGTCAACAACAATATTACCAGCAGAAGAAAAAAGAACGTTGGCCCATTCATATCAAGAATTCAGCGCAATCAAAGATGAAATCAGATCGAGAAAGAATCAAGAGATACCGGAACATGGAGACGCCATTTCCTCCACCACGCAAGCCGCATAACTTCAACACTTTTTCGATCAGCATCGAAACCGCATCAACCACAACAAAGGGTGCAACACCAGTTCAACTAAGAGTTGGAAAATATCGCACAAAGACGATTCAGTAAAGTTCATCACCAACCACAACTCCAATCTGCATCAAACACCTGCAAAGCATTGACAGTTCAAGGAAATCAATAACCACAATTCACCAATACACAGTCCGATTCAAGATCATAGAGTCGCGAAACAGAAATTGAAGAAGAAGAATAAGAAGGAAAATCGTGTGGAGTTGAAGCCATACCTAAGCCATGGCTTCCGATTCACCTTGGAAGAGCCATCGGAGGAAATATGACTCGCAAGCCCTTGATTGCTCTCGATTTGAGATCGAAGCGATGAGATTGAGCCGTCATCGTGTTTGTCTTCACCAAAAGCAATCATATTGGCGGCGTCAATACAGATGAGACGGAAAAGAAACAGCGGAGATGATGGTGATGCGGAAAGGAACCGGTTGACGGCGCCGTTTGTTTTGGCCGGCGGTGGACGATGAAAGTCAAAGCGGATACGAGGGTTTTTCTTCCAAGTGATAATTTATGGTGGTGCTTTAGAGAGAGGGAGTTGTTTCGTTACGGTGATCTCCCAAGGACGACGAGCGGCGGCGTATTGTTGTGAACGAAGATGTCGAAGAAGAAGAAGGATCACCGCGGGGACAACGGCTGAAGAATCGAGATACCCACCGGTAGACTCCCGTTACCGTCGTCCTCTTCAATGAGTTGAATTAGGACGAGCCTCACCTTCGTAATTTAGGGCTTCGGTGTGATTCGACGATGGTTGAGTTATGAGCAAAGCAATTCAGAAGCTGATGAGGCGAAGCTCGACACGGTGAAGACGAAGTGGAAACGGAGCAAGGAGATGGCTTATGTTTACCGGCGACACCATGAATTCTTCTCCCCGGCGAGTAACATTTGAGGATGAGCGGCGAGTATCACGACGAAGAGGAAGGGTTGGTCGGATTCTTAATCGGCGGAAGGTGATGAAAGTGTTCGGAGAGGGAAGTTGCGAGGAGGAAAAGGGATGTAGGCGGCGGTGTTGGTTCGTGCAGAAGAAGATGATAGCTTCAGATAATTTCCATCAAGATATTAGGTTAAACAAGAGGTTGGATTGGGCCATATCTTCTTAGTCCATGAACTTCTATCTGAACACTGCAATTCATGAATTCATCTCCTCTACGGATTTCGTTTATGATTTGGGCTTTTTGGCCATGATTATTCTACCAGCACCATTCGATTTCTACCACACCCCTCCAGCAGGCTCTCTAGTGGACTGGGCCTTGGGCCAGATTTGTTATTTACAGCAACTAAATCCTTATTACGCCCTTGTCCCTTTTTATCTCTTTTTAAGACTTTGTTATTTGATTTCGTTTGTTAAAATAAAAATCGATTAATTCTCTTTTTGAAACATTTTTTTGGATTTATATCTTAATCCATTTTTCTTGTAATTGTTAATTAGAATTTTTGTTGATAATTTTAATTATGGTTTAGCATTAATTTCGGATTAAAGTTCATAAGCTTGTTTTGATTGATATGGATCGATTTTGATTATGGCAAAGCTTCACAAAGAATTTATGGAAGATAAGCATTTATTTTGCTTATGGAGATCACAAGACCTTACTTGGGTTTTTTTTTTCGGATTTCTTTTGCGTGAAGAATCGGTACTTCTATCAAGTAAGTGATTTCGAGCTTTTTTCGACTTTTAAGCATCATTTTAGTCGTATGCGGCTTAGGACCATATAATTTAAAGTGCATCTGGAGCCCTCCCACCTGAGGCATTGGTTATATTTGTGATTTTTGATGATATGTTTCGATTTCTGAACTTAGGGATTAGGTTAAGAACCATTAGGATCGCTTCCTTTCACTTCCCCTTAAAATCCACTTTTTTGCCCGTTTCGTCGCATTTATTAAAAATAGTTTTAGGTGTGATAAAATTCTGGAAAAATTCATGAATGATCCTCATCCTCTTAATTAATTTTTCATATTTTTTGTTTCCAGATTTGGGTGGTTTAAATAATTAATTTGGATTTTAGTTCATTAGCTGTCCCAAAAGGGAGTGTTCTGGCATAAGGGACCGAAATCGATTTTTCCCCATAGGTGTGAGACCTATTTTTTGTGTGTGATTAATCACTGTAATTGGTGACATTTTGATGCTCATTAGGCATTTTTTTCATAATTTTTAGTGCCCTTTTTGATCCACTTTGTGGAGTTGTTTTTGGGTGATCATTCATTGCTACCTTGCTAGTCAAGGAATTGTTTTGGCACTTTGGTGCATAATTTTATGAAATCCTTTTGGACAATGTGATATAATGACTTTATTATTCCAGGGATTTAATTTCATAATTTTTCAAGGCTTTTTGCTATTTTTCCATGTCACCTAGATCCTAGGTTGATTCATGTGTTTATGTGTAGCATAACCTAAGTGTTAAGAAGGCATTCATGCCATTTGATTGAGGAACTTTGTGGTAGCTTTTATGAGTTGATTATAGGTCATTTTTATGTCCTTAATTCCAGTTATATACCACTTTTGGAACCATACTCATTTGGTTTGTTTTAGTGTTTCAAAGTGCAAACTTATGTGAGCTAATTTTAACCTAAACTCATGTCTCCTCTCCTCTAATTGTTAACTTGACTTATGTGAAAATCATCAATGCCTATTCATGCATTCTAATTGCATCTCATGCCTTTTATGCTACTGACCCATAATCATTTCATGCATATTCACATGCCATTCTTCCTTAGTTTGCATCATGTGTGATCTTGTGCGATTTTTGTCCATTTCATCTCACATCTTCTTCTCATTGCTCCATATGCCTAATCCATTGCATCCATGATTGTATATTCATTAATCCATATTCATAAGCATTCACTACTGACTTTGATGTTCATTTCATGTATTAATTCATGTTTGTAAGCCATATGCATTCATACTTCATCCATGAGCCCTAACTTGCATTTAGGTGAACCTAGGTGAACTTTTTGTACATAGTTTGACATAGTTTGATCTTGTGAGGTATTCTAGCATACTTAGGGACCTATATCATGTAGCTACTGACTTTAGAAGTCATGTAACCTTTAGGTACCTTCACCTTTAGACTTAGGTCTTATTTTGAACCCTAGTTCCATTCTAGGACGTTTATGGTACCCAATCGCTTTCATGCTTCGATTTTACTTCCAATGTGCATTGTCATGCTAACTTTTGTTTTGTAGGGGGGAAGATTGAGGTAAGCATTACTTCATTCCTATCTCTTATGCATTTTAATTGTGTTTGCCTTAGCACTTTGTGCTTTGCTTTTAGGCTTTCCCTTTCTTTAGAGACAACTTAACTTCCTTAGGAAGTAAGTTAGTTTCTAAGCTCTTTTTTCTTCTTTTCTTTTTCTTCCTTAGGATTAGAATACCTCATTAACCATAGGACCTCTCTTGTACATAACAACTAACTTAGGGTTGTGTCTTAGTCCCCTTAGTTTGTCCTTTTTGCAATTTGAGTCATCCTCTTCTTATCTTCAAACAAAATCCAAAAACACTTAATAAATAAAGGAAATGATTCCTTGTGTATAGCCTTATTCCATGAAGCACTTGCATTCATTCCATCTTGGAGTGGTGTAAGCTTGCCTATCATGATGCACAAGCTCATCAAGGAATTGTTCACAAAGAAAAAACTTAAAAGATACTTCTTCACAAAAGCAACAAAAACACTTATAAAGTTCAACAAGCCAGTGAACTTAAACCCTAATCCTAGGAAACCAGTCTTGGATAAATTCTCCTTGCTGGGTATGCTTGTTCTATTATTCCATCTTGGAATGTAGAGTCAAGTGTACATTCCATGGAAAAGAGTTTGAATTCACTTCCTTATGCCAAATTCATACAAAACTCATAAAAGCCAAAAACACACAATAAACGACTATCCTGCGGGAACTTCTCTTCTTATCTCATTCACTCACAACGCGAACTCGCGGCGACTTGTCACACATGCAAGACGGTAAATGCACTCGTACCAGACGAGCCTGCAACACTTGAGCATAGACATACGCAGTTCCAACATAAAAAACACAAACAAATAGTTCCCGCCTAGGTTAGGCGAACTACGTCGACTCTGATCCTCATTATCCCGATGAGGTACGTAGGCAGTGGGGTAGGGCCCGTTCGAGCACATTCTTTATTTTCCCTACATTTCCCCTTTATTCTCATTTTCTTATTTCAGTTCATTTCTCATTTCCATTCCAGTTTCCAGTTAGCAATTCATTTATTCAGCAACAACTATATTTTTCTCTCACCCTTTGAAACAAACAAGCAAGCGTGGATCCCGTCGGGTACGACGGACGATCTGGGGTGCTAATACCTTCCCAGATCGTAACCGACTCCCGAATCCAGATCTTTGGTTCGCAGGACCTTGTCTTTTCCTTATTCCTTAGGTTTGTGCAACATTACCTTTCCCATTCCTTTGGGATAAAAATGTCTGGCTGGCGACTCTACCTTTTCCGCGCCACTTTCGCGTTTGTACTAGGATGAAAATCCCGGGAGCGACAGCTGGCGACTCTGCTGGGGAATATAACCTGATTCTTCCGGTTTCCCTTGTAGAGTCAATCCTAGCGCCTGTTTGGTTTTGTTTCTTTGGGTGTTTATATGTTTGTTGTTGTGTGCTTTAGTTTAGCTTTGCTGTTTTCATTTACAGTTTTATTTGCAGCTTTACTTTATCGCATTTATTTACCGCTTTCAGTATTTTATTTTCCATGCATCATATTATACTGGACTGTCTGGCTGTGCTGGTTTTCATTTTTTCTGTGGGTTGGGAGTTACTATGAGATAAGCCAACTACCCGGCTTGAGTGCACCCTAGGACTTAGAGTGGTTCCACTTTGGCTTCATGGCATCTTGCTATGTTGGTAGTAGTGAGTTCCACACCTTGACTTGCGACCTTCTCGGGAATGTATTGATACCGGAATCTTTCTGGGTTGATGCGCTACCTTGATAGTTATGTGCAGTCAGGGGACCGATCATTGAGAACCTTTGTGGAAACATCCCTCTCCAGTGATGACAGTGGCAGACCACATTTGTTGGCAAACCCACTCGCATCCGAGGGCCCACTGGGAACTCGCATAGGATGGCCTGGTTCTCTCATAGGAATCCAGTCAAAGCAAACTGTTTGTATGACGGTAGTATTGTACCCTTCGGGATGAATGTACTATTGTTTCTCGATTCAGTGCTTGAAGTTGGAGACTTGTGAGGGATGCTTGTTCTTTCCGGACTCAACTGAGACCTCCCTGAGTAGTACATAATGCTAAACCGATTCCCTGATTTGGTCATGAGCCATTTCTCGGAAATGGTGAACGTATTATTGCTATTCGACTTTGAGAGTCCGTGATGTTGACCCGAGTAGCACACACGTGAGATTGGGAGGGGTTTACAGGTTTGCAGGAACCCTAAACTTCAACATACCCGCTTTTCCAGTGTTGTTTTATGATATTATCTGGTGCTATATGGTTCTTTGATTCTGAGATTCGGGATTTCTATTCAGAGAAATTGTTACTGTGATTACCATGGTGACCCTGATATTGTGACTGTTATTATGACTCTCCACAGACACTTGGCTCGTTGTTCAGCTTCAATACCATCAGTGATTGTTATATTATGTGATCCAATTCTACAGTTATTGGGTTCTCAGTTATGGGGTTCTATACAGAGATGGTGTCGTTATTGTGATTCTATACAGACAGTTGGTTCACTGCTCAACACCAGCATCAGATTATTGATCACATGCCTGTTGCATACATGACATCATAGCATTTCTGCACACATGTTCAGTTATTTCCGAGGATCACATATCTGAATCATGCCATTGGACTTTGTCTGTGTCAAAACTTGAATCAAAGCAGTTAGATTCCTCAGAAATAACTGAACATGGCATTTGCATACATCCTTGCATTCTTGACAGGTGTTCAGAGACAGATTATTATTATCCTGACTTGATTTCTCATCAGAATGGACAACTTGAATCACATTCATCAGTGTATATATATTTGAAGCAACTCCGGGCGGAGGTAACCGAATGAAGACCCAGCTGGGGCAATTCAGGAAAAGGTACAAGCTTTATTTCAAAGTCAAAAACTGCTGAAAGAGGAAGTCAACCAGATGAAGACTCAGATGAGATTAGTTATGGAAATTTTGAACGAAGCTATTTTCATCCCTATTGAGGGGAACTACGTTGCTCTGATTCTCCATTGGTCAATGGAGATACGTAGGCAGGAGATCGTGCAAGATCTTTCCGAGCAACTTTATCTATTAACTTTATCAACCTCTTCCCTCCAGATGTCATTTGTCAGCATCCAACCTGAGCTTCCCAAGGGTGTCCTAGGGGTATAGCATACAGGTAAAGGCCAAAACAACTTGAGAAGATGGTTGATCATATTCTGATGACGTACGTGCAATAAGTTTCCTCATTTACGCAAATTCGGGGTGGTTGAGCTAATTGCATCAGGATCATCTCCGATAAAGCTTCCTTTGGGGTTTCAATGCCAAGTATGATTACCATTCTGGGGCACCTGGCCTTTTAATTGAAGATTGCAAGTCTTTTAGAGGCAAAAGTGAAGACAAGGTCCCGAAGTTGATCGACTCAAAGGTCATCATGCCAGAAAGTCTGCTCACATATTGAAGTCTCCTCATCAAATGGGTCTCCCAATTTGCAAAGGCATCTTCAGAATCAATAAGTCCATACGGAGTCAAGTCTCCTCAATGACGGCAATGTTCAGCTTCTTTACTGCATTTTCATTTGTAGTTTATATTGTTTGTTTAAACATTTGTATGCATGCATGAAACTTATTTGTTTTTGAATGATAACCATAATAAAATGCACATGTTTTTCTTGAAGTAATCCATTCGTATTCACTCATGATTTTGTGTATGTGCATTGCAATACCAACTGTTGTTCTTAAACTCTATCAGGGAGGATGACGAAATGAGAACGCAAAAACTTTAATTGTGTGCTTTTGAGAAAGACCCTGTTGACGATGTACAGGCATTGTTTCAAATCCTAAACACCGGAGATATAAGGGAGATAGACCATCGCCAACCCATTTGAGCCTTGAAGTAGGAGTTTCTTTTTGCATGAAAAAACCCTCGCACTTAACCCAGGGGCAGGGTAGGCATCAGTTAGTTTGACCGAGCATTCAAATTTCAAAAAGGAGTGCAAATTTGAGGATCCATTACCTTTCGTGGTACCAAATCAAGAGGTTCAAAGACCAGAAACCACAATGGTTATCCCAATCAAGAGTCCAAAGACCGGAAACCACATTGGTTATTACTCATTGACCAGAGAATGAGGCAGTCACGACCCTTTCAAAGCAATCAAGACAACCAGTGTCACACGATTTGTTCAAAAAAAAAGAGAATTAAAAAAAAGAAATGAAAAAAAGCCCGCTAAGTCGAAACTTCAAAACAAGCGACTTAGGCAAAAATTAGGGCATCCCGTTGGACTTCGTAATCAAAGATTCACAAGAATCAGTCCAGGCAAAAGTTAGGGATAAGAAAAATAATGCAAAAGCAAAAGACTAAAAAGATTACACAAGAAAGATCCTTGAACAAGAACAAAGTCGTGTGATACAGACACAAAAGACGAAGGGATGACTGACTCCAAACAACAACCTGAGTGGTGCTTAAACCGTTAGTGTAATTGGTTCCTCAATCATCACAAAACCCCTTTTCGAAAGGTGAACGTTTGTGCCAAGCTAGCTGAAAATAGGAATGAAGAACATCACGAAGATGGGTGGGCACAAATAAATTTCGAGCCTATATCCTTTGATTCTATAACCGCGAACCAGGCCACGATACAACCCTCAAAAGTCCTAACTGAAACAGGGTTATTTTTGAGAGCGTACTACCACGAGACCGCGTTCCTGACTCCTATGAGTGGTGTTGAAAGATCTTTGTTGGTGTTGCATGTGCATGCTTTCTATTATTCAGAAAAAAATTATTAATGTCGTATCTTAACCAGTGACTCGCTCGCGAAGGTTTGCAACATCTTTTTCAGTAAAACTTCAAGATTAACATGTGTGTTGCATTAGAATTTTCATTCTTAGAATAAACATTTTCTGCTTGCATACATCTGTTTGGCATCATAAAAAGTCCACATATGGAACTTCAGTCCAGAAGCTTAATCTTGCCGAGTTGAGAAGGCTAAAACTTCCAAAGGACAATCTATCGAGGTGCACTTTTCAAGAAGACTCCATTGAGTAGGGACTTTCCCGACAGTCGTGGTAAGAGCCAACTAAGCCGGGGCAATCACGTCGAGCAATTTCTTCAAAATTCAACCAAGTTGGGGCAATCACTTCGAGATTCAAATCTCTCAAAGAGCCATCAGGCAGAAGCATTATTCAAATTTTAGCCAAACTGGGGCAATCACTTCGAGATCCAATCTCTCAAAGAACGATTGGCATAGGTGTTTTCTTCAAAGCATAGTCCGTCAGAGGTGATCACTTCGAGGCTCGTACTGGGGCAGGCCATCCCAAGAGAATGGGAAGTACTTTCTCCTGAAGACGGTTAATCAGAGGCACCTATCCAGAGTTCAAAATAATGGAGCAGAATATCTCACAATGATATGAGGTTTTTCATGAATCCTCGTGAGGAAAATTCTTGCACAGACCATGGAGTCTGGGGCAGTTATTTCGAGATCCAACGAATCTCTCCAAGAGTTTGAAGACACTAAGGCATTTCATATGCCATGTTTTCTGTAAAATCCTCTTGAGACATTTACTTCTGACAGACCTTAATCTGAGGCGAGTTGAAAATTGTAAAGAACCATTGTTCACTCATGATTAGTTGACAACCTATCAACCCGGGGCTAGGGGCAAAGCCATTGTCAGCACAATACTTCAAGAGTTATTTCATCAGCAAGCTTCATTGATCAAAATGTCTTATCTAGTCTCATTAGACAATCCCTTCTCCAGCTGTGTGGCAAAGCGAAAGTTACTTCTTGATCAGAAGGGTATCATCGTCTCTCATCCCCAGCATGAAACGCCTTACATCTCTCATTCCCAACATGAGAGGATTTATCTCTTATCCCCAGTAAGTGGTAGCTTGAGCTTTTATCTTCAGCGGGAAGCTTCATCATTGACATCCTCCATCATCCCCAGTAGAGTTGGAAGTTGAAATCTCCCCCCAGCAAGACAGCAGAAGGTTGGTGCCATCCCCGAGCAGAAGTTTCCCTTCAGACAGGGGCAATTCTCAGCAGTATAAGGAGTGTTTTGCCTCCCCAGCAGTTGCTTCCTCAGCAGTATCATGCCTTTGGTTCCCCACCAGAGTTCAAGAAGGGTCCATCTCCAACAGGGTCTTGGCGCTCCAATCTCAAAGTCCAATTTATTTTTGGCAGTGGCGGCTATTCAGAGCCAGTGAATTATTAACAATTTTCCCCGCAGAGTTGTCTACTTCTCACAAGGATTAACCAGATCAATGTAGTGATCATCAGTTCCTCCCCAGTCAAGCCATCTGGGATATCTATTATCTCCTCATCGGGAGACCCCTTTGCATTTGCATTTGCATCCAATAATCATCATTACATTTGCATCCGCCAAAGCGTAGCATTTCCATCGTCATGGAGCATTACGCCATAAATTCAAACATATGCATACCAACATGGGCCAGTTTTGAGGTATTACAAATATCTTCTCAACCTGAAGTACTTCGCATAGAGGATACCGATATCATGTTCCAGACATCCTTGTCTTTTCAAGTCAATGTTTGTCACTTATTCCGCGTCTTATTTGGTACAACAGTCGCATTACAGGTTCTCGTTTTGTACAACGGTCTTGTTTGCCTGGGCTCTCATTTATGTACAACGATCCCGTTCCATCTTGTCCTATTTTCTTTGTGTTTGGTTATCAGTCGAGGCTGGTATACCTTCGCGTCTCCATTCGAGGATGGTTTCGTGTTAGATCCGAGGATCTTTTGATTTGTCATTCGAGGATGGCATTTCTTTTCTTCAAGTCCTTCTGTGGTTGGTCTTGTTGTTGTGGCTATTATTCGAGGATAGTAGTTCACTTTTTTTTGAGCTTATTGATCGAGGTCAGTTTGTCTCTTTTGCAAAGTCTGTCTGAGGTCAGCTTTGTGTTTGGTTATCAGTCGAGGCTGGTATACCTTCGCGTCTCCATTCGAGGATGGTTTCGTGTTAGGTCCGAGGATCTTTTGATTTGTCATTCGAGGATGGCATTTCTTTTCTTCAAGTCCTTCTGCGGTTGGTCTTGTTTTTGTGGCTATTATTCGAGGATAGTAGTTCACTTTTTTTGAGCTTATTGATCGAGGTCAGTTTGTCTCTTTTGCAAAGTCTGTCTGAGGTCAGCTTTGTGTTTGGTTATCAGTCGAGGCTGGTATACCTTTGCGTCTCCATTCGAGGATGGTTTCGTGTTAGATCCGAGGATCTTTTGATTTGTCATGCGAGGATGGCATTTCTTTCCTTCAAGTCCTTCTGTGGTTGGTCTTGTTGTTGTGGCTATTATTCGAGGATAGTAGTTCACTTTTTTGGGCTTATTGATCGAGGTCAGTTTGTCTCTTTTGCAAAGTCTGTCTGAGGTCAGCTTTGTGTTTGGTAATCAGTCGAGGCTGGTATACCTTTGAGTCTCCATTCGAGGATGGTTTCGTTTTAGATCCGAGGATCTTTTGGATTGTCATTCGAGGATGGTATTTCTTTTCTTCAAGTCCTTCTGCGGTTGGTCTTGTTTTTGTTTGGTGTGACTATTATTCGAAGATAGTAGTTCACTGTTGGAGCTTATTGGTCAAGGTCAGTTTGTCTCTCTTGCAAAGTCTGTCCGAGGTCAGTCTTTGTTGTTGATGGTTATCGCCTGCGGCCGATATACTATCGTGTTTCTATTCAAGGAGGGTTTTAGTACTGGATCCGAGGATCCCATGTGAGTGGTCATTCAAGGATAGTATTCTTCCCAGCATATTTCCACCTGGTTCTATTTTCGCTGCCTATTCAGAGGTCAAAACAAAGAATATATAAATAAATAAATGGGCGGATGACATTTCTGTTGCCCTCAGTGTGCAAATTTTCAGGTCTTATTCGAGTATTCAATCACTCCATACCTTGAACGTCTAAAAGCTGTGCAATTATCCGTTCAGGTCTGCAGATGATTGAATAGGGGCAGCTGTAATACCTCAAAATTTGCCCTCCTTTATTCCCTCTATTGGCTTACCGTTTTGCATTTCATCTGCATTTCTCACTAGGTCATTAACATCATAATCATACATTTTTATGGATTCCTCAGGCATGGGATCAATGCCCTCTGAGGAGCCAGGTTATTCCATTGGTGTATGGTTTCTGCTTCACAGGAGTCGGCTTCCTGGATTATGGAATTAGGGTTTCACATCCAATTTACGGTTATCCGATGAATTTAGAATCTTGGTTACGTGGTCATTAATAACTTCATCCACACATACGTTTGACGCTTTCTTGGGGTTCGTTTTCTTATTTAAGTAGCTCACTCGCAAAGACTGTTCGTTGGTGCACTAGCCTCATCATCAAGAAAGATTAGGTCTTTATTCACGACTAAGCTCGAGGGCATTCAGTTAACTGAATTCCTTTGTGTTAAAGTTTGATTTGGGCTCATTTGGGGATGTTCATTCACATATAACATTTTCAAGCGAATCAAGGAACATGGCTCGAAGTAGGAGGTTTAAGTTTCGTTATGGAATCAAAGGTTTTGCTATGAGGATTAGATTTGAACTAAGGTTGGAAAGTGCACGGTCATGGTTCATGGTTCATAGTTTTAGAATTTTATGTGGCCGTGACTATTTTCACTATCGGTTAGATCTATCATCCATGATTTACTTTGAATTTCCTTTTAAATAATTTCTAATCTATGGTCAAATTTTACAAATCCACATACACCGTTTTCTAACCTCTTTGGTCTCCAAAATCAATTCAAGTTAACCCAATTCCTTTTAGGCCCATCATTGCCTAAAGAAGTCCAATAAAGTTGCTATCCAAATTATTGTTCTTAATTACACTTTATTAAGCCAATTCATTTTTTGATTTTTTGATTACAACCAAAGGAAGAAATTCAGTTGATAACTGATATATCAGGAAGAATACACCATTATTAATCCAATTCTTTTTTTGATTTTTATGACAACAAAAAGAAAGAAATTCTGTTTGATAACTGATATATCAGGAAAAATACAGAAACAGAATCGAAAAAACAACTTCAGGATCTCTCAACATTTTTTCATCAAGAATCTTCAACCTTCTTCATCTTGAATTGAAAGTGTTCATCAACCTTTAACCAGAACCTTGAATCTCTGCTTCAATCCCCCTATCAGAAATTTCCAGAAAAAATTGAGGACCTTCTTCAATCCATAACAGAAAAATTTCACAGTAAGCTATGTCAATTTCCAGAGCCAATAATCTTCAATACACCATTTTCTACATCAGCACAACCCCATTCGAGCTTCATCTCCAAACAGTTTCCAATCCTACAAGAATTCAGAATAATCAAAAGTGCCACAATCTTCGCCAATTCTCGAACCTGCAAGTCATCAACGACAACGATCTCAAGATTTGTCAACAACAATATTACCAGCAGAAGAAAAAAGAACGTTGGCCCATTCACATCAAGAATTCAGCGCAATCAAAGATGAAATCAGATCGAGAAAGAATCAAGAGATACCGGAACATGGAGACGCCATTTCCTCCACCACGCAAGCCGCACAACTTCAACACTTTTTCGATCAGCATCGAAACCGCATCAACCACAACAAAGGGTGCAACACCAGTTCAACTAAGAGTTGGAAAATATCGCACAAAGACGATTCAGTAAAGTTCATCACCAACCACAACTCCAATCTGCATCAAACACCTGCAAAGCATTGACAGTTCAAGGAAATCAATAACCACAATTCACCAATACACAGTCCGATTCAAGATCATAGAGTCGCGAAACAGAAATTGAAGAAGAAGAATAAGAAGGAAAATCGTGTGGAGTTGAAGCCATACCTAAGCCATGGCTTCCGATTCACCTTGGAAGAGCCATTGGAGGAAATATGACTCGCAAGCCCTTGATTGCTCTCGATTTGAGATCGAAGCGATGAGATTGAGCCGTCATCGTGTTTGTCTTCACCAAAAGCAATCATATTGGCAGCGTCAATACAGATGAGACGGAAAAGAAACAGCGGAGATGATGGTGATGCGGAAAGGAACCGGTTGACGGCGCCGTTTGTTTTGGCCGGCGGTGGACGATGAAAGTCAAAGCGGATACGAGGGTTTTTCTTCCAAGTGATAATTTATGGTGGTGCTTTAGAGAGAGGGAGTTGTTTCGTTACGGTGATCTCCCAAGGACGACGAGCGGCGGCGTATTGTTGTGAACGAAGATGTCGAAGAAGAAGAAGGATCACCGCGGGGACAACGGCTGAAGAATCGAGATACCCACCGGTAGACTCCCGTTACCGTCGTCCTCTTCAATGAGTTGAATTCGGACGAGCCTCACCTTCGCAATTTAGGGCTTCGGTGTGATTCGACGATGGTTGAGTTATGAGCAAAGCAATTCAGAAGCTGATGAGGCGAAGCTCGACACGGTGAAGACGAAGTGGAAACGGAGCAAGGAGATGGCTTATGTTTACCGGCGACACCATGAATTCTTCTCCCCGGCGAGTAACATTTGAGGATGAGCGGCGAGTATCACGACGAAGAGGAAGGGTTGGTCGGATTCTTAATCGGCGGAAGGTGATGAAAGTGTTCGGAGAGGGAAGTTGCGAGGAGGAAAAGGGATGTAGGCGGCGGTGTTGGTTCGTGCGGAAGAAGATGATAGCTTCAGATAATTTCCATCAAGATATTAGGTTAAACAAGAGGTTGGATTGGGCCATATCTTCTTAGTCCATGAACTTCTATCTGAACACTGCAATTCATGAATTCATCTCCTCTACGGATTTCGTTTATGATTTGGGCTTTTTGGCCATGATTATTCTACCAGCACCATTCGATTTCTACCACACCCCTCCAGCAGGCTCTCTAGTGGACTGGGCCTTGGGCCAGATTTGTTATTTACAGCAACTAAATCCTTATTACGCCCTTGTCCCTTTTTATCTCTTTTTAAGACTTTGTTATTTGATTTCGTTTGTTAAAATAAAAATCGATTAATTCTCTTTTTGAAACATTTTTGTGGATTTATATCTTAATCCATTTTTCTTGTAATTGTTAATTAGAATTTTTGTTGATAATTTTAA
This sequence comes from Lathyrus aphaca, assembly GCA_963966055.1. Lineage (NCBI taxonomy): Eukaryota > Viridiplantae > Streptophyta > Magnoliopsida > Fabales > Fabaceae > Lathyrus > Lathyrus aphaca. Next base: position 117,265,689 of record OZ014524.1, on the reverse strand, counting down.
TTATGGTTTAGCATTAATTTCGGATTAAAGTTCATAAGCTTGTTTTGATTGATATGGATCGATTTTGATTATGGCAAAGCTTCACAAAGAATTTGTGGAAGATAAGCATTTATTTTGCTTATGGAGATCACAAGACCTTACTTGGGTTTTTTTTTTCGGATTTCTTTTGCGTGAAGAATCGGTACTTCTATCAAGTAAGTGATTTCGAGCTTTTTTCAACTTTTAAGCATCATTTTAGTCGTATGCGGCTTAGGACCATATAATTTAAAGTGCATCTGGAGCCCTCCCACCTGAGGCATTGGTTATATTTGTGATTTTTGATGATATGTTTCGATTTCTGAACTTAGGGATTAGGTTAAGAACCATTAGGATCGCTTCCTTTCACTTCCCCTTAAAATCCACTTTTTTGCCCGTTTCGTCGCATTTATTAAAAATAGTTTTAGGTGTGATAAAATTCTGGAAAAATTCATGAATGATCCTCATCCTCTTAATTAATTTTTCATATTTTTTGTTTCCAGATTTGGGTGGTTTTAATAATTAATTTGGATTTTAGTTCATTAGCTGTCCCAAAAGGGAGTGTTCTGGCATAAGGGACCAAAATCGATTTTTCCCCATAGGTGTGAGACCTATTTTTTGTGTGTGATTAATCACTGTAATTGGTGACATTTTGATGCTCATTAGGCATTTTTTTCATAATTTTTAGTGCCCTTTTTGATCCACTTTGTGGAGTTGTTTTTGGGTGATCATTCATTGCTACCTTGCTAGTCAAGGAATTGTTTTGGCACTTTGGTGCATAATTTTATGAAATCCTTTTGGACAATGTGAGATAATGACTTTATTATTCCAGGGATTTAATTTCATAATTTTTCAAGGCTTTTTGCTATTTTTCCATGTCACCTAGATCCTAGGTTGATTCATGTGTTTATGTGTAGCATAGCCTAAGTGTTAAGAAGGCATTCATGCCATTTGATTGAGGAACTTTGTGGTAGCTTTTATGAGTTGATTATAGGTCATTTTTATGTCCTTAATTCCAGTTATATACCACTTTTGGAACCATACTCATTTGGTTTGTTTTAGTGTTTCAAAGTGCAAACTTATGTGAGCTAATTTTAACCTAAACTCATGTCTCCTCTCCTCTAATTGTTAACTTGACTTATGTGAAAATCATCAATGCCTATTCATGCATTCTAATTGCATCTCATGCCTTGTATGCTACTGACCCATAATCATTTCATGCATATTCACATGCCATTCTTCCTTAGTTTGCATCATGTGTGATCTTGTGCGATTTTTGTCCATTTCATCTCACATCTTCTTCTCATTGCTCCATATGCCTAATCCATTGCATCCATGATTGCATATTCATTAATCCATCTTCATAAGCATTCACTACTGACTTTGATGTTCATTTCATGTATTAATTCATGTTTGTAAGCCATATGCATTCATACTTCATCCATGAGCCCTAACTTGCATTTAGGTGAACCTAGGTGAACTTTTTGTACATAGTTTGACATAGTTTGATCTTGTGAGGTATTCTAGCATACTTAGGGACCTATAGCATGTAGCTACTGACTTTAGAAGTCATGTAACCTTTAGGTACCTTCACCTTTAGACTTAGGTCTTATTTTGAACCCTAGTTCCATTCTAGGACGTTTATGGTACCCAATCGCTTTCATGCTTCGATTTTACTTCCAATGTGCATTGTCATGCTAACTTTTGTTTTGTAGGGGGGAAGATTGAGGTAAGCATTACTTCATTCCTATCTCTTATGCATTTTAATTGTGTTTTCCTTAGCACTTTGTGCTTTGCTTTTAGGCTTTCCCTTTCTTTAGAGACAACTTAACTTCCTTAGGAAGTAAGTTAGTTTCTAAGCTCTTTTTTCTTCTTTTCTTTTTCTTCCTTAGGATTAGAATACCTTATTAACCATAGGACCTCTCTTGTACATAACAACTAACTTAGGGTTGTGTCTTAGTCCCCTTAGTTTGTCCTTTTTGCAATTTGAGTCATCCTCTTCTTATCTTCAAACAAAATCCAAAAACACTTAATAAATAAAGGAAATGATTCCTTGTGTATAGCCTTATTCCATGAAGCACTTGCATTCATTCCATCTTGGAGTGGTGTAAGCTTGCCTATCATGATGCACAAGTCTCATCAAGGAATTGTTCACAAAGAAAAAACCTAAAAGATACTTCTTCACAAAAGCAACAAAAACACTTAATAAAGTTCAACAAGCCAGTGAACTTAAACCCTAATCCTAGGAAACCAGTCTTGGATAAATTCTCCTTGCTGGGTATGCTTGTTCTATTATTCCATCTTGGAATGTAGAGTCAAGTGTACATTCCATGGAAAAGAGTTTGAATTCACTTCCTTGTGCCAAATTCATACAAAACTCATAAAAGCCAAAAACACACAATAAACGACTATCCTGCGGGAACTTCTCTTCTTATCTCATTCACTCACAACGCGAACTCGCGGCGACTTGTCACACATGCAAGACGGTAAACGCACTCGTACCAGACGAGCCTGCAACACCTGAGCATAGACATACGCAGTTCCAGCATAAAAAACACAAACAAATAGTTCCCGCCTAGGTTAGGCGAACTACGTCGACTCTGATCCTCATTATCCCGATGAGGTACGTAGGCAGCGGGGTAGGGCCCGTTCGAGCACATTCTTTATTTTCCCTACATTTCCCCTTTATTCTCATTTTCTTATTTCAGTTCATTTCTCATTTCCATTCCAGTTTCCAGTTAGCAATTCATTTATTCAACAACAACTATATTTTTCTCTCACCCTTTGAAACAAACAAGCAAGCGTGGATCCCGTCGGGTACGACGGACGATCTGGGGTGCTAATACCTTCCCAGATCGTAACCGACTCCCGAATCCAGATCTTTGGTTCGCAAGACCTTGTATTTTCCTTATTCCTTAGGTTTGTGCAACATTACCTTTCCCATTCCTTTGGGATAAAAATGTCTGGCTGGCGACTCTACCTTTTCCGCGCCACTTTCGCGTTTGTACTAGGATGAAAATCCCGGGAGCGACAACTGTCAGGTTTAATGATTACAGAGAACCATCATTAGTTGTGTACAACACAGATAATTGGCATATTTGAGTTAACCGAGTAACTACCCTGCCCCGGGTTATGAATAAGGGTTTTAATTTGTGCGAGAATAAAAACTCCTACTTCATAGGCTTAAAAGGGTTGACTAGGGATTAACTTCCTTATATCTCCACTGTTTAGGAATTAAAACAATGCCTGTACATCGTCAGCATAGTCTGTTCAAAAGCATACTGCCTAATATTATGGTATTGTTTTCGTCATCCTCCCTCTACAGGCTTATAGTTTTATCAGGAGTTAAATATCACAAAATAGAAATATGAAGCATAATTCAAAATATAGTGAAACGAATGGATTAATTCAAGACAAACATATGCAATGCATTAATGAAAACAAAAGTTTAACATAATAGTAAGTGTTTAAACAAATAAAAGAAATTACAAATGAAAATTCAAATGTTGTCCCATCCAGTTGGCTGAATGTCTTCGATTGCAATCTGTGAACTTTGAGGAGCAGTATATTTCACCATGAAATCAAATTTACCATTTGGATGTCCCAAGATGCCCCATATCTCAACAGGAATAGGTAGGCTTTCTTTCTTGCTACTTTGGGCAATTTGTCTTGCAGCTTCGACGTTTGATGGACGATAGTAGAATTCAATTTGACCTTCTGGTGTAACCTCGAGGATTCCTTCGTCAGTTAGGTCTTGAATCTTATTCTTCAGTGCCCAACAGTTATTAGTGTCGTGTCCGGGACTGTCGGAGTGATATTCACACCTTGCCTTGGGATTATAGTGAGGAGAGGAAGTATTAGGATTTTGAGGAGGATTTTTCAAGGAAATTAGCTTCATCTCCAACAAGCATTGCAGAACTTGTGACATTGGAGTGCTGAATTTGATAAACTGTCTTTTACATTCCTTGTGTCGAAGTGGATTAACCTTATCAGGTCTTTTTTCTTCAACTAAAGAACAACCAGTGGCAACCTGTCTCTTACCTTCTTTTATCCTCCTCTTCCTTTCAAACAAGTCAGCTTGCTTTAACGGAGGTTGACTAACAATTAGATTCCTAACTTCATTACTTTGAAATTTATGGACAAAGGTTCTTAACTCTTCTTGCCCCTGAGCTAAACTTTGAATAAGAGCCACCTGGTCATTCATCTGGATCCTCATTCCTGTCATCTCAGCTTGTAGTTGTTTCAGCTGATCATCCTTGTTGTCCTCAGGATTCTTCTTCTTATCCAGCAGTGTCTTCAACTCATCTTGTTCCTTGGACAAGTTCAGAATCAACTCTTGGAATTGTGCATTCTGAGCCTGGAGATCTTTGACAGTCTGTTCAAGAGCCATTTCTGCTGAAATAAACAGCGAGAAGATAAGATACCTGTACATAAGAAACCTGGGATGCAGTGATATGGTATGTAAATGCGTATGCAATGTTTTCAAGGACCGCATGATTTAAATTTGTTTAAACAACCAAAAAGTAAACTTTTATTAGTAATAAACTTGTTTGCCCCTTGGGCTTACAATAAAAAAAAATGAAACAAATACAAAAGATGGGGTTTTAAGTCTCCCATGGACGTTTCCTCTTTGTGTTGAGGTATGAGTTGAGATTCCGCTCCTCGTGAAGTTGTTTTGTTAGCTCCAGGATTCTTTCTTGACTTGCTTTGTAATGAGTCTCAAAAGTATCTCTTTGCTCCTTCAACTGGATCCAGGACCTCTGTAAATCTTCCATGTCAGTGGGCATGTCTGGATGAAGGATGGTATAAGAAGTATCTTCTTCAGCAACAGGCTCCATATTAACTGGCAGGATGGCAGGATATGGCATCATAAGAGTCTGAGCACGAGATCGCACCCATCTGAGATAAGCTTCCATGGGAATAGTGTACTTGGGCTCTAGAGTCTTGCTGTCAACCTTGTTCACTTTCCCCCATGCTCGTATGAACCTTTGACGATAACCTTGTAGATCATTGTCGTAGTAAAACACAATACCCTGAATCAACATGTCATGAGGACCATCACTCCGAGCGTAACCAAACTGTCGTAAAGCTAAGGAAGGGTTGTAATTAATGCCTCCTCTTATGCCTAGAAGTGGCACATTAGGAAACTCCCCACAACGGTCAATGATAGCAACATTCTCCATAGATCTGGAGCACCAATGGATATCTGAATGAGAAAGTGACATAATCCTCTTGGACCACCTGAACCCTTGTTCATTATTCATCACCGATCGAGGAAGGTGAGAAATAAACCACCTGGATAGCAAAGGTATGCAGCACATCAGAGTTCCTCGTGCCTTTATAGTACGAGTGTGGAGAGAATGTAAGATATCCCCAAGTAATGTGGGCACTGGATTGCGAGTCAGAAATATGTTGATGGCGTGTACGTCTATGAACTGGTCTGGATTGGGGAACAACACTAAGCCATAAATCAACAAGGCTAAAATCTCCTCAAAAGCATCATAGCTCATAGCCTTCAAGAACACTTGAGCCTTCTCTATCAACACCTTAGCAAGAATACCCTTAACTTCACTCCTTGTTTCTAAGACAATGTCTGATTTCTTTAAATGTAGGGCTGCAACAATGACTTCAGGTTTAGGTTCTTTCTCTAAGCCTGTGAAGGGTCTCTGATCAAGGATAGGTATACCCAGTAGTTTAGAGAACTCTTCCATTGTAGGAACCAACTGATAATCGGGGAATGTGAAGCAATGATGTTTAGGATCAAAGAACTGAAACAGAACACTCATCATGTCTTCATTAAACCCTGAGGTGACTAGATCCAATAGGTGACCATGTCTCTTGATAAACTGGGAGTTTTCAGAAACTTGAGAGACCAATTCTTTAAGCTTAGAAGGTATTCCTACAAAGTTGATCCGGATAGTATTCCTACGAGCAAAAGCCATGACCTGCAACAAAGAACAAAGATAAATCCTTTGGTCCTTGAAATGGTTAGTGAAAATGCTATGCATATGATGCATGATGATGCTATGATGTTATGCTCAATCACAAACATGTGGCACACACAAACAAGTCACACAATAGCCCTAGGTTTGAAGGCTTGCATGAGGTTTAAAGGTAAGTACCCTCCCCTGAAGTTAGTTGGTTCATCCTATCCTATAAAGTAACCAGGTTCTAAGGGATCTCAATATCATTGATCCTTCACAAGGGTGGTTGTTCAGTAGGCAACTTACTTGCCAACCAAAACCCTCCAAGTTTAGAATCTCAATGAGCGTAGCATCGAGTATCAACCAACTTCAGTCTTCACCAAAGCCGGTTATCTCACTACTTTCTAAAGGCCAAGATGGGATAACTAGGGTTCTAAAAGTTAGTTAGTGCATTGACAACATATGGCAGCCTCATATTATCCTCAACTTGACTTAAGGAACATAAGCAGCAACCAAGAAGTCACACTAACTATGGCCACCAGATCAACCATATCGGTATACGCCGTACAGTTTCCTTGGTCTATTGCCATTTACCTAAGGTACACTAGATCCGGGTTAGGATCTTTCACACATAAAGCCCAACAAGTAATATAAAGCAAACAAGGCAAACAATTTAAGTGATCTAATTCCTAAGGGTACCCCTCTTTTATTAAATCCCCAGCAGAGTCGCCAGTTCTATAACACGGTGGGAGAACTGACTTTAGTTAAATGTTGCGGATAGCAAGAGTCGCCACCGACTTTTATTTTATCCAAAGGAAAGGGCATAAAAGAACAGGAAAGACCTTGAAAGATTTTTGAGTTCGGGGGGTAGGTTATGTAAAGGGAAGGTGTTAACACCCTTTACATCCATGGTTATCCATGGGCTCTTAGTTACTTAGCTCACTTTAAATTGTTTTGAGAAGTGTAGTGTGTGATTGAAAATTTTCTTAAGTAATTTATAATGATCCTTGTACGGATATATATAAAGACTTTGTTTTGAAAATTGTCTGAAAATGTGAAGTGTAATGAAGTAATTTGATGTAAAGTGAGCAAGTACTTTAAGAGGAACCTACCCTAAATTGAACATTTTCTGTTCTTAAATGTTCTTTCAATGGTAAGACTATCCCTATTATTAAGGAATAGGTAGTCATTACCTTGGATGTTGTAAGGGACATGTGAAGGTACATCTGTGTTTAGGCAACTGTAAGGTGTCTTAGCAATACGAAGGGACTTATCATCTTTTATTCGAAGGGACAAGATCATTTACCGTAGGCAACATCGAAGGGACTTGATCTTATAATCTTAAAAGGGACTTGATGATATTTTATGAAAAGGGACTTTGCTTTAAGACACCTTACTTGACCTTTTGTATAAGGCAACTGAGAGGCAACCCTAGGAAGTGCAAGATGGCGATCTTAGATCGACTTACGTGTGTGCGTGTTTCTTTTCAAATATTTATCTTGTTAAATTAATTTTCTAAGTTAATTTTAATTACAAATATGTTATACACACCCTAAAATTACTAACCACACAATTAAATGGCATAAATAAAAGGGCAAGAAAATAAATCTACGCTATTACATCGCTTTGGGGCAGATACATAATGATCGACGAAAATAAATTACATTTTTGATGTACGCCTATACATTTTTCTAGTAATTAAATTAAAACGAGAAATAAATAAATAATTGAACAATATATAAATAAAAAAATAATTATCAAGATTAGAAAAAAATAAATCAGGGTTAGTAAAGAAATCAGGACGTGATTAAATTCTTAAACCTAATTAAATTAATAAGTTTGATAAGAAAAAATATTTATAAAATATATTATGTAAGAAAAACAAATTAATATTTATTTGTGAAATTTTATTTATAAAAGAAAAAATTTAATGGTGGTTATTCTAATTAAGTTTCTATTAATTATAATTATTTAACTAATTAATCTAATATAATAAATAATAATTTAAATAAGAAAATAAAAAGAAGAAAGAAAATAGGCGCAAAAAAGAGAATGGGAGGAAGCCTGGGATCGAACTCGCCCCCCCAAGCTTACCAACACAGAGTCTCAACCACTAGGACACACGCTTGTGTGTGATTAGAAACGGAAAACAAATATTATAAAATAAAACAAATTTCAAAAAATTAGAAACGCGCGCCAAGACCATCTTCTTCCTCTGGCCGTCGCATTAGGCTTTACCTACAGTTCTTCTGTCACTACAACTTTTAGTGACGGTTTTCATGCGCCACTAGAGGTCCTGCAAATCAAAAAATGTTATATGCACAAGATAAATTTGTCCCAATGGTATAAACCTATCAAAAGAGGTCTTGTGAATCCAATTATGCAGTCAATTCCATCTGAAATCGCGTCTAAACGGAATCCCTAATTTAAAGTTTTTAAACCCTAACAATGGTGTGTGAATATCCGCGCATCAAAACATCGATTCCTTTGCCCAGAAATCATCCATACACAGCAACAAACAAGATTAGAAGCACAAAAACAATTTATAATGGATAAATAAGTGAAATCGAAAATCAAAAAAAAAAAAAGAAAAAGTGAAGAACATGAATTCGGTTTCCATGATATATGAGGTGTTTGATGAATGTGATGATCCCAATGCACTCTAAATGTTTCTAGGAAGCTATTTCCATCATTATTTGGCCTTGTAACTACCTTAAACTTGCAAACCGAATGTGAGTTTGTTCTTGAATTTTTTTGAAGTTTTGAGAGTATCCATGGAGGCAGAATTTCGTGTCTTTGTGATTGGGATGTCTTCAAGTATATATAGAGATGAAAATTAGGTCAAAAAGTCATGGATTTATGGGTTTTGTAATGATGATAATTGATTGCTTGATTATGAAGAAATCTCTTATCCAAAAATGTCAAAAAAATCCAATATTTTCTTACTATCTTGGTCTAGCACGAATTTGGATGTGATCAATTAGTCTTGAATGGTGTTTATGACCTTCTAGAATCATAATCTCTTCCAAATATATGATTTTCATATTTTATTTTAATTTAATTTGTATTTTAATGAATAAAATTCAAATAAATATCAAATAAAATATAAAAAATCAGAAAATGCATGGGCTGGGTCGTGCTTGATGACATTATAAAGATTGGATGGCAATTTGGTGGGCTCATTTAGCAAAAATTAGTTTTAAGGCCTTATTTGCTTCATAAACTTCCCAAAAATTTCCCAACTTTGCAAGGGCACAAATCCTTCAATTTTAATGATATGAAGGTGTTATTGGACATTTTGGAAAGCTTAAAGAGTCCTATAACCAACTTCTTTGGTCTCATGTCCATATCTTTTGCCATTCTCAAGTTATGCTCTTTTGAAGTTGTTGACTTTTTGTTGACTTTTAAAAGGACCTATAATGTCTTAGCTCATACCTTCCAAATGAAGCATTTTTGGGCTTGGCTTGTGAGACACAAAGTTGTAGAGAATTCAATTTACTTCAAAATGAGCTTTGGATGGCAAAATTTTGATGAAGCATGTGAAAGTTAGGGCTGGTCAAAGTTCAGTTGACTTTTCCTATGAAAACCCTAATTTAGAAACTCCTGATTCTTGATGATCTAAAATCTCCTTGATGAATCATGATCAATCCTTGATCAAATGATGAATTTTACCTCATATACTTGATGTTGACAAAAAATCATGAAGTTTGACTTTGGTTTGACCACAGTTGACCTCAGTTTGACTTTTTGACTGCTTTGACTGATTTTAACCTATCTGATCATCTGACTGAGCAAATCTTTTAGGAAAGCCTTGAAACTTGACATGGGGATTCTTGAACACATATAAGATGTTATGAAGCTCACTTGAAGTCTTGGAAGTCCATTTAGCCTGATAAAAGTCAAAACCCTAGTTTAGGATGCATTGCTTAGGAGGATGCATTGTCCGAGGGAATTGTCAAACTTGTTAACCAATTGTGAATCTTGTGAACCTTGTGAACCTCATGAGATGTCTTGTGAACCTTGTGAACCTTGTGGACCTCTCGGGACACAATGTCTCTTCTTTTGGAGGGCAAATTTTGGGGTGCAACAGTACGGCGCAACTTCTGTTTTACTGGCAGACAGTCTTCTTTCAGAGGCAGCTTGTGCATAACAATGTCGGTGTCCAACCCTGGCATATCCTGATAAGACCAAGCAAAAACATCCACATACTCCCGAAGCATGTCAATAAGTTGCTCTTTCACTGAATCTTGCAGACGGGCCCCGATTTTCACTTCTTTCAAGTCTTCTTCTATACCAAGATTAACCGTCTCAACTTCCTCCTGATGAGGAGTGATAACCTTCTCCTCTTGTCTCAACAACCTAGCTAGTTCTTCAGGTAGCTCACAATCTTCTTCAACCCATTCATCGGCTTGATTAATCGGATTGTCAAAGTCATACAAAGTCATAGCAGTGTTGTTGTCGGTGCAGTCTGGAGGGCACTTTCTGCAAGGGTTTAGATTTGTTCATTTTAGTGATCAATTTTATCTTGCTTAGAAAAAGTGAAAATGGAGTTATTATTTTTGAAAAACATTGCCATTTTATTTTTGTACAAAAAATGAAAAATGAAAAACAGTGAGCGGAAAAGAAAAGACTCATTTGCAAAAGATGTCCCGATATTCATTAATTGATCGTTTGCACAAAATACAAGATGGGCCAGTTACAAAATGAGCCCTGACATCTTGGGCAAGATGCAGGACTTGATGCATGCTTAAAGACATGAAATAATAATTACTCTGCATGAGTAACTCTTATAATTTCCTGGGAAGACCAGTTTGAGACATGGTTCCCCGGGATCCTTGGACGTATCCAACTTTCCAGGTTGCGCTCGTCTTCTGACTCATCTTCCAAACTATTCACAGCATCTGGGTTGAGCATCCCCCCACTGACAAACTTGGGCTCCATTGCAGCCTCTGGTTGATCTTGTCGAGTTGGTCTGTAACCCAACCCGAATCGGTCTTCTTTCTTTTCTACTGGCAGCAGCTTGCCCCAGCCTTGAGCGGTACCTTCCTTAACAACCTTCCGGGCTTGTTGATATAATGTGATGGAAGTCCCAGACACAGCAGATGTTTCATTGATATTAAGGGCTTCAAACCCTTGACTCATGGTCTCATGGATCTCCCCATCCATTTCAATGTATTTGAAAGTAGCCAGCTGGCTAACGAAGATATCCTCTTCCCCGCAAATGGTAATAACTTGGCCCTCCCACTCGAAGTTTAACTTCCGGTGAAAGGTTGACGTCACGGCGCCAGCGGCGTGTATCCATGGTCTACCCAATATACAGCTATAGGCAGACTGTATATCCATCACAAAGAAGGTCGTTTTGAAAACCTGTGGGCCAATCATTATTGGCAACTCTATCTCTCCCAGAACTGATCTTTTAGAACCGTCAAAGGCTCTCACTACCAAGTTGCTTGGGCGTAGTGCCAATCCATCATACTCCAGCTTCACAAGGGCTTTCTTGGGTAGGACATTGAGTGATGACCCTGTGTCCACCAATACGTGAGAAACAACTGCACCCTTACACTCCAAGGTAATGTGCAAAGCCTTGTTGTGATTGTGACCTTCCGTTGTTAAATCAGTGTTGGTAAATCCTAGTCCATGACTAGCGTTGACATTTCCAACCACGACCTCTAACTGATTGACAGTAATCTCCTCCGGCACATAAGCTGCGTGCAGGACTTTTAATAGTGAGTTCCGATGAGCCTCGGAGCACATTAGCAATGATAGTATGGAGATTTTGGAAGGCGTTTGATGAAGCTGGTCCACCACCTTATAATCTCTCTTTTTGATTATCCGCATGAATTCATCAACCTCTAGATCAAAAGGAGTCTTCAAAATTTCTTTAGCAACTGGTTCTTCTTGCACCACGTTCTTTCCTTTCGCCTTAGCAGCAGCTTCTGCTTCAGCAATGGGTCTTAGTATTTGCGGGGCAAAGAGACGTCCGCTTCTAGTGAAGCCTCCGCCTCCCCCCACATTGTCTATCTGAGGTGAAGAAGTTGATGATTCTAAAGTGATTTTCTGCCCCTCGCAGTACAGATCTGAGCCGTAATGCCAAGGGATGGCATTATTGCTTTCGTAAGGAACTGGCCCCGGCACTGTGATAGTGACTGGACTGATAGCAGCTGCAGAGGGGACCACAATGGTGTGTGGATCATAATATATGGTAACTGGAGCTCTGACAGGAGTAGCATTGTGTTGTGAGTTGTTGGAAGGAACATTTGCGGGATCGTAGTATATCGTAACCGTTGATACGCTTTCATTAATTGTTGTTGATGTTGTAGATGGTATTGTTGACCGTACGGGTGTTGAAGTTGTAGCAGGAACTGATGGAATAATGGGTGTTGTCGTTGTATAAGGAAATGTGACTGAACTCGTATCCGTTGAAGTGATTGACTGAATATTTGTTGGAGTTGTAGCAGAATCTGTTGGAACAATGGTTGCTGACGTTGTAGGAGTATCTGTGATTATTGATGAAGGAATTGTTGGAGTTGTAGTCGCTGTTGTTGTAATCTGAAGAGTGCCATCTCTAATGAGGCCATCTATGCCGTTTCTCAGTCTCTCACATCCATTAACGGCAATGTTGCAATATCCACAACCGACTTCACATCCAGGGAACACTTGGCATTCTAACAACTGAGCTTTGATTTCAACTAAGGGTGTTCGAATTTGTGCAACACTGTTAACTAATGTGGATTGTTTGCCCCCCTCAATAGCATTAATTCTAGGCCCGTTGTGACTAGGCATTGGATTTCTTGTAACGTTCGGAGGAGGCGCAAAATTGAGAGCTTTTGAGTCCACCAAATCCTGGACTTTCATCTGTAGGGCCCTGCACTTTTCAGTATTATGCCCCGGTGCATTTGAGTGGAATGCACACCTGGCATTTGCATCATAGTTCTTTGGCATATTGAGAGGATCTGGAGGGGCCAACGTCCTTAACTCAACTAGGTTGAGCTTTAGGAGTTGTGGCAAGAGTGCAGCATACGACATTGGGATTGGGTCAATTACCATGTTTGCTTGTGATGGCCTCTGTTGGAAGGGGCGCTGCTGTTGGTTGTTATTGTTGTTGTTGTACGACCTTTGTTGCGGATAATGAGCTTGTTGTTGATACTGTGGTTGTTGTTGTTGAGGATATGACGATTGTTGTGGAATTGAAGCTGGGATGGTAACAGCTTCTACTGACCGGTGAGCATATTGAGGCCTGCCCCTACTTGTATGAATGGAATTTGTTTCACCTGCCCTTCGGGGTCCCGCAAAAGGTTTTCTAGGGTTGCTGAAGGAACTTGCACCACTGTCGGAGATTTTGCCCATCTTTAAGAGACTTTCAATCCTCTCACCAGCTATGACCACATCAGCAAAACTGGTAGAGGAGAAAGCAGCCAGTCTATCAATATAAGTCCCTTGCAATGTGTTCATGAACATGTCAGCCATTTCTCTTTCTGACATGGGTGGTTGGACAGCAGCACCAAGCTGTCTCCATCTTTGAGCATAATCCCGGAAGCTCTCTCTAGAAGACTGAGACATGCCCATTAGAAGAGTTCTATTGGGAGCCATGTCCAAGTTGTACTGATATTGCCGGATGAAGGCCTCGGCTAAATCCTTCCAACATCTTATGGTGGCCCTAGACAAATGCGAATACCATTCTCTCGAAGCTCCAGTCAGACTGTCCTCAAAGTAGAACATCCATAACTTTTCATCCATGGTATAAGCTTTGAGCCTTCCCAAGAAAGACTACAGATGAGTGCGAGGACAGGAGGTACCATTGTACTTTTCAAAGCATCGGGGTTTGAATTTGTGGGGAATTCTCACCCCATACACTAGTCCCATATCCATTACATCGAAGCCCAAAGAATTCTGAGATTCCAAAGATCTTAACTTTTCAGCAATCTCGTCCAATCTTCTGTCGTATACCTCATCTCTAGCCCCCATAACAGTAAACTTTTCTTCCTAGGGATCCTCCTGCAGGATCCTGCCCCCAGTGGTATTTCCTTGAACATTCCTTGGGATGTTGGCTTCAGGATTCAAGTGAGGTCCATACTCAGGTGGGTCAATGCGAGGCTGGCCCCATTCATTATTGTTGGTTCCCCCTGTTCCAAGATGGGGCTCCTCAGGAGTTTATCTTTCCACCAGCTCTCTTAACCTTTCTTGACTCTGGGCTAAGCCAGTCATCGCTGCCATAAACTGAGACATCTGATTTCTCATCTCTACTCTCTCATTGGCCATCTGATTTCTGACCTCAGTCAGGTCCTGCTGTACTTGTTCCATTTGAATGCCGGGAAGGTTGTTACGAGTCGGGTACCGGTGCGTGCGGTTGACAAGGAACACTCGGCGACGAGCAATGTTTCCTGAGGTCACAACAAAGTTAGAAACAAAAATAATAACAAAACCTACAAAACAAAAACAAAGTTAGTATGCAATGCAATATGCTTATTTGTTTTCCAAGGTATCCGGTTTGGTTCTTGGTTTTGACCTTTCCAGACCTCGAGGAAGATGCTTGATGTTGTTTGAGAGAAAACCCAAATGAAAACAAACTAAAATATATTACAAATGGTGAACAATACATAGTTTGTTTTACAATACATGCCCATGGAGGGTCAAAATACAACAAAAGAAAAAGTACATCAAATGGAAACAAACAACAAGCAAAGAATCAGACATCCAGTCCAAATTCATCTTCTCTGACCTCCTTCAGGAGTGCCTCAGTCACTGGACCAGCTGGGTGCTCTGTAATGGTCCTAATGAGGAGGTTCCTGGTAGCAATGGCAGTAGTCAGCTTCTTATGCTTGTCCTGGTCCTTTGATCTCTTCAATCCTGCTCTGAGCTTCAACTCTGATATCTCTTTCTGAGCAGCTGACAAAGCTTGCTGCTGCTTCTTCTCATTGGCCTCCAACTGTTCAATCTTAGCTTTAGTCTTCTGGTCTTCTTGTGTACGGGCCTCGGTGATCCTGACCCACCTAGCCTGAATCTCCTGTAGATAGTGCTCAGCCCTAGCTTTCTGAATCTTGTCCTCTTTACAGGCATTCTTCAATATTTGTTCCTCAGCCCCTGCTTTCCTTATGTAGTCCTCTGTCTTCTCAATCTTGGCAAGATGCTCCACCCTGAGCTTTTCCAATCTCTCAATGTCCAGACGACCATCACTCCTTTCCCAAAGAGTCTTCTTCAAAGCTTGAGATAGCTACTCATTTCTTTCCTTCAACTTTTCAAATTCCTCCAGGCTAACTGTTGATGCAGGCTATACTATGGATGGCCCAGGTATGTCTTCCAAGGTGAAAGGCATTCTGGTAATCTGAGCTCTAGTACGGGACCAGTCTGAGTACTGAGCTGAAGCAACATTGTTACATCTTCCAAGAATAGCTACCCCTTTTGTTTGGATGTTGTCCCAAGCCCAAAATGCTTGTCTGACAACAACTGAATTAGGTTGCACCTCACAGTATAAAGTCTCAGACAAATCTTGTCCTCTGGGAGGGTGAACTAAAGCATAGCCCAGTTGTCTCTTAAACAGTAAAGGATTGTAGTTGATGCAACCCTTTACTCCTATTAGAGGCACATTTGGGTATTGTCCACAGCTGGTGATAATGTCCTTGCCTTTGGTGCTCTGGGTGCACCATCTGATATCATCTGAAGTCAAGGCAATGAACCTCTTGGCCCAATTCTTCTGCTGGTGGGGGTTTAAGAAAGCATCTAATTTAGGCAGGTGTCTGAGCAGCCAGGTGTAAAACAAAGAGCACAACATCTTACCAACTTCCCCCTTTGTTTCTCATTCCTCTGATGAATGGAGTAGTAAAAATCTCCTAGTAATGTGGGTACTGGGTTCTTCAGAAGAAACAGATGGATGGCATTCTGGCTGACAAACTTAGGCTCATCTGCAAACAATATAGCCCCATATATGCTGAGGGCTAACAGTGCACAGACTGCCTTCCACTCTCCCAATGAAGCCTTCAGGATGGCCTGAGAAATCAAGAAGTCCAAATGTAAACCAGGAATCCCAGCTTTTGTTGTCATACTTTGCTTAATAAGGGCAGGCTCCAAGTACAGTGCCCTTGCTATCTCTTCATTTTTGGGAGCAGTCATTGTAACACGGTGGGAGAACTGACTTTAGTTAAATGTTGCGGATAGCAAGAGTCGCCACCGACTTTTATTTTATCCAAAGGAAAGGGCATAAAAGAACAGGAAAGACCTTAAAAGATTTTTGGGTTCGGGGGGTAGGTTATGTAAAGGGAAGGTGTTAGCACCCTTTACATCCATGGTTATCCATGGGCTCTTAGTTACTTAGCTCACTTTAAAATGTTTTTGAGAAGTGTAGTGTGTGATTAGAAACTTTCTTAAGTACTTTATAATGATCCATGTACGGATATATATAAAGCCTTTGTTTTGAAAATTGCTTGAAAAATGTGAAGTGTTTTTGAAATGTTTTGAAAAGGTGAGCAAGTACATAAGAGGAACCTACCCTAAGTTAAGTCTTTTCTGTTCTTAAATATCCTTTAAATGGTAAGACTATCCCTATTATTAAGGAATAGATAGTCATTACCTTGGATGTATGAGGGACAAATGAAGGGACAACTGTAATTAGGCAATTGTAAGGTGTATTTAGCAATTCGAAGGGACTTATCATCTTTATTCGAAAGGGATAAGATCATTTACGAAAGGCAACCATGACGGGACTTGATCTTATAATTCTTTAAAGGGACAAGATGATATTAATGAGAGAAGGGACTTTGCTTTATACACCTTACTTGACCTTTTTTGTTTAGGCAACATGAGAGGTAACCCTTAAGAAGTGAGATGGCGATCAAAGATCGACTTACGTGTGTGCGTGTACAAATTCAAATATTTATCTTATAATTAGTGATCTAAGTTAATTTTAAAGCAAACATGTTATCACTCCCTATTTTACTAACCATAGCAATATATTTATAAATAAACAATAAGAGCTACAACTATTACATGACTTTTACAGTTACATTATAATAAAAACAATTTAAATAATAATTATATAATAAAATGATAAGTATAAACAATAAAAAAGGTTAGTGATAATTATAATAAGAAAAGGTTAGTAATAATATACAAAATATATATATAATTTAATTAAGTATTTTTAGATTTAAATAAACAACTTTAAATAATTTTTGAGATGAAAATAAGATGATATGAATAATAATAATAAACCATATAATAATTATTTACAAAGAAAATATTATTAATTATTTTAATTAGATATTAGAAAAGTTTAATTAATTTTAGTATTTAAAGATTAGGGTTAGGAATTTTAAAGAAAATAGAATTAGGGTTTATAATTTAAATTACAATATTAATTTAACTATTTACAAAATTAAATATATAATAATAATATATACATATTTTAATAAAAAAACTAAGATTAAAATTTTTAGAAAATAAATTAGAGATCCCTTTTAGAAAAATATGAAGTTAATATATATATATATATATATATATATATATATATATATATATATATATATATATATATATATATATATATATATATATATATATATATATGATTATTTAAATATATTTTCTTATAAGAAATATAATTTTTATTAAATATAAAACAAAACAATAAAGAAAATAATGAGAAATTGAATGAAAAAACAAAACTTACTTGAGGTTGGGATTCGAACCCAAGCTCTAGCAATGACACTTAACTGTTTCTACATCAAACATTAAATCAAAATATCCAGAAACATTACAAACATCATCATAAACAATAATATACAATCAAATTTCATTTATATTGCTTATATCATTGAAATCGAAAAATCAATTTTTAAGTTAAAAGATGAAATTGGTTTTGCATTTTGATGAGTTTTGGATGATGTAATGCATTGGGATAGCGTCAAGGATGATCAAGGAAGAGATTGCAACCTTCAAAACACTTTGATATAACCTGCAAAATAGAATCTGAATTATGAATTTTTTATGAAAATTTGAAGTATTGTTCTTACTCTTGGAATCAGCCAAATTCCTCCCTTTGTGTTGTGATCTCTTCATGTATATATAGTGAGTGAAATTAGATCAAAAAATCATATCCTACTTTGGACTTTTGGATCACTTGAGATTGAAAAAGATATGCTTTCAAATATTGAAAAAAAAAATTGATATCTTCTTACTATTTTTGGTTGATATGATCTTATATGATTTCAATCATCTCTAAATGGCCTTTATGACTTTCTAGAACAAAAATCATATCAAATATTGAGAAAAAAAAATTGATATCTTCTTACCATTATTTATCGATATGATCTTATATGATTTCAATCATCTCTAAATGGCCTTTAAGAATTTCTAGAACAAAGATCAAATCAAATATTGAGAAAAAAAATTGATATCTTCTTACTATTTTTGATTGATATGATCTTATATGATTTCAATCATCTCTAAATGGCCTTTAAGAATTTCTAGAACAAAGATCAAAACAAATATTGAGAAAAAAATTGATATCTTCTTACCATTTTTGATTGATATGATCTTATATGATTTCAATCATCTCTAAATGATCATTAAGACCTTCTAGAACCAAAATCAAATCAAATATTCACACCTTTATATTTTATTTTGATTTAAAATGATTTTTAATGTAAAAAATCATAATAAATAAAATAAAATGAATAAAAATATGAATAAATAATTTTTAATTCGTGCATGATGTCATGGAAGTGTTTGGGTCATAAAAAAGCAAGCCCATTTGGTGAATTATGGTTTTAAGACCCCATTTGCTTCATAAACCTCCCAAAAATTTCCCAACTTTGCAAGGGCACACATCCTTCAATTTTAATGCTAGGAGGGTGTTCTTGGACATTTTGGAAAGCTTAGGGAGTCCACTAACCAACCCCATTGGTTTCATGTCCATACCTTTTACCATTCTCAAGTTATGCTCTTTTGAAGTTGTTGACTTTTTGTTGACTTTCAAAAGGACCTATAATGTCTTAGCTCATACCTTCCAAATGAAGCATTTTTGGTCTTGGCTTGTGAGACACAAAGTTTTAGAGAATTCAATTTCCTTCAAAATGAGCTTTGGATGGAAAATTTTTGATGAAGCATATGAAAGTTATGGCTGGTCAAAGTTCAGTTGACTTTTCCAATGAAAACCCTAATTTAGAAACTCTTGATTCTTGATGATCTGAAATCTCCTTGATGAATCATGATCAACCCTTGATCAAATGATGAATTTTACTTCATATACTTGATGTTGGCAAAAAATCATGAAGTTTGACTTTGGTTTGACCACAGTTGACCTCAGTTTGACTTTTTAACTACTTTGACTGATTTTGACCTATCTGATCCTCTGACTGAGCAAACCTTTGGGAAAAGTCTTGAAACTTGTCATGGGGATTCTTAAACACTTATAAGATGTTATGAAGCTCACTTGAAGTCTTGGAAGTCCATTTAGCCTAATTAAAGTCAAAACCCTAATTTAGGATGCATTGCTTAGGAGGATTCATTGTCTGAGGGGAATGTCAAATCTTCTGACTGATTGTGAACTTTGTGAACCTTGTGAACCTCTTAGTATACAATGGCTTGTCTTGTGAGGGCAAATTTTGGGGTGCAAAAGCTTCCCCTGTTCAATTTTTTGAAACCTGAGGGGTTAGATTGGTATCTGTGCCAGTCGTGACCTGGAAGGTTGAAGGGGATTGAACACAAAAGCCCAAAAATTTGCACTCACCGGTGCGTAAAGTAATACTGATGATTAACTGTATATGCTTGAGTGGGCTTGAAGATGCCACTTGGGAAGGAACTGGAGATGGGCTTAGAGATTCCATCAGGATGAACTGGAGATGGGCGTAAAGATGCCATCAGGGTGAAAAGTTCTTCAAATATACTTCTTGGAGAATAAAGTAGTCCAAAGTATGAAGATATAGCTTTTGGGAAGATAAACAATGTCCCAACATAATGGTATAACTTTTGGGAAGATAAACAACGGCCCAAAGTGATAATAGGGTACTTGGGAAGATAAACAACGGCCCAAGGTAAGGGTATAACTTTTGGGAAGATAAACAACGGCCCAAAGTCATGATAGGGTACTTGGGAAGATAAACAACGGCCCAAGGTAATGGAGTAGCTTTCAGGAGGATAAACAACGTCCCGAGGTATAAGTATAACTTTTGGGAAGATAAACAACGGCCCAAAGTCATGATAGGGTACTTGGGAAGATAAACAACGGCCCAAGGTACCAATATGGCTTTTGAGAAGATAAACAATGTCTCAAGATAGCCTTCGGGAAGATAAACGACGTCCCAAGATAATGAGATAACCTTTGGGTGGATAAACAACGACCCAAGGTAACAATATGGCTTTTGAGAAGATAAACAACGTCTCAAGATAGCCTTCGGGAAGATAAACGACGTCCCAATATAATGAGATAACCTTTGGGTGGATAAACAACGGCCCAAGGTAACAATATGGCTTTTGAGAAGATAAACGACGTCTCAAGATAGCCTTCGGGAAGATAAACGACGTCCCAATATAATGAGATAACCTTTGGGTGGATAAACAACGGCCCAAGGTAACAATATGGCTTTTGAGAAGATAAACGACGTCTCAAGATAGCCTTCGGGAAGATAAACGACGTCCCAATATAATGAGATAACCTTTGGGTGGATAAACAACGGCCCAAGGTAACAATATGGCTTTTGAGAAGATAAACGACGTCTCAAGATAGCCTTAGGGAAGATAAACGACGTCCCAATATAATGAGATAACCTTTGGGAAGATAAACAACGGCCCAAGGTAACAATATGGCTTTTGAGAAGATAAACGACGTCTCAAGATAGCCTTCGGGAAGATAAATGGTGTCCCAATATAATGAGATAACCTTTGGGAAGATAAACAATGGCCCAAGGTAACAAGTTGTTGATTAAGTTTGTCTGCTGGAGAATTAATCTGAAAAATAAGATTAGTTCGATGCAAATATCATGATGTATATAACATTCTGCAAGATAATATTATTTTATGCATTATGTATGCATGTATAGTATGATGCACTTAAGTAATGTATTATGCACTTATGGATATGTATGTTATATGTAAACACCCCAAATTTTCCCTCACCCATTCACACCATGGCTTGTGATCTTTTCATATGCATAAGTTCAATCATGGCATCTCATATTGCATAGTTGCTTCACTGCATTGATTCAAAGTCATCTGCATCTAGGGTTTGTGATCTGAGTCACTTGAGCCATTCCAAAGGTCTCCAATCACTTCAAAGGGGTCCATGTATGTTCAAGCATCATATTATGTCCTCACAAGATCAATAAAGTCAAAGAATCACAGGAACTGAGGAAGGCATGGAAGCAGAGCCAGGTTTAACTGCACAGATGACCTAGAATTAGGGTTTTGGTTTCAAAGGCCATAACTCCAAAAATTTTGGTCATTATTGTTTCTATTGGTCTCTATATGTTGTAGGGATCATTCATATCAATTTTCATGAAGAAATTCCATGGGGAAGGTATCTAATCAAGAGTTGACTTCTTGAGCAAGTCAGTGCAAAATCAGGGCATCTGAGGCCCCCAATGACCCAACCAAAGGGTGTTATTCATAATTTTGAATGTGTATGATCTTTATTTGATTATTGAAGGTGTTAGAAGTTCACAAAATTGCAAAATTGCAAGCCATTTGCAAAGTTGCCTTTTTGGAAAAATGACTTGTAATGTAAACTTGCTATTTTGGGAAAGTTTTTCAACCTCCTCAAAATGATTCAAAAATGCTTCAAATGAGAAAACTTTGGTCATGAAAGTTGTAGAATGGATCATTCCCTTTTCAAAAAGTACAAGAACTCATTCTAATTCATTTTGGATCAAAAGTTATGGCTTGTCAAAGTTGAGAAAAATCACATAATTTCAAGTTTTGCACCAAAGAGGCAAAGTTGCAAAATCCCTTGCCAAGGAAAAATGTGACTTCAAATGGACTTCTAACCTTTGCACAAACATAAACCAATGCCTAAAAATCAGAATTCACCAAGGCATTGTCCATTTTCATGACTTGTGCATTAAGAAACTTCAAAAGGGCCAAAAGATCACAAAGTTGCAAAACCTCACACAAACCCTAATCCACTTGCTAATTGGCCTCAAGAATGATTCTATGGCTCTCCTCAATCCTTGCTGCGCAGGACACCCCTTTGTCCTTGGCCTGCCATTGACCCATACCTCTCTTACACCTAGACTTGACTTTTTGCAAAATGGCCCATACCAATCAGCATAGGCCACACCAACTCCTCTGACCTATCCAAGTGTGATACATGTACCAAATGAGACTCAACACATAAGACACACAAGCCTGATCTCTCTCATAAACCATAGTTTCAAGATTTCACCTCTTATGCACTTTCCTTCGAAACTCATCATACAAGCATCAAACACCAAAACAAACTTCATAGAATCACTCAACATGTTCCTCTGATCATTCCCCAAGCCTCATTTGTCCCTGAAACCTCCCCAATCAGAAACACGATTCTCACCCCTCACTGAACAGAACTTCATCAAACTCACAAACCAGCCACTCTAAACTCCAACCAAGCTTCAAAGCTTCATCAAAAGGATTATTGGAGCCATTTTGAAGCAAAGAAGCAGGCAGAAAGCTCCTGGATTGAAAGCTCAACCTCAGGTAACATGATGAACAAATTTTCCAGAACCCTGATTTCTTGTTAGAATATTGTTCTATGTGTTGCCCTGATCATGGGGATCTATTTAATTTTGAAAATAAGCCAGAAACAAGCATGTTGTGATGTTATGAAACTTTTGCCCTAGAATTTGTTTTCTTCGATTCTCACTGTGTGGTTAATATAAATTGTTTTTGGCCCTGGATTCTTGTTACCCATTGTTGGGGGATTGATTCTGGAGATTTGGAAGTCTTGGGGATGCGTTTTGAGTGATTCAGGTGAGGAAGATGGCCGGAGAAGACGACCGGAGCTTATCTCCGGTCGCCTGAGTTTAATTAGGGTTAAGTGTGATTAATTAGGAAGTTTGAATCTGGACCATGGATCTGGCTGACTTTTGTTGACTCCCGCGTGTTTGAATCGCCTGGATCACTTCATTAAACCCTAATCCTAATTAATTAGATTAATTAATTCAGTTTAATTTAAATTAGTCAGTTTGAATTGCAGTCGTTGGATGTGGCGCGGGTCAACTACCTCCAAAACCAGTTTAAACCTCAGCCTCTAGATTTGCATACTTCTCCATAAATTCAATTTTTATTTCATTTAATTTGATTTATCTTTTACGAATTATTTAAAATAGTAAAATACATTTAAAAATTCTGAAATTTTTTGTCAAAGATTTAATTAATTTTCAGAACCCAAAAATATTTTTATTTTTATTTTTTGCATTAAAAATTATTTTTAAATCATTTAAATGTTTATTTTTAATTAGTTAATGAAAATTAATTAATTAAAAATGCATTTAGGTATTTAAAAATCACAAAAAAATTCACATTGCATTTAGAAACATTATCAAACCCTCAAACCAAATTTCTTTTTTTGTTCTTGATGCCTTTTGATCATTTTCATTGGAATTAAATTCATTTTAAGGCAATATTTTGGATCAAGCTTTGAAAAATTCATTCTGCCTAACCCTTGAGAGTTTGATGATGATTCTTCTTGCATTGCATCCTTCATGGCATGTAGTTTATAGGATAAAATTGGGTTGAATTGATCTTGCATTTTCAATTTGTTTTGCATTTTTCATGATGAGGTACCCCAAAACCCTAGTAATCTTAGGAAATTCATAACTTTCACTAGGTTAAGAGATAGATCCCCTCCTTTGGGCAGTGAATTTGTATAGGTTTAGGGTATCTTTGATTTGCATTTTCAATTTTTTATCATGTCATTTGCTTCTGGTTTTGGATTTTTGCATTGCATGATGCATGTAACCCTAATTTGTGCCTTCCTTTGCATCCATCTCTCATTTGCTTGCATTCAATGACTTTCCATGACATTTTGTGCATCCACATGATTCATAATACATCTTAGGACATATTAGAATCATGTATGACCATTGTATCTTTCATTTTCCATTGTTATATGTCCATTGCATTTCATAACTTTTCATGTACATCCATGGTTCAAAGCATGCTTCATCTGCATCCATGTCCTTGTGTGATCATTCTCATGTCTTGCCTCATGTTTGTATCATCTCTTAGCATCATTAATATCATGTAAATGCTTCTGACTTTGGTTTGCATCATGACATTTCATCTCATTTGCATTGCATTTCATTTCTTTTGGCTAACTTTTCAGGTGGTAAGTTGTTTTGAGAAGTGAATTTGCCTTCACTTCTCACAATCTCTTCTCATCTCTCTTGTATCTTTGCTGCATTTTATCTTGTGTATTGGAGTGAGCTTGCTCATTCATGTTCATCTTACTTTCTTTCTTCAAGCAACTTGTCTTCTTAAGTGAAGCAAGTTGTTTTGTTTCTCTTTGCTTCTTGCTCCTTTCATCTGCTTCTTTCCTGGTGGTTTCTCTGAAGATCTTCTTGCAAACCTCATTAACCCTAGGAATAACCAAGCATGATAACAATTAGGGTTTGATTAGTCCCCCATTTAGCTTTTACCTTTGTGTCTCTTTGAGTCTTCTCTTCTCATCTCATAATCAAGGACTAAACCTTAAAGGCTCTAAGGCTTTGTGATTAAGCTTATGCCTGCATCCTTATATTAGGATGGAGTGTATAACTTTAATCCTAAGTGTTAAACCCTTAATGTGTTTAAATCCTTTAATCAATTCACTTAATAATCATCAAGACATCAAGCTTGTAACTTGGGCCTTGCATTAGGGTTCTAATTCTTCCTTAATTGGTTAAGAGGGACTAACCCTAGTTTTAATGGACAAGTCCCCCTCAAGTTGTCTTACAAACCCTAAAATTAACTTCTTAATCTTATCATTAACTAAAATCCACTTTAATAAAGGCTTTGTTTTGTCATGAGTTTAATCCCTAATCATGGATTAAGTTGAGGAGTCTTCCTCAGCTTAAATGTTCTCATATATTATCCTTCTATTAGGATGGTGTAATGGGTCCATTAAATCCTTGATTATGGCTTAAACTCATTACTTAACACTAAACAAAAACAACAAAAACATCTAAATAATTACAAGTAGGTTAATGATCTTAATCCTACATCATGGTAACTAAGTGTGAGGCGTTTACTTCATACTTAAGGCATTCTCATTACCCCTAATAAGAGGGAAGATGTGATGAGTTTACTAACCCATTGGTTTAGGCTTAAGCTCATTAACTTATGACAAACTTTCAAAAAGCAATAAAAGACTGAAAACACATAAACCAACAATAATCGTCTCCTCCGGGATTCTTTTCTCATCTCATTCACTCACAAACGAGAACTTGCTTCTTCCGTCTAATGCAAGACAGTTTACACCTGAGCCAGATAGGTCATACACTTGAGCATAGACAAGTAAGAAGTTCACAACTCATTTCATCTTTCAGTCTCTTTGGGTCGAACTACGGTGTTCTGACTTCCTCATTGCACGAGAGGATACGTAGGCATAACTTAACAGTTATCGAACAAAAGTCTCTGTATATTCCCCCTCCTTCCAGCATCATTCTTTGAGCCTCATTATCTTGAGCATTTCATTCCTTCTTTACACTGACACTTCTCTTATACACTTCACATTTATTTTACACTGACACTTGCATTCTTTTCCAGCTTTTGTACACAAATTGCACTGACACTACCCCTTTAAGCACAAATCTTTTAAGCGTGGATCCCGTCGAGTACGGCAGACAATCTGGGTGCTAATACCTTCCCAGGTTGTAACCAACCCCCTTTCTCAATTTCTCTGGTTCGCAACCGTCTTATCCATATCTTTTCTTAGGTCTATGCAGCATTACCTTTCCCTCGGGATAAAAATGCCTAGCTGGCGACTCTTGTCTTCCTGAGTTCACCCTTGTGTGTTCTCTCCTCTTTCGCCGACCGTTCGCGTCTGTACCCCTTCTGACCAGGTGTCATTTGGTGGGAGCGACAGCTTGGCGACTCTTCTGGGGACCCTTATACTGTAACCAGGGCTTCTGGTTCTTTTTGTGGGTTCCTCCTAGCGCTTGTTTGATTTGTGTTTACTGGGGTGTTATGTGCTAATTATGTTTATACAGTTGCTTTATTTACTGCTTTATGTACAGTTATTTATTGCTTTCTTTACTTTTTTAGACATCATACTGTCATCTTGCTAGGTCTGGTTTGTTGTTTTGATGGGAGGGGTTTCATTGAGAGTATAAGGTCCTATACCTGGGACCTGAGTGACACCTAGGCTAGAGTGGTTCATGTTCTTTCCCATTCCATTTCGGTCTGGTGCGGGAATATGAAACACGGTTCAGATGTGGGTTTCTTCTTGAGAACTCTGTGCTACAGATTTCCTGTAGTGCTAGGGCTATCTGGGAAGCCTGCTAAGTCTGGATGACCTTTATTATGACCTTCAGAAACTGAGGTGAATTATAGGAGGATCTTTTATGGTTATTGTAAACACTGTACCTCCGGGTTGGAAGTGTTTACACTTCTCATAACTGATCCAAGTCTGAGGATCCTTGTTCTAGAACATTACATGTGAGGGGGTTGGGCTGTTTACAGGTTTGCAGGAACCCTTGGCCACATCATACCTTGATACTTGTTTTGTTTAAGATTGCTTCACTTTGGACAGTTCTTGTGATTAACCCTGGACATGTGACTCTTTATTTGAGTCCCCCACCCTGGTCACTGGATTTCTGAACCTCCATCTGGACTTCTTGAACATACATGGGCCTTATATCAAAGACAGATAATCAGATCCAGCTTGATCACAAACCCTTGCATATCATTTGCATACATCATCATTGCATCATTTGACATTTGTTTATTTGTTTTTCAGGGTATCCACATTATATTTGGCTTGGTTTTGACCCCTTCATCTGCATAGACCTTTGTTTCATCAGTTATCAGCTTCAACTATCTTCATCAGTTGTCTTCTTCAGTCATCTACATCATCACCAGCATCAGCCTATCAGTGGCCCATCTCCAGTACCAGTCTTGATCTTCATCAGCATTTGTCTTCAGCCCTTCATCAGCAGTTATGGCACCCAGGAAGAGCAACATTTCATACCATTTCTTTGAGCCTGTGCTGACTGGCATCAGGCAGGTCCAGTCACTTATTACCCCTGACCACATCCCATTATTCAGAGAGCATTATGGAGGCATCCTCGACATGGTTATGGACCTGGATCCTTCCCAGAGGAGCATGATCCACACTTTCCTACAGTTTTATGACCCTCCTTTGAGATGTTTCACATTCTCAGACTTTCAGTTAGGGCCTCTACTGGAGGAGTTCTCATGATTGATTGGAGTACCTGTCAGGGGTGGAGTCCCCTTCAACCCAGAGATGACTTCTCCCAGCAATGGATAAGTGGCAAAAGCACTGTACCTGGAGCCCACTTTGATTGAGCAAAATATGACAACCAAGGCTGGGATCCCTGGTTTACACTTAGACTTCTTGATTTCTCAGGCCATCCTGAAGGCCTCTTTGGGAGAATGGAGGGCAGTTTGTGCATTACTAGCTCTCATCATATATGGGGTTGTACTGTTTGCAGATGAGCCCAAATTTATCAGCAAGAATGCCATCCATCTTTTCCTTCTGAAGAACCCAGTACCCACATTGCTGGGAGATTTCTATTACTCCATTCATCAGAGGAATGAGAAACAAAGGGGAAAGTTGGTAAGATGCTGTGCACCTTTGTTTCACACCTGGCTGCTCAAACACTTGCCTAAGACAGATGCCTTCCTGAATCCTCACCAACAGAAGAATTGGGCTAAGAGACTTATTGCTTTGACTTCAGATGACATCAGATGGTGCACCCATAGCACCAAAGGCAAAGACATCATTACCAGTTGTGGGAAATACCCAAATGTACCTTTGATAGGAGTAAATGGTTGTATCAACTACAATCCTCTGCTGTTTAAAAGGCAACTGGGATATGCTTTGGTTCACCCTCCTAGAGTGCAAGATTTAGCTGAGACCCTGTATTGTGAGATAAAGCCTAATCTAGTTGCTGTCAGACAAGCATCCTAGGCTTGGGACAACATCCAGACAAAAGGGATGGCCATTCTTGGAAGGTGCAATAATGTTGCTTCAGCTCAGTACTATGACTGGTCTCATGCTAGGGCTCAGATGACTGGAATGCCCTTTACTATTGAAGATATACCTGGACCATCCACAGCACAGCCAGCAGCCACTGTCAGCATGGAAGAGTTTGAAAAATTAAAGGAAAGGAATGAGAATCTGTCTCAAGCTCTGAAGAAGACTCTTTGGGAAAGGAGTGATAGTCGTTTGGACATTGAGAGGTTGGAGAAGCTTAAGGTGGAGCATCTGGCCAAGATTGAGAAAACAGAAGACTACATCAAGAAGGCAAGGGCTGGGGAGAAAATATTGAAGAATGCCTGTAAAGAGGCCAAGTTTCAGAAGGCTAGGACTGATCTCTATTTACAAGAAAGTCAGGCTAGGTGGGTCAGGATCACTGAAGCCCGGACACAAGAAGACCAGAAAACTCAGGCCAGGATTGAGCAGTTCGAGGCTAAGGAAAAGAAGCAACAGGAAGCTTTGCTGGCAGCTCAAAAGGAGATTTCAGAGTTGAAGCTCAGGGCTGGTTTGAAGAGATCAAAAGACCAAGACATACACAAGAAGCTGACCACTGCAATTGCCACCAGAAACCTCCTCATCAGGAACATTACAGAGCATCCAGCTGGTCCAGTGACTGAGGCACTTCTGAAGGAGGTTAAGGAAGATGAGTTTGGACTTGATGTCTGACCTTTTGATTGTTGTGATTTTCATTTGATGCACTTTTCTTTTGTGTTGTATTTTGACCCTCCAAGGGCATGTGTTGTAAAAAAAAACTATGTATTTGTTCAAGTATTTGTAATATATTTTTTAGTTTGTTTCCATCGTGGGGATTTCTTTTACAACATCAAAGCATCTTCCTCGGGGTCTGGAAAGGTCAAAACCAAGAACCAAGCCGGATACCTTGGAAAACAAATAAGCATACTACATTGCATACTAACTTTTGTTTTGTTTTGTAGGTTTTTGTTATTGGTTTGTTTGTTACTAACTCTGTTGTGGATCAGGAATTATTGCTCGCCGCCGGGTGTTCCCTCTCAACCGTCCGCACCGGTATCCTACTCGCAACAACCTTCCTGGTATCCAAATGGATCAAGTACAGCAGGACCTGACAGAGGTCAGAACTCAGATGGCTAACGAAAGAGTGGAGATGAGGAACCAAATGGCCCAATTCATGACTGCAATGACTAACTTGGCCCAAAGTCAGGAGAGGTTAAGGGCATTGGTAGAAAGACAAACCCCTGAGGAACCTCATCCTGGCACTTGAGGAACCAGCAACAATGAGGGAGGTCAGCCTCATGTTAACCCACCAGTATTTGGACCTAATCTAGATCCGGAAGCCAACATCCCAAGGAATGCACCGGGCAACACTGCTGCAGGCAGGATCTTGCAAGAAGATCCTCAAGAGGAGCAGTTTACTGTAATGGGAGCTGGAGATGAAGTTTATGATAGGAGGTTTGATGAAATTGCTGAGAAGTTGAGATCTCTGGAGTCTCAAAATTCCTTAGGCTTCGATGTAATGGATATGGGGTTAGTGGATGGGGTAAGGATTCCCCACAAGTTTAAACCCCCGTGCTTCGAGAAGTACAATGGAACTTCCTGTCCACGAACTCACTTACAGTCCTTCCTGGGGAGACTTAAAGCATATACAATGGATGAGAAGCTGTGGATGTTCTACTTCGAAGACACTTTGACTGGGGTTTCAAGGGAGTGGTATTCACACTTGACCAGAGCTACAATCAGATGCTGGAAGGACCTAGCTGAAGCTTTCATCAGGCAGTACCAATACAATCTGGACATGGCCCCTAACAAGACCCTCCTGATGGGAATGTCTCAATCCTCCAGAGAAAGCTTCAGGGAATATGCCCAGAGTTGGAGACAGCTCGCTGCTGCTGTCCAACCACCCATGTCGGAAAGAGAAATGGCCGACATGTTCATGAATACTCTGCAAGGAACATATATTGATAGGCTAGCTGCCTTTTCTTCCACCAGTTTTGCTGACGTGGTTATAGCCGGTGAAAGAATTGAAAGTCTGCTAAAAATGGGCAAGATTTCTGATAACGGTGCAAGTTCATCCAGTAATCCCAGGAAGCCTTTTGTGGGACCTAGAAGAACCGGTGAGACAAATGCCATTCATGCCAACAGGGGCAGACCTCAGTTTGTTCATAGATCAGTAGCAGCTATCACAATTCCAGCTCCGATCCCTCAGCAACCAGCATATCAACCACAACAACAACCACATTATCAACAACAAGTTCAGTACCCGCCACAGAGAGCCTACAACAACAACAACAGCAATCAACAACAAAGACCTTTTCAGCAAAGACCGTCACAGGCAAACAGGGTGATTGACCCTATCCCTATGCCTTATGCCGCCTTATTGCCACAACTCCTGAAGCTTAACTTGGTTGAGTTAAGGACATTGGCACCACCAGATCCCTCCACCAATCTTCCAAGGAATTATGATGTCAACGCCCGGTGTGCTTTCCACTCCAATGCACCTGGCCACAATACTGAGAAATGCAGGGCCTTACAAATGAAAGTCCAAGATCTGGTGGACTCCAAAGCCCTCAACTTTGCACCCCCTCCAAATGTCAACAAAAATCCTATGCCTAATCATGGAGGGCCAAGAATTAATGCCATTGAGGAAGACAAGCCATCTACTTTGATTACCAGTGTTGCACAGATTCGAACACCTCTGGTCGAAATTAAAGCTCAGCTTCTAGAGTGCCGGATATTCCCCGGGTGTGAGCTCGGTTGTGGGTATTGCAACATTGCGGTCAACGGGTGTGATAACTTGAGAAGCGACATAGATGGTCTTATCAAAGATGGCATACTTCAGATCTCAACAACAGCGCCAACAAATCCAACAATTCCTTTGACAACAATTCCTGAGTCTCCTACAACAGCAGCAACAATTATTCCGACCGATTCATCAATATCATCAACAATGACTCCGTCCATAACTTCAACAAATCAAATGTCAACAACTCTTTCTTCTACAACATCAGCGTCCATGTTTTCAGCAGAATCTTCTACAACACCAGCAGAAATTAATGAAGATATCTCAGCAGTCACCATCTACTATGATCCATCAGTTGTTCCTCCAAATAGCAACTTTCAGCAACAAACAATGGCACCTCCTGCCAGGTCACCGATCACAATTTACTACGATCCACACACCATTACAGTACCCTCCTCTGCAGCAGTCAGTCCAGTTACCATTACGGTACCTGGACCAGTTCCATATGAAAGCAGTAATGCCATACCTTGGCATTATGGCTCTGATCTTTACTGCAACGGGGATAAAATCACTTTGGATTCATCAACCTCTTTTCCACAAATTGATAATGTTGGGGGAGGCGGAGGCTTCACCAGAAGCGGACGCCTTTTTGCCTCACAAACTCAGAGGCCTAATGCTGAAGCAGAAGCTGCTGCCAAAGCAAAAGGAAAGAGTGTGGTGCTTGAAGAGCCAGCTATCAAAGAAACTCAGAAGACGTCTTTTGAACAAGATGTAGACGAGTTTATGAGAATCATAAAGAGAAGTGATTACAAGGTGGTGGATCAGCTTCACCAAACTCCCTCAAAAATCTCCATATTATCCCTGTTGATGTGTTCTGAAGCTCACAGGAATGCATTATTGAAAGTCTTGCACGCGGCATACGTGCCAGAGGAGATCACTGTTAATCAGCTAGAAACCGTGGTCGCAAATGTCAATACCAGTCATGGACTGGGCTTCACCAATGCTGACTTAACAACTGAGGGACGTAACCACAACAAGGCTTTACATATCACCCTGGAGTGCAAAGGTGTTGTTCTATCTCATGTACTGGTGGACATTGGGTCATCACTCAATGTTCTACCAAAGAAAGCCTTAGTGAAGCTAGAATATGATGGCTTGGCACTGCGTCCGAGTAATTTGGTAGTGAGAGCATTTGATGGCTCTAAAAGATCAGTGCTTGGGGAGATTGATCTGCCTGTGATGGTTGGCCCGCAGACTTTTAAAATTACCTTCTATGTGATGGACATTCAGCCGGCCTACAGCTGTTTGTTGGGTAGACCCTGGATCCATGCCGCTGGCGCTGTTACGTCTACCCTTCACCAGAAGCTGAAATTCGAGTGGGAAGGCCAGATCATCACCATCTGTGGGGAAGAGGACATCTTTGTTAGCCATCTGGCTACGTACAAGTACATAGAAATGGATGGAGAAATCCATGAAACCATGAGCCAGGGGTTTGAGGCCCTGAACATTAATGAAGCATCTGCTGTACTGGGAACCTCCATAACATCTTATCAGCAAGCCAGGAAGGTTGTTGAAGAGGGTACTGCCCAAGGCTGGGGCAAGCTGCTGCCCGTGGAAAAGAA
Source organism: Lathyrus aphaca (assembly GCA_963966055.1). NCBI lineage: Eukaryota > Viridiplantae > Streptophyta > Magnoliopsida > Fabales > Fabaceae > Lathyrus > Lathyrus aphaca. Next base: position 117,233,244 of record OZ014524.1, on the reverse strand, counting down.
AGAAGACAGATTTGGGTTGGGTTACAAACCAACTCAACAAGATCAATCAAAGACTGCCAAAGAGCCCAACTTTGTCAGCGGGGGGATGCTCACCCCGGATGCTGTGAACAACTTGGAAGATGAGTCGGAAGATGAACGCAACCTGGAGAGCTGGATACGTCCAATGACCCCGGGGAGCCATGTCTCAAACTGGTCTTCCCAGGAAATTATAAGGGTTACTCCTGCAGAGTAATTATTATTTCCTGTATTTAAGCATGCATTAAGTCTTGCATCTTGCCCAAGATGTCAAGACTCATTTTGTAATCGGGCCATCTTGTAATTTTGTGCAAACAGATCAATCAATGAATATCGGACATCTTTTGCAAATGAGTCTTTTCCTTTTCCGCTCACTGTTTTTCATTTTTCTTTTTGTACAAAATAAAATGGCAATGTTTTTCAAAATGATAACTTCATTTCACTTTTTCTAAAATAAGATAAAATCGATCACTAAAATAAACCAATCTAAACCCTTGCAGAAAGTGCCTTTCAGACTGCACCGACAACAGCACAGCTATGACTTCGTATAACTTTGACAATCCAATCAATCAAGCTGATGAAGGGGTTGAAGAAGATTACGAGCTTCCTGAAGAGCTAGCCAGGTTGTTAAGGCAAGAGGAGAAGGTTATCACCCCTCATCAGGAAGAGGTCGAAACGATTAATCTTGGTACGGAAGAAGATGTGAAAGAAGTCAAGATCGGGGCCTGCTTACAAGATTCAGTGAAAGAGAAACTAATTGATATGCTTCGGGAGTATGTGGATGTTTTTGCTTGGTCTTATCAGGATATGCCAGGGTTGGACACCGACATTGTTATGCACAAGCTGCCTCTAAAAGAAGAATGCCCACCAGTAAAACAGAAACTGCGCCGTACTCGCCCGGATATGGCAATGAAGATTAAAAAGGAGGTACAAAAGCAGTGGGACGCCGGGTTCCTTGCTGTAACTAGCTATCTGCCGTGGGTTTCTAATATTGTACCTGTGCCTAAGAAGGATGGCAAGGTGAGGATGTGTGTGGATTACCGGGATCTGAACAGAGCTAGCCCAAAAGATGACTTCCCTTTACCTCACATTGATGTATTGGTTGATAATACGGCTCAGTTATCGGTATTCTCCTTCATGGATGGATTTTCGGGATACAATCAGATCAAAATGTCACCTGAAGACATGGAGAAGACCACTTTCATCACACCCTAGGGCACGTTTTGTTATAAGGTGATGCCATTCGGACTGAAGAATGCTGGTGCAACTTATCAACGGGCTATGGTAACATTATTCCACGACATGATCCATAAAGAAATTGAATGTTATGTGGATGACATGATTGCCAAGTCCCTTACAGAAGAAGACCACCTGGTAAATCTGTTGAAATTATTCAAGCGTCTGAGGAATTACCAACTGAAGTTAAACCCCAACAAATGCACATTCGGGGTGCGATCCGGTAAGCTGTTGGGATTTATTGTAAGTGAAAAAGGGATTGAAGTTGACCCTGACAAAGTCAAAGCCATTCAAGAAATGCCTGCACCGAAAACTGAAAAAGAAGTTCGTGGGTTCCTAGGTAGATTGAACTACATTTCAAGGTTCATATCTCACCTTACGGCAACCTGTGAACCTTTGTTCAAGCTGCTAAGAAAAGAACAAATGGTCAGGTGGAACGAAGACTGCCAGAGGGCTTTTGACAAAATCAAGGAATACCTATAAGAGCCTCCAATCCTTATGCCTCCAGTCGAAGGAAGACCTCTAATCATGTACCTGGCAGTATTAGAAGAGTCAATGGGGTGTGTGCTGGGCCAGCATGACGAGTCTGGTCGAAAAGAGTATGCAATATACTACCTAAGCAAAAAGTTTACCGACTGTGAACAGCGTTATTCACTGCTCGAGAAAACTTGCTGTGCTTTAGCGTGGGCTGCTCGCCGACTGAGACAGTATATGTTGACCCACACTACCTTGTTGATCTCAAAGATGGACCCAGTCAAGTACATATTTGAGAAGCCAGCACTTACCGGACGGGTGGCGAGATGGCAAATGATCCTCACAGAGTATGACATTCAGTACACATCTCAAAAGGCCATCAAAGGCAGTGTGTTATCTGATTATCTTGCTGAGCAACCCATTGATGATTACCAGCCTATGAGATTTGACTTCCCTGATGAAGACATCATGTTCATAAAAGCGAAAGATCATGAAGAGCCTATTCACACTAAAGGGCCCGACCCAGAAGAAGAATGGACTATGATGTTTGATGGGGCTGTTAATATGAATGGTCGCGGTGTTGGTGCAGTACTCATTACACCTAAAGAAGTTCACATGCCTTTCTCGGCAAAACTTGCCTTTAACTGCACCAACAACGAAGCTGAATACGAAGCTTGTATTATGGGTCTTAAGGAAGCCATTGACCTCAGGATCAAGACTTTGACTGTATTCGGAGATTCAGCTCTGGTAATCAATCAAACCAACGGCAAATGGTACACCCACCAAGATCATCTGATACCTTACCGAGATTATACAAGGAGGTTGTTGAATTTCTTCACAACAGTCAAGCTTGAGTATATCCCTCGAGATGAAAATCAGTTTGCAGATGCTCTGGCTATCATTTCATCCATGATCAAAGTTCAAGCTGCCAACTTTGTGCCTCGGATTTCAGTGTCCAGACTTGACAGACCAGCTTACGTGTTCTCAGCAGATGTTGTCAAAGATGATAAGCCTTGGTTCCATGATATCAAATGCTTCTTGGAGGATCAGACCTACCCACCCGGGGCATCTTCCAATGATAAGAAGACTTTAAGAAGGCTAACTGGTAGTTTCTTCTTGAATACTGACGGTTCCCTGTACAAGAGAAACTTTGATATGGTACTCCTCAGATGTGTTGATAAGACAGAAGCAGATTTGTTGATGCACGAGGTGAACGAAGGATCTTTTGGTTCCCATGCAGGAGGACATGCAATGGCCAAAAAGTTGCTAAGATTAGGATATTACTAGATCACAATGGATGCGGACTGTTGTGCCTATGCCAGAAAATGCCATAAATGCCAGATTTATGCGGATAAAGTACATGTGCCTCCCAATCCTTTGAATGTGATGTCTTCACCTTGGCCATTTTCCATGTGGGGCATTGATATGATTGGCAATATCGAACCGACTGCTTCAAATGGCCACAGATTCATCTTGGTTGCTATTGACTATTTTACCAAGTGGGTTGAAGCGACTTCTTATGCAAATGTTACAAGACAAGTGGTAGCCCGATTCCTGAAAAGAGATATCATCTGTCGGTATGGAGTGCCCGAGCGAATCATTACCGATAATGGTTCCAACTTGAATAACAAAATGATGGCAGAACTGTGCCGGGACTTCAAGATCCAACACCACAATTCTTCTCCTTACAGGCCAAAGATGAATGGCACTGTCGAGGCAGCTAATAAGAATATCAAGAAGATTGTGCAGAAGATGGTGGTTACCTATAAAGACTGGCATGAAATGCTACCGTTTGCCTTGCATGGTTACCGTACGTCAATCAGAACATCCACTGGGGCAACACCGTATCAACTTGTGTATGGTATGGAAGCAGTCCTACCTGTTGAAGTTGAATTACCTTCCCTGCGGGTATTGATGGATGTTAAACTGAATGAAGCAGAGTGGGTCCGATCCCGATATGAGCAGCTGAATCTGATTGAAGAGAAGAGGTTAGCTGCAATCTGTCATGGGCAGCTGTATCAGAAAAGAATGAAGAAAGCCTTCGATCAGAAAGTCAGGCTCCGAGAGTACCAAGTAGGAGATCTTGTGCTGAAAAGACTCCTCCCTCCTCATACAGACCACAGGGGCAAGTGGACCCCGAACTATGAAGGGCCATTCGTAGTAAAGAAAGTTTTCTCCGGTGGAGCACTGATGCTCAGTACTATGGATGGTGAAGACTTCCTGTCCCCTGTGAATTCAGATGCAGTTAAAAAATACTTCGCATAAAAATGACCCGTTGGACATAAAAACAGAATGTAAGTCCAGGCAAAAATAGGGCATCCCGGCGAGTCAAAAACAGAATAAAAGACTCAGGCAAAAATAAGGGAAAATAAAAAAAAATGTGTACACCCGCTGAGTTGAAAAGCCACAATGGACAGCTCAGGCAAAAATGGGTATCCCGGTGGATCGAAAACCCGAAAGGGCGATCCACGCAAAATAAGGGAATAAGCGAACAACTGCATTCTGAATTCGTCTGTATCACTTACAGCATGACAAGTTTCGAAAGGATAGAGTATCGGTCAGAATCAACCGCTTTCAGAAAGCAAGATGAAAATAAGGTCAAATGTCATACGAGTCATAACAAAAGGGAAGCACACTGAAGCGTCATCAACATTGCCAGCATCCTTTTATTTCTCAATTTGTAACAATCTCCTCATTTCAGGGGATCTGTTTCTTTGACTGTATCTTGCCAATTCAAGGCACATGAATTAATAAAATCAAATTTTCAGTCATGTCTCATCTCGTACATTTTATTTTCGTTTGCAAAAATGTCCGATGTCTTTAAGATATTTGATTGCATAAACACAGATGCGTCTTTCCTAAAACTACATGCTTACAGGAAATATATTTGCTCCCGGGAGTTTTTAAACTCCTATGATGGAATCCAGTAAGGGATACCTCAGGGTACTTGTATGTCTCTTTGTCTTTACAGGATTGCAGGTATCCAAAGCGCAACATGGGGCACGAAGGTTTCTCCCCCAGTAGGCTGCCCAAATCATTATTTCCTCAACACACCTTCCAAACGGCACCAGAGATGCCTTCCCCCCATCAGAGTTGCCAGGCATCACTTCTCCAACATTTCCTTCAGAGCAGTACCAGAAGGTGCCCATATCCCCAGCAGAGTTGTCAAGTGCCACCCTCGGCAGGATCCCCGCAGAAATCTCTAGGAGGATCTTTCAGTAATCTTTTTCCTTCCCCAGCTGAGTGACAGACAGGGAATCATCTCCCCACGGAGTTTTAGCCTCTATCCAGAAAAGCAATACCTGAAGATCTCACAACAGAGTGGAGAAAACTTCCATAGACCCCAGCTGGGTCCCTCAATATCAAGATAGGTTTATCAAGTGGCCTACTTCCCAAGCAGAGTCGTATATGACAGATCTACCAATGATCTCATCCCCAGCTGGGATGTCTACTTCAAGCAGATCGGCCAGAGATCTTCACCGCGACGGGACCCGTATCCCGGATCGGTATCTTTACATAATCATAGCATTCGCATCATACTTTCCCCTAGAGCGTAGCATTCCATTTAATACAGAGCATTACGGCAAAAATCAAACATATTGCATAATCACAAGCCATGAGTCGAATTGAACACTTGTAAATACTGGCAATCCATCAACGATATACAGAAGACTTCCCAAATTCCCCAGCAGAAAGCCAAAGCGTCCCCTTTGCACTCACAACACATGGGTACATATATATACAATTCCTTGACATCCGTCCATGTCACCTTCCCCAGCATAGTTACCTGAATACTTGTTTATAATACACTTTTTCTGACACCCGTCCGTGTCATCTTATCCCCACAGATCTTCAGAACATCTCTTACATTTATATAACTTGCACACTTCCCTTTATGATATTCGTCTGTATCATACTCTCCCCAGCAAGTTGAATACACTCATACTTGTCACTCGTCATCTTTTTACTCATACAGATACTTGTCCGTATTTTGTATATTACTTATATCCCCTCAGATTCGACACTCGCCCGTGTTCTCTGTTAACCAGTTGGTACTCGTCCGTATCATCATCTCTGAGCATGCATCAAGCATTTGTTTCTACTGATACTCGTCCATATCATAGTCTTAAAGATGCTCGTCCGCGTCTTTAATCTATACACCGTGTCAAACACTTATGTCTTCTTGAATTTAGACACTCGTCTGTGTCTACTTTTCCACAGAAAAGTCCCAGCAAATCCCAGCGATTTATTTCCTTTCTATCTGACATCCGTCCTATGTCATGATACCTTTCAGCAGCCGTACCCTTCCAGATGATCGTCCTTCACCTTTTTGATGATCGTCCTTCATCATTTTATCTGATGGCCGTCCCCATCGTTGATCTTGTTATCTGACATTCGTCCTATGTCATGATAAACCCTCAGAGCAGCCGTCCCCTGCTAGGTGATCGTCCTTCACCTCTTGATGATTGTCCTTCATCAATGCTTATCCGATGGCCGTCCCCATCGTCGACCCTTTTTATCCGGCATTCGTCCTATGCCGCAATATTTTCGGCAGCCGTTCCCTGCCAGGTGATCGTCCTTCACCTTAGATGACCGTCCCTCATCTTATCCCCAACAGAGCAGCCGTCCCCTGCTAGGTGATCGTCCTTCACCTCTAATGACCGTACCTCATCATTTACCTCATTCATACCTTGGACTTGATGGTCGTCCCCATCATTCACTTTACCTTTAAACCCCCAGAAAGTCTTATTTTCTTACTTGATGGCCGTCCCCATCATAGTCTCCTACATCCCCAGCTTGTCGGCTGTCCCCGTCATTGCTTTGTTTCCCGCATTTTCCCCAGCATGGCGGTCGTCCCCGTCATTGCTTTATCTCCAGCAATCGTCCTCTGCTCGGCGGTTGTCCTCCGTCGCCCGCACTTTATAAACATACTTTATTTCCTTTTATAATCTATATCCCTTTTCTTCTTCATTCTGTGAGTGCAAATTTTGGACTGTCTTTGGTATTCAACCACAAGTTATCTTGTTTGCCTGTTAAGCCGTCGCTTACATCCTGCACAGCTAACTCATGCTTGAATAGGGGCAGCTGTAAACACCCCAAATTTTCCCTCACCCATTCACACCATGGCTTATGATCTTTTCATATGCATAAGTTCAATCATGGCATCTCATATTGCATAGTTGCTTCACTGCATTGATTCAAAGTCATCTGCATCTAGGGTTTGTGATCTGAGTCACTTGAGCCATTCCAAAGGTCTCCAATCACTTAAAATGGGTCCATGTATGTTCAAGCATCATATTATGTCCTCACAAGATCAAGAAAGTCAAAGAATCACAGGAATTGAGGAAGGCATGGAAGCAGAGCCAGGTTTAACTGCACAGATGACCTAGAATTAGGGTTTTGGTTTCAAAGGCCATAACTCCAAAATTTTTGGTCATTCTTGTTTCTATTGGTCTCTATATGTTTTAAGGATCATGCATATCAATTTTCATGAAGAAATTCCATGGGGAAGGTATCTAATCAAGAGTTGACTTCTTGAGCAAGTTAGTGCAAAATCAGGGCATCTGAGGCCCCCAATGACCCAACCAAAGGGTGTTCTTCATCATTTTGAATGTGTATGATCTTTATTTGATCATTGAAGGTGTTATAAGTTCACAAAATTGCAAAATTCCAAGCCATTTGCAAAGTTGCTTTTTTGGAAAAATGACTTGTAATGTAAACTTGCTATTTTGGGAAAGTTTTTCAACCTCCTCAAAATGATTCAAAAATGCTTCAAATGAGAAAACTTTGGTCATGAAAGTTGTAGAATGGATCATTCCCTTTTCAAAAATTACAAGAACTCATTCTAATTCATTTTGGATCAAAATTTATGGCTTGTCAAAGTTGAGAAAAATCACATAATTTCAAGTTTTGCACCAAAGAGGCAAAGTTGCAAAATCCCTTGCCAAGGCAAAATGTGACTTCAAATGGACTTCTAACCTTTGCACAAACATAAACCAATGCCTAAAAATCATAATGCACCAAGGCATTGTCCATTTTCATGACTTGTGCATTAAGAAACTTCAAAAGGGCCAAAAGATCACAAAGTTGCAAAACCTCACACAAACCCTAATCCACTTGCTAATTGGCCTCAAGACTGATTCTATGGCTCTCCTCAATCCTTGCTGCGCAGGACACCCCTTTGTCCTTGGCCTGCCATTAACCCATACCTCTCTTACACCTAGACTTGACTTTTTGCAAAATGGCCCATACCAATCAGCATAGGCCACACCAACTCCTCTGACCTATCCAAGTGTGATACATGTACCAAATGAGACTCAACACATAAGACACACAAGCCTGATCTCTCTCATAAGCCATAGTTTCAAGATTTCACCTCTTATGCACTTTCCTTCGAAACTCATCATACAAGCATCAAACACCAAAACAAACTTCATAGAATCACTCAACATGTTCCTCTGATCATTCCCCAAGCCTCATTTGTCCCTGAAACCTCCTCAATCAGAAACACGATTCTCACCCCTCACTAAATAGAACTTCATCAAACTCACAAACCAGCCACTCTAAACTCCAACCAAGCTTCAAAGCTTCATCAAAAGGATTATTGGAGCCATTTTGAAGCAAAGAAGCAGGCAGAAAGCTCCTGGATTGAAAGCTCAACCTCAGGTAACATGATGAACAAATTTTCCAGAACCCTGATTTCTTGTTAGAATATTGTTCTATGTGTTGCCCTGATCATGGGGATCTATTTATTTTTGAAAATAAGCCAGAAACAAGCATGTTGTGATGTTCTGAAACTTTTGCCCTATAATTTGTTTTCTTCGATTCTCACTGTGTGGTTAATATAAATTGTTTTTGGCCCTGGATTCTTGTTACCCATTGTTGGGGGATTGATTCTGGAGATTTGGAAGTCTTGGGGATGCGTTTTGAGTGATTCAGGTGAGGAAGATGGCCGAAGAAGACGACCGGAGCTTATCTCCGGTCGCCTGAGTTTAATTAGGGTTAAGTGTGATTAATTAGGAAGTTTGAATCTGGACCATGGATCTGGCTGACTTTTGTTGACTCCCGCGTGTTTGAATGGCCTGGATCACTTCATTAAACCCTAATCCTAATTAATTAGATTAATTAATTCAGTTTAATTTAAATTAGTCAGTTTGAATTGCAGCCGTTGGATGTGGCGCGGGTCAACTCCCTCCAAAACCAGTTTAAACCTCAGCCTCTAGATTTGCATACTTCTCCATAAATTCAATTTTTATTTCATTTAATTTGATTTATCTTTTACGAATTATTTAAAATAGTAAAATACATTTAAAAATTCTGAAATTTTTTGTCAAAGATTTAATTAATTTTCAGAACCCAAAAATATTTTATTTTTATTTTTTGCATTAAAAATTATTTTTAAATCATTTAAATGTTTATTTTTAATTAGTTAATGAAAATTAATTAATTAAAAATGCATTTAGGTATTTAAAAATCACAAAAAAATTCACATTGCATTTAGAAACATTTAGAAACATTATCAAACCCTCAAACCAAATTTCTTTTTTTGTTCTTGATGCCTTTTGATCATTTTCATTGGAATTAAATTCATTTTAAGGCAATATTTTGGATCAAGCTTTGAAAAATTCATTATGCCTAACCCTTGAGAGTTTGATGATGATTCTTCTTGAATTGCATCCTTCATGGCATGTAGTTTATAGGATAAAATTGGGTTGAATTGATCTTGCAGTTTCAATTTGTTTTGCATTTTTCATGATGAGGTACCCCAAAACCCTAGTAATTTTAGGAAATTCATAACCTTCACTAGGTTAAGAGATAGATCCCCTCCTTTGGGCAGTGAATTTGTATAGGTTTAGGGTATCTTTGATTTGCATTTTCAATTTTTTATCATGTCATTTGCTTCTGGTTTTGGATTTTTGCATTGCATGATGCATGTAATCCTAATTTGTGCCTTCCTTTGCATCCATCTCTCATTTGCTTGCATTCAATGACTTGCCATGACATTTTGTGCATCCACATGATTCATAATACATCTTAGGACATATTAGAATCATGTATGACCATTGTATCTTTCATTTGCCATTGTTATATGTCCATTGCATTTCATAACTTTTCATGTACATCCATGGTTCAAAGCATGCTTCATCTGCATCCATGTCCTTGTGTGATCATTCTCATGTCTTGCCTCATGTTTGTATCATCTCTTAGCATCATTAATATCATGTAAATGCTTCTGACTTTGGTTTGCATCATGACATTTCATCTCATTTGCATTGCATTTCATTTCTTTTGGCTAACTTTTCAGGTGGTAAGTTGTTTTGAGAAGTGAATTTGCCTTCACTTCTCACAATCTCTTCTCATCTCTCTTGTATCTTTGCTGCATTTTATCTTGTGTATTGGAGTGAGCTTGCTCATTCATGTTCATCTTGCTTTCTTTCTTCAAGCAACTTGTCTTCTTAAGTGAAGCAAGTTGTTTTGTTTCTCTTTGCTTCTTGCTCCTTTCATCTGCTTCTTTCCTGGTGGTTTCTCTGAAGATCTTCTTGCAAACCTCATTAACCCTAGGAATAACCAAGCATGATAACAATTAGGGTTTGATTAGTCCCCCATTTAGCTTTTACCTTTGTGTCTCTTTGAGTCTTCTCTTCTCATCTCATAATCAAGGACTAAACCTTAAAGGCTCTAAGGCTTTGTGATTAAGCTTATGCCTGCATCCTTCTATTAGGATGGAGTGTATAACTTTAATCCTAACTGTTAAACCCTTAATGTGTTTAAATCCTTTAATCAATTCACTTAATAATCATCAAGACATCAAGCTTGTAACTTGGGCCTTGCATTAGGGTTTTAATTCTTCCTTAATTGGTTAAGAAGGACTAACCCTAGTGTTAATGGACAAGTCCCCCTCAAGTTGTCTTACAAACCCTAAAATCAACTTCTTAATATTATCATTAACTAAAATCCACTTTAATAAAGGCTTTGTTTTGTCATGAGTTTAATCCCTAATCATGGATTAAGTTGAGGAGTCTTCCTCAACTTAAATGTTCTCATCTATTATCCTTCTATTAGGATGGTGTAATGGGTCCATTAAATCCTTGATTATGGCTTAAACTCATTACTTAGCACTAAACAAAAACAACAAAAACATCTAAATAATTACAAGTAGGTTAATGATCTTAATCCTACATCATGGTAATTAAGTGTGAGGTGTTTACTTCATACTTAAGGCATTCTCATTACCCCTAATCAGAGGGAAGATGTGATGAGTTTACTAACCCATTGGTTTAGGCTTAAGCTCATTAACTTATGACAAACTTTCAAAAAGTAATAAAAGACTGAAAACACATAAACCAACAATAATCGTCTCCTCCGGGATTCTTTTCTCATCTCATTCACTCACAAACGAGAACTTGCTTCTTCCGTCTAATGCAAGACAGTTTGCACCTGAGCCAGATAGGTCATACACTTGAGCATAGACAAGTAAGCAATTCACAAGTCATTTCATCTTTCAGTCTCTTTGGGTCGAACTATGGTGTTCTGACTTCCTCATTGCACGAGAGGATACGTAGGCATAACTTAACAGTTATCGAACAAAAGTCTCTGTATATTCCTCCTCCTTCCAGCATCATTCTTTGAGCCTCATTATCTTGAGCATTTCATTCCTTCTTTACACTGACACTTCTCTTATACACTTCACATTTATTTTACACTAACACTTGCATTCTTTTCCAGCTTTTGTACACAAATTGCACTGACACTACCCCTTTAAGCACAAATCTTTTAAGCGTGGATCCCGTCGAGTACGGCGGACAATCTGGGTGCTAATACCTTCCCAGGTTGTAACCAACCCCCTTTCTCATTTTCTCTGGTTCGCAACCGTCTTATCCATATCTTTTCTTAGGTCTATGCAGCATTACCTTTCCCTCGGGATAAAAATGCCTAGCTGGCGACTCTTGTCTTCCTGAGTTCACCCTTGTGTGTTCTCTCCTCTTTCGCCGACCGTTCGCGTCTGTACCCCTTCTGACCAGGTGTCATTTGGTGGTAGCGACATTATGGTATGATGTAAATGATGTATGTATGGATCATGCAGCCTGAAGCGTCTAGATATCTTCGTATAACAACTGTTGACCAGGGAAAATAAATCTCGATTTGTTGCTGAAGAATATGAGGAACTCGTCTTGTTTGATAATATAGTATTCATAATCTCCCGTCTTTGTTTGATGGTATGGTATCCATAACCTCCCGTCTTCGTTTGTCGTACTCCTATTGAAAGAATAAATTCCCGACTATTCGTCTGAGGATAAAAGAGATGGATATAAATTCCAGGGGAGATGTGACTCGAAGTATTTACGAAGATGGATTTGTCCTACTGGGGGTTTGTAGCTGTCTTGTGGGGATGAACCGGCGAAGCTTCGTGGAATTCCTTCCCTCGTTCATCCTTAGTAAATACTATTACTGCATTTTCATGCATTTCTGGTAAACATCAATCATATTCAAAAGCATACATACATTCAAACACAACCAATGGACGTTTCGCTTATGTAAATAGGGTAAAAGTAAATCTGGATTCAAAGATGGAATTTTATTTATATCACAAATTGACCTATACATAGGCAAGTTTGTACAAGGAGACAGAAATCCTAGTAAGAGGAATTTGTCATAACAAGTTTTATAAAACAAGGAAAATCAGCTATGTGGGAAATAATCCTATTGAGTTTCAATTCTACTATTGCCATTATCTTCAAGTATCTCATCTTTTGCTGTCGAGACGAAAATGATTGGATTGATCTTTATCTGTTCGAGCTTGAGTAAGTAGCACAACTGGTTGTAGTTACATGGGTGATCCAAACGAGACATAGTCATACGCTTTAATCCCTAACTTTTTCCTGGATTGCCCTTTCAGGTTTTCAATCCACCGGGGAACCCTTTTTTGCCCAAGCCGCCTTTTCAGGTTTTCGACTTGCCGGGTGTACATTTTTTTTATATATATATCCCTAATTTTTGCCCGAACCCTTTTGGTTCACCGGGATGCCTTTATTTTTGCCTAGGCCAGTCAACCTAGCGGGTCTCTTTTTATGCGTAGTATTTTTTAACTATGTCTGCGTTTACAGGCTATGGGAAGTCTTCACCATCCATAATAGTAAGCATCATGGCACCTCCTGAGAATACTGTTTTGACCACAAATGGTCCTTCATATGTAGGAGTCCACTTGCCCCTAGGATCACCCTGTGGTAATATGATACGCTTGATTACCAAATCACCAGCCTGATATACCTTTGGCTTAACCTTCTTATTAAAAGCTTGGATCATCCGTTTCTGGTACATCTGACCATGACAAACAGCTGCTAACCTCTTCTCATCAATCAAATTTATCTGGTCAAGTCGAGTCTGAATCCACTCATCTTCATCCAAGCCTGCATCCTTCATGATTCTTAAGGAGGGTATCTGAATTTCAATGGGCAGAACTGCTTCCATACCATAGACTAAGGAGAATGGGGTTGCCCCTGTTGAAGTACGTATTGTAGTACGATAACCATGAAGAGCAAATGGTAACATCTCATGCCAATCATTGTAAGTAACAGTCATCTTCTGTAGAATCTTCTTAATGTTCTTATTAGCAGCTTCTACGGCCCCATTCATCTTCGGACGATACGGAGAAGAGTTGTGATGCTTAATCTTGAACTGTGTGCAGAGATCAGTAATCATAGTGTTGTTCAGATTAGAGCCATTGTCAGTAATAATCCTTTCAGGGATGCCATACCTACATATGAGATTATTCTTAATGAATCGAGCCACCACATTCTTGGTAACAGATGCAAATGAAGCTGCCTCTACCCACTTTGTAAAGTAATCAATAGCAACCAAGATGAAACGATGCCCATTAGAAGCAGTAGGCTTGATCTCACCAATCATATCAATGCCCCACATGGCAAAAGGCCAAGGAGAAGTCAACACATTCAATGGTGATGGAGGTATATGCACTTTGTCAGCATAGATTTGACATTTGTGACATGTTCTGGCATGTTGATAACAGTCAACTTCCATGGTAGACCAATAGTAACCTGCTCTCAATATCTTCTTTGCCATAGTATGACCACTAGAATGAGTACCAAAGATCCCATCATGCATGTCTTCCATAATCTCAGTTGCTTCCTTCTTATCCACACAACGAAGCAAAGTTGAATCATGATTGCGCTTGTACAAAATTCCATTACTCAAAAAGAACTTAGCAGAAAACCTCCTCAGAAACTTCCTATCTTTGACAGATGCCCCTTCAGGGAATTCCTGAGCTTCAAGATATCTTTTTACTTCATAGAACCAAGGCTTCTCCTCTGTTTCTTCAGTGTCAATCTCATTGCAGTATGCAGGCTTCTCAAATCTGTCAATAGTAATCTTGGGAGCTTCATCATCCCAGCTGATCTCAACCATGGATGCCATGGTGGCTAATGCATCTGCCAACTGATTTTCTCTTCGTGGAATATGTCCAAAGGTAATCTCTTTGAAATGTGGGATTAAAGACAACACATGCTCTCTGTAAGGAATGAGGTTATCATGTTTGGTATCCAAATCTCCTTTGATTTGACTTACTACCAGGGCTGAATCTCCATACACGTCAATGAACTAAATCTTCATATCAAAGGCAGCTTTGATACCCAGGATACATGCTTCATACTCAGCCATGTTATTGGTACAATAGAAACAAAGTCTGGCAGTAATCGAGGTATGACAACCTTCAGGGGAACTGATCACAACACCAACACCATTACCAAGTGCATTAGAAGCTCCATCAAAAACCATAGTCCATCGGGATCCTTGTTCAGGTTCGTCATATTGTCCAGGTTCTTTGGTAATAACCATAATGTCTTCATCAGGGAACTCAAAACTCATTGACTGGTAATCATCCACTGCTTGATGAGCCAAATGATCAGCTACAACACCTCCTTTAATGGCCTTCTGAGTAGTATATTGTATATCATATTATGTTAAGATCATTTGCCATCTTGCTATTCTTCCGGAGAGAGCAGGTTTCTCGAATATGTACTTGATTGGATCCATCTTCGAAATCAATAAGGTAGTATGAGTCAACATATACTGTCTTAGTCGGCGAGCATCCCATGCCAAAGCGCAGCAAGTTTTCTCGAGCAGTGAGTATCTTGTTTCACAGTCGGTAAACTTTTTGCTAAGGTAGTATATTGCCTGCTCTTTTCGACCAGACTCGTCATGTTGCCCCAATACACACCCCATTGAGTTATCTAATACTGTTAAGTACATAATCAAAGGTCTTCCATCAACTGGTGGCATCAAAATTGGAGGTTCTAACAAATATTTCTTAATTTCATCAAATGCAGTTTGGCACTCATCATTCCACTCCATTACCTGATCTTTCTTCAACAACTTGAAGATTGGCTCACAGGTAGATGTTAATTGGGAAATAAATCTTGCAATGTAATTCAATCGTCCCAAGAAACCTCTAACCTCCTTCTCAGTACGGGGAGCTGGCATCTCTTGTATAGCTTTCACTTTTGCGGGATCTACTTCAATACCTTTTCCACTGACAATGAAACCCAGGAGTTTACCAGACCTAACTCCAAAAGTACACTTGTTTGGGTTCAATATCAACTTGTATTTCTTCAACCTCTCAAACAACTTATGTAGATGATCAAGATGTTGCTCTTCATTCTGGGACCTGGCTAACATATCATCCACATATACCTCTATCTCATGATGAATCATATCATGAAACAAAGCCACCATAGCACGCTGATATGTTGCCCCTGCATTCTTCAAACCAAATGGCATCACTTTATAGCAAAAGGTGCCCCACTGTGTAACAAATGTTGTCTTTTCCATATCTTCAGATGCCATCTTGATTTGATTGTAACCAGAGAAACCATCCATAAAAGAGAATACCTTATGTTGAGCAGTGTTGTCTACCAGAACATCAATATGAGGAAGTGGAAAGTCATCTTTGGGGCTGGCCTTGTTCAAATCCCTGTAGTCTACACACATACATACCTTACCATCTTTCTTAGGTACCGGCACGACATTTGCAACCCATTGAGGATAAGAAGTCACAGCTAAGAACCCTGCATCAAACTGTTTCATTACCTCTGCCTTAATTTTCTCTGACATTTCAAGACGCATGCAACGAACCTTCTGCTTCTTTGGACGACAATCTTCTTTTACTGGTAAACGGTGAACCACAATGTCTGTATCCAATCCTGGCATATCTTCATAAGACCAAGCAAAGATCTCCACATAATCATGTAACATCTGAATCAATCTGCTCTTGACACTATCCTCCAATTCAGCCCCTATCTTGACCTCTTTCCTGTTTTCTTCAGTTCCCAAATTCACAACTTCAACTGGCTCTTCATGTGGCTGTATAGCTTTCTCTTCTTGTTGTAACAACCTAGCAAGCTCTACAGGTACTTCACAATCGTCCTCATTTCCATCTTCAGCTAGATAGATTGGATTCTCGAAATTATAATTGGCAATAGTAGAACTGTTATCAACAGGATCCAGAGTGGATGAGGATCTGCATTTTAGTGATGTGGTTGTGTGTAAGAACACATAGCTGATAAAGTAAAAATAATAAAAGAAAAATAAGGAACACAATATTTACGAAAACGAAACGTCCACTGATTTTTATTGAATGCAGTATGCAAATGAAATGACACCCCGTAACAAGCATACCATTGTGCCCCGGGTAAGGCACAAGGCTTAAGAGTTTAATTGTTCAAACTTTAAAAGTAATAACACAGTAATAGCATTTACTCCTGACTAAAGGAGATAGGAATAACATCTTCAGCCTTCCAGTTATTGAGCCCAGCACCCACAGTAGGAAAAATCCAAGCATCCAAGTTATAATCTTCATCATAGTCACCCACAGTATTGATCTGATCCTTTATAATCCCTTGATTAGTTATACGAACAGCACGAGCGCGACGAACAGCCTTCTGGGACTCTTCATCCACCACAGCTCTAGCATCCTTGAGGGAAGCCATTGTAGGAGGTACTCTGGTGACCACAGGAACTTTCTTGACAACAGGAGGAGCTTCAACATTAGGAACAACCCAAGGAACTACTTCAAATGTATGGCACAGAGTTTCAACATATTCACCTTCTACTTCAAGATATTTAAATGTGTTCACGTGGCTAATCATATATCCTTCCTCTCCGTGAACAGTAACAACCTTTCCATTCACTGGATATCTCAGCTTCTGATGTAAAGTAGAAGTCACAGCACCTGCCCCATGAATCCAGGGATGCCCAAGCAAACAAGAATACGACGGTCGAATATCCATTACATAAAAAGCAGCATTGAAGACCTGAGAACCCACTTTGATTGGGAGATCAATTTCTCCATGCACCACTCTCCTCGAGCCATCAAAAGCTTTCACCACTATATTACTCGGCTTCAACACAGCATCTTCAGGACTAAGCTTATTCAGGACTTCTTTAGGTAACACATTCAACGAAGAACCATTGTCTATTAACACATGTGACAGGGTAGTGCCCCTGCATTCAATAGAGATATGTAGAGCCTTGTTATGATCCCTTTGGGCCGGAGTCAAATCAGCATCGGAGAAACCTAACCCATTATCATAGGTCAAGTGTGCAACACAATTTTCAAACTGGTCTATAGATATCTCATTTGGTACGTAAGCAGTCTTTAAAAATTTAATCAAGGCTTTGGCATGAGCCTCTAAACACAATAATAAGGACAACATAGAAATCTTGGAGGGAGTATGCCCCAATTGATCAACAATGTCATAATCACTCTTGCGAATGATTTTCAATACTTCTTCCATCTGCTTAGAAAGATCATCAGCAGCAGGCACATTAGTTTGTATAGGTTCAACAGGGCCTTTTCCCCGAGCATCAGCAGTGGAGGTAGTAGCTGGAGTAACTGCATTCTTGGGGATAACTGGAGGGGAGAAAACTCTTCCACTTTGTGTGATCTTACTAGATCCAGCAATATTATCAACATCCATATTTTCACCAACAACAGGTGCATCAGCCAAGGATTCCTGCTTAACACCATGAATATAAACATCAGATCCATAATGCCAAGGCACAACTTTATCGGAAGTATATGGAATAGGACCCGGAGTGGTAATGATCATAGGAGCCACTCTAGCTTCAGTAACAATCTTCACAGGGCCTTCAGCAGTGATCTTAACTGGACCCTTATGAGTGATTTTGGCAGGACCCTTGGAAGTAATCCTCACTGGTACCTTATCAACCATATCCACCTCTTCAACCTTCGCACCTTTAGTTATATGTTCAACCATACTCTCCACAGAAGGTGGTGTCCTCTCAAACAATATTGTGTAATTGTCCATGAGGCGTTGGATTCCGTCCTTCAATCTCCAGTAATTATCCGGCTGATAAGCACAATAGACACAATCTTCATGACAACCTGGAAAGAACCCAGCTTGTACCAACTTCTTCTTGATAACAGATAATGGTGTAGTCATGTCTGCAACTGAGGAAATACGTGAAAGGGAAACTTCATCAATGGCATCGACAGTCTTCTCATGATTTGGCATGGGAGCAGTAATCACATTTGGAGTACCCGGAGGGTCAAACTCAATCTCTCCCGCATCAATCATATCCTGAATCTTATTCTTCAATACCCAGCAACTATTGGTATCATGTCCCTGACAATTTGAATGATATGCACATCGTGCATTAGGATTGTACTTGGGAGAGGTAACATTGGGATTCTGAGTAGGATCCCTCAAAGTGATAAGTTCACCCTTCAACAAGTGTTGCAAGGCTTGGGCCATTGACATGTTGAGCTTGGTGAACTGTCTTCTAGGCCTCTGTTGATTGCCCTGTGGCAGCTCTGGTGTTGTAGGAGTTGGATTGGAGATATGAACTGCACTCACAGACTGATGCCTTCTATTACGATCAGGTTTACCATAAACAGCATTTGACTCTTTCTTCCCACTGGGAGGCTTCTTTGCAGTATTTGAAGAAGATGCACCCACTTGGATCTTGCCACTCCTTATACCACTTTCTACGCGCTCTCCTGTCATTATCAACTCAGTGAAGCCAGATGATGAGCTTCCAATAAGATGACTGTAAAAAGGACCATTCAACGTACACATGAACATATCCACTAACTCCCTGTCAGTTAGAGGAGGTTGCACTCTACCAGCTAAATCTCTCCACTTCTGAGCATACTCCTTGAAATTTTCTTTAGCTCCCATAGACATGCTCTGTAGTTGCATGCTGTAACACGGTGGGAGAACTGACTTTAGTTATGTTGCGGATAGCAAGAGTCGCCACCGACTTTTATTTTATCCAAAGGAAAGGCATAAAAGAACAGGAAAGACCTTTTAAAAGATTTTTGGGTCCGGGGGGTAGGTTATGTAAAGGGAAGGTGTTAGCACCCTTTACATCCATGGTTATCCATGGGCTCTTAGTTACTTAGCTCACTTTAAAATGTTTTTGAAATGTGAAGTGTGTGCATAGAAATTTTCTTAAGTATTTTATAATGATCCATGTACGGATGCGTATAAAACCTTTGTTTTGAAAATTGTTTGAAATTGTGAAGTGTTTGAAATGTTTTGAAGAGTGAGCAAGTATCTAAGAGGAACCTACCCTAAGTTTAAGTCTTTTCTGTTCTTGAATCCTTTAAATGGTAAGACTATCCCTATTATTAAGGAATAGGTAGTCATTACCTTGGATGTGAGGGACATGTGAAGGGTCATCTGTTACTTTAGGCAACTGTGGGGTGTATAAGCAATTCGAAAGGGACGTATCATCTTTATTCGAAAGGGACAAGATCATTACGAAGGCAACATTCGAAAGGGACTTGATCTTTTATTTGTTAAGGGACTAGATGATGTGATATGAGGGACTTTTGCTTTATACACCCTACTTGACCTTTTTGTAATAGGCAACATGAGAGGTATCCCTAAGGAAGTGAGATGGCGATCAAAGATCGACTTACGTGTGTGAGTGTACAATTTTAATATTTATCTTTAAATTAGTGAGCTAAGTTAATTTTAAACATACAAACATGTTGCACTCCCTATTTTACTAACCATAGCATAAAAATAAATATTTAAATACTATTATTAAAATATTACATCCAGGAACAATTACATAATAACAATTAAAGCAAATTAAATATAATAAGCAAAATAATAAATAATAATAATAATTGGGTTAGTAGAAAATAATAATAATAAATAAATCATAATATAAATGAGGTTAGTAATAATAAAAATAAAATAAATAATCACATAAGAAGTAAATAAATAAATAAAGGGGGTTAGTAATAATAGAATAAATAAGAATAAGAATAATAATAAATAATAAATTAAAAGTTCAATTTTAAATGAATAATTATTTTTAAGGTTTTTTAATTAATAATAGAAACAAATGATAAATATTAGATATTAATAAAATATGACTAAGAGTCTAATTATTTTAATTTTATATACATGTTAAAAATATCTAATTATTATTTAAAGAAGCATACAAAAAATAAATTATATTCACAAGATAAAATTAGGGTTGCTTAATTATTTAGAAAAATAAACTAGGATTTACTATTTAATTAAATTATTTACATATAAAAACTATATACAAATTATAAATATACATAATTAAATAAATAAATTAACATTTATAAGATAATTAGAGTTTATAAAAAATTATTAGAGTTAATCAAAATAAATTAGGGTTTTATAAGAAAGATTTAGGGTTTATATAAAAATAATTAGGTTTTATGAATTAATCTAAATATAATTAATTTATTTATACAAAAAATAATATAATATATACAATAAAATAAATGTTAGATAATTTTAATAAAGTTTAAATTTTAACAAGATTTTGAATTATAAATAGTAATAAACATTTTATTTTAATATTTATTCATTAATTAACTATAATATAAATAAATTAAATGAAATAAGAAGAAAAAAAATGAGAAAAAGGGACTTACCTGGGGCTGGGATTCGAACCCAGGCCCTAGGCTTCAATCTTTGAGTCCTGCCTCCACAACCACCAGGCCAGCGTGCGCTTGGTGATAGCAAACAGATGCCAATCATTATATTTTCAGCCTTATAATAATGAGGAATATTAACAAAAAATAATGTGCAAGCCAAGGATCGAACTGTGTCCCTCAAGGTTTTTCATACGCGCACCTTACCACCAGACCAATCAACGTTTCCTGAAATAAAATATAAAGCAATTGTAAAAATATTATGACATTTTTTTGAATTTTCTGATGGCGCCAATTCATCATCTTCTTCCTCAAAATTTCGCAGGTTTTCCTGCGAATTTTGCTATGCATTTTGTTGCGAATTTTCCTGCGACCCTAAACCTGCGAATACCATATCTCAACAAATACATACAATTTCATCAAATTGATCGTACCAATGTGATCCTTGCAGTCCATACAGTAAAAACATGTTAATGAAAGGTATTTATATAAGGTGTATCATGAAACCCCAAATTCGAAGGTGAAACCCTAACCATGGCACTTTCTTGTTTCTACACTTAAGCTTCGATCAAATGGTCCAGAATCATTCTAAACATCCAAACAAACAACAATATGAGATCAAATCACGTTTATAATGCACAAATGTTTGAAATCAAAAATTAAGAAAAATTGAAAGAAACGAATTCGGTTTAAGCAATTCAAGGTGTTTTGGATGCAATGAATGGTTGGGATTGCATCAATGATGTTCAAAGAACATGTTTGAACCTTTAGAATACTTTGAGAACACCTCTAAGGGAGAATCCGAATTGAGAGTTTTTTTGTGAATTTTGAAAATTTAGAACTTACTCTTG
This sequence comes from Lathyrus aphaca, assembly GCA_963966055.1. Lineage (NCBI taxonomy): Eukaryota > Viridiplantae > Streptophyta > Magnoliopsida > Fabales > Fabaceae > Lathyrus > Lathyrus aphaca. Next base: position 117,211,704 of record OZ014524.1, on the reverse strand, counting down.
AGGCTGCAAAATTCGTCCCTATGCATTTGTGTAGTTTGTATACTTATAGAGGAATGAAATTAGGTCAGAAAAGTGGTGGATTTGTGGGCTTAATGGATACCTTGAGTGTGAAGAAATCTCCTTGCCAAATTAGTCAAAAAATCAAATATTTTCATGCTATAATGCCTTAGCACGAATTTGGATGGTTTTGAATCAACTTAAATGGTCATTAAGAGTTTCTAGAAGAAGAATCACATTTAAATATTCAATTTTCATATTTTATTTTGATTTAAAATGATTTTAAATGAATAAAATCAAAATAAATAAAATAAAAATAATAAAAATCTGAATAAATGAGGATTGGGTCGTGCATGATGTCATGTTGAAGTTTGGATCACAAAATTGCAAGCCCATTTGGAAGAAATTGGTTTTAAGGCCCTATTTGCTTCATAAACCTCCCAAAAATTTGCCATCTTTGCAAGGGCACAAATCCTTCAATTTTAATGCTATGAGGGTGTTCTTGGACATTTTGGAAATAGTGAAGAGTCCTCTAACCAACACCATTGGTTTCATGTCCATATAATTTACCATTCTCAAGTTATGCCCTTTTGAAGTTGTTGACTTTTTGTTGACTTTTAAAAGGACCTATAATGTCTTAGCTCATACCTTCCAAATGAAGCATTTTTGGGCTTGGCTTGTGAGACACAAAGTTGTAGAGAATTCAATTTACTTCAAAATGAGCTTTGGATGGAGAATTGGTGATGAAGCATGTGAAAGTTATGGCTGGTCAAAGTTCAGTTGACTTTTCCTGAGGAAACCCTAATTTAGAAACCTCTGATTCTTGATGATCTGAAATCTCCTTGATGAATCATGATCAACCCTTGATAAAATGATGAATTTTACTTCATATACTTGATGTTGGCAAAAAATCATGAAGTTTGACTTTGGTTTGACCACAGTTGACCTTAGTTTGACTTTTTAACTGCTTTGACTAGTTTTGACTTATCTGATCATCTGACTGAGCAAACCTTTGAGAAAAGTCTTGAAACTTGTCATGGGGATTCTTAAACACATATAAGATGTTATGAAGCTTACTTGAAGTCTTGGAAGTCCTTTTAGCCTGATTAAAGTCAAAACCCTAGTTTTGGATGCACTGCTTAGGAGGATGCATTGTCTGAGGGAATTGTCAAACGTTTTGACCAATTGTGAACTTTGTGAACCTTGTGAACCTCATAAGATGTCTTGTGAACCTTGTGAACCTCATGGGAGGTCTTGTGAATCTTGTGAACCTTGTGAACCTCATAAAGTATCTTGTAAACTTCATGAACCTCATGAAAGGTTTTGTAAGTATTGTGAACCTTGTGAATCTCATAAAGTGTCTTGTAAACTTCATGAACCTCATGAAAGGTCTTGTGAACCTTGTGAACCTCATAAAGTGTCTTGTAAACTTCATGAACCTCATGAAAGGTCTTGTGAACCTTGTGAACCTTCATAGTACACAAAGTTTTGTATTGTGAGGGCAAATTTTGGGGTGCAACAGCTGCCCCTGTTCAATTTTCTGAAACCTGAGGGGTTAGATTGGTATATTTTCCAGTCGTGACCTGGAAGGTTGAAGGGGATTGAACACAAAAGCCCAAAAATTTGCACTCACCAGTGCGTAGAGTGATACTGATGACTAGTTGAATATGCTTGAGTGGGCTTAAAGATGCCACTTGGAGGAAAATTCTTCAGGTACATTTCTTGGAGGATAAAGCAGTCCAAGATATGAAGATATAATGATAGTTTTCAGGAGGATAAACAACGTCCTGAGGTGATAATGTAACCTTTGGGAAGATAAACAACGGCCCAAATTCTTGATGTGCTTTCAGGAGGATAAACAATGTCCTGAGGTAATGAGGTAACCTTTGGGAAGATAAACAACGGCCCAAGGTCAAGATAGCTTTCAGGAGGATAAACAACGTCCTGAGGAAATGATAATAGCTTTTAGGAAGATAAACAACGTCCTGAGGAAATGATGTAACCTTTGAGAAGATAAACAACGATCCAAAGTCTTAATATGCTTTCAGGAAGATAAACAACGTCCCGAGGTATAAACATAACTTTTGAGAGGATAAACAACGGCCCAAAAGAAATGGTAGCTTTCAGGAGGATAAACAACGTCCTGAGGTAATGATATGCTTTCAGGAGGATAAACAACGTCCTGAGGAAATGATATGCTTTCAGGAGGATAAACAACGTCCTGAGGTATAAACATAACTTTTGAGAGGATAATCAACGGCCCAAAAGAAATGGTAGCTTTCGGGAGGATAAACAACGTCCTGAGGAAATGGGGTAACCTTTGGGAAGATAAACAACGGCCCAAGGTCGTGATATGCTTTCAGGAGGATAAACAACGTCCTGAGGAAATGATGTAACCTTTTGGGAAGATAAACAACGGCCCAAGGTAATGATATGCTTTCAGGAGGATAAACAACGTCCTGAGAAAATGGTTGCTTTCAGGAGGATAAACAACGTCCTGAGGTATAAGTATAACTTTTGGGAGGATAACAACGGCCCAATAGTCATGATATGCTTTCAGGAGGATAAACAACGTCCTGAGGAAATGGTGTAACCTTTGGGAAGATAAACAACGGCCCAAAGTCTTGATATGCTTTCAGGAAGATAAACAACGTCCCGAGGAAATGATATAACCTTTGGGAAGATAAACAACGGCCCAATAGTCATGATATGCTTTCAGGAGGATAAACAACGTCCTGAGGCAATGAGGTAACCTTTGGGAGGATAAACAACGGCCCAAGGTCACAAGTTGTTGATGAAGTTTGTCTGCTGGAGAATTAATCTGAAAAACAAGATTATAACATTCTGTATGATAATATTAGTTTATGCATTATGTATGCATGTATAATATGATGCATTTAAGTAATGTATTATGTATTTATGTATATGTATGTTATGGTGTGATGTAAATGATGTATGTATGCATCATGCAGCTTGAAGCGTCTGGACATCTTCGTATAACAACTGCTGGCCAGGGAAAATAAATCCTGATTCGTTGCTGAAGAATATGAGGAACTCATTCCCGTCTCGTTTGATAATATAGTATTCATAACTTCCCGTCTTCGTTTGATAGTAAGGTATCCATAACCTCCCGTCTTCGTTTGTCGTATTCCTATTGGAGGAATAAATTCCCGATTATCCTTCTGAGGATAAAAGAGATGGATATAAATTCCAGGGGAGATGTGACTCGAAGCATTTATGAAGATGGATTTTCCCTACTAGGGGATTTGTAGCTGTCTATTGAGGATGAACCGGCGAAGCTTCGTTGAATTCCTTCCCTCGTTCGTCCTTAGTAAATACTATTACTGCATTTTCATGTATTTCTGGTAAACATCAATCATATTCAAAAGCATACATACATTCAAACACAACCAATGGACGTTTCGCTTATGTAAATAGGGTAAAAGTAAATCTGGATTCAGAGGGAAAAGTAAAGCTGAACTTGAAAACAGAATCGTTTCGACTTCGAGAGTGTATAACCAATTGGATTTAGAGCTCCTGAGATTCTTAACTTTCCTGAATACTTTCCCAGAAATCCTCATAGCTGAAGACATGATACTGACACCATCTGATACTACTGGCGTAGACAATTAATTTCCACAATGGCTTCTGCTGAGAATCCAATATCAAGGTAATACAATGAGAGGAACGTGTCTTCAAATTGTGATGGACCATATACGCTCCGGATATTAGATTTGAAAAAGAAAGCATTGCCCCTTGGTTGAGGATGAATTGTCCCAAAAGGGAAGTATCTGAATGTAGTTACCTCAGGAGAACTAAGCAGAATGCCCCATAATAATATGCCCTTGACATCAAGAACTTTGCAGTATTACCCTTGGTAATTCAAATATATGAGAAGAGCTGCCCCTGGCTATTAAGCACTGTTGGATCTGGAACTGATTGCCCCGAATGATTTGAACAGTAACTTGGTATGCCCCCTTGATTAGGAAGCAATGACCATGCCCCTGGAATTATGAATTCTGTAATGTTACCCTTGGCACTTCAGATAGATAAGGAGATCTGCCTCTGGCTGCTTAAACATAGTTGAATCTTGTCCTGATTGCCCCAAATGAGTTAGGCAGTATCATGGCATGTCCCTTGATTGGGAGATAATGATTATGCCCCTTTGTATACATGGACTTTGATCCAGGAAGCAACTTTGTTCATCGGAAGGACTTTGAACATTCATCCTGTAAGTTTCTCTGTTTATCAAACACTCAAGTATATGCAAACAAATATATTCAAAAATGCAATGCTTATGTCTGTCTTGAAGTTTTGAAAAAGATTTTTTGTGAAAACTGTGATATTAACTCAAGTTTTATAATAAGCCCTAAAGGAGTCAGGATACCTTTTTGTAAGGTACGCTTTCAAACTAACCATGCTTCAGTTAGGACTTTTAAAGGGTTGTAACGTGGCCTGGTTCATGGTTTAAGAAACAAAAGATAAAGGCTCAAATTTATTTGTACCCAACCCATTCTCCATGATGTTCTTCAGTCCTATACTCAGTTAACTTATGCATTGAGGCTCAAATGAGTTTGGAATTATAACACTGACATTTGTGATGGTTCAGAAACCCAAAATTTATTTGAACATTCAGTCATCTTTCTTTGTTGAGGATTCATAGTGACCTCTTTTTTTTCTTTTGACTTTATTATCCCTTCTTTTTTCCTGAACTGCTTATTTCAAGGTTACAGTCAGCGGGATGTCTTAATGTTTTACTAAGTCTCCTTCATAGGTTTTGACTTAGCAAGACTGTTCTTTTGCTGGATATTGATTGTCAGGTTTAATGATTATAGAGAACCATCATTAGTTGTGTAAAACACAGATAATTGGCATATTTGAGTTAACCGAGTAACTACCCTGCCCCGGGTTATGAATAAGGGTTTTAATTTGTGCGAGAATAAAAACTCCTACTTCATAGGCTCAAAAGGGTTGACTAGGGATTAACTTCCTTATATCTCCACTGTTTAGGAATTGAAACAATGCATGTACATTGTCAGCATAGTCTATTCAAAAGCATACTGCCTAATATTATGATATTGTTTTCGTCATCCTCCCTCTACAGGCTTATAGCTTTATCAGGAGTTAAATATCACAAGATAGAAATAAGAAGCATAATTCAAAATATAGTGGAACGAATGGATTAATTCAAGACAAACATATGCAATGCATTAATGAAAACAAAAGTTTAACATAATAGTAAGTGTTCAAACAAATAAAAGAAATTACAAATGAAAATTCAAATGTTGTCCCATCCAGTTGGCTGAATGTCCTCAGTTGCAATCTGTGAACTTTGAGGAGCAGTATACTTCACCATGAAATCAAATTTACCACTTGGATGCCCCAAGGTGCCCCATATCTCAACAGGAATAGGTAGGCTTCCTTTCTTGCTACACTGGGCAACTTGTCTTGCAACTTCGGTGTTTGATGGGTGATAGTAGAATTCAACTTGACCTTCTGGAGTAACCTCTAGGATTCCTTCGTCAATCAGGTCTTGGATCTTTTTCTTCAATGTCCAACAACTATTAGTATCATGTCCAGGACAGTTGGAGTGATACCCACACCTTGCCTTGGGATTATAGCGAGGAGAGGAAGTTTTAGGATTTTGAGGAGAATTTTTCAAGGAAATTAGTTTCATCTCCAACAAGCATTGCAGAACTTGTGACATTGGAGTGCTGAATTTGATAAACTGTCTTCTATATCCCTTGTGTTGAGGTGGATTAACTTTACCATGTCTTTTTTCTTTAACTGAAGAACAATCAGTGGTAACTGGTTTCTTACCTTCTTTTATCCTCATCTTCCTTTCAACCAAATCAGCTTGTTTTAACGGAGGTTGATTGACAATTAGATTCCTGACTCCATTACTTTGAAGTTTTTGGACAAAGGTTCTCAGCTCTTCTTGCACCTGAGCTAAACTTTGGATAAGAGCCACCTGGCCATTCATCTGGATCCTCATTTATGTCATTTCAGCTTACAGTTGTTTCAACTGATTGTCCTTGCTATCTTCAGGATTTTCAGAGAGGAGTGCTTTCAACTCTTCTTGCCCCTTGGATAAATTCAGGATCACTTCTTGGAACTGAGCATTCTGAGCCTGGAGATCCTTAACTGTTTGTTCAAGAGCCATTGCTGAAATAAACAGCGAGAAGATGAGAAACCTGTGCACAATAAACCTGTGATGCAATGATATGATATGTTAATGCGTATGCAATGTTTTCAAGGACCGCAGGATTTAAATTTGCTTAAACAAACAAGAAGGTAAACTTTTATTAGTAATAAATTTGTTTTATCTCTTGGGCTTACAGAAAATGAAATGAAGTAAATACAAGAGATGGGGTTTTAAGTCTCCCATGGACGTTTCCTCTTTGTGTTGAGGTATGAGTTGAGATTCTGTTCCTCGTGAAGTTGCTTTGTTAGTTCCAGGGTTCTTTCTTGGCTTGCTTTGTAACGAGCCTCGAAAGTATCCCTTTGCTCTTTCAAATGGATCCAGGATCTATGCAGGTCTTCCATGTCAGTAGGCATGTCTGGGTGAAGGATGGTATAAGAAGTATCTCCTTCAGCAACAGGTTCCATGGTAACTGGCAGGATAGCAGGATATGGCATCATGAGAGTCTGAGCACGAGATCATACCCATCTGAGATAAGCTTCCATAGGAATAGTGTACTTAGGCTCTAGAGTCTTGCTGTCAACCTTGTTCACTTTTCTCCATGCTCGTATGAATCTCTGACGGTAACCTTGAAGATCGTTGTCATAGTCAAACACAATACCCTGAATTAACATGTCATGTGGGCCATCACTCCGAGCATAACCAAACTGTCGTAAAGCTAAAGAAGGGTTGTAAGTAATGCCTCCTCTTATGCCTAGAACTGGCTCATTAGGAAACTCCCCACAACGGTCAATGATAGTGACATTCTCCATAGATCTGGAGCACCAATGGATATCTGAATGAGAGAGTGACATAATTCTCTTAGACCACCTGAATCCCTGTTCATTCTTTATTACTGAGCGAGGAAGGTGAGAAATAAACCACCTAGATAGCATAGGTATGCAACACATCAGAGTTCCTCGTGTCTTTGTAGTACTAGTATGAAGAGAATGTAGGATGTCTCCAAGCAATGTAGGCACTGGATTGTGACTCAGGAATATGTTGATGGCATGAATGTCTATGAACTGATCTGGATTGGGGAACAACACTAATCCATAAATCAGCAAGGCTAAGGTCTCCTCAAAAGCATCATAGCTCATAGCCTTCAAGAACACTTGAGCTTTATCCATTAATACCTTAGCAAGAATACCCTTAACTCCGCTTCTCGTTTCTAGAACAATGTCAGACTTCTTCAGATGTAGGGCTGCAGCAATAACCTCAGGTTTAGGCTCTTTTTCCAAGCCTGTAAAGGGTCTTTGATCAAGAACAGGTATACCCAGAAGTTTAGAGAACTCTTCCATTGTAGGAACCAGCTGATAGTCGGGGAATGTGAAGCAATGGTGCTTAGGGTCAAAGAACTGAAACAGGACACTCATCATGTCTTCATTGAACCCTGAGGTGACTAGATCCAATAGGTGACCATGTCTCTTGATGAACTGGGAATGATCAGACACTTGAGAAACCAACTCTTTAAGCTTAGCAGGTATGCCTACAAAGTTGATCCTGATAGTGTTTCTACGAGCAGAATCCATGACCTGTAACAAAGAACAAAGATAAATCCTTTGGTCCTTGAAATGGTTAGTGAAAGTGCTATGCTTATGATGCATGATGATGTCATGATGTTATGTTCAATCACAAACATGTGGCACACACAAATAAGTCACACAATAGCCCTAGGTTTGAAGGCTTGCATGAGGTTCAAAGGTAAGTACCCTCCCCTGAAGTTAGTTGGTTCATCCTGTCCTATAAAGTAACCAAGTTCTAAGGGATCTCAATATCATTGATCCTTCACAAGGGTGGTTGTTCAGTAGGCAACTTACTTGCCAACCAAAACCCTCCAAGTTTAGAATCTCAATGAGCGTAGCATCGAGTATCAACCAACTTCAGTCTTCACCAAAGCAGGTTATCTCACTACTTTTCTAAGGGCCAAGATGGGATAACTAGGGTTCTAAAAGTTAGTTAGTGCATTGACAACATATGGCAGCCTCATATTATCCTCAACTTGACTTAAGGAACATAAGCACCAACAAGGAAGTCACACTAACTATGGCCACCAGATCAACCATATCGGTATACGCCGTACAGTTTCCTTGGTCTATTGCCATTTACCTAAGGTACACTAGATCCGGGTTAGGATCTTTCACACATAAGAGCACCCCAACAGATAAGTATAAAGCAAACAAGGCAAACAATTTTAAAGTGATCTAATTCCTAAGGGTACCCCTCTTTAATATACTATCCCCAGCAGAGTCGCCAGTTCTGTAACACGGTGGGAGAACTGACTTTAGTTATGTTGCGGATAGCAAGAGTCGCCACCGACTTTTATTTTATCCAAATGAAAGGCATAAAAGAACAGGAAAGACCTTTTAAAAGATTTTTGGGTCCGGGGGGTAGGTTATGTAAAGGGAAGGTGTTAGCACCCTTTACATCCATGGTTATCCATGGGCTCTTAGTTACTTAGCTCACTTTAAAATGTTTTTGAAATGTGAAGTGTGTGCATAGAAATTTTCTTAAGTATTTTATAATGATCCATGTACGGATGCGTATAAAACCTTTGTTTTGAAAATTGTTTGAAATTGTGAAGTGTTTGAAATGTTTTGAAGAGTGAGCAAGTATCTAAGAGGAACCTACCCTAAGTTTAAGTCTTTTCTGTTCTTGAATCCTTTAAATGGTAAGACTATCCCTATTATTAAGGAATAGGTAGTCATTACCTTGGATGTGAGGGACATGTGAAGGGTCATCTGTTACTTTAGGCAACTGTGGGGTGTATAAGCAATTCGAAAGGGACGTATCATCTTTATTCGAAAGGGACAAGATCATTACGAAGGCAACATTCGAAAGGGACTTGATCTTTTATCTGTTAAGGGACTAGATGATGTGATATGAGGGACTTTTGCTTTATACACCCTACTTGACCTTTTTGTAATAGGCAACATGAGAGGTATCCCTAAGGAAGTGAGATGGCGATCAAAGATCGACTTACGTGTGTGAGTGTATAATTTTAATATTTATCTTTAAATTAGTGAGCTAAGTTAATTTTAAACATACAAACATGTTGCACTCCCTATTTTACTAACCATAGCATAAAAATAAATATTTAAATACTATTATTAAAATATTACATCCAGGAACAATTACATAATAACAATTAAAGCAAATTAAATATAATAAGCAAAATAATAAATAATAATAATAATTGGGTTAGTAGAAAATAATAATAATAAATAAATCATAATATAAATGAGGTTAGTAATAATAAAAATAAAATAAATAATCACATAAGAAGTAAATAAATAAATAAAGGGGGTTAGTAATAATAGAATAAATAAGAATAAGAATAAGAATAAATAATAAATTAAAAGTTCAATTTTAAATGAATAATTATTTTTAAGGTTTTTTAATTAATAATTGAAACAAATGATAAATATTAGATATTAATAAAATATGACTAAGAGTCTAATTATTTTAATTTTATATACATGTTAAAAATATCTAATTATTATTTAAAGAAGCATACAAAAAATAAATTATATTCACAAGATAAAATTAGGGTTGCTTAATTATTTAGAAAAATAAACTAGGATTTACTATTTAATTAAATTATTTACATATAAAAACTATATACAAATTATAAATATACATAATTAAATAAATAAATTAACATTTATAAGATAATTAGAGTTTATAAAAAATTATTAGAGTTAATCAAAATAAATTAGGGTTTTATAAGAAATATTTAGGGTTTATATAAAAATAATTAGGTTTTATGAATTAATCTAAATATAATTAATTTATTTATACAAAAAATAATATAATATATACAATAAAATAAATGTTAGATAATTTTAATAAAGTTTAAATTTTAACAAGATTTTGAATTATAAATAGTAATAAACATTTTATTTTAATATTTATTCATTAATGAACTATAATATAAATAAATTAAATGAAATAAGAAAAAAAAATGAGAAAAAGGGACTTACCTGGGGCTGGGATTCGAACCCAGGCCCTAGGCTTCAATCTTTGAGTCCTGCCTCCACAACCACCAGGCCAGCATGCGCTTGGTGATAGAAAACAGATGCCAATCATTATATTTTCAGCCTTATAATAATGAGGAATATTAACAAAAAATAATGTGCAAGCCAAGGATCGAACTGTGTCCCTCAAGGTTTTTCATACGCGCACCTTACCACCAGACCAATCAACGTTTCCTGAAATAAAACATAAAGCAATTGTAAAAATATTATGACATTTTTTTGAATTTTCTGATGGCGCCAATTCATCATCTTCTTCCTCAAAATTTCGCAGGTTTTCCTGCGAATTTTGCTATGCATTTTGTTGCGAATTTTCCTGCGACCCTAAACCTGCGAATACCATATCTCAACAAATACATACAATTTCATCAAATTGATCGTACCAATGTGATCCTTGCAGTCCATACAGTAAAAACATGTTAATGAAAGGTATTTATATAAGGTGTATCATGAAACCCCAAATTCGAAGGTGAAACCCTAACCATGGCACTTTCTTGTTTCTACACTTAAGCTTCGATCAAATGGTCCAGAATCATTCTAAACATCCAAACAAACAACAATATGAGATCAAATCACGTTTATAATGCACAAATGTTTGAAATCAAAAATTAAGAAAAATTGAAAGAAACGAATTCGGTTTAAGCAATTCAAGGTGTTTTGGATGCAATGAATGGTTGGGATTGCATCAATGATGTTCAAAGAACATGTTTGAACCTTTAGAATACTTTGAGAACACCTCTAAGGGAGAATCCGAATTGAGAGTTTTTTTGTGAATTTTGAAAATTTAGAACTTACTCTTGAGGCTGCAAAATTCGTCCCTATGCATTTGTGTAGTTTGTATACTTATAGAGGAATGAAATTAGGTCAGAAAAGTGGTGGATTTGTGGGCTTAATGGATACCTTGAGTGTGAAGAAATCTCCTTGCCAAATTAGTCAAAAAATCAAATATTTTCATGCTATAATGCCTTAGCACGAATTTGGATGGTTTTGAATCAACTTAAATGGTCATTAAGAGTTTCTAGAAGAAGAATCACTTTTAAATATTCAATTTTCATATTTTATTTTGATTTAAAATGATTTTAAATGAATAAAATCAAAATAAATAAAATAAAAATAATAAAAATCTGAATAAATGAGGATTGGGTCATGCATGATGTCATGTTGAAGTTTGGATCACAAAATTGCAAGCCCATTTGGAAGAAATTGGATTTAAGGCCCTATTTGCTTCATAAACCTCCCAAAAATTTGCCATCTTTGCAAGGGCACAAATCCTTCAATTTTAATTCTATGAGGGTGTTCTTGGACATTTTGGAAATCTTGAAGAGTCCTCTAACCAACCCCATTGGTTTCATGTCCATATAATTTACCATTCTCAAGTTATGCCCTTTTGAAGTTGTTGACTTTTTGTTGACTTTTAAAAGGACCTATAATGTCTTAGCTCATACCTTCCAAATGAAGCATTTTTGGGCTTGGCTTGTGAGACACAAAGTTGTAGAGAATTCAATTTACTTCAAAATGAGCTTTGGATGGAGAATTGGTGATGAAGCATGTGAAAGTTATGGCTGGTCAAAGTTCAGTTGACTTTTCCTGAGGAAACCCTAATTTAGAAACCTCTGATTCTTGATGATCTGAAATCATGAAGTTTGACTTTGGTTTGACCACAGTTGACCTTAGTTTGACTTTTTAACTGCTTTGACTAGTTTTGACTTATCTGATCATCTGACTGAGCAAACCTTTGAGAAAAGTCTTGAAACTTGTCATGGGGATTCTTAAACACATATAAGATGTTATGAAGCTTACTTGAAGTCTTGGAAGTCCTTTTAGCCTGATTAAAGTCAAAACCCTAGTTTTGGATGCACTGCTTAGGAGGATGCATTGTCTGAGGGAATTGTCAAACTTTTTGACCAATTGTGAACTTTGTGAACCTTGTGAACCTCATAAGATGTCTTGTGAACCTTGTGAACATCATGGGAGGTCTTGTGAATCTTGTGAACCTTGTGAACCTCATAAAGTATCTTGTAAACTTCATGAACCTCATGAAAGGTCTTGTAAGTATTGTGAACCTTGTGAATCTCATAAAGTGTCTTGTAAACTTCATGAACCTCATGAAAGGTCTTGTGAACCTTGTGAACCTCATAAAGTGTCTTGTAAACTTCATGAACCTCATGAAAGGTCTTGTGAACCTTGTGAACCTTCATAGTACACAAAGTTTTGTATTGTGAGGGCAAATTTTGGGGTGCAACACATGCGAGTAGGGGCTAGATCAGCATTGTATTGATATTGCTTATAAAAGGCTTCAGCAAGATCATTCCAATCACGGATGTTGACACTCTCCAACTGATAGTACCATTCCAATTGAGCTCCAGATAAGCTCTCTTGGAAGAAATGGATCCACAAATTCTTATCAGCAGTATGGGGTTGGATTCTCCGGACATAAGACCTCAGATGCAGCTTGGGACAAGAAACACCATCATACACTATAAAAGCAGGAACCTTGAAACCAATGGGTATGACCACCCCAGATATCAAACTCAAGTCTTCAAAATCCAGCCCAGAAGACTTTTGAAATTCCATAGCATCCATTCTATCCACCAGCATTTTGAACTTATCTTCATTAGGATCATGATAGTAGTTAGCTTCAGAATCAAAGTCCCCCATTGTATTATGGAGACTGCCTCCCTCTTTCTCAGACTCTTCAGACTCATACTCTTCAACCTGTTCTTTGGTCTTGACAGGGCCTCTGAACCTTCTTCCCATGTTGACCAGGCCTCCTGACCTTCTAGTCTTCTTGGTCTTCTTGGCCAACAGTGTCTTCAATTCATCTTGCCCCTTGGACAAGTTTAGGATCAGCTCTTGGAACTGTGCATTTTGTGCCTGGAGATCTTTGACTGTTTGTTCAAGAGCCATTGCTGAAATAAACAGCGAGAAGATAAGAAACATGTTCATAAGAAACCCTTGATGCAATGATATGGTATGCAAATGCGTATGCAATGTTTTCAAGGACCGCAGGATTTAAATTTGCTTAATCAAGAAAGTAAACTTTTATTAGTAATCAATTTGTTTGCCCCTTGGGCTTAAAATGAAATGAAATAAATACAAAAGATGGGGTTTTAAGTCTCCCATGGACGTTTCCTCTTTGTGTTGAGGTATGAGTTGAGATTCCTCTCCTCGTGAAGTTGTTTGGTTAACTCCAAGATTCTTTCTTGACTTACTTTGTAATAAGGCTCTTACAAAGTTGGTCCTGATAGTATTCCTACGAGCAGAAGCCATGACCTGCAACAAAGAACAAAGGTAAATCCTTTGGTCCTTGAAATGGTTAGTGAAAATGCTATGGTTATGATGCATGATGATGTCATGATGTTATGCTCAATCACAAACATGTGGCACACACAAACAAGTCACACAATAGCCCTAGGTTTGAAGGCTTGCATGAGGTTTAAAGGTAAGTACCCTCCCCTGAAGTTTAGATGGTTCATCCTGTCCTATAAAGTAACCAGGTTCTAAGGGATCTCAATATCATTAATCCTTCACAAGGGTGGTTGTTCAGTAGGAAACTTACTTGCCAACCAAAACCCTCCAAGTTTAGAATCTCAATGAGCGTAGTATCGAGTATCAACCAACTTCAGTCTTCACCAAAGCCGATTATCTCACTACTTTTCTAAAGGCCAAGATGGGATAACTAGGGTTCTAAAAGTTAGTTAGTGTATTGACAACATATGGCAGCCTCATATTATCCTCAACTTGACTTAAGGAACATAAGCACCAACCAAGAAGTCACACTAACTATGGCTACCAGATCAACCATATCGGTATACGCCGTACAGTTTCCTTGGTCTATTGCCATTTACCTAAGGTACACTAGATCCGGGTTAGGATCTTTCACACATAAGAGCACCTAACAGATAAGTATAAAGCAAACAAGACAAACAAATTTAAAGTGATCTAATTCCTAAGGGTACCCCTCTTTTAACAAATCCCCAGCAGAGTCTCCAGTTCTGTAACACGGTGGGAGAACTAACTTTAGTTAAATGTTGCGGATAGCAAGAGTCGCCACCGACTTTTATTTTATCCAAAGGAAAGGGCATAAAAGAACAGGAAAGACCTTAAAAGATTTTTGGGTTCGGGGGTAGGTTATGTAAAGGGAAGGTGTTAGCACCCTTTACATCCATGGTTATCCATGGGCTCTTAGTTACTTAGCTCACTTTAAAATGTTTTTGAGAAGTGTAGTGTGTGATTAGAAACTTTCTTAAGTACTTTATAATGATCCATGTACGGATATATATAAAGCCTTTGTTTTGAAAATTGCTTGAAAAATGTGAAGTGTTTTTGAAATGTTTTGAAAAGGTGAGCAAGTACATAAGAGGAACCTACCCTAAGTTAAGTCTTTTCTGTTCTTAAATATCCTTTAAATGGTAAGACTATCCCTATTATTAAGGAATAGGTAGTCATTACCTTGGATGTATGAGGGACAAATGAAGGGACAACTGTAATTAGGCAATTGTAAGGTGTATTTAGCAATTCGAAGGGACTTATCATCTTTATTCGAAAGGGACAAGATCATTTATGAAAGGCAACCATGATGGGACTTGATATTATAATTCTTTAAAGGGACAAAATGATGTTAATGAGAGAAGGGACTTTGCTTTATACACCTTACTTGACCTTTTTTGTTTAGGCAACATGAGAGGTAACCCTTAAGAAGTGAGATGACGATCAAAGATCGACTTACGTGTGTGCGTGTACAAATTCAAATATTTATCTTATAATTAGTGATCTAAGTTAATTTTAAAGCAAACATGTTATCACTCCCTATTTTACTAACCATAGCAATATATTTATAAATAAACAATAAGAGCTACAACTATTACATGGCTTTTACAGTTACATTATAATAAAAACAATTTAAATAATAATTATATAATAAAATGATAAGTATAAACAATAAAAAAGGTTAGTGATAATTATAAGAAGAAAAGGTTAGTAATAATATACAAAATATATATATAATTTAATTAAGTATTTTTAGATTTAAATAAACAACTTTAAATAATTTTTGAGATGAAAATAAGATGATATGAATAATAATAATAAACCATATAATAATTATTTACAAAGAAAATATTATTAATTATTTTAATTAGATATTAGAAAAGTTTAATTAATTTTAATATTTAAAGATTAGGGTTAGGAATTTTAAAGAAAATAGAATTAGGGTTTATAATTTAAATTACAATATTAATTTAACTATTTACAAAATTAAATATATAATAATAATATATACATATTTTAATAAAAAAACTAAGATTAAAATTTTTAGAAAATAAATTAGAGATCCCTTTTAGAAAAATATGAAGTTAATATATATATATATATATATATATATATATATATATATATATATATATATATATATATATATATATATATATATATATATATATATATATATATATATATATATATACATATGATTATTTAAATATATTTTCTTTTAAGAAATATAATTTATATTAAATATAAAACAAAACAATAAAGAAAATAATGAGAAATTGAATGAAAAAACAAAACTTACCTGAGGCTGGGATTCGAACCCAAGCTCTAGCAATGGCACTTAACTGTTTCTGCATCAAACATTAAATCAAAATATCCAGAAACATTACAAACATCATAATGAACAATAATATACAATCAAATTTCATTTATATTGCTTATATCATTGAAATCAAAAAATCAATTTTTAAGTTAAAAGATGAAATCGGTTTATGCATTTTGATGAGTTTTGGATGATGTAATGCATTGGGATAGCATCAAGGATGATCAAGGAAGAGATTGCAACCTTCAAAACACTTTGATATAACCTGCAAAATAGAATCCGAATTATGAATTTTTTATGAAAATTTGAAGTATTGTTCTTACTCTTGGAAGCAGCCAAATTCCTCCCTTTGTGTTGTGATCTCTTCATGTATATATAGTGAGTGAAATTAGATCAAAAAATCATATCCTACTTTGGACTTTTAGATCACTTGAGATTGAAAAAGATATGCTTTCAAATATTGAAAAAAAAATTGATATCTTCTTACTATTTTTGGTTGATATGATCTTATATGATTTCAATCATCTCTAAATGGCCTTTATGACTTTCTAGAACAAAAATCATATCAAATATTGAGAAAAAAAATTGATATCTTCTTACCATTTTTGATCGATATGATCTTATATGATTTCAATCATTTCTAAATGGCCTTTAAGAATTTTAGAACAAAGATCAAATCAAATATTGAGGAAAAAAATTGATATCTTCTTACTATTTTTGATTGATATGATCTTATATGATTTCAATCATCTCTAAATGGCCTTTAAGAATTTCTAGAACAAAGATCAAATCAAATATTGAGAAAAAAAATTGATATCTTCTTACCATTTTTGATTGATATGATCTTATATGATTTCAATCATCTCTAAATGATCATTAAGACCTTCTAGAACCAAAATCAAATCAAATATTCACACCTTTATATTTTATTTTGATTTAAAATGATTTTTAATGTAAAAAATCATAATAAATAAAATAAAATGAATAAAAATATGAATAAATAATTTTTAATTCGTGCATGATGTCATGGAAGTGTTTGGGTCATAAAAAAGCAAGCCCATTTGGTGAATTATGGTTTTAAGACCCCATTTGCTTCATAAACCTCCCAAAAATTTCCCAACTTTGCAAGGGCACACATCCTTCAATTTTAATGCTATGAGGGTGTTCTTGGACATTTTAGAAAGATTAAGGAGTCCTCTAACCAACCCCATTGGTTTCATGTCCATACCTTTTACTATTCTCAAGTTATGCTCTTTTGAAGTTGTTGACTTTTTGTTGACTTTCAAAAGGACCTATAATGTCTTAGCTCATACCTTCCAAATGAAGCATTTTTGGGCTTGGCTTGTGAGACACAAAGTTGTAGAGAATTCAATTTCCTTCAAAATGAGCTTTGGATGGAAAAAATTTGATGAAGCATATGAAAGTTATGGCTGGTCAAAGTTCAGTTGACTTTTCCTGTGAAAACCCTAATTTAGAAACTCTTGATTCTTGATGATCTGAAATCTCCTTGATGAATCATGATCAACCCTTGATCAAATGATGAATTTTACTTCATATACTTGATGTTGGCAAAAAATCATGAAGTTTGACTTTGGTTTGACCACATTTGACCTCAGTTTGACTTTTTAACTGCTTTGACTGATTTTGACCTATCTGATCATCTGACTGAGCAAACCTTTGGGAAAAGTCTTGAAACTTGTCATGGGGATTCTTAAACACTTATAAGATGTTATGAAGCTCACTTGAAGTCTTGGAAGTCCACTTAGCCTGATTAAAGTCAAAACCCTAGTTTAGGATGCATTGCTTAGGAGGATGCATTGTCTGAGGGGAATGTCAAATCTTCTGACTGATTGTGAACTTTGTGAACCTTGTGAACCTATTAGTATACAATGGCTTGTCTTGTGAGGGAAAATTTTGGGGTGCAACATTCATTTTTGGGTTAAAGGGAATCCCACCTCTGATAGGCACTCCAATCAACAAAGAAAACTCTTCCAACAAAGGCCCTATCTGAAAGTCTGGAAAGGTGAAGCATCTCAGTGGAGGGTCATAAAACTGCAAGCATGTGTGGATCATGCTCCTCTTAGAAGGATCAAGGTCCATAACCATGTCCAAGATACCTCCATAATGCTCTCTAAACAGTGGGATGTGGTCAGGTGTGATGAGTGACTGGACCTGCCTGATACCAGTCAAAACAGGCTCAAAAAAGTGGTATGATATGTTCCTTTTCCTGGGAGTAGCCATGAGTGCTGCTGAAGAAGCTGAAGATAAGTGATGATGAAGATCACAGACTGAGATGCTGAAGGTGGACCACTGACAGACTGGTGCTGGTGGGGATGGAGATAGCTGAAGCAGATAACTGGTGAAGACAGTTGAAGCAGAGGTATATACAGAAGAAGGGGTCAAAACCAAAACCAAGATACAATGAATTGGATACCCTGAAAAGAAAATAAACAAATGTCAAATGATGCAATGATGATATATGCAAATGATATGCAAGGGTTTGTGATCAAGCTGGATCTGATTATCTGTCTTGATATAAGGCCCATGTATGTTCAAAAGTCCAGATGAAGGCTCAGAAATCTAGTAACCAGGGTGGGGGACTCAAATAAAGAGTCACATGTCCGGGGTTGATCACAAGAACTGTCCAAAGTGAAGTATTCTTAAACAATACAGTAACAGGGTATGATGTGGCCAAGGGTTCCTGCAAACCTGTAAACAGCCCAACCCCCTCACAGGTAATGCTCTAGAACAAGGATCCTCAGACTTGGATCAGTTATGAGAAGTGTAAACACTTCTAACCCGGAGGTACAGTGTTTACAATAACCATAAAAGATCCTCCTCTAATTCACTCCAGATTCTGAAGGTCAAAATAAAGGTCATCTAGATTTAGCAGGCTTCCCAAATAGCCCTAGCACTACAGGAAATCTGTAGTACAGAGTTCTCAAGAAGAAACCCACATCTGAACCATGTTTCATATTCCCGCACCAGACCGAAATGGAATGGGAAAGAACATGAACCATTCTAGCCGAGGTGTCACTCAGGTCCCAGGTATAGGAACTTAAACTCTCAATGGAACCCCACCCACCAAAACAGCAAACCAGATCCAGCAAATGACAGTATGAAATATGCATAAGACTGTAAAGAAAGCAATGAATAAAGCTGTACATAAAGCGATAAATAAAGCAACATAAATAAACACACATAGCACATAACACCCCAATAAACACAAATCAAACAAGCGCTAGGAGGAACCCACAAAAAGAACCAGAAGCCCTGGTTGCAATATAAGGTGTCCCCAGCAGAGTCACCAAGATGTCGCTCCCACCTGATGACACCTGGTCAAGAGGGGTACAGACGCGAACGGTCGGCGAAAGGAGAAGAGATGAATAGAATCGCCAGCTAGGCATTTTTATCCCGAAGGAAAGGTAATTCTGCATAGACCTAAGAAAGGATGAATAAGACGGTCACGAACCAGAGAAACTGAGAAAGGGGGTTGGTTATAACCTGGGAAGGTATTAGCACCCAGATTGTCCGCCGTACTCGATGGGATCCATTCTTAAAAGATTTGTGTTTAAAAGGGGTAGTGTTAGTGCTATTTTGTGTGCAAAAGCTGGAAAAGAATGCAAGTGTCAGTGCAAAAGAAGTGTGAAGTGAAATAAAAGAGTGTCAGTGTGAGGAAATAATGTGAAGCTCAAGACTATGAGGCTTAAAGAATAATGCTGGAAGAAGGGGGAATATACAGAGACTTTTGTTCGATAACTGTTAAGTTATGCCTACGTATCCTCTCGTGCAATGAAGAAGTCAGAACACCGTAGTTCAACTCAAAGAGACTGAAAGATAAATTGACTTGTGAACTGCTTGTTAGTCTATGCTCAAGTGTATGACCTGTCTGGCTCAGGTGCTAACTGACTTGCATTAGACGGAAGAAGCAAGTTCTCGTTTGTGAGTGAAGATGATGAGAAAAGAATCCCGAAGGAGACGATTATTGTTTGTTTTTTAGTTTTCAATCTTTTATTGCTTTTTGGAGTTTGTCATAAGAAAATGAGCTTAAGCCTAAACCAAGGGTTAGTAAACTCATCACATCTTCCCTCTGATTAGGGGTAATGAGAATACCTTAAGTATGAAGTAAACACCTCACACTTAATCACCATGATGTAGGATTAAGATCATTATCCTACTTGCATTTATTTAGATATTTTTGGAGTTTTTGTTTAGTGTTAAGTAATGATTTTAAGCCATAATCAAGGATTTAATGGACCCATTACACCATCCTAATAGAAGGATAATAGATGAGAACATTTAAGCTGAGGAAGGCTCCTCAACTTAATCTATGATTAGGGATTAACCTCATGACAAAACAAAGCCTTTATTAAAGTGGATTTTAGTTAATGGTAAGATTAAGAAGTGGATTTTATGGTTTGTAAGACAACTTGAGGGGGACTTGTCCATTAACACTAGGGTTAGTCCTTCTTAACCAATTAAGGAAGAATTAGAACCCTAATGCAAGGCCCAAGTTACAAGTTTGGTGTATTGATGATTATTAAGATGGATTGATTAAAGGAATTAAACACATTAAGGGTTTAACACTTAGGATTAAGGTTATACATTCCATCCTAATAGAAGGATACAGGCATAACCCTAATCACAAAGCCTTAAAACCTTTAAGGTTTAGTCCTTGATTAAGAGATGAGAAGAGAAGACTCAAAAGATGACACAAAGGTAAAACTAATGGGGGGACTAATAAAACTCTAAATATGATCATGCTTGGGTGTTCCTAGGGTTTATGAGGCTTGCAAGAAGATCTTCAAGAAGAGCCACCAAGGAAGAAGCAGGATGGAAGGAAAAGAAGCAGCAAGAAGCAAAACAGCTTACTTCACTTAAGAGGATAAGTTGCTTGAAGAAAGAAAGAGGAGAAGGAGAATTAATGAGCAAGCTCACTCTAATTCACAAGGATAAAATGCATCAATGATGCATAAGAGAGATGAGAAGAGATTTTGATAAGTGAAGGCCAATTCACTTCTCAAACACTTACCACCTGAAACGTTAGCAACAAGAAATGAAATAAAGTGAAAATGAAATGAGATGCAAAGATGAAAGCCAAAGTCAGAAGCATATTCATGATGTAAATGATGCTATGAGATGGTATGAAAGCATGCCAAGAGATGAGGATGATCATACAAGTAATGAAGATGCAAATGAGACATGAAAGGAGGCATGAAAGTTCATGTAATCTTATGAAATGCAATGGATGCATAACATAGCAAGTGGATGATGCAATGATCAAACATGATTTCAATATGTCCTAAGATGTCTTACATGTCATGTGGATGCACAAAATGTCATGGCAAGTTCATGTATGCAAGCATATGAAGGATGAATGCAAATGAAGGCAAAAATTAGGGTTTGTGTACAAGATGTAATACAAAAATCAAAATCAGAAGCAAATGACAAGATAAAAAATTGAAAATGGGATCAAAGGTACCCTAAACCCATACAAGTTCACTGCCCAAAGGGGAAGGTCAGAAGCTAAACCCTAAAGGACTTGTGATTTTACTAAGTTCTTAAGGTTTTAAGGGTGATCCTAAAGGGGAAATGCCAAAAAAATGGAAAATGAAAGATAAAAATGAAACAAAAATGTTTTTAGATGCTTGAAAGAATGCATAACACAATGTAAAAAGAACCATTCACAAACTCCACTTGGATCAAAAGTTATGAATTTTTGAAGTTAGGGTTAAAAATATTCAAATTAAAGAACCCTAATTCAAATGAAAATTATCAAAGTATGATCAAAACCAAAAAGAAATTTGTCTTGTGAGTTTGTAAATGCTTCTAAATGTTTCAAAATGCTCTCTGAATTTTTTTGTGATTTTTGGAAACTTAAATATTATTTTAATTAATTAATCTTCATTAATCAATTAAAATAACATTTAAATTATTTTTAAAATGTTTTTAAAATGAAAAAAATAAAATAAAAATTATTTTTATGGCATGAAAATTAATTAAAGTCAGCATGCAAAAAATAAAATTTTTTGAAAGTGTTTTACTATTTTAAAAAATTCGTAGAAGTTAAATAAGAAAAAATGAAATAAAAACTAATTAAATGAAAAGTCAACAGATCCAAAGGCTGGGATTTAAATCAGGAAAGGGAGGAAAAGACCACGCGCGCATCTGGACGGCTGGCATTCAAACTCACTAATTACGCAATTAAACCCTAATCTGAACCCTAATGACTTTCAGGTGACCGGAACAGTGTTCCGGTCATCTTCTCCGGCGAGTTCAAAAAACTAACTTCTTCCCTAGGCAATTTTAAACCCTCTAAAACTCCAGATCATATCTTCTAATCACCCTAAGCAAGAATCAAGCACAAAAACTCATTTATATTTCAACATGAACACGAATCGAATCAAACAAATTTTCAGGTCAAACTTTCAGAGACACGGTTCAGGCTCAAAACTCAATCATTTTCAAAACCAACAAGCACATCATGATCAGTGAAGCATAAGCAACATTTCTATGGCATAAAAAACTATTTCTGGAAAAAAGTGTTCTTGGTGATACCTGAACTGGAGCTTTCACCTTTGGAGCTTTCTGACCAGTTCTTTGCTTCAAATCACCTCCACTGATCCTCCTGAAGAGTTTGCAATGCTTGGTTGGAGTTTATATAGCCTTTATGTGAAGTTTGCAGAAGCTCAGGTCAAGGGAGGTGAAAATCGTATTTTTGATATGGGGTGTTTCAAGGCAAAATGAAGGGTGGGAAATGATCAGTGATGAATGTGGAGTTGAATGGTGGAAAAAGTTTGGAGTTTTGATGGCTGAGTTGTGTGTTTCGAAAAGGAATGCATAAGAGGGGATTTTTGTGAATGCTGAAATGTGGTAGAGCTCAGGCTATGTTGTTGTATGAAATGGCTTGCTTGAGGTCCACATAACATGTTCTGATTGGGCAGAGAGTTGTTGTGGAGCAGTGTGATTGGTATGGCTCATGTTGCAAAAAGTCAAGAAAGTTGTACTTGGAGGTATGGGCTCATGGCAGGCCAAGGACAAAGGGGTGTGTTGCGCAGCTGGCTTTAGGGAGGTCCATGGAATTCAGATTGAGGCAAGATATCAAGTGGAATGAAGTTTGTGGGTGGTTTTGCAATTTGTGAAGGTTTTGGCCCCTTTTGAAATACTTGATGATCAAGGCATGAAACTTGAGATTTATTTGGGCAATTCTGAATTATAGGTCATGTATGATGTTTGTGTAATGGTTAGAAGTCAATTAGAGGTCACATTTTGCCTTGGTATGAGTTTTTGCAAGTTTCCCTCTTTGGTACATAAGTGAAATTTTGTGATTTTTCCCAACTTTGCAAGGCCATAACTTGAGTTCTAAGATGAATTAGATCAAGTTCTTGTACTTTTTGAAAAGGGAATGATCAAATCTACAACTTTCATGACCAAGAATTTTTCATTTGAAGCACTTTTGAATCAAAAAGAGGAGGTTGAAAAACTTTCCCAAAATGGCAAGTTTGCATTACAAGTCACTTTCCCAAAATGGCAACTTTGCAAATGGCTTGAAATTCCTCAATTTTGTGAACTTCTAACTTCTTCTAAGATCAAATAAAGATCATATACACCCAAAATGATGGAGAAGACCTTTTGGTTGGATGATTGGGGGCCTCAGATGCCCTGATTTTGCACTGACTTGCTCAAGAAGTCATCTATTGATCAGATGCCTTCCTCATTGAATTTCTTTATGAAAATTGGTATGCATGATCCTTATATCATATAGAGACCAATAGAAACAAAAATGACCAAAAAATGTGGAGTTATGGCCTCTGAAACCAAAACCCTAATTTTAGGTCATCTATGCAGTTAAACCTGGCTCTGCTTCCATACCTTTCTCAGTTCTTGTGATTCTTTGACTTCCTTGATCTTGGGAGGATATAATATGATTCTTGAAAATACATGGACCCTCTTGAGATGATTGAAGACCTTTGGAGTTGCTCAAATAGCTCAGGGATTGCTCAGACCATAAACCCTAGATGCAAATGACTTTGAACCAATGCAGTGAAGCAAAAATGCAATATGAGATGATATGATTGGACTTATGCAAATGAAAAGATCACAGGCCATGGTGTGAACTTAGTGAGGGAAAATTTGGGGTGTTTACAGTATCATCAGCCTCTTACAAGCCACGTCACACCAGATGAAGTAAAAACGCAAGGAACAAGCATCAAGCTGCACACATAAAACACGCATTTGACGTGAATCAAAACGCAACATCTAACTACTCAAAATGCAGTGGAGAAAAGAATAGTAAAATAAAAAATCTAAAAAAGAGAAATAACAGAAAAAATTCAAACAAAAAAATGTAACAGAATGGGGGAAGGGAATAACAAATTTCATCATTCTTTATCATCACCAATAACAGAAAAGAAAGAAAAAAGATAGAATTCAACAATCTTCATCACTCATTCATTCAGACTCCTCTATCATCATATTTTCACCACTCTTGACAAAACCGAATCAACTCTTCATCATCACGAAACCAAATTGCATAGCGTAATCGAAATCATCAATGTCGTCTTCAAACTCATCACAGATTCACCGTCAATCTTCATTCACGCCTCAACCTTCGCCAACCTGCTTCAACTTCTTCAATCGGAGCCTGGGTCTTCAAGCGTCTTGAGTCAACATCAACAACCATCGCAATTCGTATGAGTTCAGCGTCAATAACAATAACCTGCAAATTGATTAGACAAAGCGGTTCATATCAACTCGAAGCGGACAAGTCGCGATTCAAAGATTGAAGCAAGATTCAACAACAACAACAACGAATCCACAACCGTTTCAAATCCTAAGAAGAGGAATAAGAGTACGGAGCACATCATCTTCGATGTCGTCATCTTCAAGTTGCAGGTGCTAATTTCTGAACGCTTTAGACTTAATTGTTGTTCGGTGTTGTGTCGAGTTTTATTGCTTTTGCTTTGGATTGTTCGATCCGGTGAATTGAGTGAGTTTTAGTGTTTTTTGACTGCGGATTCGGAAAGAAGAAGGAAAACTAGTAAGGTTCATGTGGTGGTTTGGGGGTCGAAGAATGCCGACGGCTAGGTTGAGAGAGGGAGGCAAAGCTCTGGCAGTTAGGTCATGGTGGAAGAAGATGATGAACAGGACGCTTGAGAGAGAGAAAACGTGAGGTTTTTGTGGTGTTTAACTTGAGTTTGGCTGTTGTTTTTTTCTTTCATTTGATTATTATATTAAATTGTCATAAAAGGAATCATTAAAGGGATTTTAAGAGGATTATGATGAGAAGAGACAAGGATGAGATTAATGGAGATTCTTTGTAGTTTTCGGTCCACACCGGAGGTGACACTTGTCACCGTCCGGTAGGACCTTTTTCTTTCATTCCCACGTGCGCTCGTACACAGTATCATCTTACACCTGCGTTTTTTCCAGCCATACGATATGATTACCGCGAAAGACCTTTGATCGAGCGGTCTAGACGCAGTCAAATATGTTGACCATAAGCTGCACCATACTCCCTCAACCCTTCTGCATTTTGGGCTTCCCTCCTTTTGCTATTCGCACCTCCGGTTTGGCCCATTCTTTTATTTTAACTTTGGCTTTACTAATGTTGTACCCCCTGCCTCATTTTTTTTGTTTTTAATTTCTTTTTCACCATTAGTTGCATTTTATTTCATAAAAAATACCAAAACATTTTATAAAATTCTCCAAAAATTATGTTAGTATTCTAACTCACTTTAGAAATTTTCCATGCTTTTATTTTCTGATTTCATTGAATTTTTATTTTTATTTCTAATTTCCATTTAATTTCCTTTCATTTAATTTTCATAAGAACGTATTAGCTTGTAGAATTTGTTTCTTTAACTTCAAGTAATATTTTGACTCCGTTCTTTTTGCATATTTTTAAAGACTCAGAAAAGCTCATAAAAATATTTGTCATATTTTTAAATTCATTTTATCCATAGTTTTACGAGTCTCGTTTGTGTGATTTCGTTATTTGTTCTCAAGCAGTTTTATGCGATCATTTGGTAGAATTTTATTGTGAATTTTTGGGAGCCATTAGGACACTGTTTGCTACTGGTTGTTGACTTTAGAGATTTAATTTCATAATTTTCTCATGAGCATTTCTATTTGTTTGGTGCCTTGTTTCTTAGGTAGCTTTTCGTGCCTCTTTCTTCCCTCTTTCTAACATAGTTTTAGGAAGGCATTTATGCCATCCTATTAGGTTTGCTTGGTAATTGTTCTAGGTCGCTTATAGGGTTTAGGTCTGACTTTTTGATTGGTTTTGTTTGTAACCTTCGTATTTGGTTTGCGTATTGTTTGAATATTCTTATTTTTACCTTATGCTTATGTGGTTCACTAACCTTTGTTTTGTAGGGGGTTATGGTAAGTCATGTGTGTGGGAGGGCATCCCACATACAATTTCTTCCTTCTTCTCTTTCTACTTTCAAGTTGTGATTGTCTTAGCCTTATGCTATGCTTTCTTAAATTCATCATTTCCCTATTAGAAACAACTTAACTTCTTTAGAGAAGTAAGTTGTCTTCTAGCGTTTTCTTCTCTTCTTCTTTTCTTTCTTTTCTTTCCTTCTTTTTCATTAGGATAGAACTCAAGCCACACTAACCTAGGACTTCCATGCATGATAACATTTAGGATTAGTCTTTCCCCATTAGTCCTTTTACCTCTAAGATCCTTTTTGGTTCCTTCTCTTTCTCATCTCCAAACAAAACCATAAAAAACACTTAATAAAGGAAGAAGTGGTCTCTTGTGTATAGCCTTATTCCATGGGGCACTCATATTCATTCCATCTTGGAATAGTGTAGGCTTGTCTAGCATGATGTACAAGTCTGATCATGAGACCATCTTCATCAAGAAAACCCTAAAAACACTTATTCATTTTAACTACTAAGACACTTAATAACTTCAACAAGTTAGTGAGCTTAGACCCTAATCTTTGGAAACAAATCTTGGATAAATTTTCCTTACTTGGTGTGCTTGTTCTATTATTCCATCTTGGAATGTAGTAGCAAGCACACATTCCATGGAAATGAGTTTGAATTCACTTTCTTGTGCCACACCAATAAAAAAAACTCCTAAAAAACACAAACAAATAATAATCGTCTCTCTTTCGGAAATTCTCTTCTCACCTCACTCACTCCTTACGAAAGAACTTGCTCCTACTTGTCACTTTGCAAGACGGTTACACACTCGTCGTTTGAGCCTGCAACACCTGAGCATTGACATAGGCAGTTCAAGCCTTTAAACACAAGCAATCTTTTCCACCCCTAGTTAGGGGAACTACGGCGACTCTGATCCTCATGTCCAGATGAGGTACGTAGGCAGCGGGGTAGGGTCCGTCTGAGTATAATCTTTATTTTCCCTACATTTTTCCTCTTCAATTTATTTTTCATTTCCCTTTCTCATTCCAGTTTCAGTCTTTCTTTTGCAGTACCTTTCATTCTTTTACCCTTTGAGACAGTTTCTTTGCAAGCGCGGATCCTTTCGGGTACGGCGGACGATCTAGGGTGCTAATACCTTCCCAAGTCGTAACCAACTCCCGAACCCATATTCTTTGGTTCGCAGGACCTGTGTCCTTCCTTTTCTTTTCTTCGGTTTGTGCAACATTACCATTCCCTCTCCTTCGGGATAAAAATGCATGGCTGGCGACTCTACCCTTTTTCGCGCCACTTTCGCATTGTACCAGGATGGAAATCCAGGGAGCGACAGTGAGTAGATGAAGTCTTGACATCTTAACTTTGGAGGTACCTTCATGAGTAGTTTTGAGAATATCCCAAGAATCTTTGGCAACAATGCAAATATTGATTAATTTGAAGGTGTTTTTGTCAATTCCATTGAATATGGAATTCAAGGCTTTAGAATTTCCCAGAGTAAGCTTATGTTCTTCTTTAGACCATTCTGTCATACCCTAAATTTTGACTCTAAGATATTTACATCATCATAATAAATCCACTGACCAAAGGATTGTGCCAGACTTGTTTAAACATTGTCCCCGCAATGAATCAGGATTCCTGAGTCCCTCAAAGGATTCATGCAAAGGACCAATCATTAATGCATACGATTTTCAACATTTAAATCACTATAAAAGGTTTAAGTAATCTTAAATGATAGAAAATCTTTCAAAGATTGTACAAAAGTTTCAGTGATTTGGGCTCCGAGCTATCATAATCACCAATTAGGGTTTCAGTCACCTGAGCCCTCCAGATGAAATTTTTCATGGAAAAAGGATCCAAGGCCTCCACATATCATCAAGAATGTTGACATGACCATGACAAGCCATTTACAAGTACAAAATGTGCAAAAATCAAAGACTGCAAGATTAGGGTTTCAAAGTGCCCAGATTAGGGTTTCTGACTAATCGGGAGACCAAAAGTCAATATTTTCATCTACACAAGAGCCTATACCATAGGTAATGGTTTAAATAGCTCATATACATCATAGAAGTCCATTTATAAGGACAAAATACCTCAGAGAATGTCCAGTTGAAAAATCAGAAATCTAGGGGTATCTAGTGTAATTTCCATCTGGACCAAAAAGTCAAAGTTTGACTTTTTCACCCAAAATTATCCACATGACCTATATTTCAAGAATATATGGTACATGAATGCATTTGATCACAAAAATATCAGGAATTTGAAGATAACTTGTAAAAGGGGCAACCTTTGAAACTAAGAAAATTTTCTCTGTTATGGAAAAAAGTGTTCAAGTACCCTACTTCCAAGCATCATAACTTGTGATCCAAGAATCAAATTTTGGTGAATTAAAAATCAAATGAAATATCTTGCAATAAAATACAAATTATTCAACTAGAAGAAACTCCAATTTCTTATGGATTTAAAGTTGAAGATGGATCAAAATCAAGAAAAATATTGATTTTCAACACTTAGAAAAATCTGCCTAAGTGTATAATCAACAAAACATCAAAACTTGGAGGGATTTTTCACCAAGTTCCAAGCTGATTCAGATCCATTTCTAAACACCAATGTTGTTGAAAATATTGCTAACAATTCAAAGAACCAATTAGCATGAAAAGATCTTGCTTGTACATGAAGAAATCATGGATCAAAATGATCATCCAAAACTGTTTTGTAAAAACAGATTTTTCACAAACTTGTGAAATCTGATTTTTTTAGTCAAAGTACATTTTCAAGTGGATTTAAGCATCTAAACAATGATTACAAACCTGATCAAACATGCAAATTCAAGATTGCACCATGGAATTCACCAAAATGACAGTCATAGAATTCAACATTATATATTTTGATCCAAGGGCTACAAAGCTTAAAAAAGGAATATTCTTGGATCTCTTGTCAATAATCAATAGGTGGACACAATCCAAGCATCAAACTTTTGAGGAATGTGAATGTTGTTGCTGCATAGCTGAGCTATTTCACAAAATCATCATTTCACTTGTAAGAGATATTTTGCATAAACCATGACTCACCATTGTGACCTCATCACTTAAAATATTGGAGGCCAAGTTTGTTCAACATATTTTCCTATAAATAGAGACTCCATTCCATCATAAAAATTACACCACAACCTCTGATCACCAAGCTTTCTCTTCTTTGCTCTCAAAGACTCGAAACTGAATATTTTGAGCAATCACTTCTGGTTTTTGAGTTTGAGCTAGCACAAGCTCAAACCAATTGCTCACACACACCACATATGATGTCTATGAGCTATTCAAACACTTAGATCACCTCTTAAACACTCCCAACCCAGAATCACACTTCAAAACCTAAAAAAGTCTTGTTTCTGCAACTTGAAGTCCACAACTTGATCCAACCATTTGCAATAAAGTCCAAGTGTTCAAACACACTCCATATGGTGTGGGGAAGCTATCAAGATCATCACAACATCTCTGTAACACCTCCTATTCAAAATCACAACTCCAGCTGCAGCTCCAAGTTCAAGTAAGTCTCAAACTAGGCCAAATCATAATCCATGCATATTTCCTCGCACTATCTTTTTGCCATATGTGCATAAACATATTATAAGAGATTCCCCTCAATCAATTTCATAAAACAATCATCATGTAGAATTTCATGAGGCTCATGTCAAATTAGGGTTCTTCAGTGTTCATCACTGATTTCTCACTCCACACACAAAATAAATAAAATTAATTGGTACCATTGGGTTCGTGGGATCAAAACGAGTGATTTTGATGTTTAAATCATCTCAAATGGATACCTATTCCATGATATATGATTCATTTTGAAAATTCTTGTCAAGACATCCATGGCGCGTGTTCTTGCCTTGTTCTTGGCGCCCTTTTACAAATATTTGAATTTTTTAATTTTCTATTATTTTGTTAATTGATTCAAAAATTAATAACATTCTGATAATTTTGAGTTTTTAAATGATTATTTTTCATTAATTCTCAAAAATGTTTAAATATTTTATTCCATGAAAAAATCTCAAAAAATATATTTTTTAATATATTTATTATTTTCTTAAAGAATTAATTTTATTTGTTTCTAAGCATTTTAAAATTCAATTTTTTCACTTGATGTTTTAAACATAAATGATATTCAAGATGTCTCATGGATAAAACATAATTTTTCAAATATTGATCCAAGGTTTCAACTTGTTTTTCATTAGTGTTTGAAATTTATCAAATATTTTAATATTTTAATTCAAATAAATATTCAAAATATTTCAAAATTAGGGTTTTGACTTTCATATACTCAATTTGACTTTGGTCACACTGTTGGGTCTCTATCAGAGTGTAAGACCCATCCCTTTTGAAAAATGAACCAATAGGGTTCATCTGATCCATTTTCAAAAACTCGGTGCGATCGCCTTTTTCACCGTATTAAGTTTTCATCTGTGAATATCTTTACACATAAACATTTGTTTTCTAAAATGAATTTTCAAAATGTGTCATGAGGAATCCTTTGTGTTTAGGACTCATTATTTTTGTTTTAAACTTTCCCCGGTCTGTTTTAAAACTCTGTCAGGCTTCCGTATAAGTCCTGAAACCACCAACTGTTTCTTAAACTGTTTTCAATCTCTTATACAGAGATCATGAGCATTTGTTTACAATACTCATATCCTTTTCTTTTTTCATCTTTATGGATAAATATTTAATACACCAACAACTAGACTGAGCTTCACTATGGTGAACTGCTTTCTAGGCTGTAGGCAGCTTTTCAGCACCAAAGTCCTACTATGTGTATGAAATCATCAGATAATTAATCAACAAAACAAATTCCATAGGCATCTTTATGTTTAAGCCCTATTATTGGCTTCTAAGTCATCACTATGCCAAACAAGGGCAAAGATAACTCTTTTTTTATCTTTAATAATGCTTAAAACGTTGTCTAAGGTGGCATTGTTGTAGGTAAAGACATCACTTTTTTTAAGGAAAAAGTGTTGCTAAAGGCCTACTTAAGAAAGCGCTTTACCTATAAAAGCGCTTTCTAAAGTAGGCCTTTAGCAGCGCTTTTTCCTGAAAAAATGCTCTCTAAAGTGGACCTTTATACAACGCTTTTAAATGCGCTGTTGAATGTATACGTACAAAATTTTAATGATTTTTTTGTATACCTTTAGAGAGCGCTTTTTGAGGATAAAACGCTTTCTTTTGTTCCCCTTTAGACAACGCTTTTGAAAGCGTTCTCTAATGTATACTTATTTTAATGAATTTTTTCTATACCTTAGAGAACGCTTTTTAGAAAAAGCGCTTTCTTTTATGGACTATAGGCAGCGCTTATTCTTAAAATCGTTGTGTTTTCTATACATGTGATTTTAATGTGTTTTTAAAAAAATTCCATTTTAACCATTTCTTTTATGTAGAAACCTGTATAATTCAATCCATTTTAATAAACCTATATTATTCATATTTCAATAAACCTGTATAGCCAGAAATACCATTATAAACCATTTCAATCCAAAACTATATAATTCAAGTTATTTACATCACAAAAATAATACCATTTCAATCCAAAATTATACAATTCAAGCCATTTACAAAACCACAAGTCATTTACATAAACCACAAGTCAATAACATTCACATAATCCCATAATCATATACCTTAAACTATTCTTTTTTCAATAAGATATTCGCACAATTCCTCCATAATTTAACCCACTTTTGAGGGAGTGTAATGAGAACACGCGTATTCATCAAAGTACTACATAACAAAACAAAATATGCATTAGTTAATTTAAAATAATAAATTATGACATATCCGATAAATATTAAAATAAATCCTAAGTTATAAATCCATGCATACCAGAATAGGAATCTCTAATCGATCCAATTGAAGGATTTCTCTCATAAACCTCAAAACATAATACCCGTAGTCTATGCCATTTTTTTGTTGAGTACACTACACATAGACAAACAAATAAGAATTAATATATAGTTGTTTTGTGTTATCTAGTAGCATCACTAATAAGCAACATTGTAAAAATTAATATACCTGCACTTGGACCCATGGAATAGTGCTTGCTTTAGCTCGTGCTACTTGAGAATCTCTTTGTGATCAGTATACTAGTATAGATCTATAAAAGAAAAACATGAATTTAGAACAATCTCACAGAAATAAAATATACAAATACACACGAATATTTCGAACAATCCCACTTACGTATCAACCACTTCCTTCACACTCGGATATATTGACCAATCATGCTCCAACGAATTCATATGATAGACCACTTCTTTTGTAGGATTAATGGAAACCAACAACCAATGTCCACTATAAAATATAACAAAAGTTTAGATGGATAATTTCTACGCAAAAAATACAAAGATTACAATGAAATTAGAATGAAAATCTTACTTGTGTCCAGTATTATACGGTAAAAAAACAAAGTTTATGTATTGGCCTTCGTAAATATCTCAATTAAGCGGTCTCTTACTGAAACTAAATTTAAACCAATTGTCATTGCATTGACACGGGTGGAAGCAAAGAAACGAAATCTATTTGACAATTACGTCTCGCGCATATTTTTTTCATACAAGAACCTTAAATAAAAACATATATAATAAACGTTAGAATATTTTCATTGAAATGTGTAAATAAATTGTTCAACTAAATAAATAATATTGATCGGAGTACCAGATGTATGCATGTATAACACCGATCAAGATGCCTGAAAATCTGCTCCATTTCCTCTCTTCCGATTATCTCAGAATGAGGAAAACCAAAAACACCATCGTCCATGTCTATTTGAAAAATCCAACCTTGCATCACATCTGATGTTGCCACAAGCATCTCATGACACAATCGAAAGCGATTTGCGGGAGCTCTTTTTGCCTGCATGGTCCTTGCATGAACCTTTTTCTTGCTGATGGCATGTTGTGAAGCTTGAGCAGGAATCTAACAATCATATAAGTTAGGTAAAGTAGAAAATCATGAAACTTTTGAATTCGGATCATAGAATAACACTTTAAATGTACCTCTCTTTGTGATGCAATAAACTTTTTTTCCGGGAAAATCCCTTTATCCTTAGATGTGGGTTTTGTAGAAGTCTAACATTACCATGTAAAAAAATGTACGTAATGGTTCAGAATGATTTTCATAATGGTTCAGAATTGACATTTGAATACTAAAAGATTCGTAATGGTTTTCGACATACCTTATCATCTATGGAAATGAGGTCTGATGACCATGCAACATACAAACCTATTGCATCTCGCATCAATGTAACCTTTGAAACCGAGTCAGGCATAGGTAGTACCGCATCCGTATCTAAAACGATATCAACTAACACTTTCAGATATCCATGAGGGATAATATTATGGTGAAGTAACTCTCTCTCTCTCTGTTATTCACTTTTCCCTTGCCAACCATGCAATAAGTTGGTAACAACAAATACAACTGACAAGATGAAATGCCCTGAAGCAATAGTGAATGCATAATTGTTAATGTGTATAAAGGTCAATTAAAATAAATGTATTAATTTAATTAAAATAAATATGTGCTAATTACCTCGGGAATTTAATTTTCACAATTGATACTAGCTTTGTCACTAGTATCTTTCAACCCAGAACCGCACTTTTCCGCCTCATATCTCTCTTTATCCTTTTGCAATTCACGGACTTACACTCTTAGTTACTCCAATGATTGCATGAATTCTCTCTTTGGTTGCATATACAAGGAAGATTGAGTCACACCAAATCCTTAACCCCTCACCCGACCGGAATACTCAGGAACATTTAGTACTCGACTAAGAATGCTCCATCAATCCTCCTCACTGGTGGTTAAAGATTTAGATAGAGTCTCCTGAAATTCATTAACAAATAAAAAATTATTAGTGGGGATTAAAAATTAATTATATTTTAATAAAATTTTGATTAACTTAAAGACATAATGATATACTTACTCATTTGTCATAAACATGTTGAACATCTTCATTAACAACTCCATCCTTGCCCACACGAGCAGCCTTCCACAAAACATGTTCCGGAAAAGATGTTTCTTCACTTTTCTCCTCTTCTAACTACAAATTGAGACAAATAATAAGATCTTCAATTATAATATATTTAGATAATTAATAAGATCATATAATTTATATATAGTTACTATTTGTTGTTGTAAGCGTACATATCCCATACGCACTTTTCTGTATGGATATTCGGATTTTGATGCTCTTTGGAAATTAATGGCACTCAAATCCTGGATAAACAAGTTTAAGTCATATCAGAACAAACTAATACAACAAGTATATAATACAATTAATAGACATGAAAATATGACATTACATTGAATTTTTCGGTTTTCCGTTTGGCTACAAAAGTACCTTATTCTTCCGGTGTAATCAAATCCGCATACAAGTGTGGAAGTTCTACTTCAACAAAATTGTTTTCCTCATACCTTAGATATTTTTTTGATAATAAGGCTCGAAACCCTCTATGTCTCTTTCCGACCAATTGGAGACGATACTTCCGCCGACTTTCATCAATATTAAAGGACATCTACAGAAAAAATACACATATAAACATAAAGTGTGTTAGTATAAGTAAAAACAAAATCTAATAACACATTAATCATGTTCGGTAAGTACCTGTATCTCACTCCATATCTTATCTTTACCAGCTTTCAACAATGGATTCCTCCAATTATCACTGGTAATTGGAATGTGCTGGCGGACAAGTGAACCAATGTATGAAGACAACATTGAACCATTAGGCTCAATTAGTTGGTTCTCCTCACTCCAATGTACATAAAATTAAACCCCTTTGTCTCTAGCACGAACGATTGACTTCATAATTGTTATTCCACATTTTATTTCACTTTCTACCTTTGAAGCTTCATTTGTATCATGTGTCTCGTGTGTGTCTTCCTCATTACTAGCCATTAGACCTGTAAGAAAGAAGAAGAAAAATTAAATGACAAATTATAAAAATCCATATTCTATTATCCATTGAATGATATAACATGACAAATTAAATGACAAATATAAAAAATCCATAATCTAATTATAACTAGTACCTTTTTTAGGCTTGTCTCTTTCTTTTCTTTGTTGGAATATGTTCTATCCGTCTATTAACAACACGAACGGTTGGATTGATCCAAATACCCTCATTATGATCATTTCTAGTATATTATGCATTCGCTATAATATTTTCATCTTGATCATTTCTAGTAAATGATTCAATATCAACATCAATATCACCTTGATCTCCATTAATGTTTTCATCAATTACTTTGTTAGATAAAAGCACTATAGACCATTTTGTACTTGTTGGATCAGTGACATAAAACACTTGTTTAGCATGAGAGGCTAGAATAAAATGCTCATCTTTGTACTCCACCCTATTAAGATCCACTTGCAAAAATCCCGACTTATCCATTCATACACCATTATTGTTTTCAACCTACTTGCAACGAAATATAGTAATCTGAAACTTCTCATAATCAAACACCAAAATGCGCTCGATAACCCCAAAATATGACAGATTTGCAAATTTGGGGTTTAAGTATCTCACACTTGAAATGTGCATTGCTTCAGCTACCACGATGACACCACTATTTTGTATAGTACTTTTATCATCTTGTCTTTGGTATAAAATATGTATCCATTAATTGTGTATGTGCTATAAGAAAACACAACCAAACTTGGACCATATGCTAAACATCTCAATCTTTTTGTTATTGAAGCAGGATCTGAATAATACTTTGAGAAAATGTGATCCTTAAACCAAAGTATGAAACTTCGATTGTGCTCTCGTACTATCCAATTCGCATTTCTATTCAGATTTAAACCTCAGAGAACATCCTTGTGCATTTCAACATACGACTCAATCTCATTCTCATTGTGCAGAACATACGAATGCACTTGATCCCGTTTGACCTTTGATATTGTCACAACTTCATTTCCAATTAATTTTTCTCCTGCTTTTTTTTCTTCGACAATATGATATTTGGGCAGTCAAATTGATTGTACATTGGACAGATATTCAGTACAAAACTCAATTGCTTCTTCAATAATGTATTGTTCGGTAATGTTGGTAAGATCGCAGGATCGATCACCTTACTGTAAATTGACTTGAAGAAAAAACACAATTTAGTTATTGTGCTTCTTACTTTTTCAGGTAGAATAGAATGTATACATATTGGTAGAAAATATTCCATTATAACATGGCATTCATGCGTCTTTAAACTCTTTAACTTGAGGTCTTTCATAGACACAAGTCTTCTAATATCTTAAGAGTATCCTTCTGGAACGTTAACTTCACTTAGAAACTTACACAATATTTTTTCTCCTTACTAGATAGAGTATATGCATCATGTGGTATATATGTTCGTTTTCCTTTCTTCAAGGGTCCTAATTCAGTTCTTATCCCCATCGCTATCAAGTCCTTTCTTGCTTTAAGGCCATCCTTAGACTTTCCTTGTATATTGAGTAATGTACCAATAACATTGTCAAACACATTTTTTTCAATATGCATAACATCGAGAAAATGTCTTACATACAACGACTTCCAATATGGCTATTCAAAAAAAAATTGACCTCTTCTTCCACCCTTTCTTGACAAGTGTAAGTGCAAAAGGCTTGCCAAACTGAGTACTCACATCTTTCACCTTTTCAAAAAATTTATCATTTGGCAATATAGGTGGAGATCTACCTTGTTCTATGTCTCCATTGAAGGCTTTTCTCCACCCACGGTAGTGATGTTTCAAATTTAAGAATCTATGATGACCGAGAAAGACATTCTTCTGACCAAACTCTAATCGTGTTCAATCTGTTTTATCTTCACAAATAGGAAACACACATTAACCTTTTATGATGTACCCTGATAGATTTTTGTATGCTGGAAAATCATTAATTGTGCCAAATAACATCGCCCTCAAGTTGAAACTTTCAAACCTCCACACCATTCTCCCATAAAAACTTTAAATCATCGATTAAGGGTGTCAAGTATACGTCTATGTGATTCCCTGGTTGTTAAGGCTCATAAATTTACATAGATAACTTCACGCACTTACGCTTCATACATAGCCATGGAGGTAGGTTATAAATCATTAAAATCACAGGCCAGGTGCTATGTGAGATACTTTGAAGACCATGTGGGTTTGTTCCATTAGTAGATAATGCAAAGCGAAGGTTTCTTGCTTCTTTTCCAAATTCAGGATAATCATCATCAATTTTCATCCACTATGGTGAATCTTCCAGTTGTCGAAACTTTCCATCAATAATTGTTGCATCTGCATGCCAAGTCAAGTGTCTTGAATCGATTTCACTACGATACATGCGTTTGAATCTCAGAATTACAGGAAAATACCATAAGACTTTAGATGGAGACAACTTCTTCTTATATCGAGAAACATCGCATTTAGGACACTCATTTAACGATGCATACTCGTTTCGAAACATGACACAATCGTTTGGACAGACATGTATCTTATCATAGCTCATGCCAATAGAGCACACCATCGTTTTGGTCTCATATGTTCAATTAGGAAGAATATTATCCTCTGGAAGCATATCTTTCATAAGGGCCAATAACTCTGTGAAAATTTTATCCGACCATCCATTGCCCGCCTTTAAGTTGTCCAACTTTAATACCACATACAATCTTGTGAATTTAGTGCAACCATTATACAAAGGTTTCTCTGCATCGCTTAGCAACCTCTCAAACATTTCAGGACAATCCTTAAAATCATCTTCAAGTGCTTCTGCAATCTCTTCGACTCTATCATAATTGTATGTATCTGTGCCATTGTCATTTGAAGCATAGGTCGTATTATCCCCCGATTCAACTTTCCCGTTACTTTTCTCACCATGAAAATTCCAACATGTATAACTTCGATCAATTCCATGCCTCTTTAAATGCAATGCCAACTAAACCGCGACAACCAGACCGACAAAACAGCAACCCAAACAAGGACATTTCATTCGACGGGGATCTTTGGCGTGCGCAACAACAAACTTAACAAATTCTGATACCCCATTCTCATACTTTTTCGATAATCAACTTGAAGACATCCATTTCTTATCCATAGTTATACTAATTAAACTAAACAAAAACAAAAATAAAAAATATTTGCCTGTAGGGAAACAAACTGACTTTCACACTTTGATCACAAGTAACCCCTATATATAAAAAATTCAATAAGTTAGTAACCCCATCATATCAGTTCATTCAAAGCACTACTAATTACAGTGGCGAGAAAGAACAACTAATTACCTGTAGAGATGTAAACACCTTCTAGACCCACACAATGTCCAGATAGGTTAGAATTACCAAGACCCTTTCTACACGTATCATAAAATGAAATATCATTAATTGACCAATTATGAGTCATAACTTGATAAGTGGCAACATGTAATCACAAACAATGTAAGCTTGACCGAAAAAGAACTACCAATGTATGCTTGACCCTTAGTAACGATAAGTAATAACCGAATGTAATAAAAAAATCAATGTTATTTTATGAGGATATTATATTGGTAATTAACATAAAGCTATAAAGCCATAACCCAGCCAAATCCATTAAGTTAAGATTCATCAAGAACCAAATAAGACTCAAGACCATGTATTAGTTGCACATTATAAATTTATATAATAAGTTTAAATAATCCTTTTAGAGGCCATAATGTTTGACTTAGCCAGGCACTAGACCATCAGCAAGGAAATCTGTCAAAGCAATAAATCATCTGTTGACTTTTAAGCATTATACTTACCCCATAACATGAACATAAACAATTTTTTGAGTCACTCATTAGTTTTTCTTGAATTAATTCTAACTTACACGTCTTTCAACTAATATTATTAACTTGTTTTCCATATTTAAACTTCACAATCAATTTTCATTTTCTTTACTAACAAT
Source organism: Lathyrus aphaca (assembly GCA_963966055.1). Taxonomy (NCBI): domain Eukaryota; kingdom Viridiplantae; phylum Streptophyta; class Magnoliopsida; order Fabales; family Fabaceae; genus Lathyrus; species Lathyrus aphaca. Next base: position 117,172,593 of record OZ014524.1, on the reverse strand, counting down.
ATCATGATTTCAATATTACACTACCATTCAAAAAGTCTCAACAATCTAACAGAGCTACATTACTAACATCCAATGATAAAAATTCCAATCCAATGACATTTGAATCAAACGAACCTACATCATTTCAAAATAATCTTAACATTTTTAAAGCCAATAGTTACTAACAGCTTCCTAAAAACCACTAACAGAACAACAACTACAATGGCAACAACGAAGAACAACAACTTCCTCAACAGTGTTTCTCACCTCAGAACAATAGGAATATGATAGCAACAACGAACAATGGCAACAATGAAGAATAACAACAAAACAATAGCTATTCATTCATACATTCAACAGAACAACAACTATAATGGCAACAAAACAACTAACAAGAGAACAACATACATGGTTTTCTTCTTCACGAACGAAGAACGAAGAAGCAAGGTAGAATGGCAATGAACGACAACAAACGACAAAGATTCAATAACATAAACAAAGAAACAAGAACGATCGAATGCAAGAGAAGCAAGAGAAGAATAAAAAATGATTAGAAGCAAGAGAGGTAAGAGAAAAAAATGATTAGAAATGAATACGGTTTTTGAAAGTTTTATATTTTAAATAATTGACCTTAGATAGCGTTTTTTCAAAAGCATTTTCTTAAGGGCAACCTATAAGAGCGTTTTTTGCTTAGAAAGCGCTTTCATGGGGTTTATGAGAGTTTAAATATTTTAATTAATATGCCCAAGCATAAGGTCCAAGAACTCATCGAATCAGGGGCAATCGGGTTCGCACCCATCAACATGGTCAACCAAAGTGATGTTCCTCCAACTACTGCAAAAGAGGTGGATGTTCCTCCCCTCGTTCATGGATCTTCCTCTTGCCATAAGCCTTGGGTTCTGAAACTATCGCATCAGCAAATTACAACTAGGACTCTCCTGATTGTACCATTTCATCATCAGCAGAAGCAAGAAAGGGTTTTTGATCCTTTACTAATATCTTATACCGATCTACTTTAGCGTCTTCTTCATTTGAGATTGATTGAGTATCCAGTTTGCAAAGACATCTTCAGAAGCAGTAAGTCCAGACGGAGTCAGGTCTCCTCAATGATGTCAATGTTCAGCTTCTTTACTGCATTCTTATTTGTAGCTTTTATTGTTTGTCTAAACATTTGTTTTCATGTATGAAACTTTTTATTTTAATGATAATCATAGTAAAACACACATGTTTTTCATGAAGTAATCCATTCGTATTCACTCATAATTTTGTCTATGTGCATTGCACTACCAACTGTCGTGCTTAAACTCTTAAGGGAGGATGATAATGTAAAAACGAAAGAAAAAAATGATAGGGTGCTCTTGAATAAGACCCTATTGATGAGGTACCAACATTGTTTCAAATCCCAATAATTGGAGTAGACCCTTGCTAACCCCTTTGAGCCTTGAACTAGGAGTTTTCTTTTCGCATGAAAAAACCCTTATATTTAACCCAGGGGTATGGTAGGTGTCACCTAGTTGGACCGAGCGTTTAGACTTTTACAAAGGAGTGTATCTGAGGATCCATTAGATTTCAGTGTACCAAATCAAGAGGTCCAAAGACCAGAAACCACAATGGTTATCTCAATCAAGAGGTCCAAAGAATGGAAACCATAATGGTTATTCCCCGTCAACCAAAGAATGAGGTAGTCATAACCCTTTCAAACAAGTCAGACAACCAGTGTCACATGATTTGTTCAAAAAAATGAAGAAAAAGAATTGAAAAAGAAATAAAAAAGCCCACTAGGTCAAACTCGAAAACGAGCGACTTAGGAAAAAGTTAGGGCATCCCGCTGGACTCCAATTGCAAAAGATTCAAAAGAATCAGTCCAGGAAAAAGTTAGGGATAAACATAAAAAAAAGATGGAAAATGGAAAAGGATTACGATATAAAAATCCACGCAAGAACAAAGTCGTGTGGCACAGACACGAAGACAAAGAAAGGGTGACTGATTCCAAACAAAAACCTTATTGGTGCTTACACTATTAGTGTCAATGGTTCCTTAACCAACACGAAACCCTTATGAAAGGTGAACGTTTGTGAAAATTAGTTAAACATAGGACTGAAAGACATCACGAAGAGTGGGTGGGCACAAATAAACTTTGAGCAATAATATTTTTCCTAAAAACCGTGAACCAGGCCAAGATGCAACCCTTAAAGTCCTAACTAAAACAAGGTTAATTCGAGTACCATGAGATGGCATTCCTGAATCCTATGAGTTGTGCTAAAATATCTTTGTTGGTGTTGCATGTACATGCTTTTATTCAAAAAAATCAATGTCGTATCTTAACCAGTATTTGCTCACAAAGGTTTGCGATATCTTTTCAATAAAAACTTCAAGATTAACATGTGTGTTGCATTAGAATTATTATTCTCAGAATAAACATTTTCTGCTTGCATATATTTGTTTAACGCCAAAAAGGCTTACAGTCCAGCAGCTTAATCTTGCCGAGTTGAGAAGTCTGGAAATTCCGAAGGACAATCATGTCAAGGCGTACTTTTCCAAGAAACTCTTTTGAGTATGGACTTTCCTAATCAGTTGTGTTAAGAGGTAACCAATCCGGGGCAGTCACGTCGATCCATCTCTTTAAGGTGTAGCTAATCTGGGCCAATCACGTCGAGCAATATCTCTAAAATTCAGTCAAACTGGGGTAATCACTTCAGGATCAAATCTTCGAAAGAACCATTAGCCTGGGGCATTCACTCAAATTTCAGCCAATCTGGGTCAGTCATGTCGATAAATCTCTCGAAAGGCAGTTAGTCTGAGTATTCACTCGAAGATCAGAAGTCAATGACAAGATCATTTACACGCTCGTGTTGGGGAAGGCCACCCCCAAGAGCATGATAAGTCCTTTTCTCCAGAGTAATCTTAATCGAAAATACCTATCAAGGGTTCAGAATACTAGGGCAGAATATCTCACAGTGATTCGAGGTTTTTCATGAGTCCTTGCATGGAAAAAAATTTCATGGACCATGCAGTATGGGGCATTTATTTCGAGATCAGAGGAATCTCTACAAGAGTTTGAAGACACTGAGGCATTTTGGATGCCAGGTTTTCTGTAAAATCCTCTTGAGACAATTCCTTCTTATAGACCCCTAGTCTGAGGCAAGTTGAAAATTGCAAGGAACCATTGTTCACTCATGATCAGTATGCAGTCAATCAGCCAGAGGCTTGAAGAACAAAATTATTTTCAGCACAAAGCATTGTGGAAATCTTTTCCCCATCAATGTATGTACAAATTTCATTCATTTTCAAGTGCTTCTCAAAGCAAGGTGTTAAAAGGGTGGTATTCCCCAAGCGGAGGGTATTCCTACTAAGAGCCAATGATAAAGAGGAAATTCTACAACTAAATTCTTATGTTGCAGGCCAATTACCTTTCAAGTATCTAGGCATACCTCTGTATTACAAGAAACTTACAGTTAAGCAGTGCATGAGTCTTGTGGAGAAAATAGTCAGCAAAATCAACCATTTGAGTGCCAAAGTTTTAAGTTATGCTGGAAGGGTTCAGTTAACTAGAAGTGTCCTTAATGCCACCACTAACTATTGGGTTACATGCATCATTCTTTCAAAATATGTGATTAGAAAGATTGAAGTCCATTGTAGATCCTTTCTTTGGACAATTAAGAGTGTAATCAGCAGGAAAACCCATATCTCTTGGAAAAAGACTTGCAGACCCAAGAAGCATGGGGGGTTAAACATTCAGAATTTGAAGGATTGGAATCAAATGCAAATGATTAAGTTATTATGGGATCTGCACAGACAGAGGGACAACTTGTGGATCAGATGGATACACACTTACTATACTAAACATGAAGATATAATGGAAGTTCCTATAAAGCCAACATGCTCGTGGATACTGAAAACCATTCTGAAACAGATAGAGGTAGTAGCAGGCATGGCTGAATGGCATCAGGCTGTGCATAGTGGGACTTTCAACAACAAGAAGTTGTATCATGAGCTAATTGAAGATTCTCCTCAGGTCAATTGGAAGAAGATGATGTTTGATAACTGGGTTATACATAGAACAAGATTTGTTCTATGGTTAGCTTGCCATAATAGGCTTGCAACAAAGGATATGATGTATAAGATGAGTTTTGTGGACAATCAACAATGTGAATTTTGTACTGAGACTGAGAGTTTGGAACACCTGATGTTCCAATGCATAGAAATGCAACAAATCTGGACTGATGTTTGTAGGTGGTTACAAGTCCCTCGGAGGCCAAAGACATGGACCGTGGAACTGAATTGGGTGATGCAAAAAAGTATAAGTAGAAGAAAACAAGCTATTGTGCTTAAGGCTGCATTTATTGAAACCATTTATGCTTATTGGAATCATAGAAATAGCAATGTAATTGATAACCAATATAGAAGAGGAAACATAAGTCAAAATATAATAGAATGATATATAGGTTGTGGATGAAAGCCTAAAATTAGGGAGCATGTTGCTCGCCTGTACTTATCTCTTTGGTAATAAAACTCATTATTTCCAAAGAAAAAAATCTCTATTTTCAATTCTTGGAATTATATTTAGAGAAAAAAAAATGCACCGACAATGTATTTTTACACTGTCAACCAATTACGAACGTTAATTCCGTCTAATTACATGTTTAATTTTAAAATACTGATATGACATTGCGAAATATTATAATTCTATTAGATAATGGTGTAAAACTTGTTCACTATCTTTATTCTCTTGTATTTAAAACGTAATTAATAAATAAAAATTCTATAAAAATAACTTACTATGTTTCATTAGTAAAAAAAAAATGTTCTAAAACCTAGAAAATCTGTACCTGCAATCACCTATAGCTAGGTCACCATGCAATTTCACATGGTAGACTATCTTGACCGTTGAATACTTTTAATGTATATCAGACAGTTCATATTACACAGTTAATTTCAGTCGTCGATTTAGATCGTAGGGCCAAGATGTAGTCTTGTGTGAAACAATTAATGCGTCTGATCCAATTCCGAAAATCCTTCTCTGTTTCTGTTTTCAACCATTTATGACTGAGACAATTCACTCATAAATTTCCTTGTGAAGGGAATCTTTTGTTGCAGAATCTGAGGAAATATAATCATTACCAAAATCAACAACTTTTCTTCACTATACACATTTTCTCCAACATTTTCCTCCGAGAATTTCGATATAATCAGTGCTAGTGTTTTTTCTGAATTGAATTGATGTCACACACAACACAATACAACAATATGATGAGTTCTAACGTTGTTGTAACGAAATATAACAGTAAAATTTTTGTTGGAGGATTGGCTTGGAAAACCAAAACAGACACACTGAAAACCTATTTTGATCAGTTCGGTGAGATTCTTGAAGCTGTTGTCATCATTGACAGAAACACCGGAAAATCAAAAGGATATGGCTTTGTAATTTTCACTTACTTAATCTTACTTAATCTTTTACTTGTAATTGGAATTTTGTTTCTGTAACATTTTTTTTGTTTCTTGTATTAGGTTACTTTTAAGGATCCAAATTCTGCTATAATAGCTTGCAAGAATCCTAATCCCGTGATTGATGGAAGAAGAACTAATTGTAATCTTGCATCTCAAAAATCTAATCCATCATCATCATCAACAGGTGATCATTGTTTTTTTTAATTCTAATATTTCTTGATCATTGTTTTTGTTGTAATTCTGATTTATGTTACCATTTTATCCCTTTCTTAGGAAGGCAGAAGTTCAATAGTCACAATGCACCATTACAATTTTCAACCTCCTCTAATTATTACCATCAATATGTACCTCAGTATTCATATCCTTATCCAGTTTACAGGTATGTAACATGGCCCGACACCTGACACGATCTCAACACATGTAGTTACACTCAATTATTTCATTTTCAGGTACACTTACCCTGGTTATCTTCGTCCACAAGACATCTATGACGCGGTTAGTTTAAGCAGTACTAATTCATTTTCATTGATTTCAGCTTTAGTTTCATAAATATAAATTGTTTTGTTCTATGTGCAGAACTATCCTAATGGATATGGTGGACCACAGTTTCCAGTTCCATTGTATCCACCATATTACCAACCGTTTTATGGCTACAGTAAGCATTTTGTTCCAACATCATATGTGAAAAAGACACAATTCCCTGAACCTATTACTAGCACTGGTTTGTTACTTTGTTTTGGTTTGGTTTTAGTATCTAATCAATTACTATGTTATTTCTTGAATCATAAGTAATTTATAAGTTTGTTTTGCATTGGAATAAAACAGGAGTAATGACGGAAACACAGAAACAGTAGCTGCAACAAGAGATTAAATAGGAGTTTCCATCAGTTGACAAGAAGAAAGAAAGCAAAAAGAAAATGACAATGTTTAATAAAGTGTAAAGTTTTAAGAAAAATGTTCATGATTTGGTTTAGCAAATTAACTATAGATGAAATAGGTGATTTTATCTTCATTCTCTTGAAAATTTTACTGTGTGAATTATGATGCATATCACTCAATCTTTATAATTCTTGTTTATCTTTTCTTGCTACATGATTATTATAGTTTAAAAACCAGCATGTTAAAAAACTTTCAGCTTATCGTGTATGTTATTGCACAATCTTAAAGTACTATAATTGTGTACTAATAAAATATTATGGATACCATAATGATTTGTATAAATTATGTCAATTAATTGACATTAATTATCATAATTAATACTATGTCGATGAGAATTACTACTACCTTTTTATGATTTTTCTACATAATTAAGTTGTATAAATGATCGGAGAAAAAGTTACATATAAAAAGGAAAATAAACGTTTAAATAGGATCGAATATATTTAGATGGAATTGTGTACTACGGACATTTTTAGAATTTTTTCACAATCAACATTTTCTTTTATGTATAAGTTAACTTACAAAATAATTTGTTACTAAAAATAAATAATATTACATATGATCATATATTAAAATTTCTCTTTAATTTATTGACAATTCTCTCTAAAATGTATCTGAAGATTTTAAAATATCAGAATAGTTTTTCTTACGTAAAAAAGTATTGGTATATTTTAAGTACACATGTCATATTTTTAGGAAAAGTAAATAAAAACAACATCTAAAAAATTATATATAATTTTTTTTCATATTTTAACTGTTATTATTTATTAAACTTTTAAATGTTATTGAATTTTTGTTTTGATATGAATGGTAAATTTGATTTGCAAGAATGGATAAAAGAGTACTAAATAGTACATACAGTGTGCTTATAAAAAAAAAATGAGTACATAAGCAGTCGAAGCACTAGGCTTTTTTTTTCTTCTTTGTTTTGTCTATAGGTTTATATACAGATATATTAATATAAATTTAATTATAATATTTTGTATTAATATATATGGTCGTATCTGGAGATCAGAATCCGATGTGGTCGGCGTCGAACATTGACGAAGCTCGGTTGATGGTGAGAAAAATGGGTGTACCTGCAAAGGCACTCCGATACTAAAGTCAGAGAGCGAGCAACGAGTGAGCAAGTACTAGATTTAGGGTAAAGATTTTGAATTCCTGACCCTCTCAAATGAGAGAGTTTATATAATGTCCCTGACGGTTGGCTATTGGTCCCTTTCATTGGGTCTGGATCGTGGATCCCTCTGTAGAAGCAGGAGACAACTCGAAAATCGAGCAGCTTTGTGGATGGTCGGTACCGAGGGTTAGGAAACGAATATGTGACATGTATTGGAATTTGTGCCAATTTAATGCTTCTGACGGCTACTCTGGGAGTTAGCGTATAGGCTATCATTGCCTAGGGATATAGGGGTCACGCGTTGTTGCACGTGTTCTTCATCCTATAAATAGAGGCGATCCATTCATTTCCACCATTTTCGCTTCTGCTTTATTGCTCGACATCTCTCTTACTCTCCGGCTACCGTTTGTCACTGTCGACCACCGTAACTTTCACTCCGACCACCACGCGAGTTTCCTTAAAGTTAATCCAATCATGTCTCAACCATCTGGTAAGCATTTCTGACTGTTTTTTGTCTCATTTTTCTATGAATAGACATGCATGCGGTTAGGTTTTAGCTTTAGGAAGTAGATTAGGGTAGTCTAAACGATTTTTATGTTGTGACTGTAACGTTGCTTGCGTCAACCCTAGCCTGCACCCAGCGGTGACTCTGTTTGAGGCTCGTCCGGAGTCATGGGTTTTAGGGGTCGTTCTGACGGTTTGGGCGTTGAGACGTTCCCTCGTTGGCATGCTTTTTGGTGGGTCGACGGTTGTTTTGAGTGAGTCGTCCCTTTGAGGGTTTTGGCTAGGGACCTTGTGTCTTGTTCGTCGCACGCCCTTTCACTTGATAGGTAATGGAAGGGTGGATTTGATGTTTTAATCGAATTCACTGACGCCCTTCCTCGACTTTTCAGGTGAAAACGTGCTCGTTGATCCGTACTACGTCTCCTCTGACGAAGACACGAGGGAGGATTCGGGCTCCTCGGCTACTGCTCCGAGCAATTCTGAAAGCTTTTCCGAGGATTCTGAAGCTACTGGGGAGGATGACACGGCTACGACCTCTGGAGGAGCGACTTGCACTCAAGGGGTCTCAAACGAAGAAGGAAAAGTTCTGGCGCCCGAAGAGTGGGTAATGGAAGATTTGCTGGATAAGGTGTTGACTTATGCTCAACCGCGGACGGAACCATTTCCCGTGGTGGGGGATCCCAAGCACAGGGTAGTTACGTGTACGGGCGACGATGATAGTATCCAACTTTGGGGGGAGGAAGTTTTCAATGTACGAATATACTTTTACGGCCTTAGGGATCTGATTGCCTTTCAGCGACCTAGTTAGCTCGGTGTTGGGCCATCTGGGGGTAGTGCCCTCGCAGTTGCACCCTAATTCTTATGCCTTCATGAGGGCATTTGAATTGACGTGCACACATCTCGGTGTCGGGGCCACCCTCCCTTTGTTCTTTCGACTCTTCTCTTTACAACGCCAAGTCGGTCGTGGGGGCGCTCGGAAGGGCTTCATCTCTTTCAGGCAGCAGACCAAAATCTTCAAGGCCCATTCGGAATTTATCTGGTCATTCAAGGGCGATTATTTCCTGGTCGAACCGGTGACCCAGGAGGAAACCAGGTCGATCAGCTTCCTTGGGGTCGACACTGATGAGAATGATGTACCCAAGCTTGATGCCCAAGGGAAAGAAGTCCCTCGGCGGATTTGGATGTTCCCTTTTTCTTGGGATTATCTCCACTATGACATGTCGGTGAGCGGGTTTGTCCAAATTGGGGACACGCTGAACGAAGATGACGGGGCTAGCTTTGAAGGATTTCTCAAACTGGTAGCATCATTCACCCCCGTCCCGATGCTCGACAGGGAGGGCAAGGTAATGCTCGATGCTAACAAGGGAGAAGCCGTGGATCGTCCTCTGATCGACGTGACAGCGCTTCTTGCGTGTGAAAATGGGTAGGAAGTTTACGAGCTTTTTGGTATTTGTAGTCGCGTCTTTATTTACTTCCGCTCTTGACGTACGATTTGTGTTTTTATTGCTCGGTACTAATCGTATTTCTTTTTGTCTTTCTGCAGCTTCTATGGCCAATTCCCTCGACAAGATTCAAGAAAAGGTACGGTAGACCAACAAAAGGAAAGTAAAGGTTGTTCAAACCCGACTGACGGGTAACACCACGAGCGGCTCGGGCTCAGGCCCAGTGGGTCAAGGTTCTCTGGGCATGACTTCGTCCTCTCAACTGAAGAGGCACAATGGCGGTTCCTCTGTGCTGGATCTGACCACCAACGCTCCCCCCAAACCAAAATATCTCCTACCCTCATGCTTCATGAAGCATAATTTTTTCGAAGACACGACTTTGGAAGTCGAGGGAGCAGACATATTGCAGGTCGAGAGGATGGATCGTCCTGCTCGAAGGTTGTCGTTGGCTCAGGATGCTAGCACTGTCATGAGGGTGTTGGCCATGGCCTCGAGTTTGGTCGAGGGAAACCCAGGGCATGAACGGGAGGTTAATCGTCTGAAGTCCTTTCTGGCAACGTCTAAAGAGAACGCGAAAAAGGCTGCTGAGGAAGCGACCAAATCTCTGAAGAAGCATGTTGAGATGATTGCTAAGTTGGAGGTGGACAAGAGGAAGGCCCTCGACCACAACAAGAAGATGAAAGACGCTTTTATGCCTAAGGAGGATGAGGACGAGGACACCAAGAGCTTGATGACTCGTGCACACTTCTTTGCTCGGTTGGAGCAAGATTTGGAGGAGCTGATGGATACGACCAAGCTGAACTTCCAAAACGCTATTGACCAGATCAAGGTGCTTTATCCCGAGTTTGATCTTAATACCAATCGGATCAATTATTTGTACAAGATCGAGGAGGGTCGGATCATTGTTCCAAATGACATGATAGTGGACGACACTCATCCCGACGAGCCCGTTCAATTAAATCTAGCCGAGGTCCAGCCACTTCAGAGTGAGGGTCAGCCTAACGTTCGCATGGGGGAAGGGAATTAACCAGGATTGCGTGCCGTAATGTGTAATTTATTTTCTTTTCTTGCTCGGGGACTTGGTCCCATTTTTATGTAATCTTAAACAAGTCGGCCCCTTGGGGTCTCGATCTTTTAATTAATGTTTTTGACCTTGGTGGTCGTTTTATCATCTTTGTATTGCTTTAATTGTTACAAGTGATTCTTCGTCCGTCGGAGGACCGTTATCTAGAGTGTATGAAATTTCGCTAAGTATTTTACGCTTGATATTTATTTGGTCGTAGCGCTGATCGACCTGAGAAGGCAAGGATTTGCTCGCAACGGGGGATAATGCTTGTTGAAAGGTATTGTCTGTTGGTTAGGGAAACCGAACAAGTTATGCAGAGGTTTGCTCTGACACGGCGCCCAAGTCAAGATCATGGCTCGGGTTTCGTGGCTTGGACGTCCCATCGCGAGTTGGGGTTCTTCCTGGTCGTGGTACTTAGGCGACGACGAAATCGTTTGAGTATCCGACTGTGCGGTAGTTACCTCCCTCGGGCACGAGGGGGTCCTGATGCTTGTACCTAGGCACACAGGTTGGTCGGACCGTTTGCTCCTCATTTTAGAGTCGAACAGAGGTGACGTTTGTACTAGCTGTAGTATTATTTGAGTTTCTCGATGTTCCACAGCCGAACGAGCTCTTTCCTTGTATATTTTCTAAGTAATAGGCTCCATTTTAGGTCTTCGCTTGAATGCGATATGGACCTTCCCAATTGGGGGTCAGCTTCCCCTCCCTGGAGTCCTTGTGGTTTTTTCTCAGGACGAGGTTGCCAACCTCGAATGCTCGTCTGATGACCTTGGCATCGTGTCGAGCTACTATTTTTTGTTTGAGGGCATTTTCTCGAAGAGCAGCCCGCGATCGGATTTCTTCGACCAGGTCGAGCTCTTCGCGAAGCATCTCAGAATTGGTGTCCTGATCCATGGGCGATTTTGTTCGCCTGGTCGGGATGTGCATTTCTATGGGTATGACCGCTTCGGTCCCATAGGCTAATCGGAATGGGGATTCCCCGGTCATTGAATGGGGAGTGGTTATGTATGCCCAAAGTACGCTATGCAGCTCTTCGACCCAACGTTTTTTATGCTCGTCCAGCCTTCATTTTAATCCGCTTATTATCACTCTGTTCGCAGCTTTTGCTTGTCTGTTAGTTTAAGGGTGTTCGACTGAGGCGAAGTGTTGTTTGGTCCCTACCGAGGCTACAAACTCTTGGAAATTCCTATCAGTGAATTGGGTTCCATTGTCTATCACGATGGCGAGCGGTACTCCGAACCAAGCAAGGATGTTTCGTTTAAAGAAACGTAAAATGTTGAGTGTAGTGATTTTGGCCAAAGCCTCTGCCTCTATCCATTTGGTGAAGTAGTCGATACCTACAATGAGGTATTTGTTTTGGCCTGACCGACGACAAAAAGGCCTAGGATGTCCAGCCCCCACCAGGCGAAAGACCATGGGGAGGATAGCGACCTCGGCTTGGTAGGTGGTGTTATGTGTATGTCACCGTTCCGTTGGCATTTATCGCATTTCTTGACATGCTCTTTTGTGTTGTTCTACATTGTCGGCCAATAATATCCTGCTCGTAGGACTTTTCGTGCCAGTGATCTCCCGCCCGGATGCTGGGCGTTAATTCCTTCATGGACTTCTCTCAATACGTGAGGTACGTTTTCTTCTTCAACGCACTTGAGGATGGGTGTAGAGAAACCCCTACGGTACATTTTTCTCCCGACCATGATGTACGAGTAGGCCCTGCATCGAACGGTGTTGGCTGCCTTCGGGTCCGTCGGCAACTCTTCTTTGGTCAGATAGTTGAACATTGGGGTCATCCAGCAATTGGCGTCGCCCACGACGTTGACGTCTACTGGAGGTGGAGGTTTTCTGATGCTAGGTCGAGGGAGTACCTCTTGTATGACAGATTTATTGCCTCCCTTCATTTTAGTACTGGCCAATTTGGATAAGATATCTGTTCGGGTATTGTTTTCACGTGGAACGTGCTTAACTTCTACGGACGCAAATCGTTTTAGTTTCTCTTTGACCAAGGACAAGTATTCAGACATGTTGTCATTCTTAGCTTGGAAATCTCCATGTACTTGGTTGGCGACCAGCTAGGAGTCCGTGCATATAGTGATATCCTCGGCACCGAGGTCGTCCGCTAGTCGTAGGCCGGCCAGGAAGGCCTCATATTCCTCTTGATTGTTGGAAGTGGGGAAGGATAGGGTTAAGGAAACCTCGATGATGGTTCTTTCTTCCTTCTCCAACATAATCCCCGCTCCGCTGCCTGCCGAGCTAGAGGCTTCGTCTACGAAGATGATCCATTTGGACGTTGTCGTTGGAGTTTGCTCGGGGAAGGTGAGCTTTGCTACGAAGTCGGCCAAAGCTCGGGCCTTCAGCGCTTGCCTAACCTCATACCTAATGTCGAATTCGGATAGCTCCAATGACCATTTTAGCATCTGTCCAGCCATGTCTGGCCTACCGAGTGGTTGCTTATTTGGTTGCCCGGTTCTTACGACAATCGTATGGGCCAAGAAATAATGCCTAAGCCTTCTTGCGGCGAAGAGGAGGGCCATTGCTACCTTTTCGATCTGCTGATATCGCAGCTCTGGGCCGTGCAAAGCCTTACTCGTGAAGTAAATTGGTTTATGTCATTCAGGCAATTCTTGAATGAGAGATGCACTTACAGCCTCGTTTGCGACCGCGAGGCAAAGATATATAATTTTGCCTTCGTTAGGCCTGGAGAGCACTGGAGGCTCGGGTAGCGCTTTTTTCAAGTGGGCTAGGGCTTGCTCGCATTCATTCGTCCATTTGAAAGGTGATTCTTTACGAAGGAGTTTTTAGAATGGAAGTGCGTGTTGGGCGGACTTAGCCACGAATCGAGCGAGCGAAGCGAGCACTCCGTTTAATGATTGTATAGATTTCTTAGAGTTTGGCGTAGGAATCTCTGTGAACGCCCGACATTTTTCGGGGTTGGCTTCGATTCCCCGCTCGGTCAGATAAAACCCGAGAAATTTGCCCGCTCGAAATCCGAACGTGCATTTTTCAGGGTTGAAGCGCATTTTGCATTTTCGAGCTTGGTCGAATACCTTTCGTAGGTGGGAAGCTTTCGCTCCCGAAGATTTTGCATCCCGGTACAAGCGCGAACGGTCGGCGAAAAGAAATGAGAACACACAGCAGTGAACTCAGAAAGACAAGAGTCGCCAGCTAGTCATTTTTATCCCGGAGGAAAGGCAATGCTGCATAGACCTAGAAAGATATGGATAAGACGGTTGCGAACCAGAGAGACTGAGAAAGGGGGTTGGTTACAACCTGGGAAGGTATTAGCACCCAGATTGTCCGTCGTACTCGACGGGATCCACGCTTAAAAGATTTGTGTTTTAAAAGGGTAGTGTCAGTGTTATCTGTGTATCAAAGAGCTGGAAAAGGATGTACAAGTGTCAGTGTAAAAGAAGTGAAGTGTATAAGGGAAGTGTCAGTGTAAGAACAAGAATTAAATGCTCAAGATCATGAGGCTAAAGAATGATACAGGAAGGAGGGGGAATATACAGAGACTTTTGTTCGATAACTGTTAAGTTATGCCTACGTATCCTCTCGTGCAATGAGGAAGTCAGAACACCGTAGTTCGACCCAAAGAGACTGAAAGATAAATTGACTTGTGAACTGCTTGCTTATCTATGCTCAAGTGTATGACCTGTCTGGCTCAGGTGCAAACTGTCTTGCATTAGACGAAAGAAGCAAGTTCTCGTTTGTGAGTGAATAAGATGAGAAAAGAATCCCGAAGGAGACGATTATTGTTTGTTTTGGATGCTTTCAGTCTTTTATTGCTTTTGAAGGTTTGTCATAAGTTAATGAGCTTAAGCCTAAACCAATGGGTTAGTAAATTCATCACATCTTCCCTCTGATTAGGGGTAATGAGAATACCTTAAGTGTGAAGTCAGCATCTCACACTTAATCACCATGGTGTAGGATTAAGATCATTAACCTACTTGCAATTATTTAGATGTTTTTGTTGTTTTTGTTTAGTGTTAAGTAATGAGATTAAGCCATAATCAGATATTAAACAGACTCATTACACCATCCTAATAGAAGGATAATAGATGAGAATGTTTAAGCTGGGGAAAGCTCCTCAACTTCATCCATGATTAGGGATTAACCCCATGACAAAACAAAGCCTTTATTAAGTGGATTTTAGTTAATGATAAGATAAAGAAGTGTTTTTTAGGGTTTGTGAGACAACTTGAGGGGGACTTGTCCATTAACACTAGGGTTAGTCCTTCTTAACCAATTAAGGAAGAATTAGAACCCTAATGCAAGGCCCAAGTTACAAGCTTGATGTCTTGATGATTATTAAGTGAATTTATTAAGGGATTTAAACACATTAAGGGTTTAACACTTAGGATTAAAGTTATACACTCCATCCTAATAGAAGGATGCAGGCATAAGCTTAATCACAAAGCCTTAAAACCTTTAGGGTTTAGTCCTGATCATGAGATGAGAAAAGAAGACTCAAAAGAGACATAAAGGCAAAAGCTAAGTGGGGGACTAAACAAAACCTAATTGTTATCATGCTTGGTTATTCCTAAGGCTTGTGAGGTTTACAAGAAAGATCTTCAGAGAAACCACCAGGAAGCAAATGAAAGAAGCAAAGAGAAGCAAAGTAACTTGCTTCACTTAAGAAGACAAGTCACTTGAAGAAAGAAAGTAATATGAACAAGAAAGAGCAAGCTCAATCCAATACACATACAAAAATGCAGCAATGATGCATAAGAGAGATGAAAAGAGGTTGTGAGAAGTGAAGGCAAATTCACTTCTCAAAGTTACTTACCACTTGAAAAGTTAGTGAAAGGAATGAAATGCAATGCAAATGGGATGGAATGGCATGATGCAAACCAAAACCAGAAGCAAATGTATGATGATAATGATGCTAAGAGATGATGCAAACATGAGGCAAGGCATGAGAATGATCATACAAACATATGGATGCAAGAGAAGCATGCTTTGAACCATGGATGTTCATGAAAAGTTATGAAATGCAAATGACATACAACATGGCAAATGAAAGATGCAATGATCACACATGATTCCAATATGCCCTAAGATGTGTTATGAATCAAATGGATACACAAAATGTTATGGCAAGTCATAGTATGCAAGCAAATGGGAAGTGAATGCAAATGAAAGCCCAAATTAGGGTTTATGATCAATACACAAAACAAAAATCAAAACCAGAAGCAAACACTATGATAAAAATTTGAAAATGCATCCAAAGGAACCCTAAACCTATACAAACTCACTGCCCAAAGGAGGGGACCCAACTCTTAACCTAGTGAGAGTTATGAATTTCTTAAGATTGCTAGGGTTTCAAGGTACCTTGTCAAGAAAAATGCAAAACAAATAGGAAATGCAAGATCAATTCATGCCAATTTTAACCTATAAACTACATGATATGCAAGATGCAATGCAAAAAGAATCATGATCCAACTCTCAAAGGTTAGACAAAAATGAATTTTTAAAGTTTGAATCAAAATAATGCCTTGAAATGAAATTAATTCCATGGAAAATTGTCAAAAGTCATCAAGATCAAAAAAGAAATTTGGTTTGAGGGTTGGACAATGTTTCTAAATGATTTTAAATGTTTCATGAATTTTTGTGATTTTTAAATACTTAAAAGTATTTTTAATGAATTAATTCTCATTAATCAATTAAAAATAAACTTTTAAATGATTTAAAAATATTTTTTCAATGTAAAAAATAAAAATAAAAATATTTTTGGTTTCTGAAAATTAATAAAAGGTTTAATAAAAATTTTCAGAATTTTTCAAAGTGTTTTGCTATTTTTAAATAAATGTACAAAACAAATGAAATAAAATGAAAATAAAAATGAAATTTATGAGAAGTAATCAGAATCAAGGGCTGAGGTTTGAATGGATTGAGCGCGCATTGACTGGCGCCAGATCTAAGGGCTGTAATTTAAACTGACCTAATTAAGATAAACTGAATTAATTAATTTAATTAAAGATGATTAGGGTTTTAATGAGAGATCATGTCCACTCAATCGCGCGCGGGTCAGCCCTAGTCAACTCATCCTACGCTTCACATTCAAACTCATATTAATGACTTTGATTAGCCCTAAACAAATTCAGGTGGCCGGAGAAGACTTCCGGTCGTCTTCTCCGGCGAGACCTCTGACCTAACTCTCTCAAAACCTCACCAACTCCTGCCAAAACCTCCAGATCAACTCATCTAAACCTCCTAAACAACAATCCAGCCATAAAACTCATTTCTTTTTCGTGAATCATGAAGAACAAACAGAAATCAAGTTTACGGGCAAACTTTCAGATCAAGCATACAACCTCAAATCTCAATCATTTTCAAAAATAAAATGTTCAGTGAACTCAGGGAAGCATGTAGATCAGCTTAGAAACAAGAGAAAAGAGTTCTGGAAAAATGAATTTCCATGGCTACCTGAATCGAAGCTTTGATTTCTGGAACTTTCTGGCTGGCCCTTTGATCCAAAACACCTCTAATGGACCTCCTGAGAAGCTTGCAATACTTGTTTGGAGTTAAAAATGGCTGGTTTGAAAGATTGCTGAAGTTCTGTTCAAAGGGGGGCAGAAATCGTATCTTGGTTTCAATGACTTTCAGGCTGTTTTGATGATTGGTTTGTGATCAGTGAGTCATGTTGAGATTGATGGTGAGGTTTGTTTGTGTGTTTGAAGCTTGTATGATGAGTTTCGAATGGTTTTGCATATGAGGTGAAAAGTGAGAATGATGTCTTCTTGGAGCTTTCAGGCTTGTGTGTGTTATGAAATGGCTTGCTTTTGATTTGTATAAACAAATGGGATTGGCTCAGAAAGTGGTTGTGGCATAGTGTGATTGGTATGGGCAAGTTGCCAAAATGTCAACTTGACTTGTACTTGAGGTATGGGCAATGGTACTACTTGCTTTTTGGCTTGCTTTGGCTCAGCTTGAATCAAGGAATGCTATGGAATAGGTCTAGAAGCCATGCAGCAAGTGGTTTATGGTTTGTGATAGGTTTTGCACTTTTCACAAAGTTTGGCCCCTTTGTGATTTCTTGAAGTCCAAGGCATGAAATGAGATGATTCTTGGGCCAATTATGATTTTTAGGAGTCATATGATCATGTTGTAATGAGTTTGTGCATATTTGAAGTCTTTAGAACACTTGATCATACCATTTTGCAAAATGCCTCTTTGGTAGAAAACTTCAAATTATGTGATTTTGGCCAACTTTGACAAGCCATAACTCTTGATCCAAAATGAATTAGAACAAGTTCTTGTACTTTTTGAAAAGGGAATGATCCATTCTTCAACTTTCATGACCAAAGTTTTTCCATTTGAAGCATTTTTGAATCAAAAAGCAAGGGTTGAAAAAGTTTCCCAAAATGGCAATTTTCATTATAAGTCAACTTTCCCAAAAAGTCAACTTTGCAAATGGCTTGAAATTTTTCAATTTTGTGAACTTCCAACATCTTATATGATCAAATAAAGATCATACACAATCAAAATGATGAAGAACACCCCTTGGTTGGGTCATTGGGGGCCTCAAATGCCCTGATTTTGCACTGACTTGCTCAAAAAGTCAACTCTTGATCAGATGACTTCCCCATGGAATTTCTTCATGAAAATTGATATGCATGATCCCTATACCATATAGAGACCAATAGAAACAAGAATGACCAAAAAAATTGGAGTTATGGCCTTTGAAACCAAAACCCTAATTCTAGGTCATCTGTGCAGTTAAACCTGGCTCTGCTTCCATGCCATTCTCAGTTCTTGTGATTTTTTTGACATTCTTGACTTTGAGAGGATATAATATGATGCTTGAACACACATGGACCCCTTTGAAGTGATTGATGACCTTTGGAGTGTCTCAAGTGGCTCTTGGATTGCTCAGATCACAAACCCTAGATGCAGATGACTTAGAATCAATGCAGTGAACCACAAATGTGATATGAGATGCTATGATTGAACTTATGCATATGAAAAGATCACAAGCCATGGTGTGAATGGGTGAGGGAAAATTTGGGGTGTTTACAGCTGCCCCTATTCAAGCATGAGTTAGCTGTGCAGAATGTAAGCAACAGCTTAACAGGCAAACAAGATAACTTGTGGTTGAATACCAAAGACAGTCCAAAATTTGCACTCACAGAATGAAGAAGAAAAGGGATATAGATTGTAAAAGAAAATAAAGTATATTGTAAAGTGAGGGCGACAGAGGACGACCATCGAGCAGAGGACGACAGCTGGGGAAAGCAATGGCGGGGACGACCGTCATGCTGGGGAAAATGCGGGAAATAAAGCAATGACGGGGACGGCCGACATGTTGGGGATATGAGAGATTATGATGGGGACGGCCATCAAATAAAGCTATACGACTCTCTGGGGATTAATGAAAAATGATGGGGACGGCCATCAGGTTCATAAAGTAATGTAAACAACGATGGGGACGACCATCGGGCTGAACTGATGAAGGACGATCATCAGGAAAAGGAAAAGGGACCACGACGGGGACGGCCATCGGGTTAAAGAATAAATGAAATAATGATGAGGGACGGTCATCAAAGGTGAAGGACGATCACCTAGCAGGGGACGGCTGCTCTGTTGGGGATAAGATGAGGGACGGTCATCTAAGGTGAAGGACGATCACCTGGCAGGGTACGGCTGCCGAAAGTATTGCGACATAGGACGAATGTCGGATAAAAGGTCAACGATGGGGACGGCCATCGGACGAGCATGATGAAGGACGATCATCAAGAGGTGAAGGAAGATCACCTAGCAGGGGATGACTGCTCTCAAGGTTTATCATGACATAGGACGAATGTCAGATAACAAGATCAACGATGGGAACGGCCATCGGATAAAATGATGAAGGACGATCATCAAAAGGTGAAGGACGATCACCTAGCAGGGTACGGCTGCTAAAAATCACGACATAGGACGAATGCCGGATAAAAGGTCGACGATAGGGACGGCCATCGGACGAGCATGATGAAGGACGATCATCAAGAGGTGAAGGACGATCACCCAGCAGGGGACGGCTGCTCTCAAGGTTTATCATGACATAGGACGAATGTCAGATAGAAAAAGGTTGCTTTGCTGGCGACCTACTGGGGAATGGTAAACACGGACGAGTGTTCACATCCAGGAAATAAAAGGTATAAGTGTTTTGACGTTGTGTATAGATTAAAGATGCGGACGAGCATCCCTAAGACTACGATACGGACGAGTATTGGGTAGAAACAAATACTAACACGTGTTCTGAGATGATGATACAGACGAGTATCAACTGGTTAACAAGGAACACGAGCGAGTGTTGATTCTGAGGGGACTCTTCTGGGGAATAGTAGACACAGACGAGTGTCTAATTCAAGAAGACATGAGTGTTTGACGCGTTTATGGATTAAAGATGCGGACGAGCATCCTTAAGACTACGATACGGACGAGTATCGGGTAAAAACAAACGCTTGACGCATGTTCTGAGATGATGATACAGACGAGTACCATCGGGTTACCAAAGAACACGGACGAGTGTCGAATCTGAGGGGATTTGAGTGTATATACAAGATACGGACGAGTATCTGTATGAGTGACATAAGTATGAGTGGTGTACAGGAAGTTGTCTAACCTGCTGGGGAGAGTGACACGGACGAGTGTCAGAAAAAGTATATCATAAACAAGTATATACTTTACAAAGTATTTAGGCAACTGTGTTGGGGAAAATGACACGAACGGGTGTCAGGGAATTTGTATGGATATATCTTGTGAGTGCAAAGAGGACGCTTTGGCTTTCTGCTGGGGTATGACACGGACGGGTGTCAAGAAGGATATGTAATATATATAAGTGGTTTGTTTGTACAGAAAGCTCGGGCGACTTTACTAGGGAATGATGACACGGACGGGTGCCAAAAGGAGTGTGTATTTGTGTTTATGAGTGTAAGGCCAATGTTTTAGCTTTACTCCTCCGCTGGGGATATGACACGGACGGGTGTCAGGACGTATCCGTATCCTTAGGGAAGGTGCCTTGGCTCTCTGGTGGGGAGTTTCGGGGGAGTTTGTTGTATACTGTTGATGGACTGTTAATATTTACAAGTATTTGATTCAGAACATGGCTCATGGTTATGCAATATGTTTGATTTTTTCCGTAATGCTCCGTTTTAGACGGAATGCTACGCTTTGTGGGGAGAATATGATGCTAATGCCATGATTATGCAAAAATACCGATCCGGGATCTGGGTCCCGTTGCTACGAAGATCTCTGGTTAATCTGTTTGAAGTGAACATCCCAGCTGGGGATGAGATCATTGGTATATCTGACATATGGGACTCTGCTTGGGGATATAGGCCACTGATAGACCTATCTTTGGTAATGAGGGACCCAGCTGGGGTTTGTAGAAGCTTTCTTCACCCTGTTGCGAGATCTTCAGGCATTGCTCTTCTGAATAGAGGTTGAAACTCTGTGGGGGAGATGGTTCCCTGGCTTTTGTACTTGGCTGTGGAGGAAGTAAATGGAAACTCGGCTGGGGAGAAATAATGAATGGCAACTCAGCTGGGGAGAAAGCACCTACGGTGCTAAGACTGAGTGAATGATGATTTGCCAGCTGGCTGGGATGAAGCTTTCATCCCCCATGCTGCGCTCTGAATACCCGCAATCCTGAAAAGACAGAGAAATGCACAATTAATCCCGAGGTATCCCTTACCGGATTCCATCATAGGAGTTTAGACACTCCCGGGAGTAAATATATTTCCTGCAAGCACGTATTTTTTAGAAGAAGAGCATCTGCATTTATGCAATCAGTATCTTAAGGACATCAGACATTTTGCAAATGAAGGTAAAGTGTACGAGACAAAATGTGACTGAAAATCTGATTTTATTGATTCGTGTGCCCCGAATTGGCAAATACAGTCAAAGAAACAAATCCCCTAAAATGAGGAGATTGTTACAAATTGAGAAATAAAATGTTGGCAATGTTGATGACGCTTCAAGGAGCTTCCCTTTTGCTATGACTCGTATGACATTTGACGCTTTTCTCGTCTTGCTTTCTGAAGAAGGCTGACTCTGAAAGAAGCTTGATCCTTCCGAA
This sequence comes from Lathyrus aphaca, assembly GCA_963966055.1. Lineage (NCBI taxonomy): Eukaryota > Viridiplantae > Streptophyta > Magnoliopsida > Fabales > Fabaceae > Lathyrus > Lathyrus aphaca. Next base: position 117,151,039 of record OZ014524.1, on the reverse strand, counting down.
TCTTACCAAGTTGTAAGTGATACAGACGAATTCAGAATGCAGTTGTTCGCTTATTCCCTTATTTAGCATGGATCGCCCTTTCGGGTTTTCAATCCATCGGGATACCCATTTTTTCCTGAGTTGTCCAATGCGGCTTTTCAACTCAGCGGGTGTACATTTTTTTTGTTTATTTTCCCTTATTTTTGCCCGAGTCTTTTATTCTGTTTTTGACTCGCCGGGATGCCCTATTTTTGCCTGGACTTACATTCTGTTTTTATGTCCAGCGGGTCATTTTTTATGCGAAGTATTTTTTAACTGCATCTGAATTCACAGGGGACGGGAAGTCTTCACCATCCATAGTACTGAGCATTAGTGCTCCACCGGAGAAAACTTTCTTTACTACGAATGGCCCTTCATAGTTCGGAGTACACTTGCCCCTGTGGTCTGTATGAGGAGGGAGGAGTCTTTTCAGCACAAGATCTCCCACTTGGTACTCTCGGAGCCTGACTTTCTGATCAAAGGCTTTCTTCATTCTTTTCTGATACAGCTGCCTATGACAAACTGCAACTAATCTCTTTTCTTCAATCAGACTCAGTTGTTTATATCGGGACCGGACCCACTCTGCTTCGTTCAGCTTAACATCCATTAGTACTCGTAAGGAGGGTAATTCAACTTCAACAGGTAGGACTGCCTCCATACCATACACAAGTTGATACGGTGTTGCCCCAGTGGATGTCCTGATTGACGTACGGTACCCATGAGGGGCAAATGGTAGCATTTCATGCCAGTCTTTGTATGTGACTACCATCTTCTGCACAATCTTCTTGATATTCTTGTTAGCCGCCTCTACAGCACCGTTCATCTTTGGCCTGTAAGGAGAAGAATTGTGGTGTTGGATCTTGAAGTCCCGGCATAACTCTGCCATCATTTTGTTGTTTAAGTTAGAACCATTATCAGTAATGATTCGCTCGGGCACCCCATACCGACAGATGATGTCTCTCTTCAGAAATCGGGCTACCACTTGTCTTGTAACATTTGCATATGAGGCTGCTTCAACCCACTTGGTAAAATAGTCAATGGCTACCAAGATGAATCTGTGGCCATTTGAAGCAGTCGGTTCAATCTTGCCGATCATGTCAATGCCCCACATGGCGAAGGGCCAAGGTGAAGACATCACATTCAAAGGATTGGGAGGCACATGCATCTTATCCGCATAAATCTGGCATTTATGGCATTTTCTGGCATAAGCACAACAGTCTGCATCCATCGTGATCCAATAATAGCCTGATCTTAACAACTTCTTCGCCGTGGCATGCCCTCCGGCATGGGTACCAAAGGATCCTTCATGCACTTCATGCATCAACAAGTCTGCTTCTGTCCTATCAACGCATCTGAGGAGTACCATATCAAAGTTTCTCTTGTACAGGGAACCATCAGTATTCAGGAAGAAACTACCAGCAAGCCTTCTTAATGTCTTCTTATCATTGGAAGATGCCCCAGGTGGGTATGTCTGATCCTCCAAGAAGCACTTAATGTCATGGAACCAAGGCTTGTCATCTTTAACAATATCTGCTGCAAATACATACGTTGGTCTGTCAAGTCTGGACACTGAAATCCGAGGTACAAAGTTGGCGGCTTGAACTTTGATCATGGATGAAATGGTGGCAAGAGCATCTGCAAACTGATTCTCGTCCCGAGGGATATACTCAAGCTTTACTGTTGTAAAGAAATTTAATAACCTCCTTGTATAATCCCTGTAAGGTATCAGATGATCCTGGTGTGTGTACCATTTGCCATTGGTTTGATTGATTACCAGAGCTGAATCCCCGAACACAGTCAAAGTATTGATCCTGAGGTCAATGGCTTCCTCAAGACCCATAATGCAAGCTTCGTATTCAGCTTCGTTGTTAGTGCAATTAAAGGTGAGCTTTGCCGAGAAAGGCATGTGAACCCCTTTAGGTGTAATGAGTACTGCACCAACACCACGACCATTCATATTAACAGCCCCATCAAACATCATAGTCCATTCTTCTTCCGGGTCAGGCCCTTCAGTGTGAACAGGCTCTTCATGATCTTTTGCTTTTATGAACATGATGTCTTCGTCAGGGAAGTCAAATCTCATAGGATGGTAATCATCAATGGGTTGCTCAGCAAGATAATCAGACAATACACTGCCCTTGATGGCTTTCTGAGATGTGTACTGAATGTCATATTCCGTGAGGATCATTTGCCATCTTGCAACCCGTCCGGTAAGTACTGGCTTCTCAAAAATTTACTTAACTGGATCCATCTTTGAGATCAATAAAGTGGTGTGGGTCAACATATACTGCCTTAGTCGGCGAGCAGCCCACGCTAAAGCACAGCAAGTTTTCTCAAGCAGTGAATAGCGCTGTTCACAGTCGGTAAACTTTTTGCTTAGGTAGTATATTACATACTCTTTTCGACCAGACTCGTCATGCTGGCCCAGCACACACCCCATGGACTCTTCTAATACTGTCAAGTACATGATTAGAGGTCTTCCTTCAACTGGAGGCATAAGGATTGGAGGTTCTTGCAAGTACTCCTTGATTTTGTCAAAAGCCCTCTGGCAGTCTTCGTTCCACCTGACCGTTTGTTCCTTTCTTAACAGTTTGAACAAAGGTTCACAGGTTGCTGTAAGGTGAGATATGAACCGTGAAATGTAGTTCAATCTACCTAGAAAACCTCAAACTTCTTTCTCAGATTTTGGTGCAGGCATTTCTTGAATGGCTTTGACTTTATCAGGGTCAACTTCAATCCCTTTCTCACTTACAATAAATCCCAGCAGCTTACCAGATCGCACCCCGAATGTGCATTTGTTGGGGTTCAGCTTCAGTTGGTACTTCCTCAGACGCTTGAATAACTTCAGCAGGTTTACCAGGTGGTCTTCTTCTGTGAGGGACTTGGCAATCATGTCATCCACATAACATTCTATTTCTTTATGGATCATGTCATGGAATAATGTTACCATAGCCCGTTGATATGTAGCACCAGCATTCTTTAGTCCGAATGGCATCACCTTGTAACAGAACGTGCCCCAGGGTGTGATGAAAGTTGTTTTCTCCATGTCTTCAGGTGACATTTTGATCTGATTGTATCCTGAAAATCCGTCCATGAAGGAGAACACCGAGAACTGAGCCGTATTATCCACCAATATATTAATGTGAGTAAAGGGAAATCATCTTTCGGACTGGCTCTGTTCAAGTCCCGGTAGTCTACACACATCCTTACCTTGCCATCCTTCTTAGGCACAGGTACAATATTAGCAACCCACGGCGGATAGCTAGTCACAGCAAGGAACCCGGCGTCCCACTGCTTTTGTACCTCTTCTTTGATCTTCATTGCCATGTCCGGGCGAGTACGGCGTAGCTTCTGTTTAACTGGTGGGCAGTCTTCTCTTAAGGGCAGCTTGTGCGTAACGATATCAGTGTCCAACCCTGGCATATCCTGATAAGACCAAGCAAACACATCCACATATTCACGAAGTAGGTCAATCAGTTGTTCCTTTACTGAGTCTTGTAAGCAGGCCCTGATCTTAACCTCTTTCACATCTTCATCCGTACCAAGATTAATCGTTTCGACCTCCTCCTGATGAGGAGTGATAACCTTCTCCTCTTGCCTTAACAACCTGGCTAGCTCTTCAGGAATCTCATAATCTTCTTCAACCCCTTCATCAGCTTGATTGATTAGATTGTCAAAGTCATACGAAGTCATAGCTGTGCTGTTGTCGGTGCAGTCTGAAAGGCACTCTCTGCAAGGGTTTAGATTGTTCATTTTAGTGATTGATTTTAATCTTGTTTAGAAAGAGTGAAATGAAGTTATCATTTTGAAAACATTGCCATTTTATTTTTGTACAAAAAGAAAAAATGAAAAACAGTGAGTGGGAAAGGAAAAAGACTCATTTGCAAAAGATGTCCGATATTCATTGATTGATCTATTTGCACAAAATTACAAGATGGCCCGATTACAAAATGAGTCTTGTCATCTTGGGTAAGATGCAAGACTTGATGCATGCTTAAAAATACAGGAAATAATAATTACTCTGCAGGAGTAACCCTTATAATTTCCTGGGAAGACCAGTTTGAGACACGACTCCCTGGGATCCTTGGACGTATCCGGCTCTCCAGGTTGCGTTCATCTTCCGACTCATCTTCCAAGTTGTTTACTGCATCAGGGGTGAGCATCCCCCCACTGATAAAACCGGGCTTCTTAGCAGCCTCTGATTGATCTTGTTGAGTTGGTTTGTAACCCAACCCAAATTTGTCCTCCTTCTTCTCTACAGGCAGCAACTTGCCCCAGCCTTGGGCAGTCCCCACTTCAACAACCTTCCTGGCTTGCTGATAAGACGTCATGGAGGTTCCAAGTACAGCAGACGCTTCATTAATGTTCAGGGCTTCAAATCCCTGGCTCATGGTTTCATGGATCTCTCCATCCATCTCAATATATTTGTACGTAGCCAGATGGCTAACAAAAATATCTTCTTCACCACAAATGGTGATGATCTGGCCCTCCCACTCGAATTTCAGCTTCTGGTGAAGGGTTGACGTAACTGCGCCAGCGGCATGGATCCAAGGTCTACCCAACAAACAGCTGTAGGCCGGCTGAATGTCCATCACATAGAAGGTAATTTTAAAAATCTGCGGGCCAATCATCACAGGCAGATCAATCTCTCCTAGCACTGATCTCTTAGAGCCATCAAATGCTCTCACCACCAAATTACTTGGACGCAATGCCAAGCCATCATGCTCCAGCTTCACCAAGGCTTTCTTTGGTAAAACATTGAGTGAAGACCCAGTGTCTACCAGTACATGTGATAGAACAACACCCTTGCATTCTAGGATGATGTGTAAAGCCTTGTTGTAGTTACATCCCTCAGCTGTTAAATCAGCATTGGTAAAACCCAATCCATGGCTGGTATTGACGTTTGCTACCACGGTCTCCAGCTGATTAACGGTGATCTCCTCTGGCACATATGCTGCGTGCAAGACTTTTAGTAATGCATTCCGGTGAGCTTCGTAACACATCAGCAGGGATAATATGGAGATTTTTGAGGGAGTTTGGTGAAGCTGATCCACCACTTTGTAATCACTTCTCTTTATAATCCTCATAAACTCGTCTACATCTTGTTCAAAAGATGTCTTCTGAGTTTCCTTGAGAATGGGTTCTTCGGATATTACACTCTTTCCTTTTTCCTTGGCAGTAGCTTCTGCTTCGGCATTAGGTCTTTGTGATTGCGAGGCAAAAAGGCGTCCGCTTCTGGTGAAGCCTCCGCCTCCCCCGACATTATCAATCTGTGGAGAAGAAGTTGAAGAGTCAAAAGTGATTTTCTCCCCATTGCAGTAAAGGTCAGAGCCATAATGCCAAGGGATGGCATTACTGCTTTCATAAGGAACTGGTCCAGGCACCGTGATGGTAACTGGACTGACTACTGCAGAGGAGGGTGCTGAAACGGTGTGCGGATCGTAGTAGATGGTGACTGGTGACCTGGCAGGAGATGCCACTGTTTGTTGTTGAAAATTGTTGTTAGGAGGAACATATGACGGATTATAATAAATGGTGACTGCTGAAATATCTGTTGGCGTTGTAGAAGATTCTGAATAAAGGGGTGCTGATGTTGTAGAAGAGATGGTTGTTGATATTTGGTTTGTTGAAGTGATAAATGAAGCATTTGTTGATGAGATTGAAGAATTGTTTGGAATAATTGTTGTTGCAGTTGTAGAAGACTCAGGAATTGTTGTCAAAGAGATTGCTGGATTTGTAGGTGTTGATGTTGTGATTTGAAGTAAGCCACTCTGGATAAGACCATCTATGCCGCTTCTCAAGTTATCACACCCGTTTACCGAAATATTGCAATAACCACAACCGAGCTCACACCCGGGGAACATCTGGCATTCTAGGAGCTGAGCTTTAATTTCTACCAGAGGTGTCCGAATCTGCCCAACACTGGTTATTAAGAAAGACGGCTTATCTTCCTCAATAGCATTAATTCTTGGTCCTCCGTGGTCGGGCATGGGATTCTTGTTGACATTTAGCGGGGGTGCAAAGTTTAGAGCTTTAGAATCTACTAGATCTTGCACTTTCATTTGTAAAGCTCTGCATTTCTCTGTACTGTGGCCAGGTGCATTGGAGTGAAAAGCACATCTGGCGTTGGCGTCATAATTTCTTGGCAGACTGGACAGATCTGGTGGTGCCAATGTCCTTAACTCAACTAAATTGAGTTTCAGGAGTTGTGGCAATAAAGCGGCATAAGGCATAGGGATTGGATCAATCACCCTATTAGCCTGAGATGGTCTCTGTTGAAAAGGTCTTTGTTGATTGTTGTTGCTGGTGTTGTTGTAGTTCCTCTGAGGCGGATACTGAACTTGTTGCTGGTAGTGGGGTTGTTGCTGTGGTTGATATGTTGGTTGCTGAGGAATTGGAGCGGGAATAGTGACAGCTGCCACTGACCTCTGAACATACTGAGGTCTGCCCCTGCTGGCATGGATAGCATTAGTCTCACTGGTTCTTCTAGGCCCCACAAAAGGCTTTTTGGGGTTGCTGGATGAGCTCGCACCATTATCGGAAATCTTACCCATCTTTAGAAGGCTCTCAATTCTTTCTCCAGCTATAACTACGTCAGCGAAGCTGGTGGAAGAAAAGGCAGCTAGCCTATCAATGTATGTCCCTTGAAGGGTATTCATAAACATGTCAGCCATTTCCCTTTCCGACATGGGTGGTTGGACAGCAGCAGCAAGCTGTCTCCACCTCTGGGCGTATTCCCGGAAGCTTTCTCTGGATGACTGAGACATTCCCATCAGGAGGGTCCTATTAGGAGCCATGTCCAGGTTATATTGGTATTGTCTGATGAAGGCCTCAGCTAGGTCCTTCCAGCATCTGATGGTTGCTCTGGTCAAGTGAGAGTACCATTCCCTTGAAGCCCCTGTCAAACTGTCTTCAAAGTAAAACATCCACAGTTTTTCATCCATGGTGTATGCCTTCAGCCTCCCCAGAAAGGATTGTAAGTGGGTTCGCGGACAGGAAGTTCCGTTGTACTTCTCGAAGCACGGGGGTTTAAACTTGTGGGGAATCCTTACCCCATCCACTAAACCCATGTCCATGACATCAAAGCCCAAGGAATTTTGAGACTCCAGAGATCTCAATTTCTCAGCAATTTCATCTAGCCTTCTGTCATAGGCTTCATCCCCAGCTCCCATTATAGTGAATTGATCCTCTTGGGGGTCTTCTTGTAATACTCTGCCTGCAGTAGCATTCCCTTGCACATTAGTAGGGATGTTGATCTTTGGGTGAAGATGAGGCCCATACACTGGTGGATTAACATGAGGCTGAACCCTCTCATTGTTGCTCGTTCCTCCAGTCCCCAGATGGGGTTCTTCTTGGGTTTGCCTCTCTACCAATGCCCTTAATCTTTCTTGGCTTTGAGCCAAACCATTCATCACTTCCATGAACTGGGTCATCTGGTTTCTCATCTCCAACCTCTCATTGGCCATTTGAGTCCTGACCTCTGTAAGATCCTGCTGTACTTGGTCCATCTGTATACCCGGAAGGTTGTTGCGAGTAGGATATCTGTGCGGACGGTTGAGTGGGAACACCCGACGGCAAGCAATAGTTCCTGAATCACAACAGAGTTAGTTACAGACAAAACAAAACCTACAAAACAAAACAAAGGTTAGTATGCAATGCAGTATGCTTATTTGTTTCCAAGGTATCCGGCTTGGCATTTGTCTGAGGAAGATGCTCTGATGTTGCTTGAGAGAGAGAGACTTAAATGAGACAAACTGACAAATATATTACAAACAGGGAATAATACATAGTTTGTTTTTTACAACACATGCCCCTGTGGGGTCAAAATACAACATAAAAAAAGAAAAGTACATGAAATGAAAGCAACAACAAGCAAAAGTCAGACACCAAGACCAAACTCATCCTCCTTAACTTCCTTCAGAAGTGCTTCAGTTACGGGATCAGCCGGATGCTCTGTAATGCTTCTGATAAGAAGGTTCCTGGTGGCAATAGCGGCAGTCAGCTTCTTGTGTCTGTCTTGGTCCTTTGACCTCTTCACACCAGCCCTAAGCTTCAACTCTGAAATTTCCTTCTGGGCTGCTAGCAGAGCCTCCTGTTGTTTTCTTTCACTTGCCTCCAACTGCTCAATCCTGTCTTGAGTTCTCTTATCTTCTTGAGTGCGAGCTTCAGTGATCCTGACCCACCTAGCTTGACTTTCCTTCAGATAGAGATCAGTTCTAGCCTTCTGAAACTGGGCCTCTTTACAGGCATTCTTCAAAATTTGCTCTCCTGCTCTTGATTTCTTGATGTAGCCTTCTGCTTTCTCAATCCTATCTAGATTCTCCATCTTTAGCTTTTCTAACCTCTCCATGTCTAGACGACCATTACTCCTCTCCCAGAGGGTCTTCTGCAGAGCTTGAGACAGATTCTCATTTCTTTCCTTCAGCTTCTCAAATTCTTCCAAGCTGATAGTGGCTGGAGGAGGTGCTGTGGATGGTCCAGGTGCATCCTCAATGGTGAAATGCATCCCAGAAATCTGAGCCCTAGCATGAGACCACTCATAATACTGTGCTGAAGCCATATTGTTGCATTTCCCAAGAATGGCCATCCCTTTGGTCTGGATGTTGTCCCAAGCCCAGGATGCTTGTCTGACAACATCTAGATTAGGCTTTATCTCACAATAAAGGGTTTCAGCCAAGTCTTGCACTCTAGGTGGGTGAACCAGAGCATAGCCCAACTGTCTTTTGAATAGCAAAGGGTTGTAGTTGATGCAACCCTTCACTCCTATCAGAGGTACATTGGGGAATTGCCCACAACTAGTAATTATGTCCCTGCCTTTGGTGCTCTGGGTACACCATCTGATGTCATCTGAGGTTAAAGCAGTGAGTCTTCTAGCCCAATTCTTCTGTTGGTGAGGGTTTAGGAAGGCATCAGTTTTAGGTAAGTGTTTGAGCAGCCAAGTATGAAACAGAGGAGCACAGCATCTCACTAACCTCCCTCTCTGCTTCTCATTCCTTTGGTGAATAGAATAGTAGAAATCTCCCAGCAAGGTGGGTACTGGGTTCCTCAAAAGGAAGAGGTGAATAGCATTCTTGCTAATAAACTTGGGCTCATCTGCAAAAAGTATAACCCCATATATATTGAGGGCTAACAATGCACAAACTGCTTTCCATTCTCCCAAGGAGGCCTTCAGGATGGCCTGAGAAGTGAGAAAATCCAAGTGTAGGCCAGGAATTCCAGCCTTTGTAGTCATATTCTGCTCAATCAGGATAGGTTCCAAATGCAGTGCCTTTGCCACTTCTTCATTGCTGGGAGAAGCCATCTCTGGGTTGAAGGGGATACCACCCCTGACAGGCACTCCAACCAATGATGAAAACTCCTCTAAGAAAGGCCCCAACTGAAAATCCTAGAAAGTAAAACATCTCAAAGGAAGATCATAGAACTGTAGGCAAGTGTGAATCAAACTCCTCTGAGAAGGGTCCAAGTCCACAACCATATCAAGGATGCTTCCATAATGTTCTCTGAATAATGGGATATGGTCTGGAGTAATGAGTGTCTGGACCTGCCTGATGCCAGTTAGCACAGGCTCAAAGAAATGATATGAAATGTTGCTCTTCTTGGGTGCCATGAATGCTGATGAGGAGCTGATGATGAAGACTGATACTGGAGATGAGCCACTGACAGGCTGAGACTGGTGATAATAGATGGCTGAAGCAGGCAACTGATGCAGATGGCTAAGCAGATAGTTGATGAACAAGGGTCTAATCAGATAAAGGGGTCAAAACCAAGCCAAAATATAATGTGGATACCCTGAAAAACAAATAAGCAAATGTTAAATGATGCAATGATAATGTATGCAAATGATATGCAGGGGTTTGTGATCAAGCTGGATCTGATTAACTGTCTTGATATAAGTCCATGTATGTTCAAGAAGTCCAGATGGAGGTTCAGAAATCCAGTAACCAGGGTGTGGGACTCAAATAAAGAGTCACATGTCCTGGGTTAAATCACAAGAACTGTCCAAAGTGAAGCAATCTTAAACACAATAAGAAACAGGGTATGATGTGGCCAAAGGTTCCTGTAAACCTGTAAACAGCCCAACCCCCTCACAGGTGATGTTCTAAAACAAGGATCCTCAGACTTGGATCAGTTATGAGAAGTGTAAACACTTCTAACCCGGAGGTACAGTGTTTACAATAACCATAAAAGATCCTCCTCTAATTCACCTTAATTTCTGAAGGTCATAGTAAAGGTCATCCAGACTTAGCAGGCTTCCTAGATAGCCCTAGCACCACAGGAGATCTGTAGCACAGAGTTCTCAAGAAGAAACCCATATCTGAACCGTGTTTCATATTCCCGCACCAGACCGAAATGGAATGGGAAAGAACATGAACCACTCTAGCCTAGGTGTCACTCAGGTCCCGGGTATAGGACCTTAAACTCTCAGTAGAACCCCACAAGGTCGTCCGTGACACCGAGGAGTCCGTGCATATAGTGATATCCTCGGCACCGAGGTCGTCCGCTAGTCGTAGGCCGGCCAGGAAGGCCTCATATTCCTCTTGATTGTTGGAAGTGGGGAAGGATAGGGTTAAGGAAACCTCGATGATGGTTCTTTCTTCCTTCTCCAACATAATCCCCGCTCCGCTGCCTGCCGAGCTAGAGGCTTCGTCTACGAAGATGATCCATTTGGACGTTTTCGTTGGAGTTTGCTCGGGGAAGGTGAGCTTTGCTACGAAGTCGGCCAAAGCTCGGGCCTTCAGCGCTTGCCTAACCTCATACCTAATGTCGAATTCGGATAGCTCCAATGACCATTTTAGCATCTGTCCAGCCATGTCTGGCCTACCGAGTGGTTGCTTATTTGGTTGCCCGGTTCTTACGACAATCGTATGGGCCAAGAAATAATGCCTAAGCCTTCTTGCGGCGAAGAGGAGGGCCATTGCTACCTTTTCGATCTGCTGATATCGCAGCTCTGGGCCGTGCAAAGCCTTACTCGTGAAGTAAATTGGTTTATGTCATTCAGGCAATTCTTGAATGAGAGATGCACTTACAGCCTCGTTTGCGACCGCGAGGCAAAGATATATAATTTTGCCTTCGTTAGGCCTGGAGAGCACTGGAGGCTCGGGTAGCGCTTTTTTCAAGTGGGCTAGGGCTTGCTCGCATTCATTCGTCCATTCGAAAGGTGATTCTTTACGAAGGAGTTTTTAGAATGGAAGTGCGTGTTGGGCGGACTTAGCCACGAATCGAGCGAGCGAAGCGAGCACTCCGTTTAATGATTGTATAGATTTCTTAGAGTTTGGCGTAGGAATCTCTGTGAACGCCCGACATTTTTCGGGGTTGGCTTTGATTCCCCGCTCGGTCAGATAAAACCCGAGAAATTTGCCCGCTCGAAATCCGAACGTGCATTTTTCAGGGTTGAAGCGCATTTTGCATTTTCGAGCTTGGTCGAATACCTTTCGTAGGTGGGAAGCTGTCGCTCCCGAAGATTTTGCATCCCGGTACAAGCGCGAACGGTCGGCGAAAAGAAATGAGAACACACAGCAGTGAACTCAGAAAGACAAGAGTCGCCAGCTAGGCATTTTTATCCCGGAGGAAAGGCAATGCTGCATAGACCTAGAAAGATATGGATAAGACGGTTGCGAACCATAGAGACTGAGAAAGGGGGTTGGTTACAACCTGGGAAGGTATTAGCACCCAGATTGTTCGTCGTACTCGACGGGATCCACGCTTAAAAGATTTGTGTTTTAAAAGGGTAGTGTCAGTGCTATCTGTGTATCAAAGAGCTGGAAAAGGATGTACAAGTGTCAGTGTAAAAGAAGTGAAGTGTATAAGGGAAGTGTCAGTGTAAGAACAAGAATGAAATGCTCAAGATCATGAGGCTAAAGAATGATACAGGAAGGAGGGGGAATATACAGAGACTTTTGTTCGATAACTGTTAAGTTATGCCTACGTATCCTCTCGTGCAATGAGGAAGTCAGAACACCGTAGTTCGACCCAAAGAGACTGAAAGATAAATTGACTTGTGAACTGCTTGCTTATCTATGCTCAAGTGTATGACCTGTCTGGCTCAGGTGCAAACTGTCTTGCATTAGACGAAAGAAGCAAGTTCTCGTTTGTGAGTGAATAAGATGAGAAAAGAATCCCGAAGGAGACGATTATTGTTTGTTTTGGATGCTTTCAGTCTTTTATTGCTTTTGAAGGTTTGTCATAAGTTAATGAGCTTAAGCCTAAACCAATGGGTTAGTAAATTCATCACATCTTCCCTCTGATTAGGGGTAATGAGAATACCTTAAGTGTGAAGTTAGCATCTCACACTTAATCACCATGGTGTAGGATTAAGATCATTAACCTACTTGCAATTATTTAGATGTTTTTGTTGTTTTTGTTTAGTGTTAAGTAATGAGATTAAGCCATAATCAGATATTAAACAGACTCATTACACCATCCTAATAGAAGGATAATAGATGAGAATGTTTAAGCTGGGGAAAGCTCCTCAACTTCATCCATGATTAGGGATTAACCCCATGACAAAACAAAGCCTTTATTAAGTGGATTTTAGTTAATGATAAGATAAAGAAGTGTTTTTTAGGGTTTGTGAGACAACTTGAGGGGGACTTGTCCATTAACACTAGGGTTAGTCCTTCTTAACCAATTAAGGAAGAATTAGAACCCTAATGCAAGGCCCAAGTTACAAGCTTGATGTCTTGATGATTATTAAGTGAATTTATTAAGGGATTTAAACACATTAAGGGTTTAACACTTAGGATTAAAGTTATACACTCCATCCTAATAGAAGGATGCAGGCATAAGCTTAATCACAAAGCCTTAAAACCTTTAGGGTTTAGTCCTGATCATGAGATGAGAAAAGAAGACTCAAAAGAGACATAAAGGCAAAAGCTAAGTGGGGGACTAAACAAAACCTAATTGTTATCATGCTTGGTTATTCCTAAGGCTTGTGAGGTTTACAAGAAAGATCTTCAGAGAAACCACCAGGAAGCAAATGAAAGAAGCAAAGAGAAGCAAAGTAACTTGCTTCACTTAAGAAGACAAGTCACTTGAAGAAAGAAAGTAATATGAACAAGAAAGAGCAAGATCAATCCAATACACATACAAAAATGCAGCAATGATGCATAAGAGAGATGAAAAGAGGTTGTGAGAAGTGAAGGCAAATTCACTTCTCAAAGTTACTTACCACCTGAAAAGTTAGTGAAAGGAATGAAATGCAATGCAAATGGGATGGAATGGCATGATGCAAACCAAAACCAGAAGCAAATGTATGATGATAATGATGCTAAGAGATGATGCAAACATGAGGCAAGGCATGAGAATGATCATACAAACATATGGATGCAAGAGAAGCATGCTTTGAACCATGGATGTTCATGAAAAGTTATGAAATGCAAATGACATACAACATGGCAAATGAAAGATGCAATGATCACACATGATTCCAATATGCCCTAAGATGTGTTATGAATCAAATGGATACACAAAATGTTATGGCAAGTCATAGTATGCAAGCAAATGGGAAGTGAATGCAAATGAAAGCCCAAATTAGGGTTTATGATCAATACACAAAACAAAAATCAAAACCAGAAGCAAACACTATGATAAAAATTTGAAAATGCATCCAAAGGAACCCTAAACCTATACAAACTCACTGCCCAAAGGAGGGGACCCAACTCTTAACCTAGTGAGAGTTATGAATTTCTTAAGATTGCTAGGGTTTCAAGGTACCTTGTCAAGAAAAATGCAAAACAAATAGGAAATGCAAGATCAATTCATGCCAATTTTAACCTATAAACTACATGATATGCAAGATGCAATGCAAAAAGAATCATGATCCAACTCTCAAAGGTTAGACAGAAATGAATTTTTAAAGTTTGAATCAAAATAATTCCTTGAAATGAAATTAATTCCATGGAAAATTGTCAAAAGTCATCAAGATCAAAAAAGAAATTTGGTTTGAGGGTTGGACAATGTTTCTAAATGATTTTAAATGTTTCATGAATTTTTTTGTGATTTTTAAATACTTAAAGTATTTTTAATGAATTAATTCTCATTAATAAATTAAAAATAAACTTTTAAATGATTTAAAAATATTTTTTCAATGTAAAAAATAAAAATAAAAATATTTTTGGTTTCTGAAAATTAATAAAAGGTTTGATAAAAAATTTCAGAATTTTTCAAAGTGTTTTGCTATTTTTAAATAAATGTACAAAACAAATGAAATAAAATGAAAATAAAAATGAAATTTATGAGAAGTAATCAGAATCAAGGGCTGAGGTTTGAATGGATTGCGCGCGCATTGACTGGCGCCAGATCTAAGGGCTGTAATTTAAACTGACTTAATTAAGATAAACTGAATTAATTAATTTAATTAAAGATGATTAGGGTTTTAATGAGAGATCATGTCCACTCAATCGCGCGCGGGTCAGCCCTAGTCAACTCATCATACGCTTCATATTCAAACTCACATTAATGACTCTGATTAGCCCTAAACAAATTCAGGTGGCCGGAGAAGACTTCCGGTCGTCTTCTCCGGCGAGACCTCTGACCTAACTCTCTCAAAACCTCACCAACTCCTGCCAAAACCTCCAGATCAACTCATCTAAACCTCCTAAACAACAATCCAGCCATAAAACTCATTTCTTTTTTGTGAATCATGAAGAACAAACAGAAATCAAGTTTACGGGCAAACTTTCAGATCAAGCATACAACCTCAAATCTCAATCATTTTCAAAAATAAAATGTTCAGTGAACTTAGGGAAGCATGTAGATCATCTTAGAAACAAGAGAAAAGAGTTCTGGAAAAATGAATTTCCATGGCTACCTGAATCGAAGCTTTGATTTCTGGAACTTTCTGGCTGGCCCTTTGATCCAAAACACCTCTAATGGACCTCCTGAGAAGCTTGCAATACTTGTTTGGAGTTAAAAATGGCTGGTTTGAAAGATTGCTGAAGTTCTGTTCAAAGGGGGGCAGAAATCGTATCTTGGTTTCAATGACTTTCAGGCTGTTTTGATGATTGGTTTGTGATCAGTGAGTCATGTTGAGATTGATGGTGAGGTTTGTTTGTGTGTTTGAAGCTTGTATGATGAGTTTCGAATGGTTTTGCATATGAGGTGAAAAGTGAGAATGATGTCTTCTTGGAGCTTTCAGGCTTGTGTGTGTTATGAAATGGCTTGCTTTTGATTTGTATAAACAAATGGGATTGGCTCAGAAAGTGGTTGTGGCATAGTGTGATTGGTATGGGCAAGTTGCCAAAATGTCAACTTGACTTGTACTTGAGGTATGGGCAATGGTACAACTTGCTTTTTGGCTTGCTTTGGCTCAGCTTGAATCAAGGAATGCTATGGAATAGGTCTAGAAGCCATACAGCAAGTGGTTTATGGTTTGTGATAGGTTTTGCACTTTTCACAAAGTTTGGCCCCTTTGTGATTTCTTGAAGTCCAAGGCATGAAATGAGATGATTCTTGGGCCAATTCTGATTTTTAGGAGTCATATGATCATGTTGTAATGAGTTTGTGCATATTTGAAGTCTTTAGAACACTTGATCATACCATTTTGCAAAATGCCTCTTTGGTAGAAAACTTCAAATTATGTGATTTTGGCCAACTTTGACAAGCCATAACTCTTGATCCAAAATGAATTAGAACAAGTTCTTGTACTTTTTGAAAAGGGAATGATCCATTCTTCAACTTTCATGACCAAAGTTTTTCCATTTGAAGCATTTTTGAATCAAAAAGCAAGGGTTGAAAAAGTTTCCCAAAATGGCAATTTTCATTATAAGTCAACTTTCCCAAAAAGTCAACTTTGCAAATGGCTTGAAATTTTTCAATTTTGTGAACTTCCAACATCTTCTATGATCAAATAAAGATCATACACAATCAAAATGATGAAGAACACCCCTTGGTTGGGTCATTGGGGGCCTCAAATGCCCTGATTTTGCACTGACTTGCTCAAAAAGTCAACTCTTGATCAGATGACTTCCCCATGGAATTTCTTCATGAAAATTGATATGCATGATCCCTATACCATATAGAGACCAATAGAAACAAGAATGACCAAAAAAATTGGAGTTATGGCCTTTGAAACCAAAACCCTAATTCTAGGTCATCTGTGCAGTTAAACCTGGCTCTGCTTCCATGCCATTCTCAGTTCTTGTGATTTTTTTGACATTCTTGACTTTGAGGGGATATAATATGATGCTTGAACATACATGGACCCCTTTGAAGTGATTGATGACCTTTGGAGTGGCTCAAGTGGCTCTTGGATTGCTCAGATCACAAACCCTAGATGCAGATGACTTAGAATCAATGCAGTGAACCACAAATGTGATATGAGATGCTATGATTGAACTTATGCATATGAAAAGATCACAAGCCATGGTGTGAATGGGTGAGGGGAAATTTGGGGTGTTTACAGAAGCGTGATCCATCTCTTGTTGAGATTTAACGATCATGTTGTCCAAATATACTTCGAGCATGTCTCTGATTTCTGCTCGGAAGACTTAATTCATCATGCGCTGATAAGTGGTGCCCGCGTTTTTCAGGCCGAATGGCATAACATTATAGTAGTAATTTCCCGATTTGGTCATGAAGGCCGTGTGCTTTTTATCGGTCACGGCCATGGGAATTTGATTGTATCCCGAATAGGCGTCCATAAATGATAGCAGTTTGAAACCGGTCGAGTTGTCGACCAGTTTGTCAATATTTGGTAAGGGATAAGCATCCTTCGGGCAAGCCCGATTAAGATCAGTATAGTCAACACACATTCTCCACTTTCCATTCGACTTTTTCACAAGCACAATGTTTGAGAGCCATATTGTGTACTTGACCTCTGTTACAAAGTTTGCCTCTAGGAGGTCTTCTACAGCTTTTTTGGCCGCTTTAGTTTTTTCGGTCTACTGCTTCCTCCTCTGTTGGGCAACGACTTTGTGAGTAGGATTAATGGAGAGATGGTGGAAGGCCACATCTAGGTCAAGTCCGGGCATTTCCGCTGCAATCCAAGCGAACAGGTCGGCACTCCCTTTCAGGCATGTCTCCAGCTGTCTCTTTGCCAGGGCCGGGAGATGGGCTCCGATCTTTACGCATCTGTTCGGATCTTCCCCCAAAGAGATCAGCTCGAACTCACCGTCGGGGATTGGTCGGGATAACGAGGTGGATGGTTGTTGAGAGCTTTCTCCTTCGTCCGGAAACCTGCAATCTAGGTCGATGGAGTCGACCCGAGGAAGAGGCTTGGGCACTTTTGTGTTCTCAAAGGATGTTGAGGTGGAAGCTTTAGGCTGGTACGATATCAAGCTGAGGCCTTTAAAGGCTGCCTCAAAGCAGCGACGGGAAGCTTCGACATCGCCGTGCAGGGTGGCCACTTTCCCTATGTTGTGTAGTACTTCATCTTTAGATGGACAGTTGATGGAACGGCAAGGAGTTCAGCCAAAGTTGGTCGACCGAGAATGCACTGGTATAGGGAAGGGCAATCGACCACCAGAAACTAGACGAGAAGTCAAGGGCTCATCAGTTTTGGAAGGATTCGCATTCTCTTGGCGCCTGGCATCACGGACAGAGCTGGCCGCTTGCTTCTCCTCGTACTGGATGTACGCCTGGGCCTTCAGGAGGAAAGCGTCTAAAGTGGCGGGCGTCTCGATGCCTACTGCCCGATGGAAATCGGTGGACGGGCGTAACCCGTGCTCCAGTAAATACTTCTTTATATCATTCGTGGTGGAGACCTGGACGACTTCTTTGTTGAACCTTTCGATATAGGTTCTGAGGGGCTCATCCTTGCCCTGAATGATAGCTTCGAGCGACGCTTCTGTCTTGGGATGGCGTCGAGAGGCGGTGAAATGCCTAGAGAAAATTCGACCGAGTTTCCTCCATGAGGTGATGGACTCGGGTTCGAGGCTCTTGTACCAAGTCATCGCCCCTTTCCTTAAGGTGGTTGGAAAGAGACAACACTTAATTTCCCATCGGACACCCCTGTAGTTGAGCAAGGCGTCGATGTTTTCGATGTGTTCATCAGGGTCCGTCGTCCCGTCATACGAACCAAGGGGTGGAGGTTTCTCGAGTCCTCTTGGTAGCTTGGTGGCTATAATCTCGGAGGAGAGTGGGCCTCTGATATCATCCTAGTCACTAGATGTGAACGAGGGAGATCTTGAGCGGCGTTTTATGTTTCGTCGCGGAGATGGGTAGCTCGATCTATTCTTTCTTGATCGTCTCGGAGATGGTGATCGGGATCGTCTCCTCTTCTGGGGAGGAGAGCGTTGATCTTTATTCTATAAATCCCGACGAGTCTTGGTTGGTATAGGCGAATGGCGTCCCCAGGGAGGTGATTGATCTTGTTTCTTGATGGAAGATTCTTCATGGTGGCCCTTTCCCCTCCTTTTGTGGGGGGGATGGACTGCGTCTTTCCCGGTGCTTTCTCGGAGAGCAAGATGATCGGAGGCCGATTTCTTCGAGGCGGGCTATCTTCTCGCCGTGTGCGAAGAGTAGGAGGTTGGTCTGGTTGAACGTCTCGGCTAACGCAGCAAAGTCTGACCCAGCTGGTGCGGCCATTGAGGGAATGACCTCTGGCTGACTCTCGAGCGTTTGATCACGCTCAGGAGAGGGTGAGGCGGTTTTTCCGTCTTGGCGATCTTGGACAGTTTCTTCATGTGAGGGGGTGACCAAGTTTGTCCCCCGTTGGGTAAGGAGGACACCATCAATAGTTCGGGCTTCACACGGGTTGTCGTGAGCGGTCATGGATCTTTTAGAGAGAAAACTTTGGTTCTTTAGAGTCTTTGAAGAAGAAGAACAGGGAAGTTGTGTTCCCACAGACGGCGTCACCTGATCGTACCTGGAGATCAGGATCCGATGTGGCCGGCGTCGAACGTTGATGAAGCTCGGTTGATGGTGGGGAAAATGGGCGTACCTATAAAGGCACTCCGATGCTAAAGTCAGAGAGCGGGCAACGAGTGAGCAAGTACTAGATTTAGGGTAAAGATTTGAATCCCTGGCCCTCTCAAATGAGAGGGTTTATATAATGTCCCTGACGGTTGGCTATTGGTCCCTTTCATTGGGCCTGGATCGTATATCCCTCAATAACATGTAACTGCCTGAAACTAATTGTTGGAAGGAACACTTAGACTGCTCAGATGAGGTCGTGGTCGGATGGCGTTAGTACCGGGCGAGGGGCTCATCGGGCAGACGTTCTTCAGTTTATTCTGGTCGGCGATGCTGATGGCAGGGTCGGAAGGAACTTCCGGGCAGATTGCGGATGTGCCGGTTGCCAAAGAGTTGTTGGGTTGTCGTGCGCTAGAAGATGGATTAGGCCTACGTCTGAGAATCGGGTCAGTCCGGAACAATATAAAATATTAATATTTATGAATCAAAATATTAAATAATAAGAATGAGGAGAAAAATGATGAAGATAGAGATTTTTTATAAGCAAATTGAGTTAGAGGAGCACTAGGATATTTCAACCTAATTATAATCAAACAAGAACAACACCGAAATAAAAAATAAAGTTCTGGAAAACTACACCAAACATCCCACATAACAATAGTACAAATAAAAAAGACAAAGTATACCACTTCAAGAACTAAACTACACTATAAACATAATTATCGGAGGCTACGTGGTGCGAAATCTCTCGGATGGATTAGTTGGTACGGAAGGAAGGATATCACTCTATTAAAAAAAATCAACACAATCACATTGAAGTCTACAAAAGACAATGAACTACGTTGAAGAATTTTTTGTTGTCGCGTTTGGTTGTTTGAATTAGCAGGAATTCTATTCTTTCCAATGGGCGATTTTTAGTCAAAATTGATGTATTAGGGATGATAAAACACTTATCTTGGGAGTGACTTGTGGCATCTAATAATTATAGTAGGGTGATTGGGTGGTTGGAGTGGTGTGTAAATCCAGGAGCTTGTTTCGCATAGGTTGTTGGTTCTTTTGTTGGTTTTTTTTTGGCGTTTTCGGAAGTGCTTTGAGTGAGGAGGAAGTAGTGGAGTTGATTGCGATTCTGTAGAATGTTAGGTAGAATTTGTTAGCACATGTTGTTTTTGTTTGGTGGACTGTGTTAAATTTATCTAACTTTTTATGGGTTACAATCAATTATTGTTTAGCTTGTGAAAATGGATTAATCGTGATTCTGATGGGGCGCATATATAAGTCATTTTATTGGTTAAGTTATTTCTTTAAATTAAAGGCTGAGTATGTGAAATCTAATTGGTATGTGCAAAAGTGTGGGTTTTAATCTTGGGCCCACAATGGATGGTGTAATGCCCGTTTATTTAATTAAATATAATTGTGGTATGTTGTGGTAATTCGCGTTGATTTGAGTATCTTTGTCGATTTGCGTTGCTTTGTGTGGAATTATGTCGACTCATGTTGATGGCTGAATTTATCGAAATATTATATCAATGGTTATAAGTTGGTTTGAGTCGAATTTAATTAATTAAGTCTATATAAGTTGTGGAAGATGATACGAAATATTTTCCGTTTATTGTTGGATATGTCGATTGAATTGTTTGAACCATTTGGTTGATAATCAGAGGTTAATCTATTAAGTCGGGAATAAGTAGTTAGTCATAAATTATTATTCGGTTGATTTTGTGTTACAAAGAAATAAGTTGTTAAGTTGGAATATTAAGTTGAAAAGTCGAGGAAATAATATTACGAGTGATATTATTGATTATTGGAGCATGTTGGTTAATGGATCTCGATTGCGTCAGAATTAACATATTGAGGGATGTAATGTGTAGGCCCATTAGTTGATTATTATAATTGGATTATTATTATTATTTTAATAAAAAGAATAAAATAAAAAATAAGAATTAGTCAAAGAGAAAAATAAAAATACCAGTAAGAAGGGGAAGTAGAACGTGGAAAATGTTAAACGAGGAAAATTGGGAGAAATCGGTTACAAGAAGTCGTCGTCGGAAAGAAAAATCGGTCGGAGATTCGAGTGGCCATCGATTAAGGTAAGGGTGGGGTTCGATCTTTATAATCGGGTTTGATAAATGATACTAGGTTTGGGTGGTTGTATATGATGTGTTATGTTTGAGGTTGATGTCGAATTATGTTAATTTCTTATTTTGTGTTGTTGTTAATTTGTTTATTGTTTATGTATAAATTATTGATTAGTTGTTGGTGATAAGTTGTCCGTAAATCGATTATGTAACATTTAATTTTGTTTGGTATGTTACTGGTTTTCTGAGAATTGGTATTTTGGGGACGATACTATTGTGCCAATTGCACGGGCACAAGCCACCCAAGGTTGAAAATGGACATGTGGCGGGAGCCACCTACGATGAGGTGGAAGCCACTAAGTTGCGGGAGCTACCTCCCTTAAGCATGTATTATGATGCCAGCCACTTTAAAATGTGGCCATCATGGTAGAAAGTGGCGCTGGCCACTTGGGTTTCATGTGTGATGAAGTAAATTTAATTAAAGATAAAGCTAATACTCATAAAAAGAAGAAGAATAATTCGGGTTAGGCTTGTAATTAGACACATGTATCCCTTAGTAACAAAGATATAAGGTTTGCGAGGTCACTGCTATGGTAATAGATAATTCATTATCTTTAACTATGGTAGTGAGAAGACATGTGGGAGCAAGTTGAGCTATACCAAGCGGTGGGTTGTCTTCCTTTTACTAATATATCTAATAAAATTATTAGACTCTTATATAATAAGCATTTTTCTGTTGATACCCATAATTGTAATTCATATTATAACTGATCAGGAAGTTGTGCCACCCTGTTTTTTGGAAGAGGCATCTCATTTTTCTTATGCATATTTTGATATTTTATTATATTAAGTCAATTAAACTTGTATAATATTTTATTAATTCCAAATTATAAACACACAAATTTTATTAATTGTACTTTCTTAAAGAAAATTAAGTAATTCTTAGAATCAGTAGTAAGTATCAATAACAAGAGCAATTATCAGTAGCGAATAGAAATCAGTTTTTGTATCAAGTCTGTTTTGGAAGTTTTGACAGAAAAAGGTAGTAGTCCAAGAAATTGACAGAAACATAATTTGTTAAAACTGTGTTTTCTATGACAGAAGAATTTACCAAAAATAATAGCTTTTGACAGAATTTTTCAGAAGAAGTCGTAATGATCGCAGAATGATAAAAACAATGTTGATTTAGTCGGTTTAGCCGAATTAGGCGAAAAACTTAGTTGCTCGAAATTTAACGAAAATTGTCGGGGTAAGTCGGGTAGTTTAATAGTTGATTTTTGTTGCATTGTTTTATTGAAAATATGTTGTAAAGTTGAGTTACATGTACAATTGAGTTATTAAATGATTCTGGTTTACGAAAAATCTCTAAGTTGTTATGTTGAAGGCCTTATAAGCCAAAGTTGATTTTTAAGTTGCCTATGTCGTATAAGTTGTTATGAATTGTCGATGTTGTTATGTTGTTATGTGTGAAGTCAAGCTTCTCCATGGTCAACACTTGTTTTGATGAAGACACATCTCTTAGTTACAATATGATAAGAAGGCAAAGATGATTTTCAAGATTAAAGCATCATATTCAAGACTTAGATTTCAAGAAGATGTTTCATGAAGGTATATTAACAATTATACACAAACATTAAAGTCTTAGATGCTCAATAAAGAACTAACATCATTGCATAATTTTTTTCTTCACCTTGGCATTTTTCAAAGTTAAGGATATGTAAATCGATTTACATTTATATGCAATTGATTTACATCTGTTGTTTTAAAACATTTTTCACTTTTTAACTAGGTGCAATCGATTTACATCATGATGCAATCGATTGCATGCTGCAAAATTTTGAAAAATTGGTTAACGTTGGCATGTGCAATCGATTTGCATTATAGTGCAATCAATTGCAACCTGTACAGATTTGAAAAATCATTATTTTTCATAACACTTCTTCATGTATCTTTTCATGGAACCTTTTTCATGATGCATTAGCATTTGTTCATGAAATTTTTACTGTTATTACATTGTTTCATAAGGGTGTTATGTGCATATAAATTCTAAACTTTTTCAAATCATTTTTCACCTCTTTCAAAAATATTTTCATAGTAAAAAATTCACAAAAACTCTTAAACTTTTAACAAGAATTTTTCTGCATTACTTCATATCATATAATCAGAAAATTCTTGAGCTATCTAATACTTTATGTCATTGTGAATTATTGTTGGTGAAAGAGAAGATCAATTGTTATATTGATAAAGAATCAAAGCTTCAACTCTCTATCTTATAAAAAATCAGAATTATTGTTTTTCTTGTTATCCGGATTGTGGATACAAGAAGTCTTTTATTGAGAGGATTGTTCTCAATAAGATATATTGGAAAATTCCAAGAGGATTGATCTTGGTGAGTATAGTTTAGTGACTTGTATAGAAAGACTAGGAAGAGTCTTGTATTGTCCAAAACTATAGTAAATTCTCTTTCGTGTTGAAAGGGGAGTGAAGTACTCTTGGATTGTGAGGGGAACCATTATATATTGCCGTGTCCACTTTACTTTTCCGCTTTACCGCATTTTAACTTAGAACAATAATCAAAAATTATTCAGCCATCGATAAAACTCCGAAAAAATATCTAAGAGCCTAATTCACCCCCCCCCCCCTTTTAGGCGCACTCGTATACTAACAATTGGCATCAGAGCGAGTTATAGGTAACTTTTTCCTAGTGATCCAGCATGGCTTCCGCAAGCACACATCCAGTTTTCAAAGACGGTAGAAGTAGCAACATGCCCCCACTCTTCTCCGGAGAATATTTTGATTTCTGGAAAATCAGAATGAAAGCACATCTTGAAGCCCAAGGAGAAGGTATATGGGAAGCAGTTGAAGACGGTCCACATAATCCGATGAATGTTATCAATGGCATTGGAACCGCGAAATTGAAAAACACTTATGATGAAGATGATAAGAAAATGATTCTAAATGAGAAGAAGGAAATCAATATACTCCAAAGCGCTCTTAGTATGGATGAGTTCTTTCGCATATCTCAATGTAAATCGGCAAAGGAAATTTGGGACACCTTGGTAGAAACACATGAAGGAACCACCGAAGTGAAGAGATCGAGGCTAAACACACTAAGTCAAGAATATGAGATGTTTCGCATGCAGCCCAGTGAATCTATAGTTGCATTACAAAAGAGATTCGTTCATCTTACAAACCATTTGATTGATCTTGGAAAAATATTTACAAATGATGATCTCAATCTCAAAGTCCTAAGATCCTTAACAAGAGAATGGCAACCGAAGGTGACCGCTATTTCAGAAAAGAAGAGTCTCTCAACGATGACATCCGTGTCTCTATTTGGAAAACTTCAAGAACACGAATTGGAACTTAGAAGGCTCGAGAAGCACGAAAGTCAAGAAAAGAAGTCCAAAGGGATTGATTTCCTTGAAGGTTGATACAAAAGATGACAAAGATGACGAGACCTCCGAAGATGAGAATTTTATGCTTCTGGTAAAGAAGCTCTAATAAAAATAAAAATTCCTCTTATGCTAAAACGAATAGACATTTCAGGAAAAAGGAAACACCCACATCGATACAAGATGTCACATGCTACGAATGTGGGAAGCAAGGTCACATAAAGCCGGATTGCTCGAAACTTGCAAAGAAAGGAGGATTCAAAGGCAAGAAGGAATTCAAGAACAAGAAGGCTTATATTGTTTGGGACGATAATGAGATAAGTTCCTCATCGGAATCGGAAAGCAATGAATGTGCGAATATGGCTCTAATGGCATCACATCACTCCGATGAAGAAAACGATGAGGTTAGCAGCAACTTTTCTATTTATGATAATGATGCACAAGATGTAATAGATGAACTCTTAAAAGAATGCAAGACTTTGTTTAAAAGTATTTCATCCCAAAAGAAACAAATTTCATCTTTAGAAGAAAATAATATTGCTTTAGAAAAATATATTGAAAGTGAAAAGCAAAAGTTTATGAATGAAAAACAAAGTCTTGTATGTAAAAATTGTGAGTCTTTATCTTTCCCAATTGTTAAACTTAAAAGAGTTTTAGAAAGATATGAAAAAGGTCAAATTGGCTTAGAGGAAATTCTTAGGAACCAAAGGTATCCTAATGATAAAAGTGGATTAGGATATTCTAAGTTTTCCAAACCAAGCACAAATGAGACTATTTTCGTTAAAGCAGGTGAACAAGTTGTTAAAGAAAAGGCAAACAATTCTAAAAGTGTGCATCAAAGTCATAGAAAGAAAAGAATTGTTAAGAAAAAAGGTTATGTTCCTAGATATAGAAGTCATTTTCAACCTACTTGTTTTTATTGTGGAACCAAAGGACACACACCTAATGCTTGCTATGTGCGCAAAATTGGCGTTGCTAAAGGGCATTATGTGTGGGTTGAAAAAGGTACTAACTATCAAGGACCCAAAGCAATTTGGGTACCTAACAATACTTGATTTTTTGTTTTGTAGGTATGCTTGAAAACAACTTTGAATCAGTGGTATCTTGATAGCGGTTGTTCAAAGCATATGACGGGTGACATCAACAAATTTTCAAATTTATCTTTAAAGGCCAAAGGATACGTTACTTACGGTGATGATAATAAAGGAAAGATCCTTGGAGTAGGAATCGTTGGTGCATCTCCATTTACAATCATCGAAGACGTTCTTTATGTTTAAGGCCTTAAACACAACCTACTTATCATAAGTCAATTGTGTGACAAAGGGTTCCGAATCAACTTCACTAAGGATGAATGTTTGATAGAACATGAAGTCACCCACGACATTTTTCTAAAAGGTAAAAGAATAAACAATATTTTTATGATTTATTTTGATGACCCTTCCTTGAAGGTAAAATTCCTATTGGCAAACAACAACGAGGCGTGGCTATGGCATAAAAGATTCGCTCACATTCACATGGAGAACTTAAACAAATTGATAAAGCATGACCTAGTTGTTGGTTTACCAAAGATAAAGTTCATCAAGGATAAGCTTTGTGACGCATGTCAAAAGGGAAAGCAAACCAAGACAACTTTCAAAGCCAAGAATGTGGTATCCACATCAAGACCACTTCAATTGTTGCATATGGATCTCTTTGGTCCATCAAGAATGAAAAGCTTCGGAGGTAATCTTTACGCTTTAGTTATTGTTGATGACTTTTCTCGATATACGTGGACATTGTTTTTAGTGCAAAAAAGTGATGCTTTCAAAGCATTCAAGAAGTATGCAAAGCAAATACAAAACGAGAAGTCACTCACTATAGCCTTCATTAGAAGCGATCATGGTGGAGAATTCCAAAATTCATCCTTTGAAGAATTTTGCGAAGAGCATGGAATTTCTCACAACTTTTCCGCACCAAGAACTCCTCAACAAAATGGTGTCGTAGAAAGGAAGAATCGGGCATTGGTGGAGCTTGCTAGAATAATGCTTAGCGACTCAAATCTTCCTAAGTATTTTTGGGCGGATGCGGTAAGCACAGCTTGTTTCGTAGGCAACCATGTCAACATTCGACCAATTATCAAGAAGACTCCGTATGAATTATTCAACGGTAGGAAAGCAAACATATCATTATTTCACATATTTGGATGCAAGTGTTTCGTTCTCAACAACGACAAGGACAATCTCGGTAAGTTTGATGAGAAGTCCGACAAAGGTATATTCCTTGGTTATTCCCTTTCTAGTAAAGCTTTTAGAATATTTAATAAAAGAACTCTTACTATTGAAGAATCCATTCATGTTTCGTTTGATGAGACTAACCCCTCAAAAGAGGATAATATTATTGTTGATGATGATGATATAGTAGATACGCAACAATAACAAAAGGAGATTCCAAATGTTCAACCAATACCACAAGAAGATGACTCACCAATCATTGAAGAACATCATGATCTTTCGAAGGAATGGAGAACTCATAGAGATCACCCGATAGATAAAGTTATTGGTGATATTAGCCAAGGCGTCGCAACTCGACTAAATCTCAAGGATGCTTGTCTCAACATGGCTTTTGTGTCTCAAATCGAACCAACCAAAATTGATGAAGCCTTAGGCGACGATCAATGGATAGTAGCAATGCAAGAAGAACTTAACCAATTCGAAAGGAATCAAGTTTGGAGTCTTATACCAAGACCGGACAACAAGCACATCATAGGAACAAGATGGGTGATCAAGAAAAAACTTGATGAGAATGGAATCATAGTTCGAAACAAAGTAAGATTGGTCGCACAAGGCTACAACCAAGAAGAAGGAATCGACTTTGATGAAATGTTCGTTCCGGTAGAAAGGTTAGAAGCAATTAGATTATTACTTGCTTACGCTTGTTCAATGAATTTTCAGTTGTACCAGATGGATGTCAAAAGCGCTTTCCTGAGTGGCTACATCAATGAAGAAGTCTATGTCAAACAACCTCCGGGTTTTGAAGACTTCAAGAATCCCTCTCATGTCTACAAGTTGAAGAAGGCTATTTATGGTCTAAAGCAAGCACCAAGAGCATGGTATGATCGCCTTAGCAACTTCCTATGTGATAAGGGTTTTACAAAAGGAAAGGTTGACAAGACGTTGTTCATAAAGAAGTTCAAAGGTAACACCTTATTGGTTCAAGTTTATGTCAACGACATCATCTTCGGTTCAACAAACAAAGATCTTTGCGAAGAATTTTCACTTATGATGCAAGGAGAATTCGAAATGTCCATGATGGGAAAAATGAAATATTTTCTTGGACTACAAATCAAGCAAACAAAGGATGACATCTTCATCAACTAATCCAAGTTTTGCAAGGAACTATTAAAAATATTTGATTTGGATAGTTGCAAGGTGATGTCCACTCCTATGGGATCCGGAACGTACGTTGATCAAGATGAATCCGGAACTCCAATTGATATCACAAAGTATCGAGGTATGATCGGTTCATTATTATATTTGACGGCAAGCCGTCCTGGCATTATGTTTAGTGTATGTCTGTGTGCACGCTTTCAAGAAAATCCGAAGGAATCGCATCTCACCGCTGTAAAAAGGATTATGAAGTATCTCAAAGGAATAACGAATGTCGGACTATGGTATCCAAAAGGTAGTACATGGTCTTTAATTGGTTATTCTGACGCTGATTATGCAGGATGTAATACCGATAGAAAAAGCACAAGTGGCACTTGTCATATTCTCGGGAATGCACTAGTATCATGGGCATGCAAGAAGCAATCTTGTGTCGCACTTAGCACGGCCGAAGCGGAATACATTTCAGCTGGCAGTTGTTGTGCACAAATTTTGTGGCTTAAGCAGCAACTTCTTGACTATGGCGTAGATCTCGGTTGCATTCCTCTTCGATGCGACAACACAAGTGCCATCAACATCACAAAGAACCTGGTCATGCATTCAAGAACAAAGCACATAGACATTCGGCACCATTTCCTTCGTGATCATGTACTTAATAGAGACGTAGATGTTACCTTCGTGGATACGCATAATCAATTAGCGGACATTTTCACAAAACCGCTCGCAAGAGAATCTTTTTACAAGATTGGAAGAGAACTTGGAATCTTAGATGAAAAAGATATATAGATCATCCATTAACAAAGGTGCACAAAATTCATTCTTCTTTTGTTTAAGCAAAATATTTCAATGTGTTTCTGCTTCTACTCCCTTCTTATATGTGCCATATATGTTTATGATTCATTAAATATGTAAAGTTATGTTTTAAAACGTTTAATTTCCAGTTTCAGCAAGTTTTTTGATGTTGCAATCGATTTCAACACTACTGCAATCGATTGCAGTATGTATTTTTTATGTATTTTTCAAAACTGGGTTTAGTGCAATCGATTGCATGCTGATGCAAATCGATTGTAGTCTGGAAAGAATGTCTTTTTCACGTAGTTTTTATATAGTGCAATCGATTGCATGCTGATGCAAATTGATTGCAGTCTGGAACTTTTTGAAATTTTTTTATTTTTTTTATTCCCTCTTATTTACTTTGGTCCATGGTGTCATAAACTCTTACCCATCAATTCACATCATTTCCTAGACCAACTTTTCAGATTTTGTTCCCTCTTAGCCCTTAACCTACAAGATTCCCTTGTTTGACTCATTAACTCACCTTTCAAATTCTCTTAACCACCCAAATAACTCACAATAACTCCTCTCATCAAATTCCCATAATTTTATATCCTTAAAAATTCTGTTTTTTCTCTATCTCACTATCAATTTTCGTTTTCCCCTTTTAACCTACACAAAAAATACCAAAACTTCATCCTTTTCACTCAACTTCCCCATTTCTCACCAACTCTGACCCATGGCTTCAAGGACCAAAAGAAAGGCCTCTGCTGCAGAAAAAGGAAAGGGAAAGTCCTCCTCATCATCCAACACTCCACTTTATGAAGGATTATCCAATGAGAAAATTGAGAAGTTTGAAAAGTTCTTCCAAAGAAAGATTGTTCAAACACCCAAGTATGGTGATCTTTCTTCCTTTTCTGAAAATTGCTTTACTTTTCAAACTACTTTAGACAACATAAACTTAGGGACTGCTATTGCTTCCTCTGGACCATATTACCCGGATCTTGTTAGGCTATTTTACTGCAATATGTGTATAGAAGAAGGAAAGTTTGTTACTTATGTTTTAGGAAAAAGACTTGTCTTGAACTCAAGACTTCTTGGAACAATCTTAGGGGTAGTCTCCTATATGATCCTGAAGATGAAAAATGGAATGATTATAAGAAGAGATCTTTTTACTACAAAATCGGTAGGATGACCGAAACAGAATTTTATGAACATAGAGTGAAGTATCTAGGTGGTATTGAACCCTCTCGTAGTTCTTGGTCGGCTGGAAATTTCTATATTGATGATCGCATGCTTCACTACTTCCTTGCCTATGTTGTGTTTCCAAAAAGTGGTAACTATTGTTCTGTTAATGATACGGAAATTTAGGCCCTTTATGCTATCAAGAACAATATTGAAGTTAATTGGGCTCGGATGATTCTGCATCACATGTTGTCCCATTCTGAGAGATCAAAAGTTCTGCCTTATGCATGGTTCATCACCCGGATTTTGCAACATTTTGAGATTCAAGTTGATGGTTTTGAATGTATTTTGATGGATACACCTTCTCACAAGATTTCCATTAGAAATTTGGATAGAAGAATTGGAGTCTATTATGATCGGGAATCCGATACTATCACTTATCTTGGTGATGATGGTGGAGAACAAGAGGATAATAAACAACAACAACCCCTTAATGAATAGGTTCCAACTTCTCATGGTGTGAATGGTCCTTCTAACCAAGATCTTTTGGATTTCATGACACAACAATTTTCAAACATGAACAACAACATTAATGTCCGCTACAATGCTATCAATGCATCTGTCAACACAAGGATTTCAAACTTTCAGCATGATTTCAACCAACAATTCTCATACATTTATTCCCATCTCTACATACCACCTTATGATCCATCTAACCCGGCTGCCCCTCCACCTCGTCAACCACCTCTCAACCAACAATTTCCTAACCAAGACCCTTTTGACCCCAATATGGATCTGTTTTAAAAATGTTTTCATGTTCTTTGTTTGGATGCTCTCTTTATGTAGTCTTTAATGCTTAATGGTTGTAATGTCTAATTTATGTTTCTTTATGTTTCCTTATGTTTCGTTATGGTTCTTTATGATGTAAAATTCTGCACTTATGTTATGTCTGCACTTCAAGTTTTAATCTATGATAAGTTATTTCTAGTTTCATTATTTCTTGTTTATGGCTTTCATTATGTTCACCCATCTTTCCCTTCTTTTTGATAATGTCAAAGGGGAGAAAGGTGTTATGCTTGTATATTTCCTTGTATTGAATTTCTTAAAGGTACAAAGCTCCGCTTCACATACAAAGGGGGAGATATACATCTTAGGGGGAGAAGTATTTCGGAAATTTTAAAGCATCTAAGAAGATTGTTTGTCATCATCAAAAAGGGGAAGAATGTGAAGTCAAGCTTCTCCATGGTCAACACTTTTTTTGATGAAAACACGTCTCTTAGTTACAATATGATAAGAAGGCAAAGATGATTTTCAAGATTAAAGCATCATGTTCAAGACTTAGATTTCAAGAAGATGTTTTATGAAAGTATATTAACAATTATGCACAAACATTAAAGTCTTAGATGCTCAATCAAGAACTAACATCATTGCATAAGTTTTTCTTAACCTTAGCATGTTTCAAATTTGCATTTTTCAAAGTTAAGGATATGTAAATCGATTTACATTTATATGCAATCTATTTACATCTGTTGTTTTAAAGCATTTTTCACTTTTTAACTAGGTGCAATCGATTTACATCATGATGCAATCGATTGCATGCTGCAAAATTTTGAAAAATTGGTTAACGTTGGTATGTGCAATCGATTTGCATTATAGTGCAATCGATTGCAACCTGTACAGATTTGAAAAATCATTATTTTTCATAACACCTCTTCATGTATCTTTTCATGGAACCTTTTTCATGATGCATTGACATTTGTTCATGAAATTTTTACTGTTATTACATTGTTTCATAAGGGTGTTATGTGCATATAATTCTAAACTTTTTCAAATCATTTTTCACCTCTTTCAAAAATATTTTCATAGTAAAAAATTCACAAAAACTCTTAAATTTTTAACAAGAATTTTCCTGCATTACTTCATATCATATAATCAGAACATTCTTGAGCTATCTAATACTTTATGTCATTGTGAATTATTGTTGGTGAAAGAGAAGATCAATTGTTATATTGATAAAGAATCAAAGTTTCAACTTTCTATCTTATAAAAATTCAGAATTATTGTTTTTCTTGTTGTCGCGGCCGACTTAAAATTTAAGAGTCGCCATCACATTTTTAATGTAAAAATAGTGATAAACCTAAATCCCTAGGGTAGAGACCCTCGGTTCGATAGTCAGTTAAATGAGAGGAAGGTGTTAGGCACCCCTCACTTCTATTGTATCCAATAGGATCCTTTTTAGGTTCTAGGGTATATTTTGTTTGTTTTAAAAAAAAATCAAAAATAAATAATAAACCCAAAACCCTAATTTATCCCTTATTTTACTCGCTAGGGTCTTACAACCCTATGCCTACGTACCCTCAATTTGAGGGATCAGAGCATCGTAGTTCAATTCCCTCTACCCCTAGATCTTAATCCCTTTACTACCCCTTAACCTAATTTCTAAACCCTTAAAATAAAACCCCTTTTATAATTATTATAAAAACCGATTATTATTACACAAAGACTCCACATTTGAAATCCCTTTAAATAAAACCCCAAAATATTTGATTAAACCCCATATATGTTATAAAATCTCACAAATAAAACCCCAAGATTTAATTTCCAAAAAAAAATTTATTTGAAACCCCAAAATATATTTGATAATTTTAATTCCCAAAATAAATTAAGTAAATATTATCCCCGAAATTACTTAACAATTAAAAACCCAATAATACATGCATACAAATATTTTATATATTTTATAATAAAAAAATTATATTCTTTTTTATATTAAATAAAATCATAACATAATGATAAAAATAATCAATAAAAATAATTATTATATGAAAAATCCTAGATGTAACCCAAAAAATAAAAAATAAAAACATCAAATTTATCTATTTTTATATGATTTATAATCCCCGTTAAAAATTCTAAACTTAATTATCTAACCCTAATTAATTAATTAAATATTTAATTAAATAACTAATAAAACACCAAAACCCTAAAAAAAATAACAAAATAATATTATTAATATTATTTTTTTAAAATAAGAATAAAAATAAAAATAATTTAATTTTTTCAAATAAACTCAATTTAAAACCAAGTTAAAATATTATAAACCCATAATCCCATAAAGTTTAAAGCAACAATAATCATAATATGACAAGCTCAGTAATTCAATATTATCAGACATGCAACAATTTGATAGTTATGCAAAGGCATCAAACCAACCTACGAGAGCGAGGATTCTCCCGGTATATACGAACCCGACATGTAAGTTCTTTTTATTGGATTCCTGACTAGATCTTTCCATTCCCCTCCTTCTTCTGACTCTTTCTCCTACGTTTGATGCAAGGTTGTAACGGATGTGGCTATGCTCAACTGATAAGAACTCCGATGTGAAATTCTTATCGTTTTTTTTTTTACGGAGCTTGTAGTGAAGGTTCTGTGTATGTTACTATAAGAGTTTCAAACTTTTTCCCCCACCTTTGAGATCCCTATTGGCATCCTTTTTATAGTTGAAAAAACAGATTCAAGGTTTAATGTGATTGATCATGAATTAATTAATTTTATGATGAGTGATTTGGTTTAATTTCTAGAGATCTGATTTGATCTTCTTTTTCTCCAACAATCTGCATGAGATTGTTAGTCAATAAAAGTTGACTTTCAATAATATATTTAATAATAATAATAAGAACTAATAATAATAAATAATAAAATAAACATTAACATTATCATTATTAAGAAATAATAATGTGAAACTCCTCCAATAAAATCTTGTATATTTTTGTATAGGAACAAGTTTGTTCTCTTTTTATTATTCATTTTTATTTTATTTTAAAAACAATAGAAATAAAATAAACATCAAACTCAATAATAGTAATATTAATAATTATATGTTAAGGACCAAACCTCACCCTTATTAATTTTAAATATAATAAAAAGCTATTAAAATATAACTAATGAATAATAGTTATCCCATTTATATTTTTAAAAAATCACGAATGATAATAAAAAAAGAAAATAGGGGTATGCGTCCCCCTTTCTCTTCTTTAATTTAAAAAGGTAATAACAATACTAAAAAAAATAGTAATGACAATACCAATATTAATATTTGGTTAGAATAGTATAGAAAAAATATGATTCTATCTTTTTGCTTATACATTTTTATTCATCTATATAAAATAATTAAATAGATAGAGTATTGTGTAAAAGAGTATTATGAAAAATTAAATACTAACTCTTAATGTTTGAATTTTGTAGACTCTCTCTCGCTAGCACTCCTATTTTAAAAAAATTATATCAAAAATAAAGGTAAACATATTTTAATAAAATACAAATATTCAGAAATAATAACAATTATTATTATATTTTTTAGATCTACTATTTACCCAATAAACCCCTTATTATTTTTCATTAAATAACAAATTTCAATTGAGAAACGTTTTTTTTAGTAATCATGGGAAAAAAATTTAGTTATTATTTATTATTAATAAATTAATAACTACTAATAAGAAAAATCCGTTTTATTTATTGTGGAATATTGAATTGATTTGAAAATATGAATGTTAATGAATATGTGTTGTTATTTATTTTGGAAAGAATTGACGAGGATTAAAATGGTTTTGAAATAATGATCAAGACATGATTGCAGATTCATTGTATAAGGAATTTCTTTGGTCATTCTATCTTTTCTTAAATGATAATAATATCCTACTAATTAACATTAAAGTGATAATAACAAGATATTAATAATAGCAAACATAATAGATCACCACTAATAAATTTTGTGTGTGGACATTTTATAAATAATCGATAGTAAAAAAAATGTATTAGAAAAATATTTTAATGATTTTATTTTTAATAAGAAGTTCGAAAAAGAGAAAAAAATAATTTTTCTTAGTTTAAAAGTTCGAAATTAAATATTAAAATAAAAGAAAAATACAAAATTTTGATTTTTTTTCTTAGAAATAAAACATAATATAGTAATAATATAATATCCAAAAATAAATAATAACTAAAAATTTAAATATTAAAAACAAGATACAATTTTTTTTAGTTTTTTAGATTAAAAATGTATTAACATAATACAATAATAAAATACGAATTTTTTGACTTTAGAATAGTGTAATGGATGTTAAAACATAAAAAAATAAAAAAAACATTAGAAAGTAAGGAACTTAGGATTTGAACTCACAACCTCTCACACTTACCGCTCTTATACCCCTTTTTATACCAATTGTGCTATTTTATTTATTCAACTTAAAATGGCATTAGAAAACATATGGAGGGTGGTCAAAAGTTAGGGTACGACACTTGTTATCCGGATTGTGGATACAAGAAGTCTTTTATTGAGAGGATTGTTCTCAATAAGACATAGTGGAAAATTCCAAGAGGATTGATCTTGGTGAGTATAGTTTAGTGACTTGTATAGATGACTAGGAAGAGTCTTGTATTGTCCAAAACTATAGTAAATTCTCTTTCGTGTTGAAAGGGGAGTGGAGTACTCTCGGATTGTGAAGGTAACCACTATAATTCGCCGTGTCCACTTTACTTTTCCGCTTTACCGCATTTTAACTTAGAACAATAATAAAAAATTATTCAACCATCGATAAAACTCCAGAAAAATATCTAAGAGCCTAATTCACCCCCCACCCCCCTCTTAGGCGCACTCGTATACTAACATTATGTTGTTCAAGTTGGAGGCTTAATAGCCAAAATTGATTAAAGTTGTTCAAGTTGTATAAGTTGGTTGTGTTGTTTGATGTTATATGTTGTTATGTTGTAAAGTCGTGCATGCTATGTAGATCATTTGCATTTTTATGTCAGAGTCATTACTCACACCACCTTGGCCTGGATTGGCACTAAGTTGAAAGTTGAAGGCTTATGCCTTGATTGCCTCGATAACCTAGCAATATTTTTAAGTTGTGAGTTTTACTCTGAATGGTACCACATGCATTTGCATAGTCGAGTCGTATCTGTGTTGTGCTGTTTATGTCGATTATGTTGTTCAAGTTGATAAGTTGTTATGTTGTTTTCAAGTTGATTAAACGAAATGTGTTGAGTTGACTAATTAAGTAGTTTGTGTGGAATATATGATTATGTGGTTTATGTAGAAAATGTTGATTGATATAATAGTAGTAAGATAAGTTGATAAAAGGTGGATGATTGTCAAGTTGTTATTTTTGGTTGAGGCTGTGAAATGGTGAACTGTTTATGATCCTTATCTAAGTATTGTTTATCATATGTTGTTTATAGTTATCGATATTTCACCCATTCTGTTTGAATGTTGCCCCTATGTTGGTAACGTGCATGTAGCTTGCAGGAAGATGGTTATCTTCATTAGTTCGAG
The DNA here is from genome assembly GCA_963966055.1 of Lathyrus aphaca. NCBI lineage: Eukaryota > Viridiplantae > Streptophyta > Magnoliopsida > Fabales > Fabaceae > Lathyrus > Lathyrus aphaca. Next base: position 117,115,044 of record OZ014524.1, on the reverse strand, counting down.
TCGGTGTCGGTGCTCTGATACGTAACACTCGGGGGATGGACGCATTAGTTGTTTGTGTTGTTTCCAAGTTGTTTTAGTATAATTATGTTGTTACTAGGTTGTTTAAGTTGAATAACATGATATACCATGTTTAGTTGATTAATTTGAAAATCCGTTGCGTAGTTGTAAAAGTTGAATTTGGTTCCTTAAATGAATAAAAGTTGTTGTTTTTAGTTCTTACGAACCGAAAGTGTTATGTATCAATTCTCATGAAATTAAATGAAGTTTTTATAAGTTGATAGATGTAGCATCATGTTTTGTGTACTTGTTAATTGAATTTTAATACTCTGATTTTTATTATAATCGTCAGGTAGAAATGGGGTGTTACATTAGTGGTATCAGAGCAGGTCGGTATGTCCGACCAGTGTTATTAATGTCGTTTATTCCTTAGTACTTGACATGTGTGTGAAACACTGTCTGTGCTTGTTTGTTGGTTTTCAGTCGTGGTCTGCAGGTGTTGGTTTGGAATTAAGTGGAGGAGAGGTTGCTCCCATATTGTTGTTGGAATGTCGAAGTTGGTTCAAAGTTGATGTTGATTGCGAGAGTGAAATGTTGTTGAAGCGATGTTATTACATACTGGCGAGAGTATGGACTCATGAATTCGTATCGGTCGAGTTTGAGATGCGCGTAGAATATGAAAGGTGAAATGATTGAGATTAGGGAATTATTTTAATGGAAAAAGATAATTTGATGGATCAAATCGGTATATCACTATGCCTTGAGTATAGTCAGATTAAAGTCGAATAATTTTCGTAGTTGGATGTAAAGCAAGGATGATGGTGAATTTTGGAATCAAGAGAAAAAGAGAGAAAGAGAGAGAGAGAGAGAGAGAGAGAGAGAGAGAGAGAGAGAGAGTGAGTGATATATATATATATATATATATATATATATATATATATATATATATATATATATATATATAGAGAGAGAGAGAGAGAGATGAAACTTATGTTCATCAATCTCAAATTCTATTTTTGGGAATTTTGGAGCAGCTGTCAGTAAAAGAGGCATACCTTTTTGCTCGTGATTCTAATGGAGGCGGTTTTAGACTTTTTGGAAAGCTTACAAAATTCCCTACTGTTTGCATATAAGTTTTGCATTCGGGAGGGTTTTAAATAGGGAAATAAGTGCGTTTTAATAGTTAGGTCTGCTGCTGATTTTTGGAAAATTCTGCATACATGAATTGTTGACCAGTCCCATTGCAAGGATGATAACTTTTAACTCGTGAGTCGGATTCAAGCGATTTTTAAAGTTCTGGAATCTGCACAGAATTATCTTCATTTTGGAATATAATTTTGTGATTTGTATATCTTTAATAGAATAGATAATTGCGTTCAAAATGGAGCGTTTGTTGCTAAAAATTTTGGAAAGATGAAAATGTTGATAAATGTTGATACGGAATAAAATGTTGGGATTAGAAGGAATGTGAAGGTATCGGAAAATGACTGAATAGTTCTCTCAGTTTGGCCATCATTCTGAGGATGATATGCCGAACTCAATCTCAACTTAGAACCCAACGAGTCTTGTAGAATTTTCAAGAACTCCGACGTAAACCTCAGATCTCTATCTGACACAATACACAGAGGAACATCATGCAGCTTCACAATTACTCGAATATAAATCTCTGCCAACTTTGCAATTGGATACGTGATGTTAATAGGTATAAAATGAGCCGATTTCGTAAGCCTATCAACAATCACCCAAATCGAATCATGCCCTCTTAAAGTAAGAGGCGGCCCCGTTACAAAGTCCATAGAAATGCTATCCCGTTTCCATTCTGGAACTTCCAACGGTTGCATTAACCCAGAAGGCTTCTGATGCTCAATATTTGACTTATGACAAGTCAAACACGCATACATAAAATGTGCTACATCTTCTTTCATTCCGGACTACCAAAATATTTTCCTTAAATCTTGATACATTTTAGTAGCTCCCGGATGAATACTCAAACTACTTCTATGACCTTCTTCAAGAATCCTTCTTTTCATATATGCGTCATCAGGAATACAAATTCTTTCATGCAATCTCAACACACCTCTCGCATCAACCTTAAAGTCACTCTTCTCTTATTGACTTCAACTATTCATGATATTTACTAATTTCACATCCAGCTTCTGAGCCTCTCGAATACTATTCATAAAGTTATTATTAATCTTCAACATTCCTAACATCACACTATGCGGTGTCACTTCACAAACCAAACTCATATCTCAAAATTGCTCAATTAATTCCAACTCCTTAATCATCATTGCTGACATATGCAAGGTCTTTCTACTTAAAGCATCGGCCACAATATTCGCTTTACCTGGATGATAATTTAAATTGAAATCATAATCTTTCAGCAACTCCAACCATCTACGATGTCTCATATTCAGCTCTTTCTGATCAAATAAATACTTAAGTCTCTTATGATCACTGTAAACCTCGAATCTAGAACCATAGAGATAATGCCTCTAGATCTTCAACACAAACACAACAGCAAAGAGTTCAAGATCATGCGTAAGATAATTCTTCTCACGAATTCTCAAATGTCGCGACGCATAAGCAATTACCTTAGTATTCTGCATAAGCACACCTCCTAAACCCATCAGTGAAGCATCACAATAAACTACAAACGATTCTTATGGATTTGGTAAAGTCAAAATCGGCGCCGATGTCAACCTCTTCTTCAATTCATTAAAACTCTCTTCGCACTGAACATCCCACACAAACGCTTTACTTTTACAAGTTAATCTAGTTAACGGAAGTGCCAACTTAGAAAATCCTTCAATAAACCTTCTATAATATCCAGTTAATCCCAAAAAGCTTCTAACCTCTGTAGCCGACCTTGGAGTCTCCCATTGTAACACAGCTTCTACCTTTGAAGGATCTACAACAATACATTTTCTTGAAATTACATGGCCAAGAAAACTGACTTCTCTTAACCAAAACTCGTGCTTGGACATCTTCACATACAATTTTTTATCTCTCAGAACTCCCAACACTGATCTCAAATTTTCCTTATGCTCTTCTTCTGACTTAGAGTAAATCAGAATATCGTCAATAAATACTACTATAAAACGGTCCAGATAAGTATGAAAAATACGGTTCATGTATTCCATAAATACTCCTGGAGCATTAGTCACACCGAAAGGCATCACAAAATATTCATAATGTCCATACCATGTTCTGAACACCGTCTTCTGAATATCCTCGTCTTTCACTTTGATATGATGATAACCTGATCCCAAATCAATATTACTGAACACACAATCACCCACTAACTGGTCCATCAAATCATCTATTCTCGGAAGAGGATACTTGTTCTTGATTGTCACTTTATTCAGCTGTCTATAATCGACACAAAGTCGCATACTACCATCTTTCTTCTTTACTAGCAACACTGGAGCTCCCCACGGTGATACACTTGGTCTTACAAACTTTTTCTCAAGTAGATCTTCCAATTGCTTCTTCAATTCAGACAATTCGGATGCCGACATTCTGTATGGTGCCATCGAAACACATCTAGTACCAGGTACCAGTTCAATAGCAAATTCAACTTCTCTCTCTGGCGGCACACTAGGATTCTCATCAGGGAAAACTTCAGGGAATTCCTTTACTATCATTAATTCATCAATCTTAGTTTTACTCTCAACCGACAACGTTTCCATCAAGGAAAACATCTGAGCTTCTTCTCTACATGAACTAAATCTACGTACAAAAGTAATTTTATATGAACTAAAACTCGATGTTTTTTATAAGGATTAAAAAATAAAATTGAGATATTTATAGGGACTAAAAACATATTTAATCCTAAATAATATATATATATATATATATATATATATATATATATATATATATATATATATATATATATATATTTCAATATTTATTATTTATATTTTGTCCTTTTGAACTATTAAGAAATTATAGTTTCTTATGTGCTTTGCATATTAAAGCAAATACTGATTGAAATATGGGCATGTCATTTCGGTTTGTATGATTGTGCGTCTTAGTCGTTTCATCCATTATCTTTGGTAAAGTTTTGTTCAAATTTTGGCTACGATTTATAAATTTATATAGTAATTTAACTTTTAAGTAAGTAGTTGAAATAAAAAAGTTTCCAAAGTGACCTCTTTTGTGAAAATTGCTTATGAAAAAATGTTAAATTAATTTTCTGATTGTGTGTATGTTTGTCCATGCATGTGTCAATTGACCCAAAGGACAGTTGATGGTTGATCGGCTTTCATACGCAAATGTGATGGTAAACATGTGATAATTATAAGGTCTTACATGTGAATAATAAATCAATCCATATAGGGGTTTATTCATCAATATGTTTTTATTATCAATGTTTGATCGTTACGACAAAAGTACCACAAGCAGTCGATATTATTGTCCAAAGGCTTGATATTGATGGTACACTAGGTATCTTGAGATGAGTTATGTCATTATTTGAACAATATTGATAATCATTTTTTATTTATGTGAGTATACTTAAAGTGTTTAATTTTTGTTCTTTTCCAACTACAATTGCTTCAATATTTGTTAATCTGAATTTGGTCCCGGACCTTAATGGGCCAAGTTTGAAGGATTGAAATGAGAACATGGAACTTGTTCTTGGATGCATGGATCTTGACCTTGCATTAAGGATGAAACGACATCTTTCTACTATGGAATTTGGTGACTCTGAATAGAGAAAAGATTATGAGAAATAGGATCGCTCCAATCGCATGAGTCATGGTTTGGTTTGTTCTGAGGTCAATTTAGCTTCAGTACCTGGAAACACTAGGTGGTTAGACTTTGGTGCAACTACTAACATCAGTGTTTTAATGAGGGGTTGCCTGAACTACCGGAAGCCAAATGATGTTGAAAGATACATCTATGTTGGAGATGATAAGTCGGTGGAGGTGGAAGTTATAGGGCATTTTAGATTATTAATGAGTATCATATTTTATTTGGATTTGAAAGACACTTTTGTGGTTCCTTCATTTAGACGAAATTTGATTTCAGTTTCTTATTTGGACAAACCAAGTTATTTATGTCCATTTGGAATAATTGGGACTGGTTCACTTATAGGTCATGATAATCTATATTTGCTTGACACAATAGCTACCTATGGCGAATCTTTGAATGTGGAATCACATGGTACTAAGCGTAAAATTGAGGATAACAATTTAGGAGCATTATGGCACAAACGCCTAGGTCACATCTCTAAAAATAGAGTTGAGTGACTAGTGTCAAATGTAATTTTGGACTCCATTGACTTCACAAATTTTGATGTTTGTGGTGAATGTGTTAAAGGAAAACATGCCAAGACAAAGAAATTTGGTGCATATAGAGCTACAAATGTCTTAGAATTGATACATATAGGCATTTGTGAACCATTTCTAACACCTTGGAATGGTCAACAATATTTTATATCTTTCATAGACGATTATTCTAGATATGTGTACATATTTCTTATACATGAAAAGTCTCAGTCATTGGATGTGTTCAAATCGTTTAAGGTTGAAGTTGAGAATCAACTCAACAACAGAATTAAGAAAGTCAAAACTGACAATGGAGGTGAATATTACGGTAGATATGACGGTTCAGGTGAACAATGTCCAGGGCCTTTTGCCAAATATCTAGAGGAATATGAAATCTTCCCACAATACACCATGCCAGGATCTCCTAGCATGAACGACGTTGCTGAAAAACAAAACTGGACTCTTAAGGATATGGTAAGGAGTATGATTTATCATTATACCTTGCCAGAGTCACTCTGGGGAGAGACACTAAAGACTACAACTTATATTTTAAATAGAGTACCAACAAAAGCAGTTGCCAAAACACCTTATGAACTTTGGACTGGGCAAAAGTCTGGTCTCAAACATTTTCATGTATGGGTATGTCCAGCTGAGGCAAGGCCTTACAGGCCAAATGAAAAGAAATTGGACTCCCGAATATTGAGTAGCTACTTTATTGGCTATTCTAAAAGATCTAGTGGCTACAAATTTTACGATCCCAAATTAAATTCAATTTTAAGACAGTAACAACCACATTCTTTGAGGATATTGAGTTTGGGGGGAAAATAAGGTTAGAGACTTTGTCTTAGAGGAAGAATCGATAACAATTCAAGAACCGATTCATATAGTTTATTTTGATTAACCAAGTACGGAACCTCCACAAGATATTGTTGCAATTCCTCCAACTCAAGATTGTAACTTATAAATGCGCCTAAAAGGGGGGTGAATTAGGTTTATCAAAATTTCTTCGCAGTTTTCTATCGATTCTTGATTTTTCCTTTCCTTATGACTTATTAAGTTCTGAAAAATAAATTTGTGGAAAGTAAAAGAGACACAATGGTTTATCCTGGTTCCCCTCACAATCCGAGAGTACATCCAGTCCCCTTTCCAAAAAGAAAGAGATTTTCACTATCTGTTAGAAACCTAGAACAAGACACACCTAGTCTTTTCTAATTCTAACCACCAAGAACAAACTTCTTAGGTATTACAATTTTTAAAGTCCGAACGAAATTCAATTTCTCACACACGGACCTTTTGTATCCACAAACCGGAAACAAGGTAAACCTTACTAACTTATCTCTAACAATCCTAAAGATAAGTAGTAATCAAATAAGAAAAATATTGAATTATTTTTTTATAAGTGGATGAAGATGAAAGCTTGAATTTTTTATCAATATGAATATTGATCTTCTCCTTGATATATATTTTTCACTCACAAAAGTATATAAGTGTTCACTAAGATGAAATGAAACTAAGATGAGATATATAAAAGTTTTGATGCATAGTTTCACTCTGTTGAAAATTTTGAATAATTGCACTCAAAGATTTTATGAAAATGTGAACAAAAGTGAGTGAGAAAATTAATTATGAAAAATATTGGAGGTGTCTAAAAATTCTGATGAGAATGAATTTATATAATGCTCAAGACACCTTTTTAAAAAGGTATAAAAATTATGAAGATATGTCATAATTTAAAACAAAGAAAACAATATATTTTTCATGAAAAGGTGCAATTTTTCATGTAGGAACAGTGGTAACCGGTTACTACCATAATGGTAACAGGTTACTTGCTGTAACGTTATTTTTGTACCCCAAAATTTTCCCTCACATCCTTAAGACAATATGCCTCAAGAGGTCTCCTAATAGTCACAAGATTTTCAATTGCTCAAAGGGATTCAAGGTTTCATCTGATAAAGCCTCCTTCTAAGCAATAGATTTTAAATTAGGGTTTTGAGTTTCTCAAAGCAAATTGGACTTCCAAAGCCTCAAGTGGACTTCATGGTGTCCCACATACTACATAGAATCCTCATATCAAGTTTTAAGGCTTGCCCTACAAGTTTGGTCAATCAGATGCTCAGATAATCAAAATCGGTTAACTTGGTTAAAAAGTCAACGGTGGCCAACATACAGTCAAACTTCAAGATTTTTGGTTAACATCAAGATTATGAAGTAAGATTCATCATTTGATCAAGGGTTGATCATGATTCATCAAGGAAACCTCAATCAGAAGTTACTAAATTAGGGTTTTTGCAGGAAAAGTCAAATGTACTTTGACTAGCCATAACTTTCACATGCTTCATCAAAAATTTCCCATCCATGTCTCATTTAGAAGGAAATTCACTTCTCTACAACTTTGTGTCTCACAAGCCAAGGCCAGAAATGCTTCATTTGAGATATATGCGCCAAGACATTACAGGTCCTTTAAAAAGTCAACAAAAATTAAACCTTTTCAAAATCTCATAACTTGAACATGGAAGATCAAATGGACATGGGACCAAAAGGAGTAGTTAGAGGACACTTTAAGCTTTCTAAAAAGTCAAAGAACACATACATGGGATAAAAATTGAGAGAGTTATGCATTGTTGAAGATGGGAAAATTTGAGGAGGTGTATAAGGCAAATAATGACCAAAGCTTAAGTTTTTTTTTCAAATGGCCCCATATTTTTCTAACCCCAACTTAATCATGAGATAATCCACGATCCATAAGTCATATATTCTAATTTTTTATGTTTATTTTATATTTTATTGGATTTAATTTATTTAAATTCAATTTTAATTAGAATAAATATTGAAAAATCAAATATTTGATCTTAGGACTATTTTGGGATGGGATTTTGATGTTTATGATCATAATATGGATCCCAAATTTGTGCACACCAAAGGAGAAAGTCCTAATATCAAATATTTTACCAAAATAGAAAGGTGAAAACTTCATTCCAAAGCAACCTAATTATCTTCATACAAGCCAAAAATTATAGACCTAATTTGTTCCTCTATAAGTATACAACATCTCCACATGCATCAAGGACGAAAATTCTTACACATAAACCCTAAAAGATTTTTTTTCAAAAAAAAAAAGAAAACTAGAGCAAATTCCAAAACCAGTTCATAGCAAGTTTTCAGCCTCCCTCTTCATCTAATTAGCATCAAGAAACTTCCAGGAGGCCACTCTAATCATTATTGAAGGTTGAGAATACATGAAGCACGCCCTCCATGAACATGGCCACTACTCTCTTTTTTTCTTGTCCAATCTTTAGTTTCATAGCATGTTAACATATTTTATGTTTATAATATTGTTCATAATCATGTTTTGATGCCTTTTGATCACTTGTTTGCGAGGTATGGCGTAGGTATCAAGAAACACCATGGCTAGTGAAACACGCCAAATCTACCCGACAGAAAATCATAAATCTGAGTTTCAAACTTCAACACATATACATGATGCTACATCTTTCAACTAAAACAAATTCATTTAATTTCAAAAACATTGATACATAAAACTTTCAATCAGGATGAAACCATAACATCAACTCTCTTATTCGATTCTTTGGAATAAAGCAACTTTTACAAATAGGTAGCGGATTCACAAATATTCAACTTTGCATCAGTTAATAACTTGTTCAACCTAAAAAATTAGTAATAACATGTTTTTCTCTAAAACAACTCAAAACAACAACAACTAAATATAACAACAAAACAATTAAGTGTTCATCCCCCTGAGTGTTATGTATCAGAGTGACGACACCGACTTGACTACGAAAGTAAGCAACTCTAATCTGGAATACCTGCACATTACCAATCAAGGTAACATTCAACAACAGAAAGGGATGAGATATCAAATCATATAAACAAGAGTATGATAATTAATAGCTAGATAGAATCATATAATTTTCATACTATCCACAACAACATCTTACCAATCACCACAAACAACCGACATATTTTATCAGCTTACTTCACACATCAACATAATCAATTCCAACTATAAAATTAGCATAGACACCTTCATCAACTCCAACGGACTTATACAACATATTCAACGTTTTCACTATCAGCATAATCGACCTTACGAACATAAACATATAAACAACTAAGGCAACATGATCATATAATCAACTCATCCAACATAATCCTATAATTAACTAAGCAATGTAATCATATAATCCACTTAAATCATATTATCAACACAATTCAACTTAAACAACTTCATCAACTTGGACAACTCAAACAACTTTATCAACTTAAGCAACGTGAACAACTTAAACAACATAAATAATGTAACTCAAGATGAGACTCGACTATGCATATGCATGTGGTACCATTGGATTAAAACTCCCAACTTAAAATATATCAGTTTATTGAGGTATCTGCAAGGCATAAGCCTTCAACTTAATAAATTTGCCAATTTACCGAGGCATCAAGGCATAAGCCTTCAACTTTCAACTTAGTTGTCAATCCAGGCCAACGTGGTGTGAGCAACGGCTCTGGCTTAGAAATGCACATATGCCATGTGACATGTACAACTCAACAACATAAACAACGCAACACCATCAACATCAGCAACATATACAACATATAAAACATGAACAACTTAAATCAACACTGGCTAATAAGCCTTCAACTTGAACAACACAACAACTTCGGAAACACAAACAACGTAGACAACATGAGCAACTCATACGACATAAACAAGAAACACAAACAAACTTATATGATAAGGCAACTTAAAATCAACGTTGGCTTATAAAGCCTTCAACTTAACAATTTTAGAATCATTCCGTAAACCGGAAACATAAAACATCTTAACTGTATCGGTAACTCGACTATACAATGGATTATTGACAAAATAATGTAATAAACACCAACTCTTAATTTACCCAACTTACCCCAATTAATTTCGTTATGTTACGGGCAAGTTCGTGTTTCACCTAATTCGGCTAAACCGACTAAATCGACATTGTTTCTAATTTTCTGAGACTCATCACGAATTTTATTATAAACCTGCTAATTTTTTTTTCCTGCCAAAAATATATCTGTCATGAAAATACAATTTACTATTTGTTTTTGCAAACTTCCTGAAAACTACATCTTTCTGTCAAAATTATGCAACACAGTGTTTATTATAAAACTGTTTTCGTTTCGACACAGTTGCTTCTGAACTCTGCTTCTCGATACAATTTCTGCTTCTTAATAATATACCAATTTATAAAAACTAAGAGAATTACAGTTATGGTTAGAATTAATTAAATAAATATTGCATCAACTAAACTACATGATTCTTTTCTATCCTTTACATTGTTAATTGTCCACTTTATAATGTAATACCTTAAATGATGGATTAATTATCATGACCTTACTAATTGGTGAATGTGGCTTCTACCACAATGATAGGTGGTGCGCGCCACTTCAATAATGTCCTCTCCCTAATTAATTCATCATAACTGGTATTCACTTGTTTTAATTTACCTAAGCACCTAATCATGTTAAGACATAATTTCAATTAACAAAGTGGCATCCTGCCACTTGAAATAGTGGTCTGCGCCCCAATGAAGCTCCTAGCACATGGCATGCGCCATGCTTTCTTTGTGAGCCCATATGGCATGCGCCATAAAGCATACATTATTGGGTGGCCTGCGCCACCCTCCCTTTGGTAATGGGTGGCATGCGCCACCCGGGGGTTCCGTTCCCAAATTCTAATATGTTTCTAGCAAACGATTAATCCACAACAAAATTCATAAATCGATTATAAAATCGTTATAGCAACTTAATTCTTTTCACGACAATTTCAAACTACCCAATCAACATCAATTCAACATCCAACAGCATAAAAATCACGTAATCCCAATCCCGCATAATAATAATCATAATCCCGACTATAGAGTTCAAACCTCACCCTTACCTTAATCGGTGACTGCTTCGAATCTCCGATCGACTTTCCGATTGGGCTTCCAACGGCGACTTCTCGTAACTGCTTTCTCCACTTTTCCTTGTTCTCCAATTTTCACGATTTCCCAATTTCTTTGTTCCTCTTTTTCCCAACTTCCACGTTCCACTTCTACTGATATTTTTCTTATTTTTATTCTGAATAAATCATTTTTCATTAAAATCAACTAAATCTTATAATTACCAATGGGCCTAACTACAACACCCCCTTAATTGCTATTTCGAACATGGTATCAAGCCCACTAATTAATCCACTACAACAACTATAGTATTAACTCCGATAATATTTCTACGGCTTCCGACTTATTTTTCCAACTTAACGACTTAATTAGATTATCTTCTGATTATTAACCAAATGGTTCAAACGACTCGATCGACATATCCAACAATAAACGAAAATACTTCATATCGTCCTCCATAATTTATATCAACTTAATTAATTAAATTCGACTTAAACCAACTTATAATTATCAACATAATATTCCGATATTTTGGAAATCAACTTAAATCAACTCAAATACACAAATCACCGCAAATCAACACAACGCAATACACTTATATTTAATTAAATAATTAATTAAATAAATGGGTGTTACAACTCTCCCCCACTTAGAATATTTTCGTCCTCAAAAATTTATCTGATTCAACTACTTCAACTACTTATTTATTCCGACTATTCAACTCTCATCCTCGAAGGCAATCCCACTTATAATACATACAACAATTCATAACCTCAATGTTAACAACAACACAAACAACAATCAAGCAATACACTTGACAACCATCAATACAACACAACGAATAATCAACTTACAACTTAGAAGACTTCAACAGAAGAACATACAACTTAATCACAACGTTAATACAACCAAACTACCAATATTGTTGTCATTCGTGTACAAACGACGACACCACACCACGCGCTCGCTGTGCACTCTGATTACTTGCAACTTACAAAGTTTACTGAGTCTATCCCCAGCTTATAATCACCAAATCGACACATTAACAAAGCTTTCGACTTATTCCTTTGGAAATTTCATTCCAACAGGTATTCTAACTCTTGTAGTTACATAATACTTCCAACTTAGGTCTATAAGACAACAACTTCGAACGGTTGGCATAATTACAACGGCGACTACTTCCAAATCTTGAATAAGATGTACTTACTCTCCCCAATTATCCTCAACACAAATACAACTTTACTATCTTTTAGCAACACGTCCTTCGAAATCATCTTAAACACTCAACATCATTACACCAACATAGGGTACAAGGGTCCAACGAATCTCCACAAGACAACTTATTTTATTCACTTCCAACTAACTCAACATACCAAATCATGGATTCTTACTCATACCAACACAACCTTTTATAGATTCTTATCTAAATCAACACAACCAAACAACTCCTCTTCTTCCACCGAAATTGCTCTTTAATAAACCAACTTATAACTTTCACTTCTAATACTTGCAACTCAATTATATCCGACATTCTTTTCGAATCGTCATTTTACATTTCCACCCACTTTCCTTTCTAATCATCTCGAGAAAGCTTCCAGTCTCAAGCTACTTAATTCATCACTAAACAGCATTCCAATTATTCATAGTCCAACTATGAGTTTTCTTATTACAATTCAATCTAAACGCAACTTCATACTATCATCTTTAAATCCAACCAATACTCTCATATAATAACCTGCATCGACAAAACAAATAATACTCAAGCACTCGGCTTAACTTCAACCAATTCAACGTACATACTATACTAGTTGGCATGACACATCTATCCATCAATTAAGATTTCGTCTTCTATTAACAATAGATTAAGGGTGATCAGTTCCTCAATTTTCCAATAGACGTCCGACAACCATAACAGTGGCATAAATCATCATTATCCAACGCCATAGCATACTTCAACTTGTGCCCAGAGTCCATAAGCATAATGTTCCTCCAACTCTCTACGGCTTATCAACTCCTTCTTAGGCTCCTTAATTCCAACTTCATTAACGATACAAAACATCCAAAAATCCAGTACACACATAGTACCATACAACTTTCAATATCCTTCTAACACTGGAGTCACTACAACAAGTACTATCTAAAGCGGTTTGCTCCAATCACGACTTCCAACCAAGTTAAAATTCTTAACAACACTAACTAAACATCCATATTCTTCTCAATGTTAGCATCATCTAACATCGGCACTTTAATCGTCCCTACTCGACATAAATCTTATCTGTATGCATTCTCCGATACTTTCGCATTCTCTCTAATACCAACATTTTATTTCTATCAACATTCCACACTCGTCTTCATCTTTCCAAGAATTTCAGCAATAAACGCTCAACTTCGAACACAATTTTCTCTTCCAATAAAAACCTCCAACTCACGAATTTATATTCTAACTTGAAAAGAATTTCATGCAGATTCCAGAACTTCAAAAATCGTTTGAATCCGACTTAAGAGTAAAAAGTTATCCTCATTGCAATGGGACTGGTCAACAATTCCCATATGCAGGGTTTTCTAAAAATCAGCAGCAGACCCAACTATTAAAATGTGCTTATTTCCCTCATCATAAACCTCCTGAATGAAAATATTATATGAAAACTGTAGGGAATTTCGTAAACTTTCCAAAAAGTCCAGAACTACTTCTATCCGAATCACGTTTAAAACGTTATGCCACTTCTCGTGACAACTACTCTAAGATTGCAAAAACCAGAATTTTGAGATTGGTGAATATAAATTCCACCTCTCTCCATCCTACTTCCAAGTTCTACCAAAATCTTGCTCTACATCCAACTTCGTAATTTACTCGACTTTAATCCAACTACACTCAATGCGTAGTAATCTACCGACGTGATCCATCAACTTGCTCCATCAACTTGTCTTTTCATTTGGAATAAATCCTCTTTCTCAAACAATCCCTATCCAAAATACACGCACTTCTCAACCTGACAGATACAAATCCATGAATCTATGCTCTCTCTGATCCTCAAAAACGTCTCTTAAACAACCTTTCACTCTTGCAATCAACATCAACTTTGAACCAACTTCGACTTTCAACAACAGTCCGGGAGTCAAGCTTCTCCCCCACTTAATTCCAACCAAAACCTGCAGTCATCGACTAGAAACTAACAACAAGTACCGACAGTGTTTCACACACATGCCACGTACTAAGGGATTAACAACACAAGACAACATTGGCCGGACGGACCGGCCTGCTCTGATACCACTAATGAAACACCCCAAATCTACCCGGCGGAAAATCATAAATCAGAGTTTCAAACTTCAACACATATACAAGATGCAACATCTTTCAACTATAAAAATTCATTTAATTTCGAAAACATCGATACATAACACTTTCAATCAGGATGAAACCATAACATCAACTCTCTTATTCGATTCTTTGGAATAAAGCAACTTTTACAAATATTCAACTTTGCATCAGTTAACAACTTGTTCAACGTAACAACTTAGTAATAACATGTTTTTCTCTGAAACAACTCAAAACAACAACAACTAATTATAACAACAAAACAATTAAGCGTTCATCCCCCCTGAGTGTTACGTATCAGAGCGACGACACCGACTTGACTACGAAAGTAAGCAACTCTAATCTGGAATACCTGCACGTTACCAATCAAGGTAACATTAAACAACAGAAAGGGGTGAGATATCGAACCATATAAACAAGAGATGATAATTAATAGCTAGATAGAATCATACAATTTTCATACTATCCACAACAACGTCTTACCACTCACCACAAACAACCGACATATTTTATCAGCTTACTTCACACATCAACATAATTAATTCCAACTATAAAATTAGCATAGACACCTTCATCAACTCCACCGGACTTATACAACATATTCAACTTTTTCATTATCAGCATAATCGACCTAACGAACATAAACATATAAACAACCCAGGCAACATGATCATATAATCAACTCATCCAACATAATCCTATAATTAACTAAGCAACTTAATCATATAATCCACTTAAATCATATTATAAACACAATTCAACTTAAACAACTTCATCAACTTGGACAACTCTTACAACTTTATCAACTTAAGCAACATGAACAACTTAAACAACATAAATAATGTGACTCATGATGCGACTCGACTATGAATATGCATGTGGTACCATTGGAGTAAAACTCCCAACTTAAAATATACCAGGTTATCGAGGTATATGCAAGGCATAAGCCTTCAACTTAATAAATTTTCAAATTTACCGAGGCATCAAGGCATAAGCCTTCAACTTTCAACTTAGTTGCCAATCCATGCCAACATGGTGTGAGCAACGGCTCCGACTTTGAAATGCACATATGCCATGTGATATGTACAACTCAACAACATAAACAATGCAACACCATCAACATCAGTAGCATATACAACATATACGACATAAACAACTTAAATCAATATTGGCTAATGAGCGTTCAACTTGAACAACATAACAACTTCGGCAACACAAACAACGTAGACAACATGAGCAACTCATACGACATAAACAAGCAACGCAAACAAACTTATACAACAAGGCAGCTTAAAATCAACTTTGGCTTATAAAACCTTCAACTTAACATCTTTAGAATCATTCCGTAAACCGGAAACATAAAACATCTTAATTGTACCGGTAACTCGACTATACAACGCATTGTTGACAAAATATTATAATAAACACAAACTCTTAATTAACAGACTTACCCCGATTAATTACGTTAAATTCTGGGCAACTTCGTTTTTAGCCTAATTCGGCTAAACCGACTAAACAGACATTGTTTCTAATTTACTTCGACTCATCACGAATTTTATTATAAACCTGCTAATTTCTGTTTCCTACCAAAAATATATTTGTCATGAAAATACAATTTACTATTTTTTTTTTGCTAACTTCCTGAAAACTACATCTTTCTGTCAAAATTATGCAACATAGTGTTTATTATAAAACAGTTTTCGTTTCGACACACTTGCTTCTAAACTCTGCTTCTCGATGCCATTTCTACTTCTTAATAAAATACCATTTTATAAAAACTAAGAGAATTACAGTTATGGTTAGAATTAATTAAATAAATAATGCATCAACTAAACTACATGATTCTTTTCTACCCTTAACATTGTTAATTGTCCACTTTATAATGTAATATCTTAAATGATGGATTAATTATCATGACCTTACTAATTGGTGAATGTGGCTTCTACCACAATGATAGGTGGCGTGCGCCACTTCATTAATGTCCTCTCCCTAATTAATTCATCATAACTGGTATTAACCTGTTTTAATTTACCTAAGCACCTAATCATGTTAAGACATAATTTCAATTAACAAAGGGGCATCCTGCCACTTGAAATAGTTGTTTGCGCCACAATGAAGCTCCTAGCACACGGACTGCGCCATGCTTGCTTTGTGAGCCCATATGGCCTGCGCCATAAAGCATACATTACTGGGTGGCCCGCCACCCTCCCTTTGGTAATGGGTGGTATGCGCCACCCGGGGGTTCCGTTCCCAAATTCTAATCTTTTTTTAGCAAACGATTAATTCACAATAAAATTCATAAATCGATTATAAAATCATTACAGCAACTTAGTTCTTTTCACGACAATTTCAAACCACCAAATCAACATCAATTCAACATCCAACATCATACATTACTGGGTGGCCCACCAACCTCCCTTTGGTAATGGGTGGCCTGCGCCACCCGGGGGATTTCGTTCCCAAATTCTAATCTTTTTCCAGCAAACGATTAATCCACAACAAAATTCATAAATCGATTATAAAATCGTTACAACAACTTAATTATTTTCACAACAATTTCAAACCACCAAATCAACATCAATTCAACATCCAACATCATAAAAATCACATAATCTCAATCCCTCATAATAATTATCATAATCCTGATTATAGAGTTCGAACCCCACACTTACCTTAATCTGTGGCCGCTTCGAATCTCCGATCGACTTTCCGATTGGGCTTCCGACGGCGACTTCTCGTAACCGCTTTCTCTATTTTTCCTCGTTCTCCAATTTTCACGATTTCCCAATTTCTTCGTTGCTCTTTTTCCCAACTTCCACGTTCCACTTCTACTGATATTTTTCTTATTTTTATTCTGAAATAAATCCTTTTTATTAAAATCAACTAAATCTTATAATTACCAATGAGCCTAACTACAACACCCCCTTAATTGCTATTTCGAACACGATTTCAAGCGCACTAATTAATCCACTACAACAACTATAATATTAACTCCGATAATATTTCTACGGCTTCCGACTTATTTTTCCAACTTAACGACTTAATTAGATTATCTTCCGATTATTAAACAAATGGTCCAAACGACCCGATCGACATATCCAACAATAAACGAAAATACTTCATATCGTCCTCCACAACTTATATCAACTTAATTAATTGAATTCGACTTAAACCAACTTATAATTATCAACATAATATTTTGATATTTCGGAAATCAACTTAAATCAACTCAAATACACAAATCACCGCAAATCAACACAACGCAATACACTTATATTTAATTAAATAATTAATTAAATAAATGGGCGTTACAACTAGGGCATAAAACGTCCTTGAATCGAAACTCCTAATCCAAGCATTTTTAGGCCAAACAAACTACACCATTGAATTCCTAAGGGTCAATTTAGTAGGAATAGATGATTTTAACTTGTTAAAATTCGCGTTTTCTTATTTTTTTAAATCGCAGGTCAATTAGCTACGAAAGTTTCGTAGCAAAATCGCAGCAAACTTGTAGTAAAATCGTAGCAAAAAAAATGTAGAAGAAAGGTTGAAGATGAGGGCGTGGCTTCGCGCGATTGGCTGGATTGGATTTATGTGTTATTTTAATATATATAATTAATTGTTTCTGTTTGTTGATACGTAGATGTGCGTAGCTCAGCTGACAATGAAGCGCGTCCTTGATCCTTTGGGGGGGTTTGAGACCCAGCGACCCTCCCCCCTATTTTTTTTAGTTCTTTTCCTTTCTTTTTTTTTTCATATTTTTTCTAATTCTTTTTATTTTTTCTTTTAATTTATATTTTAATTAATTAAATTATCAAATAAATAACTTTTTCTAAAACCAATAGCAATTCAATAACTTTTTGTTTTCTTTTATTTTGTAAATAGAAAATAATTATTAAAAAAAACCTTTTATTAATTAAATAAATTAATAATCAAAAATTTCAAAAAAAGTTCATAAAAACTTTTTTTTAATAAATCCAATTAACCGATCTTAATCTGATTCTTGATATTTCTTCTTTCTCCATCCTTATTCCTCTTTGATTTTAATTTCTTCGTTATTTATATTTCTTAGAACAAATGTATAGGTGCATGAAATTTGTAATAATTAGGTTTATTTTTGCACCCGATTTTTCTAAATAATGTAACTGCTCATGGGATGTAATAGCGTAGGACTTTTACTTTTCGCACCTTGTTATGTAATTGCCCCAAAGCCCTGTAATAGTCTTAGGATTTATTTTTTTCTTTTAATTCCGTAAATTATTAATTACGTGGTTAGCAATAATAGGGTGTGAAAAGAATGCATGTGAACAATAAATAGACTTAGCCCATTAATTAAAAGATAAAATAATTGAACACAACACACTTCTCACACATACACCCCAAGGGTTTCTCCTCTTGTTGCCTTACGAAAATGGTCAAGTCCCTCGAATATAGGGGTGTCTTAGCACGGTTACCTAAGTAAAAATCATCAGGTCCATTCGAATAAAAGATCATAGTCCCTCGTTGTCCCTTCGAGTTGCCTACGAACAAATGATCTCGTCCCTCGATGACCCTACGGAAAAATGATGATAGTCCCTTCGAACTACTAAGATACCTCTACAAGGTTGCCTTCTATGACCATACGATGAACCTACACCTGTCCCTTCAAATCCAAGGATAAGACTACTTACTAACTGATATTAATGACAGTTCTATCCGTAAAGAAACAAAATAACAAGAAAGACCTTACAATTTAGGGTAAGTAGTTCTTAAGTGTTTGCTAATAAATTTTCAAAATACTCTTTACACCTCACATTTTCAAATATTTTCAAATAGTAAACACTTTGTATACATTCGTACGAGAAAAATAAAAGTCGATGGTGACTCTTTCTATCCGCAACATAGTTTTTTTGTGAAAACAAAAATGATAAAGTCAGTTCTCCCACCGTGTTACAGTTACTTTTATATTTTCAAAATTGCATTAGAGTAACCGGTTACTACCTACTTGGTAACCGGTTACTAGAAGATTTTTTTGAAATTCTTATAAAAATCAGTATTAAAAATAAGGGTCAATGCATCCTATATGTTCATATGTTATGGCATGAGCGTATCCTATATTTGAACACTTATGTATATTTTTGCTTCATGAAAAATTATACCTTTTGATCAATTTAATCAAGACTTTAAATAATCCATTCTTTTTCATACTTCAAGGTCTTTGATCAATCCTTTTTATACTTGTATGAAGTAAGTTAATGTAATGTTGTTGTCATCAAAATATGATTGAGAAGCCATGCCCTCACATTCTCCCCCTTTTTTATGATGACAACCACAAATGTGAAAAATTTGATCTTGATCCTTTATTTCTATAAAACTCCCCCTTTGATAATGTTGCCCCTTAATTTGATACTAGGAGCTTGTAAAAATTTTGAATTTGTTAGAGAAACAAGAATACACAATAATGCCTATAATTCTTCTCCCCCATTGTCATTAACAAAAAGGATAGGAAAAGACTTTGAAAGATGAAACATGTAATTTTAAGAAACATAAATATACACAAGACATACACCATTCACGCACAATTAAAACATAAAACATACTTGAAATCGAAATTGTATAAAACACACTTACATGGATGCTGTAAAATACGTTTTAATTTTTTCACACATAGTCAGTGGTAACCGGTTACTACCTCTGGGGTAATCGGTTACTTGTTGAAAAGTAGCGCAGATTGGCCAAAAATATAACAGGTAATTGTTTACTACATATGTGGTAACCGATTACTGTTGTCAAAAAAGGAAAAACAACAGCTTTGCAGGGCCAAAATTGTGAAGGGTCTCAATATAAAAAGTTATGAACATGTTAGCACATATAATAAGGCAACTTTTTATCAAAAAATAATTAACAAATAATAAATTAATGGTATGTAAAAATAGAAAAAACCATAAAAATTCACAAACATCATGTATTTTAATATAGCACAACAAATTGTTAAAATAAAATAAATGTAATTTTATGTATCTTTACTTCATTATAAACTATAATGAACAATTTTAGATGAATTATATGTCACTTTCATCATGAATTTTGAGTTCTCGCCGAATCTTGAAAAATAGTTCTTTTGCCAAAGGTTTTATGAAGATATTCGCGAGTTGATTATGCGTATCTATAAAGCTAACTTCGACATCTCCTTTAAGCACATGATCACGAAGGAAGTAATGTCGAATGTCTATGTGTTTGGTCCTTGAGTGCATGACCGGATTTTTTGTAATGTTGATTGCACCTGTGTTGTTGCATCGGAGTGGAATGCATCCAAGATCGATTATGTAGTCGTTTAATTGTTGCTTTAGCCAAAGGTTTTGGACAACAACTACCCGCTGCTATGTATTTTGCTTCGGCCGTACTAAGAGCAACACGTGCTTGTTTCTTACATGACCATAAAACTAATGCATTTCCAAGGATATGATAAGTTCCACTAGTACTTTTTCTATTTGTTTTACAACCTGCATAATCCGCGTCAGGATAACCGATTAAATTACAAAAACTACCTTTAGGATACCATAAGCCAAAGTTCGTCATTCTCTTGAGATACTTCATGATTCTTTTGACCTCCGTGAGATGTGACTCCTTTGGATTTGCTTGGAAGTGAGCACGTAAACACTTACTAAATATTATGTCAAGAAGACTTATTGTCAAATACAATAAAGAACCAATCATACCTCGATACTTTGCAATATCAACGGATATTCCTGACTCGTCTTGATCAACGTAGGTTCCGGAGCCTATAGGTGTTGACATAGCTTTACAACCATCTATTTAGAATCTTTTTAACAACTCTTTGCAATATTTTGATTGGTTGATAAAAATTCCGTCTTTTAGTTGCTTGATTTGCAATCCAAGAAAGTAATTCATCTTTCCCATCATAGACATTTCAAATTCGCCTTGCATTATGAAAGCAAATTCTTCACATAGTTCCTTATTTGTTGAACCGAAGATTATGTCGTCCATGTAGACTTGAACTAGTAAGGTATTACCTTTTATCTTTTTAATGAATAAAGTCTTGTCTACCTTGCCTTTTTCAAAACCTTTTTCGCATAAAAAGTTACTTAGACGATCATACCATGCCCTTGATGCTTGTTTTAATCCATAGAGCGCTTTCTTCAATTTGTACACATGTGAAGGATGCTTGAAGCCTTCAAAGCTTGGGGTTGTTTGACATAGACTTCTTCGTTGATATATCTGTTCAAGAAGGCGCTTTTTACGTCTATTTGAAATAACTGAAAATTCATTGAACATGCATAAGCAAGTAATAAACGAATAGCTTCTAACCTTGAAACTGGAGAGAAAGTTTCTTCAAAGTCAATTCCTTCCTCTTGATTATACCCTTGAGCCACCAATCTTGCTTTGTTTCGAACAATTATTCCATTCTCATCAAGTTTGTTTTTAAACACCCATCTTGTTCCGATGATGTGCTTATTACTTGGTCTAGAAACAAGTTCCCAAACTTGATTTCTCTCGAATTGGTTTAATTATTCTTTCATATCAACAATCCAATGATCATCTTCAAGAGCTTCATTAAATTTGTAAGGTTCTATTTGTGAAATGAACGCCATGTTCAAACATGTATCCTTGAGATTCAATCTCGTAGCAACACCTTGACTTATGTCTCCAATAACTTTGTCAATAAGATGATCTCTAAGAGTTTTTCATTCCTTTGGTAAGTCGTTGACATTGTAATCTTGTTGAATTGGTTTATCTTGATGTTCTACTTGATTTTAAATGATATCTTTAGAAGTATCTTCTTTAGGGATTTCTACAAAATCATCATCATCACAAACAACAATATCCTCTTTCGAGGGGTTAGATTTATCAAACTTGACATGCATAAATTCTTCTATAGTTAAAGTTCTCTTATTATATATTCTAAAATCCTTACTTAAAAGAGATTAACCAAGAAATATACCTTCATCCGACTTTTCGTCGAACTTACCAAGATTATCTTTTTCGATGTTCAAGACAAATCATTTGCATCCAAAGATGTGAAAGAAGGATATGTTAGGTTTCCTCCCTTTGAAAAGTTCATAGGGGGTTTTCTTGAGAATAAGCCTAATGTTGACACGATTACTTACAAAACAAGTCATGCTCACCGCATCCGCCCAAAAATATTTCAGAAGGTTTGAATCACTTAGCATTGTCCTTGCAAGTTCCACCAATGACATATTCTTCCTTTCTACAACACCATTTTGTTGTGGAGTTCTTGGTGCTGAGAAGTTGTGTGAGATTCCATGTTCTTCACAAAATTCTTCAAATAAAGCATTTTGGAATTCTCCGACATGATCACTTCTAATGGAGGCAATTATATGAGACTTCTCATTTTGGATTTGTTTTGCATACTTCTTGAATGCCTTGAAAGCTTCACTTTTTTGCATTAAGAAGAAAGTCCAAGTGTATCTAGAAAAATCATCTAGAATTACTAATGCATAAATATTACCTCCGAAGCTCTTTGTTCTTGATGGACCAAAAAGATCCATGTGTAACAATTGTAATGGCCTTGTTGTGGACACCACATTTTTGGATTTGAAAGTTGCTTTGGTTTGTTTCCCTTTTTGACAAGCGCCACATAGCCTATCTTTGATGAATTTAATCTTCTACAATCCAATGTCTAAGTCATATTTGATCAATTTATTCAAATGCTCCATATGAACGTGAGCAAACATCTTATGCCATAACCATGAGTCGTTGTTGTTTTCCATGAGACATTTAACCTTCAAAGACAAGTTATCAAAGGAAATCATAAAAATGTTGTTAACTTTTTTACCTTTTAGCATTACTTCATGAGTGACTTCATTTTCTATTAAGCATTCATCTTTGATGAAGTTGATTTTGAAACCTTTGTCACACAATTGACTAATGCTAAGGAGACTATACTTTAGACCTTCTACATAGAGGACATCTTCTATAGTTGTTGAAGGAGGTGAACCAATGATGCCTACGCCAAGGATTCTTCCTTTGTTGTTGTCACCATAAGTCGTAAATCCTTTGGCCTTAAGCATTATATGTAAAAATTTGCTTAAGTCACCCGTCATATGCCTTGAACACCCATTATCAAGATATCATTGATTTGAAGAGGTCGTCAAGCACACCTACAAAAAATAATTAAGTTTTATTAGGTACCCAAATTGCCTTGGATCCTTCAAAGTTAGTCCATTTCTTGACCCATACATAATAGCCTTGAGCAACACTAAAATTTCTTACATAATATGCATTTGGAGTATGTCCTTTTATACCACAATAAAAATAAGTGTGCTCAAAGTTACTTTTATATCTAAGGGTATAAGACTTCTTCTTACTATATCTTTTCTTTTTAGAATATTGATGAACCATTTTAGGCTTGTCAACTTTCACTTTAGGAATTTGTTCTTTAGCCTTTACAAAGATTGTCTTGTTAGAAGTTGGTTTGGAAAATTTTGAGTAACCAAGACCACTCTTATCATTCGAGTATCTTTGATGACTAAGAACACATTCCAATCCAATTTGTCTTTTTTCATATCTTCTAGGACTCTTTTTAATTGAATAATTTGAAATGAAAGTGACTCACATTTTGTGCATACAAAATTATGTTTTTGATCACTAATTAATTTTTCTTTTTCATCTTTGAAATCATTTTCCATAGTCTCAATATTTTCTTCTAAAGTTGAGATTTGTTTCTTTTGTGATGAAATAGTTTTGTACAGAATTTTGCATTCACTTAAGAGTTCATCAATTACTCCTTGAGCATCATTATCATAAATTAAAAAATTACTATTAACCTCATCGTCTTCATTGTTGGAATGATGTGAGGCCATTAATGCTAGATTTGTGCTTTGATCATTATCCAAGTTCGATGAAGAGCTTGTTTCATTATCATCCCAAGCAATATAGGCCTTCATTTTGTGATCCTTTTTCCATTTATTGTCACGGTTCTTTGAGAGTTTAGGACGTTCTGGTTTGATATGGTCTTGCTTTCCACATTAATAGCATTTAATATCTTGAGTGGATGTTGATGCTTATTTCTCCTTGTTCTTTGGAAATTTCTTCCTTCTGATATAGCTAGAATTTCTAATATTATTTTTTGCATCAAAATATTTTCCTAACCTTTTTACAAGAAGCATAAAATTTCCGTTTTCATCTGGATTGTCTTCTTTCTCAACTTCTTTGGAATCAACCTTTAATGGAATGCTTAGATTTCTTTTATTGAATCTCATACTTTTCCAATCGCCCAAGTTTTGTCTCATATTCTTGAAGTTTTCTGAATAAAGTAGCGGATGTCATCGTGGATAGACTTTTCTTTTCGGATATTGTCGTCACTTTGGGTTTCCATTCTCTGGACAAAGATCTAAGCACTTTAAGATTAAGTTCATCGTTAGTTAGTGTCTTACCAAGTGCATTATTCAAATGATTTGTCAAGTGCATAAATATTTTCTGCAAATCAAGGATTGATTCTCCTGGCAGCATTCTGAATAATTGGTATTCTTAACTTAACATATTTAATCTAGATATTTTAACTTCGGCGATTCCTTCATGATTTTCTACTAAAGTATCCCAAATTTTTTTGGTCGTTGTACATGTTGATACGCGAAAGAATTCATCTATGCCTAGTGCACTTTGTAGAAGATTTATTGCCTTTTTGTCATAGAGAACCTTCTTTTTATCATCATCATCTCATGAACCTTGAGGCTTTGTTGAACTACCGTTGTAGGAACAAAAGGACCATTTTTGGACAGCCTCCCATATATGACTTCCTTGTGCTTCTAAATGAGCCTTCATGCATATTTTTCAGAAGTCAAAGTATTCACCACAGAATAATGGAGGCTTGCTGCTACTACCACCATCTCTAAACACACGATTGTTATTTGCGGAAGCCATACTAAATCGATTAGGAACATGTTACCTAACACCTTCTCTGATGCCAATTGTAACTTATAAATATGCCTAAGAGGGGGTGAATTAGGTTTATCAAAATTTCTTCGTAGTTTTCTATGGATTCTTAATTTTTCCTTTCCTTATGACTTGTTAAATGTTGAAAAATAAAATGTGGAAAGTAAAAGAGACACGATTGTTTATCTTGGTTCCCCTCACAATTCGAGAGTATATTCAGTCTCATTTCCAAAAAGAAAGAGATTTTCACTATCTGTTAGAAACCTAGAACTAGACATACCTAGTATTTTCTAATTCTAACCACCAAGAACAAACATCTTGGGTATTACAAATTGTAAAGTCCGAACAAGATTCACTTTCTCACACACGGACCTTTTGTATCCACAAACTGGAAACAAGGTAAACCTTACTAACTTATCTCTAACAATCTTAAAGATAAGTAGTAATCAAAGAAGAAAAATATTGAATTACTTTTTGTATAAGTGGATGAAGATGAAAGCTTTAATTTTTTATCAATATGAATATTGATCTTCTCCTTGATATATATTTTTCACTCACAAAAGTATATAAGTGTTCACTAAGATGAAATGAAACTAAGATGAGATATATAAAAGTTTTGATGCAAAGTTTCACTCTCTTGAAAATTTTGAATAAGTGCACTCAAAGATTTTATGAAAATGTGAACAAAAGTGAGTGAGAAAATTAATTATGAAAAATATTGGAGGTGTCTAAAAATTATGATGAGAATGAGTTTATATAATTCTCAAGACACCTTTCTAAAAAGGTATAAAAGTTATGAAGAGATGTCATAATTTAAAACAAAGAAAACAACATATTTTTTTCATGAAAAGGTGCAATTTTTCGTGCAGGAACAGTGGTAACTGGTTACTACCACAATGGTAACCGGTTACTTGTTGTAACGTTACTTTTATTTTTTTTCAAAATTGCGTTAGAGTAACCGGTTATTACCTACTTGGTAACCGGTTACATGAAGATTTTTCTGAATAATTCTTATAAGAACCAGTATTAAAAATAAGGGTTAATGCATCCTATATGTTCGTATGTTATGGCATGAGTGTATCCTATATTTGAACACTTATGTATATTTTTGCTTCATGAAAAATTATACCTTTTGATCAATTTAATCAAGACTTTTGGTGTTAAATGCTTACCAAGAGAACTAGACTTTAGCCGATCGGAACGAAAAATCATGTATGAGTACCGGTAGCTTCATTTTCATATGTTTTTTCATGTAGTGAACCGCTTTATCTTAAAATTTGCATAAGCAAACTATGTTGCTTGAGGACAAGCAACAGTCTAAGTTGGGGGAGTTTGATAAGTGGTTTTTGTATTGTCTTTACTAGTAGTTTTACCTTAGCATTTTACCGCTTTTTCTCTGATTTGTTTCTGATTATCGTATTTTATGCTTTGGTAGTGTGTTTTACTGTTTTCAGGGTATAATCAATGTTCGAGGTGAAAAAGGATCGAATATGAGAAAAGCATGGAAAAACGTCAAAAGTCGAAAAATTCTCATACAAAATCCAGAGGGATGCTAAGGGTCGTAGTAGTCAAGCTCTAGAAGTCCCCCACTTTTGAAGTTTTCATACAAAAACCAGAGGCGTGTTACGGCCACCCGTAGCAGCTATTACGGGTCGTAGCAGGAGGGCCAGACATAATTTGATTCTTTTCTTTTTTTAGACCGATTTCACATTTTTGGGATTTGGCATGTTTAGATGTGATATATTCAGATGTAATGACAGTTGATCATGAAATATTCGTCCCAATTTAGATTTTTCTATAAAACCCACAGTTAGTTGTGAGTCTAAGGAGGCTAATTTTATTTTATTGTGTCCATGTACTTATAAACATTGCAGCTCGCAGAAAGCTCAAGGATACTATATTGAAAAATAAACATGGTTAAAGTCCCACATCGAATTTATAATAAGAATGTTGAGTGTTTATAAAACATTTGTTCACATTAAAATAACAAATCTTGACTATTAGGTTGTTAGTGTAAAAATCATGGGCTTTAAACCCAAATATTATAAATTAGAATTTTTAAATTTTGTATAAATTTAATTCTATATGAATTTAAAAAACAATTATGAAAAAAATTAATTAATAATTTATTTATAAATGACATGGATAATGAAAAAAAAATATAAAAAATAAAAAATTAATAAATTTATGTCATGTCATCAAAAATCGCCACCTCAAATATGACATCACTTATTTCTAATGTCGTTACAAAATATTTGACGGAAAAGACCAATTTAACGTAACACCAATTTAAAACTTAAAAAAAAAAAATCAAATTGGATTCAGACCTATAATTAGAGGACCAAAAATGATATTAAACCCTTATTATATTATACTTTCCTTTAAAAATAAAAATGATCAACATCCTATTAAATCTTTTCGGATGAGAGGTGGTAAGACTTTATTCCTACTTGTGTGAAGGATGTCTTTATTAGAGATAAAATTGGTTTAACAAATTTTTATTGTTGTTGACTGGTTGGTGAGTTAGGTTCTTGTCTTTTTTTTCTTTTGTATTTTTCACTCATTAATGAAACTTCTTTGCAAAATGCCTTAAAAAATTAATCATTAAACTTACTTGATAAATATTAAAAACAAAAAATATTTTTAAGTAGCATTCTATTTTTTACAAATATAATTAAAATATATTTAGTAAAAAATAATAAAATATAAAATTAAATACTGCTTTTAATAGTTCAGAATAGTCTATAAAATAAACTATAAACTAATAAAATAAAATACATGAAAACTAATATTAACATATTATAAACTATCATGTAAACTCACATCATTAAAAAAAATATAGAAAAAATGATATTGTCAAATAGAATGGAATGCAAGTATCAATCGTGGCATGTAATGCCAAATTCTTCTTTACTTATTTTGAGCAAACAAGTTTGAGAGAATTTACCACAATCTTAGATTTAAAGCATGCAAAAAAACAGAGTGGAATAGTGTATAATTTAATGGCACTCTAAATATGAATCATGGCAAGTAATGCCAAATTCTTGTTTTCTTATTTTGGTCAAACACGTTTGAGAGAAAATAGCCACATTTTCATATCAAAACTTGCAACAAAACACACAAGAAAAAAGGAAAGAAAACACCTTTGGAGTAAAAAAGGATTTGGAAACATGTTTCTTCAAAATAAAACTGCAGATAACAACATCCAGCCATAAAATTCTGGAAATGCAAGTTCAACAGCATGTCACATTGCGCAACATAAATTAAACAAGATCCTCGAAGTACCATCGACTCTACAAGCTAAAACGAAGAACCAATTACTGCAACGGGAAACAAAGATACCATAGTGCAAAACACGAGGACAAAAGTTTCAACTAAACGCGCCACAGGTTCTTTTGGAACATATATGTTTCTATGTACGTATATATATGTAGCAGCAGTCGAACTCCAGCAGCAATGACGAGTGGTTCAGTTCAAGGACTACGAGGAGAACGGGCGCGGACTGGTGTCTTCGACGGACTCACCCTGCATACCAGACACAAGAGTGGTTGAGATGGAATTATAAGAGTTGCCTGAAAGTTTTAAGAGCAGTTGAAATCAAAGATAAATCGAGCTAACCTTATAGGCAGAGCACCCAAAATCACGCCACTGCAGCTTAGAGCGGCAATTGCACTATCAGCCTGAAAGAATGAAGCAAATAAAATCTTCAGACAGCTAGCCAACAAAGAAACGATGCGCGGGAAAACAAACAGCAGTGAAAACAAATATTGAGACAACTGCTTGTACTAACATATATGATATGTGCTTCTATTTAAGCAGTTACTACAATCGAAGACTGAGTAACGAAAAGCTTCATATAAGCTCATAATAAGTTGTTTAGATAAGCTATTCTAAGAAGCTTATGAAAATTCGTTGAAACTGGCTTATATGGGCTCATAAAGCTAACATCATAAATTTCCCTTTCCGCTTCATTGTTTTTTTCAGGGTATTCTAGCAGGCAATGTGGAGTTACGATTACGAAGAAACACAGTTAATGACAGAAGAACAGAGAAAACGAAGTTGTTTTGGGGAGGGGAGGGTGACAGCATTAATGCAAATAATAACTCGGAAGTACAAACCAAGCAGTAGCACTCAATTTGAGGGTATAACTTCAGAAAGCAATAGAAAACCAAGTTGTTCAAACAAAGATAAGGTTGTAAAGCTCGTGAGTAGTAATTACCACTGTGAATTCAACAAATGCAATCCGAGTTGAATGATGGTAATCCCCAAGAAGCCTCAGTCGTTGAACCTAGATAATACACCAAAACAATGAAAAACATTTTACAGAAAAGTTAAATTCAACTAACAAAAAAAACTCAAGCAACCGCAACTTTGTCTCAACAATAAGCATTATAAGCTTAATTCCAGTAAAAAATAAAAAACAAACCTCTCCACAGATGGATTCAAAGAAGTGTTTCACATCTGCTTGAGTCAGCTGCAAGTATAACAAGAAAATAACTTATTAAGAATTATGACACTTCATTGCTACAAACCAGATAGATGGAAAATGATCAAATAGTTCCTCCAAGCAAGATTTAATGGAAATGTAAACATCCTAAACTACCTTTTTGTCGATGTTTGTGCAATAAATTGTTCTAGAGCACATCTCCCTTTCATCTTCAGACTGAAAAACACAGTACCATGACAAATGTAAGAACAAAATGAGATAAATCATTATTCGTTCCGGATTCCGGTCATTCATTTTCAAGTGCATGTAGTAAGAATATCTAAGAAAGGCATTACCCTAGGCAAAAATGTTGGATTGACAGGTGCAATGGCAGTTTTGGAAGGCAGCACTCTCAACGGGTAATATCCCAGCATAGTTCCAGAAAGGCTTACAGCAGCCCTTGCACTTTCTGCAGGCATAACACAATTGATTAATGCAGTAAAACGTAAATAATATATGCAGCAAATGAAAAACACATATTTAGCAGTGGTGCTACCTTCATCGGTAAACTCAATGAAGGCAAAACGGAGAATAGAATTGGGATCTCCGCATACACGGCAGTCAACAACCTACAGCCAGGAAAGAGGAGTTGATTGATCCGGTAACATGGTAAACCATCATTAAGAAAGAGAAAACCCTAAATAGTCCAAATGACAATGTAACAGAACAAAAGAATCCGATGAATCATTTCAAAATAGATTCATTACGGTTAGTTTTCGTGTGATTCTTCATACAATATAATAGCTCTCTTCAGAAAAAAAAAACATCATAAACAAAACATATCATCAGTTACTACCTGGCCGCAGTTAAGAAAGAGAGATGCCAGCTGCTCTTCGGTTACCTAGATTCCAATATACAATAATAGTCATTAGAAAGAACACCACGGTAAACATTGTACGTTAATTTAAACGAGAGAATCTACAAGACAGCTCAAACTCTTACCTGTTGATCAATGTCAGACACATAAACAGTCCTCCTAATCATCTCTTCTCGTTTCTCCATATCTACTTTCTGATTCAGTCTTCGCTTTCCATTAGTACTATAGCCAGTCTTCCTCTGAAAAAACACATAATTGTATTAAGAAAATTGAAAACATCTCATCAGAAACCAACAAGAAAATAATGAAACAGATCGAAACAGATATATTCATACCCTTCGGTTAGTTTGGCCGTTAGCATTAGCAAAATTATTGAGAAGTATATAATTGTTAGGGTAACCAAACCCAGCAGCAGGTCCAGCTAAGTATCCATGATTATTCGCTAGCGAGGGAGGCACAAATTCCTCCGCCATGGGATTCAGCTTCGACAACAATTCCTCCAAATCCCTCATTTCACGCTTGAAATTCTCCCCCTCGTTCTCACCGTTCATCACATACCCATCATTGTTCATCGCAAACTGCTGATTCTGAACCCCATTAGCATGCATCTGACCCAATTGATGAGCCTTGAAGCTATAATTACCACCATTCGGAAGTTGATGGTTGAACACACCGTTGGTGTTGATGGTCACATCCTGATCGCCCCTAGGTTTCGATTTCTCCACCTCAGTTGAGTCAGATGATACAACGTTGTTGGTGTTGTTGTTGTTGTCCAAATTGGCACTAACATTATCAGCAACAGCCATAATCACTGGTGTTGAGGTAAAAAGTTTCTACCTTTATTCTCCGATATCAGATTTTCCTTCAAATCAGTATCTAAAAAATTGTTAACAAACCAGTAAGCACATCAAAAA
The DNA here is from genome assembly GCA_963966055.1 of Lathyrus aphaca. Classification (NCBI taxonomy): domain Eukaryota; kingdom Viridiplantae; phylum Streptophyta; class Magnoliopsida; order Fabales; family Fabaceae; genus Lathyrus; species Lathyrus aphaca. The sequence goes on along the minus strand of OZ014524.1, from coordinate 117,083,400 downwards.
AAAAACCAGAAAACTTCAACAGACACAACAACAACAACAACAACAACAACAACAACAACAAAAACACAGACACAGACATGAAACAAAAAACATAGTTTACATCTAAAAAAAATCCAATGACATAAGATCAAACTAACATAAAGATTTTAAGGTACAAGAAAACTACTTTAAAACCCCACAAAGAAATGAAAAAAAAAAAAAAAAAAAAATTGGTGAAAGAGAAAGAGGTTTATCTTACTAAATTACTGATGAAGATTAAGAAGAAGAAGATTGTTGAGATGATGATGATTGAGAAGAGAGATGAAAAGGGTATTGTTCGGATCGTCGGTTTTCGCAGCACTGACTTTTTGGACCTTCCTGAGAAGAACGTCCCAATTTGATGTCTTTGAGTTGTGAATGTGACCATGAAATGAATATGATGATGAACGTATCAAAGTGAAAAAATTAATTAATTAAAAATTAAATAAATATAAAATATAGAAAATATAAAAAATTCGATCCAATTTTTTTATTATTTTCCATAATTACCCGTTCAAATATGTCATCTTTTTTTTATACTATTAAAAAGAATAAAGTATGTCACTTGTCATCTTTTGGTGAATAATTGTCATTTCCATACATCATACATACATGATGATGATAAAAATATGTTAGGCATGTCATGGGTTTTGGTTTTGGTTTTGGTTTTGGTTACTAGTATTCATGGAATTAAATTTGAAGAGACAAAAATTAAATTAATTTACATATATATTTGTATGGATAAGTTCAATATAAATTAGTTTAATAATAATTTAAGTAAAAAAAAATAAGACCAAAAACAAAATTATATAGATGTGCAAAGACCAAGATTAAATTTTTTAAGAAAATCTAAAATCAAATCAAATGGTAATATATATTTTTACCAAAAAAAAAAAAGTTAATATATTTGTAAGATGATGTGTAATTAATTTTTTTTTAGGAAGTTTTGATCCGGATTGATTCAATGATTAGGCATGGTCAAATCCACTTTTGCATCTAGAATGATCTAATAACCTAAATAAAGGTTGTTAAGGACAAAGGGAACCAGTTTTCCTTTTGCCCCTCTGCCGAGGAAGGTTGTCCAACTGGCCTCTAAGGACAGCTGGTCAGCTTTGCCCTTCATCACATCCATGTCTGTCACGCACGAGGCAGTCATCCAAGAACAACCGTAAGGCACCTGTCTGGAATCACCACATGCTCAAAGCAATGGCTAGTTCCGAGCAGGTATGTCCATTACAACGGCTAGTTCTTGGCAGTTGCCTATTTTTGGGGGATCCGTGATCCGCGTCCAAATATAGGGACCAATGGCCAAGCGTTGGAGACACTATAAAAACCCTCTCACTTGAGAAGGTTAGGTATTCAATATCATCTTAAGACACACATACTTTGTACGTTTCATTTTATCTCTCTGATTCTTACTTTACCATCAAAATGTCTTGCAGATACACCTAATTTTCTCCTTTTCGGATCTCAGCATCGTAGACGAAGTCTCTGGTCCACTTCAGGTTATGATCAGTCGTCAAGATCAGTGGCACCGTCTGTAAGAAAACTTTTTTTCACCATCTTGCTTTCCCCGAAAACCAAAGATCAAAGTAGATTTTCAAGATTTCAATCATGGTTAGCCATGACAACGTCAATGATGTCTGTGACACAACCATTCTCCCCATCGGCAAAATAGACAGTGACGAAGCAAACCCCTTTCTTGGGGATAACATACACCAACGAATAGATGGAGCTACCGCATCTCCTTCACCATATCCGGCCAGCAACGCAAAGGTCCAACACCTGGAGAGTAGCCGATCAAGAAGGATCCCTAAGGCTGCACTAGAGGATCACCATCCCATCCCAGTGTCGTCCAACGCCGACCCGGCCATGGCAACCATGGTCGAAGCTCTCGACTAAACAAACATCCTAATCATCCAACAGAATGTGGGGATTAGGGCCTTGTAAGATGCCCTACATCCAAGATCTCCCCTGTCAAGACACAAACACGGGAGGTCTCACTGTCTTTCTCCCCGATAAAGACGGAATCGTCAGAGGCCGGAAAAACCAGAATTTCATGCGATCAGGAAGCATGATCGAACTCCTCCTAGGAGTCAAGGCTCCCCAGGAGCCAAGAAGACACGAAGGGATCCACAACCTGAGATCCATCGCTTTCCTCCACCTAGGAATATGGTTCGATCAAGATCGTTTTCTCCTCGTCGAGGTCACAACCCCTAACATCAGGGGAATACCCGCTCTCGTTCATGCTCAATCCGCTCCAGCGAGGACGACAAGTCCCGAGGACCAATGTATCAGGAGATCATGGCTACCAGACTACCCAAAGGGCTGGAAAAGCCTCCACCTTTGGGCACATATGATGGCACAACAGATCCTGGCGAGCACATCGAAAACATTGATGCTCTGCTTGATTATCGCGGCGTTTAAGGCGCCATCAAATGCAGATTATTCCCGACCATCCTCAGGAAGGGGGCAATGTCTAGGTATATAAGTTTCCCCTATTAATCCATCACCTTATGGAGGAAATTTAGAAGGTTGTTCTCAAGACACTTTACTGCATCCCGTCGACACCCAGAGACAGAAGCCTCTTTCGAGGCCATCATCCAAGTGAAGGAAGAATCTCTTCGGGCCTACATTTAGAGATTCAACAAAGAAGTCGTCTAGGTCTTCACGACTGATGACATAAAGAAATATATGCTTGAACGCGGGCTCCGTCTCTGTAGTGACTTTGCCAAGGTCGTTGGCATTGAGCCCCCAACAACATTGGACTCCCTCCTCATCAAGGCTCAAGTGTACCTTCAGTACGAAGAAAAGAAAGTTATGAATAATGCTTGCAACTCATGGCATCAGGTAAATGCCAAGTCTTCACAGCACGACGACTCCTCGACATCTCGTCGGGGAACAGAGAAAAGAAGAGATCGTCCCCGAGAATCTCGGGACAAAAGGGGGACATCTGGTTGGTTCCATGAATATACATTGTTTTCTGTATCAAGCGAGAAGATCATGGCCGAGTGTGCGAACTCAAAGTTTTGCAAAGCCGGAGTCCGTTTCCCAAAGTAGATACCTGCCAAAGCAAACACGAACAAAACTAAGTATTATCGGTTCCACAAGAGCCACGTGCATAAAAAAGAGGACTGAATTCACCTGAAGGATGCGATCAAAATATTAATCAAGGACGGGCACCTGAAACAATTCATGATGAGCAAGGACGTTCCCTGGCAAGACGTTCAAGAATCAAGAAGGTCGAAGAAGTAGCGCCCTCCTCTAAAGACATCAGTCGCCAGGTCGCCATGAGCATCTCATGACCTAAAGACTTCTAGGTGCAGAATAGTTGAACGTCCCTATGTACTTCATGACTCATAGTCCTTGGGAAGCCTTCCCATCTGCCATGGTCATATCAGCGGGAGGCTTTAACAAGATCAACATTGTTTCAATAAAGAGGAAATTCAAGCACCTCATCAGCACATGCTCAAATCAAAATTATACCTTCGACAAGCCTCGAGGAAACTCAATCCCCATCACCTTCTACCGTGAGGAGCTCCTTGGTGGGACCTGAAGGTGTGAGAAAACACAAGAAAGGGGGTTTGAATAGGTGTTTTAAAAATGAAAGTTTTTCGTGAAACCTCAACATATAAATCAGACAACAAAAGAGATAATGAACATAACGATTTATCCTAGTTCACATGTCAACCACAAGCTACCTCTCATCCACCTGCCAAGGTGATTTTTCCTTCAACAAGGACTTAATCCACTATAACCGTAACAGATTACAACGCACAGAACCTCTGTCACTAACTGCACACTCAGCTACAACTAGCTGATGTGACTTCCACAATGCACAACCAATTGTTGTGACTAACAACAACTAATACTCATTGTCCTAGTCTTTCTAAAGCTCCTGGCCTTCACTCGGTCCTTTAGAGAACGCAAACAACAGTTTACTACAAGGTTTGTTTACAATAGAGTGCTTCTAAAATAAGCAGAGTAAACACAATTTGAGAGCTTTTTGGAACTTTGCACTAGAGAATTTGTTTTGTATGTGCGTTTCAAATTTGCGTAGTCTTGTGTTGTTATTGTTCCTTTGAGAGAAAGCCCTTATATAGGCGCTTGAGAAAAATATATGTTACATCACAGCTGGCCTGAGGAATGTCGTTATTGAGGGTGAAAAATAGTACATATAATCATCCTTACGTACCACTAAATTAGGGTAGTGGAATTGTTAGTGGAATGAAATGTCTTTGTACTATTGTATTATTCCTTCTTATTCGTTAACTCTTATCTTCTGATCTTTAGAGGCTTTTGGTTGACAGGTGTTTGAAGCATGACTAAAAGAAAGAATAACTCTCTTAACCAATAATCCTTATCTTCAGAACTTCAGAGGCTTTTGTTTGAAATATGATTGAAGCATGAGTAGAGGAAAGGATTGTTGGGTCTTTAGAATCTCAAGTCTTAAGTCTTCAGAACTTTGTTCATTCATAACCATGTCTTCAGAACTTCAACACTTGTCTTTGAAACCCTTGTCCTTCAGAACTTCAAGTCTTCAAAATCTTCAGAACGTTGTTCACTCAGAACTATATCTTCAGAGTCTTCAGCACTTGGTATTCAGAACTAACCATATTAGAGTCATACTCATTCAAAATCAGAATCCTAGAAACATTGCAACAACAATATATGTTTTCTAAAGATCTTTCAAATGAGTTTGTATAGGAGTAGGCTTGCTTCCTTGCTCAACAATGAATATCACTATGTTAGAATTGTTCACATGCTCTCTTTCAGTGTTAGAACCTGTTTGACATAAACTCAGAATAACAAAACGTCAGAGTATCAAAATTGCTTTCACACAAATACTTCGTTGTTATTATCAAAACATAAATATATTGAGCAGAACCAAATCTTGTTCTCACAATCTCCCCCTTTTTGATAATGACAAAACAATGTATTTTGAAAAGCCAATTTTGTGCAAAGATAATAAATGGGAATTAACTTAAGATGAGTTAAGAATTGTCTTCCCTTTGCCATATACTTTCCCCCTAATTTTGATAACCCCAAAGATTTATTTAGGCTTGTTCACAGTATCCCCCTGATCCCAATACTCATAAAATATAGATTTTGAGTTTCCAGATCATGTGATAGAGAAGGAATACTTCTCTATAGCGACTCATCAGATTCTGACTAGAACACATATTTTCATCTCAGAACCTTATTTCTATCAGAACTTTGACGATCGTGAATGGCCTGGATATGAATGCTTGATACTAAGAATTTGTCTTTTCTTTGCTTATCTGATTCATAAATGTCTAATATTCAATATCAATCCTGAATCAAGAAATACTAAAAACAATTTTGCATATTCAATATGTTAGAATGTCAGAATTTTGATTCCGAGTTTAGATATTTGAACTTCAAAATAACTTTCCATTAATACTCCCCCTTTTTTCATAATCAAAAAGGAAAAAAAATTAAACCAAACACAGACAGAAGATTTTGATAAAGAGTCTCAAAGTGTTTTTATGGTTGACAGAAGGTGAGCTTTTGAACAAATGATGATGTCATCAGAAAAATAAATCATTAAGTTAATGTTCAAAATAAAAAATGAGCTCAAAGAGATTTTCTGGAAAACATTTGGAAGAGTATTGATAGTAATAATCCTAAAAATATAACCTCAAAAAATCACAATTCTCAAGGTGTCACTTCAACGAATAAATATGATCAAGAGATCGTACTCATCTATTTAGTGAACAATTTAGCTTTTTCTCAATTTCTGAAGAAAGTACCTTCTAACTCGTAAAAGTATTTCTATCAGAATTTCACAACTCCATATTTGCTTGGAGTCAGAACCTCTTTTTACACAAAGAGTCTAAGCCAATTCTGAAAGAATTTATTCTGGACAAATGCCCATATTTAAACTCTTCAGAATAAATAGAAATTTATTTTCAACCAAGGGCTTTGTAAAGATATCATCCCACTGGTTTTCTGTATCTATAAATTTTAAAGATAAAATTCCCTTCTGAACACGGTCTCTAATAAAGTGATGTTTAATTTCAATGTACTTAGCTCTTGAATGCAAAATAGGATTCTTGCTCAAACAAATGGCAGTTGTGTTATCATAGAAGATAAAAATATTACCCTCATTCATCTGAAAATCCTCGAGTTGATTCTTCATCCAGAGCATTTGAGTGTTGCACAATGATGCTGAAATGTATTCTACATATGCAGTAGATAATGTTATTGTTGATTGTCCTTTGCTATCCCAAGAGATAAGATTGTTTCCTAGAAACTAACGGTTTCCATAAGTACTTTTCCTTTCAATTCTATCTATGGCATAGTCTGCATTACAATATCCAAAAAGAGTGTACTCTGAAGTCTTCTTGTATATTAGACCCTGATTTTTCGTTCCCTTGATATACCTTAGGATTCTCTTGACAATAATCAAATGAGTTTCCCTTGGATCTATTTGGAACCAAACACATAAGCAAACACTGAACAAAATATATGGTTGAGAAGTTGTTAAATACAGAAGTGAGCCTATCATTCCACGATAGAGCTTCCGACAAACTTTAGAGCTTTCTTCTTCTTTTTCTAGAATACATGTTGGGTGCATAGGGGTCTTTGTTAGTTTGCTTTCTTATATCTTAAACTTCTTCAGAAGTTCTTTTTCATATTTTCTTTGATGAATATATGTCCATCTGGACGTTGATCAATTTGAATTCCCAAAAAGAATTTGAGTTCTCCCATCAAACTCATTTTGAATTCTGCATGCAACAACTCAGAAAATTCCTTGCACAAAGCAGGATTAGCATAACTAAAAATGATATCATCTACATAAATTTGCACAACAAGATTATCATTCTTAAATGTCTTGCAAAAGAGTGTAGTATAAACCTTCCCTCAAGTAAAATCATTTTCCAAAAGGAATGTACTCAGTCTATCATACCAAGCTCTTAGAGCTTACTTTATACCATACAAGGATATCTTTGCTTAAAAACAAAATTTAAATTTTTAGAATCCTCAAATCCAGGGGGTTGGCGTACATACACTTCCTCAAAAATGTAGCCATTTAAGAAAGCATTCTTAATATCCATCTGATAAAGGAAGATGTTATGATTGATAGCAAAATAAACTAATAGGTGAATAGATTCTAACCTCATGATTGGAGAAAAGGTCTCAGTATATTCAATCCCTTCTTACTGACTGTAGCCTTGTGCAACCTGTCGAGTCTTGTTTCTAACTACTTCATATTTCTCATTTAACTTATTTCTAAACACCCATTTGGCTCCAATAATATGGACACCTTTGGGTTTCTCAACAAGATCCCAAAAATTGTTCCTAGTGAACTGATTTAATTCTTCTTCCATAGCCAGAATCCAATCATTGTCTTTAAGAGATTCTTCTGTAGATGTTGCTTCTATAAGAGACACCAATCCATGAAGAGTTTCTTCAGAAAGTCTGAAAGAGGATCTAGTTCTGACTGGAGCAGATTTATCTCCCAAGATCAGTTCTTTAGAATGAGAATCACATGAAGGTCTGAGAAAAACACAAGAAATGGGGGATTAAATTAAGGTTTTCAATCTTGACTACTTTTTGCAAAGGGAAGTATTGCGTTAAGCTATGATATGATTGTGCTGCGGAAGTATAAACATAAAGTAAAGCATAAAGCAAGAGTAAAGAAAACACGATATATCTTGGTTCACTTGAGAAACTCTCAAGCTAGTTCAGTCCACCCGACAAGGTGATTTTCCTTCATCAAGGACTTAATCCATTATAATCAAATCATGATTACAATCGCGCGGCCAACCACCGTGACTAATTGCACAACTGAAGTTGCAACTTCCTTGTGCGTCAACCTGTTGTGACTAACTGCACAACAATATGTCGTGACTTCCTTGCACGACTAACCACTGTGACTGACTACACAACAATAGTTGTGACTGCCTTGTGCGACTAACCACCGTGACTAACTGCACATTAACAGTTGTGACTTCCTTACGCATCCAACCACCATAACTAACTGCATAACAACAATTGCAACTTCCTTGTACGACCAACCACCGTGACTAAATACACAATAACATGTTGTGACTTCAAGCTCCAGAACACGTAGCTCTGAGCAACACCAAAACCTTAGCACCAGAGCAATTCACCAGAACGCATAGTTCTGAGAACGCACTAACTACTAAATTTTGAGCCTCCTAAAGTTCTGACCTTCACTCGGTTCTTTAGGGAATAGGGTAATGTTTACATTTTTTTGCTTCTTACATAAGCATGAGTAAAACAGTTTGAGTACATCAGAAGATCCTAAATACACACTAAGAATATTACATTTAATTCTTGCTCACTTGTGTGGTCTTCTGTTTCTTCAAGTTGCTTCTTCATGGACAACAACCCTTGAGCACTTGAATTGTTGAAGTCTTCTTCTTCAAAAGCTTTGCAAGCTTTGTTGATCTTTGTTTGAATGCGAGAAGGACTTCTTCATCTTGATTCACTTAAGAACATTCTGGACAGCAACCCTTGTTCTTATTCAATCTAATGATCACTTCATATACATAACAATCTTGTTGTGGATTTGTAATTGTAGCTTCTATGATCATCTCATTGTCTTCTACAGCTTTGACAACTTTTTGCAGCATATGAAGTTAAGCACACGTGAATCTAAGATCTCTATATATAAGCAAATTGTTGTCAAAGAGTAATCAGCTTGTGAGTTGCATATTCAATCAATACTCTTTATGGTTTGTTCCATAGTTATCTTTGTTAATCATCAAACTTATGTGATTGTATGACATCATCAACAACATGGTTCAAAGACCATCTTGACAACTTGTTAGTGTGTTATAATCAACCTTTCAGGTTGTTGCTTTCCAGCATTATAACACTAACAATTATGGTTGCGACATAGATTGCACAAGGCATATATTTAGTCCAGCCAACCAATAGGATAATCAATTAGTTAACAACTAATCGACCACTGGTTGTAGATCATAGCAACAACCGCGATCTCAACTTCTTCACACAACATGTGATGCTTTCCTTATGTAGTCAAGCATAAAAGAGCAGTTACAATACAACTGGCTACAGAGGAACGTCATTACTCAAGTTTGAAAATAGTACAACCACATATTGTCCTTTTTCACAATTTAAGTTTAGTGCAGAGGTAGTAGGATAAAGAATTGTCGTACTGAGTACTATCCTTGTTAACGGTAACATTGTCTTCTGAACTTCAGAGGCTTATGATGGAATGAATCATGAGTTAGAGACAATGATACTTGGGTCTTTAAAGAACCTAAGTCTTCAGTCTTCAGTCTTCAGAACTTGTTCACACAAAACTTCGTTCTTCAGAACTTCAACACTTGGCTTGAAACCCATGGTCTTCATAACTTCAAGTCTTTAGAATCTAAAGAACCTTGTTCACATAGAACATTGTCTTCAGAGTCTTTAGCACTTGGTTCTTCAGATCCTTAATCTTCAGAACCCTTAAGTCTTCAGAGTCTTTCTGCACTTGGTCTTCAGAAGTTCAGTCTTCAGAACTTCTAGTCATCAGAGTCTTCAGAACTTAGATCTTCGAAATATTAACATATCAAAAACTTCGCTCGCTTTCTAATCAGAACCACTCTCAGAACAGAATCCTAAGATCATTGCAACAGCAATATCAAGCATCCTTGGATCTTTCTGATTGTGTTCAGATACATAAGCACACTTGCTTCTTCAGCACACATGCGACTAGTGTTACACATAGTAACTTCGCATATTATCATTTGTGTGCATTTTCATAATGTTTGTTTGATCTGATATATTCAATATCCATGATCTGCACATAAAAAACATCAAAACATAAAATAGTTCTTTCACAAATACTTCCTTGTTATCGTCAAAACATATAGATGAAATGTAGAGACAAATCTTGTTCTTACAATCTCCCCCTTTTTGATGATGACAAAACCATGTATTTTGATAGAACATTTGATACAGGGTAATCACCAAACGTAATAGGTTAATCATTGGGTAATCACCCATGAGAACATATTCAGTGTTTTCGAGCAACAACTCCCCTTGAATATGTTATCCCCAAAAAAAATTTAATGTTTGTTCAGAGTCTCCCCCTGATCCCAAGACTCAAAAAATACAAATTTTGAGTTGTCAGAACATAGAATAGAGAAGGATTATTTCCCTATCTTAACTCATCAGAGTCTGACTAAAACATATGCCTTCATCTCAGAACCTTATTACTATCAGAACTTTATGATTGATCAAAGCTTATCAAAGCTTGATTCCGAGTCTGATACCAATTGCAAATCATTGCTTGTTCTATCAGAACTTCATCTGGTTCTTCGAGAACAAAACACTATACTTCTAGAGTATCAAAGTTTGTCTTAATTGAACTTCTCTTTCTTTGATCTGCATCCATATCTTTATACAATCTTAAGACTCCTGATTAGAAGGTTGTTATGAAAATCATCTTTGATTATAGACTTTGTCTTGACCGTTTTCAGGAATACTTATACTTCAGATTCTTATGTTCTGAATATCATATTCTCAGACAGCTTACAAATTCTGAACATTATGATACCAAAATCAAGATAGCTTTGACTCTCAGAAAGTTCTCAACTTCTAAACAATATTAGGTCTATCTGATTCTGAACATATGTTCACGAAGTGTACAACTTTGATTATATGAACATCATTTCCCAAGAACTTGACAGAGTTCTTACATTTAACTTGTTCTAAGAATATCTTGTGACAATTTTCAAAGTTCATCGGTTAAACACCAAACAATCAAACGTTAGTGATAAACAATTTTATATCATTTTATTACATGTTTGAGTTTGCATTCATTTAGGTTATAATCAAAATCATATTTTCATTTCGCCCCCTTTTTGACATCATCAAAAAGTCAGGGAATTTAGCATTTTGAAGCATACCAATATGATAATAATTCTGATTCTGAAATTTTGCACATTAAAGTATGATAATTAAATTGTGCAAAATGCGTTCTCAGATTGAGTGATGCATAATGATTAAACAATATATTAGATTAATGCATTCTCAAAGTTAAGCAAATCATGTTTAACAAGGGCAAAAGGAAAAGATATTTCATTAATGATAAAAAAAAATACAAGACTTTATAGAAACAGAAAGAGACTCGACAAAGACCAAATCCTAAATAATATCAATCATCTAAGTCTTCAATGTTGTTCATCTTAACACACTTTTTCTTAATCAGGGAATTCTCTGGTCCAACTCTTCTAACCAGTTCCAGACAGTCCTCTTTGAAAAATAGTTTAGATATAATCCTTCCATATGGAATGTAGGATTTTATCTGTCTTCTGGATGTTTCAATGGAGTGCTTTAAATGATTGAAGATTATTTAAGGTAGATTGATGTTAACATGATGCATAAGGATATAAATAAATATTCTATCTATAGATGTTGTAGATTGGCAACAATTTTTGGTAAAACAAGTTATGTGTTTCTAATGTCATGATTGATGTCATGACATGTTGTTTAAGAAATTTGCAGGTGTGAAGTTTTAGTGTGTTGCTGTTTTATCAGGATGTCAAAACTGATGTCATGACATCGTTGTCTGGTTTTAAGTCCTGAATGGTTCTTTTATTTCTGCGTGTGTTTTTAGTGATTTTGTTGTGTGTTTTAACTAAGATTCATAAGGCACTCTATTTGGAAGGTTGTTATTCAACATGATTTATTTTTTTGAGGAATGCTTTATATGGTTTCTATTTTTGTTCCTTTAACTATGGGAATTAGTTTTATTAGGTTAAAACTTATTCTCAGCTGCAGCAGGCCCATGCCCATGTTCTTGTCTCTATTTAAAGGTTGTGAACCCTTATTTAAGTGTTCTTAGTTTTCTTGTGAGCCAAACAATTGTCATGTTGATAATTGTATTGGACTAGGTTTTGTTGAGTTGTAAGTTGTCCACTCAAAGCTTTTATGCAAGAGTGATTTTTTCTTGATTGGAGCTTGTAAGCAAGGTCAAGGTTTGTCTTTGAAGTGTGTTTTCTACTGTTTGTTGTTTGATTGTTATCATTGTTGTGATTGAGGGGGAGTGAGAAGTGTTTCATATCTGAGTGTTGCTTAGATAAGAAGTTGCATTGGGTAGGGATTAAGTGAAGGGTGTAAATGTTGGGTTTAACTTTTAATTGATACTACTTATAATGGATTTCCTCCTGGCTTGGTAGCCTCCAGATGTAGGTGTATTGCACCGAATCGGGTTAACAATTATTTATGTCTTTTACAATTGTTTCGTGATTATTTAACTTGTTCATATTTAAATATGTCAGATATTAGTGTTGTAACATCTTATTCGACATCTCATATCTGGTTCTAGAATTTCAATTGGCATCAGAGTAGGCACCATGCTTGCTTTTCTAGGTGAGATCTAGGGGCAGTATATTCTATTATTATGGACAAGGATGAAGGATTCGTGAATAGACCACCCATTCTGGGTGGATCTAACTATGATTACTAGAAACCTCGTATGGTAACCTTCTTGAAATATTTGGATAGGAAGGCATGGAAAGCTGAAGACAAATGATGGGAACATCCTGTCATTGTTGGAAAAGATGGAACAAAGACTTTAAAACCTGAGGAAGAATGGAGCAAATAGGAGGATGAGTTGGCTCTGGGCAACTCTAAAGCCTTAAATGCTTTGTTCAATGGAATTGGTAGAAATATATTCAGGTTGGTCCACCATTGTGAATTGGCCAAGGATGTTTGGGATACTCTCAAAACCACTCACGAAGGAACTTCCAAGGTCAGGATGTCAAGAATTCAGTTGCTCATTACAAAATTTGAAAATCCAAAGATGAAAGAGGATGAGACTATTCATGACTTTCACATGAATATTCATGAGATTGCCAACACTTCAGGAGCTTTTGGAGAAAAAATGTCTGATGAAAAGCTTGTGAGGAAAATACTTAGATCTCTGCCCAAGAGATTTTCTATGAAAGTTACTGCTATAGAGGAAGCACGGGACATCTGCAATATGAAGGTAAATGATCTCTTTTAAACCCTTCAAACATTTGAAATGGGAATCAGTGACATCTCTTAAAAGAAGAACAAAAGCACAGCCTTTGTGTCTAATGCTGAAGAAGGAACATAAGAATGTGAGATGGAAACTGAGGAAATCCTGACAGAAGCTCTAGTTATGCTTGGAAGACATCTCAATAGAGTTATGAAGAAGATGAATGTGAAGTCAAGACCTAATGTCAAGAACACCTCATTTGACATTAGCAGATCCTATGACTCTAGCAGAAAAACAAAGTCTGAAGAGAAGCCTAATCAAAGCAAAGGGGTTCAATGTCATGGATTTGAGGGTTTTGGTCACATTAGATTTGAATGCCCTACTTATCTTAAGAAACAAAAGAAAGGACTATTTGTTTCATGGTCTGATGGAGATTCTGAAAGTGATTTTTAAGAGGAATCAACTAAACACATTATTGCTTTGACAGGGACATGTGTTTATGATGATAACTTTAGTGGGGATGAATTAACCTTTGATGAACTTGCAGAATCTTATAGAAAGTTGTGTCTCATAAGTGCACAAATGATTCAAGAAGGAGAGAAGTGAAAAAAGCTCATAATAAAACTGGAGGCTGAAAAGAAAGAGCATCTGACAATAATCTTCAACTTAAAAAATGAAATCATCATGCTGAATTCCAAGCTTTATCAAATGACCAAGTCCATCAGAATGTTGAACAGTGGATCTGAAACACTGGATGAGATTCTTCATATTGGGAAGAATGCAGGAGACTTGTCTAGTTTAGGGTTTGATGGTACAAAGAACACTTCTTCAAGTAGCAACCAACCTGAACTCCAGTATGGTGTGTCAAATCAGATGTCAAAACCTATGTCTCAACATCATGGTAAAGGAAGATCAAATCATCAAAGAAAAAGATTTCAAAGATGGAGATGTCATTACTGTGGCAGATTTGGTCACATAAAACCTTTTTGTTTTAGACTATATGGATATCCTGATCATAACCCTCAGCCCCGACCTAAACAAAAAGAAATGTATCTTATATCCATCTCCCCTTTTTTAGCCATAAATGGAGCCAAAACATTAAATCAGAATATATCCAATAGAAGTTCCAGTACACAAGCTCATAAAGAGCAGTAAAACCAACAACAAAAGTTACACCAGAAACCCAGAAAACCAAAAATAATAGAAGTTACAACAAGACTTCAAGGGCCATAAATATCAATGTTAGAGGTATGATTTGTTGGTACCCAGTTTGCTGCACCAATTCTATGAAGCATGTCATACTTCACACTGAGCATGCTAGCAGATAATTTTCCCTTCATTGGCCAATCCTTGACCTGATCTATAGTGATGACTTTGCAAACTTGGTTATCAGTAATCTCCAACTCTGGTTGGCATGCGATATCCCTTCCTAAATAGGTATTGATCACATTGAGGGAGAAATTAACACACTTTCCTCTCACAAACACTTTTCTGAAGTCTTTGGATTTACCATCAGTACAATCTTTAGATAGATTCACAATAAACTCTTTTACAAGGATTTCATACCACTTAGAAAACCTGGTAACATTTTTTAACAAATTAGCAAAGTATATAAGATCCATTACCTCATTACACTCAAGAGTGGAGCCATCCAGTTCCCTTTCCAAAGTCAGTCTCCCTTGGTAAACATACTTCCACTTGTTTACACTTGTAATATAGTGGAAAGAAATATTGTCTAGAGGTGCATTAGGCATTCTATCAGCAATTTTATTGGTGGTGGGATTCTTTCTTGGATTGATGTCTGAGACATCACTTTCAACATCAGCCTCTGAATCAGAATGAACTCTAGCCTTCCTCTTCTTGGTGACTACTTTGATCCAAACTTTTGGGGGGCTAACAACAATCTTCCTAGGAGTGTTCTTGGAGGCACCTTGTCCTCCTATAGAAGCCTTACTCTTAGGAGAACTTTGTTCAAACATTTTTTACCTTTCCTTGATATGAGCCTCTTGGATATACCAGGGTTAACTTTGACAATGAGATCATTGTCAGAAATATCATCAAGATCAACAACATCATCAGGAATAGCCTTCTTCGCTTCAGTAGGATCAGAATTAGTATACTTCACAACCTCAACATCTTCTTCAGCAACAACGGTCCCAACATCTTTTTCATCATTTTGTTTAGTTTCCGCATTTGGCCATCATCTTCTTGGTTATTCTGACTACTCTAAGGAGCAGGTCGTTGAGCCAAAGGAATAAATACCCCAACTACAACATGATCTTTATTCAAAATCCTCGTAATAATTTTCTCAATATTTTTCTAAATACCACAAATCCCTTTCTTGCCCTTACATCAGATGAAGTAGCAGAAGAAGATTTGGGAATAGGACATGCAGAGCTTTCTTTAGGTCTTCTTACTTGTGGAGTTCTAGGTTTTTATCCTTAGAAACATCAGGAACCATCATATTCAGAAACGTCAAGCACATCAGCAGAGAGATTCATGGGTTGAATCCTAGGAGAGGAGACAAAGCCAGTCTTAGGAGAAAAATTCTTTGAAGGAGAAGTAGTGTGATGTTGAGACATGTTTGAATGATTTGAAATACGCATTGTGGGTGAAAGGAGATGTCTTGGAAAAATATGGAAGAGGATGTTAGTGTTGAAGATGGCTATGGTCAATCTAGTTCTGATGAGGATTAAGCTATGTTTGGATTTCTGGTGGATCTTATGTTGAAAATGTTTTTTTTTGTTTTTTTTTAATATTTGTGGCCCTTGAAGTCTTGGTGTAACTTTTGTTCTTTTTGGTTTTCTGGATTTCAGGTGCAACTTCTGTTGTTGGTTTTACTGCTATTATGAGCATGTGTACTGGCACTTCTATTGGATATATTCTAGTATAATGTTTTGGCTCCATTTATGGCTAAAAAGAAGGAGATAGATATAAGATAGATTTGTTTTTGCTGTTGTGCTCTGGCTAAGTCTGCAGGTTTATTCTACAGGTTATGGTGAGGGGAGATTATTAATCTCTCTGTTCTGGTTTGTTCTATAGGTTATGTTAAGGGAGCTATTTTTAATCTCTCTGTTCTGGTGTGCGTCTTGTGTTATTTGTGCTATCTTTCTGCTGGCTGATCTCTGTTTGGTGCTTGAATTGTTTTAGCCAAAAATTTGCCAAAGGGGGAGTTTGTAGATGTTGTGGATTGGCAACATTTTTTGGTAAAACAAGTTATGTGTTTCTAATGTCATGATTGATGTCATGACATGCTGTTTAAGAAATCTGTTGGTGTGAAGTTTTAGTGTGCTGCTGTTTTATCAGGATGTCAAGACTAGTGTATGACATTGTTGTCTGGTTTTCAGTCATGAATTATTCTTTTATTTTTGCATGTATTTTCAGTGATTCTGTTGTGTGTTTTAATTGAGATTCATAAGGCACTCTATTTATAAGGTTGTTATTCAGTATGATTTATTTTTTGAGGAATGCTTTATATGGTTTCTATTTTTGTTCCTTTAATTATGGGAATTAGTTTTATTAGGTTAAAACTTTAGTTTTCTTGTGAGCCAAACCATTGTCATGTTGATAATTGTATTGGACTAGGTTTTGTTGAGTTGTAAGTTGTCCACTCAAAGCTTTTAAGCAAGAGTGATTTGTTCTTGACTGAAGCTTGTAAGCAAGGTTAAGGTTTGTCTTTGAAGTGTGTCTTCTACTATTTGTTGTTTGATTGTTATCACTGTCGTGATTGAGGGGGAGTGAAAAGTGTCTCATATATGAGTGTTACTTATATAAGAAATTGCATTGGGTAGGGATTAAGTGAAGAGTGTAAATTGTTGGATTTAACTTTGAATTGATACTACTTATAGTGGGTTTCCTCCTGGCTTGGTGGCCTCTAGATGTAGGTGTGTTGCACCGAACTGGGTTAATAATCGTTTGTGTCTTTTACAATTATTTTGTGATTATTTAACTTGTTCATATTTAAATCTGTCAGATATTAGTGTCGTAACATCTCATTCAACATCTCATATCTGGTTCCAGAATTTCGCTATCATTATGCGACACAGTGCACCTAGCTTATCTTCTTGGACGAATATTAGATAGAGAAAAGTTGAACCAAGTCCTAGCAACAGGAATGAGAGAAATTGGATGGGTTGGTCCATGGATAGGAAGGGAATCATTTTGAAGAACATTGATCTCCTTAATAAGCTTAATGTCAGATTAAAAATCCTCAACTGTTACTCCAGATGCAACACAATTGATTGCTTCAGCAATAGGCGAGGGTGTTATCTCAAAAGGAATACCAAAGACATCAGAAAATATGGATTTGCCTTTGTTTCCAATGAAAGAAGATTTCCAAAATTCTTTTACAAGATTCAGAAATATGGATCCATTCAGGATGGCAAAGTATCATGACCAAGCTTGAAGATGCATGCTCTTATGAATGTATAACCCATCAACCCTTAGCTTATCAAAGATGGGCAACTTTTCTGGAATGAGATATGGGAATGATTCATTTCTAAATAATGTTTTTGAAGACATGTTGATAAGACACTTTGTATTTTTACTAACTGAATAGACTCAAAGAATCTAGGATGAGAGGAAGATGAAGAGCAGTTGTATTCATTTATAGAGACCCACGAGACTCAATTAATAATTCCTAGGTAGGTTATGATTAGCTAGAGATAATTAAAGACAGACTTAACTCAGAAAACAAATTGAGTAGTTTATACTTACAGAGAATATTAAAGGATACAAAGAGTAATTGACTTGAAATGAATGACCATAATTACTCATCTTCATGAATGCTTAAATGCTTATACATTTCTAATCATAAATGAATGCATAGATATAGGAATACACAAGGATCTTGAAAAATCTTATGAAACACAATGTGTCAAAACATGATTACGCATGGCTAATAATTATGACAAAAGTCATAATATTATATCACATGATCTCAGAATTAAGTGCTATGATTGTTCACAACCCAGGGAGTTAAAAGAAATTTCTCTTGGATATGACATATTCTTAATTGTGAAACTTTCATTGCTATGAAAGATCATGATTCAG
This sequence comes from Lathyrus aphaca, assembly GCA_963966055.1. Classification (NCBI taxonomy): domain Eukaryota; kingdom Viridiplantae; phylum Streptophyta; class Magnoliopsida; order Fabales; family Fabaceae; genus Lathyrus; species Lathyrus aphaca. Next base: position 117,065,357 of record OZ014524.1, on the reverse strand, counting down.
AATCTACACTTAATTTGTGACTAATCATGCATCTTATTAAGACAACATCTAACTTGTAGAATTATCTTTATCATAGGACACTACTCAATTATGGATAAAGATGTCATACCTTAATATTTGAAGATCTTTGATGTTGATTCTTTATCTGACTGTTTCCCATTTTGATTCTTATTCTGACTTCAACATCTTATTTGTAGAGCTTCTAATCACCTTTCTTAATTCAGGTTCTGAAGGATGTTCACTCCTTCTGAATGCTGACTCCAAGCATGATGATCAGAACAAGTCTTCAGATCAGAACCAATCATAAAACTTTTGAAGGCATCCCTGCAAGCACATTTAGACATCAGAATATCTATCTTCTTATCAAGATTATCTTGACAAGAGACTTATTAACATAAGGTTAATAATTCCTTATCTTAAACATAAACTTTTGAGAAGTTATGTGCTTGAGAGAATTATCTTACATCTTCTAATCATCTTCTGATTTTGTTTCCATGAACATATGTGAATCTTTGTCAGATACTAATATCATCAAACTTAGACACAACTTGATTGACAATCTTGTTCTTGCAATACTGAGCTAACTTGATCAAAGTTAGTTCAACAAAGATTGACAACATATCTGCTTCTGAAAAGAATGTCTACTGATTTCTTCATTCTGAATAATATTAGTGACTTAAATTCTTTTTAGCTCAGAACAAATGAATTTGTGAGTAGAATGTCAAATAACATTCTAATAAATTTCAACTTGTTTAATTGAGGGGGAATCTCAATTTAAGAGAACTTTAATTATCAGTGTTTCTTCCGTCAAGTTCTCAAAATACTTCACTGATGATATTCTCGAGGACTCAATAAGCTTCATTCTTCTTAATACTCTTTAGTATCTCTTTGAAGCTTTAAAAAGGAAACATCATTCAATTTGCATTGAATCTTCTAACTGTTTGATCAGTTAGGTCTTAGACGTTCTGATAGAAATCATTTATAGAGTTTGACATCCTCTGTTTTTGATTTTTGAATTCTTCTGTAGACTTCATCATGAAGTTCTTATGAATCAAAATCATAAGACAACGATCATCCTTTTCACTTAGGAAAACTTCTAATGAGCTTCACATGAGAAAGTCAAGGGTGGAATAATTTGTTTCTTGAAAACATCTCACACTCATATAGAAATAATCTTCAGCAAACAAGATTTCTAATTTTTTTGATGATTTGATTTTTGAGCAAAAATACGTTGATCATCTAAGCATATTTAAGATAAGAATTCAACATATGTTTCTCATTATCTGATGAATCTATCTTGTCAGTTGATTCTGTCATCTTCTTCCAAACTCCAAAGAAAAAGATTTTGACAATCTTCAAGAATTTGTGACTTGTTTAATGTAATCTGTTGATTTACAATTCAGTACTCAATCTTCATCATCATCAACTGATATGAGACTGAAATTGTAAGTGAATGAAATTTCACCTTGGTTGTTTCTACACACAACATATGAATCTTTATCTGAAGTTGTGAGAAAAACATAAGAAAGGGAGATTGAATTGGGGTTTTCACTCTTGACTACTTTTCACAAAGGGAAGTATTGCATTAAGCTATGATATGATTGTGATGTTGAAGCATAAACATAAAGTAAATCATAAAGCAAGATTAAAGAACACACGTTATATCTTAGTTCACTTGAGCAACTCTTAAGCTAGTCCAGTCCACCCGCAAGGTGATTTTCCTTCATCAAGGACTTAATCTACTATAATCAAACCATGATTACAATAGTGCGACCAACCACTGTGACTACATAACCGAATTTGCGACTTCCTTGCACGATAACCTGTCATGACTAACCGTACAATAACATGTCGTGACTTCCTTGCGCGACTAACAACTGTGACTAACTCCGCAACAAAAGTTGTGATTTTCGTGCGCGGTCAACCACCGTGACTAACTCCACAACGACCATTGTGATTTCCTTGTGCAGCCAACCACCACAACTAACTCCACAACGACCATTGCGATTTCCTTGTGCAGCCAACCATTGCGACTAACTGTAACACCCTAAATTTCCGCTCTCCTTTTTACCATCATTTACATATCATAAGCATAACATAAGCATAACATAAGCATACCATATCCTAGCATGTGGCATAGAAAAATGAAGCATAACATTCACAATTCTAGCATAGGGCCTTTGATCAATCATTTGGAGATTTCTGGTTCTACAAGTCTAGCTAAGGGCCAAGTGACATTGCAAGAGGCTCACAAGGTTTCCTCATGTCTTGTACAAGCTCAAAGTCACATACAAAAGTCAAGAAGGGCGAGGGATCATCAGTAGATCAAAGAAGCAACATTCTCCTACACATTTAAACCCTTATTAGGGTTTTGCATTCGAGCAAGGAATTCTTATAGCTTTGACCAATTCGTGTGGTCAAAGTCTTCTATATGATGTTTGAGGCCTACGTATGAAATTTGGTGAGAAAATTCATTGAGGAAGTCAGCTAATTCTTTAATTACTTGTAAATGAAGAAATTGGTAAATTGTGCATCTGAAAAGTCAACTGTGAGATTTTAAGGACCCCAATCATGGTTTTCAAGCCAAGGGACCTTCTTAAGATCAAATAAGAGCTTTGGTGATCTCAAAAATCAAGAATCAAGAGGTTATGAAGAAGTTTCCATTTTTGGCAAGTAACTTGTAATGAAAGATACTATTTTTTGCAAGTTTTGCCCTAATCTTCAAAGGCTTCTTTCATGACCAAGATGACCTCAAATGATTTTTCCTCAAACATGAACATTGTAGGATATTCTCTCCCGTTTCCAAAAAGTCCAAGAACTTGTTCATAGCATGTGTGGTTTGGAAATTATGGCCTTTGTAAGTTGATGAATTTGTAGGGTTTACCATTTTTTCAAGTTTACACCAATTTGCAAAATGGCATGTAACTCATTTCCAATCTACTTTGTGAACCAATTGTGACCATAATGCTCCAAGGCAATGCATGAGAAGTATTTTTTTTCAAGAAACTTAAAGAATTTGTGGCTTGATAGGAAGGATAATTCACATGTTGGATTTTTGCGAATCAACAATCAGGAGTTTCTAAATTAGGGTTTTCACAGGAAAAGTCAACTGAACTTTGACCAGCCATAACTTTCACATGCTTCATCAAAAAATTTCCATCCAAAGCTCATTTTGAAGGAAATTGAATTCTCTACAACTTTGTGTCTCACAAGCCAAGCCCAAAAATGATTCATTTGGAAGGTATGAGCTAAGACATTATAGGTCCTTTTGAAAGTCAACAAAAAGTCAACAACTTCAAAAGAGCATAACTTGAGAATGGTAAAAGATATGGACATGAGACCAAAGGGGTTGGTTAGAGGACTCTTTAAGCTTTCCAAAATGTCTAAGAACACCTTCATAGCATTAAAATTTAAGGATTTGTTCCCTTGCAAAGTTGGGAAATTTTTGGGAAATTTATGAAGCAAATAAGGCCTTAAAACCAATTTTTGCTAAATGAGCCCACCAAATTACCATCCAAACTTTACAAACCCATCAAGCACGACCCAACCCATGCATTTTCTGATTTTTTATATTTTATTTGATATTTATATGAATTTTATTCATTAAAATACAAATTAAATTGAAATAAAATATAAAAATCACATATTTGAAAAGGATTTGGTTTCTAGAAGGTTTTAAGACTTATTTAGACTTGATTGATACAAATATAATGGAGATCATACCAAAATAGCAAGGCTAGATCAAGAATATTCAAAATTTAAGATCACATCTTTTTCAATCTTAAAAGGTCAAAAAATCCACAAGTTTGTGAAAGTTCTTGACCTAAATTCATTAAGTGGTATATATACAACATAAAACTCAACCCTAGGGACGAATTCAAAGCCTCCAACTGCATTCTCAAAACTTCAAATTTCATTCAAAAAACCAAATTCGGATTTTAAGATTCAAGCTTCTTACAGGCGATTTGAAGGTTGCAAATGAACCTTTGAGGCTTCCATAACATGTCTCCATCATCATTAGCATTCCATTTGCACTTTAAAGCCATAACCGAATCGAATTTTCTTCTTGATATGTCATGTTTTCGTTTTTATACATTTAATCATTTTTATCTAAAACTAACCATCAATTTGTGTTTGCTTTGAAGCATAGAAGCTTCCTGGATGATTTGTTTTGAGTTTCACAGCCATAGTCGCAATTCACCATTACTAGGGTTTGAACTCCAAATTTGGGGTTTTGCAATTTAAGTAATCTAAATGGATTCTAATGACATGGTTCGATTGTATAGATCATGGGGATTCGTTTTATGATGTTAATTTGGTTTAATTGTACTTGTTGTATGGTATTTAAAAGTCGCAAGATTTCCTAGGAGAAAAATTCGCAGCAAAAACCCTAACAAAATTCGCAGGTGTTCCCGCAGGGCTGGAGGAAGAAGACGACTGGCGCGAAATCCAGAATTTAAAAGTTAACTTATTTTATATTATTTGCATTGCGTTTATATTTCACAAGAGCATAAGTGCTCTGGTGGTTTTGATGCGCATACAACATGTTGTGAGGCCTGGGTTCAAATCCGGCCAGGAGCAAATTTTGTTTTAATTTCATTTGTTTTACAGGATTGTAACAAAACAATATTGTGGTGTATGACTATCACACGTGTGCAGTGGCTCAGCTGGTTTTGGGAGACTTTCAGCCAGGTAAAGGACCTGGGTTCAAATCCCAGGTCCTGTTTTTTAGTACTTTATCCAATTTTTTAGTTATTTACATTTATTTTCTTACATTTTAATTTAATTCAATTAAAACAATTTCTAACCTAAATAATTAGTAATATTTTCTTAAAACTTCATATTTCCAAAAAAATATATAATTTATTTTCTCAAGCTCTTCTTTTATGTTCATATTTAATATGTATATATATATTTTTGTATATAAATTTATTAATTATATTTAGATTAATTTCTAACCCTAATTTTTTATATATAATTAAAACCCTAGTTTTCTCTAACCTTAATCCTAACCCTAGTTCTTATTTAATTTAAATATTAAAATTAATTAAAATTTTCTAATGTCTAATTAAAATAATTAATAATATTTTCTTTGTAAATATTTATTTTATGATTTATTATTATCATTCTCATTATATTTTCTTTCAAAAATTCTTTTAAAAATGTTTATTTAATTTAAAAATAATTAATTAACTTGTATATATTTTATATTATGTGCTAACCTCTTTTTCTTATAATTATTTTTATTACTAACCCTTCTATTATTTATTTGTATACTTATTATTTAAATCGTTTCCATATTTATGTAACTGTAAAAGCCGTGTAATAGTCGTAGGTTTTATTTTATTGCTTGTAAATATTTATATTGCCTTGGTTAGTAATTATAGGGAGTGATAACTTATTTATATTTTAAAATTAATTTAGAATCACTAATCATAAAGATAAATATTTGAACATATACACGCACACACGTAAGTCGATCCTTGATCGCCATCTCACTTCCTAAGTTTATCCCTCATGGTGCCTAAATAAAAGGTCAAGTAAGGTGTTTAAAAGCAAAGTCCCTTCTCATAAACAAATCATCTAGTCCCTTTCAATATTATAAGATCAAGTCCCTTCGATGTTGCCTTCGTAAATGATCTTGTCCCTTTCGAATAAAAGATGATAAGTCCCTTCGAATTGCTAAGACACCTTACAGTTGCCTAAACACAGATGACCCTTCACATGTCCCATTAAAACATCAAGGTAATGACTACCTATTCCTTAATAATAGGGATAGTCTTACCATTGAAAGAACATTTAAGAACAGTAAAGATTCAAATTAGGGTAGGTTCCTCTTCAGTACATGCTCACTTTTCATCAAATTACTTCATTACACTTCACATTTTCAAACAATTTTCAAAACAAAGTCTTTATATATATCCATACAAGGATCATTATAAAGTACTTAAGAAAATGTTTTAATCACACACTACACTTTTCAAAACAGTTTAAAGTGAGCTAAGTAACTAAGAGCCCATGGATAACCATGGATGTAAAGGGTGCTAACACCTTCCCTTTACATAACCTACCCCCCGAACTCAAAAATCTTTTAAGGTCTTTCCTGTTCTTTTATGCCCTTTCCTTTGGATAAAATAAAAGTCGGTGGCGACTCTTGCTATCCGCAACATTTAACTAAAGTCAGTTCTCCCACCGTGTTACAGAACTGGCGACTCTGCTGGGGACTTAATAAAAGAGGGGTACCCTTAGGAATTAGATCACTTTAAACTTGTTTGCTTTGTTTGCTTTACTTTACTTGTTGGGTGCTCTTATGTGTGAAAGATCCTAACCCGGGTCTAGTGTACCTTAGGTAAATGGCAATAGACCAAGGAAAATGTACGGCGTATACCGATATGGTTGATCTGGTGGCCATAGTTAGTGTGAATTCTTGGTTGGTGCTTATGTTCCTTAAGTAAGTTGAGGATAATATGAGGCTGCCATATGTTGTCAATACACTAACTGACTTTTAGAACCCTAGTAATCCCATCTTGGCCTTTAGAAAGTAGTGAGATAACCGGCTTTGGTGAAGACTGAAGTTGGTTGATACTCGATGCTACACTCATTGAGATTCTAAACTTGGAGGGTTTTGATTGGCAAGTAAGTTGCCTACTGAACAACCACCCTTGTGAAGGATCAATGATATTGAGATCCCTTAGAACCTGGTTACTTTATAGGACAGGATGAACCAACTAAACTTCAGGGGAGGGTACTTACCTTTAAACCTCATGCAAGCCTTCAAACCTAGGGCTATTGTGTGACTTGTTTGTGTGTGCCACATGTTTGTGATTGAGCATAACATCATAGCATCATCATGCATCATAATCATAGCATTTTCACTAACCATTTCAAGGACCAAAGGATTTATCTTTGTTCTTTGTTGCAGGTCATGGCTTTTGCTCGTAGGAATACTATTCAGATCAACTTTGTAGGAATACCTCCTAAGCTTAAAGAATTGGTCTCTCAGGTTTCTAAAAACTCCTAGTTCATCAAGAGGCATGGTCACCTACTGGATCTAGTCACTTCAGGGTTTAATGAAGACATGATGAGTGTTCTGTTTCAGTTCTTTGATCCTAAACATCATTGCTTTACATTCCCCGATTATCAGCTGGTTCCTACAATGGAGGAGTTCTCCAAACTTCTGGGTATACCTGTCCTTGATCAGAGACCTTTCATAGGCTGAGAAAAAGAGCCTAAACCTGAAGTCATTGCTGCAGCCCTACATCTGAAGAAATCAGACATTGTCCTAGAAACGAGAAGTGGAGTTAAGGGTATTCTTGCTAAGGTATTCATGGAGAAAGCTCAAGTGTTCTTGAAGGCTATGAGTTATGATGCTTTTGAGGAGATCTTAGCCTTGTTGATTTATGGCTTAGTATTGTTCCCCAATCCAGACCAGTTCATAGACGTTCACTCCATCAACATATTTCTGACTCGCAATTTAATACCTACATTGCTTGGAGACATCTTACACTCTCTTCATACCCGTACTACGAAAGCACGAGGAACTATGATGTGCTGCATACCTTTATTGTCTAGGTGGTTTATTTCTCACCTTCCTCGATCAGTGATGAAGAATGAACAAGGGTTCAGGTGGTCTAAAAGAATTATGTCACTCTCTCATTCAGATATTCATTGGTGCTCTAGATCTATGGAGAATGTTACTATCATTGACCGTTGTGGGGAGTTCCCTAATGTGCCACTCCTTGGCATAAGAGGGGGCATTACCTACAACCCTTCCTTAGCTTTACGTCAGTTTGGTTACGCTCGGAGTGATGGTCCTCATGACATGTTGATTCAGGGTATTGTGTTTGACTACGACAACGATCTGAAAGGTTATCGTCAAAGGTTTATACGAGCATGGGGGAAAGTGAACAAGGTTGACAGCAAGACTCTGGAGCCCAAGTACACTATTCCTATGGAAGCTTATCTCAGATGGGTGCGATCTCGTGCTCAGACTCTTATGATGCCATATCCTGCCATCCTGCCAGTTACTATGGAGCTTGTTGCTGAGGGAGATACTTCTTATATCATTCTTCATCCCGACATGCCCACCGACATGGAAGAGCTACAGAGGTCCTGGATCCAGTTGAAGGAGCAAATAGATACTTTTGAGACTCATTACAAAGCAAGTCAAGAAAGAATCCTGGAGCTAACAAAACAACTTCACGAGAAACGGAATCTCAACTCATACCTCAACACAAAAAGGAAGCGTCCATGGGAGACTTAAAACCCCATCTTTTGTATTCATTTCATTTTTATTGTAAGCCCAAGGGGCAAACAAATTTATTACTAATAAAAGTTTACTTTTTGGTTGTTTAAACAAATTTAAATCCTGCGGTCCTTGAAAACATTGCATATGCATTTATACATCATATCATTGCATCACAGGTTTCTTATGCACAGGTATCTTATCTTCTCGCTGTTTATTTCAGCAGAAATGGCTCTTGAACAGACTGTCAAAGATCTCCAGGCACAGAATGCACAATTCCAAGAGCTGATCCTGAACTTGTCCAAGGGACTGGATGAATTGAAGACACTGCTGGCTAAGAAGACTAAGAAGGCTAGAAGACCAGGAGGCCTTATTAATCTGGGAAGAAGATTCAAAGGTCCTGTCAAGACCAAGGAACAGGTTGAAGATTATGAGTCTGAAGAGTCTGAGAAAGAGGGAGGCAGTCTCCATAATACTACGGGGGATTCTGATTCTGAAGCAAATTACTGTCATGATCCTAATGAAGACAAGTTCAAGATGTTGGTGGATAGAATGAATGCTATGGAATTTCCAAAGTCTTCTGGGCTGGATTTTGAAGATCTGAGTTTGATATCTGGAGTGGTTATACCCATTGGTTTCAAGGTCATTGCTTTTGTAGTATATGATGGTGCTTCATGCCCCAAGCTGCATCTAAGGTCCTATGTCCAGAGGATTCAACCCCATACTGCTGACAAGAAATTGTGGATTCATTTCTTCCAAGAGAGCTTGTCTGGAGCTCAATTGGAATGGTACTATCAATTGGAGAGTGTCAACATCCGGGATTGGAATGATCTTGCTGAGGCCTTCTACAGGCAATACCAATATAATGCTGACTTAGCACCTACTCGCATGCAACTCCAAAGCATGTCCATGGGTGCTAAGGAGAATTTCAAGGAGTATGCCCAGAAGTGAAGAGACTTGGCTGGTAGAGTTCAACCTCCTTTGACTGACAGGGAGCTAGTGGATATGTTTATGAGTACACTGAATGGTCCTTTCTATAGTCATCTCATTGGAAGCTCATCATCTGGCTTCACTGATCTGATAATGACTGGAGAGCGTGTGGAAAGTGGCATAAGAAGTGGCAAGATACAGGTGGGTGCCTCTTCATTAAGTACTGCAAAGAAGCGCCCTAGTGGGAAGAAGGAGTCAAATGCTGTTTATGGTCAACCTGGTCATAATAGGAGTCACCAATCTGTGGGAGCAGTTCACATATCCAATCCTACTCCTGCAGTACCAGAGCCACCACAGAGCAATCAGTAGAAGCCTAGAAGACAGTTCACCAAGATCAACATGTCATTGGCCCAAGCTTTGCAGCACCTGTTGAAAGGGGAACTCATTACTTTGAAGGACCCTCCTCAAAATCCTAATGTTACATCTCCTCGGTACAATCCTAATGCACGATGTGCCTATCATTCTAATTGTCCGGGACATGACACCAACAACTGCTGGATATTGAAAAACAATATTCAAGATATGATTGATGCTGGAGAGATTGAATTTGACCCCCCTGGGACTCCAAATGTGATTACTGCTCCCATACCAAATCATGAAAAGACTGTTAATGCCATTGATGAAGTTTCATATATTTCCTCAGTTGCAGATGTGACTACTCCATTATCTGTTATTAAGAAGAAGTTGGTACAAGCTGGATTCTTTCCAGGTTGTAATGAAGATTGTTTTTATTGTGTTTATAAACCTGATAGCTGCTGGAAGTTGAAGGATGATATTCAACGCCTCATGGACAATTACACCATATTGTTTGAGAGGACACCTTCTGTGGAGAGTATGGTTGAACATCTAACTCAAGGTGCGAAGGTTGAAGATGTGGATATGGTTGATAAAGTACCAGTGAGGATTACCTCCAAAGGCCCTGTCAAGATCACTCATAAGGGTCCTATCAAGATTACTGCTGAAGGTCCAGTAAAGACTGTTGCTGAAGCTAGAGTGGCTCTTATGATTATTACCACTCCTGGTCCTATTCCGTATACTTCTGATAAAGCTATACCTTGGCATTACGGTTCTGATGTTTATATCCATGGTGTTAAATAGGAACCCTTAGTTGATACACCTGTTGCTGATGAAAACCTTGATGTTGATAATATTGCTGGATCTAGTAAGATCACAAGAAGTGGAAGAATTTTCTCTCCTCCGGCTACCTCCAAGAATACAGTTACTCCAACTACTACCTCTACTGCTGAGACAAATACTGATGCTTGGGGCAAAGGTCATGTGGTTGAACCTGTGCAAACTGAGGCACCAATTGCTGAGAATCTTTCTAAACAAATGGAAGAAGTGTTGAAGATCATTCGCAAGAGTGATTATGATATTGTTGATCAATTGGGGCATACTCCCTCCAAGATTTCCATGTTATCTTTGTTGCTGTGTTCTGAGGCTCATGCTAAGGCCTTGATTAAGTTCTTGAAGACTACTCATGTACCAAATGAGATTTTTGTGGATCAGTTTGAAAATTGTGTTGCACACCTGACCTATGATAATGGGTTAGGCTTTTCCGATGCTGATTTGACTCCTGCCAAGAGAAATCATAACAGAGCTTTACATATCTCTATTGAATGTAGGGGCACTACCCTATCACATGTGTTGATAGACAATGGTTCTTCATTGAATGTACTTCCTAAAGAGGTTTTGAACAAGCTTAATCCTGAAGATGTTGTGTTAAGACCAAGTAATATAGTGGTGAGGGCCTTTGATGGTTCAAGAAGGGTGATGCATGGAGAAATAGATCTCCCGATTAAAGTAGGCTCTCAAGTTTTCAATTCAACTTTCTATGTAATGGATATTCATCCTCCGTACTCTTGTTTGCTTGGGCGCCCCTGGATCCACGGGGCAGGTGCTATGACCTCCACTTTACATCAGAAGTTGAGATATCCAGTAAAGGGAAAGGTTGTCATTGTTTACGGAGAAGAAGAATATATGATCAGTCATGTGAATACGTTTAAGTATGTTGAAGTGGAAGAGGAATATGTTGAAACTCCGTGCCAAACATTTGAAGTAGTTCCTTGGGTTGTTCCTACTGCTGAAGCTCCTCCTGCTGTCAAAAGAGTTCCTGTGATTACCAGAGTACCTCCTACAATGGCCTCCCTCAAAGATGCTAGAGTTGTGGTTGAAGAAGGTGGTTGTACTATTTGGGGTCAGCTTCCTGACATTCCTTACAAGTCTGACAAGTTTGGTTTGGGTTTCACTGCAGAGTCCCAGAAGGCTGTTCGTCGTGCTCGTGCTGTTCGTATCACCAATCAAGAGATCATGAAAGATAAAATCAATGTTGTGGGTGACTATAATGAAGACTACAACCTGGATGACTGGATCTTTCCTACTGTGGGTGATGGGCTCAACAATTGGAAGGCTGAAGACGTTATTCCAATCTCTTTTAGTCAGGAGTAAATACTATTACTGTGTTGTTATTAAGTTTGTAATTTTTGAACAATTAAACTCTTAAGCCTTGTGCCTTACCCGGGGCACAATGGTATGCTTGTTTCGGGATGTCATTTCATTTGCATACTTCATTCAATAAAAATCAGTGGGCGTTTCGTTTTCGTAAATACTGTGTTCATTGTCTTTCTTTTATTTTATTATTCTTTTATCAGCTATGTGTTCTTACACACACCCACATCACTAAAATGCAGATCCTCATCCACTCTGGATCCTGTTGATAACAGTTCTACTATTGCCAATTATAATTTCGAGAATCCGATCTATCAAGCTGAAGATGGAAAGGAGGAAGATTGCGAGGTACCTGTAGAGCTTGCTAGGTTGTTACAACAAGAAGAGAAAGCTATACAGCCACATGAAGAGCCAATCGAAGTTGTGAATATGGGAACTGAAGAAAACAGGAAAGAGGTCAAGATAGAGGCTGAATTAGAGGATGGTGTTAAGAGCAGATTAATTCAAATGTTACATGATTATGTGGATATCTTTGCTTGGTCCTATGAAGATATGTCAGGGTTGGATACAAAAATTGTGGTTCACCGTTTACCGGTAAAAGAAGATTGTCGTCCAAAGAAGCAGAAGGTTCGTCGCATCCGTCCTGAAATGTCAGAAAAGATTAAAGCAGAGGTGATGAAAAAGTTTGATGCAGGGTTCTTAGCTGTGACTTCTTATCCTCAATGGGTTGAAAATGTGGTACCGGTACCTAAGAAAGATGGTAAGGTACGTATGTGTGTAGATTACAGGGATTTGAACAAGGCCAGCCCCAAAGATGACTTTCCACTTCCTCATATTGATGTTCTAGTAGACAACACTGCTCAGCATAAAGTATTCTCTTTCATGGATGGTTTCTCTGGTTACAATCAAATCAAGATGGCACCTGAAGATATGGAGAAGACTACATTTGTTACATAGTGGGGCACTTTTTGTTATAAAGTAATGCCATTTGGTTTGAAGAATGCCGGGGCAACATATCAGCGTGCTATGGTGGCTTTGTTTCACGATATGATTCATCATGAGATAGAGGTATATGTGGATGATATGATAGCCAGGTCCCAGAATGAAGAGCAACACCTTGATCATCTGCATAAGTTGTTTGAAAGGTTGAAGAAATACAAGTTGAGATTGAACCCAAACAAGTGTACTTTTGGAGTAAGGTCTGGTAAACTCTTGGGTTTCATCGTCAGTGGAAAAGGTATTGAAGTGGATCCTGCAAAAGTTAAAGCTATACAAGAGATGCCAGCTCCCCGTACTGAGAAGGAAGTTAGAGGTTTCTTGGGACGACTGAATTACATTGCAAGATTTATTTCCCAATTAACTGCTACCTGTGAGCCAATCTTCAAGTTGTTGAAGAAAGATCAGGTAATGGAGTGGAATGATGAGTGCCAGATAGCCTTTGATGAAATCAAGAGATATCTTCTAGAACCTCCAATTTTGATGCCACCAGTTGATGGAAGACCCTTGATCATGTACTTGACAGGATTAGACAACTCAATGGGGTGTGTGTTGGGGCAACATGATGAGTCTGGTCGAAAAGAGCAGGCAATATACTACCTTAGCAAAAAGTTTACCGACTGTGAAACAAGATACTCACTGCTCGAGAAAACTTGCTGCGCTTTGGCATGGGCTGCTCGCCGACTAAGACAGTATATGTTGACTCATACTACCTTATTGATTTCGAAGATGGATCCAATCAAGTACATATTCGAGAAACCTGCTCTCTCGGGACAAATAGCAAGATGGCAAATGATCTTAACAGAATATGATATACAGTACACTACTCAGAAAGCCATTAAAGGAAGTGTTGTAGCTGATCATTTGGCCCATCAAGTAGTGGATGATTACCAGTCAATGAATTTTGAGTTCCCAGATGAAGACATTATGATTATTACCAAAGAACCTGGATAATATGACGGACCTGAACAAGGATCCCGATGGACTATGGTTTTTGATGGAGCTTCTAATGCACTTGGTAATGGTGTTGGTGTTGTGATCATTTCCCCTGAAGGTTGTCATACCCCGATTACTGCAAGACTTTGTTTCTATTATACCAATAACATGGCTAAGTATGAGGCATGTATCCTGGGTATCAAAGTTGCCATTGATATGAAGATTCAGTTCCTGGACGTATATGGAGATTCAGCCCTGGTAGTAAGTCAGATCAAAGGAGATTGGGATACCAAGCATGAAAATCTCATTCCTTACAGAGAGCATGTGTTGTCTTTGATCCCACATTTTGAAGAGATTACCTTTGGGCATATTCCACGAAGAGAAAATCAGTTCGCAGATGCACTAGCCACCATGGCATCTATGTTTGAGATCAGCTGGGATGATGACGCTCCCAGGATTACTATTGATAGATTAGAGAAGCTTGCATACTGCAATGAGATTGACACTGAAGAAGCAGAGGAGAAGCCTTGGTTCTATGAAGTGAAAAGATATCTTGAAGCCCAGGAGTTCCCTGAAGGGGCATCTGTCAAAGATAAGAAGTTTTTGAGGAGGTTTTTTGCTAAGTTCTTCTTGAGTAATGGAATTTTGTACAAACGCAATCATGATTCAACCTTGCTTCGTTGTGTGGATAAGAAGGAAGCAACAGAGATTATGGAAGACATGCATGATGGAATCTTTGGCACTCATTCTAGTGGTCATACCATGGCAAAGAAGATATTGAGAGCAGGGTACTATTGGTCTACCATGGAAGCTGACTGCTATCAACATTCCAGAACATGTCACAAGTGTCAAATCTATGCTGATAAAGTACATATACCTTCATCACCATTGAATGTGTTGACTGCTCCTTGGCCTTTTGCCATGTGGGGCATTGATATGATTGGTGAGATCAAACCTACTACTTCTAATGGATATTGTTTCATCCTGGTTGCTATTGATTACTTTACTAAGTGGGTGGAGGCAGCTTCATTTGCATCTGTTACTAAGAATGTGGTGGCTCGATTCATTAAGAATAATCTCATATGTAGGTATGGCATCCCTGAAAGGATTATTACTGAGAATGGCTCTAATATGAACAACACTATGATTACTGATCTCTGCAGGCAGTTCAAGATTAAACATCACAACTCTTCTCCGTATCGTCCAAAGATGAATGGGGCAGTAGAGGTTGCTAATAAGAATATTAAGAAGATTCTACAGAAGATGACCGTTACTTATAAGGATTGGCATGAGATGTTACCATTTGCTCTTCATGGTTATCGTACTACAATACGTACTTCAACAGGGGCAACCCCATTCTCCTTAGTCTATGGTATGGAAGCAGTTCTGCCCATTGAAGTTCAGATCCCTTCCTTAAGAATCATGAAGGATGCAGGCTTGGATGAAGATGATTGGATTCAGACTCGACTTGACCAGATAAATTTGATTGATGAGAAAAGGTTGGCAGCTGTTTGTCATGGCCAGATGTACCAGAAACGGATGATCAAAGCTTTTAATAAGAAGGTTAAGCCAAAGGTATATCAGGCTGGTGACTTGGTAATCAAGCGTATCATACTACCACAGGGTGATCCTAGGGGCAAGTGGACTCCTACATATGAAGGACCATTTGTAGTCAAAACAGTATTCTCAGGAGGTGCCATTATGCTTACTACTATGGATGGTGAAGACTTCCCGCAGCCTGTAAACACAAACATAGTTAAAAGATACTATGCATAAAAAGAGACCCGCTAGGTTGACTGGCCTAGGCAAAAATAAGGGCATCCCGGCGAACCAAAAGGGTTCGGGCAAAAATTAGGGATATATATATAAAAAAAATGTACACCCGGCAAGTCGAAAACCTGAAAAGGCGGCTTGGGCAAAAAAGGGTATCCCGGTGGATTGAAAACCTGAAAGGGCAATCCAGGCAAAAGTTAGGGATTAAAGCGTATGATTATGTCTCGTTTGGTTCACCCATGTAAACTCCAACCAGTTGTGCTACTTAATTCAAGCTCGAACAGATAAAGATCAATCCAATCGTTTCCGTCTCAACAGCAGAAGATGAGATACTTGAAGATAATGGCAATAGTAGAATTGAAACTCAATAGGATTATTTCTCGCATAGCTAATTTTCTTTGTTTTGTGAAATTTTTACGACGAATTCCTCTTACTAGGATTTCTGTCTCCTTGTACAAACTTGCCTATGTATAGGTCACTTTGTGATATAAATAAAATTTCATCTTTGAATCCAGATTTACTTTTACTCTATTTATATAAACAGAACGTCCATTGGTTGTGTTTGAATGTATGTATGCTTTTGAATATGATTGATGTTTACCAGAAATGCATGAAAATGCAGTAATAGTATTTATTAAGGACGAACGAAGGTAGGAATTCAACGAAGCCTCGCCGGTTCATCCTCACAAGAAAACTACAAATCCCTAGTACAACAAATCTATGCTGCAAGATACATCTCCCCTTGAATTTATGTCCATCTCTTTTATCCTCAGTCGGGGTACTCAGGAACTTATTCCTTCAATAGAAGTACGACGAACAAAGACGGGAGGTTATAAATACTATACTATCAAACAAGACGGGAACAAGTTCCTCATATTCTTCAGCAACGAATCAGGATTTATTTTCCCTAGCCAGCAGTTTTTATACGAAGATATTCAGACGCTTCAGGATGCATAATTCATACATACATCATTTACATCATATCATAACATACATGCATAATACATTACTTAGGTACATCATGCCATACATGCATACATATTGCATAAACTAACATTCTCTTTGCAGGATGGTTATATGCAGATAAAACACTATCAACAATTCACAACAGGTCAGAAATGATCCATACATTACTCAAGATGTCCTCGGAGAGTAGGCAAACGGTCTATACAAAAATCCATTCCCTAATCCAGGATATTTTCAGGAGGTTTAATCCTGACACTTTTTTGTCCTCGGAGAGTAGGCAAACGGTCTGTAAGAAGATCCATTCCCTAATCCAGGATATTTCTAGAAGATTTCATCTACCTGGTCTTGAATAGTAGGCAAACGGTCTGTACAAAGATCCATTCCCTAGTTCAAGATATTTTCAGAAGATTTAATCTATTTCCTCGGAGAGTAGGCAAACGGTCTATACGAAGATCCATTCCCTAATCCAGGATATTCTCAGGAGATTTAATCCTGACACTTTTTTGTCCTCGGAGAGTAGGCAAACGGTCTGTAATAAGATCCATTCCCTAATCCAGGATATTTCTAGAAGATTTCATCTATCTGGTCTTGAATAGCAGGCAAACGGTCTGTACAAAGATCCATCCCCTGGTTCAAGATATTTTCAGAAGATTTAATCTATTTACTCTTGAATAGTAGGCAAACGGTCTGTACAAAGATCTATTCCCTAGTTCATGATATATTTAGAAGAATTAATCCTGATATTCTTTTGTCCTTGGAGAGTAGGCAAACGGTCTGTACAAAGATCCATTCCCTAATCCAAGATATTTCCAGAAGAGATAATCGTCACGAAGATTTATTTCTACTGGTCTATTCAACAATTCAAACTATGTTGCATAAACGATTCAGAGACAGCCTATACGAAGACCTAGTACTGATATCCAGTATCAACATAAAGATATCATCACATCCTGATATTTTAGATGGCATCTCTAAGCCCATCTCCAGTTCTTCCATGGCATCTCTAAGCCCATCTTCAGTTCTTCCAAGTGGTATCTTCAAGCCCACTTAAGCATATACAATTAATCATCAGTGTTACTTTATGCACCATCGAGTGCAAATTTTTGGGCTTTTGTTTTCAATCCCCTTCAACCTTCCAGGTCACGAATGGCACACATACCAATCTAACCCTTTAGGTTTCAGAAAATTGAACAGGGGCAGTTGTTGCACCCCAAAATTTGCCCTCCACAAGACAAGACATTGTGTACTAAGATGTCCCAAGAGGTTCACAAGGTTCACAATATACCTCATGAGGTTCACAAGGTTCACAGGGTTCACAATTAGTCAGAAAGTTTGACAATTCCCTCAGACAATGCATCCTCCTAAGCAATGCATCTTAAACTAGGGTTTTGACTTTCATCAGGCTAAATGGACTTCCAAGGCTGCAAGTGAGCTTCATATCATCCTATATGAGTTCAAGAATCCCCATGTCAAGTTTCAAGACTTTCCCAAAAGATTTGCTCAGTCAGATGATCAAATAAGTTAAAATCAGTCAAAGCAGTTAAAAAGTCAAACTGAGGTCAACTGTGGTCAAACCAAAGTCAAACTTCATGATTTTTTGCCAACATAAAGTATATGAAGTAAAATTCTTCATTTGATCAAGGGTTGATCATGATTCATCAAGGAGATTTCAGATCATCAAGAATCAGGAGTTTCTAAATTAGGGTTTTCATAGGAAAAGTCAACTGAACTTTGACCAGCCATAACTTTCACATGCTTCATCAAAATTTTTCCATCCAAAGCTCATTTTGAAGGAAATTGAATTCTCTACAACTTTGTGTCTCACAAGACAAGCCCAAAAATGCTTCATTTTGAAGGTATGACCTAAGACATTATAGGTCCTTTTGAAAGTCAACAAAAAGTCAACAACTTCAAAAGAGCATAACTTGAGAATGGTAAAAGATATGGACATGAGACCAAATGGGTTGGTTAGAGGACTCTTTAAGCTTTCCAAAATATCCAAGAACACCTTCATAGCATTAAAATTTAAGGATTTGTGCCCTTGCAAAGTTGGGAAAATTTTGGGAAATTTATGAAGCAAATAAGGCCTTAAAACCAATTTTTGCTAAATGAGCCCACCAAATTGCCATCCAAACTTTACAAACCCATCAAGCACGACCCAACCCATGCATTTTCTGATTTTTTATATTTTATTTGAATTTTATTAATTAAAATACAAACTAAATTGAAATAAAATATAAAAATCACATATTTGAAAAGGATTTGGTTTCTAGAAGGTTTTAAGACTTATTTAGACTTGATTGATACAAATATAATGGAGATCATACCAAAATAGCAAGGCTAGATCAAGAATATTCAAAATTTAAGATCACATCTTTTTCAATCTTAAAAGGTCAAAAAATCCACAAGTTTGTGAAAGTTCTATACCTAAATTCATTAAGTGGTATATATACAACATAAAACTCAACCCTAGGGACGAATTCAAAGCCTCCAAGTGCATTCTCAAAACTTCAAATTTCATTCAAAAAACCAAATTCGGATTTTAAGATTCAAGCTTCTTACAGGCGATTTGAAGGTTGCAAATGAACCTTTGAGGCTTCCATAACATGTCTCCATCATCATTAGCATTCCATTTGCACTTTAAAGCCATAACCGAATCGAATTTTCTTCTTGATATGTCATGTTTTCGTTTTTATCCATTTAATCATTGTTATCTAAAACTAACCATCAATTTGTGTTTGTTTTGAAGCATAGAAGCTTCCTGGATGATTTGTTTTGAGTTTCACAGCCATAGTCGCAATTCACCATTACTAGGGTTTGAACTCCAAATTTGGGGTTTTGCAATTTAAGTAATCTAAATGGATTCTAATGACATGGTTCGATTGTATAGATCATGGGGATTCGTTTTATGTTGTTAATTTGGTTTAATTGTACTTGTTGTATGGTATTTAAAAGTCGCAGGATTTCCTAGGAGAAAAATTCGCAGCAAAAACCCTAACAAAATTCGCAGGTGTTCCCGCAGGTCTGGAGGAAGAAGATGACTGGCGCGAAATCCATAATTTAAAAGTTAACTTATTTTATATTATTTGCATTGCGTTTATATTTCACAAGAGCATAAGTGCTCTGGTGGTTTTGATGCGCGTACAACATGTTGTGAGGCCTGGGTTCGAATCCGGCCAGGAGCAATTTTTGTTTTAATTTCATTTGTTTTAATGGATTGTAACAAAACAATATTGTGGTGTATGACTATCACACGTGTGCAGTGGCTCAGCTGGTTTTGGGAGACTTTCAGCCAGGTAAAGGACCTGGGTTCAAATCCCAAGTCCTGTTTTTTAGTACTTTATCCAATTTTTTAGTTATTTACATTTATTTTCTTACATTTTAATTTAATTCAATTAAAACAATTTCTAACCTAAATAATTAGTAATATTTTCTTAAAACTTCATATTTCCAAAAAAAAATATAATTTATTTTCTCAAGCTCTTCTTTTATGTTCATATTTAATATGTATATATATATTTTTGTATATAAATTTATTAATTATATTTAGATTAATTTCTAACCCTAATTTTTTTATATATAATTAAAACCCTAGTTTTCTCTAACCCTAGTTCTTATTTAATTTAAATATTAAAATTAATTAAAATTTTCTAATGTCTAATTAAAATAATTAATAATATTTTCTTTGTAAATATTTATTTTATGATTTATTATTATCATTCTCATTATATTTTCTTTCAAAAATTCTTTTAAAAATGTTTATTTAATTTAAAAATAATTAATTAACTTGTATATATTTTATATTTTGTGCTAACCTCTTTTTCTTATAATTATTTTTATTACTAACCCTTCTATTATTTATTTGTATACTTATTATTTAAATCGTTTCCATATTTATGTAACTGTAAAAGCCGTGTAATAGTCGTAGGTTTTATTTTTGTCTTTATTTTATTGCTTGTAAATATTTATATTGCCTTGTTTAGTAATTATAGGAAGTGATAACTTATTTATATTTTAAAATTAATTTAGAATCACTAATCATAAAGATAAATATTTGAACATATACACGCACACACGTAAGTCGATCCTTGATCGCCATCTCACTTCCTAAGTTTATCCCTCATGGTGCCTAAATAAAAGGTCAAGTAAGGTGTTTAAAAGCAAAGTCCCTTCTCATAAACAAATTATCTAGTCCCTTTCAATATTATAAGATCAAGTCCCTTCGATGTTGCCTTCGTAAATGATCTTGTCCCTTTCGAATAAAAGATGATAAGTCCCTTCGAATTGCTAAGACACCTTACAGTTGCCTAAACACAGATGACCCTTCACATGTCCCATTACAACATCCAAGGTAATGACTAACTATTCCTTAATAATAGGGATAGTCTTACCATTGAAAGAACATTTAAGAACAATAAAGATTCAAATTAGGGTAGGTTCCTCTTCAGTACTTGCACACTTTTCATCAAATTACTTCATTACACTTCACATTTTCAAACAATTTTCAAAACAAAGTATTTATATATATCCATACAAGGATCATTATAAAGTACTTAAGAAAATATTTTAATCACACACTACACTTTTCAAAACAGTTTAAAGTGAGCTAAGTAACTAAGAGCCCATGGATAACCATAGATGTAAAGGGTGCTAACACCTTCCCTTTACATAACCTACCCCCCGAACTCAAAAATCTTTTAAGGTCTTTCCTGTTCTTTTATGCCCTTTCCTTTGGATAAAATAAAAGTCGGTGGCGACTCTTGCTATCCGCAACATTTAACTAAAGTCAGTTCTCCCACCGTGTTACACACGTCTCCATTGAGTGTAGGGGCACTACTTTGTCTCATGTATTGGTGGATAATGGTTCTTCATTAAATGTATTACCTAAGGAGGTTAGACAAGCTCAATTTGAATGATGTGGTGTTAAGACCAAGTAATGTGGTGGTGAAAGCCTTTGATGGTTCAAGAAGAATGGTGCATGGAGAGGTGGATCTTCCAGTTAAAGTAGGTTCTCAAGTTTTTTATTCCACTTTCTATGTGATGGATATTCGTCCCGCGTACTCCTGTTTGTTTGGGCGCCCCTGGATCCATGGGGCAGGTGCTGTGACTTCCACTTTACATCAGAAGTTGAAATATCTAGTGAAAGGAAAAGTTGTCACCGTTTATGGGGAAGAAGAATATATGGTCAGCCACGTGAATACTTATAAATATGTTGAGATGGAGGGTGAATTTGTTGAGACTCCTTGCCAGATATTTGAAGTGGTTCCTTGGGTCGTTCCTGCTACGGAAGCTCCCCCTGTTGTCAAAAAAGTTCCTGTGATTACTAGAGTGCCTCCTACAATGGCCTCCCTTAAAGATGCTAGAGTTGTAGTTGAAGAAGGTGGTTGTACTATTTGGGGTCAGCTTCCTGACATTCCTTACAAGTCTGACAAGTTTGGTTTGGGTTTTACTGCAGAATATCAAAAGGTTGTTCGTCGTGCTCGTGCTGCTCGTATCACTCATGGAGGAATCATAAAGGACCAAGTCAATGCTGTGGAAGACTATGATGAAGGTTACAACCTGGACGATTGGATTTTTCCTACCATAGGGGATGGACTCAACAATTGGAAAGCTGAAGACGTTATTCATATCTCCTTTAGTCAGGAGTAAATACTATTTCTTTTTTAAAAATTTACTTTTGTAACTTTGAACAATTAATTACTTTTAAGCCTTGTGCCTTGCCCGGGGCACAAAGGTATGCTTGTTAGGGTTGTCATTTCATTAGCATATTTTCATTCAATAAAATCAATGGACGTTTCTCATTTTCGTAAATATTGTGCTCTTTGTCTTTCTTTTACTTTTTCCTTTTATAAAAAAAAAGCTATGTGTTCTTACACACACCTACATCACTAAATGCAGATATTCATCCACTCTGGATCCTATTGATAACAATTCTGCTATTGCCAATTATGACTTCGAAAATCCGATCTATCAAGCCGAGGATGGAAAGGAGGAAGATTGTGAAGTACCTCTAGAGTTGGCTAGATTGCTACAAGAAGAAGAGAAAGCTATACAACCACATGAGGAACTAATTGAAGTCGTGAACTTGGGGACCAAGGAAAATAGGAAAGAAGTCAAGATAGGTGCTGAATTAAAAGATAGTATCAAAGACAGGTTGATTCAGATGTTACATAAATATGTGGAGGTTTTTGCTTGGTTCTACGAAGATATGTCAGGATTGGATACAGATATTGTGGTTCACCGTCTACCAGTGAAAGAGGATTGTCATCCGATAAAACAGAAAGTTCGTTGTATGCGTCCAGATATGTTAGAAAAGATTAAGGCGGAGGTGATGAAACAATTCAATGCAGGGTTTCTAGCTGTTACTTCTTATCCACAATGGGTTGCAAACGTGGTGTCGGTGCCTAAGAAATATGGTAAAGTACGCATGTGTGTAGATTATAGGGATTTGAATAGAGCCAGCCCAAAAGATGATTTTCCACTTCCACATATTGATGTTCTGGTAGACAACGCTGCTCAGCATAAGGTATTCTCTTTTATGGATGGTTTCTCTGGGTATAATCAGATTAAGATGGCACCTGAAGATATGGAGAAGACTACATTTGTTACACAATGGGGCACTTTCTGCTATAAGGTAATGCCATTTGGTTTGAAGAATGCTGGGGCAACATATCAGCGTGCTATGGTAGCTTTGTTCCATGATATGATTCACCATGAGATAGAGGTATATGTGGATGATATGATAGCCAGATCTCAGAATGAAGAAGAGCACCTTGATCACCTGCATAAGTTGTTTGAGAGGTTGAAGAAATACAAGTTGAGGTTAAATCCAAACAAATGTACTTTTGGAGTTAGATCTGGTAAACTTCTGGGTTTAATTGTCAGTGGCAAGGGTATTGAAGTAGATCCTGCAAAGGTAAAAGCTATACAAGAGATGCCTGCTCCTCGTACTGAGAAAGAAGTTAGAGGTTTCTTGGGAGGACTGAATTACATCGTAAGATTTATTTTCCAGTTGACTGCTACTTGTGAACCAATCTTCAAGTTATTGAAGAAAGATCAAGTATTGGAATGGAATGACGAATGCCAGGTAGCTTTTGATGAGATCAAAAGGTACCTACAGTAACCTCCTATATTGATGCCACCAGTTGAAGGAATACCCTTGATTATGTACTTGACAGTATTGGATAACTCAATGGGGTGTGTACTGGGGCAACATGACGAGTCTGGTCGAAAAGAGCAGGCAATATATTACCTTAGCAAAAAGTTTACTGACTGTGAAACAAGATACTCACTGCTCGAGAAAACTTGCTGCACTCTGGCATGGGCTGCTCGCCGACTAAGACAGTATATGTTAACTCATACCACTTTATTGATTTCAAAAATGGATCCAATCAAGTATATATTTGAGAAACCTGCTCTCTCCGGACGAATAGCAAGATGGCAAATGATCTTGACATAATATGACATACAGTATACTACTCAGAAAGCAATCAAAGGAAGTGTAGTAGCTGATCATTTGGATCATCAAGCAGTGGATGACTACCTATCTATGAATTTTGAGTTTCCAGATAAGGATATTATGAGTGTTACTAAAGAACCTAGACAATATGAAGGACCTGGACAAGGATCCCGATGGACTATGGTTTTTGATGGAGCTTCTAATGCGCTTGGTAATGGTGTTGGTGTTGTGATTATCTCTCCTAAAGGTTGTTATACACCAGTTACTGCAAAGCTTTGTTTCAAATGTACCAATAATATGGCAGAGTATGAAGCGTGCATCATGGATGTAATACCTCAAAATTTGTCCTCATTATTTAATCCCTTTATCGGCTTCATGCTTCGCTTCCATTGGCATTTCTCATTAGGTCATAATGTTCATAATCACACATTTTTGCATTGAATTCATGAGGCATGAGATCGAAGCTTTCTCTCATGATTTGAACTCTCCTGGTCAGGGGTGGTTTATCAAGTTATTTCCTCAAAAGTATCAGTGTGCATGCAATGGTGATAGTTGTGGTTTCAAGTTAAGCATGGTTTTATAGTATGAACATTGACCCTTCATATCAGAGTTGTAGAGTCCCAGAGCAGTATATTCAGAATAGCTGTGGGATAATTTACTTGCGGGGATTTCATTTGAAAGGAACTCCTGGAAGTGAGAAACAAAACGTTTCATTTTTCACCAGTGTACTTAAGGAGCACCGTTCATTGGTGAATTCTCGGACAAATAAGGCTCTGATTTGGTTGACCAAAATTTCAACAGATAAGCTTGCTGCAAGGGAAACAAATGGTATACGGGGAAATATTTTAAACAATTTCAAGCATTTGACCTCATAAAGAGAGTAGAGAAAGGTGTATGCAGGTGGTTCTACCCACAAAAAGCTTAGCAATTTGACTTTTGATGTGGCTGCCCTTGGCATGGCTCTATGTGAGCCATTAGATTTGGTTAGGTTATACTTGTCAAGAGCAACCTTGGTAGTTGTTCCTGCTAACTTGGTCGATCATTGGAAAGCGCAAATAGAAAAGCATGTTAGTCCTGGTCAATTGCAGGTTTATGTTTGGAAAGATCATCAGAAACCATCTACACACTCTCTTGCCTGGGATTATGATGTTATCATCACTACATTTAGCCGTTTGAGGTAGAGATGGATGAAGGCCGATCTCGTCTGTTGAATTTACTTCAGAAATGCCTTATTAGTGCTAGAAAAGTAGATTTACAAAGTATTCCACCATGCATCAAGAAAGTTGTTTTACTATATTTTAACGAGGAACATGCTAGAAGTTACAATGAATTGGTACTCACTGTTCAGCATAATATATTGATGGCTGATTGGAATGACGATTCACATGTGGAGAGTCTACTGAATCGAAAATAGTGGAAATTTCGTAGTGAAACTTTAAAGAATGTCAGGCTTTCATGCTGTGTTGCTGGACATATTAAAGTTACACACGCTGGAGAAGATATTCAGGAAGCAATGGATTTGTTAGTACAAATTGGTTTAGATTCTACTTCAGGGATTTATTAGTACAAATTGGTTGTGTTTCCTTATACAAGACAAAATGAGATGCAGAGTCCTGATACAATGGCACAGCCAGAAAATCCTGAACCAAAGTGGTCCGCACCGAAAGATCTTATTGAGTGACAACCTTCATACAAGCAGGATACGTGGGATCCCGATTGGCAATCAACATCTAGTAGTAGAGTTGCATATCTTGTTCAGAGGTTGAAATATTTGTAAGGAACTAATGAAGAAATGAGTTCATATATATACAACAACAAGGTTACACATCAAAAGTTTTCCTTTTTTTCTTTTCTCATTACAAGTTGTCGCTCCCGGGATTTTCATCCTAGTACAAACGCGAAAGTGGCGCGGAAAAGGTAGAGTCGCCAGCCAGACATTTTTATCCCGAATGAATGGGAAAGGTAATGTTGCACAAACCTAAGGAAGAAGGAAAGGACAAGGTCCTCCGAACCAAAGATCTAGGTTCGGGAGTCGGTTACGAATTGAGAAGGTATTAGCACCCCAATCCGTCTGCCGTACCCGACGGGATCCACGCTTGCTTGCTTTGTTTCAAAGGGTGAGAAAAATGTAATTGCTGCTGAATAAAACTGTTACTGGAACTGGAATGAGAAATGAGAAATGAACTGGAAAAAGATAATGGAAAAAAAGGGAAATGTAGGGAAAATAAAGAATGTGCTCGAACGGGCCCTACCCCGCTGCCTACGTACCTCATCGGGATAATGAGGATCAGAGTCGACGTAGTTCGCCTAACTAAGGCGGGAACTATTTGTTTGTGTTTTTTACAGCTGGAACTGCGTATGTCTATGCTCAGGTGTTGCAGGCTCGTCTAGTACGAGTGCGTTTACCGTCTTGCAAATGAGACAAGTCGTCGCGAGTTCGCGTTGTGAGTGAATGAGATGAGAAATAGAAGTTCCCGCAGGATAGTCGCTTGTTATTTGTTTTTGTCTTTTAAAAGAAGTGTTTTGAATTTGTTTGTGAATGGTCTTGTACTAAGACCTATCCATCGCGGTGAATATTTATACCTCGCCCCAAAACAGGACGCATATAAACACTCTGCAACAAAGTCTCGTGTCGTACAAGAAAGTTCGATTTTTATTAAGTGTTTTATTGCTTTTCTTTATGAGATGAGAAAGAAAGACTCAATTTTCAAAAATGACAAACTAAGGGGACTAAGACACAACCCTAATTTTATTTGTTTATTTACAAGAGTGGTCCTATGGTTAATGAGGTTTTCTAAGCCTAAGAAAGAAAAGGATTAAACTACTAGAATTCAACTTACTTCCTAAGGAAGTTAAGTTGATTCTAAGAACATATGAGGAATCCTATACAAGTGAGAAATTCAAATAATAAGGCAAAAACATTAAAATTGGAATAAGAAATAAAATTCTAAACAAAACAATTAAAGGCATGAAAAATAATCCTATTTACTTATTCTAATCCTAATTAAAATGAAACTTAAGCCTAAATTCTAAATCAAAGTCAAGCCTAATATTTTCCTTCTAAACATCCAAATTTAAACTAACCTAATTCTATATTAAATTCTAAGACTAAATTTAAACTAAACCATATTTTTATATTGCTTTATTTTCATGGCCTAAACCAATGGGAAATACACATAACAAAGCCTAAGAACTAATATTCTAAAAATATCTAAACTTCTGGAAAAATTATGAAAATTAAACCATGGGGACCTAAGATTACCTATAACATTGTACTAAAAGGAATCTTAAAAAATCCTATTTTATATATACCTAAAAGTTGTTCATTTTCAGCTAGGAATTAATTACTATTTTCTAAAGAATCAAACCTCCAACCTATTATAAAATGGTCTAAAAAATCCCCAAAAATTATTCTAAGTACTATTATGGGTCTTCTAACTACAGTAAAAAGAATGGTCTAAAAAAGTTACTGGAAGACTAAAAAATAAAATCAACAAAATTATGTAAAATCAAGGAAAATCTACTTAAAACTAATTTACATGAAAACTCAACATAAAAATCAAAAATAAAGCAAAATCAAAAAAATAAAGTTCTAAACAATTCTAATATGAATTAAAAATATATTCAAATTTTTTTTAGGAATTTTCTAATTGTATTTCTATTTTTTAGAATTAATTTCCAAAATATGGTAAACTAAAATAAAATCCTAAAGAAATGAATGGGAGGTGGATCAAGTAATTTCCTAGTGTTCTTGCTAATGGACTCAAAAACAGGGGGTGACAATAGCACAAAGCCTAGGCCCATATGCGCATGAGTCCAGGGGGTGCAAAAAGAGGTTTTTTCATGTTGTTTTCTATATGGGCCCTAAAAGAGAGGTGTTGATAGCAACGGGCTAAGCCCATATGCGCTAGAAACCAGGGGGAGGTGCAAGTAGTGGTTTTA
Source organism: Lathyrus aphaca (assembly GCA_963966055.1). Lineage (NCBI taxonomy): Eukaryota > Viridiplantae > Streptophyta > Magnoliopsida > Fabales > Fabaceae > Lathyrus > Lathyrus aphaca. The sequence goes on along the minus strand of OZ014524.1, from coordinate 117,037,602 downwards.
TTTTGTTATTTTTCTATTGACTCAAAAGTGAGGTATGAATAGCAAAATGAGAAGGCCTACCGGACGATGACAAGTGTCACCGCCGGTATGGCTGGGAATCAACGTCTCTTCCACCTTACCCTCTGGGAATGGAAATCAGTGGGTTAATATGCATTAAATTTTTTTAATGAGAATCAAATACATTTACTGCTATTAATTTCCATAACAAAATCCACAAATCTTCTCATGACTTAACTTAAACATTATGCTTACAAAATAAAACAGAAGAAAAAACAAATCGCAACAGAAAACCCTAAGCCTCTTCGGCCGCCGCAACCTCCTTCATCACCTCTTCGTCTTCCCTCTTCTTTCCGTGACCACCACCACCTCTTAACCTTCATTCTTCGCAACAAATGGAAACAAACTGAGCCTATCTTCTTGTTCATGAAACCGAAAATGAAAAACCCTAACCTACAATTCATATTCCATAGCCGCGACACATCATTCTTCTTTGAGCAACAAATAACCGCCGCCGGACAAAACAAATACCCCTCCTCCCTTCGCGGCCACCAACAACGCCTCCGACGAGGTTAGATTATCAACAGATCGGCGTCAACAAAGAAAGAAGATAAATACGGCATCGACACTAGCAACAACATCCAAAACACCCTCACAGTGAAACCGAGGCTACGACTACAAGGAATTGACTCAAAGTTGTGTACCTGAGGTCTTCAACGAGATGAAATCTTTCACCGGGAAGATACGGCAATTCCTCGATCGCGGATAACTATTTCAAGGTGAGCTTTTTTATCAAAATCTTCTAAAAATCCCTTCTAAACTCGTGAGTGTTGCGAAACCTTGCAATGAACTGCAGCTTGCGATGAGTATCTCGCAGTTGAGGAATCGTCCTGTTATTTGTTCTTGAGGCTGCTGGTTGGTTTCCTTGCAGGTCTTGATGACGGAACCGATTGGACAACTGTGCAGGATTAAAGAAATTTTGAATGATTGGTGGGGAAGAAAGGATAAATCGGGAAGTTATCAGGGAGTTTGAAGAATGATGATGACTTGGAGGGATTGTGGAGGGATATGGAGGATTGGAGTGGCTGGAGGATTGAAACAGATTGAAGAATGGTGGAGAAGGGAAAGGTGAAGAATTGTGAAGAAAGTTGGAGACGAAAATGGTTGAAAGGGTTTGAAAGAGAAATGGTTAAAGGATTGAGAATTGGGAAGAATAATGGTTGAAAGGTTCTAAAAAATTGTGGAAGAAACTGATTGAATGAGAAGCTCTTGATTTATAGCAAATGCCTTGAGGATGGTTCTGGAAGTTTCAGGTAAGAAAATCAGTTATGATTCTGTTATTTTTTGTTATTTTCTGTTGTGGTTGTGAGATTAGTTAGGGTGATGCTGTTAGGAGTTTGATGAAATTCGGTTTTCAATTACAAGGACCCTTTCTTAGTTCTGCTTATAATAACTATATGTCTCTGTTCTAATTTGTTCACATTCATGCTTTCATTCACCTCATTTATCTCTTCTATTGGTACCAACACCTTATAAGGCTATTTAACTAATTAAGAGAAACTTGTGGGCCCTTCACTGCAAACTGCAACTTTTACGGTCGAAATATAGAGAATTCCCGCAAGAGGCCCAGCTGTAGTATACATAAATAATATTTGCACTGCTTTCATAATTCACGATCTCTTGTTCTGTTGAGATTTCAGTTGTTGAATTTGTGAGTTGATGGATTTTTACAAATTGTGGTCCTGTGTTTTTGCGAGTCGATGGGAGATTAATGATATTGCTTTTTTTTTGTCCACTTGATATGCAGGTTATGGCACTGATGCTTGGTGGTGTTGCGAATGATGATGAAGAACTTGGATGCTGTCGAAGATTCCGGATTCTTCTCTTGTGCACATATTCTTCTAAGTTTCTCCTTTAAGAGCTTTTTCTTTCTTTGATCCTATTATACCTTTTTGCCGCTTGTCGAAAGTCTCGACTTGTTGTATCAATTTGCAATTCCTACTTTACATAATAGCTGCGAGATTGGTCACTGTATAACAACATTCTGATACTTTTCCTTTAAATTATAATTTTTCTTCTTTCTGAACCTTTTTTACAACCATGATATATATCTTTGTAATATAAATATTGGCTGCTAAATATGCACACCAAGCATGAGCATTATGAATACTAGCCACAAAGAAATAAGATTATGTGAAAATGAGGACTACATGGATGAGCCAAAACAATAATAATCCTTGAAATAGATTCTTTAAATTTAACTTGGGCATAGGTGGTAAACATAAATAAAAGACTCTTCTGGTTCTGCGGCATGGACTTTAAGGATGAATATTAGACTTATAGAAAAAAATGGGTATGTAGGTATGGCTTAAAAACGCGGATGGCCAAAAGGGTACGTGACTGGCTTTAGCATTGGGTTATCACAAAAGCATGGACATAGATCATGATAAGAGCGAGGATTTGGTAAATAGAAGAATGGCTCTGATAATGGATATGAATGGATTTTGATGCGCCAGGCTTATCTCTGATTATAATTCAACTCTAATTCTCAACCCAAGTCACCAGTAAAATGCCTATGGAGATCGCTGATTTTGCAACCCGAAACCCTGGGTCACCCACATGGGTGACCAGTGATATTGAGGATTTCTTACATCAGAATACTAATTCCACATTCCACTATCACAATCCAAGGAAAGGGAGCAACCACCAACAATAAAAAGAAGTAAACCTCTAATTACATTGCCAATGTCCTGATTTAGCATTCTTTACGGATACTCTGAATAGGAAGAAATTTAACTTGGTGATCCTCTGAACAGGAATATTCCCCTGATGATGTGAATTCAACCTTTACCTCAAATTTGAATGCAGCAAACAAGTACCTCACATACGAATAGGACAGATCACCTCATAAGGAAATCACATGCCTTAGGAAACAATGAAATGCACTATTATGAACTGATGAAAAATGCAGATGAATGTGAAGCGATAAGCCAGCAGAGGGAATAAATATGAGGGCAAATTTTGAGGTATTACAGCTGCCCCTATTCAATCATCTGCAGACTTGAATGAATAATTGCAACGGCTTTTAGACGTTCAAGGTATGGAGTGATTGAATACTCGAATAAAACCTGAAAATTTGCACCCTGAGGGTAATAGAAATGCCATTTGCCCATTTATTTATTTATATCTTTTTTTTGTTTTTTTTTTACCTCTGAATAGGTAGCGAAAATAGAACCAGGTGAAAATATGCTGGGAAGAATGCCATCCTCGAATGACCACTCACACGAGATCCTCGGATCCAGTACTAAAACCCTCCTCGAATAGAAACACAATGGTATACCGGCCGCAAGCGATAACCATCAACAACAAAGACTGACCTCGGACAGACTTTGCAAAAGATACAAATTGACCTCGATCAATAAGCTCAAAAAGTGAACTACTATCCTCGAATAATAGCCACACAAAACAAAAACAAGACCAACCGTAGAAGGACTTGAAGAAAAGAATGCCATCCTCGAATGACAATCCAAAAGATCCTCGGATCTAACACGAAACCATCCTCGAATGGAGACGCAAAGGTATACCAGCCTCGACTGATAACCAAACACAAAGCTGACCTCAGACAGACTTTGCAAAAGAGACAAACTGACCTCGATCAATAAGCTCGAAAAGTGAACTACTATCCTCGAATAATAGCCACACAAAACAACAAGACCAACCTCGGAAGGTCTTGAAGAAGAGAAATGCCATCCTCGAATGACAAATCAAAAGATCCTCGGATCTAACACGAAACCATCCTCGAATGGAGACACAAAGGTATACCAGCCTCGACTGATAACCAAACACAAAGCTGACCTCAAACAGACTTTGCAAAAGAGACAAACTGACCTCGATCAATAAGCTCGAAAAGTGAACTACTATCCTCGAATAATAGCCACAAACAAGACCAACCGCAGAAGGACTTGAAGAAAAGAAATGCCATCCTCGAATGACAAATCAAAAGATCCTCGGATCTAACACGAAACCATCCTCGAATGGAGACGCAAAGGTATACCAGCCTCGACTGATAACCAAACACAAAGCTGACCTCAGACAGACTTTGCAAAAGAGACAAACTGACCTCGATCAATAAGCTCGAAAAGTGAACTACTATCCTCGAATAATAGCCACAAACAAGACCAACCGCAGAAGGACTTGAAGAAAAGAAATGCCATCCTCGAATGACAAATCAAAAGATCCTCGGATCTAACACGAAACCATCCTCGAATGGAGACGCAAAGGTATACCAGCCTCGACTGATAACCAAACACAAAGCTGACCTCAGACAGACTTTGCAAAAGAGACAAACTGACCTCGATCAATAAGCTCAAAAAGTGAACTACTATCCTCGAGTAATAGCCACACAAAACAACAAGAAATGCCATCCTCGAATGACAAATCAAAAGATCCTCGGATCTAACACGAAACCATCCTCGAATGGAGACGCAAAGGTATATCGGCCGCATGCGGTAACCCGACACAAAGAAAATAGGACAAGATGGACCGAGATCGTTGTACATAAACGAGAGCCCAAGCAAACAGGACCGTTGTACAAAACGGGAACCTGCGATGCGACTGTTGTACCAAACAAGACACGAAATAAGTGACAAACATTGAATTGAAAAGACAAGGATGTCTGGAACATGATATTGGTATCCTCTGTGCGGAGTACTTCAGGTTGAGAAGATATTCGTAATACCTCAAAACTGGCCCATGCTGGTATGCATATGTTTGGATTAATGGAGTAATGCTCCATGATGATGGAAATGCTATGCTTTGGAGGATGCAAATGTAATGATGATTATGCGTATGCAAATGCAAAGAGATCTCCTGATAAGGAGACTGCAGGTATCCCAGATGGCTTGACTGGGGAGGAACTGATGATCACTGCATTGATCTAGTTAATCCTTGTGAGGAGGAAATAACTCTGCGGGGAAAGCTGTCAATGATACATTGGCTCTGAACTGCCGCCATTGCCAAAAATAAATTGGACTTTAAGATGGGAGAGCCAAGACCCTGCTGGAGATGGACTCATCTTGAACTCTGATGGGGGTAAGTGAGGACCTCCTGACTTGGCTGGAAATCAAAGGCATGACACTGCTAAGGAAGCAACCTGCTGGGGAGGAAAGACACTCCTTATACTGCTGGGAATTGCCCCTGTATCGAAGGGAAGTCACTGCTTGGGGAGGACACCCACATTCTGCTGCCTTGCTGGGAGAGATTTCAACTTCCAACTCTACTGGGGATGATTGGAAACACCCTGGGAGACACCTGTTTTTGTTCAAACAAAAGGGAATGCCCATCTTGGATAATAGTTGTCAGTTTTGTTAGCAACACCAATACTGTACCTGCATGATCACAATTGATAGTACCTGCAACATAGAGAGTTAGTTCGGGACCCGCTTGCCCCAGGCTCACAGCATGAATCATTGTCTGGGCGTCTCGACACCCTTTCAGAGTTGTATTAAGTGTTTCTACTCTCCTGCACGAGTTAGAAAGCATTCAAATGTTCATAACACAATGCAATTTACCATTTGCTAGACGTTTTCACAATCAATCAATGCTAGATGAAAAAAGCAAAAACAAAGAAGTAAAATAGTCAATTGGCTGAAGTTGAATTCTTATTGATTTGGAAAGGTGGCCCTGAATAGGCAATACAAAGGAAGCAGTTCCCTGGAATGAGGGAACAACTAAAAAGAAAAAATAAACTATCCTATTGGCAATGTGAGAAGTGAAACTCATCAAGTCTCAACCCAGTTATGACTCGTATGTCTTCAAGACGCTCCGCTCGCTCTGCCTCTTGAGAAAAAGTAAGGGAACTGATCTTCAACCCTTAGGATAGCCTCAACTGTAGGTGGGTCATAGATCTCGCAGATCGCAGTCGTTCGTGTGAATCCCTCTTTTGCGTGGATCGCCCTTTCAGGTTTTCAATTCACCGGGATACCCTTTTTTGCCTGAGCTGTCCGATGTGGCTTTTCAACTCAGCGGGTGTACATTTTTTTTCAAGATTTCCCTAACTTTTGCCCGAGCCTTTTATTCTGTTTTTGGCTCGCCGGGATGCCCATTTTTGCCTGGATTATTATTCTGTTTTTATCCAGCGGGTCCTTCTTACACGAAGTATTTTCTTACTGCGTCTGCGTTGACAGGGGATTGGAAATCTTCTCCGTCCATGGTTGTCAGCATTAAGGCTCCGCCTGAGAAAACCTTTTTAACCACGAACGGTCTTTCATAGTTGGGTGTCCACTTGCCCCTATGATCGTTGAGAGGAGGAAGAATCCTTTTCAGCACTAAATCTCCTGGTGTGTACCTCTGTGGTCGCACCTTCTTGTCAAAAGACTGCTTCATTCGTCGCTGATACAACTGTCCATGGCATACAGCTGCTAGACGCTTCTCTTCAATGAGGCTCAATTGATTATATCTGGATCAGAGCCACTCAGCTTCATCTAGCTTGATGTCCATCATCAACCTCAACAAGGGGATTTCCACTTCGATTGGTAGGACTGCCTCCATACCATATACCAATGAGAATGGAGTTGCCCCAGTTGAAGTGCGTACTGATGTCCTATACCCATGCAACGCGAATGGTAACATCTCATGCCAGTCTTTGTACGTCACAACCATCTTCTACACAATCTTCTTGATGTTTTTATTAGCCGCCTCGACGGCGCCATTCATCTTCGGACGATATGGAGAAGAGTTGTGGTGTTCTATTTGGAAGTCTTGACACAAGTCTGCCATTATCTTGTTGTTGAGGTTAGAACCATTATCAGTAATGATCCTTTCAGGGACTCCGTACCGGCAGATGATGTCTCGCTTAATAAATCGAGCGACCACTTGTTTAGTGACATTGGTGTAGGATGCCGCTTCGACCCACTTTGTGAAATAATAAATAACAACTAGGATGAAGCGATGACCATTAGAAGCTGTTGGCTCAATCTTTCCGATCATATCGATGCCCCACATAGCGAACGACCATGGTGAAGACATGACACTCAACGGATTCGGAGGCACATGGACCTTGTCGGCATAAATTTGACACTTATGGCATTTGCGGGAGTACTTACAGCAATCAGATTCCATGGTAATCCAATAGTATCCCGATCTCAACAATTTCTTGGCCATGGCATGTCCTCCAGCATGGGTACCGAAGGAGCCTTCGTGAACCTCCTGCATTAACAGGTCTGCTTCGTGTCTATCCACGCATCTGAGCAGCACCATGTCGAAGTTCCATTTGTACAGCACACCGTCCTGATTCAAAAAGAAACCTCCTGCCAGTCTTCTAAGGGTCTTCTTATCCTTACTAGATGCTCCAGCAGGGTATTCTTGAGCCTTCAGGAATTGTTTGATGTCATGGTACCAAGGCTTATTATCTTCACCATCATCAACTGCAAAGACATAAGCGGGTCTTTCAAGCCGGGAGATCGAAATTCGAGGCACGGAATTCTCTTGACAAACTTTAATCATGGACGACAAAGTTGCGAGAGCATCGGCGAACTGGTTTTCGTCTCTAGGAACATAGCTCAGCTTGACTTTGGTAAAGAAAGTTAACAACCTCCTGACATAATCTCTGTAAGGAATCAAATGAGCTTGATGAACCAGCCATTTGCCATTGACTTGATTTACCACCAAAGCAGAATCTCCGAAGATCTCAAGGTTCTTGACTCGCAAGTTTATTGCCTCTTCGATCCCCATGATACAAGCTTCATACTCCGCCTCATTGTTAGTGCACTCAAAGGTCAACCGAGCGGCTAAAGGTGTGTGGACCCCTTCTGGCGAGATAATAACAGCACCCACCCCGCTTCCATTCATGTTTACAGCCCCGTCAAACATCAACTTCCATCTGGATTCAGGGTCGGGCCCCTCCTCCGGAAGTGGTTCTTCGTAGTCTTTAGACTTGAGGAACATGATGTCCTCATCCGGAAACTCAAACCTCATGGGTTGATAATCATCAATCGGTTACTGGGCCAAGTATTCTGACAACACACTCCCCTTGATCGCTTTTTGTGAAGTGTATTGTATGTCATACTCCGTTAGTATCATCTGCCAACGGGCCACTCTCCCTGTCAAAGCCGGCTTCTCAAAGATGTATTTCACAGGATCCATCTTGGAAATTAAAAGAGTAGTGTGAGTCATCATGTACTGTCTTAGTCGGCGAGCAGCCCATGCCAAAGCGCAACAAGTTTTCTCGAGTAGTGAGTATCGCGTCTCACAATCGGTAAACTTTTTGCTAAGGTAATAAATGGCGTGCTCTTTTCGACCAGACTCGTCCTGTTGACCCAACACACATCCCATCGATCCTTCAAGCACAATAAGATACATAATCAAAGGTCTCCCTGGCACTGGAGGCATAAGAATAGGTGGTTCTAACAAGTATTCTTTGATTCGGTCAAAGGCTTGCTGACAGTCTTCGTTCCATTTAATGGCCTGATTCTTCCTCAGAAGCTTAAAGATGGGATCGCACGTGGTCGTTAAGTGAGAAATAAACCGTGCAATGTAGTTTAGTCTCCCTAAGAAGCCACGCACTTGCTTTTCAGTCTTCGGCTCAGGCATTTCTTGGATAGCTTTAACCTTAGCCGGATCAACCTCAATTCCTCGTTCACTAACAATGAAACCGAGTAACTTGCCAGAACGAACCCCGAAGGTACACTTATTCGGATTCAACCTCAGTCTGAACTTCCGAAGCCTGTCAAACAATTTTGCTAGGTTAACCAAGTGCTCTTCCTCTGTCTGGGATTTTGCTATCATGTCATCAACATAAACCTCAATTTCATGATGGATCATGTTGTGAAATAACGTCACCATTGCCCGTTGATAGGTAGCTCCTGCATTCTTCAAACCAAATGGCATGACCTTGTAACAAAAGGTGCCCCAAGGAGTGATGAAAGTTGTCTTTTCCATGTCCTCGGGAGCCATCTTGATCTGATTATAGCCCGAGAATCCGTCCATGAAGGAGAACACGGAAAACTGAGCAGTATTATCGACAAGTACATCTATGTGAGGTAGAGGGAAGTCATCTTTGGGGCTAGCCCTATTCAAATCCCTGTAGTCCACACACATCCTGACTTTGCCATCTTTTTTGGGAACCGGCACAATGTTAGCAACCCACGGAGGATAACTGGTCACGGCTAGGAAGCCAGCATCAAACTGTTTTTGCACTTCTTCTTTTATTTTAATTGCCATGTTTGGACGCGTGCGCCTCAATTTCTGCTTTACCGGAGGACAATATTCTCTGAGAGGCAGCTTGTGTACCATTATGTTAGTGTCTAAACCAGGCATATCTTGGTAGGACCACGCGAAGACGTCAATGTATTCTCGAAGCATAGCCATCAAACGAGTCTTGACAGATTCTTCTAATGCAGCTCCGATCTTTACTTCTTTCTTGTCTTCTTCAGTACCCAAGTTTATTACTTCGACATCTTCTTCGTGCGGCTGAATCATCTTCTCCTCCTGTTTAAGCAGTCTGGCCAATTCTTCGGGTAGATCGCAATCCTCTTCACCTTCCTCATCGACTTGATAAATTGGATTGTCAAAGTCATACTCAGCCATAACAGGATCGTCATTGATAAGATCCGATGACGAGCACCTGCATGAATGGTGATTCATGCAAGGCTTTAGCAACAACTTGAAAAAATGAGAAACATTGCCATTTTAAAACTTTTCTTTCTTTTTGAAAAACAAAAGTGAAAAACGAAAGACAGAGAACAATATGAATGAATGTGAAACGTCAATTTTATTTATGATTGTGTTAATGAACGAATGAACCCTTACAAAGAGCCACTATGCCTCGGGCAAGACATAGTGCTTTAATACAGGAAAAATAGAAACAAAACATTATTACTCTTCGAAAGAGGTGACCGAAATAAGCCTTTCTGATGTCCAGTTGCTAAGCTGAGTTCCTGGAGCGGCAGGCCTGATCCATTCATCTAGGTCACAGTCACTATCAACAGCGTCATCCTGCACAACACTGATGTTTCCGTAGTCTACCACTCCCGCGCTTGTGAAAGTAACCGGGCTCTGACAACCTTTAGCACTTGGTTCAAACGAAGATCTTCTAGGGTGATAGCCAATCCCGAACATGTCTTTCTTCTCTGGCACTTCTATCGGACTGCCCCAGCCTTCTCGTATTCCAGATTCTACTAATTCAAGCGCTTGTTTATAAGAGGCTATGGAAACCCCATTCTTCGGTACTTCAGGAGAAGTTGCCACTGCGGATGCTTGCTCAGACTTCAAGGGCTCAAAAGCCTGACATGGGGTCTCAACTATTTCGCCATCCATCTCCACATATTTGAATGAAGCTAGATGACTAACAAAGATATCTTCTTCCCCACTGACAGTCACAATTTGACCCTCCCAGACAAACGTTAGCTTCTGATGGAGTGTAGACGATACCGCTCCTTCCGAATGTATCCAAGGTCTTCCGAGTAAATAGCTATATGCAGGCTGTATATCCATCACGTAGAACGTGGTATTGAAGATCTGTGGACCTACCTTGATAGGTACTCCACCTCTCCAAACACTGATCTCCTCGACCCATCAAATGCTCGAACTACTAGATCACTGGGCTTTAGAACCACTCCATCATAGTCCAACTTCATCAGTGCTTTCTTGGGCAAGACGTTCAAAGATGATCCAGTATCTACCAACACGTGGGAGAGTACTGCACCCTTACATTCCAGAGATATATGCAATGCCCGATTATGAGCACGCCCGTCAGAAGTCAAATCCAAGTCTGTGAAACCCAATCCGTGACTGGCGTTGACGTTGGACACCACCGCTTCTAACTGATTTACAGAAATATCCTGAGGTACGTATGCCTTGTTCAGAATATTTAGGAGAGCTTTCCTGTGAGAGTCAGAACACATGAGCAAGGAAAGATGGAGATCTTCGACGGCGTCTGTTGCAGATGGTCCACAATCTTGTAGTCACTCTTCTTGATGATCCTCGGGAATTCTTCGGCTTCTTTATCAAAGGTGAGGTCTGGATCAGTTGATGGCGTTGGATCATTGACAACTACTGGTTGCTTCCCTCTTGCTCTAGCTTGGGTTTCGGCAGTATCTCTGGGTGGTATCACATTGTTTCTCAGTGTTTCAGGCGCAAACAACCTTCCGCTTCTAGTAAAACCCCCTACTCCAACATTTTCTACTTGAGCTGGGGTTATACTAGTCGTGGCCAACTCTTGCCTCTGGCCGTTGCAGTACACTTCACCACCATAATTCCAAGGAACAGCTCTGTCACTTTGGTACATTATGGGTCCAGCAGTGGTAATGGTTATTGGTGCCGCTCTGGCCCGTGAAGGAACTTGAGATGGGTCATAAAAGATAGTTACTGTGGAGACTTCACTTTCTTTTACGATCTTGTCAAACTGCAGCACTCCTTCATCAATCATGCCTTGGATTCCGGCCTTCAACCGTTTACAACCGTTGGTAGCTTCAGCACATTCCGAACAATCTTCCTCGCATCCAGGGAAGATACCTTTCTTCAACAAGCAAACCTTGACAACAATCAATGAAGTCTGCAAGTCGTCAACATCACCCACCAAATTCAGGTTCTCCCCTTCATCAATTGCACCAACCGTACCCCTGTGAGGAGGCATGGGATTCTGAAGCACATTAGGAGAGGGAGCAAAGTTGATCGCCTTAGTGACCAATAAGTCCTGAACAACATGCTTCAATGCTTTACAGTTCTCAGTAGTATGGCCGGGAGCTCCGGAATGAAATTCACATCTAGCATTTAAGTCATAACCCTCAGGAATTTGGCCTGGCTTCGGAGGTTGCAAAGTTCGAAGTTGAATCATCTGAAGTTGTAGGAGGTTCTTCAAAAGCTGTGAGTAAGACATCGGTGGAGCTTCAAAATGTCTATCCTTCGGCCTCTGAGGGTAGTATGGACGAGGGGTTCTTGGCTGATACCCTTGTGAGCGCTGCGGCTGTGGAGGTTGGACCTGCTGTTGAACGGCTGGAGTTGAAATAGTGACAGGGGCCACTTGCTGATAATATCCTTGGTTAATCACTCCCCTATGTGCGTACATTGCACCTGTTTCTCCTTCCCTCCTTTTCACAAAGGGTTTCTTGATACCAGACCCCGAAGCGCCTCCATTCTGAATTTTCCCCTGCTTGAGCCAGCTTTCTATTCTTTCTCCAGTCAAGATAATGTCCGAGAAACCACTTGAGGAACAACCAGCCAGCCTCTCCATGAAATGCCCCGGGAGGGTATTCAGGAAAAGGTCGACCATCTCTCTCTCCAATAAAGGTGGTTGCACTCGAGCAGCTACCTCACGCCATCTCTGTGCATAATCTTTGAAGCTCTCCGAGCTCCTCTGCGTCAAGCTCTGAAGCATAGTGCGGCTGGGTGCCATGTCAATGTTGTACTGATATTGCCTGAGGAAGGCTTCTCCCAAATCTTTCCAGCTTCTAATAGAGCTCCTCTCCAGCTTCATGTACCACTCCAAGGATCCTCCGGAGAGACTATCCTGGAAGTAATACATCCAGAGTTTTTCGTCTCGCTTGTGGGCCGCGATCTTCCGGTAGAAGGCCTGTAGGTGAGTTTTCGGGCAGGAGCTGCCGTTGTATTTATCAAAAGCTGGTGGTCTGAATTTGTGTGGAATGACCACCCCAGGTACTAAACCCATGTCCGACACGTCAATCCCCAAAGTGTCTCTACACTCGAGGGCCTTGACCTTCTCCGCAAGCACCAAAAAGTCATTAAGATTTCCATCACCGCCGAAACCCATATCATTGTTGAAATACTGGAATTGGTCCTCCTGCCTGTCGTGCACAGGAACGAACGTTGCCATAGCTGGATCTGGAACATGAGGTCCACCTGGGCCGTTGTTGGTGTTGGGAGGAGCCCCTAGTCCGCCGGAAGTGGTCGCCTGAGCATTAGTATTAGGAGGAGTTAACCCTTGGATTGCATTTCTCAGCTCTTGTTGCCCCTGGGCCATCCCTTGCATCAGGGTCATGAATTCTGCCATCTTAGTACGAACTTCATTGAGCTCTGTCTGCATGGCGTCCATTGCTGTTCTTTGATTGCTGCGGGTCGCGTACCGATGAGGGATATCTTGTCGGAGGTACCGGGTCTTGGCGGCTCTCGCAATCTTTGCCTGTTGAACACAGATAAATTAAACATCCCGTAGAAAAACCTGCAAAGACAAAGACAAAATGCAAATGATGCGTATGCAATGCAATGTGTTCCTTTTATTCCCAATACTTTTCCTGTTTCCGGTCCTGGCATTAAGAAGATAAGAATTGGGAAGAAGACCCAAGCAATATTCATATATAATGACGGCTGTGGAGAATTGGTGCTCATTACCCCGTGTCGGTGCAACAAATAACGAACAAGAGATTCAGAACAAATAAATCATATAAACCGGAGTTTGAAAATACAAAGTCCCCGAAGGGTGCCAATCACAATAACAACAAAAGTACATCAAATATAAGGAATCCCACAACAAGCCTGTGGGTAATCCAAGTACAATAACATGAAATTAAACCCTAGGGAACTCTATATCTTGCAATCTCCAGCTAAGGCGCTTGACGTTCTGGAACAGCTGAACTACATCTGGATGACTGGGCTCCTGGATGAGTCTCTGGATGAGGAGGTCCCTCGTATCAGAAGAAGCGTGTAACTCCTCAATCTGCTGTAGGAATGCTGTCTCATTCTCTTTGCTTTGACTCGACTCGGCCTTTGACCTCTTCACATCAGCTTTCAACTTCAAGTCTTCAATTTCCTTTTGAGCTTCCTTCAATTCTTGTTGACTTTCTGCCAAGCATTGGAGACGGCCCTTCTCTTGATGATAAGCCTTCCTGAGGAGTTCTTTCTGCCCATCCAAAGAATCCTGAAGACTTTTGATTTCCTGCTCGTGCTTGGCGTCTAACTCCTTTTGCTTCTTCAAATGATCGGCCCATTTTTCTTGCCATAAAGTAACAGCTTCATTGGCTTCACTCAGATCTTTCTTCTCTCTTCGGCGCTGGGCCGTCTTGTGAATCTCAGCTAACCCCTTTTTTCTGAAATAAAGCTCTCTCTCTTCAAAGTCCTTCTGCTTGAGACGAACTGCTTCCTCGGCTTGTACAACTCTATCTTCTAGCTGACGGTTCTGAATCATCAATCTTTGACAAGAATTATGAGTCTCTTGATTCTCAACCCTAAGCTGCTTGACCAAAGCTTCTAGCTTCTGATAATCCTCCAAAGGCACCGTGGTAGGTGGTGGTAACGGTGCAGAGAAAGGGATTAGAGTCACTTGGGCCTTTTCTCTTACCCACGCTTCAAACTCAGGAAACATTTGGTTATTGCTCCTGCCCAATCGATCTATACCCTTTCTAATAACCATTTTCCAAGCACCTGCAGCCTCCCGCACCAATGGGAGATTATCCTTCATAGAAAAATAAAAGGTCTGATCCAACTCTGAATCCTTGGGAACATTCTTCAAAGCGTATCCTAATTGTCTTCTCAAGAGTATGGGGTTGTAGTTAATGCACCCAGCTACTCCTAAGAGGGGAACATTAGGATACTTTCCACAGCTGGAGATAAGCTTTTTCCCTTTTAACCTTAAAGTGAACCATCTGATGTCTTTGGCAGTCAACGTGTTGAGCTTCTGCGACCAGATTACTTTGGGATCCATGAACACTCCAGTAATAGGGATGTGCCTCATAAACCATGTGTAGAACAACTGAGCACAACATCTAACCAAGCCGCCTCGTCTCTTCTCATTCCTATAGTGCACTGAATAGTACAAGTCACCTAGGAGAGTAGGTACCGGATTCTTCAACACAAACAAATGAATAGCATTTATGTCCACAAACTTGTCCATATCAGCAAACAAAACTATCCCATACACAAATAACGCCAAGATGGCACAAACTGAATCCCACTGCTTTTCCACGACACATTCTTCAGCTCTTCTGACCAGAAACTCTAAGGGAAAACCAAGCACTCCGGCCTTGGTGGCAACCAGATTAGCAGATACTTCTGATGGGCTCAAATAAAGAGCCTTAGCAATGTCGGCGTGAGTCGGCCTTGTCATTTCTGAATTGAAAGGAATCTGATCTTTGATAGGTAGTCTCAAAATCTCAACATACTCTTCTAGCAGTGGACCCAGCTGGAAATCTGGAAATGTGAAACATCGGAGTCTAGGATCATAGTACTGTAGCAAGGTATGAATGGCACTTTTCTGCGAACTATCCAGGCTGAACACCATGTCCAAAATATCACCATATTGCTGTTTGAAGAAATCCAAATGACTCGGGGTAATGAGAGACACCATCTGCTTGAGCAAGTCCACCCTGGTATCAAAAAACTTGTAGAAAATATTCTTCTTTCTGACGTCTTCCATTCTGAAGCAAAGATATGACCAGGAACCGGGAGTAATTCAAACCCTGAGAATAAAAGAAACACAAATGATTAATGATGATATGATGCTTATGCAAGGCAAGGCATGTGATCAGTGAAGTGTCTGTGATGTGCCAATCAAATAATCAGGTGTCGGTGCAAGGTCCATATATCACAATAATCATCCCTCTGATCCGGGATCCATATCTTAAGAACAGAAATCCAGATCACAAAACTGAACCAAAGGCAAATTGGGTATGCTGAAGGTATTAGGGTTCCTGCAAACCTGTAAACCCCTTCCCAATCTCACGGGTGTGCTACTCGGGTCAACATCACGAACTCTCAAAGCCGAATAACAATAATACATTCACCATTTCCGAGAAATGGCTCATGACCAAATCAGGGAATCGGTTTAGCATTATGTACTAAGCAGGGAGGTCTCAGTTGAGTCCGGAAAAACAAGCATCCCTCACAAGTCTCCAGCCTCAAGCACTGAATCGAGAAACAATAGTACATTCATCCCGAAGGGTACAATACTATAGTCATACGAACAGTTTGCTTTAACTGAATTCCTATGAGAGAACCAGGCCATCCTATGCGAGTTCCCAATGGACCCTCGGATGCGAGTGGGTTTGCCAACAAATGTGGTCTGCCACTGTCATCACTGGAGAGGGGTGTTTCCATTAAGGTCCTCGAAGATCGGTCACCAGATGCACATAACTATCAAGGTCGTACCCTGAAGTGAGGTAATCCCCACACAGGATAGTTCCAAGACGGTCGCAATCTGGGTGTGGAACACATCGCCACCCATCATGGTGAGATACCATAAGAGTACAATGTCTGTCCACGCTAATCCTATAGTGCACTCAAGCCGGGTAGTTGGCTTATCTCACAGTAACTCCCCTCCCACAGAAAAAATGAAAACCAGCACAGCCAGACAGTCCAGTATAATATGATGCATGGAAAATAAAATACTGAAAGCGGTAAATAAATGCGATAAAGTAAAGCTGTAAAGAACTGTAAATAAAAACAGTAAAGCTAAACTAAAGCACACAACAACAAACAAATAAACACCCAAAGAAACAAAACCAAACAGGCGCTAGGATTGACTCTACAAGGGAAACCGGAAGAATCAGGTTCGTCCCCAGCAGAGTCGCCAGCTGTCGCTCCCGGGATTTTCATCCTAGTACAAACACGAAAGTGGCGCGGAAAAGGTAGAGTCGCCAGCCAGACATTTTTATCCCGAATGAATGGGAAAGGTAATGTTGCACAAACCTAAGGAAGAAGGAAAGGACAAGGTCCTGCGAACCAAAGATCTGGGTTCGGGAGTCGATTACGAATTGAGAAGGTATTAGCACCCCAATCCGTCTTCCGTACCCGACGGGATCCACGTTTGCTTGCTTTGTTTCAAAGGGTGAGAAAAATGTAATTGCTGCTGAATAAAACTGTTACTGGAACTGGAATGAGAAATGAGAAAGGAACTGGAAAAAGAGAATGGAAAAAAGGGGAAATATAGGGAAAATAAAGAATATGCTCGAACGGGCCCTACCCCGCTGCCTACGTACCTCATCGGGATAATGAGGATCAGAGTCGACGTAGTTCGCCTAACTAAGGCGGGAACTATTTGTTTGTGTTTTTTACAGCTGGAACTGCGTATGTCTATGCTCAGGTGTTGCAGGCTCGTCTAGTACGAGTGCGTTTACCGTCTTGCAAATGAGACAAGTCGTCGCGAGTTCGCGTTGTGAGTGAATGAGATGAGAAAGAGAAGTTCCCGCAGGATAGTTGCTTGTTATTTGTTTTTGTCTTTTAAAAGAAGTGTTTTGAATTTGTTTGTGAACGGTCTTGTACTAAGACCTATCCATCGCGGTGAATATTTATACCTCGCCCCGAAACAGGATGCATATAAACACTCCGCAACAAAGTCTCGTGTCGTACAAGAAAGTTCGATTTTTATTAAGTGTTTTATTGCTTTTCTTTATGAGATGAGAAAGAAAGACTCAAGTTGCAAAAAGGACAAACTAAGGGGACTAAGACACAACCCTAATTTTATTTGTTTATTTACAAGAGTGGTCCTATGGTTAATGAGGTTTTCTAAGCCTAAGAAAGAAAAGGATTAAACTACTAGAATTCAACTTACTTCCTAAGGAAGTTAAGTTGATTCTAAGAACATATGAGGAATCCTATACAAGTGAGAAATTCAAATAATAAGGCAAAAACATTAAAATTGGAATAAGAAATAAAATTCTAAACAAAACAATTAAAGGCATGAAAAATAATCCTATTTACTTATTCTAATCCTAATTAAAATGAAACTTAAGCCTAAATTCTAAATCAAAGTCAAGCCTAATATTTTCCTTCTAAACATCCAAATTTAAACTAACCTAATTCTATATTAAATTCTAATACTAAATTTAAACTAAACCATATTTTTATATTGCTTTATTTTCATGGCCTAAACCAATGGGAAATACACATAACAAAGCCTAAGAACTAATATTCTAAAAATATCTAAACTTCTGGAAAAATTATGAAAATTAAACCATGGGGACCTAAGATTAACTATAACATTGTACTAAAAGGAATCTTAAAAAATCCTATTTTATATATACCTAAAAGTTCATTTTCAGCTAGGAATTAATTACTATTTTCTAAAGAATCAAACCTCCAACCTAATATAAAATGGTCTAAAAAATCCCCAAAAATTATTCTAAGTACTATTATGGGTCTTCTAACTACAGTAAAAAGAATGGTCTAAAAAAGTTACTGGAAGACTAAAAAATAAAATCAACAAAATTATGTACAATCAAGGAAAATCTACTTAAAACTAATTTACATGAAAACTCAACATAAAAATCAAAAATAAAGCAAAATCAAAAAAATAAAGTTCTAAACAATTCTAATATGAATTAAAAATCTATTCAATTTTTTTTTAGGAATTTTCTAATTGTATTTCTATTTTTTAGAATTAATTTCCAAAATATGGTAAACTAAAATAAAATCCTAAAGAAATGAATGGGAGGTGGATCAAGTAATTTCCTAGTGTTCTTGCTAATGGACTCAAAAACAGGGGGTGACAATAGCACAAAGCCTAGGCCCATATGCGCATGAGTCCAGGGGGTGCAAAAAGAGGTTTTTTCATGTTGTTTTCTATATGGGCCCTAAAAGAGAGGTGTTGATAGCAACGGGCTAAGCCCATATGCGCTAGAAACCAGGGGGAGGTGCAAGTAGTGGTTTTATTTTGTTATTTTTCTATTGACTCAAAAGTGAGGTATGAATAGCAAAATGAGAAGGCCTACCGGACGATGACAAGTGTCACCGCCGGTATGGCTGGGAATCAACGTCTCTTCCACCTTACCCTCTGGGAATGGAAATCAGTGGGTTAATATGCATTAAAATTTTTTAATGAGAATCAAATACATTTACTGCTATTAATTTCCATAACAAAATCCACTAATCTTCTCATGACTTAACTTAAACATTATGCTTACAAAATAAAACAGAAGAAAAAACAAATCGCAACAGAAAACCCTAAGCCTCTTCGGCCGCCGCAACCTCCTTCATCACCTCTTCGTCTTCCCTCTTCTTTCCGTGACCACCACCACCTCTTAACCTTCATTCTTCGCAACAAATGGAACCAAACTGAGCCTATCTTCTTGTTCATGAAACCGAAAATGAAAAACCCTAGCCTACAATTCATATTCCATGGCCGCGACACATCATTCTTCTTTGAGCAACAAATAACCGCCGCCGGACAAAACAAATACCCCTCCTCCCTTCGTGGCCACCAACAACGCCTCCGACGAGGTTAGATTATCAACAGATCGGCGTCAACAAAGAAAGAAGATAAACACGGCATCGACACTAGCAACAACATCCAAAACACCCTCACGGTGAAATCGAGGCTACGACTACAAGGAATTGACTCAAAGTTGTGTACCTGAGGTCTTCAACGAGATGAAATCTTTCACCAGGAAGATACGACAATTCCTCGATCGCGGATAACTATTTCAAGGTGAGTTTTTTTATCCAAATCTTCTAAAAATCCCTTCTAAACTCGTGAGTGTTGCGAAACCTTGCGATGAACTGCAGCTTGCGATGAGTATCTCGCAGTTGAGGAATCCTCTGTTATTTGTTCTTGAGGCTGCTGGTTGGTTTCCTTGCAGGTCTTGATGAAGGAACCGATTGGACAACTGTGCAGGATTAAAGAAATTCTGAATGATTGGTGGGGAAGAAAGGATAAATCGGGAAGTTATCAGGGAGTTTGAAGAATGATGATGACTTGGAGGGATTGTGGAGGGATATGGAGGATTGGAGTGGCTGGAGGATTGAAACAGATTGAAGAATGGTGGAGAAGGGAAAGATGAAGAATTGTGAAGAAAGTTGGAGACGAAAATGGTTGAAAGGGTTTGAAAGAGAAATGGTTAAAGGATTGAGAATTGGGAAGAATAATGGTTGAAAGGTTCTAAAAAATTGTGGAAGAAACTGATTGAATGAGAAGCTCTTGATTTATAGCAAATGCCTTGAGGATGTTTCTGGAAGTTTCAGGTAAGAAAATCAATTATGATTCTGTTATTTTTTGTTATTTTCTGTTGTGGTTGTGAGATTAGTTAGGGTGATGCTGTTAAGAGTTTGATGAAATTCGGTTTTCAATTACAAGGACCCTTTCTTAGTTCTGCTTATAATAACTATATGTCTCTGTTCTAATTTGTTCACATTCATGCTTTCATTCACCTCATTTATCTCTTCTATTGGTACCAAAACCTTATAAGGCTCTTTAACTAATTAAGAGAAACTTGTGGGCCCTTCACTGCAAACTGCAACTTTTACGGTCGAAATATAGAGAATTCCCGCAAGAGGCCCAGCTGTAGTATACATAAATAATATTTGCACTGCTTTCACAATTCACGATCTCTTGTTCTGTTGATATTTCAGTTGTTGAATTTGTGAGTTGATGGATTTTTACAAATTGTGGTCCTGTGTTTTTGCGAGTCGATGGGAGATTAATGATATTTCTTTTTTTTTGTCCACTTGATATGCAGGTTATGGCACTGATGCTTGGTGGTGTTGCGGATGATGATGAAGAACTTGGATGCTGTCGAAGATTCCAGATTCTTCTTTTGTGCACATATTCTTCTAAGTTTCTCCTTGAAGAGCTTTTTCTTTCTTTGATCCTGTTATACCTTTTCGCCGCTTGTCGAAAGTCTCGACTTGTTGTATCAATTTGCAATTCCTACTTTACATAATAGCTGCGAGATTGGTCACTGTATAACAACATTCTGATACTTTTCCTTTAAATTATAATTTTTCTTCTTTCTGAACCTTTTTTACAACCATGATATATATCTTTGTAATATAAATATTGGCTGCTAAATATGCACACCAAGCATGAGTATTATGAATACTAGCCACAAAGAAATAAGATTATGTGAAAATGAGGACTACATGGATGAGCCAAAATAATAATAATCCTTGAAATAGATTCTTAAAATTTAACTTGGGCATAGGTGGTAAACATAAATAAAAGACTCTTCTGGTTCTGCGGCATGGACTTTAAGGATGAATATTAGACTTATAGAAAAAAAATGGGTATGTAGGTATGGCTTAAAAACGCGGACGGCCAAAAGGGTACGTGACTGGCTTTAGCATTGGGTTATCACAAAAGCATGGACATAGATCATGATAAGAGCGAGGATTTGGTAAATAGAAGAATGGCTCTGATAATGGATATGAATGGATTTTGATGCGCCAGGCTTATCTCTGATTATAATTCAACTCTAATTCTCAACCCAAGTCACCAGTAAAATGCCTATGGAGATCGTTGATTTTGCAACCCGAAACCCTGGGTCACCCACATGGGTGACCAGTGATATTGAGGATTTCTTACATCAGAATACTAATTCCACATTCCACTATCACAATCCAAGGAAAGGGAGCAACCACCAACAATAAAAAGAAGTAAACCTCTAATTACATTGCCAATGTCCTGATTTAGCATTCTTTACGGATACTCTGAATAGGAAGAAATTTAACTCGGTGATCCTCTGAACAGGAATATTCCCCTGATGATGTGAATTCAACCTTTACCTCAAATTTGAATGTAGCAAACAAGTACCTCGCATACGAATATGACAGGTCACCTCATAAGGAAATCACATGCCTTAGGAAACAATGAAATGCACTATTATGAACTGATGAAAAATGCAGATGAATATGAAGCGATAAGCCAGCAGAGGGAATAAATATGAGGGCAAATTTTGAGGTATTACACAAGTCACTAAGCTAAATTGTACATGAAAAATGCATCGAAAAAAGATTGCAAGAACCGAAAACAAGTGTTCTGCAACAGCAGCCTATGGAGATTCATCAGCGGTAGCTACTAGGGATGGTCGGCTTCTCGTGACACTTGAGGAGAAAGGCATTGGTTCTGGACAGGTCCCTGCATTGTTACACCAACTGCTGTTAGTTGAGTAACCATATCAGAAGAAAATATAACAAAATATTCGTTCGTAACAGAAAAATCAGTGACCAAAACTGAGGAATTGGAATTGGATAACAGAAACAGGAGAAGAACGTATACAGTTACAAAAAAGGATAATGGAGTTTATCTCTAAAACTCTTCTTCTACCTACATTAATCTTCATTCTGCACCATACTCAGTTCAGAAAAACCACTTCATCATCATCATCTCCATCAATCTTATTCAACCTGCATCCCTCTTCACCAATATTTTCAAAATATCTCCTTGAACCGATTACACCATTCATCTGTAATCTTCAATTCTCCCAGTCCACTCTTCAATACCTAGCCAGTATAATACAAACAACCAAAATACGGTTTCAGTTATAGGGGGAAGAGAAAATTCGTAACAGAATAAAAATTCATTCAAAAAATCAATAACTAACTCATAACCAATCCTAACTTCCTAAC
The DNA here is from genome assembly GCA_963966055.1 of Lathyrus aphaca. Lineage (NCBI taxonomy): Eukaryota > Viridiplantae > Streptophyta > Magnoliopsida > Fabales > Fabaceae > Lathyrus > Lathyrus aphaca. The sequence continues at coordinate 117,015,318 of OZ014524.1, read as the reverse complement.
AGAAATCTAACCGAAATCACAACAAACTTTTACCTTGGAAGGATTCTAGAACAATCTTCCAGCTGCTATAAGATCAATGATCCATCTTCAATCCTTCTCTTCTTCACATTCTTCTTCTGTTTTCCATAACCCTTCATTTCATCTCTCTCAACTCCATCACCAATCTTCAATCTCCTTCAACCGATTTCCTCAATTTCATCCTCAATCATCTTCTTCCCACAACTTCACTCCTTCAACCATTCTCCTTCTTCTTCTTCTCCCTTCTCATTCTGAGTTTCTTCCTCCATCATTTTTAGATTAGGTCTCAATCCTCCCCTCAATCATCCTTCTTGGAAAATCCTCTTCAATCCTTCTTTCTCTTCTCAAACCTTCTTTCACCATGGCTTCACAAACTGCTTCCAATCTTCATCAATCGGCAGCAGCAACAATCCGTCATCAACTTTGCAATAACCGATGCAATAAACAAGACCAATAAGAAGGTTAACTGAATCCAAGCTACGATAACGGATTGTGCAGAAGATAAAGAGTAACTTACTGTGTAAGAAGATCCGGCTTCGTCACTGATCATCACCATCACCTACATCGCGCGAGTGTTCATGATACCAGTCATATCACACAAAGGAGCGAAACGAACCAAACCAAGCGTAACATGTAGCGTCGTCTTTGATCGATAACGAACATCATCAAATCCATTAATCCGATTCAAGGTACGAGTTCGTCTTCCTCTTGCACGAAGTAGTTGCTGCATTGTTTGGTTGTTCTCGGCGTTGCTTAATTGTATGAGATTGGTGATTTAAGGTTACGAGAAAGTTTAGGTCTAGAAGGAAGATTTAGGTTATGTTTGGATTAGGAGGGAAGAGCAAGGTATGGTATTCGTGTGGCGAAGAAGAGGACAGGCGAAGAAGAAGAAGACATGTGGAGGAAGAGAATGAGTCGCGGCGGAAGGGGAAGAAAGAGGGTAATGGGGATTTAGGGTAATGGGGATTTCTGATTGTTATAAGGTTAATGTTAATAATTGAATATTAAGAGAAATTAAGTTATAATATTAACTCATAATAAGAATGAATTAATCCACATTAATTGTAATTAATTTTTCAAGACTGCACCGTTGCAAATTTCCAAAGAGAGGATAAGGTTGGCTTTTGAATTTCAACCACACCGGCGGTGACACATGTCACCGTCCGGTTGGTTTTCTGCGTGGTGGTCCTATGTGTATGTTCCATCATAGTTTCCATGGGCATCATTCATAAACCGCACGATCTGAATGCTAAACCCTAGATCAAACCGTCCTTAATTAGTCAACAAAATTGACTGCATTCCATACTATGCTCCCCATTCTCTTGTGCTAATTGGGCCCTTGTTTCGTGCTAAATACACCCCTGTTTCTAAGCCCATTAAAGAAAAAACTAATAAAAATACTTCCCAAACCCCCTTTCTATTTCTTTTTTTAGAATTTAATTTTAGTTTATCATAGTTTCAAAATAAATCATTAAAAAATAGTAAAAGGCACTAGAAAATTCTACAAAAAATCAAGTAGCTTAATAATTCCCATTAGAAATTTTTGACATTTTTATTTTCTGAATTTTAATTGTTTTGGATTTAATTCTGATTTTTATTTTAATTAGCTTTTATTGAATTTCCTTTAACTGTACATGATTTTGTTCATTTTATTTTTTCCACTTCCAGTAGGATTTTTGATCCATTCTTTTTGCCATAGTTAGAGGACTCATAATAGGACCTAGAATAATTTTGGTAGAATTTTTAGGGCATTTTATCCCCTGTTTTAGTAGCCTAATCCATGAAAAATAATAGTTAATCCTTAGGTAGAATTAAGTGATTTTTAGGCATAGTTAACTTCTGAATTTTTAGGATATTATTTAGCACAATATTATAGGTAGTTTTAGGACCCTATAGAATTAATCCCATAATTTTTCCAGGACCTTTACTATTTTTTTAGTGCATTAATCTTTAGGCCTTTATACATGTAAAATTCAATTAGTTTAGGCTAGGATATTAAGATCCATTAAGGGCTAGTTTGCTTAGGTTCAATCGTAGGATTTAATAATGACTTAGCTTAGTTTAATTTCTGATTTTTAGAATGATAATGTTGGATAGTTCCCTTAGTTTTAGGACTTAGGCTTAAAATTCATAATAAATGAACTTAGAATAAATTTAGGCTTACTTTTTGGTTTTATACCTTTAAATGTTTTGTTTAGAATTCATTTCTTATATTCAATTTTATTACTTTGCCATATTATTTGATATTCCACTTGTATAGGTTTCCCTCTTGCTTTAGAATCAACTTATCTTCCTTAGGAAGTAAGTTGAATTTTAGTAGTTTCTAGTTCCTTCTTCATTAAGTTTAGAAACCTCACAAACAAGTAGGACCACTTGTAAATAAATAAACAAAATTAGGATTGAGTCTTAGTCCCTTAGATTTTGTCCTTTTTCAACTTGAGTCATGCTTTCTCATCTTCAAACAAAAATCCAAAAACACTTAACAAATAAATGAAAGGATCCCTTGTGTATAACTTTATTCCATGAGGCACTTGCACTCATTCCATCTTGGAGTGGTGTAAGCTTGTCTAGCATGATGTACAAGTCTCATCAAGGGGTTGTTTCACAAACAAATTCAAAATACTTCTCATAAAAGACAAAAAACAAATAATAAGCGACTATCCTACGAGAACTTCTCTTTCTCATCTCATTCACTCATAACGCGAACTCGCGACGACTTATCTTTCATGCAAGACGGTAAATGCACTCGTACCAGACGAGCCTGCAACACCTGAGCATAGACATACGCAGTTCCAGCTATAAGAAAACATAAACAAATAGTTCCCGCCTTAGTTAGGCGAACTACGTCGACTCTGATCCTCATTATCCCGATGAGGTACGTAGGCAACAAGGTAGGGCCTGTTCGAGCACATTCTTTATTTTCCCTACATTTCCCCATTCTTCCTTTCCATTTTCTTTCCCAATTCCCTTTTCTCATTCCATTCACATTCCAGTTAGCAGTTCATTTTTTCAGCAGCAGTTATATTTTCTCACTCTTTGAAGAAAACAAACAAGCATGGATCCCGTCGGGTACGACAGACGGTCTGGGGTGCTAATACCTTCCCAGGTCGTAACCGACTCCCGAACCTAGATCTTTGGTTCGCAGGACCTTGTCCTTTCCTTCTTCCTCAGGTTTGTGCAGCATTACCTTTCCCATTCATTCGGGATAAAAATGCATGGCTGGCGACTCTACCTTTTCCGCGCCACTTTCGCGTTTGTACTAGGATGAAAATCCCGGGAGCGACAGCTGGCGACTCTGCTGGGGAGCGACAACTGGCGACTCTGCTGGGGATCGAACCCAGAATCTTTGGTTTCCCTTGTAGAGTCATTCCTAGCGCCTGTTTGGTTTTGTTTCTTTGGGTGTTTATCTGTTTGTTGCTGTGTGCTTTAGTTTAGCTTTATTGTTTTTATTTACAGTTTTTACTTTACAGCTTTACTATACCTCATTTATTTACTGCTTTCAGTATTTATTTTCCATGCATCATATTATACTGGACTGTCTGGTTGTGCTGGTTTTCATTTTTTCTGCGGGATGGGAGTTACTGTGAGATATGCCAAGTACCCGGCTTGAGTGCACCTAGGACTTAGAGTGGTTCCACTTTGGCTTCATGTCATCTTGCTATGTTGGTATTTGTGAGTTCCACGCCTTGACTTGTGACCTTCTCGGGAATGTATTGATACCGGAATCTTTCTGGGTTAATACGCTACCTTGATAGTTATGTGCAGTCAAGGGACCGATCATTGAGAACCTTTGTGTAAACATCCCTCTCCAGTGATGACAGTGGCAGACCACATTTGTTGGCAAACCCACTCGCATCCGAGGGCCCACTGGGAACTCGCATAGGATGGCCTGGTTCTCTCATAGGAATCCAGTCAAGGCAAACTGTTCGTATGACGATAGTATTGTACCCTTCGGGATGAATGTACTATTGTTTCTCGATTCAGTGTTTGAAGCTGAGGACTTATGAGGGATGCTTGTTTTTCTGGACTCAGCTGAAACCTCCCTGAGTAGTACATAATGCCAAACTGATTCCCTGATTTGGTCATGAGCCATTTCACGGAAATGGTGAACATAGTATTGCTATTCGGCCTCGAGAGTCCGTGATGTTTGACCCGAGTAGCACACCCGTGAGATTGGGAGGGGTTTACAGGTTTGCAGGAACCCTAAACTTCAACATACCCTCGTATGCCAGTACACTTCAGTGATATGATCTTGTTTTGTTAATTATGGATTCTGAAGTCATGAACTCCTGATCAGAGATACTTGTGATGATATTGTAGCCTTGCACAGACACTTGATTACCTGATTCACTCCACAAACATGTCACTGATCACATGCCTTGCCTTGCATAACATCATGACATCATTAATCATTTTGTGTTCTTTTTATTCCCATGTTTCATTACCTCCTAGTCCTGGTCATATTTGCTGCTTCAACATGGAGATTCCAAGGAAGAGAAATGTCCATTATACGTTCTCACATCCAGAAACAGATGGTATTCAGAGGTTAATTGGCTTGATGGGGGACAAAGTGCTTGATGATTTCAGAAGAGAGTTTGGAAAGATCTTAGACTATGTGAATAAGCCAACCACTGATCAGAGGGATATCTTGCATTCTCTACTGCAGTTCTGTGATCCACAATTGAGGGTTTTTGTTTTCCCTGACTACATCTTGGCTCCCACATTAGAAGAGATATCCAGGATCCTCAAAATCCCTATCAAAAATGGTGCTCCTTACTATGGCTTAGAGAAGATGCCTTCATCCGAAGATATAGCCGAGTCTTTCTTTCTAGATTTGTCCAAAGTTAACAGAGAAGTGGATGCCACCAAGGGTAAAGGACTTTTATTAGATTTTCTTATCAAGGAAGCTCAAGACCTGGCCTCTGAGAACAAATGGGCTAAGTTTAGCACCTTGCTTGCCTTGATAGTGTATGGGACCAGTTTGTTTCCAGGAGAGAAGGGATTAATTAACATGGAAGCTATCACTATATTTGCCAGAAGAAATCCAATACCTACTTTGCTAGGTGACTTTTACTACGGGGTTCACCATAGAAATGAAAAAAAGGAAAGGACATGTAAATTGTTGTGCTCCCCTATTTGCTAATTGGTTTGTAAGGAAACTCCCTAAATCAGGACCTTTTCAGGATTTGAAATAATCTTGGAAGTGCTCCAAAAGATTAATGGGCTTAACCTCAGCTGACATTGCATGGGGATGCAACAGAGATCTTTTGGGCAAAGAATTATTGGTCAATTGTGGTAACTTCCCAAATGTGCCTTTGATAGGAAGGAAAGGTGGGATCAGTTACAACCATATCTTGTCCAGGAAGCAGTTTGGTTATCCATTAAGAGATTTGCCTTTGATTGAAGAGGCAAAGGAATCTTTGTACTTTCCAGCAGAAGGAAATCTCAAGAAGAGCATGTTGTTATCCCAAGCTTGGGAAGTTAGAGTGATGAAAAGGAAGAAATACTTTGGAAGAGTGGATCCTAACACTTATGATCCTTTCGCCAGCTGGTTGGAGGATCATGTGAAGACCCAGTTGCTCCCATTTTCTAGAGAGACACCTCTCTACCCCAAAGAGGTAGCACCCACGACTTCAGTGCCTCTGCAAGATTATCAAAAGTTGGAAGCTTTGGTTCAACAACTCAGGTTAGAGAATCAAGAAGCTTATAATTCATGTCAGAAGCTGAAGATGCAGAATCAAAAGTTGGATGAAAGAGCTCACAAAGCTGAAGAGATGGTTAGGCTCAAGCAGCAAGATTTTCAAGAGAGAGAGCTTTACTTCAAGAAAAAGGGATTAGCTGAAACTCATAAGGCGGCCCAGCACCGGAAGGAAAGGAAGGACCTGAATGAAGCCAATGAAGCTGTTACCTTATGGCAAGAAAAATGGGAAGACAATTTGAGGAAGCAAAAAGAGCTGGACGTCAAGCATAAACTGGAAATTAAGAGTCTTCAAGATTCTTTGGATGGACAGAGAGAGCTCCTTCAGAAGGCTTATCATCATAGAAGGGTCGTCTCCAAAGTCTAGCAGAAATCCAATGAGCAGTAAAGGAAGCTCAGAAAGAAATAGAAGACATGAAATTGAAAGCTGAGGTGAAGAAGTCAAAGGATGAGCCGGGTCCGAGCAAAGAGAGTGAGATGGCTTTCCTGCAGCAGATTGAAGAGTTACAAGCTTCCTTTGATCTAAGGGATCTCCTCATCTAGAGACTCATCCAGGAGCCTGATCATCCAGATATCGTTCAGTTGTTCCAGAATGTCAAACGTCTTAGCTGGAGGTTGCAAGACTTAAAGCTCCCTAGGGTTTAGTTTCATGCTATTGTACTTGGATTACCCACAGGCTTGTTGTGGGATTCCTTTATTTGATGTACTTTGTTGTTCTTTTGATTGGCACCCTTCGGGGACTTTGTTGTTTCAAACTTCCGTTTATGTAATTGACTTGTTTTGAATCTCTTGTTCGTTATTTGTTGCACCGACACGGGGTAATGAGCATCAATTCTCCATGACTGTCACTGTATTTGAACATCACTTGGGTCTTCTTCCCCATTATTATTCTCCTAATACCAGGACCGGAAACAGGGAAAGACTTGGGAATAAAAGGAACACATTGCATTGCATACGCATCATTTGCATTTCTTCATTGTTTTTGCAGGTTTTTCTACAGGATGCTTAATTTATCTATGTTACAGGCAAATATTGCGAGAGCTGCCAAGACCCGGCATCTCCGACAAGATATCCCGCATCGCTACGCAACTCGCAGCAACCAGAGGACAGTCATGGACGCTATGCAAACAGAGCTTAATGAGTTTCGCACTAGAATGGGAGAATTCATGGTCATGATGCAAGGGATGGCTCAGGGACAACAAGAGTTAAGGAATGCAATTCAAGGGCTCAACCCTCCTCAGACTAATACTCCTGTGACCACTCCTGACGTGCAAGGGGCTCCTCCCAACACCAGTAATGGCCCAGGTGGACCTCTGATTCCAGAACAAGGCACGACAACTTTCATTCCAGTACAAGACAGGCAGGAGGACCAGTTCCCTTCTTTCAACAACGACATGGGGTTCGCTGGAGAAGGAAATCTTCATGATTTTTTGATGTTGGCTGAGAAAGTCAAAGCCCTCGAGTGTAGAGACACTTTGGGGATAGATGTGTCTGTCATGAGCCTAGTCCCCGGGGTGGTTATTCCTCACAAATTCAGGCCGCCCACTTTTGACAAGTACAATGGTAGTTCCTTCCCAAAGACTCACTTGCAGGAATTCTATCGGAAGACCGCTGCCCATACTCGGGATGAAAAGCTCTGGATGTACTACTTTCAGGATAGTCTCTCTGGAGGGTCCTTGGAATGGTATATGAAGCTAGAGAGAAGTTCTGTAAGAAACTGGAAGAAATTGGGAGAAGCATTCCTTAAACAATATCAGTATAATATTGACATGGTGCCCAGCCGCACCCAACTACAGAGTTTGACTCAGAGGAGCTCAGAGAGTTTCAAGGATTACGCACAAAGGTGGCGTGAAGTGGCTGCTAGAGTGCAACCGCCTTTGTTGGAGAGAGAAATGGTAGACCTGTTCCTGGATACCCTCCCTGGGCATTTCATGGAAAGGCTAGCTGGATGTTCTTCAAGTGGATTCTCAGATATCATCTTGACTGGCGAGAGGATAGAAAGTTGGATCAAGCAAGGGAAGATTCAGAATGGAGGCGCTATTCAAGTTCTGGTATTAAGAAACCCTTCGTGAAAAGAAGAGAATGAGAAACTGGTGCAGTGTACGCGCAGAGGGGAGAAGGTAGCAGAGGTTTTTATCAGCAAGTGGCCCCTGTCACTATCTCAGCTCAACCTGTTCAACAGCAAGTCCAACCACCGCAGCCGCAACGCTCGCAAGGGTATCAACAAAGAACTCCCCGTCCATACTATTCTCAGAGGACCAGAGAAAGGCAGTTTGACACTCCACCTATGTCCTATTCACAACTTCTGAAGAATCTCCTCCAACTCCATTTGGTTCAGCTCAGAACTTTGCAACCCCCGAAGCCGGGGCAACTTCCTGAAGGGTACGATATGCATGCTAGATATGAATTTCATTCCGGAGCTCCCGGACATACCACAGAAAACTGCAAGGCCTTGAAGTATGTAGTCCAAGACCTAGTAGATTCCAAAGAGATTAACTTCGCTCCTACTCCTAATGTAATACATAACCCCATGCCTCCTCACGGAGGTACGGTTGGGGCAGTTGATGAAGGGGAGAACCTAAACTTGGTATGTGATGTCAACGATCTGCAGACTCGGTTGAATGTTGTTAAAGTCTGCTTGTCAAAGAAAGGTATCTTTCCTGGGTGTGAAGTTGATTGTCCAGGATGTGTTGAAGCTACAAATGGATGTGAGCAATTGAAAGCAGGGATCCAAAGTATGATTGATAAGGGAATGTTGTAGTTTGACAAGATTGTAAAAGAAAGCGAAGTCTCTACAGTAACTATCTTCTACGATCCATCTCAAGTTCCTTCACGGGCCCGAGTGGCACCGATAACCATCACCACTGCAGGACCGGTAATGTATCAGAGCGATAGAGTTATTCCTTGGAATTATGGTGGTGAAGTATACTGTAACGTCCAGAAGCAAGAGTTGGCCACGTCTAGTACAACCCCAGCTCAAGTAGAAAATGTTGGAGCAGGGGGCTTTACTAGAAGTGGGAGGTTATTTGCGCCAGAAACACTAAGAAATAGTGTGATACCACCCATAGACACTGCAAAAGCCCAGTCTAGAGCGAGAGGGAAGCATCCAGTGGTTGTCAACGATCCTGCACCAATAACTGATCCAGACCTTACCTTTGATAAAGAAGCTGAAGAATTCCTGAGGATTATCAAAAAGAGCGACTACAAGATTGTGGACCATCTGCAGCAGACTCCGTCGAAGATTTCTATATTGTCCTTGCTCATGTGTTCTGATTCCTACAGGAAGGCTCTCTTAAATATTCTGAACAAGGCGTATGTTCCTCAGGATATTTCGGTAAATCAGTTGGAAGCGGTGGTATCCAGTGTCAATGCCAGTCACGGATTGGGTTTCACAGACTTGGATCTGACTTCTGAAGGGCGTGCTCATAATCGGGCACTGCATATCTCTTTAGAATGTAAAGGTGCGGTACTCTCTCATGTGTTAGTAGATACCGGATCGTCATTGAATGTCTTGCCCAAGAAAGCACTAATGAAGTTGGATTATGATGGAGTAGTTCTAAAGCCCAGCGACCTAGTGGTTCGAGCATTTGATGGGTCGAGAAGATCGGTGTTCGGGGAGGTGGAGTTACCAATTAAAGTAGGTCCACAAATCTTCAATACCACGTTTTATGTAATGGATATATAGCCTGCATACAGTTGTTTGCTCGGAAGACCTTGGATACATTCAGCGGGAGCGGTATCGTCTACACTCCATCAAAAGCTAAAGTTCGTCTGGGAGGGTCAAATTGTAACTGTCAGTGGGGAAGAAGATATTTTTGTTAGTCATCTGGCTTCATTCAAGTATGTGAAGATGGATGGAGAAATAGTTGAAACTCCATGTCAGGCTTTTGAGCCCTTAAAGACTGAACAAGCATCTGCAGTGGCAGTTTCTCCTGAAGAACCGAAGAAAGGGGTTTCTGTGGCCTCTTATAAGCAAGCACTTGAGTTGGTAGAATCTGGGATACGAGAAGGCTGGGGCAGTCCAGTAGAAGTGCCAGAAAAGAAAGATATGTTCGGAATTGGTTACCATCCTGGGAAATCATCGTCTGTACCAAGTGCTAAAGGTTGTCAAAGCCCGATTACTTTCACGAGTGCGAGAGTGGTGAATTATGGAAACATCAGTGCCATGCAAGATGACGCAGTTGATAGTGACTGCGACCTAGATGAGTGGATCAGGCCTGCCATTCTAGGGACTCAACTTAGCAATTGGACATCAGAAAGGCTTATTTCAGTCACCTCTTTCGAAGAGTAATCATTTTTGTTTCTGTTTTTCCTGTATTCAAGCACTATGTCTTGCCCGGGGCATAATAGCTCTTTGTAAGGGTTCTTTTGTTCTTAACACAATCATAAATAAAGCTGACGTTTCACATTCATTCATGTTGTTCTTTGTCTTTCATTTTTGCTTTTTTGTTTTTCAAAAAGAAAGAAAAGTTTTAAAATGGCAATGTTTCTCATTTTCTCAAGTTTTTGCTAAAGTCTTGCATGAATCACCATTCATGCAGGTGCTCGTCACCAGATCTTATCAATGACGACCCTGTTATGGCTGAGTATGACTTCGACAATCCAATTTATCAAGCCGATGAGGAAGGTGAAGAGGATTGCGAACTACCTGAAGAATTGGCCAGACTACTTAAACAGGAGGAGAAGATGATTCAGCCGCACGAAGAAGCTGTCGAAGTAATAAACCTGGGTACTGAAGAAGAGAAGAAAGAAGTCAAGATAGGGGCTGCATTAGAAGAATCTGTCAAGACTCGTTTGATTGCTATGCTTCGAGAGTATGTTGATGTCTTTGCATGGTCCTACCAAGATATGCCTGGTTTAGACACTGACATTGTGGTGCACAAGTTGCCTCTCAGAGAAGATTGTCCTCCAGTGAAGCAGAAGTTGAGGCGCATACGTCCTGATATGGCAATTAAAATAAAAGAAGAAGTACAAAAACAATTTGATGTTGGCTTCTTGGATGTGACCAGTTACCCTCCGTGGGTTGCCAACATTGTGCCGGTTCCCAAGAAAGACAGTAAAGTCAGGATGTGTGTAGACTACAGAGATTTGAATAGGGCCAGCCCCAAAGATGACTTCCCTCTGCCTCACATAGATGTACTCGTCGATAATACTGCTCAGTTTTCCGTGTTCTCCTTCATGGATGGATTTTCTGGTTAAAACCAGATTAAGATGTCTCCCGATGACATGGAAAAGACAACCTTCATCACTCCTTGGGGCACCTTCTGTTACAAGGTCATGCCATTTGGTTTGAAGAATGCTGGAGCCACTTATCAACGGGCGATGGTGATGCTATTTCACGACATGATTCATCATGAAATTGAGGTTTATGTTGATGATATGATAGAAAAATCCCAAACAAAGGAAGAGCACTTGGTTAATTTAGCAAAGTTGTTTGACAGACTTCGGAAGTTCAGACTGAGGTTGAATCCGAATAAGTGTACCTTCGGGGTCCGTTCTGGTAAGCTACTCGGTTTCATTGTTAGTGAGCGAGGAATTGAGGTGGATCCAACCAAAGTGAAAGCCATCCAAGAGATGCCTGAGCCAAAGACTGAAAAGTAAGTGCGTGGCTTCTTAGGGAGACTAAACTACATTGCACGGTTTATCTCTCACCTAACTGCCACGTGCGAGCCCATCTTTAAGCTTCTGAGGAAGAATCAGGCCATTAAATGGAACGAAGACTGCCAGCAAGCCTTTGACCGAATCAAAGAATACTTGCTAGAACCTCCAATTCTTATGCCTCCAGTGCCAGGGAGACCTTTGATTATGTATCTTACCGTGCTTGAAGGATCGATGGGATGTGTGCTGGGTCAGCAGGACGAGTCTGGTCGAAAAGAGCACGCCATTTATTACCTTAGCAAAAAGTTTACCGATTGTGAGACGCGCTACTCACTACTCGAGAAAACTTGCTGCGCTTTGGCATGGACTGCTCGCCGACTAAGACAGTACATGCTGACTCACACTACTCTCCTAATTTCCAAGATGGATCCTGTGAAATACATTTTTGAAAAGCCATCTCTGACAAGAAGAGTAGCCCGGTGGTAGATGATACTAACAGAGTATGATATACATTACACTTCGCAAAAGGCAATCAAAGGAAGTGTATTGTCAGAGTACTTGGCTCAGCAGCCAATCGATGATTATCAACCCATGAGGTTTGAGTTTCTGGATGAGGACATCATGTTCCTCAAGTCGAAAGACTACGAAGAGCCACTTCCGGAGGAGGGGCCAGACCCTGAATCCAAATGGAAGTTGATGTTCGACAGAGCAGTGAACATGAATGGGAGTGGAGTAGGTGTTGTTATCATCTCTCCAGAAGGGGTCCATACACCTTTAGCTGCTCGGTTGACTTTCGAATGCACTAACAATGAGGCGGAGTATGAAGCTTGTATCATGGGAATTGAAGAAGCAATCGACTTGCGAGTCAAGAACATCGAAATCTTTGGAGATTCTGCTCTGGTGGTGAATCAAGTCAATGGCAAATGGCTGGTTCATCAACCTCATTTGATTCCTTACAGAGATTATGTCAGGAGGCTGTTAACTTTCTTCACCAAAGTCAAGTTGAATTATATTCCTCGAGATGAAAACCAATTCGTCGATGCTCTAGCAACTTTGTCGTCCATGATTAAATTTTGTCAAGAAAATTTCGTGCCTCGAATTACGGTCTCCCGTCTTGAAAGACCGACTTATGTCTTTGCAGTTGACAATGGTGAAGATAACAAGCCTTGGTATCACGATATCAAGCAATTCCTGAAGGCTCAAGAATACCCGACTGGGGCATCCAGTAAGGACAAGAAGACCCTTAGAAGACTGGCAGGAGGTTTCTTCTTGAATCAAGATGGCGTGCTGTACAAGCGAAACTTCGACATGGTTCTGCTCAGATGCGTGGATAGACACGAAGCAGACCTGTTGATGCAAGAGGTTCATGAAGGTTCCTTTGGTACCCATGCTGGAGGACATGCTATGGCCAATAAATTGTTGAGATCGAGATATTATTGGATTACCATGGAATCCGATTGCTGTAAGTACTCCCGTAAATGCCACAAGTGTCAAATCTACGCTGATAAGGTCCACGTGCCTCCAAATCCGTTGAGTGTCATGTCTTCACCATGGCCGTTTGCTATGTGGGGCATTGATATGATTGGCAAGATCGAGCCGATAACTTCTAATGGTCATCGCTTCATCCTGGTTTCTATAGATTATTTCACGAAGTGGGCCGAAGCAGCGTCTTACACCAATGTCACTAAACAAGTGGTAGCCTGATTTATTAAAAGGGACATCATTTGCCGGTACGGAATTCCTGAAAGGATCATTACTGATAATGGTTCTAATCTCAACAACAAGATGATGGCTGACTTGTGTCGAGATTTCAAAATAGAACATCACAACTCTTCTCCATATCGCCCGAAGATGAATGGCGCCGTTGAGGCGGCCAATAAGAACATTAAGAAGATCGTGCAGAAGATGGTTGTGACATACAAAGACTGGCATGAGATGCTACCATTTGCGTTGCATGGGTACAGAACGTCATTACGTACTTCAACAGGGGCAACCCCTTTCTCACTGGTGTATGGTATGGAGGCAATCCTACCAATTGAAGTGGAAATCCCCTCGTTAAGGTTGATGATGGACATTAAGCTAGATGAAGCTGAGTGGCTCCGATCCAGATATAATCAATTGAGCCTCATTGAATAGAAACGTCTAGCAGTTGTATGCCATGGACAGTTGTATAAACGACGGATGAAGCAGGCTTTTCACAAGAAGGTACAACCACAGAGGTACATGTCAGGTAACTTAGTGCTGAAAAGGATTCTTCCTCCTCTTAACGATTACAGGGGCAAGTGGACACCCAACTATGAAGGACCGTTCGTGGTTAAAAAGGTTTTCTCGGGTGGAGCCCTGATGCTGACAACCATGGACGGAGAAGACTTCCAACCCCCCGTTAACGCAGACGCAGTAAGAAAATACTTCGTGTAAAAAGGACCTGCTGGATAAAAATAGAATAAAGATCCAGGCAAAAATGGGCATCCCGGCGAGCCAAAACAGAATAAAAGGCTCGGGCAAAAGTTAGGGAAATCTTGAAAAAAATGTACACCCGCTGAGTTGAAAAGCCACATCGGACGACTCAGGCAAAAAAGGGTATCCCGGTGGATTGAAAACCTGAAAAGGCGATCCACGCAAAAGAGGGATTAACACGAACGACTGCGATTTGCGAGATCCGTAACCTATCTACAGTTGAGGCTATCCTAAGGGTTGAAGATCAGTTCAATTACTTTTTCTCAAGAGGCAGAGAGAGGAGCGTCTTGAAGATATACGAGTCATAACTGGGTTGAAACTTGATGAGATCCACTTCTTACATTGCCAATAGGATAATTTGTTTTCCTTTTTGGTTGTTTCCTCTTTCCAGGGAACTGCTTCCTTTGTATTTCCTATTCATGGCCATTTTTCCGAATCAATAAAAATTCGACTTTAGTCAATTTGCGACTATTTGCTTCTTGTTTTTGTTTTTCATCTAGCATTGATTGATTGCGAAAACGTCCAGCAAATTGTGGTTTACATTGTGTTATGAACATCTGAATGCTTTCTAACTCATGCAGGAGGACATAAACATTTAATACAACTCTGAAAGGGTGTCGAGATACCCAAATAATGATTCATACTACGAGCCTGGGGCAAACTCTCCATGTTGCAGGTACTATTGATTGTGTTCATGCAGGTACAGGTACCGGTGTTGCTAACAGAGCTAACAACAATTTCCCAGGAGGAGCATTTCTTTATGCCTGACCAAGAGCAGGTGTCTCCCAGGGTGTCTCCAATCATCCCCAGTAAAGTAGAAGTTGGAATTTCTCCAAGCAAGGTAGCAGAAGGTGGGTGTCATCCCCAAGCAAAGGTTTCCCTTCAGACAAGGGCAATTCTCAGCAGTATGAGGAGTGTCTTTCCTCCCCAGCAGTTGCTTCCTCAGCAGTGTCATGCCTTTGGTTCCCAGCCAAATCAGGAGGTCCTCACTTCTCCACCAGAGTTCAAGAAGGGTCCATCTCCAGCAGGGTCTTGGCGCTCCAATCTTAAAGTCCAATTTATTTTTGACAATGGCGGCTGTTCAGAGCCGGTGTATCATTGACAACTTTCCCCGCAGAGTTGTCTCCTCCTCATCAGGATGGATCAAGATCAGTGCAGTGATCATCAGTTCTCCCCAGTCGAGCCATCTGGGATACTTGCAGTCTCCTTATCAGGAGATCTCCTTTGCATTTTCATTTGCATAATCATCATTACATCTACATCCTCTAAAGCGTAGAATTTCCATCCTCATGGAGCATTACGCCATAAATTCAAACATATGCATGCCAGCATGAGCCAGTTTTGAGGTGTTACATACAACCTATAACATCATTTTCAACCTGAAGTATTCCCCGCAGAAGATACTTATGCCATTTTCCAGATATCTTGGTACTTCCAAGTCAATGTTATTTTTCTTACGTGGCTTGGTCCTGCCCAGCAGTCGCGTGTTTTTCTTTATGGCTTGGTCCTGCCTAACAGTCATATTGATTGAGTTCCATTCCGCTAATAGTCTCGTTAAAGTCCTGTTTCGCCAACAGGCACCTTCCGTGGCTTGGTCCTGCCCAGTAGTTGCGTATTTTTCTTTATGGCTTGGTCCTACCCAGTGTCGCTCCCGGGATTTTCATCCTAGTACAAACGCGAAAGTGGCGCGGAAGAAGAATAGAGTCGCCAGCCAGGCATTTTTATCCCGAAGAAAGGGAATGGTAATGCTGCACAAACCAGAAGAAAGAAATAGGAAGGACACAGGTCCTGCGAACCAAAGAGACTGAGTTCGGGAGTCGGTTACGACCTGGGAAGGTATTAGCACCCAGATCGTCCGCCGTACCCGACGGGATCCACGCTTGCAAAGAAAACTGTTTCAAAGGGTGAGGGTATGAAAAATGCAGCAAAGAAATGAATATGAAAAGAAACTGGAACTGGAAAAGAACTGAATAAGAAAGCAAAAGGAAAAATGTAGGGAAAATAAAGATTGTGCTCGAACGGGCCCTACCCCGCTGCCTACGTACCTCATCGGGATAATGAGGATCAGAGACGCCGTAGTTCCCCTAACTAGGGGTACTAAAAGGAAATTGCTTGTGAATTAAGGCTTGAACTGCCTATGCCATTGCTCAGGTGTTGCAGACTCGGACGACGAGTGCGTAACCGTCTTGCAAAATGACAAGTAGGAGCAAGTTCGCGTACGGAGCGAAGGAGATGAGAAAAGAATTCCCGAAGGAAAGACGCTTATTGTTTGTTTTGTGTTTTTTAGAAGCTTTTATGAGTGTGTCACAAGGAAGTGAACTCAAACTCTCACCAATGGAATGTGCACTTGTCGCTACATTCCAAGATGGAATAATAGAACAAGCACACTCAAGTAAGGAGAAGATCCCCAAAACTTGAACCCAAAGATTAGGGCTTAGGCTCACTAACTTGCTTAATTATTAAGTGTTTTTTTGGTTATTTACATGAAGAAGTGTTTTTTATGCTTTTCTTTATGAAGAAGATACCTTGATCAGACTTGTGCATCACAAGGTAAACATGTACTATCCCAAGATGGGAAGACTATAAGCATACCTCATGGAATAAGGCTATGGATCAATGCATCACTTCACATTTATTAAAGTGTTTTCTTTTTAAGAGTTATGAGATGAGAAGAGAAGAAGAACCAAAAGATCTCAAAGGAAAAATTCTAAAGGGGGACTAAAATAATCCTAAGTATTCACATGCATGGAAGTCCTAAGAGTTAGTGAGGTTTCTACCCTAATGAAGAAGGAAGAAGATAGAAAAAGAGAAGAGGAAACTAGAAAGGGGAAAGAGAACCACATGATGGCACAAAGCACATCAAACACCACAAAGAAAAAACAAAGCAAAAGAGGAAAGATGAAAAGTTGAAATGTGGATAAACATCCACACTTCTCTTACCATGAGCCCCTGAAATGTTAGCAAAAATCCAGCAAATTGACCAACACAATCATGGAATTAATCATGCTCAAAGGTTCTTGTAAACAAGAAACAAACAACATGCCAAGCATTGCAAATACACGACTTACGCGTCGAAAACATGAAAGCATACATCAACCAGCAAGCAAATCACCCTAAAATATCATGCTTAATGATCATGCAATGATCCAAGGCAATTAGAACAAGCAAAGGGATCAAACAAGCTCAAAACAACACTAAAAAACCATTCTGCTTCAGTGTTAACCGGTTAACCAAATGCGTTAACCGGTTAACCAGCTCAAACCTGCACAAAATACGCATGAAACAGGTGCGTTAACCGGTTAACCATATACGTTAACCGGTTAACACTGATAAAACAGCAACAAATCCTGCAGAAAACAGCAACTCAAAACAGCTTATCCAAATAAGCTTGCACCAGACCAGCAATCAATTACACATGGAAAATTAGATCAATTCACATTAATCCATATCATTAAGCTCATGAACAAATAACATTCGGATCCGGATACAAATCAAACAATCAATTCATGCAACACAATCAAATACACAAACACATGGTGGATCTAAAGCACAAGCATGCAAATAAGCTAAAAACAGAGCTAGATCTGAAATTAACCAACCTACAAAGCTGAGGTATGCTTTGGTAATTGTTGATTGAGCTGAAAACAGTAGATCTCGCGCAAAACTTTGAAGATCCGATGCTAAGCTCCACACTCCATGCAAAATAAATGCAAGAACAAGCTCTTGATGCAGAATTTTGGATCCAAAAGCACTTCTAGATCTCAAACCAGATCTGAATCTCCAATAAAACCAGCAAAGAGATGCAAAGAAGCTATGAAAGGAGGTTTAGTTCCAAGATCTACACACCTCAAGGCAAGGTTGTGTGATCTTCAAAGAGGAATTTTGAGTGATTTGGAAAATTGGGAGAGAAAAGTGAGAGAATTGTGAGTGAGAGGAATGAAAATTCAGAAATGAGAGTGAAAAATGAGTGAGAGCTCCCTTGGTTTGGAGGGAAATGGAATAAATATGGTTTAGGTTTGGGGCCCAAAATTTTGGTTTGGGATCCAAAATTATGGTTTGGGTAGTGTGATTAGGATGTAGCAATGGGATTAGGCTTGGATAAATGCTCTAGATCCTTCTCCCAAATTCAAATTAATTCAAATGAATAAAAATCAGAAAATTGGAAAATGGAGCCAAAACACACATGCTGAAATTGCTGCTGGAAATTCAAATTTCGCAGCTGTTAACCGGTTAACCATATGCGTTAACCGGTTAACGCATGGAAAATTTGAATTTCCCTCCCTTTGGTGGGAACCTTCAAAAATAGACCTGCACCAACCGTTTCAAGCAAATTTTGATCCATCTTCTCTTTCTAGGGCTCTGAACATGATACCAGGCTTGTGCAAAATGATCCTGTGAGATTCTTGCCAGATCACCATGCTCTTGATTTTGACTTGCAGATTCAGATTTTCCCAGATGACCGATCATATGCCTTATGCTAGAACATGTGAGTGTTATGCTTGATTTTTCTATGCAAAATGATAAGGATATGGTATGCTCGTGATGATTATGATATGATAACGATGCTAAACAAGAAGAGGGCAAATTTGGGGTGTTACAGCTGCCCCTATTCAATCAACTGTTAATCTGAAAAGGATGAGAGCAGCGGCTATCAGACATTCGAGATAAACTGTGATTGAATACCAAGAAGACCTGAAATTTGCACTCTGACGAAGAATGCAACACTGGGAAATAAACCCAACCAGATGACGCTCTGGGGATAAGAAGGAGAGAAAAAACAGACGAGCTTCTTCCAAGTTAAAACTGATATCTGAAATACTATCATGCTGACAGACGAGTCTTCGCATGACCTGTGACGCCAGGTACAGAGAGCGGACGAGCCCTTAAGGATCTTCAAAGTAACCTGAGATGGACGAATCTCCTTCACTAATCCTTACGCAGATAAGTGGAATAAGACGGACGAGTCTTCTTCGGATAACCCTTACGCAGGCTCCGGGAATGCATATAAGTCTGTGGGATAGACATGCAATCAAGGTAGACGAACCTTCCTCATATATTATCCGCGGATATATGGTATAAGACAGACGAGTCTTCTGAGCAAACCTGTTACGCCAGGTGCAACAACCATAATTGGTGCTTGAGACAGACGAGCCTCCTTCGGATTTACCTGTTACGCCAGGACCGGTAACCATTTCGACATTTAATTCCCACTGTCAGGATTTTAAACCTCTTCAATACAGACGAGTATTGGATGATCGTCAAGAGAACACAGACGAGTGCCAATAGTCAAAGATACAGACGAGTATCGGACGATGATCTGAGAAACACAGACGAGTGCTTCAGGCGATGATACAGACGAGTATCAGCCACTGGTATAGACGAATACCAGAAATTCAAACACAGACGAGCATTTGAAGTAGTCACAGAGATATCAGGGTAAACAGCAAATCTTCACATTCAGGTGCAAGCTAGCACAGACGAGTGCTGAGGATGATACAGACGAGTATCCAGGCAAAGCAGACGAGCTTCAGAACACAAACGACTTCTGGGGGATAAAAGCAGACGAGCTTCAAACACACACAGACGAGTGCTGGACAGTTGCAGACGAGCAACAACAGAGAATACATATCAAGGCACAGACGAGTGCAGCGAAGGATCCAATACCAAACACAGACGAGTGTTGGAAGGTTGCAGACGAGCAACAGCAAATATCATCTCAGAACACAGACGAGTGTTGAGGAGTTGCGGACGAGCAACAACGGAGGCATCATGACACAGACGAGTGTTGGAAATTGCAGACGAGCAATAATAAGGTAATCACTTCAAAACACAGACGAATGCCGAAAATTGCAGACGAGCAAACAGCAACACAGAGCTAACACAGACGAGTGTTGAAAGATGCAGTCGAGCAGCCATAAAGCAGTGATATGTCCTCGCTGGGGAAACTTGCTTAGGGATAACACATACGAGTGTTGAAGATTGCAGACGAGCAATAAACGAATGCCTGATCGGCAACAAGAGATACAACTCTGCAGGGGAGAAAAAGTCAAGAGGTCTGGATACCCACTCCGACTGAGGTGATGAATACCTGGCTGCATCATCAAATAAAACAACAATAGGGCAAATCTGCTGGGGAATATTTCACGGACGGAGGTGAAAATCAAATATGAACTCTGTGGGAACCAATCATCTTCAGACTTAGCTGGGGAAGCTTCCTGGGCGAATACTCTGACTGGGGAGAGCATCCGATGATTCAAGACTCTGAGGGGATATCAGGCTTTCGGGTACCTGATAGGCGAGGACTCTTACTGGGAACAGAATACGGTTAATTTCATCTCTGATGACGTCAGGCTTTCGAGCACCTGCTGGCTATACATCACTGGGGAAGAATGGACTGCTACTTCACTGGAGAAGAAGAACCTGCTTGGGCCGCCGCCCATACTTAGCTGGATAAAATCTCTGCCAGAGGTGCCAGGCTTCAGATACCTGTTGGAGAAGAAATCTCTGCTTGGGGAAATACTCTACTGGGGAAGAGTACCTTGCTTGAGAGAATGTGACGCCATCCTGCAACCTGCAATAACAGAAAACACACGTGTGTCCCGGGGATCTGCATGGCGTGATCTGTTCATCCATTATCACCCGACACTCAAAGAGGGTTACAGTTTCCCTGCATGTCAGTTTTCTTTTCAAGATTATCACCATGTTTAGATGCAATGCTATTTTTGCCAAAAATTCAGGACATTTTGCAAACAAAAATAAACACACACAGCTTTCTGACTGAATATTATTTTTATTGAATGGCCTCTGAATAGGCACAGATTTACATCAGGAAGCAACCACCTGGAAAGAGGTAGCCACTATAAAAATTGAGAAAAGAAGCTATCCTAATGGCAATGTACATGGCATTCCAAGGAGTTCCATTTCTGCTATGACCTGCATGTCTTCAAGACTCTCCATTCTGCTTTGGCTTTCTGAGAGAACAAGGGGACTGTTTCCTATCCTTCTGATATTGTCAAACCGTACGAAACGATGACGTGGTTCAGATAACTTGGATCACAGTTGTTCGCTTATTCCCTTATTTTGCGTGGATCGCCCTCTCGGGTTTTCAATCCACCGGGATACCCTTTTTTGCCTGAGCTGTCCAATGTGGCTTTTCAACTCAGCGGGTGTACACATTTTTTATATTTATTTCCCTAATTTTTGCCCGAGCTTTTTATTCTGTTTTTAGCTCGCCGGGATGCCCTTTTCTTGCCTGGACTTACATTCTGTTTTTGTGTCCAGCGGGTCTCTTTACGCGAAGTATTTTTTAACTGCGTCCGAGTTGACAGGGGATGGGAAGTCCTCTCCATCCATAGTGGTGAGCATCAGCGCTCCTCCTGAGAAGACTCTCTTCACTATGAATGGTCCTTCGTAGTTTGGGGTCCACTTGCCCCTGTTATCTGAACCTGGAGGAACGATCCTCTTCAATACAAGCTCTCCCACTTGATACTCTCGAGTACGTACTCGTTGGTCGAATGCCCGCTTCATTCTCCTCTGATAAAGCTGACCATGACAGATAGCCGCTAATCTCTTTTCCTCAATTAGACATAGCTGATTGTAACGAGCACGCACCCATTCAGCCTCATCCAGCTTGACATCCATCATCACGCGCAGTGAAGGAATCTCTACTTCAACAGGCAGGACTGCTTCCACGCCATACACTAGAGAGAAGGGAGTTGCCCCTGTTGATGTCCTGACCGACGTTCGGTACCCATGCAAAGCAAACGGTAACATCTCATGCCAATCCTTGTAGGTGACAACCATTTTCTGCACAATCTTCTTGATATTCTTGTTAGCTGCCTCTACCGCACCATTCATCTTTGGTCGGTAAGGAGAAGAATTGTGATGCTGTATTTTGAAGTCCCGACATAAGTCTGCCATCATCTTGTTGTTGAGATTAGAACCATTATCAGTAATGATCCTTTCGGGTACTCCATATCTGCATATGATATCTCTTTTCAGAAATCTTGCCACCACTTGACGAGTGACATTGGCATAAGACGCTGCTTCTACCCACTTGGTAAAGTAATCAATCGCGACCAGGATGAAGCGATGACCGTTCGAAGCAGTCGGTTCAATCTTCCCGATCATGTCAATGCCCCACATAGAGAAAGGCCAAGGAGATGACATGACGTTGAGCGGATTTGGAGGAACATGCACTTTATCTGCATATATTTGGCACTTGTGGCATTTACGAGCGAATGAACAACAGTCTGCATCCATTGTCATCCAGTAATACCCTGATCTCAGCAGTTTCTTTGCCATAACATGCCCTCCTGCATGGGTACCAAAAGATCCTTCATGGACTTCCTGCATCAACAGGCTTGCTTCGTGTCTATCCACGCATCTGAGCAAGACCATGTCGAAATTCCTCTTGTACAAAACCCCGTCTGTGTTCAAGAAGAAACTAGCAGCAAGTCGTCTCAAGGTCTTTTTGTCTTTGGAAGATGCCCCTGTTGGGTATTCTTGCTTCTCCAGGAATAACTTGATATCAAAATACCAAGGTTTCTCATCAGGCACAGCGTCTACAGAGAAAGCATAAGCTGGAGAGTCAAGCCTGGAGATGTCAATTCTGGGCACAAAGTTCCAACACATGACTTTAATCGACGAAGAGAGAGTGGCCAAAGCATCGGCAAATTGATTTTCATCACGTGGTATGTATTTGAGCTCAACTGTCGTGAAGAATGTCAACAGTTTTCTAGCATAATCCCTGTACGGAACTAGATGCTCTTGATGTGTATACCACTTGCCGGTAATTTGGTTAATGACGAGGGCTGAATCTCCGAATATATCGAGGTTCTTGATCCGAAGATCAATTGCCTCCTCTATTCCCATTATACACGCCTCGTATTCCGCTTCATTGTTGGTGCAGCCAAAAGTAATTTTGGCAGCGAAGGGTAAATGGACACCTTCAGGAGTAATAAGTACGGCACCAACTCCACGACCATTGATATTGACAGCCCCATCAAACATCAACTCCCATTTGGATTCAGGATCAGGTCCCTCCTCCGGAAGTGATTCCTCATAATCGTTTGTTTTGAGGTACATGATGTCCTCATCAGGGAAATCAAATCTCATTGGTTGATAGTCATCCTCAAGAGGTTGCTGAGCAAGGTATTCCGACAATACACTTCCTTTGATGGCTTTCTGAGAAGTGTACTGGATGTCGTATTCAGTTAAAATCATCTGCCATCTAGCAACCCTTCCGGTCAATGCTGGTTTCTCAAAGATGTACTTGACAGGGTCTATCTTGGAAATGAGAAGTGTAGTATGGGTCAACATGTACTGCCTCAGTCGGCGAGCAGCCCATACCAAAGCGCAGCAAGTTTTCTCGAGCAGTGAGTATCGGGATTCACAGTCGGTAAACTTTTTGCTAAGGTAATAAATGGCGTACTCTTTTCGACCAGACTCGTCATGTTGGCCGAGCACACACCCCATCGACCCGTCTAGCACGGTCAAGTACATGATTAACGGTCTTCCTTCCACTGGAGGCATCAGAATTGGAGGTTCCTGCAAATATTCCTTTATTTTGTCGAAAGCTCTTTGGCAATCATCATTCCACCTGACTGTTTGCTCTTTTCTTAGCAGTTTGAATATCGGTTCGCACGTGGCGGTTAGGTGAGATATGAACCGAGAAATGTAGTTCAATCTACCTAAGAACCCGCGCACTTCTTTTTCTGTCTTTGGTGCAGGCATATCTTGAATAGCTTTCACTTTAGCAGGATCTACCTCAATTCCTCTTTGACTTACAATGAAACCCAGTAACTTTCCAGAACGCACTCCGAAAGTGCACTTGTTCGGATTCAACCTCAATTTATACTTGATCAATCTATCAAACAACTTCTTCAAATTAACCAAATGCTCCTCTTCGTCTTTGGACTTTGCAATCATATCGTCCACATAACATTCGATCTCCTTGTGGATCATGTCATGGAACAACGTGACCATCGCCCGCTGATAAGTTGCCCCAGCGTTCTTCAAACCGAAGGGCATGACCTTGTAGCAGAATGTTCCCCACGGGGTAATGAACGTTGTCTTCTCCATGTCCTCCGGCGCCATTTTTATCTGATTATAACCGGAGAATCCATCCATGAAGGAGAACACTGAGAATTGAGCAGTATTGTCAACCAACACGTCAATGTGTGGCAACGGAAAATCATCCTTCGGGCTTGCTCTGTTCAAATCTCTATAGTCAACGCACATTCGGACCTTGCCGTCCTTCTTAGGTACTGGTACTATGTTAGCTACCCATGGCGGGTAACTAGTCACGGCAAGGAATCCGGCATCCCACTGTTTCTGTACCTCCTCTTTAATCTTCATCGCCATATCCGGGCGAGTTCTTCTCAATTTTTGCTTTACAGGAGGACAGTCTTCTCTCAGGGGTAGCTTATGCATCACAATATCGGTATCTAGACCTGGCATATCTTGATATGTCCAAGCAAAGATATCCACATACTCTCTCAACATACTGATCAGCTCTTGCTTGACATCGGCCTGCAGATTGGCCCCTATCTTGATTTCTTTCTTTGCATCTTCACTGCCAATATTGATGGTCTCAATCTCTTCTTGATGAGGCTGAATAACTCGTTCCTCTTGTTTCAACAATCTGACCAACTCTTCAGGGAGGTCACAGTCTTCCTCAACCCCTTCATCAGCTTGGTAGACTGGATTATCAAAGTCATGCATAGTCATAGCAGGAACGTTATCCGTGGAATTCGGATGATCAGCACTGCACAAATGATGTGCTTATTCAGAATCTGCTTATTTTGAAAAGAGACGCTAACACAAAGCAAAAAATGAAAAAAAACACATTGCCATTTTTATATTGTTTTTGTGAAAAAGTTTTAAAAACAAAGAAAGAGAGCACAGTTTGTCTGAAAATGTCCTTTTATTAGCAAAAATAACAATGCGATACAAAACATGGTGGCCCAGTACAATGGATCCGAACATCTTGGGCAGAATGCTGGATTTGACAATGCAGTATGCTAATAAAAGGAAACAAAACAATTACTTTGAGAGCCAGGTAACTTGGACAATGTCTTCCGCGGACCAATTTCCTAGCTCCTCGCCGGGTGCACACGGGCGGATCCAATTGTTGTCCCAGTCTCTGCCACTATCCCCGTCTTTGTTCGCCGTACAGATTTGATCGCGGTCGAGCGACCCAGCACTTGTGAATGAGATAGCTTTACCACTCTGAATAGACCCCCCAGGTTGATACCCTAAGCCGAATTTATCACCCTTCTTTTCCACCTCCAGTAGCTTGCCCCAGCCCTGGGCATTGCCTGATTGGACGGCCTCTTTTGCTTCCCGGTAGGAATGAATTGACGTGCCTTCGTTGTTTTTCTTCACCGGAGTCAAGATACTGACATCTGCCTCAAAAGCTTGGCACAAAGTCTCGTGAATTTCTCCGTCCATTTCCACATATTTAAACGTCGACAGGTGGCTGACGAAAATATCTTCTTCCCCGCAAACTGTGATGACCTGGCCATCCACCACATATTTAAGCTTTTGGTGCAGGGTTGAAGTGACGGCTCCAGCTGCGTGTATCCACGGTCTGCCCAACAAGCAACTATACGCAGGCTGGATGTCCATGACATAGAAGACACTCTTGAAGACTTGAGAGCCTATCTTGACAGGCAACTCAACCTCTCCGAAAACGGATCTTCTTGAACCATCGAAAGCTTTAACCACTAGATCACTCGGCGTCAGAATAACCCCATCAATGTTAAGCTTCATCAGCGCCTTCTTCGGGAGCACATTCAAAGAAGAGCCTGTGTCTACAAGGACATGAGACAACACAGCGCCCTTGCATTCCATCGTGATATGCAGTGCTTTATTGTGATTCCTTCCCTCCGAGGTGAGATCTCGGTCAGTGAAGCCTAAGCCATGGCTAGCATTAACACTTCCAACAACAGCTTCGAGTTGATTGACTGTGATCTCTTGAGGAACATAGGCCATTTGAAGCACTTTCAGTAAAGCTTCTCTATGCGCGGGAGAGCACATCAACAGTGACAAGATAGAAATCTTTGAAGGCGTCTGGTTCAGTTGATCAACCACCTTATAGTCACTCCTTTTGATGATCTTCATGAACTCCTCTACCTCCTTTTCAAATGTCCCCTGCCCATCCACAGGAGTATCTGACTCATCATTCGCAGTCTGCTTTCCTTTGTCTTTGGACGAAGCTTCGGCCTCGGGATCCTTTCTCAATGCAGGGGGAGCAAATAAACGGCCACTTCGAGTAAATCCCCCAACACCTCCCACATTTTCAATAGTCGGGTCAGCAACAGGTCTACTTTCCATCTTCTGTCCCGCCACATAGACATCAGAACCATAATGCCACGGAATGGCTCTATCATCGGTGTACGGCACTGGCCCAGGTACAGTTACAGTCACAGGACCAATCTGAGGAGTGTAAACAGTAACTGGCTCTTGTCTGACGGGCATGTCAGCTTCATTGTAGAAGATAGTAATGGTTGACACATCATCAGCCTTTTCATTACTAATCTTGCTAAATTGTAGAGACCCAACATCAATCAACTCTTGCAAACCCGTCTTCAATTTCTCGCAGCCATTCGCAACACTTATACAGTCTTCACAATCGAGAGAACAACCAGGAAACACTTGACCTTTCAACAGTCTCTCTTTCACCACCTTCAACGGCGTCTTGACTTCATCAATTCTCAGTACCAAACTCAACTTGTCATCACTCTCAACAGCGTTAACTCTTGCCCCTCCATGATTAGGTATAGGGTTCGAGTTGATATTCGGTGGTGGCGCAAAGTTGATTGCCTTTGAATCCACGAGATCTTGAACTTTGTGATGTAGCGCCCTGCACTTCTCGGTTGAGTGCCCGGGTGCCCCTGAATGAAAAGCGCATCGCGCGTTGACGTCATAACCAGCTGGAAGCTCTCCAGGAGGTGGTGGTGCCAAAGTCCTTAATTGAATAAGGTTCAAGTCTAGTAGTCTCGGCAACAAGGCAGCATATGTCATCGGAATAGCTTCAATCACCCTGTTAGCAGGACGAGCCTGCCTTGGCTGATAAGGCCTTTGCTGGTAGTTGGCTCTGGGTTGTTGTTGTTGTTGTGGTTGTTGTGGTGGAGGTAGCATCTGTTGTACGGGAGCTGCAGGAATAGTGACAGCAGCCACATGTTCATAAGGTCTTCTGTAACCACGACCCTGGCTTCGGCCGAATACAGCATTGGTCTCTCCTTCTCGTCTTCTTGGAGGTCCGCTAAAAGCTTTCCTCGCCCCATTTGAACTACTAGCACCGGGGTCTTGTATCTTCCCCATTTTCAACAGTGTTTCAACCCTTTCTCCCGCAATGACAATATCGTTGAACTTTGTAGCAGAACTTGACGCCAATCTTTCAAGAAATACTCCCTGGAGGGTACCCATAAACATATCGGCCATTTCATTCTCTAACAAGGGTGGCTGCACCCTGGCAGCTAGCTGACGCCACCTCTGGGCGTATTCTTTGAAGCCTTCTTTTGCTGTCTGAGCCATATGTTGCAACTGGGTGCGATTCGGAGCCATGTCCATGTTATACTGGTACTGCCTCACAAAGGCTTCAGCAAGATCTTTCCAGCTCTTAACATTGACCCTGCTGAGTTTCATGTACCACTCAAGGGAAGCTCCCACTAAGCTGTCCTGAAAGTAATACATCCACAGTTTTTCATCGTCTGTATGAGCGGCGATTCTTCCCACATATGATTGCAGATGGGTCTTTGGGCAAGCAGTGCCGTTATACTTCTCGAAAGTAGGAACTTTGAATTTGTACGGGATTCTGACTCCCGGAACCAAACCCAAGTCTGTTATATCGAATCCCAAAGAACTTTGGGACTGAATAGCCTTAATTTGCTCAGCCATCTCTTCAAACCTCTTGTTCATTTCGACCCCTTGACCCTCGGTCTCATCAAGTAAAGTGAACTGGTCCTCCTGGTGATCCACATGAATGTTATGCATCCCGTCATTGACTACGGTCGCCCCTGGTTGTGTGGCAGGAATTCCCCCTTGATGTGCGCCTGCACCAGCATGATTACCAGCATTAGCAGCAGCAGCAGCATTCCGGTTCTGATTTTCCACCATCTCTCGCAGACGCTCTTGATTCTGCCCCATGCCGGTCATTAACGTCATGAAGTTATCTATTCTCTGCCTTAGGTCTGCCAAATCTGCCTGCATTTGATCCATGGCCCGCTCTCTGTTAATCTTGGTTGGGTATCTGTGCACTGCCGGTTGTTCTCGAACTTTTCGAGGAGCTATAGTGCCTGAAACACAAAATACGTTAGTAATTGATGCAACACCTGCAAAACAGACAAACAGGTTATATGCAATGCAATGTAACTGTTCATGTTCCCAATTTTAAGCATTTGGCATGCCCCAGTTCTGGTATCTATCTCGGCAATCACTTTCAGTGTTTAGCTTTCAAACTTTCTCTTTGATAAGTGTTCAGACGTTAGTAGTATCCAGACAAACGAGTCTTGCACATTCAAAACGATAACTTGCACATTAATACTGAATATGGACAAACCACTATAGGCTAAAAGTCAGAGTACATCCAAGAATATTCCCCGAAGGGTTACAAATCAGTACATAAAGACAAAAGAAATAAAAGCAAGACTCCTACAACAAGCCTGTAGGTAGTCTGAAAAATAAACTAAACTAAAGACCCCGGCTCTGCCACCTCTGCCCTGCTCTTCTTGACGCCTGCTCTCAGCTTGAGCTCTTCAATCTCTTTCCTGGCTTCCTCCAGAGCTAATTGGCTTTGGACTAGCTGTTGGGTCCTCTCCCTCCGGATGGCGTGGGCTTGCTCCACTTCCTCCTTCTTAAAAGCCATCTGAACTTCAAAGAACTCTTCCTTCTCTTTGAATTTCTTTTGCTCTTCCTCCCTTTGGCCTTTCAGCCAAACAATGGACTGTCGAGCACTCCTGAGAGTCTTTAAAGTCTCCTTGTGCTTGGCTTCTCTTTGCGCTTCCATCATACCCAATCGGTGGAAATGGGCTTCTCTTCCAGCAAAATCCTTCTCTTTGTTTTCCAAAGAGGCTTGGAGCTTCTGCAGCTTGTCTTCAGCTTCCTTCTTGGCTCCATTGGCCTGGTGGTATAAGCTTACCATCTCAACATTCTCTACTCTGACCGCATGCAGCTGAGCTTCTAGCTTCTTGTACTCCTCCAAGGAAACCGTACTGCTCGGACCTGGTACCTCTCGAGGATAAAGTGGAGCTTCGACTGAAAAAGGCATGAGAACTGACTCGATATGCCTTTGCAACCATTCAACGTATGGTGGATATGCTTTGGGATCAACTCGGCCGAAGTCCTTCTTCCCTTTCCTTTTCCTGTGATCCCAGGATTGAACTGCTTGTTGGACTAGCTCTCTGTTTCCATCAACAGGAAAATACAAAGATTCAGCAAACATTTCCATCTGAGGAGGATCCTTCAAAGGGTAGCCAAACTGCCTTCTGGCTAATGTCGGGTAGTAACTGATGACACCTTTCCTTCCCAGCAAAGGTACTCCGGCAAACCTTCCGCAGCTAACCATCACCTCTTTTCCTAGCAAATCCCTGTCATAACCCCAAGCAATGTCTTCTTCAGTCAATCCCATCAGTCTTCTGGACCATCTCCATTCGTCTCGTATATCCTTGAAGGCACCTGATTTAGGCAACTGTCTAGCGAACCATTCAGCAAACAAAGGAGCACAGCAGACCACTGGACCACCTCTACCTTTCTCGTTTCTGTAATGGACACTAAAATAAAAGTCACCCAATAAAGTAGGCACCGGATTGCCTTTTGCGAAGATTGAGATCACTTCTAAGCTGACAAACTCTTTCTCTCCGGGAAACAAGCTAGACCCATATACCATCAATGCAAGCAAAGCTCCAAAGTCATTCCACTTAGCTTCTGTAGCATACTTCTCAGCTTCTGGGATAAGCACACTCCATGGTAGACCTCTGCCTTTACTCTCTTGCAAAGCCTTTCTGACTGAAGCAACTGGCAACCTACAAACCTTGGCTATGTCTTCATCTCTGAGCACAACCTCTGACCCGTAGAACGACAATGTCTCTCTGATCGGGATACTCAGCATGCTGGAGATCTCTTCTAATGTCGGAGCTAAGATGTAACCTGGAAGAATAAAACAACGCAGCAGGGGATCATAAAATTGCAACAAGGTATGCAAGCTGTCCTTTTGGTCTGTAGTAGGCTTGTCCACAAACTTCAGTATCTGGCCATATCTTTTCTTGAAATTTCCTAAGACTTGATCATTCATCAGACCTGCTAACCTCTGAACACTTTTGACTTCCGGCTGAAGAAAGGTGTAATGCACATTCTTTTTTCTCGGATCGCTTTTAATTTCTGCCATGGAGATAAGAATACCAGAACCGGGAACAGATGTGAGTAATGACCTGAAAAAATGGGAAACATAAACAGTTAATGCAAAGAATGATGCAAATGTAATGCAATGCAAGCATATGACCAACGGGGACCATCTGAACTGGCACACTGACAAGGGCCCCTCGGAACAACTGGCAAACTCAACAGTTCACTGAGTCACCCCCTCTGGTAATCACAACCCTCTGATAGAAGATCTCAGACCCACAGTATCAAGAAATCCAGAATTCCAGGATCATAACCTCGGAACCATAGAATCAATAGAACCACCGGTCATATTCACAGGACCAAAGATCATAACTGAACAGATGAGTGTATGTTGAGGTCATGGGTTCCTGCACACCTGTACACACCCCCCAATCTCACGGGTAAAAGGCTCCGGGTCAGACATCACGGACTCTCAAAGCCACATAGCAATAATACTGTCACCATCTCCGAGAAATGGCTCATGACCAAATCAGGGAATCGGTTAGGCATTATGTACTATGCAGGGAGGCCTCAGCTGAGTCCGGGAAAAACAAGCATCCCTTATAAGTCCCTAGCTTCAAGCGCTGAAATCAAGAAACAATAGTACATTCAGCCCGTAGGATACAGTACTAATGTCATATGACCAGATGCTTTAACTGAGTTCTTATAAGAGAACCAGGCCATCCTATGCGAGTCCCCAGTGGACCCTCGGGTGCGAATGGGTTTGCCACAAAATGTGGTCTGCCACTGTCACCACTGGAGAAGGTTGTTTCCACAAAGGTTCTCAATGATCGGTCCCCAGCTGCACATAACTGTCAGGGTTATGTAACGAGAGAGGAAGATCCCCAAATCAAGACATTTCCAAGACAATCGCAACCTGGGTGTGGAACTCACTACTACCCTCATGACAAGATCTCATGAGGCCAAAGTGGAACCACTCTAAATCCTATGGTGCACTCGAGCCGGGTACTTGGCTCATATCTCTCAAGAACCAGTAACTCCCATCCCACCAAAGGAAACCAGTCCAGACAGTCCAGTATGACATATGATGCAGAAAATAAATACTGAAAACTGTAAATAAAGCTGTAAATAAAGCTGTAAATAAAGCAATAAACAAACAGCAATATAATACAACAAGCCACATCAAACAAACATCACCCAATGAAACAGCAACACACAAGCGCTAGGAGAGACTCACAGGGGAACCAGAGATTCTGTATTCTGTCCCCAGCAGAGTCGCCAGCTGTCGCTCCCGGGATTTTCATCCTAGTACAAACGCGAAAGTGGCGCGGAAGAAGAATAGAGTCGCCAGCCAGGCATTTTTATCCCGAAGAAAGGGAATGGTAATGCTGCACAAACCAGAAGAAAGAAAGAGGAAGGACACAGGTCCTGCGAACCAAAGAGACTGAGTTCGGGAGTCGGTTACGACCTGGGAAGGTATTAGCACCCAGATCGTCCGCCGTACCCGACGGGATCCACGCTTGCAAAGAAAACTGTTTCAAAGGGTGAGGGTATGAAAAATGCAGCAAAGAAATGAATATGAAAAGAAACTGGAACTGGAAAAGAACTGAATAAGAAAGCAAAAGGAAAAATGTAGGGAAAATAAAGATTGTGCTCGAACGGGCCCTACCCCGCTGCCTACGTACCTCATCGGGATAATGAGGATCAGAGACGCCGTAGTTCCCCTAACTAGGGGTACTAAAAGGAAATTGCTTGTGAATTAAGGCTTGAACTGCCTATGCCATTGCTCAGGTGTTGCAGACTCGGACGACGAGTGCGTAACCGTCTTGCAAAATGACAAGTAGGAGCAAGTTCGCGTACGGAGCGAAGGAGATGAGAAAAGAATTCCCGAAGGAAAGACGCTTATTGTTTGTTTTGTGTTTTTTAGAAGCTTTTATGAGTGTGTCACAAGGAAGTGAACTCAAACTCTCACCAATGGAATGTGCACTTGTCGCTACATTCCAAGATGGAATAATAGAACAAGCACACTCAAGTAAGGAGAAGATCCCCAAAACTTGAACCCAAAGATTAGGGCTTAGGCTCACTAACTTGCTTAATTATTAAGTGTTTTTTTGGTTATTTACATGAAGAAGTGTTTTTTATGCTTTTCTTTATGAAGAAGATACCTTGATCAGACTTGTGCATCACAAGGTAAACATGTACTATCCCAAGATGGGAAGACTACAAGCATACCTCATGGAATAAGGCTATGGATCAATGCATCACTTCACATTTATTAAAGTGTTTTCTTTTTAAGAGTTATGAGATGAGAAGAGAAGAAGAACCAAAAGATCTCAAAGGAAAAATTCTAAAGGGGGACTAAAATAATCCTAAGTATTCACATGCATGGAAGTCCTAAGAGTTAGTGAGGTTTCTACCCTAATGAAGAAGGAAGAAGATAGAAAAAGAGAAGAGGAAACTAGAAAGGGGAAAGAGAACCACATGATGGCACAAAGCACATCAAACACCACAAAGAAAAAACAAAGCAAAAGAGGAAAGATGAAAAGTTGAAATGTGGATAAACATCCACACTTCTCTTACCATGAGCCCCTGAAATGTTAGCAAAAATCCAGCAAATTGACCAACACAATCATGGAATTAATCATGCTCAAAGGTTCTTGTAAACAAGAAACAAACAACATGCCAAGCATTGCAAATACACGACTTACGCGTCGAAAACATGAAAGCATACATCAACCAGCAAGCAAATCACCCTAAAATATCATGCTTAATGATCATGCAATGATCCAAGGCAATTAGAACAAGCAAAGGGATCAAACAAGCTCAAAACAACACTAAAAAACCATTCTGCTTCAGTGTTAACCGGTTAACCAAATGCGTTAACCGGTTAACCAGCTCAAACCTGCACAAAATACGCATGAAACAGGTGCGTTAACCGGTTAACCATATACGTTAACCGGTTAACACTGATAAAACAGCAACAAATCCTGCAGAAAACAGCAACTCAAAACAGCTTATCCAAATAAGCTTGCACCAGACCAGCAATCAATTACACATGGAAAATTAGATCAATTCACATTAATCCATATCATTAAGCTCATGAACAAATAACATTCGGATCCGGATACAAATCAAACAATCAATTCATGCAACACAATCAAATACACAAACACATGGTGGATCTAAAGCACAAGCATGCAAATAAGCTAAAAACAGAGCTAGATCTGAAATTAACCAACCTACAAAGCTGAGGTATGCTTTGGTAATTGTTGATTGAGCTGAAAACAGTAGATCTCGCGCAAAACTTTGAAGATCCGATGCTAAGCTCCACACTCCATGCAAAATAAATGCAAGAACAAGCTCTTGATGCAGAATTTTGGATCCAAAAGCACTTCTAGATCTCAAACCAGATCTGAATCTCCAATAAAACCAGCAAAGAGATGCAAAGAAGCTATGAAAGGAGGTTTAGTTCCAAGATCTACACACCTCAAGGCAAGGTTGTGTGATCTTCAAAGAGGAATTTTGAGTGATTTGGAAAATTGGGAGAGAAAAGTGAGAGAATTGTGAGTGAGAGGAATGAAAATTCAGAAATGAGAGTGAAAAATGAGTGAGAGCTCCCTTGGTTTGGAGGGAAATGGAATAAATATGGTTTAGGTTTGGGGCCCAAAATTTTGGTTTGGGATCCAAAATTATGGTTTGGGTAGTGTGATTAGGATGTAGCAATGGGATTAGGCTTGGATAAATGCTCTAGATCCTTCTCCCAAATTCAAATTAATTCAAATGAATAAAAATCAGAAAATTGGAAAATGGAGCCAAAACACACATGCTGAAATTGCTGCTGGAAATTCAAATTTCGCAGCTGTTAACCGGTTAACCATATGCGTTAACCGGTTAACGCATGGAAAATTTGAATTTCCCTCCCTTTGGTGGGAACCTTCAAAAATAGACCTGCACCAACCGTTTCAAGCAAATTTTGATCCATCTTCTCTTTCTAGGGCTCTGAACATGATACCAGGCTTGTGCAAAATGATCCTGTGAGATTCTTGCCAGATCACCATGCTCTTGATTTTGACTTGCAGATTCAGATTTTCCCAGATGACCGATCATATGCCTTATGCTAGAACATGTGAGTGTTATGCTTGATTTTTCTATGCAAAATGATAAGGATATGGTATGCTCGTGATGATTATGATATGATAACGATGCTAAACAAGAAGAGGGCAAATTTGGGGTGTTACACCCAGCAGTCATATTGATTGAGTTCCATTCCGCTAATGGTCTCGTTAAGCCCTATTTCGCTAACAGGCACCTTCCGTGGCTTGGTCCTGCCCAACAGTCGCGTGTTTTTCTTTATGGCTTGGTCCTGCCCAGCAGTCATATTGATTGAGTTCCATTCCGCTAATGGTCTCGTTAAAGTCTTGTTTCGCCAACAGGCACCTTCCGTGGCTTGGTCCTGCCCAGCAGTCGCGTGTTTTTCTTTATGGCTTGGTCCTGCTCAGCAGTCATATTGATTGAGTTTCATTCCGCTAATGGTCTCGTTAAGCCCTGTTTCGCCAACAGGCACCTTCCGTGGCTTGGTCCTGCCCAGCAGTTGCGTGTTTTTCTTTATGGCTTGGTCCTGCCCAGCAGTCATATTGATTGAGTTCCATTCCGCTAATGGTCTCGTTAAGCCCTGTTTCGCCAACAGGCACCTTCCGTGGCTTGGTCCTGCCCAGCAGTCGCGTGTTTTTCTTTATGGCTTGGTCCAGCCCAACAGTCATATTGATTGAGTTCCATTCTGTTAATGGTATCGTTAAGCCCTGTTTCGCCAACAGGCACCTTCCGTGGCTTAATCCTGCCCAGTAGTCGCGTGTTTTTTATTTATGGCTTGGTCCTGCCCAGTAGTCATATTGATTGAGTTCCACTTCGCTAATGGTTTCGTTAAGCCCTGTTTCGCCAACATGCATCTTCTGTGGCTTGGTCCTGCCCAACAAACGCGTGTTTTTCTTTGTGGCTTGGTCCTGCCCAGCAGTCACATTGATGAGTTTTTGTTTTGCTGATGGCCGCGTTAAGCCCTGTTTCGCCAACAGGCACCCTCGTTATGGTTTTGATTCGCTCAGCATTCACAATGCAGGTTTTTGGCATTGATTCCGTTCCACCTGGTTCTATCTCTGCTACCTATTCAGAGGTCAAAACAAAAAATACATAAATAAATGGGCAGATGGCATTGTTTTTATCCTGAGTTCAAATTTCTAGGTTTTTATTCAAGTATTCAATCACTGCACACCTTGAACGTATAAAAGCTATTGCAATTATTCGTTCAGGCTTGCAGATGATTGAATAGGGGCAGTTGTAATACCTTAAAATTTGTCATCATTATTTATTCCCTTTATCGGCTTCATGCTTCGCTTCCATTGGCATTTCTCATTAGGTCATAATGTTTATAATCACACATTTTTGCATTGAATTCATGAGGCATGAGATCGAAGCTTTCTCTCATGATTTGAACTCTCCTGGTCAGGGGTGGTTTATCAAGTTATTTACTCAAAAGTATCAGTGTGCATGCAATGGTGATAATTGTGGTTTCAAGTTAAGCATGGTTTTGTAGTATGAACACTGACCCTTCATATCAGAGTTGTAGAGTCCCAGAGCAGTATATTCAGAACAACTGTGGGATAATTTACTTGCGGGGATTTCATTTGAAAGGAACTCCTGGAGGTGAGAAACAAAATGTTTCATTTTTCACCAGTGTACTTAAGGAGCACCGTACATTGGTGAATTCTCGGACAAAGAAGGCCCTGATTTGGTTGACCAAAATTTCAACGGATAACCTTGCAGCAAGGGAAACAAATGGTATACGGGGTCCTATTTTAAACAATTGCAGTTTGTCTAATGGGACTTTGAATCCGTACTACAAAATATTTCAAGCATTTGACATCATAAAGAGAGTAGAGAAAGGTGTATGCAGGTGGTTCTACCCACAAAAATCTTAGCAATTTGACTTTTGATGTGGCTGCCCTTGGCATGTATCTATGTGAGCCATTAGATTTGGTTAGGTTATACTTGTCAAGAGCAACCTTGGTAGTTGTTCTTGCTAACTTGGTCGATCATTGGAAAACGTAAATAGAAAAGCATGTTAGTCCTGCTCAATTGCAGGTTTATGTTTGGAAAGATCATCAGAAACCATATGCACACTCTCTTGCCTGGGATTATGATGTTATCATCACTACATTTAGCCGTTTGAGGCAGAGATGGATGAAGGCCGATCTCGTCTGTTGAATTTACTTCAGAAATGCCTTATTAGTGCTAGAAAAGTAGATTTACAAAGTATTCCACCATGCATCAAGAAAGTTGTTTTACTAGATTTTAACGAGGAACATGCTAGAAGTTACAATGAATTGGTACTCACTATTCGGCGTAATATATTGATGGCTGATTGGAATGACGATTCACATGTGGAGAGTCAACTGAATCGAAAACAATGGAAATTTCGTAGTGAAACTTTAAAGAATGTCAGTCTTTCATGCTGTATTGCTGGACATATTAAAGTTACACACGCTGCAGAAGATATTCAGGAAGCAATGGATTTGTTAGTACAAATTGGTTTAGATTCTACTTCAGGGATTTGTTAGTACAAATTGGTTGTGTTTCCTTATACAAGACAAAATGAGATGCAGAGTCCTGATACAATGGCACGGCCAGAAAATCCTGAACCAAAGTAGTCCGCACCGAAAGATTTTATTGAGTGACAACCTTCATACAAGCAGGATATGTGGGATCCCGATTGGCAATCAACATCTAGTAGTAGAGTTGTATATCTTGTTCAGAGGTTAAAAGCTTTGTAAGGAACTAATGAAGAAATGAGTTCATATATATATACAACAACAAGGTTACACATCAAAAGTTTTCCTATTTTTCTTTTCTCATTACAAGTCACTAAGCTGAATTGTACATGAAAAATGCATCGAAAAAAGATTGCAGGAACCGAAAACAAGTGTTCCGCAACAGCAGCCTATGGAGATTCATCAGCGGTAGCTACTAGGGATGACCGACTTCTCGTGACACTTGAGGAGAAAGGCATTGGTTCTGGACAGGTCCCTGCATTGTTACACCAACTGCTGTTAGTTGAGTAACCATATCAGAAGAAAATATAACAAAATATTCGTCCGTAACAGAAAAATCAGTTACCAAAACTGAGGAATTGGAATTGGATAACAGAAACAGGAGAAGAACGGATACAGTTACAAAAAAGGATAACGAAGTTTATCTCTAAAACTCTTCTTCTACCTGCATTAATCTTCATTCTGCACCATACTCAGTTCATAAAAACCACTTCAGCATCATCATCTCCATCAATCTTATTCAACCTGCATCCCTCTTCACCAATCTTTTCAAAAACTCTCCTTGAACCGATTACACCATTCATCTGTAATCTTCAATTCTCCCAGTCCATTTTTCAATACCTAGCCAGTATAATACAAACAACCAAAATCCGGTTTTAGTTATAGGGGGAAGAGAAAATTCGTAACATAATAAAAATTCATTCAAAAAATCAATAACTAACTCATAACCAATCCTAACTTCCTAACATAAATCTAACCGAAATCACAACAAACTTTTACCTTGGAAGGATTCTAGAACAATCTTCCAGCTGCTATAAGATCAATGATCCATCTTCAATCCTTCTCTTCTTCACATTCTTCTTCTGTTTTCCATAACCCTTCATTTCATCTCTCTCAACTCCATCACCAATCTTCAATCTCCTTCAACCGATTTCCTCAATTTCATCCTCAATCATCTTCTTCCCACAACTTCACTCCTTCAATCATTCTCCTTCTTCTTCTTCTCCCTTCTCATTCTGAGTTTCTTCCTCCACCATTTTCGGATTAGGTCTCAATCCTCCCCCTCAATCATCCTTCTTGGCCCATCCTCTTCAATCATTCTTTCTCTTCTCAAACCTTCTTTCACCATGGCTTCACAAACTGCTTCCAATCTTCATCAATCGGCAGCAGCAACAATCCGTCATCAACTTTGCAATAACTGATGCAATAAACAAGACCAAGAAGAAGGTTAACCGAATCCAAGCTACGATAACGGATTGTGCAGAAGATAAAGAGTAACTTACCGTGTAAGAAGATCCGGCTTCGTCACCGATCATCACCATCACCTACATCGCGCGAGTGTTCATGATACTAGTCAAATCGCGCGAATGAGCGAAACAAACCGAACCAAGCGTAACGTTGAGCGTCGTCTTTGATCGATAACGAACATCAGCAAATCCATTACTCCGATTCAAGGTACGAGTTCTTCTTCCTCTTGCACGAAGTAGTTGCTGCATTGTTTGGTTGTTCTCGGCGTTGCTTAATTGTATAAGATTTGTGATTTAGGGTTACGAGAAAGTTTAGGTCTAGAAGGAAGATTCAGGTTATGTTTGGATTAGGAGGGAAGAGCAAGGTATGGTATTCGTGTGGCGAAGAAGAGGACAGGCAAAGAAGAAGACATGAGGAGGAAGAGAATGAGTCGCGGAGGAAGGGGAAGAAAGAGGGGAATGGGGATTTAGGGTTCATTAGGTTTTCTAATTGTTATAAGGTTAATGTTAATAATTGAATATTAAGCGAAATTAAGTTATAATATTAACTCATAATAAGAATGAATTAATCCACATTAATTGTAATTAATTTTTCAAGACTGCACCGTTGCAAATTTCCAAAGAGAGGATGAGGTTGGCTTTTGAATTTCATCCACACCGGCGGTGACACGTGTCACCGTCCGGTTGGCTTTCTGCGTGGTGGTCCTATGTGTATGTTCCATCATAGTTTCCATGGGCATCATTCATAAACCGCACGATTTGAATGCTAATGAAAAACCCTAGATCAAACCGTCCTTAATTAGTCAACAAAATTGACTGCATTCCATATTATGCTCCCCATTCTCTTGCGCTAATTGGGCCATGGTTTCGTGCTAAATATACCCATGTTTCTAAGCCCATTAAAGAAAACAACTAATAAAAATACTTCCCAAACCCCCTTCTATTTCTTTTTTTAGAATTTAATTTTAGTTTATCACAGTTTCAAAATAAATCATTAAAAAATAGTAAAAGGCACTAAAATATTCTACAAAAAATCAAGTAGCTTAATAATTCCCATTAGAAATTTTTGGCATTTTTATCTTTTGAATTTTAATTGTTTTGGATTTAATTCTGATTTTTCTTTTAATTAGCTTTTATTGAATTTCCTTTAACTGTACATGATTTTGTTCATTTTATTTTTTCCACTTTCAGTAAGATTTTTGATCCATTCTTTTTGCCATAGTTAGAGGACTCATAATAGGACCTAGAATAATTTTGGTAGAATTTTTAGGGCATTTTATCCCCTGTTTTAGTAGCCTAATCCATGAAAAATAATAGTTAATCCTTAGGTAGAATTAAGTGATTTTTAGGCATAGTTAACTTCTGAATTTTTAGGATATTATTTAGCACAATATTATAGGTAGTTTTAGGACCCTATAGAATTAATCCCATAATTTTTCCAGGACCTTTACTATTTTTTTAGTGCATTAATCTTTAGGCCTTTATACATGTAAAATTCAATTAGTTTATGCTAGGATATTAAGATCCATTAAGGGCTAGTTTGCTTAGGTTCAATCTTAGGATTTAATAATGACTTAGCTTAGTTTAATTTCTGATTTTTAGAATGATAATGTTGGATAGTTCCCTTAGTTTTAGGACTTAGGCTTAAAATTCATAATAAATGAACTTAGAATAAATTTAGGCTTACTTTTTGGTTTTATACCTTTAAATGTTTTGTTTAGAAATCATTTCTTATATTCAATTTTATTACTTTGCCATATTATTTGATATTCCACTTGTATAGGTTTCCCTCTTGCTTTAGAATCAACTTATCTTCCTTAGGAAGTAAGTTGAATTTTAGTAGTTTCTAGTTCCTTCTTCATTAAGTTTAGAAACCTCACAAACCAGTAGGACCACTTGTAAATAAATAAACAAAATTAGGATTGAGTCTTAGTCCCTTAGATTTTGTATTTTTTTAACTTGAGTCATGCTTTCTCATCTTCAAACAAAAATCCAAAAACACTTAACAAATAAATGAAAGGATCCCTTGTGTATAGCCTTATTCCATGAGGCACTTGCACTCATTCCATCTTGGAGTGGTGTAAGCTTGTCTAGCATGATGTACAAGTCTCATCAAGGGGTTGTTTCACAAACAAATTCAAAATACTTCTCATAAAAGACAAAAAACAAGTAATAAGCGACTATCCTGCGGGAACTTCTCTTTCTCATCTCATTCACTCATAACGCGAACTCGCGACGACTTGTCTTTCATGCAAGACGGTAAACGCACTCGTACCAGACGAGCCTGCAACACCTGAGCATAGACATACGCAGTTCCAGCTATAAGAAAATACAAACAAATAGTTCCCGTCTTAGTTAGGTGAACTACGTCGACTCTGATCCTCATTATCCCGATGAGGTACATAGGCAGCGGGGTAGGGCCCGTTCGAGCACATTCTTTATTTTCCCTACATTTCCCCATTCTTCCTTTCCATTTTCTTTCCCAATTCCCTTTTCTCATTCCATTCACATTCCAGTTAGCA
This sequence comes from Lathyrus aphaca, assembly GCA_963966055.1. Taxonomy (NCBI): domain Eukaryota; kingdom Viridiplantae; phylum Streptophyta; class Magnoliopsida; order Fabales; family Fabaceae; genus Lathyrus; species Lathyrus aphaca. Next base: position 116,974,610 of record OZ014524.1, on the reverse strand, counting down.
GTTCATTTTTTCAGCAGCAGTTATATTTTCTCACCCTTTGAAGAAAACAAACAAGCATGGATCCCGTCGGGTACGACAGACGGTCTGGGGTGCTAATACTTTCTCAGGTCATAACCGACTCCCGAACCCAGATCTTTGGTTCGCAGGACCTTGTATTTTCCTTCTTCCTCGGGTTTGTGCAGCATTACCTTTCCCATTCATTCGGGATAAAAATGCATAATTGGCGACTCTACCTTTTCCGCGCCATTTTCGCGTTTGTACTAGGATGAAAATCCCAGGAGCGACAATGGGTATCAAGGTTGTTATTGAAATGAAGATTCAAATGTTGGATGTGTATGGAGATTCAGCCTTAGTAGTCAGTCAAGTTAAAGGGGATTGGGATACCAGACATCCTAATCTCATCCCTTACAAAGAGCATGTGTTGTCTTTGATCCCGTACTTTGAAGATATTACCTTTGTACATATTGCACGAGAAGAGAATCAATTGGCAGATGCATTAGCTACCATGGCATCTATGTTTGAAATCAGTTGGGAGGATGAAGCTCCGAGAATTACTATTGATCGGTTTGACAAACCTGCATACTGCAATGAAGTGGGTATTGAAGGAGTAGAAGAAAAGCATTGGTTACATGAAGTGAAGAGGTACCTTGAAGCTCAGGAGTTCCCTGAAGGGGCATCTGTCAATGATAAGAAGTTTCTAAGGAGGTTTTCTGCTAAATTCTTCCTGAGTAATGGAATTTTGTACAAGCGCAACCACGATTCAACTTTGCTTCGCTGTGTGGATAAGAAAGAAGCAGTAGAGATTATGGAAGACATGCATGATGGGATCTTTGGTACTCATTCTAGTGGGCATACAATGGCTAATAAAATTTTGAGAGCAGGGTATTATTGGTCTACCATGGAAGCTGACTGCTATCAACACTCCAAAACTTGTCACAAATGCCAAATTTATGCTGATAAGGTTCATGTGCCTCCAGTTCTGTTGAATGTTCTAACTGCTCCATGGCCTTTTTCCATGTGGGGCATTGATATGATTGGTGAAATCAAACCTACTGCCTCTAATGGACATCGTTTCATCCTTGTAGCTATTGATTACTTCACAAAATGGGTAGAGGCAGCTTCATTTGCTTCTGTTACTAAGAATGTTGTGGCTCGATTCATCAAATATAATATTATATGCAGATATGGAATCCCTGAAAGGATTATCACAGATAATGATACTAATTTGAACAACACTATGATTACTGATATCTGCATGCAGTTCAAGATTAAACATCACAATTCTTCTCCATATCGTCCAAAGATGAATGGCGCAGTGGAAGCCGCTAAAAAGAATATTAAGAAGATCTTGCAAAAGATGACAGTTACATATAAGGATTGGCATGAGATGTTACCATTTGCTCTTCATGGTTATCGTACCACCATGCGTACTTCAACAGGGGCAACCCCATTTTCCCTTGTCTATGGTATGGAAGCAGTTTTACCCATTGAAGTTCAGATTCCCTCTTTGAGAAATATGAAGGATGCAGGTTTGGACGAAGATGAGTGGATTCAGACTCGACTTGACCAGATAAACCTGATTGATGAGAAAAGACTAGCAGCTGTTTGTCATGGTCAGATGTATCAGAAGCGGATGATCAAAACCTTTAATAAGAAAGTTAGGCAGCAGGTGTATCAGACTGGTGATTTGGTAATCAAGTGCATTATATTACCACAGGGTGATCCCAGGGGCAAATGGACTCCCGCCTATGAAGGACCATTTGTTGTTAAGAGAATATTTTCTAGAGGTGCCATGATGTTTACCACTATGGATGGTGAAGACCTTCCACAGCCTGTGAACGCATATATAGTTAAAAAATACTACGCATGAAAAGAGACCCGCTAGGTTGACTTGCCTAGGCAAAAATAAGGGCATCCCGACGAACCAAAAGGGTTCGGGCAAAAATTAGGGATATATATAAAAAATGTACACCCGGCAAGTCGAAAACCTGAAAAGGCGGCTTGGGAAAAAAAGGGTATCCCGGTGGATTGAAAACCTGAAAGGGCAATCCAGGCAAAAGTTAGGGATTAAAGCGTATGACTATGTCTCGTTGGATCACCCATGCAACCTCTACTAGTTGTGTTATCTACGTCAAGTTCAACAGATACCGATCGGTCCAATTGTTTCCTCTCCGATAGCTGAAGATGAGATAATTGAAGATAATGGTAATAGAAAAGTTGAAACTCAAATAGGGTCATGTACACATAACTATTTCTCCTTGTAAAAATTTCTTTGACGAATTCCTCTTACTAGGATTTCCGTCTCCGTATTAAAACATGTCAAGTTATAAGTTTATTACTAAGAATAATAAAAATTCCATTTTTTATATTCAACTTTACTTTTCCTCCTTTATTCAACTTTACTTTTCCCTCTTTATTCGGCTTTACTTTTCCCCTTTTACTAAAACAAAAAACGTCCATTGATTATGTTTGAATGAATATATGCCTTTGAATATGATTGATGTTTACCAGAAATGCATAAAATACAATAATAGCATTTACTAAGAACGAACGGAGGTAGGAATTCAACGAATCTTCGTCGGTTCATCCCCACAGGGTAATATTTACGGATATCCATACAAAATTATTCAAGTAATATCTCATACTTCCCACTCGACGAAGTCTTCAAGCAGTTTCATATCCTCCGAAGAATTAGGTCCTCCGGATCTATGTCCATCTCTTTTATCCTCAGTCAGGATATTCAGGAACTTATTCCTTCAATAAGAAGTACGGTAAACGAAAACGAGAAGGTTCTAAGTACAATGTTCTTAAACAAGACAGGAATGAAGTCTTCATACTCCTCAGCAACAAATCGGGATTTATTTTCCCTAGCCAGCAGTTGTTATATGAAGCTACTGTTCAGCTTCCCGACATAATTCATAATTCATACATACATCATATCACATCATATCATATCATATCATATCATACGCATTCTCATAAAATGTTATCTTGCAGATTGTTATATATCATTATACTGGAACCAAGCTAACCTTGTTTTTCAGGTTAATTCTCCAGCAGACAAACTTCATCAACAACTTACCTTGGGCCGTCGTTCATTCTTCCCAATGGTTACCTTGTTACCTCGGGCCGTCGTTTATTCTTCCCGCAGGTTATCTCAATTTTTGGGCTGTCGTTTATTCTTCCCAGAAATCAACTTACCTTGGGTCGTCGTTCATTCTTCCCAATGGTTATCCTGTTACCTCGGGGCGTCGTTTATTCTTCCCGCAGGTTATCTCAATTTTTGGGCCTTCGTTTATTCTTCCCAGAAATCAACTTACCTTGGGCTGTCGTTTATTCTTCCCAATGGTTACCCTGTTACCTCGGGACGTCATTTATTCTTCCCGCAGGTTATCTCAATTTTTGGGCCGTCGTTTATTCTTCCTAGAAATCAACTTACCTTGGGCCGTCGTTCATTCTTCCCAATGGTTATCCTGTTACCTCAGGCCATCGTTTATTCTTCCCGCAAGTTATCTCAATTTTTGGGCCGTCTTTTATTCTTCCCAGAATCAACTTACCTTGGGCCGTCGTTTATTCTTCCCAATGGTTACACTGTTACCTCGGGTCGTCGTTTATTCTTCCCGCATGTTATCTCAATTTTTGGGCCGTCGTTTATTCTTCCCAGAAATCAACTTACCTTGGGCCATCGTTCATTCTTCCCAATGGTTATCCTGTTACCTCGGCCCGTCGTTTATTCTTCCCGCAGGTTATCTCAATTTTTGGGCCGTCGTTTATTCTTCCCAGAAATTAACTTACCTTGGGCCGTCGTTCATTCTTCCCAATGGTTATCCTGTTACCTCGGGCCGTCGTTTATTCTTCCCGCAGGTTATCTCAGTTTTTGGGTCGTCGTTTATTCTTCCCAGAAATCAACTTACCTTGGGCCGTTGTTCATTCTTCCCAATGGTTATCCTGTTACCTCGGGTCGTCGTTTATTCTTCCCGCAGGTTATCTTAATTTTTGGGCCGTCGTTTTTTCTTCCCAGAAATTAACTTACCTTGGGCCGTCGTTCATTCTTCCCAATGGTTATCCTGTTACCTCGGGCCGTTGTTTATTCTTCCTGCAAGTTATCTCAGTTTTTGGGCCGTCGTTTATTCTTCCCAGAAATCAACTTACCTTGGGCCGTCGTTCATTCTTCCCAATGGTTACCTTGTTACCTCGGGCCGTCGTTTATTCTTCCCGCAGGTTATCTCATTATTCAAGAAACATATCAGAAGACTCTTTATTCAAATGGCATATTTAAGCCCATTCAAGCATCACAATCAACCAACAGTATCATCCTACATATCAGCAAGTGCAAATTTTTGGGTTTTTGTGTTCAATCCTCTTCAATCTTCAAGTCATGAACGGCGTACACCAATCTAACTCCTCAGATTCCAGAAAATTGAACAAGGGGAAGCTGTTGCACCCCAAAATTTTCCCTCCCACAATCAAGACAACCTCTCTCAAGACTTCTAAATGATCACAAGATCCTCAAGACTCTCAATTGGTCAAGAAGTATGGAAGTTTCCTCAGACAATGCCTCCTCCTAAGCAAAGTGTCCAAAACTAGGGTCTTGTGTTTCCTCAGGATAAAATGATTTTCAATGCCTCAATTGAGCTTTATAACATCCCACATGTATTCAATAACCCCCATGTCAAGTTTCAAAGCTTTCCCAAAGAGCTTGCCCAGTCAGATGATCAGATATGCAAAAATCAGTCAAAGTAGTTAAAAAGTCAAACTGAGGTCAACTGTGGTCAAATCAAAGTCAAACTTCAAGATTTTTTGCCAACATCAAGTTTATGAAGTAAAATTCATCATTTGATCAAGGTTTGATCATGATTCATCAAGGAAGTTTCAGATCATCAAGAAACAGGAGTTTCTAAATTAGGGTTTTCTTAAGAAAAGTCAACTGAACTTTGACCAGCCATAACTTTCACATGCTTCATAAAAAATTTTCCATCCAAATCTCATTTTGAAGGAAATTGAATTCTCTACAACTTTGTGTCTCACAAGCCTGGCCTAAAAATGCTTCATTTAGAAGGTATGAGCTAAAACATTATAGGTCATTTTAAAAGTCAACAAAAAGTCAACTTTTTCCAAAGGGCATAATTTGAAAATGGTAAAAGATATGGACATGAGACCAAAGAGGTTTGTTATAGGACTCTTTAATCTTTCCTAAATGTCCAAGAACACCTTCATAGCCTTAAAATTGAGGGATTTGTGCCTTTGCAAAGTTGGGAAATTTTTGAGAGGTATATTGAGCAAATGGGGTCTTAAAACCAATTCTTTCCACATGGGCTTGCAATTTTGTGATCCAATCTTTACCATGACATCACGCACGACCCAATTCTTATTTATTCAGATTTTTATAATTTATTTTATATTTATTTTGATTTTATTCATTAAAAATCAATTTAAATCAAAATAAAATATGAAAACTCAATATTTAGATTTGATTCTTGTTCTAGAAGCTCATGAGTAACATTAAGATGGTTTGATACACTCCCAAATTCGTGCACACCCTTTGGAGTATGAAAAGATATGATTTTTTGTCAAAATTATGATTGATCTTTCTTCACCATCAAGTCATCCAAAAGCCCAAACAATCCACTATTTTTTGACCTAATTTCACTCCACTATAAGAGTATAACTCAGTACAAACACAAAGAACAAATTTTTGAGGTAAGAACATAAGGATCAAAGTCAAGAAAAAACCAAGAAAAGTCAAATTCGGATTTTGATTTTTAGGCTATTTCAAGGCAAAACAAAGGTTGCAATACCTTCCTGGGTATTCATTGAATGTATATGCATCATTTACAACATCCAAATCATCACCATTTGCATAAACCGAACCAAACTTGTTCATGTTTTTATTTTTTTTCGATTTCGATTGTTTGTATGCTATTGATGAATTCTAACCATGTATTCTTGTTAGCAATGATGTTTAGATTGTTTCTGGGCAAAGAGATTGAAGAACCATGGCCAATCCGTAGAGATACCATTGTTAGGGTTCTTGGACCAAAATTAGGGTTTCTCAATTTAGCAACTATAAATTAATTCTAATACTGTAAATGAACTGTGTGATGGTTGTGAATCATGTCTATGTGATCAATTTGGTAAAACAATGTGTGTTTGAGGTAATACATGATTGGTAGGTTTTGAATGCTGGAAATTTCACAGGAAAATTCCTATCAAAATTCGCATGAAAACCTACGAAATCCTGAGGAAGGAGATGACTCTTCCGTGCGCAAATTCGTTTTTGAATTTGTTTTAATAATTTTATGTTATTGTGTTGTACAATTATCACATGTGCGTGAACGTCCTAGTGGCTAAGGCGTTTGGCTTGTATTATGAAAGTATTGGGTTCAAAACTGGGTGAGACCATTCCTTTTGTTTATTTTTTCAAATATTCATTAGGTCTATTATATAATTATTTCTTGCTGTTTATGTGCAGACACGCCCCATGTGGCTTAATGGTAAAGGTTTGGTTTGGTAAAGGGAATGACTCGGGTTCGAATCCTAGGTTCCAACATTTTTTTTTCATGATTATTTTTTACTGCGGGTTTACAATGTATTGATTGCGTTGCATAAGGATATCACCAGCGCATGCTGGCCTGGTTGGTTTTGTGTTGTGTGATTGAGGTAAAGGACTTGGGTTCAAATCCCAGGTCTTATCTTTTTGGTGATTTTTCATATTTCTTCTTATTTTTCTCATTTTTCTTTATTTATCTTGTTTAATTAATATAATTAAAATGTTTTCTAAATAAATAACCAATAATATCTTTTATATAAACTTTATATTTTCTAAAATTCATAATTATTTTCTTAATGTTTATTAATTGTATTAATTATTTCTTTTTTTAATATATTTGTATATAATTAATATATATATATATATATATATATATATATATATATATATATATATATATATTATATATATATATATATATATATATATATATATATATATATATATATATATATATATATATATATATATATATATATTGTAAAAAAAATAATGTATTTCAATTATGATTAATTAACCATAATTTTTTTCTATCAACCCTAAAAATTAAATTTATTTTCTAAAACCCTAATTTTCCTATTAATCCTAATAAACTTAAACCCTAATTAGAATATTTTCATAATAAATTTTTTATATTTTGTAAATACTTTATTCTTATTATTATTTAAATATATTATTTCTTTTAATTAATTTCTAACTTAAAAAAAAATCTAACTTATTAACCCTAATATTTTATTTTAATATTTTTATCTTGTTATTCTCTTTGCTTTATTATTTATTTAATGTTGCTTTATTATTCTATATTTAATTTTTATTTAATTTATCTTATTAGAAAAATGTATAGGTTATTATATTGTAATTTATTTTTCTTGCTCGATTATTTTGTAACTGCCCCTAAGCCATGTAATAGTGTAGATTTTATATTTCTGTATTTTATTTACTTTATTATAATTGCTATGGTTAGTAATTTTAGGGTGTGTATAACCTAAATGTAATTAAAATTAACTTAGAAAATTAATTTAAAAAAGATAAATATTTGAAAATAAACACTTACACACGTATGTCGATCTTTGATCGCCATCTTGCACTTCCTAGGGTATTCCTCTTGGTTGCCTTAAAATAATATGGTTAAGTCCCTCGAATATAGGGATGTCTTATGCAAAGTCCCTTCAAATATAAATCATCATAGTCCCTACAGTTTAAAAGATCAAGTCCCTACAAGGTTGCCTACGATAATGATCTTGTCCCTTCGAATAAATGATGATAGTTCCTACGAATTGCTAAAGACATCCCTTAAGTTGCTTTCATTGACCATACGATGACCCTACGCCCGTCCCTTAATACATCCAAGGTAATCTACCTATTCCTTAATAATAGGGATAATCTTACCATTGAAAGAACATACAAGAACATGAAAGACTTAATCTAGGGTAGGTACCTCTTAGTTGCTTGTTCACATTTCAAAAAAATACTTTTCACACCTCACAATATCTTCAAAACATTTTCAAACAAGGCTTTGTATACATCCATACGAGGATCATTACAAAGTACTTAGAACATTTCTAATCACACACTACACTCTTCAAAAACAATTAAAGTGAGCTAAGTAACTAAGAGCCCATGGATAACCATGGAAATAAAGGGTGCTAACACCTTCCCTTTATATAACCTACCCCCCGAACCCAAGTCTTTTAAAATAGGTCTTTCATGCTCTTTTATATCCTTTCCATTTAGATAAAATAAAAGTCGGTGGCGACTCTTGCTATCCGCAACATGACTAAAAGTCAGTTCTCCCACTGTGTTACAGCTGGCGACTCTCCCTCTATTTCCGTGCAACTTTCGCGTTTGTACCAGGATGGAAATCCAGGGAACGACAGCTGGCGACTCTGATGGGGATCGAACCCAGAATCTCTGGTTCCCCTTGAGAGTCTCTCCTAGCGTTTGTTTGTTTTTGTTTTATTGGGTATTGATTGTTTGCTGTTGTGTGTATATTTTTATTGTTGTTTATTTACAGTTTATTTACTGTTTTATTTAGAGAGTTTCAGTATTTATTTTCATGCATCATATATATACTGGATTGTCTGGACTGGTTTTCTATTTGGCGGGACTTAGGGGGTTACTGTGATTTGTGAGACGAGGTTAGCCAAATACCCGGCTTGAGTGCACCTTATGATTAGCATGGGCAATCTCTTTGGCCCCATGGTATCTTGTCATGGGGGTATTAGTGCGTTCACACCCAGATTTGCGATCGTCTTGGAAGTGTCTTGATATAGGGATCTTCCATACTTCATTACACAACCTTGATAGTTTTGTGCAGATGGGGACCGATCATTGAGAACCTTGTGGAAACATCCCTCTCCAGTGGTGACATTGGCAGACCATGTTCTGTGGCAAACCCATTCGCACCCGATGGCCCACTTGGAACTCGCATAGGATGACCTAGTTCTCTTATAGGAACTCAGTTAAAGCATCTGGTCGTATGACGATAGTATTGTACCCTTCGGGATGAATGTACTATTGTTTCTCGATTTCAGCGCTTGAAACTTGGGACTTATAAGGAATGCTTGTTTTCCTGGACTCACGCTGAGACCTCCCTGAGTAGTACATAATGCTAAACCGATTCCCTGATCTGGTCATGAGCCATTTCTCGGTAATGGTGAACATATTATTGTTATTCGGCTTTGAGAGTTCGTGATGTTTGACTCGGAGCACACTCGTGAGATTGGGAGGGCTTTACAGGTTTGCAGGAACCCTTTAACCTCAACATACCCTCATTGCCAGTACAATATTGTGTATTTTGATCTGGTTACTTTGACCTTGCAATTTTTAAGGTATTTGGTTCTGGACCTTGACCTGAAATCATCTGTGACCCACATGAATGCTTATATGGGCTGTTATCTAGAGGATCTGGGGATTTTGTTCACTTAGCTCTTGTATCTAGTATCCAGACAGTTCCAGATTGATCATATGTGCCTTGCATTGCATTTGAATCATATCATAGCATTCTTAATATCTTTATATTTTCATTTTTCAGGTTGCATTTTTGTCTATACCCTGTTCTGGTATCTGCTAGCTTTTCATATCCAAATGGCAAGAGTTGTTACAGCTCCCATAAAAAGCAATGAACACTATACCTTTCCACAACCAGAGGTGAAGAAACTGCATCCGCTAAAGAGTCTGATGAATGATAAGGTTTTGGGAGATTTCAGGGCCAACTTTGGACAAATTCTTATGTTTCATGGACAAGCCAACAGAAGAGCAAAAAGACAGTATTCACACCCTTCTCCAGTTCTATGACGCTTCACTACATTGTTTTGTTTTCTCAGATTATGTGTTAGCACCTACCTTGGAGCAAATTTCCAGTATGCTACATATCCCTCTCAGAGGTAGGCAGGCGTATTACAACTCTGGAAGAGTGCTTCATGCAAAAGAGATTGCTCAGAGATGTCACTTGCCTTTGAACAGGGTGAAGTATGGCTTGAGTAATAGCAAGGGGAAGGGATTGCCTTGTAATGTGCTAATTCAGGAGGCTCTAGCATATGCTCAGGAGAATCAGTGGACATAGTTTAGTGTGCTCTTAGCTCTATTGATTTATGGAACAAACTTATTTCCAGGAGACCAAGGGATTGTTAGCTTGGAGGCCATTGCCATCTTCTTCAGAAGAAATCCCACACCCACCCTGTTAGGTGATTTCTATTATGGGGTCCATAATAGGAATGAAAGAAAAGGAGGTCATGTGAGTTGTTGTGTACCTTTATTTGCTGATTGTTTCTCTAGGAAACTGCCTAAGGCTAGACCATTCAAAGATCTGAGGGGAGAATGGAAGTGGTCTCGAAGGTTGATGGGATTTACTGCAAGTGATATAAGTTGGGGATATGACATATATGTACTAGGAAAAGAAATGATTGTGAAGTCTAAATGGTTTCCTAATGTTCCTTTAATTGGGAGGAAAGGAATGATTAAGTACAATCCAGTGTTGGCCAGAAGATAACTTGGGTACCCTCTAAGAGAGCCTCCTTCTGAGGAAGATGTGAGGGAATCATTATATCTTCCTATTGAAGGAAACACAAACATGGCTGTCCAAGTATTCAGGTTTGGGACATCAGGACTCAGAAAGGAAAGAGAGAGTTTGGAAGAGTGGATCCAAACATGTATGAACCCTTTACAACATGGCTGAAGAATCATGTTAGGATTACTTTGTTGCCTTTCTCATTGGAGCTTCCCTTTTACCCAAAGGATGTGGTTCCACAGGTCCCTGCTGCATAAACCACTGTTCCTCTAGAAGATTATCAGAAGTTGGAAGCCCAGTTGAAGGGGTTGAAATTAGAGCATGCAGAAATGACTAGCTTACACCATCAAATGACTCTCTCCAAGATGACTTTAGAAGAAAAGCTGCACAAGATACAGGTGGACCAGGAGGCTAAGGAAAAGGAGTTTGCAGAGAGAGAGAGAGAGAGGCTTACTTTCAAAGAAGAGGCTTGAAGGACATCAGAAGGGAAAAGTAGTACAGGAAGAACAAGAAAAATCTCAGAGAGGCTAGGTAATCTCTCACTTGGATGCAGGGACAGAGAGATCAATACCAGGCAGAATATAAGAAGAAAGAGGAGATGTATGAGCTATAAATTGCTTCACAGAAAGATGAGTTGGAGCATGCTTACAAAAGACAACAAGAAGCTTCTCAGCAGCTGAATGAAGCTCTCTTAGAGATGGCAGACCTCAGGAGAAGGGCAGATGTGAAAAGAGCTAAAGTGGAGCTGGAGTTTACAAATGAAGGGCCAAAGTCTTCCTGTAGCTTAGAGTTTTAGTTTTCCTGTTTTTCTTGTTTTTCCGATTACCTACAGGATTGTTGTGGGAATCTTGGTTATTTTTCTGTACTTTGTGACTTTGTAAGACTTGTAACCCTACAGGGATGGTATTTATGCCTCAAGGATATGTTTTATGCAGTTATCTTTCTAGACTCTTTGGGATTTGTGTGTTTCCAACTGGTTATGGAAATGGTATGAAAATTTTGAAGAAAGTCATTACAAAAGATTATTTCAGAGGCCATATGGATTCTTTAATAAGATACCAGAACTGGGGGAAAATACCTTGATAATGAAAGCATGAAGTTTGCATTGCATATAACAGTGTTGTTGTTTTGCAGGTACAATCTTCGGATTGCTAAAATCTCTTCTAATTTCAGGCACTATAGCTACAAAGAGGGTTCCTAATAAGATTCACAGATATCCCACGAAGGAGAACAGAGGACGAGTGATGGATCAGATGCAAACTGACTTGGCAGATTTGCGTACAAGAATGAATCAGTTCATGACTCTTATGGCTGGTATGGGTTATACTCAGGAATGCTTGCGAGAGTTGGTAGAAGGGAATCAAGATCGAAATAATGGTATGGGAGATGGAGGCAATCGTAATGGTGCAGGGGCCCGTCATACTGAAATTCCTGTGGTACAACCTGGTGTTACTATTGTTAATGATGGAACTCATAATCTTCAGATGGATGGACAAGATGAACAATTTACATTGTTGGATGAAGCTGAAGGATAAGGGGCTGATATGAATCTTTGTTTTGAAGAAATGGTTGAACAGATCCGTTCTATCCAATCCCATAATTTCTTGGGGTTTGATATTACTGATTTGGGATTGGTGCCCAGAGTGAGGATCCCTTATAAGTTCAAGGCTCCAACATTTGACAAATAGAACGACACTTCATGCCCAAGAACTCATTGTAAACACCCCAAATTTTCCCTCACTTTTACTCACACCATGGCTTATGATCTCATTTTGCATAAACATCTCATTGCATCTCACATTGCATAAACAACTTCATCAAATCATTGCATGACTGCACAATTAGGGTTTTGTGATCAGATGAACCCAAGAAGTGGTATGAGCCATATCAATGGTATTGAAACATGCCAAGGGGGGTCCATGAAGGGTCTATGGTCTTATTATATCTCTAAGGATGATTGGAAGTCACAAAATGTCAAAGGATTGCACAGAAGTCCAGGCAGAGCTAGGGTTTTCCTGCACAGATGACCAAAATTAGGGTTTTGGTTTCAGAGACTTTAATCTCAAATTTTTTGTTCATTCTTGATTCTAATGGTCTAATGTGTTATAAGGATCATGTGTACCAAATTTGATGAAGAAATTCACTATGGAAGTCATCTGATCATTGGGTAACTTCTTGAGCAAGTAAAGTCAAAATCAGGGCATCTGAGGCCTCCATCAAGGGTACCAAAGGGTCATCATCATCATTTTGAGTCTCTATGATCTTTATTTGATCATTGAAGTGGTTATAAGTTCACAAAGTTGAATAATTTTGATTCAAATGCAAACATGCTATTTTTGGAAATGACTTGTAATGGAAACTTTCCATTTTGGGAAAGATATTCAACCTATTCTTTCATGACCAAAAATACTTGAAATGAAAAATCCTTGTGTAAACACCCCAAATTTGCCCTTACTCATATCACACCATGGCTTGTGATCTTTCATTTTTGCATAAGCATAAGCATACCACCTCATATTGCATATTTGTTTCACTGCATAGGTTCAAGTTCATCTGCATCTAGGGTTAGTGATCTGAGCAATCCAAGGATCCATCTGAGCCATCCCAAAGGCCTCAAAGTGTTCCAAGAGGGTCCATATGTGTTCTATCATCATATTATGTCCCTCAAAGTTCATGAAAGTCAAGGGATCACAAGAACTGGAAAAAGCATGGAAGCAGAGCAAGGGTTTTCACTACACAGATGACCAAAATTAGGGTTTTGGTTTCAGAGGCCTTAAATCCAAATTTTTGGGTCATTCTTGTTTCTAATGTTCTCAATATGTCATAAGGATCATAGGTACCAAGTTTGATGAAGAAAATCATTGTGGAAGTCATCTATTCATTGGGTAACTTCTTGAGCAAGTTAAGACAAAATCAGGGCATCTGAGGCCCCCAACAATGGAACCAAAGGGGTATTTTCATCAAATTGAAGTTCTATGATCTTTATTTGATCTTAGAAGAGGTTGGAAGTTCACAAGATTGAAGAATTTTGATCCATTTGCAAACTTGCCAAAAATGGAAATGACTTGAAATGCAAACTTTCCATTTTGGGAAAGTTTTTTCAACCTCCTCTTTCTCAACCAAAAATGCTTCAAATGAAAAATTCTTGGTCATGAAAATTGTAGATTAGGTCTCTCCCTTTTCAAAAAGTACAAGAACATGTCTTGATTCATCCTAAAATTTCAAGTTTCATGTCAAAGGGGGATTTTGCAAATTGGCATATTCAAGCATTCTAATGACTTCAAATGGACACAAACATTTCACAATATGTCAATTGGACCTCTAAACACCATAATTGTGTATTGAACCATGTATTTTCATGACTTGAACTCCAATAAATAAAAAAGGGCCAAAACTTTCAAGAATTGCAAAATGCATTGGATTCTCTCATCCACTTGTGCCAACTGCATCAAAACCATTCCATGGCTCTCCATGAAACTTGCTGAGGCCAGACACCCCAATAAATCAGACCTTCCATGGCCCATACCTCAAGTACACAAATGTTGAATTTTTGCAAAACACCCCATACCAATCACACTAGGCCACAACAACTCTCTGAACCAATCAAGACACCTTATACAAACCCTAAGAAACACAAAAGATACAACATTGAAGCCTGAATCTTCCCCACACTCAGAATCCACAAAATTTTTCAAAAACTTCCCTTCTTCGAAACTCAAGAACCAACCACTGAAACATCAATTTTCTTTCACCAATCATCTCCACATAACCTAAGGATCACAAAGCACCCTTCACCATAGCCTAAAAGCCACTAAATCAGAAATACGATTTCTGCATCCTCAGAACCAAACACCTCAAAACAGCCATCACAAGCTTGCTCTAATCTCATCTTCATCATCAGGAAGATCATTAGGGTGGTTTTGAACCAAAAGGGAGGCTAGAAAGCTCAAGAACACAAAGCTTCAACTCAGGTAGCTTCATGAACTTTTTTTCCAGAACTTGTTATTTAAGTTTCTAAATGAATCTACATGCTTCACTGATCATCCTGATATAATTTGTTTTGAAAATGATTGAGAAATGAACATGTATTGAACTTCTGAAAGTTTTGTTCATTTTCACGATTTGCTTCGAATCTTGTTTTTGATGTATGATAAATGTGTTTTGATGATGGATTCTTGTTGAGGGAGGTTTGTAGATCATTTCTGGAGCTTTAGAGCTTTTGATTTAGCCTAGGGAAGAAGATAGATGTTTTGGCTTGCCGGAGAAGATGACCGGAGCTAGCTCCGGTCACCTGAAAATGATTAGAACCCTAATTAGGGTTTAGTGGCCCAGTTTGAATATCAGCCCTTGGATGTGTATTAGCGCGTGTTTGAATGGTCCTGATTCACTCACTTAACCCTAATCAAGATTAATTAATTTAATTAATTAAAAATTTCCAGAATCAATCTCAGTCTTCCATCTGCACGCACAGTCAACCCTCACCCTCTGAATTTGAATTCCAGTCATTGGATGCGCATACTTTCACTTTAATTCAGTTTTATTTCATTTTGATTGCATTTTCTTGCATACTTAATTTAAAATAGCTAAAAACATCACAAAAATATTTCCTTTTGCATTCTGACTTTAAATATTTTTCTCATTCCAAAAATGATTTTTATTTTATTTGTTGTATTAAAAAAGTATTTTTAAAATATTTAAATGTTATTTTTAATTAATTGAAGTCTTTTAATTAATTAAAAATACATTTAGGTTTCTAAAAATCACCAAAAAAATCATGAATCATCCCAATGCATTTAGAAACATTTTCAAACTCTTCACACAAATTTCTTTTTAGGTTTGATCATAGTTTGTGAATTTTCTTTTAATTAAGGGTCATTAAAATCATATTTTTGAACCCTAACTTTAAAAAATCATTTCTGCCTAACAAAGAAGAGTTTGAAGATGATTCTTTTTGCATTGTGTTGCATATTGCATGTAGTTTATAGGTCATTTTCTTCATGATTTATCTTGAATTTTCAATTTTATTTGCATTTTTCCCTTTGAATCACCCAAAAACCCTAGAAAACTTAGGAAATTCATAACTTTTGATTAGTTAGGATTCTGACCTTCTCCTTTGGAGTGTGACCTAATATGGAATTAGGGTTTTGTTTGAGTTTTATTTCAAATTTTTATCATGTCATATGCTTTTGTTTTGTTCATTTGCATCTCATACTTTCATAAAACCCTAATTTCTCATGTTCATTTGCATTCACCTTGCATATGCATCCTTACATGAACTTTCCATGACATTTCTTGTATTCACAAGTCATTTTATACATCTTAGGACATGTTAGAACCATGCTTGATCATTTCTTCATTCATTTCCCATGATTTGCATTCATTTCATTTCATTAATTTTCATGTGTTTTCAAACCTCAAAGCATGCTTACATGACATCTCATACTTGTATGATCATACATATACACTTTGTATGCCTTTGAATCATCTCATATGACATTAACATTGCATAAACACTTCTGACTTTGGTCATTTCATCTCATTGCATCTCATTTCATTTCTTTATGCTTTGTACTTTATGCATTCATGCTAACATTTTCAGGTGGTAAGTTACTTTGAGAAGTGGATTTGCCTTCACTTCTCACTTCTCTTTATCTCTTCCATTTGCATTTTGTTTGTCTTTTAAGTGAACCTGTTCACTTGTGTTCCATTTCTCTCACTTTATTTCTTTAAGTTACTTATCTTCTTCAATTAAGTAAGTAACTTATTCTTCTGCTTCATCCTCCTTTCATCTGCTTCTTCCATTGGTGGCTTCCTTGAAGATCTTTCTTAAGCCTCACAAACCATAGGAACATCCAAGCATGACAATAATTAGGGTTGTTATTAGTCCCCCTTAGTTTTTACCTTTGAGTCTCCTTGAGTCTCTCTTCTCATCTTCATAATCAGAGACTAAACTCTTAAAGTTTTAGGACTTTGGAATTAGGGTTATGCCTGCATCCTTCTCTTAGGATGGAGTATATAACTTTAATCCTAAGTTTTAAACCTTGAATTTGTTTAAACCTCTTAATCAAATCATCTTAATAATCACTAAGACTTCATCTTGTAACTTGGGCCTTACATTAGGGTTCTAATTCTTCCTTTATGGTTAAGAAGGACTAACCCTGGTGTTTAATGGACAAGTCCCCCTCAAGTTGTCTTACAAACCATAAAATTCACTTCTTAATCTCATCCCTTAATTAAAATCTACTTAATAAAGGCTTTGTTATATAATTAATTTAATCCCTAACCATGGATTAAGCTGAGGTATCTTCCTCAACTTAAGTGTTCTCATCTATTATCCTTCTATTAGGATGGTGTAATGAGCCCACTAATATGTGATTAGAGATTAAACTCATTACTTAACACTAAACAAAAACCCAAAAATATCTAATTAATCACAAGTAGGTTAATGATCTTAATCCTACATCATCATGGTAATTAAGTTGAGATGCTTATCTCATACTTAAGTAGGCTCATTATCCCTAATCAAGGAGGATATAATGAGTTTACAAGCCTTTGATTTAGGATTAAGCTCATTAACTTATGCAAAACACCAAAAACAATAACAAAACTGAAAACACAAAAACAAACAATAATCGTCTCCTTCGGGATTCTTTTCTCATCACACTCATTCATAAACGAAAACTTGCTTCTTCCGTCTAATGCAAGACAGTTAGCACTCGATCCAGACGAGTCATACACTTGAGCATAGACAAGCAAGCAGTTCACAACCAATTTCTTTTTCAATCTCTTTGAGTCGAACTATGGTGTTCTGACTTCCTCATTGCACGAGAGGATACGTAGGCATAACTTAACTGTTATCGAACAAAAGTCTCATTGTCATCCCCCTCTTTCAGCATTCTTTTCTAAGCCTCAGTTCCTGAGCATTCACCCCTTTTGTACTGACACTTGTATATTCTTTTCCATCTTTTGCACACAGATAGCACATATACTTACTCCTTTAAACACAATCTTTTAAGCATGGATCACATTGAGTACGACGGACAATCTGGGTGCTAATACCTTCCCAGGTTGTAACCAACCCCCTTTCTCAGTTTCTCTGGTTCGCAACCGTCTTATCCATCTTTTTCTAGGTTTATGCAGCATTACCTTTCCTTCGGGATAAAAATGCCTAGCTGGCGACTCTATTCAGTTCATTTCATTTTCTCCTTTCGCCGACCGTTCTCGCTTGTACCAGGATGCAAATCTTTGGGAGCGACAGCTTGGCGACTCTGCTGGGGATCTATATCTTGCAACCAGGGCTTCTGGTTCTTTTTGTGGGTTTCTCCTAGCGCTTGTTTGATTTGTGTTCATGGGGGTGTTATGTGCTACTTGTGCTTTTTACTTATTGCTTTATTTATTGCTTTCTGTACAACTTTATTTATTGCTTTTATTTACAGTTTTATGCATTTCATACTGTTATCATCATCTGTGTTGGATCTGTTGTTTCCTTGGTGGGAGGGATTTTGAGTGATTAAGGTTCCATACCAGGGACTTGAGTGACACATAGGATAAAGTTGCTTCATATTCTTTCCCATTCCATTTCAGTCTGGTGCGGGAATATGAAACACGGTTTAGACATGGGTTTCTTCTTGAGAACTCTGTGCTACGGATTTCCTGTACTACTAGGGCTATCTGGGAAGCCTGCTAAGTCTGGATGACCTTTTATGACCTTCCGCATCTAGGTGAATTAGAGGAGGATCCTTTATGGTTATTGTAAACATTGTACCTCCGAGTTAGAAGTGTTTACACTTCTCATAACTGATCCAAGTCTGAGGATCCTTGTTCTAGAATAATACATGTGAGGGGGTTGGGATGTTTACAGGTTTGCAGGAACCCTTGGCCACATCATACCTTGTTACTAGTTTTGTTAAGGTTGTATCATTTTGGACTGTTCTTGTGAAACCTTGGACTTGTGACTCTTTATTTGAGTCCCCCACCTGGTTATTGGTTTTCTAAGCCTCCATCCGGACTTTTGAACACACATGATCCCTATCAAGATAGATAACAGATCCAGCACTTGATCACAAACCCTTGCATATCATTCTGCATACATCATTTTGCATCATTTAACATTTGTCTATTTGTTTTATAGGGTATCCACATTTTATCTTTGGTTTGGTTTTAACCTGTTCTGCTGCTCAGACTTCTTCAATTATCTGCACCGACATCTTCATCAATTGCCTTCACCAGAGTTTCTTCTTCAGCACCTTCTACAACTCTCTTCACCAGTTGTCTTCATCAAAGACTCTTCTTCAGTACCTTCTCCAGTTATCTTCATCAATTCTTAGTAGTTACCTTCATCGGTGCTTCTCCTCAGTCTTCTTCATCAACATCCATTGTCAGCATGGACACATCCAGGAAGAGCAACATCACATACCACTTCTTTGAGCCCACTTTGACAGGCATTAGACGAATCTAGTCTCTCATCACTCCTGATCATGTCCCTTTATTCAGGGAACATTATGGTGGCATTATGGACATGATCATGGACCTGGATGCATCCTAGAGGAGGATGATTCACACATGTCTACAGTTCTATGACCCTCCTCTCAGATGCTTCACTTTCCCATATTTTCATCTAGGACCATTGATGGAAGAATTCTCCATGTTGTTAGGTGTCCCTGTCAGGAGAGGGATTCCTTTCAACCCTGAGATGGTTGCTCCCAAAAATGAAGATATAGCTAAGGCTTTACACTTGGATCCTACCCTCATTGACCAGAGCATGACCACCAAGGCTGGAATCCAAGGTCTTCAAATGGATTTCTTGGTTACTCAGGCCACCCTGCATGCTGCAGCAGGGAAGTGGGAAATTGTTTGTGCTCTCCTAGCCCTCAACATATATGGAGTTATCTTGTTTGCAGACGAGCCAAAGTTTGTAAGCAAGAGTGCTATTCACCTCTTCCTATTGAGGAATCCAGTCCCTACCTTGCTTGGAGACTTTTACTACTTAGTGCACCAAAGTAATGAGAAGCAAAAGAGAAGATTGGTCAGATGCTGTGCACCCCTCTTCTACTGTTGGTTGTTAAAGCACTTGCCGAAGTCAGACACTTTCTTGAACCCTCATCAGCCAAGGAATTGGGCTAAGAGATTGATTGCCCTTACATCAGAAGACATCAGATGGTGCACTCAGAGCACCAAGGGTAAAGATATCATCACTAGCTGTGGGCAATATCCCAATGTACCTTTGATTGGAGTAAAAGGTTGCATCAACTACAACCCTTTGCTTTTCAAGAGGAAATTAGGGTATGCCTTGGTACATCCCCCAAGAGGGCAAGATTTGACAGAAACCCTCTATTGTGACATCCAACACAACCTTGCCATTGTCAAACAAGCTGCCTGGGCTTGGGACAATATTCAGAATAAGGGGACAACTATCCTTGGCAAGTGCAACAATATAGCTTCAGCTCAGTATCTTGACTGGTCTCGTGTCAGGGGACAGATAATCCGGATGCTATTCACCTTAGAGGATGTACCTGGACTATCAGCAGTGGAGCCTGCGGCTACTGTCAGTTTAGAGGAGTTTGAGAAATTGAAGGAAAGGAATACTCAGCTCTCTGAAGCTTTGAAGAAGACCCTCTGGGAGAGGAATGACAGCTGTCTGGATAATGAAAGGTTAGAGAAGCTCCAGATTGAGCACTTGACCAAGATTGAGAAGACAGATGACTACATCAGAAAGGCTAGAGTAGGAGAGTTAGTGTTGAAGAATGCCTGCAAGGAAGCTAAGACTCAGAAGGCCAGAGCCGAGCATTACTTAGAGGAGAGTCAGGCTAGGTGGATCAGGATCACTAAGGCTCGTGCACAGGAAGATCAGAGAACCCAAGCTAGGATAGAGCAGCTGAAGGCTAGTTAGAAGAAGAATCAGGCATGTTTGTTAGCAGCACAGAAGGAGATCTCTGAGTTGAAACTCCGGGCGGGTTTAAGAGGTCAAAGGATCAGGATAAGCACAAGAAGTTGACCAGTGCCATTGCCACCAGGAACCTCCTCATCAGGACCATTACAGAGCACCCAGTAGGTCCAGTGACCGAGGCTCTCCTGAAGGAAGTAAGAGAGGATGACTTTGGATTGGATGTTTGATTTCTTTGTATTTGTACCTCCTTTTGTTTGTACTTTTGATTTTGTTGTTGTATCTTAACCCACCATGGGAACTTTATTGTAATCAAACTATGTATCTTTACATTTTTGTAATATATGGTTTGTATTATTCCGTGGGTTTTATCTCTCTGCAACATCATCATTTCCTCGAAGTCTGGAAAGGTCAAAACCAAAGAACCAAACCGGATACCCTTGGAAGACAAATAGGCATCCTGCATTGCATACTAACATTATTTCTTTGTTTTGTAGGTTTTGTTTTTGTTGTTGTTTCTCACTTTGTTGTGGTTTCAGGAAACATTGCTCGTAGAAGAGTGTTCCCTATCAATAGAGTGCACCGGTACCCGACAAGAAACAACCTTCCGGGATTACAAATGGATCAGGTTCAACAGGATCTGACTGATGTGAGGACCCAAATGGCCAATGAAATGACATAGATGAGTGCCAAAATGAATCAGTTCATGGCAGTGATGACTGGTTTGGCTCAGAGCCAGGAGAGACTGAGAGAGTTAGTCAAGTGGCAAACTCCCGAGGAAAACCATCCAGGTACAGGGGGTACCAGCAACAACAATCATGTACAACCTCGTACTGATCCCCCAGAGTTTGGACCTCATTTGAACCCATACATCAATGCTATAAGAAACACCCAAGGTAACACTAGAGGGAGGGCCTTGTAGGAAGACCCTCAGGAAGAACAGTTTACTGTGGTTGGGGCTGGAGACGAAGTTTACGATCGTCGGTTGGATGAAATAGAAGAAAAGCTAAGGTCTCTTGAATCCCAAAACTCTTTGGGTTTTGATGTCATGGATATGGGATTAGTGGAGGGGGTTAGAATTCCTCACAAGTTCAAACCTCCCTGTTTTGAAAGATACAATGGCACATACTGCCCACATACCCATCTTCGGTCTTTCCTAGGGGGATTGAAAGCCTACACCATGGATGAGAAGCTGTGGATGTTTTACTTTGAGGATAGCTTGACAGGGGCATCCCGAGTGTGGTATTCTCATTTGACCAGAGCCACGGTAAGGAATTGGAAAGACCTGGCAGAAGCTTTCATTCGTCAATATCAGTATAATCTGGACATGGCTCCAAACAGAACCCTTCTGATGGGAATGTCACAGTCCTCCCAAGAAAGATTTAGAGAGTACGCCCAAAGGTGGAGGCAATTAGCTGTTGCCATTCAACCCCCGATGTCAGAAAGGGAGATGGAAGATATGTTCATGAACACTCTCCAGGGTACCTATATTGACAGGTTGGCTGCATTTTCTTCCACCAACTTTGCAAACGTGGTTGTAGCTGGGGAAAGAATTGAGAGCTTACTGAAGATGGGAAAGATTTTTGACAACAATGCCAGCTCAAGCAGTGCAAGGAAGCCATTTGCAGGACCCCGCAGATTCGGTGAAACAAATTATGTGCATATGGGAAGATGGAGACCCCAATATCTGCCAAGATCAGTTGCTTCTATCACTATTCCTACTCCACCTCCTCAATACACTCAACAACCACATCACTTCCCTCAACAACCACAGTTTCCTCAATAGAGATCCTACAACAATAATAACAACAACCAACAACAACGCCCTTTCCAGCAGCGGCCATCTCAGGTCAACAGGGTGATTGACCCTATTCCAATGCCATATGCCACATTACTGCCACAACTCCTAAAGCTTAATCTTGTCAAGTTAAGGACATTAGCTCCACCAGATCCTCAAATCCTTCCGACAAATTATGACATCAACGCCAGGTATGCTTTTCATTCTAATGCACCTGGTCACTCCACAGAAAAGTGCAGGGCTCTACATATGAAGGTCCAGGATCTGGTAGATTCAAAGGCCCTGAATTTTGCACCACCTACCAATGTCATGAAGAATTCTATACCCAACCATGGTGGGCTAAGGATAAATGCAATAGAGGAGGGCTCACCCATGAGTTTAATTGAAGACACTACAAGTATTCAGATACCTCTGGCAGAGGTTAAAGCTCAGCTTTTGAAATGCCAAGTGTTTCCAGGCTGTGAGGCCTGTTGTGAATCTTGCAAGATTTTCGAGAATGGGTGTGCAAGCTTGAGGAATGGCATCAATGGCCTGATTAAAGAAGGTATTCTGCAAATAACCACAACAGCTTCTACAACACCAACAGCTCACTTTTCTAGTGATTCTCCTACAACTGCAAAGACAATTGTTCCCACAGACTCGTCTACAAAATCAACAACCACCTCTTCCATCACTTCAACAATCAACAGTTCCATTGCATCTACTTCTACAACTACAGCAACCACCAACAACAATGTCTCCACTGTCACTATCTATTATGACCCTACAACGGTCCCAAACTCCATCAACTTTCAACAACAATCTCAGCAATAGTTTCAGCAGCAACCAAGCTTCAATTCATCACCACCAACATCCACTAGAAGTCCTGTCACCATTTTCTATGATCCACATACAATAACGGTTCCAACCTCTGCCACAGTTAGCCCAGTCACCATCACGGTGCCAGGGCCTATTCCATATGACAAAGACAACGTTGTACCATGGCATTTTGGTGCAGACCTTTACTGCAACGGAGAAAAAGTCCTTCTTGATTCTTCAGTTCCTACCTCACAAGTGGATAATGTCGGGGGAGGCGGAGGCTTCACCCGAAACGGACGCCTCTTTGAAGTCACAAGCTCCAAGACCTAGTACTGAGGTAGAGTCTACTGCCAAAGTCAAAAGGAAAAGTGTGGCACCAGAAGAACCTGCACCAAAAGAGACTCATAAATCATCCTTTGATCAGGATGTGGATGAATTTATGAGGATAATTAAAAGAAGTGACTACAAAGTTGTGGATCAGCTCCACCAGACTCCTTCTAAGATCTCCATCTTATCCCTGTTGTTGTGTTCCGAAGCTTATCGGGATGCACTACTTAAAGCCTTGCACGCTGCCTACGAGCCGGAGGAGATCACAGTGAATCGGCTTGAAACAGTAGTGTCCAATGTTAATACTAGCCATGGGCTAGGTTTTACTAATGCTGACTTAACAACGGAAGGACGTCACTGTAACACGGTGGGAGAACTGACTTTAGTTATGTTGCGGATAGCAAGAGTCGCCACCGACTTTTATTTTATCCAAAGGAAAGGCATAAAAGAACAGGAAAGACCTTTTAAAAGATTTTTGGGTCCGGGGGGTAGATTATGTAAAGGGAAGGTGTTAGCACCCTTTACATCCATGGTTATCCATGGGCTCTTAGTTACTTAGCTCACTTTGAATTGTTTTTGAAAATGTGAAGTGTGTGAATAGAAATTTTCATAAGAGTTTAATAATGATCCATGTACGGATGCGTAAAAAACTTGTGTTTGAAAATTGTTTAAAATTGTGAAGTGTTTGAGAAATTTTTGAATAGTGAGCAAGTAACTATGAGGAACCTACCCTAAAGTTTAAGTCTTTCTGTTCTTGAATCCTTTAAGTGGTAAGACTATCCCTATTATTAAGGAATAGGTAGTCATTACCTTGGATGTGTGGGACAAGTAAAGGGACATTTGTTTATATAGGCAACTGTAGGGTGTATTAAGCAATTTTGGAGGGACTGTCATCTTTATTCGAAAGGGACAAGATCATTATGAAGGCAACATTCGAAAAGGGACTTGATCTTTTATTATTAAGGGACTAGATGACTTTATTTTGAGGGACTTTTGCTTTATACACCCTACTTGACCTTTTAATTAGGCAACGATGAGGGGTAACCCTAGAAAGTGAGATGGCGATCAAAGATCGACTTACGTGTGTGAGTGTTCAATATTAATATTTATCTTTTGAATTAGGTGATCTAAATCAATTTTAAATGACATACATGTTTACACTCCCTATTTTTACTAACCATGACATAAAATAGATAATTTAAACATTTAAAAAATATTACATCCAGGAGCAATTACAATAATAATAATAAAAGCAAAATAAGCAAAAATAAATAATAATAATAATTGGGTTAGTGAAATAATAATAATAATAATAATAAATCACAATGGGGTTAGTAATAATGATAATAATAAATCACAATATATCTAAATGGGGTTAGTAATAATAAAATAGATATGAAAATAAATAGCATTAATGATAAAATAAATAAGAATATTAGCATAATAATTAAAAGATCAAATTTTTATGAATAATTATTATTTAAGATTAAGAAGAAAATATAAACAATTAATTATCATAAAGTCTTAAATGCTATAAAAATTAAGTTAATTATAAACATATTATGAAAATAAATTATATTAAATTAACAAGTTTTAATTATTTTTTTAAACATGTATTGAAAATTATTTATATACAAGAATTAAATAATAATTATAAACAAATTATAAGATACATACATAGTACAAAGATAAGGTTAATTATAATTAAATAATCATATTATTATATTTTTAGAATCTTATTGTTTTAAACATGATTTAAAATTATTTACATTATTTAGATAAGATTACATATAATGATAATATAAATAAATGATGATAATAAAAATAGAGAAACATAATTAACATTTATATGAAAATAATTAGGGTTTAAGAAGTATTATTAGGGTTTATATAAAAAATAGGTTTTTTACATATAAAATTTTTAGGGTTAATTAATTTATTTATTTATACAAAACATATAATATTAATAATTTACAATAGAATAAATATTAAATATAATAAATATTAAATAATTTTAGTGATAAAGTTTAATTTTGAAAAAAAAATGAATTTTGAATTATAGAAAAGAAAAGAATATGAACAATTTATTATTTTTTTTATCATTTTTATAATTTATTAAACTAATTATAATATAAACAAAATTAAATAGAATAAGAAAAAAGTGACAAAAATACTTACCTGGGGCTGGGATCGAACCCATGTCCTGAGCTTTGCCACCCTTAGACATACAGAGTTACCACTGGGCTGCCTGCGCGTTGTGAACATGATCCCAACAAAATCCTTTTATTATATGCCCTGCAAAAATCATAAAAAACAAAATAACGCAAAAAATGGCCTAATGAGAATCGAACCCAGGCCAGAGAGCTTTTACACGCACACATTCACCATCTGAGCTACGCATGCGTTGTGAAACAAACTTCAAACAATTACATAAAATATTAAAACAAATTTTCAAATTAGAAATTGGCGCCTCTGGACTTCATCTGCTCCAAATTACCTGCAAATTTACTTATAATTTTTCCTGCGAAATTACATACGATTTTTGTTTTACAGGTTTTCCTAGGTTCTTCCCAACGATCACCAAACCTGCAATGATTCATCAAATTGGAAACACCATTGTATTCCCCATAACGAAACAAACTTATTTGCGTGTTCAGAAATTATTTATATGGCTTATTGCACGAAACCCCAATTTTAGAGGATGAACCCTAACAATGGCATCTCACGGATTCCTCCATGAAAACTTCCTGTTTTTGTCCAGAAACACTCTATGGTCCATCACAAACATCATCAAACAGTCAAAAACGAATTAGAACAAGCAATTCAATGAAATATAAAAAAACAAAATAAACTTGAAGAACATGATTCGGTTTATGCCATTCATGGAGTTTTGGATGATGATAAGTGTTGCTATGCATTCAGTGAACATCAAGGAACATATTGAAACCTTTGGTTTGTCTTGAAAAGGGCTCTAAGTGCCAAACCGAATTGGAGTTTTTTGTGTGAATTTTGGAACTTTGCTCTTACCTTTGGAGGCTCAAATTTTCTCTCTGCTTTTGATTGCTAAATGTTCTATATATATGAGTGAATGAATTAGGTCAAAAACATTGCTCAAGACTTTGGATTTTTTGGTAGTTTGAGATTGAAAAAGATTGGCCTTTAAAATTTGAATATTCTTGATACAAGCTTGCTATTTTGGGATGATTTTCATAACTCTTGTATCAATTAGATCAAAATATCATTTATGACATTCTAGAAGCAAAATAATTTTAAATCTTCACTATTTTATATTTTATTTGAATTTAAAATGATTTTTAATATAAAAAATCATAATAAATAAAAATAAAATAAATAAAATAATGAAAATATTAAGTTAATTTCGTGCAAGATGTCTTGGTGTGGATTGGGTCATCATATGGCAAGCCCAATTAGAAAAAATTAGTTTTAAACCTCCATTTTCTTCATAAACCAACCAAAAATTTCCCAACTTTGCAAGGGCACACATCCTTCAATTTTAATGCTATGAGGGTGTTCTTGGACATTTTGGAAAGCTTGAAGAGTCCTATAACCAACCCCACTGGTTTCATGTCCATATCATTTACCAATATCAAGTTATGCCCTTTTGAAGTTGTTGACTTTTTGTTGACTTTCAAAAGGACCTATAATGTCTTAGCTCATACCTTCCAAATGAAGCATTTTTGGGCTTGGCTTGTGAGACACAAAGTTGTAGAGAATTCAATTTCCTTCAAAATGAGATTTGGATGGAGACTTGGTGATGAAGCATGTGAAAGTTATGGCTGGTCAAAGTTCAGTTGACTTTTACTGAGAAAACCCTAATTTAGAAACTCCTGATTCTTGATGATCTGAAATCTCCTTGATGAATCATGATAAACCCTTGATCGTATGATGAATTTTACTTCATATACTTGATGTTGGCAAAAAATCATGAAGTTTGACTTTGGTTTGACCACAGTTGACCTCAATTTGACTTTTTAACTGCTTTGACTGATCTGATCATCTGACTGAGCAAACTTTTGAGAAAAGTCTTGAAACTTGTCATGGGGGTTCTTACACACATATAAGATGTTATGAATCTCACTTGAAGACTTGGAAATTCATTTAGCCTGATTAAAGTCAAAACCCTAGTTTTGGATGCACTGCTTAGGAGGTGCATTGTCTGAGGGAGTTGTCAAATCTTCTGACTATTTGTGGACTTTGTGAACCTTGTGAACCATCATAAGATGTCTTGTGAACCTTATGAACCTCATGGGAGGTCTTGTGAACCTTGTGAACCTCATAAAGTGACTTGTAGACTTCATGAACCTCATGAAAGGTTTTGTAAGCATTGTGAATCTTGTGAACCTTGTGAACCTCATAAAGTGACTTGTAAACTTCATGAACCTCATGAAAGGTCTTGTAAGTGTTGTGAATCTTGTGAACCTTGTGAACCTCATAAAGTGACTTGTAAACTTCATGAACCTCATGAAAGGTCTTGTAAGTGTTGTGAATCTTGTGAACCTTGTGAACCTTCTTAGTACACAAATTCTTGTATTGTGAGGGCAAATTTTGGGGTGCAACAGCTGCCCCTGTTCAATTTTCTGAAACCTGAGGGGTTAGATTGGTATATGTGCCAGTCGTGACCGGGAAGGTTGAAGGGGATTGAACACAAAAGCCCAAAAATTTGCACTCACCGGTGCGTAAACTGATACAGAGGGTTGGTTGTATATGCTTGAGTGGGCTTAAAGATGCCACTTGGAAGAACTGGAGATGGGCTTAGAGATGCCATCTAAAGAACTGGATGTGATGATAGCTTTGTGTTGATACTGGATCTCAGTACTAGGTCTTCGTATAGGCCGTCTCTGAATCGTTTATAATTTGAATTTGTTGAATAGACCAGTAGAAATAAATCTTCGTGACGATTATCTCTTCTGGAAATATCTTGGATTAGGGAATAGATCTTTTTACAGACCGTTTGCCTACTCTCCAAGGTTAAAAGATCATCAGGATTAGTTCTTCTGAAAAATATCTTGAACCAGGGAATGGATCTTTGTACAGACCGTTTGCCTGCTATTCAAGGGCCAATAGATTAAATCTTCTGAAAATATCTTGAACCAGGGAATGGATCTTTGTACAGACCGTTTGCCTGCTATTCAAAACCAGATAGATGAAATCTTCTGGAAATATCCTGGATTAGGGAATGGATCTTCTTACAGACCGTTTGCCTACTCTCCAAGGTCAAAAGAACGTCAGGATTAGTTCTTCTAAAAAATATCTTGAACCAGGGAATGGATCTTTGTATAGACCGTTTTCCTGCTATTCAAGGTCAAAAGAACGTCAGGATTAGTTCTTCTGAAAATTATCTTGAACCAGGGAATGGATCTTTATACAGATCGTTTTCCTGCTATTCAAGGGCCAAAAGAACGTCAGGATTAATTCTTCTGAAAATTATCTTGAACCAGGGAATGGATCTTTATATAGATCGTTTGCCTGCTATTCAAGGGCCAAAAGAACGTCAGGATTAGTTCTTCTGAAAATTATCTTGAACCAGGGAATGGATCTTTATACAGATCGTTTGCCTGCTATTCAAGGGCCAAAAGAACGTCAGGATTAGTTCTTCTGAAAATTTATCTTGAACCAGGGAATGGATCTTTTTACAGATCGTTTGCCTGCTATTCAAGGGCAGATAGATGAAATCTTTTGGAAATATCCTGGATTAGGGAATGGATCTTTTTACAGACCGTTTGCCTACTCTCCGAGGACAAAAAAGTGTCAGGATTAACTCCTGAAAGTATCCTGGATTAGGGAATGGATCTTCTTACAGACCGTTTGCCTACTCTCCGAGGAAATAGATTAAATCTTCTGAAAATATCTTGAACTAGGGAATGGATCTTTGTACAGACCGTTTGCCTGCTATTCAAGACCAGATAGATGAAATCTTCTGGAAATATCCTGGATTAGGGAATGGATCTTCTTACAGACCGTTTGCCTACTCTCCGAGGACAAAAAAGTGTCAGGATTAACTCCTGAAAATATCCTGGATTAGGGAATGGATCTTCTTACAGACCGTTTGCCTACTCTCCAAGGAAATAGATTAAATCTTCTGAAAATATCTTGAACCAGGGAATGGATCTTTGTACAGACCGTTTGCCTGCTATTCAAGACCAGATAGATGAAATCTTCTGGAAATATCCTGGATTAGGGAATGGATCTTTTTACAGACCGTTTGCCTACTCTCCGAGGACAAAAAAGTGTCAGGATTAACTCCTGAAAATATCCTGGATTAGGTAATGGATCTTCTTACAGACCGTTTGCCTACTCTCCGAGGAAATAGATTAAATCTTCTGAAAATATCTTGAACCAGGGAATGGATCTTTGTACAGACCGTTTGCCTGCTATTCAAGACCAGATAGATGAAATCTTCTGGAAATATCCTGGATTAGGGAATGGATCTTCTTACAGACCGTTTGCCTACTCTCCGAGGACATCTTGAGTAATGTACGGATCATTTCTAACTTGTTGTGAATTGTTGATGCTGTTTTATCTGCATATAACTATCCTGCAAGGAGAATGTTAGTTTATGCAATATGTATGCATGCATAGTATGATGCACCTAAGTAAATGTATTATGCATTTATGGATATGTATGTTATGGTATGATATAAATGATGTATGTATGATATGATGCTGCCGGAAGAGTCTGGATGTCTTCGTATAACAACTGCTGGCCAGGGAAAATAAATCCCGATTCGTTGTTGAGGAATATGAGGATCTTGTTCCCGTCTTGTTTGATAATAAGGTATACATAACCTTCCGTATGCTGGGGATAACAAGGTATATATAACCTTCGTCTTCGTTTGATAGTAGGGTAGATATAACCTCCCGTCTTCGTTTGATAGTAGGATAGATATAACCTCCCGTCTTCGTTCGTCGTACTCTTATTGGAAAGTAAATTCCCGAATATCCGTATGAGGATAAAAGAGATGGATATAAATTCCAAGGGAGACATGACTTTATGAAGATGGATTTGTCCTACTGAGAGTTTTGTAACTGTCTTGTAGAGATGAACCGGCGAAGCTTCGTTGAAATCCTTCCCTCGTTCGTCCTTAGTAAATACTATTACTGCATTTTCATGCATTTCTGGTAAACATCAATCATATTAAGCACACATGCATTCAAGCCCAACTAATGGACGTTTCGCTTATGTAAAATAGGGTAAAAGTAAATCTGGATTCAGAGGGAAAAGTAAAGCTGAACTTGAGAACAGAAACGTTTCAACTTCGAGAGTGTATAACCAATTGGATTTGGAGCTCCTGAAATTTTTAACTTTCCTGAATACCTTCCCCGAAATCCTCATAGCTGGATCTGAAGACATGATACTGACACCATCTGATACTACTGGCGTAGACAATTAATTTCCATCATGGTTTCAGCTGAGAATCCAATATCTAGGTAATACAACGAGAGGAATGTGTCTTCAAATTGTGATGGACCATATGCGCTCCGGGTATTAGATTTGAAGAGAAAGCATTGCCCCTTGGTTGAGGATGAATTATACCATGATGGAAGTATCTGAATGTAGTTACCTCAAGAGAAATAAACAGAGTGCTCCACAATAATATGTTTCTGACATCATGAAACTCACATATATGAGGAGAGCTGCCTCTGGCTATTAAGCATTGTTGAATCTGGACCTGATTGCCCTGAATGAATTGAACAGTAACTTGGTATGCCCCCTTGATTAGGAAACAATGACCATGCCCCTGGCATTATGAATTCTGTAATGTTACCATTGGCACTTCAGATAGATGAGGAGATCTGCCTCTGGCTGTTTAAACATAGTTGAATCTTGTCCTGATTGCCCCAAATGAGTTAGGCAGTATCATGGCCTGCCCCCTTGATTGGGAGATAATGACTATGCCCCTTTGTATACATGGGCTTTCATCCAGGAAGCAACTTTGTTTATCAGAAAGACTTTGATTTATTGAACCTTCATCCTGTAAGTTTCTCTGTTTATCATACACTCAGGTATATGCAAACAAATATACGCAAAAATGCAATGCTTATGTCTGTCTTGAAGTTTTTGAAAAAGAGTTATTTTAGAAAAAACAATTTTTATGAAAACTGTGATATTAACTCAAGTTTTATAATAAGCCCTAAAGGAGTCAAGATACCTTTTTGTAGCAGTACGCTTTCAAACTAACCATGCTTCAGTTAGGACTTTTAAAGGGTTATAACGTGGCCTGGTTCACGGTTTAAGAAACAAAGGATAAAGGCTCAAATTTTATTTGTACCCAACCCATTCTCCATGATGTTCTTCAGTCCTATACTCAGTTAACTTATGCATTAAGGCTCAAATGAGTTTGGAATTGTAACACTGACATTTGTGATGGTTCAGAAACTCTAAATTTATTTGAACATTCAGTCATCTTTCTTTGTTGAGGATTCATAGTGACCTCTTTTTTTCTTTTGACTTTGTTATCCCTTCTTTTTGCCTGAACTGTTTATTTCAAAGTTACAGTCAGCGGGATGTCTTAATTTTTTTTACTAAGTCTCCTTCATAGGTTTTGACTTAGTGGGTTTTTCTTTTTGCTGGATATTGACTGTCAGGTTTCATGATTATAGAGAACCATCATTAGTTGTGTACAACACAAATAATTGGCATATTTGAGTTAACCGAGTAACTACCCTGCCCCGGGTTATGAATAAAGGTTTTGATTTATGCGAGAATAAAAACTCCTACTTCATAGGCTCAAAAGGGTTGACTAGGGATTAACTTCCTTATATCTCCATTGTTTAGGAATTGAAACAATGCCTGTACATCGTCAGCATAGTCTGTTCAAAAGCATACTGCCTAATATTATGGTATTGTTTTCATCATCCTCCCTCTACAGGCTTATAGCTTTATCAGGAGTTAAATATCACAAAATAGAAATATGAAGCATAGTTCAAAATATAGTGAAACGAATGGATTAATTCAAGACAAACATATGCAATGCATTAATGAAAACAAAAGTTTAACATAATAATAAGTGTTCAAACAAATAAAAGAAATTACAAATGAAAATTTAAATGTTCTCAAAGTCTCTTCCTCTAAACTTGTCACTCCAGTTATCTGGAAACTTTGATGCTTAATGGACGATAGAAGAACTCAACCTGGCCTTCTGGAGTAACCTCAAGTATTCCTTCGTCGATTAGGTCTTGAATCTTATTCTTCAATGCCCAACAGTTATTAGTGTCATGACCAAGACAGTCGGAGTGATACATACACCTTGCCTTGGGATTATAGCGAGGAGAAGAGGTGTTAGGATTTTTAGGAGAATTTTCCAAGGAAATCAACTTCATCTCCAACAGGCATTGCAAAACTTGTGACATTGGTGTGCTGGACCGGATGAACTGTATTCTACATTCCTTGTATAGAAGTGGATTAACCTTATCAGGTCTTTTTTCTTCAACTAAAGAACAATCAGTGTCAACCTGTCTCTTACCTTCTTTTATCCTCATCTTCCTTTCAACCAAATCAGCTTGTTTTAACGGATGTTGATTGACAATTAGATTCCTTACCCCATTACTTTGAAGTTTTTGGACAAAGGTTCTCAGCTCTTCTTGCCCCTGAGATAAACTTTGGATAAGAGCCACCTGGCCATTCATCTGGATCCTCATTTCTGTTATCTCAGCTTGCAATTATTCCAACTGACCATCCTTGTTGTCCTCAGGACTCTTCTTCTTAGCCAGCAGTGTCTTCAACTCATCTTGTCCCTTGGACAAGCTCAGAATCAGCTCTTGGAACTGTGCATTTTGTGCCTGGAGATCTTTAACTGTTTGTTCAAGAGCCATTGCTGAAATAAACAGCGAGAAGATAAGAAACCTGTAACTGAGAAACCTGTGATGCAATGATATGGTATGTGAATGTGTATGCAATGTTTTCAAGGACCGCGGGATTTAAATTTGCTTAAACAAACAAAAAGGTAAACTTTTATTAGTAGTAAACTTGTTTGCCCCTTGGGCTTACAATCAAAATGAATACAAAAAATGGGGTTTTAAGTCTCCCACAAACGTTTCCTCTTTATGTTGACGTATGAGTTGAGATTCCGCTCCTCGTGAAGTTGCTTTATTAATTCCAAGATTCTTTCTTGGCTTGCTTTGTAATGAGCCTCGAAGGTATCCCTTTGCTCCTTCAACTGGATCCAGGATCTCTGTAAATCTTCCATGTCAGTAGGCATGTCTGGGTGAAGGATGGTATAAGCAGTGTCTCCTTCAGCAACAGGTTCCATGGTAACTGGCAGGATGGCAGGATATGGCATCATGAGAGTCTGAGCACGAGATCGCACACATCTGAGATAAGCCTCCATAGGAATAGTGTACTTAGGCTCCAGTGTCTTGCTGTCAACCCTGTTTACTTTTCCCCAAGATCGTATGAATCTCTGACGGTAACCTTGAAGATCGTTGTCGTAATCAAACACAATGCCCTGAATCAACACGTCATGTGGTCCATCACTCCGAGCGTAACCAAACTGTCGTAAAGCTAAAGAGGGGTTGTAGGTGATGCCTCCTCTTATGCCTAGAAGTGGCACATTAGGATACTCCCCACAACGGTCAATGATAGTGACATTCTCCATGGATCTGGAGCACCAATGAATATCTGAATGCGAGAGTGACATGATCCTTTTGGACCATCTGAACCCTTGCTCATTCTTCATTATTGAGCGAGGAAGGTGAGAAATAAACCACCTAGAAAGCAAAGGTATGCAGCACATCAAAGTTCCTCTTGCCCTTGTAGTACGAGCATGAAGAGAATGTAGGATGTCTCCAAGCAATGTAGGTACTGGATTGTGACTCAGGAATATGTTGATGGCATGAACGTCTATGAAGTGATCTGGATTGGGGAACAATACTAAGCCATAAATCAGCAAGGCTAAGATCTCCTCAAAAGCATCATAGCTCATGGCCTTCAAGAGCACCTGAGCCTTATCCATTAGTACCTTAGCAAGAATACCCTTAACTCAGCTTCTCGTTTCTAGAACAATGTCAGACTTCTTTAAATGTAGGGCTGTAGCAATAACTTCTGGTTTAAGCTCCTTCTCCAGGCCTGTGAAAGGTCTTTGATCAAGAACAGGTATACCCAGAAGTTTAGAGAACTCCTCCATTGTAGGAACCAGCTGATAGTCAGGGAATGTAAAGCAATGGTGCTTAGGGTCAAAGAACTGAAACAGAACACTCATCATGTCTTCATTAAACCCTGAGGTGACTAGATCCAATAGGTGACCATGTCTCTTGAAGAACTGGGAATGATCAGACACTTGAGAAACCAACTCTTTAAGCTTAGAAGGTATCCCTACAAAGTTGATCCTGATGGTGTTCCTACGAGCAGAAGTCATGACCTGCAACAAAGAACAAAGATAAATCCTTTGGTCCTTGAAATGGTTAGTGAAAATGCTATGCTTATGATGCATGATGATGTCATGATGTTATGCTCAATCACAAACATGTGGTACACACAAACGAGTCACACAATAGCCCTAGGTTTAAAGGCTTGCATGAGGTTTAAAGGTAAGTACCCTCCCCTGAAGTTAGTTGGTTCATCCTGTCCTACAAAAGTAACCAGGTTCTAAGGGATCTCAATATCATTGATCCTTCACAAGGGTGGTTGTTCAGTAGGCAACTTACTTGCCAACCAAAACCCTCCAAGTTTAAGATCTCAATGAGCGTAGTATCGAGTGTCAACCAACTTCAGTCTGCACCAAAGCCGGTTACCTCACTACCTTCTAAAGGCCAAGATGGGATAACTAGGGTTCTAAAAGTTAGTTAGTGCATTGACAACATATGGCAGCCTCATATTATCCTCAACTTGACTTAAGGAACATAAGCACCCACCAAGAAGTCACACTAACTATGGCCACCAGATCAACCATATCGATATACGTCGTACAGTTTCCTATGTCTATTGCCATTTACCAAAGGTACACTAGATCCGGGTTAGGACCTTTCACACATAAGAGCCCAACAAGTAAAGTAAAGCAAACAAGGCAAACAATTTTAAGTGATCTAATTCCTAAGGGTACCCCTCTTTTATTAAATCCCCAGCAGAGTCGCCAGTTCTGTAACACGGTGGGAGAACTGACTTTAGTTATGTTGCGGATAGCAAGAGTCGCCACCGACTTTTATTTTATCCAAAGGAAAGGCATAAAAGAACAGGAAAGACCTTTTAAAAGATTTTTGGGTCCGGGGGGTAGATTATGTAAAGGGAAGGTGTTAGCACCCTTTACATCCATGGTTATCCATGGGCTCTTAGTTACTTAGCTCACTTTGAATTGTTTTTGAAAATGTGAAGTGTGTGAATAGAAATTTTCATAAGAGTTTAATAATGATCCATGTACGGATGCGTAAAAAACTTGTGTTTGAAAATTGTTTAAAATTGTGAAGTGTTTGAGAAATTTTTGAATAGTGAGCAAGTAACTATGAGGAACCTACCCTAAAGTTTAAGTCTTTCTGTTCTTGAATCCTTTAAGTGGTAAGACTATCCCTATTATTAAGGAATAGGTAGTCATTACCTTGGATGTGTGGGACAAGTAAAGGGACATTTGTTTATATAGGCAACTGTAGGGTGTATTAAGCAATTTTGGAGGGACTGTCATCTTTATTCGAAAGGGACAAGATCATTATGAAGGCAACATTCGAAAAGGGACTTGATCTTTTATTATTAAGGGACTAGATGACTTTATTTTGAGGGACTTTTGCTTTATACACCCTACTTGACCTTTTAATTAGGCAACGATGAGGGGTAACCCTAGAAAGTGAGATGGCGATCAAAGATCGACTTACGTGTGTGAGTGTTCAATATTAATATTTATCTTTTGAATTAGGTGATCTAAATCAATTTTAAATGACATACATGTTTACACTCCCTATTTTTACTAACCATGGCATAAAATAGATAATTTAAACATTTAAAAAAATATTACATCTAGGAGCAATTACAATAATAATAATAAAAGCAAAATAAGCAAAAATAAATAATAATAATAATTGGGTTAGTGAAATAATAATAATAATAATAATAATAATAATAAATCACAATGGGGTTAGTAATAATGATAATAATAAATCACAATATATCTAAATGGGGTTAGTAATAATAAAATAGATATGAAAATAAATAGCATTAATGATAAAATAAATAAGAATATTAGCATCATAATTAAAAGATCAAATTTTTATGAACAATTATTATTTAAGATTAAGTAGAAAATATAAACAATTAATTATCATAAAGTCTTAAATGCTATAAAAATTAAGTTAATTATAAACATATTATGAAAATAAATTATATTAAATTAACAAGTTTTAATTATTTTTTTAAACATGTATTGAAAATTATTTATATACAAGAATTAAATAATAATTATAAACAAATTATAAGATACATACATAGTACAAAGATAAGGTTAATTATAATTAAATAATCATATTATTATATTTTTAGAATCTTATTGTTTTAAACATGATTTAAAATTATTTACATTATTTAGATAAGATTACATATAATGATAATATAAATAAATGATAATAATAAAAATAGAGAAACATAATTAACATTTATATGAAAATAATTAGGGTTTAAGAAGTATTATTAGGGTTTATATAAAAAATAGGTTTTTTACATATAAAATTTTTAGGGTTAATTAATTAATTTATTTATACAAAACATATAATATTAATAATTTACAATAGAATAAATATTAAATATAATAAATATTAAATAATTTTAGTGATAAAGTTTAATTTTGAAAAAAAAAATGAATTTTGAATTATAGAAAAGAAAAGAATATGAACAATTTATTATTTTTTTTTATCATTTTTATAATTTATTAAACTAATTATAATATAAACAAAATTAAATAGAATAAGAAAAAAGTGACAAAAATACTTACCTGGGGCTGGGATCGAACCCATGTCCTGAGCTTTGCCACCCTTAGACGTACAGAGTTACCACTGGGCTGCCTGCGCGTTGTGAACATGATCCCAACAAAATCCTTTTATTATATGCCCTGCAAAAATCATAAAAAACAAAATAACGCAAAAAATGGCCTAATGAGAATCGAACCCAAGCCAGAGAGCTTTTACACGCACACATTTACCATCTGAGCTACGCATGCGTTGTGAAACAAACTTCAAACAATTACATAAAATATTAAAACAAATTTTCAAATTAGAAATTGGCGCCTCTGGACTTCATCTGCTCCAAATTACCTGCGAATTTACTTATAATTTTTCCTGCGAAATTACATACGATTTTTGTTTTACAGGTTTTCCTAGGTTCTTCCCAACGATCACCAAACCTGCAATGATTCATCAAATTAGAAACACCATTGTATTCCCCATAACGAAACAAACTTATTTGCGTGTTCAGAAATTATTTATATGGCTTATTGCACGAAACCCCAATTTTAGAGGATGAACCCTAACAATGGCATCTCACGGATTCCTCCATGAAAACTTCCTGTTTTTGTCCAGAAACACTCTATGGTCCATCACAAACATCATCAAACAGTCAAAAACGAATTAGAACAAGCAATTCAATGAAATATAAAAAAACAAAATAAACTTGAAGAACATGATTCGGTTTATGCCATTCATGGAGTTTTGGATGATGATAAGTGTTGCTATGCATTCAGTGAACATCAAGGAACATATTGAAACCTTTGGTTTGTCTTGAAAAGGGCTCTAAGTGCCAAACCGAATTGGAGTTTTTTGTGTGAATTTTGGAACTTTGCTCTTACCTTTGGAGGCTCAAATTTTCTCTCTGCTTTTGATTGCTAAATGTTCTATATATATGAGTGAATGAATTAGGTCAAAAACATTGCTCAAGACTTTGGATTTTTTGGTAGTTTGAGATTGAAAAAGATTGGCCTTTAAAATTTGAATATTCTTGATACAAGCTTGCTATTTTGGGATGATTTTCATAACTCTTGTATCAATTAGATCAAAATATCATTTATGACATTCTAGAAGCAAAATAATTTTAAATCTTCACTATTTTATATTTTATTTGAATTTAAAATGATTTTTAATATAAAAAATCATAATAAATAAAAATAAAATAATGAAAATAATGAAAATATTAAGTTAATTTCGTGCAAGATGTCTTGGTGTGGATTGGGTCATCATATGGCAAGCCCAATTAGAAAAAATTAGTTTTAAACCTCCATTTTCTTCATAAACCAACCAAAAATTTCCCAACTTTGCAAGGGCACACATCCTTCAATTTTAATGCTATGAGGGTGTTCTTGGACATTTTGGAAAGCTTGAAGAGTCCTATAACCAACCCCACTGGTTTCATGTCCATATCATTTACCAATCTCAAGTTATGCCCTTTTGAAGTTGTTGACTTTTTGTTGACTTTCAAAAGGACCTATAATGTCTTAGCTCATACCTTCCAAATGAAGCATTTTTGGGCTTGGCTTGTGAGACACAAAGTTGTAGAGAATTCAATTTCCTTCAAAATGAGCTTTGTATGGAGACTTGGTGATGAAGCATGTGAAAGTTATGGCTGGTCAAAGTTCAGTTGACTTTTACTGAGAAAACCCTAATTTAGAAACTCCTGATTCTTGATGATCTGAAATCTCCTTGATGAATCATGATAAACCCTTGATCGTATGATGAATTTTACTTCATATACTTGATGTTGGCAAAAAATCATGAAGTTTGACTTTGGTTTGACCACAGTTGACCTCAATTTGACTTTTTAACTGCTTTGACTGATTTTGACTTATCTGATCATCTGACTGAGCAAACTTTTGAGAAAAGTCTTGAAACTTGTCTTGGGGGTTCTTACACACATATAAGATGTTATGAAGCTCACTTGAAGCCTTGGAAATTCATTTAGCCTGATTAAAGTCAAAACCCTAGTTTTGGATGCACTGCTTAGGAGGTGCATTGTCTGAGGGAGTTGTCAAATCTTCTGACTATTTGTGGACTTTGTGAACCTTGTGAACCATCATAAGATGTCTTGTGAACCTTATGAACCTCATGGGAGGTCTTGTGAACCTTGTGAACCTCATAAAGTGACTTGTAGACTTCATGAACCTCATGAAAGGTTTTGTAAGCATTGTGAATCTTGTGAACCTTGTGAACCTCATAAAGTGACTTGTAAACTTCATGAACCTCATGAAAGGTCTTGTAAGTGTTGTGAACCTTGTGAACCTCATAAAGTGACTTGTAAACTTCATGAACCTCATGAAAGGTCTTGTAAGTGTTGTGAATCTTGTGAACCTTGTGAACCTTCTTAGTACACAAAGTCTTGTATTGTGAGGGAAAATTTTGGGGTGCAACAGTCACCACAACAAAGCTTTACACATCACCATAGAGTGTAAAGGAGTTGTGCTCTCTCATGTTCTTGTTGACACTGGGTCCTTACTCAATGTCCTGCTGAAGAAAGCTCTTGTCAAGCTCGAATATGATGGTATAGCTCTCCGACCAAGCAATTTGGTGATCAGGGCTTTTGATGCCTCAAAGAGGTCTGTTCTTGGAGAGGTGGAGCTGCCTGTGATAATCGGTCCACAGGTCTTTCAGATTACTTTCTATGTGTCGGAGGAGATTTGTTTGTTGGGTCGATCATGGATTCACGCCGCTGGCGCAATTACATCGACCCTTCAGCAGAAATTGAAATATGAGTGGGAAGGACAGATTATCACCATCTGTGGTGAAAAGGACATCTTTGTTAGCCATATGGCTACATACAAATACATTGAGATGGATGGTGAAATCCATGAAACCATGAGCCAGGGGTTCGAGGCTCTGAACATCAATGAGGCGACGACTGAAATATTTGCTGCATCCCAGGAGGATAGGATGGGTACTTCAATTGTCTCCTATTAGCAAGCCCGGAAGGTTATTGAAGATGGTAATGCCCAAGGCTGGGGCAAGCTGCTACCGGTAGAGAAGAAGGAGGACAAACTCGGTTTGGGTTATAAACCATTCCGACAAGATCAAGCAGAGGCTGCTAAGGAGCCCAAGTTCATCAGTGGGGGGATGCTCACCCCAGATGTTGTTAACAACGTGGAAGACGGGGCGGAAAACGACCTCAACTTGGAGAACTAGATACGTCCAAAGATCCTAGGTCACCAAGTCCTTAACTGGTCTTCCCAGGAAATTATAAGGGTTACTCCTGCAGAGTAATTATTATTTCCTGCCCTATTTAGAATGCATCAAGTCCTGCATCTTGCCCAAGGTGTCAGGACTCATTTTGTAATAGGGCCATATTATAATTTTGTGCAAATGGATTATCAATGAATACCGGACATCTTTTGCAAACAAGTCTCTTTTTTTCGCTCACTATCTTTTCATTTTTCACTTTTGTACAAAACAATAAAATGGCAATGTTTTCAAAATAACTAATTTCACTTACACTTTTCTAAACAAGATTAAAATTGATCACTAAAACAAACAAATCTCAACCCTTGCAGAGATTATCCTCCAGATTGCACCGACAACAGCACTGCTATGACCTTGTATGACTTCGACAATCCAATCAATCAAGCTGATAAAGGGGTTGAAGAAGACTACGAGTTACTTGAAGATTTAGCCAGGTTGTTGAGGCAAGAAGAGAAAGTAATCACTCCTCATCAGGAGGAGGTTGAAACAGTTAATCTTGGTACCGAAGAGGATTTGAAAGAAGTGAAGATTGGGGCCAGTCTACAGGCTTCAGTAAAAGAACAGCTCATTGACATGCTTCAAGAATACGTCGACGTCTTTGCTTGGTCCTATCAAGACATGCCAGGTCTAGATACAGATATTGTTATGCACAAGCTGCCATTAAAAGAAGATTGCCCTCCAGTGAAGCAAAAGCTACGCCGTACTCGCCCAGATATGGCCATGAAGATTAAGGAAGAAGTACAAAAACAGTGGGACGCCGATTTCCTTGCTTATACTAGTTACCCGTCGTGGGTTGCTAACATTGTACCAGTGCCTAAGAAGGATGGTAAAGTACGTATGTGTGTGGATTACCGGGATCTGAACAGAGCTAGCCCGAAGGATGATTTCCCGTTACCTCACATTGATGTATTGGTCGACAACACAACTCAGTTCTCGGTATTTTCTTTCATGGATGGATTTTTTAGGTATAATCAGATCAAGATGTCACCCGAAGACATGGAGAAAACAACCTTCATCACACCTTGGGGCACGTTTTGTTACAAGGTAATGCCTTTTGGACTAAAGAACGCTGGTGCAACTTATCAACGGGCTATGATAACTTTATTCCACGATATGATCCACAAAGAAATTGAATGTTACGTGGATGACATGATTGCCAAGTTCCTCACTGAAGAAGAACATCTGGTAAATCTGCTGAAGTTGTTCAAACATCTGAGAAAGTATCAGCTGAAGCTAAACCCCAACAAATGCACATTGGGGGTACGTTCTGGTAAGCTGTTGGGATTTATTGTAAGTGAAAAGGGAATTGAAGTTGATCCTGACAAAGTCAAGGCCATTCAGGAGATGCCTGCACCTAGGACTGAAAAGGGAGTTTGGGGGTTCTCAGGTAGATTGAACTACATATCAAGGTTCATATCTCATCTTACTGCAACCTATGAACCCCTATTCAAATTGTTAAGAAAGGAACAAACAGTCAGGTGGAACGAAATTGTCAGAAGGCTTTTGACAAGATCAAGGAATACCTGCAAGAACCTCCGATTCTCATGCCTCCAATTGAAGGAAGACCTCTGATAATGTACCTGACAGTATTAGAAGGATCAATGGGGTGTGTGCTGGGCCAGCATGATGGGTCTGGTCGTAAAGAGTATGCAATATACTACCTAAGCAAAACGTTTACCGACTGTGAACAATGTTATTCACTGCTCGAGAAAACTTGTTGTGCTTTAGCGCGGGCTGCTCGCCGACTAAGGCAGTATATGTTGACTCACACCACCTTATTAATCTCAAAAATGGACTCCGTCAAGTACATATTCGAGAAGCCAGCACTTACCGGAAGGGTTGCAAGATGGAAAATGATTCTGACAGAGTATGACATTCAATACACATCTCAAAAGGCCATCAAGGACAGTGTACTGTCTGACTATCTAGCTGAGCAACCCATTGATGATTACCAGCCCATGAGATTTAAAAGACCTAATTGAGGCAGGGTTTATTCTGAAAGCATATTACCAACAAGGTTGCGTAAAATGACTCCCATATATTTGCTAATATCCAATCTTGATTGCACATTATTCTTGCTGCATTTTTTACGCACTTTCTAAATCAACACATCGTTTGGACCAACGATCCATTCGTCACACTATCACAACATTCAAATAAATTGACTTTTTCAAAACTCGCATGAACGTTACATTAACACTACTATTTGTGTATGAATAATTTAATTGCAATTCAGTGTTTGACATCAGTGCAATCCCAACAAAGGGCAATCGAAAGAGGAACCTGAATCAATACTTCTTCAAAATCAGCTCAATCAGGGGCAAAAGCATTCTTAACAGCTCAATCAGGGGCAAGATCACCTTCAAAGGCTCAATCAGGGATAGACACCTACCAAATAAAAACACTGGGACAGATCATGCCATGGCCATTGTCAAAGCTTCCCCACCAGATTTATTTCAAATACCCTACAGACAGGGGCAAGCAAACAAGGAGCAAATCTTCCTATCTCTTTTCCCCAGTTGAAGAATCAGATCTTGCCAGACGTTGTCAACCATTCAAAGAAAAGCAATCTTCACGTGTCAACCAAGTCGCTCCGCTCATTAGCAACTGACCGAACTTGGAGCATTCAGATCCATCCTCTGACCATACATCGTTGAAGATCGAGTGTCGGGGAATCAAACCCTCCACCCACCCAAAGTCCAATTGTTATTGGCAACTACCAGACCAAAAGTCCACCAAGCTGACACCTTTCATTTTCCAATCACCTCATATGCATCATTTACATCAATCATTTACAGCATACACATCATTTGCATACATAAATAAATCAGACTTTTTTTATATTCCCCAACATTTTTAACTTATATCTCAGTGCATAAACATTTGCCTCGTACTTCCATCATTATGGAATACCATTTCAAAAAAATCAAACATGCATACATAAGTCAGGATCCAGGATCGATCGAAGATTCCAGGCATCTCCTCAGCGATTCCAGTGGTCGTCCCCCATTGGATAATTTTCTTCAACCTTTTGTCATTTTTCCAGTATTCCTCAACCAGATCGAATTTAATTTTTCAGTCACCCGGTTTTCCGTTTGGTGGCGGGGGTCGTTATTTATTTTTTCAGTCGCCCGGTTTTTCGCTTTGGCGGCGGGGATCGTTTAAATTTTTCAGTCACCCGGTTTTCCCTTTGGTGGCGGGGATCGGATTTAATTTTTTTTCAGTCGCCCGGTTTTCCCTTTGGCGGCAGGGATCGAATTTATTTTTTCAGTCACCCGATT
Source organism: Lathyrus aphaca (assembly GCA_963966055.1). Lineage (NCBI taxonomy): Eukaryota > Viridiplantae > Streptophyta > Magnoliopsida > Fabales > Fabaceae > Lathyrus > Lathyrus aphaca. The sequence continues at coordinate 116,930,813 of OZ014524.1, read as the reverse complement.
TTCCCTTTGGTGGCAGAGGTCGTTATTTAATTTTTCAGTCGCCCGGTTTTCCCTTTGGCGGCAGGGATCAAATTTAATTTTTCAGTCGCCCGGTTTTCCCTTTGGCGGCGGGGATCATTTAATTTTTTTCAGTCACCCGGTTTTCCCTTTGGTGGCGGGGATCAAATTTAATTTTTCAGTCACCCGGTTTTCCCTTTGGTGGCGGGGGTCGTTATTTAATTTTTCAGTCGCCCGGTTTTTCCTTTGGCGGCGGGGATCGTTTATTTGTTTCAGTCACCCGGTTTTCCCTTTGGTGGCGGGGATCGAATTTAATTTTTTCAGTCGCCCGGTTTTTCCTTTGGCGGCAGGGATCGAATTTAATTTTCAGTCACTCGATTTTCCCTTTAATGACGGGGTCAAATTTTAATTTCAGTCGCCTTATCATCCTTCAGTGATGAGTGATTTCGTTTTTCAGTCAACTTATTTCTTCGCTGTGTCATCCATTTTTCCAGTTTTCGGTCATTTAGCTTTAATCATTACACATTTTCTTCTATCGGACAAATTTAGAGTCTGTTAATATCTAATTATCTTATACCTTGAAAGTTTGAACGCGAGCCAGTTCATCTTACTCGGTCTAAGCCAATTCGATAGGGGCAACTGTCATACCCCAAATTTGTCCTACTTGCACCATTTTTATTTTACTATCTAACCATTATTCAAAAATCCAAAAAATATGTACCATTTTATTTTCTGTCTAACCGCGTATTAAAAAAAAATCCAAAAAATGTCATTTGAGTTTGTCAGTGTTTGTGTGCAGTACGAGTTTAAAAATCAGTGTGTTGTGTGGGTGTCGGTTATTCGATTCCATAATCCATCTCATTTCCTTTTTATTCTCTTTTATCTTTTATTTAAAATTATTTTTAAGCCCATTAATTTTAGGCCCATTTACTTTTATACAAAAGCAAAAAAAACATTTTCTCATTTCTATTATTACTATTACTAGTTTATTATTTTTTATTATTATTAGTATTATTATTATTATTATTTTTATTATTATTATTATTACTTTATTATTTAGTATTTTATTATTATCACTGTTATTATTATTATTATTTTCATTAGTATTATTACTATTACTATTATTACTATTATTATTATTGTTATTTTTATCCACCTTTTTGTTATCATTTCTATTATTATTATTATTATTTTATTATTATTATTATTATTATTATTATTATTATTATTATATAAAAGAAAAAAACTAATTCTACTCACAGCCATTTTCATCAGCCACAGTTTACTTTCCAAATAGAATATCATAATTGTCTCTAAAATAAATATCTTCTGACCCCACAAAATCCTTCATTATGCACTACAATCAAACAATTCCACTAGCACCTGAAAGAGATACGCAACGCACAAAAAAAACAATCACAACATCAACACTAACATTTTTTTTCCAATTTCACAGTTTGCATCCTTATCCCAATTCCTCTGATTTTTCCTTTTATACCCCTCTTGAATTTCTCTTATAAAACAACATCTCCATTCATTCTTGAAAAAAAGCTTGAAAACCACCAAAAAACCTCTGTAAAAACAATCCAAAAACCAAGCTTCAATCACCAAAAAATAAACTAAAATTCTGTAAAAATTCCTTCAAACAACTTCCTCACCACCACCAAATCACATTGCAAAACATCACCATCAACCATTCTGCAAACCATACAATAACCTCACCATTCTTCCTAAAATCAACACCTCTCCCTTGAACATCACAACAGAACCCGCAGAAGAAAAACCTTCACCTTCCACCTTCATAGCCTTTCTTCATACCATATCTTTATCAACCACAAAATCCAAAAACGCCAAACCATAAACAAATGAGAAGAAAGATTCAAACCAAAACAAAAACAAACCTTCTATCAATCTGAACCGAAAACGTGAATCTTTAATCTTCAAACCCTTCACTGAAATCTTGCACAACTCACAAACCTTCAAAACCAAACCCATCGTCAAAACCAGATCCGAAAACCTACGAAACGCTCCACCACCCTCATGATTCATAAACAAAAACCTCACCATCATCGAACAGACCGCGAGGAATCCGAAAAGAAAACACCGCCTTTGAGACAAACCGAAAACACCCTCAGTGCTTAACCTATCCTTCAATCTTCCTCACTCACCACCATTTATTTTTCCTTTAGTAAAACCGAAACAACTTTTCAATAAACCACACCACAAACTATGAAACAACCAAGCCTCACCGTAGACCATAACGCAACCCAAACACCACCATCACGTTAAAAAAAAAGAAACTGAAACTTGAACCAACCGCCGGAAGCCACCTTCACCAACTTAAAACACCATAACACCACATCCAAATCCGACCGAAAAGCCACACAAAATCAGAACAAAAAACCGCGATTCAAAAAACCTGAGAGTTTGAAACCAAAATCCAAAACCGCATACAAACTCTGAACCGAAAAAAGCCAAACCGCATGAAACTTGAGCGAAAATCGGCGAGAATCGAAACAGAAACGTAACACAGACCAACGAACACAACCTTCAAAACCTTTGAAACTGAACCACAAAACTGAATGAAATTAACCGAATCAGGGAGAAACGCATCTGCGAGTTACCACGAGAGCGAATTCGAAAACACCACCACCGCTGTGAATCTGTGATCTGAACCGAATCGCAAACTGTTGTGCGAAACCGATATTACCATCGCGAACAGAGAAACACAAGGAGTGAGAGTAAGGACGCGATAGTGGAGAGTAAAGGGTTGCCGAGTTCGAAATCTCGTTTTGTTTTTTTCTTGTTGTTGTGCTTTTAGAAGAAGGGGGTCCCCTGTTTTCATTAGTATTTGTTACTAATTTGTGGTTATTTTATATTGAAACATTTACTAGTTTTTTTCATTTACTTTTTTTCTTATAAATCAGCCGCGGGCCTTGGACAACTTTAATTTGATTAAGCTCACACCAATAAACCACACTACATATCACAGACCTCCTCATTTATTTTGGTTTTATTTTCCTTTTTATTATTTTTGTTTTAGAATTCTGTTTGGTCTTTTGTTAAAGTCCGCCACTGTTTACTAATCCAAACACCAATGCGACGCACACCCTCCCACTTACTTTCTTTATTTTTTTTACTTATTTATTTTCATTTTTACTGATTAAAGTATAGTTGGGATTTAGAATCCAATGGTTCTATTTTGCTAACTACTATCCCATTTCCTACAATCTATCTTCCCTTCAAATCTTCATGTTTGTTTTATTTTGTTAATACTTCATACCTTCTTCTTTTTTTAAATAAAAAAAAATATGTTCAATTAATGGTAGATTTTGGGGTATTAGGATTTTAGATTATTTATGTTTATTCTCATTTATTCGATTTCTATATTTTAAGTGTCATTTATTTTAAGGGCCGATGATATAACAAACGGTCGACGTTTCGCCCGATTTCATTAAATCGGTGATACTCGATCAATATGAGGCCTTTGTATTTTAAGTTCTTATTTTTCCATTTTTCAAATTTATTTTTATTTCACAAATTAATTTAATTTATTATTTTTATTTATTTATCAATTGGCACTTTATTTAATTTATTCAATTTATCGCTTTTTAATACATAAAACGATTCGACTCCTCATATAATGATTTTAACATTAAATCAATTCTAAGGTAGTTAACGAACCAAATTTCGACGCATCCGAAAAGGTCCAATGCCTTCGAATAGTTGCCTTCGAATAAAAAGGCCGAACGCCTCCGAACAGTTCGAAAACACTGCATACACGCTTTCTCTTGGGCAAACTACAATGACACCCTTTATTTCTCGCAATCCCCTGTAACTTATTTTGTACCCCCCTCCCATTACTTTGTACGCATTTTATTTTTCGCATTTTATCGATTATTATTTCGTTCGTAAACCCTTGGTCCAACGCCAAGTGGTTGCACTTTCACACACTCGCACTTTATTTTTCATTTTTTGTTTTCGTTTATTAGGATCCACTTCACCTTGCGAGCCGAGCGCATTGTGCCTCGCTAACAAACCACAAAATAAAACTCCATTTGCATTCACCCTCTAACCTCAAAAAATCAAAATGTTTCGATTAGATCCAAACCCTTGATCCAACATCAAGCGGTCATAGGTTAATAAAGCGTTTTAATAATACGAGAAGAAATTGTACACCACGAGCCTTAAGCGGTAGAAAGGAGGATAACGAGCTCTCGTTACTCGCTCTGATTATTTCTACGCAAGACGCTCGTCTTGTTGGACAGAATAAACTATCCATAGTCTTTAGTGCAATTCGACTCCTAAACCCTTTCATCAAAGAAAGGTAATAAAATCAACAACCATCAACCGTAGTAGGCCGAACTACGAAGCTCTGACTTTCCCATTGCACAAGGGAATACGTAGGCACGAGGATCTCAATCCTTGCCGAGCCCCTAGGATCAATCTAACTTATAATTTAAACTCTTTTCCCTTAGAAAGTATTTCGTTTAAGCATAGACATCCTTTCGCGCGTGACAACTTAGATGGTTCCCATCGAGTAAGATGGATGTGGGGGGTGCTAATACCTTCCCCCTGCAATGGTTGCGAGACCTTTGTCTTCATCCTCCTTTTCAACGGGTTTTATCTATATCTTCCCTTTCCCTCTTCGGGAATAAAATAGAATTAGGTGGCGACTCTTCAGTCTGTTCCGCGCGCGGCTCCGTCTTTTCGGATCGCGTGAGGTCGTATTTTACGGGGTGCGACACCAACATCTTACTACATCAAAAGTCTTAGAACTTCTTCACATGGATTTGCAGGTAGAAAGTCTTGGTGGAAAGAAATATGCTTATGTTCTTGTGGATGGCTATTCAAGGTACACCTGGATAAATTTCATCAGAGAAAAGTCAGAAGCTTTTGAAGTTTTCAGAGATCTTTGTCAAAAACTTTAAAGGGAAAAGGAAAGCAATATTGTTAGAATCAGAAGTGATCATGGGAAGGAATTTGAGAATGCTAAGTTGGCTGAATTTTGCTCCTCTGAAGGAATTAGTCATGAATTCTCATATCCTATTACTCCTCAGCAAAATGGAATTGTAGTACGCAAAAACAGGACTATTCAGGAATCTGCTAGAGCCATGATACATGCAAAACAATTGCCTTATCATTTCTAGGCTGAAGCAATGAATACCGCATGCAACATCCACAACAGAGTCACCTTGAGGAAAGGTACTTCAGCTACTCTGTATGAGTTATAGAAAGGAAGAAAACCTATTGTGAAATACTTCCATGTCTTAGGAAGTAAATGCTACATCATGGCAGATCGTGAACAAAGAAGGAAGTTAGATCCAAAGAGTGATGAAAGGATATTTCTAGGATACTCTACCAATAGTGGATCCTATAGAGTCTATACCTCTAGAACTAAAGTAATGATGAAGTCTATAAATGTTGTTGTTATTGACCAAGAATTGAATAAAGAAGATGAGGTCCTGGATGATGTTGAAACATTCTAGATGCAACTCCAGCAGAAACTGAAGACAAAAGTATTCATGAACAATCATCTAGTCCTGAGCCTGAAGCTAGTCAAACCAATAAAGGTCCCTATATCGGGATTCAGAAAGATCATCCCAAAGACCTCATCATAGGAGAGCTGGATAAAGGAATTACTACAAGATCAAGGGAGATAATCTCTAACTCTTGTTTTGTGTCAAAGATAGAGCCAAAGAATATCAAAGAAGCATTAACTGATGAATTTTGGATCAATGTTATGCAAGAGGAGTTAGCTCAAATCTAGAGGAATGAAGTTTGGGATATTGTCCCAAGGCCTGAAGGATCAAATGTGATAGGTACCAAGTGGGTGTACAAAAACAAATATGATGAACATGAAGTTGTCACAAGGAACAAGGAAAGACTAGTTGCTCAGGGATACACTCAAGTTGAGGGGATTGATTTTGATGAGACCTTTGCTCCTGTTTCCATACTTGAATTATTAGATTACTTCTTGGAGTTACTTGCATCTTGAAGTTAAAATTATATCAAATGGATGTCAATATTTCTTTCTTGAATGATTACTTAAATGAAGAAGTCTATGTGGAAGAAGATAAAGGATTCATTGATATTAATTTACCTAATCATTTCTACAAGTTAGGGAAAACCCTATATGGATTAAAACAAGCTCCAAGAGCTTGGTATGAGATACTTACAGAATTTCTTGTTGAACATGGCTACAAGAAAGGTAGCATAGACAAGACTCTTTTTGTTAAAGAAGAAGGAAAGAAGCTCATGATTGCTCAAAACTATGTTGATGATATTGTCTGGTGGGATGTCTGATAAGATGGTCCAACATTTTGTCAAACAAATGCAGTCTGAATTTGAGATGAGCATAGTTGGTGAATTAACTTACTTTCTTGGTCTTTAAGTCAAACAGATGGAAGACTCTATATTCATATCTCAGAGTAAATATGCCAAGAATATAGTTAATAATTTTATATTGGAAAATGCTAGCCACAAAAGGACACCTGCTCCTACTCATCTGAAATTGTCTAAAGATGAAAAGGGTGTGAATGTGGATCAAAGTCTTTATAGAAGTATGATTGGAAGCTTACTATATGTCACAGCAAGCAGGCATGATATTGCGTTTGTTGTAGGTATTTGTGCTAGGTATCAAGCTGATCCCAAAGTAAGTCACATCAACCAAGTGAAAAGAATCTTGAAGTATGTCAATGGTACATGTGACTATGGTATGTTATACTCTCATGGTTCCAATTTTGTGTTAAGTGGTTATTGTGATGCTGACTGGGCAGGATGTGCTGATGATAGAAAAAGTACATCTGAAGGTTGCTTCTTTTTGGGGAACAATCTGATATCTTGGTTCAGTAAGAAACAAAATTGTGTGTCTCTATCCACAGTTGAGGCTGAATATGTAGCAGTTGGAAGCAGTTGTTCTCAACTGGTGTGGATGAAGCAAATGCTGACAGAATACAATGTCTTACAATTAAGTGGATTAGAGCTTGGTTTGGGAGATGAAAATTAGGATTGGAATTCAAATTTGGAGGGAAATCAGCAAAAGAGTGGTGATTAATGAAGCTACATGGTAGGAATTAATTTTGATGATGTAGGGGAATTAAATGGAGATGGTCTAGACTATTCCACATGTGATCAAAAATGAATTTGGTGCAAAATCACAAAATTTGAATTTGCTTCCAAAATTTTCAAAGTTTTGTGTGTATATTCGGTTACTCACCAGGTGGTAACCAGTTACATAATACAAATTTTGAAAAATATTGCTTTTTCTTGTACTATTGTGGTTTCGGCTCGATTCTTTTGCTTGTCAAAGAAGGCATGAAAATAAGCACATGAACCTTGGAATTCCTTGAATAATAATCAATAAAAACTCGGGAAATTCTTGATTAGATAAATTTGAATTACTTGCATATCAACTTCGATTTTGTTCATATAAATATGTTCGAGTTAAGGAATTGTTTTGATATTCTCGCTTTCTTTCTAAAAAAAGTTAATAAAAGTTGAAAAACAAAATGTTTTTGGATTTTGATTAAAGGTTAGTAAGCATAAATAAATAAATAAAAGGCATACAAAAGAATGGTGATCCCCTGTGAGGCATAAACCTGCAACTGAGAGGGATGGAATAACCAATGCATGATCTTGTTTGTATGCAATGATGCAAATGAAAATATTCAAAGTCTTAGGGGAGAAATTAGGGTTCTATAGATGCCCCTATTTAAGTTTCTTCAATCTAGAGATATGAAGATTGACATCTTCATCTCAACAAGATGGGAGAGACTTAAATATAGAAAACCCATTTTTTGTCCCTAAGAGACCATGTAATGATATGAATATGCGAGGACATGCAAACCCAAGATCTCTGTGGGAAATATAGCACCACAAGAGGCAAATGAAAGCTGGGGAAACAAGAGAGGAATTTCGTTGGGGAAGGCCAATAGATGACGAGAGAGCTTACTGTCGCTCCCGAAGATTTGCATCCTGGTACAAGCGCGAACGGTCGGCGAAAGGAGAACATGAAGATGAACTGAAAAGAGTCGCCAGCTAGGCATTTTTATCCCGAAGGAAAGGTAATGCTGCATAAACCTGGAAAGATATGGATAAGACGGTCGCGAACCAGAGAAACTGAGAAAGTGGGTTGGTTACAACCTGGGAAGGTATTAGCACCCAGATTGTCCGTCGTACTCGACGGGATCCACGCTTGAAAGATTGTGTTTAAAGGGGGTAGTGTATGTGCTATCTGTGTGCAAAAGCTATGAATGAATGTATAGGTGTCAGTGCAAGAAAGTGAAGTGAAATGCTCAGGGATGAGGCTTAAAAAGAATAATGCTGGAAGAGGGGGACGACACAAAGACTTTTGTTCGATAACCGTTAAGTTATGCCTACATATCCTCTCGTGCAATGAGGAAGTAAGAACACCGTAGTTCGACTCAAAGAGACTGAAAGATGAATTGACTGATGAACTGCTTGCTTGTCTATGCTCAAGTGTATGACCTGTCTGGCTCAGGTGCTAACTGTCTTGCATTAGACGGAAGAAGCGAGTTCTCATTTGTGAATGAATGAGGTGAGAAAAGAATCCCGGAGGAGACGATTATTGTTTGTTTTTGATGTTTTCAATTTTTTATTGCTTTTTGTGTTTGTCATAAGATAATGAGCTTAAGCCTAAACCAAGGGTTAGTAAACTCATCACATCCTCCCTCTGATTAGGGGTAATGAGAATACCTTAAGTATGAAGTAAGCACCTCAAACTTAATTACCATGGTGGTGTAGGATTAAGATCATTAACCTACTTGTGATTATTTAGATGTTTTTGGTATTTTTGTTTAGTGTTAAGTAATGAGTTTAATCCATAATCAAAGATTTAATGGACTCATTACACCATCCTAATAGAAGGATAGTAGATGAGAACATTTAAGCTGAGGGAGATACCTCAACTTAACCCATGATTAGGGATTAACCTCATGACAAAACAAAGCCTTTATTAAAGTGGATTTTAGTTAATGGTAAGATTAAGAAGTGGATTTTATGGTTTGTAAGACAACTTGAGGGGGACTTGTCCATTAACACTAGGGTTAGTCCTTCTTAACCAATTAAGGAAGAATTAGAACCCTAATGCAAGGCCCAAGTTACAAGTTATTGTCTTGGTGATTATTAGATGAATTGATTAAGAGGTTTAAACACATTAAGGGTTTAACACTTAGGATTAAAGTTATACACTCCATCCTAAGAGAAGGATGCAGGCATAATCTTAATCACAAAGCCTTAAAACCTTAAAGGTTTAGTCTCTGATTATAGGATGAGATGAGAGACACAAAATATGACACAAAGGTAAAACTAATGGGGGGACTAATCAAACCCTAATTGTGATCATGCTTGGGTGTTCCTAGGGTTTATGAGGCTTGCAAGAGATCTTCAAGAAAAGCCACCAAGGAAGAAGCAGATGAAAGAAGGAGAAGCAGAAGAAACAAGCTAACTTACTTCACTTAAGAAGATAAGTTACTTGAAGAAAGAAAGTGAGAAAGGGACATGAATGAGCGAGCTCACTCTAAAGCAAAGATAAAATGCAACAGGGATGCATAAGAGAGATGAAAATTGGGATGAGAAGTGAAGGCAAATTCACTTCTCAATTACTTACCACCTGAAATGGTTAGTATAAAGAAAGAGATGAGATGAAAATGAAATGAATGCAAGGATGCAAACCAAAACCAGAAACATGTTCATGATGCAAATGATGCTAAGAGATTATGCAAAGGCATACCAAATGCTATGGATGATCATACAAGTAATGAGGATGCAAATGAAGCATGAAAGAAGCATGAAAGTTCATGAATGTCCATGGAATGTAATGAATGCATAACATGGAAAATGGATAAAGAAATGATCAAGCATGATTCTAATGTGTCCTATGATGTCTTAGAAGTCATGTGAATGCATACAATGTCATGGCAAGTTCATGAATGGAGGCATATGCAAGATGTATGCAAATGAAGATGAGAAATTAGGGTTTTCATGCAACATGAGATGTAAAAGTCAAAAACAGAAGCAACTGACAAGATAAAAAATTGAAAATGCAATCAAAGGAACCCTAACCCCATATAATATCCCACCCCAAAGGAGGAGACCTAACTCTTAACCCTAAGGAAGTTATTATTTTTCTAAGTTATCTAGGGTTTTAAGGTACCTAAAGGAAAAAAATGCAAATCAAATAAAAAATGCAGAAGAAATTTGTGACAAAAATATGTTAGATACTACATGTTAAATTAAGATCAATGCAAAAAGAACCATTGTCATATCATCCATGGTTAGGCAGAAAAGAATTCTTGAAGTTAGGGTTCAAAAATAAGAATTTTATGAACCCTAAATTCAAGAAAATTATCAAAGATAGTTCAAAACCAAAAAGAAATTTGTATGGATGGCATGATAATGTTTCTAAATGTCCTAGGATGTAACATGATTTTTTTTGGGATTTTTAGAAACCTAAATGATATTTTAATTAATTAATTTCCATTAATTAATTAAAATAAACATTTAAATGTTTTAAAAATGATTTTTTTATGCAAAAAATAAAAATAAAAATATTTTTGGGTTAAGAAAAATATTTGAAGTAAAAATGCAGAATACAAATATTTTTTAGAATTTTCTTGCTATTTTAAATAAATGCTGCAAAATAAATGAGAAAAATTGAAATAAAAATTAAAATAAACAGAAGTATGCGTATCCAAGGGCTGTAATTGATTCTGGGGAAATTCTAGTTGACTACGCGTGCAATCTAAGGGTCAATATTCAAATCCAGCTAATCCTAATTAATTAATTATTAAATCCAGATTAAAAATTAATGAACTAATCCTGGGCGTCCATCACACGCGGGAAGCTGAAATCTAAGGGTCCACGTTCAAACACTGCCCTAACCCTAATTAGCACTTTAATGACTTTCAAGTCACCGGAGAAGAGCTCCGATCGTCTTCTCCGGCTGCCCTCTCCCCTGAAAATCCCCAACTTTCACCCTAGGTTATTTCTGGAGCTCTAAAGCTCCAGATCAAACCCTCTCACTCTCCTAAACTCAAATCCACCCCTAAAACAAATTTATAATTGCTCATGAACAAGATTCGAAGGAAAGATCAAAAATGGCAAAAATTTCAGAACATTCATACAAACTCATTTCTTAACCATTGTCGAAAATACAAAGCTCAGAGTGATCAGTGAAGCATGCTTTTTCACATTGTAACATAAAAAAGGAGTTCTGGAAAAATGATTTGAGATGATTACCTGAGATGAAGCTTTCCAAACTTGAGCTTTCTGGCCACTTCCTTTGTGCAAAATGACTCCCTTTGACCTCCCGATGAAGCTTTGATGCTTGGAAGGCCTTGAGAGTGGCTGGTTTATGAGATTACACCTCAACTGGCCAAGAATCGTGTTTTGTGTATGGGGTATTCTTGGCTGGTTTAATGGTTGCTTTATGGTCAGTGAGTGATTTTGAGATCAATGGTAAAATTGGTTTGAAGATTCAGTAAGTGAGCTGAGAGATTCGAAGGGTTTTGAAAGTTGGAGAGTTTTGTGGAATGCTGAGTTCTTGGAGTGTTAGGCTTGTGTGTGTTATGAAAATGAACCCTTGGAGCATGCTTGTAAAGTCTGGATTGGGCAGAGAGTGGGTGGTGGACTGTTGTGATTGGTATGGGTGTTTTTGCCAAAAAAGTCAAAAATGTTGTACTTGAGGTATGGGCAATGGTGTAGCTGGCTCATTGGCTTGTCCATGTGCAGCATGGATCAAGGATGTCCATAGAATCAGTCTTGAGGCAATGCAGTTAGTGGATGGAAGTTTATGTGGTGTTTTGCAAATTCATGAAGCTTTTGCCCTTTTGTAATTCTTGATGTTCAAGGCATGGAATCTTGAAATTCTTTGGGCAATTATGAGTTTTATGCAATGTACAATGTTTGTGTGATGATTAGAAGGGTGTTTGAAGTCACAAAATGAATTGGAAAGTGGTTTTGCAAAGAATCCTCTTTGGTGCATTCTTGAAAATTATGTGATTTTTGCCAACTTTGACAAGCCATAACTTGAGTTCCATAATGAATTAGAACTTGTTCTTGTACTTTTTGAAAAGGGAATGATCCAATCTACAACTTTCATGACCAACAATTTTTCATTTGAAGCATTTTTGGTTGAGAAAGAGGAGGTTGAAAAACTTTCCCAAAATGGAAAGTTTACATTATAAGTCATTTCCATTTTTGGCAACTTTTGGTTTAGCTCACTTTTCTTCAATTTTGTGAACTTTTAAGCACTTCAATGATCAAATAAAGATCATATAACCTCAATTTGATGAAAAAACCACTTTGGTTCCATTGATGGGGGCCTCAGATGCCCTGATTTTGCTCTGACTTGCTCAAGAAGTTACCCAATGAACAAATGGCTTCCACAATGAATTTCATCAAACTTGGTACACATGATCCTTATAACATATAGAGGCCCTTAGAAACAAGAATGACCAAAAAATTTGGAGTTATGGCCTCTGAAACCAAAACCCTAATTTCAGGTCATCTATGCAGTTAAACCCTAGCTCTGCTTCCATGCTTTGCCAGTTCTTGTGATTCTTTGAATTCCTTGATCTTTGAAGGATGGAATATGATGATTGAACATTCATGGACCCTCTTGAGATGATTGGAGACCTTTGGAGTGGCTCAGATGGATCTTGGATTGCTCAGATCACAAACCCTAGATGCAGATGAACTTGAACTAATGTAGTGAAACAAAAATGCAATATGAGATGGTATGCTTAAACTAATGCAAATATGAAAGATCACAAGCTATGGTGTGAACTTAGTGAGGGAAAATTTGGGGTGTTTACACTTACCAGGAAAATAAATCACTGGAAAGCAGACTCAACTTAGGGAATGATTGTCTATGAAAATAGATCAAAACACAATAAAAAATAAAGCTCAAAAGAGAAGGATAAAACTTCACTGGAGTGTTAGAACAATTTTGATTCTAACCCTCTAAGAGTTTTCATGATAACAATTATTATTACGCAAGAATAGAAGTTCTAACTTTTGCTGAGAATAACTTACTTATTTATGTATTGTAGAAGTTCTTAAAAAGGAAGTTATTGAAAAGAATGCTTGCTTCAATAGAAGAAGACTTGTGCTATAAAATAGAAGCTATATAAGTTAAAGAGAATCATTAATTAAGGACAGTATTAAAAGCTGCGTACAAAGAATTAATTCACTCTGATTGTTGTCTAGAAGATGGTGATTCTTTCATTAAAGCCTTAATTAATGAATATCTGAATTAATGCTGGGAACAAATATCTTTGATTATGGAAGGTTTTTATGGTATTAACTAATATCCATAATTGGATCAAGATGTCTCCAACGATCTTATAAAATCAAGCATTATATAAAGGAATCATTTTGAAGATTAAAAGCTCTGGCTCCTACGACTTACATATTGCGCCATACATATCTTGTAACAAATCACCTTGTGATTATAGCTTTATTAGAAGCAAGTTAGTTACTTTTTATTATCATTGTAAAATATAAGAATATTTCCTTGAGTGACTAGTTTAAGTCAGAAGACTCAAGAGGACATTGAGTGTAGGTCATTGTGTGAATTCAAATATTGAATAGTGGATTAAGACCTCATTGATAGAGGCAAAATCACCTTGGCGGGTGGACTGGATGTAGTTTGAGTTCAAACGAACCAGGATAAATTAAAGAATATTTTAAGTAATTTTTTAATTAGTTATTGAAAACCCAATTCCAACCCCTTCCTTGTGTTTTACGTCCCTTCAATTGGCATCAGAGCGCTAGGTTCTGAGATATACACTTAACCGTGTCAGTAAAAGATCCAGAAGTTAAAACACATGGTAGACGCTAGCAACAACAACAATGACTACCAAAATGACAAGATCAATGCAAAACCTCCAGTGTTCAATGGTGACAACTTTGATTACTGGAAGGATGTTCTGGAGAGTTTCTTCCTGGCTCTAGATGGATATCTTTGGGATATGGTGACAGATGGATACATTTATCCTGTTGGAGCAGATGGTCAGAAGATTGAAAGAAAGAACATGACAGCTCAACAGAAGAAGGAATTCAAAAATCATCACAAAGCTAGAACCATACTTCTGAGTGTTATCTCATATATAGAATTTGAGAAGATCACTAACAGAGATTCAGCCAAACATATGTTTGACTCCCTGAGGATGACACATGAAGGCAACACTCAAGTCAAGGAGACAAAAGCTTTGGCTCTTATCCAGAAGTATGAAGCATTCAAGATGGAAGAAGATGAAACAATTGAGAAGATGTTCTCAAGGTTTCAAATTCTGGTTGCTGGACTGAAAGTTCTGGACAAAGGCTACTCAACAGCAGATCATGTGAAGAAGATTATCAGAAGCTTGCCAAAGGCATGTAGACCCATGGTCACTGCTTTAAAGCTATCAAAAAATCTGAATGAGATATCTTTAGAAGAACTAATCAGCTCCTTGTGAAGTCATGAGATAGAACTAGAAGAAGATGAACCCCAAAAGAAAGGTAAGACTATTGCTCTTAAATCTAATAAATCTGATTTTAAAGCGTTGCAGGCAGAAGAAGAAGAAAGCTCTGGAGGCTCATCAGAAGAAGATGAATTGTCTCTTCTATCCAGAAGAGTTCAACAACTCTGGAAGCATCATCAGAAGAAGTTCAGAAATATCCGAAGATCTAGTAACCAATCTGAAGCATCCTCTAGTCACAGAAAACCCAGAAGCAAAGAAGTAGTATGCTACGAATGCAAAGAACCTGGACACTATAAAAGTGAATGCCCAAAACTCCAGAAAGAGAAACCTAGAAAGAAATTCAACAGAGAAAAGAAAAATAGTCTCATGGCAACATGGGATGACTCAGAATCATCTGAAGTTGATTCAGACTCAGAAGATGAACATGCAAACATTGCACTAATGGCAAAAATATCAGAAGATGTTCAAGTATCAGAATCAGAGTCAGACTCTGACACAGAAGAGGTATTCTCTAAATTTTCTAGATCTCAATTAGAAGATAGCCTCTCAGAAATTCTTGAAAAATATCAGAAGCTTCAATTCAAATACAAAGACATGAAACAAAGTCTAGTATATGAATTAGAAGAAGATAGAAAACTTAAATCAGAAAACTCTGAGTTGAAGGAAAATATTTTTGAATGTAAAAATTCTTTTGAAAAACTTAAAGCTCAGAAGGAATCTGAATCAGAAGTTCTGCTTAATTCTGATAATATCATAAAGCAATATGATTATAGTTTTCAAAAATTTCTAGCTAAAAACATAGACAGAAGCAAAATTGCCTCTATGATCTATAGAGTTAGCAGAAATGGTAGAAGAGGTATAGGGCATGTGAAAACCAAAGGAGAGGAAACTCTGAAGTTTAAAAAGATTGATGACTTAGTCATAAAAGTTAATACTCCCTTAAGTTCTCACTTTACCTATGGTCATAATCATGATCTAATATACACCAGTGAGTCATCTTGTTCTACAAGTTCTGATATGAAATGTAAGATCAATCAGAAGTTTGTAAAAACTAACAAACAAGGACCCAGAAAGATATGGGTACCCAAAGATAAAAGTGTGTATGTTGCAGATGTCTTTAACAGCCAAACTGAAACACCAATCATAGTACCTGGACTCTGGATGCTCACGACACATGACGGGAAGAAAGCATATGTTCCAAAGTCTTGAGTTGAAAGTTGGAGCCTATGTAGGTTTTGGAGGCAACCAAAAAGGAAAAATTATTGGCTCTGGAATTGTTGGTAATGGCACTCTTCCCTCTATCTCAAATGTTCTATTAGTAGAAGGATTAATGCATAATCTATTATCCATAAGTCAATTAAGTGATAATGGTTATAACATAATCTTCAATCAAAAGTTATGTAAAGCTGTTAGTCAGAAAGATGGAACAATCCTCTTTAGTGGAAAGAGAAAGAACAACATATATAAAATAAAACTTTCTGAACTGAAAAGTCAGAATGTAAAATGTCTAATATCTGTGGAAACTGAGCAATGGGTCTGGCACAGAAGATTGGCACACACTAATATGAGAAGATTATCTCAAATTAACAAACTCAATCTGGTCAGAGGACTTCCAAACTTGAAGTTTAACTTAGAAGCTCTGTGTGAAGCATGTCAGAAAGGCAAATTTTCAAAACCTGTTTTTAAAGCCAAAAATGTTGTATCTTCCTCTAGACCATTAGAACTTATGCACATTGATTTATTTGGACCAGTGAAAACTGCTTCAATCAGTGGCAAGAAGTATGGATTAGTGATCGAAGATGACTATAGCAGATGGACATGGGTAAAGTTTCTTAGACACAAGGATGAGTCAATTGATGTATTTCCAAACTTCTGCAAATAAGTTCAAAATGAAAAAGAGTTTAGAATTGTCAAAGTCATAAGTGATCATGGTGGAGAATTTGAAAACAAAAAATTATAATCATTTTTTAATGAAAATGGCATCTCTCACAATTTCTCTTACCCTAGAACCCCATAACAAAATGGATTTGTAGAACGTAAGAACAAAACATTGCAAGAGATGGCCAGAACCATGATCAATGAGACTAACATGGCTAAACACTTTTGGGCAGAAGCAGTAAATACATCATGTTATATTCAGAATAGAATATCTATAAGACCTATTCTGGAAAAGACTCCTTATGAATTGTGGAAGAACAGAAAGCCCAACATTTCATATTTTCATCCCTTTGGATGTACGTGTTTTATTCTGAATACTAATGATCCTCTGAATAAGTTTGATTCTAAGGCATAAAAGTGTTATATGTTAGTATACTCTGAACGTTCTAAAGGATACAGAGTATACAATACAAAAACACGAATTGTCATAGAATCTATCTATGTCAGATTTGATGATAAGCTTGGTCCTGAAAAACCAAAGCAGAATGAATTTCTTGCAGATATAGAAGTTGAAATAACTACAAACAGAACATCTGAAGAACAACCATCTACAGAACAAGACAAGACAATCACTCCAATAAGTTCTGAAGAACCCACTCATAAGAAACTATCCAGAAGCACATTGAATCATCGAGAAGATAAAATCTTGGGAAAGAAGGATGATCCAATCAGAACAAGGTCATCATTCAGAAATTCTGAAGAAATCTCTAATGGGACTTGTCTCTCTGATTGAACCAACTTCTGTAGAAGAAGCTCCCTCAGAAAATGATTGGATACTTGCAATGCAAGATGAACTCAATCAATTCACCAGAAATGATGTGTATGACTTAGTACCTAGACCCAGAGGATTCAACATCATTGGCACCAAGTGGGTATTCAGAAACAAGCTTAATGAACAAGGAGAAGTTGTCAGAAACAAGGCACGGCTGGTTGCACAAGGTTATAGTCAACAAGAAGGAATAGACTATACAGAAACCTATGCACCAGTCGCCAGGCTAGAATCTATTAGACTTCTAATTTCATTAGTTGTCAATCATAATATCATTCTATATCAAATGGATTTCAAGAGTGCATTTCTAAATGGTTATATTGATGAAGAAGTGTATGTGCACCAACCCCCTGGTTTTGAAAATACAAATTTTCCAGAACATGTCTTTAAACTTAAAAAATCCTTATATGGTCTGAAACAAGCTCCCAGAGCTTGGTATGAAAGACTAAGTAATTTTCTTCTGGAAAATAATTTCATTAGAGGGAAAGTGGATACAACTCTTTTCAGTAAAAACATTAAAAATGATATTCTGATATTCCAAATATATGTAAATGATATTATATTTGGTTCCACTAAAAGTGCCTTGGGAAAGGAATTTGCTGAGTCTATGCAGGCAGAATTTGAGATGAGCATGATGGGAGAACTAAAGTTCTTTCTGGGAATCCAAATCAATCAAACATCAGAAGGAACATATATCCATCAAAGCAAATATGTCAAAGAACTTCTAAAGAAATTTGACTTATCAGAAAGTAAGATCTCTAAGACTCCTATGCATCCTACGTGTATTCTGAAGAAGGAAGAGGTAAGTAAGAAAATAGATCAGAAGATCTATAGAGGTATGATTGGCTCTCTCCTCTATCTAACTGTATCTAGACCAGATATTCGATACAGTGTATGTTTATGTGCAAGATTCCAATCAGATCCTAGAGAAACTCACTTAACAACAGTTAAGAGAATCTTTAGATATCTGAAAGGTACTACTAATCTTGGTCTATGCTACAGAAGATCCAAAGATTACAAGCTTGTAGGTTACTGTGATGCTGATTTTGCTGGAGACAGAACAGAAAGAAAAAGTACTTCTAGAAGTTGTCAATTTCTTGGAGACAATCTAATTTCCTGGTCAAGCAAAAGGCAGTCAACCATAGCATTATCAACTGCAGAAGCTGAATACATTACAGTAGCTGGATGCAGTACTCAGATGCTCTGGATGAAAAATCAGCTTGAGGACTTCAATATTTATGAGAGTAACATTCCCATCCTCTGTGATAATACTTCTGCTAGTTGTCTCTCTAAAAATTCAATTTTACATTCTAGAGCTAAACACATAGAAGTTAAACATCATTTCATTAGGGACTATACTCAGAAGAGAATATTATTTTTAAAATTCATAGATACTAATCACCAATGGGCTGATATTTTTACAAAACCCCTTGCTGAAGATAGATTCAATTTCATTCTCACTAATCTTAGTATGGAATTATGTCTAGAATGAAAAATGTTACTTACATGTTTTTATCTCTCAGAAGTTCTGAACTGGTTATTTTATTTATTCAGAAGTTAGTTTAATGATCTGACTGTTTATCTATGAGAAATTCTGTTTCAAAAGAATAACATGCAGATTCTGACACCAACACGTGTCACTCAACCTCTGAGGACCCCTAGAAGCTCAGAATACGTGTTCTAACTCTGAAGCAGGACAGAACATGCAATCAGACAACTGTCTTCTGCAGAAGGACACGCGTTCAACTTCTGGGAAGCTGAAAAGGCTGAATTGACACAATAGAGGCGCAAATATTTTTGGTAACTGTTCCAAGATCTCTACGCCTTCCCTTTTTGTCAGCTAGAATTTATTACTTTCTAATCATGATGTTTTCAGCATTTATTATTTCCACTAATTATGTTTTATCATTAAATGCAATTTTTCCTATTTAAACTCACTTTCACCTTCACTTTTTCACTTTTACCATTCACGCTGCTTTCACTCTTTCCTTTTCACCCTAAATTTTTTTTCTACTTTTACTCTGCAAATTTCTTTTTGTAAACCCTAAAACCCTCATCTTAGTAACAATGGCTTCAGCCTCTCAACCAGAAAAGGATTCATCCATAGAAATGCTACATGTCTCTCCTGTCAAAACACTCCTCACCTCTACTGACAAACTTGAAGTCCTATGTGAGTTGTTCGTGGATTTCGAAATTTAAAAGAGAATGGTTTTGATCTTCTTCCTGTCGTCAAAGCTCAAGGGTGGGAAAAGTAATTTGATCGTCTCATGGGACCAGTCTTCCCCAAGCTGGTTAAAGAACTTTGGGTATTTGCAAGTTCTTCAAATTCCCATGTTACCTCTTACGTTCCAGGGAAGAGAATCATCATCCCAGAAGATCATATTGCAAGACTCATAAAATCTGATGGAAATGGAATCAAGTGTAGTGAAATGGATAAACTCTCAGACACAAAACTGGTGGCTAAAGAGATTTTCACCCATGGACAATCTTCAAACAAAATCAAAGATCTGAAGGATCATCTGAGGATCTGGGCAAAGTTCATTCTAGGAAGCATATGTCACAAGAAAGCAACAAATTCTCCTGATTATATTAACATGGATAAGCAGTTTCTCCTTTACTTCATCTCCAAGAAGAAGAAAGTCAATCTAGCACATTCTCTCTTCAACCATCTGAAATATAGTGTCAAGGAAACCAGAGAAGGAGAAAAGACCAATAGGGATTGGATACCTCTAGGAAGATTAATCTCAGACATTCTGACTGAAAACAAACTTGTGGATCATCTGGCTGCAGCACACCAGATTGAGTTGCTGGAAACAGATGTTGGGAAACCTCTTAATGCAAAGAATCTAAAGAAAATGAGGTTCATTGACTCTATCAAGAAGGACCCAACTCTTCACTCCAGAGAGGTAATCACTACTAGGAAGATTCCTCTACAGAACTTCCCAATGTTCTCTTCTGACACACCTCCAGAGGTTGTTGTCAGATATTTGGAATCATGCAAGCTGGATGGGGTGGACCCTCTGTTCAACCCAGAAGAACTCAAGAATCCAGCTCCATAAGTTGTCTTAAAGAAGAACAAGAAGAGGAAAGTTGGGGAAGGAACTTCTCAAAAGGCTGCTTAAATAGTCAAAAAGAAAGGTAACTCTTCATCCTCTCAATCTGATTACGTTTCTGTTGTAGAAGCTGTAAAAGTGGTCATGTCTGAGACAACACCTTCTGAACCAACTCCTTCTGAACCCATCCCTTCTTCTGAACCCAACATTGCTTCTGATCCAAATCCTTCTGTGATACTTACATCTGCTGCCACACCTTCTATCATACCAGAACTAAATCAACCTGAAATTGATCACAATCAACCACAAACTCTAGATGATTTTGACATACCAATTGATCCAACTACACCCTCTGATATAAACACACCCCAATTTGTTGAAACACATACAGAACTTTAAAATGTTCTATCTGATATTGATGCATTCCAACCTTTTGAATCTCACCAAAATAATCCTACTCAAACTTCTGAAACACAACAAACCAGTGCTTTCCATCCTATGCACGTTGACTTAAACACACTTGTTTTTTACCTATCACCAATAAGAGAAAAATCATTGTCCTCCTATGAATTCACTCCACCAAACTCACCCACATTCATCACAATTCCAGATACTCCTCCAGAAAACTCTGAACCAGAAGACCCACTTAGAACTTCCATTGACATAGAGGCTCTCCAAAAACTATCTTCTGTCACAAACAAAACTGCCTTTCCTACCCCAAAACCTAAACCCACCAAAACAGACATTGATTCACTTCTGCTAGCTTTTGAAGCAGAAATGAAAATCAGACTTGAGAATCTAAAGGTATCCTGCTCAGAGCTTCCTGATCCAGCTGCTTCTGACTTTCTATGGGCAACATTCAGAAAATGGTTCAACATGGAGACCAAAAAGCTTAAAGATATCTGCTATGATATTGCTGACCAGAACTTCTGCGAGTATCTCAAAGAAGTGGTCTCCAACATTGAAAAGAACAAACCTCTACTTCTGGATGACAAGCCCTGGACTGAACCAGAACCAGTGGAATCGTACTCTGATCTTCAAATGGTTTTAGTTCCTTCTGAATAAGTTCAAGAAAATGAATATGTTCCATTACCGTCCGTCAAAGAAAACTCTGAAGATCAAGTTGTTGCTACTACTGAAGAAACTCTACCAACATCTCTCGTGTTGAAAACCTTAGAAGAATTGAAGAAGGAAAATGAAATAGTCAAGCAGAGGTTGGACAAGCAGGATGAAACTAATTCTGAACTGAAGACTATGATTGGCAAGCAAGTGGAGTCATCTTCTGAAATCAAGTCCCTTCTGGAAGCATTAGTTACTAAGATGAACCTCATTCCCTGAATTTGTTTTTTTATCTATTTTCTTATTTTCTTTTTGATCATCTGTTTCTGTTTGCTTTTGGCCTTGCGGCCTATTAATGAAAACCTTTCTCTGTTTTGTTTTCTTTATATTCATGTTTTACTTCTGCATTTTTTTAACTTTTTGATTAATGACAAAAAGGGGGAGAAACGTAGAAGATTTTGATCTATAGCAGTTTATCAAGATTAACCTCTAACATATTAATATTCTGATAAAATTGTTTGAGTTGTTATTCTAAATAGAAACAGGTTAAGAAATCAACTCAGGGGGAGCTAAAGCAAAGAACTTCTGATGGAAGAATTAAATTCGTTGAAAGAACTTCTAATAAAAAATCTTTGAAAGGAAAATT
Organism: Lathyrus aphaca; assembly: GCA_963966055.1. NCBI lineage: Eukaryota > Viridiplantae > Streptophyta > Magnoliopsida > Fabales > Fabaceae > Lathyrus > Lathyrus aphaca. Next base: position 116,908,862 of record OZ014524.1, on the reverse strand, counting down.
TTCATAAACCAAGAATAATTTTGATTCTAATCCTCTAAGATTTTTGATGATAATAATTATTATTACGCAAGAATAGAAGTTCTAACTTATGCTGAGAATAACTTACTTATTTATGTATTGTAGAAGTTCTTAAAAAGGAAGTTATTGAAAAGAAGGCTTGCTTCAATAGAAGAAGACTTGCGCTATAAAATAGAATCTATATAAGTTAAAGAGAATCCTTCATTAAAAACAGTATTAAAAGTTGCGTAGAGATGTTGCACCCCAAAATTTGCCCTCCACCAGACAAGTCATTGTGTACTAAGAGGCTCACAAGGTTCACAAGACATCTCATGAGGTTCACAAGGTTCACAAAGCTCACAATTAGTCAGAAAGTTTGACAATTCCCTCAGACAATGCATCCTCCTAAGCAATGCATCCTAAACCAGGGTTTTGACTTTTATCAGGCTAAAGGGACTTCCAATACTTCAAGTGAGCTTCATAGCATCTTATATGTGTTCAATAATCCCCATGTCAAGTTTCAAGACTTTCCCAAAAGATTTGCTCAGTCAGATGATCAGATAGGTTAAAATCAGTCAAAGTAGTTAAAAAGTCAAACTGAGGTCAACTGTGGTCAAACCAAAGTCAAACTTCATGATTTTTTTCCCAACATCAAGTATATGAAGTGAAATTCATCATTTTATCAAGGGTTGATCATAATTCATCAAGGAGATTTCAGATCATCAAGAATCAGGAGTTTCTAAATTAGGGTTTTCACAGGAAAGGTCAACTGAACTTTGACCAGCCATAACTTTCACATGCTTCATCAAAAATTTTCTATCCAAAGCTCATTTTGAAGGAAATTGAATTCTCTACAACTTTGTGTCTCACAAGCCAAGCCCAAAAATGCTTCATTTGAAAGGTATGAGCTAAGACATTATAGGTCCTTTTAAAAGTCAACAAAAAGTCAACAGCTTCCAAAGAGCATAACTTGAGAATGGTAAAAGATATGGACATGAGACCAAAGAGATTGGTTAGAGGACTCTTTAAGCTTTCCAAAATGTCCAAGAACACCTTCATAGCATTAAAATTGAAGGATTTGTGCCCTTGCAAAGTTGGGAAATTTTTTAGAGGTTTATGGAGTAAATAGGGTCTTAAAACCATAATTCTTCAAATGGGCTGACTTTTTTGTGATCCAATTGGTTCCATGACATCATGCACGAAATTAAATTAATATTTTCATTATTTTATTTATTTTATTTTTATTTATTATGATTTTTTATATTAAAAATCATTTTAAATTCAAATAAAATATAAAAGGGTGAAGATTTAAAATGATTTGTCTTCTAGAATGTCATAAAGGTTATTTGGATCTAATTGATACAAGAGTTATGAAGATTATCCTAAAATAGCAAGCTTATATCAAGAATATTCAAACTTTAAAAGCTAATCTTTTTCAATCTCAAACTACCAAAAAATCCAAAGTCTTGAGCAATGTTTTTGACCTAATTTATTCATCCATATATAAAGAACATTTAACAACTTAGAGAGCACGGATTGACAGCCTCTCACATCATCTTCAAACTTCAAAAATTTCATCCAAAACACCAATTCGGTTTCCTCATTACAAGAGGTTTTAAGGTATTTTAAAGACATGGAAGGGTTCCTTGGACATCACTAAACCAATCCCAACCTTCAAAAGCATCGTAAACAAGCCCATATGCATAAACCGATTCATTATGTTCATGTTATTTTTGATTTTCGATTCTGGATATTTATTGGTTTTCAATGAATTTTGATTGAAGTTTCTTGTTTATGATGTGTTATAGATCGATTCTGGACAGGTTTCATGAAGAACCATCACCTAATGTGGATTTCACCATTACTAGGGTTTTTTCGGCCAAATTAGGGTTCAATGATTTAATCAATATAAATGATTTCTAAAGACGTAGATTAGTTGCAAATACCATCAGGAATTCAATGATGTTCTCAATTTTGTGAAATTTTGTTGTTTTGTTGATGTTTGAATTTCGTAGGTCCTATACATGTTGAAATTCGCAGGAAAACTTGTGGGAAAGTTCGTAGCAATATTCGCAGGTCCAGAGGTAGGAGATGAAGAAGGCTGGCGCGAAAACCATATTTGAATTATTGACAGGGCTTAAAAGAAATTGTTGCTGGTTATATGTCACAAGCGAGCGTGCAGCTCAGGTGGTTTTGGTGTACGCATGATTGACTGAAGGGCATGAGTTCGAAACCAGCCAAATGTTTTTTTTGCTTTAATTTCCTTTGTTTTTCCAGGATGAGAACAAAACAAAATGGAGGTGGAAAGCTATCACCAGCAGCGCGCAGCCCAGTGGCTAGGCTCTTGTGTATCCAGGTAAAGGACCTGGGTTCAAATCCCAGGTCCTGTTTTTCTGTTTTTTTGTTGTTTTCATTTAATTTTTGATTTTCTTTTATTTTCATTAAAACAAATTTCTAAAAAAATATCTAAAAAACATATTCTAAATTAGACTTTATTTTCTTTTAAATTTACAAACCTAAATTAATATATATATTTGTTTATATGTTTTTAGTAATGTTTTTAGTAATGTTTATATGTATATGTTTATTTAATAATTAAATTGATATTGTAAATTAAAAAAAAAACTAATATTTTTATACATAAAACCCTAATTATTTTTAAACCCTAATTTCTTTTCTAATAATTCAAAACCCTAATTTTCTTTTACAATTTTAATTTCTTATTTTTATTATTTTTGTTTAATTATACTTTATAAATATTTCTAAATCATGTTTATTTTTGTAAATAAATTAGTATATAATAATAATTATTATTTTATTCTCATCTTTAAATTCTTAAAAAAAAAAATTTATTTAAATTTAAAATTTTAATTTGGTTTCTATATTGTATATTATTGTGCTAACCTCCTTTTCTCTTATATTTATTTTTATTATTACTAATCCTTTTATTATTTATTTATATGCTTATTATTTAAATTCTTCTTATTATAATGTAATTGTACAAGCCATGTAATAGTTGTAGTAATTTTTATTGTTTATTTATTTATAAATTGCTATGGTTAGTAAATTAGGGAGTGAGAACGTGTTTTGTGTTTAAAATTAATTTAGATCACTAATTATAAGATAAATATTTGAACTTGTACATGCACACACGTAAGTCGATCTTGGATCACCATCTCACTTCTTAAGAGTTACCTCTCATGTTGCCTAAATAAAAGGTCAAGTAAGGTGTATAAAGCAAAGTCCCTTCTCTTATTAATATCATCTTGTCCCTTTACGATTATAAGATCAAGTCCCTTCGAATGTTTCCTTCATGAATGATCTTGTCCCTTTCGAATAAAAGATGATAAGTCCCTTCGAATTGCTAAGACACCTTACAGTTGCCTAAACACAGATGACCCTTCATATGTCCCTTATAACATCCAAGGTAATGACTACTTATTCCTTAATAATAGGGATAGTCTTACCATTGAAAGAACATTTAAGAACATAAAAGATTCAAATTAGGGTAGGTTCCTCTTAAGTACTTGCTCACCTTTTCAAAAAAATTCATAAACACTTCACATTTCAAACAATTTTCAAAACAAAGTCTTTATATATATTCGTACAAGGATCATTATAAAGAACTTAAGAAAATTTCTAATCACACACTACACTTCTCAAAAACAGTTTAAAGTGAGCTAAGTAACTAAGAGCCCATGGATAACCATGGATGTAAAGGGTGCTAACACCTTCCCTTTACATAACCTACCCCCCGAACTCAAAATCTTTTTAAGGTCTTTCCTGTTCTTTTATGCCCTTTCCTTTTGGATAAAATAAAAGTCGGTGGCGACTCTTGCTATCCGCAACATTTAACTAAAGTCAGTTCTCTCACCGTGTTACAGAACTGGCGACTCTGCTGGGGATTTAATAAAAGTGGGGTACCCTTAGGAATTAGATCACTTTGAAATCGTTTGCCTTGTTTGATTTATACTTATCTGTTGGGTGCTCTTATGTGTGAAAGATCCTAACTCGGATCTAGTGTACCTTAGGTAAATGGAAATAGACCAAGGAAACTGTACGGCGTATACCAATATGGTTGATCTGGTGGCCATAGTTAGTGTGAATTCTTGGTTGGTGCTTATGTTACTTAAGTAAGTTAAGGATAATATGAGGCTGCCATATGTTGTCAATACACTAACTAACTTTTAGAACCCTAGTCATCCCATCTTGGCCCTTTAGAAAGTAGTGAGATAATCGGCTTTGATGCAGACTGAAGTTGGTTGATACTCGATACTACACTCATTGAGATCTTAAACTTGGAGGGTTTTGGTTGGCAAGTAAGTTGCCTACTAAACAACCACCCTTGTGAAGGATCAATGATATTGAGATCCCTTAGAACCTGGTTACTTTATAGGACAGGATGAACCATCTAAACTTCAGGGGAGGGTACTTACCTTTAAACCTCATGCAAGCCTTCAAACCTAGGGCTATTGTGTGACTTGTTTGTGTGAGCCACATATTTGTGATTGAACATAACATCATAGCATCATCATGCATCATAAGCATAGCATTTTCACTAACCATTTCAAGGACCAAAGGATTTATCTTTGTTCTTTGTTGCAGGTCATGGCTTCTGCTCGTAGGAATACTATCTGAATCAACTTTGTAGGAATACCTTCTAAGCTTAAGGAATTGGTCTCTCAGGTTTCTGAAAACTCCCAGTTTATCAAGAGACATGGTCACCTACTGGATCTAGTCACTTCAGGGTTCAATGAAGACATGATGAGTGTTCTGTTTCAGTTCTTTGATCCTAAACATCACTGTTTCACATTCCCCGACTATCAGCTGGTTCCTACAATGGAGGAGTTCTCTAAGCTTCTGGGTATACCTATCCTTGATCAGAAACCATTCACAGGCTTATAAAAAGAGCCTAAACCCGAAGTCATTGTTGCAGCTCTACATTTGAAGAAATCAGACATTGTTCTAGAAACGAAAAGTGGAGTCAAGGGTATTCTTGCCAAGGTATTGATGGAGAAGGCTCAAGTGTTCTTGAAGGCTATGAGCTATGATGCTTTTGAGGAGATCTTAGCCTTGTTGATTTATGGCTTAGTGTTGTTCCCCAATCCGAATCAGTTCATAGACGTTCGCGCCATCAACATATTTCTGACTCATAATCTAGGGCCTACATTACTTGGAGACATCTTACACTCTCTTCATACCCGTACTACAAAGGCACGAGGAACTCTGATGTGTTGTATACCTCTATTGTCTAGGTGGTTTATTTCTCACCTTCCTCGATCAGTGATGAAGAATGAACAAGGGTTCAGGTGGTCCAAAAGGATTATGTCACTCTCTCATTCAGATATTCATTGGTGCTCTCGATCTATGGAGAATGTTACTATCATTGACCGTTGTGGGGAGTTTCCTAATGTGCCACTCCTGGGCATAAGAGGGGGCATTACCTACAATCCTTCCTTAGCTTTACGTCAGTTTGGTTACGCTCGGAGTGATGGTCCTCATGACATGTTGATTCAGGGTATTGTGTTTGACTACGACAACGATCTACAAGGTTACCGTCAAAGGTTTATACGAGCATGGGGTAAAGTGAACAAGGTTGACAGTAAGACTCTGGAGCCCAAGTACACTATTCCTATGGAAGCTTATCTCAGATGGGTACGAGCTCGTGCTCAGACTCTTATGATGCCATATCCTGCCATCCTGCCAGTTACTATGGAGCCTGTTGCTGAAGGAGATACTTCTTATACCATCCTTCACCCAGACATGCCCACTGACATGGAAGACTTACAGAGGTCCTGGATCCAGTTGAAGGAGCAAAGGGATACTTTTGAGACTCATTACAAAGAAAGTCAAGAAAGAATCCTAGAGCTAACAAAGCAACTTCACGAGGAACGGAATCTCAACTCATACCTCAACACAAAGAGGAAACGTCCATGGGAGACTTAAAACCCCATTTTTTTTGTACTTATTTCATTTTTATTGTAAGCCCAAAGGGCAAACAAATTTATTACTAATAAAAGTTTACTTTTTGGTTGTTTAAGCAAATTTAAATCCTGCGGTCCTTGAAAACATTGCATACGCATTTATACACCATATCATTGCATCACAGGTTTCTTATGTACAGGTATCTTATCTTCTCGCTGTTTATTTCAGCAATGGCTCTTGAACAAACAGTCAAAGATCTCCAGGCACAGAATGCCCAGTTCCAAGAGCTGATCCTGAACTTGTCCAAGGGATAGGATGAATTGAAGACACTGCTGGCCAAGAAGACTAGGAAGACTAGAAAGTCAGGAGGTCTTATCAACATGGGAAGAAGGTTCAGAGGTCCTGTCAAGACCAAGGAACAGGTTGAAGATTATGAGTCTGAAGAGTCTGAGAAAGAGGGAGGCAGTCTCCACAATACAATGGGGGACTCTGATTCTGAAGCAAATTACTATCATGATCCTAATGAAGATAAGTTCAAGATACTGGTGGATAGAATGGATGCTATGGAATTGCAAAAGTCTTCTGGGATGGATTTTGAAGACCTGAGTTTGATATCTGGAGTGGTTATACCTATTGGTTTCAAGGTTCCTGCTTTTGTAGTATATGATGGTGTTTCGTGTCCCAAGCTGCATCTGAGGTCCTATGTCCGGAGGATCCAACCCCATACTGTTGATAAGAAGCTGTGGATCCATTTCTTCCAAGAGAGCTTGTCTGGAGCCCAATTGGAATGGTACTATCAATTGGAGAGTGTCAACATCCGTGATTGGAATGATCTTGCTGAGGCCTTCTATAGGAAATATAAATACAATGATGATCTAGTACCAACTCGCATGCAACTACAAAGCATGTCTATGGGTGCTAAAGAGAATTTCAAGGAGTATGCCCAGAAGTGGAGAGATTTGGCTGGTAGAGTACAACCTCCTCTAACTGACAGGGAGTTAGTGGACATGTTTATGAGTACACTGAATGGACCTTTTTATAGTCATCTCATTGGAAGCTCATCATCTGGCTTCACTGAGTTGATAATGAAGGGAGAGCGTGTAGAAAGTGGCATAAGAAGTGGCAAGATCCAAGTGTGTGCTTCTTCATCAAGTACTGTAAAGAAGCCCCCTAGTGGGAAGAAAGAGTCAAATGTTGTTTATGGTCAACCTGATCGTAATAGGAGGCACCAGTCTGTGAGTGCAGTTCATATCTCCAATCCTACTCCTGCAGCACCAGAGCCACCACAGAGCAATCAACAGAGGCCTAGAAGACAGTTCACCAAGTTCAACATGTCACTGGCCCAAGCCTTGCAACACTTGTTGAAGGGTGAACTCATCACTTTGAAGGACCCTCCTCAGAATCCCAATGTTACCTTTCCCAGGTACAATCCTAATGCATGATGTGCATATTATTCTAATTGTCAGGGACATGATACCAATAATTGCTGGATATTGAAGAACAAGATTCAGGATATGATTGATGCTGGAGAGATTGAGTTTGACCCTCCGGGTACTCCAAATGTGATTAATGCTCCCATGCCAAATCATGAAAAGACTGTTAATGCCATTGATGAAGTTTCACATATTTCCTCAGTTGCAGATGTGACTACACCATTGTCTGTTATTAAGAAGAAGTTGGTACAAGCTGGGTTCTTTCCAGGTTGTAATGAAGATTGTTTCTATTGTGCTTATAAACCGGATAGTTGCTGGAAGTTGAAAGACGAAATTCAACGCCTCATGAACAATTACACCATATTGTTTGAGAGGACACCTTCTATGGAGATCATGGTTGAACATATAACTCAAGGTGCAAAGGTTGAAGAGGTGGATATGGTTGATAAAGTGCCCGTGAGGATTACTTCCAAGGGCCCAGTCAAAATCACTCATACGGGTCCAATTAAGATTATTGCTGAAGGCCCTGTGAAGATTGTTGTTGAAGCTAGAATGGCTCCTATGATTATTACCACTCCTGGTCCTATTTCGTATACTTCTGATAAAGCTGTGCCTTGGCATTATGTCTCCGATGTTTATATTCATGGTGTTAAGCAGGAACCCTTAGCTGATACTCCTGTTGCTGATGAAAACCTTGATGTTGATAATATTGCTGGATCCAGTAAGATCACAAGAAGTGGAAGAGTTTTCTCTCCTCCGGCTACCTCCAAGAATACAGTTACTCCAACTACTACCTCCACTGTTGATGCTCGGGGCAAAGGTCATGTTATTGAACCTATACAAACTGATGTACCGACTGCTGATGATCTTTCTAAGCAGATGGAAGAAGTACTAAAGATCATTCGCAAGAGTGATTATGATGTTGTTGATCAATTGGGGCATACTCCCCCTAAGATTTCCATGTTGTCTTTATTGTTGTGTTCTGAGGCTCATGCTAAAGCCTTGATTAAATTTTTGAAGACTGCTCACGTGCCAAATGAGATTTCTATAGATCAGTTTGAAAATTGTGTTGCACACTTGACCTATGATAATGGGTTAGGTTTCTCCGATGCTGATTTGACTCCTGCCAAGAGGGATCATAACAGGGCTCTACATATCTCTATTGAATGTAGGGGCACTACCCTGTCACATGTGTTAATAGACAATGGTTCTTCGCTGAATCTACTGCCCAAAGAGGTTCTGAATAAGCTTAGTCCTGAAGATGCTGTGTTGAGGCCCAATAATATAGTGGTGAAGGCTTTTGATGGTTCAAGAAGAGTGGTGCACGGAGAAATAGATCTCCCAATAAAAGTAGGTTCCCAGGTCTTCAATGCTACCTTTTATGTAATGGATATTCGTCCCTCATACTCTTGTTTGCTTGGGCGCCCCTGGATTCATGGGGCAGGTGCTGTGACCTCCACCTTACATCAGAAGCTGAGATATCCAGTAAAGGGAAAGGTTGCCACTGTTTACGGAGAGGAAGGATATATGATTAGCCATGTGAACACATTTAAATATCTCGAAATGGAAGGTGAATATGTTGAAACTCCGTGCCAGACGTTTGAAGTAGTTCCTTGGGTTGTTCCTAATGTTGAAGCTCCTCCTGTTGTCAAGAGAGTTCCTGTAGTCACCAGAGTGCCCCCTACAATGGCTTCCCTCAAAGATGCTAGAGCTGTGGTGGATGAAGGTGGTTGTACTATTTGGGGTCAGCTTCCTGACATTCCTTACAAGTCTGAAAAGTTTGGTTTGGGTTTCACTGCAGAGTCCCAGAAGGTTGTTCGTCGTGCTCGTGCTGTTCGTATCACCAATCAAGGGATTATGAAAGATCAGATCAATGTTGTGGGTGACTATGATGAAGAATACAACTTGGATGCTTGGATTTTTCCTACTGTGGGTGTTGGGCTCAATAATGGGAAAGCTAAAGATGTTATTCCTATCTCCTTTAGTCAGGAGTAAATACTATTATTGTGTTGTTACTTTTAAGTTTGTAATTTTTGAACAATTAAACTCTTAAGCCTTGTGCCTTACCCGGGGCACAATGGTATGCTTGTTTCGGGATGTCATTTCATTTGTATACTTCATTCAATAAAAATCAGTGGACGTTTCGTTTTCGTAAATATTGTGTTCCTTATCTTTCTTTTATTTTTGTTTTATCAGCTATGTGTTCTTACACACACCCACATGACTAAAATGCAGATCCTCATCCACTCTGGATCCTGTTGATAACAGTTCTACTATTGCCAATTATAATTTCGAGAATCCGATCTATCAAGCTGAAGATGGAAAGGAGGACGATTGTGAGGTACCTGTAGAGCTTGCTAGGTTGTTACAACTAGAAGAAAAAGTTATACAGCCACATGAAGAGCCAGTCGAAGTTGTGAATCTGGGAACTGAAGAAAACAGGAAAGAGGTCAAGATAGGGGCTGAATTAGAGGATGGTGTTAAGAGCAGATTGATTCAGATGTTACATGATTATATGGAGATCTTTGCTTGGTCCTATGAAGATATGCCAGGGTTGGATACAGACATTGTGGTTCACTGTTTACCGGTAAAAGAAGATTGTCGTCCAAAGAAGCAGAAGGTTCGTCGCATGCGTCCTGAAATGTCAGAGAAGATTAAGGCAGAGGTGATGAAACAGTTTGATGCAGGGTTCTTAGCTGTGACTTCTTATCCTCAATGGGTTGCAAATGTGGTACCGGTACCTAAGAAAGATGGTAAGGTACGTATGTGTGTAGACTATAGGGATTTGAACAAGGCCAGCCCTAAAGATGACTTTCCACTTCCTCATATTGATGTTCTGGTAGATAAAACTGCTCAGCATAAGGTATTCTCTTTCATGGATGGTTTCTCTGGTTACAATCAAATCAAGATGGCACCTGAAGATATGGAGAAGACTACATTTGTTACACAGTGGGGCACTTTTTGTTATAAAGTGATGCCATTTGGTTTGAAGAATGTCGAGGCAACATATCAGCGTGCTATGGTGGCTTTGTTTCATGATATGATTCATCATGAGATAGAGGTATATGTGGATGATATGATAGCCAAGTCCCAGAATGAAGAGCAACACCTTGATCATCTGCATAAGTTGTTTGAAAGATTGAAGAAATACAAGTTGAGATTGAACCCAAACAAGTGTACTTTTGGAGTTAGATCTGGTAAACTCCTGGGTTTCATTGTCAGTGGAAAAGGTATTGAAGTAGACCCTGCAAAAGTGAAAGCTATACAAGAGATGCCAGTTCCCCGTACTGAGAAGGAAGTTAGAGGTTTCTTGGGACGATTGAATTACATTGCAAGATTTATTTCCCAATTGACAGCTACCTGTGAGCCAATCTTCAAGTTGTTAAAGAAAGATCAGGTAATGGAATGGAATGATGAGTGCCAGACTGCCTTTGATGAAATTAAGAAATATCTTTTAGAACCTCCCATTTTGATGCCACCAGTTGATGGAAGACCCTTGATTATGTACTTAATAGTGTTAGACAACTCAATGGGGTGTGTGTTGGGGCAACATAACGAGTCTGGTCGAAAAGAGCAGGCAATATACTACCTTAGCAAAAAGTTTACCGACTGTGAAACAAGATACTCACTGCTCGAGAAAACTTGTTGCGCTTTGGCATGGGCTGCTCGCCGACTAAGACAGTATATGTTGACTCATACTACCTTATTGATTTCGATGATGGATCCAATCAAGTACATATTTGAGAAACCTACTCTCTCCGGACGAATAGCGAGATGGCAAATGATCTTGACAGAATATGATATACAGTATACTACTCAGAAGGCCATTAAAGGAAGTGTTGTAGCTGATCATTTGGCTCATCAAGCAGTGGATGATTATCAGTCAATGAGTTTTGAGTTCCCTGATGAAGATATTATGATTATTACCAAAGAACCTGGACAATATGACGAACCTGAACAAGGATCCCGATGGACTATGGTTTTTGATGGAGCTTCTAATGCACTTGGTAATGGTGTTGGTGTTGTGATCAATTCCCTTGAAGGTTGTCATACCCCGATTACTGCAAGACTTTGTTTCTATTGTACCAATAACATGGCTGAGTATGAGGCATGTATCCTGGTTATCAAAGCTGTCATTGATATGAAGATTCAGTTCCTGGACGTGTATGGGGATTCAGCCCTAGTAGTAAGTCAGATCAAAGGAGATTGGGATAACAAGCATGACAATCTCATTCCTTACAGAGAGTATGTTTTGTCTCTGATCCCATATTTTGAATAGATTACCTTTGGACATATTCCACGAAGAGAGAATCAGTTGGCAGATGCATTAGCCACCATGGCATCCATGTTTGAGATTAGCTGGGATGACGAAGCTCCCAAGATTACTATTGATAGATTTGAGAAGCCTGCATACTGCAATGAGATTGATACTGAAGAAGCAGAAGAGAAGCCTTGGTTCTATGAAGTGAAAAGATATCTTGAAGCTCAGGAGTTTCCTGAAGGGGCATCTGTCAAAGACAAGAAATTTCTGAGGAGGTTTTCTGCTAAGTTCTTTTTGAGTAGTGGAATTTTGTACAAGCGCAATCATGATTCAACTTTGCTTCGTTGTGTGGATAAGAAGGAAGCAACAGAGATTATGGAAGACATGCATGATGGGATCTTTGGCACTCATTCTAGTGGTCATACCATGGCAAAGAAGATATTGAGAGCAGGTTACTATTGGTCTACCATGGAAGTTGACTGCTATTAACATTCCAGAACGTGTCACAAGTGTCAAATCTATGCTGATAAAGTGCATATACCTCCATCACCATTGAATGTGTTGACTACTCCTTGGCCTTTTGCCATGTGGGGTATTGATATGATTGGTGAGATCAAGCCTACTGCTTCTAATGGACATCGTTTCATCCTGGTTGCTATTGATTACTTTACTAAGTGGGTGGAGGCAGCTTCATTTGCATCTGTTACTAAGAATGTGGTGGCTCGATTCATTAAGAATAATCTCATATGTAGGTATGGCATCCCTGAAAGGATTATTACTGACAATGGCTCTAATCTGAACAACACTATGATTACTGATCTCTGCACGCAGTTCAAGATTAAGCATCACAACTCTTCTCCGTATCGCCCAAAGATGAATGGGGCAGTAGAAGCTGCTAACAAGAACATTAAGAAGATTCTACAGAAGATGACTGTTACTTATAAGGATTGGCATGAAATGTTATCATTTTCTCTCCATGGTTATCGTACTACAATACGTACTTCAACAGGGGCAACCTCATTCTCCTTAGTTTATGGTATGGAAGCAGTTCTACCCATTGAAGTTCAGATCCCCTCCTTAAGAATCATGAAGGATGCAAGCTTGGATGAAGCTGAGTGGATTCAGACTCGACTTGACCAGATAAATTTGATGGATGAGAAGAGGTTAGCAGTTGTTTGTCATGGCCAGATGTACCAGAAAAGGATGATCAAAGCTTTTAATAAAAAGGTTAAGCCAAAGGTATATCAGGCTGGTGACTTGGTAATCAAGCGTATCATATTACCACAGGGTGATCCTAGGGGCAAGTGGACTTCTACTTATGAAGGACCATTTATAGTCAAAACAGTATTCTCAGGAGGTGCCATGATGCTTACTACTATGGATGGTGAAGACTTCCCACAGCCTGTAAACGCAGACATAGTTAAAAAATACTACGCATAAAAAGAGACCCGCTAGGTTGACTGGCCTAGGCAAAAATAAGGGCATCCCGGCGAACCAAAAGGGTTCGGGCAAAAATTAGGGATATATATAAAAACAATGTACACCCGGCAAGTCGAAAACCTGAAAAGGCGGCTTGGGCAAAAAAAGGTATCCCGGTGGATTGAAAACCTGAAAGGGCAATCCAGGCAAAAGTTAGGGATTAAAGCATATGACTATGTCTCGTTTGGATCACCCATACAACTCCAACCAGTTGTGCTACTTAGTTCAAACTCTAACAGATAAAGATCAATCCAATCATTTCCGTCTCGACAGCAGAAGATGAGATACTTGAAGATAATGGCAATAGTAGAATTGAAACTCAATAGGATTATTTCCCACATAGCTGATTTTCTTTGTTTTGTAAAAAAAAATTACGACAAGTTCCTCTTACTAGGAGTTCTGTCTCCTTGTACAAATTTGCCTATATACAGGTTACTTTGTGATATAAATAAAATTTCATCTTTGAATCCAGATTTACTTTTACCCTATTTACATAAGCGAAACGTCCACTGGTTGTGTTTGAATGTATGTATGCTTTTGAATATGATTGATGTTTACCAGAAATGCATGAAAAAGCAGTAATAGTATTTACTAAGGACGAGCGAAGGTAAGAATTCAACGAAGCTTCGCCGGTTCATCCTCACAAGACAACTACAAATCCCCAGCAAGGGCAAATATATCTTGATAGATACTCTGAGTTACATCTCCCCTTGAATTTATGTCCATCTCTTTTATCCTCAGTCGAGATATTAAGGAACTTATTCCTTCAATAGAAGTACGACGAACGAAGACGGGAGGTTATGAATACTATACTATCAAGACGGGAACGAGTTCCTCATATTCTTCAGCAACGAATCGGGATTTATTTTCCCTAGCCAGCAGTTGTTATACGAAGATATCCAGACGCTTCAGGCTGTATGATTCATACATACATCATTTACATCATACCATAGCATATCCATAAATACATAATACATTTACTTAGGTGCACCATGCCATGCATGCATACATATTGCATAAACTAACCTTTTCCTTGCAGGATGGTTATATGCAGATAAAGTTATATCAACAATTCACAACAGGTCAGAAATGATCCATACATTACTCAAGATGTCCTCGGAGAGTAGGCAAACGGTCTGTAAGAAGATCCATTCCCTAATCCAGGATATTTCCAGAAGATTTCATATATCTGGTCTTGAATAGCAGGCAAACAGTCTGTACAAAGATCCATTCCCTGGTTCAAGATATTTTCAGAAGATTTAATCTATTGGCCCTTGAATAGCAGGAAAACGGTCTGTAAAAAGATCCATTCCCTGGTTCAAGATATTTTTCAGAAGAACAAATCCTGACGTTCTTTTGGCCCTTGAATAGCAGGCAAACGGTCTGTAAAAAGATCCATTCCCTGGTTCAAGATATTTTTCAGAAGAAACAATCCTGACGTTCTTTTGGCCCTTGAATAGCAGGCAAACGGTCTGTAAAAAGATCCATTCCCTGGTTCAAGATATTTTTCAGAAGAACAAATCCTGACGTTCTTTTGGCCCTGAATAGCAGGCAAACGGTCTGTAAAAAGATCCATTCCCTGGTTCAAGATATTTTTCAGAAGAACAAATCCTGACGTTCTTTTGGCCCTTGAATAGCAGGCAAACGGTCTGTAAAAAGATCCATTCCCTGGTTCAATATATTTTTCAGAAGAACAAATCCTGACGTTCTTTTGGCCCTTGAATAGCAGGCAAACGGTTTGAGCAAAGATCCATTCCCTGGTTCAAGATATTTTTCAGAAGAACTAATCCTGACGTTCTTTTGACCTTGGAGAGTAGGCAAACGGTCTGTACAGAGATCCATTCCCTAATCCAAGATATTTCCAGAAGAGATAATCGCCACGAAGATTTATTTCTACTGGTCTATTCAACAATTCAAATCATGTTGCATAAACGATTCAGATATAAACACACCCTCTGATATAAACACGCCCTAATTTGTTGAAACACATACAGAACTTTAAAATGTTCTATTTGATATTGATGCATTCCAACCTTTTGAATCTCACCAAAATAATCCTACTCAAACTTCTGAAACACAACAAACCAGTGCTTTCCATCCTATGCACGTTGACTTAAACACACTTGTTTTTTTACCTATCACCAATAAGAGAAAAATCATTGTCCTCCTATGAATTCACTCCACCAAACTCACCCACATTCATCACAATTCCAGATACTCCTCCAGAAAACTCTGAACCAGAAGACCCACTTAGAACTTCCATTGACATAGAGGCTCTCCAAAAACTATCTTCTGTCACAAACAAAACTGTCTTTCCTTCCCCAAAACCTAAACCCACCAAAACAGACATTGATTCACTTCTGCTAGCTTTTGAAGCAGAAATGAAAATCAGACTTGAGAATCTAAAGGTATCCTGCTCATAACTTCCTGATCCAGCTGCTTCTGACTTTCTATGGGCAACATTCAGAAAATGGTTCAACATGGAGACCAAAAAGCTTAAAGATATCTGTTATGATATTGCTCACCAGAACTTCTGCGAGTATCTCAAAGAAGTGGTCTCCAACATTGAAAAGAACAAACCTCTACTTCTGGATGACAAGCCCTGGACTGAACCAGAACCAGTAGAATCGTACTCTGATCTTCAAGTGGTTTTAGTTCCTTCTGAATAAGTTCAGGAAAATGAATATGTTCCAGTACCGTCCGTCAAAGAAAACTCTGAAGATCAAGTTGTTGCTACTACTGAAGAAACTCTACCAACATCTCTCGTGTTGAAAACCTTAGAAGAATTGAAGAAGGAAAATGAAATAGTCAAGCAGAGGTTGGACAAGCAGGATGAAACTAATTCTAAACTGAAGACTATGATTGGCAAGCAAGTGGAGTCATCTTTTGAAATCAAGTCCCTTCTGGAAGCATTAGTTACTAAGATGAACCTCATTCCCTGAATTTGTTTTTTTTATCTATTTTCTTATTTTCTTTTTGATCATCTGTTTCTGTTTGCTTTTGGCCTTGCGGCCTATTAATGAAAACCTTGCTCTGTTTTGTTTTCTATATATTCATGTTTTACTTCTGCATTTTATTAACTTTTTGATTAATGACAAAAAGGGGGAGAAACGTAGAAGATTTTGATCTATAGCAGTTTATCAAGATTAACCTCTAACATATTAATATTCTGATAAAACTGTTTGAGTTGTTATTCTAAATAGAAACAGGTTAAGAAATCAACTCAGGGGGAGTTAAAGCAAAGAACTTCTGATGGAAGAATTAAATTCGTTGAAAGAACTTCTAATGAAAAATCTTTGAAAGGATAATTCTCATAAACCAAGAATAATTTTTATTCTAATCCTCTAAGATTTTTGATGATGATAATAATTATTACGCAAGAATAGAAGTTCTAACTTATGCTGAGAATAACTTACTTATTTATGTATTGTAGAAGTTCTTAAAAAGGAAGTTATTGAAAAGAAGGCTTGCTTCAATAGAAGAAGACTTGCGCTATAAAATAGAATCTATATAAGTTAAAGAGAATCCTTCATTAAAGACAGTATTAAAAGTTGCGTACAGATGTTGCACCCCAAAATTTTCCCTCCACCAGACAAGTCATTGTGTACTAAGAGGCTCACAAGGTTCACAAGGTTCACAATACATCTCATGAGGTTCACAAGGTTCACAAAGTTCACAATTAGTCAGAGAGTTTGACAATTCCCTCAGACAATGCATCCTCCTAAGCAATGCATCCTAAACTAGGGTTTTGACTTTTATCAGGCTAAAGGGACTTCCAAGACTTCAATTGAGCTTCATAGCATCTTATATGTGTTCAATAATCCCCATGTCAAGTTTCAAGACTTTCCCAAAAGATTTGCTCAGTCAGATGATCAGATAGGTTAAAATCAGTCAAAGTAGTTAAAAAGTCAAACTGAGGTCAACTGTGGTCAAACCAAAGTCAAACTTCATGATTTTTTTGCCAACATCAAGTATATGAAGTAAAATTCATCATTTGATCAAGGGTTGATCATAATTCATCAAGGAGATTTCCGATCATCGAGAATCAGGAGTTTCTAAATTAGGGTTTTCATAGGAAAAGTCAACTGAACTTTGACCAGCCATAACTTTCACATGCTTCATCAAAAAATTTCCATCCAAAGCTCATTTTGAAGGAAATTGAATTCTCTACAACTTTGTGTCTCACAACTTTCAAAGAGCATAACTTGAGAATGGTAAAAGATGTGGACATTAGACCAAAGAGGTTGGTTAGAGGACTCTTTAAGCTTTCCAAAATGTCCAAGAACACCTTCATAGCATTAAAATTGAAGGATTTGTGCCCTTGCAAAGTTGGGAAATTTTTTAGAGGTTTATGAAGTAAATGGGGTCTTAAAACCATAATTCTTCAAATGGGCTGACTTTTTTGTGATCCAATTGGTTCCATGACATCATGCACGAAATTAAATTAATATTTTCATTATTTTATTTATTTTATTTTTATTTATTATGATTTTTTATATTAAAAATCATTTTAAATTCAAATAAAATATAAAAGGGTGAAGATTTAAAATGATTTGTCTTCTAGAATGTCATAAAGGTTATTTGGATCTAATTGATACAAGAGTTATGAAGATTATCCTAAAAGAGCAAGCTTATATCAAGAATATTCAAACTTTAAAAGCTAATCTTTTTCAATCTCAAACTACCAAAAAATCCAAAGTCTTGAGCAATGTTTTTGACCTAATTCATTCATCCATATATAAAGAACATTTAGCAACTTAGAGAGCACGGATTGACAGCCTCTCACATCATCTTCAAACTTCAAAAATTTCATCCAAAACACCAATTCGGTTTCCTCATTACAAGAGGTTTTAAGGTATTTTAAAGACATGGAAGGGTTCCTTGGACATCACTAAACCAATCCCAACCTTCAAAAGCATCGTAAACAAGCCCATATGCATAAACTGATTCATTATGTTCATGTTATTTTTGATTTTCGATTCTGGATATTTATTGGTTTTCAATGAATTTTTATTGAAGTTTCTTGTTTATGATGAGTTATAGATCGATTCTGGACATGTTTCATGAAGAACCATCACCTAATGTGGATTTCACCATTACTAGGGTTTTTTCGGCCAAATTAGGGTTCAATGATTTAATCAATATAAATGATTTCTAAAGACGTACATCAGGAATTCAATGATGTTCTCAATTTTGTGAAATTTTGCTGTTTTGTTGATGTTTGAATTTCGTAGGTCCTGTACATGTTGAAATTCGCAGGAAAACTTGTGGGAAAGTTCGTAGTAATATTCGCAGGTCCAGAGGTAGGAGATGAAGAAGGCTGGCGCGAAAACCATATTTGAATTATTGACAGGGCTTAAAAGAAATTGTTGCTGGTTATATGTCACAAGCGAGCGTGCAACTCAGCTGGTTTTGGTGTACGCATGATTGACTGAAGGGCATGGGTTCGAAACCAGCCAAATGTTTTTTTTGCTTTAATTTCCTTTGTTTTTCCAGGATGAGAACAAAACAAAATGGAGGTGGAAAGCTATCACCAGCAGCGCGCAACTCAGTGGCTAGGCTCTTGTGTATCCAGGTAAAGGACCTGGGTTCAAATCCCAGGTCCTGTTTTTCTGTTTTTTTGTTGTTTTCATTTAATTTTTTATTTTCTTTTATTTTCATTAAAACAAATTTCTAAAAAAATATCTAAAAAACATATTCTAAATTAGACTTTATTTTCTTTTAAATTTACAAACCTAAATTAATATATATATTTGTTTATATGTTTTTAGTAATGTTTATATGTATATGTTTATTTAATAATTAAATTGATATTGTAAATTAAAAAAAAAAACTAATATTTTTATACATAAAACCCTTATTATTTTTAAACCCTAATTTCTTTTCTAATAATTCAAAACCCTAATTTTCTTTTACAATTTTAATTTCTTATTTTTATTATTTTTGTTTAATTATACTTAATAAATATTTCTAAATCATGTTTATTTTTGTAAATAAATTAGTATATAATTATTATTATTATTTTATTCTCATCTTTAAATTCTTAAAAAAAAATTGTTTATTTAAATTTAAAATTTTAATTTGGTTTCTATATTGTATATTATTGTGCTAACCTCCTTTTCTCTTATATTTATTTTTATTATTACTAATCCTTTTATTATTTATTTATATGCTTATTATTTAAATTGTTCTTATTATAATGTAATTGTATAAGCCATGTAATAGTTGTAGTAATTTTTATTGTTTATTTATTTATAAATTGCTATGGTTAGTAAATTAGGGAGTGAGAACGTGTTTTGTGTTTAAAATTAATTTAGATCACTAATTATAAGATAAATATTTGAACTTGTACATGCACACATGTAAGTCGATCTTGGATCGCCATCTCACTTCTTAAGAGTTACCTCTCATGTTGCCTAAATAAAAGGTCAAGTAAGGTGTATAAAGCAAAGTCCCTTCTCTTATTAATATCATCTTGTCCCTTTACGATTATAAGATCAAGTCCCTTCGAATGTTGCCTTCATGAATGATCTTGTCCCTTTCGAATAAAAGATGATAAGTCCCTTCGAATTGCTAAGACACCTTACAGTTGCCTAAACACAGATGACCCTTCATATGTCCCTTATAACATCCAAGGTAATGACTACCTATTCCTTTATAATAGGGATAGTCTTACCATTGAAAGAACATTTAAGAACATAAAAGATTCAAATTAGGGTAGGTTCCTCTTAAGTACTTGCTCACCTTTTCAAAACATTTCATAAACACTTCACATTTCAAACAATTTTCAAAACAAAGTCTGTATATATATCCGTACAAGGATCATTATAAAGAACTTAAGAAAATTTCTAATCACACACTACACTTCTCAATAACAGTTTAAAGTGAGCTAAGTAACTAAGAACCCATGGATAACCATGGATGTAAAGGGTTCTAACACCTTCCCTTTACATAACCTACCCCCCGAACTCAAAATCTTTTTAAGGTCTTTCCTGTTCTTTTATGCCCTTTCCTTTTGGATAAAATAAAAGTCGGTGGCGACTCTTGCTATCCGCAACATTTAACTAAAGTCAGTTCTCCCACCGTGTTACAACAGAGAATTAATTCACTCTGATTGTTGTCTAGAAGATGGTGATTTTTTCATTAAAGCCTTAATTAAAGAATATCTGAATTAATGCTGGGAACAAATATCTTTGATTATGGAAGGTTTTTATGGTATTAACTAATATCCATAATTGTATCAAGATGTCTCCAACGGTCTTATCAAATCAAGTATTATATAAAGGAATCATTTTGAAGAGTAAAACCTCTGGCTCCTACGACTTACATATTGCGCCATACATTTCTTGTAACAAATCACCTTGTGATTATAGCTTTATTAGAAACAAGTTAGTTACTTTTTATTATCATTGTAAAAGGTAAGAATATTTCCTTGAGTGACTAGTTTAAGTCAGAAGACTCAAGAGGACATTGAGTGTAGGTCATTATGTGTATTCAAATATTGAATAGTGGATTAAGACCTCATTGGTATAGGCAAAATCACCTTGGCGGGTGGACTGGATGTAGTTTAAGTTCAAACGAACCAGGATAAATTAAAGAGTATTTTAAGCCATTTTTTATTAGTTATTGAAAACCCAATTCCAACCCCTATTCCTTGTGTTTTACGTCCCTTCATGGAGAAAATATCAACCAAATTAAGTATTTAAATTGACAAGGTGGAGAGAGAAACTAAACTAGGAACAAATTATCTACTACCAGTTACTGGGTAGAGATAAAGGTAGCCTAAAGGATATAACATCAACTGCTACCTGTTACTGGGTAGAACCGAAGGTAATGAATTCAAGGAGAAATATATTGACTACCAGTTACTGGGCAGACACATCAATAATATGAAGAACAAAATTATCGACTACCGGTTACTGGGTAGGCGAACCAAAAGAAATTATATCATCTACTACTTGTTACTGGGTAGAGGAAAATGCAAGAAAATTAGGAACAAAATTACCGACTACCAGTTACTGGGTAGACGAAAAGGCAAATAGATTAGGAACAATATTACCGACCACCAGTTACTGGGTAGACGGAAAGGCAAAAAGATTAGAAACAAAATTACTGACTACCAGTTATTGGGTAGACGAACCGAAATATATGATATTATCTGCTACCTGTCACTGGGTAGAAAAACATGCAGATAATAAACTTGCCGAAATAAATATCGACTACCAATTTCTGGGTAGGATCAAAGCAATAAGCTTGAAAAGAAAGACTAACGACTATCATTGGGCGATAGAAATAAAGGTAACCAACTAGTAAGGGAGAATTGTATCTACTACCTGTCACTGGGTAGAAAAATATGTAGATAATAAACTCGATAAAAATGATCTTGAATACCAGACATTGGGTAGGAGTGAAGCAATTAAATTGAATAAAAGGAGGAATATTATCTAATACCTGTCACTGGGTAGAAAATATGTAGATAATAAAGTTGTTAAAAGAATCTTGACTACCAGTCACTGGGTAGGATAAAAAGCAATAAGCTTGAATAAAAGGAGGAATGTTATCTGTAATATCCTAGTTTTTTCCCCTAAGTTTGTGTTTGCATTTGCATCATTTTGCATACAAACAAGATCACGCACTGGTTCCTCGGTCCTTTTTGGTTGCAGGTTTATACCTCACAAGGGATCACCATTGCTTTTATGTGTTTTTATTTATTTATGTTTACTAACCATTAGTTAAAATCCAAAAAATATGTTGGTTTATTTTATTAACATATTCAGGGGAAGGACATGTCAAAAATACCAAAAATAGCAATTACGCAACTCAAATGAATTTCATAGATAAAAAGTCGAAGTTGATCTACAAACAATTCAAATTTATCTGATCAAGGATTTCCCGAGTTTTATTTGATTTATTCAAGGAATTACAAGGTTCATGTGTTTATTTCCATGCCTTCTTCGACAAGCAAAAGGATCGAGCCAAAATAACCAAGTAATCAAAAGAGAACAAAAAATTCAAATTTTGATTTGGTTAACCGGTTAACCAATGTGTTAACCGGTTAACTAGTGCGAAATTTGAATAATTTATTCAAATCCAGCACATCCTAGCCCTTGATCTCATTTAGAATATTCTAGATCCATTCCACTTTTATTCCTCTACATCACTTTGATCACTTCCCACCATAAACCCTTATTAATCACCACTCTTTTATGAATTTCCCTCCAAATTTAAATTCCAAGCCTAATTTTGATTTTCCAAAGCAAGCTCCATTCCACCAAATTCTCATACCTAAAGTCTTTAAATAGAACCCTCATTTCATTCATTTCACAAGCTTTTGATAGCCAAAAAATCCCTTGCAAAATACATCCTCAAACCATAAAAATCACCTAAAGCTCATTTTCTTTTGTTGAAAGTTATCAAGAATTTGCATTGAATTCTTGAATAACTTTGAGCTAAACCTTCATCATTTTCATTTTTCTTCATCAATTTCAGTAGATCAAGCTTCCTAGTGGAGTAATTCGAATTTTCACTCAATCCTTTTTTTTCAAAGTCCTTATCTTCCTTCTCCTTAAACTCTGAAACAAAAATGTAGTCACACATATGTAGAGGAAGGAGGAGGTCTATGGGTGTCATCTCTCCATAAAACTCATGATCATACCGTTGTGGATCACGCCTTAGCCAATCTCATAAAGGTATTTCAGACCATAGTCAGCAATGGCAGTCTAAAACCACTCCTCCTCTGACAAATCCAACCTCTTTCGCCCATGGTTATAGAACCTCTAGGGGTCACGGGTCTAAAAGTTTACAAATAAATACAGATAATAAATTACGAATGAAAAAAATAAAGAAATAATAGGAGTAATAATACCTCTCTCTCCCAGACATGTCGGGTTGTATGCTTTACGTAACCTGTCAGCAGAGACATATCAGATGAACCCCCAAGGAAACCCTCAGGAGCATCATCATCGTCACCAGCATCCGTTTGTAAATGATTATCATCCTCTGGAGGTGGGACCAAATCAACATCATGCTCTGGTAGTGGAACCGGATTATCCTAACGTCACCTCCAGGAGGGCGAAGACTGTGATGTACCCCCAGTAGCATCCCAATGCCTCCGGGATGAAGAAGTTTCTTGGGTATGTGATGTAGAAGTTTGTACATCTGTCTTGGTCTGTGATGTAGACGAATTTACATTTGTCTGAGTACGTTCACAACATACGGATGCATGGTGGGAAAGTCGTCCATGTATCTGTCGGGGGCCATAGTCTGAATCTGAATCAACCATATAGTCTGCATATAACCAATAAGCTAGAATTAGATACAACAACAAAAAAGAAAAAAAATATTTTTTTTTGTTTCCGTAAATGCATCCACAAAAGGTTTCCGCAAATGCATTTAGGAAGCACCCCGAATTCATAGAGTCTAGGCTGCTCCGCAAATGCATCTACGGAACATTCTAACGTTACTTTATTTCGTAGATGTATCTATGAAAGCTTTTGCCACTTCAGAAAAACACAACAACTCCATTAACGACCTCAATATCAAAAAGTCAACATTTTAAGGCCCTGGTCGTTCGTTTAATCCAATAAACAATACATACATTGTCTCTAAACTATGCTTCTAAACTTATCTAATGATTTCTACACCTAAAAAATATATTCTAAATCGATTAGGGAGAAAACACGAAAATAACTCAGAAACTCAGAAACTCGAAAACTTACCGATTGAAATGAACTATGGATGATTAAAAGTGTGTTGATCGTTCCAAATGGTCCTTTGTGTCGAACTCGAGTGAAAACGATGTGTTTTGGTGGAAATAATTTTTTTGAAGTTCAAAGAAATATAGAGAGTGTTTAAAGAAGAAAATGAAAAGTGAAAAATGAGGGAGGAGAAAGGTCTGGCGCGAAGTATATCAAAAATATGTTCCGGAGATAAATAACAGGAAATATTTCATAGATGTATCTCCGAAACAAACAAACGTTACGAAAAAAAGTGTTTCCGGAGACACATCTCCAAAAGCAGAAGAACAAAATTGGAAAATGCGTAAAAAAAATCCATGGGATGGGATAAAAAAATCCTCAAAATATAAATTTACAGTCAAAATGGAAAAGGCCATGAGACATCACACATGCCAAAATGGAAAATGCCATGATACAGTAGGAATCGCGCCACACTGCGTTTAGGGTTGCCTAGTCGCCGGTAACGCATTTTGGTCGGTCTCTATTCTCTGCGATCAATCTTTTTCTCTTTCCACTTTGTGTTTGGCTTCCTCTTTTTTGTTCTTTTCTATTAAATGTGAGTGTTATTGAGTTTATCCTTGTGTTGCTTACAAAGGGAGTGGGTGGTGTTTTGTTTAAACTCCTGATTTTCGAATCAGGGACCTTTAACCTTCATTTCACTTTGTTGGTGGCTCAAATTTTCTTCATCTTTTTTTATTCTTCTCTAGGTAGTGATGGAGTGGAACAAGGTTCATAGGAAGGTTTTTCCGGAACCTATATCAGAGATGGGACATTCATTTGAAGGTAGGAGTTAAGAGGGACGATTCTCAGTTGTCGTCTATATACTTTACGTAGTTCCCGGATAGAATTTAGGTAGTAAATATATTCTCTTTATTTGGTTGTAAAGGTTAAGTGATTAAGGTGATAATTTCACCAAGGAGAAACAAGTTCGGTAAGAGGTTCGGTTTTTCTAGATTCAGCGAAGTCGAGGACGTGCGATCTTTGGCTATGAGGCTCAATAACATACAAGTGTATGGAAGAGAAATTTATGCAAATCCATCTAGATTTTCCAAGGGGAGACAAGATAAAGTTAGGGTGGACGGTAGTAATTTAAGGCCTTCAGGGGTGATGATTATGGGCGGAAAGCATCATAGGAGGGCTTATAGAGCTGAGAGAAATGATCTCAAGATTTTTTCAAATGTTGTTGGTAGGGAAGTTAGGCTACCTGAGGAGGAGGTTTCACCTATCACGTTTGTGGCGGATATCGGGATGAAAAGGAGCTTCATAAAGCCTATGTAGGCGTTCTGAATCTTATGCAAAATCCTTTTTCTATTCAATCTATATTTGCCACAGAGGGCATCTTCACCATTAAAGAAACTTCGTTAGGGGCACTCAGAGAATGGGAAGAAGGGGAGATTGAAGAATTGATCGTTGAAAGAGAAATTGGTGGAAGTCTTGGTTCAAAGCTATTAGACCTTGGAAGGAAACAGATGTTGACCATAAAAGGTTGTTATGGATACATTTTCAGGGAATCCCTTGTCAAGCCTGGAGCTCTGATTTTTTGGTTATTCTTGGAAACTTGGTGGGAGTGTTTGTGGAGGCGGATAGGAGAACTCTATAGGGTGCATGCAAATATGTGGCAAGGGTGTTGGTGAGGATACCGATCTCAAAAGCGGTAAAAGAAGAGATTAAGTTGGTGATCAATGGTTATGCTTTTGTGGTCTCGATTGTTGAAGAAGGATTCGGAGCAGAGCATTTTTTATTTTCTGAGAGTATAGGATGGGCTTCAGACTGCAGCTCGAGTGGTTCTGAAGGCGGTAGTGGTTTCGAAGGTTTTAAAGATAAAGACGATGCTAATGAAGTTGGAGCTTCTGAGCGAGGGGATTCGAAGAACAAGGTTCTATCTCCGGTCAGGATGGTTTCGAAAAGGGTTGCAGTGAAGGAGACAAAGCATTAGTTTGTCTGATGGATAATACAGATTATGTAGGGTGTCAGGAGAAAGATGCAGGTACATAGACAAAAGTGATTTATCCGATTTCAGAATTTGGAGTAATTTGTTTTGAAGATGTTGTCTTGTCCCTTAAAGGAGTACCTTCTCTTTTGAATTACTCGGATAGTACAAAAGGTGAGGGTTTTTCTTATGAAAGTTATGAAAAGTCAATGGTGGAATGTTCTCTTAGTAAAGGGTGTAGGGGTAAAAGTAAAGATATAGGGAAGCGCAAGGGTGCTGTGACGGACCCACTTCATGGTGATAGCAAAAGTGTTGGTAGAAGGAAAGTAATAAAGTTTTAAATTAAAACATTTTTATGAAGGGGGTCGGCCCTACATGGGTTTTAAGAATACTTCAAAAAAAAGGTTATTGGTGGACCAAGTGGAAAACAGAGGTTGAGCGACTTATCTTACTCACTGTCTGTGGGCAGCTCTGCGAAGGATGAAATTTCAAAAATTCAGTTTCATGGTGAGAACTCAGTGGATACGGGGATCGATAGATGCAACAAGAAAATTGTAGATAATTTAGAGATTAATATTGGAGGAAAATATTGGAGTTCTATTTCTAAACTGGGGGTGATAGAAGGAGAACATAAAGATAATTTTCAGCGCGGATTGGTTGATTTGGAGAGAGCGGATAAATCTAGATTATTATGAGTGAAGGAGAACCTAAAATCTTTGCGATGATTGTGGGATCATTAAATATAAGGGGGTTGTAGTAGAGTCAAAAGGAGAAGAATTTCTCATTTAATTTCCAATGGTAAAGCGGATTTATTTATGCTTTAAGAAACCAAAATTCAAGACCTATCGGAGGATATGGCTCGGAGTTTCTGGGGTAAGAAGAAGGTGGAGTAATCTTTTTCTAATTCATATGGTTTATCGGGAGGCTTTCTTGTTATGTGGAAAGTTATTTCGGTTAAAGTTTTATGTAGTTTTGGAGGTTTGGGCTACTTGGGTGTGAAGGTGTTGTCGAAAAATAAATTGTATTATATAGTTAATGTTTATTCTCCTTTCTCTATGGATTTGAAAAGGGAGTTATGGAGGAAGTTGGTGGTTTTAAAATCTAAATTTGTGGATGGTGAATGGTTGTTAGGGGTGATTTCAATGCGGTCAAGAATTCTAATGAGAGGAGAGGTCGAACGGTGTTTTCTTCAACAATTGAGGGAGAGAATTTCAAGAATTCATTATGGGTTGTTATTTGGTGGATTTAACTTGCAAGGGGAAGAAGTTTATTTGGTATGGGAGTGATGGGAAGGCAAAGAGATGGATTGATCGGTTTTTGGTTTCTAGTGGTATCATTGATGATTGGGGGCGGTAGGCCAATTCAAATGGCCTAGGGATATTTTGGATCATTGCCCAATTTGGTTGATTGTCGATAAAGCGGATTGGGGTCTGAAACCTTTTATATTTAATAATGAATGGTTCACATATAATAGTTTTATTGGGTTTATGGAAACATAGTGGAATAAGTTTGAGGTTTTTGGTCGGAAATACTTTGTTTTGAAGGAAAATTGTGCTTGTTGAAAGATAGACTTAGATGGTGGAATAATAACATTTTTGGTAGATTGTTCGCTGGCGTTTTTGGCGAACAACCTTTGGTTTACCAATTCCTTTGAAATGGGTTACTTGCAGGACCAACCACACAAGTCCTAGGACACATGTACTAAATTCTTAGGACTAATTCCTTAATGTATAAGTCTTATTAGTTTTCTTGTATGTTCTGTCGAAAGATTTCTAACGAAGTTGTTCTTATTTATACTGGAGTGTAGATGTGTTTGTACAATGAACTAAAAGAAAGACTTAAAGTTTGCTTTTAAAGGATTTTCTGGAATATAAACTTCCTTGAAAGTAAATTGCTTGAAAAGTAAGTAAAAGCATAAACTTGAACAGGGAATGAAGGAAAAATCTAAATTTTATAACTGAAAGATAAATGGTGTTTACACGTACATTTTCCAGACAATTCTCTTTTCTTTTACACACGAGTATTAGAGTAATTTTCACAGGAATGTTGTACAGAATTTTCACCCATTTTACACAAAGCAAACTATCCTATTTATATACAAATAAAGTAATCGTCGAATAACGGTCAATTCCTAAGAATTCGCCACTTGGCGCTCTGCATGCTATTAATCTCTAGGAATCCTCCATGTATCTTCTACCAAGCGAAGCCGTTATTCATATTAACAACTACCCTTTTTAACTGGCGAAGCAACGTATCTTCTTGTCATGTCGAATTCATTTGAAATTCAAATAGTCCTAGCGTTTCCTTCGTCAAATCCTTGCCTTCACATCTCTCGTCGAAAACACAAGAGGACTTCTTAGTAGTGATATGAAGAACTTTCTAACTAGCATCTCAACCGCTCTTTTGACAGACAACCCTTCGTTATGTCACGAACCAAATCATCACAAACCATCTCAAGATTCTGGACATGTTTGGAAGAAAAAGTAATCTTATCCTGTCGAATATCTTCACAGCTGCGTACATCATTATTCAAAGCATAATGAGATGAGGAGTGTTGAGAAACTACCATGTCAAATAATGGTGACGTGTGGGAACATAGTTGACAAAAACATCAGCTGTTAAGGCTCTTATTTATCAAACCTATGGTGTCGAAATTGTGTATACAAATTTCCCCCCAGCAAAGGTATTTCGATTGACTTCTGGAGAAAGCATCTTTGCTGCCGAAAATTTTATTTCGACTCCATGTCTTGCATTAAATGCACTGATCCCTGAGATCTTTACTTTTATCTTGCATTAAATGCGCTGATTCCCAAAATATCACTTTTGTCAAATCATAAAAGTAATCATCAGATTCTCCTAACCTATCACGTCTGGCCCACGCTCTTGGACATGATCGCCATGACTCTATGAAACTAGGTCTGCCATACTCTTTTCAACTTCCACCACTTTTCCATATCCACTAACGCGTTGACACGTGCCATAACCGTTTGAAAACTCAAACGTTTCTCTCCCCAATTTCTAATATAAATACCCCTCTTCTTCCTTCTGAAGAAATTTCGCTCCCCGGAACTTATACATTTCAACTTTCTTCCTTCTCACATACCTAGTCTCTACTCCATCTTGCTCAAGTTTCTTCACTATCAACAATTGCAACTTCAAGCAAACAGAAAGACAAGAACATATATGCTCTCCCCTGCGCACACAAGATTCTTGGACCGAAGCTTGTGGGTAACCAACAATACGTCCCAGAACATTCAAACGAGAGGGAGAAAGCAAGCATCTACTATTCACATGTACTCATTCCTCTTTTAATATCTGGAAAGTGTCATGCTATGTTAGGCCCTCTTCCTAACCCTAATGCTGACCAAACTCGCCTTAAGGAGTTATTTCCCACGTATTCTCGTACAAAACCCATAGGCGTAGGAAAAACACCCAAGTCTAGTGATAAATCACCAGAACATGCTGAACAAAACCCTGAATCGGCTGCCCTAAATTTGACATACTTGAATCAGCCTAGGATTTTTAGAAGTTGTCCCTGGTCGAAAGACTCTTCTGAATATGTAGACTGGGTAGACAAAATCGAAAAAGTCAAGGGTAAAAACTGGAAGAAAATTGGCATTTATGACTTGATCCAGTTGTTGAAAGAAGGCCCTGGCTACTGCACCAACATGATTCTTGCTTCCCTCTACTTTTGGGATAGCACCTACAACACTTTTCACCTCCCTGCAGAATGGTAATCCCCACTCTCTTCAACCTAGGCGCCATAGTAGGTCTTAGTCCATTAGGGGAAGCTTTCGATCCAACTGTACTAGACGAAAATACCATAGCTTTTGAAACCAGTTTTGCTTCATACTCCCCCTTCATTGCCCACTACCATGACAAGGACTCTGCTGATGTGTGAAATATAGAACACATAGCCTTTCTCACCCTTTGGCTGTCGAAATTTGTCTTATGCACAAGGTCTCTTCAAGTGGCCAAGAAGTACATCACTCTAGACAACCAGCTCCATGCTGGTATGAACCTGCGCTTAAGCGAATTGATTCTGGTCAATCTCTACGAATCCACCAGTGAGAGTGTCGAATCTATCAAGCAGATCAAAGACAAGGGCAACCTTAGTTTGGCAGGCCCATTTTGGCTCCTTCAACTATGGCTCAACGCCAATTTCGAATCCAGTCTTCCTAACAAAGGTATAGTGGATGAAGAATATGTCAAAGACAGACATGTCGAATGGGAAAGACTGGCGCATTTAACTCCTTCTGAAGAGAGATTGGGTCTTCGACGATCCTTAACTAATTATGTGAATATGTTCGCCAAAAGCTACAAATTCACGGAAGGTATGGCACTTTTCGCCAACAGGACCGTCGGACCCAAGTGGTTCACCAGGAAACTTCCTGTGGAACACAAAAAGGAAGAAGACAATTTCTTAGCCATATGGAAATTGTTTCTTACACCCAGGCTCTTGTCCTCTTACCTAACTATGTCCAACTCCAATGTGGCCCTAATAGTTTATCAGCCGAATTTAGTGGCTCGACAATTTGGGTTGATACAACTGAAGCCAAGGTCCATCTATCCCAATAAATGATCTATTCGCTTTTACAATTCGTTCTCCACTAAGTCGAAGAGTATAGAGATCTCAGAGAAACTAAATGACGCTGCTCTGGAGATTCAGCCAGTGGTATTTCGACCGACCTTCCTATGCACTCAGGAGTTCGACGTTTGGTGGAAAGAGTATTATCTCACCAGGTTTTATGACGCATCTGACTTCAACACTCTTCTGACAAATGCCTTTGCTTTCGGGCAGGATCGAACCAAGAAAGGTACCCAGCAACATGTTAAAGAGATTCAAAAGTTCCAAAAATATTTTGAAACAATTTATAGGCCAGATGATCTTAGGCGAACTATAGGCGAAGCAGCTGTGACTCTTAAGCATAAATTTACAGAAAAAATGGAGAAGTTGGCATTGCCCTCATACGTCCTCCTAGAGGCGCGTTATAACTTTGCGTATACTTTCTATCCACCAAAGTTTCCACCTCTACCATCTGCTGATTTTGGTGTGGCTCTGAGCCCACCTTTTCCAGATTTGTTTGTATGTGGCTCCGACTTAAAACTGCTTCAAGAGTCACGGAAAAAGCTTGTTGAACGTGTGGTTCCGACCAAATATTATTTGGATAATTACCCAGGGTACCTTCATGTTGGAATAGAATAAGTTCGCGTGGAATCTATCATTCTTGAAGGTGTAACCACGATTTCGACTTCATCTATGTATTCATATCTTTATGTTTTATCTTCTTCTTTTCTAACTTTTCTTGGCCTTTTTCAACTGTCAAAATCCCTGGCAAGAAGAGCTCTATCGAAGACAAGCCTGACAAATCCACCTCCACTTCAAAAAAGGTTCTTTTCTTCTCTTTTGCAAAGAAACTATCTCAATTATGCAATTATTTTATTCTTAGGCTTATTGAACTCTCCTTGATATTTTAGGTGAGTCGAAAGCCACCTACTCCTCAAAAAAGAAAGAAAGAGGAAGTGCAAGTACCTTCTGAAGATTCTGGTGACGAATCCCCAGACCAATGTAAACACCCCAAATTTGCCCTCACCCATTTCACACCATGGATTGTGATCTCCTCATATGCATAATCTCAATCATAGCATCTCACATCACATTTTTGATTCATTGCATTGGTTCAAAGTCATCTGCATCTAGGGTTTGTGATCTGAGCAATCCAAGAGCTTCTTGAGCCACTCCAAAGGCCATCAATCACTTAAAAGGGGTCCATGTATGTTCAAGCATCATATTATATCCCCTCAAAGTCAAGAATTTCAAAGAATCACAAGAACTGAAAATGGCATGGGAGCAGAGCCAGGTTTGGCTGCACAGATGACCTAAAATTAGGGTTTTGGTTTCAGAGGCCATAACTCCAAATTTTTTGGTCATTCTTGTTTCTATTGGTCTCTATATGGTATAGGGAGTATGCATATCAATTTTCATGAAGAAATTCCATGGGAAAGTCATCTGATCAAGATTTGACTTTTCAAGCAAGTCAGTGCAAAATCAGGGCATCTGAGGCCCCCAATGACTCAACCAAAGGGTGTTCTTCATCATTTTGATTGTATATGATCTTTATTTGATCATAGAAGAAGTTGTAAGTTCACAAAATTGAAGAATTTCAAGTCTTTTGCAAAGTTGACTTTTTGGGAAAGTTTGACTTTTAATGAAATTGCCATTTTAGGCAACTTTTTCAACCTTTACTTTTTGATTCAAAAAAGCTTCAAATGGAAAAACTTTGGTCATGAAAGTTGTATAATGGATCATTCCCTTTTCAAAAAGTACAAGAACATGACCTAATTCATTTTAGATCAAAAGTTATGGTTTGTCAAAGTTGGCAAAAATCACAAAATTTGAAGTTTTCCACCAAAGAGGCAAAGTTGCAAATTCACTTCTCAAGGCAAATTAAGTTATCAAATGGACTTCTAAACTTCACAACATGATCATAAAAGACCTAAAAGTCAGAATGGGCCAAGAAATCTCTCATATTTATGGCTTATGGAGCAAGATATCTCATAAGAATCAAAAGTGAACCAACTTGCAAAAACTCACTCAAGTGAAGATCCACTTGCTTGCTGGCTTGCCAAACCATCCTAGGGTTCTCCCCACATCATGCTGCGCAGGACACACCTTTTGTCCTTGGCTAGAAAGTAGCCCATACCTCTCTTACACAACTTTGACATTTTGGCAACTTGAGCCATACCAATCAATAAAGCACACATCACTTCATCTGACCTATCAAAATTGTTTATACAAGCAAAAAGCAAGCCAAAGCAGCTACAACACAAGCCTGAAGCACTCTCTAACACAGCATTCTCATTTTCACACCATCTTGCAAGAGCATTCGAAACTCATCGTACAAGCTTCAAACACACAAACCAACTTCACAAACCATCTCACCATGCTTCACTGAACACAAACCAACCCTTAAAACAGCTTGAAAGCCACTGAATCAAAAACACGATTCTCACCCCACCTTGAGCAGAACTTCTGCCATCTCAAAAACCAGCCATCATAAACTTTCTCCAAGCATCAGGACTTCATCAGGGGCCTAAAAGGAGTGGTTTGCACGAAGAGAGAGGGTCAGAAAGTTGCAAACTGAGAAAGCTCAAAGCTCAGGTATACCAAGAACTTTTTTTCCAGAAATGAGTTTTTAAGTTTCTAATTTGTTCCTCATGCTTTGCTGATCACTCTGATGTTCTTAGTTTTGAAAATGGTTGAGAAATAAGCATTTAATCTTGTTCTGAAACTTTTTTGCCCTAAACATGTTTGGCTTCGATTCGCTTGATTGATGAAGAATAAATGATGTTTGAATGGGGGTTTTGACTTAGTTTGGCATGGGGATGATTTCTGGGTAGTTAGTTTTCGTTTTCATGAAGTTTTGAAGATTTGGGCAACTTTCAGGTGAGGTCCTTGCCGGAGAAGACGACCGGAAGTCTTCTCCGGCCACCTGAAAGTAATTAGGGCTAATCCCTGTAATTAATGAGAGTTTGAATTCTGAGCGTAGGATGAGTTGACTGGCTTTGACTCTCGCGTGAATGAACGCACCAGATTTGCCACTTAACCCTAATTCAGATTAATTAGTTTAATTAATTAGGTTTAAGTTTGAATTTCCCAGAAGCAATCCCAGCCGTCCATGAGCGCGCGCAGTCTTTCCCTCCATCCTGAGTTTGAATACTGGCCTTAGATTGTGTTGACTTTCATTTTATTCAGTTTTATTCTCATTTTTATTCATTTAATTTGTCCATTTAATTTAAAATAGCAAAACAATTTTAAAAATTCTGAAAATTTTTGTACAAACTTTTATTAATTTTCAGAAACCAAAAACATTTTTATTTTTATTTTTTGCATTAAAAAATATTTTTAAATCATTTAAAAGTTTATTTTTAATTAATTAATGAGAATTAATTAATTAAAAATACTTTTAGGTATTTAAAAATCACCAAAAAATTCATGAAACCTTCATAATCATTTAGAAACATTGTCCAACCCTCAAACCAAATTTCTTTTTTGATCTTGATGCATTTTGACAATTTCCCATGTAATTAATTCAATTTCAAGGCATTATTTTGATCCAAACTTCAAAAAATCATTTCTGCCTAACCATTGAGAGTTGGACTTTGATTCTTTTTGCATTGTGTCTTGCATATCATGTAGTTTGTAGGATTAAATTGGCATGAATTGATCTTGCATTTTCCATTTGTTTGACATTTTTCTTGGCAAGGTACCCTAAAACCCTAGAAATCTTAGGAAATTCATAACCCTAACTAGGTTAAAAGTTAGAACCCCTCCTTTGGGCAGTGAGTTTGTATAGGGTTAGGGTTCCCTTGATTGCATTTTCAATTTTTTATCTTGATGTTTGCTTCTGATTTTGGTTTTTGTTTGATGCATTGATCATAAACCCTAATTTGGGCTTCCTTTTGCATTCATCTTGCATTTGCTTGCATACTATGACTTGCCATAACATTTTATGCATCCATTTGATTCATCATACATCTTAGGACATATTAGAATCATGTTTGATCATTGCATCTTTCATTTGCCACTTTGTATGTCATTTGCATTTCATAACTTTTCATGTATGTTCATGGCCCTAAGCATGCTTCTCCTGCATCCATATGCTCATGTGATCACCTTCATGCTTTGTTTCATGTTTGCAGCATCTCATAGCATCATTATCATCTCATATATGCTTCTGGTTTTGGTTTGCATCATGCCATTCCATCTCATTTTGCATTACATTGCATTTCTTTCACTAACTTTTCAGGTGGTAAGTTACTTTGAGAAGTGAATTTGCCTTCACTTTTCACAAATTCTTTTCATCTCTTTTATGCATCCTTGCTGCATTTTGTTTTGTGTTTGAGATTGAGCTTGCTCTTTCTTCTTCATCCTACTTTCTTTCTTCAAGTGACTTGTCTTCTTAAATGAAGCAAGTTACTTTCCTTTGCTCCTTTCATCTGCTTCCTGGTGGTTCCATTGAAGATTTCTCTTGTAAACCTCACAAACCTTAGGAACAACCAAGCATGACAATAATTAGGGTTTTTATTAGTCCCCCACTTAGCTTTTACCTTTGTGTCTCATTGAGTCCTCTCTTCTCATCTCATAATCAAGGACTAAACCCTAAAGGCTTTAAGGCTTTGTGATTAAGCTTATGCCTGCATCCTTCTATTAGGATGGAGTGTATAACTTTAATCCTAAGTGTTAAACCCTTAATGTGTTTAAATCCTTTAATCAATCCACTTAATAATCATTAAGACATCAAGCTTGTAACTTGGGCCTTGCATTAGGGTTCTAATTCTTCCTTAATTGGTTAAGAAGGACTAACCCTAGTGTTAATGGACAAGTCCCCCTCAAGTTGTCTTATAAACCCTAAAACTCACTTCATCATCATATCATTAACTAAAATCCATCTAATAAAGGCTTTGTTTTGTCATGGGTTTAATCCCTAATCATGGATTAAGTTGAGGAGTTTTCCTTAGCTTAAACATTCTCATCTATTATCCTTCTATTGGGATGGTGTAATGAGTCTGTTTAATCCCTGATTATGGCTTAATCTCATTACTCAACACTATACAAAAACACCAAAAACATCTAAATAATCACAAGTAGGTTAATGATCTTAATCCTATACCAAAGGTGATTAAGTGTGAGATGCTGACTTCACACTTAAGGTATTCTCATTACCCCTAATCGGAGGGAAGATGTGATGAGTTTACTAACCCATTGGTTTAGGATTAAGCTCGTTAACTTATGACAAACTTTCAAAAGCAATAAAAGACTGAAAACTCAAAAAACAAACAATAATCGTCTCCTCCGGGATTCTTTTCTCATCTCATTCACTCATAAACGAGAACTTGCTTCTTCCGTCTAATGCAAGACAGTTTGCACCTGAGCCAGACAGGTCATACACTTGAGCATAGACAAGTAAGCAGTTCACAAGTCAATCCATCTTTCAGTCTCTTTGGGTCGAACTACAATGTTCTGACTTCCTCATTGCACGAGAGGATACGTAGGCATAACTTAACAGTTATCGAACAAAAGTCTCTGTATATTCCCCCTCTTCCAGCATCATTCTCTTAGCCTCATTATCATGAGCATTTCACTTTTGTCCTTACACTGACACTGTATATATTACACTTTGCACTTCTTTTACACTGACACATGTACATCCTTTTCCAGTTCTTTTATACACAAATTGCACCGACACTACCCCTTTAAAACACAAATCGTTCAAGCGTGGATCCCGTCGAGTACGGCGGACAATCTGGGTGCTAATACCTTCCCAGATTGTAACCAACCCCCTTTCTCAGTCTCTCTGGTTCGCAATCGTCTTATCCATATCTTTCTAGGTCTATGCAGCATTACCTTTCCTCCGGGATAAAAATGCCTAGCTGGCGACTCTTTTCATTTCCTGTGAGTTCACTCATGTGTGTCCTCGCATCATCCCTTCGCCGACCGTTCGCGTCTGTACCCCATTTGACCCGGCTTCATTTGGTGGGAGCGACAGCTTGGCGACTCTGCTGGGGACCCTTATACTGTGACCAGGGCTTCTGGTTCTTTTTATGGGTTCCTCTTAGCGCTTGTTTTATTTGTTTTTACTGGGGTGATATGTGCCATTTATGTTTGAATATTTATTTTATCTATTGCTTTATGTACAGTTTTGTTTATTGCTTTATTTACAGCTTTACATATATCATACTGTCATGCTGTTCTGGCTGGATCTGGTTTTGTTGCCTTGGTGGGTGGGGTTCTATTGAGAGTTAAGGTCCTATACCTGGGACCTGAGTGACACCTAGGCTAGAGTGGTTCATGATTTTTCCCATTCCATCTCGGTCTGGTGCGGGAATATGAAACACGGTTCAGATATGGGTTTCTTCTTGAGAACTCTGTGCTACAGATTTCCTGTAGTGCTAGGGCTATCTGGGAAGCCTGCTAAGTCTGGATGACCTTTAGTATTGACCTTCAGAAACTGAGGTGAGTTAGAGGAGGGTCTTTTATGGTTATTGTAAACACTGTACCTCCGGGTTAGAAGTGTTTACACTTCTCATAACTGATCCAAGTCTGAGGATCCTTGTTTTAGAACATCACCTGTGAGGGGGTTGGGCTGTTTACAGGTTTGCAGGTACCCTTGACCTCAGCATACCCTGTTACCTTGATTAAGAATACTCCACTTTGGGACAGTTCTTGTGATGTTTAACCCTGGACATGTGACTCTTTATTTGAGTCCCCCACCTTGGTTACTGGACTTTTGAACCTTCATCTGGATTTCTTGAACATACATGGACTTATATCAAGGCAGTTAACCAGATCCAGCTTGATCACAAACCCCTGCATATCATTTGCATACATCATCATTGCATCATTTGACATTTGCTTATTTGTTTTTCAGGGTATCCACCTCATTGTATCTTGGCTTGGTTTTGACCCCTTTATCTGCATATACCTACCTGCTTCAGCTACTGTTATCACCAGCATCTGCCTGTCAGTGGCCCATCTTCAGTATCAGTCACCATCATCAGCATCTGTCTCAGCTCTTCTTCAGCAGCATGACACCCAAGAAGAGCAATATCTCCTACCATTTCTTTGAGCCTGAGCTGGCTAGCATCAGGAGGATCCAGACCCTGATTACTCCAGACCATATACCACTATTCAGAGAACGTTATGGAGGCATCCTTGATGTGGTTATGGATTTGGACCCTTCCCAGAGGAGCTTGATTCATACTTGCTTGCAGTTCTATGATCCCCCTATGAGGTGCTTCACTTTTCAGGATTTTCAGTTGGGGCCTTTATTAGAGGAGTATTCATCATTAGTTGGTGTACCTATTAGGGGTGGAGTCCCCTTCAACCCTGAGATGGCTTTTCCCAGTAATGAAGAATTGGAAAGAGCATTGCATTTGGAACCCTCTCTGATTGGACAAAACATGACCACCAAGGCTGGCATCTTTGGTCTACATTTGGATTTCTTGACTTCTCAGGCCATCCTGAAGGCCTCCTTGGGAGAATGGAAGGCAGTCTGTGCTTTGTTAGCCCTCAGCATATATGGGGTTATACTTTTTGCAGATGAGCCTAAGTTTATTAGCAAGATGCAATCCACCTTTTCATTCTGAGGAACCCAGTGCCCACCTTACTGGGAGATTTCTACTACTCTGTTCACCAAAGGAATGAAAAGCAAAGAGGAAGATTGGTGAGATGCTGTGCTCCCCTGTTGTCGCTCCCGATAAGTGACACCGGGTCAGATAAAGGTACAGACGCGAACGGTCGGCGAAGGGAACAGTGAGAACACACAGCCGTGAACTCACTGGAGATGAATAGAGTCGCCAGCTAGGCATTTTTATCCCGGAGGAAAGGTAATGCTGCATAAACCTAGAAAGATATGGATAAGACGGTTGCGAACCAGAGAGACTGAGAAAGGGGGTTGGTTACAACCTGGGAAGGTATTAGCACCCAGATTGTCCGCCGTACTCGACGGGATCCACGCTTAAAAGATTTGTGTTTTAAAGGGGTAGTGTCAGTGCAATCTGTGTATGAAATAGCTGGAAAGAGATGTACAGGTGTCAGTGTAAAGAAGTGAAGTGTAATATGTATAAGTGATGTGTCAGTGTGAGACCTGGAATAGGATGCTCAAGATCATGAGGCTCAAAAAAAATAATGTTGGAAGGAGGGGGAATGTACAGAGACTTTTGTTCGATAACTGTTAAGTTATGCCTACGTATCCTCTCGTGCAATGAGGAAGTCAGAACACCGTAGTTCGACCCAAAGAGACTGAAAGGTGAATTGACTGGTGAACTGCTTGCTTGCCTATGCTCAAGTGTATGACCTGTCTGGCTCAGGTGCTAACTGTCTTGCATTAGACGGAAGAAGCAAGTTCTCGATTGTGAGTGAGTGTGATGAGAAAAGAATCCCGGAGGAGACGATTATTGTTTGTTTTTGAGTTTTCAGTCTTTTATTTCTTTTTGGAATTTGTCATAAGATAATGAGCTTAAGTCTAAACCAATGGGTTAGTAAACTCATCACATCTTCCCTCTGTTTAGGGGTAATGAGAGTACCTTAAGTGTGAAGTCAGATTCTCACACTTAATCACCTTCGGTGTAAGATTAAGATCATTAACCTATTTGTGATTATTTAGATGTTTTTGGGATTTTGTTTAGTGTTGGGTAATGAGGTTAAGCCATAATCAGGGATTAAACAGACTCATTACACCATCCTAAAAGAAGGATAATAGATGAGAATGTTTAAGCTGAGGAAGACTCCTCAACTTAATCCATGATTAGGGATTAAACCCATGACAAAACAAGCCTTTATTAAGTGGATTTTATTTAATGATATGATGATGAAATGAATTTTATTGTTTGTAAGACAACTTGAGGGGGACTTGTCCATTAACACTAGGGTTAGTCCTTCTTAACCACTTAAGGAAGAATTAGAACCCTAATGCAAGGCCCAAGTTACAAGTGTGATGTCTTGATATTTGTTAAGTGAATTGATTAAGAGATTTAAACACCTTAAGGGTTTAATACTTAGGATTAAAGTTATACACTCCATCCTAAGAGAAGGATGCAGGCATAAGCTTAATCACAAAGTCTTAAAGCCTTTAGGGTTTAGTCCCTGATTATGAGGTGAGAAGAGAAGACCCAAAGATAGACACAAAGGTGAAAACTATGAGGGGAGACTAATCAAGACCCTAATTCATTATCATGCTTGGTTGTTCCTAAGGTTTGTGAGGTTTGCAAGAACAATCTTCAAAGGAGCCACCAGGAAGCAGATGAATAAGATCAAGAGAAGCAAAGTGACTTGCTTCATTCAAGAAGTCAAGTCACTTGAAGAAAGAAAGTGGGAAGGAGAAGAATGAGCAAGCTCAAACTCAAACACAAATAAGAATGCAGCCATGGATGCAAGAAAGATGAAAAAGAAAAGTTATGAGAAGTGAAGGCAAATCCACTTCTCAAGTTTACTTACCACCTGAAATGTTAGAAAGAAATGCAATGTAATGCAAGATGAGATGAAATGATATGATGCAAAGCAAAACCAGAAGCATGTTGATGATGATTATGATGTTATGAGGTGCTGCAAACATGAGGCAAGACAATGGGGATGTTCAAACAAGATCATGAATGCAAATGATGCAAGTTAAGGAGCATGAACAAGCATGAAAAGTTATGAATCATACAAGACAAATGACATGGCAAATATGTAATACAATGATCAAAGATGCTTTATACATGTCTTAAGATGCCAAATGAATCATAAGCATGCACAAAATGCAAAGATAAGTCATGTTATGCAAGGAAATGCAAGAGGGATGCAAATGAAAGCCCAAATTAGGGTTTATGGATCAAACATCAAACACAAACCAAAAACAGAAGCAAAGCCCATGATAAAAAATGAGAAATGGCACCAAAAGAAACCCTAAACCTATGATGAACCACTGCCCAAAGGGGAGCTCTCAACTCTCAACCAAACTCAAGTTATGATTTTTGCAAGTTATTAGGGTTTTTTAGGGTTCTTAACAAAACAAATGCCAAACAATTTGAAAATGCAAGAACAATTCATGGCCTTTTTACCCTAGAATCTACATGCCAAACACAAGACAAAGCAAAAAGAATCAATGTCTCAACCTTCACCAAAAGGCAGAAATGAATTTTCAAACATGTGATCAAAATAATGCACAAAAAATGATTTAATTCAATGAAAAATTCTCAAAATGCATCAAGATCAAAAAAGAAATTTGGTTTGAAGATTGGACAATGTTTCTAAATGTCTTAGAACATTTCATGAATTATTTTGTAATTTTTAAATACCTAAAAGTATTTTTAATCAATTAATTCTCATTAATCAATTAAAAATAATCTTTTAAATATTTAAAAATACTTTTTGATGACGAAAAATAAAATAAAAAATATTTTTGGGTCTTAAAAATTAATAAAACTTTAAAGAAAAAGTTTCATAATTTTTAAGAATTTTTTGCTATTTTAAATTAAATATGCAAAACAAATGAAAAAGAAATGAATTAAAATTATGAAAATGAAAAGTAAACGCAAGGGATGGCCAGGATTGAATCTGGGAAAGAAGGCATTGACTTGGCGCGTGATCTGAGGGTCATAATTCAAACTAGCCTAATCCTGATTAATTAAATATTAAATCATAATTAAAACTTAATGAAATGATCTAGGCCTTTCATTCACGCGCGGGAACCAGGATCTAAAGGCCCAGATTCAAACTCAGTGCCCTAACCCTAATTAATAAATAATGACTTTCAGGCTGCCGGAGAAGACTTCCGGTCGTCTTCTCCGGCCAGCTCTCACCTGAGAAACTTCAAAACCTCTCAAAACGTACCAAAAATGAAAACCAAGAACATGGAAATGATCCTCATCCTCTCACGAACCAAACCCCTCTCTCAAAACAAATTTATATTTACTAAATCAACTGAATCGAAGAGAAAAAGTTCTAGGTCACGCAAGCTTCAGAAACAAATTAAATGCTCAAATCACAACCATTTTCAAAACCAATGGTACCAGAATGATCAGCAAGACATGAAGAACAAGTTTGTAACAAGAAAAATCATTTCTGGAAAAAATTATTTTCGAGCTACCTGAGATTTGGAGCTTTCAGTTCTGGAACTTTCTGGCCACTTCTTTCAGTGCAAACCACTCCACTTGATCCTCCAAAGCTGTTTGGATGCTCAAAATGAGTTTGTGCTGGCTGGATGGTGAGATTCGAATGCTCCTGCTTCAGGCTCAGTCAACAATGGCTATGGTGATTCTGGCTCTTTCAGGTCATGGTGAATGATGGTTTGAGGTCCAAATGATGTATGGAGAAGCTTTGCAGGGTTTGTTTGGCTGTTTGTGGGCTAGGGAAGGAGATTCGAAAGTAACTGCAGAAATGAAGTGAGAGATGGCAGTGAGGTGTTCTGGCTGTTTTTGGCTTGTGTTCTTGGCTCTTTGTGATCTATAGAACAAGGTGAGTTGAAAGGTGGAAGTGGTTGAAGTGTTTTGTGGCTGGGCAGAGGGATTCGAAACAAAATGCAAAAGGGAGTGTTTTTGTGAATGTCGTGAATGTGTTGGTTTCAGCCTTGCCTTATGTTGTGGCTAGCTTGCAAATTGTTGACATAAACAAATCTGATTGGCTTCTTGATGTGACTTGTGCTTTTGTGATTGGTAAGTTTGCTTTTGCCAAAAGTCAAAAATCTTGTAAGAGAAGCATGGGCTTGATACTAGGCAAGTACAAGGGCTAGGTCTGGCGCATCATGGTGAGTATGTGAGGCTGGCTTGATTCAAGGACCAATGCAGCAAGTTGGTGAAGCATGATCATGAGTTTTGCAACTTGGTTACTTTATGGATTTTCATGAAAAATGCCTTGTTACACAAACCAAACCATGAGCAAACTTGATCCAATTCTGATTTTTAGGACTTAGAGAATGTTTGTGTAATGGTTTGAAATGAATTAGAGGTCACATGATGCATTGGTTCAAGGTTTTGCAAAATTTCCATTTGGTGCATAACTTGAATTTTAGTGATTTTTGCCAACTTTAACAAACCATAACTTTTGATCCAAGATGAATTTGATCATGTTCTTGTACTTTTTGAAAAGGGAAAGATGAGATCTACAACTTTCATGACCAAAGTTTTTCCATTTGAAGCATTTTTGGATCATGAATCAAGGCTTGAAAAATGACCTAAAATGATGCATTCTTGAAAAGTCAACTATGCCCAAAAAGTCAACATTTGCAAAAACCCTAAATTCTTGATTTCTATGAACTTCAATCTTCTTCCATGATCAAATAAAGACCATATACACTCAAAATGATGAAGATCACCCATTGGTTGGGTCATTGGGGGCCTCAGATGCCCTGATTTTACACTGACTTGTCTGAAAAGTCAACTCTTGATCAGATGACTTCCCCATGGAATTTCTTCATGAAAATTGATATGCATACTCCCTATACCATATTGAGACCAATGGAAACAAGAATGACCAAAAAATTTGGAGTTATGGCCTCTGAAACCAAAACCCTAATTTTCAGTCAACTGTGTAGTTCAAAACTGGCTCTGCATCCACTCAAACCCTAGCTCTTGTGATTCCTCTGCATTTTTGACTTTGAGGAGGTGAAATGTGATATAAGAACACACATGGATCCCTTTGAGTTGATTGGTATCCTTTGGAGTGGCTCAAGATGCTTTGGGATTGCTCAGATCACAAACCCTAGGTGCAGATGCCTTAGAAACTATGCAGTGACTCAAAAATGAAATGTGAGATGACATGATTGTGTTTATGCATATGAGAATGATCACAAGCCATGGTGTGAATGGGTGAGGGCAAATTTGGGGTGTTTACAGCTGCCCCTATTCAAACATGAGTTAGCTGTGCAGGGTGTAAGCGACGGCTTAACAGGCCAAACAAGATAACTTGTGGTTGAATACCAAAGACAGTCCAAAATTTGCACTCACGGAAATGAAGAAGAAAAGGGATATAGATTGTGACAGAAAAGTAAAGTATATTGTAAAGTGTGGGCGACGGAGGACGACCGTCGAGCAGAGGACGACTGCTGGGTAAGGTGGTATGTGAAGCAAAGCGATGACGGGGACGGCCGACATGCTGGTAAAGTGTATAAAGCAATGACGGGGACGGCCGACATGCTGGGGATAAAAGGTGAAGCTAAGACGGGGACGGCCGACTAGCTGGGGAAAATAGGATATTATGATGGGGACGGCCATCAAGATAAAGCTGCAAAGTTCTCTGGGGATTAATGAAACATGACGGGGACGGCCATCAAGTTCATAAAGATCAAGTTACCAACGATGGGGACGGCCATCGGGCTAAAAGGAAAAGGGACCACGACGGGGACGGCCATCGGGTTAAAGAATAAATGAAATAAACAGATGATGGGGTACGGCCATCAAAGGTGAAGGACGATCACCTAGCAGGGGACGGCTGCTCTGTGGGGAAAGAAAAATGATGGGGACGGCCATCAAAGGTGGAGGACGACCACCTGGCAGGGTATGGCTGCCGAAAATATCAACGATAGGGACGGCCATCGGATAGAAAAGGTCAACGATGGGGACGGCCATCGGACGAGCAAGATGGAGGACGACCATCAAGAAGTGGAGGACGACCACTCAGCAGGGGACGGCTGCTCTCGGGGTTTATCATAACACAGGACGAGTGTTAGATAACCAAAATCAACAATGGGGACGGCCATTGGATAAAGTGATGAAGGACGGTCATCAAAAGGTGGAGGACGACCACCTAGCAGGGGACGGCTGCTAAAATCAACGATGGGGACGGCCATCGGATGAGCATGATGGAGGACGACCATCAAGAAGTGGAGGGCGACCACTCAGCAGGGTACGGCTGCTCTCAGAGGTATCATAACACAGGACGAGTGTTAGATAAAAAGAAAAGTTTGTTGGCGATCTACTGGGGATAATGTAAACACAGACGAGCGTTTACATCCAAGAATCAAAAGGTATAAGTGTTTGGTATTTGTGTATAGATTAAAGATGCGGACGAGCATCCTTAAGACTATGATACGGACGAGTATCATGTAGAAACAAACTGACACATGTTCAGAGATGATGATACGGACGAGTATCAACTGGTTAACAAAGAACACGGACGAGTATTGCATCTGAAAGGACTCTTCTGGGGAATAGTAGACACGGACAAGTATCTATACTCAAGAAGACATAAGTGTTTGACACTGGGTATGGATTAAAGATGCGGACGAGCATCCTTAAGACTATGATACGGACGAGTATCATGCAGAAACAAACACTAGACGCAATGTTCTGAGATGATGGTACGGACGAGTACCAACTGGTTAACAAATAACAAGGACTACCGCCGAATCTGTGGGGTTATGAGTGATGATGTGTACAAGATACGGGCGAGTATCTGTATAAGCGTACCATGAGTGGTGAGTATTGTATT
Source organism: Lathyrus aphaca (assembly GCA_963966055.1). Lineage (NCBI taxonomy): Eukaryota > Viridiplantae > Streptophyta > Magnoliopsida > Fabales > Fabaceae > Lathyrus > Lathyrus aphaca. Next base: position 116,864,131 of record OZ014524.1, on the reverse strand, counting down.
GTATAGATGAGCGTTTATCTGCTGGGGAGAGTGACACGGACGAGTGTCAAAAGAGAAAAGTATAATATTAACAAGTATCCAGGTGACTGCGCTGGGGATATGACACGGACGGGTGTCCAGAAAATGTATATAGGTATATGTGAGTGCAAAGAGGGTGTCTTTGGCTTTCCGCTGGAGTTATGACACGGACGGGTGCCAGAATGTATCTGTAATGAGGGTGATTTGTTTGTAAAGGGTGTTCAGGCGACTTTACTGGGGAAAGATGACACGGACGGGTGCCAAAAGGTGTATATACTGGTGTTTGTGGTTTGAGAGGCAGCTGCTTTTGCTGGGACTCTGGTGGGGACTCCTGGGGAAAGTAATCTGTATTCTGAAGCGTTCAATTCACAACATGACTTATGATTATGCTATGCGTTTGATTTTTTTGCCGTAATGCTCCGTATTAGACGGGATGCTACGCTCTGAGGGGTGAATATGATGCGGATGCCATGATTATGCAAAGGGGCACAGATCCGGGATTCGGATCCCGTTGCTGTGAAAATCTCTGGTCGATCTGCTTGAAATGGACATCCCAGCTGGGTATGAGATCACTGGTAGATCCAATGATATATCTGCTTGGGGATATAGGTCACTGGTTGACATATCCTTGTAATACGGGACCCAGCTGGGGTTTGTAGAAGCTTTCTTCACTCTGTTGTGATCTCTTCATGCGTTGCTCTTCCGGATAGAGGCTGGAACTCTGTGGGGAGATGATTTCCTGTCTTCCGTATTCAACTGAGGATGACAAGGCAACTCGGCTGGGGAATTGTGAGAGTCAACTCAGCTGGGGAGAGCAACAAGAGGCAACTCAGCTGGGGAGGAAACATCCTGAGTGTTAAACCTGTTAGTTGATTTGGCAACCTTGCTGGGGGAAGCAATGGGGAGCAACTCAGCTGGGGATAGAGCATCTTGGATGCTGATATCTTTTGTTGATTAGCCAGCTTGCTGGGGAAATGGGCACCTTCTAGCGCCATGTGGAAGATAGGCCGAGTTGATAATGATTCGCCTACTTGCTGAGACGTAACCTGCATGCCCCAGGTTGCGTTCTGGATACCTGCAATCCTGCAAAGATAATGGAACGTACAAAAGGTCCCGAGGTATCCCTTACTGGATTCCGTCATAGGAGATAAGTACTTTCGAGAGTAAGTATATTCCCTGTAAGCATGTGTTTTTATTTTTAGAGAAAGGCATCTGTACTTATGCAATTGTATTTTTAGAGATATCAGACAACTCTTTGCAAAACGTAAATGTAAAAACGAAACATGACCGAAAATCTGATTTTATTAATTCATGTGCCCTGAATTGGCAAGATACAGTCAGGAAAACAAATCTCCTGAAATGAGGAAATTGTTACAAATTGAGAAATAAAGTGCTGGCGGTGTTGACGATGCTTTCAAGGAGCTTCCCCTCCTGCTATGACTCGTATGACAATGACGTTCTTCTCGTCTTGCTTTCTAGAGAGAGTTGATTCTGATTGAAGCTTGATCCTTTGGAAGCTTACCAAGTTGTAGGTGATACAGATGAACTCAGAATGCAGTTGTTCGCTTATTCCTTTGTTTTGCATGGATCGCCCTTTCGGGTTTTCAATCCATCGGGATACCCATTTTTGCCTGAGCTGTCCAATGCGGCTTTTCAACTCAGCGGGTGTACATTTTTTGTTTATTTTCCCTTATTTTTGCCCGAGTCTTTTATTCTGTTTTTGACTCGCCGGGATGCCCTATTTTTGCCTGGACTCACATTCTGTTTTTATGTCCAGCGGGTCATTTTATGCGAAGTATTTTTTAACTGCATCTGAATTCACAGGGGACGGGAAATCTTCACCATCCATGGTGCTGAGCATCAGTGCTCCACCAGAGAAAACTTTCTTTACAACAAATGGTCCTTCATAATTTGGAGTCCATTTGCCCCTGTGGTCTGTATGAGGAGGGAGGATTCTTTTCAGCACAAGATCTCCCACTTGGTACTCTCGGTGCCTGACTTTCTGATCGAAGGCTCTCTTCATTCTTTTCTGATATAACTGCCCATGGCAGATTGCAGCCAATCTCTTCTCTTCGATCAGACTTAGTTGTTCGAATCGGGACCGAACCCATTCTGCTTCACTCAGTTTAACATCCATTAATACCCGTAACGAGGGTAGTTCAACTTCAACAGGTAGGACTGCTTCCATACCATATACAAGCTGATACGGTGTTGCCCCAGTGGATGTTCTGATTGATGTGCGGTACCCGTGCAAGGCAAACGGTAGCATTTCATGCCAGTCTTTGTAGGTGATTACCATCTTCTGCACAATCTTCTTGATATTCTTATTTGCCGCCTCAACAGCGCCGTTCATCTTTGGCCTGTAAGGAGAAGAATTGTGATGTTGGATCTTGAAGTCCCGGCACAGCTCTGCCATCATTTTGTTGTTTAAGTTGGAACCATTATCAGTAATGATTCGCTCGGGCACTCCATACCGACAGATGATATCTCTTTTCAGAAATCGGGCTACCACTTGCCTTGTAACATTAGCATATGAGGCTGCTTCAACCCACTTGGTGAAATAGTCAATGGCGACCAAGATGAATCTGTGACCATTTGAAGCAGTTGGCTCAATCTTGCCAATCATATCAATGCCCCACATAGCAAAGGGCCATGGTGAAGACATGATGTTCAAAGGATTGGGAGGCACATGCACTTTATCCGCATAGATCTGGCATTTATGGCACTTTCTGGCGTAAGCACAACAGTCTGCATCCATTGTGATCCAATAATAGCCTGATCTTAACAACTTTTTAGCCATTGCATGTCCTCCAGCATGGGTACCAAAAGAGCCTTCATGCACTTCATGCATCAACAAATCTGCTTCCGTCTTGTCAACACATCTGAGGAGTACCATGTCAAAGTTCCTCTTGTATAAAGACCCATCAGTGTTCAGAAAGAAACTTCCAGCAAGCCTTCTTAAAGCCTTCTTATCATTGGAAGATGCCCCAGGCGGATATGTTTGGTCCTCCAAGAAGCACTTAATGTCGTGGAACCAAGGCTTATCATCTTTTACAACATCCGCTGCAAATACATATGTTGGTCTGTCAAGTCTAGACACTGAAATCTGGGGTACAAAGTTGGCCGCTTGAACTTTGATCATGGATGAAATGGTGGCAAGAGCATCTGCAAACTGATTCTCGTCGCGAGGGATATACTCAAGCTTGACTGTTGTGAAGAAAGTCAGTAACCTTCTTGTATAATCCCTGTAAGGTATCAGATGATCTTGGTGGGTGTACCATTTTCCGTTGGTTTGATTGACTACCAAAGCTGAATCTCCGAATACGGTCAATGTTTTGATCCTGAGGTCGATGGCTTCCTCAAGACCCATAATGCAAGCTTCGTATTCAGCTTCGTTGTTAGTGCAGTTGAAAGTGAGTTTTGCCGAGAAAGGCATATGAACTCCTTTAGGTGTAATGAGTACTGCACCAACACCACGGCCATTCATGTTAACAGCCCCATCAAACATCATAGTCCATTCTTCTTCCGGGTCAGGCCCTTCAGTGTGAATAGGCTCTTCATGATCTTTTGCTTTAATGAACATGATGTCTTCATCAGGGAAGTCAAACCTCATTGGCTGGTAGTCATCAATGGGTTGCTCAGCAAGATATTCAGATAGTACACTGCCCTTGATGGCTTTCTGAGATGTGTACTGTATGTCGTATTCTGTGAGAATCATCTGCCATCTTGCAACCCGTCCGGTAAGGGCTGGCTTCTCGAAAATGTACTTAACTGGGTCCATCTTTGAGATTAATAAAGTAGTGTGGGTCAACATATACTGTCTCAGTCGGCGAGCAGCCCACGCTAAAGCACAGCAAGTTTTCTCGAGCAGTGAATAACGCTGTTCACAGTCGGTAAACTTTTTGCTTAGGTAGTATATTGCATATTCTTTTCGACCAGACTCGTCATGCTGGCCCAGCACACACCCCATTGACTCTTCTAACACTGTCAAGTACATAATCAGAGGTCTTCCTTCAACTGGCGGCATGAGGATCGGAGGTTCTTGTAAATACTCCTTGATCTTGTCAAAAGCCTTCTGGCAATCTTCGTTCCACCTGACCGTTTGTTCTTTTCTTAACAGCTTGAACAAGGGTTCACAGGTTGCTGTGAGGTGAGATATGAACCGTGAGATGTAGTTCAATCGACCTAAGAACCCTCGAACTTCTTTCTCAGTTTTAGGTGCAGGCATTTCTTGTATAGCCTTGACTTTTTCTGGGTCAACCTCAATCCCCTTCTCGCTTACAATAAAGCCCAGCAGCTTACCGGATCGCACCCCGAATGTGCATTTGTTGGGGTTCAGCTTCAATTGGTATTTCCTCAAACGCTTGAATAATTTGAGCAGATTCACCAGATGGTCTTCTTCTGTAAGGGACTTGGCGATCATATCATCCACATAGCATTCTATTTCCTTGTGGATCATATCGTGGAATAATGTCACCATAGCCCGTTGATATGTGGCACCAGCATTCTTCAGTCCGAATGGCATCACTTTGTAACAGAACGTGCCCCAAGGTGTAATGAATGTTGTCTTCTCCATGTCTTCAGGTGACATCTTGATCTGATTATATCCTGAAAATCCATCCATGAAGGAGAATACCGAGAACTGAGCCGTGTTATCCACCAATACGTCAATGTGAGGTAATGGGAAGTCATCTTTCGGGCTGGCTCTGTTCAGATCCCGGTAGTCAACACACATTCTTACTTTGCCATCCTTCTTAGGCACAGGCACAATATTAGCAACCCACGGCGGGTAGCTAGTCACAGCAAGGAACCCGGCGTCCCATTGCTTTTGTACCTCTTCTTTGATTTTCATAGCCATGTCTGGGCGAGTTCGGCGCAACTTCTGTTTCACTGGTGGGCATTCTTCCCTCAGAGGCAGCTTGTGCATAACTATATCGGTATCCAACCCTGGCATATCTTGATACGACCAAGCAAACACATCAACATACTCTTGAAGCAGATCTATCAGCTGTCTCTTCACTGAGTCTTGCAGGCAGGCCCCGATTTTAACTTCTTTCACATTTTCTTCCGTACCAAGATTGATCACTTCAATCTCCTCCTGGTGAGGAGTAATAACCTTTTCCTCCTGTCTTAACAACCTGGCTAGCTCTTCAGGAAGCTCATATTCTTCATCAACCCCTTCATCAGCTTGATTGATTGGATTGTCAAAGTCATACGATGTCATAGCTGTGCTGTTGTCGGTGCTGTCAGGAAGGCACTCTCTGCAAGGGTTAAGTTTGTTCATTTTAGTGATTGATTTTAATCTTGCTTTAGAAAAAGTGAAATTAAGTTAACATTTTGAAAACACCGCCATTTATTTTTGTACAAAAAGAAAAATGGAAAAACAGTGAGCATAAAAGAAAAAGACTCGTTTGCAAAAAGATGTCTGATATTTCATTAATTTAATCTTGTTTGCACAAAAGTACAGATGGCCCTGGTTACAAAATGAGTCTTGTCATCTTGGGCAAGATGCAAGACTTGGATGCATGCTATAAAAAATACAGGAAATAATAATTACTCTGCATGAGTAACTCTTATAATTTCCTGGGAAGACCAGTTCGAGACACTGCTCCCCGGGATCTTCGGACGAATCCAATTCTCCAGATTGCGCTCCTCTTCCAGCTCGTCTTCCAGACAGTTGATAGCATCAGGGGTAAGCATCCCCCCACTGACAAAACCAGGCTCTCCAGCAGCCTTTGCTTGATGTTGAGTTGGTCTGTAACCCAACCCAAACTTGTCCTTCTTCTCTTCCACAGCTAAGACCTTGCCCCATCCTTGGGCAGTTCCTTCTTCAACAACCTTCCGGGCTTGTTGGTAAGATGACATTGGAGTACCAGATACAGCAGATGCTTCATTGACGTTCAAGGCCTCAAAACCTTGGCTCATCGTTTCATGGATCTCTCCATCCATTTCAATGTATTTATAAGTAGCCAGATGGCTAACAAAAATGTCCTCCTCTCCACAGATTGTGACAACTTGGCCTTCCCACTCAAATTTTAACTTTTGGTGAAGGGTAGACGTTATTGCGCCGGCGGCGTGAATCCAGGGTCTACCCAACAAACAGCTGTAGGCGGGCTGAATGTCCATCACGTAAAAGATAGTTTTAAAGGTCTGTGGGCCAATTGTCACAGGCAGCTCAATCTCTCCCAGAACCGATCTCTTAGAACCATCAAAGGCTCTTACTACCAGGTTGCTGGGTCTCAATGCCAATCCATCATACTCAAGCTTCACCAGGGCCTTCTTTGGTAAGACATTCAGGGAAGAACCTGTGTCCACCAGCACATGAGAAAGGACAGCTCCTTTGCATTCCATGGTTATGTGCAAGGCTTTGTTGTGATTGCGACCATCCGCTGTCAAGTCAGAATTGGTAAACCCTAGCCCATTGCTAGCAGTAACATTACCAACCACGGTTTCCAATTGGTTGACAGTAATCTCCTCAGGCACGTAAGCTGCGTGCAGGACTTTAAGTAGTGCATTCCGATGGGCTTCGGAGCACATAAGCAGTGAGAGGATGGAGATTTTGGATGGCGTCTGGTGAAGTTGGTCCACAATTTTATAATCACTCTTTTTGATGATCCGCATGAACTCATCAACTTCCTGATCAAATGGAGTCTTCAGGGCTTCTTTGGCAGCTGGATCTTCCTGCACCGGGCCTTTTCCTTTTGCCTTGGCAGCAGCTTCTGCTTCGGCTGTAGGTTTTTGAACTTGTGAGGCGAAGAGACGTCCGCTTCGAGTGAAGCCTCCGCCTCCCCCCACATTATCTACTTGTGGTGCAGGTGCTGTTGTTTCAAGAGTGATTCTTTTTCCTTCGCAGTATACGTCAGAGCCATAGTGCCAAGGGATGGCCCTATTGCTTTCATATGGTACTGGTCCAGGCACCGTGACAGTGACTGGACTGATTGCTGCTGCTGAAGGGACTGCTATTGTATGTGGATCATAAAAGATTGTAACTGGTGCTCTGGCGGGAGCAGCACCTTCTGAATGGTAGGCGGAATTATTCTCAGGATCGTAGAATATGGTAACAGTGGAGACATCTTCATGATTGATTGCTGGTGTTGTAGGAGGTTCTGTTGGAAGGACTGTTGTTGTTGCTGATGGAGAGTCGAAATGGAATGAAGCTGAAGTTGTAGCAGGAGGAACTGTTGAAAACTGATCATTTGGGGGAACTGATGAAGTACTTGTTGATGTTGCTGATGAATTGTTGGGAACAATAGTTGCTGTATTTGTAGGAGTGTCTGAAACCGTTGTTGATGAAGTTGTCGGATTTGCCGGAAATGATGTAGTGATCTGTAGTAGGCCATTCTGAATAAGGCTATCAATGCCATTCCTCAAGTCTTCACACCCATTCCATGAAATATTGCAATAGGGACACCCTAGTTCACACCCCGGAAATATATTGTTTTCACGGAGTTGAGCTTTGATTTCCACCAATGGTGTCCGGATCTGATCCACACTTGTTATTAAATAAGACGGTTGGTCCTCTTCAATAGCGTTAATTCGAGGACCACCATGGTTTGGCATTGGGTTTTTATTGACATTGGGTGGAGGTGCAAAATTCAGAGCCTTGGAGTCTACCAAGTCTTGTACCTTCATATGCAGAGCTCTGCATTTTTCTGTACTGTGACCAGGTGCGTTCGAGTGGAAAGCACACCTAGCATTGGAGTCATAGTTTCTTGGTAAACTGTTGGGATCCGGAGGTGCCAACGTTCTTAGCTCAAACAGGTTGAGTTTCAGAAGTTGTGGCAGCAAGGCAGCATACGGCATTGGGATCGGGTCGATCACTCTGTTAGCTTGGGATGGCCTCTGTTGGAATGGCCTCTGTTGATTGTTGTTGTTGGAGTTGTTGTTGTTGTAGTTTCTTGGAGGATACTGATTCTGATGATACTGAGGTTGTTGTTGGAAGTTTTGTGGGTGAGCTGGAGCAGGGATAGTGACTGCTGCTATTGACCTCTGAGCATATTGGGGCCTACCCCTGTTGGTGTGGATGGCATTGGTCTCGCCAGTTCTTCTCGGGCCTGCAAAAGGCTTTCTTGTACCACTGGACGAGCTTGCACCGTTATCAGAGATCTTACCCATTTTTAACAGGCTTTCAATTCTCTCCCCAGCTATAACAACATCCGCAAAGCTAGTGGAAGAGAAAGCAGCTAACCTGTCAATATAGGTTCCCTGAAGAGTGTTCATAAACATGTCTGCCATTTCTCTTTCAGACATTGGTGGTTGAACGGCAGCAGCCAATTGCCTCCATCTTTGAGCATATTCTCTGAAGCTCTCCCTAGATGACTGTGACATTCCCATTAGGAGGGTCCTGTTGGGTGCCATATCTAGATTATACTGATACTGTCTGATGAAGGCTTCTGCCAGGTCCTTCCAGCATCTTATAGTTGCTCTTGTCAGATGGGAATACCATTCCCTTGATGCTCCAGTCAAGCTATCTTCGAAATAGAACATCCACAATTTCTCATCCATTGTATAGGCCTTCAGCCTTCCCAGAAATGATTGCAAATGAGTCCGGGGGCATGAAGTCCCATTATACTTTTCGAAACAAGGAGGCTTGAACTTATGGGGGATCCTGACCCCGTCTACCAGCCCCATGTCCATGACGTCGAAGCCCAAAGAATTTTGAGACTCCAGTGATCTCAACTTCTCAGCTATTTCTTCCAATCGTCTATCATAAGTTTCCTCTCCGGCACCCATTACTGTATACTGGTCCTCCTGAGGATCTTCTTGAAGTACTCTGGCTGCAGTGGCTGTTCCTTGAACATTTGCAGGGATGTTAACCTCAGGATGGAGATGTGGGCCAAACACAGGGGGGGTAACATGTGGTTGCACCCTTTCATTGTTACTTGTGCCTGCAGTTCCTACATGAGGCTCCTCTTGATTTTGCCTCTCCACCATGGCCCTCAGTCTCTCCTGGCTCTGAGCCATGTTGTTCATAACTTCCATGAACTGCGTCATCTGAGTTCTCATCTCTAACCTTTCGTTTGCCATCTGGTTTCTGACCTCCGTAACGTCTTGTTGCATCTGATCCATCTGAATTCCCGGAAGGTTGTTTCTAGTTGGGTACCTGTGATGCCTGTTGAGAGGAAATACCCGGCGGCGAGCAATAATTCCTGAGCATCACAACAGAGGTTAGCAACAACAAAACAAAACCCTACAAAACAAATAAAAGGTTAGCATGCAATGCAGTTATGCTTATTTGTTATCAAGGTATCCGGTTTGGTCTTCAGTTTTGACCCTTCCAGACCCTTGAAGATGATGCTGTTGAAGTTGCTTTTGATGTGAACCCAAATAGAAACCAACACAGATATATTACAAAAGTGAAATAAAACAATTTGTTCATTTTTACAACACAAGCCCTCACAGGGGTCAAAATACATCACAAAAAGGCAAAAGTACATGAAAAAGGAACAACAACAACAAGCAAATGATCAAACTCCAAGACCAAACTCATCCTCACGAACTTCCTTGAGAAGTGCTTCGGTCACAGGATCAGCCGGATGCTCCGTGAGACTTCTGATGAGAAGGTTCCTTGTTGCAACTGCTGCAGTCAACTTCTTATTCTGACTTTGGTCCTTAGACCTCTTCACTCCTGCTTTGATTTTCAGCTCTGATATTTCCTCCTGGGCTGCTGCCAGGGCTTTTTCCATCTGCTCCACCTTGTCTTGAGCTCTCTTGTCTTCTAGAGTACGGGCCTCAGTGATCCGGACCCACCTGGCCTGACTCTCTTTCAAATACAAGTCTGTTCTTGCTCTTTGGAACTGGGCTTCTTTACAAGCATTCTTCAGAATCTGCTCACCAGCTTTAGACTTGTTGATATACTCCCCAGACTTCTCAATCTTGGTCAAGTGTTCTACCCTCAACTTCTCCAATCTCTCAATCTCCCTCACACCTTCACTCCTCTCCCGGAGGGTCTTCTGCAAGGCTTGAGTTAACTTCTCATTTCTTTCCTTCAAGCTCTCAAACTCCTCCAAACTGATAGTGGCAGGGGGTGGTGCTGAAGATGACTCAGGCATGTCTTCTATGGTAAAGGGCATTCCAGAGAATTGGGCCCTAGCACGGGACCACTCATAATATTGGACTGATGCCACATTATTGCACTTCCCCAGAATGGTGATTCCCTTAGTCTGAACATGATCCCAGGTCCAGGCAGCCTGCCTTACAGTTGCCAGACTAATCTTGTTCTCACAGTAGAGGGTTTCCACCAAATCTTGTTCCCTAGGAGTATGGACCAGTGCATAGCCCAATTGCCTTCTGAACAGCAGAGGGTTGTAATTGATACTTCCCTTAACTCCTATTAAGGGCACATTGGGAAAGTGCCCACAGCTTGTGATCATATCTCTGCCCTTGGTGCTCTGAGTACACCATCTGATATCTGCTGAAGTTAGGACAGTGAGTCTCTTAGCCCAGTTGCTTTGCTGATGAGGATTGAGAAATGCATCTGTCCTGGGTAGATGCCTGAGAAGCCAAACATGAAATAATGGAGCACAAATCCTCACTAACCTTCCCCTCTGCTTCTCATTTCTCTGATGGACTGAGTAATAGAGATCACCCAGTAAAGTTGGCACTGGGTTCTTCAGGATGAACAAATGGATTGCATTCTTGCTGATGAATCGAGGCTCATCTGCAAACAACACAATTCCATACACACTTAAGGCCAACAGAGCACAAACAGCTTTCCACTCTCCCAGGGAGGCTTTCAAACTAGCTTGAGAAATCAGGAAGTCCAGGTGAAATCCAAGGATCCCAGCTTTAGAGGTCAAGTGTTGTTCAATCAATACAGGTTCCAGGTGCAAAGCTTTTGCTATCTCTCCATTGCTAGGAAAGACCATCTCAGGGTTGAATGGGATTTCCCTCTTGATAGGCAAACCAATCAAAGATGAGTATTCTTCCAAAAGAGGACCCAACTGAAAGTCTTGAAAGGTGAAACATCTCAATGGAGGATCATAAAACTGAATGCAGGTGTGGATGAGGCTCCTCTGAGATGGGTCCAGATCCATGACCATGTCCAGTATATCTCCATAACTCTCCCTGAACAAGGGTATGTGATCTGGAGTGATCAAGGTTTGGATCCTCCTGATGTCTGACAAGTCTGGTTGGAAGAAATGATAAGTGATGTTGCTTTTCTTTGGAGCCATGATGCTGAAGGCTGAGTAGAGTGCTGATGAAGATGCTGAAAGAATGAGCCACTGATTGGCTGGTGCAAGTAACTGAAGTATATGGCTGACAAGCTGAAGCAAGTGTTGGTGGAGATAGGTCAAAACTGCAGATGGGGTCAAAACCAAAACCAGAGATGAAGGTGGATACCCTGAAACACAAATAAGCACATGTTAATATGATGCAATGAGTATGTATGCAAATGAAATGCAAGGGTCTGTGACTGAGCTGGATCTGATAAATTGCCTTGGTATAGATCCAGGTGTGTTCAAGAATTCCAGATGGAGGTCTAAAAATCCAGTAACCAGGGTAGGGGGACTCAAATAAAGAGCCCCAAGTCCAGGGTTTCAGAATCACAAGAACTATCCAACATGGAGCATTCTTAACAAAGTCAAAGTAACAGGGTATTCTGAGGTCAAGGTACCTGCAAACCTGTAAACAGCCCAACCCCCTCACAGGTAGTGATCTAGAACAAGGATCCTCAGACTTGGATCAGTTATGAGAAGTGTAAACACTTCTAACCCGGAGGTACAGTGTTTACAATAACCATAACAATTCCTCCTCTAATTCACCTCAGTTTCTGAAGGTCAGTACTAAAAGGTCATCCAGACTTAGCAGGCTTCCCAGATAGCCCTAGCATTACAGGAAATCTGCAACACAGAGTTCTCAAGAAGAAACCCATATCTGAACCGTGTTTCATATTCCCGCACCAGACCGAAATGGAATGGGAAAGAATATGATTCACTCTAGCCTAGGTGTCACTCAGGTCCCAGGTATAGGACCTTAACTCTCAATGAAACACCCACCCACCAAAGAAAAAAAACCAGATCCAGCCAGCAATAATGACAGTATGATATATAAATGCAGTAAAGAAAGCAGTAAATCAACTGTACATAAAGCAATAAACAAAACAGATATACAAGCACAAATAAGCACATAACACCCCCGATAAACACAAATCAATCAAGCGCTAGGAGGAACCCACAAAAAGAACCAGAAGCCCTGGTTGCAATATAAGGGTCCCCAGCAGAGTCGCCAAGCTGTCGCTCCCGATAAGTGACACCGGGTCAGATAAAGGTACAGACGCGAACGGTCGGCGAAGGGAACAGTGAGAACACACAGCCGTGAACTCACTGGAGATGAATAGAGTCGCCAGCTAGGCATTTTTATCCCGGAGGAAAGGTAATGCTGCATAAACCTAGAAAGATATGGATAAGACGGTTGCGAACCAGAGAGACTGAGAAAGGGGGTTGGTTACAACCTGGGAAGGTATTAGCACCCAGATTGTCCGCCGTACTCGACGGGATCCACGCTTAAAAGATTTGTGTTTTAAAGGGGTAGTGTCAGTGCAATCTGTGTATGAAATAGCTGGAAAGAGATGTACAAGTGTCAGTGTAAAGAAGTGAAGTGTAATATGTATAAGTGATGTGTCAGTGTGAGACCTGGAATAGGATGCTCAAGATCATGAGGCTCAAAAAAAATAATGCTGGAAGGAGGGGGAATGTACAGAGACTTTTGTTCGATAACTGTTAAGTTATGCCTACGTATCCTCTCGTGCAATGAGGAAGTCAGAACACCGTAGTTCGACCCAAAGAGACTGAAAGGTGAATTGACTGGTGAACTGCTTGCTTGCCTATGCTCAAGTGTATGACCTGTCTGGCTCAGGTGCTAACTGTCTTGCATTAGACGGAAGAAGCAAGTTCTCGATTGTGAGTGAGTGTGATGAGAAAAGAATCCCGGAGGAGACGATTATTGTTTGTTTTTGAGTTTTCAGTCTTTTATTTCTTTTTGGAATTTGTCATAAGATAATGAGCTTAAGTCTAAACCAATGGGTTAGTAAACTCATCACATCTTCCCTCTGTTTAGGGGTAATGAGAGTACCTTAAGTGTGAAGTCAGATTCTCACACTTAATCACCTTCGGTGTAAGATTAAGATCATTAACCTATTTGTGATTATTTAGATGTTTTTGGGATTTTGTTTAGTGTTGGGTAATGAGGTTAAGCCATAATCAGGGATTAAACAGACTCATTACACCATCCTAAAAGAAGGATAATAGATGAGAATGTTTAAGCTGAGGAAGACTCCTCAACTTAATCCATGATTAGGGATTAAACCCATGACAAAACAAGCCTTTATTAAGTGGATTTTATTTAATGATATGATGATGAAATGAATTTTATTGTTTGTAAGACAACTTGAGGGGGACTTGTCCATTAACACTAGGGTTAGTCCTTCTTAACCACTTAAGGAAGAATTAGAACCCTAATGCAAGGCCCAAGTTACAAGTGTGATGTCTTGATATTTGTTAAGTGAATTGATTAAGAGATTTAAACACCTTAAGGGTTTAATACTTAGGATTAAAGTTATACACTCCATCCTAAGAGAAGGATGCAGGCATAAGCTTAATCACAAAGTCTTAAAGCCTTTAGGGTTTAGTCCCTGATTATGAGGTGAGAAGAGAAGACCCAAAGATAGACACAAAGGTGAAAACTATGAGGGGAGACTAATCAAGACCCTAATTCATTATCATGCTTGGTTGTTCCTAAGGTTTGTGAGGTTTGCAAGAACAATCTTCAAAGGAGCCACCAGGAAGCAGATGAATAAGATCAAGAGAAGCAAAGTGACCTGCTTCATTCAAGAAGTCAAGTCACTTGAAGAAAGAAAGTGGGAAGGAGAAGAATGAGCAAGCTCAAACTCAAACACAAATAAGAATGCAGCCATGGATGCAAGAAAGATGAAAAAGAAAAGTTATGAGAAGTGAAGGCAAATCCACTTCTCAAGTTTACTTACCACCTGAAATGTTAGAAAGAAATGCAATGTAATGCAAGATGAGATGAAATGATATGATGCAAAGCAAAACCAGAAGCATGTTGATGATGATTATGATGTTATGAGGTGCTGCAAACATGAGGCAAGACAATGGGGATGTTCAAACAAGATCATGAATGCAAATGATGCAAGTTAAGGAGCATGAACAAGCATGAAAAGTTATGAATCATACAAGACAAATGACATGGCAAATATGTAATACAATGATCAAAGATGCTTTATACATGTCTTAAGATGCCAAATGAATCATAAGCATGCACAAAATGCAAAGATAAGTCATGTTATGCAAGGAAATGCAAGAGGGATGCAAATGAAAGCCCAAATTAGGGTTTATGGATCAAACATCAAACACAAACCAAAAACAGAAGCAAAGCCCATGATAAAAAATGAGAAATGGCACCCAAAGAAACCCTAAACCTATGATGAACCACTGCCCAAAGGGGAGCTCTCAACTCTCAACCAAACTCAAGTTATGATTTTTGCAAGTTATTAGGGTTTTTTAGGGTTCTTAACAAAACAAATGCCAAACAATTTGAAAATGCAAGAACAATTCATGGCCTTTTTACCCTAGAATCTACATGCCAAACACAAGACAAAGCAAAAAGAATCAATGTCTCAACCTTCACCAAAAGGCAGAAATGAATTTTCAAACATGTGATCAAAATAATGCACAAAAAATGATTTAATTCAATGAAAAATTCTCAAAATGCATCAAGATCAAAAAAGAAATTTGGTTTGAAGATTGGACAATGTTTCTAAATGTCTTAGAACATTTCATGAATTATTTTGTAATTTTTAAATACCTAAAAGTATTTTTAATCAATTAATTCTCATTAATCAATTAAAAATAATCTTTTAAATATTTAAAAATACTTTTTGATGACGAAAAATAAAATAAAAAATATTTTTGGGTCTTAAAAATTAATAAAACTTTAAAGAAAAAGTTTCATAATTTTTAAGAATTTTTTGCTATTTTAAATTAAATATGCAAAACAAATGAAAAAGAAATGAATTAAAATTATGAAAATGAAAAGTAAACGCAAGGGATGGCCAGGATTGAATCTGGGAAAGAAGGCATTGACTTGGCGCGTGATCTGAGGGTCATAATTCAAACTAGCCTAATCCTGATTAATTAAATATTAAATCATAATTAAAACTTAATGAAATGATCTAGGCCTTTCATTCACGCGCGGGAACCAGGATCTAAAGGCCCAGATTCAAACTCAGTGCCCTAACCCTAATTAATAAATAATGACTTTCAGGCTGCCGGAGAAGACTTCCGGTCGTCTTCTCCGGCCAGCTCTCACCTGAGAAACTTCAAAACCTCTCAAAACGTACCAAAAATGAAAACCAAGAACATGGAAATGATCCTCATCCTCTCACGAACCAAACCCCTCTCTCAAAACAAATTTATATTTACTAAATCAACTGAATCGAAGAGAAAAAGTTCTAGGTCACGCAAGCTTCAGAAACAAATTAAATGCTCAAATCACAACCATTTTCAAAACCAATGGTACCAGAATGATCAGCAAGACATGAAGAACAAGTTTGTAACAAGAAAAATCATTTCTGGAAAAAATTATTTTCGAGCTACCTGAGATTTGGAGCTTTCAGTTCTGGAACTTTCTGGCCACTTCTTTCAGTGCAAACCACTCCACTTGATCCTCCAAAGCTGTTTGGATGCTCAAAATGAGTTTGTGCTGGCTGGATGGTGAGATTCGAATGCTCCTGCTTCAGGCTCAGTCAACAATGGCTATGGTGATTCTGGCTCTTTCAGGTCATGGTGAATGATGGTTTGAGGTCCAAATGATGTATGGAGAAGCTTTGCAGGGTTTGTTTGGCTGTTTGTGGGCTAGGGAAGGAGATTCGAAAGTAACTGCAGAAATGAAGTGAGAGATGGCAGTGAGGTGTTCTGGCTGTTTTTGGCTTGTGTTCTTGGCTCTTTGTGATCTATAGAACAAGGTGAGTTGAAAGGTGGAAGTGGTTGAAGTGTTTTGTGGCTGGGCAGAGGGATTCGAAACAAAATGCAAAAGGGAGTGTTTTTGTGAATGTCGTGAATGTGTTGGTTTCAGCCTTGCCTTATGTTGTGGCTAGCTTGCAAATTGTTGACATAAACAAATCTGATTGGCTTCTTGATGTGACTTGTGCTTTTGTGATTGGTAAGTTTGCTTTTGCCAAAAGTCAAAAATCTTGTAAGAGAAGCATGGGCTTGATACTAGGCAAGTACAAGGGCTAGGTCTGGCGCATCATGGTGAGTATGTGAGGCTGGCTTGATTCAAGGACCAATGCAGCAAGTTGGTGAAGCATGATCATGAGTTTTGCAACTTGGTTACTTTATGGATTTTCATGAAAAATGCCTTGTTACACAAACCAAACCATGAGCAAACTTGATCCAATTCTGATTTTTAGGACTTAGAGAATGTTTGTGTAATGGTTTGAAATGAATTAGAGGTCACATGATGCATTGGTTCAAGGTTTTGCAAAATTTCCATTTGGTGCATAACTTGAATTTTAGTGATTTTTGCCAACTTTAACAAACCATAACTTTTGATCCAAGATGAATTTGATCATGTTCTTGTACTTTTTGAAAAGGGAAAGATGAGATCTACAACTTTCATGACCAAAGTTTTTCCATTTGAAGCATTTTTGGATCATGAATCAAGGCTTGAAAAATGACCTAAAATGATGCATTCTTGAAAAGTCAACTATGCCCAAAAAGTCAACATTTGCAAAAACCCTAAATTCTTGATTTCTATGAACTTCAATCTTCTTCCATGATCAAATAAAGACCATATACACTCAAAATGATGAAGATCACCCATTGGTTGGGTCATTGGGGGCCTCAGATGCCCTGATTTTACACTGACTTGTCTGAAAAGTCAACTCTTGATCAGATGACTTCCCCATGGAATTTCTTCATGAAAATTGATATGCATACTCCCTATACCATATTGAGACCAATGGAAACAAGAATGACCAAAAAATTTGGAGTTATGGCCTCTGAAACCAAAACCCTAATTTTCAGTCAACTGTGTAGTTCAAAACTGGCTCTGCATCCACTCAAACCCTAGCTCTTGTGATTCCTCTGCATTTTTGACTTTGAGGAGGTGAAATGTGATATAAGAACACACATGGATCCCTTTGAGTTGATTGGTATCCTTTGGAGTGGCTCAAGATGCTTTGGGATTGCTCAGATCACAAACCCTAGGTGCAGATGCCTTAGAAACTATGCAGTGACTCAAAAATGAAATGTGAGATGACATGATTGTGTTTATGCATATGAGAATGATCACAAGCCATGGTGTGAATGGGTGAGGGCAAATTTGGGGTGTTTACACCTGTTCCATACCTGGCTGCTCAAGCACTTGCCCAAGACTGATGCATTCTTGAATCCTCACCAGCCAAAGAATTGGGCTAGAAGACTCATTGCTTTGACCTCAGCTGACATCAGGTGGTGCACTCAGAGTACCAAGGGCAGGGACATCATTACTAGTTGTGGGCAGTTCCCCAATGTACCCCTGATAGGAGTGAAGGGTTGCATCAACTACAACCCTCTGCTATTCAAAAGACAATTGGGCTATGCATTGGTCCATCCCCCTAGAGCACAGGATTTGGCTGAAACCCTTTATTGTGAGATTAAGCCTAATGTGGCTATTGTCAGGCAAGCATCCTGGGCTTGGGACAATGTCCAGACCAAAGGGGTGACCATTCTTGGGAGATGCAACAATGTGGCCTCAGCTCAGTACTATGAGTGGTCTCATGCCAGGGCACAAATTTCTGGGATGCCCTTCACCATTGAGGATACACCTGGACCCTCCACAGCACCACCTCCTGCCACTGTCAGCCTAGAAGAGTTTGAGAAACTGAAAGAGAGGAATGAGAATCTGACTCAAGCTCTACAGAAGACCCTCTGGGAGAGGAGTGATGGTCGCTTGGACATTGAAAGGTTAGAAAAGCTAAAGGTGGAGCATTTAGCTAG
Source organism: Lathyrus aphaca (assembly GCA_963966055.1). Lineage (NCBI taxonomy): Eukaryota > Viridiplantae > Streptophyta > Magnoliopsida > Fabales > Fabaceae > Lathyrus > Lathyrus aphaca. The sequence goes on along the minus strand of OZ014524.1, from coordinate 116,846,111 downwards.
GATTGAGAAGTCAGAGGACTACATTAAGAAGTCAAGGGCTGGAGAACAGATTTTGAAGAATGCCTGCAAGGAGGCTCAGTTCCAGAAGGCTAGGACTGATTTGTATCTGAAGGAGAGTCAAGCTAGGTGGGTCAGGATCACCGAAGCTCGTACTCAGGAAGATAAAAGGACACAGGACAAGATTGAGCAGTTGGAGGCTAGTGTAAAAGAGCAACAGGAAGCCCTGCTAGCAGCCCAGAGAGATATCTCAGAGTTGAAGATTAAAGCTGGTGTAAAGAGGTCAAAGGACCAGAGTCGACACAAGAAGCTAACTGCAGCTGTTACTACCAGGAATCTCCTTATCAGGAACCTCACAGAGCGTCCAGCTGATCCTGTGACTGAAGCACTTCTCAAGGAAGTTCAGGAGGATGAGTTTGGTCTTGGTGTCTGACTTTTGCTTGTTGTTGCTTTCATTTCTTTGTACTTTTCCTTTTTGTGTGTTGTATTTTGACCCCTCAGAGGGCATGTATTGTAAAAAGAAACAGACTATGTATCATTCACTTTTTTTGTAATGTATGTGTTGGTTTGTTTTATCTGAGTTCTTTCAAGCAACATTACAAGCATCTTCCTCAAGGGTCTGGAAAGGTCAAAACCAAGTGCCAAGCCGGATACCTTGGAAGCAAATAAGCATACTGCATTGCATACTAACCTTTGTTTGTTTTGTAGGTTTGTTTTGTTTTTGTTACTAACTCTGTTGTGATCTCAGGAACTATTGCTCGACGTCGGGTGTTCCCGCTCAACCGTCCACACAGATATCCAACCCGCAACAACCTTCCGGATATACAGATGGACCAGGTACAACAGGATCTTACAGAGGTCAGGACCCAAATGGCCAATGAGAGATTGGAAATGAGGAATCAGATGACTCAGTTTATGGAAGTGATGAATGGGTTGGCTCAGAGCCAAGAGAGATTAAGAGCTTTGGTAGAAAGGCAGACTCAGGAAGACCCCCATCTAGGGACTGGTGGGACAAGCAACAATGAGAGGGTTCAGCCTCATATCAACCCACCTGTATTTGGACCCCACCTTCATCCAGATATCAATATCCCTGCTAATGTACAAGGGAATGCTACTACAGGTAGAGTGCTGCAAGAAGACCCCCGGGAAGATCAGTTCACAGTGATGGGAGTTGGGGATGAAGCCTATGACAGAAGGCTAGATGAGATTGCTGAAAAATTAAGATCCTTGGAGTCTCAAAAATCTTTGGGATTTGATGTTATGGACATGGGCTTAGTGGACGGGGTCAGGATTCCCCACAAATTTAAACCTCCGTGCTTTGAGAAGTACAACAGGACCTCTTGTCCACGGACCCACTTGCAATCCTTTCTAGGGAGGCTGAAGGCATATACCATGGATGAAAAGCTATGGATGTTTTATTTCGAGTATAGCTTGACGGGAGCTTCGAGGGAATGGTACTCTCATTTGACTAGAGCAACCATCAGGTGCTGGAAAGATTTGGCTGAGGCTTTCATTAGACAATACCAGTATAACTTGGATATGGCTCCCAACAGGACCCTCCTGATGGGAATGTCACAATCATCCAGAGAAAGCTTCCGGGAGTACGCCCAGAGGTGGAGACAGCTTGCTGCTGCTGTCCAGCCACCTATGTCGGAGAGGGAGATGGCCGACATGTTTATGAACACCCTCCAAGGGACATACATTGACAGGCTAGCTGCCTTTTCTTCTACCAGCTTTGCGGATGTAGTTATAGCTGGAGAAAGAATTGAGAGCCTATTAAAAATGGGCAAAATTTCTGACAACGGTGCAAGCTCTTCCAGCAACCCAAGAAAGCCTTTTGTGGGCCCAAGAAGAACTGGTGAGACCAATGCTATCCATACCGGCAGGGGCAGACCCCAATATGTTCATAGGTCTGTGGCAGCTGTCACCATTCCCGCTCCAATTCATCCACAACTGGCATACCAACCACAACAACAATCTCACTACCAGCAACAAGCTCAATATCCACCTCAGAGAAATTATACCAACAACAACACCAACAACAACAATCAGCAAAGACCATTTCAACAGAGACCATCTCAGGCCAATAGGGTGATTGATCCAATCCCTATGCCCTATGCCACACTATTGCCACAACTCCTGAAACTCAACCTGGTTGAGCTGAGGACATTGGCACCTCCAGATCCTGCTAGTCTACCCAGAAATTACGACGCCAGCGCCAGATGTGCTTTTCACTCAAATGCATCTGGCCACAGTACAGAGAAGTGCAGAGCTTTGCACATGAAAGTACAGGATCTAGTGGATTCCAAAGCTCTAAACTTTGCACCACCACCAAATGTCAGTAAAAATCCTATGCCTAACCACGGTGGACCCAGAATCAATGCTATTGCAGAAGATAAGTTGTCTTACTTGATAACCAGTGTGGGGCAAATTCGGACACCCTTGGTAGAGATTAAAGCTCAACTCCTTGAATGTCAAATGTTCCCTGGATGCGAGCTAGGATGTGCTTACTGCAACATTTCAGTGAATGGATGTGATAACTTGAGAGATGGCATAGATGGTCTCATCCAGAGTGGCCTGCTTCAAATCACAACATCAATACCTACAAATCCAGCAATCTCATTAGCAGCAATTCCCGAGTCTTCTACAACTGCAACAACAATTGTTCCAAACAACTCTTCAATCTCATCAACAAATGCTTCATCTGTCACTTCAACAGACCAAATATCAGCAAACATCCCTTCTACAACTTCAGCACCCCTTCATTCAGAACCTCCTACAACAGCAACACCCATCCAGTCAACAGTGTCTCCTACAACATCAACAGCAAATAATGAAAGTGTCTCAACGGTTACAATTTATTATGATCCTGCAAATGATTCTGCCTACAACTCACAAAATGCCACTCCTATCAGAGCACCAGTTACAATATACTATGATCCACATACTATCATGGTCCCTTCTGCAGCTGCTATCAGTCCAGTCACTATCACAGTGCCTGGGCCAGTGCCTTATGAAAGCAGTAATGCCATCCCTTGGCATTACGGCTCCGATCTATACTGCGAAGGGCAGAAAATCACTCTTGAATCATCAACTTCTTCACCACAAATAGACAATGTGGGGGGAGGTGGAGGCTTCACTCGAAGCGGACGTCTCTTTGCCCCGCAAATTCCAAGACCCAATGCTGAAGCAGAAGCTGCTGCCAAGGCAAAAGGGAAGAGCATGGTGCAAGAAGATCAAGTTGTTAAAGAAGCTTTAAAAACACCTTTTGATCAAGAGGTTGATGAATTCATGAGAATCATCAAGAAAAGTGATTACAAGATAGTGGACCAGCTTCACCAGACACCTTCCAAGATCTCCATTTTATCATTATTAATGTGCTCCGAGGCTCACCGGAATGCACTACTAAAAGTCTTGCACGCAGCTTATGTGCCAGAGGAGATTACCGTCAATCAGTTGGAAGCTGTGGTTGGAAATGTCAACGCTAGTCAAGGACTAGGATTTACCAACACTGATTTGACTACGGAAGGCCGCAATCACAATAAGGCTTTGCACATTACCATGGAGTGTAAGGGTGCAGTTCTTTCTCATGTACTGGTAGACACAGGGTCATCCCTCAATGTCTTACCTAAACAAGCCCTTGTGAAGCTGGAGTATGAAGGATTGGCATTACGTCCCAGCAACTTGGTAGTGAGAGCCTTTGACGGTTCTAAGAGATCAGTTCTGGGAGAAATTGAGTTGCCTATAACGATTGGCCCACAAACTTTCAAAACGACATTCTACGTGATGGACATTCAGCCGGCCTACAACTGTTTGTTGGGTAGACCTTGGATTCACGCCGCTGGCGCAGTTACGTCTACCCTTCACCAGAAGTTAAAATTCGAGTGGGAGGGCCAAGTCGTTACTATTTGTGGAGAGGAAGATATTTTTGTTAGCCATCTGGCTACATACAAATACATTGAGATGGATGGGGAGATCCACGAAACTATGAGTCAAGGGTTTGAGGCCTTGAACATAAAAGAAGCATCCGCTGTACCTGGAACCTCAATGACATCTTATCAGCAAGCCCGGAAGGTTGTTGAAGAAGGGACTGCCCAAGGCTGGGGCAAGTTGCTGCCCGTAGAGAAGAAGGAGGATAGATTTGGGTTGGGTTACAAACCAACTCAACAAGATCAAGTAGAGGCTGCTAAGAAGCCCAATTTTGTCAGTGGGGGGATGCTCACCCCAGATGCCGTGAACAACTTGGAAGACGAGGATGAAAGCGACCGCAACCTGGAGAGTTGGATCCGTCCAAAGATCCTGGGGAGCAGTATCTCAAACTGGTCTTCCCAGGAAATTATAAGAGTTACTCCTGCAGAGTAATTATTATTTCCTGTATTTTTAAAGCATGCATCAAGTCTTGCATCTTGCCCAAGATGACAAGACTCATTTTGTAATCGGGCCATCTGTGATTTTGTGCAACTAGATTAATCAATGAAATATCAGACATCTTTTGCAAATGAGTCTTTTTCTTTTCCGCTCACTGTTTTTCCATTTTTCTTTTTGTACAAAAATAAATGGCAATGTTTTCAAAATGTTAAACTTTATTTCACTTTTTTAAACAAAGATTAAAATCGATCACTAAAATGAACAAAACTGAACCCTTGCAGAGAGTGCCTTCCAGACCGCACCGACAACAGCACGGCTATGACTTCGTATGAATTTGACAATCCAATCAATCAAGCTGATGAAGGGGTTGAAGAAGAGTATGAGCTTCCTGAAGAGCTATCCAGGTTGTTGAGACAAGAGGAAAAGGTTATCACTCCTCATCAGGAGGAGGTTGAAACGGTTAATCTTGGTACAGATGAAGACGTGAAAGAAGTTAAAATCGGGGCCTGCTTACAAGACTCAGTGAAGAGACAATTGATTGACCTGCTTCAAGAGTATGTAGACGTGTTTGCTTGGTCTTATCAAGATATGCCAGGGTTGGACACCGACATTGTTATGCACAAGCTGCCTTTAAGAGAAGAATGCCCACCGGTTAAACAGAAATTGCGCCGTACTCGCCCAGACATGGCAATAAAAATCAAAGAAGAGGTACAAAAGCAGTGGGACGCCGGGTTCCTTGCTATAACTAGCTATCCGTCGTGGGTTGCTAACATAGTACCTGTGCCTAAGAAGGACGGCAAAGTAAGAATGTGTGTTGACTACCGGGATCTGAACAGAGCAAGTCCGAAGGATGACTTCCCATTACCTCACATCGATGTATTGGTAGATAACACGGCTCAGTTCTCGGTATTCTCCTTCATGGACGGATTTTCAGGATACAATCAGATTAAAATGTCACCTGAAGACATGGAGAAGACAACCTTCATCACACCCTGGGGCACGTTCTGTTACAAGGTGATGCCATTCGGACTGAAGAATGCTGGCGCAACATATCAACGGGCTATGGTGACATTGTTCCACGATATGATCCATAAAGAAATCGAATGTTATGTGGATGACATGATTGCCAAGTCCCTTACTGAAGAAGACCACTTGGTAAATCTGCTGAAGCTATTCAAGCGTCTGAGGAAGTATCAACTGAAGCTGAATCCCAACAAGTGCACATTCGGGGTGCGATCCGGTAAGCTACTGGGATTTATTGTAGTGAGAAGGGGATTGAAGTTGACCCTGATAAAGTCAAAGTTATTCAAGAAATGCCTGCACCGAAGACCGAAAAAGAAGTTCGAGGGTTCTTAGGTCGATTGAACTACATCTCACGGTTCATATCTCACCTTACAGCAACCTGTGAACCCTTGTTCAAACTGCTGAGAAAAGAACAAACGGTCAGGTGGAACGAAGACTGCCAGAAGGCTTTTGACAAGATCAAGGAATACCTATAAGAGCCTCCAATCCTTATGCCTCCAGTTGAAGGAAGACCTCTAATCATGTACTTGACAGTATTAGAAGAGTCAATGGGGTGTGTGCTGGGCCAGCATGACGAGTCTGGTCGAAAAGAGTATGCAATTTACTACCTAAGCAAAAAGTTTACCGACTGTGAACAACGCTATTCACTGCTCGAGAAAACTTGCTGTGCTTTAGCGTGGGCTGCTCGCCGACTGAGGCAGTATATGTTGACCCACACTACCTTATTGATCTCAAAGATGGACCCAGTCAAGTATATTTTTGAGAAGCCAGCGCTTACCGGACGGGTTGCAAGATGGAAAATGATCCTCACTGAATATGACATCCAGTACACATCTCAGAAAGCCATCAAGGGCAGTGTATTGTCTGAATATCTTGCTGAGCAACCCATTGATGATTATCAGCCTATGAGATTTGACTTCCCTGATGAAGACATCATGTTCATAAAAGCAAAAGATCACGAAGAGCCTGTTCACACTGAAGGGCCTGACCCGGAAAAGGAATGGACTATGATGTTTGATGGGGCTGTTAACATGAATGGTCGTGGTGTTGGTGCAGTACTCATTACACCTAAAGGAGTTCACATGCCTTTTTCGGCAAAACTCACTTTCAACTGCACTAGCAACGAAGCTGAATACGAAGCCTGTATTATGGGTCTTGAGGAAGCCGTTGACCTCTGGATCAAGACATTGATTGTATTTGGAGATTCAGCTCTGGTAGTTAATCAGACCAACGGCAAATGGTACACACACCAGGATCATCTGATACCTTACAGGGATTATACAAGGAGGTTATTGACTTTCTTCACAACAGTCAAGCTTGAGTATATCCCTCGGGACGAGAATCAGTTTGCAGATGCTCTGACTACCATTTCATCCATGATCAAAGTGCAAGCTGCCAACTTTGTACCTCAAATTTCAGTGTCCAGACTTGACAGACCAGCATATGTGTTCGCAGCAGATGTTGTCAAAGATGATAAGCCTTGGTTCCATGACATTAAGTGCTTCTTGGAGGATCAAACATACCCACCTGGGGCATCTTCCAAGGATAAGAGGACATTAAGAAGGCTTGCTGGTAGTTTCTTCCTGAACACTGACGGTTCCCTGTACAAGAGAAACTTTGATATGGTACTCCTCAGATGCGTTGACAGGACAGAAGCAGACTTGTTAATGCAGGAAGTGCACGAAGGATCCTTTGGTACCCATGCTGGAGGACATGCAATGGCTAAGAAGTTGCTAAGATCAGGTTATTATTGGATCATAATGGATGCCGATTGTTGTGCCTATGCCAGAAAATGCCATAAATGCCAGATTTATGCGGATAAGGTACATGTGCCTCCCAATCCTTTGAATGTGATGTCTTCACCTTGGCCCTTCGCTATGTGGGGCATTGACATGATTGGCAAGATTGAGCCAACTGCTTAGAATGGCCACAGATTCATCCTGGTCGCCATTGATTATTTCACCAAGTGGGTCGAAGCAGCTTCTTACGCAAACGTTATAAGGCAAGTGGTAGCCCGATTTCTGAAGAGAGATATCATCTGTCGATACGGAGCTCCCGAGCGAATCATGACTGATAATGGTTCCAACTTAAATAACAAAATGATGGCAGAACTGTGCCGGGACTTCAAGATTCAACACCACAATTCTTCTCCCTACAGGCCAAAGATGAACGGCGCTGTTGAGGCAGCTAATAAGAATATCAAGAAGATTGTGCAGAAGATGGTAGTCACCTACAAAGACTGGCATGAAATGCTACCATTTGCCTTGCATGGGTATCGTACGTCAATCAGAACATCCACTGGGGCAACACCGTATCAGCTTGTGTATGGTATGGAAGCAGTCCTACCTGTTGAAGTTGAATTACCCTCCCTACGGGTACTGATGGATGTTAAGCTGAACGAAGCAGAATGGGTCCGATCCCGATACGAACAACTGAGTCTGATTGAAGAGAAAAGATTGGTTGCAATCTGTCATGGGCAGTTGTATCAGAAAAGAATGAAGAGAGCCTTCGATCAGAAAGTCAGGCACCGAGAGTACCAAGTAGGAGATCTTGTGCTGAAAAGACTCATCCCTCCTCATACAGATCACAGGGGCAAGTGGACTCCGAATTATGAAGGACCATTTGTAGTAAAGAAAGTTTTCTCCGGTGGAGCACTCATGCTCAGCACTATGGATGGTGAAGATTTCTCGTCCCCTGTGAATTCAGATGCAGTTAAAAAATACTTCGCATAAAAAGACCCGCTGGACATAAAAACAGAATGTAAGTCCAGGCAAAAATAGGGCATCCCGGCGAGTCAAAAACAGAATAAAAGACTCGGGCAAAAAAATAAGGGAAAATAAACAAAAAATGTGTACACCCGCTGAGTTGAAAAGCCGCATTGGACAACTCAGGCAAAAATGGGTATCCCGATGGATTGAAAACCCGAAAGGGCGATCCATGCAAAACAAGGGAATAAGCAAACAACTGCATTCTGAATTCGTCTGTATCACCTACAACTTGGCAAACCTCGAAAGGATCAAGCTTCACTCCGAATCAGCCTTCTTCAGAAATCAAGACGAGAAGAACGTCAAAATGTCATACGAGTCATAGCAAAAGGAAAGCTCATGGAAGCGTCGTCAACATTGCCAGCATTTCGTTTCTCAATTTGTAACAATCTCCTCATTTTAGGGGATTTGTTTCTTTGACTGTATCTTGCCAATTCAGGGCACATGAATTAATAAAATCAGATTTGCAGTCATGTTTTGTCTTGTACATTTTATTTTGCAAAGAATGTCTGATGTCTTAAAAGAAAAAAATTGATTGCATAAGTACAGATGCTTTTCTTCTAAAAATACATGCTTACAGGGAATATACTTACTCTCGGGAGTGTCTAAACCCCTATGATGGGATCCGGTAAGGGATACCTCGGGATTACTTGTGCGTCCATCTGTCTTTGCAGGATTGTAGGTACTCAAAAGCGCAACTTGGGGCATGTAAGCTTCATCCCAGCAAGCTGGCAAATCAACACTCACTCAGTCTTAGCGCTCAAAGTGTTTTCTCCCCAGCTGAGTTACCACTTGTCGCTTTTCCCAGCCGAATTGCTAATCATTCTTCCCCAGCCAAGTACAAAAGCCAGGGAACCATCTCCCCACAGAGTTTCGGCCTCTATCCAGAAAAGTAACGCATGAAGGAGTCACAACAGAGTGACGAACGCTTCTACAAACCCCAGCTGGGTCTCTCGTTTATTGGAATAGGTCTATCATTGACCCATTTCCCCAAACAGATACATCTCATCAGATCTACCATTGATCTCATCCCCAGCTGGGATGTCCACTTCAAGCAGATCGACCAGAGATCTTCACGGCAACGGGATCCAAATCCCGGTTTGGTATCTTTGCATAATCATGGCATTCGCATCATATTCACCCTCAAAGCGTAGCATTCCGTCTAATACGGAGCATTACGGCAAAAGTCCAACATATAGCATAGTCATAAGCCATGTTCTGAATCAAACGCTTGTGAATAATGACAATCCATTAACATACAGAAAACTCCCACAAATTCCCCAGCGGAGAGCCAAAGCTAAAGCAGTTGCCTTGCATCCTCAAACATCAGCATATACTCCTTTTGACACTCGTCCGTGTCATCATTCCCCAGTAAAGTCGCCCGAGCACCCGCATTACAGATACTTCTTGACACCCGTCCGTGTCATATCCCCAACAGAAATCCAAAGCATCCTCTTTGCACTCACAGATACTTATATATAACTTTCTTGGCACCCGTCCGTGTCACTTTCTCCAACATAGTTATCTAAACACTTTGTATATCAGATACTTGTTTATACTATGCTTTTCTCCTTTCGACACTCGTCCGTGTCACTCTCCCCAACAGATAAACACTCATCTATACATCACTCATAATTACTACTCATATTACTCTTATACAGATACTCGTCCGTATCTTGTATGCACCGTTTATATCCCGCAGATTCGACACTAGTCCTTGTTCTTTGATAACCAGTTGGTATTCGTCCGTACCATCATCTCAGAACATGCGTCAAGCGTTTGTTTCTACCTGATACTCGTCCGTATCATAGTCTTAAGGATGCTCGTCCGCATCTTTAATCCATACACCGTGTCGAACACTCTTGTCTTCTTGAATATAGACACTCGTCTGTGTCTACTGTTCCCCAGAAGAATCCCCTCAGATTCAACACTCGTCCGTGTTCTTTGTTAACCAGTTGATACTCGTCCGTATCATCATCTCTGAACACGTGTCAGTATTTGTTTCTACCTGATACTCGTCCGTATCATAGTCTTAGGGATGCTCGTCCGCGTCTCTAATCTATACACAGCGTCTAAACACTTATACCTTTTATTTCTTGGATGTAAACGCTCGTCCGTGTTTACTATTCCCCAGTAGATCGCCAACAAAGCAAAATTTCTTTTGTTATCTGACATTCGTCCTATGTCACGATAAACCTTGAGAGCAGCCGTACCCTGCTAGGTGATCGTCCTTCACCTCTTGATGGTCGTCCTCCATCATGCTCATCCGATGGCCGTCCCCATCGTTGACCCTTTATCAGGCATTTGTCCTATGTCGTGATTTTTAGCAGCCGTCCCCTGCTAGGTAATCGTCCTTCACCTTTTGATGATCGTCCCTCATCATTTTATCCGATGGCCGTCCCCATCGTTGATCTTTTTATCTGACATTCGTCCTATGTCACGATAAACCTTGAGAGCAGCCGTCCCCTGCTAGGTGATCGTCCTTCACCTCTTGATGGTCGTCCTCCATCACGCTCATCCGATGGCCGTCCCCATCGTTGACCTTTTATCCGGCATTCGTCCTATGTCGCGATATTTTCGGCAGCCGTACCCTGCCAGGTGATCGTCCTTCACCTTAGATGACCGTCCCTCATCTTATCCCCAACAGAGCAGCCGTCCCCTGCTAGGTGATCGTCCTTCACCTTTGATGATCGTACCTCATCATCTGTTTATTTCATTTATTCTTTAACCCGATGGCCGTCCCCGTCGTGGTCCCTTTTCCTTTTCCTGATGATCGTCCTTCATCAGTTTAGCCCGATGGCCGTCCCCATCGTTGGTTACCTCACTTTATGAACTTGATGGCCGTCCCCATCATTTTTCATTGATCCCCAGAGAATCTCACAGTTTTACTTGATGGCCGTCCCCATCATAATCCCTTTTATCCCCAGCATGTCGGCCGTCCCCGTCATTGCTTTATTTTCCGCACTTTTCCAGCATGTCGGCCGTCCCCGTCATTGCTTTATTCCCCGCATTTTCCCCAGCGTGTCGGCCGTCCCCGTCATTGCTCTTCACCCAGCAGTCGTCCTCTGCTCGACGGTCGTCCTCCGTCTCCCACACTTTACAATATACTTTATTTTCTTTTACAATCTATATCCCTTTTCTTCTTCATTCTGTGAGTGCAAATTTTGGACTGTCTTTGGTATTCAACCACAAGTTATCTTGTTTGCCTGTTAAGCCGTTGCTTACATCCTGCACAGCTAACTCATGTTTGAATAGGGGCAGCTGTAAACACCCCAAATTTGCCCTCACCCATTTCAAACCATGGCTTGTGATCTCCTCATATGCATAATCTCAATCATAGCATCTCACATCACATTTTTGATTCATTGCATTGGTTCAAAGTCATCTGCATCTAGGGTTTGTGATCTGAGCAATCCAAGAGCTTCTTGAGCCACTCCAAAGTCCATCAATCACTTCAAAGGGGTCCATGTATGTTCAAGCATCATATTATATCCCCTCAAAGTCAAGAATGTCAAAGAATCACAAGAACTTAAAATGGCATGGGAGCAGAGCCAGGTTTGGCTGCACAGATGACCTAAAATTAGGGTTTTGGTTTCAGAGGCCATAACTCCAAATTTTTTGGTCATTCTTGTTTCTATTGGTCTCTATATGGTATAGGGAGTATGCATATCAATTTTCATGAAGAAATTCCATGGGAAAGTCATCTGATCAAGAGTTGACTTTTCAAGCAAGTCAGTGCAAAATCAGGGCATCTGAGGCCCCCAATGACTCAACCAAAGGGTGTTCTTCATCATTTTGATTGTATATGATCTTTATTTGATCATAGAAGAAGTTGGAAGTTCACAAAATTGAAGAATTTCAAGTCTTTTGCAAAGTTGACTTTTTGGGAAAGTTTGACTTTTAATGATATTGCCATTTTAGGCAACTTTTTCAACCTTTACTTTTTGATTCAAAAAAGCTTCAAATGGAAAAACTTTGGTCGTGAAAGTTGTAGAATGGATCATTCCCTTTTCAAAAAGTACAAGAACATGACCTAATTCATTTTGGATCAAAAGTTATGGTTTGTCAAAGTTGGCAAAAATCACAAAATTTGAAGTTTTCCACCAAAGAGGCAAAGTTGCAAATTCACTTCTCAAGGCAAATTAAGTTATCAAATGGACTTCTAAACTTCACAACATGATCATACAAGACCTAAAAGTCAGAATGGGACAAGAAATCTCTCATTTTTATGGCTTATGGAGCAAGATATCTCATAAGAATCAAAAGTGAACCAACTTGCAAAAACTCACTCAAGTGAAGATCCACTTGCTTGCTGGCTTGCCAAACCATCCTAGGGTTCTCCCCACATCATGCTGCGCAGGACACACCTTTTGTCCTTGGCTAGAAAGTAGCCCATACCTCTCTTACACAACTTTGACATTTTGGCAACTTGAGCCATACCAATCAATAAAGCACACATCACTTCATCTGACCTATCACAATTGTTTATACAAGCAAAAAGCAAGCCAAAGCAGCTACAACACAAGCCTGAAGCACTCTCTAACACAACATTCTCATTTTCACACCATCTTGCAAGAGCATTCGAAACTCATCGTACAAGCTTCAAACACACAAACCAACTTCACAAACCATCTCACCATGCTTCACTGAACACAAACCAACCCTTAAAACAGCTTGAAAGCCACTGAATCAAAAACACGATTCTCACCCCACCTTGAGCAGAACTTCTGCCATCTCAAAAACCAGCCATCATAAACTTTCTCCAAGTATCAGGACTTCATCAGGGGCCTAAAAGGAGTGGTTTGCACGAAGAGAGAGGGTCAGAAAGTTGCAAACTGAGAAAGCTCAAAGCTCAGGTATACCAAGAACTTTTTTTCCAGAAATGAGTTTTTAAGTTTCTAATTTGTTCCTCATGCTTTGTTGATCACTCTGATGTTCTTAGTTTTGAAAATGGTTGAGAAATAAGCATTTAATCTTGTTCTGAAACTTTTTTGCCCTAAACATGTTTGGCTTCGATTCGCTTGATTGATGAAGAATAAATGATGTTTGAATGGGGGTTTTGACTTAGTTTGGCATGGGGATGATTTCTGGGTAGTTAGTTTTCGTTTTCATGAAGTTTTGAAGATTTTGGCAACTTTCAGGTGAGGTCCTTGCCGGAGAAGACGACCGGAAGTCTTCTCCGGCCACCTGAAAGTAATTAGGGCTAATCCCTGTAATTAATGAGAGTTTGAATTCTGAGCGTAGGATGAGTTGACTGGCTTTGACTCCCGCGTGAATGAACGCACCAGATTTGCCACTTAACCCTAATTCAGATTAATTAGTTTAATTAATTAGGTTTAAGTTTGAATTTCCCAGAAGCAATCCCAGCCGTCCATGAGCGCGCGCAGTCTTTCCCTCCATCCTGAGTTTGAATACTGGCCTTAGATTGTGTTGACTTTCATTTTATTCAGTTTTATTCTCATTTTTATTCATTTAATTTGTCCATTTAATTTAAAATAGCAAAACAATTTTAAAAATTCTGAAAATTTTTGTACAAACTTTTATTAATTTTCAGAAACCAAAAACATTTTTATTTTTATTTTTTGCATTAAAAAATATTTTTAAATCATTTAAAAGTTTATTTTTAATTAATTAATGAGAATTAATTAATTAAAAATACTTTTAGGTATTTAAAAATCACCAAAAAATTCATGAAACCTTCATAATCATTTAGAAACATTGTCCAACCCTCAAACCAAATTTCTTTTTTGATCTTGATGCATTTTGACAATTTCCCATGTAATTAATTCAATTTCAAGGCATTATTTTGATCCAAACTTCAAAAAATCATTTCTGCCTAACCATTGAGAGTTGGACTTTGATTCTTTTTGCATTGTGTCTTGCATATCATGTAGTTTGTAGGATTAAATTGGCATGAATTGATCTTGCATTTTCCATTTGTTTGACATTTTTCTTGGCAAGGTACCCTAAAACCCTAGAAATCTTAGGAAATTCATAACCCTAACTAGGTTAAAAGTTAGAACCCCTCCTTTGGGCAGTGAGTTTGTATAGGGTTAGGGTTCCCTTGATTGCATTTTCAATTTTTTATCTTGATGTTTGCTTCTGATTTTGGTTTTTGTTTGATGCATTGATCATAAACCCTAATTTGGGCTTCCTTTTGCATTCATCTTGCATTTGCTTGCATACTATGACTTGCCATAACATTTTATGAATCCATTTGATTCATCATACATCTTAGGACATATTAGAATCATGTTTGATCATTGCATCTTTCATTTGCCACTTTGTATGTCATTTGCATTTCATAACTTTTCATGTATGTTCATGGCCCTAAGCATGCTTCTCCTGCATCCATATGCTCATGTGATCACCTTCATGCTTTGTTTCATGTTTGCAGCATCTCATAGCATCATTATCATCTCATATATGCTTCTGGTTTTGGTTTGCATCATGCCATTCCATCTCATTTTGCATTACATTGCATTTCTTTCACTAACTTTTCAGGTGGTAAGTTACTTTGAGAAGTGAATTTGCCTTCACTTTTCACAAATTCTTTTCATCTCTTTTATGCATCCTTGCTGCATTTTGTTTTGTGTTTGAGATTGAGCTTGCTCTTTCTTCTTCATCCTACTTTCTTTCTTCAAGTGACTTGTCTTCTTAAATGAAGCAAGTTACTTTCCTTTGCTCCTTTCATCTGCTTCCTGGTGGTTCCATTGAAGATTTCTCTTGTAAACCTCACAAACCTTAGGAAAAACCAAGCATGACAATAATTAGGGTTTTTATTAGTCCCCCACTTAGCTTTTACCTTTGTGTCTCATTGAGTCCTCTCTTCTCATCTCATAATCAAGGACTAAACCCTAAAGGCTTTAAGGCTTTATGATTAAGCTTATGTCTGCATCCTTCTATTAGGATGGAGTGTATAACTTTAATCCTAAGTGTTAAACCCTTAATGTGTTTAAATCCTTTAATCAATCCACTTAATAATCATTAAGACATCAAGCTTGTAACTTGGGCCTTGCATTAGGGTTCTAATTCTTCCTTAATTGGTTAAGAAGGACTAACCCTAGTGTTAATGGACAAGTCCCCCTCAAGTTGTCTTATAAACCCTAAAACTCACTTCATCATCATATCATAAACTAAAATCCATCTAATAAAGGCTTTGTTTTGTCATGGGTTTAATCCCTAATCATGGATTAAGTTGAGGAGTTTTCCTTAGCTTAAACATTCTCATCTATTATCCTTCTATTGGGATGGTGTAATGAGTCTGTTTAATCCCTGATTATGGCTTAATCTCATTACTCAACACTATACAAAAACACCAAAAACATCTAAATAATCACAAGTAGGTTAATGATCTTAATCCTATACCAAAGGTGATTAAGTGTGAGATGCTGACTTCACACTTAAGGTATTCTCATTACCCCTAATCGGAGGGAAGATGTGATGAGTTTACTAACCCATTGGTTTAGGCTTAAGCTCGTTAACTTATGACAAACTTTCAAAAGCAATAAAAGACTGAAAACTCAAAAAACAAACAATAATCGTCTCCTCCGGGATTCTTTTCTCATCTCATTCACTCATAAACGAGAACTTGCTTCTTCCGTCTAATGCAAGACAGTTTGCACCTGAGCCAGACAGGTCATACACTTGAGCATAGACAAGTAAGCAGTTCACAAGTCAATCCATCTTTCAGTCTCTTTGGGTCGAACTACGGTGTTCTGACTTCCTCATTGCACGAGAGGATACGTAGGCATAACTTAACAGTTATCGAACAAAAGTCTATGTATATTCCCCCTCTTCCAGCATCATTCTCTTAGCCTCATTATCATGAGCATTTCACTTTTGTCCTTACACTGACACTGTATATATTACACTTTGCACTTCTTTTACACTGACACCTGTACATCCTTTTCCAGTTCTTTTATACACAAATTGCACTGACACTACCCCTTTAAAACACAAATCGTTCAAGCGTGGATCCCGTCGAGTACGGCGGACAATTTGGGTGCTAATACCTTCCCAGATTGTAACCAACCCCCTTTCTCAGTCTCTCTGGTTCGCAACCGTCTTATCCATATCTTTCTAGGTCTATGCAGCATTACCTTTCCTCCGGGATAAAAATGCCTAGCTGGCGACTCTTTTCATTTCCTGTGAGTTCACTCCTGTGTGTCCTCGCATCATCCCTTCGCCGACCGTTCGCGTCTGTACCCCATTTGACCCGGCTTCATTTGGTGGGAGCGACAACCAACAACCCTTGAAAAGGAAGAAACCTACAAAAATAAAGACGGTCGCCTCCCAAAGATCACTGGTGACGTCAAAAAATACCCCTCATGCAAGCCCAATAATTAAGCCTGCGCGGGACTCAGAAAGTGGGAATTCTAGTTTCCACACCATGATCCCTCAGGTAACTCTCTTTCGACTAAATTTAAATTTAATCTTTGTATACTCTTCATTTGTTAAACTTTATTTTGTTTCAGGTTCAAATCAGCATTGATGATCCTCCCATCAATTATGGCCCTCTACTCCAAGCTGATTCGATTAAGGAATCAGAAGCAAAGAAAGACCAGCTGCAAGACTCCCCTCTTGGCACAACCAAAAGGGTCCAAGAAGAAAATACATCCAAGGGTGATATGCTGGAACCTCAAACCGTGGCTGAATTCGACATCACCATGGAGGAAGGTTCTGCAGATAATTCCCCTGATCAACCAAAGTCCACTGCCAACAAAGAAAGTCCCCCTAAAGACGACAAAGGAAAAAAGGCTGATGTTGGGTCCAGTGTCCAAGAAAGGGAAGAGCAAAACGAATCCAGAGATACTGGTGAAGAGGACCTTAATGCCAAAGGTGCAGAAGACAAAGGTCAGTCGAAGAAGGAGGATGGTGTAACACGGTGGGAGAACTGACTTTAGTTAAATGTTGCGGATAGCAAGAGTTGTCACCGACTTTTATTTTATCCAAAAGGAAATGGCATAAAAGAACAGGAAAGACCTTAAAAAGATTTTGAGTTCGGGGGGTAGGTTATACAAAGGGAAGGTGTTAGCACCCTATATATCCATGGTTATCCATGGGCTCTTAGTTACTTAGCTCACTTTAAACTGTTTTGAGAAAGGTGTAGTGTGTGATAAAAAATTTCTAAGTACTTTATAATGATCCTCGTATGGATGTATATAAAGACTTTGTTTTGAAAATTTGTTTGAAATGTGAAATGTAATGAAGTATTTTGAAAAAGTGAGCAAGTACTTAAGAGGAACCTACCCTATAATAAGTCTTTACTGTTCTTATATGTTCTTTCAATGGTAAGACTATCCCTATTATTAAGGAATAAGTAGTCATTACCTTGGATGTGAGAAGGGACATGTATAGGGACAATCTGAATGTAGGCAATTGTAAGGTGTCTTTAGCAATTCGTAGGGACTTATCATCTTTTATTTGAAGGGACAAGATCATTTATCGTAGGCAACCTCGAAGGGACTTGATCTTATAAACTGAAGGGACTTGATGATATTTATGAAGGGACTTTGCTTACGACACCTTACTTGACCTTAAAAATAGGCAACATGAGAGATAACCTTTAGGAAGTGAGATGGCGATCAAAGATCGACTTACGTGTGTGAGTGTTCATATTCATATATTTATCTTATTAAATTAGTTATTCTAAATTAATCTTAAATCACAAATATGTTATCACTCCCTATAGTTACTAACCATGACAATAAAATATTTATCAATAATAAAATAAAGACAAAAAATAAAACTACGACTATTACAAAGCTTTCGCAATTACATAATAGAAATAATTAATAATAAATATATAATAAATAAACTATGATTAAAATGGTTAGTAATAATGAAATAAAAATAATAAAAGGGTTAGCAAAAATATAAAGAAAAATAACAATCTAAGAGAAAATATTATTTTTTAAGTTAAATAAATGTTTTAGAAAAATTTTAGAAGAAAATTATAACAATTATAATAATAAACAAATAATAATTACTTATAATAAAAAATGATTAATTATTTAATTAAGTTAAATATTAAAGTTAATAAAAATTAAGGTTTATAATAAAAATGTAAGTTTTAAAAATAAAATAAAAAAAGGATTATGTTTTATCTTTTAGAAATTAGTTTAATAATAATAATAAGGAAATTCAAAGAAAATACATAATTTGATGAAAAAGGGAAAAATAAAGTTAGAGATACCCAAAATATTGGGGGTTTGCCCTTTTTGCTTCATTGAGTTCTTTGCCACTGGGACACACATGTTTCTTCATCAAAATGCTCCAAACCTCAGTTCCTTGCCACTAGGTTGTGGGTCTGCATATGAATAAGTGTAACAAATACCTATTATATAATAAAAATGAAAAAAAACATGTTAGTGAAACAAAATTTTCCAAGGTTGAGTATTACAAAAGAAAATATATAAACAGTTTATATTAAAATAGCCTAATAATTAAATAAATCTAAGAAAAATGAATTATGAGAATTAATTAAATTAAAAAAACATTTAAAGGTTGAT
Source organism: Lathyrus aphaca (assembly GCA_963966055.1). Classification (NCBI taxonomy): domain Eukaryota; kingdom Viridiplantae; phylum Streptophyta; class Magnoliopsida; order Fabales; family Fabaceae; genus Lathyrus; species Lathyrus aphaca. Next base: position 116,827,444 of record OZ014524.1, on the reverse strand, counting down.
TAAGGTTTTTATAAAAAAAAAGTTTGAGGTTTTAATAAACCTAAATATAAAAGTAATAATACTAATAAAAAAATGCTAACCTAAATTTAATAAAAAAAAGATTTGTTAAAAAAAGTTAATTAAAAACAATAGGTTAACCATGTTTAAAAGATAAATTAAGGAAAAGAAGCCCTTTTAATTCCAACCTCTAGAGAACCTAAACATGGAAAACATATATTATATGATAAGGCGGATAAAGAATAACATAAAAACGAGTGAAAATAGGAAAATATTTACTTTAGAGAAAATTTTTGAGGTTAATCATGGTTAAAAGGATAAATCAATTAGAAAATGTGTTAATTAGAGAAATTAAAGGAAAATATGAAAGAAAAGTAGGTTTTTGCCCAAAATGTTGTGAGTGGGAATTGAACTCACGTCCTTGACCTTCCAGTTTCCAACCTTAGCCACTAGGCTATACGCAGTAGTCCTCATGAATAAACCTCTTTACCTCTGAAATTTCCTGCGAAATTTGTAAAAAACCCAAATTTGAGCTTGAAACCCTAACTATGGTAGGATTCGGTTTTGGTCATGAAGCTTCGAATAATCAACCCAGAAAGCTTCTATAACATGATACAAACAACGTTAGATAAACAAAATTGATTAAAATATCAAGAATAAATGAAATTAAAAAAAAACTAAAGAAAGCTTCAAAATTTCAATTCAGTTCATGCATTTTTGTATGAACTTGATAATGATGATGATGGGGATAGCTTTTTTTCTGAATTTCTGGACATTTGGTTCTTGCTCTTGGAGGCTAATCTTTTTCTTCTTTGTGTTTGTATGCGTTCTATATATGTAGTAGAACAAAATTAGGTTAAAAAACCACATCATATTTTAGACTTTTGGATAGTTAGAGATTGAAAAAGATATGCCTTTAAAATATTGAAAATTTGGATATATCATTGCTATTTTTGTATGATCTGAATTTGTATAGTTTCAATCACTTCTAAATAGCCTTTAAGACTTTCTAGAACCAAAATCAAATCAAATATTCTTATTTTTATATTTTATTTAGATTTAAAATGATTTTTAATGTAAAAAATCATAATAAATAAAATAAAATGAATAAAAATATAAATAAATAATTTTTAATTCGTGCATGAAGTCATGGAAGTGTTTGGATCATAAAAAAGCAAGCCCATTTGGTGAATTTTGGTTTTAAGACCCCATTTGCTTCATAAACCTCTCAAAAATTCCCCAACTTTGCAAGAGCACAAATCCCTCAATTTTAATGCTATGAAGGTGTTCTTGGATATTTTGGAAAGCTTGAAGAGTCCTCTAACCAAAATCTTTGGTCTGATGTCGATATCTTTTACCATTCTCAAGTTATGCTCTTTGGAAGTTGTTGACTTTTTGTTGACTTTTAAAAGGACCTATAATGTCTTAGCTCATACCTTCCAAATGAAGCATTTTTGGGCTTGGCTTGTGAGACACAAAGTTGTAGAGAATTAAATTTCCTTCAAAATGAGCTTTGGATGGAAAAAAATTGATGAAGCATGTGAAAGTTATGGCTGGTCAAAGTTCAATTGACTTTTCCTATGAAAACCCTAATTTAGAAACTCCTGATTCTTGATGATCTGAAATCTCCTTGATGAATTATGATCAATACTTGATCAAATAATGAATTTTACTTCATATACTTGATGTTGGCAAAAAATCATGAAGTTTGACTTTGGTTTGACCACAGTTGACCTCAGTTTGACTTTTTAACTACTTTGACTGATTTTAACCTATCTGATCATCTGACTGAGCAAATCCTTTGGGAAAGTCTTGAAACTTGACATGGGGATTATTGAACACATATAGGATTCTATGAAGCTCACTTGAAGTCTTGGAAGTCCATTTAGCCTGATAAAAGTCAAAACCCTAGTTTAAGATGCATTGCTTAGGATGATGCATTGTCTGAGAGAATTGTCAAACTTTCTGACTAATTGTGAACCCTGTGAACCTTGTGAACCTCATGAGATGTCTTGTGAACTTTGTGATCCTTGTGAACCTCTTGGGAAACAATGTATTGTCTTGTGGAGGGGAAATTTTGGGGTGCAACAGCTGCCCCTGTTCAATTTTCTGAAACCTGAGGGGTTAGATTGGTATATGTGCCAGTCGTGACCTGGAAGGTTGAAGGGGATTGAACACAAAAGCCCAAAAATTTGCACTCGCCGGTGCGTAAAGTAACACTGATGATTAATTATATATGCTTGAGTGGGCTTGAAGATGCCACTTGGAAGAACTGGAGATGGGCTTATAGATGTCATGGAAGAACTGGAGATGGGCTTATAGATGCCATGTAAGAACTGGAGATGGGCTTAGAGATGCCATCTAAAATATCAGGATGTGATGATGTCTTTATGTTGATACTGGATATCAGTACTAGGTCTTTATATAGGCCGTCTCTGAATCGTTTATGCAACATAGTTTGAATTGTTGAACAGACTAGTAGAAATAAATCTTCGTGACGTTTATCTCTTCAGGAAATATCTTGGATTAGGGAATGGATCTTTGTACAGACCGTTTGCCTACTCTCCAAGGTCAAAAGAATGTCTGGATTAATTCTTCTGAAAAATATCTTGAACCAGGGAATGGATCTTTGTACAGACCGTTTGCCTGCTATTCAAGGGCCAATAGATTAAATCTTCTGAAAATATCTTGAACCAGGGAATGGATCTTTGTACAGATCGTTTTCCTGCTATTCAAGACCAGATAGATGAAATCTTCTGGAAATATCCTGGATTAGGGAATGGATCTTCTTACAGACCGTTTGCCTACTCTCCGAGGACAAAAAAGTGTCAGGATCAAGTCTCCTGAAAACATCCTAGATTAGGGAATGAATCTTTGTACAGACCGTTTGCCTACTCTCCAAGGTCAAAAGAACGTCAGGATTAGTTCTTCTGAAAAATATCTTGAACTAGGGAATGGATCTTTGTATAGACCGTTTGCCTACTCTCCAAGGTCAAAAGAACGTCAGGATTAGTTCTTCTGAAAAATATCTTGAACTAGGGAATGGATCTTTGTACAGACCGTTTGCCTACTATTCAAGACTAGATAGATGAAATCTTCTGGAAATATCCTGGATTAGGGAATGGATCTTTGTACAGACCGTTTGCCTACTCTTCGAGGACAAAAAAGTGTCAGGATCAAGTCTCCTGAAAATATCCTGGATTAGGGAATGGATCTTTGTACAGACCGTTTTCCTACTCTCCGAGGAAATAGATTAAATCTTCTGAAAATATCTTGAACCAGGGAATGGATCTTTGTACAGACCGTTTGCCTGCTATTCAAGACCAGGTAGATGAAATCTTCTAGAAATATCCTGGATTAGGGAATGGATCTTTGTACAGACCGTTTTCCTACTCTCCGAGGACATCTTGAGTAATGTATGGATCATTTCTGACCTGTTGTGAATTGTTGATGCTGTTTTATCTGCATATAACTATACTGCAAGGAGAATGTTAGTTTATGCAATATGTATGCATGCATAGTATGATGCACCTAAGTAAATGTATTACGCATTTATGGATATGTATGTTATGATATGATGTAAATGATGTATGTATGAATCATGTAACCTGAAGTGTCTGGATATCTTTGTATAACAACTGCTGGCTAGGGAAAATAAATCCCGATTCGTTGCTGAAGAATATGAGAAACTCGTTCCCGTCTTGTTTGATAGTATTGTATTTATAACTTCCCGTCTTCGTTCGTCGTACTTCTATTGAAGGAATAAGTTCCTGAGTATCCCGATTGAGGATAAAAGAGATGGACATAAATTCAAGGGGAGATGTAACTAGGAGTATCTATCAAGATAGATTTGCCCTTGCTGGGGATTTGTAGTTGTCTTGTGGGGATGAACCGGTGAAGCTTCGTTGAACTACTACCCTCGTTCGTCTTTAGTAATAACTATTATTGCTTTTCATGCATTTCTGGTAAGCATCAATCATATTCAAAGCATATATACATTCAAACATAACCAACAAACGTTTTTCGCTTTAGTAAAAGAGGAAAAGTAATCCTGAATAAAGAGGGAAAAGTAAAGTTGAACTCGAAAACAGAATTGTTTCAACTTTGAGAGTGTATAACCAATTGGATTTAGAGCTCCTGAGATTCTTAACTTTCCTGAATACCTTCCCAGAAATCCTCATAGCTGGATCTGAAGACATGATACTGACACCATCTGATACTAGTGGCGTAGACAATTAATTTCCACAATGGCTTCTGCTGAGAATCCAATATCAAGGTAATACAATGAGAGGAACGTGTCTTCAAATTGTGATGGACCATATACGCTCCGGGTATTAGATTTGAAAATAAAGCATTGCCCCTTGGTTGAGGATGAATTGTCCCATAATGGAAGTATCTGAATGTAGTTACCTCAAGAGAAATAAGCAGAATGCCCCACAATAATATGCCCCTGACATCATGAACTTTATAATGTTACCATTGGTAATTCAAATATATGAGGAGAGCTGCCCCTGGCTATTAAGCATTGTTGAATCTGGACCTGATTGCCCCGAATGAATTGAATAGTAAGTTGGTATGCCCCTTGATTGGGAAACAATGACTATGCCCCTTTGTATACATGGACTTTGATCCAGGAAGCAACTTTGTTTATCGGAAGGACTTTGGTTTATTGAACATGCATCCTGTAAGTTTCTCTGTTTATCAAACATTCAGGTATATGCAAACAAATATATTCAAAAATGCAATGCTTATGTCTGTCTTGAAGTTTTGAAAAACAGTTATTTTTGAAAAACAGTTTTTGTGAAAACTGTGATATTAACTCAAGTTTTATAATAAGCCCTAAAGGAATCAGGATACCTTTTTGTAGCAGTACGCTTTCGAACTAACCATGCTTCAGTTAGGACTTTTAAAGGGTTGTAACGTGGCCTGGTTCACGGTTTAAGAAACAAAGGATAAAGGCTCAAATTTTATTTGTACCCAACCCAATCTCCATGATGTTCTTCAGTCCTATGCTCAGTTAACTTATGCATTGAGGCTCATAGGAGTTTGGAATTGTAACACTGACATTTGTGATGGTTCAGAAACCAAAAATTTATTTGAACATTCAGTCATCTTTCTTTGTTGAGGATTCATAGTGACCTCTTTTTTCTTTTGAATTTGTTATATCTTCTTTTTGCCTGAACTGTTTGTTTCAAAATTACAGTCAGCGGAATTTCTCAACTTTTTTTTACTAAGTCTCCTTCATAGGTTTTGACTTAGTGGTTTTTTCTTTTGCTGGATATTGACTGTCAGGTTTAATGATTACAGAGAACCATCATTAGTTGTGTACAACACAAATAATTGGCATATTTGAGTTAACCGAGTAACTACCCTGCCCCAGGTTATGAATAAGGGTTTTAATTTGTGCGAGAATAAAAACTCCTACTTCATAGGCTCAAAAGGGTTGACTAGGGATTAACTTCCTTATATCTCCACTGTTTAGGAATTGAAACAATGCATGTACATCGTCAGCATAGTCTGTTTAAAAGCATACTGCCTAATATTATGGTATTGTTTTCGTCATCCTCCCTCTACAGGCTTATAGCTTTATCAGGAGTTAAATATCACAAAATAGAAATATGAAGCATAGTTCAAAATATAGTGAAACGAATGGATTAATTCAAGACAAACATATGCAATGCATTAATGAAAACAAAAGTTTAACATAATAGTAAGTGTTTAAACAAACAAAAGAAATTACAAATGAAAATTCAAATGTTCTCAAAGCCTCTTCCTCTAAACTCTTCAATGCCCGACAGTTATTAGTGTCATGTCCAGGACAGTCGGAGTGATACATACACCTTGCCTTGGGATTATAGCGAGGAGAAGAGGTGTTAGGATTTTTAGGAGAATTTTCCAAGGAAATCAATTTCATCTCCAACAGACATTGCAAAACTTGTGACATTGGTGTGCTGAACCGGATGAACTGTCTTCTACATTCCTTGTATAGAAGTGGATTAACCTTACAAGGCCTTCTTTCTTCCATTGAAGGATGGTCAGTAGTAGCCTGTCTCTTTCCTTCTCTTATCCTTACTTTCCTTTCAGCCAAGTCAGCTTGTTTCAACGGAGGTTGACTGATGATTAGATTCCCAACTATGTTATGCCGAAGCTTATTGACAAAGCTTCTCAGCTCTTCTTGCCCCTGGGCCAAACTCTGGATAAGAGCCATTTGGCCATTCATCTGAATCCTCATCTCTTCTATCTCAGCTTGTAGTTGTTTCAGCTGATCACCCATGTTGTCCTTAGGATTCTTCTTCTTCATGTCCTTAGAGAGGAGTGCTTTCAACTCTTCTTGCCCCTTGGACAAATTCAGAATCACTTCTTGAAACTGAGCATTCTGAGCTTGAAGATCTTTGACAGATTGTTCGAGAGCCATTTCTGCTGAAATAAACAGCGAGAAGATAAGATACTTGTTCATAAGAAACCTGTGATGCAATAACATGGTCTGTAAATGCATATGCAATGTTTTCAAGGACCGCAGGATTTAAATTTGTTTAAACAACTAGAAAGTAAACTTTTATTAGTAATCAATAAACTTGTTTGCCTCTTGGGCTTACAAAAAAATGAAATGAATACAAATATGGGGTTTTAAGTCTCCCATGGACGTTTCCTCTTTGTCGTACCCCGAAAAATACAACCTCACGCGATCCGAAAGGAACGGGAGCCGCGCGTCGGACGGACTGAAGAGTCGCCACCTAACTCTATTTATTCCCGAAGAGGGAAAGGGGAGATATAGATACAACCCGGGAAGAAAGGGATGAGGACAAAGGTCAACGGAACCATTGCCTGGGTTCGGGAGTCGGTTATGCAGGGGGGAGGTATTAGCACCCCCTACATCCATCGTACTCGATGGGAACCATCTAAGTTAACGCGCGAGAAAGGATGTCTATGCTTAAACGAATTGCTTGCTAGAGGGAAATGAGTTGAATTATAAGTTAGATTGATCCTAGGTGCTCGGCAAGGATTGAGATCCTCGTGCCTACGTACTCCCGTGTGCAATGGGAAAGTCAGAGCCTCGTAGTTCGGCCTACTAAGGGTAATGGTTGCTGATTTTATTACCTTTCGTCGATGAAAGGGTTTAGGAGTTGAAATGCACTAAAGACTATGGATAGTTTATCTCGCCCAACAAGACGAGCGTCTTGCGTCGAAAATAATCGGAGCGAGTAACGAGAGCTCGTTATCCTCCTTTCTACCGCTTAAGGCTCGTGGCGTACAGTTCTTCTCGTATTATTAAAGTGTTTTATTTCCTAAGACCGCTTGACGTTGGATCAAGGGTTTGGATCTAATCGAAACATTTTTGGTTTTTTGAGGTTAAAAGGGTAAATGCAAGTGGAGTTTTTTTGTGTGTGGTTTGTTAGCGAGGCACGAAGCGCTCGGCTCGCAAGGTGGAGATCCTAATAAACGAAAACTGAATAATAAAGTGCGAGTGTGCAAGTGCAATCGCTTGGCGTTGGACCAAGGATTCGAAATTAAATAAAATACGGGAAAATAAAGATGCGTACAAAATAATGGGAGAGGGATACAAAATAAATACAGGGGATTGCGAGAAATAAAGAGGTCTCGTTGTAGTTTGCCCAAGAGGAAGCGTGTGTGCAGTGTGTTTGAACTATTCGAAGGCATTCGGCCTGTTTATAATCGGGACACAACTATTCGAAGGCGTTGGACCTTTTAATCGAGCGCAACTATTCGAAGGCGTTGGACCTTTTTGGGACGCGACGAAATTTTGTTCGTGAACTGCCTTAGAATCGATTCAAAATCGGAATCATTCTATAAGGAGTCGAAACGTAATTTTTTTTAAATGCGAAAATAAATGAATAAATTGAATTGCAAAAAATAAAGGGAATAATGAATATAAATAAATAAATAAATTAAATAATATTGAAGATAATGAATAAAATAAATTATTACAAGTTTGTTTGTCGAAATAATAAAAATAATAAAAAATAATTACAAGTGAGGCCTCATATTGACCGAATATCACCGATTAAAATCGGGCGAAAAATCGGCCTTTTAATATATCATTGGCCCAAAAAATAATTTAAATTAAAATAAAACAGAAGTAACTTAATAAATTATCCATATAATTTGTGAGAATCTCTAAAGTACTTATTAGAAATGAAATAACAAAAATGAAAGGATTAAAAAAAAACACATTATAAAATAAAAAAGAACAAGAAATGCAAACACAACAAGAGAGATGGGGTATTGTGTTGAATCAGGGGCGATGAAAAAAGAAAAAAACGAGTTGCTGAGGTGGGTCTGAAAGCCCAATAACCCTTGACAAACCAAATAAGATTAATTCATAATAATAATAGTAGGAATCAGGTTTTTAAATAGATGAAAAGAAAAATATAAATTCACATTAAAAAAATAAAAAGCCAAGTCAAAAAATATTAGTAAGCAAAACAAACAATCTTTACGGTCCACCTTCTCATTTCTTTTTAAAACAAAACTCAGAATAAATTTAAAAAAAAGAATGAAACCCACCAACAATCAGCTCACGGCGGTTTCCTTCGGCACCTCTCTCACAGCTTTCTCTGGTTGACTCGCGGCGTTCAGCTCTGGTTTGTCTCCGATTCGCGGATATGCGCCTCCGTCTCTGATGCTCTCTCCGTCGTGCGGCCAACTGACTCGGATTGGTGGATGCGGTTCGTTCTCCCGCGGCCTGTTTGCGATACTGGCTTTGCGGCGGTGATCCGGAGTTCGGTTGCAGGATGTTAGCGGTTGGTTCTCGGCCAGTTTCACAGTCTCATTCACCTCGCGGCTTCGGAGGGTGGTTCCTTGATTTTGTCCTGTCTCGGCTCTGTTCTTGCTTCACCGTTTTTTTCTCAGATTCGTCACGGCTTCTGTTCTGGTGGTTCGTTGGTTGTTGACGGCGAGCCTTGGTTTTGGATGGTGGCTTGGTGATGGTTTGGTTTACGGATTGGCGACAGGTGCGAGCTAGTTCATTCACGGCGGTGAAGGGTTTTCTGCGTTTTTTGTTTTGGGATCTGCTTCATCTCTGTTATTTCGGATTTTTTTGCTGGGTTTGTGGTTTGGAGAGATTGAAGCTATGGGCTTGTGAAGGGAGCGGGTTTGGTGCCGGTGGAATGGCGGATTGAAGGTGGAGGTCTGTGTATGCAAGAATCGTACAGGTGGAGTGGATTTTTGAACAAAATGAGGTTCTGCGTCGATTTGTGATGTTAAAAGTTACAACACGGTTTTTTTTGGGTGAAGAAGATGATATATCATTTTGGTTTTTGTTTTCGCTCTCAGGTTTTTTCGAATCTCAGATTTCACTCTGGTTTTATGTTGGTTTAGGATTTTCACCCTCTGAATCTCTTTGTTTCCGGTATGATTTGGTGGTCATAGTGATGTGTTTGTTTTCATGGAGGAAAGTGAGGTGTTCTAAAAAATGATGAAGGAATTGTCTGGTTGAAGAAGAAAAGGGTTTTTTGTTGTTAATGATTTGTAGGTTTATTTGAGGGTTTTAGATTGGTGAAGAGTTCAAGATTCTGAAGGTGAGGTTGAGGAGGTTGAAGGAGTTTTTTTGCTTTTTTTTGTTTTTGCGATTGAAACCAATGAGGGGGAATTATGGATTGATGAGTTTTTCTTTTTTTCTTTTTCTTTTTCTTTGTACGAAGGGGATACTAATTATATAAAGTTTGAAAGAAAAAAAGCAAATTCGGGATGTGTCCTTTGTTGGGTGCTGCCAGAAATTTGTTTGAGTGGGTGTGGATGCATAGTTAGTGGAGGAGAGGTTATTATTGTTGTGCGTATGCTAGTGAATTGGTGGAGAAGATTCTGTTGGATATGTGAGTGTGGGGTGGTAGTCACATGGGTGTTTATGCATAAAAACAAAATTAATATAATAACAATTAGTAATAACAATAAAAATACTGATAATAACAAAATAATATAAAAAATATAATATTGATAATAATAATAATAATAATAATAATAATAATAATAATAAAATAATAATAAGAATAAAATAAAAATAAAAATAAAAATAATAATAATAAGAGATGTAAAGATTTTTTTTGATTTTTTCGTAATGACTAAAAAATGTTGAATGCGACTTTAAAAGAAAAAGCAATGGCTAAAGGTATATTGGGAAAAAAAAAATTTTTTTTTAGACAATATTAGAAATAATCAAAAGAGAATTTTAAAAATAGTAATTAGATATTTAGAAAAAAGGAAAATGGTAATAATAATGGAAAAAAGATGGGATTAGAAAAAATGGTCTAGAAATAAAATTGAAAATATGGATAGTGAATAAAAAGTATATATATATATTTTTTTAAAAAGACGAAAAATAAAAGAAAGAATAAAATTAATTTGCGATGAAAAATAAATGATTAATGAAAGACGAAGGTGATAGTCGAATGAAAGACCTCCACACAATAAACTGATTGAAATTTTAGCACGACACACATACACACTCTGAACCGACAAACTCAAATAAGTTCCAATTTTCACATAAAGTCTGAACCTTGAAGAGAAATGACATATTTTTGAATTTTCGAAATAATGGTTAGGCAGTAAAATGGAGTGGAGCGGGTAGGACAAATTTGGGGTATGACAGATGCCCCTATCGAATTGGATTAGACCGAGTAAGATGAACCGGCTCGCGTTCAATCTTTCAAGGTATAAGATAATTAGATATTAACAGACTCCAAATTTGTCCGAAAAGAAATTGCGAAAATAGCAAACGAAATAAATTGGAAAATAACAGGTGACACAGCAAGAACAAAATGACAAAATAAATCACTTATCACCGGAGGATGATAAGGCAAATGACTGAAAATAAAATCACTTATCAACAGCGGATGATAAGGCAAATAGACAGAAAAAATAAACTCACTTATCAACAGAGGATGATAAGGCAAATAACTGAAATTAAAATCACTTATCAACAGAGGATGATAAGGCAAATAACTGAAAAATAAAATCACTTATCAACAGAGGGAGATAAGGCGAATAGACAGAAAATAAATTCACTTATCAACAGAGGAAGATAAGGCAATAGACAGAAAAAATAAACTCACTTATCAACAGAGGATGATAAGGCGAATAACTGAAAATAAAATCACTTATCACTAGAGGATGATAAGGCAAATGGACTGAAATTTAAACACGGCTATTGAATCCGCCAAGAGGATGCTTGGAATCTTCGATTGATACGATCTTGACTTCCACTGGGGAAAGGACTGGAAACTTGTGTTGATCCTGGATCCTGAATCATGCAACTATGCTTGATTTTTTGAGATGGTATTCCATAAGGATGGAGATACGATGCAAATGCTTATGCACTGAGATATAAATAAAAATTGCTGGGGAAAATAAAAAGCCGATTTATTTAGGCATGCATATGATGCGTATGCTGCAAATGATTGATGTAGATGACATTGATGATGCATAATGATGCATATGAGCGATTGAAAGATGCCATCTTGGTGGACTTTTAGTTTGGTAGTTGCCAATAGTGATTGGACTTTGGGTGGGTGGAGGGACTGATTTCCCGACACTCGATCTTCGACGATGTATGGTCAGAAGATGGATCTGAAATATCTAAGCTTGGTTCTCCGCTGGTGAGCGAAGCAACTTAATTGACACATGAAGACTGATTTGCTTTGAAGGTTTGACAACGTCTAGCAAGATCTGCTTGTTTAGCTGGGGAGAAGAGATAGGAAGATTTTCTCCTTGTTTGCTTGCCCCTGCCTGTAGGATATTTGAAATAAATCTGGTGGGGAAGCTTTGACAATGGCCATGGCATGACTCAGTATCTGGATTTGATAAGTTCCTGCACCTGATTGAGCTATTTGAAGATGATTTTCCCCTGATTGGACTGTTGAAGTAATCTTGACTCATGTTGGCGATGAAGTTCAAGTTTCTCTTTTGATTGCCCCTTGTTGGGATTGTACTGATGTCAAGCACTGAATTGCAATTAAATTGTTCATACACAAATGGTAATGTTAATGCAACGTTCATGTAAGTTTTGAAAAAGTCAATTTATTTGAATGATTATGATAGAGTGACGAATGGACTGTTAGTCCACACGAGGTGCTGATTTAGGAAGAGCGTGAAAGATGCAACAAGAATAATGTGCAATTAAGATTGGAGATTAGAAAATATATAGGAGTCAATTTACGCAACCTTGTTGGTAGCATGCTTTCAAAATAAACCGTGCCTCAATTAGGACTTTTGAGGGTTATAACGTGGTTTGGTTAATGGTTTGAGAAACAAAAGATATAAGGCTCAAATGATTTGTACCCATCCCTTCTTCGTATTGTTCTTCTGTCTATGTTCAGTTAACTTTGCATATGCGTTTGTTTTCGACTTTGCAAGGGCGAAGATGAAGCTTTAAGGTTTGCTTGAAAATGACAGTCATCTTATTTTGCTGGTGACCCTTTGATTCCTGATTTGGTGGTCACTGATATTTGTTTCGCTTTTGCTGAGGATCTGAGCTCCTCTTTTGATTTTTTTTTTACTAAGTCTCCCTTTGGGTGCTCAACCTAGCGGTTTTCTTTTCTACTTTTTTTGTATTTTGTTGAATATTGTGACTTCCAAGTCATTTGTTGATGGTCCTCTGACGGGATGTCTCATCTTGCGATTTGAGAGTGTAGTCATGTCAACTGAACAACTACCCTGCCCCGGGTTAAATGTAAGGGTTGTATTCGAAAGAAACTCCTACTTCTAGGCTCGAAGTGGTTGACTAGGGATTAACTTCTTGTATCTCCAGTGTTTGGGGATTTGAAAGAATGCTTGTACATCATTGACGAGGTCTTATCCGAAAGCATACCGCAACAGTTATGGGTATTTAGTTTTCATCATCCTCCCTCAAATTTTTGCTAAAGTGAAGTGAGGGAAATATTTTTGTGATTTTGCGATAAATGATAAATAATGAGCGAATGCGAATAAATTGATTCAAAACATGCATAAACATAACATTAACATAACCAAGTACAGACGATAACAATGTTCAGAGCAAATAGTATTTAAACAAACAATACAAAACAACAAGAATGCGGAAATAATAAATGGCATTGGCTGCCTTGATTTGAGGAATTGAACTTCTCTTGATTGAATGCTTCAAAGTTGGAGACTACTCAGCTTGGTCTTCAACAACCCCTTCAGATGTCTTCACTTGTTGGCACCGTGTGATGGCATTGGATCATTCTGGACATTTGGATTTCTCGGAGTGAGAGTGAGGTCCTTAGAATTGATCATATCCTGAATCAAGTGTTTGAAGGCATGGCAATTCTCGATTGTATGACCTGGAGCGCCTTTGTGATACTCACAGCGAGCATTGGCATCATAGTTCCGGGCATTTCCAGTCTGAGGTGGCATATCTCTCAACACAAGAGTTCCTTTTGCCATTAGCCCCTTAAAGATTTCGGTATACGTCATAGGCAGGGGATCAATGTGCCTATCATATCCTTTTTGCTGATATGGGGGACACTGTTGAGGAGCGCGTTGTTGTTGCTGACCAGGCCGTGGTGGATAAGCCGGTTGTTGGTACGGATTGGGCGCATATTGCGCAGCTGCAACCATTGGATGTGGACGTGGTTGATGAGCCATCTGAGGCGGAGATAAAGCTTGAAAGGCTTGCTGATAAGGCATTGGAGGAACTGGCTGATATGGCATATGAGCATATTGCGCAGCAGCAACATAGGGGTACTGATAGTAGGGAACTGGTGCAGGTGCACTCTGTTGAAAATTCCCACTTGCAGTAGAAATGACATTTGTTTCGCCCTTTTTGTACCCATTGAAAGGTTTCTTGGCATTGTTTTGGCTGCTAGAACCTCCTTGGATCTTTCCACTCTTCAAACCTTCTTTGATTATTTCTCCGACCATTACCATGTCTGAGAAACCAGAAGATACGCTGCTGATCAGCTTCTCGTAGTATTGCCCCTGTAGGGTACCCATGAAGATGTCAATTAGTTCACAGTCAACCAAAGGCGGATGCACTCTGGCAGCTAACTCCCTCCAGCGTTGGGCGTACTCCTTAAAGGATTCGCTCTCCTTTTGAGACATACTCTGAAGTTGAGTACGGTTAGGAGCAAGGTCAGTGTTGTACTTGTACTACTTTTTGAATGCATCAGATAAATCAAGCCAAGTACGAACATTGTTGCGTTCGAGCTGCATGTACCATTCTAGAGACGCTCCAGACAGGCTGTCTTGGAAGCAATGGATCATAAGCTTATCATCTTTGGCATGAGCGGCCATTTTTCTGCAGTACATCCTCAAATGAAGCTCAGGACAGCTGAGGCCTTTGTATTTCTCGAATTCTGGCAGTTTGAACTTAGCAGGGATCACAACATCCGGAACTAAGCACATGTCTGAGGCACTCAGAGAAGTCGAGTTGTGTCCTTCCATAATTTGGAGTTTTTCAGCTAACTCGCGGCACATCTTCATAGCTTCAGACTCTTGAACAGCATGAGGATTGGTGATTGGAACAGCAGTATGCATCTCATACTCAACTTGATGATTCTCTTCAGCTTGAGGAAACTGGACTTGAGTTGGAATAGGTTGAGCTTGAGGAATAGCACCAACAGTGACACCAGAAGCAGGTATTGGTTGGGAAGTGACCTCTTCAACAGCAGGAGTGAAGCCTGGAGGCAAACCATAAACCAAAGGATTTGGAACGGGAACTGAAGGCATTGCTCGCGAGGTAGATCCTTGCACTTGAGCATTGTTCATTACGGCAGCAGCTTCGCGGCGTTCTTCCATTCTTGCCAAAGCTTGCAAAGTCTCATAAATCTGGTCAATCTTGCTCTTGACCGAGTCAATCTCCTCCCTCATGGCAGCTTGTTCTTCCTGAATCACGTCCATCAGTCTTCTAGTATTGGCTCTAGTTAAGTACGGGCGTCTAGCACGATATGGGCGTCGGGAAACCAGCTTGATTTACTGAAGATGGAGGAACATGAAATAAGTTCTTGGCTTTTGGAATGAAATGCAAGATGAACAAATAATGCAAATGAGATGATATTCAATGTCAGAATCCAGGATCACAAGATCAGGATCTCATGAGTCCAAGGTATAGATGGAGGATACCCTGATTAAGAACTCACTGGGTAGACTCTAAAGTTTTAGGGATCCCTGTCGCTCCCGATAAATGGGAATTTGGCCCAAATAAAGGTACAGACGCGAACGGTCGGCGAAAAGAACAATGAGAACACACAGCAGTGAACTCACTGGAAAAGAAAAGAGTCGCCAGCTAGGCATTTTTATCCCGGAGGAAAGGTAATGCTGCATAAACCTAGAAAGATATGGACAAGACGGTTGCGAACCAGAGAGACTGAGAAAGGGGGTTGGTTACAACCTGGGAAGGTATTAGCACCCAGATTGTCCGCCGTACTCGACGGGATCCACGCTTAAAAGATTTGTGTTTTAAAAGGGGTAGTGTCAGTGCAATTTGTGTGTAAAAGAGCTGGAAAACAAAATGTACAGGTGTCAGTGTAAGAGAAAAGTGAAGTGTGATATATACAGTGTCAGTGTAAGGACCAGAGTGAAATGCTCATGATAATGAGGCTAAGAGAATGATGCTGAAAGAGGGGGAATATACAGAGACTTTTGTTCGATAACTGTTAAGTTATGCCTACGTATCCTATCGTGCAATGAGGAAGTCAGAACACCGTAGTTCGACCCAAAGAGACTGAAAGATAAATTGACTTGTGAACTGCTTACTTGTCTATGCTCAAGTGTATGACCTGTCTGGCTCAGGTGCAAACTGTCTTGCATTAGACGGAAGAAGCAAGTTCTCGTTTGTGAGTGAGTGAGATGAGAAAAGAATCCCGAAGGAGACGATTATTGTTTGTTTTTGTGTTTTCAGTCTTTTATTGCTTTTGGATGTTTGTCATAAGTTAATGAGCTTAAGCCTAACCAATGGATTAGTAAACTCATCACATCTTCCCTCTGACTAGGGGTAATGAGAATACCTTAAGTGTGAAGTCAGATTCTCACACTTAATCACCTGTGGTGTAGAATTAAGATCATTAACCTACTTGTGATTATTTAAATGTTTTTGGTGTTTTTTGTTTAGTGTTAAGTAATGAGATTAAGCCATAATCAGGGATTAAACAGACTCATTACACCATCCTAATAGAAGGATAATAGATGAGAATGTTTAAGCTGAGGAAAACTCCTCAACTTAATCCATGATTAGGGATTAAACTCATGACAAAACAAAGCCTTTATTAAGTGGATTTTACTTAATGATATGATGATGAAGTGATTTTTAGGGTTTTTAAGACAACTTGAGGGGGACTTGTCCATTAACACTGGGGTTAGTCCTTCTTAACCAATTAAGGAAGAATTAGAACCCTAATGCAAGGCCCAAGTTACAAGTGTGATGTCTTGATGATTATTAAGTGAATTGATTAAGAGATTTAAACACATTAAGGGTTTAACACTTAGGATTAAAGTTATACACTCCATCCTAATAGAAGGATGCAGGCATAAGCTTAATCACAAAGCCTTAAAGCCTTTAGGGTTTAGTCCCTGATTATGAGATGGGAAGAGAAGACTCAAAAGAGACACAAAGGTAAAAGCTAAGTGGGGGACTAATCAAAACCCTAATCATTGTCTTTCTTGGTTGTTCCTAAGGTTTGTGAGGTCTACAAGAGAAGTCTTCAATGGAACCACCAGGAAGCAGATGAAAGGATCAGGAGAAGCAAAGTAACTTGCTTCATTTAAGAAGTCAAGTCACTTGAAGGAAGAAAGTGAGAAGAAGAAGAATGAACAAGCTCAAACTCAAACACATACAAAAATGCAGCAAGGATGCATAAAAGAGATGAAGAGAAGTTATGAGAAGTGAAGGCAAATTCACTTCTCAAAGTTGCTTACCACCTGAAAAGTTAGTGAGAAAGATGCAATGCAATGTCAAATGGAATTCAATGACATGATGAGAAACAAAACCAGAAGCACATACATGATGCTAATGATGCTATGAGATGCTACAAACATGAAACAACACATGGGGATGATCATACAAGTTCATGGGTGCAAATGAAACAAGTTAAGAAAAATGAACATACATGAAAAGTCATGAAGTGCAAATGGCATACAACATGGCAAATGCAAGATGCAATGATCAAACATGCTCTAAATATGTCTTAAGATGTTCAATGAATCAAAAGAATGCATAAAATTCTATGGCAAGTCAAGGTATGAATGCAAATGCAAGATGGATGCATATGGAAGCCCAAATTAGGGTTTATGATCAAAGCACCAAACACAAACCAAAATCAGAAGCAAACATCAATATAAAAAAATGAAAATGCACTCAAAGGATCCCTAAACCTATACTAACTCACTGCCCAAAGGAGAAGTTCCAACTCTTAGCCTAGTTCAAGATATGATTTTCCTAAGTTTTCTAGGGTTTTAGGGTTCCTTAACAAGAAAAATGCCAAACAAATGGAAAATGAAAGATCAAATCATGCCAATTTAATCTCTCAAACTACATGATATGCTTAACACAATGCAAAAAGAATCAAGGTCCAACTCTCAAAGGTTAGGCATAAATGATTTTTGGAAGTTTGGGTCAAAATAATGCCTTAAAAATGAATTAATTCCATGGAAAATTCTCAAAATGCATCAAGATCAAAAAAGAAATTTGGTTTGAGGGTTGGACAATGTTTCTAAATGTTTTTAAAGGTTTCATGAATTTTTTGGTGATTTTTAAATACCTAAAAGTATTTTTAATTAATTAATTCTCATTAATTAATTAAAAATAAACTTTTAAATATTTAAAAATATTTTTTGAATGCAAAAAATAAAAATAAAAATATTTTTGGTTTCTGAAATTAAATAGAAGCTTGTATAAAAAATTTCAGAATTTTTAAAATGATTTTACTATTTTTAATAAAATGGAGAAGTTAAATGAAATAATATGAAAAATAAAAATGAATTAAAGCTGAAAAAAGAAAAGTCAACACATCTAAGGGTCCAGATTCAAACTCACACGCGCGGGAGTGGACCTGGCGCGCATCTGGACGGCCTACATTCAAACTCACTAACCCTAATTAATTAGCCCTAATCCAGCCTTAATGACTCTCAGGTGACCGGAACAGTGTTCCGGTCATCTTCTCCGATCACCCAAAAATTCAATCTCCCTCCCCAGGCCATTTTAGAAGCTCTAACTCTCCAGAAATCATCTCCTATCTACCTCAAACACGAATCCAGCACAAAATCATGTTTAAATCCAAACACACACACGAATCAAATCAAAGAAGTTTTTAGGTCAAACTTTCAGAACATCATAACATGCTTATTTCTTGCTCATTTTCAAAAGTAAATAGATCCCCATGATCAGTGCAACATACAAAACAAGATTCTAACAAGAAATTAGAGTTCTGGAAAAAAAGTTCAT
This sequence comes from Lathyrus aphaca, assembly GCA_963966055.1. Lineage (NCBI taxonomy): Eukaryota > Viridiplantae > Streptophyta > Magnoliopsida > Fabales > Fabaceae > Lathyrus > Lathyrus aphaca. The sequence goes on along the minus strand of OZ014524.1, from coordinate 116,809,053 downwards.
GAAGCTACCTGAGATTGAGCTTTTGATTCAGGTGCTTTCTGGCTGCTTCTTTGGCTCAAACAAGTCCCAATGATCCTCCTTATAAGCTTTTGACCCTTTGTTGGAGTTTATGTAGCCTCTAGAGAAAGTTGGCAGAAGCTCAGGCCAAGGGAGTGTGAAATTCGTATTTTTGTTTCAAGGGGTTTCAGGCCATGGTGATGGGTGGTTTGTGATCAGTGAAGTGAGTTGAGTTTGTTTATGAAGTTTGTTTTTGTGTTTGAGGTTTGTGGAGAGTGTTTCGAAGGAAAATGCAAGTTGGAGAGATTTTGTGAATGCTGAGTTGTGTCTGGTTTCAGGCTTGCTTGTTATGTGCTTTGGCTTGCATTTTCTTTGTATAAACAAATGCTATTGGTCAGATGAAGTGACATGTCCTTTTGTGATAGGTATGGTTGCTTTTGCAAAATGTCAACTTTTGTGTAAGAGAAGCATGGGTCATGTTCTAGCCAAGTACAGCAAGGGTGTGCTGCGCAGCATGATGTGAGGAAGGGGCTAGGATGGTTCAGCAACCTAGGCAGCAAGTGGATGAGATGTTATCATGACTTTTGCAACTTGGCTTGCCTTTGGTCCTTATGAGAGAAACTTGATCCATAAGCCATGAAACATGTGATTCCTTGGGTGCATTCTGATTTTTAGATGTTGTGTGATCATGTTATGTGAATTAGAAGTGCATTTGATGACTTAATTGGCCTTGAGAAGTGAATTTGCAACTTTGCCTCTTTGGTGCATGACTTGAAATTTAGTGATTTTAGCCAACTTTGATGAACCATAACTTTTGATCCAAAATGAATTAGGTCATGTTATTGTACTTTTTAAAAAGGGAAAGGTCTATTCTACAACTTTCATGACCAAAGTTTTTCCATTTGAAGCATTTTTGGATCAAAAAGTAAGGGTTGAAAAGTTGCCTAAAATGACAAATTCATTAAAAGTCAAACTTGCCCAAAAAGTCAACTTTGAAAAAGACTTGAAATTCTTGAATTTTGTGAACTTCCAACATCTTCCATGATCAAATAAAGATCATATACAATCAAAATGATGAAGAATGCCCTTTGGTTGGGTCATTGGGGGCCTCAGATGCCCTGATTTTGCACTGACTTGCTTGAAAAGTCAACTCTTGATCAGATGACTTCCCCATGGAATTTCTTCATGAAAATTGATATGCATACTCCCTATACCATATAGAGACCAATAGAAACAAGAATGACCAAAAAAATTGGAGTTATGGCCTTTGAAACCAAAACCCTAATTTTAGGTCATCTGTGTAGTCAAGCTTGGCTCTGCTTCCACACCTTTTCCAGTTCTTGTGATTCTTTGGCATTCTTGACTTTGAGAAGATATAATATGATACTTGAACACACATAGACCCCTTTGAAGTGATTGATGACCCTTGGAGTGGCTCAAGAAGCTCTTGGATTGCTCAGATCACAAACCCTAGATGCAGATGACTTAGAACCTATGCAGTGAATCAAAAATGTGGTATGAAATGTTATGATTGAGTTTATGCATATGAAATGATCACAAGCCATGGTGTGAATGGGTGAGGGAAAATTTGGGGTGTTTACAGCTGCCCCTATTCAAACATGAGTTAGCTGTGCAGGATGTAAGCGACGGCTTAACAGGCAAACAAGATAACTTGTGGTTGAATACCAAAGACAGTCCAAAATTTGCACTCACAGAATGAAGAAGAAAAGGGATATAGATTGTAAAATAAAATAAAGTATATTGTGAAGTGTGGGCGACGGAGGACGACCGTCGAGCAGAGGACGACTGCTGGGTAAAGAGCAATGACGGGGACGGCCGACATGCTGGAAAGGTGCGGGAAATAAAGCGATGACGGGGACGGCCGACATGCTGGGGATAAAAGGTATTATGATGGGGACGGCCATCAAGTAAAGCTGTAAAATCTCTGGGGATTAATGAAACATGACGGGGACGGCCATCAGGTAAAGCTGTAAAATCTCTGGGGATTAATGAAACATGACGGGGACGGCCATCAGGTTCATAAAGTGAGGTAAACAACGATGGGGACGGCCATCGGGCTAAACTGAAAGGAAAAGGGACCACGACGGGGACGGCCATCGGGTTAAAGAATAAATGAAATAAACAGATGATGAGGTACGGTCATCAAAGGTGAAGGACGATCACCTAGCAGGGGACGGCTGCTCTGTTGGGTTAAGATGAGGGACGGTCATCTAAGGTGGAGGACGACCACCTGGCAGGGTACGGCTGCCGAAAGTATCGCGACATAGGACGAATGCCGGATAAAAGGTCAATGATGGGGACGGCCATCGGACGAGCATGATGAAGGACGATCATCAAGAGGTGGAGGACGACCACCTAGCAGGGGACGGCTGCTCTCGAGGTTTATCTTGACATAGGACGAATGTCAGATAACCAAAATCAACAATGGGGACGGTCATTGGATAAAATGATGAAGGACGATCATCAAGAGGTGGAGGACGACCACCTAGCAGGGGACGGCTTCTAAATATCACGACATAGGACGAATGTCGGATAGAAAATCAACGATGGGGACGGCCATCGGATGAGCATGATGGAGGACGACCATCAAGAGGTGGAGGACGACCACCTAACAGGGGACGGCTGCTCTCAAGGTTTATCATGACATAGGACGAATGTCAGATAAAAAGAAAATTGCTTTGTTGGCGATTTACTGGGGAATAGTAAACACGGACGAGTGTTTATATCCAAGAAATAAAAGGTATAAGTGTTTAGATGTTTGTGTATAGATTAAAGATGCGGACGAGCATCCTTAAGACTACGATACGGACGAGTATCGGGTAGAAACAAATACTGACACGTGTTCAAAGATGATGATACGGACGAGTATCAACGGGTTAACAAAGAACACGGACGAGTGTTGAATCTGGAAGGACTCTTCTGGGGAATAGTAGACACGGACGAGTGTCTATATTCAAGAAGACAAAAGTGTTTGACGCGTGTATGGATTAAAGATGCGGACGAGCATCCTTAAGACTAAGATACGGACGAGTATCTAGTAGAAACAAACGCTTGACGCATGTTATGAGATGATGGTACGGACGAGTACCAACTGGTTAACAAAGAACACGGACGAGTGTCGAATCTGTGGGGATATACATGGTGTATACAAGATACAGACGAGCACCCGTATAAGTGTGAATGGTGTATAGATGAGTGTTTAACTGTTGGGGAGAGTGACACGGACGAGTGTCAAAAGAAGCAAAGTATAGTATAAACAAGTATCTGATATACAAAGTGTTTATGTTACTGTACTGGGGTAAATGACACGGACGGATGTCAAGGAAATGTATATATGAGTATATGTGAGTGCAAAGAGGATGTCTTTGGCTTCCTGTTGGGGATATGACACGGACGGGTGTCAGAAAGTATCTGTAATGCGAGTGGTACTGTTTGCAAAGAGCGTTCAGGCGACTTTACTGGGGAGTATTGACACGGACGGGTGCCAAAGAGAGTATATACTGGTGTTTGTGAATGTAAGGCAACTGTTTTTGCTGGGGGAATCTCCACTGGGGATTTTGGGGGGAGTATTCTGTATGTTGATGGATTGTCGTTATTCACAAGTGTTTGTTTCAAAACATGGCTTATGATTATGCTATATGTTTGATTTTTGCCGTAATGCTCTGTATCAGACGGAATGCTACGCTTTGTGGGTGAATATGATGCGAATGCCATGATTATGCAAAGATACCAATCCGGGATTCGGATCCCGTTGTTGAAGATCTCTGGTCGATCTGCTTGAAATGGACATCCCAGCTGGGGATGAGATCATTGGTAGATCTGATGATATGATACCCGCTTGGGGATATGGGTCATTGACAGACCTATCCTTATAAATGAGAGACCCAGCTGGGGTTTGTAGAAGCTTTCGTCACTCTGTTGTGATTCCTTCATGCGTTGCTCTTCTGGATAGAGGCTGAAACTCTGTGGGGAGATGGTTCCCTAGCTTTTGTACTCGGCTGAGGATGAAATGGCAGCTCGGCTGGGGAGGAAGAGGGATCACTGAAAGATCTCCCTGGAGATTCTGTTGAGGAGGATTCTTGACTCAGCCGGGGATATGGGCGCCTTCTGGTACTGCCCTGTTGGAGAGGTGATGCCTGGCAGCTCTGATGGGGAGAATCCATAAGTGGCAACTCGGCTGGAGAGAAAACACTTTGAGTGTTGAGGCTGGTGAGTACCGACTTGCCAGCTTGCTGGGATGAAGCTTACATGCCCCAAGTTGTATTCTGGATACCTGCAATCCCGAAAAGATAGAGAAACGCACAAGTAGTCCCGAGGTATCCTTTACTGGATTCCGTCATAGGAGTTAGACATTTCTGAGAGTAATTATATTTCCTGCAAGCACTTGTTTTATTTTTGGAAATAAACATCTGTATTTATGCAATCAGTTTTTTTCTCTTAAAACATCAGACATCTTTGCAAATAAAAATGTACAAGACAAAACAATAACTGAAAATCTGATTTTATTAATTCATGTGCCCTGAATTGGCAAGATACAGTCAAGGAAACATATCTCCTAAGATGAGGAGATTGTTACAAATTGAGAAACGAAATGTGTTGGCAATGTTGACGACGCTTTAGGGAGCTTCCCCTTGCTATGACTCGTATGACTTTTGACGTTCTTCTCGTCTTGCTTTCTGAAGAAAGCTGATTCTGATAGAAGCTTGATCCATCCGGAGCTTACCAAGTTGTGGGTGATACAGACGAATTCAGAATGCAGTCGTTCGCTTATTCCCTTATTTTGCATGGATCGCCCTTTCGGGTTTTCGATCCATCGGGATACCCATTTTTGCCTGAGTTGTCCAATGCGGCTTTTCAACTCAGCGGGTGTACACATTTTTGTTTATTTTCCCTTATTTTTGCCCGAGTCTTTTATTCTGTTTTTGACTCGCCGGGATGCCCTATTTTTGCCTGGACTTACATTCTGTTTTTATGTCCAGCGGGTCATTTTTTATGCGAAGTATTTTTTAACTGCATCTGAATTCACAGGGGACGGGAAATCTTCACCATCCATAGTACTGAGAATCAGTGCTCCACCCGAGAAAACTTTCTTTACTACAAACGGTCCTTCATAATTCGGAGTCCACTTGCCCCTGTGGTCTGTATGAGGAGGGAGGATTCTTTTCAGCACAAGATCTCCTACTTGGTACCCTCGGTGCCTGACTTTCTGATCGAAGGCTTTCTTCATTCTTTTCTGATACAACTGCCCATGACAAATTGCATCCAATCTTTTCTCTTCAATCAGACTCAGTTGCTCGTATCGGGCCCGAACCCATTCTGCTTCACTTAGTTTAACATCCATCAGTACCCGCAGAGAGGATAATTCAACTTCAATCGGTAGGACTGCTTCCATACCATACACAAGTTGATACGGTGTTGCCCCAGTGGATGTTATGATTGACGTGCGGTACCCATGCAAGGCAAACGGTAGCATTTCATGCCAATCTGTATAGGTGACTACCATCTTCTGCACAATCTTCTTGATATTCTTATTAGCTGCCTCAACAGCGCCATTCATCTTTGGCCTGTAAGGAGAAGAATTGTGATGTTGGATCTTGAAGTCCCGGCATAGCTCTGCCATCATTTTGTTGTTCAAGTTGGAACCATTGTCAGTAATGATTCTCTCGGGAACTCCATATCGACAGATGATATCTCTCTTTAGAAATCTGGCTACCACTTGTCTTGTAACGTTTGCATAAGACGCTGCTTCGACCAACTTGGTGAAATAATCAATGGCAACCAGGATGAATCTGTGGCCATTTGAAGCAGTTGGTTCAATCTTACCAATCATATCAGTGCCCCACATAGCAAAGGGCCAGGGTGAAGACATCACATTCAAAGGATTGGGAGGCACATGCACCTTATCCGCATAGATCTGGCATTTATGGCATTTCCTGGCATAGGCACAACAGTCTGCATCCATTGTGATCCAGTAATAACCTGATCTTAGCAATTTCTTGGCCATTGCATGTCCTCCAGCATGGGTACCAAAGGATCCTTCGTGCACCTCGTGCATTAACAAATCTGCTTCTGTCCTGTCAACGCATCTGAGGAGTATCATATCAAAGTTCCTCTTGTATAGGGAGCCATCAGCATTTAGGAAGAAGCTGACAGCAAGCCTTCTTAGTGTCTTCTTATCATTGGAAGATGCCCCAGGTGGGTACGTTTGATCCTCCAAGAAGCACTTAATGTCATGGAACCAAGGCTTATCATCTTTGACAATGTTTGCTGCGAACACATATGCTGGTCTGTCAAGTTTGGACACTGAAATTTGAGGTGCGAAGTTGGCAGCTTGAACTTTGATCATGGACGAAATGGTAGCAAGAGCATCCGCAAACTGATTCTCGTCCCGAGGGATATACTCAAGCTTGACTGTTGTAAAGAAAGTCAATAACCTCCTTGTATAATCCCTGTAAGGTATCAGATGATCCTGGTGGGTGTACCATTTGCCGTTGGTTTGATTGATTACCAGAGCTGAATCTCCGAATACGGTCAACGTCTTGATCCTGAGGTCAATGGCTTCCTCAAGACCCATAATGCAAGCTTCGTATTCAGCTTCGTTGTTAGTGCAGTTGAAAGTGAGTTTTGCCGAGAAAGGCATGTGAACTCCCTTAGGTGTAATGAGTACTGCACCAACACCACGACCATTCATATTAACAGCCCCATCAAACATCATAGTCCATTCTTCTTCCGGGTCAGGACCTTCAGTGTGAATAGGCTCCTCATGATCTTTTGCTTTTATGAACATGATGTCTTCATCAGGGAAGTCAAATCTCATAGGCTGGTAATCATCAATGGGTTGCTCAGCAAGATACTCAGACAATACACTGCCCTTTATGGCTTTCTGAGATGTGTACTGGATGTCATATTCTGTGAGAATCATTTGCCATCTTGCAACCCGTCCGGTAAGTGCTGGCTTCTCAAATATGTACTTGACTGGATCCATCTTTGAGATCAACAAAGTAGTGTGGGTCAACATATACTGTCTCAGTCGGCGAGCAGCCCACGCTAAAGCACAGAAAGTTTTCTCGAGCAGTGAATAACGTTGTTCACAGTCGGTAAACTTTTTGCTTAGGTAGTATATTGCATACTCTTTTCGACCAGACTCGTCATGCTGGCCCAGCACACACCCCATTGACTCTTCTAATACTGTCAAGTACATTATCAGAGGTCTTCCTTCAACTGGAGGCATAAGGATTGGAGGCTCTTGTAAGTACTCCTTGATCTTGTCAAAAGCCTTCTGGCAGTCTTCATTCCACCTGACCGTTTGTTCTTTTTTCAACAACTTGAACAAGGGCTCACAGGTTGCTGTAAGGTTGGAGATGAACCTTGAAATGTAATTCAATCTTCCTAAGAACCCTCGAACTTCTTTCTCTGTCTTTGGTGCATGCATCTCTTGAATGGCTTTGACTTTATCAGGGTCAACTTCAATCCCTTTTTCGCTTACAATAAAACCCAGCAGCTTACCAGATCGCACCCCGAATGTGCACTTGTTGGGGTTCAACTTCAGTTGGTACTTCCTCAGACGCTTGAACAGCTTCAGCAGATTTACCAGGTGGTCTTCTTCAGTAAGGGACTTGGCAATCATGTCATCCACATAACATTCTATCTCTTTATGGATCATGTCGTGGAATAATGTCACCATAGCCCGTTGATATGTTGCACCAGCATTTTTCAGTCCAAATGGCATCACCTTGTAACAGAATGTGCCCCAGGGTGTGATGAAGGTTGTCTTCTCCATGTCTTCAGGTGACATCTTGATCTGATTGTATCCTGAAAATCCATCCATGAAGGAGAATACCGAAAACTGAGCCGTGTTATCCGCCAATACATCGATGTGAGGTAATGGGAAGTCATCTTTCGGGCTGGCTCTATTCAGATCCCGGTAGTCAACACACATCCTTACTTTGCCGTCTTTCTTAGGCACAGGTACTATATTAGCAACCCACGGTGGATAGCTAGTCACGGCAAGGAACCCGGCGTCCCATTGCTTTTGTACCTCTTCTTTGATTTTCATTGCCATGTCTGGGCGAGTACGGCGCAGTTTCTGTTTAACCGGCGGGCATTCCTCTCTTAAAGGCAGCTTGTGCACAACGATGTCGGTGTCCAACCCTGGCATATCTTGATAAGACCAAGCAAACACGTCCACATATTCTTGAAGCATATCAATCAGTTGTCTCTTCACTGAGTCTTGCAAGCAGGACCCGATTTTAACTTCTTTCACGTCTTCATCTGTACCAAGATTAATCGTTTCAACCTCCTCCTGATGAGGAGTGATAACCTTCTCCTCTTGTCTCAACAACCTGGCTAGCTCTTCAGGGAGATCATACTCTTCTTCAACCCCTTCATCAGCTTGATTGATTGGATTGTCAAAGTCATACGAAGTCATAGCCGTGCTGTTGTCGGTGCTGTCTGGAAGGCACTCTCTGCAAGGGTTCAGTTTGTTCATTTTAGTGATTGATTTTAATCTTGTTTAGAAAAGTGAAATAAAGTTGTCATTTTGAAAACATTGCCATTTATTTTTTGTACAAAAAGAAAAATGGAAAAACAGTGAGCGGAAAAGAAAAAGACTCATTTGCAAAAGATGTCTGATATTTCATTGATTAATCTTGTTGCACAAAAATTACAGATTGCCCGATTACAAAATGAGTCTTGTCATCTTGGGCAAGATGCAAGACTTGATGCATGCTTAAAATATACAGGAAATAATAATTACTCTGCATGAGTAACTCTTATAATTTCCTAGGAAGACCAGTTTGAGATACTGCTCCCCGGGATCTTTGGACGGATCCAACTCTCCAGGTCGCGGTCGCCTTCATCCTCGTCTTCCAGATTGTTGACAGCATCAGGGGTGAGCATTCCCCCACTAACAAAGTTGGGCTCCTCAGCAGCCTCTGCTTGATCTTGTTGAGTTGGTTTGTAACCCAACCCAAACCTATCTTCTTTCTTCTCCATAGGTAGCAATTTGCCCCAGCCTTGGGCAGTTCCTTCCTCAACAACCTTCCAGGCTTGTTGGTATGATGTGATTGAGGTTCCAGGTACAGCAGATGTTTTATTTATGTTCAAGGCCTCAAACCCTTGACTCATAGTTTCGTGGATCTCCCCATCCATCTCAATATATTTGTAGGTAGCCAGGTGGCTAACAAAAATATCCTCCTCTCCACAGATAGTAACGACTTGGCCCTCCCACTCGAATTTTAACTTCTGGTGAAGGGTTGAGGTCACGGCGCCAGCAGCGTGAATCCATGGCCTTCCCAATAGACAGCTGTAGGCAGGCTGTATATCCATCACGTAGAAGGTCGTTTTGAAAGTTTGTGGGCCAATCGTTATAGGCAACTCAATTTCTCCCAGAACCGATCTCTTAGAACCGTCAAAGGCTCTCACTACCAGGTTACTGGGGCGCAATGCCAATCCTTCATACTCTAGCTTCACGAGGGATTTTTTAGGTAAGACATTGAGGGATGACCCTGTGTCTACCAGCACATGGGAAAGAACTGCACCTTTACATTCCATGATAATGTGCAAAGCCTTGTTATGATTGCGGCCTTCCGTAGTCAAATCGGTGTTGGTGAACCCTAGTCCATGACTAGCATTAACATTTCCAACCACAGCTTCCAACTGATTGACGGTGATCTCTTCTGGCACATAAGCTGCGTGCAAGACTTTTAGTAGTGCGTTTCGATGAGCCTCGGAGCACATAAGCAAAGATAGAATAGAGATCTTGGAAGGCATCTGGTGAAGCTGGTCCACTATTTTGTAATCACTTTTCTTGATGATTCTCATGAATTCATCAACTTCTTGATCAAAAGGTGTTTTCAAAGCTTCCTTAACAATTTGCTCTTCTTGCACCAAGCTCTTCCCTTTCGCCTTGGCAGCAGCTTCTGCTTCGGCAGTGGGTCTTTGAATTTGTGGAGCGAAGAGACGTCCGCTTCGAGTGAAACCTCTGCCTCCTCCCACATTATCTATTTGTGGTGCAGGGGTTGATGATTCAAGAGTGATTTTCCGTCCTTCGCAGTATAGATCAGAGCCGTAATGCCAGGGGATGGCATTACTGCTTCCATAAGGTACTGGTCCAGGCACTGTGATAGTGACTGGACTGATGGCAGTTGCAGAAGGGATCATGATAGTTTGTGGATCATAGTATATTGTGACTGGTGCTCTGATGGGAGTGGCATTTTGTGAGTTGTAGGCAGAATCATTTTCAGGATCATAATAAATTGTAACCGTTGAGACGTTTGCTGCTGAAGTTGTAGGAGACATTGCTGGAAGGATGGGTGTTGTTGTTGTAGGAGACTCTGAATGAAGGGGTGCTGAAGTTGTAGAAGGGAGGTTTGCTGATATTTGGTCCGTTGAAGTGACAGATGATGCATTTGTTGATGAAACTGAAAAGTTGTTTGGAACAATGGTTGTTGCAGTTGTAGAAGACTCGGGAACTGTTGTTAAGGAGATTGCTGGATTGGTAGGTATTGATGTTGTGATTTAAAGCAGGCCACTCTGGATGAGACCATCTATGCAATCTCTCAGGTTATCACAACCGTTCACTGAAATGTTGCAATAAGCACACCCTAGCTCGCATCCCGGGAATATTTGACATTCAAGGAGTTGAGCCTTAATCTCTACCAACGGTGTCCGAATCTGACCCACACTGGTTATCAAGTAAGACGGCTTGTCTTCTTCAATAGCATTGATTCTGGGACCTCCGTGGTTTGGCATAGGGTTCTTGTTAACATTTGGTGGTGGTGCAAAATTCAGAGCTTTAGAGTCTACCAAGTCTTGTACCTTCATGTGCAAAGCTCTGCACTTTTCTGTACTATGGCCAGGTGCATTTGAATGGAAAGCACATCTGGCGTTGGAGTCGTAGTTTCTGGGTAGACTGGCGGGATCTGGGGGTGCCAACGTCCTTAGCTCAACCAGGTTGAGTTTCAGGAGTTGTGGCAGTAATGTGGCATATGGCATAGGGATCGGATCGATCACCCTATTGGCCTGAGAAGGTCTCTGTTGGAACGGTCTTTGCTGATTGCTGTTGTTGGTGTTGTTATAGTTTCTCTGAGGAGGATACTGATTTTGTTGCTGATAATTTTGTTGCGGTGGTTGATAAGCTGGTTGTGGATGAATTGGAGCGGGAATGGTGACTGCTGCCACAGACCTATGAACATATTGGGGTCTTCCCCTGCTGGTATGGATAACATTGGTCTCGCCAGTTCTTCTTGGGCCCACAAAAGGCTTCCTTGTGTTGCTGGATGAGCTGGCACCGTTGTTAGAAATTTTGCCCATCTTTAACAGGCTCTCGATTCTTTCTCCAGCTATAACGACATCTGCAAAGCTGGTAGAAGAGAAAGCAGCCAGCCTGTCAATGTATGTCCCTTGGAGAGTGTTCATAAACATATCTGCCATCTCCCTTTCTGACATAGGTGGCTGGACAGCAGCAGACAGCTGTCTCCATCTCTGGGCGTACTCCCGGAAGCTTTCCCTGGATGACTGTGACATCCCCATCAGGAGGGTCCTATTGGGTGCCATATCCAGATTATACTGATATTGTCTGATGAAGGCCTCTGCCAAGTCCTTCCAACACCTGATGGTTGCTCTAGTCAGATGGGAGTACCATTCCCTTGAAGCTCCTGTCAAGCTATCCTAGAAATAAAACATCCATAGCTTTTCGTCCATGGTATATGCCTTCAATCTCCCCAGAAAGGACTGTAGGTGGGTCCGTGGGCAGGAAGTCCCGTTGTACTTTTCGAAACAAGGAGGCTTAAACTTATGGGGAATCCTGACCCCGTCCACTAAGCCCATGTCCATAACATCAAAACCCAAAGAGTTTTGAGACTCCAAGGATCTTAATTTCTCAGCAATTTCATCCAGCCTTCTGTCATAGGCTTCCTCCCCAGCTCTCATCACTGTGAACTGATCTTCCTGGGGGTCTTCTTGCAGCACTCTGCCTGCAGTGGCAGTCCCTTGAACATTAGCAGGGATGTTGATTTCTGGGTGAAGGTGGGGTCCAAATACAGGGGGGTTGACATGAGGTTGGACCCTCTCATTGTTGCTTGTCCCAGCAGTCCCTAGATGGGGATCTTCTTGATTCTGCCTCTCTACCATTGCTCTTAATCTCTCTTGGCTCTGAGCCATGTTGTTCATCACCTCCATAAATTGTGTCATCTGAGCCCTCATTTCCAATCTTTCATTGGCCATTTGGTTCCTGACCTCTGTAAGGTCCTGCTGTACCTGGTCCATCTGTATGCCCGGAAGATTGTTGCGGGTGGGATATCTGTGTGGACGGTTGAGTGGGAACACCCGTCGGCGAGCAATAGTTCCTGAATGTCACAACAGAGTTAGCAACAAAAACAAAACAAACCTACAAAACAAACAAGGGTTAGTATGCAATGCAGTTATGCTTATTTGTTTCCAAGGTATCCGGCTTGGCACTTGGTTTTGACCTTTCCAGACCCTTGAAGATGCTGTTGATGTTGCTTGAAGAAATCAGATGGAACAAACAGATACATATATTACAAAAGCAAATGGTACATAGTTCGTTTACAAATACAAACCCTCTGAGGGGTTAAAAATACAACATAAGAAAATAAAAGTACATGAAATGAAAGCAACAACAAGCAAAAGTCAGACACCAAGACCAAACCCATCCTCCTGAACTTCCTTGAGAAGTGCTTCAGTCACAGGATCAGCTGGACGTTCTGTGAGGTTCCTGATAAGGAGATTCCTGGTAGTAACAGCTGCAGTTAGCTTCTTGTGTTGACTCTGGTCCTTTGACCTCTTCACTCCAGCTCTAATCTTCAACTCTGAGATCTCTCTCTGGGAGGCTGCCAGGGCTTCCTGTTGCTCTTTTGCACTAGCTTCCAGCTGCTCAATCTTGTCCTGAGTCCTCTTATCTTCCAGAGTACGAGCTTCGGTGATCCTGACCCACCTAGCTTGACTCTCCTTCAGATACAAATCAGTCCTGGCTTTCTGGAACTGAGCCTCCTTGCAGGCATTCTTCAAGATCTGCTCTCCAGCCCTAGACTTCTTGATGTAATCCTCAGACTTCTCAATTCTGGCTAAATGCTCCACTTTCAGCTTCTCTAACCTCTCAATATCCAACCTACCATCGCTCCTCTCCCAGAGGGTCTTCTGTAGGGCCTGAGTCAACTTCTCATTTCTCTCTTTCAGATTCTCAAACTCCTCTAAGCTGACAGTGACAGGAGGTGGTGCTGAGGATGGTCCAGGTATATCCTCCATGGTGAAGGGCATCCCAGAAAATTGAGCCCTGGCACGGGACCACTCATAGTACTGTGCTGATGCCGCATTGTTGCACTTCCCCAGAATGGTTACTCCTTTAGTTTGAACATTGTCCCAGGCCCAGGCTGCTTGCCTGACAATAGCCAGATTAGGTTTGTTCTCACAGTAAAGAGTCTCAGCCAGATCTTGTACTTTAGGAGTGTGGACCAGTGCATAGCCCAGTTGTCTTTTGAATAGCAGAGGGTTGTAGTTGATGCAACCCTTAACTCCTATCAGGGGTACATTGGGAAACTGCCCACAACTGGTAATGATGTCCCTGCCCTTTGTGCTTTGAGTGCACCACCTGATATCAGCTGAGGTCAAAGCAGTGAGTCTTCTAGCCCAGTTCCTCTGCTGATGAGGATTCAAAAATGCATCTGTCTTGGGCAAATGCTTGAGAAGCCAAGTATGGAACAGGGGAGCACAACATCTCATTAACCTTCCCCTCTGCTTTTCATTCCTCTGGTGAACTGAGTAGTAGAAATCCCCCAATAAAGTGGGCACTGGGTTCCTCAGGATGAAAAGATGGATTGCATTCTTACTAACAAACTTAGGCTCATCTGCAAATAAAATAATCCCATATATGCTCGGGGCCAATAAAGCACAGACTGCTCTCCACTCTCCCAAAGAAGCCTTCAGGGTAGCTTGAGAGATCAAGAAATCCAGATGTAGACCAGAGATTCCAGCCTTAGTAGTCAAATTCTGCCCAATCAGAACAGGTTCCAGATGTAATGCCTTTGCCACTTCTTCATTACTTGGAAAAGCCATCTCAGGGTTGAAAGGGACTCCACCCCTGATAGGTATACCAACCAATGATGAATACTCCTCTAATAAAGGCCCCAACTGAAAATCCTGAAAAGTGAAACACCTCAGAGGGGGATCATAGAACTGCAGGCAAGTATGAATCAAGCTCCTCTGTGAAGGGTCCAAATCCATAACCACATCAAGTATTCCTCCAAAATGTTCCCTGAACAGTGGTATATGGTCTGGAGTAATCAGGGTCTGAATCCTCCTGATGTCAGCTAGCTCAGGCTGAAAGAAGTGGTAGGAGATATTACTTTTCTTAGGTGCCATGTTGTTGAAGTAGAGTTGAGACAGGTGCTGATGATAATACTGAAAATGGGCCACTGACTGGCTGGTGCAGGTGACTAAAGCAGGTAGCTGATAGCTGAAGTAAATACTGATGAAGATAGGTCTATGCTGATGATGGGGTCAAAACCAAGCCAAAATGAAGTATGGATACCCTGAAAAACAAATAAACAAATGTTAAAATGATGCAATGATGATGTATGCTAATCATATGCAAGGGTTTGTGACTGAGCTGGATCTGATCAAGTTCTCTGATATAAGTCCAGGTATGTTCAAGAAATCCAGATGGAGGTCTATAAGTCCAATAACCAAGGTGGGGGACTCAAATAAAGAGTCACATGTCCAGGGTTAAAATCACAAGAACTGTCCCAAAATGGAGTACTCTTAATCAACTCAAAGTAACAGGGTATGCTGAGGTCAAGGGTACCTGCAAACCTGCAAATAGCCCAACCCCCTCACAGGTGGTGTTCTAAAACAAGGATCCTCAGACTTGGATCAGTTATGAGAAGTGTAAACACTTCTAACCCGGAGGTACAGTGTTTACAATAACCATAAAAATTCCTCCTCTAATTCGCCTCAGTTTCTGAAGGTCAATACTAAAGGTCATCCAGACTTAGCAGGCTTCCCAGATAGCCCTAGCATTGCAGGAAATCTGCAACACAGAGTTCTCAAGAAGAAACCCAGGACAGCTGAGGCCTTTGTATTTCTCGAATTCTGGCAGTTTGAACTTAGCAGGGATCACAACATCCGGAACTAAGCACATGTCTGAGGCACTCAGAGAAGTCGAGTTGTGTCCTTCCATAATTTGGAGTTTTTCAGCTAACTCGTGGCACATCTTCATAGCTTCAGACTCTTGAACAGCATGAGGATTGGTGATTGGAACAGCAATATGCATCTCATACTCAACTTGATGATTCTCTTCAGCTTGAGGAAACTAGACTTGAGTTGGAATAGGTTGAGCTTGAGGAATAGAACCAACAGTGACACCAGAAGCAGGTATTGGTTGGGAAGTGACCTCTTCAACAGCAGGAGTGAAGCCTGGAGGCAAACCATAAACCAAAGGATTTGGAACGGGAACTGAAGGCATTGCTCGCGAGGTAGATCCTTGCACTTGAGCATTGTTCATTACGGCAGCAGCTTCGCGGCGTTCTTCCATTCTTGCCAAAGCTTGCAAAGTCTCATAAATCTGGTCAATCTTGCTCTTGACCGAGTCAATCTCCTCCCTCATGGCAGCTTGTTCTTCCTGAATCACGTCCATCAGTCTTCTAGTATTGGCTCTAGTTAAGTACGGGCGTCTAGCACGATATGGGCGTCGGGAAACCAGCTTGATTTACTGAAGATGGAGGAACATGAAATAAGTTCTTGGCTTTTGGAATGAAATGCAAGATGAACAAATAATGCAAATGAGATGATATTCAATGTCAGAATCCAGGATCACAAGATCAGGATCTCATGAGTCCAAGGTATAGATGGAGGATACCCTGATCAAGAACTCACTGGGTAGACTCTAAAGTTTTAGGGATCCCTGTCGCTCCCGATAAATGGGAATTTGGCCCAAATAAAGGTACAGACGCGAACGGTCGGCGAAAAGAACAATGAGAACACACAGCAGTGAACTCACTGGAAAAGAAAAGAGTCGCCAGCTAGGCATTTTTATCCCGGAGGAAAGGTAATGCTGCATAAACCTAGAAAGATATGGACAAGACGGTTGCGAACCAGAGAGACTGAGAAAGGGGGTTGGTTACAACCTGGGAAGGTATTAGCACCCAGATTGTCCGCCGTACTCGACGGGATCCACGCTTAAAAGATTTGTGTTTTAAAAGGGGTAGTGTCAGTGCAATTTGTGTGTAAAAGAGCTGGAAAACAAAATGTACAGGTGTCAGTGTAAGAGAAAAGTGAAGTGTGATATATACAGTGTCAGTGTAAGGACCAGAGTGAAATGCTCATGATAATGAGGCTAAGAGAATGATGCTGAAAGAGGGGGAATATACAGAGACTTTTGTTCGATAACTGTTAAGTTATGCCTACGTATCCTCTCGTGCAATGAGGAAGTCAGAACACCGTAGTTCGACCCAAAGAGACTGAAAGATAAATTGACTTGTGAACTGCTTACTTGTCTATGCTCAAGTGTATGACCTGTCTGGCTCAGGTGCAAACTGTCTTGCATTAGACGGAAGAAGCAAGTTCTCGTTTGTGAGTGAGTGAGATGAGAAAAGAATCCCGAAGGAGACGATTATTGTTTGTTTTTGTGTTTTCAGTCTTTTATTGCTTTTGGATGTTTGTCATAAGTTAATGAGCTTAAGCCTAACCAATGGATTAGTAAACTCATCACATCTTCCCTCTGACTAGGGGTAATGAGAATACCTTAAGTGTGAAGTCAGATTCTCACACTTAATCACCTGTGGTGTATAATTAAGATCATTAACCTACTTGTGATTATTTAAATGTTTTTGGTGTTTTTTGTTTAGTGTTAAGTAATGAGATTAAGCCATAATCAGGGATTAAACAGACTCATTACACCATCCTAATAGAAGGATAATAGATGAGAATGTTTAAGCTGAGGAAAACTCCTCAACTTAATCCATGATTAGGGATTAAACTCATGACAAAACAAAGCCTTTATTAAGTGGATTTTACTTAATGATATGATGATGAAGTGATTTTTAGGGTTTGTAAGACAACTTGAGGGGGACTTGTCCATTAACACTGGGGTTAGTCCTTCTTAACCAATTAAGGAAGAATTAGAACCCTAATGCAAGGCCCAAGTTACAAGTGTGATGTCTTGATGATTATTAAGTGAATTGATTAAGAGATTTAAACACATTAAGGGTTTAACACTTAGGATTAAAGTTATACACTCCATCCTAATAGAAGGATGCAGGCATAAGCTTAATCACAAAGCCTTAAAGCCTTTAGGGTTTAGTCCCTGATTATGAGATGGGAAGAGAAGACTCAAAAGAGACACAAAGGTAAAAGCTAAGTGGGGGACTAATCAAAACCCTAATCATTGTCTTTCTTGGTTGTTCCTAAGGTTTGTGAGGTCTACAAGAGAAGTCTTCAATGGAACCACCAGGAAGCAGATGAAAGGATCAGGAGAAGCAAAGTAACTTGCTTCATTTAAGAAGTCAAGTCACTTGAAGGAAGAAAGTGAGAAGAAGAAGAATGAACAAGCTCAAACTCAAACACATACAAAAATGCAGCAAGGATGCATAAAAGAGATGAAGAGAAGTTATGAGAAGTGAAGGCAAATTCACTTCTCAAAGTTGCTTACCACCTGAAAAGTTAGTGAGAAAGATGCAATGCAATGTCAAATGGAATGCAATGACATGATGAGAAACAAAACCAGAAGCACATACATGATGCTAATGATGCTATGAGATGCTACAAACATGAAACAACACATGGGGATGATCATACAAGTTCATGGGTGCAAATGAAACAAGTTAAGAAAAATGAACATACATGAAAAGTCATGAAGTGCAAATGGCATACAACATGGCAAATGCAAGATGCAATGATCAAACATGCTCTCAATATGTCTTAAGATGTTCAATGAATCAAAAGAATGCATAAAATGCTATGGCAAGTCAAGGTATGAATGCAAATGCAAGATGGATGCATATGGAAGCCCAAATTAGGGTTTATGATCAAAGCACCAAACACAAACCAAAATCAGAAGAAAACATCAATATAAAAAAATGAAAATGCACTCAAAGGATCCCTAAACCTATACTAACTCACTGCCCAAAGGAGAAGTTCCAACTCTTAGCCTAGTTCAAGATATGATTTTCCTAAGTTTTCTAGGGTTTTAGGGTTCCTTAACAAGAAAAATGCCAAACAAATGGAAAATGAAAGATCAAATCATGCCAATTTAATCTCTCAAACTACATGATATGCTTAACATAATGCAAAAATAATCAAGGTCCAACTCTCAAAGGTTAGGCATAAATGATTTTTGGAAGTTTGGGTCAAAATAATGCCTTAAAAATGAATTAATTCCATGGAAAATTCTCAAAATGCATCAAGATCAAAAACGAAATTTGGTTTGAGGGTTGGACAATGTTTCTAAATGTTTTTAAAGGTTTCATGAATTTTTTGGTGATTTTTAAATACCTAAAAGTATTTTTAATTAATTAATTCTCATTAATTAATTAAAAATAAACTTTTAAATATTTAAAAATATTTTTTGAATGCAAAAAATAAAAATAAAAATATTTTTGGTTTCTGAAATTAAATAGAAGCTTGTATAAAAAATTTCAGAATTTTTAAAATGATTTTACTATTTTTAATAAAATGGAGAAGTTAAATGAAATAATATGAAAAATAAAAATGAATTAAAGCTGAAAAAAGAAAAGTCAACACATCTAAGGGTCCAGATTCAAACTCACACGCGCGGGAGTGGACCTGGCGCGCATCTGGACGGCCTACATTCAAACTCACTAACCCTAATTAATTAGCCCTAATCCAGCCTTAATGACTCTCAGGTGACCGGAACAGTGTTCCGGTCATCTTCTCCGATCACCCAAAAATTCAATCTCCCTCCCCAGGCCATTTTAGAAGCTCTAACTCTCCAGAAATCATCTCCTATCTACCTCAAACACGAATCCAGCACAAAATCATGTTTAAATCCAAACACACACACGAATCGAATCAAAGAAGTTTTTAGGTCAAACTTTCAGAACATCATAACATGCTTATTTCTTGCTCATTTTCAAAAGTAAATAGATCCCCATGATCAGTGCAACATACAAAACAAGATTCTAACAAGAAATTAGAGTTCTGGAAAAAAAAGTTCATGAAGCTACCTGAGATTGAGCTTTCGATTCAGGTGCTTTCTGGCTGCTTCTTTGGCTCAAACAAGTCCCAATGATCCTCCTTAGAAGCTTTTGACCCTTAGTTGGAGTTTATGTAGCCTCTAGAGAAAGTTGGCAGAAGCTCAGGCCAAGGGAGTGTGAAATTCGTATTTTTGTTTCAAGGGGTTTCAGGCCATGGTGATGGGTGGTTTGTGATCAGTGAAGTGAGTTGAGTTTGTTTGTGAAGTTTGTTTTTGTGTTTGAGGTTTGTGGAGAGTGTTTCGAAGGAAAATGCAAGTTGGAGAGATTTTGTGAATGCTGAGTTGTGGCTGGTTTCAGGCTTGCTTGTTATGTGCTTTGGCTTGCATTTTCTTTGTATAAACAAATGCTATTGGTCAGATGAAGTGACATGACCTTTTGTGATAGGTATGGTTGCTTTTGCAAAATTTCAACTTTTGTGTAAGAGAAGCATGGGTCATGTTCTATCCAAGTACAGCAAGGGTGTGCTGCGCAGCATGATGTGAGGAAGGGGCTAGGATGGTTCAGCAACCTAGGCAGCAAGTGGATGAGATGTTATCATGACTTTTGCAACTTGGCTTGCCTTTGGTCCTTATGAGAGAAACTTGATCCATAAGCCATGAAACATGTGATTCCTTGGGTGCATTCTGATTTTTAGATGTTGTGTGATCATGTTATGTGAATTATAAGTGCATTTGATGACTTAATTGGCCTTGAGAAGTGAATTTGCAACTTTGCCTCTTTGGTGCATGACTTGAAATTTAGTGATTTTAGCCAACTTTGATGAACCATAACTTTTGATCCAAAATGAATTAGGTCATGTTCTTGTACTTTTTTGAAAAGTGAAAGGTCTATTCTACAACTTTCATGACCAAAGTTTTTCCATTTGAAGCATTTTTGGATCAAAAAGTAAGGGTTGAAAAGTTGCCTAAAAATGACAAATTCATTAAAAGTCAAACTTGCCCAAAAAGTCAACTTTGCAAAAGACTTGAAATTCTTGAATTTTGTGAACTTACAACATCTTCCATGATCAAATAAAGATCATATACAATCAAAATGATGAAGAATGCCCTTTGGTTGGGTCATTGGGGGCCTCAGATGCCCTGATTTTGCACTGACTTGCTTGAAAAGTCAACTCTTGATCAGATGACTTCCCCATGGAATTTCTTCATGAAAATTGATATGCATACTCCCTATACCATATAGAGACCAATAGAAACAAGAATTACCAAAAAAATTGGAGTTATGGCCTTTGAAACCAAAACCCTAATTTTAGGTCATCTGTGCAGTCAAGCTTGGCTCTACTTCCACACCTTTTCCAGTTCTTGTGATTCTTTGGCATTCTTGACTTTGAGATGATATAATATGATACTTGAACACACATAGACCCCTTTGAAGTGATTGATGACCCTTGGAGTGGCTCAAGAAGCTCTTGGATTGCTCAGATCACAAACCCTAGATGCAGATGACTTAGAACCTATGCAGTGAATCAAAAATGTGGTATGAAATGTTATGATTGAGTTTATGCATATGAAATGATAACAAGCCATGGTGTGAATGGGTGAGGGCAAATTTGGGGTGTTTACAATCCCAAAGTTATCAATTCATATGGCTGTTCATCACACACATCATAAGCATGACGGTTGATTGACTCCGCCATATGAATCTATTTTGGGTGAGATCTTCGTATCGACAACCCACGAGAGCAAGTTTTCTCGG
The DNA here is from genome assembly GCA_963966055.1 of Lathyrus aphaca. NCBI lineage: Eukaryota > Viridiplantae > Streptophyta > Magnoliopsida > Fabales > Fabaceae > Lathyrus > Lathyrus aphaca. The sequence goes on along the minus strand of OZ014524.1, from coordinate 116,788,111 downwards.
GAGTCCATACTATGTGATCATCGACACGAGGTTTAAAACAAAGTCCTGGAGTTATGGAACTTTCTCAACTGTTTGATGCACGTGTCAATTTCATACATTCTTGACAGTCAATCAACTCCATTAAGTAAGTATATTCCAAGTGAGGTTTTCATATCGAGCCACGCGAGGGCGAACCCTGGTGCCTAATACTACGCAACCATCAACCGATGTTTTAACCAAAAGGTTCTAAAGGTCCTCAGAGTTGATGACTCTAATGAAAGCAGCTGAGCACACACGTCAAGGACTTGACGGTTGTCAGTATTCTCATTAAAATCTACTCCAAGTGAAGTTTTCGTATCGACAACCCACGAGAGAGGTTCTCTCGGGAGCCCATACTACACAACCTCGCTAACTTAAGTTAATACTCGCAAGCCCGGGCATAGAGCTTTTCCCTCAAGTTTCTTTTGATCAAGTATCATCCAAATTATAGTACCAAGGAGCCACAAGATAAATAAGATGGAATGCGATAAAGAAAGCGATAAAAATAAACAAGCAAGGCATAAAAGCAAACATCCAAACAAACGCGAAGACCTAGACTAGGCTTGACTCGCATAGGGGTGAACCAGTCCCCAGCAGAGTCGTCAGCTGTCGTACCCCGAAAAATATGACCTCACGCGATCCGAAAGGAACGGGAGCCGCGCGCCGGACGGACTGAAGAGTCGCCACCTAATTCTATTTATTCCCGAAGAGGGAAAGGGGAGATATAGATACAACCCGGGAAGAAAGGGATGAGGACAAAGGTCAACGGAACCATTGCCTAGGTTCGGGAGTCGGTTATGCAGGGGGAAGGTATTAGCACCCCCTACATCCATCGTACTCGATGGGAACCATCTAAGTTAACGCGCGAGAAAGGATGTCTATGCTTAAACGAATTGCTTGCTAGAGGGAAATGAGTTGAATTATAAGTTAGATTGATCCTAGGTGCTCGGCAAGGATTGAGATCCTCGTGCCTACGTACTCCCGTGTGCAATGGGAAAGTCAGAGCCTCGTAGTTCGGCCTACTAAGGGTAATGGTTGCTGATTTTATTACCTTTCGTCGATGAAAGGGTTTAGGAGTTGAAATGCACTAAAGACTATGGATAGTTTATCTCGCCCAACAAGACGAGCGTCTTGCGTCGAAAATAATCGGAGCGAGTAACGAGAGCTCGTTATCATCCTTTCTACCGCTTAAGGCTCGTGGCGTACAGTTCTTCTCGTATTATTAAAGTGTTTTATTTCCTAAGACCGCTTGACGTTGGATCAAGGGTTTGGATCTAATCGAAACGTTTTTGGTTTTTTGAGGTTAAAAGGGTAAATGCAAGTGGAGTTTTTTTTTGTGTGGTTTGTTAGCGAGGCACGAAGCGCTCGGCTCGCAAGGTGGAGATCCTAATAAACGAAAACTGAATAATAAAGTGCGAGTGTGCAAGTGCAATCGCTTGGCGTTGGACCAAGGATTCGGAATTAAATAAAATACGGGAAAATAAAGATGCGTACAAAATAATGGGAGAGGGATACAAAATAAATACAGGGGATTGCGAGAAATAAAGAGGTATCGTTGTAGTTTGCCCAAGAGGAAGCGTGTGTGCAGTGTGTTTGAACTATTCGAAGGCATTCAGCCTGTTTATAATCGGGACACAACTATTCGAAGGTGTTGGACCTTTTAATCGAGCGCAAGTATTCGAAGGCGTTGGACCTTTTTGGGACGCGACGAAATTTTGTTCGTGAACTGCCTTAGAATCGATTCAAAATCGGAATCATTCTATAAGGAGTCGAAACGTAATTTTTTTTAAATGCGAAAATAAATGAATAAATTGAATTGCAAAAAATAAAGGGAATAATGAATATAAATAAATAAATAAATTAAATAATATTGAAGATAATGAATAAAATAAATTATTACAAGTTTGTTTGTCGAAATAATAAAAATAATAAAAAATAATTACAAGGGAGGCCTCATATTGACCGAATATCACCGATTAAAATCGGGCGAAAAATCGGCCTTTTAATATATCAATGGCCCAAAAAATAATTTAAATTAAAATAAAACAGAAGTAACTTAATAAATTATCCATATAATTTGTGAGAATCTCTAAAGTACTTATTAGAAATGAAATAACAAAAATGAAAGGATTAAAAAAAACACATTATAAAATAAAAAAGAACAAGAAATGCAAACACAACAAGAGAGATGGGGTATTGTGTTGAATCAGGGGCGATGAAAAAAGAAAAAAACGAGTTGTTGAGGTGGGTCTGAAAGCCCAATAACCCTTGACAAACCAAATAAGATTAATTCATAATAATAATAGTAGGAATCAGGTTTTTAAATAGATGAAAAGAAAAATATAAATTCACATTAAAAAAATAAAAAGCCAAGTCAAAAAATATTAGTAAGCAAAACAAACAATCTTTACGGTCCACCTTCTCATTTCTTTTTAAAACAAAACTCAGAATAAATTAAAAAAAAGAATGAAACCCACCAACAATCAGCTCGCGGCGGTTTCCTTCGGCACCTCTCTCACAGCTTTCTCTGGTTGACTCGCGGCGTTCAGCTCTGGTTTGTCTCCGATTCGCGGATATGCGCCTCCGTCTCTGATGCTCTCTCCGTCGCGCGGCCAACTGACTCGGATTGGTGGATGCGGTTCGTTCTCCCGCGGCCTGTTTGCGATATTGGCTTTGCGGCGGTGATCCGGAGTTCGGTTGCAGGATGTTAGCGATTGGTTCTCGGCCAGTTTCACAATCTCATTCACCTCGCGGCTTCGGAGGGTGGTTCCTTGATTTTGTCCTATCTCAGCTCTGTTCTTGCTTCACCGTTTTTTTCTCAGATTCGTCACGGCTTCTGTTCCGGTGGTTCGTTGGTTGTTGACGGCGAGCCTTGGTTTTGGATGGTGGCTTGGTGATGGTTTGGTTTACGGATTGGCGACAGGTGCGAACTGGTTCATTCACGGCGGTGAAGGGTTTTCTGCGTTTTTTGTTTTGGGATCTGCTTCATCTCTGTTATTTCGGATTTTTTTGTTGGGTTTGTGGTTTGGAGAGATTGAAGCTATGGGCTTGTGAAGGGAGCGGGTTTGGTGCCGGTGGAATGGCGGATTGAAGGTGGAGGTCTGTGTATGCAAGAATCGTACAGGTGGAGTGGGTTTTTGAACAAAATGAGGTTCTGCGTCGATTTGTGATGTTAAAAGTTACAGCGCGGTTTTTATTGGGTGAAGAAGAGGATATATCATTTTGGTTTTTGTTTTCGCTCTCAGGTTTTTTCGAATCTCAGATTTCACTCTGGTTTTATCTTGGTTTAGGATTTTCACCCTCTGAATCTCTTTGTTTCCGGTATGATTTGGTGGTCATGGTGATGTGTTTGTTTTCATGGAGGAAAGTGAGGTGTTCTAAAAAATGATGAAGGAATTGTCTGGTTGAAGAAGAAAAGGGTTTTTTGTTGTTAATGATTTGTAGGTTTATTTGAGGGTTTTGGATTGGTGAAGAGTTCAAGATTCTGAAGGTGAGGTTGAGGAGGTTGAAGGAGTTTTTTTGCTTTTTTTTGTTTTTGCGATTGAAACCAATGAGGGGGAATTATGGATTGATGAGTTTTTCTTTTTTCTTTTTCTTTTTCTTTGTATGAAGGGGATACTAATTATATAAAGTTTGAAAGAAAAAAAGCAAATTCGGGATGTGTCCTTTGTTGGGTGCTGCCAGAAATTTGTTTGAGTGGGTGTGGATGCATAGTTAGTGGAGGAGAGGTTATTATTGTTGTGCGTGTGCTAGTGAATTGGTGGAGAAGATTCTGTTGGATATGTGAGTGTGGGGTGGTAGTCACATGGGTGTTTATGCATAAAAACAAAATTAATATAATAACAATTAGTAATAACAATAAAAATACTGATAATAACAAAATAATATAAAAAATATAATATTGATAATAATAATAATAATAATAATAATAATAATAAAATAATAATAAGAATAAAATAAAAATAATAATAATAAGAGATGAAAGATTTTCTTTTATTTTTTCATAATGACTAAAAAATGTTGAATGTGACTTTAAAAGAAAAATCAATGGCTAAATGTATATTGGGAAAAAAAATAAAAAAAATTTAGACAATATTAGAAATAATCAAAAGAGAATTTTTAAAATAGTAATTAGATATTTAGAAAAAAGGAAAATGGTAATAATAATGAAAAAAAGACGGGATTAGAAAAAATGGTCTAGAAATAAAATTGAAAATATGGATAGTGAATAAAAAGTATATATATATATTTTAAAAAAGACGAAAAATAAAAGAAAGAATAAAATTAATTTGCGATGAAAAATAAATGATTAATGAAAGACGAAGGTGATAGTCGAATGAAAGACCTCCACACAATAAACTGATTGAAATTTTAGCACGACACACATACACACTCTGAACCGACAAACTCAAATAAGTTCCAATTTTCACATAAAGCCTGAACCTTGAAGAGAAATGACATATTTTTGAATTTTCGAAATAATGGTTAGGCAGTAAAATGGAGTGGAGCGGGTAGGACAAATTTGGGGTATGACAAATGGTATACTTGGGTTCCAGATTCTTGTTGTCAACCTTGTTCACTTTACCCCATGCTCGTATAAACCTTTGACGATAACCTTGAAGATCATTGTCGTAGTCGAACACAATACCCTGAATCAACATGTCATGAGGATCATCACTCCGAGCGTAACCAAACTGACGTAGAGCTAAAGAAGGGTTGTAAGTAATGCCCCCTCTTATGCCAAGGAGTGGCACATTAGGGAACTCCCTGCAACGGTCAATGATAGTAACATTCTCCATAGATCTAGAGCACCAATGAATATATGAATGAGAAAGTGACATAATCCTCTTGGACCACCTTAACCCTTGTTCATTCTTCATCACTGATCGAGGAAGGTGAGAAATAAACCACCTAGATAGAAAAGGTATGCAACACATCAGAGTTCCTCGTGCCTTCGTAGTACGGGTATGAAAAGAGTGTAAGATGTCTCCAAGTAATGTAGGCACTGGGTTATGAGTCAAAAATATGTTGATGGCGTGAACGTCTATGAACTGATCTGGATTGGGGAACAACACTAAGCCATAAATCAACAAGGCTAAGATCTCCTCAAAAGCATCATAGCTCATAGCCTTCAAGAACACTTGAGCCTTCTCTATCAATACCTTAGCAAGAATACCCTTAACTCCACTTCTCGTTTCTAGAACAATGTCTGACTTCTTCAGATGTAGAGCTGCAGCAATGACTTCAGGTTTAGGCTCTTTTTCCAAGCCTGTGAAAAGTCTTTGATCAAGGATAGGTATACCCAGTAGTTTAGAGAACTCATCCATTGTAGGAACCAGCTGATAATCGGGGAATGCGAAATAGTGATGTTTAGAGTCAAAGAACTGAAATAGGACACTCATCACGTCTTCATCATATCCTGAGATAACCAAGTCAAGTAGGTGACCATGCTTCTTGATGAACTGGAAGTTTTCAAAAACTTGAGAGACCAATTCTTTAAGCTTAGAAGGTATCCCTACAAAGTTGATTCGGATAGTATTCCTACGAACAGAAGCCATGACCTGCAACAAAGAACAAAGATAAATCCTGTGGTCCTTGAAATGGTTAGTGAAAATGCCATGCTTATGATGTCATGATGTTATAATGTTATGTTCAATCACAAACATGTGGCACCCACAAACAAGTCACACCATAGCCCTATGTTTAGAGGCTTGCATGAGGTTTAAAGGTAAGTACCTTCCCCTGAAGTTTAGTTAGTTCATCCTGTCCTACAAAAGTAACCGGGTTCTAAGGGATCTCAATATCATTGATCCTTCCCAAGGGTGGTTGTTCAGTAGGCAACTTACTTACCAACCAAAACCCTCCAAGTTTAGGATCTCAATGAGTGTAGCATCGAGTATCAACCAACTTCAGTCTTTATCAAAGCCGGTTATCTCACTACTTTCTAAAGGCCAGGATGGGATGACTAGGGTTCTAAAAGTCAGTTAGTGTATTAACAACATATGGCAGCCTCATATTATCCTTAACTTACATAAGGAATATAAGCACCAACCAAGAAGTCACACTAACTATGGCCACCAGATCAACGATATCGGTATACGCTGTACAGTTTCCTTGGTCTATTGCCATTTACCTAAGGTACACTAGATCCGGGTTAGGATCTTTCACACATAAGAGCACCCAACAAGTAAAGTAAAGCAAACAAAGCAAACAAGTTTAAAGTGATCTAATTCCTAAGGGTACCCCTCTTTTATTAAGTCCCCAGCAGAGTCGCCAGTTCTGTAACACGGTGGGAGAACTGACTTTAGTTAAATGTTGCGGATAGCAAGAGTTGCCACCGACTTTTATTTTATCCAAAAGGAAAGGGCATAAAAGAACAGGAAAGACCTTAAAAAGATTTTGAGTTCGGGGGATAGGTTATACAAAGGGAAGGTGTTAGCACCCTTTATATCCATGGTTATCCATGGGCTCTTAGTTACTTAGCTCACTTTAAACTGTTTTGAGAAAGGTGTAGTGTGTGATAAAAATTTTCTAAGTACTTTATAATGATCCTCGTATGGATGTATATAAAGACTTTGTTTTGAAAATTTGTTTGAAATGTGAAATGTAATAAAGTATTTTGAAAAAGTGAGCAAGTACTTAAGAGGAACCTACCCTATAATAAGTCTTTACTGTTCTTATATGTTCTTTCAATGGTAAGACTATCCCTATTATTAAGGAATAGGTAGTCATTACCTTGGATGTGAGAAGGGACATGTATAGGGACAATCTGAATTTAGGCAATTGTAAGGTGTCTTTAGCAATTCGTAGGGACTTATCATCTTTTATTCGAAGGGACAAGATCATTTATCATAGGCAATCTCGAAGGGACTTGATCTTATAAACTGAAGGGACTTGATGATATTTATGAAGGGACTTTGCTTAAGACACCTTACTTGACCTTAAAAATAGGCAACATGAGAGATAACCTTTAGGAAGTGAGATGGCGATCAAAGATCGACTTACGTGTGTGAGTGTTCATATTCATATATTTATCTTATTAAATTAGTTATTCTAAATTAATCTTAAATCACAAATATGTTATCACTCCCTATAGTTACTAACCATGACAATAAAATATTTATCAATAATAAAATAAAGACAAAAAATAAAACTACGACTATTACAAAGCTTTCGCAATTACATAATAGAAATAATTAATAATAAATATATAATAAATAAACTATGATTAAAATGGTTAGTAATAATGAAATAAAAATAATAAAAGGGTTAGCAAAAATATAAAGAAAAATAACAATCTAAGAGAAAATATTTTTTTTTAAGTTAAATAAATGTTTTAGAAAAATTTTAGAAGAAAATTATAACAATTATAATAATAAACAAATAATAATTACTTATAATAAAAAATGATTAATTATTTAATTAAGTTAAATATTAAAGTTAATAAAAATTAGGGTTAATAAAATTAGGGTTTAGGGAAAAAATTAAGGTTTATGAAAAAAAATTAAGGTTTATAATAAAAATGTAAGTTTTAAAAATAAAATAAAAAAAGGATTATGTTTTATCTTTTAGAAATTAGTTTAATAATAATAATAAGGAAATTCAAAGAAAATACATAATTTGATGAAAAAGGGAAAAATAAAGTTAGAGATACCCAAAATATTGGGGGTTTGCCCTTTTTGCTTCATTGAGTTCTTTGCCACTGGGACACCCATGTTTCTTCATCAAAATGCTCCAAACCTCAGTTCCTTGCCACTAGGTTGTGGGTCTGCATATGAATAAGTGTAACAAATACCTATTATATAATAAAAATGAAAAAAAAAACATGTTAGTAAAACAAAATTTTCCAAGGTTGAGTATTACAAAAGAAAATATATAAACAGTTTATATTAAAATAGCCTAATAATTAAATAAATCTAAGAAAAATGAATTATGAGAATTAATTAAATTAAAAAAACATTTAAAGGTTGATTAAGGTTTTTATAAAAAAAAAGTTTGAGGTTTTAATAAACCTAAATATAAAAGTAATAATACTAATAAAAAAATGCTAACCTAAATTTAATAAAAAAAAGATTTGTTAAAAAAAGTTAATTAAAAACAATAGGTTAACCATGTTTAAAAGATAAATTAAGGAAAAGAAGCCCTTTTAATTCCAACCTCTAGAGAACCTTTACCATTGGGTCATGCGTGCCTGTGTTACTAAACATGGAAAACATATATTATATGATAAGGCGGATAAAGAATAACATAAAAACGAGTGAAAATAGGAAAATATTTACTTTAGAGAAAATTTTTGAGGTTAATCATGGTTAAAAGGATAAATCAATTAGAAAATGTGTTAATTAGAGAAATTAAAGGAAAATATGAAAGAAAAGCAGGTTTTTGCCCAAAATGTTGTGAGTGGGAATTGAACTCACGCCCTTGACCTTCCAGTTTCCAACCTTAGCCACTAGGTTATACGCAGTCCTCATGAATAAACCTCTTTACCTCTGAAATTTCCTGCGAAATTTGTAAAAACCCCAAATTTGACCTTGAAACCCTAACTATGGTAGGATTCGGTTTTGGTCATGAAGCTTCGAATAATCAACCCAGGAAGCTTCTATAACATGAGAAAACAACGTTAGATAAACAAAATTGATTAAAATATCAAGAATAAATGAAATTAAAAAAAACTAAAGAAAGCTTCAAAATTTCAATTCAGTTCATGCATTTTTGTATGAACTTGATAATGATGATGATGGGGATAACTTTTTTTCTGAATTTCTTGACATTTGGTTCTTGCTCTTGGAGACTAATCTTTTTCTTCTTTGTGTTTGTATGAGTTCTCTATATGTAGTAGAACAAAATTAGGTTAAAAAACCACATCATATTTTGGACTTTTGGATAGTTAGAGATTGAAAAAGATATGCCTTTAAAATATTGAAAATTTGGATATATCATTGCTATTTTTGTATGATCTGAATTTGTATAGTTTCAATCACTTCTAAATAGCCTTTAAGACTTTCTAGAACCAAAATCAAATCAAATATTCTTATTTTTATATTTTATTTAGATTTAAAATGATTTTTAATGTAAAAAATCATAATAAATAAAATAAAATGAATAAAAATATAAATAAATAATTTTTAATTCGTGCATGATGTCATGGAAGTGTTTGGATCATAAAAAAGCAAGCTCATTTGGTGAATTTTGGTTTTAAGACCCCATTTGCTTCATAAACCTCTCAAAAATTCCCCAACTTTGCAAGAGCACAAATCCCTCAATTTTAATGCTATGAAGGTGTTCTTGGACATTTTGGAAAGCTTGAAGAGTCCTCTAACCAACCTCTTTGGTCTCATGTCCATATCTTTTACCATTCTCAAGTTATGCTCTTTGGAAGTTGTTGACTTTTTGTTGACTTTTAAAAGGACCTATAATGTCTTAGCTCATACCTTCCAAATGAAGCATTTTTGGGCTTGGCTTGTGAGACACAAAGTTGTAGAGAATTCAATTTACTTCAAAATGAGCTTTGGATGGAAATTTTTTGATGAAGCATGTGAAAGTTATGGCTGGTCAAAGTTCAGTTGACTTTTCCTGTGAAAACCCTAATTTAGAAACTCCTGATTCTTGATGATCTGAAATCTCCTTGATGAATTATGATAAATCCTTGATCAAATAATTAATTTTACTTCATATACTTGATGTTGGCAAAAAATCATGAAGTTTGACTTTGGTTTGACCACAGTTAACCTCAGTTTGACTTTTTAACTACTTTGACTGATTTTAACCTATCTGATCATCTGGCTGAGCAAATCCTTTGGGAAAGTCTTGAAACTTGACATGGGGATTCTTGAACACATATAGGATGATATGAAGCTTACTTGAAGTCTTGGAAGTCCATTTAGCCTGATAAAAGTCAAAACCCTAGTTTAAGATGCATTGCTTAGGATGATGCATTGTCTAAGAGAATTGTCAAACTTTCTGACTAATTGTGAACCTTATGAACCTCATGAGATGTCTTGTGAACTTTGTGATCCTTGTGAACCTCTTGGGACACAATGTATTTTCTTGTGGAGGGCAAATTTTGGGGTGCAACTGATGGGCCTAGCACTCACATTAATCCTGACTCACTACAAAGCAATCCTCCATAGGGATGGCAACGGGTCGGGTCGGGTGCGGGTTGCATACTACCCAAACCCGCACTCGAAATCAACACCCGAACCCGAACCCAAACCCAAAGGTTATTCGGGTGGCAAAATAACACCCGCACCCACACCCGTTGGGTTCGGGTTTTTCCACCCAAACCCAAACCCGTAACAAAAACACAAAATTAATTTTTTTTCAAAAAATTTAATTAGTTTTCAAGTGTATATATATATATATATATATATATATATATATATATTACTTAGTTAATTATAAGAAGGATTATAAGTTCTATTTACTACTATAATATTGTTGCTTACAAAATAAGATTTCAATTAAAATTTTGCACACAACCGAATATTTTGCACACCCCTAATTATAATTAAAATTAAGGTCTTCAATATCTTAACGTTATAATTAAAATTAAATTCTACAATCTACAATTAAAATTAAAATTAAAGTATGCAATTAAAATTAAAATTAAAGTCTAAACGGGTGTAGTTTCGGGTTTCGGGTGTGGGTTTCACACTACCCAAACCCGCACCCGAAATATCGGGTGGCACCCGAACCCGAACCCAAACCCAGTCAAATCGGGTTTTCACCCGTTGACTCGGGTTTGGGTGCGGGTGGGGCCCGTGGGTTTGGGTCTGCCTGCCATCCCTAATCCTCCATTTTCTGGTTCGACTATCTTCTCTCGTGAGGAGCTTGAAAACTTGAAGACAAGGAAGCCTTTGGAGTATTTGAGGGCCATGCTCAATAACTGCTACAACTTCCAAGATTCCTCCAGCAGTTCGACTACCTCTGGGGCCACTTCTGAGGTTAAAACTCTCAGCTCTATCATGGTTAAAGTTAAGGCCAAAGTGCTTGGTGTCAACTTGTTCAAAATTTTGGAGGAGGATCCCACCCAGCAATATGAACTAAAAAAGCTCCTTAAACAGGTGAATTTCTTGGAGGCCAGTGCTGACGAAACTCGTCTGGTAATGGACCTTGCTCAGATAATTGATGTAGCAAGTGGAGATCTCAGTCGTCGAAAGGATTATATCCAAATGATCTCCAAAAAGAAAGACACCCATGCTGCTGAGTGGGATGTTGTGGAAGCTTCAACTGAGAAGGTTTTAAAGTTATCGAAACTCTCTAATGCTTATTCCCAAGAAGTGGCTGAATGTGATAAAAAAATTCAAAACTTCAAGGAGCAAATAGCTCAGCTTGAAGCCAAAATTTCTCAAGAAAGGAAGCGCAAGGCGGATCTTCAACAACCTAAGAAAGACGAAATTGAAGAGGAGATCAAAGTAGGTCTTCATCACGCAGACATGGCTCAACAATTAGGCAAAGAGATTGACGAAATGTCTTATAATAAAAGTCTGTGTGATTGTCGAATCTCAGTCCAGAAGAGGAAATTCATAGAGCTTAAGGAGTCTTTCCTTTAGAACCAAGACTTTGTAATAGAAAATAGGCTATGTATTTTCTTTTTGTTTAGCAGCCCTAGAAGGCACCTTTTGTAATGACTTCAATGCTTATTTGAAAAAATACTTAATATAATTATTCTACTTTTATTTTTACTTCTTGCAGAATTGGTTTATATTTTTTCAAGTACTTGCCATTTATTTTAAATATTCTCTCGTCTTTGCCTATTTCTTCGATTTCATAAGCACCATTCGAAAAAACACTTAAAATTTTGAAAGGCCCTTCCCATTTTGGGGACCACTTTCCCATTAATCTGTCTTTTCGATCCATGGGAAGTATTACCTTCCCAAACTAAATCACCCACACAAAGGATTTTTGACTTTACCCTTTTATTGTAAGATTTTTCAACTCTTTCTTTTTGTCTCCTTATCAAGTCCAATGCGCGCAGCCTTTCTTCGTCTAAATCCACTAATTCGTCCATCGTCATGCTCCAATACATTTCTAAAGGGATTTTATGATGTCTTTGAACACGTATGGACTGTAAATAGATTTCAAATGGAAGCACTGCATCATGTCCATATGTTAATTTAAATGGAGTAGAATATTAGTGGCTTCTTTGAGTGACGTTCGACAAGCCCATAAAATCTTATCTAAGGTTTTGTGCTAGTTTCTAGGTTTTTTACCTACATGCTTTTTGATCAAATTTATTATCACCTTGTTTGCTGCTTCGACTTGTCCATTTGCCTGGGCATAATAGGGTGTAGAGGTTAATAAATTAAACCCCATTTCTTTCGCAAAAGCTTGCATAATTCTACCAGTAAACACAAACCATTGGCCAGTGGTTATTGTTTCTGGTATTCCAAACCTATAAATTATATATTTTTGGATAAACTCTATGACTGCCTCCTGATCCACATTCACCAATGGTATGGCTTCAATCCATTTAGTAAAGTAATCAACTCCTACTAAGATGTATTTTTGTCCTTTCGACGAAGCTGGTCGAATTTCTCCAATTAAATCCAAAGCCCAACCTCTGAATAGCCAAGGCTTTATAATCGAATGCAATTCGCTCGCAGGGACATGTGGTATACCTACATGGACTTGACATTCTTGGCAACCCTTTGTGAATTCGATAGAATCTTTTAGCATGGTTGGCCAATATAAACCTTGTCTAAATAATAGCCATTTCATCTTATGCCCTGCTTGGTGTGCACCACATGTACCACTGTGTACATTCGACAATGCTATGTAGGCTTCTTCTTCGCCTAAACATCTTAGCAAGACTCCCTCTACAGTCTTCTTGAGTAATTTGTTTCCAAAGAGTACATAGCTTAGCGCTCTATATCTTACTTTTCTTTCCACCTTTTGGTTTGGGTCTTAGAGATACTCTTTGATGGGTTTTCTCCAATCTTCTTTCTCTGAATTTTCTATGTTAAAGATTTCAAAGCTTTCATCATCCCCATAACCAAGTTTTATCGTTTCCAAATCTGATGGGGATAATTTGGTCAATATAACCCTTCCCCTTACTTCAATAGCACTCTCCAGTTTTTCTTTCGACACTTTGTAACCTGATGCAATTTGAGCCAAGTCATTTGCCTCTTGATTTTTTATTCTAGGAATATGCTTAAAAACCACAGTGTTAAATACTTTGAGGAGTCTATTGGCTATAACGAAGTACATAATCAGATTTTCTTTGACACATTTGTATTCTTTGGTCAGTTGTTTTATTACTAATTATGAGTCGCCCATTATTTCGAATCTTGTTGCCCCCAATTCCAACAACATTTCAAGTCCAGCAATTAAAGCCTCATATTCGGCTACATTGTTTGAACATGGGTTTTCGACCCTATACTTGAATTTTGTTGGAATTTTATTAGGAGAAATAATTAATATTCCAATACCTACACCATTTTTGTGGATGGAACCGTCAAAATATAGTCTCCATGGTTGTAATTCGACGTATTTTATTTCATTTTCGTATATGGAATGGTCAGCTATAAAGTCAGCCACCACTTGTCCTTTTACAGCCTTCAAAGGTAGATATTTCAATGAGTACTCAGTTAATGCTAGAGCCCACTTCCCAATTCGACTATGTAAAATGGATTTAGACAACATATATTTTATTACGTCGAAATAAGATGATACAAATACATCAACTGGTTTTATATAATGCTTTAATTTTGTACAAGAAAAATACACACAAAAACATAATTTTTCTATTACACTATATCTAGTTTCAGCATCGTTTAAGACTCTGTTGAGATAGTAAATGGCTCTTTCGACGCCATTTTCATCCTCTTGACACAACATGCTTCCTAAGGTCTTGTCGGATGCTGAGATGTACAACCTCATGCTTCTTTTTCTACTGGGAGACATCAAGACTAGGGGACTGGCTAGATATCCCTTGATCATGTCGAAAGCATCTTGTTGCTCTTACCCCCATGCGAAGTCTTCTTTTTTGATTCGAAGTAGAGGAGAAAAGGCTTGCGTTTTCCCGCTGAGGTTTGAAATGAATCTTCTTAGAAAATTAATCTTTCCCAGTAGTGATTGCAATCCTTTCTTTGTTGATGGTGATTTCGCCTCCATTATTGCTTTAGCTTTGTTGGTGATTATTTCGATTCCCTTTTTGTGGACCACAAAACCTAGGAAATCTCTAGCCTGCACACCAAACGCACATTTGAGGGGATTAATCTTTAAACCAAATTTTCTCATCCTTTCAAAGGATTGTCGAAGATGGTCTAAATGATGTTTTCTTGAAACAGACTTTATTACAATGTCATTAATATATACTTGCATGAATGTTTCAATGAAATCATGGAAAATATAATTCACGGCCCTTTGGTATGTAGCCCCAGCATTTTTTAAACCAAAGGGCATAACTACCCATTTGTAAGTCCCTATTGCTCCAGGACAATGAAAGGTTGTTTTGGCAACATCTTCCTCTGCAATGAAGATTTGATTGTAGCCAGAGTATCCATCTAGCATGCTCAGGTACTCATGGCCTGCTGCAGAGTCTACTAGCATTTCTGCTACTGGCATAGGATATCCATCCTTAGGGGTGGCTGAATTCAAGTCTCAAAAATCAATGCACACCCTCAATGTTCCATTTTTCTTTATCACAGGTACAATATTTGCAATCCATTCGACATATCTGGTTGGGCGAATGAATTTGCATCTGAGAGGTCTTTCGACCTCTTCTTTTATTTTCGACAGGACCTCTAGTGCGAACTGCCTTGGAGTCTACTTTACATGCTTCTTTCCTTCTATGATAAGAAGCTTTAGTTCGACCAAGCTTCTATTGAGGCCAGGCATTTCGTCATAGTCCCATGTGAAGCAGTCTTTAAACTCTTTCAGCAACTGGACTAATTCGACTCTGAACTGGGGGTCTATATTAGCACTTATGTCTTTTTTCTGCTCCCAGTCCTAGATTGATTTCTTCCAGGGGGTCCTGTGCCACCATCTTCAAGCTAGTTGATATTGGGTCTTTTTCAAATCCTAAAGGTTCGTCATCATAGATAGCGTCAAGCTTTTGATCCTGTCCTTCACCTATCTGGTTGTCTTTATCTTCTCCATCAGTGCCCTGGTGGATCTAAATTTTCTTCATTGGCTTCGACAGCCATATATTTTATTTCGGCCTCTAGAGCCACTTTTAGTTTATTTTTGGCCATGTAGGCCGTCAGTCTATTTAATGTTGATGCTTCACTCATCATCATCGTCGAACTCGCTACCCCAGCCAGTTGGCTCTATATTAGAGGTTCCCCATACATGTCTTGGTTCACCAATTACCTCATTGTCCCATTGAAACCCATGTGTTGGATGTAGTTACATGGAACAATAGGCATTGTCTGATGCCTTCAGATCAAACTCAGCTGGATTGCAAGGAGCTATGTGAGCCAGATTTCTGTCAAAGCTTCGACTGGTCACGTTGTTCACTTCAGTCATGAAGTAGCTTTGGTCTGCTTCGATGTTTTCGACGATGCCATCAGGGTGCCAGACAACTATGCACTGGTGCATGGATGAAGGGACAGCTCCTACTCTGTGGATCCACTCTCTTCCCAACAGTAAATTGTAGTTGGCTCTGGAAGCTATAACTATAATCATTGTTGGCCTGGTGATAGTGCCAACTATCAAGTCCACTTGAATAACACCCATAGTTGAGCCCATTTTTCCTTCATAGTTCGACAGGACCATGTTGTGTGGTTTTGCATCAAAGTCATCTTTTCTAATTTTGCTTAGCATGTAATGGGGCATAAGGTTTACTGCAGCTCCCTCATCCACTAATATTTTGTTGACGCCTACATTTTCGACCTTCCCTTTTATAAATAAAGGTTTCAAATTCCCCCTCATTGATTCGTCTGGCTTCTCAAAGAAGGCGTTATGTTCTTCAACACAACCATTATTCATGATGTAATAACACACAGGCCTTGGTCCCATAGTACTATTTATCATGTTTTCTTCTTCGTCTTCGATCACTCTATCATAGTCTCTAAGGAGGACTGACACTACATTACATATTACGTCGAACGACTCTTCTTCGTCAGACTCAAAGTTGTCAGTTGCTTCGTCACCTTCTAATATTGTTTTGGTGAGCTTTGACAACTGCAACATGATGTTGGTGTTGTTCCTTTTGGGAGGTTTGTCCTTCTCTGCTTCCTGAGTGTTCCTGCTAGACTCTACTTTATTTTTGTCACCATTTTTCTTCTTGATGTTGAGTCCCTCTGCTGCTTCTTTCTCAGCCCTTTTCTGCCTCTGGAATCTCCTCCATTGAGACGTTGACATGGGTATTTTTCCTTTATAATTCTCTGAGGGGTATGGTCTTGGATTTTGTTTCCCAGTTTCTTTCTTTACTTCGATTGAGGATCCTCTCTGGACTTCGAAATTCTTCCATCTTCTTGGTCCTTGGGCATCTCTAATGGGTTGCACCCATCTATCATCAGGCACCTTGCCAGACGGTTTGTAGGTGTTGTATTATCTTCCCCCAGTGTTCTGAAAGTGATACTTGTCTTCTCTTGGATCACATCTGCATGTTTCGACTGCTGGCCTTGGTCCCCAATTTCCTTTTATTTTGGTCTTTTCCACAGCCTCGAAGTTCGATTCTGCTTTTCTGTCGAATACGGCGCAGCATCTTGGACATAGCATTACTTCAGTCTTTTTCTTTTGATATCTTTGGATGAATTCCGCCAAGTTCTCATCTTCTTTTGGGTAGGATGTCCTTTGGTATTCTTCTCGACGGCGTTCCTTTTCACCATTCTCTTTACTCTTTTGAGAGGCTTCTACCATGTTGATATCTATTTTCTTCCCTCCAGCAATGTTCAGCTTATCCATCTTCTCAATGAGGGCTTCTTCGACAGTTTTCACCCTGGCTTCTGTAGTGCTCTCGTTTGCAGTTTCGACAGCGTTAGTGAGGTTCCTGGTATCATCTTATTTTGTTTGGTCAGGAGCAACACCTTCAGCAGTTTTTTCTTCGTTGTTGAGGCCTTCAGTAGCCTTCTTCTCAACGCTGAGGGAAACATCAAATTTTTCTTCAGTGTTTTCAAAGATGTCTTCCCAACCTGTTGGCTGGACTTTGTTGATGTCAACATGGGCACTGGCAGGAGCGGTGTATTTCACCAGGTAGTCAAACTTTCCACTAGGCTCTCCCAAGGTGTCCCATATTATTCCGTCTTCAGCCAAGTTGTTGTTTCTCTTGTCGAAGCCTTCAGTAGCTTCTTTTTTTAGACCCTCGGAGCTTTCAGTAACCCTAGTCTTGTCTTGATGGTCGAAACCTTTAGTGGCCTCATACTTGTTCTGGTCATTGAGATCCTCAATAATCTCAATGTTGGTGGCATCGTTGAGACCCTCGGTAGTCTCAACCTGTTTTGGAACGTTGAAACCCTCAGTGGTTTTGACATTGTTCTTTACCTCAAGATCGTCAGTAACCTTGATCAATACGGGCATGGTTAATTCGTCTTCGGACACTTCTTCCACGTTGGGCTGGACAAGGAGATCTTCATTAATCCCCACCATGTTAACGTAGGTGTCGAAGCCTTCAGTGTCTTCAATCATCTCGAAGCTATCATCAGAAATCTTCTCCATTTCGACCATATTCATGTCGAATTGCTCAGCATAGTTGGCTTCCAGGATCTGCATAGGATTGGTGTTAATCCTCATTTGTTGCTTAGGCTTGTCCCCAAACCTTAGCCTTATATCCTGGATTGCATTTTGAACTAGATCCCTGAAAAGAAAACATTGAGAAGTTTTATGGCCCAAAAAATTATGGTACTTACAAAAACCTCTATTTTTCTGTTAGTCAATAGGGGGTTCTTTAACACCTGGCGGTTTTATTAGTTGACCATCCTTTACCAACAAATCAAAGATTTTGTCACACTTGGTGACGTCGAACGTATATGTTCTTTTAGGGAATTTATTGTTCTTCTCCGATTCGACATGATTCTTTCCATTCGACAGAGTTAAAATTTTGCAAGAATATGGTGGACCTTACTTTAATTCTGCCAGGTCAATTTCTTGATCGTCGAAAACGATTGATTCGTCTTTGTCAGAGTCATCTTCTTGGCATATTCCTACATAATCCACTATTTCTTTTTTACCTTTGTTAGCCCTAAACATCTCAGCTTTTAGCCTTTCGATCTGCCTTACCCTATCTTCTAACTGTGCCATATCTCTTAAGTATTGAGTATCTAGTTTCTTCCTTATGGAATAGTCTAGACCTCCTACAGCTATTTCGACCAGTTCTTGTTCTGGAACTTGCGTGAAACATCTTGCTTTTAGCAGTCTAAATCTGTTAAGGTAGTCATCTATATGCTCTGAGAATTTTCTTTTAACGCTTGCTAACTCTTTCAGGCTTATTTTAGTTTGTCCCATGTAGAATTGTTCATGGAACAATCTCTCAATCTGAGTCCATGTATGTATGGAACCTGCTGGTAGGGATGTAAACCAAGTAAATGCATTTTTTGTTAAAGAGCTTGGAAAATATTTCATCCTTAGATTTTCATTACGTGTTATTTCGCCCGCTTCGATCAACTAACGCGCTATGTGCTCTATGATGGATTCACTAGTATCCCCTGAACATTTTGTGAATTTGGGGATTTTCCACCTTGGGGGTAATTCTTGTTGTAGAACATATTCGGAAAGTGGGGAAGCGTAGCTGGGCCTATGAAATCCCACGTTTTCCCCCATTTTGCGCCATTATTCTTTCGACCATGACTGCCAAATTGTTTTTGGCAGGTGGATTATTATAACGCATTCTCTGTTGTAAAATGTCATCAGCATCCTGACCTCTTTGAACTATCAACCTCCTAGGCTCTCGTTGGATAGGGACTTCGTCACGAGGCTGTTCGACAACCTCTTCTTGGAGTCTTGGATTTTCCTGAGGGTTGTTTAAAGGTCTTTGATTTATTGTTGGTTCTTCTTCGACATTGATTACTGGATTATGAATCACAGGTTCTCTCTGTCGAATTTGGGGAATTCCAAAGAACTCAGCAATACGCACCATTTACGCTGCCAATATCTGATTCGTTTGAGTAGTGCTTTATATTAAAGGGTTAAACACTTCCCCCATTTGTTGAGTCAACCTATGGACCATTTCATGATTTCTTTCGTCCATTTATTGACGTATTTCCTATGCAAAATTAGTTGTAATTGCTGGCATTTGGAATTCTGGTGGGATTGGTTTGGCCTACTAACATTCCCACCATAACCTGACCCTTGTAATAGTGAAGACATGTGAACCATGGCATCAGAATACAAAGGTGTTGCGTTATGCAAACTAGCCATCACTGAAGTTGGCATTCCATAAGGTTGTTCTCTTCAAAACATAGGTGTGGAAAAATTTGTTTGATATGGCGTAAAGTTACTTCCTCCAGGGGGGAGGGGTTCCCATAGGCCTCGAATGTCCCATGTTGGAGGAACTGGGTGCGCTTTGAGAAAAAGACACCACTGGTATCGATCCAGGTGATGAGGGATTTCCCCCTTCTGAAACATGGAATGTCTCCATATTTCCCCCTGTCGAAGGAATGGAATTGGAAAATGGAATTTCGTCAGTATTTACTGGTGGGATAGCCATTTTTCTTACTCTAGTTCGCCTAGGTCTTTCTGCATCAGTCACGGCTAATTTACCACTTCGTAAAATCATACAACGTAATAAAACTCTTTTGGATTAAGAATTATTTCTAGTATTTTAGCACTAGTCCCACTGGGTGTGCCAATTTGTTCGTTGGTGTTTCTGGCGAACAACCTCTGGTTTACCAATTCCTTGGAAATGAGTTACTTGCAGGACCAACCACACAAGTCCTAGGACACATGTGCTAAATTCTTAGGACTAATTCCTTAATGTATAAGTCTTATTAGTTTTCTTGTATGTTCTGTCGCAATATTTCTAACGAATTTGTTCTTATTTATATTGGAGTGTAGATGTGTTTGTACAATGAACTAAAAGAAAGACTTAAAGTTTGCATTTAAAGGATTTTCTGGAATATAAACTTGCTTGAAAGTAAATTGCTTGAAAGTAAATTGCTTGAAAAGTAAGTAAAAGCATAAACTTGAACAAGGAATGAAGGAAAAATCTAAATTTTATAACTGAAAGATAAATGGTGTTTACACGTACATTTTCCAGACAATTCTCTTTTCTCTTACACACGAGTATTAGAGTAATTTTCACAGGAATGTTGTACAGAATTTTCACACACTTTACACAAAGCAAACTATCATATTTATATACAAATAAAGTAACCGTCGAATAACGGTCAATTCCTAAGAATTTGCCACTTGGCACTCTGCATGCTATTAATCTCTAGGAATCCTCCACGTATCTTCTACCAAGCGAAGCCGTTATTCATATTAACAACTGCCCTTTTAACTGGCAAAGCGACGTATCTTCTTGTCATGTCGATTTCATTTGAAATTCAAATAGTCCTAGCGTTTCCTTCGTCGAATCCTTGCCTTCACATCTCTCGTCGAAAACACGAGAGGACTTCTTAGTAGTGATGTGAAGAACTTTCTAACTGGCATCTCAACCGCTCTTTCGACAGACAACCCTTCATTATGTCACGAACCAAATCATCACAAACCTTCTCAAGATTTTGGACATGTTTGGAAGAAAGAGTGATCCTATTCTGTCGAATATCTTCACAGCTACGTACATCATTATTCAGAGCATAATGAGATGAGGAGTGTTGAGAAACTACCATGTCAAATAATGGTGACGTGTGGGAACATAGTTGACAAAACCATCAGCTACTAAGGCTCTTATTTATCAAACCCATGGTGTCGAAATTATGTGTATACAAAGATTCAATTTGGAGATGGAGGAAGGGGTGAGGGAGTTGAATGAAGGGGATGATGTCGAAGAG
Organism: Lathyrus aphaca; assembly: GCA_963966055.1. Classification (NCBI taxonomy): domain Eukaryota; kingdom Viridiplantae; phylum Streptophyta; class Magnoliopsida; order Fabales; family Fabaceae; genus Lathyrus; species Lathyrus aphaca. The sequence goes on along the minus strand of OZ014524.1, from coordinate 116,767,217 downwards.
GTGCTTGGCTCGTTGGAGGAGGAAGCGGTAGTGTTAAAAAAAAAAGTGGCTAGTAGAAAATTTTGGTTAAACTTAAAGATTATGGAGAATATGCTAATTCAAAAATCAAGACTCAAATGGTTAAATGATGGGGATAATAATAGCAAATTCTTCCATAATGCGGTGAAGGAAAGGAGGAGAAGAAAATTTATAGGATCTTTATTATCCGTTAATGGCATTGTGGATAAGGTGAAGGATGTCAAGGAGGAGGTTAGGCAACATTTTTCTTCGAAATTTCTTGAAGATGATTTTGAAAGACCTTTGCTTGATGGTCTTAGTTTCAAAGGAATTACTCCATTTGAGAGGTTTTCCCTTGAAGCTTCGTTTACGAAAGAAGAGATTAAAGATGTGGTATGGAGTTGTGATGGTTCTAAAATCCCGGGACCCGATGGTTACTCTTTTTTATTCTTAAAAAAATGTTGGTATATTTTGAAGGAAGACTTTGTTGGGTGTTTTAATTCTTTTCATTCTGGAGCCATTATTTCAAAGTCTTTTATTTCTTCTATCTTAACCTTGGTTCCGAAATCACCTAATCCTTTGTGATTGGATGATTATCGGCCTATTTGTCTTGTTGGTTGTGTTTATAAAGCTCTCTCCAAACTTTTGGCGGCTAGGTTAAAAGTGGTGTTAAATTCAGGTATCTCTAGTTCTCAAAGTGCTTTTGTTCTGGGGAGACAATTGCTTTACGGGGTGTTGGTGGCTAACGAAGTGGTTGACTTTGCTAATAAGGAGGGTAGAAGTTGTTTGCTTTTTAAAGTTGATTTTGACAAAGCTTATGACAAGGTTAGTTGGAATTTTCTTAGATTTATGTTAAGAAAATTGGATTTTGGTGATGTTTGGTTAAGATCGATGGAAGCTTTGGTCTTTAATAGTAAGATGTCAGTTTTGGTAAATGGTAGTCCTACAAAGGAGTTTGTGGTGTAGAGAGGTTTGAGGCAAGGAGATCCTATTTCTTCGTTCCTTTTTGTTATTGTAGCGGAGGGTTTGAAGGGGTTGGTTAGTAAATCGGTGGAGAATGGTGATTTTAAGGGTTTTAATATTAATGGTAATTTTTTTGTTGATATCCTCCAATTTGCGAACGATACCTTGTTGTTTGGGAAAGGTAGTTTGAATCATATATGGGCCTTAAAAGTGGTGTTGAGAGACTTTGAAATGGTGTCTGGTTTGGGTATTAATTTCCATAAAAATAAACTTATTGGAATTAATACTAGTCCTCGTTTTATGGAGTTGGCTTCTTGTTTTCTTTCTTGTCGAAGAGAGGAAAGTAAGTTATTTTTTCTTGGCATCCCCATTGGTTATCCTCGGAATTCCATGTATTTATGGTCGGTTATGGTAGCTAAACTTAAAAAAAAATACTTTTGTGTTGGAATAATAGGTTTCTAAGCTTTGGAGGAAGACTTACTTATTTGAAGATGGTTTTATCTAGTTTGTCTATTTTTATGCTCTCTTTTTACAAAGCTCCGGTAAAAGTGGTTAAAGAGATAGTTAGAATTCAAAGTAATTTTTATGGGGAGGCAAGGAGGATAAAAGGAAAATTCATTGGGTGAGTTGGAAGGATGTGTGTCTTCCGGTTAAGAAGGGGGGTATTGGTTTGAAAATGGTGAAAGATTTTAATTTGGCTCTTCTAAAAAAATGGAGATAGAAGATTGTGAAGGAGTCGAAAGCTTTGTGGTATAAAGTTCTTAAGGCAAGATATGATGATATTAATATGAAGATAGTGGTGCTTGGTAAGTCTCCTTTAAATTTTTCTCTTTGTTCTTTTTGGTGGAAAGATGTGTTTAATTTGGATAAAGGCTTTTCGGAAAATTTATTTGCTTTGAATTGTCGTGTTCTACTGATAATGGTTTTTCTTCTTCTTTTTGGCATTCTTGTTGGTGTGCGGATTTGAGCCTTAAGGAGAAATTTCTCTCTATCTTTTAGTTTTCTTATTTGAAGGAGGTTTTGGTGGCTTGTATGAGTGGGTGGCACGGTGATTCTTAGAGGTGGGGATATTTTGGGATTGTCGGGAATTATTCGGGGATGAATTTGAGTGATATTTCTCGGCTCCGGGCAGCATTGGCGCCTCACTTTCCGGAGGCTTCGGGGGACGATTCGATTTATTGGGCGGGTAATCCGGATGAGGGACTTTCGGCGAAAAATTACTATGATATTATTGGTAATTACCGCATTCCGTTTGGTCCGTGCAATATTTTTTATGATGCTTTTTCTCTTGTTTGGAAAGTGGGGGTTCCTTATAAGATTAAAGTGTTCGGGTGGCGGTGTTTTCTTCGTCGCCTCCCTACAAAGGAAGCTCTTCTCTTTAGGGTGGTGTTTTTTCGGAAGAAAACTTAATGTGTTCTTTTTGCCGGAATCATATTGAATCTTTAGACCACTTTTTATTATATTGTGTGGTAACAAAATTAGTTTGGAAGGAAGTGGCGATTTGGTTCGGCTATGTGGATTATGAGGCTAGATCTATTAAGGAGAGTTTTTTGAAATGGTTTTTATTTTGTAAGAATCGTAGAGTGAAGAAGGTGAAGGAAGGATGTATTTGGTTGGCTAAGGTTTGTTTTTTATAGTTGAAGAGGAATGTTATTATTTTTAGGAACAATACGTGGAATATAATAGATATTATGTGGAATATTAAGGCTTTGCTTTGGAGATGGGTCTTCATCGGGAAAATTACTCGGATCAATTTTAGCTTTTACGATTTTAGCAAATTTCATTTGTTATTTTTATCCTAAAGCTTAATTGGATTGTAATTTTCCTTTTTTTTGTCGAATATGATCTCGTTTACTTTCTTTTTGTAAGCAGATTCGAGAACCCTTTGTTTTCATTTTATATCATATTTATTGAAGGAAAAAAATAAGATATCTTACTCTTATTCAATATCCATAAGCGAATGTCCATTTATGTGTAAGTGAATGAAATACTTTACTAGATTGAGTTTATAAATTGAACCAATTTTAATGGATTTTTGACTAGCCTAAAACAATAATTTTATATTAAATTCGATTAAATATTTTTTAAACCACACTTTTTATTAAAAGTTCTGAACACCCTCTATAAATTTTGAAAAGCCATTTATATATACTCCAGTAAAGTAAAATAGTTGGAAAGAAAAATAAATCCATAGAAAAATGTGACAAGTTCCAAATAAAATAGAATAATAACATACGAAATGTGGAGTCCACCAATCTTGAGTTTTCCAAATCGTAATTATGCTTGGCTAGGGTGGAATATTCTATTTTAAATGAACTAGTACTTATTCTAAGACTCTTTTTAAGATGCAGCTTCTATTGGATATATTCGTGATTTCAACGTAATATTCTAAGTTATTTGAAAAAAAGGATTTTCAGATAATAATATTTTTTACTAATGGAACAAATGTTTGATGAAGTAAAAGTAAAATCATTCAAAAATAAAAGAATTGAAACGAATAATATTTGTTAATGGATGTATTTGAGTAACATGTTCTACTATGTTGGAAATGATGTCGTCAAAATCAATACTCACCATAGAGACTAGAGTATTGACCAACAAGTGTTCAATTCTTTGAAAATCACGTTGAAGAAAAAACAATGCATATTCATTCACAACAACAAATATATATGCACAATTTTGAATAATGTTATTTTAAAAAATAACTGTAATTTTTAAAAACAAATATTTAAATTTAGAATAATTGTACTAGTTTTTTTATTTTATTTATATGACTAAATTACACCCGAAATCTATAAGTTGTTTTTTTTAGAATAAATTGTTCCTTTAGAATTTTTTTTTTAACAATTTGATTCTTTAAATTGTTCCGTTATTTTTTTATAATAGAGTGAAAGTGATGAAGTACAGCTAAAAAATACAAAACTTAAAGGATCAATCTATTAAAAAAATAATAACTTTAAAAGGCCTCTGATTAAATTTTATCAAAATCATAATAATCATTATTTTTAAAAAAATATGATTTTTTTTTAAATCAATCACAAACAGACGCATGGTGTAAAATTATGAATGCCCATAATTATAAAATCAAAATCATTACCATTTGCCTATATAGATCCACATGGGCTTAAAAAATAAAATAATCTAAAATGTGACCTTGAAGCACAAAAAACATGTAACTACTTTATTTAACCAATATATGTAAAATCAACTAGACTACAACTCCCTTATTTTCATCTATGTCGCAAACACGACACCGACATGAGACGCCGATAAAACACAGTCACAAGTATTAGAGGAGTGAATTGCGAACACCAAAATTAACATGGAGACGCATTTTTTCCAAAGGTGTCAATGCTCCAGTGATTTTCATTACTAGGTTTTACCAGGTTTACCCGCAAATTCAACTTACATACACGTTAAGCATTGGGAGGTAGCTGAGATGCCAAAACACAAGATATATATCATCATGCTAACAGACTCCACATTCCATTAGAAAATGACATCATAAATTAGACCAAGAACTTTCCGTATATATAAAATAAAGGGCATGGTTGGTAGAAAGATTGAACTCCAGTCTGGAAAAGAGATTGGGAATATATTTGGTAGATATTGAAATATACAATGGAATTAAAGGATAAGGGATTCAAACTTCGAACCATTCCAAAACCAAGGTTGCTTCCTCCCGACCAGAAATCTAAGGTTTCATTTGTTTTATATATCAAACCAATCAAGGGTTGTGTCTGTCTGTGTTTGATGTTTCAAAAAAAGGTTGGTGGAAAAATGTGACTGGGAAAACAAGCAAGACACAACAAAGTACATGTCACAGTGGTGTCGGTTGGCGGTTGGCCACACAATCAAAGAATTGGTCACTCGTCTCTTCATATGGCATATCAGAAAGATCAAAAGAAACTAAATAGCTAATTTAATAACAAACAAAAGATTCTAAACATGTTTCTTTAAATAAACTGTAAACACCGGAAGTTAGAAACATCCAACCATAGAATTCTCTCGTTGCGAGACTGACCAGCATAAATTAAGCCTTAAAGAACCTCAAAACGACATCCAACTCTACAAGTTATAACGCATAATAACTCATATAGCCCCAACGAGAAACAAAAGATACCATACTGCAAGTTTTGGCGACAAAAGTTTCGAATAAACGCCACAGGTACCTTAAAACATATCTGTTTCTATGTATGTATATATATGTAAATATATATCTCTGAGCAGCATTCATCCGAGGAACATGACAGATGATTCAGTGCATGGGAGGACGGGTTGCGCGAGGGCGGACTGGTGTCTTCGATGGACTCACCCTGCATACCAAAACATAAGAACGATTAATTGACGAAACATAAGTTTTTAAAGCAGTTGAAACGAAAGGAAAATCTGTTAAACGAACCTTATAGCAAGTGCGCCCAAAACCACGCCACTACAGCTCAGTGCTGCAATTGCACTGTCAGCCTGAAAGAATAAGGAAAACAAATCTTCAGATAGTAAAGAAAATAGCAGACATTGTTAATAATTACTTGTAATCGCGGTACCTATTTCTTAAAAGCAAAAGGTTTCAGCAATTTTTGAAGATACAAAGAACTTTGATAATTTAAATCCATCTTTCAATCCGTTTTTTAACATGGGAACGAAGATCAGGACCATAGCAGTTAATAGCAATTCAACAGAAATATCTTTACAAAAGAACATAAATTGAGACTATCGAAGCTATGATGTCACAGAATTCATAAAATTCTAAGGTAAAAGAAACAACATCTTATTGTGCGAGAGCTTTATTGCATTCAACAAAATAATCAGTTAAAATGGAAACAAATCAATTATGAACACTGCCAAAAGAAGACAATGAAAAAGTAGGCATCAAGTCTTATAGTGCAAGTTTGGACCTAAAATGAAATTCGTCAAGTTGAATTTATTGAAGTCAAACAAGCATAATAACTCCAGCAATTCAAACTAAGGAAGCCTAAGATTTGGTAAATACATTTATATCTACACTAGAAGACAAACAAACACGGGAAAATCAGAAGTTGCCATCACATATGCCATATAAAGTGTGGCTGACTGACTGGTAACTTCCCTTAAAAAGAAGGGGTTGGCCATTTCCAAAAGTGGGCTACCTAAAGAATTTGACATTATTATTGTCCAATAAATAGGTGCAAAACTTGGGGATACACTCAATCCTAGATATAATTAACCTCTTTTATTTTATAAAGATAAGTTTACCATATCATCACGGCCAATTTTCACCACATTATGGTCACACAGATTGTTTCAAGTTTTGCAACAAAAAAAACATATTTCCTTCATTAGCATGCTTCCTAATACAGTTTTTCTTCCTTTTTGAATATTATAAACAAGGGAAGAAACATGCATTTTGCAAAATATTTCTGTGAATAGCTAAAATAGTGAATTTGAAATGATCGCACAAAGGAAACACCAATCATGATAAAATACTGTTCCACAATTATATATCAGAACGACCTACTATTCTCCAATTAGGAGGGGTGTACGGAAAAAGAAATAGGAGAGAGGCAGAGGCTTGAAACATCTGGGTCAGTGGATAAAAAATACAGGTCTGTAACTGTTGATTGCCGATGAATATGATTAGGTAGTTAACTGGGCGTGTGAGGAAAAGGAGAAGTTTAATTAAAGATATGAGTAGAGAATATTGTAGGGCGGGGAGTTCGGGTTTCTCAAAAACATGATTGGTGATTCCTTAACTCGGTTTTCATAAGCAATTATTTAAAGCTATGCACAGCTTACATTTAGGCATATGGTTGAAATTTAATTTTTTAAAAGAAAATCAATGTGATATGATTGTCTTCTCCCTCCCCAATTTTCTATACAAGAACATCTTACAAACTGAGCTTGACTTTGAACTCAGAATCAACCTAAAACTCAGCTCCTATATGAAAACAGCATCAGCTTGTTGGTTGAAAATAAAAATAATGAGGAACAAGACCAGCATAGTCCACTTAAAGGCGGATGGTGGTCCATGGCGGATGGTGGTCCATGGCAGGGAGACAAAATCCCGCCATATCCATCGCTTTGCGCTGCGGCGCTGTTATAGCGGATTATGGCAGGAAAATCTGCAATATCGGCTGATATTTATCATTGTGGCAAGTCCAAAAACCACCATATATATCTGCCATAGCGCCGCCATGGCCGATATTTGATAACACTGCTTGAAGTGAGTGAAAATTGTGTATGAGAACCGAGAACAGTCCAAATCTTCATCAAATCCATTGACGAAGATACGGAACTTGATAACCTCTATCAATGGCATCAAATGTAGATGGAGAGAGAGTGGATGGGAAGCAAGGCGAAGCCATTCCCAATATTTGATCACATATCTGCCACGAGAGATTTACAGCTTTGTTTCGACTCACAGACAATAACGGAATACAAATTTCTTTTAAAGAACAAAAAAAAGGTGTAGCGAGTATTTTTGTTTTTTTAATTGATAAATAATAAAATTAGTTTTACTAGAAAAATGCAAGGGAGTTTGTTAACCCAAAGAAAAGGTGTAGCATGCTAATGCTAACATACTTCAAAGAAAAATGGAGCATCTTAGCAACTCACTTTACCCATATTAGCACACGTGCACACACAATTTCTTTCATCCCAATGATAAATCATCAAGATTTGTTTCTCATTTTCATCGATTCTTTTTTTTTCAAAATCTGGACAGTTTTGAGAAATGTTGAATTAGAAAATATGAGTGAGACGACGTAGAGTGAAAGCATCGTGACATTGAATGTCAATGGCGGTGTTCAAGTACTAAGCAGACGTGGGTATTACAAGGTGCCTAAATCCCACATTGAACAATATGAAATGCTTAACGGAGTATTTAGGTAGCTTGATTATTACCCCTTGACGGTTAGCTTTTGAGGAAGGGTTTTGAAAATCTAGGGTGCTTATCAAAATAAAACAAAATGAATTTATTTTAGGAGGGGGAATTGGGATAACTGAAATTACTACAAATGACAACTGAAAAGGAAGCGGTAGAATGCAACCTAACGATTATAACTTCTTAAATAGATATTGAATGTACAAAATAGCCACATAAACGAGACTAGTATCGGATAAAAATACAACAATTGAGAAGTTAGTGAGTAATTACCACGGTGAACTCCACAAAAGCAATTCGAGTTGAATGATGGTAATCCCCAAGAAGCCTCAGGCGTTGAACCTAGATGAATCAACCAAAATAAAGGAAAATATTTTACGATGGATACAAACATTCAAGAATCGCACCTTAACAAAGAAAAAAACTAGAAGTGTGGGTCAATGAATTGCCACAAACCTCTCCGCAAAGAGATTCAAAGAAGTGCTTGACATCTGCTGTAGTAAGCTGCAGCAGTAGCAACCAACAAATAAGAATTATCAGACACAACAGCTGCAATACAGATACGGAGAAAGAGCAAAGGGCTTCTCCAAGCAAGATCCTAAGAAAGTTCAAACGGCGAACTACCTTCTTGTCGATATTTGTGCAATAAATTGTTCTAGTGCACATCTCTCTTTCATCTTCAGACTGAAAATGAAAAATACAGCACCGTCAGAAAAGCAGAACAAAAATGATGAAAATTATTAGGTCGCTCTAGTCAATCTTTTTGTAGACATGCAATAGGCATCTCTAAGAAGAAACATTACCCTAGGCAGATATGTTGGATTAACAGGGGCAATGGCAGTCTTCGAAGGGAGCACTCTCAATGGGTAAAACCCGAGCATGGTTCCAGACAGGTTCAGAGCAGTCCTAGCACCGACTGTATACATAATATAATATAATATAATATAGTTAATACAGTGAAATAACAATAATAATTACAAGACATACGACAATGTAACGGATCACGTGACGTCACCTTCATCTGTAAACTCAACGAAGGCAAACCGAAGAACAGAATTGGGATCCCCACATACACGGCAATCAACAACCTATGTCCATGTAAGATTAGTTGACTCAGTAATATGGTCCACCATCATTAAGAAAAGGAAACTATAACAACACAAACGACAACGTAACATGACACTGTATCCCATGTTCACGTCTTACTAATGATTGGGGCTCCATGCACAGTTAATTAGTTAAAAAGTATATCTTTGTCGCGGAAACTATAACAACACAAACGACAACGTAACGAACGTATCTAACAATCACATCTTACTAATGATTGGGGTTCCATGCACAGATAATTAGTTAAAAAGTATACCTTTGTCGCGGAAACTGTAACAACACAAACGACAACGTAACAAACGTATCTAACAATCACATCTTACTAATGATTGGGGCTCCATGCACAGATAATTAGTTAAAAAGTATATCTTTGTCGCGGAAACTATAACAACACAAACGACAATGTAACATAACAAACGTATCTGACAATCACATCTTACTAATGATTAGGGCTCTATGCACAGATAATTAGTTAAAAAGTATATCTTTGCCGCGTTTCATTGAATTACGTTACATTTTCATGTGATAGTTATTGTACAGCATACAATTTCTAGGCGAAGAATAACAAACATCATATGCAAAATATAACCCGTTCTACCTGACCGCAGTTAAGAAAGATAGCTGCCAGCTGCTCTTCAGTGACCTAGATTCCAACATAAAACAATAATCCATCAACTGAATACACGGCGAAAAACAACGCAAAGAGGCTGAAATGAGAGATTCAACAAGACAGCTAAAATATGTACCAGCTGATCAATGTCAGACACATAAACCGTCCTCCTAATCATCTCTTCTCTTTTCACCATATCCATTTTATGATTTACTCTCCTCTTCGCATTATTATATCCATTCTTTCTCTGCAACACAACATTAAAAAAAACATATAACACGGATCAAAACCTATAAAATCATACCAATAAAAAGAGATCAAACAAAACATCCATACCCTCCTGTTAATCTGTCCATTAGCATTCCCGGAATTGTTCGGAAGCACAAAATTGTTAGGGTAACCAAACCCAGCATTAGGTCCAGCAGCTAAATATCCCTGATAATTCAGCGAAGGAGGAACAAACTCCTCAGCCATGGGATTCAACTTCGACAACAACTCCTCCAAATCCCTCATTTCACGCTTGAAACTCTCACCCCCATTGTTGACCACCAAAAGCTGATTCTGAACCCCATTCCCATGCATCTGACCCATCTGATGACTCTTGAAGCCATGATTTCCATTCGGAACCGTCATAGCAGCAGCGGGGACAACACTGTCTTGTTGATGATCAAACACACCACCGTTACTGTTGTTGTTGCCGTTCAGATTCTGATCGCTTCTGGGTTTTGATTTCTCAACCTCAGTCGAGTCAGATGAAACCACACTGTTGTCCAAATTCTCAGCGGAAGCATCGATTTTGGTTCCAACATTCTCAGCGACCGCCATAATCACTTCTCTAAACGCGAAAGTTGTAACTTTTTTATTTTTTCTCAGCTTTCAGAATTTTCAGTGAATCTGTATATCAATTTATTGAACTAGTTACAAATATAATAATAAGAATAATAAACAAATAAATAAATATAAATAAATAAAGCTTATTACCTGGGTTGTATCTAAAAAAAATGAAAGATTAAGAAGAGATCAAAGTGAGAACTAGTTGAGAAAATACATAGAGAATAATAAAAAGGAGAGAAATGGGAGTGGGGTTAAAAGGGTAATTGTGGATATAATCGCTGCACAAACTTTTTGGTGAGAATGACGTTGGAGTTTTTGATGTGTTGTTGTGGTGTTGGGTTGGGTTATGAAAGTGATGAGGATGAATGAAGGTATGAAAGCAAAAAAATGAACACTTATGGTATGGGAATGGACATGATGATAATAAAATTATAAAAAAATAATAATAATGTGATTAAAATGTAAATTACCTTAACTGCCCATTTAGTCACGCTTGTCAGCACACTTGTAACTACGTCACGCATCTTATATTCCTCCAGGATACACGGTAATTATAATGTGTGCCCAACTAATTCAATCACTTACGTAATACTTTTCTACATTTTCACAATAACTAGTTTACCTTTGGATACCTTATGACATAAGTTGATTATAAAAGTTGTTTTTAATTGAAAAAAAAAAAGTTTACATTAGTTGGATTTCTTTGACTCACAAAGATCATGATGTTTTTTTCTTATTCAATAGAGTTTATAATATAGATCTCACATGATTTTCTAAATGCGTAAATGGTATGTTTTTACACGATTTGATCTTTTAATATTAAGTTTATAATAAGATATATTTATATTTTTGAGGTGTCTACTAGAATATTCCTCTACCAATTTCAACTAATGTCTAAACAATTTTGTTTGTTTAAATTTTGATCTCCCCGATCATCAATAGTTGATGATTACAAGTTTTTTGTCATCTTCGAAAAAACATGAATATCTTGTGATCAAATTTCAACGACGTGTTTTGTAAAATCGGTAGAAATTTGTCAAATCAAATCTTCAATCTTTCAATGATGTATTTTGCCAACCTTCAATCTTTCAACGATGTGTTTTGCAAAAAATCGTAGAAATTTTGTATAAATTTTTAAATTCAAGTCTTCAATCTTTCAACGATGTTCATTCATTCAGTAATTAAACCCTAATTAAATGACTTGAAAGCAAAATTTGTTGTGTTTCTACATATACACAAACCTTCAATATTTCAACGATGTTGTTCTGGACTGGTCCAACGACTAAGTATGGTCCAACCTTTTTCGGCCCAGAAACAGCCCAATAACTCATCATCCAGGGGACCCACCTCCAGGGTGCCCGGTTTCTCCTCCTCGTTTATGGTCCATGCTCGGCTAGGGTAAGGACCGCCCAAGATCGATCAGGATAGACCTCGTTTGGGGCTCTATTCCCGACACAAATGCCTCCCGAGTAGGATGATCGTCCTCGCTCCTTTCCTGGCAGTTACCTATTTTTGGGGGATCCGCGATCCTGGCCCAAAAATAGGGATCGTTGGCCACGCGCTGGGGGCTTTCTATATAAACCCTCTCACTTGAGAGGGTCAGGTATAAAATATTATCTCCTCAAACACTTGATTCGTACTTGCTAGCTCTTGTGCTTGTTCTTACTTTGACATCGGAGTACCTTGCAAGTACCCCCCCCCCCCCCCCGTTCTCTTCATCGCACGAGCAGACCTGAAGATCCACGTCAGCAATCGTTGAAGTTTTGATCATTAGGTAAGATCAGATGTGTAATCCTTCAGCAACGGTGTTTACGAGTATGATTGTGAAATTTGTCAAACACGAGATTCATGCACAAATTTCTACGTAATAAAAATCGTGAATGCACATTCGTGTATACATAAACAGGTTTAATTTGAATGATTAGAAATTTCTACGAATTAATGCATTATCTTTCAACAACATGAATGCAAAATGTGTAGAAATTTGTCAAATCAAACCTTCATTCTTTCAATGTTGTGTGGATACGTGTTTGATTACGGTGGGAAAAGTTGGTGGTCTGGAAGAAGGTTGAAGGTGGAGCTTGTAGGGATCGTCGACGATTGGTGTAATGGAAAAGGTCTGGAGATGCTTTAGCCGTGAAAGGAGGCGAAGAAAAGATGGAAAAGGGTGAGGTAACAGAGACTTACGGTGATGCAGTCTTGGCTTGTGAGAGTATTAATGGAAATAAGGAAAACGGGAAGATAGGAAATGGAAAAATAAAGAAAATGAGGGTTATGTGTGTAGCGATAAAAAGAAGTATTAGCATGTGAGAGAATGTTTGGTTGTCTGCGTGAAGTGAAGAAAATCACACTACACCAAAATTGGTATTACACAGCGCAACAAAGAAAGCGCTTTTTCAAAAAGCTCTGTTATAGGTCTTTGGAAAAATTCGCTCAAAAAAGTGTTCTCTAAAGGGTCACCTTAGACAACGTTTTTAGATAGCGATGTTAAAGGTCTTAAGTTGGTCTAATCTATGAAAGCGCTTTCTATAAAGCGCTTTCTAAGGTGACCCTTTAAAAGCGTTTTTTTAGCAAAAAAAAATTAAAAACATATAGCAGCGCTTTTTAATAAAAGCGTTGTCTTTTTTGTTTGGCACAATTATATTGAAAAACATCAAGAATCACAAAAAATGACAAAAGGGGGGTTTGAACTCACGCCCTTTAGGTAAGGAAATGAATTTTATATTATATTAATATATTAAATTATATTTAATATATTTAAATTTATTTTAAATTATATTTAAAATTATTCAAATAATATATTTAAATATATATGATTTAAATACAAACATTTTAATTTATTTAAATTATATTTAATATATATATATATATTAGTATATAATTTAAAATATACTTTAAAATTATATTAATATATCAAATTATATTTAATATATTTAAATTACATTAAATTATATTTTAATTTATTTTAAATTATATTTAAAAATATGTGAAAAAATATCAAAAATCACAAAATGGGGGTGAACCCACGCCCTTAAGGAAGGGAAATGCATTGTACAGGCGAATTAACCACTGGGGTGGTAAATACATCCAAAATTTTAGATACAAAGATAAATATATAATTTAAGCCTGAAAAAGCCAGCCTTAGAAAGCGTTTTCTAAGGAAAACGCTCTCTAAGGTGATTTATAGACAATAAGTGGCTTAGATTTGATTACTATGATCCAATTTTTGGAGGTCTTGTTTGGGTGTCTTAGTTACGATTAGGTTTAGTTATATGTTAAAAAAGTTAGGTTTGAGTTTATTATTTTGATGTTGTTATGTTCTGTTCAGGGTTAACATTTTGTTATCTTGTGCTTTTCTAATCTACAATTTGTTAGTGTTATTATGCACATCTTTGATTTGATATCTCTGAAAATCTCATTTTGAAATAAACAATGCATTTCATATATTAATCTTTAATTGTATCCATTTTTTGTTTCTTAAATTTTGTTGTCATTGCTTGAATTTGGAAAACATATTAGTCTAGTGTAAATATGCATTGTTTCATCAATGTGCCTTCGAAGGTCCTATTCCATCAAATTAGCTTGACAATAAGTTCTTAACATATCAAATTTATAAATGACATGTAGTCAAACGTGGCATGTGACATTGACTTGAAAGAATGATCGGTAAATGTGACCTGTAACATGGCTTGCAATCATACATTCTTGGTAAACATGACATGTAAACATGATTTATTTTCTTGAATTTGCTTATGTTAAAGATGAAAATGGATTGAGTTCTATGAACTTGGCTATGTGTTTGAAGTGAGCAATGAGTCTTAATATTTGGTTAGACATTTAATTACCCAAACAATTTGGTTAAGTAATAGTTCGTGAATAATAGGTGCTTGTTTGTGATTACATGTTGCCACTTATCAAGTTATGACTCAAAATTGGTCAATTCATGATATTTCATTTTATGATACATGTACAGGGGGGTCTTGGTAATTCTTACCTATTTGGACACTGTGTGGGTCTAGAAGTTGTTTACATCTCTACAGGTAATTTTTATTTTTATTTTTTATTTTGTTTAGTTTAATTAGTATAACTATGGATAAGAAATGGATGTCTTCAAGTTGATTTTCGAAAGAGTACGAGAATGGGGTATCGGAATTCGTTAAGTTTGTTGTTGCGCACGTCAAAGACCCTAGACGAATGAGATGTTCTTGCTTGAATTGTTGTTTTGTGGGTTGGGTTGACGCAGTTCAGCTGGCATCGCATTTACTGAGGCATGGAATTGATCGAAGTTATACATGTTGGAATTTGTATGGTGAGAAAAGTAACGGGAATGTTGAACCGGGGGATAATACGACATATGCTTCAAACGACAATGGCACAGATACATACGATTATGATCGAGTCGAAGAGATTGCAGAAGCACATGAAGATGATCTTAAGGATTGTCCTGAAATTTTTGAGAGGTTGGTAAGCGATGCAGAGAAACTGTTGTATAATGGTTGCACTAAATTCAAAAGATTGTTTGCGGTATTAAAGTTGTACAACTTAAAGGCGGACAATGGATGGTCGGATAAAAATTTCACAGAGTTATTGGCTTTTATGAAAGATATGCTTCTAAAGGATAATGTTCTTTCTAATCGAACATATGAGGAGAAAAGTGAAGAAAAATATCTTCCAAAACATATTTTGTGGAAGGTTGCTCGTGTGGGCTAGAGCGAAGTTGCTAGTGAAGACGTTCAACATGTTTATGAGAAATGTGTAAGTATAACATTATGTCTTTAAAATATAATTAATTTTTAATCCCCACTAATAATTTTTGATTTTTTAATGAATTTCAGGAGACTCTATCTAAATCCTTAACCACCGGTGAGGATCAAGATTCCAGGAGAATTCTTAGTCGAGTACTAAATATTCCTGAGTATTCCAGTCGGATGAGGCGTAAAGGATTTGGTGTGACTCTATCTTCCTTGTATAAGCAACCAAAAAGAAAAAAATCCTAGCAATTAAGAAGTGATGCAATCATTGGAGGAACTTAAAGCGCAAGTCCTTGAATTCCAAAAGGATAAAGAGAGATATGAGGCGGAAAAGCGTGGTTCCGGGTTGAAAGATACTAGTTACAAAGCTAGTATCAATTATGAAAATAAAATTCCTGAGGTAATTAGCATATATTAATTTTAATTAAATTAACACATTTATTTTAATTAACCTTTATACACATTAACAGTTATGCATTCACTATTGCTTCAGGGCATTTCCTCGTGTCGGTTGTATTTGTCGTTACCAACTTATCAAATGGTTGGGAAGGGAAAAGTACATAACAGAGCATGAGAGTTACTTTACCATAATTCGCTCCCTCATGGATATCTGAAAGTGTCAGTTGATATTGCATAGATAGGGATGAGGTACTACCTATACCTGACATGGTTTCAGAGATAACATTGTTGGAGATGTAATAGGCTCGTTTATTGCATGACCGTCAGACCTTATTTTCATAGATTATAAGGTAAGTTTAAAACCATTATGAATCTCTTAGTATTCAAATGTCAATTATGAACCATTATGAAATTCATTCTGAACCATTACGTACATTTTTTTACAATATGGTAATGTTAGACTCCCACCAAATCCACATCTAAGGATAAAGGGGTTTTGCCGGAAAAAGAGTATGATGCATCATAAAGAGAGGTACATTTAAAGTGTTATTCTATGATCCGAATTTAAGAGTTTCATGATTTTCTACTTTACCTAACTTATATGATTGTTAGGTTCCTGCTCAAGCTTCACAACAGGTCATGAGCAAGAAAAAGGTTTCTGCAAGAATCATGCCGGCAAAAAGAGCTCCTACAAATCGCTTTTGGTCGTGTCTTGAGACACCTGTGTTAGTATCAGATGTGATGCAAGGTTGTATTCGTCAAATATACATGGACGATGGTGTTTTTGGTTTTCCTCATTCCGAGATAATCGGAAGAGGGGACATGAAGCCGATTTTCAGGCATCAAACATTAGGCATCGCTGTTATGCATGCCTATATCTGGTACTCTGATCAATCTATTATTTATTTAGTTGAACAATTTATTTACACATTTCAATGAAAATAGTCTAATGTTTATTATATATGTTTTTATTTAAGTTTCTTGTATGACAAAATCATGCGCGGGATGTAATTATCAAACTGATTCCGTTTCGTTGCTTCCACCCATGTCAATGCAACGACAATTAGTTTGAATGCAATTTCAGTAAGAGACTACTTACTTGAGAGATTTACGTCGACCATTACAAAAACTTTGTTTTTTTTACCGTATAATACTGGACACGAGTAAGATTTTCATTATAATCTTTGTATTTTTTTGCATAGAAATTATCCATCTAAACTTTTTTTATATTTTACAGTGGACACTGATTGTTGGTTGCCATTAATCCTACAAAATAAGTGGTCTATTATATGAATTCATTGGAGCATGATTGGTCAATATACGAGAGTATGAAGGAAGTCATTGATATGTAAGTGAGATTGTTCGAAATATTCGTGTGTATTTTTATATTTAATTATTTATGTGAGATTCTTCTAAATTTACGTTTTTCTTTTATAGATCTATACTAGTATACCGAGCACAAAGAGATCCTCGAGTAGTACGGGCTAAAACAAACACTATTTCATGGATCCAAGTGCAGGTGAATTAATTTAATTTTCACAATGTTGCTTATTAATGATGCTACTTGATAACACAAAATAACTATATATTAATTCTTATTTGTTTGTATATGTGCAATGTCCTCAATAGAAAAATGACATAGACTGCGGGTACTACGTTTTGAAGTTCATGAGAGAAATCTTTCAATTGGATCGATTAGAGATTCCTATTCAGGTATGCATGGATTTATAACTTAGGATTTATTTTAATATTTATCAGATATGTCATTATTCATATTATGGAGGAATTGTGTTTTAAGGTATAAGATCTATAAAAGTGCTTTAAGGTATAGGATCTATATTATGGAGGAATTGTGTTTATCGGATATGTCATAATGCATATTATGGAGGAATTGTGTTTTATGTCATAATGCATATTTATCGTATATTATGCATATTATCGGATACTACTAATGCATATTTTGTTTTGTTATGTAGTACTTTGATGAATTCGCGTATCCTCATTACACGCCCTCAAAAGTTGGTAAAATTATGGAAGAATTGTGCGAATATATTAAAGAAAAAAAAGAATATTTTAAGGTATAAGATTATGTAAATGAAATGGAACCATTTATTGTAAATAACATGTGGTATGTAAATGAAATGGTTTATATTGTGATTTCCGGTGATAACTACCGAGAATGTTGAAATGATTTATATTGGTATTTGCATAAAAAATTATTTATATTGTGATTTTCGGTGATAAATACCGAGAATGTTGAAATGGTTTATATTGGTATTTGCATAAAAATGGTTTGAAATGAACTGAAATGGTTTATACAGGTTTATAAAAATGTGAATTATACAGGTTTCTGCATAAAAAAATTATAGAGGTTTCTGCATAAAAAAATGGTTAAAATGGGATTTAAAAAATAATCATTAAAATTATACGTAAAGCAAAGACAACGCTTGTAAGATAAAGTGTTTTCTATAGTCCACAAAAAAAGTACTTTCTCCAAAATGTGCTCTCTAAAGTTATAGGAAAACATATAATTAAAATTATAGGTATACTTTAGAGAGCGTTTTCAAAAGCGTTGTCTAAAGAGGGACAAAAGAAATCGCTTTTTACTAAAAAGCGCTATCTAAAGGTTTGTAAAAAAAATTATTAAAATTTTATACGTATACATTAGACGGCGCTTTAAAAGCGTTGTCTAAATGTCCATTTTAAAGAGCGTTTTTCCCTTAAAAAAATATTTTTCCTACGACAGTGCAGCCTTAGACAGCTACGCACTTTTATAGGTAAAAAAACGCTCTTTTTGCCCTTGTTTGGCATAATGTCAATTCTTCTTATCTTCCTTTCTTGTTTTTTTCTTTCTTTTCAAATTGAATCAAAAGGAGAACTTTGCGGTTAGTTTGGTGTTTATAAGTGGTGATAGGAGGAGGTTGGTCGGTGGAGAGGGAGGGTGGCGCGGTGGAGTTGTTTGGGTGACGCATATGAGGAAATGTGGATCGAAGGCAGAGGGAAAAAATGTATTGTTGGTTTGTTGAAATATAGCGAAAAAGAGGATGAGGACGAGTGAGATAGAAAGAGTAGTGAAAATCTCAGGAAAACTTTTTTTAGTTTTCTTTTGAGAGAAAAGTCACCCTTTTTCTATTTTGGATTCAAATCAAAAGGAAAAAAAAAGGACTCATTTTCTGAAAAATTTGCGTCAGACGGTTGTAAGCTCATAATTTCGACATGTTGAAATTTGGAACTTGAAGTCATTTCTGTTGTTGAGAAGATGATTAGCAGAGAAGAATAAGGAAAGTGAAGATATTCAAGAAATGTTGACAAGGTTAAAAGCTCAAGTGTTTCGACAGAAGGACAAATAGTATTCTGGCAGGACAAGTTTGGAAAATTGTTTATAGCTGGGCATTTGACAAGATGAGTGTATCTTTCGACACTTCGACAGAGAAGAGTTGTTGGACAGAAGCATTATTTGGCAGATTTTGAAAGGGTTTTTCTTCTTTGAGACTTCGACAGATGAAAAGGTGCAAGGCTTCGTCACCAAAGGGAAGAATTTAAATTCAAAAGTTGCAACCTTTGACAGTTGGACACATGGAAGGTCCAGGGAAGGAAATTGCATGCAGGCTGACACTTGTCATTTAATTAGAATTTTTCCGTTCTAGGCAGTTACTTTGGTTGTATATAAATAGGATAGTTTGTGTTTAGAATGTGTGTGTGAAAACTTATACAAAATTCCTGTAAATACTCTAAGTACCCAGTGTGAGAGAAAATGAGTTTGATATTTGGAACCATGTACGTTTGAACACCATTTTTCTTTTAAATTATTTAAATTATCAGTTTGTTTCATCAAGTTATTTTATCTTCAGTTTTATTTTACCTTTCTGCAAAGCTTTATCATTTCGCCATTTTTCTTACTTTTGTCTAAACTTAAACTTTACTTTACTTTCAAAATCAAAGCATCTAACACTTTGACATTATTGACAAAACAAACCACAAATCATTCACAACCCTAAGAGTAATTCGACAAAATAATTGCACATGTGTCCTAGGACTTGTTTGGTTGGTCCTGCAAGTAACCCAATTTTCTAGGAGATTGGTTAACCAGAGGTTGTTCGTCAGAAATCACTGCGAACAAATTGGCACACCTGGTGGGACGAGTGCAGTTAATAAGAATTAATAGAGAACCCTCTTAGACAAATTGTTCCTTGCTGCGTTGTATGATTCTTAGAAGCGGTAAACTAGTCGTAACCGACGTAGAAAGACCAAAGAGAACAAGAGGAAGAAGGATGGCTAACTTGCCAAATGCTTCAAACAATCCTAGCGAAACCATTCCAGTTTCCAATCCCATCCCTTCGTCAGAAGGAGTAGCAGTTTCTGGTCCTGTTTTAGAACAGATTAGGCCTCCATTAGGGGATTCAATACCAATAGGTTCAGGTCCCAGAATGCGCCTAGTTCTTCCACCATGGGACACTCAAGGCCCATGGGAACCCCTCCTCCTGGAGGAAACACCTTCAGGCCATATCTGAATTATTCTCTTCCCATGCCTGGGAGGGAACAGCCATATGGAATGCCAACTTCAATGAGGGCAAGCCTACATAATTCGTCACCATTATTCTCTGATGATATGGTTCAAATGTCATCACCATTGCAGGGATCAGGATATGGTAGAAATGGAAATAGAATAAATCAAGTTCCACCAGGTTTCCATATGCCCACTATGACAAACCATTCTGCACAAGTAATTCGTCAACAGATGGATGAAAGCAATCATGATATGGTGCAGGCATTGACACAACAAATGGGGGAAGTGTTTAATCCTTTAATACAAAATACTACCCAAACAAACCAGATATTGGCAGAACAGATGGCACGCATTGCTGACTTTTTTGGAGTTCCTCAAGCACAGCAAAGAATGCAACTGAATCAAAATCCTGCCAATAGGCATGTCGAAGAGGAACTTACTATAAACCAAAGGCCATTAGGAAACATTCAAGAAAATCCCAGGGGCCAAGAGGTAATAGTCGAACAACCTAATGTAGAGGAACCTATTCGACAGGAACCAAGAAGAATAATAGTCCAAAGAGACCAAAATGCTGATGAAATATTACAGCAGAGAATGCGTTACAACAATCTGCCTGTCGAAAATAATATTGCAACCATGGTTGAGAGAATAATGGCGCAAAATGGAGTGAACGTAGGATTACAAAGGCCTAGTTATACTTCCCCTTTGTCTGAATATGTTTTGCAACAAGAATTACCACCAAGGTGGAAAGTCCCCAAATTCACCAAATTCTCAGGGGATACTAGTGAGTCCATCATAGAACACGTAGCGCGTTATTTGATAGAGGCAGGAGAGATTACTAATAATGAGAACTTAAGGATGAAATACTTCCCAAGTTCTTTAACAAAAAATGCTTTCACTTGGTTTACTTCTCTGCCTGCAACTTCAATATTTACATGGACCCAATTAGAAAGATTGTTCCACGAACAATTCTATATGGGACAAACTAAGATAAGTTTGAAAGAATTAGCAAGTGTCAAAAGAAAATTCTCTGAACCTATAGATGATTATTTGAATAGGTTTAGATTGTTAAAGGCCAGATGCTTTACACAAGTGCCGGAGCAAGAATTAGTCGAAATGGCTGCAGGGGGTCTGGATTATTCTATAAGGAAAAAACTAGATACCCAATACTTAAGAGACACGGCACAACTAGAAGATAGAGTAAGGCAAATAGAAAGGCTAAAGAATGAAAAATTTAGATCAAATAAGAACAAGAAGGAAAGAGTGGCCTATGTAGGAATAGTTCAGGAAGATGATTATGACGAAAACGAACCAGTCATTTTCGACCAGCAAGAAATTGATCTGGCAGAACTAAAACAAGGCCCTCCATATTCCTGTAAAGTTTTAGCCCCGTCGAATGGAAAAAATCCAGTCGAAGGGGAAAAGAATGACAGGTTCCCTAAAAGAACTTACACATTCGACATCACCAAATGTGATGAAATTTTTTATTTATTAGTTAAAGATGGTCAGTTAATAAAACCAGCAGGCACTAAGGAGCCTCCTGTAGACCAACAGAAAAAGAGAGGTTTTTGCAAATACCATAATTTTCTGGTTCATAAAACTTCTCAATGTTACCTTTTCAGGGATCTTGTCCAAAATGCAATCCAGAATGGAAGGCTGAAGTTTGGAGACAAGGCTAAGCAACAGATGAGAATTGACTCCAACCCCATGCAAGTTGTGGAAGCCAACTATGCTGAACCAGAAATGGTGAATGTGGTCGAAATGGAATTCATGGGTGAGGAAAGCTTTGTAATAGTAGAAGCCACTGAAGGTTTCGACAACAACTTCACCATGATAGAGGCTGCTGAGGGCTTCGACACCCATGTAAATGTGGTGGAGGGGGCTGATGACCTTATTGACCAGGCTGAGGAAGAGGAAGTCAAAGCTTCTGAAGACTTCGACAAGGAGAACGCCATTGAAACTACTGAAGGTTTCGACGGAAGAAATACAGTCAAGGTGGGCAGAAGCTTCGACAAGAAAAACTATAAAAGAGATGCTGAGCATGGGGTGATCTGGGACACTCTAGGAGAACCCAGTGGGAAGTTTGACTTCATGGTAAAATATTCAGCACCACCAAGCTCCAAAACTGACATCAGCAAAATCAAACCCACGGGATGGGGAGATTCTTTCAAAAATAATGAGGAGGAGGAAGATAACAAAGCCCTCATTAGCCAAAAAGAGGCCACTGAAGGCCTTAGACAGGACAAGATCAAAAGATCATAGACTGCTGACAATGTCCACATTGTCGAACCAATAAATAGAAGTACCATCAAAACTGAAGGAGATTTTGTCGAAGGTGTTGCACAGTGCTGCAAATACATCTACAAGGGCTTACACCCAAAAGGCAATGTGAATCAGTTAAAGGAGAATATCCCTGAGGAAATGATGCTAGTCGAAAAAATGAACAAATTGAAGATCACAAGTGAACAGAATGCAGGGATTTATATGGTGGAAGTCACTCAGAAGATGGAACCAGACACCAACAAGGGAAAGAAACATCAAGAGAAGCATCAGAAACTGGTTTACCCAGAAGAGAACGAAAGTCTTGTCGAATTCATCCAGAGGTGCCAGAGGAAGAACGCAGAAGTTATGCTTTGCCCAAGATGCAGCGCTGTGTTCGACAGGAAAGCAGCTGATGACTTAGAAGCAGCAGAAAAGACCCAAAGGAAGAGAAACTGGGGGGCAGTCCCACCAATCAGGAATGAAAGGTTCGACCCAAGAAGAAGGGAGCATCATATCCAGGAAATGGGAGCAAGACGTTACAACACCTATAAACCATCCAACAAACCGAACGATGACAAATGGGTTCAACCTATAAGGGATGCCCAAGGTCAGAAGAGATGGAAGAGTTTTGAAGTGAACAGTGGTGCCTCAATAGAAGTAAAAAAGGAGACAGAAAAAGCAAAGCCAAAGTACGTCTCTGAAAACTACAAAGGGAAGAATCCTATGTCCAGGTCCCAATGGAGAAGATTCCAAAGGCAGAAGAGAATTGAGAAAGAAACTGTAGAACAAAAAAGGATTGGTGAGAATAAAGCTGAGCCAAGCAAGTGTGTGCAGACAATAAGCAAAGGGAAAGCTCTGACGAAAGAAGAAACCCCCCAGAAAGATAAATCTAGTGACACAACAGAAATGCAGAAAACAAGCAACAAGATGCCAGAGGACGAAGAAGTTACTGATGACTTCAGTTCAGAGTCTGATGCATCCTTCGACGTAACTTGCAATGTGGTTTCTGTGTTGCCCAGAGACTATGACAGGATAATGGAAGTCGAAGACGAAGAGGATGATATGGCAGATGATAGCATAGGTCTTAAGCCTGTATGCTACTACATAATGAATAATGGTTGTGTCGAAGAGCAAAATGCTTTCTTCGAAAAGCCAGATGATGCAATGAAGGCTCATTTAAAGCCTCTATTCATAAAAGGAAAGATAAAAAACGTGGGTGTCAACAAAATCCTGATAGATGGAGGAGCAGCTGTGAATCTAATTCCTCATTATATGATAAAGAGGATTGGAAAAGATGACTCAAACACCAAGCCTCACAACATGGTGTTGTCCAACTATGAAGGTAAGGTAGGGACAACGCTGGGGGTAATACAATTGAACTTGACTGTAGGATCCATTACCAGGCCTACAATGTTTGTGGTGATAGCATCAAAAGCAAATTACAACCTGTTGTTGGGAAGAGAGTGGATCCATGGAATTGGGGTTGTGCCATCCTCCATGCATCAAAGGATAGCAATCTGGAGGCCAGATGGGATTGTCGAAAACATAGAAGCAGACCAAAGTTACTTCACGGCTGATGTGAACAATGTCACTAGTCGTAACTTCGACAAGAACTTGGCCCACATAGCACCATGCAATCCTACTGGTTTCGACCTAACAGCCTCCGACAACGCCTACTGTTCCATGTACCTTCACCCTACGCATGGCTTCCAGTGGGATAAAGAAATAATTGGGGAGACAGATTACACTTGGGGAACTGCCCATGTCAACCCAACTGGGTGGGGGAGTGAGTTCAGTGAGAATGACTGAAGCATCAACAATAGAAAAGATTACGACTTATATAGCCGAAAAACAACTCAAAGCGGCCCTCGAGGCCGAAGTAAGAAACATGGCTTTTGAAGCCAGCACACAAGTTGTCGAAGAACAACATCCTCAAGAAAATGTTGAGGAACAATATACAAAGCAGAGTTTTGAAGAAGACTCTAATGGCGAATGGCAGAGTCAAAATCTTGATGCCATTTATGATGACGAACCCTTGGGGTTTGAAAAAGATCCAACCCCAACCAATATGAAAATGGTGGCACATGATCCTTTAGAAGAGATTAATCTGGGATTGGGGGCAGAGAAAAGGCCAACTTACATCAGTACCAAGATGGATCCTCAGCTCAGAGTCGAAATAATCCAACTGCTGAATGAGTTTAAAGACTACTTCGCATGGGATTATGACGAAATGCTTGGTTTAGACAGAAATTTGGTCGAATTGAAGTTGCCAATACTGGAAGGGAAAAAGCCAATAAAGCAGACCCCCAGACGCTTCGCACCTAAAATTCTGTCGAAAATTAAAGAGGAAGTCGAAAGGCTTCTAAAATGCAAGTTCATCCGTACAACAAGGTATGTCGAATGGATTGCTAATATTGTTCCTGTGATTAAGAAAAATGGCAAACTTAGGGTATGCATTGATTTTAGAGACCTAAACTCAGCTACCCCTAAGGATGAATATCCTATGCCAGTAGCAGAAATGCTAGTAGATTCTGCAGCAGGCCATGAGTATTTAAGTATGCTTGATGGATATTCTGGTTATAACCAGATTTTCATTGCTGAAGAAGATGTTCCAAAAACAGCTTTTCGTTGTCCAGGAGCAATAGGAACATATGAGTGGGTAGTCATACCCTTTGGTTTAAAAAATGTTGGAGCTACTTACCAAAGGGCCATGAATTCTATTTTTCATTATTTCATTGAAACATTTATGCAAATTTATATAGATGATATTGTGATTAAATCTACCTCAGGCTCAGACCATATTGACCACCTTCGACAGTCCTTTGAAAGGATGAGGAAGTTTGGTTTGAAAATGAATCCCCTTAAATGTGCTTTTGGTGTGCAGGCAGGTGATTTCTTAGGCTTTGTGGTCCACAAGAAAGGGATTGAAATTAATGAAAACAAAGCCAAGGCCATAATGGAAGCGAAAGCGCCATCGACAAAGAAGGAATTGCAGTCTCTACTAGGGAAAATCAACTTTCTTAGAAGGTTCATCTCCAACCTTAGTGGAAAAACACAGGCCTTCTCACCTCTACTTCGACTGAAGAAGGAGGGCTTCACTTGGGGGCAAGAGCAGCAAGATGCCTTCGACAAGATCAAAGAATATTTGGCAAGTCCTCCAGTTTTGATGTCTCCTTGTCGAAAAAGAAGTATGAGGCTCTACATCTCGGCATCCGACAGAACATTGGGAAGCATGCTTTGTCAGGAAGATGAACATGGCGTCGAAAGAGCCATCTATTATCTCAGCAGAGTCTTAAATGATGCTGAAACTAGATATAGTATGATAAAGAAATTATGTTTATGTGTATATTTCTCTTGTACAAAGTTAAAGCATTATATAAAACCCATTGATGTATATATATCTTCTCATTTCGACGTAATAAAACATATGTTGTCTAAGTCTATTCTACATAGTCGAATTGGAAAATGGGCTTTAGCCTTGACTGAGTATTCTTTAAAATATATGCCTCTAAAAGCTGTCAAAGGACAAGTGGTTGCTGACTTTATAGCTGACCACTCCATACTTGGAGATGAAATAAAATATGTCGAAAGAGAACCTTGGAGGTTATATTTCGACGATTCCAGTCATAAGAATGGAACAGGTGTTGGGGTATTAATCATTTCTCCCAATAAAATTCCAACAAAGTTCAAGTACAAAATAGAAGGTTGTTGTTCGAATAATGAAGCAGAATATGAAGCTTTAATTGCTGGACTTGAAATATTGTTGGAATTGGGGGCAACAGAGGTCGAAATAATGGGTGACTCTGAGTTGGTGATAAAACAACTGACAAAAGAGTACAAATGTGTCAAAGAAAATTTGATCATGTATTTTGTGATAGCCAACAGACTCCTCAAGAGATTCGACAGTGCAGTCTTTAGACACATTCCTAGATTAGAAAATCAGGAAGCAAATGACTTGGCTCAACTGGCATCAGGCTACAGAGTGTCGAAGGAAAACCTGATGAAAGTTGTCGAAGTAAGAGGAAAAGTTTTATCCACTAGACTGTCCCCATCTGATTTGGAGACCATAAGACTGGGATATGGTGATGAAGAAAATTTTGAAATTTTCAATGTAGACGATCCAGAGGTAGGAGATTGGAGAAAACCTATTAAGGATTATTTACAAAATCCAAACCAGACAGTCGAAAGAAGAATAAAATATAGAGCTTTAAGCTATGTACTCTTTAGAAATGAGTTGTTTAAAAAGACTGCAGAAGGAGTCTTATTAAAGTGCTTAGGCGAGACAGAAGCTTATATAGCTCTGTCGAACGTGCATAGTGGTGCATGTGGTGCACACCAGGCAGGGCACAAGATGAAATGGTTACTATTTCGACAGGGGATGTATTGGCCAACAATGTTGAAGGATTGTGTCGAATTTGCAAAGGGATGTCAAGAATGTCAAATTCATGCAGGCATACCTCATGTGCCTGCAAATGAGTTACAATCCATTATAAAGCCTTGGCCATTCAGAGGTTGGGCTTTAGATTTGATTGGTGAAATTTGACCAGCTTCTTCAAAAGGGCAGAAGTACATTTTGGTTGGGGTAGACTACTTCACTAAGTGGATTGAAGCCATACCACTGACGAATGTAGATCAGGAAGCAGTCATAGACTTCATCCAGAAACATATAATTTATAGATTTGGAATACCAGAAACTATAACCACTGATCAAGGATCTGTGTTTACTGGAAGAAACATGCAAGCATTTGCAAAAGAGACAGGTTTTAAGTTACTAACTTCGACACCTTATTATGCTCAAGCAAATGGACAGGTCGAAGCACCCAATAAGGTTGTGATAAATTTGATAAAAAATCATGTGGGTAAAAAACCTAGGAATTGGCACAAGACTCTGGATCAAATCCTTTGGGCTTGTCGAACGTCTCCTAAAGAGGCAACTAATTCTACCCCATTTAAATTAACTTACGGACATGATGCAGTATTACCAGTCGAAATCTGTTTACAGTCAATACGAATTCAAAGGCATCATGAGATTCCATCTGAGATTTATTGGAGTATGATGATGGATGAGTTGGTTGATTTAGATGAAGAGAGGTTACGTGCTTTAGAATTAATAAAGAGGCAGAAAGAACGAGTCGAAAAGTTTTACAATAAGAAAGTAAAATTTAAAGCCTTTTTAGTTTATGATTTAGTTTGGAAAGTAATTTTGCCCATGGAAAAGAAAGATAGATTGATGGGAAAATGGTCTCCTAAATGGGAAGGACCTTTCAAAATTTTAAGAATTTTTTCAAACGGCGCATATGAAGTCGAAGAAATGGAAAAAGACAGGAGAGTGCTGAAAATAAATGGCAAATATTTGAAGAAGTATAAGCCAACATTGCAAGAAATAAAAATAGGAATAGAATAAAGTTGCAAACAAAAGCTTTTCTTCGCCAAACAAATGGCGTTAAGTAACATTACATATGAAAATGCTAAAATTCTTAGAACAATAAAATTTCCTATTTTTCTATTACAAACTACTGTTGAAGGAAAGTTGCTTTGAGTTCGTCAAATTTATTCTTTTGAAGCTGAATTCGACGTTCGCAGAGACTTTTACTAACAGTCAGTTCGTCAATTTCTCTATGGAGTTGTTGGGCTGTTTCTGCATGTTGGAGACCTTTTTGAAGCTCCGTGTCGATTTCTTCTTGGTTGGGCTGTTGGAGGCTGGCTTGACGTTCCTTCTCTTGGAGGATCTTCTTCTGAAGTTCAGCAATCTGAGCTTGATAAGCTTGGATGTTGTTTTCGCACTCAGCAGCAGCTTTGGAGTAATCTTCAGAAAGCTTGTTTAACTCTGAGATTCTGTCTGTCGAAGAGGCTACAACATTCCATTCTGAGACTTGTTCTTCAGATTTGGCTGTGACGTTCTGAGAAAATTCTTTTTGACGAACCAAGTCAGCACTTACAGAATCAATCATAGACATCAGGTCCATCACCAGACGACTCTCTTCAGTCGAAGCCTCCAGGAGATTGGCTTGTTTTAGGAGTTTCTTCAAGTCATATTGTGCAGAAGGGTTTTCAGCCAGAGTCTCAAATAGATCCACCCCAAGGATTTTTGCCTTGATCTCAGCCATGATAACACTGATGGGTTGAATTTCAGAGGTAGCCCCTGAAGCTGTCGAACTGCTGTGGGAAGAGTCTTGGAAGTTGTACCTGGAACTGAGTAAAGCTTTTAAATATTCCAGAGGCTTTCTTACTTTCAAGCTTTCAATTTCCTCACGTGACAAGCTTGTCGAACCCGTATCCAAAGGGGTTTCTGCTGGAGTTTCTGTTGGAGTAGGAACAGTTTGGGTACTTCCTCCAGGGTTCAAGTTTGTGTCTGGTTGCTTCGACAGATCATCTTCTTCTTCGAAAGTTTCTCTATCAGCCTCTGTTGTGTCAGTTGGCCCTTGAGGTTGTGCATCCTGGTCTGGGGCAGCCTTTTCAACTTCTGTTGTATCAATTGGCCCTTGAGGTGGTGCATCCTGGTCTGGGGCAGTATTTTCCTCCACAGTAAAATCTGGACGAAGAGGAGAGTTATTGCCAGAAGACTCAAAGTCACTAATGTCAAAATCGTCGAAAGTCTGAGGGCCATAGACACCAGCATTTGGAGTGGCTTCTTCTTGAAGCCTTTCAGCTAAAGTCTTCTCAGAGTCAGAAGGAATAACTTCTTCTTGAACCTTGGAGGTTTCTTCGACATCAATAATAACCTGAAGAAAACAGAAAAGGGAAGTTTAAAATAAAATAAAAAAGACAATGCAGTTAAGACTATGAATATTGTTAGTCGAAAATGAATACCTGAGGGATTTCAGTGTGAGTGCTTGAATCCCCACTTTTCTCACTTCTTGAAGGGATTTTGTTGGTTGGACTAGCAGGAGGAGTTCGTCTATGAACTATGGATCTCTGGGAGGCCACTATTTTTATTCTCATGCCTTTGTTTCTTTTCAGAGGTTAATGCTCAGGAGATTCATCCTCAGACTCTTCGACACTCACCTCTTTTTCTTCTTGTTTTCTTTTCTTGGCTGGTGTGCGAGTTACCTGAGGTATGCAAAAAGAAAACGTGTTCAGTATAGAGAATAGTGAAACATATATAAAAGAAGAAGAGTGAGGTGTCTTTATTGGTCGAAACCTTTTTGGCAGCTATGGGCGATTTTTCAACTGTTTTTGAGGAGGTTCCTTCACCAGGAGTTTTCTTGATTATTCTAACAGCTGAAAGAGAAAGAATTGCATGAACATTGATATAAAATATAAAATGAGTTAGAAATAAGAAGAGGAATGTAATTTCTTCGACACCTTCAAGAATGGGTTCTTCCACACTAACATGTTCTATTCCAACATGAAGGTGCCCAGTGAAGTTGCCCAGATAATACTTCGTCGGAACCACACGTTCGACAAGTTTCTTGCTGGACTCGCGAAGCAACTTTAAGTGAGATCCGCACACAAACCAATCTGGAAATGGAGGGCACAAGGCCACACCAAATTCTGCAGAAGGGAGTGGGGGAAACTTTGGGGGAAATGAAGTATAGGCAAAGTTGTAACGTGCATGTGGTGGAATGTACGAAGGCACCCCCAACCTATCCAACTTTTCTGAAAATTTTTGTTTTAAAATTACTGCTGCTTCGCCTATGGTTCGACGAAGATCACTGGGCCTGTAAATAGTTTCAAAATATTTTTGAAAATTTTGAATTTCTTTGATATGCTTATCTGTACCTTTCTTCTTCTTATCCTGCACAAAAGAAAAGGCATTCGTCAGGAGAGTGTTGAAAGTTGCTACATCAAAGAATTTGTTAATATAATACTCCTTCCACCAAACGTTGAAGTCTTCTGTGCATAAGAAGTTTGGTCGAAATATGGTGGGGTAAACCTCCAAAGATGCGTCGAAGAATTTGTTGTACAATTCTAAACTTCTCTCAAAATTTTGAAATGAGTTGTAGAACAGAATAGAGCCTTTCTTGTGGTAAATGGGTTTCGTCTTCGTCTGTGTTAGCCCAAATTGCCTAGCCACCAGGTTAGGTTGATAGACAATGAGAGAGACTTTAGTGTTGTTAAGGCTGTGATGGGAGAAAAGGTGTCTTGGCATAAGGAAGGCCTCCCAGATGGATATGTAGGAGTCTTCTTATTTTTGGTTTTCCACTGGGAGTTGTCTTGTGAACCATCTGGGACCCACAGTCCTGTTGGCAAAGGGTGCCATAGATGGGGTGAACTTGTAACATTTGGCGAACATCATTACGTAACTTGTGAAGGCTTGTCGAAGACCAACACTTTCGTCAGTAGGTGTCAGTTGAACTAACCTAGGCCATTCGACGCGCCTGTCTTTCACCTCTTCTTCGTCAACTGGCATCTTGATAGGGATGCAGGCTTCGAAGGTTGCGTTCAGCCATAACTGTAGGAGCCAGAAGGGACCTGTGAGACTGATGGTTCCTTTGTCCTTGAGGGTCTTTAAGTTACTCACACTTTCACTCAGAGATTCATAGAGATTTGCCAGAAGTAATTCACTTAGACAAAATGCAACTCCATTATGAAGTTGATTAGCCATGATGATATAGCTTCTGGCAACCTGGAGTGACCTAGTGCAGAAGACGAACTTGGCTAACCATAGAGTAAGGAAAGCAATGTGTTCTCTGTCGGACACTTCCTCAGTTCCTTCACCTTGGTGATAAGCAATGAATACAGAATAGCCAGCGTGCTTGGTGTCGAATCCTATGGGATCTTTATTTAGGTGCTCAGGATTGAAAATTTCTCCTAAGGGACTGAGGCCAGTGATGGCTGCTATGTCGAAAAGGGTAGGAGTAACCATACCACAGGGGAGATGGAAGTTGTTGTAGGTACTATCCCAGAAATATAAAGAAGCCAGCAGCATGTTCTGACAATAGCGTGGGCCTTCCTTCGACAGTTGAATCAGGTCGTAGATGCCAGTCTTCTTCCAAAAAATTTCTTTGACCTTTCGACTCTAGTGAGCCAAGCTAAATAGTCTGAAGGATCTTTTGTTAGGGGAGGGCTCCTAAAAATCCTAGTTTGATTTAAGTATGACAAGTCTAATTCTGTCGAAGCTATGGGAATTTCAGGTTTCTTAGATGATGTTTCGACAGTTTTAGGGTTCTTATTAGCAGCTATTGGTTTGGAGGCAGAATAGCAAGGATAAAAATCCTTTAAACGATTTGGGTCAGCATTAGGATCAAATATGGGACCTAACATTGCATGGTGAACTCCAGAAACTGAAATATGGATCATTACCTGAGATCTGTAGATACTAGCTTTCTCCCTCTCATTTGGAGGTTCTGGGATGTATTGTTGTTGCTGCACTTGCATGGGTCCAGGCAGTGTGTGAGCAGGAGGGAGATCAGCAGTTTTCTTTGTCTTCTTGGCACTACGGTCAACAACAGTTTTTGGAGGCGCCATTGGTATGAGAAGATGATAAGCTGGAGTAGCAGAGAGCTTAAAGGGGTTTTAATGGAGTTTTATGTGCTAAGGAGAGAAGAGTTTGAGAATGTGAAAAGAAAGAAAGGTTGTGGAAGGTGGTATTTATAGAAGGTGATAAGATATAAAATAAATAAATAAAAAGAAAAGAAAAGACTTTTCAGTTTAGGTAATGGGGGACATGCGTTTTGTAACGCTCTGTTTATTAATTAATTATTTAATTAATTATATTCGCGTTATTGGCGTTGATTTATGTTGAATTATCAGAGTTGTTTGTGATAAATTGCTAAGTTCGTTTGAATTAAGTTGAATGAGTCGATTTAAGTTGTGGGAATTGATGTGGAATATTCTCCCGTTTATGGTTGGATAAGTTGTTCAGATGCTTGGACCATTTGGTCAAATGTTGGAGGATAATCTAATTAAGTCGGGAGAAAATAATTAGTCGTGAATTATTAATTGATTTTCAACGTTATGGTAAATTAAGTTGTTAAATCGGAAAATCGAAGAAATAATATTATCATTGGTAGTATTGATTATTGGAGCATGTTGGTTATTGGGCTTGGATTTCGTCGGAATTAGCAATTAAAGGGGTGCAGTGTTTAGGCCCATTAATTGTTTTATTGGATTATTATTATTTTAATAAAAAGGAATAATAGAATGAGTCAAAAGAGAAGAAGTAACAGAAGAAGAGGGAATCGTGGAAATTAGGGAAAAAGTCTTAGAGAAAAATAAGGGTTTTAGAGAAGAGAAAACAACTTGGGAGAAAAGAAGGAGAAAGAAGGATTCATGTTCATATCTTAATTTTCGCACATTCGGTACAGCTTCCACTAAACAGGTGATAACTTTTTACTCGTAATTCTGATTAAAACGATTCTTGGATTTTTGGAAAGCTTACGAAATTCCCTTCGAATTGATATATAATTTCGTGTTAATAAGTTTAGTATTGAATGAGAAAAATGCATTTGAAGTTTGGAAGTTCATGCTGGAAATTGGTCAAATATTGGTTACGGGATTGATGGTGATGAAGGCTAAATTTTGGTCAAGATATGAACTCAATGGCAGCATGTTCGTATTTCTAATCTCTATGGATGAAAGAGGAGAGGAAAAAGGGCCACATAGGCAAAGGATTGGAAATTCGATCAGAGATTCGAAGCGGCCATCGATTAAGGTAAGGGGGAGAAAAGGGTTTATAATTGGTGATAGGACATAGAAGGGTAATTGGGAGTTCCTTCCTCCCTTAGGTATATTAAGAGATTATGATAATAATGATTGAATTATATGAAATGTAGATTGTTATGATTGTGAATAACATGAGATATGTGTATGCTTTGTGTGTGAATAAGATGCACTGATGGTTGGTTGATGAGATCATGATGATCGTAAAGCATGATGTGTTCATGTGTATTGTGATATGGTATGCGTTGTTGTGTCTGCATGCGCATACATTTGATGGAATAATCATGTCGTGGATGTGATTATTCGGGATTCGTTGAGAATCGTGGTTGCAGGGATGATCGTGTCTTGTTGGAGACGTTAACGATGCATTCGGGGTTCTATTGATGAACCGTTATTATGAGTCGGTACCGCATTTGCATTGTGCATTAGAGTCACATTGCATTATGATTGATTGAATATTATGATTGATTGAATAATATGATTGATTGAATAATATGATTGATAGTTTGGTGTGATTAGGGGTGAATTACTTCTTCATATATGTCGTATGTGCCATTATATTATGAATCTATTTCTCACCCCTATTGTTTATTTTGTTGTGTCTGTGCTTCTTCGGAAGTACAGATAATTCAGGTGCGTGAGGAACGCTTTTGATGTTGATGTCTGTGTCCTAGGAGCTCTGATATGTAACGGGAACGGGGATTTTTAATATAATATTTCATTTGATTTTTATAAACTTTTATATAACTAAGTATTGAGTTAAGGAACATTGTTATGAATGAATTGTAATGCTTTTGAGCAATTTGATATTAAAGCTTTATTTCCGCTGCTTACTTTTGAATAAAAGAATGATGGTTGATTGATGATGTAGCGACTCACTTTAGTTGATTAACTCTGATTTAATGAAAAATTTATATAATTTTGAAAATGGGAAAAGTGGGTGTTACAATTGGTATCAGAGCTGGTCGGTCCGTCCGGCCAATGTTGTCTAGCGTTGTTAATTCCTTAGTACGCGACATGTGTGTGAAACACTGTCGGTACTTGTTGTTAGTTTCTAGTCGTTGCCTGCAGGTGTTTGTTGGAATTAAGTGGGGGAGAAGCTTGACTCTCAGACTGTTGTTGGAATGTCGAAGTTGGTTCAAAGTTGATGTTTATTGCAAGAGTGCAAGGTTGTTGAAGAGATGTTGTTGCAGACCGGCAAGAGCATGGACTCATGAGTTCATATCGGTCGAATTTGGGAAGTGCGTATATTTTATATGAGAATTGTTTGAGGAGGAAGATTTATTTTGATGGAAATGATAAGTTGAAGGACCAAGTCGGTATATTGTTTCGCTTTGAGTGTAGTTGGATTAAGTCGGGTAATTTTCTAAGTTGGAAGAAGAGTAAGATTCTTGGTAGAGCTTGGAAGTAAGAGCAAGAGAGATAGAACTTATGTTCGCCAATCTCAAAAATCTGGTTTTTGCAATGTTGGAGCAGCTGTCACGAGAAGTGGCATAAATTTTTAACCGTGAATCGGATTGAAGCGGTTCTGGATTTTTTTGAAAGCTTACAAAATTCCCTACAATTTGCATATAAGATTTTCATTCAGGAGGTTTATAATTAGGGAGATAAATGTATTTTAATAATTGGGTCTGCTACTGATTTTTTTTTTTTTTTTTGAAATTCTGCATACGGTAATTCTAAATCAGTCTCATTGTAAGGAGGATAACTTCTTACTCGTAAGTTGGATCCAAGCGGTTTTTGAAGTTCTGGAATCTTCACGAAATTCTCTTCATGTTAGAATATAATTTTGTGAGTTAGAGGTTTTTATTGGAAGATATAATTGTGTTTGAAGTTGAATGTCTATTGCTGAAAATTTGGAAAGATGAAAATGTTATTAAAGAATAAAATGTTGGTATCGGAGAATGCATAAAGATACAATTTATATCAAATGAGGAAAATTAAAGTGCCTATTCTAGATGATGGTGATGTTGAGAGGAAGACCGAAGTTGAGTAGTGTTGTTAAATATTTTAACTTGGATGAGAGTTGTAATTGGAGCGAACCGAATTAGATTATGTTGATGTTGTGGCGGCTCTGGTGTTTGAAGGATATTTAAAGTTGTGTTGCGCTTGGAGCATGTATAAGAGATTGCGTATCGAATTTTGGATGCGTTGGTGTAATTGACGAAGTCGAAAATTTTAGAGACTAAGGAGAAGTGGATAAGCCGTAGAAAGTTGGCAGAGCATTATACTTACGGACTTTGGGCACAAGTTGAAGTATGCTATTATGTTGAGTAATGATTATTTATGCCACCGTTATGGTTGACGGATGTCTATTGACAAATTGAGGAACTGATCACCCTTAATCTATTGTTGATAGAAGACGAAATTATAATGGATGGATAGATGTGTCATATCGACTAGTATGGTATATGAGTTAAATCAGTTGAAGTCGAGTTGGGCAATTGAGTATTGTTTGAATTGTTCATGAAGAATCATGTATAAGAATGTTAGTCAGATTTAAGAATGATGGTATGAAGTTGCGTTGGGATTAAATAGTATTATGGAAATTCGTAGTTGAATGCTAGATAATGAGAATGTTGTTTGTGATGATT
Organism: Lathyrus aphaca; assembly: GCA_963966055.1. NCBI lineage: Eukaryota > Viridiplantae > Streptophyta > Magnoliopsida > Fabales > Fabaceae > Lathyrus > Lathyrus aphaca. The sequence goes on along the minus strand of OZ014524.1, from coordinate 116,731,729 downwards.
TAAATGGTACGAGGCCTGAAGTTTTCTTGGGGATAATTCAAAAGTAAAGTATATGGTAAAGTAAAACCAAGATTGTCAAGAATGTAGGATAAAGTTGAATTGCAAGAGCCAGACGAAGTGGAATTATGAGTGGGTTTATTAAAGTGTGATTTTGATTAGAACATGGATAGTTGTTTTGGTTGCGTTGGTTCGGATAAGAATTTATGAAAGGTTGTGTTAGTATGAGTAAGAATCGAGGATTCGATACGTTGGATTAGTTAGAAGCAGAGAAATATGAGTTATCTTATGGAAATTGTTATATCGATGGACCTTATATTGTCCTAATGATGTAGTGTGTTAAGATGATTTTCGAAGAATGTGTTATTTTAAGATGATAAAGTTGTAGTTGTGTTGAGAATAATTGAGAATTCATGAAGCATATAGTTATTGTCTAAAATTTGGAAGTTGTCGTAGTTGTATCTATGTTGAATGTTCAGAGGTGTTGCCTTATGAATCTAAGTTGCAAGTATTAGAAGAAATGAAATTATAAGTTGGTGTATTAGAGTGGGGTTTTGGTTGTAACAAGAAGAGCCATTTTGAGGTGTTGACTTGGAAAAGAATCTATGAAGCATATTGTCCATATAAGTAGGAATCGATGATTTGGTTGTTAGATTCGTTAGGAGCGAAGAAAATGATTGATCTGGTTGGAGTTAAGTGAACTCAGATGTTATATGTTGTTGTAATGATGTTAAGTATTTTAGAGGGCATGTTAATGAAAGATAGTAAAGTTGTAGTCTATGTTGATGATAATTGGGAATTCATAGAAGTATATGAATATTTTATCCAAGATTTGGAAGTAGTCGCAGTTGTTATTGGTTGAATGTTTAGAGGCGTTATCTTAAGGATCTAATTTGTAACTATTCGGTAACTACAAGAGTTAGAATACCTGTTGGAACGGAATTCCAAAGGATTAAGTCGGAGGCTTTGTTTATATGTCGATTTTGGTGAGTGTAAGTTGGAGTTAAACTCAGTAAATTTGGTAGTGTGCAATTAATCAGAGTGCGCAGCGAAGGCGCGATGTCATGTAATTGTTATTATCTGAATTACAACGATGTTGGTAGCTTTGTTGTATTATATGTTGTGTTTAAGTTAGGTATTATTGTTTGTGGTATATGTGGGTTGCCTTTGGAATGAGAGTTGATTAGTCTGATGGAATAAGTAGTTGGAGTAGTTTAATCGGATAAATTTTCGAGGACGAAAATATCCTAAGTGGGGGAGAGTTGTAACGCTCTGTTTATTAATTAATTATTTAATTAATTATATTCGCGTTATTGGCGTTGATTTATGTTGAATTATCAGAGTTGTTTGTGATAAATTGCTAAGTTCGTTTGAATTAAGTTGAATGAGTCGATTTAAGTTGTGGGAATTGATGTGGAATATTCTCCCGTTTATGGTTGGATAAGTTGTTCAGATGCTTGGACCATTTGGTCAAATGTTGGAGGATAATCTAATTAAGTCGGGAGAAAATAATTAGTCGTGAATTATTAATTGATTTTCAACGTTATGGTAAATTAAGTTGTTAAATCGGAAAATCGAAGAAATAATATTATCATTGGTAGTATTGATTATTGGAGCATGTTGGTTATTGGGCTTGGATTTCGTCGGAATTAGCAATTAAAGGGGTGCAGTGTTTAGGCCCATTAATTGTTTTATTGGATTATTATTATTTTAATAAAAAGGAATAATAGAATGAGTCAAAAGAGAAGAAGTAACAGAAGAAGAGGGAATCGTGGAAATTTGGGAAAAAGTCTTAGAGAAAAATAAGGGTTTTAGAGAAGAGAAAACAACTTGGGAGAAAAGAAGGAGAAAGAAGGATTCATGTTCATATCTTAATTTTCGCACATTCGGTACAGCTTCCACTAAACAGGTGATAACTTTTTACTCGTAATTCTGATTAAAACGATTCTTGGATTTTTGGAAAGCTTACGAAATTCCCTTCGAATTGATATATAATTTCGTGTCAATAAGTTTAGTATTGAATGAGAAAAATGCATTTGAAGTTTGGAAGTTCATGCTGGAAATTGGTCAAATATTGGTTACGGGATTGATGGTGATGAAGGCTAAATTTTGGTCAAGATATGAACTCAATGGCAGCATGTTCGTATTTCTAATCTCTATGGATGAAAGAGGAGAGGAAAAAGGGCCACATAGGCAAAGGATTGGAAATTCGATCAGAGATTCGAAGCGGCCATCGATTAAGGTAAGGGGGAGAAAAGGGTTTATAATTGGTGATAGGACATAGAAGGGTAATTGGGAGTTCCTTCCTCCCTTAGGTATATTAAGAGATTATGATAATAATGATTGAATTATATGAAATGTAGATTGTTATGATTGTGAATAACATGAGATATGTGTATGCTTTGTGTGTGAATAAGATGCACTGATGGTTGGTTGATGAGATCATGATGATCGTAAAGCATGATGTGTTCATGTGTATTGTGATATGGTATGCGTTGTTGTGTCTGCATGCGCATACATTTGATGGAATAATCATGTCGTGGATGTGATTATTCGGGATTCGTTGAGAATCGTGGTTGCAGGGATGATCGTGTCTTGTTGGAGACGTTAACGATGCATTCGGGGTTCTATTGATGAACCGTTATTATGAGTCGGTACCGCATTTGCATTGTGCATTAGAGTCACATTGCATTATGATTGATTGAATATTATGATTGATTGAATAATATGATTGATTGAATAATATGATTGATAGTTTGGTGTGATTAGGGGTGAATTACTTCTTCATATATGTCGTATGTGCCATTATATTATGAATCTATTTCTCACCCCTATTGTTTATTTTGTTGTGTCTGTGCTTCTTCGGAAGTACAGATAATTCAGGTGCGTGAGGAACGCTTTTGATGTTGATGTCTGTGTCCTAGGAGCTCTGATATGTAACGGGAACGGGGATTTTTAATATAATATTTCATTTGATTTTTATAAACTTTTATATAACTAAGTATTGAGTTAAGGAACATTGTTATGAATGAATTGTAATGCTTTTGAGCAATTTGATATTAAAGCTTTATTTCCGCTGCTTACTTTTGAATAAAAGAATGATGGTTGATTGATGATGTAGCGACTCACTTTAGTTGATTAACTCTGATTTAATGAAAAATTTATATAATTTTGAAAATGGGAAAAGTGGGTGTTACACGTTTGATCCAATGGTGGTGATTAAAGGTGACGGTTGGTAGGGAGCCATGATTTCGCTAGGATATAGGGTTATGGAAGGTTGTGTAAACGTAGGCTAGACGTGACGTTTTTCAGAAAGTGGAAATCATGGTGTTTCCTTGGGACTCAACAAAGTCACTTTATAATTAATGAGACTGACATGATGACAGAAGTTATTTCGACAGCAAAAGATATTTCTCCAGAATTAGTCGAAAACATCTTTGCTGAGGGGCAATTTGTAAGCTCATAATTTCGACATGTTGAAATTTGGAACTTGAAGTCATTTCTGTTGTTGAGAAGATGATCAGCAGAGAAGAATAAGGAAAGTGAAGATATTCAAGAAATGTTGACAAGGTTAAAAGCTCAAGTGTTTCGACAAAAGGACAAATAGTATTCTGGCAGGACAAGTTTGGAAAATTGTTTATAGCTGGGCATTTGACAAGATGAGTGTATCTTTCGACACTTCGACAGAGAAGAGTTGTTGGACAGAAGCATTATTTGGCAGATTTTGAAAGGGTTTTTCTTCTTTGAGACTTCGACAGATGAAAAGGTGCAAGGCTTCGTCACCAAAGGGAAGAATTTAAATTCAAAAGTTGCAACCTTTGACAGTTGGACACATGGAAGGTCCAGGGAAGGAAATTGCATGCAGGCTGACACTTGTCATTTAATTAGAATTTTTCCGTTCTAGGCAGTTACTTTGTTTGTATATAAATAGGATAGTTTGTGTTTAGAATGTGTGTGTGAAAACTTATACAAAATTCCTGTAAATACTCTAAGTACCCAGTGTGAGAGAAAATGAGTTTGATATTTGGAACCATGTACGTTTGAACACCATTTTTCTTTTAAGTTATTTAAATTATCAGTTTGTTTCATCAAGTTATTTTATCTTCAGTTTTATTTTACCTTTCTGCAAAGCTTTATCATTTCGCCATTTTTCTTACTTTTGTCTAAACTTAAACTTTACTTTACTTTCAAAATCAAAGCATCTAACACTTTGACATTATTGACAAAACAAACCACAAATCATTCACAACCCTAAGAGTAATTCGACAAAATAATTGCACATGTGTCCTAGGACTTGTTTGGTTGGTCCTGCAAGTAACCCAGTTTTCTAGGAGATTGGTTAACCAGAGGTTGTTCGTCAGAAATCACTGCGAACAACGGTTTATGTTGATTTGTTTTCTCACTTACCTATTAATTTAGTATTTGTATGATATGGTTTAAGGTCACATAATCTTAAACAATGCCAAAATGCCCTTTTAGATGTTTTAAGAGATTTAAATGAGTTTAAATCATTTAAACCAATGAAAATTCAAAAACAAAAATAATAAAATAAAATCAAAATGAATATATAGTTAATTCCATTTATTATTTTTTGAACATTTTGATAAAAAAAACAAAAAAAAATGAATTAAAATGAACAAAAGTTTAGCTCTAAAATGCTCGCAAAAATAAAATGAAAGCACTAAATTAATCTACGCTAAAAGCAGTTTAATAAAACAGTTTGCTTTAAATCGAAAATGCAATTTAAAAAACCCCGAATAAAAGGGCTCAGACTGATAAAAATGTGACCATGCACTGATGTGAAAAAATCAAACAGGCATACCAAAATGAAATATGTGTAGCGTGGCTTAGTTAAACACATAGGTGCGGGCTTGAATTCTAAATTTTCTGCCCGCTAACTTTTCACGCATTTGAAAATCGATCGATGGGTCTCTCATTAAAACCTTAATTTTATTCTAATCGACTTTTTAAATATTCTACTAAAATAAATGCATACTATGATATGTAGATGATGCAAATGTCTTGATGAATGTAATAATTTATTAATTATGGTGCAAAATATGGATATGACAGTATTATATAAATTTTTTTGGTAACTATAAAAAAATCATAATAAATATATTTCATTAATATAAAAAAATACAATAAATAATTCTAATTCCTAATAATAATAATAACTTTTGTGCATGTTTTCAAAACAAAATCACGATGACCATAATCATTTTATTTAATTACAATGAAAAAATATAATCATTTAATAAAATATATATAATGATGTTATAATTTTTATTATTTATGTTATTTAACTTCATCTATATCAAATAAATTTTATATTTTATTTATTTATTTAATCAAATATATAAATTATTTTAATTATTATAAATTTTAATATATCAATAATATTTTAAACAAACTCGTGCAAAAACATGAGTGTTTACTCAATTCTAATTGAATATGAAAGATAATTTATTTTTCTCTATTGTGGTGTCATATTCTAATATGGTATCAAAGTAATAAAAAAATCTTTATTCATTTTCTTAATTTCTTTTTCTTTTTCTCTTTTCTTTCTTTCTCTATATTCTTCCTACAAAGCCTAATTTTTCTCCTTCAACCGTTCTCTCTTATCGTCTCTTTGTCATCCTCCTTCTCATTATCAATGATAGAAAACTATTACTCTGACTTATTCACAAACCCCTCAAATTCTTATTATCTTAATTTGAAAGAAAATTGTTTTATATCCCTCGTTACACAACCTATCTACCATCTAAACTACACATCGTATATGCGAGCTATAAAAGTTGCACTTATTTCCATTAGCAATGTATGATTCATCCATATCCTTTTCCCAACCATCTATTAGCCATGCATTTTTACAATCCATGGATTAGCTGCAACAACATGGTATTTACTTGGCTTTAATGATCCATCTAAAAAAATATTGTGAAATTTACCCTCTAAATCAACAATGTGAACACCGATTGGAAGAATCTTGAAAACCATATCTGTAAAGGTGATATCTTCAAGATTCCAGACATTTAGTATGATCTTACTCATCTTCATCAAGATAAACTAGATATTTCTACCTATTTACCAAATTCACTTCACTCTGAAAGAAAAATGATTATTTATGCCCTACTCGTGAATGTACATATGCCATACAATGCACTTGTGGTGCCGCTTATGAACTTCGTAAATATAAAGACAAAGACCCTATCATAAAATTCCTCAATGGGCCCAAAGATCAATTCTTAAATTTTGGTTTCTAAATCCTTCTTACGGAACCATTATCCTCATTGGACAAACCCTTTCCAATGGTTTTAGGTTAAGAACATCCTTTGACCTCTCAAATCCCTTCTACTGATTCTCCTAAAAATCAACCCTTAGTTATGCAACGTCAACCCTATAACATTTTTGGGGGATTAAGAGGAACCAATATTTCCAACACTCGGGTAGATATATTACCAACATGGTTTGTCGTCATCATTCTCAGAGAATTAGTATCCATTATGGAAGAAAGAACTGTATCGTTAACAATTGTTTCACGAAACATGGTTACCTTCCCGAATACCATTACAAAATACCAAAACCTCTCATAAAAAATACTAATGGATCCACCCATGTTCATGTTTCCACTAATACTTAACAAAATTATGTGATTTCCCAAACATCCATTCATGAACAATATTACAAAATTATACAAATGCTCAACCAAAGCCATGACTTTTCTTCTCCTTAAGAAATTGAATCCACAATTTCCATGCATTAGACTCCTCATAAGAAGTTGCACCTCTTGGGAGGGATTTCCATCAAGCCCTCGGACAAGACTTATGATCATGTCTCTTATGTTAGACAACAATTTTGTCTCTTATGTGTTATTTTTTAGTCTGATCTTGTTTGATGAAACACTAAGTCCTTCAGGCAAGAGTTTAGTTAGCATATGGAATATAATTCCCTCAAGAAAAGTTAGATATGTCCCAAATGATGAGACTATAAGCCCCTTAGGTGAGACATTTAACCTCTCAGGCAGGACTTCCATTGAGCACTCAGGCAATACTTGTGATCAAGTCTCTTAGGCTTGATCTCAGTAGTGCCTCTTAAGCGTGATTTATGAGTTTGATCCCACCCGAGAAACATTATGTCACTCAGGAGAGAGTTTAGCTAGCATAAGGATTCCAAGTCCCTCAGGCAAAGTTATATTAACTTAGATAATGAGACTATAAGTCCATCGGGAGAAGTTATATGTAGCTTAGATAATGAGACTATAAGTCCCTCGGGTGTGGCGTTTGACCTCTTGGGAATGACTTCCATTGAGCCATTGGGCAAGACTTTTGATTAAGTATCTTAGGTTGAATATATATCACACCTGTTAGGTGTAATTTCTAAGTCTGGTCTCGCCTGAGGAAACACTAAGTCCCTTAGGCAATAGTTTATTTGGCTTATGGAGTCCAATTCCCTCAAGAAAAGTTATATGTATCCCATGTGATGAGACGCCAAGTCCCTCTGGTGAGGCATTTGACCTCTTTGGCGGGACTTCCATAGATTTTTCAGGCAAGACTTGAGATCAAGTCTCTTAGGCTAGATCATGGTTGCGCCTCTTAGGTGTGATTTTTGAGTCTGATCCTCCCCGGGGAAATACTTAATCCCTTAGGTGATAATTTAGTTAGCTCTGGAAGTCTAAGTACCTCAAGAAAAGTTATATGTGGCCCGATTTATGAGACTATAAGTCCATCAGGTAAGGGTTTGGACCTATCGGGTAGGACTTCCATCAATCCCTCGAGCAGGACTTGTGATCAAGTCTCTAAGGCTAGATCTCGATCGCGCCTCTTATGGTCAATTTCAAATTTTGATCCCACCTGAAGAAATATTAAGTTCCTTAGGCGAGAGTTTAGTTAGCCTAAGGAATCTAAGTCCTTCAAGAAAAATTATATGTAGTTGGTTAATGACTCTAAATGTCCATCAAGTGAGGCGTTGGACAACTTATTTGCATTTCCCTTAGCGGTGGGAAGGATCTTCGCCCTAAAGTCCAACATAAAAACATTTCCTCAAGGGGCGACAATGATCTTTGTAAAGAAACTCAAAGTACGAGCATTACCTTAATGGGTAGAAAGGATCTTTGTCGTGAAGTCCAACATAAAAACATTGCCTCAAGGAATGACAAAGATCTTTGTGAAGAATTCCAGCTGACGAATATTTCCTCAAAGAGTGGCATGATCTTTTTCATGAAGTCCAACATACAAATATTTTCTCAAAGGTGACAAGGATTTTTTTCAAAAAGTCCAACATATAAGATATTTAGGAAAAACACCTATGTTAGGAATAAATCGCTCAAGAATTTTTCATAGGTACATAGTCATGATGTTTATTTGAGAATTACAAATAATTTAACTGTAATAGTATCTCAGTTGAAACATTCCAAGCTTTGGGAAATAGTGGTCATTCCAACTCTTATATCTTGTATGCCCCATGAGAGAGCTTCTGAAATATGTGATATGGCCCCTCCCAGTTACATTGTAGATTTCCTTGTTGTGCGGGTAGAACCACTTATTTTAAGATCAGGTATTTTTCTTGCATTTCTCTCGGTTTAACTTTGGATTTATATCTGCTATAGGCCTTGTGCTTGGCTGCAAATTCTTGAACATGGCTACTTGTCTTAATTTGTCGATCACTTATGTCACACACTTCAATCCTACCTTCTTCACGTATTCATTAAACCAAGATTGTCACCATGAGGGTGTATCGATTTTCCACAAGTAGCTTGTGTTCGCTCCATAGACTATGGCAAATTGAGTTTCCTTGGTGGTGGAATGTGGAGTGGTGTGGTATGACCACAATATCCAATGAATTAGTTTCGTTCATAAACCATTGGCATCATTAAGCTTCTTTTTTAGTCCCTTCAAGATTACTTTGTTTGCTGACTCTGTTGGGCTATTGGTATGAGGGTGTACAACATACACAAACTCCATATACACTCCCAAGTCTTTGCAAAGATCACTGCCCATAGTACTAACAAAATGGGTCCTATTGTTAAATATAATCGCTTCAAGAATTTTGTATATGTGCATAAACTTTTTCCAATAGAAACGGTGAACTCTCTGCTCTTATTTTGGCAACAATATCTAGTTCTATCTATGTGGTAAAATAATCAATTCTCATCATCAAGAACATTGATTGACCTTGTGCCAGAGTGAACGACCTCAAAATGTCCACGCTCCACTGGTAGAAAGGTTCGGGCAAAGTTGTCAACTAAAGAAGTTCTTCAGGGGCGTGGTGAAGGTCTGCATGCCTCTGGCATTGATCGCACTTCTTGACAAAGGCGGTGTTATCTTTCATTAGATTAGCCCAATAATACCTCGCCCTTAACAGTTTGTGGGCGATGGATTTTTCACCAATGTGATAATTACAGGCTTTATGTACCTCTACAAGTACCAGAGAGGATTAATGCTTGCCCAAGCATAACAATATGGGAGAAGCCCTCCCTATTTTATAAATTTTTCTAGAAAGAAAGGTGTATTTGGAAGTCTGTTTCCATACTTTTTTTGCTTCTCCCTCATCTAGTGGAAGCTCATCAGGCTGTAGATAACATAGTATGGGCGACATCTAGATAGATTTGGGGACCACTTCCCGGGAGTAAACCTCATCTTCATCGATTCTAGGGGAGGCGAGAGTCTCCTGGATGGATGTTTTGTTAAACCCTGATTTCTTGATGTGGCTAACTTAGACAGGGGGTCGGCTATAAAGTTTTACTCGCGTGGACGACTCTATTTCAAAGGAGGTGAAACGAAAGGAAACATTTTGTACCTCTTGCATATATTTTATTATTTGTGGATCCTTAGATTGGTATTATCTAGAGACTTGGTTGGCGACTATCTGGAAGTCACTTTTGGCTTTTAGTCTAGAGGCTCCCATCTCAATTTCATTGATCATTCCAACAATGAGAGCCTCGTACTCCTCGTGGTTGTTGTTGGCGTTGGCCTTGAATTTTAGTGTTTGCTCGATGAATATGTCTTCAGTTCCTTCAAGTATTATCCCGATGGCGCTTCCTTTTACCTTTGAGGCTCCATTTCTAGATAATGCCCACTTTGGAGGTGTCTCCTTGTATTCAAGCAAGTTTAATTCTACCACAAAATTTACTAGAGCTTGTAATTTGATGCTACCTTTGAGGCGTAATGGATGTTGTATTTCGAGATTTCTACTGCCCAAGATATCATCCTTCCCGCTAAATCAAGTTTATTCAAAACTTGACGAACAAGATCGATAATTTTCACCAGGATCTTGTGACCTTAAAGTATAATATCAATTTCCTCTCTACAACAACAATGGCTAGCGGTAGTTTCTCAATCTTTTGATAGCATTCTTCGACGCCCCTAGACACCTTGTGTTGGTGTAAGCCCTAAAGGCCAATACTTTTGGTACTTGTATCGAATTATTTATTAATAATAAAAAAGGAATTTCTTTATTATGTTTGTTTTTCCAAAATGATAAAGTCCCTAGAATAGCTAGTTCATTTAATAAAATATTAAGTGTGACTTAAATCATGAGATTCCATTAAACATAAGGACACTATTCTTAAAGCATCCATAGTCGAGTTTTAATGTGAAATGGGATAGCCTTAAAGCATTAAGACTATTATGTAGATAGACTGATGATCACATCTCATGGATCATGGATAAGGAGTTATCAAGTCTTCACATAGGTATGAATATTAGGAGTAATATTTATACTGGATTGACCCACTATGAGAGTACTACATAGAATGTTATGTAAAGTGTCATAAGTCACTCCCATTGGTATAGTGGTGTATGTCACCCTTCGACCTGAAACTACTATGGACCCTAGATGTAGAGTCAAGTACTTTATTGTTGATCAAACATTGTCTGTAACTGGATGATCATAAAGAGAGTTGATGGTTACTTCACAAAGCATGATGGGGGACATAAGTAGTCTAGATGGAATTTGCTCATCCTGCATAACAGGATAAATGTCTAAAGGCCCAATATTAAACTGGACAAGGATGACACGATATATGTCTTGTGTTCAATATAGGCATGAGGGTAAAAGGGTAATTATACACACAAGTACTATCACAAAAGGTTTTGTCATATAACATGACAATTTTGTGACTTAGGTAGCAGTGATGTGTTGCTAGATATCCTTCACTATTTATTATGTTAAATACATGATTTAATATAATTGTCAACGTCGTGAAATCCCACAGGGTCACACACATAAGGACAATTAGAGAATGGGTAGAATAAATAAGGTACACCGTAAGGTACGGTGCACTAGAATGGAATACGGAATATGATAAGGTACCATGTGCTTAATTAACATATGATATAATAATAGTTATTATTAATTTTATAATAGTTATAAAATATAATAATAATAATAATAATAAAATTATGTTTATTATAATAATATTTATTATAATAATATAATAATACAATAATATTATTATTGAGTTGGGCTTTTAGCTTGAAGCTCACACAAGTAGTTCTATAAATAGAACCCCTGTGCAGAAGCTTAAAAGTTATTGTTGTTGAAACCCTGGTCGTATTCTATTTTTCCTCTCCCTCACTCTAAATCTTCAATTTAATCAGCTAGCATTGTGACTGAAGGAAGTCGTTCGTGTGAAATGAGTAGAGGCGTTGTTCATCGTACAACGCTCGTGATCATCCATCGTTTCAGATTCAAAGGTTTTATCGCCACAAGAGATAACTTTTCTATCACAAATCATGACCTTTCGTAAGGATCTCTAAAGAGAATTTTTTGTTTTCCATTCCATTTATATTGCTAATTTCCCTTTAGTGGTATCAGAGCCACTTACGAAACCATGCGTTTGGTAACTGTTTATTTTCTGTTATTTTGTTTTAATTGGATTAAAACACGTAAAAAAAATTAAATCAAATTCGGATATTGAATTTTTGGCATCATATTGTGTACGGTTGGGATGATTGATATTGAATATGCTTCGGAATCTGACAATAGTATGGTGAAGCAGCGATATGTCAATTGTCCATAAGTTACACATATATGATCGATCTAATTCATATGTGATATTAATTAACTTTGATGCAAAGATAGTATATTGGATATACTATGTTATTTCGTCAATTCAAATCATGTAATGATTATCATTCGTTTGAGTAATTTGCGGTCATCTGCTTCGGAATCCGACTTTAGTATGGAGAAGCAATGGCATACGAATCAATCATACTGAATTATTAATCATGGTGTTTTGATGGTATGAAATTGTTGCATTAGGGTTTATGACGTCACAAGGGTTGCACTGTCAATAAGGTCTGTGGTAAAAGTCATGTATTATGTAAGTGAGACGATCTCAGTGAGGGAAGCGTGACGGCGTGACAGTCTTCATAGACTTAAGTGTGACGGTTGTCACATAGTTAAGGGTGATGGTCGTCACAAGGTCTTGACAAGTGACAGTTAGCATATAATTTGTGACGATCGTGGGCAGCAAGATGGCGCAAATGTTGTGTCGATACATTTTGCACTTTAGGTTATGCACTTGCCGAAAATTCAATTTGATTTATTTAATTAACATGATTTAAATTAATAATAATAAAATTTGTTTATTATTTTTCTTGTGTTGATCAGTTATGGCCTTAGTTTAATTTTCTTTGTTTTGGATTTTATAAATACAAGTTTCCTTCATGTAATATATTATTATGAAGAAAGAGAAGACTACAAAACAAAGAAGTAAAGATCATATGTAAAACGAGTTTCCTTTATGTAATATGTTATTATGAAGAAAAGAAAAAAGACTACAAAACAAAGAAGGACAATCTTGGAGATCTTGCTTGGAGAAGTGAAGATCGTTATTAGGTTTAGCTTAAGTTCTCTCATTGACTTAGGAGAACAATTGCGCTAGGGGTCATAACTATTTCATTTGTATGTATGTTATATATATTGTATGTATGTTGATGCATTTGTAGGGAACTACTTATATGATAAATAAGCTGTGAGATCAAACTAATTAAAATTCCCTCAAAACTAATATTAAGTTTTTGCTTTCCAAGTTTTAGAACTCATCAAGACTAGTATTGAATATCATAGTTTTCGCCTAACGCGAGGTGCATGTTATATATTAGTAAGGTGTGATGGGATAAATGTAATATCCAATTTCTAAAACAATGGGTCAAACTTAACTGAATAAAATATAATAAGATTATATACGTTTAGAAGCAAGAGTTGGAAATGATCCATATGATGGATTGGAAAAAGGAGTTATTCACCCAACTAAAATATTCGAGAATATATTGGATGCAATTGGAAGGATTTCCTACCTAAATGGTCGAGTTTTGTGTAATCAGCCTGGCCTTGACTTAAAACAAAGCGAAATATGGATCTCGATCCACTAGAAAATCTTCCAACGGGATTTTCCGAATCAAATGATGAGGGTCATTTGTTTTGAGTAAAATAGTGGGAGTATATTTAATTAAAGGCCTAATTAAATATATATTTTTAATGATACTTATATCTTTACATTTTATTTTGTAGATTACCATGACAACAAACACATCTAATAACATTTTGCGATCAATCCTTAATAAGGAAAAGTTTTATGGGACACATTTTCTAGATTGGCACCAAAATATGAGGATTGTCCTCAAACATGACAAAACGTTGTATGTCTTAGAGTCACCTGTTCCTGATGAGGAACCTCCTAGTTTTGCTCCTAAGGCTGAAAGAGATGCTTATAAGAAGCATGTCGATGATGCCAATGAAACTTTTTGCCTCATGTTGGCTACCATGAATTCTGGATTGCAAAAGCAACAGGAAAACACGACAGCGTTCGATATGATTGAACATTTGAAGATGCTCTATCAAGAGCGGGAAAGGCATGAGAAGTTTGAAGTTTCAAAAGCCCTTTTCCTAGCCAAGCTAGCTGAGGGAAGCCCAGTAGGAGCCCATGTAGTCAAGATGATTGGGTATATGGAGAATCTTGAAAGATTGGGTTTTCCCCTCAAAAAGGAGATTGGAACTGATTCGATCGTGCAATCGTTGCCGGAGATTTTCGATCAATTTGTACTTAATTTCAACATGAATGATATGGACAAACCTCTTCCTGAATTTATAAGCATGTTAAGAACTGCTGAGCAAAATCTGAAGTCAAAAGGGAAATCCATTTTGATGGTCAGTAATGGAAAGAAACATAACAAAAGGCCCACCAAGCAGGGTGGTAAATTAAAAGGCAAGGAAGTTTCCAAACCCAAACATACTACGCCTTCTTTGAAGCCTAGTGAAGGCATAGCTAAGGAGGGCACTTGCTTCTATTGTGGTAAGACCGAACACTGGAAGAGAAACTGCCCAAAGTAGCTGGAAGATAAGAAGAATGGAGTGGAGACTTCAAATTTAGGTATTTTTGTTATATAAATTAATTTATATACTTTTGCATCATGGGTATTAGATACTAGATGTGGTTCTCACATTTGTATCAATGTGCAGGGACTAAAAATGAGTAGAGATTTGGCAAAAGGTGGAGTTGACCTACGAGTCAGCAATGGAGCAAAGGTTGCAGCTTTAGCCGTAGGAAATTATGTTTTGACTTTAACTAGTGGTTTAATAATTTAGTTAGAGAACTATTATTATGTATCTGCAATTAGCAGGAATATTATTTTCGTTTCTTGTTTGGACAAGTTTGGTTGTTCATTTATAATAAAGAACAATTATTGCTCTATTTATTTAAATTATATATTATATGCTACTGCAAAAATGAACAATGGATTGTATATCCTTGATCTTGAAATGCCAATTTATAACATTAATACAAAAAGGATAAAACCTAAATAGTTAAACCCAATTTACCTTTGGCATTGTCGCTTAGGCCATATAAATAAGAGGCACATCTCCAAACTCCATAAAGATAGACTCTTGGATTCGTTTGATTACAAATCATATGATACATGCATATCTTGTTTAATTGGAAAGATGACAAAGATCCCATTCACAGAAAAAGGTGAAAGGACAAATGATCTTTTGGCCCTCATACATATTGATGTATGTGGACCACTGAACATACCAACCAGAGGAGGTTTTCAATACTTCACACATTTACTAATGATTTCAGTTGATATGGTTATGTGTATTTGATGAAACACAAATCTGAATCCTTTGAAAAGTTCAAGGATTTCAAGAATGAATTACAAAACCAATTATGGAAGAATATTAAAACTTTTCGATTAGATCGAGGCGATGAATATTTAAGCCTAGAGTTTGATGACCATCTAAAAGAATGTGGGATTCTATCCCAACCCACTCCTCCTGGAACACCAAAATGGAATGGTGTGTCTGGGAGAAGAAATTGAACCTTGTTAGACATGGTCCGATCTATGATGAGTCACGTTGATCTTCCAAAATCCTTTTGGAGACATGCACTACTGATAGTAGCTTACACACTTAACCATGTTCCATCCAAAAGGTAGAAAAGACACCATATGAGATATGTCTTACATGAAGATTTGGGGTTGTGAAGTTTATGTGAAATGACAAGTTTCAACTAAGCTTGAGCCAAAATATGACAAATGCTTTTTTGTGGGGTATCCTAAAGAAACAAGAGGATATTACTTCTACAATCCTTTTGAGGGAAAAGTGTTTGTCGGTCGAACTGGAGTCTTCTTATAAAAAGGACTATATTTCCAAAGGAATCAGTGGGAGGAAAGTAGAGCTTGAAGAAATTCAAGAATCACAAAGTATTGATACAGCTATGGAGGAATTAGAGCAAGAATCACAAACAGTTGTGGAAGAGCAACTTGCTCAAGTAGAACAAGACCAACATAGGACTAGCAGGATACGTCACCAACTAGAGATATGGATATCCCATAACTGATCAAGGTGATGTATTACTCATGGATCAAGATGAGCCTGTGACCTACCAAGAGGCCATAATTGTTCCTGATTCTGAGAAGTGGCTAGAAGCCATGAAATCTGAAATGGATTCCATGTACATAAACCAAGTTTGGACCTTGGTAGAGCCTCTTGTAGGACTTAATCCTATAGGATGCAAATGGGTCTTAAAAAAGAAGACTGACAATGATAGTAAGGTACATACCTATAAGGCAAGACTGGTTGCTAAAGGTTATAAAAAAATCATGGGATAGACTATGATGAAACCCTTTCACCAGTTGGAATGCTTATCTATTCAGATTTTACTTGTTATCGCTGCATATCATGATTATGAAATATGGCAGATGGATGTCAAGATTGCTTTCCTTAATGGGAATCTTCTTAAGGATGTGTACATGACACAACCTAAGGGATTTGACATACCTGAAGAAGCCTAAAAGATATGCAAGTTACAACGATCATCTATGGATTGAAGTAAGCTTCCAGAAGATGGAATCTTTGTTTTGATGAAACTGTAAAATAGTATGGATTCATAAAGAATGAATATAAGCCTTGTGTCTACAAGAAGATTAGTGGGAGCATGGTCATTTTCCTGGTATTATATGTAGATTACATATTACTCATTGGAAACGATATCCCTACCTCGCAACAAGTAAAAACTTGGCTAGGGAAATTCTTTTCTATGAAGGACCATGGTGAAGCAGCCTATATATTAGGAATCAGGATCTATAGAGATAGATCACAAAAACTGCTTGGCCTAAGTCAGAGTACATACATAGACAAAGTGTTGAGACACTTTAATATGCATGATTCCAAGAAAAGGTTTATACCTATGCAACATGGCATGTGTCTATCAAAAACACAGTCCCCTTCAACTAAGGAAGAAAGGGATCGCATGAATAAGATTCTATATGCATCTGCAATAGGAATTATCATGTATGACATATTATATACTCGACCAGATGTCTCGTATTCTTTAAATGCAACGAGTGGGTACCAATATGATCCTGGTGATGCCCACTAGGTAGCTTTCAAGAACATCCTTAAGTACTTGAGATGGACTAAGGATACATTCTTGATATACGGAGGTCAGGAAGATATCACCGTAATTGGTTACACCGATGCTAACTTCTAGACAAATAAGGATGTCTTTAAACCGCAATCTGGTTATATGTTCTGCCTAAGTGGTGGCGCTATAAGCTGGAAAAGTTCAAAGTAAGAAACAGTTGTTGATTCTACAACCGAGGTCGAGTATATTGTGGCCTCAAATGTAACAAAGTAAGTTTTTTGGATCAAGAAGTTCATTAGTGAACTTGGAATAATCCCTAGCATTGTGGATCCCATTGATCTCCATTGTGATAACAATGGTGCCATCGCACAAGCTAAGGAGCCTAGATCTCACCAACGATCCAAACACATACTTAGGCGTTATCATCTCATTCAAGAGATAATAGATCGTGGAGATGTGAAGATATGAAGAGTACCTACACTTGACAATATTGTTGACCCACTAACAAAACCTCTTGCGTAGCAGAAGCATGATAATCATACTAGATCTATGGGTATTAGGGTTATGCCTGATTGGCTCTTGTGCTAATGCGAGATTGTTGGTGTAAGCCCTAGAGGCCAATACTTTTGTACTTGTATCAAATTATTTATTAATAATAAAAAAGGCATTTCTTTATCATGTTTGTTTTTCCAAAATGATAAAGTCCCTAGAATATCTAGTTCGTTTAATGAAATATTAAGTGTGACTTAAATCGTGAGAATCCATTAAACATAAGGACACTATTCTTAAAGCATCCATAGTAGAGCTTTAATGTGAAATAGGATAGCCTTAAAGCATTAAGATTATTATGTAGATAGACTAATGATCACATCTCACGGATCATGGATAAGGAGTTATCAAGTTTTTACATAGGTATGAATATTAGGAGTAATTTTTATACTAGATTCATCTACTATGAGAGTACTACATATAATGTTATGCAAAGTGTCATAAGTTACTTCCATGGTGATAGTGGTGTATGTCACCCTTCGACCTAAAACTACAATGGACCCTAGATGTAGAGTCAAGTACTTTATTATTGATCAAACGTTGTATGTAACTGGATGATCATAAAGACAGTTGATAGGTACTTTACAAAGCATGTTGAGGGACATGAGTAGTCTAGATGGAATTTTCCCATCCTGTATAACAAGATAAATGTCTAAGGTCCCAATATTGAAATGTAAAAAGATGACATGGTATATGCCTTGTGTTCAATATATACCTTAGGGTAAAGGGGGAATTGTACACACAAGTACTATCACGAAAGGTTTTGTCAGATCTCATGACAATTTTATGACTTGGGTATCAGTGATGTGTTGCTAAATACCACTCACTGTTTATTATGTTAAATACATGATTTAATATAATTGTCAATGTCTCGAAATCCTACAGGGTCACACACATAAGTACAGTTAGAGAATGAGTAGAATAAATAAGGTACATTGTAAGGTACAGTGCACTAGAATTGAATACTGAATATGGTAAGGTACAATGTGCTTAATTAACATATGATATAATAATAGTTATTATTAATTTTATAATAGTTATAAAATATAATAATAATTGTAATAACCCAAAATTTTCCCTCTCATTTTCATGTAATTTAGCATATCACATTGCATATACAAATCCATATCATGACCTAAAACATTACATCATAACCATCATAGTAAAGGCATAAGGCTTGTGATCAATGACTGAAGAATTTGATGGTCATCCAAAGGCAATAAAAGGGATACATGGATTCTCAACATTGTGAAAAGGTTTAAAAACATCCCACAAGATCTCATTTGATTCCCCAAGTCTCAAAAGAAGTGGATTGATTAAGGAATTCAAGTAGTGCAACATCTCCTAACAAAAGGGGCTGAAATTAGGGTTTCTGATTAAATGAGCTTCCGAAGGAGATTTTGGTTCAAAATTGATCTCACTATTTTCTACATGATATTAAGTGTCTAGGGTTGAAATTTCATCCATTGAATCATTTTGGAGGATCTTCAATTGATCAGTTACTTGAAAATCAAGGAATTGGGGAAAAGTCAACCATGCTGAGTAAAAAGTAAACTCCTGACTTTTTGAGGTAAAATTCATGAAATTGAGGTTTTAAGAAGTCCATGTACCAAATTTTATCAAGAAATGATGGAGGGATCCTTATAAATCAAGAAAATCAAGAATTACCAATTTTGGAAAAATTAGGGTTTCCAAAAATGGCAAATTTTGGCCATTTTGCAGCCATGTTCAAGAGAGGACTCCTCCCAAAATAAAAGACAAAAAAAAATTCCACTTGGGCTATTTTAAAGAGGGTATTCTAAGCTTAAAATCCATAGGTGGAACATGTTCATAGCATTAAAATTGAAGAAGTTATGATCATTCAAAGTTTGAGCAAAATAGGGCAAAACCAAGGAATGCCTTGTATCATGCACGTGTGTCAGGCCAAGCAATTTGTCAAATAGGTGGTGTGTCATAATTATTTCTATTTTTCTCCATCAAAATGAACTCAAATGGAAAATCTTCCAACGTGAAAGTTGTTCATTTCCATGTTTTCTTCAAGGTTGATATTGGACATTTTTTGATCTGGTTAATTTATCTTGGCCATATGATGGGTTAAAGGGGGATTCCAACACTGATCATTGCTATGGGAAAATTTCCCTAGGCAAGCAAATCTTTGCAGGCATGTGAATGCAGTTTTGTGGCAATGAGTTCAAAGGCACATTTGATTGACATAGAGACCACATCTCATGTTGGTATGAACACCAAACATATTGTATGAAACATTCCCTTCAATTTGGGCACAAGAAGTTCATGTTTTAATGCATTGAGCTTGAAGGTTCATCTCATCAAAGTTCAACATTTCACATATGGTTTTCTTGAATGCCAAGGCATAAGATAATGGTTGTATTAAGGTTTGACTCATCCAATCCAGTTTGCAGACCTCATGCAACTTCAATGTGATCACAAGGCATTGCACTTATGGATTTAAATTATCATATGCTTGCATACACACCATGCTGCCATGCACTTGATGAAAATTCAAGCAAATGAGAAAATTCAATAACCAGCCAAGATACATTGATCTGATCAGCTTCTCCATACATCACTCAGCCTCATCATAAGTAACATGAACACTAGTGCATTGAATCAAGCTCGAGCCAAGCAAATTCAGTTACACCATTGATCCACACACCCTTTACTTTGGTCACTTCACCCTCAAGCTAAATAACTCTAGTTCTAACTGTTAGCTATAGTTAGTTAGCACTAACCATGCATATATAAGAGGTATATCTAATTGAATTGTTCATGAGTCTCATTTGATCAAAATCACACCAAAAACTCCATCAAATTCTCTCTGATTTGGCTTTGATTTTTGTGAAGAAATTGCACTGATTTTTTATTCGAGCTAGCTTCATTCATCATCAATACATCTTAAGCTTCCTCAATCCATCATCCTCATCATCTTGTAACCAGTTTCCATGGATCAAATGGCTTGAATCTTCAAGAATCCATCTATGCATCACCACTGCATTTTCCAAGTTTTGCCAAGAATCCAAGGTATTTGAGTGTTTATTTCACTCTGTTGGAGCTCAAGAACAAGTGGCAAGCATAATGGGATCCTCCTCTCTAGTTTTTCTCAACAAATTCAAGCACTGCATCTCAGGTTTCACCTTGATTCTCATGTCTTGATTTCATAAATTTTGGTTGTTTTTATGATGATTAAAGCTGGATAGAAGCATTGCAATGCCTGGCTAGTTGATAGGCACCATAAGTGCTTAGGTGGAGTTTTTAGGTTGAATATTGTTTGCTTCGATTTGAGAAATGTATGCGTGGTTAGTGAGTTTTGATGCCAGATTCTTAGTGTGCGTGAGTTTCTGATCAGTTTGATAACAAGAGTTTGCATTTTTGAGAGATGTGTGACTGAACCCTAACGAGTGTCACTGGAGAATTTGACCGGTGACTGCTACAGTGCTCTAGCTTTTGTCACAATTTTAAGTCACAATTGTTAGATAGGTTTGATCATAGGGCTCTCACATTTCCAGCACATAAATGAAAGTGTACTTCTCACGTGTCCATTGAGTGAGTGATGAGAGATCATGCGCGTGTCATCCACCCTTTGTTATCATGGGATTCCATCAGGTTCATTAGATTGGCAGACTTTGACTTGCATTGTGTGCATGAGATAGATCTTGTGGTTCAGATATAAATCAATAGGTTGACCAGGTCCACCATAATTCAGGTGTATCCAGCGCCTGTGGGTCTGGGCCTAAGTTTCTCTTCACGCCCCTATTGTAATAGGCCCAACACTTTTGAACTAAGAATTCCTACTGATTGCACCTCCCTTCATTCTTTCTTTTATTTTAATTTCCCTTTTTATTTCATTTTCAATTTTTATTTTACAAAAATATCAAGGCACCTCTAAAAATCCCAAGTAAATTCCCTCTGAGTTTTCATAATATTACAAAATTTCCACATTTTTTATTTTCATTTTCCATTTATTTTTGAACCATAATTAATTGTTCATTTTATTTTCTTTTGGTTTTTCCACATTTTGACCAATAGCTCTTCACAAATTTATTTCTGCTAAAAAAAATTGATATTGATCCCATTCTTTTTGTTCTACTCAGAAAACACCTTTAGGTCCCTAAAAAGATTTTTGCCTTATTTTTTAGGTCATGTTTAGGTCTTGTTTGAGTCCATTCTTTGAGCATTACTCTTCAAAACCATAATAAACTTTGTGCTTTGGTTTGATTGAGTAAAACTCCAAATTTTGGTGAGATCTCTTGGAAACATGTTAGTCCCTGGTTTGAGGTCTTGAATTTCAATTCTCATAATTTTTTCATATCATTTTATATTTTTTAAGTCCCTTGTGTTACAAGTCACTTTTTGCCCCTTATTTTCTTATCCTTTTCATGCCATTTTGACAAGGCATTTATGCCATTCATTTGAGGTCATCAATGTGATTCCCTAAGGTCCTATTAGATGTCTTCTGATCATTTGTATCCATTATAGTTCATCACACTTTGAATTTTTAGGTTACTTGATCCTTAAGTCACCTATGTGTTCATGTATGCCATCTTTGCCCTAATGCACATTCTTCTTTCATCTTCACACTTCAAAATCCATTTTGTGAGTATGATAATCATGTTATATCATTTTTATACATCTTATAAGTGTCCACATCCATTTTCATGTCTTCATCTCAAGTCATAAGTCTTTATGCCTTATTTGGTTTACTTTGATACTTAAAGACTTCAAAATCAAACCTCTTTGCTCCTTAACCTTAATGTCATTCATTATAGTTCTTTGGTGGTTAATTTTTGAGTTTAAACTCCTTCTTAACTTTTCATTAAGCCCCTGGTTTTTTTATGGGAATTTCAAGTTTCATTATTCATGTTTGAATCTTTCTTCCTTTAGAAATCACATGTTCAATTCTCATTCTTTCATCCTTCAACCTTATGTTTGAATCTTTCTAACTTGAATCTCTCTCTTCCCATTTTGGTTTGCATCTTGAGACACTTTCATTTAGTGTTAGGTTCTGTTTTTAACATTCACCTTTGACCTCATTCAAGTTTACCTTGCATTTTCATTCAAATGCTTCATCTAACTCCACCTTGCTTTCTATTAGAGTTTAGAACTTCATTAGGGCATAGTTTGTTAAGGTTTGATCTTATAACCTTAGAATACTTTAATAGGGTTTAGCTACTGACTTTAGAAGCTTGTTATCATGTAAGATCCTTTAGCTTTAGGTATTAACCCTAGGAGGTCCTGAATACCCTTTCCTTAGCTAGTTTGAGCTAGTTTAAGCTTTTGTCATGCTTTATGTGTTTAATATGCTTTGTAAGGCTATCTTTTGTTTTGTATGGAGGTTGAGGTAAGCCTTGTTATATACTACTTCCTCATCTTATTTATTCCTTCTAAATGTGTTTGTCTTAGCACTTGGTGCTTTGCTTGTATATGCTCTCCTTTTTTTTAGAAACAACTTCCTTAGGAAGTAAGTTGAGTTCTAATTCTTTTATTTTCTTCTTTTCCTTTCTCATTAGGATTAGAAAACCACACAAACCATTAGGATCCTCTTTTGCATGCAATAAACAATTTAGGGTTGTGTCTTAGTCCCCCGTAGTTTGTCTTTTTGCAACTTGAGTCCTTCTTTCTCATCTCATAAAGAAAAACAATAAAACACCTAATAAAGGTTGAGTCTTCTCATACGACATGAGACTTTGTTGTGGGTTACTTATACACGTCCTATTTC
Organism: Lathyrus aphaca; assembly: GCA_963966055.1. Classification (NCBI taxonomy): domain Eukaryota; kingdom Viridiplantae; phylum Streptophyta; class Magnoliopsida; order Fabales; family Fabaceae; genus Lathyrus; species Lathyrus aphaca. Next base: position 116,708,576 of record OZ014524.1, on the reverse strand, counting down.
GGGGCAAGGTGTAAGACATCTACCACAATGAAGAAGTCTTAGTATGAGAATGTTTCACAAATAACAAACAAAACACTTCTTTAAAAGACAGTAAACAAACAACACTCGTCTTTTCCTTCGGGAATTCTTTTCTCACCTCGCTCACTCTAAACGCGAACTTGTGACAACTTGTCTCATTTTCAAGACGGTAACGCACTTGTACCAGAAGAGCCCGCAACGCCTGAGCATAGACATACACAGTCCAACTCATAAAAAAACACAAATAAATAGTTCCCGCCTTAGTTAGGTGAACTACGTCGACTCTGATCCTCATTTTCCCGATGAGGTACGTAGGCAGTGGGGTAGGGCCCGTTCGAGAACACTCTTTATTTTCCCTACATTTTCCCTTTTCTTTTTGTTCTCTTTTTTCTTGTTCCCTCTCTCATTCCAGTTCCAGTTAGCGGTTTTTATTCAGCAACTTCATATTTCTCACCCTTTGAAACAGACAAATAAGCATGGATCCCGTCGGGTACGACAGGCGATCTGGGGTGCTAATACCTTCCCAGGTCGTAACCGACTCCCAAACCCAGATATTTGGTTCGCATGACCTTGTCCTTTCCTTTTCTCTTAGGTTTGTACAACATTACCTTTCCCATTCATTCGGGATAAAAATGTCTGGCTGGCGACTCTACCTTTTCCATGCCACTTTCGCGTTTGTACTAGGATGAAAATCCTGTGATAATATTATTATTGAGTTGGGTTTTTAGCTTGAAGCCCACATAAGTAGTTCTATAAATAGAACCCTTGTGCATAAGCTCAAAAGTTGTTGTTGTTGAAACCCTGGTCGTATTCTATTTTTCCTCTCCCTCACTCTAAACCTTCAATTTAATCAGCTAGAACTGTGACTGAAGGAAGTTGTTTGTATGGACTGAGTAGATGCATTGTTCATCGTACAACTCTCGTGATCATCCATCGTTTCAGATTCAAAGGTTTTATCGCCACAAGAGGTAACTTTTCTATCACAGATCATGACCTTTCATAAGGATCTCTAAAGGTAAATTTTTGTTTTCCACTGTGTTTATATCGTTAATTTCCCTTCACCTTGCATACAAAATACACAAGTTTCTTTGCCGTCTATCTTCTGGACAAGGACTGAGCTCATCGCTTGATCATTGACCGAGAGATAGAAGGGTAATAATGACTCTTCCCTCGAGCGAGTGAGGATGGGGGAAATATGAGTAAATTTTTGGTGAAATAATTCTCGCACTTGGCAGTCCATTTAAATCTGTCCTCCTTTCGTAAGGCGACTAATAAGAGGAAAGCTTTTGTGGGTGCAAAGGAATGAAAGTGAGATAGGGCAGTGTAGCACCCCAAAATTTGCCCTCTTATTTTTCATCAGCAATAAGTGGCTTATGCCTCGCATGTATGCATTACATTTAGGTCATAATTCATGTACATGCATCATTGATCTTCCATGGCATGGGATCAAGGTGGTTTTTATGGTCTAAGGGGATTTGTTTCCAATGTTTTCTCAGCAACAAACATCAGAGGCTCCGACATTTATTTTTCCTGACAATTTAGCACCAGACAGTTTTCATTGCAGCAGGTCATTTTGAGTGTCAGAAATATTTCACATTTTATTTCAGGTGTTATTCAGTGGCAATATCAATCATTTAATTTCAGAAGCAAAATCAGGCTCAGAACAGATGGCATGGGTAAATTTTCCAAGTTTCCCTCCAAAAGGCGCCAAATTTCAAATTTTGAAGGGAGTAATTGATTACCCTATTAAAGTAATCGATTACTTTGGACGAATTTTGAGAAATCATTCAAATTTCAGCACGTGGGGAGTTTATCATTTCATTTTAATTTGAATTTGGGGAAGGATCTAGAACTATTTCCAAACTAATTCCTTATTCTAATTCCAAAGCTAGTTCCTAATCACTCTCCTAAGCAAATCACAACCCACGCTCCAAACCACATTTTGATTCCAAACTAAACCATATTTAAATCATTTTATTCCAAACCTCACTAACTCTACCCTCATAATTTCCTTTTTACTCTCAATCTTGAGATTTCTCTCTCAATTTTCTCTCCATTTTTCACCAAACCCTAACTCAAAGTTCCATTTTCTTCATCAAATATCATCAAGTTTTGCATTGAAATGTGATAATATTGGAACTAAAACTTCATCAATTCACTATTCCTTGAAGGATTTCTGCACTTGCTACTGTTTTGAATCTTAATTTGAGCTTTGGAAGTGATTATTGAAGAAGCACTTGAAGATATTTCATCACATTGCATTTATTTTGCAATTTCTTGTGAGTGCACGTTTGGATCTTGGATTTTCTCAACTTGATTCATCCATTTTTGTTGCAACAATTACCAAGGAACATCTCCTCCTTGTAGGTTGGTAGATCTTGAACTTAATTTCATTTTAGCTTAATTTTGCATCTAGCACAATGTAGATCCATGGTTTGTTGATGTTAATTGATTCACTTTTGGTTTTGTGATATTGTTTGTTTGTGGATTCAATTTGTGTTTAATTGTTGTGATTTTGTGTGATTTTCATGCATAATTGATTGGTATAACATGTGGAGATTATTTGAATTAAGTTGCTATCGGAAGTGCTTTTTCTGCAGTTTTTTTGGTATTGGTGCAGCGGTAGCCAATTACTGCATTAGGGTAACCGGTTACTCTATTGTTTTATTGGGCAAGAATTGAAATTTTGAGTTGAGTAACTGGTTACGCAATTCAAATAATTGGTTACCACTGGGCTGAAATGTGATTTTTATGCTTTTAAATATGTGTTTGATGTCCATTCCATTTCTAATCATCATGGATCATCATGACATGATTTTAGAAAAAATTTAGAGGTTGTTTGGTTGCATGTTGATGCATTTTTGAATCCTTCGACACACGAGTTTCTTGATGTTTGTTCATGACATTGTCTTGTATGCTCATGCATTGGTTCATGTTTTCCATTTTAAATGCACATTGATCAAATTGTTTGATGCTTGCTAGAATTGTAATCATTGCATCATCAATAATTTGTTCACATGCTCATGCGCATTTTTGAATTGTCGATTATTTGCAAGTTTTCTCTTGGTGTTTGAATGCATGTTTATGTTGATGTTTGCATCTCCTAATTGGCGTCCATGCTTGAATTATTGATATATGTTCATGAGATAAGTCCAATGTTTATCCAGGGTCATGTCCAATGTTTGCATTTCTCTTGTGTCCAAGTGTGCTAACATGATTAAGTGGTTGTTCTTGTAAGTGTGCATTATGTGAATGTGGTAATTGATTCTAAATGGTGTAAAATTTGATTTGATGCATTTAATGTTTCATCCTTGTTTTCTCATGTTCATACATTATTGTTCATGCATTCACATGTCTACATGATACATCCCCTGCTTCTCTATGCAATGTTGTCATTTCATTTATGAGCTGGAAAATTTGTGCATGCTGCCTTGTTTTGTTTTTCACTTTTAACACCTGTTGTGATGCTGTTAGAGAGTTGTGAAAAGTTGTCTTGTGTGTTGGTTGGCTTTTTTTATAACCATGCAGGTGTTGGAATGTTGTGGTAAGTGTTGTTTTTGGTTTATTCCTTTGGTTTTTGCTTGTTCCCTTAGGTACCTAGTCCAACTTAATTTTGGATTAAGTTGGAGTAGGATAGAAACCTCAACTATAGGATCAATTTTTGCATGCTAACATTAGAATGGAGTTCCCTTTTGTGTTTTCTTTTAAGCCCTTTGAGTTTCTTTTCTTTCTCTCAAATAAAAGCAAAAACACTTAATAAATACAATGTGCATTGTGTGTCACGAGCCTTAAGCACGTGGGAAAGGATGAACAGATGCAGATCCAAACTCACTTTAGGATATTTGCACGTGAGACGTTTGGATCGTTTGTGCAAAGTATTCGCTCATATGTCATAGTCTTTAGCACAATGTGCATTACAAACAAAACAATAAAAATACTTCTTTTAAAAAAGGTGAACCGGGCTCCAATCGTCTTTCTCTTCTCATCTCACTTTTTTGTAGACGTAAGACATGTTGAGTATGTTCTATCGCAAACATGTAACGCATGAGTCTCCATGCAGCAAGCGGTAACACCTAACTGCTAGAACGCGCATTTTGGGATTGTACTTAAAAAACACAAAAGTTGTTTGTAACCCAAACTATGACGCTCTGATTCTCACTCTAGCAGAGATACGTAGGCATGAGACACGATGTCTTAGCAAGAAACTTCCTTATTCTAGTTAGAATTGTGTTGACTCTGATTCTCGTTCCCGACAAGATACGTAGGCTAGGATGCAATATCCTCTCGAGTAAGCTTATTTATTTCCCCCCTTTGTTTGTTCGTCTCTCGTTCTCTTTCCCTTCCTTTACTTTCCTTTGCTTCCAGTAAGCAGATAGAGTTCCTGATGACAACACCTTTTAACCAGAGCAGCAAGCGTGGATCCCATCGAGTATGATGGACACGAAAGGGTGCTAATACCTTCCCTTCGTGTAACCGACTCCCAAACCCATACTTGGTTGTGATGACCTCGTCTTTTCCTTTTCTCCTAGGTTTTCTTTGATTGTTTCTTTTCCCCGTTGGGATAAGTAATGTATCGGTGGCGACTCTTTTGTCTTCTGCCAGTTATTTTTCGCGTTGCAATAGGCAGCAAGGTGACATGCAAATTGTCGTACGTCCTTTAAATCAATGGGACTCCTCATGGTGATGATGTTTTGGCACTTATTTGGGTAATACATTATGCCCCATTCCTTTGTTTTATACTTCCCTTCTTAAACCCCGAAAGAGCATATGGTGGAGTTTAGGCGCATGTCGTACTTCCTGACCAACTGCAAGACATCCTCTAAATCTTCTACATGGTTGCTCCCTTTGATAGTCTTAATTATAAATTAATTTGCATAGACATATGTTGTTAGCTAGCATCGAGATTGTTGAGGTCGAAGGATATGACAATGTAGTAGTAGTTACCATGATTCGTCACGAAGGATGCTTTGGGCACATCCAAAAGATCCATTTGAATCTGGTTGTACCCTTAGTATGCATCCATCAAGCTCAACATATGGTATCCTGATGACCCATCAATGAGGAAATTGATATCTTACACAAAATATGGGTCTTTAGAACAAACAGTGTTTAAATCAGTGAAGTTTACATACATGTGCCACTTATATTTATCCTTCTGTACTAATAAGATGTTGGCCATCTAGGTGGGGTATTTTGTTTCCACGATGAATTCGACGTCAGATAGTTTTGATACCTCTTCATCAATGGCGGTCATTTTCTCTTTGCCTACTTTCTGCTTCCTCTACGCCACTAGTCTATAAGAATGGTCGATTGTGAGGTGATGACTCACCACTTTGGTGTTTATTCATGGCATGTTGGAGGGAGCCCAAGAAAATAAGTGACATTTTTAATGAGTTGTTCAAATAATTTTTGTTCCTTCTCATTGGATAATGAAGTGCTTGTCTTTATAACTTGATGGCAAGAGGACCTATCAAGACCTCCTTCAGGTCTTTTGTGGGTGTGATCCTTTCGCTTCCATGCCTAGTATGGGGTCCCAACACTCGAAGTCAGCATTTGAACTTTATAAATATATGCATTAATAAGGGTGGACTTTTCCTCTGTCATTCGCGAGTGGTCTATTGGTCTCCTCAGATTGTAGTGACTCACCCACTAGGAAGTGGGTATTTTAAATCTAGGTACAAGGCGGAAACGACTGCCCCCAGGGCGTTGATGGTCGGTTTCCCAAGAATGATATTATATGATGACAGGGCATCCATAATAAGATAGCAGAAATCAACCGCCTTGACGTCTGCTCCCTTGCCACATATAGTTTTTGGGGTTACATGTTGAAGGAGCAAAAAACACAAGGAAGGGGGTTGGAATTGGGTTTTGAAAAACAATGATGATAAAAGACACCTTGATTTATCCTGGTTAGTTTGAAATCAAACTACATCCAATCCACCCGCCAAGGTGATTTACCTCTCTCAACGAGGTCTTAATCCACTATTTAAAACTTGAATACAACCACTAAGACCTATAGTCAAAGTCTTCTTGAGTCTACTTACTACACTAGTCACTCAAAGAATTTTACAAAGAGTTTTACAAAAGTTGTAACATAATTGCTTCAAAAAACTATTATCACACAGTGATAGTTTTTACAAAGTTAAGAGCAGATAAATAGAAATTAATAAGAAATATTTGTGCGCAGAAGAAGAAACTTTGATTTCTTCAAATGATCTCCTTTTATAAGCGTTTGATGGAGAGATCCGTTGAGAACATCTGGTGCCATTTTTGGAAGATTGTAAATAGTTATAATGTCCTTCCAAAAATAAAAGATATTATTCCCAACCATTATTCTTGATTCCCCCCCTAATTTCCCTTTATTATGAGAATTAGAATGTACTTAATTCACATTAGAGTATGTTTCTCGTGGATTTGTAACATACACACCTCAAGTCCTTACGGATGCTTCTCGTGGGACTAAACATCACCCACCTCAAGACTTATTCAAGACTTTATGGAGGACCCGTGCAATACACCCCTCTAGCCCTTACGGATGCTTCACGTGGGACTCAACATTACCTACCTCAAGACTTACACAAGACTATTACAGATGATTTAGTGTATAGCACGCTAGTGGTTCATACAATCTAGGGTGAACCTAGCCATTCACACGAGTTACGTCTTCTAACAAGTCGAGTTACAAACTAGGCCATACTATAGGTTCAAGATAAGGTTTTCCTCACTCTTCTCCAATTGATGCTTTTAATCATATAGTTTTCGTATATATAACTCTAACTCTTATAGTCTAATTATCATCATTAAACTAATCTCATTGTCTTTATTTCCATTCAATTCTCACGATTATCGCATATTTCACAACTTGAACAACTAACATAATTACCACAATTCCTTATCTAATATAATTACGGTTAATAGGAAAAGTCGAGTAAAAGACAGGTAAAAATAACATTTTTCGGCATCAAAAGATAGTTCACGTTTTTAGCTTCGAATCGATATGTGGAACGCTAACAACGGATACCCGAATCAAAAGTTATGAATTAAATACCAAAATTGAAACCTACAGGTCTCGCTGAGCGAGCTCCTTCTCGTTGAGAGAAAATCGCCCTGGAACTTTCGCTGAGCGAGGTATGCTCACTGAGCGAGCTACACCAGTTCAGGAAGTTCCATCCTTACGGGAAAACACTCTTTTCACCCCCAATCACTCCCAAACATCAACCAATGCAAAAAGACATAATCAAACATGTTCATTATCATCATATGAGTATTTTAGTTAGGTTTTAGCCGAGTTTTAACCGTTAATCCATTATTTCTCAAGATTTCTACCAAAAACCCTAAAACTCTTAAACTCTAAAACTTGACCAAAAACTAAAATAAAAGTATCTAACTACGAACCCACCTCGAGAGTTGGAGATTGGCAGAAAGAATGAGCCGATTCGACGGACGGATGATGAAGAATGATGGATTGAAGCTCTAGGGTTCACTTCCTCTTCTTCTTCTCTTCTCCTTTATTTCTCTCCCTTTCTTTTCTTTCTTTCCAATTCTCTTACTAACTTTCTCTCTTTTCTTTTTCCTTTTATAATACTTAACTTATTTTCCTTATTAACCAAACAAATTATATCTCTCAATTAATAATATTAATGGGTCCAATTTGAGAGTATCCAAAAATGTCTCTGAACTAAATATTTAATAAAGCCTCTGCTTCAGATAATACTAATTAATCTTAATTAATATTATCCAGAGCGTTAATTAAATACGGAGTATTACATCCTCCCCTCCTTGAATTGAAATTCGTCCTCGAATTTCCTTTACTCATCCACAATAATAGTTTACATCACTATCTTAGATCCATACTTATCCTTAATTCTCTTACATATCCTGACATACTCAAATTCCAATTTGACTCCGCGACTCAAATCCCTGATTCTCGATAAAATCAAACCTCGCATTCTTAGTCATACACGCGTTTCCAATATCGGGTTAACTTATAAGTTACTATTTCTGTAACTTATCTGTTGCTTCATGTTGAACACTTAGTCTCATTCATCATTCGGAGATGACATACCGGTCTAATTCTTTTCATTGAATCACAACACAAAACATAACACTTCGGCTTCATTCCGTAACATTCAACACTTGAAATCTCTACAATATATCCTGGTGAAATCTTAATCACCTTCAATTTCCAACGAAACTCTTATTACAAACCTTCAATTATTAAAACCATTTCAAAAGTTGTCAAACGACTTCTTTAGCAATTCCACTTGGTTTTATACTAGAATTGTAATCATTTACATCTGACGATTCATCATGTCGGTATCTTACCATAGACAACCTACTCAGAACAAGGTTCCTATCGACACTTATAAATAGATCATCTCAAATTCTCATAATCTAACAGGACTCTTTTATCTGTCTCCTTCCATCATGCTTCAAAAGCCTAACAGTGGAGATACCACAAATTCTCAAGCAATACCAAGTATTTGATAGTCATCGAAGAAAACTCTTATCCATCGGAGCTCTCATCAACCAAGAGGATAAGAACTTGCAATCATGTGACAGTAGAACAATTCACTTGTCTACTGCACAATTGACAACATTGGTCCAAACTCTCCAATAACAAGGACGTGGGGTTGCACAGCTGCAAACACAACCAATACAATTCCCATTTCCATTCAAAACTCGGAGTAATTCATCCAATTAAACTTAACCAATCTGACCATGATCACAATGCTTCATATCGATTCTCTTTACAAAATTTCCATTCATCCAAGGTTTATGTTGACATAAAGTCTCCATTAATAACAACACAATCACGTCATAAAACTTACAACAACCAGCGAAACACCAACACCAAACTCAAACCTTCCTTAGTACACTTGAGGGTTTCTATAACACTTGCTTCCTAAATACAATATTCCGCTTACTAACCGTTTTGGATCACACAAAACTTATCATTCGAATTCACTTCTCTCAAGGATCTTGTTCCTTAAACGACCCGATATACTTGCTTAACTTCGGGACATCATCTCTTATTCACACAATAATTCAGATACTAAAACATTTCCGGAAAGACCAACACTTCACAAATCTCTTATAACTTCTCAATTTAGGTCCTTAGTAGTCGCAATGACAATACGCCAAAAATTCAGATGATTTACCGTTTACCAATCCTGCTCAAAAGGTAATTCAACACTTTAACCTCTGATACTTCGATCGGAAGCCACAACAGACTTACAATTCAGAAAGTACCATTCTCTAAAGTCTTCCACAAAAGTTATGTGTCAAATCGACTACCTATCCGAGGCTAAACGGTCGGACACAACTAAACTTGCTCCTCTTGCTAATAAATAATCCAACTCAGAATTATCCATCTAGTCCATACTAACTTGTAATATAATTCTTACTTGCGGTCTCTAAATAGGTGCAACAATCGTTCACCATCCACAATCCAAGATAACACAAACGGGCACAACATGCAGATTATGCTCTCTAACAAACGACGAAGTAGAAATACCATTCTGTTACGGTCACAATATGAATACTCAACGGAATAGTCCGATTCCATTCTTACAATGACGTTAGTAGGATTCGGCCAGGACAAACATCAAAGGGTTTTAGTTACAAGCTAATGCTTGGTTCATCCGTAAACAAAATCCGACACCCAATCCTTATCGGGTAAAACAAAGCAAAACAAAGGACATCTTATCCCTACTATACAACTTTGTCCCCTCTCTCTAATTCCTTGCAAGAATTAGTATCAACCACAACATTCACAACCTCACCGGCATAATCCCAATACTTCAATTATTCCTTATACTTGGAAACTGAGGTAATGCACTCCTCTGAAGGACCTTATTGTCTACGCTTATACATTACTTGGGGGTTCTCTAACCCGCTGCTAAATCATTGCATAGAAAGTTTCCATAGTTCTCTATCTGTATCAAGGACGATCCGATTTGGTACTTGTCGCTCCCACCAAATGAGGCTAAGTCAAATGGGGTACAGACGCGAACGATCGGCGAAAGGAGAAGGAATGAATAGAGTCGCCAGCTAGGCATTTTTATCCCGAAGGAAAGGTAATGCTGCATAAACCTAGGAAAAGATATGGATAAGACGGTTGCGAGCCAGAGAGACTGAGAAAGGGGGTTGGTTACAACCTGGGAAGGTATTAGCACCCAGATTGTCCGTCATACTCGACGGGATCCACGCTTAAAAGATTTGTGTTTTAAAGGGGTAGTGTCTGTGCAATTTGTGTATCAAAGCTGGAAAGAATGCAAGTGTCAGTGTAAAAGGAGTGTGAAGTGTATAAATGAAGTGTCAGTGTAAGAACAAGAATGAAATGCCCAAGATAATGAGGCTAAAAGAATAATACTGGAGGAGGGGGGAATATACAGATACTTTTGTTCGATAACTGTTAAGTTATGCCTACGTATCCTCTCGTGCAATGAGGAAGTCAGAACACCGTAGTTCGACCCAAAGAGACTGAAAGATAAATTAACTTGTGAACTGCTTACTTGCCTATGCTCAAGTGTATGACCTGTCTGGCTCAGGTGCAAACTGTCTTGCATTAGACGGAAGAAGCGAGTTCTCGTTTGTGAGTGAATGAGGTGAGAAAAGAATCCCGGAGGAGACGATTATTGTTTGTTTTTTGTGTTTTCAGTCTTTTATTGCTTTTGAAAGTTTGCCATAAGAAAATGAGCTTAAGCCTAAACCAATGGGTTAATAAACTCATCACATCCTCCCCCTGATTAGGGGTAATGAGAATACCTTAAGTGTGAAGTCAGTATCTCACACTTAATCACCATGATGTAGGATTAAGATCATTAACCTACTTGTGATTATTTAGATGTTTTTGTTGTTTTTGTTTAGTGTTAAGTAATGAGTTTAATCCATAATCAAGGATTTAATGGACCCATTACACCATCCTAATAGAAGGATAATAGATGAGAACATTTAAGCTGAGGAAGACACCTCAACTTAATCCATGATTAGGGATTAACATCATGACAAAACAAAACCTTTATTAAAGTGGATTTTAGATAATGGTAAGACGAAGAAGTGTTTTTTATGATTTGTAAGACAACTTGAGGAGGACTTGTCCATTAACACTAGGGTTAGTCCTTCTTAACCAATTAAGGAAGAATTAGAACCCTAATGCAAGGCCCAAGTTACAAGCTTGATGTCTTGATGATTATTAAGTGAATTGATTAAAGGATTTAAACACATTAAGGGTTTAACACTTAGGATTAAAGTTACACACTCCATCCTAATAGAAGGATGCAGGCATAAGCTTAATCACAAAGCCTTAAAGCCTTTAGGGTTTAGTCCCTGATTAAGAGATGAGAAGAGAAGACTCAAAGATGACACAAAGGTAAGACTAAATGGGGGACTAATCAAACCCTAATTGTTATCATGCTTGGAGATCCTAGGGTTTATGAGGCTTAAGAGAGAAAGATCTTCATAGAAACCACCAGGAAGGAAGCAGATGAAAGGAGCAAGGAGCAAAGAGAAGCAGAACAACTTGCTTCACTTAAGAAGACAAGTTGCTTGAAGAAAGAAAGTAAGATGAACATGAATGATCAAGCTCACTCAAATACACAAGATAAAATGCAGTAATGATACACAAGAGGGATGAAAAGAGATTGTGAGAAGTGAAGGCAAATTCACTTCTCAAAATAACTTACCACCTGAAAAGTTAGCACAAGAAATGAGATGCAATGCAAATGAGATGAAATGCCATGGTACAAAACAAAACCAGAAGCATAGACATGATGTTAATGATGCTAATAGATGATACAAACATGAGGCAAGGCATGGGAATGATCAAACAAGCATTTGGATGCAAAAGAGGCATGCTTTGAACCATGAAAGTTCATGAAAAGTTATGAAATGTAATGGGCATACAACATAGCAAATGAAAGATGCAATGATCAAACATGATTCTAATATGTCCTAATATGTATTATGAATCAAATGAATGCACAAAATGTCATGGCAAGTCATTTAGATGCAAACAAATGAGAAATGGATGCAAAGGAAGGCACAAATTAGGGTTTATGATCAACACACAAAGCAAAATTCAAAATCAGAAGCATATGACATGATGAAAATTTGAAAATGCAATCAAAGATACCCTAAACCTATACAAACTCATTGCCCAAAGGAGAGGATCCAACTCTTAACCTAATGAAAGTTATGAATTTTCTAAGATTGCTAGGGTTTTAAGGTACCTTGTCAAGAAAAATGCTAAACAAATTGAAAATGCAAGATCAATTCAAATCAAATTTATCCTATAAAGTACATGCTATGCAAGATGCAATGCCAAAAGAATCATCATCCAACTCTCAATGGTTAGGCAGAAAGAAATTTTTGAAGTTTGACATAAAATATTGCCTTGAAATGAAATTAAATCCAATGAAAATGATCAAAAGGCATCAAGAACAAAAAAGAAATTTGGTTTGAGAGTTGGAAAATGTTTCTAAATGTTTTTAAAAGCTATGTGAATTTTTTTGTGATTTTTAAATACCTAAATGTATTTTTAATTAATTAATTTTCATTAACTAATTAAAAATAATCATTTAAATGATTTAAAAGTAATTTTTAATGCAAAAAATAAAAATAAAAATATTTTTGGGTTCTGAAAATTAATTAAACCTTTGACAAAAAATTTCAGAATTTTTAAATGGTTTTTACTATTTTTAATAATTCGTATAAATTAAATATGAAACAAATGAATTTAAATGAAATTTAAAAGAAAAATGAGAAAGTCAAACAGATCAAAGGCTGAGGTTCAAACTTGGGGACGCGGGAATTGACCTGGCGCGCAAACAAACGACTCACATTCAAACTGGCCTAATTAAGTCATTAGCCCTAATCCTAACCCTAATCACTTTCAGATGACCGGAACAGTGTTCCGGTCATCTTCTCCGGCCATCCAAAATCTCAATCTCTCTCAAAACGCATCAAAACCTCACAAAACTCTCCAGAATCAAACTATGAACATCACTAAACATAAACCCTAAAACAAACAACATTTATTTTTCATGAATCAAAGGAAACAAGCAAAAACATTTTCACAGGCAATCTTTCAGAACATCACAACATGCTTGTTTCTGGCTCATTTTCAAAAATAAATAGATCCCCATGATCAGGGCAACGTATAGAACAACATTCTAACAAGAAATCAAAGTTCTGGAAAATTTGTTCATCATGTTACCTGAGATTGAGCTTTCAGTCCAGGAGCTTTCTGCTTGCCTCTTTGCCTCAAAATGGTCCCAATGGTCCTCTTGATGAAGTTATGAAGCTTGGTTGGAGTTTAAAATGGTTGGTTTGTGAGTTTGAAGAAGTTCTGTTCAGGGAGGGGAAGGAATCGTGTTTTAGTTTGAGGAGGTTTCAGGGATGAATGAGGGTAGGGAAATGATCAGGGGAGCATGCTGAGTGATCCTATGAAGTTTGTTTTTATGTTTGATGCTTGTGTGATGTGTTTCGAATGGAAATGCATAAGAGGTCCAAGCTTGGTGCTATGGCTTGGAGAGTGTTTCGGGCTTGTGTATCTGGTGTGTTATGTTGCATTTGGTCCACTTATCACAACTAGAGAGGTCAGAGAAGTAGGTGTGGCTCAGGCTGATTGGTATGGGTTCTTTGCAAAAAGGTCCAAGTTAGGTGTACTTGAGGTATGGGCAAGTGTGAGGCTGTGATAGGGGCATGGCTTGGCTCATCTGAGTTTAGGGAGAACCATGGAATTTGATTAGAAGCAATGCAGCAAGTGGATTAGGGTTTATCATAGGTTTTGCAACTTTGTCCAACTTTGGCCCTTTTGAAGTTTCTTGATCCATAAGTCATGAAAATGGGCAAACCTTTGGTGCATTCTGAATTTTAGGCATTGGTTTATGTTTGTGCAAAGATTAGAAGTCACTTTGAGGTCTCATTTTGCCTTGGCAAGTGGTTTTGCAACTTTGCCTCTTTGGTACATAACTTGAAATTATGTGATTTTTCCCAACTTTGACAAGCCATAACTTTTGATCCAAAATGAATTAGAATGAGTTATTGTACTTTTTGAAAAGGGAATGATCCATTCTACAACTTTCATTACCAAAGTTTTCTCATTTGAAGCATTTTTGAATAAAAAAGTAAGGGTTGAAAAAGTTTCCCAAAATGGCAAGTTTCCATTACAAGTCATTTTCCCCAAAAGGCAACTTTGCAAATGGCTTGAAATTCTTCAATTTTGTGAACTTATAACCTCTTCTATGATAAAATAAAGATAAAACACAATCAAAATGATGAAGAACACCCCTTGGGTGGGTCACTGGGGGCCTCAGATGCCCTGATTTTACACTGACTTGCTCAAGAAGTCAACTCTTGATCAGATGCCTTCCCCATGGAATTTCTTTATGAAAATTGATATGCATGATCCTTGTAACATGTAGAGACCAATAGAAACAAGAATGACCAAAAAATTTGGAGTTATGGCCTCTGAAACCAAAACCCTAATTCTAGGTCATCTGTGTAGTTAAACCTGGCTCTGCTTCCATGCCTTTCTCAGTTCTTGTGATTTTTTTACTTTCTTGACTTTTTGAGGATACAATATGATGCTTGAACATACATGGACCCCTTTGAAGTGATTGATGACCCTTGGAGTGGCTCAAATGGCCCTTGGATTGCTCAGATCACAAACCCTAGATGCAGATGACTTGGGAACAATGCAGTGAATCAAAAAATGCAATATGAGATGCTATGATTGAACTTATGCATATGAAGAGATCACAAGCCATGGTGTGAATGGGTGAGGGCAAATTTGGGGTGTTTACAGCTGCCCCTATTCAAGCATGAGTTAGCTGTGTAGAATGTAAGCAACGGCTTAACAGGCAAACAAGATAACTTGTGGATGAATACCAAAGACAGTCCAAAATTTGCACTCACAGAATGAAGAAGAAAAGGGATATAGATTGTAAAAGAAAACAAAGTATATTATAAAGTGCGGGCGACGGAGGACGACCGTCGAGCAGAGGACGACTGCTGGGGAAAGAGCAATGACGGGGACGACCGACATGCTGGGGATATAAGAGATTATGATGGGGACGGCCATCAAGTAAGATTATCTGGGGATTATAGGTGAATGAAATAAAATGATGAGGTACGGTCATCAGAGGTGAAGGACGATCACCTAGCAGGGGACGGCTGCTCTGTTGGGGGATAAGATGAGGGACAGTCATCTAAGGTGAAGGACGATCACCTAGCAGGGGACGGCTGCTAAAACGTACCACGACATAGGACGAATGCCGGATAAAAGGGTCGACGATGGGGACGGCCATCAGATAAGCATGATGAAAGACGATCATCAAGAGGTGAAGGACGATCACCTAGCAGGGTACGGCTGCTCTCGGGGTTTATCATGACATAGGACGAATGTCAGATAACAAGGTCAACGACGGGGACGACCATCGGATAAAATGATGAAGGACGATCATCAAGAGGTGAAGGACGATCACCTGGCAGGGGACGGCTGCTAAATATCACGACATAGGACGAATGCCGGATAGAAAAGGGTTCCAATAATGGAGACTCCGCTGGGGAAAGGATGAGGGACGGTCATCCAAAGGTGAAGGACGATCACCTGGCAGGGTACGGCTGCCGAAAGTATCATGACATAGGACGAATGTCAGATAGAAAAGAAATAGTTCACTGGGATTTGCTGGGACAAGTAAACACGGACGAGTGTCTATATCCAAGGGATGAGAGGTATAAGTGTTTGGGTACTGTGTATAGACTAAAGATGCGGACGAGCATCCTTAAGACTATGATACGGACGGGTATCAGGTAGAAACAAAAGCTGACACATGTTCAGAGATAATGATACGGACGAGTACCAACTGGTTAACAAAGAACACGGATGAGTGTCGAATCTGAGAGGATTCTTCTGGGGAATAGTAGACACAGACGAGTGTCTAAATTCAAGAAGACATAAGTGTTTGAAATTGTGTATGGATTAAAGATGCGAACGAGCATCCTTAAGACTATGATACGGACGGGTATCAGGTAGAAACAAAAGCTGACACATGTTCAGAGATGATGATATGGACGAGTACCAACTGGTTAACAAAGAACACGGACGAGTGTCGAATCTGAGAGGATTTGAGTGATATATACAAGATACGGACGAGTACCCGTACGAGTGAAACAGGAGTAATAAATATGAGTGGTGTACAGGCGAGTGTTTAACTTGCTGGGGAGAGTGACACGGACGAGTGTCAAAGAGGAAAGTGTAATATAAACAAGTGTATGGTTTACAAAATGTTTCAGGTATCTATGCTGAGGAAGGTGACACGGACGGGTGTCAGGGAATTTGTATAGATATATGTATCTGTGAGTGTAAAGGGGACGCTTTGGCTTTCTACTGGGGATATGACACGGACGGGTGTCAGGAAGTATCTGTATCTTTAAGGGAAATGCCTTGGCTCTCTGCCGGGGAATCCGGGGAGTTTCTCTGCATATCGCTGACGGATTGTCAGTATTCACAAGTGCTTGATTCAGAACATGGCTTATGATTATGCAATATGTTTTATTTTTTCCGTAATGCTCCGTATTAGACGGAATGCTACGCTCTGCGGGGAGAATATGATGTGAATGCTATGATTATGCAAAAGATACTGATCCGGGATTCGGATCCCGTTGCTGCGAAGATCTCTGGTTGATCTGCTTGGAGTGGACATCCCAGCTGGGGATGAGATCATTTGTAGGTCTGACATGTGGGACTCTGCTTGGGGATATAGGTCACTGATAAACCTATTTTGGTAATGAGGGACCCAACTGGGGTTTGTAGAAGCTTTCTTCACCCTGTTGTGAGATCTCCAGGCGTTGCTCTTCTGGATAGAGGCTGAAAACTCTGTGGGGAGATGATTCCCTGGCTTTTGTACTTGGCTGAGGAGGAAATAACAACTGGTAACTCAGCTGGAGAGAAAGCACCTTCGGTGTTAAGACTGAGTAGATAATGATTTGCCAGCTTGCTAGGATGAAGCTTTCATGCCCCATGCTGTGCTTTGAATACCTGCAATCCTGAAAAGTCAAAGAAACGCACAAGTAATCCCGAGGTATCCTTTACCAGATTCCATCATAAGAGTTTAGGCACTCCTGGGAGTGAGTATTCTTCCTACAAGCACGTATTTTTAGAAGAAAAACATCTGTATTTATGCAATCAATATCTTAAAGACATCGAACATTCTTGCAAATGAAAATAAAATGTACGAAACGAGACATGACTGAAAATCTGATTTTATTAATTCATGTGCCCTGAATTGGCAAGATACAGTCAAAGAAACAAATCCCCTAGAATGAGGAGATTGTTACAAATTGAGAAATAAAAGGTATTGGCAATGTTGATGACGCTTCAAGGAGCTTCCCTTTGCTATGACCCGTATGACATTTGAAGTTCTTCTCATCTTGCTTTCTGAAGAAGGCTGATTCTGATCGACGCTTGGCCCTTTCGAAGCTTACCAAGTTGTAAGTGATACAGATGAACTCAGAATACAGTTGTTCGCTTATTCCCTTATTTTGCATGGATCGCCCTTTCGGGTTTTCAATCCATCGGGATACCCTTTTTTGCCTGAGTTGTCCAATGCGGCTTTTCAACTCAGCGGGTGTACATTTTTTATTCATTTCCCCTTATTTTTTCCCGAGTCCTTTATTCTTTTTTTGACTCGCCGGGATGCCCTATTTTTGCCTGGACTTACATTCTGTTTTTATGTCCAGCGGGTCATTTTTATGCGAAGTATTTTTTAACTGCATCTGAATTCACAGGGGACGGGAAGTCTTCGCCATCCATAGTGCTGAGCATCAGTGCTCCGCCAGAGAAAACCTTCTTTACTACGAATGGTCCTTCATAGTTCGGAGTCAATTTGCCCCTGTGGTCTGTATGAGGAGGGAGGAGTCTTTTCAGCACAAGATCTCCTACTTGGTACTCTCGGAGCCTGACTTTCTGATCGAAGGCTCTCTTCATTCTTTTCTGATACAGCTGCCCATGACAGATTGCAGCTAATCTCTTCTCTTTGATCAGACTCAGCTGTTCGTATCGGGATCGGACCCATTCTGCTTCATTTAGTTTAACATCCATCAATACCCGTAGGGAGGGTAATTCAACTTCAACAGGTAGGACTGCCTCCATACCATACACAAGCTGATACGGTGTTGCCCCAGTGGATGTTCTGATTGACGTACGGTACCCATGCAAGGCAAATGGTAGCATTTCATGCCAGTCTTTATAGGTAACTACCATCTTTTGCACAATCTTCTTGATATTCTTGTTATCTACCTCAACAGCGCCATTCATCTTTGGCCTGTAAGGAGAAGAGTTGTGGTGTTGGATCTTGAAGTCCCGGCACAGTTCTGCCATCATTTTGTTATTCAAGTTGGAACCATTATCAGTAATGATTCGCTCGGGAACTCCATACCGACAGATGATGTCTCTTTTCAGAAAACGAGCTACCACCTGCCTTGTAACATTTGCATAAGAAGCCGCTTCAACCCACTTGGTAAAATAGTCAATGGCAACCAGGATGAATCTGTGGCCATTTGAAGCAGTCGGTTCAATCTTGACAATCATATCAATACCCCACATGGCAAAGGGCCAGGGTGAAGACATCACATTCAAAGGATTGGGAGGTACATGCAATTTATCCGCATAAATCTGGCATTTATGGCATTTCCTGGCATAAGCACAACAGTCGGCATCCATTGTGATCCAGTAATAACCTGATCTTAGCAACTTCTTGGCCATGGCTTGCCCTCCTGCATGGGTACCAAAGGATCCTTCGTGCACTTCGTGCATCAACAAGCCTGCTTCTGTTTTATCAACGCATCTGAGAAGTACCATATCAATGTTTCTCTTGTACAGGGAACCATCAGTATTCAGGAAGAAACTACCAGCTAGCCTTCTTAACGTCTTCTTCATTGAAAGATGCCCCAGGTGGGTATGTTTGATCCTCCAAGAAGCATTTGATATCATGGAACCAAGGCTTATCATCTTTAACAACATCTGCTGAGAACACATATGCTGGTCTGTCAAGCCTGGACACTGAAATCCGAGGTACAAAGTTGGCAGCTTGAACTTTGATCATGGATGAAATTGTGGCCAGAGCATCTGCAAATTGATTCTTGTCCCGAGGGATATACTCAAGCTTGACCGTTGTAAAGAAAGTCAATAACCTCCTTGTATAATCCCTGTAAGGTATCAGATGATCCTGGTGTGTGTACCATTTGCCGTTGGTTTGATTGATTACCAGAGCTGAATCTCCGAACACAGTCAAAGTCTTGATCCCGAGGTCAATGGCTTCCTCAAGACCCATAATACAAGCTTCATATTCAGCTTCGTTGTTAGTGCAGTTGAAGGTGAGTTTTGCCGAGAAAGGCATGTGGACTCCCTTAGGTGTAATGAGTACTGCACCAACACCACGACCATTCATATTAACAGCCCCGTCAAACATCATAGTCCATTCTTCTTCTGAGTCAGGCCCTTCAGTGTGAACAGGCTCTTCATGATCTTTTGCTTTTATGAACATGATGTCTTCATCAGGGAAGTCAAATCTCATAGGCTGGTAATCATCAATAGGTTGCTCAGCAAGATAATCAGACAGTACACTGCCCTTGATGGATTTCTGAGATGTGTACTGGATGTCATATTCTGTGAGGATCATTTGCCATCTTGCAACCCGTCCGGTAAGTGCTGGCTTCTCAAATATGTACTTAACTGGGTCCATCTTTGAGATTGTAGATGTTTAGAATTGGCATAATTTTTGACCAACAAGAAATGTTGAATTCAGTTCAGAATGTCCTATCAGATGTTGGGACATTATCAAACAGAGTATAAGAACTTAATTCAGGATGTCAAACCAGATGTTAGGACATTGTGTAAATGATTTAAGTTCAGTTTTTCAGGATGTCCCAACAGATGTTGTGACATCTCAAACCTGCTACCAGAATTAATTAATGACTAACTGATCTGAGATATTTAAGGAAAGTTATCTAGAATTAATTATGGATGGACAAAAACAGAATAAGGCGCATCTGTAGGGAGTATTGTTATGAGGCTTCAGCATAATCAGAAGAACTAAATCACCTAGAATCTAGGAAGTAACAAACCCTAATTCAAGGTGGAAGCTGCATGCGTTTTAGGACTGGATTAACCTACAGAAAGCCCAAAATACAAACACCTATTTAATCAACAGAAACTCACAGAATTGAGTACGAATTTCAGAAGACAAAATAGGGTGTTGTGTGTTTTAATAGCAGGTTGTTTTAATTGTACCACTTTATGAGCTTTTAAGCAAAAGTGTATTTTGTGTCTTGATTGAAACTGTGAAGTAAGATCAAGCTGGTTTGTTTGAAGTATGACTTCAATTTTATTAAACTTGTAAACAAGATCACTGTGTGATTGAGGGGGAGTGAGTTGGTACTCATATCTAAGTTGTGTCTTAGGTAGAAATTGCATTGGGTAGATATTAAGTGAAAGATTAAACTAGGTGGTTTAAGTCTAGAATTAATATTACTTATAGTGGATTTCCTCCTGGCTTGGTAGCCTCCAGATGTAAGTGTGGTTATACACTGAACTGGGTTAACAAACTACTGTGTTGTTTAATTTTCTTGCACTTTAAGTTTTTGTTAAATCTGTCAAGTGTTGGAACATCTCATAGGACATCTCATACCTGATCACAGAATTTCAATTGGCATCAGAGCAGGCACCCTGCCTGTTTATACTGGGTGAGATCTAGGGAATACAAATTCTGGAAACATGGACAGAGATATAGGATCAGTAAATAGACCACCTATATTGGATGGATCTAATTATGACTACTGGAAACCAAGAATGATTGCATTCTTAAGATCACTTGACAACAGGGCCTGGAGAGCAGTCAACATTGGATGGGAACATCCTGTCCAAGACACCAAAGATGGATCAAAAGTGTTGAAACCTGAAGAAGAATGGAGTAAGGAGGAAGAAGATTCAGCACTAGGCAACTCCAAGGCCTTAAATGCTTTATTCAATGGCATTGATAGGAACATCTTTAGACTTGTGCATCACTGTGAGCTGGCCAAAGATGTTTGGGACACTCTCAAAACAACTCATGAAGGAACATCAAAGGTAAAGATGTCAAGACTTCAACTTCTCACCACCAAGTTTGAAAACTTGAGAATGAAGGAAGATGAGACAATTCATGAATTCTACATGAACATCTTAGAAATAGCCAATACTTCTGGAGCCTTGGGAGAAAAGATGACTGATGAAAAGCTTGTAAGAAAGATTCTCAGATCTTTGCCAAAAAGATTTGACATGAAAGTCACAGCAATAGAAGAAGCTCAAGACATATGTACAATGAAAGTTGAAGAGCTCATTGGTTCCCTTCAAACATTTGAGATGGGAATGAATGAGACAAATGTAAAGAAGAACAAAAGCATAGCCTTGGTGACAAATACTGATAAAGAAGAAGAAAATGATGAATCAGAAACTGGTGAAAGCTTATCAGACAACATTGCTATGCTTGGAAGACAATTCAAACAGATTCTCAGAAAGATGGAAGACAAATCCAAACCCAGTGGAAGATACACAAAATATTCTGAGAACAAAAGACCTTATGATGCTAATAGAAGGTCAAATTATGATGAAAAGACCAGTCAAGAAAAAGGAATTAAATGCCATGGATGTGAAGGATATGGACACATCAGGAATGAATGTCCTACCTACTTAAAAAGGCAAAAGAAAGGACTCTCTGTAACCTGGTATGATGAAGACTCAGGAGGTGATTCAGAAGAAGAATCAGCTAAGCATATCACTGCTCTAGCTGGATTATGTGAATCTGAAAGTGAATCCAGTGATGGGGAGCTTACTTTTGAAGAACTTGAACAAGCATACAAAGAATTATTCAAAAGAAGCACTGAAATATGCAGTGAGATTATAAAGCTAAAGAAGCAGAATGAGGCACTAAAGAATGAAAAAGCAAGCGATCAAAAGATCATTGACACCTTGAAAAGTGAAGTAAGTCTTCTCAACTCCAAGTTGGAACACATGTCCAAATCTGTTAGAATGCTGAACAGTAGCTCAAGTACACTGGATGTTATTCTCAACAACAATAAGCATTCAGGGGATAAAAGTGGACTGGGATTTAACAGAGTTCATAAGGATGAAGCTAGCTCTAGCAAAACTACTCCAAAGTCCATACAGTCAAACAAGATGTCTCAACAGATGCTTCAACATCATGAAAAGAACACAAAGTCAAACATAATGTTCCAACAGATGTCTCAACATTCTGAAAAGAACATAATGAAGAAGAAGTATCAAAGATGGAGATGTCATCATTGTGGAAGATTTGGACATATCAAACCTCATTGCTATAAGTTGCATGGATATCCAAATCAAATGTATCAGCAACCTCCTAAGCAGAAGATAGAAGTTACCAAGAAAGTGCTGCAACAACCTCCTAAGCAGAAAACAGAGGTCATCAAGAAGGTATGGAGACCAAAAGCTAGTCTTCATGCTGATCAAAGCTACATACCCAAGAACAAGATCAACAAACAACCTTGGAGCTCTACTGATGAACAATACACAGGGCAGAGGTATCAAAAGAAATCTCAACTCAAATGGTCAAAGAAAGGTGTTGCATATATAACACATACATCACTAAGAGTATCAGCCAAAGAAGACTGGTACTTTGACAGTGGATGTTCAAGACACATGACTGGATTGAAGAATCTGCTAGTAGACTTAAAGTCACATTCATCCAGATATGTAACCTTTGGAGATGGAGCTAAAGGAGAAATCAAGGGAGTAGGGACCTTGGACTGTCAAGATGTACCAAGACTAAATGATGTGCTGCTGGTTAAAGGTTTAACTGCTAACCTGATCAGCATAAGTCAATTATGTGATTAAGGGTACAGTGTAAACTTTACCAAAACTGAATGCATAGTGTCTAACAAAGAACAAGAGATTGTCATGAGAGGAGCCAGATCTAAAGACAACTGTTACATGTGGGAACCTCAAGACTTCAGTCTCACTTCAACTTGCTCTTTAGCTAAAGAAGAAGAAGTGAAACTATGGCACCAAAGACTAGGTCATCTTCATTTCAGAGGCATAAAGAAGATCATATCTATGGATGCTGTGAGAGGTATTCCTAAACTGAAGATTGATGATGGAAAAATATGTGGTGAATGCCAAATAGGCAAGCAAACCAAGATGTCCCATCCAAAGCTCCAACATCTGACAACTTCCAAAGTTTTGGAACTATTGCATATGGATCTTATGGGACCTATGCAGGTTGAGCGCCTTGGTGGTAAGAGGTATGCCTATGTGGTGGTTGATGACTTTTCAAGGTATACATGGATAAATTTCATCAAAGAAAAGTCTGATGTATTTGATGTATTCAAAGACTTATGCCAAAGAATACAAAGGGAAAAAGCCAGCTGTGTGATCAGAATAAGAAGTGATCATGGAAAAGAATTTGAGAACCAAAAATTCTTAGATTTCTGTTCTTCAGAAGGAATCAATCATGAATATTCTTCACCAATCACTCCTCAACAGAATGGGATTGTTGAGAGGAAGAATAGAACTATTCAAGAATCAGCAAGAGCTATGATCCATGCTAAAAAGTTACCTTTGTACTTCTGGGCTGAAGCTATGAACACAGCTTGTTACATCCATAACAGAGTTACTCTAAGGAAAGGAACTTTGTCCACAATCTATGAAGTCTGGAAGGGCAGAAAACCCACAGTTAAGTACTTCCATGTGTTTGGAAGTAACTGTTATATTCTGGCAGATAGGGAGCAAAGAAGAAAAATGGATCCTAAAAGTGATGAAGGTATTTTTCTTAGATACTCTATAAACAGCAGAGCATATAGAGTATTTAATTCTAGAACCAAGGTTATCATGGGGTCCATAAATGTGATAATTGATGATGCTCCTACAGATGTCCCAGAAGATGTTGGAACATCTACTGATATCAAGACTGAAGCTGAAGAAAAGAGTGATCATTCTGACTTCACTCAAACTGATGCAAGGACAGAACAATCCAGCAAACCTCCCTCCATCAGAATCCAGAAGGATCATCCCAAAGATTTGATAATTGGTGATCCCAACAGAGGTGTAAGCACTAGATCAAGAGAAGTGATTTCAGGGTCCTGTTTTGTTTCTAAAATAGAACCTAAAAAAATCAAGGAAGCTCTTACTGATGAATACTGGATTTGTGCTATGCAAGAGGAATTAGGTCAATTCACAAGGAATGAAGTGTGGAACCTTGTTCCTAGACCTGATGACATAAATGTGATTGGAACTAAATGGGTGTATAAGAACAAGTCAAATGAGCAAGGAGCTGTTACAAAGAACAAAGCTAGACTTGTAGCTCAAGGATACACACAAATTGAAGGAGTAGACCTTGATGAAACCTTTGCACCAGTAGCAAGGCTTGAATCAATCAGACTACTTTTGGGAATTGCTTGTATCTTAAAGTTCAAGCTATTTCAAATGGATGTGAAAAGTGCCTTTTTAAATGGTTATCTTAATGAAGAGGTATATGTAGAACAACCTAAAGGATTTGTTGATCCAAGCTGTCCAAATCATGTATACAAACTAAAGAAGGCTCTTTATGGTCTGAAGCAAGCTCCAAGAGCATGGTATGAAAGGCTGACTACTTTTCTTATCAAGCAAGGGTACAGGAAAGGTGGAATTGACAAAACCTTGTTTGTTAAAGATGAAGAAGGAAATGTCATGATTGCTCAAATATATGTAGATGACATTGTCTTTGGTGGGATGTCAAACAGGATGGTCAAACATTTTGTCAACCAGATGGAATCTGAATTTGAAATGAGCCTAGTAGGAGAATTAACCTACTTTCTTGGACTGCAAATAAAGCAAATGGAGGACTCCATGTTCATTTCCCAAAGCAAGTATGCTAAGAACATAGTCAAGAAATTTGGAATGGACAGTGCTACTCATAAGAGAACTCCTGCCCCCACACATTTAAAGCTAACTAAAGATGACAAGGGTGAGAATGTAGATCAAAGCCTATACAGAAGTATGATTGGAAGCTTGTTATATCTGACTGCTAGCAGACCAGACATAACATTTGCAGTAGGTGTATGTGCAAGATATCAAGCTGAACCAAAAGTTAGTCATCTTAACCAAGTCAAAAGAATTCTGAAATATGTTAATGGTACTTGTGACTATGGCATAATGTACTTTCATGGATGCAAACCAATTCTCACTGGCTTCTGTGATGCTGATTGGGCTGGAAGTGCTGATGACAGAAAAAGCACTTCAGGAGGATGCTTCTTTCTAGGAAACAATTTAATTTCTTGGTTCAGTAAGAAACAAAATTGTGTATCCTTATCTACTGCTGAAGCTGAATATATTGCAGCTGGAAGCAGTTGTTCTCAGTTGGTTTGGATGAAGCAAATGCTCACTGAGTACAATGTCCCACAAGATGTCATGACATTGTATTGTGACAACTTAAGTGCTATTAACATATCAAAGAATCCTATCCAACATAGCAGGACCAAGCATATTTATATCAGACATCATTTCATCAGAGATCTTGTAGAAGAAAAAGTGATTTCACTGGAACATGTTGCTACAAATCTGCAGTTGGCTGATATATTTACCAAAGCCTTGGATGCTACTCAATTTGAAAACCTAAGGGGCAAATTGGGAATCTACTTATGTGAAATTTAGCAGTTATGGAGATGTGCCAACATGTCATATGACATTGTGTGGCATAAGCACCAGATGGCAACACCAGTCTGGTCAAGGACCTTGAGTATTCCTCTCCTAAAAAGTCTCAAAGTAACGACTACTTATAAAATATCAGCTTGCTTTCAGCTATCCATCTTCTCATCATACTCTCAAAAACGAATTGCATTCTCTAACTGTTTTTCAGAACTCATCAAACCTAAAACTCTTCATCCACCTTCTTCGAAAATGGCTCAAAACCCCTAACATTCCTGAAGAAATCCTCAACAAGGAAGATGTGGTGCATGCAACCCCCATTTTTGTGGTACCCATGGATTCAACTCTAATGGACGAAATCAGAGGAAGTGTTCCTCTTGCTAAAAAGCCAAGAACTCCAAAAAGAACAAAAGATCAAGTTTGCAGCAAATCCAAAGGCATACCTTCACCAGCAAACATCACTCCAAAATCTTCTGAATATGTGGATGATTCCATAAAGGAGTTGGTAAACAGGATTCTTTCTGAGAAAAGAGTGGTAAGTGGCATTTCTATCCCTCTGAGCACCATGCCAGCTCCACAAGAAGATCAACAAACTCAGGCTGCAAAGGACACTCCTGCTCAACAGGATGTCCCAATAGATGTTGAAGCATCTGAAGACCAGCAAAAGGTATCATCTGATACTGCTGATGATATATCTGAGGACCAGAAAAAGGCCTCCACATATAGTGATGAAGAAGCATCTGAGGACCAGCACAAGGCCTCCACTGAAGAGCACATCTCTATTGATCAACCAGCTGAAGAGGAGACTGCTCAAACTCCTCCTGTTGTGAACCTAGAGCATGATTCTGATACAGAAATCATTGCTTCTGTAAAACCTAGCATAGCCAAAAGGCTTAGGACTAGGAAAGAAAAGATGCATGCAGGACATGCAATTCCTGAGAAGAAACAAGCTACACCAAAGAAGGACAAAGTTAAAGTTGTCTTTGGTCCTACAAAACAATGGAGCAAGGTGCAAACACAAAAGAGGAAAGATGTCACTCCTCCAGATTCAGATGTTGAAGAAGATGTCCCAACATCTCCTCCAAAGAAGAAATCAACACCCTCAAGTTCATCAACTGCTGTTCCAGAAGCTCCCTTGGACAACATCTCCTTTCATCATGTTTCAAGTGTGAATAGATGGAAGTTTGTTTATCAAAGAAGGGTAGCACTTGAAAGAGAGCTGAGCAGTAATGCACTTGAGTGCACAGAGTTAATTGATCTCATCTCTTCTGTTGGCCTCTTCAAAACTGTCTCCAACTTCTCTCCCTGCTATGAGCTGCTTGTCAAGGAATTCATAGTCAACCTCCAAGAAGATTGTGCCAATGGTAAGTCTGCTGACTTTAGAAAAGTATTTGTAAGAGGCAGGTGTGTAGAATTCTCTCCTAAGGTTATCAACCAATACCTTGGAAGAGAATATGATGGTCCAAATGAGTTAGGGAAGACTGATAACCAGGTCTGCAAGGTTATCACTGCTAACCAGGTCAAGGCTTGGCCAGTTAAAGGGAAGCTCTCAGTTAGCATGCTGACAAGGAAATATGCCATGCTGAACAGGATTGGTACAGCAAACTGGGTACCTACCAATCATACATCCTCAATATCAACTGGATTGGGGAGGTTCATTTATGCTGCGGGCACTCAAACTAAGCTGGATTATGGAGCTTACATCTTTGATCAGACATTGAAGCATGCTGGATCATCTGCAACAAAGCTGCCATTTGCCTTCCCTTCCTTGCTATGTGGAATAGTGCTGAGTCAGTACCCTGGGATCCTCACTGAAAAGGACACAATTTGCAAAAGAGAAAGCCCTCTGGCCTTCCACTATAAGCTGTTCCTGAGTCATCATGCAGCTGATGTTGAAGCACCCTCTGGGACATCTGCTGGTCCTTCAAATGCAAAGTCTCCAATCTCCAAAGCTGCATTGATTGCTGAACTGAAGAGCACTTGCAAAGAACTGGATGCAAGGAAGCAGAAGCTTGAGGAGATTATCCAAAGGCTGGAGATTGAAAGTGCTCAGAAAGCTGCTTCTTCTGATGAGGAGACTGAGGAAGATGAAGAAACTGACCATGATGAATCTGAGTGAAAATTGTATGTGAGGAAAAATGTAATGACTGCTGCATTGTAATTTTGACTTAGTATCTTTGGCCCCAAATTTATGTCTAACAAGGGGGAGAACAACAACAACAATGTATGATGTTGTTTAGTTATTAATGAAAAACTTCTGTTTGCTTCTGAACTGAATCAGTGTGTTTTAATGAAAATTTCTGTTGCAACAAATCTGAATACATGTATGTTTGAGGGGGAGTAAACTCACACATGACTCAACAGAAAAGAACTGCTATACTCTGATAAAAGAACTTCTGCTGCACTCTGATAACCAGAAAAAATATGTTAGCCAAAAATTAGCCAAAGGGGGAGTTTGTAGATGTTTAGAATTGGCAGAATTTTTGACCAACAAGAAATGTTGAATTCAGTTCAGAATGTCCTATCAGATGTTGGGACATTATCAAACAGAGTATAAGAACTTAATTCAGGATGTCAAACCAGATGTTGGGACATTGTGTAAATGATTTAAGTTCAGTTTTTCAGGATGTCCCAACAGATGTTGTGACATCTCAAACCTGCTACCAGAATTAATTAATGACTAACTGATCTGAGATATTTAAGGAAAGTTATCTAGAATTAATTATGGATGGACAAAAACAGAATAAGGCGCATCTGTAGGGAGTATTGTTATGAGGCTTCAGCATAATCAGAAGAACTAAATCACCTAGAATCTAGGAAGTAACAAACCCTAATTCAAGGTGGAAGCTGCATGCGTTTTAGGACTGGATTAACCTACAGAAAGCCCAAAATACAAACACCTATTTAATCAACAGAAACTCACAGAATTGAGTACGAATTTCAGAAGACAAAATAGGGTGCTGTGTGTTTTAATAGTAGGTTGTTTTAATTGTACCACTTTATGAGCTTTTAAGCAAAAGTGTATTTTGTGTCTTGATTGAAACTGTGAAGTAAGATCAAGCTGGTTTGTTTGAAGTATGACTTCAATTTTATTAAACTTGTAAACAAGATCACTGTGTGATTGAGGGGGAGTGAGTTGGTACTCATATCTAAGTTGTGTCTTAGGTAGAAATTGCATTGGGTAGATATTAAGTGAAATATTAAACTGGGTGGTTTAAGTCTAGAATTAATATTACTTATAGTGGATTTCCTCCTGGCTTGGTAGCCTCCAGATGTAAGTGTGGTTATACACTGAACTGGGTTAACAAACTACTGTGTTGTTTAATTTTCTTGCACTTTAAGTTTTGGTTAAATCTGTCAAGTGTTGGAACATCTCATAGGACATATCATACCTGATCACAGAATTTCAGAGATCAATAAGGTAGTGTGGGTCAACATATACTGTCTCAGTCGGTGAGCAGCCCACGCTAAAGCACAACAAGTTTTCTCAAGCAGTGAATAACGTTGTTCACAGTCGGTAAACTTTTTGCTTAGGTAGTATATTGCATACTCTTTTCGACCAGACTCGTCATGCTGGCCCAACACACACCCCATTGACTCTTCTAATACGGTCAAGTACATGATTAGAGGTCTTCCTTCAACTGGAGGCATAAGGATTGGAGGCTCTTGTAAGTATTCCTTGATCTTGTCAAAAGCCCTCTGGCAGTCTTCGTTCCACCTGACCGTTTGTTATTTTCTTAATAGTTTAAACAAGGGTTCACAGGTCGCAGTGAGGTGAGATATGAACCTTGAAATGTAGTTCAATCTACCTAGAAACCCTCGAACTTCTTTTTCAGACTTCGGTGCAGGCATTTCTTGAATTGCTTTGACTTTATCAGGGTCAACTTCAATCCCTTTCTCACTTACAATAAATCCCAGCAACTTACCGGATCGCACCCCGAATGTGCACTTGTTGGGGTTTAACTTCAGTTGGTACTTCCTCAGACGCTTGAATAACTTCAGCAGATTTACCAAGTGGTCTTCTTCTGTGAGAGATTTGGCAATCATGTCATCCACATAACATTCAATTTCTTTATGAATCATGTCATGGAATAATGTTACCATAGCCCGTTGATATGTTGCACCAGCATTCTTCAATCCGAATGGCATCACCTTGTAACAAAACGTGCCCCAGGGTGTGATGAAAGTTGTCTTCTCCATGTCTTCAGGTTACATTTTGATCTGATTGTATCCTGAAAATCCATCCATGAAGGAGAATACCGAGAACTGAGCCGTATTATCAACCAATACATCAATGTGAGGTAAAGGGAAGTCATCTTTCGGGCTGACTCGATTCAGATCCCGGTAGTCCACACACATTCTCACCTTGCCGTCTTTCTTAGGTACCGGTACAATGTTAGCAACCCACGGCGGGTAGCTAGTTACAGCAAGGAACCCGGCGTCCCACTGCTTTTGTACCTCTTCTTTTATCTTCATTGCCATGTCTGGGCGAGTACGGCGCAGTTTCTGTTTTACTGACGGGCAGTCTTCTTTCAAAGGCAGCTTGTGCATGACAATATCGGTGTCCAACCCTGGCATATCCTGATAAGACCACGTAAACACATCCACATATTCACGAAGCATGTCAATCAGTTGTTCTTTTACTGAATCTTGTAAGCAGGCTCCAATCTTAACCTCTTTCACATCTTCATCCGTACCAAGATTAACCATTTCAACCTCCTTCTGATGAGGAGTGATGACCTTCTCCTCTTGCCTTAATAATCTGGCTAGCTCTTCAGGTAGCTCATAATCTTCTTCAACCCCTTCATCAGCTTGATTGATTGGATTGTCAAAGTCATACGAAGCTATAACTGTGTTGTTGTCGGTGCAATCTGAAAGGCACTCTCTGCAAGGGTTTAGATTGTTCATTTTAGTGATCGATTTTAATCTTGTTTAGAAAAAGTGAAATGAAGTTATCATTTTGGAAAACATTGCCATTTTATTTTTGTACAAAAAGAAAAATGAAAAACAGTGAGCGGAAAAGAAAAAAGACTCATTTGCAAAAGATGTCTGATATTCATTGATTGATCTGTTTGCATAAAATTACAAGATGGCCCGATTACAAAATGAGTCTTGTCATCTTGGGCAAGATGCAAGACTTGATGCATGCTTAAAAATACAGGAAATAATAATTACTCTGCAGGAGTAACCCTTATAATTTCCTGGGAAGACCAGTTTGAGATATGGCTCCCCGGGGTCCTTGGACGTATCCAGCTCTCCAGGTTGCGCTCATCTTCCGACTCATCTTCCAAGTTGTTCACTGCATCCGGGGTGAGCATTCCCCTGCTGACAAAGTTGGGCTTCTTGGCAGCCTCTTATTGATCTTGTTGAGTTGGTTTGTAACCCAACCCAAATCTGTCTTCCTTCTTTTCCATGGGCAGCAGCTTGCCCCAGCCTTGGGTAGTACCCTCTTCAACAACCTTCCTGGCTTGTTGATAAGACGTCATGGAGGTTCCCAGTACAGCAGATGCTTCATTTATGTTCAGGGCCTCAAATCCCTGGCTCATGGTTTCATGGATTTCTCCATCCATCTCAATGTATTTATATGTAGCCAGATCGCTAACAAAGATGTCCTCTTCCCCACAGATGGTGATGATCTGGCCTTCCCACTCGAATTTCAGCTTCTGGTGAAGGGTAGACGTAACAGCGCCAGCGACATGGATCCAGGGTCTACCCAACAAACAGCTGTAGGCCGGATGAATGTCCATCACATAGAAGGTAATTTTGAAGGTCTGCGGGCCAATCAACACAGGCAGATCAATCTCCCCAAGCACCGATCTTTTAGAGCCATCAAATGCTCTCACCACCAAATTACTTGGACGCAGTGCCAAGCCATCATACTCCAGCTTTACCAAGGCTTTCTTTGGTAGAACATTGAGTGAAGACCCAGTGTCCACCAGCACATGAGATAGAACAGCACCCTTATATTCTAGAGTGATGTGTAAAGCCTTGTTGTGGTTACGTCCCTCAGTTGTTAAGTCAGCATTGGTAAAGCCCAGTCCATGACTGGTGTTGACATTTGCCACCAGAGTTTCTAGCTGATTAACAGTGATCTCCTCTGGCACGTATGCTGCGTGCAAGACTTTCAGTAATGCATTCCTGTGAGCTTCAGAACACATCAACAGGGATAATATGGAGATCTTTGAGGGAGTTTGGTGAAGCTGATCCACCACCTTGTAATCACTTCTCTTTATAATTCTCATAAACTCGTCTACATCTTGCTCAAAAGATGTCTTCTGAGTTTCTTTGATGATTGGTTCTTCAGGTACCACACTCTTCACCTTTGATTTTGCAGCAGCTTCTGCTTCGGCATTAGGTCTTTGCGATTGTGAGGCAAAAAGGCGTTCGCTTCTGGTGAAGCCTCCGCCTCCCCCAACATTATCAATCTGTGGAGAAGAGGTTGAAGAATCCAAAGTGATTTTCTCCCCGTTGCAGTAGAGGTCAGAACCATAATGCCAAGGTATGGCATCACTGCTTTCATATGGAACGGGTCCAGGTACCGTGATGGTAACTGGACTGACTGCTGCAGAGGAAGGTACTGAAATGGAGTGCGGATCGTAGTAAATGGTGACCGGTGATCTGGAAGGAGGTGCCACTGTTTGTTGTTGAAAGTGGTTGTTTGGAGGAACATTTGAGGGATCATAGTAAATGGTGACTGCTGAGATATCTTCATTAATTTCTGTTGGCGTTGTAGAAGATTCTGCTGAATAAATGGGTGCTGATGTTGTAGAAGGAATGGTTGATGACATTTGATTTGTTGAAGTGATGGACGGAGCCATTGTTGATGATATTGATGAATTGGTCGGAATGATTGTTGTTGCAGTTGTAGAAGAGTCAGGAATTGTTGTCAAAGGGATTGCTGGATTTGTAGGAGCCGTTGTTGTGATCTGGAGTACACCACTTCTGATAAGACCCTCTATGCCGCTTCTCAAGTTATCACACCCGTTGACCGAAATGTTGCAATAACCACAACCGAGCTCACACCCGGGGAACATCTGGCATTCTAGGAGCTGGGCTTTAATCTCGACCAGAGGTGTCCGAATCTGTCCAACACTGGTGATTAAGAAAGATGGCTTGTCTTCCTCAATGGCATTAATTCTTGGCCCTCCATGATTGGGCATGGGATTCTTGTTGACATTTGGAGGGGGTGCAAAATTGAGGGCTTTGGAATCCACCAGATCTTGTAGTTTCATTTGTAAAGCCCTGCATTTCTCAGTATTGTGGCCAGGTGCATTGGAATGGAAAGCACATCTGGCGTTGACATCATAATTTCTTGGCAGATTAGAGGGATCTGGTGGTGCCAATGTCTTTAGCTCAACCAAGTTGAGTTTCAGGAGTTGTGGCAATAAGGCAGCATAAGGCATAGGGATAGGGTCAATCACCCTATTTGCCTGTGATGGTCTTTGCTGAAAAGGTCTTTGTTGTTGATTGCTGTTGTTGTTGTTGTAAGTCCTCTGTGGCGGATACTGAACTTGCTGTTGATAGTGTGGTTGTTGTTGTGGTTGATATGTTGGTTGCTGAGGAATCGGAGCTGGAATAGTGACAGCTGCTACTGATCTGTGGACATACTGAGGTCTGCCCCTGCTGGCATGAATAACATTTGTCTCACCGGTCCTTCTAGGTCCCACAAAAGGCTTCCTAGGATTACTTGACGAACTTGCACCATTATCAGAAATCTTACCCATCTTCAGAAGGCTCTCAATTCTTTCTCCAGCTATGACTACGTCAGCGAAGCTGGTGGAAGAAAAGGCAGCTAGCATATCAATATATGTTCCTTGCAGAGTGTTCATGAACATGTCGGCCATTTCTCTTTCCGACATGGGTGGCTGGACAGCAGCAGCAAGCTGTCTCCACCTCTGGGCATATTCCCTGAAGTTTTCTCTGGAGGATTGAGACATTCCCATCAGAAGGGTTCTGTTAGGAGCCATGTCCAAATTGTATTGGTACTGTCTGATGAAAGCCTCAGCTAGGTCCTTCCAGCACCTGATAGTAGCTCTGGTCAAGTAAGAGTACCACTCCCTTGAAGCCCCAATCAAACTGTCTTCAAAGTAAAACATCCACAGTTTCTCATCCATTGTATATGCTTTAAGTCTTCCCAGAAAGGACTGTAAGTGAGTTCGTGGACAGGAAGTTCCATTGTACTTCTCGAAGCACGGGGGTTTAAACTTGTGGGGAATCCTTACCCCATCCACTAAACCCATATCCATGACATCAAAACCTAGGGAATTTTGAGACTCCAGAGATCTCAACTTCTCAGCAATTTCATCAAACCTCTTATCATAAACTTCATCCCCAGCTCCCATCACAGTAAACTGCTCCTCTTGGGGGTCTTCTTGTAAGATCCTTCCTCCAGTAGTATTTCCTTGCACATTACCCGGGATGTTGACTTCCGGATGTAGATGAGGCCCATATACTGGTGGATTAACATGAGGTTGACCCCTTTCATTGTTACTTGTTCCTCCAGTTCCCAGAGGAGGTTCCTCTGGGGTTTGTCTTTCTACCAATGCCCTCAACCTTTCTTGACTTTGTGCCAAGCCATTCATTACTTCCATGAATTGGGTCATTTGGTTTCTCATCTCCAGTCTTTCATTAGCCATCTGAGTTCTGACCTCTGTCAGATCTTGCTGTACTTGATCCATTTGGATACCAGGAAGATTGTTGCGAGTATGATACCGGTGCGGACGGTTGAGAGGGAACACCCGACGGCGAGCAATAATTCCTGAACCACAACAGAGTTAGAAACAAAATAAAGTAATGACAAAACCTTCAAAACAAAACAAAAGTTAGTATGCAATGCAGTATGCTTATTTATTTTCCAAGGTATCCGACTTGGCTCTTGGTTTTGACCTTTCCAGACCCTGAGGAATATGGTCTGATGTTGCTTGAGAAAAAGAAACTCAATGAAACAAACTAACAAATACATTACAAATAGTGGATCATACATAGTTCGTTTTTACAACATATGCCCCTGAAGGGTCAAAATACAACATAAAAGAAAAAGTACATCAAATGGAAATAACAACAAGCAAAGTAGTCAAACATCTAAGCCAAATTCATCCTCCTTAACCTCCTTCAAAAGTGCTTCAGTTACAGGACCAGCCGGATGCTCTGTGATGTTCCTAATAAGAAGGTTTCTGGTGGCAATAGCAGTGGTCAGCTTCTTGTGTCTGTCTTGGTCCTTTGACCTCTTCACACCAGCCCTAAGCTTCAATTCTGAAATCTCCTTCTGGGCTGCCAGCAAAGCCTCCCGTTGCTTCTTCTCATTGGCCTCCAACTGCTCAATCCGGGCTTGAGTTCTCTTATCTTATTGAGTGCGAGCTTCAGTGATCCTAACCCACCTAGCTTGACTTTCCTCTAGATAGAGATCAGTCCTAGCCTTCTGAAACTGGGCCTCTTTATAGGCATTCTTCAATATTTGCTCTCCAGCTCTTGATTTCTTGATGTAGTCTTCTGCCTTCTCAATCTTGGCCAGATGTTCCACCTTAAGCTTCTCCAACCTCTCAAGGTCTAGACGACCATCACTCCTCTCCCAGAGGGTCTTCTTCAGAGCTTGAGACAGATTCTCATTCCTCTCCTTCAGCTTCTCAAATTCTTCCAGGTTGACAGTGGCTGGAGGTGGTACTGTGGATGGTCTAGGTGCATCCTCAATGGTGAAGGGCATTCCAGAAATCTGAGCCCTAGCATGAGACCACTCATAATATTGAGCTGAAGCCACATTATTGCATCTTCCAAGAATGGCCATCCCTTTGGTCTGGATGTTGTCCCAAGCCCAGGATGCTTGTCTGACAACAGCTAGATTAGGTTTTATCTCACAATACAGGGTCTCTGCCAAATCTTGCACTCTAGGAGGGTGAACCAAAGCATAGCCCAATTGTCTCTTAAACAACAAAGGATTGTAGTTGATGCAACCCTTCACTCCCACTAGAGGTACATTGGGGTACTGCCCACAGCTAGTGATTATGTCCCTGCCCTTGGTGCTTTGGGTGCACCATCTGATGTCATCTGAAGTCAGAGAAATAAGTCTCTTAGCCCAATTCTTCTGTTGGTGAGGATTCAGGAAGGCATCAGTCCTGGGTAAGTGTTTGAGCAGCCAAGTGTGAAATAGAGGAGCACAGCATCTCACCAACTTTCCTCTCTGCTTCTCATTTCTTTGGTGAACAGAATAATAAAAATCCCCCAGCAATGTGGGTACTGGGTTCCTCAAAAGGAAAAGATGAATGGCATTCTTGCTGATAAACTTGGGCTCATTTGCAAATAGTATAACCCCATATATACTGAGGGCTAACAATGCACAAACTGCCCTCCATTCTCCCAAGGAGGCCTTCAGGATAGCTTGAGAAGTCAGAAAGTCTAGATGCAAACCAGGGATTCCAGCCTTTGTGGTCATGTTCTGCTCAATCAATATAGGCTCTAGGTGCAGTGCTTTTGCCACTTCTCCATTGCTGGGAGAAGTCATCTCTGGGTTGAAGGGAATTCCACCCCTAATAGGCACTCCAATCAGTGATGAAAACTCCTCTAGCAGAGGTCCTAACTGAAAGTTCTGGAAAGTGAAACATCTCAAAGGTGGGTCATAAAACTGTAGGCAAGTGTGGATCAAACTCCTCTGAGAAGGATCCAGGTCCATAACCATATCAAGGATGCCTCCATAATGCTCTCTGAATAATGGGATGTGGTCTGGAGTGATAAGTGTCTGGACCTGCCTGATGCCAGCCAGCACAGGCTCAAAGAAATGGTATGAAATGTTGCTCTTCTTGGGTGCCATGAATGCTGATGAAGAGCTGAGGACAAATGCTGATGATGAAGTCTGACACTGGAGGTGAGCCACTGATAGGCTGAGGCTGGTGATAAAAGTAGCTGAAGCAGGCAACTGATGAAGATAGCTGAAGCAGGTAACTGGTGAACAGGGGTCTATGCAGGTGAAGGGGTCAAAACCAAGCCAAAGTAATATGGATACCCTGGAAAAAAAATAAACAAATGTTAAATGATGCAAATGATGAGCATGCAAATGATATGAAAGGGTTTGTGATCAAGCTGGATCTGATTATCTGTATAAAAGGCCCATGTATGTTTAAGAAATCCAGATGGAGGTTCAGAAATCCAGTAACCAAGGTGGGGGACTCAAATAAAGAGTCACATGTCCAGGGTTAAATCACAAGAACTGTCCAAAGTGAAGCATTCTTAAACAAAACAAGTATCAGGGTATGATGTGGCCAATGGTACCTGCAAACCTGTAAACAGCCCAACCCCCTCACAGGTGATGTTCTAAAACAAGGATCCTCAGACTTGGATCAGTTATGAGAAGTGTAAACACTTCTAACCCGGAGGTATAGTGTTTATAATAACCATAAAAGATCCTCCTCTAATTCACCTCAATTTCTGAAGGTCATAATAAAGGTCATCCAGACTTAGCAGGCTTCCCAGATAGCCCTAGCACTACAGGAAATCTGTAGCACAGAGTTCTCAAGAAGAAACCCACATCTGAACCGTGTTTCATATTCCCGCACCAGACCGAAATGGAATGGGAAAGAACATGAACCACTCTAGCCTAGGTGTCACTCAGATCCCAGGTATAGGACCTTAAACTCTCAATGAACCCCACCCATCAAGACAATAAACCAGATCCAGCCAGATAACAGTATGACAGTATGATGTATATAAAGTTGTAAAGAAAGCAATAAATAACTGTACATAAAGCAGTAAATAAAGCAAATATACAAACACAATTAGCACATAACACCCCAGTAAACACAAATCAAACAAGCGCTAGGAGGAACCCACAAAAAGAACCAGAAGCCCTGGTTACAGTATAAGGTTCCCCAGCAGAGTCGCCAAGTTGTCGCTCCCACCAAATGAGGCTAAGTCAAATGGGGTACAGAAGCGAACGATCGACGAAAGGAGAAGGAATGAATAGAGTCGCCAGTTAGGCATTTTTATCCCGAAGGAAAGGTAATGCTGCATAAACCTAGGAAAAGATATGGATAAGACGGTTGCAAACCAAAGAGACTGAGAAAGGGGGTTGGTTACAACCTAGGAAGGTATTAGCACCCAGATTGTCCGTCGTACTCGACGAGATTCACGCTTAAAATATTTGTGTTTTAAAGGGGTAGTGTCTGTGCAATTTGTGTATCAAAGCTGGAAAGAATGCAAGTGTCAGTGTAAAAGGAGTGTGAAGTGTATAAATGAAGTGTCAGTGTAAGAACAAGAATGAAATGCCCAAGATAATGAGGCTAAAAGAATAATACTGGAGGAGGGGGGAATATACTGAGACTTTTGTTCGATAACTGTTAAGTTATGCCTACGTATCCTCTCGTGCAATGAGGAAGTCAGAACACCGTAGTTCGACCCAAAGAGACTGAAAGATAAATTAACTTGTGAACTGCTTTGAACCATGAAAGTTCATGAAAAGTTATGAAATGTAATGGGCATACAACATAGCAAATGAAAGATGCAATGATAAAACATGATTCTAATATGTCCTAATATGTATTATGAATCAAATGAATGCACAAAATGTCATGGCAAGTCATTTAGATGCAAACAAATGAGAAATGGATGCAAAGGAAGGCACAAATTAGGGTTTATGATCAACACACAAAGCAAAATATGACATGATGAAAATTTGAAAATGCAATAAAATATACCCTAAACCTATACAAACTCATTGCCCAAAGGAGAGGATCCAACTCTTAACCTAATGAAAGTTATGAATTTTCTAAGATTGCTAGGGTTTTAAGGTACCTTGTCAAGAAAAATCCTAAACAAATTGAAAATGCAAGATCAATTCAAATCAAATTTATCCTATAAAGTACATGCTATGCAAGATGCAATGCCAAAAGAATCATCATCCAACTCTCAATGGTTAGGCAGAAAGAAATTTTTGAAGTTTGACATAAAATATTGCCTTGAAATGAAATTAAATCCAATGAAAATGATCAAAAGGCATCAAGAACAAAAAAGAAATTTGGTTTGAGAGTTGGACAATGTTTCTAAATGTTTTTAAATACTATGTGAATTTTTTTGTGATTTTTAAATACCTAAATGTATTTTTAATTAATTAATTTTCATTAACTAATTAAAAATAATCATTTAAATGATTTAAAAATAATTTTTAATGCAAAAAATAAAAATAAAAATATTTTTGGGTTCTAAAAATTAATTAAACCTTTGACAAAAAATTTCAGAATTTTTAAATGGTTTTTACTATTTTTAATAATTCGTATAAATTAAATATGAAACAAATGAATTTAAATGAAATTTAAAAGAAAAATGAGAAAGTCAAACAGATCAAAGGCTGAGGTTCAAACTTGGGGACGCGGGAATTGACCTGGCGCGCAAACAAATGGCTCACATTCAAACTGGCCTAATTAAGTCATTAGCCATAATCCTAACCCTAATCACTTTCAGATGACCGGAACAGTGTTCCGGTCATCTTCTCCGGCCAGCCAAAATCTCAATCTCTCTCAAAACGCATCAAAACCTCACAAAACTCTCCAGAATCAAACTATGAACATCACTAAACATAAACCCTAAAACAAACAACATTTATTTTTCGTGAATTAAAGGAAACAAGCAAAAACATTTTCACGGGCAATCTTTCAGAACATCACAACATGCTTGTTTCTGGCTCATTTTCAAAAATAAATAGATCCCCATGATCAGGGCAACATATAGAACAACATTCTAACAAGAAATCAAAGTTCTGGAAAATTTGTTCATCATGTTACCTGAGATTGAGCTTTCAGTCCAGGAACTTTCTGCTTGCCTCTTTGCCTGAAAATGGTCCCAATGGTCCTCTTGATGAAGTTATGAAGCTTGGTTGGAGTTTAAAATGGTTGGTTTGTGAGTTTGAAGAAGTTCTGTTCAGGGAGGGGGAGGAATCGTGTTTCAGTTTGAGGAGGTTTCAGGGATGAATGAGGTGTAGGGAAATGATCAGGGGAGCATGCTGAGTGATCCTATGAAGTTTGTTTTTATGTTTGATGCTTGTGTGATGTGTTTCGAATGGAAATGCATAAGAGGGCCAAGCTTGGTGCTATGGCTTGGAGAGTGTTTCGGGCTTGTGTATCTGGTGTGTTATGTTGCATTTGGTCCACTTATCACAACTAGAGAGGTCAGAGAAGTAGGTGTGGCTCAGGCTGATTGGTATGGGTTCTTTGCAAAAAGGTCCAAGTTAGGTGTACTTGAGGTATGGGCAAGTGTGAGGCTGTGATAGGGGCATGGCTTGGCTCATCTGAGTTTAGGGAGAACCATGGAATTTGATTAGAAGCAATGCAGCAAGTGGATTAGGGTTTATCATAGGTTTTGCAACTTTGTCCAACTTTGGCCCTTTTGAAGTTTCTTGATCCATAAGTCATGAAAATGGGCAAACCTTTGGTGCATTCTGAATTTTAGGCATTGGTTTATGTTTGTGCAAAGATTAGAAGTCACTTTGAGGTCTCATTTTGCCTTGGCAAGTGGTTTTGCAACTTTGCCTCTTTGGTACATAACTTGAAATTATGTGATTTTTCCCAACTTTGACAAGCCATAACTTTTGATCCAAAATGAATTAGAATGAGTTATTGTACTTTTTGAAAAGGGAATGATCCATTCTACAACTTTCATTACCAAAGTTTTCTCATTTGAAGCATTTTTGAATAAAAAAGTAAGGGTTGAAAAAGTTTCCCAAAATGGCAAGTTTCCATTACAAGTCATTTTCCCCAAAAGGCAACTTTGCAAATGGCTTGAAATTCTTCAATTTTGTGAACTTATAACCTCTTCTATGATAAAATAAAGATAAAACACAATCAAAATGATGAAGAACACCCCTTGGGTGGGTCACTGGGGGCCTCAGATGCCCTGATTTTACACTGACTTGCTCAAGAAGTCAACTCTTGATCAGATGCCTTCCCCATGGAATTTCTTTATGAAAATTGATATGCATGATCCTTGTAACATGTAGAGACCAATAGAAACAAGAATGACCAAAAAATTTGGAGTTATGGCCTCTGAAACCAAAACCCTAATTCTAGGTCATCTGTGTAGTTAAACCTGGCTCTGCTTCCATGCCTTTCTCAGTTCTTGTGATTTTT
Organism: Lathyrus aphaca; assembly: GCA_963966055.1. Lineage (NCBI taxonomy): Eukaryota > Viridiplantae > Streptophyta > Magnoliopsida > Fabales > Fabaceae > Lathyrus > Lathyrus aphaca. The sequence continues at coordinate 116,667,752 of OZ014524.1, read as the reverse complement.
TTACTTTCTTGACTTTTTGAGGATACAATATGATGCTTGAACATACATGGACCCCTTTGAAGTGATTGATGACCCTTGGAGTGGCTCAAATGGCCCTTGGATTGCTCAGATCACAAACCCTAGATGCAGATGACTTGGGAACAATGCAGTGAATCAAAAAATGCAATATGAGATGCTATGATTGAACTTATGCATATGAAGAGATCACAAGCCATGGTGTGAATGGGTGAGGGCAAATTTGGGGTGTTTACAGCTGCCCCTATTCAAGCATGAGTTAGCTGTGTAGAATGTAAGCAACGGCTTAACAGGCAAACAAGATAACTTGTGGATGAATACCAAAGACAGTCCAAAATTTGCACTCACAGAATGAAGAAGAAAAGGGATATAGATTGTAAAAGAAAACAAAGTATATTATAAAGTGCGGGCGACGGAGGACGACCGTCGAGCAGAGGACGACTGCTGGGGAAAGAGCAATGACGGGGACGACCGACATGCTGGGGATATAAGAGATTATGATGGGGACGGCCATCAAGTAAGATTATCTGGGGATTATAGGTGAATGAAATAAAATGATGAGGTACGGTCATCAGAGGTGAAGGACGATCACCTAGCAGGGGACGGCTGCTCTGTTGGGGGATAAGATGAGGGACAGTCATCTAAGGTGAAGGACGATCACCTAGCAGGGGACGGCTGCTAAAACGTACCACGACATAGGACGAATGCCGGATAAAAGGGTCGACGATGGGGACGGCCATCAGATAAGCATGATGAAAGACGATCATCAAGAGGTGAAGGACGATCACCTAGCAGGGTACGGCTGCTCTCGGGGTTTATCATGACATAGGACGAATGTCAGATAACAAGGTCAACGACGGGGACGACCATCGGATAAAATGATGAAGGACGATCATCAAGAGGTGAAGGACGATCACCTGGCAGGGGACGGCTGCTAAATATCACGACATAGGACGAATGCCGGATAGAAAAGGGTTCCAATAATGGAGACTCCGCTGGGGAAAGGATGAGGGACGGTCATCCAAAGGTGAAGGACGATCACCTGGCAGGGTACGGCTGCCAAAAGTATCATGACATAGGACGAATGTCAGATAGAAAAGAAATAGTTCACTGGGATTTGCTGGGACAAGTAAACACGGACGAGTGTCTATATCCAAGGGATGAGAGGTATAAGTGTTTGGGTACTGTGTATAGACTAAAGATGCGGACGAGCATCCTTAAGACTATGATACGGACGGGTATCAGGTAGAAACAAAAGCTGACACATGTTCAGAGATAATGATACGGACGAGTACCAACTGGTTAACAAAGAACACGGATGAGTGTCGAATCTGAGAGGATTCTTCTGGGGAATAGTAGACACAGACGAGTGTCTAAATTCAAGAAGACATAAGTGTTTGAAATTGTGTATGGATTAAAGATGAGAACGAGCATCCTTAAGACTATGATACGGACGGGTATCAGGTAGAAACAAAAGCTGACACATGTTCAGAGATGATGATATGGACGAGTACCAACTGGTTAACAAAGAACACGGACGAGTGTCGAATCTGAGAGGATTTGAGTGATATATACAAGATACGGACGAGTACCCGTACGAGTGAAACAGGAGTAATAAATATGAGTGGTGTACAGGCGAGTGTTTAACTTGCTGGGGAGAGTGACACGGACGAGTGTCATAAGAGGGCCAAGCTTGGTCCTATGGCTTGGAGAGTGTTTCGGGCTTGTGTATCTGGTGTGTTATGTTGCATTTGGTCCACTTATCACAACTAGAGAGGTCAGAGAAGTTGGTGTGGCTCAGGCTGATTGGTATGGGTTCTTTGCAAAAAGGTCCAAGTTAGGTGTACTTGAGGTATTGGCAAGTGTGAGGCTGTGATAGGGGCATGGATTGGCTCAGCTGAGTTTAGGGAGAACCATGGAATTTGATTAGAAGCAATGCAGCAAGTGGATTAGGGTTTATCATAGGTTTTGCAACTTTGTCCAACTTTGGCCCTTTTGAAGTTTCTTGATCCATAAGTCATGAAAATGGGAAAACCTTTGGTGCATTCTGAATTTTAGGCATTGGTTTATGTTTGTGCAAATATTAGAAGTCACTTTGAGGTCTCATTTTGCCTTGGCAAGTGGTTTTGCAACTTTGCCTCTTTGGTACATAACTTGAAATTATGTGATTTTTCCCAACTTTGACAAGCCATAACTTTTGATCCAAAATGAATTAGAATGAGTTCTTGTACTTTTTGAAAAGGGAATGATCCATTCTACAACTTTCATGACCAAAGTTTTCTCATTTGAAGCATTTTTGAATCAAAAAGTAAGGGTTGAAAAAGTTTCCCAAAATGGCAAGTTTCCATTACAAGTCATTTTCCCAAAAAGGCAACTTTGCAAATGGCTTGAAATTCTTCAATTTTGTGAACTTCTAACCTCTTCTATGATCAAATAAAGATCAAACACAATCAAAATGATGAAGAACACCCCTTGGGAGGGTCACTGGGGGCCTCAGATGCCCTGATTTTACACTGACTTGCTCAAGAAGTCAACTCTTGATCAAATGCCTTCCCCATGGAATTTCTTTATGAAAATTGATATGCATGATCCTTGTAACATGTAGAGACCAATAGAAACAAGAATGACCAAAAAATTTGGAGTTATGGCCTCTAAAACCAAAACCCTAATTCTAGGTCATCTGTGTAGTTAAACCTGGCTCTGCTTCCATGCCTTTCTCAGTTCTTGTGATTTTTTTAACTTTATTGACTTTGTGAGGATACAATATGATGCTTGAACATACATGGACCCCTTTGAAGTGATTGATGACCCTTGGAGTGGCTCAAATGGCCCTTGGATTGCTCAGATCACAAACCCTAGATGCAGATGACTTGGGAACAATGCAGTGAATCAAAAAATGCAATACGAGATGCTATGATTGAACTTATGCATATGAAGAGATCACAAGCCATGGTGTGAATGGGTGAGGGAAAATTTGGGGTGTTTACAGTACTCACATCAAAATGTATGCATTCTAGAAAAATCCAATTTTTTTCCAAAACTTAACAACGATAACCAGTCACTACCAGGAGGGTAACTGATCAATCAGTACGATCCAGTACTTCTAGTAACTGAAAGAGATTTAGAAACACAATTATGTAATCAAGTACTACCCAGAGGACAATCCGATTACTCAGTGCAAAAGCAAACTTCTGACCTTCATTGTTACCCAAACCTCTCAAACTTATTCCAATCACGTCCAAAAGTTACGACCATACTAAACGACGATTCCACACAAAAATAATCATACCACCAGAGCCTTAAGGAGTGAACCATCGCTGCTTACACTTCTCAACCTTAGTCTTAACAATAACTTAACAATTCCACTATACGCTTGTCCAACATACCTTCCGTTATCACTGTCTCATATTGTGCTGCTAAGACCGTTTCCATACCATATCAACTTCACGCTCTGCGGTAATCTCCTTACACCCAAACATAATTCATCTTACTAGAGTTCTCCCAAAACCAAGGTGCTAACTCTAACACTTAACATAACTTCATCTGGTCCATACCAAATTCTCCTCACGATGCTGAACAAGGATTAATCTCTCTCCTGCATTATAACCTATACCATTCCTAAGGTAATTCAACATTTTCGAAATGATCCCTTACTAAAATATAACACCTTGATGTATTACTCTAAACTTGTAGCTCCCGTCATAGCCGGATATACAACTCTAGTCTTCTATCTTTCGCTCGGGGTATACTTGTCTCCCTTGAAACGTGTAATCACGTCCTCATGTTTCTTCCCAAGTTTTGCCACAACTTTAGGTTCCCAAAATAAAATTAAAATTATTCACTCGTAACTCCTATCAATTTGCAAGGTATTATTCAAATACATTCCTTGAAGTACCCTCGCTCATCCAAGATGCCACTACGATCTTAGGTCCAAAACACTAACAATTAACTCATTCCAGGACCTTAAGTTACACGTTCCATAAACATCTTCTCTTCTCATTAAATGAAACTTCTCAACAATTTTATATGTACCAGTGACCCACATTGATCCACCAGCGACTTCACTTATTCCATGAGACACCGACCACTCATCCTGCAGATACTTGTAACTTTCAGTCACTATCCATTCCAAAGGATTTCTCGAACAACATACTACTCTGCAACTCCATGTTATAGGAAGTAGAACTCTTATGAATACTCCAACTGAGCTTACCAAAGCCCCTTTTTGCTAACTTTTGGCTTGAATCTACTCTCACAACAAAAGTTGCAACAACACTTCGGAGTCCTCATGGTCGCACAACCATGATCCTACCTACCACATACATAGTACTAGGCTGATCAAACCCAATACTACATAATATGATATTAAGAATCATGCCAGCCAGACACACTTAAGAGGCAGGAAAGATTTACTTATGATGTTTCAAGGCTAGGTCGAGGATACGACCTGCTCTGATACCAACTGTAACATCCATATAATATATATCTAGAATAATATCATACAGTGTTAATTTTTGGTACTGACACCATCATAAATACCTACTAGTAAGATTCACATTCTCGTCCAATTCTAAAACTATACAAATATGGCACAAGACATGGAAATCATACTAAAATAAAAGCTAAGAACAATACAATATCCATTATTGTACAAAGATACATAAATATACAGCGGAAGACTAAACTAAGCTTCACTTGAAACATCTCGAGCATAGCTCCACTCGTAAATCAAACCTGCAAAAGAAACCTGAAAAAGCAACAACAATAGAGGGGTGAGATAAAACATCTCAGTGGGTTCCCTATCTTAGAGTTCTCTCGGCTCTAAAAGGTTCAATTCCTAGAATCTCAAATACTCACTGTTTCCTCACTCACGAAACGGAACCAAGTGGAACCAAAGTCCACATGTACTACCACAATAGATATAGAGAATGAAACATCTACCTCAAGTCCTTACGGATGCTTCTCGTGGGACTCAATGTTATACCCACCTCAAGACTTACTCAAGACCTTACGGAGGATTCGACATAACACTCTCTTCGATCCTTACGGATGCTCTTGCGAAACACAAAGTAACCACAAAGAGACTTACTCAAGATCGTCGCGTAGATAATGGAGCTCTCACCTCAAGTCCTTACGGGTACTTCACATGGGACTAAGAACAACCCATCTCAATATTTATCCAAGACCTTACGGAGGATTCGATGCCTACATATCTCGATTCAACACTCACGTCGAAATAAATGGTTCCCCAAGTCCTTACGGATGCTCTTGCGGAACACAAAGTAACCAAAAAGAGACTTACTCAAGACTTCCCGTATAAACCAGTGTAGTACTCACCTCAAACCCTTACGGATGCTTCCCGTGGGACTCAGAATAACCCACCTCAAGACTTACTCAAGGCCTTACGGAGGATTCGTAACATACACACCTCAAGTCCTTACGGATGCTTCTCGTGGGACTAAACATCACCCACAACAAGACTTACTCAAGACTTTACGGAGGACCCGTGCAATACACCCCTCTAGCCCTTACGGATGCTTCACGTGGGACTCAACATTACCTACCTCAAGACTTACACAAGACTATTACAGATGATCTAGTGTATAGCACGTTAGTGGTTCATACAATCTAGGGTGAACCTAGCCATTCACACGAGTTACGTCATCTAACAAGTCGAGTTACAAACTAGGCCATACTATAGGTTCAAGATAAGGTTTTCCTCACTCTTCTCCAATTGATACTTTTAATCATATAGTTTTCGTATATATAACTCTAACTCTTATAGTATAATTATCATCATTAAACTAATCTCATTGTCTTTATTTCCATTCAATTCTCACGATTATCACATATTTCACAACTTGAACAACTAACATAATTACCACAATTCCTTAGCTAACATAATTACGGTTAATCGGAAAAGTCGGGTAAAAGTCGGGTATAAATAACATTTTTCGGCATCAAAAGATAGTTCACGTTTTTAGCTTCGAATCGATATGTGGAACGCTAAAAACGGATACCCGGATCAAAAGTTATGAATTAAATACCAAAATGGAAACCTACAGGTCTCGCTGAGCGAGCTCCTTCTCGCTGAGTGAAAATCGCCCTGGAACTTTCGCTAAGCGAGCTACACCAGTTCAGGAAGTTCCAGCCTTACGGGAAAACACTCTTTTCACCCCCAATCACTCCCAAACATCAACCAATGCAACAAGACATAATCAAACATGTTCATTATCATCATATGAGTATTTTAGTTAGGTTTTAGCTGAGTTTTAACCGTTAATCCATTATTTCTCAAGATTTCTACCAAAAACCCTAAAACTCTTAAACTCTAAAACTTGACCAAAAACTAAAATAAAAGTATCTAACTACGAACCCACCTCGAGAGTTGGAGATTGGCGGAAAGAATGAGCCGATTCGACGGACGGATGATGGAGAATGATGGATTGAAGCTCTAGGGTTCACTTCCTCTTCTTCTTCTCTTCTCCTTTCTTTCTCTCCCTTTCTTTTCTTTCTTTACAATTCTCTTACTAACTTTCTCTTTTTTGTTTTTCCTTTTATAATACTTAACTTATTTTCCTTATTAACCAAACAAATTATATCTCTCAATTAATAATATTAATGGGTCCAATTTGAGAGTATCCAAAAATGTCTCTGAACTAAATATTTAATAAAGCCTCTGCTTCAGATAATACTAATTAATCTTAATTAATATTATCCAGAGCGTTAATTAAATACGGGGTATTACAGACATGTCCCAATCTTCCGTGCCACACCCATTGCTAATTGTACACAAACATTAGGCATTTTACGTTCTGACTTTTTAGTTCAAAAAGTTTTATTTTGTATATGTTGTTCTTTCTCTTCCCACTAAATAGGATTGTTCCATCTTTCTGACTAACAACTTTACAGAACTTTTGATTAAAGATTATATCATAACCGTTATCACTTAATTGACTTATGGATAACAAACTATGCATTAATCCTTATACTAACAAAACATTAGAGATAGAGGGAAGTGTACCGTTACCAATAGTTTCAGAGTCAATAATCTTTCCTTTTTTATTACCTCCGAAACCTACGTAGCCTTCACCTTTCAGCTCAAGACTTTGGAACATATGCTTTCTTATTGTCATGTGTCGTGAGCTTCTAGAGTCCAGGTACCAAGATTGGTGTTTCAATCTGGATGTTAAAGACATCTGCAACATACACAATTTTATCTTTGAGTACCCACATCTTTTTGGGTCCTTGTTTGTTAGATTTTACAAATTTCTGATTGAGTTTGAATTTCTCATCAGAACTTGTAGAACAAGATGAATCACTGGTATATTTCAGATCATGGTTATGACCATAAGTGAAATGAGACTTTAAAGGGGTGTTAACATTGATAATCATATCATCAATTGTTTAAACTTTGGTTGTCCTTCTCCTTTAGGTTTTATATATCATATACCTCTTCTACCGTTTCTGCTAACTCCATAGATCATTTAGGCAATTTTGCTTTTATCTATGTTTTTAGCTATAAATTTTTGAAAACTGTAATCATATTGTTTTATGATACTATCAGGACTAGGTATAACTTCTTGTTTAGATTCCTTATGAACTTTAAGTTTTTCAAAAGAAATTTTGCATTTTAAATGTTTTCTTTTAACTCAGAGTTTTCTGCCTTAAGTCTTCTAGTCTCATCCGATTCAGATACTAGACTTTGTTTCAAGTCTTTGTATTTGCATTGGAGATTTTGATATTTTCCAAGAATTTCAGAGAGGCTATCTTCTAATTGAGATCTAGAGAGGTTAGGAAATACCTCTTCAGTATCAGAATCTGATTCTAATTCTGATGCATTGACATCTTCTGGTATCTTTGCCATTAATGCAATGTTGGCATGTTCATCTTTTGAGTCTGAGTCTGCTTCAGAGGATTCTAAATCATCCTATGTTTCCATGAGACTTTTCTTCTTCTCTCTGTTGAACTTCTTTCTAGGCTTCTCTTTCTGAAGTTTTGGGCAATCACTCTTGTAGTGTCCAGGTTCCTTGCATTCATAACACACTACTTCTTTGCTTCTGGGTTTCCTATAGCCAGAGGATAATTCTAAGTGATTGCTTGATCTTCTGGGATTTTTGAACTTCTTTTGACGGTGCTTCAAGAGTTCTTGAACTCTTCTGGATAAAAGAGATGGTTTGTCTTCTTCTGATGAGCTTCCAGAACTTTCTTCTTCTGCCTGCAAAGCTTTAGAATCAGATTTTTTATATTTAAGAGAGACTGACTTACCTTTCTTATGGGGTTCATCTTCTTCTAGTTCTATTTCATGACTCCTCAGTGAGTTGATCAATTCTTCAAGAGATATCTTGTTCAGATTCTTTGATAGCTTCAAAGCATTTACCATGGGTCTCCAAGCCTTTGGCAAGCTTCTGATGATCTTCTTCACATGATCTGCTGTTGAGTAGCCTTTGTCCAAAACTTTCAGTCCAGCAACCAGAATTTGAAACCTTGAGAACATCTTCTCAATTGTTTCATCTTCTTCCATCTTGAAAGCTTCATACTTCTGGATAAGAGCCAGAGATTTTGTCTCCTTGACTTGAGTGTTTCCTTCATGTTTCATCCTCATGGAGTCTAACATATGTTTGGTTGGTTCTCTGTTTGTGATCTTCTCATATTCTGTGTACGAAATAGCACTCAGAAGTATGGTTCTAGCCTTGTGATGGTTTCTAAATTCCTTCTTCTGTTGAGCTGACATATTCTTTCTTTCAATCTTCTGACCAACTGCTCTAACAAGGTGAATGTATCCATCAGTCACCATATCCCAGAGATCTCCATCCAGAGCCAGAAAGAAACTCTCCAGAACATCCTTCCAGTATTCAAATTTGTCACCATTGAACATTGGAGGTTTTCTATTGATCTTTTTATTTTGATAATCATTGTTATTGTTGACTGAATTTGCCATTGTGTTTATCTTCTGGATCTTTTACTAACACGGTTAAGTGTACTTCTCATAACCTAGCACTCTGATACCAATCGAAGGAGCGAAAAACACAAGGAAGGGGGGTTGGAATTGGGTTTTAAAAAACAATGATAGTAAAAGACACTTTGATTTATCCTGGTTCGTTTGAACTCAAACTACATCCAATCCACCCGCCAAGGTGATTTTCCTCTCTCAACGAAGTCTTAATCCACTATTCAAAACTTGAATACAACCACTAAGACCTATAGTCAAAGTCTTCTTTAGTCTACTGACTACACTAGTCACTCAAGGAATTTTGAAAGAGTTTTACAAAAGTTGTAACAAAATTGCTTCAAAAAGCTATTATCATACAATGATAGTTTTTACAAAGTTAAGAACAGATAAATAGAAATTGATAAGAAATATTTGCGCGCGGAAGAAGAATTTTAATTTCTTTAAATAATCTCCTTTTATAAGAGTTTGATGGAGAGATCCATTGAGAACATCTGGTGCTATTTTTAGAAGTTTCTAAATAGTCATAATGTTCTTCTAAAAATAAAAGATATTGTTCCCAACCATTATTCTTGATTCCCTCTTAATTTCCCTTTATTATGAGAATCAAAATGTACTTAATTCACATCAGAGTATGTTTGAATTTTGCATCTATCAAAACGTATTTGATGAGAACTTCTCTCTACCATCAGATCCTCTACGAGTGATGTGCTTAGCTTGTATAGCATTAGAATATGTTGAGCAACTTAGAGATTGTCTTCTCATAGGAACTTCTATCCTGCACGTAGAAGATAATTTTAATGCTATAATTTGTTCTTATAAAATATTGTTATCATCAAAACTCTATCAGAGAATTAGAATCAAAATCTTGTTCTAACACATGTAATATTATTTGTACATGTTTTCTTGATAATCTCTTTAACAAACTGCTAAATATTTTTATATTGTTAGGGTCAAGCTGCAGTTTCTGGAAGGCATCCTATAATAGGACATTTGCAAAGTTACCAGGATCTATCAATACTTGTTTGATATCCCAGTTTCCATGTTGCACAATGATGACCAAATGATCATCACTGTGAGGGTTGATTTAGATGATATCATCATTGGATAAAGTGGTGTTAACCCCTATTTTCTATAAGGTTCTTCTAGGAAAGCCAAATGATATTAAATTTATTGCAAATAGTTGCCTTGTTTATTTCCTTCTAGAGGATCTAGAGCTACCTCTATTGGAGAAACCTCTGACAACGATGTTTGTGTTATAAGTTAGAGTTTTTTTGGAAATCTTTGGAAGGAAGATGAATGGAGTTGGAGTTGGAGTGTGACCCAGGTTATTTTTACCGGGGCCTACATTGGACGCCACTGTACTAGTTAAAAAGTACAGGTGTGCATGTACCTTCTCCAATTACATGGGGGACTCATAGACCTTAGCATTTATATTAGACTGTATGGTGGTTAGAGACTACCCATAACTGCAAGAAACTCTATATGGTGGTATTTTACGACTGTTTTAAGGTCTTGCTAGCTTGAGGTGAGAGACTTTGTTATTGAATGGTGTGCTTAGGTATAATTATATGTAGGGTGTGATCTGTATGACTTAAGATTTATTCATCTCCTCCTACAAGGGAGGTGTATTTATAGAGACCTCTAGGGCCTAAGGTTCTCTTAGGAATGATTCATCGCCTACCCAGTCAATGGTGCATCGGTGAATCCCTATTTTTAAGGAGAATATGGGTCAGTGAATAACCATAACTTCTCTTTTCCCCCATGTTTCTCATGATTGGGTGATAAGAAGTCGTTGGGGGAGATGTGATACCTCCCTTTGGATGACATGTTATCGTCGTCTCTTTTTTGGAGTCTTATAAAAATCACCCTAGTAAAGTCCTTTTTATAAATATTACACTAAAAATGTGTAATACAATATTTGTTTCAATGTTAATCTTATTGTTTCCATTAAGTTTATTTACTCCTTAGCTTGTCAAATAATATTTACTCACACTAACTACTTCACTTTGCATGATCATCCAAAAAAATAATTGGTTGTAAAAGGCATGGAAACCTCAATGTCTTCAAATCTCATGTCTTCAATAAGTAATACTACTTTCCATTATAGTTCTAATCTTAGGCATAGTAGATTAGGCCACTTTTCTTTTTATGTTCATAAACTCTTGGCTTATAAATGTCCTAGTATTTTTTACAATTTTAATAACAATTTACCTTGTGATTAATGTTAATAGGCTAAACAAAAGTTTTTACTTAACCCTGCCAATACTTGTCTATCTTTAAAGCCCTTTGATCTTTTACATGTTGATATTTGAAATCTATACTCAAATCCTTTTATTTCAGGTCACAAATTTTTTTCTCACCCTTGTAGATGATTGTATTAAATTTACTTGGACTATTTTTATGAAACATAAAAGTGAAAATTGGAATCATTTGACTAACTTCATCTCCAAATTTAAAGCAAAATATCACGAATTAGCCACCTTCGCCGATAAAGCAAAAAAGGAAAAACGTCAAAAGTTGAAAAAATCCCCATACAAAATCCAAAGGGATGCTATAAGCCGTAGCATAAAAACCCTAGGATTTCCCACTTTTGATATCTCTAGTAGATGGACCAAAGACCTGCTACGACCACCCATAGCAGCTGCTACAGGCAGTAGCAGGAGGGGAAATCCATTTTTACTTCTTTCCTTTTTTAGACTGATTTGCATGTTTTTTGCTTTTAGGCATGATTTCATTTGAGTTATTTTTGCGTAATGGCTATTGAACAATGGGATTGTATCATAGTTTTAGGTTTTTCCATAAAACTCATAGTTGGTTATGAGTTTAGAGTCCCATTTTTTTTCTACAAAGTTTCCACATATTTTCATTGTCTTTGTACTCAAGTCTCCTTTGGAGAAATTAGGATTAAAGTTATCAATTCAAGCTATATTATTTGTTTTCATAATCATATGCTAATTTATTTTAATTGTCCATTATGAACTCATATATGAACATTGGTTGTGTTTTCCCTCACTATGAGTGAGTAATCTATTAGGGGCTAAGGGTTATAGGGAACATCTTATAATTGTTATGATTTGTCACATATCGATTAAGAGAGTATTTTTTCTAAATTTATTTTATTGCTCGAGTTCATGCATTCCAACTATTGTACGAAATTAAAATGTTCTCAAGTACTGATCATAGTCTGAAAGGATATGTATCAGTACCGGAGCATAGGTTTTTAAACAAACAAGCCCAATACAGCGAAAGCGCTTAAATGAAATTGAGAAAGTTTTATAGCCTAATGAATCCTTGAAAAATAATTGTGTTGTTTGAAAGAAGACAAATTATTTGTCATCGATAGGGTAATGCACTGGTGAAAGCAGATATTGCCCATAATATTTATCTATTTTCTATAAATTATGTCGGAACCCTCGTAATAGAAGTGACTCGGATTGTAAGAATGTATTAGAGTGAGAACCATAACCATAAACCATGTTTGCCTCAATTGAAATTTAAGTTATTTTGCAATTAAAATGTTTTCATTTAAGTGCTCTTTAATTAATTTATTTTTACCAAAACTCTTATTATTGATTTCTCTAGATATACATCGATATGACATAATTCAGTGCTTAAGCCATTAGTCTTTGTGGTTTGATAACTTTTTACTACTTCGCACAGTCGTGCACTTGTGGTATGTCAATAATTTCAATACTTAATGTGTGTTTGGATTATTAGAAGACATAATTGATTTTAACATAATTCAGTTTGGTAGTGTACAATGATATAATTTTTTGGCGTTCTCACCATGATGTATCGCTCTCACGTAGCGCGGAGCTTTCCCTAAGGGAAAACATGGACAACGGTGTTTAATAATTCCATAATTGCATTTAGTACGTCATGTCCATTGAAGGGACGTAAAACACAAGGATGGGGGGTTGGAATTGGGTTTTCAATAACTAATAAAAATGACTTTTAAGACACTTTAATTTATCCTGGTTCGTTTGAACTCAAACTACATCCAGTCCACCCGCCAAGGTGATTTTGCCTCTATCAATGAGGTCTTAATCCACTATTCAATATTTGAATACACAGACTGACCTACAGTCAATGTCCTATTGAGTCTTCTGACTGAAACTAGTCACTCGAGGGATTTAACTTATCTTTTACAATAATAATAAATAGTAACTAGCTTGCTTCTAATAAAGCTATAATCACAACGTGATTTGTTACAATAATGTATAGCACAAATGAATAAGTTGTATCTCGTAGAAGCCAACGCTTTAACTCTTCAATATGATTCCTTTATATAATGCTTGAGTGATAAGACCGTTGGGGACATCTTGAGCCAATTATGGATATTAGTTAATACCATAAAAACCTTCCATAATCAAAGATATTTGTTCCCAGCATTAATTCATATATTCTTTAATTAAGGCTTTAATGAAAGAATCTCCATCTTCTAGACATGAATCAGAGTGAATTAATTCTTGGTACGCAGCTTTTAATAATGCCTTTAATGAGAGATTCTCTTTAACTTATATAGCTTCTATTTGATAGCGTAAGTCTTCTTCTATTTGAAGCAAACCTTCTTTCCAATAACTTCCTTTTTAAGAACTTCTACAATACATAATTAAGTAGGTTATTCTCAACATGAATTAGAACTTTTATTCTTTCATAATAATAATTGTTATCATCAAAACTCTTAGAGGATTAGAATCAAAATTATTCTAACATCCATGACTCATAAGATGTAGGCAATCGACTATTTCCCAAATCAAGGTAGAGTTATTACCACTGCTTAGGATTTTTGTGAATAGTACCATAAGCCCCCTATAAATACCTCGTCAATAACATAAGGAATGACAACTGATAACAACTTAGAACATATACAAAATACCCTAAGAATATAGAGTTTTTCACCTCACGTGACATTGATCTCTCCATACCCAAAACACAAAAAATAGGGTTTCTCACCACCGTGAGCAATCCACAACCTAAATAAAATCACTAAGGCATATGGTCACCTCTACCAGCATATGGGTAACATAGATTTAGTACTTTTTGATAAGTACAATGACACTCTGATAAAATTAACGTAGGCCACACTTTTCATTATTATCACCACTCTTACCCTCACCAAAGCCTCATCCTTCAACATCAACTATTGCCAATCATGGTTTCTAGAAGGGTAAAATCCCGCACACAAGAGGATACCACAGGTAGGAATGATCCTAATGCCATAGTAGAAATGTCAATTGGTATGGATGAACATCCACGCTAGATTCAAACCTTTGAGGGAAATGTCTAAAATATCCAACAACTTTAATAGAAGTTTAGTCACACATAGGATATGAAAATGATGGATCCCCCCAACCTCTTTCATAAAAAATATGAGAAGTAGATGTCCCTAAGGATTTCCAGCCCCCTGCTCGGCGAAGTTCGATGGCTGCATCACCCATGTGAGCATGTCGCCTGCATTAATATGCAGATGGACATCATTGAAGCTCCTGAATCTCTATAATGCAAACAATTATTTGGAACTTTCATAGAAGCATCCCTACGGTGGTATATGGGACAACCCCGATCTTTCATACCCAACTACCAAGAACTGGTGAAGAAACTCGCACCAGTTTGTAGTCAGTCAACACAAGAAGATGTCCACCATCAGTCTGTTTAACATTCAACAGTTCCCCTAAAATTTGTTGAGGGAACACCTCTCTCGTTTTAATGATGCCACCATTAGGGTTGTAAACTCAAACCAAAAAAAGGTTTATGAGAGCATTTTAGATGGTCTCAAAGAATAACACATTAACTCATCTCTCGTTTAAAGTTCATCATCTTCATTAGCAGATAGTCACCAGGAAAAATACTATATAAAGGGATAAGAGAGAAATTTCAATAAAAACATGCAAGAAATAAAAGAGCATGTACCCAAGACCAAAGGATAACGACACTCACGAAAGAGAAATTACATGACGCCCATTAAAGACAAAGCAAGCAAGAAAAATTGTTGAAAGCTTCATGACCCTAAACATCCTTCATGAATAGATATGGCGAGAGGTTATCCACTTACAAAATATCCAAGCACCTCCAACCCAAAAGGTGGAGGTTATGAGACCTGGACCAAACAAATGGTGTAAATTTCATAAGTTTAAAGGACACTACACAGAGGACTACTACCGGCTCAAGAAAGATATCGAGTAATTGATCCATGAGGGACATCTTAAGAAGTATGTCAAAGGAAATTCCTTTAAGGGGTTAGAAGGTTCTAACTCCTGTAGAAGGGACGATGCTGGAATCCCTTAACCCCGAAAAGGAAAGGAGTCATCCAAAGGTAAAGGTAACAAAGTTACATGTCGTTGCTTAAGATTAATTCAGATGGATTTGAATTGGAAGAGAGACTAGATTTTCCTAGAAAATATATGTCCACCAAGTCTTACACATAAAGGATCTTTTGAGAGAACTGAAGGAAGGCAAGATTAAAATGCCTGAAGTAGAGTTGGACTTTTCAAAGAAGAACGTAACATGTATCCATCCACATAATGACAATCCTATGGTCATCATCGTGAGGTGTAATAACTAGGAAATCAAAATAGTTCAAGAATATAAAGGGAGCTCTACAAACATCTTTTACTAGAACGTATTTGAGAGACGTCGCCCCGACCCAGACGACCTATAGGTTTTCAAGGGATCATTAGTTGGGTTCTTGGGTAGTGAGTACATTTTAAAGGCTACATAACATTGAAGATTACCTTAGGAATGTGAGACCAAGCCAAAGAGATTAAGCTCAGGTGTCTAATTATAGACACATATTCTTCTTAAAATATGATTATAGAGCAACCAACTTTCAACCAGTTGGGTGTTGTCTTGTCTACGATATATTTGTGCATGAAATACCTAATCCCCTAAGGGAGGGTTTAAGTCATTCATGAAGACCATAATCTCCATGGGAAGTACTATGTAGAAAGTTTAAATGATGGTCGTGAATACCAGGAAGGTTGGCCCAAAAATCAAGTTGTCAGAAGCAGATTTCCAAATTGGGGAATCTCCCTCTAGAAGAATGATAAGATAAAAAAGATTGAAGTTTCAATGAGGAGGCCCAGTGATGCATATTTACTTTACCATTGTTTATTTGTTTTGTTATTATTATTTTGATTATGTGAGTATTATATCTCTCAAGCATGTAAGGACAAGTTATTTTCTGGGGAAACACGTTTTTCCCTAGTGCCTCGTGGGATGGCAAGGGTTTTCCATAAAACCTCACATTTTATTATTTCTTGAACATTTAATTTTTCTTCTCGTATTTATTTTTATAGTAAACCAAGGTACACCAAAGAAGGTCGCCCTCAAAGGCGATCAAGAAACGATGGATCCCCAAGATGGCTCCTTGTCGTCCTTTGAGGCGATTAAAATATGATATATCCCCATAATGGATCCCTGCTGCCCTTCGAGGCTATTAAACTAAGTTGGATCCCCATAAGGGATCCTTGTTTCCCTTCGAGGAAATTAAAATACACTAGATACCTACAAGGGATCCCTATCTCTATTCGAGGAAATTAAAATATGATTAAAATATATTGGATCCCCACATTAGATCCTAAAATTCTGGTATCAGATATGAGATGTCGAAAGAGATGTCACTATTTAATATCTGAACATTAACAAGGTAAATAAAATATAAACTAAAAGGGAAGTAACACAAGAAATTGTTAACCCAGTTCGGTGCGATCACACCTACTATGGGGGCTACCAATCTAGGAAGGAAATGAAGGGACGAAAAACACAAGAAAGGGGGTTTGAATTGAAGTTTTTTTAAATTTAAGGCAATGAACACAATCAATTTATCCTGGTTCGTTTGAACTCAAACTACATCCAACCCACCCGTCAAGGTGATTTCGCCTCTCTCAATGAGGTCTTAATCCACTAATCAATAAAGATTACAACTAACAATGACCTACTGTCAAAGTCTTCTTGAGTCTAATGACTAACACTTTAGTCACTCAAGGATTATCAATTTTTTTATTACAGATGTGTAAAAAGAATTGCTTCTAAAATTCTATTATCACAATTGTGATATTATGACACAAGGTTATTTCAAAATTGAGAGAAAAGAGAAATTTGACTAATTGAATATGCGCACGAGAGAGTTGTTCAAATTTCTTCCAAGTGACTCTTTTATATAGATGTAGATATTTGAACTATTGGAGACACCTTAACATATGTTTGGATGGAGATAAATGTCTTTCAAGAGTTTCCAAAAATAAATATTCATGTTTGGGGCCGTTAATTCTTTGATCCTCAATTAATGAAGTTGATTCTGAAATCAAAGTTTGTGTGTATGTGAGTATCAGAGTTTGTTAAAATGAGCAGCTGGTTAAGCGTAACGCATTCAGATCTTCCATAAAGACTTTGAGAATATTGTGTAGTAGAACTTCTGTAATATGAGGAACTTCTTGTTGCTGCGTCAGAACTTCTATCATCTTCAAAATTTCTTGTTTTACTTCAGAGATTCTTCTCATTAAAATAAAATAATTTTAAGAAGTATATTTGTTTTTTATAAAAATATTTTGTTATCATCAAAACTTCTTTAGAGAGAGTAGAATCAATTCTTGTTCTAACAATCTCCACCTTTTTGATGATGACAAAACTCTTATATTTTGAAGTATTTAAATAAGAACAAAAGATAGTGAGACTCCCCCTGAGTTATGAAGTTCTTTGAATATGTTCCTTTAGAGTTTTTGATCGGAAGTTCTTATGAGAAACCCCCCCCCCCCCCTGAGTTGAAGCCTTTTCCTGTTTACTTAACATCATATTAAAATTATCACAGTTTTAGGATGTTTGAGGCTTAGTCCTGGTGAGATTTTATTAGTCAAAATATTTTACGTTCTCCCCCTTTTTGTCATGAATCAAAAAGAAATATAAACATAGTAAAAAATAATCAGAAAAGATATAAGTGTCGCTCCCGGGATTTTCATCCTAGTACAAACGCCAAAGTGGCGCGGAAAAGGTAGAGTCGTCAGCCAGGCATTTTTATCCCGAAGGAATGGGAACGGTAATGCTGCACAAACCTGAGGAAGAAGGAAAGGACAAGGTCCTGCGAACCAAAGATCTGGGTTCGGGAGTCGGTTACGACCTGGGAAGGTATTAGCACCCCAGATCGTTCGCCGTACCCGACGGGATCCACGCTTGCTTGTTTTGTTTCAAAGGGTGAGAAAAATATAACTGCTGCTGAACAAATGACTGCTAACTGGAATGAGAATGGAAATGAGAAAGGGAACTGGAATGGAAAAGAACAAAAAGAAGGGGAAAATGTAGGGAAAATAAAGAATGTGCTCGAACGGGCCCTACCCCGCTGCCTACGTACCTCATCGGGAAAATGAGGATCAGAGTCGACGTAGTTTACCTAACTAAGGCGAGCACTATTTGTTTGTTTTTTAGGATGACGTTGCCATAGCTCTAGCTCAGATGTTACCGGCTCTGACTCGAGGGTGTTTACCGTATCGCTGTTTGAACTGTCGAGACAAGTCGCATTCGTCCGCAAAGATTAGGAGATGAGACGAGAAGACGCGGTGTCTTTGTTGATTGTCTTTTATGAGAAGTGTTTTGGAGTTTGTTTGTGAATATTCTCATACTAAGACCTGTCCATCGTGGTAAATACTTACACCTCGCCCCGAAACAGGACGCGTATAAGTACTCCGCAACAAAGTCTCGTGGCGTATAAGAACATTCGGTTTTTATTAAGTATTTTCTTATTTTATTTTTGTGAGGTGAGAAAGAAAGACTCAAACCAGAAAAAGGACAAAACTAAGGGGGACTAAGACCAACCCTAAGTTATTTATTATGCACAAAAGGGAGATCCTAATGGTTATTGAGGTTTTCTAATCCTAAAGAGCAAAAGGAAAAGAAAAAAGAAAAAAGGATGCAACTTACTTCCTAAGGAAGGTAAGTTGGTCCTAACAAAGGGGCACCCTACCAATCACTAGTATGGAAGGAAGGAAATGAACTAAATGCATAAAAGAAATGCATAAAAAATAAAGGATAGGGTTAAGGAAACTTACCTCAATCTTCCCCTCTACAAAACAAAGATTAGTGTGCAATTTATTAAAAAAAGAATGAGGTAAACACATACCAAACAAATCCTAAGGCAACTTGGACCTAAACTAGACTCAATCTTAAGTTTAAGGGTTCCTACACTATGCTAAACTAAAATTCAGCAACTATTTACAGCACTCAAACACACAATCAGCTATGAAAACAAAGCATAACACAAGTCAACTTTTTACAGCCAACATGCAGCATAAAAAGGTAGGTGTAAAAGGTCAAATACAACATGCAAACAACCAAACAACATACATTTTACATCACCTATATGCAAAAACAGCTATGAAATGTAAAATCCAGATTTGATTATTTTCATATTTTAATGCACAACTCAATGAAAAATGCACCAACTTCACCATGAACATGCATTTGAACCTAAATCAACATATATAAATGGAAGATCAATGAACATTTTTGGGAGATTATGCAAGAATGCATCACATGGTTGATTATGCAACAAGTAATGCAAAAATGTAGCACATGAATATGGTATATGAACATGAGGATTATTGATTATGAACATGCAATATGATAGCTCAACAAGAATGCCAAACTCAATGCAAAATTCAAAAGTGAATTGATATAAATGGTATGATCAAGCATGCAAACAAATGCAACCAAATGCACATACATACATGATTATGCCACATACATTGATACAATGGAAATGCAAGATGATTAAATGCAATGTGAAACACGTAAAAACAGAATGCAACATGATTATTCACATGCCAAATAATGCACAAACATGGAAACAAAATGTAAGAACTCAAGCTATACACAAAAGAACACAAAAACGCATAATACGTAACATGAACGGAAACACGTCGAAATGACTCGAAATGGGGGAATGAGCTACTGGAAATGGACCCAAATATTCCCTAAAATCAATACCTAAACATGCATGAACAATAGAAGCACTAGGAAGCAAGATTGAGCAAGAAAATAAGCTAAAAATCCAAAAATGAATAGTGTTAACCGGTTAACCAAATTGGTTAACCCGTTAACGGACCCTGGACAGCACTAAAAATGGCCAAAAACGCATGCGTTAACCGGTTAACCAAATGCGTTAACCGGTTAACGCTGAACAAAAAGTGAAAAAAGCTTTTGAAATAAGTGCTTTTGGCCACAATCTTACTTCTAATGATCCCTAACATTCCTAGGAACATGCTAACACTAATTTCTACTTAATTGGGGTTTATTTACACATGATAGAACCTATAACTATCAATACCTTAAATCCTAATCCAATAACAATCACAAATCGCAAGCAATACATAATCGATCGCAATCAAAACGAAAAGCAATTAAAGAATGCCGAAATGGCGAGATGAAGAGAATAACTTAAAGAAGAAGTGATTTAGATCACCAACCTACGAAGCGGAGAAGTGCTTCGGTGAATGTTGCAAGAATCGGAGCTTGATCGAAGAGAAAACCAAGAAAACCGCGGATTCGCAAAATAAATGCGTTCTTGATGCTTGAACCTTCGCGCACTTCCGATAAGCCGAAATCCTCACAAAAATCACTAGCTTCTTCTTCTACAATCCACAATCAATGGAGGTTGAAGGCTTAAGCTTTAAGATCTTCAAGTTTCAATGTGAAACTTGAAGAGCTTATTCAAAAAAGCTTTGGTGAAAATGGAAATGGAGGAAAAGTGAGAGAGAGAGAGAGAGAGAGTGATTGTGAAAGAGTGAAAAGTTGGAAAATTGTGTGAACCCTTGCATTGAAGTGATTAATGAATATATAGAGGCTAGGCTTGGAGCTAGGTTTGGGAATGGAATTAGGTTTGGGGCCCAAAAATTAGGCTTGGGATCCAAAATTATGGTTTGGTAGTTAGTTAGGGTTAGGGTTGGAAAAGGAATATTCCTTGGAACACTCTAGAAGATGGTAGAACATGGTAGAAGCATCCAAGGGAAATGGAGTGGAATTGAAGTGGAAAAATAAGAGGGAAATAATGAAAGGAAATGTGGAAAGAAAGTGGAAGGAAAAGGGAGAGAAAGGTGAATTTTTCCCTTTTTGGTTGGTTAGTTTGGAAATGGTTTGGATTATTTTTTGGGATATTATTTTTCTCCTGAACTCCAATGTTTGGCAAGCCTCGATCGATCACACACCTCATGCGTATGCAAAGGATGATGATTTATTTATTTTGTTCCAAATGCGATGCAATGATATGCGGAATGATGCAAGAGTGAAGCGTACACCGCTCGAGGTTGATTATAAATAAGAGGGCAAATTTTGGGGTGTTACAATAAGCAAAACATGGAAGCTTTCATTGAGAATAATCAGAATAACGCATAAGCAAAAAACAAACAAAATAAAGAAACAAACAAATAAACAGAAACTAAGGTTGTGGAGGAAGAGGAACTCTTGTGAACAATGCCTCCAGAAGACTTTTGATCTGAGAAATAGACTTTAGTTGCTGACTAATCATGTTCTTAAGTTCTGCATTTGTTTCATCTTGTTTGTCCATCCTGATCTTGACTGCTTCATTCTCTTTCTTTAACTCTTCTAGAGTTTTTAGCATAAGAGAGGATGAATAAGTTTCTTCAGCAGAAGTAACCAAATTCTCAGAGCTTGTTGCAGGAGTTTCGGATGGAGGCATTGCAGAAGCTTTCCCTTTGTCTTCAAAAACAACCATGACCTGAAGTTCAGAAGAAGAGACCTTTGGTTCTATCGAAGGAGTATTCTCTAGAAGATGAAGAGTCTTCTTTTCCCAATAGCTAAGAACTTCTTCTTTGAAGATATTTAGCTTTTCACAGAAGTTATGTTGAGCAATGTCATAGATGAGATACTCCAGCTTATTGGACTCGGCATTGAACCATTTTCTGAACTTGGTCCTTAGATGATCTGATGTTGCAGGATTTAGATTTTCTGCACAAGCGATCTTCAGAGTGTTCACCCAGTCTTTTATTTATGCTTCAAAAGCCACCAGTAAAACACCAACATTTGATTTGGTTGGTTTGGGCTTGAGGTTTGGTATGGCTATTTTCTTAGAGTTAAAAGCTAGTTTTTCTAGGGCTTCTATGTCAATGATAGATCTAAGCTTTAAGATCTTCAAGTTTCAATGTGAAACTTGAAGAGCTTATTCAAAAAAGCTTTGGTGAAAATGGAAATGGAGGAAAAGTGAGAGAGAAAAAGTGATTGTGAAAGAGTGAAAAGTTGGAAAATTGTGTGAACCCTTGCATTGAAGTGATTAATGAATATATAAAGGCTAGGCTTGGATCTAGGTTTGGGAATGGAATTAGGTTTGGGGCCCAAAAATTAGGCTTGGGATCCAAAATTATGGTTTGGTAGTTAGTTAGGGTTAGGGTTGGAAAAGGAATATTCCTTGTAACACTCTAGAAGATGGTAGAACATGGTAGAAGCATCCAAGGAAAATGGAGTGGAATTGAAGAGGAAAAATAAGAGGGAAAGGATGAAAGGAAATGTGGAAAGAAAGTGGAAGGAAAAGGGAGAGAAAGGTGAATTTTTCCCTTTTTGGTTGGTTAGTTTGGAAATGGTTTGGATTATTTTTTGGGATATTATTTTTCTCCTGAAATCCAATGTTTGGCAAGCCTCGATCGATCACACACCTCATGCGTATGCAAAGGATGATGATTTATTTATTTTTTTCCAAATACGATGCAATGATATGCAGAATGATGCAAGAGTGAAGCATACACCGCTCGAGGTTGATGATAAATAAGAGGGCAAATTTTGGGGTGTTACAGCTGCCCCTATTCAATCACTGTAGACTTGAATGGATGATAGCATTCGCTTTCAGACGTTTGAAGTATGCATGGATTGAATACTAAAAACAACCAGAAAATTTGCACTCGATGGAAGAAGAAAAGGGAAAGAAACCCAACCATTTGAACTCTGCTTGTGGAGAATCTTGATGTGAAGAATGGTGAATTGGTGAATGTTTTGGAATAACGTCGGGAGATTGCTGATTTGCCACGCTACGGGTGGACTTTTGTTGGGCTATTAATGACATGCCACACAACGGGTGGTCTTATGAATGCTTTGCCACACTACGGGGGATTTCAATACTTTGCCACTCTACGGGGCTACACTGCTCAGCTACAGGAGACCTTTGATACCTTACCACCATGGGGATAGAGTTTTGCTCACTCTGCGGGGAAACATTGCTACGCTACGGGAGACTTTGAAAATTTGCCACACTACGGGGGCACATTGCTCAGCTACGGGAGACTTTGAAAATTCGCCACACTACGGGGGCACATTGCTCAGCTACGGGAGACTTTGAAAATTCGCCATACTACGGGGGCATATTGCTCAGCTATGGGAGACTTTGGCTCACTATAGGAGACTTTTGCTCACTACGGGAGACTTCTACTCACTACGGGAGACTTTGATTTCTTGCCACACTACGGGGGCTGCTGCTCGCTACGGGAGACTTTGGCTCACTACAGGAGACTTTTGCTCACTACGGGAGACTTCTGCTCACTACGGGAGACTTTGATTTCTTGCCACACTACGGGGGCTACTGCTCGCTACGGGAGACTTTGGCTCACTAAAGGAGACTTTTGCTCACTACGGGAGACTTTAATGTTTTTCCACACTACGGAGCCTCATGCTCAGCTACGGGAGACTTCTGTAAATTCGCCACACTACGGGGGCACATTGGTGTTTTGCCACGCTACGGGGGATGTTGCTCGCTACAGGAGACTTTGGCTCACTACAGGAGACTTTTGCTCACTACGGGAGACTTTGATGTTTTGCCACACTACGGGGGCTCATGTTCAACTACGGGAGACTTCTGCTCACTACGAGAGACTTTCAGAAAATTCTCCACACTACGGGGGCACATTGCTCAGCTACGGGAGACTTCTGCTCACTACGGGAGACTTTTGCTCACTACGGGAGACTTCAATGCTTTGCCACACTACGGGGGCTGCTGCTCACTATGGGAGACTTTAAGAATTCGCCACCCGGAGGATGTACTTTGGCCAGTCTACGGCTGGACTTTAAGAATTTGCCACCCAGAGGATGGACTTTGGTCAATCTGCGGTTGGACTTTGGAATTTGCCACCCAGAGGATGGACTTTGGCCAATCTGCGGTTGGACTTTGAATAAATTGCCACGCTGCGGGTGGACTTTGGATATCAACCTTGGATTGAGCATGCATACATTGAACTACATGACATAATGGCCCATGACACTGGGGGATAGATACAAAAGGAATTCCTGACGCGGAAATAACCAATCTTTGCTGACTCTGTGGGGAATACAAATGATTGCCGATATTTCTGTTGGAGAAGAGTGTGACTAGTCTGTCTCGACTTATTACCTTTGCCAAAAATAAATTGGACTTTAGATTTGAAGTCCCTGCTAGGGGATGCCGCGACTGCTGGGGATTGAATCTCACTCATGTGATTCCACTGGTGATCTGCGACTTTTCGACTTAGCTGGGAGAAGACCTGTCAGGGCTCTGCTTAGAAGAACTCTCTTGTCTACCTGAATTTTCCAAACCTCTGTGGGGAAGGGAACCGTTCAGCTAACTGCCGGGAATTTCCGGATTCTTGTAAGAAATGCTTCACTACGGGAAGATGACTCTTGCTAGGGATGATCCTTATTGCTCTGCTGGGGAAGGTAAGGATTTGTTTTGAGATCTACTGGGAAATAAGATCAAGGAAACCTGCTGATGAAAAGTTTGACAACTTTATTGGGGATAACTTTCATGCGTCTGTTGGGGATAACGAAACTGAACCGCATCCTGCCGAGGAGGAAATATTTCTCGTCGTCTCGTGCTAGGGATCATTCGCTTTGATTCAGGCTTTACCTTAAGAGAATTTTACAAAAGACTTGGTGTCTTTAAACTCTTAAGGAGTATAATTGCCCCGGTATTCTGAACTTCCGATTATCTATCTTCGGGAAAGAATGAATCCTCGTGCGATTGGGGTGGCTTGCCCCAGTATGAGTCTTTGAAGAGATTTCTCTAGGAGAGATCTGAATCTTGAGGTAATTGCCCCAGTTTGGCTGACTCTTGAGGATATTGCTTGACATAACTGCCCCATATTGGTTGGCTCTTACCATGACTGGTTGGGAAAGTCGTTACTCAATGGAGCTTTCTCGGAAAAGTACACCTCGATGTGACTGTCTTTTAGGAGTTTTTAGACTTCTCAACTTGGCAAGCTTAAGCTTCTGGCCTGAATTTCTGCATGTGAACCATTTATGATGCAAAACAAATGTATGCAGGCAGAAAAATGTTTATTCTGAGAATGAAAATTATAATGCAACACACATGTTAATCTCGAAGTTTTGAAAAAGTGTCGTAAACCTTTGTGAGCGAATCACTGGTTAAGATGCGACATTATTTTTGAATGAAAATATGTACATGCAATACCAATAAGGTCTTTTAGCACAACTCATAGGAGTCAAGAACGCGGCCTTGTGGTAGTACGCTCTCAAATTAACCTTGTTTCAGTTAGGACTTTTAAGGGTTATATCGTAACCTGGTTCACGGTTATAGAAACAAAGGATATAGGCTCGAAGTTTATTTGTGCCCACCCCTCTTCATGATGTCCTCCATTCCTATGTTCAGCTAATTTTTACAAGCTCTCACCTTTCATAAGGGTTTCGTGTCGGTTGAGGAAACATTGTTGCTAACAGTTTAAGCACCAATTAGGTTGTTATTTGGAGTCAGTCACCCCTTTTGTCTTTCGTGTTTGTGCCACACAACTTTGTTCTTGTTCGAGGATCTTTCTTGTGTAATCCTTTTCGTCTTTCACTTTTGCATTATTTTACTTATCCCTAACTTTTTCCTGGACTGATTCTTGTGAATCTTTGATTGTGAAGTCCAGCGGGATGCCCTAATTTTTGCCTAAGTCGCTTGTTTTCAAGTTTTGGCTTAGCGGGCTTTTCATTTCTTTCTTTTTTGAATAAATCGTGTGACATTGTTTGCCTTGATTGCTTTGCGAGGGTTGTGACTGCCTCATTCTTTGGTCGATGAAGGATAACCATTATGGTTTCCAGTCTTTGGACCTCCTGATTAACATGATGGAATGTAATTAATCCTCAAATACACTCCTTTATGAATGCCTGAACGCTCGGTCCGATTAGCTGACATCTACCCTGCCCCTAGGTTAAACGTAAGGGTTTTTCATGTGAAAAGAAACTCCTACTTTAAGGCTCAAAGGGGTTAACGAGGGTATATCTCCCTTATATCTCCAGTGTTTAGGGAATTGAAACAAAGCCTGTACATCGTTAACAGAGTCTTATTCGAGAGCACATAATTAGAGATTTTTGCGTTATTGTTTCATCATTCTCCATCATAGAGTTTGAGCACGACAATTGGTATTGCGATGTAAACATGCAAAATTAAACTGACAAATGAATTACTTCAAGAAAAATATGTGAGTTTTATTATTGTTAACATTCAAAAGCAAACAAATTTCATACTTGTATACAAATGTTTTGCGAATAAAAGGAACTACAAATGGAATTGCAGTAAAGAAACTGAGTATTGCCGCAGTTGAGGAGGCTTGACTTCGTATGGACCTACCAGTCTTGGATACTTTCAGTGATCAATAGCTCTTTCACAGACTTGTAATCTTCAATTTGTAGTCGTATACTCAACCATGGAAATCATACCTCTTCTTCTAGTTACTCTAACTCTGACACGAGACATCTGAAGGAAAAAGTAAAGATGGGGAGTAAAGTTGCCCCATAAGGTTGCTCGGAAAGACCTGATGATCTTCTGCCTACGTATCTCCATTGACCAACGACCAATGAAGAATCAGAGCGACGTAGTTCCCCTTAATAGGGATGAAAATACTTTGAAGAAAAACAAACAAACAGTTGCCATCGCTGAGAGTATCTGAATACTGATGGCTTTATTTGCTTCCTGAAGATTCCAGCTTAACGTGGACCATCTGGTAAAACAACCGTGACACCGGCTCCGTTGTGATTAGGAATTGGATTCTGGAGTACATTTGGGTGAGGAGCAAAATTGATCGCCTTGGAGTCAATTAGGTCTTGTACCTTGTTCTGAAAAGCCCAACATTTCTCAATACTATGCCCCTGGACACCTGAATGGAATTCACATCCGGCATTCGCATCAAAGTTTGGAGGTAGACTATCAGGAGAAGGAGCTCTCATGGTACAAAGCTCGGTCATGTTCAACTTTAGCAGCTCTAGAAGCAATACAACATATGGGAATGGGATGGGATCAAGTTTGCGGTTTCTCGCTCTTGTTCTTTCTTGATTTGGTCTTTGTGCCTGATATTGCTGACCTTGAGGTTGTGGTTAAACCTGAGGAGTAATAGTCATTGCAGCTACTTGGTAGTAACCTTGTGAACGACCTTTGTCTCGGCCCCTATATACAGTATTGGTCTCGCCTTCTCTTCGTCTTTGGCAATTGCCAAAAGGTTTCTTCACACCAGAAGAACTAGCACTGCTTGCATCCTGAATCTTTCCTAGTTTTAGGAAATTTTCTATCCTTTCTCCAGCGATGACAATATCAGAAAAACCAATGGACGGGCAGGCGGCCAGACGATCCAAGTAAACACCTAGCAAGGTGCCCATAAACATATCGACCATTTCCCGATCGAGCAATGGAGGTTGAACCTACGCGGCCAACTCGCGCCATCTCTGGGCATACTGCTTAAAACTTTCCTTGGGTCCTTGAGACAAATTCTGCAACTGAGTGCGGTTTGGAGCCATATCAATATTGTATTGATACTGCTTGAGAAAAGCTTCAGCTAAATCTTTCCAGCAACGAATAGAGACCCTACTCAGCTTCATGTACCAGCTCAATGAAGCTCCAGATAGACTATCTTGGAAGAATGGCATCCAAAGTTTCTCGTCATCAGTGTGAGACAAGATTCTTCCAAAGTATGCGTGAATGTGAGTTTTAGGGAATGTGCTGCTATTGTACTTGTCAAATGATGGCACCTTGAACTTAGGAGGAATTCTGACTCCTGGCACTAACCCAAGACTGGTTACATCGATGCCCAGGGAATTCTGACATTCCATGGCCTTAATCTTCTCCGCCAGCTCCTCATACCTTCGATTGTTGACCTCATTCATATTACCCATATCAGCATCCAGTAGAGTGAACTGGTCTTCCTGAGTGTCTTCATTACGGGCCGCAGTCCCATTTAGATTTGACCCTCCGTTACAGGCAGCGTTAGGATCCATATTCTCAGTCGGTGTTCCAGTATTAGCATTCCCATGGGGTTGCTCAACCATCAACCTGAGACGCTCTTGATTCTGGGCAATGCCGGTCATCATGTCCATGAATTGATCCATCCTCTGTCGGAGCTCATTGAGATCAGTCTGCATTCGTTCAGCCATTCTCACTCGGTTTCTTTTTGTTGGATACCGATGAACGCGTTGTCCAACTATATTGCCTGAAGTTGAATAAGTTAGGAAGTCCGAATAACCTGTAAAAATGAAAAATATGCAAATCATGCAGTAAATGTGTATGATATGTTCATGAGGATGCGACATGCGACCCTGCAAACGAGTAAGCATGTGTTAGTGATGCAAGCATGCAGAGAATGTCATGCAATGCACTGGCATGTGATTAAAGGTCTGGCGAACACTGGTCTGACGTTGGTGTTGAGAAGACAGTCATGTGCTGGTGAAGAGTCGTAATAACAGTACCACCGAAATCCCGGATTTCAAAACCAAAGGACCATGTGGAACCTGATCATAATACTGAATAATGCTGGCAGAACGGGTATGTTGGAAGTTTCAGGGTTCCTGCAAACCTGTAAACCCCCCTCCCATCTCACGGGTATGCTACTCCGAATCAACATCACAGACTCTCAAAGCTGGATAGCAATAATACGTTCACCATTTCCGAGAAATGGCTCGTGACCAAGTCAGAGAATCGGTTTGGCATTATGTAATAACCAGGGAGGTCTCAGCTGAGTACGGGGAAAACAAGCATCCCTCATAAGTCCCCAGAAAGGGAACTGGAATGGAAAAGAACAAAAAGAAGGGGAAAATGTAGGGAAAATAAAGAATGTGCTCGAACGGGCCCTACCCCGCTGCCTACGTACCTCATCAGGAAAATGAGGATCAGAGTTGACGTAGTTCGCCTAACTAAGGCGGGAACTATTTGTTTGTTTTTTATGATGACGTTGCCATAGCTCTAGCTCAGGTGTTACCGACTCTGACTCGAGGGTGTTTACCGTATCGCTGTTTGAACTGTCGAGACAAGTCGCATTCGTCCGCAAAGATTAGGAGATGAGAAGAGAAGATGCGATGTCTTTGTTGATTGTCTTTTATGAGAAGTGTTTTGGAGTTTGTTTGTGAATATTCTCATACTAAGACCTATCCATCGTGGTAAATACTTACACCTCGCCCCGAAACAGGACGTGTATAAGTACTCCACAACAAAGTCTCGTGGCGTATAAGAACATTAGGTTTTTATTAAGTATATTCTTATTTTATTTTTGTGAGGTGAGAAAGAAGGACTC
This sequence comes from Lathyrus aphaca, assembly GCA_963966055.1. Classification (NCBI taxonomy): domain Eukaryota; kingdom Viridiplantae; phylum Streptophyta; class Magnoliopsida; order Fabales; family Fabaceae; genus Lathyrus; species Lathyrus aphaca. The sequence goes on along the minus strand of OZ014524.1, from coordinate 116,638,268 downwards.
AAATCGGAAAAAGGACAAAACTAAGGGGGACTAAGACCAACCCTAAGTTATTTATTATGCACAAAAGGGAGATCCTAATGGTTAATGAGGTTTTCTAATCCTAAAGAGCAAAAGGAAAAGAAAGAAGAAAAAATGATGCAACTTACTTCCTAAGGAAGGTAAGTTGGTCCTAAAAAAGGGGCACCCTACCAATCACTAATATGGAAGGAAGGAAATGAACTAAATGCATAAAAGAAATGTATAAAAAATAAAGGATAGGGTGAAGGAAACTTACCTCAATCTTCCCCTCTACAAAACAAAGATTAGTGTGCAATTTATTAAAAAAAGAATGAGGTAAACACATACCAAACAAATCCTAAGGCAACTTGAACCTAAACTAGACTCAATCTTAAGTTTAAGGGTGCCTACACTATACTAAACTAAAATTTAGCAACTATTTACAGCACTCAAACACACAATCAGCTATGAAAACAAAGCATAACACAAGTCAACTTTTTACAGCCAGCATGCAGCATAAAAAGGTAGGTGTAAAAGGTCAAATACAACATGCAAACAACCAAACAACATACATTTTACATCACCTATATGCAAAAACAGCTATGAAATGTAAAATCCAGATTTGATTATTTTCATATTTTAATGCACAACTCAATGAAAAATGCACCAACTTCACCATGAACATGCATTTGAACCTAAATCAACATATATAAATGGAAGATCAATGAACATTTTTGGGAGATTATGCAAGAATGCATCACATGGTTGATTATGCAACAAGTAATGCAAAAATGTAGCACATGAATATGGTATATGAACATGAGGATTATTGATTATGAACATGCAATATGATAGCTCAACAAGAATGCCAAACTCAATGCAAAATTCAAAAGTGAATTGATATAAATGGTATGATCAAGCATGCAAACAAATGCAACCAAATGCACATACATACATGATTATGCCACATACATTGATACAATGGAAATGCAAGATGATTAAATGCAATGTGAAACACGTAAAAACAGAATGCAACATGATTATTCACATGCCAAATAATGCACAAACATGGAAACAAAATGTAAGAACTCAAGCTATACACAAAAGAACACAAAAACGCATAATACGTAACATGAACGGAAACACGTCGAAATGACTCGAAATGGGGGAATGAGCTACTGGAAATGGACCCAAATATTCCCTAAAATCAATACCTAAACATGCATGAACAATAGAAGCACTAGGAAGCAAGATTGAGCAAGAAAATAAGCTAAAAATCCAAAAATGAATAGTGTTAACCGGTTAACCAAATTGGTTAACCCGTTAACGGACCCTGGACAGCACTAAAAATGGCCAAAAACGCATGCGTTAACCGGTTAACCAAATGCGTTAACCGGTTAACGCTGAACAAAAAGTGAAAAAAGCTTTTGAAATAAGTGCTTTTGGCCACAATCTTACTTCTAATGATCCCTAACATTCCTAGGAACATGCTAACACTAATTTCTACTTAATTGGGGTTTATTTACACATGATAGAACCTATAACTATCAATACCTTAAATCCTAATCCAATAACAATCACAAATCGCAAGCAATACATAATCGATCGCAATCAAAACGAAAAGCAATTAAAGAATGCCGAAATGGCGAGATGAAGAGAATAACTTAAAGAAGAAGTGATTTAGATCACCAACCTACGAAGCGGAGAAGTGCTTCGGTGAATGTTGCAAGAATCGGAGCTTGATCGAAGAGAAAACCAAGAAAACCGCGGATTCGCAAAATAAATGCGTTCTTGATGCTTGAACCTTCGCGCACTTCCGATAAGCCGAAATCCTCACAAAAATCACTAGCTTCTTCTTCTACAATCCACAATCAATGGAGGTTGAAGGCTTAAGCTTTAAGATCTTCAAGTTTCAATGTGAAACTTGAAGAGCTTATTCAAAAAAGCTTTGGTGAAAATGGAAATGGAGGAAAAGTGAGAGAGAGAGAGAGAGAGAGAGAGAGTGATTGTGAAAGAGTGAAAAGTTGGAAAATTGTGTGAACCCTTGCATTGAAGTGATTAATGAATATATAGAGGCTAGGCTTGGAGCTAGGTTTGGGAATGGAATTAGGTTTGGGGCCCAAAAATTAGGCTTGGGATCCAAAATTATGGTTTGGTAGTTAGTTAGGGTTAGGGTTGGAAAAGGAATATTCCTTGGAACACTCTAGAAGATGGTAGAACATGGTAGAAGCATCCAAGGGAAATGGAGTGGAATTGAAGTGGAAAAATAAGAGGGAAATAATGAAAGGAAATGTGGAAAGAAAGTGGAAGGAAAAGGGAGAGAAAGGTGAATTTTTCCCTTTTTGGTTGGTTAGTTTGGAAATGGTTTGGATTATTTTTTGGGATATTATTTTTCTCCTGAACTCCAATGTTTGGCAAGCCTCGATCGATCACACACCTCATGCGTATGCAAAGGATGATGATTTATTTATTTTGTTCCAAATGCGATGCAATGATATGCGGAATGATGCAAGAGTGAAGCGTACACCGCTCGAGGTTGATGATAAATAAGAGGGCAAATTTTGGGGTGTTACAATAAGCAAAACATGGAAGCTTTCATTGAGAATAATCAGAATAACACATAAGCAAAAAACAAACAAAATAAAGAAACAAACAAATAAACAGAAACTAAGGTTGTGGAGGAAGAGGAACTCTTGTGAACAATGCCTCCAGAAGACTTTTGATCTGAGAAATAGACTTTAGTTGCTGACTAATCATGTTCTTAAGTTCTGCATTTGTTTCATCTTGTTTGTCCATCCTGATCTTGACTGCTTCATTCTCTTTCTTTAACTCTTCTAGAGTTTTTAGCATAAGAGAGGATGAAGAAGTTTCTTCAGCAGAAGTAACCAAATTCTCAGAGCTTGTTGCAGGAGTTTCGGATGGAGGCGTTGCAGGAGCTTTCCCTTTGTCTTCAAAAACAACCATGACCTGAAGTTTAGAAGAAGAGACCTTTGGTTCTATCGAAGGAGTATTCTCTAGAAGAGGAAGAGTCTTCTTTTCCCAATAGCTAAGAACTTCTTCTTTGAAGATATTCAGCTTTTCACAGAAGTTATGTTGAGCAATGTCATAGATGAGATCTTCCAGCTTATTGGACTCGGCATTGAACCATTTTCTGAACTTGGTCCATAGATGATCTGATGTTGCAGGATTTAGATTTTCTGCACAAGCGATCTTCAGAGTGTTCACCCAGTCTTTTATTTATGCTTCAAAAGCCACCAGTAAAACACCAACATTTGATTTGGTTGGTTTGGGCTTGAGATTTGGTATGGCTATTTTCTTAGAGTTAAAAGCTAGTTTTTCTAGGGCTTCTATGTCAATGACAGATCTAAGGGGGTTTTCGGGTTCATTGGGGGGAGTGGGAGTGTCTGGAATGGTGATGAAGGCAGGGGATCTTGTGGAGTGGAATCATAGGAAGAAAGTGAATCTTCTAGTGGTGTAGGTATGTCAAAAATTAGCAGAGGTTAAGAGGATTTAAGGGGGTAGGTTATGCCATGAATGGTTGGTGTGTAGGTAGAAGGTGGGTTTAGGGTGTTTGATTGAGAGGTTTCGAAGTAGGGTTGAAATTGATCAATATCATAAAGTACTTATTGAAGTTCTGGTTGGGTTTTAACAAATGGTGTGGAATTTGGATCAGAAGGAGGATTTGTGGCTATGGGAATGTCGAAGTCTTCAAGAATTTGAGGGGAATGATGTTTAGAAGTTCTGGGAAAAGGTGAAGGGTTTTCAGGTTGAGTATTAACAGAAGGTTGAGGGTTAACAGAAGATTGTGGGTTAACAAAAGACAGGGCTTCAAAAGTAATGGGGTTTGAAGAGGTAGGTGTAGTTTCAGAGATAGCCTAAGAGGGGGGGGGGGGTGAATTAGGTGTTATCAAATTTTTCGAATCTTTTTCTTCGATGGATGGATTTTTGTTTTACGGTTTATAGAATGAAAAACGGTAAAGCAAGAAAGTAAAGATGACACGGAGATTTATCCTGGTTCCCTTCACAATCCGAAGGTACATCCAGTCCCCTTTCAACACGAAAGAGATTTCCACTAGTTTCTTTAGAACAGTACAACCTATCACACCTTCAATGGTGAGGCCTACTTTCTAACAAACTATACAAACAAGTGTGCAAGAACAATCCTCTTGCCACACTTACCCTTATGTCCAAACAATCCTTGGAACACAAGTCACAAATAGAAAACACTTTCTATAATTTTTTGTTTGAGTGAGAATACAATGAATGGTATCAATAAAAATTGATCTTCTCCTATATTCAAAAGTCACTACTTAAGATTCAATACAAGTGTTCAAGAAAAATATGAAAATGATGAACTTATGAACACTTTTGAAATATGAAAATTATTTGAATTTAGTGATTTTGATTGTATGATAATATTTGAAAAATTCTAGGAGGTGTTTATGAATTTGAAATTTTAAGAATTTATAATAGTTGAAACACCTATTCAAAAAGGTATGAGAATTTAAAAAGAAATTCTTTGAAAAGGTATAAAAAAGTTATGAAATAAAATCATGAAGAGGTATAACACTTAACAAAATATTTGAATTTAAGAGAAACAATTTTTCAAAATTTCTTCAGTGTTAACCGGTTAACCATATGGGTTAATCGGTTAACGCCCAGAAACGTTACCACAGAATTGAAAAATTGAGACCGTTAACCGGTTAACCCATATGGTTAACCGGTTAACACTGTTAAAACACAGAAAAATATTTATGTTTTAAGTGTTAAAACCAGTTCCAATTATTTTCAAAATGATGCACATGCATTAAAAATTATGATGAATATTTTGAACACTTGTATATCATATTAAGGAGTAAATTTTGATATACCTAAGCCTTGAGACAAGTCTTGAAAGTGTTGCACAAAAGCTTGAAACAAACGGAAGCATTCCATTGATGATGCATAGCCATGATCTTGATCTTTGTAGTCATCTTGACTTTTTGCAATCTGGAATGAGCTTGAATAATGTTGACGTCATCAAAAATATTGAGCTTGAAGTATGCTTCTACATTCTCCCCCTTTTTGATGATGACAACCAAACGAATTTTGCGTACAAGCTATGATCGATCGATGTTGTTCTAGGCTTGCTTCTCCCCCTATGTCCAGCAACTCCCCCTATCTAAACAGACGCAAAATTTTGCACAGAGAGATATTAGAAACCAAGCTTTTCTCCCCCTTTGGCATTAGCAAAAAGGAAGAGAGGATCAAGCATAAACATGAAAAATACAGCATAAATTTCAGCATGATGCACTTTTAGCATGAAAACATACCCGAAAGCACACATATAACAAAAACATAATTTGATTAAAAACAGAAAAGAGTATGGAAACATAACCGAAACGAAATCAAAATTGCCTAACAAATTTAGGACTTATAACAGAATCTTAAAACTAAATAAAAACAACAAAAGCAACAAGACATGCATGTTCATTCCTCTTCCGACATATCATCACTTTCATCTTCACCATCTTCGCTACCAACTTCACTTTCATCATCCTCTTCGGTTTGGTTGTGAGAACCGATAATCAATTTCCGAAGACTTTTGAGAGTGCGTTGGGTTTCACGATGGTTTTGTTGAGCTTCTCGGTGGTGTGTCATGATGGTGGTGTAAAGGAAATCATTGGTTATGCCACCTTCGGGAATAGGAAAGGATGGAGCGGAGGAAACATCGGCATATTCATAAGAACCATCGTTGCATAAAACAATTCCGGTATTCTTCACAATTGTAATCTCATTTATTTCATTTGCCGTAGCCTTCATGGCGATAAAAGGTTCCCTACCAATAACCAAGTCGGTTTGCTAAATGATCCGAGAAATGAGCCTAGCATACGGAAGTCTTGTCTTTAAAGATAGTTGTTGCTTCAAGTATTACATCATTGTGAGCATCCAATTAATCTTTACCCTTTTCTTGATAGCAAACAGAACTTGCATCTCCAAGTCATTGATTTGAGAGTGGTTTGAATCCTTGGGCAGCAGCACATAGCAAATGATATAGTGTAACAACCGATCATCAACGGTCAAATTCTTCGCATAGAAAAGAGTTCTTGAAGTGCGCTGTCACGATGTCACAACATCCTTTGGAAAACGGCAGATTGAGTAATAATACTCCATTTTGTTGTAGCCGGACCAAACATCATCAATGTGATTCACGCCTTTACGGAGAAACACACCGGAAAATGGAATGTTCAAGGATGCAGCCAAAGCACCTAAATCCTCCTTAATTTCACAATTTCTAACAAGAGTATGCAACTTATGTTTACCATGCCTATCCATGTTGAGAGAAAAGTTATGCATAAAGGATTGGACCAAATCCGGGTAAACTCTCCCGTTGTCAGCAACAAAGTCACTCATCCCTTGAAATTCTAACAATGCATGGAATTTAAAGGTTGGAGGTTTGAAAGATTTTAGTAGAACATATTTACCCTTAAGCAGTGGTCTGACTCTGACTTTGAAATTCAGCCTCCTCTTCTTGGTGGATTCCATTGTTTCTGCAGTTGGAGCTTCTTCTGACACTGAAGTCGGTTCCTTTCCTTTCCTTTGGGGTGCCATGAACAATGATGGAGTTAGGGTTTTTGGAGGAGATGATATTTTCGAATTTGATGTGTGGTGAGTTGAATGTAGTTTGAAGAGTGTTATAAAGATGAAGAGATATTGGGTTTTAATGGGGTTTTAAGTTGTTGAAGGTTGAAAGTTGGAAGAGGATGATAAATAGAGTTTATGGTAGTCAAAGAGTTGAAGAGTTAAAACATGTGGAATTGAATGAACCAAACATGTAATGCAATGTACTTGAAGAATATATAAAAAACATAGTAAAACAAAAAAACAAAAAAATAAAAACACAGAGTCTGAAATCTGCGCTGAAAATCCAAGTTTTTAATGTGTTAACCGGTTAACCTATTACGTTAACCGGTTAACGGTTAAAAAATTTGAATTTTTTGAAAAATCCAGCAGCATGTTTTAGACCAAAAATAACCACTTTTTCATAAAAAAAATTCCATAAAGTGTTACCACTCATCAAAACGCAACTTTCGATCAAAAAAGTTTTTGAAACCGATTATTTTCGGGTATACGAAAGTGAGAAAAACGAAAACCGGCGAAATGGAAGTGCTAGCATTTTATGACTAAAAAGTGAACAACCATACATATAATGCAACAAAAACATACAATAAGAAATTTTAGAGTTAAGGTTAGATGTCACCTTCATTGAGAATACCAAGTTCTCGTCGAATCTTGTAAAATTGCTCTTTAGCCAACGATTTAGTGAATATATCGGCGAGTTGATTATGTGTATCCACGAATGTAACATCGACATCTCCATTTAGAACATGATCTCGAAGGAAGTGATGTCGAATATCTATGTGCTTTGTTCTTGAATGCATGACCGGGTTCTTCGTGATATTGATGGCACTTGTGTTGTCACACCGGAGAGGGATACAATCGAGGTCTATACCGAAATCAAGGAGTTGTTGTTTAAGCCACAAGATTTGAGCACAACAACTTCCTGCTGTGATGTACTCCGCTTCGGCCATGCTAAGTGAAACGCATGCTTGCTTCTTACATGCCCACGACACTAGTGCATTCCCGAGAATGTGACAAGTACCACTTGTACTTTTTCTATCGATCTTACATCCTGCATAATCAGCGTCAGAATAACCAATTAAAGGACAAGTACTACCTTTTGGATACCATAATCCGACGTGCGTCGTTCCTTTGAGATACTTCATGATCCTCTTCACAGCGGTGAGATGTGATTCCTTCGGATTAGCTTGAAAGCGGGCACACAAACAAACACTAAACATAATGTCAGGACGGCTTGCCGTTAAATATAAAAGTGAACCGATCATACCTCGATACTTTGTAATATCTATTGAAGTGTCGGAAAGATCTTGATCAAAATACGTTCCGGATCCCATTGGAGTAGACATTTATTTGCAATTGTCCATATCAAATCTTTTCAATAATTCCTTGCAATACTTGGATTGGTTGATGAAGATACCATCCTTTGTTTGCTTGATTTGTAAACCAAGGAAGTAGTTCATTTTTCCCATCATGGACATCTCGAATTCTCCTTGCATCATAAGAGAGAATTCTTCGCAAAGATCTTTGTTCGTTGAACCGAAGATGATGTCGTCGACATAGACTTGAACAAGTAAGGTGTTGCCCTTGAGATTCTTGATGAACAAAGTCTTGTCAACCTTTCCTTTCGTAAAACCTTTCTCACATAGAAAGTTGCTAAGGCGATCATACCAAGCCCTTGGTTATTGCTTTAAGCCATAAAGAGCCTTCTTCAACTTGTAGACATGAGAGGGATTCTTGAAGTCTTCAAAACCCGGAGGTTGTTTGACGTAGACTTCTTCATTTATGTAGCCGTTTAGGAAAGCGCTTTTGACATCCATCTGGTACAACTGAAAATTCATTGAACAAGCGTAAGCAAGTAATAATCTAATAGCTTTTAACCTTGCTACCAGAGCGAATGTTTCATCAAAGTCGATTCCTTCTTCTTGGTTGTAGCCTTGTGCGACCAATCTAGCTTTGTTACGAACTATGATCCCATTTCCTTCAAGTTTGTTCTTGAACACCCATATTATGCCTATGATATGTTTGTTGTCCGGTCTTGGTACAAGAGTCCAAACTTGGTTCCTTTCGAATTGGTTGAGTTCTTCTTGCATAGCTATTCTCCATTGATCGTCTCCTAAGGCTTCATCGATTTTTGTTGGTTCAATTTGAGACACGAACGCCATGTTGAGACACGCATCCTTGAGATTGAGTCGAGTTGCAACGCCTTGGCTAATATCACCAATCACTTTATCTATCGGGTGATCTCTATGAGTTCTCCATTCTTTTGGAAGATCTTGATGTTCTTCAATGGTTGGTGAGTCATCTTCTTGTGATATTGCTTGTTCTTTTGATGTCTCCTTTTGTTGTTGTGATAGATCTACTACATCATCATCATCATCCACAATAATATTATCCTCTTTCGAGGGGTTAGTCTCATCAAACGAAACATGTATAGATTCTTCAATAGTAAGTGTTCGTTTATTGAAAAATATAAAAGCTTTACTTGATAAAGAATAGCCAAGAAATATACCTTCATCGGATTTCTCATCAAACTTACCAAGGTTGTCCTTGCCATTGTTGAGAACGAAGCATTTGCATCCGAATATGTGGAAGAAGGATATGTTGGGTTTCCTTCCCTTGAACAACTCATATGGGGTCTTCTTGAGAATAGGTCGAATATTGACACGGTTACTTACAAAGCAAGCTGTGCTAACCGCATCCGCCCAAAAATATTTAGGAAGATTTGAGTCGCTAAGCATTGTCCTTGCAAGTTCCACTAATGCCCTATTCTTCCTCTCTACGACACCATTTTGTTGAGGAGTCCTTGGTGCGGAAAAATTGTGAGAGATTCCATGCTCTTCACAAAAATCTTCAAATGATGAATTTTGAAATTTGCCACCATGGTCGCTTCTTATGGAAACAATTGAGAGTGACTTCTCATTTTGAATTTGCTTGGCATACTTCTTGAATGCTTTAAAGGCATCACTTTTCCGCACTAAAAAAAATTCCAAGTGTATCTAGAGAAATCATCAACAATAACTAGGGAAAAAACGTTACCTCCGAAGCTTTTTGTTCTTGATGGACCGAAAAGATCCATATGTAACAATTGTAGTGGTCTTGAAGTAGATATCACTTTCTTGGTCTTGAAGGATGTTTTGGTTTGCTTCCCCTTTTGACATGCGTCACAAAGCTTATCCTTGATAAACTTTATCTTCGGAAGACCAACAACTAGATCATGCTTTATTAATTTGTTTAAGTGCTCCATGTGAATGTGAGCAATCCTCTTATGCCAAAGCCATGCCTCGTTGTTGTTTGCCATTAAGCACTTTACCTTCAAGGAAGAGTCATCAAAAGAAATCATAAAAATGTTATTAAATCGTTTACCTTTTAGCAAGAGTTCATGAGTGACTTCGTGTTCTATCAAGCATTCCTCCTTTGTGAAGTTGATTCGAAACCCTTTGTCACACAATTGACTTATACTAAGAAGGTTTTGTTTAAGGCCTTCCACATAAAGGACGTCTTCGATGATTGTATGAGGAGATGCACCAATGGTTCCAACTCCAAGAATTCTTCCTTTATTATCATCACCGTAAGTAACGTATCCTTTGGCCTTAAGTGTTAGAGTTGAAAATTTGTTGATATCGCCCGTCATATGCTTTGAACAACCGCTATCGAGATATCATTGAGTAGAAGTTGTTTTCAAGCATACCTACAAAACAAGGTCAAGTATTGTTAGGTACCCAAATTGCTTTGGGTCCTTGATAGTTAGTACCCTTTTCAACCCACACATAATGCCCTTTAGCAACACCAATGTTGCGCACATAGCAAGCATTAGGTGTATGGCCTTTGATTCCACAATAAAAACAAGTAGGTTGAAATTGACTTTTAAATCTAGGAACATATTTTTGTTTCTTAATGATTCTTTTCTTTTTATGACTTTAATGCATAACCTTAGAATTGTTAGTCTTTTCTTTAACAATTTGTTCACTAGCTTTTACGAAAACGGTTTCACTTGTGCTTGGTTTGGAAAACTTAGAATATCCTAAGCCACTTTTATCATTTGGATATCTTTGGTGCCTAAGAATTTCCTCCAAGCCAATTTGACCTTTTTCATATCTTTCTAAGACTCTTTTGAGTTGAACAATTTGAAAAGATAATGACTCACAATTTTTACATGCAAGGCTTTGTTTTTCATCCATTATCTTTTGTTTTTCATTTTCAATGTACTTTTCAAAAGATGCATTTTGTTCTTCTAAAGATAATATTCTTTTCTTTTGGGATGAAATAATTTTGTACAAGGTCTTGCATTCTTTTAGAATTTCATTTATGACTTCTTATGCATCATTTTCATAAATTGAAAAGTTGCTACTAACCTCGTCAATTTCTTCATCGGAGTGATGTGACGCCATTAACGCCATATTTGCACATTCATCGCTTTCCGATTCTGATGAGGAACTAACTTCATTGTCATCCCACGCGACATAAGCCTTTTTATTTTTGAATTCCTTCTTGCCTTTGAATCCTCCTTTCTTCTCAAGTCTTGGACAATCCAGTTTTATGTGACCTTGCTTCCCACATTCATAGCATGTAACTTCTTGAATCGATGTGGATGCATCGTTCTTCCTGAAATGTTTATTCTTTTTAAGAAAAGAGGAATTATTATTTTTGTTAAAAAACTTACCAAGCTTCTTAACAAGAAGCATGAAGTTCTCATCTTCGGAAATCTCGTAATCTTTGTCATCCTTCGTATCAATCTTCAAAGCAATTCCTTTGGACCTTTTCTCTTGACTTTCGTGCTTCTCGAGCCTTCCAAGTTCCAATTCGTGCTCTTGAAGTTTGCCGAATAGAGATGCGGATGTCATTGTTGAGAGACTCTTCTTCTCCGAAATAGCGGTCACCTTCGGTTGCCATTCCCTTGTCAAAGACCTTAGAACTTTCAAATTGAGATCGTCGTTGGTGAAGGTCTTTCCGAGTGCAATCAAGTGGTTGGTTAGATGAACAAATCTTTTTTATAAGGCCACAATGGATTCTCCGGGATGCATGCGGAACATTTCATATTCTTGACTCAACGTGTTAAGCCTTGATCTTTTTACTTCTGTTGTTCCTTCATGTGTTTCTACCAAAGTATCCCAAATCTCCTTTGTCGATTTGCATTGTGACACGCGAAAGAATTCGTCCATACTAAGAGCGCTTTGAAGTATGTTGATTGCCTTCTTCTCATTTAGGATCTTCTTTTTATCATCTTCATCATACATATTCTTCAACTTTGCAGTTCCAACGCCGTTGATCACATTAACAGGATTATGCAGACCTTCTTCGATTGCTTCCCATATGCCTTCTCCTTGGGCTTCAAGATGTGCCCTCATTCTGATTTTCCAAAAATCAAAGTATTCGCCGGAGAAGAGCGGAGGTTTGTTGCTACTTCCACCATCTTTGAAAATAGGATTCGAGTTTGCGGAAGCCATAGGATCTTGTAGGAACAGGTTACCTAAACCTGCTCTGATGCCAATTGTAGTTTCAGAGATAGCCTAAGAGGGGGGGTGAATTAGGTGTTATCAAATTTTTCGAATCTTTTTCTTCGATGGATGGATTTTGCTTTTACGGTTTATAGAATGAAAAACGGTAAAGCAAGAAAGTAAAGATGACACGGAGATTTATCCTGGTTCCCTTCATAATCCGAAGGTACATCCAGTCCCCTTTCAACACGAAAGAGATTTCCACTAGTTTCTTTAGAACAGTACAACCTATCACACCTTCAATGGTGAGGCCTACTTTCTAACAAACTATACAAACAAGTGTGCAAGAACAATCCTCTTGCCACACTTACCCTTATGTCCAAACAATCCTTGGAACACAAGTCACAAATAGAAAACACTTTCTATAATTTTTTGTTTGAGTGAGAATACAATGAACGGTATCAATAAAAATTGATCTTCTCCTATATTCAAAAGTCACTACTTAAGATTCAATACAAGTGTTCAAGAAAAATATGAAAATGATGAACTTATGAACACTTTTGAAATATGAAAATTATTTGAATTTAGTGATTTTGATTGTATGATAATATTTGAAAAATTCTAGGTGTTTATGAATTTGAAATTTTAAGAATTTATAATAGTTGAAACACCTATTCAAAAAGGTATGAGAATTTAAAAAGAAATTCTTTGAAAAGGTATAAAAAAGTTATGAAATAAAATCATGAAGAGGTATAACACTTAACAAAATATTTGAATTTAAGAGAAACAATTTTTCAAAATTTCTTCAGTGTTAACCGGTTAACCATATGGGTTAATCGGTTAACGCCCAGAAACGTTACCATAGAATTGAAAAATTGAGACCGTTAACCGGTTAACCCATATGGTTAACCGGTTAACACTGTTAAAACACAGAAAAATATTTCTATTTTAAGTGTTAAAACAAGTTCCAATTATTTTCAAAATGATGCACATGCATTAAAAATTATGATGAATATTTTGAACACTTGTATATCATATTAAGGAGTAAATTTTGATATACATAAGCCTTGAGACAAGTCTTGAAAGTGTTGCACAAAAGCTTGAAACGAACGGAAGCATTCCATTGATGATGCATAGCTATGATCTTGATCTTTGTAGTCATATCGACTTTTTGCAATCTGGAATGAGCTTGAATAATGTTGACGTCATCAAAAATATTGAGCTTGAAGTATGCTTCTACAATAGGGATGTCATAAGAAGGAGTTTCAGAAGGAGGAGGGTTAATAGGAGGATTATCAGATTTTGTATGTAATACTGACTCAATGACAGAAACAAAATCATAGGGGTTTCCTTTATATTTAGCAACCTTTAGTGTCTTATGAGAAGTTCCTTCGGAAGCTTTCCTTTTCTTTGTCTTCTTCAGTGCAACTTTTGGAGTTGGTCTTCTGAGATATTCTGGATTGATCTCAGGAGTGATGTCATCCTGTTTGCAACCCTCCAGTTATCTAATAATAACTTATAGATGTGTGTCAATTGAAATTAGAGGAAAAACTTTCAGAGGGATCTTCCGTGTGGTAATCACCTTCCGGGAGTGCAGAACTGGGTCCTTCTTAATATTATCAATGAATTTCATCTTTTTAAGATTCTTGGCATTTAGAGGTCTTCCAGCAATTGCTTCCAGATCATCATTTTGTTGAGCTTCAATCAGATGTTCTACCAGTTTGTTCTCTGTTAAAATATTTGAGATTAGCCTTCCCAGAGGTATCCAATCTCTTTTGGTCTTCTCCTCTTCTCTAGTTTCTTTGACGTTGTTCTTCAGATGATTGAATAGACTATGAGCAAGGTTAACTTTCTTGTTGGTTGATATGAAGTAGAGGAGGTATTGTTGATCAATGTTAATATAATCTGGAGAACTTGTGGGTTTTCTGTGACTGATGCAACCCAGAATAATCTTTGCCCAGATTCTCTGACGATCTTTGAGATCTTTGATCTTGTTTAAATGTTGCCCAGAAGTAAAGATCTCTAGAAATTGTTGTTAGGTTAGAATGTTTTTTCCATGTCGCTACACTTAATCCTATTTCCATCAGTTTAAATGAGTCTTCCAATAAGATCTTCAGTGATGATGATCTTTTTCCCCATAACATAAGACGTGACCTAGTTGTTTGAAGTTGTAGCAAAAATCCAAAATTCTTTGACAACCTTAGGGAAAATGGGACCCATAAGATGATCAAAGTACTTCGTCTTGCCATTAAATTTTACTTCAGGGTTGAGATCATAGCCATTTTCCTTCATGCTATCAAAGTCCACAAACAGTTTACATAGAACTTCTAGGTTTTCAACCGGAGTGAGAAGAGTTCTGACCGGAGTAACATGAGTTTCTTCAGAAGCTTGATTTGCAGAAGCTTGTTGAGAAGATGGAGAAGGTTGAGCTTGCTTGGAAGATGAAGCCATTGTTCACAAGAGGGTTTTGGTATCAAAAATCAGCAAAGAAGAGAAAACAAGAAGCAAGAAGAGAGTCCAAATGATTGTGAGAAAGTGAAAAGTGTTTGTGAGGTGAGAATGAGCACACATATAGAGAGAGTTTTTAACGGATATAAAACATAATTAATGAAAAAATTAAATCACAAACACAATGATTAAAAACATTAATGATTTTTGACAAGGGGTGGCGTAAAAGATTTTTGAACAGTTACCAATGTGAGTAGCGCCTTAACTTTGTCAGTTCATCCATTTTTGTTTCTCAAAATTTGACCACGTATTCAGTCTCAAAGGACACCTGGAGCTTAGGCTGACAGTTGTTCATGTCATGAACTACATGTTCTGTCCTTTCTTAGAGCTTAAACACGTATTTAGATTTAGAAAACACCTGGAGCTTCGTTGATAGGTGTTGATATTATGATATGCATGTTTTTTCCTTGAATTGAAAGGTTCTCAGATACGAACTTTCAGATCTTTATGGATAGATTCTGATACAATTCTTATTCTTACTTTAGAAGAAATATTGGTCAGAAGTTCAAAAGAAGAGAAGTTCTAAGAGTTAGATGTATTGAATTAACATAATCATTCTGGACATAATTCCATACTGAGATGTTTCAGTATGAAATTAAACCTATCTTCAACAAGGGGTTTTGTAAAAATACCAGCCCATTGATGATCTGTGTCTATGAACTTAAAATAATCCCTTCTGAGTATAGTCCCCAATGAAATTATGTTTAATTTATATATGTTTAGCTTTAGAATGTAAAATAGGATTTTTAGAAAGACATATAACATAAGTATTATCACATAGGATATGGATATTACTCTAATAAATATTGAAATCCTCAAGCTGATTCTTCATCTAGAGCATCTGAGTACTGCATCCAGCTACTGTTATGTATTCAGCTTCAACAGTCGAAAGTGTAGTTGTAGATTGTCTTTTGCTGGACCAAGAGATTAAGTTGTCTCCCAGAAATTAACAACTTCCAGAAGTACTTTTTATTTCTATTCTGTCTCTAGCAAAGTCAGCATCGCAGTACCCTACAAGTTTATACTCTCTGGATTTTTCTATAGCAAAGGTCAAGATTAGTAGTACCTTTTAGATACCTAAAAATTCTCTTAACAGTTGTTAAGTGAGATTCTCTAGGATCTAATTGGAATTTAGCACAGAGGTAAACACTATATATAATATCAGGTCTTGAAATAGTTAATTATAGGAGAGAGCCAATCATACATCTATAGATCTTATGATCTACTTTCTTACTTACCTCTTCCTTTTCCAGAATGCATGTAGGATTGTTGCACCCCAAAATTTGCCCTCACAAGACAAGGCTTTGTGTACTAAGAGGTTCACAAGGTTCACAAGACATCTTATGAGGTTCACAAGATTCACAAGACATCTTATGAGGTTCACAAGATTCACAAGACATCTTATGAGGTTCACAAGGTTCACAAGACATCTTATGAGGTTCACAAGGTTCACAAGACATCTTATGAGGTTCACAAGGTTCACAAAGTTCACAATTAGTCAGAAGATTTGACAATTCCCTCAGACAATTCATCCTCCTAAGCAGTGCATCCAAAACTAGGGTTTTGACTTTAATCAGGATAAATGGATTTCCAAGACTTCAAGTGAGATTCATAACATCTTATATGTGTCTAAGAATCCCCATGAAAAATTTCAGAACTTTTCTCAAAGGTTTGCTCAGTCAGATGATCAGATAAGTCAAAATCAGTCAAAGCAGTTAAAAAGTCAAACTGAGGTCAACTGTGGTCAAACCAAAGTCAAACTTCATTATTTTTTACCAACATCAATTATATGAAGTAAACTTCATCATTTGATCAAGGGTTGATCATGATTCATCAAGGATATTTCAGATCATCAAGAATCAGAGGTTTCTAAATTAGGGTTTCCTTAGGAAAAGTCAACTGAACTTAGACCAGCCATAACTTTCACATGCTTCATCACATTTTTTCCATCCAAAGCTCATTTTGAAGGAAATTGAATTCTATACAACTTTGTGTCTCACAAGCCAAGCCCAAAAATGCTTCATTTGGAAGGTATGAGCTAAGACATTATAGGTCCTTTTGAAAGTCAACAAAAAGTCAACAACTTCAAAAGGGTATAACTTGAGAATAGTAAATGATATGGACATGAAACCAATGGGGTTGGTTATAGGACTCTTCAAGCTTTCCAAAATGTCCAAGAACACCCTCATAGCATTAAAATTGAAGGATGTGTGCCCTTTCAAAGTTGGGAAATTTTTGGGTGGTTTATGAAGAAAATAGGGTCTTAAAACCAAATTTTTCTAAATGGGCTGAACTTTTTGTGACCCAAAGTGTTCCATGACATCATGCACGAAAATTATTTGATATTTTCATAATTTTATTTTATTTAATTTATTTATTATGATTTTTTATATTAAAAATCATTTTAAATTTAAATAAAATATCAAATGTGAAAATTTAAAATATATTTTGGTTCTAGAAGGTCATTAACATGATTTGGATTGAATTGATATAACATTGATGATGATTGGCTTGAAATAGAAAGGTCTCATTCACAAATATTTGAAATTTAAGTTCTAATCTTTTTCAATCTCCAAAATCAAAAAAATCCATACAATGATCCAATCTTTCTGACCTAATTCACTCACTATAAGTATATGAAGAGAACACAATGCATTGGGACGGATTTTGACAGCCTCAAGAGTAAGTTTGCATATTCAAAAAACTCACAAAAATTCAAATTCGGATTTCACAATTCAAGCTCTTTCAAGCCAATTTGAAGGTTGAGACATGTTCTATGAACATCATTGAATCTATTTGAACTATATGCAGCATCCAAATCATTGCATATGACCTAACCCGAATCAAACTTTTCATGGCTTAATGATTTTTTCGTTTTCTCATATTCGTGTATTATAAATAAGATTTTTTCGTTTTCTCATATTCATTGCATCTGAAAAATTCAAAATTGAGTTTAATATTTTTAGAATTGTTTGTTGTTTTATTTCACAGATGCGTGTCTGGCCCAGTGGTGAGGGATGCGTGTGTTATGCTTGAAGGCTTGTGTTCGAATCCTGAGCGCAACAATTTTTTCTTATTTTGTTCATTTAATTGTTAGACTGAATATATTATTGATTGTAATGACTATACAACCAGTTGCGCCCTCCCGGCTGGATGGTAAGTGTGCTTGCGTATGGTGTGAAGGTCCTGGGTTCGAATCCTTCCCCAGGCCTTTTTGTGTTATTTGTTTTGTTTTGTCATGATTTTTCCAAGTTAACAACAAAACCAAATGGAGTATTCTCCTTATCACCTGCGCGCGTATGGCCCAGTGGCTGGTGTATTGGTCTTGGAGATTGCATTGTCCAGGGGCTGGGTTCGAATCCCAGCCCAGGTAAGTTCTTTTTCTTCACTTTTATTGTTTTTATTTATTTAACTTGTTTATATTATAACTAAATAAATTTAAAATATATATATAATGTGTATATTATTATTTACTTTATTACAATTTAAACTCATTTTCTTTTACAATTAAATCTCATTAGAAAAATTATTTATTTTTGTATATTATTAATTAATCCTATTTTATTTTTCTAAACATATAACCCTAATATTTTCTAAAATCCTAATTATTTTATAAACTCTAATTGTAAATAATTAATTTTATTTGTTAATTATAACTTTTAATAAACTTTAATTATATGTATATTTTTTATAACTTGTTTATAATTATTATTTAATTCTTGTATGTAAATAATTTTTTTGTGTATGCTTAAAAATAATTAAAACTTGCTAATTTAATTTTGTAAATATAATTTATTTTCATAATATGTTTATAATTAATCTAATTTTTATAACATGTATATAATTTAAAACTTTATAATAATTAGTATATGAATTGTTTATGTTTTCTTCTTAAATCTTAAAAAATAATTGTTTATAAAAATTTTGTGAACTTTTAATTATTATGTTGATATTCTTGTTTATTTTATTTTCATATGATATTTATTTTATTATTACTAACCCCATATATATATATATATATATATATATATATATATATATATATATATATATATATATATATATATATATATATATATATATATATATATATATATATATATATATATATATATTGTGATTTATTATTATTATTATTACTAACCCAATTATTTATCATTATTTATTTTGCTTATTTATTTAATTTGTTTTAATTATTATTATTATGTAATTGTCTCCTTTATGTAATATTCTAATAGTAATGTTTAATATTTATTTTAAATGCTATGGTTAGTAAAATAGGGAGTGAAACATGTTTGTATTTAAAATTAATTTAGATCATTAATTTAAAAGATAAATATTTAAAATTATACACTCACACACGTAAGTCGATCTTTGATCGCCATCTCACTTCCTAGGGTTACCTCTCATGTTGCCTAAACAAAAGGTCAAGTAGGGTGTATAAAGCAAAGTCCCTCATTTCACATCATCTAGTCCCTTAAACAGATAAAAAGATCAAGTCCCTTCGAATGTTGCCTTCGTAATGATCTTGTCCCTTTCGAATAAAGATGATAAGTCCCTTTGAATTGCTTGTACACCCCACAGTTGCCTAAATAACAGATGTCCCTTCATTTGTCCCTCACATCCAAGGTAATGACTACCTATTCCTTAATAATAGGGATAGTCTTACCATTTAAAGGATTCAAGAACAGAAAAGACTTAAACTTAGGGTAGGTTCCTCTTAAGATACTTGCTCACTCTTCAAAACATTTCAAGCACTTCATACATTTCAAACAATTTTCAAAACAAAGGTTTTATATACATCCGTACATGGGTCATTATAAAATACTTAAGAAAATTTCTATTCACACACTTCACATTTCAAAAACATTTTAAAGTGAGATAAGTAACTAAGAGCCCATGGATAACCATGGATGTAAAGGGTGTTAATACCTTCCCTTTACATAACCTACCCCCCGGACCCAAAAATCTTTTAAAAGGTCTTTCCTGTTCTTTTATGCCTTTCCTTTGGATAAAATAAAAGTCGGTGGCGACTCTTGCTATCCGCAACATAATTAAAGTCAGTTCTCCCACCGTGTTACAGAACTGGCGACTCTGCTGGGGATTTAATAAAAGAGGGGTACCCTTAGGAATTAGATCACTTTAAATTTGTTTGCTTTACTTTATCTGTTGGGGTGCTCTTATGTGTGAAAGATCCTAACTCGGATCTAGTGTACCTTAGGTAAATGGCAATAGACCAAGGAAACTGTACGGCGTATACCTATATGGTTGATCTGGTGGCCATAGTTAGTGTGACTTCTTGGTTGGTGCTTATATTCCTTAAGTCAAGTTGAGGATAATATGAGGCTGCCATATGTTGTCAATACACTAACTAACTTTTAGAACCCTAGTTATCCCATCTTGGCCTTTAGAAAGTAGTGAGATAATCGGCTTTGGTGCAGACTGAAGTTGGTTGATACTCGATGCTACGCTCATTGAGATCTTAAACTTGGGGGGTTTTGGTTGGCAAGTAAGTTGCCTACTGAACAACCACCCTTGTGAAGGATCAATGATATTGAGATCCCTTAGAACCTGGTTACTTTTGTAGGACAGGATGAACCATCTAAACTTCAGGGGAGGGTACTTACCATTGAACCTCATGCAAGCCTTTAAACCTAGGGCTATGGTGTGACTTGTTTGTGTGTGCCACATGTTTATGATTGAGCATAACATCATAGCATCATCATGCATCATAAGCATATCATTTCCACTAATAATTTTAAGGACCAAAGGATTTATCTTTGCTCTTTGTTGCAAGTCATGGCTTCTGCTCGTAGAAACACTATCAGGATCAACTTTGTAGGGATACCTGATAAGCTTAAAGAGTTGGTTTCTCAAGTGGATGAACACTCCCAGTTCATCAAGAGACATGGTCACCTACTAGATCTAGTCACCTCAGGATTCAATGAAGATATGATGAGTGTTCTGTTTCAGTTCTTTGACCCTAAGCACCATTGCTTCACATTCCCTGATTATCAGCTGGTTCCTACAATGGAAGAGTTCTCTAAACTTCTGGGTATACCTGTACTTGATCAGAAACCATTCACAGGCTTGGAAAAAGAGCCTAAACCTGAGGTTATTGCTGCAGCTCTACATCTGAAGAAGTCTGACATTGTTCTAGAAACAAGGAGTGGAGTTAAGGGTATTCTTGCCAAGGTACTGATGGAGAAAGCTCAAGTGTTCTTGAAGGCTATGAGCTATGATGCTTTTGAGGATATCTTAGCCTTGTTGATTTATGGCTTAGTGTTGTTCCCCAATCCAGATCAGTTCATAGACATTCACGCCATCAATATATTTCTGACTCATAATCCAATGCCTACATTACTTGGGGATATCCTGCATTCTCTTCATACCGTACTACAAGAGCAAGAGGAACTCTGATGTGTTGCGTACCTTTGCTATCTAGGTGGTTTATTTCTCACCTTCCTTTCTCAGTGATGAAGAATGAACAGGGATTCAGGTGGTCTAAGAGGATCATGTCACTCTCGCATTTAGATATTCATTGGTGCTCCAGATCTATGGAGAATGTCACTATCATTGACCGTTGTGGGGAGTTTCCTAATGTGCCACTTCTAGGCATAAGAGGAGGCATTACTTACAACCCTTCCTTAGCTTTACGTCAGTTTGGTTACGCTCGGAGTGATGGTCCTCATGACATGTTGATTCAGGGCATTGTGTTTGACTACGACAACGATCTTCAAGGTTACCGTCAAAGGTTCATACGAGCTTGGGGAAAGTGAACAAGGTTGACAGCAAGACTCTGGAGACCAAGTACACTATTCCTATGGAAGCCTATCTCAGATGGGTACGAGCTCGTGCTCAGACTCTTATGATGCCATATCTTGCCATCCTACCAGTTACTATGGAGCCTGTTGCTGAAGGAGATACTCCTTATACCATCCTTCACCCAGACATGCCCACTGACATGGAAGATTTACAGAGGTCCTGGATCCAGTTGAAGGAGCAAAGAGATACTTTTGAGACTCATTACAAAGAAAGTCAAGAAAGAATCTTGGAGCTAACAAAGCAACTTCACGAGGAGCGGAACCTCAACTCATACCTCAACATAAAGAGGAAACGTCCATGGGAGACTTAAAACCCCATCTCTTGTATTTATTTCATTTCATTTTCTGTAAGCCCAAGAGGCAAAACAAATTTATTACTAATAAAAGTTTACCTTCTTGTTTGTTTAAGCAAATTTAAATCCTGCGGTCCTTGAAAACATTGCATATACATTTGCATACCATATCATTGCATCACAGGTTTATTGTGTACAGGTTTCTTATCTTCTCGCTGTTTATTTCAGCAATGGCTCTTAAACAAACAGTTAAGGATCTCCAGGCACAAAATGCACAGTTCCAAGAGCTGATCCTGAACTTGTCCAAGGGGCAGGATGAATTGAAGACACTGCTGGCCAAGAAGACTAAGAAGACTAGAAGGTCAGGTGGCCTGATCAACATGGGAAGAAGGTTCAAAGGTCCTGTCAAGACCAAAGAACAGGTTGAAGATTATGAGTCTGAAGAGTCTGAGAAAGAGGGAGGCAATCTCCATAACACAATGGGGGACTCTGATTCTGAAGCTAACTACTATCATGAGCCTAATGAAGATAAGTTCAAGATGCTTGTGGATAGAATGGATGCTATGGAATTGCAAAAGTCTTCTGGGCTGGATTTTGAAGACCTGAGTTTGATATCTGGGGTAGTCATACCCATTGGTTTCAAGGTTCCTACTTTTGTTGTTTATGATGGTGTCTCTTGTCCCAAGCTGCATCTGAGGTCTTATGTCCGGAGGATCCAACCCCATACTGCTGATAAGAAGTTGTGGATCCATTTCTTACAAGAGAGCTTATCTGGAGCTCAATTGGAATGGTACTATCAGTTGGAGAGTGTCAACATCCGTGATTGGAATGATCTTGTTGAAGCCTTCTATAAGCAATATCAATACAATGTTGATTTAGCCCCCACTCGCATGCAGCTGCAAAGCATGTCCATGGGTGCTAAAGAAAGTTTCAAGGAGTATGCCCAGAAGTGGAGAGATTTGGCTGGAAGAGTGCAACCCCCTCTAACTGACAGGGAGTTAGTGGATATGTTCATGTGCACGTTGAATGGTCCTTTTTACAGTCATCTCATTGGAAGCTCATCATCTGGCTTCACTGAGTTGATAATGACAGGAGAGCGCGTAGAAAGTGGTATAAGGAGTGGCAAGATCCAAGTGGGTGCTTCTTCATCAGGTGCTGCAAAGAAGCCTCCCAGTGGGAAGAAAGAGTCAAATGTTGTTTATGGTCAACCTGATCGTAATAGAAGACATCAGTCTGTAAGTGCAGTTCATATCTCCAATCCAACTCCTGCAACAACAGAGCCACCACAGGGAAATCAACAGAGGGCTAGAAGGCAGTTCACTAAGATCAACATGTCAATGGCCCAAGCCTTGCAACACTTGTTGAAGGCTGAACTTATCACTCTGAAAGATCCTCCTCAGAATCCTAATGTTACCTCTCCCAGGTACAATCCTAATGCACGATGTGCATATCATTCGAATTGTCAGGGACATGATACCAATAGTTGCTGGGTATTGAAGAACAAAATTCAAGATATGATTGAGGCTGGAGAAATTGAGTTTGACCCTCCGGGTACTCCAAATGTGATTACTGCTCCCATGCCAAATCATGAGAAGACTGCCAATGCCATTGATGAAGATTCACATATTTCCTCAGTTGCAGATTTGACTACACCATTGTCTGTTATTAAGAAGAAGTTGGTGCAAGTTGGGTTCTTTCCGGGTTGTCGTGAAGATTGTGTCTATTGTGCCTATAAGTCGGATAGTTGCTGGAGGTTGAAGGACGGAATTCAACGCCTCATGAATAATTACACCATAGTATTTAAGAGGACTCCACCTTCTGTGGAAAACATGGTTGATCATATAACTAAGCGTGCGAAGGTTGAAGAGGTGGATATGGTTGATAAAGTGTCGGTGAGGATTACTTCCAAGGGTCCTGTCAAAAACACTCATAAGGGTCCAATTAAGATTACTGCTGAAGGCCCTGTGAAGATTGTTGCTGAAGCTAGAGTGGCTCCTATGATTATTACCACTCCTGGTCCCATTCCGTATACTTCTGATAAAGCTGTGCCTTGGCATTATGGGTCTGATGTTTATATCCATGGTGTTAAGCAGGAACCCTTAGCTGATATGCCTGTTGATGTTGATAACATTGCTGGATCTAGTAAGATCACACGAAGCGGAAGAGTTTTCTCTCCTTCATTTACCTCCAAGAATGCAGTTACTCTAGCTGCTACCTCCACCACTGATGCTCGGGGCAAAGGTCCTGTTATTGAACTTATACCAACTGATGTGCCAGTTGCTGATGATCTCTCTAAGCAGATGGAAGAAGTATTGAAGATCATTCGCAAGAGTGATTATGACATTGTTGATCAATTGGGGCATACTCCCTCTAAGATTTCTATGTTGTCTTTACTATTGTGTTCTGAAGCTCATGCCAAGGCCTTGATTAAATTTCTGAAGACTGCTCATGTACCAAATGAAATTTCTGTTGACCAGTTTGAAAATTGTGTTGCACACTTGACCTATGATAATGGGTTAGGTTTCTCCGATGCTGATTTGACTCCTGCCAAGAGGGATCATAACAGGGCTCTACATATCTCAATTGAATGCAGGGGCACTACCTTGTCACATGTGCTAATAGACAATGGTTCCTCGCTGAATGTGTTGCCCAAAGAAGTCCTGAATAAGCTTAGTCCTGAAGATGTTGTGCTAAAACCCAGTAATATAGTGGTGAAAGCTTTTGATGGCTCGAGAAGAGTGGTGCATGGAGAAATTGATCTCCCAATCAAAGTAGGTTCTCAGGTTTTCAATGCTACATTTTATGTAATGGATATTCGTCCGTCGTATTCTTGTTTGCTTGGGCGTCCCTGGATCCATGGGGCAGGTGCTGTAACCTCTACATTACATCAAAAGCTGAGGTATCCAGTGGAGGGGAAGGTTGTTACTGTTTACAGAGAGGAAGGGTATATGATTAGTCATGTGAACACTTTTAAATATCTTGAAGTGCAAGGTGAATATGTTGAAACTCTGTGTCAGACATTTGAAGTGGTTCCTTGGATTTTTAATGATTATGAAGCTCCTCCTGTTGTCAAGAAATTTCCTGTGGTCACCAGAGTACCTCCTACAATGGCCTCCCTTAAAGATGCTAGAGCTGTGGTGGATGAAGGTGGTTGTACTATTTGGGGTCAGCTTCCTGATATTCCATACAAGTCTGACAAATTTGGTTTGGGTTTCACTGCAGAGTCCCAGAAGGCTGTTCGTCGTGCTCGTGCTGTTCGTATCACCAATCAGGGGATTATGAAAGACCAGATCAATGTTGTGGGTGACTATGATGAAGACTACAACTTGGATGCTTGGATTTTTCCTACTGTGGGTGTTGGGCTCAATAACTGGAAGGCTGAAGATGTTATTCCTATCTCCTTTATTCAGGAGTAAATACTATTACTGTGTTGTTACTTTTTAAGTTTGTAATTTCTTGAACAATTGAACTCTTAAGCCTTGTGCCTTACTCGGGGCACAATGGTGTGCTTGTTACGGGATGTCATTTCATTTGCATACTTCATTCAATAAAAATCAGTGGATGTTTCGTTTTCGTAAATATTGTGTTCCTTGTCTTTCTTTTATTTTATTTTTGTTTTATCAGCTATGTGTTCTTACACACACCTACATCACTAAAATGCAGATCCTCATCCACTCTGGATCCTGTTGATAACATTTCTACTATTGCCAATTATAATTTCGAGAATCCGATCTATCAAGCTGAAGATGGAAAGGAGGACGATTGTGAAGTACATGTAGAGCTTGCTAGGTTGTTACAACAAGAAGAGAAAGCTATACAGCCACATGAAGAGCCAATTGAAGTTGTGAATCTGGGAACTGAAGAAAACAGGAAAGAGGTCAAGATAGGGGCTGAATTAGAGGATAGTGTCAAGAGCAGGTTGATTCAGATGTTACATGATTATGTGGAGATCTTTGCTTGGTCCTACGAAGATATGCCAGGGTTGGATACAGACATTGTGGTTCACCGTTTACCAGTAAAAGAAGATTTTCGTCCAAAGAAGCAGAAGGTTCGTCGTATGCGTCCTGAAATGTCAGAGAAGATTAAAGCAGAGGTAATGAAACAGTTTGATGCAGGGTTCTTAGCTGTGACTTCTTATCCTCAGTGGGTTGCAAATGTGGTACCGGTACCTAAGAAAGATGGTAAGGTACGTATGTGTGTAGACTACAGGGATTTGAACAAGGCCAGCCCCAAAGATGACTTTCCACTTCCTCATATTGATGTTCTGGTAGACAACACTGCTCAGCATAATGTATTCTCTTTTATGGATGGTTTCTCTGGTTACAATCAAATCAAGATGGCTCCTTAAGATATGGAGAAGACAACATTTGTTACACAGTGGGGCACTTTTTGCTATAAGGTGATGCCATTTGGTTTAAAGAATGCAGGGGCAACATATCAGCGTGCTATGGTGGCTTTGTTTCATGATATGATTCATCATGAGATAGAGGTATATGTGGATGATATGATAGCCAGGTCCCAGAATGAAGAGAAACATCTTGATCATTTGCATAAATTGTTTGAGAGGTTGAAGAAATACAAGTTGAGATTGAACCCAAACAAGTGTACTTTTGGAGTTAGATCTGGTAAACTCCTGGGTTTCATAGTCAGTGGAAAAGGTATTGAAGTGGATCCTATAAAAGTGAAAGCTATACGAGAGATGTCAGCTCCCCGTACTGAGAAGGAAGTTAGAGGTTTCTTGGGACGATTGAATTACATTGCAAGATTTATTTCCCAATTAACAGCTACCTGTGAGCCAATCTTCAAATTGTTGAAGAAAGATCAGGTAATGGAATGGAATGATGAGTGTCAGACAGCATTTGATGAAATCAAGAAATATCTGCTAGAACCTCCAATTTTGATGCCACCAGTTGATGGAATACCCTTGATTATGTACTTAACAGTGTTAGACAATTCAATGGGGTGTGTCTTGGGGCAACATGACGAGTCTGGTAGAAAAGAGCAGGCAATATACTACCTTAGCAAAAAGTTTACCGACTGTGAAACAAGATACTCACTGCTCGAGAAAACTTGATGCACTTTGGCATGGGCTGCTCGCCGACTAAGACAGTATATGTTGACTCATACTACCTTATTGATTTCGAAAATGGATCCAATCAAGTACATATTCGAGAAACCTGCTCTCTCCGGAAGAATTGCAAGATGGCAAATGATCTTGACAGAATATGACATACAGTATACTACCCAGAAGGCCATTAAAGGAAGTGTTGTAGCTGATCATTTGGCCCATCAAGCAGTGGATGACTACCAGTCAATGAGTTTTGAGTTCCCTGATGAAGACATTATGATCATTACCAAAGAACCTGGACAATATGACGGACCTGAACAAAGATCCCGATGGACCATGGTTTTTGATGGAGCTTCTAATGCACTTGGTAATGGTGTTGGTGTTGTGATTAGTTCCCCTGAAGGTTGTCATACCCCGATTACTACCAGACTTTGTTTCTATTGTACTAATAATATGGCTGAGTATGAGGCATGTATCCTGGGTATTAAAGATGCTATTGATATGAAGATTCAGTTCCTAGATGTGTATGGAGATTCAGCCCTGGTAGTTAGTCAGATCAAAGGAGATTGGGATACCAAGCATGATAATCTCATTCCTTACAGAGAGTATGTGTTGTCTTTGATCCCACATTTCAAAGAAATTACCTTTGGACATATTCCACGAAGAGCGAATCAGTTGGCAGATGCATTAGCTACCATGGCATCCATGTTTGAGATCAGCTGGGATAATGAAGCTCCCAAGATTACTATTGATAGATTTGAAAAGCCTGCATACTGCAATGAGATTGGCACTGAAGAAGCAGAGGAGAAACCTTGGTTTTATGGTGAAAAGATATCTTGAAGCTCAGGAGTTCCCTGAGGGGGCATCTGTCAAAGATAGAAAGTTTCTGAGAAGGTTTTCTGCTAAGTTCTTTTTGAGTAATGACATTTTGTACAAGCGCAATCATGATTCAACTATGCTTCGTTGTATGGATAAGAAGGAAGCAATTGAGATTATGGAAGATATGCATGATGGGATCTTTGGCACTCATTCTAGTGGACATACCATGGCAAAGAAGATATTGAGAGCAGGTTACTATTGGTCTACCATGGAAGCTGATTGCTATCAACACTCCAGAACATGTCACAAGTGTCAAATCTATGCTGATAAAGTACATGTACCTCCATCACCATTGAATGTGTTGACTGCTCCTTGGCCTTTTGCTATGTGGGGCATTGATATGATTGGTGAGATCAAGCCTACTGCTTCTAATGGGCATCGTTTCATCTTGGTCGCTATTGATTACTTCACGAAGTGGGTAGAGGCAGCTTCATTTGCATCTGTTACCAAGAATGTTGTGGCTCGATTCATTAAGAATAATCTCATATGTAGGTATGGCATCCCTGAAAGGATTATTACTGACAATGGCTCTAATCTGAACAACACTATGATTACTGATCTCTGCATGCAGTTCAAGATTAAGCATCACAACTCTTCTCCGTATCGTCCAAAGATGAATGGGGCAGTTGAAGCTGCTAATAAGAACATTAAGAAGATTGTACAGAAGATGACTGTTACTTACAAGGATTGGCATGAGATGTTACCGCTTGCTCTTCATGGTTATCTTACTACAATACGCACTTCAACAGGGGCAACCCCATTATCCTTAGTATATGGTATGGAAGCAGTTCTTCCTATTGAAGTTCAGATTCCCTCCTTAAAAATTATGAAGGATGCAGGCTTGGATGAAGATGAGTGGATTCAGACTCGACTTGACCAGATAAATTTGATTGATGAGAAGAGACTAGCGGCAGTTTGTCATGGCCAGATGTACCAGAAACGGATGATCAAAGCTTTTAACAAGAAGGTTAAGCCGAAGGTATATCAGGCTGGCAACTTGGTAATCAAGCGTATCATATTACCACAGGGTGATCCTAGGGGCAAGTGGACTCCTACATATGAAGGACCATTTGTGGTCAAAACAGTGTTTTCAGGAGGTGCCATGATACTTACTACTATGGATGGTGAAGACTTCCCGCAGCCTGTAAACGCAGACATAGTTAAAAAATACTACGCATAAAAAGAGACCCGCTAGGTTGACTGGCCTAGGCAAAATAAGGGCATCCTGGCGAACCAAAAGGGTTCGGGCAAAAATTAGGGATATATATATAAAAAATGTACACCCGGCAAGTCGAAAATCTGAAAAGGCGGCTTGGGCAAAAAAGGGTATCCCGGTGGATTGAAAACCTGAAAGGGCAATCCAGGCAAAAGTTAGGGATTAAAGCGTATGACTATGTCTCGTTTGGATCACTCATGAAACTACAATCAGTTGTACTACTAACTCAAGTACGAACAGATAAAGCTCAATCCAATCGTTTCCGTCTCAACAGCAGAAGATGAGATACTTGAAGATAATGGCAATAGTAGAATTGAAACTCAATAGGATTATTTCTCACATAGCTGATTTTCTTTGTAAAAAACTTTATACTAGGATTTCTGTCTCCTTGTACAAACTTACCCATATACGGGTCACTCTTTGATATAAATAAAATTCCTTCTTTGAATCCAGATTTACTTTTACCCTATTTACATAAGCGAAACGTCCATTGGTTGTGTTTGAATGTATTATGCTTTTGAATATGATTGATGTTTACCAGAAATGCATAAATGCTTAATATGATTGATGTTTACTAGAAATGCATGAAAATGCAGTAATAGTATTTACTAAGGACGAACGAGGGAAGGATTTCAACGAAGTTTCACCGGTTCATCCCTACAAGATAGCTACAAATTCCCCAGTAGGGAAAATCCATCTTCATAAGTACTTCAAGTCATATCTCCCCTGGAATTTATGTCCATCTCTTTTATCCTCAGAAGGATAATCGGGAATTTATTCCTCCAATAGGAGTACGACGAACGAAGGCGGGAGGTTATGGACACCTTACTATCAAACAAAGACGGGAGGTTATGGATATCTATATTATCAAACGAAACGGGAATGAGGTCCTCATATTCTTCAGTAACGAATCGGGATTTATTTTCCCGAGCCAGCAGTTGTTATACGAAGATATCCGGACGCTTCAGACTGCATGATGCATATATACATCATTTACATTATACCATAACATACATATACATAAATACATAATACATTACTTAAGTGCATCATATTATACATGCATACATAATGCATAAGCTAATATTATCATACAGAATGTTATAATCTTGCTTTTCAGATTAATTCTCCAACAGACAAACTTCATCAACAACTTGTGACTATTGGGCCGTTGTTTATCTTCCCAAAAGTTATACTTATACCTCAGGACGTTGTTTATCCTCCTGAAAGCTATCATGACCTTGGGCCGTTGTTTATCTTCCCAAAGGTTACTTCATACCTCATGACGTTGTTTATCCTCCTGAAAGCTACCATTTCTTTTGGGACATTGTTTATCCTCCTGAAAGCTATCATGACCTTGGGCCGTTGTTTATCTTCCCAAAGGTTACTTCATACCTCAGGACGTTGTTTATCCTCCTGAAAGCATATCATGACTTTGGGCCGTTGTTTATCATCCCAAAAGTTATACTTATACCTCAGGACGTTGTTTATCCTCCTGAAAGCTATCATTATATCCTCATATTTTGGACTGCTTTATCCTCCAAGAAATATATTTGAAGAACTCTTCTCCAAGTGGCATCTTTAAGCCCACTCAAGCATATACAACTAGTCATCAGTATCACTCTACGCACCGGTGAGTGCAAATTTTTGGGCTTTTGTGTTCAATCCCCTTCAACCTTCCAGGTCACGACTGGCACATATACCAATCTAACCCCTCAGGTTTCAGAAAATTGAACAGGGGCAGCTGTTGCACCCCAAAATTTGCCCTCACAAGACAAGGCTTTTTGTACTAAGAGGTTCACAAGGTTCACAAGACATCTTATGAGGTTCACAAGATTCACAAGACATCTTATGAGGTTCACAAGATTCACAAGACATCTTATGAGGTTCACAAGGTTCACAAGACATCTTATGAAGTTCAGAAGGTTCACAAGACATCTTATGAGGTTCACAAGGTTCACAAAGTTCACAATTAGTCAGAAGATTTGACAATTCCCTCAGACAATGCATCCTCCTAAGCAGTGCATCCAAAACTAGGGTTTTGACTTTAATCAGGATAAATGGATTTCTAAGGCTTCAAGTGAGCTTCATAACATCTTATATGTGTCTAAGAATCCCCATGACAAATTTCAGAACTTTTCTCAAAGGTTTGCTCAGTCAGATGATCAGATAAGTCAAAATCAGTCAAAGCAGTTAAAAAGTCAAACTGAGGTCAACTGTGGTCAAACCAAAGTCAAACTTCATGATTTTTTGCCAACATCAAGTATATGAATTAAAATTCATCATTTTATCAAGGGTTGATCATGATTCATCAAGGATATTTCAGATCATCAAGAATCAGAGGTTTCTAAATTAGGGTTTCCTCAGGAAAAGTCAACTGAACTTTGACCAGCCATAACTTTCACATGCTTCATCACATTTTTTCCATCCAAAGCTCATTTTGAAGGAAATTGAATTCTATACAACTTTGTGTCTCACAAGCCAATCCCAAAAATGCTTCATTTGGAAGGTATGAGCTAAGACATTATAGGTCCTTTTGAAAGTCAACAAAAAGTCAACAACTTCAAAAGGTCATAACTTGAGAATGGTAAATGATATGGACATGAAACCAATGGGGTTGGTTAGATGACTCTTCAAGCTTTCCAAAATGTCCAAGAACACCCTCATAGCATTAAAATTGAAGGATGTGTGCCCTTGCAAAGTTGGGAAATTTTTGGGTGGTTTATGAAGAAAATAGGGTCTTAAAACCAAATTTTTCTAAATGGGCTGAACTTTTTGTGACCCAAAGTGTTCCATGACATCATGCACGAAAATTATTTGATATTTTCATAATTTTATTTTATTTAATTTATTTATTATGATTTTTTATATTAAAAATCATTTTAAATTTAAATAAAATATCAAATGTGAAAATTTAAAATATATTTTGGTTCTAGAAGGTCATTAACATGATTTGGATTGAATTGATATAACATTGATGATGATTGGCTTGAAATAGAAAGGTCTCATTCACAAATATTTGAAATTTAAGTTCTAATCTTTTTCAATCTCCAAAATCAAAAAAATCCATACAATGATCCAATCTTTCTGACCTAATTCACTCACTATAAGTATATGAAGAGAACACAATGCATTGGGACGGATTTTGACAGCCTCAAGAGTAAGTTTGCATATTCAAAAAACTCACAAAAATTCAAATTCGGATTTCACAATTCAAGCTCTTTCAAGCCAATTTGAAGGTTGAGACATGTTCTATGAACATCATTGAATCTATTTGAACTATATGCAGCATCCAAATCATTGCATATGACCTAACCCGAATCAAACTTTTCATGGCTTAATGATTTTTTCGTTTTCTCATATTCGTGTATTATAAATAAGATTTGATCATTGTTTCATGTTTGTATTGAGTTATTGATTGTTTCTGGACGATTTAATTGGAGTTTCACTACAGGTTTAAGGAGTTGCCATGGCTAGGGTTTCGGCCAAGCAATTAGGGTTTCACACTAGACCTAATATAAATGAATTTGGAAAACATAGGATGATTGTGTAAGCTCTGGGGATCACAATGCCCTAATTAATTGAAGAAGATTGTATTGTTTGCTTGCTTGTTGAATTTCGCAGGTCCTGTAGATGTTTGAAATCGCAGGAAATTTCGTAGGGAAATTCGCAGCAAAAAACGCAAGGCTAGAGGAGGAAGACGAAGCTCTTGGCGCCATCTGAAAAATTCAAAATTGAGTTTAATATTTTTAGAATTGTTTGTTGTTTTATTTCACAGATGCGTGTCTGGCCCAGTGGTGAGGGATGCGTGTGTTATGCTTGAAGGCTTGTGTTCGAATCCTGAGCGCAGCAATTTTTTCTTATTTTGTTCATTTAATTGTTAGACTGAATATATTATTGATTGTAATGACTATACAACCAGTTGCGCCCTCCCGGCTGGATGGTAAGTGTGCTTGCGTATGGTGTGAAGGTCCTGGGTTCGAATCCCTCCCCAGGCCTTTTTGTGTTATTTGTTTTGTTTTGTCATGATTTTTCCAAGTTAACAACAAAACCAAATGGAGTATTCTCCTTATCACCTGCGCGCGTATGGCCTAGTGGCTGGTGTATTGGTCTTGGAGATTGCATTGTCCAGGGGCTGGGTTCGAATCCCAGCCCAGGTAAGTTCTTTTTCTTCACTTTTATTGTTTTTATTTATTTAACTTGTTTATATTATAACTAAATAAATTTAAAAAATATATATAATGTGTATATTATTATTTACTTTATTACAATTTAAACTCATTTTCTTTTACAATTAAATCTCATTAGAAAAATTATTTATTTTTGTATATTATTAATTAATCCTATTTTATTTTTCTAAACATATAACCCTAATATTTTCTAAAATCCTAATTATTTTATAAACTCTAATTGTAAATAATTAATTTTATTTGTTAATTATAACTTTTAATAAACTTTAATTATATGTATATTTTTTATAACTTGTTTATAATTATTATTTAATTCTTGTATGTAAATAATTTTTTAGTGTATGCTTAAAAATAATTAAAACTTGCTAATTTAATTTTGTAAATATAATTTATTTTCATAATATGTTTATAATTAATCTAATTTTTATAACATGTATATAATTTAAAACTTTATAATAATTAGTATATGAATTGTTTATGTTTTCTTCTTAAATCTTAAAAAATAATTGTTTATAAAAATTTTGTGAACTTTTAATTATTATGTTGATATTCTTGTTTATTTTATTTTCATATGATATTTATTTTATTATTACTAACCCCATATATATATATATATATATATATATATATATATATATATATATATATATATATATATATATATATATATATATATATATATATATATTGTGATTTATTATTATTATTATTATTACTAACCCAATTATTTATCATTATTTATTTTGCTTATTTATTTAATTTGTTTTAATTATTATTATTATGTAATTGTCTCCTTTATGTAATATTCTAATAGTAATGTTTAATATTTATTTTAAATGCTATGGTTAGTAAAATAGGGAGTGAAACATGTTTGTATTTAAAATTAATTTAGATCATTAATTTAAAAGATAAATATTTAAAATTATACACTCACACACGTAAGTCGATCTTTGATCGCCATCTCACTTCCTAGGGTTACCTCTCATGTTGCCTAAACAAAAGGTCAAGTAGGGTGTATAAAGCAAAGTCCCTCGTTTCACATCATCTAGTCCCTTAAACAGATAAAAAGATCAAGTCCCTTCGAATGTTGCCTTCGTAATGATCTTGTCCCTTTCGAATAAAGATGATAAGTCCCTTTGAATTGCTTGTACACCCCACAGTTGCCTAAATAACAGATGTCCCTTCATTTGTCCCTCACATCCAAGGTAATGACTACCTATTCCTTAATAATAGGGATAGTCTTACCATTTAAAGGATTCAAGAACAGAAAAGACTTAAACTTAGGGTAGGTTCCTCTTAAGATACTTGCTCACTCTTCAAAACATTTCAAGCACTTCATACATTTCAAACAATTTTCAAAACAAAGGTTTTATATACATCCGTACATGGGTCATTATAAAATACTTAAGAAAATTTCTATTCACACACTTCACATTTCAAAAACATTTTAAAGTGAGCTAAGTAACTAAGAGCCCATGGATAACCATGGATGTAAAGGGTGCTAATACCTTCCCTTTACATAACCTACCCCCCGGACCCAAAAATCTTTTAAAAGGTCTTTCCTGTTCTTTTATGCCTTTCCTTTGGATAAAATAAAAGTCGGTGGCGACTCTTGCTATCCGCAACATAATTAAAGTCAGTTCTTCCACCGTGTTACAAGGATGCATTGGAGTTTTAGATGGTTTACTTTCTGACATATCAAATTTCTTCAGAAGTTCTTTAACATATTTTCTTTGATGTATGTAGGCTCCTTCTAATGTTTGATTGATTTGGATTCCTAGAAAGAACTTTAATTCTCCCATTAAGCTCATTTCAAATTCTGCTTGCATAGTCTTAGAAAATTCTTTGCTTAGAGAGATTTCAGTAGATCCAAATATTATATCATCTACGTAAATTTGACAAATCAGAATATCATTTTTAAATGTTTTACAGAAAAGAGTTGTGTCCACATTCCCTCTGGTAAAATTATTTTCTAAGAGAAAGTTACTTAATCTTTCATACCAAGCCATGAGAGCTTGTTTCAGACCATATAACGATTTCTTAAGTTTATAAACATATTTTGGATGTTTTGTGTTTTCAAAACCAGGGGGTTGATGCATATAAACTTCTTCATCAATGTAACCATTTAAAAATGCACTATTGACATCCATATGATAGAGAGTGATGTCATTATTTACAGCAAAAAAAAATTAAAAGTCTGATAGATTATAACCTTGCGACTGGTGCAAAGGTTTCTATATAGTCAATTCCCTCTTGCTGACTATAACCTTGTGCAACCAGTCGTGCTTTGTTTCTAACAACTTCTCCTTGTTCATTCAGCTTGTTTCTGAAGACACATTTAGTTCCAATGATGTTGAATCCTTTGGGTTTAGAAACTAAATCCCATACGTCATTTATGGTTAATTGATTTAGTTCTTCTTGACTTGTAAGTATCAAATCATTTTCTGAGAGAGCTCCGTTAATGGAAGTGGGTTCAATCAGAGAGACTAATCCCATTAGTGATTCTTCAGAGTTTCTGAGTGAATATCTTGTTCTGATTGAATCATCTTTCTTTCCCAAAATTTTATCTTCTGAATGGGTTCTTCAGAACTTGTTATGGCATTTGTGTTGTCTTTTTCTGTAGATGGTTGTTCTTCAGATGTTCTGGTTTCTGTAATTTGAACTTCTATATCTGTAAGAGATTCATTCTGCTTGGGTTTTTGAAGGCCAAACTTATCATCAAAATGTGACACAAATAGATTCCATCGCAATACATGTTTCTGTATTGTATACTTTGTATCCTTTCGAACGTTCAGAGTATCCTAACATGAAATATTTTTGTGCCTTAGAATCAAACTTGTTCAGAGGATTATTATTGTTCAGAATAAAACAAGTACATCCAAAAGGATGAAAATAAGAAACGTTGGGCTTTTTGTCCTTCCATTAATCATATGGAGTTTTCCCCATAATAGGTTTTATAGAGATTCTATTCTGAATATAACACGTTGTATTTACTGCTTCTTCCCAAAAGTGTTTATTCAAGTTAGTCTCATTGATCATGGTTCTGGCCATCTCTTGTAAAGTTCTGTTCCTTTGTTCTACAACTCCATTTTGTTGTGGAGTTTTAAGAGAAGATAAATCATGAGAGATACCATTTTCATTACAAAATAATTCTAATTTTTTTTTTCAAATTCTCCACCATGATCACTTCTGACTTTTACAATTCTAAACTCCTTTTCATTTTGAACTTGTTTGCAGAAGGTAGAAAATACAGAGATTGACTTGTCCTTGTGTCTAAGGAACTTTACCCATGTCCATCTACTATAGTCATCTACGATCAATAATCCATACTTGTTACCACTGATTGAGGCAGTTTTCACTGGTCCAAACAAATCAATGTGCAGAAGTTCTAATGGTCTAGAAAAAGAAACAACATTTTTTGATTTGAAAGTAGGTTTAGCAAACTTGCCTTTCTGACATGCTTCACACAGAGCTTCTGATTTGAACTTCAAATTAGGAAGTCCTCTGACCAGATTGAGTTTGTTAATATGAGATAATCTTCTCATACTAACATGCCTCAATCTTCTGTGCCAGACCCATTGCTCATTATTAACAGACATAAGGCATTTCACATTCTAACTTTTTAGTTCAAAAAGTTTTATTTTGTAAATGTTATTCTTTCTCTTCCCATTAAAAAGGATAGTTCCATCTTTCTGACTAACAACTTTGCAGAACTTTTGATTAAAGATTATATCATAACCGTTATCACTTAATTGACTTACTGATAACAAGTTATGCGTCAATCTTGCAAC
Source organism: Lathyrus aphaca (assembly GCA_963966055.1). Classification (NCBI taxonomy): domain Eukaryota; kingdom Viridiplantae; phylum Streptophyta; class Magnoliopsida; order Fabales; family Fabaceae; genus Lathyrus; species Lathyrus aphaca. Next base: position 116,601,446 of record OZ014524.1, on the reverse strand, counting down.
TAATAGAACATTAGATATAAGGGAAGAATATTGTTACCAATGGTTCTAGATCCAATGATTTTTCCTTTTTGATTGCCTCCAAAACCTACGTAGCCTCCAACTTTAAGCTAAGGACTTTAGAACATATTCTTTCTTCCTGTCATGTATCACGAGCATCCAGAGTCCAGGTATCAAAATTGGTGTTTCAATTTTGTTGTTAAATACATCTGCAACATAGAGAATTTTATCTTTGTGTACCCGTATCTTTTTGGGTCCTTGTTTGTTAGAACATAGTTTTGATTGAGTTTAGGTTTCTCAACGGAATTTGTAGAACAAGATGACACACTAGTATATTTTAAATCAGGCTTGTGTCCATATGTAAAGTGAGAATTTAAAGGTGTGTATTTTATGACCATGTCATCAACTTGTTTATATTTATGCGGTGTTTCTCCTTTAGGTTTAACGTATCCTATGCCTCTTCTACCATTTCTACTAACTCCATAGATCATTGAGGCAATTTTGCTTCTGTCTATGTTTTTAGCTAGAAAATTTTGAAAACTATGATCATATTGTTTTATGATGCTATCAGAACTAGATAGAACTTCTAAGTCATATTCTTTTTGAGCTTTATGTTTTTCAACAGAGTTTTCAAGTTTTGAAATGATTTCTTTCAGCTCATAGTTTTCTGCTTTTAGTTTCCTAGTTTCTTCAGATTCAAATACTAAACCATGTTTCAGGTTTTTGTATTTGAATTGAAGTTTTTGATATTTTTCAAGAATTTCTGATAGGCTATCTTCTAATTGAGTTCTAGATAGTTTAGAGAATACCTCTTCTTTTTATGAATCTGATGCAGATTCTGATGAGTTGGTATCATTTGAAAAGTTGGCCACTAAAGTGATGTTGGCATGTTCATCTTCTGATTCAGATTCAACTTCAGAAGATTCTGAGTCATCCCAAGTAGTCGTAAGTCTTTTCTTCTTGTCTCTGTTGAATTTCTTCTTAGGATTTTATTATTGTAGTTTAGAACAATCACTTTTGTAATGTCCAAGTTCCTTGCATTCATAGCACACTACTTCTTTGCTTTTGGACTTCTTATAGATGATTTAGAGTGATTTCTTGATCTTCTGGGGTTTCTGAATTTCTTTTGTCTGTGCTTCCAGAGTTGTTGAACCCTTCTAGAAAGGAGTGATAATTCATCTTCTCCTGATGAACCACCAGAGCTTTCTTCTTCTTCCTAAAAATCTTTAGATTCTTATTTGTTAGATTTAAGAGCAACGAACTTACCTTTCTTCTGATGTTCATCTTCTTCAAGTTCTATCTCGTGACTCCTCAAAGAGCTGATCAATTCATCAAGAGATATTTCATTCAGATTCTTTGATAGATTTGGAGCACTGACCATGGGTCTCCATGCCTTTGGCAAGCTTCTGATTATCTTTTTCACATGATCTGCTGTTAAGTATCCTTTGTCTATAACTTTTAATCCAGCAACCAGAATTTGAAACCTTGAGAACATTTTCTCAATTGTTTCATCTTCTTCCATTTTGAATGCTTCATACTTCTGAATAAGTGCCAAAGCTTTGGTATCCTTAACTTGAGTGTATCCTTCATGTGTCATTCTCAAAGAGTCAAACATATGTTTGGTAGATTCTCTGTTTGTGATCTTCCCATACTTTGTGTATGAGATGACACTCAGAAGAATTGTTCTGGCCTTGTGAGGATTTCTGAACTCTTTCTTATGTTGGACTGTCATATATTTTCTTTCAATCTTCTGACCGTTGTCTCCAACTATATGAGTGTAACCATCAGTTACCATATCCCATAGGTCTCCATCAATATCTAGAAAGAAGCTTTCCAGAACATCCTTCCAGTAGTCAAACTTCTCACCATTGAATACTTGAGGTTTGCCATTAATCTTAGCATTCTGATTGTCATTATTGTTCTGGAATTGTTCCTCCATAGTGTTTTTCTTAAGGATCTTTTTCTGACATGATTAAGTGTTAGCACCCAGAACCAGGCGCTTTGATGCCAATTGAAGGGACGAAAAACACAAGAAAGGGGGGTCTGAATTGAGGTTTTTGTATATTTAAGGTAATGAACACAATCAATTTATCCTAGTTCGTTTGAACTCAAACTACATCCAGTCCACCCGTCAAGGTGAGCAGAATTTAGAAAACTTTTTATTCTCTAATTCTTTCCCATGATCACTTCTAATCTTGATAACACAACTCTCATTTTCACTCTGAATTCTTTGACAAATATCTTTGAACACATCAAAAACACCAGACTTTTCTTTGAAAAATTTATCCAAGTGAACCTTGAATAATCATCCACCACCACATACGTATACCTCTTCCCACCAAGACTTTCAACCTGCATTGGACCTATCGGATCCATGTGCAATAGCTCAAAGACTTTGGATGTAGTAAGATATCTAATCTTCGGATGTGACATCTTAGTTTGCTTGCCTACTTGACGTTCACCTCATACTTTGCCTTCATCAATCTAAAGCTTAGGGATTCCTCTTACAGCTTCCATAGTTATAACTTTTTTCATTCCTCTAATATGAAGATGACCCATCTTTTGATTCCACGGTTTTACTTCATCTTCTTTGGATAGAGAACACACAGATGAGTAGCTATAGTCTTGATTAACCCATAGATAACAGTTATCTCTAGACATGACTCCCTTCATGACCACTACCTCTTCTTCATTTGTGACAAGACATTCTGATTTATTGAAGCTTACACTGAATCCTTGATCACACAACTGACTGATGCTAATAAGATTAGAAGTTAACCCTTTCACAAGCAATACCCCATCAAGATTTGGAACACCTGAGCACTCAAGTTTTGATAAAATGAGGTTGTGATATCAACCAACAAAGTTTTTATTCCAGACATATTTTTAGAACAACCACTGTCAAAATACCAATCCTTTTTGGCTGATACTCTAAGAGAAGTATGAGCTATCAAGGAAACATGCTTAGGAACCCATTGTTGTTTCTTGATGACCATGTTTTGCTTAAGTTTGGGATGTGGATTATGATCAGGGTATCCATGAAGTTTGTAACATAAAGGTTTTATGTGACCAAACCTTCCACAGTAATGGCACCTTCACCTTTGGTATCTTTTCCTTTGATGAATAGATCTTCCTGCACCAATATGTTGAGACACTGGTTTTGACATCTTATTCGAAACATCATTCTTGAACTCAGGTCTGCTACTTGACGAATCATTTTTAGAACCATCAAATCCTATCTCATATAGGTCTCATGCACTTCTTCCAGTCTGAAGAATAGCATCTAATGTTTCAGATCCATTGTTTAGCATTCTGATAAATTTGGTCATTTGACAATCTTGGAATTCAGCATGATAACTTCATTATTCAGGCTGCATATTGTTGTTAGATGCTCTTCTTTTTCAACCTCCAGTTGTGTTATGATCTTCTTCTGCTTTTCTCATTCTTGAATTACTTGTGCACTTCTTATGCATAACTTTTTATATGAAGCTGCAAGTTCTTCAAAAGTTAGCTCATCCTCACTAGAACCATCATCAGAATTACATTCCCCTATCAAGACAGTGATATATTTAACTGATTCCTCTTCAAAATCACTTTTCGAATCTCCATCAAACCATGTAACAAATAAGCCTTTCTTTTGTCCCTTCAGATAAGTAGGACATTCAGCTCTAATATGGCCAAAACCCTCACACCTATGAAATTGAATTCTTTTTCTTTGACTTGACTTCTCTTCAGACTTTGACCTAGACTCATTTGATCTGCTGATGTTAGATGAAGTGTCCCTGACATTTGGCCTTGAGTTCATATTCATCCTTTTCGTGACCTTGTTGAACTGTCTTCCCAACATGGCAACAACTTCTTTCAGGATTTTTTCATTTTCCACTTCACTTGCTTCTTCCTCAGTATTTGACACAAGGGATGTGCTTTTATTCTTATTTTCAGGCACATCACTGAATCCCATTTCAAATATTTGAAGAGATTCAATGATGTCTTCAACCTTCATATTGCAGATGTCATGTGCCTCTTCTATAGCAGTCACCTTCATAGCAAATCTTTTAGGAAGTGATCTAAGAATTTTCCTCACAAGCTTTTCATCAGACATTTTTTCTACTAAAGCTCCTGAGGTGTTAGAAATATCAAGAATATTCATGTGAAAGTCATGAATAATCTCATCTTCTTTCATTCTCAGTTTTCAAATTTAGTTCTAAGTATCTGAAGTCTTGACATCTTGACTTTGGAAGTTCCTTCATGAGTGGTTTTGATAATGTCCCAAACTACCTTGGCCAATTCACAATGGTGCACCAGTCTGAATATGTTTTTATCAATACCATTGAACAAAACATTCAAGGCTTTAGAATTCCATAGAGCTAACTCATCCTAATATTTGCTCCAATCTTCCTCAGGCTTCAAAGTCTCTTCTCCATCTTTAATAATGATAGGATGTTCCCATCCTTTGTATGCAGATTTACATGCCTTCATGTCCAGATATTTTAAGAAAGCAACCATATGAGGTTTCCAATAATCATAGTTCGAACCATCCATAATGGGTGGTATATTCCCAAATCCTCCATCCTTGTCTATAGTACCAGAAAATATTGCCCCTAGATCTCACCCAGAAAAATAGGCAGGGAACCAGGCTCTGATACCAATTGAAATTCTGGTATAACAAATATAAGATGTCGAATAAGATGTCATGACACTAATATCTGACAAGGTTAAAAATAACAAAGTAAATAAACAGCAGTAAAGAACACAGGGAATTGTTAACCAGGTTCGGTGCAAAAACACCTACTCTGGGGGATACCAAGCTAGGAAGGAACTCCACTATCAATAGTATCAATTCAAAGACCCTCAGCAAACATCCCAATTTATGATATTCTCACTTAATCACTACCCTATATTAGTTCTATCTAGGAACTCCTAAATATGATACACCTCTCCCTCCCCCTCAATCACAGCAGTGATAACAGACACAAAATCAATAAACGAGAATACACACTTCAAAAACAATCCTTGACCTTGCTTCAAAGCTTAAGTCAAGTACAAACACTCTTGCTTAAAAGCTTAGAGTGGACAACATACAACTCGATAAACCTAGTCCAAAACAATCATCAACATGATAATTGTTTGGCTCACAAGAAAACTAACACACACAAAAATGTTGAATACTTCAATCCTTATATTCTCTATGTCTTCGTGTGTTCAAACTAGGGTAATGCATCCTTTTTGTAGAGTCTCAATCATGGGCATGGGCCTGTTGAACTTGCACAATCAAATACAATAATTCCTAAAATAAAGGAACTAAAATAGTAACATATAAAATCTTCTGCTTATTACTCCATGCTAAATCCTTTCTTCTAACAAATCGCGCCTATTAATACTCAGCAAATCACACAATTAATGACAACAAAAACACGCGCATGAAATAAGGATTCAACTTGGTCATCAGGCCCAGTCAGAGATGTCATGGCATCAATCTTAACATCTTGATAAAACAGTTGTACATAATAAATCTTCACACCTGCAGAATGCTTAAATCACATGTCATAACATCACACATGACATTCAGGAACAGAAACATGTTTTACCATAAAATATTGCCAATATAAAAACATCTACAAACTCCCATTTGGAAATTTTTTGGCTAAAACAATTTAAGCATTAAACATAGCACGCACAGCAGCAGAAACACACCAGAGAGATACATAATCTCCCCCTCAAACAAAACTTGTATCAGAGTACAGCACAACAGCAGAAGCAGTTTCAAACAAGAAAGATTTCAACTCCTCCTCAACCTGTAAAGCCCTGCTCAACACAGTCTGACTATACTAAAATAAATAGTATACGGTCAGAGATCAGTTCATCTAGTCAACTATAATTACTCCCCCTTTTAGCCAGAAATTGAGTCAAACATAGAAATAATCATAGAGCAAAAACAAAACTATTAAAACCAAAAGCTCGTGAAGAGCATAAATCCTAGGTTATATCAGAAACCCAACAAACAACACCAGAAATCCAAAATTATTTCAAATGGCCTTCAAAGGTTAGGAATCACAAAAGAAAAACCAGAAAGAACAAAAACTTCATCAGACAGAATCAACACACGGAATCAGCTTCCTCTTTTTATAATCCCTCATAAAGACAAATTCCCAATTTGCCTCTTAGATTTTAAAATTGATTAGCATCCAAGGCCTTTGTAAATATATCAGCCGGCTGCAGCTAAGTGGCAACATGCTCCAACTTGATCATTTTATATTCCACAATATCTTTGATGAAATGATGCCTAATATCAATATGTTTTGTCCTACTGTGCTGAATAGGATTCTGGAAATATTGATTGCACTGAGATTGTCACAATATAATGTCATGACATTTTGTGTGACATTATACTCATACATCATTTGTTTCATCCAAACAAGCTGAGAACAACTACTACCAACTGCTATGTACTTAGCCTCTGTTGTGGATAAGGAAACACAATTCTGCTTCTTGATGAACTAGGAGATGAGATTGTTGCCTACAAAAAACACCATGCATAAGTACTTTTCTTATCATCTACACTACCAGTCCAATTGGCATCATAATCCCCAGACAATACTGGGTCACTCCCATGAGAATATAACATGCCATAGTCACAAGTCCCATTCACATATTTTAGTATTCTTTCGAATTGATTTATGTGAGAGAATTTAGGTTCTGATTGATATCTGGCACATACTCCAACTGCGAAAGCAATATCAGGTCTGCTAGCAGTAAGATACAGCAGACTGCCTATCATGCTTCTATACAAGCTTTGATCAACGCTCACACCTTTTTCATCTTTAGTCATATTAAGATGAGTGGGAGCAGGTATTCTTTTGTGGCTGGCACTCTCCATTCCAAACTTCTTGACAATGTTCCTGGCATACTATCTTTGAGAGAGAAAGATGGAGTCTTCCATCTGTTTAACTTGCAAGCCAAGAAATAAGCTTAACTCTCCAACAAGGCTCATTTCAAATTCAGATTGCATTTGTCTGACAAATTCAGATTGCATTTTTTATTTTAATTTTTTATATTAAAATTATTAAAAAAATCATTTAAAAAATACAATTAAACCGTGGGTTTATGAAAACCTCTGGTTACCGGTTCGCACTAGTTCAATGATATAAGCGGTCCAACATTCGAACCAGACCGGTTACCTGGCCGATTCCCGGTTCGACCGGTCTGACCAGCCGATTCGGTACGGTTTTTAAAACACTACATGATAATGTTTTCCTACACATGCAGCCAAACCAAGAACCTTCAATCTCCCCCTTTGGCAAATTGTGGCTAAAACATTATCAGAACCAGACAACCAGAATGAACCAAACAAAAACACAAAACACAAAGATCAAGCAGCATAAAAAAATTGGTTGCACAAGATAGAACATCTGGTAAGACATCACCCAATCAGAACAACAACTCTCCTCAAACAATGAACCAAACACAGCAGTAGAACAAGCATATCATATTAGATTAGCTAGCTCTCCCCCTTTTTAGCCATAATATGTCAACCATACCAAAACAAAATCATACTCCCCCTGTTTTATACACAACAAAGGGGAATAACAAAGAACCATATTGAGACAATCATGAAAAAATTTCCCCCCTAACACTGGATTATTATTCAAAGGAGTGGGAGCACACACCCGCTTCCCATATAAAGTAGAGGAAGCATCATCATTGTCAGGAGCTCTAACAACAGTCTTCTTTGTAGCAGCTTTCTTTATATGGATAATGTTCTGAACATCATCTTCAACATCATAGTCTGTGTCATTATCAGACACAACAATATTCTTCAACTTGCTCTTAGTAGGGGATACAACAACTAATTTTCCTTTCCTTGTCTTTATTCCCATATCAACACCATGATTCAACATTTGAACAATCATCTTCCAAAAGTACATAATAGAGATAATGTGGGAGAAAACAAAATTGAAACATTTGAACAAATTGTAGTTGGAGAACTAAAATAACTTGACTAGTCTTCCCACACAACATTAATTGCTATAGATCCTCATTAATTAAAATCCCTAACTTACCCCTTAAGAGTTCAAACTAATTGGCATCCAAGGTTTTAATGAAAATGCCAGCCAGTTGTAAATCAGTGGCTACATGTTCTAAAGTAACAATCCTTACTTCAACCAGCTCTCTAATGAAATGATGTCGAATGTCAATATGATTGGTTATGCTATGTTGAATAGGATTTTTGGAGATGTTTATAGCACTTAGGTTGTCACAGTATAATGTAATGACATCTTGTGGGACATTATATCCAGTCATCATTTGCTTCATCCATACCAATTAAGAACAACTACTTCCAGATGCTATGTACTCAGCCTCAGCTGTAGATAGAGACACACAATTTTGTTTCTCGCTAAACCAAAATATCAGATTATTTCTCAAGAAGAAGCATCCATCAGATGTTCTTTTTCTGTCATCAGCACAACCTGCCCAATCAGTAATTCATGAACCAATCAACATAGAATTTGATCCATGTGAGACCTGGAGCGAAAAAAGTTGTAATTTAATTCCAAAAAATTCCTTAAAATTATCTAATTAATTTAGTAATGCTTAAGAATTAAAGTGGTGTGGTTAAAGGTGGTGAGAGGGGGTTATACATGTAATTATAGTGATAATTAGTATAACATGAAAATGAACATAGATGAGTATGTTTATTGGTTTTGTTGTTGTTGTTATGTGTTTTAACTATTGTTGTGACTATATGGGACTATTGTTGATGTGCGTTGATGTGGTAAGTGGGAGTGTAAGACTTTGTTGTGTGAAACTGTTTGAAGTTAACTTATGTTGTTGTATGCTAAAATATGCATGATATTGATGAAAGTCGTCGTTGTGATGAGTTGTTATATGTTAATCATTGTTGTTGAGTTGTATAATGTAACCGTCGCATATACGCATGTATGTCATTGATGTTGCATGACATGTGCATACTTGGAACAATATACCAAGGTGGGGTATGTTCGTTGTTGTGATGTTGGTGCGATCATGAAATAAGGATCGTACGTGGCCATGAAATAGTGGTCGATGGGTGTGATCATGAAATAGGGATCATATTGGACCATGAAAGAGGGGTCGATGGGTGTGATCATGAAATAGAGATCATATTGGACCATGAAAGAGGGGTCGAGAGTTCCAGTGAGAACTGGATCTTAAAACAGAGATCAGATTATGTTACCGTATGCATAAAGTCAAGTAGAGTCTCATTGCATAATTGTCGTTGTTGTGTATGATAATGATGTGTGTATGATGTGATTGTGTTGTTGTTGAGAAGTGGTGTATAATTATGATACTTTCTAGTTCTTATTATATTGCTCTTTTGTGATGTAAGTATCTCACCCCTTCTGTTTGAATGTTACCCTTATGTTGGTAACATGCAGGTGAGCAGGATAAGTCGAGTGGTGGTCAGTGAAGTCGGTGTACTTCACGTCTTTAGGGAGTTGGCTCTGATACGTCGCTTTAGTTGTCGGGATGATGTTTGCTTTTGTTTATTTTCTTTTTCAAAAAAACATTTTTTGTAATTGAGATATAACTTTATATATTATTTGAAGTTTTCCGCTGTGTGATGAACAAATTTTGTAAAACGTATTACTTGAGCCATGTGTGGTTGTTGAATTGTGACACTCAAATATTTTGATAAAATTTAGAATTACTTTGATTTTTATTAATAATTTTGTGGGGTAATTTGGGTGTTACACTTGGTTCCTATCACATTTGTTCCTTCAGGCCTTAGGACAAGATCTCAAACTTTATTCCTCTTGAATTGAACTAACTCATTTTGCATAGCATTGATCCATAACTCATCAGTTCTTCTTTAACATTCTTTGGCTATATCTTTGACACAAAATAGGAGTTAGATTTTATTTCCCTTTATCTGGTTGTGACTTCTTTATCCATATTTCATGATAATATCTTTAGGATGATCTTTCTGAATCCTAATAGAGGGGCCTTTGTTGGTCTGACTAGCTTCAAGCTCAGAACTAGAGGGTTATTCATCAATATTTCTGTCTTTAGTTTCTACTGGAGTTGCATTCTAAAAAAGTTTCAACATCGTCCAAGACATCAACTTCTTTGTTTAAGTCGTGATCATCAATAACAATATTTATAGATTCCATCATTACTTTAGTTCTAGAGTTGTAGACTCTATAGGATTTTTTGTTGGTAGAGTATCCTAGAAATATCCTTTCATTACTCTTAGGATCTAATTTTCTTTTTTGTTCACGGTCTTCCAGAATGTAGCATTTACTTCCAAAGACATGGAAGTATTTCACAATAGGTTTTCTTCCTTTCCATAATTCATGCATTGTAGCTGAAGTACCTTTCCTCAAAGTGACTCCGTTGTGAATGTAGCAGGCATTTTTCATTGCTTCATCCCAAAAATCATAAGGTGATTGTTTTGCATGTATCATGGCTCTAGAGGATTCCTGTACAATACTGTTCTTGCATTCTACAATTCCATTTTGCTGAGGAGTAATGGGAGATGACAATTCATGACTAATTCCTTCAGGGGAGCAAAATTTGGCAAACTTGGTATTCTAAAATTCCTTCCCATGACCACTTTTTATTCTAATAACATTGCTTTCCTTTTCTATTTGAAGTTTTTGACAGAGATCTCTGAAAACTTCAAAAGCATCTGACTTTTCTATGACGAAATTTATACAAGTGTATCTTGAATAGTCATCCACAACAACATAAGCATATTTCTTTCCACCAAGACTTTCTACCTGCATAGGTCCCATCAAATCCATGTGAAGAAATTCTAATACTTTTCAAGTGGTAAGATGTTGGATATTTTAATGTGACGTCTTAGTCTGCTTTCCAACTTGCAGAATCTTATCTAAAGTATTTGAACTACTATTCAACATCCTGACAGACTTGGTCATTTGATCAAGTTTTGAGTTTAGCAATGTTACCTTATTCTTTAGCTTGGAGATAGTTTCCAGATGCTCTTCCGTATCAATCTCTAGTTGAGATATGATTTTCTTTTGTTCCTCTCCTTGTTGGTACACTTCTTCACTTTTGAGGCATAGTTCTCTATAGGTAATATATAACTCATCATATGTAACTTCATCATCACTGAAATCAGAATAATATCTCCTAGTTAAAGCAGTAGCATTCTTAGTAGATTCTTCTCCAGCTTCGCTTTCAGAGTCCTCATCAGACCAAGCCACAATAAGGCTCTTTTTCTGTTTCTTGAGATGTGTGGGGCATTCAAATCTAATGCAGCCAAAACCTTCACATCCATGACACTAAACTGCTTTTCATTGAGAAGAGTTCTCTTCAACCCTTGTCTTTCTACCAGAGTCATTTGACCTACTAATGTTAGATGAGTTGTTCTTGACTTCTTGTCCATCTTTTGCATTACTTTGTTAAAATGTCTCCCAAGAAGAACTATGGCACTAGATAGGCCTTCCTAAGTATTCAGATCACATTCTTCTACTCCATCTTCAGTGTTGGAAGAAGAAGCAATATTTTTGTTTTTCTTGTCAGATTTGTCGCTTATGCCAATCTCAAAAGTTTGAAGAGATCCAATAAGTTCATCAAATCTCATCTTGCTAATGTCATGAGCTTCTTTTATGGCAGTGACATTCATGTCAAATCTCTTAGGTAGAGATCTGAAAGTTTTTCTTACTAACTTTTCTTCAGATATTGTTTCTCCAAGAGCACTGGATGCATTAGCTATCTCAAGGATGTTCAAATGAAAATCAAGAATACTTTCATCACATCCTTAAGTTTTCAAATTTCGTGGTGAGAAACTGGAGCCTTGACATCTTTACCTTAGAAGTACCTTCATGAGAGGTTTTGAGGATGTCCCAAGCATCTTTAGCCACAATACATGTGTTAACCAATCTGAAAATATTTTTATCAATTCCATTGAATATGTTATTCAATGCTTTGTAGTTTCCAAGATCAAAATCATCTTCTTCCTTAGACAATCCTCTTATGGCTTCAATTTGTGTTGTATCCTTCCCATATTTTTCCTTCACAATAATATGTTCTCATCCTCTCAGAACAACTTTCCAAGCCTTGTTATCCAAAGACTTCAAGAAGGTAACCATTATTGGCTTCAAGTAATCATAATTAGTTTCATCCATAATGGGTGGTCTGTTCACAAATCCCACCTCCTTGTCCATTATACCATAAAGTAACTTCCCTAGATCTCACCCAGATACAAAGCAAGATGCCTGCTCTAATGCCAATTGAAATTCTGGTATCAGATATGAGATGTCGAAAGAGATGTCACGATATTAATATCTGAACATTAACAAGGTAAATAAAATATAAAGTAAAAGGGCAGTAACACAAGATATTGTTAATCCAGTTCGTTGCAATCACACATACTATGGGGGCTACCAAGCTAGGAAGGAAATCCACTATCAGTAGTATCAATTCAGAGTTAAACCACCCAGTTTACACTATTCACTTAATCACTACCCAATGAAATTTCTACCTAAGAACTCTTAGATAAGAGACACATCTCACTCCCCCTCAATCACACACAGTGATAAGCAAACAAGAACTAACAAGAAACGAAGGCACCATTCAAAGACATATAACCACTACTACTTAAAAGCTTATGGATGATTAACAAATTACAACTCAAAAACACAGTCCAATCCTAGTATCAAAATGATAATAGAGTGGCTCACAAACACACACACACACAAGGAAACCCTAAATCTCAAAAGCACTAAGCTTCACAATACACAATCATTCCACGCTTTCCAATTAGGTTAAACATCCAATATATAGAGCAATCTGAATGGGCCTGGATCATATCAAAAACTTCCAAAGATATGATAGCATGATATACTCCAAATCAAGGATAAAAATATCTTCAAAATCTCCAAAAACTTAACACAAAACAACTTTTGTACTGGACAGCAAAACTTCCTTGATTTTTGCAGACACTAGCGCAAAACACATAAATAAACACCTGATAATAAAGGGCAGGAATTAAATTAAAACTTTCTTCATCAGGATGTCTCAGATCAGACAAAACAGATGTTACGGCATCTGATCTGACATCACACAAAAAAAACCTGCACAGATGTTCTTCAAGCATGTTAGAGACATCTTACAAGACATCAAAATACATGATAATGTTTTCCTACACATGCATCTAAATCAAGAACCTTCTGATCCTTTCCCCACTTTGAGGTGATTAAAACATGTTAAATCCCCATGAGTGATCCTTGCCACCCTATGAGGCTTTCCCCAATGCATGTTGGATCCCCATGGAGGATTTTTACTGCCCTTTGAGATGATAAAATGCTATGGGTCCCTAAGAGAGATCTTTACCGCCTATTAAGACAAACAATATGGAAAAATACCCTTAGAAGGGACCTCATATTCTTCTATTGTTGTCCAGATATATATGGACTTAATAGCCAGCCTCTATCGTCCTATCTGAGATAATCAGAAACCAAGCACGAATATATTTTTTCCCCTAGAGAAATATATACATATATAAGAACATATATTAATAAACTAAGATATTATATAATCCCATGGAAATGGACGCATTACAAAGGGGGTACACAGTGTTGGGACCATCAGAGGACTTATTCGTCTTTCATCAGTTGGCATCCCAAACCACCTTGAATAAATCCATATGGCCCAAATCTAGGTTTGGATGAAAAGAGATACATGTTCCTTTGCATTCTCAAAATACTAATTAGAGGTAGCCATAACTTCGTCCTTGAGCGATGACGCTTCTTCATCCAAGAATTTTAGGGAGCTAAGAGTTTCCTCGAGAAATCCTTTCAAGTGTTTCCCATCCTATGCAAGTTCGAGAGCCTTTGAAGCCACATATCGTGTGTGGACTCTCAAATTGTCTCATTATTTTTCCATGATTGTCATTATCTTCTGGAACTATTTAATGTCTCCTATGATAAAATCAATCAGTGATTGCAACCCTTGAATTTTCCTGGGATGCTTTTCTCACTGGACTCTTTCCACCAGGAGGCACCTCAACGTCTGGACCTTTAGAAGGTTCGTTAAGTAAGTTTGAGACTTATCATGAAGAGACTAGTAGTTTCCAAGAAAATTCTATGGGAGGAAAAGAAAATACCCAAGTAAGTCCACTGCATTAAAAGAAGTGATATTCCATAGTGAGAGCGCATGAGCTCTAATCGAGGGTATAGGTTCCCCACCTATCTTTCCTATTTCATATGCTATTTATTGGCTTCTGAAAGGCCCTAAAGGATTCTCATCCCACCTTTGAGTCTTAGGAGAGAGAACTTCACCATCAAAAGATGTCTTGCATTATATTTCCCTCTAACCATCGGTAATTCCCTCGGGATGAACAAAGGCACGGTCAATAGTTGTTGCTTGGCTTGCATCCAAGTCAAGTGTTCTCTCCTCACACCGAGAAAGATCCTAGTCATGTGCCCTGTGAAAAGACAATGTGATAACATGTAAAGCAGTAAATGATGGATTAAGTTCGGAGGTTACTTACATAACATAAAGCTTACATATATATTTCTTCACTACGTCACCATCTTCTCATTACATGGTAATTATAGTACGAGAGTTCCTGAGTTGGAAGCAGCATAAAGTATGGATCACCTTACATTCAAGGGGAGAAAATACATTAAAGCCTCTCCCTTTTGTAAGCCAGTGGTTTTTTGTCCATGATATAGGAAAGTTGGGGATTCTTGTTGCCCATGTGATCCCAATAGAATGGTCATCTCGCCCTCGGACTCACACAAATTTATCTTTCCAATCCTTATATGGCTCTGCGTAGAGTTTCAGTAAACGCCTACCTGATCAGGAGCGTAAATTTTATCCAACCACAGTTCCGGTGAACCTCTAATCCAAAGAAAGAAAGGAATACCCAAACGGTTAGGGAGATGCCCAGGTTATAGTAGACAATCTCGAAAGTCCTAAGAATGTTCCACACGTTTGGTGTCATCTAGGAAAGGGTGACTTTAATTCTCTCTAGAAAATTCCCCTCAATAGGTGTACATTGAATTAGAACCTCTAACTCGTAAATAACTAGAAGATGCATGTAAAAATAAGGAACAGACGAATCACCCATGGTGGCATTGTTTGCTCTATAATTTTCTAAACGTGACTCTAGGACTACATAGTATTTGTGTCATGTGCTGGAAAATCCAATGCCCTAACGAAATCGTGTGATTTTTCCAAAATGTAACAATAGGGACATAATGTCTCTCACATAAACATATTAGACTGTCTTCCTAACCATCAACTTCTTATAAGGAAATAAAATTGCAGCACTTGGATTCTTAAGAAAATGGTGAACCCTTTGATCTCTCCTCCTATCCAAACTCAAAGAAACTCATTTTTTTCGTCTATGAAACTTCCCCAGTTAATACGAAGTGAAATTCTAAAAAAAGGAAAATGAAGAGGAAAATGTTTTCCTGAAAAGTAAGTTAGGACCTTTTATAGGGAAAAACTAATAACTCAAACGATATGCATGCCCGATAGCACAACTGTTGCATGAAGAAAAAAGGCTCCCGCGTGCTTGGGACATGCATAAGGAAGTAGAACTAGGTTGGGTTTCCCCAAAATGATCATCATGAGAAGCATTAAATGTCACATAAGTCTCTTTCCCACTAAACGATCAAGTTCTAGTAACTGACTGAAATTTTGATTTGATTGATGACTGGTATCTCTCAAGCGGACATACACACACATACGCACAAGTTATTCAGGAGACACATAGTAAGAAGGTTGTGAGATATTGGAACGAACTCTAGGTTTAACATGTTGTCAAAGTCCTCTCACATGTTCTTTAAATGGGCCTTGTTTTATGGATCCAATTATTTAAGTTAGCTTGTACACTAAGTTAGCTTGTAATGAGTAATTGTTAAAAAGCCTATTAAGTTAGTATGTTGGTTTTCTTATAAATAGGATACTATTCTCTCATCTTTTATAAAATAAGGGAAAATAGGAAGATAAAACCCTAATTTAAAGGTGAGAGAGGTTATTTGTTATTCTTGTATACTTGTAATCTTGTTTAAAGAGAAAGGAAAGAATAGCAGTTTATAATCAATTATTGTTGTTATCTTTGGTTACCCTAAACCCTAACCCTTGTGGGTTTCTTGACTGAGCAAGGAACCAATTATCCTTTATTTCTAAGGTATCCGATTCATAACAAATTGGTGCGGTGAGTGTGGAGAGGATGCCATCAACAAAGTATGAGATTGAAATGTTTACCGGAGTGAACGATTTCGGTATGTGGCGCTTGAAGATGAAAGACCTACTTGTTCAGCATGGTTGCTTGGA
This sequence comes from Lathyrus aphaca, assembly GCA_963966055.1. Taxonomy (NCBI): domain Eukaryota; kingdom Viridiplantae; phylum Streptophyta; class Magnoliopsida; order Fabales; family Fabaceae; genus Lathyrus; species Lathyrus aphaca. The sequence continues at coordinate 116,585,156 of OZ014524.1, read as the reverse complement.
AGCGTTAAAGGGAGAGACGATCATGAATGATGTGTTAACGGCAGCTGAAAAGAAGGCCATGATTGAGAAAACACACAGCGCAATATTGTTAAGCCTTAGTGATAAGGTTCTTCGACAGGTATCATAGGAGACGACGACGTCAGGGTTATGGTTGAAACTTGAAGGTTTATAAATGACTAAATCGATGGTGAATCGGCTCTACCTGAAGCAAGCCTTGTATTCATTCAAGATGAGTGAACACAAAGTGTTGGCTGAACAATTGGATATGTTCAACAAGTTGATTCTTGATCTTGAAAATATTGATGTGAAGATCGATGATGATGATCAAGTGTTGTTACTGTTATGCGTTTTGCATAGAACACATGCTCATTTCAAAGAAACCCTCATGTACGAAAGATACTCCCTGACCTTTGAAGATGTTCAATATTCCTTGTACTCTAAGGACTTGAATGAACGAAAAGAGCATAAACCTTCGACGGTAGGTGAAGGTTTGGTTGTTAAGGCGAAATTCTTGCAAAATGATGGTAAGTTCGACAAGAAGAAATGGTAAAAGTCGGCAGAACTCTTATAGTGGTGAAGCATCTGGTGTTCGATGATATCATTGTAAGAAGGAGGGTCACATTCAAAAGGTGTGTCTTAAACGCCTGAAAGATCATGGAGGTAAGGATAATGGCAATGCGACCATTATTCAAGATGATTTTGAATCACCTGATGTTCTTGTGACTTCAAGTGGCGACTTAAGAAAAGAGTGGATTATGGATTCAGGTTGTACTTGGCATATGACTCCAAACAAAGATTTGTTCGAGGAATTATGTGATCAAGATGGTGGATCAGTGCTACCGAGAAACAACAAAGCTTGCAAAATTACAGGTATTGGATTTGTGAGATTCAAGCTCCATGATGAGTCAATAAGGCTATTGACTGAAGTTATGTATGTACCTGACTTGAAGAGAAATCTTACTTCTCTTGGTGAATTCGACAAGAAAATATATGTTTTTCAAGGAGAGAAAAGTATCCTAAGAGTCATGAAGGGGTCAAAAGAAGTCTTGAGAGGCGTGAATAAACAAGACTTGTATACCCTTGAAACTGAAGTTGTAAGTGGTTCAACAAATATTGCATCCACAAAACTGTTGTCGAAGACAAAATTATGGCACATAAGATTGGGCCATGTCAGAGAGAGAAGCCTGGTCGAACTAAGGAAACAAAACCTGTTAGGTAGTGACAAAGTCGAGAAGTTGAAGTTTTGTGAAACTTATGTATTTGATAAACCCTGTGGGGTGAAGTTTAACAAAGCTAAACAAAGAACACATGGATCCCTTAATTACATCCATGCTGATCTTTGGGGGGTTGCAAGGAATCCTTCACATTCAGGTGCAAGGTATTTTATGTCCATAGTTGATAATTCTTCCAGAAAGTTATGGGTATTCATTCAGAAGACGAAGGATGAAACTTTTGAGAATTTCAAGAGTTAGAAGGTTCTGGTCGAAACTCAAACTGGCAGAAAGGTCAAGAGGTTAAGAAGTGGTAATGGCCTTGAATTATGCAACGAAACGTTCGACAGTTACTTCGTTGAGTCTGGGATTGCAAGGCATAAGATTGTATCAGGTACTCCTCAACAAAATGGTCTAGCTTAGAGATTCAATCAAACAATCCTCGAAAAGGTTAGATACATGTTGGTTAATGCTGGGTTGAAGAAGTTGTTTTATGTTGAGGCTGTTTCGACAGCAACATATTTGATAAATAGATGTCATTCGACTACGTTAGATATGAAGACACCTAAAGAAGTTTAGTCGGGACATCCACCAGATCTCGACAAACTGAGAGTATTTGGATGTGTGGCTTATGCTCGCATTAGGCAAGACAAGGTTGAACCTAGAGCTCTAAAATGCATGTTCATGGGATATCCTGAAGGAGTAAAGGCTTATAGGCTATGGTGCCTAGATCCAGGTCACAATAGTAGTATCACCAGTCGAGGTGTAGTTTTCAATGAAGCTGAGATGACTTTCAAGAAAACTGATGATGTTGAAGAAGAGCTGGAACAGGAAGAGTTTTCTGTTGAGGTGGAGCATAATGATGTTGAATTACATAACCCAAGTGAAGTCAAAGAAGAAGAAGTAGAAAATGATTTCGAAGATGGGGAGACTGATAATGACTACCTGCTAGCAAGAGACAGATCGAGAAGAGTCATCAAGCCACCTCAAAGACTTGGTTATGCAGATCTTATAGCTTATGCCTTAATCTTTGCAAGTGAGGTTCTAGACAAAGAACCTAGAGACTATAAGGAAGATATGAGAAGTCGAAATAAAATTGAATGGCTGAAAGCCATGGATGGTGAAAACTAGTTTGTTTTCTTGTTTGTATAGAGTTTGTTCCAAGGTGGAGATTTGTGAGATATTGGAACGAACTCTAGGTTTAGCATGCCGTCGAAGTTCGCTCACATGTTGTTGTTTAATTGGGTCTTGTGTTATGGATCCAATTATTTAAGTTAGATTGTACCCTAAGTTAACTTGTAATGGGTAATTGTTAAAAAGCCCATTAGGTTAGTATGTTAGTTTTCTTATAAATAGCATACTAGTCTCTCATCTTTTATAAAATAAGGGAAAATAGGAAGATAAAACCCTAATTCAAAGGTGAGAGAGGTTGTTTGTTATTCTTGTATACTTGTAATCTTGTTTAAAGAGAAAGGAAAGAATAGCAGTTTATAATCAATTATTGTTGTTATCTTTGGTTACCCTAAACCCTAACCCTGGTGGGTTTCTTGACTGATCAAGGAACCAATTATACTTTGTTTCTAAGTTATCTGATTCACAACAAAGGTGATTACTCATCTCTAATTGAGGGATTCACCTCTAACTAAGAGACTAATCCATAACTACACAATTATACCTTAAGATGTGGCATGTTTAAAGCACTTCAGCCTTAACAAAGCCTTATTGCTTAAGAAATTGTGTGGTGATATATTTTTTAGGGACCCACTTATGGGATGACGCGTGCTTTATCTCACCTGGTACCTGCATCTTGATGTGTCGTCCTCACGTAGTGAGCGGGAACGCTTGCCATAGGTTAAAACATGGACAATTGTGTTGACTCAATCCATAACCACGCGTAATATGTCGTGCTCATGACTCCCTAAGAAGTAGGCATTCAATCGATTCCTTAGTCAAGGTGAAGAAGTTATCGCTTCTTAGGAGGTCTTTTAATATAGACTTTTAAGTCCCTTATAAATAATTCATCCCTAACATAAGGAAGGACAACTAATAAGAACTCAAAACATACACAAAATATCTTAAGAATACAAAGTTTCTCATCTCACGTGACTTTGCTCTCTCCGTAGCCAAAATACCACAAAATAAGGTTTCTTACCACTGTGAACAAGTTCTAACTCGCAAAAAAATCTCTAAGGACTCTGGTTATCCCTACCAGCACAGGGGTGCCACCATTTTATACTTTTTAATAAGTAAAAGTAGAATTGATTTTAACATAATTTAGTTTAGTATAATTGATTTATATTTGAATACAATAATATATATTGTGATTATTTTTTATTAATGTTTGGAGAATTTTTATCAAAATTGATTTTGAATGTATAATTACCACACACAAAAATAGACATAGTTGAATAGATATAAACAAAAATTATTAAGTTAACATAATAGTCAAACATGAATTATGTGAATACAAATTACAAAGAGATGATAAAATTTAATGCGTAATATAGTAATAATTATATTTTCATAGTTCATGTCAGTTGCTAAAGAAAGAAAATTTTACACCCATTACAACTAAAAAGAATTAGAGGATACAACCATTATAAAACATAATTTATGAGATTACCTAATTATTCTTGTAGTAAGAGTTTTGCCTTGTATTTCTGGTTGTAAAGAATGATGGTTTATAAATAAATTTGATGGTAATAAATTCTAATTTCATCAAATCCATTAATTAAAAATATGATGAATTAAAGTAGATAATGTTAATCTTATCAGCAAAAATAAATTATTTACATTAGAACAATATGCATCCCGTCAAGTATAATTTATTACGACTTGAATGATTTGATAAATTATTACGACTTGAATGATTTGATAAATTAATAATTTCTCATTAAATGTCCATGTAACATTTCTTTACATTAACGGCATGTTCATTAAATTCATTAAAATATAAAATTGATTAAGATTTGAAGCTTTCTATAAGAACTTTTTTTCAGAAAAGGGGAATCGATTTTGAAGAAAAATCAAATAAAAGAAGAAAAAAAACCAGTTTTCACGTTGAAATAGAACTTTAAGGCTTGTAGAAGCCAATCCAATCAGACACTTAATAAGTTTGTCTTAATTTGACCTATAACTGTACTCCCATTTTCAACATTCAACCAGACTTTTGCCATTTTCTTTTACACGATATAGACCTTTTGCACCATTAAAAAATAAATATGGACCTTTTGCATCACTAAAAAAATAGACCTTTTGCCTTGGGAAGTGGCAACATTAAAAATTCAAGTCAATTCTTCATATTTTTAGTCTGTCAAATCAACCCCTTCTTCCCCTTTTTATATTGCATTCTCCGCCAAGCCTTTAACCAATTTATATTTATTTACACAATTGATTACAATTACAGAGTGTGGACTTCAACATGTAAAATCTAATCTATGTTTATAGAGTAAATTCTATACTGCATCTTACTTATCTTTAATGAGTTACTTAATTATCTTTAATGAGTAAATTCTGTTCACATAAGGTGAGCGTCGACCAGATCCTTTTAAGTTCGTCCCATTTAAGGTCACCAAATAATGGCCTTTTACCGTTTGTGATTTCTAATGTTTTAATTTTTAATTTCGATGTTGAGATTTCAAATCTGTTGATTTCCAAAAATAACAATTACCCATGGTAGTTTTTTCAACCTCGTCACTAATCCAACATGCATACTTACCAGCAACTCTTCCGAAAACACGTTTATTGGAAACAGACTTTAATTTTAACGGATTCATCAAACAAAGCATGATACTCTTGTCGCTACAACACTTACTAACCACTGCTAAAATGTTAAGTATTAATGTAAACAGTCTAATATCCGACATTCATGTTCAATAGAAACAAAGACTAAATGGTAGTAGCAAGTTTTAAACCAAACTCATAACCATGAAAATAACTCTGGTATAATAATCATCCAATAAACAATTCAAATCAACTCGAACATTACACCAATATTGCCCACAAGTGTGCTGGGTTTTTGGAGATCACCACCATGAAAAAATCAACCACTCCCTGACAGAACCTGCACATGAAAAAAAAAAAGAGCATGCTTCTTAAGAGACATGACATTTCCATAATAAATATGCAAAAGCCAAAAAACAAGGAAATAAATTTATCATCCAGATGTTAATCCTCATTTCAAAATGTAACATGTGCATTATATAACATCCAAATTTTCAATTGTTCCAACTCTGAAATATTGGCTCTAAAGTCTAATTTAAAGAAATAAACAAGCTCTAAAGTCCAATTGTACCGTTCTGGTAAAAAAATCTGAATCATTTAATAAATTACAAATACCTTGGGTGGTGATCTTGGAGATACTGAACGAGAGGGTGAACGTGATCGTGATTTTGGCCTGTAATTGGATAAACAAGTACTTAAGAATTGGGGATTTGCAATAACAAAAAAATTATATCATATCTAAGAACAGTGTATGTTTTTTGTACCTTGAAGCCTTGATTGGTGATGCTGATCTGGATCTAGAAATAGATCGTGACCTGGACACAGATCGCTCCAAAGATCTACTGCAGAATGAAATAACACGATTTCCATAGTAAGTATGTAATGTCTAAAAGGAATGACAATGTACCACAAATCCGAGAGTCACAGCACCTTCTAGCCCTTTTTGGACTTCTGCTCCTGCTGGGGCTTCTGCTGCGGCTCCTTGAACGACTGCTCTCATACTTCCTCACCTGCAAGATAATAATTTTATTCATGTATAATTCTCCAGATTATACTTCTCATACAAACCATGAAAGAGTCATGTACTCAAGCATGCCATATGAAACTTCATCTTATTGAGAAAGAAACAAAGACAAAATAAACAAGGGTACAAGATCTTTCACCATGTAAGAGTTTGAAAGATGTGTTGCAATGATCAAATTTTAAAATAACAGTGTAGATTAAACCCAGACAACAAGTTTTATCATTATTAGTGCAGATCTGGTTACCCGAATATATGATCTTGCCCAAGGATTTTTAAACTCGGTGTCATCCAGTTTCCGAATCTGTGAAAAAGGATGTATGTTAGAAAACAGATTGAAAGGGAATCGAGTACTTATATCAACATAAATAATCAAAATGTAACACTTACAGCATATTTCATGTCATCATAATTAGTGTAATCAACAAGGCCAAAAGTCCCTGAACAGAAAATGGCGGTGTGAGTGATAGGAATGAAAACTATAATGCAAGCACAAAAATATACTAGAAAAAGAATGTATTCCCAAAAATATGAAGTTAGAAGTAGCCATTTGATATCACAAAGGCCTATTCTGGAAACCGTAGGCACAGACATAGTATAACAAGTGATGCTTTACCTCCATTTCCACTAGGCCTCTAACCTAAAATCAGAGCTTGCACGGAAACAATTGGAATACTGGACTACATTCTCAGGAATAAGGTTCAGTATCTTAAACATGACTCTCTTCTTTCTCTTAGTCTTAAATACATTAAGGATCAGCTGAATTAGGTCTACAAGTCAGAAGCACGAGATATGCCATTGACTACCACCATGGTCATTAATGGCAAACAAACAAGTGGGAATTGTGGGGTGGATTATGTCTGTGCAAATTAGTTGTGGTTTCCTCTGAGGAGAGCTTCAAGCCATAAAAATATTAGTTTAATACAAAACAGACAGGAGCTTCAACCCGAGTTATTATCTTTCAGTAGGCCTTGGTTTCTTTTATACCACTCAAATGGAGCAGAAAATACAAAACATGGACCATACAACAGCATAAATATGAAAAATTGTTAATACGTTATAATGACATGCCAAAACATAACCCAAAATGAATGTGTACCTTCACTATCACGGGAAACTTCAGCAAAACAAACATCACCAGCTTTTCGCATATGATCCTGAAACCGAATATTAAAATTATAGGTGATGATGATTTGAGTATTCGTTATTTTCAGCGTGGACTTTTTTGTACCTTCAAATCTTGCCAGGATGCAGAAGATGGGAGTCCACGAACAATAACTGCAGTTAACCATAAAGACTAAGATTCATGGGGTATACAAAATCATGAACACAATATTTTCAACTGGCTGATTATAAATAAAACAAATATCACTGGTAATTCTTGAAGCGCATAAAGAAAACAGACACATACAAAAATATCTGAAAACCAAAAATTCATACACATGCAGACGAGAGTCGTGGCCAATGGGTCCACAGTTCTAACGTCTCAGCATGAAAATCTTAGAATGCTATAAATCCAGAAAATTTGAATTCTCTTTTTGCCAGAAAATTTAAATTCTTACTAAGAGAGCGATCACATGCTATAAGTCAGCTAAATGCGAAAACACTAAATGAAAACAAAAATAAAAAAGAAATCTCTAAGTAGACACCTCGAAATTCAGAATGGCGTGAGACACCAAATCGGCCCCCACCAGCACCACCGCCACCACCTCCTCCTCCACCACCTCCTCCACCACCACTGCCACCATACCCCCGTCGATCACTTGATGATGGCCCTCTACCTCCATGGGCAAGCTCCACCTACAACAATAACAGATGAGAGACGCTGACAGAAGTGTTCACCTCACAGGACAAAAGTTGGAACAGCTCCTTACCCTTAATCGACAACCATCAAAGTTGTAACCATCCCTACCCCGAATTGCATCTTCAGCATCTCGAGGATTGTCAAACTACCAAGCCAAAATATAAGTAAATTAGTGGTAGAAAAAGGCGTACAAAGTATTGATCACAAAGAAATATAGAAGAGGGTAATGATGAATACCTCAACAAAACAATAACACGGAGGGCGAGGAGGAACTTTCAATTCAATTTCAATTATGCGGCCATACTGTTGAGGGAATAATGGAAAACCAGTGTAACATGACTACATTAGTACACAACAACCAACTCCACTCATTGACCCTCAACAACAAATACGATAACATTGAGCAATGGCAATAAACAAGGGCCAAAAGCAAATCCTTGAGTAAATAAAGCTAAGCAAACTAGCTCATTCAAAGGTCCACGGGTTTAATAAAGGCAAATCCAGATTTTAAGATAATTCTTAATCTTTTATCTTTGCTCGTATGTTATAAGAATTTATTTCCAGTTAATTAAAACTAAGCAAAATAGAGAAGAAAAAAATTGAAGGTTCAAGCAAAGAAATTCAGAGTCGAAAATTTACAAGGGTGTAAAGATAGGTTCAACACAAAAGGTGAAAATAAAAAGTTCAAACCCCAAGCAAACTGAATAAAAGCAAAACATCATGAACATGAAGCACAAGAAAAGAACACCAATCAAACCTTGTAGAATAGATCGTCAATTTCTGATTCCCTTACATCAGAGGGCAGGTTGCCAACATAGATTGTGCGAGAAAAGCGACTACTCATATCTGATTGGAGAAATTACACAATTCGTCTACAAACAAAAAATGGTAGATCATCAGCAAAATGTAAATCTATTACTTTCTAAAGCCCAGCCTAAACCTGAAACATCTAACTATCATCATTACTCTGTTGATTACACAAACAAAAGTAAATAAAACCAAAACTATGAAGCAAACCAATAGAGCAATCCTTGAGGTGAGCCATGCTCCACAAGCTCCATTGCTCATTTGCTCCGAGATGCTCCAAAGCTATAACAATATTGAAAATAAATTTGATCTCCTCATCCTTTCCAGAATACTAGCAGGCATACACACCTTCTGAGAGTGAGGAAGAATCTCCAATTATTTAAAAAAATAACCCACTCCCACTCTATATTCCTATGTTTGATTGCAAAGCTCATTTTTGTCCAAGCGCTTGTCATCTATCATAAAGAAAGCATTGGTGTCATGAGATCAAATTATGATCGACATATACTCAACAAGTTACCTTAACCTTAACGTTACCCCTTAGTGTGTTCATATACACTTGTTTTATCTACTGATTCTCTTGGACATGTTCTGGTACTACATTTCTATACCCTCACTATCTGAACTACCAGTGTATATAATACACAAATCCCTTACTATAATACCCTTTTACCAGCTTCTTCAACCTCTATGCATATTTCACCCGGGTGAAATGAAACCCTATTCACTTTTGGAGATTACCTTCTAATGTATAAAGAATGAACCAAAAGTCAATCAGAGTCTTCGGAAAATGCAACCGATAACTTACAAAGTGTGCCAGAGAAAACTTAAATACAAACTATACAGAATTTCAAATTCAGAGCTCACCGATGAATGAGATCAAATTTACCTCAAAACCCTAATTGAGTATGGGATAAAATTCGAAATTCAATGCATGCGAGAAATGAATACAAATTCAAGAACTGAGTAATGACTAGATGTACGCCATACCAGAAAGATTACAGCTTGAGTACCCAATCGAGCCTTTGCGAAAGTGAAGCCGGAGCTGGAAAACAGATCCTTGCAAATTCGAGAGTGAAAAAAGAATGAAGTTAGGGATTAGGGTTGAAATTTATGGATCCAAAACGGGCTTGGGCTTCAATTAAAAATATGGGCCCATTTCTCCTGTCAGAAAGCTTTACTTCAAATCCCTCGATTGATACCCCCACAACATTTTGTAAAATATTTTCATGTTGTCCTTGTAAATTTATCATTTTACTTTTTATCATTCATTTAAGTTTTTTGAACTTTTATGGATTCTGTACTCCCACGTTTTTCTTCTTTATTGGATAACTTAAAGTAATGTTTTTCGATTTGAATTTTGTTTTATGGAAGACCTTGTTAGTATGTTTTTTTTATTTGTATTTTGTTTTTCTTTTGTACCGGATAATTGTTTGATGTTATATGAGAATCTATTTTTGGATTGGATAACTAGTGTAAGTTATTCGGTAGGTTTTTTTTAATTAATTTTTTTTTATGTTTCAGATATGAAAATTCTTTTGAAGATATGTGATTAAAAATAAATATTGTCGATATCTTTGATGCATTCTCAACTACACAAAGAAGAGGTGATAAGGTGGACTATATATATTAGAATTAAGAATAAAGTTATTATTATTATCACTTTTTCAGATACCGAAAATGACATAAGAGGTAGAGAAACAACAAAATAATATTTGGTTGTAATAAAGGTGGAAAATACAATGAATTAAATAATGGAACACAGTGTGTAACTAAAAAATATGGTCGTCCATTCAAAATTAGGTCAACGTCATCGAAAGATGGTTTTAGATAGAAGATTGAAGTAAAATGTGGACTTCATAACCATGGTTAATCTAATATATTCGTTCATTGGTCGACTAATCACGTATGAGCAGTAACATATTATTGATTTGACAAAGTGTCATGTTCCACACAGACATGTGAACTTCAGTTATAATCAATATAATCATGTATCACTCATCAATATTGTAACACCCCAAAGTCAATTTAATTATATTGATATGTTTTCTTGTGAATTTTGATGTTTATGGGGTTATTCTATGTTTTGTGAAGTTTGAGGGTAGCTTAATATTTTAATAATAATCAGAATAATTAAGTATATGGGGTTTAGTTTATTGTTTAAGATTAATAAAATAAAATAAAAGAAATTAGAGGATGAGGGTATTGTGGTCTTTTGGTTGAGGATAAGTGAGAATTTATGGGGTAAGACTAAAAGTGTATCTAGGGGCAAGAGTGACAAAAAAGAGGAAAAGTTGGAAAGAACGATCATTTGGAACGATCGCGCTTTTGGGAAAAAAAACTCTGGAGAAGAAGAGAAGTTAGGGCTTGAAGGTTAGAGAGAAATTACGAAGAATTTATCGAAAGCTTACGGAATCAAGGTATGGGAAGTATTTTCCTTTCGATAATATAATGTGGAAAGGGAATTGGGGGTTTTGTGGTGTAATTTAGAGAATAGGGTTTTTGATTAATAATTTTGTGTTGTTGAGGATGAATTCATTATGATTTTAATGATTACAATGATGTACATGATGTAGATAACGTTATATTGATGAATGTTGATGTTAATGGGGGTTTCTAATGTAATGGTGTTGAAAATTGTGGGTTTTGGAGGGGTTTTGTCGCAGAAGGGAGAGCGCTGAAATCGCAGAAAAATTATGCAGAATCGTGAAGCTCGCTTTACGAGAAGAGTCAGTGAATTGGGCGCTTAGAGATTGTGATGTCTCGCTTAGCGAGCCTTAGAAAACTTGGAAAAATGTCTTATTTTTGAAAACTGTTTTTAAGGTAATATATTCTAGGTTGTTATGACGTGGTGAAGTTGTCAAAGGGTGTTTCTTGAAGGCTATGTGAGTAGAGTTAGTAATTAAGTGATGTACGACGAATTATTTGATTTTCTTCAAGTTATAATGTATGATTTTCATGATGTAGAGGTATGATGTAGGATGAGTGTGTTATATGATGTCCCTTGAGTATGTATTTGATGTTATGAATGAGTATGAGGAATAATTGATTAACAATGAATGCAGATGCGATGTTGTGATGTTTTGAGGATGATTGATGTATATTGCGGCTTGCATTCATGGTATTGAATTTATGAGGGGACTCCAGTCCATTGGTAGCTTCAATCCCATTATGTGGATCAAGTGATATGATGTGCTCCCTTTGGGGAGGGTTGATGGCCCAATGACCATCACATGAGGATGTTTCGGTACTACATACATTAGTAAGAGGTTACATTTCATTCTAAATGACATAGCATGAGTGCATTGATGTTTTGTGTAATGATGAGACGTATTTGATAATGTGTATTAAATGAGCATGATGAATATTTATATGATGTGATGATAATGATGATGATATGTGTAAATGAGCAGTAAATGATTTGTTGTTGTTTTGTTTCAAATTCTTATTTCTATATTATATTATGGAATGTGAATATACTCACCATGTGTTGCCTTCTGGTGATGGTCTATTATGCCATCCTGCAGATAATCAGGGTTAGCTCGGTGCGTGCTTAACTCGGAGATAATGAGTCGTCAAGTTAGTTAGAAATGGAGTCCTGCTCTGTGTCCAGTAACATCGGGATGGGTTTCGCTTGAATGTTCATATTTAATTGGATTAAGATGTTAAGTTTATTTGAGTATTTTGATAAAATGATAATTGAGATGATTTATGAGTTTTGTTTAATTGAAGAGGATTTTTATGACTTATTTGTTTTTTTTTCGCTGCATAATTATGAAGAAAGGGGTTTATGAATGTTTAATGATTTTTGTGAATCCGCGTTACGGGACAAGACTTTATGTGATGTTTGAATTTTGAATTTTAGAAGTAAATGTGATTCCATTTTAATGGATTTTGACTCTGGTAATTGATTTAAATTGCTTAATCTATGATGGGGTAGAAAGGGTGTTACATTAGTGGTATCAGAGTTGGTCGGTATGTCGGTCGTGTCGTGTCAGTCGTGTCGATTATTGAGTTTGATTTGTTTCTGACGTTGTTGGTGATTTGTAGAATGACTTCGAATCGTGCTTTTGAGGAGGCGGTAGCTGCACTTGATCATGCTACGGGACAGAGCAATGTTCGGGATGAGTTCCATTCTTTGGGGGGGTTTCAGAGGAATAATCCACCTAAGTTTGAGGGTTCTCATGAATCGGAGAACGCGCATAAGTGGCTGAAGGCGATTGAGAAGATTTTCCTGACTACGGCGTGCTCTGATGCTCAGAAGGTGCAGTTTGGCACCCATATGCTGGATGAAGAGGCTGAGGATTGGTTGGATAATACCCGTCAGAGATTGGAAGGGGCTGGGGCTGCCATTACTTGGGTTGTTTTCATGAGATAATTTCTAAGTAAGTACTTTCCTGAAGACGCTTGTGGCAAGAAAGAGGTTGAGTTCTTGGAACTGAAACAGGAGAACATGACGGTTGTAGAGTATGCTGCAAAATTTGAGAGGTTGGTGAAGTTTTCTCCTCACTACAAGCGTGATGATGTTGAGTTGTTCAAGTGTTTGAAGTTTGAGAATGGGCTGAGACTGGAAATCAAGCAAGCGATTGGTTGTCAGCAGATCTGCAGGTATGCTGAACTTATGGATAAGAGTAAGATTTATGATTAGGATAGTCGAGCTCGATCTGCTCACTATAAGCAGGTGAGCGAGAAGAGAGACAAGGGTCGGTTCCGAGATAAGACTTATCCGACTCCAAATGACAAAGGGAAGCAGAAGGGTAGTGATGGAAAGAAGCCAAGTGGGGGAATGGGTTCCACTCCTCTCAAGTGCTATAAATGTGGCAAAGCAGGTCACAAATCTGATGCGTGTACTGCTATTGTGATAAGATGCAATAAGTGTGGTAAGAAGGACCATATGAAGAATGAGTGTACTAGTACATAACCAACTTGTTTCAATTATGGGGAAGAAGGACATATCAGTACTCAGTGCCAGAAACCGAAGAAGGTTGCTATTGCGGCTCAGACTACTGGTAGAGTGTTTGCTTTGAGTGGCTCAGATGCTTAGAAGAAATACAACTTGATTAGATGTACTTGTTTTATTAATGATGTTGAATTGGTTGTTATAATTGATACTAGAGCTACTCACTCATTTATTTCGATTGAGTGCGCAACCATGTTGAATTTGCCTTTGATTGTTATGAATGATAATATGTTGATTGAGATGCCTGTTAACGGTTCAGTTACGACTAACCGTGTATATTTGAAGTGTCCCTTAACCATTTATGGTAAGTATTTCTTGATGGATTTAGTGTGTTTACCCTTGCTCCATATGGATGTTATGCTGGGAATGAATTGGTTAGGATTTAACTTTGTGCATATCAATTGTTATGCAAAGACGATAGAGTTTCCAGAGTTTAATGAATGTGAGGAAATGATGTTTCTATCTACGAAGAAAGTGGATGAACTTCTAGCAGATCAAGCCAAGATGTTTGCCTTGTTTGCAGCATTGCAAGTTGACAATGAACAAGTGGGTGTTGAATTACTTGTTGTTCGCGAATTTCTTGATGTGTTTCCAGATGACAATAGTGATTTACCATCAGAACGTGAAGTAGATTTTTTTGTGGATTCGGTACCTGATACTAGTCTAGTGTCGATGGCTCCTTATAGGATGTCGGCTTCTGAATTGAGTGAGTTGAAGAAACAATTTGAAGAACTTCTTGAGAAGAAATTTGTACGTCCGAGTGTTTCTCCGTGGGGTGCTCCGTGTTGTTGGTTAAGAAGAAGGATGGTAGAATGAGGTTGTGTGTCGATTATCGATAGTTAAATAAAGTAACTATCAAGAATAAGTATCCACTTCCGAGGATTGATGATTTAATGGATCAGTTATTGGGAGCTTGTGTTTTTAGCAAGATTGATTTAAGGTCGGGTTATCATCAAATTCGAGTTAAAGCAGATGATATTCCAAAGATAGCTTTCCGTACGAGATATGGTCATTATGAATATATTGTGATGCCTTTTGGTGTATCCAATGCACCTGGTGTATTCATGGAATATATGAATCAGACTTTTCATGAGTATTTGGATAAGTTTGTGGTGGTTTTTATTGATGACATTCTGAATTATTCAAGGTCAGAAGAAGAACATGAGGGACATTTGAGGATTGTATTACAGGTGTTGAGAGAGAAGAAGTTTTATGCTAAATTGTCTAAGTGTGAGTTCTGGTTGAAGAAAGTAAGTTTCCTTAGCCATGTGATTTCTAGCGGTGGAATTTATGTGGATCCTTCGAAGATTGATGTTGTATTGAATTGGTAGACTTTGAAGTCTGCTATCGAGGTCAGAAGTTTTCTTGGGTTGGCCGGTTATTACCGAAAGTTTATAGAGGGTTTTTCTAAGTTGCCTTTTCCTTTGACGCAGCTGACTCGAAGGGTCAAGCTTATGTGTGGGATGTTTCTTGTGAGAAGAGTTTTGTTGAGTTGAAGAAGAGGTTGACTACTGCTCCTGTTTTGATTTTGCCAAATCTGAATGAATATTTTATGGTGTACTGTGATGCTTCAAAGATGGGTCTTGGTGGTGTTTTGATGCAGAATGGTCAAGTAGTTGCCTATGCTTCTAGATAGTTACGTTTTCATGAGAAGAACTATCCTACCCGTGACTTAGAGTTAGCAGTTGTGGTTTTCGTGTTAAAAATTTGGAGGCACTATCTATTTGGGTCGAGGTTTACATCGGTTAAAAGTGTGCCATACAGGGTACTTTTTACATCGGTTACCCTTTCGCCCGATGTAAAAAGTACTGTAGAAAATTTATATAATTTTACTATTTTTTAGCAGTTCCTGTAAATTTTTTTGGTACCTAATTATTTAGCAATTCCTGTAAAAAAATTTGGTACCTAATATTTCCTTCACATAGACCATATATTTTTAGGTCGCTATTTTCATATATTTCTCACCAATATTCAATAAACCAAATATCTAGTACACATATATTCTTCCAAATGTACAAGTACACATAATGTTCTTCCAAATGTTCTAGTATACACATATAATCATCTCAATATATATGAGGTTTATACTAAAATTTACTACTACATCAACAACAACAAAAAATACACATTCAACCAATATTTCCCCCACTTGAATATCAACTTACAATATCCACAAGTTAATGAGTTGTAACTTCGGTAGAAAACACAAAAATCAAATTTCCTGAAAATAAATAATAACACCAATTAACCAAAAGACAACACCAAAGTCAATATCTTCAAATAGAGAATTCTATATATCTTACCAGATAAAGCTTAACTTTTATACAACTCAAAGAAACATGTTGCCCAACGGAGTCGCAAATCATACAAATCATCTTCTTTTAATTCTGTTGGGTCATTAAATACCTACAACACATAAATAACAATATAGAGTTATTTTGGAAAATTCACATTAAGTTGCAAAATGCAAAGTAAATAACAAAGTAAAGTTATATTTATTACCGTCATCCAATTATCGGTTATCTTTGCAGAGACAATATCCAACATATTTTTCATCACATAGTACCCACAATCATCAGAGTTATTTTGTTTCCTTGTCTACAAATGAATATATGACATCATTAGTGAATACTTATATGATAAAAATAAATTTATACTTATAATTTACACCACTTACTTTGGGTCGAAGCCATGTAGGCTTTCTTCTAATGCCATGTGCCGCTTGATGAACCCCTAAAGCACTAATAAAGAAGGCAAAAAAACCATATAAAGCCACATAAAATATGGAATTACTTTTATAACAAATTATGTATATAAGATATTGTGAACATAAAAGATAAACTTACTTTGTAACAAGTTTCGTCATGGTTTGATTAAGTTCCCGATGAAGTGAACAGAAGACGACCACCGTATTGTCTTTTGGACAAATGACTATTAATTGCCAATGAGATCTGTATGTGCGTGTTGAAGTACAAAAGTCAGAATTTCATATTAACAAAGTTATAAAATAGAATTTCATTCACATACCCATGAATAAATGGTAGAAAGTGACACACTTTCTCTTCGTGATCACGTAGCATGTCTTGTATGTATTTTCTAGCTTTTGCTTCAGTTTTTGCCACATTATCAACATACGAACACACAGCAGAGTCCAATATCCCATATACTTCTGATTGTGATGTATCAATACACATACGATGAATATACCTAATTATAACATAAACATTAGAATCAAAGTGACAGGAGTTATAACATATTAAAATATTTGAGAGTAATAAAAATATACTTACGTGGACCATACTTGCAAAGTAGAAACGTCAAGCCAATGTTGTCCCATCAACAACTCTCTGATACATTTCGTTGACATAAAAAAATTTGAGACATTCACACAATGACTTAATTCTAATTCAAAGTAATCCATTTGTGTGTCACTCCTTTTCAGAACCATTTTTACTAATCTCTCAACATTGTCTTCCTCTTCCATTTTGCTTACTTTTACAATTGAACAACTTCCTTTTCCGCTTCCATCCACAGTTTCCCTTTGTTCAATGCAATTATTATTTGCTGTGCTTTGGGAGATACCCATAGACTTAAGTGTCTCCATGAAAGATTGTTGCATTGCCTTACGCTCTTCAACCCACTGTTGCGCTAAATCCGCTCTAATTTTTGCTTCCAATTGAGATGACAATTGTGCAAATTGTTCTGATACATCGATATCTTGTCTTTGACGTGATCTTCCAAAGAAAGTGCTCTGTTTATGGTGTTTTCCAACACCACGAACACGGCCTCCATGCTCAGATGTTCCAATGGCTGCTGTTAAGATATCGTGACGTCCATCCGGAACAAATGCACCCTTTTCAACTTCTTCAACTAGAGAGTCCTACAAATGCACCACAACTTTGTCAATATAGTTTTTATCAAACAAAATTATAATGATACTTGAAGAATTTTACTTACAATTTTCTCTGCAACAACTTGTGTAGCCTGTGATGTGTATTCTCCCCCTTTCTTTTGTCGTGCTCTCTTCCATAACTCATGGCGTGAAGGTGGAGATGGGCTACCCGTATCATCTACATTAGAATCAGCTCTTGATAATCTCCTTTCATTTATCATTTTCGCTTCAAGCAAACGATACCCTCCACGAGATAATACATGTGGGTATGCATTCTTAGCCACATTTTTTGCACCCTTTTCACTTTTTTCCTATTAAAAATTGAAAAAGTTACTAATCATACTAAACATAATAAAAATGTTATTAAGCACAATAAACATAATAAAAATTTATAACTCATACTAACCTTAAATTCAGATGAATCCCGAGACTTCAGAAATTCTTTCCATACTTCTTCTTTAATATAAGGATATCTGATATATGCAGGAGCGAGACCATCTTTGGGCTTTCTAATATATTCACTTGTGAGCTGTGTCTTAAAACCTCTCCATCGCTCTCCAGCATATTTAATCCACTCTTTCTTCAATGGATCCTTTTTTGCATCAAGAGGTTCTGGAATAGTGAAATGAGCCTACACATATAATATATAGCATATGTTATTAGCATATGAATATAAAACATAATTAGACATCAAAATAAGCAAAAATACCTGAACATCAGTCCAAATGGCCTCTTTTATGTCATTATCTACGTTTTTCCATTCATCTTTCAAAATACTACATCTCTGCCGAGCAAGAGATGCTATGTAACTCTTAAAATTTGAAGCATTTTTACCAAAACCCGTACATTCATGGGTTCTTGGATCAAACTTCACCTTTATCTTCTCACCTGTTTGGTGAACTTTGTCAATTTGTGTCATTAAAGTGGGACCTCTAACTCTTTTTTTTGTAGGGTCACTAGATGAAGAAGGGTTGTCTGTTGAATCAGCCATGTATCTGTTCACATAAAATAAAAACAATTAGACATCAAATTAGACAAAAAAATATAGCAAAAATATAAAAAATTAGACATTAAATTAAGCAAAAATATAAACAATTAGACATCAAAGCAAGCACAAAATAAATAAATAAATAACTTACTAGTCCTCCCATATCCCTTCTCCATGATCTGTGTGAATAGCATGCACATCATCCTCTTCATTTTCTTCAATGAAGGTAGGCACATTTATTGAGAAAGGAGGAGTTTCAGAAATATCAAGGTTGGCATCTTGATTTTCATCACTATCTTGCATCTTTCCTTGTATAACCACCGACCACCTTTTATCAGAAGGATCTGTGACATAAAACACTTGTTTTGCTTGAGACGCCATAATGAAAGGTTCGTCCGCATAAGCTAACTTGCTAAGATCAACCAATGTAACTCCAAATTCATCGATTCTTACACCACTATTGATATCAATCCATTTGCATTTAAAAACGGGAACTTTAAACACAACATAATCAACTTCCCAAATCTCTTCAATCACCCCAAAGTAGGGTGTAGATGCCATAACCGGATTTTTATCTTTATCACTAGAGAAGTGCATGGACTCGGCCACAATCATCACCCCACTATTTTGTGTGGTACTACGGTCATCCTTTGACTTTGTATAAAAGCAAGTTTTATTTATATCATATCCACTCCAAGTTATTATGTTACATTTCGGCTCATAAGACAACCACTTAATTGTATTAGATGCACTATCATCATTAGCAATTTTCTCTTTAAACCACTCAGAGAAACTCTTATTGTGCTCTTTTAACAACCATCTTTCATTCATCTTGGGGTGCCTTTTCTTTATGATGCTTTTGTGAGCAGATAAATAAGGTTGAACTTCATCCGTGTTATTCAAAATATACAGATGAGCTTGAACAACCACATCAATACTTAAACTCTTGACATTTAAACCTTGTGTTCCCATACCCTCACATCTTCCATCATGACGAGACTTAGGAACCCCTACAGCATCCACTTCTGACAAATAGTTTGAACAAAACTCAATTGCCTCTTCTGCAATGTACCTCTCAACAATCGATGCTTCCGGCCGGTGTGGATTTTTTGTATAACCTTTTAGGATCTTCATGTATCGTTCTGTTGGATACATCCATCGTAAAAAAATTGGGCCACAAATTCTAATCTCCCTTACTAGGTGAACAATCAAGTGAACCATAATGTCGAAAAATGAAGGAGGAAAATACATCTCTAATTGGCACAAGATAACTGAAGCCTCATTTTCCAAAACATCTAACTTTGATGGATCAATGGATTTACAACAAATTGCATTGAAAAATAAGCACAGCCTGGTTATAGTCTTCCTAACATTGTTAGGCAATATCCCACGAATAGCAACTGGTAGTAGTTGTTGCATTAAGACATGACAGTCATGAGATTTTAAGCCAATTAGTTTGAGATCTTTAACAGATACAAGCCTCTTGACATTTGATGAGTAACCATGCGGAACTTTAATACTTTGTAAACACTCACAAAAACTTGTTTTCTCTTTTTTAGACAAAGTGTAGCAGGCAGGAGGCAAATATATCTTGTTGCCTATATGTTGTGGAGTTAACTCTTCTCGTATACCCATCAAACCCAAATCCACACGAGCATTATAACCATCTTTTGTTTTGCCATGAATGTTGAGAAGTGTTCCGAGTAAACTATCACATACATTTTTCTCCACGTGCATCACATCAATACAATGTCTTACATCAAGACTAGACCAATATGGAAGATCGAAGAAAACTGACCTCTTTTTCCATAAATTTTTCGTATTTGATTTCTTTTTGTATTTACCAAACTCAACATTAATGCCCTGTTGTCGTTGATAAACTTCCTCTCCAGTTAAGGGCTTTGGAGCTTCACCATGCTCTTGTTCCCCATTGAAAGCTTTTCGCAATCTACGATATGGATGATAACGAGCTAGAAATTTTCTATGTCCAAGATAAACAGTTTTCTTTCCTTTCTCAAGTTGGAGGTAACTTGTGTCTTCTTCACATATAGGACATGCATTATGCCCTTTAACTTTATAACCAGACAAATTACCATACGCCGGAAAATCGTTGATGGTGCAAAACAACATGGCATGCATATTGAAATGTTCACCAGAATACGCATCAAAAACATCCACCCCTTCATCCCATAATACTCTTAAATCGTCAATCAAGGGACTTAGATAAACATCTATGTCATTTCCCGGTTGTTTTGGCCCAGAAATCATCATGGATAACATAATATATTTACGCTTCATGCATAACCTAGGAGATAGGTTGTAAATCATCAGGAGAACAGGCCAAGAAGAATGATTAGTACTTAGATTACCAAACGGATTCATTCCATCAGTAGAAAGTCCAAGTCTAAGGTTTCTCGACTCTTTGCCAAAATTTGGAAACAAAGAATCTATTTTCTTCCACTGCAAAGAATCAGCTACATGACGAATTTGTCCATCACATTTTCTTTCTTCGGCATGCCATCTAAGATTCCTTGCGTCATTTTCATTTGCGAAGAGTCTCTTGAACCTTGGAATTATTGGTAGGTACCATACCACTTTCGCGGGAGGACCCTTTTTGACAACCTCATCATCACTAGAATCACCATCTTTCTTTTTGTAGCGTGACGCCTTGCACTTCGGACAATGATCATAGTTTACATACTCTTTTCTGTATAATATGCAATCATTAGGACATGCATGTATCTTTTCATACTCCAAACCCATTGGACACAATATCTTTTTTGCCTCGTAATAACGATTTGGCAATACGTTACCTTCTGGAAGCATCTGTGTCAACAATTCAAGCAATTCGGTAAAACTTTTGTCACTCCACCCATTATTTGCCTTCAAATTAAACAATTTTAACACGGCTGACAAACGTGTAAAATTCGTGCATCCCGGGTACAAAGGTTGATCCTTGTCACTGCATAAAGTATCATACGCATGTGCCTTTTTAAACGAATCTTGTCCAATATCACGCATCATGTCTTCCAGACGATCATCATCCATTTCTACACCAATATTATCTTTTTGGGACACATTTGACTTTTCTACTACCTCACCGTGCCATATCCATTGTGTATAAGTTTGACAAATCCCATGACAAATTAGATGATCCATGATTGTCTTCTTATTAAGTTTTGGTTCCCGATTTGCGCAACGAACACATGGACAGAGAAAAAGCACATCAACATTTTTTTCACCATCACTTTTAGGAGGAGGAAGATTCTTTTTAGCATTGCTTTCAGCAAACTGTAGAAATTCCTTCACTCCATGTTCGTACTCAACACTTAATCGATTAGCTTTTATCCAACTACGATTCATACCTATGTTCCAGAATTAATGCATACAGATCAGATAAATCATTTAGACACCTATAATAAAGTAATGTATATAAAACTATATATATATATATATATATATATAAACCTATATATATATATATATATATATATATATATATATATATATATATATATATATATATATATATATATATATATATATATATATATATATATATATATATATATATATATATATATATATATATATACACACAAAACCTATATATATATATATATATATATATATATATATATATATATATATATATTTTCAAGCAAACAGAATATATATATATATATATATATATATATATATATATATATATATATATATATATATATATATATATATATATATATATATATATATATATATATATATATATATATATATATATAAAATAGCATTTCTTGCAATTTAACTAGTGGTCTTGGTTGCCGTCTAAAACTATAGATACAGTAATGTTAAATTATCTTTAATTAGAGTTAAGGTTACCTATGTACTCCAACATAACTCTAGTCTTTACAGACAACTACATAGATAAAACTTGGTTTAATTAGTTAAAAAAAATCTATATTTGTATTAATTTTAGTTTAAAAGTAAAGCAAATGTGTGCATTTTTGTAAAATAAAAAAATAATTAAATTATTTCCAAAATTAGTCATTTCTAACTAAATTTCATCTTCTATCCATTGAAAGATTTTTAGAAATCTAAACAAAACATTATCATAGAGTAAACAGAGATTTTTAGAAATCTAAACAAAACATTATCATAGAGTAAACAGAGCTTGGAACTTTCAATTTAGACTGAAAAATATTAAATATGCTATATGTCCAAGAATTTAAGCAACATATTTCAAAACTTGTTTAGAACTGCTCCCTAGCTCACAACAGAACCATTGTCTTAAGAGACATTACAACAAACATTCACCCAAAAATTTGTGCAAAAGCCACAACAATATATATATATATATATATATATATATATATATATATATATATATATATATATAAAATAAAGTAAAGTACAGTACCTGACGGTGAGGAAGAAGATGAACAGGATTTACCGGCGGCGACGGCTACAAGGGGAGGCGAAACGGTGAGGCAAAACAGCAACAGCAAACAACGGCGGACGGTGAGGCGACAAACACGAACAGTAAACACGAACAGCAATAGCAACAAACACGAACAGCAACACACGGCGCAGCACAGCAACAAACACGAACAGCAACACACGGCGCAACACAACAACAAACACGAACAACAAACCTAGATCTAAAAAAGCAACAAACGGCGCAGCACAGCAACAGCAACAAACGGCGCAGCACAGCAACAGCAACACAGCAACAGCAACAAACGGCGCAACAAAATCGGCGGCGGTAACAGCAAACACGAACGGCGGCGGCGGTAACACGGACGGGGGAAGGAGGATTCGCGCCGCAACAGTGAAGGTGAATAGTAGTTGTACAGTAAATGTAGTTTTTGTTTTAGATCTAGGGTTAAAAAATTTTAAATTTTTTATTAATATACTTATTACATCGGGTATACTACCCACCGATGTAATAGGTAATGCTGCCATTTTTTTTTTTGATTTTTTTAGACCTATTACATCGGGTATACTACCCACCGATGTAATAGGTAATGCTGCTATTTTTTATTTTATTTTTTTTAGACCTATTACATCGGGTATACTACCCACCGATGTAATAGGTGCTGCTATTTTTTTTTATTTTTTTTTAGACCTACTACATCGGGTATACTACCCACCGATGTAATAGGTGCATGCTGCTATTTTTTTTTTTATTTTTTTTGTAGACCCATTACATCGGGTATACTACCCACCGATGTAATAGGTGCTGCTATTTTTTTTTTGATTTTTTTTAAAGACCTATTACATCGGGTATACTAACCACCGATGTAATAGGTAACTGCTATTTTTTTTTTGATTTTTTTAAATTTTTTTTTACAAAACATTTTAAATCGGTTGTTAATACAACCGATGTAATATGTATTTTGATTTTTTTTATTATTTATTAATATGGTTTTTTACATCGGTTTTAGAAAAACCGATGTAAAAGGCTTTAGATGAATTTTTTCTTATTTACAAAACTGCCACCGCATTACTTATTACATCGGTTTTTAGCAATACCCGATGTAAAATCCCTTATAACAATTTATGTTATTATTTACGAAACTGCCACCGCGTTATTTTTTACATCATTTTTAATAAATGCCTGATGTAAAATCATTTAACCAAATGTCTTTTTTTTAGTAGTGTTTGAGGTGTTCAGAGATTAAAAGAGTTTGAAATACTTGTTTGATCAGAAGGAACTAAATATAAGGCAAATGAGATGGTTAGAGATGTTGAAGGATTTTGATTTTGATTTGAGTTACCACCCTGGTAAGGCTAATGTGGTTGCAGATGCTTTGAGTAGGAAGACTATGCACATGCTGATTATGATGGTGAGAGAACTTGAAATGATTGAGCAATTCAGAGATATGAGTTTGTTGTGTGAATCTACATCTGAAAGTATGAAGCTGGGTATGCTGAAATTGGCGAATGATATTATGGAAGAGATTCGTTTAGGACAACAATCATATTTGAAGTTGGTTGATCAGATGACTTTAATTAACCAAGGTAACATAGGAGAGTTCTGTATTGATGAGAATGGAATGATGAGGTTTCGAGATCGTGTGTGTGTCCCTGATATCCCAGAGTTGAAAAAGAGTATTCTAGAGGAAGGGCACCGAAGTATGTTGAGTATTCATCTTGGTGCGACTAAGATGTATCATGACTTATAAAAGTTGTTTTGGTGGTCGGGTATGAAGAGAGATGTTGCGGAACTTGTGTATTCTTGTTTTGTTTGCTAGAAATCAAAGTTGAACATCAAAAGCCTTTAGGTATGATGCAACCGTTGAGTATTCCGGAATGGAAATGGGATAACATTTCTATGGATTTTGTGACAGTTTTGCCGAAGACGATGAAGGGAAATGATTCCATTTAGGTAATTGTAGATCGATTAACTAAGTCAGCGCATTTCTTACAGATGAAGATTAATCATTCCATGTCGAAACTAGCAGAGATGTATATTGATGAGATTGTGAAGTTACATGGAATATTGTCGAGTATTGTGTCAGATAGAGATTTGTGGTTTACCTCAAGATTTTGGAAGAGTTTGCAAGATGTTTTGGGAACTAAGTTGGGGGTGAGTTCTGCTTATCATTCACAGACGGACGATCAGACAAAACTGACTATCCAATCCTTAGAGGATTTGTCGAGGGCTTGTGTGTTGGATCATAAAGGTGTGAGGGATAATCATTTTCTGTTGGTTGAGTTTACTTATAACAATAGTTTTCATGTGAGCATTGGTATGGCTCCATATGAAACATTGTATGGGAGGCGGTGTAGGACTCTATTGTGTTTGTATGAGTCAGGTGAGAGTGATGTGCTCGGACCTGAGATTGTGCAAGAGACGATGGAAAAGATTAAGATGATTCGAGAGAGAATGAAGACTTCTCAAATTCGTCATAAGAGTTACCATGATAAGAGGAGGAAAGCACTTGAATTTCAAGAAGCATATCATGTGTTCTTGAGGGTTACTCTAGTGACTGGTGTCGGGCGAGCTCTGAAGTCCAGAAAGCTCACTTCGCGTTTCATTGGACCGTATCAGATTTCGCAAAGAGTTGGAAATGTGTCTTATCGGATTGCATTACCACCATCACTTGCGAATTTGCATGATGTGTTTCATGTGTCCCAGTTGAGGAAGTATATTGTAGATTCGTCGCATGTGATTCAGATGGATGATGTTTGAGTAAGAGATAATTTGATTGTAGAGGTTTCTCCAGTGCAAATAGATGACAGAGAAATGAAGCGATTAAGAGGTAAAGAGATTGCCTTGGTGAAGGTATTCTGGAGTGGACCAGCTGGTGATAGTTGGACTTGGGAGCGAGAGGATCAGATGAAAGAGTCGTATTCGATGTTGTTTGTTTCAGGTAAATTTTCAAGGACGAAAATTCTTAAGTGGATGAGAGTTGTAACACCCCAAAGTCAATTTAATTATATTGATGTGTTTTCTTGTGAATTTTGATGTTTATGAGGTTATTTGATGTTTTGTGCAGTTTGAGGGTAGATTATTATTTTAATAATAATTAGAATAATTATGTATATAGGGTTTAGTTTATTGTTTGAGATTAATTAATAAAATAAAAGGAATTAGAGGATGAGGGTATTGTGGTCTTTTGGTTGAGGATAAGTGAGGGTTTTATGGGGAAAGACTAAAAGAGGTCTTAAGGGCAAGAGTGACAAAAAAAAGAGGAAAAGTTGGAAAGAACGATCATTTGGAACGATCGTGCTTTTGGGGAAAAGAGTTTTGGAGAAGAAGACAAGTTAGGGCTTGAGGGTTAGAGAGAAATTGCAAATAATTTATCGAAAGTTTACTGAATTAAGGTATGGGGAGTATTTTCCTTTTGATAATATAACGTGGGAAGGGAATTGGGGGTTTTGTGGTGTAGTTTAGAGAATATGGTTTTTTATTAATAATTTTGTGTTGTTGAGGATGAATTCATGATGATTTTGATGATTACAATGATGTACATGATGTAGATAACGTTATATTGATGAATGTTGATGTTAATGGAGTTTTTGATGTAATGTTGTTGAATTGTGGGTTTTGGAGGGGTTTTGTCGCAGAAGGGAGAAGGCTGAAATCACATAAAAATTCTGCAGAATCGTGAAGCTCGCTTAGCGAGCTACAGCTTGCTTAGCGAGACGAGTCAGTGAATTGGGCGCTTAGCGAGCGTGATGTCTCGCTTAGCGAGCCTTGGAAAACTTGGAAAAAGGTCTTATTTTTTAAAACTGTTTTTAAGGTAGTATATTCTAGGTATTTATGACGTGGTTAAGTTGTATAAGGATGTGTCTTGAAGGCTATGTGAGTAGAGTTATTAATTAAGTGATGTACGATGAATTATTTGATTTTCTTCGAGTTATGATGTATGATTTTCATGATGTAGAGGTATGATGTAGGATGAGTGTGTTATATGATTTCCCTTGAGTATGTATTTGATGATATGAATGAGTATGAGGAATAATTGATTAATAATGAATGTGAATGCAATATTGTGATGTTTTGAGGATGATTGATGTATATTGCGTCTTGCATTCATGGCGTTGAATTTATGAGGGGAATCCGGTCCATTGGTAGCTTCAATCCTATTGTGTGGATTGAAGTGATATGATGTTTATGATGTGCTCCCTTTGGGGAGGGTTGATGGCCCAGTGTCCATCACATGAGGATGTTTTGGTACCACATGCATTAGTAAGAGGTTGCATTTCATTCTAAATTACATAGCATGAGTGCATTGATGTTTTGTGTAATGATGAGACGTATTTGATAATGTGTATTAATTGAGCATTATGAATATTTCTATGATGTGATGATGATGATATGTGTAAATGAGCATTAAATGATTTGTTATTGTTTTGTTTCAAATTATTATTTCTATATTATATTATGGAATGTTAATTTACTCACCCTACTTGCCTTCTGGTGATGGTATATTATGTCATCCTGCAGATAATCAAGGTTACCTCGGTGCGTGCTTAACTCGGAGATAGTGAGTCGTCGAGTTAGTTAGAAGTGGAGTCCTGCTCTGTGTCCAGTAACATTGGGATGTGTTTCACTTGAATGTTCATGTTTAATTGGATTAAGAAGTTAAGTTTATTTGAGTATTTTGATAAAATGATAATTGAGATGATTTATGAGTTTTGCTTAATTGAAGAGGATTTTTATGACTTATTTGTTTTTTTCCGCTGCATAATTATGAAGAAAGGGGTTTATGAATGTTTAATGATTTTTGTGAACCCGTGTTACGGGATAGGACTCTATGTGATGTTTGAATTTTGAATTTTAGAAGTAAATGTGATGTCGTTTTAATGGATTTTGACTCTGATAATTGATTTAAATTGCTTAATCTTTGATGGGGTAGAAAGGGTGTTATAAATATCGTTTATGTCTAACTTGTATTGTGGTTTTTTACTTTATTATTCAATCGATGATATCTCAACCTATTAAATAATACAATAACATTAAAACTTAATACGAGTGAATATCAAACTACGGATTTATGTTTAGACTTTGGTCTTTGATAAATGAAAACTTAGGTCAATACTTGAAAGATATTTTTCAAAAATGATTCAAACTACAAATATAACATAAAAGCATAGATAATAAACTATATTGATCATTAACTAGTTCACATAGAAAGGATCAAAAGAAATACATATTATTTATATTAATTGCAACTAATCTTGACACAATGGAGTTTAACTACACATGGTAGCTTGCTTCACAAGAAAGGATAAGAGATTCACGAGCATCATTGTCGAAAAGTCGAAGATTGATGCTCCAAAAACCTTTTTTTAATTCTTTACTATTTCTGACGTGTTTTGCTCTCAAAATGGCTATTTAGTGCTAAAATTCTGAAGTAGAAAGGTATATATACTAGGTTGCAAAAGCAGACAACACTAAGCATAAACAGTGTTTGCTCAGCGCGGCTCAAAAAGATCAAACCGCCACAAACAACGTTAAGCATCACGGTGAACACGCTCCCCACCGTATGACCATCTTTAAGCGCGATTTGACTGCACTGAGCATAAAATGGAATTCTTGACTTCCATCCAAAAATGCATCTTGAAGCTTTGATTTTTCCTCTTAAGTGCCTAATGCTTCAACTATGCAAGGAAACCTACAAAATGACATGAATATGATCAAAATATATGATATTTACACGATAAAACTAAAAACCAATTATTTACACTAAAGTTAAGGTTTTCCTTGAAATTCCAATGAAATCAAGTGAAATGGGCCACAAAATACTATTGATTATATACACAATTTGGCCTTTATCAACTCTCCCCAACTTATAACCTTGTTTGTCTTCAATCAAGAGTCTCAAAAACCTAAGGAAACAAGCAACTTCCTAAAATATCAAGGTCAACAAGTTTTGAGAAAAGAAAACAAATGCATGGTTCAAATTCCAAAAGTACAAGCAAAGTGATGCTAACCATTTACTACAACAACACCATGATCATGAAACAAGTTTTATCCCCATAATACATTTAAAAAATTCTTAAACAACACAAGTTCAAATATGAATCACATCTAACATATATATTCATCATGGATAGAGAACAACTTATTTTGCAATGTCATAAGTTGTTAGTTTAATTTGTGTAATTTGTTTTGAGCCAAAATAGCAGCATTGATTCCCAATTCAAGCATTCTCACTTTCTTTTGTGACGGACCTCTGTTATCTTAACCTTGGTGATCATTGAGTGTCATTCTATCAATAATAGCTATTTCATCTTTTGCACTCTTTGACATTAAAGAACCACCTGATGTTGCATCCAAAAGAAGTTTTGGTTGCGGTTGGAGTCCATCGCGGTAAATTTGAATTTGAGTAAGCTCATCAAAGCCATGGTTGGACAACTTCTCAACATTAACATGTAGCGCATGCATGCTTCACAAAGGGATTCACTTGAAACTTGAGAAAATACCACAACTGTTGTTATGGCCTCCATAAATCTGTTATATGGAAAGAACCTGTCAAGAAATTTGTATTCAAGCACATTCTAATTTGACATAGTTTGAACTTGTTGGTCGAGATACCATTATTTCGCTTTCCCAATCAAAGAATGAGGGAACAATTTTTTAAATACTTGATATTCTTCTGCTTCAGGAGCTCCAAGTGTACCGACAAGCTCATAGAAGTTAGTAAGATGAGTGTATGGGTCTTCATGATAAAGTCTCGTGAAAGGAATTACATAGATTATTTGAAGTATTATG
This sequence comes from Lathyrus aphaca, assembly GCA_963966055.1. Taxonomy (NCBI): domain Eukaryota; kingdom Viridiplantae; phylum Streptophyta; class Magnoliopsida; order Fabales; family Fabaceae; genus Lathyrus; species Lathyrus aphaca. Next base: position 116,555,520 of record OZ014524.1, on the reverse strand, counting down.
GTCTCCATCTTCAGAGTCCTTGTATTTTGTGCAGGTATGACTATATAAGCATTCCTTCTGGGGTTGTTTGCACACGACCCTACTTGAACCACTATTTCAGCCATGATTTGTTCAATAATAGGATTTGTTGAAGAAGTACTACCAAAAGTCCCTTCATGTTGTTTTCTTTCCTTAGCTAGTTGCATTATCCTTCTGTTTTTTCTATTAAGTCCACAAATTGTTCTTTCAATCTAAGGATAAAAAAAACTGACCTTTAGGTAAACTACCTCGCATAACATCAAAACTTGATACAAGTGAATATCAAACTTCAAATATATGTCTAGACTTTGGTGTTTGATAGATGAAAACTTATGTCAATACTTGAAAGATATTTTTCAACAATGATTCAAATCACAAATATGATATCAAAGCAAATATAATCATCTATATTTATCATTAACTAGTTCATACAAAGTATCAAAATAAATACATATTATTTAGATTAATTACATATAATCTTGACATAATGGGGTTTATCTACATATCACGGTATCTTGATTCCCAAGAAAGGAAAAGATATTCATAATTATCAATGTCAAAAAGTCAAATATTGATGCTCCAAAGACTTGATTCTAAGTTCTCTACTAATTTTGGTGTGTTTCGCTCTCAAAATGGGCATTGGGGGCTAAAATTTTGAAGTCTAAAAGTATATATACTAGGTTGTAAAATCAGATCGAGCCAAGCACAAACAGAGCTCGCTTAGCACTGCTACGAGATAAAAGGATCAAACCACCACAAACGGTGCCAAGCACTGCACTGAGCACGCTCCCCACTGCTTGGCCATCTCTAAGCGCCATTTGACTGCACTGAGTATAAACTGTAATTCTTGATTTCCATCCCAAAATGCATCTCGAAGCTTATTTTCACAATTAAACTCAAAATGACTACTTTATACTTTGACCATTTCAAACAATAATGAAAGAAACAGACTACCCAGGTGAAAGTTCCAATCATAGTCTCGAGTATTATGCCCAAGTGATAATCATTTCTAAGTCATAAATACTTCGTATTTTAGTAAAATACAAATGCGTCTCCATTTTTCAATAAATGGAAAGAAACGACTATCTGGGTGAAAGATCCAATCATAGTCTTGAATACTAAGCCCGAGTGGTAATCGCTTGCAAGCTCAAGTATTCATCTTCCATTCAAAACATGTGTAGATATTCAAACATTTTCACAAATAAATTGAAAGAAAACAACTACTTAGGTGAAAGTTCCATTCATATTAGACCCACGTGGTAATAACTTATAAGACACGAATGGTCATATTTCAAATCTAAAACATACCCAATCATATCAAACTTTTTTCTCGCCGTCGCACGATGATCTTCAAACCCTTTTCATAAACTAAAAGTATTTTGTCTTGTGACGATGCAAAACAAGGCTTCATCCACTTATATGTGTGAGTAAGCTAGCGACGTCCCACAAATGTTGATTTGTAAATTCATTCTACCATGATGCAAACGTTTCCTTATCCACTTGTTTTGGGTAGCAAGCAATATTGTTCCATCGATTAAGACGAAATAGTTTTCGCTAAAATCGACCAACAAACAAACATTTTCTACCTGAACTACGAAGCTTTGAGTCTCTCATTGTACCAGAGGATGCGTAGGAGTGAGAGCCATAATCTCTTCAAGCACCTTAATAGAAAACTTTTTGCGACCCCTTTTCTTTTATTTTTACATGTTTGTTAGCTCGAAGAAAACAAATGACATAAGTTAATATTCAATTGCAAATCTAACTAAAAAATTCTCGTTGAGTACAACAAACATAAGGGGTGTTAGTACCTTTCCCTTACGTAATAGACTCCTGAATCCAAATATGCTTGCAACGACCATTTTCTTTTCAAAAATTCTATCTATATTTTCCTATTCCTTCAGTGGAATAAATTAAGTTCGGTGGCGACTTTGTTCGAATAATTTTACTACGAGTGTGTGAATGCTTCGTGAAGGATTGTATTCTTCGAGGTATGACAACCACTTACTCCTCTTATTTCACAAATAATCAAACTCCTCATATTTTATTGTTTTCTTATCATTTATTTAATTATGCACAATTCCCTAAAATTATCAATCACCGACGAAACCACCCAAAATCACACAAAATAATTATTTAAATGATTTAATCACTCAAATCAAATAAATATATAATTAAAATAACTAAATAAATAAATAAATAAGTTGGGATGTTACATTCTTCCCTAGGATGAACGTTTCAACTTGTTGATTTGGTGGTGTGACATGCAGACGCATGTTTGGATCAATGAGGAAGATGATTTGGATAACACAAAAAATATTAAATAATATGAGACTAAGCTAGTGCATGGTGAAATTTATTTGTATATCAAGAACAATGAATGAAGGAGAAATATTAAATGAGAAACTAATGAAGCTCATAGATTTTTTTATACCATGTTGAGAAACCCAAATTGAGCATCATGGAAGGAGAATTTCTCATTGAATGGATCAAAAGAAATGATAAAGATATATAAAATTACATAGAGTTATACCATAAACTATTGTATTAAGTTGCACTAGATTGTTACTTAACTGCCAAGTAACAAACTTAACTAACTTTCTAACAGAACTATAACTACATTATCTTCACGCTTTATTAACCCTTAAGCAAGATAAAATCGTAATTTTTCTTTACTAACCTGTTGCCTTGAAAATTTCCAAAAACATCCAGCATATGATATATATGATGCATCAACTCTAACTTACATTTGTTACCATGATAAGGTCATTTGAAAAAGTAAGATGAGATATCATAGCTCCACTCCTTGTCATCTTTATCGACTTCCGTTATTTCTACCTCCAAAGAATTCAAGTGAAAATTCCTTTTAATATAAAACACATAAGAAAAAAGGAGATAAACGGTCCTTTTTTGCCAAATCTTTTTTTTAGAAAAAATTCCTCTGACGATTCTCATTCATAAGTACGCTAACTTTAGAAGAAGAGACACACCACCAAATAATATCATTAATATTTTGCAAACTAACATTTACTAGTGCTTCTTTGATAAACTCCCAAGAGTTTCAACACAACCTAAGGTGAATCATGCAGTAGTTAAGACTACCAGGAAATGGATTCCCAAAGAAGCTAACTTTTCTCTTATTTCTCATACTTCCCTCAGAGTTTCAGCTAAAAAGGATTGGTATTTTGATAGTGGGTGTTCTAGACACATGATTGGTGTAGAAAGGTTTCTAGTTAACATTAGGTCACACTCTACCAGCCATGTTACTTTTGGGGATGGTGCCTAATGAAAAATTAAAGGAGTTGGAAGACTATTCTGTTCAGGATTCCCTAGTATTGAGAATGTGCTACTTGTAAAAGGTTTGACTGCTAACTTGATAAGCATACGTCAGTTTTTGATCAAGGTCTGAAAGTCAATTTCGCTGAGTTTGAATGTTTGGTTACTAATGAGAAGGATGGAGTTCTGATGAAGGGAGTCAGATCCGAGGATAACTGCTACTTTTAGGCACCTCAATCAACTAATTGTTCCTCCACATGTTTGATGTCCAAGGAGGATGAAGTTCAATTATGGCACCAAAATCTTGGTCATCTGCATTTGAAAGGTATGAAGAAGATTATATATATATATATATATATATATATATATATATATATATATATATATATATATATATATATATATATATATATATATATATATATATAAAAGGTATCAAAGGCATTCCCAAACTCAAGATAGAGGAATGAAGAATTTGTGTGAGTGTCAAATTGGAAAGCAAACCAATATGTCACACCTAAAGATCCAACATTTGACTACTTCAAAAGTTTTGGAACTTCTTCACATGGATTTAATGGTGCATATGCAAAATGAAAGCCTTGGTTGTAATAGGTATTCCTATGTTGTTATTGATGATTTTTCAATATTCACTTGGATGCACTTCATCGGGGAAAAATCATGTTTCTGAAGAATTATGTCAAAAGCTTCAAAGAGAAAATGAGAGCAAAATTATCAGGATTAGGAGTGATCACAAAGGAGTTTGAAAATAACAAGGTTGCTGATTTCTACTCCTCTGAAGGTATTCGTCATGAATTTTATTATTCCATCACTCCTCAATAAAATGCAGTGGTTGAGCACAAGAATATAACTATTCAAGAGTCTGCTAGAGTCATGTTTCATGCTAAGCATCTTCCATACCATTTTAGGTTGAAGCAATGAATATTTCCTGCTCATAATAGAGTCAATTTGAGAACTGGTACTACAACTATTCTTTATGAGTTATAGAAAGGAAGAAAGCCTACTGTCAAGTGCTTTCATGTCTTTGGGAATAAATGTTACATTATGGCTGATGGTGAACAAAGACGGAAAATGGATCCTAAGAGTGATGAATGGATATTTTTGGGCTACTCCACATACAACATATCGTATAAAGTTTTCAACAAAAGAATCAAGGTAATGATAAATTATATTAATGGTGTGATAGATGATTCAACTATGGAGAAGCATATGGATATCGAAGATGATGTTGAAAGATCACCTTAGTTGACTGATACTACATAAAATGTTGTCGATAATGATAACAAAAATAAAGTTACAACTGTGGAGGATGATGACAGCCAAACCAATAAAGGTCGCTATATCAGAATCTATAAGGATCATCCCAAGTAACTCATCATAGGAAATTCTAATGAATGGATTATCATTAGATCAAAGGAGATGGTATGTAATTATTTCTTTGTTTCTAAGATAGAACCCAAAAATGTGAAAAAAATTCTAGTAGATAAATTCTGGATCAATGTCATGCAAGAAGAATTACAATAATTTAAGAGGAATGAAGTTTGGGATTTAGTTCCTAGACCTAAAGGCACAAATATCATTGGCACAAGGTGTGTCTATAAGAATAAATATGATAAGAATGAAGTTGTCACAAAAAATAAGGCCAAACTTGTTGTAACGACCTTCTAACCCCAAGTAAAATACGCGATGAAATAATCAATTAAATCATAGTTCAACTTAGAAAGACGTCACATTTACTTCATAAAACATCAATTAAAATATCATGCTCCGTAACATGGGTTTTCAAAACATTTAAAATACTCATTCTTTGGTAATATCAACAATCAAATCTAAACTATGCAACGAAATCATAATTTCAAAGATAACTTCCTTTATTTCATAAAAACATCAAGGCCTTTTGGTCGTAGTCAACAATCGTCATCAAATAAAATCAATATATAGAAAGTTATAAAATAAATCTAATTATGCAACATAATATTCATTTAAACAACAAAAATGAATAAACTGACTCAAAAGCTAACTCTTCAAGCACCACAAACTAATCTTGGTTATCTGCGCGTTACTATGGATGACAAAAATATCCATACCCGCGGATATCCGCGGATAAAATCTGTCATGAGTACGAGACGAGTAATTTAATAGATATCCACAAATAAAATAAATGGATATTTAAATACCCGTTTATAAATGGATATGGATACGAGTTTGATGATATCCATGTCTGTGGATATTTATATCTGTTAATAAATTATAATAATTACTTAAATATTAGTGTATTATACTTTGTCTTTTCATCTTCTAAAAAACTAGTCTTCTCATTTTTTTTTTGAAGTTTTCTTTGAAGAAAACCTTTTAAATTTCATATAAATCATATTGGTCGCTTCATATTGAAACTTTTTTTACTTCATACCTTATTTCAACAATTCAATTCGACCATCCAATCAACCATTTTCCCTGTCCAACCAGTGTCTTCCTTTCAATTCCTCGGTCGTACTCTCTTTAACCATAACTCACAATCATAATATCTTTTGTTTAAAATGATGGAAATTAATGTGAAACGTTTTTTTGTTAAAATAAGAGATATTTGTAGGAATGATATCTGATAATAACTTGTATATTTAAAAGAAGTTGGAGAAAAAATTCAAAAAAAATAAATAAAAAATGTTATCCATGGATATCTGTAAATATTCATAGATATCTTAAAACCCGCGGATTATTCATTTAGAGGATACCTGCATGGATATGGGTATCATATTTATCCAACGGGGCGGACACGGATATCATACTATTCATCCCCATGGATATCCATTTACATCCCTACGCATTACCCACGTAGAGGTAACATTCAAACAGACAGGGTGAGTAATCATAATTCATTATAATAATATAACAAAAAGAAAATAAATAGGACAACAACACATCATCAACTAAAACATCAAAGGAATATTAACATGTCATCAACAACAAGGATACACAATTATGAATGCCACTTAAGCATGAAATGCAACATCATAAAATCATGCATGTGGTTCCAATCAACATATAATGGACATCGGGCCATCAACCCTACACTTAAGCAGCATAACATAAACAACATCACCCCAATCCACACAATGGGATCAAAGCCTCCAACATCACAGGTATACCATGAATGCAACAATGCAACAACTTCAACATAATCGGCATTTGCATCAACATTCATGTAAAATTTATCGTAATACTCAACATACAACATCTATACATCAATCATATAATCCATCAACAAATAATTGTCATCACATGACAATCATAAACATCATAATACAACATCATAACTTCATTTCAATACCAAATCATCGTAGTTCATTTGATCATCATGTTCGTCACATAGCATGTACAAACATCAAACATGCACCTCATATATTCATTTCATCATAGCCTCCTTAAATGACATCATTAATACATGTCAAAATCCCCATAATAACATCAACATATAATTATCATCACATAAGCATTTATACATAATCATCATCACATACGCATCATCTAATATAATAACAGGCAATCATCATTGCCTAATCATCGGACACCACTACGACGAAACTCTCACATTTCCTACACATATACGTCAACAATATTAACCCTTCAACATCATCATTACTATCACTCGACATAGGACATACAATTCTTCAATTACACCAAGTCTTTACACACATTTACACCAAACAACATAACTCGACATGTGCGAATCAACCTCCCGCGTGTCGAATAGTAAGAATTTTGATACTAAAAGATATTACATCAACTTCCTAACTATCTGAACTACGCGTTAATCAGACACTTATAACTCGAGTTATGAATTTTCTAAGTTTTCGTGTTAAAACAGCCACATACTCATCAAAATGTACCATCATTCATCTCCTAAAAAAAATAATCATATTAACGTATACAAAATTATAATCATACATTGGCAACACCCTAAAAACAACAAGAAAACAACATAAAAAACAACAAAATAGCCTGCGATCTCCTCTCACCTCCTGGCCGCACATGGGGCGCCAACTCCCCCTCAATGTTCCAAAATATAGCAGTGTTCCACCCGCGGCCTCCTTTCATCGCCCGGCCGCACACGACCCGGATGCACAATCCCACCGCTCGACTGTACGAGCACGGGACAAACTTCCTGTAATGTAAAATTTTGCTACACCAACCCCAAAAAACCAGTTTCATAGTGCACAAAAATCACATACAATCCTAACAACATTCATCAACAATAACATAAAACAAATTATCAATAACATCAAGAATAACATCATCGATCCTAACTCATCAGAACTTACCCTTTTCTCACAAAACCCCATCAAAACCACACCAATACCCCAAAACCCCAAGTACCTATCACTATCAAATCATCATATCAAAATAATAAACAAATATTATCCCTATACCTTAAGGTAACATCTGATTCTTTCTCCCCTTCTTCAATACTCAAAACCCCAGCCTTTTATTCTTCATACTTTTCTCCAGAGCCTTTTTGTTTCAACCATAATAACACGACTAATGAGAATCCTTCTCATATTTCCTCTTTGTCACCAAATACCCCAATTATGATCTCCACATATTATCCTCACTTATTCAACATATTATTACCAACATTCCCTCAAGCTTCTTTTTTTATTTTAATTAATCATAATAGTCCAAATAATATCATTCTACTACTATTATTACTAAATAATTCCGAATAATTACATAATTCATCAATTCCCGCGACACGCATCTCAAACACATCTTGCATCATAATATCTCACTAAAGTTCGTCGATAAATCTCGAATATTTATAATAGATCCCTTAAATAAATATTCTAATCATTTTTGGATGTTACAACTCTCCCCCACTTAAAGAATTTTCTCCCTCGAAAATTACCCGAAGAAAACAGAGTCGGATACGACTCCCTCATCCGATCTTCATACCCCCAAGTCCAACACACAAGCCATCAACAAACACTCCCAATCTGGATACTCCTCTATGTTTGACCATCTATCTGCGGATGATAAGCTGAACTCAACCTCAACTTAGTGCCTAAATCACCCTATAACTTTCCCAACCTCGACAAAATTCTTGGATCTCCATCCCAAGTAACTTCATAGCTTCCTCCATGTACATCTCAGTTAATTTATGCATAAAATACTTAATCTTCATCAGTAGGAATAAGTTGATTTAGTTAATCCCTTCACCATCACTTAATTCAAATCATTCTCCATTTTCCTACCCGACCATCAAGACGACTTCTGCAATTTCCGATACATCTTCGTAGCACCAGGATGAATACTCAACTTACTTCAATTTCCTTCCTCTAAAATACTCTTCTTAAATTTCTGGAGCATGCATTCTGTCTTGGAATCTTAATATACCATTTCCATCAACTCAGAATTCACCTTCGTTACCTTGGTTAATTAAGGTCGATTGATCAACCAACTTCAAGTTAGATTTCTGACCCGTCGAATCTCTTCTAAAATACTGTTAGTCAGTGTCAACATACCCAACTTCACAATGTCAGGAGTTTCATCACGTACTAACTTGGATCTCGAAACTACTCGATCACTTCCAATTCTTTCGCCATAAATACCGACATAGGTAACTACTTCCTACTCAAAACATCAACCACCACAATCCCTTTACCAGGGTGGTAACTCAAATCAAAATCACAATCCTTCAATACAGAAGTAGTCGTCAATTTCTTCTTCAATTCTACAAAACTTTTTTCCCAGGCAACATTTCACACATAAGCTTGACCCTTTTCGAATCAACTGCGTCAAAGGTAATGCCAACTTAGAAAAGCCTTCGATAAACTTGCGATGTTATACTTCCAATCCCATCAAACTTCTTATTTCTGTAGTAGACTTCAGAATCTTCCACCATAATACAACATCAATCTTAGAAGGATCAATAACTATATCACCACTATAAATGACATGGCCAAAAAAACTTATTGCCTACAACAAAAACTCACATTTTAACAATTGGCATACAACTTCCTTTCTCTCAATACTTACTACAAAATTCGCAAATGCTCTACATGTTCCTCTTCGGATTTAGAGTGCCTCTAAATATCGTTAATGAAAACCACAACCAACTTATCCTTTTACTCATGAAAAATTCAATTCATATACCCCACGATCACGCCGGATGCATTGGATACACCAAACGACATCAAAGTGTACTCGTAGTGACCGTATCTCCTCCTTAAACATTATCTTCTGAATAAACTTAAATTCTCACTTTATCACCAAATGGGATACCTCATATATTATTGATAGCCACCTCATTTACGTGACAACAATATCATTACCAAATCACCACAATAGTACTCCATAATCAACATCATTTTTATCATCAAATAGAATGTCGTAACATAGCAACATGTGATAAATTAAACTCATAAACACATAAGTACTAGAATAATGCATTAAATCACTCAATTAATCTCATCATTATGTATTTCACGATTTAATATTTCCAACACTTTGAACAACTCATCAAACTGACTTACGAAACTCAAGTTACGACATTTCGAAAATTCAGTACCTTTGAATTCGATTCCGTAAAAAGTCTCGGTTTCGTAACTCAAAATCCTACGATTGTATAAAACTTATTTTTAGGTCCTAACATCTTAAATTCGTCAAAGGTTCACTCATTCATTTATTAAACATGTGGTTTCTCCCAAAGAATTAACCATCAACAATACCCGATCGTTATCCCTTAACACATTCCAACTTGACTGATAAACATAAAACTATAATTCGCTTCATTTTCAAATATAATAATCTGCATCGACTCATTAAAACCATCTATACGCACTCAACTTAACTCCAATCAATTTCACCGTACACATCATCTAAGCTGTCAAAACACGTCTATTACATCCAACATGATTTTGCCTACTATCAACAAGAGATTAAGGTTGATCAGATCCTCAATTTGTCAATATATAGCCAATAATCATGATGGGTATAAACCATATTTACCAACCTACAATATCGTTCCTTGGATCTTGTGCATTAAGTTACCCATAACACAAATCCTTAGTTACCGTAAGCTTTATCTCTGCATCTCCTCTGAAATCGAGAACAACACCGTCCAAACAACATTTGTACCCTTACAATCCAATACACACCGAGTCAATATTCCAAAACCAAAACAACTTAGAGAAGCAACAACTTGTCCCTCACTTTTTTCTAACCTACGTAGAAAGACAATGGTTAGAAAACAAGCAAGTAGCGACAATGTTTCACACACATATCGCGTACTAAGGAACAAACAACATTAGACAACCTTGCCAGATGGACCGACCTGCTCGGATACCACTAATGTAACACCCTTCTAACCCCAAGTAAAATACACGATGAAATAATAAATTAAATCATAGTTTAACTTAGAAAGGCGTCAAATATACCTCATAAAACATCAATCAAAACATCCTACTTCATAACACGGGTTTTTAAAACATTTAAAATACTCATTCTTTGGTAATATCAACAATCAAATCTAAACTATGCAGCGGAATCATAATTTCAAATATAACTTCCTTTTTTTCATCAAAACATCAAGACCTTTTGGTCGTTGTCAACAATCGTAATCATATAAAATCGGTATATAGAAACTCATAAAATAACTCTAACTATGCAACATAATATTCATTTAAGCGTTCACACCCGATGTTACATATCAGAGCAAGACACCCTCTAAACAACGAAAATGAATAAACTGACTCCAATGCTAACTCTCCAAGCACCACAAATTAATCTTGGTTATATGCATGTTACCTGCATAGAGGAAACATTTAAACAGGCAGGGTGAGTAATCGCAATTCATTATAATAATATAAAGAAAAGAAAATAAATCGGACAACAACACATCATAAACTAAAACATCATAGGAATACCCACACTTCATCAACTACAAGGATTCACAGATATGCAATTCCACTTAGCATGAAATGTAACATCATAGAATCATGCATGTGGTACGAATTAACATGTAATGGACATTGAGGCATCAATCCGCCACTCATGGAGCACAACATAAACAACATCACCCTGATCCACACAATAGGATTGAAGCCTCCAACATCATAGGTATGCCATCAATGCAACGATGCAACAACTTAAACATAATCAACATAATCGACATTTGCATCAACATTCATGTAAAATTCATCATAATACTCAACACACGACATTTATACATCAATCATATAATCCATCAACAAATAATCTCCATCACATAACAATCATAAACATCATAATATAGTATCACAACTTCATTTCATACAAAATCATCGTAGTTCATTCGATCATCGTGTTCGTCACATAATAATACAAACATTAAAACATGTACCTCATCTATTCATTTCATCATAGCATCCTTAAATGACATCACTAATACATGTCAAAATCCTCATAATAACATCAATACATAATTATCATCACAACATCCATACATCATCATCATCATCATCATCATATAAGCATCATTTAATCTAATAACATGCATTCATCATCGCCTAATCATTGGACACCATTACAATGAAACTATCACATTTCCTACACACATACATCAATAATATTAACCCCTCAACATCATCATTACTATCACTCGACACAGGACATCACAGTTTTCCAATTACACCAAGTCACTATACACATTTCAACAAACAATATAACTCGACATGTGTGAATCAATCGTACGCGTTTCGAATAGTAAGAATTTTGATACTAAAAGATATTACATCAGCTTCCTAACAATCTGAACTACGCGTCAATCAAACACTTATATCTCGAGTGATGAATTTTCGAAGTTTTCGTGTTAAAACAACACATACTCATCAAAATGTACCATCATTCATATCCTAAAAAAATTAATCATATTAACCTATACAACATTATAATCATACATCGACAAAACCCTAAAAACAACATAAAAAAAACAAAACAGCTTGCGGCCTCCTCTCACCACCTGGCCGCACACGAGGCGCCAACTTCCCCTCAATGTTCCAAAATCTAGCAGCATTCTACCCGCGCCCTCCTCTCACCGCCCGATCGCACACGGCCCAGCCGCACAATTCCACCGCCCGACCGCACGAGCACATGATAGACTTCCTGCAGTTTGAAATTCTGCTACACCAACCCCAAAAATCCCCTAAAAACCAGTTTCATATTGCACGAAAATCACATACAATCCCAATAACATTCATAAACAATAAGATACAACAAATTATCAATAACATTAAGAACACCATCATCAATCCTAACTCATTAGAACATACCATTTTCTCACAAAACCCCTAAACCCCAAGTACCTATCATTATCAAATCATCATATCAAAATAATAAACAATGATTCTCCCCATACCTTAAGGAAGAATATGATTCTTCCTTTCCTTCTGCAATACTTCAAACCCTAGCCTTTTGTTCTTCATACTTTTCTCCAGAGCCCTTTTGTTTCAACCATAATAACACAACTAATGAGAATCTTTCCCATATTCCATATTTGTCTTCAAATACCCCAATTATGATATCCCCATATTATCCTCACTTATTCCACATATTATTACCAATATGTCCTCAAGCGTCTCTTTTTTATTTTAATTAATCATAATAGTCCAAATAATATTATCCTACCACTATTATTATTAAATAATTCCGAATAATTACATAATTCATCAATTCCTGCGACACGCATCTTAAACACATCTTGCATCATAATATCTCACTGAAGATTAGGGGTGGGAATAGGCCAGGCCGGTCTACAGGAGCCTATGGCCTAGTCTACTTAAGGTCAGGCCAGACCAGACTTTTTTAATAAAAAGGCCAGTCTTATGCTTTTTTAAAAGCCTATTTAATTAAATAGGTCAGACTTAGACTATTAAAAAAAGCTTATGAAGCCTTATAGGTCGGCATATATATATATATATATATATATATATATATATATATATATATATATATATATATATATATATATATATATATATATATTAAAAATATGATAAATAGGTTGTCCTATATATACATGTATATAATTATTAGAAAGAAGAATACATATGTTGACTTATATATGCATATATATTAGAACAAAGGATAAATAGGTCGGTTTATATATGCATATATAGGCCAGCCTATAAAGATTCTACGGTAATATGTAATAATTGAGAACCTTAATAAGAAAAAGGCTTGTAAATAGGATTTCAGGCCAGACTTTTAAAAAGGCCAGACCAGGCCAAAAAAGTGTGCCTATAGTAGGCTATATGCCAGGCTAGGGCCTTTTAAGTTTATCGTAGGCCAGACTCAGGCCTTATAAAGCCTAGCCTAGCCTAGCCTATTTCCACCCCTACTGAAGATTGTCGATAAATCCCGAATATTTATAATAAATCCATTAAATAAATATTCTAATCATTTTGGGATGTTACACTTGTAGCTCAAGGGGACACTCAAATTGAAGGAGTTGATTTTGATGAGACTTTTGCCCTAGTTGCTCATCTTGATCCATAAGACTATTACTAGGAATGACGTGTTTGTTAAGATTCAAGTTGTTTCATATGGATGTGAAAAATGCCTTCTTAAATGGGTACTTACAAGAGGGTGTATATGTTGAACAACCAAAAGGGTTTGTTGATCCCACTTTTCCAAATCATGTGTACAAATTGAAGAAATCTCTTTATGGTCTGAAGCAAGCCCCTAGGGCTTGGTATGAGAGGTTGACAAAATTTATTGTCGGTAATTAGTATTGGTAAGGAGGAATAGACAAGACTTTGTTTGTTAAAGAAAAGGATGGCAAACTCATGATTGTACAAATATATGTGAATGACATTGTCTTTGGTGGGATGTCATACCAATGGTCCAACATTTTGTCAAACAGATGCAAATCTGAATTTGAGATAAGCCTTGTAGGTGAATTAACTTATTTTCTTGGCCTCCAAGTGACACAAATGGAAGGTTCTATTTTCATCTCTTTAATTAAGTATGCCAATAACATAGTGAAGAAATTTGGTATGGAGAATTCTAGTCACAAAAGGACTCCTGCGCCTACTCATTTGAAGTTATCTTGGGATGAAAATGGTGTTAAAATGGATCGAAGTCTGTATCTGACAACCAGTACACCTGAAATCACATTTGTTGTTGGGGTGTGTGCAAGGTATCAAGCCGAGCCCAAAATTAGTCACACCATTCAAGTGAAGAGGATTTTATAGTATGTTAATGGTTCAAGTGACTATGGTATGGTATATTCTCAAGGTTTTGATAACATACTTGTCGGATATTGTGATACTGATTGGGAAGGTAGTGTTAATGATAGGAAAATCACTTATGGAGGATGTTTTTTCTTGGAAAACAATTTTAGCTCTTGGTCCAGTAAGAAGCAAAATTGTGTGTCCCTATCCACTGCTAAGGCGGAGTATATTGCATTGGGAATTAACTGTCCTCATATGATTTGGATGAAATAGATTTTAAAGGAGTATGATATTAAATAAGATGTCATGACATTATAACGTGACACTTTGAGTGCTATTAACATCTCAAAAAAATTCTGTTCAACATAGTAGGACGAAAGATATTGACATTCGTTGTCCTTTTATCAGGGATCTTGTTGAAGACAAAGTTGTTATTCCTTAAAATGTAGCCATTGAGAAGCAACATGTCGATATCTTTACTAAAGCCTTGGATCTAAATCAGTTTGAGAAGTTGAGGGTGAACTGGGAATTTTCATTTTAGAACAGTTATGGCAATTAGTCATGTTTATGCAAGAGACAATAAAGAGGAAGTTGTTGGTGCTGATACTGCAAATACTTTTGTTATTATCTAATTTATGGCTAAAAATGGGTAGTATTGGTGATTGTGTAGTTGTGAATGGGAGAATGTCTCAAGGTGTGAAGAATGAGTCTGAGCTATGTGTCTTTGTGTTGTCTTTTATATTGTTGGAAGGTCTATGTTGGTGGTGTTGTGAAGTCATACTATATATCCTGACATCGTTTCATTTCTTATCTGGGAGAATTTATTTCTCTTTTTAGATATTGCGTTATGAGTGAGAGCAGTGTGGTTGTGATTTATAGGGGGAGTTATTTTTTATGTTGAATTGATGGTGATGTAATTCAGGGGGAGTTATGGTGTTGGTGTTTTATGTGCTTAGGTTTACTACTATTGTAACGTCTGACATGATGTCTTAACATTGTATCTTTGGAGTTTTATTTTGTTCTTGCCGTGTGAGAGTTTATTTCTCTCTGTGAAGTTTTTTTTCCGTCGTGTGTGCATCTCATTTGTAAGCTCTTGTTTTTGTTCTATTTGGTTGTTGTCAGTGTCTTTGGTTTATCTTTCCAATATTTTGTGCAAGGGTTGTTTTAGCTAAAAATTGTCAAATGGGGAGATTGTAAGTTCTGTGGTTTTTGGATTGACAATAATTTTGTTAAAACAAGTTTCACAATAAGATGTTGAGTAAGATGCATTGACATATTGGTTAGACATCACTTGTGATCAGCATGGTGTCGTACCATGATGTCATGACATGTTATACTAGAACTTTAAGGTTTTACAAATCTGGAAGATTTTTTATTTATTGTGTGAAATTCTCTATTGTTTTAGTTCACACATTGTCGCAATCACGTGAGGGATATTTTTAGGAACATTTGTCGGTGCCAGAGGTGCATGTACTTCTTAAAAAGGATCTTGGAGAATTTTTTAGAAAACTTTCTATTTAGTTCCTATTTATGTGTAGAAGATCTTACAGAAGATTTAAAGCTAATTTACGATTTATTTAGTTGAAGAGCCCAAGTCCATGCTGATCTGAAAACTATATAAATAACAACTTTAAACCTAATGCATTAGAGAAGTCGTGTATTAAAAGAAAAGTATTAGGGTTTAATGTGTTTTTGTTATTTGTGATCCCATCATATGTCACTTTGATATTTGAACATTGTTTTTTGTGCATTTGTGAGTCATTCATGTATCCCTTAGGTGCTTGAATTGGACTGATTTTTGAGTTGTAATCACTCATAAGCTTTTAAAAAAAAATAATGAATTTGTGTTATTGGAAGTGTGACTTCCAATTTCATTGGTATTGAGTTTATCATTGTTGTATGACTAATGGGAAGTGAGAGATGTTTTATATCTAGGAGTTCCTATGTAGAAATAGTATGAGTAGTGATTAGGTGAGAAACTTGTAAACCAGGTATTGTTTGTTGTGGTTTCAAACTAATACTATTATAGTGAGTTTATTTCCTGACTTGAATGCCCCCAATATATATGAGGTTGTACCAAACTAGATTAACAATTGACTGTCTTATATACTAACAAGCATTTACATTAACCACATGTTATTTGTATTGTCTATGTGCCAGAATTTCAAATATTAATATTATATTATTGGACATTTTTATACACGACAAAATAAAAAGTTATCAGCATGCTGTTGGTAAAAGATTTAAAGCGTTGAATATAAGTTTTATTAAATCATTAGTGAAAAATGCAAATTTTTCATGATGGACAAAAATAGACATATCTAAGTTAAATGTCACCTAATGTATCCCATAGTTACTTAAGAGAATAAATATCGGGAGTGACGTTTCAAATTTTAAGCCATTTGTATTAATGAATAATAATATTTAATTGTAAATGGAGTGATTATAGTAAGCCTTTATGATTGCAGTAAAACACTGTGGTTTGTAAATGGGGTGATTTTTTTGAATTATATAGTGAAATTAGTGGGATCTATTTTATAATTTATATTAGTGGTATAAATATTTTAAAAAGATATAATTGAGTGCTATTTAAATAATTGAGAAGAATGAAAAAACATATTATATATTTATATTGAATATGGTCGATTTGTACCACCAAATTGAGTGGTTATGGATGTGGATTCTCTCGTTTCTTTTAAAAATAAATTGATCAACCATAATATATATCCTTTTAATTTTTTTTTTGACAATAATAATAATTTTTCATTTTAACAATTTAAATAATAACTTATGAACATATATATATTGGAGTAAATACTAAGATATTCTTACATACATGTTATATCCACTTGTTTTATCCACTTATTTTGTGTATTTATTTGAATAAGTAATTGTTAGTCGTTTTTATTCATTTTTATAGATTTTATCAATCCATAATTTGTTTTTCAACCAACGGTTTAGTTGGAATTAACTCCAAACTTTTAGGATTCCGAACTAATTCCTGATGAATAAGATTCAATCAGTCGATCGAATTTATCTCTTGTTCTTCACTCGAGTGAATCAATCACAACTTGATTGCAAGAATGATTCTGCACGATAATAGTTCAAAGGAAGAAGAAAGAAAATTTTGAATAAGAGATAAAATTAGGGTTTTAAGAAAATCAGAGAAGATGGTGATTTTCTGCAGAGTTTCTCTCTACCCACAAACTGTGGAAATTCTCTTATTCACTTTGCAACTACAAACTTATGTGAATTCAATGTATTACAAGAATAGGGGTCACTCCCTCTGTTTATAATTGAGATAGCATGCTTTCTAAGCTAAAGCCCAAAATATACAAAAGCCCAAAATACCTATTTAAGCTTAAGACAAAATCATGTGTAAAGCAACATGTTTCGACTTCCTATAGAACTCAACACACTAAACTAAGTCAACACATCCATGTTCTGTCGAGCACTAACTGCTTCGACACAAGGAATTACAACTCAACATACCACCTAATTCATTGTGTCTAAGCTATCCACATTTGTCATAACTCTTAGTCTTCTAAAAACTTCGACATGCACTCCTTTCGTCATGATATGTGCAATTTAATTCTCAGTTCTGCAGTGTTCCAAATTCACCTTCCCTTATGCCACATGCTCTCGAAGATAATGAAATCTCATTTCGATGTGCTTGCTCCTTCCATGTGCTATCAGATTCTTAGCCAATTTGATTTTGACATGATGTTGATCTTCATGGTTATTGCTCAATGACTCTTTGATGTAATATCTTCGACCAGGTTCACCATCCATTTTGCTTAACATGCACACAAAAAAGAAACTATGTATTATGTTTCGCATGACGACAAAGCCACTACTGGCTCCTTTCTCGAACTCCAAGCAACTAGAGAACTACCTAACATACGCACATATCCAGATGTAGACTTTTTATCCTCAACATCACTACACCAACTTGAGTCTGTGTATCCCACTAATTTGCATTCTTTTCCTTTTATCAACTGCATGAAACATAATGCCATAGTCGAGAGTTCCTTTCAGATTCCTTAGTATTCTCTTTGTCGCTGCTAGATGTGATACCTTTGGCTTCAGCATGAATTTTCTCACTATACCTACATTGTATGCTAAGTCAGGCCTTGGGTGACAAAGGTATATTAATGAACCAATTATTCTTCTATATTGCATTGGATCGACATCATCTTCATCTGTATCTTTTGACAGTTGCAATCTAGGCTCAATTGGAGTCAAAGTTAGGTTACAATCTTGCATCTTAAATCTCTTGAGTATTTCACTTGCATATCTTCTTTGATGCATCATCAAACCTCTACCACTCTTGTAAAATTCGATGCGAAGGAAATATAAGAGATTTCCCAAGTCTGACATTTCAAACTCCTCACTTAGATCACATTTGAAGTCTTTGATCTCCTTCTTATAACTTTTTGTTATCAACATGTCATCGACATAGAGACATAATATACACAACTCACCATTGATTCTTCTTACATATACTTCATGCTCAATTGTGCATTTCACAAATTCTTTCTCCCCTACGGGGCTTTATGCATCCTGTACACCTTTCTTTCTTCGCCTTGTTTCACATACCGAGCTGGTTATGCAACACAGACTTCTTCGTCTAAGGGGACATTCAGGAATGCACATTTCACATCCATCTGACACATCTGCCAATTATTCATGTTTTCTAGACCAACAACCAACTTGATTGTCTCGCTCCTAACAACAGGTGCAAAAACTTTGTCGAAGTCGATTCCTTGCTTCTGAAGAAATCCATTTTCCACTAGTATTGCCTTGTGTCGAGTTACTTCTCCTTTGGGATTCAACTTCACCTTGTATACCCACTTCAAATCGATTGCCTTCTTGCCTTGAGGAAATTCGACAAGTGACCAAGTTTTGTTGACTTTGATGGACTTCAGATTCTCGTTCATTGCTTTCACCCACTTTGAATCCTTCAATGCCTCAGCTGCATTGACTGGTTCAACATCTACATAGAAAGCACGGTGTACCATCTGGCCTTTATCATCGACCACGTCATCTGATGTAATCACACATCCTTGCAACCTTGCAGGCATGTGTCTTATTCTTTGAGGGCTGCTTGGGCCTACTTCACTTCTGATTTCTTTTTATCGAACATCTCTTTTGACTTATCTGGTTCTTCATATAAGATTATAACTGAATCTTTCTTGACATTTTTAGTCTAATCTCATTCATTAAGCTCATATATGACCACGTCCATGTTGATCACAACTCTCTTGTTCACTGGGTCGAACAACTTATATCCTCTAGTCGGATCATATCCTATCATAATCATTTGACTCGACTTATCAATAAGATTCCTTCTCAACAGATCTGGCACATGTATACGTGTCATAAATCCAAATACCTTCAGATGTCTTAAGATAGGCTTCACACCAGAACATAATTTTTCTGGCGTGATTCCTTCTAGATTATTCATTAGACATTTGTTCAAGATGCATGTTGCAGGTGACATAACATCTCCCCATAGTTCTTTGGGTAAATGCTTTCCTTTCAACATACTTCTCACCATGTTCATGATGGTTCTATTTTTCCTTTCTACAGTTTCATTCTGTTGTGAAGTGTAGGGTGACACCACCTCATGCACAATGCCTTCTTTCTCACATAATTTTTCGAATTCTTTCGACAAATTTTCTCCACCACCATCAGTTCTCAGAATTTTGAACTTTCGACCACTCTGTCTTTCGACCATAGATTTAAACTTTGCAAATACCTCAATCACTTTACTTTTCTTCTTGATCAGGTATGTCCATAATTTTATACTGAAATCAATATATAAATATGACAAAGTATTTGTTACCTCCAATTAAATCCACCTGGATACGACCACACACATCAGAGTATATGACTTCAAGAACTGTCTTTGACCTGCTTCCTGCATCCTTGTTGAAGTTATTCTTGTGATGCTTTGCCTGCACATATTCTTCATATACTTCGTTTGGGATGTCGATTTCGGATAACCAATAAACCATATTTCTTCTCTTCAAATCTCTGATGTCTTTGAAATTGACGTGACTAAGTCTATAATGCCACATCCATTCATCTTTGTCGGTTGCAGTTGCAAGACATTTATGCTCCATCACATGAAGTTCAATCTCGAAGGTTCTATTCCGAGACATTGGAACCTTTAAGATCAACCTACCACCCGCGTCGAGAACTTTCATCATCTTGTCTTTAATTGACACCTTGTAGTTCTTTTCAACCAACTTCCCTATACTGAGCAAATTACTCTTCATGCCCAGTATGTACAATACTTTGTAAATTACTAACATATTTCCATCTTTCCTCATAATCAAGACATCATCAATACCTTCAGCTGCTAAAGTATTGTCATTTGAAAATTTCACCATGTTCTTCATTGAGGGCTTTATGTTGACAACTCAATCTTTCCATCCACACATGTGTGACGAACATCCTGAGTCCAAGTACCATTGGTCCTGGAATTTTTCTTCATCTTTCGTTGCAACCATCAACAACATCTCTTCTTCTTAATATTTCACCAGTTTTGCATTAGTTTCTTGATTTTTCTTTTTTTTAGGACAATAACTAGAATGGTGACCATATTTCTGACAATTGTAACATTGAATGTGACTTTTGTCAGGTTTTCGAACACCACTTGTTCTTCTACCTGCAACACCACCTCTTTGGTTTCCTTGGTTCCAAGATTTTCTCTGATTCAACCATTTTCCTTCCTGCTGATTTCGATTAGTCGAATTGCTGTAGACTCATTTGCCTTTGTTGCCATTCCAAATTCCTTTGCCATTCTTTTCTTTTGCAGATTGCGCCCACAAACCCACTTCATTCTTCGACTTTCATGCAACTCTTTTAGCCATTATTTGTTCATGAAATTCAGGCGTCTCTTGAAGCTCATCATTTATCAATGTTGACAAGTCTTTCGACTTTTCTGTGACTACTACCACGTGGTCGAACTTTGGAGCCAACGACCTCAAGATCTTCCCAACAATTGATTTTGGTGTCAACACTTCTCCACATACCTTGAGTTGACTCACCAATTCTGTAACCCCATTGTAGAAATTTGTTATGCTTTCACTGTCTTCCATTTGAATTAATTCATAAGTCCTTTTGTGAGTCTGTAACCTCACATATTTCACATTTTTTGTGCCTCCAAACGATTTCTCAAGAATTCCTCATGCTTCTTTCAGTGATTCCACATCACTAACCATTTCAAAATTATCTTATCAACACATTGATGAATTATAAATAGAGCTTTATAATCTTTCTTTTTCATTAATTTGTATTCAACATTTTCTTGATCTAACGTGTTTTCTGCAAGTGGTGTTACTTCTTCCTTCACAAGATCCCAAAGATCTTGAAAATAGAAAACAACTTTCATCTGTTTGTGCTAATTCTCATAATTATTGTTCTTGAGAATCGGAAGACTCGCAAAAAAATGTTCGTTTAGATGATTCATCGCCATCATGTTTCGCTTCCTCGAATCACAACCGGAGCTCTAGATACCATATGTTGGGATTAATCCAAAACATTGAGAATTCTAAACCAATTCTTAATGAACAAGATTCAATCAACCGATCAAATTTCTCATGTTCTTCACTTTCACTCGAGTGAATCAATCACACCTTGATTGCAATAATTATTTTGTGCAACAATTGTTCAAAGGAAGAAGAAAGAAAAAATTGAATAAGAGAGAAAATTAGGGTTTTAAAAAATGGAGATAATGATGATTTTCTGTAGAGTTTCTCTTTGTCCACAAACTGTGGAAATTCTCTTATTCACTTTGCAACTGCAAAATTCGGTATAATTGAGTTAGCTTGCTTTCTAAACTAAAGCCCAAAATATACAAAAGACCAAAATACCTATTTAGACCTGTGTGAAGCGGCATGCTTTAATATCCTATACAATTCGACACATTAGACTAAATCTAGACACCCTTATTTTGTCGAGCACTATCTACTTCGATATAAGGAATTACAACTTAACAAATTTTACGATCAAAACTGATATGAGCTAAATATTTATAAGTTATATTGAATTGAATTTGTGTGTTACCGTTCAATATATTTATAAGTTATATTAATATTTAATTATTAATTTTAAATATTGTGTCACAGTTCAATAGAATTGTAAAAACTTTCAAATTATAAATTGGATGAAAGCACATGTCAAATAAAATATATCAAAATATTTTATATTCTTATCAAATCCCATAAAACAATACGTTATTTATATAAATTTATAAATTGAAAATGATAAAGGAAATATACTTAGATTAAAATTAAATAAATTGATTTAAATTAAATAAATTGATTTGGTCGAGTATTGATTTAGTAGCATTATTATTGGTAAATGAAAAATTAGAAGAAGAAGAAATCTGTGTCAAATCGTAATCCATTCAAAGGTAGAGACACTCCCGGAATAATTGATTCTTTTGTAAGAATCTGAAATCGCAAAAACCGGCCAAACAACATTTTGCTGATTTACACAAATGTACAGTTTCAAACCTTAAGTAAAAGAATGCGTTACAATATAAAAAGTAAACTCCGACCTACCGGATTCGAACCAGTGACCTAAGGATGACAGATTGTATTACCAACTACAGTCCTCCGCTCTACCAACTGAGCTAAGGTCGGCTTGTTATTAAGTTTTCTTATGTAAAACATATAGTCTATAACATTCAATAAAAGAGACATTAAATACAAAATTGTGTTTATTCTTATACATACATATATTCTTCTCAATCATTTGTTTTCGAGTTAATTTGTGGTTTTTATTTGCGGACTCCAACTCGTCTAGAATGAGCAGTTAACTTAGTGTAAAATAAGTAACTTTAACCTCTACTAAGCGCATTAGTTAAAATTACATGCATATATAAAATTATATTTGGTGAACATATTTCTTATTTTAATGATATACTAAGAGGCCAAATAATTAAAAAAATAAGAAGCTTAATTGTACGTTATACTGAAACCAGTATTTGTTCTGAAATTCAAGCACAAATAAACATTTTATAAAGTTATTGTTGCCAAATCACTTATTAATGCTTTTTCCATTGCCAATATTTCATGGGAATCTGAAGCTAAATTGTGCATCACGGTCCCGAACAGAAATCTTTATGTGCGGTTCATCACCCTCTTTAACAACTTTGAAAAGGGGAAATGATTCCCTCCAGAATTCCACCTTCTCATGTTTTTAAAATATTTTTAACCTTTTAATGTGTAGTGCAGATTTCAAGAATCCAAGATCGCAGTTAATACATACACAGAACTAAAAACGGGGAGAAATGAAATTGTTCTATATCAAAAAAATAAGAAATGTGACATTGTACAAAAAAAAATGGACAGCTGCCATACATCGAAATATCAAATAAACGCTAAGCACAAAATCTGCTTCTAATTTCATCTTAATGCGGACAGCTGATATTTTTTCTTTCTTTTGGTGATGTGTATGTTACAACAAAAAAATCGGTTCAAAGTGGTAAGTAAAAAATAAAAGGGAAAAAAAGTTATATTTGTCTATGGAAAAAACCCAAAAATTAATGAAAGAATATATTTGAATACCCCCCATATGCTCACCAAAGATAGCATGAGACATGTACGTTGCCCCATATGCTCACCAAAGATAGCACGAGACATGTACGTTACCGTAGCAGTTTATAACCTATACCCCTCAAATTTTGGAAAAATTGGATGCTGTATAACTATAGACTGTAGTTATGATATAATATGCACATCCAGTTTTAGTCATTTGGATCCATTTCCTCATCTTGATCCCAGATTTGAGCCACATCGGTTTTGCCATCATTTTTGTCAGACTCAGATTCATCAACAAAATCATTACTTTCATAATCTGGCACTCCATCATCTTCTGATTTCACCCCTTCTTTCCCTGAACTTGGCTTTTTAGCATGCTGCATCCATTTGGGGCAAATGTCTTCTCCTCCATATATAAGTTGACCATTCTCACCTCTGACACGATTAGCAACATTGGCAGAAGCTACTCTACAGGAGCATTCTGGAAGTGGATGTGAAAGGAACATTGCTGGTTTTGACAAGAGAGATTGCCTTATGAGGCCTTCTTCGGACATACTTTTGTTAAGGTGTTCTTGCACTAAAATTGTCCAATTATGTTTTGGATGGTACAAATTCTCTCGGATCATATTGAAAAGTTCTGTCACAACTTTCCTGTTAGAAACAAGAGAAACTAGTGTCAATAAAATGGTATAACTTAAAGAAAATTTCAATAGTAAAACCAGAACTAACCAAAACCACAAACAACTAGATGATTTTGAAAGAATCCGAATGCCAAGAAGTTTGAAGCACAGAAACAGAAGTTCATCATACTGATCCCTTCAGATACAGATACATGTAATTTTCAAGGGATCAAGATAATCAGTAAAAAAAATTCAGTATTCTAAAGCAGATTCGCACAAAAGACATGTTCTAGGCTGGTCTGTGACCTGCTACAAGAGGATTGTCTTGTCTAGCATTTGTTTAAATAATGACAGGCATGGATGTCTGAAACAGGACCGAAGAAAGTTGTAATAATGATCGCTACATAAATACTCACTCAACAGTTAAGACTCAACATGACATCACTGTAAGAAGCATTGTTGGTTATTTAAGTTGAGTAGATGATATAGTGTGGCCCGTCTTCTCAATAACATGACCCCCCAAAAAAAGAGGTGGGGGAATAATGCTAGCTTTTACCATTCAATAAACTCGGTAACTTAGCAACTCTATGCCCTAATAAAATATAGGAATTTGATCACTTTTATGAAACCTTTTTACATCACACTTCTTTAACGAACATCAATAAATAGAGACCAACCCCAAAGAGCATTTACCTGTCCGGTCGGTATGTTCTTGAAGAAGCAGTCTCGTACAGCCGATGTCCCATGACAAGGCTTGAAAAATCTGGCCGTCCACTTCCATCATTGTTAAATCCAGGAAAGAAGGCATCTGCTTCCAAAGAAACAATGTAATCTAGTGCATCCCAAAGCAACCTATGCGCTTTCATCCTCAGATCCATAGGTGAAGGATCGGGTTCTAAAGGGGTCTCATTGATCCAACCATACCAGCCTTCTTTTTCATGCTGGTAAATTGGTCTATTTGGAGGTGGAGGAAGAGGCCGGGGCCGAGGACCAGCCCTCTTCCATTCTTCTTTGAGTTCTTTCTCGCTTTTTTCAGGAGGTGACCTAAAAATATTTTGAGGAAGAGGTGTTTCAGGTCCAACCAAGTCAGACAATTCTTTCTCACTGCACAAGGAAGTGTGATCCAGTGTATTCATAAACATGGACCGCAAAGGAATTAAAACACGTTGACCTCCAAATATTTCAGAGCCAGCAAGATAAATAATTGTCTTGGAAGGATAACCCATTACTCGCAGGAGAATGCCAACCTGCAAAAGTTGAAACAGAATAACAGATGTAACTCCTGTATCGTAAAAATTTAAAATTCCAAAAAGGCAATCCATATTTATCCACAAAAATGGAAGCAATGTTCCCAAAAGACAACATTAAATCATTTTATTTGTAAAACAGGTCGAGCTCAGGCTAAATTCTTGCATGCGCAGTTGGAAAGCCATTAGCTTCTTAGAGTTGCTATACAGGTATTTCTGGTGCAAAATGATTTTTTATTTATTTCAAGTTTTAAAATTATTGATTTCAATACCTCAACTTCCAAATTTTACTCGATCAAAGTTTTTAAGTGTTGAGTGAGCTGAGACATTGTGAAATGGTTGGAGTTATTGCCTTATGACTGGGAGGCCACAAGGTTGGGCCATAGAACCGGCCTCTTGCAAATATAAGGCTAGGATACCTAAAATATATCTGCTACTGTAATGGATTTGATCTTTCCCTAGATCTTCCCATTGCAGGAGCTTGATTTCCCTCAATTTAGGTATCCTAGCCTAAATTGAGGTATTGATTTCAATACCTCAATTTCCAAATTTTACTCAATCAAAGTTTTTAAGAGTTGAGTGGGGCGATGCATAGTGAAATGGTCGGAGTTATTGCCGTATGACTAGGAGGTCAGAACTTCACAAGGTTGGGTCATGGAGACGACCTCTTGCAAAGGGCTTAAATTAAAAGGCAGCTAGCATTCGATAAGCAGGCAAGTTTGGGAAACTAGCACCAGGTACTAGGTCGATGGCATGCAGAACAGAATACTCCTCATCGGTGGTAAACCATGGGAAGAGCATCACCAACCAGCTCCTCAATGGATTCTGTGATAGAATGCCATTAGACAAAATAGCTAAATATGAAAGAGACATTCTAAGCACTATAAAACAAAAATTACTACAATCACTAAAAGATAGACTAACTTGTGAAAGAAAGATAGAACCGGATGCATTCTTAAAAGAAAAAGCTTTGGGCTATGATAACTAAAATATATCTGCAACTGTAATGCATTTGATTTTTCCCTAGATTTTCCCATTGTAGGAGCTTGATAGCACCAGTTTACCCTTTTATAGAATATTAGTGTTGACTTCCTAACTTGCATAGTCCAACCACAAAGTTAGGGCATCAAGGGAAGGATGAGCACTATTTTAAAAGTATTAACTTCCAACTTACCAAAGGAAAACCAGAGCACAGCACGATTGAACTTCACAGTTCACACCATGTGACTCGAGGCCATGTGTTCAAGTTATGGAAACTGGAAACAATATTTTCCACATACCTGCTACAGAGTACATGCCAATAGTGGGTCCAACCCTTCCTTAGACTTGATACCACGTCACTCGAGGTCACGGTTCACCTTAGGTTTAATTGAGAAAATCCTAATTATTGTTATTACATCATGGTTGATTTAGCACTACTACCCCTGAATCCTTCAATTCTCACTTTCCCATTCAACTTAATCATTATCATTAATTAATTAATTTGTTCATCAAATCTTTTAGTTCAATCATATTATATTACTTGTAGTCTAGCAACAAAGAAAACTTATAAGGATAACTCAACTTTTATCACATTTTGGTACAAACAGCATAAAATTGAAAACAGCTAATCAAATGCTAAAAGTTCTTCAAATGAGTCAAATACATTTATGCTTTATTTTTTTTAATGATTCACAACTTCTTCCAATAGTATGTAAAATTGTAGGTCATAAAATCAAGAGAAAAAGGGCCTGTTTGATTGGCTTTTCAAAATCAGTACTCTTTTAAAATTTTAAAAATTGTAAAATTTGTTTGGTTTACTTATTTTTGAAAATTATTTCTTAAAATTGTTTTCAAAACAGAAAAATGAAAACTAGTATAACCTGTTTTGATTTTTGGTATTACTGTTCCAATCACTTTTTAAATTGAAAGCACGGAAAATTGGGAAGTTTTCAGGCAATTTAGTAAATAAGTAAAATAATTTGCAATTTTAATAAAACAGCATAAATTGATTCATTCTCTGTTAGTAGTTCCACCAACACTGCTTCATACACATAATGAAGCAAATTTAACTTTTTTTTATCTGAAATAATTTTTGTTTCCTAAAAACTCAGAAATATAATTAAATTTTATTCTTTACCAATCCATGTAGGTGTAATTATATTATATCATTATATTATAATAATAATAATAATAATAATATTTTATTTTAATAATTACTACTGTATAATTAAACTAAATCATATGGTTAATTATAAAAAGTTTATAATTTTTGTTTTATTTAATGATTAAATTTTATATTTAAACACAGGTAATATAATAATTAATTATGATAATTTTTTTACTTTATATTAGTTTATCAATTATAAATAGCTTTTGTCTTAATTTTATTTAGTAACTAAATTGTGTATTTGTATATATAATTTTATATAATTCAAAATTTGATTATTAAATATAATAAAAATAATTTTCATTTATATTAGTTAATAAAATAATTCTTAAAGGTCAAATAATCAAATGTATTTTTTACTTCTAAAACTGCTTTTAAAATTTTGTTAATCAAATAATTTTTTTATTTTTCATTTTCAAAACAGTTTTGAAAAATTATATTCCCAAACAAATTTTTTATTTATTCTCTTCTTTAAAACACTTTTTTAAAACAGTTTTATAAAACAAATTTTCAAAAGTAAATTTGCAAAACTAATTCAAACAAGCCCTTCTGTTTCACAGTACATGTACTTGAGTGAAAACATATGAATTCTAAAATATGTTCAGCAGGGATTTTACCAATCTACTTCTAAGAAAGGTATATACAGACAAATTGAATATCCTGTTCTCTTGGGACTGTCTTAAAGATATTTGCATGGATACAGGTATGATACCGGGTACAGGACTTTAAGAAATACTATGGTATGGGTACATTAAAAATACGCAAAGGAAATGTCTTTTATAAGTATAAAATTTATCAAAAAAGTTATACCATAAACCGTCTTTTAAGATTTACTACAGAACATATCAAGAAAATTAAGTTAAAAAGAAGATATTAACATAACAAGTGTCTGGGACTTGTTATTGTACAGTAAAAAATAGGGACTGTTGGAGTACCCGTGTTCAATTGGAAAATAAATTTTTATCCAAGTCAACAGGTGGGGGGGACTATTGTTGATAAAATATTACTCCTATAAACAATGGTAACACTTGACATACAAGCTTGGCACCCATCCAGGAAGAGTGTCGAATGGAGTCAGTGTTTACATTGGTATTGTCTCCAAGTACGAAAGGTTATTTTTAACTTTTGAGAAAAGATTTAAAAGTGACACCAATTATAACTGAAAACAGGACAAAACCACGAAATCATACTGGAAAATTTAGCCTACCTCTTCAGGCATGAGGGGACATAGACCTTTATCTCTTTGCAAGTGTGAATCCACATTCAAATCCTCATTGAGAATTTTATCCTTTATCATTTGAGCCCTTCGATGTTGTATGAGTTCAGTGTGTACATCCTAACAAAAATAAAACCTTAACAAAATAAACAAGGAGGGGAAAAAAGGCAAGGCTAAGGATGATCTCTGTCTGCCAATTCAAATATTACAAGTTTCTAATTCACCCACTGCTACTTAAAAGAAATCAGAAGCGTTGTACCCCAGAAAGGTTTATACACGGTAGAAGTAGAACAATATCTCATTGGTAGTGGTAAGGAAGAGAAACACAACAAACCTGAAAAAGCTCTGCACAACCATTGTAAGCCAAGGTTTCTCTCAGTAGGCCAGGATGATATGCTAAGAAGGGTTGCCCCAATGATCTCAACCTAAAAAGACAAAAATTTCTTATACATCAAGTCATCAACTCCAGAAAAAGTTAATTTCTGATGAGCAAAGCGTGACCACTGACCACCATAGAGAAAATCCATATAAAACTCGACTGGAAACCTAAATTGTTAGCAACCCACGACAAGGATAGAAAAAGAAAGAAAGGAATAATTTATTTCTTGGCTGACAAATGTGTGAAACAAAGAAAAATATCTCTCGTCCACGGGGTTTCCACTTTCATTCAATATAAATAAATTTAAAGGATTCCTTTATTAGGTAACTAATTCCCTCTAAATAACTAGATAAGTACTCTGACTGTGTCTCATTTATTTTCTTTTCTGTCCTAATATAAGCCCCATAACTTCTAACAAACTAAATTTCATTTTGTTATATTGGATACCAGAAACACGCTAAAATATGCATTTTAAAGACTCCCTAAAAAACCGGCAGTTCCAAAAAACAAGGAAGTAATCTGTGATAGTAAAGCGTGTGGACATCAATTAGTTTACATGAAAGGCTTTCATACTTGTTAACCATACGATGGCCAAGCATTTGAATTTCTGGACGAAATTGAAGAGCCTGGAAAGAAACCCTGCATCTTAACCTCTGAATCTCTGCCATGGTAGGTGGGAGTACGGACTGCAGAAACAAAATGTGTAAGAATGAAAATTCTAAGGATTTATTAGTTTCAGAAAATATTTTCTGCTTTCACTTATAATTACAAATCTGTCAGTTTTTCACTGGTCTCCTGTTTTCAAAGGTTTGAACAAAAAATCAAGGAAAGCAAAAAAAAAAAAAAAAAAAAAACAATTCCCTTGCTACCAAAAAAAAAAAGAATATATGGAAGCATTTGAATGAAGAAAAATGCATAGGAAGGTTTGTGTGATGGAAAACTGCAGATACTACTATAATTGAATTACAATCAATGTGCAAAGTAAAAATTATATGATGCGGGAACCTAAGAAACATTTAGCATAAAACACTTGATCTAGTTTAATTCTTCCACTTACTATGTGCATTTGTTAACATATTCAGACAACAATTTTTTTGCTTAAGAATTAAGCTAAGAAGATCAAGCATGTACATGGAAGTCTGAAGTCAGGCCAGGATTAGACCTTAACAAGAGCTTATCACAAAACTTCAAAGTTCAAAGCATGAATGAAATACTTTGGATACAGAAATGAAATATTTTACTTTCTTCCAATAAAATCCTATATCCACGTAAAACAGAAGATCAATGCTTCCTGAAGCAGACAACATCGTTTACAAGATGGCAATTTACAACAATAGCATTAGCTAACAATCTCAGGGTACTTAAATACCTGCAGTGCTCCACCATTGGAGATAATTAATCCAATAACCTTGGATTTCTTTAGCTTTGGTAAAAGTTCTTGAACGTAAAAGTTTGGAGAAGCTGAACTTGAGGGCCTAAATGTAGGAAATTCATTTCTTTTTCTCCTTTCCATCAAACTTTCAGGCAGGGTCTTTGCAATAATTACATCGTGTTTTAGATATGTTATGAACTGATCCTCGTCATAAAGATAGGAGAAACTCTTGAACTTTGAGCTGAATAAAAATTTTAAGAACAAGAATAAATATATAAATGCATCACAAAAAAAAATTATTAATAATCCCTCTGGTCCTTAATATAAGAAGAAAAGCAAAAAACCTCAAAACCAATGTAATTATTAGTTGTGGTAGCTTTTTGAGTAATTTTACAAATATTCATTAATGGAAAATTGTTTAGTACTAAATACATTCACTTATATTAAAAAGAAAAATATTAAATGAAGGCTAAAAAAGTTTTTCAAACAATAAATAAACTTTAAAAATTTTGACAATTTCTTATAAATGGGACCAAGAAAAACTCCCAAAAAAATTATAAGGAGAACCGGAGGTAGTAGCATAAAGCACATTGGCATGCTAGTAACCGCATAAAACTTCCTGCACATACCTTATTCCTTTTGAGCGAAGAGTCTCTTGAATTTCTGGAATGATGAGAGTAGCATTTAAAAGCCTAGATATAGCGACCAGATCACAGATCTATAAAATCAAGAAAGGTGTTGTTAAGTTGCACAAGAAATAGGAATGACTTCACAAAAATAAGGGACTTCTTCCCATCTGGTGGATCATACCGATGATCTTATCTTCTCAAATCCACCGAAAACTTTTGCATAGATGAAACCATTGCTCCGCTCCTTTGGATCTGGGAAGGAAAGAAACACGGGTTTGAAGTGGAAAATTTAGAGGATGAAAATGCCACAATGAGGATATATACATTCAATAAGGTTTACTCATTATTAAAATTTGACAAACGTCGAGATCACCAAATAATAGTAGCTCAGTTATGTACATTCTTAGTCAAACTAGAGAAAACTCAACAGTTATAGCCAATTTAAGGATATGACACAAATCTTTAGTTTGCCACTTTAGTTACACTCCTCAATGGCAAAATTATCCAAAATTCGATAATAATTAAAATTTCATTTAAAAATCATTTTAAGTATGAAAAAGTTTCAATAGAAGAAATAAACTTCCATTTGTCTATGTTTTCAAAGAGTTTCTCCTCTTGTTTATCATTCACATTCAAATAAGAATGAATACTATGAATTGCATGCTAAACAGACATGAATACAACATCCATTTCTATCTTGAATGTTGTTTAGTGTTTTTATACAATATCTGTGATTCCACTCAATTTGTAATTCAATACAAAAACTAATAGCTTCTGTTAATCATCCCCATGATTGCAAGGAAGCATACTTAACAATCTAGAATCTGGTTGCTAGGTAGTATCTTGGCAATTGTAAATAAATACATGACTTCATTTAAAATGGAACGTATAAGTGTACAAGAAAACAAAAGGATAATCACCAAGATGTAAAATAGGAACAATTCAACAAAATTTTATGCCGTAGCCACTATATTACAAGTAAAAAATTGCCCACTTTTGGACGTAACATGTCTCCAACTTAAGTCAAAATTAATTACCAGTATAATTGCTTCTAGCATTGGAACTAGGTTGCAGTGCTTCCAAAGACTTTATGGAACCCCATAGTTTCTTATTCTTTACAACCTGTAGCAATTCAAGCAAATAAGCTCAATCTATTATGGTGTTTGAAAGGGGATTTTATTTTGAACAAATATTATATATTATACAATTTAATAACTTTAAAAACAAAAGGAAAAATGACAAAGAGCATAAAACTTAACGGTATAAGCCCTTATTCATGTTTATAAACTTCCATATAATTCTCCTAATTCAAAAGTGAAACATTTCACCCTCTAATAAGAACCAACCTGCCTTCCCAACCCGGAACTAAAATCACCAGGAAAACTTGCAATTGCTCTATACGGCACTATATTAACGGTCCACAACTTTGCCAAAGACAGATGAATAATGATAGACGCCACAGATAACGTGATTACAGAAAGAACAACCCATTTGATCTTAGTTACAAATGCCATATTGGCTCCGTGACTCTACATCACCAATGCCTAACGGCCGACTTTGATCTTAGCTGCAACATCTACAAGAAAAATATACAAACAAACAAATTCTCATCAAAAAATCATACTATATATGGTAACATAATTTCATCATTCAATAACAATATTATCACAACAATCCTAAATCCTAAATCCTAAGTCAAACATGCAAACAGATAAAGTTAGACATTGAATTAGCGTAATCCGTTTTCGGATTATTCATCTACGCAGTGCCATTAGCATAAACAAATAAGATAAGTAGAAAATTGAATTGGTATGAGAATACCTAGGGTTCCTCTGGAAGGGTGCAGTTTTGAGGGTAAAGCACCCAGCCAGCGAGCGTCTCAGCTGAAAACTCAATCAATTAAGCGATTTTCGATTGGATCTCTGCGCCAACGAGATTGTGTTCTTCACTGTTAATCCTCCCAGTCCCAGGAATGGGGCAAAGGAGTGTTTGGATTGTGGAAAATAATTGTGATTACGATGGATTTGGATGGTGGTGATGGTGTGAATGCGGGTTTTTTCGGTTTGGATCGAAATTTCAAAATCACGTTTCACGGACGCGGTTCCTTTTGCCTTTCCGGTGTAAATCACAATCACATGGATTTTTCTTTATTCAACTACACTCTTCCCTCATCGACTTCAATATTCGTGCTACACTATTGTGAAATTTCGATAGATCGATGGATGAACCAATCTAAAGCCAATAAGCTTTTTTTTTTTTTTTTTTTGTTAACACATATAAGCATATTTAGAATTTAAATTTAAAATAACACATTTAGAAATTGATTATTTACCTATTATAATTGATAAATGGTTTTTTTTCTTCTTCATACAAGTACATTATTTTATTTTATTTTGTTGAAAGAAAAGGGACAGGCTCAAACACAAAAGAAAACTACCTTTAAAAAGAGCAACACCTCTCCAACATGCCAAAAGAAAACATTTGAGGAACAAGTAAGAAAAACATTAAAATAAATTATAAAATATTTGTAAATATTTAATCTAAACTTTGCAAATAAATCAAGTTTGATTAGCTTCTTTTAAATT
Source organism: Lathyrus aphaca (assembly GCA_963966055.1). Taxonomy (NCBI): domain Eukaryota; kingdom Viridiplantae; phylum Streptophyta; class Magnoliopsida; order Fabales; family Fabaceae; genus Lathyrus; species Lathyrus aphaca. The sequence goes on along the minus strand of OZ014524.1, from coordinate 116,521,250 downwards.
ACTAAATACATTGTCACATCGTCAAACTGAAAGAAATTATCATAAAAAAATTATAATCACTTCTTATTATAAAAAACTAAGTATTTATTTCTTAATCTTAGACAATTTTAAGGGAGATGTTTTACGAGCGTTATTGAAAAGGGTCATGTTCATGGTACAAGATTAATGTTAAATTTCTTTTCACGTTCTAGTGGTAAATAATTTACGTCCTTGTGAAACATTTTAGGAATGAGTAATGCTATTTAGTACGAATGAATTTGAAGAAGTAATGTAAGAATGCACACGTGTCACTATTTTAGAGGTTAATTTTAAATTGATTTTAAATTTAACTTCTTTTTTAATAGGGATCATGGGGTAGTGGTGATAATGAATGATTGAGATTTATTCTTACATTTAGTGTTTTCACCTTTTCTTACTATTAATCATTTTCCTTAGGAAATTTACAAACAACAGAAAAATATAGAATAATCATTTCATATTTGATTTTCAAAGAGATTGATATTGTATATATTTCGACATACACTTTTACAAGTGTATACACTCGATTAGAAGATGAAATATGTAACTTACTCTCTCCTCGTGAAGTTACATGAACTTAATACTCTTATCAAAATAGTTGACACGTACATAGTTGGAATATAATCAATTCATATCAAAGATAATATCTAATTTTTTTATGAACAATCACTCATGGTTTACTCTAAAATTTATCTTGCACACGAGGATATGATTGTCAAAGAAAACACTAAAAGTATCAACATAATTACTAATTGGAGGTTCTATAGTCAACTCATAAGGCATGAGACATGTTGAATCCTAAATGACTATACAATCAAGAGATATAAACAAAAGAGTTGCACCACAATCAAACATCATAAATAAATTAATATCTCTTAAGAGACAGACTTGAATAAAATTAGTGTCACTAGATATTTTAGTTCCACGCGTGGAAAATAATCTCATGTCAGTTAGAGGTTTGATAGTTGAATTACTTTGACTTCTTAGTTGGTATACTTTCCTAGATTTACGACGTGTTGTACTGATGTAGTCTTTCTCATTGCAATTAAAAATAAGTGCACTCATGTGTAGTATTATGCTCTTTCTAGTCACACATTTTACATTTAAGTGGATAGCTTTATCACTCATTCCACTGTTCTTACTAGCATTTGAACTCATGTCCACTATATTTCTTGTGTTCATTCATCCGTCTAGCCGGTTTTCTTTGCCACTTGCACTACCATTCACATTGGCCACATGTATTCCTTCTTTAGTTGATGATCATGCCTTATAGTTCGTATGGTTTCTAAATTTCCCATGAGGGCACAAGTGTGAATATATCCTTTGTCTTAAGTTACCATCTTTTTATCCATGAAGTGCTTGTAATGGTAAATCTTGGAAAGGTTGTCTTCATCATAGATTTTTCTTTTGTTCACTAAAGTTGAAAGATCTATAGACTCTGTCATGTCCACTAGTTTCCTAATCTTTTGGTTGTGCATCCATATTTTGTCTTGAGAAAGTAATACACGAATTTGAACTCATTGGTTGCAACATTTGTTGCACACGACCACCTACTTGTGGCTTCACATGTGAATCAACCGCATCATGTAACACTGAATTTGTCACCCTTACCATATTTTTCAAAGTTTTTGAAGTAACGATATCATTTCTTCCTCTGCTCATCACTATATGCCCTAGACGATTAAGCCAAATGAAAGTAGTGGTAAGAGTATATGGATACCAATAAAGAAAATAATACTACCTTTGTCTCATAAAATGTGTCTCATTTGCAGTTTTTCTTTGTCTCAAGATAAATGTCTATTTACACTATCAATACAATAATTTTTTTCTCACTACTATACCCTTATTTATTAACTTTCAATATATTCAATTACTCGACTAACTCTAATTAATAAGGACATTTTAGTAAATGATACTACCTACGTCTCATAATATGTGTTATCTTTCCTATTTTTATTTGTCTCAAATTATTTGTCCCTTTAAAATATCAATGTCATATTTATTATTTCTTCCCATTAACTTACCCTTTTTATTGTATTTGAGATCATATAACTATTTCACTATCTATTATTAATAAAGTTATTTTAGTAAATGACGCTCGTTTTATCATTGAAATTAACACACTTAACCATTATCTTAAAAAGTGTGAAAAATCTCAAAGAGGACGCATATTGTGAGACGAAGGAATTACTAATTGTATCATTTAAATTAACACATGTACATAAATGATCCGGAGAGGTCCTCGCGGTCTTCAACAAGAATTGTGATGGTGTTTGTAAGAGAGGGGGTGGTGTACCTGCAAGGTACTCCGACACTCAAGTAAGTTTCAATGTAAGACAAACTAAAGTGTAAGGAATTTGGTGATTAGAATTGAATATATGGCCCTCCAAGTGTGGGGGTATTTATAAGGGCACATGCCCGTGGATTGTGGGCGCATAGCCTTTGACTAAGTGTAATTGCCTCCTGTAAATCTGGAGGTCAGTTGGCCACGCGAAAGGCATTATGGCACGTGAGGGGAGGTTGCCAACGACTCTTTCTTACAACAGTCATATCTTTGCTAGTCTCTAATTGGGCTTATGCTCAGACGAATAATGGATTGGGCCTCAATTTGGTGTAGGGCACTTGCAAGGGCGGTCAAGAATAGGAGCCCCTTAAGTCGTTGTGCTCGATCGAGGATAATGACTTAAGGTGTCGATGATCCTAGTCGACGTAACTTTCCTGTAAATGTCACGAGCACATGTTTTCTTTGGCTTTGGTTATTATGTCGAGCAGTTGTCCGTAGGAGGGAGACATACAAACATTGAAAAAAGATTCTCTTTTTGAGAAGACAAAACGTTTATAGCTTTAGTGACATGTGTTGGTAAGCGTCGTAGTTCATTTATGACACCTGGGGGCCAGCCCTAAGTAATAATTATTTGGCTTTGCGATACCCCACACGAGCTTATGGCGTTATAAAAGAGGGAGAAGGAACTCATTTGTTCACTTCACACGAACTCTTCCTCTCACCGTGAAACTTTTTCTCTGCAACCTCTCGTCGGACGTTCATCGTCGCCATTGTCAAATTCCCATAATTCTGACATGGATCAAGGTAATATTCATCCTCACCCTTCTCTTCGGCAATTTTGAATGATGAACATTCATCAATTTCTCATGAAATCCATAGGATCTTCAACATTTTTGGGGATTCCTATGAATTTCTGGAAATTTTTTGATGAATGTTCATTAAATGCGTATGAATCTCATGAAGAACTAAGGTTAGTTTTAGGACATAAATAGATAAATGTTAGATCCCTGCTAGATTATGGTTAGGACGTTTAGTGTTAGTTGATAGGACATAGGGTATTCGTAGTTGGTGGTTAGCGTATGGGGCATATCCCCGATAGACTTTAGAGTAATGTTGCTCTTAGCGAGGCTGAGTCCGTCGTACCAGCTTTGTCCCCATAGTGTTTTCCTCAGTTAAGGGGCTGACCTGGGGCATGTCCTGGGTCCTTATCGAAGCCCTTTAACTTGATTCGCAATGTAATGATGGATTTGAGATCGTCAAATTCACTATGTTTCCTCTACTTTTCAGGTGAAAGGAGTTAAAAAACCGCACAAAGAGTCGAGAAGAGTCCTTCGGGTCACGCTGCTTTGGTCGCGGACGTCCTCGCTGCTGACCGACTGTGGATTATGGATGAGCCGCTCAAGATAGCGTCTTAGTTTGCTATAAATACCTCTGATGCGTGGGGTAAAATTGAGAAGAGGAAGAAAGGGGGACTCGTAAACTGGAGGGCGTTACCTCCGAATCCCGATCAGAGGATTCGCTCGCGTTTTCCCGCCCTTCGCTTTCCAATGTATGAGTTCACGTTTCGTGAGGCTGGGTACCCATTGCCCTTCACGGACTTCCAGGAAGCGGTTTTTACCCATCTCGAACTTGCGTCCTCCCAGTTGCACCCAAATGCCCTGGCGCTCATAAAGGGCTTCGAGCTGGTGTGTTGTTACCTGGAGGTAGGAGCGACTATTAACTTGTTCTTCATGATCTTCCATCTTTAGAGGTAATCCCAATATGTCTGATACAGCAGGGTGTTGTTAAAATAAGCGAGCATACTTTTTAAAGCATATCTGGATTCTGTTTGTAATTTCAAATACCGTTTCTACATCATTCAGCCAAGCTCGCAGGCGGGCAAGGATTAGCTATATTATAGGGAGGTCGTCGATGACAAGGAGAGGTTAGTGGCCCATTTTCCGTTGGAATGGGTGGATGTTCACTTTCGGCATCCCAACGAACATTACATTACTAAACCCGAGGATCTCAACGTTGATGACACAACGGCGTATAACACGTTGTTCATCTTCGTTGCTAGCTTCCGCCCTTCATAACTCGTAGATTCTAACGGGCGTACACTTATTATGCCTGATGGAACACCGACCACCCAGCCCGGTTAATAAATGTAAAGTCGTACCTCAACTGTCCAAACGAGGAAGCGACGATGCAACTCTTAGGTGTTTTTTTAGCTTTGTTAGTTTTCTATCCGAGGATTTGTTTAGTAACTAACTTGTTTCTTTGTTTCTGCAACTGAAACGACCGAGATGCGTGAAAGTCTGGTGAAGACTATAATGCCCGTATTTAAATAATTAACTTAATTAAATATTATTGCGTATTTTACCGATTAATTATTGTTAGGTTGGTGTTTTTGGTCGTTTGTGTCGTTGAGTTGTTTAAGTTGTTTAAGTCGATATTATGTTGCAGGTTAAGTTGTGTTTGGGTTATTTAATTTAATTAAGTCGAATAAATAAAATAAGTAGTAGTGATATAATATTAAGTTGGACTTAGTTATGATGTGAGAGTAGTAAAGTTGGGGGTGCTGTTTTAGGCCCATTAGTAATTAAGCTGATTAGTGATAATTTAGTAAAATTAGACAAAATATCTGATTAGGGTATAATCAGAATTTTGTAAGAAGGAAGAACAAGTCTTAGAGGAAGATCAAGAAAAGGCTAGGTTGAGGATTTTCGCGGAGATTTTTGTTGTAAAATCGAGATGCCTTCAATCCAAGATAAGGGTGGGGTTCGAATTCCATAATCGGGACTAGATAATTTGTATGTAGGTTGGGTTTTTGTATGATTTCGTTATTGTGTTTTGTATAAAATTGTTGTTGTCGATTTCGTGCTAATATCTCATGGAGAATTATGTTGTTCGTGTGGTATTGATGTTCTGAAAGTTGTTCATGTTGTGGAAATCGTTGATGTATATGTGTTGTAGTTGTTGGACTGGTTTATGTTGCAGGAAATCGTGTAGAGAAAGAAGTTAGGGTTAGTAAAATCAATCGTAGAAATTAGTAGATGAATATATACATGGGATTTAGAGTATAAAATCGATGTAGAAACCCAAATAGGCTTGAATGGAATGATGAAGTTGTGTGATTCGTGGCAGAAGACAGGTTTGTATGCTCTCTGGTATTTTGCGTAACAAATCCGGCAGTACGCGTAATAAGGTAGGGCATTACGCGTAACACATCCCCATTACGCAGGCATTACGAGTAACAGGTAAGACATTACGCGTAAGAGGTTGCGTGGAATATGCATTACGCGTATGGGCATAATGGGTGCAGAAAAATGCAGTTTTTGGCGTTTCGTCTTGTTTTTGCATTCGTTTCAAGTTAAGTTGATCTTAGACCTCAATTAAAGGTAAAATAAGTTGATAATAGTAGATTTGAGGATTTAAAAATAATTAATATAGAATTCTAATTGATTAAGTCGAAATTAATCGTTTTCCATGTTGAAGTTGTACTAAGTTGTTATGAATTATGTTATCCCGATCTTTGGGAAAATATTAAGTTGCAGGTTGATTGACCAATGTTAAATTATGTTTTTAAGTTGTAAGTTGTTAAGTTGTTAAGTGTTGTTCATGTTGTTGTTGTTGTATGCCATTCATAGTTGCATACATGTGCATATTTTCAAGTTGGAGCGAATGCTCGATTCAAGTTGGCCTGGATTGGCAAATAAGTTGTTGATGCCTCAATAAACTGGCAAAATTTCAAGTTAAGAGTTTACTCCAAATGGTACCACATGCATATATAAGTTGAGTCGCATTTTATCTATGTTGTTATTGGTTGTTGGTTGTTGGTTGTGTAAAGTGGTGTGATTGTATGAATTCTTGCTTATATATTGATTATCATACTCTTGTTTATGTTATTCGATATCTCACCCCTTTTATTTGAATGTTGCCCTCCGTTGTTAACGTGCAAGTAACCAAGATTCCAGTACCCAATCGTCCCAAGTTGGTGTTTGTCGCTATGATACGTAGCACTTCGGGGGGATGAACACATGTTTTGTTTTGTGGATTTTATTTAGTTTATGAACTCATTTTAGTTGTTTCGTGTTGAAAACCATGTTGAAGTATATGATGTTGAATAAACTTGAAGTTGTTTTAAACTTGCAAATTTTGTTGAATCCGCTGCGTAGTTTGTGAAGCATGATTATTAATGAAGTTTTGTTATTTAATTTTAAAGTTGAAATGTGATATCCCATGTTTTGGTGAAATTTTTTATAACTCTGATTTAATATTAAAGTCGGGTAGAAATGGGGTGTTACATTAATGGTATCAGAGCAAACCGGTCTATCTGACCAAGTTGTCGAGTCGTAGTTGTCTAACAATCGAGTATTGTTATGTGGTTCTAACTTTTTTTTGTTGTAGTGTTAAGTTGAGGTGGCTGGAAGAAATGATGTTGCGATGGATGCTGCAATGCAAGCAATGACTTAAGTTGTGCAAAATTTACCGGATGCTGGCGGGAATGATGAGTCTTGTACTTTTGCGACTTTTCAGAGAGAGAATCCGCCTACCTTCAAGGGTAAGTATGGACTTGATGTTGCATTGATCTGGTTGAAAGAAATTGAGAGAAATTTCCATTTGATGGATTGAACTCCAACACAAAAGGTTCGTTATGGGACTCGCATGTTGGCCGTTGAGGCTGATGATTGGTGGTTGGAAACCAGAGAAAGGCTGGAAGTTGCCGGTGAAGAGGTCACTTGGTTTGTTTTTCGTAGAGAGTTTATGAGAAAGTATTACCCTGAAGATGTGCATGGTAAGAAAGAGATTGAATTCCTTGCGCTAAAACAATGAAATATGTCAGTAACGGATTATGCTGCAAAGTTTATGGAGTTATCAAAGTTCTATACGCACCATGATGCGGCGACTACTGAATTTTTGAAGTGCATCAAGTTTGAGAACGAGTTACGTTCAGAGATTAAGAAAGTGGTAGGGTAATAGAAGATCCGTGTTTTTGCTGATCTGGTTGATAGTTGCAGAATCTTCGAGGAAGATAACAATGCTCACTACAAGATTGTTACTGATAGAATGGGCAAGAATCAACAAAATCGTGGCAAGGCTTATGAAACTACAGCTGATAAGGGTAAGTAGAAAGTTGCTTCGGGTCATAGAACTAGTGGGGGATATGCTTCTGCTGGTATCGTTTGCTTCAAGTGTGGGCAAGGTGGACATAAGAGTAATGTGTGTACTGTTGAGGTGAAGCGTTGTTTCTGTTGTGGAAAAGCTGGGCATGCGATATCTGATTGCATGCATAAAGAGATGATATGCTTTAACATGTGTATGGCTTAAAACAACCATGATAGAATTAGGTTTTGTCGTGTGTCCCAACACGCATTTGTACGATGTGAGAGGGCCAGGGGCATGGCCACAAGTCGATGTTGCCTCATTTGATAGTTCACAAGGTTGAAGTTCACAACCATCTTGTTCTACTTACCGTAGTCATCTGTCTCATGCATCTACTCCACAAGGCCGTATGTCCCTGCTGATGAAGCCCCCATGCCCGGTCTTGGGCCAGCGCAACCAGACCCACGACCTCAAAAGATCAGGGCCTCAAAATCGGAGAATGAGTTAAAAATTATAATATAATATAAGTAATAAATATTTTATATGCTAAATAAATAACATTTTATTGTGTTAGCCCAACGATGATAAGATTTGTTTTGGAATGTTACGGCTGTGAGTTCGAGTCTCCGGTAGCTATTTCCAACTTATTATTTTTATCTTGTATTTGCTTTTTCCAAATTTATCTTAGAGAGAAGCCAACTTGTATTTTGCACCCCAAAAAAATCCAACTTGTATTTAATATAATGATAAAAAAATTCATATATGCATAGGACGTTTTCATAAAAATAAATTCATCATACTAATATAACTAATAAAAATTATATTTAATTTTTAATTAAAAATCCATCATATAATAAATTCATTTATTATTAAATTTATATGATTAAATATAAAATATTATTATTTTTATTTAATTCTATTACTTCATATTTTATTTTACCGAAAAATTTATCATTAAATTTTATTTTATAATAATAAATTAAAATTTTAGAAATTCAATATTATTTTTTATTAAGACAACATAATTAAATAGATAATAAATTAAGTTATTAAAATTAAAATGTTTTTGAACACTTAATTAGAGTTAATCTAATTTAATGTATTATTTATGAGATTTTATAATCTACTTAATTAGTTTAACTTCTCTTAAGTTTATTAATTTTAATAAAATCTTTAAGACTTTTACTGTTATATATCTTTTGAGACTCTATTAAAATATTTATAACTACTTTTTAGAAATGATGTTTTTTTATATAATATTTTAAAATTGATAACAAGTCATTAAATCAATTTTTTTTCTTATGATTATTAATTATAATTTTTAAATTTTATTTTATTTTATTTATAAATTTTAATATTATTTATAATTAAATATTTAAAAATTTAAGGTTAGTTGCTTAACATTTTATTAGAGTTTAATTTTTATTATTCGTTCAGGACCTCTAAAACACTAGGACCGATCCTGATAGGAGCTTCTAGAACGCTGGTAAAAATTTATGGTAATTAGAGATAAGATTACTTAAAAGGTTCAGTACTAATATTTTGGAGAATATGAATGAGAAGAATATTTGGACGTGATATATATATATATATATATATATATATATATATATATATATATATATATATATATATATATATATATATATATATATATATATATATATATATATATATATATATATATATATATATATATATATATATATATATATATGATGGTTAGAGCAACTTAAGGTGATTCAACTTAAATTATGAAGGATTAGGACATGTCTCAACCATGAAAATGAGAACAATAATTTGTTATATTGCGGTGCTATGTGGTGGAGGTACATTTGTTAATATTACTTTATGTATCTAAAATATTTTATCTGAATTGAATCATACTATTAAGATAAATTTTTTAAGCTTTGACCGACCCAAATCACTAACTATTTTAAAACTTAAAATTAAATACAAATATTTATACATTAATTTTAATAGGTGATTTTTTAGTTGAAGAAAAGAAAGAAAAAAAACGTTTTTCAATCTAAAAAATATTGATAGTTTATCATAAGAATCATACGAAGTATATTTTATGTTAAAATATCATTGGAAAATAATTGTTTTTATCATATTAAGAGTTCAATTGAATAATGAAAAACAAAAAATGTTATATACGGAAGATCTAGTGTAAATGTAATGCGGGCCTAAATTATTTCATTGAAAAAACCCAAATTCCCAAAAGCCCAAATTTAAGAAACCCTAACTCAGTGAATAACACTATATATCATATTTTGCGACATTTCTAAGCAGCCTCTTCGAAAACCCTAACATTTTTCTGTGCCACAAACTCGTGATTCAACTTATACGCCACAATGAGTTCCGGTGAGTTGGGTTGCATCTACGCCACTTTGATTCTCCACGACGATGGAATCCCAATCACCGTTAGTCTATTATCTCTCTTCAATTCTCTTTCTTTTCGATTATCCCCAAATAGTACCCAGATCTAACATTTCCCTGTTATTTGTTTTTGTAGGCGGAGAAGATCAGCACACTCTTGAAGGCTGCTGATGTTACCGTCGAATCCTACTGGCCAAGCCTTTTCGCCAAGCTTGCTCAGAGCAAGAACGTTGACGATCTTGTTTTGAACTCTGGCGCAGCCGGTGGAGCCGCCGTTGTTTCAGCCGGTGGAGCAGCACCCGCCGCTGGTGGAGCTGCAGCAGCAGAGGCACCTGTTGAGGCAAAGAAGGTACATATTTTAATCCGTTTAATAAGGATTGTGCTTTTTGAGAGAAAAATCATGAATGCTATATAATTGATTGGTGATTTAACCTTATAATATTAAATTAGTAATTTTTCTGCATTATAAATTTGTTCTATTACACTCAAACAATCTCTGTGAAAGACTAACTGAGACTTTATACTAGTCTAGGATGATGAATAAAATGTAGTGTTAAATTAATATCTATATCAACCCCTTTTATGTTGTTTAGGTTCGTAGTATCTAATGAAATTAATTTTTATCATGTTTTTTTAACATTGTATTTTAAACCTGTCAGTAGTTCGCAATCCCATTTTAAACCTGTCAGTATTTTAAACCTGTCAGTAGTTCGCAACCCCTTTCTTCATGTTGTACTTGTGTTTTGCCTTAATGTGTCTGTTCAAACCACTCTTTATTTGTTACCACTACATTTTTCTATATACATTGTCTATTTAATTTCCTTACAGTAAGGTTTGAGAAATTGTATTGATATGTGTAGAATTGAGTTATATTATTTAGGTTAACAATTTGTATTTTTGGTAGTTATAATGTCTGTTCCAGTTATTTATCAGCACTGCCATGACATTTTACTTACTAAATCATTGTGGAACATAGTGAACTTAATACACCTCTTTTTATTGATTTTTCAGGAAGAGGCAAAGGAAGAAAGTGATGATGACATGGGCTTTAGTTTGTTTGATTAGTTTTCTCATTATAGTTTCTTGTAGCCAGACTTGGACTCCTTACAACGAGTGGCTGGATCCAAAACTTGTTTTGCTTTTATAAATTGTTTATCTAAGTGAGTTTTAGCAATCTACTATCACATTTTATTGTTAAATTTTGGTGAATATTTTTGAATGTCTTAATGATATGGTTATTTTCTTATTATATTGACTAAACAGTGTTAATTAGGAAAAATATGTTACCAATAATAATGTTTTGAGAAGTTTTTCAGTGAATTGATATGTTGAACACTGATATGTTATCTAAAATTTATGTTGAACCTTGAAGTTGTTCATTATTAATAATACATGTTAACATCTATAAGTGTACGATAGCTTGTTTTCAATACCTACCTACTTATTAGCAGTGTACTACTGTACTTGTGATTTGCAGTCTGTCAAGCTATTAAGCAGAGATCAATATTACATTTAACAAACACTGATGTATACTACACCTTCATGATGTCATTATTAATAATACATGTTAACATCAATTGTATATATACATCTCAATTGTATGATAGATTTCATTACAGTTTTAATACCTTCTTTTAAGCAATTCAATTTAGATAGACCATTACTATTTTGAGTAATACTTTTTTCTCCCCCCGTGGTGTTTTTCACACCTCTTGAAATTTGAAAATGTGTTTGGAAATGTAAGTTTGGCCGTAGCTAAAATGTGGTACACTGTAATGATAAAATGAGACACCCTATAGAATCATGTCATGTTGTTGTCTGCATAAGCCCGATGTACAAGAGTTTACACCCTACAGTATTTCTCTATTACCAAATGACTCTCGAAATCCTTAAGTATGACATCAAGATTTTTGCGGTGGGGGGTGCAGTCCCATAGTGAATGCCTTAAAATAACTTGCAAATACCAAATTGGCGCTTCACTTGCTTGACCAGATACACATAGATCAGAGATGATTTGTGAGTCAACCATCAGGAGTATAATGAAATGATGTACATCTGACGCATCTTGCGGTTACCATCGTATGTGTTGAATGCAACATCATCTGCTACATGACATCCAAGATACACTTGGAATGACTCAATCGCCTGATTCCCTCTGAGCGGTGCAAAGACGCAAGCATGAGGCAAGTCCTCAATGTAGTCAGACACATGTTCCCATCCAGAAATGCGAGGAAAATGGAAGATCCCTCCGAGAGGCGCAAAGACGCAAGCATGAGGCAAGTCCTCAATGTAGTCAGACACATGTTCCCATCCAGAAATGCGAGGAAAGTGGAAGATGATTCATCCCTGAAAATGGTTCAGATAAAATATTAGTAACAAGTGTAATAAAAGAGTTATGAATATACTAGCGAGCCCAGAGTAGCGAATAACACCCTTGAGCCAATCAACTTCGGGTTGTACCAGTTCCAAAATCTTCCTTACGTGATTTACAAATTTTAAACATGGACGCTCCTATAAAAAAAATATCACCATCAATCTAGATTAAATTATTTTAATATATATATATATATATATATATATATATATATATATATATATATATATATATATATATATATATATATATATATATATATATATATATATCCTTCCCAGACATGTCTAGCAACATGCTCCATAGAGATGATGTAAGGAGGTGTCAAATGGCCCTTTTAGATAATTATCTACTGACATTAGCAGCGAGTTTCTCATGGACTTTAGGGGGTTTCCATGATCGGTCCTAACTTTTTAGAGGTCCGAAGTGAATAATAAAAATGGACCCTAATAAAAAAAATATTATTTTAAAGAAAAACATCATTTATGTAAATTGTAAATAACATCAACAACAATAATATCATTTATCCTTGAAATTGAAATTGATCAATCCCGCAATGTCAAAGTCGAATCGATAGTTCCCAAACATTGAAGTAGAACAAATATTTTCCATATCGTTGAAGTTGAATAAATAAATAAATGAGTTAGCTTTTCCATTTTACTAAAAAAGAATTTGAAAAAAAAACTAGTTAAACCTATAATTCTTTTTTTTTTTAAAAATAAAATAAAAAATTTAAAATTTAAAATAATATATATGTTAACTTTACAAAATAAGGATAACAACATTATGTTTATAATTCTCTATCACATGTTTCTATTATTACTTTATTCGACTTAAGCATTTGATCCTCTATCACATGAGTGAGTATGGTTAACCTATTATTCTCTACACATGATATTAGACTTAACCATTTATTTGCTTCTCTGACTACTTTTTTTGAAAAACCATTTCAATATTTTAACCATTTCAATATTTTAAATCTCTCCAATCAATTGTATACATAACCAATTTAATATATTGTCAGTGACAAATTCATAATCAATTTAAATACATAATCAATTTCAATATTTTGCCCATATAATTCTCTTTTAGTCTTTTTTTCCGGTGAACATTCTCTCACTCACAGACGAACATCACCATGTTTTTATGTTATATTTTCACTTTCTCTTTCACTTAATCACTCTTCCCACATCTTCACTTTGTCTCTCAATCTCCATTTCTTCAATTTCAAAAACAAAACAAAAAAGAGGAATAGATGAGAACTACCTCAAAGTCGGACGCGGTGGTGGATCCATTGGTTTTGGCGTGATAGCGGCAGCGCGAATGAAGCAGTGGCTGGAGGCTGGGGCGGAGCGATGGCCAATGAACACACAAACTGGTGTTGGAACAGTTGAAGCGGTGGATAAACCGTAAACAAAAAAGGGAATACGAGAGAGCAAAGAAACGTGAAGGAAAAATAAAAATCTAATTTTTTTATTGGATTTACTTTTATTTTAATTGAGTTTGTTATTAACTGGGTTGCTATTTAAATTATTTAAGCTGATATATTGTTATTTAAACTATTTAAGCTGATATACTATCGAAATAAGTACAAAAAAATTGGGCCATCTAATTTTAGAGGCCCAGGGCAGTGGGCCTGCTTGCCCTGCCTCAGGGTCGTGCCTGATCATGGATGTAAGAATTTGGAAGTCATTTGCAAGTTTGATTTTTGTAAACAAAGTCAACCATGAAAGGTGGACTTTTTGTTGACCAAGTTCTTTATGGGATCATTTACATGTTAATGGATTGACACTTGTTTGATTCAATACATGACAATTCAAACTAAAGAGTTCAAAGATTTATAGTTCAATATTTCAAATTTTGAAAGTTGGAGGGAAAAGACACTACGCTTGAGAAATAAGTTAAAAATCACATTCAAAGGCCAAAAATCTCATTACAAACACCAAATTTGACTACAAAAAGCCAACGTATAAATTATATAGAAAAATCCATCTTTTGACCTAGGTGTACTTTCTGTCAAATAGTTGACAAAAGTCAAACTAACTGCAATCATTATTTTATCTTCATCCTAAAAATATCCCATCTTTGTGCCTCCAAGGTCTTCAAAATCTTTTCATGATTCATACCAAACATCAACCATAACGCTAAACTTTGATCATGCCATGCCAAACTTTGATCATGTTATGCCAAACCAAGTTTAGTACAGACTAACAAGTTCACTTCAGCCCTACACCATTAGAATAAGTCAACATTATGCATATAGTCAATTATGTTATATCATGATGCACCTTAACATGTATTTCATGTACATTCCAACTCTAGCCATGACCATTCAATACACAAACATAAGCACATGCATATCCAACATTCAGCAACACACATACACATAACCTACACAACAAAGTTCAGCAGGTATGCCATAAGCACGTAGGTTCAAGACATGTGATGTGATTCATCATTCAAACACTTGAAATAACCACTACCAAGTAAATCATCAATTCAAGCCACCAATTTCCATTTAACATCAACATTTCCTCTTTTCTTTGCTTAACAACTATCTTGACCAAACTGATTTTCAACTAACATGTAAAACTAACAATTTAGATCATTCCATACTATATAGCACATTCCGAACACAATCAATTAACATAACTAACATCTCTAAATCCTAACTAATTATTTTTCTTTAATAGTCAAGTTCCATAATAGTTCAAAATAGCCAAACTAACTAACTCCCATTCTAACCAAAACACAACAAACCACCAAGGCCAACCAACTCTAACAATTAACCAAATCATTCATTAACCATTAGTTCCAACTAACATTGTTTTCATTAACAAAGTCCAACTGGTATAACAATTTCAATAGTTAACTATAAGACTGCTAATTGAACCACTAACTCAAGCCAAACACTAACAAACCTTCTTAATTGGTTCAAATAGCATAACAAGATGCATCTTCTTTTCGGTATCCTAACCAATAAAAACTCTGTAGTTAAACATGTTTGACCTGAAGTAGTATTGGGATGGGTGATCTTCTGGAAAGTTTCCCGGAAAGCATGTGAGTGAGAACAAATCAAGTTGAAAAGACTCATGTTGCTTTGTGGGGTCAGTCGATAATCTTGGAAGCATTTTGGGGTGTTATATATGACATTTTAGGGGTGTTATATAAAGATAATGTGTTAGCACCCTTTATATTCATGGTTATCCACAGACTCTTAGTTACTTAGCTCACTTATTTGTTTGAAAAAGGAAAGTGTAGTGTGTGTTTAGAAATTTGTCTAAGTACTTTGTAATGATCCTCGTATGGATATATACAAAACCTTGTTTTTGAAGATATTTGAAAAGAGTGAGGTGTGAAAAGTACTTTTGAAATGTGAGCAAGTAACTAAGTTGTACCTACCTTAGACTAGTCTTTCATGTTCTTTATTTCCTTTCAAGGCTAAGACTGTCCCTACTATTAAGGAGTAGGTAGTCATTACCTTGGCTTTGTTAAGTGACGGACGTAGGGTCATCGTATGGTCAATGAAGGCAACTAAAGGGGTGTCTTTAGCAATTCGTAGGGACTATCATCATATTTACCGAAGGGACAAGATCATTATATCGTAGACAACCTCGTAGGGACTTGATCTTTTAATCTGAAGGGCCTATGATGATTTTAATCTGTAGGGAATTTGCTTTTAAAGACACCCCCACTTTCGAGGGACTTGACCATATTAAAGGCAACCAAGAGGGGAAACCCTAAGAAGTGCAGATGGCGATCGTAGAACGATCGACTTACGTGTGTGAGTGATTATATTCAAATATTTAGTATTTTTAATTAAATTGTCTAAATTCATATTAATTTCAATTAGGTTTTGCCACTCCATATTTATTAACCACGCAATTATCAAATAAAAATAAATGACGGAAAATTAAAGGAAAAAAAAGAAATTCCTAAACTATTACAATGCTTCGGGGCAGTTACATAATTATTAGGCGAAAAATAAAAATATAAAAAATTTACAGGTGAGAAACATTTACATAATTATAATAGCGAAGAAGAAAAATATCAGAGCAACAATAACAAGGCAGGTTATATGAATAACATAAAAAAGAGGAAAATGTTTAAAGTTTGAAAAATATTTAAGGGTTTGAAAAGAAAACTTTAGGTTTAATAAATAATTAGGGTTATAAAAGATAAAATAGGGTTTAAAAAAAGTAAATTAGGGTTTATTAATAAAAATTAGATTTTTAAAGAAAATTAAACTAATTGTTAATTATAATTAACTAATTTAGAAAAAATATATAAAACTAAATATATACAAAATTATTATTAAAGGAATAATTAAGAATTTAATGAAATAAGATTATTAAGAGTTTTTTAGAAAAAAGGTTTTTTTTTAAATAAGTTAGAATTAGTTTAAGTTAGTTATTTTATTTTTTATTTAAAATTAATTAAAATAATAATAAAATAAAGAAATATAAGAAAAACTAGAAATTGTTCAAAAAGAAAGGGCCTGGGAATGGAACCCAGGTCCAGTACCTCCCAGGATGAGTTCCTTGCCAACAGAGGTCTTGAAAGCCTTAGACGCACGCATTTACCACCAGACTATTCAGCGTTTGGTGAAATAAAACGGAATTAATAAAATAAAAGGGAAACTTAAATTTGAATCCTGAGTTTGGCGCCACCAGGTCGTCTTCTTCCTCCAGCCATGCGATTTTTCCTGCGAAAATTCCTATAGCATTACCTGTGAAATTAAACTTGCAGGAAAACCTGTGTTTTTCAAATATCACGTAACAAATAATATCATGTCAAATTAATTGTGTCAATCAATCACCCATGACTTGTGCAATTCAACCATGTTCTTAAAAGGTCTTTAAATGACCTAAATCGTGAGGCCACAAATTTGACCTAAAAACCCTAGCAATGGCACATGACTAATCCTGCATCAAAAATCAAATCATAGGTACCAGAAACAATCTACACATGATTATGAACAATAAGCAACAATCAAAATTAAATTAGATTGCGTATATGAATGAAATCGAAAATTGAAGTTTCAAGACAAAATATGGATTCAGTTTATGAGTTTTTGCGTGAATTTGATGGTGGTGATGAGTGCAATGCGCTCAGAAGGTTCTCAAGAACATATTGAAACCTTTAAAACACTTTGAGGACCTTTGGAAAGGCAAAACCGAAATTTCAATTTTTTTGAAAAAAAGTTTGAAGTTGATATGGTGATTGGTCTGCAGAAAATCGTCCCCTAATGCTTTGGTCTTGTTGTGCTTTTATCATAAAGTGAATTAGGGTAAAGATTTTGGGATTTTGATGAGTTCTTGTGGATTACTTGAATTTGAAGAAATCCATGATCATAAATGTAAAAAAAATCAAATCTCCATATTCCTCAAAGGTCTTGCACGAATTTGTGTGATTCCAATCATCTTAAACACCAAATCTTTGATCCAAAAATAGACATTAGATCAAATATTTGATTTTCATATTTTATTTTAATTAAAAATGAATTTTAATGATTAAAATCCAAAATAATGTAAAAATAAATAATAAACATCAGAATGATTGATCATTGGGTCTTGCATGACTTTATCTTTGAGATTGAGTTGCAATTTTATGGGCCCATTTGGAAAATTTTGGAATTAATACCTTTTTTGCTTCATACACCCCTTGGAATTTTCCCAACTTTGACAAGGCACAACTCCCTCAATTTTAAGGATATGAAGGTGTTCTTGGACTTTTTAGAAATATTAGAGAGTCCTCTAACCAACCATTTTGGTCCCATATCCATATCCTTTACCATTTTCAAATTATGAGCTTTGGAAAAAGTTGACTTTTTGTTAACTTTCAAAAGGACCTATAATGTTTTAGCTAATACCTTCCAAATGAAGCATTTTTAGGCTTGGCTTGTGAGACACAAAGTTGTAGAGAATCCAATTTCATTCAAAATGAGATTTGGATGGGAAATTTTTGATGAAGTATGTGAAAGTTATGGCTGGTCAAAGTTCATTTCACTTTTACTATGAAACCCTAATTTAGAAACTTCTTGATTCTTGATGATATGAGATTTCCTTGATGAATCATGATCAACCCTTGATCAAATGATGAATTTTACCTCATAATATTGATGTTGACAAAAATTATTGAAGTTTGACTTTAAGTTGACCTCGGTTTGACTTTTTTACCAAGTTGACTGATTTTTGAATACTTGAACATTTGACTGGTCAACCTTATTGAGAAAGCTCTGAAACTTGAAAGGGGGGTTCTTGAAGACATGTGAGATGTTATGAAGCTCACTTTAGGCCTTGTAAGTCAATTTAGCTTGGATAAATTCAAAACCCTATTTCTGGATCCATTGTTCATGAGGAGGCTTTATCTTCAATCTTTTTGACCAATTGTGAACCTTGTGAACCATGTGAACCTTGAGAGAACTCTTGAGACACATTGCTTTGATTGTGGGAGGGCAAATTTTGGGGTACAACATCTGCTATGTCAAAAAGAGTTGGTGTGACCATTCCACAAGGGAAGTGGAAATTGTTATAAGTACTATCCAAGAAAAAGAGGGAAGCTAAAATCATGTTGGGACAGTAGCTGGATCCTATTTTCGACATCTGGATTAAGTCGAAGATCCCTATATCTTTCCAAAAGGGTGTCATGAATTTTTCAATCTTTGCTAACCAAGCAAGATAGTCAGAGGGATCTTTTGCCATGGGATTGGTTCTAAAGATCCTAGCATTGTTTAGGTGGAGCAAATTCAGACCTTCATCAGTGGTCGAATTTGAACCTTCAGTTGGTTCTTCAGTTTGCTTGGGTTTAACCCCAGTTCCTATGGGTTTTAGGCGTTAATACGAGGTGAAGTATTCTTTTAACCTATATGGGTTAGTGCCTGGGTTTGGGAGAGGTCCTAAGATAGAATGACAAACATCAAAAACTAGTATAGGAATTAATACCTGAGATTTGTAAATGCTAGCCTTTTCTTTTTCATTGGGAGGCTCTGGGATGTATTGTTTATTTCCAACAATGTTAGGTCCATTCAACCTATGTGCATATGGGAATGAAGTAGAGCTCTTGGTCTTTTTGCTGCTGGAAGATTTGATGAAGGCCATTGTTGTCTTGAAAGAATTTTTCTTTGCAGTTAGAAGAATGTATTTTTTGCTTGAAGAAAAATAAGATGGCGTAAAAAGTTTGAAGGAAGAAATGGGTTGCTATTTATAGGCCAAAAGAAATTGAAACGGTTAAGTTTAGTTTGAATCATGGGCCATGTGGCGAACGTTTTCGTGAAGAAAGTGGGGTTGATGGCAGTTGGAAAGTCTATGATTTCCTAGGTTTTAGGGAATGATGGAGTAGTGTTAGAAACGTGGGCTGAATTGACATTTCTGAGAAAAATGTGATGATGAAGATTTCTAGGGATTTGGGGTATCTAGTCTTGGAAATGATGAAAATGATAAAGGTGATATGGCATCGAAATAATTCTTAACAGCAAATGAATTTTTCTCCAAAGTAGTCGAAAAAACATTTGCTGGGGGGCAATTTGTAGACAAGGATTTTCGACGCCATGAAATTGAAGATCAAAATGATATAATTCGACTAAGAAAGGAAGTTGGAAAAAAACATGCTCAGAAAGGAATTTCGACAAAACCGGACAGAGAGATTTTTTTCCCGACAATTTCGACAAGGCTAGATGAAGGTTGTGTTTCGACACTTTCGACCAAGTCAATTGGGGAATGTCCTTTGACTTTTTCGACATAGTCAGATGGCAAGGGTTGTTTTCGACGAGTTCGACAAATTTGAAGGGATGCGTCGTTTCGACGCAAAGAAGAAATTCAAAATTTAAAGATTAAGACGTTTGGCTGAAGGACGCGTGGAAGCGTTTGGTGGAAAGAAGACACGCTGAAGGCCCAATGTTGTAATTGTAGGATTTGTCCGTTAGGGGCAGCTATTTAGTTTGTGTATAAATAGGGCAATTCTTGTCAGAATTGTGAGGGTGAAAATATTGTACAAATTCTTGTAATATACTCAAAGTAACCGTGTGAGAGAAAATAGTTTGATTTCTGGAAAAATATACGTGTGAACACCAGTTTTTATATTTGTCAAGTTTAATGAAAGTTCAAGTTCATTTATATTTCTGCATTCTACAAGTTTATTACATTTAGAAGTCTTTTACTTTTTTCCAGTCAATTTATTTCATACATCCCAAAATTTTATTTATTTTACGTTTTCGTCAAACACATTTACTTTTTTCTTTTAAATATACCAAAATATATAAAACCCTATAAAAGATTGGAATCATGAGATTGTTAAGATCACTATATTGTCGACCAAAACTCGCACCTATGTCCTAGGACTTGTATGTTGGTCATGCTAGTAAACTAATTTAAACGTAAATTAGAAACCAACGATTGTTCGTAAAATTCGACAGCGAACAGAGTTATACACTTAATTAGAGGGATAATTTGTATAACTTGAAAATGAACATGAGTTGACATGTTTATTAGTTGTTGTTGGTCCTATGTTATGTTGTTCTTGTTGTTGTAGTTACATGACATTGTTTTTCATATATGTGAATGTAAAATGTTGATGTATGTTGTGTTATTGTGTATATACTTGTTGATGATAATGTTGTTGTATGCGAATATACATGATGTGGATGATAATCAGTATGGTGGTAAGTTGTTGTTTGCTAGTGTTGATGGAGATTGCATGAAGTAGCTGTTTTAGACATACATGATTGTCATTGATGTTGCATGACATGTGCATGGTATACCAAGGTAGGGTATTTCCATTTGGATCCTAGTGGGAATCATTGTGATGTTGGTGCAGTCATGAAATAGGAATCGTACGTGACCATGAAATAGGGGTCGAGGATGTGATCATGAAATAGGGATCATACTAGACCACGAAAGAGGGGTTGAGAGTTCCGACGGGAACTGGATCTTGAAATAGAGATTGAATTATGGTACCGCATGCATATAGTCAGTAGATCCTAACTGCATAAGTTGTTATTGATGTGTATGATGTTGATACGTGTTGTAGTGTGTTTGTTTATTTGTTGAGAAGTGGTGATCTAATTATCGATACTTGCTTTACTCTTATCATTTTCCTCTTTGGTGATGTAAGTATCTCATCCATTCTATTTGAATGTTACCCTTATGTTGGTAACGTGCATGTGATCAGGATAAGTAAAGTGGTGGTTGGTGAAGTCGATGCACTTCACATTTTTAGGAGTCGGCTCTGATACGTGCTTTGGGTGTCGGGACGACATTTGTTCTTGTTTATTTATTATTTTGGAAAACATTTTGTAATTGCGTACTACTCTATGTTTCTTTTGAAGTTTTCCGCTGCAAGCTGAATTATTTTTGTAAAACGTATCTTTTGAGCCGTGAGGTTTTAGTTGATTGTGACACTCAAAATGATTAGTGTAATTTAATAACTCTGACTTTTATTTATAAATCTGTGGGATAGTTTGGATGTTACAGGGTGTACCTGCAAGACACTCCAATGCCAAAGTAAGACAAGGCATAAGAGTGAGTAAGTATGACTAAAGAGAGTTAAAAGAGTGAATCTTGGATACCCGGTCCTCTCAAGTGACATGGTTTATATAGAGCCCTCAATGCTTGACTATTGGTCCCTATTTTGGGAATGGATCGTGGATCCAAAAAAAAAAACAGGTAACTGCTAGAAATTAGTCGTTGCTCCGAGCATGCCTGATCGGATGGATGTGCATCGGACAAAGGGATATCCGAGCAGGAGCCACATTTGATTGAATCCGGGTAACTTCTCTGAATATCAGGAAAAAGTCTGAAAGGAGCAAAGGAACCCGACCACAGGTAACTGTGGTCGACAATTCTCCTCTTCTAAGGTGCATAGAACCAACGAGTCCCTTTGACATTGAGTTATTGGACCGTCCTGGATGCATGAGTGGATTGGGACATGCCTAGTCATTGGGCCAGTCTGAAACAAGTCTCATATTCAACAAGTTAACTAGAGGATCCCAAGTAGTTCTGATTTGGGGATTAGCCCCCACCGAAACTCAAGACTTAAAGGGAATGTAATATATCTCATAATGGAGGAAATCTCCAATAGATGAAAGAAATATAAAATCCACATTAACCCCTATAAGATTATTCTTGAAGAAATTCATCTAAAACCCCAAAATCAACTCAAAACCTTTAAAAATTGCCTTAATACTTCACACATTCTCTAAAGTAGGGTCAACTATCAAAATAGTATCATCAATATACTAGAGATACGATACCACTGACCCTGATGAATCTATATGAAAGGACAATCTCCTCTACCTTATAAACAAACCCACTAAACCTCTCGATCACAAGAAAGAAAAGAAAATGAATTAGAGGATTCCCCTATTTCAAATTCCCTTTAAAAAAGTGATCTCTTGATTTTGCTTCTTACAATATTTTTTTGTTTCATGTTCTTTTAATTTACTCACAAAATGAAGTTATATTATATAAATATAAAAATTAATCATTACTTTTCTAATATTAACAAAGATAAAAATTTAATGTAAATAAATTTTATAAAAAATTATATTTTCAAAAGACCAAAACAATTTTTCGTATTCAAATTAAAATTAAAATTAAAAGATAATACATTTATCGGATAATCAACAAATCAAAAATAAATTTAAAATATATTAAGTGCATCAAAATTATGATGTTTAAAATCGAACCAATTTAATAGAAAATCGCAAACAAAATTAAATCAAATTAAAACTCAAAAAATTGTATTTGATTTGAATTTATTTGGACAAACTTTTAACAAAACTATTCGATTCAGTTTGGTTTGCGGTTTGTATTTTACAAACCGAACTAAACCAAACAAACTGCATTATATTATGACACAAACTACATTTATGCCACATCTAAACTAAAACTCAAACTTATTATGCCTTAATCTTATAATTGTAAAATATTTTATCTTACTCACACTTAGGTTTTTCTATTTCAACCTTATCAAATCTCTCTTAATAGTATTGCACACCCTTCTCATATTTTTTGTCATGTACATCTCGTCTTTTCTATACTAATCTTTCATCTCATATGTTCTTTATTTTTCATCTTCTTTAATCTCCATTTTCTATATTTTTTCTAATTTATTTTAATGATTTTGATATTGCTTTATGCTACTATTTTTTTTTCCACTTTTGACTAAAATGATTTTTGTATATTGAATGAGAATTTTTTGTTTCAATACGATGAGTTTTAATGTTATTTAGTAATGTATGAATGACTAAATACAAAAATTATGTTGTTCTTTTATATAGATGTATATATAACTTAATAAAAATCATGTTAAAAACCAAATCAACCGAACCAACCTAAACCATATTAATTTTGTTTGATTTGATTTTTTAATAAAAATCAATCAAACCAAATCGAATCATATACAATATTTTTTTCCCATGATATTGTAAAAACGGTTATAACCGCACCGGAAACTTGATTAAAACTAGTGAAAAAAGTGGATAGGGTTAACAATAAAGTTGTTGAACTTTGTCAACACAAAAACAAGTTGTTGGATATTCAATTGAATAAAAATTGGCTTCCCCTAGGACAACATAACGAAAAAGGTTGAACGCGTAAAGTGGTTGAACCACGCGTCAATGCAAGAAAGAGTCCACGCAGAAGCCGCTTATGATAGAAACTTCATGAAAATTCCAAAGATAAGTCTTCCACGACTCTGCCACTTTCCCTTCTTCATCTATTCCATTATATAAATCCTCTCATCATCGCTGTATATTCAACACAACACACCAATAATACATTTAGTTGTTCGAAGCAACCAACAAAACAACCAAATCCACACGACACAACAATCATGTTTATGTCTATGTTCAGCCACTTCGATATCTCGCAGGGCAAGAAATGGAATTTTTCTTTTGGTTTAGGCCCAGTTGTAAAGGATGGAAATCTAAAGTCCAATGAGGAAGCAACTTCTTCATCCGTGGCCGTCGAATCAAAAACCGTGAAAGATCAGAAAACATTAATGCCCGGTGGAGATAAGAAAACCCCGACCCGTTTGAGAACAAGGTTTGCACCGGAGTTTGATGGACTACACTGCTTTGAATGCATTGTACCTTCTGTCTGAGTGATGGATTCAATTTTCCTCTAATTTGGATTCGCTTGTTATCAAATCATGTGCATTTTTGATTCATTTATTTTTTACTGTATAGATCATATCAATAGTTTTGAAATAATTAAGTCATGTAGTGTACCGTATCAGTTGAATTTTGAAACAATATAGCCTTCCTTTTATTAATCATAGTGCTTTGAATTACACTTTTGTTTTTGTGAGTCAGTGTTATCATGATCTATCATCCAATATTGCAAGCCTATTGGATTAGTAGCGCCAAATGATCCTGACATTGGATTTTGTATCACTCATAAGGTTTGAAAATCCTTTGGTTTTTTATTTTTAAAGCTAAGGATTGCATTAAAATATGCTCATACCAGCATAAGGTATGCAAAGTATGAAACACCAGTATAACATTACAATGAAGCACAGACTAATACAAGGTCCACCAACATAAATTGCACGACCCCCATCACATAACCTGATAGCCAATACACTCATCCCCTAATAACTGTAAAACCAATACCAAAAAGAAAGAAACAATCAGTCTACCATCTATTACACCGTGACAGATTTAGTCTAAAAAAGACAATCCAAAGTGCAAAAACCGATTGCAGCCGCCATGGCCAAACACAACGAAAGCTCTGAAACACGATCCTCCATCAGCCGAAATACATCATCCAGCCAAACCAGATCACGATGCCAGAAGGATGCTACAGCCTTCAACCCTTAACCACAGTGATGCCTGCAAACAACACCTCCTGAATACGCAATCTTTGGAATTAGAAGAGCCCCTCCACTCTCAGCTGGCAATACTCAAACCAGAGCCACCTCTCTTACAACTAAGAAGCACTGCCTGCTCCAACCAAAACAAAAACTCCACATTCTGCTATCACTTCGTGGCTAATTGAAACAATCCAAACCAGAACAAAACTACCAGCAGAGCAAAAGAGCAGGCTATAACCACGATAACCATTTCCAGCCAAACCCTCCTGCCGCTACCGATTCAAAGCTAATTCACCAAAAACCAGAACCTCTAGCAAACCAAACTCCAATGCATTCTCTCGTATGTGTGTACCACTGCGTTATACAATTGTAACCATTTCCACGATAACATCTTCTTCTCCTTAGCTTGAAATATCTTTCGTTTCTGGTCTGTCAATCTTAACTTTGTCATCAAGGATGACATCGTCTCTTTTTATCCTTTAATAGAAAAGTTTCAAACTAATTGAGTAGAAGCTATATTTCTACATATGATACTCCAAAAACACTCAAGAAGCTGGACTCCCATATGAGAGTAATCACCAAACTTGTGGGCGCATTTAATATCGACACTATGGGGAAGAAATAGAATCATCAATCAATAAGATCGATTACTATTCACTCAAAAATAGGAATATTTACATTCAACATGGATAATTAGGTATAACTCGACTGATGAAGAATACGACTTGGAAGAATCTGACAACTCAGTAATAAACACCATCATGGATATTTGTCAGATAAATAATCTAGCCACACATGGCCTGGTTAAATATATTGCAAAGATCAAGAAAACCATCTACAGGAATGATGATACTCATGGCATATAATAGTCTCATTTACGTGTCTTAGTTTTTTTAAGTGTGTTTGCTTTTCTGTTTTTGAATTTCTAAAATTTCTTACTTTATGTATAATTTGATTCAATGAAGTCTCGTTTTTTTTAATTCCGATGTGATTATGTGTTTGCATATTTTAAATTTCCGCTTTGCGTTATTTACCCGTCTTTTTGATTATGACAAAATGAGAGAAATATACTTTTAGAGGGAGTAAAGTATACTCTATACTTATTTGAGGGGGAGTTTAAACACTCCACTATTATCAATCTATTGTTTCTTTTTACCACCTCCCCCGAGAGATGCATTGTCTTCATCAAAATGGAGGAAGAATGAGGAATTATATGTTTGCAGGTTCAATCAACAAGTGATCCAAGCTAAGCACATCATAATTTTGCTTTAAGGATGACAACTTGGATTACGAATGACTTGTGAGGATAATGCAACATTTGATGATGACTTATGAAGACTCAATTTGATCCTAAAGCATGAAGTCAAACAAGAATGTCAAGCGTCGAAGATGCATAAGATTGTTTGCTCAAAACTATTCCTTTGAATCGACCAGATGAAATATGGCTTTGATGATCTTTATATCCTTTAATGATGGCATCAAACATGAATAGATCTCAAGCCCCATCTCCAAGAATATTCAAGAAAATGCTTTTGTGATTGGTATATTAGGTAAAGTCTTAAAACTTCAAAGTAGAAAAAAAAGGAAGTGTGAAAATTCGTCTAGTCGCGTCTGAGTGATTAGTATTTTGTAAAGACACAGTGAAATTTTTATAAAGCAATATGGATAAATCACACACACTAAAATCTTTTTAAAAACCTTATTTCTCAGATAAAATAACCTAAATATGTTTAGGAGTCTAGCCGGATGAATCAAGAGTTGTCAGAATGATTTGGACAATTTTTTGAATTTTCCAAACGATTGGAGCATATTCCCAATCGATTGGATTAAGGCAAATAGTCTCCATAATCTATTAGGACAATGTCTTCATTTTCCTTGTATAAGGGAGTTTAATAGCTCAACCTACTAAAAGTTTATAGGCATTACATGATATTCTCAAGATCAAATAATGGGGAGAAGATTATGTCACTTAATTTAGAACGAACCTCTATAAATTCTAATATCTTCTGTTTTGTCTTATCTTTTTATTTTCCTCACATCTTTTCCATTAATTCCCCACTGCTATTTTCAAACATTTTCGTAAAATGTTTTTAAATTAAAAAATGAGAATAATTGAGTTAAACAATCGATTTTTAAACCCCTAGAATTTACCCCCTCTTGTGTGTGAAGTCACATGTCTAACATTTCACAGGTGGTGGTCAGGAGTAGCACTCCATCTGATTCACCATCATCATGTGCTATGTTGGCCTCTTCATTATATTTCTGAATTTTGTTTCCTCCTAC
The DNA here is from genome assembly GCA_963966055.1 of Lathyrus aphaca. NCBI lineage: Eukaryota > Viridiplantae > Streptophyta > Magnoliopsida > Fabales > Fabaceae > Lathyrus > Lathyrus aphaca. Next base: position 116,494,011 of record OZ014524.1, on the reverse strand, counting down.
TTTCTTTAACCATCATTCATTTGCAAAGTGATCATGTTTTTCACAATTATAGAATTGTATCTTACTTTTGTCACAATCCTTCTTCTTGAACTGATTATTGCCATGGTATCCTCCTTTTTAGAAGATTCAACCTTTTATTCACTTCTTTTCTTTGCAACATTGTACCAGCATTGTACCAGTTTGGATTCTTGGGCCCCAATTTACCTTTCTTCTTGAAATTACTTTTAGCTTCATCCTTTTGCATTACTTGAGCCTTCAATGCTTATTGAGTTTCTCTTTTAGTGCCTATATTAATTACAATCAACTTATGTGCTTCTAATGAGCTATGTAGATACTCAATCTTCATGCTCTTAAGATCTTTAGATTCTTGTATTATAACAACTATGAAGTCAAATTTGTGTTAAATATCTCATTACCTTCTCAACCACGGGTTGATCAGTGATTCCTTCACCACATCTTTTCATTTAATTGACCAAAGTAATCAATTTCGGGAAGTGGTCACTGATTTTCCAAGCTCTCCTCCATTTTCATAAGTTCATACCTTTTCCTTTGTGATTATAACTTCATTTGCTTCACTTTCTCTCCACCATCACGATACTTCTCTAACACATCCCATACTACCTTTGATTTTGTGGCCTTTGAGATCTTCTCAAAATGGTAAGAATCTACATTTTGCTGAATGCAGAACAAAACTTTGTAGTCTTTCTTTCTTGATCCTTTGAAGGTGGTTCTTTGGGCATAAATTGAGTTTACACCTAGTTCTTCATACCCTTCTTGCACGATTTGAAACACATCTAGTACTCCAAACAATAATTTTATTATGGCACTCCACCTTTCCCAACTACTTCCATCAAGTGTCAAGATATTGGTTGAAACACCACCATTTGCATTCATCTTTCTCCGATTCCAAGAAATCTAGGTAACTTTTGTTAATTATTCGTTTCTCATAGTTTTCCCAACATTTCACTCGTGTTTCTCTTATGGATCAACACCAACCCACTTTGATGTTGGAATCATACACTAGATGCCAATTAATTGAACACAAAAACTATTACTTGCAAAGCATATAACATAGAAATGGGAATGAGAAAACCATGAGAGAGAGACTCAAACTTATGAAAATACTCCCTCAGGTCACTATTATAAGCACAAAAAAAACACCTTAAATTTTGATCACTATTATAAACAAAAGTCATTAAATTGTAGACTAATTAATGCTTGTATTACTATTATACCCTTAATTTAATTCAAAAGTATTTAATGTTACTTTGATTGTACATGAAATCAAGAAAATTACTTACATTTAACTAACTTTCTTAATACTTGTGAAAATAGTTATTTTGACTTATAATTGTGATCGGAGGGAATGCATTACAAGAAAGACAGGGATAATTAATTTTATAGTTGTTTGTGATTCAAATCACTTAATTGAATCCCAAACTAAGTTACTAACTAACCACTTAATCAACTTCTAATTTATTATAACCCTCATTTGAAATTATTACATCGATAATGAAAAAAATAAAAATATGACTTATACATTTGCTCTAACTTTCTATTTCTTTTTTATTTCTTACACATATAATATCAATACTAAAAATACCAACTAAAAACAAAAACATTTCATAATGTCTTAAATTTGGATGTATAAACAAAAAACATGTATGACTAAAATTTTCCCGGATTCATAATATTATTTAACGCTTAAGATTGAAAAGATTCTGGAATCGTGTACGAAGCACTTTCCTTATAGTATTTTAAGCACTCTCATTTGTCTTAGAGTTTTGATGCAAGAAAGCGACCTTTGGTGAAACAATTCGATTTACCCGTTGTTATAAATACTCTTAAAGTGTGTTCCATTTTCTATGTTACACTATTTCACAAATATTTAATACTATTTACTCATTTATCTATTTATTGTCATTTTTAAATATCTCTACAATAATTAATCATATTAATTACAACACATAATATTTACTGTATCATATTAAACATATTAAAAAGAATATAATATTGTTTCAACTTGAAGTATTCCATCTCTATCTCTAAGTATGATTGTTATGTTGGAACAAATGAGATAAACTCAAGAGTCATAGTGTACGTGGTCAACAATAAAGTTGTTGAATTTCGCACCAAAAAAAATACTAAAGTTGTTGAATGTAAATTGAATCAACTTTGGGTTACAGTTAGTCAGTAGTACAGTAAATCAAAACGAATGAAAAAAAAAAACCGAAAAGGCCAAGCGCGTAAGTGGTCGTTGAACCACGCGTCAATGAAAGAAGGTTCGAGAGTCCAAACAAGAACACCGCATAGAAAATTCGAGAAAATACGAGGAATAGTCTTCCACGACTCTTCCACTTTCCTCATCTTCTAATTCAATATAAATCCTCCTATCATCAATGTCTATCCAACACACCACAAATAACATTAATAATTGTTTTGTTCCAACCAATTTATTCAAATCCTTCAAAATCTCTTCGAATCCTCACAACCTCGTCAACCACACAACAAACATGTTTATGTCTATGTTCAGCCACTTCGATATCTCACAGGGCAAAAAGTGGAGCTTCTCCTTGGGTTTGGGCCCGGTAAAAGATGGAAATTCAGAGCCCAATAAGGAAGCTACTTCCTCATCTAAAACCACCGTGAAAGATGATCAGAAAACAGTAATGCCCGGTGGAGATAAGAAAAACCCGACCCGTTTGAGAACAAGGTTTGCACCGGAGTTTGATGGATTAAACTGCTTCGAATGCATTGTACCTTCTGCCTGAGTGATGGGTTCAATTTAGCTTTAATTTCAACCCGCTTGTTATCAAATCATGGGCAATTTTGATTCATTTATTTTTATTGTACAGAGCATATCAATAGTTTTGAAGAAATAAAGTTATGTAATGTACCGTATTCAAACTGGTAAATGTAAGTTGAAATTCAAAGTTATAAGACAATAGAAGCACAGTGCACATGCGATCTTCAATTCTGTATTAGATCCACTACACAAATTGTCATTAGCTATCTGCTGGAATTTGAAAAAAGTTATTTAGTTCCATATTTGTTTATATTATTATTTTTTACTAGCTTACTTCATTGTATAAAAAAAAGTACTTTTTTTCTACGGATGTATAAAAAAAAAGTACTTGTTTCGTGCTAAGCTATACTAAAAAATTATTTTGAACCTTTCCTACTTTATTCTTTTTAATAAATCCATGTCTTTTGAATTGTTGAAACATTAAATTCTCCCAATTTCTTTTTACATATTGAATTTTTCTGAATACTTTCTTAAAATTTCTTTAAAATATATTTTAATTTCTCCTTATCTAAGTTGAGAAATTATGAAATATTTTTTTCTTAATTTTTTTTAAAGAATTAATGGAAATATTTTTTTTTATGAAATTTTATTTATTTTAAAATAATTTGATATATTTTTGTAGATGTTTAGAATTGGCAGAATTTTTGACCAACAAGAAGTGTTGAATTTAGTTCAGGAGGTCACATCAGATGTTAGGACATTATCAAACAAAGTATAAGTAAATGAACTTATTTCAGGATGTCACACCAGATGTTGTGACATTGTATTAGTAAATGAAGTAAGTTCAGTTTTCAGGATGTCCTACCAGATGTTGGGACATCTCAAACCTGCTACCAGAATTAATTAATGACTAACAGAACTGAGCAAATTAAGGGAAGTTATCTGGAATTAATTATGGATGAACGAAACAGAATAAGGCGCATCTGTAGGGAGTTTTGTTATGTGACTTCAGCATAATCAGAAGAACTGAATCACCTAGAATCTAGGAAGTAACAAACCATAATTCAAGGTGATGACATCATGCGTATCAGGATTGGATAAATCTACAGAAAGCCCAAAATCCAAACACCTATTTAAGCAACAGAAACTCTCAGAATAAAGTACGAAATTAAGAAGACCAAATAGAGTGTTTTGTGTTTTAATAGCAGGTTGTTTAATTGTACCACTTTATGAGCTTTTAAGCAAAAGTGTATTTGTGTCTTGATTGAAACTATGAAGTAAGATCAAACTGTTTTGTTTGAAGTATGACTTCAATTTTATTAAACTTGTAAACAGATCACTGTGTGATTGAGGGGGAGTGAGTTGATACTCATATCTAAGTTGTGTCTTAGGTAGAAATTGCATTGGGTAGATATTAAGTGAAAGATTAAACTGAGTGGTTTAAGTCTAGAATTAATATTACTTATATTGGATTTCCTCCTGGCTTGGTAGCCTCCAGATGTAAGTGTGGTTATACACTGAACTGGGTTAACAAATTCTTGTGTTGTTTAATTTTCCTGCACTTTAAGTTTTAGTTAAGTCTTCAAGTGTTTAAACATCTCATTCGACATCTCGTACCTGATCACAGAATTTCAATTGGCATCAGAGCAGACACTCTGCCTGTTTATACTGGGTGAGATCTAGGGACTGCAAATTCTGGAAACATGGACAGAGATGTAGGATCAGTAAATAGACCACCTATATTGGATGGATCTAATTATGACTACTGGAAGCCAAGAATGGTTGCATTCTTAAGATCACTTGACAATAGGGCATGGAAAGCAGTTAACAATGGATGGGAGCACCCTGTCCAAGACACCAAAGATGGAGCAAAAGTGTTGAAACCTGAAGAAGAATGGAGTAAGGAGGAAGAAGATTCAGCACTTGGCAACTCCAAGGCCTTAAATGCTTTATTCAATGGCATTGATAGGAACATCTTTAGACTTGTGCATCACTGTGAGCTGGCCAAAGATGTTTGGGACACTCTCAAAACAACTCATGAAGGAACATCAAAGGTGAAGATGTCAAGACTTCAACTTCTCACCACCAAGTTTGAAAACTTGAGAATGAAGGAAGATGAGACAATTCATGAATTCTACATGAACATCTTAGAAATAGCCAATACTTCTGGAGCTTTGGGAGAAAAGATGACTGATGAAAAGCTTGTAAGAAAGATTCTCAGATCTTTGCCAAAAAGATTTGACATGAAGGTCACAACAATAGAAGAAGCTCAAGACATATGCACAATGAAAGTTGAAGAGCTCATTGATTCCCTTCAAACATTTGAGATGGGAATGAATGACACAATTGTAAAGAAGAACAAAAGCATAGCCTTGGTGTCAAATACTGATAAAGAAGAAGAAAATGATGAATCAGAAACTGAAGAAAATTTATCAGAAAACATTGCTATGCTTGAAAGACAATTCAAAAAGATTCTCAGAAAGATGGAAGACAAGACCAGACCAAGTGGAAGATACACAAACTCTTCTGAGAATAAAAGACCTTATGATGCTAATAGAAGGTCAAATTATGATGAAAAGATCAGTCAAGAAAAAGGGATTAAATGCCATGGATGTGAAGGATATGGACACATCAGAAATGAATGTCCTACCTATTTAAAAAAGCAAAAGAAAGGTCTCTCTGTAACCTGGTCTGATGAAGACTCAGGAGGTGATTCAGAAGAAGAATCAGCTAAGCATATCACTGCTCTAACTGGATTATATGAATCTGAAAGTGAATCCAGTGATGGGGAGCTTACTTTTGAAGAGCTTGAGCAATCATACAGATAACTAGTTAAAAGAAGCACTGAAATATGCATGGAGAATATAAAGCAAAAGAAGCAGATTGAAGCACTAAAGGATGAAAAAACAAGGGATCTAGAGATCATTGACACCTTGAAAAGTGAAGTAAGCCTTCTCAATTCCAAGTTGGAGCATATGTCCAAATCTGTTAGAATGCTGAATAGTAGCTCAAGCACATTGGATGTTATTCTCAATAACAGTAAGCATTCAGGGGATAGAAGTGGATTGAGATTCAAAAAAGTTCATAAGGTTGAAGCTAGCACCAGCAAAACTACTTCAAATTCCATACAGTCACACAAGATGTCCCAACAGATGCTTCAACATCATGAAAAGAACACAAAGTTAAACATAATGTTCCAACAGATGTCTCAACATCATGAAAAGAACATAATGAAGAAGAAGTATCAAAGATGGAGATGTCATCATTGTGGAAGGTTTGGACATATCAAACCTCATTGCTACAAGTTGCATGGATATCCAAATCAGATATATCAGCAACCTCCTAAGCAGAAGATAGAGGTTACCAAGAAAGTGCTGCATAGACATCAACCTCAAAGATATCAGCAACCCCCTAAGCAGAAGACAGAGGTCATCAAGAAAGTATGGGTACCTAAAGCTAGTCTTCATGCTGATCAAAGCTACATGTCCAAGAACAAGTTCAACAAACAACCTTGGAGCTTTACTAATGGACACTGCACAAGGCAGAGGTATCAAAAGAAACCTCAATACAAATGGTCAAAGAAAGGTGTTGCATATATAGCTCATACATCCCTAAGAGTATCAGCTAAAGAAGACTGGTACTTTGACAGTGGATGTTCAAGACACATGACTGGATTGAAGAATCTGCTAGTAGACTTAAAGTCATATTCATCCAGATATGTAACATTTGGAGATGGAGCTAAAGGTGAAATCAAGGGAGTTGGAACCTTGGACTGTCCAGATGTACCAAGACTAGATGATGTGCTGCTGGTAAAAGGTTTGACTGCTAACTTGATCAGCATAAGTCAATTGTGTGATCAAGGTTACAGTGTAAACTTTACCAAAACTGAATGCATAGTGGCTAATAAAGAACAGAAGGTTGTCATGAGAGGAGCCAGATCTAAAGACAACTGTTACATGTGGGAACCTCAAGACTCCAGTCTCACTTCAACTTGCTTTTTAGCCAAAGAAGAAGAAGTGAAACTATGGCACCAAAGACTGGGTCATCTTCATTTCAGAGGCATAAAGAAAATCATATCTATGGAAGTTGTGGGAGGTATCCCTAAACTAAAGATTGATGATGGCAAAATATGTGGTGAATGTCAAATAGGCAAGCAAACCAAGATGTCCCATCCAAAGCTCCAACATCTGACAACTTCCAAAGTTTTAGAATTATTGCATATGGATCTTATGGGACCTATGCAGGTTGAGAGCCTTGGTGGTAAGAGGTATGCCTATGTGGTGGTTGATGACTTTTCAAGGTATACATGGATAAATTTTATCAAAGAAAAGTCTGATGTATTTGATGTATTCAAAGACTTATGCCAAAGAATACAAAGAGAAAAAGCCAGCTGCGTGGTCAGAATAAGAAGTGACAATGGAAAGGAGTTTGAGAACCAAAAATTCTTAGATTTCTGTTCTTCAGAAGGAATAAATCATGAATACTCTTCACCAATCACTCCTCAACAGAATGGGATTGTTGAGAGGAAGAATAGAACTATCCAAGAATCAGCAAGAGCTATGATCCATGCTAAAAAGTTACCTTTATACTTCTGGGCTGAAGCTATGAACACAGCTTGTTACATCCATAAAAGAGTCACTCTAAGAAAAGGAACTTTGTCCACAATCTATGAAGTCTGGAAGGGCAAAAAACCCACAGTTAAGTACTTCCATGTGTTTGGAAGTAATTGTTATATTCTGGCTGATAGGGAGCAAAAAAGAAAAATGGATCCTAAAAGTGATGAACCAAGGTTATAGAGTATTTAACTCTAGAACCAAGGTTATCATGGAGTCCATAAATGTGATAATTGATGATGCTCCTGCAGATGTTACAGAAGATGTTAGAACATCTGCTGACAGACAAACTGAAACTGAAGAAAAGAGTGATCATCCTGACTTCAATCAAACTGATGCAAGGACAGAACAATCCAGTAAACCTCCATCCATCAGAATCCAGAAGGATCATCCCAAAGATTTAATAATTAGGGATCCCAACAGAGGTGTAAGCACTAGATCAAGAGAAGTGATTTCAGGTTCTTGTTTTGTTTCAAAAATAGAACCTAAAAACATCAAGGAAGCTCTTACTGATGAGTACTGGATTTGTGCTATGCAAGATGAATTAGGTCAATTCACAAGGAATGAAGTGTGGAACCTTGTTCCTAGACCTGATGACATAAATGTGATTGGAACTAAATGGGTGTATAAGAACAATTCAAATGAGCAAGGAGTTGTTACAAAGAACAAAGCTAGACTTGTAGCTCAAGGATACACACAAATTGAAGGAGTAGACTTTGATGAAACCTTTGCACCAGTAGCAAGGCTTGAATCAATCAGACTACTTTTGGGAATTACTTGTATCTTGAAGTTCAAGCTATTTCAAATGGATGTGAAAAGTGCCTTTCTAAATGGATATCTTAATGAAGACGTATATGTAGAATAGCCTAAAGGATTTGTTGATCCAAGCTGTCCAAATCATGTATACAAACTAAAGAAGGCTCTTTATGGTCTGAAGCAAGCTCCAAGAGCATGGTATGAAAGGCTGACTACTTTTCTTATCAAACAAGGATACAGGAAAGGTGGAATAGACAAAACCTTATTTGTTAAAGATGAAGAAGGAAATGTCATGATTGCTCAAATCTATGTAGATGACATTGTTTTTGGTGGGATGTCAGACAGGATGGTTAAATATTTTGTTACTCAGATGGAATCTGAATTTGAAATGAGCCTAGTAGGAGAATTAACCTACTTTCTTGGACTGCAAATAAAGCAAATGGAGGACTCCATGTTCATTTCCCAAAGCAAGTATGCTAAGAACATTGTCAAGAAATTTGGGATGGAAAATGCTACTCATAAGAGAACTCCTGCCCCCACACATTTAAAGCTGACTAAAGATGACAAGGGTGAGAATGTAGACCAAAGCCTATACAGAAGTATGATTGGAAGCTTATTATATCTGACTGCTAGCAGACCATACATAGCCTTTGCAGTAGGTGTTTGTGCAAGATATCAAGCTGATCCAAAGGTTAGCCATCTAAACCAGGTCAAGAGAATTCTGAAATATGTCAATGGTACTTGTGACTATGGCATAATGTACTTTCATGGATGCAAACCAATTCTCACTGGCTTCTGTGATGCTGATTGGGCTGGAAGTGCTGATGACAGAAAAAGCACATCAGGAGGATGCTTCTTTCTAGGAAACAATTTGATTTCTTGGTTCAGTAAGAAACAAAATTGTGTATCCTTATCTACTGCTGAAGCTGAATATATTGCAGCTGGAAGCAGTTGTTCACAGTTGGTTTGGATGAAGCAAATGCTCACAGAGTACAATGTCCCACAAGATGTCATGACATTGTACTGTGACAACTTAAGTGCTATTAACATATCAAAGAACCCTATCCAACATAGCAGGACCGAGCATATTGATATCAGGCATCATTTCATCAGAGATCTTGTGGAAGAGAAAGTGATCTCATTGGAACATGTAGCTACAAATCTGCAATTGGCTGATATATTTACTAAAGCTTTGGATGCTACCCAATTTGAAAACCTAAGGGGTAAATTGGGAATCTGTTTATGTGAAATATAACAATTATGGAGATGTGCCAACATGTCATATGACATCGTGTGGCATGATCACCAGATGGCAACACCAGTCTGGTCAAGGACTCTGGGTATTCCACTCCTAAAATTTCTCCAAGTAACGGCTCTTATAAGAATATCAGTTCACTTTCAGCTATTCATCTTCTCATCTTCTTCTCAAAACGAATTGCATTCTCTAACTGATTTTCAGAGCTCATCAAAGTCACTCAAACTTAACCTCTTCATCCATCACTTTAGAAAATGACTCAACACCAAAACCCTAACCTCTCTGAAGAAATCTTAAATCAAGAGGATGTGGTGCATGCAACCCCAATTTCTGTGGTACCTATGGATTCAACTCCAATGGACGAAATCAGAGGAAGTGTTCCTCTTGCTCAAAAGCCAAGAACTCCTACTGTAAGAAGGGCAAAGGAACCTGTCTTCAGCAAAGCCAAAGGCATGCCTTCATCATCAAACACCACTCCAAAAGCTTCAGAATATGTTGATGATTCTATAAAGGAACTGGTGAACAGGATCTTGTCTGAGCAAAGAGTTGTGAGTGGCATCTCTATCCCTCTGAACACCATGCCAGCTCCACAGGAAGAACAACAAAATCAGGCTGAAGAGAACACTCCTGCTAAACAGGATGTCCCAATAGATGTTGAAACATCTGAGGAGCAACAAAAGACCTCCACTGATGATGATGAAGAAACATCTGAGAACCAGCAAAAGGCATCCTCAAATAGTGATGATGAAACATCTGAGGACCAGCACAAGGCCTCCACTGAAGATCAAGCCTCTGCTAATCCACCTGCTGAAGAGGAGACTGCTCAACCTCCTTCTGTGATAAACATATAGCATGATTCTGATACAGAAATCATTGCTTCTGTAAACCCTAGCATAGCCAAAAGGCTTAGGACTAGGAAGGAAAAGAAGAATGCAGGACATGCAACTCCTGAGAAGAAGCAAGCTACACCAAAGAAAGACAAAACTAAAGTTATTTTTGGTCCTACAAAACAATGGAGCAAGGTGCAAACACAGAAGAGGAAAGCTGTCACCCCTCCAGATTCAGATGTTGAAGAGGATGTCCCAACATCCCCCCCAAAGAAGAAACCAACACCCTCTAGGTCATCAACTGCTGTTCCAGAAGCTCCTCTGGACAACATCTCTTTCCATCATGTTTCAAGTGTGAACAGATGGAAGTTTGTTTATCAAAGAAGGCTAGCACTTGAAAGAGAGCTGAGCAGTAATGCACTTGAGTGCACAGAGGTAATTGATCTCATCTCTTCTGCTGGCCTATTTAAAACTGTATCCAACTTCTCTCCTTGCTATGAGCTGCTAGTCAAGGAATTCATATTAAACCTCCAAGAAGATTGTGCTGATGGTAAGTCTGCTGACTTCAGAAAGGTATATGTAAGAGGGAGATGTGTGGAATTCTCTCCTAGGGTGATCAACCACTATCTAGGAAGAGAATCTGATGGCCCAAATGAGTTAGGAAAGACTGATAACCAGGTTTGCAAGGTCATCACTGCAAATCAGGTAAAGTCTTGGCCAGTCAAAGGGAAGCTGTCTGTTAGCCTGCTGACAAAGAAGTATGCAATGCTGCATAGAATTGGCACTGCAAACTGGGTCCCTACCAACCATACCTCCTCAATAGTAACTAGATTGGGCAGGTTTATATATGCTGTGGGCACCCAAACAAAGCTGGATTTTGGGGCCTATATCTTTGATCAGACATTGAAGCATGCTGGATCAACTGCAACAAAGCTGCCAATTGCCTTCCCTTCCTTGCCGTGTGGCATAATGCTGAATCAGTATCCAGGTATCCTCACTGAGAAGGACTCAATTTGAAAGAGAGAAAGCCCTCTAGCCTTCCACTACAAGCTGTTCTTGAGTCATCATGCAGCTGATGTTGAGGCTCCATCTGGGACATCTGCTGGATCTTCAAAGACAAAGACTCCAATCTCCAAAGCTGCCTTGATTGCTGAGCTGAAGAATACATGCAAAGAGCTGGATGCTAGGAAGCAGAAGCTTGAGGAGATAATCCAAAGATTGGAGATTGAAGAGAATGCTCAGAAAGCTGCTGCTTCTGATGAAGAGACTGAGGAAGAGGAAGACACTGAATATGAGGAATCTGAGTGAAAATTGTATGTGAGGAATATGTAATGACTGCTTCTGCATTGTAATTTTGAATTAGTAACTTTGGCCCAAATTTATGTCTAACAAGGGGGAGAACTGAACAACAACAACAATGTATGATGCTGATTAGTTATTAATGAAAAATTTATGTTTGCTTCTGAACTAAAACTGTGATGTTAATGAAAAATTTTTGTTGCAACAAGACTGATCACATGTATGTTTGAGGGGGAGTAAACTCACACATGACTCAACAGAAAAGAAAGGTTGTACTCTGATAAAAGAAACTCTGTTGTACTCTGATAACCAGAAAAGTATGTTAGCCAAAAATTAGCCAAAGGGGGAGTTTGTAGATGTTTAGAATTGGCAGAATTTTTGACCAACAAGAAGTGTTGAATTTAGTTCAGGATGTTACATCAGATGTTAGGACATTATCAAACAAAGTATAAGTAAATGAACTTATTTCAGGATGTCACACCAGATGTTGTGACATTGTATCAGTAAATGAAGTAAGTTCAGTTTTCAGGATGTCCTACCAGATGTTGGGACATCTCAAACCTGCTACCAGAATTAATTAATGACTAACAGAACTGAGCAAATTAAGGGAAGTTATCTGGAATTAATTATGGATGAACGAAACAGAATAAGGCGCATCTGTAGGGAGTTTTGTTATGTGACTTCAGCATAATCAGAAGAACTGAATCACCTAGAATCTAGGAAGTAACAAACCCTAATTCAAGGTGATGACAGCATGCGTATCAGGATTGGATAAACCTACAGAAAGCCCAAAATCCAAACACCTATTTAAGCAACAGAAACTCTCAGAATAGAGTACGAAATTAAGAAGACCAAATAGAGTGTTTTGTGTTTTAATAGCAGGTTGTTTAATTGTACCACTTTATGAGCTTTTAAGCAAAAGTGTATTTGTGTCTTGATTGAAACTGTGAAGTAAGATCAAGCTGTTTTGTTTGAAGTATGACTTCAATTTTATTAAACTTGTAAACAGATCACTGTGTGATTGAGGGGGAGTGAGTTGGTACTCATATCTAAGTTGTGTCTTAGGTAGAAATTGCATTGGGTAGATATTAAGTGAAAGATTAAACTGAGTGGTTTAAGTCTAGAATTAATATTACTTATATTGGATTTCCTCCTGGCTTGGTAGCCTCCAGATGTAAGTGTGGTTATACATTGAACTGGGTTAACAAATTCTTGTGTTGTTTAATTTTCCTGCACTTTAAGTTTTAGTTAAGTCTTCAAGTGTTTAAACATCTCATTCGACATCTCGTACCTGATCACAGAATTTCAATTTTAATAATCGAATAATGAAAATCCCAATTAACTCATGATCAATCATCAAAGTTTAATTTAATTTATTTAATTAACATAATTTAAATTAATAATAATAATAATAAAATATTTATTATTGTTATCTTCTGGTGAACGGTTATGACCTTAGTCTCTTTTCATCTCACTCGCTCGTATCTAAAACGAGTATTCTATAATGCAATGTAATATTATGAAGAAAAGAAAGAGTACAAGATCAAAGGAGGACAACCTTGGATATCTTGCATGGAGAAGCTTAAATTGTTATTAGGTTTAGCTTAGGTTCTCTTATTGCCTTGGAAGAACAATTATGCTAAGGGCCATAATTGTTTCATTTTGTATGTATATTGATACATGTGAGAGACGATTTATATGATAAATAATCCGGTGAGATCAAACTAATTAAAAATTCCCTCAAAACTGAATATTAAGTTTATGCTTTCCAAGTTTTAGAACTCATTAAGACTAGTATCGAATAATGTAGGTTTCGCCTAACGTGAGGTGCATGTTCTATATTAGTAAGGTGCGATGGGATAAATGTAATATCCAATTTCTAAAACAATGGGTCAAACTTAACTAAACAAAATATAATAAGATTATATATGTTTAGAAACAAGAGTTGGGAATGATCCATATGATGGATTTGAATAAGAAGTTATTCACCTAACTGAAATATTCGAGAATTCTATTAGATATAATTGGAAGGAGTTCCTACCTAAATAACAAAATTTTGTGTAATTCGCCTACGCGGACTTAAAACAAAGTGAAATATGGATCTCGACCCACTAGAAAATCTTCCAACAGGATTTTCCGAAACAAATGTCGAAGGTCATTTGGTTTAGTGGGAACATTTTAATAAAAGTCCTAATTAAAATGATTTTGATACAATATTTTTACACGTTTTGTATTTAAAATATTTTTTGCATTTTATTTTATATTTTACTGTGAAATGTCCTTATGAAGGATGTAAGGATCAGAAAGGAGTTTCTGAGTTAGTACAAAAAATTTGAGAATTGTTCTCAAGCACGAGAATAATTGTATGTTCTCAAGCAACCAATTCCTAAAAACCGAATATAACTATATTCGAAGAATGATACTTATGAGAAGGATTAAGTCGAATGTCTAGCTATAACATATCTAATAATTGTATTCATCCCGAAGAATGATATGATAATTAACCGGGATAATTTTCTTTTAAATAAGAAATACAAGACGTGAGAAATGTAAAACTTTCCAAGGTCCTTTCTATAAAAATTAGGAATCCAAAACGATCTAAAATAGTTTTAAGATTTAAAATTTGGATTTCTTATAGATCAAATAGTTGGTCACAAGTTTTATTTGAGATTGTCTCGAATATGTATATTAGGTTCATTATGAATGAATTTTAAATATATCCACCGCATCTTATTGAAAAGAAAAGAAAGTAGTTTGTGATGCTAAATAGTTGAATAATAAAAGGAATGAGATTCATTTTATCTTTCTTTGAATTTTGGCCAAACAACATGGTTCTAAAGGAAGACAGTGATTTCATATGTTGAAAGAGGAAAGTTGTTAATGGTTATCAAAATAGTCAAAATAAAATAAAGGAGTAAGACGTTTTCTTCATGCGATTTGTTATAGAAAATAAAATTGTCTACTTATATATCTTTGATATGTGATACTAGATGTTGATCTCACATTTAGAAGAATGTGAGGAGTTTTGTAAGAAGTGGGATATTGATTATAATTTGAGTTAGCTTACATCTAGAATTGAACATTGTGTTTCGTTGACTATAAGAGCTTATCATTAGACTTAAATTAGAGCTTGGAATGAAACCAAATAATTATTATTAAGTTTCATTTAGTAATAAACACTAATTCAAAGTCTTGTATTGACAAGATGAGGAGTGCATGTTTTGATAAGGGACAAATGTTGTTATGGTTATATAAATCAACGATTTCAATACTAAATCAAGTAGTGTATTTGAGTTATACGATCTTGATAACCTCATCTATAACAAATGTTGGATGGATCAAATAAGATTTGAACCTAATGTATAGCAATGACATTAATGTTTAGTCCAAATAAGTGAGAGATGCATTTTTAAAATCTATGAGAATAGATTGTTGGATTCATTTGGTTTTATATCATTGGATATATGTAAGTCTTAATTTTGGAAGATATATCTAATGTCTCAAATCATTTACTTAAGTGAAAGAACATCTGATATATCTTGATTATATACATGTGTGATGTATATGAACCCCTAGACATATTTATTAGATGAATTTTGTTTATCTTACTTCATTTATATTAATGACAAATTGAGTAATTATAGATTTCTGTATATGACACGAGTTAGAATTCTTTTGAGAAGAGTTCAAGAATGAAATAGAAGGAAACAACTCGAAAAGGTATTAAGATCATACAAATTGTTCGCTATGGTAAATACATATATATATATAAAGAATATAATGACCATTTAAATTGTATCATATTTGACATTGATCCATTTAAGATAGCTCAATATATCTTTGTGACTCTTTTATAAAAAAAAATTACATAGAATTATTCACATCCATAACCAAATCCATTTAAAGTAGTCGTAGAGACACCACATTTGATATGGAGGTAAGAGTACCTAGTTTGTCTTTACAATCATTTGGGTTGTAAGGTTTATTAAGTAAAGTTGATCACAATCTAGATGAATATGTATTTATGGATGTATCCCAAATAGAAATAAGGGACACATGTTCTATAACACATTATGGGACAAAATTGTTTTGTTAATGGAACTGAAGTCTTCCTTTAGAAACATTATGCATCTAAAGGAACCAGTGGGAGTGATGTAGAACTTGAAGAAATTCAAGATTTAGAAAATACATATACTTATGAGAATGGAATATGAACCAATTCAACAAGGAAGTTTTTGTTGGATCATTTGGTTCATGTAGCACAAGATCTAGAGAAGATTATAAATGATATTGATTCTAAAAGAAGTATAACTTGCTTAAATTCAATTATGGATTAGAGCAAACTTCTTGGAGATGAATCTTTTTATTAATAGAGTTTTATGTAAACTTGGATTAATAAATGTCCCATTTAAATCATGTGCACATAAGAAGTTTAGTGAGAGTATTTGCATTAATCTAGTATAGTATGTAGGCGACATACCGATCATCAAAACAAATTCTCTACAATACCAATATAGGACATGGTTAAGGAAATGTTTTTTTTTTTTGATGAAATGCTTTGGTGAGGTTTCCTAAAAGGTTAGTAATTAGAATCTATAGAGATAGATATTTTATGAATCACAATCCTAGCACAAGTACATATTCCGATGAAGTGTTGAAATACCTAATATGCATAAATCTTACATTAAGGTTATTGCATGTGGAGCATGATGTTTTTTCGAATGGACAATGTCTTACCTCATTGGATGAGAAAAGGAGATTGTGATATGTACTGCACTAGATGAATCATATGCTATGAGCATAAACAATAAGTACCAAAATATTGAAGTGTTCATCACTAGATCACTATCAAGAAGGTCTATGAATATCTTAAAAGTACTTGATGTTCATTTTCTTGAGAGTAGATGAGAATAATCATTGTAAGGGAGTTACAAAGATGTTATACCAAAAATTATGAACTATATGTTCATATCACAGTATAAATTAAATGTTATGCTGGGATGCCAATTGTATAAGTTGAAAAGGGTTTTCAGACAACTGTCGTTTCTAATACAAAGGTAAAATGTATGATTTAAATCCCTTTTCTGCCCAGAGATTGACTAAGAGCGTCCACCTGTTCTTCTATAGCCTCATGACTTCTTCTATCTTTGCTTATAAAGTTGGTTACCCATATGGATAATAGAGACATATCATCCTTTTCATCATAACCTCTTCATACTCTTCTTCTTCTTCAACTTGAATAACTTTAGTCTTTTCAGGATTTCCTTAACACTTCAGTGCCACAAACTTCCATTTCCTCTAGGATTATCCTCTTTTAGCTCGAAGTTCTCATAAAGTTGTGTTATTCAGATCATTTGACACCTTGAGTGTTGTCACCATTGACCTTCATTTCTTTGGAAGGATTCTGGTGATTTTCTTAACATGATTTGTTATGGTGTAACCCTTATTCAAAACTTTCAAGCCATAAACTAGAATTTGAAACCTTGAGAATATATCGTCACTAGTTTCATCTTCTTTCATTTTGAAAGCTTCATATTTATGAATTAAAGTCAGAGCCTTAGTTTCTTTCACTTTCACATTTCCTCCAATTGCTCATTTTCTTCATGAGTCATCCTCAAAGAATCAAATGTAGACTTATATATAGTCTCTATTTGTAATTTTCACATACTCACCATAAGAAATAACATTTAACAAGATTGTTCTGCGTCTATGATGGTTCTTGTTGTCTTTCTTTTGCTGTTCATCCATCTCATTTCTTTTAAGCTTTACACCATTTGAATCCACAAGATGTGTGTAACTATTTATTACCATATCCCATAGATCTGCATCATATCCAAGGAAGAAAATTTTGATTATATCTTTCCAATAGTCAAACTTTTCTCCATCAAAGATTGGAGGTTTAGCATGATAGTGACCTTTTTCACCATTGCTCATAGATGTCATATTGTGGTTTTGAAAACGGATCTTTATTTGACACAGTTAAGTGTTTGACACAAATATTCAATACCAGAACCAAAGCTCTAATGTCAATTAAAGGTTCAAGAAACATAAGAAATGAGGGATTTGAATTGGGTTTCTTATATGACATCTTTTTGCTCAAACTAATCGCAAACCAATAACAAAAACAACAATCATAAAATAAACATGACTTTTATACTGTTTCACTGTTAACTACGCTAGTCCAGTCCACTCGTCAGAGTGATTTCACCTTTTCACAAGGACTTAATCCACTAATCAAACAGATTAAAAACTCAAATTAAAGACCAATTGTCAATGACTTCTCGAGACTACAGACTAAACTTATTCCATCAATGAATACAAACTCAAAGACCAACTATCAATGCCTTTTCGAGACTTAAAACTAAACTTAGTCCCTCAAGGAATTTAGCCTGAGTTAAAATACAAATAGTTTGTTTACAAGAATGCTTCTAAACAACTAGATACACACGATGAATTACATAGTTTACACTTAAGAAAAAATATATATAAATAAAATCTCTAAGTGTAGTGAGTGTTATAATTATTGTTTCTCTCATAATTTGTTCTTCTTCTTTTACTCATTTTTTTTATTCTTTGTTCTTTGTGTTCTCTCTCTCTCTCTCTCTCTCTCTCTCTCTCACACACACACACACACACACACACAATTCATTGTCCTTTTTTAAATAGATGATGAATAGTACCATTGGAGTATAAAATTGGAAACTTCTTCAATTTCACAATTATAATAGTGGTATGAGGTTGACTCGTGAATTGTGGAGGTCCGTTGACAATACATTCCTTAATAATTCCAGCATATTTATCCTTTTAAGGAAACATTTGATTTTTCCGCTTGAATGTATGATTTACCAAGAATATTCTTTCAACATTTTTCTCTCAATCTCTCGCTTCATATTTGAGATGATTTGAATCTTTATCAGAGTTTAGAGCCTTGAATATTAGACTTCAAAGTCTAGTGAAAACGAAGTTTGGGTTATTAGAGTAAATCTGGATTGTTTGTTCTAGAAGCATTGACTTGGTTATCCAGATAGTTAAATATCAGTTAAACATTTTTTCATATTTCAACATTGGTTCAAAATCTGTTGATGTCCAGAGTCCAAAGTTAGTTTTGTCTGAATTTGTCCAGAGTCCAGAGTCTGCTTTTTTTCAGAGTCCAGAGTTTGCTTTGTCCGAAGTCCAGAGTTTGCTTTGTCCATAGTCCAGAGTGCAAAATCTATTTTGTCCAGAGCTCTGAGTTCTCTTTCCTTATCTTTACGATTACGTTTACTTAATGAAACTATTAGAGTATAACATTGTTATGTATACTTTGTTATCATTAAAACTTCAGGATTGTTGATATAAATCTAAATTTATTCCAACATAAAAGTCATATCTCGATATATTCAAGATACTTTTTTTTATCTTCATCTTTTCCTATACTCATTTTAAATTATGAATTGACATACGCATTAATTTTAATATTGGAGACCCACCTCTACTTTAACATATCAGAGATCAGCACACCAGCTTGAGATTCATTGTCATCAACAAATAGTTAATTCTAGTTTGAGTACCTAACACTTCATATTATTATTTATTAATTAATTAATTAAAACTTGATCTATAAAAAGAAGAGGAAAGTTAGGTGTCTAAGGTTACTACTACATGAGAATTGAAGTGGTTAGTGGTGAATGACGTTGTTTAATAATTTCAATTTTTTGAGTATCTTAAATGTGTACTGTATGAATTTTAAGCGAAAGTAAATTAGTGATTTTTTGTGGAGAAATTCAGGGAAATGATGTGGTTTAAATGTTTAATACACTATTTTTTAATTTATTATTGAATACGTGAGAGCATAACAAATAAAATTAGTGGGATTAAGTTAGTTGAATTTATTATTTATTATAAACTTTATTTATTAATAATTTAATAATATTTTTTAATTAATTATTTAATGATTAATTAGTTGGACCAAGTTATTGAGTGGATATCAAACTAGTGAGATTGATTAGTTACTAGCCGTTTATCCGTGCGATGCACGATAATTTTTTTTCCTATTAAATTACTATTAAGAAATATATATTTATAAAAAAAACATACAAATTCACCTTATTATAATATAAATTTAATATTTCAATAAGAAATATATCACTCAAAATTCATCTTATTATAATACAAATTTAATATTTCAATGAGTTTCAAATAGAGAATTATAAAAAAAAACATACAAATGTCAAATATTCAAATCTCCTATAATTTAGTTAAAATAAAATGATGTTTTGATCGTACTCCTTTTTAGTACCATAATCAGTACTCTAAATTTTTCTTCGCATGAGTAGTGTTGTTATGGTTGTGTAGATCATTGTCACATAATTTTAAACTCAATCATCCTATCAAATACAATGATTCACAATAAAATAGCTCAAATTAATATTAAATTGACACAATAGAAAAGTTTAACAATATAATAAATTATAAAACAAAATAATTCAAAAATATAATTGAAAAATACCTTAATTTTACTTACAAATCTTTCATCCATCACATCAAAATCTTCAAGTGTATCCAAATTCAAACTAACATAATAGATAGTCAACATAATTTTAAATATATATATATATATATATATATATATATACTCATTTACGAATTGACATATTATAAATGAAAAATATCTCAAATATGTAAGGAGATTATAATTGCAAGGTGAGAAAGATAGTAATATAGAACTGATTGAGGAGTAAGAAAATGATAGATAAATTGTGATGGTAAAGATATAATAATATAAAATTACTTTTATTTTCCATATATAAAGTGATGAGGTGGAGATATGTGGGATTGAAAAGAAAAGTGGAAGAATTATAATTTTCCACTAATAAATAATTATAATATATATATTTTTAATTAAAATTAATTAAATAAAATTGCTTTCATGTTCCATAAAAAAAAAGTGGATGAATTTTAACTTCCCATTAATGAATAATTATAATAGAGATTTTTTAAATTTATTTTAATTAATTAATTTTTATAAATTAATTAATTAATAAAAAATATTAATGATGGTAGTGGTTGGTAGATAAATAAAAATAAATTTAAAATATCAATTAATAGTGATTAGAGTTAAAATATTAATTTTAATCTTAAAGATTTTAGAGGAAAAAAACAAAAAAAAACATTATAAAACTATAATTTAGTATCCTTAACATATGAAACATGTGTCGAAGTTTCTTCTCACAAATTTCTTTTCAACTAAAAAACCATCATCATCACATGCATTGCATCATTGCATGTGTTTTTGACTACTGCCAACATGTGTGTATTGTGTAGTAGTGACCCCTTACTCCTTTTCCATTGCCAATTTGATGTGACTATCAAACGCATAACATAATAGAATCAATCTCCGCCCAATATGATTGCACTTTCTCCTCTTGAATTTTTATCTCATCGTTTTTGTACTTAGACACCACTCGTATTTGCAAAAAATTAAAGTTTTTAGAAACCGACTTATCCATTTTTATTTGAGGTTTTTTTATTATATCATTTTAGTTTCTTACATATCGTAAAATTTTTGATTTTGTCACCGGTTTTTAGATATGCATATCCGGTCTCACCATTTTTTAAAAATGATTTTTTTTATGTGCAAATCAGAAAAAATTTCGAATATATACATTTAGAAAAAATTATTAATCAGAACCTTTTACTCCCTCATTCTTATATTTGGTAAATAATGGCGGTCGTTTGAACCACCATTATTTACCAAACATAAAAATGAGGAGGGAGAAAGTTCTGGTGCGAAGTTTTAAGAATATTTTCCAGACGTGCATATCTAGAATTTTTCTTAAATTGTACATCTGGAAAAAAAATCAATATTTTTAAAAAATAGTGCGTCTGAATGCACATATCCAAAAATCGGAGACAAAAATGAAAATTCATAGGATATACAAGAAATTCAAGGGATTTAATAAAAAATCATCTTGTTATTTTTGTGCAAACTAATAGAATTAGATCGGATATGAGATTAATATAGTTGTTTAATTTGGTTAATATATATTTGTACGATCAAACTTAAATAATTATTTTAGATTCGATAAAAGTTGAACTTAATTAATAATTATTTTATTTATCATTGACTATAAGGATTTGTAGTGAAATTTTTAATATTTTCAAATTATTATTAATTATTTAATTTAATGATAATATTATATATTTGTAATGATACAATCTAAACAATATAAAATTTTGAATATTATTTAATTTGTTATTTAAAGTATGATAATCACCAAATTAATTTCAAATGATATTAAAAATGTTATCACGTAATATTAATTTTTTTAATAATAAAAATATATTTCTTCATTTGGTTATTCTAAAATTTTGATACAATATATCTAAGTACCCTTCTTGTCCCATGTTTGTACAATATATTTATATACATAGATTCTTTAACTTAATTGAAAATTTCATTTTGATTTCTTATTTAATAAAGATTATTATTTAGTCTTTTAAAAACGATTCTATCAATATATTTGATCATTTTCGTGATTTATAAACTTTAAATATATTATGTAGGACAATATTGTTTAGTGTCCACTATAAAATTTATTAATTTTTTTAATATTAACCATTTAACCAATAAATTTTACACTTTTAAATCTCGATGATTTATTGATTCTAACAATAAATACATCATCAATACCTAATATTATTTTAGGTTTAAAGGTATTTTTTGTTCCCCTAATTTGATTTTTTTTTAAATTTAATTCCTTTTTTTTGGTATGGATGAGGGTCAAAGGTCCAAGAGAAAAAAAAAACTACAAGAACACCTCCAACACCTCCCTAGAGGTGAAAATCTCTAACTTATCATCCAAGATCAAATGCTCAATAAAATTTGGAGCAGAGTAATAATAAACCAAACCAGAATTCATTCCACAATCAACTTTAGCCAAAACATCCACACACATATTAGCCTCTCTGTACGAATGGGAAATAGAGGCATCTTTAAAACGATTAAGAAGACTATCAATATTCTTAAGCATTTCTAACCTCTCTCTCGTATCGGACCTCTGATTCTTTAACTCTATAACAATTTCAGTTGAATGAGTATTAACTTCGACTCTTTTGAAGCCTAAATCTAATGTATACATCAAGCTTCAAGGAAACCACAAAGCTCAGCCATATAAGTGCTACAAATCCCCACATTTTGGAAAATCCCCCATCCAACATCCATTCTCGTCTCTACCAGACCTCCACAACCAGCAGAAATATCTTCCATGCATGCTCTGTCCACGTTAAGTTTCACTGCACTTGATTTAGGAGGCTCCCACTTGACATCTTTAATCTCTTTATTGCTACTTGTAGTCTTGTAGTTGGAATTCATGGCTTCTTCATACTCCTGCATCATATCAAATACAAGCCGACTAGTATTAGAAGGCCTAACAAAATTATCTACGGGTTCTTCTTTATTTCTACGGGTTCTTCTTTATTCCGTCGGTACCAGTTAAAATGATAAGCCATAGTCCAAAAATTCTTCCACTTTTTATCCTTGTTGAAAATAATATTTAATTTAATCAACTACTCTTAATTAGAGTTAAAGAACTCATCAAAAATCTCCATAGAAATATTATGCAGCCACATTTCCTTAGCTTTATAGCAATATCTAAAGGCATGAATAGAATCTCCCGCTACATGGCCACAAATACCACAAGTAGCAGATCCTAGACCTCTCAGGTTCTTATTCAAATTTGTCATCAATTTGTTATGCTTCAATAACCAAATGAACATCTTTACTCTTTCCGGAATCTTTAATCTCCAAATTATTTTCCATTCGCGATCCGCACAAAGACCGACATGATCAGGCAGAAGATTATAAAACATCTTGACAAAACCATCTATTCCTGCCACACTATCCATTGATAGTAAATTTTTACTAGTTTCGGAACTTGAACAAATATTCGGTGGCTGAATATCTTCAAGCTTGCGAAGAATATCACCTGGCATCCACATACTAAGGATCGACCCGTTCCAATAACCATTATCATCAACCCGCTCTCTAACCTTGGCTTGTGATATAAAATCCGGAATAGAATTCACATGATCTCGAATCCTATAACCATCTTCCAACCAACTGCCATCCCAAGCATTTATATTTTTACCATTTCCAATGCTCCATAAACCATGAGTTACCAATCTAGGAATGAATTTGTTAATAGTTATCTATAGGCCAGAACCATTAATCTTCTTACTGTCATTGAAGCTAAGATCCACTCCCTTATAAATGCCTTTTAACACTCTGCACCAAAGGTCATTGGCATTGGTAATAAGCTTGCAACTAAGTTTCATAATGCATGCTTCATTCATGAGCCTGAGATCTTTTAAACCAAGTCCCCAAACTCCTTAGGACACATCATTGTCTTACAATTAACCACGTGAATTTTCCATCTATTACATGTATTGCCCCAAATGGAATTGCATTGCAATTTTTGGATTTAGTTTAAACAAGCCTTAGGAAGCAGATTTGTCATCATCGGATAGATCGGAATAACTTCGATGACACTCTTAGCTAACGTAGCACGGCCTGCCAAGGACAAAGCAGAAGCTTTCCAATTCGACAACTTAGATGCAACCTGATCAATAACATATTGAAAATCATTTTTCCTCAAGTTTTTGCCTTTAAGAGTAACCCCAAGGTATTTACCAAATTGAGACACTTCTTTAAAATTGGAAACTTGCAGTATCTTTTGCTTCATACTCCTAGGAACGTTTCTAGAAAAAACAACGTTAGTTTTCTCTTCACTCAACTCTTGGCCAGTTAACATTCAACTCAGAACTTGTAATCGCATGCATTATAATATTAATTAACTCAGCTAGAATTTTGGTTTCATTAAGAACCTGTCAGATGCATTCCCAGCTGTTATTGTCGTAGGCTTTTGACAGATCGATTTTAATAGCAAACATCCCTTTCTTGCCTTTTTTCTGATGAATGATTCACATACTCTCCTTCGCAATGATGATGTTTCCATGAATGGAACGTCCAAGAACAAAACCTGTCTGAAGCGGAGATACAAGTTTGGGCAAGTAAACTTTCAGCCTTTCCATAATAATTTTGCTAATAACCTTATACAAAGCATTGCACAAGGAAATCAACCAGAACTGAGATATGCGATAAGGTTGGTTCTTCTTGGGAATCAAACAAATATCTGTTTGATTAATAGCATTAATGCTACTAGGATTATTCCACACTTCATGCACATACTGGCAGACACTCTCCCCGACAGTATCTCATGACTTTTGGTAAAACCCAGCGGGAAGGCCATCGGGGCCTGGAGATTTCCAAGGTTTCATGGCAAACATGGCAGTCTTGATTTCCATTTTGCTAAGAGGCTCTTTAAGCTTACTAATATCCTCATCTTCAAGAGCAGGGAAGCTAGCTCTGGTGTGCTTCCAAACAATCCAATTCTGCTCCACTGCAAACAACTTTTTGAAATAGTCTTTGATCATTACCTGCAGCTTCTAAGTGTCTTCACTCCAACATCCTTCGTCGTTTTTAAGCATGGTAATTATATTCCTTCTTCTTCTATTAATAGTCTTGAGATGATAATAGTTGATATTTCGATCACCATCGACAAGACACTTCGTTCTTGACCTCTGAAACCACATCAATTCTTCTTACATAAGGATGTGATTAAGTTCAGTCTGAAGAGTTTTCTCTAAAGCAATCATACCTGCATAATTATTCTTCTTTTGGACACATCTTTGCACTTCATTAATTCTAGACATATAACTTCTTTTTTTCTTAATAATCTGATCAAAAGTATTATCCTTCCAACTCTTGATATCTTGCTTGGCCTTGTCAAGATTATCTTTCAAGCTACTGTATTTTCTCCAAACACTCCGCAAAGTATCATGATACGATTTTTCAACAAGCCGCGCAATTTTAAATCTGAATTGCTTGGGAGTACAATATCTTTCTCTCACATGTGGAATGATAAGAATGGGATGGTGATCCGAAAATTCAACTCGAGTTAAAACCTTAAATTGAGCATCCGGACACATCTCTCGCCACTTAATATTACAAAGAGCTCTATCCAACCTCTCATAAATTCTTTGACCACCGCAGAAGATGGGGCCTCTCCAAGTGTATTTCGGTCCCGAAGCTCCAAGTTCCATAAGATTGCAATTATCGATACGAGTTCTAAAAATGGTGAACTTTCTCAAAGAAGCATTCAACCCACCCTTCTTCTCGCTAGGGCTAAGAATATCGTTAAAGTCGCCAGCAATCATCCACGGATCTCGTAACGTTTCAGAAATACTACTGAGGCTTTTCCACAAATTTTTCTTCTGACATTTTCATTTGGACTTGCGTAAATAGCCATAAAATACCAGGTATTACCTGCCTGCAGGGAAGCAATGTGAAGATGCATGAATTGAGTATCTTTATAACACAGGTTGATTGTCAAAAGATCCTTCTTCCAAGCCACACCAATTCCGTCAGAGTAACCATGATTCTCTGTTACTAAAAAATTATCAAATCCCAAGCACTTTATGCTATTCTGAATTTTATTCGGGTTGCACCGAGTTTCCAGAATAACATACATTGCTGGATTATACGTATCAATGAAGTTCTTACTATACCGGTAAAACGCACTACTCGCAACTCCGTGACAATTCCACACCAAAATTCTATCATTGTTTTGTATCATCATTAACAATTTTGGAGGAAGGAGCAACAACTTCTGATAACTTATTATTGCAAAGGCATCACCATGGATTCCTTGCTTCCTACCATATCATTCTCATTCATGGCATGCATACCTGCTTCCATATCCGCCATGTCTTCCGCAATTGTATCATTGTCTTTATCAACATGCATTCCTGTTTTTTCAGAGATGTCAGGAGGTCGAGTATATGTGAAGGTCTTAATCGGAATGCTTATTTCATGTATGGAACCATGCAGAGAGATAGGTCCCATAATGTTGTCTTTCTGAACTATTCTATGATTTATGACAGTATTTACTTTTCTGTCTACCTTTTTTTTCTCTCTTTTTTTTATAAAAAAATTGACTTGTACCGTACTGATACATACACCTTTATTCTGAATTTTGTTATAAAGACAACATTGTAGTTAATTTCAAAATTGGAACAATTCTACTATTGAAAATGAAAAATGGAAAATGGAAAATGGAAAATGTAACATTAGAACATCACCACTTTTTATTGTTTACATTGCAGTTAATTTAAACATGTTGAAACTTGAAATAGTAAGTGATATATACATTAGAAAATCAGTTTTATTGGTTGGTCGCAGATGTTAATTTATCTTCGTAACTTAATATACATTCGAAAATATCCATATATAAAATAAAATGATATATACATAATAATACTCATGTCAAAATACAGTACATAAATGTAATAAAAATACAATAAATCAAACAAAAAACTATTGTGTATGCCGAAGGATCTCTCCTGGCTCCCCTGCTCTTCTGCAGTATTGTAGTTCCTCCCGAGCAATCTTAATAATCCTCTCCATGACAAGTCTGTCACCAGAGCCCTCAGGGAGGTGACTGTCTGCAATGACCTCTCTCACTATATGCTCTATCTCACGACAACGTGGTAGGACATCTTGTGTATGGTCCATATGAGACTTATGCTCATCTAATATCTCCTGATGAGCATGTATGGGTGGTGATTGTGAGACATGGCGTGAATTTTAATGTGTCAAAAACTTGGCATGTTTGAAAGCATAAGTGGTTCTCTAAGAAAAAGCAAGAAATGACATTTTTGGAAAAATGAACTGAATGAGTCGACTCAAATTCCACAATGAGCCGACTCATTCAGTGTGTTTCGGTGTTCAAACACACTGGTCCCAACAGGTTGCCTGAAGCATCATTTTGGCCGACTCATGGGTATGTATGAGTCGACTCAAAATTTTTCATGAGTCGACTCATAAAACAGTTTTTTCTTCTCATTTCCTGCGGGTCTCAACAGGCTGCCTCTCTGTTATTTTTGGCCGGCTCACCTGGCAATTTGAGCCGGCTCATTTAATGATTTGAGTCGGCTCATTACTGTGCTGATTCAATTTTTCATTTAATTTTTCTTTCTTTTATGTTACAATCACTAACCAATATAAATAACAGGTTTCATTTCTTTTGAGGGGGTAACAAGGAAAGTGAAAAAAAATAGACACATCTCTGTAACACCACAAATTTGCCCTCTTCATTTTAAGCATCATATCACATCATATTCATCATACTCATATCATTTTCTTAGCATCATAGCATAGAAAGATGAGGCATAACATCTCTCATGTCCTAACATCAAACATATGGTCATCTGTGGAGGTCCTTGAAGTATTTCAGACCATAACAAGGGTCCCAATGAGTTTGTACAAGTCATATGGTGAGTCTACACTCCATTTACAAGATCAAGTCCATTGGCAAAAGCTCAGAATATTGCATGATCATCAGAGATCTCAGGACAAGGCAAAGCTCCTATACAAAGCACCCAAATTAGGGTTTGTGATTCAAGCACCAAAATCTCACAACTTTGGCCATTTCTTTTGGGAAAAGTCTTCTATATGTTAAGAGGATCCTAGGTGTCAAATTTCATGAGAAAATTCCATGTGGAAGTCAGTCAATGCCTCAGTTGCTTGCAGATGAAGCAAAAAGTCAACAGTGCCCTTAAAAAGTCAACTGTGCAATTTCAAGGGGTCTAACCCAATTTTTTTGGCCAAGAGGGGTCCTTACAATGTTCTAAGAGGTTTGGAATGCCTAAAGTTCAAGAATCATGGAGATTTGAAGGGTTTTGCAAAATTGGTACAAAGTTGGTTTATGGAATTTTCCAAATTTGGCAACTTTTGCCCTAATTTTCAAATGGCCTTAACATGATAAAAAATTCTTCAAATGGACCAAAGTCAAACATGAAAGTTGAAGAGTAAGGGCTCCCATTTTCAAAAAGTACAAGTACATTTTCAGAGGATTCCTAGAACTCCCTAGAGGCCATTCGAAAAAATCATCATTCTAGGGCAAATTTCAACTTTTCAAAAAGCCACCAAGTGCAAAAGGGCTCAAACTTGAATTTTGTGACTTGGTACAGGCTCAATCTTGTTTCCAACTTAATATGCATTGCATTTGAAGCATTTTGCTCAAAAGAAATGGTCATTTTCGTGCCAAACAAGAAAGTCACTTAAAAAATGCAAATTTGGCAAAAGTCATGAAACAAGTGTGAGGGTTTGATCTAAAGGCCAGGAATGACTGGATTTGAATCAAGGGTGGAAAATGAAAGCCACATGTGCTGAGAGGCCCAAGAGAGCATGAGCATAGCATGCTTATCTCACCAAGTGCAAATTATGCAAAATCACACTTTTCTCATTACTCATTCGTGCATTCTTTTTCACACTTTCAGCATTGCTTTGTGAGGTCACAACAAGCACAATTAGGGTTTAGCAAATCTCAAATCTCTCTCATTCTCTCATTCTCAACTTTCATGCAACTTTTCATTTTCTCTCTTTTCTCTTGATCCAAACAAGTAAACTCCAAACCAATTGTGGATCTGTGATCTAGGCAACCTCAGGATCCTTAAGCATACACTCGTTGAAGCTTATCCTCAAGTTTGGTCAGCTTACCATTTCAAGGCAACTTGTCTTGAAACCTCATATCCAGTTTGTTTCAAGGACTTAGATGCATTTATTTTGCATCTAAGGAGTAAGAGGAGTGATTTGCACGCATTGGTTGGTTTTCTAGCTCACTGAATCAAGCTCTCCATCTCAGGTATGGCATGAAATCTCATGATCTAAAAATGGAATTGAATTGTTGCTTTGTGTTCTTTGATCTTCCCTGGTCATGCTGCACTTTGTGGATTTGAATTTAGTGCATTGTAGTGAAGTTATGTGCATTTCAATTTTGAAAGTCAATCTTTATTTTGCTCGATCCCTTAGATTCAGTGAGTTTTAAGTGTTTTTGATGCCATATTTGAGTTCAGTGATGTTGAATTAGTTAGTCTGGGTTATTTATTTCCATTTATTGGTGGATTTTTGGTTCTGGTTTGGTTTTCGGTGTCGGAGCCCTAGCTCCGGTCACCGGAATTTGTTCTATGTTCAATTAGGGTTTCATTCGAAGAAGACAATGTCTCCACCGTTAAATTCACTCATCCAAGCACCCACGGCCTGCCACGTAGCCCTAGGGCTTGCTTCCGTCCCATGTATTTTATGTTCAGCTCATTAAATAATTTATGTGATACACCACACGTTAACTATTATACGCTCACCAATTACCACGCAGCATAACGCCACCTCATTTAATGAGGTCTTCATCTCCAGTCGCTTGATACATCCTACGTCCTCTCCTTTTTTTCAGCTTTTTCTTATTTTAATTTCACTTAATCCTCACCATAAGACATGTTCCAGCGCATGCATTCTGGGCCCAAACATGTGTTTTTCGCACCTCCCAATCCCCAGGCCCATTCATATTACACGCAGCCTTCTTGCTTATTACACCCCTTGCCAATTCTTTTTTAATTTTCTTTTTCTATTTTAATTCTTTTTAATTCAGTTCCATTTCAATTTAATTAAAATAGTTTCCTTCACTAAAAAAATCCCAAAAAAATCATGAATGTTATTTTGTGTCTCTATTATTTTGTCATATTTTTATTTTATTTTTTTTCCTTTTTCCACGTGTCTGAATTAATTCACCATTTCACATAGCTTCTTTTGAATCCTTTCTTGACCACACTGCCTTGTATAATTTCCATAGACTTCAATATTTTAATTTTTGATCCCATTCTTTTTGATTTGACTTCTTAAGACATTGAACTTTTCATGTGATTTTTCTCTAGATTTTTGAAAACTTATTTCTTGAGTCTTATTCTGGTAACTTGTGATGTAAGTTTGTAACCCTCACTTGTGTTGTTGCCTCCATTAAACCTAGTTTTCTTCTGAATCTTTTCAAATCCTTTTGGCTAGTTGATATAACATGTTTGAAGATCATTTGGTTTCAATTGTGGAATTTTTAGATGATTGGTTGATTTGTTTTGGATTTTATCTTGAACCTTGTCCCATTTTGCTTCCTTTGAACCTTTAGCTCTCATCTAAGTCTAGAAGGGCACTTGTGCCCACTTTTTCTTCTCATTTGGGGTTCCTTTGGGGTGTGGGTACCTTCCTGGTCCTAGGATATGGCTTGTGTCTTCTGAATTTTTGTGTTTGCTTCTTCTTTAAGTCATTTGTTTCCTTAAGTGCTTTCACTTCATCTTATTGTTTCTTTTGCTTCCATTTTGGTATAGTTTGGTCTTGCCTCTCTCTTCTCTTCATCTTGTTGGCTTCCTAAGCCATTCTTCATCTTTCTTTGATTCTGGTTGTGAGCTTTGTATTCATATCTTGTGCATTTTGCTTTGCATCTTTCATAAGTGTGCATTTGTTCTCATAAGTGTTTCATGTTGCATCTTTAGCTTGCATACTTCTTCTTCTCATTTCTTTGAGTTGCATTTGCATTATGCATATGTTCATACCATTTCACTTCTGATTGTTTGATATTAGCATGCCATTTGCTTTATCTTTCTCATTGTGTTTCACTTATATGCTTTACTAACCTTGCAGGGGCTATGGTAAGTGTGAGGTGTGAGAATTGAGTTCCACATCTCCAAATCTCATCTTCTCCTCTTATGTTTATGTGCACTAACCCTTTGTTGTTGGGCTTAGGCCTTTCTCATCCCTTCTTCTATCTTCTTCTTCTCTTCTTCTTTCCTTCTTCATTAGGATAGAAACCTCACTAACCCTTAGGATGTCCATGCATGTTAACACTTAGGATTATTTTAGTCCCCCTTTAGAATTTTTCCTTTGTGATCCTTTGGTGCTTTCTCTTCTCATCTTCAAATTCAATTTTAATCCACTTAATAAAGGTTGAGTACTTTCATGTGACATGAGACTTTGCTATGAGATACTTGCACGCGTTCCGTTTCGGGGCGAGGTGCGAGTTATCACTCGTGGTGGATAGGTCTTAGCATGAGTACCTCACAAAGAAAAGCTAAAAAACACTTCTTAACCAAAAAACCACAAAAATACTTAATAATGGTAATAGGCCAGTGTGCTTAAGCCTTCACTTGTGGGACTAGCTTTGGGGATTTCCTTCATAGATAGGTGTGCCTCTTGCGCATTCCATTTCGGGATGATGTGAGACGTACACATCCCATTGAGTAAGACTTAGGTACACTTACCTATGCAAACTTTCACTCATAAATGCTTCTAAAAAACACCAAACAAACAATAAGTGTCTCTCCTTCGGGAATTCTTTTCTCATCTCATTCACTCCTTACGCGAACTTGCTCCTACTTGTCACTTTGCAAGACGGTTACGCACTCGTCGTCCGAGCCTGCAACACCTGAGCAATGGCATAGGCAATTCAAGCCTTAATTCACAAGCAATTTCCTTTTAGTACCCCTAGTTAGAGGAACTACGGCGTCTCTGATCCTCATTGTCCTTATGAGGTACGTAGGCAGCGGGGTAGGGCCCGCTCGAGCACAATCTTTATTTTCCCTACGTTTTTTTTCTCTTTGTTTTATTATTCAATTCTTTTTCTCATTTTCTTTTCCAGTTCATTTTCATTTCTTTGCTGCAGCTTTCATACCCTCACCCTTTGAAACATTTTCTTTTGCAAGCGTGGATCCCGTCGGGTACGGCGGACAATCTGGGTGCTAATACCTTCCCAGGTCGTAACCGACTCCCGAACTCAGTCTCTTTGGTTCGTAGGACCTGTGTCCTTCCTCTTCTTTCTTCTGGTTTATACAGCATTTCCATTCCCTTTCTTCGGGATAAAAATGCCTGGCTGGCGACTCTATTCTTTTTCCGTGCCACTTTCGCGTTTGTACCAGGATGGAAATCCGGGGAGCGACAATCTCTCTTCATCTTCTTCATTCTTGCATCAATCAACAATCACACACAACAATATTTGTTTGATTACGGTGCTTGTTTCGAAGATAATGTTCAATCGTGAATTAGAGTTTCAGATTGAGTCTAGAGTGTGTGGGTTTTC
Source organism: Lathyrus aphaca (assembly GCA_963966055.1). Classification (NCBI taxonomy): domain Eukaryota; kingdom Viridiplantae; phylum Streptophyta; class Magnoliopsida; order Fabales; family Fabaceae; genus Lathyrus; species Lathyrus aphaca. Next base: position 116,461,519 of record OZ014524.1, on the reverse strand, counting down.
CTTGGAAAAATATGAAGGGTTTTCTCCTCCAAGATCGTTGAATATTTGAGGGTTTTGCACACAACGATCATTCGTAGATTCAGCCGAGTGAGGTAGATTGAAGATCAAGTGGATCGTTCTTTCATATCACGGTAGACGAAAGATTGCGAAGGTCTTTGTGGGTTCACAAGTGTTGGAGAAACTCAATCGTGCTCAAAGTTTGGAGGATCGTGAATCCTTGCAAGAAGGGAGCAATTAATCGGAGGCTTTCTCGACACGCGTGGAAGACTTGAGTCTACATTGGATCAAGGGACAAGAAGAAGATTTGATAGCATATTCAACGCGGTTTGGTTTGTTGGTTCATTTATCTTTCTTCTTGTAAAACAATTGCGATTTAATAAAATTGCCCAATTCGATTGTGAATTAGGGACAGAGTACTTCGAGCGAGGACGACGAAGGAACTGCCTCAACAAATTCCTTGTGTTCTTTACGTTTCTCGCATTTTACTTTTGTTCATCTTGATCTTGCGTGCTTTAAAATTCGGGTGTATCAAATTAGTACACTCAAAGTGTTTGATAAATTGTTACACTCAAAAGTGATAACTAGAGTGGGTAAAATTCTGCACTATTTGATACAACAAAATTATCCTTGGCGTGTGCACTCCAAGTGTTTGGTAAAAAGCCTAACCACACAAATTCAATTTGATTGTGCCTAATTTCTTTTCTATATCATTGTTAAGAATAGTTTTATCAAGTGTTGAATTATCAAGTGAATCATTTGTGAAATATTAATTCTTCTAGTCATCATTTCATTCCAACTGGGTTTTGCATATATCCGATCTCCGGTGACTTCAAATTTAAATTAGACGATTTTCCGGGAAACTTCCGCAATACATTTTCAATTAAATTTTGAAAAGTAAATTTTAAAAAGGGATCTATTTAACCCCCCTTCTAGATCCGCGCTATCGTCTAACAAGTGGTATCAAGAGCACCGGTTCATCTAGTGCTTCACATACAACTTATTGAAAAATGGACAACGATCCAACGGGGGCGTACAATAGAGCTCCAGTTTTTACCGGAGAAAACTATAGTCACTGGAGAGATTGTATGCGCATCCATATCAACTCTGTTGATAAAAAAATTTGGAAAGTTATTCAAGACGACCCTTTTCAAATAACCATGGTCGGTCCGGATAATGTCCAAATCGAAAAACCGGAAGCACAATGGGATGATAATGATGAAAAGAATTATAGCTACGATTGGAAAGCTCGAAACATATTCATAGCTTCTTTGGGAGCGGATGAATATTTTCTAGTTTCTCATCACACATCGGCTAAAGCTATGTGGGAAGCCTTACAAGTTGCCCATGAAGGAACCGATGATGTTAAGTTTGCTCGAATTAATACTCTACAACAAGAGTTTGATCGATTTCACATGAGCCAAGGGGAAACCGTTGATGAAATGGGAAAAAGATTTTCTCACTTGACAAATCGATTAAACGCTCTTGCTAAAACCACTCCTAATGATGTAGCTACTAACAAGATTTTGAGATGTCTTACTAGGGAATGGTTGCCAAAAGTTACGGCAATCAAATAAGCCAATGATGTAAGAACCTTGGATCTAACTACACTCATTGGAAAACTACAAGAGCATGAACAAGAGCTCTTAAACTTACATGAGCATGAAGACAATGAAAAGAAAGAAAAGATCGAGAAAAATAAAGATCATGAGAAGAAGAAGAAGTCTATTGCATTAAAAGCTTCTTCCTCAAAATCCTCCACCAATAAAGATAGTGACAGTGATTCAAGTGATGATGAAGACGAATCAAAAAGAATGAGATATCTCATTCGGATAAGCGTCTCATCAACTATCGAAGAAAATTTAATCCTTCCAAGCAAGAGTTTGTTAAAAGTACTAAAGGCAAGGGATCTTGTTACAACTGTGGAAAACCGGGACATTACAAATCGGATTGTCCTATGCTAAAGAAAGACAAGGCAAAAGACAAATATCAAAGAAAAGTTAATAAGGCTAGAAGAACATATATTGCTTGGGAAAGCGATAGTGATTCGTCTAGCAAAGATAGCTCAAGCGATGAGGAAGAGAGATTAAATCTTTGCCTCATGGCTCATAAGAAAGGCAAGAAAGAGGTAAGACATGCTAAATATGATAATGCTGAAAAATTGTCTTATAATGATTTGCTTAGTACTTTTAATGTTCTCCATCAAGAGGATAAAGAAGCTTTCAAGCGCATTGCATCCGACAAAAGAATTTTTGCATATTTAGAGAAAAAGGTTTCGGATAATGAAAATGCTATGAAAGCTCTTAAGACATCGATGGTAGAATCTATAGTAGAAGACAAGCGAGAATGACACAACTTTCATAGTTGTGAAACATGTTGGATTTGGCAAAAAGAGGTTAAAACTCTTCAAGCCAAATTAGACAAGTTGTCACAACCAAAAATGACATTTACTATTGATCGTTCAAACTTTAGAGAATCAATGAACAACCCATATAAAAATATACCTATGTTGTGAAGGATCAAAATAGTAAATGCAAGTCAAAACCATTATTGAAATGTCACTATTGTTGCAAGGAAGGTCATACAATTGCCAAATGTCGGTTTAGGAGATACTTGGTCCTTAAAGGCATTTGTCAATGGTTGCCCAAAAGCAAAAAAAAATTCACTCAGACTCTAGGACCCAATGAAAATTGGGTACCTTTCTCTCTTGTCTAATCATGTAGGTGGAGTTTCTTGAGACTATGGAGAAAAAATGGTTTCTTGAGAGTGGATGCTCATGACATATGACAGGTGATATTTCCATATTCTATGACTTTATGGATAAGAAGAAGGGCTTTGTTACCTATGGTAATAACAACAAGGGAGCTATACTCGGTAAAGTTAGTGTAGGTAATTCCTCTTCTACATCTATCTCTAATGTCCTTTTAGTTGAGGGTCTTAAGCATAACCTTGTTAGCATTAGTCAAATATGTGATAAGGGATATAATGTCTCATTCTCTAAAGAAGGTTGCATAATTGAACATAATGAAAACAAAGAGGATGTGTTTAAAGGCTTGAGGGTTAACAATGTATATATGCTTGATTTGAATTCAATGACCATGAGTGATCCTAAATGTCTTATTTCCAAAAGTGAAGAGTCTTGGCTTTGGCATAGACGTTTAGCTCATATCAACTTTGACTTGCTAAATAAAGTTGTGTCCAAGAACTTAGTAGTCGGTTTGCCTAACATAAAGTTCACTAGAGACCATCTTTGTGATGCTTGCCAAATGGGAAAGCAAACCAAGATATCCTTTAAATCAAAAAATTTAGTCTCTACTTCTAGACCTCTTGAACTTCTACACATGGATCTTTTTGGTCCTTTTAGAATCAAAAGTATAGGAGGGAACTATTATGGTTTTGTTATCATTGACGACTACTCTCGATTTTGTTGGACAATCTTCTTAGCTAGTAAAAGTGATACCTTTTCGGCTTTTGAAACTTTTGCCAAATTATCTCAAAATAAACTTGGCACAAACATTGTAACTATCAGAAGTGACCATGTGTAACACGGTGGGAAAACTGACTTTAGTTATGTTGCGGATAGCAAGAGTCGCCACCGACTTTTATTTTATCCAAAAGGAAAGGCATAAAAGAACAGGAAAGACCTTTAAAAGATTTTTGGGTCCGGGGGGTAGGTTATGTAAAGGGAAGGTGTTAGCACCCTTTACATCCATGGTTATCCATGGGCGCTTAGTTACTTAGCTCACTTTAAATTGTTTTTGAAAATGTGAAGTGTGTGAATAGAAATTTTCATAAGAGTTTAATAATGATCCATGTACGGATGCGTAAAAAACTTGTGTTTGAAAATTGTTTGAAATTTGTGAAGTATTTGAAATTGTTTTGAAATAGTGAGCAAGTAACTATGAGGAACCTACCCTAAAGTTTAAGTCTTTTCTGTTCTTTATCCTTTAAATGATAAGACTATCCCTATTATTAAGGAATAGGTAGTCATTACCTTGGATGTGAGGGACATATGAGGGACGTCTGTTTAATGAAGGCAACTGTGGGGTGTATTAAGCATTTTAGGAGGGACTGTCATCATTATTCGAAAAGGGACAAGATCATATTGAAAGGCAACCATTAAGGGACTTGATCTTTGATTATTTAAGGGACTAGATGACTTTTCTTTTTAAGGGACTTATGCTTTATACACCCCACTTGACCTTATGATATAGGCAACATTGAGAGGTAACCCTAGAAAGTGAGATGGCGATTAAAAATCGACTTACGTGTGTGAGTGTTTAATTTTGTATTTATCTTATAATTTAAATGACCTAAATTCAATTTTAAAATATAATACATGTTTCCACTCCCTATTTTACTAACCATAACATGAAAATTAAATAATTTAAATATTACAAAAAATTACATCCAGGAGCATTTACAATAATAATAATAAGCAATTAAAAATAAATAGCAAAAATAAATAAATAAGCAAAATATAAATAATAAGTAAAATAAATAAATAAGCAATAATAAATATAATAGGGGTTAGTAATAATAATTAAAAATAAATAAGGTTAGTGAAATAATAATAATAAGCATAATTTAAAAATAAATGGATTAGTAATAAGCATGATTAATAATAATAATAAACAAAATAAAATTTTAATGGCTTAATAGAAAAATAAGAACAATTATATTAATTAATCATAAAATTTTAAATTGTAGACAAATTAAATAAATTATGAACATATTATGAGAAATTATTAAATTTGCAAATTTTTAGAAATTATTTACATATATACTAAATTATAAACAATTATAGGATATTTATTAAAACAAATGGATTAATCATAATTATATTTACAAAATTTAATAAATAAAATATGCACATGTTAATTATATTTTCAAAATTAAAGATTAGGTTTTTTTAATAATTGTTTAGAGAAAAAATAAACTAGGGTTTGTTTAGAAAAATATTTAAGAATTTATAATCTAATATACAAAATTATTTTAACAAATATATATATATTATAATTTAATTACATAACAATAATAAAAAAATAATTTTGAATTAAGAACAATGGTTTTAGAATTTAAAAAATATTGAATACATATATATTATCATGAAATTATTTAATTATATATTTATATATGATTATTAAAAATAATTTAGACAAAATCAATTAAATAAGATAAAATAGAAAAAAATAACAAAACTTACCTGACTGGGATTTGAACCCAGGAGGCTTTGTTTCACAATAATCATGCCCTACCACTGGGCTGCGCGCTGATGGTGCAAGAAGAATGAACTCCAAGTTGTTTTGTTCCTTCAAACCAGCAATCAGGAAAATAATGAAAAAAACAAAAGGCCTGGGGGGATTCGAACCCAGGACCTTATACACAAACACACAAGTACATGACCAATCCTGCTGGGTGAGCGCATCTGATATTAAACCAATAACATTTGATAATATATTATATCTAGTAAATAAAAGGGAAAAGCTCAAAAACTTTGTCACAGCCAGGACTCGAACACAGGTCCTTTGACAATACGCACGCTAGCCTTACCACTGGGACAAGCGTTGGCTTGTGATAATAAACCAACAACAAAACATAAAATATTTAAAATAAAATTTGAATTTCCAGGACGCGCGCAAACCAACTTCGTCTTCTTCATTGAATTCGCAGGTTTTCCTGCGAAATTATCTAGGGAAATACCTGCGAATTTTCCTGCGGACACAAACCTGCGAATTTCAAATAATAGCAAGACAGTACAATTTCTACAAATTGATCAATGAAACATGATCCTCACAGTCCATACAATCACATTATGTCCTTCAAATTCATTTAAATTCAGTAAATCATAAAACCCTAAATTCAAAGGAGAAACCCTAACAATGGCCGTTTGGGATTTAGGTCACGAAGCTCCAATTTTTTTGTCCAGAAACGTTCTACATATCATCACAAACAAGATTAGGCAAACAAAATTCATTAATATGCAGTGAATTAGTGTAATCGAAAATTTGATATTCAAGAACAAACAAGATTCGGTTAGCATGATATGGCATGGTTTTGATGCATATGAGTATTGGTTTTGCTTCATGGATGTCCAAGGAACATTGCTATGTCTTTAGATTACCTTCAAACACCTTGTATCAATGAATTCGAATGTGAGTTTTGAGAGGGTTTTTTGAAATTGGAACTTACTCTTGGGAGGCAGACAATTCGTGGCTTGTGATTGTAATGAGTTAAGTACTTATAGGAGACTGAATTTAGGTCAAAAAATCAAGTCATTGTGTGGAAAGTTTGATATGAAAAGATTCAAAATGATCATGCCTTAAAAATCAAATATTCTTGTATGAACACTTGCTATTTTTTGCTAATCCTCATGATTTCTTTCCACTGCAATTCCAATCAAATTTATGATTTTCTAGAAGCTTGATCCAATTCAAATCTTTCATTTTCATATTTTATTTTTATTTAAAATGATTTTTAATGAATTAAATCAAAATAAATAAAAATGAAATAATAAAAAATCTTATTTTTAATGGTTTGGGTCGTGCATGAAGTTATTGTATGGATTGGGTCATCATTTGGCAAGCCCATTTGGAAGAAATTGGTTTTAGACCTCCATTTTCATCATAAACCAACCCAAAATTTCCCAACTTTGCAAGGGCACATATCCTTCAATTTTAATGCTATGAGGGTGTTCTTGGACATTTTGGAAAGCTTGAAGAGTCCTCTAAACAACCCCACTGGTTTCATGTCCATATCATTTACCAATCTCAAGTTATGCCCTTTTGAAGTTGTTGACTTTTTGTTGACTTTCAAAAGGACCTATAATGTCTTAGCTCATACCTTCCAAATGAAGCATTTTTGGGCTTGGCTTGTGAGACACAAAGTTGTAGAGAATTCAATTTCCTTCAAAATGAGCTTTGAGTGGAGACTTGGTGATGAAGCATGTGAAAGTTATGGCTGGTCAAAGTTCAGTTGACTTTTACTGAGAAAACCCTAATTTAGAAACTCCTGATTCTTGATGATCTGAAATCTCCTTGATGAATCATGATCAACCCTTGATCAAATGATGAATTTTACTTCATATAATTGATTTTGGCAAAAAAATCATGAAGTTTGACTTTGGTTTGACCACAGTTGACCTCAGTTTGACTTTTTAACTGCTTTGACTGATTTTGACTTATCTGATCATCTGACTGAGCAAACTTTTGAGAAAAGTTTTGAAACTTGTCATGGGGGTTCTTACACTTATATAAGATGTTATGAAGCGCATTTGAAGTCTTGGGAGTTCATTTAGCCTGATTAAAGTCAAAACCCTAGTTTTGGATGCACTGCTTAGGAGGTGCATTGTCTGAGGGAATTGTCAACTCTTCTGACTATTTGTGAACTTTGTGAACCTTGTGAACCTTCATGAAGTGACTTGTAGACTTCATGAGCCTCATGGAAATTCTTGAAAAGCATTGTGAATCTTGTGAACCTTGTGAACTTTCATGAAGTGACTTGTAGACTTCATGAGCCTCATGGAAAGTCTTGAAAGCATTGTGAATCTTGTGAACCTTGTGAACCTTCATGAAGTGACTTGTAGACTTCATGAGCCTCATGGAAGGTCTTGTAAGTGTTGTGAATCTTGTGAACCTTGTGAACCTTCATGAAGTGACTTGTAGACTTCATGAACCTCATGAAAGGTCTTGAAAGCATTGTGAATCTTGTGAACCTTGTGAACCTTCTTAGCACACAAAGTCTTGTATTGTGAGGGAAAATTTTGGGGTGCAACAGCTGCCCCTGTTCAATTTTCTGAAAACTGAGGGGTTAGATTGGTATATTTTCCAGTCATGACCTGGAAGGTTGAAGGGGATTGAACATAAAAGCCCAAAAATTTGCACTCGCCAGTGCATAGAGTGATATGGATGGCTAGTTGAATATGCTTGAGTGGGCTTAAAGATGCCACTGGGGGAAAAGTTCTTCAGATGCATTTATTGGAGGATAAAGCAGTCCAAAATATGAAGGTATAATAATAGTTTTCAGGAGGATGAAGCAATCCTGATGTAGTGATATGCTTTCAGGAGGATGAAGCAATCCTGAAGTAATGATGATAGCTGTCAGGAGGATGAAGCAGTCCTGGTGTATGAGAAACTGTCAGGAGGATAAAGCAGCCCTGAGGTAATAATAAGCTTTCAGGAGGATAAAGCAGTCCTGATGATATTGATAATAGCTTATCAGGAGGATGTAGCAGCCCTGAGGTAATAATAAGCTTTCAGGAGGATAAAGCAGTCCTGATGTAGTAATATGCTTTCAAGAGGATGAAGCAGTCTTGAGAGATTTGATGATATGCTTTCAGGAGGGTAGGGCAATCCTGAGGTACAATAAGCTATCAGGAGGGTAAAGCAATCCTGAGGTAGTAATAATCTTCCAGGAGGATGAAGCATTCCTGGGGTAATTGTATGCTTTCAGGAGGATAAAGCAATCCTGAGGTACAAGAAGCTGTCAGGAGGATGAAGCAGTCCTGAGATGATAGTATGCTTTCAGGAGGATAAAGCAATCCTGAGGGATGATAACTTTCAGGAGGATAAAGCAGTCCTGATAATCACGAGTTCGTTTGCTGGATAATTAACCTGAAAACAAGGTAGCATTCTGTATGATAGTATTAGCTTGTGCATTATGTATGCATGTATAACATGATGCACTTAGGTAATGCATTATGTATCTATGTATATGTATGTTATGGTATGATGTAAATGATGTATGTATGATATGATGCTGCATGAAGCGTCTTGATATCTTCGTATAACAACTGCTGGCCAGGGAAAATAAATCCCGATTCGTTGTTGAAGAATATAAGGAACCTGTTCCTGTTTTATTTGATAATATATTATACATAACCTTCCGTCTGCTGGGGATAGCAAGGTATATATAACCTCCCGTCTGCTGGGGATAGCAAGGTATATATAACCTCCCGTCTGCTGGGGATAGTAAGGTATATATAACCTCCCGTCTGCTGGGGATAGTAAGGTATATATAACCTCCCGTCTGCTGGGGATAGTAAGGTACATATAACCTTCGTCTTCGTTTGATAGTAGGGTAGATATAACATCCCGTCTTCGTTCGTCGTACCCTTATTGGAAAGTAAATTCCCGAATATTCGTATGAGGATAAAAGAGATGGATATAAATTCCAGGGGAGATGTAACTTTATGAAGATGGATTTGCCCTACTGTGGATTTGTAACTGTTTTGTAGAGATGAACCGGCGGAGCTTCGCTGAAATCCTTCCCTCGTTCGTCCTTAGTAAATACTATTACTGCATTTTCATGCATTTCTGGTAAACATCAATCATATTAAAAAAACATACATGCATTTCTGGTAAACATCAATCATATTCAAAAGCATAATACATTCAAACACAACCAATGGACGTTTCGCTTATGTAAATAGGGTAAAAGTAAATCTGGATTCAAAAGATTGAATTTATTTATATCAAAAAGTGACCCATACACGGGTAAATTTGTACAAGGAGACATAAACCCTAGTAAGAGGATTTTGTCATAAAATTTTAGAAAACAAAGAGAATCAACTATGTGGGAAATAATCCTATTGAGTTTCAATTCTACTATTGCCATTATCTTCAAGTATCTCATCTTCTGCTGTTGAGACGGAAACGATTGGATTGAGCTTTATCTGTTCGAACTTGAATAAGTAGTACAGCTGGTTGCAGTTTCATGGGTGATCTAAACGAGACATAGTCATACGCTTTAATCCCTAACTTTTGCCTGGATTTCCCTTTCAGGTTTTCAATCCACCGGGATACCCTTTTTTGCCCAAGCCGCCTTTTCAGGTTTTCGACTTGCCGGGTGTACATCTTTTTATATATATCCCTAATTTTTGCCTAGGCCTGTCAACCTAGCGGGTCTCTTTTTATGCGTAGTATTTTTTAACTATGTCTGCGTTTACAGGCTGTGGGAAGTCTTCACCATCCATTGTAGTCAGTATCATGGCACCTCCTGAGAACACTGTCTTGACTACAAATGGTCCTTCATATGTTGGAGTCCACTTGCCCCTAGGATCACCCTGTGGTAATATGATACGCTTGATTACCAAGTCACCAGCCTGATATACCTTTGGCTTAACCTTCTTATTAAAAGCTTTGATCATTCGCTTCTGGTACATCTGGCCATGACAAACTGCTGCTAACCTCTTCTCATCAATTAAATTTATCTGGTCAAGTCGAGTCTGAATCCACTCATCTTCATCCAAGCCTGCATCCTTCATAATTCTTAAGGAGGGGATCTGAACTTCAATGGGCAAAACTGCTTCCATACCATAGACTAAGGAGAATGGGGTTGCCCCTGTTGAAGTACGTATTGTGGTACGATAACCATGAAGAGCAAATGGTAACATCTCATGCCAATCCTTGTAAGTAACAGTCATCTTCTGTACAATCTTCTTAATGTTCTTATTAGCAGCTTCAACTGCCCCATTCATCTTCGGACGATACGGAGAAGAGTTGTGATGCTTAATCTTGAACTGCGTGCAGAGACCAGTAATCATAGTGTTGTTCAGATTAGAGCCATTGTCAGTAATAATCCTTTCAGGGATGCCATACCTACATATGAGATTATTCTTAATGAATCGAGCCACAACATTCTTGGTAACAGATGCAAATGAAGCTGCCTCTACCCATTTCGTGAAGTAATCAATAGCAACCAGGATGAAACGATGTCCATTAGAAGCAGTAGGCTTGATCTCACCAATCATATCAATGCCCCACATGGCAAAGGGCCAAGGAGCATTCAACACATTCAATGGTGATGGAGGTACATGTACTTTATCAGCATAAATTTGACACTTGTGACATGTTCTGGAGTGTTGATAGCAATCAGCTTCCATGGTAGACCAATAATAACCTGCTCTCAATATCTTCTTTGCCATAGTATGACCACTAGAATGAGTGCCAAAGGTCCCATCATGCATCTCTTCCATAATTTCTGTAGCTTCCTTCTTATCCACACAACGAAGCAAAGTTGAATCATGATTGCGCTTGTACAAAATCCCATTACTCAAAAAGAACTTAGCAGAAAACCTCCTCAGAAACTTCCTATTTTTGACAGATGCCCCTTCAGGGAATTCCTGAGCTTCAAGATATCTTTTTACTTCATAGAACCAAGGCTTCTCCTCTGCCCCTTCTGTGTCAATTTCATTGCAGTGTGCAGGCTTTTCAAATCTATCAATAGTAATCTTGGGAGCTTCATCATCCCAGCTGATCTCAAACATGGATGCCATGATGGCTAAGGCATCTGCTAACTGATTCTCTCTCCGTGGAATATGTCCAAAGGTAATCTCCTTAAAATGTGGGATCAAAGACAACACATGCTTTCTGTAAGGAATGAGGTTATCATGCTTAGTATCCCAATCTCCTTTAATTTGACTTACTACCAGGGCTGAATCTCCATACACGTCAAGGAACTGAATCTTCATATCAATAGCAGCTTTAATACCCAGGATACATGCCTCATACTCAGCCATGTTATTAGTACAATAGAAACAAAGTCTGGCAGTAATCGGGGTATGACAACCTTCAGGGGAACTAATCACAACACCAACACCATTACCAAGTGCATTAGAGGCACCATCAAAAACCATAGTCCATCGGGATCCTTGTTCAGGTCCGTCATATTGTCCAGGTTCTTTGGTAATAATCATAATGTCTTCATCAGGGAACTCAAAACTCATTGACTGGTAATCATCCACTGCTTGATGAGCCAAATGATCAGCAACAACACTTCCTTTGATGGCCTTCTGAGTAGTATACTGTATATCATATTCTGTCAAGATCATTTGCCATCTGGCAATTCTTCCGGAGAGAGCAGGTTTCTCAAATATGTACTTGATTGGATCCATCTTTGAAATCAATAAGGTAGTATGAGTCAACATATACTGTCTTAGTCGGCGAGCAGCCCATGCCAAAGCGCAGCAAGTTTTCTTGAGCAGTGATTATCTTGACTCACAGTCGGTAAACTTTTTGCTAAGGTAGTATATTGCCTGCTCTTTTCGACCAGACTCGTCATGTTGCCCCAACACGCACCCCATTGAGTTGTCTAACACTGGTAAGTACATAATCAAGGGTCTTCCATCAACTGGTGGCATCAAAATTGGTGGTTCCAGCAGATATCTCTTGATTTCATCAAAGGCAATCTGGCATTCGTCATTCCATTCCATCACCTGGTCTTTCTTCAGCAACTTAAAGATTGGCTCACAGATGGCAGTTAATTGGGATATAAATCTTGCAATGTAATTCAATCGTCCTAAGAAACCTCTAACCTCCTTCTCAGTACGGGGAGCTGGCATCTCTCGTATAGCTTTCACTTTTGCAGGATCCACTTCAATACCTTTTCCACTGACAATGAAACCCAGGAGCTTACCAGACTTAACTCCAAAAGTACACTTGTTTGGGTTCAATCTCAACTTGTATTTCTTTAACCTCTCAAACAACTTATGCAGATGATCAAGATGTTGCTCTTCATTCTGGGACCTGGCTATCATATCATCCACATATACTTCTATCTCATGATGAATCATATCATGAAACAAAGCCACCATAGCACGCTGATATGTTGCCCCTGCATTCTTCAAACCAAATGGCATCACCTTATAGCAAAAGGTGCCCCACTGTGTAACAAATGTTGTCTTCTCCATATCTTCAGGTGCCATCTTGATTTGATTGTAACCAGAGAAACCATCCATAAAAGAGAATACCTTATGCTGAGCAGTGTTGTCTACCAGAACATCAATATGAGGAAGTGGGAAGTCATCTTTGGGGCTGGCCTTGTTCAAATCCCTGTAGTCTACACACATACGCACCTTACCATCTTTCTTAGGTACCGGTACCACATTTGCAACCCACTGAGGATAAGAAGTTACTGCTAAGAACCCTGCATTGAACTGTTTCATTACCTCTGCCTTGATCTTCTCTGACATTTCAGGGCGCATACGATGAACCTTCTGCTTCTTTGGACGACAATCTTCTTTTACTGGTAAACGGTGAACCACAATGTCTGTATCCAATCCCGGCATATCTTCATAAGACCAAGCAAAGATCTCCACATAGTCACGTAACATCTGAATCAACCTGCTCTTGACACTGTCCTCTAAATCAGCCCCTATCTTGACCTCTTTCCTGTTTTCTTCAGTTCCCAGATTCATAACTTCGACTGGCTCTTCATGTGGTTGTATGGCTTTCTCTTCTTGTTGTAACAACCTAGCAAGCTCTACAGGTACTTCACAATCGTCCTCATTTCCGTCTTCAGTTTGATAGATCGGATTCTCGAAATTATAATTGGCAATAGTAGAACTGTTATCAACAGGATCCAGAGTGGATGAGGATCTGCATTTTAGTGATGTGGGTGTGTGTAAGAACACATAGCTGATAAAGCAAAAATAAAAGAAAAGAAAGACAAGGAACGCAATATTTACTAAAACGAAACGTCCACTGATTTTATTGAATGAAGTATGCAAATGAAATGACAACCCGTAACAAGCACACCATTATGCCCCGGGTAAGGCACAAGGCTTGAAAGTTTTATTGTTCAAGAAATTACAAATTTAAAATATAACAACACAGTAATAGTATTTACTCCTGACTAAAGGAGATAGGGATAACATCTTCAGCTTTCCAATTATTGAGTCCAGCACCCACAGTAGGAAAAATCCAAGCATCCAAGTTGTAGTCTTCATCATAGTCTCCCACAGCATTGATCTGATCTTTCATAACCCCTTGATTGGTGATACGAACAGCACGAGCACGACGAACAGCCTTCTGGGACTCTGCAGTGAAACCCAAACCAAATTTGTCAGACTTGTATGGGATATCAGGAAGCTGACCCCAAATAGTACAACCACCTTCATCTACCACAGCCCTAGCATCATTGAGGGAGGCCATTGCCATTGTTGGAGGTTTTCTGGTGACCACAGGAACTTTCTTCGCAACAGGAGGAGCTACATAATCATTAACAATCCAGGGAACCACTTCAAATGTCTGACACGGAGTTTCAATGTATTCGCCTTCCATTTCCAGATACTTGAAGGTATTCACATGGCTGACAAAATATTCCTCCTCTCCATAGACAGTAACAACCTTTCCTTCCACTGGATATCTTAGCTTCTGATGTAATGTAGAGGTTACGGCACCTGCCCCATGGATCCAGGGACGACCAAGCAAACAAGAGTACGAAGGACGAATATCCATCACATAAAATGTAGCAGTAAAAATCTGAGACCCAACTTTGATGGGCAAGTCAATCTCTCCATGCACCACTCTTCTAGAACCATCAAAAGCCTTCACCACTATGTTACTGGGTTTCAGCACAGCATCTTCAGGACTCAGCTTGTTCAGGACTTCCTTGGGCAACACATTCAAAGAGGAACCATTGTCTATCAGTACATGTGACAGGGTAGTGCCCCTGCATTCAATTGAGATATGCAAGGCCCTGTTATGATCCCTCTTGGCAGGGGTCAAATCAGCATCAGAAAATCCTAACCCATTGTCGTAGGTCAGGTGGGCAACACAATTCTCAAACTGGTCAACAGAAATTGCATTGGGTACATGAGCAGTCTTCAGAAACTTGATTAATGCTTTGGCATGAGCTTCAGAACATAACAACAAGGACATCATAGAAATCTTTGAGGGAGTATGCCCCAACTGATCAACAATGTCATAATCACTCTTGCGAATGATTTTCAATACTTCTTCCATCTGCTTAGAGAAATCATCAGCAGCTGGCACATCAACAGATATAGGCTCAATAACAGGACCCTTGCCCCGAGCATCAGTGGTAGAGGTAGCAGCAGGAGTAACTGCATTCTTAGAAGTAACTGGAGGTGAGAAGACTCTTCCACTACGTGTGATCTTACTAGATCCAGCAATATTATCAATATCAACAGGCACATCAGCTAAGGGCTCCTGCTTAACACCATGGATGTAAACATCAGATCCATAATGCCAAGGCACAGCTTTATCAGACGTATACGGAATAGGACCAGGAGTGGTAATGACCATAGGAACCACTCTGGCTTCAGCAACAACTTTCACAGGACCTTCAGCAGTAATCCTGATTGGACCTTGATGGGTGATTTTAATAGGTCCCTTTGAAGTGATCCTTACCGGCACTTTGTCAACCATGTCAACCTCTTCAATCTTCCTACCTTGAGTAATATGATCCACCATACTTTCTACAGACGATGGAGTCCTCTCAAACACTATAGTATACTTATCCATGAGACGCTGAATTCCATCTCTCAATCTCCAGCAACTATCCGGCTTATAGGTACAATACAAACAATCTTCACGACAACCTGGAAAGAGCCCAGCCTGTACTAACTTTTTCTTGATAACAGACAATGGTGTGGTCAACTCCGCAACTGAATAGACATGTAAATCTTCATCAATGGCATTGACAGTCTTCTCGTGATTTGGCATTGGATCAGTAATCACATTTGGAGTACCCGGAGGGTCAAACTTAATCTCTCCAGCCTCAATCATATCTTGAATTTTGTTCTTCAAGACCCAACAGTTATTAGTATCATGACCCTGACAGTTTGAATGATATGCACATCGTGCATTGGGATTGTACCTGGGAGAGGTAACATTAAGATTCTGAGGAGCCTCTTTCAAAGTAATAAGTTCAGCCTTCAACAAGTGTTGCAATGCCTGAGCCAGTGACATGTTGATCTTCGTGAACTGCCTTCTAGCCCTCTGTTGGTTGCCCTGTGGCTGTTCTGTTGTTGCAGGAGTTGGATTTGAGATATGCACTGCACTAACAGACTGATGCCTTCTATTACGATCAGGTTGACCATAAACAGCATTGGATTCTTTCTTTCCAGTGGGAGGCTTCTTTGCAGCACCTGATGAAGAAGCACCCACTTGGATCTTACCATTCTTTATACCATTTTCCACTCGCTCTCCTGTCATGATCAACTCAGTGAAGCCAGATGATGAGCTTCCAATGAGATGACTGTAAAACGGGCCATTCAGTGTACACATGAACATATCAACCAATTCCCTGTCAGTCAAAGGGGGTTGAACTCTTCCAGCTAAATCTCTCCATTTCTGAGCATACTCCTTAAAACTTTCTTTGGCGCCCATGGACATGCTTTGCAACTGCATGCGAGTGGGAGCTAAGTCAGCATTGTATTGATACTGCTTATAGAAAGCTTCAGCAAGATCATTCCAATCCCTGATGTTGACACTCTCCAATTGATAATACCACTCCAACTGAGCTCCAGATAAGCTCTCCTGGAAAAAATGGATCCACAACTTCTTGTCAGCAGTGTGAGGTTGGATTCTTCTGACATAAGACCTCAAATGCAGCTTGGGACAAGAGACCCCATCATAAACAACAAAAGTGGGAACCTTGAAACCAATAGGTATGACAACCCCAGATATCAAGCTCAAATCTTCAAAATCCAGCCCAGAAGATTTCTGCAACTCCATAGCATCCATTCTATCCACCAGCATCTTGAATTTGTCTTCATTAGGATCATGGTAATAATTAGCCTCAGAATCAGAGTCCCCCATTGTATGGTGGAGACTGCCTATCTCTTGCTCAGACTCTTCAGACTCAGAATCTTCAACTGGTTCCTTGGTCTTGGCAAGACCTTTGAACCTCCTTCCCATGTTGATCAGGCCACCTGATCTTCTAGTCTTTTTGGTCTTCTTGGCCAGCAGTGTCTTCAATTCATCCTGCCCCTTGGATAGGTTCAGGATCAGCTCTTGGAACTGTGCATTCTGTGCCTGGAGATCCTTAACTGTTTGTTCAAGAGCCATTACTGAAATAAACAGTGAGAAGATGAGAAACCTGTGCACAACCTGTGATGCAATGAAATGATATGTGAATGCATATGCAATGTTTTCAAGGACCGCAAGATTTAAATTTGCTTAAACAAACAGGAAGGTAAACTTTTATTAGTAATAAATTTGTTTTGCCTCTTGGGCTTACAAAAAATGAAATGAAATAAGTACAAAAGATGGGGTTTTAAGTCTCCCATGGACGTTTCCTCTTTGTGTTGAGGTATGAGTTGAGATTCCGTTCCTCATGAAGTTGCTTTGTTAGTTCCAGGATTCTTTCTTGGCTTGCTTTGTAATGAGCCTCGAAAGTATCCCTTTGCTCCTTCAGCTGGATCCAGGATCTCTGTAAGTCTTCCATGTCAGTAGGAATGTCTGGGTGAAGGATGGTATAAGCAGTATCTCCTTCAGCAACAGGTTCCATGGTAACTGGCAGGATAGCAGGATATGGCATCATGAGAGTCTGAGCACGAGATCGCACCCATCTGAGATAAGCCTCCATAGGAATAGTGTACTTAGGTTCCAGAGTCTTGCTGTCAACCTTGTTTACTTTTCCCCAGGCTCGTATGAATCTCTGACGGTAACCTTGAAGATCGTTGTCGTAATCAAACACAATGCCCTGAATCAACATGTCATGTGGACCATCGCTCCGAGCGTAACCAAACTGTCGTAAAGCTAAACAGGGGTTGTAGGTGATGCCTCCTCTTATGCCTAGAAGTGGCACATTAGGAACCTCCCCACAACGGTCAATGATAGTAACATTCTCCATAGATCTGGAGCACCAATGGATATCTGAATGAGAGAGTGACATGATCCTTTTAGACCACCTGAACCCTTGCTCATTCTTCATTACTGAGCGAGGAAGGTGAGAAATAAACCACCTAGAAAGCAAAGGTATGCAGCACATCAAAGTTCCTCTTGCCCTTGTAGTACGGGTATGAAGAGAATGTAGTATGTCTCCAAGCAATGTAGGCACTGGATTGTGACTCAGGAAAATGTTGATGGCGTGAGCATCTATGAACTGATCTGGATTGGGGAACAACACTAAGCCATAAATCAGCAAGGCTAAGATTTCCTCAAAAGCATCATGACTCATGGCCTTCAAGAACATTTGAGCCTTCTCTATCAACACCTTAGCTAGAACACCCTTGACTCCACTTCTCGTTTCTAGAACAATGTCTGACTTCTTCAGATGTAGAGCTGCAGCAATAACCTCAGGTTTAGGCTCTTTTTCCAAGCCTGAGAATGGTTTCTGATCAAGAACAGGTATGCCCAGAAGTTTAGAGAACTCTTCCATGGTTGGAACCAGCTGGTAATCAGGGAATGTGAAGCAATGGTGCTTAGGATCAAAGAACTGAAACAGGACATTCATCATGTCTTCATTGAACCCTGAGGTGACTAGATCCAATAGGTGACCGTGTCTCTTGTTGAACCGGGAATGATCAGACACTTGAGAAACCAACTCTTTAAGCTTGGGAGGTATCCCTACAAAGTTGATCCTGATGGTGTTTCTACGAGCTGAAGCCATGACCTACAACAAAGAACAAAGATAAATCCCTTGGTCCTTGAAATGGTTAGTGAAAATGCTATGCTTATGATGCATGATGATGTCATGATGTTATGCTCAATCACAAACATGTGGCACACACAAGCAGGTCACACAATAGCCCTAGGTTTAAAGGCTTGCATGAGGTTCAAAGGTAAGTACCCTCCCCTGAAGTTAGTTGGTTCATCCTGTCCTACAAAGTAACCAGGTTCTAAGGGATCTCAATATCATTGATCCTTCACAAGGGTGGTTGTTCAGTAGACAACTTACTTGCCAACCAAAACCCTCCAAGTTTAGAATCTCAATGAGTGTAGCATCGAGTATCAACCAACTTCAGTCTTCACCAAAGCCGGTTATCTCACTACTTTTCTAAAGGCCAAGATGGGATAACTAGGGTTCTAAAAGTTAGTTAGTGCATTGACAACATATGGCAGCCTCATATTATCCTCAACTTGACTTAAGGAACATAAGCACCAACCAAGAAGTCACACCAACTATGGCCACCATATCAACCATATCGGTATACGCCGTACAGTTTCCTTGGTCTATTGTCATTTGCCTAAGGTACACTAGATCCGGGTTAGGATCTTTCACACATAAGAGCCCAACAAGTAAGTATAAAGCAAACAAGGCAAACAATTTTAAAGTGATTTAATTCCTAAGGGTACCCCTCTTTAATATTAAATCCCCAGCAGAGTCGCCAGTTCTGTAACACGGTGGGAGAACTGACTTTAGTTATGTTGCGGATAGCAAGAGTCGCCACCGACTTTTATTTTATCCAAAAGGAAAGGCATAAAAGAACAGGAAAGACCTTTAAAAGATTTTTGGGTCCGGGGGGTAGGTTATGTAAAGGGAAGGTGTTAGCACCCTTTACATCCATGGTTATCCATGGGCGCTTAGTTACTTAGCTCACTTTAAATTGTTTTTGAAAATGTGAAGTGTGTGAATAGAAATTTTCATAAGAGTTTAATAATGATCCATGTACGGATGCGTAAAAAACTTGTGTTTGAAAATTGTTTGAAATTTGTGAAGTATTTGAAATTGTTTTGAAATAGTGAGCAAGTAACTATGAGGAACCTACCCTAAAGTTTAAGTCTTTTCTGTTCTTTATCCTTTAAATGATAAGACTATCCCTATTATTAAGGAATAGGTAGTCATTACCTTGGATGTGAGGGACATATGAGGGACGTCTGTTTAATGAAGGCAACTGTGGGGTGTATTAAGCATTTTAGGAGGGACTGTCATCATTATTCGAAAAGGGACAAGATCATATTGAAAGGCAACCATTAAGGGACTTGATCTTTGATTATTTAAGGGACTAGATGACTTTTCTTTTTAAGGGACTTATGCTTTATACACCCCACTTGACCTTATGATATAGGCAACATTGAGAGGTAACCCTAGAAAGTGAGATGGCGATTAAAAACCGACTTACGTGTGTGAGTGTTTAATTTTGTATTTATCTTATAATTTAAATGACCTAAATTCAATTTTTAAATATAATACATGTTTCCACTCCCTATTTTACTAACCATAACATGAAAATTAAATAATTTAAATATTACAAAAAATTACATCCAGGAGCATTTACAATAATAATAATAAGCAATTAAAAATAAATAGCAAAAATAAATAAATAAGCAAAATATAAATAATAAGTAAAATAAATAAATAAGCAATAATAAATATAATAGGGGTTAGTAATAATAATTAAAAATAAATAAGGTTAGTGAAATAATAATAATAATAAGCATAATTTAAAAATAAATGGATTAGTAATAAGCATGATTAATAATAATAATAAACAAAATAAAATTTTAATGGCTTAATAGAAAAATAAGAACAATTATATTAATTAATCATAAAATTTTAAATTGTAGACAAATTAAATAAATTATGAACATATTATGAGAAATTATTAAATTTGCAAATTTTTAGAAATTATTTACATATATACTAAATTATAAACAATTATAGGATATTTATTAAAACAAATGAATTAATCATAATTATATTTACAAAATTTAATAAATAAAATATGCACATGGTAATTATATTTTCAAAATTAAAGATTAGGTTTTTTTAATAATTGTTTAGAGAAAAAATAAACTAGGGTTTATAAAATTAGGGTTTGTTTAGAAAAATATTTAAGAATTTATAATCTAATATACAAAATTATTTTAACAAATATATATATATATATTATAATTTAATTACATAACAATAATAAAAAAATAATTTTGAATTAAGAACAATGGTTTTAGAATTTAAAAAATATTGAATACATATATATTATCATGAAATTATTTAATTATATATTTATATATGATTATTAAAAATAATTTAGACAAAATCAATTAAATAAGATAAAATAGAAAAAAATAACAAAACTTACCTGGCTGGGATTTGAACCCAGGAGGCTTTGTTTCACAATACTCATGCCCTACCACTGGGCTGCGCGCTGATGGTGCAAGAAGAATGAACTCCAAGTTGTTTTGTTCATTCAAACCAGCAATCAGGAAAATAATGAAAAAAAACAAAAGGCCTGGGGGGATTCGAACCCAGGACCTTATACACAAACACACAAGTACATGACCAATCCTGCTGGGTGAGCGCATCTGATATTAAACCAATAACATTTGATAATATATTATATCTAGTAAATAAAAGGGAAAAGCTCAAAAACTTTGTCACAGCCAGGACTCGAACACAGGTCCTTTGACAATACGCACGCTAGCCTTACCACTGGGACAAGCGTTGGCTTGTGATAATAAACCAACAACAAAACATAAAATATTTAAAATAAAATTTGAATTTCCAGGACGCGCGCAAACCAGCTTCGTCTTCTTCATTGAATTCGCAGGTTTTCCTGCGAAATTATCTAGGGAAATACCTGCGAATTTTCCTGCGGACACAAACCTGCGAATTTCAAATAATAGCAAGACAGTACAATTTCTACAAATTGATCAATGAAACATGATCCTCACAGTCCATACAATCACATTATGTCCTTCAAATTCATTTAAATTCAGTAAATCATAAAACCCTAAATTCAAAGGAGAAACCCTAACAATGGCCGTTTGGGATTTAGGTCACGAAGCTCCAATTTTTTTGTCCAGAAACGTTCTACATATCATCACAAACAAGATTAGGCAAAAAAAATTCATTAATATGCAGTGAATTAGTGTAATCGAAAATTTGATATTCAAGAACAAACAAGATTCGATTAGCATGATATGGCATGGTTTTGATGCATATGAGTATTGGTTTTGCTTCATGGATGTCCAAGGAACATTGTTATGTCTTTAGATTACCTTCAAACACCTTGTATCAATGAATCCGAATGTGAGTTTTGAGAGGGTTTTTTGAAATTGGAACTTACTCTTGGGAGGCAGACAATTCGTGGCTTGTGATTGTAATGAGTTAAGTACTTATAGGAGACTGAATTTAGGTCAAAAAATCAAGTCATTGTGTGGAAAGTTTGATATGAAAAGATTCAAAATGATCATGCCTTAAAAATCAAATATTCTTGTATGAACACTTGCTATTTTTGGCTAATCCTCATGATTTCTTTCCACTTCAATTCCAATCAAATTTATGATTTTCTAGAAGCTTGATCCAATTCAAATCTTTCATTTTCATATTTTATTTTTATTTAAAATGATTTTTAATGAATTAAATCAAAATAAATAAAAATGAAATAATAAAAAATCTTATTTTTAATGG
Source organism: Lathyrus aphaca (assembly GCA_963966055.1). Taxonomy (NCBI): domain Eukaryota; kingdom Viridiplantae; phylum Streptophyta; class Magnoliopsida; order Fabales; family Fabaceae; genus Lathyrus; species Lathyrus aphaca. Next base: position 116,439,418 of record OZ014524.1, on the reverse strand, counting down.
TTTGGGTCGTGCATGAAGTTATTGTATGGATTGGGTCATCATTTGGCAAGCCCATTTGGAAGAAATTGGTTTTAGACCTCCATTTTCATCATAAACCAACCCAAAATTTCCCAACTTTGCAAGGGCAAATATCCTTCAATTTTAATGCTATGAGGGTGTTCTTGGACATTTTGGAAAGCTTGAAGAGTCCTCTAAACAACACCACTGGTTTCATGTCCATATCATTTACCAATCTAAAGTTATGCCCTTTTGAAGTTGTTGACTTTTTGTTGACTTTCAAAAGGACCTATAATGTCTTAGCTCATACCTTCCAAATGAAGCATTTTTGGGCTTGGCTTGTGAGACACAAAGTTGTAGATAATTCAATTTCCTTCAAAATGAGCTTTGAGTGGAGACTTGGTGATGAAGCATGTGAAAGTTATGGCTGGTCAAAGTTCAGTTGACTTTTACTGAGAAAACCCTAATTTAGAAACTCCTGATTCTTGATGATCTGAAATCTCCTTGATGAATCATGATCAACCCTTGATCAAATGATGAATTTTACTTCATATACTTGATGTTGGCAAAAAAATCATGAAGTTTGACTTTGGTTTGACCACAGTTGACCTCAGTTTGACTTTTTAACTGCTTTGACTGATTTTGACTTATCTGATCATCTGACTGAGCAAACTTTTGAGAAAAGTTTTGAAACTTGTCATGGGGGTTCTTACACTCATATAAGATGTTATGAAGCTCATTTGAAGTATTGGGAGTTCATTTAGCTTGATTAAAGTCAAAACCCTAGTTTTGGATGCACTACTTAGGAGGTGCATTGTCTGAGGGAATTGTCAACTCTTCTGACTATTTGTGAACTTTGTGAACCTTGTGAACCTTCATGAAGTGACTTGTAGACTTCATGAGCCTCATGGAAATTCTTGAAAAGCATTGTGAATCTTGTGAACCTTGTGAACTTTCATGAAGTGACTTATAGACTTCATGAGCCTCATGGAAAGTCTTGAAAGCATTGTGAATCTTGTGAACCTTGTGAACCTTCATGAAGTGACTTGTAGACTTCATGAGCCTCATGGAAGGTCTTGTAAGTGTTGTGAATCTTGTGAACCTTGTGAACCTTCATGAAGTGACTTGTAGACTTCATGAACCTCATGAAAGGTCTTGAAAGCATTGTGAATCTTGTGAACCTTGTGAACCTTCTTAGCACACAAAGTCTTGTATTGTGAGGGCAAATTTTGGGGTGCAACACCATGGATGTGAGTTTGAAAATCATCTCTTTGAATATTTTTGTGAAAACCATGGCATTGATCATAATTTTTCCGCTCCTAGAACTCCACACCAAAATGGTGTTGTGGAACGTAAAAATCGTGTGTTGGAGGAATTGAAAAGAACTATGATTAATGATAATGGCCTTCCTAAATATTTTTGGGCCGATGCTATTAGCAACGCTTGCTATGTTTTGAATAGGATCACTATTCGACCTATTCTAAACAAAACACCCTATGAACTTTTAAAAGGAATAAAGCCTAATGTGTCACATCTTCATGTTTCTGGTTGCAAATATTTTGTGCTAAATAATGGAAAAGAAAACCTTGGTAAATTTGATTCAAAGGCGAATGAGGGTATCTTCCTTGGATACTCTAATTCAAGCAAAGCATATAGAATATACAATAAAAGGTTACTTATAGTTGAAGAATCTGTACATGTATCTTTTGATGAGTTTTATCTGAATGTTGTCGGAAAAGGTAGTGTTGTTATTGGTGTAGGTGCCTCTTCTTATGAGATTGTTAAAGACATTGATATTTTTCGTGTGAAACCCATTCTAAATGTTGTTAATAAGGAGCCGGTTGATGTGTCTAGTCTCAAAGATGAAGGTCAAGCATCTTCTCAAAATGATCTACCATTGGAATGGAAGACATCTAAAGATCATCTTATCGATAACATCATTGGAGATATCTCAAAGGGTGTCATTACTAGATCAAGACTAAGTAACTTTTATTTTTATCATGCCTTCATATCTCAAATTGAGCCTAAAAATGCCAAAGAAGCCTTACTTGATGAAAATTGGTTCCTACCCATCCAAGAGGAACTAAATCAATTTAAAAGAAATGAGGTTTGGGACCTTGTTCCACCTCCGCGAGATCCTCGAGTAATTGGAACCAAATGGGTTTTTAGGAACAAATTGGATGAAAACGACATTATTATTCTCAACAAGGCCCGTCTTGTTGCTCAAGGGTATAACCAAGAGGAAGGCATAGACTAAGAGGAAACTTATGCTCATGTTGCCCGCCTTGAGGCTATAGGCCTTTTACTTGCATTTGCTTGTTCACAAAACTTCAAATTATATCAAATGGATGTTAAGAGTGCCTTCCTTAACAAATATATAAATGAAGAGGTTTATGTGTGTCAACCTCCTGGATTTGAAAATTTTGAAAAACCAAATCATGTTTACAAACTAAAACGTGCTTTATATGGTCTCAAACAAGCTCCTAGAGCTTGGTATGAGCGCCTAAGAAATTTTTTAATCAATCAAGGTTTTTCAAGAGGAAAGGTTGACACTACTCTCTTTATTAAACGTGAAGGAAAACATTCTATATTAGTTTAAGTATATGTAGATGATATTATTTTTGGATCTACTAACATGAAGTTCGTTAAAGAATTTTCAAGTTCTATGCAAGGTGAATTTGAGATGAGTATGATGGGGGAGCTTAATTTCTTCCTCGGACTTCAAATTAGACAACTTGAAGATGGAACCTTCATAAGTCAATCTAAATATTACAATGAGTTGCTCAAAAGGTTTGATATGACAAACTCCAAGCCTATTGATACACCAATGCCTACTGCGGCAAGTCTTGATCGTGATGAAAAGGGTAAGGATGTGGATATAAAAAGGTATCGAGGTATGATCAGATCCCTTCTTTATCTTACCGCATCGCGTCCAGATATTATGTTTAGTGTATGTATGTGTGCTAGGTTTCAATCTTGCCCTAAGGAATCACATTTAAAATCAGTTAAACGCATACTGAGGTATCTTTGTGATACGTCTAAGTTTGGTGTATGGTACCCTAAGGGTAGTGATTGCTCTTAGGTAGGTTTTTCTGACTCCGACTTTGCTGGTTGCAAAGTGGATAGGAAAAGCACAAGTGGAACTTGTCATTTCTTTTCAAACTCTCTTGTAAGTTGGCATAGAAAAAAGCAAGTTTCTGTTGCTTTATTAACTGCGGAGGCGGAGTATATTGCAGTCGGAAATTGTTGTGACCAAATCTTATGGCTTAAACAACAATTGCTTGACTTCAATATCTCTCTTAAATAAATTCCAATTTTGTGTGACAACACTAGTGCAATTAATCTTACCAAAAACCCTATTTTTCATTCACGCACTGAGCATATTAAAATAAGGCATCATTTCCTTAAGGATTATGTAGAGAAAGGTGATGTGGTGTTTGAGCACGTTGATAGTTCAAATCAACTAGCCTGCATTTTTACAAAACCACTTGCTACCGATCCTTTCTTCTATATCTGTAGGGAACTTGGTGTTCTTGACATCTCAGATAGATCTTGATAATCATTGCTTTGTTTATATATTATTCTTTGGTTCAACTCCTCTTGTCTCTAACTTCTTGTTGTATAGTGTTATCTTACATCTATTTCACATATACTCGAGGTAATATCCTTCTAAACTTAGTTATTTCTTTTCATTCATGATATGTATAGTAAAATTGTGTTGCATTGCTTATGTTCGTATCTTTATCTATTTCTTCTCTTCTTTTGGATTATGATATGTAGTTTATAGCTTGCTTTTGTATGAACTCATATTTCCTTTGGTTGAATTTGTTTTTTTTATTATCATTTTTTTACACGCTTTTCCAAATTGTATGTTTGTGAATGCGTGTTCTTATTGCAATTGGTTTCTCATTTGAAATTATGTTTAGCATGTTATTTCCATTGGTGGTTAACTCATATGTATCATCTTCTTTTTGATGTTGTCAAAGGGGGAGATGATATTGATAATATATAAGATCGGGTCATATAGTCAGGGGGAGCTTAACAACAACATATGGCGATTAATTCATCAAGTTTTTGCCATCATCAAAAAGGGGGAGTTTGTGAGACATGGCATGAATTTTAATGTGTCAAAAACTTGGCATGTTTGAAAGCATAAGTGTTTCTCTAAGAAAAAGCAAGAAATGACATTTTTGGAAAAATGAACTGAATGAGCCGACTCAAATTCCACAATGAGCCGACTCATTCAGTGTGTTTTGGTGCTCAAACACACTGGTCCCAACAGGCTGCCTGAAGCATCATTTTGGTCGACTCATGGGTATGGATGAGTCGACTCAAAATCCTTCATGAGTCGACTCATCAAAAAGTTTTTTCTTCTCATTTCCTGCGGGTCTCAACAGGCTGCCTCTCTGTTATTTTTGGTTGGCTCACCTGGCAATTTGAGTCGGCTCATTTAATGATTTGAGTCGGTTCATTACTGTGCTGACTCAATTTTTCATTTAATTTTTCTTTCTTTTATGTTACAATCACTAACCAATATAAATAGCAGGTTTCGTTTCTTTTGAGGAGGTAACAAGGAAAGTGAAAGAAATACACGTATCTCTCTTCATCTTCTTCATTCTTGCATCAATCAACAATCACACACAACAATCTTTGTTTGATTACGGTGCTTGTTTCGAAGATAACGTTCAATCGTGAATTAGAGTTTCAGATTGGGTCTAGAGTGTGTGGGTTTTCCTTAGAAAAATCTGAAGGGTTTTCTCCTCCAAGATCGTTGAATATTTGGGGGTTTTGCACACAACGATCGTTCGTAGATTCAACCGAGTGAAGTAGATTGAAGATCAATTGGATCGTTCTTTCATATCACGGTAGACGGAGGATTGCGAAGGTCTTTGTGGGTTCACAAGTGTTGGAGAAACTCAACCATGCTCAAAGATTGGAGGATCGTGAATCCTTGCAAGAAGGGAGCAATTAATCGGAGGCTTTCTCGACACGCGTGGAAGACTTGAGTCTACATTGGATCAAGGGACAAGAAGAAGATTTGACAGCATATTCAACGTGGTTTGGTTTGTTGGTTCATTTATCTTTCTTCTTGTAAAACAATTGTGATTTAATAAAATTGCCCAATTCGATTGTGAATTAGGGGCATAGTACTTCGAGTGAGGACGACGAAGGAAATGCCTCAACAAATTCCTTGTGTTCTTTACGTTTCTCGCATTTTACTTTTGTTCATCTTGATCTTGCGTGCTTTAAAATTCTGGTGTATCAAATTAGTACACTCAAAGTGTTTGATAAATTTTTACACTCAAAAGTGATAACTAGAGTGGGTAAAATTCTGCACTATTTGATACAACAAAATTATCCTTGGTGTGTGCACTCCAAGTGTTTGGTAAAAACCCTAACCACACAAATTCAATTTGATTGTGCCTAATTTCTTTTCTATATCATTGTTAAGAATAGTTTTATCAAGTGTTGAATTATCAAGTGAATCATTTGTGAAATATTAATTCTTCTAGTCATCATTTCATTCCAATTGGGTTTTGCGTATATCCGATCTCCGGTGACTTCAAATTTAAATTAGACGGTTTTCCGGGAAACTTCCGCAATACATTTTCAATTAAATTTTGAAAAGTAAATTTTAAAAAGGGATCTATTCAATTCCCCTTCTAGATCCGCGCTATTGTCTAATAGCGATCCCTCATTAGTGGGCATCATGCATGAGTGTGAGACAGTATAGAATCACATGATGTACCCGGAAGCAATGCTCCAGTCTCTTGGGGCTCTGGTTGCCCGAGCCTCTTCCGGTACCAAGTGGTTTTGGAATTCAGCATATCTCTCAACTATCTGTGTGTGGGTCAAGCCTAGATGAGTGGAGTAATGAGGCATCCTGGGGATAGTCTGTGTGTAACCAAACTGACACAAGACACACTCCAAAAGGTATTACGCAGTGATGAGAGAATCATATGTGTGCGCCTCTCAACGCGGTCACCTCCGCAAGTGCATCATCATGGGTAACCCTAAGGTCCTCAATCAGCATCTCTATCGCATCCACCTTTGACATCTTACTGTGACATAGAAGGGTTCCCGTGATCGGTAGATGTAAAAGGCACGAGATGTCGTCGAGTGTGATCGTGAGCTCGTCGTACGGTAGATGGAATGAGGATGTCTCAGGGTGCTATCTTACAACAAAGTTCATAAACAGGCCTCCGAGACCAAAGGTAGCAAGTATAGTCTAGAACCACTCATCATTTGACAGCTTCACAATCATGTCTATAACCTTATTGTTGCACCCTCAAATTTTCCATCACATCTTCAAGACAATTTGTGTCAAAAGGTATCCTTATGCTCATAGGAGTCTCAAAATCTCAAAGACTATTCAAGGATTGAACATTCAAGCTCTCCTCCTAAGCAATGGGTTCCTAATTAGGGTTTTGATTCTCTCAAAGGAAATTGAACTTTTAAGGCCTCAAGTGGACTTCATGGTGTCTCACATATCTCAAAGTATCTCCATGTCAAGTTTAAAGTCTTGCTTCATTAATTTGCATGCCCTATTGCTAACAGTGACATTATTTTTAAACTTGGTCTTTACAAAAAATTTGGTTCGTTGTTACTGACATTTTAACAGTAGTTAATTTTGCTTATTTAAAAATATACAATAGTTTACTTTAAACTATTTATATTTTTTAAAATAACCAATAGTTTCTTGACCTTCATATGCTTTCAAGTACATTTTTAATTCGAATAGATGAATTGGCATAATTGATAAGAAGGTAAGCTTTACAAATATAAGGTCACGATTTTGAATCTTGCATATATTATTTGTGACATTTTTTTTGTTACTAACTTTATTTCTATTTTCAAAAATCACATTTTTTATTATTTTAATTTTAATTTTTGTTTTCCTATTTTAGGCATTTTTTTAATAATTATTTTTAATTTATTTTTATGTATTTTTCATAAAAAGACCCAACATAAATCATACTTCTTCATTTTCTTTCAAAAACATCTTCAAGACAAGATCATCAAAAGTGGGAAAGAGATTGACTATAGGGACACGGATCTCTCATTTACAGAAACTTAGAAAACATGTTTTCAACACATTCACTCCTCACCATAACTCCTTGTTTCTTTCCATGATCCATCCTCTCCTATAAATACCATTCCTCACCAACACACAAGGACAGAAAGTAGCCTCCAAAGCTAGACCAAAAAATCTCAAACTTTCAAAAATATAGTGCAAATTTGTGTTCCATTTTCCAGACGGATTCAAAGTCAATCAACTCTTCCATTCAACCCCTGAGATATCAAAGAGTAAGTTCATATCAATAACAATGATCGGCCATGCTTGAAACACGCATACCATTGAACTCCGGTTGCATCATGTTCATGAATTTCGTATTTTAATTTTTATTGTGTTTTGATTTAAACTAATGATCTCATTGTCTTCCTGAGATCTAATAGAACAGGTTCAACGTATCGCATGAAACCGAAGACCCCGGGTTCGATCCCAACCTTAGAAAATAAAAAATGGATTTAAATTTTCTTTATCAAATTAATATTTTAGATTTCTACTTCATAAAAGTTTTTTTTTTACATAATAAAATAAAAATAATAAAAATAATTTAGTTTAGGCTTAGATTTCTTAAGTAACTTATTTGTAATTAAATTATAGCTAGTTTTTTTTTCCTTTTCAATTAAAAAAAATTACAAAACGATAAATTTGGATTTCCTTTTAATTTGTTAATTATTTTCTTTTTTAAATACAATTTTAAATAATATATAGTAAATTTAGTTGTAGGTTTTTGGACATAAACTTAATTTAATTTGACTTAATTTCTTTTTTTTAACTTTAACATTTGGTTTTCTTTTATTAACTAAAATTAATTTAGAAATTAGTTAATTAATTTTTTTAAGTAAATAACAAAAAAAAACAATTAACATAGAAATTCTTAGGTTTTTAATTAATTTTCTATCAATTTTGTTTATCTTTTATTTATTTAAATTTCTTAGAGAAAATGTATAGGTTGTACTTTAAAATGTAATAATGTAGTTTTTGTTTCTCGCACGATTAAATATTATAACGGTCCCAAAGTCCTGTAATAGCGTTGACTTATTTTCCTCGTACTTTATATTCTTATGCTTGTATGTATATATATATATTCAACTGTATAGTAATTAGGCGTGTATGGCAAGACTTAAAAACAAACGCTAGAACAACCTTAACAACTAATATAAAATATCTAAATGGAACACACTTGCACACTTCACCTCTAGGGCAATCTCTCTTGTTTTCTTTCGAATAATGGTCATATCTCTCGAACGTAGGGATAACTTAGGAGGGTATTAACTCATAGCCTACTTGCTCCTAATTTTTTTATCACTATACTTTGAAGAAAAAAAAAACAAGCACTTTTTGCCTTACAATAGGCACATAAAAGTATATTTCTCAAACACTTTGCAAACTCCCTTGAGGCCTGAAATCAGGGAATGCAAAGTTTGCCTTACAATAGGCACCTTTTCAAATATTCTTCAAAGCATCATACATACATAATTTTCAAAAGTAAAAGTGAGCAAGTAAGCTAAGAGCCCATGGATAACCATGGATACGCAGGGTGCTAACACATTCCCTTCGTATAATTACCCACTGAACCCAAAACTCTTTTAAAGGTCTTTTTCTGTACTTTTTCTTTTCCAAATAAGTTGGATAAAATAAAAGACGGTGGCGACTCATGCTTAATCGCAACATTTTGCTCTGCGAAATAAAAATAAAAAGTAGAAAGTCCAGTTTGTAAAACCATTGTGATTACACTTGCCCCATGGTTATAGAACTTCTGGGACTCTTTCTCCTGAAAATTTCCAAATAATACGATATTAAAAATGAAAATATTTTCAAAGAAAACAACCCGATGCAAATATGTATGATCCAACAAAAAGAATATATATATATATATATATATATATATATATATATATATATATATATATATATATATATATATATATATATATATATATATATATATATATATAATCAAAAAGTTAAAGAATTTAAAAAAGGATCCACCTTTTAAGTCAGGTAGCCCTTGTCCGGTTATTTGACCCGACGATAGTGAAACTTCTAAAATTATGCTTGAGACTAAAATTGCAAAACCAAAAGGATACAAATAATGGATCAAGAACACCAATAGGGTTTTCCACCATGCAAGTGCGAGATAACGGGCTTAATGTGATTGTGTATGAATGAAAAGGGTAAGAGATGTATGAGTAAGGTAGGCCTAAGTATAATAACATGATATGGATTGGTTCGTATAGGAAATAAACTTATGACTGCAACCCGCGGAAAGTGTTTTCAGGATATCCTTGGTTCACGAGTTAGTACCTATTGACGCAATCTTGATTCGAATCAAAGTTTTTATTCCAGATTTATTGATTATGCAGTTTTTCCTCTTTCTATGTTCATAAGAGTTTGCTTGAGGACAAGCAAAGGTTTAATTGTGGGAGAATTTGATAACACTAAAATACACTGATTATTTGGCTCGGATTGCACATGTTTGTCATAGTTTATTTGTTATTTTCTAGTGTTATGCTTGTGTTTTACGTTTTTTCAGTTATATTGCAGTATTAGAGCCTCCATAGTAGAAATTAAACAAAAGGAGCAGAAAACAAAGTTTTTCAGACGAAAATACACACATGGCATCCCCCATGGCATTGGCCAAGGTGGGAGCCATGATGTGTAACACACCACCCACAGACCAACGGTCAAAAGACCCATGTTCTCCACTTTCTCACACATGGCGGTCGCCATGTCCCCCTAGGCGGGCGCCATGTGTGAAAATGACATTCTGGTCAGAGTTGGTTGAAGATGAAGCCCATGACGAATTCTAAACGTTTTCCTCAACTTCCAAGCTTAGTTTCTCAAATAAATAGCATCTTAGTTTCATAGTTTTATGAATCCAATCTTAGTTTTCGTCATAGGCATACATTTAGTTGTTTAAAGTGATAATCTGTCACATCGAGGGATTATCACACCATGGTTGTAATCAGGATTAAATCATCGTAGCATATGAACTTATTTCAAGCCTGTCGTAATTTTACTTTCCAAGTCAGATTTATTTTCAGCATTGTACCAGATTCAAGTCTTCGGTTTTGGAGTAGGTTTTTATTCAATTAGCAATTATTATTATCTGCATCGTCTTTATATTATTTACTTTCCCGCACTGCCTTTACTTTGTTTATTTCTTGACTTACCTTTAATTTGTTTACTTTATCGCACTGCTTTAAATTCTTTACTTTCCCGCCCGATTTACTTATCGCTTTATTTACAAATATCCTTTTTCAAACCGAACTTAAGTGTGACACTTTTGTTCTTACTTTTGAAAACCAATCACAAACTTTTATTTCCTAAATTTCTTATTTTACAAATCAATTTAACATTATGCCTACCATAGTCATGTCTAGCTAAATCCTTAGTGATGGGATGTGAGGACCGTTATTTCGACGGTACTCCGCATATTGTTTTGTTAGAATTTCCATTGGGGATATTTTGATTTTAATACAAATTTTCTGAATTGAACTTGATCAACCATTACGTAAATGGGACTGTGTTTCTATTTACGTAATAACCATGAATATGTCGTCGGGTAAGATCTAAAGTCGTCTGATACTTAAGATAAAAGTTAGTTAGTTGTTTATTAACAAAAATAGCGAAAGCGCTTTGTTAATTAATTAGGGAAATTTAATATTATTAGAAAGTGATTTTAAAACTATTTACGAAAGCGCATTGTTTATAGATTTAGGATCCGGTTGGCCGAGAATATGTCAGAAACCCTTTGATGTTAAAAGTTTCCAATCAAAATTACTTTTAACTGAGTCTTAGAGGTAATTATATTAAAAAAACATTTTTCACTTCAACGCAATACGCGACCGGTGCAGCGTAAGCGGCTGGTATAGATTAGAGGTTAGCTCTGATTCCGATTACGCTAACGCGACAATTCCTTTTTAATTAACTCTTTTTCAAGGAAGAAAATATTTCCTCGTAAGTGTCCCTACTTAAACAATAAAAGTATTTTTCTAATTGATGTGAATTACATTCCAATACCATTTATCTAAATTCATTTTTTATTCATTATTATTTATTTCATGTGCACATTAAACATTATTTCTATTAGCCTTAGATAAACACTGTAACAATAGTAATCGATAGTTTGACATTGGTCTTTATGAGTTCGACAATCTTTTATATTACTACGATAGGTCTGTGCACTTGCGGATTTCACTCATCAAGGAGTCAAAGCTTATAGGATGTGGTACCTAGAGTCAGGTCACATAAGGTGTATCACCAGTCAAGATGTAGTTTTCAATAAAGCTGAGATGGCTTTCAAGAAAACTGATGACATTGGTCAAAGTTCGAAGATCTTTGAAGAAGAGCTGAAACAGAAAGAGATATTTGTTGAGGTGGAGCATAGTGATACTGAATTGTATAACCTATATGAAGTCAAAGAAGAATCTCAAATTGGTTATGAAGACAGGGAGACTGATAATGACTATCTTCTGGCAAGAGACATGCTGAGAAGAGTCATCAATTCACCTCAGAGACTTTGTTATGTAGATTTCATAGCTTATGCTTTAATATCTATAAGTGAGGTTCTTGAAGAAAAACCTAGAAACTATAAGGAAGTTATGAGAAGTCGAAATAAGACTGAATGGCTGAAAGCCATGGATGATGAAAACTAGTTTGTTACCTTGTTAGTGTAGAGTTTGTTCCAAGGTGGAGATTTGTGGTATTTTGGATCAAACTCTAGTGTTGACAATGGTAGTTTCATGGTTCGACAAAAGGTTTAGTATGAAGTCGAAGTTTGTTCACATACTGATCTTGTATGTTATAGTCGAAGTATGTTCAAGCATGCAGTATTCGAAATGCTAGGATTGTTATCATGTCGGATTGGGTCTTGCTTGTAAGCTCAATTTCTTTAAGTTAGCTTGTAATGGATAATTGTTAAAAAGCCCATTAATTTAGTATGTTAGGTTTTATTATAAATAGCATATTAGTCTCTCATCATAAAGTGGTGTGGAAAATCCTAATTAGGGTGAGAGAGGTTAATTGTTGGTATTCACTTGTAATCTTTGAACCATATTGAGAAAGTGAATAGTAAAACAAATTTAAACAAATCTCTATTTCTCTTCCTCTTTTCTCTTCCTTTGTGAAGCCTAATAGGATTTCTTGTGTTTGTTTAAGAAATTCAATCTTTTTCTTATAACTTTATTTTGTTATTGACGATATTGATTCACAACAAAAAGCATGACCTATTAATCAACGTTGTACTTTTTCTGAAGGATTCCTACCAATATTTTCCTAACTTGAGAGTGGATTTTGTTTGGTGAGTATTCTCCAAACTTCTCAATGACATTATCAATATCTTTAGTTTGTTACTAAATTTGTTTCAACCATACATATTCTAAAGTCAGATTTTGCATAATCAGTAGAGACCTAAAAGATTCTTCATCTAACTTCATTGTATATATGAGTTTGTTCTCGAACACCAAACATCATTCCATTGTTTCCTTTTGTACGGTCTCTTTAAAATTTCTGCATGAGTTAGTATGACATTCAAAAATAGTATGAACTTGTATGGTCTCGCTTGTCAATGTCTTCTTTCCTTTAAAAGAACGACAAATAAGAAATTTTTACTCAAATACCCCACTTTTTAAAATAAATTCTCAAATAACCCACTTTTCAAATTAATTCTCTATCTATCCCACTTTTCATAACAAAAAAATGAATACGCATGTAAATCCAGTTACCTGTGGATTTTCCTGCAAATTTGACATTACCTGCGAATTTACTAGCGGATTTACCTACATCCTTAGGTAAATTCGCAAGTAAATTCGCAGGTAATCTCAAATCTGCAGAAAAATCCGCAGGTAACTGAAAAAAAATTTAAAAAAAAATAGGAAGCGCCAATTCAATTGGCGACTCCCCTTTAATTCAATTTAAAAAAAAAATAGGGTAGATTGGGAATTAATTTAAAAGGTATGGTAGTTAGGGATTAAAGTTTTAAAAAAAAAGTGGGGTAGTTTGATAAAATTTTCGTCAAATAATTGATCAACTTTACTTCTATTTAAAAACATCCATTTTTTCTATTGATATATGATCGATTTTTCGAGTTAAGGGTGATTATAAGATGGGTCGAGTTTTAAATTAATTATATACATTGTTGAGATGAGAAATATATAAACAAAAAGTTTTGGGGGCCTAAGGCCACTATTGGGGTCTCCAAGATCATATAAAGTAATAAGAATGTGATTTCTTAAAGCTAGGGGGAAAATAGTGGCTTGGCATTGAAGTAACATAGAATAAAGGAAGGTTTTCTTTGACATTAGTAATTCCTAAGTTCCTGTCATTCCAAGTTTCCCTTTCACTTAGTTCAAGACAATACAATCCCTTATCTCCTCTTTATAGACCACTTTTAGTGCTTGCTTCTCTTCATTGCCAAGGCATATTCTCTCTGATCACCCTTGCCATAAATTCTCTCTAGATAGCTAAATGTTAATCAAGCTTTCAACTTTCAAGGGTAGCAATGGCTACAGGAAGTATATATGCAGCTGTGCCTGCTCTTGCTGCCGTTGTTGGATTTTATTTCATAGATACAGCCCATGGTAAGGTATGAAATGGTTCTATCTATTGCTCTATAATCATACATTGAACAAATCATGATACTTCAAGGAAATAAATGTTTATGCATTACTTTACATGAATATACATGAATTTCAATACATGTTTTACTATATGTAGGAAATGAAAAAAGAGTTTTCAGTATCGACTAACAAAATGAAAGATCAAGAGAAGACAATTCAACATCCGAAAATGGCACCACAGCTTGATGGTTTGCATTGTTTTGAAACCATTGTGATGAATTAGTTTGTGTGTATCATCTAACTTGTGTGTATCCTGCTCAATAAAAATGCATACTATATTTCACAATTTACTCTTGTATGATACAATTAAGCTCCCAATTTTCAAAGCAGTATTTTTATTTTTACTTAAAATTCTGGTAGTGTGATTCGAATCTGAAGCCATAAATAAAGGTGATTTCATGACTTAAATTCGTTTGGATTGAGAAATTGGATGAAGTGGAGCGGAATATAATAGAATGAAATGATGTTTCAATGTTTGATTTATTTAAAATCAAATGGAACGGGGTGGAATTGAGTAGTTGAGTTATTCATTGTACAGTTCGGTCAGAAAACTGAATCGAACCGTATCAAACTATTATATAAGATCATCCGAACCGTTTTAATTTTTTTTAGAACCGAATTTAACCAAAATTTTGATTTGTTATAATATTTATTTTTTTGAAAGAAAACAAATTGACAAAAACAATTAAAACCAAAAAAATTGAATAAAACTACAAAACACTTCTGACTAGTATAAATTCATTCCATAAAAGATTTAAGCAGCAACTGCTTGTTGGGCTGCTTCCTCAATGACAGTAAACTTGAACCTAACAGTAAGTGTAAGCAATGCTAATTATCAAAGAAGCGATTATATTGATCCAAAGCAGCTTCAAGATACTTAATTCTCATCCTTGTTGATTGTCTCACTCTTAACATTCACAACCTAAAAAAACACGGGAATAAAATCTAGAAACAAAGTTTTTCCGAATCGTTAAAGTCAATTTTTTCAAACCGAACCATTAAACTATTTTTCAATTTAAAAGAAAATTTAAACATGTTTTTAGTATTTTTAATTTTGGTTCAGTTCGATTATAATTTGGATTCGGTTCAGTTTCAATTTGGTACAGTTTTAGAACTGTTTTATACAATATGGTTTGATTCACTAACCAAACTTAAAAGTTTAGGTATTTTAATTTTAGTTCGGTGAATCGGTTCAATTCATGGTTATTTTAACAATTTCTATTGAGTGATATGTATTTTATTTCATTGCTTACCATCATATTTCTTACCCTCTGATTTACCTTGTTTATATTATAAATTTTAAACAATAAAATAATATATTTGTTCCGTTCTGCTCTATTACATCTCATCATATTCCACTCAGCTTCGTTCCGTTCCATTCTTTCATTATATCCAAACATTGCGTAAAACTTTTACTATTACACCAACTCCAAGATTAATATTTTCATATAATTATACTGTAAAAAACTTTTTAAAAGAACAAAAACAAAACATATTCTTCGGTAGATCCTAACTCAAACAACCCTCAATAATCAGCTTAGTAGTAAAAGCTTGAGTTCGAAAGTTTGCTCCTCAACTTTGAACTCTGGTATTCAAAATTATATGTGCAAAATTTTTATTAGTTATAACCACTTTTTCTAGGCACCAATTTTTTTTACTCTATTTATTAAATAAAAAATAACCACCTTAAATCTTAGTTACTGATATAAATATAATTTAACATTTTTTCAATGATTTAGTTTAAGTTAATATTTTTAATATATATTTAATTTCAATCAGAAATATTTAATGCTAGTAGTTGATATACTAAAAGTTAACATGGAAATTTGAGTAAATCTAACTTATTTTTATACTATAAAATATAAAAATTTAGTTAGTGTTAAGTAACTTGCTTAATGAATACAAAATTAATTCCTTTTTAATAATAATGGCGGGAGAAAATAAACATTCTTAAGGAAAATATATTTAAGAATATCAATTATAACTACCTCGTCAAACAAAACAAAAAAAGAAAAGTTACTCTTTTTATTTTATTTAAAAAAATCACCTTAAACTTTAGTCATTATTATAAAATTTAATATTTTTAACTATTTAATTTAAGTTAGTATTTTTAATATATATATTTAAATTCATTCAAAAATATTTAAATGAAATAATTTGTTTTCTTATAATAGTAATTGAAAAGAGTGATTGGGAACACCAATTTGAAAAGAAAAAAAGAATTATCTATGGAAGAGTTCAAAGTATAGATATTTATTTGAAGTAATTAAATCGATTAGTCTAGCCAATCTGATCTGATTCAGTCATTATTTAATTTCCATATTTTGCAGAGCACTACTCATGGAAAGAAAATAAAGTGTGTGGAGAGCAAAAACGAAGACAAAATAAGAAACTATTTATGTGTACTTGATAGTGTTGCAGGTCGTATCATATAAGTAGAAAACAAAAAGAAGGAAAATGTAGTTATGTCCCCATTCTTATCAAGATATGATTGGCTTAAGTTAGTACCAAATTCCATCACTCAATTGGAGTTCTTCTAAACCACATAATTGATATACGCAATCAACATTTGAGAGTCACATGAAAAGTGTCCCAATTACGTATATCTTACAAAGATGTGTGATTGAGGAAGAACTTAATCATGTTAATCACGTTTGTGAACATGTCACGTTGAGTACGTGAAGTCAGTATCACAAACGATTGATCCTACATACTAGTACAATACATGCTGCAAGATAGTAAAATCAGTAAATTGAACAAACTAGAATCCACTGATTATTGCAATTATAGCATAGCTTACACATATCAGTGATAAAAATAGATTATCTTTATTCTTTATTGCTAAGAAGTTTGTACAACCATACAAAGTTTACAGATTCTGTGGTCTTCACCAACCCCTCATGGTCTAAGAAAATAAATAAAAAGTTTTAAAAAAATTATCAACTAGCTTTTCTCCCAAATCAACAAGCCGAGATTTTCTCATTTCCCCTAGATTTTATTTTTTATAGATTATTTACCCAAAAAAGAGCCTCCTAATTTATAGGTGATGATAATAAGATGGAAACTATAACGGACAATGTGGAACATCCAAAACAATGGCTTCAAGAGGGATTTGAATTGCCAGGAGTCACAAATCCCACACAATCAGCAAAACAGTGACAACTAAATACTTTGTTTTTGTACCGTGTGATCTCGAACAAACGAGAACTGATATGCTGCCTGCATGAATTTGTGACTGCAGCACACCCGAATCCCTTCAAGAGATTGGTTCCACCTTTAGTTCTACTATCGTTTACCCATATTAGCAAATCTTCTAGCAACGCCAAATAAAAGATACTTGGTCAACAACCCCTTATCAAGACTACAAGCAAGAGCAACAGCACCGCCAATGACTAGCATCTTTGGTACGTTCATGCCCTTTGGTTTGTCAGAAGTGATTGCACTGTCGATTTGTGTTAAATCGTCAGAGGATCCGATGGATTGCAAGTACTCTGGACTTATTTTTGTGTTGACACTGGCCATGAAAGCGGAACGAGAGAGTGGAGCTCCAGAAGCTTTTGCTTCTTGATAAGCACGCAAGCCAGGCTCAATCTTCTGTACCATTCCCCACATACCTTTTCTTACTCCAAGTTTTGCAAGTTCCCATGGAATTCCCATTTCTTCATGATGGAAGAGTAAAACTTCACAAGCAGTCAATTGACCATTACCTCTGTTTGATTCAACTGTCAAGAAAAACAGCATAAGATCATTAAAATTAACCTCTTGCGCAAATTACACCTTGATTAATAAAGTTATCAAAACAAACCTGCTCTAATGCACCAGCTAGAGTAATACAGATCGACGCGTCTGGGCTTGTCTTGTCTTGGGATTGAAGGACAATCTACCCCCTAAAAGAAAGGGAAAAAAAATGTAAGAATAATAATAATTATACAGCGCAAAATCTAATCACTCTCGATCAATGTCTTCAAATATTCATGAGGAAAAAAGTGAAGTTTCTTCAATTACCTTTGTAACACAATAGTATGACCTCCCACATTCCCATATTCTTCGTCCAATAACATAGTCTCTGTCTTTACAGAAGAAGGGGAACTGTAAAACAGAAATAGCAGCCATAAGCAAATGAAAACAAATAGAAAAGACATCCAAAAACAACACTTAATAAATCAAGTAGAAAAGGTATTGCACCTTTCGAACCCAATGCACTTTCATTGTTCCAGTAGTAGGACACTCTTCTAAGGTTGTCGAGTTAATAAGCATATCATCCCACTTAGGTCGAAACTGATCATCCCAGAACAAATCCCTCACTATCTCAGGGGTTGCATCCTCAAAAATAGTACTGCTTCGATATTGAGGAGGTCCATCCTATCAAATCAACAACTCAAAAATCAGCAATTCGAACAAACCAAAGATTATAATATAGTCATTCAAAACAAAACCATAATCTATCATACCTTTGGTTCCCTACGCCACGCCTGGTACCTCAAAGTCGGAGTAGACCGATCCATCATATGTATCCAAGGAAGACCTCCATCTTTCTCCTCCACAATCTTATATAAATGATGTAAATCATCCATCGTAACACCATTCGAAGTATCTTCAGTAGAATTCGGTGTACTGCAAGGTCAAAAAAAGTCAAAATTCAGTCAATACCATACCGTTCCCAAACAAATATCCAAAATTTCAAAAAAACCATAATTTCATTGCCAGAAGCAATTACATCCTATTTTTAATCAGGAATTAACAAATTAACTAAAATTCAATAATCATCTCCTTAATTCATTAATTACAGAAAAAACCTAAAATATAAATATAAATACCTGGAGGAAGTATCATATTTGGTGGGTGTTGAAGAAGATGAAGCTTTTTTATTGATGTCTTTCTTAATACACAAAGAATCAGGGTTTGGGGTTTGCATTGTAATAGAAGAATTAACAGACGGAGAAGAAGAAGAATAGAATTTCAAAGGTGAAAACACAGGAGAAGCAGCCAATGAAGTAGCCAATTTGTGTTTCCCTAAGCTAGCCCAATTTGGTTTCCATAACCAACCAACGATAACCCCTAAGAAAAACACTAGCCACATAGGAGTAAAAAGCATGTTCATCGCTGCAGAAAAACCCCAAATTACAGGGTTTGACATGATAAGAGAAAGAAAAGTGTTATGGGTAATAGGTAATATAATAATGAAGCGATAGCTGGAGAGAAAATTGGCGAGAAATAAGAGGTGGATTTGATTAAGACGTGAAAGGGTAGAAAGAAGATAAGAGGGTTTGGGTTTTGGTTTATTGGGGGAGAATAGAAATGAAGGAATAGGGTTGGAGAATTGGTGGATGATTAAAAAATTGGGTTTGGGTTTTGGAAGGAGAGGGGGAATAAAAAGAGCGGTGGGAAACGAAACAAGTGATGTAAGCGTGTGTTGTGAAGTTGTGATGAGGTTGATGTTGGAATATTGAAACCGGGGTTTTTGAAAGTATAAGTTTCGTCGATTTGACGGTGTGTGTTTGTTTGATGGTTTAGTCGTCTTGGGAATTGGAAGGGAAAGAAAATTGAGTTTAGAGAGTGGTGGGTGATAAAGCGAGTGGGAGGAGTACTTGTTTTTATACCGTCATTTGGCCTTTTTCTAGACCTTGTTTTCCACGTTGAGTTTGTTTTTCTTTCATTTTTTATGGACTAAATGTTTATGTTCCACGCGCAACTAACTATGTCAAATAAATTTTGATTTTTCACTTAAATTTCCCATTTGCAAGGACTATTAATTTTGACATTTTATTTATACGACAAAATTTATTTAGATTCATTGAATAATAAATATTAATATTTCAGTTAAATTTCACATTTACAAGGAGTATTAATAATTTTGACATTTTATTTATATGAGAAAATTTATTTAGATTCATTGAATAATGAATATGTATAAATTATATATCGTTTGAGTAATTTGAGTTAGATAAATAACTTTAGATAAATTATATATCATTTTACTCATAATCTTTTTATTATAATACATCTATTTTAAAATAATTGATCTATTTATGAAATTAAAATAAATATAATGTGATTAATATTTTTTTAAAATATAATATTATGTTTTTCTAGCTTTAATCTTTGTTAATTTGATGAAACCATAGAGATCCAACTTTCAAAGTCACAAGAGACTCATCAATGTAAATATGTCTTCTTAAAATTATAAATTTGTTTGTTTTGACTCTTTTTAAAAATAATTTTTATAATATTATAGATTCGTTAAAATTTAGTTTGAATAGTTATTTTTATAATATTAATATAAATATTTAATTAGTGAAGGAAAAAATTTAGATATCAAAATTTAGAAAGAAAAAACATATAATTTTAAAGTTATTTCAAATGATTTTTTTATAAAAAAAAAATACTTTTAAGATACAATATTTTGAAGAAAAAAATGATTTCAATTATATTTTCATCTTCAATAATGTATATTTATGGTATAAAATGTTAAAATCAATATTTTAATTAAAAAAGAAAAAAAAAACTAATATTTTAAAAAATATTTTTATAAAACAAATTCGTAAAATCTACCAGAAACTTATAGATTTTCCTGCAGGTTTTAACTTTAAGATCTAAAACCAACATAATTTTAACATTCGAGAATTATTTACAAGAAAAAAAAAAGATTTAAGGACAAAAATTAAAAACATATCAACTTACAAGGATCAAAAAATTTCTTTTATTTTGCAAAATGAGGGTTGAAGCCCAACCAACAACAACACTAACCAATGTCAATAATATCCCGCTAGACAAGCCCAAGCATAAAGGTTGGGCAAAAGTCTGAAGAATAATCAACGAATTTAGAATTAAGGCTAGCCTTAACTAGCTGATCCGCAATGCAGTTGGCTTCGCGGCGAATAATCTTAAACCGATAATTAACAGTGCTCCTGAGCTCATCTTGGATAGAACGGCCCAAGTGAAGACCGACTTTCTGTTGAGGTTTCTCGCTCAAAATATCTTTGACAACAGTTATATTATCTACCTGAATCTCAACATTTGTGATCTTGAGTTGCTTAACCAAACAGATTCCTTCGAGAACTCCCCACACCTCAGTGGTATAGTTATTACAGACGTCAAAAAACTTTGTAAAATCTTTGATCCAATCGTCAAATTGATTCTTGTTAATCCCCCACAATCAGCTTTACTCCAATTTTAGACCCCTGCATCATTAACCGTGCGACAAACCGCTTTGTTCACATTCAGCGTAACCCAATCTTCATCCGCATGGGACCACTTCTTAATAATTATCGGCTGGTTGTTGCTGAAAGCCTTTTGTTGAAGCTGCATTATCCTACTGTAACAGTTTAGAGAATACAAGATATCATCAAGTAAACATAAAGGGAGAGCAAATTTCGGATCATGATTGCACCATTGTCATAGTTTAAAACAGATTGTGGCCCAAAAAGTGGTTTGTCCGATTCCAGAATCTAAGATTAGAATATATTACCGATTTTTCATCCCGTAAGAAACTTATCAATAGGATTAATTATATATAAACATTTTTTCTAAAAAAAATGTATATTAAAAGATGAATTAGTGCAACTAATTTTGTAAACATGTTTATGTTGTTCAAACTAGCCCAACTCTAGTCGCAATACCTATGTGAGATCAAAGTGAATTTTCAACACGGAAATTAGGTTTTCAAACACACCCCTTAATCTCCTCTGGTCAACCGTGGGTACCCTTTTATCATTAGAATTTAAGTGCTTAAACAAGCTGTTAATTTTGGAATTTATAGCATTACTTAGTAAATTATTACTATTATCAAATTGTAGGGTCAAGTTTATATTATTATGCCTAAGAAAAAGTCTACTATGCTTTCTAAATAAGAGGAGGGTAACCTATTCTAAAGAAGCAAGCTAGCACAGTTTCTTCCTTAACTCTAAGTTTGAATTGTAGACCAAGTGAATCGTTGACATAAATCTAAGGATGGTATTTTCAATATATAAGTTTTTTTTGTTTTTTTGAATGGCTAATGAAATTAATTATTTGTTTATTGTTGTTACAAATGTCTGTTGAAGAGGTTGTTAGAGAGAATATAAATATAGTATTATGTTAATTAAGTCAATGAAAGATGTTACGTACGTGGTACATAAAAAAATACTACTAATATTAAACTACTACGTACATTTTGGCTTTCCGAGTTAAAAGTCATCCACACGGCTTTGAAATGTTTCTTTGTTGAATGGAAAACACATTATTAGAGGATTAAAGACTGAGGTTAGTTTAATAACATATTATAATAAAAAAGGGAGAAAGTAATTAAAGTATTATACATACACCAACCATGTTAATCATCATAATTGTGATCAAAGATCGACCAAGTCGTTAGTATGCTAGCAGCATAATTATGGGACGATAAGCTAACACAGCAGCCATATAGAATTAATCTTATTCAAAACAAAACAAAAAAAGTCATGAATAATTCAGACATGGTTATTTATTTGAGAGGCTCTTTCGTATATATATTTATTGCTTTCGAATTAATTGACCATATATTTTAAGGTTTCATTTTTTGTCAACCATGTCACATTGTGTTAGCAAATAACAAGACAAATATGTGGTCAATTGAGGGGAAATGAATCTTTAATTAAAATATTATTTACGTTCAATTGGAAGAAAAAAAATTACACTTTCCTAAATTAAACTTTTAAATAAACCAGTTCAAATATAAATGATTTTTTCTCTTAAAGAAACATAATGACCCACTCTAAATTTAATCTTAAACCAATTAATTTTAAAAAATAATTTTGTCCAATAGTGGTCTCAAAGTAAATAATAAAAAGTAGTTTTTTTAATGGAAAAAGAGCAGCTTCAATATAAAAAATTAAATTAAATTAAATTAAAAAAAAAATTTACAGGAAGGGGAAGCAATAGTTGGAATATGTCAATAATTCCAACCATTTGGTGAGCTTTTTCATTAAAATCTCTAGAAATAAACGTTACAACATAGTTTTTAAACTTATGCAACAAGGAAATACAATCAGCAACAATGAGATCAATATTCACAATGGACAAAGACTCATTAATACAGTCAATCGTCTGTTTCGCATCCGATTGAAAGATTGCATTATGGAGCTTTAGATCCACAGTCAATTGGAGAGCTTTGTGAATATCTAAAGTTTCGACAAGGAGCGGTTCTACAACACTATCCAGCCTCTGAGACGCAGCCATAAAAATATTACTCGTTGGATCCTGCATGATACAACCCAAGGATACAACACCACCATCAAAACAGCCAACGTCGGATTGAATCGTCCAGTGGTGACAAGGTGTTATCTCTCAAAGCTTCACAACCTGCCTATCTGAACCAGCAGCTTTCAGCTTACAATTTTCCTTAAACAATTCCCAAATCTCTTGCGCCACCAAGGATGGAGGCGGTTTTGCCTTGTTGAAAATTGCATTCTTACAGGTCTGCCATAACTTCCAAAAAGCAATGCCAAGAAGCCTCTCAAGATTATCGTCTTTTTTATCTAAGACAACACCAAACCAGTCAAAAAATGTGCCAGCAGTGGGAATCTGAATACCCAACGGAGACGAGAACAAAGTTCTCTTGACAAAAGTGCAATTGAAAAAAAGATGATCGGGCGATTCAGAATGTTCAAAACAAAAGGGGCAAGAGTCGTCGATATCCATACCTTTTCGTCTCAAGTTGGCTTTGAGCGGAAGGATGTTCTTCATAAGACGCTGTAACACGGTGGGAGAACTGACTTTCTATAAATGTTGCGGATAGCAGAGTCGCCACCGACTTTTATTTTATCCAAGTGGAAAGGACATAAAAGAACAGGAAAAACCTATTTTTAAAAGACTTGAGTTCGGGGGGTAGGTTATATAAAGGGAAGGTGTTAGCGCCCTTTATATCCATGGTTATCCATGGGCTCTTGGTTACTTAGCTCACTTAATTATTTGGAGAAAAAAAGTGTAATATGTGTTTAGAAATTTGTCTAAGTACTTTGTAATGATCCTCGTATGTATGTATACAAAGCCTTGTTTTTGAAGATGTTTGAAAAGAGTGAGGTATGAAAAGTATTTTTGAAATGTGAGCAAGTAACTAAGAGGTACCTACCCTAGACTAGTCTTTCATGTTCTTTTATTTTCTTCCAATGGTAAGACTGTCCCTACTATTAAAGAGTAGGTAGTCGTTACCTTGGATTTTGTTAAGGGACGGGCGTAGGGTCATCGTATGGTCAATGAAGACAACTTAAGGGGTATCTTAGTAATTCGAATGGACTATCATCATTTTCGTAGGGTCATCGAGGGACGAGATCATTTATTCGAAGGCAACTCGAAGGGACAACGAGGGACTATGATCTTTATATCGTAGGGACTTGATGATTTTTATTCGTAGGCAACTTTACTAAGATACCCCTATATTCGAGGGACTTGACCATTTATTCCGTAAGGCAACAAGAGAAGATACCCTAGGAGTGTAGATGGTGGTCATATAACGACCGACTTACATTTGTGAATAAAGTGTGTAAATTACAGTTATTTATCTTAGAAATTAGTGGACTAAGTCCAATTTTATTCGCATACAAGTCTTTTCACACCCTACGTTTACGCAGTTTAATATTTGACGGAATTTAAATGCACGAAATAAATTAGACTATTACATCATGGGAGGGGGATACATATTGAAATTGGGGGAGTGCGGAAAGTAAAAGTGCGAAAAATTAAATATTACAAGATAAATAATAAACCTATATACTTGTTCTAATAAAAATAAATAACGAAATAAAATAAAATCGGGGAGAGATAAGAGTGAAGGAAGAAGAAATATTGGAAAATTCACATAAAGTCGATTAATTGTTTTTATTAAGAAAAAAAAGGTTTTTTATTTTTTTTTAAGTTTAAATTATTAATTAATTTAATTATAAAAAAAAATTTATTTACAAAATTAAAAAGAGAATTGGTTAATTTATTTTGATATTTTTTAATTAATTAGTTTCTACGCAAATAAGAAATAAATAAGAAATAAAAGAATTACAATAAAAAAACATAACGATGTTGGATCGTTGAAAATTAACAAAAATTAAAATAACAGACAAATTGATACCGCGTAAACGTTCACCGCAAGTCAAATAAAAAATAATAATGATAAAATTAAATTAAATAGAAAAAAAGTGTAGATCGAAGTAATCGCTAAAAGTGAATTATCACTATGCTAAAACGTCGGACACATGTAAAATCGAAATACAACAATAAATCAATTAAAAAAAAGTCGCACCTGAACCGATACGATCCACCAATAGTTTGCTACACTTGACGTGATCATCGCAATAGGATCAAAATCGTGTGGATCTAAAATAAAATAAAATAAAAGGACTAAAAAATGATGTTGTTAACGCAAAATTGTGATCTTCGCAACTGGATCGGATCAACACAAGTGTCACGCCTCATACACACAAATGTGAAAACGGCGTATCGACACAATCCGATCCGAAAACAATCAAATTATAAAATAAAATAAAATAAACATATTTAACAAACTAGTTATATATTATATATATATATATATATATATATATATATATATATATATATATATATATATATATATAATTTTTTTATTCAAAATAACTAATAAGCTTTATTAAATAGAAATAAGATATAATCATACTTACACATCATGCAATACGAGATAAATATACTTGTGGCTGTGGAACCGAAGTATGCGACAGCACCTCCAAGATACAAAAACTTGAGTAATAGTTCTCTCTTTGTGAATGGTGTTGCAAATGTCTCAAAGAACTTGCTCTAAAGAGGATTGTAGGGTGATGGTGCATCTGAGCCATACAAATCCCACTGACGAGTAGTGTTGCCAATATCCTCCAAATTACAGTATAACTAGTATATATAGATTAACAGAATAGTAAATGAAATTATATATATATATATATATATATATATATATATATATATATATATATATATATATATATATATATATATATATATAAAATTTATTAAAACATGAAGTTAATGGAAAGCATGAACATTTGAATTGTGACTTAAGAATGATACACCTGCAAATGAATACGATGTTTCCTATTTTTTTCTTTTTTTCGGTCTTTTTTTTTCTTCTAGCAGCAACACACATAAGTAAGCATTTATAGGACTAATTAAGGTTAATGTCAATTGGGCCTTAATGTTTATTTTGAAACCCAATAAAATATTGATATAAAAAATTAAAGAAATTTTAATAAAAATAGTTAAAATTTAAAAAAAAACTAATAAACTATTTATTTATTCTAGACCCAATGTAAAAATAAACGGACTCAAAAAATTAAAAGTCGAGCGTCAAAATGCTCGAAAAAATAAAATGTACACATCAAAATAATCATCACGGAATAAATTACTCATAAAAATACAACATTTGGTCGGATTTTGAAATAAAAATTATGATCGTTTAAGCTGCCCAGACTGATCAACATATGACCAAAAATAGTCGTAAAAATATTTTTAGTATGTCAAATTAAACCACATGAACCGCAGATTAATGTTACCGACATTTGCAAACTTAAACTTGACATTTTTTCGTTCACTGATTTTAGACACAGTTAAAAAATTAATTTGACCAGTCTGTCTGTAAATTCCGAGAAATTTTTTCGGCTAATATTAAAACACAAAAAAAAATGTTATGCTATGAAGATGATGTAAATGAATGCGAAACAAAAAAAGTTGGTTAGAGTTAAAAACAAAGGGCAAATTTTGGGGTACAACTACTGCCCATGTTCAATTTTCTGAAACTTGAGGAGTTAGATTGACATGTACGTCATTCGTGACTTGAAGGTCGAAGGGAATTGAACACAAAAACCCAAAAATTTGCACTAACCGGTGCGTAGAGTAACACTGTTGGTTGGTTGCATTGCTTGAATGGGCTTAAAGATGCCATTTTGAGAAAAAGTTCTTCAGATATACTTCTTGGAGGATAGAGCAGTCCAAAGAGTGGATTGATGCAATCTTGGGGGAATGTAGCAGCCCGAGAGGTTATTTTGTGTGATCCAAGAAGATAGAGCAGTCCAAGATTATCCTGGGGGTTTAGTAGCCCAAGATATTGTGATATAGCTTTTGGGGGGATAAAGCAACCCAAGGTATTGTGATATAGCTTTTGGGGGAATAAAGCAGTCCAAGGTATTGTGATATAGCTTTTGGGGGGATAAAGCAACCCAAGGTATTGCGATATAGCTTTTGGGGGGATAAAGCAACCAATGGTATTGTGATATAGCTTTTGGGGGGATAAAGCAGCCCAAGGTATTGTGATGTAGCTTTTGGGAGGATAAAACAGCCCAAGGTATTGTGATATAGCTTTTGGGAGGATAAAGCAGCCCAAGATATAAGTTGTTGATGACGTTCGTCTGTTGAGGAATTAACCTGAAAAACAAGGTTAGCTCTATGAAAATATCATGATGTATATAACACTTTGCAAGATGATATCTCATGAGAATGTTGTATGCATATGATATGATATGTATGTATGAATTATATAGTTGAAACGCATGAGTAGCTTCATAGAACAACTGCTTTCTGGGGAAAATAAATTCTGATTCATTGTTGAGGAATATGAAGACTTCGTTCCCGTCTTGTTTTGGAATATCGTACTTAGAAACTCCCTCTTTCGTTCGTCGCACTTCTTATTGAAGGATTAAGTTCCTGAATATCCTGACTGAGGATAAAAGAGATGGACATTCCTCCGGGAGACTTATCCTGCCAAGTATCAATTCTTCGGAGGATATATTGTATTTGAAATGAAACTATTTAAAGACTTCGTAGGATTGGAAGTACAAGATACTATTTGAAGTATTCCGTAAAGATTACTATGTGGGGATGAACCGGCGAAGATTCATTGAATTCCTACCTCCACTCATCCTTAGTAAATACTATTATTGTATTTTATGCATTTCTGGTAAACATTAATCATATTTAAAAGCATATATGTATTCAAACGTAATCGACGAACATTTTCTCTTTAATAAAAAAGGAAAAGTAAACTTGAATTCGGAATAGGATTATATCAATTTTGAAAGTGTATACTCATTACCAATGGATTTAGGACTTCTGAGATTCTCGACTTCCCCGAGTAATTCTCTAGGAATTATCATGACTGAATCCGAAGACATGATACTGACACCATCTGATATTACTGGCGCAGACAGTTAATTTCCACAATGGCTTCTTCTGAGAATCCAATATCAAGGCAATATAATGAGAGGAACATGCTTTCAGATTGTGGTGGACTTTATATGCTTCGGGTATTAGATTTGGAAAGAGAGTGTTGCCCCTTGGTTGAGGATGATTTGTCCCATAATAGAAGTATATGAAAGGAGCTACCTCAAGAGAAATAAGCAAGATGCCTCACAATAATATGCCCCTGGCATCGTGATCTCGGTAATGTTACCTTTGGTA
The DNA here is from genome assembly GCA_963966055.1 of Lathyrus aphaca. Lineage (NCBI taxonomy): Eukaryota > Viridiplantae > Streptophyta > Magnoliopsida > Fabales > Fabaceae > Lathyrus > Lathyrus aphaca. The sequence continues at coordinate 116,411,302 of OZ014524.1, read as the reverse complement.
ATTCAGATAGATGAGAAGACCTGCCCCTGGCTACTTAAGCATGGCTGAATCTTGACCTGATTGCACCAAATGAATTGGACAGTAACATGGTATGCCCCCTTGATTGGGAGATAGTGATTATGCCCCTTGTATACATTGGCTTTGACCCAGGAAGCAACTCTGTCTATTGGGAGGACTTTGGTTTATTGAATATTCACCATGTAAGCTTTTCTGTTGTCAAACACTTAGTTATATGCAAACAATGATATTCAAAATGCAATGCTTATGTTTGTCTTGAAGTTTTGAAAAAGAGTTATTTTAGCAACATAATGTTTATAAAACTGTGATATTAACTCAAGATTTATAATAAGCCCTAAAGGAGTCAGGATACCTTTTTGTAGCAGTACGCTTTTGAACTAACCATGCTTCAGTTAGGACTTTTAAAGGGTTATAATTTGGCTTGGTTCACGGTTTAAGAAACAAAAGATAAAGGCTCAAATTTATTTGTACCCAACCCATCATTCATGATGTTCTTCAGTCCTATGTTCGGTTAACTTATGCATTAAGGTTCCAAAATAGTTTAGAATTGTAACACTGACATTTGTGATGGTTCAGAAACCAGAACTTTATTTAAAAAGTAAGTCATATATTTTTTTTTTAGGATTTGTAGTGACCTCTTTTTTTCTTTTGACTTTATTATCCCTTCCTTTTGCCTGAACTGTTTGTTTCAAGATTACAGTCAACGGGATGTCTTAATTTTTACTAAGTCTCCTTCATAGGTTTTGACCTAGTGAGCTTTTCTTTTGCTAGATATTGACTGTCGAACTTAGTGATTACAGGGAACCATCATTAGTTGTATATAGGAAGTACAACCGACATAATGGAGTTAACCGAGGAACTACCCTGCCCCAGGTTATGATTAAGGGTTTTAATTTGCGTGAGAATGAAAACTCCTACTTCATAGGCTCAAAAGGGTTGACTAGGGATTAACTTCCTTATATCTCCACTATTTAGGAATTGAAACAATGCATGTACATCGTCAGCATAGTCTGTTCAAAAGCATATTGCATAAAATTATGGTATTGTCTTCGTCATCCTCTCTCTAAAGGCTTATAGCTTTATCAAGAGTTAAATATTACAAAATAGAAGTAAGAAGCATATTTTTAAATATAGTGAAACGAATGGATTAATTCAAGACAAACATACGCAATGCATTAATGTGAAAACAAAGTTTAACATAATAGTAAATTCTTGGACAAACAAAAGAAATTACAACTGAATAAATCAAATGATGTCCCATCCAGTTGGCTGAATGTCTTCGATTGTAATCTGTGAACTTTCGGGAGCAGTATATTTCACCATGAAATCAAATTTGCCATTTGGCTGTCCTAATGTGTCCCAAATTTCAGCAGGGGTTGGTGAGTTTTCTTTCTGGCTCCCTCGGGTGATTTGTCTGGTAGCTTTAATATTTGACGGGTGATTGGAGAATTCAATCTGATCTTCTGGCGTAACCTCAAGATTCCTTCGTCAATCAGTTCTTGAATCTTATTCCTCAATGCCCAGCAATTATCAGTGTCATGTCCACGACAGTTGGAGTGATACACACACCTTGCATTGGGATTATAGCGAGGGGAGGAAGTATTGGGTCTTCGAGGAGAATTTTCCAAAGAAATTAGTTCCATCTCCAATAAGCATTGCAAAATTTGTGACAGGGGTGTGCTGAATTGGATGAATTGTCTTCTACATTCTTTGTGTCGAGGTGAATTAACCTTACAAGACCTTCTTTCTTCAATTGAAGAATTATTAGTAGTAACATGTCTCTTTCCTTCTCTTATCCTTATCTTCCTTTCAACAAAGTCAGCTTGCTTCATCGGAGGTTGACTGATGATTTGATTCCCGACTCTGTTATCTTGAAGTTTATTGACAAAGATTCTCAGCTCTTCTTGCCCCTGGGCTAAGCTCTGGATAAGAGCCACCTAGCCATTCATTTGGATTCTCATATGTGCCATCTCAGCTTGCAGTTGTTCCAACTGATCATCCTCATTGTCTTTCGAATTTTTGTTTTTCATGTCCTTAGAGAGGAGGGCTTTCAACTCTTCTTACCCCTTGGACAAATTCATGATCACCTCTTGAAACTGAGCAATTTGGGTCTAGAGATCTTTGACAGCTTGTTCGAGAGCCATTTCTGCTGAAATAAACAGCGGAGAGATGAGAAACCTGTAGTGACAACCTGTTATGTAATGATATGGTATGTAGATGCATATGCAATGTTTTCAAGGACCATATAGGATTTAAATTTGTTTAACGAAAAACAAAAACAAAACTTTTATTAGTAAGTGTTAGTATAAATTTCCCCTTGGGCTTACAATGAAAGGAAACAAGAATAAAGTACAAAGAAATAAATATATGGGACTTAGGTCTCCCATGGACGCTTCCTCTTAGTTTTGAGGTATATGTTGAGGTTTCACTCCTTATGAAGTTGCTTTGTCAGCTCTAAAACTCTTTCTTGACTAGCTCTGAATTGAGTCTCAAAAGTATCCATTTGCTACTTTAGTTGGACCCAAGACTTATACAGCTCCTCTAGATCAGTAGGCATATCAGGATGGAGAATGGTGTAAGGAACATCTCCTTCAACAATAGGTTCCATAGCAGGATATGGCATCATAAGAGCCTGAGCACGAGATCGCACCCATCTTAGGTAAGGTTCCATAAGAATGGAGTACTTTGGTTCCAGAGTTTTGCTATCAACTTTGTTCACCTTGTTCCAAGCTCGTATGAACCTTTGGCGATAACCCTGAAGATCGTTGTTGTAATCAAACACAATTCCTTGAATAAGCATGTCATAAGGACCATTACTCCGAGCATAACCAAACTGACGTAGAGCTAAAGAAAGGTTATAAGTAATTCCCCCTCTAATTCCAAGGAGTGGCACAATAGGGAACTCTCCACAACGGTCAATGATAGTAACATTATCCATAGATCAAGAACACCAATGAATGTCTGAATGAGAAAGTGACATGATTCTCTTAGACCACCTTAACCCTTGTTCATTCTTCATCACTGATCGAGGAAGGTGAGAAATAAACCACCTTGATAATAGAGGTATGCAACACATCAGAGTTCCTCGTGCCTTCGTAGTACAAGTATGAAGAGAGTGCAAGATGTCTCCAAGTAAGGTAGGCACAAGATTGTGAGTCAGAAATATGTTGATAGCATGTACGTCTACGAACTGGTCTGGATTAGGGAACAACACCAAGCCATATATTAGTAAGGCTAAGATCTCCTCAAAAGTATCATAGTTCATAGCATCCAAGAACACTTAAGCTTTCTCCATTAATACCTTAGCAAGAATACCCTTAACTCCACTTCTCGTATCTAAGACAATGTCTGATTTCTTCAAATGTGGGGCTGCAGCAATGACTTCGGGTTTAGGCTCTCTCTCTAAGCCTGTGAAAGGTCTCTAATCAAGGAAAGGCACACCCAGGAGTTTGGAGAATTCCTCCATTGTAGGTACCAGCTGATAGTGTTGCACCCCAAAATTTACCCTCACAAGATAAGACTTTGTGTACTAAGAGGTTCCAAAAGGTTCACAAGGCTCACAAGATATCTCCTGAGGTTCACAAGATTCACAAGATTCACAATTAGTCAGAAAGTTTGACAATTCCCTCAGACAATGCATCCTCCTAAGCAATGCATCATAAACTAGGGTTTTGAATTTTATCAAGCTAAATGGACTTCCAAGACTTCAAGTGAGCTTCATAGCATCTTATATGTGTTCAAGAATCCCCATTTCAAGTTTCAAGACTTTCCCAAAAGATTTGCTCAGTCAGATGATCAGATAGGTTAAAATCAGTCAAGGCAGTCAAAAAGTCAAATTGAGGTCAACTTTGGTCAAACCAAAGTCAAACTTCATGATTTTTTGTCAACATCAAGTATATGAATTAAAATCCATCATTTGATCAAGGGTTGATCATGATTCATCAAGGAGATTTCAGATCATCAAGAATCAGAAGTTTCTAAATTAGGGTTTTCATAGGAAAAGTCAACTGAACTTTGACCAGCCATAACTTTCACATGCTTCATCAAAAAATTTTCATCCAAAGCTCATTTTGAAGGAAATTGAATTCTCTACAACTTTGTGTCTCACAAGCCAAGCCCAAAAATGCTTCATTTGGAAGGTATGAGCTAAGACATTATAGGTCCTTTTAAAAGTCAACAAAAAATCAACAACTTCCAAAGAGCATAACTTGAGAATGGTAAAAGATATGGACATGAGACTAAAGAGGTTGGTTAGAGGACTCTTTAAGCTTTCCAAAATGTCCAAGAACACCTTCATAGCATTAAAATTGAGGGATTGGTGCCCTTGCAAAGTTGGGAAATTTTTGAGAGGTTTATGAAGCAAATGGGGTCTTAAAACCATAATTCACCAAATGGGCTTGCTTTTTTGTGATCCAATTACTTCCATGACATCATGCACGAAATTAAATTCATTTATTCATAATTTTATTCATTTTATTTTTATTTATTATGATTTTTTATATTAAAAATTATTTTAAATTCAAATAAAATATAAAATGATGAATATTTAATTTGATTTGGTTTCTAGAAAGTCTTAAATCATATTTGGACTTGATTGATACAAGAATAATGAAGATTGTACCAATATGGCAAGGTTAGATCAAGAAAATTCAAGTTTTTAGATCATATCTTTTTCAATCTCGTGAGGTCCAAATATCCAAAAAAATTATCAAGTTCTTAACCTAATTTTGTTGCATCCTATATAAACAACATTAAGCAATACACTATTCACGAATTGCAGCCTCCATAAACCAAGAACAAGCTTCAAAAATTTGGAAGAAAACTCATAATCGGATTTTTGATTAGAGGTAGTTTCAACACATTCCAAGCACACCAATCTCTTCTATGATGATCATTGAACATGTCCAGACCCTTTACATTGCCAGAATCGACCTCATATGCATAAACCGAATTGCTTTAACCTTGGCTTTGAATTTTTTCGATTTTACTTTTTTATGCGTTTATGCTTAAATTTAACCATTGATTTGTGTCTATCTTGAAGCATGTAAACTTTCTGGACGATTTGCATGGAGTTTTATGGCCAAAATCCCGTGATACCATTGTTAGGGTTTGAGGTTCAAAATTGGGAACTCTTGATTTAGGGACTTTCAAGGACTTTAATGGACATTTTTGAATCCTACTGAATCTGGGCATTGCCATTATATACTTATTGTTGATTGATTGTGCGTATTATACATCATATGAAATTCACAGGTTTAGATGCGAAAAAATTCGCAGGAAATATCGTATTTGAATTCGCAGGAAATTGCGCATGGATAAAGGTTGAAGACGATTGCGTGGCAAGGTGCGATTGGACGAAGCCGAAAACGGAGAAAGTCACGCAACAAAAGGAGATGATGTTGGATTATGTTCACAAGCGTACAGCTTGTCCCAGTGGTCATGTGCGTTGGATGTTGAGGTAACTGGGGTGGGTTCGATCCTTGGCTGATCCCTCCACCCCATTTTTGTTGTTGTTTTGTTTGTTTATTTTTAAATTAATTATTATTGTTTTGTTTGTTTATTTTTTTAAAATCAATTATTATTATATGATTATTTATTATATAGATTAGATAATTCACCAATTTTTTCTTTTTTTATATAAATAAATCATAGTAAAAAATATATTAATTTTTTTTATTCTTTAATTTTTATATAATAATTTATTTATAATTTGTACATTTTGTAAATAAAATCAAATGGGTTATTTGTTTTTTTTTTAATTCTGAAATTTTGTGTATAATTTATAAATAATTTAATATTTTAATATTCTCTATTCATTAGTAATAAGTAATTAAATCAATGTATATTTCCCTAAATAATTTCTAAAAAAAACCCTAAATTTTCTTAAAACCTAAATTAGTATATTTATTTCATTATATTTTTTTATATATTTATAATATGTATATAACTTAATTAAGTTTAAATTAAAAAATCTATTTTCTAAAAATCCTAACCCTAATTTCTTTTAAAACTTTAATTTCTCACTTTAATTATTTTTTGTTTAAATATTATACTTAATAAATATTTCCAATATATATAATTAAATCATTAATCATGTTTTATTTTGTAAGTAAATTAATATATGATTTATTATTATTATCTTCATTATTCTATTTTCATCTCAAAAAATTCTAAAAATTGTTTATTTAATTTTAATTAACTTGTATATATTTTATATTTTGTGCTAACCTCTTTCTTATCATTATTTTATTACTAACCTTTTATTGTTTATTTTATTATATAATTATTATTTAAATTGTTTTATTATTATGTAACTGTGAATGCATTGTAATAATCGTAGTATTTTATTGTTTATTTATTTATATATTGCTATGGTTAGTAAAATAGGGAGTGATAACATGTTTGCTTTAAAATTAACTTAGATCACTAATTATAAGATAAATATTTGAATTTATACACGCACACACGTAAGTCGATCTTTGATCGCCATCTCACTTCCTAAGGGTTATCCCTCACGTTGCCTAAATAAAAAGGTCAAGTAAGGTGTTTGAAAGCAAAGTCCCTTCTCATTAACAAATCATCTAGTCCCTTTCAATATTATAAGATCAAGTCCCTTCGATGTTGCCTTCGTAAATGATCTTGTCCCTTTCGAATAAAAGATGATTAGTCCCTTCGTATTGCTAAGACACCTTACAGTTGCCTAAATACAAATGACCCTTCACATGTCCCTTATAACATCCAAGGTAATGACTACCTATTCCTTAATAATAGGGATGGTCTTACCATTGAAAGAACATTCAAGAACAGTAAAGATTTAATCATAGGTTAGGTTACTCTTAAGTACTTGCTCACTCCTTCAAAAGCATTTCATTACACTTCACATTTTCAAACAATTTTCAAAACAAAGTCTTTATATATATCCGTACAAGGATCATTATAAAGTACTTAAGAAATTTTTTAATCACACACTACACTTCTTAAAACAATTTAAAGTGAGCTAAGTAACTAAGAGCCCATGGATAACCATGGATGTAAAGGGTGCTAACATCTTCCCTTTACATAACCTATCCCCCGAACCCAAAAATCTTTTAAGGTCTTTCCTGTTCTTTTATGCCCTTTCCTTTGGATAAAATAAAAGTCGGTGGCGACTCTTACTATCCGCAACATTTAACTAAAGTCAGTTCTCCCACTGTATTACAGATAGTCGGGGAACGTGAAACAATGATGCTTAGGATCAAAGAACTGGAATATGACACTCATCATGTCTTCATTAAACCCTGAAGTAACTAGATCCAGCTGGTAACCATGTTTCTTGATGAATTAGGAGCTTTCAGAAACTTTAGAGACCAATTCCTTAAGCTTAGAAGGTATCCCTACAAAGTTGATCCGGATAGTGTTCCTACGAGCAGAATCCATAACCTGCTTCAAAGAACAAAGATAAATCCATTGGTCCTTGAAATGGTTAGTGAAAATTCTATGCTTATGATGTCATGATGTCATGATGTTATGCTCAATCACAAACATATGGCACACACAAACAAGTCACACTATAGCCCGAAGTTTAAAGGCTTACATGAGGTTTAAAGGTAAGTACCCTCCCCCTGAAGTTTAGTTGGTTCATCCTGTCCTACAAAAGTAACCAGGTTCTAAGGGATCTCAATATCACTGATCCTTATCAAGGGTTGTTGTTCAGGAGGCAGCTAACTTGCCAACCAAAACCCCCCAAGATTAGGATCTCAATGAGCGTAGCATCGAGTATCAACCAAATTTAGACTTCTCCAAAGTCGGCTACCTCACTACTTTCTAAAGGCCAAGATGGGTTAATTAAGGTTCTACAAAGTCAGTTAGTATAATGACAACATATGACAACTTCAGGTTATCCTCAACTTACTTAAGGAACATAAGAACCGACCAAGAAGTCACACTAACGTAGTCAACAGATCAACCATATCGGTATACGTCGTACAATTTCCTTGGTCTATTGCTACTTACTTAGGGTACACTAGATCCGGGTTAGGATATTTCACACAAAATCCCAACAGATAATATAAAGCAAATAATTAAGTGATCTAATTCCTAAGGGTACCCCTCTTTTACTTAGTAACTCCCCAGCAGAGTCGCCAGTTCTGTAACACGGTGGGAGAACTGGCTTTCTATAAATGTTACGGATAACTAGAGTCGCCACCGACTTTTATTTTATCCAAGTAAAAAGGACCTAAAAGAACAGGAAAAACCTATTTTTAAAAGACTTGAGTTCGGGGGGTAGGTTATATAAAGGGAAGGTGTTAGCACCCTTTATATCCATGGTTATCCATGGGCTCTTATTTACTTAGCTCACTGAATTGTTTGGAAAAAAAGAAAGTGTAGTGTGTGTTTAGAAATTTGTCTAAGTAATTTGTGAAGATCTTCGTATGAATGTATACAAAGCCTTGTTTTTGAAGATGTTTGAAAAAAGTGAGGTGTGAAAAGTATTTTTGAAATGTGAGCAAGTAACTAAGAGGTACCTACCCTAGACTAGTCTTTCATGTTCTTTTATTTTCTTTCAAGGGTAAGATTGTCCCTACTATTAAAGAGTAGGTAGTCATTACCTTGGATTTTGTTAAGGGACGGACGTAGGGTCATCATATGGTCAATGAAGGCAACTTAAGGGGTATCTTAGTAATTCAAAGGGATTATCATCATTTTCGTAGGGTCATCGATGGACGATATCATTTACTCGAAGGGACAACGAGGGACTATGATCTTTATATCGTAGGGACTTGATGATTTTTATTCGTAGGCAACTTTGCTAAGATACCCCTATATTCGAGGGACTTGACCATTTATTCCGTAAGGCAACAAGAGGGGGATACCTTAGGAGTGTAGATGGCGGTCATATAACGACCAACTTACGTGGGTGAATAAAGTGTGTAAATTACAATTATTTATCTTAGAAACTAGTGGGCTAAGTCCAATTTTATTCGCATACAAGTCTTTTCACACCCTACATTTACGCAGTTTAATATTTGACGAAATTTAAATGCATGAAATAAATCTAGACTATTACATCATGGGAGGGGGATACATATTGAAATTGGGGGAGTGCGGAAAGTAAAGGTGCGGAAAATTAAATATTACAAGATAAATAATAAACCTATACACTTGTTCTAATAAAAATAAATAACGAAAATAAAATAAAATCGGGAAGAGATAAGAATGAAGGAAGAAGAAATATTGGAGAATTCGCATAAAGTCGATTAATTGTTTTTATTAAGAAAAAAAGGTTTTTTTTTATAAGTTTAAATTATTAATTAATTTAATTATAAAAACAGTTTATTTTTTATTTACAAAATTAAAAAATGAATTGGTTAATTTATTTTGATATTTTTTAATTAACTAATTTCTACGCAAATAAGAAATAAATAAGAAATAAAACAATTACAATAAAAAAACATAACGATATTGAATCGTTGAAAATTAACAAAAATTAAAATAACAGATAAATTGCTACCGCGTAAACGGTCATCGCAAATCGAATAAAAAATAATAATGATAAAATTAAATTCAATTGAAAAAAAATGTAGATCGAAGTAAGCGCTAAAAGTGAATTATCACTATGTTAAACCGTCAGACACATGTAAAATCGAAATACAACAATAAATCAATTAAAAAAAAGCCGCACCTGAACCAATACGATCCACCAATAGTTTGCTACACTTGACGTGATCATCGCAATATGATCAAAATCGTGCGGATCTAAAATAAAATAAAAGGACTAAAAAACAATGTTGCTAACGCAAAATTGCGATCATCGCAACTGGATTGGATCAACACAAGTGTCACGCCTCATACACACAAATATGAAAATGGCGTATCGACACGATCCGATCCGAAAACATAATCAAATTATAAAATAAAATTAAAAAAACATATTTAACAAACTAGTTATATATTATATATTATTATATATTATTATATTATATATATATATATATATATATATATTATATATTATATATTATATATATATTATATAAATTATTTTTTTATTCAAAATAACTAATAAGCATCATTGAATAGAAATAAGATATAATCATACTTACACATCATGCGATACGAGATAGATATACATGTGTGGCTGTGGAACCGAAGTATGCGACAACACCTCCAAGGTACAAAAACTTGAGTAATAATCCTCTCTTTGTGAATGGTGCTCCAAATGTCTCAAAGAACTTGTTCTAAAAAGGGTTGTAGGGTGATGGTGCATCTGAGCCATACAAATCCCACCGACCAGTAGTGTTGCCAATATCCTCCAAATCACAGTATAACTAGGATATATAGATTAACAAAATAGTAAATGAAATAATATATATATATATATATATATATATATATATATATATATATATATATATATATATATATATATATATATATATATATATATATATATAATTTATTAAAACATGAAGTTAATGGAAAACATGAACATTTGAATTGTGACTTAAGAATGATACACCTGTAAATGAATACACCGTTTCCTATTTTTTCTTTTTTTCGGTCTTTTTTTTCTTCTAGCAGCAACACACATAAGTAAGCATTTATAGGACTAATTAGGGTTAATGTCAATTGAGCTTTAATGTTTATTTTGAAACCCAATAAAATATTAATATAAAAAATTAAATAAAGTTTAATAAATATAGTTAAAATTTAAAATAAAAAAAACTAATAAACTTATTTATTTATTCTAGACCCAATGTAAAAATAAACTAACTCAAAAAAATAAAAGTCGGGCGTCAAAATGCTCGAAAAAATAAAATGAACACATCAAAATAATCATCACGAAATAAATGACTCGAAAAAATACAGCATTTGGTCGGATTTTGAAATAAAAATTATGACCGTTTAAGCTGCTCAGACCGATCAACATATGACCAAAAATAGTCGTAAAAATATTTTTAGCATGTCAAATTAAACCACGTGAACTGCAGATTAATGTTACTGACATTTGCAAACTTAAACTTGACATTTTTTCGTTCACTGATTTTAGACACGGTTAAAAAATTAATTTGACCAGTCTGTCTGTAAATTCCGAGAAATTATTTCGGCTAATATTAAGACACAAAAAAAATGTTATGCTATGAAGATGATGCAAATGAATGCGAAACAAAACAGTCGGTTAGAGTTAAAAACAGATGGCAAATTTTGGGGTACAACAGACGCCAAAGGAAATTCTTAATTCTCAGATTAACTCTTACCTTTCAAATCTTCTTCCAAAAGAAATGATCCCCACCAGCGGACAGGCCAGGAAAATTGGCACGGTTTTTCGCTCCAAAACAGTGGTACGACGACTTAACTGAATACTCCTCATCCTTCTCAAAGTGCCACAAAAATTTATCAACAGGAAATTGGGCTGATAGAGGAATACTACCGATGTGAAGTATATCCGCGACCTTGAAATTGTCTTCGAGAATTCTCATATTCCAGTAAGCACCATCCGTGTCAATCAAACTGCTAACTTTGGACTCAGAGTTGAGAATACGAGCTGGTTTAGAAACTTTAAAATCTGGTGATGATGGAATCCATCCATCCGTGGAAATAGTAATGCTTTTGCCGTCGTCAACTACTCATATATATAAAAAGTAGTTAAGGTGCTTTTTAATCAAAAAAAAATTGAATATATATTTTAATCGCCCTCATTAATCCTCTTTATATATACATATTTCATTGTGAAATATAAAATTGGTGATACATGTTAATCAAGTCTGCAGCAGAATCTCTTTGGAGAGAGGGATGGAGGGAGAAAGAGGGGGATAACCCTCTAATGTCTAAGTTGATGAGGTCGGAGAGATGTAACTTGCACGAATATAAAGATACATCTGTTTTTATTCTCCCCTCCAACAGGAGCACTCAATTACACCAAGAAATCAACTAGCATATGTGACTTGATGCTGGTCCTTGGAGTAAAATTAATGTCATACTCGGATAACTCTATTGCCCATGTAACCATTCGCCCGACCAATTCCGGCTTCTTCAATATTTGCTTTATAGGATAATTTATTCTGACAATAATAGGATGCCCTTGAAAGTAATGTCTTAGCTTTCGGGCTACCATAACTGGTGTCGATGCAAACCATTCCATTTTTTTATACCTTAACTCAACTCCTTTTAGGACTTTGTTGACAAAATAAATTGGTCGTTATCCATCATATCTGTCTTGTACTAGAACAAACTGAGAGCTTTATCGGTCATTGATGGATATAAGACTAAAGGAGTATTCTGTTTGGGTCTTACCAAAATTGGTGGTGAGGATAGGAAACATTTTACCTCTTGAAAAGATTTTTCGCATGCCTCTGTCCATTTGAATTCTTTTGAATTCTTTATGGCTGCAAATAAATGAATTGATCTGTCTCCTATACACGACAGGAATCTGGATAAAGCATCCAATCTCCTGGTTAGCTGTTGAACTTCCTTATTTGAAGATGGGCTTCTCATGTCTATTATGGTTTGATATTTGTCCAAGTTAGCTTCTATTCCTAGGTTAGTGAGCATAAAATCGAGGAATTTCCCGACCTGAACCCAAAAAATACATTTATCCGGGTTCAACCTCATGTTGTAACTTCTAGAAGAAACAAAGGTTTCTGTCAGATCCTTCACTTGCTACCGGTCTGCACTTGTCTTGATGACCATGTCATCTACGTATACCTCCAAATTTTGACCAATGTGGGTGGGGAATACCCTGTTTATCAGTCGCAGGTAAGTAGCCTCAGCATTTTTGAGTCTGAATGGCATGACCTCGTTGTAATAGTTGCTTTGGTGGGTCATAAAAGTCATTTTGGTGCATCTATGGGATTCATCAGAATTTGATTATATCCAAAATATGAGTCCAAAAAACTGAGTAAACGTAATCCTGATGTTGTATCAATAAGGCGATCAATTTTTGATAATATGTATGGATCCTTAGGACAAGCCTTATCAAGGTCCGTAAAGTCCACACACATTTGCAATTCTCCTTGATGAACTCGGCTTGGAGAAGCTTTTGAACCTCTTCTGCAATTTCCTTTCTCTTTTTGTCACCTCCCTTTCTTTTCCTCTACGAGACTGGTTTGACATCAAGATCCACTTCCAAATGGTGACACATGAAGTTTGGACTATCCCTGACATGTCTGAGGGTTTCCAAGCAAATAGATCCACATTGTCTTTTAAAGTTTGAATGATATTCTTTTCTTCATCAGGGGACAAGTTAACTCCGATGTGTGTGACTTCGGAGGACAATTGTATGATTTGAACCTATTTTATTTCTTCATTGGGTGTTAGACCATCCTCTGGCGGATCTATGTCCATTAGATGAACTTTGAAAATGTTGCCTGGGCCAACACTTCCAGTATGACTCTTCTTTTTCAACTTTAGACTGTCCTTATAACATTTTCTTGCTAAGCCTTGATCACATTTGACTATTCTAACCTGGCCATTACCAAGTGGGGACTTCATGGTGAGGTATAAAGTGAATAACACTACTTCCAATGTATTGAAAGATGGTTTGCCGATAATGATGTTGTAAGGTGAAACAACATTGACTATCAGGTACCTTACTCGGACTTCTTCGCGTTGGCCGAGTTGCCGAAAATGGTCGGTTGTGGTAAGTGTCCCAACACCTGCACTTGTTCTCCCGAGAATCCTACTAGGCTTCCTTTTAAAGGTAACAACTCGGACGTATCTGTAACACGGTGGGAGAACTGACTTTAAGTAATGTTGCGGATAGCAAGAGTCGCCACCGACTTTTATTTTATCCATAAGGAAAGGTTATAAAAGAACAGGAAAGACCTTAGAGATGTTTTTGGGTCCGGGGGGTAGGTTATGAAAAGGGAAGGTATTAGCACCCTTTTCATCCATGGTTATCCATGGGCTCTTAGTTACTTAGCTCACTTTAAATTGTTTTTTTGAAAGTGTAGTGTGTGAATAGAAAAATTTTCAGAATAGTTAATAATAATCCATGTTTGGATGTGTAAAAACTTGTTTGAAAATTTGTTTGAAATTTGTTAAGTGTTTGAAAAGTTTGAATAGTGAGCAAGCAACTAAGAGGTATCTACCCTATTGTTTAAGGTCTTTCTTGTTCTTTTTCCTTTCCTTGGTAAGACTATCCCTACTATTAAGGAGTAGGTAGTCATTACCTTGGATGTTAAGGGACATGTGTGGGACAATCTGGTTTATGAAGGCAACTGTGGGGTGTAATAAGCATACTGGATGGACTATCATCATTGATTTCGAAGGGACTCGATTCGTATAGGCAACCATGAGGGACTTGATGATTTTTCTTTTAGGGACTTGCTTTATACACCCCACTTGACCATTATTCGTAGGCAACTTGAGGGATAACCTTAGAAAGTGAGACGGCGATTAAAATCGACTTACGTGTGTGTGAGTATTTATTTTAATTATCTTATATTAAAAGTGATCTAATTTATTTTAAATAAAATACATATTAACACTCCCTAATTACTAACCATAGCAATAATTAAATAATTAAACAATTTACATCCAGGAAACAATTACAAGAAATTATAATAAATAAATAGCAAATTAAATAATAAGCAATAAATAATAAATAATAAATAATAAAGGGTTAGTAACAATAAAATAAAAATAATTTAGAAATAAGGTTAGAAACATAATAATAGAAATATAATAATAAATAATAATATTGTTAATAAATAATAACAATTAATGAAATTAATAAAGCAAAATTAAATAATATGGTTAGTAATAATCAAGAATAAGTAAAAATAATAATAATATATCGACAATTATAAACAATTATATTTAGAAAGAAATATAGATAATCAATTATTTTAATTCTACAAGTTATCAAGTTATTATTATTTTTTATTATAACTACAAAATTTTAATTATTATAAACATATATTAACATTTATTTATTAAACAATATTTACATATTATAAGAAGAAAATAGGTTTTGAATATCACATTTACAATATTAATCATGTTTATAAAATTTAATTCTATTAATTATTATATTTACAAATTATTTCTAACCATATACAAAAATATAATTATTATAAATTAAATTGTTTCTAAACATCTAAAAGAAAAATAATTTGGATTATAAATATTTTACAAAATATTAACTTTTATTAGATAAATATGCACATGGTAATTATATTAGAATAAAATAACAATTAAGTTTTAAATAGAAAATAAATTAGGTTTTTTTTTTGAGATTAGGGTTAAGTTACAATTAGGGTTCATGGAATTAATCTAAACCTAATTATCTAAATTTTTTACATATATACATAATATGAATATATTTACAAAATAAGAAAAAAAACATTTTTTATATTTTGAGAAAATAACTTATAACATATTTTTTTTAGAACACAAAGAAAATAAAATAAGGTTATTTAGAAATTAAGTTTTTTTTTTTTATAATAAACAAAAATATAATTAATTAAGAAAATAGAAGAAAAAGGTGACAAAAATTTAGAACTGACCTTGGTTAGGTTTTGATCCCTTGCCCTCATGTTTACCAGCCAAAAACACCTTCCACCAGGCCACCACGTACACAGATGTGAGAAAGAAGAGACCAGTTGGTTTTGTCCTTGATCTTGAAAATTCCAGAAAAATAAAGGAACAAAAAAGGCCTGGGGTGGGATTTGATCCCAGGACCTTTACATTCACAAACGCGCACATCACCACCCGGCTGGAAGAGCCCAACTGTTAGTTTGTTGACAATGAATCATAATATATTGAATTTCCTGAGCGCGGCAAACTTCATCTTCTTCATTCAAATTCGTAGGATTTTCCTGCGAAATCTTCCACCAAAATACCTGCGAAAATCAAATTGGCAGCAATTCCTACAAATCTCATACATGGCCAAAACTGTAAAATTTCCAGAAATTAACCAGTCAAACATGATCACAAGACAATTTTGAATCGAACCATGGTTCTTGAATGAATTTATATAGCCTATATCACAAAGCCCTAATGAAGGTCATAAACCCTAGTAATGGTGAATTCTTATTCCTGCATGAAAAATTCAATTAAATGGCCCAGAATCGTTCTAAGGTCCACCATAAACATCATTCAACAATCAAAAACAAGTTAAACACAGTAAATCAATGGAATCAAAAAGTCAAGTTCAAGAACACGATTTGGTTCGGGTTATGCAATTCGTGATGTTTTTGATGCAAATGGCGATTGATTCATGATCAATGATGTCTCATAATCATGTCCATGTCCTCAAAATACCTTGTAGAGCTCTGGAAATCCAAAACCGAATGTAAGCTTTTTGGATGATTTTTGACTTTGTGAACTTACCTCTAGGCTGCTGGATTTCGTGAGCTAGGGTTATGCTTATGATCTATACTTATATGGGAGTGAATTAGGTCAGAAATATGTCTTCATTGTGTGGAGATTTGGATCCAAAAATATTGAAAAAGATCATGTTGTAAAAGTCCAAATATTTGATCATGAAGACTTGCTATTCTTGGACTAATCACATGATTGCTTTCTCTTTTGAATTCAATCAACAATTAAGAATTTCTAGAAGCATTATCTTCCTCCAAAAATAGATTTTCATATTTTATATTTATTTAAAATGATTTTTATGAATTAAATCAATAATAAATAAAAATAAAATAATAAAAATGCTGAATTTTGGTCAATTGGGTCGTGCACAATGTTATGAGATGGATTGGATCACAACTTAGCAAGCCCATTTGGAAATAATTACTTTTAAGCCTCCATTTTCAACATAAACCATCACAAAATTGCCCAACTTTGCAAGGGCACATCTCCCTCAATTTTAAGGGTATGAGGGTGTTCTTGGACTTTTTGGAAAGCTTGAAGAGTCCTCTAAACAACCCCATTGGTTTCAGGTCCATATCATTTACCAATCTCAAGTTATGCCCTTTTGAAGTTGTTGACTTTTTGTTGACTTTTGAAATGACCTATAATGTCTTAGATCATATCTTTCAAATGAAGCATTTTTAGGCTTAACTTTCAACATCAAAGTTGTAGGGAATTCAATTTCCTTCAAAATGAGCTTTGGATGGAGCCTTGGTGATGAAGTATGTGAAAGTTATGGCTGGTCAAAGTTCAGTTGACTTTTACTGAGGAAACCCTAATTTAGAAACTCCTGATTATTGATGATCTGGAATCTCCTTGATGAATCATGATCAACCCTTGATCAAATGATGAATTTTACTTCATATACTTGATGTTGGCAAAAAATCATGAAGTTTGACTTTGGTTTGACCACAGTTGACCTCAGTTTGACTTTTTAACTGCATTGACTGATTTTGACTTATCTGATCATCTGACTGAGCAAACTTTTGAGAAAACTCTTGAAACTTGTCATGGGGATTCTTACACACATATAAGATGTTATGAAACTCACTTGAGGTATTGGAAGTCCATTTAGCCTGATTAAAGTCAAAACCCTAGTTTTGGATGCCCTGCTTAGGAGGTGCATTGTCTGAGGGAATTGTCAACTTCTTTGACCAATTGTGAACTTTGTGAACCTTGTGACCCATCATAAAATGTCTTGTGAACCTCATGGGAAGTATTGTGAAGCTTGTGAACCTTGTGAACCTCATGAAGTGGCTTTGTAGACCTCATAAACCTCATGAAAGGTATTGAAAGCATTGTGGGACTTGTGAACCTTGTGAACCTTCAAGAAGTGACTTGTAGACTTCATGAACCTCATGAAAGGTTATATAAGCATTGAGAAACTTGTGAACCTTGTGAACCTTCAAGAAGTAACTTGTGGACTTCATGAACCTCATGAAAGGTTATATAAGCATTGAGAAACTTGTGAACCTTGTGAACCTTCAAGAAGTAACTTGTGGACTTCATGAACCTCATGAAAGGTCTTGCAAATGTTATGGAACTTGTGAACCTTGTGAACCTTCTTAGAACACAAAGTCTTGTGTTGTGAGGGCAAATTTTGGGAGGATAAAGTAACCCTGAGGTGACAATAAAGCAGTCCCAAAATAATAAAAAGCTTATCAGGAGGATAAAGTAACCCTGAGGTTACAATAAAGCAGTCCCAAAGATCAGTTGTTTGTTGTATAATTAACCTGAAAACAAGGTAGCGTTCTGTATAAATAGTATTAGTTCATGTATTATGTATGTATGTATAACATGATGCACCTAAGTAATGTATCATGTATTCATGGGTATGTATGCTATGGTATGATGTAAATGATGTATGTATGATATGACACTGCCGAAAGAGTCTGGATATCTTTGTATAACAACTGCTGGCCAGGGAAAATAAATCCCGATTCGTTGTTGAAGAATATATAACCCTCTGTCTGCTAGGGGTAACAGGGTATAGATAACTTCCCGTATGCTGGGGATAGTAAGGCATAGGTATAACCTTCGTCTTTGTTTGATAGTAGGATAAGTATAACATCCCGTCTTCGTTCGTCGTACCCTTATTGGAAAGTAATTTCCCGTACACCCGTATGAGGATAAAAGAGATGGGTATAAATTCCAACGGAGATGAGACTTTATGAAGATGGATTCGTCCTACTGAGGGTTTGTAACTGTCCTGTAAAGGTGAACCGGCGAAGCTTCGTTGGAATCCTTCCCTCGTTCATCCTTAGTAAATACTATTACTGCATTTTCATGCATTTCTGGTAAACATCAATCCTATTAAGCATTCATGCATTTTTGGTAAACATCAATCATATTCAAAAGCATACATACATTCAAACACAACCAATGGACGTTTCGCTTATGTAAATAGGGTAAAAGTAAATCTGGATTCAAAAGATGGAATTTATTTATATCAAAAAGTGACCCATATACGGGTAAGTTTGTACAAGGAGACATAAACCCTAGTAAGAGGATTTTGTCATAAAGTTTTACAAAAGAGTCAGCTATGTGGGAAACAATCCTATTGAGTTTCAATTCTACTATTGCCACTCAAGTATCTCATCTTCTTGCTGTTGAGACGGAAATGATTGAATTGAGCTTTATCTGTTCGAGCTTGAGTAAGTAGTACAACTGGTTGCAGTTT
Source organism: Lathyrus aphaca (assembly GCA_963966055.1). Lineage (NCBI taxonomy): Eukaryota > Viridiplantae > Streptophyta > Magnoliopsida > Fabales > Fabaceae > Lathyrus > Lathyrus aphaca. The sequence goes on along the minus strand of OZ014524.1, from coordinate 116,392,260 downwards.
CATGAGTGATCCAAACGAGACATAGTCATACGCTTTAATCCCTAACTTTTGCCTGGATTGCCCTTTCAGGTTTTCAATCCACCGGGATACCCTTTTTTGCCCAAGCCGCCTTTTCAGGTTTTCGACTTGCCGGGTGTACATCTTTTCATATATATCCCTAATTTTTGCCCAAACCCTTTTGGTTTGCCGGGATGCCCTTATTTTTGCCTAGGCCTGTCAACCTAGCGGGTCTCTTTTTATGCGTAGTATTTTTTAACTATGTCTACGTTTACAGGCTGTGGAAAGTCTTCACCATCCATTGTAGTCAATATCATGGCACCTCCTGAAAATACTGTCTTGACTACAAATGGTCCTTCATATGTTGGAGTCCACTTTCCCCTAGGATCACCCTGTGGTAATATGATACGCCTTATTACCAAGTCACCAGCCTGATATACCTTTGGCTTAACCTTCTTGTTAAAAGCTTTGATCATCCGTTTTTGGTACATCTGGCCATGACAAACTGCTGCTAACCTCTTCTCATCAATCAAATTTATCTGATCCAGTCGAGTCTGAATCCACTCATCTTCATCCAAGCCTGCATCCTTCATAATTCTCAAAGAGGGAATCTGAACTTCAATGGGCAGAACTGCTTCCATACCATAGACTAAGGAGAATGGGGTTGCCCCTGTTGAAGTACGTATTGTAGTACGATAACCATGAAGAGTAAACGGTAACATCTCATGCCAATCCTTATAAGTAACAGTCATCTTCTGTACAATCTTCTTAATGTTCTTATTAGCAGCTTCAACTGCCCCATTCATCTTTGGACGATACGGAGAAGAGTTGTGATGCTTAATCTTGAACTGCGTGCAGAGATCAGTAATCATAGTGTTGTTCAGATTAGAGCCATTGTCAGTGATAATCCTTTCAGGGATGCCATACCTACATATGAGATTATTCTTAATGAACCGAGCCACAACATTCTTAGTCACAGATGCAAATGAAGCTGCCTCTACCCACTTTGTGAAGTAATCAATAGCAACCAGGATGAAACGATGCCCATTAGAAGCAGTAGGCTTGATCTCACCAATCATATCAATGCCCCACATGGCAAAGGGCCAAGGAGCAGTCAACACATTCAACGGTGATGGAGGTACATGGACTTTATCAGCATAGATTTGACACTTGTGACAAGTTCTGGAGTGTTGATAGCAATCAGCTTCCATGGTAGACCAATAGTAACCTGCTCTCAATATCTTCTTTGCCATAGTGTGACCACTGGAATGAGTGCCAAAGGTCCCATCATGCATCTCTTCCATAATCTCAGTTGCTTCTTTCTTATCCACACAACGGAGCATAGTTGAATCATGATTGCACTTGTACAGAATCCCATTACTCAAAAAGAACTTAGCAGCAAACCTCCTCAGGAATTTCCTATCTTTGACAGATGCCCCTTCAGGGAACTCCTGAGCTTCAAGATATCTTTTCACTTCATAGAACCAAGGCTTCTCCTCTGCCCCTTCTGTGTCAATCTCATTGCAGTATGCAGGCTTTTCAAATCTATCAATAGTAATCTTGGGAGCTTCATCATCCCAGTTAATCTCAAACATAGATGCCATGGTGGCCAAAGCATCTGCCAATTGATTTTCTCTCCGTGGAATATGCTCAAAGGTAATCTCTTTGAAATGTGGGATCAAAGACAACACATGCTCTCTGTAAGGAATGAGGTTATCATGCTTGGTATCCCAATCTCCTTTAATTTGACTTACTACCAGGGCTGAATCTCCATACACATCAAGGAACTGAATCTTCATATCAATAGCAGCTTTAATACCCAGGATACATGCCTCATATTCGGCCATGTTATTGGTACAATGGAAACAAAGTCTAGAAGTAATCGGGGTATGACAACCTTCAGGGGAACTAATCACAACACCAACACCATTACCAAGTGCATTAGAGGCACCATCAAAAACCATAGTCCATCGGGATCCTTGTTCAGGTTCGTCATATTGTCCAGGTTCTTTGGTAATAATCATAATGTCTTCATCAGGGAACTCAAAATTCATTGACTGATAATCATCCATCGCTTGATGAGCCAAATGATCAGCAACAACACTTCCTTTAATGGCCTTCTGAGTAGTATACTGTATATCATATTCTGTCAAGATCATTTGCCATCTTGCAATTCTTCCGGAGAGAGCAGGTTTCTCAAATATGTACTTGATTGGATCCATCTTCGAAATCAACAAGGTAGTATGGGTCAACATATACTGTCTTAGTCGGCGAGCAGCCCATGCCAAAGCGCAGCAAGTTTTCTCGAGCAGTGAGTATCTTGTTTCACAGTCGGTAAACTTTTTGCTAAGGTAGTATATTGCCTGCTCTTTTCGACCAGACTTGTCATGTTGCCCCAATACACACCCCATTGAATTGTCTAACACTGTTAAGTACATAATCAAGGGTCTTCCATCAACTGGTGGCATCAAAATTAGAGGTTCTAGCAGATATCTCTTGATTTCATCAAAGGCAGTCTGGCACTCGTCATTCCATTCCATCACCTGATCTTTTTTCAACAACTTGAAGATTGGCTCACAGATGGTAGTTAACTGGGAAATAAATCTTGCAATGTAATTCAATCGTCCCAAGAAACCTCTAACCTCCTTCTCAGTACGGGGAGCTGGCATCTCTCGTATAGCTTTCACTTTCGCAGGATCCACTTCAATACCTTTGCCACTGACAATGAAACCCAGGAGTTTACCAGATCTAACTCCAAAAGTACACTTATTTGGGTTCAATCTCAACTTGTATTTCTTCAACCTCTCAAACAACTTGTGCAGATGATCAAGGTGTTGCTCTTCATTCTGAGACCTGGCTATCATATCATCTACATATACCTCTATCTCATGATGAATCATATCATGAAACAAAGCCACCATAGCACGCTGATATGTTGCCCCTGCATTCTTCAAACCAAATGGCATTACCTTATAGCAAAAGGTGCCCCACTGTGTCACAAATGTTGTCTTCTCCATATCTTCAGGTGCCATCTTGATCTGATTGTAACCAGAGAAACCATCCATAAAAGAGAATACTTTATGCTGAGCAGTGTTGTCTACCAGAATATCAATATGAGGAAGTGGAAAGTCATCTTTAGGGCTGGCCTTGTTCAAATCTCTGTAGTCTACACACATACGCACCTTACCATCTTTCTTAGGAACTGGTACCACATTTGCAACCCACTGAGGATAAGAAGTCACTGCTAAGAACCCTGCATTGAACTGTTTCATTACCTCTGCCTTGATCTTTTCTGACATTTCAGGACGCATACGACGAACCTTCTGCTTCTTTGGACGACAATCTTCTTTCACTGGCAAACGGTGAACCACAATGTCTGTATCCAACCCTGGCATGTCTTCATAAGACCAAGCAAAGATCTCCACATAGTCACGCAACATCTGAATCAACCTGCTCTTGATACTGTCTTCTAAATCAGCCCCTATCTTAACCTCTTTTCTGTTTTCTTCAATTCCCAGATTCACAACTTCGACTGGCTCTTCATGTGGCTGTATAGCTTTCTCTTCTTGTTGTAACAACCTAGCAAGCTCTACAGGTATTTCACAATCGTCCTCATTTCCGTCTTCAGTTTGATAGATCGGATTCTCGAAATCATAATTGGCAATAGTAGAACTGTTATCAACAGGATCCAGAGTGGATGAGGATCTGCATTTAGTGATGTGGGTGTGTGTAAGAACACATAGCTGATAAAACGAAAATAAAAGAAAAGAAAAACAAGGAACACAATATTTACGAAAACGAAACGTCCACTGATTTTATTGAATGAAGTATGCAAATGAAATGACAACCCGTAACAAGCACACCATTATGCCCCGGGTAAGGCACATGGCTTTATTGTTTTATTTGTTCAAGAAATTACAAATTTAAAATATAACAACACAGTAATAGTATTTACTCCTGACTAAAGGAGATAGGGATAACATCTTCAGCTTTCCAATTATTGAGTCCGGCACCCACAGTAGGAAAAATCCATGCATCCAAGTTGTAGTCTTCATCATAGTCTCCCACATCATTGATAACCCCTTGATTAGTGACACGAGCAGCACGAGCACGACGAACAGCCTTCTGGGACTCTGCAGTGAAACCCAAACCAAACTTGTCAGACTTGTATGGAATATCAGGAAGCTGACCCCAAATAGTACAACCACCTTCATCCACCACAGCTCTAGCATCATTGAGGGAGGCCATTGCCATTGTTGGAGGTTTTCTGATGACCACAGGAACCTTCTTCACAGTAGGAGGAGCTACACAATCATTAACAATCCAGGGAACCACTTCAAATGACTGACACGGAGTCTCAATGTATTCACCTTCCACTTCCAGATACTTGAAAGTGTTCACATGGCTGACAAAGTACTCTTCTTCTCTATAGACCGTAACAACCTTTCCATTCACCGGATATCTCAACTTTTGGTGCAATGTAGAGGTCACAGCACCTGCCCCATGGATCCAGGGACGACCAAGCAGACAAGAGTATGAAGGACGAATATCCATCACATAAAATGTAGCAGTAAACACCTGGGAACCAACTTGAATTGGAAGATCAATTTCCCCATGCACTACTCTTCTAGAACCATCAAAAGCCTTCACCACAATATTACTGGGCTTCAGCACAGCGTCTTCAGGACTCAGCTTATTCAGGACTTCCTTGGGCAACACATTCAAAGAGGAACCATTGTCTATCAGCACATGAGACAGGGTAGTGCCCCTGCATTCAATTGAAATATGAAAGGCCCTGTTATGATCTCTCTTGGCAGGGGTCAAATCAGCATCAGAAAATCCTAACCCATTGTCATAAGTCAGGTGGGCAACACAGTTCTCAAATTGGTCAACAGAAATTGCGCTGGGTACATGAGCCATCTTCAGAAACTTGATCAATGACTTGGCATGAGCCTCAGAACATAACAACAAGGACAACATAGAAATCTTTGAGGGAGTATGCCCCAACTGATCAACAATGTCATAATCACTCTTGCGAATGATTTTCAATACTTCTTCCATCTGCTTGGAGAGATCATCAGCAGCTGGCACATCAGTAGATACAGGCTCAATAACAGGACTCTTGCCCCGAGCATCAGTGGTAGAAGTAGCAGTAGGAGTAACTGCATTCTTGGAAGTATCTGGAGGAGAGAAAACTCTTCCACTACGAGTGATCTTACTAGATCCAGCAATATTGTCAACATCAACAGGCACATCAGCTACAGGCTCTTGCTTGACACCATGGATGTAAACATCAGACCCATAGTGCCAAGGCACAGCTTTATCAGATGTATAGGGAATAGGACCAGGAGTGGTAATAATCAGAGGAGCCACTCTGGCTTCAGCAACAACTTTCATAGGACCTTCAGCAGTAATCTTGATTGGACCCTGATGAGTGATTTTAATGGGACCCTTTGAAGTGATTCTCACCGGTACTTTGTCAACCATGTCAACCTCTTCAATCTTCTTACCCTGAGTCAGATGATCTACCATACTTTCTACAGATGCTGGTCTTCTTTCAAACACTATAGTATACTTATCCATAAGACGTTGAATTCCATCTCTCAGAATGAAGCAACTATCTGGCTTATAGGTGCAATACAAACAATCCTCACGACAACCTGGAAAGATCCCAGCTTGTACTAACCTCTTTTTGATAACAGACAATGGTGTGCTTAACTCCATAACTGAATAAACATGGAGATCTTCATCAATGTCTTCATCGATGGCATTGACAGTCTTCTCGTGATTTGGCATTGGAGCTGTAATCACATTTGGAGTACCTGGTGGATCAAACTCAATTTCTCCAGCATCAATCATATCTTGAATTTTGTTCTTCAAGACCCAGCAGTTATTAGTATCATGTCCTGGACAGTTTGAATGATATGCACATCGTGCATTGGGATTGTACTTGGGAGAGGTAACATTGGGATTCTGAGGAGCCTCCCTCAGGGTAATAAGTTCAGCCTTCAACAAGTGTTGCAATGCCTGAGCCATTGACATGTTGATCTTCGTGAACTGTCTTCTAGCCCTCTGTTGGTTGCCTTGAGGCTGCTCTGTTGTTGCAGGAGTTGGATTTGAAATATGAACCGCACTAACAGACTGATGCCTTCTGTTACGATCAGGTTGACCATAAACAACATTGGATTCTTTCTTCCCAGCGGGAGGCTTCTTTGCAGTACCTGATGAAGAAGTGCCCACTTGGATCTTACCACTCTTGATACCATTCTCTACCCGCTCTCCTGTCATAATCAACTCAGTGAAACCAGATGATGAGCTTCCAATGAGATGACTGTAAAATGGACCATTCAGTGTACACATGAACATATCAACCAATTCCCTATCAGTCAAAGGGGGTTGAACTCTTCCAGCTAAATCTCTCCACTTCTGAGCATACTCCTTAAAACTTTCTTTGGCGCCCATAGACATGCTCTGAAGCTGCATGCGAGTGGGGGCTAAGTCAGCATTGTATTGATACTGCTTATAGAAAGCTTCAGCAAGATCATTCCAATCTCTGATGTTAACACTCTCCAACTGATAATACCACTCCAACTGAGCTCCAGATAAGCTCTCTTGAAAAAAGTGGATCCACAACTTTTTGTCAGCAGTGTGGGGTTGAATTCTTCTGACATAAGACCTCAGATGCAGTTTGGGACAAGAGACCCCATCATAAACAACAAAGGTAGGAACCTTGAAACCAATGGGTATCACAACCCCAGATATCAAACTCAAATCCTCAAAATCCAGCCCAGATGATTTCTGCAATTCCATAGCATCCATCCTATCCACCAGTATCTTGAATTTGTCTTCATTAGGCTCATGGTAGTAATTAGCCTCAGAATCAGAGTCCCCCATAGTGTTGTGGAGACTGCCTCCCTCTTTCTCAGATTCCTCAGATTCATAGTCTTCAACCTGTTCCTTGGTCTTGACAGGACCCTTGAACCTTCTTCCCATGTTGAGCAACCCAGCAGACCTTCTAGTCTTCTTAGTCTTCTTGGCCAGCAGTGCCTTCAAATCATCTTGCCCCTTGGACAGGTTCAAGATCAGCTCTTGGAACTGTGCATTCTGTGCCTGAAGATCCTTAACTGATTGTTCAAGAGCCATTGCTGAAATAAACAGCGAGAAGATGAGAAACCTGTGCACAAATAAACCTGTGATGCAATGAAATGATATGGGAATGCATATGCAATGTTTTCAAGGACCGCAGGATTTAAATTTGCTTAAACAAACAAGAAAGTAACTTTTTATTAGTAATAACTTGTTTTGCCTTTTAGGCTTACAAAAATGGAAATGAAATAAGTACAAAAGATGGGGTTTTAAGTCTCCCATGGACGTTTCCTCTTTGTATTGAGGTATGAGTTGAGGTTTCGTTCCTCGTGAAGCTGCTTTGTTAGCTCTAGGATTCTTGTTTGGCTTGCTTTGTAATGAGCCTCAAAAGTATCCCTTTGCTCTTTCAGTTGGATCCAAGATCTCTGCAAGTCTTCCTTATCAGTAGGCATGTCTGGGTGAAGGATGGTATAAGCTGTGTCTCCTTCAGCAACAGGTTCCATGATAACTGGTAGGACGGCAGGATATGGCATCATGAGTGTCTGAGCACGAGATCGTACCCATCTGAGATAAGCCTCCATAGGAATAGTGTACTTAGGCTCCAGTGTCTTGCTGTCAACCCTGTTTACCTTTCCCCAAGCTCGTATGAATCTCTGACGGTAACCCTGAAGATCGTTGTCATAATCAAACACAATGCCTTGAATCAACATGTCATGTGGACCATCACTCCGAGCGTAACCAAATTGTCGTAAAGCTAGAGAGGGGTTGTAGGTGATGCCTCCTCTTATGCCTAGAAGTGGCACATTAGGAAACTCCCCACAACGGTCAATGATGGTGACATTCTCCATAGATCTGGAGCACCAATGGATATCTGAGTGAGATAGTGACATGATCCTCTTGGACCATCTGAACCCTTGCTCATTCTTCATTACTGAGCGAGGAAGGTGAGAAATAAACCACCTAGAGAGTAAAGGTATGCAACACATCAAAGTTCCTCTTGCCCTTGTAGTACGGGTGTGAAGAGAATGCAGGATGTCTCCAAGCAATGTAGGTACTGGATTGTGACTCAGGAAAATGTTGATGGCATGAACATCTATGAACTGATATGGATTGGGGAACAATACTAAGCCATATATCAGCAAGGCTAAGATCTCCTCAAAAGCATCATAGCTCATGGCCTTCAAGAACATTTGAGCTTTATCCATTAATACCTTGGCAAGAATACCCTTGACTCCACTTCTCGTCTCTAGAACAATGTCAGACTTCTTCAGATGTAGAGCTGCAGCAATAACCTCAGGTTTAAGTTCCTTCTCCAAACCTGTGAATGGTTTCTGATCAAGAACAGGGATACCCAGAAGTTTAGAGAACTCCTCCATGGTTGGAACTAGCTGATAGTCGGGAAATGTAAAGCAATGGTGTTTAGGGTCAAAGAACTGAAACAGGACACTCATCATGTCTTCACTGAACCCTGAAGTGACTAGATCCAATAGGTGACCATGTCTCTTGATGAACTGGGAATGATCAGACACTTGAGAAACCAACTCTTTAAGCTTAGCAGGTATGCTCACAAAGTTGATCCTGATAGTGTTTCTACGAGCTGAAGCCATGACCTGCAACAAAGAACAAAGATAAATCCCTTGGTCCTTGAAATGGTTAGGGAAAATGATATGCTCATGATGCATGATGATGTCATGATGTTATGCTCAATCACAAACATGTGGCACACACAAACAAGTCACACCATAGCCCTAGGTTTAAAGGCTTGCATGAGGTTTAAGGTGAGTACCCTCCCCTGAAGTTAGATGGTTCATCCTGTCCTATAAAGTAACCAGGTTCTAAGGGATCTCAAAATCATTGATCCTTCACAAGGGTGGTTGTTCAGAAGGCAACTTACTTGCCAACCAAAACCCTCCAAGTTTAAGATCTCAATGAGCGTAGTATCGAGTGTCAACCAACTTCAGTCTGCACCAAAGCCGGTTACCTCACTACCTTCTAAAGGCCAAGATGAGTTAACTAGGGTTCTAAAAGTTAGTTAGTGCATTGACAACATATGGCAGCCTCAATATTATCCTCAACTTGACTTAAGGAATATAAGCACCAACCAAGAAGTCGCACTAACTATGGCCACCAGATCAACCGTATCGATATACGTCGTACAGTTTCCTTGGTCTATTGCCATTTACCTAAGGTACACTAGATCCGGGTTAGGACCTTTCACACATAAGAGCACCCCAACAAGTAATATAAAGCGAACAAATCAAACAATATTAAAGTGATCTTAATTCCTAAGGGTACCCCTCTTAAATAGATCCCCAGCAGAGTCGCCAGTTCTGTAACACGGTGGGAGAACTGACTTTAAGTAATGTTGCGGATAGCAAGAGTCGCCACCGACTTTTATTTTATCCATAAGGAAAGGTTATAAAAGAACAGGAAAGACCTTAGAGATGTTTTTGGGTCCGGGGGGTAGGTTATGAAAAGGGAAGGTATTAGCACCCTTTTCATCCATGGTTATCCATGGGCTCTTAGTTACTTAGCTCACTTTAAATTGTTTTTTTGAAAGTGTAGTGTGTGAATAGAAAAATTTTCAGAATAGTTAATAATAATCCATGTTTGGATGTGTAAAAACTTGTTTGAAAATTTGTTTGAAATTTGTTAAGTGTTTGAAAAGTTTGAATAGTGAGCAAGCAACTAAGAGGTATCTACCCTATTGTTTAAGGTCTTTCTTGTTCTTTTTCCTTTCCTTGGTAAGACTATCCCTACTATTAAGGAGTAGGTAGTCATTACCTTGGATGTTAAGGGACATGTGAGGGACAATCTGGTTTATGAAGGCAATTGTGGGGTGTAATAAGCATACTGGAGGGACTATCATCATTGATTTCGAAGGGACTCGATTCGTATAGGCAACCATGAGGGACTTGATGATTTTTCTTTTAGGGACTTGCTTTATACACCCCACTTGACCATTATTCGTAGGCAACTTGAGGGATAACCTTAGAAAGTGAGACGGCGATTAAAATCGACTTACGTGTGTGTGAGTATTTATTTTAATTATCTTATATTAAAAGTGATCTAATTTATTTTAAATAAAATACATATTAACACTCCCTAATTACTAACCATAGCAATAATTAAATAATTAAACAATTTACATCCAGGAAACAATTACAAGAAATTATAATAAATAAATAGCAAATTAAATAATAAGCAATAAATAATAAATAATAAATAATAAAGGGTTAGTAACAATAAAATAAAAATAATTTAGAAATAAGGTTAGAAACATAATAATAGAAATATAATAATAAATAATAATATTGTTAATAAATAATAACAATTAATGAAATTAATAAAGCAAAATTAAATAATATGGTTAGTAATAATCAAGAATAAGTAAAAATAATAATAATATATCGACAATTATAAACAATTATATTTAGAAAGAAATATAGATAATCAATTATTTTAATTCTACAAGTTATCAAGTTATTATTATTTTTTATTATAACTACAAAATTTTAATTATTATAAACATATATTAACATTTATTTATTAAACAATATTTACATATTATAAGAAGAAAATAGGTTTTGAATATCACATTTACAATATTAATCATGTTTATAAAATTTAATTCTATTAATTATTATATTTACAAATTATTTCTAACCATATACAAAAATATAATTATTATAAATTAAATTGTTTCTAAACATCTAAAAGAAAAATAATTTGGATTATAAATATTTTACAAAATATTAACTTTTATTAGATAAATATGCACATGGTAATTATATTAGAATAAAATAACAATTAAGTTTTAAATAGAAAATAAATTAGGTTTTTTTTTTGAGATTAGGGTTAAGTTACAATTAGGGTTCATGGAATTAATCTAAACCTAATTATCTAAATTTTTTACATATATACATAATATGAATATATTTACAAAATAAGAAAAAAAACATTTTTTATATTTTGAGAAAATAACTTATAACATATTTTTTTTAGAACACAAAGAAAATAAAATAAGGTTATTTAGAAATTAAGTTTTTTTTTTTATAATAAACAAAAATATAATTAATTAAGAAAATAGAAGAAAAAGGTGACAAAAATTTAGAACTGACCTTGGTTAGGTTTTGATCCCTTGCCCTCATGTTTACCAGCCAAAAACACCTTCCACCAGGCCACCACGTACACAGATGTGAGAAAGAAGAGACCAGTTGGTTTTGTCCTTGATCTTGAAAATTCCAGAAAAATAAAGGAACAAAAAAGGCCTGGGGTGGGATTTGATCCCAGGACCTTTACATTCACAAACGCGCACATCACCACCCGGCTGGAAGAGCCCAACTGTTAGTTTGTTGACAATGAATCATAATATATTGAATCTTCTTTTGTCCTGAAAAATAAAACAAAAACACTGCACTGGCCAGGTATCGAACCAGAGACCTCACAACATAGGCCTATCAAACTTACCACCAGGACACACATGTGCGTGTGATAAACAAACCAATAACAATTCATAAAATATTTTAAACAATTTTTGAATTTCCTGAGCGCGGCAAACTTCATCTTCTTCATTCAAATTCGTAGGATTTTCCTGCGAAATCTTCCACCAAAATACCTGCGAAAATCAAATTGGCAGCAATTCCTACAAATCTCATACATGGCCAAAACTGTAAAATTTCCAGAAATTAACCAGTCAAACATGATCACAAGACAATTTTGAATCGAACCATGGTTCTTGAATGAATTTATATAGCCTATATCACAAAGCCCTAATGAAGGTCATAAACCCTAGTAATGGTGAATTCTTATTCCTGCATGAAAAATTCAATTAAATGGCCCAGAATCGTTCTAAGGTCCACCATAAACATCATTCAACAATCAAAAACAAGTTAAACACAGTAAATCAATGGAATCAAAAAGTCAAGTTCAAGAACACGATTTGGTTCGGGTTATGCAATTCGTGATGTTTTTGATGCAAATGGCGATTGATTCATGATCAATGATGTCTCATAATCATGTCCATGTCCTCAAAATACCTTGTAGAGCTCTGGAAATCCAAAACCGAATGTAAGCTTTTTGGATGATTTTTGACTTTGTGAACTTACCTCTAGGCTGCTGGATTTCGTGAGCTAGGGTTATGCTTATGATCTATACTTATATGGGAGTGAATTAGGTCAGAAATATGTCTTCATTGTGTGGAGATTTGGATCCAAAAATATTGAAAAAGATCATGTTGTAAAAGTCCAAATATTTGATCATGAAGACTTGCTATTCTTGGACTAATCACATGATTGCTTTCTCTTTTGAATTCAATCAACAATTAAGAATTTCTAGAAGCATTATCTTCCTCCAAAAATAGATTTTCATATTTTATATTTATTTAAAATGATTTTTATGAATTAAATCAATAATAAATAAAAATAAAATAATAAAAATGCTGAATTTTGGTCAATTGGGTCGTGCACAATGTTATGAGATGGATTGGATCACAACTTAGCAAGCCCATTTGGAAATAATTACTTTTAAGCCTCCATTTTCAACATAAACCATCACAAAATTGCCCAACTTTGCAAGGGCACATCTCCCTCAATTTTAAGGGTATGAGGGTGTTCTTGGACTTTTTGGAAAGCTTGAAGAGTCCTCTAAACAACCCCATTGGTTTCAGGTCCATATCATTTACCAATCTCAAGTTATGCCCTTTTGAAGTTGTTGACTTTTTGTTGACTTTTGAAATGACCTATAATGTCTTAGATCATATCTTTCAAATGAAGCATTTTTAGGCTTAACTTTCAACATCAAAGTTGTAGGGAATTCAATTTCCTTCAAAATGAGCTTTGGATGGAGCCTTGGTGATGAAGTATGTGAAAGTTATGGCTGGTCAAAGTTCAGTTGACTTTTACTGAGGAAACCCTAATTTAGAAACTCCTGATTATTGATGATCTGGAATCTCCTTGATGAATCATGATCAACCCTTGATCAAATGATGAATTTTACTTCATATACTTGATGTTGGCAAAAAATCATGAAGTTTGACTTTGGTTTGACCACAGTTGACCTCAGTTTGACTTTTTAACTGCATTGACTGATTTTGACTTATCTGATCATCTGACTGAGCAAACTTTTGAGAAAACTCTTGAAACTTGTCATGGGGATTCTTACACACATATAAGATGTTATGAAACTCACTTGAGGTATTGGAAGTCCATTTAGCCTGATTAAAGTCAAAACCCTAGTTTTGGATGCCCTGCTTAGGAGGTGCATTGTCTGAGGGAATTGTCAACTTCTTTGACCAATTGTGAACTTTGTGAACCTTGTGACCCATCATAAAATGTCTTGTGAACCTCATGGGAAGTATTGTGAAGCTTGTGAACCTTGTGAACCTCATGAAGTGGCTTTGTAGACCTCATAAACCTCATGAAAGGTATTGAAAGCATTGTGGGACTTGTGAACCTTGTGAACCTTCAAGAAGTGACTTGTAGACTTCATGAACCTCATGAAAGGTTATATAAGCATTGAGAAACTTGTGAACCTTGTGAACCTTCAAGAAGTAACTTGTGGACTTCATGAACCTCATGAAAGGTTATATAAGCATTGAGAAACTTGTGAACCTTGTGAACCTTCAAGAAGTAACTTGTGGACTTCATGAACCTCATGAAAGGTCTTGCAAATGTTATGGAACTTGTGAACCTTGTGAACCTTCTTAGAACACAAAGTCTTGTGTTGTGAGGGCAAATTTTGGGGTGCAACAGTATCGAGTCCCATTTCTTTGAAAGCATCTTAGTAGAGTACGTCAACTGAACTCCTTGGATCTATCAATACTCGTTTCACGCTCCAATCCTTATTTGAACCTTTATAACCATAAGATCATTTTTGTAAGCTAACACTCCCACAACATTTTGTTTCGAAAAACTAACCATGTCGATGTTATCATCTGGTTCCTCTTGGTATTTTTTATCAATGTGCATTACTTTTCGGGCATACCTTTTTCTTGCCGAACTAGTTTCTCCACCTCCGATAAAACCTCCAACAATGATGTTCAGTGTGTGCTGAACAATCTTTATTTTATAACCTTCTTCAACATCTTACCTTTTCTTATATGATGACTTATCTGAACTTGGACCATCTCATTGAGGACTCATTTTGTTATTTTGGGACCGAGAACCTTTCACGTAGGCTAACATATGACCCCTCTGAACCATGGCTTCAATTTCTCTTTTAGTTGTTGGCAATCATCAATATGATGGTCGTGGGTTTGGTGATAATTACACCAAGCCTCAATTGTTTTCCCATAATAACATTTACTCTCTTAGGATAATATGGTTCTGGAAACAGGTTTAGATGACCCACTTCTCTAAGTATATCTCTTATTCGTATGTTTAGTGGGGTAAGGTCTCTGTCAGAATCTTCTGGTCGTCTGTACGGTCTAGGAGCAAGCCATTCACGTAGGACAGCACGAAGACGTTCCTTTCTCCTATTTGATCCTTCTTCTTTGTTCCTTGTCTTTTTGTTATTGTCCCGACTCCTTTCTTCTTGATTACTTCACTCCTTTTTAATATAACATTCGACCCAGATTATAATCTCGTCCATGCTGACTGTCGGCTTCTGTGCTAGTGACTCATTGAACTGCCCGACTCGTAACCCATGTTGGAAGGCTCCAACGAACAACTTTTGATTGGGATAAGAGACTTTGCTGGTCTCTTTATTGAACCTGACTAAATATTCACGCAACAATTCTGACGATTTCTATCGAACATTAAACAGAGTTGTCATAGACACCTTCCGACATCTATTCGCCAAGAAGTGTTGTACCAACTTTTTGGGCAAATCTTGATTGCTCTCAATGGAAAGTCGGGGAGGACTCATATATCATCTTGAAGCTACATCTTTGAAGGTACCGGTCACAAGCTTACATTTTAATGAACCAGAGGGCGTGACTATAGCCATTTGGTTATTAATGGCTATGACGTGCTCTTGAGGATCCAACTTCCCATCATAAGAGGCCAGCGTCAAAATATTTCTAGTATAATTGGGGATTTGGGAGCTATACAAGTGTTATATGTGTCACAAGATGAATGTCTTGCTTATCCCTCTTATGGGATCCCCTTTTATAACCTTCTCCTAGCTTTCATTAAGAGACACCATTAAGAGAAGTCTCTTGGCATTCCGACGTTATATGACCATCATTACTGTAACATATCTTCATGAATGTAAACTCTGATATTCTGTAACATCTGCATTGATGCGCCACCGACCATTACAACTTTTGGGGTACTCGTTGAGCTTATACTCGTCATTGATGTCAGGTTATCATGAGTCCGTTCTCGGCCTTTTATGTTTTCGACTGATATATAAAATTGATGATATGATGGTCGAGACTACTAGTCGGTCTGGGCTGCTAGGAAGTCTTGTCTAAGCCTTTGTACTACTCGTCCTCACTCGATTTCACAATTTAATCAATGTCCGATAGAAAATATATTTGGTATGGACAAATTAATTCACGCAAAATTAAATATTTAGCTTAGATGTCAACATCTAGGCGTATGTGTATGTGATAGTAGTTGAATGGGGTATGTATGTCCATCGTTATGCAGTCAACATTCCTGATTGGTAAAAGTACAGTGTGTTTGAATTTCAAAAACACACTATTACTCTTCTCCACCACGTGACGTCGCATCACCGACCCGCCTTTTTCCCCCTTTCCCAGTATCTACCACCATTCCCACTTTTCAACTCCTCCGCCTCCACATTCTCTATCTCTATCTTCTTTCCATCCACACTCCACTACTTTCCTTCTCCGTCCACCGTCCACCCATAATGATCTGCTCGAACCGGTCCGATAAAACCGGTTCAAATTGGCTCGACCGTCTTCGGTCCAATAAAGGCATCCCAACCGGCGACGACATTGACCTCGACTCCTTCCTCCTTAGACTCACCACCCATTCTCCTCAACCCCGCCCCGTTAAACCGCCCCGACGCCGTCCAACCGTTACCCACGACCCACCGTTAACCGCTGTCCTCGCCCAGCTCTTCAATCCTGGCGCCACACTCTCTCTAGCCTCTAAGAAATGTCCTAGGAAACAAACGAACCCTAAAATCTTCATCGCATCTTCCTCCACCACCATCAACAATGCTCCAACCACCACCGGAGGCGATGCGGTAGTTGAAGTAGAAGATCGAGTAGTGGGAGAGAACGACTGTGAGGAAGATTTGAAGGGTTTCACGAGAAGCGAGGTTACGGTGATTGACACTAGTTGCCCACGGTGGAAGGTTGATAAATTGGTTTTCAGAAAGAATAGTGTTTGGAAAGTCAGAGAAAGGAAAGCGAAGCCCAAGCTTTTCACGAAGAAGAAGAGTAAAACTACTCATGATTTTGATATCCATGGAACTGGGAGCTCCAAGTAAGAACGTTAACGTGTTTTAAACTAAATTGTTGCCTTGAAATTTTGTTCTTCTGGTTATAAACTTGAGTAGTTGTTCATAACTAAAGTTTAATTTTGAACTTTTTTTCATACGTTGATAACCATATATGCTACTCTATTGATTTCATTTTTGGTGTTTCTATGTTGTGTTTTGCTGTTATGGAATGTTGTGTGTTGTTTTCAATCGTTATTGCATGCTAAGAAATTGGCGTTGCATTTATATTTTATGTTGTTTTCCGTAGATGGCTTCCTTTCCTATTCAAGACTTGTGTTGGTGGGAGCTTATTTATGATGGTTTCACAATCTCAGATCAACTTTAACTTGATAGCATTTTGGTGAACATTAGATTTGAAACTGTTAATGCAATGCCGGGAAATCTTTAGTTGCCTTGCCGGTTATAATGATTAATTTCATGAGATTGGATTCACAGCCCTTTCTACGACAACTTTCTTCTTTTAGGCTTGTTGATGCAACCTATATTACTCATAAGGTTAACTTGTTGCCGGAAAATGACAATTCATTACATGATTTCATTACTGATTCGTATCTGATTCCTTTCAGTTGTTCATATCCATAATATACTAATTATTTGATTTATAGCCAATATGTACGCTCAAATGTAGGTTTTGTAAGTTATTCAACATCAAGTAATCATAACTTATGATTACTTAACTTGGGTTCCAGTAAAAGAAATGTCACAATTTATGTGATACATTAAAGCTTGTGTGTTGACATAGATCAATTGATGATATTTATTCCATCTAATGGGTTGCCATTTATGTAGCACTGACACCTTTGAGAAAATGCGTGTCAGTGTCAGTGTCGGACACCTATTCTGACACTTGTGATTACATTTAATTTATTCATGTTTTCAAATTATTATCGGTGTTTCCGTGTCATTGTCGGAGTCGTATTCAGGGTGTCTGTGTTTCATAGCATCTCATGGCACCTCATGGTATTGGTATGTTATTATGTTTCAATAGCTTTCTGTATATATATTGAGGCTTGTAGTGTTGAATTAAATGTTCATTAAGATTGTGTTACGAATTAGGCCAGAGTGATTCTTCTAGGGTAGCCATGTTAAGCTTTTTATACCAGCTTGCATCCTCTTTCTGCTACTTAGTACTACTTAGAAGCACAAGAGAATCCAAGAAAGAATACATCTAACTCTAAATGGACTAATGGTGGAGGTTAATGTGTTTGGGATGCTTTTGGTCTCCAATTTCCTTTTACTAAGCCAGTCCTAATTCTCTTTTCTCGGGGTTGCCTTAGCCACTTGAGGATATGTTGCTATCACTTGTCTATTGTCCTCTTTCTCGTATTTAAGATAAAGTATTGTGTTATAGTGTTTGAACTATATACTACTGCCAGAAGTAAAGCACAACAAGAAGGAAGGAAGGAAGAATGTGATAATTTAGATTCGTGATGATTGATTTTACTTCGAAATTCTAAAAGACTCTGTTATAGTGTTATGCACAAGCTTCTTCTCACTGTATTTTGAAGATAAAACCCTTCGTGCATCCTAGTTTTCTTTTTCCCTATACTTTGAGATGTTCATAATGATGCAAGTATTTTGAAACTTTCACGTGAGATGTATCTAAAATCTTTCTCTACTAGCCATTGTATATCCAACTAGCTCCTCTTACAATTATTTAAATGACTCGTATTATCCACACACAACCATTATGAGTCAGTTGATCATCAATCATCATCCATGATTTTATCCTTATTTGTTCTTTATTGATAAAGTTCCAAGAAATATTATTCTCTTTATACATTTGACGTAAGTTTTAACACACTTGTTGCAGTTCAGCGTGAAATTTCCACGTCCTTCATGAGTTTTATTTCAATCTGCTTACTCTAACACAATTATACTTATGTGAATCTGTTATTGGTGGTCAGCTTGTTTTAATATTACCACTCTACACACCTCCCTCTCATTTCTCCTAAAACTTGGGAAATTTTCATTCCATTTCATTATGTTTTTTAATGTAAATTTGTAAGCAAACTAGTTTTCTGCCAACTGGAGTTGATTTGTGATGTGTGGTGTTAGGGAACTGCTTTAGCAATTCCTATTATAGTATTATTACCAGTATATCTTTGATATTTAATTTTGTTTCTTTCCTACTATACAGCTGATATGATGATAACTACATATTATGGTAAGTGCCGAACCATGGTGTTTTTCATGTTGCGAAGCAAATATGCAATGCTCTCACCTTTGAAATAGCTAATATGTTGCAATAAACCAATTGATAAAATTCTTTTATTTTATGCTTATTGCATGAAACTGTATCCATATTTCTTGGATGTGGCATGCCTGTAGAACACATGATTATGCAGTACAAATGATTTTTATATTTCATGGGCTGCCTTGTTCAGGGATAATGTAGTCAACTTGGGAGGAGCGAAGCCTGTAAAGAAACTGAAGGTGATCAATTCCTAATCCCAAAAAAGAGGCAAGTGCATTTACTTCGAGCTTCTTGAGCTATTGACTCCATTTGACGCATTAATCAGGCTGTATATGTAGGAAGTATAGTAAAGAGCGGAATGAGATTGGTTTAACTAGACTACACTACAATAGTACAATGTAGTCTAAATGGATTGATCTTCTTCCTTTCATTTCTCCTCTTCAAATGCTATTATGTTTTTTCTCTTATTGGCTAGAAATATAACACCTTGCTGCTTCCCTTTTTCCAGGGTTTACAAATCAAGAAAGGAAAACACATCTCCCAATTTTTTTTGAAAATAAAAACAGCTGCTTATTAAAAGAGCATAGGAACAAGAACATAGTCTAACAAAAGCCAAGAGAACCAGACAATAAACCAAGTCTTTACTGGTCATTTTACATGAGATATATAATTGGTTGCAGCAAGCAATGGTGCAGGCTTCACATTGGTACTATTTGATGGTGGCACTACTGGACTTCCATTGAAAACTAATCAAACAAAGAACTAATTTTCGTCGAGTGTTATAAACATGCAATTGCAGTGTTAAAAAACTTAGCTTTGTAAACGTCTCTTCCATTTTCCATAACTTGAAACATTCTTTACCCAGTATATTTGCTGCTGTTGCTTTTATATTGTCATTTGTTACTAGGATCTGTTCTCATTCTCATGTCATGTTCAGATAATTCCTGTTGAAAGTCAGTTCAGGTTCAGCTTATCTTACCTATTGAGATTCGGTTCAGCTTACCTATTGAAAATGGATTAGTGGCAAGAGGTTTACTAGATTTCCCAAGGCTAACTCAGTCATCTGGCTAAGGGCTATTACTATTTGATAAACCCTGCACAACTAACCAAAATTAGGGGTGGGAGTAGATTGGGCTGATTTAATCTTTGGCAAGCTTAAGTTTGGTTTTCAAAAAAGTCAAGGTCTAAGTATGACTTATAGTCTATCATAAATTTATTTGTATGTCTGAGTTGATCTTTTTGAAGGAGTGATTGACTTAATAACCTATTTAAAAGTCTATTTCATTTGAATTTAAATAAATGAATAATTCAATTAATATTAAAATAGAGTAATGAACTACCAAAGAGACAAAGTTTGTTTGCATTGATTAATTAGTAGCATTAGTTGTGTGAGAATTTATGAAAACATGTTTACCAAAGAGACAAAGTTTGTTTGCATTGATTTATTAGGAGCATTAGTTTTATGTGAGAATTTATGAAAACATCAAAACATTTATTATGAGCATTAGTTTTATGTGAGAATTTATGAAAACATCAAAACATTTATTAGGAGCATTAGTTTTATGTGAGAATTTATGAAAACGTCAAAACATTTATCACGATGCTCATAAAATATTTTCAACTTATTTTATAAGTTCTTCCAGATAATTAATATTTAATTTTGTATTTAACTTGATGTTGATAGGAGTGCAACTAGTCATTTGGTTTAGGATAATCACAATGGGCTTAAGAAGTGAATAATGCATTCGAGAAGAGGTAAGAAAGAAGCTACTCCCTTTGTTCTAAAATTAGAGCATTTCTTCTTGCATCCCAGGGATTTCTTTCATACCATGTGACTCTACGTGATTTTGGAGATATATTTTCGGATACACTAAATTTCAATCAGGGCCGGCCCTAGGGGTAGGCCACCAAGGCTACCACCGTCTAGGGCCTTAATTTTTTTTATATATTTTATTTATATAATTTTAATTAATTATTTTTTCAAAAAAATTATAATTATTTTATGTCAATTAAATAATTAAACCTATTTAAAATATATAATAATAATTTTCATTTAATATAATAAATATGATTGTTAGCTTAAAAATCACACTTATAGAACAAATTTCTAAAAAAATTTTCTTGAAAACTTGATATTTACAATTTTTTTTATAGAAATTTTGATAATATATTTTCTATTATAATTTTTTAATAATAAAATGATTGTTTATACGAATGAATTTTATTATCAATTAAAAATAAAATATTAATTGAAATTGATTTTAGTAATATAATGATTTTACATTCTAAAAAAAACCAAAAATACATTAATTTTAAAAAAATATTTTTATTCTGTAAAAAAAAATATTTTTATTACAAAAAAAATATTTAATATTAAGTTTCGCCTTAAACCTCGAAATGTGTTGGACCGACCCTGATTTCAATTATACGTTAAAAGATTTCGTAGATATATCTTTGGACGCAGCAAAATCCAATTGAACATTGAAATATTTTGGAGATATATCTCCGGGACAATTTGGATATTATTATCGCGCCAGACTCTTCTCCTTCTACACTTTTCATTTTCATTCACAAAACTCTTCCACTATCTCATTCCCACATTTCTCCAAGTTCACCAAATTTGATTTCATTTGTCCGAGACTCAAGTAATCATCAAGCATCATTCAGTTTATCATTCAAGATCTTCTAAATCATAAATTTCGGGTATTTTTTTCTGAGTTTTCGTAAATATTCGAGTTTTGATGTAAACGAGTTAGAATCCATTGTTAGGTGTAGAAATGTTAAGAAATCAGCTGAAATACAATTTAAAGTAAATGTATGTATTGTTTGTTGCCTCAAATGGATGATCAGGACTTTAAATTTCACACTTGAGGGGACCTCTGAGTTTCAGAAAATTTTGGAGATACAACTCCAGAAAAATTCAACGTTTCATGTGTTCTAGTCAAATTTGGTTAGAACTCCAAAGGTGCTAGCTCCCATTCTTCCGAGCAAGGAGAGCTACACCGTCTTTATTAAGCAATACGTAGGGGGATTCGAGAGTTGTACTGAAACAGTAAGTCTCAAGATGTATGTGTCTTGCTTATCCATCTGGCGGGAGCCCCATTTATAATCGTCTTCATTAAGGGAGATCATTAAGAGAAGTTCCTTGGCCTTCCACCGTTGCAAGGTCTTAAATGTGTAACTCTCCTTCATGATTGCTTGTTTTGAAGGTTGGTAACAACCATATTGATGCGTCGTAACCGTTACAATCTATTTGCCTGCTTGGTGGGGACGTGCCCGGATGACGGGATATGTGACTAATACCTAGCCTCATGGGTTTAGATGGCTAGTCCGGGTATAAGACTGATATGGGTTGTGATGGATATGGGTTGTGATGGTTGTTGTTTTTACCCTTGTTAGTTTGATCATAGTAGCCTAGTTCATACCTTATCAAATCTGACTACATAGTCCGGCCTGAAAATATTTTGGGTACGAACATCATGTACTATGGGGGATTCTGGAGATACATCTACAAAATGTTTTCGTAGATATATCTCTAGATTTTACTCAATATGTTTTTTTAATTCTTTTTGTTTTATAATTTTCTTGTTTGTGCTATTCATTTGCGTAAACTCATTGTACATCTAATTTTACCTTGCATGCATAATGGCTGACAGACCCAATCGAATGAGACTTAGACGAGTTTTTCCAGTATGCACCCGTTTGACGGGAGTGGAGCCATCCGATTTCGAAGGAAGCATGTACCTCTGGTCAGGGAGAGGCGTCGACTATTGGGGCACAATCTAGTCACGGGGTTCGCCCTTCACCTCAGGCTACTCCATCTACATCTCAGCTCACTCCACCTTCTTCTTATTCTCGTAGGCCACAAGATGCACCAGCTGACACATCACTCCCCATTCTCCCGTAGGCATTAGGATGCACATGTTCCACCTCCTACTGATGATCCTGTTGCACCAGTTTCACCTCCTGCTGATGATCCTATTAATCTAGTGCTAACTCCGGAGGGTGAGGTTGTTGATGCCGAGCCAAAGACTTTCAAAGGGGGTTCATCTGATACGTCCATACTTCCTCTATATCCATACCATGCTGCCAGACATATCTGGGACGAAGATGTGGCATTAGTCTAATTATTTATTTATTTTTTTACGTTAATTTAAATTGTTGACATTGATTATTATTGATTGATTATTTTTGGAAATTTGCAAGTGCATGACCCCTAAAAGTTTTTGAACTGTGGGAGGAAGATTTTAGCATTGGCTTAACCAGATGAGCAGTGGTTTCACTCGATTTTGATTGCGTATGGGTTGAGTGACCTATGCATTACCTATGACACTCTAGTCAACCACGAGATGCTTAATGAATTCGTGGAGTGATGGAATTCTGAGATGTCTTCTTTTATTCTCTTGTATGGTGAGATGTCTATCACACTAGACGATGTCTCATCTTTGTTGCATATTTAGATTAGGGGGAGATTCCTCCATCATGGTAGGATGACCAGAGACGAAGCGATCGATATGATGGTGGAATATTTGGGGGATGATCTAGGGAAGGCGATTCAGGAGGTGTATAGGATTAGATGTGCTCATGTTAG
Organism: Lathyrus aphaca; assembly: GCA_963966055.1. Taxonomy (NCBI): domain Eukaryota; kingdom Viridiplantae; phylum Streptophyta; class Magnoliopsida; order Fabales; family Fabaceae; genus Lathyrus; species Lathyrus aphaca. The sequence continues at coordinate 116,368,972 of OZ014524.1, read as the reverse complement.
GTTTTCGTTCCTGAAGGATTTATTTGATAATGAGTTCATTGTTGCAGAGCAAGCTGATGGTGATGTCGAACAAGTGACCTTACACATGACTCATGCTTTGAGGGCATATTTTCTATTTTTAGTTGGCACTACGATTTTTGTGGACACGAGTGCCACATATACTGATGTTGCATACCTCTGATACTTCTTTGATCTCACACGAATCAATAAGTACAATTGGGGTGCGGCTTGCCTGGCCTATCTGTATTCGAAGTTGAGAGATGGATATCGGTGGAGGACGAAACAGGTCCCAAGAAGCACGACACTACTGGTGGTAATAATTTTTTATCCTTGAATGTTTTTTTATCTTTTTCATTTCATATTAGCGATAATTCTTGATCACTTAATGATTTTATTATCATTTCAACACTTCCCGCACATCACTGGATGGGCGAGTTGGGATGAGTACACCGAGGAGATGCCCCGTGCCTGTGCTTTTATCCTACTGAGAGGGAACTAGGTGATCGAGCCTTTCAGAGTCAACATTGACCGCTTGGTTATTGAGGACATCCAATTCAACTGCTACGTGGATCACAGTCAGACACGACTTTTTGACGACATATCGCTATACTATGAATGGCTGGCCTGCAGATCGCGTATCACTGCTCCTCATATGCCCGAGCGCGTCATGCAGTAGTTCGGGTACACTAAGTCTATCCCCAGACACCCTATTGTCTTTGCTCCTCATGCATTGACTCGTATACAAATTGACGAGATGTTTGCTTATTATCCGAGTCATCTGGTACCAGATGAGGCTCGGGATACCATAACGTCGAATGATTGCAGTTATATCAAAAAATACATTAAGTGGTTTTCCATGATATCACATATGTACATGGTGTCGACTGCTCCAGGAGATCCACCGAGACCAGCTCATCAGGAGATTCTACTAAATCTCTGGCTAATGGTTTAGTAAGGATCAAGCAAATTATAGCTCGATCGTATATGAATGAAATGATTACATCCTTAATAAAAAATTTCACGAAATAATGTCTCATTCCAACTTGCCTATTTTCATACCCTAATTTTTTACCCTAAGACCCCACCTATAATTTGCATTTGCAATACAAACAAGATCACATACTTGGTTGCCCTCTACCCTCTTACCTTTGGGTTTGTCTTTGCAGGGATCATTAAGCACCTATTTTTGTATATTTTTCATTTGTGTTTATATGATTTATGTTTCACTAATCACTAATCAAAATATTAAAAAAAAATCCTTTTCCCATTTTGTTTCTTTGCAAGGTAGGGTTTTTGTATCAAAAACATCAAGCATGGTTCCTCAGCCAGGGTTTCGGTCCCTCAAGTCAAAGTGTGGTCAACCATTGATTATCAAGGGCTTATTCATCAAGGAATGACCTCTAATCTCAAAGTATAAGGCCTCAAGCATCATTCAACTTCATTTTGATCAATGATCTCTCAATTTTTAGTAGCTTGTTCCTCAAGAAAAGTCAAAGGTTCATGTGTTTAATTCCATGCCTCCATCAACAAGTTACCTCAAGCTTTGGTCAATTTAATCAAAGGAAATTCAAGGGCACGTTATTTTGAGTTCATATGATCATACATTTACCTTGAATTGCAAGAAAAGTCCTAGTTTACAAGTTTATTCATCGTGGTTTGACCAAAAAAATCAACATTGAAAGTCAAAGTTCAAAATATCACAACTCCATCAATTTTCAACATTTTTTAATGCTTATTTTTGCATATGACTCTTCTCAACATCCTCTATAGCTTTTATTTACATGACGAGAGCCAATAATGCTTGGAGGATCATCAAAAGTTTGAAGACATTATTGGTCATTTGTGGACTTGGTGAAATTTTGACCAAATTTAAAGTGGATTTTGCCCAACTTTCAAGGATCACAACTCTCTCAATTTTCAAAATTTGAGGCTTATTATTTTTGCATAATATCATTTATGATGCCCTTTACAAGTTTGCTTCAAGGGTCAAAAGCTAATTCTGCTTGGAAGGCCATGAAGTTTATTGATACATTACAGGTCATTTTCAGTCATTTTGGACTTTGAATTTTTTGTGACCTCATTGCCAGATTTTTGTGCCAACTTCCAACTACCATAACTTTTTACACAAACATCCAAATACAACCTTTCTTGGTACATTGTACTCTTTGTCATGAATAGAGTACAATGCAAAAAGAATGAACTAAAAAAGGTCCTTGTACTAAAGGGCATATAACTTGGAAGTAGGGTACCTACAATTGCATTTTTTGCATGAAATCAAAATTTTATCACAACTTAAACTTAATTACATGCCAATTTACCACGAGTTATCCATCTAAACATGTTTAATCTAGTTTCCGGAAGTTAAATGGCCCTTAAAACACATGATTTGGCCAAGTTTAAATGGTATACAAGTCACATTTTTCTCACATCATGAGCAAAATCATTTTGCACGAGTTTGAATTCAATTCACATGTATGAGCTAATCATTTCACCTTTCAAAGCCTCTCCAAGTTATTTTCTCTCTTCCATTCGCTTCATCGTTCTTCTCTGAAGCAAAAGGATCAAAAACTAAGGCCTAAGGTGCTATGAATTGCTTATACGATCTGCTCAGATTTGCTCATTTTACACATCTTCGTTCAGGTAGTTAGAAGCATCCATTTGCTTCAAATTTGATACTCCAATGTAACTTGTGATCTGTTGATACTTTTTGGACGTTTAATTTTGTTGAACTGATGCATTTACCTTTTGTATATTTGAAAATCTGTTTTAGATTTTGTTTCTTATTCTTCAAAATTCTCTTCATACAGTTAATATAAATGAATTTGAAAGCCTTGGTTGAGTCCACGTTGATGAAAGATCACCGAAGAAGACGATCGAAGGCATTTCCAGGCCACCAGAGTGTGCAGCCATGTGAAATGTTTCTATTGGCTGACATTTTTTTTTCCAGATTTGGTGCATTTACTTGAGTTAATTTCCACTATGCGTTTTCATGTTTAAGCCATCAGATTTGCCAACATGTTTAAATTATCCAGATCCAACGCTCCATGTTTTTTCTCTTTTTATTTTATTTTCCGATTTTCATTTTAAATTGGTTTTAGCTTCTAAAATTGATTTCAAATTCATTTTAACTCAAAAAATTCTAAAAATAATTTCTAAAATTCTCTTCATTTTTCTTCATCTGGTTTTATTTTTTTGAGATTTTATTTTCACGATTTGCTATTTTTCATTGATTTTATCCTTTTTGATTTGTTTTAATTGGTTAAAAATAGTTTTATGACTTTAAAAACTCTAAAAAAAATTATTATGTGCTTCTTATTTTATTCCTGATCTTCCATAATTTTCTTGGCCATTTATTTGGTGTTTTGAAGAGCTTTATGGAATTTATCTTTTATTTACCTTTTAAAAATCTTCTTGATGCATTTTATTTCTTTTTTTTTCATTTAATATTTGTTTGACCTATGTTGACTTCTGTTTTCCTTGGATCTTGGTTGATTTGATAATAAGTTTCATCAAACTCAATGGATATTGGGTGTTGATGGGGTGAAAATCCTAATCCACCAAAATGGATGATTGATTTTGATGATAACTTGATCAATACCTTGATCAAATTTTGGATTTGATTTTTATCTTATTTTCTCATTATATCTTCATCTCTATCTCATTTCTTTTTCCTTTTGGTTGATGAAGATCTTAAATATCATGGAATGTTGATTTTCAAGGATGTTGAATCTTCACTATTTTAAACATGTTGACGAATGATCTTTTGGACCATCCTCTATAATGATAAGTTACCTTTGATTAATCAATGAAAGTTCTTGATTAAGATTAGACCACTCCTTTTCTTTTTCTTTTTGTGTGGCATAATTTTAGGAAAATGATTTACATATCATTTCTCTAACATGTATTAACACAAAAATTGTAATTGACCGACCTCAGATAGGTGTGACTTCTACATAAGCCCACTTACAATTGCTTAACATAGATTTGTCCTGAATCAGATTACTAACACTAACAAACTAATCTTATTATTGTACTAACTTTACTTTAATGCACTTTATTTCTTGTCCTTTACTTTCTTGTCGTTTAATTTCTTACTATTTACTTTATGCCTTTACTTTTAACATTTCATTTCATATTGTTTATGTTTATGCTTCTTTTTTCTTTTTCTAATTGGACATTTCTTTCTCTTTTTAAAGAAAATTTTGGACTATGGTTACTATCCTTGGCTTGGAGTTAGATGTTTTGGACTTAGATTTAGGTTCTTAGATCATTGCTTGTTTGATCAAAGTCTTATAAATATCAATGAACTTTGGGTGTTGATGAAAGGCTTAATGGCTAATCCACAAAGAGTGGTGATTGATCTTTATGATGAATTAATCAATTGTGTGATCCAAGTTGGTTCTTGACCTTATGCATGAGAGTTGTGACTTCAGACCTTAGAAGACTTGGCTTGGATTATTTGGCTTTCTTGTTGCTTGTGGCTTAATCTAAAGGAATGGAATATTTGGTTGACTCTTATGTCAAAAAGCTTGCTTCATCTTTGATTAGATCATTCTTTTACTATCATTTACTTTATGAAATATGATAATCTCTTTATCTCCTCCCCTTCTTAAATTTTTAAAATCTTCTCCCTTTTTCAAAACCTTATTGTTTTCAAACTTGGACTACGTTCTCAATAAACCTTGACTTTATCAAGTGGATTTTCAAACTCTTTTTCTTAAATAAATGCTAAAAAATCTTAAGCATATTCAAATAATTTCAAAAGACTAAAAGAGATCAAACTCATTCAAACTTTTTTGTGCCCTTTGTGAACTTTTCCTTTTAAAAATTTTTCTCAAAAAGATTATACGTGAGTCATTTCCATAGTTGAGATGTAATCCTCCTATCCCCATAGTATTGCTTGAAATGTGTTAATTCTTTTCCACTTGAGAGAGTTAGTGGCATGCTTTTTGATTTTTATTCAAGTTGAAGCCCTTCTCAATTGTGATGCAAATGTCCATTTTTTCATACTTGTGGGTGATTAGTTATAGTTTTCTACTTAAAATGAAAAAAAAAATATTTTCATTTAAAATCAATCAAAACAAACATATGTTGTTATAGTTACCCCGAACTATGAGGTTTTGATCCTCCATTTCACTTTGGAAGTACGTAGGCATGAGGCTAAGGAAGTCTTGTCAAACAAAAAAAATCATAAAAACAATTTGTTTTCTCATCTCCCCAATCTTTTGAAAACAACACCTTTTAAGCCAAAATACATATTTTCAAAAGGTTCTTAAAGTACTATAGATGTTTTGGGTGTTAGTACCTTCCCTTTGCATAAACAACCCCCTAAACCCTTATCTCTTTGTTTTATTAGTTTTCTTTTAAAACTTATGTGGGTTTTGTTCATTCTTTTTCTCATTCCTTTGGAAATAATAAAGCGCGGTGGCGACTCTTGGTTAATGAGTTAAGTTAATCAATGACTTAATCTCAATTTTTTTACTGCTACACCTATGAAGGAGAGAAAAATACACAAGAAGGGGGATTGAATTACATTTGCAAAAATTCGTTTTACTTCTAAACTAGAGTTTAGATTTAAAGTTAAGTTCAAAATCTGATAATACGTGCGACAAAAAATGAAACAAAAGTAAAGTAAATAAGTAAAGAACACACAATAGTTATCATGGGTCCTCTCCCAACTGAGAGTACTCCAGTCCCTTTTCCTTGCAAGAGATTTTCCACTATAATCAACCCAATTACACTTGCTTATACGCACGTGTATAAGACTTTCCTTGATCAGACCTTCAGTCCAAGACTTCCCTTTCATAAACCCACCATTTTCAAGACTTTCTGAATATACACTCTGCCTAAGACTTCCCTTGCTTAAATCCACATGGTTAAAGACTTCCTGCTCAGACACTACTTCCCTTGCTTAAATCCACTTGGTTCAAGACTTCCTTCTCAAACACTTTGCCTAAGATTTTTTATCTAAACTGACTGCTTAGAGAAGGAATAACTTTACAACAATACTTTATTTACAATCATAGGTGTTCAAATATAATAAAAACATAGGATTTTGATATGCAGTGCATGTAAAGAAATAAGAACTCTTAACAAATTTAGATTTTGATATGCAGTACATGTAATTCTGAATCATAGTTGCAGTGTTATTTCTTGAGTTGATCTTCAAATATTTTCCTTTTATAGCTGAAGAAATATAGACGTTGGAAAATCCACAAAGGCTATAATCAGATAAAACTTCTAGTACATCTTATGTTTCCAATAAATCGGGTGTTGGAACTTTCAGTCAAGGAATTATCCATAGAACACGGCCTTTGTCTAGAGGATTCATCTATGATTCAAGTACAACACAATATATTGAAGATAATGTCACTAAATCTCGAGTCATGTGTTAGTAGAACTAAGTTGACCCTACTCAGTTTCAGAGAAAACCATAGAATGCTTATGATCCTGGAGTGTACTAGCATCTATTTTCTGATCAGAATCTCTCATGAGTGTATGATCAGAACCGAACCAAAGCTACTTCTATGTCAGAACCAGTTTCATCAAGTAAATATAATTCTGCACACACGAACCAACTAGTTAAAAATCCTAATTATTATTCAAATACTTTATTATCATTAAAACCTTTGGAGGATACATGGTATGAACCAAACTTGTCTCATCAATCTCCCTTTTTTATGATGACAACCTTAAGTATTTAAAAACAATCATTAGTAGATTAATAATTTAACAACTTTTAGGGTTTGAGGTTTGTAAGCTCCCCTTGTGTCAAATAGTCTTAGATGTGAGGTTTTTAAGCCCCCCCTGAGTCCTATCTGTGAAGTTTAAGAGGTGAGGTTTGTAATCCCTTTATATAGAATAAAGAATCCACTCCAAGTGAGAGGTTTGTAATTTCCCCCTAGATAGGATCACAAACCTCATTCGAGTCCAAAATTAATCGAGAAATGCTTAATCCATTCTCCCTCTTTGTCATCAACAAAAAGGAAGAAAAAGAAAGAAGCTTCAACAATTAATAATGGTTTTTGAACAGTTCATAGCTGAACACCAGTCAGGAACAGGTTTGTCAATCAACCTTACTTGTTGCACATGAGTAACAACACCTTTTTTAACAAGAATATGAGAAAGAATCCTACTAAAAGGTATGAGAAAAGATAATTCCTCGCGATATGTAAGAATCTCTTATTTTAGACAGAGGTAAACTGATCTTGGTCCTGAACACTAGGAACATAATGAAGTGTTTATCATTAGAAGAAAGCCATCATGCCCTATTTTCTCTAGGCCTTAGATTGGTCCCCATAATTTGGTACCAAACTTTTGTCATATGAGTATGAGTAGAAGGAATTTAGGCAGGGCCTTTACTACTATAGATGATGTGCATATCATTTTCAAATATGTTGTTATGTCTGTAGATCTCAACAGTAACCCCATCTTCCTTACAATTTATTACTTGAGAGATTATTTTAGAGTTGATCATAACATGGAAACCATATATAATAGAAAGAATTTGACAATCATCTTGCTCACTCTGATGAACATGAGCATTAGCCCAAAAATCTTTCACAGTATCTGGATAGATGGGTCCATAAAGCATTGCAAAATATTCATCCCATTTCTAAAAATGAATATCTAAAATAATCCGTGAAATATTACTTACCGTTAATTTATTGAAGTCAAATGTATATTCCTTCAGAATATCTAGATCATAAATCTCTCCTTTAATGGTTTTTTAGGACATTTTTAAGAAGAAATATTGAAATGAAGAACAATGATCTCACAAAATTATCTTATATAGAGGACAATTTATGAAATCAGGAACATACACAGCCAACAACATAATACATATAATGCTAATATATAAGCAAGTATGCACTACAAAAGTTGGACAATTATGAGTCTGAATAAAAACGAATTAGAATCTTTGTTAATACATTCCTTTTAATGAACCAAACTTCAGAGCAGTTTTTGAAATAATAGTGATAATCACGTCCCTTCAGTCTTGAGACTTTTAGAGATAACTATTTATCAAGGCTCTATTTCAAAAATATTTGAAGTAATAAAGTGTAAGACAAGGATGCTTATTTTGTCAGAACTCAAGAGTTGTGCAATTTTTAATTCAAAGCACATAGCAAGGAATTAAACTAATTACTTTCCGCTTTAGACAAATAAATCAAGGAAGAGAACGAGAAAGAGAGAGAGAGAGAGAGAGAGAGAGAGAGAGAGAGAGAGAGAGAGTCAGAATCCAATGAATCCAATGAATCCTCCAATACGAGAAAGAGAGAGATAGAGAGAAAGAGATAAATATCATAAATAATTTCAACTGAATGCCATCAGAATCCAATGAATCCTCCAATACTCCATTCATAAGAGAAGCATTTATTCAACGACAAAAACCATGTTCTGATTTTTCTTAATAAAGTCAAATTATGCAATAGACTAGGGTTTTGTAAATAAATCAACCTATTGATGTTCAAAATCAATAAATTGAATGTCTATTACACCTTTCTGAACATAGTCTCTTATAAAGTGATACTTTATTTCAATATACTTAGTTCTGGAATGTTGAATTGGATTATTCTTTAGACAGATAACACCAGTGTTATCACATAGAACAAGAATTTTAATTCCAAAAATTTGATAGTCCTCAAGTTGATATTTCATCCATAGTAGTTGAGTGCAACAATTAGCAACTGAAATGCATTTAGCTTATGTTGTAGACAGAGCAACAATTGCTTGTCTTTTACTACCCCAAGAGATGAGGTTTTCACCTATGAATTGACAGGTTCCACTAGTGGATTTCCTTTCAATACTATCGCAACATAGCTAGTATCACAAAATCCAACCAACTTATAATATGGGGATTTCTTATAAAGAGGTCAAAGATTAATTTTTTCCTTTTAGAAACCTACAGATTCTCTTAACAACTGTTAAATGAGTCTTTCTAGGATCTGATTAGAATCTTGCACACAAACATATGTTGAATAAAATATTAGTTATAGAAGTAGTGAGATAGGGTAAGGTACCTATCATACCTTTATATTTGGTTGGATCCATTTTAGAACTTCATTTTTCATCATTCAGATTGCAAGTTGGATAAATTTGACTTGACATGACTTTACATCCATCAAGATTAAACTTTTTCAAAAGCTCTCTTGTGTACCTAGATTGAGCAACTTTGATGGGAGACTGGGGGTGTACCTGCAAGACACTCTGATGCCAAAGTAAGAATGCAAGTACAGAAAGGTAGAAGAGATAAAGATTCAGAGTACCTGGCCCTTTGATGGAAGAGGGTATTTATAGTGTGCCCCCAGCTTTGTGCCAAGGTTCTTCTATGGGATGGATTAGCTAGACCCAAGGAAGAACTGCCAAGGAATGCGTAGGAGCAAGTAAGACCTAGCATGTGGTCTTTCCCTTGGTCTAACTGCCCATGTATATCAGGAGATGAGTGGGTAAAACTCTCCCCACGTCTCTGTATTGGGCCATGGGTCGTGCCCGACGGACTGGACATCTTCCTGATGCAAACTATGTTGTCCCAGTCCAGAACAGGAGCCCCTAAGTCGCAACTCCGAAGTGGAGTGATGACTTAAAAGGAAGCATTTCAGGCACAATCAGTCAATGTCGAGGATATTAGTCGGCATATTTCTGGCGACGTTCATAAAGCTTTAAGTTTCAGAGTGTCGGAAGAGATGCCCATCCGAGTGAAAGTGTGTCTGACGCTTCCTTTGTGCTTTCCATTGTCGATGGTAAGGGTCTAGTATTTTTTTAGCGTCAAGGATGTGATCGGGTGGTGTCGAAGTACGTATAAAGCCAGTGTTAGCGTGACCCCGCGGGCACTCCTCTTTGTCTGGGAGAATTCCCTGCTCGGATGGTCCGTGAACATTCGTAGGGTGTCGAGGACGTACGTGCGTCCTTACGGGTCCGAGAATGTACATGCGTTTTTAAGGTGTCGACGATAAGTGTTCCTGGTTCCCCTTGAACTTCCCAAGAGTGACGTGTCTTGTCTTTTCGTTTTTCTTAAATGACATTTAATGCACGCCGTTTCGTTACTGTGTGACGATGCATTAAATGTCTGCCGCCCTAGGGAATCTGGGAAGCCTAGGCAATTATTGACTACGAACATCCTCTCATGAGGTGTCTATACAAGAAGCTTAAGGGGACCACTCTTCATTTTACGCTTTTTCTCCTCTCAAGTTCACCAGAGACACACCTTTCTCTCACCGGAACCACCACTATCATCGTCTTTGTCATACCTTTGCTTCATCAGACAACATGTCAGGTACAATTTTCTTCTTTTTTCTGGTAGATTAGTTTCAACTTATTAATTTGTATGGTGGTTTAGTCACCAGAGTAGATGAGGAGGCCCTTCCTCGGGATCTTATAGAGAGTGAAATTCTGGTATGACAGACTCAGATGTCGAATATGATGATGAGACATCTTATCTGTTACTTATAAACATGGTAAGGCATACACAACAGCATATTTAAAATTTTGATATATCAGATTCAAACATTCTTCAGGATGTTGTGACATCTGATATGACATTAAGTTCAAGTACTGCATAATAACAGAAAACATAAAAGCTATAAAGAACACAACAAAATTTTTAACCCATTTCGATCAAATCAATCTACAATGGGGGCTACCAAGCCAGGAAGGAAATCCATTATGTAGTATCAATTCAAAGACTTTTTAGCAAACACCTACAGTTTACAGTATTCTCACTTAATCACTACTTGTGCAACTTCTACTTAGGAACTCCTAAATATGAGAAACTCATCCTCACTTCCAATCACCTAAGTGATGTCTCACAGTCCTCAACAGTCAGTTGCTGATATTGACGACTTCAAACCTATACAATAATCCACAAACAGAAGCAACACTTCCATTACAAACAACTTAACCTTGATTAGCAGCTTCAGTTAAGTACAATCCACCTCTTGCTTAGCAGCTTCGAGGTTTATAAATACACAGCCACAACAAGGTTCATTGTTGCTTACGGCTGCACAAGAACACAACCCTAATGATATTACATTTTTAGTTTTGGTTGGTTATTTCTAAACTAGGTTACAATGTTTCTTTTATAACATATTCCCAACTGGATTTGGGCCTAAACAATCACAACAATAACTGCTACAAAAATGCAGAAAAACTATGCTTACAAATATACAAGAAGTTCTTTAAATCTAAAAACTCCTAAAATATCTCTAAATATAGAAACTCTATATTTTTCAATATTTGTCTTCAATTTAAATTGAGTCTTCAAGATATTCTACAATCAGCGCCATTGGATTAATTTAAATCTTCAAATAAACTCTTTCTTTTGAAACCAAAACAGAAACTTCAATCCATCTTTAGCAGTTCATGATGTCGAATGAACTGTCTTGATATCTTCTTCGACATGTTGTCCCAGATGTTGAAACATTTCAACACAACATGTTTGCACCCACACAAAGGACTCTTTTCTTTATATATTCTTTGTTTTGCAAAGATCCTGTACATATACATTGCTGCTATATTTGTTTTACAAAATTCATGCCAATTTTACAGAACTTACAATCTCCCCCTTTGGCAAATTTTGGCTAAAACAAATATATAAAATTACATCAAAGAAAAACAACAGCAAAAAGATTACATTGCATGACTGATAAAACAACAGTAAAAACAGATTCTCCACTAAATCAGAGCATGTTATTTGACATCTTCAGCAGCATTCACAATCAAAACACCATTCACCTATTCTTTCAGTGGAAACATAAGCAATGGGCAAGGAGTAGAAAGTCCTAAAGTCTTGGCCGAACTAATCCATTAAGACCTCTCTCCATTCAGGTTCTACAAAACCCTTCCCCTCAACATGCTGAACATACTCCATCTAGGTGACTAATGGTGACATAAGAGAACATCTTGTTTTTCCCTTATGTAACTCAGAACACAAGTCACTATTGTGTTCAACAACTCAGGACACAAGTCACAAAGACTAGCATACGACATCCATCTTGACATCCTGATAACCACCACGCAAAACAACAGATGCAGTTGATGTGACAACAACTCTGAGTACAACATCTATACACACTCTTTCTCCCCCTTTTTAGCCAAAACTTGGCAAACATAGCCATCACATCACCATACCCATGAATTATTCATCCAAACTCTAAAGAACCCCATTAGAAGAAAAGATTAAAATAAGAAAACTCACATGCTGGAGGAGGAGAGAATATGCTTCTATAAATAAGGAGCCAAGGCATAGATAGTAACGTCATATCCTTGAAAAAGAAGCGTTCTTGGTCCAAGATCTTTATGATAGGATCAAAAAATTCTGCACCATTCACTGTGAAACAAAAACTGACCTTGAACAGTTGACTTGTTCTCCCAAAACAAACGACCCAATAACAAACACGCAAGAAAACCCCGTGTTTCACATTTTTCTGCCAGCGCCGTCCATAAATACTCAAAAAGAGAACAATACGCACATGTCTTGAGATATGTTCGAACATCCAACCATATACTGTCTGTTAACAGTGCAACAATATGGTTCACAACACCTCAAGAATCCAATATAAACTGCAGAGAGCAACTTTATACAATATAACCTTCTGGACTCCTAAGACACTCCTTATCTGGATCACATAGACATGCATACCACAACCATAAGTAATAAAATAATCAGGAAAACATACTTATTAGCACATGTCACAATATGATGTGTAACATCACAAAACCTGGTTAAGGTACTACTCCCCCTTAACTTCACAAAATCAGCTGCTCAAAATTGTAACATACCCCCTATCAAGGATACTTCATGCTTCTCTGTACTATGATGAAAGGAAAACATAAGACACATCTTCATGTCTTCAAGAGCTCACCCTATGTTAAATTTGCAATTGAACACATTCACTTCTTGTACCAAAGCATACATGATCCCTTCATGGTTTGTAGTTACCACAAACTACACAAGATGAACATCTTATGCACACAGGTTCTTGAAACTGGCCCATAATAATATCTTTACAGTCCTTTAGCCATACAATCCAGATAAAACACATTCACACTAATTCTAACATTAGAATGAATGTCCATAAACAGACTTCCAAGCAATTAATATATGATCTACTTCAGTCTCTTCTACATGTTTCTTCCAATATATACCAACTACTTCATCATTCTCCCATGTGATTTGGTAGTCTAAGAATAGAAAACATGTAGACAAACACCCAAGATAATATACTAACACATAGTTAGAACATTTTCCACACACTAAGACCTTATCACCATGATCCTAGATATGCTCCACCAATTGGACTTACTATAGCATAGTAATCCAAGAACTGAAAATCTTCATCTGCACTGTGCCACCAGCTTGAATCAGAAATCCTGAAAACCACCTTCAAGAAGAACAAATCTCCTTGAGTCTTCAACTCATCACTCTTCTTCCCAAGAGCAATTTTTCCCAAGACAATCCTCAAGAGCAACCAGTTGCCACACTCTAATTATCTTGATTCTTCGAATCCAATATAGAGATCAACCAATTTACAGTTTGATCACCTCCTTTATGAATCCTCATATGAAAAAGCCAATTGCCACACTGGTCTTCTTCACGTTTATCAGAAATCTTCCAAAGATATCCTGATCAATGAAGCTGATCTTTACCAAGCTGTCAAGATAACTTGCCTTATAAAGCATTCATTCCCAATAGATCATTCTATCTTAAATTGATGTGCCATTTCACCAATTAGATTATGATGTTGAACTAGATGTTTGATCATTGTTAGTCCATATCCAGCTGTTAAATTCAACTCCTTCTTCTGCCACTTGAAAGAACCTTTTTCCTTTACAAAACAAGAGTTCCATGCTCTCATAGACTTGACTTATTTACCAAGTTTGAGTAGACAACCTCCATCTTGTTGAATTTGCAGAAATTCCTACCAATAATACATATTGATGAGAAACTTCTAATGTTTCTCCAAAGTCTTCAAATCTGCCACTGTCTGAATATCCAGAAGGAATAGTTTAGAACTACACCTTGCAACAATACCAAGGATGACATTCCTCCCTGAGTAAAGCAATCTTCACAAAGTCCTGATGATTTATCAATAATAACTTCATGATTATGAACACATTCCTTGTCAAGGGAAGAACAAAATTCCAGCTGCATCTGTAACACGGTGGGAGAACTGACTTTAGTTAAATGTTGCGGATAGCAAGAGTCGCCACCGACTTTTATTTTATCCAAAAGGAAAGGACATAAAAGAACAGGAAAGACCTTAAAAGGTTTTTGGGTTCGGGGGGTAGGTTATGTAAAGGGGAGGTGTTAGCACCCTTTACATCCATGGTTATCCATGGGCTCTTAGTTACTTAGCTCACTTTAAACTGTTTTGAGAAGTGTAGTGTGTGATTGAAAATTTTCTTAAGTACTTTATAATGATCCTTGTACGGATATATATAAAGACTTTGTTTTGAAAATTGTTTAAAATGTAAAGTGTAATAAAGTAATTTGATGAAAAAAGTGAGCAAGTACTTAAGAGGAACCTACCCTAAGTTAAATCTTTATTGTTCTTAAATGTTCTTTAAATGGTAAGACTATCCCTATTATTAAGGAATAGGTAGTCATTACCTTGGATGTATTAAGGGACAAACGTAGGGTCATCGTATGGTCAATGAAGGCAACTTAAAGGATGTCTTTAGCAATTCGTAGGGACTATCATCATTTATTCGAAGGGACAAGATCATTATTCCGTAGGCAACCTCGAAGAGACTTGATCTTTTAAACCGTAGGGACTATGATGATTTATATTCGAAGGGACTTTGCTTAAGACACCCCTATATTCGAGGGACTTGACCATGTTTAAGGCAACTGAGAGGGGTAACTTAGGAAGTGCAAGATGGCGATCAAAGATCGACTTACATGTGTGAGTGTTTATATTCAGGTATTTATCTTATTTTAATTATCTAAGTTCAATTTAATTACATATAAGTTATACACACCCTAAGGTTACTAACCATATAGTAAAATATTTACAAAGAAAATAAAGACGAAAAAATAGATCTATAAGCTATTACAAGGCTTTGGCAGATACATAATAGTAGGATAAAAATAAATTATAAAGCAAGAATAATAGATATAATAAAATAATAAATAAGCAATAATAATAATAATGAAGCAAAAATAATAAAGCAATATTAACAATAAAGCAATAATAATAATAAAGTAATTATAATAATAATAAAGTTAAAATAAATTAAAGGAATAACAATTAAACATTTAATTTAAAAAGAAAAAGTTAAAGTTAGACAAGTTAGATTTTTTAGAAGTTATTAGAATTAGTAAAAAAAGAAATTAAGTTTAGAGAAAAACAATTAAAGATTATTAAGAAAACTTTTAATTATTTATATTATATGATTATTACTATTATAGTACAATTAAGAAAATAATATTATTAATATACAAAACATAAAGTAAAAGAATTATTGAAATTAAAATAATATTTACAAATTAAATAAATATCATAGAAAACTATTAAATTATTAAGTTAGTAGGTTATTTAAAAATTATATACAATATGTTAGAATCATAATTATTTAATTATAAAAAAAAAAGTCAATTAGATTTTATTTACAATTGTATAAAAGAATGACAAAAATTTTAGAAGTTAAAAGAAGAATTAGAAAATTTGATTATTTGATTATTTACTTACAAAATATAATTATGATAAAAATTATATACAAAATACTATTATTATTATAAGAAAAAGTTTATTGATTAATTAGTCTCTCTTTTTTTAATTAATGATCTAAGTCCATATTGATTTGCATTCAGTTCTTGGCACGCCCTAAATTACTAACCACGCAGGGAATAATAAAAATAAATAAAGGCAGAAAATAAAAATTCCTACACTATTACATGGCTGAGGCAGTTACATAATTATATGGCGAAAAGTAAAACTGAAAATATTACAAGTTAAAACTTAAAATATTACAAGGGCGAAACAATTACAGTGCATGAATAACATAAACATGAGCGAAAATAAGAAATAATAAAGGTTTGTTAAGGTTTGAGAAAATGTTTATGGTTTAGAGGAAATAACACGGTTAAAATTTATGAGAAAGTTTTAAGGTTTACATGAAAAATTAAGGTTTATGAAAATATATATAAAAAAAAGTTTTGTTGTTAAAAAAAAAACTATATTGAATTATTAATTTAATAAAATAAATAATTAATTAACATTATGAATGGATTATGAAGATAAGTAATTAAAAAAAAAGTTAAGAGTTTTTTTTAGAAAATAAACCAATAAAATTAATCTAAATATTTAAGGTTAGTTAATTTAAGAAATTAGAGAATTAAAAACAATAGAGGAAATTAGGAGAAAGAATGAAAAACCCATGTTTCTTTGTCAAAATGCCCTCAAAATTATCAGCCTTGCCTTCTTGACACTAGAAGGCGCGCACATGTGAATGTACCTGAAAAATAGTTATTATATAATAAACTTGTTTCTTTGTCAAAATGCCTTCAAAATTATCAGCTTTGTCTTCTTGACATTAAGACACGCGCGCACATGTGAATGTACCTGGAAAATAGTTATTATATAATAAAACAAAACGTATAAAAAAAATGGTTGAGGCAAAATCGTCAAGGTTTAGGAAAAAATCAGGGTAGTTAGTTATGAAAAAAAATGTGCAGATCTAAATATATGTGTATGAATAACATAAAAATGATATGAATTAAAAAAAGAACAAAGATGTTGCTAACGCAAAATTGCGATCATCGCAACTATATCAGATCAACACAAATGTCATGCATCATACACCCAGATGTGAAAATAGCGTATCGACACGATCCGATCCGAATAATCTAAAAAAATATATATATATATATATATATATATATATATATATATATATATATATATATATATATATATATATATATATATATAGAATAAATATAAAAACTCGTATTAAGAACATAATAATAAAAAAGTGTCACAAAATAAATTTATATATCTATTACGCACTTATATAAACCATAACATGGTTTATCACCAAAAAAACATATACAATAAAACAAATCAAGAGTTTATTATATGTATATAGCAACAAAAAAAACGGTGATATATACATAAATTTGAAATGCAGTAATACACGTTAACACATACATATGTTTGAAACAAGTGACACACATTAATACATATGTTTGAGACATGTGTGTTAGGAAGAACATGATGATAGAACCAATGATAAACAAACAGACCATATACCGTACAAAGAATAAAAAGGAGGTTTTTTTTCTTTTTTAGCAACAGAAACATAAGTTATATATATATATATATATATATATATATATATATATATATATATATATATATATATATATATATATATATATATATATATATATATATATATATATATATATATATATATATATATATATATGAACCAATTAGGGTTAGCATAATGGGCCTAAATATTTATTTTGGAACCCAATAAAATTTTAATATAAATAATTAAATAAAGTTTAATAAAAATAGTTAAAATTAAAATAAAAACTAACAAATTTATTTATTTATTCTAGACCCAATAAAATGTAATTTAAAACTAAATAAAGTTTAATAATTAAAATAGTTAAAATAAAAATAATAACTAATAATCCTATTTATTTATTCTAGACCCAATAAAATGTAATTTAAAACTAAATAAAGTTTAATAATTAAAATAGTTAAAATAAAAATAATAACTAATAATCCTATTTATTTATTCTAGACCCAATAAAATGTAATTTAAAACTAAATAAAGTTTAATAATTAAAATAGTTAAAATAAAAATAATAACTAATAATCCTATTTATTTATTCTAGACCCTGTATAAAAATAAATAGACTCAAAAAATAAAAGTCGGGCGCCAAAGTACTCGAAAAAATAAAATGAACACATCAAAATAATCAGCGTGAAATAAATGACTCGGAAAAATACAGTGTTTGGTCGGATTTTGAAATAAAAATTATGACCGTTTAAACTGCTCAGACTGATCAACATATGACCAAAACTAGTCGTAAAAATATTTTTAGCATGTCAAATTAAACCACGTGAACCGCAGATTAATGTTACCGACATTTGCAAACTTAAACTTGACATTTTTTCGTTGACTAATTTTAGGCACAGTTAAAAAGTTAATTTGACCAGTCTGTTTGTAAATTCCGAGAAATTATTCCGGCTAATATTAAGACAGAAAAAAATGTTATGCTATGAAGATGATGCAAATGAATGTGAAACAAAAAATTGGTTAGAGTTAAAAATAAAGGGCAAATTTTGGGGTGCAACAGCATCCACCAAAACAAGTCTGCACTCTTGCACCAAAGTAGTGATATGATTCTTGGGAAGATAAACAACGGCCCAAGGTTATGATAATACTTTTGGGAAGATAAACAACGACCCAAAGTAATGATATGGCTCTTGGGAAGATAAACAACGGCCCAAGGTTTGATAATACTTTTGGGAAGATAAACAACGACCCAAAGTAATGATATGATTCTTGGGAAGATAAACAACGACCCAAGGTTTGATAATACTTTTGGGAAGATAAACAACGACCCAAAGTAATGATATGGCTCTTGGGAAGATAAACAACGGCCCAAGGTTTGATAATACTTTTGGGAAGATAAACAACGGCCCAAAGTAATGATATGATTCTTGGGAAGATAAACAACGGCCCAAGGTATAACTATGGCTTTTGAGAAGATAAACAACGTCTCAAGATAGCCTTCGGGAAGATAAACGACGTCCCAAGATAACAATAAGGTACTCGGGAAGATAAACAACGGCCCAAGATATAAGTTGTTGATGAAGTTTGTCTGCTGGAGAATTAACCTGAAAAACAAGGTTAGTTCGGTGCAAATATCATGATGGATATAATAACACTTGGTAAGATAATATCTTATGAGAATGCACATGATATGATGTGATATGATGTATGAACGAATGAAGTATGTAGCCTGAAGCGTCTGAATATCTTTGTATAACAACTGCTGACCAGGGAAAATAAATCTCGATTTGTTGCTGAAGAATATGAGGAACTTGTTCCCGTCTCGTTTGATAACATAGTATTCATAAACTCCCGTCTTTGTTTGATAGTAAGGTATCCATAACCTCCCGTCTTCGTTCGTCGTACTCCTATTGAAAGAATAAATTCCCGACTATCCGTCTGAGGATAAAAGAGATGGATATAAATTCCAGGGGAGATATAACTTGAAGTATCTATAAAGATAGATTTGCCCTGTTGGGGATTTGTAGTTATCTTGTGGGGATGAACTGGCAAAGCTTCGTTGAATTCCTACCTTCGTTCGTCCTTAGTAAATATTATTACTGCATTTTATGCATTTCTGGTAAACATTAATCATATTCAAAAGCATACATACATTCAAACACAATCAATGGACGTTTTCGCTTAGGTAAATAGGGTAAAAGTAAATCTGGATTCAGAGGGAAAAGTAAAGCTGAACTTGAAAACAGAATTGTTTCAACTTCGAGAGTGTATAACCAATTGAATTTAGAGCTCCTGGGATTCTTAACTTTCCTGAATACCTCCCCAGAAATCCTCATGGCTGGATCTGAAGATATGATACTGACACCATCTGATTCTACTGGCGTAGACAATTAATTTTCACAATGGCTTCTGCTAAGAACCCAATATCAAAGTAATATAATGAGAGGAACGTGTCTTCAAATTGTGATGGACCATATACGCTCCGGATATTAGATTTGAAAAGAAAGCATTGCCCCTTGGTTGAGGATGAATTGTCCCATAATGGAAGTATCTAAATGTAGTTACCTCAAGAGAAATAAGCAGAATGCCCCACAATAATATGCCCCTGATATCATGAACTTTATAATGTTACCCTTGGTAATTGAAATATATAAGGAGAGCTGCCCCTGGCTATTAAGCATTGTTGAATCTGGACCTGATTGCCCCGAATGAATTGAACAGTAAGTTGGTATGCCCCTTGATTGGGAAACAGTGACTATGCCCCTGGCATTATGAACTCTGTAATGTTACCCTTGGTAACTTAGATAGATGAGGAGATCTTCCCCTGGCTACTTAAACATAGTTGAATCCTGTCCTGATTGCCCCAAATGAGTCAGGCAGTATCATGGCCTGCCCCCTTGATTGGGAGATAATGACTATGCCCCTTTGTATACATGGACTTTGATCCAGGAAGCAACTTTGTTTATCGGAAGGACTTTGAACATTCATCCTGTAATTTTCTCTGTTTATCAAACACTCAAGTATATGCAAACAAATATATTCAAAAATGCAATGCTTATGTCTGTCTTGAAGTTTTGAAAAAAGTTATTTTAGAAAAACAATTTTTGTGAAAACTGTGATATTAACTCAAGTTTTATAATGAGCCTTAAAGGAGTCAGGATACCTTTTTGTAACAGTACGCTTTTGAACTAACCATGCTTCAGTTAGGACTTTTAAAGGGTTGTAACGTGGCATGGTTCACGGTTTAAGAAACAAAGGATAAAGGCTCAAATTTTATTTGTACCCAACCCAATCTCCATGATGTTCTTCAGTCCTATGCTCAGTTAACTTATGCATTGAGGCTTAAAGGAGTTTGGAATTGTAACACTGACATTTGTGATGGTTCAGAAACCAAAAATTTATTTGAACATTCAGTCATCTTTCTTTGTTGAGGATTCATAGTAACCTCTTTTTTCTTTTGACTTTGCTATCCCTTCTTTTTGCCTGAACTGTTTATTTCAAAGTTACAGTCAGCGAGATGTCTTAATTTTTTTACTAAGTCTCCTTCATAGGTTTTGACTTAGTGGGTTTTTCTTTTGCTTGATATTGACTGTCAGGTTTAATGATTACAGAGAACCATCATTAGTTGTGTACAACACAGATAATTGGCATATTTGAGTTAACCAAGTAACTACCCTGCCCCGGGTTATGAATAAGGGTTTTAATTTATGCGAGAATAAAAACTCCTACTTCATAGGCTCAAAAGGGTTGACTAGGGATTAACTTCCTTATATCTCCACTGTTTAGGAATTGAAACAATGTCTGTACATCGTCAGCATAGTCTGTTCAAAAGCATACTGCATAAGATTATGGTATTGTTTTCGTCATCCTCCCTCTACAGGCTTATAGCTTTATCAGGAGTTAAATATCACAAAATAGAAATATGAAACATACTTCAAAACATAGTGAAACGAATGGATTAATTCAAGACAAACATATGCAATGCATTAATGAAAACAAAAGTTTAACATAATAGTAAGTGTTTAAACAAATAGAAGAAATTACAAATGAAAACTCATATGTTGTCCCATCCAGTTGGCTGAATGTCTTCAATTGCAATCTGTGAACTTTCAGGAGCAGTATATTTCACCATGAAATCAAATTTACCATTTGGATGTCCCAAGGTGCCCCATATCTCAACAGGAATAGGTGGTCTTCCTTTCTTGCTACTTTGGGCAACTTGTCTTGCAGCTTCGATGTTTGATGGGCGATAGTAGAACTCAATTTGACCTTCTGGAGTAACCTCTAGGATTCCTTCGTCGATTAGGTCTTGAATCTTATTCTTCAATGTCCAACAGTTATTAGTGTCATGTCCAGGACAGTCGGAGTGATACATACACCTTTCCTTGGAATTATAGTGAGGAGAGGAAGTTTTAGGATTTTGAGGAGGACTTTTCAAAGAAATTAGTTTCATCTCCAACAAACATTGCAGAACTTGCGACATTGGAGTGCTAAACTGTCTTCTACATTCCTTGTATTGAGGTGGATTAACTTTACCAGGTCTTTCTTCTTCAACTGAAGAACGATCAATGGTAACCTGTCTCTTACCTTCTTTTATCCTCATCTTCCTTTCAACCAAATCAGCTTGTTTTAATGGAGGTTGACTGACGATTAGATTCCCAACTCCGTTATGTCGAAGCTTATTGACAAAGCCTCTCAGCTCTTCTTGCCCCTGGGCCAAACTCTGGATAAGAGCCATTTGGCCATTCATCTGAATCCTCATCTCTGCTATCTCAGCTTGTAGTTGTTTCAGCTGATCATCTTTGTTGTCCTCATGATTCTTCTTCTTCATGTCCTTAGAGAGGAGTGCTTTCAACTCTTCTTGCCCCTTGGACAAATTCAGAATCACTTCTTGAAACTGAGCATTCCGAGCTTGAAGATCTTTGACAGATTTTTCGAGAGCCATTTCGGCTGAAATAAACAGCGAGAAGATAAGTTACATGTTCATAAGAAACCTGTGATGCAATGATATGATATGATATGCAATGTTTTCAAGGACCGCAGGATTTAAATTTGTTTAAACAACCAAAAAGTAAACTTTTATTAGTAATAAATTTGTTTGCCCCTTGGGCTTACAATAAAAATGAAATAAATACAAAAGATGGGGTTTTAAGTCTCCCATGGACGTTTCCTCTTTGTGTTGAGGTATGAGTTGAGATTCCGCTCCTCGTGAAGTTGCTTTGTTAGCTCCAGGATTCTTTCTTGACTTGCTTTGTAATGAGCCTCGAAAGTATCTCTTTGCTCCTTCAACTGGATCCAGGATCTTTGTAAGTCTTCCATGTCAGTGGGCATGTCTGGGTGAAGGATGGTATAAGAGGTATCTCCTTCAGCAACAGGCTCCATAGTAACTGGCAGGATGGCAGGATATGGCATCATGAGAGTCTGAGCACGAGATCGCACCCATCTGAGGTAAGCTTCCATAGGAATAGTGTACTTAGGCTCCAGAGTCTTGCTGTCAAACTTGTTCACTTTTCCCCATGTTCGTATGAACCTTTGACGGTAACCTTGCAAATCGTTGTCGTAGTCAAACACAATACCTTGAATCAACATGTCATGAGGATCATCACTCTGAGCGTAACCAAACTGACGTAGAGCTAAGGAAGGATTGTAGGTAATACCTCCTCTTATGCCTAGAAGTGGCACATTAGGAAACTCCCCACAACGGTCAATGATAGTGACATTCTCCATAGATCTAGAGCACCAATGGATATCTGAATGAGAGAGTGACATGATCCTTTTAGACCACCTGAACCCTTGTTCATTCTTCATCACTGAGCGAGGAAGGTGAGAAATAAACCACCTAGATAGCAAAGGTATGCCACACATCAGAGTTCCTTGTGCCTTTGTAGTACGAGTATGAAGAGAGTGCAGAATGTCTCCAAGCAATGTAGGCACTGGATTGTGACTCAGAAATATGTTGATGGCGTGAATGTCTATGAACTGATCTGGATTGGGGAACAACACTAAGCCATAAATTAGCAAGGTTAATATCTCCTCAAAAGCATCATAGCTCATAGCCTTCAAGAACACTTGAGCCTTCTCCATCAACACCTTAGCAAGAATACCCTTAACTCCGCTTCTCGTTTCTAAAACAATGTCTGACTTCTTTAGATGTAGAGCTGCAGCAATGACTTCAGGTTTAGGCTCTTTCTCCAAGCCTGTGAAGGGTCTCTGATCAAGGATAGGTATACCCAATAGTTTGGAGAACTCTTCCATTGTAGGAACCAGTTGATAGTCGGGGAATGTGAAGCAATGGTGCTTAGGATCAAAGAACTGAAACAGAACACTCATCATGTCTTCATTGAACCCTGAAGTGACTAGATCCAATAGGTAACCATGTCTCTTGATGAACTGAGAGTTTTCAGAAACTTGGGAAACCAATTCTTTAAGCTTGGGAGGTATTCCTACAAAGTTGATCCGGATGGTATTCCTACGAGCAGAAGCCATAACCTGCAACAAAGAACAAAGATAAATCCTTTGGTCCTTGAAATGGTTAGTGAAAATGCTATGCTTATGATGCATGATGATGCTATGATGTTATGCTCAATCACAAACATGTGGCACACACAAACAAGTCACACAATAGCCCTAGGTTTGAAGGCTTGCATGAGGTTTAAAGGTAAGTACCCCCCCCCCCCCTGAAGCTTAGTTGGTTCATCCTGTCCTATAAAGTAACCAGGTTCTAAGGGATCTCAATATCATTGATCCTTCACAAGGGTGGTTGTTCAGTAGGCAACTTACTTGCCAACCAAAACCCTCCAAGTTTAGGATCTCAATGAGTGTAGCATCGAGTATCAACCAACTTTAGTCTTCACCAAAGCCGGCTATCTCACTACTTTCTAAAGGCCAAGATGGGATGACTAGGGTTCTAAAAGTTAGTTAGTGTATTGACAACATATGGCAGCCTCATATTATCCTCAACTTGACTTAAGGAACATAAGCACCAACCAAGAAGTCACACTAACTATGGCCACCAGATCAACCATATCGGTATACGCCGTACAGTTTCCTTGGTCTATTGCCATTTACCTAAGGTACACTAGATCCGGGTTAGGATCTTTCAAACATAAGAGCACCCAACAAGTAAGTATAAAGCAAACAAGGCAAACAATTTTAAAGTGATCTATACATGAATAACTTAACCATATAAATAACAAAGTGAGATGTACGCACTTATATAAACTATAACATGGTTTATCACCAAAAAAAACATATACAATAAAACAAATCAAGAGTTTATTATATGTATATAGCAACAAAAAAACGGTGATATATACATAAATTTGAAATGCAGTAATACACGTTACACATACATATGTTTGAAACAAGTGACACACATTAATACATATGTTTGAGACATGTGTGTTAGGAATAAAAATGAGGTTTTTTTTTCTTTTTTAGCAACAGAAACATAAGTTATATATATATATATAGGAACCAATTAGGGTTAGCATAATGGGCCTAAATATTTATTTTGGAACCCAATAAAATTTTAATATAAATAATTAAATAAAGTTTAATAAAAATAGTTAAAATTAAAATAAAAACTAACAAATTTATTTATTTATTCTAGACCCAATAAAATGTAATTTAAAACTAAATAAAGTTTAATAATTAAAATAGTTAAAATAAAAATAATAACTAATAATCCTATTTATTTATTCTAGACCCATTAAAATGTAATTTAAAACTAAATAAAGTTTAATAATTAAAATAGTTAAAATAAAAATAATAACTAATAATCCTATTTATTTATTCTAGACCCAATAAAATGTAATTTAAAACTAAATAAAGTTTAATAATTAAAATAGTTAAAATAAAAATAATAACTAATAATCCTATTTATTTATTCTAGACCCAATAAAATGTAATTTAAAACTAAATAAAGTTTAATAATTAAAATAGTTAAAATAAAAATAATAACTAATAATCCTATTTATTTATTCTAGACCCTGTATAAAAATAAATAGACTCAAAAAATAAAAGTCGGGCGCCAAAGTACTCGAAAAAATAAAATGAACACATCAAAATAATCAGCGCGAAATAAATGACTCGGAAAAATACAGTGTTTGGTCGGATTTTGAAATAAAAATTATGACCGTTTAAACTGCTCAGACTGATCAACATATGACCAAAACTAGTCGTAAAAATATTTTTAGCATGTCAAATTAAACCACGTGAACCGCAGATTAATGTTACCGACATTTGCAAACTTTAACTTGACATTTTTTCGTTGACTAATTTTAGGCACAGTTAAAAAGTTAATTTGACCAGTCTGTTTGTAAATTCCGAGAAATTATTCCGGCTAATATTAAGACAGAAAAAAAATGTTATGCTATGAAGATGATGCAAATGAATGTGAAACAAAAAATTAGTTAGAGTTAAAAATAGAGGGCAAATTTTGGGGTGCAACAGCATCCACCAAAACAAGTCTGCACTCTTGCACCAAAACACCACAGATGGCACTACTTAACTCCCCCTTTCATGAACAACCAAAGCCATTTCTGAAGATGAGCATTAGTTACTAAGAACACTTTCTGAACCATATGATTCAAACTACAGATATGCATACTTCTTAGATAAACACTAAGTCTCCCATCTAAGTATCCATCTATATGCATCATAAAACAATAGACAAATACCAAGTCTCCCGTCAAGGTATTTACTAATGGTCAGATAAGATTACCTTCTCACACAAGGTTGAACATGTAATCTGACTTCTTCTTCTTCTTCTGCAGACAACTGACACTTTATGAGATGATGTTCTAACATTTGTTCAGACATCAATATCAGTTACACAAACCTCCATAACAAACATGTGCAGAGGCACAAGGGAATCAACCATAAGTAGTTGATTAGGCTTCTAAAACACAGACATAAGCAGCAGCTGGGACACTCCAACAGACTTCACCTTCAGACCTAGAATCAGACTTAATCGAGATGTCCTCACACACAATATATATATTGATCAGCTATATCCACATCAGTCAACTCCGCCAATTGACACAACTTGACCTTCATGTACAAGGAGTCTCTATGAAATAATACTCCTTGAAGCTTAGGTACTTCACTCCTACAACAAGGATTAGAAATAAATTGTTCTCAGAAGAAAAATACATGTTGATCACTCCTTGCTCAACACCCATAGCTAAGAAACATTTCAGGGCTAGAACTTTCTTAGGCACACCATACAGATGCCTCTTCTTCCAGATCAGGAGTAGGTTCCAAATACTTGTAAAATAAACACAGTAGTTTAGCACCCAAGCATCTATATCGCCATTCCTTGGAAAACAGAACCATGCCTAATTCTGATGTGATGTTCTATCATAGGATATGACATCATTCCAAGGATCACAAAGAGATCTACAGACAGAAGATAGTTTTATTAATAGCAGTCTTTTGATCTCCAAACAACCATTTCTCTTCATATTGCCTTGAGTGGACTTGAAAAAGAGTCTTCAAGTATCATTAGCATAGTTGATAGAAGCAGATAGACATATATCCTCAACACCATATGATATATCTCCAGAGAATAGCAACCTTCTCACACAAAGGAGTTATCAGATAGATAAGCAGTGGATGACAAACTCCTTAGTAGCTTAGAGTGTCACAAATTAGCCATAGAAATTATCTCCAGGTGACACCAACAGCCATATGTTTGAAAATAAATCAAACTTCTCACAATAATAGAACGAACCCCTTGCTACAACAACAAAACAATCCATCCTCCACTTCTTGGGACGATTCACACATCTAAACAGCTTTTCAATAGAACCCTTCTACCTTGACCATGAACCAGAAAGTATCCCCATTGGATCTCATCCAGAAACAGACTAGGATGTCTGTTATGATACCAATTGAAATTCTTGTATGACAGACTCAGATGTCGAATATGATGTTGAGACATCTTATTTGTTACTTATAAACATGGTAAGGCATAATCAACAACACATTTAAAATTTTGATATATCATATTCAAACATTCTTCAGGATGTTGTGACATCTGATATGACATTAAGTTCAGGTACTGCATAATAACATAAAACAGAAAAGCTATAAAGAAGACAACAAAATTATTAACCCAATTCGATCAAATCAATCTACTCTGGGGGCTACCAAGCTAGGAAGGAAATCCACTATGTAGTATCAATTCAAAGACTTCTCAGCAAACACCTACAGTTTACAATCTTCTCACTTACTCACTACTTGTGCAACTTCTACTTAGGAACTCCTAAATATGATAAACTCATCCTCACTTCCAATCACCTCAGTGATGTCTCACAGTCCTCAACAATCAGTTGCTGATATTGACGGTTTCAAACATATACGACAATCCACAAACAGAAGCAACACTTCCATTATAAACAACTTAACCTTTCTTAGCAGCTTCAGTTAAGTATAATCCACCTCTTGCTTAGCAGCTTCAAAGTTTACAAATACACAATCACAAAAGGGTTACTTGTTGCTTACGACTGCAAAAGAACATAACCCTAATGATATTACATTTTCGGTTTGGTTGGTTTTTTCTAAACTAGGTTACAAAGTTTCTTTTATAACCTGTTCCCAATTGGATTTGGGCCTGAACAATCACAGCAATAGCTGCTACAAAAATGCATAAAGAATTTGCTTACAAATATACAAGATCTTTAAATCTAAAAACTCCTAAAATATTTCTAAATATAGAAACTCTATATTTTTCAATATTTGTCTTCAATTTAAATTGAGTCTTCAAGATCTTCTACAATCAGCGCCATTGAGTTGATTTAAATCTTTAAATAAACTGTTTCAGTTGAAACCAAAATAGAAACTTCAATCCATCTTCAGCAGTTCATGATGTTGAATGAACTGTCTTGACATTTTCTTTGACATGTTGTTCCAGATGTTGAAACATTTCAACATAACATGTTTGGGCGCATACAAAGGACTCCTTGCTTTATATATTCTTTGTTTTGCAAAGATCATGTACATATACATTGATGCTATATTTGTTTTACAAAATTCATGCCAATTTTACAGAACTTACAGGGAGGATTCTGATGAATGCCCCGAGCACAACTTGAGTTAGCCATGACTGTGTCGGGCGATCTTAGGTGTTTTCTTTGAATTTCTCAGGCACCTTTTAAATCTCACGGGCACCTTTCGGGTTTTCCTCGAATGTCCCGAACACCTCTCAATGAATGCCTCGTGCATTCCTATGGTTGAGATGAATGTGTCGGGCATTCTTTTTTTAGGACCTCGCCCTTTCACTTGAACTGTGGTGGAAGGGTGAATTTGATGCGACGTCAAATTCACCGATTTCCTCTGCTTTTCACGAAACGTGGATCAAAGAGCTGAAGATGTCCCCGCGGAGGACGTCGACATAAAAGTGGACGAGGAAGACATGGATGAATAAGAACGTCTTGTGGAAAGGAGTGCCCAACCACCTCCAGGGGTGAGGATCTATCTTGGGTCGCCGAAGAGCCATTGGAGACGGGCTCGGATTTTGTCCAAGACCACCGCACTGCCCATACAATCATGGAGGACCTAGGTCCGGATGAACCTCACAACTGGGAATGTTACGCCCCTCTCCCCGAGCAACGGATCTGCTCGACTTTTCGGGGAAAACGGTTCCCAATGTATGAGTTCGCTTTCAGGGAGGCGGGGATCCGTCTTCCTTTCACCAATTTTCAGACGGGCGTTTTCAGGAGGTTTGACTTGGCTCCTTGTCAACTCCACCCAAATGAAATTGCGTTCGTTCGGGTGTTCGAACTGGTATGCAAATATCTCGAGGTCAGTTGTACCTTTCCCCTTTTCTTTCGGGTCTTCCACCTACAGCGGTCGGGCACGCATGGACGCCATAGTTGGGTATCCTTCAAACAGCCGATGAGGCTCTTCAAGACCTACCATTACTCTGTCTGAAACTTCAAAGACGGGTGGTACACGGTGAATCCCATTACTTCGCGTGCTTTGGACAATGTCTATAGTACCCAGCGGGATGCCCAGGGTGGGGAGCGCCTTGTCTCGAGGATTCCTCTTGAGTGGCAACATAATCATTTCAGATGGTCGACTGACCATTACTGCGTGAAGGCTGAAAATATGGGGGCCGAGGACACATTGGCCTACGAAAAATTGGTGGCCTACATTCAGAGTGTACTCTCGCAACGTGCGTGGACAACCCCATTTTGGATGATGTCAGGCTGCCTCTCTTTGAGGTTCAGATGATCAACACTAAAGTCGTGCTCGAATTTTTGGGCTTTGCAATTATTTTTGGGTCTGCATTATGGTTAGTGGTGCATAATATTTTGAAAAATATGAAAAATCAAAGTTAGATGATAAAACATTTCAAATGAAATGCATAAAAAATGAAAATGTTGTGGGTTGCCTACCACACAACGCTTTGTTTTACGTCGTTAGCTCGACAACTCTAATGAAATTATTGTTAACTAAATAATTGAAAAATTACAAATTAATATAAATAATTAAAAATTAAATGGAAAAATGACTTAAGAAAAACGGTAAATGTTTCCTCCCCCACTTAAAATCGACATTGTCCCGATGTTTACATGCAATCGGGTATAAGGAAAAAGTGAACTTTGTTAGTATTTCATGTGTCATAATGTCTAGCTTGGTGACCAGATGCTCTCCTTAAGGAATGTATTTCTTGGAATAGATGGTCTATCTGCTTAGACAATCTATCAGATTGATCTTGAAGGGTACGACAGAGAGTTATGACATCTCTTCGTAGCATGTTAAGCTCATAGTCAACACTGCATATGTCAGTAAGATCTGCAAAAGAGGATGACGATGACACATCTTATGGATAAATGGGGTGATATTCAGAAGCGAAAAGAGTCTCGGGTGGTGTTGGTGCCTTGTTCTTATCCTCTATTAGGTAACGACAGTTCTCATAATTATGAACAACTTCACCTAGAATTACTATCTTGAACTCATTAGATCCTTTTCGCCTAACCAGACTCGTATTGAGGTAGTGGGTGACTATACCGCCTACGTAAATGTTTTTTCATCTTCTGGTTAGCATTTATATCCAAACTGGCAAGGAAGAAATTAGTAGAATTTATGGGGCGAGATGAAAGACATTGAACATAATGAACAATTCTTCTTTACTGACTGGTCCAATGTTCTCAACTTTCCCAAAGAATGTATAAGCTACAACCATCTAGAAATAACTTATGGTTGGGTTATGGATCAGGGTGGCATTGATTCTATCATAATCTGGTGGAAAGTTGTTAGAAATCATAGTTAAAGGGTGGGTGAATTGTTATCGTCTCCATAGAGATTGTAAGTGTTTGTCGTTCAATAGTTTACCGTATCAAGGAAAAAGGTTTTTCAATGTTTGTTTCATAAGTTGTCACGATTTTGGTAGTAAAGAGTAAATTTTAGGAGTGTTTTGTTTAACAAAGTGCATCACAGATAGTTTTCATCTACCCTAACATGTATATATTTTTTCAATCTTGTATGTGAAGTTTGATCCGATTAATATCATTGTGTATCCTCTCAAATTCGTCTATGTCTAGATCAGTTTGTGAATAATATTATATCGATCATAGGTTGATATCTATAACAAACAAACAAATAACACAACATTCTTTAAGTTCAACATAAATCAAATATCAATTCCAAATCTATGTTTAGAGTTTGGACATCAATATGTGAATACTTTAGATCAAATTCTTAAAAATATATGTCTAGAATAATGTAAAACAAGAATGGATCTTTAAGAGCAAAAATATTTACCATATATTAATCGTCACTTGTTCACATACAAGGTCAATCAAAAGAAATACATACTAGTTAAGATATATTACCTTTATCCTTGACACAAAGGGATTTAGCTAGCCATAACCATGGTAGCTTCTTCTACAAGAAAAGAGAGAAGATGAAAAAGCATTCAAGTCGAAGAATCAAGATCAAATGTGAATCCAACTTCTATTTGCAAAATATCTCTCCAAGGTGAAGAGAAATGAAAAACCAGGGTTTCTAGGTGAAAAATCTGTGAAAATGGGGTTATGATCCCAAAAAATAGCAAAAAGTACATATATAGTACTTTACAAAAGTGTATTATTCGCCTAGCGAACACTTCCTTCGCAGAAAGAAGGTCACTTTTAGTCACCTGATGTGCCTCTAAACAATTAAACCGCCCTTGAGAAAATATCTGACTTGATTGTGTGAACAATCGTTCACCCAATGAACTTCTTTGCCACCAGTTCGCCCAACGAACTTAGAGTCTTTTTTCTACTCCTCAGATTTGAGTTGTTTCACCAGGGCTTTGCCCTGTAAACATTCATTGTGACCTCGTTGTTGTTCGCACAACGAACTTGTTAATTCTTCTCTTTTTCTTTAGCTTCCTTGCCCATTTCACTTGTATCTCAAACATTGATGTTTTTTCCTTAATCTACATAATAACACACAATATCAAAGCAACCAAAGGTATTTGCACATCCTTGAAGACTCAAATAAGAGCATACATAATTCAAATGAAAACATAAGAAAAGGGTTGCAAAATGTCAAGATAAATGATTCAAATTATGAATTGTTTTGCATTCTACAAAAGTCCTTTATGATCCTACCCTAGAAAGAATCCAATTCAGCTTGCATATCATCATCAATGGGCACCTCAGTGTGAACACGAGAGGCATACTGGAATGTTAGGAGTTGGGCCAACTCTCTGTGTTTAAGGCGATAGTCTTGTCCAAATGTAACTAAACCTTTAGCTTGTCTTAAACCTAAGTGAGGGCGGTAGTAAAAAGAGCTTATGAACTATAAGGTCAGGTTTTTGTAAGTTGGATGTTTCACATATGAGAACTTATCCCAGCTGATCTGGTTAAATATGTATGAGTCACTATATCTGAGTCCTAAGGTTATTAGGCATGGAAAGTCAGGATATCGGGTAGGTGATATGATCCTTTCAGCTAAGACTTCATAATGCCTTCTCTGGGTATCATTCTTGAAAACGATCCTCGTGTTATCCTCGTGTTGCATTCTCAAACAGTTTTAGTGGAAAAAATCGCTAAGGAGAATGTAGTGGACCTGAAAAGAAAAACACATGAACAAATTTAGTGAATAATTAATAAAATTTAAATTTCGCCGTTTATTTATCTGGATATTTAAAAACTAAAGGAAATTTGTGGCTTGCCTCCTATGTAGCGCTTTTGTTTTATGTCGTTATCTTGACATACTTGTTGAACTCATTCTTCGGGAGGACTAATATGTGGCTCACTAAGATTCCATATTGGATAGTTTTCTATCATTTCATCATTGTGATAGAGTTTGAGCCTTTTCCCGTTTACTATAAATAACCTGTTGACTTACTCCAAATTTCGACTGCTCCCGATCACATAACTTTTATTACTTCAAATGGTCCCAACCATCGGGAACAAATTTTTTCTGGGAACAATCTTAGTCTAGAGTTAAAAAGGAGTATTAGTTCTCCTATTGAAATTTTTATTCGAGCAATACACCTATCATTCCATCATTTTGTTCGTTATTTGTATATTTGGTCATTTTCATAAGTGTCCAACCTTAATTCTTCTAACTCGTGAATATCAAATATCTTTTTTCCATTGTCAGTTGCATAATGCATGTTCAGGGTCTTAACGGCCCAATAAGTTTTATGTTCTAGCTCGATCATTAGGTGACATGATTTTCCTTACACGAGTTTGAATGTTATTCTCCCTATGGGAATATTATAGGTTGTCCAATAGGACCATAGTGCTTCATTTAGCTTAGATGACCAATCTTTTCTAGAGGTTGCAACAACCTTCTCTAAAATTTGTTTAATTTCTCTATTGAAAGCCTCTACTTGTCCACTTGTACGAGGGCGACAAAAGCGTGACAATTTGATGTCGCACCCCATACTTACATAGGAGCTTCTTGAATATAATGTGATCCTCCATCACTTATGACTAACCTTGGCACTTCAAACCTAGGGAAGATATAAAATTTAAATTTTTTAATTATAACTCGTACATCGTTTATAGGAGAAGTAGTGACTTCTATCCATTTGGATACATAATCAATAAATACGAGTATATATTTATTCCCTGTTGAGGATTGAAAAAGACCCATGAAATTTATTTCCCACACGTCAAAGACCTCTACTTCTAATATATTGCTCAAAGTAATTTCATCTTGTCTTGAAATGTTCACAATGTGTTAGCATCAGTCATAGTTCACGATCATAACATGGATATCATGCCACATGCTAGGATAATAAATACCAACTTGAAGTATCTTGGCACATGTCTTAGAAGTGCCGGTGTGCCCTTCATAAGGAGAGGAATGAAAATGGTTCGTAATACTTTCAATTTCCTCCTCAGGAACACAACGACGGAAAAAACCATTGGCTCCTCTTTTAAAGAGAAGGGTTCATCCCAATAAAAGTGTTTCAAATCGTGAAATAATTTCTTCTTTTGTTGGTAGGTCATATCAGGAAGTAGAACTTTAGTTGTTAGGTATTTTATGTAGTCAGCATACCATGGTACACTCTTATTTACTACGACAACTTCCTTTTCTCGTTCACTCTCAACGTTTGAGTATTTTTCTTTAAGATAATTATGATAATAATTATAACTCATTCCCTTGATGTCAATTGATGCGAGTAGTCTATCATAAGTGAAGTCATCATTTATTGGTACATGTTATGGTTTTAGATTCTCTAGTCGTGAGAGGTGGTCTGCTACCACGTTCTTGGTCCCTTTCTTGTCTCGGATTTCCAAATGGAATTATGGCAACAATAAGATCCATCAAAGCAACCCGGGTTTTTCATATTTCTTGGTTAGCATGTATCTTAAGTCGCATGATCTGTGATTATAATGATCTTGGATCCTACCAAGTAAGAACAAAATTTATCGATCGCAAATACTATAGCTAAAAGTTCTTTCTCAGTAGTAGCATAATTCATTTGGGCAATGTCTAAAGCTCTGCTCGCATGGTATATAACATGAACTTTCTTGTCTTTTTGTTGTCCTAAAACAGTGCATACGACATAGTCACTAGCGTCACACATGATCTCAAATTGTTAACTCCAATCGGAAGGTTGCATGATAAGTGCAAAGATTAGTGGTTGATTAAGGAGATTAAATGATTCTAGACATTTTTCGTCGAAAGTGAATTCAACGTCTTTCATCAGAAGACTGGTTAATGGTTTAGTTATCTTAGAGAAGTATTTAATAAAACTTTGGTAGAAATCTATGTGTCTAAGAAATATTCTAACTTCTCTAACCATTTTAGGTGGTTAAATATTTTCAATTACCTCAATATTTTCTTTATCAACCTCAATTCCTCTTTCAAACACTATCTATCCCAGGACTATGCCTTATCGCACCATGAAGTGGTATTTCTCCCAATTTAGGATAAGTTTGACTCTAACTCACATTTCTAGTACTTTTTACAAGTTAGTTATGCATCCTTCAAAGATAGATCCGTAGACATAGAAATTGTCCATGAACATTTCCATGATATCATCAAGGAAGTCTGCGAATATTGCCATCATGTATATCTGGAAGATTGTGGGAGCATTGTATAGTCCAAATGGCATTCGTCGATAGGAGAACATTCCATAAGGACATGTAAAAGTAGTTTTCTCTTGGTCATTTGGATTAATTAGTATTTGAAAAAATCCTAGATAATCGTTTAAATAGAAAAAATACAAATGTCTAGCTAAACATTCAAACATTTGATCAATGAACGGAAATGGAAAATAGTCCTTCTGGGTTGCTTTGTTTAGCTTCATGTAGTCTGTACACATATGCCATACACCATACACCATACGAATTGCATGATCTCTTTTTAATCTGACTCACCTGTGAGCCCTCACCATACTCCCACTGTGACGGATCACGATGCACATCACTATTTTCATTCTTTTTTCTCTTCTTAACTCCTTTGGTTGTTTTTGTACTTCACTGGCGGTGAACACATAAAAGTTGTGGTTGGATGTGTTAGTTCCCGAACTTTTTTCTTCAACATCATCTGACCTACAATACCAAAGAATTGAAATATGTCTTCAACTCTTCACACTCTGCCTCTAAATCCAGCGTTGTACCACTATCGTCATGACCGATAACATGCTCTTAAATATGTAATTTCTTCACACAAAAAAACATGAATTGGTTCTAAAGGAACACGAAAGCATTGTATTTGGAAACCAGCAAGTTGACACGCATAAGGTAACCCATGTGTAGTTCTAATGAAGCAACCACAAATATTCTTGATTGTACCAATTTTTTTTACCCTTTCTAGCTCATACCCTATGTGTTGTATACATTGCCTTGAAACAAAACCATGCAATATAACATAGAATGGAGTGTTATACTGATGCTCAATGTTGACAATACTTTTTTTGAAACGATGCTCTAATTGAATCTGCTAAAACTTCAGTATGGTGTTCAGAGCATCCCAACTTCGTCATAAATATCTCTGGCTTGTAGTCAATATGTTTTTCAGTCTTCAATTAGCAGACTCCACCCTAAATCACAATAATTAAACCATAATGAGTCAACATGATAAATTATGCTTAATAATAACATTGAAAAGAATTTTAAATACTTGTTCGTTGTTGTGTTCCCTAAATGAGTAACTATGTTAGTCCAAGCAACCACAAACCTTTCTTTACAGGGTGTTGACCATGTTCCATTCACGTACTTAACAAATAAAGGAATATTAGCACAAACAGACTCAAAGTACTTCAAGTGTGTGAGATACTTAGTTTCTCTATTAGCATACATGTTGTTACGTTTACTTTTTATAGTGTTTTGTTGATTAAAGTGTAGTGCTGGTAGTGATTAAGTCATCCAGATTATCCTTTTTGCGATTAAAGTTGTTGTAACTGTAATATTAGATTGGTTCAATTAATCAATAATATTTTATTTAGACACTTTATGTAAATTATATATATATATATATATATATATATATATATATATATATATATATATATATATATAGATTAATTTATTGATTGAATAGATTGTTCATAATTCTATATTTCATTTATTGTCTTAACATAGAGTAAGATCTGATATCGTCCAATACATATGCAATATTCTTTGTTGTCCGTTTTTGAAAAACTTTGTTTTTTTGATAAAATCTTTTTTTAAATGAATTTTTATAAGGTAAGTTTTACTAACCCCTTCTAGACTTTTCTCACACATATTCTCCCCCAACAGTTTGGTTTTGACGGAAGCAAAATCTACATTAGAGATGAAGAATATGAAGAGAATAAATATGAAGGCAGGTAGTTATTATGTGATCCAATTAGATGTAACTATTTCATTTGAATTTGGTTGTAATATTATCATATGTATTCAACCTCATGTGTTACATTATATATTTATGGATATTTTTTAGGTAGTTGTTTATGTCAGTGGTATTAAAATATGTATTTATCAAATATATGAATTCAAATGTTCTAATAGACAATTCCAAAGTCTATAGTTCAAACTCGTGTTAAGGGATTTTTGGCATAATCAAATTTCTATAATCTCAAATCATGGAGAATGGTTATTGTATTCATTTATGTGTTCTAAATTGCACCAACGTTATTTTGGACTATAGTAAACAGAAACTTGTATTAAATGATGTGTTTGGTTAATTTGTCATTCATATTAGAAAGAAAAAAAACAATAAACTCTACTTGCACATATCCAGTCAGAATAAACTTTAATCTAACTGCATTTTACTACAACCAAAGGACTACTCTCCATTTCTTTAAGATCAATGTTGATGTTATATTGTTTGATCTGAACACTAATCAGACTATTGAATATACGTGTGACACAAGAAGGGTGATTAATCTTAAGTATCATTGTTGTCAATTGAATATAGTTTACTTGTTCGGTTCACTAACATCAACTTCAACTTCAAAATGACGTTGATGTACTAAAAACTATGTTTTCAATAGTTGATTAATATTGTTCATAGGGCCAATCGAGTTAGACACTATTATAATCACATATGTTGATGTTATTTTTTAAGCCTGATTTGTCCCTAAACATTAGATGAGATTGCAACATTAAATTTGATGAAGTAACTAATTTGTCTAATCTTGTTTATGTTTAATTGTTGTTTTTAATTTATCACCACTTGTTATCGGTGGTTGACATGTTATTTCATCTGAATTAATGGAAGGTTCTTGTTCATTATGTTTATTCATGAACTCAACAAGTTCATATTTTAAAATTCAAAGGTCTAAAAACACACTCTGAATTCTATGGTTGAAATTTTTTTTTTTTTAATTCTAAAAATTTATGAAAAAGTTCAAGGGGGTGGAATAAGACTTTTTGTTATATTACAACATTTTTCAAAATATTTATTTATTTAATTCTATGAGGAATTTTTTTCCAACTAAAAAAATTTAGATGATTTTAATTGAATATCACAAAATTTATTTATATTAAGCGTTTGTTTGATCATGAGAGCAGGAAAACTACAACTAAATCATCATAAATAAATAAATCACTTCAAAGCCTAAAGTTTAAACATGTGTTTGGTTTCACATTTGCAACATCCAAAATTAATTCACTTTGATATATTTGATTGCTCTCAATTAAATATGATTATGCTTTTCATAATAAATATTCATTAACACTTAATTATGAAGAAAAAAATTGAGGGATTAGGATTGAATGGAAAGAAAAAAAAAAATCAAAATCCTAAATTTGACTTTTACTGTAGCTGTTGTTCCATCGCCAAGAGAGAAATTGTAGGCATATCCGCAGTAAAGCAGGAAATTTTCGCAGCAGTTGGTGAATAATAATAAATTTTGCACTAGAAATAGGCTACTTCTAAAACACACTATTGTCTTGATGTCACTTCATTTTTGGGATTAAAGGCCTTGAATCATAAGGAAATACAACAAAACAACTAATGTACAATGAAAAGGAAAACAAATTCATTTGTTCACATTTATTCCAATTTAGATTTTACAAAAGCCGCTTTTGGCTTACCAGTGAAGTTCTCACTTGAAACAGTTAAAAGCTGACGGAGAGACATTTGTCCCTCCCATAAATCCTTGTTTATTTCATACCTATGCTTAATTTCAAGAAACTTGTATCCAAGAAATGCAGGAAAATCCAACAGTTCCTGAATGTCACGATCCATCTCCTCTATCAAGTACTTCACCTTCTTCTCTAGAAATGCGTGATTATACTTCAGTATCTGTGGATGCTTCTTATTCATTGCAAAAATATCTTCAGACGACAAGCCATAATTCAAGAATATACTCACCACCTTCTGCATATTCTGACAGCTCATTCTAGTAGAATGCCCGATAGCTGCTGCCAACTCTTTTGTCCTATATTCATACCCAATCTTGACGAAAAACACAAGCTTATTCGCAAGGTCTTCGTGGAACGAAATCCTCAAAAAAAACTGTGCTTTGATCAATAATTTGAAGATATCACCGGAGTCTAAACCACATTCCTTAAGAAATTGTATTCTAGGACGCAGTTTCCTATCTCTGCTATTAGTGAAGATAGCAGGAAACACCAACACTATCCTATATATTTGTTGATCATCAAGGTCTGCAAAAGACCTCAAGAACTCTATATGTTTCTCTACATGTCTCTCACTATATCTCAAGATAGAAGGAAACTTATTTAGCACTTTCGCAGTACTATCCTCGTCTCCACCACTTAACTCAGTAAGAACTCTGATTCTCGGTTTCAACTGATAATCCAAATCATAGTTGAGAATTTTAGGGTATTTCACAATCAAATCAATACCACCAAAGGGTTTGAAGAAACTAATTATTCTTTCAATTTCTTCCATTGACTTACGACCAATCGCATTTGACAAACTCACTTTGTTAAGCACATGTACAATCTTGTCGACCGCAACTCCGCGGTCAAGAAGTAATTGAACCTTCTGAGGAAAATCATACAATTGTTTCGGTTCATTAACCGATAAAAGATGATTCAGCTTATCTTTCTCAAGCTGTCCAGGCAATTTATTTTTCAAAAAGCTTAACAATGGTTCAATTTGATTTGAAGTTAGCACATTTAATTGCTTTCTAACTATGTAATTGATGGACATTCGATCTAACCCGACAGATTGTAAAGAAAGAACGCGATCACGCAACGAATCCAGTGGTATCGAGGTAAGTTCGGAAGCATTGCGCAAGAGCAATTTGGTTTCGTCGAAGCTAATACCGATTTCTTCAAAGAAAGAGACAAGTGCCCCTGCAAATGAAAAAAAAAAAAAAGACAGTAAGAGATTGCTTACCAGGTGTTTGAGAAAATGTGTGTGAGAAGTTCATTTACCAAACTGGAAATCGACATTGGGCGTGTGCGAACTGCAGCGGCAGTGGATGGAGGGTCGAAATAGGAAAAGGAAGTTGTTGTTTGGTGGTTGTGATTTGGTGAGTGGGGAGATGAAGGGTTGAGTTTGAAGACGAGGGAAAAAGGTTGAGGGTAGACGGGAATGTGAAGGAAGAAAGGTTGTTGTAGAAGAAGAGCAATGGCATGGACGATAAGAGAATAGAGGGAGTGTTGATAGCGCCATTTCTGCAAAGTGACTGTTTCTCTAATATTCACGATGACCGCGCCTCCATGTGGTTTATATGATTCTGGGTGCAAACTGCAAAGTATCGCACAGATGTAATTAATATACCCCACACAACCCCACTCATACCTGACACCCCCTCATTCTTTTCATATTCTCATCTTATTTACTTAAAAAATTGCATTTTGAATCAAAAAAATTCCTGAAAATAACCAAATTTCTGATATTCTCATCTTATTTACTTAAAAAATTGCATTTTGAATATAAAAAAATTCCTGAAAATAACCAAATTTCTGATAGGCAAATTTGAAATTCCCAGTACTTTTTTTTCGTCCACGAAATCTCCGATAGTTATAATAATTATAAATTATCGGTAAATAATATCGGGTATTTTAAAATTATCGGTAAAAAATACCGATAATTTTAAAAAACCGGTATTAACTCTCACACATATATCGAGAATTCCAAATGTCCGATATACCGAAAATTTTAATTTTACATGAAATTTTCAGTAATATGACAGAGTCTTCACAAAAGTTTGTCATTTGTACTCCGGAACCGTCAGGATCGTCTACCGACTCGTGTAGCGATTACACTCAGTTCTTCACTATAGATAAAATATGTGTTATACCTAGACATAATATTAATTCGTTTGATTTCATGTTTTATGTTATTATAACTTGTTATGTTTTTCATCGACAAACTTTTGAGAGTCGAGCCGACGTATTAGTTTGGGCACAAAATATTGGGGAAAAAACATGGTGTTCCGGATTGGGCCTCAAGACTAAATTGGGCTATGGGCCAATTTGTCGAGCAGAGGTCCATATACTCGAGCAGGGACGTCTAGCAGACGGGCATGAACATCTAACGGTCGGGAATACATTCAGGACGAGCGAAGAGCAAGTCTACCATGTCACTTGC
Organism: Lathyrus aphaca; assembly: GCA_963966055.1. Classification (NCBI taxonomy): domain Eukaryota; kingdom Viridiplantae; phylum Streptophyta; class Magnoliopsida; order Fabales; family Fabaceae; genus Lathyrus; species Lathyrus aphaca. The sequence continues at coordinate 116,328,253 of OZ014524.1, read as the reverse complement.
CACGTCACCCAACTGTCCCTTATTATCTCCTGAAAGATAGGGGCAGTTGGACCAAGGACCAGACCTCTTAGCTAGGTCTTCACGCTTCTCACGCGTTCCTTAACAGTTCTTCTTTGGGCCTAGATGATCCAGCCCAAAGAAGGACCTTGGCCCAGTGCTGGGGGCTCATTATAAATACCCTTTTTCATTAAAGGGTCAGGTATTATGATTCACTCTAACTTATCTATTATATTGTACCTCTACTCACTTAAGCATTGGAGTACCTTGCAGGTACACCCCCCTTTCTCTCATTCTTCGGCCATAACACCAAGTCACTGGAAGGTCCTCCTGATCAGGTAAGATCAGTGGCGCCGTCTGTGGGAAACTAGCTTCCCCTTCTTCCACAACAGAAGATCAAAGCTCAAACACCATCCTTCCAGCATGTCCGAAGAACAACTCAACGAACGCAATCGTCCCCTCGTCGACTACACGATGGAGGACAATCTGCAATACCATGAATCTGACGCCCGGGACGGGCGCCCAGCCACCCCGTCTCCTGAACCCGAGAACAACGGGAACCCGCCTCAAGTTCAAGACCAGGTGGCTGACACGTTCCAACCCATCCCCGTTCCCGTCGAGGGGGACGTCACCATGATTGCTATGGTGAACGCCCTCAACCAGGCCAGCTTCATGCTTTACCAGCAGCACGAGAGGATCATGGCCCTAGAAGCTGATCGACAGGAGGGCCGACCCCAGCAAGAAAGGAGGACGCAACAACGTCCAGAAGCAACAAAGAAACGGGGGCGTCGCTCCCCAGAGCCCAACAAGAGTAGGGCGCGTGCCCGCCGTGACTCCGGTCGATCGGGAACCTCGACGAGGCGCGATCAAAGCCCCGACCATAACGAGTTCTCCCCACCGAGGAGCGACGAAGAAGACCTACATTGCCCCCTGTCACGGGCAATAATGGAAGCTCCGCTCCCCAAAGGCATGGAAAAGCCCCCAAACTTAGCCATCTACGATGGAACCACCGACCCCGACGATCACGTCGACAATGTCAACGCAATGCTCGACTACCGCAACGACATCATCGGGCACCTCAAATGCAGGCTGTTCTCGACAACCCTCAGGAAAGGAGCCATGGCCTGGTACAAAAGCTTGGCCCCAGAGTCCATCACATCCTGGAGAGTTATGAGATTCATGTTCACGAGGCATTTTACAGCCTCCCGACGCCACCCCAAGACAGAAGCAACCCTCGAAGCCATAGTGCAAAGGAAAATGAGACATTGCGCTCGTATATCGAACGATTCAACCAAGAGGCTGTCGAGGTGGACACCACGGAACACATGAAGAAATATCTCCTCGAGAGGGGACTCTGGCCCGGAAGCGAACTTAGCCGAGCGGTTGGGATAGAACCTCCCCGCACTTTGAATGACCTCTTGCATGAAGCCCAGACTTACATCAGATACGAGGAAAAGCAGGTTGCCCACAACGCCCGCAGCAGCCGCAACACCGGGGAAACCGACCATCCCAAGCGTGAGGATCTGAACATTCCCCTTCGCAACGGGGACAGGCGAAGGAAAGAAAAACCCCGCGAACCTCGGGAAGGAAGAGGCCCCGCGGGCCGATACAGCGAGTATACATTGCTGACAGCTCCCCGCGAGCGCATCCTCGCCGAATGCATCAACTCCGAATTCAAACAGGGCAGGGTGAGGTTCCCAAAACCTTCTGCGCCCAAGCCTCACACCGACAAGTCCAAGTACTGCAGGTTCTACAGAAGCCACGGGCATGTGACTGAAGATTGCGTTCACCTGAAAGACGCAATAGAGATTTTGATCCAAGAAGGACATCTCAAGCAATACACTAGGAGGAAAGAAACCTCCAAACACGAAGAGCCAGAAAAGAAGATACCCCGGGAGGACACTCCCCCCGACGACTCTTCCTATCAGGTGGCCCTTTGCATATCACAACCAGAAGACTTCGACTTTCCCGGTACACCACCAGAAGGGCGGATCACTGCTCTTAGCCCCTGGGAAGACTTTCCAACCGCCCTTGTCATATTAGGCGGGGGGATGAACGGCGAGGCCGCCGCTCTTTCGGTAAAACGCAAGTTCGACGAACTCCTTCTGACTGCACCCGAGCGAAAGGCAACGCTAACAAAATACTGAGGCAAGTCCAACCCAATATCCTTCTTTCTAAAGGAGCTTCCGGGCGGTTCCCCAACTCGGGCATCCCGTTGCTGATTAGGGCCAAGATGGCTCACTTCGACGTCCGATGCATTCTGGTCGACCAAGGCAGCTCGGTGGATATCATGTACGTCCACCTTTTCAAGACCTTAAAATTGGACAAAACTAACCTATCTCCCTACGTTGGATCCGACCTCCAAGGATTCAACGGAGCCACGACAAAGCCGTGGGGCTACGTCGAGCTCCTCGTCACCTTCGGAGAGCAAGAGACGGCCAGAGAAATCAAGATCCAGTTCATGGTCATAGAATGTCCCTCTCTTTACAACTGCATCCTTGGCCGCCCGACTCTAGCTGAGCTGACGACGGTCCCGTCTACCGTCCACATGAAGATGAAATATTACACCAAACTGGGCCGCGTAGTCACCATCCACGACGACATCGAAGCCGCCCGAAGGTGTTACGATGCCGCAGTAAAATGACAGGCTACAGTCAATATAAAGAGTAAAAAAAATCCCAGGGTCGAGGAGCCTCCCCTCAGGGAATCAACGCCATCGACCTCGATTGCCGCATCGTCCAGGACGAAACTGAAGAGCGGAAACCCACCGAGGAACAGGCTCCCGCTCACCCGTTCTGCCCAGTCCCGGACGGTGAGTTCGAGCTCGTCCCTCTGGGTGACGACCCTGACAGAACAGTAAAGATAGGCAAGGGGTTGCCCGAAGAAACAACGAAGCAACTCGCGATATGCCTCAGGGAGAACTCCGATCTCTTCGCATGGAACGCCGCGGAAATTCCCGGCCTAGACCCTGAGGTCGCATGTCACCAATTAGCTTTAGACCGGGCAATCAGGCCTGTAGCACAGCGTAGGCGCAAGCAGTCCCCCGAGAAAACGGAGGCTGCCGAGCGAGCTGTAAAAGACCTCTTAGAGGCAAATTTTATTTCTGAAGCCCAGTACACAACCTGACTCTCTAATGTAGTCCTCGTTAAGAAAAATAATGGAAAATGGCGTATGTGTGTTGATTATACTGATCTTAATAGGGCTTGTCCCAAAGATGCTTTTCCTCTCCCTAACATAGATAAACTCGTCGACAATTCTGCAGGTTTCAAACTCTTGTCCTTCATGGACGTATACAGTGGATATAACCAAATCCCTATGTCGGACATGGACAAGAGACACACGGCATTCATGACCCCGACCGACAATTACTATTACAACGTAATGCCTTTCGGACTCAAGAACGTCGGGGCCACATACCAGCGCATGATGAACAAAGTCTTCCGAGGAGAAATCGGGGATATGCTCGAGGTATACATGGACGACATGATCATCAAATCACACGAGGAGACCGACCACGCTCGACACCTTTGCAAAGTCTTCGAGCAGGCGAGACAATGCAAAATGAGGTTTAACCCTGAGAAATGCACATTCGGCGTCCGGGCAGGAAAATTCCTAGGTTTCTACCTCACCGAGAGGGGAATCGAGGCCAACCCCGACAAATGTCGGGCATTCTCTGAGTATCCTACCCCGAAATCTAAAAAGTCCATTCAATCCCTCAACGGGGTGCTCGCCTCGCTCTCCCGTTTCATCGCCAAATCTGCCCAACATGCGCTACCTTTCTTTAGACTCCTCCGTAAGGAGGCCAACTTCGAATGGACCGACGAATACGAACGGGCACTACTCCATCTGAAGAGGGTCTTCTCCGAACCCCCGGTACTGTCACGACCATTGGAAAGGGAGACCTTATACCTGTATCTGTCTGTAGCAACCGAGGCCGTCAGTGCCGCTCTAATCAGAGAAACCGACGAGGAATAAAAACCCATCTACTTCACGAGCAAATCACTTCAAGGCCCTGAGCTCAGATACCAACAAATTCAAAAGGTTCCATTAGCTCTCATAAACGCCGCGAGAAGATTACGGCACTACTTCCTCGCTCACACGATCAAGGTAAGAACCGATCAACCAATAAAACAACTCCTCGGGCGGCCAGACATGGCCGGCAAAATGTTAAAATGGTCGCTGGAACTTTCCGAATTCGATATATAGTACGAGAACAGGAAAGCTTTGAAAGCTCAAGCCCTGGCCGACTTTGTCGCGGAAATGACTCACAGCCCGGTACCAGCGGACGGCGCCCATAAATGGACGATCTTCGTCGACGGTGCCTCCGGCACGACGGGCAGCAGGGTCGGGATCATCCTCGAAAATGAGGACGGAATCCTGATTAAGGTCTCACTAGCATTAGCTTTCCCAACATCCAACAACCAAGCCGAATATGAGGCTTTCATCGTCGGTCTGAGGTTGGCCGAGGACCTAGGAGCAAAAGAAGTAAAAATATCAACAGACTCCCAGCTCGTGGCATCACAAGTACGGGGAGAGTACCAAACCAAGAACGACAACCTCATCGAGTATTTAGCTTTAGTCAAAGAAAGACTCGAAAAATTCGAGAAGTGGGAAGTTCCACACGTACCTCGCGAGCATAACACGCGAGCAGATATCCTATCGAAACTAGCTAGCACGAGAAGGAAGGGCGGAAAAAAATCAGTAATCTAAGAAATCCTTCCTCGACCTAGTATCGAGAAGCCACCTCCCCCACTTGAGGTTAACGTGATCGGGGATACCCATTGTTGGATGACACCCATCTATGATTGCCTCACAAAGGGCGAACTCCCCACTGACCCTAAAGAGGCGACCGCCACCAAACGTAGGGCGTGATCGTATGTCCTCCTCGAAGGGAAACTCTACCGTAGAGGAATCTCCATCCCGTTACTCAAATGCGTCGAAGAAGAGAAAGTTCTCGACATATTGGGGGAAATGCACCGAGGAATCAATGCCCAACATCCTGGAAAACGATCGCTCGCACGCAAGGCTCTTTGAGCAGGCTACTACTGGCCGACTATGCAACACGACTCCAAGGAACACGTCAAAAAATGCGACAAATGTCAACGACACGCCGACATGCACCTCGCACCCCCAAACGAGCTAAAAACACTCTCCTCTCCTTGGCCCTTCGCATGGTGGGGCATGGACATCCTCGGCCCATTCGTAACCGGGTCATACCAAAACAAATACCTCATCGTAGGAGTAGATTATTTCACCAAATGGATCGAAGCAGAAGCACTAGCCAAAATAACGGCGCAGAACATTCTTCGATTTTTCAAACGAAATATCCTCGCTCGGTTTGGCATACCTCAGGTCCTCATCACGGACAACGGGACACAATTCACGGACGGGGGGTTTCAGGACTTCATGGCCAGCTTGGGCACTAAACAACATTTCACATCCGTCGAGCACTCTCAAACCAACGGACAAGCAGAGCCAGCTAACAGGGTAATCATGCGCGGACTGAAGCGCATACTCGGTGAGTCAAAAAGGGAATGGGTCGAGGAGTTACACAGCATCCTGTGGGCATACCGCACGACGCCACACTCCACGACCGGGGAAACCCCATTCAGGCTAACATACGACAACGAAGCAGTCATCCCAGTAGAAATACGAGAGCCAACGAGACGCATAGAGGAGCCCCTCGACGAAGATATGAAAGATGAGGCACTTAGAGCCGAGCTGGATCTCGTCGACGAGATCCGCTCCGAAGCAGCTCTTAGGGAAATATCCCTAAAAAAAAATAGCCTTGCGCCACGACGCAAAGGTCATAAAGAGAGTTCCAGGTGGGCAGCCTGGTCCTGAGAAGAAATCAAAAAAACCCAAGAGAGGGTAAACTAGCCGCCAACTGGGAAGGTCCCTACCGCGTCCGCGACAAGACGAGCAACGGGGCCTACTATCTAGAAAACCTACAAGGTGAAGAACTCGCTCGACCATGGAACGCAGAGAAACTTAGACAATATTATAGCTAAATATGTCACGGGGAGACATGGGATGTACGACCACACTCTCCACCACCAAAACGACAGGAAGGATCCACGCTACCCAGGGACGAACACGACCTTTCCAACGAACACAACCCTCCCCGACATTGGGCAACTCAAACGAGCCCCAGCGTCGCAGTACCACGTTTGGTAGGGCACCCAGCTAGCGATGGGAAAGCCCAAGCCCCGAGGTTGGAGTTCTCCAATCGCGAACTCGACCTCGATTTTAGGCGAGCACAACGCCCGTTATCCCATCGGTTCCCTAAACCGGCGGGACCAACATAGTCGAGCATAAACAGTTCAAAAAATAGTCGAGTATAAACAGTTCAGACAAATATAGCAAATACAAAAATGAACGAAATCGAGCAAGGTAATAGCTAAATCGAAACATTCATTCAAACACGGTCGTAGCCAAAGAAAATACAAGTAAGCCCGAAGGCCAATATTCATACAGGCACCGAGGCTGTCATACATAGGCACACAGGCCATACAAATAAATAAAACAAACAAAAATACAAAGACTCCGCCCAGAGTTACTCTTCCTCTTCTCCCAGCTCCTCGTCCGCTTCGAAGGGACACACAATCTCCCCGTCAGAGACGCGGTAATTGTGAACCGACCCCTCCGTCACCAACCCAGGGTTCAATATTCTCAGCTGGTCGACAACATTGTTGAACCCTTCTTTGAACACGACCACCAGATCTTTGTTGAGCGAACGGATGTGTCCCACTAATTCACCCCGGGAACGGAGAGCGAGCTCCTCTTCATTCTCATCCGCCAGGGGACGAACGGTACCCTCGAGCAGAGCCAAACGAGCACGGAGCTCAACATTTTCCTCATCCACTTTCTTATGCTTAGCAGCTTGCTCCTCCAGGCTCGCCTTCTCCGTCTTCAGCGTGTCCCGCTCCACCTTTACTTCCTCCAGCTCCTTCTTCAACCCCTCCTGCAGTTGATGCTCCTCCTTGTAATCGGACAGGTCCTTTGACAACTTGTCATTTTCAGAACGGACCTTCAGAAGGGCATCCTCCAAGGAAGCCGTGGAAATGGAGGTGTCGGTCAGAACCATGGCTGTCTCCATCACCCTGATGACCGCAGCCAGATCCCTAGCCAACTCCTTTCGCTGGACATCGACATCCTGGCTCATGATGGCCTTCGCCTCGGGCATCGACACCGCAACAACACCTTCAGCTTTTAAAAACTCTTGCTTTATATAGCAAGGGGCAGTAGATAGCTCCCAGGGCCACCCGGATTACTGCCCCCCGCCAAGGTAGATCTGGCAAGAGCCCCATCCAAACGCTTCCGTTTGAGGAGAGGGGAGGTAGAAGGAGGCGGGTTGTCTTGTATTTGGATTGGAGAGGAGCGTTGAACGGGCGGTGGGGAAGTAGGCACCGGGCTAGCAGTATTCGAGGTACCTGCCCCAGAGTCACCAACCACTTCCTGAACACGGGGAGCCGCCTTCTTCTTTTTCTTGGGAACCCTGTCCAGGGCTCCTGCTTGGTTGGCCAGCTTGAGAACTCGGTCACGAGCAAAGGGCATAGCACCTGCAAAACAAAAAACACAAACATCAGCGAGCAAAACACGACAAAGCAAAATAAGAATAAAAGAACACCTACTCAACAATTCCATAGCCTCATCGTCCGTATCACACTCGAGCAAACCCTTCGTGTTGATGAGACGGGGTTCGCATATCAGCATCCCGACCTCATCGACATAAGGGACACCTTTGCGGTCGACGCAAACCGCCAAGTTGAAACTCTGCACATACTCTGCCAACTTCTTGTAAGCCAGTCTGTCCTCGACACCCAGACTCGAGAACTTCAACCGATAATGGTTGGTTGAAAGATCAAAATGGTCGGGCTGCCACCTCAACGGTATCCTCGACATAAGCTTCTCCTCCCCATCTGCATCTCGCTTATAATAATAAAGAGAATGCAGGGCAAAACGGGTGATCAGCCTCACCACATACCATCGCCCTTTGAAGTGTCGGGCGGAATCCACGTACGTCTTGAATAACCTCACCGGCTGCTTAAAGGAGACCCAGTTGCGACGCCCTCGAAGACCGGACCGTTGCACGTGAAAAATATGGAAGAAGAGGGGCAGAGTGCACCCGACGCCGAGGAAATGGCAAACTAATTTGTACGCCCGCATGAAAGCGATGGCGTTGGGGTGCAACTGCGACGGCGCCAACCTAAGCCACTTGAAGACCGACATTTGAAACGAGTTGAAGGGCAGCCCGACCCTCGCCTCTCGAAAAGCGAACTCATACATGGCGAACTGTTTCCCCGGGAAGCGATGACATATTCGGTCCGCCTCTTTAGGAGCACGACACTGCCAATTCTCAGACTCCTCGGGACCCAGATCTTCCACCTCGGTGTAGGCATGGATCGTTTCATCGCAAAAATAAGATTCTTCTTCCAAGGGTTCGTCCGCAACCCAGGATAGATCGTTTTATCCAGACGAGGAGACGTGCTCAGTGCCCCCCGGCACTTGCCTCCTCGACATTTAAGCGTCAAGTGAAAGGGCGTAAAACTAAAAACGCACGCCCCAAAACCTGACTACTAGTCTAGGACCGACGAAGGGGCGACCTTCGCGAGCGTACGAGCAAGTGAAGTCCTGACCCGCGAAGTGACGCTGACATAGACTCTACGCCCGCGGCCACCAGGCCCTCACTTGGTAAAATTCATACGCACATACCTGCCCGTGACATTCATGTGTGTATGAATTTTACGCCCGGGACATTCATACACGCATGAATTTTTCGCCCGTGGCATGCTCAAAACGCCCGGTTCATTCAAACGCATATGAAATTTTTGCCCGGGATATCCTAACCCTACCGAAAATTTTCACACTTATAATCTTACAGACTGTTCCTAGACTAATTCTACCTACTTTACTCAAATAAATCATGAAATCCCTAGCTACCAGACGCAAAAACATAAAAAACATAGGATTATAGGTGGTACCTGACATAGTGGAAACAGAAAATAGAACGGTGGCGCGCGAGCAAGGATGGCGTTTCAGGTGGCGGAGACGGGCGAAGAAAGGATTTTTCTTCAGAGCTTCCGGTGAACGTCAGAGCGAAAAAGTTCAAATGAAATGATTTATCCCCTTTATATAGTCATAAGCGCGTGGACAGACGCGCCAAGTCATCATTGCCTAGTGCCTACGCCGCCGTTTGCACAGTAAACGAAGTGACGCACCATTAATGCTGAGACACGTCAATCCATAGGAATCTTGAACGACGCCGAGCAACTGTACGTCTCCTCGACTCTATGAAACGTCCTCGACTCTATGAAACGTCCTCGACTCTGTTAAACGTCACATGTCCGACGAAAGATTTCAAACATCACACGCCCGACGAAAAAGAATACAACAGTTAACTCTGTTAACATCATGCTCGACTCGGCTATGCGCCCGCTGCTTTATCCAACGTGATTGCGCCCGACTACATTACAATTCGTCGTTCCGACTCGGAGACTCGACTTAGGGGGCTCCTGTTCCGGATTGGGCCTCAAGACTAAATTGGGCTATGGGCCAATTTGTCGAGCAGAGGCCCATATACTCGAGCAGGGACGCCTAGCAGACGGACAAGAACATCTAACGGTCGGGCATACATTCAGGACGAGCGAAGAGCAAGTCTACCAGGTCACTTGCCACGTCACCCAACTGTCCCTTATTATCTCCTGAAAGATAGGGGCAGTTGGACCAAGGACCAGGCCTCTTAGCTAGGTCTTCACGCTTCTCACGTGTTCCTTGGCAGTTCTTCCTTGGGCCTAGCTGATCCAGCCCAAAGAAGGACCTTGGCCCAGCGCTGGGGGCTCACTATAAATACCCTTTTTCATTAAAGGGTCAGGTATTCTGATTCACTCTAACTTACCTATTCTATTGTACCTCTACTCACTTAAGCATTGGAGTACCTTGCAGGTACACCCCCCTTTCTCTCATTCTTCGGCCATAACACCAAGTCACTGGAAGGTCCTCCTGATCAGGTAAGATCACATGGTATTATTGTTGTCACAATTCATTCTGATATTGCAACTAGCAATCGAGGAAGAAAGGATAAATTGATAATGGGTTGTGAGAGAGGAGGAAATTATAAAACGAAAAAGTCTGAAACTAGTCATTCATCGGAGAAGGATGGTCTCGCTAGTATGAAAGTGAAATGTCCCTTCGTCTGAGGTCTTCACCAAGTGGTAATGGTTGGAGGGTGAGTGTTATGTGTGAGTTTCACAATCATAGACTGAGTTAGAATTTATCAGGGCATGACATATTGTACCGTCTAAAATCTAGAGAGAGACCATTAGTGAATGACATGATGAAGTATAACATGCCTCCGAGACACATAGGTGTCGTGTTGAAAGACAAAGCTCCAAAAAACCTTACGAGTGTCGAGAAAGTATATAAAGTTATATCTACGTACCATGAAAGCAAGAGAGGTTCATTGACGGAAATGCAAATGATGTTGAGTCTTATTCAAAAAGAAAAGTACATGTGTTGGACAAGAAACAAGGAAGACTCAAATGTAATTGCTGATATTTTCTGGACACATCCTGATTCAGTGAAGCTGTTGAATATGTTTCATTTCGTTTGATTTTTGATTGCACATACAAGACTAATAGGTACCGGTTACCGCTGCTTGAGATTGTTGGCGTTAAGTCAACAAAGTTGACGTTTTCGGTAGGCTTTGCCTACTTGGAACACAAAAGGGAGGAGAATTTCAAATGGGCAATGGAGAAGCTGAAAGAGTTGTTTTTTCTGAAGAATTGCTACCAAATATTGTTGTGACGGACAAAGAACTTGTCTTGATGAACACACTCGAAGATGTGTTTCCTAATTCAACACATGTGTTATGTCTGTTCCACATTTCCAAGAACGTTAGCATGAAATGTAAGAAATATGTTAAACCAGGAAGACATAAACATGTTATGGAGCTGTGGAACAACATCATGTATGCTAATAGAGAAAGTGAATATCTCATACACTTGAAGCAATTTGAGTAGGGGTGGCAAAACGGGTCCGGCTCGTTGGGCATGCCCGTTTTTCCCGCACTTTAGTGCGGGGTGGGCCAAGGGTTTAGGCCCCCAACCTCTAAAGTGTCTGCCCCGCCCCGTCCCATTTTCGTCGCGGGTTTTTGCGGACATGCATATTTACTTAAATTTTTGTATTTTTAGGTTTAAAAATTGAAATGCCTGCGGGCTTTCCCCGCCCTCACTTTTTTGCGGGGAGGGCTTAGGTTTTAGGTCCGCATCCTTAAGTTTGACCGTCCCGCCCCGCCCCATTTTTTGCGGGCTTTTGCGGGGCGGGTCTAAACGGGGAGAGCATGCCCGTTTGCCACCCCTAACTTTGAGACAGTTTGTGTTGATATACCTTTGTTTATTAACTATGTGAAAGTAACATGGTTGACACCGTATAATGAAAGGTTTGTTTCTACATGGACAAACAAAGTTACTGACATCTCTTTTGATTTAATTAATTAAGATAATTGATGTCTAATTGTGCTTTATATATTACGGTTTAGGGCGGAGTCTGCATATTGGAGACTAAAAAATATGTTGTCACATAGTCGGGGAGATTTGTCCCGCAGATGGGATGTTGTTAACGCCATGTTGAAGTTGAAGTTAGGCTCAATTAGAGCGTCGTTTGAAAAGAGTTTTGTGAACATTGAGCATGGGTAAACACTTCATTCTACACCAATTTACATGGTTTTGTGTCAAGACAATGTATACAACACATAGGGAATGAGCTAGAACGGGTCAAATTTGTTGGTATAAACAATGATATGTGTGGTTGCTTCATTAGAACTACACATGGTTTACCCTGGGCGTGTCAACTTGTTGGCTTTCAGATATAAGGTGTGTTCATTCCATTAGAAGAAATTCATGTTTTCTGGAATAAATTACACATTCAAGAGCATACTGACGGACCAGAGGATAATAGATCAAAGATGGATTTAGACGCAAAATGATAGGATTTAAAGACATATTTCAATTTTTTTGGATATTGTAGGTCAGATGGTGTTGAAGAAGAAAATCAGAGAACTAACTTATCCAACCACGTCTTTTATGCATCCATCACCGGTGAAGTACAAGCCGAAGCGAGGAATTAAAAAGAGCAGAAAGGGTGAAGAGAGTGATGTGCGCCGTGAACCCTCACTGTAGGAGTATGTTTCCCCTTCGCATGGGAGTCAGACTACTGATACATCATGTACAAAATCAATAGCGAGTCAACACTTTAGTCAATCGTCCATTGTATCTTCTAAGCACAAATATTTGTCTTAATTTCCTTGGTTTATGCATTCATACATTGATGACATAATTGATGTGGATGACGATGGAAATTGTGATTTTCGGGTTGTTGCAGCATTACTTGAATGGGGTGAAGAGTCTTGGGCGTTGATTTGGACTCAGTTGGATGCTCAAATATATCAACAAAAATTATTTTCCAAGTTGTTCGATGACACTGTGGATATGGTTTGAAGTTCCTTAAAAGTAACACATTTGGGTGCACAGGGTAGAGATAAATGGATGTCGATTCCTGATATAGGTTATCCTATTGCGACCCGGTACAATTTGGTTTTTGTCTCCCTTTCAATGACACTTAACAAAACCTACTTCCCTTTGATCATAGCTCCATCTATGTTTGCAAGTAGGCATAAAATGATTGTTGTTGGATTTGTAAACAACAATCATTGGGTTCAGGTAAAACTAAAACTTGATAGTCCTTTGCCTCCAGTCACAACTCAGTGAAGAGAGAATTGTACTGAAGAGCCAAGAGCCTGGGAAACAACATATGCAGGACGGATTAGACATTGGGAGGAAGAAATTAGGAAGTCAAAGTAGTTTTATATGTAATGTTATCTTGTTGATGTTATGTATTTTTCTCCGTTGCAAATCATTCATATTATCCTTATTGTTGATCATACACTATAGGGGAAGAGAAATGGAAAAGACTGGTTTTCCAATCATTTTTCAAATTCTGGAGAACTACCGGGAATTTCAATTTATCTGAAATTCCCGGTATATCGGGTTTTTCAAATTCGCGGTAAGACCAATTTGTTTTGGAATTTCTAAAATACCGATATCTTATACCGGTAATTTGAAAATACCAGGTATTATCTACCGGTATTTTAGAGATTCTCGGTACAATCAAAAAATCTGGAAAAACACCTAACAAACAGCGAAATAACCGATACAAGTTTGAAATATCCGGTATTCGTCCGAAAATTTCGAAAAATCGGCGTAAATTGACATGGATAAAATGATCATTTTGCCTCTAAAGGGGGGTGTCAGGTATGATTGTGGGGGTGACAAGAAGATTCATCATCGCACAGGATATGATTTACATGAAAAGAAAATGTCTTTATCAATCTATCGCATAAGAGCATTTCTTATCTCAACGCCGGTGAAAAAACACTCAATAAAAAAATTAAAATATCTTACATCTCCAAATATACATGGTCTTAAGTCAAAACATTAAGTGTTTTGAATATGTATTTCCGAAATATTTTAAAACGTATTTCATGTATTCTTTTCTAAGAAAATGACATATATAAATCTAGATAGTCAAAATAAGTCATCAACCGATAAACAATAAAGCCAAAATACACAATAAAGTCGAAATAAATCCAATCTTTCTCTGAAAAATAAGTCGGAAACTAAATCTAACAGTTGCCAAAAAACTGCTCGAATCAGTTACAAATTCCCCTTCAATCCAATCTTCAAATCCCTCTTTAAAAAACTCTCCTTCCTCAATCAGAGCGGATCACAATTCACACACCATCACTCTAAATTCTTTGTAAACTTGGAATTCTTTGTAAACTTGGAATGTTGGATTTAACATCTTAAAGTTGTAAACTTGGAATTCTTTGTAAACTTGGAATGTTGGATTTAACATCTTAAAGTTTTTGGTTGAGATATGGTTTCTTCCTCTCTTTTGATTAGTTCACTTATTTCATCAATAACAATAAAAATAATCAACATAGATTCCACAATTATTTCATCCATTAGATACTCAATAACCATAATCAGAATTGTAACAAAATCAGTCCACTCATATTGATCCTCCACTTTGGCATCATTATAAGCATCACAACCTGATACATTAATTCAGGTCTACATTTAAGACCGAAAGTTATAGCAGTAAAACCAGATAGTTTTCAGGTCTACATTTAAGAGAGAAAGCTATAGCAGTAAAACCAGATACATTAAAGACAAATCCCTAACACTTCAACAAGACTTCTAATAAGAAAACTCTTGCTTGATTTTATACCTATCACTTGGATTTTTCTTGGCAGCCAATATTTACCTAGTCAAATCTACAGAACACGGAATAAAATTTGCAAAACAGATAAAGGACCAAGTGAAAAATGATTTAAAATTTTACATGCATTCTAGAAAAGCAATAAACACAGCAGATGACATTGTTAGAGGAAAATATGTTTCGTGGAAGTTATGTGCAGCACACTCAATGGTGCATCTCTTTCATTTTACAATCACAGGTTACCCAAGTGTACATTATTGTCAAACTTTGAAACTTGTTTTGCACTCGAAACACCAGAGTCTCAATATAAACTTCCTATGCAACTTCTGGCTCCAAAGAAATTGTGATTATCATCCGCTAACCATGTACAAAGCTCTTGTGTTCTTACAAAATGAGTTTCTCTTGGAAGGCCTTTCATTCTTGCACAGAGGGTTCTTTAGCTAGATCAAGCACTATAGGCTCCAATTTATCTGCTTCACCGTCTTCTTTGGGTATGATGAGTCCATAACCTCCTTCTTTTCTTTTGTATATGATATTAACCTCCCCTAAAACAAAGGAAATACATTCATTTAGTTCCCAATATAACATCAACAAAAAATAGAGGGACAAGAAAATGGTGTGAGAAACAAGGCCAGACGAAAGACATAAAATAATAGTATTCACTCACCAGTTTCTTCATTTCGAAAAGCATAGAAGTCATGATCAACATTTTCCAACTGGTCAATTGCTTCAAACACAGTTAACGGAGGCATGTCAAAGTATTTTGTTCGAACAACCTGTATAAAACAACATCAGAATTCTCCTGATTAGCCAGACATCAATCTACAGATATCACAGGAGCAAATCTTCTTCACCCAGAATTGAAATTTTTCTACTCAAATTGCTGAACGATTTTCAATACTATTTCCAGAATCTATCACAGCCTAATAATTCAATAATTACATGAAAAGCAGGCTAAATTAATAGAGAGAAAGAATGAAAACATGGTTGACAAATGGCATGTATCGATTATCAAATACTAAGGTACCAACCAACCTCTTCAATAAGTTGTTCATCCTCCTCCTTCAGTGGGGAAATTTCAATTTCATCCTCTTCATCCTCTGACGGTAGCGGCAAAATAGGCTCCCTGAATTTCAACTTCAACTTATTGGATCCCTTCATGTGGCGACCATGATCCGTTTCTTTTTCCTTGATCTTTCTCAACTTTCTCTGAATGATGGAGGACACCAAATCAATACTCCCATAGGTAGTTTCAGCGTCTTCCTCAGCCCGCACAACCCCATGCCTCTTAGTAAATAAAGTCACCTAGTTAACCCAAATCATAGAAATCAACTAATCAATTCAAAACCCTAACCATTCCTAGATTACAAGTTACAAGAACAAAACCAAAATAGAGTGATCTACCTCACATCTGCGCGTTCTGGGCCCTGGGCCAAATTCTCCTCCTCCGCGAGTAGATAGTCGGACATCAACTTCCCTCACAAGGTAGCTGTGCTTCTGAACCGCTCTCCCCACTTTGTCCTCGATGTGCTGCTTCACCGCATCATTAAGCTGAACTCACTCACAGTAGTACCAACACATATACATTACAGTAGTTAGTTACAGTACGCATAGCAATAATGATTAGCAGTGATAAAAAGGAAACGAAGTACCTCCATGTTTTTACCCTGGATGATTAATTTGACGGAAGAGAGTGGACCGTCCCAGGACATGCGAATAACCCGGTGTGTTGTTGTTGTTGTTGTTGTGGCAGCATAGTTGAATTTGAGAAATTGTTTTGTGCTTTCTCCTTTGAAGAATGTGGTGGAGGAGATTTGGGGAGATAGAGAGAGTACAGAAAGGCGGCAAGTGGGAGAAGGGGAAGATGGGAGAAAGTTAGTTTGGAAGTTGAAGTGAGTCGCCATTGCCATTGGAATGAAGATTGTTGTAGTAGTGCAGTGTCAATAAATGAGGGGAAGAAGAGGAAGTGGTGCTGGTGGGGTGAGGGACGGTGACAGCGTTAATAACCGTTGATTGTCTCTTTCCTTTTTGGATCACGATGAATATTTACACGCGGGCCATTCTCCGGTCTTCTGCCATTTTATCCATAACAATTTTCGGTATTTATTTATGGAGATTAATTGCTATGCATTCATATTGACAATATTATTTTATGAGTTTTGTATTATTTTATAAATTTTTAAAATAAAAGACAAAGTTATTTATTGTAATGTCTGTGTATTTTAATTAAATTTTTTATTTATGAATAATATAAATAATTTTTAAATATTTTAGCTTTAAAAATAAATAATCTAATAATATCTTAGATTAATTGATAGCGTTATGTCTAATTTAATAAAAATAAACTATTATTTGAAAAATTCTCCGAGATAGTAAAATAATTCAGTTTTAATTTAACATTTAAAGAGTCACGTATAAATAACACACGTATGTCTATTTGGATGGTTTAAAATTAAGGTGCGTTTGATTTACTAAAAAATAGAATAAATTTTATTTTTTTTTAATTCTGTTTAATACATAAATTTATCATGGGACAGGACAAATTATATGGCAAGAGATATGATAAAACATAAATTTTTATTCTTCATTATAATCTGGGAAATTTTTTTATCGCAAACACAAATCATAAAAAAATATCAAATACAATTTTTAATATCTTGATTTATAAATATAATATTAATATTTTATTTCTTAATAAAAAAAATTATAATAAAATCATATTATTTTTGTCTAATACATAGACATATCAAGTAAAGTAGAATAATTTTTTTTTCTCTTCATCTTTTTTCTTCTCCTTCTCATCATTTAATATTTTGATTTAGAAATATCAATATTTTATATATTAATAAAAATATTATAGTAAGAATTATATTATTTAGTGCATAGATATATCAAATAAAATAGACAAAAAATTATACAGTGCATCGACCATCAAACAGAGTACAAAATAAAAATTTGTCTTGTACTGTTATGTACTATTTAGTATTGTTCTTTTCAGTACTTCTTATTTTACAAATCAAAGACCCCTAAACGGAATAGAACGGAGCGGAATGAAACATAACAAAACATAAACTTCTTTACATTGTTTGAATATTTTACAACAAAAGGAAGCTGATATCTCATTCTACTGTTTCAAAATTAGACAGAGCGGAAAATATTTTAATTTTTTATTCCATTTTTACCTCTTACTTCAAAAGCATTAATATTGTTAGTCATATATTTATTTTATATAACACAATACAAAATAAATATTTTTATAACAAATCAACAATTTATTTGTAACATATCAAACAATTTATTTATAAAAATTATGTTTTTACTAATTGTTGTTTCTTCAACTAACGTGAGCAAATTATTGTTGCTCCATCAATTAATGTTCAATTAACATGAGCAAATATTGTCAACAAATTCTAATACATGAATTTTTTTCCCTCTTATATTAAAACCAAAACAATTCAATCCCGCCAAAATTGATATTTTGTATCGCCTAAATTAATAGCGCTTTTAAAGAAAGTGTTATTAAAAAAGAAACAAACACATTTATAATAGCATTTTATGGTCGGACGCTATTATAGGATGTAGACATTGTGATTTTGATAGCACTTTGTAAAAAAACGCTAAAATTAAACTTCAAAACGCTATTAATATTGTTCACTAAGATATCACTTCTTAAAAAACACTATTATTTTATTACTCTAAGATAGCATTTTTTGAGAAACGTTGTTATTTTATTACCTTATGTTAGCATTTATAAAAAAAAAAGTGTTATTTTATTATAAAATATATCATAAATTATAAAACAAATAAATAAAAACATAACACATTTTGGTAGATTATTTTTCTTTTTGGCGCACAATTTTTGACCTAAAAACAAAATACAAACATGATCCTTCAAACCTTCCAATAGAGAAAGCTCCTTCAAGCCTTCCACACACTCACGTCGTCGTTTATAGGAAATCTCAGCCAAGTCGCCTACCTTCAAACCCTCATACGATTCACTCACGTTGTCGTTTATAGGAAATCTCAACCAAGTTGTCTACCTTCAAACCCTCATATGATTCATTCACTCGCGCCGTCGAACCCAACCACACACTCTTCTTCTTTCAATTCACGCATTCTTCACCATAATTCATCGACTCACTATCGATTCACCACCGGAAAGAGGAAACACGATCGATTTAAATTCACCTCCTATTTACCACTTAAACAGAAATAGTAATCGCCAAGAAGAAAGAACGAAGAAAACACATTCTCCTTCAAACTCAGTCCTTCATCAGCTCACCACCGTCATCCCTCTCTTCATTGGTATATAATAATCTTTCTTTTCTCAGATTACTGCTTTGCATTGTAAATTATAAAATTAGGGATTTGAAATCAATGATAATTTAGTCTCTACCATTGTTGACTAATTATAAGTGAATCATAATTTTATGATTTTTGCAATATTTTAACCTAAGGTATTATCAAATACACTTTCGAATTTAGGAGAGACAAAACCTGCATCATTAATTTAGTCTCTACCATTGATTACCTTAAATTTACATCCCATTGAGTATAGATTTGGGCTTACCATAAAGTTATAATTCACCAAAACATGTCTTGAATTTCATTCCAAGTTGTCTTTCTCATAACTACCTACAGAGAAATCAACACACTAAGATAAGTGAATGACATAATACAATAGATGTTAGTAAGATTGAAAATATTTTCAACAAATCACCCCTCATTATGGGAGGGAAGCCTTGAGAGAATGCAGTTAAATCTGTGTGAGGCTACTTATACAATGTAGTTGAATATGATACACACCATAGTTTCATAATTTCAAAATTGTTATTGAAAAAAAAATCATAGAAAATTTCATTTTCTTATTGAAAATTTCGAGAGAAAAAAATGAATATCGGAATTTTCGAAAAAAATTCCAAAATTTTCAAAAATATTTTCATACTATCGAAAATTTTGAAATTCCAGATATTCTATCAAAATTGTTCTTCATATGTTTTTTTTGAAATTTTTCATTTTTTATCGGAAATTTCAAAATTTTCAATAAAAAATTAAAAATTCGAAATTTTTCGGGAAAAAACAGATAAATTTCAAATATTTATATTGTTATAAAAGAATATAATTGTAAAAACACTAAAAATGAGAGGTGTCTGATACAAGTGAGGGGTGTCAAATTAAATGTTAGTAACTTTTCATCTGGTGCTATTATCATATGTAAAAGAAAACCACTTTAAAAAGTTATTTTCAAAGTAATTTACAAAATACTAATTAGTGTTATAATAATAAGAAAATATTATTATTAATATTTGAAATATATTGTGAATAGTAAAAATCTTCTATCAACGAAGATTTTCAACTTTGCATAGTAGAATGTGTTATTACATTCGAGTAACATCTCATCACTAAATATACCACACATTGGGTATATGTAAATACACACGCAAAAATTTCTAAGACAAATAATATACACTCTCAGTCTCTTCTATCTCTTTATATTATGTTATTTTTAACATATTATCAGCACAATCGTTTATATCAAAAGTTTTTACTACACTAGGTATATATTCTATACTTATCTCTTTAATCTTATTATTACTATTATTAGTATTGTTTGCCCCTATTATAGAAAATTTGCAACTTGTCAAGTACTATATAATAAGTGTGGCTATTCTTATTATAAATTTTGGCGGAAGTTTAAAACCCCATATTCAATTACTAACTTTTATATTTAGTGGAGGTTTAAAAACCATCATATGATGTTATTAACTTTTATATTTAATAGATGTTTAAAAACCCCCATATATCGTTAGTGACTTTTATATTTAATGGAGGTCTAAAACCCCATGTAGATACTAACTTTTATATTTAATGGAGGTTTAAGAACCCCATATGCAGATACTAACTTTTATATTTAATGTAGGTGTGAGATATTGGAACATATTCTAGGGTTAGCATGTCGTCGAAGTTCGCTCACATGTTATTGTTTAATTGAGTCATGTGTTATGGATCTAATTGTTTAAGTTAGCTTGTACCCTAAGTTAGCTTGTAATGGATAACTGTTAAAAAGTCCATTAGGTTAGTGTGTTAGTTTTCTTATAAATAGCATATTGGTGTCTCATATTTAGTATAAGGGAAAATATGAAGATAAAACCCTAATTCAAAAGTGAGAGAGGTTATTTGTTATTCTTGTATACTTGTAATCATGTTTCAAGAGAAAAGAAAGAATAACAATTTATAACCAATCCTTTTATTTGTGGTTACCCTAAACCCTAACCCTTGTGGATTTCCTAACTGATCAAGGAACCACTTATACTTTGTTTCTAAGGTATCTGATTCACAACAAATTGGTGCGGTGAGCGTGGATAAGATGCATTCAACAAAGTATGAGATTGAAAAGTTCACCACAATGAACGATTTCAGTCTGTGGCGCTTGAAGATAAAAACCCTACTAGTTCAGCAGGGTTGTTTGGAAGCGTTGAATGAAGAGGAACCCATGAATGATGCATTAATGGCAGTTGAAAAGATGTTGCTGAATTGCAAGTTTTTCCACTGTATGCAGTTGATAATGTTGCATGAAGAAAACTAATTTTGTTTTCTTGTTGTTATAGAGTTTGTTCCAAGGTGGAGATTTGTAAGATATTGGAATAAATTCTGGGGTTAACATGTCGTTGAAATCCGCTCACATGCTGATGTTTAATTGGGCCATGTGTTATGGATCCAATTGTTTAAGTTAGTTTGTACCCTAAGTTAACTTGTAATGAATAATTGTTAAAAAGCCCATTAGGTTAGTGTGTTAGTTTTCTTATGAATAACATACTAGTCTCTCATATTTAGTATAAGGTAAAATAGGAAGATAAAACCCTAATTCAAAAGTGAGAGAGGTTATTTGTTATTCCTGTATATTTGTAATCATGTTTCAAGAGAAAGGAAAGAATAACAGTTTATAACCAATCCTTTCATCTGTGGTTACCTAAACCCTAACCCTTGTGGGTTTCTTAATTGATCAAGGAACCAATTATACTTTGTTTCTAAGGTATCTGATTCACAACAGGAGGTTTAAAACCCCGTATGCAGTTACTAGCTTTTATATTTAAAAGAGGTTTAAAACCCCATATGTATATTCTAATATTTATCATATGTGTTCTTCTACCTTATATGTTATCTGATATTTATCTCCAACGCTTATAACGCTCATATGATTTTTAACACACTTAATTTTGGGTTTTATATTCTTTTAATCATAATTAACCTTTTTTCCCTTTCCCCGACGATAATATAACAACAATTTTTTTCTTCAAAATTATCTCTATAAATATTTTAACTTCTTCCATAATTTTTTTCACACCATTCTCAGTATATCTACCCATATTTTTCAAATGGCTAAAATTCTTCTTTTGTTCATCACTCTACTTGTAATTATTTTGTTTCTTATCAGTATTATCAAGCGTGAAGAATTATATAATAATTTTGTAGCTTTAATAATAATTATCGTCTTACCATTACTACTCATAGATTGGTTTATTAGTAGAGGTTTCTGAATAATATGTATTCATTAAATAAATTGATATTCTTGTTAGTTTATTAAATATTGATTATGTTCATCTGAATTATAGATATAATCATGTCAAATCTTAAGCATCAATTCAAAATTCTAAGCATAATTGGGGATAACTTCATAACATGAAATAAAAATTTGTTCGAATGCCTTACATGCGAGGGACTTAACAAAATACTTGAATGAGACGATTCTGGAAAATCGACAGACAACCCAAATGAAATGGAAAAGAGAAAGTCAAAAGTGAATAAAATAATAAAGCATCATCTTGAAGATGAATTACAAACAAAATATTCAAATGCTAAAGATCCCAAGATTTTGTGGGACAAAATTAACGCATGATTTGGACATCAGGAGAAAGTTTTATTACCCTCGTTAATGGATTAATGGAGCGGGTTAAGGTTCCAAGACTATAAAGTGTCATTGCACATAACTCTGCTATGCACCAAATTATATCACAACTTGAATTTTGAGGCACATTTATAACTGAAAAAGAAAAGTTGGAAAAAAATTTCAACTTTCCATGAATCTCAAGTATTATTGCAATAATAATATAGAATGAGAGAATTTATTGAGTATTCTAACTCAATTGCATCCCTTCTGGTGGCAGAACAAATTAACGAGTTCCTTACAAAAAAACCACAAGGAACAATAACATATCCTGAAATTAATGCCTCGACCTTTAATCGTAGGCGTGGTGTATTTAATTGTCTTAAGATACATGATGGTCATGTTAGTTTTGATGGTAATAATGGTCGTGCTCATTTTGATGGTCACAGTCAAGGAAGATATCATGGTCGAAACCTTTTTCACGGTCGAAACCATTTTCATGGTAGAGGACGTGGATGAGGTCATATGAATAATTATAGATCTCTCATATATGACCAAAATAATTGGAATTGCTAAGGAAAGGGTAAGTATATACAAGAAGGTCCCTCGAGAAATTATGAGGATATATGTTACACACGCAGAAAGAAAGACCATTGGTCTGAGGTGTGTAGAAACACCAGAACATTTGTGAAAATACAAATGACTTCTGTAAAAGAAAAAGGAAGAGACGTGTATTTTAATGAGATTGAACCCATAAATGATAATATTTATATTTGAGAATGTTGATTTCATTGAATGAATAATGAATTAAGTAACTATTTGAATAATGTGTGATATGCTTGTATTAACTTTATATTTGGAATATGTATTAACTTAAGAATATGTATGTTGTTTTATGTATCTTATGTTTGCATGAAATAAATGTTAAATATGTTGTTGATTTACTCTCTATTTACTCTTATTTTTATTTTAAGAAGGTTAGACATGTAAAGTGTCAAAGACATTTGCATTCTGGACAGTGGGACTACCCATACAATCCTCAAAAGTAAGAAATATTTTACTGAAATAAATCATACTAAAGGTGTAATAAATACAATCTCAGGTCCTGTAGATTTGATTGAAGAAACATGCAATGTTATGTTCATATTGCCAAATAGGAAAAAGTCTGTCATTAATAATACTTTATACTATCCAAAATCAAAGTAAAATTTGTTGACTTTTAGTGACATATATAATCAAGGATATGATACTAAAACTGCAACTGAAGGTAACATGAAATACATTAATATCCCTGCTAATGTTTTGGGAAAGAAGAAAACTTTAGAAAAACTACCAAAATTACCTTCTGGATTACATTATACATATATACACGAGATTGAATGCAATTTAGTAGTAAAAGAAGATCCCAAAATTTTGACTTTATGGCATGACTGTTTAGGTCACCCTGATTCAACAATGATGCGTAAAATAGTGGAAAGTACACATGGTCATCCATTAAAAATTTAAAACTTACAAAAGAAGATAGATCATGTAAAGCTTGCTCTCTTGACAAACTAATAACAAAAAATTCACCAGACAAGATTCATACATAATTACCGGCATTTCTTGAAAGAATTCAAAGAGATATATGTGGACCTATACATCCATCGTCGTGACCATTAAGGTATTTTATGGTATTGATTGATACATCTAGTAGATGATCATATGTATGCTTACTGTCAAGTCGTGATATGACATTTGCAAAAACATTTGCACAAATAATTAAACTTAGAGCTCAATTTTCTGATTATACTATAAAGAAAATTAGACTTGACAATGCTGGTGAATTTACATCTGAATCATTTAATAATTATTGCATGTTGATTGAAATTACTGTTTAACACCTTGTTCCTCAGGTGCATACACAAAATGGTTTAGCGGAGTCATTAATCAAACATCTTCAATATATTGCTAGACCATTAATAATAAGAACTAAACTATCAGTTATTGTTTGGGGTCGTGCAATTTTACATTTAAGGCCAAATGTTGATCATAAATATACTCCTTATCAATTGCAAATTGATAAGGAAACTAATATTTCACATTTAAAGATTTTTGGTTGTGCAGTATATGTCCCAATAGATCCACCACAAAGAACTAAGGTGGGACCTCAAAAGAGATTGAGAATATACGTCGGGTATGAATCACCATTTATTATTAGATATCTTGAACCTTTAACAAATGATATTTTCAGGAAAGATTTGATGATTGTCATTTTGATGAAATAAAATTTCCAATATTAGGGGGAGAAAACAAACAAGCAAAAAATGAAATATCACGGTATGTACCACATTTATTACATTTGGACCCATATAATAAACCATGGGAAGAAAATGTACAGAAAATTGTGCACTTATAGAATTTAACAAATCAACTGCCAGATTCATTTACTGATTTGAAAAGAGTTACAAAGTCACATGTACCAGTTGTAAATGTCCCAACTCAGATTGAGATTTCGAAATTAAATGATGTAGCAAGAACATTTAAGACACACTTGAAGCGTGGACGACCTATGGGATCCAAAGACAAAAATTCCCCAAAAAGAAAGGGAATAAAATAAGTGAATTTGATTAAAATTGATCTTGAAAAGATACTAGATAATAATAAATTCACGATTGAAAAACGTGCTCTCGAAGAAGCACAAGATGATGATAATAAGATCATTGATAATGAAACTGAAAACAAGAATGATCTTGAGATTTCAATTAACTATGTTAGTACATGAAATTTGTTGAACCGAAAAGGAATGAATATTGGTGAGATATTTTCATTCTCAGTTGCATGCGAAGTTATAAATAAAAATAATGATCCTGAACCCCAAACTATGAATGAATGTCAAAATAAACATGATTAGGAAAATTAGAAGGATGCTATAGATACTGAGTTAAATTCTCTTAATAATCGAAAAGTATAGAGCCCTATTGTGGCTATACTTAAAGGTGTGAAACCTATTGGGTATAAGTGGGTTTTTGTGAGAAAACGAAATGAGAAAAACGAGATTCTCAAATACAAAGCTTGTCTTGTTACACAAGGTTTTACAAAAGACCAGGTATCGATTATGAGGTAACATATTCTCCTGTTATGGATGCCATTACTTTTCTTTATTTAATTGGTTTATCCGTATTTAATAGTCTTGATATGTACCATATGTATGTTAATGTTGTTTATTTAGATGGATCACTTGATAGTGATATATACATGAAAATCCCAGAAGGATTTAAATTGCCTGAGACATCAAAGCCAAAAGAAATGTATGCGATTAAGTTGGAAATATCATTGTATGAGCTAAAACAACCAGAGCACATGTGGTATAATAGACTAAGTGAATATTTGCTTAAAGAAGGCTATGATAATAATCATATTTTCCCTTGTGTTTTTATAAGAAAAACGATATCCAGATTTGTAATAATTACTGTTTATGTTGATGATTTAAATATCATTTGAGCTAATAAAGAAATCAGCGAAACAAGAAGTTATTTAAAGGAAGAATTTGAAATGAAAGATTTGGGAAAAATTAGATTCTGCCTTGGTTTACAGATTAAGTATACTAAAATTGGTATATTCGTACATCAATCAAATTATATATAAAGGGTATTGAAAAGGTTCAACATGGACAAGGCAAACCCTTTGAGTAGTTCAATGATGGGTAAAACACTTAATATTGAAAATGACCCTTTTAGGCCTAAGGAAAGTAATGAAGAGGATAATTACAAATATTTCAAAAGGGGAAGTGCCATAATAATAATAAGAAAATATATTGGGAATAAGGGTGAGAATAGGCCAGGTCGACCTACAAGGTCAGGACAACCAAACTTTTTTTTAATAAAAATGTCAGACTTAGACTTTTTTAAAAGTATATTTAATTAAATAAACCATACTTAAGCTATTACAAAAACCTATGAAGCTTTATATGTCAGCCTATATTTTCATACATATTAAAAATATGCTAAATAAGTTGTCTTATATATGCATATATATTAGAAAAATGATACATATGTTGACCTATATATGCATATATATTAGAACAAATGCTAAATAGGTCAACCTATATATGCATATATAAGTCAGTATATAAATTTTCGTATGTAATATTAGGGATGACAATTGGATCCAACCCCAGCGGGTACCTTCAAAATTTATCCACGACGGGTAGGGTAAAAATCCGCAAAATGAGTATGAGCTCAGACACGGGCAATTACCCATTAAAATAAACGGGTACGGGCGCAGGTACGGGTACCTTAGTACCCACCCGCCCCATACCCACATAAATTATATTTATGTATTTTTTATTTTTATAATTATTTATATAATTTAATTTATCAATTTTATTAAATACATCATTGTTAAACTTGTATGCATTTTTATATAAATATTTGTTTATTTCTTAATTCAACAATAACATTATTTGATTTTTTCGTGATATTAAAAACATAAAATTCTATGATAAATAATAGTTGATCAATTATTTTTATTAGAAATGCGGGTAAACGAGTATGGATACAAGTACTTAGGTACCCATAGGGTATGTGTACGAGTATAAATATTGATGCCCACGCGAGTATAAGCTCAGGTACGAGGATTTTTTAAACTGCGGGTATGGGGACGAGTACTATAGTACCATGCCCATTGCTATCCCTAAGTATTATGAAATAATTGAGAACCATAATGAGAAAAAGACTTGTAAATAGACTTTCATGCCAGACAAAACTTTTAAAAAAAGATAGGCCAAGCAAAAAAGAGAGCCTATAATAGGCCATAGGTCAGACTCAGACCTTTTAAATTTATCGTAGGTCAGACTCAGACCTATAAAGCCTAGCCTATTTTCATTACTAATTGTGAATACTGAAAATCTTTTATCAAAATTTTCAACTTTGCATAGTAGAATGTATTATTACATTCAAGTAACATTTAGAATCTCATCACAATATATACCACACATTGGATATATATATATATATATATATATATATATATATATATATATATATATATATATATATATATATATATATATATATATATATATATATATATATATATATATATATATATATATATATCACCCTTAAATCATTTTTAATCAATGACTAGGCTTTATAGTGGGTATATTCTTACTCTAGAAGTAAGTTTATAAAATTTCCTCTATATCCTCACCCTTTTAAGTCTTTTTTAATTAATGGTTGAAAATAAACCGTAATTTTTCTCTCTCCATATTTAATTATTGATTATTTGTTGAAAAATTACGGATTATTTTCAGCCATTGATTAAAAAAAATTTAAGGGTGAGGATGTGAAATAAGTTTTATAATTTTACTTTTGGAGTAAGAATATCCCCATTTTTATATATATATATATATATATATATATATATATATATATATATATATATATATATATATATATATATAAAAGACAAACAATATTCTTTTCGGGTCTTTTCTATTTCTATATTTTGTTATTCTTAACGATAACTTATTTTTAAAATTTACAAATAATATTCTTTCCGGTCTTTTCTATCTCTATATTTTTTTTTGGTTTTATCTACCTCTATATTTTGTTATTCTTAACAATAACTTATTTTTATTTTTGACAATAAAACATTAAACGACGTCGTTGCAGATGGGGAAGTCACGAAAAACCAAGTCTACTTACTGATCATGAGAACTCATCAGCTCCCCTTGTAATAGCCCTAGACCGTTCCCCGGTCCTCTGAGTTCCATCACGCATCTTCGCCGGAACGCTGTCGCCTCCTGGTCGGAACACACTTTCGTCATAAGTCAAGCAACTTTTGCGAACCCTAGTGCCGTCATCTTCTCCATCTTCACACTTCAATTTAGGTATTCCTCTGCTTTCCTTGTATTTTAGGTCATTTTGCTTGCTCTTCCTTTCGATTTGCTTGTTGTGATTTTTTCTAGTTCCGGATTTTTGCTGTGATATTTTCTTGATCATGTTAGTTCTTTGTGATAATGACGGGATTTGGCTAATGACGAAGGGTTTTTTTATGCATGTGGTTGGTTTTTTTATTTATTGATTGTGGCTGATATATGCACTTTAAAAAATCCAAGAGTTTTGAGAAATTAGTGTCTTCTAGGTACAAAGAAGGATGAAAGGTTTTGTTGATGGTTGTTTTTACTTGGTTAACTTTTGCATGAACCATACCATTCCTTAAAGATAATCATGCCTTAATTTTTTGGATGTTTGCTCCCTATAATAATTTTAGTTATTTCATATCTAACTATCAGTTCAAACAGTGTGAGCTGAAAAACAATGGGAAGTGCACCTGCTCAAATTCCTGGAACCTTTGGAAATGAGTTGAGGGCATGTCTTCGTTGCCGCCTTGTCAAAACCTACGATCAGGTGTTACTTCCCTTCTTTTATCTCATCATTCTTTTCTTGTTTTTGCTTTGTTATTTTTTTCTTCTTCTGATTATAAAACAATCACTGTTTTTTGATTCACAGTTTAGAGCGTTAGGTTGTGAGAACTGCCCATTTTTACAAATGGAAGAAGATCCTGACCGTGCGTATGAGTGCACTACCCCCAATTTTAATGGGTATGTCTGTCATATCTTTTTACATCAAAACCCTAATCACCTTTGAAATTTCTTATTGTCATTTTGTTTTTGTTCTCCAATTTCATTTTCAGGATCATTTCAGTAATGGATCCAACTCGAAGTTGGGCTGCCCGTTGGCTGCGTATTGGTATATTCATTTATCTTCTGTTACACACTTATTATAACTGCGTCTTGCCTTGCCTTTCAGTTTTTCTTCCCTTTACAATAGTGTGATGATAACATTACGTTGTAATATATAACTAGTCACATGCCCATGCAAATGGATGGGGTGGCAGTCGACGAATATTAGCTTAAGTACTAACAACAAAAAACAATTATTAAAAATTACTTGAAAAATATCCAAACATATGCATGATATAACATCAAATAGCAATATAATAATTGAAACAAAATTAGGATTCATTATTTTGCATCATAGAAAAATTGCGGCAACAGTAGGTAAAGAAAAAGATATTGTAAAACACTGTTTGATCTTTATATAATTGAGTATTTTTTGAAGGACATTTACTAAAAATACATGGATATTTGGTTAATCTCTGCAATAGCATGATCAAACTTGGTACATAATTTGCTCTGTACAATGCGCAGGGAGATGACATATTTTTGTAAATTATTTTCATATGTGTGAGCGCTTTATGATTATTTTTATTACAGTCTCAATTGTTAATTTTCTACTCAACTTTTATAAAGTGAATGTCTAAAAAATATTTTATTTTGCAAATCTATCTTCTCTTTTAACACAAGGTAAATTTTGAATTCATATATATTGACTCAAATTGTTATAAATTCAAGTGCCCGAGTGTCAAAGAAAAATGAAAAGAATATGAAACTGAACTACATCTTAGTAATACATTACTCTATTACATGTATTTCAAAACCCAAAGTGCTTTAAAAAAAGAAAGACAACGTAAAGCATTCACCATTCACTAAAATCTTTTTGAATGCTCAGTTTTCAACCAAAAAATGGCGAGGTAAGCTTTGAATATCTTGATCCTTGATTTATAAGAAATTGTATAAACTACAGCGGGCATTCATGAGAATGGGCGGTATAGTACTGGTTTGGTTTTTGTCTTGGTGCCAAGAGGACTGCGATGGAGACTGGGAGTCATTTCCCACAGCTATGATTAGAAAGGTTTGGAGTGCATTTGGAGCACTTGGCAGAGAAATGGATGTCGACAAACCAAAGAACAAAACTTGAACCTTGTAAAACAACGGAAATAAGCAGTGAGCCTAAGTTGGAGGTGGAAGAAAAGAGGTTGAAGTATGGTTATGGCGGAACTGATTCTCGGTCCTTTGACAATGGCCAGCCTTATGCCGTTGTCAAAGTCAAAGGATCTGAAACTACATGTGGCCTCAACAATGACCTCAGTTGCAAGAGATCTGACTACACTCCCACCACCACCGAAGCCGCCAGAACTACCATCTGCTAGTTCATGAGTTGTGGCTCTCCCACCGTTTCCAAAACTGCCGGATTCCGGGTGCTAACTAGAATCACTGAGAGTTGGTCCACATGCAACAACCCTTCCACAGTTTGTAGCAACGACCATGGAGGACATAGTTGCAGATATGATTCTTGCGAGGGGAGAATATAAAGGAGGAAAGGAAATACTATTAGAGCTAGGGAGATTTAAATTAGTCGGTGTCCAGTTATGCTGTCACCACCACTGGAGCCTCCAAGATACCATCCCATATATGTGGTGGTTAGTGAGTTGTGGTAGAACAGCTGTTTGGCGGTAAATGCAGCTGTGCATCTACATGAGAATGGGAAATCAACTCTTGGAGGGAAATAAGAATCCTCATCAAGGGTAAAATGGATAAATTGTGGGTCAGGTCTCATTCTAAACCCGGTTGGTCAGGCACAAAATGATTCTAGTAAGCATGAGAAAAGAATTAAAAAGTGGGTTGGAGTAAAGCTACCGATGCTGGTCCACATGGATGATAGCCCATCTGTTAATAAAAAGAGGGGCACACAAGGATCACTCATTAAGCTTGACCTGAGTTAGATTCTAAGCAATAAGATGTCATGGCAGGGAGTGAAGGTGAGCAAATGGTATGACCATTTCTGTTATAAGAGGAACACCAAGAGAGACGTGAGGGTGTGGAGTATCTTTTCAGTTATAAACCTTTTGGGTTAGGCAGAGTGAGAGCTTTGCTCTGGGATTACAGGGGACCTCTTCTGTAATAATTCTAACTTTTTTCCATTAATGTTCTAATTTTCTGATTCTCTTCAGTTTGGGTTCCTATAATGCAATCCCTACAGAAAGTAGATAGAGCAGTGACCAACATACACACCTTTCTAGGTTGATGCAGGCATAACCTCCCTTACAAAAAGCTAAAGCAAGTAATATGCTAGTACCTTTTTATATATCAATTGAAATCATAGCCATATATTATGGCAATAATGTCCATTAAGCAAATGAACTGACCTACAAACCGTTCCTTCCTTTTTTCCACAAGTACAAAATCCATCAACTACTAAATATACAATCTTCAGAGGTTGCTAAGGCGATGTTCCAAAAAAGGTTGTCATGGGAAGAGATTCAGCCTTAATTCAGAACTGTATACCTCTTTGAGTTAAAACCGGGTGATGTAATTTAGTGAGTAGCGTTGTGTGACTGATACTTGGAAATGATTTCCATTGGCACGAGCTTGATGCGTATATTATTGAGAAGAGAATAGAGATAAAGATATATATCAATGTGTTTTTATTATTTATTTATTTTTTATTTATTTTTAAGTTTATCTTGCTTGTTCTTTCACTTTTCTCTTTCAACTGCAAGGTGGCAATTAGTTTTTTATTTTTTGGAATTTTTATCTAGATCGAAGATTGAAATCTTGTACACACGTGAGTTGTTGAAATTTAGGGTTTTCGTAATATTTTGCAGGAAGATTTGTTCCTGGTGTTTACACTCTTGCTGTCTCAGAAGCTCTTTCAGAAGAGATGCAGGTTTGTATTTTTCTTTTTGTGTAATATATATCCCGGCGTCTATTACTATTGTTTTTAAAGAGAGATTTAGATTTTGTTAACACACAGTTGTCTCTTTTCTAGTATAGGATTGACAAATAATCATTCGGTCAGGGTATCCATTTTCCATTCTTTCCCCAGCCTACTGAGATAGGAAATTGATTTAATGAAAAGTTGGTTTAGTTTTAGTGTCACCATTAGAAGATTGTTTACCAGATTTTGAGCTTTATAGCAGCAAATCTATAGACTTGAGTTCTATGGCATCTATTAACTTCGGCTTTGTCTACTTGTAATTGTCTCGCCATTATCCCACTCTTTCACAAACTCCTGCAACTCCCAAAAACCATAATTTAACTTCAGTTTTTCTTTTGGATTTTCGCCTAGGTTGCACCTTTAACCATTAGTTTAACTGGCCAGATATTAAATATCTGGCAGTTTATTTTGTTTTTCGCAAAGGTGCCAAAAACTTAATTTAAAAATCCGAATTACTGTTAGGGAAGCTCTAAACTCACAGGCTTAGTTATGTGTAACACTGTTGCCTTGCGAATTGGGACTCTCAATAAATGCATCAGTGGTTATAAATGTTCAGCAACTAAAATAAGGTTACTTTTGCATTGAACTGTTTGTTACATTATCAAGTATGATGGAATTAGGCTTGCTCAACCTGTATAACAAAATAAAAGATATACACAAGTTTGTTCAGGCCACCCAATACACAAAATCATAAGTTTTTTGCCTTTCTTTTGTATCATCCATTTTTACAGTATACACTGAAATGAATCACTGTTGTATGTTGAACTTTGTTCATTTATTTCATTGCTCGTTTATTTGCAGGCTATTTGTGCGGATAAGCATGTGCAATATATGCCTCCCAAACGTTAGTGGAACAAGTAAATATTGGCTTTGTGACATGTCTAACATGGTTGGAACCGAGTATGTATTGATGTGGATTTTATTGCTAGTTTTGGTCAAATATGCATTCTTGAAATGCCTTGTTAAAATTCTCTAAACAAATTAATTACTGTACATGAGAAAAGCTCATGTAAGTAACAACATAATATAACTTCTTTTGACTGATTGTTGTTGGCCAAAGCGATTAACCAAATTGTGATCTTAGTCCGTTTTGGGTTATACTAGGTGCAAATGTTGGATGGTGGTAAAATCCATTAACACTATGTATCCAATTAATTCAATAATTAATCAATTCAATCCAACCATGAAAAAAAAAATTTATAGATTGAATCAAATCTATCAATCTAATCTTATGGATGAATCAAATCTATCAATCTCATTTTATAAATCTAATATATCATATTTTACTTTTTAATTATATTTTTTAAATTTTAGCAATATCATATATTTTTTTTAAACTAATTAGTTTTTTACAATACATTTTTTATTTATTTAATAAAGAATCTTTTTTGAGTTTTTTATTCTCTATTCAATAACTATCGGAAAAATCACATAAAAAATATATTTTAACTCCAAAATATTAGTCCTGCAAAAATTATAGTTCGGCAATCAAACTTATCAAAATTTTAATGGATTTTCATAAAAAAATTCTTCATATTTACAAGTAAACTATTTTCATAGTTTTATGTCTTATGTTTTTTTTTAAATGCTGTAAAAATTAAAAACAATACCACCATTAAAAATCATTTGACTAAAGAAATTCATTCTTTCAATCAGAATTCACATTTGGACAACTTCTCTTTCAAGGTTCCCAATACAACTCTCAGATGCTTCACATGTTTTCAGAATATATCAAGATGTCTTCGATGAACACTACCACAAACTGATTTAAATACAAATGAAATATTTTATTCATGTAATCCGTGAACACTCAAGGCGTATTATAAACATCAAATGACATCACTGAATACTCATAGTGACCATATCTCCTTTTGAATGTAATCTTCGAAATATCTATTTGTTTCACACGAACTTGATGATAACCCGAACACAAATCAATCTTGCTAAACACACAAGCACTTACCAGCTGATCCAACAAATCATCAATCCTTAGAAGTGGGTACTCGTTCTTGATAGTTACCTTATTCAGCTGTCAATAGTCAACACACTGTCTCATGCTACCATCTTTCTTCTTGACTAGCAACATCGATGCTCCCCACAGCGAAATACTCTGTCGGACAAACTTATTCTCAAACTGATGAATGAGTTTGAGATGACTGATCTAGGAAATATGACATATTTTTTAGGGATAAATATTATGTACTATGATAAGGGTATAATTTTGCATTAATTAAAGTATGAGCTTGAGTTTCTGAAGAAATTTGAGTTAATAAATTGCAAATTTTTAATCACACCTGCTGAAACAAATCACAAGTTAGATTCTGATGTTGAGGGCGATAATATAGATGCTACAACTTTTAAACAATTGATAAGATCATTGATATTTCTCTATAATATCAGGCCTACCATCTGCTATGCAATTGAAATTGTGAGTAGGTTTATGAACAAACCAAAATGGTCACCTTACCAAACTCATGTTAAGATATTGAGGTATATTAAGGGGACTCTGAGATATGAAGTTTTGTTCCTCTCTGATGCTAAATGTGATTCAGAGCTGATATGCTATCCATACTCTAATTGGTCTGGAGACAAAGTTGACATAAGACGTACTTTTGGATATTTCTTTAAATATCTGGGATGTCCTATTTCTTGGTGCTCCAAGAAGCAACGAGTGGTTGCATTGTCAACATGTGAAGTTGAGTACATTGCATGTGCTTTGCTTACATGTCAAACTGAATAGTCAACACACTGTCTCATGCTACCATCTTTCTTTTTGACTAGCAACATCGACGCTTCCCACAACGAAACACTCTGTCGGACAAACTTCTTCTCAAGTTGATGAATGAGTTTGAGATGACTGATATAGGAAATATGACATATTTTTCAGGGATGGAGATTCTGTACTATGATAAGGGTATAATTTTGCATTAATTAAAGTATGAACTTGAGTTTCTGAAAAAAACTGAGTTAATAAATTGCAAATTTTTAATCACACATGTTAAAACAAATCGCAATTTAGATTTTGATGTTGAGAGTGATAATATAGATGCTACAACTTTTAAACAATTGATATGATCATTGATATTTCTATGTAATACCAGACCTGACATCTGTTATGCAATTGAAATTGTGAATATGTTTATGAACAAACCAAAATGGTCACATTACCAAACTCATGTTAAGATACTGAGGTATATTAAGGGGACTCTGAGGTATGAAGTTTTGTTCCTCTCTGATGCTAAATGTGATTCAGAGCTGATATGCTATCCATACTCTAATTGGTCTGGAGACAAAGTTGACATAAGAAGTACTTTTGGATATTTCTTTAAGTATCTGGGATGTCTTATTTCTTGGTGCTCCAAGAAGCAACGAGCGGTTGAATTGTCAACATGTGAAGCTGAGTACATTGCATGTGCTTTGCTTACATGTCAAACTGTTTGGATTCTGAACTTGTTGCAGGATCTGAAGATCAAGATGAGCAAGCCTGTGAAGTTGATAATTGAAAACAAATCAGCTATAAGCCTTGCCAAAAATTCAGTGTTGCATGGAAGAAACAAACACATTGACGCACAATTACTTTATGAGAAATCAAGTTCAGAGTGGAGTGTTTGAAGTGGTTCATTGTAGAACTCAGAAGCAGCTGACAAATCTTCTGACCAAAGAAATCATGATTGGACACTTTATCAATTTGAAGGATGTGATCAATATTATTGATTTTAATATTGAATATAGATTAAGGGACGATGTTAGAGTGTAATCCAAATTTAGTTAATTAGGATTAATTTGGTTTTGCATTTGAATTTTATTTAGCTTGGATGTGTGTGTGTATAAATTGAAGTTGAGTTTTCAATTGTAACAAAATTGTATTGTAACCAATTTCTCTTTGAAAGTTAGTTACATATTTCTTCTTTCTCTTTCTCTTCCATCATCTTCTTCATCTTTAACCTTGTCAACTAATAATTAGGATAGATCGAACATAGTTGAGAGTTCAAACCTAAAATTTAGATCTTCATAAAAAAAATATGACTGCCAAATAGAATGTACTTACATATAATTTTTTCCACAAAAAATTGAATAAAAGAAAACAAAAAGTCTCTAGAGGGAGGACATAGGTCTAAAATTTAGATCCATCCCATATAAAAATAAGAACAAAACAAATATAACTTGTTTTGTCACTCTAGAGACACATATTGCAATTATAATTGTTTCATGAGTTGAAAGGTTCTTAAAAGTATTTAGTTTTTACGCAAATGATTAATAATATGAGTTAGATTTTTCTTATTTTAAATCAAAAGGTTACGTATGAGCGATGGTTGTGTTCTTTTTACTCCATTATTGATGGTTGTTAAAGTGGCAACACAGTTTCTTTTGATTGGAGGTGCCAATATAGTTAAATAAAATTGCTACTTCCACAAATCATTACTATATGTAAAAAAAACTACTTTTATGATAAATGGGAAATTCAATTTAATACCATATAATTTTATTTCTTTACAAAATACAATTAAATTTATTTAATAAAAAACTCATTCACTATCTATATTAAATGAGTGACATCTATTAAAAATAATAATATTAGTAAATAATTAAAAACACAATTAATTTCAGTTTATAATAATGTGGCCATATAAAGTACTAAGAGCACTAGTCTCTTTATATAGTTGATTATTTTGCAAGTCAAATTTGAAAAAAACACCGACCAATAAATGAGCGAGTAACCAACATTCACCCACAGCGCGTGAAGTAATCCTCCAATAGATAGCCTTCAACGACTTCAAAACCACACAACAATACATCCTCAAAAAAGTTGCCACGTGTTGGTTCCTCATCCATGGATTCTTCGGCAGCCTCAAAGCACTCAAAAATATCTTCAATTTTTTGGATTAGAAAAATTAATATCTCTTTTCAAATGGACCCCACATCCATTGCCAATTGTCCCTCACAAAAAAATATCCCCTTGATATTTTCCATTTGGACGCAACTTGACTTCAACAAAAAGTTATAACCAAACAAAAAATAATAAAATAATAAAAAATAAAAATAATAAAAAAAATATCCACCACTAATAGAGCACCAACCATGTGTTATTTTTTTTAGATCTAGTTGATGACGTGGAATAGTGGGCCAGTATCTGCATGGATCTAGATATTTTGTGCTAAAAGAATAAATATTCTGAACCGTTGGATGAGAACCTGGTTAACTTTGCTGTCGCCATCCGTACCGTTGGATCAACTTTATTACCTTAAAAAATCTCGTCAAATATCCTTATATCTTTTTCTTTTTCTATTCTTCTCATTTTCTTTGTATTATTCTTCTTCGGTCTTGAATTCTGATATTTGTGTTTTGTGCTGAGATTCTGATGCTATAAGGTGATTCTTGTTTTAGATTTTAGGTTGAAAAATGGGTGAAACTGTGGCGAGTGGTGAGAGATTGTTGAGAGTGGAAGAAGAGGAAGAGAGTGGAGCTGAGAGTAGAGGAGGAGGTGAAATGAAAGGGCTTTTGAGATGGGAGAAGTTTTTGCCGAAGATGGTTTTGAGAGTGCTTTTGGTTGAAGCTGATGATTGTACTAGACAGATTATAACAGCACTTCTCAGAAAATGCAATTATAAAGGTACTTTTTGTTGTTGACTTGATGTTTTTCATTGGTTTTTTATCATTTAGGATTTTCTTGTAATGATTCTGAATTTTGAATTTTATGTGTTTAATTTAATGGCTTACTGTTGTATGAGTATGTTGAGTTGATTTTTTGTTCTGATTTTCTGTGTAAAATGAGATTTGATGTGTTAATTGAAGGTTTATTTGATGCGACGAAAATAGAAACTTGTAATTAGTTATAGATTTTGAGGATTTAATGAAAATTTTACATTATCGACCTTCTCATCTTGGTTGGGTATTGTAATTTGAAAAACTAAATTAGGATTTGAAGTAAATGTAAGATTTAGGATTTTGAAATAAGTTTGATCTGTTTTTGAGCAGTTGCCGCTGTTGCCGATGGATTGAAGGCATGGGAGATACTCAAGGGAAGATCGCACAATTTCGATCTTATACTTACGGAAGTCGATTTGCCATCCATATCTGGCTATGCACTTCTTTCGTTAATTATGGAGCATGATTCTTGCAAAACCATCCCTGTTATAAGTATGATATCGAACATAAATCTTCTACTTTCTTGTCAAGTTTCGCTTTTTATTAGTACTTGAATTAATTGTTATGCATTTTTTTCATGCTTTTTCCAGTGATGTCGTCGCAAGATTCAGTTAGTACGGTATATAAATGTATGTGTAGAGGTGCAGCTGATTATCTTGTTAAGCCGATTCGGATAAATGAACTAAGGAATTTGTGGCAGCATGTTTGGAGAAGACAATCTGTAAGACTTGTGATCTTTTATTTTTCAGTTTGTTTAAGCTTTTTCTCTTAAACACTCGGATTTCGATGAAACAAATGGTTGAACTTATGCTTATTATCTGTTTACTCTATCAGCAGTTAACCGCAACCGTTGGCATAAATGGTCCCCAAGATGAAAGTGATGCACAGCAGAAGGTTGAAGCCACTGCTGAAAATAACGATGCTAGTAATCGTTCTAGTGGCGATGCTGCTTGCATTCAAAGAAATAAGGACTTAATTGAGAAAGGAAGTGATGCACAGGTTAGTTTTCCAGATCTAGAAATCGTTATTTTTAAATATCATTGCAGTTATGTGAAGATATTTGTGAGCAAAGTATAAAGTTTAGACTTGGCCATTTATATATCTTTATAAGTCTCTCGTATTTAAAGGAAATTGGTTTCTGTTGCAGAGCTCTTGTACAAAGCCAAACATGGAAGCTGAGAGTGGCTTGGTGGATAACATGCAAGAATTTACTCAGCTGAAATGTGCTGAAGCATGTCCAAGTGAATTAAAGACACAAGAATTTGACATTCGTTTAGGCCAGACATTGATCACGCAGAATAGTCACGCTGGAGGTAAATTTTGGTCTTTCACTGCAATAATATTTTGTTTGACTTGCAAGGAAGAACTATCTAAAATCTAGCAAACTTTTATTTTTAGGATTAAGCGTGGCTAACCGCAAAAGTGGAGAGACATGCACAAATAACGGCAAGGACGTTAATGATCAAGAGCATTTTAGGATTGCTAGCACAAGTGGTGAGGTTCATGACAATCACTATGTTCAAATTAACTCTACTAAGGAAGCTATTGACTTGATTGGAGCATTTCGTACGCATCCGAATTGCAGTCTCAAAAAGTCATCCATTGATTGGACAGACAAGCTTGACAATTCTCCACAATTGGATCTTTCTCTTAGAAGCTCTCATCCAAGTAACATTGAGAAGGAACTCACTGAAGAAAGGAACACCCTTATGCATTCCAATGCTTCCGCTTTCAAACGGTAATTGCTAAATTCCCTTTTATTCATATTAAAAAACGGTCCATGTTGAGTGATGAGTTTGAGAAACTTCAAAAGATGATATAGTACTTTTTAAGTTTCCACCCCTGTTGAATTCTGCATGATTATCACTGAAATGGTGTTCCATCCTTGCAGGTATACTAACAGACAATTGCAAGCGTCGCCTGCGGTAGTAGTTAACTTCTCTGATCAACAAAGAGAACAAAAAACAAATAATGATAACCATAACTCAGATAGTTCAATACCAAGTATGCAAAAATGTAATAAATCTCCAGCTACAGCCCAATCAAAAGAATCCGAACTCGCAACTTCACATTCCCAGCAAGAACATTCTCTCCCTATTCCTGTAAAAGGCGTAAGGTTCAATGATCTTTGTGTGGCCTATGGTTCAACACTTCCACAAGGGTTTTGTACACAATCGGGTCCACCATCCATGCCAGGTTCAGTTGTGTTTCTCGAACAAAATTTTCAAGCAGATGCATTTTATCAGCCAAATACTAAAGAAAGTAATTCAGAACAAGTTTACGAACCACGTTGTCCGAATGGAAACAGCACTCCAAACCAAAATGTTTACACACAGGAACACAGGCCAGAACATCCAGAGGATCAAAGACTTATCTCGCCAACAACTGATCAAAGTGTATCCAGTAGTTTATGTAATAATGGAAATGCAAGCCATCTTAACAGCATTGGTTATGGAAGTAATGGTGGAAGTAGCAGCAATATTGAAAACGTTGCCGCTTTCAGGACATCAGCAGTTTCCGATGGTAAGAACGAAGACCTCACAAACGGTGGATATTCACATTCACACCGATCCATGCTAAGAGAAGCAGCTCTAAACAAGTTCCGATTGAAACGAAAAGAGAGATGTTATGAAAAGAAGGTATATCAATATCAATATAAGCTTGTATTTGTACAAGCATTATCAATGATCACCATAGTTTTCGAACTATACTAACTTATTATACTTTTTTAACAGGTTCGATATGAGAGCAGGAAGAAACTAGCAGAGCAGCGTCCTCGAGTTAAAGGACAATTTGTTCGCCAAGTGAATCCTGATTCTCTTTCTGGAGAAAAAGATTGCTAAGAATACTGATTATTAATAGTAGATATGTGACTCTGGGGAGAGGATAGTGTGCTTTGTTAGTATTAGTTAGTTCAAAATTTTGATTTCTTGACAACTTAAATAGCAGAACCACTTGATCTGTATATGTTTTCTTAAACCATTTTTTTCTTCTTCTTTTGCCTTTCCTCTAGATCTTGATATATATTTATCTAGTAATAACCTACTATACATTTGTAATTTTATACAGTTTGTTAAAGACTTTCGTGTCTCATTATTTAATTTAAAAAAAAAAAAACAATTTGTTAACTTCCTAGGATTCACTGATTAATTAATCATGTAATGTTGGAGCTTCATGTACAATATTATATTGTATTGTTCTTTTGCGTGTGACATAGCAACTGGTTAATAGTATTATATTTTATGAGAAACCAGTAACATACCCGTGCTCAAAATAATATAAAATTAGTTATTAATTTTATTCTCATTTGTCAATTTTGCAACTGATTTTTTTGAATGAAATGTAATTTCTATTTTAAAATTAATTATTAATTTTAAAATGAATAATAATTATGCAGAAACCAATTAAATTAAAATATAAAGAAAAAAATAAAAAAAATGAATATTTAAAAGTAATGATAATTATTTTTTAAATTAATTTAATTATTGATTAAAATAAAATATGTATTGTATTTATAATGATCCGTGAAATAAAAAGTTTATTTGTTACAATATAAAATTTATTTATATACAAATGTAAAATTAAAATTAGTTATTTAATTGTAAATGAAAAATAATTATACAATTTTAATTGTATTAAATACTGATGCAAAAAGAAAAAAAAAATGACGTGTGACATGAAGAAAGACAAAAAAAAGAATGATGAGATAATGACCTGTAAAATAAAAATATTATTTGATGTGTATAAATACAAAATTTAAAAGGATTTACTTAATTGTATTAATTGTAAAATGAACAATAATTATACAATTTTAATTCTATTAAATAATTATAAAAAAAATCGTGAGATGAAAAAAGAAAAAAACTAATATTAAAATAAGAATTTTGACTCTTAAATTAAGATAATGATTGATTGAAATTAAAATAAACATTGCGTTGGTAGTAACCCGTGAGATAAATATATAGTGTTATTTTATTAAAATTAAAAAAATATATTATTATTAATATTTTTAGTGATAATAAATAAATAAAGAAAAAAATTAAAATGAAAGTGAGAAAATGTGAGAAAAAGAAATATGAGAGAAATTTGAAATTTGAATGAAGAGAAATACTGAAGATGTATTGGTGAAAAATTCTTTTTTGAATTGTGAGGTAATATGTATGTATCATGTGTCAATCAAAGAAGTGATTTTTTTTTGAATTGCGAGGTAATATGTATGTGTTATGTGTCAATCAAAGAAGTGATGGAGAAAGTTTTAATTGTTGTTTATAAAAATAATCTTTTAATAAGATAATTTTTTAAAATACAATGAGTAAAATTGAAAACTCATGCAATTGATTTTTTTATATGTAGACAGTACATTCTTGTATAGAAATGAACTAAAATTCATTTTCCTACAAACAACCAATCACATTTATTTGTTGATTAAAAAATAAAACAACACTTGTAATAGATAGTTTAATTGAGAAATAATTGTATAAAGCAGTTCGATATATTTTTCTCCCCTCCATTATATAAGTATCTCATGATTTCTATTAAAAAAATAAATTAAATTTCAAGTAATATTATTGGTTGTTTGTAAGAATACGGATTTACATGCAAAAATTTCTCTTATTTTATTGTCTAAAAATGTTTAAATGTGTAAAGCTATTATTAGCCTATCAAAACGTGGTTTGCAAATTGCAATTACATTTACTGAGTTCATTTTAAAAGAGTATACAAATATGTTCCTTAGAATGTGCATATCAGGATCCCCGGTTTGATTTGGGCTGTTAGAGTTAGAATTTGGGCTTTGTTGGATGTATCTAAAAGGCCCGGTTTTAAAATGTCTTTGGAAACAATGTCCAAACTCTTATCAAATTGATGTCCAAACTCTTAACAAACTAATAAAAATAGGGAAATACTCATCCTACCCCCGGGTGCACCCCACACTTCAGAAAAATCCAAAAATGCCATTACTCTTGTCCGGAAATGCACATTCGACGCATCTTATACCATACCAATCCTTGTATTTCAGTCGGTCATCTCATTTTTGCCAAAATTTATTTCGGAAATGCATCTTCATATATTTTAAGGGTTGGATTTTGAGATACATCTCCGTAAAACCATATTTGCATATTTAAAGTGTTTTTATTCACTGAGCTGATTTATTTAACAACTCAATGACGTTTCCGGAGATGCACATCTGAAAATGTCAAGCGGAAAATTGAAAGGAGCAAAAAACATCATTCCTTACACTAAAATATCATCATGGTATGATATCACATTATAGGGAGAAAAAATACTGAAATTTAAGGTAAAGTTCATTCATTTCATCCCTCATTCCTTACATTAACATGTTTTTTTAGTTGAGAAAATTGAGCCCACAAATGAATATTCGAACTAAGCTTCATGCGTTCCGGAGGTGCACCTCTGAATTTGCCTGATACTTTGAGTTTTGAATATGTTTTTCTATTATGATTAATGTTAGATATGGTGCACCCGAATATGTTTCCAAAAGCTACTATGGGGATGAATGCTAAATTGAACAAAGTGAAGGGTGATGTTAAATTGGATGAAGTAATGGCGATGTTAAAACAAGTGCTAGACTGGTTGTTGTTGAGGTAGAGGAGTTTATTGTTCGGGAACATATGCTACAATGGGTTCGAATGGAGGTCAAGAAATTGAGGTTTAGCGTTGTAATAGGAAGGTCTGACAATGGTTCTAATATAAGACAAACATTTGTAACAATAAGATGCGAAAGAAGTGGCACATATCAAACACAGATTAAGAGGTTGAAAAGTGATGACACCAGATCAAGAAAATGTGAGTGTCAATTTAAATTGCGTGGATATTTAATATAGATTCTAGTACACATAATCATGCCTTGTGTCACAAGTTAGCCGATCATCCCATTGCATGTCGCCTTATTCTGGAGGAGAAGTAACTTGTTTCAGACATGACATTAAACATGGTTACGTCGAAAACATACTTGCAACTTTGAAATGGATAAGACTTCAAAATATTTCAAATATCAAACAAGTATACAAGGTGCATTCTTGAAACAAGGGAATAAGAGGTCCAAGAATTGAAACACAACAACTCTTGAAGCTTTTGGATGATGACCACTATGTTTCTAGGTACATAGTTTGTGAGGATAAAGTTGCAAGATATATTTTGCACTCATCCTGATCCCATAAAGTTGTTTAATACATTTCTCACTATGCACATAATTGATTAAACATGTAAGATCACAAATTATATGCTTCCACTTCTTGAAATTGTTGGTGTTACTTCTAGGAGAAGACTTATTTCGTGGGTTTTGCATTTTTGGATTCGAAAAAAGAGAACAGTGTTACATGGGCATTGGAAATGTGCAAGATTATGTTAAAGCACAAAAAAAAAACTTCCCGAAAGTAATTGTCACCGATCGCGACACCATATTGATGAATTTGGTTGCAACGATGTTTCCTACATCGTATGCATTACTTTGTAATTACCACATAACCAAAAATGCGAGGAGTTGACTAAAACCTCATGTAGTAGGTACCAAAAAAATCAAAAGTGAAGATGGAAAAATGGTCAAACCTAGTATGGTATTGGAAAAGATAATGGATGCATAGAATGGTATAATAAATTCTTCCACATAAGAGTAATATGATGAATTTGTAATAGTTTTTAGGGAGTTGTGTGCAATATATCTAAACTTCCTGAAATATGTTAAGAGTAATATTTTGTACTAGGTGAGGGAAAAATTGTTAGTGCATGAACCGATCAGGTTGAACCAACATAATGGGATCCAAACATCTTTAGGTTAGAGCATTATTATGTTAGAACACCGATTTAAATACAACATCCTTTATTCACAGTTGGTTGGTAACATCTCTCGGGGAATTGAATTTTATTTATCATGAAGCCAAACGAGCAGAGAAAATAGGATCAGATGGTTCAAAGTGTGGTTGTATACTTAGGAAGGCGTACTTTCTTCCATGTACTTTTTTTAATTGCAAAGAAACTGAAGGTTGTTACACCGATACATATGGATGGAATTTAGACTCATTGAAAAAGATTCTGGTTTGATGATGACGATGGTGTGATGTAAGATGATAAATCAAATATATCTATCATGATCGAGTACAAAGTGATCCAAGAGAGATTCATGAAAGCTGATGACAATATGAAATTGCACATCAAATAATCGTTGCAAAATATTGTTTATCCTGAA
The DNA here is from genome assembly GCA_963966055.1 of Lathyrus aphaca. Taxonomy (NCBI): domain Eukaryota; kingdom Viridiplantae; phylum Streptophyta; class Magnoliopsida; order Fabales; family Fabaceae; genus Lathyrus; species Lathyrus aphaca. Next base: position 116,283,633 of record OZ014524.1, on the reverse strand, counting down.
ACCAAGGATTTGAAACCACCATCAGAATCATTTAAAATGAAGGGTTCCCTTAAAAAGGTCAAATCGTCTAAGAGTGACAATTCTACAAATCAGTCTCTTTATTACTTTGAACAAGTTAACTCACATTTCTTTTCTTCATATTCTCCAACTCCTAAATCTAAAAAAAATCATTTTCAGGGTGCTTACATAAGCAAAATATCTCCCTCCCCTCTGTTACAAAAAATTATCCACATTGAAGAGATGTCGTTTTTTATGAACAAATACATTAAGCGAATTGTAGATGTTGAAGATGACATAAATTGTGGTTTTTGAGCTGTTTTGGGTTTGATCAGTAAAGGTAATGAGGACCATAAAATTTTCCACCATTAAATTACACATGAGCTGACGATGCATAGGAAATCACGCACAACGCTATACGGGAAAAAAAGAACATTACGATATAATTCTCAATGCTCATGTTCCCTGTATTAGTGGTCTGATACCATATGCAAAATGAACGTGCTTCCCTAAAACGAGACATCTTATAACAAGTGCTTATGATAGGGTGTGTATTTATTTGACACGATATGGTTTCTCAGAAACATTTTTCCACTTCTGAGTAGACTAACTCAAAATCCATCTGGACGTATCATATGATTGGGTGGCTTTCCAAACACAACATTATGTTCACGTTTATTTGAAATTGGGGTGTCATATACCAAATACATCACTAGAGTGGATGACACATTTCACAAAAGAGGCTGAAACTTGGCTGGGTCACTTTCTGGAAAGGATGCAAGAGTTCACCAATTTAAGGACATTGAAAGAGAATAAAATAAATAAAGGTCAAAGAAGGAACCACCAATAGATATAAATTTACATGTATGTTTTGATGCATTTTATTTATTATCTAACAATTGTACCACATTTTTGTATGTAATTTTGTCAATGATGTAATCTCAATACAATTTAAAACTTACATAATGTAGAATTTGGTGGTAATTTGAGACTTATTTTAGAGATAAGGTAATTTTATATTTAAAATATATTTTAAAAATAAAAAACATTTGAATTGATTAATATTATAGAATTATTTGGATTATTCGATTACTTGATCACTTCTTAAATATCTTTCCTTCAGTTGAAAATATAAATAAAATTTTGTTTTTTAAATATCTAATATATTTGAAATTCTGGTATGACAGAACCAGAAGTCGAATACAATGTCGAGACATCTAATCTATTACTGTTAACATGGCAAGGTACATCCAATGATAGTACAATATTCTGCTATAACAGATTCTAAATATCCTACAGGATGTTTAAACATCAGCTCTGACATCCAGTAAAACACAACATATCACAAAATAGAAAAGCATAAACAACACAATCAAATTGTTAACCCAGTTTGATGCAACCACATCTTCTCTGGGGGCTACCAAGCCAAGAAGGAAATCCACTATGTAGTATCAATTCAAATACTCTTAGCAAACCACTCAGTTTATAGTCTTCTCACTTAATCACTACCAATGCAACTTCTATCTAGGAACTCCTAAATATGAGACACCTATCTCACCCCCTCAATCATAACAGTGATAATAAACTGACAATTCAGAATCAGAAGACACACTTCCATGACAACATCTTAACCTTGCTTCCAAGCTTCAGTCAAATACACAATACCTCTTGCTTTACAACTTCGAGACTTACAAAGAAAACAACCCTAAAGAATAAATCTTTTAGCATACGACTGTGACTAGAACTTAACCCTAATGTACAACTTTTGCATCCTTGGTTGATTACTAAACCTAGTTTACAAGGCTTCTTTTTATAACCTAATCCCAACTGGATTTGGGCCTTCTAAAACCGCAACATAGCAACTGCTACAACTATGCAGAAAAATCTGCTACAAAAAGATCTTTAAAATAATAACTTCCTAAAATATCTCTATATTTAGAAAGTCTATATTTATTCAATATTCTTCTCTAATTCAGATTTGAATCTTAAAGATCTTTAAATCAACGCCACCTTAGATTTCTTTAAAAACTCTGAATATTCTGTTTCTGTTAAATCATAATAAAATCTTTAATTCAGCAAGATCAATTCATGATGTTGAATGACTGCATAGGACATCTTCTTCGACATGTTACTCCAGATGTTAAAACACTTCAACTCAACATGATCAGGCACACAATAAGACTTCTTTGTTTAATCTGTTCTTATTTTGCAAGATCATATACAATATATTGCTGCTATATTTGTTTTACAAAATTGATGCCAATCCTAGAAATACAAAATAACAATCTCCCCCTTTGGCAAATTTTGGCTAAAAAAAATAAATAAAATATAACACAGATTACAGCAGCAAAACTGAAAAAACAACAACAACCCTTTCTTCATAATGTTAGAACATGTTGTTTGACATCTTCCTCAACAACCTTTCTCAGCAATAATGGAAACAACAGTGGACAAGGAGTAGAAAGTCCTGAACTCTGAGTAGAAAGCCCTGAACTCTTGACAAAACTAATCCACTACTACCCCTTTCCATTCAGGTTCCCAGAAACATTCCTCACAGGCTGAGAACCACTTTCCCTCAAGGAGACCAATGGTGGCATAAGAGAAAAAAATCATCCATTCCCTTATGTAACTCAGAACACAAGTCACAATTGTGTTTATAACTCAGGACACAAGTCACAATGACTGAACTACAACATCCTCCTTGACATCTGAGGTCCATATCTGAAGTAGATCTGGCATACCCATTTGAACCGAACCTCAATCTGAGCAGATGATCGAGCAACTCCTATCTCTCCCTTTTTAGCCAAAAATTGGAAAAAAAATCCATTACAACACCAAACCCATGTATTACTTACCCGGTTACAAATAAAACCCATATGAAGGAAGAAATGTTGAAACCACGCATAGGTTGAAGGAGGAGAATTGATCTCTATAAATATCAAGACCTGACATAGAAAGTAACGATTGTGCCTTGAATGCAGACACGTTTTTGGTCAATGCCCGTTAATTTAGGCACACAACTTCTATACCAATTAAATAGAACCGTCCAAAACAAATTTTGAATGTTTGACTTTAATAAACACACATTTCACACCCTACTACCAACACCGTCCATAAAAGCTACTAGTTTGGCTCAAGAAGCACATGTTCTGAAACATTTTCTGACATCCTACCATAAACTGTCTGCTATCAACACTACATGCCAAGTTCACAACCCCTGATGTATTCAATTAATACTGCAGATAACATCTTTATCCATATGGATTCATACTGCCATTTGGACACACATGACAACCCTTATTCAAATCACATAGGAAAGCACATAACACTTTTTTAACCTTCACCAGAGTGAGCTAGCTTCACACAACAAAGTAAAACATATCAATGTGAGAAACAATTTACCATACTTAGTATAACATGTTACAACATGATGTGTGACATCACAAATCCTTATCATTATGAATATGAACAATCAAGGTGCACTTGATATTGTACCTTTTTCACTACTTTTAATCATGACATATACCGTCTGGATCACCAAGAAAATTACTACTCCCTCTTAACTTCACAAGTCCAACTGCACAGAAGTGTAACACTCCCCCTATCAAGGGTGACATGTGCTCCTTTGTACTTTGATGAATGGAAAACATAAGATGCATCTTCATGTATTCAAGAGCTCCCTCTTTGTTCAACCCATATGTTGAACACAATCATCCCTTGTACCAATACACACATGATCCCCTATTGGTTTGTTGTCATCACAAACTCCAACATATCACATCTTGACAAGCTGATCAACTAGCATGACATCTCAATAGGATTATGTCCTCTTAATAGCCTTTTCATCTTAGCCAGACACTCCAACACAATACTTACCCAATTGTTTACAATAGGATCACTTGAATATCCACATTCAAACTTTCTAGCAATCATTATTTGATCTATTCCAATCTTCTCTACAATCTCTTTTCAAGACAAACCTTCTACTTCATCATTCTCCCGTATGATAAGGTAGACTCTAATTTGATACAATGTAGACAGTCATCCCAGATAATGTCCTAACACCAATTAGAACATCTTCCATACATAAAGACATCATCACCATGATTCTTGATATGTTCCACCAACTGGACTTACTATACCATAATAATCCAAGAACTGAAACAACACTGTGCCACCAGCTTGAATCAGAACTCCAGAATGAGAGATACACTCTCATCCACCTTCAAGATGAACAAAAACTCCTTGAGTCTTCAACTCATCACTCTTTTGCCCAAGAGCAACTTGTTCCAAGATAATCCTTAAGACCAACCAACTGCTACACTCTGGTTATCTTGATTCTTCAAATCCATAATAGAGATCAACTAGTTGCCACATCTGATCACCCTATTTATGAATCCTCATATGAAAAAGTCAACTGCCACACATTGTTTTCTTCACGTTTGTCAAAAATCTCACAAAGATACCCTGATCTACTTACTGTAATTGATCTTCAAACCACATGTTCACTTGCTTACTCTCAAACATACTCGAATATTTAAGCATGCAATATATTCTTCTTCTTGCAGCTTCAACAAACTATCAAGAGAGCCATCTTTTTGAAGCATTCAAGTTTTCATTCCTGTAGATCATCCTATCTTAAATTGATGTGCCATTTCACCCACTGAGATTCTGATGTTGAACTAGATATCGGAAAATTATGAGTCAACATCCAGCTGTTGAATTCAGCTCATTCTTCTGCCTCTTGAAAGAGCTTCATCCATAAACAGAACAAGAGCCCCATGCTCTCATAAACTTGATTCACCAACCAAGTTTGAGTAGACAACCTCCATTCTGTTGATTTTGCAGTAATTCCAACCAATCTTACACATTGATCAAAGTCTGCTAGTGCTTCTCCAAAGTTTTCAACCCCGCCACTTTCTGAAACTTTAGAAGGAATATTTAAGAACTACACCTCATTACCATACCAAGGATGAAACCTTTCCTTGAGTAAAGAAGTATTCACAAATTTCTTATATTGTTATCTATTTTAACTTCATGATAATCATTCTAGTATGTAACTGAACCATAAATATACCAATCCAAGTAGTCTATCATCTCAATCTTCAACAACACCAATATCCAGACCAACTTCTAACAAGGAAACTTTCCAGAAAGATACAACTCCTGTAACATAGGATTGAATAACAAAATCTCTCCCATGATAAACTCTTTATGAATATGACCACTTGGCACCAGATGAAAGGACACTGAGATTCCCACATTTTCAACATGAATGACTGCCACTTCTTGCACTTGTTGGGAATTATCTCACCATGTTTATTTCAAATACATGGTCTGCCAAGTCTAATGCAAAGACCAACCACACAATTACAACCCTTCTGATCAGATCGCACAATTTGATATCAAGCTTATTTCCTTACCCCAAATGAAGTCTTCACCATGAAAGCAATTATGTATTGCCAGAACATACCACTAACACCAAGATTAAAATCTACCCATTCTAATCCGTATTATATCAAAACTGCCACTCTTGACAATAATGTTGCTCTTCCAACTTCACTCACATAGTCTCAGATTACCTTTCAAGAAAGGTAACACAATGATGTTGTAATATCATGTATTACAGACAGAAGATCACATCATCTGCATCATAATCAGGTTATCACATTTTCCTGATAACCTAAGAGAATTATATTCGTACACAACTCTTGAAGCAGAGACTTCAGAAATCTAATTTCATCCACATAAGAATTCATAAACAAACAACAAATGATGTTATCTTCTTTTGGCACATACTGATACAGTCAGCTGAACAGGGCCACCTTAAATGGTCATCTTCTCACACAAGATAGGACAAGTAGTCTACCTTTCTCTTCTGCAGATGTATGATACCTTCTAATGATAAACAATCATGACATCCAAATAGATCAATGACTTAATCCCGAACTCCATTCGGAGGAAGACAACATTGGTTGAATCGTCACACACACCCAAGATGATATTCTAACATCTTTTTAGACATCAATCTCAGTCACAAAAGACTTCACAAATTACTATGGTTCTGAAGACAACCTTCATAGTAATCTCCTCCTTAGAGCTCAGTGTTCCGAACTCTTGTTTGATTTTGAGATGTTAGATGTCTTCAAGAACTTCCAACACAATAATAACTCCCCCTCAGTATCTGCCAATAAAACTTCAGAGAAATACATTATCTTCCCAACAAAGATTGTGGTTAGATCATATCTACCTTCCGCACACGAGAAAAAAAAACTTCTGGCTCGACAAGATCACACACATCTGAACAGATGAATCTTCCAGATGACACCCAAAAAAACTTAACAACTTAACCTTTATGTACAAGGAGTCTCTTAGAGATAAAATCCTTGAAGCTCAAGTTCTTCACTCATTCTCAGACACACCATTCAGATGCCTCATCTTCCAGAACAAAAGTAGGTTCCAAACTCATGTGAATCAACCACATTAGTTTAGCTCCCAAATAATTATGCATAATTATGATGTGATGTTCTATCTTGAGATATGACATCATTCCAAGGAGCACACCGAGAGATCTATAGACTGGAGATAAGCCTGTTAAAAATACTTCTGCTATCTTCAGATATCATTACACCAACTTCACCTAACAATGCCTTTATGAGTGGACTTGAACAATAATCTTCAAGTATCGTTGGCAAAGTCAACTGAAGTAGGTAAACATATATCCCATCACCATAAGATATATCTCCAAAAAAAGATCTTAACATCAGGAGTTTTTCAGATAGATACATAGCGGAAAAAAACACAAACTCCTCAAGAACGTCAGGTGTCACATATCAGTCATAGCAACATACTCTAGGTCACACCAAAATACTATAGGTTTGAAAATAAATCAAACTTACCACAACTGCAGCTTACCACAACAGAATAGTCCATCCTCCACTTCTAGGGACCATTCACACACCAATATGAACCAATCATATTCAAAAAGCTTTTCAGAAAAAAATCTTCTACCTTAACCATTGACCAAAAATTATCCCCCTTGGATCTCATCCAGAAATAGAATAGGATGCCTGCTCTGATAACAATTGACATTATGGTATGACAGAAGCAAAATTCGAATACAATGTCGAGACATCTGATCTGTTACTGTTAACATGGAAAGGTACATCCAATGACAGTACAATATTCTGCTATAACAAATTCTAAATATCCTACAAGATGTTTAAACATCAGGTCTGACATCCAGTAAAACACAACATATCAAAAAACAGAAAAACATAAACAACACAATCAAATTGTTAACCCAGTTCGATGTAAACACATCTATTCTGGGGGCTACCAAGCTAGGAAGGAAATCCACTATGTGGTATCAATTCAAAGACTCTCAGCAAACCACTCAGTTCATAGTCTTCTCACTTAATCACTACCAATGCAACTTCTATCTAGGAACTCCTAAATATGAGACACCTATCTCACCCCCTCAATAACAACAGTGATATTAAACTGAAAATTCAGAATCAGAAGACAGAATTCCATGACAACATCTTAACCTTGCTTTCATGCTTCAGTCAAATACACAATACCTCTTTCTTAGCAGCTTCAAGGCTTACAAAGAAAACAACCCTAAAGAATAAATCTTTTAGCATACGGTTGTGACTAGAACTCAACCCTAATGATACCATTTTTATATCCTTTGTTGATTACTAAACCTAGGTTACAAGACTTCTTTTTATAACCTAATCCCAACTGGATTTAGTCCTTCTTAAACCGCAGCAAATCAACTGCTACAACTATGCAGAAAAATCAGCTACAAAAAGATCTTTATAACAATAACTTCCTAAAATATCTCTATATTTAGAAAGTCTATATTTATTCAATATTTTTCTCTAATTCAGATTTGAATCGTCAAGATCTTTAAATCAGCGCCACCTTAGATTTCTTTAAAAACTCTGAATGTTTTGTTTCTGTTAAATCATAACAGAATCTTCAATTCAGCAGGATCAGTTCATGATGTCTAATGACGGGATAAGACATCTTCTTCGACATGTTGCTCTAGATGTTGAAACACTTCAACTAAATGTGATCAAACGCACAATAAGACTTCTTTGTTTAACCTGTTCTTATTTTACAAGATCCTATACAATATATTGCTGCTATATTTGTTTTACAAAATTGATGCCGATCCTAGAAATACAGAACTAATAATATTTAATCTAAATATAAATTTGATATATCAATTATCCTACACTAAAACATTACTAGCAAAAAATGGTAAGTAATTGATAAGAATTAATATATTATAGGTTTAATATTCATTTTGGCCGCAAATCTTAATCTCGGGGTTCATTTTGATTTCTTAGCTTAAAAGAGGTTTATATTGGCCCCTTAACTCTTCAAAATATGTCATGCTAGTTATTTTCGTCTGATTATCGATGAAAAAACTAAAAAAACAGTCTCTAACTTCATCGCAAATTAGACGAAAAGAACTAACATGGTAAGTTTTGAAGAGTTAAGAGACCAATATGGACCTTTTTTAAGTTAAGGAACCAAAATGTTAAGATACGAGACTATAAAGAATATTAAACCTACATTATATGGACATAATTTTATTATTGCATGTTTGAATTTATGGTATATTTATAAAATTATAGTAGCAATGATGAGGGATTAACAAAAAATAACAAATCAATACGCATTAGAAAAAAATAATCCTCAAACTAGTAAGAAGCCATGAGGATAAACAACAAATATATGGCAGCAAATCAAACAAATAAAGGCAAAAGAGAACACGAACATTTTAATTTGGAAAATATTCAACATGAGAGTAAAAAACCATGGGTCTTCTTGACCAAAGAAATAACTTAACTATAATCAAATAAGGGTACAAGAGAGTCTTAAATTGATTCAAAAACTAGTGGTAACAAATAACAAATTCACAAAGCAAACTGGCTTACAAATACGAAACAAGAAGGTAAAAATACTAAATCTGCATCTTTAATGCGAAGCCAATATCTGTCATCACAAACTTCTTTTTAAATATCCCAAAGGTTAAAATGTATACACATGTCTTGAGAACCTTCCCTAAAAATGATCTCGATCCAACAATTAACAAATCCAGAATCGCTGATTTACTGAGTATTGCTGCAGAAAAATGAGAATTAGTTTCTCTCTTATTTTCTCTCTTTTGAAATTGGTTTTTATACCCCCTCACTCAACTCTAAATTGAATCTATCCACTTTAAATAAGTGAGACACAAATGGGCTAACATATTTGGGTCTTTCTCCACATATATAAAAGGCCCAAACGCAAAAAATCTTCCCATAATAACCATGTGAAGGATATCTCCAAACCGAAAATATCACAAAAAGTTTCAAACTTACCCCATGATAAAGCTAACTCCAATAACCTAGCATCCAAAACATCATGTATCAAATGATAACTCCTATAACTTAGCATCCAAAACATCATATATCCAATGATATCTCACATTAATATATTTGTACCTATTATGAAAATTTGGATTCTTACCAAAATGAATAACGCTTTAACTATAAACAAATAACACATATTTGTCTTGAACAAACCCAAGCTCCTGCAAAAGTTTATTCAACCATAAAATCTCTTTGCATGCTTAAGCAATGGCAGTGAACTCAACCTCTGTTGTAGAAAATGCTACACATTTTTGCAATATGGACTACCAAGCCACAACCCCCTGCAAATTTAATCATGTAGCTTGAAATGGACTTTCTGGAATCAATGTCTTCAGACATATCTGTGTCAGAGTACCCCTCTAAAGTAGGCTTATCTCCTAAAAAATAAAGCCACATACAAGTAGTGTTACAAAGGTTTCTTAAAACTCATTGTACAACATCCCAATGCTCTTTATCGAGATTTGAAAAACTCTACTGAATGTACCAACATGTTCTATATATGCTCTTATACACACCATTACATACATCAAACTTCCCACAGCAGACGCGTGAGGAACACATTTTATATCAAACATTTCATATTCACTTGAAGGACTTTGATTAGAACTCAACTTGAAATGAGTAGAAAGATGAGTGTTTACCACCTTAAAACCTTCCAATTGGAATATTTGCAACACTATTTTGATATAATGTTCTTGTGACATCCAAAGTTTATCTCATTTCTTTCATTCATGATTCTAATGCCACGAATCTGTTTATCTTCTCACATGTCTTTCATGACAAATGACTCGCCCAACCGCTTCTTTAACCTATCAATGTTAGAAATATTTTTTTTCTTACAATAAACATATCATCAACATATAACAAAAGGATAATGAAGTCATTAGTAAACAAAATTCTAACAAAGACGCAATGATCTGAAGTAGTCTTCTGGTATCCTTGATCACACATAACAAACTCAAACTTCTTGTACCACTTAATGCCTTGGATATTGCTTCAACCCTTATACATTCTTTCTCAATCTACATAACTGATCTTTTTTTCATTTAAATTGAAAACTATCGGGTTGCTTCATGTAGATATCTTCCATTAAATCACCATGAAGGAAATTCATTTTCACATCCATTTGCTCAACCTCTAAATCGAGATAAGCAGACAATGTGAACACAGTTCTGATTGATGACATATTTACAACACATGCAAAAATCTCATTAAAATCAATATCTTTTCTTTGGATAAAAACCTTTCACCACTAAAATGAATTATACCTTAGAGACTTAGAGTTGCTCTCATGTTTAAATCTATAAACCCACTTGTTTAAATCTATAAATCCACTTGTTTTCTAAAGCTCTTCTTGTGACATATCATTCTCTTCTTCATTATCATTAGTTGTAATATTTACCTCATCTCCAAATTATTGATAATCAACATAATCATGTAGCTTACCATACTGATCACTACCACCAATAATATCCATATTATAACTAAGTAACCAAACTAGATAAATATTAGACAAACTAATATCTTTCGTGGGTGTATTATTCTCCACCTTATTAATGTCTTCATTAGTCTGGTCTTCAATGAACACCACATTGAGACTTCTGATAAGCTTCTTTCCTACAATATCATACAACATGTAACCAAACTCATCTTATCCATTTTTTATGATGATACATTGTTTTGAGTTTTCATCCAACTTGGATATTTCATTCTTTAGAATATGCACAAAAGTCTTACAACCACAGACTCTTAAATGATCATACTTTGACATTTTTTCCTAACCCAAATTTGTTTGGAACTTTATTGTTCAAAGCAACCATATGAGTGAGAATAAGAACATACAACATTATGTAAAATGCATGAACTCTATAATAATTTACCAACTTAGCTTCAGAGAGCATCTCTCTCTCTCTCTCTCTATCTATCTAGGGGTGTTCACGGTGCGGTTTGGGCGTTTTGACGTTAAAAATCATCTGAACCGCTGGAGAAAAAAGCACGAGGTTTGGTTTGATTCGGTTGGCTTTTAAAAAAAATCCGAACCAAACCAAACCAAACCAAACCTATACGGTTTGGTTGGTTCGAGATTTTTTTAGTAATGTATACATATATAGAGAACAACATAACTTTGTGTTTAGTCATTCATACATTACAAACTAATAACAAAAGTCTTCATATTTAGACAAAAAATATTCATTCAATATACAAAAATCAATTTAAACAAAAATAGAAAAAAATAATAGCATAATATAATATAAAAAATATTATAATAAAATAGAAAAAATAATGGAGAACGAGATTAGAGAAGATGAAAAAGAAAAAAAACATAAGAGATATGTGATTAGAGAAGAAATTTGCGATAACAACGTAATAAGAAGAGAAAATAGTAATGTAAAAATGAGAACATGAAAAAGAAAGAACATGTAAGATGAGAGATTAATGTAGAAGAGGTTAGACGTACATGACAAAGAAGATCAGAAGAATGCGCAATACTATTAGGAATGGTTTGAGAATGCTGAAACTGAAAAGTTAAGTGTGAGTAAGAGAAAATATATCATAATTGTAAGGTTAAAAAACAATGAGTTTAAGTTTTGGATTAGATATGAGATAAATGATGTTTGGGTTGTAACATAATGCAGTTTGGTTTGGTTTTGTTCGGTTTGCAAAATACAAACCGCAAATCAAACCAAACCGTGCGGTTTTATTGAAAGATGATCCGAACAAATCCAAACCAAATACGATTTTTTGCGGTTTTGGTTTGATTTGCGGTTTTCTATTGGGTTGATTTGGTTTTGAACACCCATATATATATATATATATATATATATATATATATATATATATATATATATATATATATATATATATATATATATATATATATATATATATATATATATATATATATATATATATATATATATATATATATATATATATATATATATATATATATATATATATATATATATATATATATATATATATATATATATATATATATATATATCATACACCTTAATATACTTTTATTTCTAAAATAAACCAAAAGCCTTCAAAAAGTAATTTTATTATTTCTTTAAAAGATATATTTAGCTTTGTGAATTAATTCTTTTTTAATTGAGCCACCCTTTTTATATGAAGTGTGATGTTAGCTAGTATAAAAAAACTAGGAGATTAAAAAAAAACAATTTCTTTATCATATAAGAAATAAATAAAAATCCTCTTCTCTTGCTAATATCTTGAATGATCTTATCCTCTGAAATTTTTGAAATGCGTATTTGAAAATTATGGACTCAATCTCATGTTCAAAATTGCTTCCCTTTGGCTTTAAGCTTGTGGATAAAATTAGAGAAGAAATAAGAAGAATACATGCTTTAAAAATATGGACAAATGAAACCAGCCAAAAGAGTGGCAAAAGTTGTCCCTTTTTCATTACTTGTACTGTACTTCTCAAAAACCATATTGCAAGTTTTAGTTACTTTGCTTGTGTTATCACAATACATTTAATTTAATCTCTATAATATATTATATGTTTGAATACTAGGGAACTTAACCTAATTTACATATTCAAAGAACCAACATATATATGAAGAAATTTGAATGTTTTACTTTATCTCCCATTTAAACAAAACAATACTATATTATATAATTTGAACAAGTTGAGAGTCTTAAGATAACAAAAATGAGAAAGGAACTTTTAATGTGAAACGTCTCTATTATAAGTGCTATTTGAGGTTAACTACTCACAACAAGGGTCCAAAATTTGGAAAAATGGCAATAAAAAAATTAAAGTAATAAAATGGTCCCATCACCTTGTATTGATGATATATGCATGATGAAACTCCCATGTTAATCATCTTCTTAATTAATAACTAATTTGGCTAATCATCTTCTTAATTACTTTGAAGATTCATTATATGGATTAAACTATGGAAACTGAGTGTGGCCCTCAACTGGAAAATCATGTCGAAAGTGAGACATTATTTCAACTCAAAAAGCTAAAATAAAACAGATTTAAGGCCAAGAAATTATCTATGTCAAAAAAAGGTCAGGTAATCATATGAGATATCACAAAATTTCTAGTGTTCCTAAAAAGGCATTTCAATGTTTTTTTGACTCAGCAAAAGAGTAATTTCATATTCTACTTGTTCTTCCTTTTCATGCTCACTGTTTTGTTTAGAATGTAATTTTTTATTTATATAAAAATGATTAATTTTTATTCATAATAGATTAAAATTTAAAACTACATTTTATTTTTAATAATAATTAGAGGAAGTACTTTAAATAAATGAGGATGGATACCTTATGTGGGTTTTGATAGGATTTCTCTTTTGTTTTAATCTTAAAACATTAAATTTTGTATCTTTCTTTTATTACACTTTTTGATTGAATGATAGTGTGTTTAGAATTAACATTCTAAGTAACTATACTATTTTTAATACAAAAAATCACATTTTTAGTTGCTTAACCAATATTCTTAAAGCCTTAAGAACACTTAAATTACATCCTGAGCTCTCTCAAGTTTTTTTATTTTTTATAGTTTCTGTTAAGAGGTTATTACACTATATCATAAGGGAACTAAATAAATACCATAATTAATCAAAATTTAATCTGACAAAAATTTATGAGATATTATTTATCTATAATATAAATTTTATATCTCACGTAGAAATCTGCTTTGCACGTTTTTAATGATGATTCTAATTAGTGTTTTGCACGTCCTCAATGACGATCTTAATTATATCACAAAGATAAATTTGATTTAGTGAAAACCAGATACATAACAACATAATTTCATATGTTATATATTTAATTTAACAATTATTCACATAATTAGATAAAAATTAGATTTAATTGTAATTTTGGTCCCCCTATTTTCATTTTTTTTAGTTTTGATCCCCTATTTTAAAATCCGAAATTTTTGTCCCTCTATTTTCATTTTTTTTTATAGTTTTGGTCCCTTTATTTTAAAATCCGATATTTTGGTCCCTTTCATTTTGTTTGAGTTTTGGTCCCCTATTTTAAGTTTTCTTTTGGATTTTAGTCCCCTTTCCAATTTGAAACTAATTTAATAGGGGATCACAAATTAAAAAAATGAAAATAAGAGGACCAAAACTCAATAAAAATTAAAAATAGAGGGACAAAAATTCAGGATTTTAAAATAGGAGGACCAAAACTCAATAAAAATGAAAATAGAGGGACAAAAATTCTGAATTTTAAAATAGGGGGGCCAAAAGTAAAAAATAATAAAAATAGGGGACTAAAATTGCAATTAAGCCTAAAAATTAAATTAGAACAAAGATTCGACAAAAGAGGGAAGTTGAGAGTCCAGGAAAGACAGGAACATCAATAAGTCTAATATTTCATGACCATAAGAGAGATATTAGAAATAAAAATTTATATTTCACAAACATGGTCACTAAAAGTTTGATACAGGGTATTTTAGTATTTTATTTGTTGCCTTTGTAGCCCTAACTTTTAGTGTATAAATAATAGACTAGTAGATATCACTAAAAGATAGAGATTTTTATGCTTCCTCTTTTGTAGTCGTCATTCCTTTTGCAGGAGTATTAAATATATTCTCTTTCTATTTATTATTATTCACCTTATGCACCATCAATTGGTATCAGAGTCTGGTTCGGATCCACGGGGAAACACAAGTGAAATAGTGAGACGTTCTGTGGTTGATTTTGGTTCTTGAATTCGTGTTGAATCTTGAACGAAATCGTAACATAATCACATTTTTTAATTCCGTGGGATTGAGAAACATTGTGTTTGGTGAGATCTGAGTGACTGTACAAGGTTGAAGATGAACGAAAACAACGATATGAGCACTAATCTTCCAGTGTTTGATAGAAAAAACTAGACTCGTTGGATGATTCAGATGCGTGTACTTTTCGGTGCTCAAGATGTGCTTGATCTTGTCACTGAAGGTTATGTTCCAGTTGTTGCAGATGCAGTGGAGGTACAAAAAAACGCGCAGAAGGATACAAGGAAGAAAGATCAGAAATCATTTTTCTACACCCATCAGTGTGTGGATGCAAATGTGTTTGAGAAAATAGTTGATTCAACGACGACGAGGTTGTGTGGGACACACTGGTTAGATGTTATGATGGTGGCACATCAATGAAGAAGGTGAAGCTTCAGTCTCTACGAAAGAAGTATGAGAATCTCAACATGAAAAACAATGAGAAAGTTTCTGAGTACATCTCCAGAGTGACTCTAATCACTAATGAGATGAAAGCATGTGGAGAAACTCTTTCTGAACAAATAATCATTGAGAAGGTTTTGAGATCCCTTACCCCTCAATTTGATTACATTGTGGTAGCAATAGAAAATTCTAAAGATCTGAGCACCATGAGAATTGAAGAGCTGCAAAGCAGTCTTGAAGCGCAAGAGTTGCATTTGACTGAGAGAACTTCTGAAAGGGAAGTAAAGCAGCAAACTCTGGAAGCAGTTTTTGGTAAGAAGCATCAGAAGTATACTTGGTCAGAAGCCAGGAGAAGATCTGATGGTTTTAAGAAGTTAGAAACCTCAACCTCAGTTAGACACAAGAATGGCCAGAAGGGAAAAGAGAGGTATGACAAGAAGAATATTAAGTGCTACTGTTGTAAGAAGTTTGGTCATTTTGCTGCTGATTGTTGGTCAAACAAGGAATGGAAGTCAGAAGAAGCAAATATATCCAGAAGTTCCGATGATGAATATGTGCTACTAATGACTTCTAAATCTGATGACACGGATCTGACAGACTGGTGGTATATGGATATTGGATGCTCAAATCATCTTACTGGAAATAAGAAATGGCTGGTTGACTTTGACTCTGGAAAGAGGACAAAGATCAGATGTGCTGATGATAAATACCTCAAAGCTGAAGGTATGGAAAATGTTAGAGTCATTCTGAATAATGGGAAAACATCATTGATTCAGAAATTATGGTATGTATCTGGCATGAAAAGCAATATGTAGAGTGTGGGGCAACTAAATGAGAAAGGTTTTTCAGTTACCATGAAGACAAATTTTCTGAAGTTGTATAACTCTAATTAGAAATTTATTATGGAATCAGAACAGGGAAGAAATAGAACATTCAAGGTGAATGTCAGAACCGCAGACTCAGAATGCCTTAGTGCAACAAGTGTTGTGAAGGAAAGTGAGTTGTGGCACATAAGCTTATGCCATTTGAATTCGAAGAAGCTGGTACATGGAATTCCTACAATTAAGAAGCCTGAGAAGTCATGCAAAGTGTGCATGAAAGTAAAGCAATCAAGATTGCCATTTACGTCAGAAGTAGCTCCAAGATCCAAACATGCCTTGGGAGTAGTGCATTTCGATGTGTGTGGCCCATTTCCAGTAGCATCGATTAGAGGGAATAAATACTTCGTGTCATTTGTTGAAATGAATACACTAGAATGACATGGGTATCCCTTATAAAATTCAAACACGAGGTGTTTGCTGAATTCAAGAAGTTCGGAATGAAGGCTGAGAATCAATGTGGTCAGACTCTAAAGATTCTCAGAACCGATGGTAGGGGTGAGTATAACTCCACTGCGTTCAGAAAGTTTTGTGATGAGAATGGAATTAAGCATGAGGTTACTGCTCCTTATAATCCTCAACATAATGGTCTTGCTGAAAGAAGAAACCGTACTTTTCTTGATATGGTGAGAAGCATGCTGAAGGAGAAAAAACTTCCTCATTCCTTATGGGGAGAAGTTGTTGCCACCGAAACATATGTGCTCAACAAATGTCAAACAAAGAAGTTGAAGGAAATAGTTCCTATTCAGAAGTGGACTGGAGATAAGAAAAATGTTAGTCATCTGAAGGTATTTGGTTCTATATGTTACAAACATGTTCTAGAATCCAGAAGACAAAAGCTGGATGATAGAAGCAAAGTGATGTTACTAGGGGGTACCACAGTACAGGTGCGTACAAGCTCTATTGTACATAAACTAATAAAGTTGAATTCAGCAGAGACGTCATTGTAAAGGAATCATAAACTTGGGATTGTAACAAGTATCAATCTGATTCTGATGTGAGAACTTTTGAAGAAAGCTCAGAAATAGAAGTTTCTAGAGATGAATCAGAAACTGGAGAGGACTTTGAAGCTGGAGTAGACGCTGAAAGTGAGTCTAACTCTGATGGTGATTTTGACTCTGAAGAAGACTCAAATGGTGAAAATGCTTTAGATTCAGATTCTGGTGGTGATTCATACTCTGAAGGTGGTTAAGGTTCCAGAGGAGTTCAAACTTCTGAAGGAGAAGATTCTGAAGATGGAACTTTTGAGGTTCAAGCATCCGAATGAGATTTTGAACGAGGTCAGAGGCCACAGAGAGTCAGAAACATTCCAAGAAGATTCTGGTGTGTTTGTATGTTGATGACATACTGCTGACAAGGAGTTCTGAACAAGAGCTAGCTACGTTCAAGAAGGTGTTGATGAATGATTTTGAAATGACTGATCTCGGAAAAATGACATATTTTCTAGGGATGAAGTTTATGTACTCTGAGAAAGGTATCATTTTGCATCAACTGAAGTATGAACATGGACTTCTAAAGAGAGTTAAGATGTAGAATTATAAGTCTACTATCACACATGCATATACAAATCAGAAACTAGATTCAGATTCTGATGGTGAGGATGTGGATGTTACAACCTTCAAACAGTTGGTTTGTTCTCTAAGGTATCTATGTAATACCAGACCTGATATCTGTTATGCAGTTGGAATGGTTAGTAGGTTCATGAGTAAACCTGAGTGGTCCAATTACCAAGTTGCTGTCAGGATTCTGAGATATATCAAGGGAACTGAAATATGGAGTGTTATTCTATTATGGAAGAAAGTTTGAATCAGAACTTCTGAGTTATTCAAATTCGGATTGGTGTGGAAACATAATTGACAAAATAAGTACTTTTGGGGTACTTGTTTAAGTTTCTAGGAGGTCCTATTTCTTGGTGTTCCACGAAACAAGTTGTTCTTGCGCTGTCAACCTGTGAAGTTGAATATATTACAGACGCTGTGACTGCATGTCAAGTTGTGTGAACTCTGAACTTGCTGCATGATCTGAAGATCAAGGTAAACAAGCCTCTGAAGTTGATGAGTGATAAAAAGTATGCAATCAATCTTGCCAGAAACACAGTGTTGCATGAGAGAAGCAAGCATATTGAGACCAAATATCATTTTCTGAGAAATCAGGTTTAAAGCGGAGTGCTAGAAGTTGTGCACTGTAGCACCCTGTACACCCATAATTTCGACAAGACTGAAATTAAGGGTTTTGAGATTATCTTTGTCGAAAGATAGTAAAAGGAAGAAATCTCAAGGATTGCTGACAGGGTTTAAAACCCCATTACTTCGACAGAGAGGTAAATGTTGTTCTGGCAGAATAAAGTTGGGAAGGTATTTGTGACCAAGTATTTGGCAGAAGAAAGTTCTCTTTCGACGGTTCGACAGAAGATAGTCTTTCAATGATTTCGACAGAAGGGGACATCTGACAAAAGAATATTTGGCAAGTGCTGAAGAGTTTTTCTTCTTTAAAAGGGTTTCGACAGTTTTGAAGAGTTACAAGGTTTTCGCCACCAAGGAAGAGATTCAAATTCAAAAGGTTGTAACCTTTGGCAGTTGGACACATGGAGGTTTCAGAGAAGAAATTTACATGCAGGCTGACACTTGTCGTTTAGTTATAGTTTTTCCGTTCTAAGCAGTTATTTTGTTTATGTATAAATAGGATAGTTTGTGGTTAGAATGGGCGTGTGAAAATTGATACAAAATTCCTGTTAAAAAACTCTAAGTACCCAGTGTGAGAGAAAATGAGTCTAAGATTTGGAACAATGTACGTTTGAACACCAGTTATATTTCAAAGTCATTTAAATTGCTCGTTCATTTATCAAGTTTAATGTCATTTTCAAGCTTTATTTATTTTTCTGCAAGTTTACAGCTTTCGACATGTCTTTTTGTTCTTGTTTAAACTTTTAACTTTATTTCATCTTTAAGTTCAAACTTTACTTTACTTGCAAAAATCAAAGTTCTTAATACTTTGACAATACTGATAAAACAAACCACAAATCAGTCACCAAATTCTAAGAAGATTTCGACAGAAACAATGCACATGTGTCCTAGGACTTGTTTGGTTGGTCCTGCAAGTAACCCAGTCCTGTAAAAGATTGGTTAACCAGAGGTTGTTCGCCAGAAACCACTGCGAACAAATTGGCACGCCCAGTGGGACGGGTGCATTTGATAAAATCTAATAGAGAACTTCTTAGACAAATTGTTCCTTGCTACGTTGTATGATTCTTAGAAGCGGTAAACTAGCCGTAACCGACGTAGAGAGACCAAAGAGAACAAGAAGAAGAAACATGGCTAACTTGCCAAATACTTCAAATAATCCTGACGAAACAATATCAGTTTCCAACCCTATCCCTTCGTCAGGAACAATACCAGCGTCTGGCCCTGTTTTAGAACAGATTAGGCCTCCTTTGGGGGATTCCATACCAACAGGTTCAGGATCCCAGAATGCGCCTAGTTCTTCCACCATGGGACACGCCAGACCCTTGGGAACCCCTCCCCCTGGAGGAAATACATTCAGGCCATATCTGAATTATTCTCAACCTTTTACTGGGAGGGAACAACCATATGGAATGCCAACTTCAATGATGGCAAGCCTACATAATTCGTCACCATTATTCTCTGATGCTATGGTTCAAGTGTCATCACCATTGCAGGGATCAGGATATGGTGGAAATGGAAATAGAATAAACCAAGTTCCACCAGGTTTCCATATGCCCGCTATGACAAATCATTCTGCGCAAGTAATTCGTCAACAGATGGATGAAAGCAATCATGATATGGTGCAGGCTTTGACACACCAAATGGGAGAAGTGTTCAACCCCTTAATACAGAACACTACCCAAACAAACCAAATATTGGCAGAACAGATGGCACGCATTGCTGACTTTTTTGGAGTCCCGCAAGCACAGCAAAGGATGCAATTGAATCATAACCCTGCCAATAGGGCTGTCGAAGAAGAACTTACTATAAACCAAAGGCCCTTAGGAAATCCTCATGAAAATCCCAGGGGGCAAGAGGTGATAGTCGAACAGCCTAATGTAGAAGAGCCTATTCGACAGGAACCAAGAAGGATAATAGTCCAGAGAAATCAAAATGCTGACGAAGTGTTACAGCAGAGAATGCGTTACAATAACATGCCTGTCGAAAACAATATTGCCACCATGGTTGAGAGAATAATGGCACAAAATGGAGTAAACGTAGGATTACAAAGGCCTAGTTATACTTCCCCCTTGTCTGAATTTGTCTTACAACAAGAATTACCACCAAGGTGGAAAGTCCCCAAATTTACAAAATTTTCAGGGGATACTAGTGAGTCTACCATAGAACACGTGGCACGTTATTTGATAGAAGCAGGAGAAATTGCTAATAATGAGAACCTAAGGATGAAATATTTCCCAAGTTCTTTGACAAAAAATGCGTTCACTTGGTTTACATCACTTCCTGCAACTTCAATTTTTACTTGGACCCAATTAGAGAGATTGTTCCATGAACAATTTTATATGGGACAAACCAAGATAAGTTTGAAGGAGTTGGCAAGTGTCAAAAGAAAGTTTTCTGAACCTATAGATGACTATTTGAATAGGTTTAGATTATTAAAAGCCAGATGCTTTACGCAAGTGCCGGAACAAGAACTAGTCGAAATGGCTGCAGGGGGTCTAGATTATTCCATAAGGAAGAAACTGGATACCCAGTACTTGAGAGACATGGCACAACTGGCAGACAGAGTGAGGCAAATAGAAAGACTAAAAAATGAAAAATTTAGATCAAACAAAAACAAGAAGGAAAGAGTGGCCTATGTAGGAGTAATTCAAGAAGATGATTATGACGAAAATGAACGAGTCATCTTCGACCAGCAAGAAATTGATCTTGCAGAATTAAAACAAGGCCCTCCATATTCTTGTAAAGTTTTAGCCCCGTCGAATGGAAAAAATCCAGTCGAAGTGGAAAAGAATGACAGGTTCCCTAAAAGAACCTATACATTCGACATCACTAAGTGTGATGAAATATTTGATTTATTAGTCAAAGATGGTCAGTTAATAAAACCAGCAGGCACTAAGGAGCCTCCTGTAGACCAACAGAAAAAGAGAGGTTTTTGTAAATACCATAATTTCTTGGGTCATAAAACTTCTCAATGTTACCTTTTCAGGGATCTTGTCCAGAACGCAATCCAAAATGGAAGGCTGAAGTTTGGAGACAAAGCCAAGCAGCAGATGAGGATTGACTCCAATCCTATGCAGGTGGTAGAGGCCAATTATGCTGAACCAGAAATGGTAAATGTGGTCGAAATGGAGATCATGGCTGAAGAAGATTTTGAAATGGTGGAAGTTACTGAAAGCTTCGACACCAACTTCACCATGATAGAAGCTGCCGAAGGTTTCGACACCCATGTAAATGTGGTGGAAGAAGGTGATGATCTTGCTGACCAGGCTGAAGAGAAAGAAGTCAAAGCTTCTGAAGACTTCGACAGTGAGAATGCTAGCGAAACTACTGAAGGTTTCGACGAAAGAAATACAGTCAAAGTGGGAAGAAGTTTCGACAAGAAAAACTACGAAAGAGATGCTGAGCAGGGGGTGATCTGGGATACTTTAGGAGAGTCGAATGGGAAGTTCGACTTCATGGTGAAATATTCAGCACCACCAAGCTCCAAAGTAGATATCAACAAAATCAAACCCACAGGGTGCGGAGATTCCTTCAAAAAGGATGACGAAGAGGAGGATAGAAAAACCCTCACTGTCCAAAAAGAGGCCACTGAAGGCCTTAACCAAGAGGAAATCAAAACAGCAGGGGCTGATGACAATCCCCTCACTGTCGAACCAACAAACAGTGGTACCACCAGAACTGAAGGACATCCTGTCGAAAGGGTTGCACATTGCTGCAAATATATCTACAAGGGCTTACACCCAAAAGGCAATGTGAGTCAGTCAAAGGAGGACACCCCAGAGGAAATCAGGCTAGTCGAAAAAATGAACAAATTGAAAATTACAACTGAACAGAGTGCTGGGATTCATATGGTGGAAATCACTCAAAAGGGAGGACCAGACACCAACAAGGGAAAGAAACATCAAGAAAAGCATCAGAAGTTGGTTTACCCAGAAGAGAACGAGAGTCTTGTCGAATTCATCCAGAGGTGTCAAAGGAAAAACGCAGAAGTCATGCTTTGCCCAAGATGCAGTGCTGTGTTCGACAAGAAAGCAGCTGATGACTTAGAAGCAGCAGAAAAGACCCAGAGAAAGAGAAATTGGGGAACAGTCCCACCAACCAGAAATGAAAGATTCGACCCAAGAAGAGGGAAGCATCACAGTCAAGGGGTGGGAGAAAGACGTTTCAACACTTACAAACCATCCAACAGGCCAAATGATGACAAATGGGTTCAGCCTATAAGGGATGCCCAAGGTCAGAAGAGATGGAAGAGTTTTGAAGTAAACAGGGGTCCCTCAATGGAAGTCAAAAAGGAGGCAAAGCCGAAATACGTCTCTGAAAACTACAAAGGGAAGAATCCTATGTCCAGATCCCAATGGAGAAGATTCCAAAGGCAGAAGAAAATTGAAAAGGGAAGTGTGGAACACAAAAAGGTTGGGCAGAAGGAAGCTGAATCAAGCAAATGTGTGCAGATCACGAACAAGGGGATGCCCCTGGCAGAAAAAGAAACCTTTCAGGAGAATAGATCTGGTGACACCATAGAGGTGCAGAAAACAAATAACAGAATGCCAGTGGATGAAGAAGTCACAGATGAATTTGGTTCAGAATCAGATGCCTCTTTCGACGTAACTTGCAATGTGGTTTCTGTGCTGCCCAGAGACTATGACAGGATAATGGAAGTCGAAGACGAGGAGGATGACATGGTAGATGATAGCATAGGTTTGAAGCCCGTATGCTACTACATAATGAACAATGGCTGTGTCGAAGAGCAAAATGCTTTCTTCGAAAAGCCAGATGATGCAATGAAGGCTCACTTGAAGCCTCTTTTCATAAAAGGAAAGGTAGAAAATGTGGGTGTCAACAAAATTCTGATAGATGGTGGAGCAGCTGTGAATTTATTCCCTCATTATATGATAAAGAAGATCGGAAAAGATGACTCCGACACTAAGCCTCACAATATGGTGTTGTCCAACTATGAAGGTAAAGTAGGGACAACATTGGGGGTAATACAACTGAACTTGACTGTAGGATCCATCACCAGGCCTACCATGTTTGTGGTGATAGCATCAAAAGCAAATTACAACTTGCTGTTGGGAAGAGAATGGATCCATGGGATCGGGGCCGTGCCATCCTCCATGCATCAAAGAATAGCAATCTGGAGGCCAGATGGGATTGTCGAAAACATTGAAGCAGATCAGAGTTACTTCACAGCTGATGTGAACAATGTTACTAGTCGTAACTTCGACAAAAACCTAGCCCATATAGCACCATGCAACCCTGCTGCTTTCGACCTAACAGCTTCCGACAATGCTTACTGTTCCATGTACCTCCATCCTACGCATGGTTTCCAGTGGAATAAAGAAATAATTGGGGAGACAAATTACACTTGGGGAACTGGCCATGTCAACCCAACTGGATGGGGGAGTGAATTCAGTGAAGATGACTGAAGTTTCAGCCATGGAAAGGATTTCGGCTTATATAGCCGAAAAACAACTCAAAACGGCCCTTGAGGCTGAAATTAGGAATATGGCTGTCGAAGCCAGTACTCAAGTTGTCGAAGGACAACATCCTCAAGAAAATATTGAGGAGCAACATGCAAATCAGAGTTTTGAAGAAGACTCAAATGGTGAATGGCAGAACCAAAGGCTTGATGCCATTCATGATGACGAACCTTTGGGGTTCGAAAAGGATCCAACCTCAACCAATATGAAAATGGTGGCACAGGACCCTTTAGAGGAGATTAATCTGGGACTGGGGGCAGAAAAAAGGCCCACTTACATCAGTGCCAAGTTGAATCCTCAACTCAGAGTTGAAATAATCCAACTGCTGAATGAGTTTAAAGACTGCTTCGCCTGGGATTATGACGAAATGCCTGGTTTAGACAGAAGTTTGGTAGAATTGAAGTTGCCAATACTGGAAGGGAAGAAGCCAATAAAGCAGACCCCCAGACGTTTTGCACCTGAGATTCTGTCGAAAATCAAACAGGAAGTCAAAGGTCATTTCGACAGCAAAAGATATTTCTCCAAGGATAGTCGAAAACATCTTTGCTGGGGGGCAATTTGTACACCCATAATTTCGACAAGACTGAAATTAAGGGTTTTGAGATTATCTTTGTCGAAAGATAGTAAAAGGAAGAAATCTCAAGGATTGCTGACAGGGTTTAAAACCCCATTACTTCGACAGAGAGGTAAATGTTGTTCTGGCAGAATAAAGTTGGGAAGGTATTTGTGACCAAGTATTTGGCAGAAGAAAGTTCTCTTTCGACGGTTCGACAGAAGATAGTCTTTCAATGATTTCGACAGAAGGGGACATCTGACAAAAGAATATTTGGCAAGTGCTGAAGAGTTTTTCTTCTTTAAAAGGGTTTCGACAGTTTTGAAGAGTTACAAGGTTTTCGCCACCAAGGAAGAGATTCAAATTCAAAAGGTTGTAACCTTTGGCAGTTGGACACATGGAGGTTTCAGAGAAGAAATTTACATGCAGGCTGACACTTGTCGTTTAGTTATAGTTTTTCCGTTCTAAGCAGTTATTTTGTTTATGTATAAATAGGATAGTTTGTGGTTAGAATGGGCGTGTGAAAATTGATACAAAATTCCTGTTAAAAAACTCTAAGTACCCAGTGTGAGAGAAAATGAGTCTAAGATTTGGAACAATGTACGTTTGAACACCAGTTATATTTCAAAGTCATTTAAATTGCTCGTTCATTTATCAAGTTTAATGTCATTTTCAAGCTTTATTTATTTTTCTGCAAGTTTACAGCTTTCGACATGTCTTTTTGTTCTTGTTTAAACTTTTAACTTTATTTCATCTTTAAGTTCAAACTTTACTTTACTTGCAAAAATCAAAGTTCTTAATACTTTGACAATACTGATAAAACAAACCACAAATCAGTCACCAAATTCTAAGAAGATTTCGACAGAAACAATGCACATGTGTCCTAGGACTTGTTTGGTTGGTCCTGCAAGTAACCCAGTCCTGTAAAAGATTGGTTAACCAGAGGTTGTTCGCCAGAAACCACTGCGAACAAATTGGCACGCCCAGTGGGACGGGTGCATTTGATAAAATCTAATAGAGAACTTCTTAGACAAATTGTTCCTTGCTACGTTGTATGATTCTTAGAAGCGGTAAACTAGCCGTAACCGACGTAGAGAGACCAAAGAGAACAAGAAGAAGAAACATGGCTAACTTGCCAAATACTTCAAATAATCCTGACGAAACAATATCAGTTTCCAACCCTATCCCTTCGTCAGGAACAATACCAGCGTCTGGCCCTGTTTTAGAACAGATTAGGCCTCCTTTGGGGGATTCCATACCAACAGGTTCAGGATCCCAGAATGCGCCTAGTTCTTCCACCATGGGACACGCCAGACCCTTGGGAACCCCTCCCCCTGGAGGAAATACATTCAGGCCATATCTGAATTATTCTCAACCTTTTACTGGGAGGGAACAACCATATGGAATGCCAACTTCAATGATGGCAAGCCTACATAATTCGTCACCATTATTCTCTGATGCTATGGTTCAAGTGTCATCACCATTGCAGGGATCAGGATATGGTGGAAATGGAAATAGAATAAACCAAGTTCCACCAGGTTTCCATATGCCCGCTATGACAAATCATTCTGCGCAAGTAATTCGTCAACAGATGGATGAAAGCAATCATGATATGGTGCAGGCTTTGACACACCAAATGGGAGAAGTGTTCAACCCCTTAATACAGAACACTACCCAAACAAACCAAATATTGGCAGAACAGATGGCACGCATTGCTGACTTTTTTGGAGTCCCGCAAGCACAGCAAAGGATGCAATTGAATCATAACCCTGCCAATAGGGCTGTCGAAGAAGAACTTACTATAAACCAAAGGCCCTTAGGAAATCCTCATGAAAATCCCAGGGGGCAAGAGGTGATAGTCGAACAGCCTAATGTAGAAGAGCCTATTCGACAGGAACCAAGAAGGATAATAGTGTTCCTAAAAAGGCATTTCAATGTTTTTTTGACTCAGCAAAAGAGTAATTTCATATTCTACTTGTTCTTCCTTTTCATGCTCACTGTTTTGTTTAGAATGTAATTTTTTATTTATATAAAAATGATTAATTTTTATTCATAATAGATTAAAATTTAAAACTACATTTTATTTTTAATAATAATTAGAGGAAGTACTTTAAATAAATGAGGATGGATACCTTATGTGGGTTTTGATAGGATTTCTCTTTTGTTTTAATCTTAAAACATTAAATTTTGTATCTTTCTTTTATTACACTTTTTGATTGAATGATAGTGTGTTTAGAATTAACATTCTAAGTAACTATACTATTTTTAATACAAAAAATCACATTTTTAGTTGCTTAACCAATATTCTTAAAGCCTTAAGAACACTTAAATTACATCCTGAGCTCTCTCAAGTTTTTTTATTTTTTATAGTTTCTGTTAAGAGGTTATTACACTATATCATAAGGGAACTAAATAAATACCATAATTAATCAAAATTTAATCTGACAAAAATTTATGAGATATTATTTATCTATAATATAAATTTTATATCTCACGTAGAAATCTGCTTTGCACGTTTTTAATGATGATTCTAATTAGTGTTTTGCACGTCCTCAATGACGATCTTAATTATATCACAAAGATAAATTTGATTTAGTGAAAACCAGATACATAACAACATAATTTCATATGTTATATATTTAATTTAACAATTATTCACATAATTAGATAAAAATTAGATTTAATTGTAATTTTGGTCCCCCTATTTTCATTTTTTTTAGTTTTGATCCCCTATTTTAAAATCCGAAATTTTTGTCCCTCTATTTTCATTTTTTTTTATAGTTTTGGTCCCTTTATTTTAAAATCCGATATTTTGGTCCCTTTCATTTTGTTTGAGTTTTGGTCCCCTATTTTAAGTTTTCTTTTGGATTTTAGTCCCCTTTCCAATTTGAAACTAATTTAATAGGGGATCACAAATTAAAAAAATGAAAATAAGAGGACCAAAACTCAATAAAAATTAAAAATAGAGGGACAAAAATTCAGGATTTTAAAATAGGAGGACCAAAACTCAATAAAAATGAAAATAGAGGGACAAAAATTCTGAATTTTAAAATAGGGGGGCCAAAAGTAAAAAATAATAAAAATAGGGGACTAAAATTGCAATTAAGCCTAAAAATTAAATTAGAACAAAGATTCGACAAAAGAGGGAAGTTGAGAGTCCAGGAAAGACAGGAACATCAATAAGTCTAATATTTCATGACCATAAGAGAGATATTAGAAATAAAAATTTATATTTCACAAACATGGTCACTAAAAGTTTGATACAGGGTATTTTAGTATTTTATTTGTTGCCTTTGTAGCCCTAACTTTTAGTGTATAAATAATAGACTAGTAGATATCACTAAAAGATAGAGATTTTTATGCTTCCTCTTTTGTAGTCGTCATTCCTTTTGCAGGAGTATTAAATATATTCTCTTTCTATTTATTATTATTCACCTTATGCACCATCAATTGGTATCAGAGTCTGGTTCGGATCCACGGGGAAACACAAGTGAAATAGTGAGACGTTCTGTGGTTGATTTTGGTTCTTGAATTCGTGTTGAATCTTGAACGAAATCGTAACATAATCACATTTTTTAATTCCGTGGGATTGAGAAACATTGTGTTTGGTGAGATCTGAGTGACTGTACAAGGTTGAAGATGAACGAAAACAACGATATGAGCACTAATCTTCCAGTGTTTGATAGAAAAAACTAGACTCGTTGGATGATTCAGATGCGTGTACTTTTCGGTGCTCAAGATGTGCTTGATCTTGTCACTGAAGGTTATGTTCCAGTTGTTGCAGATGCAGTGGAGGTACAAAAAAACGCGCAGAAGGATACAAGGAAGAAAGATCAGAAATCATTTTTCTACACCCATCAGTGTGTGGATGCAAATGTGTTTGAGAAAATAGTTGATTCAACGACGACGAGGTTGTGTGGGACACACTGGTTAGATGTTATGATGGTGGCACATCAATGAAGAAGGTGAAGCTTCAGTCTCTACGAAAGAAGTATGAGAATCTCAACATGAAAAACAATGAGAAAGTTTCTGAGTACATCTCCAGAGTGACTCTAATCACTAATGAGATGAAAGCATGTGGAGAAACTCTTTCTGAACAAATAATCATTGAGAAGGTTTTGAGATCCCTTACCCCTCAATTTGATTACATTGTGGTAGCAATAGAAAATTCTAAAGATCTGAGCACCATGAGAATTGAAGAGCTGCAAAGCAGTCTTGAAGCGCAAGAGTTGCATTTGACTGAGAGAACTTCTGAAAGGGAAGTAAAGCAGCAAACTCTGGAAGCAGTTTTTGGTAAGAAGCATCAGAAGTATACTTGGTCAGAAGCCAGGAGAAGATCTGATGGTTTTAAGAAGTTAGAAACCTCAACCTCAGTTAGACACAAGAATGGCCAGAAGGGAAAAGAGAGGTATGACAAGAAGAATATTAAGTGCTACTGTTGTAAGAAGTTTGGTCATTTTGCTGCTGATTGTTGGTCAAACAAGGAATGGAAGTCAGAAGAAGCAAATATATCCAGAAGTTCCGATGATGAATATGTGCTACTAATGACTTCTAAATCTGATGACACGGATCTGACAGACTGGTGGTATATGGATATTGGATGCTCAAATCATCTTACTGGAAATAAGAAATGGCTGGTTGACTTTGACTCTGGAAAGAGGACAAAGATCAGATGTGCTGATGATAAATACCTCAAAGCTGAAGGTATGGAAAATGTTAGAGTCATTCTGAATAATGGGAAAACATCATTGATTCAGAAATTATGGTATGTATCTGGCATGAAAAGCAATATGTAGAGTGTGGGGCAACTAAATGAGAAAGGTTTTTCAGTTACCATGAAGACAAATTTTCTGAAGTTGTATAACTCTAATTAGAAATTTATTATGGAATCAGAACAGGGAAGAAATAGAACATTCAAGGTGAATGTCAGAACCGCAGACTCAGAATGCCTTAGTGCAACAAGTGTTGTGAAGGAAAGTGAGTTGTGGCACATAAGCTTATGCCATTTGAATTCGAAGAAGCTGGTACATGGAATTCCTACAATTAAGAAGCCTGAGAAGTCATGCAAAGTGTGCATGAAAGTAAAGCAATCAAGATTGCCATTTACGTCAGAAGTAGCTCCAAGATCCAAACATGCCTTGGGAGTAGTGCATTTCGATGTGTGTGGCCCATTTCCAGTAGCATCGATTAGAGGGAATAAATACTTCGTGTCATTTGTTGAAATGAATACACTAGAATGACATGGGTATCCCTTATAAAATTCAAACACGAGGTGTTTACTGAATTCAAGAAGTTCGGAATGAAGGCTGAGAATCAATGTGGTCAGACTCTAAAGATTCTCAGAACCGATGGTAGGGGTGAGTATAACTCCACTGCGTTCAGAAAGTTTTGTGATGAGAATGGAATTAAGCATGAGGTTACTGCTCCTTATAATCCTCAACATAATGGTCTTGCTGAAAGAAGAAACCGTACTTTTCTTGATATGGTGAGAAGCATGCTGAAGGAGAAAAAACTTCCTCATTCCTTATGGGGAGAAGTTGTTGCCACCGAAACATATGTGCTCAACAAATGTCAAACAAAGAAGTTGAAGGAAATAGTTCCTATTCAGAAGTGGACTGGAGATAAGAAAAATGTTAGTCATCTGAAGGTATTTGGTTCTATATGTTACAAACATGTTCTAGAATCCAGAAGACAAAAGCTGGATGATAGAAGCAAAGTGATGTTACTAGGGGGTACCACAGTACAGGTGCGTACAAGCTCTATTGTACATAAACTAATAAAGTTGAATTCAGCAGAGACGTCATTGTAAAGGAATCATAAACTTGGGATTGTAACAAGTATCAATCTGATTCTGATGTGAGAACTTTTGAAGAAAGCTCAGAAATAGAAGTTTCTAGAGATGAATCAGAAACTGGAGAGGACTTTGAAGCTGGAGTAGACGCTGAAAGTGAGTCTAACTCTGATGGTGATTTTGACTCTGAAGAAGACTCAAATGGTGAAAATGCTTTAGATTCAGATTCTGGTGGTGATTCATACTCTGAAGGTGGTTAAGGTTCCAGAGGAGTTCAAACTTCTGAAGGAGAAGATTCTGAAGATGGAACTTTTGAGGTTCAAGCATCCGAATGAGATTTTGAACGAGGTCAGAGGCCACAGAGAGTCAGAAACATTCCAAGAAGATTCTGGTGTGTTTGTATGTTGATGACATACTGCTGACAAGGAGTTCTGAACAAGAGCTAGCTACGTTCAAGAAGGTGTTGATGAATGATTTTGAAATGACTGATCTCGGAAAAATGACATATTTTCTAGGGATGAAGTTTATGTACTCTGAGAAAGGTATCATTTTGCATCAACTGAAGTATGAACATGGACTTCTAAAGAGAGTTAAGATGTAGAATTATAAGTCTACTATCACACATGCATATACAAATCAGAAACTAGATTCAGATTCTGATGGTGAGGATGTGGATGTTACAACCTTCAAACAGTTGGTTTGTTCTCTAAGGTATCTATGTAATACCAGACCTGATATCTGTTATGCAGTTGGAATGGTTAGTAGGTTCATGAGTAAACCTGAGTGGTCCAATTACCAAGTTGCTGTCAGGATTCTGAGATATATCAAGGGAACTGAAATATGGAGTGTTATTCTATTATGGAAGAAAGTTTGAATCAGAACTTCTGAGTTATTCAAATTCGGATTGGTGTGGAAACATAATTGACAAAATAAGTACTTTTGGGGTACTTGTTTAAGTTTCTAGGAGGTCCTATTTCTTGGTGTTCCACGAAACAAGTTGTTCTTGCGCTGTCAACCTGTGAAGTTGAATATATTACAGACGCTGTGACTGCATGTCAAGTTGTGTGAACTCTGAACTTGCTGCATGATCTGAAGATCAAGGTAAACAAGCCTCTGAAGTTGATGAGTGATAAAAAGTATGCAATCAATCTTGCCAGAAACACAGTGTTGCATGAGAGAAGCAAGCATATTGAGACCAAATATCATTTTCTGAGAAATCAGGTTTAAAGCGGAGTGCTAGAAGTTGTGCACTGTAGCACCCTGTACACCCATAATTTCGACAAGACTGAAATTAAGGGTTTTGAGATTATCTTTGTCGAAAGATAGTAAAAGGAAGAAATCTCAAGGATTGCTGACAGGGTTTAAAACCCCATTACTTCGACAGAGAGGTAAATGTTGTTCTGGCAGAATAAAGTTGGGAAGGTATTTGTGACCAAGTATTTGGCAGAAGAAAGTTCTCTTTCGACGGTTCGACAGAAGATAGTCTTTCAATGATTTCGACAGAAGGGGACATCTGACAAAAGAATATTTGGCAAGTGCTGAAGAGTTTTTCTTCTTTAAAAGGGTTTCGACAGTTTTGAAGAGTTACAAGGTTTTCGCCACCAAGGAAGAGATTCAAATTCAAAAGGTTGTAACCTTTGGCAGTTGGACACATGGAGGTTTCAGAGAAGAAATTTACATGCAGGCTGACACTTGTCGTTTAGTTATAGTTTTTCCGTTCTAAGCAGTTATTTTGTTTATGTATAAATAGGATAGTTTGTGGTTAGAATGGGCGTGTGAAAATTGATACAAAATTCCTGTTAAAAAACTCTAAGTACCCAGTGTGAGAGAAAATGAGTCTAAGATTTGGAACAATGTACGTTTGAACACCAGTTATATTTCAAAGTCATTTAAATTGCTCGTTCATTTATCAAGTTTAATGTCATTTTCAAGCTTTATTTATTTTTCTGCAAGTTTACAGCTTTCGACATGTCTTTTTATTCTTGTTTAAACTTTTAACTTTATTTCATCTTTAAGTTCAAACTTTACTTTACTTGCAAAAATCAAAGTTCTTAATACTTTGACAATACTGATAAAACAAACCACAAATCAGTCACCAAATTCTAAGAAGATTTCGACAGAAACAATGCACATGTGTCCTAGGACTTGTTTGGTTGGTCCTGCAAGTAACCCAGTCCTGTAAAAGATTGGTTAACCAGAGGTTGTTCGCCAGAAACCACTGCGAACAAATTGGCACGCCCAGTGGGACGGGTGCATTTGATAAAATCTAATAGAGAACTTCTTAGACAAATTGTTCCTTGCTACGTTGTATGATTCTTAGAAGCGGTAAACTAGCCGTAACCGACGTAGAGAGACCAAAGAGAACAAGAAGAAGAAACATGGCTAACTTGCCAAATACTTCAAATAATCCTGACGAAACAATATCAGTTTCCAACCCTATCCCTTCGTCAGGAACAATACCAGCGTCTGGCCCTGTTTTAGAACAGATTAGGCCTCCTTTGGGGGATTCCATACCAACAGGTTCAGGATCCCAGAATGCGCCTAGTTCTTCCACCATGGGACACGCCAGACCCTTGGGAACCCCTCCCCCTGGAGGAAATACATTCAGGCCATATCTGAATTATTCTCAACCTTTTACTGGGAGGGAACAACCATATGGAATGCCAACTTCAATGATGGCAAGCCTACATAATTCGTCACCATTATTCTCTGATGCTATGGTTCAAGTGTCATCACCATTGCAGGGATCAGGATATGGTGGAAATGGAAATAGAATAAACCAAGTTCCACCAGGTTTCCATATGCCCGCTATGACAAATCATTCTGCGCAAGTAATTCGTCAACAGATGGATGAAAGCAATCATGATATGGTGCAGGCTTTGACACACCAAATGGGAGAAGTGTTCAACCCCTTAATACAGAACACTACCCAAACAAACCAAATATTGGCAGAACAGATGGCACGCATTGCTGACTTTTTTGGAGTCCCGCAAGCACAGCAAAGGATGCAATTGAATCATAACCCTGCCAATAGGGCTGTCGAAGAAGAACTTACTATAAACCAAAGGCCCTTAGGAAATCCTCATGAAAATCCCAGGGGGCAAGAGGTGATAGTCGAACAGCCTAATGTAGAAGAGCCTATTCGACAGGAACCAAGAAGGATAATAGTCCAGAGAAATCAAAATGCTGACGAAGTGTTACAGCAGAGAATGCGTTACAATAACATGCCTGTCGAAAACAATATTGCCACCATGGTTGAGAGAATAATGGCACAAAATGGAGTAAACGTAGGATTACAAAGGCCTAGTTATACTTCCCCCTTGTCTGAATTTGTCTTACAACAAGAATTACCACCAAGGTGGAAAGTCCCCAAATTTACAAAATTTTCAGGGGATACTAGTGAGTCTACCATAGAACACGTGGCACGTTATTTGATAGAAGCAGGAGAAATTGCTAATAATGAGAACCTAAGGATGAAATATTTCCCAAGTTCTTTGACAAAAAATGCGTTCACTTGGTTTACATCACTTCCTGCAACTTCAATTTTTACTTGGACCCAATTAGAGAGATTGTTCCATGAACAATTTTATATGGGACAAACCAAGATAAGTTTGAAGGAGTTGGCAAGTGTCAAAAGAAAGTTTTCTGAACCTATAGATGACTATTTGAATAGGTTTAGATTATTAAAAGCCAGATGCTTTACGCAAGTGCCGGAACAAGAACTAGTCGAAATGGCTGCAGGGGGTCTAGATTATTCCATAAGGAAGAAACTGGATACCCAGTACTTGAGAGACATGGCACAACTGGCAGACAGAGTGAGGCAAATAGAAAGACTAAAAAATGAAAAATTTAGATCAAACAAAAACAAGAAGGAAAGAGTGGCCTATGTAGGAGTAATTCAAGAAGATGATTATGACGAAAATGAACGAGTCATCTTCGACCAGCAAGAAATTGATCTTGCAGAATTAAAACAAGGCCCTCCATATTCTTGTAAAGTTTTAGCCCCGTCGAATGGAAAAAATCCAGTCGAAGTGGAAAAGAATGACAGGTTCCCTAAAAGAACCTATACATTCGACATCACTAAGTGTGATGAAATATTTGATTTATTAGTCAAAGATGGTCAGTTAATAAAACCAGCAGGCACTAAGGAGCCTCCTGTAGACCAACAGAAAAAGAGAGGTTTTTGTAAATACCATAATTTCTTGGGTCATAAAACTTCTCAATGTTACCTTTTCAGGGATCTTGTCCAGAACGCAATCCAAAATGGAAGGCTGAAGTTTGGAGACAAAGCCAAGCAGCAGATGAGGATTGACTCCAATCCTATGCAGGTGGTAGAGGCCAATTATGCTGAACCAGAAATGGTAAATGTGGTCGAAATGGAGATCATGGCTGAAGAAGATTTTGAAATGGTGGAAGTTACTGAAAGCTTCGACACCAACTTCACCATGATAGAAGCTGCCGAAGGTTTCGACACCCATGTAAATGTGGTGGAAGAAGGTGATGATCTTGCTGACCAGGCTGAAGAGAAAGAAGTCAAAGCTTCTGAAGACTTCGACAGTGAGAATGCTAGCGAAACTACTGAAGGTTTCGACGAAAGAAATACAGTCAAAGTGGGAAGAAGTTTCGACAAGAAAAACTACGAAAGAGATGCTGAGCAGGGGGTGATCTGGGATACTTTAGGAGAGTCGAATGGGAAGTTCGACTTCATGGTGAAATATTCAGCACCACCAAGCTCCAAAGTAGATATCAACAAAATCAAACCCACAGGGTGCGGAGATTCCTTCAAAAAGGATGACGAAGAGGAGGATAGAAAAACCCTCACTGTCCAAAAAGAGGCCACTGAAGGCCTTAACCAAGAGGAAATCAAAACAGCAGGGGCTGATGACAATCCCCTCACTGTCGAACCAACAAACAGTGGTACCACCAGAACTGAAGGACATCCTGTCGAAAGGGTTGCACATTGCTGCAAATATATCTACAAGGGCTTACACCCAAAAGGCAATGTGAGTCAGTCAAAGGAGGACACCCCAGAGGAAATCAGGCTAGTCGAAAAAATGAACAAATTGAAAATTACAACTGAACAGAGTGCTGGGATTCATATGGTGGAAATCACTCAAAAGGGAGGACCAGACACCAACAAGGGAAAGAAACATCAAGAAAAGCATCAGAAGTTGGTTTACCCAGAAGAGAACGAGAGTCTTGTCGAATTCATCCAGAGGTGTCAAAGGAAAAACGCAGAAGTCATGCTTTGCCCAAGATGCAGTGCTGTGTTCGACAAGAAAGCAGCTGATGACTTAGAAGCAGCAGAAAAGACCCAGAGAAAGAGAAATTGGGGAACAGTCCCACCAACCAGAAATGAAAGATTCGACCCAAGAAGAGGGAAGCATCACAGTCAAGGGGTGGGAGAAAGACGTTTCAACACTTACAAACCATCCAACAGGCCAAATGATGACAAATGGGTTCAGCCTATAAGGGATGCCCAAGGTCAGAAGAGATGGAAGAGTTTTGAAGTAAACAGGGGTCCCTCAATGGAAGTCAAAAAGGAGGCAAAGCCGAAATACGTCTCTGAAAACTACAAAGGGAAGAATCCTATGTCCAGATCCCAATGGAGAAGATTCCAAAGGCAGAAGAAAATTGAAAAGGGAAGTGTGGAACACAAAAAGGTTGGGCAGAAGGAAGCTGAATCAAGCAAATGTGTGCAGATCACGAACAAGGGGATGCCCCTGGCAGAAAAAGAAACCTTTCAGGAGAATAGATCTGGTGACACCATAGAGGTGCAGAAAACAAATAACAGAATGCCAGTGGATGAAGAAGTCACAGATGAATTTGGTTCAGAATCAGATGCCTCTTTCGACGTAACTTGCAATGTGGTTTCTGTGCTGCCCAGAGACTATGACAGGATAATGGAAGTCGAAGACGAGGAGGATGACATGGTAGATGATAGCATAGGTTTGAAGCCCGTATGCTACTACATAATGAACAATGGCTGTGTCGAAGAGCAAAATGCTTTCTTCGAAAAGCCAGATGATGCAATGAAGGCTCACTTGAAGCCTCTTTTCATAAAAGGAAAGGTAGAAAATGTGGGTGTCAACAAAATTCTGATAGATGGTGGAGCAGCTGTGAATTTATTCCCTCATTATATGATAAAGAAGATCGGAAAAGATGACTCCGACACTAAGCCTCACAATATGGTGTTGTCCAACTATGAAGGTAAAGTAGGGACAACATTGGGGGTAATACAACTGAACTTGACTGTAGGATCCATCACCAGGCCTACCATGTTTGTGGTGATAGCATCAAAAGCAAATTACAACTTGCTGTTGGGAAGAGAATGGATCCATGGGATCGGGGCCGTGCCATCCTCCATGCATCAAAGAATAGCAATCTGGAGGCCAGATGGGATTGTCGAAAACATTGAAGCAGATCAGAGTTACTTCACAGCTGATGTGAACAATGTTACTAGTCGTAACTTCGACAAAAACCTAGCCCATATAGCACCATGCAACCCTGCTGCTTTCGACCTAACAGCTTCCGACAATGCTTACTGTTCCATGTACCTCCATCCTACGCATGGTTTCCAGTGGAATAAAGAAATAATTGGGGAGACAAATTACACTTGGGGAACTGGCCATGTCAACCCAACTGGATGGGGGAGTGAATTCAGTGAAGATGACTGAAGTTTCAGCCATGGAAAGGATTTCGGCTTATATAGCCGAAAAACAACTCAAAACGGCCCTTGAGGCTGAAATTAGGAATATGGCTGTCGAAGCCAGTACTCAAGTTGTCGAAGGACAACATCCTCAAGAAAATATTGAGGAGCAACATGCAAATCAGAGTTTTGAAGAAGACTCAAATGGTGAATGGCAGAACCAAAGGCTTGATGCCATTCATGATGACGAACCTTTGGGGTTCGAAAAGGATCCAACCTCAACCAATATGAAAATGGTGGCACAGGACCCTTTAGAGGAGATTAATCTGGGACTGGGGGCAGAAAAAAGGCCCACTTACATCAGTGCCAAGTTGAATCCTCAACTCAGAGTTGAAATAATCCAACTGCTGAATGAGTTTAAAGACTGCTTCGCCTGGGATTATGACGAAATGCCTGGTTTAGACAGAAGTTTGGTAGAATTGAAGTTGCCAATACTGGAAGGGAAGAAGCCAATAAAGCAGACCCCCAGACGTTTTGCACCTGAGATTCTGTCGAAAATCAAACAGGAAGTCAAAGGTCATTTCGACAGCAAAAGATATTTCTCCAAGGATAGTCGAAAACATCTTTGCTGGGGGGCAATTTGTACACCCATAATTTCGACAAGACTGAAATTAAGGGTTTTGAGATTATCTTTGTCGAAAGATAGTAAAAGGAAGAAATCTCAAGGATTGCTGACAGGGTTTAAAACCCCATTACTTCGACAGAGAGGTAAATGTTGTTCTGGCAGAATAAAGTTGGGAAGGTATTTGTGACCAAGTATTTGGCAGAAGAAAGTTCTCTTTCGACGGTTCGACAGAAGATAGTCTTTCAATGATTTCGACAGAAGGGGACATCTGACAAAAGAATATTTGGCAAGTGCTGAAGAGTTTTTCTTCTTTAAAAGGGTTTCGACAGTTTTGAAGAGTTACAAGGTTTTCGCCACCAAGGAAGAGATTCAAATTCAAAAGGTTGTAACCTTTGGCAGTTGGACACATGGAGGTTTCAGAGAAGAAATTTACATGCAGGCTGACACTTGTCGTTTAGTTATAGTTTTTCCGTTCTAAGCAGTTATTTTGTTTATGTATAAATAGGATAGTTTGTGGTTAGAATGGGCGTGTGAAAATTGATACAAAATTCCTGTTAAAAAACTCTAAGTACCCAGTGTGAGAGAAAATGAGTCTAAGATTTGGAACAATGTACGTTTGAACACCAGTTATATTTCAAAGTCATTTAAATTGCTCGTTCATTTATCAAGTTTAATGTCATTTTCAAGCTTTATTTATTTTTCTGCAAGTTTACAGCTTTCGACATGTCTTTTTGTTCTTGTTTAAACTTTTAACTTTATTTCATCTTTAAGTTCAAACTTTACTTTACTTGCAAAAATCAAAGTTCTTAATACTTTGACAATACTGATAAAACAAACCACAAATCAGTCACCAAATTCTAAGAAGATTTCGACAGAAACAATGCACATGTGTCCTAGGACTTGTTTGGTTGGTCCTGCAAGTAACCCAGTCCTGTAAAAGATTGGTTAACCAGAGGTTGTTCGCCAGAAACCACTGCGAACACACCCATAAACAATTGGCGGATGTTCTGACGAAGGCTATCAAGACTGATCAATTTCTTCACTTAAGGGATGCAATTGGTGTTATCGGTTTTGAGTAAATATAAATTAAGGAATGATATTAGAAATAATAATTTATATTTCACAAACTTGGTCACTAAGTTTGTTATGTGGTATTTTAATATTTTATTTGTTGTCTTTGTAGTCCCAGCTTTCAGTGTATAAATAGACTAGTAGATATCACTAAAAGATAGAGATTTTTTTTCTTCCTCTTATGTAGCCGTCATTCCTTTTGCCGGAGTATTAAATATATTCTCTTTCTATTCATTATTATTCACCTTGTGCACCAACAGACGTCACATATCAACCCAAAATCTTAAAGTGTTAGATAAATGAATCATCTCTCTTATAAATTCAATATTTCCCTCATTCATATATAATATGAGACTTTAACCACTCGCATTATACCCAACAATACATGTCTTACGAATCAAACACATACTAAAAATCTATTTTGATTTTTCTTATTTATAGTGGTTCTCCCAATTAAAGACATTGAATTTTACACTTGTTTCAATTAATTAATTAAAAAACCAATAGCCTGCACTTGTTATCATTTTCCTTAATATAATTACGATTAAAAAATAAAATTTCACAATAAAAATTGAAAACTAACAAATACTATCTCTGTTAATAATCAATGTATTGAAATTCTATAATAAATTATAAATAATATATTAATTATTCAATAAATTTAAAAGATTAACTTTCTCTAATAAATAAGATTAAAAGAATTAAATATAGGATTAGACATGCATGCCATGCCACTAGACAATCATGAAGGCAATTTACGCTACCTCCTCTAACCCTCTTTTTAAAAGCGTTACTTTTGCTTTTCTTTCCTAATCACACTTTACTATTTTATTATTGTTATTATTAATACCTTAAAGAGTCATCACTTCATCCTCTTCCAACAATATTAATCGTGTCAGTATCATCTTATGTATATGTATATATAACACGACACTAACATTGTTTTGCTAGAAAACCTTATCATGCTACAACCTTCTTGTGTGTCACCACTACCATTACTACTTGAAAGTTATTAACTAGTATATGAAAGTTTACAACTAGATTATGGTTCAAATTTGGCTTAAAATGCTCTAACAAAGTTTTGTCTAAACTAGATTATGTTTTGCATTTTGAGAAAGCTTTAGTGCACCAAAAAGAAAAAGTAGAATTGGACCCAATTTTGGTTGCTTGTGTTGTTATATGGATTATGGAAGTCTCAATCACATAATTAACCAAACACATTTGATTGAAAACGACCAAAGATGTTTTTGGCCTAAACAAAACAACATTATTTACATAGCTAACATATATTCCAGACACTTTCTTCTTTCGAAACTTTCAGGTCAAGACTTCAAATCTTTGCCCCACTAAAACTTTGCTTCTGTTATTAAAGTGTCACTTAGTTTAGGGGCACACAATTAAGTGTAAACTAAATTATTTATATGTATAAAAAATAGGTCATTATGTGTCTAATTATTGTGCATGCTTCTTTAAAGGGCCTTTCTTTTTATAGGCTTTTTTATTATTTTCATATTATAATTTTACACCAAATTTACACTTTTCTTGATTGATAAAAGTTGGAAAATAAAGAAATGTATTTAAATGTGCCTTTCTTGTTTTCTATCTTCTAAATATAGTATAATGCAAAGTATGTTAAAATTGTACTTTAGCCCTTTTTATATTCTATATTTTTAGCATAAGAAGAGAGCTTAGTTGTAAAAAAAATTACTCAGTTAAATTATCATTCATAAGCATAGGGACATCTTTAAACATGAGAGTACTCTTAGCTGTCTAGGGAGACGTGAAAGATTTCAAAATCAATAAAAATCATTTGAGACATTGAGACATATTGGAAGACTCAAAATCAAAATCAAGTACTATGCTGTATGATTAAAAACTCTAATCATAAACGATTGTGACTCTCAATGAACAAATATTGAAAATGAAATTGCGTGTCTTGTATTATAAATACATTTTGCACATAAAAAAACAAACGAATTTTGGGAAGTTACAAGACAATTTTTCTTTTATTTTCTTAATTTAAATCATCTTCTTTTTGAAACAAATAGTGAAGTGTAGAAGTGCAATTTCAACAAATCTATTAAAAAATATATTGCATTTTGTGTAGGCCACTTCAAAATTACCAAAATACTTTGAAGACAATTTACTTATTTCATTCTATGTATTCATATTATGTTGCGTCCGAAATCAGAAATGAATGTTTCAATTTTACGGAGGAATCATAAATGATGAGAATTGGATGATAGTTAATCTTAAATGGTGGTTCTGATTTCTCTTACAATGATTTGGGATGGACCTGCATGATTAACACTCTAACATCCAAGTTAATTCAAGAGTAAAGTTAAATTGAATATCAGAAATTGTATATCATCTCATAGCATGTGAACTGATTTTGTATATTGGGTCGAGTAGAGTGAGCTTGAGATGGATTGAGCGTTGATCAACTGAACCTTTTGGCCAATCTAAAATAGTTGTCCCCAAGCCTTTATCAGACATTGAAGGAGTTGAGGGAAACCTTAAGTATCATTGACCGATCTCCATGTCGTAGTACGATGTGGAATAGAATTAAATCGCTTAGGATCAGTTTTTTTGAAAAAGTAATGGAGAACATGCTCATTTAATGCGGTCACATCGATGAAACACTTCGTCACTCAATCCTGACAAGTGTGATAACGTGGCCAGCTAGAGTGTGACACAATTTACATAGTACTTAATATACTCAAAATTGGCGTGTATCCGTGAATGGAGATCTAACTGTTTATCTTTTGTTCTTTGTTCATAGTTGTACTTGATCCTTCTGTAGTCGTTGTTTATAAATAAAGTGAGTTGAATATTTGGGAGTTTTCACATCCATTCAACTTACAAGCTTTCAGTTACTTTTCTATAAAAACGTCTTCGTCCATTCTTCCCTAAGAATATCATTAGAATTGATTTGAATTTCTGCTTACAAATTTCACATTTTTCATTCCTTCTGCTTCATCAATCTTCCTAAACCATATACTTTTCTAACTCAAGCTTTACTTTCAGCATTTCTTGTTTCCTTAGTTAGGATGAGTGATAACACTGACAATTTAGTGAATGGTTATGAAATGGAAGCTTCACATGGGTCATCCCTTGATTCTCATCACCCTTCTTTGAGTAACGATCATACAAGACCGAAATCATATCCCTATTTAAACTTTTTGTTCAAGCAGAGACAAATGTTAGACCAGATGCCTGGAACAATATGTACAACTGGTTTATGACAGATGATATATTATAGGGACATATGTTAGACACGATGTCTGAGACATTATATACCAGGAAAAAAACTAGTTTGCATGCAATATGACAAATGCAGAAAGAAAATAAATAACAAAATATAATTGTTAACCCAGTTCATGAAACCACACCTACGTCTAGGGGAACTTTACCTACGAAAGGAAATCCAATATCTTGAATTAGTACTATTAGTCTAATAGAAACATCAACATCATGATGTTCAATGCCTCTTCCTAATCCAATTGAATTTTTATTTAGGTCTCCCCCTAAATATGAGAACCCCTCTCACTTTTTTTAACCATTAATCCCAAGAGACAAACTCAATAAACAATTTTAATCAATAACTAATTCCAAGTGATCAACACGATAAACAAAATATTGAAGTTGAATTTACAAATCAACTAAACTAACCAAACTATATGCTTTAACATATGAATGAAAGTGCTAGAGTGGTGCACAAAAATAACACAAACAAATACTCAAAGGATAAACCCTAACCCATTAATCTTCAACATTTGCACACTCTTTCAAGAGAGATTTGAGTCTTCTTAAATAAATGCTTCTTTTGTTTTTTTTCTTCCAATGGGCATATACAACTTTGATCTTGTCCAGAAATATAGGAGATTATGTTTTGATTTGTTCCACAATAGCCTCCAACAAAAGATATGATTTTTTAAAAAAAATTCAAATTTAAATCTCCATTTAAATTTGATTTGATCACGTCCATGTTAACCAGGAAAATCTACATAAATGCATTGCTAAGAACATAGCAACAAATCTGATTGAGATCCAATAAAAAAATCACGCTCCAAAAAGCCACAACATTGGCCTACTGAAAAGGGCCAAATGTTGCACACATGCTAGAACATCAGGTTCCATATGTGTCCTCGTTACAAAATTTTAAATCTTGAACAACTCAAATAAATTTTTTACTTTATATAAATCATTATTCCAACTTCTCAAGTAAAGGACTCAGAATAAATTTCTTGATAAAACAGAACCATACTTCTAAATTTGGATTGAAGATCGTCTCATTAAGTATAAATCTATATCTTATGATTAAAAAAAAATCTCGTTAAATATTTTCATAGAATCCATGTATAATTAAATCTTCAGCACAATCTTGGATAAAGGTGAACCAAATCTATCTTCAATGCATATCTGATTAAATATTTGTTTCAATGTAAATCCAATCATATCTTCTAACTCCAAATATTTTTAATTAATACATATCTAATTAAATCTTCTTCAAGCTTATGGATTAATAAAATCCTGTTAGCAACTCTTCCTAAATAATATTGCTAAAAGATATAACAACAAATCTTCTAGGAATCAAACATCAACGTGCACAAATTTACTCATAACTCTTGGTCTACAGACCGAGGCCTGATGCTGGAACATCTTGTTCCACATGTTGCCTCTGCACAAAATACATCTTGTACTTATGTTTTTTACCTAATGCAATCAATCAAAAGGAACAACAATCCCTCTTTGAAAAATATTGGATACAACAACTTACAAGATGTGATATTTAAGAAGTAGCACACTATATTAAAATACTCCATATCATAGTATACACTCCATTCGAAAAACATATATGAAAATCATATCAAACACCAAACATGAGCTCATAACATCACATCAAACACAATATCACATTCTCCCTTTTTTGCCACAATTTGGCAAAGGTTTGAAAATGAAAATCATAGAAATAACACACAACATCAAGGCATATCTAGATCTGAATATCATATCTTGATTGTCATAGTGCATAAACACATCAAGGCAGTAACAAAAATACATAGGTTATAGAGCCATTACATAACTAACTCAAAGCAAAACAACAAACTTCAGAGTACTAACACACATCTCCAACCAAATGACCTCAAATTGGAACATGTACCGTATAATTAGAATATAGGAGCACATATAAAAAGGAACACCAAAATAGAAGTAGCATCAACAATGTTGAGGTGAAAATCTCTAACATTTTTTCATCAAATACCATATCAGTTTTACCAACATGAACACAAATGTTGGACACAATGTTTGAAACATATTTCCTAACTAACATTATAAATTCCTTCATCAACTTAGGATAGCAAGCTCCAACATTCAGCAATGTCTTCAACAACTTAACATCATTAAGAATCTCCGTAATTTTATAATCTTCAGTGATTCAACATAATGTTCTTCTTCATCCTCACTTGCAATTTCCTTTTTCTACTCAACTTCCTTTTCATTGGTCAATTTTATCAATAGAGGGAACCTTGCTTCTATCCTATTGATTAAAAAATGAAGGTGAAAGCTTCACACACTTTCCTCTATCATACACCATTTTATAATCCTTACTACTTTCAACATTACACTCAACAATAATGTTCACAATAACCTCATTGACTACCTTTTCATAAAAAATACCAATATCAGTAACAATAACTCTTATCAGATCTATAATCTTCTTATAATAAAAAACTTATGTGCCTAGCTCTTTTTCATAAGAAATCCTTCTTAGAAAATCATATTTCCATTTTTGGACACTTGTTTCATAATGGAATGATACATTGTCCTGGAGAGAAGCAACAACATTCAAAGGAGTCCTCTTTTCACCAACCTTTCTCCTTATGGTGGATACAATGTCCTAAACATATACTTCAACATCTGTCTCAAATTCACTTGTTTGAACAAGCTTTCTATTCACTTCAAAATTAACAAGGGAAGCTCGGTCATCCTTCCTCTGAGTTGGAACTCAATCACCAACATGTCATACATGTTGTCTAGCACATCCTGGTTGACATCTTCAGTACCATCTTTTCTGACTTATTTGAGCATTTGGTTACTCCATAAGAACTGAGTGTAACTACTTCAAGCAATTATACTTTAGGAATTATAGTCTTTCATT
The DNA here is from genome assembly GCA_963966055.1 of Lathyrus aphaca. Classification (NCBI taxonomy): domain Eukaryota; kingdom Viridiplantae; phylum Streptophyta; class Magnoliopsida; order Fabales; family Fabaceae; genus Lathyrus; species Lathyrus aphaca. The sequence goes on along the minus strand of OZ014524.1, from coordinate 116,238,661 downwards.
TTCTTCACTTGAAAATCAGAAAAGTAGGTAACATTTCCTACCATGCTCAACTCAAAATTAGACTACATTTTTTGAACAAAATGCTCAACCATTTGTATGACATGCCATCAACATACATGTGAAATCTCATAAGATTCTCATTCGCTTTCACAGTGACATCCTCCAGTGGCTGAACAACCTTTTCAAATGTCAAAGCTTCTTTTGACAGCTTCCTTTCAAGGGTTATCCTCTCGTGATACAAATATTTCCACTTCATCACATTTTCCTCATAATGGAAAGACGTGTTGTACAAGGAAGCAATAGAAATAATTATGGGAATCTTATTGCCATCAACTAATTTCTTTGAATTCTTGACAAGCCTTTTACTATGATCAACATCTTTAGTAACACCTTTATTAACTGGATCAACCTTATCATGAACTTCATTGTTCTTAGGGATATAACCCTCATCAACACTAACAAAATCATTCACAACATCATCAATGTTATCACTCACATTATTCACCACATGATCATTTTCTTAAGTAGCCTTGTCTTGAGACTTGGCTATATTCTCCAAGATTCTTTTCTTTATGTTGGCAAAAGGAATGTCATCAACAACTTCCACATAATCATCCTTCTTAATGACACCATCCTTATTTTCCGTAAAAATTACTAACATCCTGATTGACTTTCATATTCAAGTACCTATTGAGGAATACATTTTTCACATATATAGTAAAGTTTGAACTTCAAAATACATAACAGTCCTGGTATCAATTTGATGGGTCCAAGAAGGGAAATATGAGAATAAAATTTAGCATCATAAAAATTTACATCTTCTTTAGCAGACAACATGCTGTTTCTTGTTTTGTCAACAATAACTTACTTCATATCAAGACCAATGAGATCAAAATATTCATCTTCATGGGAAGACATTTGAACATCATTAATACCACCACTATGGGCTACAATAGTATCAACTTTAACATTTTCATGGACATGATCATCACCACTCACATAGTTATTCTCAAGGGTCACATCATCATTCTCATTATGAATTTGAGACTCTGCCAACATGTAAGACATGATGGTTGGCACATCTTTATCAATATCTTGATTTCCTGGGTCTCTTTAGTAAAATACGTTTGAATGAGATGATGATTTCTTATAGGCTTATACATGAGTGGGACATCAAGCACATTTCCACCAGGATCTAGATTGGACTTGTCAAAATATGGAATATTGTGGAGAATAATATCTGGAATGTACATCTTATAACTAATATTCATCAGACTAAGAGGAACACCAATATCAACTTCACCAAACACAATATCATGTTTTTGAATAGTGAAAATTCCATAAGTATGATAGGGAACCCCAATGGGAATATTTATTCCATAATCTTTATTCTTCTTTAGCTTCTTCTTCTTCTGAACCACGATTGGTTTTTCGATGTTGAGAGGACCTCCAGCCTACCATCATCCATCCCTTCAATGATAACTTCTTGCATGAGTCTCATAAAGTACATAAGTGTCAATTTAGAAGTATGAGTAAGATGCTAAAACATCTTATACGACATCTTAATTTGCTTCCCAACTTGACACATACCTATGAAAAATTTCTCTGCACAAAAGTTCCTTGTACTCCCAAGCTTTTTATGCTATATCTTAGTTTATATTTCTAACATCTCATCCATGATGTCTGAAACATGATCTTCAACATTCTGCTCTACACTGGCAGCAATCATATTCACCTTTACAAATTTCACTCTCTCTCTCTCTCTCTCCCTCTCTCTCTCTCTCCCTCCCTCCCTCTCTCTTATTGCTATTACAAAATTTAGCATAGTTTATTTCTTTTATCAAATGTCTATTGCAGCTACTGTCAAAATGACAATTTTCACAAGAAAATACCTTGTGGGAGGTATAAGAAATATGAACAAAAATATTAGTTTTGTCATGCCAAACTTGTTGTTGATGCATTTCATACTTCTCATTCCACTGGGGGATACATATGTTGATGATGTGGTTGTCTATTATATAATTTATAACAATATAGTGTAATGGAGTATGCAAAATTATTGCATTGATAATCATGTGTGATAGGATGTTGAGACATGTTACCTAACATTATGCATTATGTTTTCTGAATAGGAGTAATACATATTTTCTTTGAATTCGACAACTCACCATCATGTATAGCCTCTTTCATGTCTTTTAAGGTTACAACATCGCTTACATGATTAGATTCACCTTCTTCATCATTAGTGACATTAGACATTGGATCAAGTTGAGATTTAGTCTTTCACCATCTTTTCTTTTATGATGAGAATTACACCTCTTGGAATGGTCTTGCTGATTGACTTGAACATTAGTAGAGACATTATTCCCAAATATTATATATAGTTTTCTCATGACTTCACTAAAGATCTTAGTAAGCCTGGTATTTTTTCAGAATCACATTCTACTTGGTCTTCACAATCCTTATAACTACCATTGGCTACAATCTTTGGAGGATTCTTAATATCACAAAGATTCTTTGGATGATGAACTTCTCCTGGAACACGCCCAAACATAATAGGGTGCCTACTCTGATGCCAATGGAAATTATGTTCAGACAAGGACAAATGTTAGACCAGATGCATGTGACAACATGTACAACTGGTTTATGACAGATTTTGGGGACAAATGCACACACGATGTCTGGGACATTGTATAATAAAAAAAATAGTTTGCATGCAAGATGGTAAATGCAGAAAGTAAATAAACAACACAACAGAACTGTTAATCCTGTTTGTTGAAGTCAAACCTATGTTTGGGGCACTATACCCAAGAAAGGAAATCCATTATCTTTAATTAGTACAATTATTCTTATAGGAACATCAACCACATGATGTCAAATGCCTCTTCCTAATCCTAATGACTTTCTATTTAGGTATCCCCCTAAATATCGGAATCCATATCACTTTCTCTTAATCACTAATCTCAAGTGACAATCTCAATAAACAATTTAACTCAATCACTAATCTGAAGTGATCAACACAATAAATTGAATATTGATGTTGAATTTACAATTCAACTAAATAATTTAAAATTTATGCTTTAAGATATGAATGAAAGCGCAAGAGTGGTACACAAAAATAACACAAACAAAAACTCAAAGGATAAACTCTAACACACAAATCTTTAACACTTGCACACCTTCTAAAGAGAGGTTTGGGTCTTCTTAAATAACAATGCTTCTCCTAGGCTTTTTCCTATGGGTATATACAAATTTGATCTCATATAGAAATATAGGAGATTTTGTTTTGATTTGTTCCATAAAAGACTCCATCAAAAGATATGGTTTTTTTTAATTCAAATTCAAATTTCTATTTAAATTTGATTTGATCACGTCCTATTTAACCACGTGGAAACATAACCAACAACTACAATGATGTAAAAATTTCCAAAGGATTGAGGAAATGGTTTCATGAAGTCAATGCCTCACACATCATACAATTCAATTTATAATATATTAGTGAGTCGCATTTCTTAGCTCATGAATTTGTTTCCTATCCTTTGACATATATCACATTTCTTAACAAATTAATTAGCATCCTTGAATAGAAAGGGCCAACAATAATCTGGTTGTAGGACTTTGGTTATAATCCTATCTACCCCGGTGCTTCTTAACTTTGCATTACATATGTTGTCTATCTTCTCAATTTATTATAAAGCCAAGCCCTAAACAACCAACCATCTCACTTTCACATTCATAATACCATTCGTGTTCATACAACCAACCAACCATCTCAATTTAGAGTTTATAAATCACTTCATTTTCCTCTAACATTTGTGTCCATACAACCAAGTTTTAGCCTAAGTCTAAGAGGTGAAATTATATAGGTCACTTATCAATATCATGAGTTTTGATACTTATTTAAATTATCAAGAGATATAAAATGGACAATTAAGTGAGTGATTGTATATTCAAAGTTATTAAAATTAAAATGAATCTTTCAATTATTTGACAAAGTAATTAATAAGGATTTAAATTTTTTTTATGTTAGAAGATACTTAATACATTATTAAGGATGTGACACAAACTTATATTTAATTGTCACCACTAATCAGGGCCGTCTTTGAGGGCGTGCAAGGCGGCTTACCGCACAGGACCTCACACTTTTTCATTTTTCATGGTTAAACTATGGAAAAAAGGGTCTCCATACAAATATTTTGTAGTTAATTTATGGTTAAATATGGCCTCTTACTCAAATTTCACAACTTAATTGAAGTTAACTTCAATTTCTTACACAGGGCCTCTCAAAAGATTGAGATGACTCTGCCACTAATTAAAGCTCAACTCACATTTGAGTAATATCAAATTTTGAATTCAATGGTGAATGTAACTAATAAAGTTGTTGAAACATGCATTTTATTTAGTTTTTAGTTTTTTTCTTAGTTAGTTAGTAGTGATTGCTAGAATCATAAAAGACTATTTCTCACTCAATTATTATTTGTTTCTTATAATTAAACATTAATTTTCATTAAATAAAAGTAAGCTTTGCAAAAATAATTTCTCCATGCTCCTTCTTTTTCATTTTTCTTTTCTTATTCAAAATAAAAACTTATGATTGGTATTAAGAGTTCTCTTTTAGAGGGACCTATCAAATGGATACAAAGTCAAGTTTTTCAGAGGTTTCTCCTCGTCTCTTTGAAGGGGACAATCATGATCTCTTGGCAGTAAGAATGAAGTCTACCTTAAAGGTTTAAAACTTTGGGAAGGCGTAGAAGAGGATTACAAAGTTTTTCCATTGGCAAATAATTCTATTATGGCTCAAATAAAATATCAAAACAAGGAAGGCAAAGGCAAGATCATGTAATTATTTTGTGTTTCAGAAACAAATTTCACTAGAATCATGACCCTAAAAACATCAAAAGCAATCTCATACTATTTAAAGGAAGAATATGCAAAAATGAGAGAAAGAGAACCATACTCAGACAAATTATTTTCCATTGCAAATAAAGTTAGATTACTCAGTAATAACTTTGTTGATTCTATAATTGTAGAAAAAATTGGTTACAATGTCAAAAAGATATGAGGTATCTCTAGTCTCTTTAGTGAACATAAAGGATTTTTGTAAGCTTAATTTAGAAAAAGTCATACATGTCTTCAAGCCTAAGAGCACTGAAGGCCTATGAGGCAAAAGCGTATGGTTGGAGTTATTTTACCATCCAAGAGCCACCAGTCAAAATTGTCGCTCCCGATAAAATGGGACTAGGCCCAGATAAAGGTACAGACGCGAACGGTCGGCGAGAGGGACAATGAGAACACACAGCAGTGAACTCACTGGAGATGAATAGAGTCGCCAGCTAGGCATTTTTATCCCGGAGGAAAGGCAATGCTGCATAGACCTAGAAAAAGATGGATAAGACGGTTGCGAACCAGAAAGACTGAGAAAGGGGGTTGGTTACAACCTGGGAAGGTATTAGCACCCAGATTGTCCGCCGTACTCGACGGGATCCACGCTTAAAAGATTTGTGTTTTAAAGGGGTAGTGTTAGTGCAATCTGTATATAAAATAGCTGGAAAAAGATGTACAGGTGTCAGTGTAAAAGAAGTGAAGTGTGATATATGCAGTGTCAGTGTAAGGAAAGAGTATGCTCATGATCATGAGGCTAAGAGAATGATGCTGGAAAGAGGGGGAATATACAGAGACTTTTGTTCGATAACTGTTAAGTTATGCCTACGTATCCTCTCGTGCAATGAGGAAGTCAGAACACCGTAGTTCGACTCAAAGAGACTGAAAGATGAATTGACTGATGAACTGCTTGCTTGTCTATGCTCAAGTGTATGACCTGTCTGGCTCAGGTGCTTACTGTCTTGCATTAGACGGAAGAAGCAAGTTCTCGGTTATGAGTGAAGGTGATGAGAAAAGAGTCCCGAAGGAGACGATTATTGCTTGTTTTTGAGTTTTCAGTCTTTTATTGCTTTTGAAAGTTTGTCATAAGTTAATGAGCTTAAGCCTAAACCAGTGGATTTAGTAAACTCATCACATCTTCCCTCTGATTAGGGGTAATGAGAATACCTTAAGTGTGAAGTCAGATTCTCACACTTAATCACCTTTGATGTAGGATTAAGACCATTAACCTACTTGTGATTATTTAGATGTTTCTGGTGTTTTTGTTTAGTGTTGAGTAATGAGGTTAAGCCATAATCAAGGATTAAACAGACTCATTACACCATCCTAAGAGAAGGATAATAGATGAGAATGTTTAAGCTGAGGAAAGCTCCTCAACTTAATCCATGACTAGGGATTAAACTCATGACAAAACAAGCCTTTGATTAAGTGAATTTTATTAAATGGTATGATGATGAAGTGATTTTTATGATTTGTATGACCACTTGAGGGGGACTTGTCCATTAACACTAGGGTTAGTCCTTCTTAACCAATTAAGGAAGAATTAGAACCCTAATGCAAGGCCCAAGTTACAAGTGTGGTGTCTTGATACTTATTAAGTGAATTGATTAAGATATGTAAACACATTAAGGGTTTAACACTTAGGATTAAAGTTATACACTCCATCCTAAGAGAAGGATGCAGGCATAAGCTTAATCACAAAGCCTTAAAGCCTTTAGGGTTTAGTCCCTGATTATGAGGTGAGAAAAGAAGACTCAAAAGAGACACAAAGGTGAAACTAAGAGGGGAGACTAATCAAAACCCTAATCATTGTCATGCTTGGTTGTTCCTAAGGTTTGTGAGGTTTTCAGGAAAAGTCTTCAATGGAAACACCAGGAAGCAGATGAAAGGATCAAGAGAAGCAAAGCAACTTGCTTCATTCAAGAAGTCAAGTCACTTGAAGAAAGAAAGTGGGAAGAAGAAGAATGAGCAAGCTCAAACTCAAACACAAACAAAAATGCAGCAATGGAATGCAAGAGAGAGATGAGAAGAAGTTATGAGAAGTGAAGGCAAATTCACTTCTCAAATCACTTACCACCTGAAATGTTAGAAAAGAAATGCAATGCAATGCAAAATGAGATGCAATGACATGGTGAGAGACAAAACCAGAAGCGTGTTTATGATGATAATGATGCTATGAGATGGTACAAACATGAAACAAGGCATGGAGATGATCACACAAGTTCATGAATACAAATGAACAAGTTAGGAACCAGGGACACACATGAAAAGTTATGAAGTGCACATGACATACAACATGGCAAATACATGGTACAATGATCAAACATGCTTGCAATATGTCTTATGATGTCAAATGGATCAAATGGATGCTTGAAATGTCATGGCAAGTCATGTTATGCAAGAGAATGCAAGATGGATGCATATGGAAGCCCAAATTAGGGTTTATGAATCAAACATCAAACACAAACCAAAACCAGAAGCAAACCCTAAGATAAAAAATGGAAAATGCCACACAAAGGACCCCTAATCCCATGCTAAACCACTGCCCAAAAGGAGAGGTCTCAACTCTTAACCAATCTTAAGTTATGATTTTTACAAGTTTTTAGGGTTTTTAGGGTTCCTAAACAAAAGAAATGCCAAACAAATTGAAAATGAAAGATCAAATCATGGACATTTAATCTTACAAACTACATGCTAAACACAATGCAATGCAAAAAGAATCAATGTCCAACTCTTCATGGATAGGCAGAAATAATTTTTTGAACTTTGGATCAAAATAATGCACAAAAATGATTTTAATTCAATGAGAAATTCTTAAAATGCATCAAGATAAAAAAGAAATTTGGTTTGAAGGTTGGACAATGTTCCTAAATGTCTTAGAACAATTCATGAATTTTTTGGTGATTTTTAAATACCTAAAAGTATTTTTAATAAATTAATTTTCATTAATCAATTATAAATAATCTTTTAAATATTTAAAAATACTTTTTTAATGCTAAAAATAAAAATAAAAATATTTTTGTGTCTTAAAAATTAATGAAACTCTTGAGAAAAAGTTTCATAATTTTTAGACAATTTTTACTATTTTAAATAAATTATGCAAAACAATTATGAAATAAATGAATTAAACAAAGAAAAAAGAAAAGTCAACTGAATGGAGGGCCTGGATGCATTCTGGGAGAAGGGGGATTGACTGCGCGCGCAGATCAAAGGCCCACATTTAAACTTGGTTAATCTGAATTAAGAATTAATTAATTATGGATTAGGGCTTAATGACGAATCTGGACCATTCACACGCGCGGCAAGTCAACTGGTCAAGGCAATCTAACGCTCCAGATTCAAACTCTCTTAATGACTGGGATTATGCCCTAATTATTTTCAGGTGGCCGGAGAAGACCTCCGGTCATCTTCTCCGGTGGGAAGTCCACCTGAAAATCTCCAAACTCTCTCAAAACGTAACAAAAATGAAAACCAAACTTACAGAAATGATTCCCATGATCCCCTGAATCAAAACCCCATCACAAACATCATTTATTTTTCCCCAGAAACAAGAATCGAAACAAAAAATATTTAGGTCAACAGAGTTTCAGAGATCAATTAAATGCTCATTTCATCACCATTTCCAAAACTAAAAGCATATTCATGATCAGGAAGACATATAGAACAAGTTTAGAACTTAAAAATCCATTTCTGGAAAAAAAGTTCTTGAGCTACCTGAGATTCGAAGCTTTCACTCCAGCAACTTTCAGACCTCCTCTCCTTGTGAAATCCACTCCTTATGACCTCCTGATGATGCTTGAATGCTTGAGAGAAATTTATATTGGCTGGTTGATGAGTTTGGACATCTTCTGCTCAAGCTCAGTTGAAAATGGCAATGGTGATGCAGGCAGTTTCAGGCCAATGTGAGTGGTTCTTTGTGACCAGTGTGATGAATGGAGAAGGTTTATGAAGTTTGTTCAGGTGTTTGTGGCCTGTGGAGTGAGTTTCGAATGGAACTGCAGGTTGAGGTGAAAATGGAGAAACAATGTTCTTGCTGGATTCAGGCTTGGCTCTTTGCTGGCTTAGGTTCAGTGTGACAAGGTGAGGATGATGGTGAGATTTGCTTGAGTGTTTGTGAGGTGTGGAGGCAGATTCGAAGAAAAATGCAAATGGGGGTGATTTGGTGAATGTGTTGCTATCTTGTGTTTCAGCCTTGCTTCTTGAGTGTTATGGCCAGCATTTTCCTTGCATAAAGAACTCCCATTGGTCAGGTGATGTGACCTGGCCTGCTGTGATTGGGATGTCCACTTTTGCAAAATGTCAACTTGTTTGTAAGAGAGGCATGGGCTTGGTTCTAGCTTGGTACAAGGGCTAGGGCTGGCGCAGCATGGTGTGGTGAGAGACTATGGCTGGTTCAAAGGCCAAGGCAGCAAGTGGTGAGAAGCATAATGATGGTTTTGCAAGTTGGCACACTTTTGAAACTTCATGGAAAAGTCTTGTTACACAAACCATAACCATGTGAACCCTTGGTCCAATTCTGATTTTTAAGGCTCATAGAATGTTTGTGTAATGGTTTGATGCCATCTAGAAGTTACAAACAGCCTTGGTTCATGGTTTTGCAAAATTCACATTTGGTGCACACCTTGAAAATCAATGATTTTTGCCAACTTTGCCACACCATAACTTTTGATCCAAGAAGAATTTGATCATGTTCTTGTACTTTTTGAAAAGGGAAAGATGTATCCTACAACTTTCATGACCAAAGTTTTTCCATTTGAAGCATTTTTGGATCAAGAATCAAGGCTTGAAAAATGACCTAAAATGAAGCATTCTTGAAAAGTCAACTATGCCCAAAAAGTCAACACTTGCAAAAACTCCAAATTCTTGATTTTTGTGAACTTCAACCTTCTTCCATGATCAAATAAAGATCATATACACTCAAAATGATGAAGATCACCCATTGGTTGGGTCATTGGGGGCCTCAGATGCCCTGATTTTGCACTGACTTGTCCAGAAAGTCAACCCTTGATCAGATGACTTCCCCATGGAATTTCTTCATGAAACTTGATATGCATACTCCCTATACCACATAGAGACCAATGGAAACAAGAATGACCAAAAAAATTGGGGTTATGGCCTCTGAAACCAAAACCCTAATTTTAGGTCAACTGTGCAGTCAAACTTGACTCTGCTTCCACACCAATCCCAGTTCTTGTGATTCTTTTGCATTCTTGACTTTGAGAGGATGTAATATGATATAAGAACACACATGGATCCCTTTGAAGTGATTGATGGTCTTTGGAGTGGCTCAAGAGGCTCTTGGATTGCTCATATCACAAACCCTAGGTGCAGATGACTTAGAAACTATGCAGTGGATCAAAAATGAGGTGTGAGATGATATGGTTGTGTTTATGCATATGAGATGATCACAAGCCATGGCGTGAATGGGTGAGGGCAAATTTGGGGTGTTTACAGCTGCCCCTATTCAAACATGAGTTAGCTGTGCAGGATGTAAGCAACGGCTTAACAGGCAAACAAGATAACTTGTGGTTGAATACCAAAGACAGTCCAAAATTCGCACTCACAAAATGAAGAAGAAAAAGGGATATAGATTGTAAAAAAAAGTAAAGTATATTGTAAAGTGTGGGCGACGGAGGACGACCGTCGAGCAGAGGACGACTGCTGGGTAAAGAGCAATGACGGGGACGGCCGACATGCTGAGGAAAGTGTGAAGTAAAGCAATGACGGGGACGGCCGACATGCTGGGGATAAAAGGAAAAGCCAAGACGGGGACGGCCGACTGGCTGGGGAAAATGAGATATTATGATGGGGACGGCCATCAAGATAAAGCTGTAAAGTTCTCTGGGGGTTAATGAAACATGACGGGGACGACCATCAAGTTCACAAAGTAAAACAACCGACGATGGGGACGGCCATCGGGAAAAGAAAGAAAAAGGGACCACGACGGGGACGGCCATCGGGTTAAAGAATAAATGAAATAAACAGATGATGGGGGACGGCCATCAAAGGTGAAGGACGATCACCTAGCAGGGGACGGCTGCTCTGTTGGGGAATAAAGGAAATATGATGGGGACAGCCATCAAAGGTGGAGGACGACCACCTGGCAGGGTACGGCTGCCGAAAATATCAACGATGGGGACGGCCATCGGATAAAAGGTCAACGATGGGGACGGCCATCGGACGAGCATGATGGAGGACGACCATCAAGAGGTGGAGGACGACCACCTAGCAGGGGACGGCTGTTCTCAGGGTTTGTCATAACATAGGACGAATGTTAGATAACCAAAATCAACAATGGGGACGGCCATTGGATAAAATGATGAAGGACGATCATCAAGAGGTGGAGGACGACCACCTAGCAGGGGACGGCTGCTAAATATAACGATGGGGACGGCCATCGGATGAGCATGATGGAGGACGACCATCAAGGAGTGGAGGACGATCACTTAGCAGGGTACGGCTGCTCTCAAGGTTTATCGTGACACAGGACGAGTGCCAGATAAAAAGAAAATTGCTTTGTTGGCGATATACTGGGGAGTAATAAACACGGACGAGCGTTTACAACCAAGAAAGAAAGGTATAAGTGTTTGGTATTGTGTATAGATTAAAGATGCGGACGAGCATCCTTAAGACTACGATACGGACGAGTATCGGGTAGAAACAAATACTGACGCATGTTCAGAGATGAGGGTACGGACGAGTACCATCTGGTTAACAAAGAACAAGGACTGATGCCGAATCTGTGGGGATATGAAAGTATATACAAGATACGGACGAGCATCTGTATGAGTGTAACATGAGTGTTTATATGCTGGGGGATGGTGACACGGACGAGTGTCAAGAGAGAAAAGTATAATAATATCAACAAGTATCTGATATACAGAGTGTTGGTGACTGCGCTGGGGATATGACACGGACGGGTGTCAAGGAATTGTATATACAAGTATATGTGAGTGCAAAGAGGATGTCTTTGGCTTTCTGTTGGTGATTTGACACAGACGGGTGTCAGAATGAGTATCTGTAATATGGGTGACCTTACTGGGGAGAGATGGCACGGTCGGGTGTCAAAATGAGTGTGTATTGGTGTTTGTTGTTTGTGAGGCCACTGCTTTTGCTGGGACTCTGGTGGGGATTTTTCTGTATGTTGATGAACTGTCATTATTCACAAGCGTTGATTCAGAACATGGCTTATGATTATGCTATGTGTTTGATTTTTTTTGCCGTAATGCTCCGTATTAGACGGAATGCTACGCTTTGTGGGTGAATATGATGCAAATGCTAGGATTGTGCAAAGATACCAAACCGGGACCCGGGTCCCACTGCTGCGAAGATCTCTGGCCGATCTGCTTGAAATGGCCGTCCCAGCTGGGGGTGAGATCATTGGTAGATCTAATGATATTTGCTTGGGGATTTGGGTCACTGATAGACCTATCTCGGTAATGAGGGACCCAGCTGGGGTTTGTAAAAGCTTTCTTCACTCTGTTGTGATCTTCTATGCGTTGCTCTTCTGGATAGAGGCTGGAACTCTGTGGGGAAGTGGTTCCCTGACTTTTGAGCTTGGCTGAGGGCGAGATGGCAACTCGGCTGGGGAGAAAGAGAGATCAATGAGAGACCTCCCTAGGGATTCTGTTGAAGTAGATTCCTGACTCAGCCGGGGATATGGGCATCTCCTGTGATACCTGCCCATTCTGATGGGGATAAGTAATAAGTGGCCAACTCAGCTGGGGAAGTCATGAGAGGCAACTCAGCTGGGGAGAAAGCACTTCGGGTGCTAAAATTGAATGTTAATTTGCCAACTTGCTGGGATAAAGTTTTCATGCCCCGAGTTGCATTCTGGATACCTGCAATCCTGAAAAAGATAGAGAAACGCACAAGGTAATCCCGAGGTATCCCTTACTGGATTCCGTCATAGGAGTTTAGATACTTCTGAGAGTAAGCATATTTCCTGCAAGCATGTTTTTATTTGAAGATAAGCATATGTATTCTTATGCAATCAGTTTTTCCTTTTAAGACATCAGACATTTTTTTTTTTTTTTTTTGCAAATAAAAATGTACAGAACGAGACATGACTGAAAATCTGATTTTATTAATTCATATGCCCTGAATTGGCGAGATACAGTCAAAGGAACATATCCCCTGAAATGAGGAGATTGTTACAAATTAAGAAACAAAATGTTGGCAGTGTTGATGACGCTTTGAGGAGATTCCTCTTCACTATGACCCGTATGACTTTCGACGTTCTTCTCATCTTGCTTTCTGAATGATGTTGATTTCGATTGAAGCTTGATCTTGTTGAAACTTGCCAAGTTGTGGACGATACAGACGAATTCAGAATGCAGTTGTTCGCTTATTCCCTTATTTTTGCATGGACCGCCCTTTCGGATTTTCAATCCATCGGGATACCCATTTTTGCCTGAGCTGTCCAATGCGGCTTTTCAACTCAGCGGGTGTACATTTCTTTTGTTTATTTTCCCTTATTTTTGCCCGAGTCTTTTATTCTGTTTTTGACTCGCCGGGATGCCCTATTTTTGCCTGGACTTACATTCTGTTTTTGTGTCCAGCGGGTCATTCTTATGCGAAGTATTTTTTAACTGCATCTGAATTCACAGGGGACGGGAAGTCTTCACCATCCATGGTGCTGAGCATCAGTGCTCCACCAGAAAAAACTTTCTTTACCACAAACGGTCCTTCATAGTTTGGAGTCCACTTGCCCCTGTGGTCTGTATGTGGAGGGAGGATTCTTTTCAGCACAAGATCTCCTACTTGGTACTCTCGGTGCCTGACTTTCTGATCGAAGGCTTTCTTCATTCTCTTCTGATATAACTGCCCATGACAGATTGCAGCCAATCTCTTCTCTTCGATCAAACTCAGTTGCTCGTATCGGGCCCGGACCCACTCTGCTTCACTCAGTTTAACATCCATCAGTACCCGTAGAGAGGGTAATTCAACTTCAACCGGTAGGACTGCTTCCATACCATATACAAGTTGATACGGTGTTGCCCCAGTGGATGTCCTGATTGACGTGCGGTACCCATGCAAGGCAAATGGTAGCATTTCGTGCCAGTCTTTGTAGGTGGTTACCATCTTCTGCACAATCTTCTTGATATTTTTATTTGCTGCCTCAACAGCGCCGTTCATCTTTGGCCTGTAAGGAGAAGAATTGTGATGTTGGATCTTGAAGTCCCGGCACAGCTCTGCCATCATTTTGTTGTTTAGATTGGAACCATTATCAGTAATGATTCGCTCAGGAATTCCGTATCGACAGATGATATCTCTTTTCAGGAATCTGGCCACCACCTGTCTTGTAACATTTGCATATGAGGCTGCTTCGACCCACTTGGTGAAATAATCAATGGCGACCAGGATGAATCTGTGGCCATTTGAAGCAGTTGGCTCGATCTTACCAATCATGTCAATGCCCCACATAGCAAAGGGCCAGGGTGAAGACATGATGTTCAAAGGATTGGGAGGCACATGCACCTTATCTGCATAAATCTGGCATTTATGGCATTTCCTGGCGTAGGCACAACAGTCTGCATCCATTGTGATCCAATAATACCCTGATCTTAACAATTTCTTAGCCATGGCATGCCCTCCGGCATGGGTACCAAAGGATCCTTCGTGCACTTCATGCATCAACAAACCTGCTTCTGTCTTATCAACACATCTGAGGAGTACCATGTCAAAGTTCCTTTTGTATAAAGACCCATCAGCGTTCAGAAAGAAACTACCAGCAAGCCTTCTCAAAGTCTTCTTATCATTGGAAGATGCCCCAGGTGGGTATGTTTGATCCTCCAAGAAGCACTTAATGTCATGGAACCAAGGCTTATCATCTTTAACAACATCTGCTGCAAATACATATGCTGGTCTATCAAGTCTGGATACTGAAATCTGAGGTACAAAGTTGGCAGCTTGAACTTTGATCATGGATGAAATGGTAGCAAGAGCATCTGCGAACTGATTCTCGTCCCGAGGGATATACTCAAGCTTGACTGTTGTGAAGAAAGTCAATAACCTCCTTGTATAATCCCTGTAAGGTATCAGATGATCCTGGTGGGTGTACCATTTTCCGTTGGTTTGATTAACTACCAGAGCTGAATCTCCGAACACAGTCAATGTCTTGATCCTGAGGTCAATGGCTTCCTCAAGGCCCATAATGCAAGCTTCGTATTCAGCTTCGTTGTTAGTGCAGTTGAAAGTGAGTTTTGCCGAGAAAGGCATGTGAACTCCCTTAGGTGTAATGAGTACTGCACCAACACCACGACCATTCATATTAACAGCCCCATCAAACATCATAATCCATTCTTCTTCCGGGTCAGGCCCTTCAGTGTGAATAGGCTCTTCATGATCTTTTGCTTTAATGAACATGATGTCTTCATCAGGGAAGTCAAATCTCATAGGCTGGTAATCATCAATGGGTTGCTCAGCCAGATATTCAGACAATACACTGCCCTTGATGGCTTTCTGAGATGTGTACTGGATGTCATATTCTGTAAGAATCATTTGCCATCTTGCAACCCGTCTGGTAAGAGCTGGCTTCTCAAATATGTACTTGACTGGATCCATCTTTGAGATCAACAAAGTAGTGTGGGTCAACATATACTGTCTCAGTCGGCGAGCAGCCCACGCTAAAGCACAGCAAGTTTTCTCGAGCAGTGAATAACGTTGTTCACAGTCGGTAAACTTTTTGCTTAGGTAGTATATTGCATACTCTTTTCGACCGGACTCGTCATGCTGGCCCAGCACACACCCCATTGACTCTTCTAATACTGTCAAGTACATTATCAGAGGTCTTCCTTCAACTGGAGGCATGAGGATTGGAGGTTCTTGTAAGTACTCCTTGATCTTGTCAAAAGCTCTTTGGCAGTCTTCATTCCACCTGACCGTCTGTTCCTTTCTTAACAGCTTGAACAAGGGTTCACAGGTTGCTGTCAGGTGAGATATGAACCGTGAAATGTAGTTCAATCGACCTAAGAACCCTCGAACTTCTTTCTCAGTCTTCGGTGCAGGCATCTCTTGAATGGCTTTGACTTTATCAGGGTCAACTTCAATCCCTTTTTCGCTTACAATAAATCCTAGCAGCTTACCGGATCGCACCCCGAATGTGCACTTGTTGGGGTTCAGCTTTAGTTGGTACTTCCTCAGACGCTTGAACAACTTTAGCAGATTTACCAGGTGATCTTCCTCAGTAAGGGACTTAGCGATCATGTCATCCACATAACATTCTATTTCTTTATGGATCATATCGTGGAACAATGTCACCATAGCCCGTTGATATGTTGCACCAGCATTCTTCAGCCCGAATGGCATCACCTTGTAACAGAACGTGCCCCAGGGTGTGATGAAAGTTGTCTTCTCCATGTCTTCAGGTGACATTTTGATCTGATTGTATCCTGAAAATCCGTCCATGAAGGAGAATACCGAGAACTGAGCCGTGTTATCGACCAATACATCAATGTGAGGTAATGGGAAGTCATCTTTTGGGCTGGCTCTGTTCAGATCCCGGTAGTCAACACACATCCTTACCTTACCATCTTTCTTAGGCACAGGTACTATGTTAGCAACCCACGGCGGGTAGCTAGTCACAGCAAGGAACCCGACGTCCCATTGCTTTTGTACCTCTTCCTTGATTTTCATTGCCATGTCTGGGCGAGTACGGCGCAGTTTCTGTTTAACCGGTGGGCATTCTTCCCTTAAAGGCAGCTTGTGCACAACAATGTCGGTGTCCAACCCTGGCATATCTTGATACGACCAAGCAAACACGTCTACATACTCTTGAAGCAGGTCAATCAGTTGTCTCTTCACTGAGTCTTGCAGGCAGGCCCCGATTTTAACCTCTTTCACGTCTTCATCTGTACCAAGATTGATCACTTCAACTTCCTCCTGGTGAGGAGTAATAACCTTTTCCTCTTGTCTCAACAACCTGGCTAGCTCTTCAGGAAGCTCATATTCTTCATCAACCCCTTCATCAGCTTGATTGATTGGATTGTCAAAGTCATACGAAGTCATAGCCGTGCTGTTGTCGGTGCGGTCTGGAAGGCACTCTCTGCAAGGGTTCAGTTGGTTCGTTTTAGTGATTGATTTTAATCTTGCTTTAGAAAAGTGAAATAAAGTTGTCATTTTGAAAACACTGCCATTTATTTTTTTGTACAAAAAGAAAAATGGAAAAACAGTGAGCGGAAAAGGAAAAGACTCATTTGCAAAAAGATGTCTGATATTTCATTGATTAATCTTGTTTGCACAAAAAGTACAGATGGCCCGATTACAAAATGAGTCTTGTCATCTTGGGCAAGATGCAAGACTTTGATGCATGCTATAAAAATGCAGGAAATAATAATTACTCTGCATGAGTAACTCTTATAATTTCCTGGGAAGACCAGTTTGAGATACTGCTCCCCGGGATCTTTGGACGAATCCAACTTTCCAGGTTGCGTTCTTCCTCCAGCTCGTCTTCCAGACAGTTGACAGCATCAGGGGTGAGCATTCCCCCACTCACAAAGTTGGGCTCCTTTGCAGCCTCTGCTTGATCTTGTTGAGTTGGTTTGTAACCCAACCCAAATCTGTCCTCTTTCTTCTCCACCGATAGCAGTTTGCCCCAGCCTTGGGCGTTTCCTCCCTCAACAACCTTCCGGGCTTGTTGGTATGATGATATTGAAGTACCAGGCACAGCAGATGTTTCATTGACATTCAAAGCTTCGAACCCCTGGCTCATTGTTTCATGGATCTCCCCATCCATCTCAATGTATTTATAGGTAGCCAGGTGGCTGACAAAAATGTCCTCTTCTCCACAGATCGTAACGATTTGACCCTCCCACTCATATTTTAACTTCTGGTGAAGGGTAGAGGTCACGGCGCCAGCGGCGTGAATCCATGGCCTACCCAATAGACAGCTGTAGGCAGGCTGTATATCCATCACGTAGAAGATAGTTTTGAAGGTCTGCGGGCCAATCGTTATGGGCAACTCAATCTCTCCCAGAACCGATCTCTTTGAACCATCAAAGGCTCTTACCACCAGGTTGCTGGGTCTCAATGCCAATCCATCGTATTCTAGCTTCACCAGGGCCTTTTTAGGTAAGACATTGAGGGATGACCCCGTGTCTACCAGCACATGGGAAAGGACAGCACCTTTGCATTCCATGGTTATGTGCAAGGCTTTGTTATGGTTGCGGCCTTCCGTTGTCAAATCAGTATTAGTGAACCCTAGTCCGTGACTAGCATTAACATTTCCAACTACAGCTTCCAGCTGATTGACAGTGATCTCTTCAGGCACGTAAGCTGCGTGCAAGACTTTGAGTAGTGCATTCCGATGGGCCTCGGAGCACATAAGCAATGATAGGATTGAGATCTTGGAAGGCGTCTGATGAAGCTGATCCACTATTTTATAATCACTCTTTTTGATGATTCGCATGAACTCATCAACCTCTTGGTCAAAGGGTGTCTTCAAGGCTTCTTTGACAGTCTGTTCTTCCTGCACCAAGCTTTTTCCTTTTGCCTTGGCAGCAGCTTCTGCTTCGGCAGTGGGTCTCTGAATTTGTGGAGCAAAGAGACGTCCGCTTCGAGTGAAGCCTCCGCCTCCTCCCACATTGTCAATTTGTGGTGCAGGGGTTGATGATTCAAAAGTGATTCTTTGTCCTTCACAGTACAGGTCAGAGCCGTAATGCCAGGGGATAGCATTACTGCTTTCATAAGGTACTGGTCCAGGCACCGTGATAGTGACTGGACTGACTGCCGCTGTGGAAGGAACTGTGATAGTCTGCGGATCATAATAAATTGTGACTGGTGCTCTGGTGGGAGCAGCACTTTCTGAGTTGTAGACAGAGTTGTTTTCTGGATCATAAAATATTGTGACAGTTGAGACATCTTCATGATTTGTTGCTGGTGTTGTAGGAGACATTGTCGGAAGGATGGATGTTGTTGTTGTAGGAAATTCAATTTGGAGTGATGCTGAAGTTGTAGAAGGCAAATTTGTTGATGGTTGATCAGTTGAGATGATAGATGAAGTACTTGTTGATGAAACCGAAGAATTGTCAGGAACAATGGTTGTTGCAGTTGTAGGAGGTTCTGGAACTGTTGCTGATGAGATTGCTGGATTTGTTGGAAATGATGTGGTGATCTGAAGCTGGCCACTCTGAATAAGGCCATCTATGCCATTCCTCAAATTATCGCACCCATTTACCGAGATATTGCAGTAATCACAACCCAACTCACACCCCGGGAACATTGACATTCCAGGAGTTGAGCCTTGATTTCTACCAACGGTGTCCGGATCTGACCCACACTGGTTATTAAATAAGACGGTTTGTCTTCTTCAATAGCGTTAATTCTGGGACCACCGTGGTTTGGCATTGGGTTCTTATTGACATTGGGTGGAGGTGCGAAATTCAGAGCTTTTGAGTCTACCAGGTCTTGTACCTTCATGTGCAAGGCTCTGCACTTTTCTGTACTGTGGCCAGGTGCATTTGAATGAAAAGCACACCTAGCGTTGGAGTCATAATTCCTGGGTAGACTGTTGGGATCTGGAGGTGCCAATGTCCTTAGCTCAACTAGGTTGAGTTTCAGGAGTTGTGGCAGCAATGTAGCATATGGCATAGGGATCAGATCGATTACCCTGTTGGCTTGAGAAGGCCTCTGTTGGAATGGCCTTGGCTGATTGTTGTTGGTGTTGCTGTTGTTGTAATTTCTCGGAGGATACTGATTTTGTTGATGGTACTGAGGTTGTGGTTGATAGTTTTGCTGAGGAGATTGATAAGCTGGTTGTGGATGAGCTGGAGCGGGAATGGTGACAGCTGCCACAGATCTATGAACATATTGGGGCCTGCCCCTGTTGGTGTGGATGGCATTGGTCTCACCAGTTCTTCTTGGGCCTGCAAAAGGCTTCCTTGCATTACTGGATGAGCTTGCACCGTTGTCTGAGATCTTTCCCATCTTCAATAGGCTTTCAATTCTCTCCCCAGCTATGACAACATCTGCAAAGCTAGTGGAAGAGAAAGCAGCCAGCCTGTCAATATATGTCCCCTGAAGGGTGTTCATAAACATATCTGCCATTTCCCTTTCAGACATAGGTGGTTGAACAGCAGCAGCCAGTTGTCTCCATCTTTGAGCATATTCTCGGAAACTCTCCCTTGAAGACTGTGACATTCCCATTAGGAGGGTCCTGTTGGGTGCCATATCTAGATTGTACTGATACTGTCTGATGAAGGCCTCTGCCAGGTCCTTCCAGCATCTAATAGTTGCTCTTGTCAGATGAGAGTACCACTCCCTTGACGCTCCAGTTAAGCTATCCTCGAAATAGAACATCCAGAGCTTCTCATCCATAGTATAGGCCTTCAGCCTCCCCAGAAATGATTGTAAATGAGTCCGGGGGCATGACGTCCCGTTGTATTTTTCAAAACAAGGAGGCTTGAACTTATGGGGGATCCTGACCCCGTCTACCAAGCCCATGTCCATGACGTCGAAACCCAGAGAGTTTTGAGACTCTAAGGACCTCAATTTCTCAGCTATCTCATCCAACCTTCTATCATAAGCTTCTTCCCCGGCTCCCATTACTGTGAACTGATCCTCTTGGGGGTCTTCTTGAAGTACCCTGGCTGCAGCGGCAGTTCCTTGAACATTTGCAGGAATGTTGACCTCAGGATGGAGGTGTGGTCCAAAGACTGGGGGATTGACATGAGGTTGGACCCTCTCATTGTTGCTCGTGCCAGCAGTCCCTACATGTGGTTCCTCTTGATTTTGCCTTTCCACCATGGCTCTCAATCTTTCTTGGCTCTGAGCCATGTTGTTCATCACTTCCATAAACTGAGTCATCTGTGTTCTCATTTCCAATCTTTCGTTTGCCATTTGATTTCTGACCTCTGCAAGGTCCTGCTGTACCTGATCCATTTGAATGCCCGGAAGATTGTTACGGGTTGGATATCGGTGCGGACGGTTGAGGGGAAATACTCGGCGCCGAGCAATAATTCCTGATCATCACAACAGAGTTAGTGGCAATAAAACAAAAACCTACAAAACAAACAAAGGGTTGGCATGCAATGCAGTTATGCTTATTTGTTCTCAAGGTATCCGGTTTGGCATTCAGTTTTGACCCTTCCAGACCCTTGAAGATGCTGTTGATGTTGCTTTCGAAGTGAAACTCGGATGGAACTAATACATATATTACAAAAGCAAATGGTACATAATTTGTTTTACAAATACAAGCCCTCGGAGGGGTCAAAATACATTACAGGAAAATAAAAGTACATGGAATGAAAGCAACAACAAACAAATGGTCAAACACCAAGTCCAAACCCATCCTCACGAACTTCCTCGAGAAGTGCCTCGGTCACAGGATCAGCCGGACGCTCCGTGAGATTCCTGATGAGGAGATTCCGGGTCGTAACAGCTGCTGTTAGCTTCCTGTGTTGACTTTGGTCCTTTGACCTCTTCACTCCGGCTTTGATCTTCAGCTCTGATATCTCCCTCTGGGCTGCTGCCAGGGCTTCTTGTTGCTCTTTTGCACTAGCTTCCAGTTGCTCCATCTTGTCTTGAACTCTCTTGTCCTCCAGGGTACGAGCCTCGGTGATCCTGACCCACCGGGCTTGACTCTCCTTCAAATACAAGTCTGTCCTTGTTCTCTGGAACTGGGCTTCTTTGCAAGCATTCTTCAGAATTTGTTCTCCAGCCTTAGACTTTTTTATATAATCCCCAGACTTCTCAATCTTAGTCAGATGCTCCACTCTCAACTTTTCCAACCTCTCAATCTCCCTCATACCCTCACTCCTCTCCCGGAGGGTCTTCTGCAAAGCCTGAGTTAACTTCTTATTTCTTTCTTTCAAATTCTCAAACTCTTCCAAACTGACAGTGGTAGGGGGTGGTGCTGAAGATGACTCAGGCATGTCTTCTATGGTAAAGGGCATTCCGGAGAATTGAGCCCTGGCATGGGACCACTCATAATATTGTGCTGATGCCACATTGTTGCACTTCCCCAGAATGGTTACTCCCTTGGTTTGAACATTATCCCAGGACCAAGCAGTCTGCCTAACAATAGCCAGATTAATCTTGTTCTCACAATAAAGAGTTTCAACCAAGTCCTGTGCCTTAGGAGTGTGGACCAGTGCATAGCCCAGTTGTCTTTTGAACAGCAGAGGGTTGTAATTAATACTCCCCTTAACTCCTATTAGGGGCACATTGGGAAAATGCCCACAGCTGGTGATGATATCCCTGCCCTTGGTGCTTTGAGTGCACCATCTGATATCGGCTGAAGTTAGAGCAGTGAGCCTCTTAGCCCAGTTTCTCTGCTGATGAGGGTTCAAAAATGCATCTGTACTGGGTAGATGCCTGAGAAGCCAAGTGTGGAACAATGGAGCACAACACCTCACTAACCTTCCCCTCTGCTTTTCATTCCTCTGATGCACTGAGTAGTAAAGATCCCCCAACAAAGTGGGCACTGGGTTCTGTAGGGTGAAAAGATGGATTGCATTCTTGCTAATGAATCGAGGCTCATCTGCAAACAACACAATTCCATATATGCTCAAAGCCAACAAGGCACAAACAGCTTTCCAATCTCCTAGAGAAGCTTTCAGGGTAGCTTGAGAGATCAGGAAATCCAGATGGAAGCCAGGGATTCCAGCTTTAGAAGTCATATGCTGCTCAACCAGAACAGGTTCCAAATGCAGAGCCTTTGCTACTTCTCCATTACCAGGGAAGACCATCTCAGGGTTGAAAGGGATTCCACCCCTGATAGGCAGGCCAACCAATGACGAGTATTCTTCTAATAGAGGGCCCAGCTGAAAGTCCTGGAAAGTGAAACACCTCAGTGGGGGATCATAAAACTGAATGCAAGTGTGGATCAGGCTTCTCTGTGAAGGGTCCAGATCCATAACCATATCAAGTATATCCCCATAGTGTTCCCTGAACAATGGTATGTGATCTGGAGTGATCAGGGTCTGAATCCTCCTGATGTCAGATAGCTCTGGCTGGAAGAAGTGGTAGGTGATGTTGCTCTTTTTAGGTGCCATGATGTTGAGACTGAGTAGAGACAAATGCTGACGATGATACTGAAGAAAGGGCCACTGGTTGGCTGGAGTAGATAGCTGATAGCTGAAGCAAGTGCTGATAAAGATAGGTCAATACTGAAGATGGGGTCAAAACCAAAACCAAATGAAGATGGATACCCTGAAACACAAATAAGCAAATGTCAATATGATGCAATGAATATGTATGCAGATGATATGCAAGGGTTTGTGACTGAGCTGGATCTGATCAAATGCTCTGATATAAGTCCATGTGTGTAAGAAATCCAGATGGAGGTCTATAAGTCCAGTAACCAAGGTGGGGGACTCAAATAAAGAGTCACATGTCCAGGGTTTAGAATCACAAGAACTGTTCCAACATGGAGTATTCTTAATCATATCAAAGTAACAGGGTATTCTGAGGTCAAGGTACCTGCAAATCTGTAAACAACCCAACCCCCTCACAGGTGGTGTTCTAGAACAAGGATCTTCAGACTTGGATCAGTTATGAGAAGTGTAAACACTTCTAACCCGGAGGTACAGTGTTTACAATAACCATAAAAGTTACTCCTCTAATTCACCTCAGTTTCTGAAGGTCAATACTAAAAGGTCATCCAGACTTAGCAGGCTTCCCAGATAGCCCTAGCATTGCAGGAAATCTGCAACACAGAGTTCTCAAGAAGAAACCCATATCTGAACCGTGTTTCATATTCCCGCACCAGACCGAGATGGAATGGGAAAGAATATGATTCACTCTAGCCTATGTGTCACTCAGATCCCAGGTATAGGATCTTAACTCTCAGTAGAACCCCACCCACCAGAACAAAAACCAGATCCAGCCAGCAGCATGACAGTATGATATATACAAAAGCAATAAAGAAAGCAGTAAACAACTGTACATAAAGCAAAAATAAAATAAATACACAAGCACAGATAGCACATAACACCCCAGTAAACACAAGTCAAACAAGCGCTAGGAGGAACCCACAAAAAGAACCAGAAGCCCTGGTTGCAATATAAGGCTCCCCAGCAGAGTCGCCAAGCTGTCATTGCTTTACTTCACACTTTCCTCAGCATGTCGGCCGTCCCCGTCATTGCTCTTTACCCAGCAGTCGTCCTCTGCTCGACGGTCGTCCTCCGTCGCCCACACTTTACAATATACTTTACTTTTTTTTACAATCTATATCCCTTTTTCTTCTTCATTTTGTGAGTGCGAATTTTGGACTGTCTTTGGTATTCAACCACAAGTTATCTTGTTTGCCTGTTAAGCCGTTGCTTACATCCTGCACAGCTAACTCATGTTTGAATAGAGGCAGCTGTAAACACCCCAAATTTGCCCTCACCCATTCACGCCATGGCTTGTGATCATCTCATATGCATAAACACAACCATATCATCTCACACCTCATTTTTGATCCACTGCATAGTTTCTAAGTCATCTGCACCTAGGGTTTGTGATCTGAGCAATCCAAGAGCCTCTTGAGCCACTCCAAAGACCATCAATCACTTCAAAGGGATCCATGTGTGTTCTTATATCATATTACATCCTCTCAAAGTCAAGAATGCAAAAGAATCACAAGAACTGGGATTGGTGTGGAAGCAGAGTCAAGTTTGACTGCACAGTTGACCTAAAATTAGGGTTTTGGTTTCAGAGGCCATAACCCCAATTTTTTTGGTCATTCTTGTTTCCATTGGTCTCTATGTGGTATAGGGAGTATGCATATCAAGTTTCATGAAGAAATTCCATGGGGAAGTCATCTGATCAAGGGTTGACTTTCTGGACAAGTCAGTGCAAAATCAGGGCATCTGAGGCCCCCAATGACCCAACCAATGGGTGATCTTCATCATTTTGAGTGTATATGATCTTTATTTGATCATGGAATAAGGTTGAAGTTCACAAAAATCAAGAATTTGGAGTTTTTGCAAGTGTTGACTTTTTGGGCATAGTTGACTTTTCAAGAATGCTTCATTTTAGGTCATTTTTCAAGCCTTGATTCTTGATCCAAAAATGCTTCAAATGGAAAAACTTTGGTCATGAAAGTTGTAGGATACATCTTTCCCTTTTCAAAAAGTACAAGAACATGATCAAATTCTTCTTGGATCAAAAGTTATGGTGTGGCAAAGTTGGCAAAAATCATTGATTTTCAAGGTGTGCACCAAATGTGAATTTTGCAAAACCATGAACCAAGGCTGTTTGTAACTTCTAGATGGCATCAAACCATTACACAAACATTCTATGAGCCTTAAAAATCAGAATTGGACCAAGGGTTCACATGGTTATGGTTTGTGTAACAAGACTTTTCCATGAAGTTTCAAAAGTGTGCCAACTTGCAAAACCATCATTATGCTTCTCACCACTTGCTGCCTTGGCCTTTGAACCAGCCATAGTCTCTCACCACACCATGCTGCGCCAGCCCTAGCCCTTGTACCAAGCTAGAACCAAGCCCATGCCTCTCTTACAAACAAGTTGACATTTTGCAAAAGTGGACATCCCAATCACAGCAGGCCAGGTCACATCACCTGACCAATGGGAGTTCTTTATGCAAGGAAAATGCTGGCCATAACACTCAAGAAGCAAGGCTGAAACACAAGATAGCAACACATTCACCAAATCACCCCCATTTGCATTTTTCTTCGAATCTGCCTCCACACCTCACAAACACTCAAGCAAATCTCACCATCATCCTCACCTTGTCACACTGAACCTAAGCCAGCAAAGAGCCAAGCCTGAATCCAGCAAGAACATTGTTTCTCCATTTTCACCTCAACCTGCAGTTCCATTCGAAACTCACTCCACAGGCCACAAACACCTGAACAAACTTCATAAACCTTCTCCATTCATCACACTGGTCACAAAGAACCACTCACATTGGCCTGAAACTGCCTGCATCACCATTGCCATTTTCAACTGAGCTTGAGCAGAAGATGTCCAAACTCATCAACCAGCCAATATAAATTTCTCTCAAGCATTCAAGCATCATCAGGAGGTCATAAGGAGTGGATTTCACAAGGAGAGGAGGTCTGAAAGTTGCTGGAGTGAAAGCTTCGAATCTCAGGTAGCTCAAGAACTTTTTTTCCAGAAATGGATTTTTAAGTTCTAAACTTGTTCTATATGTCTTCCTGATCATGAATATGCTTTTAGTTTTGGAAATGGTGATGAAATGAGCATTTAATTGATCTCTGAAACTCTGTTGACCTAAATATTTTTTGTTTCGATTCTTGTTTCTGGGGAAAAATAAATGATGTTTGTGATGGGGTTTTGATTCAGGGGATCATGGGAATCATTTCTGTAAGTTTGGTTTTCATTTTTGTTACGTTTTGAGAGAGTTTGGAGATTTTCAGGTGGACTTCCCACCGGAGAAGATGACCGGAGGTCTTCTCCGGCCACCTGAAAATAATTAGGGCATAATCCCAGTCATTAAGAGAGTTTGAATCTGGAGCGTTAGATTGCCTTGACCAGTTGACTTGCCGCGCGTGTGAATGGTCCAGATTCGTCATTAAGCCCTAATCCATAATTAATTAATTCTTAATTCAGATTAACCAAGTTTGAATGTGGGCCTTTGATCTGCGCGCGCAGTCAATCCCCCTTCTCCCAGAATGCATCCAGGCCCTCCATTCAGTTGACTTTTCTTTTTTCTTTGTTTAATTCATTTATTTCATAATTGTTTTGCATAATTTATTTAAAATAGTAAAAATTGTCTAAAAATTATGAAACTTTTTCTCAAGAGTTTCATTAATTTTTAAGACACAAAAATATTTTTATTTTTATTTTTAGCATTAAAAAAGTATTTTTAAATATTTAAAAGATTATTTATAATTGATTAATGAAAATTAATTTATTAAAAATACTTTTAGGTATTTAAAAATCACCAAAAAATTCATGAATTGTTCTAAGACATTTAGGAACATTGTCCAACCTTCAAACCAAATTTCTTTTTTATCTTGATGCATTTTAAGAATTTCTCATTGAATTAAAATCATTTTTGTGCATTATTTTGATCCAAAGTTCAAAAAATTATTTCTGCCTATCCATGAAGAGTTGGACATTGATTCTTTTTGCATTGCATTGTGTTTAGCATGTAGTTTGTAAGATTAAATGTCCATGATTTGATCTTTCATTTTCAATTTGTTTGGCATTTCTTTTGTTTAGGAACCCTAAAAACCCTAAAAACTTGTAAAAATCATAACTTAAGATTGGTTAAGAGTTGAGACCTCTCCTTTTGGGCAGTGGTTTAGCATGGGATTAGGGGTCCTTTGTGTGGCATTTTCCATTTTTTATCTTAGGGTTTGCTTCTGGTTTTGGTTTGTGTTTGATGTTTGATTCATAAACCCTAATTTGGGCTTCCATATGCATCCATCTTGCATTCTCTTGCATAACATGACTTGCCATGACATTTCAAGCATCCATTTGATCCATTTGACATCATAAGACATATTGCAAGCATGTTTGATCATTGTACCATGTATTTGCCATGTTGTATGTCATGTGCACTTCATAACTTTTCATGTGTGTCCCTGGTTCCTAACTTGTTCATTTGTATTCATGAACTTGTGTGATCATCTCCATGCCTTGTTTCATGTTTGTGCCATCTCATAGCATCATTATCATCATAAACACGCTTCTGGTTTTGTCTCTCACCATGTCATTGCATCTCATTTTGCATTGCATTGCATTTCTTTTCTAACATTTCAGGTGGTAAGTGATTTGAGAAGTGAATTTGCCTTCACTTCTCATAACTTCTTCTCATCTCTCTCTTGCATTCCATTGCTGCATTTTTGTTTGTGTTTGAGTTTGAGCTTGCTCATTCTTCTTCTTCCCACTTTCTTTCTTCAAGTGACTTGACTTCTTGAATGAAGCAAGTTGCTTTGCTTCTCTTGATCCTTTCATCTGCTTCCTGGTGTTTCCATTGAAGACTTTTCCTGAAAACCTCACAAACCTTAGGAACAACCAAGCATGACAATGATTAGGGTTTTGATTAGTCTCCCCTCTTAGTTTCACCTTTGTGTCTCTTTTGAGTCTTCTTTTCTCACCTCATAATCAGGGACTAAACCCTAAAGGCTTTAAGGCTTTGTGATTAAGCTTATGCCTGCATCCTTCTCTTAGGATGGAGTGTATAACTTTAATCCTAAGTGTTAAACCCTTAATGTGTTTACATCTCTTAATCAATTCACTTAATAAGTATCAAGACACCACACTTGTAACTTGGGCCTTGCATTAGGGTTCTAATTCTTCCTTAATTGGTTAAGAAGGACTAACCCTAGTGTTAATGGACAAGTCCCCCTCAAGTGGTCATACAAATCATAAAAATCACTTCATCATCATACCATTTAATAAAATTCACTTAATCAAAGGCTTGTTTTGTCATGAGTTTAATCCCTAGTCATGGATTAAGTTGAGGAGCTTTCCTCAGCTTAAACATTCTCATCTATTATCCTTCTCTTAGGATGGTGTAATGAGTCTGTTTAATCCTTGATTATGGCTTAACCTCATTACTCAACACTAAACAAAAACACCAGAAACATCTAAATAATCACAAGTAGGTTAATGGTCTTAATCCTACATCAAAGGTGATTAAGTGTGAGAATCTGACTTCACACTTAAGGTATTCTCATTACCCCTAATCAGAGGGAAGATGTGATGAGTTTACTAAATCCACTGGTTTAGGCTTAAGCTCATTAACTTATGACAAACTTTCAAAAGCAATAAAAGACTGAAAACTCAAAAACAAGCAATAATCGTCTCCTTCGGGACTCTTTTCTCATCACCTTCACTCATAACCGAGAACTTGCTTCTTCCGTCTAATGCAAGACAGTAAGCACCTGAGCCAGACAGGTCATACACTTGAGCATAGACAAGCAAGCAGTTCATCAGTCAATTCATCTTTCAGTCTCTTTGAGTCGAACTACGGTGTTCTGACTTCCTCATTGCACGAGAGGATACGTAGGCATAACTTAACAGTTATCGAACAAAAGTCTCTGTATATTCCCCCTCTTTCCAGCATCATTCTCTTAGCCTCATGATCATGAGCATACTCTTTCCTTACACTGACACTGCATATATCACACTTCACTTCTTTTACACTGACACCTGTACATCTTTTTCCAGCTATTTTATATACAGATTGCACTAACACTACCCCTTTAAAACACAAATCTTTTAAGCGTGGATCCCGTCAAGTACGGCGGACAATCTGGGTGCTAATACCTTCCCAGGTTGTAACCAACCCCCTTTCTCAGTCTTTCTGGTTCGCAACCGTCTTATCCATCTTTTTCTAGGTCTATGCAGCATTGTCTTTCCTCCGGGATAAAAATGCCTAGCTGGCGACTCTATTCATCTCCAGTGAGTTCACTGCTGTGTGTTCTCATTGTCCCTCTCGCCGACCGTTCGCGTCTGTACCTTTATCTGGGCCTAGTCCCATTTTATCGGGAGCGACAAAAATCTATGAAGAACCACCCAACAAGTAGTGAATATGCTCCAAATTGTTACAACAAAGGAAATGTTAGAAATAAAATTTATTCACCTTGTCAACATTGCAGAAAAATGGGTCACCCATCATTTAAATGTTGGAGAAGGTCAAATGCAAAATGCAGCAAGTGCAACGAGATGGGTTGTGAAGATGTGATTTTTATAGAAAAAATTCAATAAGTTATAGCTGAAGCAGAAAATGCATAGTAGGAGGAGGAAGACCATCTATTTGTTGCAACATGTTTTTCAAGCAATAACTCATGTCATGGATGATTGATAGCAATTGCAAAAACCACATGACTTTGGGGAAAAAACTTGGTTTAAGTACTCCCCCGTCCTTTTTTAAATGTCACTTTGTGAAATATTTATGTTTTTTTTAATTGTCATTTTCAAAGTTCAAAGAAGTAATGATTATAGTTTTATCAAAATTACCCCTAACTATTTATTATGGAGAGAGAAAAAAGTATATCGAAATAATTAAAACTTAAGGGGTATTATAGACAAAAGAAAAGTCATAGTTTGAAAAGTAACAACAATTATTAGCTTTCTAGGTACGTGTAAAAAGTCTAAAAAAATAACAATTAAAAAGGAACATATGGAGTAATTGGATGACACCAAAGTCAAATGGGTAAGAATTATAAATGGTGAACACATTCCAGCCAAAGTCAAAGAAACTATAACTATAACAAGCTACTTAGGTACGAAAAAATCTCATTTATGTTCTCTATGAAACAATTAATTAAAACATGATTAGCGTTTGATAACTACTTGAAAAAGGACACGCATTTATTTTTAAAGATAAAAATCGTAGGTTTAAATAGGTAAATCGTCCATGTAAGTTAGTGCGTTTTTGGTTTTCGTCCATGTATTTTTTTTCTTATACTAATACCTAAATGTTAAAATTATTTTGGTATTTGTCCCTAACGTTAAAATCTGTAGGTAAAAAAAGATTTTAACCCTTTTTACCTGTAGATTTTGCTGTATATTTTAACGTTATAGACGAATACCAAAAATATTTAAAACATTCTGGGACTATTTTAAAAAGAAAAAAAGATAGAGAGACAAAAATAAAAAACTCGCTAACTTACAGGGATGATTTACCTATTTAAGCCAAAAGTGTATAATTTATTGGGTGAGAATATAGACACAACAAGGTCTAAAAGAGGGGTTGAATAGACTTATCACTAAAAAGACAGTTTCTAAATCATTTTAGGTCCTATAAAGCGAAATAAGACATTTTAAAATACGCTGAAGCCAAACACAACACGAAGAGAGCTTGAAAGCTTCTCAATGAATTAATCAAATAAGAATATTATACGATGTCACTAAGGGCATGATTATTTCTAATGCAATTCGATTACAAGACAACTGAATCCTCTCTTAAACAAAGTGATTTAAAAACCTTTACATAGAACTTTAATAAAGGCATAATAGGATTTATGATGATCCAATAGGTTTGATGCATGCAGACCTAAGCTTACACATTAAATCACTATAAACAATATCTAACCTAAATGAAACACAACCAATGCAATGATGCAATAACTATAGTAAGGAATGTAGAAAATTAACATGATGAGGGAAGAAAGAAAGGTACACATAGATATATAATGGTTCAACATTCATCCTCACTTTTCTTACTCCATTCTTCAATGGTGTTAATACCATCAGAAAATAGTCATGATCTTCCATTATTTCATAATTTTGATACAAGCATTTTGATTACAACAAAATATCACACAATATATTCTTCTATTGATGTAAATACTTAAACTGCTAACAAAAACAAGATCCTCAATGATCTTCATACAATAACCTTGATATCGACAATAACCCGTCCAATTCTTCATATGTGGAAATCCTCCTTGATCCCACAAATTTCTTGACTGGGCGATTTCCATTAATCATATAATAAATTAGAAAAATCCCAACCTTGTCGACAAATAATGTTTACACAACTTCACCAAATTTGGACAACTCCCAACTCCGTCTTATGAATAGTCTATATTTGACTTCACAAAAGTCTCCTATGGATTATAATGAAAACTCTCCTCTTGATGAATAACTCATCATTTAAACCACATTCAAGAAATAATCTATGCACCTATTACAAACAACAAACTTCACACAAAATATTAGATATCCTAATGTATCACTAGTCTACCTCGAATGCTCAATCTTTAGAGATGAGGGTCCACAAAATTGGATTAGGACTAAGGTTGAAGTTGATGAACCATGCCAAGATAATCTAACACGTACACACACACAATATCTAATTCATAAGATATCAACAAGGAATTAAATGTTGGTGAATGAAGAACATACACAAGGTTCTCTAAAGTTTCTAGGTGATTTTATATTGGTTCTTAATGGTTATCATGAGCTTGATCAAAACTGAATCATTACAATATTGTTCAACTATCTTTCTCTAGTTTCCCTCAACATCTAATTACACAAACAAGATACAACAAAAATAATACGCAATCTCTTATGAATTGCACTAAAGAAGTTGTTTTAAAACAAGATAAAGATGAAAAGATGCTTGGAATGACACATTAGAGAAGAAAAGACAAATTGAAATTTTGTCTAAGAGTTTCATTAAATCTTTCATTATAAAATTGTTCATAATGAGAGATTCCTTCCTATTAATTTTTTGTCTGGATCAAAGAGACAACTATTTAAATCTAATGTGAAAATTTGGAAATTTAAAGTTATCATTTGAATCATTATTCAAACCCATGACTTGATCCAAATGCAAAAATGATTTGAGTTATATTATGTTGTGATTTGAGTCACTTGTAATTTATTATTCGAATCAAATATGGAAGAGTCAAATTCTTGTTTTCAAAGAAAGATATAATTTGAGTCAAGTTAAACTTGTGATTCAAATTAAATCACACATCGTAAAATTCCAACTTTCAAAACTTGTATGATTCGAATCACACAATATACATGATTCGAATCAAGCCATTCAACACCTTGATTCAATTGTTCTATCTTGTGTTCAAGTAGCACTTGATGAAGAGAAAGAAACTAACTTGCTAGCTCAAAAAGGAAACTCAAGATATCATGGACCAATGTTCTAATTGATTGAGTAATGAAATAACTTAAGGTATAATACTAAATAGCTGAAGCAAACAAAATAAAATTCAATTGTGAATGAATTACAAACATATGAAAAATCAAATAACAAACAAATTATAAATACGTGAATAATCAAATAACTCATACACGTAAATTTACAAAAACATCAAAGTTCATTTGGTTTGTGGAGTTTCTTCTTTAACAAAAAAGTTAAGCAAACATGAAACTTGTCATTTCAAAAAGCAAACGAGGAAGTCATTTCCTATAAGTAGTTGGAGGACAAACCAGAAGCTCAAACTTATTCATAGTGATCTAGCTAGACCACAAAGAAGTATAAACGGTGTTGTGAAAAAAATTCAAAGCTTATGTTGAAAATGAAAGCAATTTCCGTTTTCAAATTTTAAGGCCAGATAGTGGAAAAAAAGTATGTATCATATCAGTTTCAACAATTTTGTGAAGGAGCAAAGATTAAGCATCAGTTGACTGCCTTTTACACTCCTCTAACAAAATGGAGTAGGTGAAAGTAAAAATAGATCAATCATGAAGATGGATAGGTGTATGCTTCATCAAAAGAAAATTTCAAAGAAGCTATGGGTTATAGTTGCAAGTAATGTTGTTTTTATTCAAAGCAGACTCCTTACACGAGCTTTGCAAAATTAAATTATTTAAGGCTTGGTTTGATTTTAAACCTTATCTATATTTTTTAAAGTATTTGGTTGTTTATTCGACTCACAAGTATCTCAAGTTAAGAGCGGGAAAATTCACAAAAGGGTTGAACATGAAATTTTTATTGGCTACATTATAATCTCTAATGCTTATAAATTTTTTCAACCTAAAACTTGATTTTTTTTTTGTAATTAGTGACTTGCACTTCACAGAGGATCAAAAGTAGTGTTGGAGAGATCTAAAGAAGAATCATAATATTGCATTAGAGCTTGAAGGTAGAGTAAATGATCCACCATTTCGTGGTACAAGGCTAGTCTCTAATATCTATCGAAAACACAATGCAACTACATGAAACACAATTTTATTTGAAACCTCCTATTTAAAATAAGATGTCATGGAGAAGAAAATAATAGCTACAATGTAGAAGGATCTTCCCAAGATCGAGAAAACTCAAACCTGAGAGTTGGTTCCTATACCTCATGATAGAAAGGTCATTAGAGTTAATTTGGGTATTATTCTGGACTGGGCCTCAAGGACACTGTTGGGCCATGGCCCAACATGTCGGGCAGAGGCTCACCCAGTCAGGCAAACCTTCTGCAGCGTCGGGCAGACTTCTAACGGCCAGAGTAGGTGCCTGACGCGTCGGGAAAGCACCATATCCATTGGATTGATGATGGGAAGACCACGTCTCCCCACGTCACCCAACTATCCTCCATTATCTCCTGAAAGATAGGGGCAGTTAGACCAAGGGCAAGACCACGTGCTAGGTCTTACATGTTGGGGGCTCACTATAAATACACACTTTAGTTGTACCTTCATCAAAGTATGATGATTCTGGTCGGCCTATTCATCTAAATATGCTTAATTCACCTGACTCATTCAAATTGTGCCCGGTACAATCATACCTAAACCCTAGAAATTAGCCTAAAACAGTAATATACTTACTCTAGGAGGAAAAATCACCACTACTACTACCTACCAAGCGTAAAACTGATCAGAAGAAGAAGATTCGAAGGGTTACTTGACATGATGATGGCGGGGAGATAGCGGTGGTGAGCGGAGGCGACGGTTGAGTTTGGAGAGAAGTTCTTGGCTGCTAGTCCGATTAATCGTAGGAGCAAAAAAGTGAAATTAAATGGTCCCCCCACTTTATATATAGGGGGCGCGTGGGAAGACGCGCCTAAGTAATCATTACCTAGGCTACCTAGGTCGGCCCTAGCGCAGGAAACGAAGTGACACACTTTAAATTCCTTGAATGCGTCACTTTAGAGAATTCTGAATGACGTCGAGCATCTCTAGATCTCCCCGACTCCACTAAACCTCATCGACTTACCGAATAACTCAACATGGAAAATCAATTTTGCACGGGCTATTGATCCCGACCTCCCACTCCATGGTATATATCCCATCTCGACATATTAGTTGTGCCCAACTCTATTTATCTTAACTCATCACTCCAGCTTGGAGACTCGACTTAGGGGGTTCCTGTTCTGGACTTGGCCTCAAGGACACTGTTGGACCATGGCCCAACATGTCGGGCAGAGGCCCACCCAGTCGGGCAAACCTTTTGCATCATCGGGCAGACTTCCAACTTCCCGAGAAGGTGCCTGACGCGTCGGGCAAGCACCATATCCATTGGATTAATGATGGGAAGACCACGTCTCCCCATCACTTGCCACGTCACCCAACTGTCCTGCATTATCTCTTGAAAGATAAGGCAGTTGGACCAAGGGCAAGACCACGTGCTAGGTCTTACATGCTCCTACGCGTACCTTGGCAGTTCTTCCTTGGGCCTAGCTAATCCAACCCAAGGAAGAACCTTGGCAGTTCTTCCTTGGGCTCACTATAAATACCCTTTTTCATTAAAGGGCCAGGTATTATGAAACACACTCTCTCTTACCACTTCTGTACCGTACTCACTTTAGAATCAGAGTGCCTTGCAAGTACACCCCTCCTCACTTTGTCAACCATCACCTTGTTCGTGCTCGACCTCTGGAGGTCCCTTCTGATCAGATAAGATCAGGTATATAGAACAAAATTCAACCCCTGACGACTGTATAAGCAAACACAAATCAAGGGTTCTTGTGAAGGGATATTCTCAAATATAGTGTATGTAAACTCGCGAGTTGACTCGTAGAATCAGACGAGTTAACATCCCAAACCCCCACTAACGTGTCGCGACTCAGGTGGGATCAGAGGTATTTGACTCGGTAAACTCGAACGAGTTGTGCAAAAAACTCATTTTGAAAAGAAACCTTGGGCGGTGCTTCTTTGGTGGGGTTTTTTATTTATAAAAAAAACCCTAAAATTTTAAAATAGACTGGATCCGGGTCAGGTTCACTTAAAACCCATAATTATTAGTTATTAATAGTATTAAAGAGTAATAATTTATTGAGACTCTATTCACTCCTTAAAATAATGCGCACCCTCCTGGTTATTTGTGACTAATAATTACTTCATTAATTCTTTCTCTTCTCCATAAACTCTTCCTCTCTATTATGATTGTGATTTCTCTTTTATTCAATTACACTATTCGTAAACTGTGATTTTCGCAATCTTCTTCCTCAATAAACTCATTCATTCACGATTCTTCTCCCAAATTATTTCACTTGTTCTTCTATTGTTTCAGCCCTCTGTTTTTCCTTTATTTTTCCTCCCATGTTCTTCTATTTTTCCATGGCTTCAAACAATGGAAACAATGGAATTACATACATATTTATTCCGAAAACAAAATAGTCGAAGGGCAACTATTGTAGGAAAGTGTTAAGGGGGAGTTTATCGACTCAAACATCATTTAGCTGGTACTGGAAAGGACGTCAAACCATGCAGAGCTGTTCCGAATGAAGTCGAGAATGAAATGATGATTGTTGTTGTTTATTTAAAAACTATGTTAATTCGGAAATCAAATATGAATGAGATTTGATGACATTTTAAATGTTTCGAATAATAGCTTTTAGATTGTTTTAATTTTGAATTAAGTTTTTCTATGTTTTGTTTATGAATGTATTATTATTATTGTTAATTAATGAATTTACGGTTATGACTTTGAACTTATTATCTTTATATATGATCATTTTTAAGCATGTGCATGTAATTCTACATATACAAATATATTTTTCTACTAGTAGTAGGATCTTACGATTCGTGCTACGATCTTTGAGTTACGATTTTTAAATCCTCTACCGAGTTTGAGTAAACTCTGGTTTTTTAAACATTTCTCAAATATTTGGATTTGATTATTCACATGCCTTTGCTCTTGTAGCAAAACAAGACACAACAAGGATACTACTTGTCATTATTGCACAATTAGGGTAGGTAGGTGTTTCATATGGATGCTAAGTCTGCTTTCCTTAATGGGTTTCTACAGAAGAATATATAAGTTGAGAAATCAGAAGGTTTTGTGATCAAAGGCCAATAAGAAAATTTCTACTCGCTTAAAAATGCTCTACGTGACTTAAAGTAAGCCTTAAGAGTTTGGTATAACATAATTAATGATCATTTGTTACACTTAAAAAGGCTTTATGTGACTTAAAGTAAGCCCTAAGCATGTTGGTGTTAATATTTTAATCATTTATTTGTATATTAATGATCTTTTAGAAACAAAAAGCAACTTAGCACTAGTTGAATAATTCAAGCAAAAAATGAAAGATGTCTTCGAAATTATTAATCTTGGTCTTATGACTTTTTTTTCTATGGAAATCACTCAAAATAAGAATGATATTTTTATTTTTGAAAAAAATATGCAATAAATATTTTTAAAAAAACCAGGTTGACAAATTCAAAACAATGAACACTCCTATGAATCAATAAGAGAAGTTCATAAAAGAGGATGGGGTTGATGAAGCTCATTTCATAAGCTTGATTGGGAGTCTAATGCATCTTACTCTCAGTGGGTTTAATGTCAAGATTCATGCATTGTTACACTGAATTGCACTTGAAGGCGACAAAAAGAGTTGTAAGATACATAAAAGTTGTCCATTATGAAACCAAGTACAACAGGCTTAAAGACTTCAAATTATTTAATATTTAGACAATGATTGGGAAGGTAACTTGGATGATATGAAGAGTACTTTATGGTGTTTTTTCAACATATATTCATGAGGTATTCAAAGAATCAAGAAGTTGTAGTTCAATTAACAACATAAATTGAGTTTGTAGTTGCAATAGCAATGTAAAACAACTATTTGGTTAAGGAATATCTTAGCGGATTAAGCCTGAAGCAAAAGCAAAGTTCAAAGATTTTTATTGATAATCAAACACCTACTTCAATCTCTTCAAATTATGTATTTCATGGGAAAATCAAGCACTTTAATGTCAAGTTATTTTACTTAAGAGAAGTGCAGGAAGATGGCGATATAAGGTTGGTTTATTGTAAAACAGAAGATCAAATTACTGATATATTTACCAAGTCGTTTTCACTTAGCATATTTGAATTTTAAAGGAAAAAACTTAAAATTTGAAGCCTCCATGACAAGGAAGAGTGTTGAGAGGTGCCTTTAAATGCTATAATTTTTTGTTTAAATAAGTTAGCTATTAATGGTTGTTAGAATCATGTAGCACTATTTTCCATCTAGTAATTATTTTTTCTTGTATTCGAGAAATTTTTACCTCATACCTCTATCTTTATCCATATTCAAGAAAATTTTACCTCATACCCTTATCTTTGTAAAAGTCATTCGGTATACAAAAATAGTTGAAAAAATGACTATCGAAACTCTTTTGCAAAGTCTTCTGATTAAAAAAAAATCATTTTATTTTAAAAATGACTACTGGAAGTCTTTTACAAAGTCTTCCGATACACAAAATGACTATCGAAAGTCTTTTATAAAATCTTCCGGTACACAAAAGTTAAATAAAAATTGATTGAAAATGACTACCGGAACTCTTTTGTAAAGTCTTCCGGTACACAATAAAATTTAAAAAATAAAATAATGAATTAGTTAAAAATATACAAGGATAAAATTGACATTTTTTATAAAATATAGAGGTATAGGGATAAAGATATGGGTATGAAGTAAAAAAAATTATATTCAAATATAAGTTTATTAAATAAAAGTAAGATTTGTATACTCCTATGTCATTTTCTATTTCTTATTCAAAATATATTCACTATGCCAAACAAGACCTTAGACAACGCTTTTTTTTTCCCACTTAGACAACGCTTTAAAGCGTTGTCTAAACCTCCGCTGCTAAAGATTTAGATAGTACTTTTTTAAATCTTAAAAGCGTTGTCTAAGGTACCCTTAAACAGCGCTTTTAGGAATACCTTAGGCAACACTTTTGGTTTAAGCGTTGTCTAATCCCCTCCTATTTTAATTTTTTTAGGTATACCTTAGACAGCGCTTTTGGTGAAAGCGTTGTCTAATCCCCTCCTATTTTAATTTTTTGAGGTATACCTTAGACAACGCTTTTGGTTAAAGCGCTGTCTAATCCCCCCCTTAGACAGCGCTTTTTCCAAAAGCGCTGTCTAAGGTATACACAAATTTTTAAATAATTTTTTTGAAACCACTTTTTTTACCAGGTTTTTAAACCAGAATTTTGACTTGTTTTCAACCAAATTTTGACAGACAAATATCACAAAATATATATCAATTTATGCACCAAAATTATAAATCCATAAAATGCAATTCAAACCAATATATATATATATATATATATATATATATATATATATATATATATATATATATATATATATATATATATATATACCAGTTCAAACCATTTTGGCCTATTATAATTACAAGTCATTGCATTTTACTACAAATGTACATCTTATAAGTACGCATATCTAATCCATCCAAAACATTGCTTCAAATATACATAGGTCCTGAAACAACACAAAGATTGTAATTCAATTAATAAACAATATTATAGAAATTACAACGTTACACATATTTAAATTCTCATCAATTAAAGTAAGAGTACAATATTATACCTCACATAACACCTAGCTCTATAATGAATTGACACCATTCCTCTTTGATTTCGTCCACTTGATCTTTTGTATAATATGCACACTTGAATTCATCAAAGTACTACATAATAATATAACATAGTTTGATTTAATTTCAACTATTTAATTATATGAGAGATATGTGTAAATATAACTTATAATCAAGAAACCAAGGATATAATTTACCTCTTTCACTAACATCTCTTTCTTTTCTTTGTTGGAATATTAATCACTTGTTTCTTAGCAATGCGTACGGATGAATTGATCCAAATTCCCTCATTATGATCGTTTCTTATATATGACTCATTCGCTATAAGATCTTCATCTTCATCATTTCTATTCAACTCATTCCGTCTAATGCATGACTCATTCTCAACATCAATACCACATTGATCGACACCGCTATCATCAACCACTTTGTTAGAGAAAAGCACTATAGACCATTTTGTACTCGTCGGGTCATTCACATAGAACACTTGTTTAGCTTGAGATGCTAGAATAAAAGGTTCATCTTTGTACCCCACCGTAAGATCAAATTGCAAAAATCCAGACTTATCCATTCGTATGCCACTACTATTTACCCATTTGCAACCAAAGATGGGAATCTGAAACTTCTCGTAATCAAACACCCAAATATGCTCAATAACTCCAAAATATGACAAATTTGCATATTTGGGGTTTAAGTCCTTCATACTTGATATATGCATTGCTTCAGCTAGCACAGTGACACCACTATTTTGCATAGTACTCTTATCATCTTGTTCTTTGATATAAAATGTGTATCCATTAATTGAGTATACGCTATGAGAAAACACATGCAAACTTGGACCATATGCCAAACATCTCAACCTTTTTGTTACCGAAGAAGGATCTGAAGAGCGCTTCGAATAAATATGATCCTTTAACCATTATATGAAACTTTGATTGTGCTCTCTAACTATCCAATTTTCATTTATGTTCGAATTTAACCTTCGGAGTACATCCTTGTGCATTTCAACATATGGCTCAATCTCATTATCATTGTACAGAACATACAAATGAACTTAATCTCGTTCATCCCTTTATACTGTCACAATTTTATTTCCAATTAATTTTTTACCTTCCAGTTTTTCGAAAATCTGAACTTTGGGGAGTCCAATCGATTGAACGTTAGACAAATATTCAGTACAAAACTCAACAGCTTCTTCAACAATGTATCGTTCAACAATACAACCCTCTGGTTGACTTTGGAATTTCACGTACCCTTTTAATATTTTCATATACCGTTCAACAGGGTACATCCATCTCATATAAGCTGGTCCACACAACTGTGTCTCTTTCACAAGATGAACAACTAGATGAACCATTATGTCAAAAAAAGACAGAGGAAAATACATTTCAAGCTCACACAAGGTAATTACAATCTCTTTTGTAGTGTTGGTAAGATCTCGGGATCGATCACCTTACTACAGATTGACCTAAAGAAAAAACACAATTTAGTTATGGCACTTCTTACTTTTTCTGGCAAAATAGAACGTATACCTATCGGTAGAAAATGTTCCATTATAACATGGCAATCACGTGTCTTCAAATTCTTCAACTTGAGGTCTTTCATAGAAACAAGTCTTCTGATATCTGATGAGTATCCTTCTGGAACCTTAACTTCACTCAAAGACTTACACAATTTTTTTTTCTCCTTTCTAGATAAAGTAAAAGCAGCAGGTGGTAGATATGTTCGTTTTCCTTTCTTCACGGGTGCTAATTCAGTTCTCATTCCCATTTTTAACACGTCCTCCCTTACTTTAAGGCCATCCTTAGACTTGCCTTTTATATTGATTAATATACCGATAACACTTTCAAATACATTTTTTTCAATATGCATAACATCGAGAAAATGTCTCACGTACAAAGACTTCCAATATGTCAATTCAAAAAATATCGACCTTTTCTTCCACCCACCTTTGACAACCTTATGTGCAAAAGGCTTGCCAAACTCAGTACGCACATCTTTCATCTTTTCAAAAACTTGGTCACCTGACAATGCGGGTTGAGCTTTACGTTGTTCGGTGTCTCCATTGAATGCTTTTCTCCATCCACGATAGTGATGTTTAGAATGTAAGAATCTACGATGAACGAGAAACACATTCTTCTGACAAAGTTCCAATCAAATCGTATCGGTTCCGTCTTCACAAACAGGACACGCATGTTTACCTTTAATGTTATACCCAGATAGATTCCTGTATGCCGCATTAATTGTGCCAAACAACATCGCCCTCAAATTGAAACTTTCTTTCCTATATCCATCATAAACCTCCACACCGTTCTCCCACAAAATCTTTAAATCTTCGATCAAAGGTGTCAAGTATATGTCTATGTCATTCCCTGGTTGTTTAGGCCCAGAGATTAACATAGATAACATCATGTACTTACGCTTCATACATAGCCATGGAGGTAGGTTATAAATCATAAGAATCACAGGCTATGTGGTATGTGAGATACTTTGAAGACCATGCGGGTTCATTCCATCAGTTGATAATGCCAAGCGAAGGTTTCTTTTTTCTTCTCCAAACTCAGGATAATCATTATCAATCTTCGACCACTGTGGTGAATCAGCCGGATGCTGATACTTTCCATCAATAATTATTTCATCTGCATGCCAAGTCATATGTCTTGCATCAGTTTCACTACGAAACATGCGCCTAAATCTCAGAATTATGGGAAAATACCATAATACTTTTGCGGGAGACAATCTTTTCTTATATCGAGACAAACCGCATTTAGGGCACTCAGTTAACGATGCATATTCGTTACGAAACAAAATGCAATCGTTAGGACAAATATGTATCTTATCATAGCTCATGCCAATAGAGCATAACATTTTTTCCTCATAGGTTCGATTAGGAAGAACATTATTATCCGGTAGCATTTCTCTCATAAGGGCCAACAACTCTGTGAAACTTTTATCCGACCATCCATTGCCCGCCTTTAAGTTGTACAACTTTAATACCGCAGACAATCTTGAGAATTTAGTGCAACCTTTGTACATCGGTTTCTCTGCATCGCTTACCATCCTCTCAAACATTTCAGGACAATCATGAAGATCTTCTTCAAGTGCTTCTACAATC
Organism: Lathyrus aphaca; assembly: GCA_963966055.1. Lineage (NCBI taxonomy): Eukaryota > Viridiplantae > Streptophyta > Magnoliopsida > Fabales > Fabaceae > Lathyrus > Lathyrus aphaca. The sequence continues at coordinate 116,196,517 of OZ014524.1, read as the reverse complement.
TCTTCAACTCGATCACAATCGTATGTTTCCGTGTCTTTGTCGTATGAAGCATAGGTCGTATTACTTTTTCCACTCGGTTCAACATTCTCGTTAATTTTCTCACCATGAAATATCCAACACTAATAACTTTGATCAATTTCATGCCTCAGTAAATGCGATTTCAATACATCTGCGTCAACCTTACCAATATAACAACAACACAAGCAAGGACAATGCATTTGTCTGGGGTTTTCAGCGTGTTGAACATCAAACTTAACGAGTTCCGCAACCCCATTCTCGTATTCTTTGGTCATTCGATCGACACAGATCCATGTTTTATCCATGGTTTTCCTACTTATTAAGGTAAACAATCAATATCAACTTCAATAACGTATACATAACCAATGTTTCTCCAAATGACAATAACCCAGTTAAATTCAGACGAAAATACATAACTAAGGTAGTATCTTCGAATACTCTAACAACTTTCAAGTTCACTTCATTTTCTCACATTTAACAGATATTTACATCATTGAAGTTGAAAATAGATTTTCATATAATAACAACAATATTAGACTTATCGAACATAACACCAATGACTAATGTATCTCCGTATCCTAAATGTTTTAAACAAAAACTTTGTATCCTAAATGTTTAATTTTAACTCAGTCTACAGATTCAACAAAAAAACTTCTCAGGTAATGAAGCCAACACGTCAGTGTTAATATTTATATAAACTCAGCGTATATACATAGTAACAACAAAAGAACAAGAACAAGAACAATATCCATCAATGAATCTTATGGTTCATACTGTATATACATAGTAACTACAAGCAATAAAATTTCAAGAATATGCAACTTTTCAGCAAAAAAACAAGTAAGAACAAGAACAAGAACATTACCATTATCAAGAATGTACCTTTTTGAACGGAAGACGACGGTTGTACGACGGAGGAAGACGGTGGACTTCACGGAGGTAGAATCTGGTGGACGACGGTGGAGGTAAGACTGTTGAAGCTCCTTAGGGCGAAAATGGCGATTTCTGTTCGTCGTTCGCAGAAGAGAGGGAAAGGAAAAAATGAAAATAGATCTGTATAATTTTAATATAATTAGACCTTAGACATCGCTTTTGATAAAAACGCTTTCTAAGGTAGGCCTAAGACAGCGCTTTTGAAAAGCGCTGTCTAAGCCCCCCCTTAGACAGCGCTTTTGTTTTTAATTTATTTTTTAAATTGAAAGAATTTAGACAGCGCTTTTGACAAAGCGTTGTCTAAGGCCTACCTTTAAAAGCGCTTTCTAAAAGCGTTGTCTAAGGTAGGACTTTTAACAGCGCTTTTTTAATTTTTTTTGAACAGTTTCCGTGTTTGCTATTAATTTTAACCTTAGACAGCGCTTCCTTAAGAAAACGATGTCTAAGGTGCGCTGTTAAATGTCATTTTTGTTGTAGTGATTCCATGATATAAAAATATTTTGACCTTAAGAATAAGAATAAAATGAATGAAATATGAGTTTAATATATATATATATATATATATATATATATATATATATATATATATATATATATATATATATATATATATATATATATATATATATATATATATATATATATTACGAAATAGATATTTCGTAATACCTAATTCACAACGGTCAAATGTACCAATCGTGGTAAAAAAGTACACGGAATGAAATGGTTTGAATCCCAACACCAACAATTAGTCATTTATCGTGATAAAAATGTTATTGCACATGTATATAACCATGGTTTTTATATCCACCACATGATGAAAGGTAATACTTTATTTATATATAAGCGAAATTATCTTACGCTTCAGTACATAACAGTCGTTTCTCAAAATCCTAATAACTATTCACTCGTCTCTCTCAAAACGAAATTCTAACAACTATGTCACTCATCTCTCTTCTCTCATATGGAAACACCAAAATGAAACCATAACAACAAATCTTAGCCAATCAGTATTTACTGGATTGTTTTCTTAGTTTTTTTTTTCAAAATTTGTTTTAGTAGCTTGTTTCATTATCTTTAAATTTTCTTCTTTTTTTGACTTGTAGGTATATGGATGCTTGTAGGAATACAAATGCTTCTTTCAATAAAGAGGGAGAAGCTAAATTTCTCCTTTCAAACTTGTTTCAATAAAGAGGACGAAGCTAAAGTTAGCGTTGAAAACTTATATGTATGGATGTTAAGTTAGCGGCTCTAACTTTAACTTCTTCCTTATTTCATTGTGGACACGTCATTGTGCGACATGTACGGTACATTTTTTAAGCATTCTATGACTTGATATGTTTGTTGTATTAGTTGTTTATGGGTTGTTGTTGATTAATGTTTGTTTAAAAGATGAGTTTATTATGTATTATGTGGTTTGAGTATTTTTCCAAAATCTTACCGAATATATAACTTCCCAAACTACATTAGAAAATTATGATATGACAGGAACAATTGTATTAGAAAATAAGTACACGTTCAATACTTAACAAGTTTTCTTCATGTACTCTTAACTGCATGTTGTTCTTTCACCATTAGAACCTGATTTAATGATTGTAGATTTCCATTCACCCTTTTCTCCACCTCTAATTTTGTTTGCAGAACTAATTAGAGGTGAAGGCAGTGGTTGTTGAAGATCTAGGATCATTAAACCAAATTCTAAAGGTCAAAGAACAAAATACTGGAATTGAAGATAACTTCTCAAGAATTGGATGTATACTTATTTTCTAATATAATTTAATTTGTCATATTATAATGTTCGAGTGCATATTTGAATGTTATATGTATAGTGAGCATTAGGGAAATAAGCATTCTACATAATTTATAATAAACTCAGGAATATATACGATAACGATTTTCTAACACAACCGTTGTTAAAATATTACATATTATATACCACAACGATTGTTTAATGTAACCGTTATGGTAGATAGCGCGCTACTTGGATACAATCACGATCTTACGTTTGTGGTGAAAAATATCATACATACAATCACACCTTACGTAACAACGGTTAGACCGATGTAATGATATCACATCTTACGTAATAACGGTTAGACTGACGTGATGATATCACACATTACGTAACAACGGTTAGATCGATATATATATATATATATATATATATATATATATATATATATATATATATATATATACACACGCTTAAATGATCATTTAATGTTGATTTTTCATATAGACTTTTTTATAGTTTCCTTAACCTAGTAAATCTTAAAAATAAAAATTGAAATGATATCAATGAGACGTGAGTGTGACATGCTAGTTTATTCGTACACATCAAGCAATAATCCAGTTTACCACTTTAATATCTTTGAATTATTAGCATACTAATCTCCACAATAAGGAGTTTAGAGCTGCTAATTAAAGCATGATATAGTACACAATAATTGCTGCTTTTTGCATCCTTTATAACCCACCCCACCCTCTCTTCCTTAACGTTGTAAACATCCTTCCCTTAACCTTCATCTCTCTCTCAAACAATGTCTGTAATCACAATCCAATCTCCAAAACATTGTGCAACAAAACAAGTATTCAAAATAGAGCGAAACTACAAGAAAATCTTCTTTGCTTTCTCAACATTTTTCACCACAATCCTCTTACTCATACTTCTCATCTACTTCATCCTCAAACCATCAAAACCTCAATTCTCTCTTCAAGAACTTGACATCTATCAACTCAACCTCACAGGACTAATCCTCAACTCATCAATCCAACTCACTCTCGTCTCCAAAAATCCAAACCAAAAAGTTAGCATTTACTACGACGAGTTTCAAGTTTATGCAACTTACAAGAATCAACAAATTACCAGTGATTCATTTGTGCCACCCTTTTACCAAGGACAGCAAGAGAGCAATCTTCTGTCATCTTCTTTGATAGGAAATGGTTTACCTGTTGCTCCTTCCATTGGTTATCAAATGGGCCATGATCAAGTTTCTGGAAGATTGGTTTTGAGTCTTAAAGTTAATGGAAAACTTCGTTGGAAAATCGGAACTTGGGTTTCTGGTCGTTACAGGTTTAATGTTAACTGTGTTTCTGTTGTGGCTTTTGGAATCGGAACTTCCATGAATGTCCCTCCTATGACTTCTCAGTGTTCTACCATAATATAAATATATCATAGAGAGTTATGTAAGTTTTTTTTATTTTAACTTTTTTGATATTGAAAGTTATTTTGCAGCCACTATGTGATTTGTAAATGAAATATATGAATGATATAAGTAAAGTATGATGTTGGAGACAAGATTTGATGTGTAAACTAACTGGTTTGACTATGTGTGTGATAAACGGGGTAAGATGAAAAGAAGCTATGATGAAAGGAGTTCATGGTTTCATACCTTTTGAGTGGGTGAATGAGTAGATTTTGGGCCACTTTTGTTTCTTTGTTTGTTTTATAGATACAAAAGAAAGAAAGAAAAAAAAGACTATGGTTGAAGAATATGTAGATGAGATTCCAACAAGAGAAAGAAATTAAAGGGAGGAAATGTTTTTGCTTTGTTTGGAGAATCTGCAGATTTTTACATGTCCATTTCTCAACTTTAAGAAGTTTTTCTTTTAACATGTAAAAGTTCATAACTATTAAAAACCCATTTAGTGAATAATTTAAGATCAAATGTGAATGTTAATACTCTAATATAAAATAAAAATGGTACAACTAGTATAAAGTGAGGTTACTTTTTAAGGATTAAAAAAGAAAGAGCAGAAATCACTACCTGCAGGTCCCTACATTAGGTACTGATGATATGCATTAATATGGCCTTTGCACACACAATCACAACCAAGTTTCAGTGGGATCTTTATTATACTATTCATACAAATGCTAGCCTCCAAAGAGAGGAAGCCTTCGAAATTCCATTGAGCAGAAACATACTTAATTGTGGCAGATATTTGTCCTACATAGGATTTTTGTTCCACAAAGTAACCCTTTCGAAAACCTACCATGACAGAAAGTCTTTATAAAAAGTAACTTTAACTCGTCTAGTCGCTCCATGGAAATTATAAAGTCTCCAAGTGAGTATTATTTAGGCCATGAATATGACACATTCACACAAGCTCACCGTTACATAATTTTGTTTTTTAGATAAAAAAATTTAAGTATGTCCTAAAGTTTTAATGATCAAGAAAGGAAATATGTTTTGAGATAGGAGAAATAAATACGTTTGGAAGTCCATAGAGGTATGTGGTGAGACCGGCACAGTGGCAATGGTGAGTATGGTCATTGGCGGGCGGCAGTGGCCTGCGGGTCAGCAACAGTCGAGTCGGGTCGATTCCAATTAGTAATTCGGGTATGTCGGATATCTGATTTAGCGTATATCAAATTTAATTGTTTCTCTTGGTGGATTAGTTTGTTAATAGGTTGTGTTTTGAGCCCGTTAAGTATCTGTTGAATTTTAAAAGTTATAGATATTTATCTTTATCATTTTTATCAACACAACCTTTAAAACTTTATAGCAGAATATATGAGTTTTTGAATCTTATGGTAATCTTAATGAAACATGGATAAATTTTTAAATGCGTGTTCTTCAAATTTGAGAAACCCTTAGAAATATCTAAATGAGATTGAAAAAAACTTCTAAGTATCTTGGACTTGTGTGATATATATATATATATATATATATATATATATATATATATATATATATATATATATATATATATATATATATATATATATATATATATATATATATATATATATATATATATATATATATATATAATTTGAGATATTCGAAAACACTTTGGTAGAAAATAGAGTTTGTTCTTGGGAATTTTGGTGGCTATTTTTTTAATAATTCATTTGTAATTGTTTGCAACAATTTTTGAAGGTATATCGAATCCAAAAGTTGCTCTCTCTTCCATAGTGTAACGTTTGATCGAACTAGGTAAATAACTTAATGTGTTTCTTATCTTTTATCTTCTTATGTCAAGTTAAGTTGTTGTCTTATTGCATAGAAAGTTATTTTTGTTGAAGAACATTTATTTTGCTTGTCATTGTTCTTTGTCCAAACTCATTAAATTTTATGGTGTGATGGAACCTTTCAATTAAGTGGCGTTCACCTTGAGGCAAAGGAATTTGGTTTACAAGTGAGTATCGTGGGTTCTAAATGGAAAATTGATAAGTTTTCTAATGACAATAATTTTGGGTTGTGGAAAATGAAGATGCAGGCAATTTAAACTCATGAAAAATGTATTTATCTTGTCCCTCAAGTATAAAGTTCTAAGGGAAGTCGCTAGGGAGAATATTGTGGCTTTGATGCAGGAAAAACTTGAATCATTATATGTGACAAAGTCTTTGCCTCATAGGTTGTGTCTGAAAGAAAACTCTATTCAGACTAAATGGTAAAGAACAAATATACAATTGAGTAGTTGACATAATTTCACAAGACCGTTGATGATCTAGAGAATATTGAAGATGTGGACAAGACTCTAGCCTATGAGCTTTTTTATAATTTAGGGTGAATATAGTGGATTTGAGATGGATCAGATATTGTATATTGCTTTTAGCATATGAAGTCTTTTTGTGGGAATGATGAACATTAAAAGTTTATCAATAATTATTTCATGATTATTGATTATTATGCAAAAGTAGAGAGAGAGAGAGAGAGAGAGAGAGAGAGAGAGAGAGAGAGAGAGTTTATATATGAAAGAGATAAGATACAAAAATAATATAAAAATGGAATTTTGATTTTAGTTAAATAAAAAATACGTTTTTTTGAATCCGGTGAGAGAATGATTAGAATCAAGAGATGAAAAACTCATAACTAGGTTGTTTGATTCAAATCATGTGATTTCCAATCACACACTATCATGCTTTGAATCACGTTTCTATAAACTATTTCGAATATTAAAATTTTTTGTTTGATTCGAATCAAACAAAACAATGATTTGAATCAAAATCCTTCATGATTTGAACCAAGAAATGTGTGACTCGAATCATATTTCTAGTACCAAATTTCAAATTCTCTACTTTTTTCATGATTCAAATCAAGGTTTTGTATGATTCGAGTCATGTTTCCTAAAGCCAAGTTTTGAGAGAAAAAAATTCATGATTCAAATCAAAAGACTAGCATGATTTGAATCGATAATGCTAGAGATTCTTGATTCCAATCACAAACTTTCTTATTCAAATCATAATACGTTGACTTTTAGTCAAAAGCCTGTTTTATGCACTAGAAACATTTTATAAATGAAAAATAATTATTTTTTAAGAGATGTGAGTGAACTTTTTTTTTTTAGAGATGTAATTGCTAATAATAATAATAATAATAATAATTAAAAAAAATTAAAATAGATTTAGCATAGTTAACTTTTTCTTGCGTAAAATAAAAAATGAAATATGAAAATTGAAACACAATAGTTATGTATTTAATAGGAGAGAAGAATAAAATTGTATATAATTATTTTTTGTAATAAATAAAAAATTCCGAGCAATAGTGTTTCTTTATTAATAGAAGTAATTTCAAGAAACTTCAGAGTAAATGGATGTTAACAAAAAAGACAAACCAACATAGGTTTAAATGAGAGTAAAATGTTATATGAAACTTGACAATAAATAAAAGTGTATATTGATGTTGAGAGAATAGGTGAACAAATAATTGGTTGTTGATCTCTTGGCAAAGAAGAAGCAATTTCTTATTTTGTTTGAAAAGAAAGAGCAATTTCAAAGTGCTCTTAAGCAAATTACTTTAATATTTCACACGTTTGAAAAATAAAAAAAGCAACATTTTTTGAAGTACATGAAAGTCGCTTCCCACCAATTCATGTTAGTTTAATGCTTTGGTTAAGGGTTATTGAAGAAATTGAAGCTTGAATGGCGTGTAGCTTTTTGAAGGTATCAAAACAAAATTGTCAAAAAGTTGTGTGCATAGCTTCTACCATCTCCAACTCCAAAACCTTACTTCTCTGTCTCATTATTACTATATTGTATACGCAAATAAGTTGAGTGCTAACGATCATAACTTAGTGGTTAAGCATAGGGCACTAAAATCTCTTTCATCACAATTCTGCAAACTTGAAATTGTGCTAGTTTTAATTCATCACAAGCATGATATTCTAATTAGATACATGGAAATCGTCATCGCTTGAGAGTAGAGCAGTTAAAATAAATTATATATCTTTAAACAAGTCGGTCTTGACAAGTCTCGAATTTTTTAAAGTTAGATCAAAAAAATGTATTGTAATATAGATTTAAAAATTACTATTCAAATCCGATCTTATATGAACTTTGAATTATCTGACCCTAAATAAATTTCCTTTTAATAAAAATTAAAGTAAAAATTCTCATAATATTTGTTATAAATAAAATTAAAAATTATATTATTTTTTAACAAGATACATTTTTAAATACTATATTATCCTTTATAAATATTATTATATTTTAAATATAACAAATATCTAAATTATATAAAATAATATTCAAATATCTAAATTATAATATGTTTATACACTATCAGGTTTTGAAGAATATACCCATTTCAAAGTTCTTTCTTTATGTTTGTGATCCTCTTGGCTTTGCTTAAAGAAACTATGGTTCCTTAGACAGTAGAGGAGGTTAATAGATTGATGTTAGCAGAGTTTGATGAATAAATGGACGTTATCTTCAATGAAGTCAGGTAAGCAAACTAACATGGGAAGGATGTTACCTATGTTGTTAGGGATTGGGTCCGGTGTTAAAGATCTCGATAGTTTACTTAAAAATGATAAAGGATTGAAAATTCATAACTCAAGGATTATAAAAATATCAGATTACGAATAGAAAAATATATTTATATATGCATAACTATATACACATGTCCAAAAATCATCGTATAAAGAAAATAAATTTTCAATGATAACCAAAAATTCATAAGTTCACCATCATAACCAAAATATAAATAATAACACTACCATCACTAACATCTTCTCTAACATTACGGATGATGCATTTATGTATACGATCATTATCATCTATATTCTTTAGTCATTCATCTTCAAATGGAATATTTTCATAAAAGTTATAAGATGATTTCCTAGCATCCTTCTATTTGCCCAATTTTAAATTAGTCAACACATAAACCATATAGTTCATTATTTTTAGCTTTAAACGATTCATTTTTTTAGTGTAAATGAAATTTAAAACAAATGCTCAAAATTATTAAAAGTTGAATACTCAAGTTAAAATCATACTTATCTTTTTAAAGACACTCTGATTTCTTTCACATCTGGATGAACTACAAATTAAACACAACGCTTGCATTGCAGACCACTACAATTCATGATATGAACATTCATAAGACCCCGCCATTGTGTTGTTGTTTTGGTTTTAAGTGCGAGCATGGCTAAATCACAATCAAATTTTCCATCTTTTTTTTAAGCTTGCAAATTAGTAATCAATCTTAGAACGCTTTCCCAAGTATGTCACCTTCATATTCAAACATTCATACTTTTTGTCTACAACTTCATTATCAAAAACGTATTCAAGAGCATAATGCAAGACATGGTTAAGAAAATTGTCAATAGCATACAATGGTTGATGTAGTTGTTTATCTCATCTTTCATCAATAATTTTCTATATCGGTTTGTAGATAAGAAAAAGGGAATGAATTAGATTTGAAAAGAAGTGTGTAAGTTTTAAAATCAAAGAAATGATAAGAATTTCATTCACTCGGTCCATCTCTTCATAAATGTAATCCATGAATGGTTTTTCATTTGAATCCATCATGTGAAGCACCTGAATTAAGGGAAAGTACCATTATGCAATACACAACATTTTTCCAAAAATTTCTTATCAGTAACCAAACCTTCCACAAATATCTCATCATTACTCTTTGCAAGTTTACTAGACATCCACTCTTGATATAAACATCTTTTTTAGTGATGTCATATTTTCATACAAACATCCCAATGTTAAGTATGAAGTAGAAAAACGAGTTAGGTCAGGTCAAATCAAATCACATACTTTAGTAAATTTATACAATAATGAAATTATACATATACTTGCATAAATGAAAGTTGTGATCCTCTTACCGCTTGCAATCGTCTCTTTATGCAGCGTAATCTTTTTCTCTAAATTTTCTAACATTAAGTCGATAGAATGTGTGGCACAAGGTGTTCAATACAATTGCTTCCGCTTTTGGATCAACAAATCTCCAATTATTTTGTAATTTGTTGTAGTGTCTGTTACAACCTAAAGCACATTATCTTCCCCAACTTCCTCACCAACATCATCAATGATTTATGCTTCTTTGTAATTCGTTGCATTGTCCATTACAACCTGGACATGTTATTTTCCCAACTTCCTTAAAAACATCACCAATCATTTGTTGATGCAAAAACAAAAGCAATTGTAATGGACATCTTGTGTTGCATATTTAGAGAATTCCAAGAAAAATATCACATTACACAGAGACAATTGCAAGTGGTAAGAGTATCACAACCTTCATTTTTGCAAAAATATGTCTAATTTTATTATTGCATAAATTTACTAAAGTATGTGATTAGATTCGACCCGACCTAACTTGTTTTGCCTCTTCATACTTAAAATTGGGATGTTTGTATGAAAATATGGCATCACTAAAATATATGTTTATATCAAACAAGTGGAAGTTTAGTAAACTTGCAAAAAGTAATAATGGGATCTTTGTGGAAGGTTTGGTTACTGATAAGAAACTTTGAAAAGATGTTGTGTATTGCATAAGGGGTGTTTTCCCCCTAATTAGGGTGCTTCGCAAAGTGGATTCAAATGAGAAACCAGTCATGGGTTACATTTATGAAAAGATGGACCGAACAAAAGAAAGGATTCAATCAGACTTCAAAGGAGTTGGTAGCAATAATTATCTTATCATTTCTTTCATTTTAAAATTTACACTTCGTTTCAAATATAATTCATTTCCCTTTTTCTTAGCTACAAACTGATATGGAAAATTATTGATGAAAGATAAGATAAACAACTACATCGGTCGTTGCATGTTGTTGGCAATTTTCTTATCCCTATCTAGCATTATGTTCCTGAATAAATTGAAAATGAAATTATAGATGGAATGTATGAATGTTTGAATAGGATGGTGTTAGACTTGGAAAAATGTTCTAAGATTGATTATCAACTTGAAAGCTTCAAATAAAAAGATGGAAAATTTAGTTGTGTTTTACACATGCTCGAACTTAAAACCAAAACACCAACACAATGGTAGGGGTCTTATGGAAGTGCATATCCTGAAATATGGTGGTTTGCAATGCGGGTGTTGAGTTTAACTTATAGTTCATCCGGATGCGAAAGGAATTATAGTGACTTTGAAAGGGTAAGTAAGATTTTAATTTGAGTATTCAACTTTTAATAATCATGAGTTTTCGTTTTAAATTTTAATTTATTTAGGTCCACACTAAAAAAAGAATCGTTTAAAGAAGAAGAAAAACTATGAACGACGTAGTTTATGTAACGACTTATTCAAAATTAGACAAAAAGAAGGAAGTTAGAAAATCATCTTTTAGTTTTACGAGATATTCCATCTAAAGATGAATGACAAGAGAATAGAGATGGTAATGATCAGTAGTGGTGGTGATATTGGTGATGATTTGGATGTTCCTCCTAGCCCTATTAATGATCTGAATGATGAAGAATGGGAAGAAAAGAGAATGAAGATGAAGAATTAGAAAAGAATGAATACAAAGACGAGGATGTAGACGATCATGCCAGCCCCGAGCAGCAGCAACATCATGATCCGACCTTGGGCTTTTGATTTCGTTTTTACTATCAACTACTTCCATAATATGTACAAAGCTTTTGATGATGCTACTGCCATGGAAATATAGCAACAAACTTTTAACTTTAAACATTACTTGGAAAACTTATATTCCTTTAAAGGTTAAGATTTTCGGATGGCACATTTTGATCGACAATTTACCGATAAGATATAATTTATTGAAGCGGAATGTTATAGTTGATCTGTACGATTTTGTTTACGTTTTCTATTTTCTTGAAGTTGAGGATGCTAACCATTTTTTTCTAGATTGCTGTAAATCATCACTAGTTTGGAATCGTATTTTTGAGTGGCTAGGCCTTTCTCAGTTTCGTGCTCCAAACATAACTGAGTTCTTATTACAGTGGTTTGTTAGATTGAGACTTATATACTCGGTTAAGACGGCCGCTTTCATACGATTTTCAACTTGTTGGATTCTTTGGAGATCTCGAAATCGAATCATTTATTACGACGAAATTTGCAATTCGATGGAGATATTTCTTAGGAATGTTAAGTTGTCTTGGGGTTGGTTAATATTGACACAAATGAGTAAAAGTTTTGTTTCTTATGATTTATGATTGGTAGAATCACCCTTGGGATTTCTTGTAATTCTTTTTGTTGGCTTTTATAATTGGGTTGGAGTACGCCCAATACTCCCTCTTAATTAATTTTGCTTATCGAAAAAAAAAAAATGGGATTTTATAACATTTTGAATGTCTAGAATAGTTGTTTTGACATTGTTTTCATTTAGAACTAAGTTTTTTTGGTTATATTTTGAGTAAGAACCCACGTGGTGTTTCATGTTTTTTACTGAAGAAAGTTGTCACTTCAGGTTTTGTATTGAAGAAAAAAGTCACTACAATGGTCAATCCTCAACCTTTGCCAAACATGTTGGCAGGAGCCTTGAAACTTCAAGTGGAGCCCCAAGAAGTCAAGGCACTTCACAGCAATTCGGTTGAAAACATCGAAGTTTTTATTCAACGGAGAAATTTACCTGAATCTGAAGCTACTTTGAAATCTTATAATGCTAGTCACTAGAAGTTTCCCAGATTTCACCTTGAGGATGACTATTGTGAGCAGACCTTTATTACAAAGTGTATGTTAAGACTCAGACCCAATTAACAGGGTTCGGTTTAATTTTAATTGCAAGTTTTAAATAGAACAAGAGTAGGAATGTGGGTAGAATGGAGTAGTTTTAATGTGTGATTGGCTGGGAGAGACTAAGCTCTCTAATTCCTAGAGTTTGTTTGTGTAGATTCAAGTAGTTATTTCCTTATGACCAACTCTGCACAAGTGTATTCTCAGAGTACAGTTCAGCACAATACAAGTGTTATTCATTATAACCTGTCAATAATCTACACATTTACTAGTTCCCATTAGATTTACTGAAACCATTGATCCTAATATTTGTTTCTGTTAAAGGCAGATGGAACAGAAAAAGATTGGTAAGAAAATAACAAAACTGTTTGGGAGACAGTCAAGTCAACAATGTTTGCCTTTACTCCATGAAGTGTGGTATAAGAACAATAAGATATAAGACAAACTATTTTATTGTGAACACTGAGGATTAAACCTCTTACAATGACAGGTGTTAAAGAAACAATGGATAGAGGTAGTATCTCCTCGCAACAATGGAAATTATAAGAACGATAAATGATATTATTCTCACTGAGAATATCCTTAATGAGATGAGAATGATTATCACTCCTCAGTACCCAATTCCCACTCCAAAACCAATCCCTTTTGCAGAACTTGTGCTCCCTGACCGCCGCGTATGCAGTTAGTTATTGCCTTTGTCTCTTCCACTATTAGCTCAAGGGTTGGTAAATGTTTGGGACTTGAGAGTGTGTTCCTCTCAATGTCTCAGGTTCGAATCTCACTAAATGCTTTAAATAGGCCCTTTGCTAGTAAGCGGTAGAATTGCCCCCCTTGGACTAGTCGGTCTCAACTCACAAGATCGAATACTAAATTTTCAAAAAAAGAAAAATTAGCTCAACATTCCTTTCTTCTATCATCACTAACGGTTTAACAGTTGCTCTTCCTCTCCCCCTCCCTCATCCTTATTTCCCCTAGTTTGTCCCGCCTCTTACACACACGTTTCATAGGCCTATCACCTTTCAACCACATAATCAAAATTGATAATCTTGACAGTTCACGGATGGACCATTTATATTAGCAGTCCATCCTAGAATCCTCTTCATTTTTATGCTTAATATTTTCATTCTATTCCATTATTAACGGTCCCTCTTCTTGCTCTATCTTTTCATATTCATATCGATATCTACCATAATCAAACATCCTGATTCCTTTGATTCTATAAACTTATTCAGAATCAGATTGGGGCAAAAAGCATTCCCAACCCAGGCTAGCTTCTTTTAATCAAAGTTCTAGTTAAAAATAATGCTAAAAGAATTTAAGTCAAAGGTTGTTAAGACAGAAATAGAAGATAGATGTAACACAAATTGCAACACAGTATCACACAAGTATATCAGGTTAAAACCATATCATTCAGTCCATTTTCATCTAATAGAAGTTATATTACCATTTGAAACTACTTTGACCTCTCTACATTATTTTCTTAACTTTTCAATGAAATAAAGACAAATTTTGTAATTTGTATAAAAAGGTTTATTTCAAATTGAAAGCAGATGGACACATTCGTGCACGTCTTTCTGATATTACAATATACATTTGACGTGTCTTTACATGGAGACGAGAAAGTTTTGAGGCAAACAACACTTATAACAGGTTTGAATAAATTATGCCGACTTATATTATATTTGATAAGAATTTGTTATACTAACTACTTTGCAGAACACAGCTCTTATAACAGTTTTGGATAATAGTTCAATATAAATAGAGACCCTCCGTAGGAGAATTGAAATACTTCCTTATTTTATTTGTGTTCTAAACTTTGTAATATACATCTCAACAAATGGGACTTTAACCATTTAAGTGAAAATCAAAACTTCCATACTACTACTACCATGTGAAAGTTGTCAATACACTACAAAATTCAGAGATTCTAATATTGGTATAGAAAGCCATCCAGTATGGTCACACTTACAACTCACATTCATATGTCAGAATGGAAAACAAGAAAGTAAATAAAATCACGGAATATCATGTATACAACAAAACCAAGAAACTAATGTAAACTATCATTTCAAAGAAAATATCAAATTCTATTCGGGTGCAAAATGATATACAAGTACAAAAACTGTTGGTACCACTATTCATATGTATACAAACATAAACAAGATGCTCGTCATCCCCAAACTAAATGTCAGTTAAATCTATAAAAAAACTATATAGCACAAACATTTCAGATTGAAGGCTAGTCTAGTGTTCTGCCCCTGTTTCGACACCAATGCATTATAAATTGCAGACATTTATAGCGTTCAAACCTATGCTAGACATCCATATGACACTGACGACACCATTGTGTGTGGCTATGTATAATCACTTATTTTTTCTCAGATTATTATCCATGTATACGCTAAGTGTGATGTCTGGTGTCTGTGTTATTGATTCATTCATGGAAGAAAAAAACCACGTCAAGGTTGAATAGAATCAGCACTAACCCATTTCCAATAATGTTTCTTAACAGAAACAGCTTCATGAGCAACTTTCTTGTCGTCGGAATCAGCATACTCATCAACCTCATACGTGCAAAAATCACCCTCCGGCAAACCCTCCACCGTAGCATTCAAACTATGCAAAACATAGCAACCAGGCAAACCAGGATAAGACCCTGAATTCCGCTCCTCCACCCTCATCACATACGAATTCGGATCAATCGTCACTCTATCACAAACCTCCGTTTCATCCCCAATCACAGAACCAAGCTCTTCCTTAATCCCCCTAACAGCCGCCAATTCCGGTTCCTCGTTGGGCTTCATCTTCTCGGACAACGGTCTACCCCGCTCCCTCACTCTACCGTCAGACAATTCCTGATGCGACTCCACAAGGACTTTCCCGTGTTTTCCAATAACCCTAACCGTAACAACCTGAACGGTTCGAATCGGAGGATTGGAATCTTCGAGTAACGTTTCTCCTTGGGAAAGTTCAAGCCAGAGATTATGAACATTCTTGGTACCAGGCTTAACACCCCATGTAGCAAACGAATCGGAGGGTAAACGAGGTTTGAGCCATTCAGAGAGAGATTGCGGAGACGCGAAATTATGGCGACGGTTATTCTTGTTGCGGCTGGAAGATGATAACGATGAGGTGGCAGTTTGGGACATGGCGGAAATTTTGAGGAAACGGCGAGGGTTAAGAGGGAAAGAGAGGAAGGGACAGTTGGTAGTGGTGGTTGTGGTGTTGTGCGATCTCGAGGAGGTGAAAAGGAAGCAAACGGAGAGTGCAGTTAGTAAAAGATCTGGTAAAGAAGGGAGATTAGTTATTATTGGTGGTGGCAAAGGTGGGGACATTTCAAACGATGAGTTTGTTGTGATTTTGTTGATGATGGGGTGTGAAATTCATGATGATGAATGGGATTGAGAAAATAGAGGATGAGAGGGGTTTAAAGGAAAAGGTCAAAAGGAATATAAGTGGTGATGATTTGGATTTGTTGATACTGTTTGAGATATGAGGAATTCAATTGAGGATCGAATGATATATTCGGGTTCGGTTTTCGTTTGGTTTGTTCCGTGTTTCGTTTCAGCTTCATAGTGGTTTTGTTTTTTTCTGGGAAATTCTCTTTCTTAACTACGTGGCTTCTCTTTACTTCATTCACTATGCTTCGTCTATGTGGTTATCAATGGACGGTTGGATGGAATCACACAATTTCATTCTATCTATATTTTTAGTTGAGTCTTACATTTCAATTTTTGTTCTATATTAAAATCAATTCTTTAAGATAATTGTTTTATAAAGAATCTTTTAAGATATTAACAAAATTTATATTTATTAAACTTATTTGTGTTTTTAAAATGAATTTCGTATAATATTTTTATATTTATATTTTTTAATTATGTAAACAACTATGTCTTTTAAGGTGAGACCTCTAACAAATCCCTCGTCATGAACCATCATTAAGTATCGTTGGATTAATAAATTTTATTGAACCTTACGAAAAACTCTTATCAAAAATAAATATATTAAAAGAAACTCTCTCACTCATCTTCTTTTCCAACAATGGAAATGATGGAGGAAGTTGTTGGAAGTCACAATCTTAGAAGCATGTCATATTTAACGTAGTAAATTTTAGTCGATTGATATTATTACTTGAGATCGAACTCTTATCATATGATGTCTTTAATCACAATGAAATTGGTTCTTTATTCAAATTCGTATAAATTGTGTAGGTTCAAGTTTGACAGGAAAGAGAAATCATATTCGGTAAGATTGAAAGACTCTATCATGATAGGTGTGACACTTGTTACTTGTTATAATTTTGGAGTTTCGTAAGATGGATATTGTAACTGCGCTCCCGACATACATTATTACCTCACGATCTTCTCTACCCCCTCACTAGTAGAGTTTTTGCCTTCTGTGGGAATCGAACCCTGTACATGGGGTTCAAGTACATGTTCATTCCATTCCCACTACCAATTGAGCTATTATTGGGTTTTAAAAGTTTAGTGGGAGTAAGTTTATGTTCCTTGTTTAATGTGTCAAATTTATTTTATTTAGTCAACAATGATATATGATTGAAATCATGAAATCTCTAACAAAAGTTTAGAGATGAAAGATCTTGGGCACATCTCTTTTGTATTAGGTATTTAGATACTTAGATATTATTTTCAAGGTATCATCCGGTTTTCACAAAAGATTTATGTATATATCAATAAAGTTGAAAATAAAATCGACATGAAAGACAATAAACTAGGGCATGTCTCGGTTATCAAGGGAGACTATTAAGTCTTAATTATTGTCCAAAATAAAAGAATCTGGAAATTTAGAAAATAAAGTTTTTTTAATATACTTTATTTTTATTTTTTGGGAATCTTATTATGTATATACATCTGGAATAAGCGTATATATAATTAGATCATTTGATAGATACGAAAATTCAAAATTTGAATTGTTGAGATGAGACAACCATAAGGATTGTTATAGAGACCAAAAGAACTTGTGCTCACATATTAGAGATTGAATGATTTGGAGATCATCAGGATGTTCGACTGTGATTCTTTTGGATGTCTATATATAATGGATATCCTAATTCACGAAATAACTATAAGTATTTATGTCACTTGGTTGCATCTAGTAGAAGGCTTTGAAAGATAAATCGGACTATATTGTGATATAAGTTTGTCGGATAATGTTTCAACAATTGTTTTATAAAGTTCACTGACTTATAAGTTGTTGTTGAAGGATATAACATATATATAGAAATTGTATGTTAGATGACTTACGAATCAAATACTTGACATATAAGGTATTTGATATGATTGTTGTCACTAAAGATGTCCTAGATTAGTAGGAGTCACTCATTTTTTACGTTTTATAATATTGTTTTGATATCGATACTGACTTTATGTTAAAATTATTTGCAGAAATAAAGTTTACGAGGTTATTATTGTTATAATCGTTTATGTATCGTTTGTGCAAATATTGAATTTGCAAACTTCAGTTTGATCTCAATAAAGAATTCAGTTGAACCAATTGAAAATAGGCATGATTCAGAGATCACATTACATGAAATTTCCATGCCACTCATCCATATCGATCTATGTTTTCAAGTACGTTGATATGGTGGTCATCAGGGTTATGTCACGTTATACGTTAGTGACGATAGCCGTGATGGTCCTATTATTGATGTATGAGGTTGATCAGATTGTAAAGTTGAAATCTAAAGATAAATAACATTCAGATGCGCGCCTAAAGAATTACGATATAATTATTAAGATATATTGGCCAAGTGAGAGATTGTTGGAATATTTTACGGATTTAATATTATTCCAATAATTATGTGGCCAAATATATATTTAATTATATTAGCTATTTATTAAAATAAGAGCCTTAATTGATTAAGTGGTCAAATAAATTTAAAAGACTAATTAGATTTTTAGCAATTAATTAATTAATTGGATATGGACTCAAATATGAGTGAATGTCAGGATGATTCATTTGGGAATAATGAGAACCCTAATTGGCCATCACACTATATATAGGCTATGGTTCCTAATATACCGTATACAAGCAATTTACCTCTTCTCCCCATCTGAAGAGTGTTCAGGCATTATGAATACCGGTTGAGGAACATCCATAAGCCAACAAGTGTCAGACACTTGTCTAGTATCTACACTTTCTAACTTAATACATGTTCCGAACTGGGCCTCCAAACTATATTGGGCTACAGCCCCATATGTCGAGTAGAGGCTCATACGCTCGGGCAAGCACATCTGCTAGACGGACAAGGACACTTAACGGTTGGGCACACTTCCTATGCGTCAGACACGCACTCAGAACGGGCAAAGAACGTGTCTGCCAGTTCACTTGCCATGTCACCCAACTGTCCCCCATTATCTTCTGAAAGATAGGGGCAGTTGGACCAAGGACCAGACCACTTAGCTAGGTCTTCACGCTTCTCACGCGATCCTTGGCAGTTCTTCCTTGGGCCTAGCTGATCCAGCCCAAAGGAGAACATTGGCCCAGCGTTGGGGGCTCACTATAAATACCCTTTTTCACTAAAGGATCAGGTATTCTGATTCCACTTTTCTACTTACTTATTTAGTTGTACCTCTATTGACTTTGGCATCGGAGCACATTGCAGGTACACCTCTTCCATTCCATCCACTTGCTGTTTTCACCCAATTACTAGAAGGTCATCCTGACCAGGTCAGATCAGTGGCGCCGTCTGTGGTAATCTAGCTTCCCCTTCTTTCACAGTAGAAGATCAAAGCTCAACTACTCCACCATTTCAGCATGGCCGAAGAACAACCCAACGATCGTAATCGTCCCCTCATCGACTACACGATGGAGGACAATTTGAACTACCATGAATCTGACGCCCGAGACGGGCGCCCTTCCACCCCGTCTCCTGAACCCGAGAACAATGGGGACCAACCTCAGATTCAGGACCCGGCGGTCACCACGTTCCAGCCTATCCCCCGTGCCCGTCGAGGGGGACGCCACCATAATTGCTATGGTGAATGCCCTCAATCAGGCCATCTACATGCTCTACCAGCAGCACGAGAGAATCATGGCCCTGGAGGCTGACCGGCAGGAGAGCCGACCTCAGCAAGAACGAAGGACGTTGCAACGTCCAGAAGTTGCGAAAAAGCGGGGATGCTTCCCTCCACGTCGGGGACGACGCTCCCTGGAATCCAACAAAAGTAGGTCACGAGCACGTCGTGATACCGACCGATCAGGGGCCTCACTAAGGCACGACCAGAGCCTTGGTAACGATGAGTTCTCCCCACTGAGAAGTGATGAAGAAGACCTACATTGCCCCCTCTCGCAGGCGATAATGGAGACTCCACTCCCCAAGGGCATGGAGAAACTCCCAAATTTAGCCATCTACGACGGGACCACTGACCTCGATGATCACATCGACAACATTAACGTGATGCTCTACTATCGCAATGACATCACCGGACACCTCAAATGCAGGTTGTTCTCAACAACTCTCAGGAAGGGAGCCATGGCCTGGTACAAGAGTCTGGCCCCAGAATCCATCACATCCTGGAGGGTCATGAAATCCATGTTCACGAGGCATTTTACAGCCTCCCGACGCCACCCCAAGACTGAGGCGACCCTCGAAGCCATAGTACAAAGAAAGAATGAAACACTACGCTCATATATAGAGCGGTTCAACCAAGAGGCTGTCGAGGTGGACACCACGGAAAACATGAAGAAATACCTCCTGGAGAGGGGACTCTTGCCCGAAAATGAACTTAGCAGGGAAGTCGGCATAAAACCTCCCCGCACCCTGAACGACCTCTTGCATAAAGCTCAAGCTTAAATTAGATATGAAGAAAAACAGGTCGCCCACAATGCTCGCAGCAGTCGCAACGCTGGAAAGACCGACCATCCCAAGTGCGAGGACCCGAACATTCCCTGTTGCAATGGAGACAGACGAAGGGAGGAGAAGCCCCGCGAGCCTCGCGAAGGAAGAGGACCCGCGAGACAATATAACAAGTATACATTGCTAACAGCCCCCCGCGAGCGCATCCTCGCCGAATGCATCAACTCCGACTTCAAACAGGGCAGGGTGAGGTTCCCTAAACCTTCTGCACCCAAGCCCCACACGGACAAATCCAAGTACTGCAGGTTTCATAGAAGACATGGACACGTGACTGAAGACTGTGTCCACCTAAAGGATGCGATAGAAATCTTGATCCAAGAGGGTCATCTCAAACAGTATACTAGGAAGAACGAAAATCCCAAGCACGAAAAGTAATAAAAGAAGAGGCCCCGCGAGGACACACCCCCCGACGACTCTTCCTATCAAGTGGCCCTATGCATATCACGCCCAAAGGACTTCATCCTCCCCGACTCATCACCAGAGGGGCGAATCACTGCCCTCAGCCCATGGGAAGACTTCCCAACCGCTCTTGTCATATCAGGGGGAAGAATGAACGGCGAGAAGGCTGCTCTTTCAGTAAAACACAAGTTCGACGAACTCTTGCTGATTGCGCCTGAGCAAAAGGCAACACTGACTAAGTACCGAGGCAAGTCCAACCCGATATCCTTTTTCCTAGAAGAGATTTCGGGCGGTTCTCCCAACTCGGGCATCCCACTACTGATAAGGGCCAAGATGGCACACTTTGACGTTCGACGCATCCTAGTCGACCAAGGCAGTTCGGTGGACATCATGTACGTCCACCTATTCAAAACCCTGAAGTTGGACAAGACAAATATATCCCCCTACGTCGGATCCGACCTCCAAGGTTTCAACGGAGCCACGACAAAGCCATGGGGTTACGTTGAGCTCCTCGTCACATTCGGAGAACAAGAAACGGCTAGATAAGTCAAGATCCAGTTCCTGGTCATATAGTGCCCCTCCCTCTATAACTGCATCCTCGATGCCCGACCCTGGCTGAATTAACGGCAGTCATGTCCACTGTTCACCTGAAGATGAAATACTACACCAAACTGGGCCGCGTGGTCACAATCCACGGCGACATCGAGGCCGCGCGAAGGTGTTATGATGCTGCAGTAAAAGGACAAGCCACAATCAACACCAAAAACAACAAGAAGCCAAGAGTTGAAGAGCCTCCCCCCAAGGAATCAATGTCATCGACCTCGATTGTCGCATCGGAAAGGACGAAGCTGAAGAACAGGGACCCGCCGAGGGGCAAGCTCCTACTCACCCATTCCACCCAGTCCCGGACGGAGAGTTCGAGCTCGTCCCACTAGGCGACGACCCCAACAGAGCAGTGAAGATAGGTACGGGCCTACCCGAGGAAACAAGGGAACAACTCGCGACCTGCCTTAAGGAGAACGATGACCTCTTCGAAGGGAACGCCGCGGAGATGCCTGACCTAGATCCTGAGGTCGCCTGCCACCAGTTAGCTTTAGACCGGGAAGTTAAGCCTGTAGCACAACGTAGGCGCAAACAGTCTCCCGAGAAAGCGGAGGCTGCCGAGCGAGCTGTAAGAGACCTCTTAGAGGCAAATTTTATTTATGAAGCCCAGTACACAACCTGGATCTCTAATGTAGTCCTCGTTAAGAAAAATAATGGAAAATGGCGTATGTGTGTTGATTATATCGATCTTAATAGGGCTTGTCCCAAAGATGCTTTTCCTCTTCCTAACATAGATAAACTGGTCGACAACTCTACAGGTTTCAAACTCTTGTCCTTCATGGACGCATATAGTGGATATAACCAAATCCCTATGTCGGACACAGACAAGAGACACATGGCGTTCATGACCCCGACGGGTAATTACTATTACAACGTAATGCCCTTTGGGATAAAGAATGTCGGGGCCACGTACCAACGCATGATGAACAAAGTCTTCCAAGGAGAAATCGGAGACATGCTCGAAGTATAAATGGAAGATATGATCGTCAAATCACACGAGGAGACCGACCAAGCATGACACCTCCGCAAGGTTTTCGAGCAGGCGAGGCAATGCAAAATGAGATTTAACCCTGAAAAGTGCACGTTTGGTGTCCGGGCAGGAAAATTCCTAGGCTTCTACCTCACCGAGCGGGGGATCGAGGCCAACCCCGACAAATGTCGAGCATTCTCGGAGTTCCCGACCCCAAAGTCGAAAAAATCCATTCAATCCCTCAACGAGGTGCTCGCCTCACTCTCCCGCTCCATCGCCAAATCTGCTCAGCACGCTTTAGCTTTCTTCTCACTCCTCCGAAAAGAAGCCATCTTCGAATGGATCGACGAATGCGAACAAGCACTACTCCATCTAAAGAAGGCACTTTCCGAGCCCCCAGTCTTATCCCGACCACTGGAAAGGGAGACCCTGTACTTATATCTGTCTGTGGAAACCGAGGTCGTCAGTGTCGCTCTCATCAGAGAAACCGATGAAGGGCAAAAGCCTATATACTTCACGAGCAAAGAACTCCAGGGCCCTGAGCTTAGATACAAACAAATCGAAAAGGTCGCTTTAGCCCTCATAAACTTCGCGAGGAGATTATGTCACTACTTCCTCGCCCACACGATCAAGGTGAGAACCGATCAACCGATAAAACAACTCATTGGTCGACCAGACATGGCCGGCAGAATGTTGAAATGGTCGCTGGAACTTTCTGAATTCGACATCCAATACGAAAACAGGAAAGCTCTGAAAGCTCAGGCCCTGGCTGACTTCGTCGTAGAAATGACGCTCAGCCCGAAGCCAACGGACGGTGCCCACAAATGGACGATCTTCGTCGACGGTGCCTCTAGCCCGGCTGGAGGCGGTGTAGGAATCATCCTCGAAAACGAAGACGGAATCCTGATCGAGGTCTCATTGGCGTTAGCCTTCCCGACCTCCAACAACCTAGCCGAGTACGAAGTTTTCCCGCCGGTCTAAGATTAGCCGAAGACCTAGGGGAAAAGGAAGTAAAGATATCAACAGACTCCCAATTCGTGGCATCACAGGTATGGGGAGAGAACTAAGCCAAGAACGACAACCTCATCGAATACTTGGCATTGGTAAGAGAAAGGCTCGAAAAATTCGAAAAGTGAGAGGTCTAACACGTGCCACACGAACATAACACGCGGGCGAACGTCCTATCAAAACTCGCGAGCACGAGAAAGAAGGATGGAAAAAAATCAGTAATCCAGGAAATCCTTCCTTGACCTAGCACCGAAAGGCCGCCGCCCCCGCTCGAGATAAACGTGATCGGGGACGATCATTGCTGGATGACACCCATCTACAACTATCTCACGAAAGACGAACTCCCCGTGGACCCCAGATAGGCAGCCGCAACTAAGAGGAGGGCATGATCATACGTCCTCCTCGAGGGAAAACTCTACCGAAGGGGACTCTCCATCTCGTTGCTCAAATGCGTCGAGGAGGAAAAAGTCCTTGTAGCGGTAAAATCATGAGTGTAAGTTATTGATTAACTTAACTCAAGGTAAACAGAGTCGCCACCGCGCTTTTATTTTATTCCAAGAGGAAAAGGAAAAAAGAGCGAATAAATCCTAATGAATCTAAAAGCAAAAAGCTAAAAGAAACACAATAGAGAAACAGGTAAGGGGATAGGTTACACAATGGGAAGGTTTTACGCACCCAAAATGTCCGTGGTACTCTACGGGAGCCCTTTGAAATATTTATTTCTTTTTTTTAGTTTGAAAATGGTTTGTAAAATGTGAGTGGAGGGATGAGAAAAGAATTATTTTTTAATATTTTTGTGTTTGAAGAGGTTTAACGCCTCATGCCTACGTACCCACAAAGTGCAATGCGAGATCAAAACCTCGTAGTTCGTGGTACAAAATGTGAAAAGAAACAATGAGTTGAGTTGATTTTAAAATGTAGAGATAAGTCGTCATTCTTTAGCGAATAATTCTGCTAGAAAGAATGAATCATATCTAAACATATGAAAAGGAAAAAAAAATACACGAAGGCACAAGAACAATTGAGTGAGTTTTGAATTTTTTAAAGTCTTGAGAAAAAAAAATCGATATGCTTATATGGATTAACATTTATTAAGAAGATGAAATGAAAAGGTAAAATCGCTTGACCTAAGTCAAGGTTTGATTGTGAAAACGTTTGAAGTTTGAAAACAAAGAAGATTTGAAAATAGGGAGAAGATTTGAAAATTTAAGAAGTGGGGGAGATGAAGTGACTATCCTAAGACTCGAATGTAAAAGTTAAGAGAAGAGCGATCAAACCGCATGATGAACATTCTTCAAAGCAAACGGATTTCCATCTTCATAGACAAATGAACTAAATCGAGGCCAAGGTCTTCAATCGATAATAACTTGAGCAAAGGGAAAGATCCTAAAATCTAAGTCCAAACTCCAAGTCCAATGCTAAGAATAGTGGCCATAGTCCAAGAATTAAAGTCACAAGTCTTTTTTAGATGTTTGATTCATTATTAATGTTTTGTGTCCAAATGGACAAAAGAAAAATCACAAGCATAACAATATAAACATAAACAATATGGTGGATGATATAATATAATAAGAGCATAATAAAAGAGATAAGGAGCGAGAGATTGAAATAAAGAGGATAAGGTGCGAGAATGAATTTAAATGGTTAGTATATTAATAGTATTATAATATTTACATAGAAATGGCATGATGAACTTAATCAAACACAACCACAAAAAGATAACCAAAAATCGAGAGGCAACCGGATCCAAATGGATCTTATTCCGAATTCGGGACAAATTTAGGTCTATGTTAAGCAATCGTCGAGTAATTTACGAAGTAATTACCCTACAAATGAGGTCGGCCACCACCAATTAAGGTGGAAAATATTTGTATTAATACATGTTAGAGAAATGATATTATGGATCATTCTCCGAAAACATGTCGCACGAAAAGAAAAAGTAACGGTCTAATCTTAATCGAGATTTCATATTGAATTATCGAATGCAACCTATCACAATCCCAAAGTATGGAGAATGATCCAAATGATCATTCATCCATAGATTTGAAATAATGAAGATTAAGCATATTCGAAAATCAACAATCTAAGAATCGGAGATCTCATCGACCAAAAAAATGAAAGAAATGGATCTTAATATAAAATCCACAAAAAGTCAATAAAGGAAATCATAAAGGAAATCCAAAGAGAAAGAAAAAAAACTTAAAATATTTTTAGATCTTTTCTTTAACGAATTCCTTTATAGAAAACTTTAGAATAAAACTTGAAAAATGATTTTTAAAGAAAATCACAATAAAACAATTGTTAGAAAAACTTTTTTTTTAAAAAGATTAACATAAAAAAATAGAGAGGATGTGGCGTTGGATAAGGGGGTGGTGGATAGAAATATAGTCCAAAAACACAAGGCCCAACAATAACAACCATATATAATTTTTTATAAAAAAAATAAGAAGGAAAGTCAGGTTAAAGAAACAGAAACACGAAACATGCTTCTTCTTCTATCTCAAACACGGCGGCTACCTTCAAAGAAGAAGAAAGAAAATGCAGCGGCCTCTCAATCGCGGACCTCTCTCTTCACTAAAATCCGATCTCGCTCTTCTTCCTCTCTCGCTGAAATCCGATGGCGGCCAACACAACCACATTCTCAACCTCTTCTTCTTCTTTCTCAATCGCGGATAACAAAAGGAGAGATTGAAGAGCTTTTCTAATGGATTTGGTTTAGAGATTTGTAGAGATGACTTGAAGAATTTGTGAGAGAATTGAAAATTTAATTCTCATTTTGGGCAGGGATTTAGGAGGCTTTTTAAGCTTGGAGTTTGAATGAGAGAGGTCCTCAATTTATAGAAGAAATTGTGCTGAAATTTGAAAATATTCGTTGCCGTTTTGATGAATTGCAGGGCGTTTCGTATCATGAAATACGCGTGACTTTCTTGCTGAGTTTTCTCTGTGTTTTGTTCGTTAGCCCTTGCACGTATTTTGCATTTTGAATCTGGAACAAAAATGTGATGCTTGCTTTGCGTTTCATTCTCATGCTGATGCGTTTTGATGTTGGTTTTGGTGTGCGTTTTGCGTGCGTGTATCAACTTGTGCAGGGAATCAGCGGCTTTTGTAGCGTGTGAATTGAAGTGCGTATTCAGGTGTGTATGTCTGCGTTTTATCCTTGTTTCCTCTGTGTTTTGAGTATGGTGTTAACGTGTGAGTGTTGTTCACGTGAGTTTGATGGCTTGGATGGTGTGTGTGAAAGGCAGAAGTACGGCTTGAAGAATGTGCAGCGTGAGGTAGTTGGTTGTGTGTTTGGAAGGTAACTGGCTTTTGTGCAAAAGTAGCTGGGAACTCACGTGATATTTTAGCAAGTGGCTGGGAAAAATTGTTTTCTTTTTCCTTTTCTTATTTTGTAGAAAAATGATATAAGTGGAAATAATTGGTAATAAACTATATAAATGGGCTTTAAAAAAATTGGGCTTGTTGGAATTTGGTGAGAATTATAAAAGGAATATGGAAATTGTAGAATTTTTTTTAATATTGATCAATGGGAAAAAAGAAAATTTAAATGGTGATATATATAAAAAATGAGTTATTTGGAATTGGTTTTTATGGAAATTAGAAAATGAAATGGATAATAAAATAAAAATGGATAAAATCAAAAATAGGATTTAAGAAATGGTAATTAGGATAATGGTGAATAGAATTGGATAATGGTTATAAAAGAATGATGGTTTAATCAAAAAAATGGATGATGAATTAATGGATGATTAGAAAAATGAATAGGAAAGAATAATGGCTATATAAAAAAATGATGGTCTAATTAAAAAAAATAGGTAATGGATGAAGTGATGATTTTTAAGCCCATAACCAACTTCTGATTTTTTCCACAAGGCACCTGATTAAACTAAACACCATCATTCTTGAACCACTGAATAGATCACAACTTTGTCACCTAAGCCACAACCACTTGAATCGTCTGAAAATTGCTTTGATTATCTGAATTCATGCTGAGGAAAATAAATCCACAGATGAACCACTGATGAACTGACAAACTTCGCACACAACACAACTTGAATTTTGAACATGCATTTTCTGAGAAATGAACCACTGGCACAAATAACTTGCAGTTGAAACAATCTTTTGATAGTTTGACCAAGATTAGGTCAAACGTCCATCTGAATCGAATCATAATTGAACAACCACATCTGAATTGAAAATACTGTCTTATCTTTTGAAAACCTGCAACACAGAGAAGAAGAAGAAGCAAACTGCCACATATTTTTTGTATTTTGGTTAGAGGTTAGTAAATATAAGCAAATAATAGTAAGTAAGAACACGGTGATCCCCTGTGAGGTATAGACCCGCAAACGAGAAGGATAAACGAACCAGGTGTGATCTTGTTTGTATGTAAGATGCAGATGAAATGCGAAGAAATCTTAGGGCAAAAATTAGGGTATTACAGCTGCCCCTATATAAGTTTCTTCAATCTGGAGATATGAAGATTGACATCTTCGTCTCTGCAAGATAGGAGAGACTTAAATACAGAAAACCCAATTTTTGTCCTAAGAGAACATGATATGATATGAATATGATATGCAAGCCCAAGATCTCCGTGGGGAAAATATGACCATCAGAGGAAAGCAAAAACTTGGGGACACAGAAGAAAATCCCGCTGGGGAAACAACAGACAACATGTGAGTTTACCAGGAAAATAAATCACTAGATAGCTGACTCGACTCGGGAAAAGATATGATATAGTCAAGGTACAAGATTCAACGAGGGAAAGTAAACACCCTTCTAAGAAATACCAATCAAATAAAGTATTTGAGTCCAAAAATGGAAGAATATTGAGTTGGAAAAGAATCATCAACTACCTGTTTACTGGGTAGGAAATATAAGGGACTCAACTATCAATTTACTGGATAGGAGCAAAATAAAGAGGGATAACCTCCACTACCTTTTTACTGGGTAGAAAAATTCTCAACTACCTGATTTACTGGGTAGTAGCTCAAGCAAAGAGAAACAACTTCGATTACCTTTTTACTAGGTAAGAAGAAACACTCTCGACTACCGGATTTACTGGGTAGGAGTACAAGTAAAAGAGCTTGACCAATTTGGTAATATTACCCAATATCGACTAACTGATAGCTTAATTCCAAAGTAATATACTCAAGCTGGAGAAAATGTTGCCCACTATCAAACAATGATAGCTTAATTCCAAAGCAATATTACTCACAAAGAGGACCAAAGTTCAATCCAAGAACAAGTTGGAGAGAAACAGTCAAACAAGACTCATCCCGAGGAGGAAATATATCAACTGGGGAAATTCCATCCAGATAATAAACTGGGGAGAAAACTGAATCAAAATCATCCACGAGAAACAAACTCAGTGGGGAATTTAGAAAGGATAAACACTTTCTGCTTAATGGTCGACACTCTAAACTTGAGAGGAAGACAACACACACACTCTGTGGGGAAAATCCAACACCAAAGAGCGGGGAAAAATGTAAGAATGCAAGCAAATGATGATATGCTTATGCGCGTGAATATGCGTATGAATATGCTGACAGAACAGACATAAAGATAAGAAATGGGTGACATGAACACCACAACAACCAGATACTCGGCTAATCCCAGGGCAACAATGCAGGGAAACATGCTGGAGATTCAACTTGAAATCCTGCAGGGGAATATCAAAAGCCATCAAAGGAATAAAATCCTACTACAAAGCTTAACTCATGATGAGAAAACATCTGCTAGGGATCCAATCCACAAAGCAATCTTCGAGAAACAACAACAGAACAAAATCTTCCATTCGTTGGGGAAAGAGGGAAATGTCCCAGCTAAACACTGATGGGAACAAATATTTTTACAACTTTGTTTGAGGAAACAAGATAAAGATCTACCAGTGATGTAAATAAAGCATAATTTACTAGAACATCAAACATCAACTCTGCATAGGGATATCACCCTGCTGAGGAAAGGTAATAATCTGCTGAGGATGGGGAAAATCTCCCATTATCCTTTATGGGGATAGAAGAAATCTTGATAAAATCAAACTTTTCGAGGAATAACTGTCATACCACTCCTGCTCCACTTGGGGATAAAGTGCAAGACCTGCTGAAAATCACATAGGAACCTGCTGGAAACCAACACACGCAGACCTACTGGGGATCCGCATGGGGATATCACAAGTTAACATCATAGTCAAACACAGTCACGAGGGATTTTAAATCAATACCCACCATCGGGTGCGAGAAAACCTCTAAACTAACTGCTATATCACTACTTCTATTCAAGGATGCAACCGACTCAAGCTGAGGAACAAAATATCAGCTGAGGATTCCCAATGTTTCTCGAGTTAAAGATAACTTGCTGAGGAAGAGATCAAAACTCAGCTGGGGATTCCTAAGAACATCCCTTCCAACAATTCTTCTGGGATATACATTGGACTTCAAGTTAAGAACATTCATACAATTGTTGTTCATGCTTGTTGTTGGGGAACAAAACATCATTATCATCAACCTGCCAAGACTATTCAGGAACTTCCCATGGACACAACCGAATCAAACCCTGCTTTGGGAGAGACAAGTTACACACATCCAGACTTTACCATCCCTGGAATCACTATTGATATCCTTTCTTTGTTCACATATCAAAAGAAAAATGTTTTTATAATCTTCAAAGATTAAGTTTATTAAATTTGTTTCAAAAATCATCATCAACAATAAATTGAAATTTTGTAAACAGAAACAATATAAAGAATTGCAAACAATTGGATAAAAGCTCAAATTCATTGATAGAATGGTAGTCAGCAAATGGCATGACTCCATGGATCATTACAAGTTTGAAAAATGGTAAATACATGGAAGAGGGCTACATTGAAATACAATTATCACTATTCTCCCTATCAACTTTGAACTCCATTGTGTCCGAAACTTCAGTCAAGGATGAGCAAATAAGAATCTTTGATGGGAAATTCTTCTGAGGGATAGAATCTAAAATCCTTGGCCGTTACACGTGATCCAGTCTGTCGACGCAATTACTTGCCATGATCCCTAACTTTTGCCTAGATTGCCCTTTCGGGTTTTCAATCTATCGGGATAATTATTTCTGTTTATGTCTCTAATTTTTGCCTGGACCGCCCTTTCGGGTTTTCAATCCACCGAGATGCTCATTTTTGCCTAAGCCGCCCTTTCGGGTTTTCAACTTAGCGAGCTGTTCTTTTATTTTTTTAGGCGAAGTATTTCTTGACTGCATCCGCATTCACATGGCGAGTGATCTCCTCACCATCCATAGTTGCAAGAAATAATGAACCGCCAGAGAAGGCTTTCTTGACAACATATGGGCCATCATAGTTCGGAGTCCACTTGCCCCGAGAATCTTTAATGAAAGACTGAATATTTTTGAGCACGAGGTCGCCTTCTCTGAATACACGAGGTTTGACCTTCTTGTCAAAAGCTTTCTTCATTCTTTGCTGGTACAACCGACCATGACACAAAGTTGTTATTCTCTTTTCCTCAATTAAATTCAACTGGTCAAATCTACTCTGACACCATTCAGCCTCAGTCAACTTGGCTTCCATCAGAACTCTCATTGATGGGATCTCAACCTCGACGGGGAGCACTGCTTCCGTACCATAAACAAGTGAGAAAGGGGTTTCCCCTATGGAAGTGCGGACAGATGTACGATACCCATGCAAAGCAAAAGGAAGCATCTCATGCCAGTCCTTGTATGTCACAACCATCTTCTGAATGATCTTCTTAATGTTCTTATTTGCAGCTTCAACAACCCCATTCATCTTCGGTCTATAAGGAGAAGAATTATGGTGTTGAATCTTGAATTCTTCACAAAGTTCTTTCATCATCTTATTATTCAAGTTCGAACCATTATCAGTAATGATTCTATTTGGAACACCATATCTGCAGATAATGTTATTCTTGATAAACCGAACCATAAATTGCTTGGTCACATTAACATACGATGCCGCTTCCACCCACTTGGTGAAGTAGTCAATTGCCACAAGAATAAAACGATGTCCATTCGAAGCCTTAGGTTCAATCATACTAATCATATCAATTCCCTACATAGAGAAAGGCCACGGGGAGGAAATCACATTGAGATAAGCTGGTGGCACATGAATTTTATCAGCATACACTTGACACTTATGGAACTTTTTCACATACTTGCAACAATCAGATTCCATTGTCAGCCAATAGTAACCTGATCTCAACATCTTTTTAGCCATTGCATGCCCATTAGCATGAGTGCCAAAAGATCCTTCATGAATTTCTTTCATTAACATGTCTGCTTCGTGTCTATCCACGCATCCGAGCAAGACCATGTCAAAATTTCTCTTATAAAGCACATTTCCGTTCAGGAGGAAATTGCCTGCCAATCTCCTCAAAGTCCTCTTATCTTTATCAGATGCCCCAAGTGGGTATTCCTGACTCTGGAGGAAACATTTAATATCATGATACCAAGGCTTATCATCATGGACCTCTTCAGCTGCAAACACATGAGCTGGTCTTTCAAGTCGCATCACTCTGATCATGGGAACATCATTCCACTGGTGTACCTTAATCATAGAAGCTATAGTTGCTAAAGCATCTGCCATCTGATTCTCATCACGAGGAACATAATGAAACTCAACTTTAGTGAAGAAAGTTGATATCTTCCTAGCATAATCTCTATAAGGGATCAAGTGGGGTTGATGAGTTACCCACTTACCCTGAATCTGATTGATTACCAAGGCAGAATCTCCATATACGTCAAGATGCTTAATCCTCAGATCAATAGCTTCCTCAAGTCCCTTAATACAGGCTTCATACTCAGCTTCATTATTGGTACAAGGAAAAGTCAACCTCGCAGCAAAAGGAATATGTGAACCATATGGAGTAATGATCATTGCCCCAATTCCTCTTCCACGTGCATTCACAGCACCATCAAAAACTAAACCCCATCAAGATCCAGGCTCCGGCCCTTCCTCAATCAAAGGTTCATCACAATATTTCATTTTCAAGTACATCACATCCTCATCTGGAAAATCAAACTTGATAGGCTGGTAATCATCAATCGGTTGATGTGCCAAATGGTCAGCCAAGATACTACCTTTTATAGCTTTTTGAGCTCAGTACTCGATATCATATTCTGACAATAACATTTGCCAACGAGCAATCCTCCCAGTCAAAGCAGGTTTTTCAAATATATACTTGATCGGATCCATTTTAGAGATCAACCAAGTTGTATGATTCAGCATATACTGGCGAAGACGCTTTGCAGCCCAAGCTAAGGCACAACAAGTTTTTTCAAGCATGGAGTACCGAGACTCACAATCAGTGAATTTCTTACTAAAGTAGTAAATTGCATATTCTTTTCTTCCATATTCATCTTGCTGACCGAGCACACAACCCATGGAATCTTCTAACACAGTCAAGTACATGATCAACGGTCTACCTTCCATCGAGGAGACAATATAAGAGGTTCAAGCAGATATTCTTTGATACTTTCAAACGCCTTCTGACAATCATCTGTCCAGACACAACCTTTGTCTTTTCGAAGCAACTTGAAGATCGGAGCACATGTGACAGTCATGTGAGAGATAAACCTTGAAATATAATTCAAACGGCCCAAGAATCCTCTTACTTGCTTTTCAGTTCTTGGAGCAGGCATTTCCTGAATAGCTTTCACTTTATCAGGATCAACTTCAATGCCTCTTTGGCTAACAATGAAACCTAACAACTTTCAAGAATACACACCAAATGTACATTTGTTCGGATTCAAACGAAGCTTAAACTTCCTTAACCTCTGAAACAACTTCAGCAAATGTTCAACATGATCCTCTTCAGTCCTCGACTTAGCAATCATATCATCAACATATACCTCAATTTCTTTATGCATCATATCATGGAAAAGTGTGGTCATAGCTCTTTGGTATGTCGCACCAGCATTCTTCAATCCAAAGGGCATCACTCTGTAGCAGAATGTTCCCCATGGTGTAATAAATGTGGTTTTTTCCATGTCCTCGGGTGCCATCTTTATTTGATTATAACCGGAAAATTCATCCATAAAAGAGAACACATCAAACTTAGCTATATTATCTACCAACATATCAATGTGTGGTAATGGAAAATCATCTTTTGGACTGGCTTTGTTCAAATCTCTGTAATCAACGCACATTCAGACTTTTCCGTCTTTCTTTGGAACAGGCACAATATTGGCCACCCATTGAGGATAATTTGATGTCACAAGAAAACCTGCATCAATCTGCTTTTGAACCTCCTCTTTGATCTTTACTGCCATATCAGGATGAGTTCTTCTCAACTTTTGCTTTACAGGTGGACATTCAGGCTTCAGCGGCAATCTATGCTCCACAATATTAGTATCAAGACCTGGCATGTCTTGATAAGACCAAGAAAATACATCAACATAATCTCTAAGAAGCTCTACAATCCTCTTCTTAACATCAGTACCAAGCAGTGCTCCAACTTTGACTTCTTTCTTATCATCTTCAGAACCCAAGTTGACCATCTCTATAGACTTTCCATGAGGCTGAATAATCTTCTCCTCGTGCTCAAGCAACCGAGAAATCTCATCAGGAATCTCTTCAACATCTTCTTCCTCAACTTCAAACACAGGGAATTCAAAGTTGGGAGAGGGCATAGGATCATTGTTTTCAATGGGTTTATCAATCAATCTGCACAATGATTATATTTTTATTTTAGAGTATGAACAAAAGTGCAAATATTATGTAGATAAAAAATTATTATTATTTCTGGTTTTTTATGTTACCATTTTTCATAATAAAGCAAAAAGGAAAAACACATATGGAAATAACAAAATAACATTTTATTGATGATGATAAAATTTGAAACAAAGCCTGACAAACATCACTTTCACCTTGGGCAGAGTGAAAGGATTTTTGAAAGAAAATAAAACAAATTACTTTGAAGCATGAACAATAAAAGGAACATCAACAGCAATCCAGTTCTTGCAAATCTTTCTGTGCGTAACAAAGTTAGGCATTTCTTCGTCTTCATCATCTTCAATGATGGCAGCAGCAGAATGATCATTGATAAACCTAGCACTTCGGAAACCTTCCTGAATAGTCTTCGGGTCATTGAGAACCACACCTGGTGCAAAACCGATACCAAATCCTTCCTTGTTGTCGACAATATCAATAACTCGTCCCCAACCGTCAGATCGACCAGTTTCAAGCACGCGCAGAGCATCCTTGAAAGAAGACATAGGCATGACATTCTTCTTAGCAACGTTATCCACAACAGAAAGAGCTTGAAATGGAGTTCCCACCTCTTCTTCAGCATCAATATAGGATAAAGATGACAAATTGCTCACAAGCATCGCCCTTTCACCACCAATGGTCACTAATTTCCCCTCTTTCACAAACTTCAGCTTCTGATGAAGAGTGGATGTCACAGCTCCTGCCTCATGAATCCAAGGTCTTCCAAGGAGACAACTATAAGCAGGACGTATATCCATTACTTGAAAAGTAATTTGGAATATAAACGGTCCAATAAGAATAGGAAGATCAACTTCACCAATCATAGTCTTCTTCGATCCGTCAAAAGCTTTCACAATAATCCCACTCTACCTCATGGGAGCACCTTGGTACGCAAGCCTTGACAAAGTCGATTTCGGCATCACATTCAGAGAAGACCCAGTATCAACTAGCACCTTAAACATAGCATCTTCCTGACAGTTCACTGAAATATGCAAAGCCAAGTTATGATTCCTTCCTTCTTCAGGAAAATCATCATCACAGAAACTTTAATTGTTGCACGATGTGATATTAGCCACAATACTATCAAACTGATCAACAGTCACATCATGGTCAACATAATCTTGATCAAGAATCTTCTGCAAAGACTGTCTATGAGCCTCAGAGCACATCAAGAGTGATAAAACTGATATCTTCAATGGAGTATGCAACAACTGCTCAGTAACGTTGTACTCACTTTTCTTTATCAATTTTAACACATCATCTTCACTATCACCAAATTGGCCTGATCGGGCAACAACATCCATAATCTGTTTACTCGCACTTGTATCTTCAACTCTCTTCGGAGGATCTGAAGCATAAACTCTACCACTTCGAGTAACCTTTGTCACATCAGCAATGCTAACCACAGACTTTGGAGAAGGAATAGGAACTTCCCTACCATTTTCTATCATCGTAGCATTATACCGGTACGGAACAGCTTTATCAGACTCATATGGCATTGGACCAGGAAAATTGATCACCAAGGGAGTAACTGCATTTTTGCGGCTATCAAAATAAATAACCACCTTCTCAAGAACAACCTTCTCAGGAATATTGAACTGAGGCATAATAACGTTCACTTCATTTTCATACTCATCTCTTTTTGCTATCACTTCAATCAACTTATCATCCATCATCTTTTGAATGTCTCTCTTAACAGTCACGCAACCACGAGGATTCACCGAGCAGATGCAACATCCAGCATAATCGTGATCAATATCGTGATATTCACTTAAGAAAGCATGCATCTCAACCAAAGACCTTCGAATATGGCGGACCTCATAAATCTTGAACAAACCAGGACAACCATCCACCATATTCACAGACGTATATCCATGCTTCGGCAGCGGATTTGTCTTCACATTTGGATTAACATCATTGAAAAACAGAACATTGTTCCTTATCAATTTTTGTACTTCAAACTTCAATGGATAACAGTTCTCAACATCATGCCCCGGGGCACCTTGATGAAAAGCACAGCGAGCCTCTGGCTTATACCACCATGGGATAGTCTCTGGAACTGGAGGTGGAGAACGTGTTTGCACAAGATTCTTTGCAATCAAAGATGGAAGCAAGTCCGCATACAACATCGGAATTGGATCAAAACTCGGCTTAGCCCGAACCTGTTGATTACCACTCTGTTGCACAGGAGGTTGTTGATAACGAGACTGATACTTTGGAGCTATTGGCACAGTGGAAGCCACATTAATCATCGGAGTTACAGAAGCTACATGCTGCGGATGGTGATTCTCACGACCACTGGGTCTTCTGTAACTTTCACGAGACACGGCATTAGTCTCACCTTTCTTTTTACCAAAATTGAACCTTCTAGAGCTTGAGCCATTACTACTCTCCTGACTCAACCGTCCCTCACGAACACCTTCTTATAAACGCATCCCCATACTCACCATTTCAGTGAAATCAGAAGGAGCACTTGCTATCATCTTCTCATAGTAGAAAGAACCTAAAGTCTTCAAGAAGATCTTCGTCATTTCTTTCTTTTCCAGAGGAGTAACAATCTGAGTTGCTAGTTCGCGCCATCTTTGTGCATATTCTTTGAAAGTCTCTTTGTCCTTCTGGGACATAGCACGGAGTTGATCTCTATCTGGTGCCATATCAACATTATACTTGTATTGCCTAACAAAATCCTCTCCCAAATCATTGAAAGTCTTGATTTGGCTATTATCCAAACTCATGTACCACCTCATGGCTGCACCAGTCAAACTATCCTGGAAATAATGAATCAGCAGCTTATCATTGTCTGTTTGAGCAGACATCTTTCTAGCATACATAGTCAAATGACTCAGAGGACAAGTATTGCCTTTATACTTCTCGAACTCAGGCAACTTGAATTTGTACAGAACTTTAACATTAGGGACCAAACAAAGATCATAAGCATCTTTTCCGAACAAATCCTTATGTTTCAAGGCTCTCATCTCCTTCTGTATCTCAGCAAAGCGTCCTTGAAAATCATCAAGTCTTTCAATCACACCAGCGCCTTCACTGGGCTCAGCATGGTAAATCATTTCATCATGGTGTGGAATAGTGTGCATCACAGGCGGTGCAGTAGTCATGACTGGAGGAAGAGTAGTCATCACTGGCGGAAGAATATTAAATGCAACAGTCTCAGGAGGAGGAGGAGGATGATAACCAGCAGGAATGAAATCAACCGGCATGCCCCAAGGTGTACTAGAAGGCATACAATAGCAAGGAGAAATGACAATTTCAACAGGAATTGATGCAGTAACAATCTCGGAGATGACTGTATTCTAAACAGAAGAATTAGGAGGAGGTGGCTGATTCTGAGCAGCCACCAAGCCTTCCATCATGGCAGAAACTCTTTCCAAGCTTTCCTTCAGATATTTAACTTCTTCGCGCAGCTCGCGATTCTCTTGTTGTAGGGTTTCCAACAGCTTCTTCCGATTAGCTCGAGTATCAAATCGGTGAGTCAGATTAACAGGAGAACTGAATGAAGACCAAGAAACAACATAAGATCCCTGGAGAACACTCAAAAAGCAAGACAAATGCGGGTATGATGCATGGTATGCATATGCAAATGCAAAGATTTCAAAGGACTATAAGATAACTTGCAATATTTATAAAGAAATGATTTTTGAAGTACTTAAAAACTCATTCTCATTAAAATCAAAGTAAGGATTACAAGTGAAGTGCAAGCCTCAACAATCCTAATACATGAAAGGAAAAGTAAACTAGGCCTAGGGGATCATATTCGAAGAAGATCTGAATCCTGGCTGGTACTTCATGCGAATCCTCTTAATCTCTTTCTTGTACCGATCTTCCATGTCTTCCTTATCTTTCACCAACTGGTCAACAATGGCCTTCCAAGCACCGAATGTAGGAGGAATGGTAGATGGAGTACTAGAGGAAAATAAATCCTCTCTTGGCCTCTTCGTAACATGCCGCTCAAGTAACTCAATGAGATCATTCTTCTCCTTCAGTTTCTCTTGCATCGTAGTCTTCTCAAGTAGCCATTCTTTTTTCTCTTTCTTCATCTTGTCCAACTCTTTTTGAAGAGCAACCTTCTCATCAACGGGAGGAAGAAAAGAGAACAATGGTAATATAGGCAACAAAGGCTCCTCGGGTGGATAAGGCATCTTGAGCTTGGAAGCCCTAGATCGAACCCACTGGATGTAACACTCGGAGGGAGCAAGATGTTGTCTTCCCAATTGACCCTTCTCTTTCCAATGAACCGCATGCCAAGAATGAGCAATCCTTTTCTTCATTTCTACATGATCTGCACCATTAAGAAAGAAGAAACAGGATAAGGAAAGGTTATTTGGTATGTCCTTCAAACAATATCCCAACTGTCGCCTAGCAAGAATAGGGTTGTAACTAATTCCCCACGTGTACCAAGAAGAGGTACATTAGGAAATTCTCCACAACTATCAATAAGCACTCCAATATCATAATGAGAATAATACCAAGTCATATCCTTATGAGAAAGTGACATAATCCTTTGAGACCATCTTCGATTCTCTCTATTGTCCTTGAAGACATCGGACTTTGGTAGGTGCGAAATAAACCACCTATAGAGAAGAGGCGCACAACACATAATCTCTCCATCACCTTTGGAGGTCCTATAATGAAAAGCATGATACATGTCTCCAAGCAAAGTAGGTACTGGATTCTTCTTCAAGAAAATCTGAATGGCATTCTCATCCACAATACCATCTAAGTTAGGAAACAAGACAATCTCATAAATGAGCAAAGCAAGAATAGCCTCAAATGCATCCTTATGACCCAAAGTAAGTGAAGTAGAAGCTTTCCCCATCAAGAACTTAGCATTAATACCACGAACATTCCCTTTTGAAAGAAACTTTCCATTAAGATCGGACTCCTTAAGAAAAAGGGCTTTGGCGATAACTTTGGTAGTAAGCTCCTTCTCTAAACCACTGAAAAGAAATTCCTTGTCCAAAATAGGTAGACCTATCCAATGAGAGTACTCCTCCAAGGTCGGCACAAGCTGATAATCAGGAAAGGTGAAACAATGATGCAACGGATCATAGAACTGAGCTAAGGTAGGGAGAATCCCCTCTGGTACATCGGTATCCAAAATAAACAAGATCTTTCCATAACATTTCCGAAACTCCTGGGTATCAACCACCAATGCTCCTAGCCTTCTTAACTCCACTATATTAGGATTCTTGAAGGTGTACTTCTTTGTGTTCCTCCTTTCAAAATTCATAACCATAGACATCTGAAATTTTGCAAAAGTTCCTTATGAGTCCCTTGAAATCTCAAAAACAATGCTCATGAATGCATGATGGCATGTATGCAACAACCACAAACAAGATCACATAAAACACACGGGTTTAGGTTCCGAGTCACAAGCATGAAGTCAAGGTAACAGAAACACCAACCCACACAGGTAAGTACTAAGGTTTCGTCTTCATTGTACCTGCAGAAAACCAAAAGGGTGCTAACAGAGGTGCCCGGAGTTAACAGCCATCTTTAGATTATCATCGGTACGTTGGATTACTCCCCGACCGATAACATTCTTAAAATAGACCTCGTCCGAGTGTAGTATCGCGTGATAACCACCTTAGGTTTACACCCAGACAGTTTCCGCACTACGTTCCTAAATTGGCTTGGATGGTGTAACACGGTGGGAGAACTGACTTTAGTTATGTTGCGGATAGCAAGAGTTGCCATCGACTTTTATTTTATCCAAAAGGAAAGGGCATAAAATAACAGGAAAGACCTTAAAAGATTTCTGGGTTCGGGGGGTAGGTTATGTAAAGGGAAGGTGTTAGCACCCTTTACATCCATGGTTATCCATGGGCTCTTAGTTACTTAGCTCACTTTAAACTGTTTTGAGAAGTTTAGTGTGTGATTGAAAATTTTCTTAAGTACTTTATAATGATCCTTGTATGGATGTATATAAAGACTTTGTTTTGAAAATTTGTTTGAAATGTGATGTGTAATTGTAACACGGTGGGAGAACTGACTTTAGTTATGTTGCGGATAGCAAGAGTCGCCACCGACTTTTATTTTATCCAAAGGAAAGGCATAAAAGAACAGGAAAGACCTTTTAAAAGATTTTTGGGTCCGGGGGGTAGGTTATGTAAAGGGAAGGTGTTAGCACCCTTTACATCCATGGTTATCCATGGGCTCTTAGTTACTTAGCTCACTTTAAAATGTTTTTGAAATGTGAAGTGTGTGAATAAAAATTTTCTTAAGTATTTTATAATGATCCATGTACGGATGCGTATAAGACCTTTGTTTTGAAAATTGTTTGAAATGTATGAAGTGTTTGAAATGTTTTGAAGAGTGAGCAAGTATCTAAGAGGAACTTACCCTAAGGTTTAGTCTTTTCTGTTCTTGAATCCTTTAAATGGTAAGACTATCCCTATTATTAAGGAATAGGTAGTCATTACCTTGGATGTGTGGGACAAGTGAAGGGACATCTGTTTATTTAGGCAACTGTGGGGTGTGTAAGCAATTCGAAGGGACTTATCATCTTTATTCGAAAGGGACAAGATCATTACGAAGGCAACATTCGAAGGGACTTGATTTTTTTATCTGTTAAGGGACTAGATGATGTGAAATGAGGGACTTTGCTTTATACACCCTACTTGACCTTTTGTTTAGGCAACATGAGAGGTAACCCTAGAAAGTGAGATGGCGATCAAAGATCGACTTATGTGTGTGAGTGTACAATTTTAAATATTTATCTTTTAAATTAGTGATCTAAATTAATTTTAAATACAAACATGTTTCACTCCCTATTTTACTAACCATAGCATTTAAAATAATATTAAATATTACTATTACAATATTACATAAAGGAAACAATTACATAATAATAATAATTAAAGCAAATTAAATAAACAAGCAAAAAATAAATAATAACAATATAATTGGGTTAGTAAAAATAATAATAATAAATCACAATATATAAATGGGGTTAGTAATAATAAATATCATATGAAAATAAATAGCATTAATAAGAAAATAAATAAGAATACTAGCATATTAAAAATTCAATTTTTTTATAAACAATTATTATTTTAAGATTAAGAAGAAAATATAAACAATTATATACTAATTATCATAAAGTTTTAAATTATTTACAAATTATAAAAATTAGGTTAATTATAAACATTTTATGAAAATAAATTATATTTACAAGATTAAATTAGCAAATTTTAATTATTTTTAAGCATATACTAAAAATTATTTATATACAAGAACAAACTA
Source organism: Lathyrus aphaca (assembly GCA_963966055.1). Lineage (NCBI taxonomy): Eukaryota > Viridiplantae > Streptophyta > Magnoliopsida > Fabales > Fabaceae > Lathyrus > Lathyrus aphaca. The sequence continues at coordinate 116,154,854 of OZ014524.1, read as the reverse complement.
TAAAATATATACATATTTAAGATTTATAAATAAATAAATTAAAAAAAATTATAATATAATTAAATTTTATGTAAAAGAAACTTAGGGTTTGATCATAAAAAAAAAACAATTAGGATTTATCACTTAATTAAATATAAGCATAATTTATGAAATTAAAAATTATCATTAGGGTTTATAAAAAATACTTAGGTTTTAAGAATATTTTAGGGTTTTATTTATTAATTATTCAATATATGAAAAAAAAAATAAGTTATATATATATATATATATATATATATATATATATATATATATATATATATATATATATATATATATATATATATATATATAATAATTATGGACATACAAATTAATTTTTAAAACATACATAATCCTATTCTATATATATTATTTTCATTTATACATTATTTTAATTAAAAAAAGAAATAGAAAAACAATTAAACAAAATAAAATAGAAACAAAACTTACCTGCTGGAGCCTGGGGTCGAACCCAGGTCTCCCAGCCTCCACCATCAGCCATCAACCAACTGGGCTGCGCTTGCAGCGTGTCCATAGAACAAGTGATGATAATAATATAACAAACCTGTTAATCAAATGGATTTTAAACAAAAAATGAATGACCAAGGAATCGAACCCTGGTCCTTGGCCTCAAACGCTTATGTACAAAACCAGCTGAGCCACGCGCTCGTTTGTAACATATATCCAGAACAAAACAATAAAATATTATGCTTTAAATTTGAATTTTCCTGTGCGCGCCAAGACTTCGTCTTCAACCTCTGGCACTGCAAAATTTCCTGCGAAATTATCCACAAACTTTCCTACGAAATTTCAAATGGCAGCAAATCCTACGAAACTCAAACATCATCATTCAAGCAAAATTTTGTCAAATTAATTACACAAACACAATCCAGAGGTTATTTAAGATTGATCCATGGTCTTAGAATTTATTTATACTCATTAAATCATGAAACCCTAAATTGAAAACCAAGAACCCTAAAATGGCATTACTCAATTCGGCCACGGTTTCTTCAATTGAACTGCCCAGAATTCATCACAAACCTTCATGGAATACAAATCACTAAACAAAATCCATTAATAACATGTAAATAATCATAAACGAAAAAATCAAAATATGATGCAAAGACGAATTCGGATTATGCGAATGGAGGTGTTTTAGATGTTGTTTATGATCCAAATATGTTCAATGAACATCATAGAACATATTGCAATACTCAAAACTCATTGAAACCCTCTCTACCTTGGAATCCGAATGTGAGCTTTTGAAGACTTTTGTGAAGTTTGAAAGTGACTTTGGAGGCTGCAAAATTCGTGGCTATGCATTGTGTTAACTTGTATACTTATAGTAGAATCAAATTAGGTCAAGAGATTTGATCATTGTATGGATTGTTTTGATTTTGGAGATTGAAAAAGATTAGTCCTTGAATTTCAAATATTCTTGAATAATACCTTTCTATTTCAAGCCAATCTTCATCAATGTTGTATCAATTCAATCCAAATTATATTTATGACTTTCTAGAAGAGAAATATATTTTAAATTTTCACATTTGATATTTTATTTAAATTTAAAATGATTTTTTAATATAAAAATCATAATAAATAAATTAAATAAAATAAAATTATGAAATTATTAAATAAATTTCGTGCATGATGTCATGGAACACTTTGGGTCACAAAAAGTTCAGCCCATTTGGAGAAATTTGGTTTTAAGACCCTATTTTCCTCATACACCACCCAAAAATTTCCCAACTTTGAAAGGGCACACATCCTTCAATTTTAATGCTATGAGGGTGTTATTGGACATTTTGGAAAGCTTAAAGAGTCCTCTAACCAACCCCATTGGTTTCATGTCTATATCATTTACCATTCTCAAGTTATGCCCTTTTGAAGTTGTTGACTTTTTGTTGACTTTCAAAAGGACCTATAATGTCTTAGCTCATACCTTCCAAATGAAGCATTTTTGGGCTTGGCTTGTGAGACACAAAGTTGTAGAGAATTCAATTTCCTTAAAAATGAGCTTTGGATGGAAAAAATGTGATGAATCATGTGAAAGTTATGGCTGGTCAAAGTTTAGTTGACTTTTCCTAAGGAAACCCTAATTTAGAAACCCCTGATTCTTGATGATCTGAAATCTCCTTGATGAGTCATGATCAACCCTTGATAAAATGATGAATTTTACTTCATATACTTGATGTTGGCAAAAAATCATGAAGTTTGACTTTGGTTTGACCACAGTTGACCTCAGTTTGACTTTTTAACTGCTTTGACTGATTTTGACTTATCTGATCATCTGACTGAGCAAACCTTTGAGAAAAGTCTTGAAACTTGTCATGGGGGTTCTTAAACACATATAAGATGTTATGAAGCTCACTTGAAGTCTTGGAAGTCCATTTATCCTGATTAAAGTCAAAACCCTAATTTTGGATGCACTGCTTAGGAGAATGCCTTGCCTGAGGGATTTGTCAAATCTTCTGACCCATGATGAACTTTGTGAACCTTGTGAACCTCATAAGATGTCTTGTGAACCTTGTGAACCTCATGAAAGGTCTTGTGAACCTTGTGAACCTCATAAGGTGTCTTGTAAACTTCATGAACCTCATGAGAGGTCTTGTGAATCTTGTGAACCTTGTGAACCTCTTAGCACACAAAGTCTTGCATTGTGAGGGCAAATTTTGGGGTGCAACAGTAATGAAATATTTTTGAAGAAGTGAGCAAGTACTTAAGAGGAACCTACCCTATGTTTTAAATCTTTACTGTTCTTAACTGTTCTTTCAATGGTAAGACTATCCCTATTATTAAGGAATAGGTAGTCATTACCTTGGATGTTGAAAGGGACATGTGAAGGGTCATCTGTGTTTAGGCAACTGTAAGGTGTCTTAGCAATTCGAAGGGACTTATCATCTTTTATTCGAAAGGGACAAGATCATTTACGAAGGCAACATTCGAAGGGACTTGATCTTATAATCATAAAGGGACTAGATGATTTGTTTATGAGAAGGGACCTTGCTTTTAGACACCTTACTTGACCTTTTTATTTAGGCAACATGAGGGATATCCTTAAGAAGTGAGATGGCGATCAAAGATCGACTTACGTGTGTGCGTGTATAAATTCAAATATTTATCTTATGGTTAGTGATTCTAAATTAATTTTACAATACAAACATATTATCATTCCCTATTTTACTAACCATGGCCATATAAACATTTATAAATAAATAAACAATAAAATACTACGACTATTACAATGCTTTTACAGTTACATAATAATAAAACAAATTAAATAATAATTATATAATAAAATAAGCAATTAAATAAATGGTTAGTGATAAAATAATTATAAGAAGAAAGGTTAGTAATAATATACAATATATATATATATATATATATATATATATATATATATATAAATCAATTAAGTATTTTTAGATTTAAATAAACAATTTTAAAGAATTTTGAGATGAAAATAAAATAAGAAACCATATAATAATTATTTATAAAATAAAGCATGATTAATTATTTAATTAAGTTTTAATATTTAAACAAAATAATTAAAGTTTTTAAAAAAAATAGGGTTTTTAGAAATTAACAAAAATAGAATTAGGTTTAAGGATAATTAGGGTTTACATAATTTAGAAAATAAAACTAGGGTTTCTAATTTAATTTACATTATTAATTTGGTTATTAAATAAATATATACATATTTCAAAATAAATAAAAACTAGGATTAAGAGTTTAGAAAATAATTTAGAGTTTTTTTATGAAATATTTACATATTATTCACTCATAATTATTTAAATATATATTGAATATGATTATAATTAACTAGAAATAAAATGACTAAACAAAACAATTAAACAAAACAAAAATTAAAACTTACCTGGGGCAGAGATTGAACCCACGCCCTAGGTCTCACAATCCTTGGACCAGCATGACTTCCACTAGGCTGCGCATGCGTTGGTGATAGTGATCCAGATGATAATCCTTTTGTTCTTTAACCTGCGAAAATATTGAAAATAAAACAAAACAAAAATGGCCTGGGGAGGTTTTGATCCCAGGACCATTCACTTACCAGCCATACGTGCAACCAACTGAGCCAAGCGCTTTTAGTTGTCATATACATGAAACGCGTTCGTTTTAAGCCTTCTTGAAATTTCAAATATTTCCTGCGCTCCAAACTTCATCTTCCCCGTTTGAATTTCCTGCGAATTCTTCTTCAAAACTTCCTGCGAATTTTCCTGCATGTTCTTGAACCAGAAAAACCTATGTTTTTTAATCATCAAGCAAACCACAACATTAATATAAATTGACAGTCCAGATCAATCACATGAAGTTTATATGTCATGGCCATGTTCTTAGAATCCATTTAAACACCTTAAACACCAAGATCCCGAATTTGAATCTCAAACCCTAACAATGGCATCTAACGATTTAAGCCATGAAACTTCAATTAATTTGTCCAGAAAGCTTCTATACATCAAAATAAACACAAATCAGCAAGCAAAATCAACTATTAACACATGAAAGTATGGAATCGAAAAAATGTAAAACATGAACAAAAGTGATTCGGTTTATGCGAATGGAGGTGTTCTAGGTGTTGTTTATGATCCAAACATGCTCAATAAACATCATAGAACGCATTGCAACCTTTAAATTGCTCTGAAATCTCCTCTAACTTAAAATCCGAATTTGAGTTTTTGGATGAAATTTGAAGTTTTGAAACTGGTTCTGGAGGCTGTGAATTCGTGAATAGTGCTTGTCTTCATGTTATTTATATATGGGTGAATGAAACTAGGTCAAGAGTTTAACAAATTTGTGGATATTTGATCTTTGGGAGATTGAAAAATATTTGATCTTAAAACTTGAAAATCCTTGATCTAGCCTTGCTATTTCGGTATGATCCTCATTATTTTTGTATCAATCAAGTCTAAATATGTTTTAAGACTTTCTAGAAACCAAATCAAATTAAATATTCATCATTTCATATTTTATTTGAATTTAAAATGATTTTTAACATAAAAAATCATAATAAATAAAAATAAAATGAATAAAATTATGAATAAATAAATTTAATTTCGTGCATGATGTCATGGAAGTGTTTGGGTCATAAAAAAGCAAGCCCATTTGGTGAATTATGGTTTTAAGACCCCATTTGCTTCATAAACCTCTCAAAATTTCCCAACTTTGCAAGGGCACAAATCCTTCAATTTTAATGCTATGAATGTGTTCTTGGACATTTTGGAAAGTTTAAAGAGTCCTCTAACCAACCTCTTTGGTCTCATGTTCATATCTTTTACCATTCTCAAGTTATGCTCTTTGGAAGTTGTTGACTTTTTGTTGACTTTTAAAAGGACCTATAATGTCTTAGCTCATACCTTCCAAATGAAGCATTTTTGGGCTTGGCTTGTGAGACACAAAGTTGTGGAGAATTCAATTTCCTTCAAAATGATCTTTGGATAGAAATTTTTTGATGAAGCATGTGAAAGTTATGGCTGGTCAAAGTTCAGTTGACTTTTCCTATGAAAACCCTAATTTAGAAACTCCTGATTCTTGATGATCTGAAATCTCCTTGATGAATCATGATCAACCTTTGATCAAATGATGAATTTTACCTCATATAATTGATTTTGGAAAAAAATCATGAAGTTTGACTTTGGTTTGGCCATAGTTGACCTTAGTTTGACTTTTTAACTATTTTGACTGATTTTAACCTATCTGATCATCTGACTGAGCAAATCTTTTGGGAAAGTCTTGAAACTTGACATGGGGATTCTTGAACACATATAAGATGCTATGAAGCTCACTTGAAGTCTTGGAAGTCCATTTAGCCTGATGAAAGTCAAAACCCTAGTTTAGGATGCATTGCTTAGGAGGATGCATTGTCTGAGGGAATTGTCAAACTTGTCAACCAATTGTGAACCTTGTGAACCTCATGAGATGTCTTGTGAACCTTGTGAATCTTGTGAACCTCTTAGTACACAATGTCTTGTCTTGTGGAGGGCAAATTTTGGGGTGCAACAGCTGCCCCTGTTCAATTTTCTGAAACCTGAGGGGTTAGATTGGTATATGTGCCAGTCGTGACCTGTGTAAACACCCCAAATTTTCCCTCACTCATTTCACCATGGCTTGTGATTCTTTTCAGTTGAATAAGTTCAATCATACCATCTCATATTGCATTTTTGCCTCATTACATTAATTCAAAGTCATCTGCATCTAGGGTTTGTGATCTGAGCCATCCCTGAGCTATCTGAGCCACTCCAAAGGTCTTCAATCATCTCAAGGGGGTCCATGTATGTTCAAGCATCATATTTTATTCTACCAAGATCAAGAAAGTCAAAAATCACAAGAACTGAGAAAGGTATAGAAGCAGAGCCAAGTTTAACTGCACAGATGACCTGAAATTAGGGTTTTGGTTTCAGAGGCCATAACTCCAAAGTTTTTGGTCATTCTTGTTCCTATTGGTCTCTATATGATACAAGGATCATGCATACCAATTTTCATGAAGAAATTCAATGGGGAAGGCATCTGATCAAAAGATGACTTCTTGAGCAAGTCAGTGCAAAATCAGGGCATCTGAGGCCCCCAATCACCCAACCAAAGGGTCTTATCCATCATTTTGAATGTGTATGATATTTTTTTGATCTTATAAGATGTTAGAAGTTCACAAAATTGAAGAATTTCAAGCCATTTGCAAAGTTGCCATTTTGGGAAAGTGACTTGTAATGTAAACTTGCCATTTTGGGAAAGTTTTTCAACCTCCTCTTTTTGATCCAAAAATGATTCAAATGAAAAATCTTTGGTCATGAAAGTTGTAGATTGGATCCTCCCATTTTCAAAAAGTACAAGAACTCATTCTAATTCATTTTAGAACAAAAGTTATGGCCTTGCAAAGTTGGACAAAATCACTTAATTTTCACTTTTGTACCAAAGAGGGAAGTTTGCAAATTCTTGTGCCAAGCCAATTTGGGACCTCTAATGCATCTCTACACATTATATCATCCTAGTGCAACTCATTTGGATCATATTTGTGCCTTGAATCACAAGCTTTCATGCTTAGAACTTCACAAATTTCAAAAGGGGCCAAACTTCCCCAAAATTGCAAAATGATCCAAATCCCTTCATCCACTTGCCACAACTCACAAAATCTGATTTCATGACACTCCTTGATCCTTGCTGCGCAGGACACCCCATTTTCCTTGGCCTGCCATGTGCCCATACCTCAAGTACACCAACTTGTGACATTTTGGCAACTTGCCCATACCAATCAACATAGGCCAGCACCCACTCTCTGACCTATCACACTTCTTTATGTGGATCAAAATCAAGCAAAAGCACACAACAACACGGCCTGAAACTCCAAGAACTCAGCACACTCCAAAATCCTCAAATTTGCAAAAGCCTTCGAATCTCTTGATTCAACCATCAAACCTTCAAGTTTCTTTCACCATTCAACTCACCATGATCCACTGATTATTTCCCACCTTTCATTTGGCCCTAAAACCTTCACAATCAAAAACACGATTTTCACATTCCACAAATTGAACTTCTGCCATTTTCATTTTGAAGCCATATAAACTCCAGCCAAGCATCACAAACACTTGAGGAGGATCATTAGAGCTTATTTGAAGCAAGGAACTGGCCAGAAAGCACCATTTTCGAAAGCTTCAGTTCAGGTATCATCAAGAACGTTTTTTCCAGAAACGTGTTTTTAAGTTTCTAATTGGTTCTCCATGATTCACTGATGATCCTGGTATGTTTAGTTTTAAAAATGGTCAAGAATTAAGCATGTATTGAACCTCTGAAATTTTCTGCGTATTTTCCGTTTGGCTTTGATTCTTGATCTTGAGTAGAAATAAATGAGTTTTGGGGTTGGATTCATGTTTAGGGTTGTTAGATGTTTGATTCTGGAGAGTTAGAGAGCTTAGGATTGCGTATTGAGTGAGATTGAAGATTTGGATGGCCGGAGAAGATGACCGGAACACTGTTCCGGTCACCTGAAAGTAATTAGGGCTCAGATTAGGGTTAATGACATAATTAGCGTAGTTTGAATTCTGGCCATTGGATAGAGCGCGAAGTCAATTCCCTCCCTTTTAAGTTTGAACCTGGGCCCTTGGATTGGTTGACTTTCTCATTTATTCATTTAATTCATTTTTATTTCATTTGTTTTGTATTTAATTTCTACGAATTTTTAAAAATAGTAAAATGCATCAAAAAATTCTGAAAAATTTTATTAAATCTTTTATTAATTTTCAGAACCCAAAAATATTTTTATTTTTAGTTTTTGCAGTAAAAGTTATTTTTAAATCATTTAAATGTTTATTTTTAATTAGTTAATGGAAATTAATTAATTAAAAATGCATTTAGGTATTTCAAAATCACAAAAAAAATCACATTGCATTTTAAAACATTTAGAAACATTATCAAACTCTTCAAACAAATTTCTTTTTGGTTCTTGACATATTTTGACATTTTTCTTTGGAATTAAAGTTCTTAAAAGGCAATATTTTTGTTCTAACTTAGAAAAATTCATTCTGCCTAACCATGAAGAGTTTGATGTTGATTCTTTTTGCATTGCATTCTTCATATCATGAAGTTTTTAGGGTAAAATTGGTTTGAATTTATCTTTCATTTTCAATTTGATGTGCATTTTTCCTTTTGAAGTGCCTTAAAACCCTAGCCAACTTGAGAAAATCATAACTCCCATTAGGTTAAGAGTTAGGTCCCCTCCTTTGGGCAGTGAGCTTATATAGGGTTAAGGTTCCTTTGATCCCATTTTCAATTTTTTTATTGTCATTTGCTTCTGATTTTGAGTTTTGCTTTGTGTCTTGTGTATAAACCCTAATTTTTGCCTTCATTTGCATTCATCTCTCATATGCTTGCATTCATAAACTTGCCATGATATTTTGTGCATTCACATGACTTCTAAGACATCTTAGGACATATTAGAATCATGTTTGATCATTGCATCATTCATTTGCTATGTTATGCATTCATTCCATTTCATAAACTTTCATGAACTTTCATGGTTCAAAACATGTTTCATTTGCACCTTCATCCTTGTATGATCATCCACAACTCTTGTCATGTGTTTGCATTGTCTCTTAGCATCATTGACATCATGTTTATGCTTCTGGTTTTAGTTTGCATCATTGCATCTTTCTCATTTTCACTTCATTTCACTTTCTTGTTACTAACTTTTCAGGTGGTAAGTCATTGAGAAGTGAATTTGCCTTCACTTCACATAATCTTTTCTCATCCCTCTTATGCATTCTTTTCTGCATTTTACTTGTGTATTAGAGTGAGCTTGCCCACTCATGTTCCCTCCTCACTTTCTTTCTTCAAGCAACTTGTCTTCTTGAATGAAGCAAGTTGTCTTGCTTCTTTCTGCTTCCCTTCCTTTCATCTGCTCCTTCCTTGGTGGCTTCTCTGAAGATCTTCTTGCAAACCTCATTAACCCTAGGAACACCCAAGCATGTTAACAATTAGGGTTTGATTAGTCCCCCATTAGTTTTACCTTTGTGTCATCTTTGTGTATTCTCTTCTCATCTCATAATCAAGGACTAAATCTTAAAGGTTTTAAGGCTTTGTGATTAAGGTTATGCCTGCATCCTTCTATTAGGATGGAGTGTATAACTTTAATCCTAAGTGTTAAACCCTTAATGTGTTTAAATCTCTTAATCAATCCATCTAATAATCACTAAGACATCAAGCTTGTAACGTGGGCCTTGCATTAGGGTTCTAATTCTTCCTTAAATGGTTAAGAAGGACTAACCCTAGTGTTAATGGACAAGTCCCCCTCAAGTTGTCTTACAAACCATAAAATTCACTTCTTAATCTTACCATCAACTAAAATCCATTGTTAATAAAGGCTTTGCTTTGTCATGAGGTTAATCCCTAATCATGGATTAAGTTGAGGAGCCTTCCTCAGCTTAAATGTTCTCATCTATTATCCTTCTATTAGGATGGTGTAATGGGTCCATTAAATCCCTGATTATGGCTTAAACTCATTACTTAACACTAAACAAAAACTCCAAAAACATCTAAATAATCACAAGTAGGTTAATGATCTTAATCTTACATCATGGTGATTAAGTGTGAGGTGTTTACTTCATTCTTAAGGTATTCTCATTACCCCTAATCAGAGGTAATATGTGATGAGTTTACTAACCATTGGTTTAGGCTTAAGCTCATTAACTTATGACAAACACCAAAAAGGCAATAAAAGATTGAAAACACAAAAAACAAACAATAATCGTTTCCTCCGGGACTCTTTTCTCATCTCATTCACTCACAAACGAGAACTTGCTTCTTCCGTCTAATGCAAGACAGTTTGCACCTGAGCCAAACAGGTCGTCATACACTTGAGCATAGACAAGTAAGCAATTCACCAGTCAATTCATCTTTCAGTCCCTTTGAGTCGAACTACGGTGTTCTGACTTCCTCATTGCACGAGAGGATACGTAGGCATAACTTAACAGTTATCGAACAAAAGTCTCTGTATATTCCCCTCTCCTCCAGCCTTGTTCTTTAGCCTCATAGTCTTGAGCTTTGCACTTCTGTTCCAGCACTGACACTTCACATATTTCACTTCACTTTCTTTTAACACTGACACTTGCATTCTTTCCAGCTTTGTACACAAATAGCACTGACACTACCCCTTTTAAACACAAATCTTTCAAGCGTGGATCCCGTCGAGTACGACGGACAATCTGGGTGTTAATACCTTCCTAGGTTGTAACCAACCCCCTTTCTCAGTTTCTCTGGTTCACAACCGTCTTATCCATCTTTTCTTAGGTTTATGCAGCATTACCTTTCCTTCGGGATAAAAATGCCTAGCTGGCGACTCTATTCATTTCCTTTCTCTTTCGCCGACTGTTCGCGTCTGTACCCCTATCTGACCGGGTGTCATTTGGTGGGAGCGACAACCTGGAAGGTTGAAGGGGATTGAACACAAAAGCCCAAAAATTTGCACTCGCCGTTGCGTAAAGTAACACTGATGATTAGTTGTATATGCTTGAGTGGGCTTGAAGATGCCACTTGGAAAAACTGGAGATGGGCTTAGAGATGCCATCTAAAGTATCAGGATGTGATGATAGTTTTATGTTGATACGGGATATCAGTACTAGGTCTTCGTATAGGCCGTCTCTGAATCATTTATGCAACATAGTTTTAATTGTTGAATGGACCAGTAGAAATAAATCTTCGTGACGATTATCTCTTCTGGAAATATCTTGGATTAGGGAATGGATCTTCGTATAGACCGTTTGCCTACTCTCCAAGGTCAAAAGAGCGTCAGGATTAGTTCTTCTGAAAAATATCTTGAACCAGGGAATGGATCTTTGTATAGACCGTTTGCCTGCTATTCAAGGGCCAAAAGAACGTCAGGATTAGTTCTTCTGAAAAATATCTTGAACCAGGGAATGGATCTTTGTATAGACCGTTTGCCTGCTATTCAAAGGCCAAAAGAACGTCAGGATTAGTTTTTCTGAAAAATATCTTGAACCAGGGAATGGATCTTTGTATAGACTGTTTGTCTGCTATTCAAGGGCCAAAAGAACGTCAGGATTAGTTCTTCTGAAAAATATCTTGAACTAGGGAATGGATCTTTGTATAGATCGTTTGCCTGCTATTCAAGACCAGATAGATGAAATCTTCTGGAAATATCCTGGATTAGGGAATGGATCTTCTTACAGACCGTTTGCCTACTCTCCGAGGACATCTTGAGTAATGTAGGGATCATTTCTGACCTGTTGTAAATTGTTGATGCTGTTTTATCTGCATATAACCATCCTGCAAGGAAACTGTTAGTTTACGCAATATGTATGCATGTATAGTATGATGCACCTAAGTAAATGTATTATGCATTTATGGATATGTATGTTATGATGTAAATGATGAATGTATGAATCATGCAGCCTGAAGCATCTGGATATCTTTGTATAACAACGGCTGGCTAGGGAAAATAAATCCCGATTCGTTGCTGAAGAATATGAGGACCTCGTTCCTGTCTCGTTTGATAGTATAGTATTTATAACCTCCAGTCCTCGTTCGTCGTACTTCTATTGAAGGAATAAGTTCCTGAGTATCCCGACTGAGGATAAAAGAGATGGACATAAATTCAAGGGGAGATGTAACTCGAAGTATTTATGAAGATGGATTTTCCCTACTGGGGGTTCGTAGCTGTCTTGTGGGGATGAACCGGTGAAGCTTCGTTAAATTCCTTCTCTCATTCGTCCTTAGTAAATACTATTACTGCATTTTATGCATTTCTGGTAAACATCAATCATATTCAAGCATTTTATGCATTTCTGGTAAACATCAATCATATTCAAAAGCATACATACATTCAAACACAATCAATGGACGTTTCGCTTATGTAAATAGGGTAAAAGTAAATCTGGATTCAAAGATGAAATTTTATTTATATCACAAAGTGACCTATACATAGGCAAGTTTGTACAAGGAGACAGAAATCTTAGTAAGAGGAATTCGTCGTAAAATTTTTACAAAACAAAGAAAATCAGCTATGTGGGAAATAATCCTATTGAGTTTCAATTCTACTATTGCCATTATCTTCAAGTATCTCATCTTCTGCTGTTGAGACGGAAACGATTGGATTGATCTTTATCTGTTCGAACTTGAGTTAAGCAGCACAACTGGTTGGAGTTTACATGGGTGATCCAAACGAGACATAGTCATACGCTTTAATCCCTAACTTTTGCCTGGATTGTCCTTTCAGGTTTTCAATCCACCGGGATGCCCTTTTTTGCCCAAGCCTCCTTTTCAGGTTTTCGACTTGCCGGGTGTACATTTTTTTATATATATCCCTAATTTTTGCCCGAACCCTTTTGGTTCGCCGGGATGCCCTTATTTTTGCCTAGGCCAGTCAACCTAGCGGGTCTCTTTTTATGCGTAGTATTTTTTAACTATGTCTGCGTTTACAGGCTGTAGGAAGTCTTCACTGTTCATAGTAGTAAGTATCATGGCACCTCCTGAGAATACTGTTTTGACCACAAATGGTCCTTCATATGTAGGAGTCCACTTGCCCCTAGGATCACCCTGTGGTAATATGATACGCTTGATTACCAAGTCACCAGCCTGATATACCTTTGGCTTAACCTTCTTATTAAAAGCTTTGATCATTCGTTTCTGGTACATCTGACTGTGACATACAGCTGCCAACCTCTTCTCATCAATCAAGTTAATCTGGTCAAGTCGAGTCTGAATCCACTCATCTTCATCCAAGCCTGCATCCTTCATGATTCTTAGGGAGGGTATCTGAACTTCAATGGGCAGAACTGCTTCCATACCATAGACTAAGGAGAATGGGGTTGCCCCTGTTGAAGTACGTATTGTAGTACGATAACCATGAAGAGCAAATGGTAACATCTCGTGTCAATCCTTATAAGTAACAGTCATCTTCTGTAGAATCTTCTTAATGTTCTTATTAGCAGCTTCTACTGCCCCATTCATCTTCGGACAATACGGAGAAGAGTTGTGATGCTTAATCTTGAACTGTGTGCAGAGATCAGTAATCATAGTGTTGTTCAAATTAGAGCCATTGTCCGTAATAATCCTTTCAGGGATGCCATACCTACATATGATATTATTCTTAATGAATCGAGCCACAACATTCTTGGTAACAGATGCAAATGAAGCTGCCTCCACCCACTTTGTAAAGTAATCAATAGCAACCAGGATGAAACGATGCCCATTAGAAGCAGTAGGCTTGATCTCACCAATCATATCAATTCCCCACATAGCAAAAGGCCAAGGAGCAGTCAATACATTCAATGGTGATGGAGGTATATCCACTTTATCAGCATAGATTTGACATTTGTGACATGTTCTGGAATGTTGATAGCAGTCAGCTTCCATGGTAGACCAATAGTAACTTGCTCTCAATATCTTCTTTGCCATGGTATGACCACTAGAATGAGTGCCAAAGATCCCATCATGCATGTCTTCCATAATCTCTGTTGCTTCCTTCTTATCAACACAACGAAGCAAAGTTGAATCATGATTGCGCTTGTACAAAATTCCATTATTTAAGAAAAACTTAGCAGAAAACCTCCTCAGAAACTTCTTATCTTTGACAGATGCCCCTTTAGGGAACTCCTGAGCTTCAAGATATTTTTTCACTTCATAGAACCAAGGTTTCCCCTCTGCTTCTTCAGTGTCAATCTCATTGCAGTATGCAGGCTTCTCAAATCTGTCAATAGTAATCTTGGGAGCTTCATCATCCCAGCTGATCTCAAACATAGATGTCATGGTGGCTAATGCATTTGCCAACTGATATTCTCTTCGTGGAATATGTCCAAAGGTAACCTCTTCAAAATATGGGATCAAAGACAAAACATACTCTCTGTAAGGAATGAGATTATCATGCTTGGTATCCCAATCTCCTTTAATCTGACTCACTACCAGGGCTGAATCTCCATATACGTCCAGGAACTGAATCTTCATATCAATGGCAGCTTTGATACCCATGATACATGCCTCATACTCAGCCATGTTATTGGTACAATAGAAACAAAGTCTTGCAGTAATTGGGGTATGACAGCCTTCAGGGGAAATGATCACAACACCAACACCATTACCAAGTGCATTAGAAGCTCCATCAAAAACCATAGTCCATCGGGATCCTTGTTCAGGTCCGTCATATTGTCCAGGTTCTTTGGTAATAATCATAATGTCTTCATCAGGGAACTCAAAACTCATTGACTGATAATCATCCACTGCTTGATGAGCCAAATGATCAGCTACAACACTTCCTTTAATGGCCTTCTGAGTAGTGTACTGTATATCATATTCTGTCAAGATCATTTGCCATCTTGCTATTCGTCCGGAGAGAGCAGGTTTCTCGAATATGTACTTGATTGGATCCATCTTCGAAATCAATAAGGTAGTATGAGTCAACATATACTGTCTTAGTCGGCGAGCAGCCCATGCCAAAGCGCATCAAGTTTTCTCGAGCAGTGAGTATCTTGTTTCACAGTCGGTAAAATTTTTGCTAAGGTAGTATATTGCCTGCTCTTTTCGACCAGACTCGTCATGTTTCCCCAACACACACCCCATTGAGTTGTCTAATACTGTTAAGTACATAATCAAGGGTCTTCCATCAACTGGTGGCGTCAAAATTGGAGGTTCTAGAAGATATTTCTTGACTTCATCAAAGGCAGTCTGGAACTCATCATTCCACTCCATTACCTGATCTTTCTTCAACAACTTGAAGATTGGCTCACAAGTAGCAGTTAATTGGGAAATAAACCTTGCAATGTAATTCAATCGTCCCAAGAAACCTCTAACTTCCTTCTCAGTACGGGGAGCTGGCATCTCTTGTATAGCTTTCACTTTAGCAGGATCCACTTCAATACCTTTTCCACTAACAATGAAAACCAGGAGTTTACCAGATCTAACTCCAAAAGTACACTTGTTTGGGTTCAATCTCAACTTGTATTTCTTCAACCTTTCAAACAACTTATGCAGATGATCAAGATGTTGCTCTTCATTCTGGGACCTGGCTATCATATCATCCACATATACCTCTATCTCATGATGAATCATATCGTGAAACAAAGCCACCATAGCACGCTGATATGTTGCCCCAGCATTTTTCAAACAAAACGGCATTACTTTATAACAAAAAGTGCCCCACTGTGTAACAAATGTAGTCTTCTCCATATCTTCAGGTGCCATCTTGATTTGATTGTAACCAGAGAAGCCATCCATGAAAGAGAATACTTTATGCTGAGCAGTGTTGTCTACCAGAACATCAACATGTGGAAGTGGAAAGTCATCTTTGGGGTTGGCTTTGTTCAAATCCCTGTAATCTACACACATACGTACCTTACCATCTTTCTTAGGTACCGGTACCGCATTTGCAACCCATTGAGGATAAGAAGTCACAACTAAGAACCCTGCATCAAATTGCTTCATCACCTCTGCTTTAATCTTCTCTGACATTTCAGGATGCATGCGACGAACCTTCTATTTCTTTGGACGACAATCTTCTTTTACCGGTAAATGGTGAACTACAATGTCTGTATCCAACCCTGGCATATCTTCATAGGACCAAGCAAAGATCTCCACATAATCATGTAACATCTGAATCAATCTGCTCTTAACACCATCCTCTAATTCAGCCCCTATCTTGACTTCTTTCCTGTTTTCTTCAGTTCTCAGATTCACAACTTCGATTGGCTCTTCATGTGGCTGTATAGCTTTCTCTTCTTGTTGTAACAACCTAGCAAGCTCTACAGGTACTTCACAATCTTTCTCCTTTCCATCTTCATCTTGATAGATCGGATTCTCGAAATTATAATTGGCAATAGTAGAACTGTTATCAACAGGATCCGGAGTGGACGAGGATCTGCATTTTAGTGATGTGGGTGTGTGTAAGAACACATAGCTGATAAAAGAAGAAAAAAAATAAAAGAAAGACAATGAGCACAATATTTACGAAAACGAAACGTCCACTGATTTTTATTGAATGAAGTATGCAAATGAAATGACATCCCGAAACAAGCATACCATTGTGCCCCGGGTAAGGCACATGGCTTAAGAGTTTTAATTGTTCAAAAATTACAAACTTAAAAAAAAATAACAACACAGTAATAGTATTTACTCCTGACTAAAGGAGATAGGAATAACATCTTCAGCCTTCCAATTATTGAGCCCATCACCCACAGTAGGAAAAATCCAAGCATCCAAGTTGTAGTCTTCATTATAGTCACCCACAACATTGATCTGATCTTTCATAATCTCTTGATTGGTGATACGAACAGCACGAGCACGACGAACAGCCTTCTGGGACTCTGCAGTGAAACCCAAACCAAACTTGTCAGACTTGTAAGGAATGTCAGGAAGCTGACCCCAAATAATACAACCACCTTCATCAACCACAGCTCTAGCATCTTTGAGGGAGGCCATTGTAGGAGGTACTCTGGTAACCACAGGAACTCTTTTAACAACTGGAGGAGCTTCAGCAGCAGGAACAACCCAAGGAACTACTTCAAATGTCTGGCAAGGAGTCTCAACATATTCACCTTCTACTTCAACATACTTGAAAGTATTCACATGACTGACTATATATTCTTCCTCTCCGTAAACAGTAACAACCTTTCCCTTCACTGGGTATCTCAACTTCTGATGTAAAGTGGAGGTCACAGCACCTGCCCCGTGGATCCAGGGGCGCCCAAGCAAACAAGAGTACGAAGGACGAATATCCATTACATAGAAGGTTGAATTGAAGACCTGAGAACCTACTTTGATTGGGAGATCTATTTCTCTGTGAACCACTCTTCTCGAACCATCAAAGGCCTTCACCACTATATTACTTGGTCTCAACACAACATCTTCAGGACTAAGCTTGTTCAGAACCTCTTTGGGAAGTACATTCAGTGAAGAACCATTGTCTATCAACACATGAGACAAGGTAGTGCCCCTACATTCAATAGAGATATGTAAAGCTCTGTTATGGTTCCTTTTGGCAGGAGTCAAGTCAGCATCAGAAAAGCCTAACCCATTATCATAGGTCAGGTGGGCAACACAATTTTCAAACTGATCCACAGAAATCTCATTTGGCACATGAGCAGTCTTCAAAAACTTAATCAAGGCTTTAACATGAGCCTCAGAACACATCAACAAAGACAACATGGAAATCTTGGAGGGAGTATGCCCCAATTGGTCAACAATATCGTAATCACTCTTGCGAATGATTTTCAGCAGCTCTTCCATCTGCTTAGAAAGATTATCAGCAGTTGGTGCCTCATTTTGCACAGGTTCAATAACAGGACCTTTGCCCCGGGCATCAGTATTTGTCTCAGCAGTAGAGGTAGTAGTTGGAGTAACTGTATTCTTGGAGGTAACCGGAGGAGAGAAAATTCTTCCACTTCTTGTGATCTTACTAGATCCAGCAATATTATCAACATCAAGGTTTTCATCAGCAACAGGTGTATCAGCTAAGGGTTCCTGTTTAATACCATGGATATAAACATCGGAACCGTAATGCCAAGGTATAGCCTTATCAGAAGTATATGGAATAGGACCAGGAGTGGTAATAATCATAGGAGCCACTCTAGCTTCAGCAACAGTCTTTACTGGACCTTCAGCAGTAATCTTGATAGGACCCTTATGAGTGATCTTGACAGGGCCTTTGGAGGTAATTCTTACTGGTACTTTATCAACCATATCCACTTCTTCAACCTTCACACCTTGAGTTATATGTTCAACCATACTCTCCACAGAAGGTGTCCTCTCAAACAATATGGTGTAATTGTCCATGAGGCGTTGAATACCGTCTTTCAACTTCCAGCAGCTATCCAGTTTATAAGCGCAATAAAAACAATATTCATTACAACCTGGAAAGAATCCAGCTTGTACCAACTTCTTCTTAATGACATACAATGGAGTAGTCACATCTGCAACTGAGGAAATATATGAAACTTCATCAATGGCATTAACAGTCTTCTCATGATTTGGCATGGGAGCAGTAATCACATTTGGAATACCAGGAGGGTCAAACTCAATCTCTCCAGCATCAATCATATCTTGAATCTTGTTTTTCAATATCCAGCAGTTGTTGGTATCGTGTCCCTGACAATTAGAATGATATGCACATCATGCATTAGGATTGTACTGAGGAGAGGTAACATTAGGATTCTGAGGAGGGTCCTTCAAAGTAATGAGTTCCCCATTCAACAAGTGTTGCAAGGCTTGGGCCAGTGACATGTTGATCTTGGTGAACTGTCTTCTAGGCTTCTGCTGATTGCCATGTGGTGGCTCTGGTGCTGCAGGAGTAGGATTGGAGATGTGAACTGCACTCACAGATTGGTGACTCCTATTACGACCAAGTTGACCATAAACAACATTTGACTCCTTCTTCCCACTATGGGGCTTCTTTGCAGTACTTGATAAAGAGGCACCCACCTGTATTTTGCCACTTCCTATGCCACTTTCTACACGCTCTCCAGTCATTATCAGCTCAGTGAAGCCAGATGATGAGCTTCCAATGAGATGACTATAAAAAGGACCATTCAGCGTACTCATAAACATATCCACTAACTCCCTGTCAGTTAGAGGAGGTTGAACTCTACCAGCCAAGTCTCTCCATTTCTGGGCATACTCCTTGAAATTTTCCTTAGCACCCATAGACATGCTTTGGAGTTGCATGCGAGTAAGTGCTAGATCAGCATTGTATTGGTATTGCCTATAGAAGGCCTCAGCAAGATCATTCCAATCGCGGATATTGACACTCTCCAATTGATAGTACCATTCCAATTGAGCTCCAGACAAGCTTTCTTGGAAGAAATGAATCCACAGCTTCTTATCAGCAGTATGAGGTTGAATCCTCCGGACATAGGACCTTAGATGCAGTTTGGGGCACGAAACACCATCATATACTACAAAAGCAAGGACCTTGAAACCAATGGGTATAACCACTCCAGATATCAAACTCAGATCTTCAAAATCCAGCCCAGAGGACTTTTGTAATTCCATAGAATTCATTCTATCCACCAGCATCTTGAACTTATCTTCATTAGGATCATGATAGTAATTTGCTTCAGAATCAGAATCCCCCATTGTATTATGGAGACTGCCTCCCTCTTTCTCAGACTCTTCAGACTCATAATCTTCAACCTGTTCCTTGATCTTGACAGGACCTCTGAACCTTCTTCCCATATTGATAAGGCCTCCTGACCTTCTAGTCTTCTTAGTCTTCTTGGCCAGCAATGTCTTCAATTCATCCTGTCCCTTGGACAAGTTCAGGATCAGCTCTTGGAATTGTGCATTCTGTGCCTGGAGATCTTTGACTGTTTGTTCAAGAGCCATTGCTGTTGAAATAAACATCGAGAAGATAAGATACCTGTACATAAGAAACCTGTGATGCAATGATATGATGTATAAATGCGTATGCAATGTTTTCAAGGACCGCAGGATTTAAATTTGTTTAAACAACCAAAAAGTAAACTTTTATTAGTAATAAACTTGTTTGCCACTTGGGCGTACAATAAAAATGAAATGAATACAAAAGATGGGATTTTAAGTCTCCCATGGACGTTTCCTCTTTGTGTTGAGGTATGAGTTGAGATTCCGCTCCTCGTGAAGTTGTTTTGTTAGCTCCAGGATTCTTTCTTGACTTGCTTTGTAATGAGTCTCAAAAGTATCCCTTTGCTCCTTCAACTGAATCCAGGACCTCTGTAACTCTTCCATGTCAGTGGGCATGTCTGGATGAAGGATGGTATAAGAAGTATCCCCTTCAGCAATAGGCTCCATAGTAACTGGCAGGATGGCAGGATATGGCATCATAAGAGTCTGAGCACGAGATCGTACCCATCTGAGATAAGCTTCCATAGGAATAGTGTACTTTGGTTCCAGAGTCTTGCTGTCAACCTTGTTCACTTTACCTCATGCTCGTATGAACCTTTGACGGTAACCTTGAAGATCGTTGTCGTAGTCAAACACAATACCCTGAATCAACATGTCATGAGGACCATCACTCCGAGCATAACCAAACTGACGTAGAGCTAAGGAAGGATTGTAGGTAATGCCCCCTCTTATGCCAAGGAGTGGAACATTAGGAAACTCCCCACAACGGTCAATGATAGTAACATTCTCCATAGATCGAGAGCACCAATGAATATCTGAATGAGAGAGTGACATAATCCTCTTGGACCACCTGAACCCTTGTTCATTTTTCATCACTGATCGAGGAAGGTGAGAAATAAACCACCTAGATAATAGAGGTATACAACACATCAGAGTTCCTCGGGTCTTCGTAGTACGGGTATGAAGAGAGTGTAAGATGTCTCCAAGTAATGTAGGCACTTGATTGTGAGTCAGAAATATATTGATGGCGTGTACGTCTATGAACTGGCCTGGATTGGGGAACAACACTAAGCCATAAATTAATAAGGCTAAGATCTCCTCAAAAGCATCATAACTCATAGCCTTCAGGAACACTTGAGCTTTCTCCATCAATACCTTAGCAAGAATACCCTTAACTCTGCTTCTCGTTTCTAGGACAATGTCTGATTTCTTCAGATGTAGGGCTGCAACAATGACTTCAGGTTTAAGCTCTTTTTCTAAGCCTATAAAGGGTTTCTGATCAAGTATAGGTATGCCCAGAATCTTGGAGAACTCTTCCATTGTAGGAACCAACTGATAGTCGGTGAATGTGAAGCAATGATGCTTAGGGTCAAAGAATTGAAACAGAACACTCATCATGTCTTCATTGAACCCTGAAGTGACTAGATCCAATAGGTGACCATGTCTCTTGATGAACTGTGAGTTTTCAGAAACTTGAGACACCAACTCCTTAAGCTTAGGAGGTATTCCTACAAAGTTGATCCGGATAGTATTCCTACGAGCAGAAGCCATGACCTGCAACAAAGAACAAAGATAAATCCTTTGGTCCTTGAAATGGTTAGTGAAAATGCTATGCTTATGATGCATGATGATGCTATGATGTTATGCTCAATCACAAACACGTGGCACACACAAACAAGTCACACAATAGCCCTAGGTTTGAAGGCTTGCATGAGGTTTAAAGGTAAGTACCCTCCCCTGAAGTTTAGTGGGTTCATCCTGTCCTACAAAAGTAACCAGGTTCTAAGGGATCTCAATATCATTGATCCTTCACAAGGGTGGTTGTTCAGTAGGCAACTTACTTGCCAACCAAAACCCTCCAAGTTTAGAATCTCAATGAGTGTAGCATCGAGTATCAACCAACTTCAGTCTTCACCAAAGCCGGTTATCTCACTACTTTTCTAAAGGCCAAGATGGGATAACTAGGGTTCTAAAAGTTAGTTAGTGCATTGACAACATATGGCAGCCTCATATTATCCTCAACTTGACTTAAGGAACATAAGCACCAACCAAGAGGTCACACTAACTATGGCCACCAGATCAACCATATCGGTATACGCCGTACAGTTTCCTTGGTCTATTGCCATTTACCTAAGGTACACTAGATCCGGGTTAGGATCTTTCACACATAAGAGCACCCAACAGATAAGTATAAAGCAAACAAGGCAAACAATTTTAAAGTGATCTAATTCCTAAGGGTACCCCTCTTTTAATAAATCCCCAGCAGAGTCGCCAGTTCTGTAACACGCCGGGGGAACTGACTTTAGTTATGTTGCGGATAGCAAGAGTCGCCACCGACTTTTATTTTATCTAAAAGGAAAGGGCATAAAAGAACAGGAAAGACCTTAAAAGATTTTTGGGTTCGGGGGGTAGATTATGTAAAGGGAAGGTGTTAGCACCCTTTACATCCATGGTTATCCATGGGCTCTTAGTTACTTAGCTCACTTTAAACTGTTTTGAGAAGTGTAGTGTGTGATTGAAAATTTACTTAAGTACTTTATAATGATCCTTGTATGGATGTATATAAAGACTTTGTTTTGAAAATTTGTTTGAAATGTGATGTGTAATGAAATATTTTTGAAGAAGTGAGCAAGTACTTAAGAAGAACCTACCCTACGTTTTAAATCTTTACTGTTCTTGACTGTTCTTTCAATGGTAAGACTATCCCTATTATTAAGGAATAGGTAGTCATTACCTTGGATGTTGAAAGGGAGATGTGAAGGGTCATTTGTGTTTAGGCAACTGTAAGGTGTCTTAGCAATTCGAAGGGACTTATCATCATTTATTCGAAAGGGACAAGATCATTTAGGAAGGCAACATTCGAAGGGACTTGATCTTATAATCGTAAAGGGACTAGATGATTTGTTTATGAGAAGGGACCTTGCTTTTAGACACCTTACTTGACCTTTTTATTTAGGCAACATGAGGGATATCCTTAAGAAGTGAGATGGCGATCAAAGATCGACTTACGTGTGTGCGTGTATAAATTCAAATATTTATCTTATGGTTAGTGATTCTAAATTAATTTTACAATACAAACATGTTATCATTCCCTATTTTACTAACCATGGCCATATAAACATTTATAAATAAATAAACAATAAAATACTACGACTATTACAATGCTTTTACAGTTACATAATAATAAAAAAAATTAAATAATAATTATATAATAAAATAAGCAATTAAATAAATGGTTAGTGATAAAATAATTATAAGAAGAAAGGTTAGTAATAATATACAATATATATATAAATCAATTAAGTATTTTTAGATTTAAATAAACAATTTTAAAGAATTTTGAGATGAAAATAAAATAAGAAACCATATAATAATTATTTATAAAATAAAGCATGATTAATTATTTAATTAAGTTTTAATATTTAAACAAAATAATTAAAGTTTTTTAAAAAAAAATAGGGTTTTTAGAAATTAACAAAAATAGAATTAGGTTTAAGGATAATTAGGGTTTACATAATTTAGAAAATAAAACTAGGGTTTCTAATTTAATTTACATTATTAATTTGGTTATTAAATAAATATATACATATTTCAAAATAAATAAAAACTAGGATTAAGAGTTTAGAAAATAATTTAGAGTTTTTTTATGAAATATTTACATATTATTCACTCATAATTATTTAAATATATATTGAATATGATTATAATTAACTAGAAATAAAATGACTAAACAAAACAATTAAACAAAACAAAAATTAAAACTTACCTGGGGCAGGGATTGAACCCACGCCCTAGGTCTCACAATCCTTGGACCAACATGGCTTCCACTAGGCTGCGCGTGCGTTGGTGATAGTGATCCAGATGATAATCCTTTTGTTCTTTAACCTGCGAAAATATTGAAAATAAAACAAAACAAAAATGGCCTGGGGAGGTTTTGATCTCAGGACCATTCACTTACCAGCCATACGTGCAACCAACTGAGCCAAGCGCTTTTAGTTGTCATATACATGAAACGCGTTCGTTTTAAGCCTTCTTGAAATTTCAAATATTTCCTGCGCGCCAAACTTCATCTTCCCCGTTTGAATTTCCTGCGAATTCTTCTTCAAAACTTCCTGCGAATTTTCCTGCATGTTCTTGAACCAGAAAAACCTATGTTTTTTAACATCAAGCAAACCACAACATTAATATAAATTGACAGTCCAGATCAATCACATGAAGTTTATATGTCATGGCCATGTTCTTAGAATCCATTTAAACACCCTAAACACCAAGATCCCGAATTTGAATCTCAAACCCTAACAATGGCATCTAACGATTTAAGCCACGAAACTTCAATTAATTTGTCCAGAAAGCTTCTATACATCAAAATAAACACAAATCAGCAAGCAAAATCAACTATTAACACATGAAAGTATGGAATCGAAAAAATGTAAAACATGAACAAAATTGATTCGGTTTATGCGAATGGAGGTGTTCTAGGTGTTGTTTATGATCCAAACATGCTCAATAAACATCATAGAACGCATTGCAACCTTTAAATTGCTCTGAAATCTCCTCTAACTTAAAATTCGAATTTGAGTTTTTGGATGAAATTTGAAGTTTTGAAACTGGTTCTGGAGGTTGTGAATTCGTGAATAGTGCTTGTCTTCATGTTGTTTATATATGGGTGAATGAAACTAGGTCAAGAGTTTAACAAATTTGTGGATATTTGATCTTTGGGAGATTGAAATATATTTGATCTTAAAACTTGAAAATCCTTGATCTAGCCTTGCTATTTTGGTATGATCCTCATTATTTTTGTATCAATCAAGTCTAAATATGTTTTAAGACTTTCTAGAAACCAAATCAAATTAAATATTCATCCATTCATATTTTATTTGAATTTAAAATGATTTTTAACATAAAAAATCATAATAAATAAAAATAAAATGAATAAAATTATGAATAAATAAATTTAATTTCGTGCATGATGTCATGGAAGTGTTTGGGTCATAAAAAAGCAAGCCCATTTGGTGAATTATGGTTTTAAGACCCCATTTGCTTCATAAACCTCTCAAAAATTTCCCAACTTTGCAAGGGCACAAATCCTTCAATTTTAATGCTATGAAGGCGTTCTTGGACATTTTGGAAAGCTTAAAGAGTCCTCTAACCAAAATATTTGGTATCATGTCCATATCTTTTACCATTCTCAAGTTATGCTCTTTGGAAGTTGTTGACTTTTTGTTGACTTTTAAAAGGACCTATAATGTCTTAGCTCATACCTTCCAAATGAAGCATTTTTGGGCTTGGCTTGTGAGACACAAAGTTGTAGAGAATTCAATTTCCTTAAAAATGAGATTTGGATGGAAAATATTTGATGAAGCATGTGAAAGTTATGGCTGGTCAAAGTTCAGTTGACTTTTCCTATGAAAACCCTAATTTAGAAACTCCTGATTCTTGATGATCTGAAATCTCCTTGATGAATCATGATCAACCTTTTATCAAATGATGAATTTTACCTCATATACTTGATGTTGGCAAAAAATATGAAGTTTGACTTTGGTTTGGCCACAGTTGACCTTAGTTTGACTTTTTAACTGTTTTGACTGATTTTAACCTATCTGATCATCTGACTGAGCAAATCTTTTGGGAAAGTCTTGAAACTTGACATGGGGATTCTTGAACAAATATAAGATGCTATGAAGCTCACTTGAAGTCTTGGAAGTCCATTTAGCCTGATGAAAGTCAAAACCCTAGTTTAGGATGCATTGCTTAGGAGGATGCATTGTCTGAGGGAATTGTCAAACTTGTCAACCAATTGTGAACCTTGTGAACCTCATGAGATGTCTTGTGAACCTTGTGAATCTTGTGAACCTTTTAGTACACAATGTCTTGTCTTGTGGAAGGCAAATTTTGGGGTGCAACAGATGGGTTAAGGGTTTTACGGTCCTCAGTATGATCAGCTCAAGGTCAGAAAATAATGCCACGTATGATTACTCATCATGACATTGATAATCCAAGAGAGCCTAACCGAGTGGAGATTATCAAATTGATATAGCTTTGGACTACTCCATCCCTTATCACTTCGAATATCGCCGTCCTATCATAAGTTCAACTCAGATCCGAGTTAGAATCTATCTCACTCACAGAGGATCACCAAAACCGAAACAGAACAAACAAATAACAAACAAATCAAACCAAAGCAGTAAATAAATCAAAGTAGGCTGAATCCACTTAGAGATTAATCCCCAGCAGAGTCGCCACTTTTCTGTAGCGGTAAAATCATGAGTGTAAGTTATTGATTAACTTAACTCAAGGTAAACAGAGTCGCCACCGCGCTTTTATTTTATTCCAAGAGGAAAAGGAAAAAAGAGCGAATAAATCCTAATGACTGTGTTTTGAAGAAAACACCCAGGCCAATTGTTCTTTGAAAGATTGGATCTCGAAGTAACTGCCCCAGTTTGGTTGAAATTTGAATACATGCCTCAGACTAATGGCTCTTTGAGAGATTTGAATCTCGAAGTGATTGCCCCAGCTTGGCTGAATTTTGAAGAGATTGCTCGTCATGATTGCCCCGGATTGGCTAGCTCTTCCCACGACTGGTTGGTAAAGTCCCCACTCAATGGAGTTTTATTTTGGAAAAGTGCATCTCAATAGATTGACCTTCGGAAGTTTCAAAATTCTCAACTTGGCAAGATTAAGCTTCTGGACTGAGATTCCATATGTAAACTTTTATGATGCCAAACAAATGTATGTAAGCAGAAAATGTTTATTTTAAGAATGAAAATTCTAATGTAACACACATGTTAATCTTGAAGTTTTACTGTAAAAAGATGTCGTCAACCTTTGTGAGTGAATCACTGGTTAAGATACGACATTGATTTTTGATGAATGAAAGCATGCACATGCAACACCAACAAAGAACTTTTAGCACAACTCATAGGAGTCAGGAACACGATCTTGTGGTAGTACGCTCTCGAAATAACCCTGTTTCAATTAGGACTTTTGAGGGTTGTGTCGTGGTCTGGTTCACGGTTATAGAAATAAAGGATATAGGCTCGAAATTTATTTGTGCCCACCCATCTTCGTGATGTTCTCCATTCCTATTTTCAGCTAGCTTTCACAAGCGTTCACCTCTCAAAAAGGGTTTTGTGATGGTTAAGGAACCAATGACACTAACAGTTTTAAACACTAATCAGGTTGTTGTTTGGAGTCAGTCGCCCCTTCGCCTTTCGTGTCTGTATCACACGACTTTATTCTTATTCAAGGATCTTTCTTGTGTAATCCTTTTCGTCTTTCGCTTTTGCATTATTTTACTTATCCCTAACTTTTGCCTGGACTGATTCTTGTGAATCTTTGATTGTGAAGTCCAGCGGGATGCCCTAATTTTTGCCTAAGTCGCTTGTTTCCAAGTTTCGACTTAGCGGGCTTTCTCATTCATTTTATTTTCAATTCTTTTTTTTTTGAACAAATCGTGTGACACTGTTTGTCTTGATTGCTTTGAAAGGGTCGTGACTGTCTCACTTCTTGGTTGATGTGGTTTCCGGTCTCTGAACCTCTTGCTTGGGATAACCATTGTGGTTTCTGGTCATTGGACCTCCTAATTTGGTACAACGAAAGGCAATGGATACTCAAATGTGCACTCCTTTTTGAAATTTGAACGCTCGGTCAAACTAACTGACGCCTACCCTGCCTCTGGGTTAAGTGCAAGGGTTTTTTCATGCAAAAAGAAACTCCTACTTCAAGGCTCAAATGGGTTGGCGAGGGTGTATCTCCCTTATATCTCCGGTGTTTAGGATTTGAAACAATGCCTGTATGTCGTCAACAGGGTCTTTCTCAAAAGCGAACAATTAGAGTTTTTGCGTTTTCATTTCGTCATCCTCCCTCATTGAGTTTCAGCACAACAGTTGGTATTGCAATACGCATACACAAAATCATGAGTGAATACGAATGGATTACTTCAAGAAAAACATGTGCATTTTATTATGGTTAACATTCAAAAACAAATAAGTTTCATGCATGCATACAAATGTTTAAACAAACAATATAAACTACAAATGAAAACGCAGTAAAGAAGCTGAACATTGTCGTCATTGAGGAGACTTGACTCCGTCTGGACTTATTGCTTTTGGAGACTTTCGGCAGTCTGCAGTCTGGATGTGAACACAATAGTCTTGAAGTCAATCAAATTCGCGACCTTGTCTTTACCTTTGCCTCTGAAAGATTTGCAATCTTCAATTAAAAGGCCAGGTGCCCCAGAATGGTAGTGATACTTGGCATTGAAACCCCAAAGGAAGCTTAATTGGAGATGATCTTGATGCGGCTAGCTCAACTAGTTTGAATCTGAGCCAATGAGGAAACTTGTTGCGCGTACGACCTCGGAATATGATCAAACTTCTTCTCGAGTTGTTTTGGCCTTTACCCATATGCTTTGGTCCTAGGAATCTCTTGGGAAGCTCAGGTTGGATGCTGACAAATGACATCTGGAGGGAAGATGTTGATAAAGTTAATAGATAAGGTTGCTCGGAAAGATCTCATGTGATCTCCTGCCTATGTATCTCCATTGACCAATGGAGAATCAGAGCAGCGTAGTTCCCCTTAATAGGGATGAAAATAGCTTTATTTCCTTGACACCACATTCAGGATTTCCATAACCGGCTTATCTGAGTCTTCATCTGGTTGACTTCGTCTTTCAGCAGTTTCTGGTTCTGAAATAAAGCTTATACCTCTGCCCTGAATGGCCTCAGCTGGGTCTTCGTTTGATTACCTCCGCCCGGAGTTGCTTCAAATATATACCTTGATGAATGTGATTCAAGTTGTCTATTCTGATGAGAAATCAAGTCAAGAAAGGAATCTGTCTCTGAACACCTGTCATGAATGTAAGGATGTATGCAAATATCATGTTCAGTTATTTCTGAGGAATCTATCTGCTTTGATTCAAGTTTTGACATAGAAAAAGTCCAATGGTATGATTTAAATATGTGATCCTCGGAAATAACTAAACATGTATGCAGAAATGCTATGATGTCATGTATGCAACAGGCATGTGATCAATGGTCTGATGTTGGTGTTGAGCAGTGAACCAACTGTCTGTATAGAATCACAATAACGACACCATCTCTGTATAGAACCCCATAACTGAGAACCCAATAACTGTAGACCTGGATCACATAATTGAACAGTCACTGATGGTGTTGAAGCTGAACAACGAGCCAAGTGTCTGTGGAGAGTCATAATAACAGTCACAATATCAGGGTCACAATGGTAATCACAATAATAATTTCTCTGGATAGAAATCCCGAATCTCAGAATCAGAGAACCATAGAACACTGAACAATACTGACAAAGTGGGTATGTTGAAGTTTAGGGTTCCTGCAAACCTGTAAACCCCTCCCAATCTCACGGGTGTGCTACTCGGGTCAACATCACGGACTCTCAAAGCCAAATAGCAATAATACGTTCACTATTTCCGAGAAATAGCTCATGACCAAATCAGGGAATCAGTTTGGCATTATGTACTACTCAGGGAGGCCTCAGCTGAGTCCAAGGAAACAAGCATCCCTCATCGGTCCTCAGCTTCAAGCACTGAATCGAGAAACAATAGTACATTCATCCCGAAGGGTACAATACTATCGTCATACGAATAGTTTGCCTTGACTGGATTCCTATGAGAGAACCAGGCCATCCTATGCGAGTTCCCAATGGACCCTCGGATGCGAGTGGGTTTGCCAACAAATGTGGTCTGCCACTGTCATCACTGGAGAGGGTTGTTTCCACTAAGGTTCTCAATGATCGGTCCCCAGCTGCACATAACCATCAAGGTTGTATCCCGAAGTGAGGTAATCCCCACACAGAATAGTTCCAAGACGGTCGCAATCTGGGTGTGGAACACATCGCCACCCATCATGGTGAGATACCATGGGAGTACAATGTCTGTCCACGCTAATCCTATAGTGCACTCAAGCCGGGTATTTGGCTTATCTCACAGTAACTCCCAACCCGCAGAAAAAACGAAAACCAGCACAGCCAGACAGTCCAGTATAATATGATGCATGGAAAATAAAATACTGAAAGCGGTAAATAAATGCGGTAAAGTAAAGCTGTAAATAAAAGCTGTAAATGAAAACAGTAAAGCTAAACTAAAACACACAGCAACAAACGGATAAACACCCAAAGAAGCAAAACCAAACAGGCGCTAGGATTGACTCTACAAAGGGAAACCGGAAGAATCAGGTTAAGTCCCCAGCAGAGTCGCCAGCTGTCGCTCCCGGGATTTTCATCCTAGTACAAACGCGAAAGTGGCGCGGAAAAGGTAGAGTCGCCAGCCAGACATTTTTATCCCGAAAGAATGGGAAAGGTAATGTTGCACAAACCTGAGGAAGAAGGAAAGGACAAGGCCTTGCGAACCAAAGATCTGAGTCCGGGAGTCGGTTACGACCTGGGAAGGTATTAGCACCCCAGATCGTCCGCCGTACCCGACGGGATCCACGCTTGCTTGTTTTGTTTCAAAGGGTAAAAGAATAAAGTTGCTGCTAAATAAAACTGCTGACTGGAATAGGAATGCGAAATGGGAAATGGAATTAAAAGAGAATGAGAATAAAAGGGGAAATGTAGGGAAAATAGAGAATGTTCTCGAACGGGCCCTACCCCGCTGCCTACGTACCTCATCGGGAAAATGAGGATCAGATTCGACGTAGTTCGCCTAACTAAGGCGGGAACTATTTGTTTGTGTTTTTTATGCTGGAACTGCGTATGTCTATGCTCAGGTGTTGCAGGCTCGTCTGGTACGAGTGCGTTTACCGTCTTGCAAATGAGACAAGTCGTCGCGAGTTCGCGTTGTGAGTGAATGAGATGAGAAGAGAAGTTCCTGCAGGATAGTCGCTTGTTATTTGTTTTTGTCTTTTATGAGAAGTGTTTTGAATTTGTTTGTGAACGGTCTTGTACTAAGACCTATCCATCGTGGGAAGCATTTACACCTTGCCCCGAAACAGGACGCGTATAAACACTCTGCAACAAAGTCTCGTGTCGTACAAGATTGTTCGGTTTATCCTTAGATGTTTTATTATTTTCTTCATGTGATGAGAGAGAATGACTCAAGTTGCAAAAAGGACAAACTAAGGGGACTAAGACACAACCCTAAGTTAATTGTCATATACAAGAGAGGTCCTATGGGTAATGAGGTTTCTAATCCTAAGAAAGAAAAGGAAAAGAAGAAAAAGAGAGCTTAGAAACTAACTTACTTCCTAAGGAAGTTAAGTTGTTTCTAAGGAAAGGGAAAACCTAAAGGCAAAACACAAAGTGCTAAGGCAAACACAATTAAAATGCACAAGAGATGGGAATGAAGTGATGCTTACCTTAATCTCCCCCCCTACAAAACAAAAGTTATCATGGCAATGCATATTGAAAGTAAAATCAAAGCATGAAAGCGATTAAGTACCATAAACGTCCTAGAATGGAACTAGGGTTCAAAATAAGACCTAAGTCTAAAGGTGAAGGTACATAAAGGTTACATGACTTCTAAAGTCAGTAGCTACATGCTATAGGTCCCTAAGGATTCTAGGATACCTCACAATATCAAACTATGTCAAACTATGTACAAAAAGTTCACCTAAGTTCACCTAAATGCAAGTTAGGGTTTATGGATGAAATATGAATGCGTATGGCTTACAAGCATGAATTAGTACATGAAATGAACATCAAAGTCAGTAGTGAATGCTTAGGAATGTGTATGAATGAATATACAATCATGGATGCAATGGATTAGGCATATGGAGCAATGAGAAGAAGATATGAGAAGAAACGAACAAAAATCGCCTAAGATCGCACATGATGAAAGTTAAGGAAGAATGGCATGTGAATATGCATGAAATGATTATGGGTCAGTAGCATACAAGGTATGAGATGAAATTAGAATGCATGAATAGGCATTAATGATTTCCACATAATTAATGTTATTATTTAGAGGAGAAGAGAATCTAGTTTAGGTTAAAGTTAATTCACATAAGTATGCACTTTAAAGCACCAAAACAAACCAAATGAGTATGGTTCAAAAAATGACCTATGACTGGAATTAAAGACATACAAATGACCTATAATCAACTCCTAAAAGCTACCAAAAATACCCTCAAGAAAATGGCATGAATGCCTTCTTAACATTTAGGTTATGCGACACATAAACACATGAATCAACCTAGGATCTAGGTGACATGGGAAAATAGCAAAAAGCCTTTAAAAATTATGAAATTAAATCCCTGGAATGATATAGTCATTATCTCACATGGTCCAAAATTATTTTATAAAATTATGCACCAAAGTGCCAAAACAAATTCTTTGATTAGCAAGGTAACCAAAGATGATCACCGAAAAACACCTCCACAAAGTGGACCAAAAAGGGCACTAAAAATTATGAAAAAAATGCCTAAGGAGCATCAAAATGTCACAAATTACAGTGATTAATCACACACAAAAAATAGGTTTCACACCTATGGGGAAAAATCGATTTCGGTTCCTTATGCCAAAACCCTCCTTTTTGGGACAGCTTGTGATCTAAAATCCAAATAAAATATTGAAACCACCCAAATC
Source organism: Lathyrus aphaca (assembly GCA_963966055.1). Classification (NCBI taxonomy): domain Eukaryota; kingdom Viridiplantae; phylum Streptophyta; class Magnoliopsida; order Fabales; family Fabaceae; genus Lathyrus; species Lathyrus aphaca. The sequence continues at coordinate 116,122,445 of OZ014524.1, read as the reverse complement.
TGGAAACAAAAAATATGACAAATTAATTAAGAGGATGAGGATCACTCATGAATTTTTCCAGAACTTTATCCCACCTAAAACTATTTTTAAAAATTGCGACGAAATGGGAAAAAAAGTGGATTTTAAGGGGAAGTGAAAGGAAGTGATCCTAATGGTTCATAACCTAATCCCTAAATTCCGAAATCGATACATATCATCAAATATCACAAATAAATCCAGTGCCTCAGATGGGAGGGCTCAATATGCACCTTAAGTTATATGGTCCTAAGCCGCATACAACTATAATGATGCTTAAAAGTGGAGAATCGATATTACTTACTTGATCGAAGTGCCGATTCTTCACATAAAAGAAATCCGAAAAACCTCAAGCAAGGTCTTGTAATCTCCATAAGCAAAATAAATGCTTATCTTCCATAATCAATTTATGAAGATCCACCATAATCGAAATCGATCCAATATCGATCAAAACACTTATGAACCATTTAATCCAAAATTAATTCACAACTATAATTAAAATTGTCAACAAAAATATCAATAACTGGCAAGAACAATTTACAATTAATTTAATTGAAATTCTAACAAGAGCATTAGTTAACAAAACTAGCAAAATGTTAATCGAACTTTTCGAGAAGATGTTAGAAACTAACAAGGAAATCAAATTCCCAAAATTAGCAAGAAATCAACTAATTGAAATGGGAGCCACTAACCACAATTAAAAAAAATCAACCATGACTTAATCAAAGACTAATCACCAATTTAATCCTAAAAATCAAAAACCATTTGCCAAAAACCAAGGGAATAATAAAATAAATAAATAAAATTGCTGGAGAGGGTGTATATTGAAATTGGTAGGTATGGATGGAACTACAATGGCCAAAAGGCCCAATTCACTAGCACAGGGAGGGGTGAATGTCCAATTGAGGGCTTGTAGATAGCATTTCCCTGGGCTGAACATACGAACCCGGTCCAGCCACCAGTTCGCTATCACTTGGAAAAACCTAGAATTGAAAACACAGAAGTCATCTTCTTCAAAATGCATAGGCCGCTACTTCTTCTTTCCTCCGTGATACTCGTCGGACACAAACCAGCCTCATCAGAAAAAGGAGACACTCCTTCACGCCATCAACAAATATCGTCGGAAAACCACAGCCTCCGCCACCATTATCAGACTTGCTTCAAGCTCTTCGAGTTCGCGATCGCACCTTTGCACGAGTTCGATCGTTCTTCGCTAACCAACCGTAAAATATATACGAAGCCTCCGCCACCATTGCTTCGTCCTCGCGATGTTTTCATGTTCGTCAGAACGGATCTGGTCCTCTAACATCTTCTTCGTCTCAACCTGCTACTTTCAAGAAAATGATTCAACCATCAAGGACCCTAATAAAATCTCAGCGATATATGTTTTCATCATCTTCTTGCTCCAAACAAAAACTTATCCAACAACAGAAAACCGATTCCTGGCTTCAACGCCGTCGACAACGCACTAGCTGAATCAAGTCAGCTCCAAAAGCGGCAAAAAGACCTTCATCTGGCTCGAGAAACCTCAAATCATAGCACCATTCTAAGCACGTATAAGACGGAGAATTAATATTGATTGGAGTACTCACATCGACTCAGTGTCTCATTTTGGTAAGCATCGAAAGTTCGATATCTCTCGCTTTTCTTACTGACGCGGTTTTCTCTTCTCACTGATGCGGCTCTGAGTTTCGTTGTGGTTCGTGATGCAATGTTGTTGATGTTTGATGATGACGCAAGTATTGGTGGGAAGATGAAGACTCTGTGAAAGATTCCGTGAAGAGATAGTGAAGATGGAGCGGATTGATGAAGCTGAACAAATTTGCGGTGGTCGATAAGCGATGGCTCTGACTCAGGTATGCACTTCACTCTTTCTCTCGATTCGATCCACTTTATTTCAAATCTGCTTCTCTTTATTCGCGGTTTTTTCGATTGATGCAGATTTGCTACGGTGACGAATTATTGAGGATGAAGATGGAGGAAGGTGAATCTTGAAGGTGGTGATCTTTGTTGTTGTTGTTGGAGTGCAAAGAATTGCAGCAGGGACCGGTGATGATGTTGATGAACAATTAAGAGTTTTAGAAAACTGTTCTTGATGAAGATTGATGGAGGTTATGAGGATGGCGTGCAATGCTTGAAAGTTGTTGCGGTTGTCGATTATTCTGTAGAATTTGATAATGGTGATAGTTCGACGAGCATGAAGATGTTGTGTTGCGGTTGTTGACTTCGTTCTACTTTGAAGATAAAAAAGAAGAAGACGAAAATCTGGAATAGAGATTGAAGGAGGTGAGCTGTTGTAGATTGCTGAAGAAAGCTCGAAGGTGCCGGTTCCGCGATGGATGATGCAGCCTTAATTCTGATTGAAGGGTGATGAAGTCTCGGTCGTTGTCCTTGATGCAGGTTGAAGAAAGAAGTTGCAAAAATGGTGATGGAGCTTATACTGATTGCCGTTGAAAGATGAGTATGCAAGAGGATGATGGATGTTGTAGAAGATAATTAGCAAAAGTTTTCAGTGGCTTCCAGAATGATGAAGAATCCCTTTTTTCTTTTTCCGTGAATTTTCTACCTTTTCTTTTTTATATCAATTCTGATTCCATGGATCAATAGTTTTCCCTTTCTATTATTTTTCTTCTAATGATTTTTCTTGAAAGTTGTAACTGAATTCAGTTAAAACTTGTAACTGGATTTTAGATCTTTTTCTGTTATATCAGTTGAGAAACTATTGTATTCAGAATGAATATTTGTAGCTGTATTGTATTTTCTGTTTTTTTTTTTGTCATAAACTTCCCTCCTGTTATGTATTTTCCACTGATAAATGCATTCTTGATTTATCCTTTTTTGTTATATGGACTTGAGATGAATACAATGGATCAAGTGTGAACTTATTTTGTAAATAAGGCCCAAAAAACTAAATTCACCATTAGAAGAAAAAAAACTTCAATTAATAATAAATCTAATTAATATTGGGCCCCTTTTTAAAGGGAATGAATATCTAGACATGGTTTAGAAATATAGACGGACCCATGAATAATCGGATGACCCAATGAATTCGACTATGATTATTAGGTAATGCCCCGAGGTTTGAAACATATATTAAATGGATTGAATGGTTATTGAGAAATGGAGTATTTCGATAATTGGACTTTTTCCTTAAAAAGAAAAGAAAAGGAGGATTGGACCTTGTGGACTAAATGAATTCAAAGGTGGTATGTAGTTTATAATTGAATCAAGATGAGTATGACTCGACATGGATATCGATTAGTTACATGAATATACAAATGAATACTGAAGTGGTTTAGAAAAAAAAAGACAGGCTTAAATCGAGTGAACTGTGGAATTGAGTATAAACTTGAACACCTCATTTCCAAACAAACCAATGACCATACACTTTTACTTAACTCAAGTCGAATATTTGAGCACAAACCATTTCCCCAGAATTATGACGGTCACACGATCAACATTTCGAATTCATCAGATAACCATACATAGGATGTGAAGCCCTAAATCCATAATCCATGAAACAAACTCCAGTGAAAGAGAAACCACCAACCCATGGAATAATCTGGTTCTCCATGGGGCATTAATCCCATGCCTGAGGTAATCAATGCAGATGTATGATTGTAAGTGTTATGACCTAATGGGAGATGCATATGAATATGAAGCGATAAACCAGTTAAGGTGAAAAGAATGAGGGCAAATTTTGAGGTATTACAGCTACCTTCAAAGAAGAAGAAAGAAAATGCAGCGGCCTCTCAATCGCGGACCTCTCTCTTCACTAAAATCCGATCTCGCTCTTCTTCCTCTCTCGCTGAAATCCGACAGCGGCCAACACAACCACAATCTCAACCTCTTCTTCTTCTTTCTCAATCGTGGATAACAAAAGGAGAGATTGAAGAGCTTTTCTAATGGATTTGGTTTAGAGATTTGTAGAGATGAGTTGAAGAATTGGTGAGGGAATTGAAAATGTAATTCTCATTTTGGGCAGGGATTTAGGAGGCTTTTTAAGCTTGGAGTTTGAATGAGAGAGGTCTTCAATTTATAGAAGAAATTGTGCTGAAATTTGAAAATATTTGTTGTCGTTTTGATGAATTGCAAGGCGTTTCGTATCATGAAATTGTTTTGATGAATTGCAGGGCGTTGCGTTTCATTCTCATGCTGATGCGTTTTGATGTTGGTTTTGGTGTGCGTTCTGCGTGCGTGTATCAACTTGTGCAGGGAATCAGCGGCTTGTGTAGCGTGTGAATTGAAGTGCGTATTCAGGTGTGTATGTCTGCGTTTTATCCTTGTTTCCTCTGCGTTTTGAGTGTGGTGTTAAAGTGTGAGTGTTGTTCACGTGAGTTTGATGGCTTGGCTGGTGAGTGTGAAAGGCAGAAGTACGGCTTGAAGAATGTGCAGCGTGAGGTAGTTGGCTGTATGTTTGGAAGGTAACTGGCTTTGGTGCAAAAGTAGCTGGGAACTCACGTGATATTTTAGCAAGTGGCTGGGAAAAATTGTTTTCTTTTTCCTTTTCTTATTTTGTAGAAAAATGATATAAGTGGAAATAATTGGTAATAGACTATATAAATGGGCTTAAAAAAATTGGGCTTGTTGGAATTTGGTGAGAATTATAAAAGGAATATGGAAATTGTAGAATTTTTTTTAATATTGATCAATGGGAAAAAAGAAAATTTAAATGGTGATATATATAAAAAATAAGTTATTTGGAATTGGTTTTTATGGAAATTAGAAAATGAAATGGATAATAAAATAAAAATGGATAAAATCAAAAATAGGATTTAAGAAATGGTAATTAGGATAATAGTGAATAGAATTGGATAATGGTTATAAACGAATGATGGTTTAATCGAAAAAATGGATGATGAATTAATGGATGATAAGAAAAATGAATAGGAATGAATAATGACTATATAAAAAAATGATGGTCTAATTAAAAAAAATAGGTAATGGATGAAGTGATGATTTCTAAGCCCATAACCAACTTCTGATTTTTTCCACAAGCCACCTGATTAAACTAAACACCATCATTCTGGAACCACTGAATAGATCACAACTTTGTCACCTAAGCCACAACCAATTGAATCGTCTGAAAATTGCTTTGATTATCTGAATTCATGCTGAGGAAAATAAATCCACAGATGAACCACTGATGAACCACTGATGAACTGACAAACTTCACACACAACACAATTTGAATTTTGAACACGTATTGTCTGAGAAATGAACCACTGGCACAAATAACGTGCAGTTGAAACAATATTTTGATAGTTTGACCAAGATTAGGTTAAACGTCCATCTGAATCGAATCATAATTGAACAACCACATCTGAATTGAAAATACTGTCTTATCTTTTGAAAACCTGCAACACAGAGAAGAAGAAGAAGCAAACTGCCACATATTTTTTTGTATTTTGGTTAGAGGTTAGTAAATATAAGCAAATAAAAGTAAGTAAGAACACGGTGATCCCCTGTGAGGTATAGACCCGCAACCGAGAAGGATAAACGAACCAGGTGTGATCTTGTTTGTATGCAAGATGCAGATGAAATGCGAAGAAATCTTAGGGCAAAAATTAGGGTATTACAGTCCCCAACATATTGAGGGAAATGCATCGAGGAATCAAAGCCCATCATCCCGGTGGAAGGTCGCTGACACGCAAGGCCCTACGAGCAGGCTACTATTGGCCGACTATGCAACACGACTCCAAAGAGCACGTAAAAAAATGCGACAAATGCTAACGACACGCCGAAATGCATCTCGCACCTCCCAACGAGCTAAAAACGCTCTCCTCACCTTGGCCCTTCGCCTGGTGGGGCATGGACATCCTCGGCCCATTCGTGACCGCCTCTTACCAAAACAAATACCTCATCGTAGGGGTGGACTACTTCACTAAGTGGATCGAAGCAGAAGCACTAGCCAAAATAACGGCACAGAACATTCTTCGATTTTTCAAACGAAACATCCTTCCACGGTTCGGCATACCCCAAGTCCTCATCACCGAAAATGAACGCAATTCATGGATGGAGGATTCCAGGACTTCGTCGCCAACCTAGGCACTAAACAACATTTCACGTCCGCCGACCACCCTTAAACCAACGGGCAGGCTGAGGCGGCCAACTGGATAATCCTGCGCGGACTAAAACGCAGACTCGGCGAGGCAAATAGGGCATGGGTTGAGGAACTACACAGTGTCCTATAGGCATACCGCACAACGCCACACTCCACGACCGGGGAGACTCCGTTCAGACTAACGTACGACACCGAAGCAGTCATCCCGGTGGAAATTCGAGAACCAACGAGACGCGTTGAGGCACCCCTCGACGAAGAAATGAACGACGAGGCACTTCGAGCCGAGTTGGATCTCGTCGACGAGATCCGCTCTGAAGCAGCCCTTAGGGAAACCTCCCTCAAACAAAAAATAGCTTTGCCCCACGACACAAAGGTCGTAAAAAGAGAGTTCCAGGTGGGCAGCCTGGTCCTCAGAAGAAACCAGAAAAATCCAAGAGAGGGCAAACTGGCCACCAACTGGGAAGGCTCATATCGCATTCGCGACAAGACGGGCAATGGGGCCTATTATCTGGAAAACCTACAAGGAAAAGAACTCGCTCGACCATGAAACGCATAAAAACTTAGACAATACTACAGCTAAACGCAACCCGGGGAGACATGGGAGGTACGGCCACACTCTTCACCACTAAACTAAATGGAGGATATACGCCCCTCAGAGGCGTGCATAACCCTCCCTGACGCTGGACATCTCAAACGAGCCCCAACGTCGCAGTACCACGTTGGCAGGGCACCCAACTCGCGATGGGAAAACCCAAGCCTCGAGGTCAAAGTTTTCCGATCGCAAACCCTACCTCGATTCAGGGCGAGCACAAAGCTCGCCACCTTGTTGGTTCCCCAAACCAACGAACCCAGTGAGGTCGAGCAAGAACAATTCAAAAATAAATAACGAAAACAATTTAACAACGAAAGTAACATCCATTAAGAACGGTCGAAACCGACCAAGAAAACATTACAAAAGGAGCCCGAAGGCCAATATCCAAAAGGGCACAAAAGGCCATTACAAAAAAACGGGCGCGAAGACCATTACATAAACAGAGGCACGCGGGCCCAACAAAAAGACTAAACAGAAACAACAAAAATCCTGAAGACTACGCCCGGAGTTACTCTTCACGACCATCATCCTCCTCCTCTTCCAGCTCCTCCCTAACTTCAAAGGGGCACACAATCTCCCCGCCAGCCACGCAATAGTTATGGATTGACCCCTTCGTCACAAACCCCAGGTTCAACACCTTGAGCTGCTCGGTGGTGTTGTCGAACCCATCCTTGAAAATCACAACCAATTCTTTGTTGAGTTCGCGGATATGACCGACCAACTCGCCTCGGGTGCGAAGGGCAAGCTCCTCCTCAGTCTCATCATCCCGAGGGAGAATTGTACCCTCGAGCAGAGGAACCCGGGCACGGAGCTGCACATTTTCTTCAGCCACCTTCTTATGCCCCACAACTTGATCCTCCAAACTCTTCTTCTCGACCTTCAGAGTATCCGCTCGAGCTTCAGTTCTTCCAGCTCAGACTTTAGCCCCGCCTGCAACTTGTGCTCCTCTTTGTAGTCGGATAAATCCTTGGACAATTTATCCTTCTCATTCCGGATAGCCAATAGGGCATCCTCTAAAGAAGCTGTAGAAACAACAGTCTCGGACAGGACCATGACGGTCTCCATCACCCGGATGACAGCGGCCAAGTCTCCAGCTAGGTCTTTCCGCCTGGCGTCTGCGTCCTAGTTCAGAATGGCCCTTGCCTCGGGCGCCGCCGCCACGACGGAACCTTCAGCCCTAAAGAACTCCTGCTCCAGGTAGCAAGGAGGCAGCAAATAACTCCCAGGGGCACCAGACTCATTGACCCCCACAGCAGCAGACCGGACAAGAGCACCGTTCAGGCGCTTTCGCTTCAGCAGAGGAGAGGTGGAAGGTGGAGGGCTATCCCGTATTTGGATCGGGGAAGTTTGTTGAGCGGGCTGAGGGGAGTTTGTTACCGGGCTAGCAATACCCGAGGTGTCCACCCCAAGCTCCGCTGCTACCTCCTGGACACGAGGCGCCACTTTCTTTTTCTTCTTTGGGACCCTGTCCGGGGCCCCGGCCTGGTTCGCCAGCTTTAGAACCCGTTCACGATGGGCGGGCATGTTTCCTACAAAACAAAGACATAAAGATTAGCTGAACGGGCACAAGATCAAGAAAAGAAAACAAGTCAGAAAAACCTACACAATAACTCCACGGCTTCCTCGTTTGTGTCACACGCGAGCAAATCCCTGGTGTTTATGAGACGGGTTTCATAAATAGGCATCCCGGCCTCGTCGACGTGCAGGTTTCTTTGTCGGTCCACCCAGACTGCCAGGTTAAAACTCTGCACGTACTCCACCAGCCTCTTATAGGCCAGCATATCCTCGACACCCATGCTCGAGAATTTAACCCGGTAGTGGTTAGTTGACAGGTTGAATCGATATAAGTCTTGAATAATCTCACTGGCTGCTTTAGAGACACCCAGCTGTGATGTCCCTGGGCGCCCCGACCGTTGCAGGTGGAATATGTGGAAGAAGAGAGGCAAAGTGCACCCGACGCCAAGAAAGCGGCAAATTAGCTCGAACGCCCGGACAAAAACGATGGCGTTCGGATGCAGCTGCGAGGGCGCCAATCTGAGCCACCTAAAAACCCCCATTTGGAAATCGTTGAAGAGCAGCCTGACCCTCGCTTCTCGGAAGGAAAATTCATACATAGCGAATTACTTCCCTGGGAAACGATGACATATCCGGTCCGCCTCCCGAGGAGCAAGACATTGCCAATTTACAGGATCTTCGGGCCCGATATCCTCCACCACGGTGTATGCAGCAGTGCTCGTCTCGTCAGCAAAGTATGACTTTTCTTCTAGCGGTTCGTCCGCAACCCACGACAGGTCGTTGCGCCCAGACGGGGAGACATGCTTATTTTCCTCCTCGGCATCTCTTTCATCGACTTGCCGATGTTCGGCCTCTCTTTCGTCGACTGACCGACGTTCGACATTTCCATCCTCGGCCTTCCAATGCTCGGCCGTACCTGAAAAGCAGACAGAAAAAATGAATTTGACATCGCATCAAATCCACCCTTCCACTGCAAATCTAGTGAAAGGGCGAAAGGATAAAACGCCCGGAACCTCACCAGACTACACTAGACCAACAAAGGGACATCCCTCGCTTACGTTCGAGCACGTGCAAAAATCCCTAAAAAACAAGACTTTGCTCGGCGAACGCAACAGAGCCTAACGACCATACGAAGATTCTAACCTACACATTCATACACATATGAACTTTATGCCCGTGACATGCTAGACCTGCCCGGAATATTCATACGCATATGAATTTTACGCCCGTGACATGCAAGCCCTGCCCGGGATATTCATATTTATATGAATCTTACGTCCGCGACATGCTAATCCTGCCCGAGATATTCATACCCAAAACCTAAAAACTAACCCTAAACACAGATTTACCTACTCTACACGAAGATTTGCTTACTCTACACGGATAAATCATGCATTTCACTGCTTATTAGACGAAAAAACATGCAAAAAAGAGAGGTTGAGGTTGTTACCTGACATAATGAAGACGGGGAGAAGACGGTTGCACGCGGGCAGAAAACGGTGGTGCAGACGGCGGAGACGGGCAAAGACAGAGTTCTTCTCAAGTGCTTCCGGTTAAACGTGAGAGCGAAAAAGTTCAAATGAAGTGGACCAACTCCTTTATATAGTAAGAGGCGTGTGGACGGACGCGTCAGATAATCATTACCTATACCCTACGCCGACGCTGGCACGAGATACGAAGCGACGCACCATTAATGCTGAGACACGTTAGTCCACAAGAAGCCTGAACAACGTCGAGCGACTACAAGTCTCCCCGACTACAAGAAACTTTCTCGGTCTCTATGCATGCCACATGCCCGACAACCTCAACAGCACGTGCAACGGTTTGACTAACACCATGCTCGACATGGGTATATGCCCGACACTTCCTTCAACGCACCTACGTCCGACTATTTTATAATTCATCGCTCCAGCTCGGAGACTCGACTTGGGGGGCTCCTGTTCCGAACTGGGCCTCCAGACTATATTGGGCTACAACCCCATATGTCGAGCAGATGCCCATACGCTCGGGCAAGCACGTCTGCTAGACAGACAGGGACGCTTAACGGTCGGGCACACTTCCTATGTTTCGGACACACACTCATAACGAGCAAAGAACGTGTCTGCCAGTTCACTTGCCACGTCACCCAACTGTCCCCCATTATCTCATGAAAGATAGGAGCAGTTGGACCAAGGACCAGACCACTTAGCTAGGTCTTCACATTTCTCACGCGTTCCTTGGCAGTTCTTCCTAGGGCCTAGCTGATCCAGCCCAAAGGAGAACCTTGGCCCAACGCTGGGGGCTCACTATAAATACCCTTTTTCACTAAAGGGTCAGATATTCTGATTCCACTCTTCTACTTATCTATTTAGCTGTACCTCTATTGACTTTGGCATCAGAGCGCCTTGTAGGTACACCTTCTCCATTCCATCCACTTGTTGTTTTCACCCAATTACTGGAAGGTCCTCCTGATCAGGTCAGATCAATACGTTGAACATAATACCACACTAAAGTGTATAACATAATACGTTGAACATGTATATATGATTAATAAAATAATTTAATTCAAACAATCTCTGTTACTAATGTGTACGTTACGAAAATGCATCTACAAAAATATATTGGAGATGCATCTCCGATATTAAAAGAACTCAATTTATATAAGATCGTTCAAAATGACATGTGTTTAGTGTATCCAGTATGTGTCCGGAAATGTATCTCTCAAAATCGAAGACATTTTAATATTTTCGCTTGGTGCATAAGAATATATAAAGATGCAATAAAAAATGGATATCTATTACACTTTCTCATCTTTTAAAAAGTTCTTCTTTTTAACTAATTACTTTTAGAAAGTTATATATGTTGTATGTAATAGTGTCATCAATGGTTCATGTCATTTTTTCATTCTTACCAGTCTTGCATGGAATCAGTCTAAGTCCTCTCTTATTTTCCCTTTGAGCTCATGTAGGTCCACCTCTCACTAGATTTCTCTCTATTTTTTTTTAACAATCAAACAAGAACATTATATTATATTAAAACAAGGCATAAGAAAAATCAGACAAAATTGGTGGTTATGGTTTAATAATTTGCACTGAGTTACCATTGACAACGTGGATGTACATTCCCGACAATTTTGGCGCACCGAGCTAAGTCTAACATAACATCTTTAAGTTTAGGACTTTATCTTACGTAGTGTAGGAATACAAAGAGCCACAAGCGAAGAAGCAGAAGAACGAAGTCGAGAATTTAAGGCGCGCGTTTTTCATTGACCCCTTCTCTTCAATTATATAGTTCTCACCTAACTTTTCCTTTTCTATCTTTTCAACCCCTTCCCCTTCCTCTTCTTCCCAGCTAAAAAATGGACAATTCCACCCAAGAATCCCATCTCCGATCCGATAACAATTCCGTCACCTATGATTCTCCTCATCCTCTTTACGCAATGGCTTTCTCTTCAAACCCCAATCCCCAACAACACCAACGAATCGCTGTCGGAAGTTTCATCGAAGAATACACTAACCGCATCGATATCCTCTCTTTCAACCCCGATACTCTCTCCATTAAACCTCAACCTTCACTTTCATTCGATCACCCTTATCCACCTACCAAACTCATGTTCCACCCCGCAACCCATTCACCCCTTCAGAAAACATCCTCCGACCTCCTCGCTACCTCCGGCGACTATCTCCGTCTATGGGAAGTTCGTGAGAATTCCGTCGAGGCTCTTTCACTTTTCAACAATAGCAAAACTAGTGAGTTTTGTGCTCCGTTAACCTCCTTCGACTGGAACGAAATTGAGCCGCAACGCATCGGAACTTCGAGTATAGACACTACTTGTACTATCTGGGACATTGAAAGAGGGGTTGTTGAAACTCAGCTTATTGCTCATGATAAAGAGGTTTACGATATCGCTTGGGGGGAATCGAGAGTTTTTGCTTCTGTTTCTGCTGATGGGTCTGTTAGGATCTTTGATTTAAGGGACAAAGAGCATTCTACTATTATCTATGAGAGTCCTCAACCAGATACTCCTTTGCTTCGTTTGGCTTGGAACAAGAAGGATTTGAGATACATGGCAACTATTTTGATGGATAGTAATAAGGTTGTGATTTTGGATATTCGATCACCAACCACGCCTGTCGCGGAATTGGAGAGGCATCGTGCTGGTGTTAATGCGATTGCTTGGGCTCCAAGAAGCTCTAAGCATATTTGTTCGGCCGGAGATGATACGCAGGCTCTTATGTGGGAGTTGCCTACGGTGGCGGGTCCAAATGGGATTGATCCAATGTCTATGTATTCTTCTGGTTATGAAATTAATCAGCTTCAGTGGTCTGCTGCTCAGCCTGATTGGATTGCAATTGCTTTTGCAAACAAGATGCAGCTTTTGAGGGTTTGAATTTCAGGTCAGGGAATAGCTTACTTGTAGTTTTGGAAAACCAAATTACTCATTGCGGTGTTATGAGTTGTGACTGATATGTATTGATAATCTAGTCTATCTTGGTATTGCATTAATTAGAGAGGACTCGAGGATTCTTATGCGCATACTTTATTAATGTCTAATGTATGCAATGACTTCTTTTGGTGGTCTTAAACTATTGTTGTCTTTCACATGTAAGAGCGAATTGGTAGTGTGATAGTCGGGGGCAAACTACTTTACCTTCATGTTTTACTTATAGCTGAAATTGATGTTGCGTTTGCTTGTTGAATTGAAGATGGAATTGACCTGTTTAATATTGTAAGTGTTGCCTTTCTAAATGACCATTTTTAAGTTTCAAATTTGATTCTCTTTGTATTGTTATTGAGCAGCCTTGTATGTATGTCTCAGTAGTAATTTTAATCAATGAGGTGCTCTGACACTTCATTAGTTTTTGAGAAAGATGGTTTATATGTCGGAGTGGTGACAATGTAATGAAAGTTTGTTTATTAAACTTTGTTAAAGCCTTCATTCTTGCCATTTATGTAGATATTTAGTCAGTGAAGTATACTTGTATTCCTCGGTTATAAGAGCTACAGTGTCACTTTAGATTGGATTGATTATTTTTCGATAAAAATCAGAAGTATACTTGGTACTGCGGAAATGAGAATATTACGATGCATAAGTGGTTATAGATGTAAGATTTTAATGAAGAGAATTGTGTAGCCCTCAGTAATGAAAAAACAGTATAATATTGTTTTCGGTGATTTGAGTATGTGTGGAGAAGCTTAGAGCTAAGGAATGTTGGCCGGATGGTGGATAGTTCAGTAGTTAGAGTTGAAAGATGACTGAGGAAAATTTATATGCCAATAAGAGGGATTTATGAGAGGATTTTTTTAACATTGATGATACGATCCTACGTGCCACCGCTGCCAGAACATACTACGCTTTGAGCAAGATCTTTTTTCTAGTGCTGTCGTGGTTAAGATCGAGATCTTCAGAGAGATAGTAAGGGAAAGTTGTGTTGGCTTCTGATTTTTGTTGGGCCTTTCTTAACCGGGCCAGTTTTTGATAAAAAAAATCCTGTCGGGTCTTTCTTAACTGGGTCAGTTCTTGATCAGAAACTGACCCGGTTAAGAAAGACCCAACACAAATCAGAAGCCCAGTTTAGTTTACTTACAATTACAAGCAGAGTTCACTCCCCTTTCTAAACCCCAAAACAGAACAGCTTCCCATTCCTCTCTGTTCTCTGTTCTCCGTTCTCTGCAACTGCAACACATCCCCCTTACCCTTTGTTCTCTGCAGTCCTCCTCTCATTACTACGACCACAACAGCGTCCTCTGCGACACCCTCCTTTATCTCCCCTGTTTTTGGTCTGATGCACATCTTCTTGAAACTCTGTTTTCTCTTGTATTTCTTTCACAACTCTGTAACCTCTTATTTTGTAACTAGTCTTTTGAGGTTAAGGATTAAGTCTTGTGAGTACTTATGAACTTAGTTTTTTGTTTTACTTTATTAACTCAGTACTTGGTTGTTATTAATTTCTTACAATAAAATGGTTATGAATTATTAATTAAATTGGCTGAATGTTGTGATTTAATGGTTAGTTTGTCCATGAATTATAATTTTTATGCTTTTATGTTTGTTCGGCAGGAGTTTACATGTCGGGTTATAATCTTTCACTGGCATACATAACCTACTTAAGATCTCATGTTTGACTACATTGGTATTTCCTCAAATAACATGGTCTGTTATCCTTAGTATTACTATTAATCTTAGCTCTTAAGTATCCTATACTATTGCAATTTTTTACAAACTAGTGTAAATTGAAGACTTGCTACAACAATTACATATTAACTTTGAAGTTCTGCGTAAAATCTGCACTCTGTTCTGCATTTTAAATGAAAAATAATGTTTGGTGGTTTTGGTATTTTATTTTATTTTTAAGAGATTAACTCATGCTTTTGTCTGGAGCAACAATTTTACTGACAAGCTCCAGAATATTCTATTTTGCTACCCTCCTGAATTATCGCTTCTTTATATCACTTATTATTTATATCAATATTTATATTCTATCTCTCTTCCGAGTTCTGACCTTGTACTTTCTCCGTTGTCTTCAGCATTGATTTGCATGTTTGATGTTTCTATCTACTTGCTATTGTTTTCAACATATACTTGGGTTGTGATATTGCCGTGACGTGATCATTTTCCTTGTGATGCTAAGCATTATCCTACTGATAATAAAACTATGAATATCAATTGTCATTGTGTTAGACCTTTTATTAATAATTATTATAAGAGGAGAGACTGTAACTGTCCATGACAGTTTATATTATTTGAAAGCAGTTATTTGTGGCAATTATAGGATTGTTTGTGTAAGTCAGTTTCTACCAGGAATAACCATATATAAGGAAAGATCAGAATTAGGTAGGATACGTTGAGGGGGGACAGTTGAGATGGAGTTTTCAGTTGAGGAAACCTTCCTTTATTAGGGAGTTAGATCTTGTGGACCGGTATTTCCAGAGTCTGCAAGGTGTTAGTCTCTTGCATGGTATTGATTATTCGAAGGCATTAGCCTTGTCTTCTCAAGGTGATTCTCTTCTCCTGTCAACTACTTTGGATAAGTTCCCTTTAAAGATTAATCTTGTTAAGCGGGTTTTTTTAGAGAATGTAGGGGTGACTTGTAGTTTTTGTGGGGAGCCACTGAGATGGGCTCCCATTTAAAATGGGTATCTGGGGAAGTCTTTGAAATACTCAAGCTCTTTCTTTGCATGATTGAAGAACGCTAACTTCATAATGAAGCAGTAGTGGCTGGAGTGGTGACATACTCTTTTGAGGAGAAGTCTCTCTTCCATTCTTTAGGAGTTTTCTGCTCCTAGCTGGTATCTGTTGCTGGATTCTAGCCGTTTTGTCTTGGAGGTTTATTCTTTGGAGTTGTGTTTTGTTTGAGAGGTTGTTAACTCTATGCTGTTTTCTTTTTGCTGCCTTTTTGGATTCTTAGCTGGGCTATGTTGGGCCGTATTTAGGTGTTTGTTTGGTTTAAACATTGGTGGTTGTAATTCTCTATTGTTTTTTCTTTATTCATATATTTTGCCGGTAAAAAAATGTAGTTAACCAAAAATTAGTAGTGGTTAATTGGGTGAGAGAGAACGAGTTATGTAATCAATTTTAGGATTGGATGAGTGGTTTATACTCATATAAGTTGGCTTGCTTAATGCATTTATCAATTACTGATAGGTAATGTTCTGGAATATTTAACTGTTCTTGCTGAGGTTCCGGTTGAGGATAGATAAACCTAATTATTGCCTCCCTAATTCTCATGTTGAAATTGAAATATCCACAGTTGCGTTTATATTTTTTATTCAAGTAGAGACAAACAAACTTAGTCGGGAGTATAGCGTGCTCGAGGTTATATATAGATACGATCCAAGAAGAATTAGTGTGTAGTGACTAATTGAAATTTAATTTAATTTTGTTTTGCTGGTAGTTAGAAATGTTGTACATTGGCATGTTTCTCAAATTTTAAGCCGTAACTCTTTAGCGCAATCCAAAATAAGTGTTAAAAGTCTTTGAAGATTCCTTAGTTGTTGACTTGTTGTAAAGAAAGTAGCTCGTTGCTTATATGTTTTGAAAGGGAGCTTTTGCCTTTGGAAAGAATCTATGCGGAGAATAATGGCTAATATAACATTCTAACATGGTATTGGTTGAGCTTAGCAACGATCCAATCGTATTGCTTAACAACTCTGATCCATCGTGCACAACCTTGCCCATTGCATGTCAGCCACAAACGTTGTCGCTCAAACTCTTTTCTCTGCCTTTGAGTTTTCAGTTTGCAATTTCAAAGAAACTTGATATAGAAAATTATTTTCTCTTATTCAACAAATTGAATTAGTCATCAACGCTCACATACTTCATCACTATTCGGTCAATTAAAAAGTTCTTCATCATTATTCAGTCGTAAATATGTAGTTGTAGATTTTGAATCCAATTCTATCTTTAAGGAATTTGAAATCTAGGAGCAATATGATAACTCCTGTTTGCTTGGCTTCAATCAACAATCTCCAAGGAGATGTTGAGACTTGTCAATGGTTGCTTCATCACGACAATTATAGGATAAAGTACACGCTTACTTTCAACATTGTGAAACCATTCAAAGCACCATGTTTGTGACATTTTGAACCAATCCAACTTTAAATCAGAAGTGGAATTACCGATAAGTGGGATTGCCCATATCCCATCCCATTCTTCCCCTAACATTTATGAGATAATATCGAATGTCAATTTTAGTCCATAAACTACTTAACAATAAATCTCATGGCTAAATTCCTCTATTTTAATTTTTAGATAGGAGCTAAAATTGACTTTTCCCCTCTTAAATCTTAATAATTGATAATTAGAAAAATAAAACTGATATCTCCCCTCTCCGATTGCTTCCTCTTCACCTAAAACCGAAGGTTCCACGCATCACAACAACAACCGTCCCTGTTAAACCTGGTTGTTTCCACAAAGTTCTCGCCATGTCCCACACCTCCACGTCATCACCCATCCCCAACAAGAATAACCGCCGCCACAATTTCGCATCTCCACAGTCCCTCTCCGAGTGGCTCAAACCTCGTTTACCCTCCAACTCCTTCGCTTCCTGGGGTGTAAAGCCCGGCACCAAGAACGTCCACAATCTCTGGCTGGAACTTTCTCAGGGAGAAACCTCCCTCGACGATTCCAATCCCCCGGTTCGAACCGTTCAGGTTGTTATGGTTCTGATTACTGGCAAAGACGGGAAGTTCCTGTTGGAGTCGCACCATGAATTGTCCGACGGAAAAGTGAGCGAGCGGAATAGACCCTTAACAGAAAAGATGAAGCCCAACGAGGTTCCAGAATCCACCGCCCTTAGAGGGATTAAGGAAGAGCTTGGCTCCGTGCCCGGTGTTGGGTCAAACTCAGTGACGATCGATCAGAATTCGTATGAGATGAGGGTGGAAGAGCGTGATTCAGAGACTTATCCTGGTTTGCTTGGTTGCTACGTTTTCCACACCTTTTATGCTACAGTTGAGGGTTTGCCGGAGTGTGATTTTTGCTCTCATGAAGCGGATGAGTATGCTGATTCCGACGACAAGAAAGTTGCTCACGAAGCTGTTTCTGTTAAGAAACATTATTGGAAATGGGTTACTGCTGATTCTATTCAATCTTGATTTGGTATTGAGAAGTTATTACTGTAAATTATTTCTGGGAAGAGTAAGCATGTGTATGATCATAAAATGCTTGGAAATAGCAATATTTTATATTCTGTATCATGAGAATTGTGAAGTAAATATACTTTTGTATCAAACGCAGATATGCATGTGCATTATTAATTTTATCCGTGTTGTTGCAAATTGTATTTGTTACAGTTACGTTTCTGCATGGTTTCTTCTTTGCATACAAGTGTAAGAGAATGACATCAATTATTGTATGTTAAGTTTTGGAGAACATTGGATTGGAAGAATTAGAGTACACTGCCGGGGAAAGTCCAAGATCTAGAGGGAAAAACCTAAGACTACCCAAAAGATTAAAGGGATAACTAACTGAAACATAAAGAGGAGTTTAGTACCACAACATTGTAAAAGATGCCTAAAAAAGTTAACCAAACCCAAATTAGCAAACAAGAATAAATAAGCCTCTTATGAGTAGACACCTTACTCATTATAAGATTGAGCTAGATTAATGAACATCATATTGAACATAGGGAATACTATGTTGAAATTATAAACTTGATTTGGGTCTAATATTATTATTTGTGTTTTGGATTTTTGGGCTTAGTTATTTTGGGTTTAAGTAATTTTGGATAATGTTTATAGAGAAATCTTGTAATGTTTGGTGTGTCTAGATATTTCTCATGGTTGTAATATTTTCTAAAATGTTCTTTGAATCTCTAGAGTTGAGAACTCTCTAGTATTAGTGTGTCGAGAGTTCTCCTTAAAGTGTGTTTGATTCAAATGAAAGGGAGAGGAAGGGGAGGAATTTTAATGGAGAGAATGGAAGGGGAGGTGAGGAATTTTTTTATTATATATATGTTTGGTTCAAAAGAGGAGAGGGGAGAGGAAGGGAGAAATTTTAATTAAAAATATGTTTGGTTCACAAGGGGGATGAGAGAGATTTTATTAATAATTTACATTTTTATCCTCAGGATATAACTGATATAATATTTAGAGATAAACATTTTATAAATAATTTTTTTACAATAAAATTTGTAATATTGAGTGATTAAAAAAATCATAACTTATCACATAACGTTAAAAAATTGAATACATTTAATTCGTATTATAATTTTCCGACACAAATTAAATTTCTAAAAACATAAAATTATAAGTAAACTTAAAAGTAAAAATTATAAAAGAAAATAAAAATTTGCAATGATTTTAATTTATATTAAATAAAAAATAAAATAATTTGCAGGTGAATAATAATTATAATAAATTGATGGAAGAAATAAAGAAAAATCAAATAAATATAAGAGAAGTAAGAACACAAGAAAATTATAATTGAAATAAAATCGAGGATAATTTAGTAAATATAATAATTTATTAAATATTAAAATCTAAATTACATTCCCTTACCCCCCCCCCCCCCCCCCCCCCGAAATCCCTCCAAATTGGAGGGAGACAAGTGTGATTTGGAGGGATTTTGCTCCCCTCCCTTCCCCTTCCATCCCCTCCTAAAAATTGAACCAAACACATTTCATTAAAAATATCACCTCCCCTCCCCTCCATCTACCTCAAACCAAACACACCCTTAGAGTACTATAAATAGAGATGTGATTCAACACATTTGCATCAAACAAAAATACAAAGTTCTATCTTCCATAAAGAATTCTCCTACCTACCAAGTTTCTATTCAAGCCTCTAATATTCCCACACATTTTCTCTAAACACAAAAATTCTTATTTCCAACAAAGTGACATCAGAGCTTGAAGGTCCTCATAAGATGGTGAATGGAGGTTTCCCTTTCCAAATGTTGATGCTCACAAAGAACAACTATGACAATTGGAGTATCAAGATGAAGACGCAATTTGGAGCTCAAGATGTATGAGATATCTTTGAGAAAGGCTTCAAGGAGCAATATGAAGCCTCACTAAGCCAAGGTGTAAAGGAGACACTGAAGGAGTCAAGAAAGAGGGATAAGAAAACTTTCTTCCTCATTTATCAATCGGTGGATGAAGATACATTTGAGCAGATCTCCAACGCAACGACGACCAAAGAAGCATGGGACAAGCTTCAAACTTGCAACAAATGAGTAGAACAGGTAAAACAGATTCGTCTTCAAACTCTTAGAGGTGACTTTGAACGTTTATTTATGGAAGAGTCAGAGTCAATTATGATTATTTTTCTTGAGTATTGGCCGTGGTCAATCAACTTAAAAGAAATGGTGAAGATGTTGATGAGGTGAAAGTCGTGGAGAAAATACTTCGCACTTGAAATCCAAGTTTTGGCTTCATCGTCACCAACATTGAAGAAAACAAGGATTTAAAAACCATGACTATTGAGCAACTCATGGGTTCCTTACAAGCATATGAAGAAAAAAAAGAGAAAAATTAAACAAAAGGAGGCTACGAAGAAACTACTATAACTCAACACAAGGAATCAAATTACAAGAGCCAAAAAGGACGAGGTCGTGGCCAAGATCGTGGACGTGGACGAGGACATGGAGAAGAAGGAAGAGGTGGTTACAACAACTACTCTAACAACTTTAACAATGGAGAAAGAAGTTGGAATATATAAGCAATAAGGGGTCGTGGAAGAGGAAACTCATGGTTAAGGTGCAAGAAATCACAAATCAAGTGCTTCAACTGCAGTAAGATTTCTCACCACGCATTTGAATGTAGATTCTCAAAGAAGGTTATGGAAAAAGCTAACTTTGTAGAAGAAAAAGGTGGAGAAGAATAAACTTTAATGCTCGCGTGCCAAAACCAAGTTGAAGAGAAAAGAAACAAGTGGTACCTTAACACTGGCACAAGAAACCATATGTGCGGTGATCGAAGCATGTTCGTAGAGATCAATGAAGCAACAATTGGCAATGTCTCATTTGGAGATGACTCAAAGATACCAATCAAAGGAAAAGGTAAAATTCTCATACGTTTGAAGAATGGGAGTCATCAATTCATATCCAGTGTCTATTATGTTCCTAACATGAAGAATAATATTTTGAGCTTGGGAAAATTATTAGAGAAAGGCTATGACATCCACTTGAAAGAACATAGTCTTTTCTAAAGGGATTGTGAACATAACTTGATTGCTAAGGTGCCTATGTCGAAGAATATAATGTTCCTATTGAACATTCAAAATGATGTGGCAAAGTGTCTCAAGGCTTGCTATGCAGATTCTTCGTGGCTATGGCATCTACGATTTGGACACCTTAACTTCTGAAGTCTAGAATGTTTGTCAAAGAAGGAGATGGTGAGAGGCTTGCCTATTATAAACCACCTAGAACAACTATGCGAATGATGTCTGATTGGGAAGCAATTTCAAAAAAGATTTCCAAGGGAATCAACCTCACGAGCGACAAAACCTCTAGAGCTCATACACACCAATGTATATGGACCAATCAATCCAAACTCCTTTGGTAAGAGTAAATAATTTCTCCTCTTTATTGATGATTATTCCAGAAAAACATGGGTTTATTTCTTGAAGGAGAAGTTAGAAGTGTTTGACAACTTTAAGAAATTCAAAGCCCGTGTGGAGAAAGAAAGTGGCCTTTCCATTAAGGCCATGAGATCTGATTGAGGAGGAGAGTTCACCTCAAATGAGTTCAACAAATGTTGTGAAGACCATGGAATCCGCTGCCCACTAATAGTGCCAAGATCGCCACAATAAAATGGAGTTGCAGAGAGAAAGAACAAAACCATACTTATTATAGTGCGAAGCATGCTTAAGAGCAAGAAGACACTGAAAAAGTTTTGGGCCGAAGTAGTGGCATGTGAAGTTTACCTGACGAACCGTTCCCCAACAAGAAGTGTGCATGAGAAGACACCATAGGAAGCATGGAGTGGAAGGAAGCCCGAAATCTCTCACCTCAAAGTGTTTGGAAGCATTGCCTATACCCACGTTCCAGATGAAAGGAGAACAAAGCTCGATGATAAAAGTGAGAAATATGTATTCGTGGGTTACGACTCAAGCTCTAAGGGGTACAAACTCTATAATCCAAATAGTGAAAGATCGTCATAAGTCGTAATACGGAGTTCGAAGAAGAAGATTGTTGGGATTAGAGTGCTCAAGAAGACAAGTATGATTCTCTTCCTTACTTTGAAGAAGAAGATGAAATGGAACAACCAATGATAGAGGAACATATTACACCACCTACCTCACCGACACCAAGGTTGGATGAAACGAGCTCAAGTGAGAGGACACCACGACTAAGGAGCATTGAAGAGCTTTATGAGGTAACTGAAAACCAAAATGGCATTATCCTCTTTTGTCTTTTTGGTGATTGTGAGCCTTTAAGCTATCAAGAAGCAGTTGAAAATGTAAAGTTGAGAGACGCCATGGATGAAGAAATCAAGTCAATAACGAAGAATGATACGTGGAAACTTACTACACTTCCACAATGACACAAAGAAATCGGAGTAAGATGGGTGTACAAAGCGAAGAAGAATGCAAAAAGAGATGTGGAGAGATACAAAGCAAGATTGGTGGAAAAAGGCTATTGTCAAAGACAAGGAATTGACTATGATGAGGTATTTTCCCCCATTGCTTGTCTTGAAACTATTAGACTAATATTTTCTTTGGCAGCCCAAAATGAATGGAAGATCTATCAAATGGGTGTGAAGTCGGCATTCTTGAATGGTTTTCTTGAAGAAGAAGTTTATATCGAGCAACGACATGGCTATGAAGTAAAAGGGCAAGAAGAAAAAGTTTTGAAGTTGAAAAAGGAATTATACGGACTCAAGCAAGCATCGAGAGCTTGGAATGTTCAAATCGACAATTCAAGACAAGAAATTCATCAAGTGTCCGTATGAGCATGCACTCTATATTAAAGCGCAAAATGGAGATATTTTGATTATGTGCTTATATGTTGATGACTTAATCTTCATTGGGAACAATCCAAGCATGTTCAAAGAGTTCAAGAAAGACATGTCAAATGAATTTGAGATGACAAATATGGGGCTTATGGCATATTATCTTGGCATCAAAGTGAAGCAAGAAGACAAAGGAATTTTTATCACCCAAGAAGGATATGCCAAAGAATTTCTTAAGAAGTTCAAGATGGATGATGCTAATCCAGTTGGCACCTCGATGGAATGTGGCAGCAAGTTAAGTAAGCATGAAAATAAAGAGATTGTGGATCCAACACTTTACAAAAGTTTGGTTGGAAGTCTACATTACTTGACATGTACAAGGCCATCTATTTTCTATTCTGTAGGAGTTGTAAGTCGCTACATGGAAGCTCCAACAATAACTCACTTTAAGGAGGAAAAGAGAATCCTTCGATACATCAAAGGTACAACAAAACTTTGGCTTGCACTGTTACTCTTCTAACAATTATGAAATTGTTGGCTATAATGATAGCGATTGAAGTGGAGACTTGGATGATAGAAAGAACACAACTGGTTTTGTGTTCTTTATGGGAGATACTGCTTTCACTTGGATGTCAAAGAAGCAACCTATCGTCACACTGTCAACTTGTGAAGCCGAATATGTCGCCGCCACATTATGTGTTTGTCATGCAATTTGGCTAAGCAACTTGTTGAAAGAGTTAAAAATGCCACAAGAAGAGCCTATGGAAATATGTGTTAACAATAAATCAACACTTGCTTTGGCAAATAATCTTATCTTTCATGAAAGAAGTAAACACATTGACACCCGTTACCACTTCATAAGAGAATGCATCGAGAAGAAGGAGGTGAAGTTGAAGTATATGATGTCTCGAGATCAAGCTGCCGACATTTTCATCAAACCACTCAAGTTGAAAACTTTCGTGAAGCTAAGGAGTATGCTGGGAGTCACAAATCAAGTTTAAGGGGGGATGCTGAAATTATAAACTTGATTTGGGCCTAACATTATTATTTATGTTTTGGATTTTTGGGCTTAGTTATTTTGGGCTTAAGTAATTTTGGGTAATGTTTCTAGAGAGAGTGTTTGGAGTGTCTAGATATTTTTTCATGGTTGTAATATTTTCTAGAATGCTCTTTGAATCTCTAGAGTTGAGAACTCTCTAGAATTAGTGTGTCTAGAGTTCTCCTTAGAGTACTATAAATAGAGATGTAATTCAACACATTTGCATCAAGCAAAAATTCAAAGTTCTCTCTTCCATAAAGAATTCTTCTACCTACCAAGTTTCTATTCAAACATCTAATATTCTCACACATTTTCTTTAAACACAAAAAGTCTTATTTCCAACAAAATATCCTATTAATATATGTAGTGGCAGGTTAAATTCTCTTATTATAGCGCTTATCTCATTTTAAACACATGCACCCCTAAATCATATGCACCCCCTAAATCATATGCAACCCTTTGGTTGAAAACATAATTTAATAACAAAAATATAAATACTTATTTTATTTTATTTTATTACTTAAAAATACTATGTTTTCTCTAAAATAATATTCTATCGAATAATAATTAAATAATTAAATTAATAAAATAAATATTATAATATTAACAATTTCAATTGACCATCAATTCACTATAAATACATATAACATAATCATTTTTTTTAACTATATGATATATTTATGAAAATTTAATTAAAATGAGAATGTAACTTGAAGTATTTTAAATATAACTATGCATATATTTATCGTTATTTTAATTCACACAACCATAAAAAATACTAATTCATACGTACTAATAGGATCATCTTAAAATGACAATTACTAATTTATAAGGTGACATATGTATACGTATATGAAAATTATATGTTATATTTGGAGTGTTACACCCAACCTTCTTAATCGTTGCATCAACTATTTTCTCTATATCTCGATTTTTTCACCCTCAATATATGCATTGCATAGTCATGTGCAAAGTTATGAATCTCTCATTTTGCTGTGTTGACACAATTTGTTTGTAGCATCCACCAAATTTTTGAATAGATTCATTAATTTTGTGTCATTAAACTTTTAGTGTCATTTCCTCACTTTGTAATTGATGACACAATGCTTGTTGTAAGAGACATTCTCTTTGATCAGAAATAAGATGTCACACACAATATTGAAATAATGTGTGAGACAAGATGATTTAAATTAATTGATGAGCAATTAAACATACAACAAATAAAAGACACAAGGAATTGATAACCCAAATCAGTGAAATTGCCACCTACGTTTGGGGGGGGGGGGGGGGGGTGTAGCCCAAAGGAAAGGAAATTCATTAATTGTAAGTAGTCCATAGTACACGACCGTCTCATCTAAACTCTCCCAGTTCAGTTACCTTTTCCTAACACTCTCGTAATTTTTAACACAGGTCCCCTTGAATTTGAGATCTCCTCACTTCCACTCAAACATTCTCGAAAGTGTTTGTAGGAATCAATATTTAGGATGTGGCAAACTTCACAAGTACACACCAAAAACTCGATATCTCTTAAGTAGAAAAAATCAATGATAAAGTTTTACACAAGCGAAACACAATACAATACTCAAATTGATAAACTCTCAAACATCGTAATTATTCTCTACAAAAGTGTGTCTGCCACAAGGTGAATGATCTCTTTATATGGAGATGACGATCCAACCAAAAATCCCAATAGGGTAAACACAAATTCAGGCCAAATCCAATCTTCAGTGAAACTAAATCTTTTAGTCAAAGCAAATTCAATTAAATATTTTCAAGTAGATTAAGATTAATAAACCTTTTCTAGCCAAAATATTTGCAAAACTACTCTTTAAAATGTTGAATGAAATAAATGTTTTTGAAATAAACCAACCAAAATATGGAACAAATAATTTGGAATTAAACACACCCAAAATAAAATTTTCCAAATTAGCGTAGTAGAGGCTAACATAGCCAAGATGTCTCAACGAATTTTGAGATGTCTTGCTTAATATTTTGCCTATAAAAATAAGTCAAACCATATGTAATAACAAAATCCATCTTGCTTAATATTTTGCCTATAAAAATAAGTCAAACCATATGTAATAACAAAATCCATCTTTGGCTATTTTTTTAAAGGAGAAAAAAATATTTAAACACTTCTTCTAGAATAAGCACACTCAACAGATAAATAATGTCTAAAATTTCAGCCAAAATGAATTCTTGGATATATAGACAAACCGGGTGAATTAATCCTTTAACTGTGCATAAAATCAGTGGACGAAAAGTTTCAAAATAGAACTTGCAGACGTCAGTATTCTTAATCTACGATTCACGTAGTTTAACCTGGTGTGCTTGTTTAAATTTTTCGACAACTTTTTAAGTCACATTTTGATCACTGAGCCTTTTAACCGGTCAAAACTTATTTCAAAATTTGACAAAAAGCTGTATTTTTCCGAGTCGTTTATTTTGCGCTGATCATTTTAGTGCATTCAGTTTAATTTTTCGGTTACTTTTGAGCTCGACTTTTATTCATTTTCAGTCATTTTAATTTTATTTTTTAGCTTAAATAATCATTGGATTTATATAGAATTGTTTATATATTTAGATTAAATTTATCTTGAATATTTCATTTTCATATTTAAGTACTAGTTTATCTCTAGTTTATTCAAAATAACAAAAGAAAAAGATATCTTTGCATTGGATCCTCGTTGAAAGCTAACATCTTTATCCACTCCATTATCCAAACTGTTTCCTCTCCTCTCTCACTATCATCTTGCCACACGTCCACTAATACCTCTCTCTCTCTCACACGAATATTCCTCTCTCTCAAAATCACAACACACCATCATATACTTTCCCACTCAGTCTGCCTGCACAAGACACAAAAAAAGGGTCATAACTTTTCCTCTCTATCATTGCCACACGTTACACACTCACAATATTCCCTACTACCACTACCTCATACTCTCTCATTTTCATTACAAACTAGTCTATTTTCATATAAAGCACATCCATATATGATTCTCTCTTTCCATTTTTCAAGAAAAGGAACTTAACCCTTTCTCCATCTCTTCAAAAAAATCTCATCATCCCTTAATACAAGCTTCCATCAACCTCTCCCACCATATATTTTTCATGTGGTTTCACTTCATTTGACCACCTTCTTCTTCTACTATTCATACCGCTACTTCCTCCAACACCATGTAAAGCTAACAACACCACCATAATCTTTACTTTCTTCCATCTTAGGTTCTGCAAAGATGCTAACTCCAACACTTTCATAAACAACCTACATCTACTCCATCTCCATTACCATATTGTAACACCCCAAAATTTTCCCTCTCATTTTGGTCAAGAAATGATGAAAAATAAATTTGCTCATTTCGTATCGACGCATACGAATTTCGTATCGATACATAAGCCTGTATGTATCGATACATACAAGTTTCGTATCGATACATGATTCAATTAATTTGCCAAAGCTTCAGTATGTATCGACGCATACATTTTCGTATTGATACATATCAGTTATAAAACTGACATGTATCGATGCATGCAGTTTCATATCGATACATTAGCTATTTTTTTGCTGTTTTATGCTGTTTTTTTCTTCTGTTTTTTCCATTCGTTTCCTTCACATTTTGTTCCACACTCTTCACATTTGTTCCACACTCTTCTTTTGGATTACTCTACCACATTCTAGAGTCTTCTACAACCTTACAAGGAATATTCCAAGGAATATTCTAAGGGATATTCCAAAGAATACTCTAGAACTCTCTAGAATCCTAACTAACTCCAAACCTAACCTAACTCCTAAGAAACCTCCATTCCCAAACCTCATGCCAAGCCTACACATTATATAAACCTAAACCATCCCGAAGCAAAAGTCTCTCCCATTTTTCTTCACTATTCTTCATCTTTTTCATTCTTCTCTCAAATTTTCCACCATTTTCAACCTCTCACCAAAGCTTCTTCTAAAAGTTCTTCAAATTCTTCATTGGAATTTGAAGAACTTGAAGCTAAAACCTCCATTAATCATCTCATTGTGAATCTTATTTGAAGAATCAATTCTTGTTTTGGAGGAGTTTTGAGCTTATTGGAGGTTATTGATCAAGTGTTCATCAAGAGGCATCATCAACCGCATTTATTTTGCGCGTTCACGGATCGAAGCTTCGACTCTCCGGTTTTCATCCCCATTTGCATTCCGATCTACATTGCAACACTCACCGAAGCAATCCTCAGCTTCGTAGGTTGGTGATCTAAATCTGCTTCTTGATTTAACTTATTCTCTTCATCTCGCCATGACGACATTCTTCGTGTGTTTATCGTTGTGTATACGCTTGACCGTTTAATTTTGTCTTGATTACGATTTGATCAGTTTGTTTGTTCTTAGTTAGAATTATAGCTTATTCTAGGTGCCATTAAGGTTTAGACTATGGCTTTTAGATGTAAAATTTGTGCTCACTAGATAAAAGTTGCATTAGGAGCTTTAGGAAATAAGTCGATTGCAATAGGTGTTTTTCCCTCATTTTCTTGGGCATTACTTCTCCCTTTACCACTATAGATTGATAAGTCCTGATTTTAGGGAATTTTCAAGATTAGTTTCGATATCTCATTCCTCCATTTCGAGTCGTTTCGACATGCTTCCGTCTCCTTTGCATATTCTTGCATTCTACTTGTTAATTGTGCCTAATTGACTTGTAAATCATTGTTGCCATCTTCAAGCCTTTCATTTAGCGTGCTTACATGTGTTTAACATTCTGTTTTGACTTCATCTCCATGATCCATAAACATTGGCATGATTCATGATTGCATTACATGAGGTATGATGCATGAACATAAATGTGCACTTTCTTGCATTCTTGTTTGCATTGTTGATTGCATTGTTGATGGCATTTCCATGTGATCTTGATGCTGTTTTTTTGTGCCAATTAACATGTTTTAATTAATGATTCTTGTTGACACATGCACATATTCCATGTTCATATGATTATGTGATCAAATACTTGAAAGTGTATAATTGTGTTCATTGTTTTGTATATCTTTTGTTCACGAGCATCCATAGAAATATTATGTTCATCCAATCATGCATGTTGATGTTTGTTAATCATGATATGTGAAGTATTTGCATTAGTTGTTATCCATCTTGTGCATAAAAATGAGCCAAATCTGTCTTGTTTTTCATAGCTGTTTTTAGAAGCAGGAGCTGTTAAAAACATGTTGTTTGTTGTGTAGTTCATGATGTTTGTGACTTTTTACACCTACTTTCATATTGTTTGATAGCTGTTGTATGATGTTTGTATTGTGTGTTGTCTTTCATAGCTGATTGTGTGTTTAAGTTCTGTAAATAGCTGCTGAATTTTAGTTTAGCATAGTGTAGACACTCTTAAACTTAAGATTGAGTCTAGTTTAGGTCCAAGTTGCCTTAGGAAATATTTGGTATGTGTTTACCTCATTCCTTTTTATTAAATGTACACCACTAACCCTTGTTTTTTAGGAAGGTTGAGGTATGTTTCCTTACACTTTATCCTTTTAATTCTTTTGTGCATTTCTTTATGCATTTATTTCCTCTACCTTTCATGTTGGTGTTTGGTAGGATTCTCCCCTTTGTTCTTTAGAATCAACTTAACTTCCTTAGGAAGTAAGTTGCATTCTATTCCTTTTTCTTTTCCTTTTGCTAATTAGGATTAGAAACCGCATTAACCATAGGGCATTCGTTGAATGAATAACTTAGGGTTGTGTCTTAGTCCCCCTTAGTTTTCCCTTTTTTCCACTTGAGTCCTTCTTTCTCATCTCATAAAGAAAATAATAAAATACCTAATAAAGGTTGAATGTTCTCATACGACATGAGACTTTGTTGCAGAGTACTTATGCACGTCCCGTTTCGGGGCGATGTGTAAGCTATCTACCACGATGGATAAGTCTTAGTATGAGGATGTTCACAAACAATAAACTCAAAACACTTCTCATAAAAGAAAATAAACAAAGACATCGCGTCTTCTCTTCTCATCTCCTAATCTTTGCGGACGAATGCGACTTGCCTCGATAGTTCAAACAGCGATACGGTAAACACCCTCGAGTCAGAGCCGGTAACACCTGAGCTAGAGCTATGGCAACGTCATCCCAAAAAACACAAAAATAGTTCCCGCCTTAGTTAGGCGAACTACGTCGACTCTGATCCTCATTTTCTTGATGAGGTACGTAGGCAGCGGGGTAGGGCCCGTTCGAGCACATTCTTCATTTTCCCTACATTTTCTCCTCTTTCTTTCCATTCTCCAGTTCCTTTCTCAGTTCCCTTTCTCATTCCATTCCAGTTCCTGCAGCAGTTTTATTCAGCATCTTTATTTTTTACCCTTTGAAACAAACAAGTAAGCGTGGATCCCGTCGGGTACGACAGATGATCTGGGGTGGTAATACCTTCCCAAGTCGTAACCGACTCCCGAACTCAGATCTTTGGTTCGCAGGACCTTGTCCTTTCCTTCTTCCTCAGGTTTGTGCAGCATTACCTTTCCCATTCTTTTAGGATAAAAATGCCTGGCTGGTGACTCTACCTTTTCCGCGCCACTTTCGCGTTTGTACTAGGATGAAAATCCCGGGAGCGACAGCTGGCGACTCCGCTGGGGATCGAACCCATAATCACTGGTTTCCCTCGTAGAGTCAATCTTAGCACTTGTCTGTTTTTGTTTCTTTGGGTGTTTATCTGTTTGCTGTTGTGTGCTTTAGTTTAGCTTTACTGTTTTCATTTACAGTTTTACTTTACAACGTTTATTTACTGCTTTCAGTATTTATTTTCCATGCATCATATACTGGACTGTGCTGGTTTCATTTTCTTTCTGTGGGATGGGGTTACTGTGAGATGAGCTCGTAACCGGAGCTCGAGTGCACCCTAGGACTTATAGTGGTTCCACTTTGGCTTCATGGCATCTTGCTATGTTGGTAGTAGTGAGTTCCACACCTTGACTTGCGACCTTCTCGGGAATATATTGATGCCGAAATCTTTTTGGGGCAATACACAACCTTGATAGTTATGTGCAGTCAGAGGATCGATCATTGAGAACCTTTGTGGAAACATCCCTCTCCAGTGATGACAGTGGCAGACCATATTTGTTGGCAAACCCACTCGCATCCGTGGGCCCACTGGGAACTCGCATAGGATGGCCCGATTCTCTCATAGGAACCCAGTCAAGGCAAACTGTTCGTATGACGATAGTATTGTACCCTTCGAGATGAATGTACTATTGTTTCTCGATTCAGTGCTTGAAGCTGAGGACTTATGAGGGATGCTTGTTTTCCCCGTACTCAGCTAAGACCTCCCTGGGTAGTATATAATGCCAAACCGATTCCCTGATTTGGTCACGAGCCATTTCTCGGAAATGGTGAACGTATTATTGCTATCCGGCTTTGAGAGTCTGTGATTTTGACTCGGAGTAGCATACCCGTGAGATGGGAGGGGTTTACAGATTTGCAGGAACCCTGGAACTTCCAACATACCCTCTTTGCCAACATTGTTCAGTATCATGACCAGGTTCTACATAGTCCTTTGGTCCTGAGATCCGGGATTTCGATGGTACTGTTATTATGACTCTTCAATAGCACATTATTGTCTTCTCATCACCAACATTAGACCAATGATCGCCAGACCTTTGATCACATTTCAGTTTATTGCATAACATCCTCTGCATGCTTGCATTACTAACACATGTTTACTCATTTGCAGGGTCGCATGTCGCATCCTCATGACCATATCATACGCATTTACTGCACGATTTGCATATTTTGCATTTTTTACAGGTTATCCGGACTGCCTAACTTATTCAACTTCAGGCAATATAGCTGGTTAACACGTTCATCGGTATCCAAAAAAAAGAAACCGAGTGAGAATGGCTGAACGAATGCAGACTGATCTCAATGAGCTTCGACAGAGGATGGATCAGTTCATGGAAATGATGACTGGCATGGCCCAGAACCAGGAGCATCTCAGGTTGATGGTTGAGAAACTCCACGTGAATGCTAATACTGGAACACCGACTAAGAATGTGGATCCCAACGCTGCCCGTAACGGAGGGCCAATTCTAAATGGGATTGCAGCCCGTAATGAAGACACGTAAGAGAACCAGTTCACTCTACTGGATGCTGACATGGGTAATATGAATGAGATCAATGACCGCAAGTATGAAGAGCTGGCAGAGAAGATTAAGGCCATGGAATGTCAGAATTCCTTGGGCATCGATGTAACCAGTCCTGGGTTAGTACCA
This sequence comes from Lathyrus aphaca, assembly GCA_963966055.1. Taxonomy (NCBI): domain Eukaryota; kingdom Viridiplantae; phylum Streptophyta; class Magnoliopsida; order Fabales; family Fabaceae; genus Lathyrus; species Lathyrus aphaca. The sequence continues at coordinate 116,090,611 of OZ014524.1, read as the reverse complement.
GGAGTCAGAATCCCTCCTAAGTTCAAGGTGCCGTCATTGGACAAGTACAATGGCAACACGTGCCCTAGAACTCACATTCATGCATACTTTGGAAGAATCTCAGCTCACACTGATGATGAGAAACTTTGGATGCATTTCTTCCAAGATAGTCTATCTGGAGCTTCATTGAGTTGGTACATGAAGTTGAGCAGGGTCTCTATTTGAAGCTGGAAAGATTTAGCTGAAGTTTTTCTCAAGCAGTATCAATATAATATTGATATGGCTCCGAACCGCACTCAGTTGCAGAACTTGTCTCAAGGACCTAAGGAAAGCTTTAAGGAATATGCCCAGAGGTGGCGTGAATTGGCTGCACAGGTTCAACCTCCATTGCTCGATCGAGAAATGGCAGACATGTTTATGGGCACCTTGCAAGGTGCATATTTGGATCGTCTGGCCGCTTGCTCGTCCATCGGTTTTGCTGATATTGTCATTGCTGGAGAAAGGATAGAAAATTTCCTAAAATTGGGGAGGATCCACGATGCAAATAGTGCTGGTTCTTCTGGTGTGAAAAATCCTTTTTGCAATGGCCAAAGACGAAGAGAAGGCGAGACCAATGCTGTGTATAGGGGCCGAGACAAAGGTCGTTCTCAAGGTTACTACCAAACAGCTGCAGTAACTATTACGCCATAGGTTCAGCGACCTCAAGGTCAGCAATATCAGGCACATAGACCAAATCAGGAAAGAACAAGAGCGAGAAACCACAGACTTGATCCCATCCCATGCCCATATGCTGTATTGCTTTCAGAGCTGCTAAAGTTGAACATGGTCAAGCTTCGTACCATGAGAGCTCCTTCTCCTGATAATCTACCTCCAAACTTTGATGCAAATTCCAGATGCGAATTCCATTCGGGTGCCCAGGGGCACATTATTGAGAAATGTTGGGCTTTTCAGAACAAGGTACAGGACCTAATTGACTCCAAGGCGATCAATTTTGCGCCTCACCCAAATGTACTCCAGAATCCAATGCCTAATCACAACGGAGCCGGTGTCATGTTTGTTTTACCAGATGGTCCAAATTAAGCTGGAGTCTTCAGGAAGCAAATAAAGCCATCAGTATTCAGATACTCTCAGCAATGGCAACTGTTTGTTTGTTTTTCTTCAATGCATTGTCTTCCCTATTGAGGGGAACTATGTCTCTCTGATTCTTCATTGGTCATTGATCAATGGAGATACGTAGGCAGAAGATCGTCAGGTCTTTCCGAACAACCTTATGGGGCAAATTTACTCCTCAGCTTTACTCTTTCCTTCAGACGTCTCATGTCAGAGTCAGAGGTTTAATTGCCATGGTTGGGTATACGGCTGCAACTTGAAGATTACAAGTCTTTGAAAGAGTTATCGATCACTGAAATTATCCAAGACTGATAGGTCCAGATGGAGTCAAACTTCCTCAACAACGACAATATTCAGCTTCTTTACTGCATTTCCATTTGTAGTTTCTTTTATTTGCTAAACATTTGTCTACATGTACGAAATTTGTTTGCTTTTGAATGTTAACAATAATAAAACTCACATGTTTTTCTTGAAGTAATTCATTCGCATTCACTTATAATTCTGTATGTGTATATTGCAATACCAATTGTCATGCTCAAACTCTATGAAGGAGAACGACGAAACTAAAACGCAAGAATCTCTAATTGTGTGCTCTCGAATAAGACCCTGTTGACGATGTACATGCTTTGTTTCAAATCCCTAAACACCAGAGATATAAGGGAGATAAACCCTCGCTAACCCTTTTGAGCCTTGAAGTAGGAGTTTCTTTTCGCATGAAAAAACCCTTACGATTAACCCAGGGGCAGGGTAGATGTCAGCTAGTCGGACCAAGCGTTCAGGCTTTCATAAATGAGTGTATTTGAGGATCCATTACATTCCACTATGCTAATCAAGAGGTCCAAAGACCGAAAACCACAATGGTTATCCAAATCAAGAGGTCCAGAGACTGGAAACCACAATGGTTATCCTTCATCGACCAAAGAATGAGGCAGTCACAACCCTCGCAAAGCAATCAAGACAAACAGTGTCACACAATTTGTTCAAAAAAGAAAATAAATGAAAATCCCGCTAAGTCGAAACTTGAAAGCAAGCGACTTAGGCAAAAATTAGGGCATCCCACTGGACTCCACAATCAAAGATTCACAAGAATCAGTCCAGGAAAAGTTAGGGATAAGCAAAAGAAATGAAAGGCAAAAAAATGCAAAAAGGATTACACAAGAAAGATCCTTAAGCAAGAACAAAGTTGTGTGACACATACACGAAAGACAGGGGTGACTGACTCTCAACTACAACCTGATTGGTGCTTGAACCGATAGCAGCAATGGTTCCTCAACCGACACGAAGCCCTTATGGAAGGTGAGCGCTTGCGAAAATTAGCTGAACATAGGAATGGAGAACATCACGAAGAGGGGTGGGCACATATAAACTTTGAGCCCATATCCTTTGTTTCTACAAACCGTGAACCAGGCCACGATATAACCCTCAAAAGTCCTAACTGAAACAGGGTTATTTTAAGAGCGTACTACCATGAGACCGCGTTCCTGACTCCTATGAGTTGTGCAAAAAGATACTTGTTGGTATTGCATGTACATACTTTCATTCAAAAATAATGTCGTATCTCAACCAGTGATTCGCTCACAAAGGTTTGCGACACCTTTTCAAAACTTCAAGATTAACATGTGTGTTGCATTAGAATTTCCATTCTCAAAATAAAACATTTTCTGCTTGCATACATTTGTTTGGCATCATAAAAAGCTCACATGTGGAAATTCAGTCCAGAAGCTTAAGATTGCCAAGTTGAGAAGTCTAAAACTTCTGAAAGACAGTCACGTCGAGAAGTAGTGAGCAGCAGCCCCCGTAGTGTGGCAAGAAATTGAAGTCCCCCGTAGTGTGGCAAAAGTCTCCCATAGTGAGAAAAAGTCTCCTGTAGTGAACAAAAGTCTCCAGTAGCGAGCAACAACCCCCGTAGTGTGGAAAAATATTAAAGTCTCCTATAGTGAGCAGAAGTCTCCCGTAGCTGAGCAATGTGCCCCGGTAGTGTGGCAAATTTTCTGAAAGTCTCCCATAGTTGAGCAAGGTGCCCCGTAGTGTGACAAATTTTCTGAAAGTCTCCCGTAGCTGAGCAATGTGCCCCCGTAGTGTGGCAAAATTTCTGAAAGTCTCCCGTGGCGAGCAAAAGTCCCCCGTAGCGGGCAGAGTATCCCCGCAGAGTGAGTAAAAGTCCATCCTCAGGGTGGTAAGGTATCAAAAGTATCCCGTAGCGAGCAGTGGCCCCTGTGGAGTGACAAGGTATTGAAGTCCCCGTAGTGTGGTAAAGCGTTCAGAAGACCACCCGTTGTGTGGCACATCATTAATAGCCCAGCAAAAGTTCACTCGTAGCGTGGCAAATCGGCAATCTCCCAACATTATTCCAAAATATTCACCGGTTCACTATTCTTCACATCAGAGGTCTCCCCAAGCAGAGTTCAAATGGTTGGGTTTATTTCCCTTTTCTTCTTCCATCGAGTGCAAATTTTTTGGTTGTTTTTAGTATTCAATCCCTGTATACTTCAAACGTCTGAAAGCAACTGTTATCATCCATTCAAGTCTACAGTGATTGAATAGGGACATCTGTAACACCCCAAAATTTTCCCTCTCATTTTGGTCAAGAAATGATGAAAAAAAAATTGCTTATTTTGTATCGACGCATACGAATTTCGTATCGATACATAAGCCTATATGTATCGATACATACAAGTTTCGTATCGATACATGATTCAATTAATTTTCCAAAGCATCAGTATGTATCGACGCATACATTTTCGTATCGATACATATCAGTTATAAAACTGACATGTATCGATGCATGCAGTTTCGTATCGATACATTAGCTGTTTTTTTTGTTGTTTTTTGCTGTTTTTTTTTCTTCTGTTTTTTCCTTTCCTTTCCTTCACATTTTGTTCCACACTCTTCACATTTGTTCCACTCTCTTCTTTTGGATTACTCTACCATATTCTAGAGTCTTCTACAACCTTCCAAGGAATATTCCAAGGAATATTCTAAGGAATATTCCAAAGAATACTCTAGAACTCTCTAGAATCCTAACTAATCCAAACCTAACCTAACTCCTAAGCAACCTCCATTCCTAAACCTCATGCCAAGCCTACACATTATATAAACCTAAACCACCCCGAAGCAAAATTATCTCCCATTTTTCTTCACTATTCTTCATCTTTTTCATTCTTCTCTCAAATTTTCCACCATTTTCAACCTCTCACCAAAGCTTCTTCTAAAAGTTCTTCAAATTATTCATTGGAATTAGAAGAACTTGAAGCTAAAACCTCCATTAATCATCGCATTGTGAAGCTTATTTGAAGAATCAATTCTGGTTTTGGAGGAGTTTTGAGCTTATTGGAGGTTATTGATCAAGTGTTCATTAAGAGGCATCATCAACCGCATTTATTTTGCGCGTTCGCGGATCGAAGCTTCGACTCTCCGATTTTCTTCTCCATTTGCATTCCGATCTACATCGCAACACTCACCGAAGCAATCCTCCACTTCGTAGGTTGGTGATCTAAATCTGCTTCTTAATTTAACTTATTCTCTTCATCTCGGCATGACGACATTCTTCGTGTGTTTATCGTTGTGTATGCGCTTGACCGTTTAATTTCGTCTTGATTACGATTTGATCACTTTGTTTGTTCTTAGTTAGAATTATAGCTTATTCTAGGTGCCATTAAGGTTTATACTATGGCTTTTAGATGTAAAATTTGTGCTCACTAGATAAAAGTTGCATTAGGAGCTTTAGGAAATAAGTTGATTGCAATAGGTGCTTTTCCCTCATTTTATTGGCCATTATTTCTCCCTTTACCACCATAGATTGATAAGTCCTGATTTTAGGGAATTTTCAAGATTAGTTTTGACATCTCATTCCTCCATTTCGAATCGTTTTGACATGCTTCTGTCTCCTTTGCATATTCTTGCATTCTACTTGTTAATTGTGCCTAATTGACTTGTAAATCATTGTTGCCATGTTCAAGCCTTTCATTTAGCATGCTTACATGTGTTTAACGTTATGTTTTGACTTCATCTCCATGATCCATAAACATTGGCATGATTCATGATTGCATTACATAGGTATGATGCATGAACATAAATGTGCACTTTCTTGCATTCTTGTTTGCATTGTTGATGGCATTTCCATGTGATCTTGATGTTATTTTTTGTGCCAATTAACATGTTTTAATTAATGATTCTTGTTGACACATGCACATATTCCATGTTCATATGATTATGTGATCAAATACTTGAAAGTGTATAATTGTGTTCATTGTTTTGTATACCTTTTGTTCATGAGCATCCATAGAAATATTATGTTCATCCAATCATGCATGTTGATGTTTGTTAATCATGATATGTGAAGTATTTGCATTAGTTGTTATCCATCTTGTGCATAAAAATGAGCCAAATCTGTCTTGTTTTTCATAGCTGTTTTTAGAAGCAGGAGCTGTTAAAAGCATGTTGTTTGTTGTGTAGTTCATGCTGTTTGTGACTTTTTACACCTACTTTCATGCTGTTTGATAGGTGTTGTATGATGTTTGTATTGTGTGTTGTCTTTCATAGCTGATTATGTGTTTAAGTGTTGTAAATAGTTGCTGAATTTTAGTTTAGCATAGTGTAGACACCCTTAAACTTAAGATTGAGTCTAGTTTAGGTCCAAGTTGCCTTAGGAAATATTTGGTATGCATTTACCTCATTCCTTTTTATTAAATATACACCACTAACCCTTGTTTTGTAGGGGGGTTGAGGTATGTTTCCTTACACCTTATCCTTTTAATTCTTTTGTGCATTTCTTTATGCATTTATTTCCTTTACCTTTCATGTTGGTGTTTGGTAGGATTCTCCCCTTTGTTCTTTAGAATCAACTTAACTTCCTTAGGAAGTAAGTTGCATTCTATTCCTTTTCCTTTTCCTTTTGCTAATTAGGATTAGAAACCGCATTAACCATAAGGCATCCGTTGAATGAATAACTTAGGGTTGTGTCTTAGTCCCCCTTAGTTTTCCCTTTTTTCCACTTGAGTCCTTCTTTCTCATCTCATAAAGAAAATAATAAAATACCTAATAAAGGTTGAATGTTATCATACGACATGAGACTTTGTTGCGGAGTACTTATGCACGTCCCGTTTCGGGGCGAGGTGTAAGCTATCTACCACGATGGATAAGTCTTAGTATGAGGATGTTCACAAACAATAAACTCAAAACACTTCTCATAAAAGACAATAAACAAAGACATCGCGTCTTCTCTTCTCATCTCCTAATCTTTGCGGACGAATGCAACTTGCCTCGACAGTTCAAACAGCGATACGGTAAACACCCTCGAGTCAGAGCCGATAACACTTGAGTTAGAGCTATGGCAACGTCATCCCAAAAAACACAAAAATAGTTCCCGCCTTAGTTAGGCGAACTACGTCGACTCTGATCCTCATTTTCCTGATGAGGTACGTAGGCAGCGGGGTAGGGCCCGTTCGAGCATATTCTTCATTTTCCCTACATTTTCCCCTCTTTCTTTCCATTCTCCAGTTCCTTTTTCAGTTCCATTTCTCATTCCATTCCAGTTCCAGCAGCAGTTTTATTCAGCAACTTTATTTCTCACCCTTTGAAACAAACAAGCAAGCTTGGATCCCGTCGGGTACGGCGGACAATCTGGGGTGCTAATACCTTTCCAGGTCGTAACCGACTCCCGAACCCAGATCTTTGGTTCGCAAGACCTCGTCCTTTCCTTCTTCCTTAGATTTGTGCAGCATTACCTTTCCCATTCTTTTGGGATAAAAATGCCTGGCTGGTGACTCTACCTTTTCCGCGCCACTTTCGCGTTTGTACTAGGATGAAAATACCGAGAGCGACACATATGTATGGCCTTTTTCTCCTTTATTTTTACCTTGGTGAGAAGCTCAACCTTAGACCAAACACCTTTCTTCAAAGCTTTTCTAAAAAACTCCTTCACAACCCCCCTCTCTCTCTCACCATGTTCATCCCTCACCTTACCACAATAAACCTTATAACCATATACTTTTCTCTATCTATAAACAAGACTTGTTCCTCATAAGAAAAACCTCTCTCTCTCTCTCTCTCTCTCTCTCTCTCTCTCTCTTGTGACCATGTTACACACACCCTCCAAATACTCTATTCAATATTCTACCCATTTTCTCTTCTCATCTCTCACACTTTCCTTCAAAAACAACAACCATATAACTTTCCTCATCGTCAACCTTCACAACCTTAAAAAAAATCTTCATAACACCATTACCATGTGAAAATGTTGTTATTCCATTGTTACTCTCTCCATATATCCGCGTTAGAACTTTCACACAACACAAGCCTTCAAACACTTCCTCACCACCACTGCTGAACAACAATACATATACCATTAACACACTAATAACTTCAAAAAAAATCCAAAGCTCACCAACACAAACATCTTCATGACATAAACCAATCGCACATCCGCTATTAATCTATTTTCCCGATGAAAAATCACTCACAAACTCACATCATTGCGTCATCTGATTTCGAACTCTAGAAAGTTAATAACAATGATGCCAACGGTGATAAAAAGTAGCAGCTGGGATTGTCGAGTAAAACCGCTTTGACATCATCAATTCATTCATTTTAGTAGCTCAATAAAGGCGACATCACAACAATAACATTGTGCTTGGTAACATTTCATTTATGATTTCTTTCATAGTTGTTGTCTGTTTGGTATTCATATGGTTGTTTTGTTTGACGTTTGAATTGGTGTTTTTAGTGTGAATCATTGTATTAATCTAAAACAATGTAAATATTTGTGATTGAAGTTGGCTACTGCTGCCATTTCTGTTATAATTTGTGATGACTAAGTCGGATTTAATCTGTGGATTTCGACATTGTTAATATGTTGTCACGCTGTCGATTTCTATTTTGATACATTAATAAAATATGATCGATGTCGGTTCAGTCACATCACATTCATACGAATTTGTTTCGTGTTCCAGTTTTATAATGTTCTTGTAGCTAATGAAATTTCCAATGCTTAAAACCAATGTCGAACCCGAGACAACGAGGTTGAAGACCACAACCTCAACCAACCTAGCAGTGAATCCAACACAACACAAAGACACTGAAAATTATGAAAAGGAAACAAAAATTGTGTACTTAAGAAAATGTAAAACAAAAACTCGAGCCTTCAATATTCAGAACAATAACAACATTGAAAATTTCATTAGCTACTTGAACATTATAAAACTCAAACATGAAACAAATTCGTATGAATGTGATGCGACTGAACCGACATCGATCATGGTTTATTAATGTATCAAAATATAAATTGGTGGCGTGACGACATAGCAACAATGTCGAAATCCACAGATTAAATCTAACTTAATCATCACAAATTAAAATAGAAATGGCAAAATTATAAAACTTCAATCACAAATATTTATACTATTTCAGATTAATACAATGATTCACACTAAACACACAAATTGAAACGTGAAACAAAACAACCATATGAATACCTAATAGACAACAACTATGAAAGAAATCAGAAACAAAATGTTACCATTTACATTGTTGTTGTTGTGAAGTCGACTTTGTTGAGCTACTAAAATGAATGACTTGATGTTTTCAAAGAGGTTTTACTCGACAATCTCAGATGCTACTTTTTATCATCATTAACATCATTTATATTAACTTTTTAGAGTTTGAAATCTGAGGACGCGTTGATGTAAGTTTGTGTGTGAGTTTTTGTCGGCAAAAGAGATTAATAGCAAAGGTGCGCTTGGTTTACATCATGAAAATGTTTGTGTTGGTGAGATTTGAGTTGTTTTTGAAGTTATTAGTGTGTTAATGGTAGATGGAGTGCTGTTCAGTAGTGGTGGCGAGAAAGTGTTTGAAGGCTTGTGTTGTGTGAAAGTTCTAATATGGATATATGGAGGGAGTAAAAATGGAATAACAATGTTTTTCACATGGTAATGGTATTATGAAGAGGTTATTTAAGTTTGTGAAGTTTGAAGATGAGGAAATTTATATGGTTGTTGTTTTTGAAGGAGATCGTGAGAGGTGAGAAGGGAAGAAGGGTAGAATATTAAAGAAAGTATTTGTAGGGTGTGTGTAACAGGGTCACGAGAGAAAAAGAGAGAGAGATAAAAAGATAGAGAGAGATAGAGAGAGAAAGTGTGTGTGTGTGTGAGAGATATTTTTCTTATGAGGATCAAGTCGTGTTTATGAATAGAGAAGAGTATTATATGGTTCGAAGGTTTATTGTGGTAAGGTGAGGGATGAATGTAACACCCGTTTATTTAATTAATTATATAATTAAATATACTTGTATTATGTTGTGTTGATTTGCGTTGATTTGTGTATTTGTGTTGATGTGAATAACAAAGATGTTGGTAGTTTGTTGCGTTGATGTCGTGTTTAAGTTGTGTGTTTTTATGTTGTTGTGTTCTTATTCTTGAACCGGTGAATTCTTGAGTTGGTTACTATTTGTGTTGTGATGTTAAGTTGTCAAGTGTGTTTCTTAGGTAGTATTCGGGGATGAGAGTTGTAAAGTGTGTTGTTTGAACCGTTGATGTTATGAATTGTTTGTATTATAAGTGGGGTTGCCTTTCGGGGATGAGAGTTGATTAGGCTGATGGATTAAGTAGTTGGAGTAGTTGAATCAGATAAATTTTCGAGGACGAAAATATTCTAAGTGGGAGAGAGTTGTAACGCCTGTTTATTTAATTAATTATTTAATTAAATATACTTGTATTATGTTGTGTTGATTTGCGTTGATTTGTGTATTTGTGTTTATTTACGTTAGTTTGTGTCGTTTATGATGATTTAAGTTGATTCCGAAATATCAGAATGTTACGTTGATGTTTCTAAGTTGGTTTAAGTTGGATTAATTAAATAAGTTTGTTTAAGTTGTGGAAAATAATATTGAATATTTTCCGTTTATGGTTGAATATGTTGTTTTGGGTTGTTTGGACGATTTATTCGAGATTCGGTAATTAGTCGATTTAGTCGAGAGAAATAATATTATAATTAATATTATGGAATTAGGAGAGTGTTTTACTTAAGTGGACTTAGTCGTTGCGTTGGTAGTAGTAATTGTGGAGGTGTTATTTAGTAAGCCCAATTAAGATATTATAATTATAATAATAGTTATAATAAAAGAATAAAAAGAAATGAAAACTAGGTTTGTGTATAGAAGTAGTAATGGTGGGGTGTAGAATTGAGCCCAATAGAATTAATAAATAAATTATAAGAACTTTGGGAAGTTATTATTATTATTATTAATTAATAATTGGGTGGTAGACAGGAAAATAAGGAAGACTAAGTATTGGTCAAATATTAGTGGAGAAAAATAAGGAGAATTATATGTTGAGTGGAATAAGAGAATTATGTTATCAGAAAAATAAGAATAAGAGTTTGGGAGAAAGACGTGAAAGTGGAAAGGTTGCAATGAAAAGACACAAAGGTTTTGGAGAGAACATGTAGAGACGACGAAAGGATCTAATCGGAGAATTAGAGTGATCTCCAATCCAAGGTAAGGGTGGAGTTCTAACCTTATAATCGGGAATGTATGATAAATTCGTATGGAATTGGGTATAGCAATCATTGATGTTAATTGCTGTTAATTGTTGTTCGTGTGGAAAAAATGAGTTGTTGATTAATAAGTTGTTTAGATGATTAAGAAGATTATGACTGAGTTGAGTTGTTGTTGTATGATGTTGAATTGTGATATTTCATGAATGTCTGCTTGAATAAGTTGTTTTGGTTGCTAAACTTTTGATTAAATAAAGAAATTAGTATTTGTGGTAGAATTGATCATAAGTTAATTATTCAGTAGTATTTGTGTATAATGTATGGTGTTGTGGTTAAAGAGATTACTGAATGGAATAAGAGAATTGGTCTGAGGATTATTGAGAGAGAATTACAGGTTCTGAGAGGAATACAAAAGAAACAAAGAGAAAATGAGGTTCTGAGAGTGGGACAATCGTCCTCTGGCCTGACGACCGTCAGGAATGTTGTTGTTGTGACGTTCGTCATGGATGCAATGTCTTTGACTACCGTCACGTATGCATGAGAAGAGAAAATATAGTAGTGGCGTGTTTGACTTGTCTGTGACTAGTTGTTTTGTTTTGCTTACTGATACACTTATAGATATAATACCGAAGTATGATTTTAGTGAATAATTACTTACATGGATTGAGTAAGTGATTTAAGAGGTTGTAGATGAATTAAATAAGAATACTGTGATATGGGCTTATGAGGATTTAATTTGGATAATGGCCTAGTAGTCTTAGCATCAAGTTAATAAATTGTTTACTGATATGGATTAATAGAGATGTTAAGTTGTTGGAAGATTTTATATAAGTTGGAAGATGTTAAGTTAATAAATTGTTAAGATGTTAAGTTGTTGGAAGATTTTATATAAGTTGAATAAAGTTGTTATGACAATCAAGTTAAAATGATGAATATGTTGTTTAGTAATAAAAGTTGTCTCTTTTAAAGAATAAATACGTTGTTAATTGTTAGCCGAAGTTGAAGTGTTATGTATCTACATGTATATGCGATTAATGATTGTTGGAGTTTATTAAGTTGAAAATGTGACACCTATTTATAACTTGATGTTTTATACTCTAATTTATGAATTTACGCCAGGTAGATTTGGGGTGTTACATTAGTGGTATCAGAGCAGCTCAATCCGTCCGACCAATGTTGTCTAATGTCGTTTATTCCTTAGTACTCGACATGTGTGTGAAACACTGTTGGTACTTGTTAGTTTCTAGTCATTGTCTGCAGGTGTTGGTTTGGATTAAGTGGGGGAGAGGCTTATCTCCCGGACTTGTTGTTGGTATGTGAAGTTGGTTCAAGGTGATGTTGACTACAGTAGTGTAAGCATTGTCGAAATTGTGTTGTTGCAAATCGACGAGTGGATATGGTTGATGTGTGCTTCTCAGAGGAGAGAAGGCAATGTGACGAAGGGTAAGATACAAGCGAGGTATAACTCTTGAGGTCTTTTGAAGATGATTATGATTTTCCAATTGAGTATAAATTATAGTTGGAGTCGGTTGAGGAATGGTGTTTTATCCGCGAAGCAAGTAAGATGACTCATTAAGAGTGGAGCTTATATGAATGCATATGTATGATGACAATTGTATGAGATGCAGTGAATCAACTAGTAGACTTGTATGTTTTGATTATAATTGGATTGAAGTTAGATGATTTTCAGAGTTGAGTGAAGAGAAAGGATAGTTGGAAGAATCTTGAAATAAAGAGAAAAAGAAAGAAGTAGAACACATGTTCACCAATTTCGATTCTGATTTTCGTAGTTAAGGAACAACCTTCAGTATAATGGGCATAACGTTTTACTCGTGATTCTGATTGAAGCGATTATAAATTTTTTGGAAATATTACAAATTTTCCTACAATTTTCATATAAGATTTGCCTTCAGGAGGTTTGTGAAGAGGGAGAAAAGTGCATTTTAATGATTGGGCCTGACGCTGATTTTTGGAAAATTCTGCATACGGGAATTCTGAACCAGTCCCATTGCATGGAGCATAACTTTTTACTCGTAACTCGGATTCAAACGATTCTTGAATTTCTGAAATCTACACGAATTTCTCTTCATTTTGGAATATGATTTTATGTTTGGGAGGTCTATATTAGAAGAGATAAATATGTTCGAAGTTGAGCGACTACTACTGAAAATTGAGAAAGATGAAGACGAGTGTGAAATATTGATAAGGAATAAAATGTTGGTATTAGAGAGGATGCGACGGTATCGGAGAATTCATAGAGATGAAATTTATGTTGAATAAGAATTATTATAGTAACGATGTTGTGTGACGGAATTATTAAAATAAGAACGGATTCAAGAAAGATGAATGTTGATTATTGTTGTTAAAATTTTAACTTGGATGAAAGTTGTAATTGGAGCGAACCGAGTTGAATAGTACTTGATGTAGTAGAGATTCCGGCGTTAGAAGCATATTTAAAGTTGTGTTGTTCTACAAGCGTGTATAGGCAATTGCGTATTGGATTTTAGATGTTTTTGTAATCATTGACGAAGTTGAAGTTAAGGGAACTAAGAAGACGTTGGTAAGCCTCAGAGAGTTGGCGGAGCATTATGCTTACGGACTGTGGGAACAAGTTGAAGTACGCTATTATGTTGGGTAACGATGATTTATGCCACCGTTATGGTTGTCGGATGTCTATTGACAAATTAAGGAACTGATCACCCTTAATCTCTTGTTGATAGTGAATGAAATCATGTCGATGGATATATGTGTCATGCTAACTAGTATAGTATGTACGTTGAATTGGTTGAAGTCAAGTCGATCGCTTGAGGATTGTTTGATTTTTCGAATGAAGATTCATGTAAGAATATTGGTTGGGTTTGCGGACGTAGCATGAGGTTGCGATTGGATTAATGAGTAGTATAGAAACTCACAATTGAGTTTTGGATGATTTGAGTGTTGTTTTGTGATGCATTATGTGGCGTGAGACATGAAGTTTTCTTTAGAGGATTCAAGGGGAAAGTAGATGGACATGTAAGACCATGATTTGACAAGAATGTCAGATAGAGTTGAGTTGCAAGTATTAAAGAAGTGAAGTTATAAGTTGATTTATTACAATGCGATTTTAGTTAGAAAAATATGAGTTACTTGGTTGTGCTGATTCAGATAAAAAAAAATCATGAAGCATTGTGTCAATATAGGTAGAAATCGATGATTCGGTATGTTGAGTTAGTTGGAAGTGAAAGGGATGAGTTATCTTGTCGGAATTAGTTGGACCCCTGTACCATATGTGGTTGTGATGTTGTTACGTGTTTAAGAAATTTTTGGAGAATAAGTTAATAAAAGATGGTAAAGTTGTAATTATGTTGATGATAATTGGGAATTCATGAGAAGTATAAGTATATCTTATCCAAGATTTGGAAGTAGTCGCCGTAGTAATTATGTCGAACGTTCAAAGGTGTTGTCTTACGGACCTAAGCTCAAAGTATTCAGTAACTACAAGAGTTAGAATACCTGTTGGAACAAAAAATTCAAAAAGTTATGTTGAAGGCCTTGTTGATATGTCAATTTTTGGTGATTGGAAGTTGGAGTTAAACTTGGTAGACTTGATACTTTGCAAGTAATCAGAGTGCGCAACGAACGCCTGGTGTAGCGTAGTTGTTCATATGTGAATAACAACGATATTGGTTGGTTGTGTTGATGTCGTGTTTAAGTTGTGTGTTCTTATGTTGTTGTGTTCTAATTCTCGAACCGATGAATTATTGAGTTGGTTACTCTTTGTGTTGTGATGTTAAGTTGTCAAGTGTGTTGCTTGGGTAGTATTCGGGTTGTTGTCACCGTTGATGTTATGAATCGTTTGTATTATATGTGGGGTTGCCTTTCGGGGATGAGAGTTGATTTGTTGGATGGATTAAGTAGTTGGAGTAGTTGAATCATATAAATTTTCAAGGATGAAAATATTCTAAGTGGGGGAGAGTTGTAATGCCCGTTTATTTAAATAATTATTTAATTAAATATACTTGTATTATGTTGTTTTGATTTGTGTATTTGTGTTGATGTACGTTGGTTTGTGTCGTTTATGATGATTTAAGTTGATTCTGAAATATCAGAATGTTACGTTGATGTTTCTAAGTTGGTTTGAGTTTGATTAATTAAATAAGTTGCTTTAAGTTGTGGAAAATAATATTGAATATTTTCCATTTATGGTTGAATATGTTGTTTTGGGTTGTTTGGACGATTTATTCGAGATTCGGTAATTAGTCGATTTAGTCGAGAGAAATAATATTATAATTAATATTATGGAATTAGGAGAGTGTTTTACTTAAGTGGACTTAGTCGTTGCGTTGGTAGTAGTAATTTTGGAGGTGTTATTTAGTAAGCCCAATTGAGATATTATAATTATAATAATAGTTATAATAAAAGAATAAAAAGAAATAGAAACTAGGTTTGTGTATAGAAGTAGTAATGGTGGGGTGTAGAATTGAGTCAAATAGAATTAATAAAGAAATTATAAGAAGTTTGGGAAGTTATTATTATTATTATTATTAAAATTAATTAATAATTGGGAGGAAGAGAGAAAAACAAGGAAGACTAAGTATTTGTCAAGTATTAGTGGAGAAAAATAAGGAGAGTTATATGTTGAGTGGAATAAGAGAATTAGGTTATGAGAAAAATAAGAATAAGGGTTTGGGAGAGAGAACACGTAGAGACGGCGAGAGAATCTAATTGGAGAATTAGAGTGATCTTCAATCCAAGGTAAGGGTGGGGTTCTAACCTTATAATCGGGAATGTATGATAAATTCGTATGGAATTTGGTATACCAATCGTTGTTGTTAATTGTTGTTCGTGTGGAAAAAAATGAGTTGTTGATTAATAAGTTGTTTAGATGATTAAGAAGATTATGACTGAGTTGAGTTGTTGTTGTCTGATGTTGGATTGTGAGATTTCGTGAATGTCTGCTTGAATAAGTTGTTTTGGTTGTTAAGCTTTTGATTAAATAAAGAAATTAGTATTTGTGGTAGAATTGATCATAATTTAATTTTTCAGTAGTATTTGTGTATAATGTATGGTGTTGTGATTGAAGCGATTATTGAGAGAGAATTACAGGTTCTGAGAGGAATACGAAGGAAACAAAGAAAATTCATTAATTTTATGTATAATTAAATGATTAATTCAACTGATATGTCTATATATCTGAGAATTCATTCTGACTGATATTTTAGACATTATTTATGATGAAAAACATATTATATTTTTTACCGATGATACAAAATAAAAATAAAATTATATAAAAAGAAATTTAAAATACTCGAACAAAATTGAATTATGACAATCATATACGATATTCATTTTACCTATTGTTTCTAAATCTATAATTTATTGTGAATATTCAAAATATATAGTTCAAAACTTCCAATTTTATTTTTCATAAAATCACTTTTGTTTTTTAGGATCTTTGCTCTTTGTGGTATGTGATTTGTAACCACAAATAGTTGTTTTTAATTTCTAAATGTTAAGGGTATTTGAATTGGTCATATATTTGGAGGGTGGGGTACAGATACAACTGTATCATTGTGTGAGTACACAGCTAAAATTTCAAGGGGTGAGTTTGTGGGCTCTGTTGTAGATCTAAAAACGCTACTGCAGACGTCATATGCTAACGTAAAATCGATGACATAATATATATATATATATATATATATATATATATATATATATATATATATATATATATATATATATATATATATATATAAGTGAGAATATTTTTACTCCAGAAGTAAGTTTATTAAACTTACTCCATATTTTAATCCTTGATTTATATTAATCTACTTTGATTGATTATTTATGTAGAAAAATATTTTCATATATATTTAGATTAAATGATCAATTAAAGTCGCTAGATTAAGACAAATCAATGATTAAGATTTGAAGTAAGTCTATTAAACTTACTCCTGAGTAAAAATATTCTTAATATATATATATATATATATATATATATATATATATATATATATATATATATATATATATATATATATATATATATTCAGGATCAACTTACTTCAAAAGTAAGTCTTTTTAACTTACTCCATAATCGTAGTCTTTAAATTAAATTCAATCATTGAATTGATTCTAATTTTAATGTTACAATTATGTATTAAGTTAAAAAGACTTATATTTGGAGTAAGTTGATCATGACTCATATATATATATATATATATATATATATATATATATATATATATATATATATATATATATATATATATATATATATATATATATATATATATATATATATATATAATCTTAATTTAATTAAAATTTTATATTTCTCATATTAAATATCAATAAACTTTGGTGGTTTTATTTTATACATAGATAATTATCAATAAAATTTAGGATTTAATTGATATGCATTGTCAGTGTAAATTCGGATATTATAACAATTTTGACTTTTATTTTAAAAACTTATAAAGTATAGTAAACGGATGATGGTAATGAATTGACAGTGTAAAATATTTTACACTGTCAATGCATATCAATTAATCCCTAAAATTTATCAATAAACTTTGGTATACATTATGTGCAAACTAATTAATATTATCAATAAAATAAAAATAAAAATTTAATAAGTTAATTGATTATTTTATTTTATTCTAAGAAATAATTAATTAGAAATATAAGAATTAATAAGTTAATTTTTTATTTTATTTTATTCTAAGAAAATGATTAAATGATTAAACTTTCTTTAAAAAATAATAAAAAATTCCATTAATATAGTAAAAAAAATTAGAAATATAAAAATTAATATGAAATTAGAATATATAAAAGGAATGTTTTATAATTTTTAAAAATAGTACTAAATATTTCACAGCAAAAACCGCAGCAAAAAATCTCAGCAATAGTAGCAGCAATTCAGAAATGATTTGAGTTTTCAATGATTAGCTAATTCTTGCGAACCAAATCGCAGTCAAATTCTTAGGAAAATGGAAATATTATTATAAAATATAAAGTCGCAGGTAAAATCTCAAGATTTCCTGCGAATTTTACTGCGACTTTATTTTTCGCAAGAAACGAGATTTTACATTAAAAATCTGCAACTAATTTCGCAAGAAACGAGATCTTACGTTAAAAATCTGCAGCTAATTTCGCAAGAAACGACTTTATTTTGTTGGGGGTTTTAAGATGAAGGTAGATCGATTCGTGCATTTTCATGCGCGAATGATTAAAGTTTTTGCAACCTAAGAGGTATTTTAATTTTTTTGTTTTGCATGTTATGATAATTGGCTGTATGATCAGAAAGCCAGGGATGAAAAGTGGAGAAAGTTGAATATGGAGTTGGAATACATGGACTACGAAGTTCGGTGTGACAATGGGGCTGTGAGGGAAGACATGATGTCTTTCGAAGACTTCTGTAAGCTGAAAAACATGGGAGAGAGCTCCCAATGTCAAGCAAGGTAATTTTTGTTCACATTGAAGTGGAGTGTTTGAATGTTTTTATATTACATTAGTTTTGTTATACACTGATAAAATGTATCATGTATTTATAAATGTGCAGGAGAATTTCAAATATGCTTGTACATGATGGTAGCAAAAGTGCGTATATCGATCTTGTTGAGGCCGAGCAAGCTGGATCAACCCCAAACCAAGGCAAAGTAAGGAGTAGGAATGTGGCAGGTGGAGGTTCATCAGAGGCTCAAGAGGTGAAGAAGGTGGTTATAACAAAACCATGGTCTGGTTTACGCAACGACGCTAAGGCAAAGAATTGTGAAAGTCAAGAGAAGGTAGATTTGAAGGGAAAGAAAGCTTCTATTGAACCTTTTATTCAGAGAGGGAAGAAGCATTGCATCGAACGTGGAAGTAGTAAGAAGGGAAAAAGGCCTGCTACTGAAGATGAAGTTCCTTCTGAGATACGTATTTCGTCGCACAACGAAAGGTAAGGTCTTTATAATGGTTTTGTCTGAAAATGGTAATAATAGTAAGTCACAATTATCAAATTATATTCATGTTCAATGAAATAACAAATGGTTGTACCGCAGAAGCAAAAAAGATGGCTATGAAAGAGTCACGGTCCCTTGCAGGAAGTATTATATATGGTACAGGACATTCGGGATGTGAAGACGGCTAGCAAAAATGTTTTGGTAATGTGTGTAAAATTTTTATATTTACAGCACTTTCAGAATATATAAAATATTGTGTCTATTCTAATTTGTTGAAGTTATTTTATATTTATAGTAAATGCCACAAAAAGTTATTCGGGAATACTTGATTAAAAGGAAATGGGAGATGGTTTTGTTTGGTGGAGATCTGAAGGAAAGACATGAATATGAACTTCATAGGACTGAAAGGAAATACCACACCGAAATCTTTATTGGTCGTGGTTGGTACGAGTACGTCAAAAATGTTGGGTTAAAGAATGGTGATAGGTTGGATTATGTCTTCGTGTTCCTGCCGGAGACAAAATAATAGTCAGAAAGTTTTAGGATGTAATATGTGTATCAGGTCTATGTAGTTTGTGAAGTTGTTTGTATTTTGTGTAATTTTCAAACACTATTTTGGTTGTCAGGTATGTGTTATAGCAGTGGCTTAGAAGCCGTTAGAGGGGCGTGTAAAAATATTGTGACACAGTTGGCAGATTTTAACAAACTTAGTTATGAATATGTAATGTCCACTTGGGGCATCCCATCGGGGTAAACTATAAGTGATATTTATTTAGAACATCTTGGTTGTGCTGAATTTGTATAATATTTGAAATCATATTGGCATTAGCATAAAGGGATAATTTTCATACAAACAGATTTTGTCAAGGTTTGGCACAACATGAATGTTGGTAGAAAAAATATGAAACATAAGATATAATAGAGTTTTGAAAATAAAAGCAATTGAAAGTGTAAAATGGTTAGTAAACAATTGTGGCAATTGTGTAAAAGACAAATAAATAAACGGTAAGAATAATGTTATTGGTCTAAATTGTTGGCAATATCCTAAAAGTGTATATAATAAATAATGGACAAAAAAGTTTGTCAAGAAGTCCAACGAAACCCATGAGAAATCAACAGAATGAAGGGTTATTAAACTATCCAAGATAATTACTTTGCTTTAAAGAAAAAGCAATAAATACAAATGAAAGGAGAGTTATTCCATATAAGTGATAGAATTATGAATCAATAAAATTTAAAAAAATAGGTTTGTACATTAAACTTATGAAAATGGATAAATAGTCAAAAACCTTGCAAGGAAACAAAAGCAAACACTCTCGACATATCTCCAAAGAAACTCAAGAATGATCGCCTTTGAATCCGGCTCCCAATTCGACGTCATTCTGATATCCATGTTCGGTCCATTCCCAGTTGATGTGTATTCTTTTCTTTTGGAAACCATAGCGGAGTCTTCGTCAGCGATCATCGGTGGGAAGAAATGCATACAATCACAAAATCAGAAGGATTTGGTGGCATCATCAGGGCAGTTGGATCGAGTGGCTTACATAGGGCTGTTAAGAATCGAAAGGACATTGTGGAAGATAACGTCAACCTTGCATCTTGTATCAGAGAAGGGTAAGTCATTATTCGCATTGGTTTTTTGACGAATAACATATGGTTTTCCAATTAACACTAAATTAGTTTACTTGCAGGATCAACCATACAAATCCTAGGATATAAGTGCAATTTTGTTGAAATTATAACTCTAATAATCTTGTGATTTCACTTTTTATTTGGTTCTTTGTGTATGATTCTTATGGTTAAGTACACAAGTAAAATTCTTGGCGAAAACTTAAAGAAAATAGATTCTGACAATGCATAAAGTAAATGGCAAAACACAAATAAATGACTAGTAAATATAAATGAATGGGAGATAACTTGGAATTTTATTAAACTTGATAAGGTAAATTGGTGTTACACACGTACATTTTCCAGAACAAGACTCTTTTCTCACACACGGGTACTTTGAGTATTTTACAGGAAATTTGTACAAGATTTTCACACACACGATTTCTGACAAGAACTACTCTATTTATACATAAATAAAATAACTGTCACTAACGGACAAATCCTATAACTATGACACTTGGCCTTCGGCATGTCTTCTTTCCACCAAACGCTTACACGCGTCCTTATGCCAAACATCTTAATTTTTAAATTTTGAATCTTTTCTTTGTGTCGAAACGACGCACCCTTTCAAGGTTGTCGAACTTGTCGAAAAAACAGCACAGTTATCTGATTCTGTCGAAACGTAGAAAAACACATTCTTCATCTGGCTTGGTCGAAAGCGTCGAAAAACATATTCTTCTTTGTTTGACTCGGTCGAAATTAATTTCGGAAACATCTTCTCTTTTCTAGTTGAAGTACATCACTTAGAGCTTTATTTTCATGGCGTCGAAAATCCATGTCTACAAATTGCCCCCCAGGAAAGAGTTTTTGACTAACTCTGGAGAAAAATCATTTGCTGTTGATGAGTATTTTCGATGCCATATTACCTTTACCACTTTTTTCATTTACAAGACTTGATTTTAAAATCCCTAAAAGCTCATCATTTTGTTTTCTCAAAATGTCAACCTCAACCCACGTTTTTGACATCACCCCCATCATTTCCTAAAAGCTAGGAAGTCATAGGCGTTTCAACTGCCTTCAGCCTACTTTCTCCATGAAATTTTTGCCACATGGTTGTTGTACCCCAAAATTTGCCCTCCCGTATTCAAGACAATGTGTCTAAAGAGGTCTCTTAATAGTCACAAGATTCATAATTGCTCAAAAGGATTCAAGGTTTCATCAGACAAAGCCTCCTCCTAAGCAATGGATCTTAAATTAGGGTTTTGAGTTTCACAAAGAAAATTGGACTTCTAAAGGCCTCAAGTAGACTTCATGACATCCCACATACCTCAAAGAATCCTCATGTCAAGTTTCAAGACTTTCCTCACAAGTTTGGTTAGTCAGACGCCCAGATAATAAAAAATTAGTTAACTTGGTCAAAAAGTCAATTGTGGTCAACATAAAGTCAAACTTCAATATTTTTGGTCAACATCAAAATTATGAAGTGAAATTTATCATTTGATCAAGGGTTGATCATGATTCATCAAGGAAACCTCAGAATAATCAAGAATCAGGAGTTACTAAATTAGGGTTTTGTGTAGGAAAAGTCAACTGTACTTTGACTAGCCATAACTTCCACATAATTCATCAAAAATTTCCCATCCAAATCTCATTTTTAAGGAAATTTAATTCTCTACAACTTTGTGTCTCACAAGCCAAGGCCAAAAATGCTTCATTTGAAATATATGAGCCAAGACATTACAGGTCCTTTTAAAAGTCAACAAAAAATCAACTTTTTCCAAACCTCATAACTTGAAAATGGAAGATCAACTGGACATGGGACGAAAGGGAGAAGTTAGAGGACACTCCAAGCTTTCTAAAAAGTCCTAGAACACATACATGAGATAAAAATTGAGAGAGTTATGCATTGTTGAAGTTGGGCAATTTTGAGGAGTTGTATGAAGTAAATAATGGTCAAAACTTAAGTTTCTTCCAAATGGGCCCATATTTTTCCAACCCAAACTCAATTATAAGATCATGCACAACCGATAGATCATAATATCTGATTTTTTATATTTATTTTATATTATATTGGATTTATTTCATTTAAATTCAATTTTAATTAAGATAAATATTGAAAAATCAAATATTTGATCTTAAGTCTATTTTGGGATCAAATATTTGATGTTTATGATGATTGTAAGTGTCCAAATTCGTGCAAGACCAAAATAGTATGATTTCAAATCAAATTTTGACCAAAATAGAAACCTTCTTTCTTCACTTCCAAGCAATCTCAAATCCAACACAAAAGCCCAAACATTTTAACCTAATTCACCCTCTATAAATACTTATCATCTCCACAAGTCAAGAGGACGAATTTTTTTATCAAAGAGAGCATACAAAACTTCAAAAAACTCAAGAGTAAGTTGGATTCAGTTTTAGGGTTGCAGCCATTCTCAAGGAGGTTTGAAGGTCTAAGAACATTTCTTAGACTCTTCTGAAGGCGTACTAATCATCACATTGCTCCAAAACCTCATAAAACACCATAATCGAATTTGCTTTTTTTTGGGTTTTTTTTTCAATTTTTCAATTTCATATTTATACGCATGATACATCTAATTTCTTTGTATATTTGTGTTTTGTATGATGTGAGCAAGGTATCTGGGCGATCGAATTGAAGATTAGGGCACCATGGAAAACTAAACTGTTAGTTAATCTGCTGTAATCCGTTTCCGCCGATACTTTGAAGGCTGCAGTAGTGATATAAATTCTAGTCTGACAGGTAAGTTAGGTAAGTGCTACTCTTTCGATTTACTCGAAATTTTTAGCGTCGTTTTAATAGTTCTTAGATTTTATTTTAATCGCTTTTCTTATTTTCCATTATTTTAAAATCTGCAATGATTTTATCTGACTCTGATAATTTTTTTTATTCTTCTAATAGCATGATAAAAAAACATATCCTCCTCTCATCTCAAAGACTCAATATTCTTCCGATCTTTTCGTTTCAATTACTTTACAATTTCTAAAGATAATGTAACTGCTAAAGCCTTGTAATAGTTTAGGTTTATTTTCCTCACTTTACATTTTTTGTCAGGATTTTTTATATTTATGTATCTCTCCCAAAGCCATGTAATAGTTTAAACTAGGGTTTTATTTTTCTGCACTCTAAACTGTTAGATGTATTCTTAATAGGATTGTATGGCAAGACTAAAATCAACCGTTAGCTAACCCTAATTCACAAGATAAAATATTTGAAATCAATATTCAATCACGTAAGTGGATCGTTTTACGATTTCCATCTGCACCTCCTAGGGTTTCCTCTCTTGGTTGCCTTACAATAAACATGGTCAAGTCCCTCGAACGTGGGGGTATCTTATAAAAGTTTCCTACGAACAATATCATCAAGTCCCTTCAAGATAAAAGATCATAGTCCCTTCGAGTTTCCTACGAATAAATGATCTCGTCCCTATATGACCCTACGAAAATGATGATAGTCCCTTCGAATTACTAACTTTATTGTTTCCAAATCTGATGGAGACAACTTGGTGGATATGACTCTTCTCCTAACTTCAATAGCCCTTTCTAGATTCTCTTTCGACACCTTATATCCAGATGCAATTTGAGCAAGATCATTTGCCTCTTGATTCTCCATCCTGGGTATGTGCCTGATGGTCACATTGTCGAATCATTTAAGAAGTCTATTGGCTATTAAGAAGTACATAATTAAATTCTCTTTTACTTATTTATATTCTTTGGTCAATTGTTTTACTATCAATTCAGAGTCACCCATTATTTTGACTCTCGTTGCCCCCAATTCCAACAAGATTTCAAGTCCAACAATCAATGCTTCTTATTGTGCTTCGTTATTCGAACACGGACCTTCGACTTTGTACTTGAATTTTGTTAGGAGAAATTATTAACATCCCAACACCAGTTCCATTCTTATGACTGGAACCGTCGAAATATAATTTCCATGGTTCTACTTCGACATATTCCACCCCATTTTCACTTATTGAGTGGTCTTTTATGAAATCAGCAACCACTTGTCCCTTAATAGCTTTTAAAGGCAAGTATTTAAGGGAATATTCTGTTAATGACAAAGCCCACTTCCCAATTCTACTATGTAAAATAGACTTAGATAACATATATTTTATTACGTCGAAACGAGAAGAAATATATGCATCAACAGGTTTTATATAATGCTTTAACTTTATACAAGAAAAATATACACATAAACACAAATTTTGTATAACACTATATCTAGTTTCGGCATCGTTCAGGACTCTGCTGAGGTAGTAGATGGCCTTTCGACGCCATTTTCATATTCTTGGCACAACATGCTTCCCAATGTTTAATCTGATGCCGAAATGTACAACCTCATACTTCTCTTTCTACAAGGGGACATTAGAATTGGAGGACTTGACAAGTACTCTTTGATTTTGTCGAACGCAGTTTGCTGTTCTTGCCCCCGTGTGAAGTCTCTCTTCTTCAGTCGAAGTAGAGGTGAGAAGGCCTGCGTCTTTCCACTAAGGTTGGAGATGAACCTTCTGAGAAAGTTGATTTTCCCTAGCAGAGACTGCAGTTCCTTTTCTATTGATGGCGTTTTCGCCTCCATTATAGCCTTGACTTTGTTTTCATTTATTTCGATCCCCTTCTTGTGGACTTCAAAGCCTAAGAAATCACCCGCCTGCACACCGAAAGCACATTTTAGGGGATTCATCTTTAAACTGAACTTCCTCAACCTGTCAAGGGATTGTCAAAGGTGGTCTATATGATTTTATCCTGAAACAGACTTAATCACAATATCATCAATGTAAATTTGCATGAAAGTTTCAATATAATCATGGAAAATCGAATTCATAGCACATTGATAAGTCGCTCACGCATTTTTCAGACCGAAGTGCATTACTATCCATTTGTAAGTCCCTATTGCCCTAGGACAACAAAATGTTGTCTTAGGAACATCTTCTTCGACAATAAAAATTTGGTTATTGTCGCTCCTGGGATTTTTATCCTAGTACAAACGCGAAAGTGGCGCGGAAAAGTTAGAGTCGCCAGCCAGGCATTTTTATCCCGAAGGAACGGGAAAGGTAATGCTGCACAAACCTGAGGAAGAAGGAAAGGACAAGGTCCTACGAACCAAAGATCTGGGTTCGGGAGTCGGTTACGACCTGAGAAGGTATTAGCACCCCAGATCGTCCGTCGTACCCGACAGGATCCACGCTTGCTTGTTTGTTTCAAAGGATGAGAAAAATATGCTGCTTGACAAATGAATTGCTAACTGGAACTGAAACTGAAATGAGAAAGGAATAAGAAAAGAGAATGGAAAGAAAGAGGGAAATGTAGGGAAAATAAAGAATGTGCTCGAATGGGCCCTACCCCACTACCTACGTACCTCATCGGGAAAATGAGGATCAGATTCGACGTAGTTCACCTAACTAAGGCGGGAACTTTGTTTGTATTTTTTAGGATGACGTTGCCACAACTCTAGCTCAGGTGTTACCGGCTCTGACTCGAGGGTGTTACCATATCGCTGTTTGAACTGTCGAGGCAAGTCGCATTCGTCCGCAAAGATTAGGAGATGAGAAGAGAAGACGCAATATATTTGTTGGTTGTCTTTTATGAGATGTGTTTTGGAGTTTATTGTTTGTGAAGATAGTCTCATGATTAGACTTGTACATCATGCTAGACAAGCCCACACTATTCCAAGATGGAATGAATATGAGTGCCCCATGGAATAAGGCTATGCAAAAGAGACTATTTCAATCCTTTATTAAATGTCTTTTAGATTTTGTTTGAAGATGAGAGAAGAAGACTCAAATCGGAAAAGGACAAAAAACTAAGGGGGACTGAGACCAACCCTAAGTCATTTATTATATACAAAAGGAGGTCCTAACGGTTAATGAGGTTTTTTCTATTCCTAAGGAAGAAAAGGAAAAGAAAGAAGAAAAATGATGCAACTTACTTCCTAAGGAAGATAAGTTGGTCCTAACAAAGGGGAATCCTACCAACAACAAATATGGAAGGAAAAGGTGAATTAAATGCATAAAGAAAATGCATAAAAATAAAAGAAAAGGATAAGGTGTAAGGAAACATACCTTTCCCTCCCTACAAAACAAATATTAGTGTGCATTTATTAAAAATAATAAAGCAAACATACACCAATTAAATCCTAATGACTCTAGGACTCAATCTAAACTCTATCTTAATTCTAGAAGAACTAAAAAATGCTAAAACAAAAATTCAGCACCTACTGCAGCCTCTAATGCACAAACAGCTATGAAATGCAGCACACAAAGCAAACAACATACTACAGTTATCAAACAACATAAAAGTAGGTGTAAAAAGTCACATACAGCATGCAAACATAACAAACCACATGTATTTTACAACACCTATATTAACAAACAACTATGAAAACATGGGACATATTTGATCCTTTTTATTTATGTGCACAAAGTGAATGATAAACAACACATTAATGTGAATTAACATGGATCTACATACACCACAAAATGAACTCAAACACGTGAATTTATTTACATCATTTATTTGATTAAAATGAACAATGATCAACAAGAACAACCACATTTTTTCATGTTGCACAAAATAAGCATTTTATCATGAGATTGAACAAATATCAGTACAAGCATCAATTATTTCACATGTATGGCATAAAAATCAGAATTGAACTCATGTTAAGATATGATCAATTAAGCACAAGAAACTTGCATGAACATGTGAAGTACTTAATCACTTTTAAGCAAAAATCAACACATGGCATTTAATCATTTAATCAATCAACAAGCAAAGATCATGATCATGAATCACACATCAACTTTAAGTAAGCACTTAACATGTGAAACAAATGATTAAAGAGTAGAAATATACATCAAGAATCAATTATAGCACATTTACACATTTAACACAAAACATGGAAAAGTGAACGGAGTCATGTCGAAACGACTCGAAACAAATGAATCGGCTACTGGAAATAGACCCAAAAATTCCCTAAAATCAATACCTAAACATACATGAACCTTAGAAGCACTAGGAAGCAAGATTGAGCAAGAAAATAAGCTAAAAAAACAATAACTAACAGCGTTAACCGACTAACAGCGTTAACCGGTTAACCAAACGGTTAACCCGTTAACGGGCAGAAAAATACAGCATTTTGGCCAAAAACCCACGCGTTAACCGGTTAAACAAACCGTTAACCGGTTAACGCTGAACAGAAAGTGAAAAATGCTTTTGAAATAAGTGCTTTTGGCTACAATCTTCCTTCTAAACAACCCTAACCCCCACCTAATCATGCTAACACGAATTTCTACTCAATTAGGGCTTATTGACACATGCTAGAACCTATAACAAGCTACAACCTAACTTCTAATCCATCAAAAACCACAAATCGCAAGCAAAACGTAACGAAAACATAATCAACCATAAGTAATGCGAAAAGCACTTAAAGAATGCCAAAATGGAAAGATGAAGAGAATAACTTAAAGCTAGCATGATTTTAGATTACCAACCTACGAAGCAGAGAAGTGCTTCGGTAAATGTTGCAAGAATTGGAGCTTGATCGAAGAGAAAACCAAGAAAACCGCGAATCCGCAAAATAAATGCGTTCTTGATGCTTGAGCCTTCTTGCACTTCTGATAAGTAAAAATCTTCACAAAAATCAGTAGCTTCTTCTTCTACAATCCACAATTCAATGGAGGTTGGAGGCTAAGCTTTAAGATCTTCAAGTTTCAATGTGAAACTTGAAGAGCTTCTTCAAAAAAGCTTTGGTGAAAAAGGGAAATGGAGGAAAAGCGAGAGAGAAAAAGTGATTCTAGAAATTGTGAGAGAGTGAAAAAATTGGGAACAAAACTTGGGAACTTTTGCATTGAAGTGATTAATGATTATATAGAGGTTAGGCTTGGAGCTAGGTTTGGGAATGGAGTTAGGTTTAGGAATGGAGTTAGGTTTGTAGTTAGTTAGGGTTAGGGTTGGAGAGGGAATATTCCATGGAATACTCTAGAAGGTTGTAGAACATGGTAGAAGCATCCAAAGGTAATGGAGTGGAATTGAAGTGAAAAAAATAAGAGGGGAATAAATGAAAGGAAATGTGGAAGGAAAGTGGAAGGAAAACGGAGGGAAAGGTGAAATCTTCCTTTTTTGGTTGGTTAGCTTGGAAGTGGTTTGGATTATTTTTGGTATATTATTTTTCTCTTGAACTCCAATGTTTGGCAAGCCTCGATCGACCACACACCTCATGCGTATGCAAAGGATGATGATTTATTTATTTATTTATTTTTTCAAATGCGATGCAATGATATGCGGAATGATGCAGGAATGAAGCGTACACTGCTCGAGGTTGATAATAAATAAGAGGGCAAATTTTGGGGTGTTACAGCTGCCCCTATTCAATCACTATAGACTTGAATGGATGAGAGCAGTCGCTTTCAGACGTTTGAATTATGCATGGATTGAATACTAAAAACAACCAGAAAATTTGCACTCGGTGGAAGAAGACAAGGAAATAAACCCAACCATTTGAACTCTGCTTGGGGGAGAATCTTGATGTAAAGAATAGTGAACTGGTGAATGTTTTGGAATAACACTGGGAGATTATTGATTTTCCACGCTACGGGTGGACTTTTGCTGGGCTAATAATGACGTTCCACACAACAGGTGGCCTTTTGAATTCTTTGTCACACTACGGGGGTCACTGCTCGCTACGAGAGACTTTTATTTCGGCCACACTACGGGGGTGCTCTTCTCAATACGGGAGACTTTGAAAATTCACCACACTACGGGGGCTACTGCTCGCTACATGAGACTTTCAGAAAATTTGCCACACTACGGGGGCACATTGCTCAGCTACGGGAGACTTTGAAAATTTACCATACTACGGGGCACATTGCTCAGCTACGGGAGACTTCTACTCACTACAGGAGACTTTGGCCCACTACGGGGGACTTTTGAAATTCACCACACTACGGGGGAAGATTGCTCACTACGGGAGACTTTCGAATTCGCCACACTACGAGGTACTTTTGCTCACTACGGGAGACTTTGGCCCACTACGGGGGACTTTGGCCCACTACGGGGGACTTTGGCCCACTACGGGGGACTTTTGAATTTGCCACCCAGAGGATGGACTTTGGCCAATCTACGGTTGGACTTACGATAAGTTGCCACGCTGCGGGTGGACTTTGGATATCAACCTTGGATTGAGCACGCATATGTTGAAATGCATGTCATGATGCCCCCTGACACTAAGGGATAGATACAAAGGGAATTCCTGATGCGAAAATAACAAATCTTTGCTGACTCCGTGGGGAATACAAATGGTTGCCGGTATTTATGTTGGAGAAGGGTTTGACTAGCCTGTCTCGACTTATTACCTTTGCCAAAAATAAATTGGACTTTAGATTTGAAGACCCTGCTAGGGGATGCCTCAACTGCTGGGGATTGAATCTCACCCCACAAATTTTGCTGGGGAATCAACAACTTTTCGACTTAGCTGGGGGAAGACCTGTCAAGGCTCTGCCGAGGAGAACTCTTTTGTCTACATGAATTTTCCAAACCTCTGTGGGGAAGGGAACCGTTTTGCTAACTGCCGGGAATTTCTGGATTCTTGTAAGAAGTGCTTCACTACGGGAAGCCGACTCTTGCTAGGGATGATCCTTATTGCTCTGCTGGGGAAGAAAAGGATTTGGGTTGAGATTTGCTAAGAATATTGCTCTGCTGGGGAAGAGAAGGATTTGGTTTAGATCTGCTGAGAAATAAGATCAAGGAAACCTGCTGAAGAAAAGTTTGACGACTTTACTAGGGATAACTTCCATGCGTCTGTTAGGGATAATGAAACTGAACCGCATCCTACTGAGGAGGAAAGATTTCAAGTAGTCTCGTGCTAGGGATCATTTGCTTTGATTCAGGCTTTACCTTAAGAGGATTTTACAAAAGACTTGGTGTCTTTAAACACTTCAGGAGTATAATTGCCCAGGTATTCTGAACTTCCGATTATCTGTCTTCGAGAAAGAATGAATCCTTGTGCGATTGGGGTGGCTTGCCCTAGTATGAGTCTTTGACCAATTGCTCTGAGAGAGATTTGAATCTCGAGTTGATTGTCCCATTTTGGCTGAATTTTTAAGAGATCGCTCAACGGAACTGCCCCAGATTGGTTGGCTCTTACCATGAATGGTTGGGAAAGTCCTTACTCAATGGAGCTTTCTCGGAAAAGTGCATCTCAACGTGACTGTCTTTCAGGAGTTTTAGACCTCTCAACTTGCAAGCTTAAGCTTCTGGACTGAATTTCCGCATGTGAACCATTTATGATGCCAAACAGATGTATGCAAGCAGAAAAATGTTTATTCTGAGAATGGAAATTCTAATGCAACACACATGTTAATCTTGAAGTTTTGGAAAGCGGTTGCAAACCTTTGTGAGCAAATCACTGGTTAAGATACAACCTCGTTTTTGAATAAATGAAAGTATGTACAT
This sequence comes from Lathyrus aphaca, assembly GCA_963966055.1. Lineage (NCBI taxonomy): Eukaryota > Viridiplantae > Streptophyta > Magnoliopsida > Fabales > Fabaceae > Lathyrus > Lathyrus aphaca. Next base: position 116,060,033 of record OZ014524.1, on the reverse strand, counting down.
GCAATACCAACAAGTATATTTTAGCACAACTCATAGGAGTCAGGAACGCGGCCTCGCGGTAGTACGCTCTTAAAATAATCCTGCTTCAGTTAGGACTTTTGAGGGTTGTATCGTGGCCTGGTTCACGGTTTGTAGAAACAAAAGATATAGGCTCGAAATTATTTGTGCCCACCTCTCTTCATGATGTTCTCCATTCCTATGTTCAGCTAATTTTCGCAAGCGCTCACCTTTCATAAGGGTTTTGTGATAGTTGAGGAACCATTGCTACTAACAGTTTAAGCACCAATCAGGTTGTTATTTGGAGTCAGTCACCCCTTTGCCTTTCGTGTCTGTGCAACACGACTTTGTTCTTGCTTAAGGATCTTTCTTGTGTAATCCCTTTCGTCTTTCGCTTTTGCATTATTTTACTTATCCCTAACTTTTGCCTGGACTGATTATTGTGAATCTTTGATTGTGAAGTCCAGCGGGATGTCCTAACTTTTGCCTAAGTCGCTTGTTTTTAAGTTTCGACTTAGCGGGCTTTTCATTTCTTTCTTTTTTTTTGAACAAATTGTGTGACACTATTTGTCTTGATTTCTTTGTGAGGGTTGTGACTGCCTCATTCTTTGGTCGGTGAAGGATAACCATTGTGGCTTCCAATCTCTGGACCTCTTGATTTGGATAACCATTATGGGGTTCTGGTCTTTGGACCTATTGATTAGCATAGTGGAATGTAATGGATCCTCAAATACACTCCTTTATGAAAGCCTGAACGCTTGGTCTGACTAGCTGACATCTACCCTGCCCCTGGGTTACATGTGAGGGTTTTTTTGAGAAGAAACTCCTACTTCAAGGCTCAAGGGGGTTAGCGAGGGTCTATCTCCCTTATATCTCCAGTGTTTAGGGATTTGAAACAAAGCCTGTACATTGTCAACAGGGTCTTATTCGAGAGCATGCAATTAGAGATTCTTGAATTTTTATTTCGTCATTCTCCTTCGTAGAGTTTAAGCACGACAATTGGTATTGCGATGTAAACATGCAAAATTAAATTAACAAATGAATTACTTCAAGAAAAACATGTGAGTTTTATTATTGATAACATTCAAAAGCAAACAAATTTCATACATGTATACAAATATTTAGCAAATAAAAGAAACTACAAATGGAAATGCAGTAAAGAAACTGAATAACGTCGTAGTTAAGGAGGCTTGAATCCGCCTGGACTTATCAGTCTTGGATACTTTCAGTGATCAATAGCTCTTTCACAGACTTGTAATCTTCAATTTGCAGCCGTATACCCAACCATGGCAATCAAACCTCTTCTTCTATTTATTCTGACTCTGACACGAGACGTCTGAAGGAAAGAGTGAAACTATAGAGTAAAGTTGTCTTATAAGGTTGCTCGGAAAGACCTGACGATCTTCTGCCTACGTATCTCCATTGACCAATGACCAATGAAGAATCAGAGCGACGTAGATCCCCTTAATAGGGATGAAAATGCATTGAAGAAAAACAAACAAACAGTTTCCATTGCTGAGAGTATCTAAATACTGATGGCTTTATTTGCTTCCTGAAGATTCCAGCTTAACGTGGACCATCTGGTAAAACAACCGTGACACCGGCTCCGTTGTGATTAGGCATTGGATTCTGGAGTACATTTGGGTGAGGCGCAAAATTGATCGCCTTGGAGTCAATTAGGTCTTGTACCTTGTTCTGAAAAGCCCAACATTTCTCAATATTGTGCCCCTGGGCACCCGAATGAAATTCGCATCTTGCATTTGCATCAAAGTTTGGAGGTAGATTATCAGGAGAAGGAGCTCTCATGGTACGAAGCTCGACCATGTTCAACTTTAGCAGCTCTAGAAGCAATACAACATATGTGCATGGGATGGGATCAAGTCTGCGGTTTCTCGCTCTTGTTCTTTCCTGATTTGGTCTTTGTGCCTGATATTGCTGACCTTGAGGTTGTGGTTGAACCTGTGGGGTAATAATCACTGCAGCTGTTTGGTAGTAACCTTGAGAACGACCTCTGTCTCGGCCTCTATACACAACATTGGTCTCGCCTTCTCTTCGTCTTTGGCCATTGCCAAAAGGTTTCTTCACACCAGAAGAACCAACACTGCTTGCATCTTGGATCTTTCCTAATTTCAGGAAATTTTCTATCCTTTCTCCAGCGATGACAATATCAGCAAAACCGATGGACGGGCAAGCGGCCAGATGATCCAAGTATGCACCTTGCAAGGTGCCCATAAACATGTCTGCCATTTCCCGATCGAGCAATGGAGGTTGAACCTGTGCGGCCAGCTCACGCCACCTCTGAGCATACTGCTTAAAACTTTCCTTAGGTCCTTGAGACAAATTCTACAACTGAGTGCGGTTTGGAGCCATATCAATATTGTATTGATACTGCTTGAGAAAAGCTTCAGCTAAATCTTTCCAGCATCAGATAGAGACCCTGCTCAGCTTCATGTACCAGCTCAATGAAGCTCTAGATGGACTATCTTGGAAGAAATGCATCCAAAGTTTCTCGTCATTAGTGTGAGTCGAGATTCTTCCAAAGTATGCATAATGTTAGTTCTAGGGCACGTGATGCCGTTGTACTTGTCAAATGATGGCACCTTGAACTTGGGAGGGATTCTGACTCCTGGAACTAACCCAAGACTGGTTACATCGATGCCCAGGGAATTCTGACATTCCATGGCCTTAATCTTCTCTGCCAGCTCTTCATACCTTCGATTGTTGACCTCATTCATATTACCCATATCAGCATCCAGTAGAGTGAACTGGTCTTCCTGAGTGTCTTCATTACGGGCCGCAGTCCCATTTAGATTTGGCCCTCCGTTACGGGCAGCGTTAGGATCCACATTCTCAGTCGGTGTTCCAGTATTAGCATTCCCATGGGGTTGCTCAACCATCAACCTGAAACGCTCTTGATTCTGAGCAATGCCGGTCATCATTTCCATGAACTGATCCATCCTCTGTTGGAGCTCATCGAGATCAGTCTGCATTCGTTCAGCCATTCTCACTCGGTTTCTTTTTGTTGGATACCGATGAACGCGTTGACCAGCTATATTGCCTGAAGTTGAATAAGTTAGGAAGTCCGAATAACCTGTAAAAATGCAAAATATCCAAATCATGCAGTAAATGTGTATGATATGTTCATGAGGATGCGACATGCGACCCTGCAAATGAGTAAGCATGTGTTAGTGATGCAAGCATGCAGAGGATGTTATGCAATGCACTGGCATGTGATCAAAGGTCTGGCGATCACTGGTCTGACGTTGGTGCTGAGAAGATAGTCATGTGCTGGTGAAGAGTCATAATAACAGTACCTCCGAAATCCCGGATTTCAAAACCAAAAGACCATGTAGAACCTGATCATAATAGTGAACAATGCTGGCAAAACGGGTATGTTGGAAGTTTCAGGGTTCCTGCAAATCTGTAAACCCCTCCCATCTCACGGGTATGCTACTCCAAGTCAACATCACGGACTCTCAAAGCTGGATAACAATAATAAGTTCACCATTTTCGAGAAATGGCTCATGACCAAATCAGGGAATCGGTTTGGCATTATATACTACCCAGGGAGGTCTCAGCTGATTATGGGGAAAACAAGCATCCCTCATAAGTCCTCAACTTCAAGCACTGAATCGAGAAACAATAGTACATTCATCCCGAAGGGTACAATACTATCGTCATACGAACAGTTTGCCTTGACTGGGTTCCTATGAGAGAATCAGGCCATCCTATGCGAGTTCCCTGTGGGCCCTCGGATGCGAGTGGGTTTGCCAACAAATATGGTCTGCCACTGTCATCATTGGAGAGGGATGTTTCCACAAAGGTTCTCAATGATCGATCCTCTGACTGCACATAACTATCAAGGTTGTGTATTGCCCCAGAAAGATTTCGGCATCAATATATTCCCGAGAAGGTCGCAAGTCAAGGTGTGGAACTCACTACTACCAACATAGCAAGATGCCATGAAGCCAAAGTGGAACCACTATAAGTCCTAGGGTGCACTCGAGCTCCGGTTACGAGCTCATCTCACAGTAACCCCATCCCACAGAAAGAAAATGAAACCAGCACAGTCCAGTATATGATGCATGGAAAATAAATACTGAAAGCAGTAAATAAACGTTGTAAAGTAAAACTGTAAATGAAAACAGTAAAGCTAAACTAAAGCACACAACAACAAACAGATAAACACCCAAAGAAACAAAAACAGACAAGTGCTAAGATTGACTCTACGAGGGAAACCAGAGATTATGGGTTCGATCCCCAGCGGAGTCGCCAACTGTCGCTCCCGGGATTTTCATCCTAGTACAAACGCGAAAGTGGCGCGGAAAAGGTAGAGTCACCAGCCAAGCATTTTTATCCTAAAAGAATGGGAAAGGTAATGCTGCACAAACCTGAGGAAGAAGGAAAGGACAAGGTCCTGCGAACCAAAGATCTGAGTTCGGGAGTCGGTTACGACCTGGGAAGGTATTACCACCCCAGATCATCTGTCGTACCCGACGGGATCCACGCTTGCTTGTTTGTTTCAAAGGGTAAAAAATAAAGATGCTGAATAAAACTGCTGCAGGAACTGGAATGGAATGAGAAAGGGAACTGAGAAAGGAACTGGAGAATGGAAAGAAAGAGGGGAAAATGTAGGGAAAATGAAGAATGTGCTCGAACGGGCCCTACCCCGCTGCCTACGTACCTGATATCCCATCAATGGCTTGTTAGTCACACGATCTGAATTCTAATCCCATGAAGAATTCTCATCAATCACAATATCTCGACTTATCACGATCTTATCATTGATTGAATTGAACAACATGTAAGCTTCAATTTTGTGATATCCTACCTGAATCATAGGTTCACTTTTATCATCAAGCTTCATTCTCCTTGCACCAGGAACATGTTTGTAGCAAATAGATCCAAAAACCTTTAGATGACTCACTGATGGTCGTTTTTCACTCCATACTTCTTCAGGAACCTTGTTCTTCAACTTCTTTGCAGGGCACCCGTTCAAAATATAAATAGTTATGGTGACAGCTACACCCCATAAGGACTTTGGCAAGTTTTACTGCTTCAGCATGCATCTCGCCATATCCAATATGGTTCTGATTCTTCTTTATGCAATTCCATTTTGTTGAGTCATGTAAGGAGCATTTACTTCATGATCAATACCATATTTTGTAGAGAACTCCTCAAATATCTCATATGTCTATTTGCCACCTCTATCTGTTCCCACGACCTTGATCTTCTTTTCACTCTGGTTTTTGATAGGCATATTGAATCTCTTAAAGATTTCAAATACTTTATCCTTTTGTTTGATCACATAGATCTAAATATTTAGACTATACTCATCGACAAATGAGACAAAATACATGTTTCCACCACTGGTATGATCCTCGAACGAGCCACATATATCCAAATGTATTACTTTTAGTATGCAAGAGGATTTCATTGGCATAGTTGAAACAAAAGACTTTCCGGATTGCTTCCTTACTAAGTAACCTTCATAGAGTTTATCGAGAATCTCAAGACTTGGTATACCAGTTACCATATCTTGAGTAATCAGTTGGTTGAGTGACCTAAAATTTAAGTGGCCAAACCTTAAATGGCACAACCAATTATTCTTGTGCTCGAAAAGTGTCTTGAGGCATTGTACCTCATTTGAATTGATCATGGTCTTAAATTTCATGCTCTTTGACAGAGGATATTTTAAGACCAAACTATTTTGGGTGTCAAACAGTTCCAAGACTCCATCTTTCATAACTACTGAGAAACTGTTTTTGACCAGTTGCCAAACACTTAGGAAATTGCACTTTATTCCAGGTACATAAAGTACACCTTTGATCATAACTTTTGCTCTATTGCTCCTTTGAATAACTATGTCGACATTACCTTTTGCTTATAATGAGCTATTATCAGCAAGTTTTACCTTGCTCTTCTTCAACTCGTTGAAATATTCTAACCACACTTTTCAACCAATCATGTGATTCTAACAACCTGTGTCGAGAAACCAAATATTGGAGTCAATAGGGTCATTTACAACTGCATTCATAACCACCATATCTTCATAATCCTCTGAATCTTGGCGTGCAAGGTTTTCCCCTTCCTCATTGCCTTTTATCGCTCCTTTGTCTTTCATGTACCAATTCTTGGCCAAGTGACCCCCATTTTTCACATTTATAGCACTTCACACATAATGTTTCTTCTTTATCCTTCTGATAGGAGTTTCCTTCTCCTCTTTTGGAGGATTCAGAAGCCATATAATTGACCTTATGCTTTTGAGGGTTCAAACAAGACTTTTTACTCATAGCCTTGTCTATTTTACCTTTGAATTTGTTGGAACTACCATGTATCTTCCATGGCTAAGCCTGTAGTGCTTGCATCGAATCTTGAACGCCTTTCTTTTCGATAATCCTCATCTCATGTGCCTCTAACTAACCAACCAAATCTTTTAGCTTCCTGGTTTCAAGATTGTTGGATTCTTGAATGGCGACGATAACGTGATCAAAGTGAGAGATCAATGCACGTATTACCTTCTCAACTATCTTCTTATCAGTTAGGGTTTCACGATAACCTTTCATGAGATGAACAAGCTTTTGCACCTTCGAGACATAACATGCAATCTTTTCTTCCTCCAATCTATAGTAATTCATATTACCTTCGCAATGTTTACAATTTGACGACTTTAACCTTCTTACCTTCTTCGTAATATTTTATAAGAATATTTCATGCCTCTTTCGTCGATTCATCATGAGAAATCTGATCAAAGTTCATCGCATCTACTACCAATTGGATATAAAGTGCATCCTTACAGTCTTTCTTCTTGCCTCTTGGTTCGCGACTCTCTGAGCATCAATTGTATTCTCAGTAAACTCAGGTACACCATTAGTAGCCACTTTTAGGGTTTCATGAAAGCCAAACAAAGATTGCATTGGTTTTCTCCATCAGATCAAATTCTTGCTTTCAAGAAATTGAAGAGAATTCGAAATACTATTGTTACCATTGATCTTTGCAACAAACGCAATTAACAACCCACGATCCCGAAAACATGATCATCGACATGTGATTATTGAAACCATGATCAATAAACTAATCAGAACTCTAGATACCAATTTGTTAGTGCGTGAGGCTCTTTTAGTGAGAGAAGGAATGAGAGAGAAATAAATAATGATTGTTATTATTGAATGTGATTATTAAAACTAGATTACAATTATGTGTATATATATAACTATATTACTTGTACATTAAGCAACTAATATAACAAACTTTAATCCTAATTAACTTGGGCTTGAGCTTGGATTACACAACTTGAATTATACTCTCAACAATATGCACCACCAATGTGCTATGTTTATTGGCGTTAGTATTGTAAAATAAATATGATGCACCAATAAGTATGACACTTGTGTATACAAAAAAAGATGCATGCAACAAATCTATTGACGCCTCCTTTTTGTTCTACAACACTACCATCACTTATATTTTAAGATTTTTAATAATGTATATTTATGATGTACGATGTCAAAATTAATCTTACAATTTATAAAAAATAAATATAAAAAAAACTTAAAATATATTGAAAAACGGTTTTACAAATTTTTTTTTTGAAAATATAAAAAAAATCTATTTTTTTAAAGTTAAAACAAAGAGACTCTTAGTCTACGCTATAATATTTAAAAAATGTTAACACAAAATTTGAGTGGCAGTTACCTTGTTAAGTAGATTTCATTAAAATAATAATTATATTTATGTTATAATTTATTTAAGTACGATAATATTTCATTGCAAAAACAAATAAAATATAATTAATGTATTGAATGTTGTTAGATTAATCATTTATAAATTATCATAAATATAATATGTTATATTTTTGACTGAACTGTTAATAAGAAATTTCTGTCTTTACTTGTTTAATCATTTACTCATTTCTTTTAACATTAACAGTGTCTAAAAAATCTAGATAAAAGTAATTCACATATCACCAGACAAAATTTGAAATTTTTGTTTTTTTGTGTCGACTCATTGGTTGAACGTTTCTACTCTGATATGATAGTTACTTCAAGTTGGGATTTAAGAGTGAAAATTAAGTTAAACTTGGTCGTATAATCGGTTTAAAACATGGAGAAAAAGATAGTACCAAGCTTGGAATAAAGTGAAAATGGACAACCATTTCACCGTCGACACTGACATTACATCAGTTGATGTCCAAATATTCTGGAGCCTTATTGGTTGATTAGATTTAAGACCAAGTCTTCCATAGAACAAGTCTCAAAATATTCACAAATCAAAATTGACCCCACGCATTATAAGTGGCACATGAAGATGATATTATTATTCAAATTCAAATAACTCTGTCTAATAAATGAGAACAAGTAGGAAACCATTGACAAAATCCACACATGATGTTCAATTATCTTCGAGTCTTCAAACCGACCTATACGCCATGTATAGTGCAAATTGCAAACCACTCACATGATGTGTCCTTCAATATCAAATATGAATGGTTCTTAATAAGGGTACAATTAAACACACATTATTAACTTAATATCTTTATTAATTAAAAATCACATTCAATATATAGAGAAATAAAAGGTACATTTAAGACCGTGTCCTACACTCCAGCAAGTGAAGGACAAGCTATGGAGATAAATCAGTATACCACAGAGCAAACTTAATGATTCTTGCTAATGTTATGAAGTAATATGGTATGGTCTATGGGCCACAAATTGACGATGATAAGCATGTGCTTGGCAGTGAAAGATGCTTCGGACACAACATCATTCGTAAGAATTTCTAAAAAATATAATTGTTTATAAAAATATATCTTCGGACACATCTTAATACACGTATTTTATTTGTTTTTGAATTAGATCTCTATATTTATAAATAAATTTGTTCCAAAAATATATTTATATTTCTGGAATCAATTTCCTCAAAATATTTTCAAAAATATAAATTGTAACTTAATATATATATATATATATATATATATATATATATATATATATATATATATATATATATATATATATATATATATATATATATATATATATATATATATATATATATATATTTACAAAAAAATAATTCATAATATTAATTCTTAATTAATATATTTAGAAATCTAATTAAACATCGTAAAATTTCAAATTATGAAATCTGCTTAGCATCCTAATCCAGTTAACAATCTTTTATTCTGCAATGACCATACTCTTTGCTTTTTAAAGGTTTTTAGTTGAGTTTGTTTACATTTTGATTTTGTGAATTGCATAAAATCGGGATCATCTCTAGGAAGATTTTCCATGCTTATCTAGTTAAAATTTAATCTGTAGCAAAATCTAATCGATATCAGAAATTTTTTTCTGAAATTTTTTCGGAGATATATTTTCGGAATAAATTTATTTGTAAATTTGGGGATTTGACTCAAAAACGAATAAATGTGTATATTAAGATGCGTCCGTAGATATATCTCTGCAGACAGAGATATTTTCGGAAATTTGCATAGTGCCTAAGGGTATATTTGGATTGGTGGGATGTGATGGAATGGAATGGAATGGAGTGGTAACTAATGTGATTCCATTGTTTGGATTTGCAAATAATTGATGGAATGGAATGGAACATGATGGAATCCATTCCATCCCATTCCATCAAAATCCTCATTTTTTGTTCCATCCAATTTGGGGTGTATGTGATGGAATGTGATATTTTTAATAAGATATCCAAACAATAGAGTGGGATCTATATTCCATTCCGCTCCGCTCCATTCCGCTTCGCTATGTTCCACTCCGCTCCGCTCCGTTACGTTCCATCAATCCAAACATAGCCTAAGAGATACATGAGGTGCCATAAGAAATGGTCCGGACACAATATCATGGTCTGTAATCACAATCACATTACGAATTTTTTCCCTCGTAGTACCATCCCTTTTCATCTTCTTTCTCGTACTTATTCAAAATTAATTCTAAAAAAATCATACTTTCAAACTATTTTATTATTATTAAAGATTCATAAAATATATGGTGAGAAAAACAAGTGTGAGTTGGAAATGTTAAAAATCAAGTGTGAGTTAGTAGAAGTCACACATTGATTAGAAAAGTGTATATTGAACATTTTATAAGTGAGAGAACCCCAAACATCTATCACCTTAAGGTGTCTCACTCATAAGAAAATACTTCAATGAATATACATTCTCCCTCTTATTGACCCTTGAATTGATGTCTCAACATCGATATTAGAAGTCATGAGTTGGAAGTGTGAGGTAGAAGTCACACATTGATTAGAAAAGTGTAGATTGAACATTTTATGATTGAGAGGACTCACACACATACCACCTGAAGTTTTGCGTGAATATCTAGTGTGTCTCACAATGTATCTTTCACATAAGGAAATACCCCAATGAATAAGTATGAGATTATAAGTCCCTCAAGCGAGGCGTTGAGTCTCTTAGAGAAAACTCCGGTCGAGACCCTTAGGCAAGACTTTTGTCCTAATGAGATATATCTCTTTCCACCGGGACAAAAGTCTGTCCCAAGAAGAGATTATACATTAAGTTTGTCTGATGTAATTCTAATTCCATCGATCTAGGTGTTGAGTCTCTTAGAGAAAACCTCGTTCGAGACCCTCAGAAATTAAGTCTCTCGAACATACTTTGGCTGAGTTCCTCTGGAAAGACCTTAGACTAGATTTTGTTTGAGGAAACTTCAAGTCCCTGATGTGAGGTGTTAAGGTGAGCCTGTATGATGGAACTATTAGTTCTTCAGGAAATATTATAAATTAAGATTGTCTTATGAGATTTGAAGTCCCTCAGACAAATCATTGTTTGGTCGAGATCCTTAGGCAAGAATTTTAAGTTAAGACTTTCGTGGAAGAATTTGGTCATGTCCCTTAGGCGAGACTTTAGGTTGAACCTTGTTTGAAGAGATTCTTAGTCCCTTAAGTGAGGTATTTATATGAGCTTGTTTGATGATACTCTAAGTCCTTTAGGTTAGATTATACATTAAGCTTGTCAAATGAGACTCTAAGTCCCTCAGGAGAGGCGTTAAGGTGAGCCTGTTTGATGAGACTCTAAAACCTTCAGGTGAAATTATACATTAAGCCTCTTTGATGAGACTCTAAGTTCCTCAGTCGAGGAATTAAGTCTCTTGTGAAATACTTCGGTCGAGACCTTCTATTAATAATTTTAAGTTAAGTGTCTCAGGCCTGACTTTAGTCGAGTTCCTCTGGCAAAACTTTAGACTAGATCATGTATAAGGAAATTTCAACTCCCTCAAGAAAGGCATTAAAGTGAGCCTATTTGATGGGACTCTAAGTTCTTTAGGTGAGATTATATAGTAATCTTGTTTGATGAGATTTTAAGTCCCTCATACGAGACATTGAGTCTCTCAGGAAATATTTTGGTCAAGACCGTCAGGTAATATTTTTTTAAGTTAAGTCTCTCGTGTCATACTTAGTCAAGTCCGTTAGGCGAGACCTTAGGATGAACCTTTTTTTAGGATACTCTAAGTCCCTCAGGCAAAGAGTTTAGATGAGGTATCCCCTGATGTATATCCCATTCGTATTACCACTAAGAGCGAAAAGGATATTCCTGTTGAAATCCAGGATGTTTGTATTTTCATTGAGAGGTGACGAGGATCTTTCCGTGGAAGTCTAACATACTTGTATTGCCTTGATAGGTGGCAAGGATTTTTTTGTGGAAGTCCAACATATTTATCTTTCCCTGATAGGTGGAAAGGATTTTTTTTGTGTGGAAATCCAACATATTCATATTACCTTTCCTAAAGTTTGATATTTTACTCCTAATTTGTGTCGTTTTACTAAATAGTATATAACGCTCGAGAAATGCAACTTTTAGATCACCCCAAGTTGTAATGGAGTTAGCAGGAAGGGATTGTAGCTTATCACAAACTTTATCCCATATGGATAAGGGAAATAATTTGAGTCGAATATTGGCGGGAATCAACATTGTTAGCTTTCACTTTGCCGCAAAATTCGACAAAGATAAATAAATGCATATTGGGGGTCTCACTTGGTAGTCTTGAGAATTTGTCCTACTGAATCGTGCCCACAAGCGAGGGCTTAATATTGAAATTGTTTAGCTTTATGGGTGGGTATAATATACTACAATATGGTTCCCAATCAGTGGGAATTACATAGTTCTTAAGGATCTTATTATCTACTTCTTCAACCATTTGTTGTTGTTGTTGTCTTAGTAATCGGCGTCTCTCGTGTAAGAAACATTCAAATTCATTAATAGACTCAACAAGATTTACCGCACAATTAGATCTTCACATAAGATCACAGTGAGAAAAATAGCAATAAAAATTAATTTTTTTAGTGTATACGGTGATAACAAATAATTTCAATTTCAAATCAAATTAGTCCTTGATAAAGGGTGCCAAAAACTCGACATACTGCAAGTGTACGATTGTAATGAAGTAATAAAAAGGGATTCTGTACCACAGAGACCAAGTATTTGAGTATTAAACTCTACCTTATTGTTGTGTAGCTAAAGAAATCAAAGCAAAGTTTGTGAATGATTTTTACAAATACACTACCCACTTTCGTCAGCGTATGCATATGTTCAGTGTAAATTGATTGAGCATCTGATAACGAGAAAATATATAATGTTTTTAGGTATATGGCTCATGTAATTCTTCTGTATTTTAATATATTTTTATCACCTTTTACTTTGTTTTTATGTGTTTGCAGTTGTCAGCAAGTATCATTGCAGATTCGTAAGCAAACCAAAAAAAGGAGCAAAAAAGCAGAGAAAGAGCTTGAAATATAGCATTCTACTTATATGGCATTCTCCGTCCTTTATGCCAGCCATGTCATTTATAGAACAATGCAATGGCGTTCGCAATTTCCCTAATTATGTTTGCCATTCTCATGCAGACAACAGTTCTACGTAGCTAGTAGTTTTTAGCAGTTTTATCCAACTTCTTTTCCCTCCATTATGTTGGCACGGCCAGAGGAAGTTATAAGGGTGCAAAGCTTTATATAAAGGACCTCTGAGGGTGTTTTTGAGGCATCCAAGTTGTGCGGAAGCTCTACCAAATCTCATTTTAGAATTTAGCATAAAATTACATGTAAAAGTGACAATAACTCACATCATGGGATTGTCACACTTGTTTTCTTTTTATTTTGTACTGTACTCTTGGATCAAGAACAAGCCTTCCAGAATTTTCCTTTCAATTAAAGTTTATGTTTCATTAATTTCAGGTTTTTACTTTTTATTTATTTATTTATGCTTGTTATTATGTTTGTTATATCGCATGTCATAATGTCTTTAGATTTAATCATTTTGTTTATGTTATCTTTGTTTAAAGTTATGTTTTGCTACCTTTTCTTAAGTCCGACGTATAAGGACTGTCATCACCAACGAGACTCAGTAGAAAATTATAGGTGTGAATTTATGATTATATGTTGTTTTAGTTTTAGTTTCCAATTGTATGCTTTATTGTTTTGACACGAGAGTGAAGAACAAACTAAGGTTCAGGTTAACGGTGCAATAGTGTGAGGAATGAACCAGATAGTGGAAACTAGGCATCAATCCTAAAAACTGCGAGAGCACTTTAGGCATCATTTAGGATCTCATTTAGGATCTCTATAAAGTCCCTTAGGAATACAGAATCCATAATTACCATCTTTGTACCCTTTTAACCATTAGCCTTAGCTTTGCACTGCAATGATAGATAAAATTAGTTTGATTATTAGTCTATGTGGGTTCAACAATCTTTTAAAACTCACGATAGATTGTATACTTGCAGATATTATCCAACAGACATGTTAATCGCGATCAAGTTTTTGGTGTCGTTGTCGGGGACTAATTTAGTCAATATTGTGATTCCTTTGATGCACAGTATAGACCAAGACAACTATTTTCCTTTTTAATTTTTCGATTGTATGCCAAGAATTTGCTCTCAAGACGAAGAGTTAGAGAAGGCAATTGACGAAATCGAGCCTTTTGCTGACTTAAGACGCCAAATCAATGATTTTGTATTAGATACAATCTTCCAGATCCTGTTGTTCCTTACTCAGATTCAGAATCCGAATCAGAACCAAAACCAATCATGGATGAAGGACAGAGAAACTGTCCTCTGAAGTACTATGTTGTTCCATCACAAGAAGAACCACATAACAACATTTCTGCCCCTGCCATCAACTGAAATGATTTCAAGTTGAAACCTTCGTTGTTATCAGCCGTTCAACAAAACCAATTTTCAAGAAGTCCCACGGAAACTTACATTTGCCACTATTTGTGCAACACGCATACACCAATTAATAAGACTATAATAAGAGCTCAAATCAACAAATTTAAGAAAAAAGATAAAAAATCTCTTTTCGATGCTTGGTAAAGATACATGTACATGATGTGGCTTTGTCTACACCAGGGACTTAAGCAATGGCTGATTATCCATACCTTTTACAATGGGCTTTTGTACAACACTAAGATGAATCTGAGTGATACAACTGGTGGTGCTCTAACATACAAACCATATGACAAAGACTACGAACTCATCGAGAACATGGCTCAAAATCATTTCCAAAGGTGAGGTGAACATGCTGCTACTGATAACGAGAAAATGTATCGATTATATTGCTATGTTTCATTATCGTTTTATCGCATAATCGTCGTTTTAACACCCGATTCCTCGAGTTTTCCTTGCCATTTTGCAGGTACATCGTATAAAGAGCTAAATCATGAACCAAGAGTGAAAGGAGCAAAAACAACCATAAAAAGATGAAGAAATGAAGAATGCTGCAAAACCTGCATATTTTGTAGCACTCACGGTCGTCACCTAGGTGTCACGACCGTGACACCCCAAAAGGAGCCATCACGACCGTGACATATCCCTCACGACCGTGACACTTAATTTACAAAGGACACGAACGTGATGCCCTTGTCACGACCGTGACAAGGGAAAAATAGGTTATTTGACTGAAACTTGGTCATAGCGTTACGTGCATATGAAATTGCCTACTTTCCAGCTGACCCTGTATCCACGTTCCTGGATTTTCTCAAATGCTCCTACGAGGCCCATGCAACAAGTCCAACCACCAGCCCATTAAATCTTCTATAAATAGCTTAATTCAGATGAACAATTGACAGAGTTCAGTTTATTATTTTCTTGCGGAAGCTCTGCCGAATTATTTTACCCTTATTATTTTTAGCATTATATTCATTGCTTTAGTTTTATTGTATCCAAACCAAACCTATAACAATTTCCAACATCAGGAAATTGTTATAAATTTATTTGTTTCAAAGCCTTCAGAATTTTTAGTTTATTTCCGATTCCGACGAATACTCCGAGCTTTCCGGTCTGTGGAAGAAGGAGTCTGCCATTTTTATTGTTAACCAGGTTTATATTAATTTGCAATTTTATATTTATGTTGAATATTTATTTTTCTGCCATGAATATTTCGTTTTGTGTTTCTCTGCCTCTGTCTGGTTCAACAAAAATGAGTAGCTAATTACCTTAGGGCGGTATGTAATTAAAACAAACTAAATCGGTAAAATCAACTATAGGCTTAAAATAATTAATAGCTTAGTATTCTGGCTGATACTTTTTATTATAAAATCGACCTTTTCGTTACGAGAGTAAGGAAAGTGTATTAGGTTAGGTCAAGACCACGAGAGTGTGAGATTTTAACCAGATAGCTAAAGTTAGGCATTTAAATTAAACACAGCGAGAGCGCTTTAAAATAAATTAGAATTACTAAGTTTCCAAAAATTATCTCTAAACACTTATGGGCTAGCGAGAGCAGGCATAGGGCTTTAGGGGTAAGATCTGAGATAAGACCACGAGAGTGTGAGTTAAAGGTATTTAAACTGGTAACCTCTACAGAATAGATTAAGTGAACCATCTTTATAAGCCTAGGTTAGATTGACCCGCCTAAGTTAGCATAATTACATACCGACCGCCTTAGTATTATTTTATTAAACTTAAATTTAATTCCCGCCTTTAATCTTTAAAAACAAAAAAAAAATCGTGACAACCCTTCACCTTAGCTAAACTAGAAGTTCATCTAGCACTAAGTAACCATAGAGTCCCTGTGGATCGATAATCTTAAATATTACTTCGATAGGTTGTGCACTTGCAGTTAAGATACCGCTAGACACATAATTAGATACGTCTTTAGCCCATCAAGTTTTTGGCGCCGTTGCCGGGGACCATAATTTAGTTACTAGTGCACTTTAGGTTGCATTGTCTAGACTAAGGTAACAACTATTTTCTTTTCTTAATCTAAATTCCCGAGTGTATGCCAAGTACTCACTCTAAAGGCGAAGACTTGCAACCTCTAATCCCAGAATCGGAACGCTTCTTACACGTAAGAAGACGGATATTCGATTACGAACAAAGTTACAATATTCCAGATCTTCAATTAGATCCACCTAAACCAGTCGTAACATCAAAGGACGCAGAGATGGCTGAAGAACAGAATCACCCACTCAAATTTTACGCTAGTCCTTCGCAAGCTGAACCACATTCCAGCATTGCCGCACCGGCTATCAACCGAAATGATTTCGAACTAAAACCTTCGTTGATATCAGCCGTGCAAAAAAATCAATTCGCCGGAAATCCTACCGAGGATCCGAACCTTCATCTTTCGATCTTTGTGCAATACGCAGATACCGTAAAAGCCAATGGAGTTACCCAAGAAGCTATTAGACTACGTTTGTTTCCTTTTTCACTTCGAGACAGAGCAAGAGCCTGGCTTCAATCTCTGCCTTCGAACTCAGTAACTACGTGGGAGGAACTAAAGAGAGTTTTCTTGACCAAATATTTTCCACCTAGCAAGACAGCTATGCTGAGAGCTCAGATCAACGGATTTAAGCAAAGGGAAAACGAATCACTATTCGAAGCTTGGGAACGCTATAAGGATATGCTGAGACTTTGTCCACATCACGAATTAGTAGAATGGATGGTCATCCATACCTTCTATAATGGACTCTTGTACAATACAAGAATGACAATTGACGCTGCCGCAGGCGGTGCACTGATGGACAAAGAATATAATGATGCCTATGCCCTTATCGAAAGTATGGCTCAAAACCATTACCAATGGGGAAGCGAGAGAGTCGCAACTGAGAAACCAACAAAAGGAGGTATGTACGAAGTGAGTAGTATGGACCAAGTCAATGCAAAGTTTGACCAAATAAACCAAAAGATCGACAACTTGGCCATAACACCAACAGCCACCGTGGCTGCAGTAACACCTAACTGTGAGTTATGTGGAGTTCCAGGACATGAAGTTCCTGATTGTCAACTATTGACAGGAATTCCCACAGATCAAGTGAATTATGCTCAAGGAAACCCATACTCAAACACATACAACCCAGGTTGGAAAAATCATTTGAACTTCTCCTATAAGAATAACAATGCTTTATACGCACCAGGTCAAGCACCAGCTACACCACCAGGATATCAAAAGACTGCTCCTAATGTCCCTAGAAAATCGAACCTTGAGTTGATGATGGAGAACTTTATAGCTAACCAATCTCAGACAAACAAGGACTTCTTAAACCAAAACATTCACACTAGTAAGCAGATTAAGCAATTGGTAAGCAAAGTAGATGCATTAACTACACATAACAAAATGCTTGAAACTTAGATTTCACAAGTAGCTCAACAACAAGCACCTACCGCTGCACCAGCTGGAGTATTTCCTGGATAACCTCAACCTAATCCGAAAGGACATGCCAATGCTGTGATATTAAGAAGTGGCAAGGAACTTGACGGACCTACCGATCCAAGACTTGACAATCCAGCCATGTACCAAAAACCAGATAAACCGACTGAAATGGTGAATGATCCAGAAGAAAAGGAAGATGATAATCAAGAGGCAATGGAGAAAGAAAAGCCTTATGTGCCTCCACCTCCCTATAAACCACCAATTCCGTACCCTCAGAGATTAACCAATTCCAAGACGACGGGTCAGTTTAAGAAATTTGTCGAACTTCTGAAACAGTTGAATATTACTATTCCGTTTACAGAAGCGATCACTCAAATACCCTCGTATGCTAAGTTTTTAAAAGAAATCTTATCCAATAAGAAAAAGATAGAGGATAACGGAACAGTTACGCTTACTACTGAGTGTAGCGCCATAATTCAGAATAATATGCCTCCTAAGCTAAAAGATCCAGGAAGTTTCTCTATACCCTGTGTAATAGGAAAATTCGTCATTGACAAAGCTCTATGCGATTTAGGAGCCAGTATCGATGTTATGCCCTTAACGATTTGCAAAAGGCTAGACATGGGAGACCTAAGACCAACTAAAATGTCTGTTCAACTAGCCGATCGCTCTGTTAAATATCCTGTAGGCATACTAGAAAACGTCCCAGTATGTATAGGACAATTCTACATCCCTACTGATTTCATAATCATGGACATCTCTGAAGACTCCACTACACCTATCATACTAGGAAGACCATTCTTAGCTACCGCCGGAGCTATAATAGACGTAAAAAGAGGAAAGCTAACCTTTGAAGTAGGTGAAGAGAAAGTTGAATTTATTTTAACACAATTCTTACAATCACCAGCTATAGAGGATACATGCTATCTATTGGACGTAATTGACGAATGTGTAAGAGAAATGGAACTGAAAGAAACTACCTATTCTGAAATTATGAAAATTCAAATCCCTCCGATTTTCGAAGATGATAATTGGCGTGCATCGTATCAAGACGATAGTCTGAGCGAAAGTTTAGCACTTACACCGAATCCCATGCCAAGTAAAGATAAACCTACATTAGGATTAAAAACTTTACCTAATAACCTAAGGTACGAATTCTTAGACATTGAATGTAAAAGACCAGTTATAATAAATTCCAGTTTAGGAACTATAGAAACAAAGAAACTTTTAGATGTCTTAAAGAAATATCCAATTGCATTAGGATATAACATATCTGATCTCAAAGGAATATGCCCTTCAATCTGTATGCATCGCATTCTGCTAGAAGAAGATTGCAAAACCTCCAGAGAATCTCAAAGAAGAATTAACCCAATCCTTAGCACTGTAGTAAAAGAAGAAGTTAAGAAACTACTAGATGCCGGAATAATATATCCAATCTCTGATAGTAAATGGGTTAGTCTAGTACATGTAGTGCCAAAGAAAGGAGGTATCACTGTTGTGAAAAACGCTCAAGGCGAATCGATATCGCAAAGAGTAGTGACAGGACATAGAGTGTGCATCGATTATCGTAAACTAAACAAAGCCACTCGAAAAGATCATTTCCCACTACCCTTTCTAGATCAAATGTTAGAACGATTAGCCAATCATTCTTATTTCTGTTATCTTGATGGTTACTCAGGATTTTTCCAAATCCCTATCCATCCAGATGATCAAGAGAAGACTACATTCACATGCCCCTATGGAACGTTCGCTTATAGACGAATGTCCTTTGGATTATGCAACGCTCCTGCAACCTTTCAAAGATGTATGATGTCAATCTTCGCAGATTTTATAGAAAACATCATGGAAGTGTTCATGGACGACTTCTCTGTATGCGGGCAAAGTTTTGAAGGTTGCCTATCAAATTTAGAAATGGTGTTAGAAAGATGTGTAAAAGTAAACCTCGTGCTTAACTGGGAGAAATGTCATTTTATGGTCAGAGAAGGAATCGTATTAAGACACGTCATATCCGACAAGGGAATTGAAGTTGATAAAGCTAAGATAGAAGTCATAAAAGATCTTCAACCCCCTAAAACCATTCGAGAAATACGAAGCTTTTTAGGACACGCCGGTTTTTACCGACGATTCATCAAAGATTTCTCGAAAATCACTAAACCTCTTACTGGTTTATTAATGAAAGATGCTGAGTTCATATTCAATGAAGATTGTCTTAAAGCATTCGAAACTCTAAAAACAGCCCTCATCACCGCACCAATCATGCAACCCCCTGACTGGAGATTACCTTTCGAAATCATGTGCGATGCGAGTGACTATGCTGTAGGCGCAGTTCTAGGCCAGAGGAAGGAAAAGAAACTTCATGCGATTTACTATGCCAGTAGAACCTTAGATTCTGCTCAGATGAACTACGCCACTACTGAAAAAGAACTGTTAGCAGTTGTCTTTGCGCTTGACAAATTCCGTTCTTACCTAGTAGGAGCGAAAATAATCGTCTACACAGACCATGCTGCTATCAGATATCTATTGACTAAGAAAGATGTTAAACCGAGACTCTTGAGATGGATTTTACTCTTACAAGAGTTTGATCTCGAAATAAAAGATAAGAAAGGTACTGAAAACGTCGTAGCGGACCATTTATCTAGAATAGAAGGTATTAAACCCGAACAAGTGCCGATTAACGATGATTTTCCGTATGAACAGCTGATAGCACAAATAGGAAGCGATCCGATCCATTTAGACATAAATGAACCAGAATCTGTGGAAACAATCCAAACGACTGTAGGACTGCCATGGTACGCTGACATTGTTAACTACCTAGCCGCAGGAGCTCTTCCACCTGATTTAACCTATCAGCAGAAAAATAAATTCTTTCACAATCTCAAACATTATTATTGGGATGAACCATTATTGTTCAAAAGAGGACCCGATGGAATCTTTCGTCGATGTATTCCCGAAGAAGAAATAGAAGATGTCATTGCTCAATGCCATTCATCTCCTTATGGTGGACATGCAAGCACTTCCAAGACTTGTGCAAAAATCTTGCAAGCCGGCCTATTCTGGCCTAATCTATGGAAAGATGTCCACATCGTTGTTATAAATTGCGATCGGTGTCAACGCACCGGCAATATTTCAAGAAGAGATGAAATGCCTCAAAAAGGAATATTAGAAGTAGAAATCTTTGACGTCTAGGGAATAGATTTCATGGGACCATTCCCATCATCTTTCGGTAATAATTACATACTCGTAGCTGTTGATTATGTTTCAAAATGGATTGAAGCTATAGCTTCTCCTACAAACGACACACGAGTAGTAATAAAGCTTTTCAAAAATATAATCTTTCCCAGATTTGGTGTGCCTAGACTCGTCATAAGTGACGGTGGCTCACACTTCATTTCAAAAATCTTTGACAAATTACTATCTAAGTATGGAGTAAGACACCGTGTGGCAACACCATATCACCCACAAACAAGTGGACAAGTCAAAGTCTCAAACAGAGAAATCAAACAAATCTTAGAAAAGACTGTCGCCATATCTCGGAAAGATTGGTCATCTAAACTTAATGAAGCTTTATGGGCTTATAGGACCGCTTACAAGACACCCATAGGAACTACACCTTTCAAATTAGTTTATGGAAAATCTTGTCACCTCCCGGTAGAACTAGAACACAAAGCTTATTGGGCGATCAAAACTCTCAATATAAACTATAATGCTGCAGGAGAAAAGCGAATCCTAGATATTAACGAATTAGAAGAATTAAGGTTAGATGCTTATGAGAATGATAAGATATATAAAGAAAGAACTAAGCGATGGCATGATAAACGCCTATCTAGAAAAGAATTTAGTGTGGGAGACGTTGTACTCCTCTTTAATTCAAGACTTAGGCTCTTTCCTGGAAAATTAAAATCTAGATGGTCAGGACCCTTTGAAATAACTAAAGTGTTCCCGAGCGGAGCAATAGAAATTAAGGGTAGGAATAGTGAACCATTCATAGTAAACAGACAACGTTTAAAACATTATCATAAATTTGAAAATAGAGATTATGCAAATAGTCTAAGGCTTTTAGAGTTGTCCACTAATTCCCCTGATTAATCTACACCTAAGCATTACGTCAGGCTTTTGACGATAAAAACAGCGCTTAGTGGGAGGCAACCCATTTACTCATTTAATCCATTAATTATTTAAATCATTTTTATCATTCTATTATTTTGTCATTCATCGTTTTACTATTCATTTATTTGTTTTGTCATTTTATAGTTTTATTTCAATATTACTACTATTGCCTTTAATTTATGCATTTTATTTCCTTATTTTTCCTTATTTTTAATCTTAAATCACTTTTACAGATTTTCTAAAGTCTTTTCCACTTTCCTTCTCCCCCTGATTTGTTTCCTCTGTATTTGCACTGACCATGGCTAACCAACCGATAAACCATATGGAAACCAAATTTAGAGGTAGGAACCAAAGAATGAAATTTGAAGAGTTATCACAGAGGCCAATGGATTTGACCCTGTACCCGGATGATCTGACTATGGAAACCCTAGGTATACATGATAGCATCCTTTACTTGTTTAACCGACTTGGATGGGAGAATGCACTGATTCAACATAAGTTTGTGACTTACCGCGAGCTCACCCTTGAGTTCCTTAGCTCCTTAGTTTACCTACCCGAGCGCGGTTTTGGATTCAGGAAGGGATTTATCAGTTTCCGCCTATTTGGAATAGAATATGACTTGAACCATAAAGAACTAGCTGACTTATTAGGATTCCCTAGTGGACCCTTTGATTTTACTACCACACAGGTAGAATTGATGGACATTGAGCTGGATTTCTTTTGGGGAACATTAACTGGAAACTACCACCCTGAACCAAATAGCATGAACAATGATGAGATACATAACCCAGCTATCCGCTACTTCCATAAGATTCTTGCCCACACCTTCTTTGGAAAAGAAGAAAACCTTACCGGAGTATCTAAAGATGAGATATTCATTATGTCATGTTTCACTAATGGACAGCCTGTCAATGGTGTGCCTTTCATGATGCAAACCTTCACCCGAATCCAAGAAGAACCTGAATTACCTATATTAGTAGGAGGTCTTGTAACCATGATTGCTGATGCCTTAGGACTTAGGTACCAATTGCACAGGTGCAACCGTTTAGGTACCATCCGTCCTATGAATCTTAACTTTTGCTTTAATCTCCATATCATAAGGAATTTAGGACATCCACCTTTCGAGTACCTAATCAGGAATGAGGTAGTAACCTTGTTCACACTACCAAACCATGCTAGAGTAAGTGTTCACAATAAGGATAACTGGCTTTATGAGTTAACCCCACCTGACTATCCATCTACTCCTAAAACACCTCAATCTTACAAGATAAAGGATGATATAATGACCGATGTCGAAAGTGACCCTGAGGCACCTCCTGGTTACCATGACATTGACCACACTGACGAAGCAATTGAAACCCCTGAAGTGAATCAAGTAGATTATGCTAACAACTTACAGAATATCATGAACACTCTTGAAGCTTACCAAACTGATATAAATACTGTTAAGGATGAGATTAAGAGCATGCGATTGGACATTATAGGTCTAACTGACATAACCTGTGAACAATTCTATCACCTGAACTCCGCAATCGAAGATTTGAAGAAACACTTTTGAAAATGCTACAGTGATCTAGTTTATTTTACTTACTGTTTTCATTTCTAGTTATTTTTACTTTTCGCAAACAATTTTGTACCGTATTTTCATTAATGTAATTTCATTCCAATTATCAAATGCAAAGCACTTCTAGTTTACAAATTTTTCCATTTTAATCAATTTATATGTTTTTCAATCTATATACTGTTATGCTTGAATTGATTCATATTTTATACAATCTCTCGTATGATGCAATTTACAAGTGCTATGTTGAAATTATTTATTATATGGTGTTTATATTTAATATTGAGTGAGAAGTGATCAAAAGTATTATATAAATTATATGAAGCGTGAGAGATAATGCTTTCTGGAAATTATTCAAGGAATTCAACCCTCACGGTCGTCACACCCCCCTAACGATCGTGACAAGCTAATTTAGCGTGTCACGACCGTCATCTCCTTGTCACGACCGTGACAACCCTAAATATAGAATTCGTGAGAAACAGAAATGTTTCTTCTTCGAAACCTCTTCATCTTCTTCTTCCATAACTTTCAAAACCACCCATTATCTCCCCCAATTTCCGTAACCTCCCATTACCAAATTAAAACTCATTAACCTCTCCATTATCACCACACCTATCACATCATCACCTTCCAATATTTATCCGAACCATTATTTCTCTCATTTTATCACTTTTTCACAAAAATCCAAACTCCTCATCTCCCACTTTTGTTCTTGCATGCAATGGAAGCTATTCAATTTAGAGAGGGTAAGAATGGAGAAACCCAAAGAGAAAGATTCATCCGATTCCAGAACCGCGGTGTACAACCCACGCGTTATATCGACACTGTCTGTTTGAGAGAATTGGGAATGCTTGACAGTGTCAAGAGCCTGCTTCAAAAAGTCGGTCTGTGGGATCTTTGCAGTCAACCTCAGCCCACATTCGAGCTTCTGACACTGGAATTCCTAAGCTCATTCCATTATATCACCGGTACCGGTTCTCATAGTCAACTTACCGGTTTCTCTAAGTTCAGATTGCATGGCCGGGAGTTCGAACTTTCGCAAAATAGGATAGCCGAGTTGCTAGGCTTCGATCATGGGAATGAAGCTCACCTCCGCGTGCCGGACAATTTCAGTGAAACCGCTTTCACTTTATGGCACGACATAACCAACACCCGTGCCTCAGCCTTCCAGAGCCTTAATGCTACACACATCCACAACCCGACAATCAAATATTTTCACCAAATCATTTGCAACACCATCTTTGCACGAGAGAGTAACCATAAGCTCAACTCCAAGGAGCTTCTGTTCTTGCACTGCGCTCTAAATGACGAGCCAATCAACGCTGCCCCGTTCATGCTTTCTCACATCCAGGCCATTGCTCAAAGAGGCTCAACCCCATTTTTCATAGGCGGCATCGTCACCACCCTCGCCATTCAGTTGGGGCTTGGTGACTTGGTGACTTGGTCGTAGATTTGCCTTTCAGAGCCGCCGAGTTCCTAACGAAGAGCTATTGCAGGTCCGCTCACTTGATTGCGCAGAGAGAGGATGGCAGGTATAGCCCTGTTATCCACGACACTGTTTATCACCACATCATTCTGCCGTCCCGTGACCGCATCGATCCGTCTAGCCGAGCCAACTGGCTCTTTGCTTTACCGGATGCTGCCGACCACGCCCCCATTCATGATGATCATGCCGATCTTCCAGCAGATGAGATGCAAGACGCCATGGATGCAGCTGAGCCTGTCCAGGACATTCCCGAGTCATCTACCCGACTGCCGCCTGCACAAGAATTCACTCTTGAGGACGTCCTCCGTGCGATTCATCAGCAAAACCAGATGAATGCCGCACTGGAGCGAAGGCAGAAGGAGCAGCATGATGCTTTACTCCGCACTATTGCAACCAACCAGACAGCTACTGATGAGAAGCTCGAAGAAATTTTTAGCGAGCTAGAGGCCTTACGCATTGACATCACTGCTATCACCGGTACCGGTTCTGATCTTGAAGCGACTCCTACCAGACGCTCCCGCACCAGAAGCCGAGCCCGCGGTCCTCAGCAGCCTTAGTTTTAGTTTTTGCTTATGTTTGTTTTTCATTTTCGTAGTTTGTATTGTACTTTTTCCGCTATTATATCACAACATTGAGGACAATGTCTGATATAGTGTGGGAGAGGTACCTTTCATTTTCCGCATTTTCCCTTTTCGCACTTTTCCATTCCGTTGTATTTCTTTTCGTAAAGTTAATGAAACGAGCAATTTTTGTGCTATTTTCTTTAGTTTCGAACTTTCCCCGTTTATTTAGCCATACCGAAAAAAATCTTTAATTATTCGCATTACCCGACTTACCTACGAAATCATAATTAGGAAGCTGAGAACGATTCAACAAGATCAATACAGTCTTGACACCTTAGACTTCCCACTTAAGCAATCCCGTTCCGATGATTGTAACGACTACACCTTAAGTTTCAGTTCAAAAGTAACCCCTAGTAGTTTATACTAGCAGTCAGCACCGTCTGAACACAAATCACGTGGGGAGCCGATGAATATAAGCGTTTGATGCCTAATCTAAAATAATCCTTCATATCTCGATGCAAATGAAAAGAAATTGCACCAAAGTACACGGTCGCATATAAGAAACGAGAAATATGAGAAGGAGTCCATTGCGGGTTAGTTCAGAGGTACTGGTTCTAAACTTGGTAGGGCGTGCTACGGCTCGATCCCCCACAACCTCCAAATCGGATTATGTATGTAGGGTTACTGCATTCGTGTACCAGACCCCGTGCTTTTAAAGGATCAAATTCGCTAACTGGCTACTCCACTACGTGCGTGCTAAGGCAAAGGGCTTAATGTGATTGCGCTAGAATGAAACCGGGCGAAATAAGATCGAAAGACTCTAGGTGAAATCGTAAAGCAATTGTCGAATGTGTCGTTTAACAGGAAGTCGACGACTTAGCTTGTTGCTTGTGTCATTAGTGTATCGTTAGTGTTTTATCAAAGTACCGGTTTATCCGACAAAACGATCCCTCATACGGTTTGTTATGTGTGTGCGTCGATAAAAACTTGTCCGACGATTTTCAACCGACTATTTACTTGAGGACAAGCAAAGGTTTAAGTTTGGGGAAGTTTGATAACGAGAAAATGTATCGATTATATTGCTATGTTTCATTACCGTTTTATCGCATAATCGTCGTTTTAACACCCGATTCCTCGAGTTTTCCTTGCCATTTTGCAGGTACATCGTATAAAGAGCTAAATCATGAACCAAGAGTGAAAGGAGCGAAAACAACCATAAAAAGATGAAGAAATGAAGAATGCTGCAAAACCTGCAT
Organism: Lathyrus aphaca; assembly: GCA_963966055.1. Taxonomy (NCBI): domain Eukaryota; kingdom Viridiplantae; phylum Streptophyta; class Magnoliopsida; order Fabales; family Fabaceae; genus Lathyrus; species Lathyrus aphaca. Next base: position 116,033,438 of record OZ014524.1, on the reverse strand, counting down.
ATTTTGTAGCACTCACGGTCGTCACCTAGGTGTCACGACCGTGACACCCCAAAAGGAGCCATCACGATCGTGACATATCCCTCACGACCGTGACACTTAATTTACAAAGGACACGAACGTGATGCCCTTGTCACGACCGTGACAAGGGAAAAATAGGTTATTTGACTGAAACTTGGTCATAGCGTTACGTGCATATGAAATTGCCTACTTTCCAGCTGACCCTGTATCCACGTTCCTGGATTTTCTCAAATGCTCCTACGAGGCCCATGCAACAAGTCCAACCACCAGCCCATTAAATCTTCTATAAATAGCTTAATTCAGATGAACAATTGACAGAGTTCAGTTTATTATTTTCTTGCGGAAGCTCTGCCGAATTATTTTACCCTTATTATTTTCAGCATTATTTTCATTGCTTTAGTTTTATTGTATCCAAACCAAACCTATAACAATTTCCAACATCAGGAAATTGTTATAAATTTATTTGTTTCAAAGCCTTCAGAATTTTTAGTTTATTTCCGATTCCGACGAATACTCCGAGCTTTCCGGTCTGTGGAAGAAGGAGTCTGCCATTTTTATTGTTAACCAGGTTTATATTAATTTGCAATTTTATATTTATGTTGAATATTTATTTTTCTGCCATGAATATTTCGTTTTGTGTTTCTCTGCCTCTGTCTGGTTCAACAAAAATGAGTAGCTAATTACCTTAGGGCGGTATGTAATTAAAACAAACTAAATCGGTAAAATCAACTATAGGCTTAAAATAATTAATAACTTAGTATTCTGGCTGATACTTTTTATTATAAAATCGACCTTTTCGTTACGAGAGTAAGGAAAGTGTATTAGGTTAGGTCAAGACCACGAGAGTGTGAGATTTTAACCAGATAGCTAAAGTTAGGCATTTAAATTAAACACAGCGAGAGCGCTTTAAAATAAATTAGAATTACTAAGTTTCCAAAAATTATCTCTAAACACTTATGGGCTAGCGAGAGCAGGCATAGGGCTTTAGGGGTAAGATCTGAGATAAGACCACGAGAGTGTGAGTTAAAGGTATTTAAACTGGTAACCTCTACAGAATAGATTAAGTGAACCATCTTTATAAGCCTAGGTTAGATTGACCCGCCTAAGTTAGCATAATTACATACCGTCCGCCTTAGTATTATTTTATTAAACTTAAATTTAATTCTCGCCTTTAATCTTTAAAAACAACAAAAAAAATCGTGACAACCCTTCACCTTAGCTAAACTAGAAGTTCATCTAGCACTAAGTAACCATAGAGTCCCTGTGGATCGATAATCTTAAATATTACTTCGATAGGCTGTGCACTTGCAATTAAGATACCGCTAGACACATAATTAGATACGTCTTTAGCCCATCAGCTACCGAAAAACCAACTCTGAAAGGTGGAATGTACAAAGTCAATGGCATAGACCGCGTCAATGCTAAACTGGATACACTTACTCAAAACATCGAAAATGTGAATTATGTGGAACCCCTAGGCATACTAATGTTAATTTTCAGTTATTAGTTGGTATTCTTACTGACCAAGTAAATTACACTCAAGGAAACCCATTTTCAAACACTTATAACCTTATAAGGAGAAATCATCTGAATTTTTCATATAAGAACAATATTGCTTTATTTCCTCCAAATCCAACACCTGCTATTCCACCTGGTTATAAGAAAGAAGTACCTTCTGCTCCACAAGCACCTAGAAAGTGAAATCTTGAAATCATGATGGAAAATTTTATGAATGCTAAAGCTCAACAAAGCAAAGAATTCACTAATAAAAATGCTCATACGTGTGAACTGATGAAGCAATTCTCAAGTAAGCTTGATGTTATGGCTACCCACAACAAAATGTTAGAATCTCAAATTTCTCATGTAGCCTAATAACAAGAAACAATAACAACCCCAGCTGGAACATTTCTTGGCCAAACACAACCAAACCCCAAAGTTCATGTTAATACTATTACACTTTCAAGTGGGACATAATTAGACAGACCATTCACATATGTTATTCAATTCGTAGATCTTCAGAAACAACTGAATATTACTATACCATTCACATAAGCTATTACACAAATGCCTTCATATGCTAAATTATTTAAAGAGATTATATCAAACACAAAAAATATTAAGGATAATGAAATATTTATGCCTACTGCTGAGTGTAGTGCTATTATTCAAAACAACATGCCTCCTAAGTTGAAACACCCAAGTACCGCGACTAACATTTATGTCGAATAACAACTAGAAGTATACAATCTATCACGCACTTTTAAAAGATTGTCGAACCCACAAAGACTAATAATCAAACTAATGTTATCTATCATTGTAGTGCAAAACTAAGGCTAATGGTTAAAAGGGTACAAAGAAAAATATAAACAATAATGACTAAAGGTTTAAAAATGATGATAAAATGAGCCCAATATATGGATTTCGTGTTCCTAAGGGACTTCGTTGAATTCGGGTGCTAATTGTGATTAGATTAGTTGATCAAGCCTATGATGAACTTATGGAGCGATATGCACCCCAGACTAGCACTCCTGCATACACCACACATGATTTTTTGACCATTTTGCAGGTACCTCATTTGGATATCAGCCCCACGAGGAATATGATTACACCATTATCAGAAGCTCGCTTGATGTCATTCTGATCGAGCTCAGGCATCAGAATAATACGGACGCAAAGAGTGACCTATTACTGAGAGGTATGTAGAGGCACAAAAGGAAATGAGAGTTTCCATCGATCATATCAGAGAGCACCAGATTGATTATACTGATAGGACTGAACATAACATGGGTGACCTTATCGAGTAGATAAACAAGTTACACATGGAGGTGACTGGTGTGAGGGAGTATGTGCAACATATACCACCTCAGATGTACAGTAGAGGCGGTATCAGACATCACAAAGGCCGAGGCTGACATCACTGGGCCTTCTACCAGGTTTTATTTACTCCTTTATCCACCTTGTACTGAAACATTGGGGACAATGTTTAGTTCAAGTGTGGGGGAGGAGCTTTACTGATTTTTATTCTATTTTTCCTTTTCATTTTTCACTATTTTTCTTGTTAGTTTCTTTTAGATTAGGTTCTATCGGTGTGTTTAATCGAGTCATACATGCAATGATGAGTCCTATTGCATGATCATTTTCTATTTTTTAGAAATTTCCCTTAGATTTGACCCATAATAAAACATTGTTCTTATTCAATGGCATGACACTCTGAAAGTATTGGGTTTTTCTCATTCTTAGGCTATTTTAGGTAGACTTGAGAAATTTTTGATAATATCGGTACCGTCCTAACACCCTAAACTCCCTAGGTATGTAGCATCGATTTGAATAACCATTATGTTGAGACCTTAAATTCTATGTTTTTGAAGTTACCTCTTAAGTAGTTTATACTAGCAGTCAACACCATCCTAACACACACACACACACTAAGTAAGGAACTTATGTAAATATATGTATGATCTCAAATTTTGAATCGAGAATAATTTTAGAGAAAAGAGAATGAATAGGTAAGTTCTCTCTAAGTTACGTGGTCCTCACCCGACCATTTATCCCAACAGAACGGTCTCTTGAAATTCATAAGAAAAGAAAAACAAAGAAAATAATGCATATAATTGATAACAAGATCATTAGACACTAACATGTTCACATAACATGTGCGCGTGGGGATAATGTGCTTAATGTGATTGCGCTAGAATGAAAAAAGGAACAAAAAGTGTAGGTCGAGTTATAATGGCATGATTCAAATTGATTTTGCATATGGGGAGTTTTTGTCTATGAAATACAGATACGTGTTATTATAGTATCCTTGTTGTCGACATTTAGTAACTATCAATTTAGCGTTATCCAAGTAATCTCTTACATTTTTGAGTTTTGTTGTGCCTATGTTTCAGACACTGTGTTTAATTGATTTCATTCCGTTTGGTGATTTCTTGAGGACAAGAAATGGTTTAAGTGTCAGGGAGTTTGATAATGAGAAATTATATCATGTTTTTAGGCTTATGGAGCATGTAATTTGTCTATATTTTAATATATTTTATCACATTTTATTTTGTTTTATGTGTTTTGCAGTTGTCAGCAAGTATTATTGCGGATTCAAAAGCAAACCGAAAAAGGGGCAAAAGAGCAGAGAAAGAGCTTGAAACACAACATTCTACTGATATGGCATTCACCATCCTCTATGCCAACCACGCCATTTAAAGACCAAGGCAATTTCGTTCTCCATTTCCCTAATGGCTTTCGCCATTCACATGCAGACAGTAGTTCTGCATAGTTGGCAGTTTCTAGTAGTTTTCTCCAACTTCTTTTCCCTCCATTATGTTGGCACAACCAGAGGAAGTTATATGGGTGTAGAGCCTTATATAAAGGACCTCTTGGGGTGTTTATGAGGCATCCAAGTTGTGCGGAAGCGTTGTCAAATTACATTTTAGAATTAAGCATAAAATTACATGTAAAAGTAACATTAAATCACATCGAGAGATTGTCACACTTGATTTATTTTTTATCTGTTTACTGTACTCTTGGATCAAGAACAAGTCTGCCAACATTTTTCTTTCAATTGAAGTTTATGTTTCTTTAATTTTAGGTTTTTACTATTTATTTATTTATGCTTGTTATTGTGTTTGTTATATCGCATTCCATGTTGTCTTTAGATTCATTCGTTTTGTTTATGTTATCTATGTTTAAAGTTATGCCTTGCTAAATTTGCTTGAGATTGACGTATGAGGACCGTCGTCACCGACGGGACTCAGTAGAAAATTATAGGTGTGAAGTTATGATTATATGTTGTTTTGGTTTTAGTTTCCAATTGTAAGCTTTATTGTTTTGAAACGAGTGTGACGAACAAACTAAGGTTCATGTCGATAGTGCGAGAGTGTGAGGAATGAACCAGATAGTGGAAACTAGGCATCAATCCTAAAACAACGAGAGCGGTTTTGGCATTATTTAGGATCTCATTGGTTTTCAAAATGTGCTTTCTAATTGAAATGGGTGAGCGAGAGCATAATCTGGTGGTTATGAGGTGTGATTCTATTCAATAGCGTGAGAGTTTGAGACAGAGTCTTTAGATCAATATTTTCTACAGAACTTAATCTAATCGTAATTAGCACCCGAATTCTACGAAGTCCCTTGGGTAATTATCGTTTATATTTCCGCTTGTACCCTTTTAACCATTATCCTTAGATTTGCGTTGCAACGATAAATAACACTAGTTTGATTATTAGTCTCTATGCGTTCGACAATCTTTTAAAACTATGTGATATACTGTATACTTGCATTTGTTATCCGGCAGACACGTTAGTCCCGGTCAAATTTGATAACAAGAAATCATATCATGTTTTTAGGCTTATGGTGCATTTAATTCATTCGTATTTTAATATACTTTATCACCTTTTACTTTGATTTTATGTGTTTTATAGTTGTTAGCAAGTATCACTACGAATTCGAAAATAAACCGAAAAAGGAGCAAAAGAGTAGAGAAAGATCTTGAAACGCAGCATTATGCTAATGGCGTTCGCCACTAGCCTTCTATTTTCAAATATCAACGTATAACACATATATTGTTTTCCATGTGCTTAATAGCGTTCTCCATATCAGGAAAACATTCAGTTTCCCGCTTTTCAACTCCCTCTTGCGTGTTTTTCAATGATTACCTTTTCAAATCTCTTAACTTCCCTCTTAACCACCTACATTAATCCATATTTACTCCTACTTCAACCCCCAACCATCCAAATTCTTCTTATTTACTATAAATCACCATAACCCACTCATATACCACCATCACAACCCATTCTTGTCTCTTCATAATCTCCATATTCATTCTTTCCAATACCCTCATTCTCATCATTCAACATTCCTCCAAGATTAGCAAGAGAGGTTAATTACACAGGTATCAATTTCGTAGAGGGAATTGATGGGGAAAATCAGAGGGGAAACTATCATAAGCTTTTCAAGAAGCATGTCGTCGCAACATGGTATCCCGATACTACTGTTGTTCAAGACTTGGGCCTGTTCGACAATGTCAATTGGATGCTTAACAATCTAGGTATGTATTACTTCTTCTCTTTAACCAACCCAACCTACATTAGGCATACCTGTTGCACCCCAAAATTTGCCCTCCACAAGACAATACATTGTGTACTAAGAGGTTCACAAGGTTCACAAGACATCTCATGAGGTTCACAAGGTTCACAAAGTTCACAATTGGTCAGAAAGTTTGACAATTTCCTCAGACAATGCATCCTCCTAAGCAATGCATCATAAACTAGGGTTTTGACTTTCATCAGGATAAATGGACTTCCAAGACTTCAAGTGAGCTTCATAGCATCCTATATGTGTTCAAGAATCCCCATGTCAAGTTTCAAGACTTTCTCAAAAGATTTGCTCAGTCAGATGATCAGGTAGGTTAAAATCAATCAAAATAGTTAAAAAGTCAAACTGAGGTCAACTGTGGTCAAACCAAAGTCAAACTTCATTATTTTTTGCCAACATCAAGTATATGAAGTAAAATTCATCATTTGATCAAGGGTTGATCATGATTCATCAAGGAGATTTCAGATCATCAAGAATCAGGAGTTTCTAAATTAGGGTTTTCATAGGAAAAGTCAACTGAACTTTGACCAGCCATAACTTTCACATGCTTCATCAAAAAATTTCCATCCAAAGCTCATTTTTAAGGAAATTTAATTCTCTACAACTTTGTGTCTCACAAGCCAATCCCAAAAATGCTTCATTTGGAAGGTATGAGCTAAGACATTATAGGTCCTTTTGAAAGTCAACAAAAAGTCAACAACTTCAAAAGAGCATAACTTGAGAATGGTAAAATATATGGACATGAGACCAAATACGTTGGTTAGAGGACTCTTTAAGATTTCCAAAATGTCCAAGAACACCTTCATAGCATTAAAATTTAAGGATTTGTGCCCTTGCAAAGTTGGGAAATTTTTGGGAAATTTATGAAGCAAATAAGGCCTTAAAACCAATTTTTGCTAAATGAGTCCACCAAATTACCATCCAAACTTTACAAACTCATCAAGCGCGACCCAACCCACTCATTTTCTGATTTTTTATTTTTTATTTCATATTTATTTGAATTTTATTCATTAAAATACAAATTAAATTGAAATAAAATATAAAAATCATATATTTGAAAAGGATTTGGTTTCTAGAAGGTCTTAAAAAACATTTAAGCTTGATTGATACAAAAATAATGGAGATCACACCAATATGGAAATGCTAGATCAAGGAAAATCAAGTTTTAATGATCAATCTTTTTCAATCTCAAAAAGTCCAAAAATCCACAAGTTTGTTTAAATTCTTGACCTAATTTTAGTGTGTGGTATATATACAACATAAGACCAAGCTCTAGAGACGGATTGCAGCCTCCATAAACCAAGAACAAGCTTCAAAAATTTGAAAGAAAACTCATAATCGGATTTTTGGTTAGAGGTAGTTTCAACACATTCCAAGCACACCAATCCCTTCTATGATGATCATTGAGCATGTTTGGATCCTTTACAATGCCTGAATCGACTTCATATGCATAAACCGAATTGCTTTAACCTTGGTTTTGATTTTTTCCGATTTTGCTTTTTCATGCGTTTGTGTAAATTTAACAATTGATTTGTGTCTATCTTGAAGTATATAAGCTTTCTGGACGATTTGCATGGAGTGTTATGGCCTAAATCCCGTGATACCATTGTTAGGGTTTGAGGTTCAAAATTGGGAACTCTTGATTTAGGGACTTTCAAGGACTTTAATGGACATTTTTGAATCCTATTGAATCTGTGCATTGATATTATATACTTATTTTGGATTAATCATGCGTATTATACATTGTATGAAATTCCCAGGTTTTGATGCGAAAAAATTCGTAGGAAATTGCACATGGATAGAGGTTGAAGACGACTGCGTGGCAGGATGCGATTGGATGAAGCCGAAGACGGAGAAAGTCACGCAACAAAAGGATATGGAGTTGAATTATTTTCACAAGCGTACAGCTTGTCCCAGTGGTCATGCGCGTTGGATATTGAGGTACCTGGTGTGGGTTCGATCCTTGGCTGATCCCTCCACCCCATTTTTTTTATGTTTGTTTTGTTTGTTTATTTTTTTAAAGTTAATTATTATTATTTTTGTTTGTTTATTTTAAATCAAGTAATATTATAATATGATTATTTATTATATAGATTAGATAATCCACCATTTTTTTATAAATAAATCATAATAAAAAATATACTAATTTTTTAACTCCTTAATTTTTATATATAATAATTTATTTATAGTTTGTACATTTGTAAATAAAATTAAATGGGTTATTTGTTTGTTTCTATTTTTTTTAATAATTCTAAATTTTTTGTGTATAATTTATAAATAATTTAATAATTTAATATTCTCTATTCATTAATAATAATTAATTAAATCAATGTATATTTCCCTAAATAATTCCTAAAAAACCCTCTAATTTATTTTCTAAAATTTTAATCCTAGTTTTATTTATTTAAATTAAAATATGTATATATTATTATCATTTATTTATTTATTTTTTTTGTAAATAGTCAAATTAATAATGTAAATTAAATTATAAATCCTAATTCTATTTTCTAAAATTTCTAAAAACCCTAATCTTGATTTTTCTTAATTATAAAATTAACCCTAATTTTTATTTAACTTCAATATTAAACATAATTAATTTTTCTAATATATAATTAATAATTAATCTTATTTTGTAAATAATTATTATATTGTCTATTATTATTCTCATCATCTTATTTCCTTTCTAAAAATTCTTAAAAATTGTTTATTTAATTAAAAAATATTATCTTAGCTTGTATATATTTTATATTTTGTGCTAACTTCTTTTTTGTCATAATTTTATTACTAACCCTTCTATTATTTATTTATATACTTATTATTTAAATTGTTTCTATATTTATGTAATTGCAAAAACCTTGTAATAGTTGTAGGTTTTATTTTCCGTCTTTATTTTATTATTTATAAATGTTTATATTGCCATGGTTAGTAATTATAGGGAGTGATAACCTATTTGCTTTAAAATTAATTTAGATCACTAATCATAAGATAAATATTTGAACATATACACGCACACACGTAAGTCGATCTTTGATCGCCATCTCACTTCCTTAAGGGTTACCTCTCATGTTGCCTAAACAAAAAGGTCAAGTAAGGTGTCTAAAAGCAAGGTCCCTTCTCCTAAAAAATATCATCAAGTCCCTTTACGATTATAAGATCAAGTCCCTTCGAGGTTGCCTTCGTAAATGATCTTGTCCCTTTCGAATAAAAGATGATAAGTCCCTTCGAATTGCTAAGACACCTTACAGTTGCCTAATCACAGATGACCCTTCACATGTCCCTTTAAACATCCAAGGTAATGACTACCTATTCCTTAATAATAGGGATAGTCTTACCATTGAAAGAACATTCAAGAACAGTAAAGATTTAATCATAGGGTAGGTTCCTCTTAAGTACTTGCTCACTCCTTCAAAAACATTTCATAACACTTCACATTTTCAAACAATTTTCAAAACAAAGTCTTTATATATATCCGTACAAGGATCATTATAAAGTACTTAAGAAATTTTTTAATCACACACTACACTTCCCAAAACAGTTTAAAGTGAGCTAAGTAACTAAGAGCCCATGGATAACCATGGATGTAAAGGGTGCTAACACCTTCCCTTTACATAACTTACCCCCCGAACCCAAAAATCTTTTAAGGTCTTTCCTGTTCTTTTATTCCCTTTCCTTTGGAAAATAAAAGTCGGTGGCGAATCTTGCTATCCGCAACATTTAAACTAAAGTCAGTTCTCCCACCGTGTTACAGAACTGGCGACTTTGCTCGGGACTTAATAAAAGAGGGGTACCCTTAGGAATTAGATCACTTTAAAATTGTTTGCTTTATTTGCTTTATATTTATTTGTTGGGCTCTTATGTGTGAAAGATCCTAACCTGGATCTAGTGTACCTTAGGTAAATGGCAATAGACCAAGGAAATTGTACGGCGTATACCGATATGGTTGATCTGGTGGCCATAGTTAGTGTGACTTCTTGGTTGGTGCTTATGTTCCTTAAGTAAGTTAAGGATAATATGGGGCTTCCATATGTTGTCAATACACTAACTAACTTTTAGAACCCTAGTCATCCCATCTTGGCCTTTAGAAAAGTAGTGAGATAACCGGCTTTGGTGAAGACTGAAGTTGGTTGATACTCGATGCTACACACATTGAGATTCTAAACTTGGAGGGTTTTGGTTGGCAATTAATTTGCCTACTGAACAACCACCCTTGTGAAGGATCAATGATATTGAGATCCCTTAGAACCTGGTTACTTTATAGGACAGGATGAACCAACTAAACTTTAGGGGAGGGTACTTACCTTTAAACCTCATGCAAGCCTTCAAACCTAGGGCTATTGTGTGACTTGTTTGTGTGTGCCACATGTTTGTGATTGAGCATAACATCATAGCATCATCATGCATCATAAGCATAGCATTTTCACTAACCATTTCAAGGACCAAAGGATTTATCTTTGTTCTTTGTTGCAGGTCATGGCTTCTGCCCGTAGGAATACTATCCGGATCAACTTTGTAGGAATACCTCCTAAGCTTAAGGAATTGGCCTCTCAAGTTTCTGAAAACTCCCAGTTCATCAAGAGGCATGGTCACCTATTGGATCTAGTCACTTCAGGGTTCAATGAAGACATGATGAGTGTTCTGTTTCAGTTCTTTGATCCTAAGCATTATTGCTTCACATTCCCCGACTATCAGCTGGTGCCTACAATGGAAGAGTTCTCCAAGCTACTGGGTATACCTATCCTTGATCAGAGACCTTTCACAGGCTTGGAAAAAGAGCCTAAACCTGAAGCCATTGATGCAGCTCTACATTTGAAGAAATCAGACATTGTTCTAGAAACGAGAAGTGGAATTAAGGGTATTCTTGCTAAGGTGTTGATAGAGAAGGCTCAAGTGTTCTTGAAGGCTATGAGTTATGATGCTTTTGAGGATATCTTAGCCTTGTTGATTTATGGCTTAGTGTTATTCCCCAACCCAGATCAGTTCATAGACGTTCACGCCATCAACATATTTCTGACTCATAATCCAGTGCCTACATTACTTGGAGACATCTTACATTCACTCCATACTCGTACTACGAAGGCACGAGGAACTCTGATGTGCTGCATACCTTTGCTATCTAGGTGGTTTATTTCTCACCTTCCTCGATCAGTGATGAAGAATGAACAAGGGTTCAGGTGGTCCAAGAGGATTATGTCACTCTCTCATTCAGATATTCATTGGTGCTCTCGATCTATGGAGAATGTTACTATCATTGACCGTTGTGGGGAGTTTCCTAATGTGCCACTCCTTGGCATAAGAGGGGGCATTACCTACAACCCTTCCTTATATTTACGTCAGTTTGGTTATGCTCGGAGTGATGGTCCTCATGACATGTTGATTCAGGGTATTGTGTTTGACTACGACAACGATCTGCAAGGTTACCGTCAAAGGTTCATACGAGCATGGGGAAAAGTGAACAAGGTTGACAGCAAGACTCTGGAGCCCAAGTACACTATTCCTATGGAAGCTTATCTCAGATGGGTACGATCTCGTGCTCAGACCCTTATGATGCCATATCCTGCCATCCTGCCAGTTACTATGGAGCCTGTTGCTGAAGGAGATACTTCTTATACCATCCTTCACCCAGACATGCCCACTGACATGGAAGAGCTACAGAGGTCCTGGATCCAGTTGAAGGAGCAAAGGGATACTTTTGAGACTCATTACAAAGCAAGTCAAGAAAGAATCCTGGAGCTAACAAAACAACTTCACGAGGAGCGGAATCTCAACTCATACCTCAACACAAAGAGGAAACGTCCATGGGAGACTTAAAACCCCATCTTTTGTATTCATTTCATTTTATTGTAACCCCAAGGGGCAAACAAGTTTATTACTAATAAAAGTTTACTTTTTGGTTGTTTAAACAAATTTAAATCCCGCGGTCCTTGAAAACATTGCATACGCATTTATACACCATATCACTGCATCACAGGTTTCTTATGTACAGGTATCTTATCTTCTCGCTGTTTATTTCAGCAGAAATGGCTCTTGAACAAACTATCAAAGATCTCCAGGCTCAGAATGCACAATTCCAAGAGATGATTCTGAACTTGTTCAAGGGACAAGATGAGTTGAAGACACTGCTGGCTAAGAAGAAGAATCTTGAGGACAACAAGGATGATCAGCTGAAACAACTACAAGCTGAGATGACAGGAATGAGGATCCAGATGAATGACCAGGTGGCTCTTCTTCAAAGTTTAGCTCAGGGGCAAGAAGAGTTAAGAACCTTTGTCCATAAATTTCAAAGTAATGAAGTTAGGAATCTAAGTGTTAGTCAACCTCCGTTAAAACAAGCTGACTTGGTTGAAAGGAAGAGGAGGATAAAAGAAGGTAAGAGACAGGTTTCCACTGATTGTTCTTTAGTTGAAGAAAAAAAACCTGATAAGGTTAATCCACCTCAACACAAGGAATGTAGAAGGTAGTTTATCAAATTCAGCACTCCAATGTCACAAGTTCTGCAATGCTTGTTGGAGATGAAACTAATTTCTTTGAAAAGTCCTCCTAAAAATCCTAATACTTCCTCTCCTCACTATAATCCCAAGGCAAGGTGTGAGTATCACTCCGACAGTCCCGGACACGACACTAACAACTGTTGGGCACTGAAGAATAAGATTCAAGACCTAACTGACGAAGGAATCCTCGAGGTTACACCAGAAGGTCAAATTGAATTCTACTATCGTCCATCAAACGTCAAAGCTGCAAGACAAATTGCCCAAAGTAGCAAGAAAGAAAGCCTACCTATTCCTGTTGAGATATGGGGCACCTTGGGACATCCAAATGGTAAATTTGATTTCATGGGGAAATATACTGCTCCTGAAAGTTCACAGATTGCAATCGAAGACATTCAGCCAACTGGATGGGACAACATTTGAACTTTCATTTGTAATTTCTTTTGTTTTGTTTAAACACTTACTATTATGTTAAACTTTTGTTTTCATTAATGCATTGCATATGTTTGTCTTGAATTAATCCATTCGTTTCACTATATTTTAAACTATGCTTCATATTTCTATTTTATGATATTTAACTCCTGATAAAGCTATAAGCCTGTAGAGGGAGGATGACGAAAACAATACCATAATCTTATGCAGTATGCTTTTGAACAGACTACGCTGACGATGTACAGGCATTGTTTCAATTCCTAAACAGTGGAGATATAAGGAAGTTAATCCCTAGTCAACCCTTTTGAGCCTATGAAGTAGGAGTTTTTATTCTCGCACAAATTAAAACCCTTATTCATAACCCGGGGCAGGGTAGTTACTCAGTTAACTCAAATATGCCAATTATCAGTGTTGTACACAACTAATGATGGTTCTTTGTAATCATTAAACCTGACAGTCAATATCCAGCAAAAGAAAAACCCACTAAGTCAAAACCTATGAAGGAGACTTAGTAAAAAAAATTGAGAGATTCCGCTGACTGTAATTTTGAAACAAACAGTTCAGGCAAAAAGAAGGGATAACAAAGTCAAAAGAAAAAAGAGGTCACTATGAATCCTCAACAAAGAAAGATGACTGAATGTTCAAATAAATTTTTGGTTTCTGAACCATCACAAATGTCAGTGTTACAATTCCAAACTCTTTTGAGCCTCAATGCATAAGTTAACTGAGTATAGGACTGAAGAACATCATGGAGATTGGGTTGGGTACAAATAAAATTTGAGCCTTTATCCTTTGTTTCTTAAACCGTGAACCAGGCCACGTTACAACCCTTTAAAAGTCCTAACTGAAGCATGGTTAGTTCGAAAGCGTACTGCTATAAAAAGGTATCCTGACTCCTTTAGGGCTTATTATAAAACTTGAGTTAATATCACAGTTTTCATAAAAATTGTTTTTTCTAAAATAATTCTTTTTCAAAAACTTCAAGACAGACATAAGCATTGCATTTTTGAATATATTTGTTTGCATATACCTGAGTGTTTGATAAACAGAGAAACTTACAGGATGAATGTTCAATAAACCAAAGTCCTTCCGATAAACAAAATTGCTTCCTGGATCAAAGTCCCTGTATACAAAGGGGCATAGTCATTATCTCCCAATCAAGGGGGCAGGCCATGATACTGCCTAACTCATTTGGGGCATTCAGGACAGGATTCAATTATGTTTAAGTAGCCAGGGGCAACTCTCCTCATATATTTGAATTACCAAGGGTAACATTATAAAGTTCATGATGTTAGGGGCATATTATTGTGGGGCTTTCTGCTTATTTCTCTTGAGGTAACTACATTCAGATACTTCCATTATGGGACAATTCATCCTCAACCAAGGGGCAATGCTTTCTTTTCAAATCTAATACCCGGAGCGTATATGGTCCATCACAATTTGAAGACACGTTCCTCTCATTGTATTACCTTGATATTGGATTCTCAGCAGAAGCCATTGTGGAAATTAATTGTCTATTCCAGTAGTATCAGATGGTGTTAGTATCATGTCTTCAGATCCAGCTATGAGGATTTCTGGGAAGGTATTCAGGAAAGTTAAGAATCTCAGGAGCTCTAAATCCAATTGGTTATACACTCTCAAAGTTGAAACGATTTTGTTTTCGAGTTCAGCTTTACTTTTCCCTCTTTATTCAGGATTACTTTTCCTCTTTTACTAAAGCGAAAAACCTTCGTTGGTTATGTTTGAATGTATATATGCTTTGAATATGATTGATGCTTACCAGAAATACATAAAATGCAGTAATAATATTTACTAAGGACGAACAAAGGTAGGAATTCAACGAAGCTTTGCCGGTTCATCCCCATAAGATAACTACAAATCCCCAGTACAACAAATTTATGCTTCAAGTTACATCTCCCCTTGAATTTATGTCCATCTCTTTTATCCTCAGTCGGGATACTCAGGAACTTATTCTTTCAATAGAAGTACGACGAACGAAGACGGGAGGTTATGAATACTTTGTTATCAAACAAGACAGGAGCAAGTTCCTCATATTCTTCAGCAACGAATCGGGGTTTATTTTCCCTAACCAGTAGTTGTTATACAAAGATATCCAGACGCCGCAGGCTGCATGGTTCATACATACATCATTTATATCATACCATAGCATATACATAATGCATAATACATTTACTTAGGTGCATCATACTATACATGCATACATATTGCATAACTAACCTTTTCCTTGCAGGATGGTTATATGCATATAAAACAACATCAACAATTCACAACAGGTCAGAAATGATCCATACATTACTCAAGATATCCTCGGAGAGTAGGCAAATGGTCTGTACAAAGATCCATTCCATAATCCAGGATACTTCTAGAAGATTTCATCTATCTGGCCTTGAATAGCAGGCAAACGGTCTGTACAAAGATCCATTCCCTGGTTCAAGATATTTTTCAGAAGAACTAATCCTGACGTTCTTTTGACCTTGGAGAGTAGGAAAACGGTCTGTACAAAGATCCATTCCCTGGTTCAAGATATTTTCAAAAGATTTAATCTTTTGGCCCTTGAATAGCAGGCAAACGATCTGTACAAAGATCCATTCCCTGGTTCAAGATATTTTTCAGAAGAACTAATCTTGACGTTCTTCTAGCCCTTGAATAGCAGGCAAACGGTCTATACAAAGATCCATTCCCTGGTTCAAGATATTTTTCAGAAGAACTAATCCTGACGTTCTTCTAGCCCTTGAATAGCAGGCAAACGGTCTATACAAAGATCCATTCCCTGGTTCAAGATATTTTTTAGAAGAACTAATCCTGACGTTCTTCTAGCCCTTGAATAGCAGGCAAACGGTCTATACAAAGATCCATTCCCTGGTTCAAGATATTTTTCAGAAGAACTAATCCTGACGTTCTTCTAGCCCTTGAATAGCATGCAAACGGTCTATACAAAGATCCATTCCCTGGTTCAAGATATTTTCAGAAGAACTAATCCTGACGTTCTTTTGGCCCTCGAATAGCAGGCAAACGATCTGTACAAAGATCCATTCCCTGGTTCAAGATATTTTTTCAGAAGAACTAATCCTGACGTTCTTTTGGCCCTTGAATAGCAGGCAAACGGTCTGTACAAAGATCCATTCCCCGATTCAAGATATTTTTCAGAAGAACTAATCCTGACGTTCTTTTGACCTTGGAGAGTAGGAAAACAGTCTGTACAAAGATCCATTCCCTAATCCAAGATATTTCCAGAGGAGATAATCGTCACGAAGATTTATTTCTACTGGTCTATTCAACAATTCAAACTATGTTGCATAAATTATTCAGAGACGGCCTATACAAAGACCTAGTACTGATATCCAGTATCAACATAAAAACATCATCACATCCTGGTTCTTTAGATGGCATCTCTAAGCCCATCTCCAGTTCTTCCAAGTGGCATCTTCAAGCCCACTCAAGCGTATACAACTAATCATCAGTGTTACTTTATGCACCGGCGAGTGCAAATTTTTGGGCTTTTGTGTACTAAGAGGTTCAGAAGGTTCACAAGACATCTCATGAGGTTCACAAGGTTCACAAAGTTCACAATTGGTCAGAAAGTTTGACAATTTCCTCAGACAATGCATCCTCCTAAGCAATGCATCATAAACTAGGGTTTTGACTTTCATCAGGCTAAATGGACTTCCAAGACTTCAAGTGAGCTTCATAGCATCCTATATGTGTTCAAGAATCCCCATGTCAAGTTTCAAGACTTTCTCAAAAGATTTGCTCAGTCAGATGATCAGGTAGGTTAAAATCAGTCAAAGTAGTTAAAAAGTCAAACTGAGGTCAACTGTGGTCAAACCAAAGTCAAACTTCATGATATTTTGCCAACATCAAGTATATGAAGTAAAATTCATCATTTGATCAAGGGTTGATCATGATTCATCAAGGAGATTTCAGATAATCAAGAATCAGGAGTTTCTAAATTAGGGTTTTCATAGGAAAAGTCAACTGAACTTTGACCAGCCATAACTTTCACATGCTTCATCAAAATTTTCCATCCAAAGCTCATTTTGAAGGAAATTGAATTCTCTACAACTTTGTGTCTCACAAGCCAAGCCCAAAAATGCTTCATTTGGAAGGTATGAGCTAAGACATTATAGGTCCTTTTGAAAGTCAACAAAAAGTCAACAACTTCAAAAGAGCATAACTTGAGAATGGTAAAATATATGGACATGAGACCAAAGAGGTTGGTTAGAGGACTCTTTAAGCTTTCCAAAATGTCTAAGAACACCTTCATAGAATTAAAATTGAAGGATTTGTGCCCTTGCAAAGTTGGGAAATTTTTGGTAAATGAGTCCACCAAATTACCATCCAAACTTTACAAACTCATCAAGCGCGACCCAACCCACTCATTTTCTGATTTTTTATTTTTTATTTCATATTTATTTGAATTTTATTCATTAAAATACAAATTAAATTGAAATAAAATATAAAAATCATATATTTGAAAAGGATTTGGTTTCTAGAAGGTCTTAAAAAACATTTAAGCTTGATTGATACAAAAATAATGGAGATCACACCAATATGGAAATGCTAGATCAAGGAAAATCAAGTTTTAATGATCAATCTTTTTCAATCTCAAAAAGTCCAAAAATCCACAAGTTTGTTTAAATTCTTGACCTAATTTTAGTGTGTGGTATATATACAACATAAGACCAAGCTCTAGAGACGGATTGCAGCCTCCATAAACCAAGAACAAGCTTCAAAAATTTGAAAGAAAACTCATAATCGGATTTTTGGTTAGAGGTAGTTTCAACACATTCCAAGCACACCAATCCCTTCTATGATGATCATTGAGCATGTTTGGATCCTTTACATTGCCTGAATCGACTTCATATGCATAAACCGAATTGCTTTAACCTTGGTTTTGATTTTTTTCGATTTTGCTTTTTCATGCGTTTATGTGTAAATTTAACAATTGATTTGTGTCTATCTTGAAGTATATAAGCTTTCTAGACAATTTGCATGGAGTGTTATGGCCTAAATCCCGTGATACCATTGTTAGGGTTTGAGGTTCAAAATTGGGAACTCTTGATTTAGGGACTTTCATGGACTTTAATGGACATTTTTGAATCCTATTGAATCTGGGCATTGATATTATATACTTATTTTTGATTAATCATGCGTATTATACATTGTATGAAATTCCCAGGTTTTGATGCGAAAAAATTCGCAGGAAATATCCTAACTAAATTCGCAGGAAATTGCGCATGGATAGAGGTTGAAGACGACTGCGTGGCAGGATGCGATTGGATGAAGCCGAAGACGGAGAAAGTCACGCAACAAAAGGATATGGAGTTGAATTATTTTCACAAGCGTACAACTTGTCCCAGTGGTCATGCGCGTTGGATATTGAGGTACCTGGGGTGGGTTCGATCCATGGTTGATCCCTCCACCCCATTTTTTTATGTTTGTTTTGTTTGTTTATTTTTTTTAAGTTAATTATTATTATTTTTGTTTGTTTATTTTAAATCAAGTAATATTATAATATGATTATTTATTATATAGATTAGATAATCCACCATTTTTTTATAAAAAAATCATAATAAAAAATATACTAATTTTTTAATTCCTTAATTTTTATATATAATAATTTATTTATAGTTTGTACATTTGTAAATAAAATTAAATGGGTTATTTGTTTGTTTCTATATTTTTTTAATAATTCTAAAATTTTTGTGTATAATTTATAAATAATTTAATAATTTAATAATTTAATATTCTCTATTCATTAATAATAATTAATTAAATCAATGTATATTTCCCTAAATAATTCCTAAAAAACCCTCTAATTTATTTTCTAAAATTTTAATCCTAGTTTTATTTATTTAAATTAAAATATGTATATATTATTATCATTTATTTATTTATTTTGTAAATAGTTAAATTAATAATGTAAATTAAATTATAAATCCTAATTCTATTTTCTAAAATTTCTAAAAACCCTAATCCTGATTTTTCTTAATTATAAAATTAACCCTAATTTTTATTTTACTTCAATATTAAACATAATTAATTTTTCTAATATATAATTAATAATTAATATTATTTTGTAAATAATTATTATATTGTCTATTATTATTCTCATCATCTTATTTCCTTTCTAAAAATTCTTAAAAATTGTTTATTTAATTAAAAAATATTATCTTAGCTTGTATATATTTTATATTTTATGCTAATTTCTTTTTTGTCATAATTTTATTACTAACTCTTCTATTATTTATTTATATACTTATTATTTAAATTGTTTCTATATTTATGTAATTGCAAAAGCCTTGTAATAGTTGTAGGTTTTATTTTCTGTCTTTATTTTATTATTTATAAATGTTTATATTGCCATGGTTAGTAATTATAGGGAGTGATAACCTATTTGCTTTAAAATTAATTTAGATCACTAATCATAAGATAAATATTTGAAAATATACACGCACACACGTAAGTCGATCTTTGATCGCCATCTCACTTCCTTAAGGGTTACCTCTCATGTTGCCTAAACAAAAAGGTCAAGTAAGGTGTCTAAAAGCTAGGTCCCTTCTCCTAAAAAATATCATCAAGTCCCTTTACGATTATAAGATCAAGTCCCTTCGAGGTTGCCTTCGTAAATGATCTTGTCCCTTTCGAATAAAAGATGATAAGTCCCTTCGAATTGCTAAGACACCTTACAGTTGCCTAATCACAGATGACCCTTCACATGTCCCTTTAAACATCCAAGGTAATGACTACCTATTCCTTAATAATAGGGATAGTCTTACCATTGAAAGAACATTCAAGAACAGTAAAGATTTAATCATAGGGTAGGTTACTCTTAAGTACTTGCTCACTCCTTCAAAAACATTTCATAACACTTCACATTTTCAAACAATTTTCAAAACAAAGTCTTTATATATATCCGTACAAGGATCATTATAAAGTACTTAAGAAATTTTTTAATCACACACTACACTTCCCAAAACAGTTTAAAGTGAGCTAAGTAACTAAGAGCCCATGGATAACCATGGATGTAAAGGGTGCTAACACCTTCCCTTTACATAACTTACCCCCCGAACCCAAAAATCTTTCAAGGTCTTTCCTGTTCTTTTATGCCCTTTCCTTTGGATAAAATAAAAGTCGGTGGCGACTTTTGCTATCCGCAACATTTAAACTAAAGTCAGTTCTCCCACCGTGTTACAATACCTATGAGTTTTTAAGTTGTTTTAGATATTCCATCCTATCAGAGATTCTCGCACCACTGCCATTGTTCACTTTAGGATGTTTGATAGAGATTACACCCTTATCAAAGACTAGATGGGCAACATTTTTCAGTTCCCTAATAGATAAAAATATGCTTCCCAAGTCCCTCTATCGAGCGATTGGGAATCTAGTGCTCTTGGCTTTTAGCAACAAATAACTGGCAAAACCACCACTCATTGGGAAGGTCTTAAGGCTATTGCCATTCAGAACCCAACAATCAGGTACTTGCATCGTATTCTAGCCAACACTTTTCTCCCGGGAAAACACTAGGAATGTAAACTCTAAGGATCTTTTCTTCATTCACTGTGCACTTTCTGCGACAAAAGTTAACCCAACACCGTTCTTATTAGCATACATCTCATCTACTAGTGGTAGAATTGGAGTTCCTATATGTGTTGGAGGGTTAATTACATCAATAGGACTTACGTTATACTTACACACAAAGTTGGCTACTCTTGAGCCTCTAGTTACACCCTTTGCCGATTTAGACTATTGTTGTTTCATGCGCTTGATTAAGAATAAACCTGATGATAAGTATTTTATGATGATTAGTAATAGAGAGGTTGGTGGAGTTACTTTACCTTGCGCACATGTATTAATGTGCGATTCAACACTAACTGTGTTTTGATATTAATGCCCATAATCATGATGAAAATATTGTTGACCAAGCCTATGATGACCTTATGGAGTGAGATGCTCCCCAGACTAGCACTCGTGCACATACCACAATGTTTTTCCTGACCATTTTCTGGGTACCTCGGCCAGACATCAGTCATGCAAGGAGTATGATTACACCACTAACATGAGCTCGCTTAATGACATTCTGACCAAGCTTAGGCATCAGAATGATATGGACGCGGACCGTGACCTATTACAGAGAGGTATGTAGAGGCAACATGAGAAGATAAAAGTTGTCATCAACCAAATCATAGAGCATCAGATTGATTATGCTACTAAGACTGAGCACAACATGGGCGGACGCATCGAGCATATGAAAATATTATGCATGAAGGTGACTATTGTGAGAGATTATGTGTAGCATGTACCACCCTAGATGTACATAAGAGGTG
This sequence comes from Lathyrus aphaca, assembly GCA_963966055.1. Classification (NCBI taxonomy): domain Eukaryota; kingdom Viridiplantae; phylum Streptophyta; class Magnoliopsida; order Fabales; family Fabaceae; genus Lathyrus; species Lathyrus aphaca. Next base: position 116,012,068 of record OZ014524.1, on the reverse strand, counting down.
GTATCAGACATCACAGAGGTTGAGGCCAACATCAATGAGCCTTCTACCAGGTTTTATTTACTCATTTTTCCACCCTGTACTGAAACATTGAGGACAATGTTTGTTTCAAACTGGCTTTTTATTTAATCAATCATAATTAATTAATTTAATTAAAAGATTAGGGTTTAAGTGGATGCATCATGGCCCTCCAAACGCGCGGTAAACACAATCTAATGGCCTACATTAAAACTAGGAGGATTAGCCCTATCACAAACCCTAAGCATTTTCAGGTGACCGGAGCAAGCTCCGGTCATCTTCTCCGGTCACTCTTCCACCCCAACTCCCTCAAAACCCCATAAAAACGCATCAAATTCACCAGAAATGATCAATGAACAACAACAAATATGAATCAAGCAACAAACAACATTTATATTTCAAGAATAACATGAATCGAAGCAAAACGGAAAAATACACAAAACTTTCAAAAGTTAAATACATGCTTGATTCTTAACCATTTTGCAAACTAAACACATCACCATGATCAGAGAGACATATAGAATCATTTAAGAACTTAAAATGGAAGTTCTGGAAAAATTGTTCTTGATGGTTACCTGAGATGAAGCTTTCTCAATCTGAGCTTTCTGGACCTCTCTTTGGTGCAAAGCAACTCCAATGGACCCCCTGAGGATGTTGTGATGCTTAGAACAAGTTTATGGTGGCTGGTTTTAGTGTTTCAGTTCTGATTATGCAGAAATTGTGTTTGTGTTTGGGCTTGTTTCAGGCCATGGCAAGGGGTGGGAAATGATCCTTAGGCTATATGGAGTTGAATGGTGAAAGAAATTTTGAGTTTGAGTGGATGAGGAGTGAGTTTCGAAGAGAGGAAAGTTTATGGAATTTTTGGGCAATCTGACTTGTAGAATGTTTCAGGCTTGTGTGTTGTGTGAAATGAGGTTCATAAGATTAGTATAGGCCAATGAGAGTGACCAGAAAGTGGGTGGTGGCATAATGTGATTGGTATGGGCCAAGTTGCAAAAATTTCAACATTGTGTACTTGAGGTATGGGCATGGTGCAAAGCTGGCTTCAGGGGTGTCTTGGCCATAGCTTGATTCATGGATGGCCCTAGGATGAAGTTTATGCAGCTGACACAAGTGGATGAAGAGTTTCAATAGGTTTTGCAAAGTTTATGCATAATTGCCATTTTGAGATTTCTTGTGAATCAAGCCATGAAAACCATGCATTCTTGGGCCAATTCTGATGTTTTGAAGTTGCTTTGATATGTTATGGTACATAGAAGTTGATTAGAGGTCATGAAATGGCTTAGAACTTGAATTTGCAAAAATCCCTCTTTGGCATGAACTTGAAAATTATATGATTTTTCCCAACTTTGAAAGGCCATATCTTGAGTTCTAGGATGAATTAAGACAAGTTATTGTACTTTTTTAAAATGTGAAGACATAATCTACAACTTTCATGTCCAATAATTTTTCATTTGAAGCATTTTTGGTCATGAAAGAATGGGTTGAATATCTTTCCCAAAATGGAAAATTTCCATTACAAGTCATTTCCAAAAATAGCAAGTTTGCATTTGGCTCAAAATTATTCTACTTTGTGAACTTTCAAACACTTATAAGATCAAATAAAGATCATAGAACCTAAAAATGATGAATGTGACCCTTTGGTGCCCTTGAGGGAGGCCTCAGATGCCCTGATTTTGACTTTACTTGCTAAAGAAGTTACCCAATGATCAGATGACTTCCATAATGAATTTCTTCATCAAATTAGATACACATGATCCTTATAACATATTAAGACCATTAGAAACAATAATGACCAAAAAATTTGGGATTAAGGCCTCTGAAATCAAAACCATAATTTTAGGTCATCTGTGCAGGAAAACTTCAGTCCGCCTCTATGCCTTTGCCATTATTTGTGATCTTTTGACTTTTGTGAACTTTGGGGAGCATATTATGATCATATAACACACATGGATCCTATTGGAAAGCTTCAAGACCATTGGGATGGCTCAGATCACTTCTTGGATTGACCATATCACAAACCCTAGATGCAGATGAAATGAAACTATGCAGTGGGATGGTATGCTTATGTAATGCCAAAAATGAAAGATCACAAGCCATGGTGTAAGAAAAAGTGAGGGCAAATTTGGGGTGTTTACAAGCATCACAAACATAAACACCTAATGATTGACTCTACAAGGGAAACCAGTGATTCTGGGTTCGGTCCCCAACAGAGTCGCCAACTGTCGCTCCCAGGATTTTCATCCTAGTACAAACACGAAAGTGGCGCAGAAAGGGTAGAGTCTCCAGCCAGGCATTTTTATCCCGAATGAATGGGAAAGGTAATGATGCACAATCCTAAGAGAGAAGGAAAGGACAAGGTTCTAAGAACCAAAGATCTGGGTTCGAGAGTCGGTTACGACCTGGGAAGGTATTAGCACCCCAGATCGTCTGATGTACCCAACGGGATCCATGTTTGCTTGTATTGTTTCAAAGGATGAGAAAGAATAAAGCTGCTGAACAAATGAACTGCTAACTGGAACTGGAAATGAGGAAAGGAACTGGAAAAAGATCGAAAATAAAAGGGGAAAATTTAGGGAAAATAAAGAATGTGCTCGAACAGACCCTACCCCGCTGCCTACGTACCTCATTGGGAAAATGAGGATCAGAGTCGATGTAGTTCGCCTAACTAAAGGCGAAAACTTTGTTTGTGTTTTTTATACGCTGGAACTGCAGATGTCTATGCTCAGGTGTTGCAGGCTCTCCTTGAACGAGTGTGTTTACCGTCTTGCATGCGAGACAAGTCGTCGCGAGTTCGCGTTGAGAGTGAGGGAGATGAGAAAAGAAGTTTCCGAAGGAAAAGACGATTCTTCTTTGTTGTTTTGTCTTTTAGAGAAGTGTTTTCTATTTATTATTTGTGAACCTTCTCATATTAAGACTTGTTCATCGTGGTATATGACTTACACCTCGCCCCGAGATAGGACGTGCATAAGTAACCCACGACAAAGTCTCGGGTTGTAAGAGAAAGTCAATCTTTGTTAGGTGTTTTTTACTTTTCTTTATGAGATGAGAAAGCGAAAGCAAAGCGAACTAAAGGCAAAAGTATAAGGGGAAGACTAAGATCCTAGTGTTATCATGCATGGATGAACCTAGGTTAGTGCGGTTTCTGTCCTAAAAAGAAGGAAAAGAGAAACAAAAGGGAAAATAGAATACAACTTACTTCTTAACGAAGTTAAGTTGATTCTAACAAGGGGTTAACATGAACTTATGAGAAAAACATAACAAACACAAATATGAAAGGTAAGGTAAAATGTGCATTAAATGCATAAAGAAGTAAAAGGAATAAGTTGTGAGGAACTTACCTTAACCTCCCTACAAAACAAAGGTTAGTGTTGCATATTATTTAAAATAATAAGGCAAACAAAGTACCAATTAAATCCTAATGCGCCTAGGACCTAAACTAGACTTAATCCTAAGTCTAAAGGGGACTAAAAATGATGTAATGCAAAATCTAGCAACCTACTACAGCTCTTAAATGCACAAACAACAATGAAATGCAATGCACAATGCACATAATTTTTTACAACTCACAATCAGCATGCAAAACATGTGCGAAAAGTGTGAAAATACAACAATCAGCATACATTTTACAGCTACTGCACAAACAAACAACTATAAAATGCAAAAAGTCAAATTTGATCATTTTCACTTTTTAATGCACAAAATCAATGAGAAATGCACAATTAACACAAATAAATGCAACATGAACATGGATCAATGAACATGATTATTTGAACATGATTATGAATAATGAGAGATTATGAAAGAATGCACCAATTTACACATATGCAACAAGTATGCAACATGTATGGCACATAAACATGATGAGCATGAACATGCATCAACATGGATCAACAAGAATGACATGTAGCTTGATGCAAAAAATCATAATTGGATTGATATACACATTGTAACACGGTGGGAGAACTGACTTTGTATATATGTTGCGGATAGCAATAGTCGCCACCGACTTTTATTTTATCCAAAAGGAAAGGACATAAAAGAACAGGAAAGACCTTAAAAAGGTTTTGAGTTCGGGGGGTAGGTTATATAAAGGGAAGGTGTTAGCACCCTTTATATCCATGGTTATCCATGGGCTCTTAGTTACTTAGCTCACTTTAAATTGTTTTGAAAAGGTGTAGTGTGTGATTAGAAACTTTCTAAGTACTTTGTAATGATCCTCGTATGGATGTATACAAAGACTTGTTTTTGAAAATTTGTTTGAAAAGTGTGATGTGAAGAGTAGTTTGAAAGGTGAGCAAGTAATTAAGAGGAACCTACCCTATATGAAATCTTTATTGTTCTTTATGTCTTTTCAAGGGTAAGACTATCCCTATTATTAAGGAATAGGTAGTCATTACCTTGGATGTTAAGGGACATATGTAGGGACATCTGGATATAGGCAACTGTAAGGTGTCTTTAGCAATTCGTAGGGACTTATCATCCTTTATTCGAAGGGACAAGATCATTTATCGTAGGCAACCTCGAAGGGACTTGATCTTATAGAATGAAGGGACTTGATGATATTTGTGAAGGGACTTTGCTTAAGACACCTTACTTGACCTTTTGAAATAGGCAACATGAGAGGTAACCCTAGAAAGTGCAAGATGGCGATCAAAGATCGCCTTACGTGTGTGCATGTTCATATTCAAATATTTATCTTATTTAAGTTAATTATTCTAAATTAATTTTAATTACAAGTATGTTATTCACACCCTAGAATTACTAACCACACAGTAAATACAATCATAATAAAAATAAAGCAAAAAATATAAACCTAAACTATTACAAAGCTTCGGGACAATTACAATATAATCGAGAAATATAATAAAGATAAATAATAATAAATAAGCAATAATATCAATAATAATAAGAAATAAGAATAAAGGTTAGAAAAATAAAAATAAAAGAAATAAGAAATTAGCAAAACAAATTAATATTAGAAAAGATTTTTTTAATATTTAATTAAGAAAATAGGTTTTAATAATAATAAATAGATACTAAATTATTCACATATTTAACAAATGATTAATGATTAATTATAATTTATAAAAATATTAGGATAAATTTTAAAGTTAAGAAAAATTAGGGTTAGGGTTAGGGTTAGGGTTATGAGAATTAGGGTTTTTGATTATTAATTTAAGCATAATTAATTTATTTACAAAATACATACAATAATAATAATAAATATAAATTTATAAAATAAATATAAACAATTTGATTTTAAAAAAAATAAAGTTTGAATTTTTAAAATATAAGTTTTTATATAAGAAAATAATATAAACATTTGTTTTAGAAATTATTATTAAGAATTTAATTAAATTTAATAAATATAACATAAAAAATAAACAAAGAAAATTGAAGAAAAAAACATACCTGGGGCTGGGATTCGAACCCAGGCCCTAGGCTCTCCACACTCTGGACCAACAACGTTACCACCAGGCCATGCACGTCCTTGTGTTCATGATACGAGTAATAATCCTTTTGTTATAAGCCTGTAAAAATAAAATAAAAAATGCAACAAAACAAAATGGTCTGGGGGGAATCGAACCCAGGACCATCATATTCACACACAAACACACAAACCAGCTGAGCCACATGGGGCGCGTTCAACATACAACCAGTAATAAAACATTATATTTTAAAACCAATTTTTGAATTTTAATTTCAGCGCCAATTCATCATCTTCTTCCTCAGGATTCGCAGGTTTTCCTGCGATTTTTCTTGTGTTTTAAACCTTTAATTGCCCTGTAAATATGAAACCAAAACTTGAAATTTTAAGGAAAATTTTGAATGTCAAAAGTGTTCTTGGAGGCTGCAAAATCGTGTCCCTGTGTTTGTGATCACTTGTATACATATATTAGAAGCAAATTAGGTCAGAAAGTTGTAGGTTTATGGGCTTTTTATAGATTACTTGATCATGAAGATTCAACTTGCTATTTTGGTCAAAAAATCACACAAATCCTTTCCCCTTTGGTTGAGCACGAATTTGAATCTCCCAATCAACTTTAAATCATGTTTATGAATTTCTAGAATGAGAATCATATCAAATATTGAGCTTTTCATATTTTATTTTGATTTAAAATGATTTTTAATGTATAAAATCCAAATAAATAAAATAAAATTAAAAAAAATATGAATAAATGATATTTGGTTCGTGCATGATGTCATGGTAGTGATTGGGTCATAAAAATGCAAGCCCATGTGGAAAGAATTGGTTCTAAGACCCCATTTGCTCAATAAACCTCTCAAACATTTTCCAACTTTGTAAAGACACAAATCCCTCAATTTTAAGGCTATGAAGGTGCTCTTGGACATTTTGGAAAGCTTAAATAGTCCTCTAACAAACCTCTTTGGTATCATGTCCATATCGTTTACCATTTTCAAGGTATGCCCTTTGGAAGATGTTGACTTTTTGTTGACTTTTAAAATGACCTATAATGTCTTAGCCCATACCTTCCAAATGAAGCATTTTTGGGCTTGGCTTGTGACACACAAAGTTGTATAGAATTCAGTTTCCTTCAATATGAGCTTTGGATGTAAAATTCTTGATGAAGCATCTGAAAGTTATGGCTGGTCAAAGTTCATTTGACTTTTCCTGTGAAAACCCTAATTTAGAAACTCCTGATTCTTGATGATCTGAAATCTCCTTGATGAATCATGATCAATCCTTGATCAAATGATGAATTTTACTTCATAAACTTGATGTTGGCAAAAAATCATGAAGTTTGACTTTGGTTTGACCACAGTTGACCTCAGTTTGACTTTTTAACCACTTTGACTGATTTTTGCATATCTGATCATCTGACTGAGCAAACCTTTTGGGAAAGCCTTGAAACTTGACATAGGGATTATTGAAGACATGTGGGATGTTATGAAGTTCACTTGAGCCTTGGAAGTCCATTTAGCCTGATGAAATCCAAAACCCTAGTTTAGGGTGCATTGCTTAGGAGGAGGCTTTGTCTGAGGGAATTGTCAAACTTTCTGACTAATTGTGAACCTTGTGAACCTCTTGGGATACCTTGTGAACCTTGTGAACCTATTGGGATACCTTGTAGCACAATGTATTGACTAGGGGAGGGAAAATTTTGGGGTGAAACACACATGTGATCAACATGCAATAAAATGAAACAACATGCACATTTATTATTATGTAAAATGCTACATGCACCAAGCAATGCAATTATGAATCATGCAAATGACACTAAAACTGAATATCAAACACATGTAAGCATGCTAAATGAAAGGCTTGAACATGGAAACACTTATTTACAAGTCACTTTATGCACAATTAACAAGTAAAATGCACAATATGCAAAAGGTAACGGAAGCGTGTCGAAACGACTCGAAATGACAGAATGAGATACCGAAACTAATCTTGAAAATTCCCTAAAATCAATACCTAAACATGCATGAACATTAAAGGCACAAGGAAGTAAGATCGAGCTATCAAATAAGCTGGATTTCCAAATTCAAAAAGCGTTAACTGGTTAACGCTATAGGTTAACCGGTTAACGGACCTAAAACAAAAGCAATTTGTGGCAAATCTCACGTGTTAACCGGTTAACCAAACGCGTTAACCGGTTAACACTGAACAAAATGTGAAAATTTGTTTAGAAATAAGTGCTTTTGACACAAACTCACTTCTAATAATCCCTAACACACACATGAACATTTTAACACGGATTTTCTACTTAAATGAAGTATTCTAACACCTATTAGGACCTAGATTATGCTACGAATCTAGCTTCTAACCAACGAAATGCATGCATCGCAATCAAAACGAAATTGAACGGTAAAACGTAAACGCAATCAATAATCATGCGAAGAATGTCGTTACGGCGAGATGAAGAGAATAAGTTAAAGAAAAAGTGGTTTTAGATCACCAACCTACGAAGCGGAGGATTGCTTCGGTAATTGTAGCGGTGAATCGGAATGCAAACAACGAAGAAAACCGAAGATCCGTGAATGCAAAATAAATGTGATGTGTTCTTGATGCTTCTTGATTAATCACTTCTAATGCTCCAAATCACTTCAAAAACATAAATGCTTCTTCAATTAAACTCCAATGTTGATGATTGATGAAGGCTTAGCTTCAAGTTCTTCAAATTCTAATGAAGAATTTGAAGAACTTCTATGAAAACGCTCTTGGTAAATTTGGTGAGAATGAATGGGAGAATTAAGAGAGAAATGAGAGATTGAAGATGAAAAATGGTGAAAATAAAAATCCAACCCTTTGCTTTGGCATAGTTAGGGTTTATATAATATGTAGGCATGGAGTTAGGTTTGGGAATGGAAATAGGCTTTGGTTTGGAGTTAGTTAGGGTTAGGGTTGGAATTCTAGAATATTCCTTGGAATACTCCTTGGAATATTCCTTGGAATAGTCTAGAAGGTGGTAGAAGATGGTAGAACAACCTAAGGTAAAAATGAAATGGAAAACCAAAGTGGAAAAAAGGAAAGGAAAATATGGAGGGAAGTGAAGAAATCCAACTAATTTTCAAATATTTTTCCAAAATCCGCACCCGTTAACCGGTTAACCAAATGCGTTAACTGGTTAACGGCCTTAAAATTCCAATTTTCTCTTCTTTTGGTTGTTTCTCATGGAGTTGCTTTTGAATTATCTTTTTGTGATATATTGCCTTCTTTTGAGCTTCAAATATTGACAAACCTTGCCCAATCAAATGCCTCATGCACATGCAAATGTTCATAATTTATTCATTACTTGTTATTTTTGGATGCGATGCAATGCTCAGACGATCATGCGAAATGACGAAGCATAAACCACTTGAGGTCGGCAATAAATTAAGAGGGAAATTTTTAGGGTATTACACAATTTGCTTAAGTGGAAGCACCCTTTGTTGAGAGTAAGGCATCCTCAATTTCAATGCTCTGGCTTGTACCCATTGGAGGTAAGGATCTAAAGAAATACAATTTGGTTTCCCCAGAGATTATATTCCTTTCTTGTGAACATGTTTCTAAGCATACACAATTTCTCCTCTGATAGTCTTGTGCTCTTCTCCTTCCTCGAAGAAAAATCCTTCATTATGAGCGTTGATGGGCATATCTCTCATCGGGTATCCCATCTTACGTTGAGCTAACTTTGGGTGATAATTAATCCCTCCCTTGGTACCAATGCGAGGTACATTAGGGAAATTACCACATCTGGTGATGATCCTGATTCCGTCATAGACTGGAGTGGACCAACAGATGTTTAAATTGGTCAAAGACATAATCTTCTGTGACCAGTGCATTCCACTTTTAGTTTCCCAAAATGCTGATTACTTGGGTAAGTGAAAAGTCAACTACTTGTAAAGAAGTGGTACACAACGAGTAATCATTCCTCCTCCGCATAAATTCCTCAAGTGAACTGAGTGGATAACATCTGTGAGTAGTGTAGGAACTGGATTTCTGATGAGAAAGATCTTTATCGTATTGATATTAACCAAGTTTTCTACATTGGGAAATAAGAATATCCCATAGATGAGCAATGCGAAGATGACTTCGAATGCAACAGTATTTTCGATACTGGCAAAGGATAATGCTCTTTCGATCAAAAATTTGGAGGGTAGACCCTTGATTTCTCCTATGGTAATCCAATGAGCTTTGACTTCTGACTATTCCAAAGCAATATTCCTAGCAATTGTTGATTCTCTCGGCATTCCTTCAAATCCGAAGAATGGTATTTTCTCATTAATAGGGATTTCTATCAACTAAAAGTACTCTTCCAATGTGAGGCGAAGCTGATAATCTGGAAATGTGAAGCAGTGGTACATCGGGTCGTAGAAATGGACCAGTGTAAGAAGAATACCTTATACCATGCTGAATTTTAGTAGGGACAAAAGTTCTCCAAACTTTGCCATAAATGATTCCTTATCTGTGACAAGCTTTCCTAGCTTTCTCAGATCATCCAATCTCGGACTCTTGAATGTAAACTTGTGGGTTTTCTGTCGCCCAAAGTCCATTTTTGAAAATATTGATAATATAAAACAGACGTTCGTTCAGTTCTTTTAAAGGAGAAAATTATTGATGATTTTTTTTTAAATGTTTTGTTTTGATGAATGCAACACACAAAAACACGGTGAAAACATGGGTTCAAGGGTTCAGTGTCATGAGGCCATATCTCCACCCGTTCACAAAGGGTTATACCACGGTAAAATATTTTTGTACCTATAGATCGTGTAAGTCAAGGTCAAGAGGTAAATGTTTACTAAATCCTCAGCGTTATGAGTATCCGAATGGAAATCACCGAGTTTTTGCGGAGTACGCTATAAACATCAATTTCACACCGAATACCTAGATTGATTCAGGGACTTTTGAGGTTTCACCTGATCAGGATTGGACTCCCAACAAGCTATCTCAATTATGGTATACCTATCTTAAAGTGCACTCAAGCTCACCCATATGCAGATTAATCGCAATCCTATTTTTTAGAGACCACCCCAAAGGATATCATTTGAGTAAATATTTTGCGGAAACATAAACATAAAGCAGTATAAAAGCAATATAAAAGTTGTATATATACATGTTCCTAAGCCTAGGGTTTTTCTCACTAAAAAAAGGTTAAAAGAAAATTCTAACTTAAAACAATAAGAGATTCCCACACATGGTGCCATTTTCCTGTTGGCTCGATTTTTGTGGTCTTTAGTCACTATCGCATTTTTGCTACTTTCTGATTTCTTGTTTTTTCCTAGTGAAGCTGGTTATGGAAGGTAAAAGATATCTTAAACTCACCCCGCTTTGCATATTGTTATTTAATAGATTCCCACATGGTTTTGGATTCTTCTTTATCTTATTTCACCTTTGGTTTAGTGCAAAATTTGTTCTTTTTGATATTGATGATGGTTTCTTTGATATAGGTATGGGTTTGAGATGAGTGCTGATTGATATGGTGATGTTGATGTTTTTGTGTTTCTGTATTATCATGATTTTCTGATGTTTTTCATAGGTTTAGAAACATAATTATTGTTTTTTGTTTGGTGAGCTCTCAAAGATCTTACGACCTTTTGCTTACGTAACCCCAAAAAGAGAATTGAGGGATCAAAGCATCGTAATTCCTCCTAAAAGGCTAAAGCTAGGAGGAACGGTTGATTTGTATCCTGGTTAAATCACATGATGTTGATGCTCAAAAAGTTTGATTTGTGTCTTGATCAAAGCCCAAGATTGAAGCTGAAATGTTTGTTTGTTTCCTGATCAAAGCCCAAGATTAAAGCTGAAAAACAGTTTTTTAACTGGTAGGTTGGTTGCTTAAATTGCATAGCTCAAGGAATAAGCTGAATGGTATCTTGATTTGAATAGCTCAAGAAAGGTTGAAAGAGTACCGTGATTTGCATAACTCAAGGAGGACTGAATAGTTGACCTAAATTTCATAGCTCAGGACAACTGAATGGGTTATCTTGATTTGCATAGCTCAAGAAAGGTTGGATGTTTACCTTTGTTAGAGTCCAAGACTATGACTGTATTGTGGGAAATTATCTTAGTTAAAGTCCAAGACTATGACTGTTGGGAATGAGCTTAGTTAAAGTCCAAGACTATGATTGTTTTAATGTTGTTTTAGCTTAGTTAAAGTCCAAGGTTATAACTAATTTTGAATGACTGTATAGTGTTTCTGTATGTTCCTTGATTGAAGCCCAAGGTTGAAGCTAAAATGTGCTCAGTAGAGACAATTTGTCATCTCTAAAGAGGGAAGATTTGATTTATATGTGCCTTGATTGAAGCCCAAGGTTGAAGCTAAAGGATGAAAACTGACTCTGTTGGGAAAGTTTTATTTGTGTCCTGATTTGGAAGCCCAGGTGTGAAGCTTATTTGTGAGAGACTAATTCTTGGTTTATTTGTATCTTATATTAAGCCTAAGATGGGAGGCTGAAAAGTTGTTGAAGACTGACTCTGTAATACGAGTGTTTTGTCTGTTGGTTTGATAAATGTTTTGATGATCATCAGACATTCCTTTGTCTGGGGAAATTCAATTGTACAAAGCCCAAGAGGAGGCTATCTTGGTCATCCATAAGGGAGAGGGAGACTATTATATTGTATTTGATTCTAAGGTATATTCCTATGCTTTTAGAAAGCCTGGGGGATCCTTGTGTTTAATCCCAAGAGGAGGCTAGGTTACATGTATGAGGACAATGGATCTTTGGGTAAAGCCTGAGAGGAGGTTGGGGAAGCCTGAGTAACATCTAAGCCTGAGAGAATTCACCTTTAGGAGGCCTAAAGGTCCTGGAATGAATCCCAAGAGGAGGCTATGTTTTGCCCTAGTTTTTGTTCTAGTTATTCAGAGGTTACATCTGGTGGCAGTAACCTGATAGCTTAAATTTTAGCAAAAATGAAAATATAAATAGTAAAGATGTATGCAGACAAATAAAAGTGTCAGTGAATGTGTTAACAACTTTTAGTATGTATTTGCTATGGTTTGAATATTCTTAAGTTGTTTTATTAAGAATGAAGTTGGGTGTTACACTGGGAAGCAGATGCCCAAAATTCAGAGGGAGAAAGATTACAAATGTGTTTTATAAATTGTATTCTCTTTGTCATTAAGAAGTATTTTATTATATTTGCTTTAGTATGAGGTGAGGAAAGATAACTTTAGCAAAGAGTTATATTCTAAACAAGCACATCAGTTTAAGAAAACAGCGAGAAGTTAGAAAGAGAAAAAGATAGCTCAGGAGCCAATAATAGGGCTTAAACATACGTATGCCTATGTAATTTTTTTTATTGATTAATTATCTGATGATTTCATAAAAAACAGTAGGACTTAAGTGCTGAAATGCTAGTTAAAGCCTAGAAAACAGTTCACCGGATTGAAGCTTAGTCTAGTTGCTGGTGTATTAGATATTTAGTCATAAAGATGAAAAAATAAAAAGGAGATGAGATTTGTAAACAAATGCTCATAATCTTTGTATAAGAGATTAAAAATTATTTAAGAAACAATTGGTGGGTTCATGACTTATACGGAAGTCTGACGAAGTCTTAAAACAGACAGGACAAAGTTTAAAACAGAAGAAATGAGTCATAAACACAAAGGATTCTCATGACACATTTTGACAATTCATTTTGGAAAACAAATGGTTATGTGTAAAGATATTCACGAACAAAAGATTCACAGATGAAAACTTAATGCGGTGAAAAAGGCGATTGCGCCGAGTTTTTTGAAAATGGATCAAATGAACCCTAATGGTTCATTTTCAAAAAGGGTTGTGTCTTACACTCTAATAGAGGCCTAAGAGTGATAAAACCCAATTTGAGGGTGATTAAAATCAAAACCCTAGTTTTTGATATTTTAAATATTTAAAATTATTTAAAATCTTTGATAAATTTCAAACATAATTGAAAAACAAGTTGAAAGAAATGAATTTTAAAATGTTTAGAAACAAATAAATTAATTCTTTATGAAAATAATAAATATATTAAAGAATATATTTTTTGGAGATTTTTTCATGGAATCAAACATTTAAATATTTTTGAGAATTAATGAAAAAAGAATCATTTAAAAACTCAAAATAATTAGAGAGAAATTAATTTTGGATTGAATTAAATAAAATCACAAAATTCAAATATTTGAAAATTTGAAAAAGGGCGCCAAGAAACGTGCCATGGCAGAGATGAAATAAACATCAAAATTGTGTGTTTTGATCCCACGAATACAATGGAACCATTTAATTTCATTTATTTTGTGTGTAGAGTGAAAAATCAGTGAAGAACACTTGAGAACCCTAATTTTGCTCGAGCCTCATGAAATTCTACATGATGATGATTTTGTGAAATTGATTGAGAGAAATTACTTAGAATATCATTATGCACATATGGCAAAAAGATAATATGAGGAAATATGAATGGATCATGAATTGGCCAATTTGAGGCTTACCTGAACTTGAGCTTGTAGCTGGAGTTGTGATTTCGAGATGAGGTGTTACATAGATTTTGTGATGATCTAGACAGCTTCTCTACACCATATGGAGTGTGTTTGAACACTTGCACTTGATTGCAAATGGCTGGATCAACTTCTGGTCTTCAAGTTGCAGAAACCAAGCTTCTTTGAGGTTTTGAAGAGTGATTCTAGGTTGAAAGTGTTCTAGATGTGATCTAAGTGTTTGAACAACTCATAATCATCATATGTGATGTGTTTGAGCAATTGGTTTGAGTTGATAGTGGCCACAACTCAAAAGCCAGTAGTGATTGCTCAAAATATCAAGTTTTGAGTCTTTTAGAGCAATAGAGAGAAAGCTTAGAAATCAGAGGCTTTGGTTTAATTTTTATGATCAAATGAGGTCTCTATTTATAGGTAAAGATGTTTAGATTACTTAGCCCTTAAGTTTTGAAGAGATGAGGTCACAATTGTGATTCATGCTTTGTAAAAATATCTCTTACACATGAAATGATGAATTTCTCAAATAGTTCAGCTATGCAGCAACAAATTTCACATTCCTCAGAAGTTTTATGCTTGGATTGTGTCCACCTATTGCTTGTTGAACAAGCGATCCAGGAATATTCCATTTTGGAGCTTGGTGACCCTTTGATCAAAATGCATAATGTTGAAATTCATGAATGTCATTTTGGTGAATTCCATGGTGTAATCATGAATTTGCAGGTTTGATCAGGTTTGTAATGATTGTTTAGATGCTTAAACCCACTTGACATTGCTCTTTGTTTCAAAAAATCAGATTTCAAAAGTTTGTGAAAATCTGTTCTTTACAAAACAGTTTGAGATGGCCACTTTGATCCATGATTTCTTCATGTACAAGCAAGATCTTTTCATGCCAATTGGTTCTTTGAATTGTTGGAAACATTTTCAACAACATTGGTGTTTTGAGAAGAATCTGAATCAGCTTGGAACATGGTGAAAAATCCCTTCAAGTTTTGGTGTTTTGTTGATTTTGTACTTAGAAATTTTTTGTCTAAGTGTTGAAAATCAGAATTTTTCTTGATTTTGATCCATATTCAACTTAAAATCCTTAATAAGTTGGAGTTTCTTGTAGTTTAATCATTTGTATTTTATGATGAGATCTTTCATTTGAGCTTTGGTTCACCAAAATCTGATGCTTGGTTCACAAGTTATGATGCTTGGAAGTAGGCCACGTGAACACTTTTTTCCATAACTTAGAAAAATTTCTAAGTTTCAAAGGTTGTCCCTTTTACAAGTTATCTTCAAATTTCTGATTTTTTGTGATCAAATGCATTCATGGACCATATATTCTTGTAATATAGGTCATGAGGATCATTTTGAGTGAAAAAATCAAACTTTGACTTTTTGGTCCATATGGAAATTACATTGGATACCCCTGGTTTTTTGATTTTTTTACTGGACATCCCCTGAGGTATTTTGACCTTATGAATAAACTTCCATGATGTATATGAGCTATTTAAACCACTCTCTATGGTATAGGCTCTTGTCCAAATGAAAATCTTAACTTTTGGTTTCCCGATTTGTCAGAAACTCTAATTTAGGTACTATGAAACCCTAATCTTATAGTCTTTGATCTCTACACCTCTTGTTCTTGTAAGTGGATTGCCCAAGTCATATCAACACTCTTGATGATGTATGGAGTTCTTGGCTCCTTTATCTATGAAAATTTTCATCTGGAGGGCATCAGTTGAGTGAAACCCTAATTGGTGATTGTGATGGCTCGGGGCCCAGATCACTGAAACTCTTGTACAATCCTTGAAAGATTTTCCATCATTTGAGATTCCTTAACCCTTTGATTGGTGATTGCAAGGTTGAAAATATTATGTATTAATGATTGGTCCTTTTCCTGAATCCTCTAAGAGACTCAAGAATCCTGATTCATTGTGGGATATTGTCTTGATCAGTCTGACACAGTCCTTTGGTCAGTGGATTCCCTCTAATGAGGTGTATATCTCAGGATCAAAATTTAGGGTATGATAGATGCCCCTTGTTGCTCCCGGGATTTTCATCCTGGTACAAACTCAAAAGTGGCACGAAAAAATAAGAAGAGTCGTCAACCATACATTTTTATCCCAAGGAAAGGGAAAGGTAATGCTGCACAAAACAGGGAAAGGAAAGAACGAGGTCTTGCGAACCAATGAGACTGGGTAAGGGATTAAGTTACATGAAGGGAAGGTATTATCACCCATTCACGTCCTTCGTACTCGACGGGATCCACAATTGCTTGTACTATTTCAAAAGGTAAGAATATTTGTTTCATCTACTGCTGAACTGGGGAAAAAGAATGCGAAAAATGTAGGGAAAAGAAAGAATTGTGCTCGAATGGGCCCTACCCCACTGCCTACGTATCTTATAGAAAATGAGAATCAGAGTCAACATAGTTCCCCTAACTAGGGAGGAAGTTTGTTTGTTTGTGTTTTTTATGATTGAGTTATTTATGCATATGCTCAGGTGTTGCAGACTCTCCTTGAACGAATGCATTTACCGTCTTGCAAAGAGACAAGTCAAAGTGAGTTCTTTCGTTTAGAGTGAAGGAGATGAGAAGAGAATTCCTGCAGGAAAGAAGCTTGTTGTTGGTTTGAATGCTTTTAGAAGCTTTTATTGAAAAGTTTGCATATGAGAGTGTATTCAAGTCCCTTTCCTTGGAGTATGTACTTCTTACATCATTCCAAGATGGAATGAGGATGAAATACACCCAAGTAGGAGAAGATCCCAAACACTTGGTTCCAAATATTAGGGCTTAAGTACACTAGCCCATTGTACTTATTAAGTGTTTTTGTTTTTTTAAATGAAGAAGTGCTCTTTAGGTTTTCTTTGTGAGAATGGCGTCATGCTAAGGCTTGTACATCATGCTAGACAAGTTTACATTACCCCAAGATGGGATAGATGAAAATTCCCCATGGAATAAGTATATGACACAAGAAGTCACTTCAACCTTTATTAAGTATTTTTGAGTTGTTTTGAGATGAGAAAGAGAATACTCAAGTTGAGAAAGGGAAAACACTAAGGGAAACTAAGACTCACCCTAGGTTATTCAATGGAGATCCTATGGTTAATTAGGTTTAAGGAACTCTTAACCTAGAAGAAGATAGAAGAGGAATAATTTCTAACTCACTTCAAGGATTGAAGATGAGATTAGAACTCAAAGGGATGAAAGGAAAGTGAAATGTCAAAGAAGCATAACATGCTTGTCGCAATCACACAAGAGAAAACTTTTAAAAGAGGAAAGAAAAAAGGTAGAATGTGGATGCACATCCACATTCTTCATACTTACCAGTAGCCCCTGAAAAGGTTATTAAAATCCATGATTTATGAAATGAAAAATGATAAAAAAATGACAATTAAGCATCAAACATCTTTTAAAGTGATTAGGGTTCAAACTTGACTTAAACGTAAAGCTAAAAGTACCTAAAGGCTAGATAAATTCCAAAGTCAGCAGCTACAACAATGCTTCAACACACAACCAACTATCACATGCACATGCACATGACATACAAACAGCTTATTACAGCTACCTAACAGCATGGCAGCATGTGTAAAAAGTGCATATACGATGCATGGCAGCATACATTTAACAACTACTATTCAGAAATGCAGCAGTGAAATGCATTGCATAATTAAGTCATTTAACATGTAAATGCATGAGTAACAATACATGGATATGCACCAAATAACAACATTAAGGAATGCAACATGATTAATATGAACATGGGTATGTGAATGCAAATATTTCAAACACTTTACATTAATGGATTTTCTTAAACAAACTATTGTGCATGTTCTAGAGTGAACACTTAATGCAAATAAGAAACCACAAGTGTGAACATTCCATAATGCATTCTAACTAATATAAACATTAACATCAAAATGCAAACATGAAGCAATCATGCATCAAGAATGTGTGCAAGCAATATGAAACATTTTCAATTATTCGCATGAGTGTCCTAAGCGTGCATCTATCACGAAATCAATGCAAAATAGAACTTCGATTAATTATTATCATGCCAATAATGAGATTCAAACATAGGAACAACATTCACAACACACTATGAGCACAAATACACAATTATGCCAACAATCAGAAATGAACAACATATGTGTCGAAGATACGTGAACCTGCACCAAAAAAGTCTCTAAGAATTTCCTAAAATCATATCCTAAAGATCTATGATGATCGGAGAGGGAAGGGATATCAGAAATGCAAGGTAATGCAAGAATTAGTTCAAAAAAGTTGTTTTCTGTGCAAAAATACAATGAGTAATCGTACCGTCCTGTGAGTAACCGGTTACTCTGGGACCAGAATAATTTTCTTTTGCAATTTCTTAGAAAATTCATCAGCATCTCATTCAAATAAGTTCCTAATGTAATGCATATCAAATGAACACGAAATTATACCTAAATGTACCAATTCAACACCAATTGGAACCACAAACACATCAAGATCCTAAAACCTAATGATCAAATTAATTGATGCATCAAAATCAACAAAACGCGATGAACACACGTGTCGAGAAAATGCGAAATAACTTAAAATAGAAGTGATTATGATTTTCACCAACCTACAAAACTGAGGTTTTCTTTGGTAATCTTTGCAAATAGAGATCAACATGCTATTGACAAGAAATCTTTAGATTTGAAGCTCTTCCGCAAGAATACGCAAAATAAATGTGATTTGACGAAAACCTTAATGAACTCTTCCAAGAATCACTTCCAAGATGTGAATTTAACACCAAAACAGGAGAAAATCCTTCAATAAACCATGAAATCAATGCAATGATGGAGGTTTAGCTTCAAATTCTTCAAGCTTCAATGCAAAACTTGAAGAATTTCGGAAGATGAAGCTTTGTGTGAGGTTTTGGAAAATGAGAGAAAAGTGAGAGAAAATTGAGTGTGATAAGAAAAAAATGTGAAAAATGAATTGTTGTTGTGAGGTTCTGAGGGAAAAATTATTATATACCCCTTAGGTTTGGAATATACTTTGAGTTAAGAGTGAGGCTTGGACATTCACTTAGGAGTTAGATTTGGGATTATGGTTAGGAGTTAGTTAAGAGTTGGTTAGGAAAACTTCTAGAAACTTCCCTTGGAAAGTGGTATATTATTCTAAAACATTCCCTTGGAAAAGCTAGAATGAAATGCAAAGTTGAAGTGAAAAATGTGGAAAATTCCTCCATGTTGAAAAATTGGGTTTTTTTGGCCAAATTTGCACGTGGTAACCGGTCACTACCAGAGTGGTAACTGGTGGGAAATTTTGGATATCCGGCTTTGGCCTTTTGTTCTGAGATTTTTTTTTCTAAGACCCAATAATTGATATTATCACTGAATAACCCTTGATCACATGCCCTGGCGTCAACCAATGATATATGCTTTATTTTTTTAATTATGATTTAAATGCAATGTATGAAAGGATATGCTAAATGATGTGGAAATAAAGCATAAGCTACTTGAAATTGGTAATAAATAAGAGGGCAAATTTTGGGGTGTTACACCCATATTTAATCTTCTTTGACCCAAAGATACGAATGGTGAAAGCATTGGGAGATTCGAGGTACAAGAGGATTAAATACCTTAGAATACCCAAAATTTGTTCCTAAGATGTCACGTCGTTCATACTGTCGGTGATCTGGAGGTCACAAAGGCTTGGTTACAACGTTACTGTAGAGGTTCAAGATATTCAAACTCGAAAACGAACGTTCTATCTAGGAAAGAACTGGAGAGAAGACTCTTTATCACGTGGGATAAATGTTATATGATTATGCAAATGTAAAAGCAAACATAATTGTGAATGTATGAATGAATACGTATGCTGACAAAACAGACACGACACACGAGTTTGACAAGACAAAACAGATAATACTGGGTCGGTTCGAAGATGGAATATCATTGTGGCTTGGCTGGATTGCTCATTGTAGAGGGGAGCTCCTGTTGCTTTTAATTTCAGTTACTTTTTAAGCAACTGAATGATTTTCTTTTACTTTCATAGACCAAGGAAAATTTCAAATTTTACTTTGAAAGATAAAAGTGAAATAAATTCATTTTAATTCCAAGAAAAAGATAAATCATTTTTTAAAACGTCATTTTGTAAAGCAGATAAAAATAAGAGTGGCAAAAAAATGTGCAAAGGCTCAAATTTTCATATATCGGGTGGTAATTAACCGAAGGCGTGATTCCACGAAGTATTAACAAAATAGAAAATGGTAATTTATTGGGAAAAGGGCTACATTGAAACATCATGACCCTAATCTGGGCATTGTAAAACCCTAATCTTGCAGTCTTTGATCTTTGCACCTATTGTACTTGTAAATGTCTTGTACAAGTCATGTCAACATTGTTGATGATTTATGGAGGTCTTGGTTCCTTTCTCTATGAAAAATTTTATTTGGAGGACATCAGTTGTTTGAACCCCTAATTGGTGATTGTGATGGCTTGGGGCTCAGATCACTGAAACTTTTGTACAGTCCTTGAAATATTTTCCATCATTTGAGATTCCTTAACCCTTTGATTAGTGATTGAAAGGTTGAAAATACTATGTATTAATGATTGGTCATTTTCCTGAAAACTCTGAGGGACTCAAGAATCCTGATTCATTACGGGGATATTGTCCTGATCAGTCTGACAGAGTCCTTTGGTCAGTGGATTCCCTCTGATGAGGTGTATATCTTAGGGTCAAAATTTAGGGTATGATAGAATTGTTGTTATTTCTATTTGTTGGAAAAATTTCCTTTGAATTGAGGATATTATAAGTCCACCATAAGTTTGGTGTTTATGTTAGAAGATTGTAAGAGAGTTCTTGGTTTGAGACTTGTACAAAGATATAACATAGTGAAATACTTCACAAGGCGTGGAGACCACCCTTTTTTAGAAAGGGAAAGCATGATATATCTTTATGTTCTTTATTTTTATTTTTTCACTTTTATTTTTATACATCTTACTCGTTGTCATACCCTAAATTTTGACCCTAAGCTATGTACCTCATCAAAGGAAATTCACTGACCAAAGGATTGTGTTAGACTGGTTTGAACAGTATCCCCATAATGGATCAGGATTCCTGAGCCCCTCAGAGGATTCAAGAAAAGGACCAATCATTGATACATAAGAGTTTCAACCTTTCAATCATTATCAAATGATCAAGAAATCTCAAATGATGAAGGATCTTTCAAAGACTGTATAGAAATTTCAGTGATATGGGCCCCGAGTCATCAGTATCACCAATTAGGGTTTCAGCCAACTGAGCCTTCCAGATGAAATTTTTCATGGGAAAAGGAGCCAAGGCCTCCACATGTCATCAAGAAAGGTTGACATGACTTTGACAAGCCATCTACAAGTTCAAAAGATGCATGATCAAGGATTTCAAGATTAGGGTTTCATAGTGCCCAAATTAGGGTTTCTAACTAATCGGGGAACCCAAAGTCAAAATTTTCATCTGTAAAAGATCCAATACTATAGGGAATGGTTTAAATATCTCATATACATCATGGAAGTCCATTCATAAGGTCAAAATACCTCAGAGGATGTCCAGTTAAAAAATCAGAAAACCAGGGGTATCTAGTGTAATTTTCATTTGGACCAAAAAGTCAAAGTTTGAATTTTTAACCAAAATGATCCTCATGACCTATATTACAAGAATATATGGTCCATGAATGAATTTGATCACAAAATATCAGAAATTTGAAGATAACTTGTAAAAGGGGCAATCTTTGAAACTTGGAATTTTTTCTAAGTTATGGAAAAAAGTGTTCAAGTACCTTACTTCCAAGCATCAAAACTTGTGATTCAAGCATCAGATTTTTGTGAACCAAAGCTCAAATGAAAGATCTTTCCACAAACTACAAATGATTCAGCTATACAAAACTCCAATTCATTATGGATTTTAAGTTGAAGATTGATCAAAATCAAGAAAAAAAAGTGAATTTCAACACTTAGACAAAATCTGCCTCTAAGTACAAAATCAGTATAAACATCAAAACTTTGAGGGATTTTTCACCTAGTTCTGAGTTGAGTCAGGTCCTTGTGAAAATACCTATGTTGTTGCAAATGTTGCCAATAATTCAAAGAACCAATTGGCATGAAAAGATCTTGCTCGTACATGAAGAAATCATGGATCAAAGTGACCATACAAAACTGTTTTTCAAAAACAGATTTTCTCAAAACTTGGAAATCTGATTTTGTGAGTCAAAGAATAAGATCAAGTGGTCTTAAGCATCTTAACAATCATTACAAACCTAATCAAACCTGCAAATTCATGATTGCTCCAAGGAATTTCCATAAATGGAATTTATGAATTTCAACACATATGCATTTTGTTCCAAGGGTCACCATGCTTAAAAATTGCATATTCTTGGATCTCTTGATCAACAAGAAATATGTGTACACAATCCAAGCTTAAAACTTTTACGGAATGTGATTTATCCTGCTGCATAGTTGAGCAATTTGGGAATCTCATTATTTCACAATTTAAGAGCTAAGTAATCTCAACATGTTTACCTATAAATAGAGACCTCATTTTATCATAAAACTTACACTAAAGCCTCTGATCTCTAAGATTTCTCTCCTTCACTCCTAAAGACTCAAAACTTGAAATTTTGAGCAATCACCATTGGTTTTGAGTTTGAGCCACAACAAGCTCACACCAATTGCTCAAACACATCACATATGATGTATCTGAGGTGTTCAAACACTTTAACCAATCCATAAACACCTCCAACCCAAAATCACTCTTCAAAACCTCAAAAAAATCCTTGTTTATGCAACTTGAAGATCACAACTTGATCCAACCACTTGCAATCAAGTCTAAGGGTTCAAACACACTCCATCTCATCCAGGGAAGCTGTCTAGATCATCACCAATCATCTGTAACACCTCCTACTCGAAATCACTTCAGCTTATGCAACTCTAAGTTCAGGTTAGCCTCGAAATTGGTCATCTCTCAATTCATGTATATTTCCTCACCTTATCTTTTAACCATGTGTGTGTAATCATATTCTAAGTAATTCCCTTCAAACAATTATACAAAATCATCATCATGTAGAATTTCATGAGGCTTAGATCAAATTAGGGTTCTTCAATGTTCATCATTGATTTTTCACTCTAAACTTAAAAGTAATGAAATTAATGTGTTCCATTGTGTTCGTGGGATCAAAACACACAATTTTGATGTTTATTTCATCTCAAATGGATGCATATTCCAGGAGATACGATTGTTTTTGCAAATTATGGGCAAGAACCCTTTGCGCATGTACTTCAGCCATGTTCTTGGCGTTTTTTTTTAATTTGAATATTTGAATATTTGAATTTTATCATTTTATATCATTGATTCAAAAATTAATAACTTTCTGATTCTTTTGAGTTTTTGAATGATTCTTTTTCATTAATTCTCAAAAATGTTTAATTATTTTATTCCATGCAAAATCACAAAAAAAACTATTTTTTAATATATTTTATATTTTCATAATGAATTTATTTTTAATTGTTTTTTAACATTTTTAAAATATCATTTCTCTTGATTTTTCAAACATAAATGAATCCCATGACATTTTATGGATAAAATATGAATTTTCAAACAAAGATCCAAGAATTTCTCTTGTTTTTCACTTATGTTTGAAATTTATCAAATGTTTTAATCATTTTATTTCAAAATAAATGTTTAAAAATATCAAAAATTAGGGTTTTTATTTTTATCACACTCAAATTGATTTTTATCACTCATGGGTCTCTATTAGAGTGTAAGACACGTCCCTTTTTGAAAAATGAACCATTAGGGTTCATCTGATCCATTTTCAAAAACTCGGCTTGATCGCCTTTTTCACTGCATTGAATTTTCATCTGTGAATTTATTTACATATAACATTCTTTTAATCAAAATGAATTGTGAAAATGTGTCATGGGGAATCCTTTGTATTTAGGACCCATTTTTACTGTTTTAAACTTTCTCCGGTTTGTTTTAAAACCCCGTCAAGCTTTCGTATAAGTCCTTATATCCTCCAACTATTTTCTTAAACATTTTTCAATTTCCAAAACAAAGATATTGGGCCACTTGTTTACAAGTCCCATCTCTTTCAAATTAAAGATCTAATACACCTGCAACTAGACTAAGCTTCATTCGATGAACTGCTTTCTAGGAAATAGGCAACTTTTCAGCACCCAAGCCCTACTCTATGTATGAAATCACAAGATAATTAATCAGCAAAACAAATTCCATAGGCATCCTTATGATTAAGCCCTATTATTGGCTTTTGAGCCATCTTTTCTCCCTCTAACTTCTCGTTGTTTTCTTAAACTACTGTTTGCTTGTTAAATTAGGGTTTTGTTGTTTAAATCCATATTTCTTCATCTCATACTAAAGCAAAGATAATAAAACACTTCTTAATTATCAAAGAGGATACAATATAAAACATATACATAATCTCTCTCTCTCCATCGAGATTTTGAGCCTCTGCTTCCCAGTGTAACTCCCAACATCATTCTTAACAAATCATTTAAGAATACTCAAACCATAACAAAGACATAATAAAAAATGTTCAACACATTCACTGACACATTTATTTTCCTGCATGCATATATATATATATATATATTTGCATATTGCTAAAATCTCTAAGTAGTTAGGTTATCTTCATCCAATAGATACACCATTCAAAACACTTAAGATTTTTTCTTCTTTACAACTTACTAGGGGTTTACAAAGATAATAAGCTTCCCGGTGAAGTGCTTCTTTGTAAACCATCCTCATCCTCCTCTTGGGCTTTGTTTAAGGACCAGTGGGCCTCTTAAAGGTAACCTAGCTTCCTCTTAGGCTTAAACACAAGGACCGTCAAAGGCTTCCTAATAGCATAGGAACAAATCTTTAGAATCCAACAAATATAGTAGTCTCCCTCTCCCCGATAGATGACCAAGCTAGCCTCTTCTTGGGCTTTGTACAATGGAACCTCCCATGACAAAGAAAAGTCTGATGACCCAAATTTTTTATCCAAACAACAGACAAAACACTCTTCATACATAGTCATTCTCCCAACAAATTTCCAGCCTCCCATCTTAGGCTTCATATAAGAGACAAACAATCAAGAGTCAATCTCTCACAAATAAGCTTCACACCTGGGCTTCCAAATCAGGACACAAATAAACTTTCTATACAAAATCAACTTTCTTTGTTTAACTTCAACCTTGGGCTTCAATCAAGGCACACATAAATC
Organism: Lathyrus aphaca; assembly: GCA_963966055.1. Classification (NCBI taxonomy): domain Eukaryota; kingdom Viridiplantae; phylum Streptophyta; class Magnoliopsida; order Fabales; family Fabaceae; genus Lathyrus; species Lathyrus aphaca. Next base: position 115,986,930 of record OZ014524.1, on the reverse strand, counting down.
AATCCTCCCTCTTTAGAGATGACAAATTCTCTCTCTACCGAGTTTCTTTTAGCTTCAACCTTGGGCTTCAATCAAGGCACAAAAAGTCAAACACTTACCACTCAATTAAACATTGTAGTCATAATATTGACTTTAACTAAGCTAATTCATTACAATCATAGTCTTGGAATTTAACTAAGCTAACCCAACAAAACAGTCATAGTCTTGGACTTTAACTAAGTTAATTCAATACAGTCACAGTCTTGGACTTTAACTAAGTTAATCCCCAAAACAAAATAGTCATAGTCTTGGATTTTAACTAAGCTAATAACATCCAAACAGTAATAGTCTTGGACTTTAACTAAGCTAATTCCCAACAGTCATAGTCTTGGACTCTAACTAAGCTAAACATTTATCCTTTCTTGAGTTATGCAAATCAAGATAAAGCATTCAACTTTCTTGATCTATGCAATTCAGGTCAACCATTTATCCTTTCTTGAGCTATGAAAATCAAGGTACCATTCAGCTTATGCCTTGAGATATGCAATTCAAGCACCCCTATCAGTTAAAACAAAATTTTCCACTTCAATCTTGGGCTTTGATCAGGACACAAACAAACTTTTAGCTTCAATATTGGGCTTTGATCAAGACATAAATACAAACTTTGAGTATCAACATCATGTGCTTTAACAATAATATAAATCAACCTCTCCTCGTAGCTCTAGCCATTTAGGAGAAACTACGATGCTCTGATCTCTCAATTCTCTTTTTGGGAGTACGTAGGCAAAAGGTCGTAAGATCTTTGCGAGCACACCAAACAAAAAACAACAATTAGATTATCAGACCTATTCAAAAACATCAGAAAAATATGAAAAACAATTTCATCCTATCTTACCAACACTCATTTCATCACAGACCCAAATTAAAGAAACCCCACGAATGTCAAAAAGAACAAATTTTGCCTTATACTTAGGAAAAATAATTTGTAAAGGGATCCAAAACCATGTGGGCATTTGTTAATCAATAGTATGCAAAGTGGGGTGAGTTTAAGATATCTTTTCCCTTCCATAACTAGCATCATCAGGAAAAAATAAGAAATCAGAAATTAGCAAAAATGTGATAGTGATTAAAGACCACGAAAATCGAGCTACATTCATACATGCATCATATTTTGTTCGGAAAAATAAAAGAATCAAAAAATATGTAAACTAATGAGAAAAAGTCTTAAAACCTAACTCACCCCTCTTAGGTTGCACTATGTACTCACAGGTTATCCTTAACAAATAAAAGAAAGACAAAACATTGCATCCATTAGAAGCATGGTGGAGAATTCCAAAAGGAGTCATTTGAAATTTTTTGTAATAAGAACGATATTTGGCACACCTTTTCTACTCCACGAATTCCCGAACAAAATGAGTTAGTGGAGAGGATCAATATATCTTTATAAGAGATTTCAAGGATGATTCTTAATGATACTAATCTTCCTAAATATTTATGGGCCGGTGCAATAAGCTTTGTTTGTTATGTCATTAATCACGTCTTGATATGATCAATTCTAAAGAGGATGTCCTATGAACTATATAAAAGAGTAAAGAATAATATCTCTAAATTATATGTTTTTGGATGAAAATGATTTATCCTTAACAACCAGAAAGATAACCTCGGAAAATTTGACACAAAAGTTGAGAAAGGCATATTCATAGGTATTCCACTTTGAGCAAAGCTTTTCGAGTCTTTAATAAAAGAACCCCTAGCAACAGAGGAATCGATTCACATTACTTTTAATGAATATAACCCAAAAACCTTTAGAAGTAGAAGTGATTTATTGTGCAATTATTTTGGAAAAGACAAATCCGGAGAAAAATAATCAAGAAGCAGAACAAGGTCAACGTCAGAATCATGTCATAGATGAAGATTCTGTTCAGGTTCAAAATATGGATACTCCTTTAGATCATAAATATATCCCAAAATAATGGAAGATGGAAAAAGGCTATCCTATTTAAAATGTCATTGGAGACATCTTTAAGGGAGTCACCACTCAACAATCCCTTAATAAGGTAAGTAACTTTGTGGCCTTTGTATCACAAATTAAGCCAAAAGGAATCGACGAAATTATCATTGAGGAACATCATTATCTTTCCATAAAATAAGATTTAAATCAATTTGAATGAAACAATGTTTAGGATCACATTCCCAAAGCTTTAGCTAATCAAGTGAATGGTACCCGATGGGTCTTTCGCAACAAGTTAGATGAAGATGGCAATGTGTTAATAAATAAAGCCAACTTGTTGAAAAAGGTTAAAATCAACGGGAAATAATATATTTCAATGAAACATATGCTCATGTGGCTAGATAGAGGCCATAAGCATGTTATTAGCTTTTTCCTACATCATGGATTTCAAACTATTTCAAATGAACGTGAAAAGCGCTTTTCGAAATGGCTACATCCAATAAAAAGTATATGATGATCAACATATAACTTTTATTAACTCAAACTTTCCTGATCATGTTTTCAAGCTCGTGAAAGACTTATATGGTATGAAACAAGCTCATAGAGCATGATACAATCGTCTAAGAAAATTCTTGCTCCAAAACAAGTTCCAGAGAGGAGTAGTTGATAAAACTATTTTTATGTCAATGATATTATATTATGTAGATTTGAAAAGTACACAAGAAGGGGGGTTGAATTGTGTTTCACGTTTTCTTATTTTATCTTCTTATCAGAGTTCAGAATCAGAACTATTGTTTAGATTCTATTCTAATTCTTAGCATTGGTGTTAATAGAAGTAAATAAATAATATAAGAAGACACAAAAGATTTATCTTAGTTCCTCCCTTAACTGAGAGTACTACAGTCCCATTGCATCAAAGGAGATTTTCATTGTAATTACCTTATTATTACAATCGCTTATGCTTCTACTTACACCCTCTGACCGAGCCCACTGCTCCAAAGGTCACTCTGGTTGAGACTTCCTTGATCATGTCCTCTGACCGAGCCACCTGCTCCAAAGGTCATCTAGATTGAACTTCCTTGCTTAATTTTCACTTAATACTTCTTGTTCACTCCCCTCATAAGGAGACTCTCCCTTGCTCAATCAGCCTAGCAATGAGCCTTTCACAGCTCAAGCACTTAAACAATGAGACTTATGTGGCCTAAGCATTTTGGCTCAAGACTTCTGCTCAATCATCCTTGATGATTAAGACTTTTAAAGCTTAAGCACTTAGAAATAGACTTACATAGCTCAAACATCTTGGCTCGAGTCTTTTTGCTTGAATCCCAATGAGATAAGACTTCTACTCAAGCATATAACAAGAGACTTTGATCTAAACTGATGAACATGCTCAACAGAATAGAGAATAAGGTGTACATGATACATGTACCAGTGGTATGGGAAATCACCATAACAAATACCAAAAGCACATTAGATTTATAATATATTCAATGGTAAGAAATATTAAGGCTTTTACAATTACAACCTACAAACAGAAAATCTACATATTACAATAAAGTTGATAATCGCTTCATCTTGCTATTCCTTCTTCTGAAAAATCCTTGTTAAAGGTTCAATAGACGTTGAAGAGGTAACTTGATCACATGTCTTTGTATTTGTTCCATAGTACAAGAGACATTGAATATAGATACACAGAAGATTCTGAGCCCAGTATGTAACACGTTTAACCTCTAAGTCTTCAAGTGGTTTCGTAATGATATTTCTGTTAGGAGTAGGTATCCATAAAGCATGCCAAATTTTATTTAGCTTCACAATCTTGTAGATTCTAGTTGACAAATTGATAAGACAATACAATTTTTTTTTGTAGTACGAACAACTTCCAGCTTTATCACCAACTTTGAGTAGTACCAAATGCTAATATACAATTAGCAAGTGTAGTGACTCGTCTAAATGCTGGGACCTTTAACACCAGAGTCTACACCAAGTCACACTAGTAAATGTTCTTCAGATTCTGCCACCAGAAGCTAGCAATGCAGCAACTCCCAAGTGTGTCCAAGAATCTCAAATTTTGATTATTTATGTACCTGAACTAGAACCTGCATATATGAATCACACATAAAAAAAAAATCCTTTTTTTCAATACTTTTGTTATCATCAAAACTAAAAGATAATATGCCATGAACAAATTTTGTTCTAACATATTTGGTTCTACTAATGAATCTTTGTGCAAAGAATTCTATGAAATGGTGCATAACTAATTCGAGATTTCAATGACGGGGAAACTTAAATACTTCCTAGGGCTTCAAATTCATCAAACTAAGGAAGCAAACTTCATCAAATAAACCAAATATTGTTAGGAATTATTAAATGAAGTCCAAAATAATAGCAAATCCAATGTCAACTTCTTACAACCTCGACAAGGATGAAAATGGAAAACCAATTGGAGAAATAAAATACTGAGGAATGATAGGTTCTCTTCTCTATCTCACTAAATATAGCCTTAATATCATGTATAATGTATGCCTATATGCTCAATTCTAAGCGTACCTAAAATAATCTCATCTCAATTTGGTAAAATGCATCACGATATATCTCAACGGAACATACAAAAAGGGCTTATGGTACCCCCAAGGAAGCGGATTGTAACTCAATTGGGTACATCAATTTTGATTTTGAAAGGTGAATATTGGATAGGAAAAGTATCAGTGGTATGTTTCACTTAATTTGGAACTCCCCTGTCTCTTTGAATAACAAGAAACAAACAAGTGTCACGCTATCCATAATTCGTGTACAATACATTGTTGCGGGTTGCTGCTGATCTCAGATTATCTGGATGAAACAACAACTCAATGAATATAGTGTTAATCTTGGAGTTGTCCTAATCATATGCGATAACACTAGCTCCATAAACCTCACTTAAAACTAATACTCCATTATTAAACTTAACACATTGAGGTTAGACGCCACTTTATTAATGACCATGCTGAAAAAGGGGAGTGCATACTCAAGTTTGTTACCTCATCTAATCAACTCGCAAATATTTTTACAAAACCACTTCCTAAACAAGGCTTATTCTTCTTAAGAATTGAACTAGTAATCTTAAATAAATCATGCATGGATTAGTATGCTTATGTGACTCTTCTGGTTCTTCTCATTCCCTTTCTCTATATGATGTTTTATGATCTATATGATGTGTTTGTTTCCCACCTTTTTTATTATGACAAAGGGGGAGAAGTATACTCTCAAGGAGTTTAGAGTATACTCTCTACTTACATGAGGGGAGTTTAAAAACTTCAAACTTCATCTAGTTTCCTTGTATTTTACCACCTTCCTGAGATATGTGTTATCATCATAAAAAGGGAGAATATAGATCTATGTACTTACAAGTATGAAACTGATGATCCAACTGAAAACCTAATGATCTTGGTGGCAACCTTCTTAATGTTTTGATTGCGACAACACTAATGATTATTAAAGTCAATGGTAATAAATTTCCAACTCTTTGATGAATGTGATTAACTTTAATACATATCAAGCATCATAAAGTAGGAAACTTAAGGTTCTATTAAAGTGCTTAAATAACTGGTGTATCTAACAAAGGAACTTGAAGGCCTCGTAATTGTGAAAAAGAGGAACTATAAAAGCTTTCCTGATTGTGTCTGTCTGAGTGCCTAGGATATTGTGAAAATAAGAGAGTAACTTCTAAGATATTAAGGAAACTCAATAACACACACACACGTATATGTGTGTGTGAACACATGTATTCACACGCGCGCACACATATCCATTCACACGCGCGCACACACATACATACATACACACACAAACCTTTTAAGAACCTTCTTTTTCTAACAAAACACCAAAAATATATATTTTAAGCCCTAGACATGTAATTAGGAGACTAACAACTTTATTAAAAGCATTTTTATGAACTATCTAATCTATTAAATCCTAAGGTTAATCAATTAGATGAAGTAAAATAAATTATATAATTGATCATGTCGGTGTCTTAATCATTTGTAACAACTCTCTATCTAAGCTTTCCAAATTTGGCACAAATAATCGATTATTTGTGGTACCTAATCAATTTGACTTACACCCTAATTGATTAGGTGAGTTAATTGGATCATTTCCTCTTTGAGAAAATTCTTCTCCTATATAAAAGAGATGTCTCCTCTCTTCATTTCACACTAGAATTCGAGAGATTTCTCTATTTTTTCTCATTTTATACCTCGTATCTCTCTCTCTCTCTCTCTATATATATATATATATATATATATATATATATATATATATATATATATATATATATATATATATATATATATATATATATATATATATATATATATATATATATATATATATATATATATATATTTCTTTTCACCAAAGTTGTCTTAGTACCTTGTGAGTGAAAGTTGTTTATAAGGAAATAGTTGCATTGGTGTTATGCCATTATGGTTATTTTGAAGATTGTAATAATCTTGAAGAATTTAGTTTGGTTATTGAGATAAACCACTTGGAAAATCCTATGTTTTGTAATAGATCTTAGCCTATAAAAGTTATATTTTATTATTGAGCCAGACCTATAAAATCTCTACTCAGTTCGTGAGTTCAACCATTGAAAAAATCACTTTTGGTTGGAGATAAGCCAGTGTAAAATCTTGTGTTTCACTTGTGAAATTAAGTTCCTCAAGGGACATATGTCAAACACAATGCTTTGACAATAGGTTCGACAAGATAGACCATAACAACTATAATAACTAGACGGTGAAGCAGAAAAGCAATAAACAACACAATCTATTGTTTACCCAGTTCAGTGAAACTACACCTACGTCTGAGGGGGTGAGTCCACAAACCAATAAAGGAAATCACTTATTATTAGTTTAGTAAAATTAGTCTTACAAGCAATAACAAATCCTATGTTGTCAAATTCCTTTTCCTAACACTACCCGGTGACTTTCTATTTAGAAACCCCCATAAACATGAGAACCTACTCACTTTCTTCTCTGCCACAAAACTAGTTACATGGGCAAACAACCACTAAACCCTAGTGATCACTTTAATATTAACAAGATGAAAGATTTTTGAATATTACAACTCAACTAGACAAACCTTTTATGCCAATTTAGTGAAACATAGAGGTGTACATAACAATGTTGAATGTACAACTCAACTAGACAAACCTTCTATTCCAAGTTACTAAAACATAGAGGTGTACATATAAATAACAAGGACTCTTATAAATCATAATACTCTAAAATCTTCAATGAGAATGCTTGTTTTCCAATGTAGGTTTGAGCTCCTTATATAGAAAAATAACTCTGGGATTTTTTCTTTGGATAATATCTTTAATTTTGTCTAGAATTAATGCAAAATCTGTTTGATATTTGATTTGTTCCTAGAGTAACTTTAATAAAATACAAGTTGTTTTAATTTAAATTCAAATTTAAAGCTTCATTTAAATCTGAATTAATCTTCATCCAGTTGTCAAACAAATCACTTAACCATATTTTAAATCAATAACTAAAATATTTAACAAATCTTCTGCAGAACATACTCCCAAACACAACATTTTAGCGCCTGTTACACAAGGCCTAGTTGTCGTACCAACATGATAGAGCATCGCGCCCAACATTTATCCCTTTTTTCAGTTCCATATAGCTTTAGCCAACTAGACCAATCTTGAATACTTGTACACTTCTCTAAATTGTTATTTTGATCAATGTCGGCAATTCATAGGACCAATCCAATAGGAAGAACAACTTGTATCAAGGGGTTGTGGGAATAACGTCTAAAATCTTAATATTATAGTCAAATCTCATGAAGATCTCTTGGGGACATGAATATGAAAACGTTCGGTCGAACATGGATAATTATCTGGTGTCATCTCTCTAATTCTTATATTTTATTTTTTGCTATTTAATTTACTGATTTAACTTTACCCTGCTTTTTATTCTGATCTTAAAAAAAATTCTAACACAATTTGCTTCTTAAGTAACAAAATCTCAAAATTAATCGCAAAATTTGAATGTCATATTTCACCACCTCCTTATTATGCTTGGAGTCACTTATCCAATAATGGTAATGTAAAACTTTACATAAAAAGAGAACTCGCCAAAATATGTTATGCTTAAGGAGGGACGACGTTCTTGCTACTAAAACTGCTAAGGTCAAAATTTGGACGCAATACTAAGAACATCTGAAGCTCTACCAAAATCAAGGTTCATATCATATATATCATTGCCTCTCAAAATATGATCATGTAACACCCAGGATTGGGCCCTAGAAACCACAATCGTGTATCAGACAACCTCTACTTCAGAATGCAAACAAATTCCCTAACTCTATTTGGTAAATAATCATCTATTAAAGGTCCCCGAAGAAAGGAACTCCACCAACCACATTGTCTTCAACCTCTCTTTATAAATCTTTATCAAACCAAATAGTTGCTTTCTCTGTATGATTAGGTTGACACATTCTTAGGCCAAAAAAGAGTTTGGCGATACCTATGCAACATCGAAGTAGAAAATACTCAGTTTGAGGATCTCTTAGTTGTGGCAAAAGATACATTAACTACATCCCTCATCGCTTTCTTCATGGACAACCCCTCAATAAAGCTTTCATCTCCACAACCCCTCCAAGCAACGTCATCCCCAACATCGGTCTTCCAATGTTTGAAGGAAACAACTCCCCCACAAATTTTATTACCATCACACAAAGGTCAAAAGATCTCAATTTTATGAATATTCTATTTTAGACCTAAACTTGGACCGTCTCCCAAACAATGTCTAGAGCTTTAGCCACCTCCTCTGAATCTTCTATAATGGTCTCATCATCAAGATACTAAGTACGAAGAAGAAGCTTACAGTTGTCGTTGATTTGACGAATAAGTGGGTGTAACACAAGGACAAAAATGAGCGACTCTAACGAGTCTCCTTGTTGCACTTCAGTGGTTAACATAATATGCAATTCCCAAGGTATTACCTTTCGGCATCACCATAGAGAAACTCAACCCACAAAAAAAATAGATGGGCATCTCACTCGCCTCTCTCACGATATGGCTAATCGATCAACCAAGTTGAAAGCATTCGTAAAATTTATTATAAATATAACCAAAGAATGTTCTTAATATCACTTGCTCAACACCCTATTGTTAGTGTGCAAAATAACCTTAACCCCACTCAATACCCCAACTCCAAATTGAAAATCATGTAGATATCTATCATATGAGATCCTTACTAGCTCAATCATTTACAAATTTAAATTCTTTAATATATTTGGATTCTAGGTGACTAAGACAAGCATTAAAGTTTATATAAAATGCATGGTTTTATTATGCAACATAGTAAAGTTTTGTGATGTGACATTTAAATGTCACATATTTAACGTGCTACTTCACCTTCTAAGTCACATATTATAGTATTTTCTCTGTTTTTATGTGCTGTTTCAATTTTTACAAATATTAAAAAATATAATCATAATTATATAAAAATAGAAATTATAAAAGATTTTAAAAATTATTTTTAATTAATAGTATAAGAAAAATAAATAAAATATAATAATAATAAATATTTAATGATTTAATATAAAAAGTAATTTATTGTATTATAAAATTATTTATAATTTTGTACAATTTTCATAAAGTGACGTGTAATAGAAAAGCAAAGAAATTTTTTCATAATATTTACTAATTCATGAAATTTAAGGACTATTTTTCATTACAAAATCCAGGATATATTTAAGGACTATTTTCACTTCACGTATCTAAATAAAATTACTTTAATGAAATTTTATGTCATCCACAATCATTTTGTTGCATTCTGCCGACAATATAATAGTAAAATTATGTTTCACATAAAACATGCACGAAGTTGTTTTCAAATTCCTTTTCAAAAAAGTTGTTTTCAATTTCGCTTTATGAAATTAAATATTACCTTAGCTTAATAATTAGATAAATTGTCGATAAACAAAACGACCTAAAGTCTTAATATATTTCTGCAATCTTTTTCTTGGATAGGAACTGATTATTTTTAATTTTTTAATGTATATCAGATTGGTTGAGAAATAATTTACCGCATGTATTTAAAATAGGGAGTATTTGTCAAGTTGAATTAACGTGATAAATCCGGTAAAATTATACACTTTTTAATGTAGATATAATAAAATGAGGACTATGAATTACTGCATCCCATATTGGACGTATGTAACACATATGATGATTGATGTATAATGTGTATGAGAAGTTTGGGATATCGAATTTGATTTTTAATATTCAATTGAATAAAATATTTTCAAATTTTTTCAGAGCTCTATTTTATTGTTAGTTTAAAAGATCTTTATATTACGAGGGTTAAAAAGTTATAAGTATTTTCTTAACTACTATTTTATCTGATTACGGTTAGAAATTTAATATAAATCAAATAGATCGAATCGAGACTATAATTGTGAATGAAATCATTTTTCTTTAAAGTATTTTAAGCACTCTCAAAATTATCTTAGAGTTGGAACGCAGAAATACTCAAGATAATTCAGCATGATATCGAATTTGCGCAAGACCAACGAAAACTCGATTATGTAGCGAATAGTGTTTGGAATTTGTACAAGAGAATTTCTGATGTGAGATTATTTTCTGAATTTCTGGAATGAGGTATTTATAGGTCATATATGTGTTGTTTCACAAAGTTACGACCCTTGATGAAACAACATATTTTAATCAAAAGTTACATTATTTCCAAGTATTAGCTATACTCATTCCAAAGCAACATTTCACGAAGTGTTGTATATTTTGAATTTGAAATTCAAATTTTCAGTAGTCGAGACAAATTTAACGACAACTTCCACTGGTTGATGTTTAGTGCAAAAACTAACCAAAATTCCTTTAGACAAATTTGAAGGAAATTTCCACTTTTGTTTATGGGGAACTTATATCCTCTTTAACTTTGTCATATTTGAACACACCCATAGGTATTAATTGTCCATTAATTTTCAACAATCTGTTCTTATAATGACAAGTCTAATTCCAGAAAATGAAGTATAAAGAGTGTTAATGCAGTTAGGTATTTTTCGATTTAAAACTTAACCTTAGTGAGGACAATGCAAAGTTTAATCGGAATGTTAGGTAGTGGTGCTTTAAAACCATTAATCCATATGATTAGACCGACGTTACCTTACACGCACTCTTTAAAGGTTCTTCCTTTACATATCTCACTTAGAACATATTTATGGCCATATGTTATCCTGTTTCATGAATTTTTCATGAGATAAACTCCAACCCTCACTTTGAGATGACACCATCTCGAAATTTATATAGGTGAAGTTCATATTGTATCTTTTTCCATAAGATATGTACCCCTCAGTATTGAACTTCATTAAGAGTTTAAAAGAAAACTAAACCCTCGTTTTCAGGTCAACATTATCACGAAATGTTTGATAATTATCCAAATCAACGACTTGTTGTTACCCATTGAATCGTAAGGTTAATGTTTTGTTAACGTAAGATTGAGTTTTCATCGTTGTCAGAACTCTTACTCAAGGAGTTTCAACCCCATGCCCCTCGAGGTTGTTTTTACTAAGTCTCTGGCCAGTGGCTTAATAAATGGATCAGCTAAATTATAGCTTGCTCGTATATAGGTGAGTGAAATGATCCCATCCTTAATCAATTTTTTCACAAACGAATGTCTAAGCCCTATATGCCTAGATTTTCCATTATACACTTCGCTGAATGTTCTTGCTAACGTGGCTTGGCTGTCACAGTGTATCATTACCTTTGAAACATTGTCTTTTGCCAATGGAACTTACAACAGAAGATCCCTCAACCACTCTGCTTCTTGACCAGCGGAAGCGAGAGCCGCAAACTCTAATTCCATGGTCAAAATTTTAAATCATGTTTGTTTCTTGATCTTCCAAGAAATTTCTCTTCCTGCTAGTGTAAATATCCATCCAAATGTAGATATATAATATTCAACACTCGATATCCAACTTGTATCGGTATATCCTTCTAATATGGCAGAAAACTACCATAATGGAGGCCAGTATTTTTTTTATATAAAATAGCCGAAAATCCTAATGATGACCTTTCAGTGCTCACCATTTGGATTGCTAGTAAAATCTACCCATTTTACCAATTGCAAATGCTATGTTGGTTCTAGTACATTGCATACACTTGCATATTTCAATTGAGTTACAACTCTTCCATCATTCTTTTGAAGTTTCACACTAGGATCAAATGAAGTTTTCACTTCCTTAAAGCGTAAGTGTTTGAACTTATCAAGCACTTTTTCAACATAGTGTGTTTGACTAAGTTCATAACCCCCATTATTTCACTTTACTTTGACCGCAAAAGTGTGTCAACTAATCCAATATCATTTATCTTGAATGTGGAAATTAGAAACCTCTTCGTTTCTAAAATTATATTCGTCTCGTTGATAATGATGAAATCATATAATCAACATAGAGACAAAGAAATATCACAATATTCTCACATAACTTTGTGTACAAACACTTAGTCATGTTCATTTTTATCAAATTTTCATTTGATTTCTATGTTAAACTTCTTGATCAACTTCACAATTGATGTGCATAACATTTTTTATCCTTTTCTTCTTTGATAATCTTTGTCTTCATCAAAACTAGATATAAGATATATTATTCACAATCTCCCCCTTTTGACGACAACAAACTTTTGAATATGTGTTTAGATAAGATTGAAAAGTCCATTTCTAAGTTGTGTCTCCTTTTAATTTGTAAATCTTGTAATGATAGATTCAAACTTTTGGTTCCATTATTTTGGTGTGTGTTTTAATTCATACAAATATTTGACAAGCGTCCACATCTTTTGTTCATTACCAGGAAGCATATAACCTTCTGGTTTCTCCATTAAAATCTCCTCATCGAGGTCTCCTTTTAGGAATGTTGTTTTGACATCCAATTGATCATAAGATCATGCAAAGAAACTAATGAAAACAATACTTTTAATTGTCGTCATCCTTGTTGGTGGGGCATACATGTTGAAATAATCAACACCTTCCTTTTGTCTAAAACCATTGGTTACTAATCTAGCCTTTTAGGTGTTTATTGTACCATCACTATGATACTTCCTTTTAGACGCCTACTTGCATCCGGTGGGTATTGCACCTTTAGGTAGATCGTCAAGTTCTCAAATGTGGTTTGACATTATAGAATTCATTTCGCCATGGATAATGTCCTTTCAAAAAGAGAAGTCCCTTGAAACTAATGTTTCCTTATAAGTCTTAGGATCCTCTTCCACTTGAAAAATAATAGGAATTTTACGAACAAAATTCTCATTATATTCCTTCTACTTGAAGAAATAAGTCGATAATCGATTTTGTTCAGTCCTAGATCCTTAACCTTCCAGACTCCCTTGCTTAACCTAAGTTTGAATTGTGTTTCAACAATTCGTAAAGAACTTTCAGTTTAATTTTTTTTTCCGATATTCCATGAAAAACCTTCCTCACGGGGTTCTTTATTTGTGGGAATTCCAAATTCCTTATCCTCCGCGATAAGTTTCTCCAAATTTCCAAATTTCACATAAATAATTAATTAATTAACTTCTAATATGAGACTTAAGTGCATCCACTTACAAACATTGTTCCCACAAGGAATCGAACTCGTTATTCCCCGAATCTTTGTTCCTTAGCAGGAGCTCGTTTACCACACGAACCCAAGTGATTGGTTATATTAGACTTCAATATAGACTTCAAATAAACGAACCATTTATTTTGAATCGATGCACGATGTATCATCCTGCACAATCTCTGTATTTTTCAAAAGAAATTAAATATGTATATTCTTTACATGAATGTTCTCATATATATATATATATATATATATATATATATATATATATATATATATATATTGATCGTACCTGGAGATCAGGATCCGATATGGCCGCGTCGAGCGTGAACGAGTGTTGTTGATGATGGAGAAAAGATGGGGGTGTACCTGCAAAGGTACTCCGATGCTAAAGTCAGAAAACGAGCAACGAGTGAGAAAGTACAATATTTTTTGGGTCTAGATGTTAATACCTGACCCTCTCAAATGAGAGGGTTTATATACTGGTCCAAATGGGTGCTCATTGGCCCAGAATGTTGGCACGGATCCCAGATCCCGCAATAATCGACGGTGATTAGGAACTAACCGTTGGAGTGAGAAAGAGCTTCCTCGACAGGCTCCTCGCCCAGCAGTGTAGTTGTCCGACCGAGGGCAGGTCGAGCAGTCGACTTCATAGCTCCGAGCATGGTCGGGTTTTTTGGGCCGTTGGGTCGCGAGATAGATATGGCCCAATTCTGATGGTTGGGTCAGTCCGGAACAGGATCCCCCCAAGTCGTTGCTTTCGGTCGAGGAAGTGATGACTTAAAGGTAGCCCGATGCTCGAAAGTACTGACGAACATCGGGGATCGACCTTTCGAACATCCCGCCCACAGGTCGGCGCAGAGGAAGTGGAAACGAAAAGGTACCGTGTCTTGGGATTCGTGCCAATTTAATGTTTTGACGGCTATTATAGGGCCTAGCGCATAGGTTATAATTTCCTAGGGATATGGGTCACGCTCCAGTGCACGTGGCCTATTTCCCTATAAATAATAATTTTGTTCCACAGTGGGAACTTTTCGCTTCTTCTTCTTCCTTCCTTTGCTGCTCGTGCAATTGCCTACTGTTCACCGCTGCCGACCACCACAAACCGTCGTTGACCACCGTACATCTCAAAAAAGTTCTTCGTAATGGCATCTCAAGGCCAAGGTTAGACTTCTATTCTGTTTTTTAGACTTAATTTTTAAGAAGTAGTGATGCATGCGGTTTAGGATTTGATTTTACTGGTAGTTTAGGGTAATGTATAGATTATAGGTTTTAGTAGTAGTTGTATTCCGCCTATTCTGGACCCTGGTTCACGGTGGGTGGTGGTCTTGATCGATGCTCGACCAAGGCTAGGGTTCTGCGTCCCTCTGAGCGTTGATCGTCTATCTCAGACGTCGATCGCTTGGGTTTTTTTGCGTGGAACCCTGTTTTCGGGTTGTTGCGCGCCCTTTCACTTGATAGGTAGTGGAAGGGTGGATTTGATACTCTGATCGAATTCACTAACGCCTTTCCTCTACTTTTCAGGTGAAAACGTGCTCGTCGATCCCTTTGACATCTCTTCAGAGGAGAGTTCATCGGAGGACTCGGGCTCCTCTGAGACTGTCTCGTCTGGTTCTGGGAGCTCCTCGGGAGATTCGGAAGCGACCAAAGTGAATGATGCCAGAAAAGCCTCAGGGGAAGAGGTTGGTGTTCCTGAGGTCACACAAGAAGAAGTAAGGGTGCTGGCCCCCGAGGAGTGGGTCGTCGAAGATTTACTGGACAAAGTTTCTTCGTACGCTCGACTGCGAGAGGACCCTCTGCGAGTAGTGGGGGATCCCAATCACTGGAGGGTGACCTGCCCAGGCGACGATGATCGTATTTTCTCGGAGTTCGGTGGAAGGAAGTTCGCTATGTACGAATATGCCATCACGACTTTGGGAATTTGGATGCCCTTTAGCGACCTGGTGTGCTCGGTACTTGGTTATTTGGGGCTAACCTCGTCGTAGCTGCACCCTAACTCCTACGCTTTCATGAGGGCGTTTGAGATGTGATAACACTAAATTTCACCGTATTTATGACTCCGATTTCACATGTATTCTTAGTTTGTATTGCTATTTTGTTATGTTATTACTTTGTTTTTCTTTATTTTCAGGTTTTTTATGTAATCGGGGCCTAAATCAAGAAAAGGAGCGAAAAAGGAGTTGAAACGGACGAAAAACAAGAAATTCAGCTTTTTACACTTACAGCATCCAACATGGCTGGCGCCATGGGGTCATCCATGACATAGCCATGTCTCAAGACCACTCCACAACTTCCAAGAGCCCACGATCCCCACTTTTTTCACCCCTTTACACCTATGGCGGGCGCCATAGGCCTGTGGCGGGCGCCACAAGGCTAAATGCTTTCCCTCCACTAAAAGTGGAGGGGGCATCCTGGTTTTTTCTCATTTAATGTTTGCCTATAAATAGGACTTTAGAATTTCGTTTTTATCATCCAAACTTAGTATCTCTTAGGCATATATCAGTTTTAAAGTAGTAATCACTTCACATCGGGGTGTTACTACAATCGAGTGATCGAGTCTGTATACGTCTGTGTGATTGAGTTTTGGAGCACTCTGGGAGGAAGTTAATCCTGCCGCCATTTTAATTTCAATTCGTATTTTATTTTTCCGCATTCGCTTTATTTTATTTTTTTCCCCACTCGTTTAACTTTACTTTTATTTCCCGCACTCGCTTTAAATACTTTTATTTCTCGCAGTCGCTTTACTTTTATTTACTTTCCGCACTCGCACTACTTTTATTTACTTTCCGCACTCGCACTACTTTTATTTACTTTCCGCACTCGCACTAATTACTTTTATGAAAAATAATAAAAAGAACTTTTACATTACCATGTCTAACAAAATCCATAAAGGACTTAAGGGCTATTTTAACTTTCAATATAAGTTTAATTGTTTTTAACTATTTCAAAAACAACCAAAAGCGTTTTGTCTAGTTCATTAGGAGTTTTTAGATTAAAAAGAAAAGGGATTTTAAAACAATTTTCGGACGCGTTAAGAAGTTTAGAGTCTGGTTCGTGAGAACCTCTTTTTGCTAAGAAATCCAGGTTAAAGTACTTTTTAACTTAGTTAAGATACTATATTTCTTAAAAATAGGTTTACTACTCTAACACAGTACGCACCTTTCTATCCGTGACAATAGGAGGGGTTGATTAGAGAGTACAACTCGGTTCTGAATACGCGAAAGCGACAGTTCCTTTTAAATTAGTTCTTTTCAAAGTAGAAAACATTGCCCATAAGTAGTTCTATTAACAAGTACCAGATTGTCTATTGATTATGTGAATTACATTCGAGTCTGTCTGTATTAATTATTTAAAATTATTATTCTATTTACCATTGCGCACTCTTTAAAACCATTATATTCAATTGCCTTAGATACACACCATAACAACAGGTACGATAGATTGACATTTGGTCTCTGTGGATTCGACAATCTTTTATATTACTCTGACGTGTTCGTACACTTGCGAAAAACACGCATCAAGTTTTTGGCGCCATTGTCGGGGACCAATTTCGTCAAATTTCATACCCTGTAGTTATACAGTTTAGACTAAGGTTGTTACCTGCCGGTCAATTCGAAAGACTCGCATTGCCGAAAGCTTAGTAGACCCTCTAGCTGAACCTGAAAATTATGCTCGCGCACGTTTATTTTTCCATAGGAATAGAAGAGCTATGGCCGAAGATCAAAACCGAAGACCTCTTAAGGACTTCACCCAACCATCAAACGAGGAACCTAGTTCCAGTATAGTAAACCCCGTTATCCCAGCCAATAATTTTGAATTTAAACCATCCCTGCTGCAATTAGTGCAACAGAGACAATTCGCAGGTCTTGCTACCGAGAACCCAAACCAACATTTAAAAAACTTTCTCCAGTTAGCAGACACCTTTAAAACCAATGGAGCTCCTCTTGAGGAGATACGCTTAAGATTATTTCCTTTTTCCCTCAGAGATAAAGTTTTATCATGGTTAGATTCCCTTCCACCCAATTCCATAACAACTTGGGAAGACCTTAGAAAAATATTCCTTGCTTGATATTTTCCCCCAAGCAAGACCGCTGTTCTTCGAAACCTAATAACCAGATTTACCCTAAACCAAGGAGAATCGTTGTTCGAAGCCTGGGAGAGATATAAAGAGCTATTAAGAGCATGCCCACATCATGGTTTAGAGAACTGGCTAATCATTCAAACCTTTTATAATGGACTTCATTATAACACTAAGATGACCATTGACGTTGCCGCTGGTGGCGCACTGATGAATAAACCTTACCCTAAAGCTAATGCCCTTATCGAGGATATGACCCAAAACCATCAATCATGGGGAGTAGAAAGAGCAACAGTGGAAAAGAAGGAAGCCCAAGGAGGAATACATGAGCTAAGCTCTATAGACATGATGCAAGCTAAAATGGACGTGTTGGCCCTTAGAGTCGAACATATATGTACAACCCCGAATACTGTAGCTGCGGTTTCGTTGAATTGTGAGATATGTGGGACGCAAGGACACCAATCCGCCGAATGCAATTTGTTAAATGAGATCAGCCCTGAGCAAGTGAACTACACCCAAGGGAACCCATTTTCAAACACATACAACCCTGGATGGAGGAATCACCCAAACTTCTCCTATAAAAATAATAACCCTATCCAAAATACTACACCTCTGAGACAACAAGGTTACCAAGCCCCGAGAACAAATCAACCTATGCAACCTGTACTACCAAATCCGAGCCTTGAGAAAATCATGGAAAATTTTATCACCGCTCAAACACAACAAAACAAAGAGTTCATGAATCAAAACGTTCATGTTAACGAACTAATTACCCAGTTAGGAACCAAGGTTGACCAGATTATTACTCACAACAAGATGCTTGAAACCCAGATCTCTTAGGTAACTTTAAACCAAGCCCCTCAGACTACACCTGGAGGACAGTTCCCTAGACAACCTCAACAAAACCCGAAAGGGCAAGCAAATGCCATTACTCTACGAAGTGGAACCGCTTATAAGGAACCTTCTATCCCTAGATTAAGTGATCCTGAAACTTCTGAGAGAAATGAAGAGAAGGAACCAGAAGAATCTAAAAACCCAGAAAGTCAAGGAAAAAGAGAAGAACCTAAAAACAAAACCTATGTACCACCACCGCCATACAAACCACCAATACCATACCCTCAAAGACTAAAGAAAACCCAGATCGATAATCAGTATCAAAAATTCGTTAAGGTTATAGAAAAACTTCACGTAGAAATCCCCTTTACAGAAGCCATCACCCAAATACCTTCTTACGCTAAGTTTCTCAAAGACATACTTACAAATAAACGTAGACTTGAAGATCCGAAACCCGTGGAATGTAATTTTATTTCCGAAAATAGGTTAGCAAAGAAAGATAAAGATCCCAGAAATTTTTCCATTCCTTATATTTTGGGGAATCATGTCATCGAAAAAGCTTTTCTAGACTTAGGAGCTAGTGTGAGCTTAATGCCTTTAGCAGTTTGTGAAAGGTTAAACTTAGGATAATTACAACCTACTAAGATGTCACTTCAATTAGCCGATAGATCCGTTAAATACCCTATAGACATACTTGAAGACGTCCCTGTTAGGATAGGTCAGCTGTTTATCCCCACTGATTTTGTTGTCATGGACATTAAAGAAGATGACGACATACCAATCATCCTAGGTAGACCGTTCTTATCAACCGCTGGAGCTATAATAGATGTTAAAAAAGGGAAACTAACCTTTGAGGTAGGTGACGAGAAGATAGAATTTGTACTCTCGAAATTTCTTATGGCACCTTTAATAGGAGATGCTTGTTATGCCTTAGATATCATTGATGAATGCATTAGGGAATTAGAACAAGAAAAAGAAACTGAATCTATAAAATTGCCATCAACCCTTATTTGGGAAGATGACAGTTATAAAAAACCCTACATTGATGATAACCTTCATGAATGTTCATCTCTTACCCCAGATCTTATGCCTTGCCCTATGAAACAAACCGTAAAACTTAAGGAACTGCCTAAGAACCTGAGATATGAATTTCTTGATGAAGAAATGGACCGTCCAGTTATAGTCAGTGCTACCTTGGACCAAGAGGAAACAAACCAATTGTTATATGTTTTACGAAGGTACCCCTCAGCCTTAGGATATAAGATCTCAGATCTAAAAGGAATAAGCCCATCTGTATGCATGCATCAGATTTTGCTTGAAGAAGATTCAAAACCCTCCAGAGAACACCAACGAAGAATAAATCCTATGATGAGTGAAGTAGTTAAGACTGAAGTTCTTAAGTTACTATAGGCAGGTATAATATTTCAGATCTCGGACAGTAAATGGGTGAGTCATGTGCATGTAGTACCTAAAAAGGGAGGCATCACAGTCGTGCAAAACGAGAAGGGCGAACCTGTAGCAAAAAGAACTGATGGAGGTTGGCGTATGTGTATAGACTATATAAAATTAAATAAAGCAACTAGGAAGGACCATTTCCCATTACCATTCATGGACCAAATGTTGGAGCGCCTAGCCAGACACTCTTACTTTTGTTACCTAGATGGATATTCAGGATTTTTCCAAATACCTATTCACCCCGAAGATCAAGAAAAAACTACCTTTACATGCCCTGTTGGAACTTTTGCCTACAGAAGAATGCCTTTTGGACTCTGTAATGCCCCTGCCACTTTCCAACGCTGCATGATGTCTATCTTTGCAGACTATTTAGATGGAATCATGGAAGTATTTATGGACGATTTCTCAGTTTGTGGATATGATTTCAAAAATTGTCTTATCAACCTTGAGAAAATCCTGGAAAGATGTGTGGAGGTAAACCTTGTGCTAAATTGGGAAAAGTGTCATTTCATGGTCACCGAAGGGATTGTTTTAGGACATATAGTTTCCGAAAAAGGTATAGAGGTAGACAAAGCTAAAATAGAAGTCATAGAGAATCTAAAACTGCCAAAGACTATCATGGAGATAAGAAGTTTTCTTAGACATGCCGGATTTTACCGACGTTTTATCAAGGACTTCTCCAAAATAACAAAGCCCTTAACTGGTCTTTTAATGAAAGATGCTGAATTCATCTTCGATGAAAAATGTACTGAAGCATTTAATATACTGAAGCAAGCTCTGATTTCAGCACCTATAATGAAACCCCCTGATTGGTCAGAACTGTTTGAGATAATGTGTGACGCTAGTGACTATGCTGTTGGAGCCGTTCTAGGTCAGAGAAAAGATAAAAAGTTACACGTAATTTATTATGCCAGTAGAACCCTAGACGTTGCACAGCTCAACTATGCAACAACCGAAAAAGAGCTCCTAGCTGTAGTTTTCGCCATAGACAAATTTAGATCTTATCTAGTAGGAGCCAAAATTATAGTTTACACCGACCATGTTGCCATTCGTTACTTACTAAGTAAAAAAGATGCCAAACCTAGGTTACTTCGATGGATTCTATTACTGCAAGAGTTTGATTTAGATATCTGTGATAAGAAAGGAACATATAATGTAGTAGTTGATCACCTTTCTAGACTAGAATACCTAAAACCTGACTCAGTACCTATAAATGAAGATTTTGCCTATGATAGACTGATAGCCCAACTAGAAACTATCGAAGATGATAACCCAGACCCACATGAGCATTTTCATAAATCTTTAGCTATAAGTAATGTACCTTGGTATGTAGACTTTGTTAATTACCTAGCCGCTGACATCATACCCCCTGATCTAAATTACCACCGGAAGAAGAAGTTCTACAGTGATGTGAGAAACTTCTATTGGGACGAACCATTTCTTTTCAAGAGAGGTAAAGATGGCATTTTCCTTCGTTGCGTTCCAGAAGAGGAGGTACATAATATAATTGAGCATTGTCACTCTGCACCCTATGGTGGACATGCAAGCACATCTAAGACCTACGCCAAGATTCTTCAAGCTGGCCTATTTTGGCCTACCATGTGGCGTGACGTCCATGCTTTCATTGTCAAATGTGACAGATGCCAACGTACAAGAAATATTTCAAGATGTAATGAAATTCCTCTAAGAAATATCCAAGAAGTAGAACTCTTCGACGTATGGGGTATAGACTTTATGGGACCGTTCCCACCATCTTTAGGAAATCAGTATATCTTAGTAGTTGTTGACTACGTGTCTAATTGGATTGAAGCTATCACCGCACCCACGAATGACACCAGAGTAGTCATCAAATTATTTAAAAACTATATATTTCCCAGGTTTGGAACCCCCCGTTTAGTCATAAGTGATGGAGGATCACACTTCATATCGAGAATATTTGATAAACTTTTAAGCAAGTATGGAGTTAAGCATAGAGTAGCAACATCATACCACCCACATACTAATGGACAAGTGGAAGTATCTAATAGGGAGATCAAACAAATTCTTGAGAAGACTGTCTCTATATCTAGAAAAGATTGGTCGCAGAAACTTCAAGAAGCGTTATGGGCCTATAGAACCGCTTTCAAAACCCCTATAGGAACGACCCCTTATCAACTAGTCTATGGAAAATCATGTCACTTACCTTTTGAGTTGGAGCATAAGGCCTATTGGGCCATCAAAACTTTGAATTTGGATTACCTAACTGCTGGTGAAAAATGTATCCTTGATATCCACAAATTAGAAGAGCTCAGACAATCTGCCTACGAAAATGCCATCATATACAAAGAAAGAACAAAATCTTGGCATGACAAAAGAATCATAAGAAAAGACTTCAAAATAGGCGATCCTGTTCTCCTGTTCGATTCTAGGTTACGACTTTTTCCAGGGAAGCTTCGTTCAAGATGGACTAGCCCTTTCGAAGTATCTAAGATTCTAAGATCTGGTGTTATTGAAATCAAGAACCAAACATGTAAACCGTTCATCGTCAATGGACAGAGGCTGAAGCCCTACGAAGGAGGTGACATCCCAATAACATACTCCAGCCATACTCTGTGTGATCCACCAAATCCTTCGAATGATGTATAAAATCCGGTCGCCGAGCTAATGACGTTAAACAAGCGCTACATGGGAGGAAACCCATGGTTTTCTTATCTTACTTACTTTTTATTTATTTTTACTTTATTTTAATTTGTTTACTTTATTATTCTGTCAGGACTAACGATTGAATGTTTTATGTGATTTCAGGACTCTTTTGTTAACCTTGTGCAGAATGCAGAACCCCGATGACATGCACGTGGCCTTCAGAGATGACGCACAGAGAGAGTGTTACTATGTCCACATGAGACGCCCTATGGCACCTACCAGGTACCTAGACCAAGATTGCATGGATGCCTTGGGGATAGAGCCAAACGTAAGATTCTTATGCCACCAACTCCAGTGGGACCAGTTCGACGATATGAACAACACTTACAAGAACTTGACTCTGGAGTTCCTCAGCTCGTTTGATTATGATCCTTGGGTTGGACCAGATGGACATGTTGTTTTCAGGTTGTTCAGGACTGACTACTCCTTCTCTCACAAAGAGTTTGGTGATTTACTAGGTTTTTAGACTACTCCTAATGTTATTCCAGAGACACCGATGGGGTATTTTATGAGCAGAGAACTGGAGAAGTTTTGGAGTAACATCTCAGGTGGAGGCAGCCAAGATCCTTTCACTCAGTTTTCTCAGGTAATCCACAATCCTGCGTTAAGGTACTTCCAGATGATTCTAGCACACTCTTTCCTCGGTTTGCCAGATACAAAGATTCTGCTGAGTGAGGAGGAGATTTTCCTACTATTTTATGCGACTCAGTCACGCCCAGTTGCTTGTGGCAACTTTCTGTTGAAGGGTCTTGCCAGTGTCGCCATGTCATTTGTAGGCATTATACACGTCGGTGGGGTTGTTACACAGATTGCTACTGCATTGGGTTTGTCTCGCAAATTATTGCATCTTCGGACCTTCTGCTGCTACACCACCCTGGATGTTGACTTTTGTCTTGACAGAGGATTAATGAGGAGGGCCTCTTTTGAGCCCAACACGTTTAGATTACTGAACGGCGGCGCAGTGATCCATTACTTTACATTACCTAACCCACTGATGACCAGTGTCCACGACCCTGCTAATTGGAGTTATGCTTTAGAGGGTTATGGAGAGACTATCGAAGAGCCAAAATCACCTCCCGCCGCTGAGTACACTCCTACACCTCTTTCTCCCAGAATCACTGTTATGTCTAACAATATGCCTTTGCATCCGCCTAATCTACAGACCCAGATTTATGAGCTCCGCAAGGAGACTTCCCTGCTCAAGCAGGAAGTAGCGGACTTGGCATTACAGATCGAGATATCTGATCTCACTCATGCCTCAGAGGTCGATGCTCTATATCAGGAGATTTGAGAGCTTTAGAGGGAGATAGCTGAGATTCGTGGATCGAACCAGGAACAAAGGTCTACCACATGATCGTTTTACACTGACATTATTACTCCAGTATTTAATTTTTCATGCCTTATTTTTTTTCTCGCATCTCCAGACATATTTTATATTATCGCATATACTACATTTTCCATGTACTTTGATTTTTATCTTATATATTATTTCATGCACTAATCTCATTTTTTATTTTTCTTTCATTTTATTTTATATCGAATAATGAAAAAAAAAACGAAGAACAAAAATATTTTTATTTTTGTCTTCATAAAAAAAATATATGCAAGCTTCATGCCTTAGAAGAAAGAAGAAAACGCTATCCGGACTCCCCGAAGACCAAAGGTACGCGAAGCCCAAAAGGGGAATTGAAGTTTTTAGGCCCATAAGGGAAATGTCCTTATGGCGCCCGACATGACCCTATGGCGCCCGCCACGCCGTTCCCCTTATTTCGGGGCAGATTCATCTCCCCCACCATTTTCACACCTTCAAACTTCCAAAATCCATTTTTCCAACTTCCAAAAAGCCCATTGAACCCCATTAAAGCTCCCACCTTTCTCATACATTCACCATCTATAAAACCCATCCAAAATCCATTTTTATTTTCATCCACCACAAACCATAGAAATCCAACCTTTACCATTTCTTACATAAACCACTCTTCACCATTTTCAACTTCTCAAGGAGCAACAACAATGGAGTTCAACGGATATCTTCTTCGTGATGGAAGACCGGAAGATAGGCAAAGGAAAATCATTCAAAGGCTTCAGAGTCGAAAAATTCTCTCGACTAGGTACCTAGATGATAACTGTCTTTACTCTTTGGGTCTATATCATAGTGTTTTTCATTTAGTAGATTTTCTAGGCTTGCATAATATTTTTTTTAATCAGGAACCTACCTATGAGAGGTTGACAGTTGAGTTTTTAAGTTCATTGATATACATTGTCAGTCCTAACACGGCTAGCACAGTCGGTACTGTTAATTTTAGACTGTTTGTAATTGAATACGAATACAGTATCGGCGAACTAACAGGCTTATTAGGAATCCCTCATATGGAAGGTGCTATATGTGAGGCACCTTTGGATTCGGAATGGTCGGCCGAAGTATTTTCCTTCTGGCAGAGGCTGTCAAGTACTTCAATAAATTCTTTTGAAGGAATACTTGCATCGACCATCTATAACCCGACCATAAGAGTTTTCAGATATCTTTTGGCATGTACTATTTTTGGCCGGGAGAGTCCAAATAAGGTAAACGCTAAAGATCTCCTATTTTTTGCAAGGATGCCTCACTAATACTCATATCAGTCCGGTCTCGTTTATGCTTGCACACATGCCTTTAACTGTTAATAAAACAGGACCGATTGTTATTGGAGGACTTCTTACGTCTATTGCTCGGGCTCTTGACCTGAACAATGAGATAGCTACACTTTAACCCCTAACTCCTCGCACAATTAATTTAAAATTTCTAAAAGACATGAAATTATGCCGAACGAGGAAAGCAGGTGGTTATAAGTTGATGGTTCATGGGGTAGCTATCCCATCTGTTGCTTTACCTTGCAGTAGAGGTACCGATGTACGTATTGAAAGGAACTGGACCTATGATCTGAATGCTCCACCTGTTTTGGGTCCACTTCCTCCTAATATTCCTGATGGAGAGGCACATGACACTGATGAAGAATATGATCGGAGAGAACATTCTCCCGTACCTCACATGTCCCCCCATCATCCTTCACAGTCACACACCGCTCCATCTTCCTCTAACCCTGTTGCAGGTGCTACTCCTGGATTCTATATCACTGAGGAGATGTGGCGTGATATGACGGCTAGAGAGGAAAGGCGAGACAGCCTACTCTCTAAAATTTCACAACAACTGACAGACAACACGAACTACATGGAGCAATCGCGATCGGTATCGGATCGTGCCTACAGTAACGTTTGTCGCGCCTTGACCGACATCACATCAGAGCAGGCCCGTCAGTGAGAAGTCAACCGCCGGCACCACCAGCTTATGGAGGCCAATCAGGGTTCCATCCTAGGTAACCTTCGAGAGGTCCGGAGTGCCCAGGATGCCTTATCAGTACGACTTGATCGGAGGGACCAGCAGCGTAGTAGATCCCGTCGTTCAAGACCATCACAGCAGGACAGCGAGGGCACCAGTGCTCCTCCGCAGTAGTTTTCCAGGTTACTCTCCTTATCTTATTTCGAAACATTGGGGACAATGTTCGATTTAAGTGTGGGAAGGGATTTTATTGCTTTCTGTTATTTCCCTTAGTTATTTATTTGCTTTCTGTTATTTTCTTTTTCAAGTTAGTTATTTAGTTTAAGTTTTCTTAGATAATGCATGAGTCTGACGAGTGACCAGTATAGTGTATCTTTAGTACACCCTCATTTTTCCCATTTCCTTAGCCTTACCAAAATAAAATTTAAAAGAAAACAATGTTGTTTCACATGTTTTTTGGGCTTTGAGACAGGTTTGGATTAGTATGTGGTGACTTGGGTAAACTTTTTGAAACATCAGTATCATTTTAGTACCATAGACCTCTTGAATATAGGAATCACTCCTAAACGCCGCACACCATGGCCTTTATTATCATTCAAAAAAATTGTCCTAAGTAGTTTATTCTAGCAGTCAGCTCCGGCCTAAGCATGCTCTATGTAGGGGATCGATGAACATAAGTGAATGATCCAGTGCTAATAAAAAAAGGAAAACTTTGGGATATGTGACCCTCACAAAGTCATTTAAACCGAAAAAAAGAGAAGAATTTTTTTTTGCCACAAAAAGAAAAAAATTCAGTCACCTATTGTTAGTTGGTTCAGAGGTATCTGGCACTGAACTTGGTAGGGCGGATTACGATCCGATCCCCCGCAGCTACATTTAGGTCAAATAAAACGGGTTTACACATGCTTATGTGCCAAAAACCCTATGTTTTGGATCAGAATCACTAACCGGACACTCTACTATGAAGCATGTATGGATAACGGGCTTAATGTGATTGCGCCTGAATGACAAGGACCCAAAAAGAGATGAGAAGATAGGCATAGGTATTGTGGGATGACAATGGGTGGTTAATATAGGATTGAAGTCTATGTCTGTGTTATTATGGCACCCTTGGTTCACTTAGTTAGTACCTGTCACTACACCCTGACTTGAACTTAGAAGGCCTCTTAGCCCAAATCACGTGTTGACCATAATTTTCTTCATTTTTTAGCTTTAAATTTTTGCTTGAGGACAAACAAAGGTCTAAGTGTGGGATGATTTGATAACACTAAATTTCACCGTATTTCTGACTCCGATTTCGCATGCATTATTAGTTTTTATTGCTATTTTGTTATGTTATTACTTTGTTTTTCTTTATTTTCAGGTTTTTTATGTAATCGGGGCCTAAATCAATAAAAAGGAGCTAAAAAGGAGTTGAAACGGACGAAAATCAAGAAATTCAGCTTTTTACACTTACGGCATCCACCATGGCTGGCGCCATGGGGTCAGCCATGACGTGGCCACGTCTCAAGACCACTCCACAACTGCCAAGAGCCCAGGATCCCCACTTTCTTCACCATATTACACCTATGGCGGACGCTATAGGCCTGTGGCGGGCGCCACAAGGCTAAATGCTTTCCCTCCACTTTTTAGTGGAGGGGGGCATCCTGGTCTTTTCTCATTTAATGTTTGCCTATAAATAGGACTTTAGAATTTTGTTTTTATCATCCAAACTTAGTATCTCTTAGGCATATATCAGTTTTAAAGTAGTAATCACTTCACATCAGGGTGTTACTACAATCGAGTGATCGAGTCTGTATACGTGTGTGTGATCGAGTTTTGGAGCACTCTGGGAGGAAGTTAATTCTGCCGCCATTTTAATTCCAGTTCGTATTTTATTTCCGCACTCGATTTACTTTACTTTTATTTCCCACACTCGCTTTAAATACCTTTATTTCTCGCACTCGCTTTACTTTTATTTACTTTCCGCACTCGCACTACTTTTATTTACTTTTCGCACTCACACTACTTTTATTTACTTTCCGCACTCGCACTAATTAATTTTATGAAAAATAATAAAAAGAACTTTTACTTTACCATGTCTAACTAAATCCATAAAGGTTAGAATGTAAGGATCGTAATTGAACCAGTAATCTGTATAATTGTTCGTAGAAACACTTAAGGGCTATTTTAACTTTCAATATAAGTTTAATTGTTTTTAACTATTTCAAAAACAGTCAAAAGCGCTTTTTCTAGTTCATTAGGATTTTTTAGATTAAAAAGAAAAGGGATTCTAAAACAATTTTCGGAAGCGTTAAGAAGTTTATAGTCTGGTTCGTGAGAACCTCTTTTTGCTAAGAAATCCAGGTTAAAGCACTTTTTAACTTAGTTAAGATACTATATTTCTTAAAAATAGGTTTACTACTCTAACGCAGTACGCACCTTTCTATCCGTGACAATAAGAGGGGTTGATTAGAGAGTACAACTCGATTCTGAATACGCGAAAGCGACAGTTCCTGTTAAATTAGTTCTTTTCAAAGTAGAAAACATTGCCCATAAGTAGTTCTATTAACAAGTACCGAATTGTCTATTGATTATGTGAATTACATTCGAGCTTGTCTTTATTAATTGTTTAAAATTATTATTCTATTTATCATGCGACAGTTACTTTCCTCGTTACAACGAGGAGGCTCTGTTGGTTGAACGTTTAGGACTGCGATGCTTGTACCTGGGCATACAGGTTTGGTCGGATCATTCGCCCTTCGTAGGGGTTAAGGCGACCTTCATACTAGTTGTAGTATTGTTTAAGTTTCTCGGCGTTCCACGGCCGTGCGAGCTCTTCCCCTTTGAGATTTTCTAAGTAGTAGGCTCCGTTTTCGGTTTTTGTACGAACGCGGTACGGGCCTTCCCAGTTTTGTGCTAGTTTCCCTTCTCGGGAGTCTTTATGGTTTTTCCTTAATACGAGGTTCCCAACTTCGAACGCTCGTTTAATAACTTTCGCTTTGCGTCGAGCTGCGATTTTTTGTTTGAGCGTGGCTTCTCAGAGAGCTGCTCCTGAACGAATTTCTTCGACTAAGTCGAGCTCCTCTCTTAGCGTTTCTGAGTTAGTGTCTTGGTCCATGGGCGATTCTGTGTGCATGGACGGTACGTGCATTTCTATGGGGATGACAGCTTCGGTTCCGTATGCTAGTCGGAACAGGGATTCTCCGGTCGTCGAATGAGGCGTGTTCCTGTATGCCCAAAAGTCGTTATGCATCTCTTCGACCCAGCGTTTCGTGTGTTCGTCCAATCTTCGTTTTAGGCCCCTCAAGATCACTCTGTTAGCAGCTTCAGCCTGCCCGTTAGTCTGGGGGTGTTCGGCAGAAGCAAAGTGTTGTTTGGTTCCGACCGAGTATACGAATTCTTGGAAGTGTTTGTCGGTGAACTGTGTTCCATTGTCTGTCACGATGGCGAGCGAGACCCCGAACCGAGCGAGGATGTTTCGCTTGAAGAAGCGTAGGATGTTCAGCGCAATGATTTTGGCTAGGGCCTCTGCTTCGATTTATTTGGTGAAATAGTCGACGCCTACAATGAGATACTTGCTTTGGCCGGTGCCGATGACGAAGGGCCCTAAGATGTCTAGTCCCCACTAGGAAAATGGCCATGGGGACGACATTGATTTTAACTCAGTAGGGGGCGCTATGTGTATGTCACCATGTCGTTGGCATTTGTCACATTTTTTAACGTGCTCCTTCGCTTCGTCATACATCGTCGGTCGGTAATATCCTGCTCGTAGGATCTTACGAGCGAGTGACCTTCCTCCAGGGTGTTGCGCGTTGATTCCCTCATGGACTTCTCTCAACACGTGTGGGAAGTTTTCTTCTTCGACGCATATGAGGAGTGGTATGGAGAATCCTAGGCGATACATCTTCCCTCCGACCATCGTGTACGAGCACGACCTACGTCGCACGGTGTTGGCCGTTTTCGGGTCTGTTGGTAACTCGTCTTTGGTCAGGTAATTAAACACCGGGGTCATCCAACAGTTAGCGTCGCCTACGATGTCGATGTCTATTGGTGTTGACGTTTTTCTAATGCTGGGTTGGGGGAGTATCTCCTGTATGACGGATTTGTTGCCCCCTTTCTCTTGGTACTCGCCAGTTTGGACAATATATCCGCTCGGATGTTGTTCTCGCGCGGGACGTGCCTGACTTCTACAGATGTGAATCGTTTTAGCTTTTCCTTGACCAAGGCTAAGTATTCGGCCATGTTTTCATTTTCAGCTTGAAAATCGCCTCGTACTTGGTTAGCGACCAACTGTGAGTATGTGCATATTATTATCTCTTCTGCTCCCAGGTCGTCAGCAAGGCGTAATCCGGCCAAGAAGACCTTGTATTCTGCCTGATTATTGGATGTAGGGAAAGACAGGGTTAAGGATGCTTCGATAAGTGTTCCCTCCTCGCTCTCTAACATGACCCGGCCCCGCTTCCTGTCGAGCTAGATGTTTCATCGAGGAAAATGGTCCATTTAGATGGAGATGTTGTTGTTTGCTCGTTGAATGTAAGTTCTGCTACGAAGTTGGCTAATGCTTGAGCTTTGAGGGTCTGTTGTCCTTTGTATTTGAGGTCGAACTCGGCCAATTCTAACGACCATTTAAGCATTTGACCGGCCATGTCTGGTCTTCTGAGCATCTGTCTGATGGGTTGGTCTGTTCTGACGATGATAGTATGGGCCAAGAAGTAGTGTCGTAACCTCCTTGCCGCGAAGAGTAGGGCTAGAGCTACCTTTTCGATTTGCAAGTTGTAACACGGTGGGAGAACTGACTTTTAGTCATGTTGCGGATAGCAAGAGTCGCCACCGACTTTTATTTTATCCATAAGGAAATGACTTAAAAGAACAGGAAAGACCTATTTTAAAAGACTTGGGTTCAGGGGGTAGGTTATATAAAGGGAAGATATTAGCACCCTTTATATCCATGGTTATCCATGGGCTCTTAGTTACTTAGCTCACTTTAATTGTTTTTGTAGTGTGTGACTAGAAAAATTTCTTTAAGTACTTTGTAATGACACTCGTATGAGTGTATACAAAGCCTAGTTTGAAAATATTTTAGAAAATGTGAGGTGTGAAAGTAATTTTGAAGGTGTGAGCAAGTAACTACGAGATACCTACCCTAGATTAAGTCTTTCTTATTCTTTTATGTTCTTTAAAAGGGTAGGATTATCCCTACTATTAAGGAGTATGTAGTCATTACCTTGGATGTTTAATAAGGGACATGTGTATGGTCAATGTATATAGGCAACTGTAGGGTGTCTTTAGCCACTTGGGAGGGACTATCATCTTTTACTGAAGGGACAAGATCATTATCGTAGGCAACATCGTAGGGACTTGATCTTTTAAATCTGGGAGGGACTAGATGATTTATTTATGGAGGGAGTTTGCTTAAGACACCCCATTTTCGAGGGACTTGACCATATTATTTTAAGGCAACCAAGAGGAATACCCTAGGAAGTGCAAGATGGCGATCAAAGATCAACTTACGTGTGTGAATGTTATTTTTTCAAATATTTATCTTATTTAATTAATTTTCTAAGTTAA
This sequence comes from Lathyrus aphaca, assembly GCA_963966055.1. NCBI lineage: Eukaryota > Viridiplantae > Streptophyta > Magnoliopsida > Fabales > Fabaceae > Lathyrus > Lathyrus aphaca. The sequence continues at coordinate 115,955,484 of OZ014524.1, read as the reverse complement.
TTTTAATTACATTTAGGTTATACACACCCTAAAGTTACTAACCATAGCAATTATAATAAAGCAAATAAAATACGGAAATATAAAATCTATGCTATTACATGGCTTATGGACAGTTACAAAATAATCGAGCAAGAAAAATAAATTACAATATAATAACCTATACACTTTTCTAATAAGATAAATAAAATAAAAAATAATAAAGCAACATTAAATAAATAATAAAGCAAAAAGAATAAAAATATTAAAATAAAAATTAGGATTAGTAAGTTAGATTTTTTTAGAATTTAAATATGTTAGAAATTAATTATAATTTACAAAAGAAAATAATATGTAATAATAGGAATAAAGTATTTTTTTTTAAAGTTGTTATGAAAATATTCCAATTAGGGTTTAGAAAAATAAATTTAATTTTTAGGGTTGATAGAAAAAATTAGGGTTAATTAATCATAATTGAAATACATTATTTTTATTTACAAAATATGATTAATTAAAATTTATATACAAATTATAATAAGATAAACTAGTATTAATAATACTAATAACTTATAAGAAAAGGTTTTTTTATTAAGAAAATATTTGAGAAATTAAATTGATGATTAATATTTAACTAATTGTTTTAATTAATTAATAATTATTAGAAATAAGTAAAACAAAAAAAAAGCATAATAAACCAAAATACCTGGGGTGGGATTTGAACTCACGCCCTAAGCTTTCACAACCTTGGTCCACCCTTCTTGCCACCAGGCCAAGCGCGCAGCTTGTGATAGGAATGGCCACAGATCGTCATATGCTAAACCTGTAGAAATAAATGAAGGAAAAAAAAGAATTTGCATACTGCAAGGATCGAACCCCTGCCCTCTCAATCACAAGTGAACCTCTTAACCAACTGAACCAGCGCGCCATTCAAATATTAATACACAACCAATAATATAAAAATAAAGCATAATTTTAAATCCTGAAATTGGCGCCATCAGGTCATCTTCAACCTTGGAATTTCGCAGGTTTTCCTGCGAAAATTCCTGCGAATTTACTTATGAATTTTCTTGCGTATTTTTTTCGCAGGAAACCAGCAATCTTGAATACCTACAAAACAAGCAAAATTCATCCAAATTGAACACACCAATAGCTTATCCAGGTTCTATACAATTCAAATTCATCAACCAAAGTCATTTATATGGTCTAAATCAAGAAACCCTAAAAGCTTGGCCGAAACCCTAGTCATGGCCGAATTGGTTTTAGGCTATGGGACCTCATTCAAATCTCCAGAATCATTCTACACATCACAACAAACACATTAAAAACATCAAAAACAATTAATAAATGATGGATTAGTGTAATCGAAAATTTGAGTTTTTAGAGAAAAATGCATTCGGGATCCATGTCTCATGATGTTTTTGATGGATATGATGATTTAAACATGTTTAGGAGACCTCAAGGAACGATTCTACACCTTTAATCCTCTTGTTAATGCCCTAAATCAATGAAACCGAATTTCACTTTTCCTTCACTTTTTGAAACTTTAAATCCCTTACCTTGCATCTGAAAAACTCTCCTTCAAGCTTGTGTCAACTTCTATTCTTATAGAAGAGTCGAATTAGGTCAGAAAAGTGGAGGATTTGTGGGCTTTTTGGATACCTTGAGTGTGAAGAAATCCTCTTACCAATTTGGTCAAAAAATCAAATATTTTCATGCCATAATGCCTTAGCACGAATTTGGATAACATCCAATCACTTTAAATGGTGTTTATAAGTTTCTAGAAGAATAATCAAATCTAAATATTGAGTTTTCATATTTTATTTTGATTTAAATTGATTTTTATTGAATAAAATCAAAATAAATATAAAATAAATTATAAAAATATGAATAAATGAGAATTGGGTCGTGCATGATGTCATGGTAAAGATAGGATCACATAATTGCAAGCCCATTTGGAAAGAATTGGTTTTAAGACCCCATTTGCTTAATATACCTCTCAAAAATTTCCCAACTTTGCAAAGGAACAAATCCTTATATTTTAAGGATATGAAGGTGTTCTTGGACATTTTAATAAGCTTATAGAGTCCTCTAACCAACCTATTTGGTCTCATATCCATATCCTTCACCATTTTCAAATTATGCCATTTGAAAGATGTTGACTTTTTGTTGACTTTTGAAATGACCTGTAATGTTTTGGCTCATACCTTTCAAATGAAGCATTTTTAGGCTTGGCTTGTGAGACACAAAGTTGTATAGAATTCAATTTCCTTCAAAATGAGCTTTGTATGGGAAATTTTTGATGAAGCATGTGAAAGTTATGGCTGGTCAAAGTTCAGTTGATTTTTCCTGTGAAAACTCTAATTTAGAAACTCATGATTCTTGATGATCTGAAATCTCCTTGATAAATCATGATCAACCCTTGATCAAATGATGAATTTTACTTCATAAACTTGATGTTTGCAAAAACTCATGAAGTTTGACTTTTATTTGACCATAGTTGACCTAAGTTTGACTTTTTAACTACTTTGACTGATTTTTGCATATCTGATCATCTGACTGAGCAAACCTTTTGGGAAAGCCTTAAAACTTGACATAGGGATTCTTGAAGACATGTAGGATGTTATGAAGCTAACTTGAGGCCTTGAAAGTCCATTTAGCCCGATGAAATCCAAAACCCTAGTTTAGGGTGCATTGCTTAGGATGAGGCTTTGTCTGAGGGAACTTCCAAGCTTTCTAACTATTTGTGAACCTTGTGAACCTTGTGAAACTCTTGGGATACCTTGTGAACCTTGTGAACCTTGTGAACCTCTTGGGACACCTTGGTACACAATTCCTTGACTAGGGGAGGGCAAACTTTAGGGTGTAACACAAGTACCTGAGTTCGGGGCCGTTCAATGCCTTGCTCGTGAAGTATATGGGTTTTTGCCCTTCGAGGAGCTCTCGGATAAGGGCTGCACTAACGGCCTCGTTCGACACGGCGAGGTAAAGGTATAGCGTTTCACCTTTATTGGGTCTGGAAAGTACCGGTGGTTCGGATAGTGCTTTCTTTAGGTGAGCCAGGGCTTGCTCGCATTCGTCGGTCCACTCGAAAGGTGACTCTTTGCGGAGGAGTTTGTAGAATGGGAGCGCGTGCTGGGCGGATTTAGCCACAAATCGAGCGAGGGAAGCAAGCACTCCGTTCATTGACTGTATGGATTTTTTAGAGTTTGGGGTAGGTATTTCTGTGAATGCTCGACATTTATCCGGGTTGGCTTTGATCCCTCGCTCGGTTAAGTAGAACCCGAGGAATTTACCTGACCGAACTCCGAATGTACATTTTTCAGGGTTGAAACGATCTTGCATTTTCGAGCTTAGTCGAACACCTTTCGTAGGTGGGAAGCATGATCTGTTTCTTCCTGGGATTTGACTATCATGTCTTCCATGTATACTTCGAGCATGTCCCCAGTTTCAGCTCAGAAAACTTTGTTCATCATGTGCTGATAAGTGGCGCATGCATTTTTTAGACCGAAGGGCATAACGTATTAGTAATTTCCCGATTCGGTCATGAAGGCCGTGTGTTTTTTGTCGGTCACGACCGTGGGAATTTGGTTATATCCTGAATAAGCATCCATAAATGAGATTAGTTTGAAACCGGCCGAGTTGTCGACCAATTTATCGATATTTGGCAGAGGGTAAGCATCTTTCGGGAAAGCCCGGTTAAGATCAGTATAATCAACGCACATTCGCCATTTTCCATTAGATTTTTTACAAGTACAACATTGGAAAGCCAGGTGGTGTATCTGGCCTTCGTTACAAAGTTTGCCTCTAGGAGGTCTTCTACAGCTTTTTCAGTCGCTTTAGCTTTTTCGGCCGACTGTTTTCTCCTCCGTTGGGTAATGGCCTTGTGATTCGGATCGGTGGAAAGATGGTGACAAGCTACGTTTGGATCGAGCCCGGGCATTTCTGTTGCGCTCCATGCGAATAGGTCGGCGTTCCCCCTCAGGCATGCTTCTAGCTGTCTTTTTGTTATTTCTGGGAGGTGTGCTCCGATCTTCACGCATCTGCTCGGGTCCTCTTCCAGCGGGATCAGTTCGAATTCACCGTCGGGGATAGGTCGGGCTAATGAAGATGAGAGCTGCTGAGAATTCTCGGCCTCATCTGGAAACCTGCAATCGAGGTCGATGGAATCGACCCGGGGGAGAGGTGCGGGTGTATTAGTGTTCAGGGAGCAAGCTAAAGTGGAGGCTTTTGGCTGGTATGATATCGAGCTAAGGCCTTTAGAGGCCACTTAGAAACAACGTCGGGCAGCTTCCACGTCACCATGCAGGGTGGCGACTCTTCCTGAAGTGGTGTAGTATTTCATCTTTAGATGGGCGGTGGATGGGACGGCTAGGAGTTCGGCCAGAGTTGGTCGACCTAGAATGCATTGGTATAGAGAAGGACAATCGACGGCCAAGAACTGGACGCGGATTGATCGAGCAGTTCCTGCGGCTCCGAACGTGACTATGAGATCGACGTAACCCCACGGTCGTGATACCACACCGTTGAAACCTTGTAGGTCCGATCCTATGTATGGTTTCAGGTGAGTTTCGTTCAGCTGGAGCGTAGCGAATAGCTGCAAGTACATGATATCGCACGAGCTACCCTGGTCAACCAGTATCCTGCGAACGTCGAAGTCGGCCATTTGGGCTCGGATGAGTAGTGGAATGCTAGTATTACGAGCTCCTCTTAAAAGTTCTTCTTTATAGAAGGAGATGGGCACTGGATTGTCTTTGGGGGTCCAGTGTGGCATTCGGGGCCGGCCCTTTCGCAATTAGCTTGTCGAACTTCCTTTTTACAGAACCGATCGTGATCTTATTGAACCCCCCGCCCGAGATCACCATGGCAGAAGGGAAGTTTTCCCATGGGCTATGGGAAGAAAGATAACCGTACTCGTTGGACGGTCGGGTAGAAAGAAGTCTTTTGGGCGATAGATGCTGAGGGCCACTTGCATGTTGGTGTCCGCGGGGACTTCCGTTACTTCCTCGATCTTGATGGCTTCTTGCATCTCCGGCCTGGAGGTCTCCTTGGATTTAGTGAACTGTTTGAGGTGGCCATCTTTGATGAGTATCTCTATTACATCCTTCAGGTGGATGCAATCCTCAGTGTTGTGTCCATGGCTCTTGTGAAACCGACAGTACTTGGTTTTATCGGTGCCCGGTTTGACGGGTAGCTGCTTGGGGAAACGCACCCCCGCTTGGCGGAACTCCGAGTTAGCACAGTCAGACAATATTTTCTCCCTCGACACCAGCAAAGGCGTATATTCACGAAATCGGCCCACCGGTCCTCTCTGCTCCCGCGGTTCACGGGAGCGATCTTCCTTCCTTTTGTCGCTTCCCCGACGAGATGTCGAGGGCTCATCTAATTTGGAAAGGTTTGCGTCCTCTCGTCGTCGAGCATGGCGAACGAAACTAGCCGCCTGCTTTTCCTCGTATTGGATATACGCTTAGGATTTTAAGAGGAACGCATCCAGAGTAGTGGGTGTCTCAATACCCACCGCGTAGTGAAAGTCGGTAGACGGGCGCAATCCACGTTCTAGCAAATATTTCTTCATTTCGTCTGTGGTTGAGACCTGAACGGCTTCTTTATTGAACCTCTCGATGTATGTTCTGAGAGGTTCGTCTTTGCCTTGGATTATGGCCTTAAGAGATACTTCCGTTTTTGGATGGCGCCTGGAACAGGTTAAGTTCCTGGAGAAGGTTCGACCAAGTTGTCTCCAAGAAGTGATGGATTCAGGCTCGAGACTTTTATACCAAGTCATCGCCCCTTTCCTTAAGGTGGTCGGAAAGAGACGACACTTAATTTCTCCTAGGACGCCTCTGTAGTCGAGTAGAGCGTCGATGTTCTTGATATGCTCGTCGGGGTCGGTCGTTCCGTCGTACGAACCCAATGAAGGGGGCTTCTCGAGTCCTCTTGGTAATCTGGAGGCCATGATCTCAAAGGATATGGGTCCCCTGATATCATCATTGTTGCTAGAGGTGATCGTGCGGGATCTTGACCGGCGCTTCCGGTCTCGTCGCAGGGATGGAGAATTCGACCTGCTCTTCTTTGATCGTTTCGGGGATGGAGATTGAGATCGTCTTCTTTTTCGGGGAGGGGAACAACGAGCGTCCTCTTGTGACCCGTGGTGATTCTTGGTTGGTACTGGTGATCGGGGTCTTCGTTGTTGTGTGACCGACCACGGTTCCGTATAGAGGATTCGTCGTGGTGGCCCTTTTCTTTCCTCCTTCGGGGGGAAAGGTTGTGTTGGCTTCGGTGTCTCTTGGGTGATCGAGATGATCGACGATCAGCGTCCTCCAAACGGGCTATCTTGGCACCGTGTGCCAGGAGCAGGAGATGTGTTTGATTGATTGTCTCAACCAATGTAGCAAAGTCTGATCCGGTGGGGGCGGCCACGGAAGGTATGATCTCTGGTTGGCTCTCGAGCGGTTGATCGCGCTCGGGAGATGGCGAAGCAGTCTTTCCGTCCTGACGATCTTGGACGGTTTCTTCGTGTGAGTGGGTGAAGAGGTTGCTCCCCCGCTGAGTAATGAGGACACCATCAATTGTGCGGGCTTCGCACGGTATGTCGTTAGCGGCCATAGATCTTTATGAATAGTAACTTTGGTTCTTAAATTTCTTTGGTGAAGAAGAACAGGGAAGTTTTTTTCCCACAGACTGCGCCACCTGATCGTACCTGGAGATCAGGATCCGATATGGTCGCGTCGAGCGTGGACGAGTGTTGTTGATGATGGAGAAAAGATGGGGGTGTACCTGCAAAGGCACTCCGATGCTAAAGTCAGAAAATGAGCAACGAGTGAGTAAGTACAATATTTTTTGGGTCTAGATGTTAATACCTGACCTTCTCAAATGAGAGGGTTTATATATTGGTCCAAGTGGGTGCTCATTGGCCCAGAATGTTGGGCGCGGATCGTGGATCCCGCAATAATCGACGGTGATTAGGAACTAGCCGTTGGGGTGAAAAAGAGTTTGCTCAACAGGCTCCTCGCCCAGCAGTGTAGTTGTCTGACCGAGGGCAGGTCGAGCAGTCGACTTCATAGCTCCGAGCATGGTCGGGTTTTTTGGGCCGTTGGGTCGTGAGATAGATATGGCCCAATTCTGATGGTTAGGTCAGTTCGGAATATATATATATATATATATATATATATATATATATATATATATATATATATATATATATATATATTGGGCCGTTGGGCCGCGAGATAGATATGGCCCAATTCTGATGGTTGGGTCAGTTCGGAACACACACACACACACACACACACACCCACACACACACACACACACACACACACACACATATATATATATATATATATATATATATATATATATATATATATATATATATATATATATATATATATATTGGAGATATTCTTACTCCAGGAGTAAGTTTAAGAGATTTACTGCAAATCATAACCATTGATTTTCATTAATCTAACGGTTTTAATGGATCATTTAATCTAATTATTTTTGGAAATATTTTTCTTAATTAAAACCGTTAGATTAATGAAAATCAATGGTTATAATTTGAAGTAAGTCTTTTAAACTTACTCCAGGAGTAAGAATATCCCCATTCACACACACACACACACACACACACACACACACACACACACACACACACACACATATATATATATATATATATATATATATATATATATATTCTATGATGGTTCATGATGGAAGATTGATGTTAAATATGGATTTCACAACCACAATTTACCTGATAGATTTGAAGGCCATGTCTTTTTTGGTTGTTTATGTGAAGATAAACAAAAACATATTGTTAATTTGACAAAGCTTCATGTTCCAACTAAACACATATTATGGTACTTACTAGAGTGAGATTTGAAGAATGTCACACAAATATATAAACATAAGAGTAAATTACAACAAAAAAACAAAGATCATTTAAATAAAGGATGTAGATTATGTTTACTAGAGTAAAAAGAGATGCCACAGATTTTGTGAGAGGTAGTTTTTTGGTCCACCCAGATTCAATCAAGTTGTTGAATATTTTTTCTATTGTGTTGATTATGTATGGCGCATACAAGACAAACAAATAAAGACAACATTTCTTTAAAATTGTTAGTATGATTTCGACTGAGTTGACATTTGATGTTCTATTTTCCTATATGGAATTTAAGTAGACAGAGAGATTTTTTTGGATATTGGATAAGATGAAACAATTGTTTACTAAGGAATGGTTATGCCCACAAGTGATTTTGATTGATAGATATTTTGTTTTGATGAAAGCAATTGAGTTTGTGTTTCGAAGGATGAGTAATTTGGTTTGACAATTTCACATCAACAAAAAATTTCAAGTAAGATGCAAGCAATATGTTGTGAATGATACACAAAAGACGTTAAATAACACACTAAGGATGGTGAAGGTGTGAGAAAAACACAAGAAATAGGGGAATTGAATTGATATTTTCACTCTTGACTACTTTTTGCAAAAGGAAGTATTGCGTTAAGTTATGCTATGATTGCGTTGCGGAAGCATAAAGATAAAGTAAAACATAAATCAAGAGTAGAGAACACACAATATATCCTTGTTCACTTGAGAAACTCTCAAGATATTTTAGTCCACCCCTCAAGGTGATTTGCCTTTATCAAGGACTTAATCCACTATAATCAAACCATGATTACAATTGCGCGACCAACCACCATGACTAACTGCACAACCAAAGTTGTGACTTCCTTGCATAGCAACCTACAGTGACTAAGTGCACAATAAAATGTCATCACTTCCTTGCGTGGCCAACCACTGTGACTAACTGCACAACAACAATTGTGACTTCCTTGCACGGCCAACCACAATGACTAACTGAACAACAACCTGTTGTGACTTCAGGCTCCAGAACACATAGTTTTGAGAAGCACCGGAACCTTAGCCCCAGGGTAATTCACCAAAACACATAGTAGTGAGAACACACTAACAAATAAGTTTTGAGCTTCCTAAAGTTCTGACCTTCACTCGGTCCTTTAGGGAATAGGGTAATGTTTACATTTGTTTGCTTATTAGACAAGCTTGAGTAAACAACAGTTTGAGTGCATCCGAAGATCCTAAATACACACTAAGAATATTATATTTAATTCATTCTTAGTTGTGCGTTCTTATGTTTCTTCAAGTTGCTTCTTCACGGACAACGACCCTTGAGCACTTTAATTATTGAAGTTTTCTTCTTCAAAAGCTTTGCAAGCTTTTTTTATCTTCGTTTGAACGCGAGAAGGAATTCTTCGTCTTGATTCACTTAAGAACATTTTGGACAACATCTTTTGTTCTTCTTTAATCCAATGATCACTTAAAATACACAACAATCCTGTTGTGGATTTGTAATTGGGTTGTGGATTTGTAATTGGAGCTTCCACGATCATCTTGTTGTCTTTTGCAACTTTAAGAGTTTCTCGTTGCATGTGAAGTTAAACACATATGAATCTAAGATCTTTCTACATAAGCAGATTGTTGTCAAAGAGTAATCAGCTTGTGAGCTACATATTCAATCAATACTCTTTATGGTTTGTTCCATAGTTATATTTGTTAATCATCAACCTTATGTGATTGTATGACAACATCAACAATATGGTCCAAAGACCATCTTGACAACTTATTAGTGTGTTATAATCAACCTTTCAGGTTGTTGCTTTCCAACAACATAACACTAATAATTATGGTTGTGACATATACTGCACAAGGAATCTATTTAGTCCAGCCAACCAATAGGTTAATCAATTAGTTAACAACCAATTGACCATTGATTTTAGATCATAGCAAAGGCTACAGTCTCAACTTTATCACACAACATGTGATGCTTTCCATATATAGCCAAACATAAAAGAGTCATTACCACACATCTGGCTACATAGGAATGTCGTTACAAAAGGATGAAAATAGTACAAGCACATATTTTCCTTTTCCATGATTTAAGGTGTAAACACCCCAAATTTGCCCTCACCCATTTCACCATGGCTTGTGATCATTTCATATGCATGAACACAATCATAGCATCTCATCTCATTTTTGAGTCACTGCATAGTTTCTAAGTCATCTGCATCTAGGGTTTGTGATCTGAGCAATCCAAGGGCATCTTGAGCCACTCCAAAGGCAACCAATCATTTCAAAGGGGTCCATGTGTGTTCTTATGTCATATTACATCTCATCAAAGTCAAGAATTCAAAGGAATCACAAGAACTAGGGTTTGAGTGGATGCAGAGCCAGGTTTGACTGCACAGTTGACTTAAAATTAGGGTTTTGGTTTCAGAGGCCATAACCCCAAATTTTTTGGTCATTCTTGTTTCCATTGGTCTCTATATGGTATAAGGAGTATGCATATCAATTGTCACGAAGAAATTCCATGGGGAAGGCATCTAATCAAGAGTTGACTTCTTGAGCAAGTCAGTGCAAAATCAGGGCATCTGAGGCCCCCAATGACCCAACCAATGGGTGATCTTCATCATTTTGAGTGTATATGATCTTTATTTGATCATGGAAGAAGGTTGAAGTTCACAAAAATCAAGAATTTGGAGTTTTTGCAAATGTTGACTTTTTGGGCATAGTTGACTTTTCAAGAATGCTTCACTTTAGGTCATTTTTCAAGCTTTGATTATTGATCCAAAAATGCTTCAAATGGAAAAACTTTGGTCATGAAAGTTGTAGATCTCATCTTTCCCTTTTCAAAAAGTACAAGAACATGATCAAACTCTTCTTGGATCAAAAGTTATGGTGTGACAAAGTTGGCTAAAATCATTGATTTTCAAGGCATGCTTCAAATGGAAATTTTGCAAGATCATGAACCAAAGCCCAATGTGACTTCTAATTCACTCCAAACCAGTATGCAAACATTCTCTAAGTCATAAAATTCAGATTTGAACCAAGAATGCCCATGGTTATGGTTCATGTAACAAGACTTTTCACATGTGAACCAAAAAGTTACAACTTGCAAAATCTTCATGATCACTTCCTACAACTTGCTGCATTGGTTACTACACTTTGCTAGCCTCTCACCTCACCTTGTTGCACCAGAACCAGCCCATGTACTTGCCTAGATCATGAGCCATACTTCTCTTGAACATTATTTGACTTTTTGCAAAAGGTGACTTACCAATCAATAAAGCACATGTCCAATCACCTGACCAATGAGAGAGAGTTATGTGGACAAAGGGCAAGCCATTTCATGTACAAGGCAAGGCTGAAACATCTCATTCACAACATTCACAAAAACACCTCATCTTGCAAGTTGCTTCGAATCTGCCTCCACAGCTTGCAAACACAAAAACCATCTTCACCATTCAACTTAACACACTTCATAGACCTCAAACCACCAAAGCTCAAGCCTAAAACAAGCCTGACCTGAGCTTCACCATTCTTCACCTTCCAAACCAGTTCTCTTCGAATCTCACTATCCAGCCATCAAACACCTCATCTTTCTTCACCAACAAGTCAAGCATACCACAAGGAGTCAAAACCACCCTTTACTTAGCACTGAAACAGCCTGTACACAAAGTTCATTTCCTGCTACACCAGAAATGGATTTCTCAAAGCAGCTTGTTTAAACTCATTCCAGGCTTTCCATTGGCTTCAGGGGGTTCAGGGAAGTTGTTCTGCATCAAAGCAAGGCCAAAAGAGCTCATATTCATAGTTCTTCACCTCAGGTAGCTTCAAACTTTAAGCTTTTCAGAGCTCTGTTTTTTTGTTATAAAGTAAAAATGCATGCTTCAAGGATCATGGTGATATGCTTAGATTCAAAAATGGTGTGAAAATAAGCATTTTGTGCCTCTCTGAATTTTTGCCCGTGAATGTGTTTGGTTTCGATTCTCTTTGTTCATGCTGGATAAATGTTTTTTGATCATGGATTAAGGTTTAGTTTGGGGAGAGGAATGTTTCTGGGCAGTTAATTTGATGAATGGTGGCCTGTGGCGTTTTCTAGGGTTTTAACCCGCCGGAGAAGACGACCGGAACCACTGTTCCGGCCGTCTGAGGTTAACATGCCCTAATTAGGGTTTAGTTCAGTCATTAGCGTATTTTAAATTTGGGCCATAGGATCAGGTTTCCCGCGTGTGGGCCAAGGGCTCAGATTGCCTCATTAGTCTCTAATTATCATTTAACTTAAATAATTGGAATTAATAGTTTAATTAGTCAGATTTAAATGTTGACCGTTGGATCACACGCCAAGTCAACTGTCTCTCTCCCAGATTGCATCTCAGCCTCTCATTTAGCTTACTTTTCATTTAATTCAGATTAAATCAATTTTATTTTCATTTCTTTTCATTAAATTTGCATAATTATTTTAAAATAGTAAAAAATTCTTAAAAATTATGAAACTTTTTCCTAAGAGTTTTATTAATTTTTAAGACCCAAAAATATTTTTATTTTATTTTTTATCATTAAAAAAGTATTTTTAATTATTTAAAAGATTATTTTTAATTGATTAATGGAAATTAATTAATTAAAAATACTTTTAGGTATTTAAAAATTACAAAAAAATTCATGAAATGTTCTAAGACATTTAGAAACATTGTCCAACCTTCAAACCAAATTTCTTTTTTGATCTTGATGCATTTTAAGAATTTTTCATTGAATTAAATCATATTTTGTGCATTATTTTGATCATAAGTTCAAAAAATCATTTCTGCCTATTGGAGAAGAGTTGGACCTTGATTCTTTTTGTTTTGTTTTGTGTTTGGCATGTAGTTTCTAGGGTAAAATGGCCATGATTTGTTTCCTCATTTTCAATTTGTTTGGTATTTCTTTTGTTTAGGAACCCTAAAAACCCTAATAACTTGCAAAAAATCATAACTTGAGTTTGGTTGAGAGTTGAGACCTCCCCTTTGGACCTTGGTTTAGTGTAGGGTTAGGGTTTCTTTGGGTGGCATTTTCCATTTTTTATCTATGGGTTTGCTTCTGTTTTTGGTTTTTGTTTGATGTTTGATTTACAAACCCTAATTTGAGCTTTCATATGCATCCCTCTTGCATTCTCTTGCATAACATGACTTGTCTTTGCATTTTATGCATGCTTGTGTTTCATTTGACATCTTAAGACACATAGGAGGCATGTTTGATCTTTTCATCACATATTTGCCATATCCTTTGCCTTGTATGTTTCATAACTTTTCATGTTCATTCATGCTCCTTAGCTTGCATCATTTGTATCCATGATCTTGTATGAACATCTCCATGCATTGCCTCATGTTTGCAGTATCTCATAACATCATTTTCATCATCAACATGCTCCTGGTTTTGTTTAGCATCATACCATTTCATCTCATCTTGCATTGCATTGCATTTCTGTCCAACATTTCAGGTGGTAAGTAAACTTGGGAAGTGAATTTGCCTTCACTTCTCATAACCTTTTCTTTTCATCTCTCTTGCATCCATTGCTGTATTCCTATATGTGTTTGAGATTGAGCTTGCTCATCTTTGTTCTTCCCACTTTCTTTCTTCAAGTGACTTGACTTCTTGAATGAAGCAAGTCACTTTACTTCTCTTGATCCTGTTCATCTGCATCCTGGTGGTTCTCCTTGAAGATTGCTCTTGAAAACCTCATAAACCTTAGGAACAACCAAGCATGACAATGATTTAGGGTTTTGATTAGTCTCCCCTCATAGTTTTACCTTTGTGTCTCTCTTTGAATCTTCTCTTCTCACCTCATAATCAGGGATTAAACCCTAAAGGCTTTAAGGCTTTGTGATTAAGCTTATGCCTGCATCCTTCTATTAGGATGGAGTGTATAACTTTAATCCTAAGTGTTAAACCCTTAATGTGTTTAAATCTCTTAATCAATTCACTTAATAATCATCAAGACATCATGCTTGTAACTTGGGCCTTGCATTAGGGTTCTAATTCTTCCTTAATTGGTTAAGAAGGACTAACCCTAGTGTTAATGGACAAGTCCCCCTCAAGTTGTCTTACAAACCCTAAAACTCACTTCATCATCTTATCATTAATTAAAATCCATTTAATAAAGGCTTGTTTTGTCATGAGTTTAATCCCTAATCATGGATTAAGTTGAGGAGTTTTCCTCAGCTTAAACATTCTCATCTATTATCCTTCTATTAGGATGGTGTAATGAGTCTGTTTAATCCTTGATTATGGCTTAATCTCATTACTTAACACTAAACAAAAACAACAAAAACATCTAATTAATCACAAGTAGGTTAATGATCTTAATCCTACATCAAAGGTGTTTAAGTGTGAGAAGCTGACTTCACACTTAAGGTATTCTCATTACCCCTAATCAGAGGGAAGATGTGATGAGTTTACTAACCCATTGGTTTAGGCTTAAACTCATTAACTTATGACAAATTCTCAAAAGCAATAAAAGACTGAAAACACAAAAACAAACAATAATCGTCTCCTCCGGGATTCTTTTCTCATCTCATTCACTCATAAACGAGAACTCGCTTCTTCCGTCTAATGCAAGACAGTTAGCACCTGAGCCAGACAGGTCATACACTTGAGCATAGACAAGTAAGCAGTTCACAAGTCAATTCATCTTTCAGTCTCTTTGGGTCGAACTACGGTGTTCTGACTTCCTCATTGCACGAGAGGATACGTAGGCATAACTTAACAGTTATCGAACAAAAGTCTCTGTATATTCCCCCCCTTTTCCAGCTTTATTCTCTTAGCCTCATGATCATGAGCATACTCTTTCCTTGCACTGACACTGTATATTACACATCACTTTTCTTTTACACTGACACATGTACATCCTGTTCCAGCTATTTTACACACAAATTGCACTGACACTACCCCTTTAAAACACAAATCTTTTAAGCGTGGATCCCGTCGAGTACGACGGACAATCTGGGTGCTAATACCTTCCCAGGTTGTAACCAACCCCCTTTCTCAGTCTCTCTGGTTCGCAACCGTCTTGTCCATCCTTTTCTAGGTCTATGCAGCATTGCCTTTCCTCCGGGATAAAAATTCCTAGCTGGCGACTCTATTCATCTCCAGTGAGTTCACGGCTGTGTGTTCTCACTGTCCCTCTCGCCGACCGTTCGCGTCTGTACCTTCATATGACCCCGTTTCATTTGTCGGGAGCGACAGCTTGGCGACTCTGCTGGGGACCCTTATATTGCAACCAGGGCTTCTGGTTCTTTTTGTGGGTTCCTCCTAGCGCTTGATTGATTTGTGTTTATTGGGGGTGTTATGTGCTTATTTGTGTTTGTATGTATTTTATTTTTTGATTTATGTACAGTTTGCTCTACTGCTTTCTTTATTACTTTTGCATTATACCATATTGTCATACTGTACTGCTGGCTGGATCTGGTTTTTCTTTGGTGGGTGGGGTTCTATTGAGAGTTAAGGTCCTATACCTGGGACCTGAGTGACACCTAGGCTAGAGTGAATCATATTCTTTCCCATTCCATTTCGGTCTGGTGCGGGAATATGAAACACGGTTCAGATATGGGTTTCTTCTTGAGAACTCTGTGTTGCGGATTTCCTGCAATACTAGGGCTATCTGGGAAGCCTGCTAAGTCTGGATGACCTTTAGTATTGACCTTCAGAAACTGAGGTGAATTAGAGGAGGAATTGTTATGGTTATTGTAAACACTGTACCTCCGGGTTAGAAGTGTTTACACTTCTCATAACTGATCCAAGTCTGAGGATCCTTGTTTTAGAACACCACCTGTGAGGGGGTTGGGCTGTTTACAGGTTTGCAGGTACCTTGGCCTCAGAATACCCTGTTACTTTGCTTTGTTAAGAGTACTCCATGTTGGACAGTTCTTGTGATTCTAAACCCGGGACATATGGCTCTTTATTTGAGCCCCCTACCTTGGTTACTGGATCTATAGACCTCCATCTGGAATTCTTGAACACACTTGGACCTATATCGGGGCATTTTGATCAGATCCAGCTCAGTCACAAACCCTTGCATATCATTTGCATACATAATCATTGCATCATATTAACATTTGCTTATTTGTGTTTCAGGGTATCCATCTTCATCTGGTTTTGGTTTTGACCCCATCTTTAGTTTTGACCTGCCTTCATCAGCACTTGCTACCAGCTATCTATTCCAGCCAATCAGTGGCCCTTCTCTTCAGTATCTTCATCAACATTTGTCATCATGGCTCCTAAAAAGAGCAACATCACCTATCACTTTTTCCAGCCAGAGCTATCAGACATCAGGAGGATCCAAACCCTGATCACTCCAGATCACATACCTTTGTTCAGGGAGAGTTATGGAGATATACTGGACATGGTTATGGATCTGGACCCTTCACAGAGGAGCCTCATCCACACCTGCATTCAGTTTTATGATCCTCCATTGAGATGTTTTACTTTTCAAGACTTTCAGTTGGGCCCCTTATTGGAAGAGTACTCCTCATTAGTTGGTATGCCTATCAGGAGAGAAATTCCTTTCAACCCTGAGATGGTCTTTCCTGCTAATGGAGAAGTAGCAAAAGCTTTGCATCTGGAACCTGTTTTGGTTGAGCAGCATATGACCTCTAAAGCTGGAATCCCTGGTTTTCATCTGGACTTCTTAATTTCTCAAGCTAGTCTGAAGGCTTCCCTGGGGGAGTGGAAAGCTGTTTGTGCTTTGTTGGCCCTAAGTGTGTATGGAATTGTATTGTTTGCAGATGAGCCTCGATTCATTAGCAAGAATGCAATCCATCTGTTCATCTTGAAGAACCCAGTGCCCACTTTATTGGGGGACCTTTACTATTCAATGCATCAGAGGAATGAAAAACAGAGGGGAAGGTTAGTGAGGTGTTGTGCTCCATTATTCCATACTTGGCTTCTCAGGCACCTACCCAGGACAGATGCATTTCTAAACCCTCATCAGCAGAGCAACTGGGCTAAGAGACTCACTGTTCTAACTTCAGCAGACATCAGATGGTGCACTCAGAGCACCAAGGGCAGGGATATCATCACCAGCTGTGGGCATTTTCCCAATGTGCCTTTGATAGGAGTTAAGGGTAGTATCAATTACAACCCTCTGCTGTTTAGACGACAACTGGGCTATGCACTGGTCCACACTCCTAAGGCACAGGACTT
This sequence comes from Lathyrus aphaca, assembly GCA_963966055.1. Lineage (NCBI taxonomy): Eukaryota > Viridiplantae > Streptophyta > Magnoliopsida > Fabales > Fabaceae > Lathyrus > Lathyrus aphaca. Next base: position 115,938,473 of record OZ014524.1, on the reverse strand, counting down.
GGTGGAGACTCTTTATTGTGAGAACAAGACTAATCTGGCTGTTGTTAGGCAGGCTGCCTGGGCCTGGGATAATGTTCAAACCAAGGGAGTAACCATCCTAGGGAAGTGCAACAATGTGGCATCAGCACAATATTATGAGTGGTCCCGTGCCAGGGCCCAATTCTCTGGAATGCCCTTTACCATAGAAGACATGCCTGAGTCATCTTCAGCACCACCCCCTGCCACCATCAGTTTGGAGGAGTTTGAGAGTTTGAAGGAAAGAAATGAGAAGCTAACCCAGGCTTTGCAGAAGACCCTCCGGGAGAGGAGTGAAGGTATAAGGGAGATTGAGAGGTTGGAGAAGATGAGAGTAGAGCACCTGACTAAGATTGAGAAGTCTGGGGATTATATCAAAAAGTCTAAGGCTGGTGAACAAATTCTGAAGAATGCTTGCAAAGAAGCCCAGTTCCAGAGAGCAAGGACAGACTTGTATTTGAAGGAGAGTCAAGCCCGGTGGGTCAGGATCACCGAGGCTCGTACCCTGGAAGACAAGAGAGTTCAAGACAAGATGGAGCAACTTGAAGCTGATGCAAAAGAACAGCAAGAAGCCCTGGCAGCAACCCAGAGGGAAATATCAGAATTGAAGATCAAAGCAGGGGTGAAGAGGTCTAAGGACCAAACTCAGCACAAAAAGCTAACAGCAGCTGTTACAACCCGGAATCTCCTCATCAGGAATCTCACGGAGCGTCCGGCTGATCCTGTGACCGAAGCACTTCTCAAGGAAGTTCGCGAGGATGAGTTTGGTCTTGGTGTTTGACCATTTGTTTGTTGTTGCTTTCTTTCCACGTACTTTTATTTTGTACTGTATTTTGACCCCTTGGTGGGCTTGTGTTGTAAAATGAACAAGTTGTATTATTTCACCTCCTGTAATATATTTGTTTTATGTTTGTTCCATCCAAGTTTACTTCGGAAGCAACATCAACAGCATCTTCAAGGGTCTGGAAGGGTCAAAACTGAAGGCCAAACCGGATACCTTGAGAACAAATAAGCATAACTGCATTGCATGCTAACCCTTTGTTTGTTTTGTAGGTTTTGTTTTATTGTTGCTAACCTCTGTTGTGATGTTCAGGAATTATTGCTAGGCGCCGGGTATTTCCCCTCAACCGTCCGCACCGCTATCCAACCCGAAACAACCTTCCGGGAATTCAGATGGATCAGATGCAGCAGGACCTCACTGAGGTCAGAAATCAAATGGCAAATGAAAGGCTAGAAATGAGGAACCAAATGACTCAGTTTATGGAAGTTATGAACAACATGGCTCAGAGCCAGGAAAGATTGAGGGCCATGGTGGAAAGACAGAATTAAGAGGATCCACATGTAGGGACTGCCGGTACCAGTAACAATGAAAGGGTACAACCTCATGTCAATCCCCCGGTATTTGGACCACACCTCCATCCTGAGGTCAATATTCCAGCAAATGTTCAAGGAACTGCCACCGCGGCCAGGGTACTTCAAGAAGACCCCCAGGAGGACTAGTTTACAGTAATGGGTGCTGGGGAAGAAGCTTATGATAGGAGATTGGATGAGATAGCTGAGAAGTTGAGGTCCTTAGAATCTCAAAACTCTTTGGGCTTCGATGTCATGGATATGGGCTTGGTAGACGGGGTCAGGATTCCCCACAAGTTTAAGCCTCCATGTTTTGAAAAGTATAATGGGACTTCCTGTCCCCGAACTCATCTACAATCATTTCTGGGAAGGCTGAAGGCCTACACAATGGATGAGAAATTGTGGATGTTCTACTTCGAAGACAGCTTGACCGGAGCATCAAGGGAATGGTACTCTCACTTGACAAGGGCAACTATTAGATGCTGGAAGGACCTGGCAGAGGCCTTCATCAGACAGTATCAGTATAATCTAGACATGGCACCCAACAGGACCCTCCTGATGGGAATGTCACAGTCTTCAAGGGAGAGTTTCCGAGAATACGCCCAGAGATGGAGGCAACTGGCTGCTGCTGTTCAACCACCTATGTCTGAACGGGAAATGGCAGATATGTTCATGAACACCCTTCAGGGAACCTATATTGACAGGTTGGCTGCTTTCTCTTCCACTAGCTTCGCGGATGTTGTCATAGCTGGGGAGAGGATTGAAAGCCTGTTGAAAATGGGAAAGATCTCAGACAACGGTGCAAGCTCGTCCAGTAGTACAAGAAAGCCTTTTGCAGGCCCAAGAAGAACTGGAGAGACCAATGCCATCCATTCAAACAGGGGCAGACCCCAATATGCTCAAAGGTCAATAGCAGCAGTCACCATTCCTGCTCCAGCTCATCCTCAGCCAGTCTATCAACCTCCTCAGCAAAGCTATCAACAACAACCTCAGTACCATCAGCAAAATCAGTATCCTCCAAGGAATTACAACAACAGCAACACCAACAACAACAGTCAACAAAGGCCATTCCAACAGAGGCCATCTCAAGCTAACAGAGTGATCGATCCGATCCCAATGCCATATGCTACTTTGCTGCCACAACTTCTGAAACTCAACTTGGTTGAGCTAAGAACGTTGGCACCTCCGGATCCCAACAGTCTACCAAGGAACTATGACTCCAATGCTAGGTGTGCTTTTCATTCAAACGCACCTGGCCACAGTACAGAAAAATGCAGGGCTCTGCATATGAAGGTACAAGACCTGGTAGACTCCAAGGCTCTGAATTTCGCACCACCACCCAATGTCAATAAAAACCCGATGCCAAACCATGGTGGTCCCCGGATTAACGCTATTGAAGAAGACAAGCCGTCTTATTTAATAACCAGTGTGGGACAGATCAGGACACCATTGGTAGAAATCAAAGCTCAGCTCTTGGAATGTCAAATGTTCCCGGGGTGTAAGTTAGGCTGTGCTTACTGCAATGTCTCGGTAAATGGGTGCGATAATTTGAGGAATGGCATAGATGGCCTTATTCAGAGTGGCCAACTTCAGATCACCACATCAAATCCAGCAATTTCATCAGCAACGGTTTCAGAACCTCCTACAACTGCAGCAACTATTGTTCCTGACAATTCTTCGGCTTCATCAACAAGTACTTCATCAATCATCTCAACTGATCAGTTTTCAACAAATCTTCCTGCTACAACTTCAGCTTCACTCCACTTCGAGACTCCTACAACAACAACATCATTTCTTCCGACAATATCTCTTACAACTCCAGCAACAAATCATGAAGACGTCTCTACTGTCACCATATTTTATGATCCTGAGAATAACTCTGCCTACCATTCAGAAGATGCTGCTCCCACCAGAGCACCAGTTACAATCTTTTATGATCCACAAACAATTGCAGTCCCTTCAGCAGCAGCAATCAGTCCAGTCACTGTCACGGTGCCTGGACCGGTACCATATGAGAGCAACAGGGCCATCCCTTGGCACTATGGCTCTGACGTGTATTGCGAAGGAAAAAGAATCACTCTTGAAACATCAACACCTGCACCACAAGTAGATAATGTGGGGGGAGGCGGAGGCTTCACTCGAAGCGGACGTCTCTTTGCTCCACCAATTCAAAGACCTACTGCCGAAGCAGAAGCTGCTGCCAAGGCAAAAGGAAAGAGCCTTGTGCAGGAAGACCAAGCTGTTAAAGAAGCCTTGAAGACGCCGTTCGATCAAGAAGTTGATGAGTTTATGAGGATCATCAAAAAGAGTGATTACAAAATTGTGGATCAGCTTCACCAAACGCCATCCAAAATCTCTATCCTCTCACTGCTTATGTGTTCCGAAGCTCATCGAAATGCATTACTCAAAGTCTTGCACGCAGCTTACGTGCCTGAAGAGATTACTGTCAACCAGTTGGAGACCGTGGTTGGAAATGTTACTGCTAGCAATGGGCTAGGGTTCACCAATACTGACTTGACAGCAGATGGCCGCAAACACAACAAAGCCTTGCACATAACCATGGAATGCAAAGGAGCTGTCCTTTCTCATGTGCTAGTAGACACAGGTTCATCCCTGAATGTCTTACCAAAGAAGGCTCTGGTGAAGCTTGAATATGATGGATTGGCATTGAGACCCAGCAACCTGGTGGTAAGAGCTTTTGATGGCTCAAAGAGATCGGTTCTGGGAGAGATCGAGCTGCCTGTGACAATTGGCCCACAGACCTTTAAAACCATCTTTTACGTGATGGACATTCAGCCCGCCTACAGCTGTTTGTTGGGTAGACCCTGGATTCACGCCGCCGGCGCAATAACGTCTACCCTTCACCAAAAGTTAAAATTTGAGTGGGAAGGCCAAGTTGTCACAATCTGTGGAGAGGAGGACATTTTTGTCAGCCACCTGGCAACCTATAAGTACATTGAAATGGATGGAGAGATCCATGAAACAATGAGCCAGGGGTTTGAAGCTTTGAATGTGAATGAAGCATCTGCTGTATCTGGAATCTCCATGTCATCTTACCAACAAGCCCGGAAGGTTGTTGAGGAAGGAACCGCCCTGGGCTGGGGCAAGGTTTTAGCGGTAGAGGAAAAGAAGGACAAGTTTGGGTTGGGTTACAGACCAACTCAACATCAAGCAAAGGCTGCTGAGAAGCCCGGTTTTGTCAGTGGGGGGATGCTTACCCCCGATGCTATCAACTGTCTGGAAGACGAGCTGGAAGAGGAGCGCAACCTGGAAAGCTGGATTCGTCCAAAGATCCCGGGGAGCAGTGTCTCGAACTGGTCTTCCCAGGAAATTATAAGAGTTACTCGATCAGAGTAATTATTATTTCCTGTATTTTTATAAGCATGCATCAAAGTCTTGCATCTTGCCCAAGATGACAAGACTCATTTTGTAATCGGGCCATTTGTACTTTTTGTGCAAACAAGATCAGTTAATGAAATATCAGACATCTTTTTGCAAACGCGTCTTTTTCTTTTCGTTCACTGTTTTTCCATTTTTCTTTTTGTACAAAAAATAAATGGCGGTGTTTTCAAAATGACAACTTCATTTCACTTTTCTAAATAAGACTAAAATCAGATCACTAAAATGAACAACTTAACCCTTGCAGAGAGTGCCTTCCTGACAGCACCGACAACAGCACGGCTATGACATCGTATGACTTTGACAATCCGATCAATCAAGCTGATGAAGGGGTTGAAGAAGAATATGAGCTTCCTGAAGAGCTAGCCAGGTTGTTAAGACAAGAGGAAAAGGTTATTACCCCTCACCAGGAGGAGGTTGAAGTGATTAATCTTGGTACGGAGGAAGACGTGAAAGAGGTTAAAATCGGGGCCTGCCTGCAAGACTCAGTGAAGAAGCAACTGGTTGATCTACTTCAAGAGTATGTGGATGTGTTTGCTTGGTCGTATCAAGACATGCCAGGGTTGGATACCGACATTGTGGTGCACAAGCTGCCTTTGAGAGAAGAATGCCCTCCAGTCAAACAGAAGCTGCGCCGTACTCGTCCAGACATGGCTATGAAAATCAAGGAAGAGGTACAAAAGCAATGGGACGCCGGGTTCCTTGCTGTAACTAGCTACCCGCCGTGGGTTGCTAATATAGTACCTGTGCCTAAGAAGGACGGCAAAGTAAGAATGTGTTGATTACCGGGATCTGAACAGAGCCAGCCCAAAAGATGATTTCCCATTACCTCACATTGACGTATTGGTTGATAATACGGCTCAGTTCTCGGTATTCTCCTTCATGGACGGATTTTCAGGATATAATCAGATCAAGATGTCACCTGAAGACATGGAGAAGACAACGTTCATTACACCCTGGGGCACGTTCTGCTACAAGGTAATGCCATTTGGGCTCAAGAATGCTGGTGCAACGTATCAACGGGCTATGGTAACATTATTCCACGATATGATCCATAAAGAAATAGAGTGTTATGTGGATGACATGATTGCCAAGTCCCTTACTGAAGAAGATCATCTGGTTAATCTGCTCAAGTTGTTCAAGCGTCTGAGGAAGTACCAACTGAAGTTGAACCCCAACAAATGCACATTCGGGGTGCGGTCTGGTAAGCTGCTGGGCTTTATTGTAAGCGAGAAAGGGATTGAAGTGGACCCTGATAAAGTCAAAGCTATTCAAGAGATGCCTGCACCGAAAACTGAGAAAGAAGTTCGAGGGTTTCTAGGTAGATTGAACTACATCTCACGGTTCATATCTCACCTTACAGCAACCTGCGAACCCTTGTTCAAGCTGTTAAGAAAAGAACAAACGGTCAGATGGAACGAAGATTGCCAGAAGGCTTTTGACAGGATCAAGGAATATCTGCAAGAACCTCCAATCCTCATGCCTCCAGTTGAAGGAAGACCTCTGATTATGTACTTGACAGTATTGGAAGAATCAATGGGGTGTGTGCTGGGCCAACATGACGAGTCTGGTCGAAAAGAGTATGCAATATACTACCTAAGCAAAAAGTTTACCGACTGTGAACAACGTTATTCACTGCTCGAGAAAACTTGCTGTGCTTTAGCGTGGGCTGCTCGCCGACTAAGGCAGTATATGTTGACCCACACTACCTTGCTGATATCAAGGATGGACCCAGTCAAGTACATATTTGAGAAGCCAGCGCTTACCGGACGGGTTGCAAGATGGCAAATGATCCTTACAGAGTATGACATCCAGTACACGTCTCAGAAAGCCATCAAGGGCAGTGTATTGTCTGAATATCTTGCTGAGCAACCCATTGATGATTACCAGCCTATGAGGTTCGACTTCCCCGATGAAGACATCATGTTCATAAAAGCAAAAGATCATGAAGAGCCTATTCACACTGAAGGGCCTGACCCGGAAGAAGAATGGACTATGATGTTTGATGGGGCTGTTAACATGAATGGCCGTGGTGTTGGTGCAGTACTTATTACACCCAAAGGAGTTCACATGCCTTTCTCGGAAAAACTCACTTTCAACTGCACTAACAACGAAGCTGAATACGAAGCTTGCATCATGGGTCTTGAAGAAGCCGTTGACCTCAGGATCAAGACATTGACCGTATTCGGAGATTCAGCTTTGGTAATCAATCAGACCAACGGAAAATGGTACACACACCAGGATCATCTGATACCTTACAGGGATTATACAAGGAGGTTATTGACTTTCTTCACAACAGTCAAGCTTGAGTATATCCCCCGGGACGAGAATCAGTTTGCAGATGCCTTGGCTACCATTTCGTCCATGATCAAAGTTCAAACTGCTAACTTTGTACCTCAGATTTCAGTATCGAGACTTGATAGACCAGCATATGTATTCGCAGCAGATGCTGTCAAAGATGATAAGCCTTGGTTCCATGACATTAAGTGCTTCTTGGAGGATCAAACATACCCGCCTGGGGCATCTTCCAATGATAAGAAGACCTTGAGAAGGCTTGCTGGAAGTTTCTTTCTGAACACTGATGGATCTCTATACAAAAGGAACTTTGATATGGTACTCCTCAGATGTGTTGACAAGACGGAAGCAGATTTGTTGATGCATGAAGTGCACGAAGGCTCCTTTGGTACCCATGCTGGAGGGCACGCCATGGCCAAGAAGTTGTTAAGATCAGGTTATTACTGGATCACAATGGATGCAGACTGTTGTGCTTACGCCAGAAAATGCCACAAATGCCAGATCTACGCGGATAAGGTGCATGTGCCTCCCAACCCTTTGAACATCATGTCTTCACCATGGCCCTTTGCCATGTGGGGTATTGATATGATTGGCAAGATTGAGCCAACTGCTTCAAACGGCCACAGATTCATCCTGGTCGCCATCGACTATTTTACCAAGTGGGTTGAAGCAGCCTCATATGCAAATGTCACAAGGCAAGTGGTAGCCCGATTTCTGAAGAGAGATATCATCTGTCGATACGGAGTGCCCGAGCGAATCATTACTGATAATGGTTCCAATCTAAACAACAAGATGATGGCAGAGCTATGTCGGGACTTCAAGATTCAACATCACAATTCTTCTCCTTACAGACCAAAGATGAATGGCGCTGTTGAGGCGGCAAATAAGAATATCAAGAAGATTGTGCAGAAGATGGTAGTCACTTACAAAGACTGGCATGAAATGCTACCGTTCGCCTTGCATGGGTACCGCACGTCAATCAGGACATCCACTGGGGCAACACCGTATCAACTTGTGTATGGTATGGAAGCAGTCTTACCAGTCGAAGTTGAATTGCCTTCTTTACGAGTATTGATGGATGTTAAGCTGAACGAAGCAGAATGGGTTAGGTCCCGATACGAGCAGCTGAGTCTGATTGAAGAGAAAAGATTGGCTGCAATCTGTCATGGGCAGTTGTATCAGAAGAGAATGAAGAAAGCTTTCGATCAGAAAGTCAGGCACCGAGGGTACCAAGTGGGAGATCTTGTGCTGAAAAGAATCCTCCCTCCTCATACAGACCACAGGGGCAAATGGACTCCAAACTATGAAGGACCGTTTGTTGTAAAGAAAGTTTTCTCTGGTGGAGCACTGATGCTCAGCACCATGGATGGTGAAGATTTTCCATCCCCTGTGAATTCAGATGCAGTTAAAAAATACTTCGCATAAAATGACCCGCTGGACATAAAAACAGAATGTAAGTCCAGGCAAAAATAGGGCATCCCGGCGAGTCAAAAACAGAATAAAAGACTCGGGCAAAAATAAGGGAAATAAATAAAAAATGTACACCCGCTGAGTTGAAAAGCCGCATTGGACAACTCAGGCAAAAATGGGTATCCCGATGGATTGAAAACCCGAAAGGGCGATCCATGCAAAATAAGGGAATAAGCGAACAACTGCATCCTGAATTCGTCTGTATCGCCTACAACTTGGTAAGTTTCAAAAGGATCAAGCTTCAATCAGAATCAACTTTCTTCAGAAAGCAGGGCGAGAAGAACGTCATTGTCATACGAGTCATAGCAGAAGAGGAAGTTCCTTTGAAAGCGTCATCAACACTGCCAACATTTTTGTTTCTCAATTTATAGCAATCTCCTCATTTCAGGAGATATGTTTCTTTGACTGTATCTCGCCAATTCAGGGCATATGAATTAATAAAATCAGATTTTCAGTCATGTCTCGTTTTATACATTTTATTTGCAAAAAATGTCTGATGTCTTAAAAGGAAAAATTGATTGCATAAGTACAGATGTTCTTCTCTAAGAAAATAAAGAAACATGCTTGCAGGGAATATACTTACTCTCAGAAGTATCCTAACTCCTATGACGGAATCCAGTAAAGGATACCTCGGGACCTTTTGTGCGTCTCTTTATCTTTGCAGGATTGCAGGTATCCAGAACGCAACTAGGGGCATGAAGGCTCCACCCTCGGCAAGCTGGCAAATCATTATCAACTCGGTCTATCTTCCACGTGGCACTGGAAGGTGCCCACTTCCCCAGCAAAGTTGCCAAATCAACATACACTCAATCTCAGCATCTGAAATGCTCTATCCCCAGCTGAGTTGCCTCTTTTTGCTACCCCCAGCTGGGTTGTCTCTCACAATTCCCCAGCCGAGTTGCCATTTCATCCTCAGTTGAGTACAGGAGTCAGGGAATCATCTCCCCACAGAATCCCCAGCCTCTATCCAGAAGAGCGGCACATAGAAGATCACAACAGAGTGAAGAAAGCTTCTACAAACCCCAGCTGGGTCCCGTATTATAAGGATATGTCAACCAGTGACCCTTTCCCCAAGCAGATACATCTCATGACAGATCTACCAATGATCTCATCCCCAGCTGGGATGTCCATTCCAAGCAGATCGGCCAGAGATCTTCGTAGCTATGGGATCCGAATCCCGGTTGGGTATCTTTGCATAATCATGGCATTTACATCATAGTTCCCCTCAGAGCGTAGCATTCCGTCTAACACGGAGCATTACGGCAAAAATCAAACGCATAGCATAATCATAAGCCATGTTCGGAATCAACACTTGTGAATAATAATCATATACTTCCCCCAAAAAATCCTCACCAGAGTCCCAGCAAAAGCAATTGCCTCATATTCACAAATACCAGCATATTTCCTTTTGATACCCGTCCGTATCATCACTCCCCAGTAAAGTCGCCAGAACACTCTTTACGAACAAAATCACCCGTATTACAGATACTTCATGACACCCGTCCGTGTCATATTACCAGCAGAAAGCCAAAGACACCCTCTTTGCACTCACACATACCTGTATACATCTTCTAGACACCCGTCCGTGTCATATCCCCAGCGCAGTCGCCTAGACTTTGTATAGCAGATACTTGTTCATATTACACTTTTCTCTCTTGGCACCCGTCCGTGTCATTTTCCCCAGCAGTTAAAACACCCATCTATATATACTCACTACTCACGATACACTTATACAGATACTCGTCCGTATCTGGTATACACCACTCATAACCCCACAGATTCGGCAGTAGTCCTTGTTCTTTGTTAACCAGTTGGTACTCGTCCGTACCATCATCTCGGAACATTGCGTCTAATGTTTGTTTCTACATGATACTTGTCCGTATCATAGTCTTAAGGTTGCTCGTCCGCATCTTTAATCTATACACCGTGTCAAACACTTGTGTCTTCTTGAATTTAGACACTCGTCCGTGTCTACTATTCCCCAGAAGAGTCCCTTCAGATTCAACACTCGTCCGTGTTCTTTGTTAACCCGTTGATACTCGTCCGTATCATCATCTCTGAACATGTGTCAGTTTGTTTCTACATGATACTCGTCCGTATCATAGTCTTAAGGATGCTCGTCCGCATCTTTAGTCTATACACAATACCAAACACTTATACTTTCCTTTCTTGGGTGTGAACGCTCGTCCGTGTTCACTATATCCCCAGTAGGTCGCCACCAAAGCACTTTCCTTTTATCTAACACTCGTCCTGTGTTATGATAAACCCTGAGAGCAGCCGTACCCTGCTGAGTGGTCGTCCTCCACTTCTTGATGGTCGTCCTCCATCATGCTCGCCCGATGGCCGTCCCCATTGTTGATCTTTTTAGCAGCCGTCCCCTGCTAGGTGGTCGTCCTCCACCTTTTGATGATCGTCCTTCATCACTTTATCCAATGGCCGTCCCCATTGTTGATTTTGGTTATCCGACACTCGTCCTGTGTTGTGAGAAACCTCGAGAGCAGTCGTACCCTGCTGAGTGGTCGTCCTCCGCTTCTTGATGGTCGTCCTCCATCATGCTCGTCCGATGGCCGTCCCCATCGTTGACCTTCTATCCGATGGCCGTCCCCATCGTTGATATTTTCGGCAGCCGTACCCTGCCAGGTGGTCGTCCTCCACCTTTGATGGCCGTCCCCATCATATTTCCTTTATTACCCAACAGAGCAGCCGTACCCTGCTAGGTGATCGTCCTTCACCTTTGATGGCCGTACCCCATCAGCTGTTTATTTCATTTATTCTTTAACCCGATGGCCGTCCCCGTCGTGGTCCCTTTTCCTTTTCTTTTAACCCGATGGCCGTCCCCATCGTTGGTTACTTTGCTTTATGAACTTGATGGCCGTCCCCGTCATGTTTCATTAATTTACAGAGAATTTTACAGCTTTATCTTGATGGCCGTCCCCATCACGATTTTATTTTCCCCAGCTAGTCGGCCGTCCCCGTCTTGGCTTTACCTTTTATCCCCAGCATGTCGGCCGTCCCCGTCATTGCTATTTACCCAGCAGTCGTCCTCTGCTTGACGGTCGTCCTCCGTTGCCCACACTTTACAATATACTTTATTTTCTTTTACAATCTATATCCCTTTTCTTCTTCATTCTGTGAGTGCAAATTTTGGACTGTCTTTGGTATTCAACCACAAGTTATCTTGTTTGCCTGTTAAGCCGTCGCTTACATCCTGCACCGCTAACTCATGTTTGAATAGGGGCAGCTGTAAACACCCCAAATTTGCCCTCACCCATTTCACCATGGCTTGTGATCATTTCATATGCATGAACACAATCATAGCATCTCATCTCATTTTTGAGTCACTGCATAGTTTCTAAGTCATCTGCATCTAGGGTTTGTGATCTGAGCAATCCAAGGGCATCTTGAGCCACTCCAAAGGCAACCAATCATTTCAAAGGGGTCCATGTGTGTTCTTATGTCATATTACATCTCATCAAAGTCAAGAATTCAAAGGAATCACAAGAACTAGGGTTTGAGTGGATGCAGAGCCAGGTTTGACTGCACAGTTGACTTAAAATTAGGATTTTGGTTTCAGAGGCCATAACCCCAAATTTTTTGGTCATTCTTGTTTCCATTGGTCTCTATATGGTATAAGGAGTATGCATATCAATTGTCATGAAGAAATTCCATGGGGAAGGCATCTAATCAAGAGTTGACTTCTTGAGCAAGTCAGTGCAAAATCAGGGCATCTGAGGCCCCCAATGACCCAACCAATGGGTGATCTTCATCATTTTGAGTGTATATGATCTTTATTTGATCATGGAAGAAGGTTGAAGTTCACAAAAATCAAGAATTTGGAGTTTTTGCAAATGTTGACTTTTTGGGCATAGTTGACTTTTCAAGAATGCTTCACTTTAGGTCATTTTTCAAGCTTTGATTATTGATCCAAAAATGCTTCAAATGGAAAAACTTTGGTCATGAAAGTTGTAGATCTCATCTTTCCCTTTTCAAAAAGTACAAGAACATGATCAAACTCTTCTTGGATCAAAAGTTATGGTGTGACAAAGTTGGCTAAAATCATTGATTTTCAAGGCATGCTTCAAATGGAAATTTTGCAAGATCATGAACCAAAGCCCAATGTGACTTCTAATTCACTCCAAACCAGTATGCAAACATTCTCTAAGTCATAAAATTCAGATTTGAACCAAGAATGCCCATGGTTATGGTTCATGTAACAAGACTTTTCACATGTGAACCAAAAAGTTACAACTTGCAAAATCTTCATGATCACTTCCTACAACTTGCTGCATTGGTTACTACACTTTGCTAGCCTCTCACCTCACCTTGCTGCACCAGAACCAGCCCATGTACTTGCCTAGATCATGAGCCATACTTCTCTTACACATTATTTGACTTTTTGCAAAAGGTGACTTACCAATCAATAAAGCACATGTCCAATCACCTGACCAATGAGAGAGAGAGTTATGTGGACAAAGGGCAAGCCATTTCATGTACAAGGCAAGGCTGAAACATCTCATTCACAACATTCACAAAAACACCTCATCTTGCAAGTTGCTTCGAATCTGCCTCCACAGCTTGCAAACACAAAAACCATCTTCACCATTCAACTTAACACACTTCATAGACCTCAAACCACCAAAGCTCAAGCCTAAAACAAGCCTGACCTGAGCTTCACCATTCTTCACCTTCCAAACCAGTTCTCTTCGAATCTCACTATCCAGCCATCAAACACCTCATCTTTCTTCACCAACAAGTCAAGCATACCACAAGGAGTCAAAACCACCCTTTACTTAGCACTGAAACAGCCTGTACACAAAGTTCATTTCCTGCTACACCAGAAATGGATTTCTCAAAGCAGCTTGTTTAAACTCATTCCAGGCTTTCCATTGGCTTCAGGGGGTTCAGGGAAGTTGTTCTGCATCAAAGCAAGGCCAAAAGAGCTCATATTCATAGTTCTTCACCTCAGGTAGCTTCAAACTTTAAGCTTTTCAGAGCTCTGTTTTTTTGTTATAAAGTAAAAATGCATGCTTCAAGGATCATGGTGATATGCTTAGATTCAAAAATGGTGTGAAAATAAGCATTTTGTGCCTCTCTGAATTTTTGCCCGTGAATGTGTTTGGTTTCGATTCTCTTTGTTCATGCTGGATAAATGTTTTTTGATCATGGATTAAGGTTTAGTTTGGGGAGAGGAATGTTTCTGGGCAGTTAATTTGATGAATGGTGGCCTGTGGCGTTTTCTAGGGTTTTAACCCGCCGGAGAAGACGACCGGAACCACTGTTCCGGCCGTCTGAGGTTAACATGCCCTAATTAGGGTTTAGTTCAGTCATTAGCGTATTTTAAATTTGGGCCATAGGATCAGGTTTCCCGCGTGTGGGCCAAGGGCTCAGATTGCCTCATTAGTCTCTAATTATCATTTAACTTAAATAATTGGAATTAATAGTTTAATTAGTCAGATTTAAATGTTGACCGTTGGATCACGCGCCAAGTCAACTGTCTCTCTCCCAGATTGCATCTCAGCCTCTCATTTAGCTTACTTTTCATTTAATTCAGATTAAATCAATTTTATTTTCATTTCTTTTCATTAAATTTGCATAATTATTTTAAAATAGTAAAAAATTCTTAAAAATTATGAAACTTTTTCCTAAGAGTTTTATTAATTTTTAAGACCCAAAAATATTTTTATTTTATTTTTTATCATTAAAAAAGTATTTTTAAATATTTAAAAGATTATTTTTAATTGATTAATGGAAATTAATTAATTAAAAATACTTTTAGGTATTTAAAAATTACAAAAAAATTCATGAAATGTTCTAAGACATTTAGAAACATTGTCCAACCTTCAAACCAAATTTCTTTTTTGATATTGATGCATTTTAAGAATTTTTCATTGAATTAAATCATATTTTGTGCATTATTTTGATCATAAGTTCAAAAAATCATTTCTGCCTATTGGAGAAGAGTTGGACCTTGATTCTTTTTGTTTTGTTTTGTGTTTGGCATGTAGTTTCTAGGGTAAAATGGCCATGATTTGTTTCCTCATTTTCAATTTGTTTGGTATTTCTTTTGTTTAGGAACCCTAAAAACCCTAATAACTTGCAAAAAATCATAACTTGAGTTTGGTTGAGAGTTGAGACCTCCCCTTTGGACCTTGGTTTAGTGTAGGGTTAGGGTTTCTTTGGGTGGCATTTTCCATTTTTTATCTATGGGTTTGCTTCTGTTTTTGGTTTTTGTTTGATGTTTGATTTACAAACCCTAATTTGAGCTTTCATATGCATCCCTCTTGCATTCTCTTGCATAACATGACTTGTCTTTGCATTTTATGCATGCTTGTGTTTCATTTGACATCTTAAGACACATAGGAGGCATGTTTGATCTTTGCATCACATATTTGCCATATCCTTTGCCTTGTATGTTTCATAACTTTTCATGTTCATTCATGCTCCTTAGCTTGCATCATTTGTATCCATGATCTTGTATGAACATCTCCATGCATTGCCTCATGTTTGCAGCATCTCATAACATCATTTTCATCATCAACATGCTCCTGGTTTTGTTTAGCATCATACCATTTCATCTCATCTTGCATTGCATTGCATTTCTGTCTAACATTTCAGGTGGTAAGTAAACTTGGGAAGTGAATTTGCCTTCACTTCTCATAACCTTTTCTTTTCATCTCTCTTGCATCCATTGCTGCATTCCTATATGTGTTTGAGATTGAGCTTGCTCATCTTTGTTCTTCCCACTTTCTTTCTTCAAGTGACTTGACTTCTTGAATGAAGCAAGTCACTTTACTTCTCTTGATCCTGTTCATCTGCATCCTGGTGGTTCTCCTTGAAGATTGCTCTTGAAAACCTCATAAACCTTAGGAACAACCAAGCATGACAATGATTTAGGGTTTTGATTAGTCTCCCCTCATAGTTTTACCTTTGTGTCTCTCTTTGAATCTTCTCTTCTCACCTCATAATCAGGGATTAAACCCTAAAGGCTTTAAGGCTTTGTGATTAAGCTTATGCCTGCATCCTTCTATTAGGATGGAGTGTATAACTTTAATCCTAAGTGTTAAACCCTTAATGTGTTTAAATCTCTTAATCAATTCACTTAATAATCATCAAGACATCATGCTTGTAACTTGGGCCTTGCATTAGGGTTCTAATTCTTCCTTAATTGGTTAAGAAGGACTAACCCTAGTGTTAATGGACAAGTCCCCCTCAAGTTGTCTTACAAACCCTAAAACTCACTTCATCATCTTATCATTAATTAAAATCCATTTAATAAAGGCTTGTTTTGTCATGAGTTTAATCCCTAATCATGGATTAAGTTGAGGAGTTTTCCTCAGCTTAAACATTCTCATCTATTATCCTTCTATTAGGATGGTGTAATGAGTCTGTTTAATCCTTGATTATGGCTTAATCTCATTACTTAACACTAAACAAAAACAACAAAAACATCTAATTAATCACAAGTAGGTTAATGATCTTAATCCTACATCAAAGGTGTTTAAGTGTGAGAAGCTGACTTCACACTTAAGGTATTCTCATTACCCCTAATCAGAGGGAAGATGTGATGAGTTTACTAACCCATTGGTTTAGGCTTAAACTCATTAACTTATGACAAATTCTCAAAAGCAATAAAAGACTGAAAACACAAAAACAAACAATAATCGTCTCCTCCGGGATTCTTTTCTCATCTCATTCACTCATAAACGAGAACTCGCTTCTTCCGTCTAATGCAAGACAGTTAGCACCTGAGCCAGACAGGTCATACACTTGAGCATAGACAAGTAAGCAGTTCACAAGTCAATTCATCTTTCAGTCTCTTTGGGTCGAACTACGGTGTTCTGACTTCCTCATTGCACGAGAGGATACGTAGGCATAACTTAACAGTTATCGAACAAAAGTCTCTGTATATTCCCCCCCTTTTCCAGCTTTATTCTCTTAGCCTCATGATCATGAGCATACTCTTTCCTTGCACTGACACTGTATATTACACATCACTTTTCTTTTACACTGACACATGTACATCCTGTTCCAGCTATTTTACACACAAATTGCACTGACACTACCCCTTTAAAACACAAATCTTTTAAGCGTGGATCCCGTCGAGTACGACGGACAATCTGGGTGCTAATACCTTCCCAGGTTGTAACCAACCCCCTTTCTCAGTCTCTCTGGTTCGCAACCGTCTTGTCCATCCTTTTCTAGGTCTATGCAGCATTGCCTTTCCTCCGGGATAAAAATGCCTAGCTGGCGACTCTATTCATCTCCAGTGAGTTCACGGCTGTGTGTTCTCACTGTCCCTCTCGCCGACCGTTCGCGTCTGTACCTTCATATGACCCCGTTTCATTTGTCGGGAGCGACATAAGGTTAGTGGATATGTAGTGGGATAAAGCATTATCGTACTGAGTAATATCCTTGCTAACGGTAACATTGTCTTCTGAACTTCAGAGGCTTCTGATTGTAGATGATTGGATGAATCATGATTTAGAGACGATGATACTTGAGTCTTCAAAGAACCTAATTCTTTAGTCTTCAGAACTTGTTCACACAGAACTTCGTTCTTCAGAACTTTAGCACTTAGCTTGAAAGCCATAGTCTTCAGAACTTCAAGTCTTTAGAATATTCAGAACCTTGTTCACATAGAACATTGTCTTCAGAGTCTTTAGCACTTGGTTCTTCAGAACCTTAATCTTCAGAACCTTTAAGTCTTCAGAGACTCTTTACACTTGGTCTTCAGACGTTCAATCTTCAAAAGTTCAAGTCATCAGAGTCTTCAAAACTTAGTTCTTCAGAAGATTAACATATCAGAAGCTTCGCTCACTTTCTGATCAGAACAACTCTCAGAACATGATCCATAAGAGCATTGCAATAGCAACATCAGGCATCCTTGCATCTTTCTGATTGTGTTCAGATACAAAAGCACACTTACTTATTCAGCATGCTTGTAACTAGTGTTACACATAGTAACTTCACATATTATCATTTGCGTACATTTTCTTAATGTTTGTTTTATCTGATATATTCAATATCCATGATCTGCACATAACAAACATCAGAACATAAAATAGTTATTTCATAAATACTTCTTTGTTATCATTAAAATATAAAGATGAAATGTAGAGACAACTCTTGTTCTAACAATCTCTCCATTTTTTATGATGACAAAACCATGTATTGATAGAACATTTTATACAGGGAATCACCAAATGTAATAGGGTAATCACCTATGAGAAAATATTTAGAGTTTCCAAGTAACAACTCCCCTTGAATGTGTTATCCCTAAAATTTTATTAATGCTTGTTCAAAGTCTCCCTCTTATCCCAAGACTCACAAAATACAAATTTTGAGTTGTCAGAACATAGAATAGAGAAGGATTACTTCCCTACCTTAACTCACCAGAGTCTGACTAGAACACAAGTTTTCATCTTAGAACCTTGTTACTATCAGAACTCTATGATTGATCAAAGCTTATCAAAGCTTGATTCTGAGTCTGATACCAATTGCAAATCACTTCTTCGTCTATCAGAACTTCATCTGGTTCTTCAAGAACAAAACACTATACTTCTAAAGTATTAGAGTTTGTCTTGACATAACTTCTCTTTCTTGGATCTTCATATCCAGATCTTCAGACAATCTTAAGACTTCTGATTAACATGTTTTTGTGAAAAGCGGCTTTGATTGTAGACTTTGTCTTGACCGTTTTCAAGAAGACTTCTGATTCAGATTCTTATGTTCTGAATATCATATTCTCATGCAGCTTACAACTTTTGAATATTATGATACCAAAATCATGATAACTGTTACTTTCAGAAAGTTCTCAACTTTTGAACAGTACTTGTTCTATCTTATTCTGAATGTATGTTCACGAAGTGTACAACTTTGATTGTATGAACATCAGTTCTTAAGAACTTGATAGAGTTCTTACATTTAACTTGTTCTAAGAATGCCTTGTGAACTTTTTCAAAGTTCCTCGGTTAAACATCAAACAGTCAAACGTTAAAGATAAACATATTTATATCATTTGATTACTTGTTTGAGTTTGCATTATTTTAGGTTATATCAAAATGAATTCATTCATGACAAAATAGAGCAAAACATGGACATCTAACATCCTAAGGGTTTAGCCTAGTAGTGCCTAAGGATTGTTAGAATGAGGACTCCTTCTAAGGAGTTCTGCCATGCCATCCCTGAGTTCTGAAATAGCTGAGTTGTGTAATGCCATAGTTGCTTCAATCATTGATTGTCACTTATGAACATTATCAATAGCTTCCATAAGTGATCCAGAATTGGATCTGGTAGCAGTTGCAGCTTCCTTTTCTTTAGCTCCTTGAGTAGCATTTATCTTGACTTTAGCTTGTTGAACATCAAACCGTTTGAATTTCGATAACTCTTCAGCCATCCAGTTAATGAATTGAGTCTAGTAATCTTCCAAACCAGTTGGATCAATACTAGAGATGGTCTTACCTGCAAATTTTTGAAATTTTGCATTGACATCACCCTTAAGAAAATTTAGAGCTTCATCAAAAGTGAGACACGATAACATATAGAGTTGATCTTCATGATCGGAAGGTGAGCGTGTATCTGACATGTTTACCACTTCTTTGTCTTGATTTGAAGAAACTGCAATTTGAATCATTTTGGTGGAGTAAGATCATCAGTTGTGGTTCGCTCATGAAAGATTGGTACCTCTGAAGATTTTTTAAATAAAGGACTTTGATGAGGCAGAGGTGTCATGAATCCAAAGGTTGAGAATTGAGAGTGTGGTGGTATATATACATTAGCATGAATCTTATTAGTTAAGACCACTTGAGATTCAGATCGGGTTTTCTAAGAGAGATTAGAAGTTTCATTCTTAGAAGGTGTGCTATCCGTGTTGGATTTCTTTGAGGATGATCCTTCACCATCAGCAAGACTATGCTCATTTCTTATTTTCATAGATTTGGACATCTTTGGGAGTCTGTCAGGAATATTTACCATATCTATCCACTTCTCTAGTTCTTCATTCTTGAGCTTTCATATTGTGAGAGTTCTTCTAATTGAAAATGTGAGTAGCTAAAATGAGGAAATCCAATGACTTTAACTCGTATATCAGCTTTGCTTTTATCATAATTCATTTTGCTGAACTTCTCATTCTTCAGGTTGAGCTATTTTCCATAAGCTTTACTCAACTTGTCTGAATCTCCTTCAGTAACTATAAACTCTTATACTACTCTTTACTCAGCAAGGATGTCTGAGATGATTCTTCCATAAGGATTGTGCTTTTGTTTAGGATTGATTCTGGAATATTTGATGGAGTTAAGCAGAAAATTGAATAAAATAGTAGGTAGATGAATCTTTATCCCTTTCAATAAAAAGTATAGAACATACTTCTGAGTGATACTGAGCTTGTTCGGAGAGCACCGATGAAAGACAGACCCAATCAAAATTTTGAACCAACCCTTTAGAGAAATCTTTAGCATGGAGAAAGAATAGTCTTTAGGGTTAACTATATTTCCTTCTTCTAGATTATAACCCATTATTTTTTCTTCTCTATGCTCATCCAGCTTAGCATCGACAATTCTTATTCCATCCCCGTCGAAGGAAATGAGATTAAAGAAGGTTTTCTCAGAGATGGTGATTTTTTTGCCAAAAACAGAGGATTTGATAAGGCTTTCCTCTGTAGTTGCATGGATAAAAAATCTCTAACCAAATGAAGATAGATTGTTCCTATCAATCTATTGAATTAGTTTTTCCATCCTTTGAAGTTTATAGAGTGTGTTAAATCACATCCATTCTTCTTCCAGCTCATGAAATCCACTGATATTTCACAGCTAACATCAAGTTTCTCAACTGAAATCTGAAGGGTAATAGGACAATCATTTGAAGAGTTATTTTGCTCTGGTTGTTGAGAGGGAGACATCATTTCAGAGAAGGATGTCGAGGGTTGCAGACACAAAGGGTTTTTAAGGTTTAAGCTTTCTGATGAACTTAATGTAGTTGTGCGGTGACATAGTGTGTGAATCGTGAGGAGGTTTATATATAGGTTACCAGAGACACAATACACTACTAGAAAATAATATGCAGTGCATATAAGGAATATGTATAGATTTAGGTCTATTCCCAAAAACACTCAATTAAACCTAATGCGTCTTTTCCTAATCACGTATGCTTTGTGAGTGGGACAGGTGTCACAAACACATTCACATGATCTCAGATGAAATTACCACATTTAATGTTGTGACTGTTCATTACTCAGAAAATAAATCAAAAGATTTACATAATGAATAAGAACCGTTTTAAATCATGACACTTCCGCTAATCAGAAAGTTCTGACTTAAACTTTTCACAAACATTTGACAACTATTGTTCTGAATAAAAACAACTTCTAACTGGTAAAAGTATTTGTATCAGAATATGCTATAGAATGCATCAAAGATAAAAAGAGAACATACCTTAGAATTTTAGAAATATTCTATGTAGATTCTAACTTGTTATTGTTCTGCTTCTGACTTGATCTTTTTCTTCTGACCATTCTTTCTTTTCTCTTCTTCAGAATGACACCTTGGAGGTTCTGATGAGATACGTTATGTGATCTCATACTTCTTCAAAATATCTTTTGTTTCTTTTGTTAGGCGTCTGAACTTCTACAGTAGTTTTGTAAGAGAATAATCACTTAGATATTACGTCCTTCTGATTATGATTTCTGACATACTTATTGCAGACTCATTTTGAAGATCTTATGAATTAGAATCATAAGTCAACGATCATCCTTTTCACTTAGTAAAATTTCTAATGAGCTTCACATGAGGAAGTCAATGGTGGAATAATTTTGTTTCTTAAAAACATCTCACATTCATATAGAAATAATCTTCAGCAAACAAAATTTCTTGTTTTTTGATGATTTGATCTTTGAGCAAAAATACGTTGATCAGCCAATCATATTTAAGATAAACATTCAACAAACATTTCTCCTTATCTGATGAATCTATATTGTTAGTTGATTCTTTCATATTCTTCCAAACTCCAAAGAAAAATATTTTAACAATCTTCAAGAATCAGTGACTTGCTCAATGTAATCCGTTGATTTACAATTCAGTACTCAATCTTCACCATCATCAACTGATATGAGACAACAATTGTAAGTGGATGAAATTTCACCTTGGTTGTTTCTACACACAACATATGGATCTTTATTTGACACTATTAAGTGTTTGATATCCATCAATAACAGAACCGGGCTCTGATACCAATTGAAGGTGTGAGAAAAAAACAAGAAATTGGGGATTGAATTGAGGTTTTCACTCTTGACTACTTTTTGCAAAGGGAAGTATCACGTTAAGCTATGTTATAATTGCGTTGTGGAAGCATAAACATAAAGTAAAACATAAAGCAAGAGTAACGAACACATGATATATCCCGGTTCACTTAAGCAACTCTCAAGCTAGTTTAGTCCAGCCTTCAAGGTGGGTTGCCTTAACCAAGAACTTAATCCATTATAATCAAACCATGATTACAATCGCGCGGCCAACCACCACGACTAACTGCACAACCGAAGTTGTGACTTTCTTGTGTGGCAAACTGCCGTGACTAACTGCACAACAACATGTCGTGACTTCCTTGTGCAACCAACCACTATGACTAACTGCACAACCACAATTGCGACTTCCTTGGGCGACCAACCACTGTGACTAACTACATAACAACCTATTGTGACTTCAGGCTCTAAAACACATAGTT
Source organism: Lathyrus aphaca (assembly GCA_963966055.1). Taxonomy (NCBI): domain Eukaryota; kingdom Viridiplantae; phylum Streptophyta; class Magnoliopsida; order Fabales; family Fabaceae; genus Lathyrus; species Lathyrus aphaca. Next base: position 115,916,231 of record OZ014524.1, on the reverse strand, counting down.
CTGAGTAGCACCATAACCTTATCCCCAGAGTAATTCACCAGAACACGTAGTTTTGAGCAACACCAAAACCTTAGCCCCGGAGTAATTCACCGGAACACAGTTATGAGAACGCACTAACTACTAAGTTTTGAGCCTCCTAAAGTTCTGACTTTCACTCGGTCCTTTAGGGAAGAGGGTAATGTTTACATTTTTTTTGTTTCTTACATAAGTATGAGTAAACAAAAATTGAGTACATCAAAAGATCCTAAATACACACTAAGAATATTACATTTAACTCTTGCTCAGTTGTGTGGTCTTTTATTTCTTCAAGATGCTTATTCACGAACAACAACCCTTGAGCACTTAAATTGTTGAAGTCTTCTTCTTCAAAAGCTTTACAAGCTTTATTGATCTTCGTTTGAACGCGAGAAGGGCTTCTTCATCTTGATTCACTTAAGAATATTCTGGACAACAACCATTGTTCTTCTTCAATCTAATGTCACTTCAGATGCACAAAAATCTTGTTGTGGATTTGTAATTGGAGCTTCCATGATCATCTTCTTGTCTTCTGTAGCTTTGACAGCTTCTTGCAGCATATGAAGTTAAGCACATATGAATCTAATATCTTTCTGCATAAGCATATTATTGTCAAATAGTAATTATCTTGTGAGTTACATATTCAATCAATACTCTTTATGGTTTGTTCCATAGTTATCTTTGTTAATCATCAACCTTATATGATTGTATGACAAAATCAACAACATGGTTCAAAGAACATCTTGACAACTTGTTAGTATGTTATAATCAACCTTTCAGGTTGTTGCTTTCCAGCAACATAACACTAGCAATTATGGTAGTGACATAGATAACACAAGGCATCTATTTAGTACAACCAACCAATAGGCTAATCAATTAGTTAACAACCAATCAACCACCGATTTTAGATCATAGCAACAACTATGGTCTCAACTTTATCACACAACATGTGATGCTTTCCTTATATAGCCAAACATAAAAGAGTCGTTACAGCACAACTGACTACAGAGAAATGTCGTTACACAAGGATGAAAATAGTACATCCATATATTTTCTTTTTCCATAATTTAAGGTTAATGGATAGGTAGTAAGATAAAACATTATCGTACTGAGTACTATCCTTAATAACGATAACATTGTCTTATGAACTTCAGAGGATTCTAATTGCAGATGATTGAATGAAGCATGAGTTAGAGATGATGATACTTGGGTCTTCAAAGAACCTAAGTCTTCAGTCTTCAGAACTTGTTCACATAGAACTTCATTCTTCAGAACTTCAACACTTGGCTTGAAACTTATGGTCTTCAGAACTTCAAGTCTTTAGAATCTTCAGAACCTTATTCACATAGAACATTATCTTCAGAGTCTTTAGCACTTGGTTCTTCTGAACCTTAATCTTCATAACCCTTAAGTCTTCAGAGTCTTTCTGCACTTGGTCTTTAGATGTTTATTCTTCAGAACCTTAAGTCATCAGAGTCTTTAGAACTTATTTCTTCACAATATTAACATATCAGAAGCTTCACTCATTTTCTGATCAAAACCACTCTCAAAATAGAATCCACAAGATCATTGCAACAACAACTTTAGGCATCTTTAGATCTTTCTAATTGTGTTCAGATACAGAAGCACACTTGCTTCTTCAACATGCTTACGACTAGTGTTACACATAGTAACTTTGCATATTATCATTTGCATACATTTTCATAATATTTGTTTGATCTGATATATTCAATATGCATGATCTGTACATAAGAAACATCATAACATAAAATAGTTCTTTCAAAAATACTTCCTTGTTATCATCAAAACATATAGATGAAATGCAGAGACAACTCTTGTTCTTACAGATGGATCTTGTGTGTGTCACTGATAGGTGAAGTATCATCAACAATTACAACAGCTGGGATAAGCTCCAAGAGCTTGTTTCAGACCATAACGAGTCTTTCTCAATTTGAAAACACGATTAGGAAAAGTATGATTTATAAAAATTAGAGGTTGATCAACATACAATTTGTCCTGGATCTAACCGTTAAAAAACACAATTTTAACATTCATTTGGAAGAGTTTAAAATTCATGATGCATGAAAAATCCTAAAGAATCCTTATGCCTTTTAATCGAGCTACATGATCATAGGTTTCATCGTAATTTATGCCATCCGATTGATTATATCATTTAGAAACAAGTCTTACTTTATTTCTTAAAACATGTCCTTCCTCGTCAAGCTTTTTTCAAAATTCATATCAGATTCCAATCACTTGATTAGTTGAAGCTTTGAGAATAAGTTTCAAAACATTGTTTCTCTCGAATTGATTTAAATCTTTTTTTGCATATCAAGAGACCAATGTTAGTCAATGAGAGATTCATCAACTTCATTTGATTTAATTTAGGAAACAAAATCTATAAATCACATCCCTTGGTAAGTTAATGCCGACTTGTAACTCCCTTAGAAATATCTCCACTGACATTCTAGATTATATGGTTTTTGGCAGTCTTGCAATCTTTGGAAAGATTGCGACATTCTACATTTTCTTATTCATTTTTATTGTCTTCAATTTGGCTTTTTCCTTTCTCTTAATTTATTTTTTCTTTGTTTTGTTGTTTATTTTAAAGAGGTGTTTTCTCTAGGATACCTGCAAAATTAGCAACTTCGACCTCTATAGATTTGGGGTTTGACTCATCAAAGGTAACATGAAATGATTATGCTATTGTTAGGGTTATTTTATTTAAAACTATAAAATATTTACTATAATGGGAATAACTGAGGAATATGTCTTCATTATTTTTTGCGTTAAATTTCACAAGATTATACTTCTTGCAGTATAAAGTATTTGTATCCGAAAACATGTAAGCATAAAATATTTGGATTTCATCCTTTGTATAACTCATATGATTTATTATTTAGAATTGATCTTATCATGGTGTGCTTCACCACGTAGCAAGCAGTTCTTACTACATCATCCCAAAATTATTTATGAAGACTTATCTCATTAAGCATCATCCTTGTTAGCTCTACAAGTGATATATTTTTCTTCTCCACTTTCCCATTTTACTGGGGGAGTTAGTGGAGTGGAAAAAATGTGAAAAATAACCTCTCATTACATAGTTTTAGAATTCTAAATTTTGAAATTCTCCACCATGATCACTTTAGATTGATGTAATGTTTAATTATTTTTCGTTTTGGATAATTTTGACTAGTTTTTAGAAGGTAACAATTACATCTCTTTTCTGAGATAAGAATAATTTCTACAGATAGAGAGAGTAGTTATCCGCAACTACAAGAGAATATAAATTTTCACCAAAACTTTGGGTTCTGAATGGGCCAAAAAGACCTATGTATAAACATTGTAAGGGTCTGTTTGTATAAATGACTCTTTTTTTTTAATTTAAAAGAGTATCTTACCTATTTACCATTTTGGTACATATCAAATAAATAATTACTTTTAAAATGTAAGTTTGGCAGAACAATTACAAAGCTCTTGTGGACCAACTTGCTTAAGTTGTCCATGTGGATATGGGTTATTCTCCTATGTCATATCCATGAATCATCCTCATTACTCAAAATACAAACATTTTTTGAAGATTTTTTTTATAAATTCATAGTGTAGGTATTATCATTTATTGAAATAGTAAATATTTATTAATTAGATTTAATTTTGATTTTATAATCTTCCATCCAGAAGAATGAAAGGTTGCATTGTTACCTCTGTCACATAATTGACTAATACTTAATAAATTATACTTTAAACCATCAACTAAAAGAACCTCCCCAATCGTTGGATTGGGGAGCTTACCAACAACACCAATACCAATTATATTTCCCTTGTTGTTCTCACCATAGGTCATAAATCCTATCTTTCTAGGAGTAAATTAAGAGAAAGGAGATTTATCACATGTCAAATGATTTGAGCATCCACTATCAAGGTACAACTAAGTGTTTGACATTGTAAAACATTTTGGCATCAAAAACTTAGGTCAAAATCTAGGTACATAAAGTGATATAATCCTTCACTTGCACATGCTCTCCAAGAAATCGACAAATAAACTTTGGAATGGTCGAAGGTCGTTTGGATCTAATTTGATCCTCTCAAATGCGTCATAGTAAAGGATATCTGTAGAATTCCCTTGGTAGATTATTACTCTTTTGATCTCTCAGTCATGATATCGTACTGTTATATTTTAGACAGTAGCAACGATCTAGAAGAGGAGTTGAATAGATCACCAATAAAGTTTCTGGTTTGAAAAATATTTGCTATGGCAAGCAAAAGCTATTCTGAATCGATACTCGTCTATCCAATTCGTTATTGGAAGAATCAGATATGCGTATAAACCATAACAAAAGGTATATCAATGATGAGAAATTATATCAATGTGTTTTATAAAAATATGTACTATATCACACTGATAATCAATTTCCAATGAAATGGAAAACAAAAAATTAGCTAATACAATTGCGCACCAAACAGGTTTATCTTTGTGTTGAAGATATGAACAATCAATTGTAATTGTTTAGATTGCAATTGTCTTTACAAAACTATTTGAATTACTTCAACACAAACAAAATTTTCAGCTTATCAAATTGCACACTAAGTGTATTATCAAATTGTAGAGAGAGAGTGAGTGTGTGTGTGTATATATATATATATATATATATATATATATATATATATATATATATATATATATATATAGAGAGAGAGAGAGAGAGAACACAAAGATTTGTTTATGCAGTTCCTCAATTGTCCTCATTATGGGCACGTATGCCCACAATTCCAAATAGAATTGAGATATGTAATTAACCTTTGCAAGAATTATATACAAGAGAAAATGTAGCAATCAAAACCTCTAAACCCTATTTTTGATGTTGATTTTAACTTCTTATCTTTCCTTGATCTTAAGCAAGATCAAGTAACCCAGGACTTCTAAGTCGATCCTCCGGTTACTACAACTTCTTTAACAGAACCTTGTTCTTCAAAGATTTCACTCGGCTGAATCCTTGTTGTGAAGTCTTGTACAAAAAAATCCCAAATCAATCCTTGATCTTGGAGGAAAACCCCTAACTGATTTTATCAATGAAACCCCCAAAGGATACTCAATCCAATTTGATTACATCAATCCTAAATTGGACCCTATAAATCTAATCTAGTTGACACTCAACAAAAATGATTATGTGTAATTGTTGAATGCATAAAGAGAAAAGGTTGAAGATGATGAGAGAATTATTTGTATGTTATTGGTTTCAATGTTTAGAAATGATGCATGAATGCATATTTATATGTATGTGTGTGTAAAAAAAATAACAAACAAGATAGTTTTATAGCAAAAATTACAAGTTTTGTAAAACAGAACAGGAAGTATTGACTCCAAATTTGTATGAGTCAATACGTAAGGTATGGGAGTCGCTACATAAACTCTAGGAGTCAATACATAATGCCTTTGTTAATGACCTGAGTACTTTGAGATTTAATTCATCATTAGTAAAAGTCTTATCGAATGCCATTAAGTGGTTCATCAAGTGTGTCAATCTTTTCTACAAGTCAATAATTGATTTTCTGGGTTGCATCCTAAACATTTCATATTCTTGAGATAATGTGTTCATCTTTGACATTTTCACTTCCACATCTCCTTCATGAGTGACTTCTAACATGTCATATATTTATTTCACTGTTTTGCATTGAGAGACACGAAAGGACTCATCCATACCAAATTTCGATTGAAGCATGTTCTTTGCCTTTTTGTCAAATAACACTTTCTTCTTATTACCGTCATTCCAATAACCTTTTACTTTGTCTTGTTTTACATTATTGATGTCTGTCTTAGGAACATATGCACCATTTTCAATAGCATTCCAAAAATCATAGTATTTTCAGACAAAATAGTGAAGCTTGTTATTACTACCACCATCTCTAAAAATAGGGTTTGTGAAAGATGTCTTTTAGATATTATGAGCAAGTTACCTATAACCTGGTGTGACTTCAACAGTAAGTATAAAGTGCAATCTAAGAGGTGGTGAATTAGATTTTGAAATTTGTTCGGTTATGTTACAGAGATGTTTTTTATGTTATTATTTTTTCATAAATATGTTGATAAACTTATGAAGTAAAGTGTAGAATTTAAATGGAGAAAAAATACAACGATGTATTATTAGTTCTCATTTCCAATCAATGATAGATCTAGTCCCCTTTACACCTTGTGAGAGATTTTAACTATTATTATATCTTTGTACAAGCCTCACAAGAAGACTTCTCCTACAATATTCTAATAACAACAAAGAAGCACACAAATTTCTTGATTCCACAAAAATAATTATGGTGCACTTTGAATCAAACCAATTCAAATGACATTTCTCCAATAATCACAAACACTATGATGATTATCACAAAACAAGAAAGCATTCCACTTTCTCTTTACAAGACTTAGAAAGCACACTACTTTTTATTTACAAATAATTGTCACCACACACTTATGATCAAGTTACACTAAAATTTATACTTTTGTATAATTTTTTTTTGGATAATTTTCAAGAATGCATAATTTGTCTTCCCTTTTAATATATATATATATATATATATATATATATATATATATATATATATATATATATATATATATATATATATATATATATATATATATATATATATCTTGCTAAAAACACTAAAACTAATAACTTCCTTTATCGAAACAAAGAAAGTTATAATATGTGGATTTATAGAGTATTTGTGGGGATTTGAGAGCTACACGAGTGTTGTATCTCAAGAATGAATGCCTTGATTATCCCTCTAGCGGGAGCCCTTTTAATAGCCTTTCTCTAGTCTCCTTTAAGCCTCATTTATAAGAAGTTGATTGGCGTTATTTTGTTTTAGATAGTCGTAACTATAGTTGTCACCATGAATGCAACCCTTGAGATAATTGTAATGTCTGCATTGATTAGCCGTTTGGACGTTATGACCTTTGGAATTCATCAGAGTTCCATTTTCGACCAAGGTTTCGAGCTTAGTGTGGGTCCTTTCCCGGCTCTTGGCCTTCTTGGATGGTAGAACTCGACCCCAAGATATGAAGTAACCATACTCGGCCAGTCGATTTCCTGGTCTCTCTTGACTTCCGAGTCTCGTCCATATCCGATCCTGCCAACTATATAACTTGGCCATGAAAAATATATTTGGGATATACGTATATAAACCTTAAGTGTTCATAACATTTTATGAAACTTTTTGAATGTTTTTAAAATTATGCACAAAGTTTAAACATTTTTGAAATGAATAAACACTTTTAAAAATGATTTAAATTGTATTAAAATTGGTATGAAATAGATTTAATGAAATTATGATGTATTTTGCCTTAAATACATCCTAAGAAATTTTTATAAATTGATGCAAAAGTTTGAGATATTTTCATGAATGTTTGTAACAGTTTATAATAATAAGGTTCATGAAAAACACAACTCTACATTCTGTATAGAATTTCTTAAATCGGTACATTTTGTATAGAACTTCTCGGTTAAATGAACAGTTGATTTAACAAATGTTGAATAATTGTCAAATTTAAAAGAACAATAGATTTTGCTAAAGTATCAATTAAATATCTACATAATTAATCTCTATTTTTATAATTTTACACTCAATAATATTAATTAGACGTTTGATTATAAAAAAAAATACCACTACAAGAAATACATCATTTTTCCACATGATTATCAAGTCACAAAATATAAAATCACTTCACTATTCAACATTTCCGACGTGGACAAAACACTTCGGAAAGTGAACAGTGGGAACATTTTCCCACCTGAAAATCAAGTCAGTAATTACTGATCCAAAAACTACTTCGCAACCCACAAAAATATTTGAATATGTTCCCACGTGAAAACCAAGTCACTAATTAGTGACTTGGAAAACACATGGGAAAACTCATTCTGCATAATTGCAGAACGCATGTGATGCGGGACAGAGATGTGGAAGAGTGTGTCAGTCTTCATATTTTCCGCCTGTAAATCATGTCACTATTTAGTGACGTGATAAAAAGATGGAAAATTAATTTTCTGCACTCTTGTTTCCCACGTGAAATTTAAGTGTGTAATTAATGACTTGTTTACAGAGTCACAAAGTTCAAAAAAAATTTTAAAAAAATTAAAACGAATTCACAAATAATAATAATTTTAAATTAAAATAGTTTTTTTAAATAGTTTTTAAACATGCAAATAAATTATCAAAAGATATTATAATTTTGTCATATAATATTCACGTCACAATTCTTAATAATAATAAAAAGTGTCACCTGATATTCAGGTCACAAACATAAATAAAAATTAATAAAAAGTCATTCATCGTCACTACTAAATGAACCATCTTCATCATCTTGAATTGATTGTGATGCAAAAAAAAAAATTGCATTTTCGCCTCCATCTCAGATTGCCTCTTCTTCATTTTAGCAATTTCAGCATTTTGTTTCAGCATTCTATTTTTAAAATACTAATAAAATAAATTTTGTTTTAATTCTATTTTAAAAACAAAATCTGTTTATAACAAATATAATATATTTTGTTCAAAGAAAATAATATATATTATATTTCTTAAACTAAAATAAATTATGTTTTTACTATATTTCTAAAACTAAAATAATAAAAAATCTATAATAACTTCTGTTTTAATATGTTTAATAATAAATAAAAATAACATATATTCTATTTCTAAAACTAAAATAAATTTTGTTTTTACTATATTTCTAAAACTAAATATATATTCTATAATAAATTTTGTTTTTATTATATTTAAAAATCTATAATAATATACACTCTGTTTTAATAATATATATTTAAATAAAAATAATTTTTCGATATAAAAATAATTTTTCGAAATAAAAATAATTAATTTTTCAGAATATTATATTATATGTTTTTAAAATTATATAATAAATATTAAAAATTTAATAGTTTATAATTTTTCTTGAGTCTAATAAAATAATTTTTTTACCCTAACAAAATCTAATATACATACGTTTTAAACAATAACAATCAATAATCAGTAAAAATCAGAATAAATAAACAAAATTAATAAATTTTGATACATACCTTTGATGAAGACCAACAAGCAATAATCAACAACCGGCCTTGACTTGATAAACTTTATAAATTTTTTATCTTAAAAAAATTAAAAAAAATAATATTATAATCAAGAAACAAACAAATAAATTAAATATATTTGTATAAGAAAATGCTAAATACATACTGTGTGAAGAAAAAAAATGTTGAGAGTGAAGGAATGGAGGAAGAAAAGATGAAAATGTGAAATGGGTATTAAAGCAATGAGGTTGAGGTTGAAGAAGAGAGGTTGAGTTTGAAAATTAAATGTTTACAACAATAAATAAGGCAGTGTGTGAATTAATTTGACCTGGGAATATGTACAGCTTCCGACGTGATCCTCCGGTGTGAAGCATTAATGTCAGTCAGAATCTTGTCATTTCAATAAAGCAGTCTTGGGAAGATAATAAAACCAATTTCCGACGTGTTTCCAAGGAAGGAAGTTAGTGACGTGGTAAACATGTGTGAGATAAGCGTGTCAGAAAACATATGCAAGTTTCCGACGTGGGTGCCAGGTAGGAAATTTCCGACGGGGGAATCAGATGGGAAGTTGACGTGTCTGACACTCAAACCTACTTTACGCATGCGTACAAACCCAACGGTACATTTTTGAATTTTTTCTAGCAAATTTTCTCACGTGGTTTGCATGTGTGTATTTTGCGACGTGTATATTCCATGTGAACAAGTTTCATTAATTTTATCCCTTCAGTTTGTGACGTTAAAACATAATGTGAATTTTCTCACTTGCATAACACGTGAGTATCCACAACGATCATTTTTTTTACACTATCATTCAATATTTTTTCCCCCAAAACATTTTTATCTTTTGAAATATTTTATAGCGATCTGGTTTACAGGTCACTAATATTTTTTTTTTAATTTTAAATTTTCCGGTCTTAATTATTATTCGTTTTAATTTTATATTATTATTATTTTAGTGTCATTGTTTTTACGTCACTAATATAATTTTTAGTAACGTGATTTTTATATGGGTTAAAATAAGTGGAAAAACAGTGTCTTTCTTGTAACGTACATTTAATATTTTAAAAATATATTAATTTAAAATTAGTTTTTCATCCGATAAGTACTTTTATTTAGAAAGGCATAGAAGATAAGACATAACCTTTCACTAAAATTTATTTTATTCCATGGTTTAAGAGTGAGTGTGTTCTCCAAATACTAAGGTATTCAGGATGCCACATCCACACAAAAATACCCAAGGTAATATAGCCCAATAAGATTTAGAAACATACTTATTGGTAGTCAACTTAAAATAAGGCTGACTTGTGTGAAAAATCGATATAAAGATAATTCTCTCAAGTTTAAATTATAAAATTTTACGAGTATTAAAAAGATTATATCAACAAATTTATAAAAAAAAAATTAATTTTACATAACTAACTTTATATTTAATATTATAATAAAATTTTAGTATATATATAAATGCAAGGTATGACACATTTAAGCTCATCTTCCTCGAAGCTACTAGTTCCTCAAAATTCTTTGATTCCAAAGAAGTTCATTTTGTGTTGTTGTCGTTTTCCTTTTCTGGAAACTTTCCTTGTATTTTCCAAACCTTATCATTGAATCAAAGACTATAGTATATAAGAATGGACACTAAGGTTCTTTCTTCCGGATTCCGTTACTCAAAATTACCCCAAAGTTACGTACGACCCAAATCCGACAGACCATGTCTCTCCCAAGTCTCGGAGTTCCAGAATGTTCCTATCATCGACTTGGGTTCTCAAACTAGAACACAGATTGTTCAGCAAATCGGTGAAGCATGTAGCTCCTATGGCTTCTTCCAGGTGCAGACCCTCCTATTTCAATATTTTTTATTATTATAAAACACATGGGAAATATCAAATATCATGTAGCACTTTCGTATAATTTTGACTATATTAAATATGAATATATTATCATTATAATGTTAATGCTTAGTCATTGAGTTGAATTTTATGAGTTTGAACAGGTAATTAATCATGGGGTGGGTCTAGAAGCATTGAAAAGAACAACAGAAGTGGCATATGAATTTTTCAACTTGCCTGTTGAGGAGAAGATGAAATTGTATTCGGATGATCCTTCAAAGACAATGAGATTATCAACAAGTTTTAATGTGACGAAGGAGGAAGTTCATAATTGGAGAGATTATCTTAGACTTCATTGCTATCCTTTGGAGAAATATGTGTCTGAATGGCCTTCTAATCCTGTTTCATTCAAGTAAGTCCTTTCTTACCCATTCATCTTTTTATACACGTGTCACTGACTAGTTCTTGTGTTTATATAAACATATATATATATATATATATATATTAGAAAAATGTTATTCTTATACCAAAATCTTATATTTACGCTGTATTTCATTGTTTATCAAATAGTGAAATATTATATTAATATATATATTTTTAAAAATAATATAAAAAATTATTTTTTTATTTTATTTTAATAATTGAATGTTTATTAATTAACTTACTTTATTAAACAAGTTTCTTTCTATATTAAGTTTTTAATGCATTAACCAAACCAAAGGAGTAGTATATTGTTTTAAGAGATCTAGCTAGCATTAATTTAGTCCATAAAGAAAAGGAATGGGCATGACATCACTATATATTTCCGTGTTGACGTAAGCACTATTATAGCAGTAGTACAGGTATTCATTAATTAATGTCCTAGTCTTGTTATTGTCCTCAAAGGCCTGGGCCAGGAATCTGACTGTTACCTTTAACTGTTTAAAAATTCTCAGACGTCGCACACTTTTGTAGTATAATGTTGTACTAGAAAATGCAAAAATACAATGGGTGAGGATTCTCTCCCGTGCATATTCATCGGAGGGAATCCAGTCAAGATTTAAACCATCTAATTATTTTTCTATTAATTTTATTGCCTTTTAACTAAAAATAATAATGGTTGAGATTACAAAGGAGAAAATTATTTGATGATAGTAATTAAATTTCTATGGCAAATTGCAGAGAAACCGTGGCCAATTATTGCAAAGAAGTTAGGGAATTGGGGTTTAGAATTGAAGAATACATATCAGAGAGTTTGGGCCTAGAAAAAGATTACTTAAGGAATGTTTTGGGGGAACAAGGGCAACACATGGCAGTGAATTACTATCCACCATGCCCACAACCAGAACTTACCTATGGATTGCCAGGGCACACAGACCCAAATGCTCTTACAATTCTACTTCAAGATCTTCATGTTGCTGGTCTCCAGGTTCTTAAAGATGGCAAATGGCTCGCTGTTAATCCTCACCCTGATGCCTTTGTTATTAACATAGGTGATCAACTTCAGGTATGTATCTACTCATTCCAACTCATGCTGGCACAAAATATATCCCCTATATGTTTATGTAGTTTTTACACAACGACACTGACACTACATAGAGTTGTAACATTTTTATGCTACACTTGGTGATTGCAGGCTTTAAGTAATGGGCTTTATAAGAGTGTTTGGCATAGGGCTATTGTGAATGCTGAGAAGCCAAGGCTTTCGGTAGCTTCGTTTCTTTGCCCAGATAACGAGGCGTTAATTTGTCCTGCAAAGCCACTCACAGAAAATGGATCTGGAGCTATATACAGAGGATATACATATGCAGAATACTATAGCAAATTCTGGAGTAGAAACTTGGATCAAGAACATTGTTTGGAACTTTTCAAGAACATGTGATTGGCACAAAACAATGGGAATAAATATGAGGGAGATATTAATTTCTCAAATCCTTATTATGAAGCCACGTAGAATTTTATATTCTGAATTGCTTTTGCTATTTTATTTTTTTAGTTTTCAATATGCATTTGCTTTTTGCAAATTAAGCAAATTCTATTTTGCTGCATTACTTTATGTTAGAGTCTCCTCAAATTCTCAAGAATTGATTAGCTGCAAGACTCAATTGTTTGTACTTTTTCTCCATGCATACGAATTTACTTATTTTCTCATAAGAAATCTTTCTCTAGTAGTAGCTTTTTTGTGGGAAGCCATCAGAGTGGTCTTACGTTACAAATTTGTAGATGCTAAAATATGGTAAAATGCAAAAAGATAAAAAAAAAAAGGTTTTGCTCCATGGAAGATAAAAGCTTGATAAAGGCTAAAAGTTTTATAGCTAAAGATCCAAAATCAAAACACATGTTAAATGTTAAATCCTTAACATGAGTTAGTTCATAGGTAGTTGTAAATAACTAATTTTATTAGTTGGTTGGTTAAGTTTATTACCTAACCAACAACTGTGAATATATGTTATAACCTCTTTGATAATCAATACATCAATGTTACAACATTTTCATCATCTTCCATCATTCCATAACCAAATTCATCTTATAGTGTGTGTTCATTTTGATTACTTGTGAAGCAAGCAACTGTTGCACCAATAATTGGCATTGAGAACTAGGTTCCAATTCAGTGAAACATGAGAGACAAGTGAGTGGATAAACCACTAGAAAACACCGAGTGAGGTGTGCGAATTTTAGTGCTCTTGTTTCACAATCATCAATACAAATGGTGTTTTTTCAGGCAACAACATGGTTCATGGTGGAAGCAATTAGGAACAATGAGGTGCTTTGATGAATTATTATTTTTTAATTCAAGAAGTGTTAGAAATGATTCATAATGGTTATGATAATTTAGGGGCAGATCCTACCTGATCGTAACTATGATCTGAATCTTCAACGGTTGTGATCGTTGGCGTGGATCTTGAAGTCTTTGTTCTATTGTCGAGGAGAATGGGTGGTGTACCTGCAAGGTACTCTAATGCCAAAGTAATAACAGTCAGAAGAGTATGCAAGTATAAGTAAAAGTGTTAAGGGAGTAAATATTTGATACCTGACCCTCTCATGTGAGAGGGTTTATATAGAGAGCCCCCAGCGCTTGGTAAACGGTTCCTATTTTGTGTCTGGATCGTGGATCCCCCGAAAATAGGTAATTGTCATAAACTAGTCGTTGAATGAGCATGCCTGGTTGGACTGGAGATACGTCGAGCATAGAGATATTCGAGTAGGAGTGGTCTTCAGCCGAATATGGGTGACTTATGTTGGTGTCGAGCAGAAGTCTGAAATCAGCATAGACATCCGACCACTGATGGTCGTGGTCGACATGTTCAGCTCCTTTGAGGAGCATGGAACCAGTTTGTCCCTTTGATATTTGGACTATTGGGTCGTCCCATGAGCATGAGAGTATTGGGCCATGCCTAGTCATTGGACCAGTGTAGAACAGGACCCCCCCCCCAAAGTCGTTGCTTCTGGTCGTAGAAGTGATGACTTAAGTGTGGTCAACCAGGTGCGGGGTGAAGCTGGGACTTACTATATTTTTCTATTAATTTTATTGCCTTTTAATTAAAAATAATAATGGTTAAGATTACAATGGAGAAAATTATTTGATGATAGTAATTAAATTTCTATGGCAAATTGCAGAGAAACCGTGGGCAATTATTGCAAAGAAGTTAGGGAATTGGGGTTTAGAATTGAAGAATACATATCAGAGAGTTTGGGCCTAGAAAAATATTACTTAAGGAATGTTTTGGGGGAACAAGGTCAACACATGGTAGAGAATTACTATCCACCATGCACACAACCAGAACTTACCTATGGATTGACTGGGCACACAGACCCAAATGCTCTTACAATTCTACTTCAAGATCTTCATGTTGCTGGCCTCCGGGTTCTTAAAGATGGCAAATGGCTCGCTGTTAATCCTCACCCTGATGCCTTTGTTATTAACATAGGTGATCAACTTTAGGTATGTATCAACTCATTCCAACTCATACTGGCACAAAATATATCCCATATATGTTTATGTAGTTTTTACACACCGACATCAACACTACATAGAGTTGTAACATTTTTATGCTACATTTGGTGATTGCATGCTTTAAGTAATGGGCTTTATATGAATGTTTGGCATAGGGCTATTGTGAATGCTGAGAAGCCAAGGCTTTCAGTAGCTTCGTTTCTTTGCCCATATAAGGAGGCATTAATATGTCCTGCAAAGCCACTCACAGAAAATGGATCTGGAGCTATATACAGAGGCTTTACATATGCAGAATACTATAGCAAATTCTGGAGTAGGAACTTGGATCAAGAACATTGTTTGGAACTTTTCAAGAACATGTGATTGGCACAAAACAAGGGGAATAAATATGAGGGAGATATTAATTTCTCAAATCCTTATTATGAAGCCACGTAGAATTTTATATTCTGAATTGCTTTTGCTAATTATTTTTTAGTTTTCAATATGCATTATCTTTTTGCAAATTAAGCAAACTCTATTTTGCTGCATTACTTTATGTTAGAGTCTCCTCAAATTCTCAAGAATTGATTAGCTGCAAGACTCAATTGTTTGTACGTTTTCTCCATGCATACGAATTTATTTATTTTCTCATAAGAAATCTTTCTCTAGTAGTAGCTTTTTTGTAGGAAGCCATCAGAGTGGTCTTACGTTACAAATTTGTAGATGCTAAAATATGGTAAAATGCAAAGAGATAAAAAATGTTTTGCTCCACGGAAGATAAAAGCTTGATAAAGGCTAAAAGTTTTATAGCTAAAGATCCAAAAACAAAACACATGTTAAATGTTAAATCCTTAACATGAGTTAGTTCATAGGTATTTGTAAATAACTAATTTTATTAGTTGGTTGGTTAAGTTTATTACCTAACCAACAACTGTGAATATATGTTATAACCTCTTTGATAATCAATACATCAATGTTACAACATTTTCATCATCTTCCATCATTCCATAACCAAATTCATCTTATAGTGTGTGTTCATTTTGATTACTTGTGAAGAAAGCAATTGTTGCACCAACAATTGGCATTGAGAACTAGTTTCCAATTCAGGGAAACATGAGAGACAAGTGAGTGGATAAACCACTAGAAAACACCGAGTGAGGTGTGTGATTTTTAGTGCTCTTGTTTCATAATCATCAATACAAATGGTGTTTTTTCAGGTAACATCATGGTTCAAGGTGGAAGCAATTAGGAACAATGGGGTGCTTTGATGAATTCATTTTTTTTAATTCAAGAAGTGTTAGAAATGATTCATAATGATTATGATAATTTAGGGGCAGATCCTACCTGATCGTAACTATGATCAGAATCTTCAACGGTTGTGTTCGTTGGCGTGGATCTTGAAGTCTTTGTTCGGTTGTCGAGGAGAATTGGGGTGTACCTGCAAGGTACTCTAATGCCAAAGTAATAACAGTCAGAAGAGTATGCAAGTATAAGTAAAAGTGTTAAGGGAGTAAATATTTGATACCTGACCCTCTCATGTGAGAGGGTCTATATAGAGAGCCCCCAGCGCTTGGCAAAC
This sequence comes from Lathyrus aphaca, assembly GCA_963966055.1. Classification (NCBI taxonomy): domain Eukaryota; kingdom Viridiplantae; phylum Streptophyta; class Magnoliopsida; order Fabales; family Fabaceae; genus Lathyrus; species Lathyrus aphaca. The sequence continues at coordinate 115,899,839 of OZ014524.1, read as the reverse complement.
GGTTCCTATTTTGTGTCTGGATCGTGGATCCCCTGAAAATAGGTTATTGTCATAAACTAGCCATTAAATGAGCATGCCTGGTCGGACTGGAGATACGCCGAGCATAGAGATATCCGAGTAGGAGTGGTCTTCAGCCGAATCTGGGTGACTTATGTTGGTGTCGAGCAGAAGTCTGAAATGAGCATAGACATCTGACCACGGACAGTCGTGGTCGACATGTTCAACTCCTTTAAGGAGCATGGAACCAATTTGTCCCTTTGATATTTGGACTATTGGGTCGTCCCATGAGCATGAGAGTATTGGGCCATACCTAGTCATTGGACCAGTGTAGAACAGGACCCCCCCCCCCCGAAGTCGTTGCTTTTGGTCGTAGAAGTGATGACTTAAGTGTGGTCAACCAGGTGCAGGGTGAAGCTGGGACTTACTATATTTTTCTATTAATTTTATTGCCTTTTAATTAAAAATAATAATGGTTGAGATTACAAAGGAGAAAATTATTTGATGATAGTAATTAAATTTCTATGGCAAATTGCAGAGAAATCGTGGCCAATTATTGCAAAGAAGTTAGGGAATTGGGGTTTAGAATTGAAGAATACATATCAGAGAGTTTGGGCCTAGAAAAATATTACTTAAGGAATGTTTTGGGGGAACAAGGGCAACACATGGCAGTGAATTACTATCCACCATACCCACAACCAGAACTTACCTATGGATTGCCTGGGCACACAAACCCAAATGCTCTTACAATTCTACTTCAAGATCTTCATGTTGCTGGCCTCCGGGTTCTTAAAGATGGAAAATGGCTCGCTGTTAATCCTCACCCTGATGCCTTTGTTATTAACATAGGTGATCAACTTCAGGTATGTATCTACTCATTCCAACTCATGCTGGCACAAAATATATCCCCTATATGTTTATGTAGTTTTTACACACCGACACTAACACTACATAGAGTTGTAACATTTTTATGCTACACTTGGTGATTGCAGGCTTTAAGTAATGGGCTTTATAAGAGTGTTTGGCATAGGGCTATTGTGAATGCTGAGAAGCCAAGGCTTTCAGTAGCTTCGTTTCTTTTACCCTGATAACGAGGCGTTAATATGTCCTGCAAAGCCACTCAAAGAAAATGGATCTGGAGATATATACAAAGGCTTTACATATGCAGAATACTATAGCAAATTCTGGAGTAGGAACTTGGATCAAGAACATTGTTTGGAACTTTTCAAGAACATGTGATTGGCACAAAACAAGGGGAATAAATATGAGGGAGATATTAATTTCTCAAATCCTTATTATGAAGCCACGTAGAATTTTATATTCTGAATTGCTTTTGCTATTTTATTTTTTTAGTTTTCAATATGCATTTGCTTTTTGCAAATTAAGCAAAATCTATTTTGCTGCATTACTTTATGTTAGAGTCTCCTCAAATTCTCAAGAATTGATTAGCTGCAAGACTCAATTGTTTGTACTTTTTCTCCATGCATACGAATTTACTTATTTTCTCATAAGAAATCTTTCTCTAGTAGTAGGTTTTTTGTGGGAAGCCATCAGAGTGGTCTTACGTTACAAATTTGTAGATGCTAAAATATGGTAAAATGCAAAAAGATAAAAAAAAAAAAAAGGTTTTGCTCCATGGAAGATAAAAGCTTAATAAAGGCTAAAAGTTTTATAGCTAAAGATCCAAAATCAAAACACATGTTAAATGTTAAATCCTTAACATGAGTTAGTTCATAGGTAGTTGTAAATAACTAATTTTATTAGTTGGTTGGTTAAGTTTATTACCTAACCAACAACTGTGAATATATGTTATAACCTCTTTGATAATCAATACATCAATGTTACAACATTTTCATCATCTTCCATCATTCCATAACCAAATTCATCTTATAGTGTGTGTTCATTTTGATTACTTGTGAAGCAAGCAACTGTTGCACCAATAATTGGCATTGAGAACTAGGTTCCAATTCAGTGAAACATGAGAGACAAGTGAGTGGATAAACCACTAGAAAACACCGAGTGAGGTGTGCGATTTTTAGTGCTCTTGTTTCACAATCATCAATACAAATGGTGTTTTTTCAGGCAACAACATGGTTCATGGTGGAAGCAATTAGGAACAATGAGGTGCTTTGATGAATTATTTTTTTTTAATTCAAGAAGTGTTAGAAATGATTCATAATGGTTATGATAATTTAGGGGCAGATCCTACCTGATCGTAACTATGATCTGAATCTTCAACGGTTGTGATCGTTGGCGTGGATCTTGAAGTATTTGTTCTATTGTCGAGGAGAATGGGTGGTGTACCTGCAAGGTACTCTAATGCCAAAGTAATAACAGTCAGAAGAGTATGCAAGTATAAGTAAAAGTGTTAAGGGAGTAAATATTTGATACCTGACCCTCTCATGTGAGAGGGTTTATATAGAGAGCCCCCAGCGCTTGGTAAACGGTTCCTATTTTTTGTCTGGATCGTGGATCCCCCGAAAATAGGTAATTGTCATAAACTAGTCGTTGAATGAGCATGCCTGGTTGGACTGGAGATACGTCGAGCATAGAGATATTCGAGTAGGAGTGGTCTTCAGCCGAATATGGGTGACTTATGTTGGTGTCGAGTAGAAGTCTGAAATCAGCATAGACATCCGACCACGGATGGTCGTGGTCGACATGTTCAGCTCCTTTGAGGAGCATGGAACCAGTTTGTCCCTTTGATATTTGGACTATTGGGTCGTCCCATGAGCATGAGAGTATTGGGCCATGCCTAGTCATTGGACCAGTGTAGAACAGGACCCCCCCCCCCAAAGTCGTTGCTTCTGGTCGTAGAAGTGATGACTTAAGTGTGGTCAACCAGGTGCGGGGTGAAGCTGGGACTTACTATATTTTTCTATTAATTTTATTGCCTTTTAATTAAAAATAATAATGGTTAAGATTACAATGGAGAAAATTATTTGATGATAGTAATTAAATTTCTATGGCAAATTGCAGAGAAACCGTGGGCAATTATTGCAAAGAAGTTAGGGAATTGGGGTTTAGAATTGAAGAATACATATCAGAGAGTTTGGGCCTAGAAAAATATTACTTAAGGAATGTTTTGGGGGAACAAGGTCAACACATGGTAGAGAATTACTATCCACCATGCACACAACCAGAACTTACCTATGGATTGACTGGGCACACAGACCCAAATGCTCTTACAATTCTACTTCAAGATCTTCATGTTGCTGGCCTCCGGGTTCTTAAAGATGGCAAATGGCTCGCTGTTAATCCTCACCCTGATGCCTTTGTTATTAACATAGGTGATCAACTTTAGGTATGTATCAACTCATTCCAACTCATACTGGCACAAAATATATCCCATATATGTTTATGTAGTTTTTACACACCGACATCAACACTACATAGAGTTGTAACATTTTTATGCTACATTTGGTGATTGCATGCTTTAAGTAATGGGCTTTATATGAATGTTTGGCATAGGGCTATTGTGAATGCTGAGAAGCCAAGGCTTTCAGTAGCTTCGTTTCTTTGCCCATATAAGGAGGCATTAATATGTCCTGCAAAGCCACTCACAGAAAATGGATCTGGAGCTATATACAGAGGCTTTACATATGCAGAATACTATAGCAAATTCTGGAGTAGGAACTTGGATCAAGAACATTGTTTGGAACTTTTCAAGAACATGTGATTGGCACAAAACAAGGGGAATAAATATGAGGGAGATATTAATTTCTCAAATCCTTATTATGAAGCCACGTAGAATTTTATATTCTGAATTGCTTTTGCTAATTATTTTTTAGTTTTCAATATGCATTATCTTTTTGCAAATTAAGCAAACTCTATTTTGCTGCATTACTTTATGTTAGAGTCTCCTCAAATTCTCAAGAATTGATTAGCTGCAAGACTCAATTGTTTGTACGTTTTCTCCATGCATACGAATTTATTTATTTTCTCATAAGAAATCTTTCTCTAGTAGTAGCTTTTTTGTAGGAAGCCATCAGAGTGGTCTTACGTTACAAATTTGTAGATGCTAAAATATGGTAAAATGCAAAGAGATAAAAATGTTTTGCTCCACGGAAGATAAAAGCTTGATAAAGGCTAAAAGTTTTATAGCTAAAGATCCAAAAACAAAACACATGTTAAATGTTAAATCCTTAACATGAGTTAGTTCATAGGTATTTGTAAATAACTAATTTTATTAGTTGGTTGGTTAAGTTTATTACCTAACCAACAACTGTGAATATATGTTATAACCTCTTTGATAATCAATACATCAATGTTACAACATTTTCATCATCTTCCATCATTCCATAACCAAATTCATCTTATAGTGTGTGTTCATTTTGATTACTTTTGAAGAAAGCAATTGTTGCACCAACAATTGGCATTGAGAACTAGTTTCCAATTCAGGGAAACATGAGAGACAAGTGAGTGGATAAACCACTAGAAAACACCGAGTGAGGTGTGTGATTTTTAGTGCTCTTGTTTCACAATCATCAATACAAATGGTGTTTTTTCAGGTAACATCATGGTTCAAGGTGGAAGCAATTAGGAACAATGGGGTGCTTTGATGAATTCATTTTTTTTAATTCAAGAAGTGTTAGAAATGATTCATAATGGTTATGATAATTTAGGGGCAGATCCTACCTGATCGTAACTATGATCAGAATCTTCAACGGTTGTGTTCGTTGGCGTGGATCTTGAAGTCTTTGTTCGGTTGTCGAGGAGAATTGGGGTGTACCTGCAAGGTACTCTAATGCCAAAGTAATAACAGTCAGAAGAGTATGCAAGTATAAGTAAAAGTGTTAAGGGAGTAAATATTTGATACCTGACCCTCTCATGTGAGAGGGTTTATATAGAGAGCCCCCAGCGCTTGGCAAACGGTTCCTATTTTGTGTCTGGATCGTGCATCCCCTGAAAATAGGTTATTGTCATAAACTAGCCATTAAATGAGCATGCCTGGTCGGACTGGAGATACGCCGAGCATAGAGATATCCGAGTAGGAGTGGTCTTCAGCCGAATCTGGGTGACTTATGTTGGTGTCGAGCAGAAGTCTAAAATGAGCATAGACATCTGACCACGGACAGTCGTGGTCGACATGTTCAACTCCTTTAAGGAGCATGGAACCAATTTGTCCCTTTAATATTTGGACTATTGGGTCGTCCCATGAGCATGAGAGTATTGGGCCATACCTAGTCATTGGACCAGTGTAGAACAGGACCCCCCCCCCCCCGAAGTCGTTGCTTCTGGTCGTAGAAGTGATGACTTAAGTGTGGTCAACCAGGTGCAGGGTGAAGCTGGGACTTACTATATTTTTCTATTAATTTTATTGCCTTTTAATTAAAAATAATAATGGTTGAGATTACAAAGGAGAAAATTATTTGGTGATAGTAATTAAATTTCTATGGCAAATTGCAGAGAAATCGTGGCCAATTATTGCAAAGAAGTTAGGGAATTGGGGTTTAGAATTGAAGAATACATATCAGAGAGTTTGGGCCTAGAAAAATATTACTTAAGGAATGTTTTGGGGGAACAAGGGCAACACATGGCAGTGAATTACTATCCACCATACCCACAACCAGAACTTACCTATGGATTGCCTGGGCACACAGACCCAAATGCTCTTACAATTCTACTTCAAGATCTTCATGTTGCTGGCCTCCGGGTTCTTAAAGATGGAAAATGGCTCGCTGTTAATCCTCACCCTGATGCCTTTGTTATTAACATAGGTGATCAACTTCAGGTATGTATCTACTCATTCCAACTCATGCTGGCACAAAATATATCCCCTATATGTTTATGTAGTTTTTACACACCGACACTAACACTACATAGAGTTGTAACATTTTTATGCTACACTTGGTGATTGCAGGCTTTAAGTAATGGGCTTTATAAGAGTGTTTGGCATAGGGCTATTGTGAATGCTGAGAAGCCAAGGCTTTCAGTAGCTTCGTTTCTTTTACCCAGATAACGAGGCGTTAATATGTCCTGCAAAGCCACTCAAAGAAAATGGATCTGGAGATATATACAAAGGCTTTACATATGCAGAATACTATAGCAAATTCTGGAGTAGGAACTTGGATCAAGAACATTGTTTGGAACTTTTCAAGAACATGTGATTGGCACAAAACAAGGGGAATAAATATGAGGGAGATATTAATTTCTCAAATCCTTATTATGAAGCCACGTAGAATTTTATATTCCGAATTGCTTTTGCTATTTTTTTTTAGTTTTCAATATGCATTTGCTTTTTGCAAATTAAGCAAATTCTATTTTGCTGCATTACTTTATGTTAGAGTCTCCTCAAATTCTCAAGAATTGATTAGCTGCAAGACTCAATTGTTTGTACTTTTTCTCCATGCATACGAATTTACTTATTTTCTCATAAGAAATCTTTCTCTAGTAGTAGCTTTTTTGTAGGAAGCCAGAAAAGGTATCGGAGTGGTCTTACGTTACAAATTTGTAGATGCTAAAATATGGTAAAATGCAAAGATATAAAAAAAGATTTACTCCACGGAAGATAAAAGCTTGATAAAGGCTAAAAGTTGTATAGCTAAAGATCCAAAAACAAAACACATGTTAAATGTTAAATCCTTAACATGAGTTAGTTCATAGGTAGTTGTGTATAACTAATTTTATTAGTTGGTTGGTTAAGTTTATTACCTAACCAACAACTATGAATATATGTTGTAACCTCTTTGATAATCAATACATTAATGTTACAACATTTTCATCATCTTCCATCATTCCATAACCAAATTCATCTTATAGCGTGTGTTCATTTTGATTACTTGTGAAGCAAGCAATTGTTGCACCAACAATTGGCATCGAGAGCCAGGTTCCAATTCAGGGAAATAAGAGAGACAAGTGAGTGGATAAACCACTAGAAAACACCGAGTGAGGTGTGCAATTTTTAGTGCTCTTGTTTCACAATCATCAATACAAGTGGTGTTTTTTCAGGCAACATCATGGTTCATGATGGAAGCAATTAGGTACAATGGAGTGCTTTGATGAATTCTTTTTTTTTAATTCAAGAAGTGTTAGAAATGATTCATAATGGTTATGATAATTTAGGGGCAGATCCTACTTGATCGTAACTATGATCAGAATCTTCAACAGCTGTGATTTTTGGCGTGGATCTTGATGTCTTTGCTCGGTCGTCGAGGAGAATGGGGGTGTACCTGCAAGGTACTCCAATGTCAAAGTAAGAACGGGAAGAAGAGTATGCAAGTATAAGTAAATGTGTTTAGGGAGTAAATATTTGATATCTGACCCTCTCATGTGAGAGGGTTTATATAGAGAGCCTTCAACGCTTGGAAAACGGTTCCTATTTTGTGTCTGGATCGTGGATCCCCCGAAAATAGGTAACTGTCAGAAACTAGCTGTTGAACAAGCATGCCTGGTCGTACTGGAGATACGTCGAGCATAAGTTTATCCGAGTAGGAGTGGTCTTCAGCCGAATCTGGGTGACTTTTGTTGGTGTCGAGCAGGAGTCTGAAACGAACATAGACATCCGACCACAGACATTCGTGGTCGACATGTTCATCTCCTTTGAGGAGCATGGAACCAGTGGGTCACTTTGATATTTGGATTATTGGGTCGTCCCATGAACATGAGAGGATTGGGCCATGCCTAGTCATTGGGCCAGTGTAGAACAGGATCCCCCCCAAGTCATTGCTTCTGGTCGTAGAAGTGATGATTTAAGTGTGGTCGACCAGGTGCGGGGTGAAGCTGGGACTTACTATATTTTTTTAATTACCTGGCCCGGTTTAGCTGAAACTGCGCATATCTGGTTGTTCAAGTGCGATCGTCAGACGTGGATCCCAAAAGTTGTGTTGAGAGGTTATGTCATGCCTGTGTCTGGGAAAGCGTGTGCATTTAATGCATAATGATGGCTACTCTACAGTCGTCCCTAGGAAATGAGTGCGCCGTTTATAGGTTATAGGTCCTACGTGCCCGCACACGTGCTGATGGAGGCTATAAATAGGGCATTGAGCTTCTTTTTCATACTTTTCGCCCTTTGTTTTCTTGCTCGAAGAAGTTAAGTCCCTGAGCTCCGCCGCTAGCCACCATCTACTGCCATATCTTACAAGGAAGACCAACCGAGCATGCATAACATCTTCTAAAACTCGTAAGTTTTGTTATTTTTCATCTTTTTGTGCTTCTAATTCCTGCTGATAGTGTAGATGCATGTGGTTAGGGTGAAATTTAGGATTAATATGACCCATAGTTGTAAAATGTTAGGGTTCCGATGCGGCGTCCTCTCCTTCATGCGGTGGCTACCGTGTTTTATGTAGTTTTCGTTGCGACACTTAGGTTTTTTTTTGTCGTTCCTCGTGGTCCTGCATGGTGGCTTTGGTTGAGCTTCAACTAGAGTTCTGGGTTTTAGCATGACTTCGCCTACTGGGTTATGTGAATGGATAGTTTTGCTATGCTAGGATTATCCCTTCCTCGTGCGAATATATGTTTGTTACGATGATTGTGGCCTATTTTTTAATAAGGGCTTAGATCAAGGATAGCGTCCTCGTTCCTTAGTGCGCCCTTTCACTTGATTAGCGGTGGAAGGGTGAATTTGATTTAACTCATTGAATTCACATTTACTTTCGTTGTTTTTCAGATGCAATGATGTCGAACGATACGCCCATTAATATATATGTCGAGGATCTTTCTAGCGACACTGCTTCGTCCCCAAATAGCTCCAAGGAAACAAATCAAGGAGAAGCAACTTGTCTTCAAGTGATACAGAGGATACTTCCTCAACTCGGGCTGATCCTATCAATCGTCAAGAGGATGACGAGGAAGAACATAACATTCCTATTGAAGAGTAGGCTGCCAAGGAGCCGGTGAGCATCCAATCCAAATATTCCGAGCCCATGGAGGGTCCAGATCCTGTGATTGAGGAACCCGAGGACTGGCGTATCAGGTACCCTGTCGTGGATGACTGTATTTGTTGATTGTATGGGCCCAACAGATTCCTATGTACGATATATTTTTCAAGGAGCTCAAGTTTTGACTTCCCTTTTTGGACTTTCAATAGTCCATGTTCGTACATTTGGAGCTCTCCCCTTCCCAACTGCATTCGAACTCTTTCACATTCATACGAGCCTTCGAGATGACCTGTGGGTATCTGAAGATTGGGGTGAAGCTTCCTCTATTTTTCCATAACTTCCGCCTCCAGCGACAAGTTGTACAGGGGAGATATGGTTGGGTCTCTCTGAAATAGAAGAAAAAGATCTTCAAGGCGTACTCTGAGTTGATCAGAGATTTCAAGGACCGATATTACCTAGTCGAAACAATCTCTGACCGTGCTCAGAACTCTTGTAAGTTCTGGGGAGTAGATACGGACGATGAATGAAATGTTTTATTGGATGAGGAGGGGAAGGAGGTTCCCCGTCTTATGTTGAGGTTCCATTTATCTTGGTCGCGTGACCATTTTTTGCGTGGGATGAAGGAGTTCCTGGATATTTCATATGAGCTGAGCGAGGAGGATCGGACCAGCTATGGCTTCCTTATGAACTACGTTTCTCGGATCACCATGACTGCACATGTACACGAGCTTGGTCATGTGATCCCCGATAAGGATGATGGTGCCAAGGTGACCCCTAGATTCATAGAAGTGTCTAAACTTATCGTTTGCGAAACGGGCGAGGATGTCACTACTTACCTTGGTAGTTTTTATATTTATTTGTTCGTATTGACTTTGTGCTCGTCCGTCTTTTATGCTCTAACCATTTTATCTTTTTTTCTGTCTTTCTCAGACTCAATGGTTGATGTACAAGACAAATTGATGAACAATACCCAAACGACGGGGATCCAAGAAGTTGAAATAGACTCACATCGTTGATCGGTTGACGTCTGTAGGCATGGGATCAGGCAATTCTTCCTCGGCTCCTCATGGCTCGTCGGGGACTGCTTATAGGATGGGGAAAAAGTTAAGGCCTAAAGAGATCATACATCTAACAAGTTCCCCTCTAAAGCCTTCATTTGAGCTCCCCACCTGCTTCCTGAGGTTAGGTTTCTTCGAGGAGACCTCTCTCCAAGTTCATAGGGCAAAAACGCTCAAATTGGAGGAGTTTAGTCGACATCATGTATTCTCAGTTGTTCTCCACCCTGCAGGTAAATGAGACACACCTGAAACCTTACATCGGCTCTGACCTCCAAGGATTCAAAGGAACAATATCTCGACCATGGGGCTATGTAGACCTGATTGTCACCTTTGGAGCGGGGGAGACTGCCCGGTCAGTCAAGATACAATTCCTCATGATAGACTGTTCGTCGCTATACCAATGTATTCTGGGACGACCAACCCTAGCTGAACTCATAGTAGTGTCCTCCACAGTACATTTGAAGATGTAATATTACACTTCATTGGGACAAGTGGCTACCCTTCACGGGGATATCAAAGTCTCCTGCAGGTGCTACGAGGCCGCTTCTAAAGGTCTCAATATCATAACCACAAAACTCAAGCCGATCAAGGTTGCACTCCCCAGTTCTTCCAAGGAACATAAAGCATTGCCTCGCGTGGATTCAATTGAGCTCGACAGCAGATTCACCGAGGAAGACGAACAATCATAGTTGATCGCAAAACTCTCCTTGGTCGCTCGACCTATACCCGACAATGATTTCGAGCTAGTGGCGCTGGGGGATGACCCTTCCAAAGGCGTCAAAATTTGAGCCGACCTCCCAGATCTAGCCAGAAAATAACTAAAAGCCTGCCTGAGGGAGAATGCTGACATGTTTGCGCGGAGCGCCGATGAGATGCCTGTTTTGGACCCGGAGGTAGCATGCCATCATCCGGCCATCAACCCTGCCATTCGAGCATTCGCGCAACAGAGAAGGAAGCAGTCCCAGGAAACGCTATAAGCAGCCGAACAGGCTGTAAAAGACCTCCTAGGGGCTCATTTTGTAACCGAGGCCAGGTACACCACCTGGATCTCAAACGTTGTACTTGTCAAGAAAAGTAATGGAAAATGAAGAATGTGAGTTGACTACACCGATCTTATCGGGCATGCACGAACGACGCATATCCACTGCCTAATATTGATAAACTAGTCGATAACTCTGTAGGTTTCAAACTTTTATCTTTCCTTAACACCTATTCCGGGTATAATCAAATACATATGGTCGTGACCGACAAATATTACACCACGTTCATGACTGAATCGGGCAACTATTACTACAACGTAATGCCTTTCGGCTTGAAAAACACGGATGCTACTTATCAACGCATGATGAACAAGGTCTTTCGAATAGAAATCGGAGACATACTTGAAGTATACATGGACGACATTATCGTTAAATCTCACATGGAGACTGATCATGCCTGTCACCTAAAGAGAATCTTCGACCTGGTGCGCAAATGCAAATGTGATTCAACCCGGATAAATGTATGTTTGGAGTCCGCGCGGGCAAATCCCTCGGGTTCTATCTAACTGAAATGGGAATAAAAGCTAACCCCAAAAAATGTAGGGAATTTTCCGAAACCCCCCGTCGACATCTAAAAAATCCATCCAGTCTTTGAACGGGGTGCTCACATCGCTATCACGCTTCGTGGCGAAGTTGGCCCAACACGCTCTCCCCTTCTACAAGCTCCTCCTTGCAGAGGAAGCTTTTGAATGGACCGAGGATTGCGATCAGACCCTAAGACACCTCAAAAAGACCCTATCAGAACCCTCAGTTATGTCCCGACCTGAGGCAGGGGAAACTCTATTCCTCTACCTCGCGGTCACAAACGAAGCCATAAGCGCCGCACTCGTAAGAGAAGTGCCCGAAGGCCAAAAACCGATTTACTTTACGAGTAAAGCCCTGTAGGGGCCTGAGCTCAGGTATCAGCAAATTGAGAAAGTAGCCATGGCACTCCTCCACGCAGCAAGGCGACTTAGGCATTATTTCCTCGCGCATACGATCGTCGTACGTATGAATCAACCCATTAAACAACTCCTTGGATGACCAGATATGGCCGGGAGAATGTTGAAATGGTCACTCGAACTGTCGGAATTCGATATTCGGTACAAATGTAGAGCCGCCATTAAGGCGCAAGCCCTCGCCGGTTTTGTGGCCGAGATGGTCACCCCGGATAGCCCGACCTGTCCATCCAGAAAATGAACCATTTTTGTAGATGGAGCATCGAGCTCGACGGGGAACGGAGCGGGAGTCATCTTGGAAAACGAGGAAGGTATTCTGATTGAAGTATCCCTCTCACTGTCATTCCCAACGTCTAACAACCAAGCGGAGTATGAGGCATTCCTCGCAGGTTTGAGGTTGGCCGAAGACCTAGGAGCAGAGGAGATCACCATCTACACAGATTCTCAACTAGTGGCCATGCAGGTCAAAGGAGAGCATCAGGTCAAAAGTGACAGCTTATCATAATACCTAACCCTCGTCAAGAGGAAGATCGCGAAATTTTCGTCCGTTGAAGTAAAACATGTACCCCGCGAGAACAACACTAGAGCAGGCATTCTCTCAAAACTCATGAGCATGAAGAAGAATGGTGGAAATAAATCAGTTATTCAGGAAATACTTCCACGACCTAGCATCGAAGGATCAAAGGCAACGTTAAACATCAACATCGTCGGTGACGCTAACTGCTAGATGACCCCTGTGTATAAATTCCTGACCTACAACGAGCTGCCTGAAGACCCAAAGGAGGCTAGCATTGTCGAACGATGATCATGTTCATATGTCCTAGTCAAAGGAAAACTTTATCGATGATGGTTCTCCATACCTCTCCTCAGGTGTGTCGAGGAAGAATTATTCTCGCACGTTCTGCATGAGATCCACGAAGGAATCAACGCCCAACACTTAGGCGGATGATCCCTCGCAAGAAAAGCCCTTCTGGCAGGATACTATTGGCCTGCGATGCAAAACGATGCAAAAGAACATGTGAATAAACGTGAAAAATGCCAACGACATGGGTACATACACCTCGCCCCACCAAATAAGCTAAAAACAATGTCCTCCCCATGGCCATTCGCATGGTGAGGCCTGGACATCCTCGGCCCTTTTGTCGTCGGTTCAAGCCAAAACAAATACCTGATCGTCGACATCGACTACTTCACTAAAAGTTGAACCCCTAGCCAAAATCACGGCCCTTAACATACTGTGTTTCTTCAAAGGTAACATCCTCGCTCGTTTCGGGATATCTCAAGCGATCGTTGCTGACAACGACACTCAATTCACGGACAAGAATTTCCAAGAGTTCGTCGCCAGCGTCGGAACCAAACAACATTTCGCATTTGTGGGACACCCGCAAACCAACGGGCAAGCTGAAGCAGCAAACAGGGTCATCCTTCGAGGCCTCAAGCGAAGGTTGGATGAGATCAAGAGGCGTTGGGTCGAAGAATTGAACAGCATCCTATGGGCTTATCGGACCATTCCACACTCGACCACGGGGGAAACCCCCTTTCGACTTGCATACGGAACGGAAGCCGTTATTCCCGTAGAAATCCACATCCAATTCAGACAGATAGAAACTCCTATGGACGAGGATACCAACGCAAAAATACTACGCGATGAGCTTTATCTAGTCGATAAGGTTAGGTCGGGAGCAGCCCTACGCGAAGCAACCCTCAAACAAAAGATTGCTTTAAGACACGACGCTAAGGTCATCAAACGAGCTTTTCCAGTCGGTAGCCTCGTCCTCGGAAGAAATCACAAAGACTCCAAAGAAGGAAAACTGGATGCCAACTAGTAAGGACCCTACTGAGTCCGAGCAAAGACGGACAACGAAGTGTAATACTTGGATAATTTACAAGGGGAAAAAACTTGCCCGTCCTTGGAACAATGAGAAACTCAAACAATATTACAGTTGAGGCACCAGCCGGCACCAACACCGACCTAAAATGCATACCTAGGTACAAGTATTACATACCATACATTTAATTCGGTGAGACACTTCTAAAAAACGAGGACGATCATCACCACACAATTGGATCCTCAAACAAGTCCATCGTCGTCTAAGTACCATGACCAGGAATAATACCCAGCTCGCGATAGGACGTTCACGCCATGAAGCATGGATCATCAACATGTTCCAAGCATCGTTCCCCAGCCAACCTTACTGATGGCATTCTTCCCACTACCCCAAACAGACAGATATTAAAACCGAGCATTACCTTCCCGAAATGTAAACACTTAGTGTAAATAATAAATAAAATATGTCCTCCTACGGACGCATCATTACAAACAATAAAGTATAAAAAAACGACCACCAAGGTCGCAAACATGAAACATTAAAATGTGTCCATAAGGACCGACTTGTTCTTAGATTATATAAAAGGGGGAACATACTCCCCCGTCAAAAGAGGAAAGGTTGTGGCGTGCAGGTCAACCAACAAAAACATACAAAAAAATCACAAGACTCAAGCTTCGTCATCGGCTCCTAGATGGCCCTCAACAGTGTTCCCAGGGTATTCGTTCATAGGGTTGGCCTGCTCGGGTTCTTTGAGAAAGTCAGGGATGTGGATAACACCGTCTTCAGCTTTGTACATGAAACTGGTGCCTTCCTCGTTGAACGTTAAGCCAGGGTTAACTATTTTCAATTGCTCAACCGCGTTCTTGAAAACGGCACCAGCCATTTCTTCAAGGTCAGTGTATCCCTCCTCGATCTTGGCCATCAAATCTTCCCAGGTCTTCAAGGACCTTATCTCTTCAAATTCATCCTCATTTAGGGCCAGGTCAACCTTCAAACGAGCAACCTCCTCCTCGGAAGCCTTTTTAGCAGAAGCCACCGACTCCTCCAGTTCCTTAACCCATTTAGAGGCCCTGTTCAGAGACTTCTCTCGTTCCCTGGATAACTCCTCAGAAGCAGCTAGCTAAGCCTTCAGCCTGTTGATCTCATCCTCCTAGGAGGCGGTCCCCTGGACAAACATCAAATCCATCTCTAAGACTCGCACGACCTAACTAGTATCCCGCGCCAACTAAGCTCGCCTGTCCGGTCGGCTAGTCTTCTCCAGGTGAAGGACATCTGCTCGTTGGACCTAGATGGAGTGCTCTTTAAAGAATTTTGGTTTGAGGAAGCATGGAGGGAGCTTGAAGGAACATTTTGGAGAGGCGTCATCCAAGTTGACAACGTTGTCGGGTCTGGGTCTCTTCCCCACCCTGGAAGTCCCCCAGGAGAACCGTGAGAGGCCGGTGAAGAAGTGCCCGAACCCGTGACCACCTTATCTCTTAAACGTGTCTGCGTCAATTTTTCGGGTGCCCGTTTTCTGCTGAAATTGGCCATCAGCTTATCTTGAGGATTCACCATTGAATATGAAAGGACACAAAACAAAACGGTCAGAAGCAAACAAATAATAAACGAGCATAAGAAATTATAAACATTAAATCTACCAAGGTACTCGCTGACATCCTCGTTCGTCACACAAGCCAGAAACTTGGACACTTCAATAAACTTAGGGGTCACCTTGGCACCCCCATCTTTGTCCAGAATAACACGATCGTGTTTGTCCGCGTGCACCTTCATCGTTATCCTGGAAAAATAGTTCATCAGGATCTCAAAACTATCCTGATCTCTATCGTCCAGAACATAGCCGATCTCCAAAAATTTGTCGGTTCCACAGGTAAAATGGTCTCGAAACCAAGAAAAAAGAAACTTTAGCAGTAGTAGGGGGACCTCTTTTCCATCCTCATCCAGCACAACATTACCCTGGTCGTCAGCATCCACCCCCTAGAACTTACAAGAGTTCAAGGCACGATCATAGATTGGTTCGACCAGATAATAGCGGTCTTTGAAGTCCCGGATTGATTCCGAGAACTCCTTGAAGATCTTCCTCTTCTGCTTCAGGGACACCCATTCGTACTTCCCATTCACGACCAATCGTTGCAGGTGGAAGACATGAAAGAACAAGGGGAGCGTCGCCCCTATCTGTTGGTAACCACAAGTCTTCTCGAATGTCCAGATGAAGGCAAATGAGTTCGGGTGTATTTGCGAGGGAGCGAGCTCCAGGTGAACGAACACACTCTACTAGAAGTTCGTGAAAGGGAGCCTAAACTTCATATCTTTAAAAAGAATATCATATAAATGAAACATTTATGTGCCAAAATCGGTGCAGATCCGATCATCATAGGTCGGGTACCTCACCATCCAGTCCGCAGGATTCCCGACCACCGGAGGAGGTCCTACCACTTCCTGAGCGTACTGGTAGATTATATTCAGCGGCTCGACAACAGCCCATTCGCTTACAGGAATCCTCCTCTATTTCCTCGTCCTTCTCCTCAGACTCAGCCAAGTTATCTTTGGTTGAGGTAGTCTCTTCAGAATCCGTAGAAGATTTTGAGCTTCTCCCCGAAGGCGAGCTTTGCTCAGTCTCAGCGGGAGAAGATGCGGACTTGTTAGGCAGATCCTCGGTCTCCATGTTTATTCGGTCTTTGTTAGACATAGTTGCACCTGAAAAGTAGTGAAAACAAACGTGAAATTGATGACAAAATCAAATCCACCCTTCCACCACTTATCAAGTGAAAGGGCATGCTAAGGGGCGAGGATGTTGTCCTTGGCCAATTCCCTTAATCGTAAAGGATAACCATGATCAGGTAACTACCGGTGTAAGCTGGTAAAGGTCATCATGAGGATCTCGCAATACGGGCACAATTTTACCCAGAACTCCGGTTCAAATTCAACCGGAGAGGACGAACAAAGTCGTCACTAGCGGCGCTAACTAACCTTAAACGCTGTATCGCTAACTATTTTGCCACCGGCAGTCGCCCACAAAGTTGGCAAACACCGCGTCGGAACTCTAGATTCTCTCCCAAATCAGTGTTATCATACTAAAATGTTATCCTAACCGCATGTAACTACCTCATTTCTCAAAAATCGGAATCTAAATCAAGTTAAAGGGCATCATAACTTATAAGTTGAAAATTTATTGCGGTGGTCGGTGATCGTTCTCGATAATCATGGAGGCAGACGGTTGTTGATGAAAGAAGCGAGTAGCTTGCTTGAGCGATCAGAGAATTAGGAAGCGAAAAGTGTGGAAATGAGGCAAGACTCTCTATTTATAGACCCTTCGAACATGTGCACGAGCATGTGCGGTGTGCAAACCTATAAATGGTGCACTCATTGCCTAGGGATAGCCGTAGGCTATCTATCATTACACATTAAATGTGCACAATTTCCCAGACACACGTGTGTCACTCCAACCTCTCCAAACGTTTGAGATCATCTCCTACAATAATCAGGATGCCACGACCGATTCCATCAACGACCATGGTTATGAAACGCGTTGAGGACCTTTCCATCGCGATGATGGTAAGGCACCCTTAAGTCATCACTTCCCCGGCCAAAAGCAACGACTTGGGGGGCTCCTGTTCTGGATTGGACCAACGACTAAGTATGGACCAACCCTTTTCGGCCCAGAAACAACCCAGTAACTCATCGCCCAGGGGACCCATTACCATGGTGCTCGTACCTTCCTCCTCGACCATGGCCCCTGCTCGACTATGACAGGGACCATCTAGGATCGACCTGGACAGCCCTTGCTCGGGGGCTTCGTGCCCGACATAAATGTCTCCCAAGCAGAATGCTCGTTCTCGCTCATTTCTTGGAAGTTACCTATTTTTGGGGAATCTGCGATCCAGCCCCAAAAATAGGGACTGTTGGTCACGCGTTGGGGGCTCTCTATATAAACCCTCTCATTTGAGAAGGTCATGTATTGAATATTCTCTCCTCAAATACTTACTCGTACTTGCTAGATCTTGTGCCCGTACTTACTTTGGCATCGGAGTACCTTGCAAGTACACCCCCTCTCGTCCTCCTCATCGCACGAGCAGACTCGAAGATCCACATCAACAGCCATTGAAGTTCTGATCACTAGGTAAGATCATCATCAATTATCTTTACAAGGCCAGGGACAAAGCAATTCTTATTCCAGATTTTCTCAAACAACCCGAGCAGGATGACACTACTATGGCTAAGGGGAATCAGGGGGTCCCCACTGATGTTCAGCCCGATGCTGATGCCAATCCTTGAATTCCCTTTTGTTTCTTTAATTCTATTGGATGGCTTGCACGCCATAGCCTTAATTCGGTTTGGGGGTTGTTCCCCCTTTATGTAATATTTGAACAAGTCGGTCCTTGTGACCTCATTTTTAATACCATTGTGTTTTATGACCTTGACGATCGATTTATCATTCTTTGTTGTATGTGCATGTGTGTCTGTCGGAGCACACACCTTATTTAAAAATTTCACTAAGTTTTTTTACGATGCTCAATCATTTTGATGTTTGCTTCATAAATGTGTGCGGTGTTCTTTTTGTGTGTCCGTGGGGGACTTGATTTTTGCTTGTATTTTTGGGAAACTATGCTCGGTTTATGTATGTATGGAGGTTTGGGGAACCGTGCAGGCTGCCAAAGTATATTTGGTTGGGGGCGGTGCTCGAGTCATGATGATGATCTGTGCTCTGTGGCATGAACATCCAATCGTGAGCTGGGTGTTTTGCTTAGTCGTGGTACAAAGACGATGATGGACTCGGTTGAGGATTCGATCGTGTGACAGTGATCTTCCTCGTTCTTGAGGGGAATCCTGTTCAAAGAAGGGTTTGGTATGCAATAGTTGTACCTAGGTATGGATTTTAGGTCGGTGCTTATGCGTCATCGTTTTAAATCTGAGCATGCCGACAGACACCTTAACTGTAATATTGCTTTAGTTTCTCAGCATTCCAAGGACGAGCAAATTCTTCCCCATTTAGATTCTCTAAGTAATATGCCCCGTTCTTTGTTTTTGCTCGAACACGATATGGACCTTCCCAGTTTGCGGCTAGTTTTCCTTCTCTGGTATCCTTGTGGTTTCTTCTAAGGACGAGACTGCCGACCTCGAACGCCCGTTTTATGACTTTAGAGTCATGTCTGATGGCGATTTTTTGTTTAAATAATGCCTCACGTAGGGTTTCCCCTTATCGAGCTTCCTCAACCAAATTAAGCTCCTCGCGTAAAGTTTCTGAATTGGTATCTTCATCCATTGGAGCTTATGTTCGTCTGGATGGTATATGAATTTCTATGGAAATAACGGCCTCTGTTCCGTATGCTAATTTGAAAGGGGTTTCCCCGGTTATAGAATGTGGTGTGGTTCGATATGCCCACAAAATGCTGTGTAATTCCTAAACCCATTATTTCTTGATCTTGTCCAGTCTTCGCTTGAGTCCCCGAAGGATAACCATGTTTGCTGCTTCGGCCTTCCTGTTGGTTTGCGGGTGCTCGACTGAAGTGAAGTGTTGTTTGATCTCTATGTTGGTGACGAATTCCTGGAAGTTTTAATATGTGAATTGGGTGCCATTGTCAGTAACGATGGCCCGGGGTACCCCGAAACGAGCTAGGATGTTTCTTTTGAAGAAACGCAATATGTTGAGGGGTGTGATCTTGGATATAGGCTCAGTTTCTATCCATTTTATGAATTAGTCTACTCCTACGTTTAAATATTTATTCTATTTTGAACCGACGACAAAAGGACCGAGGATATCTAGGCCCCACCATGCGAATGGCCACAGGGAGGACATCGTCTTAAGCTCGTTGGGAGGTGCCAAATGCATATCCCCATGTCATTGGAATTTATCACATTTTTTCACGTGCTCTTTGGCATCGTTTTGCATAGTTGGCCAGTAATATCCTGCTCGGAAAGCTTTCCTTGATAGAGATCTCCCACCCAAATGTTGGGCATTGATGCCTTCGTGGATTTCGCGTAGGATATGCGAAATTAGTTCTTCCTCGACGCACTTGAGGAGGGGAATGGAGAATCCCCGATGATAGAATTTTCCTTCGACCAACACGTACGAGCAAGCTTGTCGCTTGAATATGTTGGCTTCCTTTGGGTCCTCGGGAAATTCGTCACTAGTTAAGTATTTGTAGATCGGGGTCATCCAACAATTGGCGTCGCCGATGACGTTTACGTCTATTGTCGAGGATATTTATTCAATGTTGGGGCGAGGAAGTATTTCCTGAATGACAGATTTGTTCCCGCCTTTATTTTTCGTGCTTGCGAGTTTTGATAGCACATCCTCTTGCATGTTGTGTTCACGAGGAACATATTTGACTTCTACATATGTGAACTTTGCAATCTTTTCCTTGACCAGGCCCAAGTATTCTGACAAGTTTTCATTTTTGACTTGGTATTCACCTTTAACTTGCAAAGCCACGAGTTGAGAGTCTATACAGATGGTTATCTCCTCGGCTCCCAGGTCGTCAGCGAATCTTACGCCTGCGAGGAAAGCCTTGTACTCTACTTGGTTGTTGGAAATGGGAAAATATAGTGCGAGGGATACTTCTATTAGGATTCCCTCCTCGTTTTTCTGGATAATCCCCGTTCCACTTCCCATTGAGCTCGATGCCCTGTCCACGAAAATGGTCCATTTTCTGGATGCATATATCTGGTTTTTCGGGGTAGTCTTTTCGGCCACGAAATCAGCCAAGGCTTTCACTTTGACGGATGCTCCGCATTCATATCGAATGTAAAATTCTGACAACTCTGAAGACTATTTGAGCATTCTTCCTGCCATGTCGGGTCGACCGAGGAGCTGCCTGATGGGTTGGTCTGTATGCACTACGATTGTATGCGCCAAGAAGTAATGCCTAAGTCTCCTTGTTGCATAGATGAGTGCTAGGGAAACTTTTTCAATCTGTTGATACCTAAGTTCGGGCCCTTATAGGGCTTTGCTCGTAAAATAGATTGGTTTTTGTCCCTCGGGTGTTTCCAGTATGAGGGTGGTGCTTACGACTTCGTTAGCGACGTCTAGATCTAGAAATAAGGTTCTCCTTGTCTCTGGTCGGGAGAGAACTAGGGGTTTTGATAGATCTATTTTGATGTGTGTCAAAGCTTTCTCGCATTCTTCTGTCCATTCGAAAGCGACCTCCTTGCAGAGGAGCTTGAATAGGGGTAGTACATGTTAGGAGGATTTTGTCACAAAGCGGGATAGCGACGTGAGCACCCCGTTTAGCGATTGGATGAAGTTTTTGGATTTTGGCATGGGTGTTTCAGTGAAAGACCGACACTTGTCGAGGTTAGCCTTTATTCCTCTTTCGGTTAGATAAAAATCGAGGAACTTGCCTGCTCGTACCCCAAACATGCACTTTTCAGGATTGAATCGCATTTTGCACTTGCGTGGTTGATAGGAAATTTTCTTTAAGTGGAGAGCATGATCAGTTTCCTCGTGGGATTTAATGATCATGTCATCCATGTAAACTTCTGGCATGTCCCTGATTTCTGGTCGAAATACTTTGTTCATCATTCGCTGGTAGGTAGCGCCCGCGTTTTTCAAGTCGAATGGCATTACATTGTAGTAATAGTTGTCTGATTTGGTCATGAAAGTGGTGTATTGTGTATCAGTCACGACCATAGTTATTTGGTTATACCCGGAATAGGCGTCGAGGAACGACTATAATTTAAAACATGCAGAATTATCGAACAGCTTATCAATGTTAGGCAAAGGGTAAGCATCTTTCGGGTAAGCCCGGTTGAGATCGGTGTAGTCAACGCACATGCGCCATTTTCCATTGCTCTTTTTTACTAATACAACAATTGAGAGCCAGGTGGTATACCTGGCCTCTGTTACAAAATGTGCCTCTATGAGGTATTTGACGGCCTGCTCGACAGCCTCTACCCTTACTTGGAATTGCTTCCTCCTTCACTGTGCGACTACTTGGACTGAGGGATCTATGGCCAGGTGATGGCATGCCATTTATGGGTCCAAACCTGACATCTCAGCAGCGCTCCATGCGAACAAATCAACATTCTCCATGAGGCACACTTTTAGTTGCTTCCTTGCAAGGTCTGGGAGGTCTACTCCGATCTTTACCCCTTTGTAGGATATTCCCCAATGCAACCAGCTCAAAGTCTCCGTCGGGCACGGGGCGAAAAGATGAAGAAAGCTTTGCAAATAATTGTTCTTATTCCTCTTCATCGATAAACCTGCTATCGAGGTCGATGGAATCTACTCAAGGAAGTGACTTTGGTTCCTCGGAGCTGCGGGGGGGGGGGGGGGGGGGGGGGCGACCTTGGCTTGCTTTGGCTTGACAACAATGGTGTTAAGCCCTTTGGGTGCAACTTCGTAGCACCAGCGAGGAACTTCTATGTCCCCATGGAGGGTAGCCACTTGTTCCGATGAGGTATAATATTTCATCTTTAGGTTCATTATGGAAGGTACGACGATGAAATTGGCTAGAGTAGGTCATCCCAAGATGCATTAATATAGGGACGGGCAATCAATCACGAGGAATTATACCTTAATGGACCTGGCGGTTTCCCCTGCTTCGAAAGTTACAATCAGATCGACGTAGCCTTAGGGTCTGGAGACAGTCTCGTTGAATCCTTGGAGATTTGATCCTATGTATGGTGTCAGATGTGTCTCGTTGAGCTGCAGGGTTTCAAATAGTTAGGAATACATGATGTCAACGGAGCTTCCCTGGTCGACTAGCATTCTTCGGACGTCAAAGTTGACCATTTGCACGTGGACAAGCAGAGGAATACTGGTGTTAGGTTCCCCACCAAAGATTTTTTCCTTATAGAAAGAGATAGGAGCAGATCCTTCACGGGGAAGGTCAAGGGTTGAGCTTTGGTTAGAGTTGGTGCTGATTAGTTGATCAAAGCGTCGCTTTACTGATCTCACAGTTACTTTGTTGGGCCCTCCCCCTGAGATGACCATTATAGATGAGAAAGCATTCCATGGGCTATAGGCGGCGAAATATGCGAGACCAGTGTACGGCTCGGGATGTAAATATCCTTCGATCGCGTGAGGCTGAGAGCGACCTGGAGATTGGCTTCCGCGGCCGGTGGGGCAATTTCTTCGACTTTTAGAGCTTCACGTACCTCCAACCGAGGAGCCTCTTTATTATTGGTGAATTGTTTCAGATGACCGTCTTGAATGAGGATTTCAATGGCATTATTTAGGTGGATGAAATCCTCGGTGTTGTGCCCATGGGACTTATGGAACCGACAAAATTTCGTCTTATCCATGTTTGGCTTGTTCGATAGCTATTTAGGGAATCTAACACCAACTTGGCGGAACTCGGAGTTAGCACATTCAAAGAGGATTTTCTCCCTGGTCGCTGTGAGGGGCGTGTAATCGTGAAACCTCCCGATTGGGCCTTTTTGCTCTCGCTGTTCACGGGATCGATCTTCCTTTCGTTTTTCTCCTCCCCGACGGGATGTCGAGGAGTGGTCATTCTTAAATGGTTTGGCGTCTTCGTAACGCCTAGTGTCGCGGACAGTGTTGGCTGCCTCTTTTTCCTAGTATTGGATGTACGCTTGTGCCTTGAGGAGAAAGACGTCAAGTGTGGTTGGTGTCTTGATACCCACAGCTCTCTTGAAGTCGCTGTAGGGACGAAGTCCCCACTCAATAAGGTATTTCTTCATATTGTTCGTGGTCTAAACTTGGATGGCCTCCTTGTTGAATCTTTCAATGTATGCCTGCAGAGGTCCGTCTTTTACCTGGATGATTTCTTCTAGAGAAGCCTCTGTCTTAGGATGACGTCGTGAAGCGGTGAAGTGTCGGGAGAACATTCTCCCGAGTTGCCTCCATGACGTGATGGATTCGTGAGGAAGGCTCTTGTACCAATCCATATCTCCTTTCCTCAGTGTCGTAGGGAAGAGGCGGAATTTAATTGCCCCTCGGACACCCCTATAATCCATCAGAGCATCAATGTTCTCGATGTGCTCATCTAGGTTTGTCATTCCGTCGTAGGTTCCCAAGGGTGGGGGCTTCTCGAGCCCTTTTGGAAGCCTAATAGACACGTTCTCTTCTGAGAGGAGGCCACAAGGCTCATCCTCATCGCTAGAAAATGGGGAGACGGAACGGGAGCGATTGTCCGTATGTCGGCGAGGAGGAGGGGATCTCAAATTATTTCTCGCACCCTCAGGGGAAGTTGGTGCTCTTTCTTGGAAAATCCTTCGGTTTTTCTCGCTTCTGGGGATTTATTTCGTCGAGGAGATGAATAAGTTTGTTTCTTGATGGATCCAGCAGCCTCTGGATGGTGAAGGGGTTCTTCTTTTACTCGGGTGACCTGCTGCGGGATCTGCGAAGCTTCCTCGTAGGAGAGGCGGATCTGGTGCATCTTTCTTCCTCTAGAACTTCCAGCCTCTCGCCCTGGTGCAAGAGTAGTAGGTTAGTGTTATTGGTCATTTAGACCAAAGCTGCTTGCGTCTAATTCGTCCCTTCTGGGATGGGAATTAGGGGGAGATCAGCGGGCGTGATCTCGGGTGGGACAGATGGTTCAGGTGATAGGGAGGCAATACGCTCGTCCTGGAAACGATCAGGTTCCCTAATAGGGGATAATTCCATCATTTTCCCGTTGTTTGACGGGAATGTTTGAGAGAACTCGAGAATTGACAGAATCAATGTGGTGAGCCATTGAAAGAGATTGAACAGTGATGTTTTTATCTTCACGATCTGGAGATGAGAAAATAGGGCAACACTAAGTTTCCCACAGACGGTGCCACTGATCGTAACTATGATCAGAAATCTTCAACGGCTGTGGTCGTTGACATGGATCTTGAAGTCTTTGCTCAGTCGTCGAGGAGAATGGGGGTGTACCTGCAAGGTACTCCGATGCCAAAGTAAGAATAGGTAGAAGAGTATGCAAGTACAACTAGAAAAATTTAGGGAGCGAATATTCGATACCTGGCCCTCTCATGTGAGAGGGTTTATATAGAGAGCCCCAAGCGCTTGGCCAACGGTTCCTATTTTGGGTCTAGGTAACTGCCAAAAACTAGTCGTTGGACAAGCATGTCTGGTCGGACTGGAGATACGCCAAGCATAGAGATATTCGAGCAGGAGTGATCTTCGGCCGAATCTGGGTGACTTTTGTTGGTGTCGAGCAGAAGTCTAAAATGATCATAGACATCCGACCACATGCAGTTGTGGTCGACATGTTCAACTCCTTTGAGGAGCATGGAACCAGTGGGTCCCTTTGATATTTGGACTATTGGTCCACACCTTGAGCAGGAGAGGATTGTCATACCTAGTCATTGGGCCAGTCCAAAACACTACCAATGCACAAAGGGAAACCTTCAAAGATTCAAAGAAAATGGATTGTAAAACTTTGGTCTATATTTAATAAAATGTGGATTTTCAACACTTAAATATAATCTAAAAGGTAACTAGATCAAAGGAGGTGTGTGATATCTTGAAGAAGTATCATGATGGTGGAGAAATGGTGAAGCGAGAGAAACATCTATTTTTGAGAAGAAGATATGAATTGATGTGGATTGAAGAAGATCAAAAGATAAGTGATTATTTCTTAAAACTAATTGTTGTGGTGAACCAAATAAAAAAAACGTGATGAAGTTATTTCTGATAAGAAATGGTAGAATTTCAAGTTTGATTTCATAGTGGTGATATTTAACAAGTTCAAAGATGTCACAACCATGAAAATTGAGGAACTGTGGGGCTTCCTGGAAGCTCATGAACTCAAGGTAATTGCTATAGGGAATAAAAAAATCATATTGATTAACATTTCAAGCTCAAGTTGTGAAGAAATATGGTTATGGAAAGAAATCTAGGAATAAAGGTAAGGAAGTTTCAAAGGTGAAAACTATTTTAACAACGACAATGTTTAAATGTTGGGAAGAATATTGTGAATTTATGTGTTTGTTAATATGACGTTTGCAGTATGTTTGTTTTTGATATTGGCAACACTCTTTAGAAAAGTCTTCATCAGCCTTATTGTTTAAGGCGTGTTGGTTCAAACAATGATTTCATATAATATAATGATCAAGTGATGGTGTTTGAAGATCAATGTAGCATTTGTTGAGATGATCAAGTTACAGTGATCAGAATATCAAAGCTTTGTTTTTGTGATCAAGTGTTGATCAAATTTCAATTCTTGGAGGTCAAGTTATCAAAGCCTATCTATGGAAGACAACACCTTATGTCAAGCGAAGTTCAGTGAAGTCAACGAAGATCTCCAATCAAAGCAATGTGTCTAATGATGGTATTCTTATTGAAAAGTTATATGAAGCTTTGTCAAAAGAATATTCAACGTTTCAGTGAAATGATAAAGTCAAAGATAGTGTACCAAAACTCTTAAAGCTTAGAGTTAGAAAGAGAGGAATTATGAAAGCTTGTTGAGTCTGTGTCGAGTAATCAATGTATGTAAAGTTATAAGACTAACTCTTAACTTTACTAAGGCAAATAACACATGCACTTTCAAATCTTTGAAAAGCCTCTCATCTTTCATGAAAATCATAAAAAAATGATTTTGTTCCTAGCTAATTGGCTAAGAACTAAAAAAGTTCTTTAATAATGCTTTTTACACTATATAATCGATTATCCCTTGTGCTTAATTGATCACTACCTTTTGTAACATTTCATGATCAATTATTAGGGTTAATAGTCGATTGAGCAATGACTATATTGAAATCTTTCAATTTTTGTATTTCGTAATCGATTATGGGATGTGCATAATCGATTAGGAGCCTTAAATAGCCCATGGATAGTAGGCATGGCAATAAAACCCGAACTCGACCCAAAATTATCGTGTAAAATAAAATTTGATTGGGTTCAGGTGTGGGTGTTGTACCTCAAAATTTGTCCTCTGATTTTTAAACTCTAACTGACTTTTTTTGTTTCGCATTCATTTGCATCATCTTCATAGCATAACATGTGATTTTTCTTAATATTAGCCAGAATAATTTCTCAGAATTTACAGACAGACTGGTCAAATTAATTTTCAATTGTGCCTAAAACCAGTAAACGAATGTCACATTTAAATTTGCAAATGTCAGTACTACTAATCTGCGGTTCATGTAGATTAACCTGACATGCTAAAAATATTTTTACGACTATTTTTGGTTGTATGTTGATCAGTCTTAGCAGCTTAAATGGTCATAATTTTTATTTCAAAATCCGACCAAACGATATATTTTTCCGAGTCATTTATTTTGTGCTGATCATTTTGATATATTCATTTTATTTTTTTGAGCACTTTGACGCCCGACTTTTATTTTTTGAATCCGTTTATTTTTATATTGTATCTAGAATAAATAAATAAGAGTATTAGTTTTAATTTTAATTTTAATTATTTTAATTATTTAACTTTATTCAGTTTTTAATTTAATATTTTATTTGAATTTCAAAATAAACATTTATTATCACTAACTCTAATTGGTCTTATATATACATAATTTTGCTGCCGCAAGAAAAGAGAGACTGAAAGATATACATAATTTTGCTGCCACAAGAAAAGAGAGACCGAAAGAAAAAGAAAAAAGAGAGCGGCGTGCTTTGTGTGCAGTTTTTATACATAGATTCATACTATCGTCTTATTTATATACATGCGTTGCGGTACATATATTATAATTTTACAGGTTTTACATATACTATATACTATCCTCATGTTTTGATATACATGTTATAGAAACCTGTTACGTAGGTTTTACATATATTTTGATTAAGTTTGAATGTGACCTTTATATTCATATTGTACTAACAAAGTCACTTTTTGTTTATTTAACATATATTTCTTACTTTTTTCTTCTTCTTTTCATTATATATATATATATATATATATATATATATATATATATATATATATATATATATATATATATATATATATATATATATATATATATATATATATATATATATATATATATATATATATATATATATATATATATATATATAGTTTTTTTATTTTTATAGTTTTATTTTGACATTGTCAATTCTTTTTTTAGTTACTTCGTTTGGATTGGATCATGTCGATACGCCGTTCGCATATTTATATGCATGAGGCGTGACATTTGCGTTGATTGATCCAGTTGCGATGATCGCAATTTTGTGTTAGCAACATCGTTGTTTTTTTTTAATTTCTTTCGTTTTATTTTATTTTTTTAATAATAGATCCGTACGAGTTGATTCATATTGCAATGATCATGTTAAGTGTAACAATTTACCCTTTATCAATTTGAGTTAATTTTTTTTAAATGATCCAACGTCGTTATGTCTTTTATTGTAAATTATATTTTTATTTCTTATTTATTTCTGATTTAGGTAGAAACTAATTAACTAAAAATAATAATCTTTTTTTTAATTCCTAAAATACAATTTTATTTTTAAAATTAATTATTAATTAGATTTTAAATTTCTTTCTTTTTTATAAAAATAAATTATTCATAAAAAAATCAATTAATTAGTTTCACTAAACAAATATTAAATATTTCCCTCTCTCAAATTCTTTTTCCCCGATTTTACTTTCTTTGTCATTTATAATTCCTAGAACAATTGTATAGGATGCACAAAGCCTTGTAATAGCTAGATTTACTTTTCTCGTACGATTTTCATAAATATTGTAACTGCCTATGGGATGTAATAGCGTAGAAATTTTTATTCTTTCCGCACTTTATTTTCTGCAAGGGTTTTCTAATTATGTAACTCTCTCAAAGCCTTGTAATAGTTTAATTAGGGTTTTTACCTTCTGCACCTTATAAACTGCTAGATGTATGATTAATAGGATTGTATGGCAAGATTAATTAAAATCAACTGTTAGATCACACTAATCCAAGATCGAATAATTAAATACAACACACTTTTCACACATACACCCTTAGGGTTTCACCTCTTATTGCCTTACAAAATGGTCAAGTCCCTCGAACGTATGGGTGTCTTAGCACGGTTTCCTAATTAAAAATCATCAAGTCCCCTAGAACAAAAGACCATAGTCCCTCGATGACCCTTCAAGTTACCTACGAACAAATGATCTAATCTCTCGATGACCCTACGGAAAAATGATGATAGTCCATTCGAATTGCTAAGATACCCTTACATGTTGTCTTCTATGACCATACGATGACCCTACGTCCGTCTCTTACATCCAAGGATAAGACTACTTACTAACTAATAGTAAGGACAGTTCTATCCCTAAGGAAAGAAAAATAACATGAACAACCTTGAGTAGGTAGGAAGCCCTTAACTGCTTGCTCACCATTTCAAAAGCAAAAAAATACTCTTTACACCTCACTTTTTCAAAATTTTCCAAAAAAAACCCTTTGTATACATTCATACGAGAATCATTACAAAGGTGGACTTTTTTTAAATACACCACCACTATTTTCAAACAAAGTATGTGAGATAAGCAGTTAAAAACCCATGGATAACCATGGATACAAAGGGTACTAACACATTCCCTTTGTATAACTTACCCTCCAAACTCAAAATCTAAACCAAGGTCTTTCATGTTCTTTTCACCTTTCCTACTTGGATTAAAGAAAAGTCGGTGGCGACTCTTGCTATCCGCAACATAGTTTTTGTAAAAACAAAAATGACAAAGTCAGTTCTCCCACCGTGTTACAGAACTGACGACTTTGCTGGGGAACACTAATTAAAAGAGGGGTACCTTAGAGTTAGGACACTTTACTTGTTTGAATTAATTGATTTATTTTTTAAGGGTACTTGTTGTGGGGCTATTGTGAGAAAGATCTTATCCTGATTCTAGTGTATCTTAGGTAAGTAGAAATAGACCAAGGAAACTATACGGCGTATACTGATATGGTTGATCTGGTGGCTACAATTAGTGTGACATCTTGGTTGGTACTGATGTTCTTCAAGTCAGTTGAGGATAATAGCAGGCGGCCATATGGTGTCATTAACACTAACTTCCCTTTAGAACCCTAATTGACCCATCTTGGCCATTAGAAAGTAGTGAGATAGTCGGCTTTGGTGCAGTCTAAAATTGGTTGATACTCGATGCTACACTCATTAAGATTCTAATCTTGGGATGTTTCGGTTGGCAAGCCAGTTGCCACACTGAACTACAACCTTTGAGAAGAATCAATAATATTGAGATCCCTAGAACCCGGTTATTATTGCTAGGACAGGTTGAACCAACTAAACTTCAGTCGGGAGGGTACTTACCTATGAACTTTATGCAAGCCTTTAAACCTAAGGCTCTTGTGTGACTTGTTTGTGTTTGTCATCTGCTTGTTTTGAACATAACATCATGACATCATAACATAGCATTTTCACTAACTATTTCAAGGACCAAAGGATTTATCTTTGTTCTTTGTTGCAGGTTATGGCTGCCGCTCGCAGAAATATTATCTGAATCAACTTTGCAAGGATAATTTCCAAGTTTAAGGAATTAGTCTCAAATGTTTTTATTTTCCTTGTAACTTTTTCTTGTTTTTCCTTCATTGTAAGTCCAAGGGGCAGTTATATTTTGAACTTACTAATAAAAGTTTTGTTTCTGTTTTTCTTTAACAAATTTAAATCCTATGAGGTCCTTGAAAATATTGCACATGCATTTACATGCAATACCATTG
This sequence comes from Lathyrus aphaca, assembly GCA_963966055.1. Taxonomy (NCBI): domain Eukaryota; kingdom Viridiplantae; phylum Streptophyta; class Magnoliopsida; order Fabales; family Fabaceae; genus Lathyrus; species Lathyrus aphaca. The sequence goes on along the minus strand of OZ014524.1, from coordinate 115,869,610 downwards.
CATAACAGGTTTCTGTAACAGTTTTCTTATCTTCTTGCTGCTTATTTCAGTTGAGATGGCTCTCGAACAGACTGTCAAAGATCTCCAAACCCAGAACGTCCAATTCCAAGAGATGATCCTGAATTTGTCCAAGGGATAAGAAGAACTGAAAGCACTCCTGACCAAGAAGAAGAAGAAAACAAGAAAACCAGTTGGCTTCATTAACATGGGTAGGAGACTCAGAGGTTAAATAAAGACAGACGATGAGGTCGAAAATCCTGGAGATGAAGATTCTATGAAAGAAGAAGGTAGTCAACATGGTACTGTTGTGGATTCTGATCAAGAGGAGAATTATTACTATGATTCAACCGGTGATGAGAAGTACAAGTTACTGGAAGACCGTGTGAATGCCATGGAGTTGCATAATACATCTGGTTTAGATTTTGAAGATTTGAGTCTGATTTCTGGAGTTGTCATCCCTCTTGGATTCAAAGTTCCTACTTTTGTGGTATATGATGGTGTTTCGTGTCCGAAGTTACATTTGAGGTCTTATGTCCGAAGGATCCAACTACATTCTGCAGATAAAAAGTTGTGGATTCATTTCTTCCAAGAATGTTTATCCGGAGTTCAATTAGAATGGTACCACCAACTTGAGAATACCAACATTCGTGCTTGGAAGGATCTTGCTGAAGCCTTCTACAAATAATACCAATATAACTCTGATTTAGCGCCAACTCGTATGCAACTCCAAAGCATGTCCATGGACTCTAATGAAAGTTTCAAAGAATATGCTCAAAAAGAGATCTTGCAAGCAAGGTTCAACATCCTTTAAATGACATAGATTTGGTTGACATGTTCATGAGTACGTTGACTGGTCCTTTCTATAGTCATCTAATTGGAAGCTTGTCATCTGGTTTCACTGAGATGATAATGACTGGAGAATATGTTGAAAGTGGAATACGAAGTGGTAAAATATAAGTGGATATCTCTTCAAGTAACACCAAGAAGCCATCTAAAGAGAAAATGAAATCCAATGTTGTGTACGACCAACAGGGTCGTAATAAGAACAACCATAACCAATTCGTGGGAGCAGTTCTGATATTTAATCCTGCACCTGCAACATAAAATCAACAATGAAATAATCAGCATAAGCAGGACGCACCTATAAGACAATTTACAAAGATCAATATGTCGTTGGCTCAGGCACCGCAACAAATGTTGAAAGAGGAGTTGATTACCTTGAAAGACCCTCCTCAGAAACCTAATACTTCCTCTCCTCGCTCTAATCCCAATGCAAGGTGTGCATATCACTCCAACTGTCCTGGACATGACACTAATAGTTGTTGGGCATTGAAGAATAAGATTCAAGACATGATTGACGAAGGAGTCCTCGAGGTTACGCAAAAAGACTAGATTGAATTCTTCTATCGTCCATCAAACATCGAAGCTACCAGACATCTGAAGTGACAAGTTTAAAGGATGAGGCTTTGAGAACATTTGAATTTTCATTTGTAATTTCTTCTGTTGGCTTAAACACTTACTATTATGTTAAACTTTTGTTTTCATGTTAATGCATTGCATATGTTTGTTTTGAATTAATCCATTTGTTTCACTATATTTAAACTATTCTTATTACTTCTCTTTTGTGATATTTAACTCTTGTTAAAGTTGTAAGCCTTTAGAGGGATGATGACGAAGACGATACCATAATTTCATATAGTATGCTTTTGAACAGACTATGCTGACGATGTGCATGCATTGTTTCGATTCCTAAACAATGGAAATATAAGGAAGTTAATCCCTAGTCAAACCTTTTGAGCCTATGAAGTAGGAGTTTTCATTCTCACGCAAATTAAAACCCTTAATCATAACCTGGGGCAGGGTAGTTCCTCGGATAACTAATTTATGCCAGTTGACCCTTTTGTACACAACTAATGATGGTTCCCTATATTAACTAAGTCCGACAGTCAATATCTAGCAAAAGAAAAGCTCACTAAGTCAAAATCTATGAAGGAGACTTAGTAAAAATTGAGACATCCTGCTGACTGTAATCTTGAAACAAACAGTTCAGGCAAAAGGAAGGGATAACAAAGTCAAGAGAAAAAGAGGTCACTACAAATCCTCAACAACAAAAAATGACTGGCTTTTCAAATAAACTTTTGCCAGTGTTACAATTACAAACTCTTTTGGAGCCTCAATGCATAAGTTAACTGAACTTAGGACTGAAGAACATCACGAAGGATGGGTTGGATACAAATAAAATTTGAGCCTATCCTTTGTTTCTTAAACCGTGAACCAGGCCACATTACAACCCTTTAAGAGTCCTAACTGAAGCATGGTTAGTTCGAAAGCGTAATGCTACAAAAAGGTATCCTGACTCCTTTAGGGCTTATTATAAATCTTGAGTTAATATCACAGTTTTTACAAACACTGTCTTGCTAAAATAATTATTTTTCAAAACTTCAAGACAGACATAAGCGTTGCATTTTGAATATCATTGTTTGCATATAACTAAGTGTTTGACAGCAGAGAAGCTTACATGATGAACATTCAATAAACCAAAGTCCTCCCGACAGACAAAGTTGCTTCCTGGGCCTGACTCAGTTGGATCAAAGCCAATGTATATAAGGGGCACGATCACTATCTTCCAATCAAGGGGGCATGCCATGTTATTGTCCAATTTATCCGGGGAAGTCAGGTCAAGATTCAACGACGCTTAATAGCCAGGGGGAGATCTCCTCATCTGAATTGTCATAAGTAACATTACCGAGTTTATGATGCCAGGGGCATGTTATTATGGGGCATCCCGTTTATTTCTCTTGAGGAAACTCCTTTCAAATACTTCTATTCTAGGAAAAATCATCCTCATCTAGGAGCAACGCTTTCTTTTCAAATCTAATCATATCAAATTCAGCGGCAAGCTCCTTAACCATTACCTGGGGAGTACACGATCCACTACAGTTTGAAAACACATTCCTGTCATTACATTGCCTTGATATTGGATTTCAGAAAAAGAAATTCGGGAAATTAATTGTCTGTGTCAATAGTATCAGATGGTGTCAGTATCATGTCTTTGAATTCAATCATGATAATTCCTAGAAAATTACTCGGGGAAGTCGTGATTATCAGAAGTTCTGAATCCATTGATTACTATGAATGAATATTTACTTTCAAATATGATTGATGTTTACCAAAATGCATTAAATTACAATAATAACATTTACTAAGGACTCTTGGAGGTTGGAATCCCCAGCAGAGCTCATGTCCAACATATATCCACAGGCTCATCCCCACATGGTAATCTCTACAGAGTTGTTCCAGCAAATCATTTCAAGCAGTCTCTTCCCCAACATAGGTTGTATTTCCAACACTACAAAGCCCTGACAAGATTCTCTTCTCCAACAGAATTCAATTAAGCCTGCTATCCCCCAGAAGGGTTGACACCTGGTCAAATAGTACATCGGAGGAATGTCCGTCTCTTTTATCCCAAGTCAGGGTATTTAGGAATCTAATATTTTAATAAAAGTACGACGAACTGAAGTCGAAATAGCCCAAGTATAATGTTCAGAAACAAGACGAGAATGATGGCTTCATATTCCCCAACAACAAACCTGGATTTATTTTCCCCAGCTATTTTGTTACACGAAACTATTAATGCGCTTCAACTACATAATTCATTCATACATCATTTACAACATATTATGGCATACACATCCATAATGCATACAACATTCTCATTTAAGTTAAGAACTTCGTGCCATGCATTACATACATCAAATGACCTTGCATAAAACTAACTTTTCCTTTTCAGGATGGGTCGCGGTCAGATGAACATTGTTGACTCCTAGAGACAGTTCAGAGACGACCGAGACGAAGATCTAGTTCTGATACTTAGTTCAAGATTTTCTTTTTCCAAAGACAATACAGTGTTGATCGAGACGAAGATTTAGTTCTGATACTTAGTTCTGATATTTTCCCGAGACAGTTCAGAGACGATCGAGATGAAGATCTTGTTCTAATACTTAGTTCATAATATTTTTTCCAGAGACAGTTCAGAGACGATCAAGACGAAGATCTAGTTTTGATACTTAGTTCTGATATTTTCCCGAGACAGTTCAGAGACGATCGAGACGAAGATCTAATTTTGATACTTAGTTCATGATATTTTTCTTTCCAGAGACAATACAAAGACGATCAAGACGAAAATCTAGTTCTGATACTTAGTTCAGGGTATTCTCCAGAGACATTTCATAGACGATCGACACGAGGATCTAGTTCTGATACTTAGTTCGAAATATTTTACGAAGACAGTTTAGAGACGATCGATACGAGGATCTAGTTCTGATACTTAGTTCAGTAACAATATTCAGATAGAGTCAAACATAGACACTTTCTGATACTCCTATCAATAGATACTTTGGATGACATCTATAAGTCCATCTCCAAATACTCCAAATGACATCTCTAAGCCCATTCAAGCAATACAATCAACCAAAAGTATTACCTTGCGCACCGGCGAGTGCAAATTTTTGGGCTTAAGTGTTCAATCCTCTTCCACCTTAAAGTCACGAATGGCGTACATGTCAATCTAACTCCTCAGGTTTCAGAAAATTGAACATGGGCAGTTGTTGTACCCCAAAATTTGCCCTCAGATTTTTAAATCTAACTGACTTTTTTTTTGTTTCGCATTCATTTGCATCATCTTTATAGCATAGCATGTAATTTTTCTTAATATTAGCCGGAATAGTTTCTCGGAATTTACAGACAGACTGGTCAAATTAATTTTCAATTGTGCCTAAAACCAGTAAACGAAAAAATGTCACATTTAAATTTGCAAATGTCAGTATTATTAATCTGCGGTTCATGTAGATTAACCTGACATGCTAAAAATATTTTTACGACTATTTTTGGTCGTATGTTGATCAGTCTGAGCAGCTTAAACGGTCATAATTTTTATTTCAAAATCCGACCAAACGCTGTATTTTTTCGAGTCATTTATTTTGTGCAGATCAATTTGATGTATTTATTTTATTTTTTCGAGTACTTTGGCGCCCGACTTTTATTTTTTGGATCCGTTTATTTTTACATTGTGTCTAGAATAAATAAATAAATAAGAGTATTAGTTTTAATTTTAATTTTAATTATTTTAATTATTTAACTTTATTCAGTTTTTAATTTAATATTTTATTTGAGTTTTAAAATAAACATTTAGGCTCATTATCACTAACCCTAATGTGTCCAATATATACATAACTTTGTTGCAACAAGAAAAGGGAGACTAAAAGAAAAAGAAAAAAGAGAGTGTGTGGTTTATGTGTAGTTTTTATACATAGGTTCATACTAGGTTTTAAATTTCTTTCTTTTTCATAAAAATAAATTATTCATAAAAAAATCAATTAATTAGTTTCACTAAACAAATATTAAATATTTCCCTCTCTCAAATTCTTTTTCCCCGATTTTACTTTCTTTGTCATTTATAATTCCTAGAACAATTGTATAGGATGCACAAAGCCTTGTAATAGCTAGATTTACTTTTCTCGTACGGTTTTCCTAAATATTGTAACTGCCTATGAGATGTAATAGCGTAGACATTTTTATTCTTTCCGCACTTTATTTTCTACAAGGGTTTTCTAATTATGTAACTCTCCCAAAGCCTTGTAATAGTTTAATTATGGTTTTTACCTTCTGCACCATATAAACAACTAGATGTATGATTAATAGGATTGTATGGCAAGATTAATTAAAATCAACCGTTAGATCACACTAATCCAAGATCGAATAATTAAATACAACACACTTTTCACACATACACCCCTAGGGTTTCCCCTCTTATTGCCTTACAAAATGGTCAAGTCCCTCGAACGTAGGGGTGTCTTAGCACGGTTGCCTAATTAAAAATCATCAAGTCCCCTCGAACAAAAGATCATAGTCCCTCGATAACCCTTCGAGTTGCCTACGAACAAATGATCTAGTCCCTCGATGACCCTACGGAAAAATGATGATAGTCCATTCGAATTTTTAAGATACCCTTACATGTTGCCTTCTATGACCATACGATGATCCTACGCTCGTCCCTTACATCCAAGGATAAGACTACTTACTAACTAATAGTAAGGACAATTTTATCCCCAAGGAAATAAAAATAACATGAACAACCTTGAGTAGGTAGGAAGCCCTTAACTGCTTGCTCACCATTTCAAAAGCAAAAAATACTCTTTACACCTCACATTTTCAAAAATCTCCAAGAAAACTCCTTTGTATACATTCATACGAGAATCATTACAAAGGTGGACTTTCTCTAAATACACCACCACTATTTTCAAACAAAGTAAAGTGAGCTAAGTAGTTAAGAGCCCATGGATAACCATGGATACAAAGGGTACTAACACCTTCCCTTTGTATAACTTACCCCCCGAACTCAAAATCTAAACCAAGGTATTTCCTGTTCTTTTCACCTTTCCTACTTGGATAAAAGAAAAGTCGGTGGCGACTCTTGCTATCCGCAACATAGTTTTTGTAAAAACAAAAACGACAAACTCAGTTCTCCCACCGCGTTACAGTGGGGAAAACCTAGTTTATAATTGCGGGGGCAGGGGATGCTACTACCCGTCTATATTCACCCCCGCCCCGCCCGATCTTATGGAATTACTTTATTACTCTTATTTAAATGATTGGGTTCAGGTGTGGGCAAAGCTAAGATCGGCATGACGGTCATTCTTCTTTGTAATTATGTAAGGGTTGCGGCCTTATCTGTACCCCACACAAATTTAGTGGAAAGCAACAAATCGGTGAGAGAAACGATGAGAGTGGCGTATTGTCAAACAAATCGACGATAAAATCCAGTCAATCCCAAAAATCCTCAGACTGTCGTGAGACAACGTGGTTGGGACCAATCTAAAATGGCCTTCACCTTGTCTAGATCAGGTGCAATAGTACCCATTAAAATCACATGGCCTAAATAATGAACCTTATCAACTGCAAAAACACATTTTTTATGAATTAGTTGAGATGCAGGATCTCCCTGCAAGGTCATTGATGTGTCATTATGAGCAAATGTGATGGGGAATGGAAAAATTAGCCTGAATGGGACCTAAAGTGTGTAACCACGCCATGCCGAGGACAACGCCGACCCCTACCATAGGAAGTAAATAGAAAGGTAGGTTAAAGGGTTTGTCTCAAAGGACAATTCGAACATTGTTTCATATTCCTTCACATTGTAAATGGGAACCATTTCCCGCCATAACAGATAATTGAGGTATTAGGGTGGCTTTAAGATTAAGATGGTGTGCAATGCGAGGTTGCATTATATTATGTGTGTTTCTAGTATTAACTAGTACCATAATTGATAAACCACCATGAGTCCTTTGAATTTGAGAGTTTGATGGGAAAATTGACCAGTCAATGCTTGAGTGGACAGTTGAAAATAAGTATCATCATGATCTGTCTAAATTTCTATTCAATGTTGGCCTCAAAAGAAAGTTGTGATTCCATAGAGCCATATTTAGCCAAAAAGTAGTAAAAATCTACCAGAGGAGCATTTATGACAAGGGAAAAAAGTCTCATCACAATTAAAACATAACCCTTTAGCCTTTTTCTCTTGTAATTGGGCTTGGGATAGTCTTTTAATGGGTACTCGCGTGGGAGGGGATGATGTATTGAATTTTGGAAGGAATTGAACTCTGTGGAGTAGTAGTAGAAATGGTTTTTGAGGTAGAAGGTGTGGTATAATTGGGGTGAGGTTTTGTGTATGGGTTAACGCAAGGTTTAATGAATTTGGACTTACCATCTTTGAGTTTTGATTCTATAAATTTTGCAAGGCCAATAGCTTGAAATATTGAGACTGGTTTATGAATTGTCATTTCATTACGAATTTCAGTAGACAACCCAGAAATAAAACAATTTAAAATTGCATCTTACGGTAAGCCAACAACTTGATTGCCTATTTGCTCAAACTTGATTTAATAATCCACAACAGACCAATCTTGGGTTAATTTGAATAATTCAGTTTGATGATTATCATAAGTCGATGAACCAAAATGCAATTCTAAAGCTTTAGTGAAAGAACCATAATCTGTTAATAATTGATTTTGATGCATCCATTTAAACCAACCCAAAGCATCACCTTTCATGTACAATGATATTAAAGGTAATCTATTTTCTGGAGGCAATTGATAAAAAGTGAAAAATTGACCACCTTAAAATAATCACTCTAACGGGTTTGAACCATCAAACAAAGGTAGTTCCAATTTAGGGGTTCAAAAAGGGGGTAATAGGGGAATTTGTGAAAGGGGGGGGGGAGTATTGAGCTTGGTGGAAAAAAGGAATAATGTAATTTTGTGTGGTTGTAAAAGTTGTTGGGGTAGTGATCTAGGGTAGGTAAGGTGGTGGTTGTTGTGCATCAGTTATTCTCATTGTTGCAGGAACAATAGGTGTTATAGGTGTATGCGAACAAATTGTAGAGTGTCTAGTAGGGGTGTTGGCAGGGGTATCAACATGGGAAACACGGGTTATTCTCATTGGGTGTAGAGGTAAGGTTTTGAGTTATACCTCGTGAACTAGCTGATGTATGAACAGTTGCAAAATGTTGTTGCTCCTTTTGTGCAACTAACTTGGTTAGAATGGATATGATTGATTTGTATCGTGTGTCTGTAACATGTTTTTCACTGTCCATCCTTGTGTGGATTTGTCCAACATGTTGTTGCAGATCTGCATAGCGTTGTGAAACCTTTCATCAAATTGTTGTTAGGTCTAATTCATGGCATTGTCAAGGTGTATATGGATTGTTTGAATATTTTCTTTTATAATTTCTCTAAAAGAAAGGTTAGGAGGTTTGGAAGAAGCCATAAGTGCAAGAGATAAAAGCACCAATGATAAATTATGTTAAGGTAAAAAATAGATGAAATTAAAATAACATAAAATAAATATTCAGATCTTTCATAGAAGACTCAAACTTCGAAGAACTTACATATAAATAACTATGATTAATTCTACTAATTGGGCCATGGGCCAAAAAAATATATAAGACAACATAATATAACTAGTGTATAATACTAATTGAAACCCCTGTTAATAATAAAAATCTGTAAACCAAACGGATTTCTTCCTTTAGTGAGCCTTTTAATTTCCTTATGCTAAATCTATTCCATTAAGACTCTCTTGCCTTGTATGGAGGCTATGCAGAATAAAATTGCTACCAAAGACGATCTATTCAAGAAAGGTATCATCGTCATCGGTCATGAATAATTATTAGGTTTGTTAAAAAAAAAAAACATTAATTGAATTGAACCGCCAAACTATACCAAACCGAAACCAAATTGAACCGAAATTTTAACCGAATTGAACAAAAACGAAAATTAAAAATAATAAAAACAAGTTTTATTTTTAAAAAAAAATAAAACTTGAAAAATAATTTAATGATTCAGTTCTATTAAATCAATTATTTTGGTTCGATTCGATTCTAACTAAAAAATCCAATTGCTCACCCGTCTGACGGCCCTCGATAGATGCCTCGCCGTGAGACAGTAGTTATAGGAATGACGATGAGTTTGGATTTATTAACATAAGAAAATTTTGATTAACAGGTCAATTTTATTCATGCTCATTATATATACATAAAACTATAATGAGTTAATGTTGTTTTATATAGGTAATATTACAATGAACTTTCTCATTATAATTTTTCTCCAATATAGAAATACAAATCGTTTATTTTTGTGGGAAAGCTTTTAGTAAGTAGAAGCAAACATAATCACAATCTCAATCTCAAAACTCATATGCAACAACGAGCCAAAAAACCTTAAACCTTAAGAAATTCCATGATGTATGTGTTGAAAGCATTACAATGGACTTTGAAACCTTGGAATCCAGCACCTTTAGCAAGATCCTCAAACTCTTTCTGTGTTCTCTCTTTCCCACCTGGATTATGAGCCAACATGATAACATCAATGTGAACAACACCTTTTGTTGCCAAACTTGTGTCTGGTGCCACTGGAAGAATGCATTCTGCCACAATCACTTTTCCATTTGCAGGAAGCGCCTCATAACAGTTCTTCAAAAATTTCAAGCAGTGCTCATCACTCCAATCATGACAAATCCACTACATGCATATACAAACATATCATCAATCATTACCATATGTTAGGACTAATGACACAAAATAGACACTAAACACCGAACACAATAATATGTCACTGATATCAGTTGCGACACTAACATGTGTTAGACACCAGATATAAAATGTACCTTCATAAAAATAGCATCGGCCTTGGGAACACTGACGAACATGTCTCCACCAACATGCTCCACTCCGGGATAAGAAGGAGCGTCTTCAATGACATGAGGCAAATCGAAATTGATCCCTTTAATAGTGGGATATTTTGAGACAATGGTGTTAATTACAGCTCCGGTACCACCACCTACATCAACAAGAGATTTAAGGCCTTGGAAACCTGTGTAGGTCTCAAGAATTTTCTTCATTGTGATGGTGGAGTGATCAGACATTCCCTTGTTGAAAACTTTGTTAAACCTTGGATCTGTTCCATGGTATTCAAAGGCTGTCATTCCATAAGCTTTGTTGAATGGAATTCCCCCATCAAGGACAGCGTCTTTAAGGTGGTACCTACAATAAATAAAAAGTAGATGCATTTTATATAGTTGAATTAATCACAATCTTAATTATAAATTGAATTAATAAACTATACGTCAAATAAGTGTATATGTATTGTTGCAGAACTAGAATTGTCCAATTGCTATTGGAAGCTTTAGAAAAAGATTATGGTTCACTTTCCATTGGTGGTGGGTGAAATGTATAAATGGTGGGGTTAGTTGGTGACCATTCAAATTGGTGGTCCCTTTCTGCCATCATATTTTGTGGACAAATAGTAGCTGTATGACACCTCATTCAAGATAACTCAATTATTAATTTACACGAGTTAATTGCTTCTCAAACACTCGCTACTTACCATTTTGTTTTCTATGATATTATATTATGATGTTACTTTTTGAATTTAATTATTTTGACTTTAAGGTAATAATACTTAACAAAATTTAAGGTATCAAAGAATCATTATTAATGTTAGGAATAATTATCTATACACCAAAACTGTGAGTTCCATTCAGCGATCAACATGCATTATTGTTGAATCTTTTAAAAGAGACTTTTGTTACTTATTATAGTTCTCTCCACTTAAAAAGTAATTTCTATAGTTATGCCTTAAGGATACCCAATTTATTAAATTTATAAAAAAAAGCCTATACACTATAGTTGTAAACTTTCCATCTAAATGAAAACGCTTTAATTATTTAATATAGTTATTACCTAATTGTGTTTTATTAATGATCATTGCGTCTCAAAGGTTACATCTTAAAATAATGTATATTAGTATATATGAAATTTAAGGTTTCCAACCCTGTCAGAAGAACAAAAAGAATGAAATTTAAGTAAATTTTATTTCTACAAACTAACTATGATAGATCTTTATAGTTATCATCAATTTAAGCCACCACATATCCATCATCATGCTCATATAAAAGCTTATTTCTAAAATTTATTTATATATGCAGTTCTTAATAGCAATAAAACAGAGTAAAAAACAGAGCAAAAACAGAGTAAAAAACAGAGTAAAAGCAGAGTGTATAAGAAATAGTGAAAATACCAGCTTTCCATGAGTACTTTATCCTGATTCATGAGATTAAGAGCAGAAATAGAAACACCATCTTCATTCTTAACCAAGTACTTAGCAACAGTAGCCAAACCATAGAGTCTCTCAACCTTTCCATCTTCTAGACTCCTTAAACTGCAAGTAAGAATATTGTAACAAGCCAATAGCCGCAAGATACGGTCCAACATAACAGGTGCATCAGGGTTCTTTGTTGGAAGCTGAGAAGCAATATCCACAGGTGAAATATGAGCACCAGGACCAGATTTAGCTATGATTTCTAAGAGATCAAGTTCAAGAGCTGTTTTTAAGACCATTGGAAGAACAGAAGCACTTGCTAGCTGCATAGCGAAGAGGTTTGCTTCTTCGTCTGAGATATGGGTTGGTGTTATTTGTGTTTCGTTTGTTGTTATTGAACCCATTGTTGTTTTGGTAAGGTTTGAGGATAGTGTGGTGTGATTGGAAGAAGAATGGTGATGGATTACAATGTGGCTTTGTGTTGTGTTATATAGAAGAACAACAACGTATGAGAAAAATGTTTGGTTGGGTTTGGTGTGTTGGTTCTATCTATTTTGATATGGGTCCCACTCACCAACCACGTGTAGGACCCACGAAGAGAAATCATGAATTTGTGTTAATAGTAGTGTAATGTATCATATATGTTGATGCTGATTTGTGACAATGAATATTGGTGTGAATTGAAAAGGACCATAGAAAGAAGAATAGTATATCAATTTGCTTACTTCAAAACAACTGAAAATTTGATTTTAAGAAATAATTTCTACCCTCAATTACATTTATAAACATCCAGACTCTTCCACACTCAATTCGAACGATATTTCATAATCATAATGATTAAGAAAATTTGATATCAATTGAAAAATTGATGTTAAAAGACGTATATACCTCCCTCCTTAACGGGAGTGAGAAATGATAAATTCTGATATCCAAAATGAATAATATCTCGTAATCACATTGATTAATAATATTTGGTAGTTTGCATTATATTTGATCTCTCATTTATAAGCAAATTGAAATGACATTTAGTCATTGGTTGAGTTCTAGAAGCCACTATTTAGGAGCATACAAAAGTCTTGTTAGAGTAAACACATGTGTTAGACTTTACTCTTTAAGAAAAAGTTGTACAATATGGTAAGGGGGGCTTTTCTCTACTCAACAAGTATTTTTGTTTATTCTACTCAACAAGTATTGAAAAGAAGACATCAAAGGCATTTATTCTACTTTCCTAACGTGTAACTATCGAGTAGAAGAAGCTTTTGCCCAATAGTCAGCTTTTGTGTCTACCATAACTAGCTCTTTATAGAAAAGTAGTATTCCCAACCATACTTTTCTCTTCATAGAAACTAGTATTTTCATCCGTATCTATTATATCTATTTTTTAAAATTCAATTTCAATAGTAAGAACTTTTAAAATTGTTCTTTCTCTATAAATTTTTTATATTAATAAAAATATATTTTAGTAATTAATTAATATTTACTTTTTTTCATTCTCATTTCCTACTATATCATATAAGTGACATTCATTTAGCATTCTCCACTAATTAAATTATAATTAAATATTACATATATTTATTCTTTCTCTTCATTCAAATTTCAAATCTCTCATATTTTTTCTCACACTTTCGCACTCTCATTTTAATTTTTTTTCTCCACGTATTTATTATCACTAAAAATACTAATAATCTATTTTTTATTTTAATAAAATTAAAAATTTATTTATCTCACGGGTAACTTATCAACATAATATCTATTTTATTTTAATTAACATTTATCTTAATTTGAGAGACAATTTTTTTTGTTTCTTTCTCCAATCTCAATTTTTTTTATATAATCATTTAATATAATTTAATTTATATGTTTTTATTTTACAATTAAGTATATCATTTTAATTTTACATTTGTATCTAAATACATTTTATATCGCATCAAATAATTTTTTTATCTCACGGGTCATTATCACATCAAATTTTTTTTTTTTTTATCTTTCTTCATCTCCCAAGTCATTTTTTACATTTGTATTTTAAAAAAAAAGCACTAATTTGTATCTAAATACATTTTTTACATTTGTCTTTCTCCATCAAAATTTACATTTTATATTAAATCAAGTATTCTTTATATTTCATGGGTCACTATAAACATAATACATGTTTTATTTTAATCAATAATTATCTTAATTTGAAAGATAAAATCATTATTATCAAATACTAAATATTTCTTTTTTTTTTCATCTCACGAGTTCTTTTTTTCTATTTGTATTTTAATACAATTGAATTTAAATAATTATTATTCATTTAAAAATAAATAGCTAATTTCAAATTTAAATACTCATATGAATACATTTATAACGTTCCAATGCACATTTAAATATATTTTATATCGTATACAATGATTTTACCCGTGCGGGAGCACGGGTATCTTACTAGTTTTCAAATTAAAAAAAAGAGTCTTAGAATTGTTGGAATTAACCAAAACCTGTGGGAATTCTGTAGCTATCACGCAGTAGAAACGTTAAAAGAAAGAAGAAGAAAATTAGAGAAGAAAATTAGGGTTCTTGAGAAATTTGGAAAAGATGAATGTTGTTGCCCACAAACCGTGGGACTTTCTTTCTCTTATTGCTACTCACTCTACAACTGCAGAACTGTGAGTGAAAATAATATTGTGTTAATTTTACAATGAGAGAAACTCCCTATTTATAAAATTAGGTTTGTTTGCATCTCAAGACAAAGCCCAAAACTATAACAACATAAAATATCTATTTTGAATTAAATCTAATCTAGATCAAATCAATTTTTCCTTCTATCGAGAAACCTGCTTCGACACAAGGAATTACAATTTAACACACCACTTAATTCATTGTGTCTAAGCTATCTACGTTCATCATAGACCTTAGCTTCTTGAATACTTCGACCTGCACTCCATTCATCATGATATATGCAATTTGATTCTCAGTTCTGCAGTGTTTCATATTCATCTTCCCATTTGCTACATGCTCTCGAAGATAATGAAACCTCATTTCGATGTGCTTGCTTCGACCATGCGTTATCAGACTCTTCGCCAGATTGATAGCTGACATGTTGTCGATCTTCATGGTGATTACTCCAAGACTCTTTGATGTAATCTCTTCAACCAAGTTCACCATCCATGTTGCTTGACATGCCCAAAGAGAAGCAGTTGTGTATTCTGCTTCGCATGATGATAATGTCACTACTAGCTCTTTTCTCGAACTCCAAGCAACTGGTGCACCACCTAACATAAACACATATATAGCTGTGGATTTTCGATCCTCAGCATCACTACACCAACTGGAATCTGTGTATCCCACTAACTTGCATTTTCCCTTCATCAGCTGCTAGAAACAAAATTCCATAGTCGAGAGTTCCTTTCAAATACCTTAGTATCCTCTTCGTCGCTGCTAGGTATGATATATTTGGCTACTGCATGAATCTACTCACCATACAAACATTATATGTTAAGTCAGGCCTTATGTGACAAAGGTATCGAAGTGACTCAATAAGTCTTCTGTATTGGGTTGGGTCGACATCATCTTCTTCTAAATCCTTCGATAATTGCAATTTGGGCTCAGCTGGAGTCGAAGTTGGGTTGCAATCTTGCATCTCAAATCTCTTGAGTATTTTGCTTGCATATCTTCTTTGATGCATCAGCAAACCTCTACCACTCTTGTAGAATTCGATGCCAAGGAAATATGAGATATTTCTCAAGTCTGCCATTTCAAACTCCTCACTTAGGTCATGTTTGAAAACTTCAATCTCCTTTTTGCAACTTCCAGTTATCAACAGGTAATCGACATAGAGACATAGTATAAGCAATTCACTGTTGCTTCTTCTTACATACACTTCATGCTCAGTTGTGCACTTCACAAATTCCTTATCCCTTAGAAAATTGTCTGTCTTCTTATTCCAAGCTCTTGGAGCTTGCTTCAGTCCATACAAGGCTTTATGCAACCTGTACACCTTTCTTTCTTCGCCTTGTTTCACAAACCCAACTGGTTGTGCAACATAAACTTCTTCGTCTAAGGGGCCATTTAGGAATGCACACTTCACATCCATCTGACACATCTGCCATTTGTTCATGTTTGCTAGACCAACCACCAACCTGATTGTTTCGATCCTAGCAACAGGAGAAAATACTTCGTCGAAGTCGATTCCTTCCTTCTGAAGAAAACCTTTCGCCACAAGTCTCGCCTTGTGTCGAGTCACTTCCTCTCTGGGATTCAGCTTCACCTTGTATACCAACTTCACAATAATTGCCTTTTTGCCTTGAGGCAATTAGAAAAGTGACCAAGTGTTATTGACTTCGATGGACTTTATCTCCCCATTCATTGCTTTCACACACTTCAAATCTTTCAATGCCTCAACTGCATTGACAGGTTCAACATCTGCATAGAAAGCATAATGTACCAACTCACCTTATCCATCGACCATATCATCTGATGTAATCACACATTCCCTCAACCTTGCAAGCATGTGTCTTGTTCTTTGAGGTCTTCTTGGGCATGCTTCACCTATAAGATCTTCTCTTTGAACATCTCTTTCGACTTCACTATCTGGTTCTTCACATAAGATTTCAACTTAATCTTTCTTTACATTTTTAGTCCAATCCCATTCTTTAAGCTCATATATGATCACGTCCATGTTGATCACTACTTGCTTGTTCACTGGGTCGAACAACTTGTAACCTCTAGTCGAATGTTATGGTATCAGAATCATTTGACTACACTTGTCATCAAGCTTCCTTCTCAACTGATATGGAACATGCCTATGTGCTATAGATCCAAATACCTTCAGATGACTCAAGCTAGGCTTGACACCAGACCAACACTCTTCCGGTGTAACTCCTTCTAGCTTCTTCATCGGACATCTGTTTAAGATATATGTTGCAGTCGACACATATTCTCCCTATAGTTCTTTGGGTAGATGCTTGCCATTCAACATACTTCTCACCATGTTCATGATGGTCCGGTTCTTCCTTTCTGCAATTCCATTCTGATGTGGAGTGTATGGTGGCACCACCTCATGCACAATCCCTTCTTATACACATAATGCATCGAAATCTTTTGACACATACTCTCCACCACCATCAGTCCTCAAAATCTTGAGCTTTCGACCACTTTATCTTTCGACCATAGATTTAAACTTGGAAAATACCTCAATCACACCATTTTTCTTATCGATCAGGTAAGTCCATAATTTTCGACTAAAATTATCTATGAAAGTGACAAAGTACCTGTTACCTCCAATCAAATCCACCTGGATAGGACCATATACATCAGAGTATATAACTTCAAGAATTGCCTTCGACCTGCTTCCTGCATCCTTGTTGAAGTTATTCTTGTGTTGTTTCGACTGAACATATTCTTCACACACTTCATTTAGGATATTAATTTCTGGCAATCCTAAAACCATATTTCTTCTCTTAAAATCTCTGATGTCTTTGAAATTGAGATGACCAAGTCTATAGTTCCATAACCATTCATCTTTGTTGGATGCACTAGCAAGGCACTTATGCTCCATCATATTTAGTTCGATCTTGAAGGTTCTATTATGAGAAATTGGAGCCTTCAAGATTAACTTACCACCTGCGTCGACGACTCTCATCACCTTGTTTTTGACTGACACCTTGTAGTTCTTTTCGACCAGCTGCCCTATACTGAGCAAATTGCTCTTCATGCTTGGTATGTACAAAACGTTGGAAATTACTAACCTCTTGCCATCCTTCCTCTTAATCAGAACATCACCAATACCTTCAGCTACTAGAGTATTGTCATTTGCGAATTTCACCGTGTTCTTCATTGAGGGTTTCATGTTGACAAACCAATTTTTCCTTCCAGTCATGTGTGATGAGCATCATAAGTCCAAGTACCATTGATCTTGGAATCTCTCTTCATCTCTTGTTGTGACCATCAACAACATCTCTTCTTCATGTTTTGCCAGTTTAGCATCAGAATCTTGATTATTTTTCTTTTCTGGATAACCACTAAAATAGTGATCATACTTCTGACAATTGAAACACTGAATGTGACTCTTGTCTGGATTTCGACCACCACCTTTTCCTCTACCTGCAGCACCACCTTTTTGGTTGCTTTGGTTCCAGTGTTTTCTCAGATTCGACCAGTTTACTTCTTGCTGATTTTGACTAGTAGAAGTGTTATAGCCATCTCTGCCTTTGTTGTCGAACACCTTTCCTTTGCCTTTCCTATCTCTTGCTGATTGCGCCTGCAAAGCCACATCACTCTTTGATTTGCCTGTTGCTCTTTCAGCCATTCTTTGTTCATGAGATTCAAGTATCCCTTGAAGCTCTTCTTTAGTCACCTTCGACAAATATTTCGACTCTTTTATGGCTACTACCAGATGGTCGAACTTTGGAGCCAGCGGTCTAAAAATCTTTGAGACTACTGCTTTCGTCGTCAGCATTTCTCCACATACTTTGATTTGATTTACAAGTTTCGTAACTCTTGCAAAGAAATCTGCTATGCTTTCATTGTCTTCCATCTGAAGCAATTCATAAGCCTTTTTGTGAGTTTGTAACCTCACCTCTTTCACCTTCTCCACGCCTCCAAAAGACTTCTCAAGAATCTCCCATGCTTCTTTTGCAGAATCAACATCACTAACTTTTTCAAAGTTATCTGGATCAACACATTGATGGATTATAAAGAGAGTTTTATAATCTTTCTTATTCAATTCTTTGTACGCAGCCTTTTCCTCTTCCATTGCGTTCTATGCAAGCGTTGTTACTCCTTCCTTCACAAGATCCCATAAATCTTGATAACAGAAAACAACCTTCATTTGCGTGCATCAATTCTCATAGTTATCTTTCTAGAGAATCGGAAGACTCGCTGGAAAATGCCCATTCGGATGATTCATCGCCATCGCGTTTTTGCACTTGAATCTTTTTCCCTTGAATCTCTTCAACCGGAGCTATAAATACCAGATGTTGGAATTAACAAAAACCTATGGGAATTTCATAGCTATCACGCAGTAGAAACGTTAAAAGAAAGAAGAAGAAAAATATAGAAGAAAATTAGGGTTCTTGAGAAAATTGGGAAAGATGAATGTTGTTGCCCACAAACCGTGGGACTTTCTTTCTCTTATTGCTACTCACTCTGCAACTGCAGAACTGTGAGTGAAAATAATGTTGTATTAATTTTACAATGAGGGAAACTCCCTATTTATAGAATTAGGTTTGCTTGCATCTCAAGACAAAACCCAAAATTATAAAAGCCCAAAATATCTATTTTGAATTAAATTTAATCTAGATCAAATCAAATATTTTCTTCTGTCGAGCAACCTGCTTCGACACAAGGAATTACAATTTAACAAGAATGAGTAGCAAAGCAATCCCTTGTATTATATATTAATAGGCTCTTAATCAAAATATATAGAATTAGGGATAATTCTTGTGTTATATGGGAGCGAGGATAATTCTTATGTTATAGCAAAGCAATCCATATTTTTGTAATTCTGAAAGAGTTACGGGAGTCCGGCCTTAAATTGTCAAATTCTTTTTTTTTAATTAATTTTTTACCGTTTTTGGAGTGTAAAAAAATACAAAAAAATACAAAATTCTTATTTTATTTTATTAGATTAATTTTGGTGTTTTTTTCTGAATTTTTTAATCGTTTTTCTGCATTCTGTTTGTTTTTTACTATCAGGGACATTGTTGGCATTTTTACAATTGTTGTTGCATTGTTGCACATTAGTCCTGACTAATAGGTCTTCTTATTCTGATCTTTTTTATTTCGATCCTGAGGTAGAAATAACTTTGTACAGACGCGTAGAGCAGTCCAGACTAGCAATTGCTCACCACCCACAATTGATTCTGATTCAGATTACTTTCATAACTTGTTTGATTCAGATTCTGAAATTGTTTTTGATATGGCTGACCAAAGAACTTTAAGGCAGTTGGCTGACCCTGATGTGAATTATATTGGTTTATGCATTGAGTATCCTGAAAGTGATGTACCTTTTGAATTAAAATCTGGTTTGATACACTTGTTGCCAAAGTTTAATGGTCTTGCAGGTGAGGATATGCATAAGCAATTGAAAGAATTTCAGGTTGTGTGCTCTACACCATTGAGACATGAAGGAATCATTAAAGATCACATCAAACTCAGAGCCTTTCCATTCTCATTGCAAGGTGCAACAAAAGATTGGATATATTACCTTGAACCGAATTCTATCACAAGTTGGAATGCTCTGAAAAGACTGTTCTTAGAGAGATACTTTCCTGCCTCCATAGCTCCTTCAATCCGAAAAGAGATATGTGGCAATATACAAGACAATGAGTCACTTGCTGAGTACTGAGAAAGATTCAAGAAATTAGTGTCTAGTTGTCTTCAATAGATCACTGAGCAGTTGCTTATTCATTACTCTTATGAGGGTTTGTTTTCGATGGATAAAAACATACTTGATGCTGCTAGTGGCAGAGCACTCGTTGATAAAACTCCAATTTCCGCTAAGGCTTTGATTGAAAATATGTCTCTCAACTCCCAACAGTTCACAACCAGAAATAATTTGGTTCAAACCAAGGGTGTGAATGAAATTCAGATATCTTCCAACAAAGCTCTAGATACCATAATTGACGAGTTTACCTCTTTAGTGAAACAATTGGAAGTAGGTAAGACTTAAGCAGAAACTTGTGTCGTAGTTGTACTTCTCCTGAACACTCGACTGATACTTGTCCCATTTTGCAAGACGAACCAATCATTAAGTTGCCTCAAGCTTATGCAACAAACCTTTACAATCAAGGAAACAATTAGAACAGGTACAACAACACTTCTGACTTGTCCACTAATAAATATCACCCCAATTGGAGGAACCATCCCAACCTTCGATATGGAAACCATCATTCCACCCAACCAACAGCCACTCCCCAAGCTACCACTATTGCACCTTCTAGACCTTCATTAGAGGACCTTGTCAAGCAACTAACTGTT
Organism: Lathyrus aphaca; assembly: GCA_963966055.1. Lineage (NCBI taxonomy): Eukaryota > Viridiplantae > Streptophyta > Magnoliopsida > Fabales > Fabaceae > Lathyrus > Lathyrus aphaca. The sequence goes on along the minus strand of OZ014524.1, from coordinate 115,849,001 downwards.
AACAATCTTTAGTTTCAACAAAGAACAGAATCTAGTATTCAAACCTTGCTGACACAGATTGAAGAGCTTGCCACCTCAATGAATGTTATGCAAGCCCAAGGATCGAACCAACTTCCTGCCTAAACAGTTGTAAATCCAAAGGGTCATAATGCTAATGTGAGTGCAATTTCCTTGCGATTCGTAAAGGTTATAGAACCAGCCCCTGAAAAAAATTATTGAGGTAACATCTAAACCTTCTCCATCTGAACCTTCTTCGCCTTTTTCTATTGTGGTAGTAACTGAAGAAAAAATAAAGAAAATGAGTATGTACCACCAGTCCCCTTCCCACATAGAGTTCTGAAAAATAAAAGGATTGAGGAAGGAGACAAAGAGAGGGAGATCTTGGATGTTTTCATAAAATTTGTGGTAAATATTCTGCTTCTTGATGTAATTAAGCAGGTTCCTAAGTATGCAAAGTTTCTAAAAGATTTGTGTACAACAAGATAAGGATGAAAGGAAGTGAGAGAGTCAACTTGGGAAGAAATATTTCTTCTTTTATTTATCCCAAGCCTTCATCTGAAAAGTTACAGGAGAGCAAAATGTTCTAGCCATCACTCAGGTCTTGCCACAAAAGTGCAAGGACCCGGGAACTTTTGATATTCCTTGTACCATCGGGGATGGTAAATTCGAGAATTATATGCTTGATTTAGGAGAGAGCATTAATGTTATTCATACCTTTGTCTTAGTCCTTTGCAACATACATATTTAATCATTCAACTGGTGAACAGGAGCAATGCCCGCCCCGCTGGAGTAGTGGAAGATGTCCTTATTCAAGTTAACAATTTAATTTTTCCTACAGATTTCTACAATGGACATGGAAGGAGAAACTAAGTTAAGAAGGACTCTTATTATTTTAGGCAGACCATTCATGAAAACAAAGAAAACAAAAATTGATATTGATGTTGCCTTGCAGGGTGACATGTTTACTACATGTGAAGTTGTTGTTGATGAATTGTTTATGCAGTTTATACTTTTGACATCCCGATAGCTCCAAGCACTCCTTCCATTGAACAACCACCTTCCTACGAGCTGAAACAACTTTCTGAAAATCTGAAATATCTTATTTAGAGAGTAACTTAAAACTCTTGGTTATAATTTATTCTAACCTTGATTTTGATCAAGAAAATAAGCTTTTACAAATTTTAAAGAAGCATAAAAAGGCGATTGGAAGGACATCTGTTGGTATTCTAGGAAAAGGCAGACCCACATACATTTGAGGGGGTGCAGTTGAACCCCCTGGATTTTTGAAAAAAAAAACATTAAATAACTCATTTAACCATTGGATATTAGAGTTTGCACCCCCTGAAAAATAGTATTTGCACCCAAAGAAATTGCGTAACTCACCAAATACTCTTTTATTTCACTAATTAGATGTAGCTTAATCTATATATGATATCACATGTGACTTTTTTTATTATATTTAATTAATATTGTTTAAATTATTATTTTTAAGTTTGTCCAAGGTAGAATTTTGTATAAAAATGCAAAAAATATCACACTATAGTTCCCAACATTACTATTTGATAATTAATCTCTTGGGTAAAAGTTTTACCAAGGGATCAGAACTTGAGTTTCTTGTTTATGGATGACAAACACCTCATATACTTCTTCATTTCAAGAGTAAAGTTAAATCTACCTCTTACTATCTACAACTATCTGAAGGAGAAAATATTAACCTCTCGTGAGGGTGAGTTTTCCTTCATTCCTTTTGGGAGAGTTCTCTTTAAACTATTTGTTCAGAAAAGAATAGTTAAATGTACAAATGGCAGGTCTAACTGAAACACTTAATACCTCCAGAGGAAAGAAGTTTGCAGGTGTTGAAGGCTTGGGGATTCAGAAGAAGAGGAAGCAAGATCCTTAGGAAAAATCCTATGGATATTAGTTCATGTATCTTTTGTGTTTTTGGTGTATTTCTCTATGTTGTTTGGTTTTCCCTCTAAAATACTCTTTGTAATTTTCTTTCTCTATCAATAAATATTTTATTCTCTTTGTTCTCATTTTAAATTTCCTTCAATTGGTATCATTTTATGATTCTTTTTTATGACGACAAAAGGGGAGAAAAGTAATGATTTTGATAATTTTTATTCAGTTGATAATATCCCATACATTAGGAAAAAAGGGAAGAGAAAATGGTCTAAAGAGTGTGTTAATATTAATATTTTGAATGGTATCAAATTATAAAAGTCAGACAACTATGAAGATAGATATCCCATTGAAGAATCAATTTAAATGCAGATGAAGGTATAAGAAAGCGGGAAGCAAAATGAAAAAAGGAAAAACACATGTTGAACAAAGGAAGAATACAAATATGTGTTTTCAGCAAATCAAGCTTCAAGATTATCAAGTCAACATTTCTGAAAAGAAACCATCCAAACAAACTATGATAGAGCTCTAACTACAAGTCAGTGCAAGTCTCAGAACCTTGTACTCAAAGGACTCTGAAGTCTCTCAATGTTCTAAAGACAACTTATGAATTCTACTCAAGCTTCACCAAGTTATATTAGAAGCCTTTGATTGGAAGTTAGTAACCAAAGGAAATATTCTCTTACTATCAACACATCTGAGTTGAACAATGTATTAAATGCTTCGACATTTCTTGTTCACATTCACTATGGATTATTTTACTTTCAAGCCTCAATATGAATAGACTTTTGTAGTCTACATTATCTAGGCTCTGAAATTTGATCAAGCTTCAATTCATTTATTATATAAATCTCTGGTTATGACGAGTAGTATACTTAAAGAAATTACAATCAAAAAGAGATTTCCTTATGAAGACATATTCTAATATTTACTCAAGCTTCAACCTGCTTTCATAAGAAGCCTCTGACTAGAAGATTTGAATTAAAGGTCTTTACTATTTGATGTGACAGAAGTTCAAAAACAAAATCTACTTTTAAATTAAAGAAGACTTCTCATGTCCCATCATCAAACAACTCTTTGCTGCAAGCGCCACTTAACTGTTGCACATAAAGCGAACTTCATACAACGAATACTTCAAAGGTCAATTCCTATTCTACCCTCCAACGGATCTATCCTCCAATGGATTTATTCATCCCATATATATTCTGAAGAATATGGAAGGTAAAAGATGTCAAAGATAAAGCAAGCATAAAATAAAGGAAGTAGAAAGGAAGAATTAGTGTGTGGATGCACACGTGCATGTGGATGTTTGGTAATCTTAGCATACACTGAAGCCATAACATTACCACATTGCAAATATAAAAACACTTAGAAATTTCAATGTATATATTTTAAGTGTAATCATCTGAACTTCAACTTATGTAATATGATAATATAATAAGCACACTTGTAAACATAAATTGTGTTGACCCAATCTGGTTGTGCTCCTCAAGCGACCAGGTTGGTCAGTCTCTTGAGAGGTCAGTGATAGGAAGTCATTGTGAAGTCTTTTTAAGCGACCAGGTAGGTCAGGTCTTAAAGAGGAAATGAATGTTTGGGTATCTCAAGCGACCAGGTAGGTAAGGATCTTGGGAAATCAATGTCATATTATCATTGCTTTGTAATCATGATTTTATTATTGGATTAAGTCATTGGCTGAGGAAAATCACCTTATGGTTGGACTGGAGGTAGCCTATTTAATAGTGAACTAGGATAAAATTCTTGTTTCTTTTATCATCTTTCTAATTATTCTTTTGAGAAGCGAAAAGTCATCAAGCTAGAAACCCAATTCAAACCCTTTTTCTTGTGTTTCCCGCCCTTCAACATCCTCGCCCCATAACTCGTTAGGTAAGTGCGTTCCTCTTAGCATACTACTCACCATATTCATGATGGTTGTGTTCTTCCTCTTTACAGTTCCATTTTTCTATTGAGTGTAGGGTGGCACCACCTCATGCACAATCCATTTTTTCTCACACAATGCATCAAAATATTTCGACACGTATTCTCCGCCACCATCAATCCTCTGAGTCTTGAACTTTCGATTGCATTGTCTTTCCACCATAGATTTAAACTTTGTGAACACCTCAAGCATGTCACTTTTCTTCTTGATCAGGTATGTCCACAGTTTTCGAATGAAATCATCTATTAATGTGAAAAGTATTGGTTACCTCCAATCAAATCTACCTGAATAGGACTACACACATCTAAATATACGACTTCAAGAATTTCCTTTGACTTGCTTCCTGCATCTTTGCTGAAGTTATGTGTGTGTTGTTTTGCCTGAACACATTCTTCACACACTTCATTTAAAATGTCGATTTTTTATTATCCTGAAACCATGTTTATTCTCTTCAGTTTTTTGATGTCTTTGAAGTTGAGATGGTCAAGTTTATAGTGCCAACACCATTCATATCTACTACCTCGAGTTTCCAGAAACTTGTGCTCCAACACATTTAGTTCAATCTTGAAGGTTATGTTCTGAGACACTAGTGACTTCAATATTAACCTACCACTTGAGTCCATAACTTTCATCTTCTTATCTTCGATCAACACTTTTTAATTTTTCTCGACTAGTCTCCCTATGTTGAGCAAATTGTTTTTCATGTTTGGTATGTATTATACATTGGAAATTATTGACCTTTTTCCATCTTTTATCATAATCAGAACATCGGAAATACCTTCAGCGATAAGGGTATTGTCATTTTTGAATTTCACTTTGTTCTTTATCGAGGGGCTCATGTTAATAAACCAGTATTTCCTTCCAATCATGTGTGATAAGCAACCTAAGTCCAAGTACCATTGGTCATTGAATCTTTCTTCATGTTTCTTCGCAACCATCATCGATATCTCTTCTTCTTCTTCGTGTTTTGCAAATGTTGGATCACTTTCTTGATTTTCTTTCTCGCCTCTTCTACATTGACTTGCATAATGTTCATACTTCTAACAGTTATAACTCTGAATATAGCTTTTGTCAAGTTTTCTTCCATCAACTCTTCATCTACCTGCACTGCCACATATGTGATTGCTTTGGTTTCAACATTGTGTCTGATTTGATGAACTACCTTTTTGTTGGTTTCCTCTACCATTCGAATTGTTGTAACTTCCTCTACCTTTGTTACCATTCAATATTCCTTTGTCTTTATTTTCTTTTACTGAACGCGCTTGTAGAGCTACATTAATATTTGTCTTGCTTGTAGATATTTCATCCATTTTTTTCTTCATGATATTCAAGTGTCCCTTGAAGTTATTCTTTTGTCATGCTTGACAAATCCTTCGATTCTTCTATGGTTACTATGATCGAATTTTGGAGGCAATGACCTCAAAATATTTGTAACTACTAATCTTGATGTGCACACTTCTCCAAACATCTTGATTTGATTCACTAGTCTTGTTTTCCTAGTGAAGAAATTAGTGATGTTTTCACTTTCTTCCATCTGAAGCAATTCATATGTTATTTTGTAAGTTTGTAACTCGCCTCTTTCACCTTCTCAGTGTCACCAAATAATTTCTCCAGGATGTTTCATGCTTCATTTGTTGAGTCTACATCACCAACTTTCTCAAAGTTGTCATGATCAACACATTGATGGATTATAAAAAGAGATTTATAATCTTTCTTCTTCAAATTTGTGTGTGTAGCCTTTTGTTCTTCCGTAGCATTCTCTCTGATTGGTGTTACTCTATTATTCATAAGATCCCAAAAATGTTGATAATAAAAAACAACATTCATCTAATTACACCAATTCTCATAATTCTTACCATTCAAGACTGGATGATTCGCTGAAAAATGTATATTCATATGAGAAGTCATTATTCTATGCCTCATAAGAATCGCAACCAGACTATGACACCATATGTATGAATTAAACCCCCAATCTTGGAGATAATCCTAATCAATCTTGATTGAACGAGAATCAAACTCATTGATTGATCATGCCTCTCGTTCTTCACTCGTCACTTGAGTGATTTAACCACATCTTGGTTACAAAGAAGATTCCACTACACAATGATTTGAAAAGAAAAGAAATTCGTGAAAGTGAATTGGGGAAGAAAAGTGAAATTAGGGTTTTGGGAGAAATGGGAAGAAGATGGATCAAATTATGTAGAGTTTCTCTCTGTGTTTATTCTTACTAAATTTCTTTTTTTTTTCAACCTACTTTTACGATGATATGATACCTTCTCATTTATAAATGACATTACTTGCTCACGAAATAATATCTAATAACAAACAAAATAAATATTTAGTTTAATTCTATCGAGATTAACTCCTTCGACAACTATCTAAGTTGACTACTATCAAATGCATTCGACTTCAACTCTTTCGAATTTTTACACACACTCTAAGTATGGTTAGTTAAATAAATTATAAGACTAAACAAAATGCTTAGGACATGAAAATAAATAGATATTTTAACTACAAGAAGTGATGTTTCATCTTTATTGACTTTTATTTATAATAAAAACAAAATACAAGAAATTAAAAAATTATGTGGGATATCATTATAATAGCCCATTATCCCAATATTTTATTATAAACAAACTAACCAATAGTTTCTATCATTAGACTAATCAACACATCAATTAAAATAGTATTCAACATAATTTTTTTGGTGGAATTTTTATATATTTATATTATGCAATATAACTGCGCATTTGCGTGTGTGTGTGTAAAACATGCGTGTCTTAATGTTTAAAAATTATTTTTCCTATTAAAGAGAATAAGTTGCATATCTGGTAGCTTTGTGTTTGTTAATAATAATGTAATGTATTATTCGTTCACACTCACATTGAATATTGCTGAAAATTGATGTCTCGTTTCTAAGCAAATTAAAATTGACATTTAATCTCCCCTTATCATAAAAAATAAATAAATAAATTGACATTTAGTGGTGAGTTCTAGAAGCCTTTATTTACAAGCATGCAAAAGTCGTGTTAGTGTACCTACCTGTGTTGTTCTCCCCTATGTTTTGTTGTTTGCAGCCTCAAAATTTGAAATTTGATTTTGATAATTTTGATGCTATAAAATAGAATTGATTTTGGTTTTAATAATTAATTAATTTAAAACTAATCTTTACACTCATAACAAAAGAAAAGTATACTTTTCTCTTGTCAACAAGTATTGAAATGAAAAAGAGGCATCAAGGATATTTTCCTTTCCTAATATGTCACTATTGGTTTGAACAAGCATTGCGCAACAGTCAGTTTTTGTGTCTAACATAACCTGCTCTTTATAGAAAAGTAGTATTCCCAACCATATTTTCCAAATTTAAAATTTAGTTGAATGAGTAGCAAAGCAACCCCTTATATATTAATATTTCTACGCTATTTTCTTATATCAATATCTATACTATATACATTATTCACAGTATTTATACGATAATCAATATTATTTTAAAATTTAAAATTGATTAATGAAAAATAAAAAATTGATTATTGGTTAATAAATATACAGATGTTAAAAATAATTCTTATAGGTAATTAAAGTTGATTAATATAATATAAAAAATTAATTAATGAAGTTATAAAATTAGTTAATCACACAATTTTATATCGATAATTTTTAATAAAAATGAAAATAAAATAATACAAATAATATTATAATATTTTATTATTCGGTTGTTTTCTTAAACTGTACTAGTATCAATCTATTCTATTTTATTTATTTATTTATTTTGTGGCCGGATCTAAATACTTTATATGTAGTAATAGATTGTGAATCAAAATATTTAGAATTAGTGTTAATTCTTGTTAAGAGGATAAGGATGCTTTCTGGGCTTAACAAAACAAAAATATGTGAATTTGTCATTAATTCAATTCATACTGTTACCACTTACCCCAATTTTTGTTTCAAATTGATGGTTAATTCGCTAATAAGTTTAATTAGCAACCTATTTATAGTGGTGGGGTTGTCCAATTAGTAAGCGTTAATTGAGTTAAATATGTGTAAATTGTTAGTCTAAGGGTTAATCTTCAGTGTTTAATATTTATTTATATTTATGTATTGATGTAAGTGAGTTGTTGATATTTATAAATTAACAATTTTTTAGAGTAGTTACTGAATTAGAAAAATCAAAGGCTAAATATGTATGTTTCGCATGAGTAGAAAATAATAACAATACTCATTTGTCATGCAAGGTTATTATGCAAGGCTATTATTTTAAAAATTTGTCGTGAATTAATGTCGTCAAGAACAAATTATGAGAAAAATTGAGTTTTTTGAACAAATAAAAAAAAAAACTATTATGTTTTACGAAAGAGAGAAGAAGAAAGAAGAAAAATTAAGATCGATTATAATTTTTTTATTATTTACTTTCTATATTAAGATTCAAAGATTACAAGTGAATATCAACAACCAAAATTCTCTCTCAACTACCTGAGAGAAATAATCTATTTATAGACTACTAAGTTAACTTAAGCAACAAGCTAACTTAAACAATTAAGCTAACAAACTGACCCAATTCGACATACTAGAGCAAGCTTCAACTAAATCATGCACACTATTGACACCTGCATGCTTGAACAGACTTCAACTACAAACATGCACAACTTTGTTGAACCATAAAGTTATCCCTATCAAGACTAGAGTCCGATCCAAATACCACAAATCTCCACCTTGGGACAAAATCTACACTAACAAGGGAACATACTAGCTTTCATCATGCGGCTTTATCAACTGCATATATTGGAAAAACTTGCTACTTGACAATGTTTTGGTGATCATATCAGCACCATTGTCATTAGTCGAAACCTTCAGCACTTGGTTTTCTCCACGCTTTATTATCTCTCTAATGATGTTCAACCTCACATCGATGTTCTTGGTTCGCTCATGATAGGTTGAATTTTTCACATGTGTATTGAAATTTGACTATCACATTTAACTGTGATAACTCGACCTTGAAGTTCTAGCTCCTTATCAAAACTTTCAAGCCACAATGTTTCTTTCACAACTTCAGTGAGGGAAATATATTCTGCTTCAGTGGTTGATAAGGTAACAACCTTCTAAAGTGTTGATTTCCAACTAATTATTGTGCTAAACATAGTGAACGCATATCCTGAAATAGAATTTTTGGAATCCATACAACCTTCATAATTAGAGTCGACAAATACTTTGATTTCGAATTTTCTATCATCCCCATAGGCTCCACCATTAATCCAAACTTTGCTCAGAGACTCATTGATGTACCTTAGAATCCATTTTAACGTTTTCCAGTGTGTCTTCCCAGAATTTGCCATATACTTGCTTAAAAGGCTCACTTTATACACTTTATTTGTCCTCATACAGACCATAACATATATCATACAACCTACTATACTAGCGTATGGAATGTTGTTCATATAGGCTCTTTCGACTTCAGTACTAGTATGTCGTACTCAACTTGCACTGATTAATCGGTGTTAGAACAAACTTTGAATTCGACATACCAAACTTGTTGAGAATCTTCTTCATGTATTTCTCTTGAGATACGCATACGACTTAAAAAGTATGTTGTTGGAAGAAAGGCATTAAAAAGTAGGGTTTTTGAACTTGCATTCCACACAACGACTTCTTTGTGTCCACCACCTGAAAAATTAAAAACCAAAGGTAGAGTCAAGAAGAAAGACAAAAAAACCTGTAGGGTATGATGTTTATAGGGACCATTCGTATCATTAGTATGTTGATCAAGTATCTCAATCTTCACAGCGGCAATCTCAACCATCACAAAATTCAAAGAAGAAATCTCAATCATCACAACCTTTAAAAAAAAGTTGAAATTATCACAATCTTCACAATCATCTAAGCAGTTCATCCTTCAATTTCCTAATCACATTAGGTCATTTATTTATGATGTAGTCAATGTATTATCATATGGTAATTGTGGATTTATAGTCATTGCTTCATTGCATGGTTATGGTGAAGATGGTTGGCCAATGGTTGAGCGAGACATGGAGTTGGAAATTATACATAATGAAAGACCAACTTTGTATGCCAATTTATTTGCTGATCGGTTAGCAGAAGTGAGAGATTCTTTGATGATATAGGGAATTGGTCCTCAACCACCAAATAAATGGTTGAGTCTACCAGACATGGGTTACTTGATTGCGAATCAGTATAATGTGGTACTTGTCTGTTTAGGATTTGAATGCTTGACTTTATTTCCTATGACAACTACATTTTCACTGAATGTCTCTTTTTATTTCATTGGATTTGTAAACTCAAATCATTTCAGGTAAACATTGTTATAATTGGTTATATCTAGTAAATGTTTTGATTAATGTTAAATAATTTTTTGATTATTTTTTTATTCAGGTTAACATGAAAGAATGATTTCCATTGCCACCAGTGACAACAGATTGGAAGAACTTACGTTATTCAGCAGCAACATCGTGAATGTTAGGATTTGCAAAACGTCTACAACATTGGCAACAACTTACGCCTATATTACCAACACATTATAAATTATAAATTATGTTATTAATTTTTATTCATGAATTATATTATATGTGTGCAACACATTATGAATTATAAACTATGTTATTCATTTTAATTTTCAATTTTTAAGTCTAAAAATTAACACATAAAGATAAACATATAATATAATATAAGTCCAAAAGTTAATACATTAACATAAACATATAATATAAGTCTGAAAATTAACACATAAATATAAACATAAATTTATAAAAAAATTCATAATGTTTTGGTCCATCTCATCGCTTGCGGGAGATTACGATTATTAGCTGATATTCAATTCTCTCATTTGTTTCAAGTGTTGGAAAATATTCATGAATTCAGCACTGTTACAAAAAAAATTATAATATAATGAACTATAAAAATAAAATTAAAATTGCAATTAAAAATAAGAACAAACAATAAACTAAATTTAGATAAATACCTGTAAGAGAGTCGGGTAACCATCGAGCTGCTTACAACTGAACATGGACGCATCTCCGAGATACCTATACAAGGTAACCAACACAGCTGCTCCCCAACTATAATTAGATAAGCCATTCAAGTCCATAAATAGTGTCAGATATCGTGCCTCAACAAGTGTAAAGGTCTTGTCCGTAAAAATCGTGCAACTCACTATCATCATCAAATAACATCTAGTCGCATATGCCCATAATGAAACAACTTTATGCTCTATCGTATAACCACTCCATCTTATAGTATGAACCCCTATAATCACGAACGTGTTTTTGTGCCACTCTCAGTGACACTCCTAGGTAGTCAACAACCCACTCAATAGCAAGGTCTTCACTGATATGTTGAGGGCTCCAAAATACTCCTCTGATGGGCAGGTGAAGCAGACAAGCGACGTCATCTAGAGTAATGGTCATCTCACCAAACGACATGTGAAATGAAGAAGTCTCTAGATGTCATCTCTCAACAAATGCGAAAACCAGGTTCGTATCTATCTTTGACAAATTGGTTCTCTGTAGAGAAGATAAACCAGACCTAGATATCCAAGCCTTCATCTCTGGTGGAAGCTGTTGTGGAACCATATGACTCAGCTTCAATCCATGCCCTGCGACCTTCAACTCTTTCTTCGAACCCCTCTCTTGAAAACAATTAAAATTAAGCAAATTATAAAATACAACATTGAAATTTCAGTTTTAATTCAATACTAAATAATTATCGTATACTTACCTCACTGAACCATATACGTCTAGCGACATGATATCCGTACTTAACCAAAAGACTGGTATCGTACAGTCCTCTTGGATATCCATCGGGTTGTGCTGCTACTGTAGATATACCAAAATGATCTTCATGTGCCATTCTCGAAGTTTCTCCCCGTCCCACAGCGCGAACATGTATCCTACCATCCCTGCCTCGTGTGCGTGCCACTGCCAAAATAATATTATTAAAATAAAAAAATGTGAACCGAAACACTTCTAGAAAGACTTCCGGTACGCAATTTTGAACCACAAATCGGAACACTTCTACAAAGAGTTCCGGTACAGAAATTCGCACATTTAAACTACCGGAAGAGTTAATCAAAGACTTCTGGTAAGCTTCACTTAACCAGAAGACTTATCATAACACTTTCGGTACTACACAACCTTCAATATTAGAACCAGAAGACTTTCATTAAGAGTTTCGGTATGTTATTATTGAACCGGAAGACTTACTTGAAGTCTTCCAAATCACTGGGAGCAATTTCTCTCCGGAAGTCTCAAGGAAGACTGTGAAAAATGAAGGTGAAATTTCTCAATTTTTACTATTTTTTACTATTTTTATGAAGACATTATTGTCCAAAATATTTTTGTGTATGGGTAAGGGTATAATTGAAGGGATATGGGGTAAATTCTTCTTAATATAATTCTTTGATTGAGTGAGGGTATCGGTACCCAACTAAAACCAAGGATACCAGAGTGTTCACCTAAAACAATTATTACGATAAATAAATAAACAAATAAACAAATCATTTTGTGGTTTGATAAAAGTACCATAAATTAAAGTTCCGAAAATTTAAAGTTTTGAATATTTTAAATGTTTAATTTTATATAAAATTTAAAGTGAATAACAAAATTTTGAAAAATTTACCCCATATCTCTATAATTATCATCATACCCTTATACTAATTTTTTTAGATCAAAATACCCTTATATTTTTATAATTTTTCATTTCCATTTCACAACTTTCCAAAGTCTTCCGAAACTGATTATTTGGCGCTATAAAACGAAACATATCTCACAAGACTTCAGTTTCACAACTTTCATACGGGAACAATTTCAATAAATAGTAATTTGATATGCAAGTTGTAAGGTATATAAGTGTTGTAAAAACTTGAATACTGCTATTGATTAATAATTGTTAAAATAATAAAAATAATATTTTAGTTTTAAAGAAAAGCATGATGGCTATTGTTCAAATGCGAGAATTATTGTTGAGAAAAAAAATCTGGTTTTAACATGTTTGACTTTTATTATTTTTTATATTAGAACTCTCTTAAAAACTATTCCGGATAACTTAAAAAAAAATGTTTCGGATATGTTTTGTAATATATCGAAACTCATTGGTTAAGTATTCCAGAATTAAAAAAGAACATATTAAAAGTCATGTATTAAGTTTTTCGATGCGATTATTATTGAGATCAATTTTCAGAAGTATAATATGAAAAGTAAAAAGTAAAAAATAAATGATTAAAAATAAAATTGACATTTTTAACAAAATGCAATGATATCAGTATAACCGTAGCGATGTGAGTTAAAATTTTCCAAAATTTTTTAACGGCTATTCAAAAGAAAAATTCCGTTAAGAAAAAGATTCAAATTAAATAGTGTTTTTAAAAGTGAAGGAGGTAAATTAAAATTTTCCCTTGACTGGGTAACTGTAGTTTCCTCTGGGCTTTCAAACTTTCAAACATTTTTCATTCTTGGGCCAAATAAAGCACTTACACTCTCGCGACGAAACGATGCCGTTTTATTCAGAAAACGCGAAAGGTTTCGCGATCGCAATCTCATTCCAAAATCGGAATTCAGTTTTCGCTTTAGTTCCGTTGTTGATTATATCTCTTTCTTGGTTCCAATCAGAGAAGAAGAAGAACAAAGCCATGGCAGAAGAGAAAGATTGTAGCAAAAGTTCCAACCTTTCTTCACCCGTGGCAGAAACCCCAATCAGGCCAGTCCCTTGTCTCAAAAATAAAGAAGATATCAAACTTTACGAGGAAACCGAGGAATGTTTCATCTTGGATTTTGACCCATTTGAAACTATTGACTTTTCAAAGCTTTCACTGGAAAACAAGAATAACGATGAAGATGATGATAAATCTGATATCTCCATTGTTGCTGAAAAGGGTCAGGTAAATATCACTCTTTTTCCTTAAAAAAAACATGTTTTATTTTAATTGTGTACTAGGTTACAGTTATTTAGGATTAGCCCATGCTTTATTGTCATTATTAATCTCAGTTTTAGATTCAAATGGGTTAGTTCAAGTTGTTGTCAAATTTCATTTTGAATTATGCTGATTCATTATTTTTTTGAGAAATTTGCAGGTGGCTTGTAGAGATTATCCGCATGCTAGACATCTGTGTGTTAAATTTCCCTTTACTACTACACCTCATGAGAGTTCTTGTGAAAAGGTATAATGACGAGACAGTGCTGTCTATTACTATGTTTTTTGTTTATTCATGTGTAGATTGTCTCTGAATTAATAATATTTTCTGGTTGAATTTGAAATACAGTGCTATTGCTATGTATGCGATTCAGTTGCTCCATGTAAGTACTGGACCCGGTCTTCAGATAAATCGGATTCACGTTATGATGCTCCACATTGTGATGCTAACAGCGACTGGGAGGAAGAGAGGAATGAGTATAAACGTTTAACTGAACAAGAGGCGGACTAATTATACTTTCATATGTTTGATGTTGACAAGAAGCCAACTTGGAATTTTGATTTTGGGGTAAATTCTAGAACTATTTGTGTGTGTAGGGATGTTAAGGAATGTGTCATGATATATGAAAACTTGCATTTTGAGTGATGATCTATGGCCATGTGAAAGTAACATGTATGCGTATAGATAGTTAAGTGAGTGGATTGATGTGTTATCATACATGGAGGATGAATTTGCTGTAGTAATGGATATATGTAGTGTTTCAAAACTTTGTAAACCGTTGAATAAAATCGAGAATCAAAAGATTCCATAAGACAATCATCAAAGGAAGACAAGTGCTCCTTTTTATCCAGGAATAAATTACAGAAACAAACAACTCTACCACCAACACCTTGTATACTGAGAACTGTTTGGTTCGGATGCCACTTTTACACATCACTTCAAAATTACAACAACTTTTCACATTAATGTAAAAACCTCCCGCTTACAGCTTATAGATGTTACGTAAAGGCAGATTTGTCTTCTTTTTTTTTTTTTCACCCTCTGGTTCCTTGGAAAAAGGGGTAATAGTAATCCAGAGTTCGTTCAAAGAAGTATGTAGTCTGACCAAAATATTGTTATCATTAGAAATCGAATTCAGTATTCCTCGAATTTTCGTTTCTTAACTGACCAAAATTTGTCTATGATGTTTATAACAACGGAACCATTGTTTTGTTATTTATTCTAAATTGAATAATTTTTCTGTATTACAATAAATGACGTTCTTATTATTTTCATATTGTCAAAATTTTCGTTCTTATTGTTTATTTTATACAAAAAAATTATTTGATCAAAAAAGTTTACTTTGAAGAACCGGTAAAAAAAAAAAGATAAAATCAGATAATTATGACAAAACATCTGATACGAAAAATTCTAAAACTGTAGAGAAATTATGCAATTTTACCATATTTATAGAATCGTTAGTTTTTATCGGATTTTTTTTTATAAAAAAAAATCTGATTTTTTTAAGGGAATTTGTTGTATTTTTTTCAATTCTTTTTCTTTGAAAATCCAATACACATATGCCACACATTCACAGAAAAAAATTGGTATTTCTAGGGATTTTTACTTTTTTTTAATAAAAAAATAACCTATACATTTATACTGGATTGCACGAAAAGTCGGGTGATTAATAAAAATCACTATATACCGGATATTTGTAAAAAAAATGATCAACATCATAAAACTCAAGATATGCTATATTTTTAGCCAACTTCAAAAAAATAGGTAGTGCAAAAATGCTTCATTTGTTCAATCCAAATCTTAATGGTTTTTTAGCCGATTTTACATATGTTTTACTTCCATGCTATATTTTTAACTTGTTCAATACTTAATATGCTTTCGGTATCTCTGACATTGATACTGTTCCGGACTGGGCCTCCAGACTATATTGGGATACGGCCCAATATGTCGAGCAAAGACCCATATACTCGGGCAAGCACGCCTGCTAGACGGACAAGGACGCTTAACGGTCGGGCACACATACTAGGTGTCAGGTGCACACTCAGAACGGGCAAAGAACGTGTCTGCTAGTTCACTTGTCACGTCACCCAACCGTCCCCCATTATCTCCTGAAGGATAGGGGCGGTTGGACCAAGGACCAGACCACTTAGCTAGGTCTTCACGCTTCTCACGTGTTCCTTGGCAGTTCTTCCTTGGGCCTAACCGATCCAGCCCAAGGAAGGACATTGGCCCAGCGCTGGGGCACTATAAATACCTTTTTTCACTAAAGGGTCAGGTATTCTGATTCCACTCTTTTACTTACCTATTCACCGTACCTCTATTAACTTTGGCATCGGAGCGCCTTGCAGGTACACCCCCACCTTTCATCTGATTGTTGTCTTCACCCAATCGCTGGAAGGTTCTCCTAATCAGGTAAGATCAGTGGCGCCGTCTGTGGGAATCTAGCTTCCCCTTCTTCCACAGCAGAAGATCAAAGCTCAACTACTCCACACTTTCAGCATGGCCAGAGAACAGCCCAACGACCGTAACTGTCCCCTCGTCGACTACACGATGAAGGACAATTTGAACTACCATGAATCTGACGCCCGAGATGGGCGCCTTTCCACCCCGTCTCCTGAACCCGAGAACACTGGGGACCAACCTCAGATTTAGGACCCGACGGTCACCACGTTCCAGCCCATCCCCGTGCCCGTCGAGGGGGACGCCACCATGATTGCTATGGTGAACACCCTCAATCAGGCCAGCTCCATGCTCTACCAGCAGCACGAGAGAATCATGACCCTAGAGGCTGACCGGCAGGAGAGCCGACCTCAGCAAGAACGAAGGACGCTGCAACGTCCAGAAGCTGCGAAAAAGCGGGGACGCTCCCCGGAACCCAACAAAAGTAGGTCACGAGCACATCGTGATACCGACCGGTCAGGAACCTCGCCAAGGCACGACCAGAGCCTTGGTAACGATGAGCTCTCCCCACTAAGAAGCGATGAAGAAGACCTACATTGCCCCCTTTCGCGGGCGATAATGGAGGCTCCACTCCCCAAGGGCATGGAGAAACCCCCGAATTTGGCCATCTACGATGGGACCACTGACCCTGACGATCACGTCGACAACATCAACCCGATGCTCGACTACCGCAACGACATAACCGAGCATCTCAAATGCAGACTGTTCTCAACAACTCTCAGGAAGGGGGCCATGGCCTGGTACAAAAGTCTGGCCCCAAAATCCATCACATCCTGGAGGGTCATGAAATCCATGTTCACCAGGCATTTTACAGCCTCCCGACGCCATCCCAAGACTGAGGCGACCCTCGAAGCCACAGTGCAAAGGAAGTATGAAACACTACGCTCATATATCGAGCGGTTCAACCAAGAGGTTGTCGAGGTGGACATTACGAAACACATGAAGAAATACCTCCTAGAGAGGGGATTCCTGCCCGGAAGTGAACTCAGCAGGGCAGTTGGGATAGAACCTTCCCGCATCCTGAACGACCTCCTACATAAAGCCCAAGCGTACATTAGATATTAAGAAAAACAGGCCGCCTACAACGCTCGCAGCAGTCGCAACGCCGGGGAGACCGACCATCCCAAGCGCGAGGAGACCAACGTCCCCCGTCGCAACAGAGATAGGCGAAGGGAGGAGAAGCCCCGCGAGCCCCGTGAAGGAAGGGGACCCGCGGGCCGATATAGCGAATATACGTTGTTGACAGCTCCCCGCGAGCGCATCCTCGCCGAATGCATCAACTCCGACTTCAAGCCCCACACAGACAAATCCAAGAACTGCAGATTTCATAGAAGCCATGGACACGTGACCGAAGACTGTGTCCACCTAAAGGATGCGATAGAAATCTTGATCCAGGAGGGTCATCTCAAGCAATATACTAGGAAAAATGAAACTCCCAGGCACGAAGTGAAAGAAAAGAAGAGGCCCCGCGAGGACCCCCCCCCCCCCCCCCCGACGACTCTTCTTATTAAATGGCCCTGTGCATATCACGCCCAGAGGACTTCATCCTCCCCGACTCATCACCAGAAGGGCGAATCACTGTCGTCAGCCCCTGGGAAGTCTTCCCAAACGCTCTTGTCATATCAGGGGGAGGGATGAATGGCGAAAATGCTGCCCTTTCAGTAAAACGCAAGTTCGACGAACTCCTGCTGACTGCACCCGAGCAAAAGGAAACACTGACTAAATACCGAGGCAAGTCCAACCCAATATCCTTTTTTCCTAGAAGAGCTTCTGGGCGGTTCTCCCAACTCAGGCATCCCACTACTGATAAGGGCCAAGATGGCACACTTTGACATTCGACGCATCCTGGTCGACCAAGGCAGTTCGATAGACATCATGTACGTCCACCTATTCAAAACCCTGAAGTTGGACAAGAACAATATATCCCCTTACGTTGGATCCGACCTCCAAGGGTTCAACGGAGCCACGACAAAGCCATAGGGTTACATCGAGCTCCTCGTCACCTTCGGAGAGCAAGAAACGACCAGAGAAGTCAAGATCCAGTTCCTGGTCATAGAGTGCCCCTCCCTCTACAACTGCATCCTCGGATCGCCCTACCTTGGCTGAATTAACGACGGTCCCGTCCACCGTACACCTGAAGATGAAATACTATACCAAACTGGGCCGCGTGATCACAATCCATGACGACATCGAGGCCGCGCGAATGTGTTACGATGCTGTAGTAAATGGACAAGCCACAATCAACAGCAAAAACAACAAGAAGCCAAGAGTTGAAGAGCCTCCCCCCAAGGAGTCAATGCCATCGACCTCGATTGCCGCATCGGCGAGGACGAAGCTGAAGCACAGGGACCCGCCGAGGGGCAAGCTCCCACTCACCCATTCCTCCCGGTCCCGGACGGAGAGTTCAAGCTCGTCCCACTGGGCGACGACCCCAACAGAGAAGTGAAGATAGGTACGGGTCTGCCCGAGGAAACAAGGAAGCAACTCGCGACCTGCCTCAAGGAGAACGCTGAAATCTTCGCATGGAACGCCGTGGAGATGCCCGACCTGGATCCTGAAGTCGCCTGCCACCAGTTAGCGTTAGACCAGGCGGTTAAGCCTGTAGCACAACTTAGGCGCAAACAGTCTCCCGAGAAAACGGAAGCTGCCGAGCGAGCTGTAAAAGACCTCTTAGAGGCAAATTTTATTTCTGAAGCCCAGTACACAACCTGGTTCTCTAATGTAGTCCTCGTTAATAAAAATAATGGAAAATGGCATATGTGTGTTGATTATACCGATCTTAATAGGGCTTGTCCCAAAGATGATTTTCCTCTCCCCAACATAGATAAACTGGTCGAAAACTCTGCAGGTTTCAAACTCTTGTCCTTCATGGACGCATATAGTGGATATAACCAAATCCCTATGTCGGACACAGACAAGAGACACACGACGTTCATGACCCCTAAGTGAAATTACTATTACAACGTAATGCCCTTTGGACTAAAGAATGTCGGGGCCACGTACCAACGCATGATGAACAAAGTCTTCCAAGGGGAAATCGGGGACATGCTCGAAGTATACATGGACGACATGATCGTCAAATCACACGAAGAGACCGACCACGCGCGACACCTCTGCAAGGTTTTCGAGCAGGCGAGGCAATGCAAAATGAGGTTTAACCCTGAGAAGTGCACGTTCGGCGTCCGGGCAGGAAAATTCCTAGGCTTCTATCTCACCGAGCAAGGGATCGAGGCCAACCCCGACAAATGTCGGGCGTTTTCGGAAATGCGACTTATAAAATGCACATGCATGTGGTACCATCGGATCAGAACTCCCAACTTAAAAATCTGCCAATTAATAGAGGTGTTAACAAGGCATAAGCCTTCAACTTAATTTTCCAATCCAGACCAACTTACCGAGCATCAACTCTAACTTGATATGTTATGTATGCAACAACATGGATATCAGAATAACAACAATACTCGTCACCTAGCAACACAACAACAAATTAATATTGGCCATATGCCTACAACTTATATCTACACACAAAAAATCAACATTGGTCATAGGCTTACAACTTATATTTTCCGATAAATAGAGACAATCCAACCAGATACAACACCACCTAAAATTTTGCAACTTTCAACAAGGGTCCAACGCAACAAGCAACAAGCAACCAAAATATACTACAAACCAATCACATAATTATTCGGCAGTTTTTTCGACTAAAATCGGTTAATAAATCTTCCACTTAATTACCAACATTTTCTACTCTACACTACTCTTATTAAATTCACACAGTCATGGCTAGTATAGTAATACCTGTTACTAAAATCTCACTGTCAAACTAGTATCGTTACTTCATGTCCTTAAAATGCACAACTTGCTACCAATACACACTACCTGTTATTCACTTAATATATTACTACTAGTTACCACATTAATCTTCTGCCAATTTATTTTACTAATTACTCTACTGATAATACTCTGCTAAATTCATGTAGCACTGTCATTAAACTAATCTCCAACCTACTACTAGTTTATCACTATTAAATTATTACCACGTTGTTTCGAAATTAATCATTTTAAATGTTTCTGGTATTGCTACTAATTAATATCTACACTGCTACTTTATTTATTATTACTACTGCTACTGATAAATTAATGTGATCTTCATCTCAATTATGTTCATGGAAATTAAAGGTAGACACACGTGTTCTAAAACTATCAGAAAGTAAGAAAGTATGGCCCTCGTCACACTACACACCCATTGGCCATGATCCTCATCACACACCACCTATGACGATCGTAACACATGGGTGACGATCGTCACTCCCCCAAGACGGGCGTCACACGCCTTTTGGAACAATCGTCCCACCTCAAAACTTTGTTCGTCTATGTTTCCTTATTCTACTAGATTCCTTCTTCGGTTCAATCTCAGACCAACAAGAGTACAACAACAACATAGGAATATTATACTAAAAAAACATAGATTAATTATTCTACAAACAATTCAACAACATCAACCAATTTCGGTATCGACTATAACAATCAACACATAGACAGAATAATCATCACAATATCAAAGTAATCAACATATAAGTCAACCCGAAATTACCCCAAAGATTAATCTGACGTTTCCCTAAATTCAATATTGGAAAAATAATTAATCCTACTAATTTTAATTTACCAAATTAAAGTTCATAATATCAGTTTTCCAATGCTTCGAACGACGTGCCAAACAGATACACGATTTGAAAGTTATGATTTTTTCAAGTTTTTTCAAAATCCTCAATTTTCCCTACGAGTTCAATTCTATACAACCCAAAACCCCGTCAATTCATCATGAAATCATATACAACCACAACACATTAATCTATGTTACACATACATCATTCCAAATCCAAAATACGCCTTAATTTCATCACTTTCTACCTAATTCATCAAAAACTCATTATAAATCTCTAAAACCTCTTAAACCACAAACTTATTGACATACTATTTATCATTAACCCAATTATAGAGTCATAACCCCACCCTTACCTTGGATTGAAGGTTGCTCCATAACTCTCCTATTGAATCTAACTTTGTCTTTTTTTCCCTCTTTTCCTCTTCTCTACAACTTTACGTAACTTCTCCCAAAACCTTATTTCTTTCTTAGTGCTAATTATTATCCTCTTCTTCCTTATTTTCCTCCACTAATCCCACTACTAATACTTATTCTTCCTCATTTCTCTCTCACCCAATTACTAATTAAATCATATTTTAATTAATAATAATAATAGGAATAATAATAATAATAGTTTTCATCATCTATTTAACTAGATCAATATTCAACTATTGTTATAATTAAAGAATTACTAACTTAAATAATCTAATTAGTCTTAGTCCCCAAACCACCAATCTCTACGCTTTTAGTCACGCACCCCTACTACCTTAAAGATATTTCTTAAGGCCACTACCCCTTACGATAGTTACACCAAAAACAAGCAAAACACACCAAAACACAAGATCAATTACATCAATTCACAATTTATTTCACGAATAATAATTAAAATAAAAAACGGGCGTTACAACTCTCTCCACTTCAAATATTTTCGTCCTCGAAAGTTTACTCACTACAAACTACTCCAGATACATTCTCGCATCCAACTAATCAACTCTCATGCCACGAATGACAACACCACGAATAACACAATACAACAATACATCTTATCAATGACAACAACAACGAGATGCAATGCTCACGCAATGCACTCGACGACCAACTCAAAACACAAAGAATAACCAAGTTAAGAACACACAGGTTCACTATGAGCCATAACACGACACGATTGTTACCATCACCACAAGCAACAACAAATATAATAACACAAAAGCTCATACCTCAACATCAACGTAACCAATCTACCAACATTGTTGTTACCCATATAAGAACAAACTGTGTCACACCACACTTTCACTGTGCACTCTGAGTACTCATAAATATCAAACCTACCACGTTTCCATCAACCTTCCGACCATCAAAGCAGACATAAGAAATATTTTCGACTTAACCCACCGGAAATTCCAACCAACAGGTATTCTACACTCTTGTGATTACTGAATACTTCGAACCTAGATCCATTAAAATAATACCTCCGATTATCCAATACAACTACAACTACAACCAATTCCATATCTTGAATAAGATAGAAACATTCATGAATCCCCAATTATATTAAAACATAAACTACAGCTTTACCATCTTGTATTAACACATTGTCTAAACTCATCTTAAACACATAACAACATTACAACAACATAAGGATACATGTGTCCGATTAATTTCAATAAGAAAAATCATCTTTTTCACTTCCGGACCGTGATAAGCGGCCACCACCCTACGCTAAGCGCGCTAAGTCTCACTAAGCGGGAATTGGGAATTCTGTAGAAACCCCTGCAGTAAAATCTATCTCCTACTGTGATTTAACACTTTCCCAACAGATTTTGAATCAATAACCTACATTTAACGTGTGCACAATTATCCACAACCCTTATCTGAATTAACACAGCCAAGTAAACTCATCTTTACAAATCAAAAATCACACTTTGATGACTTAACATATAACTTCACTTCTTGGGTTGTCTCTACAATGCTTCAAGTCTCATGTCAATTGGATTCTCGATCCTCCACAAATCAAAACTCAAGTTATCCATAACACACCTGTGATTTTCCATAATAATCACCGATTAACTCGCAACCTTATACCAACATTCATGAGTACGCCTCATCTTCCTATATAGGAATCGACTAATCAAAACAATCCTTAAGCACCTAGCTCAGCTCCAAACTATTCACTGTACATACAATTCTAGTTGGCAAGACATGTTTATTCCATCCAACATGATTTCGTCTACTATCAACAAGAGATTAAGGGTGATCAGTTCCTCAATTTTTCAATAGACAACCATCAACCATAACGGTGGCATAAGTCATTATTACCCAACTACAATAACGTCATTTACCTTATGCTCAAAGTTACATAAGCATACTGCTCCACCATCTTTCTAAGGCTTACAAACGTTTTCTTAATGTTCTTATTTCCAACCTCGTCAATGATACAAAAACGCTAAAAATCCAATACATATTCTCCCATCTGCTCCTCCAATACTCTTACCTTATTCTTAGTACTAAACATTTTACACTTGATCTTATCTTACAATTTCCAGCAAGAATCGTTCAACTTCAAACACAATTATCTTCTTCAATACAGACCTCTCAAACACAAAACTATATTCCAAAATGAAGCGAATTTCACGTAGATTGTAGAAATTCAAGAATTGCTTAAATCTGATTTACGAGTAAAAAATTATCGTCTGTGCAATGGTAGTTGATCAAGAAATCTCGTATACATACTTCCACCAAAATCAGCATCAGACCTAAATATTCAAACGCGTTTTTATCTCTCTTAAAAAACATGCCGCAAACAAAATTTATATGAAAATTGTAGGGAAATTTGTAAGCTTTCTGAAAAGTCCAGAATCACTCCAATCAGATTTACGAGTGAAACATTATGCCCCCTTTACCGAAGGCTGTTCCATAATTGCGAAAATAAAAATTGAAATTGATGAACATGAGTTCCGCCTCTCTCTCTCTAGCTTCCAAGATCTTCCAACTATCCTTGATTTTCACCCAATTCTGAAAATCATCCGACTTCAATCCAATTATACTTAAGACATATTAGTCTACCAGTTAATTCATCAAATTGTCAATTTCTTTGGAGTAGATCCTTAATCTTAATCATCTTCTTAATCCATTGTCAATAATCTGCGCACATCTCATATAACCGTCATCATACACATGCACTTATATAATCTAAAATTTATGTTACATGCTTAGCAGATAAAAACACCACTTCTCAACTGTCTCCAAACTCAGATCTACACTCTAGAGGAAAGTCACAACTATCGACTCGTCCTCCCTCAAAGGTATATCATACTTGACGGCAGGTAAGAATAATTAATCCATACTCTTTTTGGTTCGCAACAATAAAGTTCCAACAACACTTGCACTCTTGCAATCAATATCATCTTTGACCAACTCTTCATACCATAAACATCTCTGAAAAGCAAACTTCTCCCCCACTTGTCTCAACCCAACTTCTGGAGATAAACAGTTAAAAAATTAATAAGCAAGTACCGACAGTGTTTCACACACATGTCACATGCTAATTAATAAGCAACATTAGACAACTTGGCTGGAATGACCGACCTGCTTTGATACCACTAATGTAACACCATATTTCTACCCGACGAATATTAATAAAATCATAATTGCAAAATTTCAATCATACAAATAGGATACTGCATTTAAAACTTATAGCAACCATATTTAATCGTATTTTAACATAGATACATAACACAAAAAACTCGGATGAAACGATAATAACATGATTTGGTCTTTAAAAACAAAACAACTTTTATAATTAAGCAGCGAATTCATAATTTCAACTTTAATGACATAACATCTTTGTCTAACCGAAAACAACTTCAAACAACAAAGTATTTTAATAAATTCAACTCCTAAATTCAACAACGGAAGTAAAATCATCAATAAAGCAACAAGCGTTTATTCCCCCGTGTGTTACGTATCAGAGTAACGACACCGACTCGAACTAATGAAGGTAGACAACATTCACTCTGGATTACCTGCATGTTACCCACGTAGAAGAAGCATTCAAATAGAAGGGTGAGATATCAAACAATATAATTGAATATATGATAAGCAATATATTAGATTCGATTATATAGATCACCACTTCACAACTTGCAACCAACATCAATCAACACAAGTCACATCACAACAACATGATTATGTAACCTGAGATGCGACTTATAAAATGCACATGCATGTGGTACCATCGGAGAAAAACTCCCAACTTAAAAATGTGTCAATTAATAGAGGCGTCAACAAGACATAAGCCTTCAACTTAATTTGTCAATCCAGGGCAACTTAACGAGCATCAGCTCCAACTTGATATGCTATGTATGCAACAACATGAATATCAGAATAACAACAATACTCGTCACCTAGCAATACAACAACAAATCAATATTGGCCATAAGCCTACAACTTATATCTACACAACAAAAAATCAACATTGGCCATAGGCCTACAACTTATATTTGCCAATAAATAGAGGCAATCCAACTAGATACAATACCACCTGAAATTTCAAAACTTTCAACAATGGTCCAACACAACAACCAACTAAAATATACTACAAACCATTCACATAATTATTCGGCAGTTTTTTCCGACTAAAATTGGTTAATTAATCTCCCACTTAATTTCCAACATTTTCTACTCTACATTACTCTTATTAACTTCATACAGTCATGGCTAGTATAATAATACTTGTTAGTAATATCTCACTGCCAAACTAGTTCCATTACTTCATGTCCTTAAAATGTACTACTTGCTACCAAGACACACTATCTGTTATTCACTTAATAGATTACTACTTGTTAGCACATTAATCTTCTTCCAATTTATTATACTAATTACTTTACTGATAATACCCTGCTAAATTCATGTTGCACTGTCATTAAACTAATCTCCAACTTACTACTAGTTTATCACTGTTAAACTATTACCACGTTGTTTCTAAATTATTCATTTTAAATATTTTTGGTGTTGCTACTAATTAATCGCTACACTGCTACTTTAATTCTTATTACTACTACTACTACTAATAAATTAATGTGATCCTCATCTCAATTATGTTCCTGGAAATTAAAGGTAGACATATGTGTTCTAAAACTATCAGATAGTAAGAAAGTATGGCCCTCGTCACACTACACACCCATTGTCCATGATCCTCGTCACACACCACCTGTGACGGTTGTAACATAGGGGTGACGGTCGTCACTCCCCCAAGATGGACGTCACTGGCCTTTTGGGGCGGTCGTCCTACCTCAAAACTTTGTTCGTCTCTGTTTCCTTATTCTACCATATTCCTCATTCAGTTCAATCTCAGACCAACACAATACAAAACAACATAGGAAAATCATACTCAAACAACATATATTAATTCTTCTACGAACAATTTAACAACATAAACCAATTTCGGTATCGACCATAATAATCAACACATAGACAGAACAATCATCACAACATCAAAGTAATCAACATATAAGACAACCCGAAATTACCCGAAAGATTAATCCGATGTTTCCCTAAATTCAATACTGGAAAATTATTAATCTTATTAATTTTAATTTACCAAATTAAAGTTCATAACATCAGCTTTCCAATGTTTCGAACGGCGCGTTAAACAGATACACTGTTTAAAAGTTATGAATTTTCTAAGTTTTCCAAAGACCTCAATTTTTTCCTACGGGTTCAATTCTATACAGCCCCCAAAACCCCCCATCAATGCATGATGGAATTATATACAACCACAACAAATTAATCTATGCAACACATGCATCATTCTAAATCGAAAATACGCCTTAATTTCATCACTTTCTACCTAATTCATCAAGAACTCATCATAAATTCCTAAAACCTCTTAAACCACAAACTAATCCAAATACTATTTATCATTAACCAAATTATAGAGTCAGAACCCCACTCTTACCTTGGATTGAAGGTTGCTCCATAACTCTCTGATGGATCCTAACTTTGCCTTTCTTTTTCTTCTTTTCCGCAACTTTACGTAACTTCTCTCAAAACCTTATTTCTTTCTTACGGCTACTTCCCCACTAATTCCACTTAAAACATATTATTCCTTATTTTCGTCCACTAATCTCACTACTAATACTCAGTCTCCCTCATTTCTCTATTACTCGATTACTAATTAAATCATATTTTAATTAATAATAATATTAGGAATAATAATAGTTTCCATCACCTATTTAATTAGATCAATATTCAACTATTATTATAATTAAATAATTACCAACTAAAATATTCTAATTAGTCTTAGTCCCCACACCACCAATCTCTACGCTTTTGGTCAGACACCCGTACTACCTTAAAGATAATTCTTAAGGCCATTACCCCTTACGACGGTTACACCAAAAACAACCAAAACACACAATCAATTACATCAGTTCACAATTTATTTTACGAATAACAATTAAAATAAAAACGGGTGTTACAACTGCCCGCATGCATTGCACTTTTTAAGCCTAAAAATACAAAAATTTAAGTAAATGTGCATGCCCGCAAAAGCCCGCGAAGAAAACGGGGCGGGGCGGGGCAGACACTTTAGAGGGTGAGGGTCTAAACCTTTGGCTCGCCCGCACTAAAGTGCGGAAAAAATGGGTATATCCAATGGGTCGGGCTTGTTTTGCCACCCCTAGGTTCAATTAGAGTATAATTTCAAAAAAGTATTGTGAACAATGAGCATCAGTATAACACTCCATTTTACTTTATATTACATAACTTTGTTTCAAGACAGTGTATACAACACGTTGAAAAGGAGTTGGAAATGCTAAAATTCATAGGTTTTGACAAAGATGCATGTAGTTACTTCATTAGAACAACACATGAGTTACCTTATGTGTGTCAACATGTTGCTCTTAAAATACAAGGTGAGCATGTTCCATTAGAATCGAATAATGTGTTTTGGATGAAATTACACATTGAAGATCATGAGGTCACTGAAGAAGATATTGGGACGTAGTTGGTTTTAGAAGAAAAATGTGAATAATTTAAAAGGAATTGTAGGCAAGAGGGCGATGAAGAAAAAGTTAATAAACTAACACATCCATCTACAACTTCCATGTTTCCACCGCCATTTAAGTACAAGCCAAAAAGGGAAATTAAGAAGAGTAAAAAGGGTCAAGAGAGTGATGAGCATTGTGATCCTTCCTAGTGGGAGTATGCTGAGAGCTCGCAAGGGAAGTCAGACTATTAAGAGATCATTTACAAAACCAACTAGAAGTCAACTGTCTATCTAGTCTTCAAAATTTCTTTACTTGTCTCAGTTTCCCGTTTCCTTACATCAGTATATTAATGACATTGTTGACATCAATGAACATGGAAATTGTCATTTACGAGTTATTGCAAGTTTACTTGGATGGGGCGAAGAGTTATGGCCTTTGGTTTAGACGCAATTAGATGTTGAAGTTTATCAACACCATTAAATGTATTCCAATGTGTTCTATGACACAATCTTTGATGTTAGGAGTTCGTTGTGAATAGCTAGCTTGGATGTGGAAGGTCATGATAAATGGATGATGATTCATGATATGAGTTACCCTATTGCTTATAGATACAATGTTATATTGGTCTCGTTGTCCAAGAACCGTAACATCACTTTCTTCTTATTAGTTGTATCTCCATCCATAGTTGCAATTGGTTTTTGTTAACAATAATCAGTGGGTTCAGGTGAAGTGAAAACCTGATTGTCCATTGCCTCTTATCATTGACCGATGGAGACAAAATTGTAGTGAATGTGTAAGAGCATGACAAACAAGATACGCGAGACGTATAAGACACTGGGAAGAAGAAGTTAGGAAGTCAACATGATTTTTTTTTGTATTGATATAATAACATATTTTACATTCTATGTATATATTTTATCGGGTTAATTATCTACATGTTTTGTTAAAAATGTCTAAAACTTAAGGATTTTTCAAAACTCACCACTACATACCGTATTTTTCAAATATTTGGAAAGTTTGATATGTACCATATTTTTCAAAATATATGATATGCAATATAGGTTACCAGATTTTTAAAAGCATATGGTATACATGCACCATATATTTAAAAAACCAGTATTTCTTCATACAATTACCAAAAAACAATGTTTTTTACTAGAAATTTCCAGTATTTCTTCATATAAACACAAAAAATCCAGTATTTTTTTGAAATATTTGGTATTTCTACATACAATCACAAAAAATTCGGTATAATGTCAAAAAAATCGGTACTAGACCGCACTTTTCAAAAACACAGGAGTTATTAGTGAAATGCGAAATGGTAAAAGTAGTGATGATATGGGGGCATCAAGTCAAATTGGGGGTGGCATGATAAATCCTCCAGACTGGCTAATAGAACATTAATTGGGCCTAACCAACTTAACCCATAAAAATAGGATTATAACAAAGTTACAACTAACATGTTAACAAGATTCTTCAATACACCCTCATAAGTTACTCACACATCTTAGCGAAATTCCAAAAATAACTTTCAAATTCGGATTCTAAAATTCAAACGCACTTAATACTCAACAAGCCATCTTTAGAGCACGCCAAATTTAGGCATTAAAAAAATCTAGACTTTGGAATCTGTATAGTAAATTATGGATATTGGACCTCAGACTGACCTAACAAATCACACACATGTCCAACTTCAAGACCACATAATTTAAAAATACTATGCATTTGCAAAATCTAGATTTATCACGGAGATTGGAATTCATACACATTTGTTTAAGTAAACTCTCACATTTCCCTCTTTCTTCCCATTTTCATTTATGCAAAGAGAAAAAATAGAGAAATATAGAGCTTTTCCTAATGTGCATTTACATAACTTGTCACATCATTTTCAAGCATTCTAATAACTTCTATCCATTGCATTGAAACATATCAATTCTCTACTACACTACATTGAACATATATGAAGTTCTACTCCATTAAATTGGTGATTTGCTCATTCATTTTCCTTTTTTTATCTCACATGCAAGCATTGCCTAAATAGTTTATAGGTATGATACTTAGTGTTTGTGCATGCTTTATTTGTTGGTTTGTGCATGCAATAGATATGTCATTTGTGTTTTCAACGAACTGTCTTACTATGAGTTATTAAACACTATAATTTAGGGTTTATGCATGCTCTATTTTCTGCTTCCTCTTTCTATTTCAGTGAAGTTTGGATTTCAAAATTTGAACCCTTAGTTTGGAGATTAGAATCCAGAATAGCTTGTTATTTGATTTTTGGTTTGGCCTATTTTTTAATACTATTATGACATCTATTTGTTGTGCTTTTTTTTACTGCTAGAAAAATATATGACAACCTAGAAATATTGAGTGACCCAACATGCTTAAATTCACATGGAGAAAGCTAGACTCACGCGAACTGCAGTTGGGAGACTTGTTTTTCATGGTGAAGGATCGTCTTCCTGGGTTCATGTGTATATGAACTCCTCTTCCTGAATTCATGTGTCTCCTACTAACCTTAGAAGCCCTTATTTCCCCATACACTTCTGATGTTGATGTGTCTGATGGTTTCTCGAGAGTCCATTCATGCATTTCACTATTTCCTTTGTACATAGAATATGCTTCTAGGAAAGTGTGAAAGGGAATGGTAGTATACATCTTGAATTACAATTTTAAATATCTATGTTATAGTATTTGAAATGTCTGGCAATTAATGTATTTTTTTGCAGTATCGTGATACGTTAAAATGTATTAGCCGTGTTAGGAAGGTCACAAAGCTAACACAACCTGATGGGCAATAGTTCCAGGATGTCATGCAACTATCTGAGTTTCGGGATTTATGTAGGATTCAATATGGTTATATTAACCATGACTTATTATTCGCTTTTGTAGAGAGATAGCACGCAAAGTCATTTTCATTTGATCTTTCAGTTAGTGAGATGTCCATCAAACTTGATTATGTAGCATGCCTTCTACATCTTCTGATCTAGGGAAAATTATTAAATTACTCTAAAACTAGAAGACCAAACGTATTGGACATGATTATGACTTATTTGGGAGTTGATCCGGGAAAAGTCCAACATGAGATGGATGCCACCAGAGGATGTCATATTAGGTTTTCATTCTTGGTGGATCTGTATGAACATCACATGGTTGTAGGTTAGGTTTGTTAGGAGGTATTATCTCAGGAAATGGCACATAATTTGTCTGTTCCATTGTGGTCGATTCCTATCAAGATCAATGAATACAAACAAACTCCATTTGGGTTATCCACCTTCAGGCGAATGGACATGCATAGTTAACAAACAAGGTGATACTGGTTAGAATAAAGAAAAAGTTGGATGGAGCTAATGGGATTTTTCCTGAACAACTTCGCAAATTATTATGTTCATATTACACTACCACTTATTCAACTTCAAAAGAAACTTTGTTCAGAATGGTATATTTCACTGACGCCATGTTGTTTATCAAAATCGGCATGCCCACATGGAGGCGCTCTCAATTTGACAAAGAGGAAAATGAGGCGGGACTCAGATGTACAACCAAATTTCTTGATGAAACCCGATATGTCACCCATATAAGAGAATATGTTGTTAAATAGAGGGCAATCAAAAGGTATAACTTCAAAATGGTCCCAAGGGAAATGAAAGAGGGCAACCTCGTGCTCTGATAGGTGGTTATACCAACTCATGAGAAAACTACAACCAACTAAGAAGGTCTGTACCACATATGCCAAAAGTTACCTCATGGAGCTTACAAACTCAATAAGATAGATGGAAGACTCATCCCTAGAATGTGGAGCTCAGTTAACCTGAGATACTATTATAGTTAGACATTTATTGTTTTCTATTTTAATAAGGTGAAAGACATTTGGTCCGCCAATGTATGAACTTTATTAAATTTGTTTTGTTACCATTTTCCCATAAAGTAAGAATCCTTCAAAAGGAGGCCCATCGTTAAATAAAATATAAATGATGGATCTTGTCTAAAAAGTCCTTGTCGCCTAAGAGAAATGTTGGATCTTTTTTCAAAAGTCCTTGACGTCTAAGAGGCAA
The DNA here is from genome assembly GCA_963966055.1 of Lathyrus aphaca. Taxonomy (NCBI): domain Eukaryota; kingdom Viridiplantae; phylum Streptophyta; class Magnoliopsida; order Fabales; family Fabaceae; genus Lathyrus; species Lathyrus aphaca. Next base: position 115,817,091 of record OZ014524.1, on the reverse strand, counting down.
TATAAATGTTAGATCTTTTTTCAAAAGTCCTAGACGTCTAAGTGGCGATATAAATGTTGGATCGTCTTCGTAGAGTCTTTACCTCCCAAGAGACAATATAAATTTTGGATCTTTGCTAAAGAATCTTTGTCGCCCAAGGGGCAATATAGATATTAAGTCAATACTAAAGAGTTCTGAAGCTTTGTAAACCCTCTCACAATTGGCCCTCATTCCAAATCATAAAATACACTATGACGTGGACTCCTTAATAGACAACATAATAAATAACACAAAGAAAGTCTCGCACAAGAGACTCAACTTAAAGTCTTATCTGAGAGACTCAATTGAATGTCTCTCTTGAGGGACTCGCCCCAAGTATAACTTTAAACTCCTCTGCAGGGGGTAACCCTAGCGTGAAGATTAAAGGCAATCATAATAAATCACTTTGTCCTTTACAAGTTTTCGTGCTTGAGGGACTTCGTACTATGATAACTTTGTTGTTCCTAAGAGAAGGTAATCCAAAGAAAAGTGAGACAAGTAAAACACACTGACGTCGGACGAGTACATGGGTTGGGTTTCTAGTTACATCACTCGCCCTATGTGGCTTGGGTCAAATCGTACCTCACCCCCATATAAAATGTGAAAAGTGACACATCCTTATGCCTTAATGGTATGGAAAGCTCAGTTAAATGGGGAAACCACGTTCTCTAGAATTATAAGGAAAATAATAGTTTTCATGTGTCCACTCTTGAGAGGAGCATAATAATCACTTCCTGGATCTAAAGATTCAGACTCAAAAGACATGTATAAATACTGGATCCAAAAATTCAGACTCAAAAGACTTGTATAAATACTTCAACTCTAAGATTAAAGGGGGAGATCAATTATTCATAAAAAAACACAAATACAAAGTTTTCACCACTATACCTAAGATAACTCTAAACGTCATCAATAACCATAAACACCGTATACAACTCTCTGAATACATAACTATCATTATTATGTTTTTTAGCAAGTAGATGCTTTATCCAATTGCAAATGCAAAATCTATTTAAAAGATATTTTTTTATATATTATATTTAAGTGTTTCTTATGTTTATTTCTATTTAAATAAATTCCGTGACAATTTAATCTTAAAATTTAAGTTTATATAATATATTATACAAATAATTTTGTATTATTTGCGGCACATTTTTTTATATTATTTTTGAAAATAAGTTTGTTGATTTATTTGAGTATAAAATAGGAAGAATATACATTTCAGTCACGAATTGTATATGATTCTGATATAAATTTATTTGTTTTTAATAAGTTTAATCGCCACACTCGGTAGAAAATTAATAGTTTTAAAAAATAAAAATAAAAATGTAATTAATGTTATTGATTACTGAACCGAACCATGGAAAATTGAATATTGCAATTGAGGCGGAAAAAAAAACTAAAAAGTCTTAAACGGTCATATTTGAAAGAAGGAAATAAAAGAATTTGTTATTTTGAATTGAACCTAATGTCCTCCACTATTTATCATAACTTTTGAACTACCTCCAATCGTGCCCTTGAGGGTTTAAGCGAAACCGAAACAAAAATGAAGAGGGCCAGAGTTCTCCAAGACGATAGCCCGATCAGGGCCATCGCCTGTCTCAAAAAACTCGACGATATTAAACGTTTCGAGGAAACTGAAGATTGTTTCATCCTTGGATTTGATCCTACCGAAACTACTCCAACCAAAGATGCAAAAGTTTTCTCTAAATCTAACAATAAAGACGCTGAAGATGATATCTGCGTTCTTGCTGAAAAGGGCAAGGTATGTGGTTCTTGAAATTTTTCAGTTTTTTATTTTGATGGAAACCCATTTTGTAATTCTTGAAATTCGTGATTGTTCAGATAGCTCTTAGAGATTATCCTCATTCGAGACATCTATGTCTGAAATTTCCGTTCAAGACTACTCCTAGTGAAAGCTATTGTGAAAAGGTTAGAGAAATTGTTTTTGAATGTATTTACAACCGTGTATGTGATTATGATGATTTCTGACTTTGTGACAATCTTTGACTAAACACAGTGCTACTGTTATGTTTGTGATTCTGCTGCACCCTGTGTGTACTGGACCGCATCCAGGCATTGCGCTGCCGAGAATTCCGGTCACTGGAAGGATAAGAGGAAAGTCAGAAAGACAGTTTGTTGAAGTGTGAATTTCTTGCTCAGAAATTTCCCTTTTTTTTGGTTGGTTAGACAAATCATGTGAATTTCTTCTAGTTTGTAGATTTATAGATGATAAACAAATCATGTTGCTCGAATATTATTTATGCAATACAGCAATAGCATGTGGTATGGTGAAAGGTTCTTTTTGGGATTAGAGGAATGTTTGAGATTTTGAAAATGAGCTGTTTGTTGTTACTGTTGAATCTGTTCATTTAGCAATCTTCAATCTTTCAGCTACTAGTTATTTATACAACTATTTCCATGCTACTCAATTTGAATGTAAAGAGTCTCATATTGGGGCAATCCTGTATGAGTCAATCACATTTCTTAAGCTCCGGTGGGCCACTTGCCATTTGTTTCCGGATGTCGAAGTCCAGTCCAGGGAGTCTTGGGTGTGAGAGAGTGTGTTAAGAGTCTCATTTCAGACCATATATGACTTGAACATCTTAACACTACAAGTTGGTTTTGTAACAGTTAAGTTCTTTCAAGAAAAAAGTTTCATACTATGGTTTTGATCAGAGAGTTAAGTTCTTGTTAATAAGTGCAAACCATACTCTGTTATCTTTCCTTGGAAGTTGCATAATATCAATGAAACTTCTTCACCTTATTATGATGAATTAGCTCACAACAGGCTGGTTTGGTTAACTAATTTAACTAAATTATGTTTCTAAACCCAATGCATTATGAATCTGTCACAAAAGTGTTCTTCACACAAAGGATCTACCTGCTAGAAAATTCATATAACAAGTTACTGGTTTATTATCATTTGTTCATTGATATTCTAGCCTTGCTTGTTAACATTAGTGGCTCACTTGTTATCTTTCATGAAAAAGACTGAAATACTGCACACAACTCTATTTCATGAAAGCACTAGTTAGACTTTTACAGCTATCTCACCTGGACAATGGAAATAGATTCAGTGTAATTTTAGTGTTCTATAAGTGAATCCAAAGTTAAAGAGGACATTTTGGATGTTTCTACACTATTGAAGCTCGAATTTCATATATAGTTCATGTATAACTTCTTAAACTCATTGATTATGATTATTTACTCTTTGAGTGACTGAGTTATTAATCATTAGATGAATTTATTTTGAACTATTTAAATCATGTAATTGTTAAGTACTAATTAATAAAATTACAATTCGAGTATTATTTTGCTAAAATTATGTTTAAAGCCTTTTTTATGTTGACAAATATATGAATTGATTCAAAGTAGCAATTGATTAATAGCCACAACTTTTGAAACTCAATCTACTTTAACTGATCGATCAAATAATTATTTTAGACATATTGAATTATTCGATTGTAATCATAGGAATTAGCATTCAGGAAAACATCTCTTGATTATGAGTTAGGAAATTAGTCATAACTAATTTTATTTAATGATCACAGTCGAATAATTCAATAGGTCTAAATTCCTAGATTTCTAGATTCCTAAATTCCTAATCTCTATCAAATTCCTAGGATTTGAAAAAAGCTGATTATTTTTAAACTCTGTCAAATTTACTTTATTTTATTTCATATTCTACAAACTAAACTCTTATGCAAACTTTAGTGCAATAGTATTGTTAAGTCGATATTGAACAATCCATGTGGATACAAACTTTTAATTTGTTACTTGACAATAATTGAGTACACTTACTAAATTATCCATAAAACACGTATTACCTTTCCTAATATCTAAGGTTTAAAAATTGAAGAATTTTTATGTTACGAAGAAAATAATATGTGTGTTTTTACAAGGTTTATGTCAGTATTATTGAGAAATAAGTGTGAGTTGAGTGGAGAAACAAATGGAGTTCTAAGTCCCACATTGTTTAGAAAAGTGGAGGTTAAACACTTTATAAGTAAGAGGACCTATACACATATCACCTTAAGATTTTGAGTGAATATGTGGTGTCTTTCTCACCTTAAGATTATGATTGAATGTTTCCCCCTCATGACCACCTATCGGTGGTATCAGAGTCTAGTTCAAGTAAGAGACTGACTCTTTGTGTCGAAAATCTTCCTGACATGGTGGTAAGTAAATGTTTGATCCAATGTGAATGTTTTTCCTTCATGATGACCCATCAAATATACTAGTTATAATGAAAGTTTAAAATAGTGGAGAATTTTCCTATTACATGAGTTTTTTCTTACATGCCAGAGCATATTCATGATTAACCATAATTTTTACAACTTTACTAGTAAATAGGACATCATCCTTAATTTTACATGTGTCAACACCACACATCGCTCTAGTTTTTCTCTTTTAAACGTCTCTTCCAAAATTATATTGGGGTAAAACAGTTTTGGCCCATGATTATCATATTAATCGTGTGTTATCAAATAAGATAGGCAATCTCAATCATATTTAATTTAGGCTAAATTATAGTTTTGATCCCCTAATTTTAAATGATTCACGAATTTAATCCCCCTATTTTAAACTCATGCAATTTTGACTCATCCTCTCACGTTTTTTCATAAAAAAATCAATAAGATATTCATTTTATAACTTATATTTTTATCAATAAAGTTCCACAATATATTTATATACGATGATTTATCTTGTTTCATAAGAAAGTTGTCATTTAAAAAATGGAAACATTGTTAATTTTAAATAAAAAAGTATAAGAATGAGACCCAAAGTGTTTGAATTTAAAATGGAAGGAATAATTTTGTAAATCAAATACAATAAGGGAGCTAAAATATTAATTAAGTCTTCAATTTATGATGATAATTTTTCCTTATGCTTTTATGTTGCAGGAACTTAAATCTCGAATATTTGATATTGTAGCCTTTATCAATATCTATAAGCAACACCAAACTAAGTAGAATTTGTGTGCCCATAGATATGTTTTTGTAGGTTATCCTACTAACACAAAATGTTATCATACATAGATACTTTGTTTTTAAAGATGTCACCTTTCACAAAATTGTGTCTTACTTCACTCATTGTTAACCTCAAAAAAAGAGTATGAACGACTCCTACTCTAAATTTAAGTTTTTGATCATCACCATAACTTCCCTAAAATAGTGTTTAATAAAATATAAATTTTTTCTTTAATGGAAAAACAAAAAGATACAAATTTATTTACCAAAAAAATTACAAATTTTTTGATAAATATTTTTTTCACAAATTCTATTTTGTGCGAGGTAATTTAAAATCTAAAAAGACAAACTTATAATATTCTTAAAAGGCGAGAAACTCATCTACGACTTTTTTTTAATTTTAAAAAATTACAAATTTTTTGGTAAATATTTTTTTCACAAATTCTATTTTGTGCGAGGTAATTTAAAATCTAAAAAGACAAACTTATAATATTCTTAAAAGGCGAGAGACTCATCTACGATTTGTTTTAGTTTAAAAAACTTTTAAAACATTTCTAAATAATTTAGATAACTATTTCAAAACTTACAAATTATTCATACTTATATAATAATTGATCAAGTAAATAATTAAAGATGGAATCAATCTCCATATTCATTAGGAATTTCTTAATGCATCATATGTATTACTAGAGCACCACATGAAAATATAAAACTGTTCATAATTTTCGGAGATTCATCTCCGGAGGCATTATGAATCAATAGAATTTTGACTTAACGTTAAAAAAAACTACAGAGATGCATCTCCGGATAATATTTGTTCTAAAACACGTCAGAATCCCTCTCCTTTCCCACTTCTAATAAAACACTCTAAGCATTTCTCAAACTGTCTCAACTCACATTCTCTCAAAATCAATCAACCAAGTTTAAAGTTTCTTCCATCAACATCAAGTACATAAAAGAGATCATTCAACACTGAAGTAAACTCTCAACTTGTAAGTTTTTAATTATCGTAAATTTTTTGAGTTTTTATATAAATTAGTAGAAATTGATGATTAGGTTAAGAAATAGATAGTTTTGCATGATTGATAGTTTATACATACTAAAAAAATATGGTTGATGGTTAAAAATAATGATCAATGCATTATTTTTGGGGTTTGGTGGTCTACATTACCGCCATTGACGAATTTGAATGTTACAAGAAATTTCAGAGATGCATCTCCGTAAATTTTCAATATTTTAATTCCCATGAACCAGAGACGTGTCTTTGTAATTTATCTGTCTATTTTTTTGTTGCTTTTCTTGCTTGTAGGGTTTCTTGTAGTAATTGTGTGACACTTGTCTGGTTTACTTACATGCATTATGTCTGATAGAGACAGACTGAGACATATGAGGATTGTACATCATGCATTTGTTTGGAGGGAAAGGATTCATGTTTCAAAGGATCTTGTTCCCTTTAGCCCAGTTCATGCAGAGACATTGACTTTTGGGGCTCATATATCTCTACCTTCTTTTTCTCGTAGGAGACAGGTGTCACATACTGACGCATCACTACCTCCCTTTTTTCGTAGGTGACTGGTTGATCTTGTTCCCTTTAGCCTGATTCATGCAGAGACATCACTTTTGGGGCTCATATATCTCTACCTTCTTTTTCCCGTAGGAGACGGGTGTCACATACTAACGCATCACTACCTCCCTCTTTTCATAGGTGACAAGTTTCACCTATTCGTTTTCCAGAGGTACCTGAGTCACCAGAGGTACCTTAGGCACCAATGCCACCCCAGGCACCGGAGGGGCCTCATGCTGATGAGCTAGTTCCACCCCAGGATGATGAACCATGATCGTCTCAGGCTGCTAAAGCTGATGAGCAGTGCCACCTTAGATATTTTGAGGAGGCCATTTAAATTTATTAATACTTCCTCTTTACCCTGACCAGACTGCTAGACATATCTGGGACGAAGAGGTAAAATTATTCAGATTCATTCTTTTTAAATTACATTTATTATTATACTACAAATTTTTGACATAGTTTTAATTTTTCGCATGACCGTGATCCGCTGAAAATCATTAACCATGGGCAAAATATTACTGGCTTTCCTCAGCCTATTGAAGAATGGTTTCAGGCTACTTTGTCCCTATCTAGGATGAAAGGCTTTTGTAAGACTAATTATGTTACGGTCAACCATGAGATGCTTAATGAACTCATGGAGAGATGGCACACTAAGGCGCCATCATTTCATCTACCACTTGGTGAGATGTCTATCACACTTGACGATGTTTCATGTTTGCTGCATCTTTCAACTATGGGGAAATTTCTAGATCATGAGAGGTTTAGCAAACATGAGACACTCAAGTTGATGGTAGACTATCTAGGAGTTGACCTAAAGGCTTCAATGAGGGAGATGAAAAAGCTATAGGGGCTCATGCTAGATTTGAATTCCTGAAAAAGGTATATACAAATTAGTTCCTTAGAGAAAAGTAGGATAAAAGTGATGATGACCAGGTGGATCTGCATAGAGCGTATGTTATGCGAGCCTACCTGTTATATTTTATTTGCACTGAAATTTTTGTAGACAAGAGTGTCACTTATGTGGATGTCGTCTACCTACGATACTTTAAGGACTTCGAGCGAGTCAATGAGTGCAACTAGGGGACCGTTTGTTTGATCTACTTGTACTCTAAGTTATCAGAGGGTTATATGTGGAAGTCAAAACAGTTGACATACATCATCACACTACTGACGGTAATATTTATTGGTCTTTTAATGTTTGTGTGTCATTCTCATTACATTTTTGCAACGCCGTTATTGATGACTCGTGTGTTCCAACATTTTTCAGGCTTGGATCCTCCAGTAGGGGTGTTCGTTGGCCGGTTTGGTCCGATTTGAGAGAATCTGATGCTCAAACCAATAAAAAATATATGGTTGTGTTTGGATTATATATTCACATTTTTTACGATAAAACCCAAACCGAAGCAAACCGAGAAATAACTGGTTGGTTTGGGTTGCATTGATTGGATACATTAGAAATAAATGTGCAACATTATTTTTTTAAAAATTCTAATTTGCATAAACTAATTTTCTATAATAATATAAATTTTAAATTTTGTTTTTGTTTTTTCATATAGGTTATGAATGTCGCAAATGACGTTTTATTTTTCTTCCTTCTTAAAATTGAACATCTTACACTAGTTTCTATGATAATGATATAAATTATATGAATTGATATGGCTGGTTCGGGTAGACAGGTTTGCGGGTAAATTTTTCGACATCTGCTATCCGAACCAATTAACATCGGGTTTCATTGATTTAGTTCAATTTTTTTCCAAACTAAAAAAATACCCGATCCAAACACCATAGTTTGGTTTGTGGTTTGGATTCCAGTTTGATTTAGATTTTCCCAAACCAATAAACACCCTTATCCTTCAGCATTTCTCGTGTATCTCCGAATGGTCGTGTGTATCGACTTATACTGAGGATATGTCGTGTGCTTCTACATTTTCCCCGCTTAGAGGGAACAAGACGACATAACTATTTATAGTGTATATGGACTGCTTGGTTGCCGAATATATGCACTTTAACAACTATGTCGATCACCGTGAGACATAGGGGTGGGAGTAGGTCGGGTCGAGATAGGCTTTTCCAAGCCAGAGCCTGACCTGCTAAAAATTTCAAAGCTTAAGCCTGGCCTATGGCTTATCATATGCTTATTTTTAGGTCTGAGTCTGACATTTTCGAATGTCTGATTGACCTATTAGCCTACATAAAAGCATATTGTATTTGATCATTTGTAAACAAGCAATTACATTAATGTTTAAATATTCTAAAAATCAAAATATAATTGAGAATAAATGTTTATTTTCATTGACTTATTCAAGTTTACATATTAACATAAGTTTTGTGATTGTTTGAGAGAAATTATGAAAACAACTTATAACAATGTCCATAAGTTTTTTTTTAAAACTTATTTTCTTAAATTCTTCAAGATAACTAAGTTTTACTTATTTATTTTAATTCAAAATATAAATACAATATAATAATAATAATAATAATAATAATAATAAGGTGAGGTAGGTCTTAGATGCCATTATGACGGAAACACGAGAGGCGCTAATGTACCAGAGATAGCGTCAGAGAACATGGCCAAGAATCCAGATGAGCTTTAATCCGTCATAATCAATAGTTGATAGTATTTGTACTTTGGATTTATTATCAATTGTATTTTATTTTGACTAATTTAGACTATATTGTGTATTTCGACTTCATTGTCTATTTGTTGATGATTTATTTTGACCATCTGGATTTATATATGTTAGTTTTTGCATATCGATTGTATAATTTAATGCTTACCATATAACATGGACCTTAACATTTATAAATTGTCATATTCATCTGAGTAACCATAAAACTAACTTAATTTGCACATTTAATCATGAGAGTTTCTTATGGTACCCCTTAGTGTTATTAGCCACCTTGAGCGTTTCCTTAAATGCCCCCAGATTCCGGAGATATATCTTCGGAAGCACCCCATTTTTACCAGAGGAAGCCAAACTGAATGGCACCCCATCATTTTGGTTTTGAATAGTTCCGGAGATAAATCTCCAAAACCATTTTGAAAAAAACATCAAAATTAATTAATTCTGGGAAAGTTTCGGGGATGTATTGTTGAAACATCTGGGCGTCATTGTGTAGTTTTCCTGTCACCTTTGTATGTCAGATTGTTCCGGATATATATCTCCGGAAGTTTTTGATATATTTCAAACCTGCATGATCACTCCCCCATTGTTGCCTTACTTGTTCCTCACTCTCACCCTCTCCCCTAAAAATCCTGCATTCTCAATCCCATATTTTACTATAAAACTTCAACTTTTAGGTTCAACATATCAAAGGGAGTAAAAGAAGATCAAATTGCATGTAAAAATTGCTCATTTTCATCTACATTACTCACATTAATCATCAAAGTTTATTTAAAAAAACTTACGTTGCTTCCAGAGATGTGTTTTCAGAACGTGTTGAGGATGAACACTTCCGGATATACATCTCTAGAACGTTTATGTGTTCATTTTCTTGCAATAGTATGTTAATTTATATTATTATTTGTATTATTTCCAAATAGATATGATGCACCCTGATAATATCTCAAAATAAGTAATATCTACAAACGATGTTTCTCCGAATATTCAAGGGATTGTTGTAAATTCGATAGACGTTGGCATTGACAAGCAAAAGTTTGAAAATCGTGATAACATGCTCGAATGGATTCGTATGACATCATCTAGACTTGGTTTTGGTGTGGTTATAGTAAGGTCGTGTAATGGTTCAGATAGAAGAAACACATTTGTTACTATGTTGTACGAAAGAAATGAGAAATACCAGACTCCTCTACAGAATTTTAAAAGAGACGACACAAGTAGGAGAAAATGTGAGTGTCCGTATAAGATTTGTGGTTACATATTGAGTAGTAGCAAAAAATGGAAATTTGATGTGATTTGTGGTTTGCATAACCATGAATTGTGCTTAAAATTATTCGGTCATCCCAGTGTATGTCGGCTTAAGCCGGAAGAGAAGGAATTTATTAGTGACATGACCTCGAATCTTGTCCAATAAAAAATATACTTTCAACATTGAAATAGAAGAAACTCGAAAATATATCAAATATCAGGCAAGTTTATAATATTCGGTACCATACTAACAAGGCCATTAAGGGAGATAGAACTGAGATGCAATAATTGTTGAAATTGTGGGATGATAACAATTATGTGTCCCGGTATCGAACTTGCGATGATGGAGTTACAATTAGAGATATTTTTTAGACTCATCTGGATTCGATAAAGTTGTTCAACATGTTTTCAACAGTGCTCATTCTTGATTCTACCTATAAGACCAACAAGTATAGACTTCCATTATTTGAGATGGATGATGTTACCTCAACCAAGAAGACATATTCCATTGGTTTTGCATTTTTAGAGTGTAAAAAAGAGGATAGTTTTACCCGGGCATTAAAGGTGTGTCAGTCACTTTTGAAGGACCAAGGTGAGATACCTAAAGCTATTGATACAAACTGCAATACCACATTGATGACTGGGGTTGTAATGGTATGTACTTCTTCATATGCATTACTTTTTAGATATCACATAACAAAGAATGTGAGAAGCCGGGTTGAACCAGCGGTAGGGACAAAACAAGTAGAGTCCGAAGGTGGAAAATTGGTGAAGTCGGGTGTGATTGTTGAAAAAAAAAATTGATGTATGAAATCATATAATAAATTCTTCCATAAAAGAATTATATGCCGACTCCGTCATTCATCTCTGACGCTGATTCCACTGAAAATTCCATGCATCAACTAGATGTGATGTTTATGCACAAATACATCAAGCATATCGTCAATGTTGAGGGGGGTGGTAATTGCGATTATCGAGTCGTTTCGAATTTGATTGGTAGAGGAGAGGATAGTCATGCACTTATCCTTCATCAAAGAAGATGCATAAAGAATCGTACACGCAGTTGTAGTGAAAGAAAATCTCGATGCGGTTTATGAGTCTTTTGTTCCTTGCTTGACCGATCTGGAAACACAGAGAGTCGTTTCGACTTTGCTTGGTATCGTCAATGAAGACGCATAGAGAATCATACACACAGTTTTACAAAAAGAAAATCTCGATGCGGTTTATGGGTCTTTTGTTCCTTGCTTGACCGATCTGGCAGCACAGTCAAAATGGATGACCTTCCCTGAAATGGGTCACCTAATTGCATGTGCATATGATAGGGTGTTCATTGACCTGACATGGTACGGGTTTTCGAAAAACTTTTATCCACTCTGAACTACACCACCCTAAAATCCAAATGAACGCATAATGTGTATTGGATGGATTTCTAAGTCAAGTCATTTTGTTCAAGTATACTTGCAACTGGGATGCCCCATACCACCTACATCACCTGAATGGATGACTCATTCAATCACAAATTTTGAGACGTGGTATAATCATTTTATAGAAAGGATGCAAGAATTTTATAGATTAAACAACATTCAAAAGGAAACAAATGCACAAAAGTCCAATGGGTACCACCTATAGATTTAGTCGACGACACATGTTTTGATAGTTTTAATTTCTTGTATAATCAGACAACTAATTATATTTTTATGAAGTGTAATATAATAGTCATTTTTTATTCATATTTGGTGTTTATGAACAGTTGCTTTGTAGTTGTCTCTTATGTATTGTCTGTCATTTAGTTCTGCTTTGAAAATGCAGCAGGAAACGTTTCAGAGATGTATCTCCGGAAGGTTATAAAATTATGTTATTTTAGCAGGTTCAGGGGAAGTTCCAGAGATGCATCTCCGGAATAAGATAATATGGTGTTGTTCCCTATATATATTCCCAAAATAATAATGACAGTAATTGAGTGATCCATATTCACCTAGGTCTTCTATAAATTTGGGCCTTCATGTGTTATGTTTCACACAAATTCAAAATGTCTCAGTTGTGTGAAGTAAAGATTTGTTGGTATGTCGCAAATGTCTATTTTTCTGACGGTAAAACACCCGGGAGGACGTTCAAGCTCATCGATATCACCTACCTCAATGATATCATATACAAGATCCACAATCTCTTACCTTGCGAAGACAAACGAAAGGTTGTGAAGCTCGAGTACCGTTCTCCTTCAGTTGACCACGAAGGGAACATCGTGTTCAACAAATTTGAGCTCAATAATCGGGATGATGTTATGGCGATGTGGCGAACGTATTTCGGTTTCGAAGAGAAAGTTCTGCTTGAGTTAGAAGCGACAATATGAAGAATGGTCGATAATATCTTGAAGATGTGCAAGCGTCCACCAAGATATTGAAATGTAATATTTAATTTTCAGTTGATTTTATGGTTTCAATGCCTATTTTATTTCATGAATGTTGGTTTTATGGTTGCTACGTTCATTTTTGTGTATACTGTCTCTGGTTTTTATCCGAAAATATGACTATGGATACATTCCGGCTATGCATCTCCAGAATTAATCAAAATCAACTTAAACAAGGGTGATTTCAAAGATATACCAGAACCCAAGGTGTATTCTCAGAAGCGTACAAGGTGCCTAAAAACCTTATGGGGTGCCATAAGAAATTCTCTTTAATCCTATTTCACAATTGGATTACTAAGTTGTAAGATGTGAGAGAAATCTACTTGTCACCCCTCAATTATACTTGACACTCTTCCCAATGTTTCATAATAACAAAACTGCCATTGAAATTTTTTGAAACAAATGAAAAAAATTTAACTATCAGAAATTTTGAAATTTCTAGTAATGTGTGAAAATTTCCGGAAATTTAGAAATTTCCAATAGTGAAAATTTTCAAAATTTTCAAAAATTTATTTTTTTACACTACCGGTAATTTCGAAATTCTCGGTAATTAAACATTTCAAAAGTTTCAAAATTTTCGTTTTTTACACTACCGAGAATTTCGAATTCGCAGTACATTACCAGTAATTTCGAAATTCTCGGTAGTGAAAATTTTCAAAATTTGCTTTTTTAACACTACCTGAAATTTCAAATTCGTAGTGCAATACCAGTAATTTCGAAATTCCCGATACCGTATTGTGAATTTGAAATCAACGGTAGTGTAAAAAAACAAAATTATTTTTTTACCGTGAATTTCGAAATCACTTGTATTTTTTATCGGAAATTTCGAAATTATCGGTATATCACTAAAAATTTCATAATTTTCAAAAAAATTTAAAGGGTAAAAATAGAATTGCTCCATGATTAGGGGGTGCCATGTATAAGTGGGGGGTGACAAGTAAATTCCAAAGATGTGATTATAAGATATCTTCTTGCCACCCCCTCCATTCGTACCTGACACCCTCCAATTTTCCTAAATGACATAAATGACCCCAAATATTTTAACACTAAATATTCATACAAAATTCCTGGTAGAGTAAACAAATTTCGGGTACCGAACAAAATTCTCGGTAGGCACTTTGAAATTATCAGAATATCAGTAATTTCAAATTCACGGTAACATGTAAAAACTCCGAAAATTTGGAAAAATGCATGTTTATACCGATAATTTCTTTCCTATGAAATTACCGGTAGTTAGATTTTTAGGTTTTTTTTTAATGGTTACAATTTTTTCGACAATTTTGTATGGTTGTGATTGCACCGACAGTTTGCGTGACCCATAATTGATGCAATTTTGTACAAATAGGGGTTAAGGTCTTATGGTTAAACACATTTGAAGAAAATGAGTATTCCAACATTTTTGATCAAGGTAAAAGTTTACTTCAACAGAGCTTCTCCTCTAGTAGAGTTCAAGCTCCCCGATGACACCACCCTTGTTGTCGGCTTCAAGTTGAAGTTGAAGGAATTATTGCCTGATGGTGACAATAGAAATGTGAAAAAGATTAAGTTTCATGAAGATTGAGAGGATACAGACGGTAGGGTGAAATACAACTCGATTAAGTTGAAGAGCAATGAAGACATTACCGAAATATGGAGACCATTTCGTCGTAGGCTAACAAAGGGTTTAGGTTTTTCTTATTTATTAATCACGGTGTAATGTTGAATGTTATATGTTTATCCTGAATATAATGACGACTCCTCGAACTCACGATGCACTCTATGAGCATCGTAGGGTGTCCATATCACGTAATCTACGGTCATCGCATCCAGTCTCCTCATGTACTCAGCTAAGCCACCAGGGTGTTTCTGTCTCGCATTCTACCTCTTTGCCCATGGCTCCCCTGCCGTATAGGGTTGGGTCCTCCTGTCGCATATGCTCAGAAAATGTTCGTAGATCCAACACTGAGAACATGACAAATACTCTCTCTGTCTCACAATAGGTGTCCTCTTTCCTATTTTTATTTGTCTCAAATTATTTGTCCTTTTAGAATATCAATGTGATAATTATTATTTATTTTCACTAACTTACCCTTATTTATTGTATTTTAATTCGTATAACTACTCCATTACCTATTATTGATAAGGTTATTTTAGTAAATGATTCATGTTTTATCATTGAAATCAACATAATTAATCATTATCTTAAAAAGTGTGAAAATCTCAAAGAGGACACCTATTGTGAGATGCAGGAAGTAGTAAATTAGAAATTATAATATTTGTAAAAAATATGTACGAAAGCAATAAAGTATACATGTAACAAACGCAGGTACCTAGCTAGGTGTCCGGTCTCCATCTAGGTCGCCTACCCAAGCGACCAATACAACTGGGTCAGAGCTGCACAACCACAAGCTCAGTTGTGCACCTCGAGATCGCTGAAAAGGCACAGATACCAAGCATCGACATATGCATCAGACTTGTCCGCAAAGAGAGTACATAATACTACACACAACATGTACACCCTAGCGGCAACTTGATAACTACCAGCTACAACAAGCTCGTCATACCTATTCCGAAGCCACCACATGCGTAGGTGAACACCTCAGGTATCAGAGAACTCATGTGCCACCACTGACTCAGGCAAACATAGATCACAAAATTTATAATTACCGGGAATTTGAATTCCCCATAGTAAAACAAATTTTTTGATATTACCGGTAATTTTAAATCCCCGGAACCAATCAAATATGTTTCCAAAATAATCGTGAATTTCAAAATTACCGGTACTCTCTCCCGGAAATTATACCGAAAATTTTGGAATTCCCGAAAAAAATACTGATAATATCTATCGGTAGCTACATAATAATCGGTAAGACTTACTTGTAAATTATAAATTCCCGGTAGTGTCTTCAAATTTTCGATAATATCTACTGATAATTATATAATAATCGGTAAAACTTATTTGTAAATTACAAATTCCATGTCTTAATGGGGGTTGGCAAGAAGAATTATGTAAATTGGGCCCAAAATGAATGGCCCAAAATGAAAAGTGAAAACCCTTGAATAGAAGCAGAATAAGTAGCTATAGTGTTGCTGTTATCCCTTTCTCTATCCAATCCAATTAATCTCTCTACACACTTCACAGTGATCACCTCTTCCACCGAGTCAAATCCCCAATCCTCTCCAAACTCTAACCATGGCTCCCGGTCCAGTTATTGATGCAGTCACTGAGCCTGAACTCGACCAACAAATTCCCGTTGTTGACGAAACTACCCTCAAGAAGAAACCCCAACCCGAGGTTCTTACTTTTTCTATTCATTTTGAATTCTTCCATGACTTGCTTAGATTGAATTCGTTCATTTTTGTTTTTTTTTCTCCTTTAGGAAGACGATGCTCCCATTGTTGAGGACGTCAAGGAGGATGACAAAGATGATGATGACGAGGACGATGATGATGATGATGACGAGGACGATGATGACAAGGAAGATGGTGCTCAAGGTTCATATTCATTTCTACTTTTGCCTTTAACCTTATCAATTTGCTTCCAATTGCTTCTCGTTATTATCAACGTTTGATTTATGTATTTACTTAGGTTTAGGGTTTTTGAGTTGTGTTATGTTCTCTATATAGCCATAGATCTAACTTTTATATCAATGGATTTTCATTTATGGAAACAACCATAAGATATGGAATAATGGATTTTCATCTATAGAAACAGTAGTTTAATGTTTACTCATATTAATGTCCAATTTGGTGGTACAAATTGCTAAAGATTGAAGAAGAATGATTGTGCTTGCAAAAGAAGAAATTGGTTAAACATTCGACAGTTTTGTATTAATTCTATGTATGAATGTATGAATTGAATCTTAAACATGATATTCATGAAAAACATTACTTTTCGATTTCCCTTGTCATATTCGGGTTGCAGCTGTGAGTTTCAAAGATTGACAGTTTGATATTTGACACTGAATGGGTGGAACCTCCATTTGCCTTCAATGATTCCTCCCACTAAGATCAGTCTTATTGCTACTATATTGTTTGAGATTCTTTCTGTTGATCGACATTTTCATATCTTAACTATCTAACTATATTATCATCTCCATACGTATGTATGGAAAATCAATGTACACTATAGTAGTTTGAACACCGGTCTCGTGTCGTGAATAACTCTACAAAATAGCAGTTTATTTGTGGACTTTGAGATGCAGGTGGTGCTGGATAATGCTAATTTACTATTTTCTTATCTGTGCTGTATTGCATTTGTTTAGCATTGGCATACTATGTTTTGATAACTTTCATAATCAGTTTTGTTGGAACTTGAGATGCAGGTGGTGCTGAGGGTTCAAAGCAAAGCAGAAGCGAGAAGAAGAGTCGAAAAGCAATGCTGAAGCTCGGTCTGAAACCTGTTACTGGCGTTAGTCGGGTCACAATCAAGAGAACCAAAAATGTTAGTTGTTACATCTAATGTTATGGTGATTTATGTGAATTTATGGCGTCTAACCAAACTATTTTCTCTTTCAGATTCTTTTTTTCATCTCAAAACCAGATGTATTCAAGAGTCCAAATTCTGAGACCTACATTATATTTGGGGAAGCAAAAATAGAAGACCTGAGCTCTCAATTGCAGACGCAAGCTGCTCAGCAGTTTAGGATGCCAGATATGGGATCTGTAATGGCAAAACAAGATCAAGGTGCAATAGCTGGTGCACAGCCTGAGGAGGAAGAAGAGGTGGTTGATGAAACTGGTGTGGAGCCCCATGACATTGATTTGGTAATGACACAAGCAGGAGTTTCCCGGACCAAGGCCGTCAAGGCTCTCAAGACTCACAATGGAGACATTGTTGGTGCCATTATGGAGCTCACTACTTAATTGAGTTTTGTTTAGTTGGGCTGTGTTTTATTTGTATTTTTTTTTTTTGTGGAATTATTTTTGAACTAGTAGTATCTTTAAGTTGCTGCAGCTACAGACCATATCACCTTTTCAAGCGTCTAATATGTCTAGGTTTACCATTTGCCTGATAATTTTGTTAAGTTTTGTATTTCCTAGCAATCAAGGGGTGACATTCAGATCACATGTTTTTTTTACATAATGATCACATGTTTGTCTAGATAGTTTTGTTTTTGTTTACCCTTTCTTCCAATCTTCCAAATGGCTCATTTTCCATTGCACCAATATTCTACATGAGTGTGTTGATTAAGTTTTATCTTTACAAAATTAAATTGTTTTGCTACTTCTAGAATGTTTATTGTTGTACCAATATTACCAGTTTTTTTAAATTATGTTTTTTAATTTTTAATTCTTCCATTTTGAAAATAAGTTTTTTGGTTGTCTCCTTCCGTTAGGATAAAAAAAATTATTTTAATGATGTGTTATTTTTAAATTAATTTATTTATTTAATTAATTAATTTTATTTTATTTATTTAGAAATTTATTTGAAAATTATTTTTTAATACAAATTTTAATATTTACAAGTTAATTTTGAACTTTAAGCTAAGCTTACATTTGTTCAGCCTATACAATTAATGTGTTTGTTTCACATATATATGCTCTAATCTTTTTTATTGCAAAATTTATGTGGAACTTCAACAAACACAACAAGCACAGCTCCAACCATGATTCTAGAACACAGCAAATGAAAGCAAATGAAGATAGTATAATTACTGGAAATCAATTTCTGATGATAATAATCAGCACAAAGACAATGCCTTCACTAGATTTAATAACTAAAAATCCAATTTGGCTTCACTAAATTTAATAATAAAATTGAAAGTGCAGATATCATCATTGTATCAAACTGTTTGTAGTGAGTTTTAAGTTGAAAAGTTTTGTTTAAAAAGCATGCAATTTTTAATGAAAATCTCAGTATGAAAAGTTAAAATTGGTTAAAGAAACGAATTTGCTAATCCTAACTACCACTGAATTAAAAAAAAGGAGTTTAGAAACATATTTACAATGGCACATGTTACCATTATGTTATTATAGGAATATAATATGCCACTGTTACCATTTTGTTCATCTTAAAACTCAAATTTTCATTAAGTTATTTCATTATGTTGTTGGAGTTATGCTCAAATTTCCAACAGAATTGTAACTTATTCCATTAATTTACTTCATTAAGTTACTGCTTTAACTTACTTCATACAAATCTATTTCTATTAAGGAGGATTGCAAGGAAGGAAGTATCTTGTAACAAGGATTGGTAAAAGATGGAATAAAATGGGGTCAATCGTTTTATACCGTCAAAGACTGCACTTTTCCACCTCCACTGCAATATCAAGGCAATAAGACAATTGAATATAGCCTGGAAATAAATTGCTAAGACTTAGACTTCAAGCCTATTATTAATGCCATGTCATACTAATAAAGTATCCTAGTCACTAATGCCATGTCATACAAAATATATATATATATATATATATATATATATATATATATATATATATATATATATATATATATATATATATATAATCATCACTGCCACGTCAACGAAATTGTTAGAAGTCCAACCAAATCTTCTGATATAAAATTCAGGACCAAAAAACTATTTTTAAAATAGAGATATTAAAAATTAAAAAAAAACATCAAAATAGAAAGATAAGAGTACATATATTTAAATCAATTATAAATTAATAAATAATTCTATCTTTTATAAAGTTAGACTACTTTGTCATAGTCCTAAGTGTCAAATACCAATATTTTTATTTTTAAAGTTTCACTTACTTATACTTTTATACTATCTATATCAGATTTCTAATTCACTCACGCAATTAGTTCTAAAAGATTATTTGAATTTGAAATGTAAAGATAAATAATTTTGAAATGTAAAAATTAGTTTTTTTTAATCAAGGAAATAATTATATTCTAAAACATCATGAAAGTATAAAGCCGATCCGAGGATCCATGCAATCAGGTGACTACATCGATCATATGACAAAAACGATCTAAATATCAAATTTTTTGTTACAATACATAACAAAATTTTTGTTATTCTCAACTCTTAAGAGAATTACATCAATGATATATTTGTCGTGGAAACAATCAATCGTCATGTTTTGGAAAATATTCTTGTTTTTACTTGTCTATATATTGTACTCATTTTCGGCTATAACAATCTCCATAAGCCTTTTATTGTATCCTTTACCTCTTGTCATTTGGCAAATCCAACTCAACTCATTATTCCACCTGTGGAGTGTGAGAGATATTCATCCACCTCAGAACATGGATCCACACTTCCTTCGTCACATCACACTCAAAGAACAAGTGATTACAACTTTCACGTAACCCATAAAACACAAAATTAGCATCGGTGATATTACCAAAACGATGTAATTCATCTTTCGTGGTAGCCTATCTTGATAGGCTAGCCAAAGAATGAAAGTCGCTATTGGTCTAACACGATTTTCATAGAAATACTTCTCTAGTTCACTTTAGGTTTGACACCTCTCAACATGTGGTATACCTTCTTTGTTTCGTATCTCCATGTGGTTTGAAAAGAGTTCCATATTGCATATTGCATGAATGTACCACGATGTTTGAACATAACTTTAAGAACTCATGAAATATGCTTAGCAAGAGTATAAACAGTGAGATCTGTTGTTTTCAGGTAGCTTGCACTACTACAAAATGCGCATTTAACGACGCCAGGTTTACAACGGACTCGTATCCCACCGTTATAATAGGTTAAATTTTTTGCAGCTGATTTATAATGCCATATTCTGTAATACCTCAAAATTTTCCCTCTCATTTCCTCAATATTTTGCATAGCATTTTGCATTCATAAATTCATAAAATAACCAAAAACATTGCATCAAACATTGCATAGCTGAGGCATAGGCATGTGATCAATGATCGGAGCAGCTGAAGGCATTACAAGGGCAATCAAAGGGCCACAAAGCTTCTCAACCTTGTGCAAAGGATTCACAATATCCCACGAGTTTTCACTTGAAGCCACGAGCCATGGAAAGATGAGGTTTAATCAAAGGAGGCGAGCAGTGCCACATTTCCTGATGAAAGGGCCGAATTAGGGTTTCACTTCTACGGGGCTTCGACATGAAGTTTTGATTCAAAGTGGATTCCTTTGTCTTGTATATGGTGTCAAGTGCCCAGGGTTCAAATCTCGTCCACAAATTCATTTTGGAAGGGGTTCGACTGGCCAGACGACAGAAAATCGAGGAATCGGAGAAAAGGCAACCGAGCTAGGTGAAAAGGGTCGACTCCGGACTTTTAAGATCGAAATAATGAAATTAGGGTTACAATGATTCTATGGTTCAAATTTGGTCAAGAAATGATGGAGGAATCATGAAAAAATCAAAGGAAAAATCATTTGAAAAGTAGTTGGTTTTGCATTTCCCTCCACTTTTCCTTCCACTTTCTTTCCACACTTCCATTCATTCTTTCCATCTTATTTTTCCATTTCAATTCCACTCCATTTCCCTTGGAAGCTTCCACCATGTTCTACCATCTTCTAGAGTATTCCAAGGAATATTCCAAGGAATATTCCTTTTTCCAATCCTAACCCTAACTAACTACCAAACCTAATTTTGGATCCCAAGCCTAATTTTTGGGCCCCAAACCCAAACCTAGATCCAAGCCTAGCCTCTATATATTCATTAATCACTTCATTGAGAGGGGTTCACCCAATTCTCCAATTTTTCACTCTTTCATAAGCACTTTTTCTCTCTCACTTTTCCTCCTTTTTCCCTCCTCTCACTAAAGTTTTTCAAATAAGCTCTTCAAGTTTCACATTGAAACTTGAAGATCTTAGATCTTAAGCCTTCAACATTCATTGATTGTGGATTGGAGAAGAAGAAGCTACTGAATTTTGTTGAAGATTTCGGATTATCGGAAGCATACAAAGATCCAAACGTCAAGAACGCATTTATTTTGCGGTTTCTCGGTTTTCGGTTTTCTCTTCGATCAAGCTCCGATTCTTGCAAAAATTACCGAAGCACTTCTCCGCTTTGTAGGTTGGTGATCTAAATCACTTCTTCTTTAAGTTATTCTCTTCATCTCGCCATTTCGGCATTCTTTAAGCGCTTTTTGTTTTGCTTGCGATCGATGTCATTTTCATTATATGTTGCTTGCATTTTGTGATTTTGGTTGGATTTGAGTTTAAGGTGTTGATAGTTATAGGTTCTATCATGTGTAAATAAGCTCCAATTAAGTAGAAATTAGTGTTAGCATGTTCCTAGGAAGGTTAGGGATCATTAGAAGTGAGTTTGTGGCCAAAAACACTTATTTCAAAGACTTTTTTTTCAATTCTGTTCAGGGTTAACCGGTTAACGCATTTGATTAACCGGTTAACGCGTGCGTTTTGCCACAAATTACTTCTGTTTTAGGTCCGTTAACCGGTTAACGCATATGGTTAACCGGTTAACGCTGTTGATTTTTGAGTTTTTGGTTTATTTGAATGCTCATTCCTAAGTCCTAGTGCCTTTAGTGTCCATACATGTTTAGGTAGTGATTTTAGGGAATTTTTGGGTCCATTTCCAGTAGCTCATTCCCCCATTTCGAGTCGTTTCGACGCGTTTCCGTGCATGTTGCGTGTTATGCGTTTTTGTGTTCTTTTGTGCATAGCTTGAGTTCTTGCATGTCGTTGCCATGTTTGTGCATTATTTGACATATGAATAATCATGTTGCATTATGTTTTTACATGTTTGCATTGCATTAAATCATTCTTTGCATTTCATTATGTTGATGCATGTTGCATGTTGCATAATCATGTATGTATGTGCATTTGGTGGCATTTTGTTGCATGCTTGATCATATCACTTACATCAATTCACTTCTGAATTTTGCATTAAGTTTAATATGTTTGTTGAGCTAACATGTTGCATGTTCATAATCAATAATCCTCATGTTCATATGCCATGTTCATGTGATACATCTTTGCATACTTGTTGCATAATCCACATGTGATGCATTCTTGAATAATCCTAAAAAATGTTCATGTTCTTGCATTTATATATGTTGATTCATGTTCAAATGCATGTTCATGTTGAGATTAGTGTATTTTCATTGAGTTTATGCATTAAAAATGAAAATAACTAATTCTAGATTTTGCATTTCATAGCTGTTTTTGCATATAAGTGTTGTAAAATGTATGTTGTTGTTATGTGTACATGCTGTATTTGACTTTCTACACCTACTTTTTCATGTTGCATGCTGGCTGTAAAAAGATGCTGTGTGTTAAGCATAAATTTCATAGCTGTTTGGATAATAAGGGTTGTAATAGGTGCTGTTTTTTTGTCCTAGCTTTTTTTAGTTCCCTTAGAATTAAGATAGAGTCTAGTTTAGGTCCAAGTTGCCTTAGGATTTAATTAGGGTGTGTTTGCTTTATTATTTTTTAATAAAATGCACATTAACCTTTGTTTTGTAGTGGGGAAGATTGAGGTAAGTCTCCTTCACTCTATCCTTTATTTTTTATGCATTTAATTCCTTCTTTCCTTCCATATTGGCGATTGATAGGATTCCCCTTTGTTAGGATCAACTTACCTTCCTTAGGAAGTAAGTTGCATCCTTTTTCTTTCTTTTCCTTTTGCTCTTTAGGATTAGAAAACCTCACTAACCATTAGGATCTCCCTTTTGTATATAATAAACAACTTAGGGTTGGTCTTAGTCCCCCTTAGTTTTTGCCATTTTCGATTTGAGTCATTCTTTCTATCCTCATGAAGAAAATAATATAATACATAACAAAGGTTAAATATTCTTGTACGACACGAGACTTTGTTGCGGAGTTCTTATACGCGTCCCGTTTCGGGGCAAGGTGTAAGTACTTCCCGCGATGGATAGGTCTTAGTATGAGAACGTTCACAAACAAATTCAAAACACTTCTCATAAAAGACAAAAATAAATAATAAGCGGCTTTCCTGTGGGAACTTCTTTTCTCATCTCATTCACTCTAAGCGCGAACTCGCGACGACTTGTCTCGCATACAAGACGGTAAACGCACTCGTACCAGACGAGCCTGCAACACCTGAGCATAGACATACGCAGTTCCAGCCATAAAAAAACAGCAAATAGTTCCCGCCTTATTTAGGCGAACTACGACGACTCTGATCCTCATTATCCCAGTGAGGTACGTAGGCAGCGGGGTAGGGCCCGTTCGAGCGCATTCTTTATTTTCCCTACATTTTCCTCATCCTTTCTTTCCATTTTCTTTTCCAGTTCTCATTTTCATTCCCATTCCAGTTAGCAGTTCTTTGTTCAGCAGCAATTATTTCTAACCCTTTGAAGCAAGCAAGCAAGCATGGATCCCGTCAGGTACGGCGGTCGATCTGGGGTGTTAATACCTTCCCAGGTCGTAACCGACTCCCGAACCCAGATCTTTGGTTCGCAGGACCTTGTCCTTTCCTTCTTCCTCAAGTTTGTGCAACATTACCTTTCCCATTCTTTTGGGATAAAAATGTTTGGCTGACGACTCTACCTTTTCCGCGCCACTTTCGCGTTTGTACTAGGATGAAAATCCCGGGAGCGACATATTTAACGATGATTAAATTTAAAACCGTTGTAATACATGTTGTGACAAGCATCGATTCCCAGCAAGTACGCTTTTTTCCATTTGTTTAAATTTTAAACATATATTTTATTTTATTTTATAGTACTGTTATGGTGACTTCAACCTCAAAACACAACATTCATCTTTGTTTTTCTATTTTTTAGTGAAAAACAATATTTTGATCAAAACTTCTTTAAAATTCATCTTTGTTTTTCTATTTTCAATTAATTCATTTTTTAGTGTTAACCTCTAAACTTCATTTAAAAAAAAAGAGTGAAAGAGACATATATATATATATATATATATATATATATATATATATATATATATATATATATATATATATATATATATATATATATATATAAAAGAAAACTTCATTATAATTCCAGAAAAAAAGAGTACATGTTACCAATCGTCGTAGCCCATAACAACAAAAGCATCTTCCCAATCAGAGACTCTCTCCTCACTTCCCTCATCAGAATTATAAAAACAAGTTCTCCTCTGCTTCTTTGTCTTTTCTTCGACTTCTTCTTCTTCTCGGTCTTCCTCACCCTTAACGTCATATCCCTGTCAACCAAGGATCTAGATGGTGGGCCTTCCTCAACTTGCCTAAGACGTTGTTCATTTACGATCTCATTTGTGATGTTTGTATTAGCATTGTCATTTGTTGAATTCATTTTTACGAAGAATGTATAATTAAGAAATGTAAAACCGTCTATTTATAGATGAGGTTGAAAATGAAAAATCTGATATTTAGGTGCTTGCAATGATGATAAATTGGAATGGTTGATATTCTCTAACTATATTTTTTGAAAAACGGAGAAAATCATAAATCATTATTATACTGGGGGTGAACGTTCTCTTTTCCGGGAAGAGCAAAATGTTGAAAGTATAATTCATTATATCATATTTGATTTATATTAGATTTGATTTAGTTTTAAATCTAGATTTGATTTAGTTCTGAAATATATATTTTGGGCTTTTATAGTTTTGGGCTTTTGCCTTGGGTGCAAGCAAACCTATTTCTATAAATAGGGAGTATCCCTCTTGTAATCAAATAATTCCAACACATTGTAATTCATGGTTTGCAGTTGCAAGTGAATAGAAAGAAAAAATTCCCACAGTTTGTGGGTAGCAAAACTTTCTCTCCAAACTCTCTTAGAACCCTAATTCTTTTCTACTTCATATTTTTTCTTTTCTTTGTTAATTGTTTCACAAGAACCTTTCTGGTTCATAAGAAAGGGTCGGAATTCTCATAGATTTTGAGTTAATTCCAACATCTGGTATCTAGAGTTCCGGTTTCAACGATCTGTAGGAAGAAAAAGTGATGGCGATGAATCATCCGAATTGGCATTTTCCGGCAATCCTTCCAATTCTAAAGAAAGATAATTATGAGAATTGGTGCAAGCAGATTAAAGTTGTTTTCTGTTATCAAGATTTATGGGATCTTGTGAAGGAATGAGTAACAACGCTTGTAGAGAACGCAACAGATCAAGAAAATGATGCGCACAAAGAATTGAAGAACAAATATTATAAATCTCTCTTTATAATTCATCAATGTGTTGATCCAAATAACTTTGAAAAGTTAGTGATGTTGAATCTGCAAAAGAAGCATGGGAAATTCTTGAAAAGTCTTTTGGAGGTGCGGAGAAGGTGAAAGAAGTGAGGTTACAAACTCACAAAAAGGCTTATGAATTGCTTAAGATGGAAGAAAATGAAAGCATTACAGATTTCTTCACAAGAGTTACGAAACTTATGAATCAAATCAAAGTATGTGTAGAAATGCTGACGACGAAAGTAGTTGTCTCAAAGATTTTGAGATCGTTGGCTCCAAAGTTCGACCACGTGGTAGTAGCCATAAAAGAGTAAAAAGATTTATTAAATGTGACTAAAGAAAAGCTTCATTGGACACTTGAATCTCATGAACAAAGAATGGCTGAAAGAGCAACAGGCAAGTCGAAGAATGATGTGCCTCTGCAGGCTTAATCAGTGAGAGATAAGAAAGGCAAAGGAAATGTGTTCGATAACAAAGGCAGAGGCGACTATAATTATTCAACTGGTCGAAATCAGCAGGAAGGAAGATGGTCGAATAAAAGAAAACTCTGGAACCAAGGCAACCAAAGAAGTGGTGTTGCTGGTAGAGGAAGAGGTGGTGGTCGAAAGCCATAAAAGAGTCATATTCAGTGTTTCAACTGTCAGAAGTATGGTAACTATTTTAGTGGTTGTCCAGAAAAGAAAAATAATCAAGATTCTAATGCTAAGCTGGCAAAGCATAAAGAATAAGAAATGTTACTAATTGTCACAACAAGAGATGAAGAGATATTCCAGGACCAATGGTACTTGGACTCAAGATGCTTATCACACATGATTGGTAGGAAATATTGGTTTGTAAACATGAAGCCCTCAATGAAGAACACGATGAAAATTGCAAATGACAATACTCTAGCAGCTGAAGGTATTGGTGATGTTCTGATTAAGAGGAAGGATGGAAGAAGGTCAGTAATTTCCAACATGTTGTACATATCAAGCATGAAGAGCAATTTGCTAAGTATATGGAAATTGGTTGAAAAGAACTACAAGGTGTCGGTCAAAGACAAGGTGATGAGAGTCGTCGACAGAGGTGGTAAGTTGATCTTGAAGGCTCCAATGTCTCATAATAGAACCTTCAAGACCGAACTAAATGTGATGAAGCATAAATTCCTTGCAAGTGCAACTAGTAAAAATGAATGGTTATGGAACTATAGACTTGGTCATCTCAATTTCAAAGACATCAGAGTTTTGAAGAGAAGAAATATGCTTTCAGGATTTCCAGAAATAGACATTCTAAATGAAGTGTGTGAAGAATGTGTTCAGTCGAAAAAACACAAGAATAACTTCATCAAGGATGCAGGAAGCAGGTCGAAGGCAATTATTAAAGTCATATACTCTGATGTATGTGGTCCTATCCAAGTGGATTCGATTGGAGGTAATATATACTTTGTCAGTTTCATAGATGATTTCAGTTGAAAATTATGGACATACTTGATCAAGAAGAAACATGAAGTGATCGAGGTATTTGCTAAGTTTAAATCTATGGTCGAAAGACAAAATGGTGGTGGAGAGTATGTGTCAAAAGATTTCGATGGATTATGTGTAAAAAAAGGGATTGTGCATGAGGTGGTGCCACCCTACACTCCACAGCAGAATGGAATTGCAGAAAGGAAGAATCGAACCATCATGAACATGGAGAGAAGTATATTGAATGGCAAGCTTCTACCCAAATAACTATGGGGAGAAGTTGTGTCGACTGCAACATATATACATGTATTCGACGAAAAAGCTAGAAGGAGTTACGCCAGAAGAATGATGGTCTAGTATCAAGCCTAACTTGAGTCATCTGAAGGTGTTTGGATCTATAACACATAGACATGTGCCATATTAGTTGAGAAGAAAGCTTGATGACAAGTCTAGTCAAATGATTCTGATAGAATATCATTTGACTGGAGGTTACAAGTTGTTCGACCCAGTGAACAAGTAAGTAGTGATCAACAGGGACGTGATCATAGATGAGATTAAAGAATGGGATTAGACTAAAAATGTTAAGAAAGATTCAGTTAGAATCTTGTGTGAAGAACGAACTAGTGAAGTCGAAAAAGATGTTCAACAAGAAGAAGTTAGAGGTGAAGCAGACCCAAGTAAACCTCAACGAACAAGACACATGCTTGTAAAGTTGCAAGAATGTGTGATTACATCAGCTGATGAGGTGGATGAAGAAGGTGAGCTGGTACACTATGCTTTCTATGCAAATGTTGAACCTTTCAATGCAGCTGAGGCATTGAAAGATTCGAAGTGGGTGAAAGCAATGAATAAGGAGATGAAGTCAATTAAAGTCAACAACACTTGGTCACTTGTCGAATTACCTCAAGGCAAGAAGGCAATTGATGTGGAGTGGGTATACAAGGTGAGGCTGAATCCCATAAGGGAAGTGACTCGACACAAAACGAGGCTTGTGGCGAAAGGATTTATTCAGAAGGAAGGAATCGACTTCGATGAAGTATTTTCACCTGTTGCTAGGATCGAAACAATCAGGTTGGTTGTTGGTCTAGCAAATATGAATAATCGGCACACATGTCAGATGGACATGAAATGTGCATTCCTCAATGGCCCCTTAGACAAAGAAGTTTATGTGGCATAACCAGATGGGTTTGTTAAACACGACGAAGAAAGAAAGGTGTACAAGATGCACAAAGCCCTGTATGGACTTAAGCAAGCTCCAAGAGCTTGAAATATGAAAATTGTAGATGTTTAAGAATTGGCAGAATTTTTGACCAAACAAGAAATGTTAAATTCAGTTCAGAATGTCCTATCAGATGTTGGGACATTATCAAACAGAGTATATGAACTTATTTCAGGATGTCCTACCAGATGTTGGGACATTGTGGTAATGACTTAAGTTCAGTTTTTCAGGATGTCCCAACAGATGTTGAGACATCTCAAACCTGCTTCCAGAATTAATTATTGATTAACAGATCAGAGTTTTTTAAGGAGAGTTATCTGGAATTAATTAATGATGGATAAAAACAGAACAAGGCGCATCTGTAGGGAGTTTTATATTGAAGTTTCAGTTTAAAACAGAAGACCTAATGCACCTAGAATCTAGGAGGTAACAAACCCTAAATTCAAGGTGGAAGCTGCATGCGCATTAGGGCTGGATCCTCTGCAGAAAGCCCAAATTACAGATACCTATTTAAGCAACAGAAACTCATAGAATTGAGTACGAATTTTAGAAGACCAAATAGGGTGTCTAGTGTTTTAATAGCAGGTTGTGTTTTATGTACCACTTTATAAGCTTTTAAGCAAAAGTGCATTTGTGACTTGATTGAAACTATTAAGTAAGATCAAGCTGTATTGTTTGAAGGATGTCTTCAATTTCAGTAAACTTGTAAACTTGATCACTGTGTGATTGAGGGGGAGTGAGTAGGGTACTCTTATCTAAGGTGTGTCTTAGGTAGAAATTGCATTGGGTAGTTATTAAGTGATAGATTAAACAGGGTGGTTTAAGTCTAGAATTAATATTACTAATAGTGGATTTCCTCCTGGCTTGGTAGCCTCCAGATGTAGGTGTGGTTATACACTGAACTGGGTTAACAAACTTCTGTGTTGTTTACTTTTCTTGCTATTTAAGTTTTGGTTAAATTTGTCAAGTGTCCTATCAAGTGTTGGGACATCTCTTAGGACATCTCATACCTGATCACAGAATTTCAATTGGCATCAGAGCAGGCACCCTGCCTGTTTATACTGGGTGAGATCTAGGGAATACAAATTCTGTAACATGGACAGAGATTTAGGGTCAGTAAATAGACCACCTATACTGGATGGATCTAATTATGACTACTGGAAGCCAAGAATGATTGCATTCTTAAGGTCACTTGACAACAGGGCATGGAGAGCAGTCAATGTTGGATGGGATCATCCTGTTCAAGACACCAAAGATGGATCAAAAGTGCTGAAACCTGAAGAAGAATGGAGTAAGGAGGAAGAAGACTCAGCACTAGGCAACTCAAAAGCCTTAAATGCTTTATTCAATGGCATTGATAGGAACATTTTCAGACTTGTGCATCATTGTGAGCTGGCCAAAGATGTTTGGGATACTCTCAAAACAACTCATGAAGGAACATCAAAAGTAAAAATGTCAAGACTTCAACTTCTCACCACCAAGTTTGAAAACTTGAGAATGAAGGAAGATGAATCAATTCATGAGTTCTATATGAACATCTTGGATATAGCCAATACTTCTGGAGCTTTGGGAGAAAAGATGACTGATGAAAAGCTAGTAAGAAAGATTCTCAGATCTTTGCCAAAAAGATTTGACATGAAAGTCACTGCAATAGAAGAAGCTCAAGACATATGCTCCATGAAAGTTGAAGAACTCATTGGTTCCCTTCAAACTTTTGAGATGGGAATGAATGACACAAATGTCAAAAAGAACAAAAGCATAGCCTTGGTGTCAAATACAGATGAAGAAGAGGATGATGAATCAGCAAATGATAAAAGCTTATCAGAAAACCTTGCCTTGCTTGGAAGACAATTCAAACAGATTCTCAGAGGAATGGAAGGCAAATCCAAACCTAGTGGAAGAAACACAAACTCTGAGAACAGAAGACCTTATGATGCTAACAAAAGATTAAAGTATGCTGAAAAGACCAGTCAAGATAAAGGGGTCAAATGCCATGAATGTGAAGGATATGGACACATCAAGATTGAATGTCCTACCTACTTGAAGAGGCAAAAGAAAGGACTCTCTGTGACCTGGTCTGATGAAGACTCAGGAGATTCAGAAGAAGAATCAGCTAAGCATATTACTGCTCTAGCTGGACTGTGTGAATATGATAGTGATTCCAGTTGTGGAGAACTTACTTATGAAGAACTTGAGCAAGCATTCAAAGATCTATACAAAAGAAGCTCTGAAATATGCAGTGAAGTTATAAAGCTAAAGAAGCAGAATGAGGCATTAGAAGATGACAAAGCAAATGATCAGGAGATCATTGACACCTTAAAAAGTGAAGTAAGCCTTCTCAACTCTAAGTTGGAACATATGTCCAAATCTGTTAGAATGTTGAACAGCAGCTCAAACACACTGGATGTTATTCTCAGCAATAATAAACATTCAGGGGACACAAGTGGACTGGGATATAACAAAGATGAAGCCAGCTCTAGCAAAACTACTTCAAAAACTACACAGTCAAACAAGATGTCCCAACAGATGTCTCAACAT
This sequence comes from Lathyrus aphaca, assembly GCA_963966055.1. Classification (NCBI taxonomy): domain Eukaryota; kingdom Viridiplantae; phylum Streptophyta; class Magnoliopsida; order Fabales; family Fabaceae; genus Lathyrus; species Lathyrus aphaca. The sequence goes on along the minus strand of OZ014524.1, from coordinate 115,786,024 downwards.
TCTGGAAAGAACAAAATGAAGAAGAAGTATCAAAGATGGAGATGCCATCACTGTGGAAGATTTGGGCATATCAAACCTCACTGTTATAAGCTACATGGATATCCAAATCAGATGTATCAGCAACCTTCCAAGCAGAAAGTAGAAGGTACCAAGAAAGTGCTGCATAGACATCAAAGAAATCAGCAACCTCCTAAGCAGAAGACAGAGGTCATCAAGAAGGTTTGGAGACCAAAAGCTGACATTCAGACTAATCAAAGCCACATACCCAAGAACCAAATCAACAATCAAGCTTGGAAATCAGCTGAACAACACACAGGGCAGATGCATCAAAAGAAATCTCAACTTATCTGGTCAAAGAGAAGTACTGCATACATAGCACATACATCTCTGAGAGTATCAGCTAAAGAAGACTGGTACTTTGACAGTGGATGCTCAAGACACATGACTGGATTGAAGAATTTGCTAGTAAACTTAAAATCACATTCATCCAGGTATGTTACCTTTGGAGATAGAGCTAAAGGAGAAATCAAGGGAGTTGGAACCTTGGATTGTCAAGATGTTCCAAGACTAGATGATGTGCTGCTAGTTAAAGGTTTAACTGCTAACCTGATCAGCATAAGTCAACTATGTGATCAAGGATACAGTGTAAACTTTACCAAATCTGAATGTATAGTGACTAACAAAGAACAAGAGGTTGTCATGAAAGGAGCCAGATCTAAAGACAACTGTTACATGTGGGAATCCCAAAATCTCAGTCTCACTTCAACCTGCTCTCTAGCTAAAGAAGAAGAAGTGAAACTGTGGCATCAAAGACTAGGTCATCTTCATTTCAGAGGCATAAAGAAGATCATATCTATGGATGCTGTAAGAGGTATTCCCAAACTGAAGATTGATGATGGCAAAATATGTGGTGAATGTCAAATAGGCAAGCAAACCAAGATGTCCCATCCAAAGCTCCAACATCTGACAACTTCCAAAGTTTTGGAACTTCTACATATGGATCTTATGGGACCTATGCAGGTTGAAAGTCTTGGTGGTAAGAGGTATGCCTATGTTGTGGTTGATGATTTTTCAAGATATACATGGATAAACTTCATCAAAGAAAAGTCAGATGTATTTGATGTATTCAAAGAATTATGTCAAAGATTGCAAAGGGAAAAATTCAGCTGTGTGATCAGAATAAGAAGTGATCATGGAAAAGAATTTGAGAATCAAAAGTTCTTAGATTTCTGCTCTTCAGAAGGAATCAATCATGAGTATTCTTCACCTATCACTCCTCAACAGAATGGGATTGTTGAAAGGAAGAATAGAACCATTCAAGAATCAGCAAGAGCTATGATCCATGCTAAAAAGTTACCTCTATACTTTTGGGCTGAAGCTATGAACACTGCCTGTTACATCCATAACAGAGTTACTTTAAGGAAAGGAACTTTGTCCACAATATATGAAGTCTGGAAGGGCAGAAAACCCACAGTTAAGTACTTCCATGTTTTTGGAAGTATCTGTTATATTCTGGCAGATAGGGAGCAAAGAAGAAAAATGGATCCTAAAAGTGATGAAAGGATTTTCCTTGGATACTCCATAAACAGCAGAGCATATAGAGTATTTAATTCTAGAACCAAGGTTATCATGGAATCCATAAATGTGATAATTGATGATGCTCCTACAGATGTCCCAGAAGATGTTGGAACATCTGCTGATATCAAGATTGAAGCTGAAGAAAAGAATGATCAATATAACTTCACTCAAACTGATACAAGGACAGAAGAATCAAGCAAACCTCCTTCCATCAGAATACAAAAGGATCATCCCAAAGATTTGATAATTGGTGATCCCAACAGAGGTGTGAGCACTAGATCAAGAGAAGTGATTTCAGGTTCTTGTTTTGTTTCCAAAATAGAACCTAAAAATATCAAGGAAGCTCTCACTGATGAATACTGGATTTGTGCTATGCAAGAGGAATTAGGTCAATTCACAAGGAATGAAGTGTGGAATCTTGTTCCTAGACCTGATGACATAAATGTGATTGGTACAAAATCGGTGTATAAGAACAAGTCAAATGAACAAGGAGTTGTTACAAAGAACAAAGCTAGACTTGTGGCTCAAGGATACACTCAAATTGAAGGGGTAGACTTTGATGAAACCTTTGCACCAGTAGCAAGGCTTGAATCAATAAGACTACTGTTGGGAATTGCTTGTATCTTGAAGTTCAAGCTATTTCAAATGGATGTGAAAAGTGCCTTTTTAAATGGCTATCTTAATGAAGAAGTATATGTAGAATAGCCTAAAGGATTTGTTGATCCAAACTGTCCAAATCATGTATACAAACTAAAGAAGGCACTTTATGGTTTGAAGCAAGCTCCAAGGGCATGGTATGAAAGACTGACCACATTTCTTATCAAGCAAGGATACAGAAAAGGTGGAATTGATAAAACCCTGTTTGTTAAAGATGAAGAAGGAAATGTCATGATTGCACAAATATATGTTGATGACATTGTCTTTGGTGGGATGTCTGACAGGATGGTCAAACATTTTGTCAAGCAGATGGAATCTGAATTTGAAATGAGCCTAGTAGGAGAATTAACCTACTTTCTTGGTCTGCAAATAAAGCAAATGGAAGACTCAATGTTCATCTCACAAAGCAAATATTCCAAGAACATAGTCAAGAAATTTGGAATGGAAAATGCTGCTCACAAGAGAACTCCTGCCCCCACACATTTAAAGCTGACTAAAGATGAAAAGGGTGAGAATGTAGATCAAAGCTTATACATAAGCATGATAGGAAGCTTGCTATACTTGACTGCTAGCAGACCAGACATTGCTTTTGCAGTAGGAGTTTGTGCAAGATATCAAGCTGATCCAAAAGTCAGTCATCTCAATCAAGTCAAGAGAATCCTTAAATATGTTAATGGTACTTGTGACTATGGCATAATGTACTTTCATGGTTGCAAACCAATTCTCACTAGCTTCTGTGATGCTGATTGGGCAGGAAGTGCTGATGACAGAAAAAGCACTTCAGGAGGATGCTTCTTTCTAGGAAACAATCTGATTTCTTGGTTCAGTAAGAAACAGAATTGTGTATCCTTATCTACAGCTGAAGTTGAGTATATAGCAGCAGGTAGTAGTTGTTCTCAGTTGGTTTGGATGAAGCAGATGCTCACTGAGTACAATGTCCCACAAGATGTCATGACATTGTACTGTGACAACTTAAGTGCAATCAACATATCAAAGAATCCTATCCAACATAGCAGGACAAAGCATATTGATATCAGACATCATTTCATCAGAGATCTTGTAGAAGAAAAGGTGATTTCATTGGAGCATGTAGCTACAGATCTGCAGTTAGCTGATATCTTTACCAAAGCATTGGATGCTACACAATTTGAGAACTTAAGGGGCAAACTTGGAATCTGTTTATGTGATATTTAGCAGTTAATGAGATGTGCCAACATGTCATATGACATTGCATGGCATAAGGTCCAGATGGCAAAACCAGTCTGGACAAGATCCTTGGGAATTCCATCCCTAATCATTTGCACTGTAACGGTTACTTATTTAGTAACTACTTATAAGCAGCTATCAAGATTCTCATCATACTATCACAAGCGAATCACATTAACTAGCATTCCTTCAGAAATCATAAACCCTAAAGCTGTTCATCTATCTTCCTCTACAATGTCTCAAAACCCTAAAACTACTGAGGAAGTTCTCAACCAGGAAGACGTAGTTCATGCCACTCCCATCTCTGTGGTACCAATGCAATCAACACCATTGGACGAACTCAGGGGAAGCGCTTCTCACACCAAAAAGGCAAGAACTCCAAAGAGAGGTAAAGATCAAGTCAGAAGCAAAGCTAAAGGCATTCCCTCTCCTGCTAACATGCCCCCAAAATCCTCCAAATATGTTGATGATTCCATCAAGGAGATTGTCAACCAAATTCTCTTTGAACAAAGAGTGGTGAGTGGGATCTCAGTTCCTTTGAACACCATGCCTGCACCTCAAGAAGAACCAGCTCAAACTGCAGAGGACACTCCTGCAGAACAAGATGTCCCAAGAGATGTTGGAACATCTGCAGAAGAGAAAGAAAATTCATCTGATGCTGATACTGAACAGACTGAGGACCAGAAAAAGGCCTCAAGTGAAAGTGATAAAGAAACCTATGAGGATCAGATCAAAGCATCAAATGAAGATCAAATCCCTGCTGATCAAAGAACTGAAGAAGAGACTGCTCAATCTCCTCCAGTAGTCAATCTGGAGCAGGACTCTGATGCAGAAATCATAGCATCTGTTAAACCAAGCATAGCCAAGAGGCTAAGATCCAGGAAAGGCAAGATGCAAGCTGAAGCAGCAATCCCTGAGAAGAAGAAGGCTAGTCCAAAGAAAGGCAAGGCTAAAGCTACCTTTGGTCCAACAAAACCATGGAGAAAAGTTCAAACCCAGAAGAGAAAAGCTGCCACACCATCAGATTCAGATGTTGGATCAGATGTCCCAACATCTCCTCCCAAGAAGAGACCAGCACCTTCCAGAGCTTCAACTGCTGTTCCAGAAGCTCCTTTGGACAACATATCATTCCATCATGTCTCCAGTGTCAACAGGTGGAAATATGTGTACCAAAGAAGGGTTGCCCTGGAAAGAGAACTGAGCAGCAATGCATTTGAGTGCACAGAACTGATAGACCTCATCTCTGCTGCAGGACTGTTCAAGACAGTCTCAGACCTCTCTCCCTACTATGAACTTCTTGTCAAAGAGTTCATTGTGAATCTTCAGGAAGATTGTTCACATGGTAAGTCCTCTGAATTCCAAAAAGTTTTTGTTAGAGGTAAATGTGTACAGTTTTCCCCTCAAATCATCAATCAGTACCTAGGAAGAGAAACAGATGAACCAAATGAGCTAGGTAAGACACATAATCAAGTCTGTAAGGTGATCACTGCAAACCAGGTCAAGGCATGGCCTGTGAAGGGAAAGCTCTCAGTGAGCATGCTTACTAGAAAATATGCCATGCTGAACAGGATTGGTACAGTTAACTGGGTGCCTACCAACCACACCTCTTCAATCTCAACTGGTCTGGCCAGATTCATCTATGCTGTGGGAACTCAAACCAAGATGGACTATGGAGCTTTTATCTTTGATCAAACCATGAAGCATGCCAGCTCCTCTGCAACAAAACTACCGATAGCTTTTCCTTCATTGCTATGTGGTATAATATTAAGCCAATATCCTGGGATTTTAACTGAGAAGGACACAGTATGCAAGAGAGAGAGCCCCCTGGCTTTTCACTACAAATTATTCCTCAGTCACCATGCTGCAGATGTTGAAGCACCTTCTGGGACATCTGCTGGTCCCTCAACTACTAAGACTTCAATCTCCAAGAAAGAGTTAATTGCTGAGCTAAAGTGCACATGCAATGAGCTTGAAGCAAGGAAGCTGAAGCTTGAAGAAATCATTCAAAGGTTGGAAAATGAAGAAGACCAGAAAGCTAACTCTGATGAAAACAGTGAAGCTGATGAAGAAACAGAAGCTGATGAAGAAACAGAAGTTGAGGAAGCAACTGAGAGTGATGAATCTGAGTGATCTATGTAGGTGAGGAAATTGTAATGACAACACTGCTTTGTATTTCTGGATAATAGTGTCTTTGGCCCCAAATTTTGTGACTAACAAGGGGGAGAACAACAACAACAAATTGTACTGCTGTTTAATTATAAATGAAAAATCTGTTTGTTTCTGCCTGAACTGAATAAGTGTGTTTTGATGAATATTTTTGTTGCAACAAAACTGGACACATATATGTTTGAGGGGGAGTAATCTCAAATAAGAACCAACAGAAAAGTAATGATATACTCTGATAAAAAGAACTTCTGCTGCACTCTGAAAACCAGAAAAGATGTTAGCCAAAAATTAGCCAAAGGGGGAGTTTGTAGATGTTTAAGAATTGGCAGAATTTTTGACCAAACAAGAAATGTTAAATTCAGTTCAGAATGTCCTATCAGATGTTGGGACATTATCAAACAGAGTATATGAACTTATTTCAGGATGTCCTACCAGATGTTGGGACATTGTGGTAATGACTTAAGTTCAGTTTTTCAGGATGTCCCAACAGATGTTGAGACATCTCAAACCTGCTTCCAGAATTAATTATTGATTAACAGATCAGAGTTTTTTAAGGAGAGTTATCTGGAATTAATTAATGATGGATAAAAACAGAACAAGGCGCATCTGTAGGGAGTTTTATATTGAAGTTTCAGTTTAAAACAGAAGACCTAATGCACCTAGAATCTAGGAGGTAACAAACCCTAAATTCAAGGTGGAAGTTGCATGCGCATTAGGGCTGGATCTTCTGCAGAAAGCCCAAATTACAGATACCTATTTAAGCAACAGAAACTCATAGAATTGAGTACGAATTTTAGAAGACCAAATAGGGTGTCTAGTGTTTTAATAGCAGGTTGTGTTTTATGTACCACTTTATAAGCTTTTAAGCAAAAGTGCATTTGTGACTTGATTGAAACTGTTAAGTAAGATCAAGCTGTATTGTTTGAAGGATGTCTTCAATTTCAGTAAACTTGTAAACTTGATCACTGTGTGATTGAGGGGGAGTGAGTAGGGTACTCTTATCTAAGGTGTGTCTTAGGTAGAAATTGCATTGGGTAGTTATTAAGTGATAGATTAAACAGGGTGGTTTAAGTCTAGAATTAATATTACTAATAGTGGATTTCCTCCTGGCTTGGTAGCCTCCAGATGTAGGTGTGGTTATACACTGAACTGGGTTAACAAACTTCTGTGTTGTTTACTTTTCTTGCTATTTAAGTTTTGGTTAAATTTGTCAAGTGTCCTATCAAGTGTTGGGACATCTCTTAGGACATCTCATACCTGATCACAGAATTTCAAAAATAGATGGCTTTCTAAGGGGGAAGGAATTTGTGAAGTGCACAACTGAGCATGGAGTATATGTAAGAAAAAGCAATGGCAAATTGCTTATACTATGTTGTAACACCCTAATTTATGACCCTAAGATTTTTCGCATCTTATCTGCATCTTGCATACAAACAAGATCACACACTGGTTCGTTTGTCCTTCTCGGTTGCAGATTTATGCCTCACAGGGGATCACCGTGCTTTTACTTGCCTATGTTTGTTTATATTTACTAACCTCTAACCAAAATACCAAAAATATGTTGTAGTTTGCTTCTTATTTCTCTGTGTTCAGGTGTTGCAGGTCTTCAAAGATAAGACAGTGTTTTCAAATCAAATGTGGTTGTTCAGTTATGATTCGATTCAGATGGAAATTTGACCTAATATTGGTCAAACTATCAAAAGATTGTTTCAACTGCAAGATTTTTATGCCAGTGGCCTTTTCTCAGACAATGCGTATTCAAAGTTCAAGTTGTTGTGTGCTGAAATTCATTAGTTTATCAAGCAGTGTTTCGTGTGAAGTCTGGTTTGAATCTTCAGGTTTATCAAGCAGTGTTTCGTGTGAAGTTTGGTTTGAATCTTCAGGTTTATCAGGTCTATCAGTAACAATCTTATAGTGAGCATTATTAGCTTCTTCGAAGATTCTGCAACTATCAACCAGATCAGCAAAAACACGAATCTTCTGATACCCTACATCCTTCTTAATCTCGGAGCGCAACCTGTTCTCAAACTTGATTCACTTTGAGAATTCAGCAGTCCTCGCATCATGGTGCATGTAAAACTTTGACAACTATGTAAACTTTGCAACATAATCAGTCACCGACATATTTCCCCGTTTCAACACAAGAAATTCAATCTCCTTCTTACCACGAACATCTTCAAGATAATACTTCCTCATAAACTATCTACGAAATACAGCCCAAGTAATCTCCTCACCTGCAGCTTCCAACCTTTCTCTAGTTTCCAACCACCAATCATCAGCCTCAATTGCCAACATGTGGGTTCCATAACGAACCTTCTGCACTGAAGTGCAATCCATCACATGGAAAATTCTCTCAATTTATTTCAACCAAGCCAATGCTGCATCAGGGTCATACTTGCCCTTGAAGGTAGGCAAATTATCTCTCTAAAAAGTCTCCAAAGTACAAGACTCATCATTCCCGCCAACATTCGGTAAGTTTTGTACAGCTTGAGCCATTGCTTGCATAACAACATCCATTGCAGTATCGTTTCTTCCAGCCATCTCAACTTAACACTTTAACACAACAAGAGTTAGAACCACTTAACAATACTCGATTGTTAAACAACTATGACTCGACAACTTGATCAGAAAGATCGACCTGTTTTGATACCACTAATGTAACACCCAATTTCTACCCGACTTGAAAATTAAAATCAGAGTTACAAAATATTCTCCACAAACATGGGATATCACATTTTTCAACTTAAAAATCGAACAACGTAAACTTCATTAATTGATATAAATACTTCAAAAACTATGCAGCAGATTCATCAAATTACAATTTTAAAACAATGTTCTTTGTTTTCAACATTAAACTACTTCAACATGGTTTTCAAAATAAATAACTTAAACAAATTCATCAACTAAGTATAATTCAACACAAAAGACAAGACATGCGTTCATCCCCCCGAAGTGCTACGTATCAGAGCGACAAACACCAACTCGAAGCTAATAAGTACTCGAATCTTGATTATCTTCACGTTACCAACATAAGGGAAACATTCAAATAGAAGGGGTGATATATTGAATAATATAAACAAGGGTATGATAATCAATACGTAAACGAGAAATCATACAACTACACCATTTCACACAACAAGCAACATCAACATACAACTTCAATTAACCACGATTAACAACACATATATAATGTGACACAAATGCGACTCAACTTATGTATATGCATGTGGTACCATTTGGAGTAAAAATCCGAACTTTAAATCTTGCCAGTTTATCGAGGCAACAACAAAATATTTGCCAATCCATACCAACTTGATTTGAGCATTCACTCCAACTTGAAAATATGCAAATGTATGCGACTTATGAGTGGCATGCAACAACAACATGAACATCAACTTAACAACGCAACAACATCTATCAACATTGGTCAAATGACCGGCAACATAATATTTCCTAAGATCGGGACAACATAACTTATATCAACTTCACACAACTACAACACGAAAAATAACCCATTACGACTTAATTAATTACATATCTAATTAATTATTTTAGTCTTCTACTCTATTATAATAAACTTATTTTATCTCTAATTAATTTCTAGAATCAACTCAGTTCAACTCGAATGCGAAAATAGGACAAATCGCCAAAAATTGCATTTTCTGCACACCATTCTGCCCATACGCGTATAGACTTTCTCATACGCGTATCACTTTTCTTTCTACGCCACCCATTACACATAAGACTTGCCATTACGCATAATGCATGTACTCCCTACGCGTAGTCTACGTAAATGACCAGAGGGCCTTGCCACAACCTCATCCATACGCGTAACGCCAGCGAAACAGACATGTGTTACGCGTATCACCAAATCTACTACGTGATTCACCATATTTCACACCAGTCTCACTTCTGCTACGAATTACACAACTTCAACACTCAATTCAAGCCTAATTAGGTTTCTACATTGATTTTAGACCTATGATTTGTTGTATACACATCTTCTAGTATTACTACATTCGATTACGAGTCCTAAATCTCATTTTCTACACGAATTTCCTGCAAGAAAACCAGTCCAGGAACAACAACAAAATACAATAACATGATCAAGTTTATGACAACAACACAATAATCATAGCATATTCTTCATGACAGATCCACACGAATTCAACAACAACTTACCATACAAAAAAGCAGCAATAATCATACGAAAACCCAACCTACATACGAATTATCCTAATCCTTTTTATAGAATTTGAACCGCACCCTTACCTTGGATTGAAGGCAACTCGAATTCATAGCCAAATCTCTGCAAAAATCCAAAACCTAGTCTCCTTGTTCTTCCTCAAGACTTGTTCTTCCTCAAAATTATGATTAACCTTTTTAATTAGGTTTTCAGCTTAGTAATATTATATTTTCACTAATTACCAAATTACAATTGGGCCTAAAATAGCATCCCATCTTTATTATTCTCATACCACCACTAAGCCCACTTACTAATACTATTTCATTAATAATTCTATTATTATCTCGACTTAATTAACTCGACCAACCCAAACACGACTTAACCATCAACTTAATACCGACTTAAATAACTTAACAACACACTCAACAAAACTACATCTAACAACACTTAATTGAGAAAAATATGCGATAATATTAAATTAAATTAATTAATTAAATACAAGCATTACAATCTATATTTCACTTTGGTTGTATATAGAAACCGTAGTAAAAGATTTTCCTAATAAATTTAAAACAAAACAAATTCTTTATTTCCTTTCATAACATCGATAGCCATAGTGAAATCTTCATCTTCATAATCTTTGTTCATTGGAATATTTACTTTCTTAAAAGTAAATCTTCATCTTCAACTTTTGTCTGCGACTTTAAAATTGTTTAATCTGAAAGAGAAAAATGGGTGGTCAGATAAAAGTTGCACGAACTTACTTCATTTTCTAAAAGAAATGCTACCAGAAGATAACAGTTTGCCTGATTATTGTTATGATGCCAATAAGATATTGTATCCAACGGGTTTGGAGTATATCAAAATATATGCTTGCCTTAATGGCTGCATATTATACAGGAAAAAGTATGATTTTTTTTTATCAATGTCCAAAATGTGGGGTGTCGCGTTACAAGCTGAAGGACAACAATGGTGATGACAATGACAATGATAGTAGGAAGAGGCCTACTGCTAAAGTGTTATGGTACTTTGCAATAATTTCAATATTCAAGAGACTTTTTACTAATGCGGATGATGCAAAAAATATTAGATGGCATGACGATGAAATAATATATGATGAAAACATAAGCCACATAGTTGATTCTTTGCAATGGAAGAAAATTGATTCATTATTTTTGGATTTTGGAAATAAGCCAAGAAACCTTAGGCTTGGGCTTGCCACCGATGGAATGAACCCCTTTGGTAATATGAATACTAATCATTTTTTGTGGTCTATTCTTCTCATGATTTACAACCTATCTCTTTGGTTGTGCATGAAGCATAAGTATATGTTGTTAAGTATGATGATTTTTGGACCATGGCAACATGAAAACGACATAGATGTTTATATAAGGCCATTAATTGAAGATTTAAGACTTTGGTGGGAGGAAGGCGTTGAAGTTGATGATGCATATTCTGGTGAAAAGTTTAAGATGTGTGCAATGTTATTTTGCACAATTAACGACTTTCCTTCATATGGTAATTTGGATGTATATAGTGTCAAAGGACACAAAGTGTGTCCTATTTGTGAAACTGATACCCGTTATCACCAACTTGAGTTTGGAAAAAAGACCGTTTATCATGGGCATCAGAAATTTCTAAAACCTGGTCATTCTTATCATAGATTGCAGAAGGATTTTAATGGAGAGCAGGAGTTTGATATCGCTCTTAAACCTTTAAGCGAGGATGAAATGTATCAAAGATGAAACACGTTAATGTTGTCTTTAGAAAGAGAGAAAAAGAAAAAGGGTCATTTAAGAAAAATATATTGAAAAATAGGTATGTGTTCTTTGATCTTCCATATTGGTCAAGTTTTGATGTAAGACATTGTCTTGATGTGATGCATGTTGAGAAAAATATGTGTGATAATTTGATTGGGACACTTATAAACATTCCAGAGTGTCTTTATTTAAATTCAAGTGGGTTCCCAATAATACTAATGTTGTACAAATTGATGACTTAGAATTCACCCGAGTTGATCTTGGCAAGGTAAATTATATGACCGGAACATTCATCATGGCTTCATAAGAAAAACAAGTTTTCTATGTGACCGACCCTTCGAGTACATTGGGAAAATAGTCAATCGTTCTCCAAGGAAAAACATTACTAGTAGTGATGAAACTTTTGATATTCCTTCTACTCCTTCTTACACAACAACAATGCCTACCACATATGATGAAGTTGATACAAATGATGTGCATGCTATTCACATCGATCATAATAAAGACATATGAGAACATTAACTAGTACTTTATTATTTATTCATAATTCATTGTGAGTCATTATTTCTAAGTATATTTACTAACACATATGATTATTTGCGATTGTAGGCGTTTAAAGTTAAGACACCAAGAGGTGATGTGATATTATATAATGTTGTAGGTTGTTTTGTGTCATTTTTCTTTTGATGTAATATATATACAATGTTTTGGTTCTTAATTTGATGTATGTATTTGGTGTAATTGATGTTTTTGTTCTGTTATGGTTATGTGAAATAATGTTTGGTTCTTAATACAATGTTTGATAATTAATGTTATGGTTCTTAATTAATATAATGTTTGATTATTAATACAATGTTTGTTGTTTCTTTTCTGTATTGTTTCTTAATATAATGTTATGATTATGATATGGTTCAAAATAATACATGTTATGAAATGGAAAATTTAAAAATTCAGAAAAACTAATTCTAAAAAAGCGTATATAAAAGAATAATCGTGTTTGTGTATTAAACACTATCTAAAATAATAAATATACCAAAAATGCGCTTATGAGAATCGAACCAGGGACCTCATATATTACAACGGTTAAAGAAACCATGATAATATGTCGCACACTTTCATGATTTCTACAATAGTCATGGGATCGTAATTATAAGTAACACATATACAACCACACCCTACGTAACAACGACATGTAAGGCGTGATGTTAACCCTTTTCCAATCATTCACTATAACATTTATCGTTTCTTGCAACACTCGATAGAGTTGTCTATATTTTCCATAGTTGTGTGATGAGATTGACATTTAATAAAGTTGTCTCCCAATCTCTTCCACTTCTTCATAATATTTGGATTCGAAGTATTCAACCCAATTCCTTGAAAGAATTCTTGTGCATTATACCATAACAAACCACGGGGAGACTATTCTGAGTCGGCCACATGCCTAATACGACATAAGCCTAATATCCTCCTATTGCATAAATACCATATCATAAATAACAAAATTATATGATTTGATTCATAATTCAATTTGTCCATTTCATTCACAAGTTTCCATGTGCATTAGTGTGCTAACCTTAAAGACCTTCCATGCACAACTTCATCGAAGTTACCATCGTATCAAGAATTTGCACCAATAATATTGGTCACAAAACAATACATAATCGTTGTTGATATTTCACCTCATCAGTAGACCATACAACACACTTCTAAAGTGCGATTATTATCTCTTGCATATCTTTAAACACATATTATTTGCATCTTACACCAATGTTTTTGTTTATGTGAAATTGACAAAGCAAATTAATCGTATGTGAAAAAACAACTTCAATTAGTTTCATCGAAGCCAGATTCCTATTAGTAAAAATCATTTGGGGACATAACTCATCCTTAATAAATAATTTTTTAGCTTATATAATACTCAACAATTTTTTTTGTCTACTCGATTTCCAAATAAGAAAATGCAACGGAAAATATCAACTCAGTTGACGTCATACCTACGGTTTCAAACAATAGTTTTTTGTATATATTTGTTTTGTATGTGATATCCATAATCATCACAATAGGGAAAATGTTCAACAACTTAACTAGATATTGGCGGGTCTAAAAAAATATCTCACATAAATTTTGAGTCATATCTTCTTATACTCCAATAAACATTATTTGCCTCATTTATTAGCTTAAGCAAATGTTATGTCCTATTCTAGGGCCTTATACCTCTTTTCTACGCATACTCTTCTATTTATATATTTGCGTGATCCGAGTGACATTATCATGACTTTTTTTATCAATTTCAGAACATGTTTTTGCTCATCAGCACTTAAACGCCCCACATACACATGACCTTCCAATATATAAGATAAATCGTGATTATGTCGTGTTTTGCATAAACTTTCCATCATAAACAATCTTTAAACGGTGTTGACAAGATTTTAAGTGGACAACCACATTTTTAATAGCATATTGTATTAAACTTTCAGCTTCCTTGTACTCTCTCCACCTTTATCACAACTCAATATTAATTTACTCATAATTCCTCTCCTTCTTATCTTTGTATCTAATCATGAAATGTAATAATAATTTTAAACCTGATTCTAGTCTCCTTAGTCCACACTACCCCAACTTGTTGTGTATCAGACTTATGTGTAGTTAAGAATGCATACATGATGTCTACACATGATTAATTTTTATCTCATAGTAGAGGGATTTCCATATTTATAAAATAAAATAAGGTTAATACCTATTTTGCCCCCTATCAAATTGACGATTCTTTAAAAGACAAAAAAGTATGGATTCCCTACTTACCTTATGAAGATTTCCGGTTTTGACCCCTAAAAAAGTTTACCCATCAATAACATATTAAATGTCATGTCATTTTTAAGAGTTAATACATATTTTACTCCTGACCAAAGTAATTTTTGAAAGATCTCTCTACCTTGTTATTATTTTTTATGATTAGTTTCTTGAGGGATCAAAACAGGAGAATATTCATAAGGTAGGTAGGAAATTCAATTTTTTTCTTGATTTTTTGTTGTAAAAATTGTCTAATTTGACAGAGAACAAAATAGATATTAATCCAATAAAATATAACTTTTTTCAAAAAGAAAATTTAGAATTAAAAAAAACATATCGAATAAACTTCTCTTAAATTATTGATTAACATCTTAGAAAGTTAAAATGAAATTTTAATCACCATAAGCAATGTACAAATTAAAAAGTGTCGAGATTCATCAAATCCAAAAAAGTTGAAAGTAAGAGTGAAGAGTAAATAGTTAAATCGTAAAAAGTATATATATATATATATATATATATATATATATATATATATATATATATATATATATATATATATATATATATATATATATATATATATATATATATATATATATTATCCATTTTAATATAAGTGTACTTATTTTATAATTCAGTAATTAAAGTTTTAATTTTTTAATAATTTTATTACAAAATTATATAATATTATATATTTCATCGTCCAAACTATAGTAGATGGTTAACTTTTTAGAGTGGGCTTAAAGGTGTTTTGGCCCAAGGAACATGAAGCCTTCGACTAGGAAATGACGTGAATGAAATGAACAATGTGAATAGCACCAAAATACTCTCATCGTCATTCATTCCTAGGTTGTTCAGTGAATTGCAAAACCGTTAGCCATGTCTCCAGGTCCCATTGTTGACGTAACCGCCGACGGAACCACCGTCCAACAACTCCCCTCCGTCGACGAAACAACCCTCAAGAAGGCACATCTTCCCCAGGTTTTCCCCATTTCCATCGTATTCCATATTATCTATCCTCTACTCTGTTTTCCTCTAATTTCCTTCTACGATTTGTTTTTCCCTTAGGAAGAAAACGATGCTCCTATTATCGAGGATGATGACGACGACGAGAAAGATGAATCTGACGATGAGGAAGATGACGCTGCTCAAGGTACAACTGTTATTCCTTGTATGCTATTATAATCTGTAATTTTATCGTAAGAACATTGTTTAAGGGTTACAAATTCTAGGGTTATGATTATAGCATATTGGGATTTTTGACCTAGACAAATCACAATGTATGTATCTTAAATCGCAAATACCGAATACATGTGTCATTTGATGTTGTCTTTTGATTTGTATAATTGGACTTTTGTGATGTAGGTGGTACTGAAGGTTCAAAGCAGAGCAGAAGTGAGAAGAAGAGTCGCAAAGCAATGTTGAAGCTGGGACTAAAACCAATTGATGGTGTTAGTAGGGTAACAATCAAGAGAACAAAAAATGTGAGTCGTTAAGAGTGCCGTTAATTAGTCATTATGTTAGCGCCATAGCATGGAGGGATTTGAACTAATTGTTATTGTTCAATGATACACTATTTAGTACATGTGTTATAGTGGTGCTATAGTATCAAGTGTTGTCAGATAGCGGCTATAGTGGAGTGTAGCGGAATTTGAACTAACCGCTATTGTTCTAAGATACACTATTTAATACAGAATGTTGTCAAATAGATGCTATAGAGTGGCACTATAGCATTATAGCACATCGTAAATTTAACAAACCTTTGCGATCCGCGATTGACAATATTATTTAGTAAAAAATGCTGTCAAATAGTGGCTATTGTGGTGCTAATATTGAAATTTGAATAAACCACTAATTTCCACTATTTGCGATTTACAAGACTTGTATACGTTGTTTTTTTCTGTGATCTATGATAGGTAAGATGGTTTCTAACTTAATTATTTTATACCTTGTTAGATAATGTTTTTCATCTCAAAACCTGATGTCTTCAAGAGTCCCAATTCTGAGACCTACGTTATATTTGGGGAGGCAAAAATAGAGGACTTGAGTTCTCAATTGCAGACACAAGCTGCTCAACAGTTCAGGATGCCAGATATGGGATCTATTATGGCAAAACAAGAACAGGGTGCTGTAGCTGATGGAGGACAGCCTGAAGAGGAAGAGGAGGTTGATGAAACTGGAGTGGAAGCCCACGATATTGATTTGGTCATGACACAGGCAGGAGTGTCAAGAAGCAAGGCCGTCAAGGCTCTCAAGTCTCACAATGGAGACATTGTTGGTGCCATCATGGAGCTAACTAATTAATTTTGCTTTATGATTTATTTGTATTTGCATTTTTGGGATGATTTTGGAACTAGTTCCATCCTTAAGTGAGTGTAGTCAAATAATACTATGGTCCATATGATTTGGTTTACCTAATAATTTTGGTTGTGCTCTGAATTTTGTGCTACGGCTTGATGATCAATGATCACATTCTTTTGTTGTTATATTTGAGCTTCTATTTTTTTGTTCAATTATATATGATGATAGGTTTAAACTGCATGAGCTCATATCCAGCAATGTTTGGAAATTCTTTTAGTGCCTTGTAATGATGATGATGGGATTAACTTGAACTACTTTTCAAATACAATGTCATACTTTTGTAATTAACAAGATAAAAATGCACTGTGATTGCCAATTAAAGAGCCATAATCGACCAACAGATGAATGCCAATTACAATTACAAGAGAAAAGAAACAAAACAAAAGTTGTTTGCTTTGTAATAAAGCAGGCAAAACCAGATGAAACACACCATAGAATTTATAAATTGTTACTGCTGCAGGAACTTCAATACATCAACACCATGTCTAGCTGTTGACCACCCTGCAATTTGTTCGAATCTCCCCAGTATTGCCTGTTAAGACGCCAATTTGTCCCATCTTCACCATTGCATCTGCAAACTTGTTTGCCCATAGATAGGGATTCCTAGCATTTTGATTAACTTGTCTGGCTGTTCCAGTGGTAGTTAAGAGAGTCTGATCAGATGTGAATAAGCCTCTATTTGCCAAGATATCAATATAGTACCCTACATCTGCAGTTCCAGGGCTAGAAGGGTCCATTGGTACCACCAAGTTTTGGTTTGTGTTTCCTTGTGGACATTGCCTTTTCAATAGTGCAACATATGAGGGATGTAAACTTGGATCCTGGCTTAAAGTGCTGCTGAAGTTGTATAATCTGTTGCTGAAAGCAGAGCAATGAGCGCGTCCAATGGTGTGTGCTCCTGTATACACAAAAGCATGTCAGTGACAGATTTATGCAGTAAGATCAAACTGTTTTAACTCTTCCTTAAGTGAAAAGCTTACCAGAGAGAGTGACCATTTCATTTTGTGTTAACCCCTTCTTTGCGAAGAGTTGAGTGAGTTGGTTAACATTGAAAGTTGGAGGAGGTAAATCTATTTTTGTATCTGAAGCTAGTGATATCTTCCCGTCTCTTCTTCCTGCAGGAACATCATAACCAAGCCCTCGAGCCTGCATATGATGTAAGGTCATTTTGAAATTGGTATTTTGTATTTACCTTCGAAAGTTTCAAGCACAAAGTAGACGGACTTACCAACTCTACACTGTCTCTTGCGGCAAAAGCAACTATGTCAGCACATGAAACAATTCCTTTGCATACTTCTTCAAGTTTAGCTTTAGCATTGTCAATAACTTCAAACCCTCTGAGACTCGGTTTATTGGCTGGTGAGTCTTTCTCTGCAGTGTTAGAGGGAGTCGAATCAAGAAGTACCGAAGCATCACATCCCTACAATTAACGAACACGATTAAAGTTAACGACTAAGATGATACCATCTACGACCTCTATCTTAATCATGTAGTATTATGACTCTATTACGACTTACTCTGATAAAGCAATCATGAAAATGCATTCTTACAAGTCCAGCAGCAATTCCAGGATTCTTATTGAAACTTTTTCTAACCTCATCTTTTACAATGAACTCAGCCATACCACATGAATAGCTATAAAACCCAACATCTAGCTGAGAATAAACACTTTCATTTAAAAGATAGGTGACCAAAACTATAATTGCATAGTTAAATTTTTTGGGATACATTTTCACTTAGTAATATATCTGTTCTTGTTAAGCTTATGCCATAATTATAACCTATTTATACACAGAAACACAATGATTAATTGGATTATTCTATACTTGGTCACTTATTTGATGATCAAGAATGCATGTGATTGAGGAGAGGTATAAGAAAGGACAAGCATAACAAGTTGGGTTCAGTGTTATAGGATAAACAATAATACATCTTAGTTGACTTTGAGTGCATGAAAATCCAAATTAGTTGTTAAAGTTGAGTAGATTAGTAAATATAAAACTCAAAAACTGTGTTAGATATTGTGCATGCCTATTCCATTCGATAGTTTTGTTACGGTGACTTAGTTAGAATCCGGGAAAGAAGGCATGCATTAGGCAAAATGATGATTAACTGATTTAAGCATTAGGTATTTTCTTGATTTTTTTTAAAGTCTCACTTTAAGAGTAGTTATGTGTTTTCAAAACCATTATTTATCATGAGTTGGTTTTTCCTTAATTGGATTAGGTGGTGATTTTCAAAAGGGAAACCAAAACCTTAAGTAGTGTCGTTGTTTGGAATGACATTCAGATATACCTGCTTTCATTGATTGTTCTACAACTCTACTCTTGTAAGCTTCTTGGATGATGATCCATATAATACTTTTGTTGAGTCTCTCAACTTTTGTAGCTTTAGAAGCAAACTAATAATCAGATGGCTCAAAAATTCAAATTAAAATACTTAATTTTTGTTGTTGTTCTAATCTAAATCAAACAAGTTAATCTTTGTTAACTCGCGTACCATTAAAGAACCATAAATGTGTTGTGAAGTGGTGAAATAAAATTTTGGTACGGCGGAGCAAGTTTCTGGCACGACGTAAAGGAAAAAGATCTCTAAGATTAACATTTCAACATTTAAGTTAGTAATTGAGTGAAAAATAATTTGAGAGGGTGATGAGTTAAATACTTGAAATGACATGATTTGGTCTTATATAGTTTTGACACTTAAAGTTGTTCACGTGTGATTCAACGTCTCGTGTGGGTTGTCGTTCAATTAGATTCAACGGTGAGAGATGTGTTGGAGGGTGTAATTGTGTGCTATCGGTAAAGATGTAGGTCCACTTGTTTCGTGCGTCTTTCTCTTCAACATTTATTATTGGATCTTCTTCACGGGCCTTGCGAATATCCCATATAAGTTGCCCACAAGCCCTTGTTTATACGTCGTAGAATGAGAGATTTGTGAGTTTCATCTTCAGTATTCCCTATGGTGGAGAAAAACATAAGAGCCTTGATGGGACATTGATGTCTTTAAAAAGAGGTGCATTAAATGTCTCCCTCGTAATTATCAACATTTCGTAGGCATGTCACAACACATGTCCATACATATGACTATAATGATTCCTTATAATAATATGACATTTGAATGCTTTTGTACAACGTGTGATGAAATCTCAACCATTGGTGGTCTGATTTGCACCTTCCAATGTCGAGGATTACACAGTTCATCTTCCTAGGAGGATATATAAAAAGTTATGGGGTTACCATGTTCTCCTTTTTACCATTTGTGAAATTTTGAAAGCTCTTCTCCCACATATACAATCTCCTTTATCTTCGTCTATCTTTTTCCATTAGCCATTAATTTGCACTTGCACCATCACTTTTGGTAGAACATTGTCGTCTTGGTCATTTAGTTCATCTTTTCAAGGTAACACATGAGCCCCAACTTTCTCTTTTTTCCACATTTGCTTACTTTATTAGAATTTCTAGATAAAAGAGTTATGGGTTTTAGTCCTTTCTGATTCGTGCTTTGGTGAATTAATTTGCTATAAATGATTTTGGTGAAGCGTGAAGTGTTTCTTTGTGTTGACCATGTGTTTTTCTTATGGTAATTTCTTTCATGTGTTGACATGCCTTTTTGACACGGACAACTCTTAATTTAAAACTTGGAAGATGAACGAAGATAACTCTATTGTATGAGTGGATCAGAAGACACCATACACCATTTTCACCTTCGTTTGTGAAGGCGGCCTAGACCATGTCCTTACTGAAGTTAATCCCCCCTTAGACTAAGGAGTGCTTCCTCCCAAATGGGATTAGAGGATTTTGAGCAAGTATGATGGTGTGTCATCCTTATCCACAAATGAATATTTTCTTTGATAGGTTTTTGCCTCCCATTCAACGACTTTAAGGTGAGAGCTTTTAACCATCTAGTAATTTCTCTTTCACAACTGCAACTGGTGTGCTAGGCTTATAACAAGGTCTTACATTACTCCTATGAATACAAGAAAGATGTATAGTCTCTAACACTCTTCTTCCACCTTTTTAAAGCCCAATAAAGTTTTGTTGATTCAGTACAGGATCAAGACACGATCTCCCTCAGACAAAGTACTAAAATGTTTGAGGTTTATTCAGAGAGCGTGAATAACTTTAATGATCAATACTGCCTAATTATCCCCCTTACTGAGGTGACACATGCAAATATTTACAACATAGATTTTGAGCCACCTTAAAAATATTTTTATTAATTAATTATCTTAAATAATTAATTAATTATCTTAAATAATTAATTAATTAATTATATTAAATATCTTTATTTAATTTAATCAATTAATTATTTCTCATTTTAACATTCAAGAAAAATGAAAAAAACATTTTCTTAAATATCTTTTCAAATTTCAATTTCTTTTTATATCTTTTGATTAATTTCTCATTCGAATATTCCAAAAATCCAAAAAACATTTTCGTTGATTAATTATCTTAAATAGTTTTATTTAATTCGATTAATTAATTTATTAATTAATCCAATTAAATATTTATGTTTAATTTGATTAATTAATCTTTCTCCATTGTTCGATTTTATATGTGTGATGAATGTTTGTGTATGCTCGACCTTTCTTGCTTGTGATATGATGATATGCTTACTTGTGTAATTTATTTTGCATTTTGACGATAAATTTCTAAGTAAAATACAAACACACACTAAGACTAATCATTTCAAAGATAAGTGAATTTCTTGGTCCAACGCCAAATAAATATTCATACACACTTCACTTCATACACACACGTAAGTCGATCATTCTTTGGCTGCCATCCGCACTACTTTACACATCTCACTTTTCTCAACTTTTTTTCAACTTAACGAATCAACGCATCACACTTGTTTTCCATAGCTAGTCTTTAGCTCACTTGATCCACATATCAAGTTTCCCAACCTTGCAAGCCGAACGCATTATGCCTCGCTAACAAACCAACAAATAAACCCCCATTTGCATTCACCCTTGTCGAGCGCATTGTGCCTCACATTTGACCTTCAAAAACTAAAACGTCTCTTTAGACTCAAATCCTTGATCCAACATCAAGTGACCCTAGGTAATAAAACACTTTAATAATATGAAAAGAATTGTACGCCACGAGCCTTAAGTGGTAGAAGGAGGATAATGAGCATCTCGTTACTCGCTCCGATTATTCCGTCGCAAGACGCTTGGCTTGATGGTTTGGAATAATCACCTCTACCCATAGTCTTTAGTGAAATTCAACTCCTAAATCCTTTTTTGAATGAAAGGTAATAAAAACAACACCAATCACCCGTAGTAGGCCGAACTACGAAGCTCTGACTTTCCCATTGCACGAGGGAATACGTAGGCACGAGGATCTCAATCATTGTCGAGCACCTCAGGATCAATAAACCCTTAGTTTAGCAAGTAACTACAGGCATAGACATCCCTTCGCGCATGATAACTTAGATGGTTCCCATCGAGTACGCTGGATGTAGGGGGTGTTAATACCTCCCCCCTACATAATCGACTTCCAAACCCAGACAATGGCTTGCGATGACCTTGTCTTATCCCTTCTTGGTGGCTTTATCTATATTTACCCTTTCCCTCTTTGGAAATAAACAAAATTAGGTGGCGACTCTCAGGTCAGCCCAATCGCGACCGCGTTCGCGAGGATCGTAGTTTTTGAGGTACGACACCGATTAATCAACTAGTTACTACGCTATGTTATTACTACTTATTATTAAGTTATTAACACGTTTCTGTTAAATCCATCAAAACAACCAATACACCAACCTGCTACTATTCTCATACCAATGTTAACTAATTTTCTTCTACTAATTCATTTTATATCACTTATTAATTCTTTGTTAATTAAAACAACTTATTTTTCCACACAAAACAACAATTAACAACAATGATTCCTATACCCAATTCCATATGAATTCATTATATGTTCCCGATTATAAGGCTAGAACCTCACCCTTACCTTCAGATTGAAGGTGACTCTAACATTTTTCTATCGGAACCCTAACTTTTGCCTCTCCTATGCACTTCACATAACCACCTCTTTTCCAACTCTTGTTCTTCTTACTGTTAACCTATTTCCAACTAATTCACTTAACTTATGGTTTTACTTTAATTAGTCTTAATGATTGTATTGTGCCTAAACCCCCCCCCCCCCCACACACACAATTACTACTTCTAATTACCAACAAGCTCATTTATCAAGCTACCACAATTCCACTAATAACCCACAACTTAATTAATTCAACTTAGTCCAAATAACAACAATGCAACTTAAATCAACTTAAATAGACTTATTCAACTTTATTCAAACCAACTTAGCAACTCAACGAAAACCAACACCAAATATATGACAATATTTGATTAAATAAATAATTAAATAATCAGGACGTTACATGTCCCACCCGATGTTACATCTACCTGAGCAATGTCACCATACCTAACTACATAAACTACAGAAAGCAATACTTCAAGCTACATCCATGTACCAAGCTTATTCTTGAATATTTGCAGGATGACATAATAGACCATCACCAAAGGCAGGCAGGGTGAGTAATCACAAATCAATATAAATGACATAAAGTAAAGATAATCATGCAACATTCATCATATAGAAATACCTCTTAATTCTCACCCATCACATCATAAAACTCATCAAACATCTACTCAACACATATGCATCATGCTATACCACCAAGAATGAAATGCAACTTCAAAAATGCATATGGTACCGAATTTAACATGTGACAGACACTGGGCCATCTATCCTCCACAAGGGAGCACAACATAAACAACAAAACCCCAATTTACATAATAGGATTGAAGCCTTCATCATCATAAGTATTCCATGCATGCAATAATGCAATAACATCAACATAATCAACAATATCAACACTTGCATCAACATTCATGTAAATATTCATCATACTCTTCATACGACATCTATACATCAGTCATGTAATCTATTAACATATACTCATCATCATATAGCAATCATAAACATCATATTATAGCATCACAACTCCATTTCACGCCCAATCATTATAATTCATTTTATCGTCATGTTCATCACATAGTAAGTATAAACATCGAAATATCCGCATCATCTAATTTTTTCAACATAGCATCAACATAGTATCATCATTCACATAACTCATATCATCATAAGAAATTAACACATAATCATCATATTAAGTTCAACATATAATTAAATTACATATTAACTTAATTTTTTATCATAAAATGATCACTAAAACATCAACATAAATTATGGCAACAAGTATATACCTCACGACATCAATACATCATATCAATACATCATATCTACACATCATTAGATAATTTTCTGTAATAAAATCATTAGTTTTTTACTTATAAGTCTCGCTAAGTGAGCCCCATTATTCTCTAAGAGGCCTCTTCTCGGGTTGGGGAAAGTTCCAATTTTTAACTGCTCGCTAAGCGGATAAGACATATTTGACAGAAAAATAACTACAATGACAACAAAACTCCTGCTACAATTTTTCACTCAAAAACCAGCCTTTCACCATTTTTAATCACAATATAGAACCTATAACTAATACACATACATCATTTACAACACACAACACACATCAATTCATCAATAATCCCTCAAAATCTACTCATTAAATCCTTCGTTTTTCCATAAAACCCCAACTATCCCCATTACCTAAACTCTATGTCAAGAACATTGAAAAGCGATACTCTACATACCTTAAAATGTTGCTTCTTACGGGTTCTCTTTAAATTTCGCCAGATATTCTTCAAGTCCTTTCCTCTTCTCCTTGTTCCTTAGAGTTTCTCTTTTCTCCTTCAAACATGACCGTAAAAAGTGATCGTATCCCAAAACCCTCAACTTCCTTTTGTCAGTCTTACCCCTAGGACCCCAAATACGCCTTCCCCAATCTACCCTTACTAATTCTCTACAAAAGACCAATATACCTTTCATACCTCTAATTCTCCTTATTTTAATTAATAAATAATAATTTGAATAATATCATATAATTATTCTTACTATTAATATTATTAAAATAATCTCACCCCAATGCATCGCGCCACATAACCATATATCGACAAAATCACCTTATATCCTCAAATAAGCAACAATCAATCATAATCGAATTTGGGGTGTTACACCGGTCATCTTCTCTGACCTACCTCCGGTGCCTGCAACTCTCAAATCTTTCAGAAACTCACAAAAATAGTATCAAACAAAATCTGAACTCATGTACATTCTAAAGCTAACATCAAAACTCACAGATCATGCACATCCAAGATGAATCGAACATAACAAGTTTTTCCTATAAATTTAATATAAGCTCTTAAGAAGCCTATCAACTATTCAGAGGTTCAA
Source organism: Lathyrus aphaca (assembly GCA_963966055.1). Taxonomy (NCBI): domain Eukaryota; kingdom Viridiplantae; phylum Streptophyta; class Magnoliopsida; order Fabales; family Fabaceae; genus Lathyrus; species Lathyrus aphaca. The sequence goes on along the minus strand of OZ014524.1, from coordinate 115,760,951 downwards.
TAACTCCTATTGAGCTCAAGAACAAGCAGAATCAAATCTTAAATCAATGAAACCGAAGCAAAAAGAGTTAATAAAATTCAAACCTGAAGCTATGAAGAATCTTGAATCTGAATAAAAACAGATATCTGAGCTTGATCTAGAGCTTATAAGGATCAAAATAAATGCTCTGAATGCTTCGATTCTTGATGAAACAAAGGGAAAATTCAATATGAACTTGATGTTATACTTGTGAAATTGATCCTTTCCTTGCTTGATCTTGATCAGAGGAACTTGATGATGAATGATTGTTGAAGTTTAGGGCAAAAAATGGAGAGAAACTCGTGTGAAACCATAACTTTTGCAGAGAGATTTTTGTGAGAAAATGAGAGAAATGAAGTGTTGTTTTCAGAATTTAGTTAGAGCATGGCTTTTATATCTTGAGTTAACTGTTAACCACCTTGGTTAACACTTAGAACTCAGGTGAGTTCAATGAGGGTGCTTTGAGATAAATGAGGGTGAAGTAAGAATATGAAAATGGAGAAGAAGCTTGTGTGTTATGATGTTGCGCTCATGTGTGGTAGTGATAATGAGATACCATGGTATGGAAAGGTGATTAAGAGTGGTGATGTAATGTTGACTGCAACACATGACTTGTTGTGTAAGTTTCTCATTTTAAAACTTTTCCCTTATGGTGCATGGGATGTACATGTATGTATGTGTGTAAGAGTCCATGTTTGGCTCAAAATGGCAATGCAAATGGTATGTGTATATGTGTGGTTGAATCAAATAAGACAAGGTCATGAATCTCACTATCTTGGTAGCCAAGAAACATAATGAAAACAATGATGTTTGATGAAGAAAATCTCCATGCACAAGGTATGAAATGAGATGAATTTGGAGTCTTTAGATAGAGGAGACATTGGAGAATAATGTTGGTGTTCAAAAGGAAAGGAAATGGATCCTCTAAAATGAATAAAAATGACTTGGAAGACACTTGATCATGACTGAACTTATGGACCTGGAAATGTTGGGCGTTGTCGCTCCCGATAGATGGGACCGGCCCAAATAAAGGTACAGACGCGAACGGTCGGCGAGAGGGACAATGAGAACACACTGCCGTGAACTCACTGGAGATGAATAGAGTCGCCAGCTAGGCATTTTTATCCCGGAGGAAAGGTAATGCTGCATAGACCTAGAAAAGATGGATAAGACGGCCGCGAACCAGAGAGACTGAGAAAGGGGGTTGGTTACAACCTGGGAAGGTATTAGCACCCAGATTGTCCGCCGTACTCGACGGGATCCACGCTTAAAAGATTTGTGTTTTAAAGGGGTAGTGTCAGTGCAATTTGTGCATAAAGAGCTGGAAAAGGATGTACAGGTGTTAGTGTAAAAGAAGTGTGAAGTGTGTAAATGTACAGTGTCAGTGTAAGGAAAGAGTATGCTCATGACTATGAGGCTAAAGAATGAGGCTAGAAAGAGGGGGAATATACAGAGACTTTTGTTCGATAACCGTTAAGTTATGCCTACGTATCCTCTCGTGCAATGAGGAAGTCAGAACTCCGTAGTTCGACCCAAAGAGACTGAAAGATGAATTGACTTGTGAACTGCTTACTTGTCTATGCTCAAGTGTATGACCTGTCTGGCTCAGGTGCAAACTGTCTTGCATTAGACGGAAGAAGCAAGTTCCCGTTTATGAGTGAATGAGATGAGGAAAGAATCCCGAAGGAGACGATTATTGTTTGTTTTTGAGTTTTCAGTCTTTTATTGTTTTTTGGATTTGTCATGAGTTTAAGCCTAAACCAATGGATTTAGTAAACTCATCACATCTTCCCTCTGATTAGGGGTAATGAGAGTACCTTAAGTGTGAAGTCAGATTCTCACACTTAATCACCTATGGTGTAGGATTAAGATCATTAACCTACTTGTGATTAATTAGATGTTTTTGGTGTTTTTGTTTAGTGTTAAGTAATGAGGTTAAGCCATAATCAAGGATTAAACAGACTCATTACACCATCCTAAGAGAAGGATAATAGATGAGAATGTTTAAGCTGAGGAAAGCTCCTCAACTTAATCCATGATTAGGGATTAAACTCATGACAAAACAAGCCTTTGATTAAGTGGATTTTATTTAATGGTATGATGATGAAGTGAGTTTTATGATTTGTAAGACAACTTGAGGGGGACTTGTCCATTAACACTAGGGTTAGTCCTTCTTAACCAATTAAGGAAGAATTAGAACCCTAATGCAAGGCCCAAGTTACAAGCTCGATGTCTTGATGATTATTAAGTGGATTGATTAAGAGATTTAAACACATTAAGGGTTTAACACTTAGGATTAAAGTTATACACTCCATCCTAAGAGAATGATGCAGGCATAAACTTAATCACAAAGCCTTAAAGCCTTTAGGGTTTAGTCCCTGATTATGAGATGAGAGGAGAAGACTCAAAGAGACACAAAGGTAAAACTAAGAGGGGAGACTAATCAAAACCCTAATCATTGTCATGCTTGGTTGTTCCTAAGGTTTGTGAGGTTTTCAAGAGAAGTCTTCAATGGAACCACCAGGAAGCAGATGAAAGGATCAAGAGAAGCAAAGCAACTTGCTTCATTCAAGAAGTCAAGTCACTTGAAGAAAGAAAGTGGGAAGAAGAAGAATGAGCAAGCTCAAACTCAAACACAAACAAAAATGCAGCAATGGATGCAAGAGAGATGAAAAGAAAAGTTATGAGAAGTGAAGGCAAATTCACTTCTCAAAGTCACTTACCACCTGAAAGGTTAGAAAAGGAATGCAATGCAATGCAAAATGGGATGAGATGACATGATGATAAACAAAACCAGAAGCATTTACATGATGCTAATGATGCTATGAGATGCTACAAACATGAGGCAGCATATGGAAATGATCATACAAGCTTATGAATGCAAATGAAGCAAGTTAGGAAACATGAACATACATGAAAAGTTATGAAGTGCACATGGCATACAACATGGCAAATACATGATGCAATGATCAAACATGCTTTCTATATGTCTTATGATGTCAAATGAATCACATGGATGCTTGAAATGTCATGGCAAGTCATATTATGCAAGAAGATGCAAGATGGATGCATATGGAAGCCCAAATTAGGGTTTATGATCAATGCAACAAACAAAAATCAAAATCAGAAGCAAACCCTAAGATAAAAAATTGAAAATGCACTCAAAGGACCCCTAATCCTATACTAAACCAATGCCCAAAGGAGAGGTCTCAACTCCTAACCACTTTCAAGTTATGATTTTTCTAAGATTTCTAGGGTTTTAGGGTTTCCAAACAAAAGAAATGCCAAACAAATTGAAAATGAAAGATCCAAACATGGCCATTTAATCTTACAAACTACATGCTAAACACAATGCAATGCAAAAAGAATCAATGTCCAACTCTTCATGGATAGGCATAAATGATTTTTTGAACTTTGGATCAAAATAATGCACAAAAATGATTTTAATTCAATGAGAAATTCTTAAAATGCATCAAGATCAAAAAATAAATTTGGTTTGAAGGTTGGACAATGTTTCTAAATGTCTTAGAACATTTCATGAATTTTTTGGTGATTTTTAAATACCTAAAAGTATTTTTAATAAATTAATTTTCATTAATCAATTAAAAATAATCTTTTAAATATTTAAAAATACTTTTTTAATGCTAAAAATGAAAATAAAAATATTTTTGTGTTTTAAAAATTAGTGAAACTCTTGACAAAAAGTTTCATAATTTTTAAAACATTTTAACTATTTTTAATAAATTATACAAAACAAATGAAATAAAATGAAAATTAAATGAAATAAAAGCTGAAAAATGGAAAAGTCATGCAATCTGATGGTGGAGATTCAAACAAAAACACGCGCGCATTGACCTGGCGCCAAATCCAAGGGCCAGCATTCAAACCTGGCTAATTAATGCTTATGCCCTAATCCTGCCGTTAATCACTTTCAGATGACCGGAACAGTGTTCCGGTCATCTTCTCCGTTCACCACAAAACCTAATCTCACTCTACACGCATCTAAAATGAATTCTAAAAACCCAGGAATGATCCCCACTCACTCACGAACCAAAACCCCCAATCAAAACATATTTATCATTCCAGAAATGGCTGAATCGAAACAAACAAAATCTAGGGCAAAAAGTTTCAGAGACTGATTAAACTCTCAACTCTCCACCATTTTCAAAACTAAAGACATATTCATGATCAGGAAAGCATATAGAACAACTTAAGAACTTAAAAAATGATTTCTGGAAAAAATGTTCTTGAGCTACCTGAGTTTCGAAGCTTTCACTCTTGCTACTTTATGTCCCCTTCTTTTGATGAAAACCACTCCTTATGATCCCCTGATGATGCTTGAATACTTAGAAGGAGTTTAAGTTAGCTGGTTGGGGAGTTTGCACAGCTTCTGCTCAAGCTCAGGTGAAAATGGTGATTATGATTCAAGCTGTTTCAGGCTAAGGTGAAAGGTTCTTTGTGTTCAGGGTGATGTTTTGAGAAGGTTTGTGGAGTTTGTTTGAGTGTTTATGGCCTGTGGAAGATGTTTCGAAGGAAAGTGCAGGTTGGAGTGAAAATGGAGAAATGGTGTTCTTGCTTGATTCAGGCCTAAGTTTTGTTGGTTTGGGCTCAATGGAACATGGTGAAATGATTGGTGAAACTGGTTTGAATGTTGGTGGTTTGTGCAAAGAGTTTCGAAGGAAAATGAAAGTGAGGGTGATTTTGTGAATGTGATGTTGTGTCTTGCTTCAGGCTTGCTTCTTGGGTGTTATGGCCAGCATTTTCCTTGCATAAAGAACTCCCATTGGTCAGGTGATGTGACCTGGCCTGCTGTGATTGGGATGTCTACTTTTGCAAAAAGTCCACTTTGTTGTAAGAGAGGCATGGGCTAAGTTCTAGCTTGGTACAAGAGCATGGGCTGGCGCAGCATGGTGAGGAGAGAAGCTAGGAAGGTTCAATGGCCAAGGCAGCAAGTTGGTGAGGTGTGATGAGTGGTTTTGCAACTTGGTTCCTCTTTGGTTCACATGTGATTTTCTTGTCCCACAAGCCATAAAACATGAGGAAACCTTGGTCCAATTTGAACTTTAGGACTTACATGATGCTTGTGTAATGGTTTGATGTCAATTAGAAGTCACAAGAATGCTTGGCACATGAAATTGCAAGTTTTCCTTTTGAGGCATAACTTGAAAATTAGTGATTTTTGCCAACTTTGACACACCATAACTTTTGATCCAAAATGAATTAGGTCATGTTCTTGTACTTTTTGAAAAGGGAAAAATGTATTCTACAACTTTCATGACCAAAGTTTTTCCATTTGAAACATTTTTGGATCAAAAAGCAAGGTTTGAAAAATGGCATAAAATGACATATTCTTGAAAAGTCAACTATGCCCTAAAAAGTCAACTTTGCAAAAACTCCAAATTCTTGAATTTTGTGAACTTCAATCTTCTTCCATGATCAAATAAAGATCATATACACTCAAAATGATGAAGATCAACCCTTGGTTTGGTCATTGGGGGCCCCAGATGCCCTGATTTTGCACTGACTTGTCTGAAAAGTCAACCCTTGATCAGATGACTTCCCCATGGAATTTCTTCATGAAAATTGATATGCATACTCCCTATACCATATAAAGACCAATGGAAACAAGAATGACCAAAAAATTTGGAGTTATGGCCTCTGAAACCAAAACCCTAATTTTAGGTCAACTGTGCAGTCAAACTTGGCTCTGCTTCCATACCAATCTCAGTTCTTGTGATCCCTTGGCATTCTTGACTTTGAAAGGATGTAATATGATATAAAAACACACATGGATCCCTTTGGAGTTGTTGATGGCCTTTGGAGTGGCTCAAGAAGCTCTTGGATTGCTCAGATCACAAACCCTAGGTGCAGATGACTTTGAATCTATGCAGTGAATCAAAATTGTGGTATGAGATGATATGATTGTGTCTATGCATATGAAATGATCACCAGCCATGGTGTGAATGGGTGAGGGCAAATTTGGGGTGTTTACAGCTGCCCCTATTCAAACATGAGTTAGCTGTGCAGGTTGTTTGCAACGGCTTAACAGGCAAACAAGATAACTTGTGGTTGAATACCAAAGACAGTCCAAAATTTGCACTCACAGAATGAAGAAGAAAAGGGATATAGATTGTAAAAGAGAAATAAAGTATATTGTAAAGTGTGGGCGACGGAGGACGACCGTCGAGCAGAGGACGACTGCTGGGTAAAGAGCAATGACGGGGACGGCCGACATGCTGGGAAAGTGCTGAAAACAAAGCAATGACGGGGACGGCCGACATGCTGGGGATAAAAGGTAAAGCCAAGACGGGGACGGCCGACTAGCTGGAAAAATAAGATTATGATGGGGACGGCCATCAAGATAAAGCTGTAAAATTCTCTGGGGATTAATGAAACATGACGGGGACGGCCACCAAGTTCATAAAGCAAAGTAACCGACGATGGGGACGGCCATCGGGCTAAAAGAAAAGGAAAAGGGACCACGACGGGGACGGTCATCGGGTTAAAGAATAAATGAAATAAACAGATGATGGGGTACGGCCATCAAAGGTGAAGGACGATCACCTAGCAAGGGACGGCTGCTCTGTTGGGGAAATGGAATTATGATGGGGACGGCCATCAAAGGTGGAGGACGACCACCTGGAAGGGTACGGCTGCCGAAAATATCAACGATGGGGACGGCCATCGGATGAGCATGATGGAGGACGACCATCAAGAGGTGGAGGATGACCACCTAGCAGGGGACGGCTGCTCTCAGGGTTTATCATGACATAGGACGAATGCCAGATAACCAAAATCAACAATGGGGACGGCCATTGGATAAAAATGATGAAGGACGATCATCAAGAGGTGGAGGACGACCACCTAGCAGGGGACGACTGCTAAATATCAACGATGGGGACGGCCATCGGATGAGCATGATGGAGGACGACCATCAAGGGGTGGAGGACGACCACCTAGCAGGGTACGGCTGCTCTCAGCGTTTATCAGGACACAGGACGAGTGTCAGATAAAAAGGAAGGTTTGCTTTGTTGGCGATCTACTGGGGAGTAGTAAACACGGACGAGTGTTTACATCCAAGAAACAAAAGGTATAAGTGTTTGGTATTGTATATAGATTAAAGATGCGGACGAGCATCCCTAAGACTACGATACGGACGAGTATCGGGTAGAAACAAATACTGACACGTGTTCAGAGATGATGATACGGACGAGTATCAACTGGTTAACAGAGAACACGGACGAGTGTTGAATCTGAGAGGACTCTTCTGGGGAAAAGTAGACACAGGCGAGTATCTATATTCAAGGAGACAAAAGTGTTTGACACGGTGTATGGATTTAAAGATGCGGACGAGCATCCTTAAGAATATGATACAGACGAGTATCATGTAGAAACAAACTCTAGATGCATGCTCTGAGATGATGGTACGGACGAGTACCAACGGGTTAACAAAGAACAAGGACCAATAGTCGAATCTGTGGGGATATGAATGGTATATACAAGATACGAACGAGTATCTGTATGAGTGTAACATGAGTAATGAGTATGAAGTATTGCATAGATGAGTGTTTATCTGCTGGGGAGAGTGACACGGACGAGTGTCGAGAGAGAAAAGTATAATAATATCAACAAGTATATGGGTTGCAAAAGTGTAGGCAACTGCGCTGGGGATACGACACTGACGGGTGTCAAGAAGGTGTTTATAGGTACATGTGAGTACAAAGAGGATGTCTTTGGCTTTCTGCTGGGAGATATGACATGGACGGGTGTCAAGGAGTATCTGTAGTGCGGGTGATCTTGTTTGTAAAGAGTGTTCAGGCGACTTTACTGGGGAAAGATGGCACGGACGGGTGTCAAAATGAGTATATACTGGTGTTTGTGGATTGTGAGGCAGCTGCTTTTGCTGGGGAACCTGGTGGGGATTTTTCTGTACATTGATGAGCTGTCATTATTCACAAGTGCTGATTCAAAACATGGCTTATGATTATGCTATGTGTTGGATTTTTGCCGTAATGCTCCGTACTAGACGGAATGCTACGCTTTGTGGGTAAATATGATGCGAATGCTATGATTATGCAAAGATACCAAACCGGGATTCAGATCCCGTTGCTGCGAAGATCTCTGGCCGATCTGCTTGGAATGGACATCCCAGCTGGGGGTGAGATCATTAGTAGATCTGATGAGATGATATCTGCTTGGGGATTCGGGTCATTGATAGACCTATCCTAATAAACATAGGACCCAACTGGGGTTTGTAGAAGCTTTCTTCACTCTGTTGTGATCTTCTATGCACTGCTCTTCCGGATGGAGGCTGGAACTCTGTGGGGAGATAGCTTCCTGACTCTTATACTCGGCTGAGGGCGAGATGGTAACTCGGCTGGGGAGAAAGAGAGGAATCACTGAAAGACCTCCCTAGAAGTTCTGTTACGGTAGCTTCTTGACTCAGCCGGGGATATGGGCATCTCCTGTGATACCTGTCCATTCTGATGGGGATAAGTAATAAGTAGCCAACTCAGCTGGGAGAAGTCATGGGAGGCAACTCAGCTGGGGAGAGAGCACTTCGGGTGCTAAAATTGAGTGTTGATTTGCCAGCTTGCTGGGATAAAGTTTTCATGCCCCAAGTTGCATTCTGGATACCTGCAATCCTGAAAAAGATAGAGAAACGCACAAGGTAATCCCGAGGTATCCCTTACTGGATTCCGTCATAGGAGTTTAGATACTTCAGAGAGTAAGCATATTTCCTGCAAGCATGTTTTTATTTGAAGATAAGCATCTGTATTCTTATGCAATCAGTTTTTTTCTTTTAAGACATCAGACATTTTTTTGCAAATAAAACGTACAGAACGAGACATGACTGAAAATCTGATTTTATTAATTCATATGCCCTGAATTGGCGAGATACAGTCAAAGGAACATATCCCCTGAAATGAGGAGATTGTTACAAATTGAGAAACAAAATGTTGGCAGTGTTGATGACGCTTTGAGGAGCTTCCTCTTCACTATGACCCGTATGACTTTTGACGTTCTTCTCATCTTGCTTTTTGAAGAATGTTGATTCTGATTGAAGCTTGATCCTTTCGAAGCTTACCAAGTTGTAGATGATACAGACGAATTCAGAATGCAGTTGTTCGCTTATTCCCTTGTTTTGCATGGATCGCCCTTTCGGGTTTTCAATCCATCGGGATACCCATTTTTGCCTGAGTTGTCCAATGCGGCTTTTCAACTCAGCGGGTGTACATTTTTTATTTATTTTCCCTTATTTTTGCCCGAGTCTTTTATTCTGTTTTTGACTCGCCGGGATGCCCTATTTTTGCCTGGACTTACATTCTGTTTTTATGTCCAGCGGGTCATTTTTATGCGAAGTATTTTTTAACCGCATCTGAATTCACAGGGGACGGGAAGTCTTCACCATCCATGGTGCTGAGCATCAGTGCTCCACCAGAGAAAACTTTCTTTACCACGAATGGTCCTTCATAGTTTGGAGTCCACTTGCCCCTGTGGTCTATATGAGGAGGGAGGATTCTTTTCAGCACAAGATCTCCCACTTGGTACTCTCGGTGCCTGACTTTCTGATCGAAGGCTCTCTTCATTCTTTTCTGATACAACTGTCCATGACAGATTGCAGCCAATCTCTTATCTTCGATCAGACTCAGTTGTTCGAATCGGGATCGGACCCATTCGGCTTCGTTCAGCTTAACATCCATCAATACCCGTAGAGAGGGTAGTTCAACTTCGACAGGTAGGACTGCTTCCATACCATACACAAGCTGATACGGTGTTGCCCCAGTGGATGTCCTGATTGACGTGCGGTACCCATGCAAGGCAAACGGTAGCATTTCATGCCAGTCTTTGTAAGTGACTACCATCTTCTGCACAATCTTCTTGATATTCTTATTTGCTGCCTCAACAGCGACATTCATCTTCGGCCTGTAAGGAGAAGAATTGTGATGTTGAATCTTGAAGTCCCGGCATAACTCAGCCATCATTTTGTTATTCAAGTTGGAACCATTATCAGTAATGATTCGCTCGAGAACTCCGTACCGACAGATGATATCTCTTTTCAGAAATCTGGCTACCACTTGTCTTGTGACGTTTGCATATGAGGCTGCTTCAACCCACTTGGTGAAATAGTCAATGGCGACCAGGATGAATCTGTGGCCGTTTGAAGCAGTCGGCTCGATCTTGCCAATCATATCAATGCCCCACATAGCAAAGGGCCAGGGTGAAGACATGATGTTCAAAGGATTGGGAGGCACATGCACCTTATCTGCATAAATCTGGCATTTATGGCATTTTCTGGCGTAGGCACAACAGTCTGCATCCATTGTGATCCAGTAATAACCTGATCTTAACAATTTCTTGGCCATTGCATGCCCTCCTGCGTGGGTACCAAAGGATCCTTCGTGCACTTTATGCATCAACAAGTCCGCTTCTGTCTTATCAACACATCTGAGGAGTACCATATCAAAGTTCCTTTTGTATAAAGACCCATCAGTGTTCAGAAAGAAACTACCAGCAAGCCTTCTCAAAGTCTTCTTATCATTGGAAGATGCCCCAGGTGGGTATGTTTGATCCTCCAATAAGCATTTAATGTCATGAAACCAAGGCTTATCATCTTTAACAACATCTGCTGCGAACACATATGCTGGTCTGTCAAGTCTGGACACTGAGATCTGAGGTACGAAGTTGGCAGCCTGAACTTTGATCATGGATGAAATGGTAGCCAGGGCATCTGCAAACTGATTCTCGTCCCGAGGGATATACTCAAGCTTGACTGTTGTAAAGAAAGTCAATAACCTCCTTGTATAATCCCTGTAAGGTATTAGATGATCCTGGTGTGTGTACCATTTGCCGTTGGTTTGATTGACTACCAAAGCTGAATCTCCGAATACGGTCAACGTCTTGATCCTGAGGTCAATAGCTTCCTCAAGACCCATAATGCAAGCTTCGTATTCAGCTTCGTTGTTAGTGCAGTTGAAGGTGAGTTTTGCCGAGAAAGGCATGTGAACTCCTTTAGGTGTAATGAGTACTGCACCAACACCACGACCATTCATGTTAACAGCCCCATCAAACATCATAGTCCATTCTTCTTTCGGGTCAGGCCCTTCAGTGTGAACAAGCTCTTCATGATCTTTTGCTTTTATGAACATGATGTCTTCATCAGGGAAGTCAAATCTCATAGGCTGGTAATCATCGATAGGTTGCTCAGCAAGATATTCAGACAATACACTGCCCTTAATGGCTTTCTGAGATGTGTACTGGATGTCATATTCAGTAAGGATCATTTGCCATCTTGCAACCCGTCCGGTAAGAGCTGGCTTCTCGAAAATGTACTTGACTGGGTCCATTTTTGAGATCAACAAAGTAGTGTGGGTCAACATATACTGTCTCAGTCGGCGAGCAGCCCACGCTAAAGCACAGCAAGTTTTCTCGAGCAGTGAATAACGTTGTTCACAGTCGGTAAACTTTTTGCTTAGGTAGTATATTGCATACTCTTTTCGACCAGACTCGTCATGCTGGCCCAGCACACACCCCATCGACTCTTCTAATACTGTCAAGTACATTATCAAAGGTCTTCCTTCAACTGGAGGCATAAGGATTGGAGGTTCTTGTAAATATTCTTTGATCTTGTCAAAAGCCTTCTGGCAGTCTTCGTTCCACCTGACCGTCTGTTCTTTTCTTAACAACTTGAACAAGGGTTCACAGGTAGCCGTAAGGTGAGATATTAACCGTGAAATGTAGTTCAATCGACCTAAGAACCCTCGAACTTCTTTCTCTATTTTCGGTGCAGGCATCTCTTGGATGGCTTTGACTTTATCAGGGTCAACTTCAATCCCTTTCTCGCTTACAATAAAACCCAGCAGCTTACCAGATCGCACCCCGAATGTGCACTTGTTGGGGTTCAGCTTCAATTGGTACTTCCTCAGACGCTTGAATAACTTCAGTAGATTCACCAGGTGGTCTTCTTCAGTAAGGGACTTGGCAATCATGTCATCCACATAACACTCTATTTCTTTGTGGATCATATCGTGGAATAATGTTACCATAGCCCGTTGATATGTTGCACCGACATTCTTCAGTCCGAATGGCATCACCTTGTAACAGAACGTGCCCCAGGGTGTGATGAAGGTTGTCTTCTCCATGTCTTCAGGTGACATTTTGATCTGATTATATCCTGAAAATCCATCCATGAAGGAGAATACCGAGAACTGAGCCGTATTATCCACCAATACATCAATGTGAGGTAAAGGGAAATCATCTTTCGGGCTAGCTCTATTCAGATCCCGGTAGTCAACACACATTCTTACTTTGCCGTCTTTCTTAGGCACGGGTACTATGTTAGCAACCCACGGTGGATAGCTAGTCACAGCAAGGAACCCGGCGTCCCATTGCTTTTGTACCTCTTCTTTGATTTTCATTGCCATGTCTGGACGAGTACGGCGCAATTTCTGTTTAACTGGCGGGCATTCTTCTCTCAAAGGCAGCTTGTGCACGACAATGTCGGTGTCCAACCCTGGCATATCTTGATAAGACCAAGCAAACACGTCCACATACTCTTGCAGCAGGTCAATCAGTTGTCTCTTCACTGAGTCTTGTAGGCAGGCCCCGATTTTAACTTCTTTCACGTCTTCATCCGTACCAAGATTGATCACTTCAACCTCCTCCTGGTGAGGAGTAATAACCTTTTCCTCTTGTCTCAACAATCTGGCTAGCTCTTCAGGAAGCTCATATTCTTCTTCAACCCCTTCATCAGCTTGATTGATTGGATTGTCAAAGTCATACGAAGTCATAGCCGTGCTGTTGTCGGTGCAGTCTGGAAGGCACTCTCTGCAAGGGTTCAGTTTGTTCATTTTAGTGATTTGATTTTAATCTTGTTTTAGAAAAGTGAAATAAAATTGTCATTTTGAAAACACTGCCATTTATTTTTTGTACAAAAAGAAAAATGGAAAAACAGTGAGCGGAAAAGAAAAAGACTCATTTGCAAAAAGATGTCTGATATTTCATTGATTAATCTTGTTGCACAAAAAGTACAGATGGCCCGGTTACAAAATGAGTCTTGTCATCTTGGGCAAGATGCAAGACTTTGATGCATGCTATAAAAATACAGGAAATAATAATTACTCTGCATGAGTAACTCTTATGATTTCCTGGGAAGACCAGTTTGAGATACTGCTCCCCGGGATCTTTGGACGAATCCAGCTTTCCAGGTTGCGCTCTTCTTCCAGCTCGTCTTCCAGACAGTTGACAGCATCAGGGGTGAGCATCCCCCCACTCACAAAGTTGGGCTCCTTTGCAGCCTCTGCTTGATCTTGTTGAGTTGGTCTGTAACCCAACCCAAATCTATCCTCTTTCTTCTCCACCGATAGCAGTTTGCCCCAGCCTTGGGCGTTTCCTCCCTCAACAACCTTCCGGGCTTGTTGGTATGATGATATCGAGGTTCCAGGTACAGCAGATGTTTCATTGACGTTCAAAGCTTCAAAACCCTGGCTCATTGTTTTATGGATCTCCCCATCCATCTCAATATACTTATAGGTAGCCAGGTGGCTGACAAAAATATCCTCCTCTCCACAGATTGTAACGATTTGACCCTCCCACTCATATTTTAACTTCTGGTGAAGGGTAGAGGTCACGGCGCCAGCGGCGTGAATCCATGGCCTACCCAATAGACAGCTGTAGGCAGGCTGTATATCCATCACGTAGAAGGTCGTTTTGAAAGTTTGCGGGCCAATCGTTATGGGCAACTCAATCTCTCCCAGAACCGATCTCTTTGAACCATCAAAGGCTCTCACCACCAGGTTGCTGGGTCTCAACGCCAATCCGTCATGTTCTAACTTCACCGGGGCCTTCTTAGGTAAGACATTGAGGGATGACCCCGTGTCCACCAGCACATGGGAAAGGACAGCACCTTTACATTCCATGGTTATGTGTAAGGCCTTGTTATGGTTGCGGCCTTCCGTTGTCAAATCAGTATTGGTGAACCCTAGTCCGTGACTAGTATTAACATTTCCAACTACAGCTTCCAGCTGATTGACAATGATTTCTTCAGGCACGTAAGCTGTGTGCAAGACTTTGAGTAGTGCATTCCGATGGGCTTCGGAGCACATAAGAAATGATAGGATTGAGATCTTGGAAGGCGTCTGATGAAGCTGATCCACTATTTTATAATCACTCTTTTTGATGATTCGCATGAACTCATCCACCTCTTGATCGAATGGTGTTTTCAAAGCTTCTTTGACAGTCTGCTCATCCTGCACCAAGCTTTTTCCTTTTGCTTTAGCAGCAACTTCTGCTTCGGCAGTGGGTCTTTGAATTTGTGGAGCAAAAAGACGTCCGCTTCGAGTGAAGCCTCCGCCTCCTCCCACATTGTCTATTTGTGGTGCAGGGGTTGATGATTCAAAAGTGATTCTTTGTCCTTCACAGTACAGGTCAGAGCCGTAATGCCACGGGATGGCATTGCTGCTTTCATAAGGTACTGGTCCAGGCACCGTGATAGTGACTGGACTGACTGCAGCTGCGGAAGGAATTGTGATAGTCTGCGGATCATAATAAATTGTAACTGGTGCTCTGATGGGAGCAGCACTTTCTGAGTTGTAGGCAAAGTTGTTTTCAGGATCATAAAATATTGTGACAGTTGAGACATCTTCATGATTTGTTGCTGGTGTTGTAGGAGACATTGGTGGAAGGATGGATGTTGTTGTTGTAGGAGTTTCAAAATGAAGTGGTGCTGGAGTTGTAGCAGGAACGTTCATTGATATCTGGTCAGTTGAGATGACAGATGAAATACTTGTTGATGAAGGCGAAGAATTGTCGGGAACAATGGTTGTTGCAGTTGTAGGAGGTTCTGGAGTTGTTGCTGATGAGATTGCTGGATTTGTAGGAAATGATGTGGTGATCTGAAGTTGGCCACTCTGAATGAGACCGTCTATGCCATTCCTCAGGTTATCGCACCCATTGACTGAAATATTGCAGTAAGCACACCCTAACTCACACCCCGGGAACATTTGACATTCGAGGAGCTGAGCCTTAATTTCTACCAACGGTGTCCGGATCTGACCCACACTGGTTATTAAATAAGACGGTTTGTCTTCTTCAATAGCGTTAATTCTGGGACCACCGTGGTTTGGCATTGGATTTTTGTTGACATTGGGTGGTGGTGCGAAATTCAGAGCTTTTGAGTCTACCAGGTCTTGTACCTTCATGTGCAAGGCTCTGCACTTTTCTGTACTGTGGCCAGGTGCATTTGAATGAAAAGCACATCTGGCGTTGGAGTCATAATTCCTGGGTAGACTGTTGGGATCTGGAGGTGCCAACGTCCTTAGCTCAACTAGGTTGAGTTTTAGGAGTTGTGGCAGTAATGTAGCATATGGCATAGGGATCGGATCGATTACCCTGTTGGCTTGAGATGGCCTCTGTTGGAATGGCCTTTGCTGGTTATTGTTGTTGGTGTTGCTGTTGTTGTAATTCCTCGGAGGATATTGAGCTTGTTGATGGTACTGAGGTTGTTGATAGTTTTGCTGCGGAGGTTGATAAACTGGTTGAGGATGAGCTGGAGCGGGAATGGTGACTGCTGCCACTGATCTGTGAACATATGGAGGTCTGCCCCTGTTGGTGTGGATGGCATTGGTCTCGCCAGTTCTTCTCGGGCCTGCAAAAGGCTTCCTTGTACTACTGGACGAGCTGGCACCGTTGTCTGAGATCTTGCCCATTTTTAACAGGCTCTCAATTCTCTCCCCAGCTATGACAACATCTGCAAAGCTAGTGGAAGAGAAAGCAGCCAGCCTGTCAATATATGTTCCCTGAAGGGTGTTCATAAACATATCTGCCATTTCCCTTTCAGACATAGGTGGTTGAACAGCAGCAGCCAGTTGCCTCCATCTCTGGGCATATTCTCGGAAACTTTCTCTTGACGACTGTGACATTCCCATTAGGAGGGTCCTGTTGGGTGCCATGTCTAAATTGTACTGATACTGTCTGATGAAGGCCTCTGCCAGGTCCTTCCAGCATCTAATAGTTGCCCTTGTCAGATGGGAATACCATTCTCTTGACGCTCCAGTTAAGCTATCCTCGAAATAGAACATCCAGAGCTTCTCATCCATAGTATAGGCCTTCAGCCTTCCCAGAAATGATTGCAAATGAGTCCGGGGGCATGAAGTCCCGTTATATTTTTCAAAACAAGGAGGCTTGAACTTATGGGGAATCCTGACCCCGTCTACCAAGCCCATGTCCATGACATCGAAACCCAAAGAGTTTTGAGACTCTAAGGACCTTAATTTCTCAGCTATCTCATCCAGCCTTCTATCATAGGCTTCCTCCCCAGCACCCATTACTGTGAATTGATCCTCTTGGGGGTCTTCTTGCAGTACCCTGGCTGCAGTGGCAGTTCCTTGAACATTTGCAGGGATGTTGACCTCAGGATGGAGGTGGGGTCCAAATACAGGGGGATTAACATGAGGTTGGACCCTCTCGTTGTTGCTGGTGCCGGCAGTCCCTATATGTGGATCTTCTTGATTCTGCCTTTCCACCATGGCCCTCAATCTTTCCTGGCTCTGAGCCATGTTGTTCATCACTTCCATAAACTGCGTCATTTGATTCCTCATTTCCAATCTTTCGTTCGCCATTTGGTTTCTGACCTCAGTAAGGTCCTGCTGCATCTGATCCATTTGAATGCCCGGAAGGTTGTTATGGGTCGGATAACGGTGCGGACGGTTGAGGGGAAATACCCGGCGTCGAGCAATAGTTCCTGAACATCACAACAGAGTTAGCAACAAAAACAAAAACCTACAAAACAAACAAAAGGGTTAGCATGCAATGCAGTATGCTTATTTGTTTTCAAGGTATCCGGCTTGACATTCAGTTTTGACCCTTCCAGACCCTTGAAGATGCTGTTGATGTTGCTTTTGAAGTGAAACTCGGATGGAACAAACTAATACATATATTACAAAAAGCAAATGGTACATAGTCTGTTTTACAAATACAAGCCCTCTGAGGGGTCAACATACATTACAGGAAAATAAAAGTACATGGAATGAAAGCAACAACAAACGAATGGTCAAACACCAAGACCAAACTCATCCTCACGAACTTCCTTGAGAAGTGCTTCGGTCACAGGATCAGCCGGACGCTCCGTGAGATTCCTGATGAGGAGATTCCGGGTCGTAACAGCTGCTGTTAGTTTCTTGTGCTGGCTTTGGTCCTTTGACCTCTTCACTCCTGCTTTGATCTTCAGTTCTGATATCTCCCTCTGGGCTGCTGCCAGGGCTTCTTGCTGTTCTTTTGCACTAGCTTCCAGTTGCTCCATCTTGTCTTGGACCCTCTTGTCCTCCAGAGTACGAGCCTCGGTGATCCTAACCCACCGGGCCTGACTCTCCTTTAGATACAAGTCTGTCCTTGCTCTCTGGAACTGGGCTTCTTTGCAAGCATTCTTCAGAATTTGTTCTCCAGCTTTAGACCTTTTGATATAATCCCCAGACTTCTCAATCTTAGTCAGATGCTCCACTCTCAACTTCTCCAACCTCTCAATCTCCATCCTACCATCACTCCTCTCCCGGAGGGTCTTCTGCAAAGCCTGGGTTAACTTCTCATTTCTTTCCTTCAAGATCTCAAACTCCTCCAGACTGATAGTGGCAGGGGGTGGTGCTGAAGATGATTCGGGCATATCTTCTATGGTAAAGGGCATTCCAGAGAATTGAGCCCTGGCATGGGACCACTCATAATATTGTGCTGATGCCACATTGTTGCACTTCCCCAAAATGGTTATTCCCTTGGTCTGGATGTTGTCCCAAGCCCAGGATGTTTGTCTGACAACAGCTAGATTTGGTTTTATCTCGCAATACAGGGTTTCAGCCAAGTCTTGTGCCTTAGGAGTGTGGACCAGTGCATAGCCCAATTGTCTCTTAAACAGCAAAGGGTTGTAGTTGATGCAACCCTTCACTCCTATCAGAGGTACATTGGGGAACTGTCCACAGCTAGTAATTATGTCCCTGCCCTTGGTGCTTTGGGTGCACCACCTGATATCGGCTGAAGTTAGAGCAGTGAGTCTCTTAGCCCAGTTTTTCTGCTGACGAGGGTTCAAAAATGCATCTGTCCTGGGTAGATGCCTGAGAAGCCAAGTGTGGAACAATGGAGCACAACACCTCACTAATCTTCCCCTCTGCTTTTCATTCCTCTGATGCACTGAATAGTAGAGATCCCCCAACAAGGTGGGCACTGGGTTCTGCAAGATGAAAAGATGGATTGCATTCTTGCTAATGAATCGAGGCTCATCTGCAAACAATACAATTCCATATACACTCAAGGCCAATAAAGCACAAACAGCTTTCCACTCTCCTAAAGAAGCTTTCAGGGTAGCTTGAGAGATCAAGAAATCCAGATGGAAACCAGGGATTCCATCTTTAGAAGTCATATGCTGCTCAATCAGAACGGGTTCCAGATGCAAAGCCTTTGCTACTTCTTCATTACCAGGAAAGACCACCTCAGGGTTGAAAGGGATTCCACCCCTGATAGGCACACCAACCAATGATGAGTATTCTTCTAATAAAGGGCCCAACTGAAAGTCTTGGAAAGTAAAACACCTCAATGGGGGATCATAAAACTGAATGCAGGTGTGAATCAGGCTTCTCTGTGAAGGGTCCAGATCCATAACCATATCAAGTATGTCCCCATAGTGTTCCCTGAACAATGGTATATGGTCTGGAGTGATCAGGGTCTGAATCCTCCTGATGTCAGATAGCTCTGGCTGGAAGAAGTGGTAGGTGATGTTGCTCTTTTTAGGAGCCATGATACTGAAGATGAGTAGAGACAGGTGCTGATGATAACACTGAAGAATGGGCCACTGATTGGCTGGTGCAGGTAATAGCTGAAGCAGATGCTGATGAAGATGGGTCAATGCTGAAGATGGGGTCAAAACCAAAACCAAAGATGAGAGTGGATACCCTGAAACACAAATAAGCAAATGTCAATATGATGCAATGTTTATGTATGCAAATGATATGCAAGGGTTTGTGACTGAGCCGGATCTGATCAAATGCCCTGATATAGGTCCAAGTATGTTCAAGAATTCTAGATGGAGGTCTATAAATCCAGTAACCAAGGTGGGGGACTCAAATAAAGAGCCACATGTCCAGGGTTTTAGAATCACAAGAACTGTTCCAACATGGAGTATTCTTAATCAAGTCAAAGTAACAGGGTATTCTGAGGTCAAGGTACCTGCAAACCTGTAAACAGCCCATCCCCCTCACAGGTGGTGTTCTAGAACAAGGATCCTCAGACTTGGATCAGTTATGAGAAGTGTAAATACTTCTAACCCGGAGGTACAGTGTTTACAATAACCATAAAAGTTCCTCCTCTAATTCACCTCAGTTTCTGAAGGTCAATACTAAAAGGGTCATCCAGACTTAGCAGGCTTCCCAGATACCCCTAGCATTGCAGGAAATCTGCAACACAGAGTTCTCAAGAAGAAACCCATATCTGAATCGTGTTTCATATTCCTGCACCAGACCGAGATGGAATGGGAAAGAATATGATTCACTCTAGCCTAGGTGTCACTCAGGTCCCAGGTATAGGACCTTAACTCTCAATGGAACACCCATCCACCAAAGCAGACAAACAAATCCAGTCAGCACAGTATGACAGTATGATATATGCATAAAGCTATAAAGAAAGCAGTGAAATAACTGTACATAAAGAAAAAATAAATACAAACACAGATAGCACATTGTAACACGGTGGGAGAACTGACTTTAAGCAATGTTGAGGATAGCAAGAGTCGCCACCGACTTTTATTTTATCCAAAGGAAAGGTTATAAAAGAACAGGAAAGACCTTAAGAGAATGTTTTGGGTCCGGGGGGTAAGTTATGAAAAGGGAAGGTGTTAGCACCCTTTTCATCCATGGTTATCCATGGGCTCTTAGGTACTTAAGCTCACTTTAAATTGTTTTTTAAAAAAGGTAGTGTGTGAATAGAAAAATTTTCAGAATAGTTTAATAATAATCCATGTACGGATGTGTAAGAAACTTGTTTGAAAATTTGTTTGAAATTTGTTTAAGTGTGAAAAAGTTTTGAAGTGAGCAAGTATCTAGGAGTAACCTACCCTAATGTTTAAAGTCTTTCTTATTCTTTATCTTTTCCTTAGTAAGACTATCCCTACTATAATGGAGTAGGTAGTCCTTACTTTGGATGTTAAGGGACATGTGAGGGACAATTTGATTTTGAAGGCCATTTGTGGGGTGTAATAAGCATAAGGAAGGGACTATCATCATTTATTTCGAAGGGACTCGATTCGTATAGGCAACCATAAGGGACTTTGATGATTTTCTTTCGAGGGACTTGCTTTATACACCCCACTTAACCATTATTCGTAGGCAACTTGAGGGATAACCTTAGGAAGTGAGACGGCGATTAAAATCGACTTACGTGTGTGGCGTGTTTAATTTAATTATCTTACATTAAAAATTATCTAAATTTATTTTTAAATAACAAACATGTTTTGTCACTCCCTAAATTACTAACCATAACGATAATAATAATTAAATAATTACAATTACATCCGGGAAACAATTACAAGAAATTATAATAATAATCAAAAACAATAAATAAGCAAATAATAATTTAACAATAAATAAATAA
The DNA here is from genome assembly GCA_963966055.1 of Lathyrus aphaca. NCBI lineage: Eukaryota > Viridiplantae > Streptophyta > Magnoliopsida > Fabales > Fabaceae > Lathyrus > Lathyrus aphaca. Next base: position 115,740,308 of record OZ014524.1, on the reverse strand, counting down.
GGGGTTAGTAAATAATAATAATAAGAAAAAATGAATAAGATTAGTAGAAATATAAAATTAGTGAAAATAATAATAATAAAATAAGAGGGGTTAATGAATAATAAAATTAATTGAAATAATAATAACATGTAAAATTAATAAAGCAAAATAAACAATGTGGTTAGTAATAATAGTAATAAACAAAATTAATTAAGATATTATAAGAAATTAACAACTTTTAATATGAACAATTATATTTAAACGCAAATATGAACAAACAAATTTTTTAATTTTCAAATTATTAAGTTATTTTTTTTAAAAAAAAAATGTATTACGAATACAAAATTATTATTAACATTCATTTGTTAAACAATATATACATATTATAAGAAAAAATATATTTTAAAAATCATACATAAAATTTAATTCTATTAATTATTAATTTTACAAATTATTTTTTTAACCATATACAAAAGTATAATTATCATAAATTAAAATTTTTTAAATATTAAAAGAAAATTAATTTGAATTATAATATATTTACAAAGTTGATAATAGATATATATACATTTTTAATTATATTAGGAATTAGAAAAATAAGATCATTAAGAAAAATAGAACTAGGTTTAAAATGAATTAGGGTTTATTAACATACAAAATTTATTTTTTTACTAAAAAAAAAAATTGTCTTAACTAATATATTTTAAAAAAAACATGAGTTTTATATTTTTTAGAAAAAATAATTTTAAGAGTTTGAATACATAATATATATATTTTATAATATAGAGCATAATAATAAAATTTTATTTAAATCAATTAAATTAAAACAAGAAAAATAAAAGGAAAGAAAGGAAAAGAAAAGGAACCTGGTGGGATTTGATCCCAAGACCTCATGTTTACCAGCAACAACAATGACCATCAGGCTAGCCCACACGCAGGTGATAAAGATTGGAGCATAGTTGTTTTTGTGCCTTGCCCTTGAAAATCCAGAAAAATAAATACAAAAAAAGGCCTGGGGTGGGATTTGATCCCAGGACCTTTATATTCACAAACGCGCACCTCACCACCCGGCTGGAAGAGCCCAACTGTTAGTTTGTTGACCATGATTCATAATATATTGAATCTTCCTTTATCCTGAAAAATAAAACAAAAATAATGCCATGGCCAAGAATCGAACCAGGGCCTTTATAGCAAATACGCTTCAGCCTAACCACCAGGACACACATGCGCGTGTGACTATAAACAACAAAACAATAATAAAATAAATTAACAATAATTTGAATTTATGAACGCGCGGGAGATGACCTTCTTCTTCCTTGAGACCTACAATTTTTCCTGCGAAAATAATTACAAGTTTTCCTGCGAAACAAATATTCCCAGCAAAACCTATAAACATCAACAAGCAACCAAACTGTAAGATTTTGCAAAATTGAAACCAGCATCATGATCCAAACATTCACACGATCAATTCTATGTCTTTAAAATCAATTTATATTCATTTAATCGAAGATCCCCAAACCTAGGTCAAAACCCTAAAAATGGCATCTCACGAATTAAGCACTGGTTCTTGAGTTTTTCTGCCCAGAATCAATCTACACAACATCTTAAACAACATTAGACAATCAAAATTCATTTAAAGGCAGCGAATTATGGCAATCGAAAAAAAAGTTTCAAGCATGAACAATGCTTCGGGTTCATCATATGTGCATGAATGGGATGCATTTGAGGGTTGTTTTCGACTTAATGATGACCAAGGAAGATAGCCATGTCCTTGTTTTACCTTGTAGAGCCTTGGATAAGAGAATCCGAATTGCACTTTTCTTATGAATTTTTGAACTATGAACTCACCTTGAAGCTGCTGGAAATTCGTGGCCAGGGCTAGGGTTTGTGTTATGTATATATATGTGATTGATTTAGGTCAGAAACATGGATGGGTTATGTGAAAATTTGATCCAAAAAATATTCAAAAAGATCATAGTGTAAAATTCAAATATTTGATCATGAGTGCTTGCTATTTTGGGACAATTCACATGATTTCTTTCTCTTTTGAATTCAATCAATAATTATGAATTTCTAGAAGCAATATCTTCACCCAAAAATAGATTTTCATATTTTATATTTATTTAAAATGATTTTTATGAATTAAATCAATAATAAATAAATAAAAAATAATAAAAATGCTGAATTTTGGTCAATTGGGTCGTGCACAATATTATGAGATGGATTGGGTCATAAATTAGGCAGCCCATTTGGAAAGAAATACTTCTAAGCCTCCATTTTCAACATAAACCATCACAAAATTATCCCACTTTGCAAAGGCATATCTCCCTCAATTTTAAAGGTATGAGGGTTTTCTTGGACTTTTTGGAAAGCTTGAAGAGTCCTTTAAACAACCCCATTGGTTTCAGGTCCATATCATTTACCAATCTCAAGTTATGCCCTTTTGAAGTTGTTGACTTTTTGTTGACTTTTGAAATGACCTATAATGTCTTAGATCATATCTTTCAAATGAAGCATTTTTGGGCTTAACCTTCAACATCAAAGTTGTAGAGAATTCAATTTCCTTCAAAATGAGATTTGGATGGAGACTTGGTGATGAAGTATGTAAAAGTTATGCCTGGTCAAAGTTCAGTTGACTTTTACTGAGGAAACCCTAATCTAGAAACTCCTGATTATTGATGATCTGGAATCTCCTTGATGAATCATGATCAAACCTTGATCAAATGATGAATTTTACTTCATATAATTGATGTTGGCAAAAAATCATGAGGTTTGACTTTAGTTTGACCACAGTTGACCTCAGTTTGACTTTTTAACTGCATTGACTGATTTTGACTTATCTGATCATCTGACTGAGCAAACTTTTGAGAAAAGTCTTGAAACTTGACATGGGGGTTCTTATACACATATAAGATGTTATGAAACTCACTTGAGGTATTGGAAATCCATTTAGCCTGATTAAAGTCAAAACCCTAGTTTTGGATGCACTGCTTAGGAAGTGCATTGTCTGAGGGAATTGTCAACTCTTCTGACCAATTGTGAACTTTGTGGACCTTGTGAATCTTCATAAAGTGTCTTGTGATACTCATGAGAGGTATTGTGAAGCTTGTGAACCTTGTGAATCTCATGAAGTGACTTTGTAGACCTCATAAACCTCAGGAAAGCTTTGTAATCATTGTGAAACTTGTGAACCTTGTGAGCCTTCAAGAAGTGACTTGTAGACTTCATGAACCTCATGAAAGGTCTTGTAAATGTAGAGAAACTTGTGAACCTTGTGATCCTTCAAGAAGTGACTTGTAGACTTCATGAACCTCATGAAAGGTTATGCAAGTGTTGGAGAACTTGTGAACCTTGTGAACCTTCAAGAAGTGACTTGTAGACTTCATGAACCTCATGAAAGGTTATATAAGCATTGAGAAACTTGTGAACCTTGTGAACCTTCTTAGAACACAAAGTCTTGTATTGTGAGGGCAAATTTTGGGGTGCAACAGCTGCCCCTGTTCAATTTTCTGAAACCTGAGGGGTTAGATTGGTATATTTGCCAGTCGTAACCTGGAAGGTTGAAGGGGATTGAACACAAAAGCCCAAAAATTTGCACTCACCAATGCATAGAGTGATATTGATGGTTGGTTGAACATGATTGAGTGGGCTTAAAGATGCCACTAGGAGAAAGTTCTTCAGCAATATAATGAGAGCTGTCAGGAGTCTGGAGTAATACTGATGTAACAGCATGTCTTCATGAGGATAGAGCAATCAATAATGATAACCCTAAAGCAGTCTTGAAGAAATAATATGATTTCAGGAGGATAGAGCAATCAATAATGACAACTCTAAAGCAGTCTTGAAATAATAATGTGATATGTCTTCAGGAGGATAGAGCAATCAATAATGATAACTCTAAAGCAGTCTTGAAATAATAATATGATTTCAGGAGGATAGAGCAATCAATAATGATAACTCTAAAGCAGTCTTGAAGTCATGAGAAGTTATCAGGAGGATAAAGTAACCCTGAGGTGACGATAAAGCAGTCCCAAAGTAATAAGAAGCTTATCAGGAGGATAAAGTAACCCTGAGGTGACGATAAAGCAGTCCCGAAGAAATAAGAAGCTTATCAGGAGGATAAAGTAACCCTGAGGTGACGATAAAGCAGTCCCGAAGAAATAAGAAGCTTATCAGGAGGATAAAGTAACCCTGAGGTGACGATAAAGCAGTCCCGAAGTAATAAGAAGCTTATCAGGAGGATAAAGTAACCCTGAGGTTACGATAAAGCAGTCCCGAAGATCATAAGTTTGTTTGTCGGATAATTAACCTGAAACAAGATAGCATTCTGTATAATAACATTAGTTTATGCTTTATGTATGCATGTATGTTATGATGCACTTAGGTAATGTATTATGTATCTATGTATATGTATGTTATGATATGATGTAAATGGTGTATGTATGATATGATACTGCCGGAAGCGTCTGGATATCTTCGTAAAACAACTGCTGGCCAGGGAAAATAAATCCCGATTCGTTGCTGAAGAATATGAGGATCTTGTTCCCGTCTTGTTTGATAATAAGGTATACATAACCTTCCGTATGCTGGGGATAACAAGGTATAGATAACTTCCCGTATGCTGGGGATAGTAAGGATAGATATCACCTCCCGTATGCTGGGGATAGTAAGGTATATATAGCCTCCCGTATGCTGGGATAGTAAGGTATAACCTTTGTCTTCGCTTGATAGTAGGATAAGTACAACATCCCGTCTTCGTTCGTCGTACCCTTATTGGAAAGTAATTTCCCGAATATCAGTATGAGGATAAAAGAGATGGATATAAATTCCAGGGGAAATAAGACTTTATGAAGATGGATTCGTCCTACTGAGGGTTTGTAACTGTCTTGTAAGGTGAACCGGCGAAGCTTCGTTGAAATCCTTCCCTCGTTCGTCCTTAGTAAATACTATTACTGCATTTTCATGCATTTCTGGTAAACATCAATCATATTAAGAGCATACATGCATTTCTGGTAAACATCAATCATATTCAAAAGCATACATACATTCAAACACAACCAATGGACGTTTCGCTTATGTAAATAGGGTAAAAGTAAATCTGGATTCAAAAGATGGAATTTATTTATATCAAAAAGTGACCCGTACACGGGTGAGTTTGTACAAGGAGACATAAACCCTAGTAAGAGGATTTTGTTGTAAAGTTTTTTTTACAAAACAAGGAAAATCAGCTATGTGGGAAATAATCCTATTGAGTTTCAATTCTACTATTGCCACTCAAGTATCTCATCTTCTTGCTGTTGAGACGGAAATGATTGAATTGAGCTTTATCTGTTCGAGCTTGAATAAGTAGTACAACTGGTTGCAGTTTCATGGGTGATCCAAACGAGACATAGTCATACGCTTTAATCCCTAACTTTTGCCTGGATTGCCCTTTCAGGTTTTCAATCCACCGGGATACCCCTTTTTTGCCCAAGCCGCCTTTTCAGGTTTTCGACTTGCCGGGTGTACATCTTTTTATATATATCCCTAATTTTTGCCCAAACCCTTTTGGTTTGCCGGGATGCCCTTATTTTTGCCTAGGCCTGTCAACCTAGCGGGTCTCTTTTTATGCGTAGTATTTTTTAACTATGTCTGCGTTTACAGGCTGTGGAAAGTCTTCACCATCCATTGTAGTCAGTATCATGGCACCTCCTGAGAACACTGTCTTGACTACAAATGGTCCTTCATAGGTTGGAGTCCACTTGCCCCTAGGATCACCCTGTGGTAATATGATACGCTTGATTACCAAGTCACCAGCCTGATATACCTTTGGCTTAACCTTCTTGTTAAAAGCTTTGATCATTCGCTTCTGGTACATCTGGCCATGACAAACTGCTGCTAATCTCTTCTCATCAATCAAATTTATCTGGTCCAGTCGAGTCTGGATCCACTCATCTTCATCCAAGCCTGCATCCTTCATAATTCTCAAGGAGGGGATCTGAACTTCAATGGGCAGAACTGCTTCCATACCATAGACTAAAGAGAATGGGGTTGCCCCTGTTGAAGTACGTATTGTAGTACGATAACCATGAAGAGCAAATGATAACATCTCATGCCAATCCTTGTAAGTAACAGTCATCTTCTGTACAATCTTCTTAATGTTCTTATTAGCAGCTTCAACTGCCCCATTCATCTTTGGACGATACGGAGAAGAGTTGTGATGCTTAATCTTGAACTGCGTGCAGAGATCAGTAATCATAGTGTTGTTCAGATTAGAGCCATTGTCAGTGATAATCCTCTCAGGGATGCCATACCTACATATGAGATTATTCTTAATGAACCGAGCCACAACATTCTTGGTAACAGATGCAAATGAAGCTGCCTCTACCCACTTTGTGAAGTAATCAATAGCAACCAGGATGAAACGATGCCCATTAGAAGCAGTAGGCTTGATCTCACCAATCATATCAATGCCCCACATGGCAAAGGGCCAAGGAGCAGTCAACACATTCAATGGTGATGGAGGTATATGAACTTTATCAGCATAGATTTGACACTTGTGACAAGTTCTGGAGTGTTGATAGCAATCAGCTTCCATGGTAGACCAATAGTAACCTGCTCTCAATATCTTCTTTGCCATAGTATGACCACTAGAATGAGTACCAAAAATCCCATCATGCATATCTTCCATAATCTCAATTGCTTCCTTCTTATCCACACAACGGAGCATAGTTGAATCATGATTGCACTTGTACAGAATCCCATTACTCAAAAAGAACTTAGCAGCAAACCTCCTCAGGAATTTCCTATCTTTGACAGATGCCCCTTCAGGGAACTCCTGAGCTTCAAGATATCTTTTCACTTCATAGAACCAAGGCTTCTCCTCTGCCCCTTCTGTGTCAATCTCATTGCAGTATGCAGGCTTTTCAAATCTATCAATGGTGATCTTGGGAGCTTCTTCATCCCAGCTGATCTCAAACATAGATGCCATGGTGGCCAATGCATCTGCCAACTGATTCTCTCTTCGTGGAATATGTCCAAAGGTAATCTCTTTGAAATGTGGGACTAAAGACAACACATGCTCTCTGTAAGGAATGAGATTATCATGCTTGGTATCCCAATCTCCTTTAATCTGACTTACTACCAGGGCTGAATCTCCATACACATCAAGGAACTGAATCTTCATATCAACAGCAACTTTAATACCCATAATACATGCCTCATACTCAGCTATGTTATTGGTACAGTAGAAACAAAGTCTGGCAGTAATCGGGGTATGACAACCTTCAGGGGAACTAATTACAACACCAACACCATTACCATGTGCATTAGAGGCACCATCAAAAACCATAGTCCATCGGGATCCTTGTTCAGGTCCGTCATATTGTCCAGGTTCTTTGGTAACAGTCATAATATCTTCATCAGGGAATTCAAAACTCATTGACTGATAATCATCCACTGCTTGATGAGCCAGATGATCAGCAACAACACTTCCCTTAATGGCCTTCTGAGTAGTATACTGTATATCATATTCTGTCAAGATCATTTGCCATCTTGCGATTCTTCCGGAGAGAGCAGGTTTCTCAAATATGTACTTAATTGGATCCATCTTTGAAATCAACAAGGTAGTATGGGTCAACATATATTGTCTTAGTCGGCGAGCAGCCCATGCCAAAGCGCAGCAAGTTTTCTCGAGCAGTGAGTATCTTGTTTCACAGTCGGTAAACTTTTTGCTAAGGTAGTATATTGCCTGCTCTTTTCGACCAGACTCGTCATGTTGCCCCAACACACACCCCATTGAGTTGTCTAACACTGTTAAGTACATAATCAAGGGTCTTCCATCAACTGGTGGCATCAAAATTGGTGGTTCTAGCAGATACTTCTTGATTTCATCAAATGCAGTCTGGCACTCATCATTCCACTCCATTACCTGATCTTTCTTCAACAACTTGAAGATTGGCTCACAGATGGTAGTTAATTGGGAGATAAATCTTGCAATGTAGTTCAATCGTCCCAAGAAACCTCTAACCTCCTTTTCAGTACGGGGAGCTGGCATTTCTCGTATAGCTTTTACTTTTGCAGGATCCACTTCAATACCTTTTCCGCTGACAATGAAACCCAGGAGTTTACCAGATCTAACTCCAAAAGTACACTTGTTTGGATTCAATCTCAACTTGTATTTCTTCAACCTCTCAAACAACTTGTGCAGATGATCAAGATGTTGTTCTTCATTATGAGATCTGGCTATCATATCATCTACATATACCTCTATCTCATGATGAATCATATCATGAAACAAAGCCACCATAGCACGCTGATATGTTGCCCCTGCATTCTTCAAACCAAATGGCATTACCTTATAGCAAAAGGTGCCCCACTGTGTTACAAATGTTGTCTTCTCCATATCTTCAGGTGCCATCTTGATCTGATTGTAACCAGAGAAACCATCCATAAAAGAGAATACCTTATGCTGAGCAGTGTTGTCTACCAGAATATCAATATGAGGAAGTGGAAAGTCGTCTTTAGGGCTAGCCTTGTTCAGATCTCTGTAGTCCACACACATACGTACCTTACCATCTTTCTTAGGAACCGGTACCACATTTGCAACCCACTGAGGATAAGAAGTCACTGCTAAGAACCCTGCATTGAACTGTTTCATTACCTCTGCCTTGATCTTTTCTGACATTTCAGGACGCATACGACGAACCTTCTGCTTCTTTGGACGACAATCTTCTTTCACTGGCAAACGGTGAACCACAATGTCTGTATCCAACCCTGGCATATCTTCATAAGACCAAGCAAAGATTTCCACATAGTCACGTAACATCTGAATCAACCTGCTCTTGACACTGTCTTCTAAATCAGCCCCTATCTTGACCTCTTTTCTGTTCTCTTCAGTTCCCAGATTCACAACTTCGACTGGCTCTTCATGTGGCTGTATAGCTTTCTCTTCTTGTTGTAACAACCTAGCAAGCTCTACAGGTATTTCACAATCGTCCTCATTTCCGTCTTCAGTTTGATAGATCGGATTCTCGAAATTGTAATTGGCAATAGTAGAACTGTTATCAACAGGATCCAGAGTGGATGAGGATCTGCATTTTAGTGATGTGGGTGTGTGTAAGAACACATAGCTGATAAAGCAAAAATAAAGAAAAAGAAAGACAAGGAACACAATATTTACTAAAACGAAAGGTCCACTGATTTTATTGAATGAAATATGCAAATGAAATGACAGCCCGTAACAAGCACACCATTGTGCCCCGGGTAAGGCACATGGCTTGAAAGTTTTATTGTTCCAGAAATTACAAACTTAAAAAAAACATAACACAGTAATAGTATTTACTCCTGACTAAAGGAGATAGGGATAACATCTTCAGCTTTCCAATTATTGAGTCCAGCACCCACAGTAGGAAAAATCCATGCATCCAAGTTGTAGTCTTCATCTTGATCTCCCACAGCATTGATAACCCCCTGATTGGTGATACGAGCAGCACGAGCACGACGAACAGCCTTCTGGGATTCTGCAGTGAAACCCAAACCAAACTTGTCAGACTTGTATGGAATATCAGGAAGCTGACCCCAAATAGTACAACCACCTTCATCCACCACAGCTCTAGCATCATTGAGGGAAGCCATTGCCATTGTTGGAGATTTTCTGATGACCACAGGAACCTTCTTCACAGCAGGAGGAGTCACACAATCATTACCAACCCAGGGAACCACTTCAAATGACTGACATGGAGTCTCAATGTATTCACCTTCTACTTCCAGATACTTGAAAGTGTTTACATGGCTGACAAAGTATTCTTCCTCTCCAAAGACAGTAACAACCTTTCCATTCACCGGATATCTCAACTTTTAGTGCAATGTAGAGGTCACAGCTCCTGCCCCATGGATCCAGGGACGACCAAGCAGACAAGAGTATGAAGGACGAATATCCATCACATAAAATGTAGCAGTAAACATCTGAGAACCAACTTTGATTGGAAGATCAATTTCCCCATGCACTACTCTTCTAGAACCATCAAAAGCCTTTACCACAATATTACTGGGCTTCAACACAGTATCTTCAGGACTCAGCTTATTCAGGACTTCCTTGGGCAACACATTCAGAGAAGAACCATTGTCTATCAGTACATGTGACAGGGTAGTGCCCCTGCATTCAATTGAAATATGCAAGGCCCTGTTATGATCCCTCTTGGCAGGGGTCAAATCAGCATCGGAAAATCCTAACCCATTATCATAGGTCAGGTGGGCAACACAATTCTCAAACTGGTCAACAGAAATTGCACTGGGCACATGAGCAGACTTCAGAAACTTGATCAAGGACTTGGCATGAGCCTCAGAACACAGCAATAAGGACAACATAGAAATCTTTGAGGGGGTATGCCCCAACTGATCCACAATGTCATAATCACTCTTGCGAATGATTTTCAATACTTCTTCCATCTGCTTAGAGAGATCATCAACAGCTGGCACATCAGTAGATACCGGCTCAACAACAGGACCTTTGCCCCGAGCATTAGTGGTGGTAGTAGCAGCAGGAGTAACTGCACTCTTAGAAGCAACTGGAGGAGAGAAGACTCTTCCACTACGAGTGATCTTGCTAGATCCAGCAATATTATCAATGTTAGCAGGCACATCAGGTAAAGGCTCCTGCTTGACACCATGGATGTAAACATCAGATCCATAGTGCCAAGGCACAGCTTTGTCAGACGTATAAGGAATAGGACCAGGAGTAGTAATGATCAGAGGAGCTACTCTGGCTTCAGCAACAACCTTCACAGGACCTTCGGCAGTAATCTTGATTGGGCCCTGATGAGTGGTTTTAACAGGTCTCTTTGAAGTGATTCTTACCGGTACTTTGTCAACCATGTCAACCTCTTCAATCTTCTTACCCTGAGTCAGATGATCCACCATGCTTTTTACAGAAGATGGTCTCCTTTCAAATACAATGGTGTAATTATCCATGAGACGCTGAATTCCATCCTTCAACCTGAAGCACTTCTCTGGATTATACTCACAATAAACACAATCTTCACGACATCCCGGAAAGAACCCAGCTTGTACTAACTTCTTTCTGATGACAGACAATGGTGTGGTCAACTCCGCAACTGAATAGATATGAAGATCTTCATCAATGGCATTAACAGTCTTCTCGTGATTTGGCAGTGGTGCTGTAATCACATTTGGTGGATCAAACTCAATTTCTCCAGCATCAATCATATCTTGAATTTTGTTCTTCAAGACCCAGCAGTTATTAGTATCATGTCCTGGACAGTTTGAATGATATGCACATCGTGCATTGGGATTGTACTTGGGAGAGGTAACATTGGGATTCTGAGGAGCCTCCCTTAGGGTAATAAGTTCAGCCTTCAACAAGTGTTGCAATGCCTGAGCCATTGACATGTTGATCTTCGTGAACTGTCTTCTAGCCCTCTGTTGGTTGCCTTGAGGCTGCTCTGTTGTTGCAGGAGTTGGATTTGAAATATGAACTGCACTAACAGACTGATGCCTTCTGTTACGATCAGGTTGACCATAAACAGCATTGGATTCCTTCTTCCCAGTGGGAGGCTTCTTTGCAGCACCTGATGAAGAAGTGCCCACTTGGATCTTACCACTCTTGATACCATTCTCTACTCGCTCTCCTGTCATGATCAACTCAGTGAAGCCAGATGATGAGCTTCCAATGAGATGACTATAAAACGGACCATTCAGCGTACACATGAACATATCAACCAATTCCCGGTCAGTCAAAGGGGGTTGAACTCTTCCAGCTAAATCTCTCCATTTCTGAGCATACTCCTTAAAACTTTCTTTGGCACCCATGGACATGCTCTGAAGTTGCATGCGAGTGGGGGCTAAGTCGGCATTGTATTGATACTGCTTGTAGAAAGCTTCAGCAAGATCATTCCAGTCTCTGATGTTAACACTCTCCAACTGATAATACCACTCCAGCTGAGCTCCCGATAAGCTCTCTTGAAAGAAATGGATCCACAACTTTTTGTCAGCAGTGTGAGGTTGAATCCTTCTGACATAAGATCTCAAGTGCAGCTTGGGACAAGAGACCCCATCATAAACCACAAAGGTAGGAACTTTGAAACCAATGGGTATCACAACCCCAGATATCAGACTCAAATCCTCAAAATCCAGCCCAGATGATTTCTGCAATTCCATAGCATCCATCCTATCCACCAGCATCTTGATTTTGTCTTCATTAGGCTCATGGTAGTAATTAGCCTCAGAATCAGAGTCCCCCATAGTGTTGTGGAGACTGCCCCTTTCTTTCTCAGATTCCTCAGATTCATAGTCATCAATTTGTTCTTTGGTCTTGATAGGACCCTTGAACCTTCTTCCCATGTTGAGCAATCCAGCAGACCTTCTAGTCTTCTTAGTCTTCTTAGCCAGCAGTGCCTTCAAATCATCTTGCCCCTTGGATAGGTTCAAGATCAACTCTTGGAACTGTGCATTTTGTGCCTGAAGATCCTTAACTGATTGTTCAAGAGCCATTGCTGAAATAAACAGCGAGAAGATGAGAAACCTGTGCACGATTATAAACCTGTGATGTAATGAAATGATATGTGAATGCATATGCAATGTTTTCAAGGACCGCAGAATTTAAATTTTCTTAAACAAACAAGAAAGTAACTTTTTATTAGTAATAACTTGTTTTGCCTTTTAGGCTTACAAAAATGAAAATGAAATAAGTACAAAAATATGGGGTTTTAAGTCTCCCATGGACGTTTCCTCTTTGTGTTGAGGTATGAGTTGAGGTTCCGTTCCTCATGAAGTTGCTTTGTTAATTCCAGGACTCTTTCTTGGCTTGCTTTGTAATGAGCCTCGAAAGTATCCCTTTGCTCTTTCAGTTGGATCCATGATCTCTGCAAGTCTTCCATATCAGTAGGCATGTCTGGGTGAAGGATAGTATAAGCTGTATCTCCCTCAGCAACAGGTTCCATGGTAACTGGTAGGACGGCAAGATATGGCATCATGAGAGTCTGAGCACGAGATCGCACCCATCTGAGATAAGCCTCCATAGGAATAGTATACTTAGGCTCCAGTGTCTTGCTGTCAACCCTGTTTACTTTTCCCCAGGCTCGTATGAATCTCTGACGGTAACCTTGAAGATCGTTGTCGTAGTCAAACACAATGCCCTGGATTAACATGTCATGTGGACCATCACTCCGAGCGTAACCAAACTGTCGTAAAGCTAGAGAGGGGTTGTAGGTGATGCCTCCTCTTATGCCTAGAAGTGGCACATTAGGAAACTCCCCACAACGGTCAATGATGGTGACATTCTCCATAGATCTGGAGCACCAATGGATATCTGAGTGAGAAAGTGACATGATCCTCTTGGACCATCTGAACCCTTGCTCATTCTTCATTACTGAGCGAGGAAGGTGAGAAATAAACCACCTAGAAAGCAAAGGTATGCAGCACATCAAAGTTCCTCTTGCCCTTGTAGTACGGGTGTGAAGAGAATGTAGGATGTCTCCAAGCAATGTAGGTACTGGATTGTGACTCAGGAAAATGTTGATGGCATGAACATCTATGAACTGATCTGGATTGGGGAACAATACTAAGCCATATATCAGCAAGGCTAAGATCTCCTCAAAAGCATCATAGCTCATGGCCTTCAAGAACATTTGAGCTTTATCCATTAATACCTTGGCAAGAATACCCTTGACTCCACTTCTGGTTTCTAGAACAATGTCAGACTTCTTCAGATGTAGAGCTGCAGCAATAACCTCTGGTTTAAGCTCCTTCTCCAGACCTGTGAAGGGTCTTTGATCAAGAACAGGTATGCCCAGAAGTTTAGAGAACTCCTCCATGGTTGGAACCAGCTGATAGTCAGGGAATGTAAAGCAGTGGTGCTTAGGGTCAAAGAACTGAAACAGGACACTCATCATGTCTTCATTGAACCCTGAAGTGACTAGATCCAATAGGTGACCATGTCTCTTGTTGAACCGGGAGTGATCAGACACTTGAGAAACCAACTCTTTAAGCTTGGGAGGTATCCCTACAAAGTTGATCCTGATGGTGTTTCTACGAGCAGAAGCCATGACCTGCAACAAGGAACAAAGATAAATCCCTTGGTCCTTGAAATGGTTAGGGAAAATGATATGCTCATGATGCATGATGATGTCATGATGTTATGCTCAATCACAAACATGTGGCACACACAAACAAGTCACACCATAGCCCTAGGTTTAAAGGCTTGCATGAGGTTCAAAGGTAAGTACCCTCCCCTGAAGTTAGATGGTTCATCCTGTCCTACAAAAGTAACCAGGTTCTAAGGGATCTCAATATCATTGATCCTTCACAAGGGTGGTTGATCAGAAGGCAACTTACTTGCCAACCAAAACCCTCCAAGTTTAAGATCTCAATGAGCGTAGTATCGAGTGTCAACCAACTTCAGTCTGCACCAAAGCCGGTTACCTCACTACCTTCTAAAGGCCAAGATGAGTTAACTAGGGTTCTAAAAGTTAGTTAGTGTATTGACAACATATGGCAGCCTCATATTATCCTCAACTTGACTTAAGGAACATAAGCACCAACCAAGAAGTCGCACTAACTATGGCCACCAGATCAACCGTATCGATATACGTCGTACAGTTTCCTTGGTCTATTGCCATTTACCTAAGGTACACTAGATCCGGGTTAGGACCTTTCACACACAAGAGCACCCCAACAAGTAATATAAAACAAACAAGGCAAACAATTCAAAGTGATCTTAATTCCTAAGGGTACCCCTCTTAAATAGATCCCCAGCAGAGTTGCCAGTTCTGTAACACGGTGGGAGAACTGACTTTAAGCAATGTTGCGGATAGCAAGAGTCGCCACCGACTTTTATTTTATCCAAAGGAAAGGTTATAAAAGAACGGGAAAGACCTTAAGAGAATGTTTTGGGTCCGGGGGGTAAGTTATGAAAAGGGAAGGTGTTAGCACCCTTTTCATCCATGGTTATCCATGGGCTCTTAGGTACTTAAGCTCACTTTAAATTGTTTTTTAAAAAAGGTAGTGTGTGAATAGAAAAATTTTCAGAATAGTTTAATAATAATCCATGTACGGATGTGTAAGAAACTTGTTTGAAAATTTGTTTGAAATTTGTTTAAGTGTGAAAAAGTTTTGAAGTGAGCAAGTATCTAGGAGTAACCTACCCTAATGTTTAAAGTCTTTCTTATTCTTTATCTTTTCCTTAGTAAGACTATCCCTACTATAATGGAGTAGGTAGTCCTTACTTTGGATGTTAAGGGACATGTGAGGGACAATTTGATTTTGAAGGCCATTTGTGGGGTGTAATAAGCATAAGGAAGGGACTATCATCATTTATTTCGAAGGGACTCGATTCGTATAGGCAACCATAAGGGACTTTGATGATTTTCTTTCGAGGGACTTGCTTTATACACCCCACTTAACCATTATTCGTAGGCAACTTGAGGGATAACCTTAGGAAGTGAGACGGCGATTAAAATCGACTTACGTGTGTGGCGTGTTTAATTTAATTATCTTACATTAAAAATTATCTAAATTTATTTTTAAATAACAAACATGTTTTGTCACTCCCTAAATTACTAACCATAACGATAATAATAATTAAATAATTACAATTACATCCGGGAAACAATTACAAGAAATTATAATAATAATCAAAAACAATAAATAAGCAAATAATAATTTAACAATAAATAAATAAGGGGTTAGTAAATAATAATAATAAGAAAAAATGAATAAGATTAGTAGAAATATAAAATTAGTGAAAATAATAATAATAAAATAAGAGGGGTTAATGAATAATAAAATTAATTGAAATAATAATAACATGTAAAATTAATAAAGCAAAATAAACTATGTGGTTAGTAATAATAGTAATAAACAAAATTAATTAAGATATTATAAGAAATTAACAACTTTTAATATGAACAATTATATTTAAACGCAAATATGAACAAACAAATTTTTTAATTTTCAAATTATTAAGTTATTTTTTTATAAAAAAAATGTATTACGAATACAAAATTATTATTAACATTCATTTGTTAAACAATATATACATATTATAAGAAAAAATATATTTTAAAAATCATACATAAAATTTAATTCTATTAATTATTAATTTTACAAATTATTTTTTTAACCATATACAAAAGTATAATTATCATAAATTAAAATTTTTTAAATATTAAAAGAAAATTAATTTGAATTATAATATATTTACAAAGTTGATAATAGATATATATACATTTTTAATTATATTAGGAATTAGAAAAATAAGATCATTAAGAAAAATAGAACTAGGTTTAAAATGAATTAGGGTTTATTAACATACAAAATTTATTTTTTTACTAAAAAAAAAATTGTCTTAACTAATATATTTTAAAAAAAACATGAGTTTTATATTTTTTAGAAAAAATAATTTTAAGAGTTTGAATACATAATATATATATTTTATAATATAGAGCATAATAATAAAATTTTATTTAAATCAATTAAATTAAAACAAGAAAAATAAAAGGAAAGAAAGGAAAAGAAAAGGAACCTGGTGGGATTTGATCCCAAGACCTCATGTTTACCAGCAACAACAATGACCATCAGGCTAGCCCACACGCAGGTGATAAAGATTGGAGCATAGTTGTTTTTGTGCCTTGCCCTTGAAAATCCAGAAAAATAAATACAAAAAAAGGCCTGGGGTGGGATTTGATCCCAGGACCTTTATATTCACAAACGCGCACCTCACCACCCGGCTGGAAGAGCCCAACTGTTAGTTTGTTGACCATGATTCATAATATATTGAATCTTCCTTTATCCTGAAAAATAAAACAAAAATAATGCCATGGCCAAGAATCGAACCAGGGCCTTTATAGCAAATACGCTTCAGCCTAACCACCAGGACACACATGCGCGTGTGACTATAAACAACAAAACAATAATAAAATAAATTAACAATAATTTGAATTTATGAACGCGCGGGAGATGACCTTCTTCTTCCTTGAGACCTACAATTTTTCCTGCGAAAATAATTACAAGTTTTCCTGCGAAACAAATATTCCCAGCAAAACCTATAAACATCAACAAGCAACCAAACTGTAAGATTTTGCAAAATTGAAACCAGCATCATGATCCAAACATTCACACGATCAATTCTATGTCTTTAAAATCAATTTATATTCATTTAATCGAAGATCCCCAAACCTAGGTCAAAACCCTAAAAATGGCATCTCACGAATTAAGCACTGGTTCTTGAGTTTTTCTGCCCAGAATCAATCTACACAACATCTTAAACAACATTAGACAATCAAAATTCATTTAAAGGCAGCGAATTATGGCAATCGAAAAAAAAGTTTCAAGCATGAACAATGCTTCGGGTTCATCATATGTGCATGAATGGGATGCATTTGAGGGTTGTTTTCGACTTAATGATGACCAAGGAAGATAGCCATGTCCTTGTTTTACCTTGTAGAGCCTTGGATAAGAGAATCCGAATTGCACTTTTCTTATGAATTTTTGAACTATGAACTCACCTTGAAGCTGCTGGAAATTCGTGGCCAGGGCTAGGGTTTGTGTTATGTATATATATGTGATTGATTTAGGTCAGAAACATGGATGGGTTATGTGAAAATTTGATCCAAAAAATATTCAAAAAGATCATAGTGTAAAATTCAAATATTTGATCATGAGTGCTTGCTATTTTGGGACAATTCACATGATTTCTTTCTCTTTTGAATTCAATCAATAATTATGAATTTCTAGAAGCAATATCTTCACCCAAAAATAGATTTTCATATTTTATATTTATTTAAAATGATTTTTATGAATTAAATCAATAATAAATAAATAAAAAATAATAAAAATGCTGAATTTTGGTCAATTGGGTCGTGCACAATATTATGAGATGGATTGGGTCATAAATTAGGCAGCCCATTTGGAAAGAAATACTTCTAAGCCTCCATTTTCAACATAAACCATCACAAAATTATCCCACTTTGCAAAGGCATATCTCCCTCAATTTTAAAGGTATGAGGGTGTTCTTGGACTTTTTGGAAAGCTTGAAGAGTCCTTTAAACAACCCCATTGGTTTCAGGTCCATATCATTTACCAATCTCAAGTTATGCCCTTTTGAAGTTGTTGACTTTTTGTTGACTTTTGAAATGACCTATAATGTCTTAGATCATATCTTTCAAATGAAGCATTTTTGGGCTTAACCTTCAACATCAAAGTTGTAGAGAATTCAATGTCCTTCAAAATGAGCTTTGGATGGAGACTTGGTGATGAAGTATGTAAAAGTTATGCCTGGTCAAAGTTCAGTTGACTTTTACTGAGGAAACCCTAATCTAGAAACTCCTGATTATTGATGATCTGGAATCTCCTTGATGAATCATGATCAAACCTTGATCAAATGATGAATTTTACTTCATATACTTGATGTTGGCAAAAAATCATGAGGTTTGACTTTAGTTTGACCACAGTTGACCTCAGTTTGACTTTTTAACTGCACTGACTGATTTTGACTTATCTGATCATCTGACTGAGCAAACTTTTGAGAAAAGTCTTGAAACTTGACATGGGGGTTCTTATACACATATAAGATGTTATGAAACTCACTTGAGGTATTGGAAATCCATTTAGCCTGATTAAAGTCAAAACCCTAGTTTTGGATGCACTGCTTAGGAAGTGCATTGTCTGAGGGAATTGTCAACTCTTCTGACCAATTGTGAACTTTTTGGACCTTGTGAATCTTCATAAAGTGTCTTGTGATACTCATGAGAGGTATTGTGAAGCTTGTGAACCTTGTGAATCTCATGAAGTGACTTTGTAGACCTCATAAACCTCAGGAAAGCTTTGTAATCATTGTGAAACTTGTGAACCTTGTGAGCCTTCAAGAAGTGACTTGTAGACTTCATGAACCTCATGAAAGGTCTTGTAAATGTAGAGAAACTTGTGAACCTTGTGATCCTTCAAGAAGTGACTTGTAGACTTCATGAACCTCATGAAAGGTTATGCAAGTGTTGGAGAACTTGTGAACCTTGTGAACCTTCAAGAAGTGACTTGTAGACTTCATGAACCTCATGAAAGGTTATATAAGCATTGAGAAACTTGTGAACCTTGTGAACCTTCTTAGAACACAAAGTCTTGTATTGTGAGGGCAAATTTTGGGGTGCAACACACATAACACCCCAGTAAACACAAATCAAACAAGCGCTAGGAGGAACCCACAAAAAGAACCAGAAGCCCTGGTTACAGTATAAGGTTCCCCAGCAGAGTCGCCAAGCTGTCGCTCCCGATAGATGGGACCGGCCCAAATAAAGGTACAGACGCGAACGGTCGGCGAGAGGGACAATGAGAACACACTGCCGTGAACTCACTGGAGATGAATAGAGTCGCCAGCTAGGCATTTTTATCCCGGAGGAAAGGTAATGCTGCATAGACCTAGAAAAGATGGATAAGACGGCCGCGAACCAGAGAGACTGAGAAAGGGGGTTGGTTACAACCTGGGAAGGTATTAGCACCCAGATTGTCCGCCGTACTCGACGGGATCCACGCTTAAAAGATTTGTGTTTTAAAGGGGTAGTGTCAGTGCAATTTGTGCATAAAGAGCTGGAAAAGGATGTACAGGTGTTAGTGTAAAAGAAGTGTGAAGTGTGTAAATGTACAGTGTCAGTGTAAGGAAAGAGTATGCTCATGACTATGAGGCTAAAGAATGAGGCTAGAAAGAGGGGGAATATACAGAGACTTTTGTTCGATAACCGTTAAGTTATGCCTACGTATCCTCTCGTGCAATGAGGAAGTCAGAACGCCGTAGTTCGACCCAAAGAGACTGAAAGATGAATTGACTTGTGAACTGCTTACTTGTCTATGCTCAAGTGTATGACCTGTCTGGCTCAGGTGCAAACTGTCTTGCATTAGACGGAAGAAGCAAGTTCCCGTTTATGAGTGAATGAGATGAGGAAAGAATCCCGAAGGAGACGATTATTGTTTGTTTTTGAGTTTTCAGTCTTTTATTGTTTTTTGGATTTGTCATGAGTTTAAGCCTAAACCAATGGATTTAGTAAACTCATCACATCTTCCCTCTGATTAGGGGTAATGAGAGTACCTTAAGTGTGAAGTCAGATTCTCACACTTAATCACCTATGGTGTAGGATTAAGATCATTAACCTACTTGTGATTAATTAGATGTTTTTGGTGTTTTTGTTTAGTGTTAAGTAATGAGGTTAAGCCATAATCAAGGATTAAACAGACTCATTACACCATCCTAAGAGAAGGATAATAGATGAGAATGTTTAAGCTGAGGAAAGCTCCTCAACTTAATCCATGATTAGGGATTAAACTCATGACAAAACAAGCCTTTGATTAAGTGGATTTTATTTAATGGTATGATGATGAAGTGAGTTTTATGATTTGTAAGACAACTTGAGGGGGACTTGTCCATTAACACTAGGGTTAGTCCTTCTTAACCAATTAAGGAAGAATTAGAACCCTAATGCAAGGCCCAAGTTACAAGCTCGATGTCTTGATGATTATTAAGTGGATTGATTAAGAGATTTAAACACATTAAGGGTTTAACACTTAGGATTAAAGTTATACACTCCATCCTAAGAGAATGATGCAGGCATAAACTTAATCACAAAGCCTTAAAGCCTTTAGGGTTTAGTCCCTGATTATGAGATGAGAGGAGAAGACTCAAAGAGACACAAAGGTAAAACTAAGAGGGGAGACTAATCAAAACCCTAATCATTGTCATGCTTGGTTGTTCCTAAGGTTTGTGAGGTTTTCAAGAGAAGTCTTCAATGGAACCACCAGGAAGCAGATGAAAGGATCAAGAGAAGCAAAGCAACTTGCTTCATTCAAGAAGTCAAGTCACTTGAAGAAAGAAAGTGGGAAGAAGAAGAATGAGCAAGCTCAAACTCAAACACAAACAAAAATGCAGCAATGGATGCAAGAGAGATGAAAAGAAAAGTTATGAGAAGTGAAGGCAAATTCACTTCTCAAAGTCACTTACCACCTGAAAGGTTAGAAAAGGAATGCAATGCAATGCAAAATGGGATGAGATGACATGATGATAAACAAAACCAGAAGCATTTACATGATGCTAATGATGCTATGAGATGCTACAAACATGAGGCAGCATATGGAAATGATCATACAAGCTTATGAATGCAAATGAAGCAAGTTAGGAAACATGAACATACATGAAAAGTTATGAAGTGCACATGGCATACAACATGGCAAATACATGATGCAATGATCAAACATTCTTTCTATATGTCTTATGATGTCAAATGAATCACATGGATGCTTGAAATGTCATGGCAAGTCATATTATGCAAGAAGATGCAAGATGGATGCATATGGAAGCCCAAATTAGGGTTTATGATCAATGCAACAAACAAAAATCAAAATCAGAAGCAAACCCTAAGATAAAAAATTGAAAATGCACTCAAAGGACCCCTAATCCTATACTAAATCAATTCCCAAAGGAGAGGTCTCAACTCCTAACCACTTTCAAGTTATGATTTTTCTAAGATTTCTAGGGTTTTAGGGTTTCCAAACAAAAGAAATGCCAAACAAATTGAAAATGAAAGATCCAAACATGGCCATTTAATCTTACAAACTACATGCTAAACACAATGCAATGCAAAAAGAATTAATGTCCAACTCTTCATGGATAGGCATAAATGATTTTTTGAACTTTGGATCAAAATAATGCACAAAAATGATTTTAATTCAATGAGAAATTCTTAAAATGCATCAAGATCAAAAAATAAATTTGGTTTGAAGGTTGGACAATGTTTCTAAATGTCTTAGAACATTTCATGAATTTTTTGGTGATTTTTAAATACCTAAAAGTATTTTTAATAAATTAATTTTCATTAATCAATTAAAAATAATATTTTAAATATTTAAAAATACTTTTTTAATGCTAAAAATGAAAATAAAAATATTTTTGTGTTTTAAAAATTAGTGAAACTCTTGACAAAAAGTTTCATAATTTTTAAAACATTTTAACTATTTTTAATAAATTATACAAAACAAATGAAATAAAATGAAAATTAAATGAAATAAAAGCTGAAAAATGGAAAAGTCATGCAATCTGATGGTGGAGATTCAAACAAAAACACGCGCGCATTGACCTGGCGCCAAATCCAAGGGCCAGCATTCAAACCTGGCTAATTAATGCTTATGCCCTAATCCTGCCGTTAATCACTTTCAGATGACCGGAACAGTGTTCCGGTCATCTTCTCCGTTCACCACAAAACCTAATCTCACTCTACACGCATCTAAAATGAATTCTAAAAACCCAGGAATGATCCCCACTCACTCACGAACCAAAACCCCCAATCAAAACATATTTATCATTCCAGAAATGGCTGAATCGAAACAAACAAAATCTAGGGCAAAAAGTTTCAGAGACTGATTAAACTCTCAACTCTCCACCATTTTCAAAACTAAAGACATATTCATGATCAGGAAAGCATATAGAACAACTTAAGAACTTAAAAAATGATTTCTGGAAAAAATGTTCTTGAGCTACCTGAGTTTCGAAGCTTTCACTCTTGCTACTTTATGTCCCCTTCTTTTGATGAAAACCACTCCTTATGATCCCCTGATGATGCTTGAATACTTAGAAGGAGTTTAAGTTAGCTGGTTGGGGAGTTTGCACAGCTTCTGCTCAAGCTCAGGTGAAAATGGTGATTATGATTCAAGCTGTTTCAGGCTAAGGTGAAGGGTTCTTTGTGTTCAGGGTGATGTTTTGAGAAGGTTTGTGGAGTTTGTTTGAGTGTTTATGGCCTGTGGAAGATGTTTCGAAGGAAAGTGCAGGTTGGAGTGAAAATGGAGAAATGGTGTTCTTGCTTGATTCAGGCCTAAGTTTTGTTGGTTTGGGCTCAATGGAACATGGTGAAATGATTGGTGAAACTGGTTTGAATGTTGGTGGTTTGTGCAAAGAGTTTCGAAGGAAAATGCAAGTGAGGGTGATTTTGTGAATGTGATGTTGTGTCTTGCTTCAGGCTTGCTTCTTGGGTGTTATGGCCAGCATTTTCCTTGCATAAAGAACTCCCATTGGTCAGGTGATGTGACCTGGCCTGCTGTGATTGGGATGTCTACTTTTGCAAAAAGTCCACTTTGTTGTAAGAGAGGCATGGGCTAAGTTCTAGCTTGGTACAAGAGCATGGGCTGGCGCAGCATGGTGAGGAGAGAAGCTAGGAAGGTTCAATGGCCAAGGCAGCAAGTTGGTGAGGTGTGATGAGTGGTTTTGCAACTTGGTTCCTCTTTGGTTCACATGTGATTTTCTTGTCCCACAAGCCATAAAACATGAGGAAACCTTGGTCCAATCTGAAATTTAGGACTTACATGATGCTTGTGTAATGGTTTGATGTCAATTAGAAGTCACAAGAATGCTTGGCACATGAAATTGCAAGTTTTCCTTTTGAGGCATAACTTGAAAATTAGTGATTTTTGCCAACTTTGACACACCATAACTTTTGATCCAAAATGAATTAGGTCATGTTCTTGTACTTTTTGAAAAGGGAAAAATGTATTCTACAACTTTCATGACCAAAGTTTTTCCATTTGAAACATTTTTGGATCAAAAAGCAAGGTTTGAAAAATGGCATAAAATGACATATTCTTGAAAAGTCAACTATGCCCTAAAAAGTCAACTTTGCAAAAACTCCAAATTCTTGAATTTTGTGAACTTCAATCTTCTTCCATGATCAAATAAAGATCATATACACTCAAAATGATGAAGATCAACCCTTGGTTTGGTCATTGGGGGCCCCAGATGCCCTGATTTTGCACTGACTTGTCTGAAAAGTCAACCCTTGATCAGATGACTTCCCCATGGAATTTCTTCATGAAAATTGATATGCATACTCCCTATACCATATAAAGACCAATGGAAACAAGAATGACCAAAAAATTTGGAGTTATGGCCTCTGAAACCAAAACCCTAATTTTAGGTCAACTGTGCAGTCAAACTTGGCTCTGCTTCCATACCAATCTCAGTTCTTGTGATCCCTTGGCATTCTTGACTTTGAAAGGATGTAATATGATATAAAAACACACATGGATCCCTTTGGAGTTGTTGATGGCCTTTGGAGTGGCTCAAGAAGCTCTTGGATTGCTCAGATCACAAACCCTAGGTGCAGATGACTTTGAATCTATGCAGTGAATCAAAATTGTGGTATGAGATGATATGATTGTGTCTATGCATATGAAATGATCACCAGACATGGTGTGAATGGGTGAGGGCAAATTTGGGGTGTTTACAGGCGTGCCTAGACAATATGCACATGGGATAACCAGCTTGAAACCCTAACTTTGAGCCTTCATAACTTCCAATTCATTGGTCCTATGAAAAATCTCCAAACATGAAAGTTGTAGAGGAGGTCAAGATGAACAACTTTGATGTTCAATTTTTTTTTCATTTGAAGCTTTCTTGATGGAAAAAAATAGCTTGACATTTGGCACACCATATGTTTGATAAAATGCAGGGCATCTGGCTCGCCCATGACTTGGTTGTCCAACAAAGTTGCCCTAGTTTTGTCAAACTTTGATTGATCATATCTATCTCAATTTTGATCCAATAGAGGTGTTCTTGCTATGGATTTGAAGTTTAGGCCCGAAGTTTTAAGCCTTTATCTTTAATAAAGAATTCTTTGAAGTGAGTTGCAAAATGGCCAAAAGTTTCCATATTTGGAAACCCTAAGTTTCTATTTTAGGCAGTTTTGTGATTTCTTAATTTTTTCCATGAACCTCTTGACTTTTCTTGATAAAATATTCACCATTGATCATATTTGACTTGTGGAACATGAATTTGACCTCAAAAATTCAGGAGTTGACTTTTCTTCGGCCCAATTGACTTTTCCCTAATTTCTTGATTTTCAAGTAACTGATCAAATGGAAACCTTATGAAATGATCCAATGGGACATATCCCAACCTTAGATACTTGATAGAATATAGAAATATTTGAGATCAAGTTTGAACCAAAATTTCATCAGGAGACCTCTTGAATCAAAAACCCTAATTTTGGACCATTTAGCTTAGGAGGTGATGCACTGCTTTAACTTCTTGACCAATCCTCATCTTCCAATGCCTTGAGGGATCAAATAAAGTGATATGAGATGTGAGAGACCCTTGAGGATCGTTGGGAGACCCTTGGCTCTTGTTCTTTGGCTTTGGATAATCAAAACTTTAAAAATCATCTGATCACATACCTTATGCTTCAACCAATGATATATGCTTCATTTTTTCTATGATTTGAATGTAATACAATATATGAAAGGATATGTTAAATGATATGGAAATGAGAGGGAAAATATTATCCTTTTATAGATCCCGAGTGTATTCAGCATTTCTCGATCTATGGTATTCTATTAAACTAGGAACTTTTCTTCATAGTTGATATAGAGCTTGGTCGTATTCAACAAGTCACTTAAACTACAAGCTCCTTCCACAACCATGTTTTTTTATCAGAACATGCAATCTTATCTCAGTCACTTTTTGAATATCCATCATTTTAATTTTTCATTTGTACCTCATACAATCACGAATACCTTGAGGTTTCAATCGATGAACTATTGTAGGCTCTATTTTGTATTCTGGGTAACCCCATTAAGTACAACCATAATGGTGGTTTCTCGCTTTCGAGCGATGAATTGAGTCATGAAAAAATCATACAATTCTTTAAATTAATCTATGCTTTCATCTGGAAGGGTTTTGAACTAGGTCATGACAACTCCCTTAAGAGTTAATGCAAAGATTTTACACTTCCCAGCTCTCTGGGTGTGGTAATAATTCAATATTTTTCTATATGTTTGACATGTTAGTCTAGATCTCAAATATCGTCTAAAGTTTCTATATTTGGGGGTTCTCAAGGGACCTTGGGATCATATGTCAATAATGCGCATAAAGAGTAGGTTCCTCTTCTACTGAGATGTTAGGGAATCTACAACATACCTTTATCTTCTCATAGATTATTATTCCGAAAATCTATGAGGACGGAGAACCTCGGGTGGAGTGTGACTACCATTTCCCCCTCTATAGTTGGGTGGGGAGTCCAATGTCTTATTCTTCAATTATGAATCAACAACCTCGATAGTACTCCATGTGGTAAGGACGTGTCTACTAGAACTGATTATGGTATAACCCATTGTCATCTCAAAAATATGCCCACACATAGCGTTTGTTCTCAGAGAAGCACAATGTATGTTCTCTTCAATTTTAAGTATCTTATATTCTAAGGATTGGGAGTTTTGATGTTATAAAAAGTTGTAAAGAGTATTCAATAGGTTAACACATTCTTGCATCTCTAGGTTGGCTTGAAGCTGTTGAATATTCATAAGCATGTCTTGTCCAAGTATCAACGGTTGTGAAGAAGGTTGTTGTGTAGGTTAGCTTTGGAAAATTTGTTGCATAGGTTGGAATAACGCAAAATATTGGAACATTCCTAGGTAAATTATTGGAGGATTAATATCTTCGTATGAAGGAATACACAAAGAGATCATAAGAACTGGATCATTCTCTACAAAAGGAGAAGGTGTATCTTTGTTAGCTTTTGTAGAAGCAACAACAATGTGACATTAGGCAACAGGTCTAGTAATATTTGATGTCACCATGGCTTCAAGAGTTTGTTATCTGGTTTGTTCAAAAAAGAGATAGTGTTTTGTGATAAGAATATCAGTGATCTATGTCTTTGGTGAAGAAATAATGTTTTTTGTGAGAAAAGGGCGGGAATCACGAGTAGATTCCTACAAACGACGCCACTATTCTATTAAGGAACCATAAATTTGTAGTCAAGTTGTGAAATAAAGTCTTAGTGTGGTGTAGCAAGCCTCTAGTACGACGGAGAGAGTTTGAACATACAAGGTTACCACTTTAACGCTCAAGTTAGTAATAGAGTAAAAACTAGTTTGAGAGAGGGAATGAATTTAATACCTGGAGTTGTGTTATCTAGTCTTTATATAGTATAGACACTTAAAATTGTCTGGATGTGATTTGGTGCATCATGTGAGTTTTCGCTTGATTATATTCAACATTGAGATATGTGTTAGACCGTGTGCTTATGTTGTTGGGTGAGAATATGGAATAATATTGGTCTAGAGGGGGCATGAATAGATCCCCAAAATAAAACTTTCGTTTAAAAATTTTTTATAAGAGTTTCAAAAATAATACATTTTGTGTGGCAGAGGCAAAGTTTGCGTAAACAGAGATTATGCTTATCGATAAGAAGTTATGCAAGAGTATCCTTAAACAATCCATAATTATCAAGTTGAACAATTGAATTACACCAAAAATTACAAACCGATTGTGTTAAACAATCAATCAATTTCAAAAAATGCGATATTAAATAACTTTCAATGCACATAAGATTCCACCATCAATGTTTTGAGACTTAATCCACAATCAGACTAAGGTTGAGTTTCCAATTCTAATAAACCTTATAGCTTTTACAACAAATTGCTACAAACGAATAAATATATCAATATGTAATTCTAGAAAAAAATAACAACAACCTAATCATGCAATAAACTTTGAAATTAAATGTGTGTGTGAGAGAGAGATATGAGAGATATAGAATGAGAGGGGCATGGTGAGAGAAAACGAGAAAGAGAGAGAGAGAGAGAGAGAGAGAGAGAGAGAGAGAGAGAGAGAGAGAGAGAGAGAGAGTTAGAATGAAAGGGGTATGGTGAGAGAAAATGAGAGAGAGAGAGAGAGAGAATGTCAGTACAACATTTTTTACTTACAAAAACAAAAGAAAACCATTGCAAAATCTAAAAACATTGTCCTCTCTTTTTGTTTAATCCATTCTCCAATGGTTTCACATTGAAAATCAATTGGTATTCCACTATGATTTGCAATAATATTACAAGAGTTTGTAAAATCACCAGTCCATAAATAAAATGTTGAAAGTAAAATCCCCTCTATTTTAGATCTTGACTTGTACACAGCTCCACGAATTGAACTCCATGCAAAATCTTTACTCAACACCGTGCTCCTAACTTTCTGTCTGCAGAAATTTCCATACAATTTTGGTAGTATCTTAAGTGTTGGTCAGACTGAAGATCAAAGGAACTCACATCATGTATGTAGGCTTCCACACAACACTACCAAGGTCAACCTAGAGAGAATTACGTGTAACAACATCACATAATCTGGCAAGCCTATGTAATCCTATAAACTCTTCAAAGAAACGTTAAATCCAAAAATGAATCTCCTTAATCAATCATAAATCTATCAAGATGAGAATCATATCCATGCAATGATGAAAAAATAATAAGGTAGAAGATGAAAGAAATTGTTTGCAAGTGTTCGAGAAAGATTCAAAACCCTTTTGAAATTGTAAGAACAAATGGTTTGTGAGTTTTCAAATCATAAATGAAATAATGTGTTTTCTAACATTATGAAAGGTTGATAAAGGAAAATGATTTATAAGTTCTTGTTTGATTCGAGTCAAGAGCATTTGGTGATTTTAGTCAAGTTAGTAAATAAATGAGAAACATGATCAATACTTAAAAGGAAACTCATTTTTTGTGATTCGACTCAAGGAATAAGAATGATTCGACTCACATGGATTTTTTATTCGACTCAAGCATACACTATGATTCAACTCACATTTGCATGATTCGAATTAGGATCTAGTTGTGATTCGACTCACAAGCTCCAACAAGGCCATGTTCCTCTCTTCCTTATTTGATTTGACTCATGGATATGTGTGATTCGAATCACACATTCAAAACCTCAAAAGTTCATGTTTTCAACATATATTTTAGATTCTGTCTTTGACCTGACTTGAATCATTCTTAACTATGGTTCTTGTTTAACAAAACTGGATTAATTTTCTTAAAACATAATGTTCATACTCAAACACAAACACTTTGAATTGTGCATGCTTAAAGATATGAAATTTAAGAGAAATTTCGTACCTCAAAAAATATGATCCTTTGTGAAGTGTTATTGCACACTCGCAAAAAATAATTCGAACAGACTCGCCACCGAATTTTATTTTTTCTAATGAATGAAAAGGAAAATATTGATAAAATCTTTGAAAAGAAAATGATTGTCACAACAAAATTCGGGTTCATGAGTCGATTGCACAAGGGGAAATGTATTAGCACTCCTCACGTCCGTTTTACTCAACGAAAACATTTTAATTAGATTAGTAATGTGAGTGTTAGCGTATATCATTTGTTTTCTTCAAGTTATTAAAAGTGTAATGAAATGGGTAGCAAAAAAGTTTATTGTTAATGTGTCTGACAAGATTGTGGGTCTTGCTCCTACATATCTCCAAGTGCGATGGAGAACTCAAGGTTACGTAGTTCTGGGTAAACAATGTTTTTTTGTTGCTCGATTTTAGAGAAAGGTACTTTGTCAAAATCGAGCTGCAAACATTTATTATATAAAAAACATGAAGAAGTGAACATTGACATCGCATCAGAATGGATAACATAATTCGGATTCTCACATATTTGTTATCATCACATTCGAGCGAAAAACGTTCTAACTTCTTGTGCATATAGGAACAAAGCTTTTTTGCACTGTCTCTGAATGAATGAAACATCTTTCATTTTGGAAAAGAGGTTTGAACAATCTCACAACGGTGAGAAAATATAATTGGTGTGTTTGAGTGTGTTTTAAGCTTGAAAGACGAGTATTCATGACTTACAAGCAATCAATGGTAATGCCAACTGAGAAAAACCTTCAATGAACCTTATGTAGTAACCTGCCAAGCCTAAGAAACTTCTCACTTTTGAAGTATTCCTCAGTCTCCCCCAATTAATCACGACTTCAATCTTTGACGGATTCACTGCTACACCTCCCTGAGATATAACATGTCCAAGAAACTTAACTTACGACATCCAAAACTCACACTTACTAAACTTAGCAAAAAGTTGCTTCTCTTGCAGTATCGTTAGAACAATTCTTAGGTGTTCTCCGTGCTCTTGGGGAGTACGAGAATAAATAAGAATATCATCAATAAATATCACTACAAACTGATCCAAGTAAGCTTGAAATATTCGGTTCATGTAGTCCATAAAAACAGTTGGAGCATTCGTCACACTGAAAGGCATCACTAGGAATTCGTAATGACCGTAACGGGTTCAGAACACGGTCTTTGGCACATCAGAACTCTTCACACGGATCTGGTGATAACCCGATCTCAAATCAATCTTCGAGAACACACAAGCTCCTTTCAATTGATCTAAGTGATCGTCTATCATCGGCAAATGATACTTATTCTTGATAGTAACCTTGTTTAACTTATGGTAATCAATACACATCCACATACTACCATCCTTCTTCTTTACCAACAAAATAGGAGCTCCCCATGGTGAAACACTTGGTATCACAAAATTCTTTGCCATCAGATACTCTAATTGATCCTTCAATTCTTTTAACTCGAGTGGTGTCATCCGATAAAGGGAAACGGATATAGGAGCCGTCCCCGGTATCAGGTCGACTGAGAATTCAACTTCTCTTACCGGAGGTAAGGAAACTCACAAAGTATTGAAATATTCAGAATTTGCGGACCATTACTCTCCTCCTTACTAAGGACCAATAAAACAGACTTCTCATTCTCAAATAAAAAGTTTACCATTCCAACCGTACCTTCCAAGATTGTTGTCAACACATCCTTCGGAGGGGCTTCTACGGATGGAATAAGGATAAACTTTTCTTCGCATCCGATAAACATAGAATTCGCATACAACCAATCCATTCCCAAAATGACATCAACCTTATTGAGGGGTAAGAAAATAAGATCTATCTGGAAGGTTCTACCGTCCACAAACAAGGTACAACTTTCACACATAAGGGGTGTTTCTACGGTTTCGTCCATAGCGGTAGTAACCACCATAGGAGGAGACAAGGGAAAATCTCTTAATCCGAGTCGCTTTACACAACTAGTAGATACAAAAGAATGCGTAACTCCACAATCAAATAAAACAAGACAAGAAATGTCATTAAGAAGACAATTACCCGCAATTAGAGAATTGTCGCCTTTCGCCCTTCTAGCATCCATAATGTACACTATCCGTTGAACCTGATTCTTTCTTTGTGGATAATCCCTAGCAACACGTCCATCCTTCTGACAATGGTAACAAATCACATCATTTTGTTCACACCTTCCAAAATGGTTCTTGCGACACCTGGAGCACAACAGAGGAGCACTAGATCTAGGACTCGATGCTTGTTTCCCTTTGAAGGGATGGGGTCTTGGCCTAAAAGATTGGTTGGATCTTCCCCGATCACCTTGAACCGCTCTCCCAGCACTAGCTTCAGTTTGCACTTTCATCAGACTATGTTCGGCGACATATCATTGCCTCAACATCTCGGTATAGGTAGCGAACTCCCGTTGAGAGACACTATGCGAGATTTCGGCCCTTAAACCAAACAAGAACTGGTCAATTTTCCACCTTTCATCAGGGGCATACATAGCCTGCCTAGAGTAGGCCACCATGTTGTCAAACTTCTCAGCATAACTGGCCACAATCATGCTCCCTTGCCTTAATTGTTGAAACTCAAACTCCTTTTGCATTCTCAAAGAACTCGGAAAATACTTATCCATGAAAATTGTCTTAAATTGATGCCACGCTCTTGGAACTCCTTGCACCATCATCAAATTTGAAGTACTCTCCCACCATCTAGAAGCGGGAACTTTCAACAGATGTGACGCAAAGGTCACCTTATCCTCTTCCCCACAGACCACGATTTGGAAGATCCGTTCCATTCCCGCTACCCACTCATGCGCCTTCACCGGATCAAAACCACCATGAAACTCCTGGGGATTCTTGCGGAAGAAATCTCGGAAAGTTCCACCACCAGCTTCAGGAGCAACCACATGAGGATGAAGATCCCTATTCATTTGGTGCATCATCTTCTGCATGAATTGATGTTGTTGTTGTTGTATCTATTGCATGAATTGGAACATAGGAGCATTCCCTGCACCACCCGCTTGATCGTTACTAGGAGGAGTGATACTAGCACGACTACGTGTTCCACACCTACCATTCATATCCCTAAATGTCATCAAAACAAGATTAAGTTGATCAGGCTTAATACTATAAATATAACATTCAGTTTTATCGCAAGTTAACATATATGAACGGAAGGAAACACTTATAATATTCCAAGGCTAGGTCGAGGATACGATCTGCTATGATACCAACTTTAATACCCATATATAAAAGACATACTTCAAAGCATATTTTTCATATATAAAAGTCAAGTTTGGTATTGAAATACATAAGTTCTTAGCAACACATTGCATAAGTATAGCCACTACAACATAAGGTACTAAAAACAAGACTATAAATTATACAAGATGTTCAAAGGAATACAAAAGTCTAAGAACTAGATCCGAAGATCTCAAAAGTCCACATCGGAAGACAAAGCCATCAAACAAGTAAAGATAATCAAATCACCTTATCTTTACCCTTTGTGAAACCTGAAGTACTTGAAATAACAACATCAACATGGGGTGAGATAAAACATCTCAGTGAGTTCCCTATCTCAGAGTTCTCTCGGCTCTAAGGGTTCGTTTCTAAATAAATCTCACAAGTTCCTCAAACCATCTCACACAAGGACCGATAACAAAAGGGAACTAAGGTCCACACATGATCTCAATATACAATAAGATAAATATCTAACTCAAGTCCATATGGATGCTTCTCGTGGGACTAAGGACAACCCATCTCAAGGCTTACTCAAGACCTTACGGAGGATTCGACATAACACCCTCTTCAATCTTTATGGATGCTTCCCGTGGGACTAAAGGTAACCCAACTCAATACTTACTCAAGATTATCACATAACTAGTGTAGCACTCACCTCAAGTCTTTACGGATGCTTCACATGGGACTAAGGGCAACACACCTCAAGGCTTACTCAAGACCTTACAGAGGACTTGTGACCTACACTCATCAAACCACAATCCGCATTTAAACAATCAGTACCTCAAGTCCTTATGGATGCTCTTGCGAAACACAAAGTAACCGTGAAGAGACTTAATCAAGACTTTACGGAGGACCCTAAAGCAATACCTAATTCATGATTCACTTTAGCTTAAGGGGAAACTAGATACCTCACAACTCGTACCTTTTTATTTTCATTAACTCACACTTTCCAAATTAACAAAGTTTCGATCATTTGAAAAGGTCGGTAAAAGTCGGGAAAAGGTCGAGTAGAAATAACATCTTTTGGCATCATCAATTTGTAAATATTTTTAGCTTTGATTCAATATGCAGAACACTAAAATCGGATGCCCGGATCAAAAGTTATGAATTAAAAACAAAACTGAAACTACCAGGTCTCACTGAGCGAGGGTTTCAGCTCGCTGAGCAAGGAACTCCCTGTATTTACTCGTTGAGCGAGCTCCTTCTTGTTGAGCGAGCTATACCAGATCAACAATTTCTTATGCATAATTTCACTGCTCATTGAGCGAGCCTAGAAAGCTGAGTGAGCTCTGCGATTTCCAGAAACTCAGGCTTACGGGAAATGTACCATTCCATGCCAAAATCATCCCAAACAACAACCAACATAGGGAAAAAAAACATGTTCATAGTCCTATTGTGACCAACATAGTTAGGTTTAATCGAGTTTTTAACCGTTTAAAACATTTATTTCAAAGATTTCTACCAAAATCCAAAAACTCATAAACTTCACCACTCAACCAAAAATTAAAACAAAAGTATCTAACTACGAACCCACCTCAAGATAAGAAGATTGACGGAAGAAATGAGTTGATGCGACGAACAGATGATAGAGAAAGATGAACTTGAAGCTTTAGGGTTTTTTCTTCTCCTCTTTTTTTCCTCTTTTCCTTCTTTTCTTACCAACTAACTTTTTTCTCTATTTTTCCTTCTATATAACAAAATATATAAAACTTAATTTCTTACCAATGGGTCCAAAAATAGAGAGTGTCCAAAAATGTCTCTTAATTCTTAATTTAAATAAAACCTCGGCAAAAATAATATCAGTTATCCAATTTAAATTTTCGTTTACTCTAAATGGTTTTTCATTAAAATTTCTTAGAATAAACCGGAAATCTTATTGGTATTAAATAATATTATTCGGAGAGTTAAATAAATTACGGGGTGTTACATCCCCCCTCTTAAATAGAAATTCGTCCTCGAATTTAAAAGATTACCTGAACATGTGTGAATACAACTCCCGCATCTCCGATTCCAATTCCCACGTAGCATCTCCCGGATGCGTCATATCCCATTGTACTTTAACAAGTGGAATCTCTTTGTTTCTTAGCACCTTCATTTCTCTTCCAACATGGCTCGATTGGGGTTCAAAAGTTAAATATGTTTCTATCTCGATAGAATCTGGAAGAATAGGCTGAAGAGGATCAGGAACGAACCTACGAAGTTGAGATACATGGAAAACATCATGCATTTCTGACAGAGAGGGCGGTAAGGCTAATCTATAAGCAACTTCACCAATCCTTTCTAAGATCTGATACTATCCTACGTATCTCGGACTTAGCTTGCGCGACTTGAACGGTCCTTTCAACCTCAATCTCGGAGTAACTTTCATGTAAACATGATCACCTTCCTCAAAAACCAAAGGTCTCCTCTGATTGTCAGCATAACTCTTTTGACGATTTTGGGCTTGATTAATTTTCTCTTAAATCATCTGAATCTTTTCCGTAGTCTCTTGAATAATTTCAGGTCCCAAAATTCTATCTTCACCCACTTCTGACCAACACAAAGGTGTTCTACATTTTCTTCCATATAATGCCTCATACGAAGCCATACCAATGCTCGCATGGTAACTATTGTTGTAGGAGAACTCGATCAAAGGTAAAAGTTCTTTCCAAATTCCTTTACTTTCCAACACACACGCTCTTAACATGTCTTCCATCGTTTAAATCGTATGCTTCGTCTGATCATCCGTTTAAGGATGATTAGAAGTACTCAACCGTAAATTCATACCAATATCTTGTTGGAACACTTTCCAAAACCTCGAAGTAAACTTCGGATCCCTATCCGACACAATATTAGACAGGACACCATGCAACCTTACAATCTCAGCAATAAACAACCTCGCAAGATGACTTGCCTTGCACGTAGTCTTAACGGCTAAGAATGCACAAATTTTGTTAGTCAATCCACAATTACCCAAATAGAATCATAACCACCTTGAGTACTTGGTAACCCCACTGCAAAATCTATATAGATACTATCCCACTTCTAAACTGGGACATCCAAAGGCTGTAACAAACCACATGGTCTTTGGTGCTCGATCTTTACTTGTTGGCACACTACACATTCGGACATGAACACCGTGACATCCTTTTTCATACCAGACCACCAATACTCTTTCTTCAAATCTTGATACATCTTCGAAGAACCTGAATGTATCGTAAAAGTACCTTTATGAGCTTCCTCCAAAATCTTTCTCTTTAATACATCATTGCTTGGAATGAAAATCCTTTGGTTAAATAGGATGACCCTGTCTAACGCCCTTATAAAACCTGGTTGGAGTAACATCTCTTGCTACTTCTCATCTAGAACTTGTGCTTGTAGAATCTCATTCCTCAAGGTAGAATTAATATTTATATTTCCCATCATCACACCATTCGGAGTCCATACAAATTGTAGATTAAGATCTCGAAACTTTTCCAGCAATGCATATTCCAACATCATCAATGCGGCCCATGAATCACTTTTCGGCTTAGAGCATCTGCCACTTTGTTCGCTTTACCTGAATGGTATTTCAAATCCAAATCATAATCCTTCAAATATTCCATCCACCTTCTTTGTCTCATATTTAATTCCTTATGATCAAAGAGATACTTCAAACTCTTATGGTCGCTAAACATCTCAAAATGCACACCATATAGGTAATGCCTCCATACTTTTAGAGTAAAAACCACAGCCGCTAGTTCCAAATCATGAGTCGGATAATTCTTCTCATGAACTTTTAATTGTCGAGAAGCATACGCCATAACTTGACCTTCTTGCATAAGAACACCTCCTAACCCCATCTAAGAAGCATCGCAAAACACTTCAAAAAATTTATCAGGATCGGGAATTATCAACACCGGAGCAGTAGTCAGTATTTCTTTCAAAAACATGAAACTTTGCTTGCACCCAGAATCCCATTCGTAAGAAAAATCCTTTCTAGTAAGCTTAGTCAATGGTAATTCCAACTGAGAAAACCTTCAATGAACCTTCTGTAGTAACCTACCAAGCCTAAGATACTTCTCACTTTTGAAGCATTCCTCGATCTACCCCAATTAATCACAGCTTCAGTCTTTGATGTATCCACTACTACACCTCCCTGAGATATAACATGTCCAAGAAACTTAACTTCCGACATCCAAAACTCACACTTACTAAACTTAGCAAGAAGTTACTTCTCTTGCAGTATCGTTAGAAATATTCTTAGGTGTTCTTCGTGCTCTTGGGGAGTACGAGAATAAATAAGAATATTATCAATAAAGATCACTACAAACTGATCCAAGTAAGCTTGAAATATCCGATTCATGTAGTCCATGAAAACATTTGGAGCATTCGTCACACCGAAAGGCATCACTAGGAATTTGTAATGACCATAACGGGTTTGAAACACAGTCTTTGGCATATCAGAACTCTTCACACGGATCTGGTGATAACCCGATCTCAAATCAATCTTCGAGAACACACAAGCTCTTTTCAATTGATCTAAGAGATCGTCTTTTCTCGGCAAAGGATACTTATTCTTGATAGTAACCTTTTTTAACTTACGTTAATCAATACACATCCGCATACCACCGTCCTTCTTCTTTACCAACAAAACAGGAGCTCCCCACGGTGAAACACTTGGTCTCACAAAATGCTTTGCCATCAGATCCTCTAATTGATCCTTCAACTCTTTTAACTCGAGTGGTGCCATCTGATAAGGGGAAACATATTTAGGAGGCGTCCCCGGTATCAGGTCGACTGAGAATTCAACTTCTCTTACCGGAGGTAAGGAAGTGACATCCTCGGGGAAAACTTCGGGAAACTCATAAACTATTGGAATATTCAGAATTTGCGGACCATTACTCTCTTCCTTAGTAAGGACCAATAAAACAGACTTCTCATTCTCAAATAAAAAGTTTACCATTCCAACCGTACCTTCCAAGATTGTTGTCAGCACATCCTTCGGAGGGGCTTCTACGGATGAAATAAGGATCAACTTTTCTTTGCATCCGATAAACACAGAATTCACAAACAACTAGTCCATTCCCAAAATGACATCAACCTTCTTGAGGGGTAAGCAAATAAGATCTATCTGGAAGTTTTTACCGTCCACAAACAAGGTACAACTTTCACACAAAAGGGGTGTTTCTACGGTTTCGTCCATAGCGGTAGTAACCACCATAGGAGGAGACAAGGGAAAAACTCTTAATTCGAGTCGCTTTACACAACTAGTAGATACAAAAGAATGCGTAGCTCCACAATAAAATAAAACAAGACAAGGAATGTCATTAACAAGTCAATTACCCGCAATTAGATAATTGTCTCCTTTCGCCCTTATAACATCCATAGTGTACACTCTCCCTTGAACCTGATTCTTTCTTTGTGGACAATCACTAGCAACATGTCCTTCCTTCTGACAATGTTAAAAAATCACATCATTCTGTTCACACCTTCCAAAATGGTTCTTGCGACACCTTGAGCATAATGGAGGAGCACTAGATCTAGGGCTCGACGCTTGTTTCCCTTTGAAGGGCTGAGGTCTTGGCCTAAAAGATTGGCTGGCTCTTCCCCGATCACCTTGAATCGCTCTCCCAGCACTAACTTCGGTTTGCACTTTCATCAGACTATGTTCGGCGACATAGCATTGCCTCAACATCTCAGAATAGGTAGCGAACTCCCGTTGAGAGATACTATGCGAGATTTCGACCCTTAAACCAAACAAGAACTAGTCAATTTTCCACCTTTCATCAGGGGGCATACATAGCCTGCCTAGAGTAGGCCGCCATGTTCTCAAACTTCTCAACATAACTGGCCACAATCATGCTCCCTTGCCTTAATTGTTGAAACTCAAACTCCTTTTACGTTCTCAAAGAACTCGGAAAATACTTATCCATGAAAATTGTCTTAAATTGATGCCACATTCTTGGAACTCCTTACACCATCATCAAATTTGAAGTACTCTCCCACCATCTAGCAGCGGGACCTTTCAACAAATGTGACGCAAAGGTCACCTTATCCTCTTCCCCACAGACCATGATTTGGAAGATCAGTTCCATTTCCGCTACCCACTCATGCGCCTTCACCGGATCCAAACCACCATGAAACTCCTGGGGATTCATGTGGAAGAAATCTCGGAAAGTTCCACCACCAGCTTCAGGAGCAACCACATGAGGATGAAGATCCTCATTCATTTGGTGCATCATCTCCTGCATGAATTGATGTTGCTGCTGCTGCATCTGTTGCATGAATTGGAACATAGGAGCATTCCCGTCACCATCCGCTTGATCGTTACTAAGAGGAATGACACTAGGACGACCACGTGTTCCACGCCTACCAGCCATATTCCTAAATGTCATCAAAACATGATTAAGTTGATCAAGCTTAATACTATAAACATAACATTATGTTCTATCGCAAGTTAACGTATATGAATGGAAGGAAACACTTATAATATTCCAAGGCTAGGTCGAGGATACGACCTGCTCTGATACCAATTGTAATACCCATATATAAAAGACATACTTCAAAGCATATTTTTCATGTATAAAAGTCAAGTTTGGTATTGAAATACATAAGTTGTTAGCAACACATTTCATAAGTATAACCACTACAACATAAGGTACTAAAAACAAGGCTATAAATTATACAAGATGTTCAAAGGAATACAAAAGTCTAAGAACTAGATTCGAAGATCTCAAAAGTCCACAACGGAAGACAAAGCCAACAAACAAGTAAAGATAATCAAATCGCCTTATCTTTACCCTTTATGGAACCTGAAGTACCTGAAATAACAACATCAACATGGGGTGAGATAAAACATCTCAGTGAGTTCCCTATCTTAGAGTTCTCTCGGCTCTAAGGGTTCGTTTCTAAATAAATCTCACAAGTTCCTCAAACTATCTCACACAAGGACCGATAACAAAAGGGAACTAAGGTCCACACATGATCTCAATATACAATAAGAGAAACGTCTACCTCAAGTCCTTACGGATGCTTCTTGTGGGACTAAGGACAATCCACCTCAAGGC
Source organism: Lathyrus aphaca (assembly GCA_963966055.1). Lineage (NCBI taxonomy): Eukaryota > Viridiplantae > Streptophyta > Magnoliopsida > Fabales > Fabaceae > Lathyrus > Lathyrus aphaca. The sequence continues at coordinate 115,701,150 of OZ014524.1, read as the reverse complement.
TTACTCAAGACCTTACGGAGGATTCGACATAACACTCTCTTCAATCTTTATGGATGCTTCCCGTGGGACTAAAGGTAACCCACCTCAAGACTTACTCAAGATTATCACATAACTAGTGTAGCACTCGCCTCAAATATTTACGGATGGTTCACGTGGGACTAAGGGCAATCCACCTCAAGGCCTACTCAAGACCTTACGGAGGACTTGTGACCTACACTCATTAAACCACAATATGAATTTAAACAACCGGTACCTCAAGTCCTTATGGATACTCTTGTGAAACACAACGTAACCGCGGAGAGACTTAATCAAGACTTTACGGAGGACCCTAAAGCAATACCTAATTCATGATCACTTTAGCTTAAGGGGAAACTAGATACCTCACAAGTCGTACCTTTTTATTTCCATTAACTCACACTTTCCAAATTAACAAAGTTTTGGTCATTTGAAAAAGCCGGTAAAAGTCAGGAAAAGGTTGGGTAGAAATAACATAATTTGGCATCATCAATTTGTAAATATTTTTAGCTTTGATTCGATATGCGGAACATTAAAATCGGATGCCCGGATCAAAAGTTATGAATTAAAAACAAAACTGAAACTTCCAGGTCTCACTTAGCGAGGGTTTCAGCTTGCTGAGCGAGGAACTCCATGTATTTGCTCGCTGAGCAAGCTCCTGCTCGCTGAGCGAACTATACCAGATCAACAATTTCTTCTGCAGAATTTCACTGCTCGCTGAGCGAGCTATGTGATTTCCAGAAACTCAGGCTTACGGGAAATGTACTATTCCATGCCAAAATCATCCCAAACAACAACCAATATAGGAAAACAACAATAAACATGTTCATAATCCTATTGTGAACAACATAGTTAGGTTTAATCGAGTTTTTAACCGTTTAAAACATTTGTTTCCAAGATTTCTACCAAAATCCAAAAACTCATAAACTTCACCACTCAACCAAAAATTAAAACAAAAGTATCTAACTACGAACCCACCTCAAGATAATAAGATTGATGGAAGAAATGAGTTGATTCGACGGACGAATGATGGAGAAAGATGAATTTGAAGCTTTAGGATTTTCTCTTCTCCTTCTTCTCTTCTCCTATTCTTTTCCTTTTTTTCCTTTTTTTTCTTACCAACTAACTCTTTTCTCTATTTTTCCTTCTATATAACAAAATATATAAAACTTAATTTCTTACCAATGGGTCCAAAAATAGAGAGTATCCAAAAATGTCTCTTAATCCTTAATTTAAATAAAACCTCGACACAAATAATACCAGTTATCCAATTTAAATTTCCGTGTACTCTAAATGGTTTTCATTAAAATTTATTAGAATAAACCGAAAATCTTATTGGTATTAAATAATATTATTCGGAGAGTTAAATAAATTACGGGGTGTTACAACCTCTAAATCCCACATCCATTTCAGCCACCCCGTTTGAATTTTATAATTTACATCCTCTTCTATTTATCTATCATTTTGCATTACGGACCCAAAATATTTAAACCACGCGACTTATGAAATGATATGATCTCCAACTTTTGCCTCTAGGTTAGAAAATATTTCGTTTTTTCTGAACTTACATTCCATATACTTTGTCTTACTTCTGCTTAGATAAAAGCCATGAGTATCTAAAGCCCGTCTCCAAGTCTTCAACCTCTCATTTAAATCATATGTCGACTCTCCATATAGGAATATATCATCTGCAAAAAGCATGCATCTCAATGCTAGCTATAGGATGTGTTTCATGAGTACATCCAAAATAAAGTAAAAAAGCCAAGGCATGAAGTTGAACCTTGATGCAAACCTATTGTAATGGGAAAATCGTTTGTCTCTCCACCATGTGTCTGCACGCTAGTTGATACCTCTTCTACATATCATGAATAACTCAAATATATGCAATCCTGAACCCTTTATTTTCTTGAGTTTTCCACAAAATCTTTCTAGGTACTCTATCATACACCTTCTCCAAGTCAACAAAAATCAAGTGCATGTCTTGTTGGCCCATCCGATATTACTCCATCACATGTTGTAGTAGATAGATTACTTCTATGATCGATCTTCCAAGCATAAAACTAAACTGATTTTTAGTTACTTCATGATATGGCTCATAATTTTAATCCCTTAATAATGTGTACAATTTTATATATACCCCTTTTTCTTATAGATTGGAACTAAAGTGTTTTTTCTCCATTCTTCCGAAATTTACTTTGTCCTCATAATTTTTTTAAAAGTTTGATGAGCCACTTAATGCCTCTTTTTCTCCATGAACTTTTCACACTTTAATAAGTATGTCATCTGAATCAATCACCTTACTTTTACTCATCCTTTTCAATGTTTCTTTTACCTTTTATTTCTGAATCTAAACGATAATGTCATAGTTTCAATTTGTTTCTATAATGTCCAGTCTGGTGAGATATCATATCCATCATTAAATAAATTTTAGAAATATGTCTTCCACCTATCCTTTATATCCTTTTCCTAGATAAAAAATATATATTCTTCATCTTTAACACACTTCACTTGATTCAAATCTCTTGTCTTTCTTTTTCTTCCCTTAACAAGCATATACATATATTATTCTCCTTTATTGGTTCCTAAAGATTGGCATAACCTGTCAGAAGATTGAGTTCTTACTTCACTCATCGCCTTCTTGGTCTCCTTAACTTTCTTATACTTTTCTCAAGTTTCAGCATTTTTACACCTAGATTATTCTTTAAAACAATTACTTCTTACTCTAACTATACTTTAAACCCTTTCATTCCACCACCACGATTATTTACCCCTAGATCCAGAGCCTTTTGATTCTCCCAATGTATATTTATTTATTTTTCTAATATCTCAGACCATCATATTTTACATATTATTTGCACTTTTTGTGGTTGATCAAACCCCATCCAAGATCTTATCTTGGAGACTTCCTTAATTTTTATCCTTTAAATGTCACTTGATTTGAGGCACTTCTATGTGACTTCTATTTTTTCTCCTTTTGATTTTTATCATTAATCAATATTCTAAGTTGGATAGTCAAGTTTTCCCTCGAAAAAAAATTACAATCCAAACAAATATTCCTATCTATCTTTCTAATAAGAAGGAAATCTATCTAAAAACATGTCACCCCTCTTACATGTGATAAGATGTCAATTTCTTTTCCTAAACTATGTATTATCTATAGTAAGATTAAAAACTAGCAAAAACTCTAAGATGAATTTCCTCTCTAGATTTCCCTCCCCAAGGCCATACCCCATAAAAGTCATAAAAACTTCTTGTTACACTCCCAACATGTCTGTGTATCCCCTCCTATAAAAAAAACTTCTCTCTTAGAGCTATATCCTAATGTAAGACTTATAAATCCTCCTAAAATTTCTAATCCAACTTGAGGTGTGTAAACACAAATAAGTAATAACATTGAAGGTATATCTTAATCCACTACAAATTTCAATACTATAATTATATCTCCTATTCTTTTTTACATCCACGGATAGTGTCCACTATTTCCATAAATTTTCCAATGTCTATGTTCCATAATCCCAACTAAATCTTAATATCATGAACTAACATATTTACCTACACACTCGTTCATGAAAATGCAAGAACCCTGTTCAAAAATGCAAAAACCCTTGTTTATTTCCACTGCATTCAGACTGCGATGCAACAACCATTGCACATTTAACACAATACTCAATCTATACAACACATTCCTTACGGTAAAGATGACATTTAAGTTTTACTCTAAAACAACATTTTAAATTAATAACTAAAACTCATTCGACTCTAATCACAAAAATAAAAATAAAAAATAAAAAAAATAAATAGATATGCAGTTTATCGTAACTAATACTAAATGATAAATAAGATCTTCCAAGTATGTGGAAATTTTATATTATGAAAATGTGGAGTACTAGAACATCATCCCAACAAAAACTTAATGCCTAATTGTATTTGTTGCATCTAAACCTCGCTACCTAACTCACAAACATGGTACACATTTCAATTTTCAAAAGTTACTTGTTCGAAAGGTAAATTGTTATTTGTGAATACACGTCGTTTAAATTCTAAGAAACGTGCAATCCAAAAGGTTTGAGCCAGACAATTTGGTGACTTGAGCTTTCTAGCATTTTATACTATATATTATCCAACACTGAACCAGCAATATTGAGTAAGCACGCATAAAAAAGAAAACAAATACCGCCAAAGTTATATACAATCATGGTAAAAGAGATTAAAAACCAAATTCTGCAGTATGAATGTAAGTAATGCAGAAAAAATTATTCAGTCATATAACCCATCTGTCACGGTTTCTAGCACAACAAGCTCCTCTTCTACACATGTTCCCAGTCTGATGCCAAGCCATCGAAGTGATAATTAGTAGGCTGAACATCCCCCCAATCCAGGTTAATCTCCTTTGGAGTTGTTTCATCCACAGCAGTGTAGAAATCGAAATTAGCATTCAAACTTTCACCCTCTAATGCATCTTTTGTAGTTACTGTCTCCTTTATTCCTTCACCAGAAAATTCAAACAATTTCTCTGTTGAAGATACAGAACTTGAATCTTCAGCAGCAGCCCTGGACTTAAGAACATGAAATCTAGCCAACACAGATGTCTCATAATTAGCCTTGTTTTTCTCAGGAATTGGAAAATCCCGACAGAAGTTAACCTGGTTTTGATTATCTGTTTCTTGATGTGCAAACATGTCTGCTATGTCTAATGGTGTCTCCAAAGCATTAGCAATGATGCGTGAATTGTCAGCCCGGGATTTAATAACATTGTATCTGGCCATAACAGAAGCCTCGTCATTTCCAGCAGCCACTTCCTTGTTTGTGTCAGAAACAGCATAATTCTTGATGAAACTATACAAGTTTTGACCATCATCTGCTTCAGGTGTCAACGAATTAAGCCTGCTCATATCAGAAGAAAATTTCAACTGGGAATGTTCCTTTGGAATGGTAGCAGCTAAGTAAGCCAAATTCTGAGCAGAACCATCATTTAGACATTTGTTAACTTCAATCACAGAACTCTCACTCCTGCTTAAACTAGGAATAACTTCAGATTTTGAATGCTGCTCCATGTCTAAAAGCATTGTATAAGATACAAAATAACATTAGCTTAAAAAACTGAAGGATAAAAATGGGTCAAATTGAGACTAAGAACAAAATGTCAACCTCTTTGCTTGTATGATTGTTTCTCCATTTCAATCTTCATTTGATTATAGCGATTTTTGTAAGAGACAGAACATAAAGCAGCTTCAGCCTCAAGCCATAGATTTTTATACAATTGAGTCTGAGACTCTGTTGCTTCATCATCATCATCATCAGCATCAAAATTCTCACTAAGAATATTCTTTATAGCCTATAAATCAAAAGTAGACCGACACATGATTTTTTCAGTACCGCTATAATATCCCCTTTTAAGAAAAAAATAACACTGCGTGAGATATCAAAGTACCTTAGTCATGTTCTCTTCCTTCGTCATTTCTGCACCACCGCTTGGGGAAATGAAGCCTGAAGGCATCCAATGCGGCTTCTCGGACCCAAAACAGAGATATGTCTTTTGAGCAAGCTGATTTTCATGCTCATCTGGTCCTATCTTAGTTAATTGGACCCCCTTGAAACACACAATTGGAGAAAATAAACAGGAATGAAAGGGTTAACTAATAGTTAACAAAAAGTAAAATAATACTGCCTCCTTTAATATCGCAGAACCAAAAAAGAAACAAAACAGAAGCCTTATCCCCATCCCGCCAAAAATATGGGGTAAATAATGTCTACATACTGAGTTAGAAGGAAAATACTATAAACATCATCTATAGCTACATATATCTCTTATCAGTTATTGCATTTTACAAAACAAGTGTATGTATCAATCTTTGTTATATGTTTCTTCTTGCAACGATTCTGGTGTTTGGTACTTTTAAAGTTGAAAAATACAGTTGCATGCTTGTATCTAACATATAGACTAGATTTCTTGCTCGGAAATTTACAGTGGTATCAACCGTGTTTCATTTCATTATCTTAAAATAGACAATTATATATTACACATGAAGTACAGCATACTAACCTTTGCAGTAGAATGTTACATTGAGATGGGTTTTTGACAACCAGTTCTAACTAAGATCCACACCGCAAACAAAATATATTTAAAAATTGAACTGAACAAGATACCTATAAAATTGATCCCAATCTATCTGCAGAGGACAACACATAACATAGTAAAACCAATTCTCCTCTATATCAAAAACACTCTTCTTTGGTCATTCTCTCACTCTCGCTATTTTACATACCATGTAAGCAATCGTTGAGCTATATAACAATACATTTTTTAATCCAAACACGTGTCATAGGAAAACGCATCAAATATTTCCTTGGGGATTTCATGTTTATAAAGCTTCAAAAAAGTTCAACAATATAGAGGGGGGACTTCAAAGTATATATTCAGTAATTGCGCCGTTTGATACAAATAATATCATATTTTTTACGATGGCCAGCAAAGGTGTTTATATAAGTCTGGAAAAATTGTCTTCTATGGTATGTTTGGATATAAATGAATTTCAGTTTTTGTTAAACTCATATCATCAACACGCGAGGCATTTAAATAATATAAATTTTCAATAACTCCAATAAAAAAGTATTTCCTATAACCTCTCTGCAGGGCTGTGGGTTATTATTAAATAGAAGAAATCAGTACATACCTGTTGAAGTTCACATGATTCTACAGCACATCTAGAAGTTTCTGGCTGATGGAGAAGACAGTCTTGAGCCAAGTTAATTCGCTCAGCATTCTTCAAAACACATGTATTAAGATTGGTGATCACATCTCTAAGGATATTGCAATTTTGTTCTTCCAGCTCACAAGCATCATTTAAACAATGGTTAAGAAGCAACTGTGAAAATTTGTTCATGGTATCAACCAGCATCTGGGCATTTAATTCCTCAGTTGATACTTTCCCGGCTGATTTTTCAGATGTAGTAGATGCATCTTCCACTGAAGAAGACAAAGACAGGGCATGTCCTCCGGTAAAAGATGTACCAGATGCCGAGCATATATTTTCATTGCATCCGGCATCTGCATCACCAATGCATAAGGTATGTAGTTTTTGAGACGCCAATTTGTTTTCCTCTGTAACTTGATCCTCGTCATGAGAAGATCCAGACTCACAATCAATTGGCTTGGTTGGTGGTACACCATTATCCTTCATTTTGGTGATATCATCTTGATATTGAAGCCCGTAATCACAAGATGGCTCAGAGTGAAAAGGTCCAGCATTCACTACATTGCAATTATCAGATGCAAATCTTGTTTCTGAATTTTGTTTCGAGGAAGAACCTGCTGAATATGTTTCCTGATCAGCAATTTGAATGTGCATTTGGAAGCTGCTGTCACATGGCTTTTTGACATTATTTTTGCCATCAAGAAGAAAACTGTGAGGCTCCCGAATAATAGAACCAAAGCATTCATTTTTAGGCACATTTTCAGGAGGTAAAGCCTCAGAAGATTCATAATAAGAAAAATGAGCAGCAGGAGCTCCTTTCCAGCAAGGTGAGTCTACAGAGGGATTACATGGATCACCAACGCACTCAAAAGATTTATCAACAGAATTAACACCCTGAATAGCATTGAGTCCCAAGCTTAAAAGACCTGGATTTGGCTGAAGATGTTGAAATTCATGTTTTGCTTTATCTTTATAATCCACAACATCCCCTGAATCGTTCATGTCTGAAACCATTGCATTGTTTGATGAGGAAGCTTCGTTACTATCAAGATTCATGCGGAGATTTAAACCAAAGCAAGCAGCAGCCTCCTTTATATCACAGAACTTTTTGTGTCCAGAGCCTCCGGAGCCTCTATCTGGGACCAAAATGCCAAGGTTTAAATCTGTACCTGATCCTGTTATAGATGTCGAAGAAACTGTATCAACTCTAGTTTGTTTATATTGCGGCCCCAAGTGTTTGTCATATACTCCAGTATATGAAAAGTGATGGTCCCCTGAATCTACAGCTAATTTCAAGGGGGGCTCATGATGAGTCTCTAGAGACAATGGAGGAGATTGCAAAACTGATGTATGCGAAAAATCAACCGGCATGGGTTTGGTAGGTCTCCACCAGCAAGATTTATCATCAACGCAATCCCCACTTGTAGGCAAGCTATGTTTCTCCCAACCCATCATATGTGGAACCTCACCATGACTATCAGTTATATCTTGACACCCTGCAATTGAGAGTTTGGTAGTTCTCCACCAGAATGGTTTATCATCGACAAGATCCACACTTGTGGCCAAGCTATGCTTCTCCCAACCAATCATGTGTGGACCCTCAACATGACTGACAGCTGTATCCTGATACCCTGCATTTAAGAAAATAATAGTTATATTTATACTGTATATGAAAAGTTGATTTTCTATTTAGCACCATCAAAATAAAATATTGGTTTTCTTCCTTAATTGTCCATTTAAGTACTTTTTTCAATAGCACTTTTCAGTCATTGTTTAGTTAGAAATCTTCGATCATTGTTTAGTTAGAAACAAAGACAGAGCGTTGATCTTACCGGTTAGAAAGAAGGCGTACATTGAAAAATATTTTTAGAAGATGCCATTAAAATTGGAGACAAAAGGCTCATTACAAGTTTGAAACATTAACTTTGCATCACTAGATGACTGTAAGAATGCTAAGCCAACAAAAAAATTGCATGCAAACTACTGTTTCATTTATCTGTTCTCTTCTTCATGTTTGGTTATTTAAAATAAAGTATATGTTTCCTTCTTCAGTTTTTCTGATTACCAATATATTATAGTCTTTCTCGGTAAAAAAAATACCCTAATAAGATTATACAGAGTTTCTCAGTGGGTGAGGGTAATAAGCTCTTAAAATTTTCAAAAACCCTTTTGCATTTAATCAATTCTTAATTCAACAATTGCTCAATTCATATACACATTTAAGAATAAAAATCTACTTTGAGTAAGCAATACAATGAACTCAAGAAATCAGAAAAGCACAAAAACAAGACAGCAATCATACCTGACTTCATCCTTTCATCAGCAACAGAGCCGGTAAAATGTGTTTGATTCAAAGCAAAACTACCCCCAACTCCAATCTGATTCCCTTTACCATTGCCGAAATCCCCTAATGAGATTATACAAATACTATCAACATCCCATAAAACTAGTATAAAGAGTTTCTCAATAGGCGAGGGTAATAAGCTATTAAATTATTCAAAAACCCTTTTGCATTTAATCAACTCTTAATTCAACAATTACTGAATTCATATACACATTGAAGAATGAAAAATCACTTTGAGTATGCAATACAATGAGGTCAACAAATCAGAAAAGCACAAGACAGAAAATATACCTGACTTCATCCTTTCATCAGCAACAGAGCCAGTAAAATTAGTTTGATTCAAAGCAAAACTACCCCCAACTCCAATCTGATTGCCTTTACCATTGCCGAAATCCGCAAACTGATTAGCAACCGTTTGATTAACAAACCCTAACTCATTCGGCTTACTAGTCCCAACTCCAATCTGATTCCCTTTACCATTCCCAAAGCCCGCAAACTGATCAGCAACAGTTTGACCAACAAACCCTAACTCATTCGGCTTACTAGCCCCAACTCCAATCTGATTCCCTTTACCATTCCCAAAATCCGCAAACTGATTAGCAACAGTTTGACCAGCAAACCCAAACTCATTCGGCTTATTAGCATAATCAGCCCGAGAAACCCCATCCGAAGCGGTCAACCCCGAAAAGGAAGACCAATGATCAGGTACAACAGAAGCAGAATTACGATCTTGAAGAACCCCATATGAATTGAAATATTGTTGGGGTTCAACAAGATTAGGTTTTGTCCCATAGTATTGACCTGGATATCCATACGGGAACCCAGTGCGCGCAGCATCTCCTGGATCAATGAATGGAGGCGAAACACCATTGGGAGAAGATCGATTCACACTAAAAGGTGTGGCGAAAGCTGATAAATTCGATGAAGGTGATGCATAATAACTCCAATCGTTGTACGGTCCAAAACCCTTCATAGCTTAACGATCTTGATTATGCATGAACAACGAAAATCAATCAATTAACATCGTAAAAAACGAAAAAAAATCAAAATCATACAACAAAAGAACACGAATTTAATAAAAATTTGATAGAAGGAATGAATTGCATACCGAAAGGGAACGCGGAGAAAGGAAAGTAGAACGCAAGTGAAAGTTTGAGCAAGTCGCTACTGTTTTTTCTGAGTTTGTTTCGATGAAAACGAAAACAAACTCAAATGTTTATATATAATAATTAATAATACAGTATCTCTATGTAGCTATAGCGATTTGTTACATATTGAACGAAATTTGGGGCGAAAAATCTGTGGGGATCTTTTCTTATTAATTTCGACATTTATAAAATTTTAATTAAAATTTGATTGGTTAAAATACTGCCAAACTCACGACAATGAACTCCTATCTAGTGTTTTGGTGAATTCTTATATATTCATCTCAAAAAAATTGGATAGAGTTATCCATAGAGAATATTAGAGTAAATTGTATCGGAAATCTACAAAATTTAAACTATTAAATAATTAATTAAATATAATAAAATGATATGACATTATTTGATTGGTTGAATGTACTCTATCCAATTTTTTGTGGTGGGTAGAGAAGTTATTCCTTTAGTTTTTAAACAGTTTTGATCCTCCTAACTCACTTATCACCCAAAACATGTTGATGTGGCAATTTTTTTTAATATGTAGCAAATCTATGTTTATATGGCAAACTTCTGACATGGTTAATTTTTTGTCATTTTTTAATTAAAAATTAAATTTAAAAAAATATTATTTATTAAATGGTTATTTATATTAAAAATCATCTAGGTTCGTTCAACACATTCGTCTTCCTCAATCGTGTAACACACAGTCTACCAAATTTTTTCATCTTTTCTACATCTCATAGTTTTCATCTCCTTCGTCTCCAGTTTTCATCTCCCCTTCATCTCTTAATCGTTGCCCTAATTTGCGTATGATTTAATAGGTTCATAGTCCGTTGAAATTTCATGTTCTTCATCTCACTCAAGGAGGAGAGGGATCCAATATTATTGTGGATTGGATTCACCACTTACTACTGCGTGGACATCTGAGAATCCAGGAAGGAAGTTCAATGATTGTGGGTTATTCAAGGTATGTATAAAACCCTAACTTTTATTCTGAATATTTTTTGCTAATTGCTTGCTTAAATCCACCTTTTCATCTGTTTCATTTCGTTACCAGGGAAGAAAGGTTGTTCTTTTTTTTATTTGTACGATGACAAAATTTTGGAACGGTCAAAGGAAATGAGTAACTCGCTGTAAAAGAAGGTCAATGAGTTGATGAAGAAAGATAGTCTAATAAGGAAGAGTGACGATGACATGAAAAAGAAGAACAAGTTGTTGATGATTTTGTTGGTTGTATCTTGGGTTTGTATCATCATGTTGATCACAAAAGTACATGTCTAGGTTAAGATGCCAGTGTTGTAGGATTGAGGTTAATGAATGAATTTGATGTTGTAAGGTTATTTTGTAAGTTCTAGTTTAATTCCAAAAGTACTAATGAATGAATTTGATGTTATAAGGTTATTTTGTAAGTTATGCTTTAATTCCAAAAGTACTAATGAATGAATTTGATGTTGTAAGGTTATTTTGTAATTCAATTTGTTACTTTGATTTTCGTTTAATTTTGGTTTAATTTGTTCTGGTTTAATTCTGAAAGATGTTCTGGTTTAATTCCATAATATGCTACTTTGATTCAGCATTGATAATTCAGTTTGTTACTTTGAGATAAGTCATTGTTACACAAAAAGACTTGTAATATATAGCTGAGATAAATGTTACACAAAAAGTAATGCACATTACATTGAAGGCTTCTGATAGCATCTTACAGAAAGGCTCAATTTGTTACTTCTGATAGCATCTTACAGAAAGGCTTAATTCCATAAAGGTTACACAAAAAGTAATGCACGTTGTGTTAAAGCAATGCATTACATAGTAGTATTAACTAAAAAAGTACATTAGAGTTGGGTATTTAGTGTTTGTGATCCTTGAGTCAACACGGTTGGTGTTTCTTTTGTCGGACCTTTCTTTCGCTTCTTTGCCTTGTTATCTCCTTTCTTTTGCTTGGTGTTTTGACCACCGTATTCACCCTTCAAGAAACATGTGTCCAGACCAATTAAAGGCCTGCAAGTATATGCGAATGCAGCTTTGCACGCCTCAATACATACATATATTCGCTCAAAAACAGGTCCAATCTCTGACATACCACACTTAATAATCATTGTACTATTAGGATTAGATCTTCTCAAATCCTCAACATAATTCCTCAAGTTAGAATACTGTTCAGTCTCAGCACCTTGAATTAGCCCCTACGCTCTTGTTTTGGCCCTGTATGCTTGTGCTAATGAGAGTTTCACACCCCACTTCTCAAGTGACTCTGCAACCAATCCCTTTAGTTTTATTTCAGGTGTATGTATAAGGAGCGGTATAAACCTCTTAGCTAACCACTCAATTTTAGCTTGCCTATTCTTGGCGGTCCTATGACAAGTATGATCATCGGTTAGACTCACTAACTGCCAGAATTGGTTGGCTACCCTTTTACTAAATCTCATGTGAAAAGGGCACTCTTTATCGCACTTGATAACTATTCTCTTACTATCATTTTTCTTGAATTGCAAGTTTTTTTCCTCATCATTGCATGTCTTGACAACATATTTTACAAACTGTTTTGTCGCAAATGTCATTCCAAGCTCAAGCCTTAACAACTCACCACAATCAGGCATTCTAAATTTGGGAAACTTTAGTTCATAATATTCTTCTTCACTACCTTGTGGAGTTTCTAATTCATCAGAGTCAACCTCGGTGCCTTCAACAAAATCAGACACTTTTGTTGGTTCTTGTGTTTGAGAGACATTGGTTACATCATTAGCTTCGACTTCTTGCATGAAACAATGGTTAGGCACTTCATGTGTCCAATCCCAATCATCTTCATATATCTCATTGAATCCATTATCATTTGAATCATCATTATCATCCTCGACAACATCTTCATCTTCCTCACTATTCTCATCCTGGATTTTATCTATCTGCTCAGTCTGGACTTCATCCATTTCATCAACGTTGTCTCCGTCCTTATCCTCAAGATGGACTTCATCATCGGAGTCGACATTTATTGTTTCTTGTTGAGCTTCAACATACTCCTTTACTTCATCTTTTGTGACAACATCAGGTTCATCGACTGTATGCTCAACATAGATGTCAGCATACTCATAATCGTTCAAATATTCCCCAAATTCTAAAATATCTTTATCATTATTAATAGGCCTAAGTCCACGCTCAAGTGAAAACTTCGGATTATGGTACCACATACACTTGACACTTACATAACCCAATGACTTAATTAGTTCCAAGATCTCCATATAAGACATCAAATCGACATCTCATTTCCTATTCAGTTCATCTACCTTTCCATCAATATATAACTTGCAAGGATAATGAAGTAGATTTCCTCCATGATAAATTATAAGTTTAAGTGCGTTTATCTTAGTTGGCCTACACCAAAAAAAAAGCAACAAACAAAAACACATATTACATATAACAGGCAGAAGTAGCATATAAATTACAAGCAGAAATAACACAACATATAACAAGTAGAAATAACACAGAAATTACATAACAAGATGAAATAACACATAAATAACAAACATAATTAACACAACATATACCAAATCATATAACAAGCAGAACTGACATCAGAAATTACATGTACTCACCTTGAACAAAATTTCGGATCTTCCTTTGTCCAACTTGAGGGTTTAGCTTTGAAATTAGGAATTGCCATTTCAAACCTGATTCAGAATAAAATCTAAGAATAACATTAATAGAGTTAGGGATTTGGGATTTTAAATTAGGTTTAAGGAACAAATCAGACGTACATTGTCTTCTTTAACCCTAATTTGAAATCCCAAATCCCTAACTCTGTTGATGTTATTCTTAGATTTTATTATGAATCAGGTTTGAAATGGAAATTCCTAATTTCAAAGCTAAACCCTCAAGCTGGACAAAGGAAGATCCGAAATTTTAAGTACTGTCGATCCATATTTTATTCTGAATCAGGTTTGAAATGGCAATTCCTAAGGTTATTGTACTCATTATAAGTATACTTTGTGCCACTGAATGCCTTTGATAAAGTGATTTAAACATGGTGAAGATTTCTCAAGCACTGTCGATCCAAATGTCGTGGAAGAGATGCGGGTCACAATGTATTATGTCGTTAAAATGAAACCCTGCAAAAATGTACATAACCTTCGCAAAAAACAACGTGAGGGTGATGAAGGAATGGTATAAATTTTATAGATCCACACGAGCATGTTACTGCCACCAATACCCAAATGGTGATAATAGGCGTGAATGACTATGCCAAACGTAAAATCCTCTCATTAACACTAAATGAGGCAGCCTTATGTTGGTAGATGAACCTCCCTTGGTTCTCTGTTACCTTTTATTGTAACAGCTAGGGCCTTCTGTGTAACACCCCCTTTCTATACCCCCAAATAATACATTAAATCATTTAGGCATAGATAAAATTTCGTCAGAGTATAATTTAAATCAAGCATAAAAAGGAGCATGCCACATTACGTGAAATTAAAACATACAACACCTGCTCAATCAGATATGCAACAATGGGGTAGCTATCCACAAAGGAATTTCAATCCTTACACCCATATCTCAATTATAATTTGCATAGCGGAAAACTTAAATCATCAACAACTTCAACTTATATATTTATCAAAATATATCTACAAGTTAGAAGCGTACAAATATATCATGTTATACAAAAGATATCCACAACGAATACATATACAAATGTATCCCCAAAAAGACACAAGGCCACCTAACTACCCGGCGCTACATATCAGAGCCGACCGACCAAAAGATATGAAGACGAGCTTCACAAAAACGACTCCGGCGCACCTAATCTGCAATGCCTCATAGAGCATCATAAAAAGCAGAAGGGTGAGAAAATTTATCATAATAACATTGCATATAATTATATATCTCAACATATAACATATACATAAACATATTCTCACCACAACATATCATTCATATACAACATAAAGCATACTTATACGCATACTTATCACCATTTCTTTCACATAACACAATTCATATTCAACCATGTTCATATAACCCACATACATCGCAATGTATCTTCATTTACCAATACACATAAATCTTATAATATTTATGTCTATTCTTCATTTACATTCATTCTGCATAAACATACGACAAACTATGTTTAAATCACACATACACATTCAATATATAAATCACATACATATATACATATCAACATGCATATACATATCTGCAAGTATGTCCTTCACACATACCAATCGTTTCACAATATTCCAAATAAACATATGCACAATCATGTTTATTTCAGCATATACATACATGTAAACACCCCAAATTTGCCCTCACCCATTCACACCATGGCTTGTGATATCCTCATATACATAATTTCAATCATAGCATCCCATATTGCATATTTGCTTCACTGCATTGATTCTAAGTCATCTGCATCTAGGGTTTGTGATCTGAGCAATCCCTGAGCCATTTGAGTCACTCCAAAGGTCTTCAATCATTTCAAAGGGTTCCATGTATGTTCAAGCATCATATTATATCCTCTCAAAGTCAAGAATGTCAAAAAATCACAAGAACTGAGATTGGCATGGAAGCAGAGTCAGGTTTAACTGCACAGATGACCTAGGATTAGGGTTTTGGTTTCAAAGGCCATAACTCCAATTTTTTTGGTCATTCTTGTTTCTATTGGTCTCTATATGGTATAGGGATCATGCATATCAATTTTCATGAAGAAATTCAATGGGGAAGGCATTTGATCAAGAGTTGACTTTTTGAGCAAGTCAGTGCAAAATCAGGGCATCTGAGGCCCCCAATGACCCAACCAAAGGGTGTTCTTCATCATTTTGATTATGTATGATCTTTATTTGATCATAGAAGATGTTATAAGTTCACAAAATTGAAGAATTCCAAGCCATTTGCAAAGTTGACTTTTTGGGAAAATGACTTGTAATGGAAACTTGCCATTTTGGGAAACTTTTTCAACCCTTGCTTTTTGATTCAAAAATGATTCAAATGGGAAAACTTTGGTCATGAAAGTTGTAGAATGGATCATTCCCTTTTCAAAAAGTACAAGAACTTGTCCTAATTCATTTTGGATCAAAAGTTATGGCTTGTCAAAGTTGGGAAAAATCACATAATTTCAAGTTTTCTACCAAAGAGGCAAAGTTGCAAAATCACTTGCCAAGGCAAATTGTGCTATCAAATGGACTTCTAATCTTCATACAAACATAAACCAAGGCCTAAAGATCAGATTGCATCAAAATTTCACTCATTTTTATGACTTGTGGATCAAGAAACTTCAAAAGGGCCAAAGATGAACCAAATTGCAAAACCTCACTCAAACCCTAATCCACTTGCTGCATTGCTTCTAATCAGATTCTATGGTTCTCCCTAAACTCAGCTGAGCCAAGCCATGCCCCTAAACTAGCTTGCCACTTACCCATACCTCCAAGTACAACTTGCTTGACTTTTTGCAACTTGAGCCATACCAATCACACTGCTCCACAACAACTCTCTGCCCAATCAGAACATGTTATGTGGACCTCAAGCAAGCCATTTCACACAAGAAGCCAGGCTGAAACCTCCCACAAGACAGGATTCACAAAAACCTCCCTCTTTGCATTTTTCATTCGAAACTCATCACATAAGCCACAAACCTTCAAACAAATTCCACAGAACAACTCACCATGATCCACTGATCATTTCCCAACCATCACATTGCTCTAAAACCTCCACAATCAAAAACACGATTTCCACATTTCATGAACTGAGATTCTGCAAACTCTCTCCAGAGGCCATTTAAACTCCAACCAAGCATTGCAAGCTTCTTAGGAGGTTCATTGGAGTGGATTTGAAGCAAAGAACTGGCCAGAAAGTCCCTGATTCGAAAGCTCAAGCTCAGGTAGCCATGGCATTTATTTTTCCAGAACTCTCATTTTATGTTATAGAATGATTCTACATGCTTCACTGATTGCCATGATGTGTTTAGTTTTGAAAATAGTTGAGAAATAAGCATTTCATGAGCTTCTGAAATTTCTGAATAATTTTCCGTTTTGCTTCGAATCTTGTTGTTCATGTGAAATAAATGATTTTTGCTGGCTGAATCTTGTTTAGAATGAGTTAAGGATTGATTCTGGAGAGTTTGGTGAGTTTTTAGGGCGTTTTGAGAGAGATTGAGTGAGAGAGCCGTCGGAGAAGATGACCGGAACACTGTTCCGGTCATCTGAAAGTCATTAGGGTTCAGATTAGGGCTTTAATCATAATTAGGCCAGTTTGAATGTGGGTCGTCCATTAGCGCGCGTAGTCAACTCCCGCCCCCTGGAATTTGAATCCTGGCCCTTAGATCTGCTGACTTTCTCCTTTTTCACTTAAATTCATTTTATTTTTATTTGTTTCATATTTATTTTGCACGGATTTTAAAAATTAGCAAAAAATGTTTATAAATTATGAAAATTTTTGTCAAGGTTTTCATTATTTTTCAGAACACAAAAATATTTTTTTTTTATTTTTTGCATTAAAAATTATTTTTAAATCATTTAAAAGATTATTTTTAATTAGTTAATGAAAATTAATTAATTAAAAATACTTTTATGTATTTAAAAATCACAAAAAAATTCATGTAACATTTAAAAACATTTAGAAACATTGTCCAACTCTCAAACCAAATTTCTTTTTTGTTCTTGATCCCTTTTGATCATTTTCAATGGAATTAATTTCATTTCAAAGCAATATTTTGTGTCAAACTTCAAAAATTCATTTATGTCTAACCTTTGAGAGTTGGATCATGGTTCTTTTTGCATTGCATCTTGCATGGCATGTATTTTATAGGGTAAAATTGGCATGAATTGATCTTGCATTTTCAATTTGTTTTGCATTTTTCTTGATAAGGTACCTTAAAACCCTAGCAATCTTAGGAAATTCATAACTTCCACTAGGTTAAGAGTTGGATCCCCTCCTTTGGGAAGTGAGTTTGTATAGGTCTAAGGTTCCTTTGATTGCATTTTCAAATTTTTATCATGTCATTTGCTTCTGGTTTTGGATTTGTTTTCTTTGTATGTTGCATATAACCCTAATTCATGCCTTCCTTTGCATCCATTCCCCATTTGCTTGCATACCATGACTTGCCATGACATTTTGTGCATCCATTTGATCCATGATACATCTTAGGACATATTGTAACACGGTGGGAGAACTGACTTTAAGTTATGTTGCGGATAGCAAGAGTCGCCACCGACTTTTATTTTATCCAAAAGGAAAGGGTATAAAAGAACAGGAAAGACCTTAAGAGATATTTTTGGGTCCGGGGGGTAGGTTATGTAAAGGGAAGGTGTTAGCACCCTTTACATCCATGGTTATCCATGGGCTCTTAGTTACTTAGCTCACTTTAAATTGTTTTTTTGAAAGTGTAGTGTGTGAATAGAAAAATTTTCAGAATAGTTCATAATGATCCATGTACGGATGCGTAAAAACTTGTTTTTTGAAAATTTGTTTGAAATTTGTTAAGTGTGAAAAATTTTGAAGTGAGCAAGTACATAAGAGGAACCTACCCTAAAGTTCTAAGTCTTTCTTGTTCTTTATCCTTTCATTGGTAAGACTATCCCTACTATTAAGGAGTAGGTAGTCATTACCTTGGATGTGAAGGGACAAACGTAGGGTCATCGTATGGTCATAGAAAGCAACTTTGAGGGGTGTCTTTAGCAATTCGTAGGGACTATCATCATTTATTCGAAGGGACAAGATCATTATTCCGTAGGCAACCTCGAAGGGACTTGATCTTTTAAACTGTAGGGACTTGATGATTTTTATGAAGGGACTTTGCTTAAGACACCCCTATATTCGAGGGACTTGACCATGTTTAAGGCAACTGAGAGGGGTAACTTAGGAAGTGCAAGATGGCGATTAAAGATCGACTTACGTGTGTGAGTGTTTATATTCGGGTATTTATCTTATTTTAATTATCTAAGTTCAATTTAATTACATATAAGTTATACACACCCTAAGGTTACTAACCATATAGTTAAATATTTACAAAGAAAATAAAGACGGAAAAATAAATCTACAAATTATTACAAGGCTTTGGCAGATACATAATAGTCGGATAAGAATAAATTATAAAGCAAGAATAATAGATATAATAAAATAATAAATAAGCAATAATAATAATAATAATAATAATAATAATAATAAAGTAATTATAATAATAATAAAGTTAAAATAAATTAAAGAAATAACAATTAAAATATTTAATTAAAAAGAAAAAGTTTAGGTTAGACAAGTTAGATTTTTTTTGAAGTTATTAGAATTGATGAAAAAAAAGGGAATTAAGTTTAGAGAAAAACAATTAAAGATTATTGAGAAAACTTTTAATTATTTACACTATATGATTATTACTATTATAATAAAATACTATTAATATATAAAATATTATTGACAAAAAGTTATTGAGAAATTTTTAGAGAGAAAAAATTAATTTAATATGTACAAAATAATAAAAGAGTTAGTATTTACAAAATAAAGATTTATTGTTATAAATAAGTAATAAAATAAGTTTATAAAAATAATTAGCATTTATTTACAAAAAAAAATATAAAGATTATAGAAAAATATTAAATAATTAATTTAGTAGGTTTTCACGCCCTACATTACTAAACCACGCAGTTAATATAGGATCAATGACAGAAATTTAAATGGCAGAAAAATAAAATGGCAGAAAATAAATGGCAGAAAAATAAAATGGCAGAAAATAAAATCCTAACTATTACAACGCTTTGGGACAATTACATAATAAACATGGCGAAAAATAAAACTGAAAATATTACAAGTTAAAACTCAAAATATTACAAGGGCGAAGCAATTACAGTGTATGAATAACATAAACATGAGCGAAAATAAGAAATAATAACATGTTTGTTAAGGTTTGTGGAAAGGTTTATGGTTTAAAGGAAATAACACGGTTAAAGTTTATGAGAAAGTTTTAAGGTTTACATGAAAAATTAAGGTTTATGAAAAGTTTGAGGTTTATATATAAAAAAAATAATTAGTTAATTTTCTAAAAAACATATATAAACAAATATTGATAATAAAAATTTTAAGTTTAATTTTAGGTAAACAAAGAAGTTTAAAAAAAAACTAGATATAACTATTAATTTAAAACAAAAGAAATAATAACTAATATTATAAATTGATTTATGAAATAAGTAATTATAGTAGGAAAAAAAATTAAGAGGTTAGTTAATTAGGAAATTAGAGAATTAAAGGGACTAGAGAAAATTAGGAAAAAGAATGAAAAACCCATGTTTCTTTGTCAAAATGCCCTCAAAATTACCAGTCTTGCCTTCTTGACACTAAAAGGCGCGCACATGTGAATGTACCTGAAAAATAGTTATTATATAATAAACTTGTTTCTTTGTCAAAATGCCCTTAAAATTACCAGCTTTGCCTTCTTGACACTAAGACACGCGCGCACATGTGAATGTACCTGAAAAATAGTTATTATATAATAAAACAAAACGTATATAAAAAAAAATGGTTGAGGCAAAATCGTCAAGGCTTAGGAAAAAAATCAGGGTAGTTAGTTATGAAAAAAAATGTGCAGATCTAAATATATGTGTATGAATAACATAAAAATGATATGAATTCAAAAAGAAACAAAGATGTTGCTAACGCAAAATTGCGATCATCGCAACTATATCGGATCAACACAAATGTCACGCATCATACACCCAGATGTGAAAATAGCGTATCGACACGATCCGATCTGAATAATCTAAAATATATATATATATATAAACTCGTATTAAGAACATAATAATAAAAAAAGGTGTCACAAAATAAATTTATATATAAACCATAACATGGTTTATCACCAAAAAAACATATACACGTTAACATATACATATGTTTGAGACATGTGTGTTAGGAAGAACATGATGATAGAACCAATGATAAACAAACAGACCATATACAGTACAAAGAATAAAAGGAGGTTTTTTTTCTCCTTGAGGCAAGAATTTTTCCGTATTGTGGTTGAGAGAGGAGTGATAAAAATGAGAAAAATGAGAGAGCTCTTATGTGTAAAACAACATGTATTTATAGATTAAGAAAATTAGGTTAAAATTTTTAAAAGGAAATAAAATTAGTCTTAATCCCTATTGATTAAAAAATATTTGAAGAAAAGAAATGTTTTTGGTATTTATTATGATTTTTTTTGAAATTTTTTCCATAAAATAATGATTTTAATGAAAAAATCATATTTTTAAAAATGCATTAAATGCAAATACGAAAATTAAAAAATTAAATAATTAAAAAATGCTATTTTTGTGATTTTTTCATAAAAAATAAAAATAGGAAAAGTTATTAGTAAAGGAAAAAATTAAAAAAATTAAAAAGAGCGGAAGGTGGGATTTGAACTCACAACCTCTCACAATTATATCCCTTATACCCATCTTTCTACCAATTGTGCTATTTTATTTATTCGAAATAAAAAAGCACCAGAAAGCATATGAAGCGGGTCAAAATTTGGGGTACGACAAGTGTAAGGAAACCTTGTGAATCAACTTGTCTCAAATATGTGAGGGCAAATTTTGGGGTACAACAGCTGCCCCTGTTCAATTTTCTGAAACCTGAGGGGTTAGATTGGTATATTTGCCAGTCGTGACCTGGAAGGTTGATGGGATTGAACACAAAAGCCCAAAAATTTGCACTCACCAGTGCATAGAGTGATATTGATGGTTGGTTGAATATGATTGAGTGGGCTTAAAGATGCCACTAGGGGAAAGTTCTTCGGATATATTTCTTGGAAGATAAAGCAGTCCAAAATATGGAGGTATAATGAAAGCTGTCAGGAGTCTGGAGCAGTCCTGAGGTATTAATGATATGCGTTCAGGATATTGGAGTAATACTGATGTAACAGCATGTCTTCATGAGGATAGAGCAATCAATAATGATGACCCTAAAGCAGTCTTGAAGTAATGATTTCAGGAGGATAGAGCCAAATGATAACTCTAAAGCAGTCTTGAAGTAGTAATATGATTTCAGGAGGATAGAGCAATCAATAGCTCTAAAGCAGTCTTGAAATAATAATGTGATTTCAGGAGGATAGAGCAATCAATAGCTCTAAAGCAGTCTTGAAGTAATGATTTCAGGAGGATAGAGCCATCAATAATGATAACTCTAAAGCAGTCTTGAAATAATAATGTGATTTCAGGAGGATAGAGCAATCAACAGCTCTAAAGCAGTCTTGAAGTAATGATTTCAGGAGGATAGAGCCATCAATAATGATAACTCTAAAGCAGTCTTGAAATAATAATGTGATTTCAGGAGGATAGAGCAATCAATAAC
Organism: Lathyrus aphaca; assembly: GCA_963966055.1. Taxonomy (NCBI): domain Eukaryota; kingdom Viridiplantae; phylum Streptophyta; class Magnoliopsida; order Fabales; family Fabaceae; genus Lathyrus; species Lathyrus aphaca. Next base: position 115,678,654 of record OZ014524.1, on the reverse strand, counting down.
TCTAAAGCAGTCTTGAAGTCATGAGAATTTATCAGGAGGATAAAGTAACCCTGAGGTGACAATAAAGCAGTCCTAAAGTAATAAGAAGCTTATCAGGAGGACAAAGTAACCCTGAGGTTACGATAAAGCAGTCCCAAAGTAATAAGAAGCTTATCAGGAGGATAAAGTAACTCTGAGGTTACAATAAAGCAGTCCCGAAGATCATAAGTTTGTTTGTTGGATAATTAACCTGAAAACAAGGTAGCATTCTGTATAATAACATTAGTTTATGCTTTATGTATGCATGTATAACATGATGTGCTCAAGTAATGTACTATATGTTTATGGATATATGTGTTATGGTATGATGTAAATGATGTATGTATGATATGATACTGCCGGAAGCGTCTGGATATCTTTGTATAACAACTGCTGGCAAGGGAAAATAAATCCCGATTCGTTGTTGAAGAATATATAACCCTCTGTCTGCTAGGGGTAACAGGGTATAGATAACTTCCCGTATGATGGGGATAGTAAGGATAGATATCACCTCCCGTATGCTGGGATAGTAAGGTATATATAACCTTCATCTTCGTTTGATGGTAGGGTAGACATAACATCCCATCTTCGTTTGATAGTAGAGTAGATACAACATCCCGTCTTTGTTCGTCGTACCCTTATTGGAAAGTAAATTCCCGAATATCCGTATGAGGATAAAAGAGATGGATATAAATTCCAGGGGAGATGAGACTTTATGAAGATGGATTTGCCCTACTGAGGGTTTTGTAACTGTCTTGTAAAGGTGAACCGGCGAAGCTTCGTTGAGATCCTTCCCTCGTTTGTCCTTAGTAAATACTATTACTGCATTTTCATGCATTTCTGGTAAACATTAATCGTATTAAAAGCATACATGCATTTCTGGTAAACATCAATCATATTCAAAAGCATGATACATTCAAACATAACCAATGGACGTTTCGCTTAGGGTAAAAGTAAATCTGGATTCAGAGGGAAAAGTAAAGCTGAACTTGAAAACAGAATCGTTTCAACTTCGAGAGTGTATAACCAATTGGATCTATGGCTCCTGAAATTCTTTAACTTTCCTGAGTACCTTTCCAGAAATCCTCATAGCTGGATCTGAATACATGATATTGACACCATCTGATACTACTGGCGTAGACAACTAATTTGCATCATGGTTTCAGCTGAGAATCCAATATCAAGGTAATACAATGAGAGGAATGTGTCTTCAAACTGTAATGGACCATATACGCTCCAGGTATTAGATTTGAAGAGAAAGCATTGCCCCTTGGTTGAGGATGAATTGTCCCATAATGGAAGTATCTGTAATGAGTTATCTCAAGAGAAACAAGCAGAATGCCCCATAAGCATATGCCCCTGGCATTGTGAACTCTGTAATGTCACCTTTGGTAATTTAACTGTATGAGGAAAAATGCCCCTGGCATTGTGAACTCTGTAATGTCACCTTTGGTAATTCAACTGTATGAGGAAAAATGCCCCTGGCTATTAAGCACAGATGAGTCTGGACCTAATTGCCCCAACTGAATTGAACAGTAACTTGGTATGCCTCTTGACTGGGAAACAGTGACTATGCCCTTGGCATTTCAGATAGATGAGGAGATCTGCCTCTGGCTGCTTAAACATAGTTGAATCTTGTCCTGATTGCCCCAAATGAGTTAGGAAGTATCATGGCCTGCCCCCTTGATTGGGAGGTCATGACTATGCCCCTTTGTATACATGGACTTTGATCCAGGAAGCAACTTTGTTTATCGGAAGGACTTTGGTTCATTGAACATTCATCCTGTAAGCTTCTCCATTTGTCAAACACTTAGGTATATGCAAACAAATATATTAAAAAAATGCAATGCTTATGTCTGTCTTGAAGTTTTGAAACAAGTTATTTTAGAAAAACTTTTTTTTTTTTTTGGGGAAAACTGTGATATTAACTCAAATTTTATGACAAGCCCTAAAGGAGTCAGGATACCTTTTTGCAGCAGTACGCTTTCGAACTAACCATGCTTCAGTTAGGACTTTTAAAGGGTTGTAACGTGGCCTGGTTCATGGTTTAAGAAACAAAGGATAAAGGCTCAAATTTTATTTGTACCCAACCCAATCTCCATGATGTTCTTCAGTCCTATGCTCAGTTAACTCATGCATTGAAGTTCCATAGCAGTTTGGAGTTGTAACACCGATATTTGTGATGGTTCAGAAACCCAAAATTTATTTGAACATTCAGCCATCTTTCTTTGTTGAGGGTTCATAGTGACCTCTTTTTTTTTTCTTTTGACTTTATTATCCCTTCTTTTTGCCTGAACTGCTTATTTTAAGATTACAGTCAGCGGGATGTCTTGATGTTTTACTAAGTCTCCTTCATAGGTTTTGACTTAGTGAGCTTTTCTTTTGCTAGATATTGACTATTAGGTTTAATGATTACAGTGAACCATCATTCATTGTGTACAACACATATAAATGGCATATTTAAGTTAACTGAGTAACTACCCTGCCCCATGTTATGAATAAGGGTTTTAATTTGTGAGAATAAAAACTCCTACTTCATAGGCTCAAAAGGGTTGACTAGGGATTAACTTCCTTATATCTCCACTATTTAGGAATTGAAACAATGCCTGTACATCGTCAGCATAGTCTGTTCAAAAGCATACTGCATAAGATTATGGTATTGTTTTCGTCATCCTCCCTCTACAGGCTTATAGCTTTATCAGGAGTTAAATATCACAAGATAGAAATGAGAAGCATAATTCAAAATATAGTGGAACGAATGGATTACTTCAAGACAAACATATGCAATGCATTAATGAAAACAAAAGTTTAACATAATAGTAAGTGTTCAAACAAATAAAAGAAATTACAAATGAAAATTCAAATGTTGTCCCATCCGGTTGGCTGAATGTCCTCAATTGCAATCTGTGAACTTTGAGGAGCAGTATACTTCACCATGAAATCAAATTTACCACTTGGATATCCCAAGGTGCCCCATATCTCAACAGGAACAGGTAGGCTTTCTTTCTTGCAACCTTGGGCAACTTGTCTTGCAGCTTTGGTGTTTGATGGACGATAGTAGAATTCAACTTGACCCTCTGGAGTAACCTCTAGGATTCCTTCGTCAATCAGGTCTTGAATCTTTTTCTTCAATGCCCAACACCTATTAGTATCATGTCCAGGACTGTTGGAGTGGTACTCACACCTTGCCCTGGGATTATAGCGAGGAGAGGATGTTTTAGGATTTTGAGGAGGATTTTCCAAGGAAATTAGCTTCATCTCCAACAAGCATTGCAGAACTTGTGACATTGGAGTGCTGAACTTGATAAACTGCCTTCTATATTTCTTGTGTTGAGGTGGATTAACCTTATCAGGTCTTTCAACAGAAGAACAATCAATGGCAACCTGTCTCTTACCCTCTTTTATCCTCATCCTCCTTTCAACCAAATCAGCTTGTTTTAATGGAGGTTCACTGACAATTAGATCCCTGACTCTATTACTTTGAAGTTTGTGGATAAGGGTCCTTAGCTCTTCTTGCCCCTGAGCTAAACTTTGGATAAGAGCCATTTGGCCATTCATCTGGATCCTCATTCCTGTCATCTCAGCTTGTAGTTGTTTTAGTTGATCATCCTTTTTGTCCTCAGGATTCTTCTTCTTAGCCAGCAGTGTCTTCAATTCATCCTGCCCCTTGGACAGGTTCAAGATCAGCTCTTGGAACTGTGCATTTTGTGCCTGGAGATCCTTAACTGATTATTCAAGAGCCATTGCTGAAATAAACAGCGAGAAGATGAGAAACCTGTGCACAATTATAAACCTGTGATGCAATGAAATGATATGTGAATGCATATGCAATGTTTTCAAGGACCGCAAGATTTAAATTTGCTTAAACAAACAAGAAAGTAAACTTTTATTAGTAATAACTTGTTTTGCCTTTTAGGCTTACAAAAATGAAAATGAAATAAGTACAAAAGATGGGGTTTTAAGTCTCCCATGGACGTTTCCTCTTTGTATTGAGGTATGAGTTGAGGTTTCGTTCCTCGTAAAGTAGCTTTGTTAGCTCCAGGATCTTTTCTTGGCTTGCTTTGTAATGAGCCTCGAAAGTATCCCTTTGCTCTTTCAGTTGGATCCATGATCTCTGCAAGTCTTCCATATCAGTAGGCATGTCTGGGTGAAGGATGGTATAAGCTGTGTCTCCTTCAGCAACAGGTTCCATGGTAACTGGTAGGACGGCAGGCTATGGCATCATGAGTGTCTGAGCACGAGATCGTACCCATCTGAGATAAGCCTCCATAGGAATAGTGTACTTAGGCTCCAGTGTCTTGCTGTCAACCTTGTTTACCTTTCCCCAAGCTCGTATGAATCTCTGACGGTAACCCTGAAGATCGTTGTCCTAGTCAAACACAATGCCCTGAATCAACATGTCATGTGGGCCATCGCTTCGAGCGTAACCAAACTGTCGTAAAGCTAGAGAGGGGTTGTAGGTGATGCCTCCTCTTATGCCTAGAAGTGGCACATTAGGAAACTCCCCACAACGGTCAATGATGGTGACATTCTCCATAGATCTGGAGCACCAATGGATATCTGAGTGAGAAAGTGACATGATCCTCTTGGAACATCTAAACCCTTGCTCATTCTTCATTACGGAGCGAGGAAAGTGAGAAATAAACCACCTAGAAAGTAAAGGTATGCAGCACATCAAAGTTCCTCTTGCCCTTGTAGTACGGGTATGAAGAGAATGTAGAATGTCTCCAAGCAATGTAGGAACTGGATTGTGACTCAGGAATATGTTGATGGCATGAACGTCTATGAACTGATCTGGATTGGGGAACAATACTAAGCCATATATCAGCAAGGCTAAGACCTCCTCAAAAGCATCATAGCTCATGACCTTCAAGAACATCTGAGCTTTATCCATTAATACCTTAGCAAGAATACCCTTGACTCCACTTCTCGTTTCTAGAACAATGTCAGACTTCTTCAGATGTAGGGCTGCAGCAATAACCTCTGGTTTGGGCTCCTTCTCCAAGCCTGTGAAGGGTCTTTGATCAAGAACAGGTATACCCAGAAGCTTAGAGAACTCCTCCATGGTAGGGACTAACTGATAGTCGGGGAATGTGAAACAGTGATGTTTAGGATCAAAGAACTGAAACAGAACACTCATCATGTCTTCATTGAACCCTGAAGTGACTAGATCCAATAGGTGACCATGTCTCTTGATGAACTGGGAATGATCAGACACTTGAGAAACCAACTCTTTAAGCTTGGCAGGTATGCCCACAAAGTTGATCCTGATGGTGTTTCTACGAGCAGAAGCCATGACCTGCGACAAAGAACAAAGATAAATCCCTTGGTCCTTGAAATGGTTAGGGAAAATGCTATGCATATGATGCATGATGATGTCATGATGTTATGCTCAATCACAAACATGTGGCACACACAAGCAAGTCACACAATAGCCCTAGGTTTAAAGGCTTGCATGCGGTTCAAAGGTAAGTACCCTCCCCTGAAGTTAGATGGTTCATCCTGTCCTACAAAAGTAACCAGGTTCTAAGGGATCTCAATATCATTGATCCTTCACAAGGGTGGTTGTTCAGAAGGCAACTTACTTGCCAACCAAAACCCTCCAAGTTTAAGATCTCAATGAGTGTAGTATCGAGTGTCAACCAACTTCAGTCTGCACTAAAGCCGGCTACCTCACTACTTTTCTAAAGGCCAAGATGGGATAACTAGGGTTCTAAAAGTTAGTTAGTGCATTGACAACATATGGCAGCCTCATATTATCCTCAACTTGACTTAAGGAACATAAGCACCAACCAAGAAGTCACACTAACTATGGCCACCAGATCAACCATATCGGTATACGCCGTACAGTTTCCTTGGTCTATTGCCATTTACCTAAGGTACAATAGATCCGAGTTAGGATCTTTCACACATAAGAGCATCCCAACAATGTAAAGTAAAGCAAACAAGGCACATAATATTAAAGTGATCTAATTCCTAAGGGTACCCCTCTTTAATTTAAATCCCCAGCAGAGTCGCCAGTTCTGTAACACGGTGGGAGAACTGACTTTAAGTTATGTTGCGGATAGCAAGAGTCGCCACCGACTTTTATTTTATCCAAAAGGAAAGGGTATAAAAGAACAGGAAAGACCTTAAGAGATATTTTTGGGTCCGGGGGGTAGGTTATGTAAAGGGAAGGTGTTAGCACCCTTTACATCCATGGTTATCCATGGGCTCTTAGTTACTTAGCTCACTTTAAATTGTTTTTTTGAAAGTGTAGTGTGTGAATAGAAAAATTTTCAGAATAGTTCATAATGATCCATGTACGGATGCGTAAAAACTTGTTTTTTGAAAATTTGTTTGAAATTTGTTAAGTGTGAAAAATTTTGAAGTGAGCAAGTACATAAGAGGAACCTACCCTAAAGTTCTAAGTCTTTCTTGTTCTTTATCCTTTCATTGGTAAGACTATCCCTACTATTAAGGAGTAGGTAGTCATTACCTTGGATGTGAAGGGACAAACGTAGGGTCATCGTATGGTCATAGAAAGCAACTTTGAGGGGTGTCTTTAGCAATTCGTAGGGACTATCATCATTTATTCGAAGGGACAAGATCATTATTCCGTAGGCAATCTCGAAGGGACTTGATCTTTTAAACTGTAGGGACTTGATGATTTTTATGAAGGGACTTTGCTTAAGACACCCCTATATTCGAGGGACTTGACCATGTTTAAGGCAACTGAGAGGGGTAACTTAGGAAGTGCAAGATGGCGATTAAAGATCGACTTACGTGTGTGAGTGTTTATATTCGGGTATTTATCTTATTTTAATTATCTAAGTTCAATTTAATTACATATAAGTTATACACACCCTAAGGTTACTAACCATATAGTTAAATATTTACAAAGAAAATAAAGACGGAAAAATAAATCTACAAATTATTACAAGGCTTTGGCAGATACATAATAGTCGGATAAGAATAAATTATAAAGCAAGAATAATAGATATAATAAAATAATAAATAAGCAATAATAATAATAATAATAATAATAATAATAATAAAGTAATTATAATAATAATAAAGTTAAAATAAATTAAAGAAATAACAATTAAAATATTTAATTAAAAAGAAAAAGTTTAGGTTAGACAAGTTAGATTTTTTTTTGAAGTTATTAGAATTGATGAAAAAAAAGGGAATTAAGTTTAGAGAAAAACAATTAAAGATTATTGAGAAAACTTTTAATTATTTACACTATATGATTATTACTATTATAATAAAATACTATTAATATATAAAATATTATTGACAAAAAGTTATTGAGAAATTTTTAGAGAGAAAAAATTAATTTAATATGTACAAAATAATAAAAGAGTTAGTATTTACAAAATAAAGATTTATTGTTATAAATAAGTAATAAAATAAGTTTATAAAAATAATTAGCATTTATTTACAAAAAAAAATATAAAGATTATAGAAAAATATTAAATAATTAATTTAGTAGGTTTTCACGCCCTACATTACTAAACCACGCAGTTAATATAGGATCAATGACAGAAATTTAAATGGCAGAAAAATAAAATGGCAGAAAATAAATGGCAGAAAAATAAAATGGCAGAAAATAAAATCCTAACTATTACAACGCTTTGGGACAATTACATAATAAACATGGCGAAAAATAAAACTGAAAATATTACAAGTTAAAACTCAAAATATTACAAGGGCGAAGCAATTACAGTGTATGAATAACATAAACATGAGCGAAAATAAGAAATAATAACATGTTTGTTAAGGTTTGTGGAAAGGTTTATGGTTTAAAGGAAATAACACGGTTAAAGTTTATGAGAAAGTTTTAAGGTTTACATGAAAAATTAAGGTTTATGAAAAGTTTGAGGTTTATATATAAAAAAAATAATTAGTTAATTTTCTAAAAAACATATATAAACAAATATTGATAATAAAAATTTTAAGTTTAATTTTAGGTAAACAAAGAAGTTTAAAAAAAAACTAGATATAACTATTAATTTAAAACAAAAGAAATAATAACTAATATTATAAATTGATTTATGAAATAAGTAATTATAGTAGGAAAAAAAATTAAGAGGTTAGTTAATTAGGAAATTAGAGAATTAAAGGGACTAGAGAAAATTAGGAAAAAGAATGAAAAACCCATGTTTCTTTGTCAAAATGCCCTCAAAATTACCAGTCTTGCCTTCTTGACACTAAAAGGCGCGCACATGTGAATGTACCTGAAAAATAGTTATTATATAATAAACTTGTTTCTTTGTCAAAATGCCCTTAAAATTACCAGCTTTGCCTTCTTGACACTAAGACACGCGCGCACATGTGAATGTACCTGAAAAATAGTTATTATATAATAAAACAAAACGTATATAAAAAAAAATGGTTGAGGCAAAATCGTCAAGGCTTAGGAAAAAAATCAGGGTAGTTAGTTATGGAAAAAAATGTGCAGATCTAAATATATGTGTATGAATAACATAAAAATGATATGAATTCAAAAAGAAACAAAGATGTTGCTAACGCAAAATTGCGATCATCGCAACTATATCGGATCAACACAAATGTCACGCATCATACACCCAGATGTGAAAATAGCGTATCGACACGATCCGATCTGAATAATCTAAAATATATATATATATATATAAACTCGTATTAAGAACATAATAATAAAAAAAGGTGTCACAAAATAAATTTATATATAAACCATAACATGGTTTATCACCAAAAAAACATATACACGTTAACATATACATATGTTTGAGACATGTGTGTTAGGAAGAACATGATGATAGAACCAATGATAAACAAACAGACCATATACAGTACAAAGAATAAAAGGAGGTTTTTTTTCTCCTTGAGGCAAGAATTTTTCCGTATTGTGGTTGAGAGAGGAGTGATAAAAATGAGAAAAATGAGAGAGCTCTTATGTGTAAAACAACATGTATTTATAGATTAAGAAAATTAGGTTAAAATTTTTAAAAGGAAATAAAATTAGTCTTAATCCCTATTGATTAAAAAATATTTGAAGAAAAGAAATGTTTTTGGTATTTATTATGATTTTTTTTGAAATTTTTTCCATAAAATAATGATTTTAATGAAAAAATCATATTTTTAAAAATGCATTAAATGCAAATACGAAAATTAAAAAATTAAATAATTAAAAAATGCTATTTTTGTGATTTTTTCATAAAAAATAAAAATAGGAAAAGTTATTAGTAAAGGAAAAAATTAAAAAAATTAAAAAGAGCGGAAGGTGGGATTTGAACTCACAAAATCTCACAATTATATCCCTTATACCCATCTTTCTACCAATTGTGCTATTTTATTTATTCGAAATAAAAAAGCACCAGAAAGCATATGAAGCGGGTCAAAATTTGGGGTACGACAAGTGTAAGGAAACCTTGTGAATCAACTTGTCTCAAATATGTGAGGGCAAATTTTGGGGTACAACACATATTATAATCATGTTTGATCATTGCATCTTTCATTTGCCATGTTGTATGTCATTTGCACTCCATAACTTTTCATGTGCATCCATGTTTCTAAGCATGCTTCTCTTGCATCCATATGTTTGTATGATCATTCCCATACCTTGCCTCATGTTTGCATCCTCTCATAGCATCATTAACATCATACTTATACTTCTGGTTTTGGTTTGCATCATTGCATTGCATCTCATTTTGCATTGCATTTCATTTCTTTACTAACTTTTCAGGTGGTAAGTTGTATTGAGAAGTGAATTTGCCTTCACTTCTCACATTCTCTTTTCATCTCTTTCATACTTCCTTTGCTGAATTTTGTGTGTATTAGATTGAGCTTGCTCACTCTTGTTCATCTTATCTTCTTTCTTCAAGCAACTTGTCTTCTTAAGTGAAGCAAGTTGTTTTGCTTCTCTTTGCTCCTTTCATCTGTTTCTCTCCTTGGTGGTTCCTTGAAGATTTCTTTCTTAAACCCCACAAACCCTAGGAATGACCAAGCATGATAACAATTAGGGTTGATTAGTCCCCCACTTAGCTTTTACCTTTGTGTCTCTTTGAGTCTTCTCTTCTCATCTCATAATCAGGGACTAAACCCTAAAGGCTTTAAGGCTTTGTGATTAAGTTTATGTCTGCATCCTTCTATTAGGATGGAGTGTATAAGTTTAATCCTAAGTGTTAAACCCTTAATGTGTTTAAATACTTTAATCAATTCACCTAATAATCACTAAGACATCAAGCTTGTAACTTGGGCCTTGCATTAGGGTTCTAATTCTTCCTTAATTGGTTAAGAAGGACTAACCCTAGTGTTAATGGACAAGTCCCCCTCAAGTTATCTTACAAACCATAAAACTCATTTCTTCATCTTACCATTAACTAAAATCCATTTAATAAAGGCTTTGTTTTGTCATGAGGTTAATCCTTAATCATGGATTAAGTTGAGGAACTTTCCTCAGCTTAAACATTCTCATCTATTATCCTTCTATTGGGATGGTGTAATGAGTCTGTTTAATCCCTGATTATGGCTTAATCTCATTACTCAACACTAAACAAAAACAACAAAAACATCTAAATAAATACAAGTAGGTTAATGATCTTAATCCTACATCGTGGTGATTAAGTGTGAGATGCTGACTTCACACTTAAGGTATTCTCATTACCCCTAATCAGAGGGAAGATGTGATGAGTTTACTAACCCATTGGTTTAGGCTTAAGCTCATTAACTTATGACAAATCTCCAAAAGCAATAAAAGACTGAAAACTCAAAAACAAACAATAATCGTCTCCTCCAGGATTCTTTTCTCACCTCATTCAATCACAAACGAGAACTCGCTTCTTCCGTCTAATGCAAGACAGTTTGCACCTGAGCCAGACAGGTCATACACTTGAGCATAGACAAGCAAGCAGTTCACAAGTCATTTATCTTTCAGTCTCTTTGGGTCGAACTACGGTGTTCTGACTTCCTCATTGCACGAGAGGATACGTAGGCATAACTTAACAGTTATCGAACAAAAGTCTCTGTATATTCCCCCTCTTTCCAGCTCTATTCTTTTAGCCTCATAATCTTGAGCATTTCATTCTTGTTCTTACACTGACACTTCACTTATACACTTCACTTCTCTTACACTGACACCTGTACATCCTTTTCCAGCTCTTTTATACACAGATTGCACTGACACTACCCCTTTAAAACACAAATCTTTTAAGCGTGGATCCCGTCGAGTACGGCGGACAATCTGGGTGCTAATACCTTCCCAGGTTGTAACCAACCCCCTTTCTCAGTCTCTCTGGTCCGCAACCGTCTTATCCATATCTTTCTAGGTCTATGCAGCATTACCTTTCCTCTGGGATAAAAATGCCTAGCTGGCGACTCTTGTCTTTTCTGAGTTCACCCCTGTGTGTTCTCATTCCTCTTTTTGCCGACCGTTCGCGTCTGTACCCCTCTTGACCTTATGTGTCATTTTGGTGGGAGCGACAGCTTGGCGACTCTGCTGGGGACACCCTTATACTGTAACCAGGGCTTCTGGTTCTTTTTGTGGGTTCCTCCTAGCGCTTGTTTGATTTGTGTTTACTGAGGTGTTATATGCTAATTGTGTTTATATAGTTGCTTTATTTACTGCTTTATGTACAGTTATTTATTGCCTTCTTTACGGCTTTATATATCATATTGTCATACTATCATCTGGCTGGATCTGGTTTTTACTTTGGTGGGTGGGGTTCTACTGAGAGTTTAAGGTCCTATACCTGGGACCTGAGTGACACCTAGGCTAGAGTGGTTCATGTTCTTTCCCATTCCATTTCGGTCTGGTGCGGGAATATGAAACACGGTTCAGATGTGGGTTTCTTCTTGAGAACTCTGTGCTACAGATTTCCTGTAGTGCTGGGGCTATCTGGGAAGCCTGCTAAGTCTGGATGACCTTTATTATTGACCTTCAGAAACTGAGGTGAATTAGAGGAGGATCTTTTATGGTTATTGTAAACACTGTACCTCCGGGTTAGAAGTGTTTACACTTCTCATAACTGATCCAAGTCTGAGGATCCTTGTTTTAGAACATCACTTGTGAGGGGTTTGGGCTGTTTACAGGTTTACAGGAACCCTTGGCCACATCATACCCTGTTACCTATTGTGTTTAAGAATGATCCACTTTGGACAGTTCTTGTGATTTAACCCAGGACATGTGACTCTTTATTTGAGTCCCTGTAAACTCATATTTTCGACAGGGTGAAATTTAGGGTTTGAGGTCATCTCTGTCGAAGAATAAGGAAAGAAAAGAAATTCAAGAGATGCTGGCAAAGTCAAAAGCTCCGATGCTTCGACAAAATGGCAAGTATTATTCTGGCAGGATAAGTTTGAAAAGTTATTTGTAGCTAAGTATTTGACAGAAGAAGAGGGTCTTTCGACGATTTCGACAGAAGAGGATTTTTGACAAAAGACAGTATTTGATAGATGCTGAAAGAGTGGTTTCTGCTTTAAGGGTTTCGACAGATTGAAGGGGTGCAAGGTTTCGTCACCAAAGAAGGGAATTCAAATTCAAAAGGTTGTAACCTTTGATAGTTGGACACATGGAAGTTTCAGAGAAGAAAATTGCATGCAGGCTGACACTTGTCATTTAGTTATAGTTTTTCCGTTCTAAGCAGTTATTTTGTTTGTATATAAATAGGATAGTTTGTGTTTAGAATAGGTGTGTGAAAATTGATACAAAATTCCTGTAAAATACTCTAAGTACCCAGTGTGAGAGAAAATGAGTTTGATATTTGGAACCATGTACGTTTGAACACCATTTATATTTCAAAGTTATTTAAATTACTTGTTTATTCATCAAGTTTATGTCATTTTTAAACTTTATTTACTGTTTTCTGCAAGTTATAGCCTTCGACATTTTCTTCTTATCTTTGTTTAAAACTTTCAACTTTATTTCATTTTAAATTTAAACTTTACTTTACTTGTAAAATCAAAGTTCTTAACACTTTGACAGTATTAACAAAACAAACCATAAATCAATCACCAACTCTAAGAATAGTTCGACAGAACCAATGCACATGTGTCCCAGGACTTGTTTGGTTGGTCCTGCAAGTAACCCAGTTTTCTGAAGAAATTGGTTAACCAGAGGTTGTTCGCCAGAAATCACGGCGAACAAATTGGCACGCCCAGTGGGACTTGTGCATTTGATAAAATCTAATAGAGAACTTCTTAGACAAATTGTTCCTTGCTACGTTGTATGATTCTTAGAAGCGGTAAACTAGCCGTAACTGACGTAGAGAGACCAAAGAGAACAAGAAGAAGAAAGATGGTTAACTTGCCAAATACTTCAAACAATCCTGACGAAACAATACCAGCTTCCAATCCTATCCCTTCGTCAGGAACAATACCAGCGTCTGGCCCTGTTTTAGAACAAATTAGGCCTCCTTTGGGGGATTCCATACCAACGGGTTCAGGATCTCAGAATGCGCCTAGTTCTTCCACCATGGGACACGCCAGACCCTTTGGAACCCCTCCCCCTGGAGGAAATACATTCAGGCCATATCTGAATTATTCTCAGCCTTTGACTGGGAGGGAACAACCATATGGAATTCCAACTTCAATGATGGCAAGCCTACATAATTCGTCACCATTATTCTCTGATGCTATGGCTCAAATGTCATCACCATTGCAGGGATCAGGATATGGTGGAAATGGAAATAGAATGAATCAAGTTCCACCAGGTTTCCATATGCCCACTATGACAAACCATTCTGCACAAGTAATTCGTCAACAAATGGATGAAAGCAATCATGATATGGTGCAGGCTTTGACGCAACAAATGGGAGAAGTGTTCAATCCCTTAATACAAAACACTACCCAGACAAACCAAATATTGGCAGAACAGATGGCACGCATTGCTGACTTTTTTGGAGTCCCGCAAGCACAGCAAAGAATGCAATTAAATCAGAATCCTGCCAATAGGGTTGTCGAAGTGGAACTTACTATAAACCAAAGGCCCTTAGGAAACCCTCATGAAAATCCCAGGGGGCAAGAGGTGATAGTCGAACAGCCTAATGTAGAAGAGCCTATTCGACAGGAACCAAGAAGAATAATAGTCCAGAGAAACCAAAATGCTGATGAAATATTACAGCAGAGAATGCGTTACAATAACATGCCTGTCGAAAATAATATTGCCACCATGGTTGAGAGAATAATGGCACAAAATGGAGTAAACGTAGGATTACAAAGGCCTAGTTATACTTCCCCCTTGTCTGAATTTGTCTTACAACAAGAATTACCACCAAGGTGGAAAGTCCCCAAATTCACAAAATTCTCAGGGGATACTAGTGAGTCCACCATAGAACACGTAGCACGTTATTTGATAGAGGCAGGAGAGATTTCTAATAATGAGAACTTAAGGATGAAATATTTCCCAAGTTCTTTGACAAAAAATGCTTTCACTTGGTTTACATCTCTTCCTGCAACTTCAATCTTCACTTGGACCCAATTAGAAAGATTGTTCCATGAACAATTTTATATGGGACAAACCAAGATAAGTTTGAAAGAATTGGCAAGTGTTAAAAGAAAATTTTCTGAACCTATAGATGACTATTTGAATAGGTTTAGATTATTAAAAGCCAGATGCTTTACGCAAGTGCCGGAACAAGAACTAGTCGAAATGGCTGCAGGGGGTCTAGATTATTCCATAAGGAAAAAATTGGATACCCAGTATTTGAGAGACATGGCACAACTGGCAGACAGAGTGAGGCAAATAGAAAGACTAAAAAATGAAAAATTTAGATCAAATAAAAACAAGAAGGAAAGAGTGGCCTATGTAGGAATAGTTCAAGAAGATGATTATGATGAAAACGAACCAGTCATTTTCGACCAGCAAGAAATTGATCTGGCAGAATTAAAACAAGGCCCTCCATATTCTTGTAAAGTTTTAGCCCCGTCGAATGGAAAAAATCCAGTCGAAGTGGAAAAGAATGACAGGTTCCCTAAAAGAACCTATACATTCGACGTCACCAAATGTGATGAAATATTTGATTTATTAGTCAAAGATGGTCAGTTAATAAAACCAGCAGGCACTAAGGAGCCTCCTGTAGACCAACAGAAAAAGAGAGGTTTTTGTAAATACCATAATTTCTTGGGTCATAAAACTTCTCAATGTTACCTTTTCAGGGATCTTGTCCAGAATGCAATCCAAAATGGAAGGCTGAAGTTTGGAGACAAAGCCAAGCAACAGATGAGGATTGACTCCAATCCCATGCAGGTTGTGGAGGCCAATTATGCTGAACCAGAAATGGTAAATGTGGTCGAAATGGAGATCATGGCAGAGGAAAGTTTTGAAATGGTAGAAGTTACTGAAAGCTTCGACACCAACTTCACCATGATAGAAGCTGTTGAAGGTTTCGACACCCATGTAAATGTGGTGGAAGAAAGTGACGATTTTGCTGACCAGGCTGAGGAAAAAGAAGTCAAAGTTTCTGAAGACTTCGACAGTAAGAATGCCATTGAAACTACTAAAGGTTTCAACGAAAGAAATACAGTCAAAGTGGGAAGAAGCTTCGACAGGAAAAACTATGAAAGAGATGTTGAGCAGGGGGTGATCTGGGACACTCTAGGAGTGTCGAATGGGAAGTTCGATTTCATGGTGAAATATTCAGCACCACCAAGCTCCAAAACAAATATCAACAAAATCAAACCCACAGGATGGGGAGATTCTTTCAAAAATGATGACAAAGAGGAGGATAACAAAACACTCACTGTCCAAAAAGAGGCCACTGAGGGCCTTGACCAAGATGAGATCAAGACAACAGGGACTGATGACAATTCCCTTACTGTCGAACCAATAAACAGTGGTACCATCAGAACTGAAGAACATCCTGTCGAAAGTGTTGCACACTGCTGCAAATACATCTATAAGGGTTTACACCCAAAAGGCAGTGTAAATCAGTCAAAGGAGAATATCCCAGAGGAAATGATGCTAGTCGAAAAAATGAACAAATTGAAGATTACAACTGAACAGAATGCTGGGATTCATATGGTGGAAATCACTCAAAAGGTAGGACCAGACACCAACAAAGGAAAGAAACGTCAAGAGAAGCATCAGAAGCTGGTTTATCCAGAAGAGAACGAAAGTCTTGTCGAATTCATCCAGAGGTGTCAAAGGAAGAACGCAGAAGTTATGCTTTGCCCAAGATGCAGTGCTGTGTTCGACAGGAAAGCAGCTGATGACTTAGAAGCAGCAGAAAAGACCCAAAGGAAAAGAAACTGGGGAACAGTCCCACCCACCAGAAACGAAAGATTCGACCCAAGAAGAGGGAAGCATCACATCCAAGGAGTGGGAGAAAGACGTTTCAACACTTATAAACCATCCAACAGGCCAAATGATGACAAATGGGTTCAGCCTATAAGGGATGCCCAAGGTCAGAAGAAATGGAAGAGTTTTGAAGTGAGTAGGGGTCCCTCAATGGAAGTAAAAACGGAGGCGAAGCCAAAGTACGTCTCTGAGAACTACAAAGGGAAGAATCCTATGTCCAGGTCCCAATGGAGAAGATTCCAAAGGCAGAAGAAAATTGAAAAAGAAACTGTAGAACACAAAGGGGTTGGACAGAAGGAAGCTGAATCAAGCAAGTATGTGCAGATTACAAGCAAAGGGAGGCTTCTGGCAAAAGAGGAAACCCCTCAGAAGAATGGATCTAGTGACACCACAGAAGTGCAGAAAACAAACAACAGAATGTCAGTGGACGAAGAGGTTACAGATGACTTTAGTTCAGAATCAGATGCCTCTTTCGATGTAACCTGCAATGTGGTTTCTGTGCTACCCAGAGACTATGACAGGATAATGGAAGTCGAAGACGAAGAGGATGACATGGCAGATGACAGCATAGGCCTGAAGCCTGTATGCTACTACATAATGAACAATGGCTGTGTCGAAGAGCAAAATGCTTTCTTCGAAAAGCCAGATGATGCAATGAAGGCTCACTAAAAGCCTCTTTTCATAAAAGGAAAGGTAGAAAACGTGGGGGTCAACAAAATTCTGATAGATGGTGGAGCAGCCGTAAATTTAATTCCTCATTACATGATAAAGAGGATTGGAAAAGATGACTCCGACACTAAGCCTCACAATATGGTGTTGTCCAACTTTGAAGGTAAAGTAGGGACAACACTGGGAGTAATACAACTGAACTTGACTGTGGGATCCATCACTAGGCCTACAATGTTTGTGGTGATAGCATCAAAGGCAAATTACAACTTGCTGCTGGGAAGGGAATGGATCCATGGGATTGGGGCTGTGCCATCCTCCATGCATCAAAGAATAGCAATCTGGAGGCCAGATGGGATTGTCGAAAACATTGAAGCAGATCAGAGTTACTTCACAGCTGATATGAACAATGTCACTAGTCGTAACTTCGACAAGAACCTAGCCCATATAGCACCATGCAATTCGGCTGCTTTCGACCTAACAGCTTCCGACAATGCTTACCGTTCCATGTACCTCCATCCTACGCATGGTTTCCAGTGGGACAAAGAAATAATTGGGGAGACAAATTACATTTGGGGAACTGCCCATGTCAACCCAACTGGATGGGGGAGTGAATTCAGTGAAAATGACTGAAGTTTCAGCCATGGAAAGGATTTCGGCTTATATGGCCGAAAAACAACTCAAAGCGGCCCTTGAGGCTGAAGTTAGAAATATGGCTGTTGAAGCCAGCACTCAAGTTGTCGAAGAACAACATCCTCAAGAAGATATTGAGGAACAACACATAGAGCAGAGTTTTGAAGAAGACTCTAATGGCGAATGGCAGAGTCAAAGACTTGATGCCATTTATGATGACGAACCTTTGGGGTTCGAAAAAGATCCAGCCCCAACCAATATGAAAATGGTGGCACAGGATCCTTTAGAAGAGATTAATCTGGGATTGGGGGCAGAGAAAAGGCCTACTTACATCAGTGCCAAGATGAATCCTCAACTCAGAGTCGAAATGATCCAACTGCTGAATGAGTTTAAAGACTGCTTCGCATGGGATTATGACGAAATGCCTGGTTTAGACAGAAATTTGGTTGAATTGAAGTTGCCAATACTGGAAGGGAAGAAGCCAATAAAGCAAACTCCCAGACGCTTTGCACCTGAAATTCTGTCAAAAATCAAAGAAGAAGTCGAAAGGCTTCTAAAATGCAAATTCATTCGTACAACAAGGTATGTCGAATGGATTGCTAATATTGTTCCTGTGATTAAGAAGAATGGCAAACTGAGGGTATGCATTGATTTTAGAGATCTAAACTCAGCTACCCCTAAGGATGAGTATCATATGCCAGTAGCAGAAATGCTAGTAGATTCGGCAGCAGGCCATGAATATTTAAGTATGCTTGATGGATATTCTGGTTATAACCAGATTTTCATTGCCGAAGAAGATGTTCCAAAAACAGCTTTTCGTTGTCCAGGAGCAATAGGAACCTATGAGTGGGTAGTCATGCCCTTTGGTTTGAAGAATGCTGGAGCTACTTACCAAAGGGCTATGAATTCTATTTTTCATGATTTCATTGAAACATTTATGCAAATTTATATAGATGATATTGTGATTAAATCTGCCTCAGGCTCAGACCATATTAACCATCTTCGACAGTCCTTTGAAAGGATGAGGAAGTTTGGTTTGAAAATGAATCCTCTTAAATGTGCTTTTGGTGTGCAGGCTGGGGACTTCTTAGGCTTTGTGATCCACAAGAAAGGGATTGAAATTAATCAAAACAAAGCTAAGGCCATAATGGAAGCAAAAGCGCCATCGACAAAGAAGGAATTACAGTCTCTACTAGGGAAAATCAACTTTCTCAGAAGGTTTATCTCCAACCTTAGTGGAAAGACACAGGCCTTCTCACCCCTACTTCGACTGAAGAAGGAGGGCTTCACTTGGGGGCAAGAACAGCAAGATGCCTTCGACAAGATCAAGGAGTATCTGGCAAATCCTCCAGTCTTAATATCTCCTTGTCGAAAAAGGAGCATGAGGCTTTACATATCAGCATCTGACAGAACATTAGGAAGCATGCTTTGTCAAGAAGATGAACATGGCGTCGAAAGAGCCATTTATTATCTCAGCAGAGTCTTAAATGATGCTGAAACTAGATATAGTATGATAGAGAAATTATGTTTATGTGTATATTTCTCTTGTACAAAATTGAAGCATTATATAAAACCCATTGATGTACATATATCCTCTCATTTCGACGTAATAAAGCATATGTTGTCTAAGTCTATTTTACATAGTCGAATTGGAAAATGGGCTTTAGCCTTGACTGAGTATTCTTTAAAATATATGCCTCTAAAAGCTGTTAAAGGGCAAGTAGTTGCTGACTTTATAGCTGACCACTCCATATTTGGAGATGAGACAAATTATGTCGAAAGAGAGCCTTGGAGGTTATATTTTGATGGTTCCAGTCATAAAAATGGAACAGGTGTTGGGGTGTTAATTATTTCTCCCAATAAAATTCCAACAAAGTTCAAGTACAAAATAGAAGGATTCTGTTCAAATAATGAGGCAGAATACGAAGCTTTAATTGCTGGACTTGAAATTTTGTTGGAACTGGGGGCAACAGAGGTCGAAATAATGGGTGACTCTGAGTTGGTGATAAAACAATTGACGAAAGAGTACAAATGTGTCAAAGAAAATTTGATCATGTACTTTGTGATAGCCAACAGACTCCTCAAGAGATTCGACAGTGTAGTCTTTAGACACATTCCCAGACTAGAAAATCAGGAAGCAAATGACCTGGCTCAATTGGCTTCAGGGTATAAAGTGTCGAAGGAAAATCTTATGAAAGTTGTCGAAGTGAGAGGAAAAGTTTTATCCACCAGACTATCCCCATCTGATTTGGAGACAATAAGATTGGGATATGGTGATGAAGAAAACTTTGAGATTTTTAATATAGATAATCTAGAGGTAGGAGATTGGAGAAAACCTATCAAAGATTATTTACAAAATCCAAACCAGACAGTCGAAAGAAAGACAAAGTATAGAGCTATAAGTTATGTGCTCTTTGGAAATGAATTGTTTAAAAAGACTGCAGAGGGAGTTCTACTAAAGTGCCTAGGAGAGACTGAAGCTTATATAGCTTTGTCGAATGTGCATAGTGGTGCATGTGGTGCACACCAAGCAGGGCATAAGATGAAATGGCTACTATTTCGACAAGGGATGTATTGGCCAACAATGTTGAAAGATTGTGTCGAATTTGCAAAGGGTTGTCAAGAATGTCAAATTCATTCAGGCATACCTCATGTGCCAGCAAATGAGTTACATTCTATTATAAAGCCTTGGCCATTCAGAGGTTGGGCTTTAGATTTGATTGGTGAAATTCGACCAGCCTCTTCAAAAGGGCAGAAGTACATTTTAGTTGGGGTGGATTACTTCACTAAGTGGATTGAAGCCATACCATTGACGAATGTAGACCAAGAAGCAGTCATAGACTTCATCCAGAAACATATAATGTATAGATTTGGAATACCAGAGACTATAACCACTGATCAAGGATCTGTGTTTACTGGAAGAAATATGCAGGCATTTGCAAAAGAGACAGGTTTTAAGTTGCTTACTTCGACACCTTATTATGCCCAAGCAAATGGTCAGGTCGAAGCAGCCAACAAAGTAGTGATAAGCCTGATAAAGAAGCATGTGGGTAAAAAACCCAGAAATTGGCACAAGACTCTGGATCAAATCCTTTGGGCTTGTCGAACATCCCCTAAGGAGGCAACTAATTCTACCCCATTTAAGTTAACCTATGGACATGATGCAGTATTGCCAGTCGAAATCTGTTTACAGTCAATACGAATTCAAAGGCATCATGAGATTCCATCTGAAATCTATTGGAGTATGATGATGGATGAGTTGGTTGATTTAGATGAGGAAAGGTTACATGCTTTAGAATTAATAAGAAGGCAGAAAGAGAGAGTCGAAAAGTTTTACAACAAAAAAGTAAAATTCAAAGCCTTTTTAGTAAATGATTTAGTTTGGAAAGTGATCTTGCCCATGGAGAAGAAAGATAGATTGATGGGAAAATGGTCCCCTAAATGGGAAGGACCTTTCAAAATTCTAAGAGTTTTTTCAAATGGTGCATATGAAGTCGAAGAGATAGAAAAAGACAGGAGAGTGTTGAAAATAAATGGAAAGTACTTAAAAAGGTATAAACCAGCATTGCAGGAAATAAAAATAAGAACAGAATAAAATTGCAAATAAAACTTGTCTTCGCCAAACAGATGGCGTGAAATAACATTACATATGAAATGGCTAAAAATTCTTAAACAAATAAAATTTCCTAATTCCTATTACAAACTACTGTCGAAGGAAGGTAGCTTTGAGTTCGTCGAATTTTTTCTTCTGAAGCTGAATTCGACGCTCGCAGAGACTCTTGCTGACAGTCAATTCATCAATTTCCATGTGAAGTTGTTGGGCTGATTCTGCATGTTGGAGCCCCTTCTGGAGTTCACTGTCGATTGCCTCTTGATTGGGCTGCTGGAGAGTGGCATGGCGTTCCTTCTCTTGGATGATTTTCTGTTGAAGTTCAGCAATCTGAGTCTGATAAGCCTGGATGTTGTTTTCACACTCAGCAGCAGCTTTGGTGTATTCGTCAGAAAGCTTATTCAGTTCTGAGATTTTTTCTGTCGAAGAAGCCACAATATTCCATTCTGAAACTTGTTCTTCAGATTTGGCTGTAATATTCTGAGAAAATTCCTTCTGACGAATCAAATCAGCACTTACAGAGTCAATTAATGACATCAGGTCCATCACCAGACGGCTCTCTTCAGTCGAAGCCTCCAACAAATTGGCCTGTTTCAGGATTTTCTTCAGATCATACTGGGCAGAAGGATTTTCAGCCAGGGTCTCAAACAGGTCCACCCCAAGGATTTTTGTTTTGATTTCGTCCATGATGACATTGATGGGTTGAATGTCAGAAGTGGCCCCTGAAGCTGTCGAACCACTGTGAGAAGAATCTTGGAAGTTATACCTGGAGTTGAGTAGGGTTTTTAAATATTCCAGAGGCTTTCTAACTTTCAAACTTTCAATCTCTTCGTGTGACAAGCTCGTCAAATCAGTGCCCAAAGGGGTTTCTGCAGGAATTTCTGATGAAGTAGGAACAGTATGGGAAGTTCCTCCAAGGCTCAAGTTGACTCTTGGTTGATTCGACAGATCAACCTCTTCTTCGACATTCTCTTTATCAGCTTCTGTGGTATCAGTTGGATCTTGAGCTTGTACATCCTAACCAAGAGCATCTTCGTCAGTTTCTGGTGCAGCAGCTGGTATTTGAGTTGGTGCATCCTGGTCTGGAGTTGTTTTTTCTTCTGCAGCAAGGTCTGGTCGAAAAGGAGAGTGATTGCCAGAGGATTCAGAGTCACTGAGGTTGAATTCGTCCAGAGTTTGAGGTCCATAGACACCTGCATCTGGGGTGGCGTCTTCTTGGAGCCTTTCAGCCAGGGTCTTCTCAGTGTCGGAAGGAACAATTTCTTCTTGGATTGTAGAGGTCTCTTCGACATCAATAACAACCTACAGAAAGCATAAAAGGGAAGTATAATATAAGAATATATGCAGTCAAGATTAGGAATGTTGTTGGTCGAAGTAAATACCTGAGGAATCTCAGTGTGGACACTTGAGTCTCCACTTTTTTCACTCCTTGAGGGAATTTTGTTGATTGGACTTGCAGGGGGAGTTCGTCTGTGAACTATGGATCTTTGAGATGCCACTGTTTTTATTCTCAGACCTTTGTTTCTTTTTAAGGGTTGAGGTTCGGGAGATTCATCCTCAGACTCTTCGACACTCATTTCCTTTTCCTCTTGTTTCCTTTTCTTAGCTGGTGTACGAGTGACCTGCAGTAAAAGAAGAGGCATTCAGTATAAAAGAAGATTGAAGAAGCATGAATAAGGTGTTTTTCTATTTGTCGAAACCTTCTTGGTTGTTGTGGGAGATTTTTCGACTGTTTTAGAAGAGGTTCCTTCGCCAGTAGCTTTCTTGACAATTTTGACAGCTGAAAGAGAAAAATGGCATGAACATTGATATGAAAATAAAAGGAGTTAGAATTAAAAAGAATAATGTAATTTCTTCGACACCTTCAAGAATGGGTTCTTCGACACTAATTTGTTCTATCCCAACATGAAGGTGCCCAGTGTAGTTGCCCAAGTGATACTTCGTCGGAACCACACGTTCGGCAGGTTTTTTGATGGATTCGCGAAGCAGTTTTAAATCAGATCCACACACAAACCAATCTGGAAATGGAGGGCTCAAAGCCACACCAAATTCTACAAAAGGGAGTGGAGGGAATTTTGGAGGAAAAGTTGTGAATGCAAAGTTGTATCTAGCATGTGGTGGGAGAGATGAAGGCACCCCCAACTTATCCAATTTTTCTGTAAACTTTTGTTTTAAAGTTACTGCTGCTTCACCTATGGTTCGACGAAGATCATTGGGCCTGTAAATGGTTTCAAAATATTTTTGAAACTTCTGAATTTCTTTAATGTGTTTGTCTGTACCTTTTTTCTTCTTATCCTGCACAAAGGTAAAAGCGTTCGTCAGGAGAGTAGTGAAGGTTGATACGTCAAAAAATTTGTTGATATAATATTCCTTCCACCAAACGTCGAATTCTTCAGTACAGAGGAAGCTTGGTTGAAAGATGGTGGGGTAAACTTCTAAAGATGAGTCGAAAAATTTGTTGTATAACTCCAAACTTTTGTCAAAGTTTTGAAATGAGTTATAGAATATAATAGCGCCTTTCTTGTGATAAATAGGCTTCGTCTTTGTTTGTATTAATCCAAATTGCCTAGCCACCATGTTGGGTTGGTAAGCAATGAGGGACACTTTGGTGTTGTTTAAACTGTGGTGGGAAAAGAAGTGCCTTGGCATAAGAAAAGCTTCCCAAATGGATATATAGGAATCTTCGTCTTTCTGGTTCTCCACTGGGAGTTGTCTGGTAAACCATCTGGGACCTACCTGTCTGCTGGCAAATGGTGCCATCGAAGGAGAGAACTTGTAGCGTTTGGCGAACATCATGATGTAACCAGTGAATGCTTGTCGAACGCTTATGTTATCATCAGTGGGGGTCAGTTGAACCAACCTAGGCCATTCGACGCGCCTTTCTTTTACTGCTTCTTCGACAACTGGCATTTTGATGGGGATGAAAGTTTCAAAGGTTGCATTCAACCATAGTTGTAGGAGCCAAAAAGGGCCTGTAAGACTAATGTTACCTTTGTCCTTAAGGGTTTTGAGGTTACTTACACTCTCACTCAAGGATTCATAGAGGTTTGCCAAAAGTAACTCACTCAGGCAGAATGCAACTCCATTATGAAGTTGGTTGGCCATGATGACATAACTTCTGGCCACTTGAAGTGACCTAGTACAGAAAACAAATTTGGCTAACCACAGGGTGAGGAAAGCAATGTGCTCTCTGTCGGAGACTTCTTCATTGTCTTCACCTTGGTGATGAGTGATGAAAACAGAGTATCCAGCATGCTTTGTGTCGAAGCCTATGGGGTCTTTGTTTAAATGTTCAGGGTTAAAGATCTCTCCTAGAGGACTAAGGCCAGTAATGGCTGCTATGTCGAATAGGGTAGGAGTCATCATTCCACAGGGTAAATGGAAGGTATTGTAAGTACTATCCCAGAAGTACAAAGAGGCTAACATCATGTTTTGGCAGTAACGGGGACCCTCCTTCGACAGTTGGATCAGGTCATAGATACCAGTTTTCTTCCAGAACTTTTCTTTGGCTTTTTCGACTCTAGTGAGCCACGCTAAGTAGTCGGAGGGATCTTTCGTCAAAGGGGGACTCCTAAAAATCCTAGTTTGGTTCAGATAAGACAGATCTATCTCTGTCGAAGTTATGAGGGTTTCAGGTTCTTTGGATGAGGTTTCGACAGGCTTAGGGGTTTTGCTAGCAGCTATGGGTTTAGAAGCAGAATAACAGGGATAAAATTCTTTCAGACGGTTAGGGTCAACAGTGGGATCAAAAATAGGACCTAACATAGCATGATGGACTCCAGAAACAGAGATGGGAATCATTACCTGTGACCTATAAATGCTTGCTTTCTCCCTTTCATTTGGGGGTTCTGGAAAGTATTGTTGTTGCTGCATTTGTATGGGTCCAGACAGTATGTGAGCAGGAGGAAGATCAACTGTCTTCTTTGTCTTTTTGGCACTGCGACCAGTAACAGTCTTTGGAGGAGCCATTGATAATGAGAAGATGAGAAGTTTGAAGGAGCAGAAGCTTTGAAAGGTTTTGTAATGGAGTTTTTGCGTTTGGGTAAGAGAAGAGTTTTGAGGAGGTGAAAAGAATGAAATGTTGTTGAAGGTGGTATTTATAGAAGATGAAATAAATGAATAATAATAAAAAAGGGAAAATGAAAGGATTTTCAGTTGAAGAAGTGGAGACGTGCGTTTTTGATCTATTGGTGGAAATTAAAAAGTGGCAGTTGGTAGGAGGCCATGATTTAGCTACAATATAGGGTCATGGGAGATTGTGTAAACGTGGGCTAGACATGACGTTTTCATAAAGTGAAAATCATGATGTTTTCTTGGGACTCAACAAAATCTCTTTATAATAAATGTGACTGACAGGAAGTCAAAGGTCATTTCGACAGCAAAAGATATTTCTCCAAGAATAGTCGAAAACATCTTTGCTGGGGGGCAATTTGTAAACTCATATTTTCGACAGGGTGAAATTTAGGGTTTGAGGTCATCTCTGTCGAAGAATAAGGAAAGAAAAGAAATTCAAGAGATGCTGGCAAAGTCAAAAGCTCCGATGCTTCGACAAAATGGCAAGTATTATTCTGGCAGGATAAGTTTGAAAAGTTATTTGTAGCTAAGTATTTGACAGAAGAAGAGGGTCTTTCGACGATTTCGACAGAAGAGGATTTTTGACAAAAGACAGTATTTGATAGATGCTGAAAGAGTGGTTTCTGCTTTAAGGGTTTCGACAGATTGAAGGGGTGCAAGGTTTCGTCACCAAAGAAGGGAATTCAAATTCAAAAGGTTGTAACCTTTGACAGTTGGACACATGGAAGTTTCAGAGAAGAAAATTGCATGCAGGCTGACACTTGTCATTTAGTTATAGTTTTTCCGTTCTAAGCAGTTATTTTGTTTGTATATAAATAGGATAGTTTGTGTTTAGAATAGGTGTGTGAAAATTGATACAAAATTCCTGTAAAATACTCTAAGTACCCAGTGTGAGAGAAAATGAGTTTGATATTTGGAACCATGTATGTTTGAACACCATTTATATTTCAAAGTTATTTAAATTACTTGTTTATTCATCAAGTTTATGTCATTTTTAAACTTTATTTACTGTTTTCTGCAAGTTATAGCCTTCGACATTTTCTTCTTATCTTTGTTTAAAACTTTCAACTTTATTTCATTTTAAATTTAAACTTTACTTTACTTGTAAAATCAAAGTTCTTAACACTTTGACAGTATTAACAAAACAAACCATAAATCAATCACCAACTCTAAGAATAGTTCGACAGAACCAATGCACATGTGTCCCAGGACTTGTTTGGTTGGTCCTGCAAGTAACCCAGTTTTCTGAAGAAATTGGTTAACCAGAGGTTGTTCGCCAGAAATCACAGCGAACAGTCCCCCACCTTGGTTACTGGACTTTTGAACCTCCATCTGGACTCCTTAAACATACATGGACGTATATCAAGGCAGTAATCAGATCCAGCTTGATCACAAACCCTTGCATATCATTTGCATACATCATCATTGCATCATTTAACATTTGTTTATTTGTTTTTCAGGGTATCCACATCATATTTTGGCTTGGTTTTGACCCCTTCATCTGCATAGACCCCTGTTCATCATTTATCTGCTTCAGCTCTCTTCATCAGTTGCCTGCTTCAGCTACCTCCATCATCATCCTCAGCCTATCAGTGGCTCATCTCCAGTACCAGTCTTCATCATCAGCATCTGTTCTCAGCTCTTCATCAGCAGTCATGGCACCCAAGAAGAGCAACATTTCATATCATTTCTTTGAGCCTGTGCTGGCTGGCATCAGGCAGGTCCAAGCACTCATTACTCCAGACCATATCCCATTATTCAGAGAACATTATGGAGGCATCCTTGATATGGTTATGGACTTAGACCCTTCTCATAGGAGTTTGATCCACACTTGCCTACAGTTTTATGATCCTCCTTTGAGATGCTTCACTTTCCAGAATTTTCAGTTGGGACCTCTGTTGGAGGAGTTTTCATCATTGATTGGAGTACCTGTCAGGGGTGGTATCCCCTTCAACCCTGAAATGACTTCTCCCAGCAATGAAGAAGTGGCAAAGGCACTGCATTTAGAACCTACTTTGATTGAGCAGAACATGACTACAAAGGCTGGAATCCCTGGTTTGCACTTGGACTTTATGACTTCTCAGGCCATCCTGATGGCCTCCTTGGGAGAATGGAGGGCAGTTTGTGCATTGTTAGCCCTCAGTATATATGGGGTTATACTATTTGCAGATGAGCCCAAGTTTATCAGCAAGAATGCCATTCATCTCTTCCTTCTGAGAAACCCAGTACCCACATTGCTGGGGGATTTCTATTATTCTGTTCACCAAAGGAATGAGAAGCGGAGAGGGAGGTTGGTGAGGTGTTGTGCTCCTTTGTTTCATATCTGGCTGCTTAAGCACTTACCCAAGACTGATGCCTTCCTGAACCCTCACCAACAGAAGAATTGGGCCAGGAGGCTTATTGCTTTGACCTCAGATGACATCAGATGGTGCACCCAGAGCACCAAAGGCAGAGACATAATTACTAGCTGTGGGCAGTTCCCCAATGTACCTCTGATAGGAGTGAAGGGTTGCATCAACTACAATCCTTTGTTGTTTAAGAGACAGTTGGGCTATGCTTTGGTTCACCCTCCTAGAGTGCAAGACTTGGCTGAAACCCTGTATTGTGAGATAAAACCTAACCTAGTTGTTGTCAGACAAGCATCCTGGGCTTGGGACAACATCCAGACCAAAGGGATGGCCATTCTTGGGAGATGCAATAATGTGGCCTTAGCTCAGTATTATGAATGGTCTCATGCTAGGGCTCAAATTTCTGGGATGCCTTTCACCATTGAGGATGCACCTGGACCATCCACAACACCACCTCCAGCCACTGTCAGCCTGGAGGAATTTGAGAAACTGAAGGAGAGGAATGAGAATCTATCTCAAGCTCTAAAGAAGACCCTCTGGGAGAGGAGCGATGGTCGTCTAGACATTGAGAGGTTGGAGAAGCTTAAGGTGGAGAATCTAGCCAGGATTGAGAAATCAGAGGACTACATCAAGAAATCAAGAGCTGGAGAGCAGATTTTGAAGAATGCCTATAAGGAGGCCCAGTTTCAGAAGGCTAGAACTGATCTTTATCTGAAAGAAAGTCAAGCTAGGTGGGTCAGGATCACTGAAGCTCGCACTCAAGAGGATAAAAGAACTCAAGACAGGATTGAGCAGTTAGAGGCCAATGAGAAGAAGCAACAGGAGGCTTTGCTGGCAGCCCAAAAGGAAATCTCAGAATTGAAGCTTAGGGTTGGTGTGAAGAGGTCAAAGGACCAAGACAGGCACAAGAAGCTGACCACTGCTATTGCCACCAGGAACCTTCTTATCAAAAACATTACAGAGCATCCAGCTGGCCCTATCACTGATTACTTTGGCTTAGATGTTTGATTACATTGCTTGTTGTTATTTCCATTTCATGTACTTTTCTTTTTTTGTATTTTGACCCCTCAGGGGCATATGTTGTAAAAACAAACTATGTATGATCCACCATGTGTAATGTATTTGTAAGTTTGTTTCATTGAGTTTTCTCTCCCTCAAGCAACATCAAAGCATCTTCCTCCGGGTCTGGAAAGGTCAAAACCAAGTGCCAAGCTGGATACCTTGGAAACAAATAAGCATACTGCATGAATACCCATGTCGGAAAGAGAAATGGCCGACATGTTCATGAATACCCTGCAAGGAACATATATTGACAGGCTAGCTGCTTTTTCTTCCACCAGCTTCGCTGACGTAGTTATAGCCGGGGAAAGAATTGAAAGCCTTCTGAAGATGGGTAAAATTTCTGATAATGGTGCAAGTTCTTCCAGTAACTCCAGGAAGCCTTTTGTGGGACCTAGAAGAACCGGTGAAACAAATGCCATTTATGCCAACAGGGGCAGACCTCAGCATGTCCACAGATCAGTAGCAGTTGTCACTATTCCAGCCCCGATTCCTCAGCAACCAGCATATCAACCACCACAACAACCACATTATCAGCAACAAGTTTAGTATCCACCACAAAGAAACTACAACAACAACAACAACAATCAACAACAAAGACCTTTTCAACAAAGACCATCACAGGCAAATAGGGTGATTGATCCTATCCCTATGCCTTATGCCGCTTTATTGCCACAACTCCTGAAACTCAACCTGGTTGAGCTAAGGACATTGGCACCACCAGATCCCTCCAGTCTTCCAAGAAATTATGATGTCAACGCCAGATGTGCTTTCCACTCCAATGCACCTGGCCACAATACAGAGAAATGCAGGGCTTTACAAATGAAGGTACAAGATTTGGTGGATTCTAAAGCCCTCAACTTTGCACCCCCTCCAAATGTCAACAAGAATCCCATGCCCAATCATGGAGGACCAAGAATTAATGCCATTGAGGAAGACAAGCCATCTTTCTTAATCACCAGTGTTGGGCAGATTCAGACACCTCTGGTAGAAATTAAAGCTCAGCTCCTAGAATGCCAGATGTTCCCCGGGTGTGAGCTCGGTTGTGGTTATTGCAACATTTCGGTCAACAGGTGTGATAATTTGAGAAGCGACATAGACGGTCTTATCAAAAGTGGTATCCTTCAGATCACAACATCAACTCCTACAAATCCAGCAATCCCTTTGACAACAATTCCTGACTCTCCTACAACTGCAACAACAATCATTCCAACCAATTCATCAATATCATCAACAATGGCTCCGTCCATCACTTCAACAAATCAGATGTCAACAACCATTTCTTCTACAACATCAGCACCCATTTATTCAACAGAATCTTCTACAACGCTAACAGATATCTCAGCAGTCACCATTTACTATGATCCATCATATGTTCCTCCAAACAACAATTTTCAACAACAAGCAGTGGAATCTCCTGCCAGGTCACCAGTCACCATCTACTACGATCCGCACACCATTTCAGTACCCTCTTCTGCAGCAGTCAGTCCAGTTACCATCACGGTGCCTGGACCCGTTCCATATGAAAGCAGTAATGCCATCCCTTGGCATTATGGCTCTGACCTCTACTGCAACGGAGAAAAAATCACTTTGGATTCTTCAACTTCTTCTCCACGGATTGATAATGTTGGGGGAGGCGGAAGCTTCACCAGAAGCGGACGCCTCTTTGCCTCACAATTGCAAAGACCTAATGCCGAAGCAGAAGCTGCTGCTAAAGCAAAAGGAAAGAGTGTGGTAGTTGAAGAACCAATCATCAAAGAAACTCAGAAGACATCATTTGAGCAAGATGTAGACGAGTTTATGAGAATTATAAAGAGAAGTGATTACAAGGTGGTGGATCAGCTTCACCAAACTCCCTCAAAGATCTCCATATTATCCCTGCTGATGTGTTCTGAAGCTCACAGGAATGCATTACTGAAAGTCCTGCACGCAGCATACGTGCCAGAAGAGATCACTGTTAATCAGCTGGAAACCGTGGTAGCAAATGTCAACACCAGTCATGGACTGGGCTTTACCAATGCTGATTTAACAACTGAGGGACGTAACCACAACAAGGCTTTACATATCACCCTAGAATGCAAGGGAGCTGTTCTATCTCATGTACTGGTGGACACTGGGTCTTCACTCAATGTTCTACCAAAGAAAGCCTTAGTGAAGCTGGAGAATGATGGCTTGGCACTGCGCCCAAGTAATTTGGTGGTGAGAGCTTTTGATGGCTCTAAAAGATCAGTTCTAGGGGAGATTGATCTGCCTGTGATGATTGGCCCGCAGACCTTCAAAATTACCTTCTATGTGATGGACATTCAGCCGGCCTACAGCTGTTTGTTGGGCAGACCTTGGATCCATGCCGCTGGCACTGTTACGTCTACCCTTCACCAGAAGCTGAAATTCGAGTGGGAAGGCCAAATCATCACCATCTGTGGTGAAGAGGACATTTTTGTTAGCCATCTGGCTACGTACAAGTATATTGAGATGGATGGAGAAATCCATGAAACTATGAGCCAGGGATTTGAGGCCCTGAACATAAATGAAGCATCTGCTGTACTGGGAACCTCCATGACATCTTATCAGCAAGCCAGGAAGGTTGTTGAAGAGGGGACTGCCCAAGGCTGGGGCAAGTTGCTTCCCGTGGAAAAGAAGGAGGACAAGTTTGGGTTGGGTTACAAACCAACTCAACAAGATCAATCAGAGGCTGCCAAGAAGCCCAACTTTGTCAGCGGGGGATGCTCACCCCGGATGCAGTGAACAACTTGGAAGATGAGTCGGAAGATGAGCGCAACCTGGAGAGCTGGATACGTCCAAGGATCCCAGGGAGCCGTATCTCAAACTGGTCTTCCCAGGAAATTATAAGGGTTACTCCTGCAGAGTAATTATTATTTCCTGTATATTTTAAGCATGCATCAAGTCTTGCATCTTACCCAAGATGACAAGACTCATTTTGTAATCGGGCAATCTTGTAATTTTGTGCAAACAGATCAATCAATGAATATCGGACATCTTTTGCAAATGAATCTTTTTCTTTTCCGCTCACTGTTTTTCATTTTTTCTTTTTGTACAAAAATAAAATGGCAATGTTTTCAAAATGATAACTTTACTTTCACTTTTTCTAAACAAAGATTAAAATCGATCACTAAAATGAACAATCTAAACCCTTGCAGAGAGTGTCTTCCAGACTGCACCGACAACAGCACAGCTATGGCTTCGTATGACTTTGACAATCCAATCAATCAAGCTGATGAAGGGGTTGAAGAAGATTATGAGCTTCCTGAAGAGCTAGCCAGGTTGTTAAGGAAAGAGGAGAAGGTTATCACTCCTCATCAGGAGGAGGTCGAAACGGTTAATCTTGGTACGGAAGAAGATGTGAAAGAGGTTAAGATCGGGGCCTGCTTACAAGACTCAGTGAAAAAGCAACTGATTGACCTGCTTCGTGAATACGTGGATGTGTTTGCTTGGTCTTATCAGGATATGCCAGGGTTGGACACCGATATTGTTATGCACAAGCTGCCTTTAAGAGAAGATTGCCCACCAGTGAAACAGAAACTGCGCCGTACTCGCCCAGATATGGCAATGAAGATTAAAGAAGAGGTGCAAAAGCAGTGGGACGCCGGGTTCCTTGTTGTGACTAGCTATCCACCGTGGGTTGCTAATATTGTACCTGTGCCTAAGAAAGACGGCAAGGTGAGAATGTGTGTAGACTACCGGGATCTGAACAGAGCCAGCCCAAAAGATGACTTCCCTTTACCTCACATTGATGTATTGGTGGATAACACGGCTCAGTTCTCGGTGTTCTCCTTCATGGACGGATTTTCAGGATACAATCAGATCAAGATGTCACCTGAAGACATGGAGAAGACAACTTTCATCACACCCTGGGGCACGTTCTATTACAAGGTGATGCCATTCGGACTGAAGAATGCTGGTGCAACGTATCAACGGGCTATGGTAACATTATTCCATGACATGATCCATAAAGAAATTGAATGTTATGTGGATGACATGATTGCCAAGTCCCTCACAGAAGAAGACCACCTGGTAAATCTGTTGAAGTTATTCAAGCGTCTGAGGAAGTACCAATTGAAGTTAAATCCCAACAAGTGCACATTCGGGGTACGATCCGGTAAGCTGCTGGGATTTATTGTAAGCGAGAAGGGGATTGAGGTTGACCCTGATAAAGTCAAAGCCATTCAAGAAATGCCTGCACCAAAGTCAGAAAAAGAAGTTCGGGGTTTCTTAGGTAGATTGAACTACATTTCACGGTTCATATCTCACCTTACAACAACCTGTGAGCCTTTGTTCAAGCTGCTAAGAAAAGAACAAACGGTCAGGTGGAACGAAGACTGCCAAAGGGCCTTTGACAAAATCAAGGAATACTTACAAAAGCCTCCAATCCTTATGCCTCCAGTTGAAGGAAGACCTCTAATCATGTACTTGACAGTATTAGAAGAGTCAATGGGGTGTGTGCTGGGCCAGCATGACGAGTCTGGTCGAAAAGAGTATGCAATTTACTACCTAAGCAAAAAGTTTACCGACTGTGAACAACGTTATTCACTGCTCGAGAAAACTTGTTGTGCTTTAGCGTGGGCTGCTCGCCGACTAAGGCAGTATATGTTGACCCACACTACTTTATTGATATCAAAGATGGACCCAGTTAAGTACATTTTTGAGAAGCCAGCACTTACCGGACGGGTTGCAAGATGGCAAATGATCCTCACAGAATATGACATCCAATACACATCTCAGAAAGCCATCAAGGGCAGTGTATTGTCTGATTATCTTGCTGAGCAACCCATTGATGATTACCAGCCTATGAGATTTGACTTCCCTGATGAAGACATCATGTTCATAAAAGCGAAAGATCATGAAGAGCCTATTCACACTGAAGGGCCTGACTCGAAAGAAGAATGGACTATGATGTTTGACGGGGCTGTTAATATGAATGATCGTGGTGTTGGTGCAATACTCATTACACCTAAGGGAGTTCACATGCCTTTCTCGGCAAAACTCACCTTTAACTTCACTAACAACGAAGCTGAGTACGAAGCTTGCATTATGGGTCTCGAGGAAGCCATTGACCTCAGGATCAAGACTTTGACCGTATTCGGAGATTCAGCTTTGGTAATCAATCAAACCAACGGCAAATGGTACACCCACTAGGATCATCTGATACCTTACAGGGATTATACAAGGAGGTTATTGACCTTCTTTACAACGGTCAAGCTTGAGTATATCCCTCGGGACGAGAATCAATTTGCAGATGCTCTTGCTACCATTTCATCCATGATCAAAGTTCAAGCTGCCAACTTTGTACCTCGGATTTCAGTATCCAGACTTGACAGACCAACATATGTATTTGCAGCAGATGTTGTCAAAGATGACAAGCCTTGGTTCCATGACATTAAGTGCTTCTTGGAGGATCAAACATACCCACCTGGGGCATCTTCCAATGATAAGAATACATTGAGAAGGCTTGCTGGTAGTTTCTTCCTGAATACTGATGGTTCCTTGTACAAGAGAAACTTTGATATGGTACTCCTCAGATGCGTTGATAGAACAGAAGCATACTTGTTGATACACGAGGTGCACGAAGGATCCTTTGGTACCCATGCTGGAGGGCATGCTATGGCTAAAAAGTTGCTAAGATCAGGCTACTACTGGATCACAATGGATGCAGACTGTTGTGCTTATGCCAGAAAATGTCATAAATGTCAGATTTATGCGGATAAAGTGCATGTGCCTCCGAACCCGCTGAATGTGATGTCTTCACCATGGCCCTTTTCCATGTGGGGCATTGATATGATTGGCAAGATTGAACCGACTGCCTCGAACGGCCACAGATTCATCCTGGTTGCTATCGACTATTTTACCAAGTGGGTTGAAGCAGCTTCTTATGCAAATGTTACAAGGCAAGTGGTAGCCCGATTTCTGAAAAGAGATATCATCTGTCGGTACGGAGTTCCCGAGCGAATCATTACTGATAATGGTTCCAATTTAAACAACAAAATGATGGCAGAACTGTGTCGGGACTTCAAGATCCAACACCACAATTCTTCTCCTTACAGGCCAAAGATGAACGGCGCTGTAGAGGCAGCTAATAAGAATATCAAGAAGATTGTGCAGAAGATGGTGGTTACGTACAAAGACTGGCATGAAATGCTACCATTTGCCTTGCATGGGTACCGTACGTCAATAAGAACATCCACTGGGGCAACACCGTATCAACTTGTTTATGGTACGGAGGCAGTCCTACCTGTTGAAGTTGAGTTACCCTCCTTACGGGTATTAATGGATGTTAAGCTGAACGAAGCAGAATGGGTCCGGTCCCGATACGAACAACTGAGTCTGATTGAAGAGAAGAGATTAGCTGCAATCTGTCATGGGCAGCTGTATCAGAAAAGGATGAAGAAAGCCTTCGATCAGAAAGTCAGGCTCCGAGAATACCAAGTAGGAGATCTTGTGCTGAAAAGACTCCTCCCTCCTCATACAGACCACAGGGGCAAGTGGACTCCGAATTATGAAGGACCATTCGTAGTAAAGAAAGTTTTCTCCGGTGGAGCACTGATGCTCAGTACTATGGATGGTGAAGACTTCCTATCCCCTGTGAATTCAGATGCAGTTAAAAAATACTTCGCATAAAAATGACCCGCTGGACATAAAAACAGAATGTAAGTCCAGGCAAAAATAGGGCATCCCGGCGAGTCAAAAACAGAATAAAAGACTCGGGCAAAAATAAGGGAAAATAAACAAAAAAATGTACACCCGCTGAGTTGAAAAGCCGCATTGGACAACTCAGGCAAAAAAAGGGTATCCCGATGGATTGAAAACCCGAAAGGGCGATCCATGCAAAATAAGGGAAGAAGCGAGCAACTATACTCTGAATTCATCTGTATCACTTACAACTTGGTAAACTTCGAAAGAGGATCAATCGCCGGTCAGAATCAACCTTCTTCGGAAAGCAAGACGAGAAGAATGTCAAATGTCATACGAGTCATAGCAGAGGGAAGCTCCCAGAAGCGTCGTCAACATTGCCAATGCCTTTTATTTCTCAATTTGTAACAATCTCCTCATTTTAGGGATCTGTTTCCTTGACTGTATCTCGCCGATTCAGGGCACACAAAT
The DNA here is from genome assembly GCA_963966055.1 of Lathyrus aphaca. Classification (NCBI taxonomy): domain Eukaryota; kingdom Viridiplantae; phylum Streptophyta; class Magnoliopsida; order Fabales; family Fabaceae; genus Lathyrus; species Lathyrus aphaca. The sequence continues at coordinate 115,642,869 of OZ014524.1, read as the reverse complement.
TAATAAAATCAGATTTTCAGTCGCACTGTCTCGTACTCTTTTATTTGTAAAAATGTCCGATGTCAGTAATTTGTTGATTGCATAAATACAGATGCTTTTCTTCTAAAAATACATGCGTGCAGGAAATATACTTACTGTAACACGGTGGGAGAACTGACTTTAGTTATGTTGCGGATAGCAAGAGTCGCCACCGACTTTTATTTTATCCAAAGGAAAGGCATAAAAGAACAGGAAAGACCTTTTAAAAGGTTTTTTTTTTTGGGGTCCGGGGGGTAGGTTATGTAAAGGGAAGGTGTTAGCACCCTTTACATCCATGGTTATCCATGGGCTCTTAGTTACTTAGCTCACTTTAAAATATTTTTGAAAATGTGAAGTGTGTGAATAGAAATTTTCATAAGAGTTTGATAATGATCCATGTACGGATGCGTAAAAAACTTGTGTTTGAAAATTGTTTGAAATTTGTGAAGTATTTGAAAAGTTTTTAAATAGTGAGCAAGTAACTATGAGGAACCTACCCTAAAGTTTAAGTCTTTATGTTCTTGAATCCTTTAAATGAGAAGATTATCCCTATTATTAAGGAATAGGTAGTCATTACCTTGGACGTGTGGGACAAGTAAGGGACATCTGTTTATATAGGCAACTGTAGGGTGTATAAGCAATTCGAAGGGACTTATCATCTTTATTCGAAAGTGACAAGATCATTACGAAGGCAACATTCGAAAGGGACTTGATCTTTTATCTGTTAAGGGACTAGATGACTTTACTTTGAGGGACTTTTTGCTTTATACACCCTACTTGACCTTTTGATTAGGCAACATGAGAGGTAACCCTAGAAAGTGAGATGGCGATCAAAGATCGACTTACGTGTGTGAGTGTTCAATTTAATATTTATCTTTTAATTTTAAATGACCTAAATTAATTTTAAATAAACATACATGTTACACTCCCTATTTTTACTAACCATGGCATAAATAATTTAAACATTATAAAATATTATATCCAGGAGCAATTACAATAATAATAATAATAAAAGTAAGATAAATAAGCAAAATAAATAAATAAGCAAAATAAACAAAATAAATAAGTAATCAAAATAAATAAGTAATTATAATATGGTTAGTAGAAATAATAATAACAATTTAAAAATAAATGGGGTTAGTAATAATCATATAAACATAATTAATAATAATAATAATGAAATAAGCAAAAATATTATAATAAGCTAAATTTAAAAGTTAATAAGAAAATATAAACAATCATATTAATTATTATAAGATTTGAAATTATATGTAAATTATAAAAATTAAATCAATTATAAACATATTATGAGAAATAAATTATAATTATTAAATTAGCAATTTTTAGAAATTATTTACATGCATAATTAATTATAAACAATTAGTGAATATTTTCATTAAAAAAATAAATTGAGCATTTTAATTTTTACACATATTTATGTACAAAATTTTAAATTATAAACAATTTATGTATTTAATAAAAATTAGATTAAATATAAATAATAATATTAAACAAAAATAGAAAAAGAAATTAGGGTTTAGAAATTATTATGATTAATTAGGGTTTGAAGAAAAATATATTTTTAGGGTTTATAAAAATAAACTAAGTTTTATATACAACAAAGTTAAATATTAATCTAATTATTATAATATATACATATTTTTAATTTTAAATATATAATAATAAAAACTAGGTTTAGAATTAAAAAAAACAAATTACAAAATATTTACATATTCTTTTTTTCTAGAATTATTTAAACCTACACTAAACATGCTTATATTTAATTAATATTAATATAATTAACAAAACAAATTAAATAAAACAAAAAAAATTGGAACTTACCTGGCTGGGATTTGAACCCAGGACATCTTGCTTGCCAACACCCAGGCCAACAACACATACCACCAGGCCAACGCGCGCGCAGGTGAAGAAAAGGTGCATCAAATTGGTTTTATTCCTTAAGCCTGAAAATCAGAAAAAAAGAAAGAAAAAGCAAAAGGCCTGGGGGATCGAACCCAGGACCTTGCAAGTAATCACACAAACACATTACCATTCCAGCTGGGAGAGCGCACCTGTACATAACTTCACCATAATTCATAATATATTATAACGTCTAATTATCTGGAAAAAACAACAAAAATGTGGTGAGGCCAGGATTCGAACTCCTGCCCATAAGCAATACACGCGCATAGCATACCACTGGGACAAACACAAGCTTGTGAAATAAACACAGAAACAATTCATAATATTTTAAAACAACATTTTGAATTTGAATTTCGCGCGCAGCTTGTCATCTTCTTCCTTGGATTACCTGCGAAAATTACTAGGGATTTTGTTGCGTGCTTTCCTGCGAAACTCATCATATCCAGAACCTACGAAACTGGACAAGCATCAAAACAGTAAAATTTCTCAACAATGATTAGTGTTTCATAATCCCCAAGGTCCCTAGAGTTGTCCTATGTTCTTAGATTTTATTTATATTAGGTTTAAGTCCAAGCCCCAAATCCATGGCCGAAACCCTAGCCATGGTGAAATTCGCATCTGCTCATGAAAACCAAATCAAACCATCCAGAATTCATCCAAAGCTTCACACAATAACAAATCAACAAACAAATTTCATTAATAATGGTTAAACAATTAAAATCGAAAAAATAATTTCAAGAACAAAAAAGGATTCGGTTTGTATGATTTAAAGTGTTATGGATGCAAATAGGTATTGGTTTCGACTCAATGATGTCCAAGGATCATTGCTATGCTCTCAAATTACCTTCTAATGCCTTGTATGTGAAAATCCGAATTTGAGTTTGGAGAGGTTTTTGAAATTGTGAAACTTACACTTTTGAGCTGGAAATTCGTGGCCTTGTGTTAGGGTTATGTAGTGTACTTATAGTATGATCAATTAGGTCAGAAAAGTTGGATACTTGTGTGAGAAGTTTGATCCAAAAAGATTCAAAAAGATAGGCTTTAAAAATCAAATATTTTTGCATAAACACTTCTTATTTTAGGCCAATCATCATGATCTTCTTACCACTTTAATTCCAATCATATTTATGAATTTCTAGAAGCTTGATCTTTTTTAAATCTTAGACTTTTATATTTTATTTTAATTTAAAATGATTTTTAATGAATTAAATCAAAATAAATAAAAATAAAATGATAAAAAATCTGATTTTTGTTGACTTGGGTCGTGCATGAGGTCATAGTATGGATTGGGTCATCATATGGCAAGCCCATTTAGAAGAAATTGGTTTTAGACCTCCATTTTCTTCATAAATCAACCAAAAATTTCCCAACTTTGCAAGGGCACATATCCTTCAATTTTAATGCTATGAGGGTATTATTGGACATTTTGGAAATCTTGAAGAGTCCTCTAACCAACCCCACTGGTTTCATGTCCATATCATTTACCATTCTCAAGTTATGCCCTTTTGAAGTTGTTGACTTTTTGTTGACTTTCAAAAGGACCTATAATGTCTTAGCTCATACCTTCCAAACGAAGCATTTTTGGGCTTGGCTTGTGAGACAAAAAGTTGTAGAGAATTCAATTTCCTTCAAAATGAGATTTGGATGGAGACTTGGTGATGAAGCATGTGAAAGTTATGGCTGGTCAAAGTTCAGTTGACTTTTACTAAGGAAACCCTAATTTAGAAACTCCTGATTCTTGATGATCTGAAATCTCCTTGATGAATCATGATCAACCCTTGATCAAATGATGAATTTTACTTCATATACTTGATGTTGGCAAAAAATCATGAAGTTTGACTTTGGTTTGACCACAGTTGACCTCAGTTTGACTTTTTAACTGCTTTGACTGATTTTGACTTATCTGATCATCTGACTGAGCAAACCTTTGAGAAAAGTCTTGAAATTTGTCATGAGGGTTCTTACACACATATAAGATGCTATGAAGCTCACTTGAAGTCTTGGAAATCCATTTAGCTTGATTAAAGTCAAAACCCTAGTTTTGGATGCACTGCTTAGGAGGTGCATTGTATGAGGGAATTGTCAACTCTTCTGACTATTTGTGAACTTTGTGAACCTTGTGAACCATCATAAAATGTCTTGTGAACCTCATGGGAGTTCTTGTGAACCTTGTGAACCTCATAAAGTATCTTGTAGACTTCATGAACCTCATGAAAGGTCTTGTAAGTATTGTGAATCTTGTGAACCTTGTGAACCTCATAAAGTATCTTGTAGACTTCATGAACCTCATGAAAGGTCTTGTAAGTATTGTGAATATTGTGAACCTTGTGAACCTCATAAAGTGACTTGTAGACTTCATGAACCTCATGAAAGGTCTTGTAAGTATTGTGAATCTTGTGAACCTTGTGAACCTCATAAAGTGACTTGTAGACTTCATGAACCTCATGAAAGGTCTTGTAAGTGTTGTGAATCTTGTGAACCTTGTGAACCTTTTTAGCACACAAAGTCTTGTATTGTGAGGGCAAATTTTGGGGTGCAACACTTACTCCCAAGAGTGCCTAAACTCTTATGACGGGGTCCGGTAAGGGATACCTCGGGATTACTTGTGCACTTCTCTATCTTTTCAGGATTGCAGGCATCCAAGGCACAACATGGGGCATGAAGGCTTTTCCCCAGCAAGCTGCCTAATCATTATCTACTCAGTCTATCTCCCGATTAGCGCCAGAGGTGCTTTCTCCCCAGCTGAGTTGTCTGTCATCTTTCCTCCTTAACCAAATGCAAAAGCCAGGGAACCATCTCCCTGCAGAGTCTCAGCCTCTATCCAGAAGAGCAATACCTGAAGGTCTCACAACAAAGTGAAGAAAGCTTCTACAAACCCCAACTGGGTTCCCCATCACCAAGATAGGTCTATCAGTGACCCATGTCCCCAAGCAAAGTCCCATATGTCAGATATACCAACGATCTCATCCCCAGCTGGGATGTTCACTTCAAGCAGATCAACCAGAGATCTTTGTAGCAACGGGATCCGGATCCTGGATCAGTATCTTTGCATAATCATAGCATTCGCATCATATTCCCCATAGAGCGTAGCATTCCGCCTAATACGGAGCATTACGGCAAAATCAAACATATTGCATAATCATGAGCCATGTTCTGAATCAAACACTTGTAAATACTGGCAGTCCATCAAAGATATACAGAAAACCCCTCAAATTCCCCGGCAGAGAACCAAGGCATTTGCCCTACAACTCACAAATACAGATACACACTCCTTCTGGCACTCGTCCGTGTCATGATTCCCCAGTAAAGTCACCCAGGCCTCCTTCACAAACAGACACTTATATATTACAGATACTTCTCAACACCCGTCTGTGTCTTATCCCTAGTAGAAAGCCAAAGCGTCCTCTTTGCACTCCCATATACATATATCCATACAGATTCCCTGACGCCCGTCCGTGTCACCTTCCCCAACATAAATACCTGAACACTTTGTAAAGCACATACTTGTTTATTATACACCTTTTGACACTCGTCTAAACACTTGTCGGTGTACCACTCATACTTATTACTCCTATTTCACTCATACAGATACTCGTCCGTATCTTGTATACACCACTTACATCCCCTCAGAGTCGACACTCGTCCGTGTTCTTTGTTAACCAGTTGATACTCGTCCGTATCATCATCTCAGAACATGTGTCAGCGTTTGTTTCTACCTGATACTCGTCCGTATCATAGTCTTAGGGATGCTCGTCCGTATCTTTAATCCATACACGTGTCAAAAACTCATGTCTTCTTGAATTTAGACACTCTTCTGTGTCTACTATTCCCCAGAAAAGTCCCCTCAGATTCGACACTCGTCCGTGTTCTTTGTTAACCAGTTGATACTCATCTGTATCATTACCTCTGAACGTGCGTCAGCGTTTGTTTCTACTGATACTCGTCCGTATCACGGTCGTAGGGATGCTCGCCCGCATCTTTAATCTATACACAACGTCAAAACACTTATACCTTTTATTTCTTGGATGTAAACACTCGTCCGTGTTTACTATTCCCCAGTAGGTCGCCAGCAAAGCAAAACTTCTTTTCTATCTGACATTCGTCCTATGTCATGATTCCCTAGTAGGTCGCCAGCAAAGCAAAACTTCTTTTCTATCTGACATTCGTCCTATGTCATGATACCCGTTTGGCAGTCGTACCCTGCCAGGTGATCGTCCTTCATCTTTGGATGACCGTCCCTCATCCTTTCCCCAGCGGAGTCTCCATTATTGGAACCCTTTTCTATCCGGCATTCGTCCTATGTCGTGATATTTAGCAGTCGTCCCCTGCTAGGTGATCGTCCTTCACCTTTTGATGATCGTCCTTCATCATTTTATCCAATGGCCGTCCCCATCGTTGATCTTTCTATCCGACGTTCGTCCTATGTCGTGATTTTTAGCAGCCGTACCCTGCTAGGTGATCGTCCTTCACCTTTTTGATGACCGTCCTTCATCATTATCCGATGGCCGTCCCCATTGTTGATCTTGTTATCTTGCATTCGTCCTATGTCATGATAAACCCTGAGAGCAGCCGTACCCTGCTAGGTGATCGTCCTTCACCTCTTGATGATCATCCTTCATCATGCTTATCCGATGGCCGTCCCCATCGTCGACCTTTTATCCGGCATTCGTCCTATGTCGCGATATTTTTGGCAACCGTACCTTGCCAGGTGATCGTCCTTCACCTTAGATGACCGTCCCTCATATTATCCCCAACAGAGAAGCCGTCCCCTGCTAGGTGATCGTCCTTCACCTTTGATGACCGTCCCTCATCATTATTTCATTTATTCTTTAACCCGATGGTCTTCCCCGTCGTGGTCCCTTTTCCTTTTCCTGATGATCGTCCTTCATCAGTATTAGCCCGATGGTCGTCCCCATCGTTGTTTACATTACTTTATGAACCTGATGACCGCACCTCATCATTTATTCTTACCTCTAATCCCCAGAGAATCTTATAGCTTTACTTGATGGCCGTCCCCGTCACAATCTCTTATATCCCCAGCATGTCGGCCGTCCCCGTCATTGCTTTATTTCCCGCATTTTTCCCAGCATGTCGGCCGTCCCCGTCATTGCTTTATTTCCCGCATTTTTCCCAGCATGTTGGCCGTCCCCGTCATTGCTCCTTCCCCAGCAGTCGTCCTCTGCTCGACGGTCGTCCTCCGTCGCCCGCACTTTATAAATATACTTTGTTTTCTTTTACAATCTATATCCATTTTCTTCTTCATTCTGTGAGTGCAAATTTTGGACTGTCTTTGGTATTCAACCACAAGTTATCTTGTTTGCCTGTTAAGCCGTTGCTTACATCCTGCACAGCTAACTCATGCTTGAATAAGGGCAGCTGTAAACACCCCAAATTTTCCCTCACCCATTCACACCATGGCTTGTGATATCCTCATATACATAATTTCAATCATAGCATCCCATATTGCATATTTGCTTCACTGCATTGATTCTAAGTCATCTGCATCTAGGGTTTGTGATCTGAGCAATCCCTGAGCCATTTGAGCCACTCCAAAGGTCTTCAATCATTTCAAAGGGGTCCATGTATGTTCAAGCATCATATCATATCCTCTCAAAGTCAAGAATGTCAAAAAATCACAAGAACTGAGATTGGCATGGAAGCAGAGCCAGGTTTAACTGCCCAGATGACCTAGGATTAGGGTTTTGGTTTCAAAGGCCATAACTCCAATTTTTTTGGTCATTATTGTTTCTATTGGTCTCTATATGGTATAGGGATCATGCATATCAATTTTCATGAAGAAATTCAATGGGGAAGGCATCTGATCAAGAGTTGACTTTTTGAGCAAGTCAGTGCAAAATTAGGGCATCTGAGGCCCCCAATGACCCAACCAAAGGGTGTTCTTCATCATTTTGATTATGTATGATCTTTATTTGATCATAGAAGATGTTATAAGTTCACAAAATTGAAGAATTCCAAGCCATTTGCAAAGTTGACTTTTTGGGAAAATGACTTGTAATGGAAACTTGCCATTTTGGGAAACTTTTTCAACCCTTGCTTTTTGATTCAAAAATGATTCAAATGGGAAAACTTTGGTCATGAAAGTTGTAGAATGGATCATTCCCTTTTCAAAAAGTACAAGAACTTGTCCTAATTCATTTTGGATCAAAAGTTACGGCTTGTCAAAGTTGGGAAAAATCACATAATTTCAAGTTTTCTACCAAAGAGGCAAAGTTGCAAAATCACTTGCCAAGGAAAATTGTGCTATCAAATGGACTTCTAATCTTCATACAAACATAAACCAAGGCCTAAAGATCAGATTGCATCAAAAGTTCACTCATTTTTATGACTTGTGGATCAAGAAACTTCAAAAGGGCCAAAGATGAACCAAGTTGCAAAACCTCACTCAAACCCTAATCCACTTGCTGCATTGCTTCTAATCAGATTCTATGGTTCTCCCTAAACTCAGCTGAGCCAAGCCATGCCCCTAAACTAGCCTGCCACTTGCCCATACCTCCAAGTACAACTTGCTTGACTTTTTGCAACTTGAGCCATACCAATCACACTGCTCCACAACAACTCTCTGCCCAATCAGAACATGTTATGTGGACCTCAAGCAAGCCATTTCAGACAAGAAGCCAGGCTGAAACCTCCCACAAGACAGGATTCACAAAAACCTCCCTCTTTGCATTTTTCATTCGAAACTCATCACATAAGCCACAAACCTTCAAACAAATTCCACAGAACAACTCACCATGATCCACTGATCATTTCCCAACCATCACATTGCTCTAAAACCTCCACAATCAAAAACACGATTTCCACATTTCATGAACTGAGATTCTGCAAACTCTCTCCAGAGGCCATTTAAACTCCAACCAAGCATTGCAAGCTTCTTAGGAGGTTCATTGGAGTGGATTTGAAGCAAAGAACTGGCCAGAAAGTCCCTGATTCGAAAGCTCAAGCTCAGGTAGCCATGGCATTTATTTTTCCAGAACTCTCATTTTATGTTATAGAATGATTCTACATGCTTCACTGATTGCCATGATGTGTTTAGTTTTGAAAATAGTTGAGAAATAAGCATTTCATGAGCTTCTGAAATTTCTGAATAATTTTCCGTTTTGCTTCGAATCTTGTTGTTCATGTGAAATAAATGATTTTTGCTGGCTGAATCTTGTTTAGAATGAGTTAAGGATTGATTCTGGAGAGTTTGGTGAGTTTTTAGGGCGTTTTGAGAGAGATTGAGTGAGAGAGCCGCCGGAGAAGATGACCGGAACACTGTTCCGGTCATCTGAAAGTCATTAGGGTTCAGATTAGGGCTTTAATCATAATTAGGCCAGTTTGAATGTGGGCCGTCCATTAGCGCGCGTAGTCAACTCCCACCCCCTGGAATTTGAATCCTGGCCCTTAGATCTGCTGACTTTCTCCTTTTTCACTTAAATTCATTTTATTTTTATTTGTTTCATATTTATTTTGCACGAATTTTAAAAAATAGCAAAAAATGTTTAAAAATTATGAAAATTTTTGTCAAGGTTTTCATTATTTTTCAGAATACAAAAATATTTTTATTTTTATTTTTTGCATTAAAAATTATTTTTAAATCATTTAAAAGATTATTTTTAATTAGTTAATGAAAATTAATTAATTAAAAATACTTTTAGGTATTTAAAAATCACAAAAAAATTCATGTAACATTTAAAAACATTTAGAAACATTGTCCAACTCTCAAACAAAATTTCTTTTTTGTTCTTGATCCCTTTTGATCATTTTCAATGGAATTAATTTCATTTCAAAGCAATATTTTGTGTCAAACTTCAAAAATTCATTTTTGTCTAACCTTTGAGAGTTGGATCATGGTTCTTTTTGCATTGCATCTTGCATGGCATGTAGTTTATAGGGTAAAATTGGCATGAATTGATCTTGCATTTTCAATTTGTTTTGCATTTTACTTGATAAGGTACCTTAAAACCCTAGCAATCTTAGGAAATTCATAACTTCCACTAGGTTAAGAGTTGGATCCCCTCCTTTGGGAAGTGAGTTTGTATAGGTCTAAGGTTCCTTTGATTGCATTTTCAAATTTTTATCATGTCATTTGCTTCTGGTTTTGAATTTTTTTTCTTTGTATGTTGCATATAACCCTAATTCATGCCTTCCTTTGCATCCATTCCCCATTTGCTTGCATACCATGACTTTCAGTAACACGGTGGGAGAACTGACTTTTAGTTATGTTGCGGATAGCAAGAGTCGCCACCGACTTTTATTTTATCCAAACGGAAAGGATATAAAAGAACAGGAAAGACCTTAAGAGATATTTTTTGGGTCCGGGGGGTAGGTTATGTAAAGGGAAGGTGTTAGCACCCTTTACATCCATGGTTATCCATGGGCTCTTAGTTACTTAGCTCACTTTTGAATTGTTTTTGAAAGTGTAGTGTGTGAATAGAAAAATTTTCATAATAGTTGATAATGATCCATGTACGGATGCGTAAAAACTTGTTTTTGAAAATTTGTTTGAAATTGTGAAGAGTTTGAAAGGTTTTTGAAGTGAGCAAGTACATAAGAGGAACCTACCCTAAAGTTTTAAGTCTTTCTTGTTCTTTATCCTTTAATTGGTAAGACTATCCCTACTATTAAGGAGTAGGTAGTTATTACCTTGGATGTATGGGACATGTGAGGGACATCTGTTTTTATGAAGGCAACTGTGGGGTGTATTAAGCATATAGGAGGGACTATCATCATTATTCAAAGGGACTTGATTTGTAAAGGCAACCATTAGGGACTTGATGATTTTTCTTTTAAGGGACTTGCTTTATACACCCCACTTGACCTTATGATTTAGGCAACTTGAGGGATAACCTTAGAAATGTGAGATGGCGATTAAAAAATCGACTTACGTGTGTGAGTGTTTAATATTAATTATCTTTAATTAAAATGATATAAGTTAATTTTAAATAGAATACATGTTTTACACTCCCTAAATTACTAACCATAGCATAAAAATTAAATATTTAAAATATTTACAAAATTTACATCCGGGAAGCAATTACATAATAATTATAATAAGCAAATTAAAATAAATAGCAAAAATAAATAATTAGCAAAATATAAATAAAAGAGAATAAATAAACAATAAATAAATAAATAGGGGTTAGTGATAAAAATAAGGTTAGTAAAAATAAAATAACTAAATTTAGGGAAATAATCATAATTAGAAGAATAATCAAGGTTAGAGAAATAATAATAATGATAAAAAATTATTAATAACATAGTTAATAAATATAATTAGCAAAATATTATAAGAACAAAATTAGAATAATAAACAAGAAAAGTTAGATTTTTAATATGAACAATTAAATAATTATCATGGTATTTTTAATTCATGTACAAACTATTAATTTATTTTTAGATATATTATAATTACAAAATTTAATTTTTAATTGTTCAAAAGAAAATAATTTAGGTTATCAACATAGCATAAAATATATTTACATCTTATATGAGGAAAATAGTTTACAATTATATTTACAAAAATTATACTAAATAAATATATATTATAATTTAGAAAGCAAAAATAATTTAGAAAATAAAATTAGGTTTTCACAAAATTAGGGTTTTGAAGGTTTGTTTTAGAAAATATTTTTTAGGGTTTTCTAATTTAACTATAAAATTATTTAATAATATACATATATTATATTTACATATATATAAATAAGAAAATAATTTTTGAATTTTAGAAAACAATGAAGTTTAGAAATTTTTAGAGAAAAAAAAAAATAAGATGTTTTTTTTTTTAGATATTTGAACATATATGTATAGTACATAATTTTATTTTTTATTAACAATAAGAAATAACTAAATTAATTAATTAAAAGAATTAAAATAGAAAAAGGTGTAAAAAATAAGAACTTACCTTGGCTGGGTTTGAACCCAGGACACTCATGCTGCAACCATCAAAACATACCACCAGGCCAGTCCATGCGCAGGTGCTAGAGAATGAGCTTCCATTGGTTTTTTTCTTTAACTACTGAAAATCATAAAAATAGTGAAACAAAAAAGGCCTGGGGGAGGCTTGAACCCAGGACCTTTGAACATTCAAACACGCGCATCACCACCCGGCTGGAAGAGCCCTTCTGGTAATATAGTGGTAGCATAATATAATATATTGAGTCTTCTGATTATCCTGAAAAAATAGAAAAAACAATGGTGTAAGGCAGGATTCGAACCCTGGCCTTTTCACCAAACACAAGCATCTCCTTCCACTGGGACAAGCCAGCGCTTATGATAACCAACCAGCAATCAAACATAATATTTTAAACTATAATTTGAATTCCCTGAGCGCGCGAAAGACCTTCTTCTTCCCCAAATTTCCTGCGAAATTTGTTTCCCTTTTTCCTGCGAAATCTGTTGCAAGTTCTTCATGGTGTCAAACCTGCGAAAATCAAACTCATACCAAACAACAATGATTCATGAAATTAATTATAGTTTTATGATCCTTGTGTCTCATAGATCATTCCTATGTGTCCAGAATTCATTTATATTTGGTCTAGCAAGAAGCCCTAAAAACTCAACCGAAACCCTAACAATGGCCTTTATTGATTCTGGTCATGAAACTTAGATTCGATTATCCAGGAAGCTTCACCACATCAAAACAAATCATATTAGTAAGTCACAATCAACAAACAACACATAAATCAATGGAATCGAAAACAAGCTATGGATGACATAAAACCGATTCGGTTTGTACATTACAACATGATTTGGATGCTTATGGATGATGGTTTATGATCAGAAGGGTCCAAGGAAGCTTGCTATGTCTTTATTTTACCTTTAAACCTCTTGGATGATGGAATCCGAATGTCACTTTTCAATGGTTTTTTGGCTTTGTGAACTTACCTCTTGATGCAGCAAAATCGTGAATGAGGGTTTGCATTATGTTTGATACTTATATGTGAATGATTCTAGGTCAAAAACTTCATTGGCTGTGTGCAAGAATTGATTTAAAAAGATTGAGATTGATCATGCTTTGAAATTTCAATATTTGCTCATGAAAGCTTACTATTATTGTACCAATCTCATGATTCCCTTCCTCTTTAATTCCAATCATCAATTAAGACTTTCTAGAAGCATTATCCAAATAAAATCTCTTATTTTCATATTTTATTTTTATTTAAAATGATTTTTAATGATTTAAATCAAAATAAATAGAAATAAAAATAATAAAAATCAGATTTTAAATGGTTTGGGTCGTGCATAGTACTAATGTATGGATTGGATCACAATTTGGCCAGCCCATTTGGAAAGAAGTGGTTTTAAACCTCCATTTTCAACATAAACCATCACAAAATTTCCCAACTTTGCAAGGGCATATCTCCCTCAATTTTAAAGGTATGAGGGTGTTCTTGGACATTTTGGAAATCTTGAAGAGCCCTCTAAACAACCCCATTGGTTTCAGGTCCATATCATTTACCAATCTCAAGTTATGCCCTTTTGAAGTTGTTGACTTTTTGTTGACTTTTGAAATGACCTATAATGTCTTAGCTCATATCTTCCGAATGAAGCATTTTTGGGCTTAACTTGCAAGATCAAAGTTGTAGAGAATTCAATTTCCTTCAAAATGAGATTTGGATGGAGACTTGGTGATGAAGTATGTGAAAGTTATGGCTAGTCAAAGTTCAGTTGACTTTTACTAAGGAAACCCTAATTTAGAAACTCTTGATTCTTGATGATCTGGAATCTCCTTGATGAATCATGTTCAAACCTTGATCAAATGATGAATTTTACTTAATATACTTGATGTTGGCAAAAAATCATGAAGTTCGACTTTGGTTTGACCACAGTTGACCTCAGTTTGACTTTTTAACTGCATTGACTGATTTTGACTTATCTGATCATCTGACTGAGCAAACTTTTGAGAAAAGTCTTGAAACTTGTCATGGGGGTTCTTACACACATATAAGATGTTATGAAGCTCACTTGAAGTCTTGGAAGTCCATTTAGTCTGATTAAAGTCAAAACCCTAGTTTTGGATGCACTGCTTAGGAGGTGCATTGTCTGAGGGAATTGTCAACTCTTCTGACCAATTGTGAACTTTGTGAACCTTGTGAACCATCATAAAATGTCTTGTGATACTCACGGGAGGTATTGTGAACCTTGTGAACCTTGTGAACCTCATAAAGTGACTTGTAGACTTCATGAACCTCATGAAAGGTCATGTAAACATTGTGAATCTTGTGAACCTTGTGAACCTTCAAGAAGTGACTTGTAGACTTCATGAACCTCATGAAAGGTCTTGTAAATGTTGAGAAACTTGTGAACCTTGTAAACCTTCTTAGAACACAAAGTCTTGTATTGTGAGGGCAAATTTTGGGGTGCAACAGCTGCCCCTGTTCAATTTTCTGAAACCTGAGGGGTTAGATTGGTATGTTTGCCAGTCATGACCTGGAAGGTTGAAGGGGATTGAACACAAAAGCCCAAAAATTTGCACTCACCAGTGCATAGAGTGACATTGATGGTTGGTTGTATATGCTTGAGTGGGCTTAAAGATGCCACTTAGAGGAACTGGTGATGGGCTTAAAGATGCCATCTAAAGTATCAGAATATGATGATGTCTTTATGTTGATACTGGATGTCAGTACTAGGTCTTTGTATAGGCCGTCTCTGAATCATTTATGCAACATGATTTGAGTTGTAAATATTTTGGATTAGGGAATGGATCTTTGTACAGACCATTTGCCTATTCTCCAAGGGCCAAAAGAATGTCAGGATTTGTTCTTATGGATCAAAAGAACGTCAGGATTTGTCCTTCTGAGTAAGATGTCTTGAACAAGGAGTCAAAAGAGCGTTAGGATTTGCTCTTAAGGGTCAAAAGAACGTCAGGATTTGTTCTTTTGAATAGAATGTCTTGATCAAGGGGCCAAAAGAGCGTCAGGATTTGCTCTTAAGGATCAAAAGAACGTCAGGATTAGTTCTTCTAAAAGATGTCTTGGAGAATGAAGCAGTCCAGAAGTAATGATGATAGCTGTCAGGAGGATGGAGCAATCCTGAGATAATGATATGATTTCAGGAGGATGAAGCAGTCCAGAAGTAATGATGATAGCTGTCAGGAGGATGGAGCAATCCTGAGATAATGATATGATTTCAGGAGGATGAAGCAATCCTGATGTAATAAAAGCTGTCAGGAGACTGGAGTAATCCTGAGGTAATAATATGATATGCTTTCAGGAGACTGGAGTAATCCTGATGTAACAGCATGTCTTCAGGAGGATAGAACAGTCCTGATGAGATTATAAGATTGATGATATGCTTTCAGGAGACTGGAGTAATCCTGATGGAACAGCATGTCTTCAGGAGGATAGAGCAATCCTGATGATCATAAGTTTGTTTGTTGGATAATTAACCTGAAAACAAGGTGGCATTTGTATAATAATGTTAGTTTATGCATTATGTATGCATGTATGATATGATGCACTTAGGTAATGTACTATGTATATATGGATATGTATGTTATGGCATGATGTAAATGATGTATGTATGATATGATACCGCCGGAAGCGTCTGGATATCTTCGTATAACAACTGCTGGCCAGGGAAAATAAATCCCGATTCGTTGCTGAAGAATATGAGGAATCTGTCCCTGTCTTGATGATGAAACATACATAACCTTCCGTATGCTAGGGATAGTAAGGTATATATAATCTCCCGTCTGCTGGGGATAGTAAGGATGGATATAACCTCCCGTCTGCTGGGGATAGTAAGGTATAGATAACCTCCCGTCTGCTAGGGATAGTAAAGTATACATAACCTTTGTCTTCGTTTGATAGTAGGGTAGATATAACCTCCCGTCTTCGTTCGTCGTACCCTTATTGGAAAGTAGATTCCCGAATATCCGTATGAGGATAAAAGAGATGGATATAAATTCCAGGGGAGATAAGACTTTGTGAAGATGAATTCGTCCTACTGAGAGTTTTGTATGTTTTCTTGTAAAGAGGAACTGGTGAAGCTTCGTTGAAATCCTTCCCTCGTTCGTCCTTAGTAAATACTATTACTGCATTTTTATGCATTTCTGGTAAACATCAATCATATTAAGCATTCATGCATTTTTGGTAAACATTAATCATATTCAAAAACATACATACATTCAAACACAACCAATGGACGTTTCGCTTATGTAAATAGGGTAAAAGTAAATCTGGATTCAAAAGATGGGATTTATTTATATCAAAAAGTGACCCATACATAGGTAAGTTTGTACAAGGAGACATAAACCCTAGTAAGAGGATTTTGTCATAAAGTTTTTTACAAAACAAAGAGAATCAGCTATGTGGGAAACAATCCTATTGAGTTTCAATTCTACTATTGCCATTATCTTCAAGTATCTCATCTTCTGTTGTTCAGACGGAAACGATTGGATTGAGCTTTATCTGTTCGAGCTTGAGTAAGTAGTACAACTGGTTGCAGTTTTATGGGTGATCCAAACGAGACATAGTCATACGCTTTAATCCCTAACTTTTGCCTGGATTGCCCTTTCAGGTTTTCAATCCACCGGGATACCCTTTTTTGCCCAAGCCGCCTTCTCAGGTTTTCGACTTGCCGGGTGTACATTTTTTATATATATCCCTAATTTTTGCCCAAACCCTTTTGGTTTGCCGGGGTGCCCTTATTTTTGCCTAGGCCTGTCAACCTAGCGGGTCTCTTTTTATGCGTAGTATTTTTTAACTATGTCTGCGTTTACAGGCTGTGGGAAGTCTTCACCATCCATTGTAGTCAGTATCATGGCACCTCCTGAGAACACTGTCTTGACTACAAATTGTCCTTCATATGTTGGGGTCCACTTGCCCCTAGGATCACCCTGTGGTAATATGATACGCTTGATTACCAAGTCACCAGCCTGATATACCTTTGGCTTAACCTTCTTGTTAAAAGCTTTGATCATTCGTTTCTGGTACATCTGGCCATGACAAACTGCTGCTAACCTCTTCTCATCAATCAAATTTAACTGGTCAAGTCGAGTCTGAATCCACTCATCTTCATTCAAGCCTGCATCCTTCATGATTCTTAAGGAGGGAATCTGAACTTCAATGGGCAGAACTGCTTCAATACCATAGACCAAGGAGAATGGTGTTGCCCCTGTTGAAGTACGTATTGTGGTACGATAACCATGGAGAGCAAATGGTAACATCTCATGCCAATCCTTATAAGTAACAATCATCTTTTGTACAATCTTCTTAATGTTCTTATTAGCAGCTTCCACTGCCCCATTCATCTTTGGACGATACGGAGAAGAGTTGTGATGTTTAATCTTGAACTGCGTGCAGAGATCAGTAATCATAGTGTTGTTCAGATTAGAGCCATTGTCAGTGATAATCCTTTCCGGGATGCCATACCTACATATGAGATTATTCTTGATGAACCGAGCCACAACATTCTTAGTAACAGATGCAAATGAAGCTGCCTCTACCCACTTCGTGAAGTAATCAATAGCAACCAGGATGAAACGATGCCCATTAGAAGCAGTAGGCTTGATCTCACCAATCATGTCAATGCCCCACATGGCAAAGGGCCAAGGAGCAGTCAACACATTCAATGGTGATGGAGGTACGTGGACTTTATCAGCATAAATTTGACACTTGTGACATGTTCTGGAATGCTGATAGCAGTCAGCTTCCATGGTAGACCAATAGTAACCTGCTCTCAATATCTTCTTTGCCATAGTATGACCACTAGAATGAGTGCCAAATATCCCATCATGCATATCTTCCATAATCTCAATTGCTTCCTTCTTATCCACACAACGAAGCAAAGTTGAATCATGATTGCGCTTGTACAAAATGCCATTACTCAAAAAGAACTTAGCAGAGAACCTTCTCAGAAACTTCCTATCTTTGACAGATGCCCCTTCAGGGAACTCCTGAGCTTCAAGATATCTTTTTACTTCATAGAACCAAGGCTTCTCCTCTGCCCCTTCTGTGTCAATCTCATTGCAATATGCAGGCCTTTCAAATCTATCAATAGTAATCTTGGGAGCTTCATCATCCCAGCTGATCTCAAACATAGATGCCATGGTAGCTAATGCATCTGCCAACTGATTCTCTCTTCGTGGAATATGCCCAAAGGTAATCTCTTTGAAATGTGGGATCAAAGACAACACATGCTCTCTGTAAGGAATGAGGTTATCATGCTTGGTATCCCATTCTCCTTTGATCTGACTTACTACCAGGGCTGAATCTCCATACACATCAAGGAACTGAATCTTCATATCAATAGCAGCTTTAATACCCAGGATACATGCCTCATACTCAGCCATGTTATTGGTACAATAGAAACAAAGTCTGGCAGTAATCGGAGTATGACAACCTTCAGGGGAACTAATCACAACACCAACACCATTACCAAGTGCATTAGAGGCACCATCAAAAACCATAGTCCATCGGGATCCTTGTTCAGGTCCGTCATATTGTCCAGGTTCTTTGGTAATAATCATAATGTCTTCATCAGGGAACTCAAAATTCATTGATTGATAATCATCCACTGCTTGATGAGCCAAATGATCAGCAACAACACTTCCTTTGATGGCCTTCTGAGTAGTATACTGTATGTCATATTCTGTCAAGATCATTTGCCATCTTGCAATTCTTCCGGAGAGAGCAGGTTTCTCAAATATGTACTTGATTGGATCCATCTTCGAAATCAATAAGGTAGTATGAGTCAACATATACTGTCTTAGTCGGCGAGCAGCCCATGCCAAAGCGCAGCAAGTTTTCTCGAGCAGTGAGTATCTTGTTTCACAGTCGGTAAACTTTTTGCTAAGGTAGTATATTGCCTGCTCTTTTCGACCAGACTCGTCATGTTGCCCCAACACACACCCCATTGAGTTGTCTAACACTGTTAAGTACATAATCAAGGGTCTCCCATCAACTGGTGGCATCAAAATTGGTGGTTCTAGCAGATATCTCTTGATTTCATCAAAGGCTGTCTGGCACTCATCATTCCATTCCATCACCTGATCTTTCTTCAACAACTTGAAGATTGGCTCACAGATGGTAGTTAATTGGGAGATAAATCTTGCAATGTAGTTCAATCGTCCCAAGAAACCTCTAACCTCCTTCTCAGTACGGGGAGCTGGCATCTCTCGTATAGCTTTTACTTTTGCAGGATCTACTTCAATACCTTTTCCACTGACAATGAAACCCAGGAGCTTTCCAGATCTAACTCCAAAGGTACACTTGTTTGGGTTCAATCTCAACTTGTATTTCTTCAACCTCTCAAACAACTTGTGCAGATGATCAAGATGTTGCTCTTCATTCTGAGACCTGGCTATCATATCATCTACATATACCTCTATCTCATGATGAATCATATCATGAAACAAAGCCACCATAGCACGCTGATATGTTGCCCCTGCATTCTTCAAACCAAATGGCATTACCTTATAGCAAAAGGTGCCCCACTGTGTCACAAATGTTGTCTTCTCCATATCTTCAGGTGCCATCTTGATCTGGTTGTAACCAGAGAAACCATCCATAAAAGAGAATACCTTATGCTGAGCAGTGTTGTCTACCAGAATATCAATATGAGGAAGTAGAAAGTCATCTTTAGGGCTAGCCTTATTCAAATCTCTGTAGTCCACACACATACGTACCTTACCATCCTTCTTAGGAACTGGTACCACATTTGCAACCCACTGAGGATAAGAAGTCACTGCTAAGAACCCTGCATTGAACTGTTTCATTACTTCTGCCTTGATCTTTTCTGACATTTCAGGACGCATACGACGAACCTTCTGCTTCTTTGGACGACAATCTTCTTTCACTGGCAAACGGTGAACCACAATGTCTGTATCCAACCCTGGCATATCTTCATAAGACCAAGCAAAGATCTCCACATAGTCACGTAACATCTG
The DNA here is from genome assembly GCA_963966055.1 of Lathyrus aphaca. Classification (NCBI taxonomy): domain Eukaryota; kingdom Viridiplantae; phylum Streptophyta; class Magnoliopsida; order Fabales; family Fabaceae; genus Lathyrus; species Lathyrus aphaca. The sequence continues at coordinate 115,623,035 of OZ014524.1, read as the reverse complement.
AATCAACCTGTTCTTGACACTGTCCTCTAAATCAGCCCCTATCTTGACCTCTTTTCTGTTTTCTTCAGTTCCCAGATTCACAACTTCGACTGGCTCTTCATGTGGCTGTATAGCTTTCTCTTCTTGTTGTAACAACATAGCAAGCTCTACCGGTATTTCACAATCGTCCTCATTTCCGTCTTCAGTTTGATAGATCGGATTCTCGAAATTATAATTGGCAATAGTAGAACTGTTATCAACAGGATCCAAAGTGGATGAGGATCTGCATTTAGTGATATGGGTGTGTGTAAGAACACATAGCTGATAAAGCAAAAATAAAAGAAAAGAAAGACAAGGAACACAATATTTACGAAAACGAAACGTCCACTGATTTTATTGAATGAAGTATGCAAATGAAATGACAGCCCGTAACAAGCACACCATTGTGCCCCGGGTAAGGCACATGGCTTGAAAGTTTTATTGTTCAAGAAATTACAAAATTAAACATAACACAGTAATAGTATTTACTCCTGACTAAAGGAGATAGGGATAACATCTTCAGCTTTCCAATTATTGAGTCCAGCACCCACAGTAGGAAAAATCCATGCATCCAAGTTGTAGTCTTCATCTTGATCTCCCACAACATTAATCTGGTCTTTCACAACCCCTTGATTAGTGATACGAGCAGCACGAGCACGACGAACAGCCTTCTGGGACTCTGCAGTGAAACCCAAACCAAACTTGTCAGACTTGTATGGAATATCAGGAAGCTGACCCCAAATAGTGCAACCACCTTCATCCACCACAGCTCTAGCATCATTGAGGGAGGCCATTGCCATTGTTGGAGGCTTTCTGGTGACCACAGGAACTTTCTTCACAACAGGAGGAGCTACATAATCATTAACAACCCAAGGGACTACTTCAAATGTCTGACACGGAGTCTCAATGTATTCACCTTCCATTTCCAGATACTTGAAGGTATTCACATGGCTGACAAAGTACTCTTCTTCTCCATAGACAGTAACAACCCTTCCTTCTACCGGATATCTCAACTTTTGGTGCAATGTAGAGGTTACAGCACCTGCCCCATGGATCCAGGGACGACCAAGCAGACAAGAGTATGAAGGACGAATATCCATCACAAAAAATGTAGCAGTAAACACCTGGGAGCCAACTTTGATTGGAAGATCAATTTCCCCATGTACTACTCTTCTAGAACCATCAAAAGCCTTTACCACAATATTACTGGGCTTCAGCACAGCATCTTCAGGACTCAGCTTGTTCAGTACTTCCTTAGGCAACACATTCAAAGAGGAACCATTATCTATCAGCACATGTGACAGGGTAGTGCCCCTGCATTCAATTGAGATATGCAAGGCCCTGTTATGATCCCTCTTGGCAGGGGTCAAATCAGCATCAGAAAATCCTAACCCATTGTCATAGGTCAGGTGGGCAACACAGTTCTCAAATTGGTCAACAGAAATTGCACTGGGTACATGAGCAGTCTTCAAAAACTTGATCAAGGACTTGGCATGAGCCTCAGAACATAACAACAAAGACAACATAGAAATCTTTGAGGGAGTATGCCCCAGTTGATCAACAATGTCATAATCACTCTTGCGAATGATTTTCAATACTTCTTCCATCTGCTTAGAGAGATCATCAGCAGCTGGACCGTCAGTAGATACAGGCTCAATAACAGGACCCTTGCCCCTAGCATCAGTGGTGGAGGTAGCAGCAGGAGTAGCTGCATTCTTAGAAGCAATTGGAGGAGAGAAAACTCTTCCACTACGAGTGATCTTGCTAGATCCAGCAATATTGTCAACATCAACAGGCACATCAGATAAAGGCTCTTGCTTAACACCATGGATGTAAACATCAGATCCATAATGCCAAGGTACAGCTTGGTCAGACGTATACGGAATAGGACCAGGAGTAGTAATGACCACAGGAGCTACTCTGGCCTCAGCAACAACTTTCACGGGACCTTCAGCAGTAATCTTGATTGGACCCTGATGAGTGATTTTAATGGGACCCTTTGAAGTGATTCTTACCGGTACTTTGTTAACCATGTCAACCTCTTCAATCTTCCTACCTTGAGTCAGATGATCCACCATACTTTCTACAGACGATGGAGTCCTCTCAAACACTATAGTATATTTATCCATGAGACGTTGAATTCCATCTCTCAATATGAAGCAACTATCCGGCTTATAGGTACAATACAAACAATCTTCACGACAACCTGGAAAGATCCCAGCTTGTACTAACCTCTTTTTGATAACAGACAGTGGTGTGGTCAACTCCATAACTGAATAGACATGTAGATCTTCTTCAATGGCATTGACAGTCTTCTCGTGATTTGGCATTGGAGCAGTAATTACATTGGGAGTACCCGGAGGATCAAACTCAATTTCTCCAGCATCAATCATATCTTGAATTTTGTTCTTCAAGATCCAGCAGTTATTAGTATCATGTCCCTGACAGTTTGAATGGTATGCACACCTTGCATTGGGATTGTACCTGGGAGAGGTAACATTAGGATTCTGGGGAGCCTCTTTCAAGGTAATGAGTTCAGCCTTCAACAAGTGTTGCAATGCCTGAGCCATTGACATGTTTGAAATTCTGGTATGATAGACTCAGATGTCGAATATGATGTTGAGACATCTTATCTGTTACTTATAAACATGGTAAGGCATACATATCAGTACTTAAATAATTCTGATATATCAGAGTCAAACATACTTCAGGATGTTGGGACATCTGATAGGACATTCAGTTCATGTACTACATAAAACATAAAAGATATAAAGAACACAGCAGAATTGTTGACCCAGTTCAGTGTATCTCCACACTTACATCTGGGGGCTACCAAGCCAGGAGGAAATCCACTATAAGTAATATTAATTCTAGACTTAAACCACCCTGTTTAATCTTTCACTTAATAACTACCCAATGCAATTTCTACCTAAGACACAACTTAGATATGAGTACCCTACTCACTCCCCCTCAATCACACAGTGATCTTTTACAATGATTAATAAAATTGAAGTCACACTTCAAACACAACAGCTTGATCTTACTTAGAAGTTTCAATCAAGACACAATACTTCTCTTGCTTACAAGCTTCGAGAAACACAAGTGAAACAGCCACAATAGAGTTACTTGTTACGCACGGCTGACACAAGGACACAACCCTAATAATGTTTACATTTTCGGTTGATTGGGTTGATTTAAACTAGGTTACAAGGTTTCTTTTATAACCTATTCCCAACTGGATTTGGGCCTAAACAATCACAACAATAGTTGCTACAAATATGCAGAAATATCTGCTACAAATATTCCAAAAGATCTTCAACTCCTAAAATATCTCTAAATATAGAAACCTATATTTTTCAATATTTGTCTTCAATTTAAATTGAGTCTTTAAGATCTTCTAGACCGGCACCACATATGATTGCATAATATCTCCAGAATATTCTGCATAATTCAGATCTGATAAATCCAATGTCATCACCTTGAATTAGGGTTTGTTACTTCCTAGATTCTAGGTGATTTTGTTCTTCTGATTAATCTGAATCTTCATAACAAAACTCCCTACAGATGCGCCTTGTTCTGTGTTTATCCATCCATAATTAATTCCAGATAACTCTCCTTAAATATCTCAGATCAGTTAGTTATTAATTAATTCTGGTAACAGGTCTGAGATGTCTCAACATCTGTTGGGACATCCTGAAAAACTGAACTTACTTCATTTACTGATACAATGTCACAACATCTGATGTGACATCCTGTAAACTGAACTTATTCCATCAACTGATACAATGTCCTAACATCTGGTGTGACATCCTGATATCTTGACTTAAGTTCATTAACTGTTACTCTGTTTGACAGTGTCACAACATTTGGTGTGACATCCTGAACTAAGTTCAACACTTCTTGTTTGATATCTATTTGTAACATATGACAATAATGTTGTCATGACAGTTGCAGATGTTTCAACATTCTCTTTGACATCTGTCATGACATTTGCAGATGTTTCAACATTCTCTTTGACATCTGTCATGACATTTGCAGATGTTTCAACATCTTCTTTGACATCTGTCTGAAGCATATGACAGTAATTCTGTCATGACATTTGCAGATGTTTCAACATCTTCTTTGACATCTGTCTGTAACATATGACAGTAATTCTGTCATGACATTTGCAGATGTTTCAACATCTTCTTTGACATCTGACTGTAACATATGACAACATATGTTGGGACATCCTGAATTAAGTTCTTCTACTCTGTTTGATAATGTTCCAACATCTGATAGGACATTCTGAACTAAATTCAACATCTTCTTTGACAACTTCCACATTTATGTCAGATGTCAACATCTGTTGGGACATCCTGAATTAAGTTCTTCTACTCTGTTTGATAATGTCCCAACATCTGATAGGACATTCTGAACTGAATTCAACATCTTCTTTGACAACTTCCACATTTATCTGTGCCACCATGTCAGGACATCATGTTTGACATGTTCTTCCAGAGTCTATACTATGTTAATATGGAACTTCTTATTCAACATTTTCCAGCCATATTAGTTTTACCAAACATAATGCCAATCATAAAATAATAGCATTAACAATCTCCCCCTTTGGCTTATTTTGGCTAAAACTAATTTACATACAGGTGTAGTAGTGCCTTATGTAGAAGTTCCTTAACATCACATCTTCATATCAGACCTCACACTATTACTTCTCCCCATTTTTAGCCATAAAAAGACAAAGGTACCATAAAAATAGAGGTATATAATCTCCATAAGCTTGAAACACACACAATTCCTCAAGAATCAAACATAAACTGCAGAGAGAAGCTTTATGTAATATAGCCTTCTAGACTCTTAGGATTCTCCTTATCTGGTTAAGGTATTACTCCCCCTTAACACCACAAAATCAAGTGCACATACTTGTAACACACTCCCCCTGTATAGGATACTCCATGCTTCTCTGTACATTGATGAAAGGAAAACATAAGACGCATCTTCATGTCTTCAAGAGCTCACTCTCTGTTCAATTCCCAATCGAACACATTCACTTCTTGTACCAAAGCATACCTAATTCCTTTCTGGGTTTGTAGTTACCACAGACTACACAAGATGAACATCTTCTAGCACACAGGTTCTTGACACTAAGCCTTTACACACCAAAGGCCATACAATCCAGATAAAACACATCCAAACTAATTATGAAATTAGAATGAATGTCCACAAACAAACTTCCAAGCAATCAATACCTGATATACTTCTGGTGGATCAACAGAGATGTGCTATTCAGTTGAGGCCTTGTGCTGATCCTCAGATGCTTCTTCATCACAATTATTGAAGGCCTTTTTCTGGTCCTCAGATGTTTCAACATCTATTGGGACATCCTGTTGAGCAGGAGTGTCCTTTGCAGCCTGAGTTTGTTGATCTTCTTGTGGGGATGACATAATGTTCAGAGGGATAGATATGCCACTTACCACTCTTTGCTCAGATAGGATCTTGGTTACCAACTCCTTTATGGAATCATCCACATATTCAGAAGCTTTTGGAGTGTTGTACAATGGTGAAGGTATGCCTTTGGTCTTGCTGAAAACTTGATCTTTTTGGAGTTCTTGGCTTTTTAGCATGAGGAACACTTCCAGTCTCTTCTACATGTTTCTTCCAATATAGATCATCTACTTCATCATTCTCCCATATGATTAGGTAGTATAATAATAGAAACCATGTAGATAAACACCCCAGATAATGTACCAACACTTAGTTAGAACATTTTTTCATACACCAAGACCTTATCACCATGATCCTAGATGCGCTCCACCAACTGGACTTACTATAGCATAGTAATCCAAGAACTGAAAATCTTCAACTACACTGTGCCACCAGTTAGAATCAGAAATCCAGAAAGAGTGATAAACTCTCATCCACCTTCAAGAAGAATAAATCCTCTTGAGTCTTCAACTCATCACTCCTCTGCCCAAGAGCAATTTGTTCCAAGACAATCCTCAAGAACAACCAGCTGCCACACTCTGATTATCTTGATTCTTCGAATCCACTTTAAAGATCAACCAATTACCACATTTTGATAACCTTCTTTATGAATCCTCATATGAAAAAGCCAATTGCCACTTTTGTCTTCTTCACGTTTATAATAAATCTTCCAAAGATATCCTGATCAAAAAAATTGATCTTCACCAATTAGACTCTGATGTTGAACTAGATGTTTAAACATTATTAGCCCACATCCATCTGTTAAATTCAGTTCCTTCTTCTGCCACTTGAAAGAACCTCCTTCCTTTATAGAACAAGAGTTACATGCTCTCATAGACTTGATTTATCCATCAAGTTTGAGTAGACAACCTCCATTCTATTGGTTTTGCAGAAGTTCTTACCAATAACACATATTGATGAGAAACTTCCAATGTTTCTCCAAAGTCTTCAAACCTGCCACTGTCTGATTATTCAGAAGGAATAGTTAAGAACTACACCTCAAAACTATACCAAGGATGCCACCTTTCCTTGAGTAAGGCAGTCTAAACAAATTATGATATCTCCACCTATCTTAACTCCATGATGAGCATTCTGGACTACACCTAGATCAGAAATAAACCAATCCAAGTAGTCACCAAGATTATGATATGTTCATGGTCTTTCATCTCCATCTTCAGAATCAACAATATCCAGACAAGTTCTTGCCAAGAAACTTTCCAGAAATACATAACTCCTGTCACACAAGACTGAAGCCAATGCTACAGCTTATGCAATACCTCTCCCATGATTCTGCACAAACTCTGATGATAAGATGTTCCAACATCTTTTTGAACATCACCAATCTTGAATCACAAGGATAATCAATCAAATATTTGTGAATTCCACAAACAACAATTGATCTTAAATCCTTGTATAATACCTTATCAGATAGTTCTACACAATCTGATCTTTTACTTTTGAAGGATTTTAAGGTTAGCTCCAGATAAGATTAGCAAGATCTCCTCATGTCATGGATAAACAATACTCCAGCTGAGCATGTACTCCACTAATTCTCAATTTCACACCCCTGATGAACATACAAAGAGCACAACTGATAAATATCCACACTTGATTTTATATTCCAAAACAGATGCTCTTAGTTTGCTTGCTACAAAGGGTTTATACTGCCACTATCCATGACTAGTAGTGGAAGAGACTACCAGTTCAACAACCATTCTGATCAGACTTCCCAATCTGACATTCTTCCCTTGCTTCTAGCAATTGTTGGTCACATTGCTAGCTTTAATCATGACCAAAGTCATGCATTTATCACCCACATTTGTAAATACATTTAGAAGCTTCTTCATCTTCAGATTCACCATCAGATTCATCAGTATTCTGAGCAACCTCTTCCAGCTCCAGCCTTTGAAATACTTCCTCAAGCTTTTTCTTCCTGGCATCCAGATTTTTGCAAGTGTTCTTCAGATCTGCAATCAAGGCAGCTTTGGATATGGGAGTCTTTGCTTTTGAAGGTCCAGCAGATGTCTTAGTGGAAGCTTCAACATCAGCAGCATGATGGCTCAAGAAAAGTTTGTAATGGAAGGCCAGAGGACTTTTTCTTTTGCATACTGAATCCTTCTCAGTGAGGATACCTGGATACTGGCTTAGTATGATTCCACATAGCAGAAAGGGAAAAGCAATGGGAAGCTTTGTTGCAGATGTTCCAACATGCTTCAATGTCTGATCAAAAATATAAGCCCCAAAGTCCAGCTTTGCTTGGGTGCCCACAGCATATATGAACCTGCTCAATTCAGTTGCTATTGAGGAGGTATGGTTGGTAGGGACCCAATTTGAAGTGCCAATCCTATGCAGCATTGCATACTTCCTTGTCAGCAAGCTAACAAAAAATTTCCCCTTGACTGGCCAAGCTTTGAATTGATTAGCAGTGATGACCTTGCACACATGGTTATTTGTCTTTCCCAGCTCATTAGGTCCATCAGATTCTCTTCCTAGATAGTGGTTGATAACCCTAGAAGAGAATTCCACACATCTCCCTCTTACATACACCTTTCTGAAGTCATCTGATTTACCATCAGCACAGTCCTCTTGTAGGTTGACAATGAATTCCTTGACTAGCAGCTCATAGCAAGGTGAAAAGTTTGATACTGTTTTGAATAAACCAGCAGAAGAAATTAGGTCAATTACCTCAGTGCACTCAAGTGCATTGCTGCCCAGCTCTCTTTCAAGTGCTACCCTTCTTTGGTATACAAATTTCCATCTGCTCACACTTGACACATGATGGAATGAAACATTGTCCAGAGGAGCTTCTGGAACAGCAGATGTGGACCTTGAGGGTGCTGGTTTCTTCTTTGGTTGGGATGTTGGGACATCCTCTTCAACATCTGAATCTGGTGGAGTTACAGCTTTCCTCTTTTGGGTATTCACCTTGCTCCATTGTTTAGTAGGACCAAGTATCACTTTGACCTTGTCTTTCTTTGGAGTAGGCTGCTTCTTTTCAGGAGTTGAATGTCCTGCAGTCTTCTTTTCCTTTCTAGCCCTAAGCCTTTTGGCTATGCTAGGGTCCACAGAAGCAATGATCTCTGTGTCAGAGTCATTATCTAAGTCTTCAACATGTAGCATAGATGCCTCCTCTTCCAGGTTAGGAGTAGGTTCCAAACATATGTGATCATCACACTTTTTTCTAGCACCCAAAGCATCCATCATCACACCAGTTTCCTTCTTCTGGAACACAAAACTAAGCTTGGTTCATAAACTGTTGATGTGTAGTGTGGTGTCAAGCCATTAGGATTGACATATCAATTCAGCTTCTTTCTTGATGAAACTTCCTTCAGTTCATGATTTAGACAATCATAAACATGTATCTTCACAAGAGAGATTTTCTCCAGCTATACCTAAACAACATAGGACACCATAACCAGGAAGGATATCCTCATTAGGTCACCATAAATAAGCTTAAGAGATAACTTATCAAGATTTTCACTCCCGCATGAAAGATTTGATAATTATACTCTTTTGTTTTGGCTCCAACCTCTTCTTTCATCAAGAACCACAACATTCTGAACTAAGTGTTCTCCAGTTCTCACAGAAAACAAAATACAAGCCTCCTTCAAATATAGAATTCTCTGAACCAAGATGCCAGGACATTCTGTTTGACATCATAGCTACACAGCAATTCACCAGCAAATTTCCAGCCCTGATAACACCAGATTGGTCCAATATACACCATATGATGAATAGTCCATCCTCCACTTCTAGGGACCATTCAAACACCAATATGAACCTCTCAAGTTCCAACAGCTTTTCATTATATCATCCTTCTTCCTTTACCATGAACCAGAAAGTATCCCCCTTAGATCTCATCCAGAAACAGACCAGGATGCCTGCTCTGATACCAATTGAAATTCTGGTATGACAGACTCAGATGTCGAATATGATGTTGAGACATCTTATCTGTTACTTATAAACATGGTAAGGCATACATATCAGTACTTAAATAATTCTGATATATCAGAGTCAAACATACTTCAGGATGTTGGGACATCTGATAGGACATTCAGTTCATGTACTGCATAAAACATAAAAGATATAAAGAACACAACAGAATTGTTGACCCAGTTCAGTGTATCTCCACACTTACATCTGGGGGCTACCAAGCCAGGAGGAAATCCACTATAAGTAATATTAATTCTAGACTTAAACCACCCTGTTTAATCTTTCACTTAATAACTACCCAATGCAATTTCTACCTAAGACACAACTTAGATATGAGTACCCTACTCACTCCCCCTCAATCACACAGTGATCTTTTACAATGATTAATAAAATTGAAGTCACACTTCAAACACAACAGCTTGATCTTACTTAGAAGTTTCAATCAAGACACAATACTTCTCTTGCTTACAAGCTTCAAGAAACACAAGTGAAACAGCCACAATAGAGTTACTTGTTACGCACGGCTGACACAAGGACACAACCCTAATAATGTTTACATTTTCGGTTGATTGGGTTGATTTAAACTAGGTTACAAGGTTTCTTTTATAACCTATTCCCAACTGGATTTGGGCCTAAACAATCACAACAATAGTTGCTACAAATATGCAGAAATATCTGCTACAAATATTCCAAAAGATCTTCAACTCCTAAAATATCTCTAAATATAGAAACCTATATTTTTCAATATTTGTCTTCAATTTAAATTGAGTCTTTAAGATCTTCTAGATCGGCACCACATATGATTGCATAATATCTCCAGAATATTCTGCATAATTCAGATCTGATAAATCCAATGTCATCACCTTGAATTAGGGTTTGTTACTTCCTAGATTCTAGGTGATTTTGTTCTTCTGATTAATCTGAATCTTCATAACAAAACTCCCTACAGATGCGCCTTGTTCTGTTTTTATCCATCCATAATTAATTCCAGATAACTCTCCTTAAATATCTCAGATCAGTTAGTTATTAATTAATTCTGGTAACAGGTCTGAGATGTCTCAACATCTGTTGGGACATCCTGAAAAACTGAACTTACTTCATTTACTGATACAATGTCACAACATCTGATGTGACATCCTGTAAACTGAACTTATTCCATCAACTGATACAATGTCCTAACATCTGGTGTGACATCCTGATATCTTGACTTAAGTTCATTAACTGTTACTCTGTTTGACAGTGTCACAACATTTGGTGTGACATCCTGAACTAAGTTCAACACTTCTTGTTTGATATCTATTTGTAACATATGACAATAATGTTGTCATGACAGTTGCAGATGTTTCAACATTCTCTTTGACATCTGTCATGACATTTGCAGATGTTTCAACATTCTCTTTGACATCTGTCATGACATTTGCAGATGTTTCAACATCTTCTTTGACATCTGTCTGAAGCATATGACAGTAATTCTGTCATGACATTTGCAGATGTTTCAACATCTTCTTTGACATCTGTCTGTAACATATGACAGTAATTCTGTCATGACATTTGCAGATGTTTCAACATCTTCTTTGACATCTGACTGTAACATATGACAACATATATTGGGACATCCTGAATTAAGTTCTTCTACTCTGTTTGATAATGTTCCAACATCTGATAGGACATTCTGAACTAAATTCAACATCTTCTTTGACAACTTCCACATTTATGTCAGATGTCAACATCTGTTGGGACATCCTGAATTAAGTTCTTCTACTCTGTTTGATAATGTCCCAACATCTGATAGGACATTCTGAACTGAATTCAACATCTTCTTTGACAACTTCCACATTTATCTGTGCCACCATGTCAGGACATCATGTTTGACATGTTCTTCCAGAGTCTATACTATGTTAATATGGAACTTCTTATTCAACATTTTCCAGCCATATTAGTTTTACCAAACATAATGCCAATCATAAAATAATAGCATTAACAATGTTGATCTTCGTGAACTGCCTTCTAGCCCTCTGTTGGTTGCCCTGTGGCTGCTCTGTTGTCGCAGGAGTTGGATTTGAAATATGAACTGCACTAACAGACTGATGCCTTCTGTTACGATCAGGCTGTCCATAAACAGCATTGGATTCCTTCTTCCCAGTGGGAGGTTTCTTTGCAGCACCTGATGAGGAAGCACCCACTTGGATCTTACCATTCTTTATACCATTCTCTACTCGCTCTCCTGTCATGATCAACTCAGTGAAGCCAGATGATGAGCTTCCAATGAGATGACTATAAAACGGACCATTCAGCGTGCACATGAACATATCAACCAATTCCCTATCAGTCAAAGGGGGTTGAACTCTTCCAGCTAAATCTCTCCACTTCTGGGCATACTCTTTAAAACTCTCTTTGGCACCCATAGACATGCTCTGAAGCTGCATGTGAGTGGGGGCTAAGTCAGCATTGTACTGATACTGCTTATAGAAAGCTTCAGCAAGGTCATTCCAGTCTCTGATGTTGACACTCTCCAACTGATAATACCACTCCAGCTGAGCTCCAGATAAGCTCTCTTGAAAGAAATGGATCCACAACTTCTTATCAGCAGTGTGGGGTTGAATCCTTCTGACATAGGACCTCAGATGCAGCTTGGGACAAGAGACCCCATCATAAATAACAAATGTAGGAACCTTGAACCCAATGGGTATGACTACCCCAGATATCAAACTTAAATCCTCAAAATCCAACCCGGATGATTTCTGCAACTCCATAGCATCCATCCTATCCACCAGCATCTTGAATTTGTCTTCATTAGGCTCATGGTAGTAATTAGCCTCAGAATCAGAGTCCCCCATTGTATGGTGGAGACTGCCTACCTCTTGCTCAGATTCCTCAGATTCATAGTCTTCAGCTAGTTCCTTGGTCTTGGCAAGACCTTTGAACCTTCTTCCCATGTTGATCAAACCAGCAGACCTTCTAGTCTTCTTAGTCTTCTTGGCCAGCAGTGCCTTCAATTCATCCTGCCCCTTGGACAGGTTCAAGATCAGCTCTTGGAACTGTGCATTCTGTGCCTGGAGATCCTTAACTGATTGTTCAAGAGCCATTGCTGAAATAAACAGCGAGAAGATGAGAAACCTGTGCACAATTATAAACCTGTGATGCAATGAAATGATATGGGAATGCATATGCAATGTTTTCAAGGACCGCAGGATTTAAATTTGCTTAGACAAACACGAAAGTAAACTTTTATTAGTAATAAATTGTTTGCCTTTTAGGCTTACAAATAATGGAATGAAATAAATACAAAAGATGGGGTTTTAAGTCTCCCATGGACGTTTCCTCTTTGTGTTGAGGTATGAGTTGAGGTTTCGTTCCTCGTGAAGTTGCTTTGTTAGCTCTAGGATTCTTGCTTGGCTTGCTTTGTAATGAGCTTCGAAAGTATCCCTTTGCTCCTTCAGTTGGATCCATGATCTCTGCAAGTCTTCCTTATCAGTAGGCATGTCTGGGTGAAGGATGGTATAAGCTGTGTCTCCTTCAGCAACAGGTTCCATGGTAACTGGTAGGACGGCAGGATATGGCATCATGAGAGTCTGAGCACGAGATCGTACCCATCTGAGATAAGCCTCCATAGGAATAGTGTACTTAGGCTCCAGTGTCTTGCTGTCAATCCTGTTTACCTTTCCCCAGGCTCGTATGAATCTCTGACGGTAACCCTGAAGATCGTTGTCGTAATCAAACACAATGCCCTGAATCAACATGTCATGTGGACCATCGCTCCGAGCGTAACCAAACTGTCGTAAAGCTAGAGAGGGGTTGTAGGTGATGCCTCCTCTTATGCCTAGAAGTGGCACATTGGGAAACTCCCCACAACGGTCAATGATGGTGACATTCTCCATAGATCTGGAGCACCAATGGATGTCTGAGTGAGAAAGTGACATGATCCTCTTGGACCATCTGAACCCCTGCTCATTCTTCATTACTGAGCGAGGAAGGTGAGAAATAAACCACCTAGAAAGCAAAGGTATGCAGCACATCAAAGTTCCTCTTGCCCTTGTAGTACGGGTGTGAAGAGAATGTAGGATATCTCCAAGCAATGTAGGAACTGGATTGTGACTCAGGAAAATGTTGATGGCATGAACATCTATGAACTGATCTGGATTGGGGAACAATACTAAACCATATATCAGCAAGGCTAAGACCTCCTCAAAAGCATCATAGCTCATGGCCTTCAAGAACATTTGAGCCTTATCCATTAGCACCTTGGCAAGAATACCCTTGACTCCACTTCTCGTTTCTAGAACAATGTCAGACTTCTTCAGATGTAGGGCTGCAGCAATAACCTCTGGTTTAAGCTCCTTCTCCAGGCCTGTGAAGGGTCTTTGATCAAGAACAGGTATGCCCAGAAGTATAGAGAACTCCTCCATGGTTGGAACCAGCTGATAGTCGGGGAATGTAAAACAGTGGTGCTTAGGGTCAAAGAACTGAAACAGAACACTTATCATGTCTTCACTGAACCCTGAAGTGACTAGATCCAATAGGTGACCATGTCTCTTGATGAACTGGGAATGATCAGACACTTGAGAAACCAACTCTTTAAGCTTAGCAGGTATCCCCACAAAGTTGATCCTGATGGTGTTTCTACGAGCAGAAACCATGACCTGCAACAAAGAACACAGATAAATCCTTTGGTCCTTGAAATGGTTAGTGAAAATGCTATGCTTATGATGCATGATGATGTCATGATGTTATGTTCAATCACAAACATGTGGCACACACAAACAAGTCACACCATAGCCCTAGGTTTAAAGGCTTGCATGAGGTTTAAGGTAAGTACCCTCCCCTGAAGTTAGATGGTTCATCCTATCCTACAAAAGTAACCGGGTTCTAAGGGATCTCAATATCATTGATCCTTCACAAGGGTGGTTGTTCAGAAGGCAACTTACTTGCCAACCAAAACCCTCCAAGTTTAGAATCTCAATGAGCGTAGTATCGAGTGTCAACCAACTTCAGTCTGCACCAAAGCCGGTTACCTCACTACTTTCTAAAGGCCGAGATGGGATAACTAGGATTCTAAAAGTTAGTTAGTGCATTGACAACATATGGCAGCCTCATATTATCCTCAACTTGACTTAAGGAACATAAGCACCAACCAAGAAGTCGCACTAACTATGGCCACCAGATCAACCATATCGATATACGTCGTACAGTTTCCTTGGTCTATTGCCATTTACCTAAGGTACACTAGATCCGGGTTAGGATCTTTCACACATAAGAGCACCCCAACAAGTAATATAAAGCAAACAAGGCAAACAATTTAAAGTGATCTTAATTCCTAAGGGTACCCCTCTTAAATTTATATCCCCAGCAGAGTCGCCAGTTCAGTAACACGGTGGGAGAACTGACTTTTAGTTATGTTGCGGATAGCAAGAGTCGCCACCGACTTTTATTTTATCCAAACAGAAAGGATATAAAAGAACAGGAAAGACCTTAAGAGATATTTTTTGGGTCCGGGGGGTAGGTTATGTAAAGGGAAGGTGTTAGCACCCTTTACATCCATGGTTATCCATGGGCTCTTAGTTACTTAGCTCACTTTTGAATTGTTTTTGAAAGTGTAGTGTGTGAATAGAAAAATTTTCATAATAGTTGATAATGATCCATGTACGGATGCGTAAAAACTTGTTTTTGAAAATTTGTTTGAAATTGTGAAGAGTTTGAAAGGTTTTTGAAGTGAGCAAGTACATAAGAGGAACCTACCCTAAAGTTTTAAGTCTTTCTTGTTCTTTATCCTTTAATTGGTAAGACTATCCCTACTATTAAGGAGTAGGTAGTTATTACCTTGGATGTATGGGACATGTGAGTGACATCTGTTTTTATGAAGGCAACTGTGGGGTGTATTAAGCATATAGGAGGGACTATCATCATTATTCGAAGGGACTTGATTTGTAAAGGCAACCATTAGGGACTTGATGATTTTTCTTTTAAGGGACTTGCTTTATACACCCCACTTGACCTTATGATTTAGGCAACTTGAGGGATAACCTTAGAAATGTGAGATGGCGATTAAAAAATCGACTTACGTGTGTGAGTGTTTAATATTAATTATCTTTAATTAAAATGATCTAAGTTAATTTTAAATAGAATACATGTTTTACACTCCCTAAATTACTAACCATAGCATAAAAATTAAATATTTAAAATATTTACAAAATTTACATCCGGGAAGCAATTACATAATAATTATAATAAGCAAATTAAAATAAATAGCAAAAATAAATAATTAACAAAATATAAATAAAAGAGAATAAATAAACAATAAATAAATAAATAGGGGTTAGTGATAAAAATAAGGTTAGTAAAAATAAAATAACTAAATTTAGGGAAATAATCATAATTAGAAGAATAATCAAGGTTAGAGAAATAATAATAATGATAAAAAATTATTAAT
This sequence comes from Lathyrus aphaca, assembly GCA_963966055.1. NCBI lineage: Eukaryota > Viridiplantae > Streptophyta > Magnoliopsida > Fabales > Fabaceae > Lathyrus > Lathyrus aphaca. The sequence continues at coordinate 115,607,176 of OZ014524.1, read as the reverse complement.
AACATAGTTAATAAATATAATTAGCAAAATATTATAAGAACAAAATTAGAATAATAAACAAGAAAAGTTAGATTTTTAATATGAACAATTAAATAATTATCATGGTATTTTTAATTCATGTACAAACTATTAATTTATTTTTAGATATATTATAATTACAAAATTTAATTTTTAATTGTTCAAAAGAAAATAATTTAGGTTATCAACATAACATAAAATATATTTACATCTTATATGAGGAAAATAGTTTACAATTATATTTACAAAAATTATACTAAATAAATATATATTATAATTTAGAAAGCAAAAATAATTTAGAAAATAAAATTAGGTTTTCACAAAATTAGGGTTTTGAAGGTTTGTTTTAGAAAATATTTTTTAGGGTTTTCTAATTTAACTATAAAATTATTTAATAATATACATATATTATATTTACATATATATAAATAAGAAAATAATTTTTGAATTTTAGAAAACAATGAAGTTTAGAAATTTTTAGAGAAAAAAAAAAGATGTTTTTTTTTATAGATATTTGAACATATATGTATAGTACATAATTTTATTTTTTATTAACAATAAGAAATAACTAAATTAATTAATTAAAAGAATTAAAATAGAAAAAGGTGTAAAAAATAAGAACTTACCTTGGCTGGGTTTGAACCCAGGACACTCATGCTGCAACCATCAAAACATACCACCAGGCCAGTCCATGCGCAGGTGCTAGAGAATGAGCTTCCATTGGTTTTTTTCTTTAACTACTGAAAATCATAAAAATAGTGAAACAAAAAAGGCCTGGGGGAGGCTTGAACCCAGGACCTTTGAACATTCAAACACGCGCATCACCACCCGGCTGGAAGAGCCCTTCTGGTAATATAGTGGTAGCATAATATAATATATTGAGTCTTCTGATTATCCTGAAAAAATAGAAAAAACAATGGTGTAAGGCAGGATTCGAACCCTGGCCTTTTCACCAAACACAAGCATCTCCTTCCACTGGGACAAGCCAGCGCTTATGATAACCAACCAGCAATCAAACATAATATTTTAAACTATAATTTGAATTCCCTGAGCGCGCGAAAGACCTTCTTCTTCCCCAAATTTCCTGCGAAATTTGTTTCCCTTTTTCCTGCGAAATCTGTTGCAAGTTCTTCATGGTGTCAAACCTGCGAAAATCAAACTCATACCAAACAGCAATGATTCATGAAATTAATTATAGTTTTATGATCCTTGTGTCTCATAGATCATTCCTATGTGTCCAGAATTCATTTATATTTGGTCTAGCAAGAAGCCCTAAAAACTCAACCGAAACCCTAACAATGGCCTTTATTGATTCTGGTCATGAAACTTAGATTTGATTATCCAGGAAGCTTCACCACATCAAAACAAATCATATTAGTAAGTCACAATCAACAAACAACACATAAATCAATGGAATCGAAAACAAGCTATGGATGACATAAAACCGATTCGGTTTGTACATTACAACATGATTTGGATGCTTATGGATGATGGTTTATGATCATAAGGGTCCAAGGAAGCTTGCTATGTCTTTATTTTACCTTTAAACCTCTTGGATGATGGAATCCGAATGTCACTTTTCAATGGTTTTTTGGCTTTGTGAACTTACCTCTTGATGCAGCAAAATCGTGAATGAGGGTTTGCATTATGTTTGATACTTATATGTGAATGATTCTAGGTCAAAAACTTCATTGGTTGTGTGCAAGAATTGATTTAAAAAGATTGAGATTGATCATGCTTTGAAATTTCAATATTTGCTCATGAAAGCTTACTATTTTTGTACCAATCTCATGATTCCCTTCCTCTTTAATTCCAATCATCAATTAAGACTTTCTAGAAGCATTATCCAAATAAAATCTCTTATTTTCATATTTTATTTTTATTTAAAATGATTTTTAATGATTTAAATCAAAATAAATAGAAATAAAAATAATAAAAATCAGATTTTAAATGGTTTGGGTCGTGCATAGTACTAATGTATGGATTGGATCACAATTTGGCCAGCCCATTTGGAAAGAAGTGGTTTTAAACCTCCATTTTCAACATAAACCATCACAAAATTTCCCAACTTTGCAAGGGCATATCTCCCTCAATTTTAAAGGTATGAGGGTGTTCTTGGACATTTTGGAAAGCTTGAAGAGTACTCTAAACAACACCATTGGTTTCAGGTCCATATCATTTACCAATCTCAAGTTATGCCCTTTTGAAGTTGTTGACTTTTTGTTGACTTTTGAAATGACCTATAATGTCTTAGCTCATATCTTCCGAATGAAGCATTTTTGGGCTTAACTTGCAAGATCAAAGTTGTAGAGAATTCAATTTCCTTCAAAATGAGCTTTGGATGGAGACTTGGTGATGAAGTATGTGAAAGTTATGGCTAGTCAAAGTTCAGTTGACTTTTACTGAGGAAACCCTAATTTAGAAACTCTTGATTCTTGATGATCTGGAATCTCCTTGATGAATCATGTTCAACCCTTGATCAAATGATGAATTTTACTTCATATACTTGATGTTGGCAAAAAATCATGAAGTTCGACTTTGGTTTGACCACAGTTGACCTCAGTTTGACTTTTTAACTGCATTGACTGATTTTGACTTATCTGATCATCTGACTGAGCAAACTTTTGAGAAAAGTCTTGAAACTTGTCATGGGGGTTCTTACACACATATAAGATGTTATGAAGCTCAATTGAAGTCTTGGAAGTCCATTTAGTCTGATTAAAGTCAAAACCCTAGTTTTGGATGCACTGCTTAGAAGGTGCATTGTCTGAGGGAATTGTCAACTCTTCTGACCAATTGTGAACTTTGTGAACCTTGTGAACCATCATAAAATGTCTTGTGATACTTACGGGAGGTATTGTGAACCTTGTGAACCTTGTGAACCTCATAAAGTGACTTGTAGACTTCATGAACCTCATGAAAGGTCATGTAAACATTGTGAATCTTGTGAACCTTGTGAACCTTCAAGAAGTGACTTGTAGACTTCATGAACCTCATGAAAGGTCTTGTAAATGTTGAGAAACTTGTGAACCTTGTAAACCTTCTTAGAACACAAAGTCTTGTATTGTGAGGGCAAATTTTGGGGTGCAACACTTTCCATGACATTTTGTGCATCCATTTGATCCATGATACATCTTAGGACATATTAGAATCATGTTTGATCATTGCATCTTTCATTTTCCATGTTGTATGTCATTTGCATTCCATAACTTTTCATGTGCATCCATGTTTCTAAGCATGCTTCTCTTGCATCCATATGTTTGTATGATCATTCCCATACCTTGCCTCATGTTTGCATCCTCTCATAGCATCATTAACATCATACTTATACTTCTGGTTTTGGTTTGTATCATTACATTGCATCTCATTTTGCATTGCATTTCATTTCTTTACTAACTTTTCAGGTGGTAAGTTGTATTGAGAAGTGAATTTGCCTTCACTTCTCACATTCTCTTTTCATATCTTTCATACTTCCTTTGCTGCATTTTGTGTGTATTGGATTGAGCTTGCTCACTCTTGTTCATCTTATTTTATTTCTTCAAGCAACTTGTCTTCTTAAGTGAAGCAAGTTGTTTTGCTTCTCTTTGCTCCTTTCATCTGTTTCTCTCCTTGGTGGTTCCTTGAAGATTTCTTTCTTAAACCCCACAAACCCTAGGAATGATCAAGCATGATAACAATTAGGGTTGATTAGTCCCCCACTTATCTTTTACCTTTGTGTCTCTTTGAGTCTTCTCTTCTCATCTCATAATCAGGGACTAAACCCTAAAGGCTTTAAGGCTTTGTGATTAAGTTTATGCCTGCATCCTTCTATTAGGATGGAGTGTATAACTTTAATCCTAAGTGTTAAACCCTTAATGTGTTTAAATCCTTTAATCAATTCACCTAATAATCACTAAGACATCAAGCTTGTAACTTGGGCCTTGCATTAGGGTTCTAATTCTTCCTTAATTGGTTAAGAAGGACTAACCCTAGTGTTAATGGACAAGTCCCCCTCAAGTTATCTTACAAACCATAAAACTCATTTCTTCATCTTATCATTAACTAAAATCCATTTAATAAAGGCTTTGTTTTATCATGAGGTTAATCCCTAATCATAGATTAAGTTGAGGAGCTTTCCTCAACTTAAACATTCTCATCTATTATCCTTCTATTGGGATGGTGTAATGAGTCTGTTTAATCCCTGATTATGGCTTAATCTCATTACTCAACACTAAACAAAAACAACAAAAACATCTAAATAAATACAAGTAGGTTAATGATCTTAATCCTACATCGTGGTGATTAAGTGTGAGATGTTGACTTCACACTTAAGGTATTCTCATTACCCCTAATCAGAGGGAAGATGTGATGAGTTTACTAACCCATTGGTTTAGGCTTAAGCTCATTAACTTATGACAAATCTCCAAAAGCAATAAAAGACTGAAAACTCAAAAACAAACAATAATCGTCTCCTCCGGGATTCTTTTCTCACCTCATTCAATCACAAACGAGAACTCGCTTCTTCCGTCTAATGCAAGACAGTTTGCACCTGAGCCAGACAGGTCATACACTTGAGCATAGACAAGCAAGCAGTTCACAAGTCATTTATCTTTCAGTCTCTTTGGGTCGAACTACGGTGTTCTGACTTCCTCATTGCACGAGAGGATACGTAGGCATAACTTAACAGTTATCGAACAAAAGTCTCTGTATATTCCCCCTCTTTCCAGCTCTATTCTTTTAGCCTCATGATCTTGAGCATTTCATTCTTGTTCTTACACTGACACTTCACTTATACACTTCACTTCTCTTACACTGACACCTGTACATCCTTTTCCAGCTCTTTTATACACAGATTGCACTGACACTACCCCTTTAAAACACAAATCTTTTAAGCGTGGATCCCGTCGAGTACGGCGGACAATCTGGGTGCTAATACCTTCCCAGGTTGTAACCAACCCCCTTTCTCAGTCTCTCTGGTCCGCAACCGTCTTATCCATATCTTTCTAGGTCTATGCAGCATTACCTTTCCTCCGGGATAAAAATGCTTAGCTGGCGACTCTTGTCTTTTCTGAGTTCACCCTTGTGTGTTCTCATTCCTCTTTTCGCCGACCGTTCGCGTCTGTACCCCTCTTGACCTTATGTGTCATTTTGGTGGGAGCGACAATACAATGTATAAAATCACATACATATATACATATCAACATGCATATATATCTGCAAGTATGTCCTTCACACATACCAATCATTTCACAACATTCCAAATAAACATATGAAATTTCATGTTTATTTCAGCATATACATGTTCACTGTGATTTCTGACGAACAACCTCTGGTTAATCAATCTCTTATAAAACTGGGTTACTTGCAGGACCAACCAAACAAGTCCTAGGAGACATGTGCAATTGGTTGTCGAATTACTCTTAGTGTTGTTAATTGTTTGTGGTTTGTTTTGTTAATAATGTAAAAATATTGTGTTTTGAATGTAAAAAGCAAAATAAATTAAAAGTTTGAACAAAAGTAAGAAAATGACAGAAAAAGTGTAGTATTTGCAGGAATATAAAGAAACTGAAAAGTAAAGTAATTTGACGAAACAAAACTAATAATTTAAATCACTTGAAAGAAAATGGTGTTCAACGCTGTCGCTCCCACTAAATGAGGCCAGGTCAAATAGGGTACAGACGCGAACGGTCGGCGAGAGGGACAATGAGAACACACAGCCGTGAACTCACTGGAGATGAATGGAGTCGCCAGCTAGGCATTTTTATCCCGAAGGAAAGGTAATGCTGCATAGACCTAAAAAAGGATGGATAAGACGGTTTGCGAACCAGAGAGACTGAGAAAGGGGGTTGGTTACAACCTGGGAAGGTATTAGCACCCAGAGTGTCCGTCGTACTCGACGGGATCCACGCTTAAAAGATTTGTGTTTTAAAGGGGTAGTGTCAGTGCAATCTGTGTGTCAAAGAGCTAGAAAAGAATGTACAGGTGCCAGTGTAAAGTGTATAAGTGATGTGAAGTATGAAAGTGTCAGTGTAAGGACAAGAGTGAAATGCTCATGACAATGAGGCTTTAAAAGAATGAGGCTAGAAAGAGGGGGAATATACAGAGACTTTTGTTTGATAACTGTTAAGTTATGCCTACGTATCCTCTCGTGCAATGAGGAAGTCAGAACACCGTAGTTCGACCCAAAGAGACTGAAAGATGAGTTGACTTGTGAACTGCTTGCTTGCCTATGCTCAAGTGTATGATCTGTCTGGCACAGATGCAAACTGTCTTGCATTAGACGGAAGAAGCAAGTTCTCGATTGTGAGTGAATGAGATGAGAAAAGAATCCCGAAGGAGACGATTATTGTTTGTTTTTGAGTTTTCAGTCTTTTATTGCTTTTGAAAGTTTGTCATAAGTTAATGAGCTTAAGCCTAAACCAATGGATTTAGTAAACTCATCACATCTTCCCTCTGATTAGGGGTAATGGGAATACCTTAAGTGTGAAGTCAGATTCTCACACTTAACCACCTTTGGTGTAGGATTAAGATCATTAACCTACTTGTGATTATTTAGATGTTTTTGGTGTTTTTGTTTAGTGTTAAGTAATGAGGTTAAGCCATAATCAGGGATTGAAAAGACTCATTACACCATCCTAATAGAAGGATAATAGATGAGAATGTTTAAGCTGAGGAAAGCTCCTCAACTTAATCCATGATTAGGGATTAAACTCATGACAAAACAAGCCTTTGATTAAGATGGATTTTAGTTAATGATAAGATGATGAAGTGATTTTTAGGGTTTGTAAGACAACTTGAGGGGGACTTGTCCATTAACACTAGGGTTAGTCCTTCTTAACCAATTAAGGAAGAATTAGAACCCTAATGCAAGGCCCAAGTTACAAGTGTGATGTCTTGATGATTTATTAAGTGAATTGATTAAGAGATTTAAACACATTAAGGGTTTAACACTTAGGATTAAAGTTATACACTCCATCCTAATAGAAGGATGCAGGCATAAGCTTAATCGCAAAGCCTTAAAGCCTTTAGGGTTTAGTCCCTGATTATGAGATGAGAAGAGAAGACTCAAAGAAGACACAAAGGTAAAACTAAGAGGGGAGACTAATCAAAACCCTAATCATTGTCATGCTTGGTTGTTCCTAAGGTTTGTGAGGTTAAACAAGAAAGATCTCCAATGGAGCCACCAGGAAGCAGATGAAAGGATCAAGAGAAGCAAAGCAACTTGCTTCATTCAAGAAGTCAAGTCACTTGAAGAAAGAAAGTGGGAGGAACAAGAATGAGCAAGCTCAATCTCAAACACATATAAAATGCAGCAATGGATGCAAGAGAGATGAAAAGAAAAGTTATGAGAAGTGAAGGCAAATTCACTTCCCAAAATCACTTACCACCTGAAAGGTTAGAAAAGGAATGCAATGCAATGCAAAATGGGATGACATGATGATAAACAAAACCATAAGCATGTTGATGATGACAATGATGCTATGAGATGCTACAAACATGAGGCAGCACATGAAAATGTTCATACAAGCTTATGGATGCATATGAAGCAAGTTAAGGAGCATGAACTTACATGAAAAGTTATGAAACATACATGGCAAACAACATGGCAAATGCAAGATGCAATGATCAAACATGCTTTCTATATGTCTTAATATGTCAAATGAATCAAATGGATGCTCGAAATGTCATGGCAAGTCATGTTATGCAAGAGAATGCAAGAAGGATGCAAATGGAAGCCCAAATTAGGGTTTATGAATCATACATCAGACACAAACCAAAATCAGAAGCAAACAACATTACAAAAAATTGAAAATGCACTCAAAGGACCCCTAAACCTATACTAAACCAATGCCCAAAGGAGAGGTCTCAACTCTCAACCAATCTCAAGTTATGATTTTCACAAGATATTAGGGTTTTTAGGGTTCCTAAACAAAAGAAATGTCAAACAAATTGAAAATGAGGGAACAAATCATGGCCATTTTATCCTAGAAACTACATGCTAAACACAATGCAATGCAAGAATAATCAATGTCCAACTCTTCATAAATAGGCAGAAATGATTTTTTGAACTTATGATCAAAATAATGCACAAAAATGATTTTAATTCAATGGAAAATTCTCAAAATGCATCAAGATCCAAAAAGAAATTTGGTTTGAAGGTTGGACAATGTTTCTAAATGTCTTAGAACATTTCATGAATTTTTTGGTGATTTTTAAATACTTAAAAGTATTTTTAATAAATTAATTTCCATTAATCAATTAAAAATAATCTTTTAAATATTTAAAAATACTTTTTTAATGGTAAAAATAAAAAATGAAAATATTTTTGTGTCATAAAAATTAATAAAACTTATGAGAAAAAGTTTCATAATTTTTACACATTTTTTACTATTTTTAATAAATTATGCAAGTTAAATGAAAAAGAAATGAAAAAAAAAAAAGGAAAGTAAACAGAATGGAGGGATGAGATGGCTTCTGGGTTTAAATGCGTTGACTGGCGCCAGATCTTGTGGCCAGGATTGATTCTGAGGTAATTAATCTAATTATGAATTAATTAAACTAATAAAAGAATTAGGGCTAATCCAAATGATCTGAGCCCTCCACTCACGCGCGAAGTCAACTGGGTCAACCAATCTGACGCCCCACATTCAAATGACACTAATTACAGGGATTAGGGCATAACAACTTTCAGGTGACCGGAGGGGAGCTCCGGTCATCTTCTCCGGTGGTATCCAAACCCTAGAATACGATTCAGGCCACCATTCTCTAAATTAATTCCAGGGAAATGTTCCTCCACTCAAACCTTGCTCGAATCAACTCTCAAAAAGAATTTCCCATGCCTAAACTAAGAGAATCGAAGCGATGAAGTTTCACGGGCAAAATTTCAGAGCCCTGGTAAATCCTCATCTCTCACTCATTCTTAAATCTAAAACCATCCCCATGACCAGCAAAGCATACATAATCCATTTTTAACATAAAAACCAAGCTCTGAAAAGTTGTAAACCTGAAGCTACCTGAAGTGATGAACTATGGATTTGAGCTCTCCTGACCTTGCTCTGGTGCAGAATGCTTACTATGAACCCCCTAAAGCCAATGGAAGGCTTGGAATGAGCTTAAACAAGCTGTTTTGAGAAGTCCAGTTCTGGTGTAGCAGGAAATGAGCTTTGTGTACAGGCTGCTACAGACCAATGTGAAGGGTGGTTTTGACTCCTTTTGATGTGCTTGATTTGTTGGTGAAGAGAGCTTTGATGTTTGATGGCTATGGAAGGTGATTCGAAGAAAAATGCAGGCTGAGGTGAAGAATGGTGAAACTCAATCCATGCTGGTTTCAGGCTTGAATCTTGGTGGTTTTTGCTCAATGAGACTAGGTGAGATGATATGTGGAAATGATTTGGATGTTTTAAGCCTGTGGAGGCAGATTCGAATGGTTTTGCAAAATGGTGAGTTTTTTGTATATGATGCTTGAGAGTGTTTCAGCCTGGCCTGGTGTTATGTTTAGCTTGCAAATGGAAAGTATAAACAATTCTAATTGGCCAGATGATGTGACATGGCCTGCTGTGATAGGTAAGTCACCTTTTGCAAAATGTCAACTTCTTTGTAAGAGAGGCATGGGCTAAGTTATAGCTTGGTACATGAGCATGGGCTGGCGTAGCATGGTATGTGAGTGAAGCTAGGGAGGTTCAGCATCCAATGCATCAAGTTGGTGAAGTGTGATGAGTGTTTTTGCAAGTTGTTACTTTTTGAAACTTTGTGAAAAATGCCTTGTTACACAAACCATAAACATGTGATCTTTGGTTCAATTCTGATTTTTGAGTCACATAGAATGTTTATGTCATGGTTTGAAGTGAATTAGAAGTTACAAATGGCATTGGTTCATGATTTTGCAAAATTCTCATTTTGGTGCACATCTTGAAAATCAATGATTTTTGTCAACTTTGTCACACCATAACTTTTGATCCAAGAAGAATTTGATCATGTTCTTGTACTTTTTGAAAAGGGAAATATGTAATCTACAACTTTCATGACCAAAGTTTTTCCATTTGAAGCATTTTTGGATCAAGAATCAAGGCTTGAAAAATGACCTAAAATGAAGCATTCTTGAAAAGTCAACTATGCCCAAAAAGTCAACATTTGCAAAAACTCCAAATTCTTGATTTTTGTGAACTTCAACCTTCTTCCATGATCAAATAAAGATCATATACACTCAAAATGATGAAGATCACCCATTGGTTGGGTCATTGGGGGCCTCAGATGCCCTGATTTTGCACTGACTTGTCCAGAAAGTCAACCCTTGATCAAATGACTTCCCCATGGAATTTCTTCATGAAAATTGATATGCATACTCCCTATACCATATAGAGACCAATGGAAACAAGAATGACCAAAAAATTGGGTGTTATGGCCTCTGAAACCAAAACCCTAATTTTAGGTCAACTGTGCAGTCAAACCTGGCTCTGCATCCATTCAAACCCTAGTTCTTGTGATTCTTTTGAAGTCTTGACCTTGAGAGGATGTAATATGATAGATGAACACACATGGATCCCTTTGAAGTGATTGGTGGCCTTTGGAGTGGCTCAAGAAGCTCTTGGATTGCTCAGATCACAAACCCTAGGTGCAGATGCCTTAGAAACTATGCAGTGAATCAAAAATGAAACATGAGGTGATATGATTGTGTTTATGCATATGAGAATGATCACAAGCCATGGTGTGAATGGGTGAGGGCAAATTTGGGGTGTTTACAGCTGCCCCTATTCAAACATGAGTTAGCTGTGCAGGATGTAAGCAACGGCTTAACAGGCAAGCGAGATAACTTGTGGTTGAATACCAAAGACAGTCCAAAATTTGCACTCACAGAATGAAAAAGAAAAGGGATATAGATTGTAAAGGAAAATAAAGTATATTGTAAAGTGTGGGCGACGGAGGACGACCGTCGAGTAGAGGACGACTGCCGGGTAAAGAGCGATGACGGGGACGGCCGACATGCTGGGGAGAATTTGTGAAGTAAAGCGATGACGGGGACGGCCGACATGCTGGGGATAAAAAGTAAAGCCAAGACGGGGACGGCCGACTAGCTGGGAAAACAAGATACTACGATGGGGGACGGCCATCAGGATAAAGCTGTAAAATTTTCTGGGGATCGAATGAAACATGACGGGGACGGCCATCAAGTTCATAAAACAAAGTGACCAACGATGGGGACGGCCATCGGGCTAAAAAGAAAAGGGACCACGACGGGGACGACCATCGGGTTAAAGAATAAATGAAATAAACGGGTGATGAGGTACGGTCATCAAAGGTGAAGGACGATCACCTAGCAGGGGACGGCTGCTCTGTTGGGGATAAGATGAGGGACGGTCATCTAAGGTGGAGGACGACCACCAGGCAGGGTACGGCTGCCGAAAATATCGCGACATAGGACGAATGCCGGATGAAAGGTCAACGATGGGGACGGCCATCGGATGAGCATGATGGAGGACGACCATCAAGAGGTGGAGGACGACCACCTAGCAGGGAACGGCTGCTCTCAAGGTTTCTCATGACATAGGACGAATGCCAGATAACCAAAATCCACAATGGGGACGGCCATTGGATAAAATGATGAAGGACGATCATCAAAAGGTGGAGGACGACCACCTAGCAGGGGACGGCTGCTAAATATCAACGATGGGGACGGCCATCGGATGAGCATGATGGAGGACGACCATCAAGAGGTGGAGGACGGCCACCTAGCAGGGTACGGCTGCTCTCAGGGTTATCATAACACAGGACGAGTGTTAGATAAAAAGGAAAATTTGCTTTGTTGGCGATCTACTGGGGAGAAGTAAACACGGACGAGTGTTTATATCCAAGAAACAAAAGGTATAAGTGTTTAGATGTTAGTGTATAGATTAAAGATGCGGACGAGCATCCTTAAGACTATGATACGGACGAGTATCAGGTAGAAACAAACTAACACGTGTTCAGAGATGATGATACGGACGGGTATCAACTAGTTAACAAAGAACACGGACGAGTGTTGAATTTGAGGGGATTCTTCTGGGGAATAGTAGACACAGACGAGTATCTATATTCAAGAAGATACAGTGTATGACGCGGTGTATGGATTAAAGATGAGGACGAGCATCCTTAAGATTATGATACGGACGAGTATCATGTAGAAACAAACACTAGACGCAATGTTCTGAGATGATGGTACGGACGAGTACCAACTGGTTAACAAAGAACAAGGACTATTGTTGAATCTGTGGGGATATAGATGGTGTATACAAGATACAGACGAGTATCTGTATAAGTATGACATGAGTAGCGAGTATGAGTCTTGTACAGATGGATACTTTAACTGCTGGGGAGAGTGACACGGACGAGTGTCAAAAGGAGAAAAGTATAATATAAACAAGTGTATGGGTGATGAAAGTGTAAGCGACTGCGCTGGGGATATGACACGGACGGGTGTCAAGAAAGTGTATATACAAGTATATGTGAGTGCAAAGAGGATGTCTTTGGCTTTCTGCTGGTGATTTGACACGGACGGGTGTCAGGAAGTATCTGTAGTACGGGTGATCTTGTTTGTAAAGTGTATTCAGGCAACTTTACTGGGGAGTGATGACACGGACGGGTGTCAAAAGGTGCATATACTGGTGTTTGTGATTTAGAGGCCACTGCTTTCGCTGGGGACTCTGGTGGGGATTTTTGTGTATTGTATTCTGTATACTGACAGATGGTTTATTATTTACAAGTGTTCGATTCACAACATGACTTATAATTATGCTATGTGTTTGAATTTTGCCGTAATGCTCCGTATTAGACGGAATGCTACGCTTTGTGGGTGAATATGATGCAAATGCCATGATTATGCAAAGATATCGATCCGGGATTCGGGTCCCGATGCTGTGAAGATCTCTGGTCGATCTGCTTGAAGCGGACATCCCAGCTGGGGGGGTGAGATTATTGACAGATCTGATGAGATGCATCTGCTTGGGGACCCAGCTGGGGTTTGTAGAAGCCTTCTGTACTCTGTTGTGACTCCTTCATGCGTTGCTCTTCTGAATAGAGGCTGAGGATTCTGTGGGGAGATGATTCCCTGACTTTGCATTCTGCCGAGGAAGAACGATTGGTAATACAGCTGGGGAATGCTGTTGGAAACTCAGCTGGGGAGAGTAATGAAAGGCCAACTCAGCTGGGGGGAAAGCACCTTGAGTGCTAAGACTGTTTGTTGATTTGCCAACTTGCTGGGATGTAACTTGCATGCCCCAGGTTGCGTTCTGGATACCTGCAATCCTGCAAAGATAAGGAAACGCACAAAAGGTCCCGAGGTATCCTTTACTGGATTCCGTCATAGGAGTTAAGCATTCTCAAGAGTAAGTATATTCCCTGCAAGCATGTGTTTCTATTTTTAGTGAAAAAAATCTGTACTTATGCAATTAGTTTTAGAGACATCAGACATTCTTTGCAAACGAAATATGTACAAGACGAAACATGACTGAAAAATCTGATTTTATTAATTCTTGTGCCCTGAATTGGCAAGATACAGTCAAGGAAACAAATCTCCTAAAATAAGGAGATTGTTACAAATTGAGAAACAAAGTGCTGGCGGTGTTGATGACGCTTTAAGGAGCTTCCTCTTCTGCTATGACTCGTATGACAATGACGTTCTTCTCGCCTTGCTTTCTGAAGAAGGCTGATTCTGATTGAAGCTTGATCCTTTTGAAGCTTTCCAAGTTGCAAGTGATACAGACGAATTCAGAATGCAGTTGTTCGCTTATTCCCTTATTTTGCATGGATCGCCCTTTCGGGTTTTCAATCCATCGGGATACCCATTTTTGCCTGAGTTGTCCAATGCGGCTTTTCAACTCAGCGGGTGTACATTTTTATTTATTTCCCCTTATTTTTGCCCGAGTCTTTTATTCTGTTTTTGACTCGCCGGGATGCCCTATTTTTGCCTGGACTTACATTCTGTTTTTATGTCCAGCGGGTCATTTTTATGCGAAGTATTTTTTAACTGCATCTGAATTCACAGGGGACGGGAAATCTTCACCATCCATGGTGCTGAGCATCAGTGCTCCACCAGAGAAAACTTTCTTTACAACAAATGGTCCTTCATAATTTGGAGTCCATTTGCCCCTGTGGTCTGTATGAGGAGGGAGGATTCTTTTCAGCACAAGATCTCCTACTTGGTACTCTCGGTGCCTGACTTTCTGATCGAAGGCTCTCTTCATTCTCTTCTGATATAGCTGTCCATGACAGATTGCAGCCAATCTTTTCTCTTCGATCAGACTCAGTTGTTCGTATCGGGCCCGAACCCATTCTGCTTCACTCAGTTTAACATCCATTAATACCCGTAGGGAGGGTAATTCAACTTCAACAGGTAGGACTGCTTCCATACCATACACAAGCTGATACGGTGTTGCCCCAGTGGATGTTCTGATTGACGTGCGGTACCCATGCAAGGCAAACGGTAGCATTTCATGCCAATCTTTGTAAGTGATTACCATCTTCTGCACAATCTTCTTGACATTCTTATTTGCTGCCTCAACAGCGCCATTCATCTTCGGCCTGTAAGGAGAAGAATTGTGATGTTGGATCTTGAAGTCCCGGCATAATTCAGCCATCATTTTGTTGTTTAAGTTGGAACCATTATCAGTAATGATTCGCTCGGGAACTCCATATCGACAGATGATATCTCTCTTCAGAAATCTGGCTACCACTTGTCTTGTAACATTTGCATATGAGGCGGCTTCGACCCACTTAGTGAAATAATCAATGGCGACCAGGATGAATCTGTGGCCATTTGAAGCAGTCGGCTCAATCTTGCCAATCATGTCAATGCCCCACATAGCAAAGGGCCAGGGTGAAGACATGATGTTCAAAGGATTGGGAGGTACATGTACTTTATCTGCGTAGATCTGGCATTTGTGGCATTTCCTGGCATAGGCACAACAGTCTGCATCCATTGTGATCCAATAATAGCCTGATCTTAACAACTTCTTAGCCATTGCATGTCCTCCAGCATGGGTACCAAAGGAGCCTTCGTGCACTTCATGCATCAATAAATCTGCTTCCGTCTTGTCAACACATCTGAGGAGTACCATATCAAAGTTCCTTTTGTATAAAGACCCATCAGTGTTCAGAAAGAAACTACCAGCGAGCCTCCTCAAAGTCTTCTTATCATTGGAAGATGCCCCAAGTGGGTATGTTTGATCCTCTAAGAAGCACTTAATGTCATGGAACCAAGGCTTATCGTCTTTGATAACATCTGCTGCGAATACATATGCTGGTCTATCAAGTCTGGACACCGAAATCTGAGGTACAAAGTTGACAGTCTGAACTTTGATCATGGATGAAATGGTAGCAAGAGCATCTGCGAACTGATTCTCGTCCCGAGGGATATACTCAAGCTTGACTGTTGTAAAGAAAGTCAATAACCTCCTTGTATAATTCCTGTAAGGTATTAGATGATCCTGGTGGGTGTACCATTTTCCGTTGGTCTGATTGATTACCAAAGCTGAATCTCCGAATACGGTCAATGTCTTGATCCTGAGGTCAATGGCTTCCTCAAGACCCATAATGCAAGCTTCGTATTCAGCTTCGTTGTTAGTGCAGTTGAAAGTGAGTTTTGCCGAGAAAGGCATGTGAACTCCTTTAGGTGTAATGAGTACTGCACCAACACCACGACCATTCATGTTAACAGCCCCATCAAACATCATAGTCCATTCTTCTTCCGGGTCAGGCCCTTCAGTGTGAACAGGCTCCTCATGATCTTTTGATTTAATGAACATGATGTCTTCATCAGGGAAGTCAAATCTCATAGGCTGGTAGTCATCAATGGGTTGCTCAGCAAGATATTCAGATAGTACACTGCCCTTGATGGCTTTCTGAGATGTGTACTGTATGTCGTATTCTGTGAGAATCATTTGCCATCTTGCAACCCGTCCGGTAAGAGTTGGCTTCTCGAAAATGTACTTAACTGGGTCCATTTTAGAGATCAACAAAGTAGTGTGGGTCAACATATACTGTCTCAGTCGGCGAGCAGCCCACGCTAAAGCACAGCAAGTTTTCTCGAGCAGTGAATAACGCTGTTCACAGTCGGTAAACTTTTTGCTTAGGTAGTATATCGCATACTCTTTTCGACCAGACTCGTCATGCTGGCCCAGCACACACCCCATTGAATCTTCTAATACTGTCAAGTACATTATCAGAGGTCTTCCTTCAACTGGAGGCATAAGGATTGGAGGTTCTTGCAGATATTCTTTGATCTTGTCAAAAGCCTTTTGGCAGTCTTCATTCCACCTGACCGTTTGTTCTTTCCTTAACAGCTTGAACAAAGGTTCGCAGGTTGCCGTTAGGTGAGATATGAACCGTGAAATGTAATTCAATCGACCTAAGAACCCTCGAACTTCTTTCTCAGTCCTCGGTGCAGGCATCTCTTGAATAGCTTTGACTTTATCAGGGTCAACTTCAATCCCTTTCTCGCTTACAATAAAGCCCAGCAGCTTACCGGATCGCACCCCGAATGTGCATTTGTTGGGGTTCAACTTCAGTTGGTACTTCCTCAGACGTTTGAACAATTTGAGCAGATTTACCAGATGGTCTTCTTCAGTGAGGGACTTGGCAATCATATCATCCACATAGCATTCTATTTCTTTATGAATCATATCGTGGAATAATGTTACCATAGCCCGTTGATATGTTGCACCAGCATTCTTCAGCCCAAATGGCATTACCTTGTAGCAGAACGTGCCCCAGGGTGTGATGAATGTTGTCTTCTCCATGTCTTCAGGTGACATCTTAATCTGATTATATCCTGAAAACCCGTCCATGAAGGAGAATACCGAGAACTGAGCCGTGTTATCCACCAATACATCAATGTGAGGCAATGGGAAGTCATCTTTCGGGCTGGCTCTGTTCAGATCCTGGTAGTCAACACACATTCTTACTTTGCCGTCTTTCTTAGGCACAGGTACAATATTAGCAACCCACGGCGGATAGCTAGTCACGGCAAGGAACCCGGCGTCCCATTGCTTTTGCACCTCTTCCTTGATTTTCATAGCCATGTCTGGACGAGTACGGCGCAGTTTCTGTTTGACCGGTGGGCACTCTTCTCTCAAAGGCAGCTTGTGCACAACAATGTCGGTATCCAACCCTGGCATGTCTTGGTAAGACCAAGCAAACACGTCCACATATTCTTGAAGCAGATCAATCAGTTGTCTCTGCACTGAGTCTTGCAGGCAGGCCCCGATTTTAACTTCTTTCACGTCTTCATCTGTACCAAGATTGATCACTTCAACCTCCTCCTGGTGAGGAGTAATAACCTTTTCCTCTTGTCTTAACAACCTGGCTAGCTCTTCAGGAAGCTCATACTCTTCTTCAACCCCTTCATCAGCTTGATTGATTGGATTGTCAAAGTCATACGAAGTCATAGCCGTGCTGTTGTCGGTGCTGTCTGGAAGGCACTCTCTGCAAGGGTTCAGTTTGTTCATTTTAGTGATTGATTTTAATCTTGCTTTAGAAAAGTGAAATAAAAGTTGTCATTTTGAAAACACTGCCATTTATTTTTTTTGTACAAAAAAGAAAAATAGGAAAACAGTGAACGGAAAAGAAAAAGACTTGTTTGCAAAAAGATGTCTGATATTTCATTAATTGATCTTGTTTGCACAAAAAGTACAGATGGCCCGATTACAAAATGAGTCTTGTCATCTTGGGCAAGATGCAAGACTTTGATGCATGCTATAAAATACAGGAAATAATAATTACTCTGCATGAGTAACTCTTATAATTTCCTGGGAAGACCAGTTCGAGACACTGCTCCCCGGGATCTTTGGACGAATCCATCTTTCCAGGTTGCGTTCCTCTTCCAGCTCGTCTTCCAGACAGTTGATAGCATCAGGGGTAAGCATCCCCCCACTCACAAAATTGGGCTCTTTCGCAGCCGCTGCTTGATCTTGTTGAGTTGGTTTGTAACCCAACCCAAATCTGTCCTCTTTCTTCTCTACCGATAGCAATTTGCCCCAGCCCTGGGCAGTTCCTTCCTCAACAACCTTCCGGGCTTGTTGGTATGATGATATTGAAGTACCAGACACAGCAGATGTTTCATTCACATTCAAGGCTTCAAACCCCTGGCTCATTGTTTCATGGATCTCCCCATCCATCTCAATGTACTTATAGGTTGCCAGGTGGCTGACAAAAATGTCCTCCTCTCCACAGATTGTAACGATTTGACCCTCCCACTCGTATTTTAATTTCTGGTGAAGGGTAGAGGTCACGGCGCCAGCAGCGTGAATCCATGGCCTACCCAATAGACAGTTGTAGGCAGGCTGTATATCCATCACGTAGAAAATAGTTTTGAAGGTCTGCGGGCCAATCGTTACGGGCAGCTCAATCTCTCCCAGAACCGATCTCTTTGAGCCATCAAAAGCTCTTACCACCAGGTTGCTGGGTCTCAATGCCAATCTGTCGTATTCTAGCTTCACCAAAGCCTTTTTAGGTAGGACATTAAGGGATGACCCCGTGTCTACCAGCACATGGGAAAGGACAGCACCTTTGCATTCCATGGTTATGTGCAAGGCTTTGTTGTGGTTGCGGCCTTCCGTTGTCAAATCAGTATTGGTGAACCCTAGTCCGTGACTAGCATTAACATTTCCCACTACTGCTTCCAGTTGATTGACAGTGATCTCTTCAGGCACGTAAGTTGCGTGCAAGACTTTGAGTAGTGCATTCCGATGGGCTTCGGAGCACATAAGCAATGATAGGATTGAGATCTTGGAAGGCGTCTGATGAAGCTGATCCACTATCTTATAATCACTCTTTTTGATGATTCGCATGAACTCATCAACCTCTTGATCGAATGGTGTCTTCAAAGCTTCCTTAACAGCTTGATCTTCCTGCACAGGGCTCTTCCCTTTTGCCTTGGCAGCAGCTTCTGCTTCGGTTGTGGGTCTCTGAATTTGGGGAGCGAAAAGACGTCCGCTTCGAGTGAAGCCTCCGCCTCCGCCCACATTGTCTACTTGTAGTGCAGGGGTTGATGATTCAAAAGTGATTCTTTGTCCTTCACAGTACAGGTCAGAGCCGTAATGCCAGGGGATGGCATTGCTGCTTTCATAAGGTATTGGTCCAGGCACCGTGATAGTGACTGGACTGACTGCAACTGTTGAAGGAACTGTAATAGTCTGTGGATCGTAATAAATTGTAACTGGTGCCCTAGTGGGAGCAGCACATTCTGAGTTGTAGGCGGAGTTGCTTTCAGGATCGTAGAATATGGTGACAGTTGAGACATCTTCATGATTTGTTGCTGGTGTTGTAGGAGATAATGGTGGAAGAATGGATGTTGTTGTTGTAGGAGCTTCAAAATGGAGTGGTGCTGGAGTGGTAGAAGGAACATTCATTGATATCTGATCAGTTGAAACGACAGATGAAGTACTCGTTGATGAAACCGAAGAATTGTCAGGAACAATAGTTGCTGCAGTTGTAGGAGGTTCTGAAACCGTTGCTGATGAGATTGCTGGATTTGTTGGAAATGATGTGGTGATCTGAAGCTGGCCACTCTGAATAAGGCCATCTATGCCATTCCTCAAATTATCGCACCCATTTACTGAAATATTGCAGTAAGCACAACCTAACTCACACCCCGGGAACATATGACATTCCAGGAGTTGAGCCTTGATTTCTACCAACGGTGTCCGGATCTGACCCACGCTGGTTATTAAATAAGACGGTTTGTCTTCTTCAATAGCGTTAATTCTAGGACCACCGTGGTTTGGCATTGGGTTCTTATTTACATTGGGTGGTGGTGCGAAATTCAGAGCCTTGGAGTCTACCAGGTCTTGTACCTTCATATGCAGAGCTCTGCACTTTTCTGTACTGTGGCCAGGTCGTTCGAATGAAAGGCACACCTAGCGTTGGAGTCATAATTCCTGGGTAGACTGTTGGGATCTGGAGGTGCCAGCGTCCTTAGCTCAACTAGGTTGAGTTTCAGGAGTTGTGGCAGCAGGGTAGCATATGGCATAGGGATCAGATCGATCACCTTATTAGCTTGAGATGGCCTCTGTTGGAATGGCCTTTGCTGACTGTTGTTGTTGGTGTTGCTGTTGTTGTAATTTCTTGGAGGATACTGATTTTGCTGATGGTACTGAGGTTGCAGCTGATAGTTTTGCTGCGGAGGTTGATAGACAGGTTGAGGATGAGCTGGAGCAGGAATGGTGACTGCTGCCACTGATCTGTGAACATATTGGGGCCTGCCCCTGTTGGTGTGGATGGCATTGGTCTCGCCAGTTCTTCTCGGGCCTGCAAAAGGCTTTCTTGTACTATTGGACGAGCTTGCACCGTTGTCTGAGATCTTTCCCATCTTCAATAGGCTTTCAATTCTCTCCCCAGCTATGACAACATCTGCAAAGCTAGTGGAAGAGAAAGCAGCCAGCCTGTCAATATAAGTTCCCTGAAGGGTGTTCATAAACATATCTGCCATTTCCCTTTCAGACATAGGTGGTTGAACAGCAGCAGCCAATTGCCTCCATCTCTGGGCATATTCTCGGAAACTCTCCCTTGAAGACTGTGACATTCCCATTAGGAGGGTCCTGTTGGGTGCCATGTCTAAGTTATACTGATACTGTCTGATGAAGGCCTCTGCCAGGTACTTCCAGCATCTAATAGTTGCCCTTGTCAAGTGAGAATACCATTCTCTTGACGCTCCAGTTAAGCTATCCTCGAAATAGAACATCCAGAGCTTCTCATCCATAGTATAGGCCTTCAGCCTTCCCAGAAATGACTGTAAATGAGTCCGGGGGCATGAAGTCCCGTTGTATTTTTCAAAGCAAGGAGGCTTGAACTTATGGGGGATCCTGACCCCGTCTACCAAGCCCATGTCCATGACATCGAAGCCCAAAGAGTTTTGAGATTCTAAGGACCTCAATTTCTCAGCTATCTCATCCAATCTTCTATCATAAGCTTCTTCCCCAGCGCCCATTACTGTGAATTGGTCCTCCTGAGGATCTTCTTGTAGTACCCTGGCTGCGGTGGCAGTCCCTTGAACATTTGCTGGAATATTGACCTCAGGATGGAGGTGTGGTCCAAATACCGGAGGGTTGACATGAGGTTGTACCCTTTCATTGTTACTGGTACCGGCAGTCCCTATATGTGGATCCTCTTGATTTTGCCTTTCCACCATGGCTCTGTAAACACCCCAAATTTGCCCTCACCCATTCACCATGGCTTGTGATCATTCTCATATGCATAAACACAATCATATCACCTCATATCTCACTTATGAGTCACTGCATAGTTTCTAAGTCATCTGCACCTAGGGTTTGTGATCTGAGCAATCTCAGGGTTTTTTGAGCCACTCCAAAGGTTACCAATCACTTCAAAGGGGTCCATGTGAGTGCTTATATCATATTACATCCTCTCAAAGTCAATATTTCAAAGGAATCACAAGAACTAGGGTTTGGATGGATGCAGAGCCAGGATTGACTACACAGTTGACCTAAAATTAGGGTTTTGGTTTCAGAGGCCATAACCCCAAATTTTTTGGTCATTCTTGTTTCCATTGGTCTCTATATGGTATAGGGAGTATGCATATCAATTTTCATGAAGAAATTCCATGGGGAAGTCATCTGATCAAGGGTTGACTTTTCAGACAAGTCAGTGTAAAATCAGGGCATCTGAGGCCCCCAGTGACCCAACCAATGGGTGATCTTCATCATTTTGAGTGTATATGATCTTTATTTGGTCATGGTAGAAGGTTGAAGTTCATAAAAGTCAAGAATTTAGAGTTTTTGCAAATGATGACTTTTTGGGCATAGTTGACTTTTCAAGAATGCATCATTTTAGGTCATTTTTCAAGCCTTGATTTTTGATCCAAAAATGCTTCAAATGGAAAAACTTTGGTCATGAAGGTTGTAGATCTCATCTTTCCCTTTTCAAAAAGTACAAGAACATGATCAAACTCTTCTTGGATCAAAAGTTATGGTGTGGCAAAGTTGGCCAAAATCATTGATTTTCAAGGCATGCCTCAAATGGAAATTTTGCAAAATCATGGACCAAAGCCAATTGCAACTTCTAGTTCATTTCAAACCAGTATGCAAACATTCTATAAGTCATAAAAATCAGAATTGAACCATGAATGCCCATAAATTATGGCTTGTGGGATTAGGAAATCACATGTGAACCAAAAAGCCAACAACTTGCAAAATCATCATTGTGCTTCTACAACTTGTGACATTGGCTGCTGACTTTGGCTAGCCTTTCCCCTCACCCTTGCTGCGCAGCCCCATGCTTGTACTTGCCTAGATCATGAGCCATACTTTCCTTACACAAAATTTGACTTTTGAGCAAAAGCAAACTTACCAATCACTATAGGCCAGGTCACATCATCTGACCTATAGGATTAAAATATAATATCATTTGGCAAGCAAAATGTATCAAGAGGCAAGGCTGAAACACTCTCATCCAACACATTCACAAAACACACCCCAACTGCATTTTGTTTCGAATCTCTCTGCCCAGCCTTCAAACACTAAAACCATTTCCACACTTCAACTCACCATACCTCATAGACCTCAAACCACCAAGAGCCAGGCCTGAAACAAGCAAGAACACCCCACTGCCATTTCTCACCTCAACTTGCAGTTTCATTCGAAACTCTTTCCACAACACACAAACATACAAACAAACACTACAGACCTTCTCCACTCACCATCTGGATCACAAAGAACCATTTACAATGACCTGAAACTGCCTGAAACTCCATTGCCATTTCTGACTGAGCTTGAGCAGAAGCTTGTCAATCTCCTCATCCAGCCAACTTAAATTCCTTTTGAGCATTCAAACATCATCTGGGGATCAAGTGGAGTGGATTGCACTGAAGGAAGTGGCCAGAAAGTCATCAGAGTAAAAGCTTTGAATCTCAGGTAGCTTGAAAATTATTTTTCCAGAAATCGTTTTTCATGTTATAAACTTGTTCTCTATGCTTCACTGAGTATCCTGGTGCTTTTGGTTTTTGAAATGGCTTTGAAATGAGCATTTAATTGATCTCTGAAACTTGCGTGCCCTAGTTCTTTCTTGCTTCGATTCAGCCTTGTTAGGAAGAATAAATTTGTTTTGAGTGAGGGTTTTGATTCGTGAGTGAGTGGGGATCATTCCTGTGTTCTTAGTTTTCATTTTAAATACGTGTGGAGAGAGTTAGGGATTTTGGGTGAACGGAGAAGATGACCGGAACACTGTTCCGGTCATCTGAATGTGTTTAACGGCGAGATTAGGGCATAAGCATTGATTAGTGAAATTTGAATCTGAGCCGTGAGATGTGGCGCGCAGTCAACTCCCGCGCGTGTGAGTTTGAATCTCCACCCTAGGATGTGCTGACTTCTCATTAATTCATTTTAAATTCATTTATTTTCATTTTCTTTTCATTTGTTTTGCATAATTATTTAAAAATAGCAAAAATGTCTTAAAAATTATGAAACTTTTTCATAAAAGTTTTATTAATTTTTAAGACCCAAAAATATTTTCATTTTATTTTTTATCATTAAAAAAGTATTTTTAAATATTTAAAAGTTTATTTTTAATTGATTAATGAGAATTAATTTATTAAAAATACTTTTAGGTATTTAAAAATCACCAAAAAATTCATGAAATGTTCTAAGACATTTAGAAACATTGTCCAACCTTCAAACCAAATTTCTTTTTTGATCTTGATGCATTTTGAGAATTTTCCATTGAATTAAATCATTTTTGGTGCATTATTTTGATCATAAGTTCAAAAATTCATTTCTGCCTATCTAAGAAGAGTTGGACATTGGTTCTTTTTGCTTTGTTTTGTGTTTAGCATGTAGTTTCAAGGATTAAATGGCCATGTTTTGATCTTGCATTTTCAATTTGTTTGGCATTTCTTTTGTTTAGGAACCCTAATAACTTAGAAAATTCATATCTTGAGATTGGTTGAGAGTTGAGACCTCCCCTTTGGACCTTGGTTTAGTATAGGGTTAAGGTTTCTTTGAGTGGCATTTTCCATTCTTTATCTTAGGGTTTGCTTCTGTTTTTGGTTTTTGTTTGTTGTTTGATCCATAAACCCTAATTTGGGCTTTCATTTGCATACCTCTTGCATTCTCTTGCATAATATGACTTGTCATGACATTTCAAGCATTCTTGTGATTCATTTGACATCTTAAGACACATAGGAAGCATGTTTGATCATTGCATCACATATTTTCTATGTCATTTGCCTTGTATGCTTCATAACTTTCCATGCTTGTTCATGCTCCTTAACTTGCATCATTTGCATCCATGATCTTGTATGAACATCTCCATGCCTTGCCTCATGTTTGCAGCATCTCATAACATCATTTTCATCATCAACATGCTTCTGGTTTTGTTTAGCATCATACCATTTCATTTCATTTGGCATTGCATTGCATTTCTTTCTAACATTTCAGGTGGTAAGTAAACTTGAGAAGTGAATTTGCCTTCACTTCTCATAACTTTTCTTTTCATCTCTCTTGCATCCATTGCTGCATTTCTATATGTGTTTGAAATTGAGCTTGCTCATTTTTGTTTCTCCCACTTTCTTTCTTCAAGTGACTTGACTTCTTGAATGAAGCAAGTCACTTTGCTTCTCTTGATCCTGTTCATCTGCTTCCTGGTGGTTCCATTGAAGATTGTTCTTGAAAACCTCACAAACCTTAGGAACAACCAAGCATGACAATGAATTAGGGTTTTGATTAGTCTCCCCTCATAGTTTTACCTTTGTGTCTCTTTTGAGTCTTCTCTTTCTCACCTCATAATCAGGGATTAAACCCTAAAGGCTTTAAGGCTTTGTGATTAAGCCTATGCATGCATCCTTCTCTTAGGATGGAGTGTATAACTTTAATCCTAAGTGTTAAACCCTTCATGTGTTTAAATCTCTTAATCAATTCACTTAATAAGTACCAAGACATCACACTTGTAACTTGGGCCTTGCATTAGGGTTCTAATTCTTCCTTAACTGGTTAAGAAGGACTAACCCTAGTGTTAATGGACAAGTCCCCCTCAAGTTGCCTTACAAACCCTAAAAATCACTTCTTCATCATATCATTAAATAAAATCCACTTAATCAAAGGCTTGTTTTGTCATGGGTTTAATCCCTAATCATGGATTAAGTTGAGGAGCTTTCCTCAGCTTAAACACCCTCATCTATTATCCTTCTATTAGGATGGTGTAATGAGTCTGTTTAATCCCTGATTATGGCTTAACCTCATTACTCAACACTAAACAAAAACACCAAAAACATCTAAATAATCACAAGTAGGTTAATGATCTTGATTCTATATCAAAGGTGATTAAGTGTGAGAATCTGACTTCACACTTAAGGTATTCTCATTACCCCTAATCAGAGGGAAGATGTGATGAGTTTACTAACCCATTGGTTTAGGCTTAGGCTCATTAACTTATGACAAACTTCAAAAGCAATAAAAGACTGAAAACTCAAAAACAAACAATAATCGTCTCCTCCGGGATTCTTTTCTCATCTCACTCACTCACAACGAGAACTTTCTTCTTCCGTCTAATGCAAGACAGTTTGCACCTGAGCCAGACAGGTCATACACTTGAGCATAGACAAGCAAGCAGTTCACAAGTCAATTCATCTTTCAGTCTCTTTGGGTCGAACTACGGTGTTCTGACTTCCTCATTGCACGAGAGGATACGTAGGCATAACTTAACAGTTATCGAACAAAAGTCTCTGTATATTCCCCCTCTTTTTAGCCTTATTCTTTAAGCCTCATAATCTTGAGCAATTCATTCTTATTCCTTGCACTGACACTGTATATTTATACACCTCACACTTCTTTTACACTGACACTTGCATCCTTTTCCAGCTCTTTTACACACAAATTGCACTGACACTACCCCTTTATAGCACAAATCTTTTAAGCGTGGATCCCGTCGAGTACGGCGGACAATCTGGGTGCTAATACCTTCCCAGGTTGTAACCAACCCCCTTTCTCAGTCTCTCTGGTTCGCAACCGTCTTATCCATCTCTTCCTAGGTTTATGCAGCATTACCTTTCCTTCGGGATAAAAATGCCTAGCTGGCGACTCTATTCATCTCCAGTGAGTTCACGGCTGTGTGTTCTCATTGTCCCTTTCGCCGACCGTTCGCGTCTGTACCCCATTTGACTTAGCTTCATTTGGAGGGAGCGACAGCTTGGCGACTCTGCTGGGGATCCTTATATTGCAACCAGGGCTTCTGGTTCTTTTTGTGGGTTCCTCCTAGCGCTTGATTGATTTGTGCTTACTGGGGTGTTATGTGCTTATTTGTGCTTGTATTTATTTTGCTTTATGTACAGTTTGCTTTGCTGCTTTCTTTATTGCACTTTGTATATATCATACTGTCATGTTGCTGGCTGGATCTGTTGTTTGCTTTGGTGGGTGGGGTTCTATTGAGAGTTAAGGTCCTACACCTGGGACCTGAGTGACACCTAGGCTAGAGTGAATCATATTCTTTCCCATTCTATTTCGGTCTGGTGCGGGAATATGAAACACGGTTCAGATATGGGTTTCTTCTTGAGAACTCTGTGTTGCAGATTTCCTGCAATGCTAGGGCTATCTGGGAAGCCTGCTAAGTCTGGATGACCTTTAGTATTGACCTTCAGAAACTGAGGTGAATTAGAGGAGGATCTTTTATGGTTATTGTAAACACTGTACCTCCGGGTTAGAAGTGTTTACACTTCTCATAACTGATCCAAGTCTGAGGATCCTTGTTTTAGAACACCACCTGTGAGGGGGTTGGGCTGTTTACAGGTTTGCAGGTACCTTGACCTCAGAATACCCTGTTACTTTGCTTTGTTAAGAGTACTCCATGTTGGACAGTTCTTGTGATTCTAAAACCTTGGACATGTGGCTCTTTATTTGAGTCCCCCACCTTGGTTACCGGATTTATAGACCCCATCTGGAATTCTTGAGCACACTTGGACCTATATCAGAGCATTTTGATCAGATCCAGCTCAGTCACAGACCCTTGCATTTCATTTGCATACATACTCATTGCATCATATTGACATTTGCTTATTTGTGTTTCAGGGTATCCATCTTCACTTTTGGCTAGTTTTGACCCCATCTTCAGTTTTGACTTGTCCTCATCAGCTATCTGCTTCAGTTATCACCTGCACCTGCCATTCAGTGGCCCACTTCTTCAGTATTATCATCAGCACCTGTCTCTACTCAGTCTCAGCATCATGGCTCCTAAAAAGAGCAACATCACCTATCACTTCTTCCAGCCGGAGTTATCAGACATCAGGAGGATTCAGACCCTGATCACTCCAGATCACATACCTTTGTTCAGGGAGAGTTATGGAGATATACTGGACATGGTTATGGATCTGGACCCTTCACAGAGGAGCCTCATCCACACCTGCATTCAGTTTTATGATCCTCCACTGAGATGTTTTACTTTTCAAGACTTTCAGTTGGGCCCCTTATTGGAAGAGTACTCCTCATTAGTTGGTATGCCTATCAGGAGAGAAATTCCTTTCAACCCTGAGATGGTCTTTCCTGCTAATGGAGAAGTAGCAAAAGCTTTGCATCTGGAACCTGTTTTGATTGAGCAGCATATGACCTCTAAAGCTGGAATCCCTGGCTTTCATCTGGACTTCTTAATCTCTCAAGCTACCCTGAAAGCTTCTCTAGGAGAATGGAAAGCTGTTTGTGCCTTGTTGGCCTTGAGTATATATGGAATTGTATTGTTTGCAGATGAGCCTCGATTCATTAGCAAGAATGCGATCCATCTGTTCATCTTGAAGAACCCAGTGCCAACTTTATTGGGGGATCTTTACTACTCAGTGCATCAGAGGAATGAGAAGCAGAGGGGAAGGTTAGTGAGGTGTTGTGCTCCATTGTTCCATACTTGGCTTCTCAGGCATCTACCCAGGACAAATGCATTTTTAAACCCTCATCAGCAGAGTAACTGGGCTAAGAGACTCACTACTCTAACTTCAGCAGATATCAGATGGTGCACTCAGAGCACCAAGGGCAGGGATATCATCACCAGCTGTGGACATTTTCCCAATGTGTCTTTAATAGGAGTTAAGGGAAGTATCAATTACAACCCTCTGCTGTTCAGGAGGCAATTGGGCTATGCACTGGTCCACACTCCTAGGGCACAGGACTTGGTGGAGACCCTTTATTGTGAGAACAAGATTAGTTTGGCTGTTGTTAGGCAGGCTGCCTGGGCCTGGGATAATGTTCAAACCAAGGGAGTCACCATTCTGGGGAAGTGTAATAATGTGGCATCAGCACAATATTATGAGTGGTCCCGTGCCAGGGCCCAATTCTCTGGAATGCCCTTTACCATAGAAGACATGCCTGAGTCATCTTCAGCACCACCCCCTGCCACCATCAGTTTGGAGGAGTTTGAGAGCTTGAAGGAAAGAAATGAGAAGCTAACCCAGGCTTTGCAGAAGACCCTCCGGGAGAGGAGTGAAGGTATGAGGGAGATTGAGAGATTGGAGAAGTTGAGAGTGGAGCATTTGACTAAGATTGAAAAGTCTGGGGATTATATCAAAAAGTCTAAGGCTGGTGAACAAATCCTGAAGAATGCTTGTAAAGAAGCCCAGTTCCAGAGGGCAAGAACAGACTTGTACTTGAAGGAGAGTCAGGCCCGGTGGGTCAGGATCACCGAGACTCGTACCCTGGAAGACAAGAGAGTTCAAGACAAGATGGAGCAACTTGAAGCTAATGCAAAAGAACAGCAAGAAGCCCTGGCAGCAGCCCAGAGGGAAATATCAGAATTGAAGATTAAAGCAGGGGTGAAGAGGTCCAAGGACCAAACTCAGCACAAAAAGCTAGCAGCAGCTGTTGCAACCCGGAACCTCCTCATCCGGAATCTCACGGAGCGTCCGGCTGATCCTGTGACCGAAGCACTTCTCAAGGAAGTTCGTGAGGATGAGTTTAGCCTTGGTGTTTGACCATTTGCTTGTTGTTGTTTCTATTCCATGTACTTTTACTTTTTGTGATGTATTTTGACCCCTTAAGGGGCTTGTGTTGTAAAATGAACAAGTTGTATTATTTCACCTTATGTAATATATTCATGTTAGTTTACTTCGGAAGCAACATTCAACAGCATCTTCAAGGGTCTGGAAGGGTCAAAACTGAAGGCCAAACCGGATACCTTGAGAATAAATAAGCATAACTGCATTGCATGCTAACCCTTTGTTTGTTTTGTAGGTTTTTGTTTTGTTGTTGCTAACCTCTGTTGTGATGCTCAGGAACTATTGCTAGGCGCCGGGTATTTCCCCTCAACCGTCCGCACTGTTATCCAACCCGAAACAACCTTCCGGGAATTCAGATGGATCAGATGCAGCAGGACCTTACTGAGGTCAGAAATCAAATGGCAAATGAAAGGCTAGAAATGAGGAACCAAATGACTCAGTTTATGGAAGTTATGAACAACATGGCTCAGAGCCAGGAAAGATTGAGAGCTATGGTGGAAAGGCAGAATCAAGAAGAGCCCCATGTGGGAACTGCTGGCACAAGTAACAACGAGAGGGTCCAACCTCATGTCAATCCCCCAGTTTTTGGACCCCATCTCCATCCAGAGGCCAACATCCCTGTCAATATACAAGGGACAGCCACTGCAGCCAGGGTACTTCAAGAGGACCCTCAAGAAGACCAGTTCACGGTAATGGGTGCTGGGGAAGAAGCTTACGATAGAAGGTTGGATGAGATAGCTGAGAAGATAAGATCCCTAGAGTCTCAAAACTCTTTGGGTTTTGACGTGATGGATATGGGCTTGGTAGACGGGGTCAGGATCCCCCATAAGTTCAAGCCTCCTTGTTTCGAAAAGTATAATGGGACTTCATGCCCCCGGGCTCATTTACAATCATTTCTGGGAAGGCTGAAGGCCTATACAATGGATGAGAAGCTCTGGATGTTCTATTTCGAAGACAGCTTGACTGGAGCGTCAAGAGAATGGTACTCTCACCTAACAAGGGCAACTATTAGATGCTGGAAGGACCTGACAGAGGCCTTCATCAGACAGTATCAATATAATCTCGACATGGCACCCAACAGGACCCTCCTAATGGGAATGTCACAGTCTTCAAGGGAGAGTTTCCGAGAATATGCCCAGAGATGGAGGCAACTGGCTGCTGCTGTTCAACCACCTATGTCTGAACGGGAAATGGCAGATATGTTCATGAACACCCTTCAGGGAACATATATTGACAGGTTGGCTGCTTTCCCTTCCACTAGCTTTGCGGATGTTGTCATAGCCGGGGAGAGAATTGAAAGCTTGTTAAAAATGGGAAAGATCTCAGACAACGGTGCAAGCTCGTCCAGTAGTACAAGAAAGCCTTTTGCAGGCCCGAGAAGAACTGGCGAGACCAATGCCATCCACACCAGCAGGGGCAGGCCCCAATATGTTCAAAGGTCAATAGCAGCAGTCACCATTCCTGCTCCGGCTCATCCTCAACCTGTCTATCAACCTCCACAGCAAAACTATCAACCGCAACCTCAGTACCATCAGCAAAATCAGTATCCTCCAAGGAACTACAACAACAGCAACACCAACAACAACAGTCAACAAAGGCCATTCCAACAGAGGCCATCTCAAGCTAACAGAGTGATCGATCCGATCCCAATGCCATATGCTACTTTGCTGCCACAGCTTCTGAAACTCAACCTGGTTGAGCTAAGAACGTTGGCACCTCCGGATCCCAACAGTCTACCAAGGAACTATGACTCCAATGCTAGGTGTGCTTTTCATTCAAACGCACCTGGCCACAGCACAGAAAAATGCAGGGCTCTGCATATGAAGGTACAAGACCTGGTAGACTCCAAGGCTCTGAACTTCGCACCACCACCCAATGTCAATAAGAACCCGATGCCAAACCATGGTGGTCCCCGGATTAACGCTATTGAAGAAGACAAGCCGTCTTATTTAATAACCAGTGTGGGACAGATCAGGACACCATTGGTAGAAATCAAGGCTCAGCTCTTGGAATGTCGGATGTTCCCAGGGTGTGAATTGGGTTGTGCTTACTGCAATATCTCCGTAAATGGGTGCGATAATTTGAGGAATGGCATAGATGGCCTTATTCAGAGTGGCCAACTTCAGATCACTACATCATTTCCAACAAATCCAGCAATATCATCAGCAACGGTTTCAGAACCTCCTACAACTGCAGCAACTATTGTTCCTGTCAATTCTTCGGTTTCATCAACAAGTACTTCATCTATCATCTCAACTGATCAGTTTTCAACAAATCTTCCTGCTACAACTTCAGCTTCACTCCATTTCGAACCTTCTACAACAACAACATCCATTCTTCCGCCAATGTCTCCTACAACACCAGCAACCAATCATGAAGATGTCTCTACTGTCACAATTTTTTACGATCCTGAGAACAACTCTGCCTACCATTCAGAAGGTGCTGCTCCCATCAGAGCACCAGTTACAATCTTTTATGATCCACAAACAATTACAGTCCCTTCAGCAGCAACAATCAGCCCAGTCACTATCACGGTGCCTGGACCAGTACCATATGAAAGCAGTAGGGCCATCCCTTGGCACTATGGCTCTGACGTATACTGCGAAGGAAAAAGGATCACTCTTGAAACATCAACACCTGCACCACAAGTAGATAATGTGGGGGGAGGCGGAGGCTTCACTCGAAGCGGACGTCTCTTTGCTCCACCAATGCAAAGACCTACTGCCGAAGCAAAAGCTGCTGCCAAGGCAAAAGGAAAGAGCCCGGTGCAGGAAGATCAAGCTGTTAAGGAAGCCTTGAAGACGCCGTTCGATCAAGAAGTTGATGAGTTTATGAGAATCATCAAAAAGAGTGATTACAAAATTGTGGATCAACTTCACCAAACACCATCCAAAATCTCTATCCTCTCACTGCTTATGTGCTCCGAAGCCCATCGGAATGCACTACTCAAAGTCTTGCACGCAGCTTACGTGCCTGAAGAGATTACTGTCAACCAGTTGGAGACCGTGGTTGGAAATGTTACTGCTAGCAATGGGCTAGGGTTCACCAATACTGACTTGACAGCGGATGGCCGCAACCACAACAAAGCCTTGCACATAACCATGGAATGCAAAGGAGCTGTCCTTTCTCATGTGCTGGTAGATACAGGTTCATCCCTGAATGTCTTACCAAAGAAGGTTCTGGTGAAGTTAGAATATGATGGATTGGCATTGAGACCCAGCAACCTGGTAGTAAGAGCCTTTGATGGTTCTAAGAGATCGGTTCTGGGAGAGATTGAGCTGCCTGTGACAATTGGCCCACAGACCTTTAAAACTATCTTTTATGTGATGGACATTCAGCCCGCCTACAGCTGTTTGTTGGGTAGACCCTGGATTCACGCCGCCGGCGCAATAACGTCTACCCTTCACCAAAAGTTAAAATATGAGTGGGAAGGCCAAGTTGTTACAATCTGTGGGGAGGAGGATATATTTGTTAGCCATCTGGCTACTTATAAGTATATTGAAATGGATGGGGAGATCCATGAAACAATGAGCCAAGGATTTGAAGCCTTGAATGTCAATGAAGCATCTGCTGTATCTGTGACCTCCATGTCATCATACCAACAAGCCCGGAAGGTTGTTGAGGAAGGAACTGCCCTAGGCTGGGGCAAAGTTTTAGCTGTGGAGGAGAAGAAAGACAGATTTGGGTTGGGTTACAAACCAACTCAACAAGATCAAGCAGCGGCTGCAAAAGAGCCCAATTTTGTGAGTGGGGGGATGCTTACCCCTGATGCTATCAACTGTCTGGAAGACGAGCTGGAAGAGGAACGCAACCTGGAAAGCTGGATTCGTCCAAAGATCCCGGGGAGCAGTGTCTCGAACTGGTCTTCCCAGGAAATTATAAGAGTTACTCGATCAGAGTAATTATTATTTCATGTATTTTATAAGCATGCATCAAAGTCTTGCATCTTGCCCAAGATGACAAGACTCATTTTGTAATCGGGCCATCTGTACTTTTTTGTGCAAACAAGATCAACTAATGAAATATCAGACATCTTTTTGCAAACGCGTCTTTTTCTTTTCGTTCACTGTTTTTCCCATTTTTCTTTTTTGTACAAAAAATAAATGGCAGTGTTTTCAAAATGACAATTTCATTTCACTTTTCTAAATAAGACTAAAATCAAATCACTAAAATGAACCAATTAAACCCTTGCAGAGAGTGCCTTCCTGACAGCACCGACAACAGCACGGCTATGACATCGTATGACTTTGACAATCCGATCAATCAAGCTGATGAAGGGGTTGAAGAAGGATATGAGCTTCCTGAAGAGCTAGCCAGGTTGTTAAGACAAGAGGAAAAGGTTATTACCCCTCACCAGGAGGAGGTTGAAGTGATTAATCTTGGTACAGAGGAAGACGTGAAAGAGGTTAAAATCGGGGCCTGCCTACAAGACTCAGTGAAGAGACAACTGATTGACCTGCTTCAAGAGTATGTGGACGTGTTTGCTTGGTCTTACCAAGACATGCCAGGGTTGGATACTGACATTGTTGTGCACAAGCTGCCTTTGAGAGAAGAATGCCCTCCAGTCAAACAGAAGCTGCGCCGTACTCGTCCAGACATGGCTATGAAAATCAAGGAAGAGGTACAAAAGCAATGGGACGCCGGGTTCCTTGCTGTAACTAGCTACCCGCCGTGGGTTGCTAATATAGTACCTGTGCCTAAGAAGGACGGAAAAGTAAGAATGTGTGTTGATTACCGGGATCTGAACAGAGCCAGCCCGAAAGATGATTTCCCTCTACCTCACATTGATGTATTGGTTGATAACACGGCTCCGTTCTCGGTATTCTCCTTCATGGACGGATTTTCAGGATACAACCAGATTAAAATGTCACCTGAAGACATGGAGAAGACAACATTCATCACACCCTGGGGCACGTTCTGCTACAAGGTAATGCCATTTGGGCTCAAGAATGCCGGTGCAACGTATCAACGGGCTATGGTAACATTATTCCACGATATGATCCACAAAGAAATAGAATGTTATGTGGATGATATGATTGCCAAGTCCCTTACTGAAGAAGATCATCTGGTGAATCTACTCAAGTTGTTCAAGCGTCTGAGAAAGTACCAACTGAAGTTGAACCCCAACAAATGCACATTCGGGGTGCGATCCGGTAAGCTGCTAGGATTTATTGTAAGCGAGAAAGGGATTGAAGTTGACCCTGATAAAGTCAAAGCCATCCAAGAGATGCCTGCACCGAAAACAGAGAAAGAAGTTCGAGGGTTCTTAGGACGATTGAACTACATTTCACGGTTCATATCTCACCTTACAGCAACCTGTGAACCCTTGTTCAAGCTGCTAAGGAAAGAGCAAACGGTCAGGTGGAATGAAGATTGCCAGAAGGCTTTTGACAAGATCAAGGAGTATCTGCAAGAACCTCCAATCCTTATGCCTCCAGTTGAAGGAAGACCTCTAATCATGTACTTGACAGTATTAGAAGAGTCAATGGGTTGTGTGCTGGGCCAGCATGACGAGTCTGGTCGAAAAGAGTATGCAATTTACTACCTAAGCAAAAAGTTTACCGACTGTGAACAACGTTATTCACTGCTCGAGAAAACTTGCTGTGCTTTAGCGTGGGCTGCTCGCCGACTAAGGCAGTATATGTTGACCCACACTACCTTGTTGATATCCAAAATGGACCCAGTCAAGTACATTTTCGAGAAGCCAGCACTTACCGGACGGGTTGCAAGATGGCAAATGATTCTCACGGAATATGACATCCAGTACACCTCTCAGAAAGCCATCAAGGGCAGTGTACTATCTGAATATCTTGCTGAGCAACCTATTGATGATTACCAGCCTATGAGATTTGACTTCCATGATGAAGACATCATGTTCATTAAAACAAAAGATCATGAAGAGCCTATTCACACTGAAGGGCCTAACCCGGAGGAAGAATGGATTATGATGTTCGATGGGGCTGTTAACATGAATGGCCGTGGTGTTGGTGCAGTACTTATCACACCCAAAGGAGTTCACATGCCTTTCTCGGCAAAACTCACTTTCAACTGCACTAACAACGAAGCTGAATACGAAGCTTGCATTATGGGTCTTGAGGAAGCCATTGACCTCAGGATCAAGACATTGACCGTATTCGGAGATTCAGCTTTGGTAATCAATCAGACCAATGGGAAATGGTATACACACCAGGATCATCTGATTCCTTACAGGGATTATACAAGAAGGTTATTGACTTTCTTCACAACAGTCAAACTTGAGTATATCCCTCGGGATGAGAATCAGTTTGCAGATGCCTTGGCTACCATTTCGTCCATGATCAAAGTTCAAGCTGCTAACTTTGTACCTCAGATTTCAGTATCGAGACTTGATAGACCAGCATATGTATTCGCAGCAGATGTTGTCAAAGATGATAAGCCTTGGTTCCATGATATTAAGTGCTTCTTGGAGGATCAAACATACCCACCTGGGGCATCTTCCAATGACAAGAAGACCTTGAGAAGGCTTGCTGGAAGTTTCTTTCTGAACACTGATGGGTCTTTATACAAGAGGAACTTTGATATGGTGCTCCTCAGATGTGTTGATAAGACAGAAGCAGACTTGTTGATGCATGAAGTGCACCAGGGATCCTTTGGTACCCATGCTGGAGGGCATGCCATGGCTAAGAAATTGCTAAGATCAGGCTATTAGTGGATCACAATGGATGCCGATTGTTGTGCCTATGCCAGAAAATGCCATAAATGCCAGATTTATGCGGATAAGGTGCATGTGCCTCCCAATCCTTTGAACATCATGTCTTCACCCTGGCCCTTTGCTATGTGGGGCATTGATATGATTGGCAAGATTGAGCCAACTGCTTCAAACGGCCACAGATTCATCCTGGTCGCCATTGACTATTTCACCAAGTGGGTCGAAGCAGCGTCTTATGCAAACGTTACAAGACAAGTGGTAGCCAGATTTCTGAGGAGAGATATCATCTGTCGATACGGAGTGCCCGAGCGAATCATTACTGATAATGGTTCCAATTTAAACAACAAAATGATGGCAGAGCTGTGCCGGGACCTCAAGATCCAACACCACAATTCTTCTCCTTACAGACCAAAGATGAATGGTGCTGTTGAGGCGGCAAATAAGAATATCAAGAAGATTGTGCAGAAGATGGTAGTCACCTACAAAGACTGGCATGAAATGCTACCATTTGCCTTGCATGGGTATCGCACATCAATCAGGACATCCACTGGGGCAACGCCGTATCAACTCGTGTATGGTATGGAAGCAGTCCTACCGGTTGAAGTTGAATTACCCTCCTTGCGAGTCTTGATGGATGTCAAATTGAGTGAAGCAGAATGGGTTAGGTCCCGATACGAGCAACTGAGTCTGATTGAAGAGAAGAGATTGGCTGCAATCTGTCATGGACAGTTGTATCAGAAGAGAATGAAGAAAGCCTTCGATCAGAAAGTCAGGCACCGAGAGTACCAAGTGGGAGATCTTGTGCTGAAAAGAATCCTCCCTCCTCATACAGACCACAGGGGCAAATGGACTCCAAATTACGAAGGACCATTTGTGGTGAAGAAAGTTTTCTCTGGTGGAGCGCTGATGCTCAGCACCATGGATGGTGAAGATTTCCCGTCCCCTGTGAATTCAGATGCAGTTAAAAAATACTTCGCATAAAATGACCCGCTGGACATAAAAACAGAATGTAAGTCCAGGCAAAAAAAGGGCATCCCGGCGAGTCAAAAAACAGAATAAAAGACTCGGGCAAAAATAAGGGAAAATAAATAAAAATGTACACCCGCTGAGTTGAAAAGCCGCATTGGACAACTCAGGCAAAAATGGGTATCCCGATGGATTGAAAACCCGAAAGGGCGATCCATGCAAAATAAGGGAATAAGCGAACAACTGCATTCTGAATTCGTCTGTATTGTCAGCAACTTGGTTAAAACTCCAAAGGATCAAGCTTCAATCAGAATCAACTTTCTCCAGAAAGCAAGACGAGAAGAAAGTCAAAAGTCATACGGGTCATAGCAGCGGAGGAAGCTCCTCAAAGCGTCGTCAACACTGCCAGCACTTTGTTTCTCAATTTGTAACAATCTCCTCATTTCAGGAGACATGTTTCTTTGACTGTATCTTGCCAATTCAGGGCACATGCATTAATAAAATCAGATTTTAGTCATGTTTCGTTTTGTATATTTTTATTTGCAAAGGATGTCTGATGTCTCTAAAAATCAATTGCATAAGTACAAATGTTTTTCTCCCAAAAATAATAATAATGAAACGCATGCTTACGGGGAATATATTTACTCTCGAGAGTACTTAACTCCTATGACGGAATCCAGTAAAGGATACCTCGGGACCTTTTGTGCGTTTCCTTATCTTTGCAGGATCGCAGGTATACAGGACGCAACTTGGGGCATGTAAGCTTCATCCCAGCAAGCTGGCAAATCAACAAAGGATCTCGGCATCCGAAATGCTCTCTCCCCAGCTGAGTTGCCTCTCATAATTCCCCAGCCGAGTTGCCATTTCATCCTCAGCTGAGTACAGGAGTCAGGGAATCATCTCCCCATAGAATCTTCAGCCTCTATCCAGAAGAGCAGCGCATAGAAGATCACAACAGAGTGAAGAAGGCCTCTACAAACCCCAGCTGGGTCTCTCATATCAAAGGACATGTCAATCGGTGACCTATATCCCCAAGCAAATATCATCTTATTAGATCTACCAATGATCTCATCCCCAGCTGGGAGGTTCACCTCAAACAGGTCAACCAAGAGATCTTCGCGGCAACGGGATCCGAATCCCGGTTTGATATCTTTGCATAATCATGGCATTTTGTATCATATTATCCCATCAGAGCGTAGCATTCCGTCTAGATACGGAGCATTACGGCAAAAATCAAACGCATAGCATAATCATGAGCCATGTTCTGAATTAACACTTGTGAATAATAACCGTTCATCATCATTGTACAAAAATCCCCACCAGAGTCCCCGGCAAAAGCAGCTGCCTCACAATCCACAAAACACCAGTATACACTCATTTTGACACCCGTCTGTGCCATCTTTCCCCAGTAAAGTCGCCTGAACACTCTTTACAAACAAGATCACCCGTATTACAGATATTTCCTGACACCCGTCCGTGTCATGCTCCCAGCAGAAAGCCAAAGACATCCACTTTGCACTCACATTTACCTATATACACTTTCTTGACACCCGTCCGTGTCGTATCCCCAGCGCAGTCGCCTACACTTTTACAACCTATATACTTGTTGATATTATTATACTTTTCTCTCTTGACACTCGTCCGTGTCGCTCTCCCCAGCAGATAAACACTCATCTATACAATACTCATGCTCACTACTCGTGTTGCACTCATACAGATACTCGTCCGTATCTTGTATACACCATCACTTATCTCCCCACAGATTCGACAGTAGCCCTTGTTCTTTGTTAACCAGTTGGTACTCGTTCGTATCATCATCTCAGAACATTGCGTCTAATGTTTGTTTCTACATGATACTCGTCCGTATCATAGTCTTAAGGATGCTCGTCCGCATCTTTAGCCCATACACTGGTGTCAAACATTTTTGTCTTCTTGAATATAGACACTCGTCCGTGTCTACTATTCCCCAGAAGAGTCCCTTCAGATTCAACACTCGTCCGTGTTCTTTGTTAACCCGTTGATACTCGTCCGTATCACCATCTCTGAACATGTGTCAGTTTGTTTCTACATGATACTCGTCCGTATCATAGTCTTAAGGATGCTCGTCCGCATCTCTAATCTATACACAATACCAAACACTTATACTTTCCTTTCTTGGTTGTGAACGCTCGTCCGTGTTCACTATATCCCCAGTAGATCGCCAACAAAGCTTTTTCTTTTATCTGACACTCGTTCTATGTCATGATAACCCTGAGAGCAGCCGTACCCTGCTGAGTGGTCGTCCTCCACTTCTTGATGGTCGTCCTCCATCATGCTCATCCGATGGTCGTCCCCATCATTGATTTTAGCAGCCGTCCCCTGCTAGGTGGTCTCCCTCCACCTTTTGATGTTCGTCCTTCATCATTTTATCCAATGGCCGTCCCCATTGTTGATTTCGGTTATCTGGCATTCGTCTTATGTCATGAGAAACCTCGAGAGCAGCCGTACCCTGCTGAGTGGTCGTCCTCCACTTCTTGATGGTCGTCCTCCATCATGCTCGTCCGATGGCCGTCCCCATCGTTGACCTTTTCTATCCGATGGCCGTCCCCATCGTTGATATTTTCGGCAGTCGTACCCTGCCAGGTGGTCGTCCTCCACCTTTGATGGCCATCCCCATCATATTTCTGTTATCCCCAACAGAGCAGTCGTCCCCTGCTAGGTGATCGTCCTTCACCTTTGATGGCCGTACCCCATCATCTGTTTATTTCATTTATTCTTTAACCCGATGGCCGTCCCCGTCGTGGTCCCTTTTCCTTTTCTTTTAGCCCGATGGCCGTCCCCATCGTCGGTTACCCAGCTTTATCTTGATGGCCGTCCCCATCATGATTTGATTTTCCCCAGCTAGTCGGCCGTCCCCGTCTTGGCTTCACCTTTTATCCCCAGCATGTCGGTCGTCCCCGTCATTGCGTTGTTTCCCGTTTTACGATATACTTTGTTTTCTTTTACAATCTATATCCCTTTTCTTCTTCATTCTGTGAGTGCAAATTTTGGACTGTCTTTGGTATTCAACCACAAGTTATCTTGTTTGCCTGTTAAGCCGTTGCTTACATCCTGCACAGCTAACTCATGTTTGAATAGGGGCAGCTGTAAACACCCCAAATTTGCCCTCACCCATTCACCATGGCTTGTGATCATTCTCATATGCATAAACACAATCATATCACCTCATATCTCACTTATGAGTCACTGCATAGTTTCTAAGTCATCTGCACCTAGGGTTTGTGATCTGAGCAATCTCAGGGTTTTTTGAGCCACTCCAAAGGTTACCAATCACTTCAAAGGGGTCCATGTGAGTGCTTATATCATATTACATCCTCTCAAAGTCAATATTTCAAAGGAATCACAAGAACTAGGGTTTGGATGGATGCAGAGCCAGGATTGACTACACAGTTGACCTAAAATTAGGGTTTTGGTTTCAGAGGCCATAACCCCAAATTTTTTGGTCATTCTTGTTTCCATTGGTCTCTATATGGTATAGGGAGTATGCATATCAATTTTCATGAAGAAATTCCATGGGGAAGTCATCTGATCAAGGGTTGACTTTTCAGACAAGTCAGTGTAAAATCAGGGCATCTGAGGCCCCCAGTGACCCAACCAATGGGTGATCTTCATCATTTTGAGTGTATATGATCTTTATTTGGTCATGGTAGAAGGTTGAAGTTCATAAAAGTCAAGAATTTAGAGTTTTTGCAAATGATGACTTTTTGGGCATAGTTGACTTTTCAAGAATGCATCATTTTAGGTCATTTTTCAAGCCTTGATTTTTGATCCAAAAATGCTTCAAATGGAAAAACTTTGGTCATGAAGGTTGTAGATCTCATCTTTCCCTTTTCAAAAAGTACAAGAACATGATCAAACTCTTCTTGGATCAAAAGTTATGGTGTGGCAAAGTTGGCCAAAATCATTGATTTTCAAGGCATGCCTCAAATGGAAATTTTGCAAAATCATGGACCAAAGCCAATTGCAACTTCTAGTTCATTTCAAACCAGTATGCAAACATTCTATAAGTCATAAAAATCAGAATTGAACCATGAATGCCCATAAATTATGGCTTGTGGGATTAGGAAATCACATGTGAACCAAAAAGCCAACAACTTGCAAAATCATCATTGTGCTTCTACAACTTGTGACATTGGCTGCTGACTTTGGCTAGCCTTTCCCCTCACCCTTGCTGCGCAGCCCCATGCTTGTACTTGCCTAGATCATGAGCCATACTTTCCTTACACAAAATTTGACTTTTGAGCAAAAGCAAACTTACCAATCACTATAGGCCAGGTCACATCATCTGACCTATAGGATTAAAATATAATATCATTTGGCAAGCAAAATGTATCAAGAGGCAAGGCTGAAACACTCTCATCCAACACATTCACAAAACACACCCCAACTGCATTTTGTTTCGAATCTCTCTGCCCAGCCTTCAAACACTAAAACCATTTCCACACTTCAACTCACCATACCTCATAGACCTCAAACCACCAAGAGCCAGGCCTGAAACAAGCAAGAACACCCCACTGCCATTTCTCACCTCAACTTGCAGTTTCATTCGAAACTCTTTCCACAACACACAAACATACAAACAAACACTACAGACCTTCTCCACTCACCATCTGGATCACAAAGAACCATTTACAATGACCTGAAACTGCCTGAAACTCCATTGCCATTTCTGACTGAGCTTGAGCAGAAGCTTGTCAATCTCCTCATCCAGCCAACTTAAATTCCTTTTGAGCATTCAAACATCATCTGGGGATCAAGTGGAGTGGATTGCACTGAAGGAAGTGGCCAGAAAGTCATCAGAGTAAAAGCTTCGAATCTCAGGTAGCTTGAAAATTATTTTTCCAGAAATCGTTTTTCATGTTATAAACTTGTTCTCTATGCTTCACTGAGTATCCTGGTGCTTTTGGTTTTTGAAATGGCTTTGAAATGAGCATTTAATTGATCTCTGAAACTTGCGTGCCCTAGTTCTTTCTTGCTTCGATTCAGCCTTGTTAGGAAGAATAAATTTGTTTTGAGTGAGGGTTTTGATTCGTGAGTGAGTGGGGATCATTCCTGTGTTCTTAGTTTTCATTTTAAATACGTGTGGAGAGAGTTAGGGATTTTGGGTGAACGGAGAAGATGACTGGAACACTGTTCCGGTCATCTGAATGTGTTTAACGGCGAGATTAGGGCATAAGCATTGATTAGTGAAATTTGAATCTGAGCCGTGAGATGTGGCGCGCAGTCAACTCCCGCGCGTGTGAGTTTGAATCTCCACCCTAGGATGTGCTGACTTCTCATTAATTCATTTTAAATTCATTTATTTTCATTTGTTTTGCATAATTATTTAAAAATAGCAAAAATGTCTTAAAAATTATGAAACTTTTTCATAAAAGTTTTATTAATTTTTAAGACCCAAAAATATTTTCATTTTATTTTTTATCATTAAAAAAGTATTTTTAAATATTTAAAAGTTTATTTTTAATTGATTAATGAGAATTAATTTATTAAAAATACTTTTAGGTATTTAAAAATCACCAAAAAATTCATGAAATGTTCTAAGACATTTAGAAACATTGTCCAACCTTCAAACCAAATTTCTTTTTTGATCTTGATGCATTTTGAGAATTTTCCATTGAATTAAATCATTTTTGGTGCATTATTTTGATCATAAGTTCAAAAATTCATTTCTGCCTATCTAAGAAGAGTTGGACATTGGTTCTTTTTGCTTTGTTTTGTGTTTAGCATGTAGTTTCAAGGATTAAATGGCCATGTTTTGATCTTGCATTTTCAATTTGTTTGGCATTTCTTTTGTTTAGGAACCCTAATAACTTAGAAAATTCATATCTTGAGATTGGTTGAGAGTTGAGACCTCCCCTTTGGACCTTGGTTTAGTATAGGGTTAAGGTTTCTTTGAGTGGCATTTTCCATTTTTTATCTTAGGGTTTGCTTCTGTTTTTGGTTTTTGTTTGTTGTTTGATCCATAAACCCTAATTTGGGCTTTCATTTGCATACCTCTTGCATTCTCTTGCATAATATGACTTGTCATGACATTTCAAGCATTCTTGTGATTCATTTGACATCTTAAGACACATAGGAAGCATGTTTGATCATTGCATCACATATTTGCTATGTCATTTGCCTTGTATGCTTCATAACTTTCCATGCTTGTTCATGCTCCTTAACTTGCATCATTTGCATCCATGATCTTGTATGAACATCTCCATGCCTTGCCTCATGTTTGCAGCATCTCATAACATCATTTTCATCATCAACATGCTTCTGGTTTTGTTTAGCATCATACCATTTCATTTCATTTGGCATTGCATTGCATTTCTTTCTAACATTTCAGGTGGTAAGTAAACTTGAGAAGTGAATTTGCCTTCACTTCTCATAACTTTTCTTTTCATCTCTCTTGCATCCATTGCTGCATTTCTATATGTGTTTGAAATTGAGCTTGCTCATTTTTGTTTCTCCCACTTTCTTTCTTCAAGTGACTTGACTTCTTGAATGAAGCAAGTCACTTTGCTTCTCTTGATCCTGTTCATCTGCTTCCTGGTGGTTCCATTGAAGATTGTTCTTGAAAACCTCACAAACCTTAGGAACAACCAAACATGACAATGAATTAGGGTTTTGATTAGTCTCCCCTCATAGTTTTACCTTTGTGTCTCTTTTGAGTCTTCTCTTTCTCACCTCATAATCAGGGATTAAACCCTAAAGGCTTTAAGGCTTTGTGATTAAGCTTATGCCTGCATCCTTCTCTTAGGATGGAGTGTATAACTTTAATCCTAAGTGTTAAACCCTTCATGTGTTTAAATCTCTTAATCAATTCACTTAATAAGTACCAAGACATCACACTTGTAACTTGGGCCTTGCATTAGGGTTCTAATTCTTCCTTAACTGGTTAAGAAGGACTAACCCTAGTGTTAATGGACAAGTCCCCCTCAAGTTGCCTTACAAACCCTAAAAATCACTTCTTCATCATATCATTAAATAAAATCCACTTAATCAAAGGCTTGTTTTGTCATGGGTTTAATCCCTAATCATGGATTAAGTTGAGGAGCTTTCCTCAGCTTAAACACCCTCATCTATTATCCTTCTATTAGGATGGTGTAATGAGTCTGTTTAATCCCTGATTATGGCTTAACCTCATTACTCAACACTAAACAAAAACACCAAAAACATCTAAATAATCACAAGTAGGTTAATGATCTTGATTCTATATCAAAGGTG
Organism: Lathyrus aphaca; assembly: GCA_963966055.1. Classification (NCBI taxonomy): domain Eukaryota; kingdom Viridiplantae; phylum Streptophyta; class Magnoliopsida; order Fabales; family Fabaceae; genus Lathyrus; species Lathyrus aphaca. The sequence goes on along the minus strand of OZ014524.1, from coordinate 115,563,326 downwards.
ATTAAGTGTGAGAATCTGACTTCACACTTAAGGTATTCTCATTACCCCTAATCAGAGGGAAGATGTGATGAGTTTACTAACCCATTGGTTTAGGCTTAGGCTCATTAACTTATGACAAACTTCAAAAGCAATAAAAGACTGAAAACTCAAAAACAAACAATAATCGTCTCCTCCGGGATTCTTTTCTCATCTCACTCACTCACAACGAGAACTTTCTTCTTCCGTCTAATGCAAGACAGTTTGCACCTGAGCCAGACAGGTCATACACTTGAGCATAGACAAGCAAGCAGTTCACAAGTCAATTCATCTTTCAGTCTCTTTGGGTCGAACTACGGTGTTCTGACTTCCTCATTGCACGAGAGGATACGTAGGCATAACTTAACAGTTATCGAACAAAAGTCTCTGTATATTCCCCCTCTTTTTAGCCTTATTCTTTAAGCCTCATAATCTTGAGCAATTCATTCTTATTCCTTGCACTGACACTGTATATTTATACACCTCACACTTCTTTTACACTGACACTTGCATCCTTTTCCAGCTCTTTTACACACAAATTGCACTGACACTACCCCTTTATAGCACAAATCTTTTAAGCGTGGATCCCGTCGAGTACGGCGGACAATCTGGGTGCTAATACCTTCCCAGGTTGTAACCAACCCCCTTTCTCAGTCTCTCTGGTTCGCAACCGTCTTATCCATCTCTTCCTAGGTTTATGCAGCATTACCTTTCCTTCGGGATAAAAATGCCTAGCTGGCGACTCTATTCATCTCCAGTGAGTTCACGGCTGTGTGTTCTCATTGTCCCTTTCGCCGACCGTTCGCGTCTGTACCCCATTTGACTTAGCTTCATTTGGAGGGAGCGACAGGCTCTCAATCTTTCCTGGCTCTGAGCCATGTTGTTCATAACTTCCATAAACTGAGTCATTTGATTCCTCATCTCTAGCCTTTCATTTGCCATTTGATTTCTGACCTCAGTAAGGTCCTGCTGCATCTGATCCATTTGAATGCCCGGAAGGTTGTTTCGGGTTGGATAACGGTGCGGACAGTTGAGGGGAAATACCCGGCGCCTAGCAATAGTTCCTGAAGCATCACAACAGGGGTTAGCAACAATAAAACAAAACCTACAAAACAAACAAAGGGTTAGCATGCAATGCAGTTATGCTTATTTGTTCTCAAGGTATCTGGTTTGGCATTCAGTTTTGACCCTTCCAGACCTTTGAAGATGCTGTTGTTGTTGCTTGAAGAAAACTCAGATGAAGCAAACTAACACAAATATATTACAGAAGGTGAAATAATACAACTTGTTCATTTTACAACACAAGCCCTCTAAGGGGTCAAAATACAGTACAATAAAATAAAAGTACATGGAAAGAAAGCAACAACAAACAAATGGTCAAACACCGAGACCAAACTCATCCTCACGAACTTCCTTGAGAAGTGCTTCGGTCACAGGATCAGCCGGACGCTCCGTGAGATTCCTGATGAGGAGATTCCGGGTCGTAACAGCTGCTGTTAGCTTCTTGTGCTGAGTTTGTTCTTTGGACCTCTTCACCCCTGCTTTGATCTTCAGCTCTGATATCTCCCTCTGGGCTGCTGCCAGGGCTTCTTGCTGTTCTTTTGCACTAGCTTCCAGTTGCTCCATCTTGTCTTGAACTCTCTTGTCCTCTAGAGTACGAGCCTCGGTGATCCTGACCCACCGGGCTTGACTCTCCTTTAAATACAAGTCTGTCCTTGCCCTCTGGAACTGGGCTTCCTTGCAAGCATTCTTCAGAATTTGTTCTCCAGCTTTAGAATTTTTAATATAATCTCCAGACTTCTCAATCTTAGTCAGATGCTCTACTCTCATCTTCTCCAATCTCTCAATCTCCCTTATACCCTCACTCCTCTCCCGGAGGGTTTTCTGCAAAGCTTGAGTTAACTTCTCATTCCTTTCCTTCAAGCTCTCAAACTCTTCCAAACTGATAGTGGCGGGGGGTGGTGCTGAAGATGACTCAGGCATATCTTCTATAGTAAAGGGCATTCCAGAGAATTGAGCCCTGGCACGGGACCATTCATAATATTGTGCTGATGCCACATTGTTGCACTTCCCCAAAATGGTTATTCCCTTGGTTTGAACATTATCCCAGGCCCAGGCAGCCTGCCTAACAACAATCAAATTAATCTTGTTCTCACAATAAAGAGTCTCCACCGAGTCCTGTACCTTAGGAGTATGGACCAGTGCATAGCCCAGTTGCCTTCTGAACAGCAGAGGGTTGTAATTAATACTACCCTTAACTCCTATTAGGGGCACATTGGGAAAATGCCCACAGCTGGTGATGATATTCCTACCCTTGGTGCTCTGAGTGCACCATCTGATATCTGCTGAAGTCAGAGCAGTGAGTCTCTTAGCCCAGTTACTCTGCTGATGAGGATTCAAAAATGCATTTGTCCTGGGTAAATGCCTGAGAAGCCAAGTGTGGAACAATGGAGCACAACACCTCACTAATCTTCCCCTCTGCTTTTCATTCCTCTGATGCACTGAATAATAAAGATCCCCCAATAAAGTGGGCACTGGGTTCTGCAGGATGAAAAGATGGATTGCATTCTTGCTAATGAATCGAGGCTCATCTGCAAACAATACAATTCCATATATACTCAAAGCCAATAAAGCACAGACAGCTTTCCATTCTCCTAAAGAAGCTTTCAGGGTAGCTTGAGAAATCAGGAAATCCAGATGGAAGCCAGGGATTCCAGCTTTAGAGGTCATATGCTGCTCAACCAGGATAGGTTCCAGATGCAAAGCCTTTGCTACTTCTCCATTGCTAGGAAATACCATCTCAGGGTTGAAAGGAATTCCAACCCTGATAGGCATACCAACTAATGAAGAGTACTCTTCCAAAAGAGGGCCTAGCTGAAAGTCTTGAAAGGTGAAACATCTCAGTGGGGGATCATAGAACTGAATGCAAGTGTGAATGAGGCTCCTCTGTGATGGATCCAGATCCATAACCATGTCAAGTATATCTCCATACTGTTCCCTGAACAAAGGTATGTGATCTGGAGTGACCAGGGTCTGAATCCTCCTGATATCTAATAGCTCCGGCTGGAAGAAGTGATAGGTGATGTTGCTCTTTTTAGGAGCCATGATGCTGAGACTGAATAGAGACAGGTGCTGATGATAATACTGAAGAAATGGGCCACTGACTGGCTGGTGCAGGTGATAACTGAAGCAGATAGCTGATGAAGACAAGTCAATACTGAAGATGGGGTCAAAACCAAAACCAAATGAAGATGGATACCCTGAAACACAAATAAGCAAATGTCAATATGATGCAATGATTATGTATGCAAATGAAATTCAAGGGTTTGTGACTGAGCTGGATCTGATCAAAATGCCCTGATATAAGTCCATGTCATATTTAAGAATACCAGATGGAGGTCTGTAAATCCAGTAACCAAGGTGGGGGGACTCAAATAAAGAGCCACATGTCCAGGGTTTTAGAATCACAAGAACTGACCCAAAATGGAGTATTCTTAAACAAATCAAAGTAACAGGGTATTCTGAGGTCAAGGTACCTGCAAACCTGTAAACAGCCCAACCCCCTCACAGGTGGTGTTCTAGAACAAGGATCCTCAGACTCGGATCAGTTATGAGAAGTGTAAACACTTCTAACCCGGAGGTACAGTGTTTACAATAACCATAAAAGTTCCTCCTCTAATTCACCTCAGTTTCTGAAGGTCAATACTAAAGGTCATCCAGACTTAGCAGGCTTCCCAGATAGCCCTAGTATTGCAGGAAATCTGCAACACAGAGTTCTCAAGAAGAAACCCATATCTGAACCGTGTTTCATATTCCCGCACCAGACCGAAATGGAATGGGAAAGAATATGATTCACTCTAGCCTAGGTGTCACTCAGGTCCCAGATATAGGACCTTAACTCTCAATGAATCACCCACCCACCAAAACAAAGACCAGATCCAGCCAGCAGCATGACAGTATGATATATACAAAAGCAATAAAGAAAGCAGTAAAGCAACTGTACATAAAGCAAAATAAGTACAAATATGCAAGCGCAAATCAGCACATAACACCCCAGTAAACACCAATCAAACAAGCGCTAGGAGGAACCCACAAAAAGAACCAGAAGCCCTGGTTGCAGTATAAGGCTCCCCAGCAGAGTCGCCAAGCTGTCGCTCCCACTAAATGAGGCCAGGTCAAATAGGGTACAGACGCGAACGGTCGGCGAGAGGGACAATGAGAACACACAGCCGTGAACTCACTGGAGATGAATGGAGTCGCCAGCTAGGCATTTTTATCCCGAAGGAAAGGTAATGCTGCATAGACCTAAAAAAGGATGGATAAGACGGTTTGCGAACCAGAGAGACTGAGAAAGGGGGTTGGTTACAACCTGGGAAGGTATTAGCACCCAGAGTGTCCGTCGTACTCGACGGGATCCACGCTTAAAAGATTTGTGTTTTAAAGGGGTAGTGTCAGTGCAATCTGTGTGTCAAAGAGATAGAAAAGAATGTACAGGTGCCAGTGTAAAGTGTATAAGTGATGTGAAGTATGAAAGTGTCAGTGTAAGGACAAGAGTGAAATGCTCATGACAATGAGGCTTTAAAAGAATGAGGCTAGAAAGAGGGGGAATATACAGAGACTTTTGTTCGATAACTGTTAAGTTATGCCTACGTATCCTCTCGTGCAATGAGGAAGTCAGAACACCGTAGTTCGACCCAAAGAGACTGAAAGATGAGTTGACTTGTGAACTGCTTGCTTGCCTATGCTCAAGTGTATGATCTGTCTGGCACAGATGCAAACTGTCTTGCATTAGACGGAAGAAGCAAGTTCTCGATTGTGAGTGAATGAGATGAGAAAAGAATCCCGAAGGAGACGATTATTGTTTGTTTTTGAGTTTTCAGTCTTTTATTGCTTTTGAAAGTTTGTCATAAGTTAATGAGCTTAAGCCTAAACCAATGGATTTAGTAAACTCATCACATCTTCCCTCTGATTAGGGGTAATGGGAATACCTTAAGTGTGAAGTCAGATTCTCACACTTAACCACCTTTGGTGTAGGATTAAGATCATTAACCTACTTGTGATTATTTAGATGTTTTTGGTGTTTTTGTTTAGTGTTAAGTAATGAGGTTAAGCCATAATCAGGGATTGAACAGACTCATTACACCATCCTAATAGAAGGATAATAGATGAGAATGTTTAAGCTGAGGAAAGCTCCTCAACTTAATCCATGATTAGGGATTAAACTCATGACAAAACAAGCCTTTGATTAAGATGGATTTTAGTTAATGATAAGATGATGAAGTGATTTTTAGGGTTTGTAAGACAACTTGAGGGGGACTTGTCCATTAACACTAGGGTTAGTCCTTCTTAACCAATTAAGGAAGAATTAGAACCCTAATGAAAGGCCCAAGTTACAAGTGTGATGTCTTGATGATTTATTAAGTGAATTGATTAAGAGATTTAAACACATTAAGGGTTTAACACTTAGGATTAAAGTTATACACTCCATCCTAATAGAAGGATGCAGGCATAAGCTTAATCGCAAAGCCTTAAAGCCTTTAGGGTTTAGTCCCTGATTATGAGATGAGAAGAGAAGACTCAAAGAAGACACAAAGGTAAAACTAAGAGGGGAGACTAATCAAAACCCTAATCATTGTCATGCTTGGTTGTTCCTAAGGTTTGTGAGGTTAAACAAGAAAGATCTCCAATGGAGCCACCAGGAAGCAGATGAAAGGATCAAGAGAAGCAAAGCAACTTGCTTCATTCAAGAAGTCAAGTCACTTGAAGAAAGAAAGTGGGAGGAACAAGAATGAGCAAGCTCAATCTCAAACACATATAAAATGCAGCAATGGATGCAAGAGAGATGAAAAGAAAAGTTATGAGAAGTGAAGGCAAATTCACTTCCCAAAATCACTTACCACCTGAAAGGTTAGAAAAGGAATGCAATGCAATGCAAAATGGGATGACATGATGATAAACAAAACCAGAAGCATGTTGATGATGACAATGATGCTATGAGATGCTACAAACATGAGGCAGCACATGAAAATGTTCATACAAGCTTATGGATGCATATGAAGCAAGTTAAGGAGCATGAACTTACATGAAAAGTTATGAAACATACATGGCAAACAACATGGCAAATGCAAGATGCAATGATCAAACATGCTTTCTATATGTCTTAAGATGTCAAATGAATCAAATGGATGCTCGAAATGTCATGGCAAGTCATGTTATGCAAGAGAATGCAAGAAGGATGCAAATGGAAGCCCAAATTAGGGTTTATGAATCATACATCAGACACAAACCAAAATCAGAAGCAAACAACATTACAAAAAATTGAAAATGCACTCAAAGGACCCCTAAACCTATACTAAACCAATGCCCAAAGGAGAGGTCTCAACTCTCAACCAATCTCAAGTTATGATTTTCACAAGATATTAGGGTTTTTAGGGTTCCTAAACAAAAGAAATGTCAAACAAATTGAAAATGAGGGAACAAATCATGGCCATTTTATCCTAGAAACTACATGCTAAACACAATGCAATGCAAGAAGAATCAATGTCCAACTCTTCATAAATAGGCAGAAATGATTTTTTGAACTTATGATCAAAATAATGCACAAAAATGATTTTAATTCAATGGAAAATTCTCAAAATGCATCAAGATCCAAAAAGAAATTTGGTTTGAAGGTTGGACAATGTTTCTAAATGTCTTAGAACATTTCATGAATTTTTTGGTGATTTTTAAATACTTAAAAGTATTTTTAATAAATTAATTTCCATTAATCAATTAAAAATAATCTTTTAAATATTTAAAAATACTTTTTTAATGGTAAAAATAAAAAATGAAAATATTTTTGTGTCATAAAAATTAATAAAACTTATGAGAAAAAGTTTCATAATTTTTACACATTTTTTACTATTTTTAATAAATTATGCAAGTTAAATGAAAAAGAAATGAAAATAAATAAAAAAAAGGAAAGTAAACAGAATGGAGGGATGAGATGGCTTTTGGGTTTAAATGCGTTGACTGGCGCCAGATCTTGTGGCCAGGATTGATTCTGAGGTAATTAATCTAATTATGAATTAATTAAACTAATAAAAGAATTAGGGCTAATCCAAATGATCTGAGCCCTCCACTCACGCGCGAAGTCAACTGGGTCAACCAATCTGACGCCCCACATTCAAATGGCACTAATTACAGGGATTAGGGCATAACAACTTTCAGGTGACCGGAGGGGAGCTCCGGTCATCTTCTCCGGTGGTATCCAAACCCTAGAATACGATTCAGGCCACCATTCTCTAAATTAATTCCAGGGAAATGTTCCTCCACTCAAACCTTGCTCGAATCAACTCTCAAAAAGAATTTCCCATGCCTAAACTAAGAGAATCGAAGCGATGAAGTTTCACGGGCAAAATTTCAGAGCCCTGGTAAATCCTCATCTCTCACTCATTCTTAAATCTAAAACCATCCCCATGACCAGCAAAGCATACATAATCCATTTTTAACATAAAAACCAAGCTCTGAAAAGTTGTAAACCTGAAGCTACCTGAAGTGATGAACTATGGATTTGAGCTCTCCTGACCTTGCTCTGGTGCAGAATGCTTGCTATGAACCCCCTAAAGCCAATGGAAGGCTTGGAATGAGCTTAAACAAGCTGTTTTGAGAAGTCCAGTTCTGGTGTAGCAGGAAATGAGCTTTGTGTACAGGCTGCTTCAGACCAATGTGAAGGGTGGTTTTGACTCCTTTTGATGTGCTTGATTTGTTGGTGAAGAGAGCTTTGATGTTTGATGGCTATGGAAGGTGATTCGAAGAAAAATGCAGGCTGAGGTGAAGAATGGTGAAACTCAATCCATGCTGGTTTCAGGCTTGAATCTTGGTGGTTTTTGCTCAATGAGACTAGGTGAGATGATATGTGGAAATGATTTGGATGTTTTAAGCCTGTGGAGGCAGATTCGAATGGTTTTGCAAAATGGTGAGTTTTTTGTATATGATGCTTGAGAGTGTTTCAGCCTGGCCTGGTGTTATGTTTAGCTTGCAAATGGAAAGTATAAACAATTCTAATTGGCCAGATGATGTGACATGGCCTGTTGTGATAGGTAAGTCACCTTTTGCAAAATGACAACTTCTTTGTAAGAGAGGCATGGGCTAAGTTATAGCTTGGTACATGAGCATGGGATGGCGCAGCATGGTATGTGAGTGAAGCTAGGGAGGTTCAGCATCCAATGCATCAAGTTGGTGAAGTGTGATGAGTGTTTTTGCAAGTTGTTACTTTTTGAAACTTTGTGAAAAATGCCTTGTTACACAAACCATAAACATGTGATCTTTGGTTCAATTCTGATTTTTGAGTCACATAGAATGTTTATATCATGGTTTGAAGTGAATTAGAAGTTACAAATGGCATCGGTTCATGATTTTGCAAAATTCTCATTTTGGTGCACATCTTGAAAATCAATGATTTTTGTCAACTTTGTCACACCATAACTTTTGATCCAAGAAGAATTTGATCATGTTCTTGTACTTTTTGAAAAGGGAAAGATGTAATCTACAACTTTCATGACCAAAGTTTTTCCATTTGAAGCATTTTTGGATCAAGAATCAAGGCTTGAAAAATGACCTAAAATGAAGCATTCTTGAAAAGTCAACTATGCCCAAAAAGTCAACATTTGCAAAAACTCCAAATTCTTGATTTTTGTGAACTTCAACCTTATTCCATGATCAAATAAAGATCATATACACTCAAAATGATGAAGATCACCCATTGGTTGGGTCATTGGGGGCCTCAGATGCCCTGATTTTGCACTGACTTGTCCAGAAAGTCAACCCTTGATCAGATGACTTCCCCATGGAATTTCTTCATGAAAATTGATATGCATACTCCCTATACCATATAGAGACCAATGGAAACAAGAATGACCAAAAAATTGGGTGTTATGGCCTCTGAAACCAAAACCCTAATTTTAGGTCAACTGTGCAGTCAAACCTGGCTCTGCATCCATTCAAACCCTAGTTCTTGTGATTCTTTTGAAGTCTTGACCTTGAGAGGATGTAATATGATAGATGAACACACATGGATCCCTTTGAAGTGATTGGTGGCCTTTGGAGTGGCTCAAGAAGCTCTTGGATTGCTCAGATCACAAACCCTAGGTGCAGATGCCTTAGAAACTATGCAGTGAATCAAAAATGAAACATGAGGTGATATGATTGTGTTTATGCATATGAGAATGATCACAAGCCATGGTGTGAATGGGTGAGGGCAAATTTGGGGTGTTTACAAACGCATACATTTTTCCAAATATCAGACTCATTTCTCTCACACTGGGTACTTAGAGTGTTTTACAGGATTATTGTACAAGTTTTCACACACCCCATTCTACAACAAACTACCCTATTTATATACAAAACAAAATAACTGCCTAGAACGGGAAAATTCTAACTAAATGACAATTGTCAGCCTGCATGCAATCTTCCTTTCTGAAACTTCCACGCGTCCAACTGCCAAAGGTTGCAACTTTTAAATTTGAATTCTTCCCTTTTGTGACGAAGTGTTGCATCTCTTCGTTTGTCGAATTGTCGAAGAAGACAAAAACTCTTCAACCCTTAAAAACCAATGCTTCTGTCGAAAAACTTCTCTTTTGTCGAAGTGTTGAAAAACATACCTACCTTGTCAAATGCTAAACTATAAAAAGGTTTCCAAACTTTGTTTGCTGGAACACTATTTGTACTCCTGTCGAAATACTTGAGCATCTGGCCTTGTCAACAACTTCTGAATATCTTTGCTTCTTTTTTCCCCTATCTGATGACTATCTCTTTAGCAAAAAATGACTTTATATCTTAAATTCATGGTGTCGAAATTATGAGCCTACAAATTGCCCCCCAGCAAAGATGTTTCTACTAAACTCTAGAGAAAGCATCCTTTGCTGTCGAAATGACTTCTGACACCATGTCAGTCTCATTAATTGTAAAGTGATTTTGTTAAGTCCCAAGAAAACACCATGATTTCACTTTTCTAAAAAACGTCTCATCTAGCCCACGTTTATACACAACCTTCCATAACCCTACAACCTAGCTAATCATGGGTTCCCACCAACCGTCACTTTTTGATCATCACCGTTAATCAAGAGGACACGTCTCCCATGACCAAACTGAAACGTTTTTTTTCTTTTTTTATTTACTTTTTATTTTGTCATCTTCTTCCTATAAATACCATTTTCCAAATCTTTTTCACCTTTTACACTCTCAGACTTCTTCTTCTTTACCAAACAAAAATCTCCATTTTAACTCCTTCAAACCTTCTGCAACTCCAGCTCTGATCTTCACTCAACAATGGCTCCCCCAAAGTATGTTGCTGATCACAACGCTAAGAAAGCAAAAAAGACCACTGATCTTCCTCCCGCTCACACGCTATCTGGACCAATGCAAGTAAACCAACAACAGTATATTCCAGAACCTCCAAACGAGAGGGAGAAAGCCAGCATCTACCGATCCCAGGTACTAATTCCTGTTTTAATTTCTGGGGTTTACCAAGCAATGTTAGGTCCACTTTCTGACCCTAATGTTGATCAAAATCGCTTAAAGGACTTTTACCCTTCTTATTCTGCCTCTAAACCAATAGGTGCCAGTAAGAACCCTCAACCCACTGGAACATCCTCTAAAAAACCTGAAAACCCTTTAGCTTCGACAGACCTAGATTTGTCATATTTAAATCAAAATAGGATTTTTAGGAGCCCTCCCTTAACAAAAGATCCTACGGACTATCTAGCCTGGCTAAGTAGAGTCGAAAAAGCTAAGGGAAAATTTTGGAAGAAAACAGGTATCTATGACCTAATTCAACTGTCGAAAGAAGGCCCACGTTACTGCCAGAACATGTTGTTGGCTTCCCTATACTTTTGGGACAACACTTACAACAACTTTCACCTCCCCTGTGGGATGGTTACCCAATCCCTCTTCGACATAGCAGCCATTACAGGCCTTAGTCCTATAGGCGGAATCTTCAATCCTGAACATCTAAACAAAGACCCTATAGGATTCGACACGAAGCATGCTGGTTATTCCTTATTTATTGCACATCATCAAGGCAAAGACACTGAAGAGGTCTCCGACAAAGAACATATAGCTTTCCTCACTCTGTGGCTAGCAAAGTTTGTCTTCTGCACCAGATCCCTCCAAGTTGCCAGAAGTTACATCACTATTTCCAACCAACTTCATGCTGGAGTTGCCTTTTGTCTAAGTGAAATGTTTCTGGCCAACCTTTATGAGTCTCTCAACGAAAGTGTAAGCAACCTGAAGACTATCAAAGAGAAGGGAACCATCAGCCTAACAGGTCTTTTCTGGCTTCTACAACTGTGGCTGAATGTCACTTTCGAAACCTGCATCCCCATAAAGAACCCAGTAGACGAAGAGGAAGTAAAGGATAGGCGTGTCGAATGGCCTAGGCTAGTCCAACTAACTCCAACTGATGAAGGGATAGGCCTTCGACAAGCCTTCACTAGCTATGTGATGATGTTTGCAAAACGCTACAAATTCACACCATCCATGGCACCCTTCGCCAACAGGAATGTAGGCCCTAAATGGTTCACCATACAGCTCCCTGTAGAAAACCAGAAGGAAGAGGATTCCTACATATCTATCTGGGAATCATTCCTCATACCAAGACATCTCTTCTCCCACCATAGCCTCAATAACACCAAGGTTTCCCTTATTGTCTATCAGCCTAACCTGGTGGCTAGATAATTTGGGCTAATCCAGACGGAAAAAAAACCTATCTACCCCAAGAAAGGTTCCATCTTGTTCTACAATTCCTTTCATAATTTCGAAAACAGTTTAGAATTGTATCACAAATTCTTCGATGCATCCTTGGAAGTCTACCCTGCAATTTTTCGACCAACCCACTTGTGCACTGAGGACTTCGACGTCTGGTGGAAAGAGTACTACCTCAACAAATTCTTCGACGTAACAACTTTCACCACACTCCTGACGAATGCTTTTGCTTTTGTGCAGGATAAAAAGAAGAAAGGTACGGACAAACACATCAAAGAAATTCAAAAATTTCAAAAATATTTTGAAACTATTTACAGGCCAAATGATCTTCGTCGAACCATAGGCGAAGCAGCAGTGACTTTAAAACAAAAATTTACAGAAAAAATGGATAAGTTGGAGTTGCCTCCATATATTCCATCACATGCACGCTACAATTTTGCTTACACCTTATTTCCTCCAAGGTTTCCCCCACTTCCTTCTGCAGAATTTGGTGTGGCCTTGTGCCCTCCATTCCCAGATTGGTTTGTGTGTGGGTCTGACTTAAAGTTGCTTCGCGAGTCTAGCAAAAAACTTGTTGAATGTGTGGTTCCGACGAAGTATCATTTGGGCAACTTCCCAGGGCACCTTCATATTGGAATAGAACACGTTAGCGTGGAATCTCCTATTCTTGAAGGTGTCGAAGAAATACAACCCTCTTCTTATTTCTGACTCTTTATATGTTTTATATCCATGTTCACTCATTTTCTTTTCTTTCAGCTGTTAGAATAACTAGCAGGAAAACCCCTGGCGAAGGGACCTCTTCCAAACAGGTTGAAAAATCACCTACAACTGCTAAGAAGGTTTCGACACACAAAGGCATCCCACCTTTTTTTGTATAAATTTTAATACTCCTAACACTGAACACACTTCTTTTTGCACATCTCAGGTAACTCGCACACCAGCCACCAAAAGAAAACAAGAAGAGAAGGAGGTGAGTGTCAAAGAATCTGAAGACGAATCTCCTGAGCCACAACCTCTCAAAAGGAACAAGGGCATGAGAATAAAAACAGTGGCATCCCAGAGATCTATTGTCAACAGAAGAACTCCCCCTACTAGTCCAAACACTAAAGTGCCTTCAAAAAGTGAGATGAGTGGGGATTCAGGCACTCATACTGAGATTCCTCAGGTATTTCTATTTTCGACTGACAGTATTCATAATCTTAACTGCATTGTTTCTTCTTTTGATTTTCCTTTTATGTTGACTTCAGGTTAATCTTGATGTCGAAGGGACTTCCAAAGTCCAGGAAGAGCTTATCCCTTCTGATTCTGAAAAGACTTTGGCTGAACGACTTCTGGAAGAGGCCACTCCAGATGCTGGTGCTTATGGACCTCAGACCTTCAGTGACTTCGACATCAGTGACCCAGAATCCTCTGACAACAATTCCCCTATTCGCCCAGAATTCACTGTGGAGGAAAAAATTGATCAAGATCAAGATGCACAATTACAAGGACCAATTGATACAGCAGAAGCTAGCAAGGAGGCTGTCGAAGAAGAAACAGATACGTCGAAGCAGCCAGATACAAGCTTGCACCCTGGAGGAAGTGCCCAACCTATTCCTACCCCCAAAGAAACTCCTCTAAACACGGGTTCGACAAGCTTGTCTCATGAAGAAATTGAGAGCCTAAAAGTAAGAAAACCTCTAGAATATCTGAAGGCCCTTCTCAGCTCTCGATACAACTTTCAGGATTCTTCCCACAGCAGCTCGACAACTTCTGGAGCTACCTCTGAAGTTCAGCCAATTAGTGTTGTCATGGCTGAGATTAAGGCCAAAATCCTTGGGGTTGACTTATTTAAAGCTCTGGTAAAAAATCCTTCTGCCCAATATGATTTGAAGAAACTTCTGAAACAGGCCAATCTCTTGGAGGCTTCTGCTGAGGAAAGCCGTCTGGTAATGGATTTGATGTCTATGATTGACTCGGTGAGTGCTGACTTACTTCGCCAAAAAGAGTTTTCTCAGAGCATCACAACTAAGTCTGAAAAACAAGGCTCAGAGTGGGATGTTGTAGCTTCTTCGACTGAAAGAATCTCAGAGCTAAACAAACTTTCTGAAGACTACTCCAAAGCTGCTGCTGAATACGAAAGTAAAATCCAGACTTACCAGGCTCAGATTGTCGAACTTCAGAAGAAGATTCTTCAAGATAAGGAACGTCAAGCCAGTCTCCAACAACCCAACCAAGAGGAAATTGACAGAGAGCTTCAGAAGGGGCTTCAACATGCAGAAATGGCCCAACAACTCAATAGGGAAATTGATGAACTGTCTGTTAGTAAAAGCCTCTATGAACGTCGAATTCAACTTCAACAGAAGAAATTTGATGAACTCAAAGCAACTTTTCTTCAACAATAGTTTTTAATAGACATAAGTTTTTTTTCTTCTTCTTTGGCAGCCTTTCAAGGCTTTTTTATATGTAATGTCACCCACGCCATCTGTTTGGCGAAGACAAGTTTTGCAGTTTTATGAATTTATTCCATTTCTATCTTTATTTCTTGCAATGTTGGCTTATACTTTTTCAAATATTTGCCATTTATTTTCAGTATTCTTTTATCTTTTTCCATTTCTTCGACTTCATATGCGCCATTTGAAAAAACTCTTAAGATTTGGAACGGTCCTTCCCATTTAGGAGGCCATTTTCCCATCAATCTATCTTTCTTGTCCATGGGCAAAATCACTTTCCAAACCAGATCACCAACTAAAAAGGCTTTAAATTTTACTTTCTTATTGTAAAACTTTTCGACTCTTTCTTTCTGCCTTTTTATCAACTCTAAAGCACGCAACCTCTCCTCATCTAAATCAACTAACTCATCCATCATCATACTCCAATAAATCTCAGATGGAATTTCATGATGCCTTTGAATTCGTATTGATTGTAAATAGATTCCAACTGGTAATACTGCATCATGCCCATAAGTTAACTTAAATGGGGTAGAATTAGTTGCCTCTTTAGGAGACGTTCGACAAGCCCAAAGGATTTGATCCAGAGTCTTGTGCCAATTCCTAGGTTTTTTACCCACATGTTTTTTTATCAGATTTATCACAACTTTGTTGGCTGCTTCGACCTGTCCATTTGCTTGAGCATAATAGGGTGTCGAAGTTAATAGCTTAAAACCTGTTTCTTTTGCAAATATCTGCATGTTTTTTCCAGTAAACACAGATCCTTGATCAGTGGTTATGGTTTCTGGTATTCCAAACCTATAAATTATGTGTTTCTGGATGAATTCTATAACTGCCTCCTGATCTACATTCGTCAGTGGTATAGCTTTAATCCACTTAGTGAAATAGTCTACTCCAACCAAAATGTATTTTTGCCCCTTTGAAGAAGCTGGTCGAATTTCCCCAACTAAATCTAAAGCCCAACCTCTGAATGGCCAAGGCTTTATAATAGAGTGTAACTCATTTGCAGGCACATGAGGTATGCCTGCATGAATTTGGCATTCTTGACACCCTTTTGCAAATTCGACACAGTCCTTTAACATTGTTGGCCAATACATCCCTTGTCGAAATAGTAACCACTTCATCTTGTGACCTGCCTGGTGTGCACCACATGCACCACTGTGCACGTTTGACAAAGCTATATAAGCTTCAGTCTCACCTAAGCATTTTAGTAAGATTCCTTCTGCTGTCTTTTTAAATAGCTCATTTCCAAAGAGTACATAGCTTAAAGCTCTATACTTTATCTTTCTTTCGACTGTCTGGTTTGGGTTTTGTAAATAATCCTTAATAGGTTTTCTCCAATCTCCTACCTCTGGATCATCTACATTAAAAATTTCAAAATTTTCTTCGTCACCATAACCCAGTCTTATTGTTTCCAAATCTGATGGGGACAATCTAGTGGATAATACTTTTCCTCTTACTTCGACAGCTTTCTCCAGATTTTCTTTCGACACTTTGTAGCCTGATGCCAGTTGAGCCAAGTCATTTGCTTCCTGATTTTTTAATCTAGGAATGTGTTTAAAGGCTGCACTGTCGAATTTCTTGAGGAGTCTATTGGCTATTACAAAGTACATGATCAAATTTTCTTTGACACATTTGTATTCTTTTGTCAATTGTTTTATTACCAACTCAGAATCACCCATTATTTCGACCCTTGTTGCCCCCAATTCCAACAATATTTCAAGTCCAGCAATCAAAGCCTCATATTTTGCTTCATTATTTGAACACAAGCCTTCTACTTTGTACTTGAACTTTGTTGGAATTTTATTGGGAGAAATGATCAACACCCCAACACCAGTTCCATTCTTGTGACTGGAACCGTCGAAATATAATCTCCAAGGTTCTATTTCGACGTATTTTATTTCACTTTCAATTATGGAGTGGTCAGCTATAAAGTCAGCAACCACTTGTCCTTTGACAGCTTTTAGAGGCATATACTTTAAAGAATATTCAGTTAAGGCCAAGGCCCATTTTCCAATTCGACTATGTAGAATGGATTTAGACAACATGTGTTTTATTACGTCGAAATGAGAGGATATATATACATCAATGGGTTTTATATAATGATTTAGCTTTGTACAAGAGAAATATACATATAAACATAGTTTTTCTATTATACTATATCTAGTTTCAGCATCATTTAAGACTCTGCTGAGATAATAGATGGCCCTTTCGACGCCTTATTCATCTTCCTGACAAAGCATGCTTCCCAATGTTCTGTCTGATGCTGAGATGTAAAGCCTCATACTTCTTTTTCGACAAGGAGACATTAGAACTGGAGGACTGGCCAGATACTCTTTGATTTTGTTGAAAGCATCTTGTTGTTCTTGCCCCCAAGTGAAATCTTCCTTCTTCAGTCGAAGTAGAGGCGAGAAAGCCTGTGTTTTTCCACTAAGGTTGGAGATGAATCTTCTAAGAAAGTTAATTTTCCCTAGTAGAGACTGCAATTCCTTCTTTGTCGATGGCGCTTTCGCCTCCATTATGGCTTTGGCTTTGTTCTCATTAATTTCAATCCCTTTCTTGTGGACCACAAAACCTAAGAAATCACCCGCCTGCACACCAAAAGCACACTTAAGGGGATTCATTTTTAAACCAAACTTCCTCATCCTTTCAAAGGATTGCCGAAGGTGGTCAATATGGTTTGAGCCTGAGACAGACTTAATCACAATATCATCTATATAAATTTGCATAAATGTTTCAATGAAATCATGAAAAATAGAATTCATGGCCCTTTGATAGGTAGCTCCAACATTCTTTAAACCAAAGGGCATGACTACCCATTCATATGTTCCAATTGCCCCTGGACAACGAAAAGCTGTTTTTGGAACATCTTCTTCAACAATAAAAATCTGGTTATAGCCAGAGTATCCATCAAGCATACTCAAATACTCATGGCCTGCTGCAGAATCTATAAGCATTTCTGCTACTGGCATAGGATATTCATCCTTAGGGGTGGCTGAGTTTAAATCTCTAAAATCAATGCACACCCTAAGCTTGCCATTTTTCTTAATCACAGGAACGATATTAGCAATCCATTCGACATACCTCGTTGTACAGATGAACTTGCATTTTAGAAGTCTTTCAACTTCCTCTTTAATTTTCGACAAGATTTCTGGTGCGAAGCGTCTGGGAGTTTGCTTTATTGGCTTTTTTCCCTCCATTATTGGCAACTTCAATTCGACCAAGTTCCTGTCTAAACCAGGCATTTCGTCATAATCCCATGCAAAGCAGTCTTTAAACTCATTCAGCAATTGGATTATTTCGACTCTGAACTGAGGATCCATCCTGGCACTGATGTAAGTTGGCCTTTTCTCTGCCCCCAGTCCTAGATTGATTTCTTCTAAGGGATCTTGTGCCACCATTTTTATATTTGTTGGGGCTGGATCCTTTTCAAACCCCAGTGGTTCGTCATCATAAATGGCGTCAAGCCTTTGATTCTGCCATTCGCCATTAGAGTTTTCTTCAATACTTTATTTTACACATTGTTCCCCAATATCTTCTTGAGGATGTTGTTCTTCGACAGTTTGTGCGTTGGCTTGAATAGCCATATTTTTTACTTCGGCCTCTAGGGCCGCTTTGAGTTGGTTTTCGGCTATATAAGTCGTAATCCTTTCTATTGTTGATGCTTCAGTCATTTTCACTGAATTCACTTCCCCACCCAGTTGGATTGACATGAGTGGTCCCCAAGTGTAATTTGTCTCTCCAATTATCTCTTTGTCCCACTGGAATCCATGCGTAGGGTGGAGATACATGGAACAATATGCATTGTCGGAGGCTGTCAAGTCGAAGCCAGCGGGGTTGCAAGGTGCTATGTGAGCCAAGTTTTTGTCGAAGTTACGACTAGTGACATTGTTTACATCAGCCATGAAGTAACTTTGGTCTGCCTCTATGTTTTCGACGATCCCATCTGACCTCCAAATTGCTATCCTCTGATGCATGGATGACGGTACAGCCCCAATCCCATGGATCCACTCTCTCACTAACAACAAATTGTAGTTTGCTTTTGATGCTATCACCACAAACATTGTAGGCCTGGTAATGGTTCCTACATTTAGGTTCAATTGTATCACCCCCAATGTTGTTCCTACCTTACCTTCATAGTTAGACAACACCATGTTGTGGGGTTTGGTGTCTGAGTCATCTTTTCCAATCCTCTTTATCATATAATGAGGGATTAGATTGACAACTGCTCCTCCATCTATCAGGATCGTGTTCACACCCACGTTCTCTACTTTCCCTTTTATAAACAAGGGTTTCAAATGGGCCTCCATTGCATCGTCTGGCTTTTCAAAGAACGCATTTTGCTCTTCGACACAGCCATTATTCATCACGTAGTAACACACCGGCTTAAGCCCTATGCTGTCATCTGCCATATCATCCTCTTCGTCCTCCACTTCCATTGTCCTGTCGTAATCTCTAGGCAATACCGAAACCACATTGCATGTTCCGTCGAAGGACGCATCAGATTCTGACTTGAAGTCATCAGTAACTTCTTTGTCTTCTGGAATTTTGTTGTTAGTTTTCAGCATTTCTGTTACGTTACTAGATTTATTTTTCTGAGGAGGCTCTTCTTTTGCCAGAGATTCTCCTTTGCTTATTGCCTACACACACTTGCTTAACTCAGCTTTATTCTTACCATCCCTGTTTTGTTATGCAGTTCCTTTTTCGGCTCTCTTCTGCCTTTGAAACCTCCTCCATTGGGACCTTGACATGGGGTTCTTCCCCTTGTAATTTTCAGAGACGTATTTCGGCTTTGTTTTTTCTACTTCCTTTTTTGCTTCTATTGAGGCACCCCTATTTACTTCAAAACTTTTCCACCTCTTCTGACCTTGGGCATCCCTTATAGGCTGGACCCACTTGTCATCATTCGGCTTGTTGGATGGTTTATATGTGCTATAACGCCTTTCTCCCATTCTTTGGTTATGATGCTCCTTTCTCCTTGGGTCAAATATCTCGTTTCTGACTGGTGGGACTGCTCCCCAGTTTCCTCTCTTTTTGGCCTTCTCTACTGCTTCCAAGTTGTTGGCTGCTTTCCTGTCGAACACAGCACTGCACCTTGGACAAAGCATGACTTCTGCATTCTTTTTCTGGCACCTCTGGATGAATTCCACCAGACTTTCCTCTTCTTTTGGATAAACAAACCTCTGATGCTCCTCTTGATGGTTCTTTTTGTTGGTGTCATGTCGTATTTTCTGAATGACTTCTACCATATGAATGTCTGCATTCTGATCACTTGTAATTTTTAGTTTGTTCATTTTTTCGACTAGCATCATTTCCTCAGGGATATTCCCTTTTAACTTATCCACACTGCTTTTTGGGTGTAAGCCTTTATGGATGTACTTGCAACATTGTGGTTCTGGCTTTACTTTTGGATCTTCCATTGTTCTGCGTAGAATTCCATGAGGGGTGGGCTGCACAAAACCTTCAGCAGGATCTTCTTTAATCCTGGTAGTGCTTTTATTTACTGGTTCGACAATGTGGACATTGTTAGCAGTCTCTATCTCCTTGATTTTGTCATGACTAAGGCCTTTAGTGACCTCTTTTTGGGTAATGAGGACTTTGTTATCTGCTTCCTCATCAACATCTCTGAAGAAATATCCCCATCCTGTGGGTTTGATTTCGCTGATGTCAGTTTTAGAGCTTGGTGGTGCAGAATACTTCACCATGAAGTCAAACTTTCCACTGGGCTCTCCTAGAGTGTCCCAGATCACTCCATGCTCAGTATCTCTGTTGTAATTCTTCTTGTCGAAGCTTTTACTAGCTTTGACAGTTTTCCCTCCGTCGAAGCCTTCAGTAGCTTCAATTGCGTTCTCTCTGTCGAAGCCTTCAGTAGCTTTGACTTCTTCTTCCTCAGCCTGGTCAGTGAGGTCATCAGCCCCCTCCACCATGTTTACATGGGTGTCGAAACCCTCAGCAGCCTCTATCATGGTGAAGTTGGTGTCGAAGCCCTCAGTAGCTTCTACCATTTCAAAACTTTCCTCAGACATTACTTCCATTTCGACCACATTCACCATCTCTGGTTCAGCACAGTTGGCCTCCACAACCTGCATGGGATTGGAGTCAATCCTCATCTGTTGCTTAGCTTTGTCTCCAAATTTCAACCTTCCGTTCTGGATTGTATTCTGGACAAGATCAAAGGTAACATTGAGAAGTTTTATGACCCAAAAAATTATGGTATTTGCAAAAACCTCTCTTTTTCTGTTAGTCTACAGGAGGCTCTTTAGTGCCTGCTGGTTTTATCAATTGACCATCTTTAACTAGTAAGTCAAAAATTTCATCACATTTGGTGATGTCGAATGTGTAAGTTCTTTTAGGGAACCTATCATTCCTTTCAATTTTGACTGGATTCTTTCCATTCGACGGAGCTAAAACTTTACAGGAATATGGAGGGCCTTGTTTTAGTTCTGCCAGATCAATTTCTTGCTGGTCGAAAATGACGGATTCGTTTTCGTCATAATCTTCGTCTTGAACTATCCCTACATAGGCCACTCTTTCCTTCTTGTTTTTATTTGATCTAAATTTCTCAGTTTTTAGCCTTTCTATTTGCCTTACTCTATATGCTAGTTGTGCCATGTCTCTTAAGTACTGGGTGTCTAATTTCTTCCTTATGGAATAATCCAGACCCCCTGCAGCCATTTCAACTAATTCTTGTTCTGGCACTTGTATAAAACATCTAGCCTTCAACAATCTAAACCTATTTAGATAATCATCTATAGGTTCAGAGAATTTTCTTTTGACACTTGCTAATTCTTTCAAAATTATCTTAGTTTGCCCCATATAGAATTGTTCATGGAACAGTCTTTCTAATTGGGTCCATGTAAATATTGAAGTTGCAGGCAAAGAAGTAAACCAAGTGAAAGCATTTTTTGTCAAAGAACTTGGAAAATATTTCATTCTTAAGTTCTCATTATTAGCAATCTCTCCTGCTTCGATCAAATAACGCACTATGTGTTCTATGGTGGACTCATTAGTATCCCCTAAGAATTTGGTGAATTTGGGGACTTTCCACCTTGGTGGTAATTCTTGTTGCAAAACGTATTCAGACAAAGGGGAAGTATAACTAGGCCTCTGTAATCCTACGTTTACTCCATTTTGCGCCATTATTCTCTCGACCATGGTTGCAATGTTATTTTCGACAGGCAGATTGTTACAACGCATTCTCTGCTGCAATATTTCTTTAGCGTTTTGGTCTCTTTGGACTATTATTCTCCTAGGTTCCTGTCGAACGAGGTTTTCTACATGAGGTTGTTCGACTACTACCTCTTGGCCCCTAGGATTTTCCTGAGTATTTTCCAATGGCCTTTGTTTTATAGTAAGTTCTTCTTCGACAGGCCTATTAGCAGGATTTTGATTCATTAGCATTCTTTGTTGTGTTTGAGGGACTCCAAAAAAATTAGCAATGCGTGCCATTTGTTCTGCCAATATCTGGTTTGTTTGGGTAGTGTTTTGTATTAAAGGGTTGAACACTTCCCCCATTTGTTGTGTCAATGCTTGTACCATATCATGGTTACTTTCATCCATCTGTTGACGAATTACTTGCGCAGAATGGTTCGTAATAGTTGGCATTTGGAATCCTGGTGGAATCTGATTTAATCTACTCCCATTTCCACCATATCCTGACCCTTGTAATGGTGAAGACATTTGGACCATAGCATCAGAAAATAATGGTGATGAATTGTGTAAGTTTGCCATAATTGAAGTTGGCATTCCATATGGTTGTTCTCTCCCAGACATGGGCATGGAATAATTAATAAATGGCCTAAAGGTATTTCCTCCAGGAGGAGGCGTTCCCATGGGCATTGAGTGCCCCATGGTGGAAGAACCAGGCGCATTTTGGGATCCTGAACCCGCTGGTATCAAATCCACTAATGGAGGCCTTATCTGTTCTAAAACAGGGCCAGAACCTGCACCTCCTTCTGACGAAGGGATAGGATTGGAAACTGGAATGGTTTCGTTAGGATTGTTTGAAGTATTTGGCAGGTTAGCCATCTTTCTTCCTCTTGTTCTTTTTGGTCTTTCTACGTCGGTTACGGCTAATTTACCGCTTCTAAGAATCATACAACGCAGCAAGGAACTTTCTAACTAAGAGGATTCGTATTAATTTGTTAATTGCACTGGTCCCACCGGGTGTGCCAATTTGTTCGCTGTGATTTCTGACGAACAACCTCTGGTTAACCAATCTCTTATAAAACTGGGTTACTTGCAGGACCAACCAAACAAGTCCCAGGATACATGTGCAATTGGTTGTCGAATTACTCTTAGTGTTGTTAATTGTTTGTGGTTTGTTTTGTTAATAATGTAAAAATATTGTGTTTTGAATGTAAAGAGCAAAGTAAATTAAAAGTTTGAACAAAAGTAAGAAAATGGCAGAAAAAGTGTAGTATTTGCAGGAATATAAAGAAACTGAAAAGTAAAGTAATTTGACGAAACAAAACTAATAATTTAAATCACTTGAAAGAAAATGGTGTTCAACGCATACATTTTTCCAAATATCAGACTCATTTCTCTCACACTGGGTACTTAGAGTGTTTTACAGGATTATTGTACAAGTTTTCACACACCCCATTCTACAACAAACTGCCATATTTATATACAAAACAAAATAACTGCCTAGAACAGGAAAATTCTAACTAAATGACAATTGTCAGCCTGCATGCAATCTTCCTTTCTGAAACTTCCACGCGTCCCACTGCCAAAGGTTGCAACTTTTAAATTTGAATTCTTCCCTTTTGTGACGAAGTGTTGCATCTCTTCGTTTGTCGAATTGTCGAAGAAGACAAAAACTCTTCAACCCTTACAAACCAATGCTTCTGTCGAAAAACTTCTCTTTTGTCGAAGTGTTGAAAAACATACCTACCTTGTCAAATGCTAAACTATAAAAAGGTTTCCAAACTTTGTTTGCTGGAACACTATTTGTACTCCTGTCGAAATACTTGAGCATCTGGCCTTGTCAACAACTTCTGAATCTCTTTACTTCTTTTTTCCCCTATCTGATGACTATCTCTTTAGCAAAAAATGACTTTATATCTTAAATTCATGGTGTCGAAATTATGAACCTACAATACATACAATATATAAAATCACATACATAGATACATATCAACATGCATATATATATCTGCAAGTATGTCCTTCACACATACCAATCATTTCACAACATTCCAAATAACATATGCGTCATACCCTAAATTTTGACCAGAAATTTTCAAATTTTTGTCCATTTTTGACGCATTTTTGACGATGTATCAAAAATCAATCATTGTTGCTTGTTTCAAGTTAAGCACCTCATAATCATTAATCATACTTTTTTAATTAATTTGTTTTTTATTTAGGTAATTATTTTCGATTTATTTAGAATTTAATTTAAATCTTGATTGTTTGTTGTTGTTAACTTTATTTAAACTTTACTTGTTGTGTGCTAACTTTAGTTTAAATCAATTTTATTAATTCACTGTTATTAACCTTAGTTTTATTTTTATTTGGTTTAATTCGTTTAACTAATTAATTTTTTACTTTTAGCTAAAATAACTGCTTCAATTTCTCTTATATTTATTAAAATGATTTAAAAAATATTTTTATTTTAGTTTAATTTGTAATTTAAGCTTAATGTTATTTTAATTTTAAATTTTAATTTAGTTAGATTTAGAAATTATATTGTTTTAAGTTAGAAAACTCTTTTATAACTTATATTATTATTTAGTTTTTTTATTTTATTTATTTAAAAAAATTAATTTATTTCAGTTAGTTATTTTATTCTAATTAGTCATTTAATAGGTTTTGTTTTAGATTAGTAGTTTTCTCTTTTTTGTGTTAATATTAGTTTTTTTTAAAACACTAGCAAACAAGACAACCTTCAAAAAGCACTTTCTACAACCACAACATTCATACCAACACGCCAGCATGTGTCCTTACACTAAATTGGATATCAAAAACCTGCTACACATACACAACACTCCATCAGAATTTACACTAAAATCAACCCTTACTCAAACCTGCATGCAAAAGTAAAAAAAAGAAGAAGTCAATACATAGAGAGGGGGGAATCAAAACTTGCAAGGGAATGGGACATCACAAGAGGACAAACTAACATTTGAAACCACAGGAGTAGCTTAAAAAAAAAAGAACAAAACGGGAAACGATCTGGGACCCTTCAAAAACTGATAGCAACCCCACTTGAAAGGGGGGAACACTTCGGTTTTCAAGAGGACCAATTTTAAAAAGGGGGGGTGGAAACGAAAAAGGGAACCATATTCAATCACCTGGGGACGATTTTATAAAAAAACATTTCCAAATCTCAAAATTGAAACTCAGAACACATCACACTTTTAAACAAAAAAAGGAGAGGGAGAGCCGGCGGTAGGGGGAGGACTTCGGCATATTTTCGCAGAAAAGATAACAAAAACCACTTAAAAAAAAACCTCACTGATAAACACAGTAAATCCTCTTCACCTCCAAGACCACTCGAAAACCTTCCACCACCGATCTGCACCACACAAAACACAGTGAAACCGTCAAAACCGCTCACCGCCTCCGAACTCATCTCTCGAATCCGCAACCTTCATAAACCACCCCTCGCACATCTCCAAAACACCATCACTGAAACCTTCAGAACCTCCACAGTGAGTAAAAATCATTTGTCTCTGCCGCGAAGATCTAAAACCAATAAACAGAAAAACACAGATATGTGAGGATCCACTGAGTTCGAGAGACCGCGAGTCCGAAACCGTTTGTGAAACCCGAGGAAACAAAACCTGAATCCGCCATGAACGAACCATAAACGCCGCGAGTGAGGTCCGGTGGTTTAAGGAAATTGCCGTCGTCGATGCCGTCTGTTTGAGGTTGGGGTTTTGTTTTCACACTTCAAACGATTTGAAGGAGAAATTCGTTTTCTCTGTCTTACCCCAATTGCTTTTTTTTTTCTTCTGAAAAACGTTAATTTTTTAGTTTATTTATTTGTTTTTTTTTATTTTTTATTATTATATAAGTCTTATCTAGTTTATTTGGACTAATCCCATCTGAACTAATATCTACACTTTCACTTCAGGCGACACACCCCTTTCTTTTTTGTTATTTTCGTCATTTTTTTAAATTATTTATTCAATTTAATTTCTTTCTCTTATTTTTATTATATGTAGGTTTTTTTATTGTTATCAATAGTTTAATCTAGAGTTTTGTTAAAGTTTGGACTTCATTTTTTTTGACATACTTTTTGAAAACGTATTGTTATTTTATTGTTAGGCCTTATTTTATTTGAGATTGATTTTTGGTCAGAATTGAATCTTGAGTAGAGTTTGATATTACGTACTTGAGGACTAATTGAAGGTCGATCGTGTGAAGTTTCTTCTCGATTCTTATCCTTGAGATTATTTGTGCGTATTGAAGAGGCGACGGACCTCCTCCGTTAGGTACAACTAAAAACTCGATTTTACCTCTTTCGCGTCTTATTAAAATCTTGATGACACATTTGTGTTTATCCGATTATTTGTACATCACCATCGTGTCTAAACCATAAAACACCTAAAAACCTTTCAAACTAATTAATTTGCGAAAGAACCGAACTCCGGAGTCTAGCACTCCGCACGTTCTTGAGTGAATCACTCCTGGGCTAGCCCCACGCGCTGTGGTTCATTCGCCCTTTCGTATTTGAAACACTCGATTCACGAAATCAATTAAACAATAATTCATCGCGTCTATATTTGCACACACGTAAATCGGTCACTTGTGATCGCCGTCTGCACGACATTACGCGTCTAATTAATTAACGTAAGAACTAAACTCAGGAATCCAGCATTCCTCGGGTTTTTGAATTGAATTACTGTTGGGGCTAGCCTCTGATTTGTAATTCATTCACTCTTTCTTCTTCAAAACGTAAATCTTAAGTCGCGTAAATCAAATAACGAGTAACGGAACTCCGGAGTCTAGCACTCTGCACATTCTTGAATTATATCACTCTTGGGCTAGCCCCACGCGACGTGGTTTATTCACCTTCTCATTCCTAAAACACAAAAACCTTTAAATAAACTATACGAGGAACTGAACTCAGGAGTCTAGCATTCCTCGGGTGCCTGAACTGAATTACTGTTGGGGCTAGCCCCCGATTTGTAATTCATTCACTCTTTCGTATTCAAAACAATTCAACAATCTTAAAAGGATTAGACATGACTCATCTCCATAGGAAGATATTCTTTCTATCCCTACAAACACAAATCAAATCTTACAAACAATTTTTATCAAAAGAAGAATGTGGCATTGCTTGTCGATACTCATATCCAAGTTTAAAGCTTCTTCCGATTTTTATTTATTCTCAAAGAAGAATGTGGCATTGCTTGTCGATCCTCGTATCCAAGTTTAAAGCTTCTTTTGATTTCTCATTCCTCAAATGTTTGTGGTGGATTAAGCGGGATACCTCCCCTTAAAGATGACGACTTGTCTCTTTCTTTTCGAATACAATTTAAAACTTACCAACAAACACAAACTTTTTTCCATAATTAATCAGCGAGTAACTGAACTCCGGAGTCCAGCACTCTGCACGTTCTTGAATGCAATCACTCCTAGGCTAGCCCCACGCGTTGTGGTTCATTCGCCCTCTTGTTTAAAAAACTTTAATAAAGATCAAACATCTTTTCTCAAAACGAACATTGTTTAAATCTTTCTATCTCGCAAACAAGCTAGCGCTTCAGCCTCCCATCGCGAGCAGATAAGCTGACACTTAGCAGTATAAAGTATTTTCAAAGAATCGTTCAATAAAAATCACAAACCATAGTCGCACGAACTACGAAGTTCTGACTTTCCCATTGCACAAGGGAATATGTAGGAACGAGGATTGTAATCCTTCACGAGCACAATAATAAAAAACTTAACCTTTCTCCGTAATAAATAATAACTTTCTTTTCCCTTTTAATAAGAAATCTTAATAACTTTAATCATTAAAAGAAGACAATAATAATAAGTTAGCATTCTAAGCGTAAATTAAACTAAGAGGTTCCCGTTGAGTACAACGGACGTGAGGGGTGCTTAATACCTTCCCTTCACGTAACTGACTCCCGAACTTAGATTAGTGGTTTCGTTGACCATTTCCTATCCCATTTAGGTTGTGTCTATATCTCCCTTTTCTCTCGTAGAATAAATAGAATTAGGTGGGGACTCTGTTGTTATTTTAGGATCGTATTTTTCGAGGTACGACAATATGCACAATCATGTTTATTTCAGCATATACATACAATGTATACAATCACATACATATATACATATCAACATGCATATATATATATATATATATATATATATATATATATATATATCTGCAAGAATGTCCTTCACACATACCAATCATTTCACAACATTCCAAATAAACATATGCACAATCATGTTTATTTCAGCATATACATACAATGTATAAAATGCAACTCATAGAGACCGACATATGACTCTATACAGAGGCAATGCGGTACCGACTCAACATTCAACAAGTTCACTCAGGAACCAAATAGAACCATCGCTTTTTACCTAAAGTAACTCCCCGTCGGGCACACGATGTTCCCCATTGCTCACACTCCACATGGACACACAATGTTTCAGGATTGCTCACACCCCACACGGGCACACAATCTGATTGCCTACACCCCACACGGGCACACCATCAATGTGAATGAATCACTCATCGCTCACACCCCACATGGGCATACGATGTTTCTGGATTGCTCACACCCCACATGGGCACACAATCCGATCGCTCACACCCCACATGGGCACACGATCTTGTTATAGTCATCGCTCACACTCCACATGAGCACACGATGCTACAACGGATTCAAAAAGAATCCCACAACACAAGAATGCATACATTATGCTTAAATGCAAAATGACACACAACATTCTTGAAAATGCATACATTATTCACACATAATTATGCATTCATCTCATACAATTAGCATACATTCGCATTTAATTCAAGCAATGTATCTATTTGGCAAACGGCCACAACATAATAATCAAACCAACAATTCCATAATTAACATAATTACGTTTCATCGGAAGAGTCGGGTAAAAGTCGGCTAAAAATTACTCTTCTTAGCATCAATGGATTCTACATGTTTTTAGCTTCGAATCGATATAAGGATCGCTAAAAACGAATACATGAAACCCAAGCTACGAATTAAAACACATAATCCCTCAAAAACCTACAGGCTCGCTGAGCGCCCTCTTGCTCGCTGAGCGAAATTCGCCCTGGAACTCTCGCTGAGCGAGGGGTAGCTCGCTGAGTGACCACTGCGATTTCAGCAAATTACCACCTGCGAACAGTCTAACTAAACCACTCCAAAACTTCTCTAAACTCATACAAACATGATCAATAGCATGTATCTAACATCATACTTCAATTATAACGATTTCTAACTGATTAATCTACCAATTTCCAAGTTTTCTCATCAAAACCCTAAACCTAACTTTCTCTAAAACATCTTCAAATCATAAACCCAATCCACCAAACACATACATAATCATACACAAGATTAAGATAACAATGTTTATCACCCTTATCCGATTATTCCGATTCCTTGGAGCAATCTTGAAGCTTTTCCAACTTTTCTCTCTTTTCTCTTCTTTCCTCTTTCTTTCTTTCTTCTATTTTTCTTTCTATCTTTTCTTTTCTTTCTCTATCTCACAAACTTATACTTTTTTCTCTCTAATTCTATTCTTACTCTTATTATTTCTATTTTCTACTATTTCCAACCAAATATCAATTCTCTCACAAAAATACCAATTCTACTAAATTCTAACTTATCATTAATTAACAAATACTTAAAATACCCTCTTATCCAATTTTACCCAGAAATTTACAAAACGGTACAATCTCACAACACAATACATCACATTAATTCATCAACATATCTTATCATCATATTAATTTCACAAACAAAATAATAATTACTCAATTAAAATAAAAGACTCCAACACAATAGGAATTATCGAATCAGGGCGTTACAACTCTTCCCCACTTTAGAAATTTTCGTCCTCGAAAACCATACCTGATCCAAATAACTTCAGATACGACTCGCGCATCCCACTCTCCAATTCCCAAGTCATATTGCCTTCCGCAGCGCCTCCCCACGCTACTTTCACAAGCGCAATATACTTGCCTCTTAACCTCTTGATCTTACGATCCAAAATCCTAACTGGCAAAGCTTCCACCGTAAGGTTATCTCTCACCTCAACCTCGTCCATAGGAATAACATGTGACAGATCCGGAACATACTTCCGAAGTTGCGAAACATGGAACACATCATGCAAATTCGAAAGGTTTGGGGGCAACGCCACACGATAAGCCACAACACCAACCAAGTGATCCATCAAATCATCGATCCTCGGAAGCGGATACTTGTTCTTAATTGTCACCTTATTCAACTGTCGATAATCAATACATAACCGCATGCTTCCGTCCTTCTTCTTTACTAACAATACCGGTGCACCCCAAGGAGAAACACTCGGCCTAACAAACCTCTTGTCCAACAAATCATTTAATTGCTTTTTCAATTCTACCAACTCTGAAGCTGACATACGATACGGTGCCATCGAAATCGGTCTAGTACCCGGAACTAAATCAATAGAAAACTCAACTTCCCTTTCCGGAGGTACATCCACAATATCATCAGGAAATACTCCGGGAAAGTCACACACCACTGGGAACCTACTAAGTTCCACTTCATTCTCCACAGACAACGACGCAAACAAACCAAACAACTGAGCTTCGTCCACTAAAAGTTTCTTAAACTCTTTCGTGGATAAGAAACTTTCTTCTTCATCATCCAAAGAAGGAAACCTCACTAACTTATGATAGCAATCTATATGAAATCGATTAAACTGCAACCAGTTCATACCTAAGATTACATCCAAACCTTCCAACGGCAAATAAACCAAATCCAAAACAAAGTCTTTACCAAACATGGTCAAAGAACAACTTACACACACTAAACAAGCAATTACCGACCCTGAAGCAGGAGTCTCAATAACCATCTCACCACCCCAAGAAGACATAAACAAATTCAAACGCTTAGCGCACTCAAGAGAAATAAATGAATGAGTCGCTCCCGTATCTATAATAGTAACTAAAGGCGTACTATTAATAAAGCATGTACCTTTAATCAAATGGTCTGCACTAGTAGTATCCTTCTCTGCTAATGCAAACACCTTTCCGCCCGCCTGAGCTTGCTTCGGCTTAGTACACTTAGTACTAATGTGGCCAACTTCACCACAATTAAAGCACTTAACCACACTTCTTCGACACTCGGTCGTAGCATGTCCAAGACCACCACAATTAGCACACTTCACCAAATTCTTTCCACACTCAAAAGACTTGTGGCCCAAGGTGCCACACTTGTAACACTTCACGGGACCAGAACTCCCTCCACTAGATCTCTTGTCAAAGCTTCCCCTATAATTGCCCTTATCAGCGGGTGTCACATAAGGTCCACTTCGAACCTGTTGCTTCCCTCTCTTCTCATTCACACTCTTATAGTGCGTAGAACGAGCTTTACTATCCTCTTCAAAGATCCTACAACATTTAGTCAAATCTGAAAACCTTCTGATCCCCTGATATCCCACAGCTTTCTTAATCTCAGGACGCAAACCATTCACATACTTAATGCACTTAAAAAACTAAGCAGTAGCAGCAACATAATGAGGATGAAACTGAACCAATTCCACAAATTTAGCAGTATAGTAAACCACTGACATACTACCTTGCTTCAGCTCAAGAAATTCCATCTCTTTCTTTCCATTCACACTCTCAGGATAATACTTCCTTAAGAACTCAGTGCCAAAAATTTCCCATGTAATCTCTTCACCTTCTTCCTCTAAAGAAAGACTTCTACCGACCCACCAGTCATCGGCTTCTTCCTTCAACGTGTGAGAACCAAACCTCACCTTACTCTCTTCAGCACAATCCATCACTCGGAAGATTCTCTCAAGTTCCTTCAACCAGTTCTGAGCACCATCAGGATCAAACCTCCCCTTGAAAACCGGCAGTTGATTCTTCCTGAACTTATCATTAGCATTCACATTCGGCGCTCCTTGCACCGCTCTAGCCATTGCTTCCAAAGCAGCAGCCATCGCATTGTCATTTCTACCAGCCATATTCTGATTATTCCCAAGACAACAACAAGGTTAAACAAAAGTTCAATCACAACAACATCAAGACAGACACAACTGACTCGAACACTGGCTCTGATACCACTTAATGTAACATCCCCTTTCTATACCCCCAAATAATACATTAAATCATTTAGGCATAGATAAAATTTCGTCAGAGTATAATTTAAATCAAGCATAAAAAGGAGCATGCCACATTACGTGAAATTAAAACATACAACACCTACTCAATCAGATATGCAACAATGGGGTAGCTATCCACAAAGGAATTTCAATCATTACACCCATATCTCAATTATAATTTGCACAGCGGAAAACTTAAATCATCAACAACTTCAACTTATATATTTATCAAAGTATATCTACAAGTTAGAAGTGTACAAATATATCATGTTATACAAAACATATCCACAACGAATACATATACAAATGTATCCCCAAAAAGGCACAAGGCCACCTAACTACCCGGCGCTACATATCAGAGCCGATCGACCAAAAGATATGAAGACGAGCTTCACAAAAACGACTCCGGCGCACGTAATCTGCAATGCCTCATAGAGCATCATAAAAAGCAGAAGGGTGAGAAACATTATCATAATAACATTGCATATAATTATATATCTCAACATATAACATATACATCAACACATTCTCACCACAACATATCATTCATATACAACATAAAGCATACTTATACGCATACTTATCACCATTTCTTTCACATAACACAATTCATATTCAACCATGTTCATATAACCCACATACATCGCAATGTATCTTCATTTACCAATACACATAAATCTTATATTATTTATGTCTATTCTTCATTTACATTCATTTCACATAAACATACGACAACCTATGTTTAAATCACACATACACATTCAATGTATAAATCACATACATATATACATATCAACATGCATATATATATATATATATATATATATATATATATATATATATATATCTGCAAGTATGTCCTTCACACATACCAATCGTTTCACAACATTCCAAATAAACATATGCACAATCATGTTTATTTCAGCATATACATATAATGTATAAAATCACATACATATATACATATCAACATGCATATATATATCTGCAAGTATGTCCTTCACACATACCAATCATTTCACAACATTCCAAATAAAGATATGCACAATCATGTTTATTTCAGCATATACATACAATGTATAAAATCACATACATATATACATATCAACATGCATATATATATATATATATATATATATATATATATATATATATATATATATATATATATATATATATATATATATATATATATATATATATATAAATATATATCTGCTAGTATGTCCTTCACACATACCAATCATTTCACAACATTCCAAATAAACATATGCACAATCATGTTTATTTCAGCATATACATACAATGTATAAAATCACATACATATATACATATCAACATGCATATATATATATATATATATATATATATATATATATATATATATATATATATATCTGCAAGTATGTCCTTCACACATACCAATCATTTCACAATATTCCAAATAAACATATGCACAATCATGTTTATTTCAGCATATACATACATTGTATAAAATGCAAATCATAGAGACCGACATACGACTCTATGCAGATGCAATACAATACCGACTCAACATTCAACAAGTTCACTCAGGAACCAAATAGAACAATCGCTTATTACCTAAAGTAACTCCCCGTCGGGCACACAATGTTCCCCATTGCTCACACCCCACATGGGCACACAACGTTTCAGGATTGCTCACACCCCACACGGGCACACAATCCGATTGCTCACACCCCACACGGGCACACAATCAATGTGAATGAATCACCCATCGCTCACACCCCACACGGGCACACGATGTTTCTGGATTGCTCACACCCCACATGGGCACACAATCTGATCACTCACACCCCACATGGGCACACGATCTTGTTGTAGTCATCGTTCACACTCCACATGAGCACACGATGCTACAACGGATTCACAAAGAATCCCACAGTACAAGAATGCATACATTATACTTACATGCAAAATGACACACAACATTCTTGAAAATGCATACATTATTCACACATAATTATGCATTCATCTCATACAATTAGCATACATTCGCATTTAATTCAAGCAATGTATCTATTTGCCAAACGACCACAACACAACAATCAACCCCACAATTCCATAATTAACATAATTACGTTTCATCAGAAGAGTTGGGTAAAAGTCGGCTAAAAATTACTCTTCTTAGCATCAATGGATTCTACATGTTTTTAGCTTCGAATCGATATAAGGATCGCTAAAAACGAATACCCGAAACCCAAGCTACGGATTAAAACACATAATCCCTCAAAAACCTACAGGCTCGCTGAGCGCCCTCTTGCTCGCTGAGCGAAAATCAACCTGGAACTCTCGCTGAGCGAGGGGTAGCTCGCTGAGCGACCACTGCGATTTCAGCAAATTACCAGCTGCGAACAGTCTAACTAAACCACTCCAAAACTTCTCTAAACTCATGCAAACATGATCAATAGCATGTATCTAACATCATACTTCGATTATAACGATTTCTAACCGATTAATCTACCAATTTCCATGTTTTCTCATCAAAACCCTAAACCTAACTTTCTCTAAAACTTCTCCAAATCATAAACCCAATCCACCAAACACATACATAATCATACACAAGATTAAGATAACAATGTTTATCACCCTT
Source organism: Lathyrus aphaca (assembly GCA_963966055.1). Classification (NCBI taxonomy): domain Eukaryota; kingdom Viridiplantae; phylum Streptophyta; class Magnoliopsida; order Fabales; family Fabaceae; genus Lathyrus; species Lathyrus aphaca. Next base: position 115,529,201 of record OZ014524.1, on the reverse strand, counting down.
ACCCGATTATTCTGATTCCTTGGAGCAATCTTGAAGCTTTTCCAACTTTTCTCTATTTTCTCTTCTTTCCTCTTTCTTTCTTTCTTCTCTTTTTCTTTCTATCTTTTCTTTTCTTTCTCTTTCTCACAAACTTATACTCTTTTCTCTCTAATTCTATTCTTACTCTTATTATTTATATTTTCTACTCTTTCCAACCAAATATCAATTCTCTCACAAAAATACCAATTCTACTAAATTCTAACTTATCATTAATTAACAAATACCTAAAATACCCTCTTATCCAATTTTACCCGGAAATTCACAAAACGGTACAATCTCACAACACAATACATCACATTAATTCATCAACATATCTTATCATCATATTAATTTCACAAACAAAATAATAATTACTCAATTAAAATAAAAGACTCCAACACAATGGAAATTATCGAATCAGGGTGTTACATTCTGCTCTCCCGATACTATTACCTCATGATCTTCTCTACCCTATCACTAGTAGAGTTCTTGCCTTCCGTGGGAATCGAACCTTGTACCCTGGGGTTCAAGTACATGTTCAATCCATTCCCGATACCAATTGAGCTCAAATTCAGAGCAAAAAACCACTGTCAAACTTTTTTTTGTAACAGTCAGAGCCTTCTGCGCTCCCGGCACTATTACCTCATAATCTTCTCTACCCCCTCACTAGTAGAGTTTTTACTTTCCGTGGGAATCGAACCTTGTACCCTGGGTTTCAAGTACATGTTTAATCCATTCCCACTACCAATTGAGCTACTAGCTCAATTGGTAGTGGGAATAGATTAAACATGTACTTGAACCCCAGGGTACAGGGTTCGATTCCCACGGAAGGAAAAAACTCTACTAGTGAGAGCGTTGATTCTAGAATATGATGATGTCACACGTTAGAGAATATTACATGTGCAAACTTCATTCTATATCAGTATCAGACTTCATTCTATATGGACCCTCATCACCATGTGCAAACTACGACCAACCCACCTAATTTCTTCCCAATACTATGTCGATTATTTTATTATACTCAAGTAGCCTCTTTTCTTTCTTTCTTTATTTGTTTTTCTCCTCTTTATATCATGCCAAGCATTTCACTTATATATAACAATCATCCTCGATTTATAGACTATAAAAACAATGTACCAAACATCAAATTCATTAACCAAAAATGTCCAAACAATTTAATATATAGTAATATATCGTACATTCATAAAAAGAATGAACGATATATCATAAAATAATAAATAGTTTAATAATGTGAACATGATAAATTTTATGAAATGCAACTGCATTTGGATTTTCATCACTAAATAGTTGAGGTGGTGGTGGAATTCGTTCAACCACATAGTATGGTTGGTAATAGTTATAGTAAATCATCCTCTTCGTCATCATCAACTCTATTATATACTTTTTTTTTACTTTAATTCTTATTATCTTCTTCATCACCCTCTTCTTTCTTTTCTTCTGGTTTAGCTTTTTCTGCTTCATCTGGTTTCTCCTCTTCTTTCTTTTCTGGTTCTGGTTTGGGTTCTGGCTGTGGAACTATTTTGGCTTGCTTTTTGGTTCGTCTATAGACATAATACACTAAATTGTTTGCATTCATGGTTTCTGTCACAGTAACCTTCTATGTGCTAAGATCTTTCTCTACTTTTTGGACTCCTACATTAATTAACAAATACACATTTTCACATTACATACATAAAGGTTCTAGAACTACACTAAACCAAACCACATTAATGGTTCAGTTCAGTATTCAATAACCACTTCAATAAATATACAATTAACTACTAAAACAGTTTCAGTTTGTGGTACTTCTCATTTTAAGTATCTTCTCCTTGAGTTGTTCAGCACATGCCTCACAGTGCATGTTTACATTAAGTTCCACAGTAACTGGTTCACTAACCTGGAACAAAAAAACTAAATAATTATTCATTAACTATATAGATTAGAACTTATTTAGCTTTTGTTTTTGAAATCAGAAGTGAGACCTAAGAAGTAACAACTTCTATTATAGGCTCTCCTTATGCTTTAGGCAAGGGGGATATAACTTTGGACATTCTCTTTGTTTTCTTTGTTATAATATCGCATATTGCTTGAGGCTCCATTATTCCCTTTATCAAGACTTCATTTTTATCCATGTCAATCATCACTCCCTCAACTCCTGTTAGAACATAAACACAAATGAGAATTAAAGAACGCTCATGCATGACATGTGGATTATGGATTAAGTAATCAAAATGCATAAGAAGTCTCCTTTTGGATTTGTGGCACTCAATGCCAATTATGTATGTCATTATTCCAAGGTCGGTCATGTCAAACTCTTTCATAAGTTCACTCTTGAACTTTGAAATGATTTTCCCTTGCTGCATGTTATTAATAATTTGCTACATGTAGACAAAGGATAATCTCTGTTTCACTTGTATTCGTCTTCACATACACTCCATGCTCGGATACACATTTCTTGAAGCCAACCTCCTTTAATAAACCATTTATTCTTTTGTTCCAAGCTCTTGGAGCTTTCTTCAAACCATATAATGCTTTCATAAACTTATAGAACTTCAGATCTTGGTTTCTCACAACAAAATCAAGGGGTTGTTCTACATATACCTCTTCTTCTATAGGTCCGTTCAAAAATTCATATTTGACACCCATTTGGTGGGTCAATTATGGTTATTCATAATATCAACAACAAGCCTTATGTTTTCAGTCCTATTAATTTGTGTAAATACCTCTTCAAAGTCTATGCATTCTCTTTGCAAAAATCCCTTAGCAATCAATCAATCCTTATGATTTATTATTTCACCCTTGGGATTTACCTTCAGTTTAAACACCCATTTCACACCAGTTGAATTATTTCCATCTAGTAGATCAACCAACTCCCAATTATTGGTCTTCTCTATTGATTCCAAATCCTTCTTCATAACACAAATCCACTTTGGATCACTTAAAGTCTCTTCCATTTTAATGGGTTTGGATTCGGCCATAAGTGCAAAATGGATGGAATCACCATCATTATTGACTTTGTTGTCTTAGAACAACTCACAATCTTTGACTCTTTGAGGAAAACCTTTTTGCCTTATTGATCTTCTAACATTCTCTTTAATTTGGGATCTGGCAATCGTAGTTTCTACTATTTCTGTTTCTACATAATATGAATTTTCAAGGTTGTAACCGATTACAACTTTTATGTAACTAGTTACAGGCTGTTGAAGCTCCTTGATTTCGTCAACAATAACGGCTCGGCTGATCACAACCCTCCTCTTTGTTGCACCAAACAACTTATAACCACTGGTAGAGTGATAACCTACAAGTATCATCAATTATCCCATATCATCCAACTTCTTTCTAAGATGTACCAGAACATGTTTATATGCTACAAAACCAAAAACTCTCAAATGGTTCAGATTTGATTTGAATCCCGACCATGTTTCCTATGTTGTTACCTTATCAAACTTCTTTGTTGGACACATATTCACTACAAGAAAAAAGGAGATTTACGACACTTGAGTTACGACAGTTATCACAAAACTGTCCTTATTCCTGGATTGCGACGGTTGTCACGACAGTTAGGGTCAACTGTCGTAGAATTTTTGCGTCAGCTATCACAAAATTGTCCTTATTCATGGATTGCGACGGGTGTCACGACAGTTAGGGACAACAGTCGTAGATTTTTTAGACATGTTGAGTAAAATGATTACGACAGTTATCAAAGAACTGTCATCTTTCCACACCCGCGACGGTTAGGGTGAACTGTCGTGACTACTTTAGGCAATCATAGTCACTACTTTTTTTATTCCTTTACTTTTCCATTTTTTTTCTTTCATTTTTTGTTTTTCCGCCTTTTCAATTTTATTAATAAATTTGAATAATAATAATTATAATAATAGTAATAGTAATTATATTAGTAATAATAATTATTCTTTGCAAATCAAAGAAATATAATAAATTTGTCTCTATATAATTCACGAAAGATGTAACATAAGAAATTTGATTTTAAATAAAATTACAAAATCCATAGACCATAGCTCCTGCCTATGAAAATATATTTGACTATAGGTTTTTATATTTTCTCAGCAATCTCATTCTATAAGGATATAGAATAACTAAGTCTTAAATATATTTTCAACAACCGTCGACTATATGAACAAATCATATGCAGGGTATATGGGAGGAAACATATCCTAATCACAGGTTTAATAATAATTATTAATTATATTAATATTAGTAGTATTTATTTATTTACAATATAATACAATCCATACTATTCTATTAGAAGATCGAAATACATCGTTTTATTTTCCCATAAACGTTCACGGCGGTGAATCTACCGTCGCCCCCTAATTCCATCTTCGCGCTAAAAACTCATTTCACGCTTTATGGTCTTCTTTCTCTTATTTTTCAGAAATGCAGCCCTAAGTTCCTGAAAGAGGAAAACACACATTTCTCTTAGCCGTTCACGCTACCGTCAAAGCAATCATAAATTCTTAATAGGTTTGTCTTCTCAAATCCTAAGTTCCTTCTCAAACCGTAAAATTCTTTTGCAAAGATTTTCTTATCCATGGGTGTTTTCTTTCATCTTTCAATCATGTGTTTGCCAAAATTAATTGTTTAATCAGTAAGGTTCTGTTTGGATTGATGAACCTTAAGCGAAGCTTTTCATCTGTGAAACCTAACATTTCAGAATTTCATTATTTCTTCCTCTCATGTGCGCCGCCGTAGATTCCCGTATATTTTGCGCCACATTAGATTTCCTTCCATTTTGCACCGCCACCATAGAATGGGGATTCTGTTCATGAAGCTTCGTTCTTCACTCACAGGCAAGTACCATTTTCGTTTTCACTTGTCTTTTTTCCGTTTTTAGTTTGAATCAAGTGTTTGTTCATTTTCATTGTGAGTCAAGTTTTTCTTGTTTTATTTGTCTTTTTTATTGTTTTGATATGGGTATAATGTTTAAATTGCAGAGGGTGGGTGAAGCGAAACCGTATAATAGAGAAATAAAGTAGATTTCTAACACGGTAAGTGTTCCAAAATTGTGAATGTGAATGTGTATAATGTTTAAATTGCAAATTTCTTTTGTTCTTCACTTATAACTAGAGTTGATGCTCATGGGTATAATGTTCAGTTATGGGGGTTATATTTTTGACACAGTGAGTGTTCCAAAATTGTGAATGGGTGGCGCAAGTGTCTGTTTCTTGTTCTATTTCTTGGTTTGTAACTTTTCTAATGTTCAACCATGGTTTTTTTTTTCTTGTTCTATTTCTCTTTTCTAATTATCTTTTATATTGTTTTGAACCTACTATTTAGGTTTATAAATTTACTGAGTAATGGCACCACCATTCAATATTTTCTTGCAGTTTCTCACTCTCTATAATGAAGAATTTATGCATGTTAGTTGACTGTAAATCCCACAACACTGAGCCAATTCAGGTGAATTTCATTAATTGATTTCCCTATCTTCACTTATTATCTTGTTTATTAAATGTGATGCACCAATTTCTTTTAGCTAGCTTATTAATTAGGAGTGGTAATGCGCATGTTATTGACACATTTACTAACAATGTGATGCTTGTATGTTTGTTTAACAAAAACTGAATTTATTGGAGTAATTGTTAATGGAACTGTTCGAACATTTGATATTTGTATCAGCAGGTTTGTTACATTATATATAAAAAATGTGACTAAAACATGATTATATTGTATTTATGCAACTCATGTTTGTTTGTTTTCTTCTTTTCTTGTCTGCACTACAACAAGTACACTGTCAATTTTGGGTATTGATACAAGCAAGTGTATTGTATCAGCAGATTTGGGTAAGGCTTTTCTATTCTCTTGTAAAAAAAATTAAATAAGAAGAAATGGAACTCATTCCAACATTTAGATTATAGTAGAATTTAGATACAAGCCTTTTTTTATGAATCACATGTTAATATCCATTGGATTATTTTGTAGTTTTATTTAATTTAGACATTAATTCTTATGAAAGATAATATAGTTTGGTGATACATGATTCTAGTTTATCCTCTAGCAGTGTGCAGTAGATAACTTGGTTTTATAATAGGACATTTGAAAATTGAATATTATATTAAAATTACATTATGTATCAGGAAAATGTTTCAAATTGGTATGCCATTTGTGGTATACATAAATTCATATTTTTTCGGTTTTGCCAATTTATTATCATTATAAAAAAAGCATTTCAATAGGTGTCAATGCCCAACATCAAAGGACAAATGTTAATCTCTTAATTATTTTATAACATTTTTGTTCTGTATTTTCTAAGTACAAAGCAAGATATCATTGATTCTCATGAAAGATAATACTTTGGTGATTCCCAATAGCTTTGGTGGAGAAAATGATTCTGACATCGAGGACTATTGGAGGTAACATGGTTTTTCAATGGAACATAATATCACTAGATAATATATTCTAGAAAGTGTTTATATTGGTTTTATTTTCGTTAGGATTACTTGTCTTATCTCAGGATCAAAACAAATAAGCTACTTCAAATCTTCTACTAGTAAAATTTAGCAGCCTTGGTCTATCAAAGGTCAGTATACTTTTTCAATATTTTTCGTTATTATGCGAGTTTGTTGGACTACATACGCACTTGATTTTCATGAATTTCATATTTTTCTTGAATATGGATGAGTTGTTTAAGTATGCTGTGACATATTAGGGGCCACTTGGTAGGTTGATTATACAATCCAAAATGAATTCTTTAAATTTTTCCAATGAAATTTCTTTTAGTATAATTTAAAACTATTTATCTTGGAAATGTGTAGTACTAATGTATAGTAAGTGGTGATTATTTCTCTTCCCCATGTATGACATTGATAACAGTAATGTATATAATATACATATTACTAGCAACTTTGATAGGTATATGTGTTCTTATATGAATGACCATAAAATCGTAGTTGCCCTTCATTAAAGCTTGGTTTTAAGTAAGCTTTTAAGGTGTTTGTCATGTCAGCTAACGCCACTTTATTGTGATGCTTCATTCATGTTGTTAATTGTTTATGGCTACTTAATTGTGTGTGAGGGAGCCTAATTTTGTGCTTTCCGACGAAGAAAAACTTGAATTAAGTCAGTTTAATTGGAAGCAGAATTTTATTGAGTGGATGAAGCAACTGTGGCTATCCCACTTGAAGAACAACACAATGTGACATTTTCATTGGCATGGGATAACCCTGATGTTAAGTTCCCTAGAGGACGGGTTTATAGCAGGTTGGTTGTAGAAAACATGTATAAGATTTCTTGTTTAAAGACCAAACAAAACTAGCATATTTATATCAGTAGATTGCATCTAGCATTGGTAATCTTCTTTTCTGAAATCCATTAACTTTCGTACCTATCATGTGGAGATTTCATCTAGCATATTTATTTCAGTAGATAGGCTTTAAAGAGGCAGACTATATTTATATTTTTATGCCAATATTAGATGAAGTTTCCACCATATTTTGTAGTTTGTATTTCTGTGATTGCAAATATGTCCTGGATATTTTAAAGTGAGACTAAGCTATAGAAATAAAATAAGGAAACATACATCCATTTGTTGATTCAATTTGATGTGGTGTTGGTATTTTTATTGTTATTATTTCTGTTATCATCTAACTCTATATGTGTGAATGATTTAAAAGGCTTGCATTTCTAATATAATCTTGTACACATGTATGGCATATAATAATGTAGAAAACATGACATTAAATTGTAATACTAATACTATTATTTGACAATTGATCAACATGGCCATATTAGACGCGTGTCTACATACATGTGTTATGAGTCTTAATTTTTTTGGAAATATTCCTTTCAGGTGAAAATGGTGTTTCATCAGCAGATGCAAACTTCGAGCAGCTAAATATACACACAGATGATCAATGGACAGAACCAGAGGAGGATAATTCTGATGTACTTATTCCAAATCATTTACAACTCCATACTCCAGAATGCTTTAGTCTCAGCTTTGGTAGTTTTGGATCTAAACAATATACCGCCGCTGTTTCTGATGTTGGAACACATGCCTCTGGTGCTGGAACACATGCATTTAGGCCTTGCAAAAAAAATTGGATGAGGCTTCTAGAGCTAAAAATGTTTTAACTATTGGGTCCTTAGATGCCAAGATGCCAAAATTTTCCTTGACACTTGCTGTTGTTGCATTATTTGCTAATGGTCCCACTGCTGTTAGAGACGGTACAATTTATCTGTGTCAAACAATTTATCAAACTTGTTTCTTGCACATAAAATTATTTCTATTTTTCAGTGGAAAGCTGGAGAGTTAAAGAGACATAAAGAATGATAGCAATCTGCACATAACTCAGAAAGGTAAATCTCACGTTGCTACTGATGCTTCCTTTATAGTTTCCAAATCATCGATTTTTCACATATCACTGATTTATTTACCTTGATATTTCAGCTGGCAGCAACAATTGAAGAAGGTCCTGATTACTACGTGATAACACCACCCAAAAAATTGAAGATCCCAATGCAAGGAAAAGTAGCATAGGGAACGTGTTTGTTAAGGTATCTACTGCTCTTTGATTTGAAATAGTTAAGTATGTGCTTGGTGTTGGTTATTGTTTTTGAGAGGGGATTTTGGTGTCATGGCAGAAATTAACTCAATCTATAGATTATTTAATTGTATTTCTCATAGCCAACTCAATCTATAGAAATTAACTTAGTTTAGAGATCTTTAATTTGAGGTTTCGATAGGTTTATGAATCAATTATTTGAGAGCAACAGTTGTCATCTATGTGAAATCTGGTTAATTATTTATATATGTAGAGTAACTAACAACCACATGCTAATCAAATTAGTGTGCAGTGGATCTTTAGTAAACTTACTATTTAATATATTGTTAATCATTAGTAAACTTATATTGTTTCTGACTTTGATATTTTTTATTTTTCTGAATAGGAAGGAGTTGGTTAGGAGACTTAGAGCAACCATGTTTTAACTTTTATGAGGATGAGTTTATGGGATGTAGAGGTGTTCATAATCTATACAAGCAACTCGTTAGCTCTGGGCATGCTTTCGGCGGAAGCATTAGATCGCGACGTTAGATTGACAATGTGAAAGACTTGCTAGATTGACATGTTTTGATAATGTATTTGTGTTGGTGTCATTTATGTCTTATACATTGTAGTTGATGTTATTCTGACTTAATTATTTGGTTTATGTGATGAAGATTTCTTATTTTGAGATGAAGCTGATGGACATTGATAGTGAACACCTAGGGATTTTAAGTTTTTTTTTATTATTAAAAAATGTAATTAATGGCGGTTCTGACCGTTGCAATCCTTAATGAAATATATATTATATAATTATGGCGGTTCTAACCGTCGCAATTTTAAACTAAATTCAATATATATTATATAATTATGGCGGTTCTAACCGTCGCATTTTTTAATTAAATTCAATATATACTATATATTATGGCGGTTACAACCGTCGTAATAATATATTGGAGACAGTTTCAAAACCGTCGTGGAATGTTACGACAGTTGGAGTGACGGTTTTACAAACCGTCGTAAAACAGCCCTGCGACACACGTTTCTACGACATAGGAGAAACCGTCGTGATTTGCAATTTGCGTCAGTTCTAACCGTCGTAATCTGCCAATATTAACCGTCGTAATTTGCCAATTTTCTTGTGGTGATTAAATAAATAGATAACTATGAATATTGTTTCTCCTCATAGCTCTTTCGGCAAGTTCTTCCCCTTTAACATGTTTCTCACCACACACATGATCGATCGGTTCTTCCTTTCGGCAACATTATTTTGCTGCAGTGTGTAAGGTGGTACTACCTCATGTACAATCCCTTCTTGATCACAAAATATCTCAAAGTCTTTTGAGACATATTTTCCTCCACTATTTGTTTTGAGAACTTTGAGTTTGTGACCACTTTTCCCCTCAACCATGGACTTGAACTTCTCAATTACTTCAAATACCTCATCATTTCTCTTGATTAGGTATGTCCATAGATTTCTACTATGACCATCGATGAATGTGACAAAATACCTATTGCCACCAATGAAATCTACTAGCATTTGTCCACACACATCTGAATACACTACCTCGATGTGATTCTTGGTTCTACAACCTGCATCCTTGTTAAATTTACCCTTATGTTACTTTTCTTACACACGTTCTTCACAAATTTGAGCCTGTATGTTGATCAATGGTAACCCCATTACTATTTTGTTCCTTTGCAAGTCGTTGAGATCTCTAAAATTGAGATGCTCAAGACGATAAAGTAATATCCATTCTTTTATAGTTGCCACGATAGCATGACATCTATGTTTCGTTGCCTTAAGCTCAACTTTGAATTTTCTATTTACTAAATCTCTTTTTGCATCCATAACGCGCAGCCCTTTGTTTTCCATGTGAATCTTATAATCCTTCTCAAGTAATTGGCAAATACATAGAAGGTTACATTTGATTCCTGGAATGTACAAAACATATTTGATCAAGTAATGTTCACCATCTCTTCTCATGATCAAAATATCATCAATCCCATCGGCCGCTAGGGTGGTGTCATCCGCGAACTTCACTTTGTTCTTAATGGCATGATTGATTTTAGAAAAACTAATATTTCCTCCCTATCACATGAGTAGAATAACCGAAGTCCAAATACCATTCCTCGCTGCACTGAACTCCTTTCATACTCATCATGGAATTTTATTATGCATGTAATCTGTAACGCCCATTTATTTAATTAATTAATTAATTAAATATAATTGTGGTATGTTGTGTTAAGTCGCGTTGATTTCCAAAATATCGGAATATTACATTGATAATTATAAGTTGGTTTAAGTCGAATTTGATTAATTAAGTTGATATAAGTTGTGGAATACGATATAGAATATTCTCCAGGTATTATTGGATATGTTGTTAGAATTGTGTGGACCATTTGGTTGATAATTGGAAGTTAATCAATTAAATCGGGAATAAGTATTTAGTCGTTAATTATTATTCGGTTGATTTGGCATTGTGGTAAATTAAGTTATTAAGTCGGAAAGTCGAGGAAAACAATATTATGAGTGATATTATTAATTATTGGAGTATGTTGGTTATTGGGCTTGGATTGTGTCGGAAATAGCAATTAAGGGGGTGTTGTAGTTAGGCCCATTAATAATTATAAGATTTAGTTGATTTTAATAAAAAGAAAATAAAAATATGTAGGAATAAGTCATAACAGTAGAAGAGGAAAACTGATATTTTTGCACGATCGTGAGAAAAAGAGGGAAATTGGAATTGTTGTACGAGCGTGAGAGAACGAGGAACGAACTGCCGAAATCTGATTCTTAGAGAAACCTTCGGTCCAAAAACCTAAGGTAAGGGTGGGTTCGATTCTTATAATCGGGTATGAATTTTGATACTTTGATTTGGGTTTTTAATTGGGTAGTTAGGTTGTGAATTATGTGTTGTTAAAATTGATCTGTTGTTCTTGTTGTAGTGAATATGCATAAGAAAAAAATTGACTAGCCGATATTGAATGTTGTTGATTTTAACCTGTATTGATGATGTTGTTGGTTGCTGGAAGTATCGTGTTGAAAACTATTTTTGAAATATACTGATTTGGGACGATGAACAGGATCGGTAGTATAATTTGTGGATGTGGCTCTCACTATTAGATATGGCGCAGGTCATATAGATTTAAAAAAAAAGAATTATTTTTGTGGCTCTCACTATTAGATATGGCGCAGGCCATATAGATTGAGAAAGAGATTAATTAGTGGATACTTTATAACTTCATGGCGCATGCCATACTTATTGGGGGAAAAAACAAATTGGTGGCCATGAGTGCATATTGCGCATGCCATGTGTGCCAAAGCATTGTATTATGGCGCATGCCATGTTAATACATGTGTTGTAAGTGTGAAAAAGTGGCGCAGGCCACCCTGTTTTGTGGGGGAGGGGTTTATTTCAATGAATTCCATTTCTTTTAATTAACTTTATGATAATCCAAATTATTTAGGTCTAGATTTCATAACCTCCTAAATATAATTAGTAAACTAAGAATAAATATAATTAGTAAACTAAGAATAAATATAATTGGTAATGAGGTTTAGCACATAACAAGAACAGTAAGTGTCGCTCCTGGGATTTTCATCCTAGTACAAACGCGAAAGTGGCGCGGAAAAGGTAGAGTCGTCAGCCAGACATTTTTATCCCGAAGGAACGGGAAAGGTAATGTTGGACAAACCTGAGGAAGAAGGAAAGGACAAGGTCATGCGAACCAAAGATCTGGATTCGGGAGTCAGTTACGACCTGGGAAGGTATTAGCACCCCAAATCGTCTGTCGTACCCGACGGGATCCACGCTTGTTTGTTTGCTTCAAAGGGTGAGAAAATAAAGGGTTGCTGAATAAAACTGCTACTGGAACTAGAATGGGAATGGAAAAGGAGAAAGGAACTGGAAAAGTGAGAAAAAAAGAAGAAGGGGGAAATGTAGGGAAAATAAAGAATGTGCTCGAACGGGCCCTACCCCGCTGCCTACGCACCTCATCGGGAAAATGAGGATCAGAGTCGACGTAGTTCGCCTAACTAAGACGGGAACTATTTGTTTGTGTTTTTTATGGCTGGAACTGCGTATGTCTATGCTCAGGTGTTGCAGGCTCGTCTGGTACGAGTGCGTTTACCGTCTTGCATGCGAGACAAGTCGTCGCAAGTTCGCGTTTAGAGTGAATGAGATGAGAAAGAGAAGTTCCCGCATGATAGTCACTTATTGTTTGTTTTTGTCTTTTATGAGAAGTGTTTTGAATTTGTTTGTGAACATTCTCATACTAAGACCTATCTATCGTGGTAAATACTTACACCTCGCCCCGAAACAGGACGTGTGTAAGTACTCCGCAACAAAGTCTCGTGTCGTACAAGAATGTTCGATTCTTATTAAGTATTTTTTATTATTTTCTTTATGAGGAGAGAAAGAAGGACTCAAGTTGCAAAAGGTAAAAACTAAGGGACTAAGACTCAATCCTAATTTTAGTTATTTATTCAAAAGTGGTCCTAATGGTTTATGTGGTTTTCTAAGCCTAATGAATGAAAGGGAACTAGAAACTACTAGAATTCAACTTACTTTCTAAGGAAGTTAAGTTGATTCTAAGAACAATGGGGAAGCCTATACAAGTGAGAAATTCAAGTAATAAGGCAAAAGCATTAAAATTGAAATAAGAAATAAATTCTAAAAAATGCATATTAAGGCATAAAACCAAAAGTAAGCCTAAACTTCTCCTAAATTTATTTATTAGAAATTCTAAGCCTAAGTCCTAAAACTAAGGGAGTCATCTAGTATCATCATCCTAAAATCAGTAATTAAACTATACTAAATCATTTTAATACCCTAAGACTAAGCCTAATTAAACTAGTCCTTAATGAACCATAATATCCTAAGCTAAACTAAATGGATTTATCATGTAACAATGGCCTAAAGATTAATACACTAAAAATAGTAAAAGTCCTGGAAAAAATATGAAATTAATTCTCTAAGGTCCTAAACCTGACTATAGCATTGTGCTAAAAAAATCCTAAAAATCCAGAAGATAACTATGCTTAAAAGTCACTTAAATCTACCTAAGAATTAACTACAATTTTACATGAATTAAGCTACCAAAACAGTGGATAAAATGACCTAAAAATGTACCAAAAAATATCCTAGGTCCTATTATTAGTCCTCTAATCATAGCAAAAATAATGGGCTAAAAATCCTACAGGAAGTGGAAAAAATAAAATGAACAAAATCATGTGCAATTAAAGAAATTCAATCAAATGCTAATTAAATGGAAAATCGAAATTAAATCGAAAAACACCAAAATTCAGAAAGTAAAAATGTCACAAATTTTTAAATTGAATTATAAAGCTACTAGAATTTTTGTAGAATTTTCTTATGATTTTTCCTATTTTTTATAGATTTATTTCTAACCTATACTAAAACTAAAATTATAAATAAAGAAAATAAAAGGAGGGATGCATTTAGTTATTCCTAGTTAAAATATAATGGGCTTTAAAACCAGGGGTGTGAAAAGTAAGAAGCTAAGGCCCATTTGCGCTAGGTCCTTTGGGGTGCATGTGGTGGACTCTCAGTCAACCGGTTGACTCTAATAATGGCCATTGGATCGAGTCATCCTAGTAGGTATTCTAATCCAACGATTCAAAAATGCAGGCACATGAGAACTAAGGTGGACGGTGCACACATGATTGACTGTATGAGGGGCCAACCGAACGGTGACACGTGTCACCGTCGGTGTGGCTGAGAATCTTCAAAAACCTACCACATCTTATCTCTTAGGGAAATGAAACGGTAATTTTTATGGGGATTAAGCATGTTTATTGTAATTAATATGGATTAATTGCATTTGATTAGTTTTTAATTTCATAACAAAAACTAAGAATCTTAAATTCTCTTATAATTAAAAAAAAGAAAAGATTACAAATAAAAACAACAAGGTTGAAGAACGAAAACTCTAAAAACTAAGTCTTCTTCTCCCTTTGCCTTCGCCGCCAACCCGAACGCTAACACCCCGAAACCCTAAGCTTTACCCCTTTCGAAACCCTAGCGCCGCCGCAGTGGTCCCTTCACCGGTCAACCAAAATTACGAACCTAAACCCTAACCTCTATTCATTGTACGTGTGATTTTGAATCCATCATTATCCTTTCCGAAGTCCTAAACAATGGCGGAATCGAACCGGAACGCTATCAATCATAAACAATGAGGATTAAGCAATATGCAAACCTGTAAATCGAAGAGTGATCTCAAGAGGTAAGAGTTTCATCCCTTCTTGATTTGATTTCCTTTCTGAGTTGAAACCATCAACGCTCTTCTTCTTCTGCGTTATCGATTGGTTGTTATGGCATTGATGTTGATGTTGCGTTATGCAGGTTGTTGAAGAATGAATAAGGTTTCTTGGTGATTGCAGGTTCGAAGGTTTTTGAAGTTGCAGCAAGATGGTGATTTCTCTGCAAGAGAAAGAGCGAGGTTGATGATGAAGATTATGATGAAGATTGAGACGGATTCATGTCTGGGATTGATGAAGTTTCTGATTGAAGGTGATTGAAAGAGATTGCAGGTGTGAAGATTTGGATTGAGAGATGAAGAGGAAACAAAAATTGATGAGAGCAAAATGGAAAAAGAGAACTAAACAAAAATCCAGAGCTGAAGAAGAAGAAGAATGGTGAAGGGATGAAGTTGTGAAGAAGAAGCAGAATGATTGGGAGTTTGTGAAGAAGTTGTGAAGATTGAAGATGGATGATTAGGAGTTTGTGAAGAAGTTGTGAAGATTGAAGATGAAGAAGGATTTGTGTGAGCAAAATGTTGAATGAATTGAAGTTGAAGCCAAAATCGAAGTAGAAGAAGTTCTGACTTATATAGGATTTTAGATGAAACTTCCAGAAGAAAAACCGGTTAGGTATTTGTTATTTCGGTTATGCAATTTCGATTTTCTGTTCCAATTCTGTTATGATTTCAGTTATAGGATCTGGTGGTAAGTGATTTTATTTTTAGTCACTCGCTTTATCATCTGTCGGTGATAAATGATTTATTTTGTTAACTTATTCGCTGTGTCATCCGTTTCAGTTTTCAGTCATTTAGCTTTAATCAATTTCTTTCTTTATCGGATAAATTTGGAGTCTGTTAGTATCTAATTGTCTTACACCTTGAAATTTTGAACGCGGGCCAGTTCATCTTACTCGGTCTAAGCCAATTCGATAGGGGCATCTGTCATACCCCAAATTTGTCCTACCTTTATTTTCTGTTTACCAATATATTCCAAAAATCCTAAAGTGTGCACTATTTTATTTCTGTCTAAACAGATATTGCGAAAATCCAAAAAATATGTAATACTTTATTTTTTATGTCTGATATTGAAAATCCAAAATACATTTATTTCTTTTCAAACTAAAAAATTCGAATTTTCTTTTTTTTATTTATTATTTTAAGTCTTTTATTTGTTATCTTTATTATTTTAGTTGTTATCCAAAAAAATATACAAAAAAAGTTTATTGTTATTATATCTAGTAAAACCATTTTGCATAAGTCCATTTTCTTTTAAGCTCAATTTTTCCTCTAAAAAATACTTGATTTATTTTTAATCATTTATGCCATTTTTTTTAAAATTATCTTTTGAATTCAATTTCTAAACCATTTCTTTAAATCCCGTTTATCCAAAAGTTTTTAAATTCTTACTCATTTTTTATTACTCATTAAACCATATCTTCTTTTTTTTTTGCTTTTAATCCATTATAAAAATTGTAATTCTTATTGTCACTATTGTTATACTTTTTATTCTATTATTATTATTTTTATTCCATTTCTTTATTATTATTCTATTATTATTATTATTATTATTATTATTATTATTATTATTTTCCTTACTATTATTATTTCCTTTGTTTTCTATTATTTCATTTTTAGATTGAAACTTTTCTCTCATTTTGTTTATTTTTATATTACCTTTTTTCTTTATTATTATTTGGTATAGTTATTACGTTTTCCTTTTTTGGTCCATTTACTACACAAATTCCATTTCATTCTTACTATAACAAAATACCACAAGGATCACTTTTCTCTTCACTACAGATAGTACTAGCGTACCCACTACACCTCCACTCTTTTTTTTTCGGTTAAGAAAAAGAGAACAACTCTTTATGCCAGCTAGCAAAACGAATCTCATAACCAACTCACAATATACCCACTATAAGACCCCCCATCCTTAGTTTATGTAGGGACGGATCACCCCTCGATATTTTCCTTGGATCTACTACTCTTCTCCGTAAAAAAAGAAGACCTCATTTCCTTCTTCCATCAAAAATCATTTTCAAGTTTTCTTACCACCATTAACAAGCCAAACTCTAAAAAACACTCTTTCTGCATAAATATTCCTTCACGTCATCCTTTTTTTTTTCCTTTGTACAGAAATATCAAACAATCACTTTCACAACCACTCAAACAAACCCTTTCAAAAATCACAGAATAAATCATTTCTCTTCTTCATCAATTTCACCAAACCGAAATTCCCTTTCGTAATAATAGCATATTCGTTCTCAATCCATCATAACTCATTCAAACGAATTCGCCAACCTGCCTAACATTCACAAAATCGCAAGAAAAATGACATATAAACCGTGAAATACCAAATCGAGAGTGAAAATGTGATCTGAAACTGAGGGAGACATTGAGAGATTTGCGACAAAAAACAGTACCAAACCTTCATTAACCATAAACGAACTCACTCCCAGAACTCATCTTCTACAAACAAACTCCCCACCTTCAAACTTCCAACCTGTCTTACCGCTACCACCACTCGAAACCCACCCGACCAAACCCGCCGTAAAACACCTTGAGACCAAAACCCCAAATCGCGATCCGCAACACCGCTGTTGAGAGGGTGAACCCGGCGAGTTAAAACCACTACGAGAGAGAAGCAGAGTCAGAGGCGAGATTGAACGATCCCCTTCTCTTCCATTTCTTGTCGTTCCCTTTTTTTGAGCGAGAGATTGAAGGTTTCCTTTTTTCGTTTCTTAATAAGCTGACATTTTCCTTTCTCTTCTTATCATACCTGGTATTGAAACAAGAATTTCTTTTTATTTTATTAATTGATTTTTTTATTGTGCTATGACATTGGGCTGAGTTTGTGAGCTGTATGCAAATATTGTTAATTACACCGAACCATCAACGTCATGCACCTTTTTTCGTTTAGCTGTGTAGATTGAGTGAGTGGGCTGCGGGCCTACCGGAGATTTCTATGGACACATTAAGGTCTACACTGCACCTCTTTATTTACCTCTTTTTTTTTGGTTTCGTTATTATGATATTGACTATTTATTATTATTTATATTTTGTTTTGCTTGATAATTTAGAAAGTTGTTTAAAAAAATCAGATTCAATGGATCATTTGATTTTAATTTTAATTTCCATTTATTTTTAGGGCCAATGATATACCAAAAGGCCGATGTTTCGCCCGATTTTGTTAAATCGGTGATACTCGGTCAATATGAGGCCCATGCAATTTTATTTATTTATTTTTCCATTTTTTCCAATTTAATATGATTTCACAAATTAATTTAATTCTTTATTCTTATTTATTTATCAATTCGCACTTTATTTAATTTATTCAATTTATCGTTTTTAATACATAAAATGTTTCGACTCCTCATAGAAAGGTTTCTTTAAATCGGCTCTAAGGAAGTGAACGAACCAAATTTCGACGCGTCCGAAAAGGTCCAACGCCTTCGAATAGTTGTCTCCGAATAAAAAGGATGAACGCCTTCAAATAGTTCAAAACACTGCACACACGCTTTCTCTTGGGCGAATTACAACGAGACCCCTTTATTTCTCGCAATCCCTTGTATTTATCATGTATCCCTCTCCCATTATTTTGTACGCATTTTATTTTCCGTTTTTATCGATTTAGTTTAGTTCGCGAACCCTTGGTCCAACGCCAAGCGGTTGCACTTGCACACTCGCACTTTATTTTTCGGTTATCGTTTATTAGGATCCACTTCACCGTGCGAGCCGAGCGCTTCGTGCCTCGCTAACAAACCACAAACTAAACCTCCATTTGCATTCACCCTCAAACCTCAAAAACCAAAATGTTTCGATTAGATCCAAACCTTTGATCCAACGTCAAGAGGTCGTAGGAAATAATAAAACACATTAATAATACGGGAAGAATTGTACGCCATGAGCCTTAAGCGGTAGAAAAGAGGATAACGAGCTCTCGTTACTCACTCCGATTATCTCGACGCAAGACACTCGTCTTGTTGGACGAAATAAACTATCCATAGTCTTTAGTACAAATCAACTCCTAAACCCTTTCATCGAAGAAAGGTAATAAAATCAAACACCCATCAACCGTAGTAGGCCAAACTACGAGGCTCTGACTTTCCCATTGCACGCGGGAGTACGTAGGCATAAGGATCTCAATCCTTGCCGAGCACCTAAGATCAATCTAACTTATAATTCAACTTATTTCCTCTAGCAAGTAATTCGTTTAAGCATAGACATCCTTTCGTGCGTGATAACTTAGATGGTTCCCATCGAGTACGATGGATGTAGGGGATGCTAATACCTTCCCCCTGCATAACCGACTCCCTAACCCAGGCAATGGTTCCGTTGACCTTTGTCCTCATCCTTTCTCTTCCCGGGTTGTATCTATATCTTCCCTTTCCCTCTTCGGGAATAAATAGAATTAGGTGGCGACTCTTCAGTCTGTCCAGCGCGCGGCTCCGTCCTTTTGGATCGCGTGAGGTCGTATTTTTCGGGGTACGACACAACCTTAGAAGGACTTGAAGAAGAGAATGCCATCCTCGAATGACAATTCTCAAAAATTCCTCGGATCTAACACGAAACCATCCTCGAATGGAGACGCAATGGTATACCGGCCTCAGTTGATAACCAGAAACACAAAGACTGACCTCATACAGACTTTGCAAAAGAGACAAAATGATCTCAATCGATAAGCTCAAAATGGTCTATCATCCTCGAATGATAACCACAACAACGCAAACAAGACCAACCTCAGAAGGACTTGAAGAAGAGAATGTCATCCTCGAATGACAACTCACAAGAGATCCTCGGATCTAACACGAAACCATCCTCGAATGGAGACACAATGGTATACCGGCCTCAGTCGATAACCAGAAACATAAAGACTGACCTCAGGCAGACTTTGCAAAAGAGACAAACTGAACTCAATCAATAAGCTCAAATGGTCTATCATCCTCGAATGATAGCCACACAAAAATAAGGCCAACCTCAGAAGGACTTGAAGAATAGAATGCCATCCTCGAATGACAATTCTCAAAAGATCCTCGGATCTAACACGAAACCATCCTCGAATGGAGACGCAATGGTATACCGGCCTCGGTCGATAACCAAAACACAAAGACTGGCCTCAGACAAACTTTGCAAAAGAGACAAACTGACCTCAATCAATAAGCTCAAAATGTTCTATCATCCTCGAATGATATCCACAACAAAACAAGACCAACCTCAGAAGGACTTGAAGAAAAGAATGCCATCCTCGAATGACAACTCACAAGAGATCCTCGGATCTAACACGAAACCATCCTCAAATGGAGACGCAATGGTATACCTACCTCAGTCGATAACCAAAATATAATGGAAATAGGATAAGATGGAACAAGATCGTTGTACATAAACGAGAGCCCAGGCAAACAAGACTGTTGTATAAAACAAGAACCTGCGACGCGACTGTTGTACCAAACAAGACGCGGAATGGGTGACAAACATTGACTTGAAAAGACAAGGATGTCTGAAAAATGATATTGGTATCCTCTGTGCGGATTACTTCAGGTTGAGAAGATGTTACAGGTCTTATGTAATGTACCTCAAAACTGGCCCATGCTGGCATGCGTATGCTTGGGTTTATGGTGTAATGCTCCATGATGATGGAAATGCTATGCTTTGGAGGATTCACATGCAACGATGATTATGCGTATGCAAATGCAAAGAGATCCCCTGATAAGGAGACTGCAAGTATCCCAAACGGCTTGACTGGGAAGAAATGATGATCACTGCACTGATCTGATCCATCCTGATGAGGAGGAGACAAATCTACGGGGAGAGCTGTCAATGATACACCGGCTCTGAACTGCCGCCATTGCCAAAAATAAATTGGACTTTGAGATGGGAGAGCCAAGACCCTTCTGGAGATGGACCCTTTTTGTACTCTGGTGGGGAAGTGGAGACCTCCTGACTTGGCTGGGAACCAGAGGTATGGCACTGCTGAGGGAGCAAACTGCTGGGGAGGAAAGACACTCCTTGTACTGCTGGGAATTACCCCTGTATTTGTAGGGAAGTATCTGCTTGGGGAGGACACCCACATTCTGCTACCTTGTTGGGAGAGATTTCAACTTCCGCTTTACTGGGGATGACTGGAGACACCCTGGAAGACACATGTTCTTGTTCAAGCATAAAGAAATGTTCCCCTGGGAATCTGCTTTTAGCTCTATTAGCAATACATGTACCTGTACCTGCATAAACGCAATCGATAGTGCCTACAACATGAAGAGTTAGTTTAGGACCTGCCTGCCCCAGGCTCGTAGCATGAATCATTATCTGGGCCTCTTAACACCCTTTCAGAGTTGTATTAAATGTTTATGTCTTCCTGCATGAGTGAGAAAGCATTCAAATGTTCACAACACAATATAAATCACAATTTATTGGACGTTTTCGCAATCAATCAATGCTAGATGAAAAACAAAAACAAGAAGCAAATAGTCACAAGTTGACTGAAGTTGAATTTTTATTGATTCGGAAAAATGGCCATGAATAGGCAATACAAAGGAAGCAGTTCCCTGGAAAGAGGAAACAGCCAAAAAGGAAAACAAACTATCCTATTGGCAATGTAATGAGTGGATCTCATCAAGTTTCAACTCGGTTATGACTCGTATGTCTTCAAGACGATCCGCTCGCTCTGCCCCTTGAGAAAGGTAATCGAACTGATCTTCAACCCTTATAATAACCTCAGTTGCAAATAGGTTACAGATTCCGCAGATCGCAGTCGTTCATGTTAATCCCTCTTTTGCGTGGATCGCCCTTTCAGGTTTTCAATCCACCGGGATACCCTTTTTTGTCTGAGCTGTCCGATGTGGCTTTTCAACTCAGCGGGTGTACATTTTTTTCAAGATTTCCCTAATTTTTGCCCGAGCCTTTTATTCTGTTTTTTGGCTCGCCGGGATGCTCATTTTTGCCTGGATCTTTATATTGTTTTTATCCAGCGGGTCCTTTTTACACGAAGTATTTTCTTACTGCGTCTGTGTTGACAGGGGATTGGAAGTCTTCTCCATCCATGGTTGTCAGCATCAAGGCTCCACCTGAGAAAACCTTTTTAACCACGAACAGTCCTTCATAGTTAGGTGTCCACTTGCCCCTGTGATCGTTAAGAGGAGGAAAATTCCTTTTCAGCACCAAGTCACCTGGTATGTACCTCTGTGGTCGTACCTTTTTGTCAAAAGCATGCTTCATCCGCCGCTGATACAATTGTCCATGACATACAGCTGCTAGGCGCTTTTCTTCAATGAGGCTCAATTGATTATACCTGGACCGGAGCCACTCAGCTTCATCTAGCTTAATGTCTATCATTAACCTCAACGAGGGGATTTCGACTTCAATTGGTAGGACTACCTCCATACCATACACTATTGAGAACGGGGTTGCCCCTGTTGAAGTACGCACTGACGTTCTATACCCATGCAACGCAAACGGTAGCATCTCATGCCAATCTTTGTATGTCACAACCATCTTCTGCACGATCTTCTTGAGGTTCTTATTGGCCGCCTCGACGGCGCCATTCATCTTCGGGCGATATGGAGAAGAGTTGTGATGTTCTATTTTGAAATCCTGACACAAGTCAGCCATCATCTTGTTGTTGAGATTAGAACCATTATTAGTAATGATACTTTCAGGAATTCTGTACCGGCAAATGATGTCTCTTTTAATAAATCGGGCTACCACTTGTTTAGTGACATTGGCATAAGATGCCGCTTCGACCCACTTCGTGAAGTAGTCTATAGCAACCAGGATGAAGCGATGATCGTTAGAAGTTGTTGGCTCGATCTTGCCAATCATATCAATGCCCCACATGGCGAATGGCCATGGTGAAGACATGACACTCAACGGATTTGGAGGCACATGGACCTTATCGGCATAAATCTGACACTTGTGACATTTACGGGAGTATTTACAGCAATCGGATTCCATGGTGATCCAATAATATCCCGATCTCAACAATTTCTTGGCCATACCATGTCCTCTAGCATGGGTACCAAAGGAGCCTTCATGAACCTCTTGCATCAACAGGTCTGCTTCGTGTCTATCCATGCATCTGAGCAGAACCATGTCGAAGTTTCTCTTGTATAACACACCATCTTGATTCAAGAAGAAACCTGCTGCCAGTTTTCTAAGGGTCTTCTTGTACTTACTAGATGCCCCAACCGGGTATTCTTAAGTCTTCAAGAAATGCTTGATATCATGATACCAAGGTTCGTTATCTTTACCACTATCAACCGCAAAGACATAAGCGGGTCTTTCAAGACAGGAGACCATGATTCGAGGCACGAAATTCTCTTGACAAACTTTAATCATAGACGACAAAGTTGCTAAAGCATCGGCGAACTAGTTTTCGTCTCGAGGAATATAATTCAACCTGACTTTGGTGAAGAAAGTTAACAGCCTCCCGACATAATCTCTGTAAGGAACCAAGTGAGGTTGATGAACTAGCCATTTGTCATTGAATTGATTCACCACCAGAGCAGAATCTCTGAAGATCTCGAGGTCCTTGACTCGCAAGTTGATTACCTCTTCAACCCCCATGATGCAAGCTTCATACTCTACCTCATTGTTAGTGCATTCGAAAGTCAACCGAGCAGCTAAAGGTGTATGTACCCCTTCTGGTGAGATGATAACAACACCTACTCCACTTCCATTCATGTTCACAACTCTGTCAAACATCAACTTCCATTTGGATTCAGGGTCTGGCCCCTCCCCCGGAAGTGGTTCTTCACAGTCTTTCAACTTGAGAAACATGATATCCTTATCCAGAAACTCGAACTTCATGGGTTGATAATCATCGATTGACTGCTGAGCCAAGTATTCTAACAATACACTCCCTTTGATTGCCTTTTGCAAAGTGTAATGTATATCATACTCTGTTAGTATCATCTGCCATCGGGCTACCCTTCCTGTCAGAGTCGGCTTCTCGAAAATGTATTTCACAGGATCCATCTTGGAAATTAAGAGAGTGGTGTGAGTCAGCATGTACTGTCTTAGTCGGCGAGCAGCCCATGCCAAAGCGCAACAAGTTTTCTCGAGTAGTGAGTAGCGTGTCTCACAATCGGTAAACTTTTTGCTAAGGTAATAAATGGCGTGCTCTTTTCGACCAGACTCGTCCTGCTGACTCAACACACATCCCATCGATCCTTCAAGCACGGTAAGATACATGATCAAAGGTCTCCCTGGTACCGGAGGCATGAGAATTGGAGGTTCTAGCAGGTATTCTTTAATTCGGTCAAAGGCTTGCTGGCAGTCTTCATTCCATTTAATGGCCAAATTTTTCCTCAGAAGCTTGAAGATGGGATCACACGTGGCCGTTAATTGAGAGATAAATCGTGCAATGTAGTTTAGTCTCCCTAAGAAACCACGCACTTGCTTTTCAGTCTTTGGCTCAGGCATCTCTTGGATGGCTTTCACTTTGGTTGGATCAACCTCAATTCCTCGCTCACTAACAATGAAGCCAAGTAGCTTGCCGGAACTGACCCCGAAGGTGCACTTGTTCGGATTCAACCTCAATCTAAACTTCCAGAGTCTGTCAAAAAACTTTGCTAGATTAACCAAGTGCTCTTCTTCTGTTTGGGATTTTTCTATCATATCATCAACATAAACCTCAATTTCATGATGAATCATGTCGTGAAATAGCGTCACTATCGCCCGTTGATAAGTGGCCCCAACATTCTTCAGGCCAAACGGCATGACCTTGTAACAGAAAATTCCCCAAGGCGTGATGAAGGTTGTCTTTTCCATATCATCGGGAGACATCTTAATCTGGTTATAACCGAAAAACCCGTCCATGAAAGAGAACACAGAAACCTGAGTAGTATTATCGACGAGCACATCTATGTGAGGTAGAGGGAAGTCATCTTTGGGGTTGGCCCTATTCAAATCCCTGTAGTCTACGCACATCCTGACTTTACCGTCTTTCTTAGGGACCGGCACAATGTTGGCAACCCACGGAGGGTAACTGGTCACGGCCAAGAAACCAGCATCAAATTGCTTTTGTACTTCCTCTTTTATCTTGATTTCCATATCAGGACGTGTGCGCCTCAACTTCTGCTTCACTGGAGGACAGACCTCTCTCAGAGGCAACTTGTGTACCACAATGTCAGTGTCTAAACCAGGCATATCTTGGTAGGACCATGCAAAGACATCAACATACTCTCGAAGCATAGCAATTAAACGAGTCTTGACAGATTCTTCCAATACGGCCCCGATCTTGACTTCTTTCTTATCTTCTTCGGTACCCAAGTTTATCACCTCAACAGCTTCTTCGTGCGGCTGAATCATCTTCTCCTCCTGTTTAAGCAGTTTGGCCAATTCTTCAGGTAGTTCGCAATCCTCTTCACCCTCCTCATCGGCTTGATAAATTGAATTGTCAAAGTCATACTCATCCATAACAGGGTCGTCATTGATAAGATCTGGTGACGAGCACCTACATGAATGGTGATTCATGGAAGGGTTTAGCAAAAACTTGAGAAAATGAGAAACATTGCCATTTTAAAACTTTTCTTTCTTTTTTTGAAAAACAAAAGCAAAAATGAAAGACAAAGAACTACATGGATGAATGTGAAACGTCAGCTTTATTTATGATTATGATTGTGTTAAGAACAAAAGAACCCTTACAAAAAGCTACTATGCCCAGGGCAAGACATAGTGCTTGAATACAGAAAAAACAGAAACAAAAATTATTACTCTTCGAAAGAGGTGACTGAGATAAGCCTTTCTGATGTCCAATTGCTAAGTTGAGTCCTTGGAACAGCAGGCCTGATCCACTCATCTAAGTCACAGTCCCTATCAACTGCGTCATCCTGCACGGTACTGATGTTTCCATAATCCACCACTCCCGCACTCGTGAAAGTAATCGGGCTTTGACGACCTTTAGCACTCGGTCCAGACGATGACTGCCCAGGATGATAACCAATTCCGAACATATCTTTCTTTTCTGTCACTTCTACTGGACTGCCCCAGCCTTCTCGCACCCCTGACTCTACCAACTCAAGAGCTTGCTTATAAGAGGCCACGAAAACTCCCTTCTTTGGTTCTTCAGGAGAATCTGCCACTGCAGATGCTTGTTCAATTTTCAGGTGCTCAAAAGCCTGACATGGAGTTTCAACTATTTCTCCATCTATCTCCACATACTTGAATGAAGCCAGATGACTAACAAAATGTCCTCTTCCACACTGACAATTACAATTTGGCCTTCCCAGATGAATTTTAGCTTTTGGTGAAGTGTGGACGATACTGCTCCTGCTGAATATATCCAAGGTCTTCCGAGCAAACAACTGTATGCAGGTTGTATATCCATTACGTAAAATGTGGTATTGAAAATTTGTGGACCTACTTTAATTGGTAACTCCACATCCCCGAACACCGATCTCCTCGACCCCTCAAATGCTCTAACTACCAGGTCGCTAGGCTTTAGAACTACTCCATCATAATCTAACTTCATCAATGCTTTCTTGGGCAGAACATTCAACGACGACCTGGTATCTACCAACACGTGAGAAAGTACTACGCCCTTACATTCTAAAGAGATATGCAGTGCCCGATTATGAGCACACCCTTTAGATGTTAGATCCATGTCTATAAAGCCCAATCCGTGACTGGCATTGACACTAGATACCACCGCTTCCAACTGATTTACTGAAATATCCTGAGGCACATACGCCTTGTTCAGAATATTCAAGAGAGCCTTCATGTGGGAATCAGAACACATGAGCAAGGACAAGATGGAAATCTTTGACGGAGTCTGCTGCAGATGATCCACAATCTTGTAATCGCTCTTTTTGATAATTCTCAGAAATTCTTCAGCTTCTTTATCAAAGGTAAGGTCTGGATCAGTTACTGGTGCGGGCTTATTGACAACTACTGGTTGCTTCCCTCTTGCTCTAGCCTGGGCTTCTACGGTGTCTTTGGGTGGTATCATATTATTTCTTAGTGTTTCTGGCGCAAATAATCTTCCACTTCTAGTAAATCCCCCTACTCCAACGTTTTCTACCTGAGCTGGGGTCGTACTAGACGTGGCCAACTCTTGCTTCTGGCCGTTACAATATACCTCGCCACCATAATTCTAGGGAATGGCTCTATCGCTCTGATACAATACTGGCCCTACAGTGGTAATCGTTATCGATGCTGCTCTGGCCTGTGGAGGAACTTGAGATGGATCTTAGAAGATGGTTATTGTAGAGACTTCGCTTTCCTTTACAACCTTGTCAAACTGCAACGCTCCTTGATTAATCATGTCCTGGATCCCTGCTCTCAACTGCTCACATCCATTTGTAGCTTCAGCACATCCTGGACAATCAACTTCACACCCAGGAAAAACACCCTTTTTGTGAGAAGCAAACTTTAACAACACTCAACGGAGTTTGCAGGTCGTCGACGTCATGCACCAAGTTTAAATTCTCCCCCTCATCAATTTCCCCAACCATACCTCCGTGAGAAGGCATGGGGTTATGTATTACATTAGGAGTAGGAGCGAAATTAATCGCTTTAGAATCCAGTAGGTCTTGAACAACATGCTTCAGTGCTTTACAATTCTCTGTGGTATGCCCGGGAGCTCCGGAATGAAATTCGCATCTGGCGTTTGTATCATAACCCTCGGGGATTTGGCCTGGCTTCGGGGGTTGTAGAGTTCGGAGTTGAATCATCTGGAGTTGTAGGAGATTCTTCAAAAGCTGTGAATAGGACATCGGTGGAGCTTCAAAATATCTTTCTCTAGTCTTCTGGGGGTAATATGGACGAGGAGATCTTTGTTGATACCCTTGTTGGCGTTGTGACTGCGGTGGTTGGACTTGTTGTTGAACAGGTTGAGTTGAGATAGTGACAGGGGCCACTTGCTGATAAAAACCTTTATTACTTCCTCCCCTCTGGGCATACACTACCCCAGTCTCTCCTTCTCTTCTCTTCACGAAGGGTTTCTTGATACCAGAATTTGAAGTGCCTCCGTTCTGAATCTTCCCTTGCTTGATCCAACTTTCTATCCTCTCGCCAGTCAAGATGATATCTAAGAATCCACTTGAAGAACATCCGGATAGCCTTTCCATGAAATGCCCAGGGAGGGTATCTAGGAACAGGTCTACCATTTCTCTCTCCAACAAATGCGGTTGCACTCTAGCGGCCACTTCACGCCACCTTTGTGCGTAATCTTTGAAGCTCTCAGAGCTCTTCTGAGCCAGACTCTGAAGTTGAGTGCGACTGGGCGCCATGTCGATATTATACTGATATTGCTTGAGGAATGCTTCTCCCAATTCCTTCCAGTTTCTTACAGAGCTTCTCTCTAGCTTCATATACCATTCCAAGGACCCTCCGGAGAGACTATCCTGGAAGTAGTACATCTAGAGCTTTTCATCCCTAGTATGGGCAGCGATCTTCCGGTAGAACGCCTGCAAGTGAGTCTTTGGGCAGGAGCTACCGTTATACTTGTCAAAAGTAGGCGGCCTGAATTTGTGAGGAATAACCACCCCGGGGACTAGGCCCATGTCAGACACATCTATCCCCAAAGTGTCTCTACACTCGAGGGCTTTGACTTTCTCAGTAAGCATCAAAAAGTCTTGAAGATTTCCTTCTCCACCGAACCCCATGTCGTTGTTGAAAGGAGAGAACTGATCCTCCTGCCTGTCTTGTACCGGAATGAAAGTTGTTGTGATCTGTTCTGGAACTTGAGGTCCACCTGGGCCATTGTTGGTGTTGGGAGGAGTCACTTTCACGTCAGGAGTGGTTACAGGAGGATTAGTCTGAGGAGGGTTGAGCCCTTGAATTGCACTCCTTAACTCTTGCTGTCCCTGAGTCATCCCTTGCATCATGACCATGAATTCTCCCATTCTGGTGTGAAACTCATTAAGCTCAGTTTGCATAGCGTCCATGACTGTCCTCTGGTTGTTGCGAGTTGCGTAGCAATGTGGGATATCTTGTCGGAGATGCCGGGTTTTGGCAGTTCTCACAATCTTTGCCTGAAACACAGATAAGTTAAGCATCCTGTAGAAGATCTGCAAGAACAAAGAAGAACATGCAAATGATGTGTATACAATGCAATGTGTTCCTTTTACCCTCAAGGTTTTTCCCTTTTCCCGTCCTGATATTATGAGAATAATAATTGGGAAGAAGACACATGTGATGTTCAAATAACGTGACGGCCGTGGAGAATTGGTGCTCATTACCCCGTGTCGGTGCAACAGATAACAAACAAGAGATTCAAAGCAAGTCAATTACATAAACTGAAGTTAGAAACAACAAATTCCCCGAAGGGTGCCAATTAAAAGAACAACAAAGTATATCAATAAGAGGAATCCCACAACAAGCCTATGGGTAATCCAAGTACAATAGCATGAAACTAAACTCTATGGAGCTCTAAGTCTTGCAGCCTCCAGCTAAGACGCTTGACATTCTGGAACAACTGAGCTATATTCGGATGATTGGGATCCTGGATGAGGATATCCCTTAGATCAAAGGAAGCATGTAACTCTTCAATCTGCTGCAGAAAAGCAATCTCATTCTCTTTGCTCGGACCTGGCTCAGCCTTTGACTTCTTCACATCAGCTCGAAGCTTCAACTCCTCAACTTCTTTCTGGACATCTTCAGCTATTTGTTGACTCTTTGTCATCTGATAAAGGTATTCTCTTTGTTGCTCTTGTGCCTTCTGAACTAACTTCTCTTGCTCAACCAGGGCATCCTGAAGGTTCTTGATCTTCAACTCGAATTCAGCTTCTACCTCCTTTTGCTTTTTCTGATTATCGCTCCACTTCTCTTGCCAAAGTGTGATGGCCTCATTAGCCTCATTCAGTTCTTTCTTATCCCTCCGGTGCTGACTCACCTTATGGATCTCAGCCAATCCTCTCTTCCTAAAGTATAGCTCCCTTTCCTCAAAGTCCTTCTGCTTAAGACGAACTGTCTCTTCAGCTCGGAGAGCTCTATCTTCTAACTGCTGGTTCTGAATCATCAATTTCTGACAAGAATTGTAAGCCTCCTGATTCTCAACTCTAAGCTGCTTGACCAAAGCTTCCAATTTATGATAATCTTCTAAAGGCACTGTGGTAGGTGGTGGTAACGGTGCAGAGAAAGGGATTAGAGTTACTTGAGCTTTCTCTCTTACCCAAGTTTCAAATTCGGGAAACATCTGATTATTACTCCTGCCCAAGCGTTCTATACCTTTTCTATTAATCAATTTCCAAGCACCTGCAGCTTCTCGAACCAATGGGAGATTGTCCTTCACAGGGAAATAGAAAGTCTGAGCCAGCTCCGAATCTTTGGGCACATTCTTTAGAGCATATCCTAATTGTCTTCTCAAGAGTATGGGGTTGTAATTAATGCCCCTGCTACTCCTAAGAGGGGAACATTAGGATACCCTCCACAGCTGAAGATGATCTCTTTCCCTTTTTGCCTTAAGGCGAACCATCTAATGTCTTTGGCAGTCAACGTGCTTAGCTTTTGCGACCAGATTACTTTAGGATACGTGAATACTCCAGTAATGGGGATGTGTCTCATAAACCATGTGTAGAATAACGGGGCACAACACCTAACCGGGCCACCTCGTCTCTTCTCATTCTTATAGTGTACTAAATAATACAAATCTCCCAAGAGAGTGGGTACATGTTTTTTCATCACAAACAAATGAATGGAATTCATATCCACGAACTTCTCCATGTTAGCAAACAAAATTATCCCATATACAGATAATGCCAAGATGGCGCAAACTGAATCCCACTGTTTTTCCACGGCACGTTCTTCAACTCTTCTGACCAGAAACTCTAAGGGAAAACCAAGTACTCCTGCCTTGGTGGCAACCAGATTAGCAGATATCTCTGACGATCTCAAATAAAGAGCTTTAGCGATGTCAGCATGAGTCGGTCTTGTCATCTCTGAATTGAAAGGAATTTGATCTTTGATAGGCAGTCCCAAAATCTCAACATACTCTTCTAGCAATGGACCTAGCTGGAAATCAGGAAATGTGAAACATCGGAGTCTAGGGTCATAATACTGTAGCAAGGTATGGATGGCACTCCTTTGTGAATTATCCAGATTGAACACCATGTCCAGAATATCACCATATCGCTCTTTGAAAAATCCCAAATGACCCGGGGTAATAAGAGACACCATCTGCTTGAGCAAATCCATCTTGGTATCAAAAAATTTGTAGAAAGTATTCTTCTTTCTGATATCTTCCATCTTTGAAGAAAGTATACGACCAGGAATTGAGAGTAGTGCGAACCCTGAGAATAAAAAGAACACAAATGATTAATGATGTTATGATGCTTATGCAAGGCGAGGCATGTGATCAGTGAAGTGTCTGTGATGTTCTAATCATATAATCAGGTGTCGGTGCAAGGTCACAATATCAACATATCAAAATAAAAATCCTTCTGATCCGGGATCCATATCTTAGAACCAGAGAACCACATCACAAAACTGAACCAATGGCAAAGCGGGTATGCTGAAGGTCTTAGGGTTCCTGCAAACCTGTAAACCCCTCCCAATCTCACGGGTGTGCTACTCAGGTCAACATCACGGACTCTCAAAGCCGAATATCAATAATAAGTTCACCATTTCTGAGAAATGGCTCATGACCAAATCAGGGAATCAATTTGGCATTATGTACTACTCAGGGAGGCCTAAGCTGAGTCCGGAAAAACAAGCATCCCTCATAAGTCCCCAGCTTCAAGCACTTAATCGAGAAACAATATTACATTCATCCCGAAGGGTACAATACTACCGTCATACAAACAATTTGCTTTAACTAGATTTCTATGAGAGTACCGGGCCATCCTATGCGAGTTCCCAATGGACCCTCGGATGCGAGTGGGTTTGCCAACAAATGTGGTCTGCCACTGTCATCACTGGAGAGGGGTATTCCCATTAAGGTCCTCGAAGATCGGTCACCAGATGCACATAACTATCAAGGTCGTACCCTGAAGTGGGGTAATCCCCATACAGAATAGTTCCAAGACGGTCGCAATCTGGGTGTGGAACACATCGCCACTCATCATGGTGAGATACCATGGAAGTACATTGTTTGTCCACGCTAATCCTATAGTGCACTCAAGCCGGGTATTTGGCTTATCTCACAGTAACTCCCATCCCACAGAAAAAATGAAAACCAGCACAGCCAGACAGTCCACTACAATATGATGCATGGAAAATAAATACTGAAAGCGTTAAATAAATGCGGTAAAGTAAAGTTGTAAAGTAAAAACTGTAAATAAAAGCAGTATAGCTAAACTAAAGCACACAACAACAAACAAATAAACACCCAAAGAAACAAAACCAAACAGGCGCTAGGATTGACTCTACAAGGGAAAACAAGAGATTCTGGGTTCGCTCCCCAGCAGAGTCGCCAGCTGTCGCTCCCGGGATTTTCATCCTAGTACAAACGCGAAAGTGGCGCGGAAAAGGTAGAGTCGCCAGTCAGGCATTTTTATCCCGAAGGAACGAGAAAGGTAATGCTGCACAAACCTGAGGAAGAAGGAAAGGACAAGGTCCTGCGAACCAAAGATCTGGGTTTGGGAGTCGGTTACGACCTGGGAAGGTATTAGCACCCCAAATCGTTCGTCGTATCCGACGGGATACACGCTTGTTTGTTTGCTTCAAAGGGTGAGAAAATAAAGTGTTGTTGAATAAAACCGCTACTGGAACTGGAATGGGAATGGAAATGGAAAAGGAGAAAGGAACTGGAAAAGGGAAAAAAAAGAAGGGGGAAATGTAGGGAAAATAAAGAATGTGCTCGAAAGGGCCCTACCCCGCTGCCTACGTACCTCATCGGGAAAATGAGGATCAGAGTCGACGTAGTTCGCCTAACTAAGACGGAACTATTTGTTTGTGTTTTTTATGGCTGGAACTGTGTATGTCTATGCTCAGGTGTTGCAGGCTCGTCTGGTACGAGTGCGTTTACCGTCTTGCATGCGAGACAAGTCGTCGCAAGTTCGCGTTTAGAGTGAATGAGATGAGAAAGAGAAGTTCCCGCAGGATAGTCGCTTATTGTTTGTTTTTGTCTTTTATGAGAAGTGTTTTGAATTTGTTTGTGAACATTCTCATACTAAGACCTATCCATCGTGGTAAATACTTACACCTCGCCCCGAAACAGGACGTGTGTAAGTACTCCGCAACAAAGTCTCGTGTCGTACAAGAATGTTCGATTCTTATTAAGTATTTTTTATTATTTTCTTTATGAGGAGAGAAAGAAGGACTCAAGTTGCAAAAGGTAAAAACTAAGGGACTAAGACTCAATCCTAATTTTAGTTATTTATTCAAAAGTGGTCCTAATGGTTTATGTGGTTTTCTAAGCCTAATGAATGAAAGGGAACTAGAAACTACTAGAATTCAACTTACTTCCTAAGGAAGTTAAGTTGATTCTAAGAACAATGGGGAAGCCTATACAAGTGAGAAATTCAAGTAATAAGGCAAAAGCATTAAAATTGAAATAAAAAATAAATTCTAAAAAATGCATATTAAGGCATAAAACCAAAAGTAAGCTTAAACTTCTCCTAAATTTATTTATTAGAAATTCTAAGCCTAAGTCCTAAAACTAAGGGAATCATCTAGTATCATCATCCTAAAATCAGTAATTAAACTATACTAAATCATTTTAATACCCTAAGACTAAGCCTAATTAAACTAGTCCTTAATGAACCATAATATCCTAAGCTAAACTAAATGGATTTATCATGTAACAATGGCCTAAAGATTAATACACTAAAAATAGTAAAAGTCCTGGAAAAAATATGAAATTAATTCTCTAAGGTCCTAAACCTGACTATAGCATTGTGCTAAAAAAATTCTAAAAATTCAGACGTTAACTATGCTTAAAAGTCACTTAAATCTACCTAAGAATTAACTACAATTTTACATGAATTAAGCTACCAAAACAGTGGATAAAATGACCTAAAAATGTACCAAAAAATATCCTAGGTCCTATTATTAGTCCTCTAATCATAGCAAAAAGAATGGGCTAAAATTCCTACAGGAAGTGGAAAAAATAAAATGAACAAAATCACGTGCAATTAAAGAAATTCAATAAAATGCTAATTAAATGGAAAATCGAAATTAAATCGAAAAACACTAAAATTCAGAAAGTAAAAATGTCACAAATTTCTAAATTGAATTATAAAGCTACTAGAATTTTTGTAGAATTTTCTTACGATTTTTCCTATTTTTTATAGATTTATTTCTAACCTATACTAAAACTAAAATTATAAAGAAAGAAAATAAAAGGAGGGGTGCATTTAGTAGTTATTCCTAGTTAAAATATAACGGGCTTTAAAACCAGGGGTGTGAAAAGTAAGAAGCTAAGGCCCATTTGTGCTAGGTCCTTTGGGGTGCATGTGGTGGACTCTCAGTCAACCGGTTGACTCTAATAATGGCCATTGGATCGGTTCATCCTAGTAGGTATTCTAATCCAACGATTCAAAAATGCAGGCACATGAGAACTAAGGTGGACGGTGCACACATGATTGACTGTATGAGGGGTCAACCGAACGGTGACACGTGTCACCGTCGGTGTGGCTGAGAATCTTCAAAAACCTACCACATCTTATCTCTTAGGGAAATGAAACGGTAATTTTTATGGGGATTAAGCATGTTTACTGTAATTAATATGGATTAATTGTCTTTGATTAGTTTTTAATTTCATGACAAAAACTAAGAATCTTAAATTCTCTTATAATTAAAAAAAAGAAAAGATTACAAATAAAAACAGCAAGGTTGAAGAACGAAAACCCTAAAAACTAAGTCCTCTTCTCCTTTTGCCTTCGCCGCCACCCTCTCATCTTCTCCACCTTCTTCTTTCTTCTTCTTCCCGTCACCACTATCATCACCATTTCCCTCATCTTCTTCACTTTCTTTTTCTTTCTGTCACCACCGTCAATGTTCTATTCGTTTCCACCATTAACATCACAAACAAATCACAAATTAACCAAATCGGTAACAACCCGAACGCTAACACCCCGAAACCCTAAGCTCTACCCCTTTCGAAACCCTAGCGCCGCCGCAGTGGTCCCTTCACGGTCAACCAAAATTACGAACCTAAACCCTAACCTCCATTCATTGTACGTGTGATTTTGAATCCATCATTATCCTTTCCGAAGTCCTAAACAATGGCGGAATCGAACCGGAACGCTAT
This sequence comes from Lathyrus aphaca, assembly GCA_963966055.1. Lineage (NCBI taxonomy): Eukaryota > Viridiplantae > Streptophyta > Magnoliopsida > Fabales > Fabaceae > Lathyrus > Lathyrus aphaca. The sequence goes on along the minus strand of OZ014524.1, from coordinate 115,494,284 downwards.
CAATCATAAACATTGAGGATTAAGCAATATGAAAACCTGTAAATCGAAGAGTGATCTCAAGAGGTAAGAGTTTTGTCCCTTCTTGATTCGATTTCCTTTCTGAGTTGAAATCGTCAACACTCTTCTTCTTCTGCGTTATCGATTGGTTGTTATGGCATTGATGCTGATGTTGTGTTATGTAGGTTGTTGAAGAATGAAGAAGGTTTCTTAGTGATTGCAGGTTCGAAGGTTTTTGAAGTTGCAGCAAGATGGTGATGTCTCTGCAAGAGAAAGAGCGAGGTTGATGATGAAGATTATGATGAAGATTGAGACAGATTCATGTCTGAGATTGATGAAGATTCTGATTGAAGGTGATTGAAAGAGATTGCAGGTGTGAAGATTTGGATTGAGAGATGAAGAGGAAACAAAAATTGATGAGAGAAAAATGGAAAAAGAGAACTAAACGAAAATCTAGAGCTGAAGAAGAAGAAGAATGGTGAAGGGATGAAGTTGTGAAGAAGAAGCAGAATGATTGGGAGTTTGTGAAGAAGTTGTGAAGATTGAAGATGGATGATTAGGAGTTTGTGAAGAAGTTGTGAAGATTGAAGATGAAGAAGGATTTGTGTGAGCAAAATGTTGAATGAATTGAAGTTGAAGCCAAAATCGAAGTAGAAGAAGTTCTGACTTATATAGGATTTCAGATGAAACTTCCAGAAGAAAAATCGGTTAGGTATTTGTTATTTCGGTTATGCAATTTCGATTTTCTGTTCCAATTCTGTTATGATTTCAGTTATAGGATTTGGTGGTAAGTGATTTTATTTTTAGTCACTCGCTTTATCATCTGTCGGTGATAAATGATTTATTTTGTTAACTTATTCGCTGTGTCATCCGTTTCAGTTTTCAGTCATTTAGCTTTAATCAATTTCTTTCTTTATCAGACAAATTTGGAGTCTGTTAGTATCTAATTGTCTTACACCTTGAAATTTTGAACGCGGGCCAGTTCATCTTACTCGGTCTAAGCCAATTCGATAGGGGAATCTGTCATACCCCAAATTTGTCCTACCTTTATTTTCTGTTTACCAATATATTCCAAAAATCCTAAAGTGTGCACTATTTTATTTCTGTCTAAACAGATATTGCGAGAATCCAAAAAATATGTAATACTTTATTTTTTCTGTCTGATATTGAAAATCCAAAATACATTTATTTCTTTTCATACTAAAAAATTCGACAGTTGGTCAAGAAAATCAGTTAGGGTTGAAGTAACTGCTTCTCCTCCCTTTTTCCGAAATATTCTGCAAAACCTTTTTCTGATTGTTTGATATGGAATAAATACCGAATTCTTGTTGTGTTGGTGAATACCATATTTGCAGGTTATTTTGATGATAATTGTTGTTTTATTCTTGCAGTTCTTGCTCTCGAAGAAATTCGCCGCTGAAACGACTTGTGGTTGAGATTTGTGTTGGTTGATGAATATGGAGATTCGAAGGTGGTAAAAGTTGAAGATTGAGGGATCTCAACTTTGCAGGTTATCGTTGCACTTGAGAAGAGGATGATGATGACACAGTAAGCTTCATTGCAAACTGAATTATGTTGAAATTCAATCTTCTTCTTCTTGTTTCTGTGAATCTAAGTTTTTGTTGTTGCTTACAGGACTTCTTGTTGCGCTTTCCGCAGAATTCTCACGGTGTGACTGAAGGTCGCTGAACATAATTTGTGATGATTGTGAAGGTTCCGAGAATCGTAGAAGAATGATGAAGAATGGATGAAGGAGTCCCGAGAGAGACCATGAGAGTTTGTAGAAGAGGGATTTTTGTTGTTTTCTTATATTGTCATTTTTCTTTTTTGTATAGCTTTTTTCTGTTATCCTCATGTAACTGTATTCTTTTTCTTTCTCCCTGATAATCTGAATTCTCTTTCCCTCAATTCCTATTGTAAAAATGTCCTGATAACTTTGGTGTATTTCTCTATTAACTATTTTTGTTATTTCTTTTCTCTTTCACCGCATTCCTCTTTTTAATTCGAGAAGCCGACTGATTATTTGTTACTTGTCCACCAAGTTGAAATATATTCTAGTTCTGATTATGGCTCTTGGAGAATGGGAAGCCAGATGTAAAATTTGGTGGATTATTCCCTAGCACATTGTACTGTGAAACCTTTAAAAAAAAACCTGCCCTGTAGTACTAGAAATACTATCCCTATTCTCTCCAAGAGATGACTCTCGAAAAACACTTTTCTGCAAGGCATAATTACCAACACTTCTATCCAATGGGGTCCTTGTTATTTTTTGGAATTGGATTAAATTTTTGGTTTAATGAAATTGATTAGAAACATGGGCCTAAATGAAAAATATTTTCAAAGGGACATTTGGTCTTTGGGTTTGGATAAAATTTGGATAAAAAAGTGATCTTAACAGAGGAATATTACTTGACTAAATCAAGTAAAAAAGTATGAGTTTTTTTTAAAGCAAAAATTAAACAAATGGAAGTGAAATAAAAGGGAGTTTGGGTCATGATATGTGAGTTCAATTTGAACAATATTTGGTTCTAAAAAAAAGATGAAATTGAATGGGTAATTTTACTATGGTTTGGAATATAGAAATGAAATGGATGGGCTTTGGAGATCGCAAAAAATAAAAAATGGATGATGAAGTATGCTAGTATGGACCTTAATCCGTAAATCCAAACCAACTTGCATACGAAACAAATCAAATCACTTTGCATTACCAATGCCCTTAATCCACATTCCGAACAACCAGAATAATTCCCATGCGAATAATGGCTAGGCGCGCCAACAGAAATCCACAACTTTACGCTTGACAATTCGATCCTCATGATACCTTGGTGAACAATGATCTCCGATACGAGGCCCTAATTGACCATGTTCGCACGGAATCTTCAATAACCCTCACCTCAAATAACAATGAAACTCCCTACATAAAAAGATTTATTTTTGAACAACCTTTGTAAGGAAACTTCGTTGGGTATCTCATGATCAGGGAAATAAACCCTAATCATAGAACCTGGTCCAACACTTCTGATGTCAAGATTCACACCAATACCCTCCTGATCCAACACTTCTGATGAAACCTATGAATATGATGAATGTTAGAACTTGGTAAACCCCCTTATAAGAATATGCTCATGATGATGTGAATTCAATCTTCGTCTCGGTCTCGACTGCAATAGCCAGATGAACCACTTATGAACGAGATAATCCGTGCCATAGGGGGATGCTCTGATCCCATGCCTCAGGAGTTCATGAAATGCATGAATGTGAATGTTATGGCTTAATGAAAAATGCAGATGAATGTGAAGAGATAAGCCCGTTAAGGTAACAAATATGAGGGCAAATTTTGGGGTGTTACAGTAAGGAAACAGGTTTTTAAAAATAGTTTTAGCAGAAAAATTGCAGGTTCAAGAATGTAACAGAAAAATAGTAGCAGCATATTTTCTTGTGACAGATAGCTTGAACAGAATATAGAAAATTCAAGTTTCGTAATAAAATAGTATTAATCGCAAAAAGTTAAAAAACAGTACCGGTTTAGCCGAATTAGGAGAAAATTGAGTTGCTCGAATTTTAATGAAATTCGTCGGGGTAAATCGGGTAATATTATAGTTGATTTTAATGAGCTGTTTTGTTGGAAATTATGTTGTAAAATGTTGCTACAGGTACAGCTGAGTTGATAAGTTGTTTCGGTTACAGAAATGTCTTAAGTTGATATGCTGTATGCCTGATATGCCAAAGTTGAATATAAGTTAATTATGTTGTAAACGTTGTCGTGTTGCTTTTGTTGTTATGTTGTCTGAGTTGTAAAGTTGTGTATGCCATTTAAGTCATTTGCATTTGTCGGAGCCGTTGCTCACACCACGTTGGCCTGGATTGGCGATTTAAGTAGAAAGTTGAAGGCTTATGCTTTGATGCCTCGATAACCTAACAATTGTTTAAGTTGGGAGTTTTACTCTGATGGTACCACGTGCATAATTAGTCGAGTCGCATTAAAGTTGCATTTTCGTTGAGTTGTTATGTTGATGTTTGATTGAAGTTGTGAAGTGGTGTTTTGTTTACGATCCTTATTCATTGTATTGTTTTTCATATACTGCTTATAATTGTTATAACTCACCCCTTCTGTTGAATGTTGTCCTTATGGGGCAACGTACAGGTAATCCTGAGGAGTAGCCAGTTACCATTAGTCGAGTCGGTGGTCAGACGCTCTGATACGTAGCACTCGGGGGGATTGACACATGTCTATTTCGTTGATCATTTGTTATAGCTGAATTTTATTTAATTGAAGACTTAGAATACTTATTTCGTATTTTGAAGTTGTTTTTATGTTGAATAAATATGTTGCCTTGTTTTAACAATCCGTTGCGTAATGTTGTTATGAAGTTGAATTAATAAATGAAGTTGTTTTATGTTTAATTATGCAAAGTATTGTGTATTAAGCAAGTATTAATTAAAGTTAAATTTTGTTGAAAGTTGAAATGTAATATCCCGTTTATGGGGAAGTTTTATGAACTCTGATTTATTTATATTTCACGAGTAGAAAATGGGGTGTTACATAATCGGTTAACCATATCATGTAACCAGATATAATATGTTTTTGCAGCATTCCCAAAATTGTTGTTGCTAGTGTCCCACAGCCTGTTGTTGTTGCATTCTTCTTTCGTTATAATGACCAAGAGTGTATTCTCTTTACCAAACTTTTGTCTTTCAAACTTGGCTCTATCTCCTTGAGGTCTGTTCTTGTTCGCATTGCACTCCTTTGCAAATGACCGAACCTTTGACACCTAAAGTGCTGCTTCTTGCTTTTGTCAAACCTCTTCTTTTAACCTCTAAAGTTTCCTTGACCACCATTTTTGTTTCAACTGCTTTCATTCCTTTGACAAGTCAAATTCTTTGAATTTAGGGACACTCTTCCACCAAAATTCTGAAAAATTCCCTTTGCTTTTCATGAGCCATTTTCCTTTCGAGCTTTTATCCTTCATTTAAGCAAGCTTGCAAAGCAATCTCCACCTTTTCCTTATCATTATTTCTCTACTACATCCTTTTGTTAGACGATGGGCTTCAATATAGAGAGGGGGTGAATAAATCACAAGTTTAAAACAATTTTTTTTGGCTAAAATGGATTTTCAAAAGTTTTATGGCAACCCGAATCAAATCATCTAACCAAACCTACTATATAAAAGCTCAGATATGTGTAATATAAACCTATGGAATGATAATGAACACAAATTTTTCAACAATGATTAACTCATAGATCAATCAAATGCAAAGTTATTCATAAAACTTATTTCCAATGAACACAAAGTAATAAAAAATACTCTATGGCAATTTATCGAACACTTTGTGTGCGATCGATAACGTTTGGAAATTCAATTTATTTTTTTGATGTTAAAATCAAATCACAACCATAGTGATTATAATTATATAAACAGCAACATTTTAAAAGATAGTTGAAAAAACAATTTCCAATCGAGTTAATCGAAACAACAACGAAATTGATAATTTGTAAGAACAACCAATTAAAGAGATAAAGCAATAGAGAGAGAGAGAGAGAGAGAAAGAAAGAAAAAAAGAAAGAAAGAAATATTTGCTTAGGCAGTTCCCCAATCGGATTTGTTATGAGTATGTGTAACACGGTGGGAGAACTGACCTTGTCGTTTTTGTTTTCACAAAAAACAATGTTGCGAATAACAAGAGTCGCCACCGACTTTTATTTTATCCAATAAAGAAAGGCATAAAAGAACAGGAAAGACCTTGATTTAGATTTTGAGTTAGGGGGTAGGTTATACAAAGGGAATGTGTTAGCACCCTTTGTATCCATGGTTATCCATGGGCTCTTAAATGATTATCTCACTTTACTTTTGTTTGAAAAATAGTGGTGGTGTACTTAGAAAAAAGTTCACCTTTGTAATGATTCTCGTATGAATGTATGCAAAAGGGGGTTTTCTTGGAAAGTAATTGAAAATGTGAGGTGTAAAGAGTATTTTTTCTTTTTGAAATGGTGAGCAAGCACTTAAGAACTACTTACTCTAAATTGTAAGGTCTTTCTTGTTATTTCATTTCTTTAGGGATACAATTGTCCTTACTATTAGTTATTAAGTAGTTTTATCCTTGGATATGAAGGGACATGCGTAGGGTCATCGTATGGTCATAAAAGGCAACCTTGTAAAGGTGTCTTAACAATTCGAAGGAACGATCATCATTTTTCGTAGGTTCATCGAGGGACGAGATCATTTATTCGTAGGCGACTCGAAGGGTCATCGAGGGACTATGATCTTTATATCGAATGGACTTGATGATTTTTATTCGCATGCAACTTTACTAAGACACCCCTACGTTCGATGGACTTGACCATTTTCGTAAGGCAACAAGAGGAGAAACCCTAAGGGTGAATGTGTGAGAAGTGTGTTGTATTCAGTTATTTTAATCTTGGATTAATGGGCTATGTCCATTTTTTGTTCACATGCATTCTTTTCACACCCTATTATTACTAATCACGCAATTAATAAGTTGCGGTATTAAAAGCGGAAAATAAATCCTAAGATTATTACAAGGCTTTGGGGCAATTACATAACAAGGTGCGGAAAGTAAAAGTCCTACGCTATTACATCCCATGAGCAGTTACATTATTTAGAAAAATCGGGCGGAAAAATAAACCTAATTATTACAAATTTCATGTACCTATACATTTGTTCTAAAAAATATAAATAGCGAAGAAATTAAAATCAAAGAGGAATAAGGATGGAGAAAGAAGAAATATCAAAAATCGGATTAAGATCGGTTAATTGGATTTAATAAAAAAAGTCTTTATGACCTTTTTTTAAAATTTTAAATCAATTATTAATTCAATTATATAAAAAAAAACATTTCTTTAGGTATTTACAAGAAAAGAAAAAAAAATTAATTTTTTTTAATTTTGATGATTAGTAAAAAAAAAGATATTTAATTATTACTTAGTAAAAATAGTAATTAGTTATTAACCTAATTAAAAAAAGTTTTTCTATTTTTTATTTACAAAATAAAAGGAAAAAAGAATTAATGATTTTTTTTTGTAAATTATTATTGGTTGAAAAGGTTATTTATTTGTTAATTTAATTCATTGAAATAAAATTAAAAGAAAATAATAAAGAAAAAAGTTAGAAAATATGAAAATAAAGCAAATAACCAAAAAAAAAGGGAGGGAGGGTCGCTGGATATCGAACCCCCCCCCCCCCCCCCCCCCCCCCAAGATTGCAAGCATATCCTCCTTGCCAACTGAGTTGTGCGCCTGCGTGTTAACGAAACCCACAACAATATATTAAATATTAAAATTGAAACCAGCTCAGTTCCAACCAACCAGCACGCGACACATCCTCATCTTCTTCCTTGGACTACATATTTTTTTGCTACGACTTTGCTTCCACTCTGCTGCGATTTTGCTACGAAACTTTCGTAGCTAATTGACTTGCGATTTAAACAACACGAAAATGCAAATATGAACGCATAAAATGATATATTCCTACTGATTTTGGCCTCAGGAATTCAAAGGTGCAATTTGTTTAGCTTAAAAGTAGTTGGATTGGAAGATTCGAAACTTAGCTTCTTCATGCCCTAACAATAGCACTCCTTGATACCTGCACTATAACTCACAAATAAATGATTAAGAAGCATCTAAACATGATTATGAACAACATTATGAAAAAAAAATACATTAAAATGCCATGGAATAAAAGATTTGAAATTAAAAAGAATTAGAGACGGCGTGCTCCATAAGGATGTGTTTCCTGTGACTTCAACCTTCAAAAAGGATATGTATTGATCCCTGGAAGCTTTTTGGTGATGATTGGATGTGAGGGGGAGGCTGAAACTTGCTCCAAAAGATTTTGTCACTTGCCCTAGTTTCCACTTTTTTTTTTTAATATTTTTAGGGTTCTTTTGTGTAAGAATTTTCGTCCTTGATGCATGTGGAGATGTTGTATACTTATAAGGAACAAATTAGGTCAAGAATTTTGGGCTTGGGTGAAGAAAATTAGGTTGCTTTGGAATGAAGTTTTCTCCTTTCTATTTTGGTAAAATATTTGATATTAGGACCTTCTCCTTTGGTGTTCACGAAATTGGGATCCATATTATGATCATAAACATCAAAATCTCATCCCAAAATAGTCCTAAGATCAAATATTTGATTTTTCAATATTTATTCTAATTAAAATTGAATTTAAATAAATTAAATTCAATAAAATATAAAATAAATATAAAAAAATCAGAATATATGACTTATGGGTCGTGGATTATCTCATGATTAAGTTTGGGTTAGAAAAATATGGGGCATTTGAAAAAAACTTAAGTTTTGGTCATTATTTGCCTTATACACCTCCTCAAATTTGCCCAACTTCAACAATGCATAACTCTCTCAATTTTTATCCCATGTATGTGTTCTTGGACTTTTTAGAAATTTTAGAGTGTCCTCTAACTACTCCTTTTGGTCCCGTGTCCATTTGGTCTTCCATGTTCAAGTTATGAGCTTTTGAAAAAAATTGACTTTTTGTTTTTTTAAAGGACCTGTAATGTCTTGGCTCATATCTCTCAAATGAAGCATTTTTGAACTTGTCTTGTGAAACACAAAGTTGTAGGGAATTGAATTTCTTTCATAATGAGCTTTGATTGGGAAATTTTGATGAAGCATGTGAAAGTTATGGCTGGTCAAAGTACAATTTACTTTTCCTACAAAAAACCTTAATTTAGTAACTTCTGATTCTTGATGAATTTGAGGTTTCCTTGATGAATCATGATCAACCCTTGATCAAATGATGAATCTTACTTCATAATCTTGATTTTGATCAAAAACCTTGAAGTTTGACTGTATGTTGACCACCATTGACTTTTTGACCAAGTTAATCGATTTTTGATTATTTGAGCAGTTGACTGACCAAACTTGTAGGACAAGCCTTGAAACTTGACATGAGGATTCTATGAAGTATATAGGACACCATGAAGTCCACTTGAGTCTTTGGAAGTCCAATTTTCTTTGAGAAACTCAAAACCCTAATTTAAAATTCATTGCTTAGGAGGAGGCTTTGTCTGATGAAACTTGGAATCTTTTGAGCAATTGAGGATCTTGTGACCATTAGGAGACCTCTTGAGACATATTGTCTTAAAGATGTGAGGGAAAGTTTTGGGGTACAACAGCATGTTTGCCCTCAATCCGAAATTGAATTAACATACTTGCAATTAATTTTATCTTTGCAAAAATGTTTATACAGGAGGTGAAGAACTCTAACCCCACAAACCCTATGGTTTATTATTGATTCAAACACCTCCAAATCTTTGATCAAAGCTTAATTAAGTCACCAACAATGCTGCTACAATCCACATGTTCTTGATTCGCTCGGCCGGATTATCCTTAGCACGCACTTGTTGAACCCAAGATTCCTGAACACAATTCACCATCTCTTGCTACTCCATTGTAAGGAAACCACATTGTCCCAAGACCTTCACTTGGTCGAATCCGTGTTAACGTGATCTTGTCCAAAACCTTCAAATCCCAATGATCTTGAAGGAAAACCCCACCATGATTTTCTTATTTGAAACACACAAAGATTCCAGCCCAATATTCTTGCTTACACTAACCTAATTGGACGTTATCAACCCTAATATAAATGGTCACCCAATCAAAAAATGGTTATATGTAATTTGATTATGTGTAATGCATAGAAGAAAGGTTGAAGATGATGGGAAAACTTTGTAATTTTGGTTCCGTATAGGTAATTCACTAGTACCTTACTAGAAAAGGTGTATGTGTGTGTGTGTATATATATATATATATATATATATATATATATATATATAAGTATGGGAAATAATGAGCAAAAGGAATGCAATTTGTTGGAGAAAATGAATTTTTTTAGATGAAATATCGTATGTGTTAGCCTATCAAAGTAATAGTGTTGACCTAAGTGAGGCGATATATGGACAAAGGCTACATGCTTTAATATTGATCCATGGGAGTCGACCTGAAATTATGTGTCAACATATAATGAAGCTGAAACTTGTATAGGTCGGCCTATATACGCGTGTGTCGACCTGAAATGACTTGACCATCCAAAAACATGTTTTTCAATGCAGTTATGATGTAAACTCCTTTTCCAACTCACTTGAATGCTTCCTAATACAAAGATGCTCATCTAGAATGGAGGATATCATCCAATATACATAACCCTACATTATCCTAGTTTTGACATCACTCAAAATCCGAAAGCACTCACACATTTGCTCGTGAGCCTCAAAATAGCGTTGCGGCTCCTCCTTACTCATCGTCGCAAGATTCTTCGATTCCTTAATTGCTATAACTACATTATCAAATCTTGGTGTTAAAGAACACAAGATTTTCGCTACAACATACTACTTCGTGATTGTTTCTTCGTATGCCTTCACGTGATTCATTAATCGAGTGATCTTCGTTGTGAAATCGTTGATTGTCTCCTTTTCTTCCATTTGAATCAACTCAAGTTGATGTTTGTAAGTTTCTAACCTTCGTCTTATTAACCCCTGTATATGCCTTCTCTAAGATCTCCCAAGCTTGCTTTGACGATTCGCAATCACCAACTTTTTCAAAGTTGTCACCATATACACATTGATGGATAAAAAATAACGCCTTGAAATCTTTCTTTTTTTCTTCCTTATGTGTTGCTTGTTATGCATTCGTTGCACCTTGGATAAGGGGAGTCACTCTGTTCTTGATCACTTCAAGAATATCTTGGTAGTCAAACAACACTTTCATTTGCTTACATCATTTGTTGTAATTATTCGCATCAATTATAGGTAGTTTGTATGGATTATTTCATTAGAAACATAATTTATGTTGCACATTAGATGTTTGTGGATCAGAATCAAGCTCTTGATACCAAATATTGAAACTTTGAACTATAAACACTAATAAAAAATTTGTTTTTAGTGACCGATAAATTTATATCACTGTAACCACCGAATTAACCATAAAAATTTAACAATCATGATTTAGTGACCGATTCATTACTTCGACCTATGTCAGCACCCACTTAAAAAGGTCCAACAAATAAGGCAGTTTGAATGTTCCACAAAAACAATAAGCACCATCGGATCAAAGACATAAAAGAACTAAGAGCATGTCTTTCTTGAGGCACATGTCCTCAAAGATAAGGTTGTAGGAACTTAAACTCTAAAATCCAACTATAAAACCATTAGAAAACCTCAAGTACATATTATTTTATAACCTTAAATATCTATTATACCCCACCCACCAAACTGAATAGCAGAAGTATAAACAATACTCCTGATTTACCATCAAATTCAAATTCAAATACCATCAAATTCAAATTCTTTTAAACTACATTGACCTTCTCAAAATCAAAATATAAATTTAATTAGTTTTAAAACTCTTTAAGAAAGTTATGAATTTGAAAATGCTAACTTTTTAGTGTCAGAAAACCTATCCACCATCTGCAAACATTATAAGATGGGCTAAATCTGACTAGGTAAATTTGGTGGTGTGTCACCATGACTTGTTATTAGCCTATATCAGAATCAGATGAATCAGACTTCATTCTATTTGGACCCCATCACCATGTGCAAACTCAGACCCACCCACCTGATTTCTTCCCAAGATTATGTCGATTATTTTATATCATGCCATGCATTTCACTTACATATATTAATAATCATCCTCAATTTATAGGCTATAAAAACAATGTACCAAACATCAAATTCATTAACCAACAAGAGTCCAAACATCAAATATATAGTGATATATCGTACATACATTAAAAAGACTGAACGATATATCATAAAATAATAACTAGTTTGATAATGTGAACGTGATGAATTTTATGAAATGCAACATGCATTGGGATTTTCATCACTGAATAGTTGAGGTGGTGGTGGCATTCGTTCAACCACATAGTATGGTTGGTAATAGTTATAGTGCATCATCCTCTTCATCATCCCTTCCTCATCATCAACTCCATTCTCAACTTCTTTACTTTCTCTCTTGTTATCTTCTTCACCACCCTCTTCTTTCTTTTCTTCTGGTTTAGCTTCTTCTGCTTCAGCTGGTTTCTTTTCTTCTTTCTTTTCTGGTTCTGGTTCTGGTTCTGGTTCTGGCTGTGGAACTATTTTGGCTTGCTTTTTGGTTCGTCTATAGACATATTCCACTAAACTGTTTGCATCCATGGTTCCTGTCACAGTAACCTTCCCTGTGCTATGATCCGTCTCCACTTTTTGGACTCCTACATTAATTAACAAATACTCATTTTCATATCACATGCATAACTAACATCTAAGGGTGTTCTTGGTTCAAGAACTGCACTGAACCAAACCACATTAATGGTTCAGTTCAGTTTTCGGTTACCACTTTAATAGAAATACAGTTAACTGTTAAAACGGTTTCAGTTCGTGGTACCTCTCATTTTGAGTATCTTCTCCTTGAGTTGCTCAGCACAGGCCTCACAGTGCATGTTTACATTAAGTTCCACAGTAACTGGTTCACTAACCTGGAACAGAAAACCAGTTAATTAATTATTCATTAACTATCTAAATTAGAAATATTTTAGCTTTTTATTTTTGGAATCAGAAGTTAGACCTGAGAAGTAACAACTTCTGGTATAGGTTCTCCTTCTGCTTCAGGCAATGGAGATATAACTTTGGACATTCTCTTTGTTTTCTTTGTTATGGTATTGCAGATTGCTTGAGGCTCCACTATTCCCTTTATCAATACTTCATTTTTAGCCATATCAATCACCACTCCCTCAACTCCTATTAGAACATAAACACAAATGAAAATTAATGAATGCTCATGCATGACATGTGGATTGTGGATTAAGTAATCAAAAGCAACAAGATGGATTATACAAATAAGAACCTCTAATTTTCATAATATATTTCTCGATTTTCTTTGCACATCCCATACAATGCAAGTCTACAAACAACACACACGGAGATGGTGGTTTAGGCTCTTTTTCCTCCTCTGGTTGCTCTTCTTTCTTCTCTTCTACCGGAGTTTCCTCTGGCTTCGACTCTTCCTTGGGTGGTTCCTAATTCAAAGAATAAAAATTATAGTCTGCTGTATCACCTCAAAAATATGTAAGCAAAAATGAAGGCTTACCTGTTTCACTTCCTCACCCATTTGCTATATGAATAGAGAGAATAAGAAATATGAATCAAATTAGTATTCAAAGTTATTTGAGGAGAAAAGGGACCTAAGCATACAAGATGAAGGCAGTTATGTCATAAGAAATGTGTTTTGTAGGAGTGTAGATGTCTAAGTGTAAGGTGGTTGATTAGCAGCATATAAAGCTAAATTGTTATTCCACAACACATGTTGTGTTACAAAGAAACTCTTAGTTTAATATTTCTTTTGGAATTCTTTTCAAACTTTAAGGTTGATGGAAGAAAGGAGGGAAACAATTGAAGCATGGTTACTAGATTTATAGACAAAGAGAGGGATGTTAATGGTAGAAAGGTAATGTAAGGGAAGAGAGAGGAAATTAAAGAGAGGTTTGAAAATGATAATAGTGTCATTATCCACCGACTGAGTAGATTTTTCATGACAGGGTGATGTGTCATTGAGTCACACATGCATGGCATGTGTGTAAAGTGTAGTTATTTTATTGGGACAACCTGGACAACTATGTAGTTTTGTGGATTACCTTACTACTTAGGTATGGATCTTTGATTTTTGTCCAACAAAAAAGGTATATGTGGGGGATCTTTGATGTGGACATCTTTGTGAGTTTGCTTTATTTTTATCTATCTTTTAACTATTCCTTCATTGTATGCTAACTAGTGTGATGGATTGGTTTGGTAAGTTTCTTATTCAGTCATGTAACAAAGCCAAAACCAGGACCTGTAATTTGATTCTTTCTATACTGTCACTGATTGTTCTCAACAGTTTTGAAAAGCTTTTTGAGTTCTTTAATGCATACTAGTACACTTGACGTGGAGATGACTCGACCATCATGTAAAATGTGAGGGTAAAATGGGGTTGCTTTTAACATGGAAAAGATAACTTATTCAGAGATTCTATATAAATGTGTGGTCCTTTCTTCTGTTAGTTTTGTTTGGTAAAAATGAATTTGGACGGTTGCATTTGGAATGCTATCATTCTGAACCATGTATTACTATTTCTTGGTACAAAATGTGTTTGTTCAACATATTAAGTGATATTTCTCATCTGAGTCGGTTTTTGTATGGATGAGTTACGTCAAATTCTAATATTAAGTATGAGCGTATTCACTATCATTAAAATACAAAATCGAATAAAATAATTTGGAAGAATGCACATAATATTATCATTTGAACTCTTGGCTTACAACCATTTGCTCATCAGTGTCACACTGTCATGTGGGCATTGCTTTGTTAGGAGACACTGTCACATTATATTGAGCTTAAGAAACAATCATCAGATTCCATGTGTCCACTCTATTATTTACTTTAAGTTAAAAAAGCTAAGCAAAACTGTTCATAAAGAAATTGTTACGAGTCCCACATTGAACAATATATGACCTGAACATGTGGTTATAAGTGAGAGCAATCTTCACCTTAAAAACTAGTTTTGTAGGGTTGAGTTAAGCCCAACCCACACATTCTAATATGGTATCAGAGCCCACCCACCATTTAGTTTCACGCTCCAGCCAGTTTTGTAGGGTAGACTTAACGAGATAATGGACATAACGGAACTGTAGACATCAGTTTTCTGTCAATATATGCAAACCATGCAATATTCTTGAATTTTGCTTTTCTTGTTTGTAGTGTGCACCATGTAAAATGTGGCTGTGAGTGTTTTTTATCAGTAAAATAAATTATGATATATTATTGAATTACACTTTAGCCAGTAGTATAATTTCAAATATTCATCTAGAATAAGTAATCTACGATCCCTGTCGTACGAGAAGAAATATACACTTTCCTTGTATACGCGGAATCTTAAGTTCATATGTGTCATATCGGTAATGATAAAAAGAGTTTTACTAAATACTATGCTCACTTAAATACAACTCAGCGACAGCAGTGTGCAGAGCTGCTCCAATTGAAAGAACTTCCTCATCAAGAAAGAAATAAGGAGAGTGTGGGGAGTGAACTGATCCTACTTTCTCATTTTTGATTCCAATGGAAAACAATGTTCCAGGAATCACTTCTTGATAATACGCAAAATCTTCACCTGCCATCACCTTCTTTGCTTCATGGACATTGTCTGGACCAAGCAGAAGTCGGCCAACTCTATCGACGTGTAGATGTAAATCTTTGTCGTTGTCAACAGCAGGATAAGGTGGGCGGTCTTTTTCCATGAAATCAACATATGCTTTACATCGATGTACACTTGCTTGTCCTTCAATAACCTGTAATTATTCAACAATATCTGGTATTAAAATCTATGGAGCAGAACTACATAAGCATTAAGTTAACTATACAATCTTCTGTTACCACCGACGGAAACTTAAACTAATGAACGGAAAAGAAGAAGCACTAAAATTTAGCCAGTAAAACAGAAATACTAATGATACTCTAATCTATACCTCTTTTAATCTCTGTCTGAAGTGGTACATGCTTTCAGTTGTCTGGCTCCTTAGAGTACCTCCAAACTTTACATAGGGTGGGATCACGTTTAACGCGTTCTCTCCTTTGACATAAGTAATCGACAGCACCTATGGCCGAAATATGATGATGGTCAGATATCACCATGAAATCCAAAATGAAGTTAAACTAACTTTTCTCAGCATAGTTAAATCGATAATTAAATGGATAAATCTTAGTTAGTGAAAGTCAAGATCAAGAGTAACACATACTTGACTGTGAAGAGGATCAATTTCCCTTGAGACAAGCTGTTGCAAGGCCAATATTGCAAATGATGTAGCCAGCACTGGATCTACAGTCAAGTGCGGGAATGCAGCGTGACCACCTACTCCTACAATTTTTGCTTCAAAGATACATCCAGCAGCTGTAAAAGGACCTGGAATCGATGCTATGGCTCCGGTAGATGTCGTAGCATCAATATGAAGAGCGAAAATAGCTTCAACATCTTGAAGAACTCCTTCTTTTATCATTTGTGAGGCACCTTTAGCTCCCTCCTCTGCAGGTTGGAAAAGAAGCCTCACAGTTCCCTTTAACATCAATAGCAAAGAGTATGGGGTCAATCTTCAAACAACATATTTAACTTTTGAGGAGTTATGCAAGTGTTATCAGAACATCAAGCACCTCAACAGAAGAAAACATCTACTTACATCTTTCTGAATCTGTGATTTGACACTAGGCAAAAGATAATTCAATTGTTAAAATAGTAACATCTATATTTGTGCAAATCTACTTTATCTGAACTTTTTACAATTGATGCAGTTCAAATATCACTAACTGTTTATGAACTTAGGATGAGGCAATTCACATAGTTAGAGAAAACCCAAACAAACAGTTAGTTAACTTAATTACAACAACAACCAATCCGAATCCCACTAAATGGATATATGGATTATCTTTCACTATAATGTTTTATTTAGAGCCATACTTTTATCTAAATCGTTAATCTTGAAATTTTTGTTAATGACTTTTCTTATAGTTTTTTGAAGTCCTCCTCTACCTCTAGTTATTTAATTTCTCTCAATCTCATTTACTCTTCTTACCATAGAACTTACAGATCTTCACTCTACATACTCAAACCACATAAGTCTATTTTTCACCATTTTTTCTTCTATAGGTGTTACTCCCAATACTCTCTCTAATATTGTCATTTCTAATCTTATTTTATCTGATCTTGCCACACATCCAACACAACATCCTCATCCCTACTACACTTTATTCTCGTGTTGATTCTTAACCGTCCAACATTATGGCCCGTACAACATTGCAGAGCTTACCGCAGTCCGAATATGTCCAATAAAATTTCTCTTCAGCTTGAGTGATACCTTTGTGTCACATAAAACCTCTACAACCCTCCTTCATTTCAGTCACCCAGTTTGAATTCGATGATTTACATTCCCTTCTATTTCTCTATCATTTTGTATTACGGACCAAAGATATTTAAACCACATAACTTGTGAATGATATGGTCTCCAACTTTCACCTCTAGGTTAGAAACACTTCTCTTTTTATTGAACTTACATTCCATATACATCGTCTTACTTCTTCTTAAACAAAAGGCATGCGTTTCTCAAGCTTGTCTCTAACCCCTCATTTAAATCCTTCTTCAACTCTTCAAGTAGAATTATATCATTTGTAAAAAGCATGCATCTCGGTACTAGCTCTTGGATGTATTATGTGAGTATATCCAAAATTAACGTAAAAAGGTAGGAGTTCAGGGTTGAACCTTGATACAAATCTATTGTAATGGGGAAATCGTCTACCTTTGTACCTTGTGTCTGCACACTAATTAATATCCCTTCGGACATATTTTGAATAGCTCGGATATATGTAATTCTAAGCCCTATTTTCTTTGTGTCTTTTCATAAAATCACTCCTCTATCATAAATCTTCTCCAGAAAAAAACTAAAGAAATAGTAACTCAAGAAAGGAAAATCAAACATATTAACTAATTAACCCGAGTTAAAGTTAACTAATTTAGAGGAAAATCAAACATAGTAACTCAATAGTTAGCCAATTCAGCTTTTGGGCAATATTCAGGAAAGCACACAAAAAGGTTATTTATTGATCAGTAAGCTGTAGAAGATAAAAACAAGTAGAGAATACCAAAGCTCTGAAAACTAAGTTCCTAAAGGGAAAGTCTACTGATAAAACCAAGTTATAAGAATGCAAAGGTTGAACTAATAATTGAAAACAAAAACATAAAACAAGAGTAGAAAGAAACAGATAATTTGAAAAGAACCTTAATCTTATCTTTGCGCTGATTAAGCAACTTTGCAGCCCCAAGTAGCATAGTAGCATGAGCATCATGTCCACAAGCATGCATTCTGCCATCAATTTTGCTCTTGTATTCCCACTCAACAAGCTCCTAAACAAGCATCACCAACACCAAATCAAAATAGTCCGTGCTAAAAATTGAACCAAACGCACGCAATAGAAGCTAAATTGGTGTAACCTGCAAGGGAAGTGCATCTATATCAGCACGAATAGCGATTATAGGAGGAGAACCTGAACCAATTTGTGCAACTACACCAGTTTTGGCAACTGGGTATGTATATGGTATGCCAAGTTTGTCAAGTTCACTGCGGATTAAAGCACTTGTGTTGTGTTCTTGGAAAGCCAATTCTGGGTGTTGATGAATCTTCCTTCTCACTGAAACCAACCAATCCTTTTCCTTTTGGGCTGAACTTAGAATCTGTTTAGCATAAGCATCATCCTCATCAAGCTCACACCTCACCACAGTTGAAATGCAGGAAAGAAACACAACAAACACATGAATGGCTGCCATCAAATAATATCACTTCTCTCAACACTCAAACTCTTTCTCTGTCACAATTTTTTTCCTTTTTTTTGTCCTTTCCAAACTTCTAAGCCACTGGTTGACCCTAGTTTATCATGGATTCTTATTTTATTTTTTTGACCATGAAATATATCAGAAGATACCGACAAAGTTATTTTAAATTTTAACACAAATGACAAATAGTTTGAGTAAAATATTAACCACACGTGCAAGCTCAAATGGTATGGGTGATTTCAAAGAGTTAGTACTATTAATTAGTTATTTTGGTTTGGTGCAATGTTCTTTTTCGTTTGGTTGAGTTGTGATTTTCGTTAGTTTGTTATATGACAATATCCAAGACTATTTTGAAGGTTAGATACTTTGATGTAGGAAGGAAAAACAGAATTTGTTAGGAGGATACCTATGTCTAAGAAAGATACCTATATTAACTGTCCTTTAATTGAGTGTGTTCCACCATGGACATGGTAGATTTTTATAAAAAAGGACATTAAAACAAAAGATGTTATCATATCTATTCCTATCCACCTCAAGGACGTGGCTGTGATGTAGGGTATGATGTATCATTCACTTTTGGTGTGAAAATCTCTCGAATTTGTTCTTTAGAAGGTCGAGATTAAAGGGTATTATATGAACTTCAAGTTTCTACAAACGATACTAATGTTTCGGTTGACCTCAAGTCTACATCATTACGATTACGAGGTATTATCCGTTTTAAGTGTGCGAAGTCTCACGGTTTATCATTTAGAAAAGACGTTGTGAGGTTAGGTGTACGAGTGTTGTATATAAACTACTTTTAGTCTCGATTCCCAAGTAATATGGAACTATTTTGGTCAGTTCAAGACAGTTGCTCCCTAGGTGAGGCTAAGGAGTAGGTGCAAGCGTGTGGGACC
Source organism: Lathyrus aphaca (assembly GCA_963966055.1). Taxonomy (NCBI): domain Eukaryota; kingdom Viridiplantae; phylum Streptophyta; class Magnoliopsida; order Fabales; family Fabaceae; genus Lathyrus; species Lathyrus aphaca. The sequence continues at coordinate 115,475,030 of OZ014524.1, read as the reverse complement.
GACCCTTCCTTCTAATACCAATGTTCCGGTCGATCTCAAATTTGAATCATTGCGGCTACGAGATATTATTTGCTTTGGGTGTGAGAATCCTCACAGATTTTTCCATCTGAAAAGGCGTCTCGTTGGGTTGGGGAGTGTTGGTGTTGTATATAAACTACTTTTAGTCTCAATTTCTAAATAGTGTGAGATTATTTTGACCATCCTAAAACACTTACCCCTCAGTCAAAGGTTAAGAAGTAGGGTGCGAACGTCGAGTTCCTACAAACGGCATCACTGTTTCATTAACGAACCAAAAATATATAGCCAAGTGATGGAAAAAAGTCTTGGTATGGTAGAGTGAGTCTCTGATACGGTGGTGACGGGATGAATATGCAAGATTAACACTTCAACGTCCAAAACAATGAATGAACAACAATGAAGAGAAATAAGTTATAGTTAGAACATATTTTTTAATCTCGTGTAAAATCCCATATATGAAAGGCAATCAGACGATGGTGGGTGCATTGTAACTTCAAAACCTCGTGACTTTGATTGGGTCTGTGACAGACCAAGAACAATAATATCCAAGATTATGACAACTTTCCTAAATTCAAACAACGGATTTTCATCACTAGAAGAACGGGTTATACCTACATTGGATCTCAATGTTCCTTGTGCGGTTTTGACACCCATAGGTAGATTTTCAATAATCCAAGTTAAGTTTTAATGGGCATCAATTTATTACAGGATTCATTTACATTGCCTCTTCCTAAATGGACGGAAGAGTGCTCAATGGATGCTTATCTAGGCTATTTCAAAATGCAACTTTTATTCATCCCTTGTATCAAAATGAAATGTGAGAACAAATTTAAAAGGTGAAACTGAAAGAGAACTTAGAATGAAGAAACTGTTTAAGCTTAATATACAATAACAGAGTCTACAGACTAGCCAACTGAGTGACAGTGGGCGATAACATATTATACACCAACTACATATATGCACAAGCGCATATATATTCAGTTATCAACAAATCTAAGAAAATTATAAACCCTACATGCCTCCCCTCAACTGGTCTAAAAAAGAAATGGAGACAAATTACAAAGGAATGATCTGCAAGCAGTTCAAAATTTAATACATCCCCATATGTTAGTAAAGGCTACTAATGAAACAAGTACAGAGGCAGAAACTACAAAAACGGAAGACCACAAGGCGCAGTTGGAGGAATTCTTTGATCTGAAAGGCGCCCGCACCCTTCCTAGCAATACAGAAATATTTCTATGGACAACTGACTTAGATGCCTTCCTCTTCTTATATGTGTGATTAGTTACAGTAGAACTCTCATCATCAGCAGCATGGTTTTCTGCAGCTTTCTTCTCCTGCAAAATAGAAACAAGCGTCACAACACATGCAGAGAGACAAACTCTTAGTCATCTTGCAAACAAAATATGAAAATACATTTCTTACCACTGTAGTGATTGGTTTTGAACTATGCTGTTCTTGTTTACTACTCTTGTTTGAGCCATGTCCCATATTTGCTATGCGAATTCTCCTTTCAGCAAGACCTTGAATCGAATTTGGCTTTAACTGTTCGTTTCGTGCAGGTCGGGCCCTTCTTATGATTCCAGTTTCACCACTTATAAATGTATTATTATAGTTTCTTGGTTGATTGTAAGCATTGATGTTGTACACTTCACCATAATTAACATCAGATGGAAAAGTTGTCTGGAAATTGTTTTGTAATAATACAACATTGCTTTTTTGATCATCACCATTATAGTCAAAGGAGTGGAAAAATGATGGTGTTGTCGCAAAAGGAATCCTTCTGTCTATTACCTCGTGAGGATAAGCAGCTTGCGTACACTGTACCGTAAAAAGAAAATAAGATTTATATTATAAGGTAGACACGACAAAATCATGTTTAATTCTTAGAGCTGCCACTGGAGATTAGGCAACTACTTCAGGTTATTATTAACATGGCAAAACCTGCTCAGATTGACACAACAGTAAATAGCGTTGGAGCTGTTACTTACAGTCATCATATTGGCTACTTCTGCGTCTGAGTCGCTTCCTGAACCATTGTCCTTAACCATTGTCAAGGGGGTGACATTCTGCGGGTAACTACTGGACTCCTCACAGGGAATTTGATCCCAATTGAGATTTGAATCTAAAAAGTCTGAAATATTTATCTCATTGGTACCATATTGAAGCCCACATTGACCGTCAGATTCACTGTTTGCTTGATAATCAAATTCAGGTGGCATATGTGTCAAAACTGGCGAGAATAACCTGTCGTCTAATAATAGACCATCTTTCGGGTTATAATATATGTCAAAGTTCAATGCTTGATCCTCCTGCAGGAAATATCAAGTATAAAATCAGGAGAATGAAAATAGTGATAATATATTATAGCTCAGTAAACAGTTAATCAATCTAACCTCTGCAGCTAGTTTTTCAATTTGTTTTTGAATATCATGAGCATCATTTCCGTCACTATGGCAATCAACTGAGTTTATAGCGTTGGATATTGTTTCCTCGTAGATATCGGGGATAACAGCCAGATGCTTATCCTCCTCCGTGACCTGTGATGTGGATGCCGTAATAGGAGCTGGATTAGATTCTATTTCTTCTGGAGAGTAATTGGCAGCCATAGGAGCTGAATTCGTCTGCTCCACTTCACCACAGTTTGATGCTTCAATGCTCTCATCGTTTTTCTTAAATAATCGACAGAGAACATATGGACTCTGATACAAATCCAAAAAAAGAAGCAATTAACATTTTAGTAATTGTTATCGTATTCATACAGAAATTCCTTAGCTAACTCTAAAAACAAGAGAATAGAACCAACCTGTCCTGGGTTGGTACCATCAAGCTCCTGCAGGGTGGGACGATACTCGTGCATAACCCAATTAGTCCTCTTTCCTTTAGGTGCACGGCCGCTGTAGAAAACTAAAGTCTTCTTCATTCCAATCAAGAGGGTTCCAGACTTGATTTTCCTATCCTTGCCTGTTGCCTTCCAATATCCATGATTAGTTGCTCTGTTCAATCGATGTCCGTTTGGATACTTTCGATCCTGTGGACAGAAGAAGAACCACTCTGGATCCTTGTTTCGTATCACTGACAAATCTACAACAAACCCAACCCATATAAAAAAAAATCAGCCAAAAGAAAAACAATTCAACACATCTATTTGTTACTCAAATCACCAAAAATCCTTAAACAACAAAAACAGTCTAAATCCTTTTTGCATAAACAGTTTAATCAAAAGCTAATAGCATAAGTGCTTATCATATAAGTGTTTATGCATAAGTTAGTTCTATTAAATAAAGTCAAATTATTCACATATAAGCTGTAAGTTGTTTTTATAAGGAGTAAATAAGAGCTTATGAAAATAAGCTAAAAAGAACTTAGAACTATGAGATAAATCAACTTTACCGATTCAAGAATTCAAGAGAAGATTATGAGTGAAAAAAGAAAAGAAAAATACCAGGCATATCCCAGGGTTCCCATTTGCAGACATCAATTTCTCGTATAACCCAAACCTCATCACCATTTCCATTGATCTTGGAACGTAGATAGTAATCAATAAGTTCCTCGTCGGTAGGTCGGAATCGGAACCCTAACGGTAGCGAATTCAGAGACAACACCGCCGTACCATCATCAAGCGATGGAACACAGGCAAGAGAACCCATAACATAAAAGTAAAATTAAAATTAAAAAAAGAAAGAAAGAAGGTTTGAATGGATCCTTGATGAAGTATTATAAAGAAATGAAAGCGATTCAGAAACTAAGAATCATTGGAATAATTCAAAGGATTTAAGGATGTGGATGTGATGTTCCATAGCTTCTTTTTTTATCTCTTTTAATATTTATGATTATGATTTATGGAATGATGATAATAATATTAAGGAAGAACAAAGAAAGTTAGTTTCAGTGTAAGATAGTGTTGTTGTGTGCTGTGTAGTGAATTACGTTACGTAGGAGAGAAACCGCGTTTAAATCCATCGTATATCCCGTGTTCGATTTTTCACCCTTGCTTTAACATGAAACTACTAAAATGCCACTATATGTCCTTGTTATGGAAAGCGTTGAGGGGAAGGAATGTTGAGGGGTAAATATGGGAATGAAAAGTTTGGGATGGTTGGTCAGAAGAAGTGTGTAAGAGGGGAAAAAGGACATGTAGTTATGCAAATGAGAGTGAGGCACGTGGCAGCGGAGTTGCACGATGGAGCCTCGGTTTACTTGGTGATTAAGAAAACTATACTCGACAAGTCGACAAATAGTGTATGTATTGCTTTTTTTCTAATGTTGATTAAAAGTAGTTTAATTTACTAACGTAATGTCTCATTGTTAATATCAATATCGATGATAATATTTTTAATAATATGAGATGATTTAAAGTAGTTAACGAGTGTATAAATATGAGATGAAATCATATGTTTGTGGCTTATATTTTTGAATTTTAATATAACATATAATTTAGAAACACATTTGTTCAATCATATATATTACATTCAAATAATTCATTATCTTTAACTTCACCTCACCTCATGTAGTGGAAGGAGAATTGCAATAATGTGATTAACCATCTCAATATTGAACCATTTTTAAGAAAATCAAGATTTCAATTCCCATCTCCTTTAAGTGCATCTAGTTGTTATGTTGAAGTTCAATTATCAAGTCAAAAATTGACTCTCATGCCATCCCTAGGTTTTTAAATGATATTCTTCTGAAATTTGTCCTAGGCATTCGTTAGTGTTGCTTACAACCACCTAGGTGGGTATAAAAATTATTTAGTGTTTACCTAATCAGAAGGATCTTTCAGGTGCTGAGCAACGAACGTGACGGTTGATTGAGAGAATGTGGGGTATACCTGCAAGACACTCCGATGCTTAAGTGAATATGGGTACATAAGTAGAATAATAGTAGGTTTGTAGACAGGGATTTTCGACGCCATGAAAATAAAGCTCAAAATGATGTACTTCGACTAGAAAAGAGAAGATGTTTCAGAAATTAATTTCGACCGAATAAGACAAAGAGGATGTTTTTCGACGCTTTCGACCAAGCCAGATGAAGAATGTGTTTTTCGACGTTTCGACAGAGTCAGATAACTGTGTTGTTTTTCGACAAGTTCAACAACCTTGAAAGGGTGCGACGTTTCGACACAAAGAAGAGATTCAAAATTTAAAGATTTAGACGTTTGAAAGAAGGACGCGTGGAAGCGTTTGGCGGAAAGAAGACATGCCGAAGGCCAAGTATCATAGTTTTAGGATTTGTATGTTAGTGACAGTTATTTTATTTATGTATAAATAGAGTAGTTCTTGTCAGAAATCGTGTGTGTGAAAATCTTGTACAAATTTCTTGTAAAATACTCAAAGTACTCGTGTGTGAGAAAAGAGTCTTGTTCTGGAAAATGTACGTGTGCAACACCAATTTACCTTATCAAGTTTAATAAAATTCCAAGTTATTTACCATTCATTTATATTTACAAGTCATTTACTTGTTCTTTGCCATTTACTTTATACATTGCCAAAATTTACTTTCTTTAAGTTTTTCGTCAATCTCTTCACTCTTGTACTTAGCCATATGAATCATACATAAAGAACCAAATAAAAGTGAAATCACAAGATTATTAGAGTTATAATTTCTATAAAATTGCGCTTATGTCTTAGGATTTGTATGGTTGATCTTGCAAGTAAATCAATTTACTGTTAATTGGAAAACCAGAGGTTGTTCGTCAAAAACTATTGCGAACAAATTGGCACACCCGGTGGGACTTTAGTGCAAAATTTAAAAGATATCATAATCACTCTTAATCAAAAAGGTTGTACTTCATTGTATGATTCTAAGAAGCGGTAAATTAGTCGTAACCGACGTAGAAAGACCTAAACAAACAAGAGTAAGAAGAATGGTGAGTGCGCCAAATAATTCAATTGAAAAAATTCAAGTGTCTAGCCCTACCCCTTCGATAGGGGAAATACGGGGTCAATCTTTGTGTTAGAGGTTATGCCTTCATCAGCAGGGTCTACACCAGCGTTTCCAGTATCTCAAAATGCGCCTAGTTTCTCCACCTTGGGACACCAAAGACCCATAGGGACATCTCCTCCCATAGGAAATGCTCATAGGCCTTTTGCGACAACTTTTATCATGCCTCCATATAATAGGGAACAACCCTTTGGAATGCCAACTTCAACGATGGCAAATTTGCAGAATGTGTCATCATTGTATTCTGACTCCAAGGTAAATATGTCTTCCCCATTACAAGGGTCAGAATCTGGTGAAAACATAGGTAGAATAAATCAATCTCCACCAGGATTTCAAACTTATACGCCAGCGATCACAAATAACTCTTCGCAAATAATTAGACAACAAATGGACGAGAGCAATCATGATATGATCCAAATGTTGACACAACAAATGGGGACAGTGTTTAATCCTCTAATACAAAACACCACCCAAACAAATCAATTGTTGGAAGAACAAATGACGCGCATTGCTAATTTTTTCAGCGTCCCTCAAACTCGACAGGGAGAACAAATAGTTCAAAACCCTAGGGTGGGCGTCGAAGAGGAACCAACAATAAATCAGATACCTTTAGACATTCCTCGGGCAAACCTTAGAAACCAAGAGGAAGTAGTCCAACAGTCTCATGTAGAAATCCTCGTCCAACAAGAGCCTAAGAGGATATTAGTCCAGAGAGGCCAAGACGATGATGATGTGGTGCAACAATGTAATACCCCGTAATTTATTTAATGCTCTGAATAATATTATTTGATATTAATATTATTTCGGATTACTCTAAGAAATTTTAACAGAAATAAATAGAGTAGTCAGCGGGATTTTATTTTATTAACTAATATTAGCTGACTCAGAGGTTTTATAAAATATTAGATTAAGAGACATTTTTTGGATACTCTCTATTTGGACCCGTCAGTAGGAAAAGTTATGTTTTCCTTTAATACATAAGTCTTATTTCTTTTGTTTTGGTACAAAAAAATAGAAATAGAGAAAGAAGGAGAAGAGAGAGAGGAAGAGAAGAAAGAAGAAGAAAAAGTTTTGAAGAAGAAGAGGACTCCTAATCTTATTGCTTCCACTCATTCATTTCAGAATTCAATTTTCTTGCTAGAGGTAGGTTCATAGCTAGAAACTTTTTCTTTTGGTTTTGGTAGAGTTTTTAGGGTTATGAGTTTTAGGACAATTTTATGAAAAATCCTAGAATCGGTAGATTAAACGGTTAGAAATCGATATAAATGCTTGAATATGTTGCCTCTATGTGTAGGAACATTGCTACTATGTTGTTTTGATGATTGCCAATGTTTGGAATGGTTTTGGGATGTTACTGTCATGAAATTTGCATGTTTTGCTGCTGTCAGTGTTCGGTTAACCGGTTAACTGAATCCGTTAACCGATTAACGCGTCTTGAATTTGCGCAGCTGCCTCTGTTTTGATTTGGTTAACCGGTTAACCAAATCCGTTAACCGGTTAACACTGTAAGTATGGGAGAAAATATTTTATTTCCAAACTTTGAAAATCTATAATTTTTTACTCGGTTATCTGATTTCAGTGTTCTTTATATCGATTGAAAGCTAAAATTATGTACTTTCACATGATGCTGAAAAAGATTATGTTTACCTGACTTTTACCCTACTTTTCGATTATACGGTAAAAATGTTAAGTTAGGGAATTGTGAGCTAAAGGTAATAAAATGGTACAACTTGTGAGGTATCTAGGATTCCCTTAGGCTAGTGTGAATTGAGATTTGTATCGCTTTGGGTCCTCCGTAAAATCTTGTATAAGTCTCAATATGGTTACTTTGTGTTTCGCAAGAGCATCTGTAAGGACTTGAAGTACCGGTTGTATATATACGCGGGTGTTGATTTGAGTGGGTTGTCTTTAGTCCCACATGAAGCATCCATAAAGATTAAAGAGAGTGTTATATTGAACCCTTCGTAAGGTCTTGAGTAAGTCTTGAGGTGGGTTGTCTTTAGTCCCACGTGAAGCATCCGTAAGTACTTGAGGTAGATGTTTCACTTAATTTATATTTCGAGAGTTTGTATAGATCTTAGTTCCTTTTGATCCCGTTTTCTTGTGTGAGAATGTTTAGAGCTTGAGATTTTGGAATCAAACCTTTTAGAGCCGAGTGAACTCTAAGATAGGGAACTCACTGAGATGTTTTATCTCACCCCATGTTGATGTTGTTATTTCAGGTACTTCAGGTTCCGCAAAGGGTAAAGATAAGTCTACTTGATTATCTTTGTTGTTTGAGATCTTAGGATCTAGTTCTTAGACTTTTATTTTGTGAACACCTTGTATTATTTATAGCCTTCTGTCTTAGTACTTTATGTCGTAGTGGCTATATTTATGCAATGTGTACTTAAGGACTTGTTGTATTTCAATACCAAACTTAAAATTTATATATGAAAAATATGTTTTGATGTATATCTTTTATATATGGGTATTACAGTTGGTATCAGAGCAGGTCATATCCTCGATCTAGCCTTGGAATATTATAAGTGTTTTCTTCCGTTCATACATGTAATATCGTTGTAGGACTAAATGTTATGCTTATGGTATTGACCCTGATCAACTTAATCATGTTTTGATGACATTTAGGAATATGGCTGGTAGGCGTGGAACTCGTGCTCGACCCAGTGTCACTCCTCCTGGTAACAATCAAGCGGGTGGTGACGGCAATGCTCATATGTTCCAATTCATGTTACAGATGCAGCAGCAACAACATCAGTTCATGCAGGAAATGATGCACCAACTGAATGGGGGTCTTCATCCTCATGTGGTTGCTCCTGAAGCTGGTGATGGAACATTCCGCTTCATGGCTCTTTGATGTAATCTCTTCGACCAAATTCATCATCCATGTTGCTTGACATGCATAAAAAGAAGCGGTTATGTACTCTGCTTCGCATGATCACAATGACACTACTGGCTCTTTTCTCGAACCCCAAGCAACTGGTGCACCACCTAACATAAACACATATCCAATTGTGGATTTTCGATCCTCAACATCACTACACCACCTTGAGTCAATGTATCCAACTATCTTGCATTATTTTTCTTCATCAGCTGCAGGAAACAAAATGCCATAGTCGAGAGTTCCTTTCAGATACCTTAGTATCCTCTTCGTCGCTGCTAGATGTGATACATTTGGCCTTTGAATGAATCTACTCATCATACCAACACTGTATGCTAAATCAGACCTTATGTGACAAAGATATCAAAGTGACCCAATAAGTCTTCTATATTGAGTTGGGTTGACATCATCCTCAACTGAATCTTTCGACAGTTGCAATTTGGGATCAGCTGGAGTCAAAGTTGGGTTGCAATCTCGCATTTCAATTCTCTTCAGTATTTTGTCTGCATATCTTCTTTGGTGCATCATCAAACCTCTACCACTCTTGTAGAATTCGATGCCAAGGAAATGTGAGAGATTTCCCAAGTCTGACATTTCAAACTCCTCATTCAGGTCATATTTGAAATCTTTGATCTCCTTCTTGCAACTTCCTGTTATGAATAAATCATTAACATAGAGACATAATATAAGAAATTTGTCATTGCTTTTTCTTACATACACTTCATGCTCAGTTTATCACTTCATAAATTCCTCATCCCATTGAGATATATCTATCATCTTGTTCCAAGCTCTTGGAGCTTACTTAAGTTCATACAGGGTTTTGTGTAACATGTACATCTTTCTTTCTTCGCCTTGTTTCACAAACCCAACTAGTTTTGCAACATAAACTTCTTTGTCTAAGGGGCCATTGAGGAATACACATTTCACATCCATCTAACATGTGTGCCAATTGTTCATGTTCACTAGACCAATAACCAACCAGATTATTTTGATCCTAGCAACCGGTGCAAAAACTTCGTCGAAGTCGATTCCATCCTTCTGAAGAAACCATTTCGCCACAAGTCCCACCTTGTATCGAGTCACTTCCCCTATAGGATTCAGCTTTACCTTGTATACTCACTTCACATTAATTTCCTTTTTGCCTTGAGAAAATTCGACAAGTGACCAAGTGTTGTTGACTTCGATTAACTTCATCTTCTCGTTCATTGCTTTCACCCACTTTGATTCTTTCAATGCATCGGCTACATTGACATGTTCGACATCTACATAGAAAGCATAATGTACCAACTCATCTTCTTCATCGATCACACCATCTGATGTAATCACACATTCTTGCAACCTTGTAGGCACGTGCCTTGTTCGTTGAGGTCTGCTTGGGTCTGCCTTGCCTCTAACTTCTTCTTGTCGAGCATCTATTTCGACTTCACTAGATGGTTCTTCACATAAGATTCCAACTGAATCTTTCTTGGCATTTTCAGTCCAATCCTACTCTTTAAGCTCATATATGATCACGTCTCTACTGATCACAACTTGTTTATTTACTAGATCGAATAACTTGTATCCTCCAGTCAAATGATATCCTATCAGAATCATTTGATTATACTTGTCATCAAGCTTTCTTCTCAACTGATCTGACACGTGTCTATGTGCTATAGATCCAAATACCTTCAGATGACTCAAGCTAGGCTTGAAACCAGACCGATATTCTTCTTGCGTAATTCATTCCAGCTTCTTCGTCGGACATATGTTCAAAATATATGTTGCAGTCAACACAACTTCTCCCCATAATTCTTTGGGTAGATGCTTGCCTTTCAACATACTTCTTATCATGTTCATGATGATTCAATTCTTCCTTTCTGCTATAACATTTTGTTGTGGAGTGTAGGGTGGCATCACCTCATGCACAATCCATTCTTTCACACATAATACATCGAAATCTTTCAACATATACTCTTTACCACCACCAGTTCTCAGAATCTTGAGCTTTTGACCACTTTGTCTTTTGACCATAGATTTAAACTTGGCAAATACTTCGATCACTTCACTTTTTTTCTTAATCAGGTAAGTCCACGGTTTTTGACTGAAATCATCTATGAACGTGACAAAGTATCTGTTATCTCTAATTGAATATACCTAGATAAGACCACATACATAAGAGCATATGACTTCAAGAATTTCCTTCAACCTACTTCCTGCATCTTTGCTGAAGTTATTCTTGTGTTGTTTCGCTTGAACGCATTTTTTACACACTTCGTTTGGGATGTCGATTTCTAGAAATCCTGAAACCATACTTCTTCTCTTCAAATCTCTGGTGTCTTTGAAATTGAGATGACCAAGTCTATAGTGCCACATTCATTCGTCTATGTTAGCTGCAGCTGCAAGACACTTATACTTCATCATATTAAGTTCGATCTTGAAGGATCTATTTTGAGACATTGGAGCCTTCAAGACCAACCTTCAATAACTCTCACCATCTTGTCTTTGACGCCACCTTGTAATTCTTTTCGACCAACTGCCCTATACTGAGCAAATTGCTCTTCATGCCTGGTATGTATAACACATTGGAAATTAATGACCTTTTGTTATCCTTCCTCATAATCATAACGTCACCAATACCTTCAGCTGCTAGAGTATTCTCACTTGCAAATTTCACCATGTTCTTCATCGAGGGCTTCATGTTGACAAATCAATCTTTCCCACCAGTTATGTTTGATGAGCATCCTGAGTCCAAGTACCATTGATCTTGGAATTTCTCTTTATCTTTTGTTGTGACCATCAACAACATCCGTTCTTCTTCGTGTTTAGCCATATTTGCATCAACTTCTTGACTCTTCGGCTTTTCAGGATAATCACTAAAATAGTGACCATACTTCTGACAATTGTAACACTGAATGTGACTTTTGTCTGGCTTTCGACCACCACATCTTCCTCTACCTGCACCACCACCTTTGCCTTTGTTGTCGAACACCTTTCCTTTGCATTTTTTATCTCTTGTTGATTGAGCATGCAGAGCCACATCACTCTTCGACTTACCTACTGCTCTTTCAACCATTATTTGTTCATGAGATTCAAGCGTCCCTTGAAGTTCTTCTTTAGTCACCTTCGATAAATCTTTCAACTCTTATATGGCTACTACCACGTAACTTTGGAGCCAACGATCTCAAAATCTTTGAGACAATTGCTTTTGTCGTCAGCGCTTCTCCACATACTTTGATTTGATTCACAAGTTTCGTAACTCTTGTGAAGAAATCTGTTATGCTTTCATTGTCTTCCATCTGAAGCAATTCATAAGTCCTTTTGTGAGTTTGTAACCTCACTTTTTTACCTTCTCTACGCCTCCAAACGACTTCTTTAGAATTTCCCGCACATCCTTTGTTGATTCTGCATCACTAACCTTCTCAAAGTTATCTGGATCAACACATTGATGGATTATAAAGAGAGTTTTATAATATTTCTTCTTCAATTCTTTGTGCGCAGCCTTTTTTTTATTTGTTGCGTTCTCTGCAAGCATTGTTACACCTTCCTTCACAAGATCCCATAAATTTTGATAACAAAAAACAACTTTAATCTGATTGTACAGATTCTCATAATTATCTTTCTTGAGAATTGAAAGGTTTTCCGGAAAATACTCGTTTGGATGATTCATCGCGATCACGATTTTTGCCCTTAAATCGCTCAAACTGGAGCTCTAGATACCAGAAGTTGAAAATCCCCCAAAACCAATGGAGAATTTCAAACAATCTTGATGAACACGATTGTTATACATCGAAAATTAAAAGAAAAATTGAGAAGAGAAAGAATTAGGGTTTAAGGAAGAAGAAGATGAATATTCTGCGAAGACTTCTCTGCCCACAAACTATGGAAAAACTATTATTTCACTTTGCAACTGTAAATCTGTGAATAGAATGTTTTTGGAATGATTACAAAATACGGTTTATCTCTACGTTTGCACCCCAAACTAAAAGACCAAAACTATAAAAGTCCAAAATACATATTTTGTAACAAAATCAAATTTATCTATTTTAGATTACAATCAAATCTAAATCAAATCTAACACAAGAAATTACACTTTCAAAAAAAAAAAGTGAATCTTAATTAAATTATAATGTCAGTTTAAAAAGATTTTACACTATCATTTAATTATAGACGATGGATGTTAAGAAGAATTTGAATTTTATTTTAGTCATTCATAAAATAACGTAAACAAATGACAGTTTAATTTTTTTTTACACTATCACTTAATTATTATAGACGTTATTAGAAAGAATTTGATTTTTATTTTAGTCATTCATAAAATAATATATACAGATAATGTGATGAATTAACCGTGTAAATATTTTTCCAATAATTAATGTCAATTCTATATACACTATCACTCCTTAATGTTATTTAGTATATCTTGCAGTTTTTGCATAATATATTGCAGAATTATGGGCATGATATCAATGATAACCAATCTCACGTGCAGAAAAAGAAAGGCAAAGGCGAAAATGAAAAGTAAAAGCACCTATAACTATATCAGTATAAAAAGAGAGCAATGTGTTTACATTACATCGTCCCTTACTTTTAATTTATGCTGATGCAAATAGCAAGCTTTATATTTTTGTTGTATACGGCTACGGTAGTAATATTTCTCTTAACTTATGTAAATATAAAAATTAAATGAACAGGTTGTTAATGTAATTGCAATGCAATCTTCTTGTTACTTTCTTGCGTACATATTTTTTTCCTTTTACTTCCTTTTTAATTTATTTTTTTGGCAACTTCAGAGAAAAAGAGGGTGGTGAAAAAGCTCTAATGTTTATATTTTGATTAATAATAATGTTACTTTAAAGGGTCTAAGAGAATCTAACTTTAATAATAGTATTAATGCTCTTTAGTAAAGGTGAGTTAAAGCATGGATTGGAGGATTGACTGATGAAGCCTAATGTCACAAATTTGTGGCCTGAAGATCATTACATCATATCTGCTAACCTCTTTTACTAGAGAAAGAATATAGCCCAACATATACATACACTTGGCTTGCTTTATAATTATTAGTTATTGTTTGCTTTATATTTAGTTTCATGCTTATCTGAAATGCAGTATCTACAAGAAACTATTGAATTCATCTTTATACAATTTGAATACTCCATCAAGAGCAAAATATGTTACAAGATACAATGTGTCTGAACACTCATCTATTCAATGCATCTTACCATGCTACAAAAATGATTGATGCCTAAGAAACCTATACAAATTAAACAAAACAACATATACATATCAATTTTTTGTGTTTTCTTTTGTCAAATCTTTACACGAGACAAGAAATTCGGCTGTTTCATCCTTCTAGTGATGTGATATCTATGTACACATGTTTTAATTCTAATTAATTACTCCTAAGCTAGAGCACCAAAAAGTATTGTGTCAGCAAATCATCTGAGAGCATGGCATTCTTATCGGCGAAAACACAACGGTAAGTCGAGCATGATCAGATAGGGAGTAGTCGTCAGGCCATCTACCTTTCTCCACCTCAGGAGGGAACAGAACTGCATTTTTTACACTAAAACCGATTGTTTGTTCTTGAATGTCGTTTGAACTGTCCTCTTGCTCCCTATTCTTGTTGTCATCTATCTGATCTAAAACCGATGAAATCCATATTTGCTGCTGCAACCGCATAATTTCAAGACCATGATTTAGCAAACAAACTAGGAGCAAACAATACCAAACAAACTTGTGAGTCTTTTTTTGCTGTTTATGTAATTTCATGTGAAATACTTTACCAGAAATTCTTTATAGTCAAGAACACCGTTTCCGTCTATGTCAGCTTGGACCCACAACTCCTTTATCTCTTCCTCACTCAATCCATGACAATGGCCAATTAAATTGAGCTGCATAGAGTGGGAAAAAAATCCTTATAACCAGCTGGATTTCTCGGACGATCATTGCATGGAATTTTAGAGTAATAATTTAACGGTGAAGGCTGCAACATACCTGACGAAGTGCTTCGCAGAAACCAGAATAGGTGATACAATCTTCATTATCGGTCCTTAGAAATGCGAATGCGTCACTCTCTGTCAGTGAAGCTCTCCGCAATAGATACTGGAAAAACGGAGAAATTTTTGTCAAAACAAGTCAGTTCCACGAAGATAAAGATTGTGCTATATATCATAGTCGACAGTAGTCATGGAAACATATGTCTATGAGTACCTTGAACATGGCAAACACTGCTTCACTCCAACTTGCATTTAGTAATTTTCGATATTTGTCAGGATTTAGAAGCCAGATAAAATCAACAGCACATATATTTCCTCGATGATTTCGGTGACTAACCCACTGCATTGATATAGTAAAGAATAATATAAGCAATCGACTCATTTATAAATAAAAAATCTGAAGAGAATACTAAATAATGACCTTGTCCGCCTCTGCATCAGTGTACTGATGTGCAGTATCGTAAGATGATACAAAACCTTGAGACCTCAAGAACTTGTAAACATGTCCGCGTTTGCTTCCATTCCAGTCGCTGAGAAATTAAAATGTTGTAAACAAATCAATCCTTCAATAGTTTTAAGAAAAACAAGTACATTGAAGTTCATATCGAATTTAATCACCCGCATAACATGATAGGCATCGGCTTGAGTTGGAAATCATTCTGATAAGTTTCTACATATTGAAGTATCTTATAAACCTGCAACAAAATGAAAACTTTAAGGCAAGTCCAACAATTAGAAAACATTTGTATACCGAATTTGAATACATACATACATACATACCTGTTTCAGTCGTACAAGCGATAATGTTGCATCATGAGGAAACAGAAGATGAGTGTTAACAATAAGAATTTCCTGCCTAATTTCACTATTTCTCCCTTTTGAAAACGGAAAAACTAATTCAACATGTAACAACTGAGCTACGCGATCGCCACAGTCGTTGAAGTGCAACTCCTTATAATTAAGAATATTAAAGTATTCTGTCTGCACTGCTATTAGAAGACCTGTTATAACCCAGACATAACACACTATATCAGAATTTTTCGCATTGTGCATAACTTTTCAACCAGCAATTCCTACACAAAAATATGCATGAGAAAAATAGAAATTTTCCTTCAATTAACACAATTAATCATTTCGCTCTCTAAATTTCGAGGCTTTCTCTTACCCTATTGAACCCTGAAATCCAACTCGCCGAAACTTCTTACTATAAAAACGACCATTATTTGTGATAATCATAAAGGATATTTTAGCAAAACCGAGGGAGAATAATGTGCATACCATCTCCGCGGTTATTAGTCCTTCCGAGTTTGAAACTAACATAACCAGCATCTTTAAGTCTTTTCTCATACAAATTAACAAGCTCTTCATTTCCAACCCAAAACTCCTAAACAAATTAAAATCATCATTATTAACCTTGAACATTAACCAATTATACGGCAATTATAGAATCTCAAAACACAAACCTACCTGAAGACAAATAATAGAAGACTTTTCATTTAAGAGCCAATCCAAAATTCTATGATTCCTCGCCAACCAATACGCTCTATAATCACTCTCGCGACACGTCGGGTCCTGGTAGATAAAACCAAATAAGAAAAGAAAGAAAATGAAAAAGGAAACGATTAAGGAAGAAGAACGAAAAGAACCTCATCATTGAGACGTTTGTAAATGGGAGCAAGAATATTAAAAGTGGTGCAAGTAATGCATGGTTGAGGTAGATTATTATCATTTAAGGAAGAAGCAATTGCAAAACTTCCAATCCTTGATATTCTTCCCACACTCTTTGCCCATTTACCCGTTCTCATTCTAGGTTTAAACCCCCGCCAAAATAATCTTCCTATATATACAATGATATTTACAATTTGCTTAATTTTTTTTACGTTAACTTGAAAAAACTAATAATGGTTTTCTGGAATTATGAAGAAAATAGATGGAGGAGAGGGAGGGAAGAGGTGAAGATTGCCTCCCTCGGTGATACGACGCCGATGATAATAGAAAACGTTGTCTCCTTTGAGATTTCAAACACGTCATTACTCTTTTTCCTTCTTTTTTTTTATTTTATAAATAGCTTTTCGTTTTCGTCACATATACAGATCTTGCGGTTATTTCGCATGATAGAACCAAATTTGACTCTCTACTCCTTTCCGTTTTCTTCTACTGAGATTTTAAATTGTTTTTATTGTAAATTTGTTAAATCCCGTGTCCAATAAAAAGAAAAGGACTAGTTCGTTACCCAACAAAATAACTTGAGTAAGATTACAAATCATGTCTTTTACAAAAACTCAATAAATATTTAATATAAAAATAAATTTCAATAAAAAAATCAATGCTTCCATGTGTATATATATATTTGTTTGTGGACGGTTTGATGTTGAAAATTTGAGTCGGTGTTCGTCTATGGTTAAAAAGAGTTAGTTGAGAAACTCTCTTTCTTGTTGTATATATATAGGAAGATGAAGATGGATCTTCGGAAGTCCAATTGTTTAAAATTTTGAATTTCTATGTTTGTCGGTCAGTTTTACACATTGAGGATAGTTTAATATAGAAAATTCGAGTTGTTGTGAATTTATGTCGTCAAGAATAAACCAAAATATGAGAAAAAGATTGAGAAGAAAGAAGAAGAATAGAGAATTGGTTAAAATTGTTTTACTATTCAATAGGGTTCAAAGATTACAAGTGAATACCAACAATTAACCTCTCTCAACAACCTAAGAGAACTAGTTTATTTATTGACTACTAAGTTAACTTATGTTACAAGCTAACGTAACAAATAAGCTTACAAACATAACTCAATTAGACATGCTAACAATCCTAACATTTTGACTATTGCATCCTTGAGAATACTTCGACTACATCATACAAGATCAATGTGTGAACAAACTCCGACTTCATACTAAAATTTCGTCGAACCATGAAGCTACATTTGTCGACACTGGAGTTTGATCCAAATACCACACGACTCATTGTTAGTTAGGGTTGGAAATAATCAGTTGGTAAAGATTGTTTCTAGTGTGATACTTGTGATAAGAATCATTGGGTAACGATGATCTGAGACTATCCCTCAGACTCCTTATGTAAAAGCATTTGTGTTTCCTCCAAAGTTTGGACTCAGGGGTTTGCTACCATCTTTAATGGAACCTCCAATAGCCTCAGAATTATCTATAAGAACAACACTGTTTGGAATGAGGTGAGAAACTACCAAATGATCAACATTTAACATTTTTGGGTCTACTATCCCCAGGCTAGATGAAACATAGTTTATATCATTACCACTGAATATTTCTATGACATTGCTAAAACAAAGGAGGTAAAGCAACAATAATAAATGAGAGAGATAGAATCAGTACCTGGAAAATTTGATTTTGATGGGAGAAATGCGATAAATGTTGCTCTAAAAACACAATGAACCAGAGGTATGAGCAATCCAAATAAAGAAGGAACAATTAAAATGGAGTTCACTGAGATTCAAGAAAGAAGAACCACAAGTTTAATAAGACTAGGATATAATACGCATGTTCCCAAGATCACTCAATTCGAATATTTAGGTCTTTTCCATTTCTATAAGCAAAGGAACCACCTCAAATATCACACCCAAGGCGACACCAACTCGATATTCTAGAAGACTTCTTGTTACCACAATACGACGAGTCTTGAGGGAAAATGTTTTTGGCCGACCATAAGACCAATAACGGAAAACCCAATCACCAATCCAAAGTTATAAGATGTTGGAAGTGTAGTGTACACGCAACCTCCAAGCATGTATTCGATTTACACCAGATATTTACCTATAGTGTTAGATTTCATCCAAAGGTTCCCCATATATCACTCTAGAAAATAACATAATCTTTAACCTTCCTCACATATAAGGGATCTGACACAAGATAAGAGGTATGTTCTAACCATAATTTACTCTCACACTACTTTTCACTCAAAATATGACTTGGGCGTTGTAATATTAACCTTACATGTCAGTCTCATCTTTACCACACTAGAAGCTTGGTCCACCTCATCAAGACAACATCGTACATTTTATGTTTACCTTATATGTGATGTCGAGAGTAGCTTTCCACATTATTTAACCATTTTTAGATCATATTTTTCCCTTTGTCTATCTTTATTGGACTAGTTATTCGAGTTTGTTTGTTAAGGTAATGTGGTTAACTTCCAACGTTGATTATGGGGTGTTTAAAACCAAACCAACCCAATAAAAAATCATAAACCAAACCAAACCGAACCGAAAACTGTAAATAATTGCATTTGGTTTGGATGTGTTTGGACCATATATTAACAAAATCGCGTAATTCGGTTCGGTTTGTGGTTTGTATTTTGCAAACCGAATCAAACTGAATTGTTGTACCCCAAAATTTACCCTCACATATTCAAGATAGTGTGCCTCAAGAGGTATCCTAATAGTCACAAGATTCACAATTGCTCAAAAGGATTTCAGGTTTCATCAGACAAAGCCTTCTCCTAAGCAAATGATCTAAAACTAGGGTTTTGAATTTCTCAAGGAAAAGTGGACTTCCAAAGACTCAAGTGGACTTCGTGACATCCCACATACTTAAAAGAATCCTCAAGTCAAGTTTCAAGGCTTTCCCTATAAGTTTGGTCAGTCAGATGCTCAGATACTTAAAAATCAGTTAACTTGGTCAACAAGTCAATTGTGGTCAACACAAAGTCAAACTTCAATATTTTTGGTCAACATAAAGATTATGATGTGAAATTCATCATTTGATCGAGGATTGATTATGATTCATCAAGGAAACCTCAGAATCATCAAGAATCAAGAGTTACTAAATTAGGGTTTTGTGTAGGAAAAGTCAACTGAACTTTGACCAGCCATAACTTTCACATACTTCATAAAAAAATTCTCATCCAAAGCTCATCTTGAAGTAAATTCAATTCTCTACAAGTTTGAGTCTCACAAGCCAAGTCCAAAAATGCTTCATTAGGAAAATATGAGTCAAGACATTACAGGTCCTTTTGAAAGTCAACAAAAAGTCAACTTTTTCAAAAGCTCATAATTTAAAAATGGAAAATTACATGGACATGGAACCAAAAGGACAAGTTAGAGGACACTCTAAGCTTTCTAAAAAGTCCTAGAAAACCTTTATGAGATAAAAATTGAGGGAGTTATGCCTTGTTGAAGTTGGGTAATTTTGAGGAGGTGTATGAAGCAAAAAAGGTCAAAACTCAAAATTTCTTCAAATGGGCCCATAATATTAAATCCAAAATTAAAGATGAGACCATTCACGACCCAATGATCAAGTTTTCTGATTTTTATTATTTATTTTATATTATATTGAATTTTAAACATTTAAATTCAATTTTAATTGAAATAAATCATGGAAAATCAAATATTTGATCTAAGACTAATTTTTGGATCAAATATTTGATGATTAAGATGATTGATCATGACCAAATTCGTACAAGACCAAAATAGCATGATTAAATTTGATTTTTGGAAAAAAATGGCAATTTGGTTTCTTCATCTTCAAGTAATCCATAAAATCCATCCAAAAGCCCAATCTTTTGACCTAAAATGCATCACTACATATTCACAACAAGACCATAAGGATTGGGGGACGAAAATTCAGAGAGAAAAAGCACTTCCAAACTTCAAAAATTCAAGGAAAATTTCAAATTCGGTTTCTAGGTTTCAAGCCTTTTCCAAGTGTTTTAAAGGTTGCAAATGAATCTTTGAGACTCCCTAAACCTATCCTCATCATCATCATCATTATCAAATTCATACAAAAAATGCATGAACCAAATTGAATTTCGAAGCTTTCTTGAATATTGATGTTTTAATCGATTTTGTTTATCTAACATTGCTTGTATCATTGTATAGATGCTTTTTGGATCGTTTGTTTAGAATTTCACGACCTTGCCCGAGTTATGCCATGGATAGGGTTTAGGGTCCCAATTTGGGGATTCTTGATTTATATCATCTAAAGACCTTTGGACAACATATTTGGATTGTAGAGCTTGTGGAAAATTGTTTGGTGTATTTAATTTGATCTAATTGTACATGTCTTGAATGTTTAAGAAAATGTAGGTTTAGCTACGGGAAAAAAATCTCAACAAAGGTGGCAACAAAATTCGCAGGAAATTTTGCAGGTTTGAAGGTAGAAGACGATGGCTGGCGTGCTCATCAGGAATTCAAAATTCAATTTATTTTATATTTTTCTTGTTTCATATTATTGTCACCATGTGCGCGTTGGCCCAGTGGATGAGAGGCGTACATATGAAGTGGAAGGGAGGGGATCGAATCCAGCCTCCAACATGTTTTTTTAACTGATTTCTTTCCTTTACTTTTATATATAATTGTTTGTTGTCATTTACTAACACCAGGCGCGCATGACCCAATGGATGAAGGGGGTACCTGTAAAAAGGAGAGCGTGATCAAGTCCAACCTCCAACCTTTTTGAAAACTTGGTTCTTTTTCTTGCTTTTTCTCTAATTTTCTGAATTATTTATTATTATATTAACTAATTAATTAACCTTTAAGCATAATTAACCGAAAAATAATTTAATCACCTTCAATTAATCTTTTCCTGTTAATAAATTTCATAACCTTTTTATTATTACTATTATTTTGTTTTTTTAACAATTAATTTATTAAATTTTATTTTAATTAATTAATTAGGTTTAGGTTAACTAACAACCCTATTTTTTAAATCAACCCCTAATTTTGTTATTAAACCCTAAAACCTAAATTTCAAACCTAATTTTTCAAACCTAATTTTCTAAAACCTTAAATCTAATTTATTTTTCATAAAACCACAATTTCTTTTCTTTTTAATTTAAATTGTTTTATTTATTTATTTAGAAATTGTATAAGTTGCATTCTTTTTGTAATTTATTTTTCCTTCGCTCGATTATTATGTAATTGCTCATATCTTGTAATAACTTAGGTTTTAATTTCTGCATCTATTATTATGTAACTGCCCCGAAGCCATGTAATAGCGTAGGAACTTTTAAATTTCGTCTTTAAATTTCTGCAAATATTAATGCGTGGTTAGTAATTTAGGGAGTAAAGAATAAATGAATTAATTTGGACTTAGATCACTAATCATAAGATAAAATTTGAAATTGATATTCACACACGTAAGTCGGTCATTCTACGATCTCCATTTGCACCTCTTAGGGTTTCCCCCTCTTGGTTGCCTTTAACAAATGGTTAAGTCCCTCGAACGTGGGGATGTCTTAGTAAATGTCCCTTCAAACAAAAATCATCATAGTCTCTTTAAGATTAAAAGATCATAGCCCCTTCAAAGTTGCCTATGAGATAAATGATCTTGTCCCTCGATGACCCTACGAAAATGATGATAGTCCCTTCGAATTACTAAGAAACCCCTGCAAGTTACCTTCTATGACCATACGATGACCCTACGCCTATCTCTTATCACATCCAAGGTAATGACTACTTACTACTTAATAGTAAGGACGGTCTTACCCTTGAAAGTAAATAGAAAAACATGAAAGACCAACTTAGGGTAGGTAGAACTTAATTACTTGCTCACTATTTCAAAATTCTTTTCACATCTCACTTTTAAAACATTTTCAAACTCAATGCTTTGTATACATCCATATGAGGATCATTACAAAGACATGAAAATTTTCTAAACACACACTACACATTTTTCAAACAAGTTAAAGTGAGATAAGTAACTAAGAGCCCATTGATAACCATGGATACAAAGGGTGCTAACACCTTCCCTTTGTATAATCTACCCCCCCGAATTCAAAATCTTTTTAAGGTCTCTCCTGTTCTTTTATACCCTTTCCTAAATTGGATGAAATAAAAGTCGGAGGCGACTCTTGCTATCCGCACATGTTTTTGTCAAACAAAAACACTTAAGTCAGTTTTCCCACCGTGTTACATGCATTATGTTACAACCTAACTTTCACTTAACTCACATCCTACCCAAACCAAAACCTATTGTACCTTAGCCTTACGAATACATACGATTTTATCTTCTTCACACTTAGGATTTTCTCTTACCTCTTCTTTTCTAATCTCTACTCTCATATATTCTTTCTTTTTTACCTTCTCGATTGTATGTTACTATCCTCTCTTACAATTTCATTTTTTTTTCACTTTTTATTCTCTAATCTCTTCTTTTTTCTGTTCTTTTTTTTTCATCTTCACTAATCTCTGATCCCATCTCTTTTTTTGGAAGAAATAAGATTATATTAATACCAAAAAATCAGGAATACACGCCGATCTCGGAGATCCAAGCAACCAGAAGATAAAAAAGTAATCCACAGACGGATTAAAACCTATTTTATTACAATAATCCACTAATTTTTTATCCACCATACTACAACTAAAGACTTCCTCCTTCACAATCTTACTGTTAAGCTCATTCTTGGTACCATCTTGGAAAATTACTTTATTTCGAACCATCCAAATATGACAATCCACCTCTGATATGGAGATTTTAATCAGTTTACACCTATTATCTTTACCTTTGGTTTGGTCTATAACCCATTTTAGTTCTTCATTCCAACAACAAGGTATATGTTTGATCCCAATACTATCCAACACATGTCGCCATATTATTTGAGTACTCTTACATTCAAAAAAGAGATGGTTATTGGTTTCCTTCCCATCACAAAAAACACACTTATCATCAATATTCATACCATGTTTAATCAGTCGATCTTTAGTTTGCAACTGATTTTAGCACGCCATCCAAAGGATGATATTTGCTCTAGGTCGAGCAAGGTTACAAAGTAAAATTTTCCTCCAGGTAACATTCACTTTAGGACCTCTCAATTCCTCATACATCTTACGAGTAATATATTTATTATTGTTCTAGAACTCACGCCAACTAATCGTATCAATCAGATCATCTCTCAACTTGAAAACCGTCTTCAAAATCTAAGAGGCTTGATGACATGGATAGTAATCGATAGCTTCCTTATTTTTCATATAATATGTTTGAATCCATTGGATCCAAAGCTTATCTTGCTTCTCACAAATATTCCATAACAATTTACCTATTGTGGCTTTGTTCCTTTCCACCAAAGAGGTAATATTTCTCCCACCGGATGCCATAGGATCACATATATGATCCCAAGAGATGGGAGGCTTCCTAATATCATTATCCTTACCTGTCCAAATAAGGGTCATGCACAAACTTTCAACATGTTTAATTACTTTTTTGGGAAGCGGAAAGATTTTCATCCAGTAATTAGAAATGGAGAATAAGACACTTTTTACTAGTTGTAAGTGGCCTGCATAAGATAAGTGCATATTACTTCAATGCTTCAGTCTTTGAGTCATTCTATCAATTAATTTTTGACAATTGTTCACCGTAAGCTTTTTACAATCTAAAGGTACCCCAAGATATTTTAATGGTAGGCATCCCATTGCAAAACTCGTTACCTGATGCAGCTTATTTCTATCCTCATTTGTCACTCTACCTACATAAAGTTTGCTTTTTGGAATGCTCATGTGTAGACCAGTAGTTTTAGAAAATTGTTCGACCTTTTCCATTAGTAGTCTCAACGAAATTTCATCACTTCTAGTAAATATCAAAATATCATCCGCGAAACATAAATTGATAATGATAATATTGAGCTTATCACATCTCGGATGGAAGTTGAAATTGGGATTTTGCTTCAAGTCTTGTAGGAGTCTATGGAAATATTCCATAATAATAAGAAATAGGAGGGGATATAAGATCGCCCTGTATCAAACCTCTTTTAGCAATAAGAAGATTAGAACGGGCTCCGTTGATTGAAAATCTGTAGGAGACAGTTTTTACACACGACATACACCAATTGATGAAAATTCGAGGAAATCCCAACTCTGACATAATTTGTTCGAGTGCAGTCCACTCAACGGTATCGTAAGCTTTTTGAATGTCCATATGGACCATGCATCTGGGGGAAAGATATTTCCGATTGTAACTTCTAACCAATTCCTATGCAAGCAGAATACTGTCTTGGATGAGTCTGCTTGGGATAAATGCTGATTGAGATTGATCCACTACATTCCCAATAACTTTTCCCATCCTGTTAGTTAAATTTTTTGAGATGATTTTGTAGATGGTACTGTAGCAGGCAATTGGTCGCATATCTTTAACAGTCTTGGCAGCATGAGATTTAGGAATAAGTGTTACCAAAGAACAGTTAAAGGCCTTATACATGTTGCTAGAAGAGAAGAAATCCTTGATTGAATTAATCACATCCAGTTTCACCACTGGCCAAGTAACCTTGAAAAAATAGCATTGTACCCATCCAGGCCTGGTGCTTTGTTGTTGCCAATACTGTTCAAAGCCTCCATAATTTCAGCTTCAGTAATAGGTTTAATAAGGTAATGAGCATCCTCCCTATTTAAAGTTCTCCCATCTCTCACATAAGGAGTATTTATACCAAGCATATTTATGTTTGTAGTACCAACCAAGTTTTTATAGAAGGTTAAGATTTCAGCTTCTATATCTACCTGTTGCTACAGAATATGTAACGCCCAAATTATTATTTAATTATTTAATTTAAATAATTGAAATTTTGGTGTATTGTGTGTGTTGCGTGAAGTTGGTAGGGTGTTGGGGAAGAAGTATATTTTAATATTTTATGAATTTAAATAATTTATATAATATTAAATAAATATTGGAATATAAAAGAAAATGGTAGATTGGTAAATTAATGAAGGATAATGAGGGCAAATAAGGAAAACCATAGATGAGGTATAAGGGATAAGTTTGGAAATTAGGAAAAGAGGAAGTTCAGTAGTGTTTTGGGATCGTATAGAGAAAGCGATCCAGAGACGAAGGAAGGAGAAAAGGTAAGGCTTGAAGGAAGAATTCACGGAGAAGAAGGAATCTCTCATCGAACTAAGGTAAGGGTGGGATTTCTTCATCTCCTAAGGATTTAATAATTGGAATATTAGGTATAGTGTTGTTGATTAGAGGATTTGAGGTTTGGGTGATTTTGGATGAAATTGTGTTTAATCATTCATAGTTGTTGATGTTGTAAGTTAAGGGTACGAATTAGACATTGTATTGTGTAAGTTCTGCATTTTTATGGTGGTTAGACTGGTTTTTGGGTGAAACATATCGTGCAGGATGTTGGTTGATCAAAGAGGGAGAACTGCGGAAATCGCAGAGCCCACTTAGCAAGCAGGTGGAAATTTTGGAGAGTGGATTACATGAGTTGCTTCTCAACAAGCAAGTCCCTCGCTTAGCGAGACTGGAGTGAAAAATACAATGTTTTAATTCTAAAAAAAATTCTAAAACTCTTTAATTAATATATTAAGGGATGGGGATTTAAGTAGTGATGTTAGAGGTAGGAAGAGATGAGTTATGAGCTTAATTAGAAGAATAATAAGCATAACTTGAAAATGAACATGAATTGATATATACGTTTGTTGTTGTTGTTACTATGAGTGGTTGTGTTGTTGTTACATGACATTGATGTTGATATATGTTGATGTAATTGTTGATGTATGTTGTGTTGTTGTTATGTGTTCTCGTTGTTGTTGATATATGTTGTTGTAGTTGACGATGCATGTTGTAGATGTTGACATAAGTTATTGATGTTGTTATGTGTTGTTGTTGTCGTCGTGGTTATATGATGTAGCAGTTATTAGGTATTGTTGTAGCTATTGATATAGGTTATTGTAGTTGATGATGCATGTTGTAGATGTTGATAGAAGTTATCGATGTTGTTACGTGTTGTTGTTGTCGTTGTAGTTATATGATGTAGTAGTTGTTAGGTGTTGTTATAGTTGTCAATATATGTTGTTGGTGATGTTGTCACATGAGGTAGTTATTGTTTCATGTTGTTGGTGATGCTATTGCATGAGATAATTGTCGTTGTATGTTGTTGGTGATGTTATTGCATGAGATAATTGATGAGGTATGTGAATGTTGTTGATGATGTTGTTGTTGTATGAGGTAGTTATTGTTGTATGTTGTTGAAGATGTTGCTGCATGAGGTAGTTGTTATATGTCGTTGATGTTGTTGTTATATGTTGTTGATGATGTTGTTGTATGAGGTAGTTGTTGTATGATATTGATGATGTTATTGCATAAGGTAGATGTTGTAGATGTAACACCCCAAAGTTGAATTCTGATTTATATAATGTGTTTCTTGCGAGTTTTGATGATTTATGATGTTATTTGATGTTTAATGGAGTTTTGAGGGTGACTTAGTATTTTATTAATATTAGAATATTAAATATAGTGGGTTTAGTTTAATTAATTAAGATTGAATAAAATAAAATAAGAGGAATTAGATGATAAGGGTAATGTGGTCTTTTGATGGAGGATTAGTGAGGGTATTATGAGGAAAGACTAAAGAGGTCCTAAGGGCAAGAGTGAAAAAAGAGAGTAAGTGGGGTTTTATATGATCAATTGGAAGATCGCACTTTTGGAGGAATGAGAAGAGTTCTGAAGAGGAAAAGCTAGGGCTTGAAGGTTGAAGAGATTTTCGAGACGATTATCAGAAAGATTACGGAACCTAAGGTATGGGGAGTATTTTCGTTCAGTATTGTAATGTGGGAATAGAATTAGGGGTTTTGAGGTATAGTCCCAGGGCTTTGATTGGTGATTTATGTTATGATGATGAATTGTGATGATTTTGATGCATATAAATAATGTATATGATGATACTATGGGTAATATTGAGGTTGATGATGATTTTCTGTCGTGATGCTGTAAATATTGAGTTTTTATTGAGTTTTGTCGCAGAAGAGAGAGTCTGGAAATCATAGATGGGTTTGCGAAATCACGAAGCTCGCTTAGCGAGCAAGTCAAAATCTTGAAATTCCAAAACCTGTGAGTTGGTCGCTTAGCGAGACCTGGAATGTTGAAAAATGATATTTTTGTTCAGAAAAATGTTTTCTCGAGGTGGTTTATGCCTTAGGCTGCTATGATGTTGTAGAGTTGTCGTATGATGTATTTTAGGGGCTATGTGAGTAGAATTAGTGATTAAATGATGTGTGATGAATTATTTGATTTTTTTAGTTATGAGGTATGATTACATGATGTAGAGGTATGATGTTAGGTGAGTATGTAGTATGATGTTCAATGAGTATATAAATGATGATATGAGTGAGTATGAAAATGATGATTAATGATGAATGCAGATGCAATGTTAATGATGTTTTGAGGATGATGTGAGTATATTGCGTCTTGCATTCATGACATTAATTTATGAGGAGACTTCGGTCCAGTGGTAGCTTCAATCCCATTGTGTAGATTAAAGTGATATGATGTTATGATGTGCTCCCTTAGTGGAGGGTTGATGACCCAGTATCCATCCATGAGGATGTTTCGGTACCACATGCATTCAAAATGACATAGCATGATTTCCATTGTTTTTTAGAGATGAGGTGATGTATTTGATGTTGTGTATGAATGAGTTATGATAATTGATGTTGTGATGTAATGTAATTGATTTGTGTAGTGACACGATGTCTTTGATGCTAGGTATGATTGAGTTATTGATGATGGATTTGTTGTTGTTGTTGTTTATGTTTTAAATTCTCATTTCTATATTACTTTATTGAATGTGAATTTACTTGCCCTTCCCGACTTCTGGTGATGGTCTATTATGTCCTCCTACAGATAATCAAGGTTAGCTCGGTGCGCATTTTGTAACGCCCGTTTACTTAATTAATTAATTAAATATAATTGTGGTATGTTGTGGTAAGTCGCGTTAATTTAAGTTGATTTCCAAAATATCGGAATATTATGTTGATAATTATAAGTTGGTTTAAGTCGAATTTAATTAATTAAGTTGATATAAATTGTGGAAGACGATGTGGAATATTCTCCGGGTATTGTTGGATATGTTGTTAGAATTGTTTGGACCATTTGGTTGATAATCGGAAATTAATGGATTAAGTCGGGAATAAGTATTTATTCATGAATTATTATTTGGTTGATTTGGTGTTATGGTGAATTAAGTTGTTAAGTCGGAATATTAGTCGGAAAGTCGAGGAAATAATATTACGAGTGATATTATTGATTATTGGAGCGTGTTGGTTAATGGGCTTGGATTTCGTTGGAATTAGCAATTAAATGGGGGTTTAAGAATTAGGCCCATTAGTTATAATTGAATTATTATTATTAATTTAATAAAAAGAAGGAAAAAGAAGAATTAGTCAAAAGGGATTTAGTCAGAAGAAAAATAAAATAAGGAATATCAGTAAGAGGAAGAACGTGGAAAAGGTAGAACGAGGAAAATTGGGAGAACGCGGTTACAAGAAGTTGCCGTCGGGAATATCAAAACGGAAAGTCGATCGAAGATTAAAAGCAACCACCGATTAAGGTAAGGGTGGAGTTCGATCTTTATAACCGAGTTTGATAAATAATACTATGATCGGGTAGTTTAGGTGGTTATGTATTTTTGTTGAATCTGTTACTGTCATGAATGATTTACATTTTGTTGTTGTTATGAGTGTTGGTGTAAAATCGGTTGTTCGATTGCTGAATTTTGTTGATTATAAATTGTTTTGATGATGTTAATTTATTGTTGGAAATTTTGCGTTGAAAAGCATCTGGAAAAAATGTGATTTGGGGACGAAGAACAAATACCAATAGTGTGGGGATGGAATACCATAAAGGGCCAAGTGGCGCAAGCCACGTCTATAGGTGGTGGGTGCCACCAAATTTATGGGGTGGGTGAGCTTGAAGTGGCGCAAGCCACTTTGTCAAGTGGCAGGTGCCACATTAGTTACTAGCATGAAAATTAATTAAGGAAGTGGATTAGTAAATTACTTAAGGAAGTGGATTAGTATGCATGTCATAAAATAAAATAAATTGATTAAATTAGATATTGAAGTGGAGCAAGCCACTTTGTCAAGTGGAAGGAGCCACATGTGATCCAAGAAAGTGGCACAAGCCATTATGAGAAGTGGCAGGAGCCACTTTGTGTACTTTGCATGAATCACCTAATTGGATTAGCATGAATTATTTAGATAGATTAGCATAAATTACTTAATAGATTATTAAGCATTTCATAAAATGAAATAATTAATTATGTTAATTAAATTTAGTGAATTTAGGAAATTAATACTATTTCAGGAATTCTAGTTGTATGAGAAAATCAGAGATACAGATGTAGTAGTACCAGTAGCAGGTGAGCGAGAACTAAATAATTTTTTTTACTGTGATGAAATTTTTGACAGAAAACTATAAAACTTGAATTTATAGCAGAACCAGTAGCAGGTGGGGTGTCCATGACAGAAAATAATTATCAAAACTGAAATTCTGGGATCAGGTACGTGATGTCGAACCAGATGTTTAAACACTTGAAATCTTAAACAAAACTTAATGAGCTGGTAAATTAAATAACACGGGAAATTGTTAACCCAATTCAGTGTATCTCCACACTTACATCTGGGGGCTACCAAGCCAGGAAGGAAATCCAATATAAGTAATATTAATTATGGAGTTAAACCAACCAGTTTAATCCTTCACTTAATATCTACCCAAGGCAATTTCTATCTAAGACTCAACTTAGATATGAGTACCTACTCACTCCCCCTCAATCACACAGTGATCTTTACAATTATTAATAAAATTGAAGTCACACTTCAAACACAACAGCTTGATCTTACTTAAAAGTTTTAATCAAGACACAATTCACTTTTTGCTTAAAAGCTCATAAAGTGACAAACAATTAAAACATGCTTAAAAACAACCAGCTTTACAAAACACTCTTTACAGTCTTCTAAAATTCATGATTTTTCTTGAGTGTTTTAGTTCCTTAAATAGATGCTTGGTTTGTGGGCTTTTTTCAAATTATCCAGACTTTGATAAATCCCACAGTCATCACCTTGAATTAGGGTTAGTTAGTTTGTTATCTCCTTGAATCAAGGTGAGTTAGTTACTCTATTACACTGGAACCAGATAACTAAGCTTCCTAAATATGCGCCTTGGAGAGCTTATCTTTTCACAATTAATTCCAGATACTTTCTCCTGAATTTACTCACTTCTGTTACGCATCATTTAAGTCAGATAGCAGGTTTACGATGTCACAACATCTGGTGTGACATCCTGATGTCTTGAACTAAGTTCATTAACTTTTACTTTGTTTGTCAATGTCACAACATCTGGTGTGACATCCTGAACTAAGTTCATAACTTCTTGTTTGTCAAAAATTCAGCCAATTCTTAACATCTACAAACTCCCCCTTTGGCTAATTTTTGGCTAACATGATTTTTCTGGTTTTGTCAGAGAGCAGCGGAGTTCTGTTGGATCATGTGAGAGCTAATAATTTTCTCCCCCTCAAACCTGTATGTATACTGCTATGACTTGGTCCAACAGACTTTGATATACCAGTGAACATTCAAATATAACTTAGTTCAGAAGACAGAAATTAACATCAGCATTGTTCATTAACAATAGCAGTTCAATCATTTCTCCCCCTTGTTAGACAGAAATTAGGGGCCAAACATTACATAAGCAGAGAAACAAACGTTCAAAAATACAAAGCAAAATTACAATGCAGAACAGACAATACATTTTCCACCACACACAACTTCACTCAGACTCAGTATACTCTGTATCTTCTGCATCCTCAGACTCAGCATCAGATTCATCCACATTTCCAGCAACTTCCTCCAGCTCTAGTCTTTGAATTATGTTCTCAAGCTTTTTCTTCCTTTCATCCAGCTCTTTGCAAGGTGTCTTGAGCTCTGCAATCAGGGCTGCTTTGGATATAGGAGTCTTGACATTAGATGGTCCAGCAGATGTCCCACTTGGAGCTTCAACATCTGCAGCATGATGGCTCAGAAACAGTTTGTAGTGAAAGGACAGTGGACTCTCCCTCTTACAGATGGAATCCTTATTAGTAAGGATGCCTAGATATTGGTTGAGAGTTATTCCACAAAGTAGTGAGGGAAAAGCTATTGGAAGCTTGATTGCTGAGGTTCCTGCATGCTTTAGGGTTTGATCAAAGATATATGCCCCATAATCCAACTTGGTTTGGGTGCCTACAACACATATAAACCTCCCAAGCCCAGTAGCTATAGATGAGGTGTGGTTGGTGGGGACCCAGTTGACTGTTCCAATCCTGTGCAGCATAGCATACTTCCTTGTTAGCAAGCTGACAGATAGTTTGCCTTTGACTGGTGTAAACACCCCAAATTTGCCCTCACCCATTCACACCATGGCTTGTGATCTTCTCATATTCATAAACACAATCATACCACCTCATATCACAATTTTGATTCACTGCATAGTTTCTAAGTCATCTGCATCTAGGGTTTGTGATCTGAGCAATCCAGGAGCTTCTTGAGCCACTCCAAAGGCCACCAATCACTTCAAAGGGATCCATGTGTGTTCTTATATCATATTACATCCTCTCAAAGTCAAAAATTCCAAAGAATCACAAGAACTGGGTTTGGTATGGAAGCAGAGCCAGGCTAGACTGCACGGTTGACCTAAAATTAGGGTTTTGGTTTCAGAGGCCATAACTCCAAATTTTTTGGTCATTCTTGTTTCCATTGGTCTCTATATGGTATAGGGAGTATGCATATCAATTTTCATGAAGAAATTCCATGGGGAAGTCATCTGATCAAGAGTTGACTTTTCAGACAAGTCAGTGCAAAATCAGGGCATCTGAGGCCCCCAATGACCCAACCAATGGGTGATCTTCATCATTTTGAGTGTATATGATCTTTATTTGATCATATAAGAAGGTTGAAGTTCACAAAAATCAAGAATTTGGAGTTTTTGCAAGTGTTGACTTTTTGGGCATAGTTGACTTTTCAAGAATGCTTCATTTTAGGTCATTTTTCAAGCCTTGATTCTTGATCCAAAAATGCTTCAAATGGAAAAACTTTGGTCATGAAAGTTGTAGATTACATCTTTCCCTTTTCAAAAAGTACAAGAACATGATCAAATTCTTCTTGGATCAAAAGTTATGGTGTGACAAAGTTGGCAAAAATCATTGATTTTCA
Organism: Lathyrus aphaca; assembly: GCA_963966055.1. Taxonomy (NCBI): domain Eukaryota; kingdom Viridiplantae; phylum Streptophyta; class Magnoliopsida; order Fabales; family Fabaceae; genus Lathyrus; species Lathyrus aphaca. The sequence continues at coordinate 115,442,287 of OZ014524.1, read as the reverse complement.
AGATGTGCACCAAATGAGAATTTTGCAAAACCATGAACCAAGGCTGTTTGTGACCTCTAGTTGACATCAAACCATGACACAAACATTCTATGTGACCTAAAAATCATAATTGGACCAAAGATCACATGTTCATGGTTCATGTAACAAGACTTTTTTTCATGAAGTTCCAAAAAGTAACAACTTGCAAAACCATCATGATGCTTCTCACCACTTGATGCATTGGCTGCTGAACCTTCCTAGCATCACACACACATCATGCTGCGCAGCCCATGCTTCTTGTACCAAGCTATAGCTCAAGCCATGCCTTCCTTACACAAAGTGGACTTTTTTGCAAAAGCAAACTTACCAATCAATAGGGGCCAGGTCACATCATCTGACCTATAGGATTAAAATATACTATCCAAATGCTGGCCATAACACTCAAGAAGCCAAGCAAAAACAGACCATAGCATCACATTCCAAAAACCACCTCATTTTGCAAAACTCTTCGAATCTGCCTCCACAAACCTAAAACATCCAAACCATTTTCACCAATCATCTCACCATGTTTCGTTGAGTAGAAACCAACAAGATTCAAGCCTGAAACCCTCATGAATTGAGCTTCACCATTTCTCATCCTCAAAACCAGAGCTCTTCGAATCCTTTTATCCAGCCATCAAACACACCATTTTTCTTCACCAACAAGTCAAGCACACTTAAAGGAGCAGGGATCCACCCTTGGAATGACCTGAAACCTCCCCATTCTTGACTGTGCTATCTGCTACACCAGAACTGTTCCTCTCAAATCAGCCATCCACAAGAGCTTTGAAGCCTTCCATTAGTATCAGGGGAGACAAAGAAGTCCATTTGCACACAAAGGAGGCTCTGGAAGCTCAGCTTTGAAGCTTTCCAGCTCAGGTATGAACATGAACACTTTCTCCCAAAGCTTGCATTTTAAGTTATAATATGATTATTCATGTCTTGCTGGTCATGGGGTTGGTTTCAGAATCAAAAATAAGGGAGAAATGAGTTTGTATGATCCCTCTGAAATTTTGCCCGTGGATTTTATTTTCTTCGATTTGCATGATTCTTGGGGTTTAAATGTTATTTGAGGGTGGATTCATGACCTAGGTTGTTAGAGGATCACTTAGGTGTGTTTAATTTGTGAAATAGGTGCCTGAATCATGTTTTAGGGTTTTTGAGGTGCCGGAGAAGATGATCGGAGCTTCTCTCCGGTCACCTGAATGTGTTTAACCCTAACCTCAGGTCATTAAGTGCCATTTGAATGTGGGGCGTCAGATTGGTTGACCCAGTTGACTTCGCGCGCATGTGAAGGGCCCAGATCCTCTTGCTTTGCCCTAATCCATTTGTTTAGATTAATTAATTCATAATTAAATTAATATAATCAGGTGCAATCCCAGCCGTCCAGATGCGCGCTGGTCAACCCTTTCAAACTTAGAATGAATCCCAGCCTCTCCTTCTGATTACTTTCTTTTATTTTAATTTTTAATTCATTTCTTTTCATTTAACTTGCATAATTTATTTAAAATAGTAAAAAATGTCTAAAAATTATGAAACTTTTTCTCATGGGTTTTAATAATTTTTATGACACAAAAATATTTTTATTTTTATTTTTATCATTTAAAAAGCATCTTTAAATATTTAAAAGATTATTTTTAATTGATTAATGGAAATTAATTTATTAAAAATACTTTTAAGTATTTAAAAATCACCAAAAAATTCATGAAATGTTCTAAGACATTTAGAAACATTGTCCAACCTTCAAACCAAATTTCTTTTTTGATCTTGATGCATTTTGAGAATTTTTCATTGAATAAAAATCATTTTTGTGCATTATTTTGATCCTAAGTTCAAAAAATCATTTCTGCCTATCTATGAAGAGTTGGACATTGATTCTTCTTGCATTGCATTGTGTTTAGCATGTAGTTTCTAGGATTAAATGGCCATGATTTGATTCCTCATTTTCAATTTGTTTGGCATTTCTTTTGTTTAGGAACCCTAAAAACCCTAATAACTTGTAAAAATCATAACTTGAGATTGGTTAAGAGTTGAGACCTCCTCTTTGGACATTGGTTTAGTATAAGATTAGGGGCCTTTTGAGTGGCATTTTCCATTTTTTATCTTAGGGTTTGCTTCTGTTTTTGGTTTTTGTTTGATGTTTGGTTCATAAACCCTAATTTGGGCTTTCATTTGCATCCATCTTGCATTCTCTAGCATAACATGACTTGCCATGACATTTCAAGCATCCATGTGATTCATTTGACATCATAAGACATATAGAAAGCATGTTTGATCATTGCATCATGTATTTGCCATGTTGTAAGCCATGTGCACTTCATAACTTTTCATGTATGTTCATGCTTCTTAACTTGCACCATTTGCATCCATGAACTTGTATGACCATTTCCATGTGCTGCCTCATGTTCATAGCACTTCATAGCATCATTATCATCATCAACATGCTTCTGGTTTTGTTTCTCATCATGTCATCTCATCTCATCTTGCATTGCATTGCATTTCTTTTCTAACCTTTTCAGGTGGTAAGTGACTTGAGAAGTGAATTTGCCTTCACTTCTCATAATTTTTCTCATCTCTCTCTTGCATCCATGCTGCATTTTTATATGTGTTTGAGTTTGAGCTTGCTCATTCTTCTTCTTGTTCCTCCCACTTTCTTTCTTCAAGTAACTTGACTTCTTGAATGAAGCAAGTCACTTTGCTTCTCTTGATCCTGTTCATCTGCTTCCTGGTGGTTCCTTTGAAGACTTCTCTTGAAAACCTCAAAAACCTTAGGAACAACCAAGCATGACAATGATTAGGGTTTTGATTAGTCTCCCCTCTTAGTTTTACCTTTGTGTCTCTTTTGAGTCTTCTCCTCTCATCTCATAATCAGGGACTAAACCCTAAAGGCTTTAAGGCTTTGTGATTAAGTTTATGCTTGCATCCTTATCTTAGGATGGAGTGTATAACTTTAATCCTAAGTGTTAAACCCTTAATGTGTTTAACTCCTTTAATCAATCCATCTAATAATCATCAAGACTTCACACTTGTAACTTGGGCCTTGCATTAGGGTTCTAATTCTTCCTTAATTGGTTAAGAAGGACTAACCCTAGTGTTAATGGACAAGTCCCCCTCAAGTTGTCTTACAAACCCTAAAAATCACTTCATCATCTTATCATTAACTAAAATCCACTTAATAAAGGCTTTGTTTTGTCATGAGTTTAATCCCTAATCATGGATTAAGTTGAGGAGCATTCCTCAGCTTAAACATCCTCATCTATTATCCTTCTATTAGGATGGTGTAATGAGTCTGTTTAATCCCTGATTATGGCTTAACCTCATTACTTAACACTAAACAAAAACCACAAAAACATCTAAATAATCACAAGTAAGATAATGATCTTAATCCTACATCAAAGGTGATTAGGTGTGAGAAGCTGACTTCACACTTAAGGTATTCTCATTACCCCTAATCAGAGGGAAGATGTGATGAGTTTACTAAATCCATTGGTTTAGGCTTAAGCTCATTAACTTATGACAAACTTTCAAAAGCAATAAAAGACTGAAAACACAAAAAAACAAATAATAATCGTCTCCTTCGGGATTCTTTTCTCATCTCATTCACTCATAAACGAGAACTTGCTTCTTCCGTCTAATGCAAGACAGTTAGCACCTGAGCCAGACAGGTCATACACTTGAGCATAGACAAGTAAGCAGTTCACAAGTCAATTTACCTTTCAGTCTCTTTGGGTCGAACTACGGTGTTCTGACTTCCTCATTGCACGAGAGGATACGTAGGCATGACTTAACAGTTATCGAACAAAAGTCTCTGTATATTCCCCCTCTTCCAGCATCTTTCTTTTAGCCTCATGATCTTGAGCAATTCATTCTCATTCCTACACTGACACATCATTTATACACTTTCACTTCCTTTACACTGACACCTGTACATTTTGTTTTCCAGCTCTTTTACACACAAATTGCACTGACACTACCCCTTTAAAACACAAATCTTTTAAGCGTGGATCCCGTCGAGTACGACGGACAATCTGGGTGCTAATACCTTCCCAGGTTGTAACCAACCCCCTTTCTCAGTCTCTCTGGTTCGCAAACCGTCTTATCCATCTTTTTCTAGGTCTATGCAGCATTACCTTTCCTTCGGGATAAAAATGCCTAGCTGGCGACTCTATTCATTCTCCAGTGAGTTCGCGACTGTGTGTTCTCATTGTCCTTTTCGCCGACCGTTCGCGTCTGTACCCCATTTGACCCGGCTTCATTTGGCGGGAGCGACAGCTTGGCGACTCTGCTGGGGATTTTTTATATTGCAACCAGGGCTTCTGGTTCTTTTTGTGGGTTCCTCCTAGCGCTTGTTCGATTTGTGTTTACAGGGGTGTTATGTGCTTATTTGTGTTTGTATTTTTGTATTTATTTTTGCTTTATGTACAGTTGCTTTACTGCTTTCTTTATTGCTTTTGTATATATCATACTGTCATGCTGCTGGCTGGATCTGGTCTTTGTTTTGGTGGGTGGGTGATTCATTGAGAGTTAAGGTCCTATACCTGGGACCTGAGTGACACCTAGGCTAGAGTGAATCATATTCTTTCCCATTCCATTTCGGTCTGGTGCGGGAATATGAAACACGGTTCAGATATGGGTTTCTTCTTGAGAACTCTGTGTTGCAGATTTCCTGCAATGCTAGGGCTATCTGGGAAGCCTGCTAAGTCTGGATGACCTTTAGTATTGACCTTCAGAAACTGAGGTGAATTGGAGGAGGAACTTTTATGGTTATTGTAAACACTGTACCTCCGGGTTAGAAGTGTTTACACTTCTCATAACTGATCCGAGTCTGAGGATCCTTGTTCTAGAACACCACCTGTGAGGGGGTTGGGCTGTTTACAGGATTGCAGGTACCTTGACCTCAGAATACCCTGTTACTTTGACTTGATTAAGAATACTCCATGTTGGGACAGTTCTTGTGATTCTAAAACCCTGGACATGTGACTCTTTATTTGAGTCCCCCTACCTTGGTTACTGGATTTGTAGACCTCCATCTGGAATTCTTGAACATACTTGGACCTATATCAGAGCATTTTGATCAGATCCAGCTCAGTCACAAACCCTTGCATTTCATTTGCATACATAATCATTGCATCATATTGACATTTGCTTATTTGTTTCAGGGTATCCATCTTCATTTGGTTTTGGTTTTGACCCCATCTTCAGTACTGACCTATCTTCACCAGCCTCTGCTTCAGTTATCACCAGCATCAGCTAATCAGTGGCTCCTTACTTCAGCATTATCATCAGCACCTGTCTCTACTCAGTCTTCAGCATCATGGCTCCTAAAAAGAGCAACATCACCTATCACTTCTTCCAGCCAGAGCTATCAGATATCAGGAGGATTCAGACCCTGATCACTCCAGATCACATACCTTTGTTCAGGGAACATTATGGAGATATACTTGACATGGTTATGGATCTGGATCCATCACAGAGGAGCCTCATTCACACTTGCATTCAGTTCTATGATCCCCCACTGAGATGTTTCACCTTTCAAGACTTTCAGTTGGGCCCCTTATTGGAAGAGTACTCTTCATTAGTTGGTATGCCTATCAGGGGTGGAATCCCTTTCAACCCTGAGATGGTCTTTCCTGCTAATGGAGAAGTAGCAAAAGCTTTGCATCTGGAACCTGTTTTGATTGAGCAGCATATGACCTCTAAAGCTGGAATCCCTGGTTTTCATCTGGATTTCTTGATCTCTCAAGCTACCCTGAAAGCTTCTTTAGGAGAGTGGAAGGCTGTCTGTGCCTTGTTGGCTTTGAGCATATATGGAATTGTATTGTTTGCAGACGAGCCTCGATTCATTAGCAAGAATGCAATCCATCTGTTCATCCTGAAGAACCCAGTGCCCACTTTATTGGGGGATCTCTACTATTCAGTGCATCAGAGGAATGAAAAGCAGAGGGGAAGATTAGTGAGGTGTTGTGCTCCCTTGTTCCACACTTGGCTTCTCAGGAATTTGCCCAGGACAGATGCATTTCTGAACCCTCATCAGCAGAGCAACTGGGCTAAGAGACTCACTGCTCTAACTTCAGCAGATATCAGATGGTGCACTCAAAGCACCAAGGGCAGGGATATCATCACCAGCTGTGGGCATTTTCCCAATGTGCCCCTAATAGGAGTTAAGGGTAGTATTAATTACAACCCTCTGCTGTTCAGAAGGCAACTGGGCTATGCACTGGTCCATACTCCTAAGGCACAGGACTTGATGGAGACTCTTTATTGTGAGAACAAGATTAATTTGACTGTTGTTAGGCAGGCTGCCTGGGCCTGGGATAATGTTCAAACCAAGGGAGTGACCATTCTGGGGAAGTGCAACAATGTGGCATCAACACAATATTATGAATGGTCCCGTGCCAGGGCTCAATTCTCTGGAATGCCCTTTACCATAGAAGACATGCCTGAGTCATCTTCAACACCACCACCTGCCACTGTCAGTTTGGAGGAGTTTGAGAGTTTGAAGGAAAGAAATGAGAAGTTAACCCAGGCTTTGCAGAAGACCCTCCGGGAGAGGAGTGAGGGTATGAGGGAGATTGAGAGGTTGGAGAAGTTGAGAGTAGAGCATCTGACTAAGATTGAGAAGTCTGGAGATTATATCAAAAAGTCTAAGGCTGGAGAACAAATTCTGAAGAATGCTTGCAAGGAAGCCCAGTTCCAGAGAGCAAGGACAGACTTGTATCTAAAGGAGAGTCAGGCTAGGTGGGTCAGGATCACCGAGGCTCGTACTCTGGAGGACAAGAGAGTTCAAGACAAGATGGAGCAACTGGAAGCTAGTGCAAAAGAACAGCAAGAAGCCCTGGCAGCAGCCCAGAGGGAGATATCAGAGCTGAAGATCAAAGCAGGGGTGAAGAGGTCCAAAGAACAAACTCAGCACAAGAAGCTAACAGCAGTTGTTACCACCCGGAATCTCCTCATCAGGAATCTCACGGAGCGTCCGGCTGATCCTGTGACCGAAGCACTTCTCAAGGAAGTTCGTGAGGATGAGTTTGGTCTTGGTGTTTGACCATTTGTTTGTTGTTGCCTTCTTTCCATGTACTTTTTTTTTAATGTATTTTGACCCCTTAGGGGGCTTGTATTGTAAAAGTAAACAAGTGGTATTATTTCACCTTCTGTAATATATTTGTGTTAGTGTGCTTCATCTGAGTTTTCTTCAAGCAACAACAACAACATCTTCAGGGGTCTGGAAGGGTCAAAACTGAATGCCAAACCGGATACCTTGAGAACAAATGAGCATAACTGCATTGCATGCTAACACTTTTGTTTGTTTTGTAGGTTTTTGTTTTATTGCCACTAACTCTGTTGTGATGTTCAGGAACTATTGCTAGGCGCCGGGTATTTCCCCTCAACCGTCCGCACCGTTATCCAACCCGAAACAACCTTCCGGGAATTCAAATGGATCAGGTACAGCAGGACCTTGCAGAGGTTAGAAATCAAATGGCAAACGAAAGATTGGAAATGAGAACGCAGATGACGCAGTTCATGGAAGTGATGAACAACATGGCTCAGAGCCAAGAAAGATTAAGGGCCATGGTGGAAAGGCAGAATCAAGAAGATCCACACATAGGGACTGCTGGCACCAGCAACAATGAAAGGGTCCAACCTCATGTAAATCCCCCTGTATTTGGACCACACCTCCATCCTGAGGTCAACATCCCTGCAAATGTTCAAGGGACTGCCACTGCAGCCAGGGTACTACAAGAAGATCCTCAGGAGGACCAATTCACAGTAATGGGTGCTGGGGAAGAAGCTTATGATAGAAGGTTGGATGAGATAGCTGAGAAATTGAGATCCTTAGAGTCTCAAAACTCTCTAGGTTTCGACGTCATGGACATGGGCTTGGTAGACGGGGTCAGGATCCCCCATAAGTTTAAGCCTCCTTGTTTTGAAAAATACAACGGGACTTCATGCCCCCGGACTCATTTGCAATCATTTCTGGGGAGGCTGAAGGCCTATACTATGGATGAGAAGCTCTGGATGTTCTATTTCGAAGACAACTTAACTGGAGCGTCAAGAGAATGGTACTCTCACTTGACAAGGGCAACTATTAGGTGCTGGAAGGACCTGGCAGAGGCCTTCATCAGACAGTATCAGTATAACTTAGACATGGCACCCAACAGGACCCTCCTGATGGGAATGTCACAGTCGTCAAGGGAAAGTTTCCGAGAATATGCCCAGAGATGGAGGCAATTGGCTGCTGCTGTTCAGCCACCTATGTCTGAGAGGGAAATGGCAGATATGTTTATGAACACCCTCCAGGGAACATATATTGACAGGCTGGCTGCTTTCTCTTCCACTAGCTTTGCAGATGTTGTCATAGCTGGGGAGAGAATTGAAAGCCTATTGAAGATGGGTAAGATCTCAGACAACGGTGCAAGCTCGTCCAGTAGTACAAGAAAGCCTTTTGCAGGCCCGAGAAGAACTGGCGAGACCAATGCCATCCACACCAACAGGGGCAGGCCCCAATATGTCCACAGGTCTGTAGCAGCAGTCACCATTCCTGCTCCAGCCCATCCTCAACCCGTCTATCAACCTCCACAGCAAAACTATCAGCCGCAACCTCAGTACCATCAGCAAAATCAGTATCCTCCAAGAAATTACAACAACAGCAACACCAACAACAACAGTCAACAAAGGCCATTTCAACAGAGGCCTTCTCAAGCTAACAGGGTGATCGATCCGATCCCTATGCCGTATGCTACCTTGCTGCCACAACTCCTGAAACTCAACCTAGTTGAGCTAAGGACGCTGGCACCTCCAGATCCCAACAGTCTACCCAGGAACTATGACTCCAATGCTAGGTGTGCTTTTCATTCAAACGCACCTGGCCATAGTACAGAAAAGTGCAGAGCCCTGCATATGAAGGTACAAGACCTGGTAGACTCAAAAGCTCTGAATTTCGCACCACCACCCAATGTCAATAAGAACCCGATGCCGAACCACGGTGGTCCTAGAATTAACGCTATTGAAGAAGACAAACCGTCTTATTTAATAACCAGTGTGGGTCAGATCCGGACACCGTTGGTAGAAATCAAGGCTCAACTCCTGGAATGTCAAATGTTCCCGGGGTGTGAGTTGGGTTGTGCTTATTGCAATATCTCGGTAAATGGGTGCGACAATTTGAGGAATGGCATAGATGGCCTAATTCAGAGTGGCCAGCTTCAGATCACCACATCATTTCCAGCAAATCCATCAATCTCATCAGCAACGGCTTCAGAACCTCCTACAACTGCAACAACTATTGCTCCTGACAATTCTTCGGTTTCATCAACGAGTACTTCATCTGTCATTTCAACTGATCAGATATCAATGAATGTTCCTTCTACAACTCCAGCACCGCTCCATTATGAAGCTCCTACAACAACAACATCCACACTCCCGACAATGTCTCCTACAACACCAGCAACAAATCATGAAGATGTCTCAACTGTCACCATATTCTACGATCCTGAAAACGACTCCGCCTACGACTCAGAAAGTGCTGCTCCCATCAGGGCACCAGTGACAATTTATTACGATCCACAGACTATCACAGTTCCTTCAACAGCTGCAGTCAGTCCAGTCACCGTCACGGTGCCTGGACCCGTACCTTATGAAAGCAGTAATGCCATCCCCTGGCATTACGACTCTGACTTGTACTGTGAAGGACAAAGAATCACTTTTGAATCATCAACCCCTGCACTACAAGTAGACAATGTGGGCGGAGGCGGAGGCTTCACTCGAAGCGGACGTCTTTTCGCTCCACAAATTCAGAGACCCACAGCCGAAGCAGAAGCTGCTGCCAAGGCAAAAGGGAAGAGCCCTGTGCAGGAAGATCAAGCTGTTAAGGAAGCTTTGAAGACACCATTCGATCAAGAGGTTGATGAGTTCATGCGAATCATCAAAAAGAGTGATTATAAAATAGTGGATCAGCTTCATCAGACGCCTTCCAAGATCTCAATCCTATCATTGCTTATGTGCTCCGAAGCCCATCGGAATGCACTACTCAAAGTCCTGCACGCAGCTTACGTGCCTGAAGAGATCACTGTCAATCAGCTGGAAGCAGTAGTGGGAAATGTTAATGCTAGTCACGGACTAGGGTTCACCAATACTGATTTGACAACGGAAGGCCGCAACCACAACAAAGCATTGCACATAACCATGGAATGCAAAGGTGCTGTCCTTTCCCATGTGCTGGTAGACACGGGGTCATCCCTCAATGTCTTACCCAAAAAGGCCTTGGTGAAGCTAGAATATGACGGATTGGCGTTGAGACCCAGCAACCTGGTGGTAAGAGCCTTTGATGGTTCAAAGAGATCGGTTCTGGGAGAAATTGAGTTACCCGTAACAATTGGCCCGCAGACCTTTACAACTATCTTCTACGTGATGGATATACAGCCTGCCTACAGCTGTCTATTGGGTAGGCCATGGATTCACGCCGCTGGTGCCGTGACCTCTACCCTTCACCAGAAGTTAAAATATGAGTGGGAGGGTCAAATCGTTACAATCTGTGGAGAAGAGGATATTTTTGTCAGCCACCTGGCTACCTATAAGTACATTGAGATGGATGGGGAGATCCATGAAACAATGAGCCAGGGGTTTGAAGCCTTGAATGTGAATGAAACATCTGCTGTGCCTGGTACTTCAATATCATCATACCAACAAGCCCGGAAGGTTGTTGAGGAAGGAACTGCCCAAGGCTGGGGCAAGCTACTACCGGTGGAGAAGAAAGAAGACAGATTTGGGTTGGGTTACAAACCAACTCAACAAGATCAAGCAGCGGCTGCGAAAGAGCCCAATTTTGTGAGTGGGGGGATGCTTACCCCTGATGCTATCAACTGTCTGGAAGACGAGCTGGAAGAGGAACGCAACCTGGAAAGCTGGATTCGTCCAAAGATCCCGGGGAGCAGTGTCTCGAACTGGTCTTCCCAGGAAATTATAAGAGTTACTCATGCAGAGTAATTATTATTTCCTGTATTTTTATAAGCATGCATCAAAGTCTTGCATCTTGCCCAAGATGACAAGACTCATTTTGTAATCGGGCCATCTGTACTTTTTGTGCAAACAAGATCAATTAATGAAATATCAGACATCTTTTTGCAAACGAGTCTTTTTCTTTTCCGTTCACTGTTTTTCTATTTTTCTTTTTGTACAAAAAATAAATGGCAGTGTTTTCAAAATGACAACTTTTATTTCACTTTTCTAAAACAAGATTAAAATCAAATCACTAAAATAAACAAACTTAACCCTTGCAGAGGATACCTTCCAGACAGCACCGACAACAGCACGGCTGTGACTTCGTATGACTTTGACAATCCAATCAATCAAGCTGATGAAGGGGTTGAAGAAGAATATGAGCTTCCTGAAGAGCTAGCCAGGTTGTTAAGACAAGAGGAAAGAGTTATTACTCCTCACCAGGAGGAGGTTGAAGTGATCAATCTTGGTACAGATGAAGACGTGAAAGAAGTTAAAATCGGGGACTGCCTGCAAGACTCAGTGAAGAGACAACTGGTCGACCTGCTTCAAGAGTATGTAGATGTGTTTGCTTGGTCTTACCAAGATATGCCAGGGTTGGATACCGACATTGTTGTGCACAAGCTGCCTTTGAGAGAAGAGTGCCCACCGGTTAAACAGAAACTGCGCCGTACTCGTCCAGACATGGCAATGAAAATCAAGGAAGAGGTACAAAAGCAATGGGACGCCGGGTTCCTTGCTGTAACTAGCTATCCACCGTGGGTTGCTAACATAGTACCTGTGCCTAAGAAAGACGGTAAAGTAAGGATGTGTGTTGACTACCGGGATCTGAACAGAGCTAGCCCGAAAGATGATTTCCCTCTACCTCACATTGATGTATTGGTGGATAATACAGCTCAATTCTCGGTATTCTCCTTCATGGATGGATTTTCAGGATACAACCAGATCAAAATGTCACCTGAAGACATGGAGAAGACAACATTCATCACACCCTGGGGCACGTTCTGCTACAAGGTAATGCCATTTGGGCTCAAGAATGCTGGTGCAACATATCAGCGGGCTATGGTAACATTATTCCACGATATGATTCATAAAGAAATAGAATGTTATGTGGATGATATGATTGCCAAGTCCCTCACTGAAGAAGACCATCTGGTCAATCTGCTGAAGTTGTTCAAGCGTCTGAGGAAGTATCAACTGAAGCTGAACCCCAACAAATGCACATTCGGGGTAAGATCCGGTAAGCTGCTGGGTTTTATTGTAAGCGAGAAAGGGATTGAAGTTGACCCTGATAAAGTCAAAGCTATTCAAGAGATGCCTGCACCGAAGACAGAGAAAGAAGTTCGAGGGTTCTTGGGTCGATTGAACTACATCTCACGGTTCATATCTCACCTTACCGCAACCTGTGAACCCTTGTTCAAGCTGTTGAGAAAAGAACAGACGGTCAGGTGGAATGAAGACTGCCAAAGAGCTTTTGACAAGATCAAAGAATACTTACAAGAACCTCCAATCCTTATGCCTCCAGTTGAAGGAAGACCTCTGATAATGTACTTGACAGTATTAGAAGAGTCAATGGGGTGTGTGCTGGGCCAGCATGACGAGTCTGGTCGAAAAGAGTATGCAATATACTACCTGAGCAAAAAGTTTACCGACTGTGAACAGCGCTATTCACTGCTCGAGAAAACTTGTTGTGCTTTAGCGTGGGCTGCTCGCCGACTAAGGCAGTATATGTTGACCCATACTACCTTACTGATCTCAAAAATGGACCCAGTTAAGTACATATTTGAGAAGCCAGCTCTTACCGGACGGGTTGCAAGATGGCAGATGATTCTCACAGAGTATGACATCCAATACACATCTCAGAAGGCCATCAAGGGCAGTGTATTGTCTGAATATCTCGCTGAGCAACCCATTGATGATTACCAGCCTATGAGGTTTGACTTCCCTGATGAAGATATCATGTTCATAAAAGCAAAAGATCATGAAGATCCTGTTCACACTGAAGGGCCTGACCCGGAAGAAGAATGGACTATGATGTTTGATGGGGCTGTTAACATGAATGGTCGTGGTGTTGGTGCAGTACTCATTACACCCAAAGGAGTTCACATGCCTTTCTCAGCAAAACTCACTTTTAACTGCACTAACAACGAAGCTGAATACGAAGCTTGCATTATGGGTCTTGAGGAAGCCATTGACCTCAGGATCAAGACATTGACCGTATTCGGGGATTCAGCTCTGGTAATCAATCAAACCAATGGGAAATGGTATACACACCAGGATCATCTGATACCTTACAGGGATTATACAAGAAAGTTATTGACGTTCTTCACAACAGTCAAGCTTGAGTATATCCCTCGGGACGAGAATCAATTTGCAGATGCTCTTGCTACCATTTCATCCATGATCAAAGTTCAAGCTGCTAACTTTGTACCTCATATTTCAGTGTCGAGACTTGACAAACCAGCATATGTGTTCGCAGCAGATGTTGTCAAAGATAATAAGCCTTGGTTCCACGACATTAAGTGCTTCTTGGAGGATCAAACATACCCACCTGGGGCATCTTCCAATGATAAGAAGACTTTGAGAAGGCTTGCTGGTAGTTTCTTTCTGAACACTGATGGGTCTTTATACAAAAGGAACTTTGATATGGTACTCCTTAGATGTGTTGATAAGACAGAAGCAGACTTGTTGATGCATGAAGTGCACGAGGGATCCTTTGGTACCCATGCTGGAGGGCATGCCATGGCCAAGAAGTTGCTGAGATCAGGCTATTACTGGATCACAATGGATGCTGACTGTTGTGCCTACGCCAGGAAATGCCATAAATGCCAGATTTATGCAGATAAGGTGCGTGTACCTCCCAATCCTTTGAACGTGATGTCTTCACCCTGGCCCTTTGCTATGTGGGGCATCGACATGATTGGCAAGATTGAGCCGACTGCTTCGAATGGCCACAGATTCATCCTGGTCGCCATCGACTATTTCACCAAGTGGGTCGAAGCAGCTTCCTATGCCAATGTTACAAGACAAGTGGTAGCCAGATTTCTGAAAAGAGATATCATCTGTCGATACGGAGTTCCCGAGCGAATCATTACTGATAATGGTTCCAACTTGAACAACAAAATGATGGCAGAACTATGCCGGGACTTCAAGATCCAACACCACAATTCTTCTCCTTACAGGCCAAAGATGAACGGCGCTGTTGAGGCAACTAATAAGAATATCAAGAAGATTGTGCAGAAGATGGTAGTCACCTACAAAGATTGGCATGAAATGCTACCATTTGCCTTGCATGGGTACCGCACGTCAATCAGGACATCCACTGGGGCAACACCGTATCAGCTTGTGTATGGTATGGAAGCAGTCTTACCTGTTGAAGTTGAATTACCCTCTCTACGGGTATTGATGGATGTTAAGCTAAACGAAGCAGAATGGGTTCGGTCCCGATACGAACAACTAAGTCTGACCGAAGAGAAGAGATTGGCGGCAATCTGTCATGGACAGTTGTATCAAAAGAGAATGAAGAAAGCCTTTGATCAGAAAGTCAGGCACCGAGAGTACCAAGTAGGAGATCTTGTGCTGAAAAGAATCCTCCCTCCTCATACAGACCACAGGGGCAAATGGACTCCAAACTATGAAGGACCATTTGTAGTAAAGAAAGTTTTCTCTGGTGGAGCACTGATGCTCAGCACCATGGATGGTGAAGATTTCCCGTCCCCTGTGAATTCAGATGCAGTTAAAAAATACTTCGCATAAACTGACCCGCTGGACATAGAAACAGAATGTAAGTCCAGGCAAAAATAGGGCATCCCGGCGAGTCAAAAACAGAATAAAAGACTCGGGCAAAAATAAGGGAAGATAAATATAAAATGTACACCCGCTGAGTTGAAAAGCCGCATTGGACAGCTCAGGCAGAAATGGGTATCCCGATGGATTGAAAACCCGAAAGGGCGATCCATGCAAAATAAGGGAATAAGCGAACAACTGTATTCTGAATTCGTCTGTATCATTCACAACTTGGTAAGCTTCGAAAGGATCAAGCTTCAATCGGAATCAGCCTTCTTCTGAAAGTCGGATAAGGGGAACGTCAAAAGTCATACGAGTCGTAGTGAAGTGGAAGCTCTTTAAAGCGTCATCAACACTGCCAGCATTTTGTTTCTCAATTTGTAACAATCTCCTCATTTCAGGAGATACGTTTCTTTGACTGTATCTTGCCAATTCAGGGCACCCGAATTAATAAAATCAGATTTTCAGTCATGTCTCGTTTTGTACGTTTTTATTTTGCAAAAATGTCTGATATCTTAAAGGAACATTGATTGCATAAGAATACAGATGTTTATCTTCAAATAAAAACATGCTTGCAGGAAATTTTGCTTACTCTCAGAAATACTTAAACTCCTATGACGGGACCCAGTAAGGGATACCTCGGGATTATCTTGTGCGTCTCTCTATCTTTTTCAGGATTGCAGGTATCCAGAGCGCAACTTGGGGCATGAGGCCTCATCCCAGCAAGCTGGCAAATTGACACTCGTTTCTAGCACCCAAAGTTCTCTCTCCCCAGCCGAGTTGCCTCTCATAACTTCCCCGGTGGAGTTGCCATTTACTACCTAATCTCCATCAGAGTTGCTAGGCATCGCGGAAGGCGCCTACATCCCCGACTGAGTCAAGGGTCTCTCTTTCTCCCCAGCCGAGTTGTCGTCTCGCCCTCAGCCGAGTACAAAGTCAGGGAACCATCTCCCCACAGAGTCTCAGCCTCTATTCATAAGAGCAATGCATGAAGATCACAACAGAGTACAGAAGACTTCTACACCTCCCCAGCTGGGTCCCTCATTGCAGGGATATGTCAATCAGTGACCTGTATCCCCAAGCAGATATATCTCACCAGGTCTACCAGTGATCTTATCCCCAGCTGGGATGTCCACTTCATACAGATCGATCGAAGATCTTCGCAGCAACGGGACCCGGATCCCGGTTTGGTATCTTTGCACAATCATAGCATTTGCATCATATTCACCCACAAAGCGTAGCATTCCGTCTAACACGGAGCATTACGGCAAAAATCCAACACATAGCATAATCACAAGCCATGTTTTAAATCAGCACTTGTGAATAATGACAGTCCATCAACGTACAAAAAAATCCCCACCAGAGTCCCCAGCAAAAGCAGCTGCCTCACAATTCACAAACACCAGTATATACTCATTTTAACACCCGTCCGTGTCATCTTTCCCCAGTAAAGCCGCCTGAACACTCTTTACAACAATATCACCCGTATTACAGATACTTCCTGACACTCGTCCGTGTCATACCCCAGCAGAAAGCCAAAGACGTCCTCTTTGCACTCACATATACCTATATACACTTTCCTGACACCCGTCCGTGTCATTTCCCCAGCGCAGTCGCTTATACTTTTACAACCCATGTACTTGTTAATATTATTATACTTTGACACTCGTCCGTGTCACCCTCCCCAGCAGATAAACACTCATTTATACAATACTACTCATACTACTCATACTTATACAGATACTCGTCCGTATCTTGTATATACCAGTTACATCCCTACAGATTCGACTTTGGTTCATGTTCTTTGTTAACCAGTTGGTACCCGTCCGTACCATCATCTCAAAATATGCGTCCAGTGTTTGTTTCTACATGATACTCGTCCGTATCATAGTCTTAAGGATGTTCGTCCGCATCTTTAATCCATACACTGTGTCAAATACTTCTGTTCTTCTTGAATATAGATACTCGCCTGTATCTACTATTCCCCAGAAGAATCCTCTCAGATTCAACGCTCGTCCGTGTTCCTTGTTAACCAGTTGATACTCGTCCGTATCATCATCTTTGAACACGCGTCGGTATTTGTTTCTACCCGATACTCGTCCGTATCGTAGTCTTAAGGATGCTCGTCCGCATCTTTAATCTATACACAACACCTAAACACTTATACCTTTTGTTTCTTGGATATAAACACTCGTCCGTGTTTACTACTCCCCAGTAGATCGCCAACAAAGCAAATTTTTTCCTTCTTATCTGACACTCGTCCTGTGTTATGATAAACCCTGAGAGCAGCCGTACCCTGCTGAGTGGTCGTCCTCCACTTCTTGATGGTCGTCCTCCATCATGCTCGTCCGATGGCCGTCCCCATCGTTGATTTTAGCAGCCGTCCCCTTCTAGGTGGTCGTCCTCCACCTCGTGATGATTTTCCTTCATCATTTTATCCAATGGCCGTCCCCATTGTTGATTTTTGGTTGTCTGGCATTCGTCCTATGTCATGATAAACCCTGAGAGCAGCCGTCCCCTGCTAGGTGGTCGTCCTCCACCTCTTGATGGTCGTCCTCCATCATGCTCGTCCGATGGCCTTCCCCATCGTTGACCTTTTCTATCCGATGGCCGTCCCCATCGTTGATATTTTCGGCAGCCGTACCCTGCCAGGTGGTCGTCCTCCACCTTTGATGGTCGTCCCCATCATATTTCTTTTATCCCCAACAGAGCAGCCGTCCCCTGCTAAGTGATTCGTCCTTCACTTTTGGTGGCCGTACCCCATCATCTGTTTATTTCATTCATTCTTTAACCCGATGGTCGTCCCCATCGTGGTCCTTTTTCCTTTTTAGCCCGATGGCCGTCCCCATCGTTGGTTATTTTACCTTTGTGAACTTGATGGCCGTCCCCGTCATGTTTCATTAATTCCCAAAGAATCCTACT
The DNA here is from genome assembly GCA_963966055.1 of Lathyrus aphaca. Lineage (NCBI taxonomy): Eukaryota > Viridiplantae > Streptophyta > Magnoliopsida > Fabales > Fabaceae > Lathyrus > Lathyrus aphaca. The sequence goes on along the minus strand of OZ014524.1, from coordinate 115,424,572 downwards.
TTATCTTGATGGCCGTCCCCATCATATTTCTATTTTCCCCAGCTAGTCGGCCGTCCCCGTCTTAGCTTTACCTTTCATCCCCAGCATGTCGGTCGTCCCCGTCATTGCTATTTACCCAGCAGTCGTCCTCTGCTCGACGGTCGTCCTCCGTCGCCCACACTTTACAATATACTTTATTTCCCTTTTACAATCTATATCCCTTTTCTTCTTCATTCTGTGAGTGCAAATTTTGGACTGTCTTTGGTATTCAACCACAAGTTATCTTGTTTGCCTGTTAAGCCGTCGCTTACATCCTGCACAGCTAACTCATGATTGAATAGGGGCAGCTGTAAACACCCCAAATTTGCCCTCACCCATTCACACCATGTCTTGTGATCTTCTCATATGCATAAACACAATCATACCACCTCATATCACAATTTTGATTCACTGCATAGTTTCTAAGTCATCTGCATCTAGGGTTTGTGATCTGAGCAATCCAGGAGCTTCTTGAGCCACTCCAAAGGCCACCAATCACTTCAAAGGGATCCATGTGTGTTCTTATATCATATTACATCCTCTCAAAGTAAAAAATTCCAAAGAATCACAAGAACTGGGTTTGGTATGGAAGCAGAGCCAGGCTAGACTGCACAGTTGACCTAAAATTAGGGTTTTGGTTTCAGAGGCCATAACTCCAAATTTTTTGGTCATTCTTATTTCCATTGGTCTCTATATGGTATAGGGAGTATGCATATCAATTTTCATGAAGAAATTCCATGGGGAAGTCATCTGATCAAGAGTTGACTTTTCAGACAAGTCAGTGCAAAATCAGGGCATCTGAGGCCCCCAATGACCCAACCAATGGGTGATCTTCATCATTTTGAGTGTATATGATCTTTATTTGATCATATAAGAAGGTTGAAGTTCACAAAAATCAAGAATTTGGAGTTTTTGCAAGTGTTGACTTTTTGGGCATAGTTGACTTTTCAAGAATGCTTCATTTTAGGTCATTTTTCAAGCCTTGATTCTTGATCCAAAAATGCTTCAAATGGAAAAACTTTGGTCATGAAAGTTGTAGATTACATCTTTCCCTTTTCAAAAAGTACAAGAACATGATCAAATTCTTCTTGGATCAAAAGTTATGGTGTGACAAAGTTGGCAAAAATCATTGATTTTCAAGATGTGCACCAAATGAGAATTTTGCAAAACCATGAACCAAGGCTGTTTGTGACCTCTAGTTGACATCAAACCATGACACAAACATTCTATGTGACCTAAAAATCAGAATTGGACCAAAGATCACATGTTCATGGTTCATGTAACAAGACTTTTTTTCATGAAGTTCCAAAAAGTAACAACTTGCAAAACCATCATGATGCTTCTCACCACTTGATGCATTGGCTGCTGAACCTTCCTAGCATCACACACACATCATGCTGCGCAGCCCATGCTTCTTGTACCAAGCTATAGCTCAAGCCATGCCTTCCTTACACAAAGTGGACTTTTTTGCAAAAGCAAACTTACCAATCAATAGGGGCCAGGTCACATCATCTGACCTATAGGATTAAAATATACTATCCAAATGCTGGCCATAACACTCAAGAAGCCAAGCAAAAACAGACCATAGCATCACATTCCAAAAACCACCTCATTTTGCAAAACTCTTCGAATCTGCCTCCACAAACCTAAAACATCCAAACCATTTTCACCAATCATCTCACCATGTTTCGTTGAGTAGAAACCAACAAGATTCAAGCCTGAAACCCTCATGAATTGAGCTTCACCATTTCTCATCCTCAAAACCAGAGCTCTTCGAATCCTTTTATCCAGCCATCAAACACACCATTTTTCTTCACCAACAAGTCAAGCACACTTAAAGGAGCAGGGATCCACCCTTGGAATGACCTGAAACCTCCCCATTCTTGACTGTGCTATCTGCTACACCAGAACTGTTCCTCTCAAATCAGCCATCCACAAGAGCTTTGAAGCCTTCCATTAGTATCAGGGGAGACAAAGAAGTCCATTTGCACACAAAGGAGGCTCTGGAAGCTCAGCTTTGAAGCTTTCCAGCTCAGGTATGAACATGAACACTTTCTCCCAAAGCTTGCATTTTAAGTTATAATATGATTATTCATGTCTTGCTGGTCATGGGGTTGGTTTCAGAATCAAAAATAAGGGAGAAATGAGTTTGTATGATCCCTCTGAAATTTTGCCCGTGGATTTTATTTTCTTCGATTTGCATGATTCTTGGGGTTTAAATGTTATTTGAGGGTGGATTCATGACCTAGGTTGTTAGAGGATCACTTAGGTGTGTTTAATTTGTGAAATAGGTGCCTGAATCATGTTTTAGGGTTTTTGAGGTGCCGGAGAAGATGATCGGAGCTTCTCTCCGGTCACCTGAATGTGTTTAACCCTAACCTCAGGTCATTAAGTGCCATTTGAATGTGGGGCGTCAGATTGGTTGACCCAGTTGACTTCGCGCGCATGTGAAGGGCCCAGATCCTCTTGCTTTGCCCTAATCCATTTGTTTAGATTAATTAATTCATAATTAAATTAATATAATCAGGTGCAATCCCAGCCGTCCAGATGCGCGCTGGTCAACCCTTTCAAACTTAGAATGAATCCCAGCCTCTCCTTCTGATTACTTTCTTTTATTTTAATTTTTAATTCATTTCTTTTCATTTAACTTGCATAATTTATTTAAAATAGTAAAAAATGTCTAAAAATTATGAAACTTTTTCTCATGGGTTTTAATAATTTTTATGACACAAAAATATTTTTATTTTTATTTTTATCATTTAAAAAGCATCTTTAAATATTTAAAAGATTATTTTTAATTGATTAATGGAAATTAATTTATTAAAAATACTTTTAAGTATTTAAAAATCACCAAAAAATTCATGAAATGTTCTAAGACATTTAGAAACATTGTCCAACCTTCAAACCAAATTTCTTTTTTGATCTTGATGCATTTTGAGAATTTTTCATTGAATAAAAATCATTTTTGTGCATTATTTTGATCCTAAGTTCAAAAAATCATTTCTGCCTATCTATGAAGAGTTGGACATTGATTCTTCTTGCATTGCATTGTGTTTAGCATGTAGTTTCTAGGATTAAATGGCCATGATTTGATTCCTCATTTTCAATTTGTTTGGCATTTCTTTTGTTTAGGAACCCTAAAAACCCTAATAACTTGTAAAAATCATAACTTGAGATTGGTTAAGAGTTGAGACCTCCTCTTTGGACATTGGTTTAGTATAAGATTAGGGGCCTTTTGAGTGGAATTTTCCATTTTTTATCTTAGGGTTTGCTTCTGTTTTTGGTTTTTGTTTGATGTTTGGTTCATAAACCCTAATTTGGGCTTTCATTTGCATCCATCTTGCATTCTCTAGCATAACATGACTTGCCATGACATTTCAAGCATCCATGTGATTCATTTGACATCATAAGACATATAGAAAGCATGTTTGATCATTGCATCATGTATTTGCCATGTTGTAAGCCATGTGCACTTCATAACTTTTCATGTATGTTCATGCTTCTTAACTTGCACCATTTGCATCCATGAACTTGTATGACCATTTCCATGTGCTGCCTCATGTTCATAGCACTTCATAGCATCATTATCATCATCAACATGCTTCTGGTTTTGTTTCTCATCATGTCATCTCATCTCATCTTGCATTGCATTGCATTTCTTTTCTAACCTTTTCAGGTGGTAAGTGACTTGAGAAGTGAATTTGCCTTCACTTCTCATAATTTTTCTCATCTCTCTCTTGCATCCATGCTGCATTTTTATATGTGTTTGAGTTTGAGCTTGCTCATTCTTCTTCTTGTTCCTCCCACTTTCTTTCTTCAAGTAACTTGACTTCTTGAATGAAGCAAGTCACTTTGCTTCTCTTGATCCTGTTCATCTGCTTCCTGGTGGTTCCTTTGAAGACTTCTCTTGAAAACCTAAAAAACCTTAGGAACAACCAAGCATGACAATGATTAGGGTTTTGATTAGTCTCCCCTCTTAGTTTTACCTTTGTGTCTCTTTTGAGTCTTCTCCTCTCATCTCATAATCAGGGACTAAACCCTAAAGGCTTTAAGGCTTTGTGATTAAGTTTATGCCTGCATCCTTATCTTAGGATGGAGTGTATAACTTTAATCCTAAGTGTTAAACCCTTAATGTGTTTAACTCCTTTAATCAATCCATCTAATAATCATCAAGACTTCACACTTGTAACTTGGGCCTTGCATTAGGGTTCTAATTCTTCCTTAATTGGTTAAGAAGGACTAACCCTAGTGTTAATGGACAAGTCCCCCTCAAGTTGTCTTACAAACCCTAAAAATCACTTCATCATCTTATCATTAACTAAAATCCACTTAATAAAGGCTTTTTTTTGTCATGAGTTTAATCCCTAATCATGGATTAAGTTGAGGAGCATTCCTCAGCTTAAACATCCTCATCTATTATCCTTCTATTAGGATGGTGTAATGAGTCTGTTTAATCCCTGATTATGGCTTAACCTCATTACTTAACACTAAACAAAAACCACAAAAACATCTAAATAATCACAAGTAAGATAATGATCTTAATCCTACATCAAAGGTGATTAGGTGTGAGAAGCTGACTTCACACTTAAGGTATTCTCATTACCCCTAATCAGAGGGAAGATGTGATGAGTTTACTAAATCCATTAGTTTAGGCTTAAGCTCATTAACTTATGACAAACTTTCAAAAGCAATAAAAGACTGAAAACACAAAAAAACAAATAATAATCGTCTCCTTCGGGATTCTTTTCTCATCTCATTCACTCATAAACGAGAACTTGCTTCTTCCGTCTAATGCAAGACAGTTAGCACCTGAGCCAGACAGGTCATACACTTGAGCATAGACAAGTAAGCAGTTCATAAGTCAATTTACCTTTCAGTCTCTTTGGGTCGAACTACGGTGTTCTGACTTCCTCATTGCACGAGAGGATACGTAGGCATGACTTAACAGTTATCGAACAAAAGTCTCTGTATATTCCCCCTCTTCCAGCATCTTTCTTTTAGCCTCATGATCTTGAGCAATTCATTCTCATTCCTACACTGACACATCATTTATACACTTTCACTTCCTTTACACTGACACCTGTACATTTTGTTTTCCAGCTCTTTTACACACAAATTGCACTGACACTACCCCTTTAAAACACAAATCTTTTAAGCGTGGATCCCGTCGAGTACGACGGACAATCTGGGTGCTAATACCTTCCCAGGTTGTAACCAACCCCCTTTCTCAGTCTCTCTGGTTCGCAAACCGTCTTATCCATCTTTTTCTAGGTCTATGCAGCATTACCTTTCCTTCGGGATAAAAATGCCTAGCTGGCGACTCTATTCATTCTCCAGTGAGTTCGCGGCTGTGTGTTCTCATTGTCCTTTTCGCCGACCGTTCGCGTCTGTATCCCATTTGACCCGGCTTCATTTGGCGGGAGCGACAACTGGCCATAACTTGACCTGGTTGGCAGTGATGATTTTGCAGACTTGGTTGTCAGTTTTGCCCAACTCATTTGGTCCATCTGATTCTCTCCCCAGGTACTGATTTATTACCCTAGGAGAAAAATCAACACATCTCCCCCTCACATATACCTTCCTGAAATCCTCAGATATCCCATCAGCACACCCTTCTTGTAGATTAATTATAAACTCTTTGACCAGCAGTTCATAACAGGGAGAAAAGTTGGAGACAGTTTTTAATAAGCCAGCATTGGAGATTAAATCTATTACCTCAGTGCACTCCAAAGCATTGTTGCCCAGCTCTCTTTCCAGATCCACCCTTCTTTGATAGACATACTTCCACTTGCTCACACAAGAGACATGGTGGAAGGACACATTGTCTAGAGGTGCTTCAGGAACAACAGTGGCAGTCCTAGGAGGTGCTGGCTTCTTCCTGGGTTGGGATGTTGGGACATCCTCCTCAACATCAGAGTCAGATGGGGTTGTATCCTTCCTCTTCTGGGTGCTTACCTTACTACATTGCTTAGTAGGTCCAAAGGCAACTTTGACCTTTTCCTTTTTGGGAGTTGATTGTTTCTTCTCAGGAGTTGCATGTGCAGCTGGCTTCTTCTCCTTCCTAGCCCTAAGCCTTTTGGCTATGCCAGGATTAACAGATGCAATGATCTCTGTGTCAGAGTCATCATCTAGATTTTCAACAGGTGGAGGTTGGGAAGCCTCTTTTTCAGCAGCTTGATCAACAGAAGCTTGATCATCAGTGGCTTTATCATCATCACTTGGGGCTTTGTCCTGGCCCTCAGGTGTTTCAACATTTCTTGGGACATCCCGTGGAGCAGGTATGTCCTCTTCAGCTTGGTTGCTTGGTTCTTCTTGTGGAGCAGGCATATTGTTCAGGGGAACAGACACCCCAGGCACAACTCTTTGTTCAGCAAGGATCCTGTTTACAAGCTGTTTGATGGATGCGTCCACATAAGTAGAGGCTTTGGGGGTGCTGGAAGATGAAGGAGTTCCCTTGCTTTTGCTGAAGACTGACTCCTTAGGTCTTCTTGTATGAGGAGTCCTGGGTCTTTGAGCAATAGGAATGCTTCCTCTGATCTCGTTTATAGGAGTAGCATCCATTGGTACTACAGATATTGGAGTTGTGTTCACTACATCTTCTTGATTGAGACCCTCATCAATGGAGTTAGGGTTCTGATGTTGAGACATTTTTTCGATTGTAGTGGAAATGTGCAAGGGTTTGATAGATTTTGATGAGTTTAGAGATTCAGCTGTAGCATGCAAAACGTTTAGTGGAGCTAATGAGGATGTGAGGAGTTGAAAGCACGTTTGTATATTTATAGAATCTGTTGCTAGTGGAATTTTTAAGATTGGAATACAAACAGTTAGTGGCCAGACTGGTGCTGCCATCTGGTGATCATGCCACACGATGTCATGAGACATGCTGGCACTTCTCCATAACTGCTACATTTCACATATGCAGATTCCCAATTTACCCCTTAGGTTTTCAAATTGGGTAGCATCCAAAGCCTTAGTAAATATGTCAGCTAATTGCAGCTCTGTGGCTACATGCTCTAATGTGATCACCTTCTCTTCCACAAGGTCTCTGATGAAGTGATGTTTGATATCTATGTGCTTAGTTCTGCTGTGTTAGATAGGATATTTGGAGATGTTAATAGCACTTAAATTGTCACACTACAATGTCATGACATCTTGTGGGACATTGTATTCTGTGAGCATTTGTTTCATCCATACCACCTATGAACAAATGCTACCATCTGCAATATATTCAACTTCAGCAGTGGATAAGGACACACAATTTTGTTTCTTACTGAACCAAGAAATTAAATTGTTCCCTAGAAAGAAGCATCCTCCTGATGTACTCTTTCTATCATCAGCACTTCCAGCCCAGTCAGCATCACAAAATCCAGTGAGAATTGGTTCACAACCATGAGAGTACATTATGCCATATTCACATGTACCATTTACATATTTCAAGATCCTCTTAACCTGGTTTAGATGGCTCACTTTTGGTTCAGCTTGATACCTTGCATACACACCTACATCAAAAGCTATATCTGGTCTGCTAGCTGTAAGATATAGTAGACTTCCAATCATGCTTCTGTACAAGCTTTGGTCCACATTCTCACCTTTGTCATCCTTTGTCAGTTTTAAATGAGTGGGGACAGGTGTTCTCTTGTGACTTGCATTGTTCATCCCAAACTTCTTGACAATGTTCTTTGCATACTTGCTTTGGGATATGAACATGGAGTCCTCCATTTGCCTGATTTGCAGTCCAAGAAAGTAGGTTAGTTCTCCCACTAAGCTCATTTCAAACTCAAACTCCATTTGAGTAACAAAATGTTTAACCATCCTGTCTGACATCCCACCAAACATTATGTCATCCACATATATCTGAGCAATCATAACCTTTCCCTCTTCATCCTTTACAAACAAGGTTTTGTCTATTCCACCTTTCTTGTATCCATGTTTAATGAGAAAAGTGGTCAGTCTTTCATACCATGCTCTGGGGGCTTGCTTTAGACCATACAGAGCCTTCCTTAGCTTATATACATGGTATGGACAGCTTGGATCTACAAATCCCTTTGGTTTCTCCACATATACTTCCTCATTAAGGTACCCATTTAGGAAGGCACTTTTAACATCCATCTGAAATAGTTTGAACTTTAAGATGCAAGCAATTCCTAGAAGTAGTCTGATGGATTCAAGTCTTGCTACTGGTGCAAAAGTTTCATCAAAATCTACCCCTTCAATTTGTGTATATCCTTGAGCCACAAGCCTAGCCTTGTTTTTTGTAACTACTCCCTGCTCATTAGACTTGTTTTTGTACACCCACTTAGTGCCAATTACATTAATGTCATCAGGCCTAGGAACAAGATCCCATACTTCTTTCCTTGTAAACTGGCCTAATTCTTCTTGCATAGCAGAGATTCGGTACTCATCATTCAGAGCTTCCTTGATGTTCTTAGGTTCTATCTTTGAAACAAAGCAGGAGCCTAAGATCACCTCTCTTGATCTAGTGCTGACACCTCTGTTGGGATCACCAATTATCAGTTCTTTAGGATGACCTTTCTGGATTCTGATGGAGGGAGGTTTGTTGGATTGCTCTGACCTTGCCTCGGTGAAGTCAAGATTATCACTTTCTATTTCAACTTCAGTTTAATTGTCAGCAGATGTTCCAACATCATCAGCAACATCTGTCTTTGCATAGGCATCATCAATAATCACATTTATTGACTCCATTATAACCTTGGTTCTGGAGTTAAATACTCTGTAAGCTCTGCTATTTATGGAGTATCCAAGAAATATCCCTTCATCACTCTTAGGGTTCATCTTCCTTCTTTGATCCTTATCAGCCAGGATGTAACACTTACTTCCAAATACATGAAAGTACTTGACTGTAGGTTTTCTACCCTTCCAGACTTCATAGATGGTGGATAAAGTTCCCTTTCTTAGTGTGACTCTATTGGGGATGTAGCATGTTGTGTTCATAGCTTCAGCCCAAAAATACAGGGGTAACTTCTTGGCATGAATCATGGCTCTAGCTGACTCCTGAATAGTTCTGTTTTTCCTTTCAACAATCCCATTCTGTTGAGGGGTGATGGGAGAAGAATACTCATGATTGATCCCTTCTGAAGAACAGAAGTCTGAGAATTTTTTATTCTCAAACTCCTTTCCATGATCACTTCTTATTCTGACCACACAACTTGCTTTTTCTCTTTGGATTCTATGGCACAGATCTTTAAATACATCAAACACATCAGACTTTTCTTTGATGAAGCTTATCCAGGTATATCTTGAGAAGTCATCAACAACCACATAGGCATATCTTTTTCCACCAAGACTCTCTACCTGCATTGGTCCCATAAGGTCCATATGCAATAATTCCAGGACTTTGGAAGTTGTCAGATGTTGGAGCTTTGGGTGTGACATCTTGGTTTGCTTGCCTATTTGACATTCACCACACACTTTACTTTCATCAATCTTAAGTCTTGGGATTCCTCTTACAACCTCCATAGATATGATCTTCTTTACTCCTCTGAGATGTAGATGACCCAGTCTTTGATGCCACAGCTTCACTTCTTCTTCTTCTTTGGTTAAGGAACAAGTAGATGTGAGGCTGAAATCTTGGGGTTCCCACATATAGCAGTTGTCTTTTGATCTGGCTCCTCTTATGACAACTTTCTGTTCTTTATCAGAAACTATGCACTCAGTTTTGGTGAAGTTGACATTGTAACCTTGGTCACATAACTGACTTATGCTGATTAAGTTAGCAGTTAATCCTTTTACCAACAGCACATCATCTAGACTTGGTACACCTGAGCAGTCCAGGGTCCCAACTCCATTGATTTCTCCCTTTGCTCCATCTCCAAAGGTTACATATCTGGATGAGTGTGACTTTAAGTCTACCAGCAGATTCTTCAGTCCAGTCATGTGCCTTGAGCAGCCACTGTCAAAATACCAGTCTTCCTTAGCAGATACTCTGAGAGATGTATGAGCTATAGAGGCAACAACCTACTTGGACCATTTGTGCCTGTTGTGAGGTTTCCTTTGATGCATCTGCTAAGGGTAGTGTCCATCTCTAGAGTTCCAAGGCTACCTGTTGACCTTGTTCTTAGGCATGTACTGGTAGCTTTTATCAGCATAAAGACTAGCTTTAGGTATCCAAATTTTCTTGGTGACCTCTGTCTTCTGCTTAAGAGGGTGCTGGGAACTCTGATTAGGGTATCCATGCAGCTTGTAGCAGAAAGGTTTGATGTGACCAAACCTTCCACAGTGATGGCATCTTCATCTTTGATATTTCTTTTCCATCATGTGTTTGTCATGATGTTGAGACATCTGCTTGAACATCTTGTTTGACTTCATGGGATTTGGAGTTGTTTGGCTGGTGCTAGCCTCAAGGTTTTGAGCTTTATTAAATCCCAGCCCAGTCCTATCCCCTGAGTGCTTGTTGTTGTTGAGAATAACATCCAGTGTGTTTGAGCTACTGTTCAGCATTCTGACAGATTTGGACATATGCTCCATTTTGGAGTTGAGTAGGCTGACTTCACTTTTCAAAGTGTCAATGATCTCTAGATGACTTGTCTTTTCAGCCTTTAATTCCTCAATCTGCTTCTTCTGCTGTATATTTTCCATGCATACTTCAGTGCTCCTTTTACACAACATCCTATAAGATGCTTCAAGCTCTTCAAATGTCAGATCCTCGTCACTGGACCCCTTCAATTTCACATACTCCAGCTAGAGCAGTGATGTGCTTTGCAGATTCTTCTTCTGACTCACAACCTGAGTCTTCATCTGACCAGGACACAGAGAGACCTTTCTTTTGCTTCTTTAGATAAGTTGGGCATTCACTTCTGATGTGTCCATACCCTTCACATCCATGACATTGGATCCCTTTTCCTTGGTTAGTCTTCTCATTATAGTTTGACCTTCTATTAGAGTCATAAGGTCTTTTATTCTCAGAGGTTGAGTTTCTTCCACTTGGTTTGGGCCTGTTTTCCATTCTTTTGAGAATTTTGTTGAATTGTCTTCCAAGCATAGCAATTGATTCTGATAAGTTGTCCTCAGAGTCTGCTTCATGACTTTCTTCTTCTTTATCAGTGTTTGAGACCAGGGCTATGCTTTTGTTTTTCTTCACAATTGTATCATTCATTCCCATCTCAAAGGTTTGAAGGGAACCAATGAGCTCCTCAACCTTCATTGTGCAGATGTCCTGAGCTTCTTCTATGGCAGTAACTTTCATGTTAAATCTCTTTGGCAGTGATCTGAGAATCTTCCTTACCAACTTTTCATCACTCATCTTCTCTCCCAAGGCACCAGAAGTATTAGCAATTTCCAGGATGTTCATGTAAAACTCATGAATGGTCTCATCTTCCTTCATCCTCAAGTTTTCAAACTTGGTGGTGAGAAGTTGAAGTCTTGACATCTTCACTTTTGATGTTCCTTCATGAGTAGTTTTGAGAGTGTCCCAAACATCCTTGGCCAGCTCACAGTGATGCACAAGCCTAAATATGTTCCTGTCAATGCCATTGAATAAGGCATTTAAGGCTTTGGAATTTCCAAGTGCTGAATCTTCTTCCTCCTTGCTCCACTCTTCTTCAGGCTTCATCACTTTTACCCCATCCTTATTGTCTTGGACAGGGTGCTCCCATCCTTTGTTAACTGCTTTCCAAGCCCTGCTATCAAGAGATTTCAAGAATGCTGCCATTCTTGGCATCCAGTAATCATAGTTGGATCCATCCAAGATAGGTGGTCGATTCACAGATCATACATCTCTGTCCATGTTCCCAAAATTTGCAGTCCCTAGATCTCACCCAGTTATACAGGCAAGGTGCCTGCTCTGATGCCAATTAAAATTTTGGGATCAGGTACGTGATGTCGAACCAGATGTTTAAACACTTGAAATCTTAAACAAAACTTAATGAGCTGGTAAATTAAATAACACAGGAAATTGTTAACCCAGTTCAGTGTATCTCCACACTTACATCTGGGGGCTACCAAGCCAGGAAGGAAATCCAATATAAGTAATATTAATTATGGAGTTAAACCAACCAGTTTAATCCTTCACTTAATATCTACCCAAGGCAATTTCTACCTAAGACTCAACTTAGATATAAGTACCTACTCACTCCCCCTCAATCACACAGTGATCTTTACAATGATTAATAAAATTGAAGTCACACTTCAAACACAATAGCTTGATCTTACTTAAAAGTTTCAATCAAGACACAATTCACTTTTTGCTTAAAAGCTCATAAAGTGACAAACAATTAAAACTTGCTTAAAAACAACCAGCTTTACAAAACACTCTTTACAGTCTTCTAAAATTCGTGATTTTTCTTGAGTGTTTTAGTTCCTTAAATAGATGCTTGGTTTGTGGGCTTTTTGCAAATTATCCAGACTTTGATAAATCTCACAGTCATCACCTTGAATTAGGGTTAGTTAGTTTGTTATCTCCTTGAATCAAGGTGAGTTAGTTACTCTGTTACACTGGAACCAGATAACTAAGCTTCCTAAATATGCGCCTTGGAGAGCTTATCTTTTCACAATTAATTCCAGATACTTTCTCCTAAATTTACTCACTTCTGTTACGCATCATTTAAGTCAGATAGCAGGTTTACGATGTCACAACATCTGGTGTGACATCCTGATGTCTTGAACTAAGTTCATTAACTTTTACTTTGTTTGTCAATGTCACAACATCTGGTGTGACATCCTGAACTAAGTTCATAACTTCTTGTTTGTCAAAAATTCTGCCAATTCTTAACATCTACAAAAACACATAATTTCGATATTTGTAATAAATTCGTGATAAGTCGCAGAAAGTTAGAAACTGTGTCAGTTTAGTTGAATTAGGCGGAAAACGTAGTTGCTCGGAATTTAACGAAATTAACCGGGGTAAGTCGGGTAGATTAATAGTTGATTTTGATTACGTTGTTTTGTTGAAAATAAATTGTAAAGTTGAGTTACAGGTACATATAAGTTAGTTAGTGGTTCCGGTTTGTGGAAAATCTCAAAGTTGTTATGTTGAAGGTTTTATAAGCCAAATTTGATTTTCAGCTGTCTATGTTGTATGAGTTGTTTACGTTGCTTGTTTATGTCGTATGAGTCGCTCATGTTGTTTATGTTGTTTGTGTTGTCCAAGTTGAAGGCTTGTTAGCCAACGTTGATTTAATTTGTTCATGTCGTATAAGTTGTTTATGTTGCTGATGTTGATGATATTGTGTTGTTTGATGTTGTACGTTGTTATGTTGTAAAGTCGTGCAATCTATGTAGATCATTTGAATTTTTAAGTCAGAGTGTTGCTCCCACCATGTTGGCATGGATTAACACCAAGTTGAAATTTGAAGGCTTATGCCTTGATTTCCTCGATAACCTGGCAATAATTTTAAGTTGGGAGTTTTACTCCGAATGGTACCACATGCATTTGCATAGTCGAGTCGTATATGTGTTTCGCTATTATGCTGATTACGTTGTATATGTTTCTCAAGTTGATAAGTTGTTTATGTTGTGTTAAGTTATTTAAGTTGTTGTCGTTACTGTAGTGATGTGGTGATACTTGTATAAACCTTTATCTGTGTATTGTTTATCATATGTCGTTTATAATTATCGACATCTCACCCCTTATGTTTTAATGCTACCCCTATGTTGGTATCATGGAGGTAGCTTGCAGGAAGATGATTATCTTCATTAGTTCGAGTCGGTGTCGGTGCTCTGATACGTAACACTCGGGGAATGAACGCTTAGTTGTTTTAGTTGTTGTTTTTAAGTTATTATTTGTCTCCCAATGTTTAAGTGTTATGTATCTATGTTGAAAATGCGATAAATGTTAATTGTTGTTTTAAAGTTGAAAATGTGACATCCTATTTTAAAGGTAAATTTTGAAACTATGATTTTTGAATTTCCGCCAGGTAAAATTGGGTTGTTACATGTTTAGCTCAGAGTAGTGCGTTGTCTTGTTAGTTAGAGGTGGAGTTCTGCTTTGTGTCCAGTAACATCGGGATGGGTTTCACTTGAGTTGTTTTTGTTTAGTTGAATTAAGATGTTATTTCTTTTGAGTAATTTAGGTTTAAACGATGTTTGGATTAAATTACGAAGTTTTATTTATTAAAGATAAATGATGATGTTTTGTTTTCCGATGCGTATTTGTTCAAAAAGAGTTTTAAAGTGTTTCATGATTTTTATTAACCTGTGTTACGGGACAGGACTTAATGTGATGTTTTATGATGTATGAGTTCTTTGAAGAATGTGATATTATTTCATGAGTTTTACTTTGATGTTTGAATAGATTGTATTATAATTATGATGGGGGTAGAAAGGGTGTTACATCAGTGGTATTAGAGTAGGTTGGTCTGTCGGTCGTGTCATGTCATTGTCAGTCGTGTCGGTTTTTGCGTTTGAGTGTTTTGAGGTTGAGTTGTTTATGATGTTGTTGGTGAATTGTAGAATGGCTTTGAATCGTGCTCTTGCGGATACGGTAGATGCATTTGCTCAGGCTACGACGCAGAACAATATTCATGATAAATTTCATGCCTTGGGGTATTTCAGAGGAATAATCTGCCTAAGTTTGAGGGTACTCATGAACCGGAGAACTCGAATATGTGGCTGAAGGCAATCGAGAAGATTTTCAGGACTATGGCATGCTCCGATGCTCAGAAGGTGCAGTTTGGCACCCATATGCTGGATGAAGAGGTTGAGGATTGGTGGGACAATACCCGTCAGAGATTAGAAGGAGTTAGGGCTGCGATAACTTGGAATGTGTCCAGGAGGGAATTTACGAGTAAGTACTTTCCTAAGGATGCCCGTGGCAAGAAATAAATTGCGTTCTTAGAGCTGAAATAGGGGAACATGACGGTGGCAGAGTATGCTACCAAGTTTGAGAGGTTAGTGAAATTTTGTCCTCACTACAACCGTGATGATGCTGAGTTGACCAAGTGTTTGAAATTTGAGAATAAGCTGAGACAAGAAATCAAGCAAGTGATTGGGTGTCATTAGATTCGCAGGTATGCTGAGCTTGTGGATTATAGTAGAATCTATGATGAGGATAGTGTTGCACCCCAAAATTTGCCCTCACAATACAAGACTTTGTGTGCTAAGAAGGTTCACAAGGTTCACAAGATTCACAACACTTACAAGACCTTGCATGAGGTTCATGAAGTCTACAAGTCACTTTATGAGGTTCACAAGGTTCACAAGATTCATAATGCTTACAAGACCTTTCCTGAGGTTCATGAAGTTTACAAATCACTTTATGAGGTTCACAAGGTTCACAAGGTTCACAATACCTCCCATGAGGTTCACAAGACATCTTATGATGGTTTACAAGGTTCACAGAGTTCACAATTGGACAGAAGAGTTGACAATTCCCTCAGACAATGCACCTCCTAAGCAGTGCATCCAAAACTAGGGTTTTGACTTTAATCAGGCTAAATGGACTTCCAAGAATTCAAGTGAGATTCATAACATCTTATATGTATTTAATAACCCCCATGACAAGTTTCAAGACTTTTCTCAAAGGTTTGCTCAGTCAGAGGATCAGATAAGTCAAAATCAGTCAAAGCAGTTAAAAAGTCAAACTGAGGTCAACTGTGGTCAAACCAAAGTCAAACTTCATGATTTTTTGCCAACATCAAGTATATGAAGTAAAATTCATCATTTGATCAAGGGTTGATCATGATTCATCAAGGATATTTCAGATCATCAAGAATCAGGAGTTTCTAAATTAGGGTTTCCTTAGTAAAAGTCAACTAAACTTTGACCAGCCATAACTTTCACATGCTTCATCACCAAGTCTCCATCCAAAGCTCATTTTGAAGGAAATTGAATTCTCTACAATTTTGTGTCTCACAAGCCAATCCCAAAAATGCTTCATTTGGAGGGTATGAGCTAAGACATTATAGGTCCTTTTAAAAGTCAACAAAAAGTCAACAACTTCAAAAGGGCATAACTTGAGAATGGTAAATGACATAGACATGAAACCAGTGGGGTTGGTTAGAGGACTCTTCAAGCTTTCCAAAATGTCCAAGAACACCCTCATAGAATTAAAATTGAAGGATGTGTGCCCTTGCAAAGTTGGGAAATTTTGGGTTGGTTTATGAAGAAAATGGAGGTCTAAAACCAATTTCTTCCAAATGGGCTTGCCAAATAATGACCCAATCCACATCAAAACATCTTGCACGAAATTAAATTGATTTATTCATAATTTTATTCATTTTGTTTTTATTTATTATGATTTTTATATTAAAAAATCATTTTAAATTCAAATAAAATATAAAATAATGAAAATTTAATTTGATTTGGTTTCTATAAGGTCTTAAATTATAATTATACTTGATTGATACAAGAGTAATGAGAATCATACCAAAATAGCAAGGCTAGATCAAGGATATTCAAGTTTTAAGATCAAATATTTTTCAATCTAAAGAGGTCCAAAAATCCAAAGCTTTGATGAATCTCTTGACCTAATTTTGTTGTATCATATATATACAACACATAACAAACATGAACTCACGATTCCCAGCCTCCCCAAGAGTAAGTTTGCAAACCAAAAAATCCCTCACAAACTCAAATTCGGTTTCAATAATACAAAGCATTTGAAGGTAATTTGAGAACACATCCATGATCACTAGACATCATTGAGTCGAAACCAGTGCTTACTTGCATCAAAAACCTCTCCATTCGCATAATCCGATTCAAATTGTTCATCACATTTCATTTTTTCGATTCTGAATAATGGCTGTTTTTTAATGAATTTTAACTAATGCTTTGTGTTTGTGGTATGTTATAGATCGTTTCTGGGCAAGTTTTGTGAAGTTCTATCAATTAGAACGAAATCCACCATGATTAGGGTTTCGGATGAGCTTTAGGGTTTTCTGATTTATCCAGCCTAAATGAATTCTAAAACCACAGATTGATTCGAATTGACCTCTAGACTTTGTTTGTGCCATTAATTTGATGTGATTTCATGGTTTTGATGCTGTTTAGATTTCATAGGTTTTGCTGCAGATTGAATTTCGCAGGAAAATTCGTACATAATTTCGCAGGTAATTTCGTATGAACCAAGGAAGAAGATGAAGCTGACTGGCGCGAATTTCAAATTTGAATTTCTGTTTTAAAATATTATGAATTGATTCTGTTTGTATTTCACAAGCGCATGCTTGTCCCAGTGGAAAGTCAGGCACACATATTATGAGAGGGCAGGGGTTCGAATCCTGGCTTCAGTCCTTTTTGCTTATTTTTCCAGACATTTAACCAATATAATATATTATGCATTGTGGCCATTATGATGACAGGTTCGCTCACCCAGCAGGATTGGTAACGTGATTGTGTGTTTGTTGGTAAGGTCCTGGGTTCGATCCCCCAGGCCTTTTGGTTTTTCTTATTTTTGTGATTTTTTCAGGTTTATTGCATAAAACAAATTGGATTCATTCCATTATCACACGCGCGCTGATGGCCTGGTGGTGTGTTTTGTTCTTGGCAAGCCAAAGGTGCTGGGTTCAAACCCCAGCCAGGTAAGTTCTTTTTACTACCTTTTTCTGTTTTTCTATTTTATTTGTTTATGTTAGAATTAAATGAATTTAAAATAATAAAAATATGTTTATACTATTTCTTTTTTTCCTATAACTTAAAATTCAGTTTTTTTTCAAATAAATCTTATTAGTGAAATTATTTAAAATTTATCTTGTTGTATGTAAATAATAATTTTGTATAATTAATTTATATGAGATAATTTATTTTTTCCAAACAATTAAAAACCCTAATTTTGTTTTATAAATTTATAAACCCAAAAAAATATCTTTTTTTTAAAAAAAAAATCTAATTATAATTCTTGTTTATATTTTAATTAGTGAATAAAATTTTATTATAATTTTTTTAAATTTGTAAATTTAATTGTATGATCACATTTTTTTCTTAATCATATCTATATTTTATTTAATATAATTAAATTTTGTAAATATTCTACAATTGTTTATACTTTAATTTTACATGAAAATAATTTCTATTATATGTATTAAAATTGTTAATTTAATTATGTCCATAATTAATTTTATAAATTTATACTTAACTTAAAATTTTATAATTGTTTATATTTTTCTATTAACCATTAAAATTTTGGTTATTATAATCTTTTGTTTATTATTATTATTACTAATCATGTTTATTGCTAACCCCATTAAAAATTGTGATTATTATTATTATTTTCACTAACCCCTATTATAATTATTTACTTATTCTTGCTTATTTATTATTTTGCTTATTATATTTAAATTGCTTTATTATTATTTTGTAATTGCTCCTGGATGTAATTTTTTGTAATATTTAAATTATTTATTTTTTATGTCATGGTTAGTAAAAATAGGGAGTGTAACATGTATGTATATTTAAAATTGAATTTAGATCATTTAAATTATAAGATAAATATTTAAAATTGAACACTCACACACGTAAGTCGATCTTTGATCGCCATCTCACTTTCTGGGGTTACTCCTCATTGTTGCCTAATCACAAGGTCAAGTAGGGTGTATAAAGCAAAGTCCCTTAAAAGAAAAGTCATCTAGTCCCTTCATAATCAAAGATCAAGTCCCTTAATGGTTGCCTTTCATAATGATCTTGTCCCTTTCGAATAATGATGACAGTCCCTCCAAAAATGCTTAATACACCCTACAGTTGCCTTCATTAAACAGATGTCCCTTCATATGTCCCTCACATCCAAGGTAATGACTACCTATTCCTTAATAATAAGGATAGTCTTACCATTTAAAGGATAAAGAACAAAAAGACTTAAACTTTAGGGTAGGTTCCTCATAGTTACTTGCTCACTATTCAAAAACTTTTCAAAAACACTTCACAAATTTCAAACAATTTTCAAACACAAGTTTTTTACGCATCCGTACATGGATCATTATTAAACTCTTATGAAAATTTCTATTCACACACTTCACACTTTCAAAAACATTTTAAAGTGAGCTAAGTAACTAAGAGCCCATGGATAACCATGGATATAAAGGGTGCTAACACCTTCCCTTTACATAACCTACCCCCCGGACCCAAAAATCTTTTAAAAGGTCTTTCCTGTTCTTTTATGCCTTTCCTTTGGATAAAATAAAAGTCGGTGGCGACTCTTGCTATCCGCAACATAACTAAAAGTCAGTTCTCCCACCGTGTTACAGAACTGACGACTCTGCTGGGGATTTAATAAAAGAGGGGTACCCTTAGGAATTAGATCACTTTAAAATTGTTTGCCTTGTTTGCTTTATACTTATCTGTTGGGTGCTCTTATGTGTGAAAGATCCTAACCCGGATCTAGTGTACCTTAGGTAAATGGCAATAGACCAAGGAAACTGTACGACGTATATCGATATGGTTGATCTGGTGGCCATAGTTAGTGTGACTTCTTGGTTGGTGCTTATGTTCCTTAAGTCAAGTTGAGGATAATATGAGGCTGCCATATGTTGTCAATGCACTAACTAACTTTTAGAACCCTAGTTATCCCATCTTGGCCTTTAGAAAGTAGTGAGATAGCCGGCTTTGGTGAAGACTGAAGTTGGTTGATACTCGATACTACGCTCATTGAGATCTTAAACTTGGAGGGTTTTGGTTGGCAAGTAAGTTGCCTACTGAACAACCACCCTTGTGAAGGATCAATGATATTGAGATCCCTTAGAACCTGGTTACTTTTGTAGGACAGGATGAACCATCTAACTTCAGGGGAGGGTACTTACCTTTGAACCTCATGCAAGCCTTTAAACCTAGGGCTATTGTGTGACTTGCTTGTGTGTGCCACATGTTTGTGATTGAGCATAACATCATGACATCATCATGCATCATAAGCATAGAATTTTCACTAACCATTTCAAGGACCAAGGGATTTATCTTTGTTCTTTGTTGCAGGTCATGGCTTCTGCTCGTAGAAACACCATCAGGATCAACTTTGTGGGCATACCTGCTAAGCTTAAAGAGTTGGTTTCTCAAGTGTCTGATCATTCCCAGTTCATCAAGAGACATGGCCACCTATTGGATCTAGTCATCTCAGGGTTCAATGAAGACATGATGAGTGTCCTGTTTCAGTTCTTTGATCCTAAGCACCATTGCTTCACATTCCCCGACTATCAGTTGGTTCCAACCATGGAAGAGTTCTCCAAACTTCTGGGTATACCTATTCTTGATCAAAGACCCTTCACAGGCTTGGAGAAAGAGCCTAAACCTGAGGTTATTGCTGCAGCTCTACATCTGAAGAAGTCTGATGTTGTTCTAGAAACGAGAAGTGGAGTCAAGGGTGTTCTAGCCAAGGTGTTGATAGAGAAGGCTCAAATGTTCTTGAAGGCCATGAGCCATGATGATTTTGAGGAGATCTTAGCCTTGCTGATATATGGCTTAGTATTATTCCCCAATCCAGATCAGTTCATAGACGTTCATGCCATCAACATATTCCTGAGTCACAATCCAGTGCCTACATTGCTTGGAGATATTCTGCATTCTCTTCACACCCGTACTACAAGGGCAATAGGAACTTTGATGTGTTGTATACCTTTGCTATCTAGGTAGTTTATTTCTCACCTTCCTCGCTCAGTAATGAAGAATGAGCAAGGGTTCAGATGGTCTAAGAGGATTATGTCACTCTCGCATTCAGATATTCATTGGTGCTCCAGATCTATGGAGAATGTCACTATCATTGACCGTTGTGGGGAGTTTCCTAATGTGCCACTTCTAGGCATAAGAGGAGGCATCACCTATAATCCCTCTCTAGCTTTACGATAGTTTGGTTATGCTCGGAGTGATGGTCCACATGATATGTTGATTCAGGGCATTGTGTTTGACAACGACAACGATCTTCAAAGTTACCGTCAGAGATTCATACGAGCATGGGGAAAAGTAAACAGGGTTGACAGCAAGACACTGGAGCCTAAGTACACTATTCCTATGGAAGCTTACCTCAGATGGGTGCGATCTCGTGCTCAGACTCTCATGATGCCATATCCTGCTATCCTGCCAGTTACCATGGAACCTGTTGCTGAAGGAGATACTGCTTATACCATCCTTCACCCAGACATGCCTACTGACATGGAAGATTTACAGAGATCCTGGATCCAATTGAAGGAGCAAAGGGATACTTTCGAGGCTCATTACAGAGCAAGCCAAGAAAGAATCCTGGAACTAACAAAGCAACTTCACGAGGAGCGGAATCTCAACTCATACCTCAACACAAAGAGGAAACGTCCATGGGAGACTTAAAACCCCATCTTTTGTACTTATTTCATTTCATTTCTGTAAGCCCAAAAGGCAAAACAAATTTATCACTAATAAAAGTTTACCTTCTTGTTTGTTTAAGCAAATTTAAATCCTGCGGTCCTTGAAAACATTGCATACGCATTAATACATCATATCATTGCATCACAGGTTTATTTGTGCACAGGTTTCTCATCTTCTCGCTGTTTATTTCAGTAATGGCTCTTGAACAAACAGTTAAGGATCTCCAGGCACAAAATGCACAGTTCCAAGAGCTGATCCTGAACCTGTCCAAGGGGCAGGATGAATTGAAGACATTGCTGGCCAAGAAGACTAAGAAGACTAGAAGGTCAGGTGGCCTGATCAACATGGGAAGGAGGTTCAGAGGTCCTGTCAAGACCAAAGAACAGGTTGAAGACTATGAATCTGAGGAATCTAAGAAAGAGGGAGGCAGTCTCCACAACACAATGGGGGACTCTGATTCTGAGGCCAATTACTACCATGATCCTAATGAAGACAAATTCAAGATGCTGGTGGATAGAATGGATGCTATGGAGTTGCAGAAATCTTCTGGGCTGGATTTTGAAGATTTGAGTCTGATATCTGGGGTTGTCATACCCATTGGTTTCAAGGTTCCTACCTTTGTTGTTTATGATGGGGTCTCTTGTCCCAAGCTGCATCTGAGGTCTTATGTCAGAAGAATTCAACCTCACACTGCTGACAAGAAGTTGTGGATCCATTTTTTCCAAGAGAGCTTATCTGGAGCTCAATTGGAGTGGTATTATCAATTGGAGAGTGTCAAAATCAGGGAGTGTAATGATCTTGCTGAAGCTTTCTATAAGCAGTATCAATACAATGCTGACTTAGCTCCCACTCGCATGCAGCTGCAAAGCATGTCTATGGGTGCCAAAGAAAGTTTCAAGGAGTATGCTCAGAAGTGGAGAGATTTAGCTGGAAGAGTTCAACCCCCTTTAACTGACAGGGAATTGGTTGATATGTTCATGTGTATGCTGAATGGTCCATTTTACAGTCATCTCATTGGAAGCTCATCATCTGGCTTCACTGAGTTGATCATGACAGGAGAGCGAGTGGAAAATGGTATAAAGAATGGCAAGATCCAAGTGGGTGCTTCTTCATCAGGTGCTGCAAAGAAGCCTCCCACTGGGAAGAAAGAATCCAATGCTGTTTATGGTCAACCTGATCGTAATAGAAGGCATCAGTCTGTGAGTGCAGTTCACATCTCAAATCCAACTCCTACAACACCAGAGCAGCCACAGGGCAACCAACAGAGGGCTAGAAGACAGTTCACTAAGATCAACATGTCAATGGCTCAGGCATTGCAACACTTGTTGAAGGCTGAACTTATTACTCTAAAAGAGGCTCCTCAGAATCCTAATGTTACCTCACCCAGGTACAACCCCAATGCACGATGTGCATATCACTCAAACTGTCAGGGACATGATACTAATAACTGTTGGGTCTTGAAGAACAAAATTCAAGATATGATTGAGGCTGGAGAGATTGAGTTTGACCCTCCGGGTACTCCAAATGTGATTACTGCTCCCATGCCGAATCACGAAAAGACTGTCAATGCCATTGATGAAGATCTACATGTCTATTCAGTTGCGGAGTTGACCACCCCATTATCTGTTATCAAGAAGAAGTTAGTACAAGCTGGGCTCTTTCCAGGTTGTCGTGATGATTGTTTGTATTGTACCTATAAGCCGGATAGTTGCTGGAGATTGAGAGATGGAATTCAGCGTCTCATGGATAAGTATACTATAGTGTTTGAGAGGACTCCATCGTCGGTGGAAAGTATGGTGGATCATATTACTCAAGGTAGGAAGATTGAAGAGGTTGATATGGTTGATAGAGCACCAGTAAGGATCACTGCTAAGGGACCTGTTAAAATCACTCATAAGGGTCCAATTAAGATTACTGCTGAAGGCCCTGTAAAGGTTGTTGCTGAAGCCAGAGTGGCTCCTCTGGTCATTACTACTCCTGGTCCTATCCCGTATACGTCTGATAAAGTTGTGCCTTGGCACTATGGATCCGATGTTTATATCCATGGTGTTAAGCAAGAACCATTAGCTGATGTGCCTGTTGATGTTGACAATATTGCTGGATCTAGTAAGATCACACGAAGCGGAAGAGTTTTCTCTCCTCCAGTGATTTCCAAGAATGCAATTACTCCTGCTGCTACTTCCACCACTGATGCTCGGGGCAAAGGTCCTGTTATTGAGCCTATACCTGCTGATGTGCCAGCTGCTGATGATCTCTCTAAGCAGATGGAGGAAGTATTGAAAATCATTCGCAAGAGTGATTATGACATTGTTGATCAGTTGGGGCATACTCCCTCTAAGATTTCTATGCTGTCCTTGTTGTTATGTTCTGAAGCTCATGCAAAAGCTTTGATCAAGTTTCTGAAGACTGCTCATGTACCCAATGCAATTTCTGTTGACCAGTTTGAGAATTGTGTTGCCCACCTGACCTATGATAATGGGTTAGGGTTTTCTGATGCTGATTTAACCCCTGCCAAGAGGGATCACAACAGGGCTCTGCATATTTCAATTGAATGCAGGGGCACTACCCTGTCACATGTATTGATAGACAATGGTTCCTCTCTGAATGTGTTACCCAAGGAAGTCCTGAATAAGTTGAGTCATGAAGATGCTGTGCTGAAACCCAGTAATATAGTGGTGAAGGCTTTTGATGGTTCTAGAAGAGTGGTGCATGGAGAGATTGACTTGCCCATCAAAGTTGGTTCACAGATTTTTAATGCTACGTTTTATGTGATGGATATTCGTCCTCCATACTCTTGTCTGCTTGGTCGTCCCTGGATCCATGGGGCAGGTGCTGTAACCTCTACGCTACATCAGAAGTTGAGATATCCGGTGGAGGGAAAAGTTGTTACTGTCTATGGAGAGGAGGAATATTTTGTCAGCCATGTAAACACCTTCAAGTATCTGGAAGTAGAAGGTGAATACGTTGAAACTCCGTGTCAGACATTTGAAGTGGTTCCTTGGATTGTTAATGATTATGTAGCTCCTCCGGTTGCCAAGAAAGTTCCTGTGGTCACCAGAGTACCTCCAACAATGGCAATGGCCTCCCTTAAAGATGCTATAGCTGTAGTGGATGAAGGTGGTTGTACTATTTGGGGTCAGCTTCCTGATATCCCATAAAAGTCTGACAAATTTGGTTTGGGTTTCACTGCAGAGTCCCAGAAGGCTGTTCGTCGTGCTCGTGTTGTTCGTATCACCAATCAAGGGGTTATGAAAGATCAGATCAATGCTGTGGGAGACTATGATGAAGGCTACAATCTGGATGCTTGGATTTTTCCTACTGTGGGTGCTGGACTCAATAATTGGAAAGCTGAAGATGTTATCCCTATCTCCTTTAGTCAGGAGTAAATACTATTACTGTGTTGTTGTTTTTTAAGTTTGTAATTTCTTGAACAATAAAACTCTTAAGCCTTGTGCCTTACCCGGGGCACAATGGTGTGCTTTGTTACGGGCTGTCATTTCATTTGCATACTTCATTCAATAAAATCAGTGGACGTTTCGTTTTAGTAAATATTGTGTTCCTTGTCTTTCTTTTATTTTATTTTTGCTTTATCAGCTATGTGTTCTTACACACACCCACATCACTAAAATTCAGATCCTTATCCACTCTGGATCCTGTTGATAACAGTTCTACTATTGCCAATTATAATTTCGAGAATCCGATCTATCAAACTGAAGACGGAAATGAGGACGATTGTGAAGTACCTGTAGAGCTTGCTAGGTTGTTACAACAAGAAGAGAAAGCCATACAGCCACATGAAGAGCCAGTCGAAGTTGTGAATCTGGGAACTGAAGAAAACAGGAAAGAGGTCAAGATAGGGGCTGATTTAGAGGGTAGTGTCAAGAGCAGACTGGTTCAAATGTTACGTGACTATGTGGAGATCTTTGCTTGGTCTTATGAAGATATGCCAGGGTTAGATACAGACATTGTGGTTCACCGTTTACCAGTAAAAGAAGATTGTCGTCCAAAAAAGCAGAAAGTTCGTCGTATGCGTCCTGAAATGTCAGAGAAGATCAAAGCAGAGGTAATGAAACAGTTCAATGCAGGGTTCTTAGCAGTAACCTCTTATCCTCAGTGGGTTGCAAATGTGGTACCGGTTCCTAAGAAAGATGGTAAGGTACGTATGTGTGTGGACTACAGGGATTTGAACAAGGCTAGCCCCAAAGATGACTTTCCACTTCCTCATATTGATGTTCTGGTAGACAACACTGCTCAGCATAAGGTATTCTCTTTCATGGATGGTTTCTCTGGTTACAATCAAATCAAGATGGCTCCTGAAGATATGGAGAAGACAACCTTTGTTACACAGTGGGGCACTTTTTGTTATAAGGTGATGCCATTTGGTTTGAAGAATGCAGGGGCAACATATCAGCGTGCTATGGTGGCTTTGTTTCATGATATGATTCATCATGAGATAGAGGTATATGTGGATGATATGATAGCCAGGTCCCAGAATGAAGAGCAACATCTTGACCATTTGCATAAATTGTTTGAGAGATTGAAGAAATACAAGTTGAGATTGAACCCAAACAAGTGCACTTTTGGAGTCAGGTCTGGTAAACTCCTGGGTTTCATTGTCAGTGGAAAATGTATTGAAGTGGATCCTGCAAAAGTGAAAGCTATACGAGAGATGCCATCTCCCCGTACTGAGAAGGAGGTTAGAGGTTTCTTGGGACGATTGAATTACATTGCAAGATTTATTTCCCAATTGACTGCCATCTGTGAGCCAATCTTCAAGTTGTTGAAGAAAGATCAGGTGATGGAATGAAATGATGAGTGCCAGACTGCCTTTGATGAAATCAAGAGATATCTGCTAGAACCTCCAATTTTGATGCCACCAGTTGATGGAAGACCCTTGATTATGTACTTAACAGTGTTAAACAACTCAATGGGGTGTGTATTGGGGCAACATGACGAGTCTGGTCGAAAAGAGCAGGCAATATACTACCTTAGCAAAAAGTTTACCGACTGTGAAACAAGATACTCACTGCTCGAGAAAACTTGCTGCGCTTTGGCATGGGCTGCTCGCCGACTAAGACAGTATATGTTGACTCATACTACCTTATTGATTTCAAAGATGGATCCAATCAAGTACATATTTGAGAAACCTGCTCTCTCCGGAAGAATTGCAAGATGGCAAATGATTTTGACAGAATATGACATACAGTATACTACTCAGAAGGCCATCAAGGGAAGTGTTATTGCTGATCATTTGGCTCATCAAGCAGTGGATGATTATCAGTCAATGAGTTTTGAATTCCCTGATGAAGACATTATGATTATTACCAAAGAACCTGGACAATATGACGGACCTGAACAAGGATCCCGATGGACTATGGTTTTTGATGGTGCCTCTAATGCACTTGGTAATGGTGTTGGTGTTGTGATTAGTTCCCCTGAAGGTTGTCATACCCCGATTACTGCCAGACTTTGTTTCTATTGTACCAATAACATGGCTGAGTATGAGGCATGTATCCTGGGTATTAAAGCTGCTATTGATATGAAGATTCAGTTCCTTGATGTGTATGGAGATTCAGCCTTGGTAGTAAGTCAGATTAAAGGAGATTGAGATACTAAGCATGATAATCTCATTCCTTACAGAGAACATGTTTTGTCTTTGATCCCACATTTCAAAGAGATTACCTTTGGACATATTCCACGAAAGGAAAATCAGTTGGCAGATGCTTTGGCCACCATGGCATCTATGTTTGAGATCAGCTGGGATGATGAAGCTCCCAAGATTACTATTGATAGATTTGAAAAGCCTGCATATTGCAATGAGATTGACACTGAAGGGGCAGAGGAGAAGCCTTGGTTCTATGAAGTAAAAAGATATCTTGAAGCTCAGGAGTTCCCTGAAGGGGCATCTGTCAAAGACAAGAAGTTTCTGAGAAGGTTTTCTGCTAAGTTCTTTTTGAGTAATGGGATTTTGTACAAGCGCAATCATGATTCAACTATGCTTCGTTGTATGGATAAGAAGGAAGCAATTGAGATTATGGAAGACATGCATGATGGGATCTTTGGCACTCATTCTAGTGGTCATACTATGGCAAAGAAGATATTGAGAGCAGGTTACTATTGGTCTACCATGGAAGCTGATTGCTATCAACACTCCATAACATGTCATAAGTGTCAAATCTATGCTGATAAAGTCCATATACCTCCATCACCATTGAATGTGTTGACTTCTCCTTGGCCCTTGGCCATGTGGGGCATTAATATGATTGGTGAGATCAAGCCAACTGCTTCTAATGGGCATCGTTTCATCCTGGTTGCTATTGATTACTTCACGAAGTGGGTGGAGGCAGCTTCATTTGCATCTGTTACCAAGAATGTTGTGGCTCGATTCATTAAGAATAATCTCATATGTAGGTATGGCATCCCTGAAAGGATTATTACTGGCAATGGCTCTAATATGAACAACACTATGATTACTGATCTCTGCATGCAGTTCAAGATTAAGCATCATAACTCTTCTCCGTATCGTCCGAAGATGAATGGGGCAGTTGAAGCTGCTAATAAGAACATTAAGAAGATTGTACAGAAGATGACTGTTACCTACAAGGATTGGCATGAGATGTTACCATTTGCTCTTCATGGTTATCGTACCACAATACGTACTTCAACAGGGGCAACCCCATTCTCCTTAGTCTATGGTATGGAAGCAGTTCTGCCCATTGAAGTTCAGATTCCCTCCTTAAGAATTATGAAGGATGCAGGCTTGGATGAAGATGAGTGGATTCAGACTCGACTTGACCAGATAAATTTGATTGATGAGAAGAGATTGGCAGCAGTTTGTCATGGCCAGATGTACCAGAAACGAATGATCAAAGCTTTTAACAAGAGGGTTAAGCCAAAGGTATATCAAGCTGGTGACTTGGTAATCAAGCGTATCATATTACCACAGGGTGATCCTAGGGGCAAGTGGACTCCAACATATGAAGGACCATTTGTAGTCAAGACGGTATTTTCAGGAGGTGCCATGATACTTACTACTATGGATGGTGAAGACTTCCCGCAGCCTGTAAACGCCGACATAGTTAAAAAATACTACGCATAAAAAGAGACCCGCTAGGTTGACAGGCCTAGGCAAAAATAAGGGCATCCCGGCAAACCAAAAGGGTTTGGGCAAAAATTAGGGATATATATAAAAAGATGTACACCCGGCAAGTCGAAAACCTGAAAAGGCGGCTTGGGCAAAAAAGGGTATCCCGGTGGATTGAAAACCTGAAAGGGAAATCTAGGCAAAAGTTAGGGATTAAAGCGTATGACTATGTCTCGTTTAGATCACCCATGAAACTGTAACCAGCTGTACTACTTACTCAAGCTCCAATAGATAAAGATCAATCCAGTCGTTTCCGTCTCAACAACAGAAGATGAGATACTTAAAGATAATGGCAATAGTAGATTTGAAACTCAATAGGATTATTTCCCACATAGCTGATTTTCTTTGTTTTGTAAAATTTTATGACAAAATCCTCTTACTAGGGTTTATGTCTCTTTGTAAAAATTTACCCGTGTATGGGTCACTTTTTGATATAAATAAATTCCATCTTTTGAATCCAGATTTACTTTTACCCTATTTACATAAGCGAAACGTCCATTGGTTGTGTTTGAATGTATGTATGCTTTTGAATATGATTGATGTTTACCAGAAATGCATGTATGCTTAATATGATTGATGTTTACCAGAAATGCATGAAAATGCAGTAATAGTATTTACTAAGGACGAACGAGGGAAGGATTTCAACGAAGCTTCGCCGGTTCATCTCTACAAAACAGTTACAAATCCCTCAGTAGGATAAATCCATCTTCATAAAGTCACATCTCCCCTGGAATTTATATCCATCTCTTTTATCCTCATACGGATATTCGAGAATTTACTTTCCAAAAAGAGTACGGCGAACGAAGACGGGAGGTTATGTATACCCTACTGTCAAACGAAGACGGGAGGTTATATATACCTTACTATCCCCAGCAGACGGGAGGTTTTATATACCCTACTGTCAAACAAAGACGGGAGGTTATATATACCTTACTATCCCCAGCAGACGGGAGGTTTTATATACCCTACTGTCAAACAAAGACGGGAGGTTATATATACCTTACTATCCCCAGCAGACGGGAGGTTTTATATACCTTACTATCCCCAGCAGACGGGAGGTTGTATATACCTTGCTATCCCCAGCAGACGGGAGGTTATATATACCTTACTATCCCCAGCAGACGGGAGGTTATATATACCTTACTATCCCCAGTAGACGGGAGGTTATGTATACCTTATTATCAAACAAGACGGGAACGAGTTCTTCATACTCTTCAGCAACAAATCGGGATTTATTTTCCCTGGCCAGCAGTTATTATACAAAGATATCCAGACGCTTCAGGCAGTATCATATCATACATACACCATTTACATCATACCATAACATACATATCCATGGATGCATAATACATTACTTAGGTGCATCATACTATACATGCATACATAATGCATAAACTAATGCTACCATATAGAATGCTACCTTGTTTTCAGGTTAATTCTCCAGCAAACAAACTTCATCAACAATTTGTGACTATCAAGACTGCTTTATCCTCTTGAAAAGTTATCATTCCTCAGGATTGCTTTATCCTCCTGAAAGCTTCTCATACATCAGGATTGCTTTATACTCCTGAAAGCTATCATTATTACTACATCAGGACTGATTCATCCTCCTGAAAGCTTATTATTACCTCAGGACTGCTTTATCCTCCTGACAGCTTATTACTACCTCAGGACTGCTTTATCCTCCTGACAGCTTATTATTACCTCAGGACTGCTTTATCCTCCTGACAGCTTATTATTACCTAAGGACTGCTTTATCCTCCTGACAGTTTCTTGTCCCTCAGGAATGCTTTATCCTCCTGAAATCATATTATTACCTCAGGACTGCCTTATCCTCCTGAAAGCTTATTATTCCTTCAGGATTGCTTTATCCTCCTGAAATCTTATCAATGTATCAGGATTGCTTTATCCTCCTGAAAATTATCATCATTACCTCAGGGTTGCTTTATCCTCCTGAAAGCATATCATCCATCAGGACTGCTTTATCCTCCTGAAAGCCTATCATCCCTCAGGAATGCTTTATCCTCCAAGAAAATGTATATGAAGAACTTTTCTCCAAGTGGCATCTTTAAGCCCACTCAAGCATATTCAACTAGTCACCTGTATCACTCTATGCACTGGTGAGTGCAAATTTTTGGGCTTTTGTGTTCAATCCCCTTCAACCTTCCAAGTTACGACTGGTAAACATACCAATCTAACCCCTCAGGTTTCAGAAAATTGAACAGGGGCAGCTGTTGCACCCTAAAATTTGCCCTCACAATACAAGACTTTGTGTGCTAAGAAGGTTCACAAGGTTCACAAGATTCACAACACTTACAAGACCTTGCATGAGGTTCATGAAGTCTACAAGTCACTTTATGAGGTTCACAAGGTTCACAAGATTCATAATGCTTACAAGACCTTTCCTGAGGTTCATGAAGTCTACAAATCACTTTATGAGGTTCACAAGGTTCACAATACCTCCCATGAGGTTCACAAGACATCTTATAATGGTTTACAAGGTTCACAAAGTTCACAATTGGACAGAAGAGTTGACAATTCCCTCAGACAATGCACCTCCTAAGCAGTGCATCCAAAACTAGGGTTTTGACTTTAATTAGGCTAAATGGACTTCCAAGACTTCAAGTGAGCTTCATAACATCTTATATGTATTTAAGAACCCCCATGACAAGTTTCAAGACTTTTCTCAAAGGTTTGCTCAGTCAGAGGATCAGATAAGTCAAAATCAGTCAAAGCAGTTAAAAAGTCAAACTGAGGTCAATTGTGGTCAAACCAAAGTCAAACTTCATGATTTTTTGCCAACATCAAGTATATGAAGTAAAATTCATCATTTGATCAAGGGTTGATCATGATTCATCAAGGAGATTTCAGATCATCAAGAATCAGGAGTTTCTAAATTAGGGTTTCCTTAGTAAAAGTCAACTGAACTTTGACCAGCCATAACTTTCACATGCTTCATCACCAAGTATCCATCCAAAGCTCATTTTGAAGGAAATTGAATTCTCTACAATTTTGTGTCTCACAAGCCAATCCCAAAAATGCTTCATTTGGAGGGTATGAGCTAAGACATTATAGGTCCTTTTAAAAGTCAACAAAAAGTCAACAACTTCAAAAGGGCATAACTTGAGAATGGTAAATGACATAGACATGAAACCAGTGGGGTTGGTTAGAGGACTCTTCAAGCTTTCCAAAATGTCCAAGAACACCCTCATAGAATTAAAATTGAAGGATGTGTGCCCTTGCAAAGTTGGGAAATTTTGGGTTGGTTTATGAAGAAAATGGAGGTCTAAAACCAATTTCTTCCAAATGGGCTTGCCAAATAATGACCCAATCCACATCAAAACATCTTGCACGAAATTAAATTGATTTATTCATAATTTTATTCATTTTGTTTTTATTTATTATGATTTTTATATTAAAAAATCATTTTAAATTCAAATAAAATATAAAATAATGAAAATTTGATTTGATTTGGTTTCTATAAGGTCTTAAATTATAATTATACTTGATTGATACAAGAGTAATGAGAATCATACCAAAATAGCAAGGCTAGATCAAGGATATTCAAGTTTTAAGATCAAATATTTTTCAATCTAAAGAGGTCCAAAAATCCAAAGTTTTGATGAATCTCTTGACCTAATTTTGTTGTATCATATATATACAACACATAACAAACATGAACTCACGATTTCCAGCCTCCCCAAGAGTAAGTTTGCAAACCAAAAAATCCCTCACAAACTCAAATTCGGTTTCAATAATACAAAGCATTTGAAGGTAATTTGAGAACACAGCCATGATCACTAGACATCATTGAGTCGAAACCAGTGCTTACTTGCATCAAAAACCTCTCCATTCGCATAATCCGATTCAAATTGTTCATCATATTTCATTTTTTCGATTCTGAATAATGGCTGTTTTTTAATGAATTTTAACTAATGCTTTGTGTTTGTGGTATGTTATAGATCGTTTCTGGGCAAGTTTTGTGAAGTTCTATCAATTAGAACGAAATCCACCATGATTAGGGTTTCGGATGAGCTTTAGGGTTTTCTGATTTATCCAGCCTAAATGAATTCTAAAACCACAGATTGATTCGAATTGACCTCTAGACTTTGTTTGTGCCATTAATTTGATGTGATTTCATGGTTTTGATGCTGTTTAGATTTCATAGGTTTTGCTGCAGATTGAATTTCGCAGGAAAATTCGTACATAATTTCGCAGGTAATTTCGTATGAACCAAGGAAGAAGATGAAGCTGACTGGCGCGAATTTCAAATTTGAATTTCTGTTTTAAAATATTAGAATTGATTCTGTTTGTATTTCACAAGTGCATGCTTGTCCCAGTGGAAAGTCAGGCACGCATATTATGAGAGGGCAGGTGTTCGAATCCTGGCTTCAGTCCTTTTTGCTTATTTTTCCAGACATTTAACCAATATAATATATTATGCATTGTGGCCATTATGATGACAGGTTCGCTCACCCAGCAGGATTGGTAACGTGATTGTGTGTTTGTTGGTAAGGTCCTGGGTTCGATCCCCCAGGCCTTTTGGTTTTTCTTATTTTTGTGATTTTTTCAGGTTTATTGCATAAAACAAATTGGATCCATTCCATTATCACACGCGCGCTGATGGCCTGGTGGTGTGTTTTGTTCTTGGCAAGCCAAAGGTGCTGGGTTCAAACCCCAGCCAGGTAAGTTCTTTTTACTACCTTTTTCTGTTTTTCTATTTTATTTGTTTATGTTAGAATTAAATGAATTTAAAATAATAAAAATATGTTTATACTATTTCTTTTTTTCCTATAACTTAAAATTCAGTTTTTTTTCAAATAAATCTTATTAGTGAAATTATTTAAAATTTATCTTGTTGTATGTAAATAATAATTTTGTATAATTAAT
Organism: Lathyrus aphaca; assembly: GCA_963966055.1. NCBI lineage: Eukaryota > Viridiplantae > Streptophyta > Magnoliopsida > Fabales > Fabaceae > Lathyrus > Lathyrus aphaca. The sequence continues at coordinate 115,391,310 of OZ014524.1, read as the reverse complement.
TTATATGAGATAATTTATTTTTTCCAAACAATTAAAAACCCTAATTTTGTTTTATAAATTTATAAACCCAAAAAAATATCTTTTTTTAAAAAAAAACCTAATTATAATTCTTGTTTATATTTTAATTAGTGAATAAAATTTTATTATAATTTTTTTAAATTTGTAAATTTAATTGTATGATCACATTTTTTTTCTTAATCATATCTATATTTTATTTAATATAATTAAATTTTGTAAATATTCTACAATTGTTTATACTTTAATTTTACATGAAAATAATTTCTATTATATGTATTAAAATTGTTAATTTAATTATGTCCATAATTAATTTTATAAATTTATACTTAACTTAAAATTTTATAATTGTTTATATTTTTCTATTAACCATTAAAATTTTGGTTATTATAATCTTTTGTTTATTATTATTATTACTAATCATGTTTATTGCTAACCCCATTAAAAATTGTGATTATTATTATTATTTTCACTAACCCCTATTATAATTATTTACTTATTCTTGCTTATTTATTATTTTGCTTATTATATTTAAATTGCTTTATTATTATTTTGTAATTGCTCCTGGATGTAATTTTTTGTAATATTTAAATTATTTATTTTTTATGTCATGGTTAGTAAAAATAGGGAGTGTAACATGTATGTATATTTAAAATTGAATTTAGATCATTTAAATTATAAGATAAATATTTAAAATTGAACACTCACACACGTAAGTCGATCTTTGATCGCCATCTCACTTTCTGGGGTTACTCCTCATTGTTGCCTAATCACAAGGTCAAGTAGGGTGTATAAAGCAAAGTCCCTTAAAAGAAAAGCCATCTAGTCCCTTCATAATCAAAGATCAAGTCCCTTAATGGTTGCCTTTCATAATGATCTTGTCCCTTTCGAATAATGATGACAGTCCCTCCAAAAATGCTTAATACACCCTACAGTTGCCTTCATTAAACAGATGTCCCTTCATATGTCCCTCACATCCAAGGTAATGACTACCTATTCCTTAATAATAAGGATAGTCTTACCATTTAAAGGATAAAGAACAGAAAAACTTAAACTTTAGGGTAGGTTCCTCATAGTTACTTGCTCACTATTCAAAAACTTTTCAAAAACACTTCACAAATTTCAAACAATTTTCAAACACAAGTTTTTTACGCATCCGTACATGGATCATTATTAAACTCTTATGAAAATTTCTATTCACACACTTCACACTTTCAAAAACATTTTAAAGTGAGCTAAGTAACTAAGAGCCCATGGATAACCATGGATATAAAGGGTGCTAACACCTTCCCTTTACATAACCTACCCCCGGACCCAAAAATCTTTTAAAAGGTCTTTCCTATTCTTTTATGCCTTTCCTTTGGATAAAATAAAAGTCGGTGGCGACTCTTGCTATCCGCAACATAACTAAAAGTCAGTTCTCCCACCGTGTTACAGATAGTCGAGCTCGATCTGCTCACTATAAGCAAGTGAGTGAGAAGAAAGACAAAGGTCAGTTCCGAGGAAAGCCTTATGCGACTCCCAATGACAATGGGAAGTCGAGGGTTACTGATGGGAAGAAGCCAAGTGGGGGAACGGGTTCTACTCCTCTCAAGAAATATAAGTGTGGCGAAGCAGGTCACAAATCTGATGTGTGTATTGCTACTGTGGTAAGATGTTATAAGTGTGGTAAGAGAGGTCATATTAAGGATGAGTGTCCGAATGCATGGCCAACTTATTTCAATTACGGTGAAGAGGGAAAAATCGATACTCAATGCCGGAAATTGAAGAAGGTTTCTACTGCGGCTCAGACTACTGGTAGAATGTTTGCGTTAAGTGGCTCAAATGCTCAAAAGAAGGATAACTTGATTAGAGGTACTTGTTTTATTAATGATGTAGAGTTGGTTGTTATAATTGATATTGGTGCTACTCATTCGTTTATTTCAATTGATTGCACGACCAGGTTAAATTTACCTTTGACTGTTATGAACAATAATATGTCGATTGAGATGCCTGTTGACGGTTCAGTTACGACTAACCGTGTGTGTTTAAAATGTCCTCTGACTATTTATGGTAAGTATTTCTTGATGGGTTTGGTGTTTTTACCTTTATGCCATATGGATGTTATGATGGGAATGAACTGATTGGAATTTAACTTTGTGCATATCAATTTCTATGCAAAGACGGTGGAGTTTCCAGAGTTTGATGAGTGTGAGGAGATGATGTTTCTATTTATGAAGCAAGTGGATGAACTTTTAGCAGATGAAGCCCAGATGTTTGCTTTGTTTGTGGTGTTACAAGTTGAACGTGAACAAATGAGTGTTGAATTACCTGTTGTCAGGGAATTTCTTGATGTGTTTGTAGATGACATTAGCGATTTATATCCAGAGCGTGAAGTAGAGTTTGTTGTGGATTTGGTACCCGGTACTAGTCTAGTGTCGATAGCTCCATATTGGATGTCAGATTCAGAATTGAGTGAGTTGAAGAAACAACTTGAAGAACTTATTGAGAAGATATTTGTTCGTCCAAGTGTTTCTTTGTGGGGTGCTCATGTGTTATTGGTGAAGAAAAAGGATGGTAGTATGAGGTTGTGCATCGATTATCGACAATTGAATAAGGTAACAATCAAGAATAAATATCCACTTTCCGAGGATTGATGATTTGATGGATCAGTTGGTGGGAGATTGCGTGTTTAGTAAGATTGACTTGAGGTCGGGTTATCATCAGATTCGAGTAAAAACAGATGATATTTTGAAGACAGCTTTCTGGACGAGGTTGGTCACTATGAGTATATATTGATGCCTTTTGGTATATCCAATGCACCTGGTGTATTCATGGATTATATGAATCGAACTTTTCATGAGTATTTGGATAAATTTGTTGTGGTTTTTATTGATGACATCCTGATTTATTCAAAGTCAGAAGAAGAACATGAAGGACATCTGAGGATTGTATTACAAGTGTTAAGAGAGAAGAAGCTTTATGCTAAGTTATCGAAGTGTGAGTTCTAGTTGAAGTAGGTGAGTTTCATTGGACATGTGATTTCTAGTGGTGGAATTTTAGTGGATCCTTCGAAGATTGATGCTGTGTTGAAGTGGGATACTCCGAAGTCTGCTATGGAGGTTAGAAGTTTTCTTGGTTTGGTTGGTTATTACAGAAAGTTTATAGAGGGTTTTTCTAAGTTGGCATTGCCTTTGACTTAGTTGACTCGAAAGGGCCAGACTTATGTGTGGGATGTTGCGTGCGAGAAGAGTTTTGTTGAATTGAAGAAGAGGTTAACGACTGCTCCAGTATCGATTTTGTCGAATCCAAATGAATCTTTTGTGGTATACTATGATGCTTCGAAGATAGGTCTTGGTGGTGTATTGATGCATAATGGTCAGGTAGTTGCCTATGCTTCTAGACAGTTATGTGTTCATGAGAGGAAATATCCTACCCGTGGCTTAGAGTTAGCAGTCATGGTTTTTGTGTTAAAGATTTGGAGACACTATCTGTTTGGATAGAGATTTGAGGTGTTCAGCGATCATAAGAGTTTGAAATACTTGTTTGATAAAAAAGAACTAAACATGAGGCAGAGGAGATGATTAGAGATGTTGAAAGACGTTGATTTTGATTTGAGTTACCACCCTGGTAAGACTAATATGGTTGCAGATGCTTTGAGTAGAAAGACTTTGCATATGTCGATGTTGATGATAAAAGAACTTGAGATGATTGAGAAATTTAGAGACATGAGTTTGTTGTGTGAAACTACATTTGGGAGCGTGAAGTTGGGTATGCTGAAATTGAAGAATGATATTATGGAAGAGATTCGTTTAGGACAACAAACAGATTTGAATTTGGTTGATCAAATGACTTTGATTAACTAAGGCAACGGAGGAGAATTCTGAATTGATGAAAATGGTATGATGAGGTTTCGAGATCGTGCGTGTGTTCCTGATATTCCAGAATTGAAGAAAAGTATTATATAGTAAGGATATCGAAGCATATTGAGTATTCATTCTGGTGCTACTAAGATGTATCATGACTTGCAGAAGTTGTTTTGGTGGTCGGGTATGAAAAGCGATGTTGCAGAGTTCCTGTATGCGTGTTTGGTTTGCCAGAAATCGAAGGTAGAACATCAAAAGCCTTTGGGTATGATGCAACCGTTGAGTATTCCAGAATGGAAATGGGATAACATTTATATGGATTTTGTGACAGGGTTGCCGAAGATGGTGAAAGGAAATGATTCTGTTTGGGTGATCGTTGATCGATTAACTAAGTCGGCACATTTATTACCGATGAAAATTAATCATTCCATGGTGAAGCTTGCAAAGATGTATATTGATGAGATTGTGAAGTTGCCTGGGATACTGTAACGCCCCGATTCGATATTTCCCAATTTTGTTGAGTCTTTTATTTTATTTGAGTGATAATTATCTTATTTGTGAAATTGACATGATAATATGATATGATGATATGCTGGTATGATATGTGATCTTACCATTTTGTGAATTTTCGGATAAAATTAGATTGGAGGGTATTTTAGACTTTTGCTATTTAATGATAAGTTAGAATTGTGTAGAATTATTATTTTGTGAGAAAATGATATTTGGTGGAAAAAGGAAGAAAATAAGTTAAGTGTAAAAATAGAAAGATAGAAGGAAAAAGATATAAGTTATGAGAAAAGAAAGAAAAAAGGGATAGAAAGAAAAAGAGGAGAAAGAAAAGGAAGAGAAGATAAAAGAAGAGAAAAGAGGGAAAAGTTGGAAATTCATCAAGATTGCTCCTAGGAATCGAAATAATCGGGTAAGGGTGATAAACATTGTTATCTTAATCTTGTATATGATTATGTATGTGTTAGATTGTATAGGTTTTTGTTTTGGTGAGTTTAGAGAGAATGAAATGTTAGGGTTTTGATGAAAATGTAAGAAATTGGTAGATTAATCGGTTATAAGTTGTTAAAATCGAAGTATGATGTTAGATACATGTTATTGATCATGTTTATTGGAGTTTTGGTTGAGTTTTTGGTGGTTTTGGATGACTGTTGTGCAACTGGGAGGTTGCTGATATTGCAACTCTCGCTCAGCGAGCAAACCTCGCTCAACGAGCTTTCCAGAGATTTTCTCGCTCAGCGAGCGAGAAGGGTGCTCAGCGAGCCTGGAGGTTTTTTAGAAGTTTGTGTTTTAATTCGTAACTTTAGTTTCAGTTATCCGTTTTAAGCGTTCTTTATATCGATTCGAAGCTAAAAACTTGTAGAAACTAATGATGCTAAGAAATGTAATTTTTATCCGACTTTCATCCGACTTTTCCGATAAAACGTAAATGAGTTAATTATGGAAATGTGGGTTTGATGTGATGTTGTGGCCATTTGGCAAATGAATACATTGCTTGAATTGGATGCATATGTATGTTAATTGAATGAGTTGAGTGCATGATTATGTTGTGAATAATATATGCATTTTCAAGAATGTTGCGTGTCATTTTGCATGTGAAGCATAATGTATGCATTCTTGTGTTGCGGGATCTTTGTGAATCCGTTGTAGCATCGTGTGGTCATGTGGAGTGTGAGCGATGACTACAACCCGATCGTGTGCCCATGTGGGGTGTAAGAAATCGGATTGTGTGCCCGTGTGGGGTGTGAGCAATCCATAAACTTTGTGTGCCCATGTGGGGTGTGAGCAATGGGTGATTTATTCACATTTATTGTGTGCCCGTGTGGGGTGTGAGCAATCCATAAACATTGTGTGCCCATGTGGGATGTGAGCAATGGGTGATTTATTCACATTGATCGTGTGCCCGTGTGGGGTGTGAGCAATCGGATTGTGTGCCCGTGTGGGGTGTGAGCAATCCATAAACATTGTGTGCCCATGTGGGGTGTGAGCAATGGGTGAACATCGTATGCCCAACGGGGATTTACTTAGGTAACGAGCGATGGTTCCAATTAGTTCCTGAGTGAAATTGATGATGATTGAGTCGGTACCGCATTGCATTTGTATAGAGTCGTGAGTCGGTCTCTATGATTTGCATTTATCATCTAAATTGTGAATTGATAAAATAAACATGAATATATATGTTTATATGGAGATGAAAGTATGTATTGATGAAAACATGCTTGTTTATATATATGTGTGTGTGTGTGTGTGTATACATTGTAGTGTATATGTGTGAATAAACATGAATGGTTATATGTTTATGAATATATATATATATATATATATATATATATATATATATATATATATATATATATATATATATATATATTGTGATGTATATGGGTGATGAGAAGTGATTTGTGGTGAGAACATGTTTTATGTGTATTTTATATGTTGAGATATATAATTATATGCAATGTTATTATGATAATGTTTCTCACTCTTATGCTGTTTAATGATGCTCTATGCGGCATTGTAGAGTAGGTTGCTGGAGGTTTTTTTGTGAAGCTTGTCTTCATTCTTTTGGTCGGTCGGCTCTGATATGTAGCATCGGGTAGCTAGGGTCGGCTTGATGCCTTTAGTGATACATTTTGTACATGTATTTTGGTGATGAATGTTTATGTAAACATGAAATATTGGTGAATCAAACTTGTTGATATATTTATGATAAGTATATAAGTTTGAAGTTGTTATGTTAGTTTCTGCTGTTATTTGAATCTTTTGAATACAGGTGTAAGGATGAAATCATTCTGTGGCAAGTTACCCGTTTGTTGCATATCTTTGTATGAGTAGGTGTTGTATGTTTAATTTCACTGTTGATGTGATATGCTTTTTTTTATACCATGTTTCAAATATACTCTGATGAAATTTTGAATATGTGCCTAAGTGATTTAATTGATTATTTGGGGGTATAGAAAGGGGGTGTTACATTAAGTGGTATCAGAGCCAGTGTTCGAGTCAATTGTGTTTGTCTTGTTGTTGTGATGGTTGAACTGTTGTTTACCATTGTTGTTATTTTTGGGAATGATCAGAATATGGATGGTACAAATGACAATGCGATGGTTGTTGCTTTGGAAGCAATGGCTAAGGCGGTGCAGGGAGCGCCAAATGTGAATGCTAATGATGAGTTCAGGAAGAATCAACCACCGGTCTTCAAAGGAAGATTTGATCCCGATGGTGCTCAGAATTGGTTGAAAGAGATTGAAAGGATCTTTAGAGTCATGGACTGTGCTGAAGAGAGTATGGTGAGGCTTGGTTCTCATATGCTGAAGGAAGAAGCCGATAATTGGTGGGTCGGTAGAAGTCAAGCTCTTGAGGAGGAGTATGAAGAGATAACTTGGGAAGTTTTTCGTACTGAGTTCTTAGGGAAGTATTACCCTGAGAGTGTAAAGGGAAAGAAGGAAATGGAATTCCTTGAACTGAAACAAGGTAGTATGTCAGTGGTTGACTATACTGCTAAGTTTGTGGAGTTTGTTCAATTTCATCCTCATTATGCTGCTGCTACTACTAAGTTTTCGAAGTGTATTAAGTATGTGAATGGTTTGTGTTATGAGATTAAGCAAGTTGTGGGATATCAAAGAATTAGAAGGTTTTCGGATTTGACGGAATGTTATAGAATTTTTTAGGAAGATAGCAAAGCTCATTCTACATATTACAAGAGTTTGAATGAGAGGAAAAGAAAGCAACAAACTAGAGGTGGACCTTATGTGACACCCGCTGATAAGGGAAAGCATAGGGGAAAATTTGATAAGAGATCTGGTGGAGGGAGTTCTGGTTCCGTTAAGTGTTACAAGTGTGGCGATTTAGGCCATAAGTCTTTTGAGTGTGGGAAGAACATTGTGAAATGTTCAAACTGTGGAGGCCTTGGACATGCTACTACCGAGTTTAGGAGGAATGTTTTGAAGTGCTTCAATTGTGGATAAGTGAGTCACATTAGTACTAAGTGTACTAATTCGAAGCAAGCTCAGGCGGGCTGAACGGTGTTTGCATTAGCAGGGAAGGACACTACTAGTGCATACCGTTTGATTAAAGGTACATGCTTTATTAATAGTACGCCTTTAGTTACTATTATTGATACGAGAGCGACTCATTCGTTCATTTCTCTTGAGTGTGCTAATCGTTTGAATTTGTTTATGACTTCTTGGGGTGGTGAGATGGTTATTGAGACTCCTGCTTCAGGGTCGGTAACTACTTCTTTGGTGTGTGTAAGTTGTTTTTTGACCATGTATGGTAAAGATTTTGTTATGGATTTAGTTTGTTTGCCGTTGGAGGGTTTGGACGTAATCTTGGGTATGAATTGGTTGCAATTTAATCGAGTTCATATAGATTGCTATCATAAGTTAGTAAGGTTTCCTTCTTTGGATGATGATGAAAAAGAGAGTTTCCTATCCACGAAAGAGTTGAAGAAACTTTTAGTGGATGAAGCTCAATTGTTTGGTTTGTTTGCATCGTTGTCAGTGGAGAGCAAAGTTGAGCTCAATAGGTTTCCAGTGGTGTGTGATTTTCCAGAAGTGTTTCCGGAGGATATTAAGGATGTACCGCCGGAAAGAGAAGTTGAGTTTTCTATTGATCTAGTTCCGGGTACAAGACCGATTTCGATGGTACCGTATCATATGTCTGCTTCAGAGTTGGTAGAATTGAAGAAGCAATTGAATGACTTGTTGGACAAGAGATTTGTTAGGCAGAGTGTTTCTCCTTAGGGTGCTCCAATATTGTTAGTAAAGAAGAAGGATGGAAGTATGCGGTTATGCATTGATTATCGACAGTTGAATAAGGTGACAATTAAGAACAAGTATCTGCTTCCGAGGATCGATGATTTGATGGACCAATTGGTTGGTGCGCGTGTTTTTAGTAAGATTGATTTGAGGTCAAGATATCACCAGATTCGTGTGAAAGAGGAGGATATTCAAAAGACGGATTTTAGAACACGATATGGTCATTACGAGTATTCTGTGATGCCATTCGGAGTTTCTAATGCGCCAGGTGTGTTTATGGAATATATGAATCGTATGTTTCATGAACAGTTGGATTGTTTCGTGGTTGTGTTCATCAACGACATTTTGATTTATTCTAAGTCTCAAGAGGAACATGAAGAGCATTTAAGGATTGCATTACCTATTTTGAAAGAAAAGCAATTGTATGCTAAGTTGTCAAAGTGTGAGTTTTGGTTGTCGAAGGTAAGTTTTCTTAGACATGTTATTTCTGATGGTGGTATTAATGTTGATCCATCCAAGATTGACGCGGTAATGCAATGGGAAGTTCCTAGATCGGTTACAGAGATTCGAAGCTTTTTAGGCTTGGCGGGTTATTATCGGAGGTTTATTGAAGGATTTTCCAAGTTGGCACATCCGTTAACGCAGTTGACTTGTAAGGGAAAGACTTTCATTTGGGATATTCATTGTGAAGAAATTTTCATGGAACTTAAGAGAAGATTGACAACGACTCCGATCTTGATTTTGCCAAATCCGACGAAACCATTTGTGGTGTTTTGTGATGCTTCATTGTTTGGGTTAGGTGGTGTTTTGATGCAATATGGAAAGGTTGTAGCTTATGCCTCAAGACAATTGAGAGTGTATGAAAAGAATTATCCTACGCATGATTTGGAATTAGCGGTCGTGGTTTTTGCTCTAAAAATTTGGAGGCATTATCTTTATGGTGCAAAATTCCAAGTTTTTTGTGATCACAAGAATTTGAAGTATTTATTTATTCAAAAGGAATTGAACATGAGACAAAGGAGGTGGTTAGAGCTTTTGAAGGATTATGATTTTAGTTTGAATTACCATCTGGGTAAGGCGAATGTTGTAGCCGATGCTTTAAGTCATAAGTTGTTACATATGTCCGCATTGACGATAAAAGAATGGGAACTTTTGGAGAATTTTAAAGACTTGAGTTTGGTTTGTGAGATGACGCAGAGAAGTGTGAGACTTGGTATGCTACATGTTACAAATGATTTTCTTGTAACCGTTTGTGAGAAGCAAAAGTTGGATTTGAAATTTGTCGATTTGATGATGAATGAGAATGAGGATTTCAAGGTGGATAATTTTGGAGTTTTGAGATTTCGTGGTCGTATTTGTATTCCCGATGATGTGGAGTTGAAAAAGATGATATTTGAAGAGGGACACCGAAGTAACTTAAGTATTCATCCGGGAGCGAATAAGATGTATCAAGATTTGAACAAGATCTTTTGGTGGTCCGGATTGAAGAGAGATGTAGCTCATTTTGTTTATGCGTGTTTGACTTGTCAGAAATCTAAGGTGGAACATCAGAAGTCTAGTGGTTTGATGCAACCGTTGGATATTCCGGAATGGAAATGGGATAATATATCAATGGATTTTGTTACGGGATTTCTAGATACGCAAAGAGGTCATAATGCTATTTGGGTGATTATTGATAGGCTTACTAAATCTGCTCACTTTATTCTGATTGATATTGGTTATCCTTTGGAGAAGCTAGCCGAGATTTATGTTTCTGTAATTGTGAAGTTACATGGAGTTCCTAAGAGTATTGTATCGGATAGAGATCTTAGATTTACATCGAGGTTTTGGGAGAGTTTGCAAAAGGCCTTGGGTTCTATGCTAAGATTGAGTTCGACTTACCATCCGCAAACAGACGGTCAAACCGAGAGGACAATTCAATTGTTGGAGGATTTGTTGCGTGCTTGTGTACTAGAACAAAGTGGTGTTTGAGATAATTATTTAGCGTTGATTGAGTTCACCTATAATAACAGTTTTCATTCGAGTATTTGTATGGCACCATTTGAGGCTTTGTATGGTCGGAGATGTCGAACACCTTTATGTTGGGATGAAACCGGAGAGAGAACGGTAGTTGGACTAAAGATGGTACAACAGACGACAAAAAAGGTGAATTTTATTCAGGAGAAGATGAGAGCTTCTCAAAGTAGACAAAAGAGTTATCATGACAAGATAAGGAAAGATCTCGAGTTTCAGGAAGGCGAGCATGTGTTTTTTAGAGTTACATCGGTTACGGGTGTGGGTCGTGCTTTGAAGTCGAAGAAGTTGACTTCTCGTTTTATTGGGCCGTATCATATTACTGCACGAGTTGGTGTTGTAGCTTATCATGTGGCGTTGCCTCCGAATCTTTCGAATTTGCATGATGTGTTCCATGTTTCGCAACTTCGGAAGTATGTTCCTGATCCGTCACATGTTATTCCTATGGATGAGGTTGAATTGAGAGATAACCTTACGATGAAAGTTTTGCCGGTTAAGATTTTGGACCTTGAAATCAAGAAGCTAAGAGGAAAGGATATTGCGCTTGTGAAAGTAGCGTGGGGAGGAGCTACGGAAGGCAATATGACTTGGGAATTAGAGAGTGGGATTCGCGAGTCGTATCTAGAGTTGTTTGAATCAGGTAATATTTTTGAGGACGGAAATTTCTAAAGTGGGGGAGAGTTGTAATGCCCCGATTCGATATTTCCCAATTTTGTTGAGTCTTTTATTTTATTTGAGTGATAATTATCTTATTTGTGAAATTGACATGATAATATGATATGATGATATGTTGGTATGATATGTGATCTTACCGTTTTGTGAATTTTCGGGTAAAATTAGATTGGAGGGTATTTTAGACTTTTGCTTTTTAATGATAAGTTAGAATTGTGTAGAATTATTATTTTGTGAGAAAATGATATTTGGTGGAAAAAGGAAGAAAATAAGTTAAGTGTAGAAATAGAAAGATAGAAGGAAAAAGATATAAGTTGTGAGAAAAGAGAGAAAAAAGGGATAGAAAGAAAAAGAGGAGAAAGAAAAGGAAGAAAAGAGAAAAGAAGAGTAAAGAGGGAAAAGTTGAAGATTCATCAAGATTGCTCATAGGAATCGGAATAATCGGGTAAGGGTGATAAACATTGTTATCTTAATCTTGTATGTGATTATGTATGTGTTAGATTGTATAGGTTTTTTTTTGGTGAAGTTTAGAGAGAATGAAATTTTAGGGTTTTGATGAAAATGTGAGAAATTGGTAGATTAATCGGTTAGAAGTTATTAAAATCGAAGTATGATGTTAGATACATGTTATTGATCATGTTTATTGGAGTTTTGGTTGATTTTTTTGGTGATTTTGGATGATTGTTGCGCGGCTGAGAGGTTGCTGATATCGCAGCTCTCGCTCAGCGAGCTTTCCAGAGATTTTCTAGCTCAGCGAGCGAGAAGGGTGCTCAGCGAGCGTGGAGGTTTATGAGAAGTTTGTGTTTTAATTCGTAACTTTAGTTTCAGTTATCCGTTTTAGGCGTTCTTTATATCGATTCGAAGCTAAAAACGTGTAGAAACTAATGATGCTAAGAAATGTAATTTTTAGCCGACTTTCACCCGACTTTTCCGATAAAACGTAAATGAGTTAATTATGGAAATGTGGGTTTGATGTGATATTGTGGCCATTTGGCAAATGAATACATTGCTTGAATTGGATGCATATGTATGTTAATTGAATGAGTTGAGTGCATAATTATATTGTGAATAATGTATGCATTTTCAAGAATGTTGCGTGTCATTTTGCATGTGAAGCGTAATGTATGCATTCTTGTGTTGTGGGGTTCTTTGTGAATCCGTTGTAGCATCGTGTGGTCATGTGGAGTGTGAGCGATCACTACAACACGATCGTGTACCCATGTGGGGTGTGAGTGATTGGATTGTGTGCCCGTGTGGGGTGTGAGCAATCCATAAACATTGTGTTCCCATGTGGGGTGTGAGCAATGGGTGATTTATTCATATTGATTGTGTGCCCGTGTGGGGTGTGAGCAATCCATAAACATTGTGTGCCCATGTGGGGTGTGAGCAATGAGTGAATTATTCACATTGATTGTGTGCCCGTGTGGGGTGTGAGAAATCAGATTATGTTCCCGTGTGGGATGTGAGCAATCCATAAACATTGTGTGTCCATGTGGGGTGTGAGCAATGGGTGAACATCGTATGCCCGACGGGGAGTTACTTAGGTAACGAGCGATGATTCCAATTAGTTCCTGAGTGAACTTGATGATGATTGAGTCGGTACCGTATTGCATTTGCATAGAGTCATGAGTCGGTCTCTATGATTTGCATTTATCATCTAAATTGTGAATTGATGAAATAAACATGAATATATATGTTTATATGGAGATGAAAGTATGTATTTATAAAAACATGCTTGTTTATATTTATATATGGATGTGTGGATATATATATATATATATATATATATATATATATATATATATATATATATATATATATATATATATATATATATATATATATATATATATATATATATATATATATATATATACATACATTGTGATGTATATGAGTGATGAGAAGTGATTTGTGGTGAGAACATGTTTTATGATGTTTTGAGGATGATGTGAATATATTGCGTCTTGCATTCATGGCATTGATTTATGAGGGAACTTCGGTCCATTGGTATCTTCAATCCCATTGTGTGGATTAAAGTGATATGATGTTATGATATGCTCCCTTAGTGGAGGGTTGATGGCCCAATGTCCATCCATGAAGATGTTTCGGTACCACATGCATAAATAAGAGGTTGCATATCATTCTAAATGACATAACATGATTTGCATTGATTTTTTTGAGATGAGGTGATGTATTTGATGTTATGTATAAATGAGTTGAGATAATTGATGTTGTGATGTAATATAATTGAGTTGTGTAGTGACGCGATGTCTTTGATACTATGTATGATTGAGTTGTTGATGATGGAATTGTTGTTGTTGTTTATGTTTTAAATTCTCATTTCTATATTACTTTATTGAATGCGAATTTACTCACCCTGCTTGCCTTTTGGTGATGGTCTATTATGCCATCCTGCAAATAATCAAGGTTAGCTCGGTGTGCGTTTAGCTCGGAGTAGTGTGTTGTCTTGTTAGTTAGAAGTGGAGTCCTGCTCTGTGTCCAGTAACATCAGGATGAGTTTCGCTTGAGTTGTTTTTGTTTACTTGAATTAAGATGTTATTTCTTTTGAGTACTTTGGGTGTTACATAATATTCAATTACTCTGATCTTTAATTGAAAATTTGTGGGGAGTATTTTGGGTGTTACAGAATATCCCCATTCAGAGCTTCCAAAGAGTGAATCCCCTTTTGGTTATTTTTGTCCTTGATAGAAGCATGAATAAATGCAGTATTTTTGTCTCATTCTCCAAGCCAGTCCATTTTAGCTTTATGTCTCAAGATGTTCTCTTCAGTCTGGTTAAGCTGCAAACTTTCATCAGTTAACTTCTTCACCTGTTCGATTATGGGCACATCAGCCAGGTTGCCAATAAGATCATTTTGGGCTTGAATGTGACTGCTTCTCTTATTCTCAATTTGACACTGAATGTCTGAATATTTTCGAGCCAAAAGTATTTTTGTTTCATTTTAATGTTTTTCACATTATTTTACATTTATTATTCCATTTTTGTCTAATATGTTTTTACACATTAAATGAGAAGTTATTCTCCAAATATGATGAATTTTTTTGTTTATTTGGTAGTGTATGAATGAGTAAATACACATTTATGTTGTCATCTATATATGCATATATGACTCAATATTTTTCTTAAAAATCAAACCAACCGAATCAAACTAAACCGCATTGATTTGATTTTGTTTGATTCAACTTTATTTCTTAAAGTCAACATAACAAAATCAAACCGCACGTTTTTTTTTCTTAAAAAAAAAATGAATTTTAACATCAAAACCGTCAAATTCGATTCGCGAATATCCTAGTTGATTCATTTGTTCTTTGAATTAGGTTTCTTAAGGGGCATACTATTATTACATTAATATTTTAAACTTTAAACTAAAAAGGTAAAATAAAATAAAATGAAATTGATATACTAGAAAATTATTGTATACATGACTATAAATAGCAATTCAGTATTTATTTTCTTTTTTGGGGAAAAGGTAAAGTATTGGGCTAAACCTAACCAGTTCTACTAGATATTAAAAGCCCAAAACCCGAACAAAACCAGCAGAACAAAAGTGCCACTATATATGAAACTAGGGTTTTGGATCCTCATTCTGGAGAGTGGTGAGCGATACAGAGAGGCTTAGAAGGAGACACAGTTTGTGCGATTCTACAGTAGCAGAAATGAAGACCATTCTATCTTCCGAGACCATGAACATCCCTGACGGCGTTAGCATCAAGGTTAACGCCAAGGTGATCGAGGTCGAAGGTCCTCGCGGTAAACTCGTTCGTGACTTCAAGCATCTCAACCTTGATTTTGATCTCATCACCGATGAGAACGGAAAGAAGAAGCTCAAGATCGACGCCTGGTTTGGTTCCCGGAAAACCTCCGCCGCCATCAGAACCGCTCTCAGCCATGTTGAGAATCTTATCACTGGTGTCACCAAGGGGTTCCGCTACAAGATGAGGTTTGTGTATGCTCATTTTCCAATCAACGCTAGCATTACCAATGATAGCAAGTCCATTGAGATCCGTAACTTTCTCGGTGAGAAGAAGGTATGCAATGAATTTAACCCTAGTTTATTGTTTCATTCAATTTAAGAATATGTAACCCTATTGTAATTTATAATCTAATTATGTTTCATGATCTGAATTGAAATTGAAATTGAAATGACCTAATTTATCAATAGGTTATGTCTGATATACTAGTTTGAGAAATTGTGAATTTGTGGTGATGAATTGAATTGTTTATTAGGTGAGGAAAGTGGATTTGCTTGATGGAGTTTCGATTGTTCGATCTGAGAAGGTGAAGGATGAGGTTGTTTTGGATGGAAATGATATTGAGCTTGTTTCTAGATCATGTGCTCTTATTAACCAGGTACACTCTTTGAAATGTGGAATGTTATGGTTTTGTGTTTTGATCTATGGTTATGTTTCTGAATGGGTTTGTTTTTTTTGAACAGAAATGCCATGTTAAAAAGAAGGATATCAGGAAGTTTCTTGATGGTATTTATGTTAGTGAGAAGGGTGCCGTAGTTGTTGAAGAATAGATTGTGATACTTTTAAGCATATCTTTTTAGTTTCGTTTGAGGTTTTCTTGTTCATGGATTATTGCTTACTCTTTTGTGGAGTATTTGGAGACGTTTGTATTTTGAGTATGAATTTTGTTGTCAGCAAGGTTTTGTCTTTGAGAATATCTTATTTAAACCTATTTCTCTTATGTGTTTTATGCTCGCCGTTACTTAGTTTCATTCTTATTGCCCTTTTTATTATTTTTATGTACTTCGTGCCTAGTGTTTAGTATGAGGAACATGTTAGCACTTGAATTATTCCAGAGTTAAATTGCAATTAGTAATTTTTGTCATGTTGGAAAATTGAAATAAGATTTCAACTTTTTATTTATTTATTTGAAGATTCTGCATAATTCAGCATAACTAAATTTTGTTAACTTATTTTTTGGTAATATAAGCCTAATATTTTCACTAGAGGTATACAAGATTTTCTTCTAACTCCTTATACCTCTATAAAGTTAAGAGTTTCATCAAAGATATTATATTTGCAATATAAACTCGTAAGTACTTATTTGCAGTATAAATGTATCTAACAAGGTGCATATGAAATTTATAAGTTTCTTTTTTTTCTACTCATTGGATGAATGATCATGCAAATTGAATTTTATATGTTTTGTTTGAAGTAATTTAGTTAATTATACGGTAGCATTGGAAGAACAAATTGTTTCATATAATTTGAAATTGCAAAATATATATGTTTAGTTTAACTATAACATGTTCATAACTAAAATTGGGTATACGCCATTATCCTTGCCGTAATCTCCTCACGTTCTTTCCTTTCCATTATCCTTAAGTGACGGGGAAACCCGCTTTGATTGGTTTGAGTTTTGATAATAAAATATAGGATGAGTTGGGTAATGGGGACATTTCTGAACCGGTGTGAAATTTTTTATAGATTGTTTTACCTTATTATATGTAATCGTAGATAATCGTAGGGTATGTTTGGATTGGTGGTTTTGGATTGGTGGTATGAGATGGAATGGAGTGGAGTGCTAATTAATATGATTCGGATCTGATTTTGAAATTTCTTTAAGTGGATGATGGATTTTGAAATTTCTTTAAATGGATGGTGGCGGGGTGGGGATATTCGAACCAATTTCATCTGAAATTGTTTGGGATGAGTTTCCGTTTTAATTATCCATTTTCGTTTAGATTTGGATGGGAACATTGATTATTTGAGGTTTCGGGTTAGGGTTTGCGGGAGGTAAAATTGTCTTTGTCCTGCTGTAATGCCTAAACACTATCAAATGTTAAAGCAATATTATATGTTGATTTGGATGAAAAAGAAAGAATTAAAAAAGCCAGGATGTTAATGATGATATCTAGGAGATAACGAGAATTCATGGATAAAGATGTTAATGATGATATCTAGGAAATAATGAGAATTCAAATCGGAAAGAGGCTAGCAGAGATCTCTTCACATGTTTCCAAGAAGACAAATGGCTCATATTCGATTTGATCTTCATGAATAGATGAACACAAGGCAAACCAGCATTAAGTTGATATACAGAATGACTTAAACAAGCATTATTTCCTAGATACCTTAAACAACTTAAACAACTCCGTAGTTTTATCATAAAGTCCATATACAAAGTGGCTTAACATAAGAGAAATTCAATATCACGACGACGACGATAAATCTGAATTTACAGTGGTCGAGAGAAAGAAAAGTTTAAGGCGACAAAGAGAAGAAAAAGTTCACGACGATAAAGAGAAGAAAAAATAATTGAGGTGAGGTGAGGAAGAAGAAGAAAAAGTTCACGACGATAAAGAGAAGAAAAAATAATTGAGGTGAGGTGAGGAAGAAGAACAAATATAAGGTTTGATTTTTTTTATAGCATTTGAAGTGAGGAAGAAGAACAAAATGTAATTTTGGTATTCCATGCTTTATTGTTAAAAAAACACTTTAAATTTCTAATTTGCACTATTAAAAAAAAAAATTAACACGTGGATATAATTCGGACTCTTGATGATATAAATCAATATGGATGATACGGATGATAATAAACAGGGTTTGGGTATGGTACTTTAGTTGCCATTCCTATATCCGCAGTTGAAAAAAATCCCCTTATCCGAGCCCATATCCGCTTGGGTACCAACATTGACACCCGTACTCGTATCTTATGGGTATGTAAGTGCCCGTACCGATACACATTACCCTCATTTTAAATAAAAATAAATGTATCAAATGATAAAATATTTTTAAGGTTTTAAGAATATTAAAAAGTTTTCAAAAAATTTATTGTTGAATTATGAAATAAATGATCACTTATATTAAATATATAGCAGTTTAAAATTGATGTAATTTTAAAAATTTTAAGTAGGGATGAGAATAAGCCAGACCAACCTACATAGGCTTATAATCTAGCCTACTTAGGCTATGTTTGGATTGATGGAACATAACGGAGCGGAGCGGAGCGGAGTGAAACATAGCGAAGCGGAATGGAGCGGAGCGAAATGGAATATAGATCCCACTCCATTGTTTGGATATCTTATTAAAAATATCACATTCCATCACATACACCCCAAATTGGATGGAACAAAAAATGAGGATTTGGATGGAATGGGATGGAATGGATTCCATCATGTTCCATTCCATTCCATCAATTATTTGCAAATCCAAACAATGGAATCACATTAGTTACCACTCCATTCCATTCCATTCCATCACATCCCACCAATCCAAACATACCCTTAAGGTCTGACCAGGCCAGACATTTTTAATAAAAATGTCAGACTTAGGCTTTTTTAAAAGGTTATTTAATTAAATAGGCCAAACTTAGGCTATTAAAAAGGTCTATGAAGCCTTATAGGCAAACCTATATATATATATATATATATATATATATATATATATATATATATATATATATATATATATATATATATATATATATATAATCTTACCTGATAAGGAGGGCCTTCCAGCGATTGGGTGCAACATCAAGTGGATGGAGAGGAGGGGGTGTACCTGCAAGGCGATCCGATGTCAAAGTTAATAGAGGTACAATAAATACGTAAGTTAGCAGAGTGAAATCAAAATACCTGACCCTTTAGTGAAAAAAAGGTATTTATAGAGAGCCCCCAGCGCTGGGCCAAAGTCCTTCCTTGGGCTGGATCAGCTAGGCCCAAGAAAGAACTGCCAAGGAACGCGTGAGAAGCGTGAAAACCTAGCTGAGTGGTCTGGTCCTTGGTTCAACTGCCCCTATCTTTCAGGAGATAATGGGGGACAGTTGGGTGACGTGGCAAGTGAACTGACAGACGTGTTCTTTGCCCGCTCTAAGTGCGTGCCCGACGTATAGGATGTTTGCCCGACCGTTAAGCGCCCCTGTCCGTCTGTCAGACGTGCCTGTCCGACCATATGGGCCCCTGCTTGACATATTGGGCCGTAGCCCAATACAGCCTGGAGGCCCAGTCCGGAACAGGAGCCCCCCAAGTCGAGTCTCCGAGTCGGAGCGATGAATTATGACATAGCCGGACGTAGGCGCGTTGAAGAAGGTGTCAGGCATGTACCTGTGTCGAGCATGGTGTTAGTCAAACCGTTGCGCGTGCTGTTGAGTTTGTCGGGCATGTGGCGTTCACAGAGTCGAGGATGCTTTCTATAGTCGGGCAGGTTTACAGTCGCCCGACGTCGTTCAGGATTCTTGTGGACTGACGTGTCTCAACATTAATGGTGCGTCGCTTCGTTTCCTGTGCAAACAGCGACATAGGTACTAGGTAATGATTATATGGCGCGTCCGTCCACGCGCTTATGGCTATATAAAGGGGACGATCCACTTCATTTGGACTTTTTCGCTCTGACGTTTGACCGGAAGCTCTGAAAAGAATTCTCTTTCTGTCCGTCTCCGCCGTCTGCACCGCCATTTCTGCCCGCGCGCCACCGTCTTCTCCTCGCCTCCAATATGTCAGGTAACACTTCAAACTCTCTGTTTTGCATGCTTTTTCACTTTGTATCTAGAAAATTGCATGATAAGTTTATGTAGAGTAGATAAATCTGGGCCTGGGGATAGTTTTTTAGGTTTTGGATATGAATATCCCGAGCATGATTAGAATGTCCCGGGCAAAAACTTCATATGCGCTTGAATAAGCTGGGCACGTTTAGCATGCCACAGGCGTAAAATTCATATGCGTATGAATATCCCGGGCAAGTTTAGCATGCCTCGGGCGTAGAATTCATACGCGTATGAATATCTCGGGCAAGGCCAGCACGCCATGGGCATAGAGTTCACGTCTGTATGAAATTGTAGGTTGGAACTTTGCGTGCCCGAATGCGTACGGGGGTTGTCCATTCGTCGGTCTAGGCTAGTTTAGTCGGGTTTTGGGGCGTTGCTTTTTAGCTTGTCACCCTTTCACTTGACTTGCGGTGGAAGGGTGGATTTGATGCGTTGTCGAATTCACTTTTTCTGTCTGCGTTTCAGGTACGACCGAGCATCGGCAGGTCGAGGAAGGGAACGCTGAATTACGTCCAATTGATGAAGGGGAGGTCGCGCATCGAAACCCCGAGGAGGGGAATGTCGAGGAGGACAACGAGCATGTTTCCTCGTCAGGTGTAATGACTTATCGTGGGTCGCGGATGAACCGTGGGAAGAAGAATCGTACTTTGCCGATGAGACGACCCATGCGTACGCCGTGGTGGAAGACCTCAATCCCGAGGAGCCTGTGAATTGGCATTGTCTTGCCCCTCAGGAGGCGGACCGGATATGTCACCGCTTTCCGGGGAAGCAGTTTGCTATGTACGAATTCGCCTTCTGAGAAGCGAGGGTCAGGTTTCCCTTCAACTCTTTTCAGATGGGGGTTTTCAGGTGGCTCCTACTGGCACCGTCACAACTGCATCCGAACGCCATCGCTTTTATGCGGGAGTTCGAGTTAGTCTGCCGTTTTCTAGGTGTTGGGTGCACCCCGCCCCTCTTTTTCCACATCTTCCACCTGCAACGGTTTGGTGCCCGGGGATGTCACAGCTGGGTGTCACTGAAGCATCCGGTGAGGCTATTCAAGACCTATGTGGATTCTGCCCGACATTTTAAAGGGCGGTGGTATACGGTGAAGCCGATCACTCGTTCTGCCTTAAACTCCCTTTACTATTACAAACATAATGTTGTTGGGGAGGAAAAACTTATGTCGAGGATCCCCTTGAGGTGGCAACCCGACCATTTCAACCTCTCGACCAGTCACTACCGGGTAAAATTCTCGAGCCCGGGGGTCGAGGATAGGCTGACTTACAAGAGGCTGGTGGAGTATGTACAAAGTTTCAACCTGGTGGTTTGGGTTGACCGGAAAGGTGCTCCCTACGTCGATGAAGCTGGGATGCCAATTTGTGAAACCCGTCTTATAAACACGAGGACTCTGCTCGAGTGTGATACGGACGAGGAGGCCTTGGAGTTACTGCGTAAGTTTTCTTTTACTTGCTTTCTTTTCTCGGTCTTGTGTCTGTCCAACTAACCTGTGTTTTTGTTGTTTTGGTTTTGTAGGAACTATGTCCGCCCATCGTGAACGAGTTTTGAAGCTGGTGAACCAGGCTAGGGCCCCGGACAGGGTCTCTAAAAAGAAAAAGAAAGTGACACCCTGTGTCCAATAGGTGGCCGCTGACCTCGGGGCAGGTACCCCGAGTACTGCTAGCCCGGTGTCCAACTCCCCTCAGCCTGCTCAACAAACCTCTCTGATCCAGATATGGGACAATCCCTCTCCTTCCGCCTGTCCTTTGCTCAAGTGGAAGCGTTTGGACGAGACTCTTGCCCGGTCTGCTGCCGTGGGGGGCAATGATTCCAACGCCCCTGAGAGTTATCTGCTGCCTCCTTGCTATCTGGAGCAGGAGTTTTTTAAGGCTGAAGGTTCTGTCGTGGTGGCAGCGCCTGAGGAAAAGGCCATTCTGAGTCAGGATGCGGATTCCCGACGAAGAGACCTGGATGGGGATCTGGCCACTGTTATCCGGGTGATGGAGACTGCCATGGTCCTGTCCGAGACTGCTGTTTCCACGGCTTCTTTAGAGGATGCTCTTCTGGCTTCCCGAACTGAGAATGATATATTGTCTAAGGATCTATCTGACTACAAGGAGGAGCACCAGTTGCAGGAGGGGATGAAGAAGGAGCTGGAGGAATTAAAGCTTGAACGGGACACACTGAAGGCCGAGAAGGGAAGCCTGAAGGATCAAGCTGTGGGGCACAAGAAGGTGGCCGAAGAAAACGTGCAGCTCCGTGCTCGGATGGCTCTGCTCGAGGGTACAATCCGTCCTCGGGAGGATGAGACTGAGGATGAGCTTGCCCTTCGTACCCGGGGCGTGTTGGTCGGACATATCCGCGATCTCAACAAAGACCTGGTTGTAATGTTCAAGGAGGAATTCGACAACGCCACCGAGCAGCTGAAGATGTTGAATCCCAGGCTGGTGATGGAGGGGTCGGCCCACAACTACTGTGTGGCTGACGGAGAGATCGTGTGCCCTTTCAAAGCTGAGGAGGAGCTGGAAGATGAGGAGTAACTCCGGGCGGAGTCTTTTTAGAATTTTTGTTGTTATTTTGTAGGGCCTTTTGTGCCTGTATGAATATTGGCCTTCGGGCTCCTTTTGTATTTTTCCTTGTCGGCTGAGACCGCGTTTAATGAATGTTATTTAATTTATCCTATTTGTTTATTTTTATTGTTTGTGCTCAACAACGTTGGTCTCGTTGGTTTTTCTATATTCATTTTTGAACTGTTTGTGCTCGACAATGCTGGTCTCGTTGGTTTAGGGAACCGACAAGGTGGCGAGCGTTGTGCTCGCCTTAAATCGAGGTAGAGTTTATGATCGGAGAACTCTGACCTCGGGGCTTGGGCTTTCACATCGCGAGCTGGGTGCCCTGCCAACGTGGTACTGCGACACTGGGGCTCGTTTGAGGTGTCCAACATCGGGGAGGGTTGTGTTCGCCTCTGAGGGGCGCAGATTCTCCCTTTTATTTTGGTTGTGAAGAGCGCGGTCGTACCTCCCATGTCTCCCCAGGTTATTTTTAGCTATAATATTGTCTAAGTTTTTCTGCGTTCCATAGTCGAGCGAGTTTTTCACCTTGTAGGTTTTCCAGATAATAGGCCCTGTTGCTTGTCTTGTCGCGGACGCGGTAGGGGCCTTCCCAGTTGGCGGCCAATTTGCCCTCTCTTGGTTTTTTTTGGTTTCTTCTGAGGACCAGGCTGCCCACATGGAACTCTCTTTTTATGACCTTCGCGTCGTGGCGTAAGGCTATTTTTTGTTTGAGGGATGTTTCCCTAAGGGCTGCTTCGGTGCGGATCTTGTCGACAAGATCCAACTCGGCTCGAAGTGCCTCGTCGTTCATCTCTTTGTCGAGGGGATCCTCTATGCGTCTCGTCGGCTCTCGTATTTCCACCGGGATGACTGCTTCGGTGCTGTATGTTAGTTTGAACGGGGTCTCCCCGGTCGTGGAGTATGGCGTTGTGCGGTATGCCCACAGGACGCTGTGTAGTTCCTCTACCCATGCCCTTTTTGCCTCGCCGAGTCTGCGCTTTAGTCTGCGCAAGATTACCCTGTTGGCCGCCTTCGCTTGTCCGTTGGTTTGAGGGTGCTCGACGGACGTGAAGTGTTGTTTAGTGCCTAGGCTGGCCACGAAGTCCTGAAATCCTCCGTCCGTGATGAGGACCTGGGGTATGCCTAACCGAGCGAGGATGTTTCGTTTGAAAAATCGAAGAATATTTTGCGCCGTTATTTTGGCCAGTGCTTCTGCCTCGATCCACTTGGTGAAATAGTCTACCCCTACAATGAGGTATCTGTTTTGGTAAGAACTAGTTACAAATGGGCCGAGGATGTCCATGCCCCATCATGCGAAGGGCCAAGGGGAAGAGAGCGTTTTTAGCTCATTGGGAGGTGCGAGATGCATGTCGGCGTGTCGTTGGCATTTGTTGCATTTTTTGACGTGCTCTTTGGAGTCGTGTTGCATAGTCGGCCAATAGTAGCCTGCTCGAAGAGCCTTGCGCGCCAGCGACCGTCCGTCAGGATGTTGGTTGTTGATTCCTCGATGCATTTCCCCTAATATGCCGGGGACTTTCACCTCCTCGGCGCATTTGAGCAACGGGATGGATAGTCCCCTATGGTAGAGTTTCCCTTCGAGGAGGACGTATGAGCACGCCTTCCGCTTGGTTGTGGTTATTTCTAATGGGGTCTGCGGGGAGTTCATCCTTTGTGAGATAGTTGTAGATGGGTGTCATCCAACAATGAGCGTCCCCGATCACGTTTACCTTGAGCGGGGGCGGTGGCCTTTCGGTGCTAGGTCGAGGAAGGATTTCCTGGATTACTGATTTGTTTCCACCTTTCTTCCTCGTACTGGCGAGTTTTGACAGGACGTCCGCTCGCATGTTATGTTCGCGGGGCACATGTTGAACCTCCCACTTCTCGAATTTTTTGAGTCTTTCCTTGACCAATGCTAAATATTTGATGAGGTTGTCGTTCTTAGTTTGGTATTCTCCCCGTACTTGTGATGCCACGAGTTGGGAGTCTGTCTATATTTTTATTTCCTTTGCTCCTAGGTCTTTGGCTAATCTTAGATCGACGATGAAAGATTCGTATTCGGCTTGGTTGTTGGAGGTTGGGACGATCGTCCATTTGTGGGCGCCGTCCGCTGGCTTTGGGATGTGCGTCATTTCTGCGACGAAGTCGGCCAGAGCATGGGCCTTTAGAGCTTTCCTGTTCTCGTATTGGATGTCGAATTCAGAAAGTTCCAGCGACCATTTCAACATTCTTCCGGCCATGTCTAGTCGACCCAAGAGTTGTTTTATTGGTTGATCGGTTCTCACCTTGACCGTGTGGGCGAGGAAATAGTGACGTAATCTTCTCGTGGCGTTTATAAGGGCTAGTGCGACCTTTTCGATTTGTTGGTATCTGAGCTCAGGGCCTTGGAGTGCTTTGCTCGTGAAGTATATGGGTTTTTGTCCCTCGTCGGTTTCTCTGATGAGAGCGGCGCTGACGGCCTCGGTTTCCACAGACAGATATAGGTATAGGGTCTCCTTTCTAGTGGTCGGGACAAGACTGGGGGTTCGGAGAGTACCTTCTTCAGATGGAACAGTGCCCGTTCACATTTGTCGGTCCACTCGAAGATGACCTCTTTTCGGAGGAGTTTAAAGAAAGGTAACACGTGATAAGCGTATTTGGTGATGAAACGGGAGAGCGAGGCGAGCACCCCGTTGAGGGATTGAATGGATTTTTTAGACTTCGGGGTCGGGAACTCCGAGAATGCCTGACATTTATCGGGATTGGCCTCGATTCCCCGCTCAGTGAGGTAGAAGCCTAGGAATTGTCCTGCCCAGATGCCGAACGTGCATTTCTCAGAGTTAAACCTCATTTTGCATTGCCTCGCCTGCTCGGAAACCTTGCGGAGGTGTCGTGCATGGTCGGTTTCCTTGTGTGATTTGACGATCATGTCGTCCATGTATACCTCGAGCATGTCCCCGATTTCTCCTCGGAAGACTTTGTTCATCATGCGCTGGTACGTGTCCCCAACATTCTTTAGCCCGAAGGGCATTACGTTGTAATAGTAATTGTCGGTCGGGGTCATGAATGCCATGTGTCTTTTGTCCATGTCCGACATAGGGATTTGATTGTATCCGCTGTATGCGTCCATGAAGGACAAGAGTTTGAAACCTGTAGAATTGTCGACGAGTTTATCTATGTTAGGGAGAGGAAAAACATCTTTGGGGCAAGCCCTATTAAGATCGGTATAATCAACATACATGCGCCATTTTCCATTATTTTTCTTAACGAGGACTACATTAGAGAGCCAGGTTGTGTACTGGGCTTCAGAAATAAAATTTGCCTCTAGGAGGTCTTTTACAGCTCGCTCGGCAGCCTCCGCTTTCTCGGGGGACTGCTTGCGCCTACGTTGTGTTACGAGCTTGATCACCCGTTCTAGAGCTAATTGGTGACATACGACCTCAGGGTCTAGGCCGAGTATCTCTACGGCGTTCCATGCGAAGAGGTCAGTGTTCTCCCTGAGGTATATCACAAGCTGCTTCCTTGGTTCCTCGGGCAGGCCCGTGCCTATCTTCACTGCCCTGTCGGGGTCATCGCCCAGCGGGACGAGTTCGAACTCTCTGTCTGGGACTGGGCAGAATGGGTGAGTGAGAGCTTGCCCCTCGACGGGTCTCTATTCTTCGGCTTCGTCCTCGCCGATGCGGCAATCGAGGTCGATGATGTTGATTCCCTGGGGGGAGGCTCTTCGACCCTGGGCTTCTTGTTATTTTTTGTGTTGATTGTGGTCTGTCCTTTTACTGCGGCATCGTTACACCTTTGGGCGGCCTCGATGTCGCCGTGGATTGTGACCACACGACCCAGTTTGGTGTAGTACTTCATCTTCAGGTGAACGGTGGATGGGACCGCTGTCAGCTCAGCTAGAGTCGGGCGACCGAGGATGCAGTTGTAAAGAGAGGGGCATTCTATGACTAGGAACTAGATCTTAATTTCTCTGTCCGTCTCTTGCTCTCCGAAGTTGACGAGGAGCTCGACGTAACACCACGACTTTGTCGTGGCCCCGTTGAACCCTTGGAGGTCGTATCCGACGTAGGGAGATAGGTTGGTCTTGTCCAACTTTAGGGTTTTGAATAGGTGGACGTACATGATGTCCACCGAACTGCCTTGGTCGACCAGGATGCGTCGGATGTCGAAGTGAGCCATCTTGGCTCTGATCAGCAGCGGGATACTCGAGTTGGGGGAACCGCCCGGAAGCTCCTCTAGGAAAAAGGATATCAGATTGGACTTGCCTCGGTATTTTGTCAATGTTGCCTTTTGCTCGGGCGCAGTCAGCAGGAGTTCGTCGAACTTGTGTTTTACCGAAAGGGCAGCGCTTTCGCCGTTCATCCCTCCCCCCGATATGACAAGGGCGGTTGGGAAGTCTTCCCAGGGGCTGAGAGGAGTGATTCGCCCTTCTGGTGGAGAATCGGGGAAGATGAAGTCCTCTGGTCGTGATACGCATAGAGCCACTTGATAAGAAGAGTCGTCGGGGGGAGTGTCCTCGCGGGGTCTCTTCTCTTCTTGCTCTTCGTGTTTGAAAGCTTCGTTCTTCCTGGTGTATTGTTTGAGATGACCCTCTTGGATCAAAATTTATATTGCGTCCTTCAAGTGGACACAATCTTCAATCACGTGCCCATGGCTTTTGTGGAACCTGCAGTACATGGATTTGTCAGTGTGGGGCTTGGGTGCAGAAGGTTTGTGGAACCTCACCCTGCCCTGCTTGAAATCGGAGTTGATGCATTCGGCGCTCGCGGGAAGCTGTTAGCAATGTGTACTCGCTGTATCGGCCCGCAGGCCCTTTTCCTTCACGAGGCTCGCGAGGTTTCTCCTCCTTTCGCCTGTCCCCGTTGCGACGGGGAATGTTCGGGTCCTCGCGCTTGGGATGGTCGGTTTCCCCGGCGTTACGACTGCTACGAGTGTTGTGGGCGACCTGTTTTTCTTCATATCTAATGTAAGTCTGGGCTTTATGCAGGAGGTCATTCAGGGTGCGGGGAGGCTCTATCCCGACTGCCCTGCTAAGTTCACTTCCGGGCAAAAGTCCCCTCTCGAGGAGGTATTTTTCATATGTTATGTGATGTCTACCTCAACAACCTTTTGGTTGAATCGCTCGATATACGAGCGCAGTGTTTCATTCTTCCTTTGCACTATGGCTTCGAGGGTCGCCTCGGTCTTGGGATGGCGTCGGGAGGCTGTAAAATGCCTCGTGAACATGGATCTCACGACTCTCCAAGATGTGATGGATTCTGGGGCTAAGCTTTTGTACCAGGCCATGGCTCCTTTTCTGAGAGTTGTCGAGAACAACCTGCATTTAAGGTGCCCGGTGATGTCGTTGCGATAGTCGAGCATCGCATTAACGTTGTCGACGTGATTGTCGGGATCGGTGGTCTCGTCGTAGATGGTAAAAATTGGGGGTTTCTCCATGCCCTTGGGGAGTGGGGCCTCCATTATCGCCCGCGAGAGGAGGCAATGCGGGTCTTCCTCGTCACTCCTTGGTGGGGAGGGTTCATTATTACCAGGGCTCCGGTCGCGCCTTGGCGAGGTCCCTGATCGGCCGGAATCACGGCGCGCTCGTAACCTGCTCTTGTTGGGTTCTGGGGAGAATCGTCCCCGTTTCTTCGCCGCTTCTGGACGTTGTTACGTCCTTCTTTCCTGCTAAGGTCGACTCTCCTGCCGGTCAGCCTCTAGGGCCATGATTCTTTCGTGCTGCTGGTAGAGCATGTAGCTGGTCTGATTAAGGGCGTTCACCATAGCAATCATTGTGGCATCCCCCTCGACGGACACGTGGATGGGTTGGAATATGCTGATCGCCTAGTCCTGAATCTGAGGTTAGTTCCCATTGTCCTCGGGTTCAGGGGACGGGGTGGAAGGGTGCCCATCTCGGGCGTCAGATTCATGGTAGTTCAAATTGTCCTCCATCGTGTAGTCGACGAGGGGACGATTGCGATCGTTGAGCTGTTCTCTGGACATGCTGAAAGGATGGAGTATTTGAGCTTTGATCTTCTGCTGTGGAAGAAGGGGAAACTAGTTTCCCACAAACGGCGCCACTGATCTCACCTGATCAGGAGGGCCTTCCAGCGATTAGGTGCAACAACAAGTTGATGGAGAGGAGGGGGTGTACCTGCAAGGCGCTCTGATGCCAAAGTTAATAGAGGTACTATAAATAGGTAAGTTAGGAGAGTGGAATCAGAATACCTGACCCTTTAGTAAAAAAAAAGGTATTTATAGAGAGTCCCCAGCGCTAGGCCAAGGTCATTCCTTGTGCTGGATCAGCTAGGCCCAAGGAAGAACTGCCAATGAATGCGTGAGAAGCGTGAAGACCTAGCTGAGTGGTCTGGTCCTTGGTTCAACTACACCTATCTTTCAGGAGATAATGGGGGACAGTTGGGTGACATGGCAAGTGAACTGACAGACGTGTTCTTTGCCCGCTCTAAGTGCGTGCCCGACGTATATGATGCTTACCCGACCGTTAAGCGCCCCTGTCCGTCTGTCAGACGTGCCTGCCCGAGCATATGGGCCTCTGCTCGACATATTGGTCCGCAACCCAATACAACCCGGAGGCCCAGTCCGGAACAACAACGACTAAATAGATTGACCTATATATGCATATATAAGTCAACCTATAAAGTTTCTTAAGTAATGTGGAATAATTGAGAACCTTAATGAGATAAAGACTTGTAAATAGGCTTTCAAGCTAGGTCAGACTCTTAAAAAGGTCAGGCTAGGCCAAAAAGAAAGAGTCTATAATAGGTCATAGGTCAGACTTAGGTCTTTTAAGTTTATCGTAGGTCAGACTCAGACCTTATAAAGCATAGTCTATTTCCACCCCTAATTGTAAGACATTTATTTTTATATAATAATATAAATTAAAATATATAAATATATATTATGCGGGTATGAGGCGGTCTGGATACTAAAGGTGTCCATCCCCACTTATTTAAGTGGGTAATTATCTGAGTTTGTGCCCGTACCCATTTTTGCGGGTTTTTACCCTACCCGTTTTGGGTATTTTTGTGTATATCCATTAGGGATGAGTCAATTTACCATCCCTAAGCCACACTAAGAATATTAAGTATCATTTCTTGCTAGATTATCATAATTCTACTCATACTTGTGATGATTTCCACTATTGAGACCTCATTATTTCAAATGTTTATATGAGATGTCATGCAAATGAGGAATATTTGTTACACTACATTAGAGATCATGTTTCTTCGAAAGAGAAGCAGCAAAAGCTATGTTTTAACAAATAACATTTTTTTAATGAAAAATGACACTTCTTAGTTCTTGAAGCTCTTCTAAATGATCCACATAACTATTGCTTTCTTGTTAGTGTGTGGTAGCCCTAAAGAGCCATGAGTTGTCATTTTCTTGGGAATGCCCTCATGCTTTTCTAGAAAGTTATCTCTACAACTAACAATCTTCAAGCAATTTCTTTTAAGATCCTTTCTATTAGGCATTCACTCATAACTGAGAAGTTAAAATTCTGGCATCCCATCAACAAATACATTATCATTATTAATGTAAATGATAACAACATTGATAATACAATAACTATTGGTTTTGGTGGTATTCTTTACTTTGAATTAAGTACTTGGATAATCCAATTTCTATGAACATATTGATTTTTCAAACAATTTACACGTTGAATTACTCACTGTTTTTCATTTGCTATCCATTGCTCAACATTATGGTTACTTGACATTATCGATTACTCGAACTCCGTGAATTATGGATCTTATCCAAGATCTCTGTAGATGTTTTAGATTAGCAGTATTTTATGGTAAAACATGTTCTGATTACGAATGTCATGTATGATGTTATGACATATGATTTAAGCATTCTACATGTGTGAAGGTTTAAAGTATGCAACTGTTTTAGCAGGATGTCTAGACTGATGTCATGACATCTCTGTCTGGTGCTGAAGACAAAACTGCCCAATTTATTTGTTGCGTGCGATTTTCAGAAATTTGGTTGAGAAGTTTTGTTTAGATTTATTAGGCATTATTTTTAAAAGGTTGTGACTCAGCATGGTTCAGAATATTGAAGAATATATACTTTCTAAATATAGAGATATTTTAGGAAGTTATAGTTTTGAAGATCTTTTGTAGCAGATTTTTCTGCATGATTGTAGTAGCTGTTATGCTACATTTTTAGGCCCAAAATCCAATTAGGATTAGGTTATAAAAAGAAATCTTGTAACCTAGGTTTAGTAATCAACCAAAGATGTAAAAGTTGTATCATTAGGGTTGAGTTTTTAACAACTGTATGCTGAAAAGATGTAATCTTCAGGGTTGTTTCTTTGTAAACCTTGAAGTTGTTAAGTAAGGGGTGTATTGTTCTTGAAGGAAGCTTTTAAGAAACTCTGAGATGCTGTCATGGAAGTGTGTCTTCGGTTGTGCCTTGTTGTTTAGGTAAAGAGCTGTCAATATCAACAACTGAGAGTTGGGACTAAGACATCATTGTGGTGATTGGAAGTGAGATGTATTTCTCATATTTAGGAGTTCCTAAGTAGAAGTTGCATTGGTAGTGATTAAGTGAGAGGATTGTAAACTGAGTGGTTTGCTGTGAGTCCTTGAATTGATACTATATAGTAGATTTTCTTCCTGGCTTGGTAGCCCCCATAGTAGATGTGATTAAATCGAACTGTGTTAACAATTTAAATGTGTTCTTTACTGCTTTTTTGTTATGTATGCTATGCAGTATACTTGCTGAATGTCAAATCAAATGTCTAAACATCCTGTAAGATGCTTAGAATCTGGTATATCAGAATGTTATAATGTTGCTGTTTGTACCTTGCCATGTTTTCAGTAACAAATCAAATGTCTGACATTGTATTCGACATCTGAGTCTGTCACACCAGAATTTCAATTGGTATCAAAACAGGCATCCTAGTTTGTTTCTGGATGAGATCCAATGGGGATACTTTATGGTTCATGGTCAAGGTAGAAGATTTCTACTAAAAAGCTGTTTGAATATGATTGGTTCATATTGTTGTGTGAATGGTCCCTAGAAGTGGAGGATGGACTATTATGTTATTGTAGCTTGGTGGTGAGCTGCAGTTGTGGTAGGTTTGATTTATTTTCAAACCTATGGTATTTTGGTGTCACCTGAAGTATGTTGTTAGGACTGATATGTGACATCTGAAGTGTTTGAGGAGCTTTGAGGAGTTTGTGTTTTGATCCGTTGCGTATCTATCTGAAAACTCCTGATGTTGAGAAGGTTGTGTTGAGGGGGAGATGAAATCTCTCTTGTGTTTGAAACTTCCGCTGTTGTACTCTGATACATGTTTTGTTTGAGGGGGAAATTATCTTTGCTCTGTGTGTGTGCTTCTGCTGCTGTGCTGTTTATTGCTGAATAATGCTTAAATTATTTTAGCCAATTTTTTTTCCTCCAAAGGGGGAGTTTGTAGATGTTTTAGATTGACAGTATTTTATGGTAAAACATGTTCTGATTCTGAATTTCATATATGATGTTATGACATGTGATTTAAGCATTCTACAAATGTGAAAGTTTAAAGTATGCAGCTGTTTTAGCAGAATGTCAAGACTGATGTCATGACATCTCTGTCTGGTGCTGAAGACAAAATTGTCCAATTTATTTGTTGCGTGTGTTTTCATAAATTTGGTTGAGATTTATTAGGCACTATTTTTAGAAGGCTGTGACTCAGCATGGTTCAGAATATTGAAGAATATATACTTTCTAAATATAGAGATATTTTAGGAAGTTATATTTTTGAAGATCTTTTTGTAGCAGATTTTTATGCATGATTGTAGCCGCTGCTATGCTACGTTTTTAGGCCCAAAATCCAGTTGGGATTAGGTTATAAAAAGAAACCTTGTAACCTAGGTTTAGTAACCAACCAAAGATATAAAAGTTTTATCATTAGGGTTGAGTTCTTAACAACCGTATGCTGAAAAAATGTAATCTTTAGGGTTGTTTCTTTGTAAACCTCGAAGTTGTTAAGTAAGAGGTGTATTATTCTTGGAGCAAGCTTTTAAGCAACTTTGAGATGCTGTCATGGAAGTGTGTCTTCTGTTGTGCCTTGTTGTTTAGGTAAAGAGCTGTCAATATCAGCAACTGAGAGTTGAGACTGAGACATCATTACGGTGATTGGAAGTGAGATGAGTTTCTCATATTTAGGAGTTCCTAAGTAGAAGTTGCATTGGTAGTGATTAAGTGAGAAGATTGTAAACTGAGTGGTTTGTTGTGGGTCCTTGAATTGATACTACATAATGGATTTCCTTCCTGGCTTGGTAGCCCCCAGAGTAGATGTGATTGCATCGAACTGGATTAACAATTTTGTGTGTTGATTTATGCTTTTTAGTACTGTTATTATTGTGTGTACCTTGTCATGTTATATGTAATAGAACAGATGTCTCGACATCGTATTCAATATCTGGTTCTGTCATATCAGAATTTCAATCTCTGGCCTCTGATGCACCAGTTTTCTTTTTTACCATCCAAAATATCAAAGGACTTCATATCTTTTAGGTTGAGAATCCAAATTTGTCATATATTGTGAAAAGGAAATCAATGTGTTCTATTTTACTAAGTTTGATGCCTCTTGTATCAAGACACTTTGATGATCACCTCTATTTATATCCCTCCTTTATTTGGTGAATGTAGTCGGTTATTTTCTATGACTTTTTTTTTTCATTTCTTTTTTTACTCTGGCCTCTTTTATAAAAAAAAAATATAAATAAAATGAAAGCATTTAATCATGTTTGTCTAATACATTTTTTCTTCTTCTTTCAAGCGGTTTACTTAATGAGTAATAATAAGTATGATGTATCTATAAAATTTCAAGAGATAAATCTAATATATATATATAAAATCTAAAGTACCTGGTAATTACATCTTAATCCCTCTGATTAAAAGGTTAATTTGACTTATTTAATAGGGTTAACTTTGGTAATGTAATTTTTAAAGGGTTTTGGTTCATTTGGCAATAAATGCAGCTGATGTGGCACATTCACATAATAAGTTGTTTTCCTATTTATTTTTTAATTTTAAAAATTGATGTTACAGCCTACAATATATTGTTTTTATATTTTTTTATTTAAAGTTGATCATCCTACAAAATATCCTACAAAATAGGTATAATTATAATGGTTTAATTTAATTAATAAACCTATTTAATAGCACAAAGAGCATTGAACCAATTAAACCAAAATCCCACCTTTCATCTCACAAACCAAACGCTTCGGATTCTACAAGTTTACACTCCCAATGATTCTTCTCTACCAGTCCCAAAATCATTTTCATCCAGAATCATTACCTTCAACCCACACCATAAATATGATATATCCTTATACCTCAAACATTTTCAGACTTTTGAGCAGCTTCACCTTTTTCCTCTGGGTAGTAACTGGTAGAAGATCACTAATTGTTATGACTTTGTACAGTTGTGGAAGGCCACACCAAAATCAACTCAAACGTCGGTGACAGATATGCGATCGATTGCTTCCACTGGTGGTGGAACTGGTTGGAAAGACAACTACCTGCAACATCAACTCCACAAGAAAAACAATTCCTAAAGAATTTCCAACTCACGCCGCCAAAGGTCTGTAAATCTCTGTCCTTTGTTACTCCTAAACAAGAAATTTATTTTTGGTGTTCTCACATTTTCTTAGTCTTATGCAGGCTATTGCTTATCTCATTATTGTCCTTTTCACAGGTGATAATAATTTGGATGAGTTTTAGGTTTGATATTTGGGTCTGAGTTTGAAATGTTTTTTGGTGATTTGTAGCTTATTTAATGATTTTTCTGTTTGTTGATTTATTATTAGGTTTTCCTTTTTGTCATTGCAAAATGCAAAAGGTACTTCCATAACAAGTTGAAGCTGTAAAGGCTTTCCTGGCATGCCATGTACCGGAAGCAACATAAGAAGGTGAATCTTATTGCTTGAAAAACAAAAATATTATCATAACCCCTATTTGCATGTCTATTACTCTTATGACAACTTTCATGTTGTGGTTATATTGACATGTCTATCACAATGGTTGGATTTAGATTTTACAGGTGCTTCTGCTTATATATTACTTAATGGATTATCAAGTTTCTCCTTCAACCTGGGTCTGTGATATTTTTCCTTCAACTTCTTTCCCTTTATATAAAATTTGTAACTTTTGTTTTGGTAATTACTAGGGGATATCCACTATAAATCAAATGGTTTTTGGTGATACGGTGGCCATTGCATTTTGGTGAAATGGTGGGCATTGCGCTCATGGCAGCACATAATCTCACCCATGATGAGTATGTTGCGAATCATCCCGCCGGTAAAATCGGAAAGAGCCTCATTTTTAAGGTCTGTATTTATGTTTCCTGTGAGTTTTTCTGCTTTTTACTATATTGAAATAACATAATCTGTATTTTCTGTTAAATTGAAAATACAATAGGTTTGCTCACTACAAAATAATACATAGAAGTTATAACTGACATTATCCATGATAATATTGAATGATTTTGGGGTTAGATCTTCAACATATGTTTCTTCTACTTCACCATTTTCTCATTCTGTTAAGGATTTAAAGAATCTCAATGGATCAAACATTTAAAGATCTTTCACTTACCTATGTTTGGTGTGTAGTTTGGAATATTTGTGATGAATATTACCTGCCTTTATGCTTTGGGTTTAGCCACGTCTACTGCTGTTATGGTTGGACTGGAGTTGGTGCATCTCAGGGTGTTTTGATAAAATGGGGTAAGTTTTGGAAATTGTACATATGGTCAACATTTGTTCTTAGAATTAGATTATCTCATCAACTTATGGAATTAGACATAATTTTCTTAAGAATTGCTAGCAGATAGTTTGTCTTGATTTCCGATTTGACGTTTTAACTTATAAGATCCTTTCATTGTACAGGGCAATATTTTGTTTGTGTTTCATGCATGCAATGGGTATGTTCAGGGCTATTATTGCATTTAATCTATGTAACATTTACTGAGTTTAAACCTAGAAATTTTGTAACTGTGTTACATGGGATGGATTTGTAATTCTCACATGTTTTCCTAATTGATTATGTTGAAGGTTTTAACACTGGTTAAACAACTTTCTTCCGGTTACATCTTTGAATTTATCTATTTATTTACTTTTTGGGCATGCTTTGCTTCTATTTTCATGAGGCGCCGACTTCCAGAGATTTGGTTTTCTTGCAGCAACTATGTACTACAATGTATTGGATGCCACAACCATACAGACCTGTCAGTTGCAGTGGAGCGTTTGAGTCAGATTGGTGGGCCCTGTGGCGCGATAACAGAGTCTAAAGTAGACGCTAATGCAGAATTACGTTGTTGTTTCGCTAAATTGTTAATATATGTGACTTTCTGTTTCCTCAATGTTGTAGGTGAATCTGTTAGTTTGTTATTCTTCAATAATTTTTGAATCTGTTAGTTTGTGATCTATTTTATTGGATTCAAGTTGACCTTGGAAGAAAGGTTTGTTTCAGAAACTAATTCATACTTGGCTAAATATAAGTTTGTCAAATGGGTTATACCATTTTAAAAAAGACTTGAAACAAATGAAGTGATTTGTTTGATTACACTTTTTTCTTCTTAGAATTTAATGTTTGCTATGTAAAACTGATGGAAACCAGAAAATCTAAAATCTAAAGTACATGATAATTACATCTTAATCCCTCTGATTAAAAGGTTAATTCATTTTTATTTTAAATCTAATAAATAAATATAAATATTTATTGAATTTTTAAATCAAATTATTATAAATAATCGAGATAATTTTATTTTAAATGCTTTAAAACTACTATAATAATAAATTATTTATCAAATAATTTTTTCATAAATAATTTTTTGGAATACGTAAATTGCATCCCTTAAGAAAATGTGATTTCTAATGATTTGATAAAACTTGAATTTTCTTTAATATCATCAGTTTTAATGTAAATAAGTCTTTATTAGCCTTTGATTTGGTGCCTTAAATTGTGATAATAATAATAATTCACTATTAATATCAGTATTATGAATAATAATAATAGAATATGACAATAAAAATGTGACAATCATAATAATGCACTAATAATATCAAATAAAAAAAATTGACCAAACCCTTTCTAAAGAAAATGTAAGATAATTCATTTTTATTTTAAATCTAATAAATAAATATAAATATTTTTTGAATTTTTAAATCAAATTATTATA
The DNA here is from genome assembly GCA_963966055.1 of Lathyrus aphaca. Classification (NCBI taxonomy): domain Eukaryota; kingdom Viridiplantae; phylum Streptophyta; class Magnoliopsida; order Fabales; family Fabaceae; genus Lathyrus; species Lathyrus aphaca. Next base: position 115,354,802 of record OZ014524.1, on the reverse strand, counting down.
AATAATCGAGATAATTTTATTTTAAATGCTTTTAAACTACTATAATAATAAATTATTTATCAAATAATTTTTTCATAAATAATTTTTTGGAATACGTAAATTGCATCCCTTAAGAAAATGTGATTTCTAATGATTTGATAAAATTTGAATTTTCTTTAATATCACCAGTTTTAATGTAAATAAATCTTTATTACCCTTTGATTTGGTGCCTTAAATTGTGACAATAATAATAATTCACTATTAATTTAAGTATTATGAGTAATAATAATAGAATACGACAATAAAAATGTGACAATCATAATAATGCACTAATAATATCAAATAAAAAAAATTGACCTAACCCTTTCTAAAGAAAATGTAAGATAATTCATTTTTATTTTAAATCTAATAAATAAATATAAATATTTATTGAATTTTTAAATCAAATTATTATAAATAATCGAGATAATTTTATTTTAAATGCTTTAAAACTACTATAATAATAAATTATTTATCAAATAATTTTTTCATAAATAATTTTTTGGAATACATAAATTGCATCCCTTAAGAAAATGTGATTTCTAATGATTTGATAAAATTTGAATTTTCTTTAATATCATCAGTTTTAATGTAAATAAGTCTTTATTAGCCTTTGATTTGGTGCCTTAAATTGTGACAATAATAATAATTCACTATTAATATCAGTATTATGAGTAATAATAATAGAATATGACAATAAAAATGTGACAATCATAATAATGCACTAATAATATCAAATAAAAAAAATTGACCTAACCCTTTCTAAAGAAAATGTAAGATAATTCATTTTTATTTTAAATCTAATAAATAAATATAAATATTTATTGAATTTTTAAATCAAATTATTATAAATAATCGAGATAATTTTATTTTAAATGCTTTAAAACTACTATAATAATAAATTATTTATCAAATAATTTTTTCATAAATAATTTTTTGGAATACGTAAATTGCATCCCTTAAGAAATTATTGAAACACACTTAGACTATGGATGAATAAGACAATAAGATTATGGATGAATAAGACAATCAGACTATGGATGAATAAAAATTGCATTTTATAAATTTACATTTCGGTAAAATGCGTTTATAAACGAGCAAAAATATAATATTTATAAATTTACATTTCGGTAAAATGCGTTTATAAACGAGCAAAAATATACATGTTGATACGTGAATATAATAGTAAAGTTGATGGAAAAACATGTAATAATAGAACACAATATCAGTAAAAAGATACAGGTGATTGTTTTATTTGTTTTCTCTAACTTTTATTTATCTTTTATCAATAATATAATATTTTTAAATAATAAAAATGAAAATTATCATAGCTATTAAAACTCAGATTTTTTACTTTTCAATGCAAACTCAATTTTTCACTGCTCAATGCAATTATTTTTCGCTGCCCAATGGAGATAGAAAGTCTTTTAATTCAGATATGCGAACCCAATTTTTGGAGCTTTCAATTCAAATTTTTTATTTCTTAGATCTTAAAGGCATTAAATGATAATTACAATAATAATGATCAAATTATAATTTAATGTAGACGTTATGAAATTTTATTATTGGATTATATCAATATTTTAATGTTTGTAAGTTTTTAAATTGAATTTACATTTAACATTTCAATTCATTAATAGCATCTATTTTAATATAAATAATCATTGAATTTTTAATTAGAATTATAAATTCAAACTAAATAAGTTTTACAAATGTATATTTAAACATATTCGATTTTGCAAATTTTTTATTTATTTAATAAGTGGACAATTTTTTTGTTCATTATAATAATTATTTATTTTTTATTTTTATTTCAAGTTCAAAATTGATTTTTTTTTAAAAAAAATAGAGTTTTATTTACAACAAAATATCAGACAAATATATTAATAAAATCTAATCAATAATTATCATCTCATCATAATTTTATTTATATCATTATAGAAAATTGTTTATAAAATCTAATCAATAATGATCAAATTATCATTTTGATTTAATACCAATAAAGAATATTTTATTCACAAGATTCTTTGTATTCTACAAGGGTAATGATAATGATATCACGATTTAATATTTTCTTACAATACCAAAGCTTCTAAAATGCACAACTATTTATGTCATTAGAATTTATAGAATCTTATAATCATTACACTATCTTTTATTTATTTCTTTACCAACTATCTCACGTTTCCAAAAACAAAATCTCTGTCTTCTAAGAGTTTGATACATCCTTTTTATGTTTTTCCAAAAGGTCTCTGTATTCCAATACTTATGAAATAAAAGTTAAACACAATCTGAATATTTCAATTTTTTAAGTAGATAATTAATGTATTTTATGTTTAAAAAAAATACGATTTTTTTCAATAAATAAATTATTAATTTTATTAAACACCTATTTCTCCAAAAATGTCACTAAGTAATCAATAAAGTCAATTTATTTTATTAAACGCTAGGTTTTGATTTTTTTATTTATTTAAGGGAAATATTCAACTAATTTAGATTTTTACATTTCCAATTCAATAAAGTCGTAATAAAATTGTTTTTATTTTTTTTATTAAATAATAATAATAATAATAATAATAATAATAGTAATAATAATAATAAAATATATAATTTGTTAATAATAAAATATATTAGTAGTTTTGATTTCTTTATCATATAGAATTTTTAATTGTTATATAATTTCTAATGTCTTAAATAATATTAATAAATTTTTTATAAATACTACTGAGATCTTTATAGCTTGAGATTCAATAATTGTCATTAAATTATTAATTAAGAACATTTTTTTATCTTTCTAAGATGAAATTAGAATTCAAGAAATCAAATTTAGTGTCTTCTATTTGATTTATTGATTTAATTAAATTTTTATTTATGTTGATTCTCTGCATAAATTGAAAATAAGAAAGAAAAAGAAATATATGAAACAATCACGAAAAAGGCTACAAATATCTATTTTTTTTTAAGAAACATGAAAAAATTATGATCGATAAATATATAAATTTCTTATGAAAAAACAAATATTTGTCATTATGGATGTCACATACTTAAATTATATTTATTATAATTTTAGATTTAAAATAAATTATAATAATTCTGTATTATTTTCAATAAAATTTAAATTACTTTTAATATTAAAGAATATTATTTTAATTTTATTATTTAAAATTAAAAATTCATTTTATAATAAATTGGTCAAGAAAAAATAATAAATTAAAAATAATATTTGAAAAATTCAAATGAAATACATATAATAAACAAGATTATGAGTCTGTATGTGACAACTATTTGTTTTTCCTTTATTTGTATTGTTGATACATATAATAAAATATTGGAGTAGATTTATTAATATATTTTATTTATATAAGAAATATTGTATATAATAATTAATTGTGGTTGTTTGTATTTACAACTTATTAAGGCTCAACGTAAATAATAATTAATTGTGGTTATTTGTATTTAATTTATAGTAATTTTTATTGTAGGTTTGTAAAAATTGTAAATATGATATAATAAGAACGCTCAATGTAAATAATAATTAATGTGTTTGTATTTAATTTATAGTAACTTTTATGGTTATTTATGATTATTATAACACTTTTTTAAAATATGTTTTTTTTGTATAATATATCTAATCATTATTTAAATCAATTTATTATTTTATATATAAATTTTTTAAATAATTAATAAATTCACCTATGATTATCATAACACTTTATTTTAATGAAAAATAAAATTTTATTTCTATCATTATAATTAATAAAAAAATAAAATTTTATTAAAGGTTTATCTAATTTTTATCTACACTAATAAATGTTAAATATTAATTTTAAATTTATTTTATTTTATAATTTTATTTGTTAATTTGATTCTTAATAAATAATTTAAAAAATGGTATGACTTTATATGTTATAAGTATTTATATTAGTAACAGAAAATTTGATGGGATCTGTCATATATTTTAAGATACCATTGAGTGTAGATATTCATTTAAAACTGAAATTTGACGGAAAGCTATCATATATTGTAGGTTTGTAAAAATGGTAAATATGATATAATAAGAATGATTTAAAACTTATATTTGATGGGAAACTTTTATAGATTTTAGGTTTGAAAAAATTAACTAATATTTAAAAGATAATGTTATTTGAATTGGAAACATGATTTTATTCATGGTTGTAATATCTACTACATATCAGCTGTAGACTGACCATTTTAATGTTAATATATTAAATCTATAAGATACCAGTTGTAGACTGGTCATTTGAATTTTATTTTTCATACATTGAATGATATTTTTTATTTGGTTACTCTGGTCAGTTGTTAATATATTTGAATACCATAGGTAAGAAGTCTGGTCTGGTCCGTTATTAATATATTTGAATTGTATTTGTAATTATCCATATTAATATTGTTGGATTTATTAATCTATTTAATTTACTCTGCACAAAATTTAAACCCTGAAAAGTGACAGAATTGACAAGTGATGTGTGAATAGAGACAGGACCCGTGCGAAAGCACGGGTATCCCACTAGTTATGTACAAAACAAGATAATAAATCAATAAAATGAATAGAGGTAAGATAAGAGGTTTAACTAGGGCTTTAGTTTTATGAACCGAAAATTGAATAACACGAAAGAAAATTGATGAACACGAAAGAAAAAGAATAAGGGGGTTGCTATTGGAGAAAGTCCAAACCACCACGAAAATGGCCAACATCTTGAAAACCAATTCAGGAAGAATCGCACTTCGTTCAATCACCCACTCCTTGGCGGCGGCGTCAACTACAACTACCAACCACACTTCTTCACTTCCCTCTCGATTATCTTCTGTTCGATTTTTTCGCAGTGGTCGAGATCCTGCCTCAAGGTAGCTTAATTTCATTCTCACTAATTAGGTTTCGCTACATTGAATCCATTATTTTATTGAATTCAATTGAATTTCTGATCAGGAATTATGAAACTATTCCTCCGGTGAATTGGGGGGTTCGGATTGTACCGGAGAAGAAAGCGTTTGTGATCGAGCGATTCGGAAGATACGTCAAGACTCTTCCATCTGGAATTCATTTCTTGATCCCGTTTGTAGATAGAATTGCTTACGTGCATTCGCTAAAGGAAGAAGCAATCAGTATTCCTGACCAGTCTGCTATCACTAAAGATAATGTCACCATTCTCATTGATGGTGTGCTTTATGTTAAGGTGTTTTGATTGTTCTGTCGATAATTTCGTTCTTTTGTTTTCTTTCTTGGGGTTGTTTTTTCAATTTTTTTCTTCTTCCTTGGAGTGTAGATTGTGGATCCTAAACTTGCTTCTTATGGGGTTGAGAATCCCATTTATGCGGTTATTCAGCTGGCTCAAACTACAATGCGTAGTGAACTTGGTAAGATTACTCTCGACAAGACCTTTGCGGAAAGGGATACGCTCAATGAAAAAATTGTGGTGAGTTTATTTCAATGATCTGGTTGTTTTGTGCTTTGCTAGTTATTTTATCATTGATTCATCCCTTTTATGGAAGTGTTTAGTTACTTAAGTCTTAAGCCATAGTTAAAAATCTTGTCGGTGTAAATCTCAGTTAAGCAGCGCATAGTTAAGTTTTTAACTGAATGTGTCTTGTCAGATAAGGTTTTAGGGACTTGGTTGAAGGATAACCTGTCTAACTTATAACTTGTCCTCTTTCAATCTTGTTATATTAAGATAAGGGGGAAATAAAAGAAAGGAATGAGACAAGAGATAAAGATGAAACATTTTGTTGATTATGGAGCATTGGCTCATTTCCTCTTATTAGCAGATGCAGTGTGCCCTTAAGTCCTTGACTGATGATAATATGAGATCCAGTTGGCGCTTTGGATAGGATAAAGCTTAATTCATTTCAGCAAATTGACTTTAATACATCAAATACTTTAGTCAAGTCTGTTAGATCATTGATAGGCAAAGAGACACAGGGCAGGAACCAACCGGGTGATATTGATATAAAATAGATATTACCAAGTCGGCTGTTTTGTGGCTAGCTACAACAATTGAACCAGAAAAGAAATGACCACCCAAAATAGTTTGGAAACCACCCTCACAGGACACATCCCTAACAAAGAGATGACCTCTCGGCCTCTGCAAAATAACTTCCGAAACAGAATATCTTCTTTCCCCTCGAACATCCAGAAGCACTTTTACCGGATTTGCTAACTAATTCTTCCCCTTTTCTTGCTACACCCTTATTTCTACTCTGAAACTCCAAATTCAGTGATTTCTTACTTCACCTAGTCATTGATCACTAGTTGGAAATCATGCCTGTCTCACAGCTCCTCATAAACAGAATGCCAACACCGGTTTTGCAGCTTAATTCATTCTACTATAAACCTTTTAATCAACTTCCAGACTACAAGTTCCTCAAAATATCTGGGTTTGCCTGCTATTCCTTTCTTAGACACTTTCAATCCATAAGATTGTCTAACAACTGTAAGAAATGCATATTTTCTCGGGTTATTCATCCTCATCTTCTGAAAAGTGGGCCTGCTACTCATATATCAAATACTCTGTGAATGAAGAAAACATTATTTATTAATCAAAAGCATCTCAAATATTACACTCAACATCTGTTTAGAGACCCAACAAAACCAAGCACCCTAAGAAGTCATTCTTGTTCTAAGTTGAAGTATGATAATCTAAAAAATAGAATAAAATTCTGAAATAGCAAGTAAGAATAAATAATATCAAAAATCAAGTCATATTTATGACATTCAAACTCTAAATAACTTTTCGAAACTAACCACCCAATCTACAACAGATCTTTGTTTACCCATACTTACTCATTTGGACATGGTTTCTAATTGTTTTTAAAGGTTAGCAGTTATTTTATAGCAACGGCAACAGTGTTATCAATGGCAGGTGGCGGCAGATTGTTGTGGCCAGCCATAAACTCGCCATATAAACATGTTGTTATGGCCTATGGCGGAAACATGGCTATAATAGGTGTTATGTTTTATGGTGGCTGTTACAAATCTGCCGTGCTATAATGCTGTGGTGGAAATTTGACACCACTGAATGAAGGTAGATTACAAACACAAACCAGCAGCTATGGACTTGCTCTCCCATGTATTTTCTTTTTATGTACCATGTAAAACATGAGCTTAAGAATTTTAAATTGTCTTGAAGGAATATATAAAGAATAACTCTTTTGTCATCTGAAGCCAAACTTAATAATGGTTAATTTAATTGTGACTAAATTGTTGCAGGAGTCCATTAACGTGGCTGCAAAAAGTTGGGGTCTAGAATGCCTTCGATATGAAATAAGTGAGTTTTTGGCAATGTGTGAGCGATTATCCATTGTCTTTTACTCGAGAATATCTTTGTAATTTCTTTCATTGTTGCCTTTCTACAGGGGATATCTCTCCTCCACGTGGAGTGAAAGCAGCTATGGAGATGCAAGCAGAAGCAGAACGGAAAAAGAGAGCTCAAATTCTTGAGTCTGAAGGTAATCAATTTGATATTCCAATTCCTCATACGTCCAAGGATGACATTGTATTATTATCATGCTGAAATTAGTTTCAATACCGATATCGTTCAAATTTGTAGTTTGTGTTTATGGCTTTGAATACCTATAGTGTTGAACAGGAGAAAGGCAGGCTCATATAAACATTGCTGAAGGAAAGAAGAGTTCAGTGATCTTAGCATCAGAAGCATCTATGATGGATCAAGCAAACAGAGCAAGAGGTTAATTACATGTTGATATATTGGTTCCAACTTCCTCTTTTGCGACAATATTATTCTCTAAGATAGCTTTGATGTCTGGTGGATTTGATGTGCTAAGTGCTAACTCATATTTGATTTGAAACTTTTATTTATATCAGCATGCTCATATGTAGAGTCTAAGCCTCTTTTTAGATGAATGATTTTCTGCATGCAAAGATGATAAATTATGGATTGGACCATTCTTACTTAAGTATTGAGATATGACCATAAATTTGGTGTTCAATTTAGCATGTTGTCATCGTTTGTTTTCTTTATCTATCAATTTAGCTTGATCGATGTTCCCTTACTACACTGTTACTTCCGTTTGATATCTTCAAAACTTATTATTATCACCATTCTTTTTCAGGTGAGGCTGAAGCCATCATTGCCAAGGCAAGAGCAACAGCTGAAGGACTTTCTGTTGTGTCACAAACCCTAAAAGAAAATGGAGGACCAGAGGTGAGGTTATGCAGTTTTTTCTGTTACAATTTTTTCTTATTATTTATTTAGTTTTTTTGTAGCTTTTCATCTATGTATTACAACGTGTTGGCCGGAAATCATGTTTAGGTTGCAAACTTCTTATACTTAGAGTTCCATTATTTGTGTATCAATGATGCTTGGAAGTTTTAAACTTTCAATATCCTAGCATTCCACTCAGACAAACTAAACATGTTAGTGGCTACGTTTGTATAGAAAGTAGAAACTAGGTCATTACAGTCAGAGTCTTCAGGGCAAAACCCAGTTGACCGTTTCTTGTGTAATGTTTGTATTCTTGGAGGAGCATTTAAACCTTTCATACCGTGTTACAAATTTAGTGTTTTGTTGTATCAAACCAAGATCAAGAATGCTCATAAATGCATGCTTGGTTAAAAGTGAAAATGTAGCTTTTACTTTGCTTTGCAGCAAAAATTTCACACTAAGAAGCATATGTTTCATTTTTTGTGAAAATGTTTCTGTGAATAACTCTTTCTGGAAAAATAATGGTGGACTCCTATTCTTTGGTAATTTGTAGAAAAGTGTTTGATTAATACTCAATATATTCTTGTGCATTATTTGTCAGAGTGGGGTATGTATATGCTTAGGGGGGGTAGGCACACAAACAAAGTGTTTGTTTATGTTTCTGTATCTTGAAGTAGCTCACAGGATTGGTTTCTCATGTTAGAGTATCTCAGAAGATCAGTTTTCATATTATTTAGTCATTATAATGATTTGTTTCCCTATTCAATTAAGATTAGCAGTCCTGTATCCCTGTAAATGGGTTGTTGCTTAGTGTTTTATATCAAATTATTATGAATCATATTGAAGTCTTAATTATTTCTCTTCTCTTGTCTAAACCCCCAATCTCCATAACTTCAGCATCTGGAATGTAAACTTTTCTGTTAATTAACACACAGGGAAGAGTCTCGTGAAATAACAAAGATTGAATCATTATTTCATATGGTTTGCAGGCAGCAAGCTTAAGGATAGCAGAGCAATATATTCACGCTTTCAGTAACATAGCCAAGGAGGTAATAGCTAAAAGTTGATTGACATGAACATGCAAGTTTACGCACTGCACAGTTTGCCCACTTTGAAATTTGTATGTTGTTCTTTTCTTTTCCTCAGGGCACCACAATGTTGCTTCCTAGCTCTGCATCCAATCCTGCTAACATGATGGCTCAAGCCCTTACTATGTATAAAAGCTTAATTGGTAATGCTCCCAGGAATACGCACAGTGGGACTGTACCCCCTTCAATAGCAGGACAAAAAGAAGGAAATTATTCATCTAATGAGGTTAAAGATGAGAGCTCAACAACCCATACTACAACCAGAGGAATCCCTGATCATCCTGGAACATCTGGATTTTCACTTCAGAGTCCCCCAAATAGAGAGTAGTATTTGATTTCACCGAACTTGCCATTCTAATGAGTTCATTTGTTTTTCGATGCATGGATGTTATTGTGAAAATTGAGTTTAGAGTTCGGAGAAAGGGAAGTAGAAGAGTTTTATTAAACTTCATTTTTTTTCTTCTAGTTGTTGTTGCATTGATCACAGGATACACATAGTTCATGACTAGACAATAGATATTGAATATCTCTTTCTTCCTAACTGGCAAATTTGGGGAGAAAGAAAGAAATGAAAGGTATCTCATGTATGCTATTAATATTTTCTTACATAATAATTTTTGCCTGCACACTTATTGCGTGGTTCCCTTGTAGTTGAGATTTTTCATTAATAGATTAGATGGTTGTTTGTGATTTTGTACAAAGTATGCACTGTACACTGGCAGTGTTTCTCGACTATATAAATGTCAAACCAGACAGTTTTTGCAAGTATTTACTAGGGTATAAACATTATTGTTTATCATGAAGTTCTATATACAATATTTATCGGTCAAACATATTTTCATTTACTTGTTAAATAAAGAAAATGCTAACATGACCTTTTATGATGTGTCCTAATGACGTGTTTGGACGAGAAAAGAAAATGAAAATGAAAAGAAAGGAAGTAAAAGAAAAGCATGTTTAAATTGTTTGTAAAATGAAAGCAAGAGAGAAAATAATGTTAGTATTAATAAATGTATGTATGATGTGCCCTAATGGGATTTGGAAACCTTTTATGATGTGTCCTAATGTTTACTTGTGGTTTTTCATGTAAGATTCTCACCGATTTTTTTTCTTCTTCACATTTTCAGTTTAATCTTATTCTTTAAACTTATTTATTATTCTAATGGGATTTGGAAACCTTTTATGATATCTCCTAATGTTTACTTGTGGTTTTTCATATAAGATTCTCACCAAATCTTTTTTTCACATTTTCAGTCTAATCTTATTCTTTAAGCTTATTTATTATTACGTCCCTGGTGATCACTACTTGCTAGTTCATTGAATCGAATAATTTGTATTCTCCAATCGAATGAATATGATATTCTATTAGGATCATTTGACTTGACTTGTCATCATGTTTTCTTCTCAACTGATCTGACATATGTCTACATGTTATAAATATAAATACCTTAAGATGACTCAAGCTATACTTGACACCAAACCAACATTCTTCTGGCGTGATTTCTTCTAACTTATTCGCCGGACATCTGTTCAAGATATATGTTACAGTCGACACAACTCATAATTCTTTAGTTATATGCTTGTCTTTCAACATACTTCTCATCATATTCATGATGGTTCTATGCTTCTTGAAATTCTGTGATCAGGTATGAGATGTCCTAAGAGATGTCCCAACACTTGACAGATTTAACCAAAACTTAAATAGCAAGAAAAATAAACAACACAGAAGTTTGTTAACCCAGTTCAGTGTATAACCACACTTACATCTGGAGGCTACCAAGCCAGGAGGAAATCCACTATAAGTAATATTAATTCTAGACTTAAACCACCCTGTTTAATCTATCACTTAATAACTACCCAATGCAATTTCTACCTAAGACACAACTTAGATAAGAGTACCCTACTCACTCCCCCTCAATCACACAGTGATCAAGTTTACAAGTTTAATAAAATTGAAGACATTCTTCAAACAATACAACTTGATCTTACTTCACAGTTTCAATCAAGTCACAAATGCACTTTTGCTTAAAATCTCATAAAGTGGTACAATAAAAACAACCTGCTATTAAAACAATAAACACCCTATTTGGTCTTCTGAAATTCGTACTCAATTCTATGAGTTTCTGTTGATTAAATAGGTGTTTGTAATTTGGGCTTTCTGTAGGTTAATCCAGTCCTAAAAGCATGCAGCTTCCACCTTGAATTTAGGGTTTGTTACTTCCTAAATTCTAGGTGATTTTAGTTCTTCTGATTAATCTGAATCTTCATAATAAAACTCCCTACAGATGCGCCTTGTTCTGTTTTTATCCATCCATCATTAATTCCAGATAACTCTCCTTAAATATCTCTGATCAGTTAGTTATTAATTAATTCTGGTAGCAGGTTTGAGATGTCTTAACATCTGTTGGGACATCCTGAAAAACTGAACTTAAGTCATTTACACAATGTCCCAACATCTGGTGAGACATCCTGAAATAAGTTCTTATACTCTGTTTGATAATGTCCCAACATTTGATAGGACATTCTGAACTGAATTCAATATTTCTTGTTGGTCAAAAATTCTGCCAATTCTAGACATCTACAAACTCCCCCTTTGGCTAATTTTTGGCTAACATCTTTTCTGGTTTTCAGAGTACAGCAGAAGTTCTTTTATTAGAGTATAACACTACTTTTCTGTTGATTCATATTTGAGATTACTCCCCCTCAAACATATATGTATCCAGTCTTGTTGCAACAGAAAAAAACTTATTCAGTTCAGAAACAAACAAACAGATTTTTCATTCATAATTAAACAACAATACATTTTGTTGTTGTTGTTCTCCCCCTTGTTAGACACAAATTATGGGGCCAAAGACACTAATCCAGAATTACAATGCAGTGCTGTCATTACATTTGCCTCACATACAGATAATCACTCAGACTCATCACATTCAGTTGCTTCATCATCCTCAGTTTCTTCAGCATCCTCAGTTTCTTCATCAGAAGCAGCTTTCTGATCACCTTCACTTTCCAGCCTTTGGATGATTTCTTCAAGTTTCAGCTTCCTTGCTTCAAGTTCTTTGCAGGTGCTCTTTAGTTCAGCAATCAATGCAGCCTTGGAGATTGGAGTCTTGGCAGTTGAAGGACCTGCAGATGTCCCAGAGGGTGCTTCAACATCTGCTGCATGATGACTTAGGAACAGTTTGTAGTGAAAAGCCAGAGGGCTTTCTCTTTTGCAGACAGTGTCCTTCTCAGTGAGGATCCCAGGGTATTGACTTAGCACTATACCACACAGCAAGGAGGGAAAAGCTATTGGCAGCTTTGTTGCAGAAGAGCTAGCATGCTTCAAGGTCTGATCAAATATGTAGGCACCATAATCCAGCTTAGTCTGAGTCCCCACAGCATAAATAAATCTGCCCAAGCCAGTGAATATTGAAGATGTGTGATTTGTAGGCACCCAGTTTGTTGTACCAATCCTGTTCAGCATGGCATATTTTCTTGTCAGCATGCTCACTGAGAGCTTTCCTTTAACTGGCCATGCCTTGACCTGGTTTGCAGTGATAACCTTGCAGACTTGGTTATCTGTCTTACCTAACTCATTTGGTCCATCTGTTTCTCTTCCAAGGTATTGGTTGATGATCTGAGGAGAGAACTCTACACACCTACCTCTAACAAAGACTTTTCTAAATTCAGAAGACTTACCATTAGCACAATCTTCCTGAAGATTGACAATGAATTCTTTGACAAGAAGTTCATAGCAGGGAGAGAGATTGGAGACTGTTTTGAAGAGGCCTGCAACAGAGATGAGATCAATCAGTTCAGTGCACTCAAGTGCATTACTGCTCAGCTCTCTTTCAAGGGCTACCCTTCTTTGGTACACAAACTTCCATCTGTTTACACTTGAAACATGATGAAATGAGATGTTGTCCAAGGGAGCTTCTGGAACAGCAGTTGAAGCCCTAGATGGTGCTGGTTTCTTCTTTGGAGGAGATGTTGGGACATCTGATTCAACATCTGAGTCTGATGGGGTGACAGCTTTCCTCTTCTGGGTTTGGACTTTACTCCATTGTTTTGTTGGACCAAAGGCAGCTTTAGCTTTGTCTTTCTTTGGGGTAGCTTTCTTCTTCTCAGGAATTTCAAGTTCTGCTTGCATCTTTCCTTTCCTAGACCTGAGCCTTTTGGCTATGCTAGGTCTTACAGAGGCAATGATCTCTGTATCAGAATCCTGCTCTAGATTCACCACAGGAGGAGATTGAGCAGTCTCCTCTTCAGCTGGTTGATCAGCAGAGATATGATCTTCAGTTGAGGCTCTGGTCTGATCCTCAGATTCTTCTTCATCACTTTCATTTGAGGCCTTTTTCTGGTCCTCAGTTGGTTCAATATCAGCATCAGATGAGGTCTTTTTCTCATCCTCAGATGTTCCAACATCTATTGGGACATCCTGTTGAGCAGGACTGTCCTTTGCAGCTTGAGTTTGTTCTTCTTGAGGGGCAGACATGGTGTTCAGAGGAACAGAAATCCCACTAGCCACTCTCTGTTCAAAAAGAATCTTGTTAACTATCTCCTTGATGGAAGCATCCACATATTCAGAAGATTTTGGAGGCATGTTAGCTGGTGAAGGAATGCCTTTGGATTTGCTGCAGACTTGATCTTTTGCTCTTTTTGGAGTTCTTGGCTTTTTAGCATGAGGAGCACTTCCTCTGATTTCGTCCAATGGGGTTGATTTCATTGGTACCACAGAGATGGGAGTTGCATGCACTACATCTTCTTTGTTGAGAACTTCTTCAGGAGTGCTAGGGTTTTGAGACATTGTCAAAGAAGATGGATGAAGAGTTTTAGGGTTGATGATTTCAGAATAACAGCTAGATAATGTGATTCGCTTTTGATAGTATGATGAGAATCTTGATAGCTGATTATAAGCTGTTACTAAATAAGTAGCCGTTACATTGCAAATTATTAGTAATGGAATACCCAAGGTTCTTGACCAGACTGGTGTTGCCATCTGGAACTTATGCCATACAATGTCATATGACATGTTGGCACATTTCATTAACTGCTAAATCTCACATAAACAGATTCCCAGTTTGCCCCTTAAGTTCTCAAATTGTGTAGCATCCAATGCTTTGGTAAAGATATCAGCCAACTGCAGATTTGTAGCTACATGTTCCAATGAAATCACCTTTTCTTCTACAAGATCTCTGATGAAATGATGTCTGATATCAATATGCTTTGTCCTGCTATGTTGGATAGGATTCTTTGATATGTTGATTGCACTTAAGTTGTCACAGTACAATGTCATGACATCCTGTGGGACATTGTACTCAGTGAGCATTTGCTTCATCCAAACCAACTGAGAACAACTGCTTCCAGCTGCTATATATTCAGCTTCAGCTGTAGATAAGGATACACAATTTTGTTTCTTACTTAACCAAGAAATCAAATTGTTTCCTAGAAAGAAGCATCCTCCTGAAGTGCTTTTTCTGTCATCAGCACTTCCAGCCCAATCAACATCACAGAAGCCAGTGAGAATTGGTTTGCATCCATGAAAGTACATTATGCCATAGTCACAAGTGTCATTAACATATTTAAGAATTCTCTTGACTTGATTGAGATGACTGACTTTTGGATCAGCTTGATATCTTGCACATACACCTACTGCAAATGCTATGTCTGGTCTGCTAGCAGTCAAGTATAACAAGCTTCCAATCATGCTTCTGTATAAGCTTTGATCTACATTCTCACCCTTTTCATCTTTAGTCAGCTTTAAATGTGTGGGAGCAGGAGTTCTCTTATGAGTAGCATTTTCCATTCCAAATTTCTTGACTATGTTCTTGGTATACTTGCTTTGGGAAATGAACATTGAGTCTTCCATTTGCTTTATTTGCAGACCAAGAAAGTAGGTTAACTCTCCTACTAGGCTCATTTCAAATTCAGATTCCATCTGCTTGACAAAATGTTTGACCATCCTGTCAGACATCCCACCAAAGACAATATCATCAACATATATTTGAGCAATCATAACATTTCCTTCTTCATCTTTAACAAACAAGGTTTTGTCAATTCCACCTTTCCTGTACCCTTGCTTGATAAGAAAAGTAGTCAATCTTTCATACCATGCCCTTGGAGCTTGCTTCAGACCATAAAGAGCCTTCTTTAGTTTGTATACATGATTGGGACAGCTTGGATCAACAAATCCTTTAGGCTGTTCTACATATACTTCTTCATTAAGATAACCATTTAAAAAGGCACTTTTCACATCCATTTGAAATAGCTTGAACTTTAAGATACAAGCAATTCCCAAAAGTAGTCTTATTGATTCAAGCCTTGCTACTGGTGCAAAGGTTTCATCAAAGTCTACTCCTTCAATTTGAGTGTATCCTTGAGCTACAAGTCTAGCTTTGTTCTTTGTAACAACTCCTTGTTCATTTGACTTATTCTTATACACCCATTTTGTTCCAATCACATTTATGTCATCAGGTCTAGGAACAAGATTCCACACTTCATTCCTTGTGAATTGACCTAATTCCTCTTGCATAGCACAAATCCAGTATTCATCAGTAAGAGCTTCCTTGATGTTTTTAGGTTCTATTTTAGAAACAAAACAAGAACCTGAAATCACTTCTCTTGATCTAGTGCTCACACCTCTGTTGGGATCACCAATTATCAAATCTTTGGGATGATCCTTCTGTATTCTGATGGAGGGAGGTTTGCTGGATTGTTCTGTCCTTGCATCAGTTTGAGTGAAGTCATAATGATCACTCTTTTCTTCAGATTCAATCTTGATATCAGCAGATGTTCCAACATCTTCTGGGACATCTGTAGGAGCATCATCAATTATCACATTTATAGACTCCATGATAACCTTGGTTCTAGAATTAAATACTCTATATGCTCTGCTGTTTATAGAGTATCCAAGAAAAATCCCTTCATCACTTTTAGGATCCATTTTTCTTCTTTGCTCCCTATCTGCCAGAATATAACAGTTACTTCCAAACACATGGAAGTACTTAACTGTGGGTTTTCTGCCCTTCCAGACTTCATAGATTGTGGACAAAGTTCCTTTTCTTAGAGTAACTCTGTTGTGGATGTAACAAGCTGTGTTCATAGCTTCATCCCAGAAGTACAAAGGTAACTTTTTAGCATGGATCATAGCTCTTGCTGATTCTTGAATAGTTCTATTCTTCCTCTCAACAATCCCATTATGTTGAGGAGTGATTGGTGAAGAATATTCATGATTGATTCCTTCTGAAGAACAGAAATCTAAGAACTTTTGGTTCTCAAATTCTTTTCCATGATCACTTCTTATTCTGATCACACAGCTGGCTTTTTCCCTTTGTATTCTTTGGCATAAGTCTTTGAATACATCAAATACATCAAACTTTTCTTTGATAAAATTTATCCATGTATACCTGGAAAAGTCATCAACCACCACATAGGCATACCTCTTGCCACCAAGACTTTCAACCTGCATAGGTCCCATAAGATCCATATGCAATAGTTCCAAAACTTTGGAAGTTGTCAGATGTTGGAGCTTTGGATGGGACATCTTGGTTTGCTTGCCTATTTGACATTCACCACATATTTTTCCATCATCAATCTTCAGTTTAGGAATACCTCTTACAGCATCCATAGATATTATCTTCTTTATGCCTCTGAAATGAAGATGACCTAGCCTTTGGTGCCATAGTTTCACTTCTTCTTCTTTAGCTAAGGAGCAGGTTGAAGTAAGACTGAAGTCTTGAGATTCCCACATGTAACAGTTGTCTTTAGATCTGGCTCCTTTCATGACAACCTCTTGTTCTTTGTTAGTAACTATGCATTCAGTTTTGGTAAAGTTTACACTGTACCCTTGATCACATAATTGACTTATGCTGATCAGGTTAGCAGTTAAACCTTTAACTAGCAGCACATCATCTAGTCTTGGAACATCTTGACAGTCCAAGGTCCCAACTCCCTTGATTTCTCCTTTAGCTCCATCTCCAAAGGTTACATACCTGGATGAATGTGACTTTAAGTTTACTAGCAGATTCTTCAATCCAGTCATGTGTCTTGAACATCCACTGTCAAAATACCAGTCTTCTTTAGCTGATACTCTTAGTGATGTATGTGCTATATATGCAGCATTTTTCTTTGACCATTTGAGTTGAGATTTCTTTTGATGGCTCTGCCCTGTGTGTTGTTCATTAGTAGATATCCAAGATTGATTGTTGACCTTGTTCTTGTGTATGTCTTGTGTATGTAGCTTTGATCAGTCTGAATGCTAGCTTTTGGTCTCCATACCTTCTTGATGACTTCTGTCTTCTGCTTAGAAGGTTGCTGATTTCTTTGATGTTTATGCACCACTTTCTTGGTAACTTCTATTTTCTGCTTAGAAGGTTGCTGATACATCTGATTTGGATATCCATGCAGCTTATAACAATGAGGTTTGATATGTCCAAATCTTCCACAGTGATGGCATCTCCATCTTTGATACTTCTTCTTCATTTTGTTCTTTCCAGAATGTTGAGACATCTGTTGGAACATTATGTTTGACTTTGTGTTCTTTTCCTGATGTTGAAGCATCTGTTGGGACATCTTGTTTGACTGTATGGATTTTGAAGTAGTTTTGCTAGAGCTGGCTTCATCTTTATGTACTCTGTTAAATCCCAGTCCACTTTTATCCCCTGAATGCTTATTGTTGTTGAGAATAACATCCAGTGTATTTGAGCTGCTGTTCAACATTCTAACAGATTTGGTCATGTGTTCCAATTTGGAGTTGAGAAGACTTACTTCACTTTTCAAGGTGTCAATGATCTCTTGATCACTTGCTTTTTCATCTTCTAGTGCTTCATTCAGCTTCTTTAGCTTTATAACCTCACTGCATATTTCAATACTTCTTTTGTACAGATCTTTGTAGGCTTGCTCAAGTTCTTCAACAGTAAGCTCCCCATCACTGGAATCACTTTCAGATTCACATAGTCCAGCTAAAGCAGTGATATGCTTAGCTGATTCTTCTTTTGAATCACCTCCTGAGTCTTCATCATACCAGGTTACAGATAGTCCTTTCTTTTGCCTTTTTAAGTAAGTAGGACATTCATTCTTGATGTGTCCATATCCTTCACATCCATGGCATTTGATTCCTTTTTCTTGACTGGTCTTTTCAGCATAATTTGACCTTCTGTTAGCATCATAAGATCTCTTGTTCTCAGAAGGGTTTGTGTATCTTCCACTGGGATTGGATTTGCCTTCCATCCCTCTGAGAATCTTTTTGAATTGTCTTCCAAGCATAGCAATGTTGTCTGATAAGCTTTTACCAGTTTCTGCTTCATCATCTTCTTCTTCATCAGTATTTGTCACCAAGGCTATGCTTTTGTTCTTCTTAACATTTGTGTCATTCATTCCCATCTCAAATGTTTGAAGGGAACCAATGAGTTCTTCAACTTTCATAGTGCATATGTCTTGAGCTTCTTCTATTGCTGTGACTTTCATGTCAAATCTTTTTGGCAAAGATCTGAGGATCTTTCTTACAAGCTTTTCATCAGTCATCTTTTCTCCTAAAGCTCCAGAAGTATTAGCTACTTCTAAGATGTTCATGTAGAATTCATGAACTGTCTCATCTTCCTTCATTCTCAAGTTTTCAAACTTGGTGGTGAGAAGTTGAAGTCTTGACATCTTTACCTTTGATGTTCCTTCATGAGTTGTTTTGAGAGTATCCCACACATCTTTGGCTAGCTCACAGTGATGCACAAGTCTAAAGATGTTCCTATCAATGCCATTGAATAGAGCATTTAAGGCCTTGGAGTTGCCTAGTGCTGAATCTTCTTCCTCCTTACTCCATTCTTCTTCAGGTTTCAACACTTTTGATCCATCTTTGGTGTCTTGGATAGGATGTTCCCATCCAATGTTGACTGCTCTCCAGGCCCTGTTGTCAAGTGATCTTAAGAATGCAATCATTCTTGGCTTCCAGTAGTCATAATTAGAACCATCCAGTATAGGTGGTCTATTTACTGATCCTATATCTCTGTCCATGTTTCCAGAATTTGTATTCCCTAGATCTCACCCAGTATAAACAGGCAGGGTGCCTGCTCTGATGCCAATTGAAATTCTGTGATCAGGTATGAGATGTCCTAAGAGATGTCCCAACACTTGACAGATTTAACCAAAACTTAAATAGCAAGAAAAATAAACAACACAGAAGTTTGTTAACCCAGTTCAGTGTATAACCACACTTACATCTGGAGGCTACCAAGCCAGGAGGAAATCCACTATAAGTAATATTAATTCTAGACTTAAACCACCCTGTTTAATCTATCACTTAATAACTACCCAATGCAATTTCTACCTAAGACACAACTTAGATAAGAGTACCCTACTCACTCCCCCTCAATCACACAGTGATCAAGTTTACAAGTTTAATAAAATTGAAGACATTCTTCAAACAATACAGCTTGATCTTACTTCACAGTTTCAATCAAGTCACAAATGCACTTTTGCTTAAAAGCTCATAAAGTGGTACAATAAAAACAACCTGCTATTAAAACAATAAACACCCTATTTGGTCTTCTGAAATTCGTACTCAATTCTATGAGTTTCTGTTGATTAAATAGGTGTTTGTAATTTGGGCTTTCTGTAGGTTAATCCAGTCCTAAAAGCATGCAGCTTCCACCTTGAATTTAGGGTTTGTTACTTCCTAAATTCTAGGTGATTTTAGTTCTTATGATTAATCTGAATCTTCATAATAAAACTCCCTACAGATGCGCCTTGTTCTGTTTTTATCCATCCATCATTAATTCCAGATAACTCTCCTTAAATATCTCTGATCAGTTAGTTATTAATTAATTCTGGTAGCAGGTTTGAGATGTCTTAACATCTGTTGGGACATCCTGAAAAACTGAACTTAAGTCATTTACACAATGTCCCAACATCTGGTGAGACATCCTGAAATAAGTTCTTATACTCTGTTTGATAATGTCCCAACATTTGATAGGACATTCTGAACTGAATTCAATATTTCTTGTTGGTCAAAAATTCTGCCAATTCTAGACATCTACACTTCTCTTTCGAACATAGATTTAAACTTGAAAAATAACTCGATCATTTCGCTTTTCTTCTTGATCAGGTAAGTCCACAATTTTCAACTGAATCATCTATGACTGTGACAAAATATTTGTTACATCCAATTGAATCCACCAGGATAAGACCACACACATCAGAGTATATAACTTCAAGAATTGCCTTCGACCTGCTTCCTGCATCCTTGTTGAAGTTGTTCTTGTGTTGATTTCCCTGAACACATTCTTCACATACTTCATTTGGAAGGTCGATTTCTGATTACCATGAAATCATATTTCTTCTCTTAAGATCTCTAATGTCTTTAAAGTTAAGATGCTCAAGTCTGTAGTGCCATATCCATTCACCCTTACTAGTTGCAGTTGCAAGGCACTTGTACTATATCACATTAAGTTCAATCCTGAAGGTTCTATTTTCAGACATGAGATCCTACAAGATTAACCTTACATATGAGTTGAGAACTTTCACCATTTTGTATTCAATTGACATTTTGTAGTTCTTTTCGACCAACTGCTCTATGCTGAACAAACTACTCTTCATGCCTTGTATGTATAATACATTGGAAATTATTGACCTTTTTCCATCTTTCCTCATAATCATAACATCACCAATACCTTCATCTATTAGAGTATTACCATTTGAAAATTTCACCATATTCTTCATTGATGGCTTTATGCTGACAAACCAATCTTTTCCTACCAGTCATTTGTGATGAGCATCCTGAGTCCAAGTACCATTGGTCTTGGAAACTTTCTCCATCTCGTGTTGTGACTATCAACAACATCTCTTCTTCTTCATGCTTTGCAAACTTTGCATCATTATCTTGACTCTTATGTTTCTTAGGATAATCATTGGAGTAGTGACACTACTTTTGACAATTGAAACATTGAATGTGACTTTTTTATCAAGTTTTCGACTACCACCTATTCCTTTTCCTGTAGCACTATCTTTTTGGTTGCTTTGGTATGAGGCTTTCTCTGATTGGATCAACCTCATTCTTGCTGATTTTAACCATTCAAATTATTGTAGTCTCATCTACCTTTATTGTCGAACCACTTACCATTGCCTTTCTTTTCTCTTGCTGATTGCGCATGCAAAGCCACACCACTCTTCGACTTACTTGTAGCTCTTTCATCCATTATTTTTTCATGAGATTCAAGCTTCACTTGAAGCTCTTTCTTTGTCAATGATGACAAATCTTTCGACTCTTCTATGGTTATTACCATGTGGTTGTACTTTGGAGCCAATGACCTCAAGATCTTTACAACAACTGATCTTAATGTCAACACTTCTCCATATACCTTGATTTGATTAACCAGTTTTGTAACCCTAGTGAAAAACCATGTTATGCTTCATTTTCTTCCATTTGAAGTAATTCATACATTCTTTTGTGATTTTGTAAACTCACCTCTTTCACCTTCTCTGTGTCTTCAATCGATTTCTCAAAGATCTCATGCTTCTTTTACTGATTCTACATCACTGACCTTTTCAAAATTGTCTGGATCAACACATTGATGAATTATAAAGAGAGCTTTATAATCTTTTTTCTTCAATTCTCTGTATGCAACTTTTTCTTGATACAAGGCATTATTTTCAAGTGGTGTTACTCTTTTCTTCACAAGATCCCAAATATCTTGACAACAGAAAACTAACTTCACTTGTTTACACCAATTCTCATAATTCTAATCCTTCATAATTAGGAGACTCGCCAAAAAATGTTCGTTCGGATGATTCATAGCCATCATGTTTTGCTTCCTACGAATCGCTCAGGCAATACTCTAGATACCAGATGTTGGAAATAAACCAAAAACTCTGATTAATATCAAATTAATTTTGATGAACAAGATTCAGTCACACCGATCGAATTCCCTCTAGTTCTCCATTCTTCACTCAATGAATCAACCAACCTTGTATGCAAGATTGTATCGCTGCACAATGGTATTGAAAAACAAGAAAAGAAGATTGAATTGAGAAGAAGGAAATTAGGGATTCAATAAAAAATAGGGGAAAACGAATAATTTATGTAAAGTAACTCTTTGCTAAAAAAACTACAATTTTATTCAAGTGAATAACGTTACAACAATATGGGATTACTCCCTATTTATAGATTTGACTTGCTTGCTCTCTGAGTAAAAGCCAAAAACAAAAGCCTAAAATACCGAATTATGCTAACACTACAAAATTAGGTTAGAGACAAAATCCATGTCGAGGCTAACTCCTTTGACACTTCGATAACAAAACAATTTCGACACACACTAGACTATTAGACAACTTCCCTGCTCATGTCGAGCAACCTGCTTCGACACAAAAAATTATAATTCAACTCAATTTATATATTTTTATTTTATTTTATTTAAAAATTTACTCCAAGAGTAAGTTTTTTTAACTTACTCCATAATCGTAGCCTTTAAATTAGATTCAATCAATGGTTAAATTAACATTTATACTTATAACCATTGGATTGAATCTAATTTAAAGGCTATGATTATGGAATAAGTTAAAAATACTTACTCTTGCAGTAAGTAGATCCTGACTCTCTCTCTCTCTCTCTCTCTCTCTCTCTCTCTCTCTATATATATATATATATATATATATATATATATATATATATATATATATATATATATATATATATATATATATATATATATATATATATATATATATATATATATATATTATGTGGTTTTTCAAAATAAAATAATTAATTAATATTTAAATAATAAATAATAAAATATTACTTTTCTTGAAAATTAATACTAGATTTTTTCACATTACAGCTACTGTCAGGAAGAAAGTTAATACTATTTCATCTTTTACAAACATCAATAGGGATGTGAGTACTTCTACATAAGGGATGTGTCGAATTGCATTTGATTAATTCTCTGAATTATTTAAAGAGAAACCGAGTTCTTGTAATCAAGTTATACAGGCTATTGGTACCGCCATCACTTATGAAGACAATATTATGTTGACTTCACAGTTTATTATAAAGGAGTTTAAAGAAGTTGTTTTTTTCGATGAATGCTGATAAGAGTCCAGGTCCATATGGTTTTAATCTGGGGTTTATCATCATTTCTGGGAGACTTGTGGGACATAAATATTTATTTCTAGTTGCACTTGGTTGGAGAGTGGATTTTTTTCCCCGGTTAATCTTAATATGACCAACATCACTTTTACACCTAAAGGAGAAATTCAAACTTCTATGAAAGATTGAAGACTGATTGCGTTGTGTAATGTTTTATACAAAGTGATAGCAAAAGTCCTAACTAATCGACTGAAGAAAGTGTTGGATAAATACATTTCAGAAAATCAATTAGCTTTCGTTCCTGGTAGATCTATTCTGGGCAACATTATGGCAACCATTGAGGTGGTTCATTACATGAAAACTAAAATCAAAGGTAAATAAGGAGAAATAACGCTCAAGTTGGATATCAGTAAATCATATGACATAATTGGTTGGGATTACCTTAAGAAAGTTCTTATCACCATGGGTTTCAATGAAAAATAGGTTAAGTAGATCATGTTTTGTATGAAAACGGTGGACTATTCTGTTCGTGTAAATGGTAATATGGTCGGGCCGATTACTTCAGGTCGTGGTCTTAGGCAAAGGGATCCCTTATCTCCATACTTATTTATTCTTTGTTCGGAAGGACTATCTGCTCTCATAAAGCAAGCTGAATCCAGAGGGAACATACACGATGTTAAAATTTATAAGAATGCTCCTATCATCTCTCACCTACTTTTTGTCGATGATTGCTTTCTTTTCTTTAAAGCGGCCATGAATGAAGTAAATATGATGAAAAGTATCCTTAATACCTATGAGGAAGCTTCGGGTCAAGCTATAAATTTCCAAAAGTCTGAATTCTTCTGTAGTAGGAATGTCGACCCTATAAAAAAAAGGAAGAATTGGCTAATATTCTTGGAGTTCAACAGGTGTTAGGGACAAGTAAATACCTAGGTATGCCATCCATGATTGGAAGAAGCATGAAAGCTACTTTTAAGTTTGTTAAAGATAGAATCTGGAATAAGATTAATTCTTAGAGTAGGAGGAGTCTATCTCAAGCTGGTAGATAAGTCCTCATTAAATCGGGTAAAAGGTATTCATTGACTTTCTTGGGATCGTTTATCTATGTCCAAATCTGTTGATGGGATGGGTTTTAAAAACCTGAGTGCTTTTAATTATGTTATGTTGAGTAAACAAGCATGCAATTTTTTGACGAAGGCGAGGTACTTTCCTAAGTTTGATTTTTTATTTATTTAGATATTGGTCACAATCCAAGCTATGTGTGGCGAAGTGTTTGGAGTTCCAAGTTTGTGGTTAGTGGATGGTATAAGTAGAGTATAGGTACGTGAGAGAAAATTCCAGTATGGGGTCAAAAATGGTTGTATGCCAGTTCGATTCTTGTTAATCCATGGCCAAAATATCAAATATTGGATGTGCTTAAGGGTTTTGGTTTGATAAGTTCTAGCGGTAAGCGATGGAATTCCAATTTGATTCACTCTCTATTAGGGGATGGAGTGGCATCTAAGGTTCTTAACACTCCATTATTTGAGGCGGTAAAGGAGGATAGGGTTGGGTGGAAGGAAAAGAATGGTAGATTCTCAGTTCGTAGTGCTTACCATTTGTCCATTAATGAGGCCATTGATACTTCTCACCTTAGAATTGATAGAAGGTGGAACTTAATTTGGAACTTGAAGGTTCCCCCCAGAATAAAAAAATTCATGTGGCAGCTTTGTAGGAATTGTGTGCCCACAAGAGTGAGATTACAAGAAAAATGTGTTAATTACCCTGTTAGTTGTGGTGTGTATAGGGAAGGAGAGGATACTTACAAGCATTTATTCTTCCAGTGTGCTAATAACATTGATTATTGGGGAAAAAATGGGTATTTGGTCTAATTTATAGCAGGCGTTGAATATGGAAGTTGATTTTGTATATATACTCTTTTATTTCCTCCAAGGTACCAATCAAGATCAACTTGGTTTATTTTCAACCATAATGTGGAGTATTTGGAAAAGCAAGAATAACCTCATTTGGAATCAGACCGAAGACCTACCAGAATGCATCTCTCTTCGTGTTTTTCAGTTTTTATCGGGTTGGAAAAATGCTCAACTTATAAGATCGATCATCACAACCCAACCTCAGATTTCAAACAATGTCAAATGGATCAAACCAGCAACCGGGTGGCTTAAATGTAACATTGATGCTTATTTCTCTAATAACAAAGTTAGTATTGGATCTTGTATTAGAGATAATGATGAGAGGTTTGTTGTGGCCCAGACGCAATGGTTTTCCCGCAACATTGACGTTGACATAGGAAAAGCATTAGGTCTCATACACTCTATTAATTGGGACCATGACATGGATTTGGACAATGTGGATTTCGAGCTGGATGTTAAGGATGTAGTAGTGTCCACATGTGTTTTTCACGCGAACAATTGCTGGCCTCCTACCCAAAGGTTTACTTGAGGGACCGGCCAAACGAGTCCCAAGACCAAATTTTGTTGTTTGTTTGTGTATATTCAATCTACGATAGTGTCTGATGGTTGTGGTGTGTTTTCGTATGTTTTGGAAACGGGCAAGTAAAATGCTTGGTAAATTAAATGGAATTGGAAAGTAAATAAAATAGGCAAAGAACACGAAAGGCAGATAAATGACTAAAGAAAGACAAATGTATTAAAATGAATTGTAATTTAAATGACTGAAATTGATAAAGTATTGGACGCGATCATACATTTTTCTTAGGGGGTTAACTAGTTTCTCTTAACGTTTGGTACTTTGAGTGTTTCCCTTTTACAATGTAAAGAAATGCGACCCTTATTTCTGAAAATGAAATATGCTTAAATAGACACTAAAAAGTAACCGTCAGACCCTTTTAGCAAATCTGGTGATGACACGTGTCATCCCACTACTCTTAATAATTGCCTATTACATCTTTCCATTTCCTTGGGCGGTTTATTCATGAAGCTTTGTGTAGCATGTCTTGAAGACCTTTGATAACTGATGTTCCTGATACAACATCAAACTGCTTCGACGACCCTCTTCGTCCATCTTGACATTTGCCAATTTTCTTCCTTGTGTCAACCTCCATCTGCCTTTCTTGGTGTCGATTGGTCGACAGGTTTTCCATTTTTCTGTTCGGTCGAGATCCTTGTTAGCTAACAAATCTCCCCCCAAAAGGCCAATTTCGACAGAGATGGTCGTCCAAGAAACTTGGTGTTTTGGTTCTCTTTTACAGGATTTCGACCAGATTCATCGGCGATGTCCCTTAGTCTTCCGTTACCATGATCCTCCAAAATTTATAACTTCCAACTCCCATGACTCCCCAACTTATATGGTGGGGCCTGATCTGAGCCTTTCTCGGGAAAATGCGAAGACCACATCTCTTTAATACACTCATCTTCCAAAGGAGAAATTCTCAATGACATAGGAAGTGTCATTTTTGGGCGGTGGTCTATTTCCAAGGTTGATTTCACGTCTCCCAATTTTGCCGCATCTAGCTAGACGCTACAATCAAGGGATTCACCCCTTCCTAAGAAGCTATAAATACCACAATATACCTTCCCCAACCTATGATCCAGTAGGGTTCTAACATGAGTGATTCCTCCAAAAACTTTGTGGCCCAAAAGGTGGCGGAGAAGGTACACAAGAAACCTGAATGAGATGTTGCGGCTGCTGTTGCATCATCCACTAGGGTGAAACCGCCTGGAAAAAAGTCAGTGACCAAGATGAATACCCTCACGAAAGTCTGCACTCAAAACCATGATTTGGATTCAGTCATTGACGAAGACTGGATGGCTTTCCTTAATTCGGGCGGCTGGAGAGACATGAACTGATTTTCGTAGCTTGTAGGTTTTCATTTTTTCTTCCCAATTTGTAATGTATCAGGCCTTGGCCCTCCTGTATGCCAATTTGGCCTCATTAATGAAAGGTTATGTTTTAATCTGGACTTCTTGTAGAATAGGTTTATACTTCTTCAAGTAGTTCTCATTCACTCTTAAAATTCTCTGATCGACGCCTATTTCTTTTATCTTATAAGCGTTGTTGCTGAAAACTTTACTTACTTGAAATGTCCCTTCCTAATTAGGTGACCATTTTCCTAGTGTTCGATCTCGTCGATCCATGGGAAAAATTACTTTCCATACATAGTCATTTACTTCGAAGGTTTTTTTCTTTAACCTTTTTATCGTAAGTCTTCGCCACTCTTGATTTTTGACATAGCAATACATCCAGTGCTTTCATCCTTTCTTCGTCCAATTATGTGATCTCATCGAACATCATGTTCCAATAGTGTTCTGCAAGGATTTTATTCTGACGTTGTACTCTAACTGTCTAGAGGCATATTTCCGATGGCAAAATTGCATTATGACCAAACACTAATCAAAATGGTGTTGAGTTAATCAACTCTTTATGAGATGTCCGACATGCCCATAGGATTTGATCCAATGTCTTATGCCAATTATTAGGTTTCTTGGAAATGTGTTTCTTAATGAGCCTAATAACCACCTTGTTGGACGCCTCAACTTGACTATTCACATGTGCATAATACGGGGTCGAAGTAATTAGCTTGAACCCTGTCTCAACCGCAAATTCTTGCATTCTTTGACCCATGAATACTGACCCTTGATCTGTGGTGATATTCTCCAAAATTCCAAACCTATACACTATATGGCGTTGGATAAAATCAATAACTGCCTCTTGATCCACCTTCACAAAAGGTATAACTTCTATCTATTTGATGGAGTAGTCGATCCCTACTAGGATGAACCTTTGCTGTTTTGACGAGGCTGGTCGAATTTTTCCTATCACATCTAAAGCCCATCCTCCAAAAGGACATGGTTTTATGATGGCGTGCAACTCACTGGCGGGCACATATTGGATGTTTGAATGTTCCTGAAAGTCTTGACATCCCTTAGCAAAATCTATGCAATCTTTAAGCATGCTTAGCCAGTAAACACCTTGTCGAAACAACAACCATTTCATCTTGTGGTCGGCTTGGTGAGCTCCACAGGTACCACTATGAATCTCATAAATGGCCAAATACGCTTTTTTGTCTCCTAAGCACTTGAGAAATACACCTTCTGATGTCTTTTTCATCAGTTCGTTTCCTATTAAAACATAACTTAGTGCTTTATACTTGATCTTCCTATCAGTCCATCCGACAAGATTTTCTAAGTATTCAATAATTTTCCGTCTCCATTTCGATATGGTTAAACCATCAATGAAGAAAATCTCAAGGTGTCGAGCCTCCTCGACAAAATTTTTTGTCGAGAGATCTAATTCTTCAATTCCTAGGACGTCCGATGTATGCGATTGTGGTACATTTGACACCATTTTCCCCTGACTTCAATGAAATCTTACAGCTTTGTTTTCGACACCTTATACCCTGAGACATTTTGTGCTAATTCGTTTGGCTCTTGGTTTTTTATTATGGGCACATGCACTATGCTGGCAACATCGAAATATTCCAATAGTTGTTTCGCTATCACAATATAGGCTAAGAGATGCTCCTTAACACACTTGTATTCCTTCGTAATTTGCTTAACTACTAACTCTTAATCACCTTTGATTTCATTTTTCTTGGCTCCTAGATTTTTGAGCGTCTTCAGGCGTGTGATCAAAGCTTCATACTCGGCCTCGTTATTGGAACATTTCCCATCAACCTTGCATCTGAAATTTGTTGGAATATCTTGTGGATATTATCAACACCCAATACCCGTTCCATGTTTGTAACTCGTCCCGTCGAAGTATAACTTCCAAGGGCTTGAGTCTATCATGAATACTGGAGGTTCGACCACGACGTGGTCAACAGTGAAATCTGCCACTATCGGACCCTTCATAGCCTTTAAAGGCTTGTAGGTTAAAGAGAACCCAGTTAGTGCTAGTGCCTATTTCCCTATTAGACTATGTAGAATATGTTTATACAACATGTGGTACTTTAATTGTTTCCCTTGTACAATATAAAGAAATGGACCCTTATTTCTGACAATGAAAACTACTTAAATAGACACTAAAAAGTAATTGTCAGGCCCTTCTAGCAAATCTGGTGATGACACGTGTCATCCCACTACTCTTAATAATTGCCCACTACGTCTTCCCACTTCTTTGAGCGGTCTATTCATGAAGCTTTGTGTAGCATGTATCGAAGGCCTTTGACAAATGATATTCCTGATACAACATCGAACTGCTTCGACGACCATCTTCGTCCATCCTGACCTTTACCAATTTTCTTCCTTGTGTCGACCTCCATCTGTCTTTCTTGGTGTCGACTAGTCGACATGTTTTCCATTTTTCTGTTCGGTCGAGATCCTTGTTAGCTAATAAGTAGATAATGTGAATCATCATTATCAAAATGATTCAGATTTAGGTGCTATAACTAAAAATTGTAATCAATTGTTATCTCTTTTATTCAAGAACTCTCATGTGAAGTACGTGAGGAGACAAACCAATGAGATCGCTCACACTCTGGCTTGAGTGACCCCAGCTTTAGCTAGTTTTCATATTTTTAATGTAGAACCAACATGTATCAAGAATTTGATATTTAATGAATTGAATTGAACTTTTTCAGTAAAAAAAATATTGATTAATAAATTTATTAACATATATTTTTAAATAATTTAATTAATATGTATTACTTGAATTAAATGAAAATTATCTAGAGTTTATTTTTGAAGACAATGTTTTATATTTATGTACTAATTGTTTTGAGTAATAATAAAATAAACACTAATTGTTGACTATTTCAGCAATAAGTTGTACTCATTTTTTTGGGTCAAATACATATTGCCCTCATTTTATAACCCTTTAAAAAATTGTGTTTGATGATGACAAAATAAAAATAAAAATAAAATTCGATTGGATTTAATTGAAATGCATACACGGTCAATAAATTATAACCGTTAAATATTATAACAAGTTAGACTTTTATTTTAAAAATTTATAAAATATAACGAGCGGATGATAGTGATAAATTGATAATGTAAAATATTTTACAATATCAATACATCTCAATTATTTCAAAATATGATTTATGTATTGGCGATGGAACATGACACGACTTCGATTCGTTGTTCTTATTTGTCCTCCTTGATTTTTACAAACTAAAAAAAAAACATATACTTACACCTTAAACATGAGTTGTCATATTAAAGATTCTTACGTATTGGTTCTTACAACAAATGAATTTAGAATAAAACAAAAATAGAGAATTGATGAAGTCTTAGAATGTGTTAATGGTGGGGTCCATTTGACTTCATAAAGTAGTTTCTCATTTGAGCAAAACTTTGGAATAATATTAGTGATAGTAACTGTTTGGCCGGTTATTAATAAAGACGAAAGCTAAAATGGGATAAATATGACTATTTGAGTATTTTTTTTTTCTTTTGAGTTGTATTTATTTACATAAAAAGTATTTTAACTTTAGCATTGATTTAATTATTCGAAATGTAATAAATAGAATAACACTATGAGGATTTTTTTAAAGAATAACTTAGTTAAAAAAAAACGAAAATAATGTAATTTTCAGAATAATTATGAAAGTAATTATGTTTGATATTGTATTAACCATATGGATTGACGCATAAGTATAAAATGATTTTTATTTTATTTTGAATTATATTCATGCGTCAATTGAAATGACTAATAATATTTTTTTTATATTTTTTTTAATATGAATTAAAAAGTTTTTATATTAAATTGAAAAAATATAGTAAAAATAGCTTTTGAGCCACAACCAAATTCAAACTCTAGACCTTTTGAAATAAGAAATTATTCACTAACCAAATATACCAAGTAAACAATTTGATAGAAATTTCGCTATTCTCAAAATATACTATAAAATATTTTTTTAGGCCTAAATACCTTTTAGAAAAAAATAATTTTTTATGAGGCCCAAGGTAAGGGCCTAACCCGCTTTACCCTTGGGCCGGCCCTGACACCAATTGAAATGGCTAATGAGTTATTTTTATTTTTTTTAATATGAATGCATTTGCCAAATATTTTATCCATATGCCCCACTTTTTGGAAAAAATTCCTCAAATACCCCACTTTTTAAAATATTTCCCAAAGTACCACAATTTTTGAAAAATTTGTGAAGGGGAGCCAATCCAATTGGCGACTATGTATACCCTTATAGAGGGGTCGCCAATTGGTTTGGAGACACTATAAGGAGTCTCCATTCCAATTGGCGCCTATGTACAAATATTGTATAGGGTCGCCAATTGGTTTGGTGACAATGTACAAATTCAAATTTTTATTAAAAAATATTAAAAAATAAATAATTTAAATTGATATTAATAATATATAATATTAATAATAATAGTTTTCATTAAATAATAATAGATGAAACATAATACATAATTATAATTAAAAGTACATAATTTAATGACCACGACCGGGTTGGACATACCGCCCGCCGGTTCCACATCCCCTAGGTATTCTCACTCGCTTCACTCGCTGCCCTTGTTGTTGATTCACCCTAGGTGTTTGTGGAGTAGAGGACTCCGGAATATGATTAGACTCCCTCAGATATTCTTGCATTTCTAGGAAGTCTTGCGTATTGAAGGACGACATGCCGTAACTGAGGTCGTGACCCATGCCATAGTAGTTTGGATGTGATGATGGGGTCATTGGTGTGCGACCTGGACGATTGAAAGGGGACATTGGTGTGAATGCTTCGTTGGTGAAAGGTTGAAAGGGTCATGGTGTTTGAAAGCCATATGGTGGTTGTGATGGTTGTGTTTGTCGGCTGTGGTGTGATGTTTGTGTGTGTCGGCTATGGTGTGATGTTTGAGCGTCTTGATAAAAGTCATTTTGTTGGACACGGTAAGGGGGACGCTCTTGATATTGTGGTTGGGTATCTGGCATGTTTGGAAAGTGGGTTTGTGTTTGTGTAGGAAGTTGTGAGTAACAAGGTTGTTGATAGTTTATTCGTTGGTTAGACGTGAAAGCTTCTTGTGTGTAAGTGGTCTGGCATGGGTCGTGTAGATACATATCTTCGGATAGAAAACTAGTTGCAACTGATCTATACCAAGCCATATGAGTATTGGTTGGTATAGACGGGGTTGCCATTACCGGTTCACGTAAGGCATATTGGTGACAGTTCCTCCATTTACGACACTCAGATTTTGCAAAGTCCTTCCAATCCGTAAGGTTCCATTGGTCGTTGACGTTTTTTAGATGCCACTGACCAAGACCAGTTGGGGGATCTGGGATGTCTTGATGCATTCCGAACTGGAGTTTGACACGATAATTGTTGTGCATCTCCACACTAATGTGTCTGATGATCGACACACATGCAATCCAAACAAATGTGTCTTCCTCTCTGATTTGGTGATCATGGTCCATTCCTAGATATGGACGCCAAATGAACTGTAAAAGAGAAAAGTGTTAGATTATAGAAAAATGTTATGTTAAAAAATTAATTGATTATTTTAGTGACATTACATCTGCTGGAGTAAGATGATCCAAGAGATTGCGGTACTGAATGATGCAGTGTCTTAGACATCTACTATAATTCATACCTTTTATCGACCATCTGACACAGAAAATAGTGTAAAAATAACAATTAGAAACAATAATCAATTAAATGGAATATTTAAGTGAACTAATTAATATGATACAATTAACTTACTTTTGAGCATACGGGAATGAGAATGCATTTTCGTTGACCGGAGCAATAGATGGCAACCGAGACCAACCCCATGCTTGAAGCAAAACGACACATCCAGAAAATGTAGATGTGCCTTTTGTCGCATTTTTACATAAGGAGCTATATAAATAAGACAAACATGCGGAACCCCAACTATACTCCCTAGTCCTTTATAGGTTTCTTAGTAGTGGTAAATACATAATGTGCATAGAAGAACCAGTGCCTTCGGGAAATAAAAATGTACCAAATAAAAGCATAAGATAACAGCCTGGACACAACAAGAAAAAATGTCCAAATTTCGGATCCAGCTCTGCACAATAATAACTTGTTGTAACCTTATATTTTAATATATTAAGAACTTTTTGTTACAACAATGTTAACAGAAAACAACACAATAACTTAAATGAACTTAATCTAAACAACACATACAATAGATGAACACAACATTCCTAACTGATTACAACAATCAACCTGATTTCATTAGGTCCAAACATCATTTTCCTAGCTTCCGCATCAGTCTTAACTCGGACCCACCCACGCATCCTATCATATCTCTCAATACTACAAATTTTTTCTCCTTCACCAATTTCTTCCTCTAGACATCGATTTAGCTCCCTCCTCAGTTGATTCAGACTTTGGATATTCCAGAACAACATATCGATCGGAGGTTTCTCTCTCGAAAAAATCACTTTCCCATAGCGACACATATACATGATATCTGTGTTACGTGTGTACCAGAAGAGAAGAGAGAAAATAATGTGAAAATACTTGAGCACACAACTATTATTTATAGAAAATTTGAATTTGTACATTGTCACCAAACCAATTGGCGACCACATACAATATTTGCACATAGGCGCCAATTGGAATGGAGACTCCTCATGGTGTCTCCAAACCAATTGGCGACCCCACTATAAGGGATGTATATGGTCACCAATTGGATTGACTTCCCTTCACAAATTTTTCAAAAACTGGGGTACTTTGGGAAATATTTTAAAAAGTGGGGCATTTGGGGAATTTTTTTCCAAAAAGTGGGGTATATGGGTAAAAAATTCTGCATTCGCCATTTGGATTGACAAATGAGTTAAATTTTTTTTTTCTTTTCATATTGTCGACAATCCAAATGACTTGTTTGCTTTTTAAATATATATATATATTTTTTAATTTTGTTTGTACTCATGCGCCATTTTTTAATTTTGTTTGTACACATGCATCAATGTGAAAAGAAAAAAAAATTACAAGTTTAACTCATTCGCCAATTCAAATGGCGAATGCACTCATATTAAAAGAAACTTAAAAAATAACTCAATAGCAATTTAAATTGGCGCATGAATGTGATTCAAAATATATAAAAAATTAACTCATTCGCCAATCCAAATAGCGACTGCATTCATATTAAAAAAATTAAAAGAAAAACATTAGTCATTTTAATTGGCGCATAGATGTAATTAAAAAAAAATCCTTTTGTACTTATACGTCAATCCATATGACGTATACAATACAAAACATAGTTACTTTCATAATTATTCAGAAAACTAAGTTATTTTCGTTTTTTTTTAAATTAGGTTATTCTGAATACAAAAAAAATTCACAATGATAGTTTTCATAATATTAAAAAAAAGTATATTTTAATCTTCTATTTTAATGTTTTCTTTATTTTCAATCCCTAATATTAATTTTTTTTTTTGTTTCTGAACATTATAAGAGAAATGTTATTCATACACCATATCATACACTACACCGTATTTACTGTTTACCGGTGAACAGTAAAATATTATAATAATAAAATATCTTTTATTTTAAAATATAAATTTTTATTTTATTTTTATATCTGGATATTTATTAATCAATTTCATATCTTCATTAACCAACTTTTTACATTATATTAACCAACTTTATTTTACTACTAAAATTGTTTTTATAACTGGATACTTATTAACCAACTTCATAACTTAATTAACCAATTTTTTATACTGTATTAATCAACTTTATTTTAGTAATAAAAATTATTTTTCATGAATTATTTTTGGGATACTGTTCACGTACTGTTCACTGTATTTGTAAACAGTACATACGGTATAGGTGTATAGTATGAAGTAAAGATAACATTGCTGACATTATAATCATCTAAATTTTAGTTGGTCTATCTCTAATTTTAAAGACGTGAGATTCTATAGAATGACATTAGTGGATTTTTTATGTTGCATTCCCTCTTTTTGGAACTAATATACCAATATACCCCATTTTCAATTTTTTTTTCCAAAATGCCCTCTTTCAGGTGGTGCTCGGCCACCCAGTTACTAAGCACATGAAGCCTAAAAACCTTAGTTGGTGCTCGGTATCTTGGTTACCAAGCACCCACATATTTTAATATTTTTTCGTTTTTGATAATTTTAAATGTTTTTAATTGATTCTTTTATAATACTTTTAATAATAATAATTTTAATAATATATTTTAATAATAATAATTTTAATAATATATTTTAATAATATATTTTAATAATTTTAATAATATATTTTAATAATATATTATATTTTTTATTAATAATTAAAATAATTTGAATAATGATTTTCTAAATGATATATATATATAATATTTATTTTAATAATTTTAATAATTTATTATTTATCATTATAATAATTTTAAATTATTTTTTTGTAACTAAACTAAATTTTTTTATAAAAAATTATCGAGTATTGAACAAACGAACAATATAAGTTGCTCGGCCATTGAATACCCGAACAGTAAAAGTTGCTCGGCCATTGAATATCCGAGTTAACATGTAAATTTTTTTTATAAATAGTCTGATACCTTTCACAAAAAATCATCACTATTGTCAAATAATTTTTTTAGAAATGTCTGTTTGGGCTGTTGCATTCTACGGGCAAGACAAAAGAATCTGTGTTTACCTGGAATTTTAGAACACTGACTGCATCCATCAACACGGGTCTTCGATAGGTAGGAGGTCGTCGCTTGAAGGTGAGGAAAGTTGAGTATCGATGTCCATACATAACGTTGACTGATAATAACCCCGAGAGCTGAAATTATCCCTTATTTGCAAGTAGCGGGTTTTGAGAATATTGCAAAAATTATGAATTTACCGTTGGACTCTAGTCTGCTCGTAGCTCTATTAGAGAGATGGAGACCAGAGACACATACGTTTCATCTCCCTATTGGTGAATGCACAATAACACTAAAGGATGTTAGTATGTTACTTGGTCTCCGTATCAATGGTAGATGCGTAAATGGCCCAACAGAAACGTACCCCGAAATGTACATGGAGAATTTAGGGGTACAACCTACAGAGGATGACATGAATAGATGTTCTGTCCGAATTGTTTGGATAAAGCGTCTTTTTGCCGAGTTAAATGAAAAAGCTTCCCCAACTGAGGAAGACAATATTTTATGTGCCAAACTTTATATTCTACGCATCATTGCTACTTTGTTATGCCCAGACAAAAGTCATAACCTGTTGCATTCATCATGGATACCTATGGTGGGTGATCTACAAACTTGCGGCCAATATAGTTGGGGGTCGGCTTGCTTGGCTACATTGTACAGAAATATGTGCAAGGCGTCCTACAACAATGTTAAAAGCATGGGGGTGCGTATTACTACTCCAAATCTGGGCATTCACACGTATACCTCTGCTTGCACCCATTACTACCGTGAATCCATCATTTCCATACGCTCAAAGGTATTACTACTCCAAATTTACGCTTCTTAATAAATTATACACAACATTTATTAAACTATACCTAACATTTTATTTTTTAAATGCAAGATGGTGTCATCGAAGAATGAATTATCGGAATAATCCGCGTCATGATCTTCGTGGATATCGAATCGTAATAGATCACATGGAGGCACGCGATGTAAGTTTGAAACAATACAACCTATATATTTTCCATTACTTATTATTTATAATCTAACTTTAATTTTTTTTCCCAGTTTATTTGGAGGCCTTACCTAGAATTTTCGGTGCCAGATCTTAGGGATTCACAAATCTGGAGTGCAACAACTCATATCGTATGCTTCTTTATAATTGAGATGCATCAGACAAATAGAGTTAAACTCCAGTTTGGGTTGGAACAACCGATCCCTTCCGAACCAAGGTGTCTCAGGGAACAACATGAAATGAATATGAAAAAGGCCCAAAAAGTCCATTGGCAGCAACTAAACAAAGACGCAGTGAGTGAATGGAGAAATAGAAGGAATTTAGTATTGGAGGGTACGAAGGTAGTGGGTGAGCATAAGCCAAGTCAAGATTATTTGAATTGGTTACACTCAATACCATATGTCCATGTTGCTCCCGAGCAATTTCTGAACAACCCCCGCCAACGTGCCTCTTACCAAACTCAACACACGACGGTCTCTCAATATGAAGATGTTCCACCAACATATACATCCCAATTTGGGGGACAAGGAAATTCATCCACACAACAAACATACCATCACACACAACACACCTTTTATGCAACCACATCCCAACATCAAACTCCATACACTCCATTCCAACAACCAAACTACCCCTACAACCAACAATTCCACCAACAATCCACTTATCGACCACCCTTACAGTTTTCTCCAATTCCTCCACCAAACTTCCAACAATCAAACCCACAATTTCAACAACACACTTCTAACACAATATATTCTCAACCCACGTCCATGTTCACCACTGAAAATGTCTATTACCCACCAATGCAAGAGACTCAACCTCAAACCACCTCACAACAAGGAACGTCATTCCAAAATTATTTGCTCACGGATGACCAACTTTTGAATATGCCAAATTATAATATTGAAGATCTTATGGCTAATGTGGACCCTCCCGTAACACATAACAACGATGATATGTCATCCGATTCATCTTCTCCCCATCCATCACCACCTCAAAGAGACCCGACAAGACCAAGACGAATTATAAGAAAACCTGGTTGTGGAACAGGCGGTCACAAATAATTAATAAAATGTAATCAATGATGTTGTATTATTTAGATTGTATTAATAAATATTTACATTGTATTATTTAAATTGTATCAATAATTATTTTTATTCACTTAATTATCAATATTTAATAAATTAAATAGTTTAGTTAAAAAAAAAAAAATATTTTATTTTTAAAAAAATTAATATAATATATATTCAATAATAAATTATTAAAATTATTAAAATAAATATTATATATATATCATTTAGAAAATCATTATTCAAATTATTTTAATTATTAATAAAAAATATAATATATTATTAAAATATATTATTAAAATTATTAAAATATATTATTAAAATATATTATTAAAATTATTATTATTAAAATATATTATTAAAATTATTATTATTAAAAGTATTATAAAAGAATCAATTAAAAACATTTAAAATTATCAAAAACGAAAAAATATTAAAATATGTGGGTGCTTGGTAACCAAGATACCGAGCACCAACTAAGGTTTTTAGGCTTCATGTGCTTGGTAACTGGGTGGCCAAGCACCACCTGAAATGAGGGCATTTTGGAATTTTTTTTTGAAAATAGGGTATATTGGTATATTAGTTCCAAAAAAAAAGGTATGCATGTAAAAAATCCGACATTAGTTAGTTCTCTTCCAATTATAAGATGTGACATTCTAATTAATGACATGACATTACTACACACAATACCATGTCAGATTTTATCCTATTCTTAATTAAAATTAATTATTTTTTATTTTATAAATTATCATTAATTTTTAAATACCAAATGATGCAAAATTCAGGAATTAAAAAACTGATTTTTAAAATAAGAGAATTTTATTAAAAATTATAAAAATAGGGGATCGAACATTTAAGTTGATAAAAAATTATAACCAACCAACCCTAAACAAGATCAAGAGTGTGATGAACAAAACTCAATATTTTATGAGTATTATTTTTTTAAATACTAACATACGATTATAGAAAAAAATCATACACATATATATCAACCTATTTCTTTATATATATATATATATATATATATATATATATATATATATATATATATATATATATATATATATATATATATATATCAACCTATTTCTTTATATTCATAATATTAATGTAATTATAAATATTAATGTATTTTTAAATCGTTGAAAAAGCTACTTATAAATTTTTGGGTAAAAAAAAATTATAAATTTATTATTTTCTACAAAAATGTATTATATTAAATAAAACAGTTGTTTTTTCATAGTTTTAGTCTTGATCTTATAAAGTATTAAGAGCAGGGTCAACCAACTAGATATATCGAGGCCTAAGACGAATTGTATAACAATTTTTTTTAATTATTATTAAAAAAATAATAAAGAATTTTCAAAATAAAATAAAATTTAAAATTTTTATAATGCAAAATTGTTTATTAAAAATTATCATAATCAATTTGTTTAAAATTTATATTCAGTCGATAATAAAATTAAGTATATCATCTTTCCCTTTTTATAATATGATATTCATTAAAAAAATATTTTAATAAAATAAATTTTAATATAATTAATAAAAAATAATATTATTCTTGAAACATTATTTGAAATTTCCTTATTATCTAATTTTTTAATTTTGTTTACATCTTATTTTTGGAGAAGAAAAATATATTACTATACCAAAAAGCCAATTACAAACAAAAGAGTACTAACGTGTTTTCTTCGCCTATTGCTATTCCCCCTAAAATAATTACCTAATTTATACACTTTTAACATGTTTATTTGTCATACAATTACCTAATTTGTTTAAATATACTTTTTTATATTTATTTTCAAATAAATTATTATCTAAAAATCCCCTTTGTGATGTAATTAAAACTTTAACTCTCTTCTTTTTCTTTTATTTTCAAACTTTTCGATTTAATTTTTGAATTAATACTATTTTAAATAAAGAGTTTAATAATATATACTGATAGAATAAAATAATTTTATAATATCATCCATCTTAAATTAAAGGCTTAATACCTTTTTAATATGATTTTTTTAAGTTAAAGAATGAAAATGAATTTTAAAATTAAGATAGAAGACTGAAAATCATATATTTTATTTAAGGGTGACAAAATGGGTCGTGGTTTGTCGGTTCGGTTCGTGCACCCGCCTAAGAATGGCAGGTTGAGTTGGAATTTTGAGTTCGCCGTCCACCAAAACCCGTCCCGCTAAAGACCACCACAAAGACCGCCACACCTATGATATTAACATTTTGGCTTATATTTTAGGTGAAAGCGGGTTGAAAGTTCTATTTTTGATTGGAGATTAATACTTTATGGATTTAGTCTTTTACTATTTATACTTTCTGGTTTGATGTTTTTTTATTGAAATGTTAGAAAAAACCTTTTAATTTATTTAAAAAAA
The DNA here is from genome assembly GCA_963966055.1 of Lathyrus aphaca. NCBI lineage: Eukaryota > Viridiplantae > Streptophyta > Magnoliopsida > Fabales > Fabaceae > Lathyrus > Lathyrus aphaca. Next base: position 115,314,485 of record OZ014524.1, on the reverse strand, counting down.
TAGAAAAAATAAATAAATAATGAAGGCGAGCCAACTCGCCGTCCGTCAATCCGCCACCTTGACGGGATGAACTAGACTTTTATGCCCATTTCAATTTGGCGGACATGTCCGTCCCGCTCTTTTTTTTGGTGGACTTTAGACGGAGCGGGGTGGAGTGGAACGGGCGACCTGTTTTAATACCCCTAATTTTACCTAAATTAAATATCATACTTAATAAATAAAAAAGAGAATACAACAATATCAAATTATTCTTATTAATTATTACTATATTTAAATTAGTATTAATGTAAGAAAAAAAATTAAAAAAATTAATTAGAAAATATAATTAAAAAATAAAAAATAATATTGCCTATTTTGAAACAAATAATATTTCTAAAATTTATTTTAGGAGAAAGAGAGTGATAAGTATTAATTACTATTGAATATTATGATTTTGATAACAAATGTTATTGAGAATAGAGAAAAAAAAAGAGCATAGTCAAGGGCTGATTAGGAGGTCATAAAAAACATGCCACCGGAATTCTCCATTAAAGGAGTTGAATCAATTACAAACCCATAATTGACTACTCTATTCCACTAGAGGAACAAAATATGAACGAATCAAAAAAGACCAAAAAGAACCGAAAACGCAATAACAATAAGCCACACAATATGTAGAAGAAGAAATGCCTGAGCAGACAGAGGATCCGAACCGCCATTTCCCATTTCACAAAACCCCATTTTCCCAACTTTCACACCTGCGCATGCAGCTTCAGCACACCCACACCAGTACGTCACGCCGTCCACGCCACAAACCGGGTTCGTCCGAAAACACTTCACCGGACACCATGTCGACGACGCTGCCACCGTCCCCGAACACACGTTCTTCCCTTCTATACTTACTTCTGACGGTAACCGTATTGCCGGTGAAGTAGTATCTTTGGCCACCAGCAACATCGACGGTAATACACAAATGACCATTATTACGGCTGACATTCCGGCCATGTCTCCTTGATTCAAGAGAATATGAGCTCTTGTATTGAAAAGAGAAAAGACTAACTTAAAACTTCATGTTTCTTTAAACATTATATTTGCAGTTTTTAGGACAATTCTCTTTCTCAAGAACAACTCTTCCTTAATAACTAAGATTACCATATACATAATTCATATCAAATATATAAATACAAATTTTATTGCAATTTTTATCCTTTTTATCTTAATTATTGTAATAATAATTACTACAAATTTTATTACATTTGTTGTTTTTCTATTCAATTGCGTAGGTATAAAAATATTAATTACAAAAACATCAAATTTGAATAATTGCGTAGGTATAGAAAAACATCAAATTATTCTTATTGATGTTTTTCTATTCAATTGCGTAGGTATAAAATAAATTTGTTGTTTTGTAAATACATTAAATTTTGATTTTTAATCTTTCTAAAATAATTTTTAAATATTTTGTCAAAAATTTAGACGTGTCTTATAAAGTCGGAGACACAATAAAGAATGACAAAAAACAGAAGATAATTTATTTATAGAAATTAAAAATTAAATATTTAAATCTATAATTTAACAAAAGTCACTACTTTTAAATTTTAAAAAGGTGAAATTCACAATTTTTTTAATAATGAATAGTGATTGAAATCAAAATTGCAATAAGTGTAGTAAAAGATAAAAAAAAGTATGGTTTTTAAAATAAATAAAAAACTATTTATTTTTTATGAATATGGCAAAATAGGAGACTAAGTTTAAAAATAATTAAAATAGAGAACAAAATTAAAATACCAATACTATTTTAAAATAATATGCACCTGTTTTTTTTTATATATTTAAAGGTAGAAGTTTTGTTTGACGGAGTTTTTTTTATAAGTAATGGAATAAATATATAGGGAGAAAAAAGATTTTCTAACCCATTACATTTAAACAAACAAAAAGATAATAAGGCAGAACAATCTAATTACAAAAAATCTAACGGAACTTAGACCACTCATAAAGGCTATAAGTTATGCTCCCATTCGGCCTAAGGGCTAACCATTGCCAAGAAATCAAAACAATACGGTGAAAGATGGACTCAATATTACAAATTTCGTCGTAAAAAATAATATTGTTCCTCGAGCTCCAAATGCACCAACACGAAATAAATCAGATTGAGCAAACCGTATTTCTATTACACTTATCTTTCAACATCATAAACCATGACAAGGCGTGATTACAACAACTTTGACTACTAATCCAATCGCCACCAACCCAACGAAGAACCTTATTCCACAGCGACGTTGCTTTTGAGCACCCGAATAAAACATGAAAAAGATTCTCGTTCTCGTTAAAACATAAGACACAAATTTTTTCATGAATAGAAGTAATGATACCTCTAGTCGCGAGATTCGACTGAGTGGGGAGTCTATCAAGAATCATCCTACAAGCGAAGATTTTAACCTTCAACGGGATCTTTGTCCTCCACATAATTTCCAAAAAGAATCGTGTCTAATTCTTCCATCACCGCACCCTCCAAAATAGAGTTTGCCGCAAAGTACATAAACTTGACAGAAAAACACTTATTTGTTTTCAATGTCCACTCTCACTTTTCTCCCAATCCTAGCCTTGGTTTCTTATCTACTATACACACCATAAGATGCTCCAAATCCGCTTCAGCATTAGCATAACCACTGCTTGACAGCAAATTAAAATTCCAACCCCCAAGTTTCGTCTGTCCAGCCACTGAGCTTATAAATCATCCAGGTTTTGGTGGCAACAACTTGATACAAAAGCGAAAATTTAATACTCAGCGGGACAGAATCCGCCCACAGCGCATACCAGAAGGGAATCGTTGCTCCATTTCCTACAGTAGGAACAATATAATTTCTGAACATAACATCTTCCGAAGGGAATTTTGCAGCCAACACATCTCTAAACCACAAGGAATCCTTAACAGAAACAGTAATAGGCAATGGATTCAAGATACAAGCATCGAGATTCCCATATCTGAACCAAATGATCAATCTCCAAATTATTTCATCATCATGTATAAGCTTCCACTTCCACTTAGAAATAAGAGCGATATTAAAAACACCAACATGTTTAATACCGAAACCTCCTCTACTCTTGGGTTTGCAAAGCCGAATTCAACTCACCCACGCCATGTTATTTTTTCCCATTGAACTGGACCATAAGAACCTCCTTTGAATTGAGATAATGTCTCTAATAATCTTACTAGGGGCTTTAAAAAATGAAAGGTGGTGAATAGGGAGATTAACTAAGACCAAATTCAACAACGTAACTCTACCTCTTATAGATAAATTTCTCCCGATCCAAGACGATAATCTTCTTCTAAGACACTTCAAAACCGAATGCCAAAACGAAGATCTCCTATGATTGCCTCCAATGCTAATACCTAGAAATTTAAAAGGTAAGACACCAAATTTGCAACACAAGAACAATTTTGATGCCTGCATAAAATCAGTACTAAGACCCACACCATAAAGGCAACTCTTAAAGAAATTAATCCTCAAAACGGAAATCATTTAGAACCCACAAATAATTGCTTTAATAGCCCACAAATTATCACAATTGCCGTCACAAATTAGAAGTGTATCGTCAACCAACTGCAACACATTATATGCCTCAGCGTTGTTAATCTTGAAGTCCGACAAAATGTTCAGAATCGAGGCCCTTCTAAGCATGACAACAAGCCCTTCAACGACTAAAGCGAAAAGGAGCAAAGAAAGTGGATCTCCTTGTTTTAAGCCTCTCCTAGCCTTAAAGTCCTTAGTCGGGCTTCCATTAATCAAAATAGAAACGAAACTATTATAAACCTCTCCTTTCATCCACTTGAGCCAATTAGGACCGAACCCCATTGCAATAAGAACACTGCCAAGGAATTCCCACTTGACACAATCATACGCTTGGGAAAAATCGAACTTAAACATAAGACAATGACGTTTCATTCTCTTAGCCAAATCAAGGATTTCATTAGCCATCAAGACTTCATCATGGAGATGTCTGCCCGGGATGAAAGCCCTTTGGGACGGAGAAATCAATTTCCCAATAACCCTACTCAACCTAATGGACAATAACTTGAAAATGATTTTCAGAATACAACCGATGAGTCTAATAGGTCTTAAATCTTCAAAGCATTAAGGGCTCTCCGCCTTGGGAATTAAAGCAATAAAGGAGGAAACAAAAGCATTCGGCAAATGACCTGAACTAAAGAAATCCAGAACATATTGAGTAATATCAGATCCAACAATATCCCAACAAGACTTCAAAAAATTGAAAGTTAAACCATCGGGTCCAGGAGATTTATTTCCGTCAAAATTGAAAACCACATGCCTGACATCCTCTATAGAAAAATCAGCATCCAAGAAGTTTGTATCGCCTACTGATAACTGAACGATGTCCTGCAAGTCTAGCCTAGGACGCATAATTCTTTTCCTAGAAAATTTTGACTTGAAAAAACTCATAGCAGTATCCTTAATACAAGTTGGATCCTCCAAGAACAAGTCGCCCGAGTAAATACCAGAAATCATATTGGATCTGTTTCTGGTCTTAATAGAAGCATGGAAGAAACTTTAGTTAATATCACCTTCTAAAGCCCATTTAACTATAGATTTTTGATAGAGAATGCTTTCTTTTATCCTAAGCCTACTCCACAATTCCTCTTGTATTTGTAACCTAGCAGCCAATAAAGCATCATTCTACATATCTTCCAAATTAAGATCCTGCAAAATAGAATTAAGCTTCTCACCTTTGATCCCCAGTCGTTTAATCGAATTCCACACTTTGCTGGGCACATTCTCCAAATTCTTCTTAATCCTCGAATTCCCTTGAATGACATCAACATCAGATAGAGAATTACAACACAACACCGAGCAACCAGAGTATCTAGAAGATGTGTCCTCATTAGCATCAGCGCAAGACAAGGTATTTTATTTGTCTTCAAAACCGTCCGCAGAAACAAGGGGCAAAGGGGTTCTAGAATGGTTAATAAGAGCTGAGTAAAATGATGGTGCATAAGGAATTTTAATTTTACTATAAATCTCTTTAATTGAAGCCTTTTTCCTTGCTTTGGGCCTCACCAAAGCACCAAAAGGCCCGACAAACGTACAATTTATAGGATCTGACACAAAAGTGGGGCCACCCCTTTCAACATGTTGCTTATTGGTGACCAAAACTAACTCCCTTCCTTCCACGTCACCCAAAAAATCAATAAATTAACTGGAAAAACTTTAGCCAGATCAACTCTAATTCGACCACTGATGCCAATGTCAACCTCAAAATTAATTATGCCTAAAGTTTCTGTAGCCCTAAGACTAGGTATGTCAATGCCATTATCAACCTTTAAGGAGTCATCACCATCATCCTCGATACCAATAACAACTTTACCACCAATGTCTCCCAAACAATCATCAAAATAGGGTCTTACCGCTTCATCCCCACTACCACCATGAGACCTAACACATGAAAAGGATTCTTTTGTCTCACCAACCTCTGAACCCGACAAAAAGGCATCATTCTTAAGATCCTCATCAGAAGGAACTCACGCGCCTCCATCATCAGACGAAACCGATGTCTCCCGTCGTGCACTTACAACCCAGATGACATGATACAAGGACTCTGACAATGTTGCATCTCTTCAACCACTATAATGTTAAAATTGTCCCCATTAATATCTACCTCCACAGTGGTTTTAAACCCAGGTTCTAGCTCTATCATAACCAAAATTCTAGCAACGTCCAAAAACAGCTTACATTGAGTTTCCTTATCACACGAAGCATACACGCCAACCTTTTCAGATAATTTTTCGAAAAATATAGGGTTCCATGCTTGGCATGACACTCCAAAGCATTTCACCCATGATAACCTCTCCTTATCCACTACCTCAGGGAACCACACCTTAACAAGTGTAAACCATTTATCTAACCATCCTTGATTTTAATGAATAAAGGATAAAAGACCACCCTCATCAATACTCTCTAGAAGGCAAAACTTAGAAACCAGAGGAGTTGCTTTAACATTAAACATGCCCTCTTCATGCAAAGCTTGTTGGATTTTATACGTATTACCACCAACCATCACTTCTCCCACATAAGGAACATGCAGATTAGTCTACTAAGAGACATCCATCTCAAATCTAAGATTTTGGACGCTAATCTTCTCACCATTTATAACCTCCACCGGTTTGGATCCAGATAAACACACCTTATCACCAATATTCTCCACCACATTCGCATAAGAGTTAGAACCATATTGAGCATGTCCCCTTGGTTCATCCAGCTTGACCCTTGCACCAAACTCTTAGCCCCATCAATATTCAAATTCACAACACCCTTAGCTACAGCAACATCCCGCTGGAATCTTGGGATGTTAGCGAAAATCTTCCTTCCTAAAATCTTAATACTATCAAGCTTAACTGCCAGAATGTGAGGGTCGTGGACCTTTCTAAATCACGTGATACCATACCTCTTATTCTTCTTATCGCGTTTAGCTGGAATGAAAACCTTAGAAATCAACCCATAAACTTTGAACACTTCAAACATCCCTCTCGCATCCAAGGAATCAGGGAATTCTGTGAAGTAAAAGGAAGTTAGAACCATATTATCACCCACACCCTTTCCTTTTTTCTCCTTCCATACTGACAGTCTAATAAGAGCTGAGTAAAATGATGGTGCATAAGGAATTTTAATTTTACCATCAATATTCAAATTCACAACACCCTTAGCTACAGCAACATCCCGCTGGAATCTTGGGATGTTAGCGAAAATCTTCCTTCCTAAAATCTTAATACTATCAAGCTTAACTGCCAGAATGTGAGGGTCGTGGACCTTTCTAAATCACGTGATACCATACCTCTTATTCTTCTTATCGCGTTTAGCTGGAATGAAAACCTTAGAAATCAACCCATAAACTTTGAACACTTCAAACATCCCTCTCGCATCCAAGGAATCAGGGAATTCTGTGAAGTAAAAGGAAGTTAGAACCATATTATCACCCACACCCTTTCCTTTTTTCTCCTTCCATACTGACAGTCTAAAAGTTTTACGACCATCCACTTTCTTCTTGATTGTATTCCACCCTAGCCCCATCACAGAAAAATCTACAACACTAAACACACACCAAGAACAAACACAGAGAAACTAGAAGACAAGAAAATGAAACACAAACGAGTTATAAAAATCCCAATGCCAAGGCCCCTAATCCTAAAACTAGGAATTTAAGCCGAAAACACCGAAATCCTTACACCTCTACGCATTCCATGATTAAATGAGACAGTTGCAGTGCATTACAAAAAATTTGTTTACATAAAAGCATACCAGTTTTCATTAATCGGATACGTGTTAATGGACTTTTTATATGAAGAGTATTACTATTAAGGGATTATTATATCTCCTGAATTTATTATTATTTAAAATGCTTTGTTTTAAGTATGAAATGACTACATAAAATAAGAAATAAAAAAAAATCTTTAAAGGGAAACATTTTAATATTTAAAAAATAAGATATTTTATGGGAAAAAAAAGTTATTCTATAAATATTATTTATAAGAGAAAATTGAATAATATAAAATAGTTTTACATTATCAATCAATCATCCTATTATTTATATTTTAATTTTTAAGAAAACAATATGAAATTGTAAAATGATGAATTTTTAGTTTAAACCCTAAAATATTTTACACTCAATCATATCCATTAAACTCTTTAAAAAAATATTTGATTTATAAATATGAGTAACTAATATACATTATTATTATTATTATTATTATTATTATTATTATTATTATTATTATTATTATTATTATTATTATTATTATTATTATTATTATTATTATAATATAAATATGAATAATGTTGGATGGGGATCCGCAATGGACGAAAGAACTATAATTTGATTTATATTAACAATTGTGTATTACGCTAAAAAATATTCAATATATTGTTTATTTTTAAAAGGAAACTTTTTATATTATTTATATAGTTTTATTCCCTTAAGTAATATTATTATATATTGAATTTAATTAAAATATATCAATTGAGGTATTCCATTTCTCGAAATATTGATTTATTTTTCTTACAAAATATATAAAATATTATTTGATGGGTAATATAACTTATCTAATACTATGTATGTTGAATTAAACAAATTTAATGTGGTTGTTCAATGTTTACTTTTATTTATTTATATTTTTATAATATATTAATATAAATAAGTTGTTGATATATATAAATTATCAATAATTTATATATATATATATATATATATATATATATATATATATATATATATATATATATATATATATATATATATATATATATATATATATATATATATATAAAACATAAATTTAAATAAAATGAATAGTAAGATGACTCAGTTCTTAGTATATAATATTAGGAATTATAAAAGTATATAAAAAACTTCTTTTATTAAAAATAAGTCTCCTTATTGTATTAAAAAAAAAAAGCAATTCCTTAATAATTTAAGAATAAATATGTTTTTAGTTCTTAGACAAATATATTTTTTACTTTAATATTTTATAAAAATAATATTAGTTTTCAATTCCTTAATAATGAGAAGAAGTTAGTTTATTATTATTTTTTTATTATTATTTTTTTTTTTGGAAATGGGATAGGGGTGTGTGATGTGGTTTCAAAGGCCTAAAAAGAAAAAAGAAAAAACTACAAGGACACCTTCTGAGGGAAGTAACTTCCCACAATGTCTTATACTGAAAATTGCTCAATAAAACTAAGGGCAACAAAATAAAAATGTAAATTACTACTTAAGTTACAATTGGCTTTCGCAAGAGTATATGCACTAGATTCACAATTGCTCAAAAGGATTCAAGGTTCCATTAGACAAAACCTCCTCCTAAGCAATGGATCTGAAACTAGGGGTTTGAGTTTCTCAAGGCAAAGTGGACTTCCAAAGCCTCCAGTGGACTTCATGACATCCCATATACCTCAATAAATCCTCATGTCAAGTTTCAAAGCGTTCCTTACAAGTTTGGTCAATCAGATGCTCAGATACTTAAAAATCAGTAAATTTGGTCAATAAGTCAATTGTGGTCAACATAAAGTCAAACTTCAAGATTTTTGGTCAACATCAAGATTATGATGTGAAATTCATCGTTTGATCAAGGGTTGATCATGATTCATCAAGGAAACCTCAGAATCATCAAGAATCAAGAGCTACTAAATTAAGATTTTGTGCAGGAAAAGTCAACTGAACTTTGATCAGCCATAACTTTCACATACGTCATAAAAATTTTTCCACCCAAAGCTCATTTTGAAGGAAATTCAATTATCTACAACTTTGTGTATCACAAGGCAAGTCCAAAAATACTTCATTTGAAAGATATGAGCCAAGACATTACAGGTCCTTTTGAAAGTCAACAAAAAGTCAACTTTTTCAAAAGCTCATAATTTAAAAAATGGAAAATGATATGGACATGGGACAAAAAGGAGAAGTTAAAGGACACTCTAAGCTCTCTAAAAAGTCCTATAACATCTTCATGGGATAAAAATTGAGGAAGTTATGCATTGTGGAAGTTGGACAATTTTGAGGAGTTATATGAAGCAAAAAGGGTCTAAACTCAAGATTTCTCCAAATGGGCCTATAATATTTCAACCCAAACTTGAAGATAAGGCTATTCACGACCCAATGATCAATTTTTCTGATTTTTTATTATATATTTTATATTATATTGAATTTTAAACATTTAAATTCAATTTTAATTGAAATAAATTATGAAAAATCAAATATTTGATCAAAAATTTATTTTTGGATCAAATATTTGTTGTTTAAAGTGATTAATCATTGCCAAATTCGTACAAGACCAATATAGCATGATAAAATTTGATTTTTTGACAATTTTGGCAATGTGGTTTCTTCATCTTCAAGCAATACATAAAACCCACCCAAAGGCCCAATCTTCTTAACCTAAATGTCTTACTACATATCCACAACAAAGCCATAAGGATTGAGGACGAAAATTCAGACAAAAGGGCACCTTCAAAACTCATTTTTTTCAAGAAAATTCAATTTTCGGTTTTATCATTCAAGGCCTTTTCAAAGAATTTTAAAGGTTGCAAATGATCTATTGAAGTATTCTAGACATATCCTCATCCTTACATTCATCAAAATCATAACAATATGCATAAACCGAATTGAACTTTTAAACTTTTCTTGATTTTTCGATTTCATTCAACCTCAAATCTAATTCTTTTTCAAACCTAATCTTCTCAAACCTTAAAATTAAATTATTATAAAGTCATATTTTTTATTTATTTAAATTGTTTTGTAGGAAATTGTATAGGTCATCTTATGTTATTTATATTTCGCTCTTCTTATGTAACTGTTTCCTATATGTAATTAGCTTAGGTTTTTCTTTTTCGCGTCGATCATTATGTAACTGCCCCTAAGTCATGTAATAGTGTAGGAACTTTTAAATTTTGCCTTTAAATTTATGTAAATATTTAAATTGCGTGGTTAGTAATTTAGGGAGTGCAAAGAATAGTTGAAAAAATAATTTGGACTTAGATCACTAATTACAAGATAAATATTCGAAAACTGATATTCACACACGTAAGTCGATCGTTCTACGATCGCCATCTGCACCTCTTAGGGTTTCCCCTCTTGGTTGCCTAAATAAATGGTCAAGTCCTTCGAACATGGGGGTGTCTTAAAGCAATATCCATTCAAACAAATATCATCATAGTCCCTTCAAGATTAAAAGATCATAAGTCCTTTCGATGTTGCCTACGAAATAATGATCTCCTCCCTCGATGACCCTACGGAAAAATGATGATAGTCCCTATGAATTAATAAGACACCCCTACAAGTTGCTTATTATGACCATACGATGACCCTACGCCTGTCCCTTAACAAATCCAAGGTAATGACTACTTACTCCTTAATAGTAAGGACAATCTTATCCTTGAAAGGAAATAGAAAAAGATGAAAGACCAACTTAGGGTAGGTAGCACTTAATTACTTGCTCACTCATTCAAAATTCTTTTCACACCCCACTTTCAAAATATTTCCAAACTCAAGACTTTGTATACATCCATACGAGGATAATTACAAAGACTTCTGAAAATTTTCTAAACACACACTACACATTTTTCAAACAAGTTAAAGTGAGCTAAGTAACTAAGAGCACATGGATAACCATGGATACAAAGAGTGCTAACACTTTCCCTTTGTATAACCTACCCCCCGAACTCAAAATCATTTTAAGGTATTTCCTGTTCTTTTATAACCTTTCCTAAATTGGATAAAATAAAAGTCGGTGGCGACTCTTGCTATCTGCACATGTTTTTGTCAAACAAAAACACCCAAGTCAGTTCTTCCATCGTGTTACAGAACTGGCGACTCTGCTGGGGAGTACTAAGTAAAAGAGGGGTTACCTTAGGAATTAGATCACTTACTTGTTTGATTTGCTTGCTTGATCTTTAATGGATTGTTGTGGGGTTACTGTGAGAAAGATCCTAACCCGCATCTAGTGTACCTTAGTTAAGTGGCAATATACCAAGAAAACTGTACGGCGTATACCGATATGGTTGATCTGGTGGCTACAGTTAGTGTGACTTCTTGGTTGGTGCTTATGTTCCTTAAGTAAGTTGTGGATAATATGAGGCTGCCATATTGTAATACCTCAAAATTTGCCCTCATATTTATTCTCTCTACTGGCGTATCATTTCGCATTCATCTGCATTTAATATCATATTAGTGCATTTCATGGATTTCTGAGGCATGTGATTCTGGCCCCTTGAATCTAGGGTTTCGCTCCTTATCTGTATCTGTCAGAGATTGAAATGGTGGAGAATATTCACTGGGTAGTGGTTCTACTTCGAATGCGGGTGTTCAGTCGTGTCTCAATTTAGATGGGAATGTGACTTAATTTTGGTCCAATTATTGAAAGATCACTGCAATTGCAAGGTTATTTTGAACCATTGGACTATCTCTTAGACAGTGTATATTCAAAGTTCGGGCTGTCGTGTGTTGTGATTCGTCTGTTTATCGAGCAATGTTTGGTGTGAAGTTTGTTTCGAATTTTCAGTTTATCAGGGATTCATCTAGATTTGAATAGTCATGGCACATTTCAAGTGATTCAGAGAGTTGTGACTAAACCAGAAATATTTAGTGGCTTAGAAACGACTGTGGAAAGAACTCAAATGGACCTAAGGTTAAAATTGAGATTTTATATCCATTCATTACTTTGTTCTCATTTTTTTCATAAAACACTCCCGATTATTCCATTCCATCTTCACCTTTCTACTTCAATACGTTCCTATTAATTCATCTTCATTTCTCTCTTGTCCACTTGCACCATTTATCTCGTGTCCGTAATTCGTTTTGAATCATCTTTTGTTTTTCATAGTTTATATCCAACTCATGTTTTCTCCTCGTCCATGTTTACACCATTTAAACTCGATAGTAATTTCGTTCTAGAATCATCATAAATTTCTGCAAAAAAAAAAGAGTAATAAGAAGTCATTTTCTTTAGTTTCATCCTAGTATCCAAATTACCAAGCCAATTTCCAATTAGTCATTTTAAGGTTTAAGTCCATGTCCAATAAAATCCATTTCCAATATCTTGTATTTTTAATCAATATCTTTTTGGGTTATATTTTATATTTTCAGGCCCATTTCAAATCCATACATGTTTTCAGACCCATTGTCCATTAACTATTTTCATTTTGAAGTGAAATGCCATATTTTATTTTCACATGGTTTGCAAGTTCAATTAGATGTCATATTGGTATTTTAGCTAAGTATTTTATATTTGAGTTCAATCCTATGACAATTTAAATAAAACTATATAGTCCAAGGTTATTGACCAAGTTGGACATATGCAAGTTTCCAAGATGATTGTCATAAAGAAGTATAACACTTGGATGATTACAAAGTGAATGCAGATTCAGCAAAAACCATACAATTATGAGAGTTAATATAATGATTGACAAAAAAAAAAGAAAGAAAGAAAGAATTAATTAAATAATTCAATTCAAATTCATCGTTGCTTTGTTCTTCGTTCCCTAATTCTCAATCAAAATCCGTTTCTCCAAAGCTGAGCCACTTTAATTCTCTTCACAAGATTACAAGAAACTTGTTTCAATGGTGCAAACACAGAATTCACAGCCTGGTGAATCAACCACGCCCTTAATTACACAGTGTTCAAACAGAAAAATTTAACAAGTATTGAATCATCATACACATCAACTTCTACACCTCTATTTATGCATGACGAAAACACAAGGATTTCTAGTAGTGATCCGTTACAAAATGCCAGTACCAGTGCACTTGTTGAATCAAATAATACTGGGCGAAGTGGCATTTCCGTTTTCCGAAGCCTGATTGATCGTGCTCGAGGGGCTGTCCGTGGATCCGCAGGTGATATAGGATGGCTTCAACATGCTCAAGGAATGCCCCCGGTTGAAGATGGAACAGAGAGGTTCCAGGAAATTCTCGACAGCATCAAGCAGTTGTTGGCCGTAAACGTGTCCGTGTAATTCTTTCCGATGGTGGTGATGATGAGATGGAATGCTCAAGCAGAAAGGATCATGATTGCCTTTTAGAGACCTTGCCCAATAATGATGCCATTGAGAGTAAGATCAGTCCTAGTAAAATTCAGGTTGTCTCGGAGAATGGATCCAAAGGTGCAATTAATGTTGAAGAAAGTAGCAGTTCTTTCAAAAGCTGGAGTACAAATACAACCACTAAATCATGCAGACATTCCAGATCATTGAGCAATGATTTAGCTGTTGAACCTGAGTTTCACAGTGGTTCTAAATGCAATACAGTTATCTCTGGCAAACAAAATGGTGTTGCCCATCCCATTACACATCATTCTCAAGATGACAAATATATTGCATGTCGGATCGGGAATGATATAATTTATGTTGAAGCAGCCTTGTGCACTGCTGGTAAACATTTCAACATTGACTCGTTAAAAGATGCAGTGGCATGCCTATACTATCTACAATTTCCAACAAAGAAGAGATCAGTTTCAAAGTTTCGTAACTTGTCAGCAAAAGAACGATAACTAACCGTCTAATGGAATTCCAACCGAAAAGCAGCAAAGAGAATAAAGTTCAGGAGCACAAGGAGAGTCGTCTTCCACCTTGATTGATAAACTCCAAGGATGTTTAAGTGGTAGCATTTGGAGAATTGTATAACTTGACCACCATCTTTCGGTAATCTACATAATGCATCCCAAAGAAAATAATTACAGCTATGTCAGATTCACAAGACTCATAATAATTGTAAGACTATCAAATATGTTCCTTACCTTCTTGATTGCTCCAAAGCAGTGCGGATTGTGGATTTAGAGGTGAACTAATGTTTGGCTCTACATTATTATAAGTTATGAAAGAATTAAGATCAGTACCAAAAACCGAGAACTAAATCTTTCTACGCATTTGACAAGATTACAGTATTTACCTCCAAGAAGACTTTGAATTGATAGCAGAATTGTTTTGACATCATAGACAGAGGACCGCTCGTTCTAGAAAAAGCAAATAACAAATCAATAGGATCGGTTCATTAACCTGCATAGTTCGATCAATTCCTCATTAACCTGCATAGTTTGATTCAAAGGAAAGTATCAAGCATTGGTAACTACCTAACCGAACCATAACAGAAAGCCAAAACAGAAAAAAAAGTTGCAATCCATAATTGACTAATCAAAACCGAAAAAAAGTTCACAACAGAAATGAAATTCCAACAAAATCTAACAGAAGTGTATAACAGAAAAGTAACAGAATCCTCTAACTGATTATTACCTGAAGCTTCTAGATTTGTCTGTGAGCAGTGCCTATATATCAGGACCAATCTCCATCATTTTTTCCTTCTTCAACAATTTTCAGAACCTCTTATCCTTCTCTCCCTCTTCTCGATCCTTCTCCTCCAATCTCTTAGCTTCTCCAAACCATTGTTTCATCCCTTTCAATCTTCTTACAGATTCACCCTTCATACAAGAATTAACACCATGACCTCGCGAGAAAGCATCGCTACACGGATTCGATAATTGCAGGTCTCACTCGAGTTTCAACGACAATTTTCGCCAAGCCACCTGAAACAGATCAAGAGCTTGTCATTCATTAGACACGATACTTATCGAGATTCAGTACAGAAGAAGAAGAAGCTGAAGCTCTCATCAATACCTTTGTGGCGGCTTTATTCTTCGAGCGGAAGTGTAACCAACAGTGCGGCGGCGTCGGATTGATGGATCGTTGCTCATCTTTGGGATATCGTTGACACGACGTCAAATCACCAGGTACGAACTCTCTGTTCTTGGTAGAGGATATTCGGTGGTTTTCCTGTTCTTGAGTTTGTACCTTGGTCTAGAGTGAAGCAGTAGTTGGACTTTGGTGAGGTTTCTTTATTGAAGTTAATGTTAGGGTTCCTCTTTAGAGTGTCGGCTTCGGGAATGGCGGGGACGGCGGTAATGGACGGAGGTGAGTTAGGGATTTAGGTTAAGGCTCAGGTTTACTAATGGGGTTTGAGAGAGGCCGCCTGAGGAGTGTCTCGACGGCGGCGGGTGCAAGAAGATGAGGAAGAAGCAACCGAGAACGATGATGAATTTGGAAGAGAGAAGGAGTTTGAGGTGTTTATGACGGCGGAGGGTTTCGAAAAAGGGGGAGCTTAGAGGAGGGGGGCTGCGGCGCTAGAGAGGACGAAGAAAGAGGAATTAGGGTTTTTATGTTTTGATTCAATTTGTATTTTAATTAACTTTGTAATCATATTATAATTTAATTCAGATTTAATTAAATGTTGTGATAAGATTTTAATTTAATTAAGATTGTTAGAAATATTATCATAAGGATTAGTTTAATTCTGATTTTAGAAAAATATTATTATAAGTTAATGGTTTAATTGATTTCTAAATTAGGAATTTATAACAAGAAATATTATAATAAAAGATTATATTTTAATTAAGATTGTTAGAGAATTTTTTTTAAGATTAGTTTAATCTCTTTTATTAAGTCAAGATTTTAGAAAAAATATAATCATAAGTTAATTTGTTTATTTTCCTTAAGTTAAAATACTTAGCTTAATTGATTTATTTATAGGATTAATTATTTCATTAGTCTAAATCAAGATTTTTGGAAATACTAAATTCATATAAGATTTAGTTAAGTCTTTTTAAATGAAACTATAGCTTAATTTAAAATCTTTAGAAAATATTTTTAGGATTAGTTTAATATCTTTTTAGATTAAGATTTTCTTTAAAAAATATTGGTTTAGGTGAGTTTATCTCATATTTTTTAATTAAGAATTTTATAAAAGAAATATTAGTTTAGGGTTAGTTTAATTCTTTTTTAAGTTTCTTTAGAAAATATTAGTTTTCTTTAATTAAGAATTTTATAAAAGAGATATTAGTTTAAGGTTAGTTTAATTCTATTTTCTTTAATTAAGCTTTTTTTTTTTTTGGAAAATATTAGTTTAATTCTTTAATTAAGAGTTAGAAAATATTATCTTAAGATTAATCTAATTCATGTCTTAGGTTAATTCATTTTTAAGTTAATTAAGAAATATGTTTAAATCCTAGAATGTGTTAAAAATATGTTTAATTAAAAAGCATTACTATCTACACCCCTGTTGTATAGCCCATGTAAAGAATGAATTTAGAAATATTACTTATTGCACTCCCCTCATTTTTCAGTGCAAGTGGGCTTAGCCACTCTGCTATCTGCACCCTGTTTTAGGCCAAGTAGAGAAAAAAGAACTTAAAGTATTACTAAAGTCACCCCCTGTAGAATTTCCTTAGAATTTTATTTTAAGTTAATCATA
Source organism: Lathyrus aphaca (assembly GCA_963966055.1). Classification (NCBI taxonomy): domain Eukaryota; kingdom Viridiplantae; phylum Streptophyta; class Magnoliopsida; order Fabales; family Fabaceae; genus Lathyrus; species Lathyrus aphaca. The sequence continues at coordinate 115,297,706 of OZ014524.1, read as the reverse complement.
ATTTAGAAATAATTCTCAAAAAAATAGGTAAATGCTTAAGAAAATTCCCAAAAAATTAAAGTAGCTTGATATGTTAATTTAGGAATTTGTGACATTTTTATTTTCTGAAATTTGTTTATTTTTGAATTAATTATGAATTATTCTTGTAATTAGCTTCATGTTGTTTTTTTATTTATGCTGGATTTTGTTCATTTTATTTAAGTAACTTCCAGCAACCTTTTTGAGCCATTCTTTTTTCTGTAATTAAAAGACTCATAATAGTTCTTAGGATATTTTTTGTGGAATTTTTAGGAGCTTTTATCTTATGTTTTAGTGATATAATCCTTAGGAAATGGGAATTAATTCTTAGCTGGAAATAATTATTTGTTAGGCATAGAAAAAATAGGAATTTTTAGAATCCCTCTTAATACAATATTTTAGATAGTGTTAGGATCCCATAGTTTAATTTTCACAATTTTTCTAGAAGTTTTAGTATTTTTTTAGAATATTAGTTTAGGCTTAGTTAGGCATAATTCCCATTAGTTTAGGCTATTAGAAGAAAATAAAGTTCAATATAAAAATAATAGTGTAGTTTAAGTTTAGTCATAGAATTTAATATTAGACTTAGGTTTAGTTTAATTTGATTTTTTAGAATGAGTATTAGGATTAGCTTAGATTTAGAACTTAGGCTTAAAATTCATTTCCATGTAGAAGTAGAATAAATAAAAATATACTATTTTTTAATTCATGTCATATGAATGCCTTTTAGAATTTTATTCCTTATGGTTAATTTCATTATTTTTGTTTCATTTGGTTTTTACAATTTGTATAGGATTCCCCCTTGTGTTCTTAGAATCAACTTAACTTCATTAAGAAGTAAGTTGAATTCTATTAGTTTTAAGTTTCCATTAGGAATAGAAGACTTCACTAACCATTAGGACCACTTTGTAAATAAATAAACAAAATTAGGATTGAGTCTTAGTCCCTTAGATTTTTCCTTTTTGCAATTTGAGTCATTCTCTTCTTATCTTCAAACAAAATCCAAAAAAACACTTAATAAATAAAGGAAATGATTCCTTGTGTATAGCCTTATTCCATGAAGCACTTGCATTCATTCCATCTTGGAGTGGTGTAAGCTTGTCTATCATGATGCACAAGTCTCATCAAGGAATTGTTCACAAAGAAAGTTTAAAAGACACTTCTTCACAAAAGCAACAAAAACACTTAGTAAAAGTTCAACAAGCTAGTGAACTTAAACCCTAATCCTAGGAAACCAGTCTTGGATAAATTCTCCTTGCTGGGTATGCTTGTTCTATTATTCCATCTTGGAATGTAGAGTCAAGTGTACATTCCATGGAAAAGAGTTTGAATTCACTTCCTTGTTCCAAATTCATACAAAACTCATAAAAGCCAAAAACAAACAATAACCGACTATCCTGCGGGAACTTCTCTTCTCATCTCATTCATTCATAACGCGAACTCGCGACGACTTGTCTCGCATGCAAGACGGTAAACGCACTCGTACCAGACGAGCCTGCAACACCTGAGCATAGACATACGCAGTTCCAGCTGTAAAAAACACAAACAAATAGTTCCCGCCTAGGTTAGGCGAACTACGTCGACTCTGATCCTCATTATCCTGATGAGGTACGTAGGCAGCGGGGTAGGGCCCGTTCGAGCACATTCTTTATTTTCCCTACATTTCCCTTTTTATTCCCATTTTCTTATTTCAGTTCTTTTCTCATTTCTCATTTCCAATTCCAGTTAGCGGTTCATTTGTTCAGCAGCACTTTATTTTCTCACCCTTTGAAACAAGCAAGCAAGCGTGGATCCCGTCGGGTACGGCGGACGATCTGGGGTGCTAATACCTTCCCAGTTCGTAACCGACTCCCGAACTCAGATCTTTGGTTCGCAGGACCTTGTCCTTTCCTTCTTCCTCAGGTTTGTGCAACATTACCTTTCCCATTATTTCGGGATAAAAATGTCTGGCTGGCGACTCTAACCTTTCCGCGCCACTTTCGCGTTTGTACTAGGATGAAAATCCCGGGAGCGACAGCTGGCGACTCTGCTGGGGACTAACCTGATTCTTCCGGTTTCCCTTGTAGAGTCAATCCTAGCGCCTGTTTGGTTTTGTTTCTTTGGGTGTTTATATGTTTGCTGCCGTGTGCTTTAAGTTTAGCTTTACTGTTTTCATTTACAGCTTTTTATTTACAGCTTTACTTTATCGCATTTATTTATCGCTTTCAGTATTTTATTTTCCATGCATCATATTATATTGGACTGTCTGGCTGTGCTGGTTTTCATTTTTTCTGTGGGATGGGGTTACTGTGAGATGAGCTCGTAACCGGGGCTCGAGTGCACCCTAGGACTTAGAGTGGTTCCACTTTGGCTTCATGGCATCTTGCTATGTTGGTAGTAGTGAGTTCCACACCTTGACTTGCGACCTTCTCGGGAATGTATTGATACCGGAATCTTTCTGGGTTGATGCGCTACCTTGATAGTTATGTGTAGTCAGGGACCGATCATTGAGAACCTTAGTGGAAACAACCCTCTCCAGTGATGACAGTGGCAGACCACATTTGTTGGCAAACCCACTCGCATCCGAGGGCCCACTGGGAACTCGCATAGGATGGCCTGGTTCTCTCATAGGAATTCAGTTAAAGCAAACTGATCGTATGACGATAGTATTGTACCCTTCGGGATGAATGTACTATTGTTTCTCGACTCAGTGCTTGAAGCTGAGGACTTATGAGGGATGCTTGTTTCCTTGGACTCAGCTGAGGCCTCCCTGAGTAGTACATAATGCCAAACCGATTCCCTGATTTGGTCATGAGCCATTTCTCGGAAATGGTGAACGTATTATTGCTATTCGGCTTTGAGAGTCCGTGATGTTGACCCGAGTAGCACACCCGTGAGATTGGGAGGGGTTTACAGGTTTGCAGGAACCCTAAACTTCAACATACCCACTTTGTCAGTATTGTTCAGTGTTCTATGGTCCTTTGATTCAGAGATCCGGGATTTCTATTCAGAGAAATTGTTATTGTAATTACCATTATGATCCTGATATTGTGACTATTATTATGAATCTCCACAGACACTTGGCTCTTTGTTCAGCTTCAACACCATCAGTGACTGTTCAATTATGTGATCCAGTTCTACAGTTATTGGGTTCTCAGTTACGGGGTTCTATACAGAGATGGTGCTACTATTATGGTTCTATTCAGATAGTTGGTTCACTGCTCAACACCAACATCAGACCATTGATCACATGCCTGTTGCATACATAACATCATAGCATTTCTGCACACATGTTCAGTTATTTCTGAGGATCACATATCTGAATCATGCCATTGGACTTTGTCTGTGTCAAAACTTGAATCAAAGCAGTTAGATTCCTCAGAAATAATTGAACATGGCATTTGCATACATCCTTGCATTCTTGACAGGTGTTCAGAGACAAATTCTTTTCCTGACTTGATTCTCATCAGAATGGACAACTTGAATCACAATCATCAAGGTATATATTTGGAACAACTCCGGGCGGAGGTAACCGAAACGAAGACCCAGTTGAGGCAATTCAGGGCAGAGGTATAAGCCTTATTTCAAAACCAGAAACTGCTGAAACAGGAAGTCAACCAGATGAAGACTCAGATGAGCTTGGTTATGGAAATTCTGAACAAAGCTATTTTCATCCCTAGTAAGGGGAACTACGCTGCTCTGATTCTCCATTGGTCAATGGAGATACGTAGGCAGGAGATCAAATCAGATCTTTCCGAGCAACTTTATTTATCAACTTCATTTATCAACCTCTTCCCTCCAGACGTCATTTGTCGGCATCCAATTTCAGCTTCCCAAGAGAGTCCAGCGGGCAGAGCATAAGGGTAAAGGCCAAAACCACTTGAGAATAAGTTTGATCATATTCTGATGACGTACGTGCAATAAGTTTCCTCATTTACGCAAATTTGGAGTGGTTGAGCTAACTGCATCAGGATCGTCTCCGACAAAGCTTCCTTTGGGGTTTCAATGCCAAGTATGATTACCATTCTGGGGCACCTGGCCTTTTAATTGAAGATTGCAAGTTTTTCAGAGGCAAAGGTAAAAACAAGGTCGCGAATTTGATTGAGTAAACATCCAGACTACTGACTGCTGAAAGTCTCAGAGAGCAATAAGTCCAGACGGAGTCAAACCTCCTCAATAATGACCACCATGATGTGAAGGCTAGATGCAAGTATCACTCAAGGGCATTTAGGCATACAATTGACAACTGTGATGTGTTCAAGTACAAGATGCAAAATTTGGCCGACTCAAAGGTCATCATGCCAGAAGGTCTGCTCACATATTGAAATCTCCTTATCAAATTGGCATCCAAGTTTGCAAGGGCATCTTCAGAAGCAATAAGTCCAGACGGAGTCAAGTCTCCTCAATGATGGCAATGTTCAGCTTATTTACTGCATTTTCATTTGTAGTTTATATTGTTTGTTTAAACATTTGTATGCATGCATGAAACTTATTTGTTTTTGAATGATAACCATAATAAAATGCACATGTTTCTCTTGAAGTAATCCATTCGTATTCACTCATGATTTTGTGTATGTGCATTGCAATACCAACTGTTGTGATTAAACTCTATCAGGGAGGACGACGAAATGAAAACGCAAAAATCTCTAACTGTGTGCTTTTGAGAAAGACCCTGTTGACGATGTACATGCATTGTTTCAAGTCCTAAACACCGGAGATATAAGGGAGATAGACCCTCGCCAACCCATTTGAGCCTTGAAGTATGAGTTTATTTTCGCATGAAAAAACCCTTGCATTTAACCCAGGGGCAGGGTAGGTGTCAGCTAGCTGGACCGATCGTTCAAATTTCGAAAAGGAGTGCAAATCTGAGGATCCATTACCTTTCGTTGTACCAAATCAAGAGGTCCAAAGACCAGAAACTACCATGGTTATCCCAATCAAGAGTCCAAAGACCGGAGGCCACAATGGTTATCCCTCAACAACCAAGAAGTGAGACAGTCACGACCCTTTCAAAGCAATCAAGACAAACAGTGTCACACGATTTGTTCAAAAAAAAGAGAATTAAAAAAAAGAAATGAAAAAGCCCGCTAAGTCAAAACTTGAAAACAAGCGACTTAGGCAAAAATTAGGGCATCCCGCTGGACTTCACAATCAAAGATTCACAAGAATCAGTCCAGGCAAAAGTTAGGGATAAGCAAAATAATGCAAAAGCGAAAGACGAAAAGGATTACACAAGAAAGATCCTTGAACAAGAACAAAGTCGTGTGATACAGACACGAAAGACGAAGGGATGACTGACTCCAAACAACAACCTGAGTGGTGCTTAAACCGTTAGTGTAATTGGTTCCTCAATCATCACAAAACCCCTTTTTCGAAAGGTGAGCGCTTGTGCCAAGCTAGCTGAACATAGGAATGGAGAACATCACGAAGATGGGTGGGCACAAATAAATTTCGAGCCTATATCCTTTGTTTCTATAACCGTGAACTAGGCCACGATACAACCCTCAAAAGTCCTAATTGAAACAGTGTTATCTTGAGAGCGTACTACCACGAGACCGCGTTCCTGACTCCTATGAGTGGTGTTGAAAGATCTTTGTTGGTGTTGCATGTGCATGCTTCATTTATCAAAAACCAATGTCTTATCTTAACCAGTGATTCACTCACCAAGGTTTGCGACATCTTTTTTAGTAAAACTTCAAGATTAATATGTGTGTGGCATTAGAATTTTCATTCTTAGAATAAACATTTTCTGCTTGCATATATTTGTTGGGCATCATAAAAATTCACATACGAAACTTCAGTCCAGAAGCTTAATCTTGCCAAGTTGAGAAGTCTGAAACTTCCGAAGGTCAATCTATTGAGATGCGCTTTTCAAGAAAACTCCATTGAGTAGGGATTTTCCCAACAGTCGTGGTAAGAGCCAACTAATCTGGGGAAATTATGTCGAGAAATCTCTTCAAAGTTTAGCCAAACTGGGGCAATCACTTCGAGATTCAAATCTCTCAAAGAGCCATCAGGCGGAGGCATTATTCAAATTTCAACCAAACTGGGGCAATCACTTCGAGATCAAATCTCTCATGAGTCTGATGCATGCATTCAAATTTCAGCCAAACTGGGGCAATCACTTCGAGATCCAATCTCTCGAAGAATAGTTGATCTGGGTGTTTTCTTCAAAGCAGTCATTCAGAGGTGATCACTTCAAGACTTGTACTGGGGCAGGCCACCCCAAGAGCACTGGAAGTTACTTTCTCCTGAAGACGGTTAATCAGAAGCACCTACCCAAGGTTCAAAATACTAGGACACACTATCTCACAGTGATATGAGGTTTTTCATGAATCCTCGCGAGGAAAATTCTTGCACAGACCATGCAGTCTGGGGCAGTTATTTCGAGATCCGATGAATCTCTCCAAGAGTTTGAAGACACTGAGACATTTCATATGCCATGTTTTCTGTAAAATCCTCTTGAGACATTATCTTTTGACAGATCCTAGTAGAAGGCGAGTTGAAGATTGTAAGGAACCATTGTTCACTCATGATTAGTTGACAACCTATCAACCCGGGGCTAGGGGCAAAGCCATTGTCAGCATAGTACTTCGAGAGTTATTTCATCAGCAAGCTTCATTGATCAAAATGTCTTAGCCAGTCTCATTAGACAATCCCTTCTCCAGCTGTGTGGCAAAGTGAAAGTTACTTCTTGATCAGAAGGGTATCATCGTCTCTCATCCCCAGCATGAAACGCCTTACATCTCTCGTTCCCAACATGAGAGGATTTATCTCTTATCCCCAGCAAGTGGCAGCTTGAACTCTTATCTTCAGCATGAAGCTTTATCATTGACATCACCTATCATCCCCAGTAATGTGGAAGTTGAAATTTCTCCCAGCAAGGTGGATGTCATCCCCAAGCAGGAGTTTCCCTTCAGACAGGGGCAATTCTCGGCAGTATGAGGAGTTCTTTCCTCCCCAGCAAGTTGCTTCCACAACAATGTCATGCCTTTGGTTCCCAGCCAAGCCAGGGGGTCCTTACTTCCCCACCAGAGTTCAAGAAGGGTCCATTTCCAGCAGGGTCTTGGCGCTCCAATCTCAAAGTCCAATTTATTTTTGGCAATGGCGGTAGTTCAGAGCCAGTGAATCATTGACAGCTTTCCCCGCAGGGTTGTCTCTTCCTCATCAGAATGAACCAGATCAATGCAGTGATCACTATTCCTCCCCAGTCAAGCCATCTGGGATGCTTGCAGTCTCCTTATCAGGAGATCTTTTGCATTTTCATTTGCATAATCATCATTACATTTGCATCCTCCAAAGCGTAGCATTTCCATCCTCATGGAGCATTACGCCATAAATTCAAACATATGCATGCCAGCATGGGCCAGTTTTGAGGTATATTACGTACGACTTATAATATCTTTTCAACCTGAAGTACTCCGCACAGAGGTTACCATTATCATTTTTCAGACATCCTTGTCTTTTCAAGTCAATGTTCGTCGCTTATTCCGCGTCTTGTTTGGTACAACAGTCGCGTCGCAGGTTCCTGTTTTGTATAACGGTCCTGTTTGCTTGGGCTCTCGTTTATGTACAACGATCTCGTTCCATCTTGTCCTATTTTCTTTGTGTTTGGTTACCGCCTGCGGCCGGTATACCTTTGCGTCTCCATTCGAGGATGGTTTCGTGTTAGATCTGAGGATCTTTTGGATTGTCATTCGAGGATGACATTTCTTTTCTTCAAGTCCTTCTGAGGTTGGTCTTGTTGTTTTGTGTGGCTATTATTCGAGGATAGTAGTTCACTTTTCGAGCTTATTGATCGAGGTCAGTTTGTCTCTTTTGCAAAGTCTGTCTGAGGTCAGCTTTGTGTGTGGTTATCAGTCGAGGCTGGTATACCTTTGCGTCTCCATTCGAGGATGGTTTCGCGTTAGATCCGAGGATCTTTTTGATTTGTCATTCGAGGGTGGCATTTATTTTCTTCAAGTCCTTCCGAGGTTGGTCTTTTTGTTTTGTGTGGCTATTATTCGAGGATAGTAGTTCACTTTTTGAGCTTATTGATCGAGGTCAGTTTGTCTCTTTTGCAAAGTCTGTCTGAGGTCAGCTTTGTGTTTGGTTATCAGTCGAGGCTGGTATACCTTTGCGTCTCCATTCGAGGATGGTTTCGTGTTAGATCCGAGGATCTTGTGATTTGTCATTCGAGGGTGGCATTTCTTTTCTTCAAGTCCTTCCGAGGTTGGTCTTGTTGTTTTGCGTGGCTATTATTCGAGGATAGTAGTTCACTTTTTGAGCTTATTGATCGAGGTCAGTTTGTCTCTTTTTCAAAGTCTGTCTGAGGTCAGCTTTGTGTTTGGTTATCAGTCGAGGCTGGTATACCTTTGCGTCTCCATTCGAGGATGGTTTCGTGTTAGATCCGAGGATCTTTTGGATTGTCATCCGAGGACGGCATTCTTTTCTTCAAGTCCTTCTGCGGTTGGTCTTGTTTGTGGCTATTATTCGAGAATAGTAGTTCACTTTTTGAGCTTATTGATCGAGGTCAGTTTGTCTCTTTTGCAAAGTCTGTCTGAGGTCAGCTTTGTGTTTGGTTATCAGTCGAGGCTGGTATACCTTTGCGTCTCCATTCGAGGATGGTTTCGTGTTAGATCCGAGGATCTTTTGGATTGTCATCCGAGGACGGCATTCTTTTCTTCAAGTCCTTCTGCGGTTGGTCTTGTTTGTGGCTATTATTCGAGAATAGTAGTTCACTTTTTGAGCTTATTGATCGAGGTCAGTTTGTCTCTTTTGCAAAGTCTGTCTGAGGTCAGCTTTGTGTTTGGTTATCAGTCGAGGCTGGTATACCTTTGCGTCTCCATTCGAGGATGGTTTCGTGTTAGATCCGAGGATCTTTTGATTGGTCATTCGAGGATGACATTTCTTTTCTTCAAGTCCTTCTGCGGTTGGTATTGTTTTTGTGGCTATTATTCGAGGATAGTGGTTCACTTTTTGGAGCTTATTGATCGAGGTCAGTTTGTCTCTTTTGCAAAGTCTGTCCGAGGTCAGTCTTTGTTGTTGGTGGTTATCGCCTGCGGCCGATATACTATCGTGTTTCTATTCCAAGATGGTTTTAATATTGGATTCGAGGATCCCTTTTGAGTTGTCATTCGAGGATGGCAATCTTCCCAGCACGTTTCCACCTGGTTCTGTTTCCGCTACCTATTCAGAGGTCAAAAACAAAAAATACGTAAATAAATAAATGGGCGGATGGCATTTCCATTACCCCTCAATGTGCAAATTTTCAGGTTTTATTCGAGTATTCAATCACTCCACACCTCGAACGTATAAAAGCCATTGCAATTAGTCGTTCAGGTTCGCAGATGATTGAATAGGGGCAGCTGTAATACCTCAAAATTTGCCCTCATATTTATTCTCTCTACTGGCGTATCATTTCGCATTCATCTGCATTTAATATCATATTAGTGCATTTCATGGATTTCTGAGGCATGTGATTCTGGCCCCTTGAATCTAGGGTTTCGCTCCTTATCTGTATCTGTCAGAGATTGAAATGGTGGAGAATATTCACTGGGTAGTGGTTCTACTTCGAATGCGGGTGTTCAGTCGTGTCTCAATTTAGATGGGAATGTGACTTAATTTTGGTCCAATTATTGAAAGATCACTGCAATTGCAAGGTTATTTTGAACCATTGGACTATCTCTTAGACAGTGTATATTCAAAGTTCGGGCTGTCGTGTGTTGTGATTCGTCTGTTTATCGAGCAATGTTTGGTGTGAAGTTTGTTTCGAATTTTCAGTTTATCAGGGATTCATCTGGATTTGAATAGTCATGGCACATTTCAAGTGATTCAGAGAGTTGTGACTAAACCAGAAATATTTAGTGGCTTAGAAACGACTGTGGAAAGAACTCAAATGGACCTAAGGTTAAAATTGAGATTTTATATCCATTCATTACTTTGTTCTCATTTTTTTCATAAAACACTCCCGATTATTCCATTCCATCTTCACCTTTCTACTTCAATACGTTCCTATTAATTCATCTTCATTTCTCTCTTGTCCACTTGCACCATTTATCTCGTGTCCGTAATTCGTTTTGAATCATCTTTTGTTTTTCATAGTTTATATCCAACTCATGTTTTCTCCTCGTCCATGTTTACACCATTTAAACTCGATAGTAATTTCGTTCTAGAATCATCATAAATTTCTGCAAAAAAAAAGAGTAATAAGAAGTCATTTTCTTTTGTTTCATCCTAGTATCCAAATTACCAAGCCAATTTCCAATTAGTCATTTTAAGGTTTAAGTCCATGTCCAATAAAATCCATTTCCAATATCTTGTATTTTTAATCAATATCTTTTTGGGTTATATTTCATATTTTCAGGCCCATTTCAAATCCATACATGTTTTCAGACCCATTGTCCATTAACTATTTTCATTTTGAAGTGAAATGCCATATTTTATTTTCACATGGTTTGCAAGTTCAATGAGATGTCATATTGGTATTTTAGCTAAGTATTTTATATTTGAGTTCAATCCTATGGCAATTTAAATAAAACTATATAGTCCAAGGTTATTGACCAAGTTGGACATAGGCAAGTTTCCAAGATGATTGTCATAAAGAAGTATAACACTTGGATGATTACAAAGTGAATGCAGATTCAGCAAAAACCATACAATTATGAGAGTTAATATAATGATTGACAAAAAAAAAAAAAAAGAAAGAAAGAATTAATTAAATAATTCAATTCAAATTCATCGTTGCTTTGTTCTTCGTTCCCTAATTCTCAATCAAAATCCGTTTCTCCAAAGCTGAGCCACTTTAATTCTCTTCACAAGATTACAAGAAACTTGTTTCAATGGTGCAAACACAGAATTCACAGCCTGGTGAATCAACCACGCCCTTAATTACACAGTGTTCAAACAGAAAAATTTAACAAGTATTGAATCATCATACACATCAACTTCTACACCTCTATTTATGCATGACGAAAACACAAGGATTTCTAGTAGTGATCCGTTACAAAATGCCAGTACCAGTGCACTTGTTGAATCAAATAATACTGGGCGAAGTGGCATTTCCGTTTTCCGAAGCCTGATTGATCGTGCTCGAGGGGCTGTCCGTGGATCCGCAGGTGATATAGGATGGCTTCAACATGCTCAAGGAATGCCCCCGGTTGAAGATGGAACAGAGAGGTTCCAGGAAATTCTCGACAGCATCAAGCAGTTGTTGGCCGTAAACGTGTCCGTGTAATTCTTTCCGATGGTGGTGATGATGAGATGGAATGCTCAAGCAGAAAGGATCATGATTGCCTTTTAGAGACCTTGCCCAATAATGATGCCATTGAGAGTAAGATCAGTCCTAGTAAAATTCAGGTTGTCTCGGAGAATGGATCCAAAGGTGCAATTAATGTTGAAGAAAGTAGCAGTTCTTTCAAAAGCTGGAGTACAAATACAACCACTAAATCATGCAGACATTCCAGATCATTGAGCAATGATTTAGCTGTTGAACCTGAGTTTCACAGTGGTTCTAAATGCAATACAGTTATCTCTGGCAAACAAAATGGTGTTGCCCATCCCATTACACATCATTCTCAAGATGACAAATATATTGCATGTCGGATCGGGAATGATATAATTTATGTTGAAGCAGCCTTGTGCACTGCTGGTAAACATTTCAACATTGACTCGTTAAAAGCTGCAGTGGCATGCCTATACTATCTACAATTTCCAACAAAGAAGAGATCAGTTTCAAAGTTTCGTAACTTGTCAGCAAAAGAACGATAACTAACCGTCTAATGGAATTCCAACCGAAAAGCAGCAAAGAGAATAAAGTTCAGGAGCACACGGAGAGTCGTCTTCCACCTTGATTGATAAACTCCAAGGATGTTTAAGTGGTAGCATTTGGAGAATTGTATAACTTGACCACCATCTTTCGGTAATCTACATAATGCATCCCAAAGAAAATAATTACAGCTATGTCAGATTCACAAGACTCATAATAATTGTAAGACTATCAAATATGTTCCTTACCTTCTTGATTGCTCCAAAGCAGTGCGGATTGTGGATTTAGAGGTGAACTAATGTTTGGCTCTACATTATTATAAGTTATGAAAGAATTAAGATCAGTACCAAAAACCGAGAACTAAATCTTTCTACGCATTTGACAAGATTACAGTATTTACCTCCAAGAAGACTTTGAATTGATAGCAGAATTGTTTTGACATCATAGACAGAGGACCGCTCGTTCTAGAAAAAGCAGATAACAAATCAATAGGATCGGTTCATTAACCTGCATAGTTCGATCAATTCCTCATTAACCTGCATAGTTTGATTCAAAGGAAAGTATCAAGCATTGGTAACTACCTAACCGAACCATAACAGAAAGCCAAAACATAAAAAACAGTTGCAATCCATAATTGACTAATCAAAACCGAAAAAAAGTTCACAACAGAAATGAAATTCCAACAAAATCTAACAGAAGTGTATAACAGAAAAGTAACAGAATCCTCTAACTGATTATTACCTGAAGCTTCTAGATTTGTCTGTGAGCAGTGCCTATATATCAGGACCAATCTCCATCATTTTTTCCTTCTTCAACAATTTTCAGAACCTCTTATCCTTCTCTCCCTCTTCTCGATCCTTCTCCTCCAATCTCTTAGCTTCTCCAAACCATTGTTTCATCCCTTTCAATCTTCTTACAGATTCACCCTTCATACAAGAATTAACACCATGACCTCGCGAGAAAGCATCGCTACACGGATTCGATAATTGCAGGTCTCACTCGAGTTTCAACGACAATTTTCGCCAAGCCACCTGAAACAGATCAAGAGCTTGTCATTCATTAGACACGATACTTATCGAGATTCAGTACAGAAGAAGAAGCTGAAGCTCTCATCAATACCTTTGTGGCGGCTTTATTCTTCGAGCGGAAGTGTAACCAACAGTGCGGCGGCGTCGGATTGATGGATCGTTGCTCATCTTTGGGATATCGTTGACACGACGTCAAATCACCAGGTACGAACTCTCTGTTCTTGGTAGAGGATATTCGGTGGTTTTCCTGTTCTTGAGTTTGTACCTTGGTCTAGAGTGAAGCAGTAGTTGGACTTTGGTGAGGTTTCTTTATTGAAGTTAATGTTAGGGTTCCTCTTTAGAGTGTCGGCTTCGGGAATGGCGGGGACGGCGGTAATGGACGGAGGTGAGTTAGGGATTTAGGTTAAGGCTCAGGTTTACTAATGGGGTTTGAGAGAGGCCGCCTGAGGAGTGTCTCGACGGCGGCGGGTGCAAGAAGATGAGGAAGAAGCAACCGAGAACGATGATGAATTTGGAAGAGAGAAGGAGTTTGAGGTGTTTATGACGGCGGAGGGTTTCGAAAAAGGGGGAGCTTAGAGGAGGGGGGCTGCGGCGCTAGGGAGGACGAAGAAAGAGGAATTAGGGTTTTTATGTTTTGATTCAATTTGTATTTTAATTAACTTTGTAATCATATTATAATTTAATTCAGATTTAATTAAATGTTGTGATAAGATTTTAATTTAATTAAGATTGTTAGAAATATTATCATAAGGATTAGTTTAATTCTGATTTTAGAAAAATATTATTATAAGTTAATGGTTTAATTGATTTCTAAATTAGGAATTTATAACAAGAAATATTATAATAAAAGATTATATTTTAATTAAGATTGTTAGAGAATTTTTTTTAAGATTAGTTTAATCTCTTTTATTAAGTCAAGATTTTAGAAAAAATATAATCATAAGTTAATTTGTTTATTTTCCTTAAGTTAAAATACTTAGCTTAATTGATTTATTTATATGATTAATTATTTCATTAGTCTAAATCAAGATTTTTGGAAATACTAAATTCATATAAGATTTAGTTAAGTCTTTTTAAATGAAACTATAGCTTAATTTAAAATCTTTAGAAAATATTTTTTGGATTAGTTTAATATCTTTTTAGATTAAGATTTTCTTTAAAAAATATTGGTTTAGGTGAGTTTATCTCATATTTTTTAATTAAGAATTTTATAAAAGAAATATTAGTTTAGGGTTAGTTTAATTCTTTTTTAAGTTTCTTTAGAAAATATTAGTTTTCTTTAATTAAGAATTTTATAAAAGAGATATTAGTTTAAGGTTAGTTTAATTCTATTTTCTTTAATTAAGCTTTTTTTTTTTGTGGAAAATATTAGTTTAATTCTTTAATTAAGAGTTAGAAAATATTATCTTAAGATTAATCTAATTCATGTCTTAGGTTAATTCATTTTTAAGTTAATTAAGAAATATGTTTAAATCCTAGAATGTGTTAAAAATATGTTTAATTAAAAAGCATTACTATCTACACCCCTGTTGTATAGCCCATGTAAAGAATGAATTTAGAAATATTACTTATTGCACTCCCCTCATTTTTCAGTGCAAGTGGGCTTAGCCACTCTGCTATCTGCACCCTGTTTTAGGCCAAGTAGAGAAAAAAGAACTTAAAGTATTACTAAAGTCACCCCCTGTAGAATTTCCTTAGAATTTTATTTTAAGTTAATCATAATTTAGAAATAATTCTCAAAAAAATAGGTAAATGCTTAAGAAAATTCCCAAAAAATTAAAGTAGCTTGATATGTCAATTTAGGAATTTGTGACATTTTTATTTTCTGAAATTTGTTTATTTTTGAATTAATTATGAATTATTCTTGTAATTAGCTTCATGTTGTTTTTTTATTTATGCTGGATTTTGTTCATTTTATTTAAGTAACTTCCAGCAACCTTTTTGAGCCATTCTTTTTTCTGTAATTAAAAGACTCATAATAGTTCTTAGGATATTTTTTGTGGAATTTTTAGGAGCTTTTATCTTATGTTTTAGTGATATAATCCTTAGGAAATGGGAATTAATTCTTAGCTGGAAATAATTATTTGTTAGGCATAGAAAAAATAGGAATTTTTAGAATCCCTCTTAATACAATATTTTAGATAGTGTTAGGATCCCATAGTTTAATTTTCACAATTTTTCTAGAAGTTTTAGTATTTTTTTAGAATATTAGTTTAGGCTTAGTTAGGCATAATTCCCATTAGTTTAGGCTATTAGAAGAAAATAAAGTTCAATATAAAAATAATAGTGTAGTTTAAGTTTAGTCATAGAATTTAATATTAGACTTAGGTTTAGTTTAATTTGATTTTTTAGAATGAGTATTAGGATTAGCTTAGATTTAGAACTTAGGCTTAAAATTCATTTCCATGTAGAAGTAGAATAAATAAAAATATACTATTTTTTAATTCATGTCATATGAATGCCTTTTAGAATTTTATTCCTTATGGTTAATTTCATTATTTTTGTTTCATTTGGTTTTTACAATTTGTATAGGATTCCCCCTTGTGTTCTTAGAATCAACTTAACTTCATTAAGAAGTAAGTTGAATTCTATTAGTTTTAAGTTTCCATTAGGAATAGAAGACTTCACTAACCATTAGGACCACTTTGTAAATAAATAAACAAAATTAGGATTGAGTCTTAGTCCCTTAGATTTTTCCTTTTTGCAATTTGAGTCATTCTCTTCTTATCTTCAAACAAAATCCAAAAAAACACTTAATAAATAAAGGAAATGATTCCTTGTGTATAGCCTTATTCCATGAAGCACTTGCATTCATTCCATCTTGGAGTGGTGTAAGCTTGTCTATCATGATGCACAAGTCTCATCAAGGAATTGTTCACAAAGAAAGTTTAAAAGACACTTCTTCACAAAAGCAACAAAAACACTTAGTAAAAGTTCAACAAGCTAGTGAACTTAAACCCTAATCCTAGGAAACCAGTCTTGGATAAATTCTCCTTGCTGGGTATGCTTGTTCTATTATTCCATCTTGGAATGTAGAGTCAAGTGTACATTCCATGGAAAAGAGTTTGAATTCACTTCCTTGTTCCAAATTCATACAAAACTCATAAAAGCCAAAAACAAACAATAACCGACTATCCTGCGGGAACTTCTCTTCTCATCTCATTCATTCATAACGCGAACTCGCGACGACTTGTCTCGCATGCAAGACGGTAAACGCACTCGTACCAGACGAGCCTGCAACACCTGAGCATAGACATACGCAGTTCCAGCTGTAAAAAACACAAACAAATAGTTCCCGCCTAGGTTAGGCGAACTACGTCGACTCTGATCCTCATTATCCTGATGAGGTACGTAGGCAGCGGGGTAGGGCCCGTTCGAGCACATTCTATATTTTCCCTACATTTCCCTTTTTATTCCCATTTTCTTATTTCAGTTCTTTTCTCATTTCTCATTTCCAATTCCAGTTAGTGGTTCATTTGTTCAGCAGCACTTTATTTTCTCACCCTTTGAAACAAGCAAGCAAGCGTGGATCCCGTCGGGTACGGCGGACGATCTGGGGTGCTAATACCTTCCCAGTTCGTAACCGACTCCCGAACTCAGATCTTTGGTTCGCAGGACCTTGTCCTTTCCTTCTTCCTCAGGTTTGTGCAACATTACCTTTCCCATTATTTCGGGATAAAAATGTCTGGCTGGCGACTCTAACCTTTCCGCGCCACTTTCGCGTTTGTACTAGGATGAAAATCCCGGGAGCGACACATATGTTGTCATTAACACTAACTACCCTTTAGAACCCTAATTGACCCATCTTGGCCATTAGAAAGTAGTGAGATAACTGACTTTGGTGAAGTCTAAAGTTGGTTGATACTCGATGCTACGCTCATTGAGATTCTAATCTTGGGGAGTTTTGGTTGGCAAGTCAGTTGCTTACTAAACAACAACCCTTGAGAAGGATCAGTGATATTGAGATCCCTTAGAACCCGGTTACTTTTACTAGGATAGGATGAACCAACTAAACTTCAGTGGGGAGGGTACTTACCTATGAACTTCATGCAAGCCTTTTAAACTTAGGGCTATTGTGTGACTTGCTTGTGTGTGCCACTTGTTTGTGATTGAACATAACACCATAACATCATGACATCATAAGCATAGCATTATCACTAACCATTTCAAGGACCAAAGGATTTATCTTTGTTCTTTGTTGCAGGTATGGCTTCCACTCGTAGGAATACTATACATATCAACTTTGTAGGGATACCCTCTAGGCTTAAAGAATTTATCTCAAAACTTCCTGAAAGCTCCCAATTCGTCAAGAAGTATGGTTATCTACTTGACTTGGTTACCTCAGGATTTGATGAAGATATGATGAGTGTCTTGTTCCAGTTCTTTGATCATAAACATCATTGCTTCATATTTCCCGATTATCAGCTGGTGCCCACAATGGAAGAATTCTCCAAGCTACTTGGTGTATCTATCCTTTATCAGAAATCTTTCACAAGATTAGAGAAGGAGCCTAAACCTGAAGTCATTGTTGCATCCCTACATTTGAAGAAATCAGACATTGTCCTAGAAACAAGAAGTGGAGTTAAGGGTATTCTGGCCAAAGTATTGATAGAGAAAGCTCAGGTGTTCTTGGATGCTATTAGTTACGATGCTTTTGAGGAAATCTTAGCCTTGTTGATTTAGGGTTTGGTATTGTTCCCTAATCCAGACCAATTCATAGATGTACACGCCATCAACATATTTCTGACTCACAATTTGGTGCCTACCTTGCTTGGAGATATCTTGCACTCTCTCCACACTCGTACTACGAAAGAACGAGGAACTCTAATGTGTTGCATACCTCTACTATCCAGGTGGTTTATTTCACACCTTCCTCGATCCGTGATGAAGAATGAACAAGGTTTGAGGTGGTCTAAAAGGATAATGTCACTCTCATTTAGATATTCACTAGTGTTCCCGATCAATGGAAAATGTCAATATCATTTACCGTTGTGGAGAGTTCCCTAATGTCACACTCCTTGGCATAAGAGGGGGTATTACTTATAATCCTTCTTTAGCACTACGTCGGTTTGGTTATGCTTGGAGTAATGGTCCTCATGATATGATTATTCAAGGTATTGTGTTCGATTACGACAACGATCTTCAAGGTTACCAACAAAGGTTTATACGAGCTTGGAATATGGTGAATAAAATTAACAATAATACTCTGGAACCAAAATACTCCATTTCTATGGAACCTTACCTCAGATGGAACTATGCCAAAAATGATATTTAACAGCGCACCTTAGACAACGCTTTATAAAGAAAGCGCTTCTATAAGGTAAAATTAAAAGAAAACACGGAAACTGGTCCAAAAATAATAATAAAAGCGCTGCTAAAAGTCATACCTTAGACAGAGCTTTTGGAAAAGCGCTATCTAAGATTGACCTTAGACAACGCTTTTAGAAAGCGATTTTAAAGGTATATCTTAGACAATGCTTTTGAAGAAAGCGCTGTCTAAAGGCTTTCAATTTTAAAAAAATTAAAATCAAAAGCGTTGTCTAAGGTTGACCTTAGACAGCGCTTTTCAAAAGTGTTGTTTAAGGCCTCCCTTAGACAGTGTTTTCCACAAAAGCGATGTCTAAGGTCTAATTATATGAAAAATACGCAGTTTCTATTTTCATTTCTTTCTTTCCCTCTCTCTGCGAACGAACCGGGCGAACGCCATTTTCTCCCTAACAGAAGCTTCAATCGCACTGTCGTCCACCACTGTGCTCCTCTGTGAAGTGTACTGGTGCCATCGTGCTCCTTCCTCCACCGTACACCGTCTCATTTTTTGGTAAGTTTCTTCTCTGTTTAGGGTAAGAACGAAATCCATATATCTCTGTTTAGTTTAAGCTCTTTTTGTATATAATTGACATTGTTGTAGAAGTGCTTATTAGTTTAAGCTCTTTTTGTATATATTTGACATTGTTGTAGAAATGCTTATTAGTTTAAGCTCTTTTTGTATATAGTTGACATTGTTGTAGAAGTGCTTATTAGTTTAAGCTCTTTTTGTATATAGTTGACATTATTGTAGAAGTGCTTATTAGTTTAAGCTCTTTTTGTATATAGTTGATATTGTTGTAGAAGTGATTATTAGTTTAAGCTCTTTTTGTATATAGTTGCACTATTCTATACATAAAAACTAGAATAGTGTAAGTTATTCTCCAATATTGGACATGAAACTTAGAGTATGTATCAATATAGGGTATTCATGAAACTTTTGAGATTATCAAACTAATAGACAAAGATATTCTCAATACATAAAAATACAAAAAATTATAATAGATGAAAGATTCATAAAATAAGCACTTTTAATAGTGTAAGTTATAATAGATGAAATCTTTCAAAAGATTAATAAAATAGAACTGATAGATAAAATAAGCACTACTACGAAAACCTCTTTTACAACGGTTGGGAAATGTATATAATGACGTGGCGAAGGTGTTGTTATGTAAATTGTCGTTGTATATATGATACTTACAATCACGGGCCAGTAGGCATTGTAATAAATTGGAAAGCGCACTACCTATCACAACAGAGTTTCCAATACCTTTGTAATAAAAATAATTGTTCTAGATCGATTCCCTACTGCGCAGTTTTGATATTTATTTTTTCCTGGGCAGCACGTCAACTATTATAACGGTTATGAAATATAACCGTTGTTAATTTCTATGCAAAATTAACAAATATTATCATGCTTTTATAATTAACCACATTGTTTAACCTGTATTATTGTTCTCCATATCACAACAGAAAATACAACTCACATTTGTGATAAAGTTTTCATAATAATATTTATTGTATCATATTCATAATATCACATAATTGTATATATTCAATTATATCATAACAACATCATATAATTTATCAGAACAAACAACCTACAATTTACACACATTAATTCACATAATTGTAACTTGGTGTATTGGTTTCTTGTCTCTTGGTGTCTTGACTCCAAATACCTATGATTTCAAATAATTATACTTGTTAGTAAAAATACTTATAAACTATAACATACAATTAATATATTATGAATAAATAATAAATTACTTACTTGTTAATTTTCCCATATGTCCTCTTCATGATCGAGTCATATAGCATGCACGACATCTCCATCAACTTCATCATATGAGGTAGGAACTTGTGATTTGTAAGAATGTGTAGACAGAATATCAAGACTTTAATCACTAAGAGGAATGTGTTTTACTTGGAAAACGATTGACCATTTCCCTTATATGTCTAATGGGTCGGTAACATAGAAAACTTGTTTTGCTTGAGAAGCCATGATGAATGTTTCGGTCATAAAAGATATCTTGCCAAGGTCAACCCGGGTGAATCCTAAGTTATAAATGTGTATACCATTACTATTATTGGGAACCCAATTACATTTAAATAAAGCCACATTGAAAATAACATAATCAATCTTCCAAATATCATAAATGACACCATAAAACATGGTAGTTGTCAATACTGGATTCTTATCTTTCGAACTAGAGAAATACATCGATTCGGTTTCAACCATAACCCCACAATTTTGCATTATACTACAATCATCTTTTGATTTTGTGAGTATCTGTGAAAGGTTGAACCTCATCTATATTATTCAATATATAGAAATGTGCTTGAATAACTACATCACGAGCCATTGACTTAACATTTAGACCTTGAATACCTCTTTTGTCCGTGTCAGCATGACAAGACTTTGGAATTCCTATAGAATTTGCATCCGACAAATAGTTTGTATAAAACTCAACAACTTCTTTTGTGATGTACCTTTCAACAATAGAAACTTCCGGTCGGTGATGATTCTTTTTATATCCTTTAAAGATCTTTATATATCGCTCTATTGGATATATCCACCTTAAATAAATTGCCCCATAAATTCAGATTTATCTGACTAGATGAACAAGTAAGTGAACCATAATGTCAAAAAACGATGGATGAAAATACATCTATAATTGACATAAGATTATGGCAGACTCGTCTTCTAATTCATCTAAGTATTTGAAATCAAGAACTTTATTACATATGGCATTGAAGAATAAACATAGTCTCGTTATACTTACTCTCACATTTTTCGGAAGGATCCCAAGAATAGCCACTGGTAGAAGTTTTTGCATCAATACATGACAATCATGAAATTTTAAACCAATTAACTTGAGATCTTTCATTGATACAAGTTTCTTGATGTTTGATGAGTAACCTTGCAGAACATTAATACCTTTCAAACACCCGTAGAGCATTTTATTTTCCTTTTTAGATAGAGTGTGACATGCTGGAGGCAAATAAGTTCTTTTTCCTTCTAACATTGGCAAATACCATAACACTTTAGTAGGAGGATGCTTCCTACTAACATTGTCATAATCATCACCATTGTTGGCCTTCAGAATAGCCACTGGTAGAAGTTTTTACATCAATACATGACAATCATGAAATTTTAAATCAATTAACTTGAGATCTTTCATTGATACAAGTTTCTTGATGTTTGATGAGTAATCTTGCAGAACATTAATACCTTTCAAACACCCGTAGAGCATTTTATTTTCCTTTTTAGATAGAGTGTGACATGCTGGAGGCAAATAAGTTCTTTTTCCTTCTAACATTGACAAATACCATAACACTTTAGTAGGAGGATGCTTCCTACTAACATTGTCATAATCATCACCATTGTTGGCCTTCAGCTTGTAATGCGACACACCACATTTCAGACATTGATACAAGTCTTCATACTCTTTTTGGTATAATATGCAATCATTAGGGAAATCATCTATTTTGATATACTCCAGACCCATTGGACACAATATTTTCTTGGCCTCATAGAAACGATCCAACAATTTGTTATCTTCGGGTAAGATTTGTTGTAGCAATTCAAGTAATTCTGTGAAACTTTTATCCGACCATTCATTTTTTGCCTTCAGATTAAACAACTTTAACACAGCCAACAATCGTGTAAAATCTGTGCATCCCTTATATAAATGGGTGTCTTTATCACTACATAAAGTATTATAAATGTGAGTATTCTTAAAATAAGATTCCCCAATATCACGAAACATGTCCTCTAGTTAATCTTCCATATATTCATTTCATCCACTCTTTGACTTTGTGACGCCTGACTTTCTTCTTTATCCACCTCACCATGCCACATCCATATTATACAATTTTGATGTATACCATCACAACAAAGGTGATGACATATTTCTTTCGTTGAACCCTTTTTGATATTCGCACAAAAAACACGAGGACGATAAAAGATATCACTATTTCTGAGAAGATGTTTATCAACGTATTAAAGGAATTCACGAACTTCGTTCTCATTAACCGAACCTAATCTATTGGATTTCATCCAACTACGGTCCATTACAACTTCTGAAATTTATATGTATAATAATGTGAATGACACACCAAAACCTAATCCAAAAACTTAAGCATATGCATATACAATATGAAAAAAGAAAAAAGGAATGAAGATGTACTCTCATACTAAACCTAAATCATATGAAACATGTACTTTCATGTTGACTTGAGCATATACAATATGAACAAAGAAAAAAGGAATGAAGATATTGAAAAATATCGTACTTTAAAGCTGTAATCGAATTAACATAAGGAATGAAGATCTTGAAGAGTACCATACTTAGAAGCTGAAGAATCAAATGAACGAAGATGGTGAATATTTGAGTATATATAACATAAACCAGGAAAAAGGGAATAAAGATGTTGAAGAGTACCGTACTTCGAAGCTGGAGAATCAAATGAACGAAGAGGGTGAATATTTGAGCTCTAAATGAATGGATATAAAGAGGGTAAAGATTACGCTATTACTGTCGTCTCTGGCTTGCTTGTTCGATTAAGGCGTCTTATGAAAGATATACATAATAAGTTTTGTATTAATTTATTAGTAAAGCTTTTAATATCGGTTGGAGAAACTATCCATAGTGGAATTTTAAGTCATCTAACAACGGTTTTCTAATTTAACCGTTGTAAAATCATTTACAATTTATTTTTTAAATAATGGACTTAAGTGACACACGCTTAATGTACTCTAAAATATGGAGAAAAAAAATGTAGTTGCAGGGAATCGAATCTTGCTAAATTTCATTTATTACTATGGTGGTTTAAGTCAGTCGTCATTAAATGACTGTTTGTACATCCAACTATTTACTGAGCGCGAAATTTTTAACCTATTACAACAGTGTAAATGGACCTGTTGTAAGTCTGACATTGTTGTTTGTAAGTTTTGTAGTAGTGTGTATTCATGATGAACGAAGACGATTATACTGACTTGAAATAGAGGAATGTAGAGGGGACACTTCTTGAATGAGGTTCTTAAAGGCTTTACAAGAATAATATATAAAGGGGCTCCCGCCAGAGGGATATATAATACATTCATATTGGGTCAATACATAACATCAATGCATACAACCAAAACCCCAAAAATACTACATAAATCTACCTATTGCGGCTCTCCTTGTTCCTACCAAGAAGATACTCAGTTTAGTGTTTTTCGCAAGAACATTTGGCGCCCACTGTGGAACCTCAGTAAAACTTTCCCAGGACACACATCACATTCACAAGAATGTCCTCTAAAGGGGATACTTCAGACACAGCTTAGCTACTAGCTATGGTGGATGCTCTTCGTCAACAAAATGAACGTTGTAGAATAGTGTACAAGTCCTACACCTACAAAGTCAGACGGATGAAGCTCAAGGCAATGAGGTTATTGAGCCTTAGCTTCTCCCACAAGAAATATGGGATGACCAGGTCCCTAAGAACTTCAAAGCACCATCGCTCATTTCCTTTGATTGAAAAGCAGACCCCCGGGAACATTTCATCACCATCAATAATCAAATGACGATAGTCAGACCCTCTGATTCGCCAAAGTGTAAACTCTTGGTGGGAACTTTCAAAGACGTAGCTCTGAGGTGGTACATGAGCCTACCCCGACTTTCCGTGGTGAGCTATCAAGACCTGACCAAGAAGTTGGTGCAATATTTCTCGGCGGACAAACACCGAAAGGTCTCGACCACTACCCTGTTCAATATTCCACAGGGACACACGAAATCCTTATAAGAATATCTAGCCAGATCCACTGAAGAAACTATCAAGGTTTCTCATTGTAATCAAGAGTTGTTTGTTGGAGCATTTCAATATGAGTTACGTGTCGGGAAATTCAACAAATCACTGGTGCAGAAACCTGCAGCCAACATGGACGATATCATAACTCGAGCTGAGTGTTACATCAAGGGTGAAGAAAGTAATCGGGAAAAATAATCCCGAGATACTCATTAAAAAACAAGAAACAAAGAGGAATGGTTAAGTTAGAGGATGTCTTCATAGTCTTTCATCTTCATCTTAAAATGCATCATCATCTGGACAAGTCTCAATACTTTCCTGGAAAATATGTGAAGCCAATAATCTTAGGTCAAAAGCCTAGAAGACTTTTGATCGAATGTAGAATTCCTCCCATGATTCTCCAAACCTCTGATGAAAAGATATTAGATCATATGATACAACATCCTCAATCTTAAATCACAAGGATAATCAAATCTGCACAAAGCAATTGATCTTCAATCCTTATAGTTATAACATTTATCTGATTCCATCATATTATGAATATCTCATAGATATTCGTCTTCATGTTGTCTTCTTTTGTTTTTGTGCAAGTTGTTGAGATATCAAGGCTGCCCCCCCTGACTCGAGCTCTTAAGATTCTCTCTGAACAAATCCTAATTACCTCAATTGTGTGAACTCATCCTTAGAGTTAAGAAGTATGAGTTCTTTCTTGCACACTGTTTGTGGATGGTGAAAATAAATCACCTCCACTATCTTCAATTCCATGCTTCCAAGAAAGCCCTTACTAGTCTGAAGAATAACTAGAAGACTCCAGAATATGACTGAATTGCCTTAATTAGACTTGATCATCATATGAGGTGTCTTCAACAACTTAGCCAACAAGAAATTATCAAACCCCTAGAGCACGAGTTTGATAATTCATCTTACCCCTTCTATCTAATCTGACTTCAACATACATGATGATGCCACTCAACCATGTACCAAGTCACATAGGACTTAACCATCACAATAACATCCCTCTGCTCTCGACTTTGGAATGCTATGTGTCTTCAAACCGGTTGACATCTACAAGAACATAACATGGTAATGGCAGCTACAATCTTTCTTCAATCATTACTCCAGTATCCCATTGGAATCCTTCAATCAGAATATATGCAGCGGAATCACTAAAGAATAACTTCAACTTTCCCTAGACAAGATGTCAAGACATCTTTCAGGATACCATCCAAGAGAACTACCACTCCTCCTGTTTGTTGTTATAGAACCCTTCAGACAATAAATCCTCCTTGTTTAATCACCAGAAAGTACTCCATAGATCTCATCCAGAAACAGTCCAGGAGGCATGCTCTGATAGAAATTGAAATTCTGGTTATGCAAATACTCGAATGTCCCATCAAAATGTTAAGACATTGATTACTGCACTTTAATAAGTAAGGAAAATACACAATTTTTGTTTTAAAGTGATGCAGCACTGTCACCAACAGATGTTAAGACATCATGTTGGAACATCTCAGTCAAGAACACAATATAAAAAACTGTAAATAACATAATGTAGAGTACACATAATATGTGTAACACGGTGGGAGAACTGACTTTAGTTAAATGTTGCGGATAGCAAGAGTCGCCACCGACTTTTATTTTATCCAAAAGGAAAGGACATAAAAGAATAGAAAAGACCTTAAAAAGATTTTGAGTTCGGGGGGTAGGTTATACAAAGGGAAGGTGTTAGCACCCTTTATATCCATGGTTATCCATGGGCTCTTAGTTACTTAGCTCACTTTGTTTGTTTGCAAGAGTGTAGTGTGTGATTAGAAAAATTTCTTTAAGTACTTTGTAATGACCCTCGTATGGGTGTATACAAAGCATAGTTTAGAAATTGTGAGGTGTAAAAGTAATTTTGAAAAGTGTGAGCAAGTAACTATGAGATACCTACCCTATATTAAGTCTTTCGTGTTCTCGTATGTTCTTTCAAAGGTAAGACTATCCCTATTATTAAGGAATAGGTAGTCATTACCTTGGATGTTAAGGGACAAGCGTAGGGTCATCGTATGGTCATAGAAAGCAACTTTGAGGGGTGTCTTTAGCAATTCGTAGGGACTATCATCATTTATTCGAAGGGACAAGATCATTATTCCGTAGGCAACCTCGAAGGGACTTGATCTTTTAAACTGTAGGGACTTGATGATTTTTATGAAGGGACTTTGCTTAAGACACCCCTATATTCGAGGGACTTGACCATGTTTAAGGCAACTGAGAGGGGTAACTTAGGAAGTGCAAGATGACGATCAAAGATCGACTTACGTGTGTGCGTGTATAAGTTCATATATTTATCTTATTTAAATTAATTTTCTAAGTTAATTTTAATTACATTTAAGTTATACACACCCTAAAGTTACTAACCACACAATAAAATATTTACAAAATAAAATAAAGATGTAAAATAAACCTATAAATTATTACAAGGCTTATGGACAAATACATAATAATCGAATAAAAATAATTAATAAAGCAAGAATAATAGATATAATAAAAGAATAAATAAGAAATAATAATAAAGCAATAATAATAAAGCAATGATAATAATAATAAAGCAAAAATAATAAAGTTAAAATAAATTAAAACATTTAATTAAAAAGAAAAAGTTTAAGTTAGACAAATTAGATTTTTTAGAAGTTATTAGAATTAGTAAAAAAAGAAGAGGAAATTAAGTTTAGAGAAAAACAATTAAAGATTATTAAGAAATTTTTTAATTATTTACATTATATGATTATTACTATTATAGTACAATTAAGAAAATAATATTATTAATATACAAAATATAAAGTAAAAGAATTATTAAAATTAAATTAATATTTACAAATTAAATAAATATTATAGAAAACTATTAAACTATTAAGTTAGGAGGTTATTTATAAATTATATACAATATTTTAGAATCATAATTATTTAATTATAAAAAAAAGTCAATTAGATTTTATTTACAACTGTATAAAAGAATGACAAAAATTTTAGAAGTTAAAAGAAGAATTAGAAAATTTTAATTAGAAAATTTGATTATTTGATTATTTACTTACAAAATATATTATGATAAAAATTATATACAAAATACTATTATTATTATAAGAAAAAGTTTATTGATTAATTAGTCTTCTTTTTAATTAATGATTTAATTCCATATTGATTTTCATTCAGTTCTTGGCACGCCCTAAATTACTAACCACGCAGGGAATAATAAAAATAAATAAAGGCAGGAATTTAAAGGCAGAAAATAAAAATTCCTACACTATTACATGGCTGAGGCAATTACATAATTATTTGGCGAAAAATTAAACTACACTATTACAAGAGAGGAACAATTACACAGTAAAATATAATACACATGAATAACATAAAAATGAGCGACAAAGGTTCATAAACTAGGTTGAAGGTTTACAAAAGTTTAAGGTTTTAGGTTTATAAAAAAAATTAGGGTTTTGGTTTATGAAATTTTTTAGAGTTTATCTAAAAAATTAGGTTTTGAAAAAAATTAAGGTTTAAAAAAAAAAGGTTTAGAGAATTAAAAATATTAGGGTTAAAATTAGCAATTTAATCTAAAACCTACATTAAGTGTTATGAGAGAAATAAAATGATTTTTTAAAGAAAAAAGAAAGAAGTTATTATTTTTTTTGTAAAATATTTATTTATTTTATTTAAAAAATATATATATATAGAAAACTATATTTTATTTATTTTATTTATTAGAAAAAAAAATTAATTGAATTAAAATGATAGATAACATATAAAATGTGTAAAAGGAAAAGAAATAGCCAAAATACCTGGGGTGAGATTTGAACCGAGGCCCTAGGCTTTTCCCATGTTGGTCCAGCCTTCTTGCCACCAGGCCACTTGCGCCAGGTCTTAGACATCACACACGCGTATCATTACCACTGGATCACCTGCACAGGTTTGAAATACTTATAAAACGAAAATAATAAAAAAACAAAACAAAATTTGAATTTTTAAAATTAGCGCCAGATCTTCATCTTCTTCCTCAGGACCTGCGAAGTTTCCTGCGGTTTTAGCTTCAACATTACCTGCGAAATTAGTTTTGTAGGATTTCCTACGTTTTCTTCAATGATCATCATACCTGTAAAATTTCTTCAAATTAAAAGTACCATTATACTCAACACAACCAGACCAATTCATTTACGCAATTTATATTGATTAAAACGCGAAGCCCTAAATTGAATCCAAGAACCCTAACAATGGCTTCTCCTCATATAAGCACCTAAAGTTCAATTGATGCATCCAAAAATACTCTATACCACAAAGCAAACATCATTAGATGGTCATAATTAATTGAAAGTGCACGAAATAGTGAAAACGAAAAAAATATTCAAGCATGAAGATGCATTCGGGTTAGTCAATTCATGAAGCATTTGATGAATGTAATGATCTGAGCATGTTCGAAATTCATCAAGGAAGCTATCCCAACCTTCCAAATTGTTTGAAATAAGCTGTAACTATGAAACCGAATTCAACTTTTTGGAAGATTTTTTTGTGTTCTTCAAGTGCCTCTTTTTTCCAGATTTTTTTCGTCCCCTGTGTTTGTGTTATGTTCCTCTTCATATAGTGAACCAAATTAGGTCAAAAAAAACATGTGACTTTGTGGGCTTTTAGATGTCTTGAATGTGAAGAAATCTTCTTGCCAAATTAGTCAAAAAATCAAATATTTTCATGCCATAAGGCCTTAGCACGAATTTGGATGGTTTTGAATCAACTTAAATGTTATTTAAAAGCTTCTAGAAGAAGAATCCAATCAAATATTCATATTTTCATATTTTATTTTGATTTAAAATGAATTTTAATGAATAAAATCCAAATAAATTATAAATAAATTATAAAAATCATAAAATACTTGGATTGGGTCGTGCTTGAGGATATCATGAAGATTGGATGGCAATTTGGTGGGCTCATTTAGCAAAAATTGGTTTTAAGGCCTTATTTGCTTCATAAACTTCCCAAAAATTTCTCAACTTTGCAAGGGCACAAATCCTTCAATTTTAATGCGATGAAGGTGTTCATGGATATTTTGGAAAGCTTAAAGAGTCCTCTAACCAACCTCTTTGGTCTCATGTCCATATCTTTTACCATTCTCAAGTTATGCTCTTTGGAAGTTGTTGACTTTTTGTTGACTTTTAAAAGGACCTATAATGTCTTAGCTCATACCTTCCAAATGAAGCATTTTTGGGCTTGGCTTGTGAGACACAAAGTTGTATAGAATTCAATTTCCTTTAAAATGAGCTTTGGATGGAAAATTTTTGATGAAGCATGTGAAAGTTATGGCTGGTCAAAGTTTAGTTGACTTTTCCTATGAAAACCCTAATTTAGAAACTCCTGATTCTTGATGATCTGAAATATCCTTGATGAATCATGATCAACCCTTGATCAAATGATGAAATTTACTTCATATACTTAATGTTGGAAAAAAATCATGAAGTTTGACTTTTGGTTTGACCACAGTTGACCTCAGTTTTACTTTTTAACTGTTTTGACTGATTTTAACTTATCTGATCATCTGACTGAGTAAATCTTTTGGGAAAGTCTTGAAACTTGACATGGGGATTCTTGAACACATATAGTATTCTATGAAGCTCACTTGAAGTCTTGGAAGTCCATTTAGCCCGATTAAAGTCAAAACCCTAGTTTAAGATGCAGTGTTTAGGAGGATGCATTGTCTGAGGGAATTGTCAAACTTTCTGACTAATTGTGAATCTTGTAAACCTCATAAGATGTCTTGTGAAACTTGTGAACCTTGTGAACCTCTTAGTACACAAAGTCTTGTCTTGTGAGGGCAAATTTTGGGGTGCAACAGCTGCCCCTGTTCAATTTTCTGAAACCTGAGGGGTTAGATTGGTATATGTGCCAGTCGTGACCTGGAAGGTTGAAGGGGATTGAACACAAAAGCCCAAAAATTTGCACTCACCAGTGCATAGAGTAATACTGATGATTAGCTGTGTATGCTTAAGTGGGCTTGAAGATGCCACTTGGAAAAAAGTTCTTCAAATATACTTCTTGGAGAATAAGGTAGTCCAAAGTATGAAGATATAGCTTTTGGGAAGATAAACAACGTCCCAACATTACCTTTGGGAAGATAAACAACGGCCCAAGGTAATGGAATAGCTTTTGGGAAGATAAACAACGACCCAAAATAATGGTAACTTTTGGGAAGATAAACAACGGCCCAAAGTCATGATAGAGTACTTGGGAAGATAAACAATGGCCCAAGGTAAGGGTATAACTTTTGGGAAGATAAATGATGCGTGTTTTTCGCAAGTGTACGAACACGTCAGAGTAATATAAAAGATTGTCGAATCCACAGAGACCAAGTGTCAATCTATCGTACCTGTTGTTATGGTGTGTATCTAAGGCAACTAATTTTAAGGGTTTTAGTAAGGGTGCAATGGTAAATAAAATAATAATTTTAAATAATAAATAAAAGACAGGCTTGAATGTAATTCACGTAATCAATGATAATCCAGTACTTGTTAATGGAACTACTTATGGGCAATGTTTTCTCCTTTGAAAAGAACTAATTTAACAGGAACTGTCGCTTTCGCGTATTCAGAACCGGGTTGTACTCTCTAATCAACCCCTCCTATTGTCACGGATAAAAAGGTGCGTACTGCGTTAGAGTAGTAAACCTATTTTTAAGAAATGTAGTATCTTAACTAAGTTGAAAAGTATTTTAACCTGGATTTCTTAGCAAAAAGAGGTTCTTATGAACCAGACTCTAAACTTCATAACGCGTCCGAAAATCGTTTTAAAATCTCTTTTCTTTTTAATCTAAAAACTCCTAATGAACTAGACAAAGCGCTTTTGGCTGTATTTGAAATAGTTAAAAACAATTAGTTGAATTGAAAGATAAAATAGCCCTTAGGTGTTTCCACGAACAATTATACGGATTACTGGTTCAATTACGATCCTTACATTCTAACCTTTATGGAATTAGTTAGACATGATAAAGTAAAGATTCTTTTTATAGTTTTTCATAAAAGTAATTTAGTGCGAGTGCGGAAAGTAAATGAATTTAGTGCGAGTGCGAGAAATAAAGGAATTAAAAGCGAGTGCGAGAAATAAAGTAATTTAAAGCGAGTGCGGGTAATAAATAAAAGTAAAGCGAGTGCAGGAAATAAATAAAGTAAAGTGCGAGTGCGGATAATAAATAAAGTAAAGCAGTGCGAGAAATAAATGAAAGTAAAGCAATGCAGAAATAAATAAAGTAAAATACGAACTTGAATTAAAATGGCGGCAGGATTAACTTCCTCCAGAGTGCTCCAAAACTCGATCACACAGACAGATTACAGACTCGATCACTCGATTGCAGAAACACCCCGATGTGGAATGGTAACTGCTTTATAACTGATATATGCCAAGAGAAATCTAATTCTGGATGAAGAAAAACGAAAATCTAAAGTCATATTTATAGGAAAACTAAAAGCATGAAAAGACTGGGATGCCCCTCCACTAAAAAGTGGAGGTTACTGAAATTTGCCTTGTGGCGCCCGCCACAAGGTCATGGCGCCCGCCATGGTGCCTACAGGGGATTGGAGAGTGGGGATCACGGGTCTTGGAGGTTTAGGAGTGGTCTTGAGACGTGTCCACGTCATGGCTAACCCCATGGCGCCCGCCACGGTGGGTGCCGTAAGTGCAAAACGCTGAATTTCTAGGTTTACGTCCGTTTTCACTCCTTTTTCGCTCCTTTTCCCGATTCAAGCCCCGATTATTATAAAAACCTGAAAACATAAGAAAACAAAGTAATAACATAACAAAACAACAATAAAAGCTAAGAATGCATGCGAAATCGGAGTCAGAAACACGGTGAATTTTAGTGTGATCAAATTCTCCCACACTTAAACCTTTGCTTGTCCTCAAGCAAACATTAAAGCTTAAGAAAATATGGTGTCAACACTTGTCTTTGGGCTAAAGGGCTTCTAAGTTCAAGTCAGGATGCAGTGACAGATACTAACTAAGTGAACCAAGGGTACCATAGTAACACAAACACAAACTTCAATCCTATATTAACCACTCCATATCATCCCACGATACCTAGGCCTATCTTCTCATCTTTTTGTGTCCTTTTCATTCAGGCGCAATCACATTAAGCCCGTTATCCGTACATGCTTCATAGTAGAGTGACCGGTTAGTGATTTTGATCCATAACATAAGGTTTCTGGCACATAAGCATGTGTAAACCTGTTTTATTTGACCTAATTGTAGCTGTGGGGGATCGGATCGTAATCCGCCCTACCAAGTTCAGTGCCAGATACCTCTGAACCAACTAACAATAGGTGACTTGCAATTTTTTTTTTTTTTTGTGGCAAAATTTTTTTCTTCTCTTTTTTCGGTTTAAATGACTTTGTGAGGGTCACCTATACCAGAGTTTGCCTTTTTTTCTTCTTTTTTTTTATTAGCACTGGATCATTCACTTATGTTCATCGGCCCCCTACGTAGAGCATGCTTAGGCCGGAGCTGACTGCTAAAATAAACTACTTAGGACAATTTTTTAAATGATAATAAAGGCCATGGTGGTGGGGTTTAGGAGTGATTCCTATATTCAAGAGGTCTATGGTGCTAAAATGGTTCTGATGTTTCAAAAAGTTGACCTAAGTCACCACATCCTAATCTAAACCTGTCTCAAAGCCCAAAAAACATGTGAAACAACATTATTTTCTTTTTAAAATTTTTCTGGTAAGGCTAAGGAAATGGGAAAAAATGAAGATGAACTAAAAATACACTATACTGGTGACTCGTCAGACTCATGCATTATCTAAGAAAAATAAATTACTGAAAAGGGAAATAACTGAAAGGAAATAATTAACTAAAAAGGGAAATGACAGAAAGCAATAAAATCCCCTCCCACACTTAAATCGAACATTGTCCCCAATGTTTCGAAATAAGATAAGGGGGGTAACCTGAAAAAGACTACTGAGGAGGGGCACTGGTGCCCTCGCCGTCCTGCTGTGATGGTCTAGAACGACGGGATCTACTACGATGCTGGTCCCTCCGGTCGAGTCGTGCTGATAAAGCAGCCTGAGCACTTCGGACCTCTCGAAGGTTACCTAAGATGGAACCCTGAGTGGCCTCTACAAGCTGGTAGTGTCGGCTGTTGAACTCTCTCTGACGGTTCTGCTCTAATGAAATATCGTTCAAGGTACGACAAACGTTGCTATAAGCACGATCCGAAACCAATCGCGATTGTTGCATGAAGCTCATGTTGTCCGTCAGCTGTTGTGAAATAGTAGAGAGAAGGCCATCACGCCTTTCTTCTCTAGCTGTCATATCACGCCACATCTCCTCGGTGACAAAGAATCCAGGAGCAGTACCTGCAACAGGGTTAGAGGAAGATGGTGCAGTGTGTGACTGTGAAGGACGATGGGGGGACATGTGAGGGATGGGAGACTGCTCTCTCCGATCATACTCTTCATCAGTGTCATGTGCCTCCCCATCGGGAATATTAGGAGGAAGTGGACCCAAAACACGTGGAGCATTAAGATCATAGGTCCAGTTCCTTTCATCACGTACATCAGTACGTCTACTGCATGGTAAAGCAACAGATGGGATAGCTACCCCATGAACCATCAACTCATAACCACCTTCTCTCCTCGTTCGGCACAATTTCATGTCTTTCATAAATTTTAAATTAATTGTGCGAGGAGGTAGTGGTTCAAGTGTAGCTATCTCATTGTTAAGGCCAAGAGCCCGAGCAATAGACGTAACAAGCCCTCCAAAAACAATCGGTCCTATTTTATTAATAAATAAAGTCATGTGGGCAAGAATAAACGGGACCGGATTGATGTGGGTTCTAGTGAGGCATCCTTGCAAAAATAGGAGTTCACGAGCATTTACCTTGTTTGGACTTTCCCGGCCAAAAATAGTACATGCCAAAAGAAGTCTAAAAACTCTTATGGTCGGGTTGTGAATGGTCGACGCAAGTATCCCTTCAAAAGAATTAATTGAAGTACTTGAAAGCCTTTGCCAGAAGGTAAATACCTCGGCCGACCATTCCGCATCCAAAGGTGCCTCACAAATTGCACCTTCCCTATGAGGGATTCCTAACAAACCTGCTAGATCGTCGGTACTGAATTCATACTCAATTCCAAACAGTCTAAAAATAACAGTACCGACAGTGCTAGCAGTGTTAGGACTGACAGTGTATATCAAAGAACTCAAAAACTCAGTTGTCAGTTTCTCATAGGTAGGTTCCTGATTAATGAAAATATTATGCAAGCCTAGAAATTCTAATAAATTAAAAACACTATGATAAATACCCAAAGCATACAGACAGTTATCATCGACGTACCTAGTCGAGAGAATTTCTCGACTCTGAAGCCTCTGAATAATTTTCCGTTGCCTATCGCCCGGTCTTCCATCACGAAGAAGAAATTCGTTGAACTCCATTGTTGATAGCTCCTTAGGTAGTGAAAATGGTAGAAAAGTGGTTTATGAGGGGAATGATAAAGTTTTGATTTTTTTGGTTTTTTGATGGATGAAAATGGAAATGGATGTTGGATATGTTTTATGGATGAAGGGTATTTTGGAAATGGGGGAGCTTTAATGGGGTTCAAGGAGGTTTTGGAAGGTTGTAAAAATGGGTTTTTGGTGAAGAAAGGGATGAAAATGGTGGAAAATGAAGGTCTGCCCCGTATTTGTTGTTGATACGGCGTGGCGCCCGCCACAGGGCCTATGGCGCCCGCCACAAGGCCAATTCCTGGGCCTTGGGTTTTCGGATCCTCCTTTTGGGCCTTCCTTGCACCTTTGGTCTTCTGGGGGTCTGGATAGCGTTTTCTTCTTCTTTTCAAGGCATGAGGCTTGCATATTTTTTTTGTGAAGACAAAAGTGAAAATATTTTTGTCTTATATTTTTTTTCTTTGCACGACAAAAATTAAAAATCAAAAAAGAAAAAGAAAAATTAACATTAGTGCATAATACGTATATATATGAGGAATTCAAAGTACATGAAAATATAAAAGCTGCAATAAAGTAATATATGTCTGGAAATGCAATAAATAAAATAAAGCATATAAAAGGAAAGTAAATACTAGGGTAGCGCTGTCAGTGTAGAATGAGTCATGTGGTAGGCTTATTTTCCTGGCTTGATCCACGAATCCCAGCTATCTCCCTCCGAAGCTCTTCAATCGCCTGATATAGAGCATCGGCCTCTGAGGCATGAGTGAGATCAGAAACCTGCATCTGTAACTCCAAGTCTGCCACTTCCTGCTTGAGCAGGGCAGTCTCCTTACGGAGCTCATAAATCTGTGTTTGTAGGTCAGGTGGCTGCAGAGACATATTGTTAGACATAACAGTGATTCGGGGAGTAAGAGGTGTAGGAGTGTACTTAGCGGCGGGAGGCGATTTCGGCTCTTCGACAGTTTCTCCATAACCCTCTAGAGCATAACTCCAATTTTCAGGATCATGGACACTGGTCATCAGCTGATCTGGTAATGTAAAATAGTGTATCGCTTCGCTGTCGATCAGCAATCTATATGTTGGGCTCAAAAGAAGCCCTCCTCATCAGTCCTCTATCAAGACAAAAATCAATATCCAGGGTGGTGTAGCAGCAGAAGGTCCTGAGGTGCAATAACTTGCGAGACAAACCCAATGCAGTAGCTATCTGTGTAACAATCCCACCGATATGTATGATGCCTACTGATGATCTGGAAACACTAGCAAGGCCCTTTAACAGAAAGTTGCCACAAGCAACAGGGCGAGACTGAGTCGCACAAAACAGTAGGAAAATCTCCTCTTCACTTAGCAGCGTCTCTGTATCGGGTAAACCTAGGAAATAATGTGCTAGAATCATCTGGAAGTACCTCAATGCAGGGTTGTGGATTACCTGAGAAAACTGGGTAGAAGGATCTTGGCTTCCTCCACCAGATATTTTAGTCCAAAACTTTTCCACTTCTCTGCTCATAAAATACCCCATCGGAGTCTCTGGAATAGCATCAGGAGTAGTCTGGAAACCTAGCAAATCACCAAACTCTTTGTGAGAGAATGAGTAGTCAATCCCGAACAACCTGAAAACAGCGAGTCCATCGGGTCCAGCCCAAGGGTCATGATGAAACGAGCTGAGGAACTCAAGAGTCAAGTTCCTATAAGTGTTGTTCCTGTAGTCAAACTGTCCCCAGTAGAGTTGATGGCATAAAAATCTGACGCTTGGCTCTATCCCCAAGGCATCCATGCAGTCATGGTCAGGGTACCTAGTAGGAGCCATAGGGAGTCTCATGTGGACATGGTAACGCTCTCTCTGTGCATCGTCTCTAAAGGCCACGTGCATGTCGTCAGGGTTCTGCATTCTGTACAAGGTTAGCAAACAAGTCCTGAAAGCACATAAAACATTCAATCGTTAGTCCTGACATAATAATAATAATATAAACAAATTGAAATAAAGTAAAAATAAATAAAAAGTACATAAATAAGAAAAACCATGGGTTGCCTCCCATGCAGCGCTTGTTTAACGTCATTAGCTCGACGACCGATATTTAAACATCATTGGAAGGATATGGTGGATCACTCAGAGTATGGCAGGTGTATGTTGTTGGGATGTCACCTCCTTCGTAGGGCTTCAACCTCTGTCCATTGACGATGAACGGTTTACATGTCTGGTTCTTGATTTCAATAGCACCGGATCTTAGGATCTTAGATACTTCGAAAGGGCCAGTCCATCTCGAACGAAGTTTACCTGGAAATAGTCGTAACCTAGAATCGAACAGGAGAACATGATCGCCTATTTTGAAGTCTCTTCTTATGATTCTTTTGTCATGCCAAGCTTTTGTTCTTTCTTTGTATATGATGGCATTTTTGTAGGCAGATTGTCTGAGCTCTTCTAATTTGTGGATATCAAGGATACGTTTCTCACCAGCAGTCAAGTAATCCAAATTCAAAGTTTTGATGGCCCAATAGGCCTTATGCTCCAATTCAAATGGTAAGTGACATGATTTTCCATAGACCAGTTGATAAGGGGTTGTTCCTATAGGAGTTTTGAAAGCGGTTCTATAGGCCCATAATGCTTCTTGAAGTTTCTGTGACCAATCCTTTCTAGATATAGAGACGGTCTTCTCGAGGATTTGTTTTATCTCCCTATTAGATACTTCCACTTGTCCATTGGTCTGTGGGTGGTATGGTGTTGCTACTCTATGCTTAACTCCATACTTGCTTAAAAGTTTATCAAATATTCTCGATATGAAGTGTGACCCTCCATCACTTATGACTAAACGGGGTGTTCCAAACCTGGGAAATATATAATTTTTGAATAATTTGATGACCACTCTGGTGTCGTTTGTGGGTGCGGCGATAGCTTCAATCCATTTAGACACGTAGTCAACTGCTACTAAGATGTACTGATTTCCAAAAGATGGTGGGAACGGTCCCATAAAGTCTATACCCCATACGTCGAAGAGTTCTACTTCTTGGATATTTCTTAACGGCATTTCATTACGTCTTGAAATATTTCCTGTGCGTTGGAATCTATCACACTTGACAATGAAAGCATGGACATCACGCCACATAGTAGGCCAGAATAGGCCAGCTTGAAGAATCTTGGCGTAGGTCTTAGATGTGCTTGCATGTCCACCATAGGGTGCAGAGTGACAATGCTCAATTATATTATTTACCTCTTCTTCTGGAACACAACGGCGGAAAATGCCATCTTTACCTCTCTTGAAAAGAAACGGTTCGTCCCAATAGAAGTTTCTCACATCACTGTAGAACTTCTTCTTCCGGTGGTAGTTTAGATCAGGGGGTATGATGTCAGCGGCTAGGTAATTAACAAAGTCTGCATACCAAGGTACATTGCTTATAGCTAAGGATTTATGAAAATGCTCATGAGGGTCTGGGTTATCATCTTCAATAGTTTCTAGTTGGGCTATCAGTCTATCATAGGCAAAATCGTCATTTATGGGTACTGAATCAGGTTTCAGGTATTCTAGCCTAGATAGGTGATCAGCTACCATATTATCAGTGCCTTTCTTATCACGGATATCCAAATCAAACTCTTGCAGTAATAGAATCCATCGAAGTAACCTAGGCTTGGCATCCTTTTTGCTTAGTAAGTAACGAATGGCAGCATGGTCGGTGTAAACTATAATCTTGGCTCCTACTAGATAAGATCTAAATTTGTCTATTGCAAAAACTACAGCTAGGAGCTCTTTTTCGGTTGTTGCGTAGTTGAGCTGTGCAGCGTCTAGGGTTCTACTGGCATAATAAATTACATGTAACTTCTTATCTTTTCTTTGACCTAGAACGGCTCCAACAGCATAATCACTGGCGTCACACATTATCTCAAACGGTTCTGACCAATCAGGGGGTTTCATTATAGGTGCTGAAATCAGAGCTTGCTTCAGAAGATTAAATGCTTCAGTACATTTTTCATCGAAGACGAATTCAACATCTTTCATCAAAAGACCAGTTAAGGGCTTTGTTATTTTGGAGAAATCCTTGATAAAACGTCGGTAAAATCCGGCATGTCCAAGAAAACTTCTTATCTCCCTGATAGTCTTCGGCGGTTTTAGATTCTCTATGACTTCTATTTTTGCTTTATCTACCTCTATACCTTTTTCGGAAACTATATGTCCTAAAACAATCCCTTTGGTGACCATGAAATGACATTTTTCCCAATTTAGCACAAGGTTTACCTCCACACATCTCTCCAGGATTTTATCAAGGTTGACAAGACAATTTTTGAAATCTGATCCACAAACTGAGAAATCGTCCATAAATACTTCCATGATCCCATCTAAATAATCAGCAAAGATAGACATCATGCAGCGTTGGAAAGTTGCAGGAGCATTACAAAGTCCAAAAGGCATTCTTCTATAGGCAAAAGTTCCAACTGGGCATGTAAAGGTAGTTTTTTCTTAATCTTCGGGGTGAATATGTATTTGGAAGAATCCTGAATATCCATCTAAGTAACAAAAGTAAGAGTGTCTGGCTAGGCGCTCCAACATTTGGTCTATGAATGGTAATGGGAAATGGTCCTTCCTAGTTGCTTTATTTAATTTTCTATAATCTATGCACATACGCCAACCTCCATCGGTTCTTTTTGCTACAGGTTCGCCCTTCTCGTTTTGCACGACTGTGATGCCTCCCTTTTTAGGTACTACATGCACAGGACTCACCCATTTACTGTCCGAGATCTGATATATTATACCTGCCTCTAGTAACTTAAGAACTTCAGTCTTAACTACAGTACTCATTATAGGATTTATTCTTCGTTGGTGTTCTCTGGAAGGTTTTGAATCTTCTTCAAGCAAAATCCGATGCATGCATACGAATGGGCTTATTCCTTTTAGATCAGAGATCTTATATCCTAAGGCTGAGGGGTGCCTACGTAAAACTTCTAATAATTGATCGGTTTCTTCTTGGTTTAAGGTAGCACTGACTATAACTGGACGGTTCATATCTTCATCGAGAAATTCATATCTCAGGTTTTTAGGCAGTTCCTTAAGTTTTACGGTCGGTTTCATAGGGCAAGGCATAGGATCTGGGGTAAGAGATAAACATTCGTGAAGGTTATCATCAATGTAGGGTCTTTTATAATTGTCATCTTCCAAAATAAGGGTTGATGGCAATTTTATAGATTCATTTTCTTCTTCTTGTTCTAATTCCCTAATGCATTCTTCGATGATATCTAAGGCATAACAAGCATCTCCTATTACAGGTGCCATAAGAAATTTTGAAAGTATAAATTCTATCTTCTCGTCACCTACCTCAAAAGTTAGTTTTCCTTTTTTAACATCTATTACGGCTCCAGCAGTCGATAAGAATGGTCTACCTAGGAGAATTGGTATGTCGTCATCTTCTTTAATGTCCATGACAACAAAATCAGTAGGTATAAACAGCTGACCTATCCTAACAGGGACGTCTTCAAGTATGCCTATAGGGTATTTAACGGATCTATCGGCTAATTGAAGTGACATCTTAGTAGGTTGTAATTCTCCTAAGTTTAATCTCTCACAAACTGCTAAAGGCATTAAGCTCACACTAGCTCCTAAGTCTAGAAAAGCCTTTTCGATGACATGATTTCCCAAAATACAAGGAATGGAAAAATTTCCGGGATCTTTATCTTTCTTTGCTAACCTATTTTCGGAAATAGAATTACATTCCACGGGTTTCGGATCTTCAAGTCTACGTTTATTCGTAAGAATGTCTTTGAGAAACTTAGCGTAAGAAGGTATTTGGGTGATGGCTTCTGTAAAGGGGATTTCTACGTGAAGTTTTTCTATAACCTTAACGAATTTTTGATATTGATTATCGATTTGGGTTTTCTTTAATCTTTGAGGGTATGGTATTGGTGGTTTGTATGGCGGTGGTGGTACATAGGTTTTATTTTTAGGTTCTTCTCCTTTTTCTTGACTTTCCGGGGTTTCAGACTTCTCTGGTTCCTTCTCCTCACTCCTCTCAGAAGTTTCGGGCTCACTCAATCTAGGGTTTAAAGGTTCTTTATAAGCGGTTCCACTTCGTAGAGTAATGGCATTTGCTTGCCCTTTCGGGTTTTGTTGAGGTTGTCCAGGGAACTGTCCTCCAGGTGTAGTCTGTGGGGCTTGGTTTAACGCTACCTGAGAGATCTGGGTTTCAAGCATCTTATTATGAGTAATGATTTGATCAACCTTGGTTCCTAACTGGGTAATTAGTTCGTTAACATGGATGTTTTGGTTCATGAACTCTTTGTTTTGTTGTTTTTGAGCAACGATAAAATCTTTTACAACTTCCTCAAAGCTCGGGCTTGGTGGTACAGGTTGCATAGGTTGATTTGTTCTTGGGGCTTGGTAACCTTGTTGTCTCGGAGGTGCGGTATTTTGAATAGGGTTATTATTTTTGTAGGAGAAGTTTGGGTGATTCCTCCATCCAGGGTTATATGTGTTTGAAAATGGGTTCCCTTGGGTATAGTTCACTTGCTCAGTGTTGGTTTCATTCAACAGATTGCATTCGGCGGATTGGTGTCCTTGCGTTCCACATATCTCACAATTCGGCGAAACTGCGGCTACAGTATTCGGAGTTGTACACATATGTTCGACTCTAAGGGCCAACGCGTCCATTTTAGCCTGCATCATGTCTATAGAGCTTAGCTCATGTATTCCTCCTTGGGCTTCCTTCTTTTCCACTGTCGCTCGTTCTACTCCCCATGATTGATGGTTTTGGGCCATATCCTCGATAAGGGCACTAGCTTCAGGGTAAGGTTTGTTCATCAGTGCGCCACCAGCGGCAGCGTCGATGGTCATTTTAGTGTTATAATGAAGTCCATTATAGAAGGTTTGGATGATTAGCCAATTCTCTAAGCCATGATGTGGGCATGCTCTTAATAATTCTTTATATCTCTCCCAGGCTTCGAACAACGACTCTCCTTGGTGTTGGGTAAATCTAGTTATTAAGTTTCGAAGAAGAGCGGTCTTACTTGGGGGAAAATATCTAGCAAGGAAAACTTTCCTAAGGTCATCCCAAGTTGTTATAGAATTGGGTGGAAGGGAATCTAACCATGATAGAGCCTTATCTCTGAGGGAAAAGGGAAATAATCTTAAGCGTATCGCCTCAGGAGAAGCTCCATTGGTTTTAAAGGTGTCTGCTAACTGAAGAAAGTTTTTTAAATGTTGGTTCGGGTTATCAGTAGCGAGACCTGCGAATTGTCTCTGTTGCACTAGTTGCAGCAGGGATGGTTTAAGTTCAAAATTATTGGCTGGGATAGCGGGGTTTACTATACTGGAACTAGGTTCCTCGTTTGATGGTTGGGCGAAGTCCTTAAGAGGTCTTCGGTTTTGATCTTCGGCCATAGCTCTCCTATTCCTATGGAAAAACAAACGTGCGCGAGCGTAACGTTCAGGTTCAGCTAGAGGGTCTACTAAACTTCCGGCACTGCGAGTCTTTCGCATTGACCGGTGGGTAACAACCTTAGTCTAAACGGTATAACTACAGGGTAATGAAATTTGACGAAATTGGTCCCCGGCAACGGCGCCAAAAACTTGATGCGTGTTTTTCGCAAGTGTACGAACACGTCAGAGTAATATAAAAGATTGTCGAATCCACAGAGACCAAGTGTCAATCTATCGTACCTGTTGTTATGGTGTGTATCTAAGGCAACTAATTTTAAGGGTTTTAGTAAGGGTGCAATGGTAAATAAAATAATAATTTTAAATAATAAATAAAAGACAGGCTCGAATGTAATTCATGTAATCAATGATAATCCAGTACTTGTTAATGGAACTACTTATGGGCAATATTTTCTCCTTTGAAAAGAACTAATTTAACAGGAACTGTCGCTTTCGCGTATTCAGAACCGAGTTGTACTCTCTAATCAACCCCTCCTATTGTCACGGATAAAAAGGTGCGTACTGCGTTAGAGTAGTAAACCTATTTTTAAGAAATGTAGTATCTTAACTAAGTTGAAAAGTATTTTAACCTGGACTTCTTAGCAAAAAGAGGTTCTTATGAACCAGACTCTAAACTTCATAACGCGTCCGAAAATCGTTTTAAAATCTCTTTTCTTTTTAATCTAAAAACTCCTAATGAACTAGACAAAGCGCTTTTGGCTGTATTTGAAATAGTTAAAAACAATTAGTTGAATTGAAAGATAAAATAGCCCTTAGGTGTTTCCACGAACAATTATACGGATTACTGGTTCAATTACGATCCTTACATTCTAACCTTTATGGAATTAGTTAGACATGATAAAGTAAAGATTCTTTTTATAGTTTTTCATAAAAGTAATTTAGTGCGAGTGCGGAAAGTAAATGAATTTAGTGCGAGTGCGAGAAATAAAGGAATTAAAAGCGAGTGCGAGAAATAAAGTAATTTAAAGCGAGTGCGGGTAATAAACGAAAGTAAAACGAGTGCAGGAAATAAATAAAGTAAAGTGCGAGTGCGGATAATAAATAAAGTAAAGCAGTGCGAGAAATAAATGAAAGTAAAGCAATGCAGAAATAAATAAAGTAAAATACGAACTTGAATTAAAATGGCGGCAGGATTAACTTCCTCCAGAGTGCTCCAAAACTCGATCACACAGACAGATTACAGACTCGATCACTCGATTGTAGAAACACCCCGATGTGGAATGGTAACTGCTTTATAACTGATATATGCCTAGAGAAATCTAATTCTGGATGAAGAAAAACGAAAATCTAAAGTCCTATTTATAGGAAAACTAAAAGCATGAAAAGACTGGGATGCCCATCCACTAAAAAGTGGAGGTTACTGAAATTTGCCTTGTGGCGCCCGCCACAAGGTCATGACGCCCGCCATGGTGCCTACAGGGGATTGGAGAGTGGGGATCATGGGTCTTGGAGGTTGAGGAGTGGTCTTGAGACGTGGCCACGTCATGGCTAACCCCATGGTGCCCGCCACGGTGGGTGCCGTAAGTGCAAAACGCTGAATTTCTAGGTTTACGTCCGTTTTCACTCCTTTTTCGTTCCTTTTCCCGATTCAAGCCCCGATTATTATAAAAACCTGAAAACATAAGAAAACAAAGTAATAACATAACAAAACAACAATAAAAGCTAAGAATGCATGCGAAATCGGAGTCAGAAACACGGTGAATTTTAGTGTGATCAATAAACAACGGCCCAAAGTCATGATAGGGTACTTGGGAAGATAAACAACGGCCCAAGGTAAGGGTATAACTTTTGGGAAGATAAACAACGGCCCAAAGTCATGATAGGGTACTTGGTAAGATAAACAACGGCCCAAGGTAAGGGTATAACTTTTGGGAAGATAAACAACGGCCCAAAGTCATGATAGGGTACTTGGGAAGATAAACAACGGCCCAAGGTAAGGGTATAACTTTTGGGAAGATAAACAACGGCCCAAAGTCATGATAGGGTACTTGGGAAGATAAAAAACGGCCCAAGGTAAGGGTATAACTTTTGGGAAGATAAACAACGGCCCAAAGTCATGATAGGGTACTTGGGAAGATAAACAACGGCCCAAGGTAAGGGTATAACTTTTGGGAAGATAAACAACGGCCCAAAGTCATGATAGCTTTCAGGAGGATAAACAACGTCCCGAGGTATAAGTTGTTGATATTGTTTTACCTGCATATAACTATCCTGCAAGGAAAATATTAGTTTATGCATTATGTATGCATGCATAGTATGACGCACTTAAGTAATGTATTATGTACTTATGGATATGTATATTATGGTATGATGTAGATGATGTATGTATGAATAATGCAGCCTGAAGCGTCCGAGTATCTTCGTATAACAACTGCTGGCTAGGGAAAATAAATCCCGATTTGGTACTGAAGAATATGAGGAACTCGTTCCCGTCTCGTTTGATAATATAGTGAAGAATATGAAGAACTCGTTCCCGTCTTGTTTGATAATATAGTGAAGAATATGAAGAACTCGTTCCCGTCTTGTTTGATAATATAGTATTCATAAACCTCCCGTCTTCGTTCGATAGTAAGGTATCCATAACCTCCCGTCTTCGTTCGATAGTAAGGTATCCATAACCTCCCGTCTTCGTTCGTCGTACTCCTATTGAAAGAATAAATTCCCGATTATCCTTCTGAGGATAAAAGAGATGGATATAAATTCCAGGGGAGATGTGACTCGAAGTATTTATGAAGATGGATTTGCCCTACTGGGGGATTTGTAGCTGTCTGGTGG
This sequence comes from Lathyrus aphaca, assembly GCA_963966055.1. Taxonomy (NCBI): domain Eukaryota; kingdom Viridiplantae; phylum Streptophyta; class Magnoliopsida; order Fabales; family Fabaceae; genus Lathyrus; species Lathyrus aphaca. Next base: position 115,253,202 of record OZ014524.1, on the reverse strand, counting down.
GGATGAACCGGCGAAGCTTCATTGAATTCCTTCCCTCGTTCGTCTTTAGTAAATACTATTACTGTATTTCATGCATTTCTGGTAAACATCAATCATATTCAAAAGCATACATACATTCAAACACAACCAATGGACGTTTCGCTTATGTAAATAGGGTAAAAGTAAATCTGGATTCAGAAGGGAAAAGTAAAGCTGAACTTGAAAACAGAATCGTTTCAACTTCGAGAGTGCATAACCAATTGGATTTAGAGCTCCTGAGATTCTTAACTTTCCTGAATATCTTCCCAGAAATCCTCATAGCTGGATCTGAAGACATGATACTGACACCATCTGATACTACTGGCGTAGACAATTAATTTCCACCATAGCTTCTGCTGAGAATCCAATATCAAGGTAATACAATGAGAAGAATGTGTCTTCAAATTGTGATGGACTATATATGCTCCGGGTATTAGATTTGAAAAGAGAGCATTTCCCCTTGGTTGAGGATGAATTGTCCCATAGTGGAAATATCTGAATGTAGTTACCTCAAGAGAAATAAGCAGAATGCCCCACAATAATATGCCCTTGACATCATGAACTTTGTAATGTTACCCTTGGTAATTCAAATATATGAGGAGAGCTGCCCCTGGCTATTAAGAATTGTTGAATCTGGACCCGATTGCCCCGAATGAATTGAACAGTAACTTGGTATGCCCCCTTGATTAGGAAACAGTGACTATGCCCCTGGCATTATGAACTCTGTAATGTTACCCTTAGTAACTTAGATAGATGAGAAGATCTTCCCCTGGCTACTTAAACATAGTTGAATCCTGCCCTGACTGCCCCAAATGAGTTAGGCAGTATCATGGCCTGCCCCCTTGATTGGGAGATAATGACTATGCCCCTTTGTATACATGGACTTTGATCCAGGAAGCAACTTTGTTTATCGGAAGGACTTTGAACATTCATCCTGTAAGTTTCTCTATTTATCAAACACTCAAGTATATGCAAACAAATATATTCAAAAATGCAATTCTTATGTCTGTCTTGAAGTTTTGAAAAAGAGTTATTTTAGAAAAACAATTTTTGTGAAAACTGTGATATTAACTCAAGTTTTATAATAAGCCCTAAAGGAGTCAGGATACCTTTTTGTAGCAGTACGCTTTCGAACTAACCATGCTTCAGTTAGGACTTTTAAAGGGTTGTAACGTGGCATGGTTCACGGTTTAAGAAAAAAAATATAAAGGCTCAAATTTTATTTGTACCCAACCCAATCTCCATGATGTTCTTCAGCCCTATACTCAGTTAACTTATGCATTGAGGTTCAAAGGAGTTTGGAATTGTAACACTAACATTTATGATGGTTCAGAAACCAAAAATTTATTTGAACATTCAGTCATCTTTCTTTGTTGAGGATTCATAGTGACGTCTTTTTCTTTTGACTTTGTTATATCTTCTTTTTGCCTAAACTGTTTATTTCAAGGTTACAGTCAGCGAGATGTCTTAATTTTTTATTAAGTCTCCTTCATAGGTTTTGACTTATTAGTGGGTTTTTCTTTTGCTGGATATTGACCGTCATGTTTAATGATTACAGAGAACCATCATTAGTTGTGTACAACACAAATAATTGGCATATTTGAGTTAACCGAGTAACTACCCTGCCCCGGGTTATGAATAAGGGTTTTAATTTGTGCGAGAATAAAAACTCCTACTTCATAGGCTCAAAAGGGTTGACTAGGGATTAACTTCCTTATATCTCCATTGTTTAGGAATTGAAACAATGCCTGTACATCGTCAGCATAGTCTGTTCAAAAGCATACTGCATAAGATTATGGTATTGTTTTCGTCATCCTCCCTCTATAGGCTTATAGCTTTATCAGGAGTTAAATATCACAAAATAGAAATATGAAGCATAGTTTTAAATATAGTGAAACAAATGGATTAATTCAAGACAAACATATGCAATGCATTAATGAAAACAAACGTTTGACATAATAGTAAGTGTTTAAAATAAAAGAAATTACAAATGAAAATTCAAATGTTGTCCCATCCAGTTGGCTGAATGTCTTCAATTGCAATCTGTGAACTTTCAGGAGCAGTATATTTCACCATGAAATCAAATTTACCATTTGGATGTCCCAAGGTGCCCCATATCTCAACAGGAATAGGTAGGCATTCTTTCTTGCTACTTTGGGCAATTTGTCTTGCAGCTTTGACGTTTGATGGACGATAGTAGAATTCAATTTGACCTTCTGGTGTAACCTCGAGGATTCCTTCGTCAGTTAGGTCTTGAATCTTATTCTTTAGTGCCCAACAATTATTATTGTCGTGTCCGGGATTGTCGGAGTGATACTCACACCTTGCCTTGGGATTATAGTGAGGAGAGGAAGTATTAGGATTTGGAGGAGGACTTTTCAAAGAAATTAGCTTCATCTCCAACAAGCATTGCAGAACTTGTGACATTGGAGTGCTGAATTTGATAAATTGCCTTCTACATTCCTTGTGTTGAGGTGGATTAACCTTATCAGGTCTTTTTTCTTCAACTAAAGAACAATCAGTGGCAACCTGTCTCTTACCTTCGTTTATCCTCCTCTTCCTTTCAACCAAGTCGGCTTGTTTCAATGGAGGTTGACTGATGATTAGATTCCCAACTCTGTTATGCCGAAGCTTATTGACAAAGGTTCTCAGCTCTTCTTGCCCCTGGGCCAAACTCTGGATAAGAGCCATTTGGCCATTCATCTGAATCCTCATCTCTGCTATCTCAGCTTGTAGTTGTTTCAGCTGATCATCTTTGTTGTCCTCAGGATTCTTCTTCTTCATGTCCTTAGAGAGGAGTGCTTTCAACTCTTCTTGCCCCTTGGACAAATTCAGAATCACTTCTTGAAACTGAGCATTATGAGCTTGAAGATCTTTGACAGACTGTTCGAGAGCCATTTCTGCTCAAAATAAACAGCGAGAAGATAAGATACCTGTTCATAAGAAACCTGTGATGCAATGACATGGTATGTAAATGCATATGCAATGTTTTCAAGGACCGCGGGATTTAAATTTGTTTAAACAACCAGAAAGTAAAATTTTATTAGTAATCAATAAACTTGTTTGCCTCTTAGGCTTACAAAAAAATGAAATGAATACAAAGATGGGGTTTTAAGTCTCCCATGGACGTTTCCTCTTTGTGTTAAGGTATGAGTTGAGATTCCGCTCCTCGTAAAGTTGTCTTGTCAGTTCCAGGATTCTTTTTTAACTAGCTTTGAAATGAGTCTCAAAAGTATCTCTTTGCTCCTTCAACTGGATCCAGGATTTCTGCAATTCTTCCAGGTTAGTGGGCATGTCTGGATGAAGGATGGTATAAGGAGTATCTCCTTCAGCAACAGGCTCCATAGTAACTGGCAAGATAGCAAAATATGGCATCATAAGAGTCTGAGCACGTGATCGCACCCATCTGAGATAAGGTTCCATAGGAATAGTGTACTTGGGTTCCAGAGTCTTGCTGTCAACCTTGTTCACTTTACCCCATGCTCGTATGAACCTTTGACGGTAACCTTAAGATCGTTGTCGTAGTCGAACACAAGGCCTTAAATCAACATGTCATGAGGACCATCACTCTGAGCGTAACCAAACTGACGTAAAGCTAAGGAAGGGTTGTAAGTAATGCCCCCTCTTATGCCAAGGAGTGGCACATTAGGGAAATCCCCACAACGGTCAATGATAATAACATTATCCATAGACCTAGAGCACCGATGAATATCTGAATGAGAAAGTGACATAATCCTCTTGGACCACCTGAACCCTTGTTCATTCTTCATCACTGATCGAGGAAGGTGAGAAGTAAACCACCAAGACAATAGAGGTATACAACACATCAGAGTTCCTCGTGCCTTTGTAGTACGGGTATGAAGAGAGTGTAAGATGTCTCCAAGCAATGTAGGCACTGGGTTATGAGTTAGAAATATGTTGATGGCGTGTACGTCTATGAACTGATCTGGATTGGGGAACAACACTAAGCCATAAATCAACAAGGCCAAGCTCTCCTCAAAAGCATCATAACTCATAGCCTTCAAGAACACTTTAGCCTTCTCTATCAACACCTTAGCAAGAATACCCTTAACTCCGCTTCTCGTTTCTAGAACAATGTCTGACTTCTTTAGATGTAGAGCTGCAGCAATGACTTCAGGTTTAGGCTCTTTTTCCAAGCCCGTGAAGGGTTTCTGATCAAGGACAGATATACCCAGAAGTTTAGAGAACTCTTCCATTGTAGGAACTAGCTGATAGTCGGGGAATGTGAAGCAATGATGTTTAGGATCAAAGAACTGAAACAGAACACTCATCATGTCTTCATTGAACCCTGAAGTGACTAAATCTAGTAGGTGACCATGTCTTTGGATGAATTGAGAGTTTTCAGAAACTTGAGAGACCAATTCCTTAAGCTTAGGAGGTATCCCTACAAAGTTGATCTGGATAGTGTTCCTACGAGCAGAAGCCATGACCTGCAACAAAGAACAAAGATAAATCCTTTGGTCCTTTAAATGGTTAGTGAAAATGTTATGCTTATGATGCATGATGATGTCATGATGTTATGTTCAATCACAAACATGTGGCACATACAAACAAGTCACACCATAGCCCTAGGTTTGAAGGCTTACATGAGGTTTAAAGGTAAATACCCTCCCCTGAAGTTTAGATGGTTCATCCTATCCTATACAGTAACCGGGTTCTAAGGGATCTCAATATCATTGATCCTTCACAAGGGTGGTTGTTCAATAGGCAACTTACTTGCCAACCAAAACCCTCCAAGTTTAGGATCTCAATGAGCGTAGTATCGAGTATCAACCAACTTCAGTCTTCACCAAAGCCGGTTATCTCACTACTTTCTACAAGGCCAAGATGGGATAACTAGGGTTCTAAAAGTTAGTTAGTGTATTGACAACATATGGCAGCCTCATATTATCCTCAACTTGACTTAAGGAACATAAGCACCAACCAAGAAGTCACACTAACTATGGCCACCAGATCAACCATATCGGTATACGCCGTACAGTTTCCTTGGTCTATTGCCATTTACCTAAGGTACACTAGATCCGGGTTAGGATATTTCACACATGAGAGCACCCAACAGATAAGTATAAAGCAAACAAAGAAAACAAGTTTAAAGTGATCTAATTCCTAAGGGTACCCCTCTTTTATTAAATCCCCAGCAGAGTCGCCAGTTCTGTAACACGGTGGGAGAACTGACTTTAGTTAAATGTTGCGGATAGCAAGAGTCGCCACCGACTTTTATTTTATCCAAAAGGAAAGGACATAAAAGAACAGGAAAGACCTTAAAAAGATTTTGAGTTCGGGGGTAGGTTATACAAAGGGAAGGTGTTAGCACCCTTTATATCCATGGTTATCCATGGGCTCTTAGTTACTTAGCTCACTTTGTTTGTTTTCAAGAGTGTAGTGTGTGATTAGAAAATTTTCTTTAAGTACTTTGTAATGACCCTCGTATGGGTGTATACAAAGCCTAGTTTAGAAATTGTGAGGTGTAAAAGTAATTTTGAAAAGTGTGAGCAAGTAACTATGAGATACCTACCCTATATTAAGTCTTTCGTGTTCTCGTATGTTCTTTCAACGGTAAGACTATCCCTATTATTAAGGAATAGGTAGTCATTACCTTGGATGTTAAGGGACAAGCGTAGGGTCATCGTATGGTCATAGAAAGCAACTTTGAGGGGTGTCTTTAGCAATTCGTAGGGACTATCATCATTTATTCGAAGGGACAAGATCATTATTCCGTAGGCAACCTCGAAGGGACTTGATCTTTTAAACTGTAGGGACTTGATGATTTTTATGAAGGGACTTTGCTTAAGACACCCCTATATTCGAGGGACTTGACCATGTTTAAGGCAACTGAGAGGGGTAACTTAGGAAGTGCAAGATGGCGATCAAAGATCGACTTACGTGTGTGCGTGTATAAGTTCATATATTTATCTTATTTAAATTAATTTTCTAAGTTAATTTTAATTACATTTAAGTTATACACACCCTAAAGTTACTAACCACACAATAAAATATTTACAAAATAAAATAAAGATGTAAAATAAACCTATAAATTATTACAAGGCTTATGGACAAATACATAATAATCGAATAAAAATAATTAATAAAGCAAGAATAATAGATATAATAAAATAAGAAATAAGAAATAATAATAAAGCAATAATAATAAAACAATGATAATAATAATAATAAAGCAAAAATAATAAAGTTAAAATAAATTAAAACATTTAATTAAAAAGAAAAAGTTTAAGTTAGACAAATTAGATTTTTTAGAAGTTATTAGAATTAGTAAAAAAAAAGAAGAGGAAATTAAGTTTAGAGAAAAACAATTAAAGATTATTAAGAAATTTTTTAATTATTTACATTATATGATTATTACTATTATAGTACAATTAAGAAAATAATATTATTAATATACAAAATATAAAGTAAAAGAATTATTAAAATTAAATTAATATTTACAAATTAAATAAATATTATAGAAAACTATTAAACTATTAAGTTAGGAGGTTATTTATAAATTATATACAATATTTTAGAATCATAATTATTTAATTATAAAAAAAAGTCAATTAGATTTTATTTACAACTGTATAAAAGAATGACAAAAAATTTAGAAGTTAAAAGAAGAATTAGAAAATTTTAATTAGAAAATTTGATTATTTGATTAATTACTTACAAAATATAATTATGATAAAAATTATATACAAAATACTATTATTATTATAAGAAAAAGTTTATTGATTAATTAGTCTTTTTCTTAATTAATGATTTAATTACATATTGATTTTCATTCAGTTCTTGGCACGCCCTAAATTACTAACCACGCAGGGAATAATAAAAATAAATAAAGGCAGGAATTTAAAGGCAGAAAATAAAAATTCCTACACTATTACATGGCTGAGGCAATTACATAATTATATGGCGAAAAATTAAACTACACTATTACAAGAGAGGAACAATTACACAGTAAAAATATAATACACATGAATAACATAAAAATGAGCGACAAAGGTTCATAAACTAGGTTGAAGGTTTACAAAAGTTTAGGGTTTTGGTTTATGAAATTTTTTAGAGTTTATCTAAAAAATTAGGTTTTGAAAAAAAATTAAGGTTTAAAAAAAAAGGTTTAGAGAATTAAAAATATTAGGGTTAAAATTAGCAATTTAATCTAAAACCTACATTAAGTGTTATGAGAGAAATAAAATGATTTTTTAAAGGAAAAAGAAAGAAGTTATTATTTTTTTTGTAAAATATTTATTTATTTTATTTAAAAAATATATATATAGAAAACTATATTTTATTTATTAAAAAAAAAATTAATTGAATTAAAATGATAGATAACATATAAAATGTGTAAAAGGAAAAGAAATAGTCAAAATACCTGGGGTGAGATTTGAACCCAGGCCCTAGGCTTTTCCCATGTTGGTCCAGCCTTCTTGCCACCAGGCCACTTGCGCCAGGTCTTAGACATCACACACGCGTATCATTACCACTGGATCACCTGCACAGGTTTGAAATACTTATATAACGAAAATAATAAAAAAACAAAACAAAATTTGAATTTTTAAAATTAGCGCCAGATCTCCATCTTCTTCCTCAGGACCTGCGAAGTTTCCTGCGGTTTTAGCTTCAACATTACCTGCGAAATTAGTTTTGTAGGATTTCCTACGTTTTCTTCAATGATCATCATACCTGTAAAATTTCTTCAAATTAAAAGTACCATTATACTCAACACAACCAGACCAATTCATTTACGCAATTTATATTGATTAAAACGTGAAGCCCTAAATTGAAGCCAAGAACCCTAACAATGGCTTCTCCTCATATAAGCACCTAAAGTTCAATTGATGCATCCAGAAATACTCTATACCACAAAGCAAACATCATTAGATGGTCATAATTAATTGAAAGTGCACGAAATAGTGAAAACGAAAAAAATATTCAAGCATGAAGATGCATTCGGGTTAGTCAATTCATGAAGCATTTGATGAATGTAATGATCTGAGCATGTTCGAAATTCATCAAGGAAGCTATCCCAACCTTCCAAATTGTTTGAAATAAGCTGTAACTATGAAACCGAATTCAACTTTTTGGAAGATTTTTTTGTGTTCTTCAAGTGCCTCTTTTTTCCAGATTTTTTTCGTCCCCTGTGTTTGTGTTATGTTCCTCTTCATATAGTGAACCAAATTAGGTCAAAAAAAACATGTGACTTTGTGGGCTTTTAGATGTCTTGAATGTGAAGAAATCTTCTTGCCAAATTAGTCAAAAAATCAAATATTTTCATGCCATAAGGCCTTAGCACGAATTTGGATGGTTTTGAATCAACTTAAATGTTATTTAAAAGCTTCTAGAAGAAGAATCCAATCAAATATTCATATTTTCATATTTTATTTTGATTTAAAATGAATTTTAATGAATAAAATCCAAATAAATTATAAATAAATTATAAAAATCATAAAATACTTGGATTGGGTCGTGCTTGAGGATATCATGAAGATTGGATGGCAATTTGGTGGGCTCATTTAGCAAAAATTGGTTTTAAGGCCTTATTTGCTTCATAAACTTCCCAAAAATTTCCCAACTTTGCAAGGGCACAAATCCTTAAATTTTAATGCGATGAAGGTGTTCATGGATATTTTGGAAAGCTTAAAGAGTCCTCTAACCAACCTCTTTGGTCTCATGTCCATATCTTTTACCATTCTCAAGTTATGCTCTTTGGAAGTTGTTGACTTTTTGTTGACTTTTAAAAGGACCTATAATGTCTTAGCTCATACCTTCCAAATGAAGCATTTTTGGGCTTGGCTTGTGAGACACAAAGTTGTAGAGAATTTAATTTCCTTAAAAAATGAGCTTTGGATGGAAAATTTTTGATGAAGCATGTGAAAGTTATGGCTGGTCAAAGTTTAGTTGACTTTTCTTGTGAAAACCCTAATTTAGAAACTTCTGATTCTTGCTGATCTGAAATATCCTTGATGAATCATGATCAACCCTTGATCAAATGATGAATTTTACTTCATATACTTAATGTTGGCAAAAAATCATGAAGTTTGACTTTTGGTTTGACCACAGTTGACCTCAGTTTTACTTTTTAACTGTTTTGACTGATTTTAACTTATCTGATCATCTGACTGAGTAAATATTTTGGGAAAGTCTTGAAACTTGACATGGGGATTCTTGAACACATATAGGATGCTATGAAGCTCACTTGAAGTCTTGGAAGTCCATTTAGCCCGATTAAAGTCAAAACCCTAGTTTAAGATGCAGTGTTTAGGAGGATGCATTGTCTGAGGGAATTGTCAAACTTTCTGACTAATTGTGAATCTTGTAAACCTCATAAGATGTCTTGTGAACCTTGTGAACCTTGTGAACCTCTTAGTACACAAAGTCTTTTCTTGTGAGGGCAAATTTTGGGGTGCAACAATATGTTGACCCAGTATGGTGTTAACAAACATACTCTGGGGGGATACCAATCAAGGATGAAGACTTCACTATCTTGTAGTATTACCCTAAAGTTAAACTCTCCCGTTTACAATTTTATCCTAATCACCACCTTCAATGAACATATTTATCTAAGGCTAAACTCTAGTCATTTACAACCTTTTTATATGAGACTCCTTATCACATCCTTCATCAACACCTGTGATGACTCTGTCTTCTGCTGATCTCCAGAATCTATCACGATTTATTTACCAACAAGTTATCATGGACTTGCTTCAAAGCTTCGTCCATGAACAATACATTATCATTACCTAAAGGCTTCTGGTCGTGCCCCTTGTACATATGCCTTCTACACTGCATCCCATAATGCAGAGTGGAGATTTCTAACTCCTAAGAGAGCCAACGACTCTCAAACCCTAAACCCTTATTTTTCAAAGTATTTAGGTTATGATGTTACAAGTGATACAAAAGTTACAAAGGTCCTTTTAACCTTAGGTTTAAGTCTCCTTATATAGTCTTCTGCTTTTGGGATTTCTATCTTTACTCCTTGATCCAGACTTTAAATCCTCAACAAATCTCGGACAAACTTGTTACTAATTTAAATCCTGCAATATAGTACAAAATGTCCCATCTTGTTGTTAGGACATCTTCTTCGACATTTTTATTCTGCACATATTCTTTATCTTCAGTCTTCTTGTGTTTAGCCAAAATTTCGTCAAACCTTAAGTACTTTCAAAGAAGAAGCTGGACGAAGCCAAAGGTTTATGGTCTGAGTACTTGCACAAGATCCTGTTGTCATACCATACAACACCTAACTCCACTACTCGGAAGACCCCTTTCTGAATGATGTATGTGACAGATGATATGATATCCGAAGAGATCAATACTCCCACCTAGAGGCGATAAAACTTCAATGAAAATGTCAACAAAGACAACTTGAATACTTTCGCTGACTTACTATATGAGGTCAAAAAAATGGCTCAGATTACAATTTGCAGCAAAACTCGGACTGGCTAAAAGGTTCAACTTGAAGGTTCTATAAAGGAGGTTCTATGAAGGAGACCTAGTTCTGAAAAAGATCACTAGCCCGAAGAATAAGGGAAAATCTGGCTCCTAATTGGGAGAGCCCGTTCCGGGTTCTCCGAAAGTTGATTAATGGGGCTTATAAGCTATTATTTGGATGATCATCTTACAATCGAGTACCATCTTATTAATGTGAAGAATCCATTACCTAGTGTATTTAATGATGAATATGGTTGAGAGAGTAGGATAAGAATATTCACTTAATTAATTACTTTAGGCATAAGGAACTACAATAATAAGGGTAATGTCGAATGATTTGACATGCATGTAAGTAATGTGAGACTTAGGAAATTGTTCTTTACTACTCATGCATATGAATAAATGATGTAGGAATACATGCTGAGATCAAATTTTGTCCTCACCTGTCATAACACAACACATCAAATAAGTATATTGGTAAAAATACTAATAAACGGATCAATACTTAACATGTTTCTTAATATTCAAATAACTCTCTTATCACTGCTAGTGTTTACATTCTGCTCATTGAACCATCACACAATCACTATATTTGTTACCTTGCTCATTCTTTTCACAAATTTAAAATATTGAAAATCAATCTAATTTAATATGGCTTCGTGGGTTCAACATCCTTACTAATTTTAGCACTTGATGTAATCAAAACTATGTATACTTGCATGTAACACCTTTTAAGCATCGAACAAGAACTCTCAGTCTCTAAAAGTTATGTAGAGAACTTGGTTGATAAGACTATAAGTCCTGCAGGCAGGGCGTTAGACCTCTCAGGAGAGACTTCTACCAAGCCGTCAAACAAGACTTTAAATTAAGTTTCTTAGGCTAGACTTCAATTACGCCTCCTAGACGAGATTTATACATTAGGTCCTGCCCGAGGAATCTTTAAATCCCCCAGGCGAGGATTTTAGATAGCCTATTTGTGTTGTCCTAAAGGGTAGCAAAGGCCTTCGCCTTGAAGTCCATCACACACAATATTTCCTTAATAGGCAGAAATGATCTTCTCCATGAAGTCTAGCATATAAAGTATTTCCTTAAGAGGCAGAAACGATCTTCATCTTGAAGTCTATCATATGTATTTCCTTATGAGGTGGTAAGGATCGTCACCAAGAAGTCCGACATACAAAATATTGCTTTAACATGTGAAAATGATCTTCATCATGAAGTCGAGCGTAAAAAATATTGCTCTAAGAGGCAAAATGTATATATGTCATGAAATCCAACATACAAAATATTTCTTTAAGAGGCGACAATGATCTTTGCTATGAAGTCTCCAATATACAAAATATTACCTTAAGAGGTAACAATGATCTTCTTCATGAAGTCTAATCTACAAAATATTTTCTTAAGAAGCAGCAAGGATCTTAACTATGAAGTCTAACATACAAAATATTGGAAAATGTTATCACTGGTCATAAACATTCATGAAATTGTTCATAGGTAAATGATTATGTTAATTAAGATAGTACAATAATCTAACTGTAATAAAATATAAGATGAAAAGTGTTCCACGTTCTGAGTAGGAGTTTTCTATCTAGTTCCTGCAACTTGTACGCATAAGGGAGCTTTTGAAATATATGATATGACCCATCTTAGTTGGTTTGGAGCTTTCCATGCTATGCAGATAATACCACTTGTTTTAAGAGCAGGTTGCCTACTTGCTTCTCCCTTGGCATAACTTTAGAGTTGTACCTTATAGAGGCTCTATGCTTAGAGGTGAACTCTTTGATATGGGAGACTTCTCTCAATTTGTTAACCAAGTCCGCAACACACTTCAATCCTCTTTGTTTGCCTCTTGATAAAATTGAGACGTCGCAATGAGGGCATGTCAATCTCCATAGGCAACATAACATCTTCTCCTTACACTATGGCGAATGGATTTTCTTGGTAGTAGAGTGAGGGGTAGTGCGATATGACCATAATATTTCGTGAAGTGTAATGATGAGTTTTCTTGGTAGTAAAGCTTTCGCCCTTGTTAGGTCATTTCCAAATATAACATTTCAGATTGTTTTTTTAGACAATGAAAGTTATGTATCTTTTTCAATCAAGATGAAGATTGTTGATGTTGATTGAAAATATAAATGTGAAAATAATATCACATTGTTTAGTTTTGTAAAAAAAATAGAGTTTAAGACTATATCATGACATCAAGTTCTTCAATACATAATGCATTAATCAAAGACATTTGAAGCATGTATTTGATATTTTTTCTCTTATACTCCAGTGTTAAAATATTATAAAATATTGTTAAATATTTAATTTAGAGAATATGAGTGTACTAATATTCGTCAGCTGGTTGAATGTACTTTATATAATAATAATTTTCACATAAATTATTATTTGTTTGTCATTTAACCACGATTGTAATTATATTTTTATTTTGCAATTCCATTATTATAATTTCTTTTGATCATTATACATATATAAAAGAAATCGATTGCCCCATTAAAAATGAAAAACTGATAAAGAATCCAAACAAAGTAAATTGATAATTTTGTAACTACATACTCAAAATCAATTTTAATCAAAATATCAACAAAAAAAAAAAACATATACAAATAACAAGAGATTATGTCAATGGTCATAACCAAATTAACAACCATACATGCAAACGAAAGAATCGGATCATAACTTGTCCACAAAACATGTTCAATGCCAGGTTAATTTCTATCATAACCCGACAATCACTCCTAAAAAAATTCCAACCACAATGTAGTAATATATAATGCACCTTTTGGTGTTGTTTTCCTTCATCACACCTCCTCCCCTTTATTTAATTCTTTAATAACCTAAATTTAATAAATAATGGGAGGTTGTGTGAGCAGTCCTAAGGATCTTGCCTTGAACGAAGGGGAAGCCCCCGTGGAGGTTTCCACCGCGTCGGAGAATGTTAACCAGGGCGAGGTTCAAGGTGCTCAGGAGAAACAAGAGGTTGCAGCAGAAGCCGTGGAAGAAGCCGTGGAAGCCAAGCTAGAGGTGGCTGAGGTTGCCACTGAGACTTCTGAAGCAAAAACGGAAGAGGTTAAAGTTGAAGAACCAAAAACTGAGATGAAAAGTGAAGAACCAAAAACTGAGATGAAAAGTGAAGAACCTCTTGTGACCCTGTAAAAACTATGAGTTTTTATTCTATTTATCCTGAGCCAAATTTAACTATGTGTTCTAGGAAGTTGTAACGTCATTGAGGTGATTGTTTGATTTGTAATTGTTACACTTATTGGAACATATTGTTTCAGAAATATATTTTTTGTTTCTAATAATTTACTCGTTAAACTCTTTGTTTTTCTGGTTGCCTTGGAGAAATTGTGTGTTATGTTGGTTAAGTATATGATAAGTGGTAAACTAATAAATAATGAGAAAAAATATACAACGAGTCTAATATTTTTACCGTATCAATCAATCAATAAATTAATATAATTTTAAATCATATTTTTAATTTTAAAATATTAATATCACTTGATTGAATGTTATATTTTTATTAGTTAACTAATAAGATGCAGTACGGGTAAAATTAATTGATACGGTATAAAATATATGATTTAATTGAAATGCACTGAAGGATTTAATTGAAATGCACTGAGGTCACTGAGTCATAATCGTTGGATGTTGGAACAACTTTGACTTTTTTTTTTAAAAAACTTATAAAGTAATACAAACGGAGGATAACAATGAATTGACAGTGTAAAACTTTTTACATTGTCAGTGCATAGCAATTAATCTCTAAAATATAAAAGTTATAAATGTATTTATATAAGTATTTAAATTTGAAATTAGTTATTATTTTTAAAATGAACAATAATTATATAAATTAATTAACTATTAATTTGAAATTAGCTATTAATTTTAAAATGAACAATAATTATATAAATTAATTAGCTATTAATTTTAAAATGAACAATAATTATATAAATTAATTAGCTATTAATTTTAAAATGAACAATAATTATATAAATTAATTAGCTATTAATTTTAAAATGAACAATAATTATATGAATTCAATTGTATTAAAATACAAATAGAAAAAAAGGGACTCGTGAGATGAAAAAAAATTAATATTTGACAATAATGATTTTATCTTTCAAGTTAAGATAATTATTGGTTAAAATAAAATATGTATTGTGTTTATAGTGACCCGTGAAATAGAAAGAATATTTGATACAATATAAAATGTATTTATATACAAATATAAATTTTGATAGATAAAGACAAATGTAAAAAATGTATTTAGATACAAATTAATATTTTTGTTAAAAAAAATATAAATATAAAAAATGACTTGTGAGATGAAGAAAGACAAAAATAAAAAATTGATGCGATAATGACCCGTGAAATAAAAAAATTATTTGATGTGATATAAAATGTATTTAAATACAAATTCAAAATTTAAAATGACATACTTAATTGTAAAATGAAAAATAATCGTATAAAGTAAATTGTATTAAATAATTATATAAGAAAAAAAAATTATAATGAGAAAGAAAAATAACCAATGCAGGAGAGAGAAAAAGAGTTGTGTGGTAGCAAATGAAATAGTGGCAAATGACAAATACATATGGATCGAATATGGAAAAAATGAGGTGATTTGTTAATTTATTAGTCATTTTTGCAATGTAAATTTTATAAAGTGAAAGGGTAAAATAGGAAATATATGCAATAAAGTTTTAATGGGTTGAGTAGATGTTAATTACTTATTAGTCTTTTTTATAATATAAATTTTATAGAAGGCTTTATCCTACACCCCTACAATTAATCTTATACCCCTACATCCAATTTTTTTGACCAAAATACCCTTGTATAAATAGTTAAAAAATCAGTTTTTCTTTCCATTTTTACCTTTCATCCAAAGTTACAGCGAGTAAAAAAATTTCACATCCAGAAGTGTTTACTGGAAGACTTAAAGTAAGTCTTCCGGTTTGATTTTTTGTGTTTCGGAAGAGTTTTTCCAAGTCTTCCGGTTTGATGAGGTTTTTTAAAAAAGACTTCCGGAAGACTTTGATGAAGTCTTCCGGAATGATACGTTAGTGCAAAGTGTTCCGGAAGACTTTCAAAAAGTCTTCCGGTATGGTTTTCCACAAACTTGTGTATCGGAAGTCTTTTTGAAAGTCTTCCGGAATTTATTTTTTTTTAATATTTGTTTAATTGTTTTTTTTATTAAATAATTTTTTTATTGTTTTTTTTTCCAATGATGCGTTCACGAGGCAGAGATGGGAGGATACCAGTTCGATCGATGGGACGGGGCGATACGTCTAGTAGGACACACGTAGATGATGTTGGTACATCTGCAGCTGCAGCAGATCCCGTTGGATATCCTGGAGGTTCGTACGATACCAGTATTTTGGTTTCGTACGAGCATCATGTGGCCAGACGGATATGGTTTGATGAGGTAAGAAAATTATAATTTTTTTACTACTGAAAAAAATTGAAATTATAATTATTTAGTATTGAATAAAAACTGAAATTATTATTAGCTATTGTATAATTTGTTTAATTTTATTTGATTTCAGGAGAGAGGTGCAAAGAAGGAGTTGAAGGTGGCAGGACATGGGTTGATGTTGACCCAAATGGTTCCACAACAGCTTCCACCGGAGATTGAGGCGTTCATATCTAGGTCCGGTTTAGCTTCCCTACAGAGATCAAGTTTGATGAAGATCGATGCAAACTTGGTTTCTGCATTTGTTGAGAGGTGGCATCTAGAGACATCTTCATTTCACATGTCATTCGGTGAAATGACAATTACTCTAGATGACGTGGCATGTTTGCTTCACTTGCCTATTAGGGGGTATTCTGGAACCCTCAACCCATCAGTGAAGACCTGGCTGTTGAGTGGGTCGTTGACTACCTTGGAGTGTCAGCGAGAGTGGCACTATACTAGGTCTGTGAGTGAAGAGGTTCGTACTACAAGATTGGGTGGTTACATGATCGATTCGTAGAGCATCGAGCTGCTTCATCATGGGCATATGCGACCAGATGTAATTT
Organism: Lathyrus aphaca; assembly: GCA_963966055.1. NCBI lineage: Eukaryota > Viridiplantae > Streptophyta > Magnoliopsida > Fabales > Fabaceae > Lathyrus > Lathyrus aphaca. The sequence goes on along the minus strand of OZ014524.1, from coordinate 115,236,711 downwards.
GATGATGTTAGTGGGTTGCACGATCTTTGCGGATAAGTCGTTTACACTTGTGGAGGCATGATACCTGGCATTATTTAGGGACTTGGATGGGTTGTCGAACTATAGTTGGGCAGCAGCTGCATTGGTGACATTGTATAGGTATCTTGGAGATGCGTCCATGTTCAGTTGTAAACAGCTCGGTGGTTATCCGACTCTCTTACAGGTATATATTTAAATTCAATTTATTGATATTTTTTTAAGTCTAATGTTAATTTTATTATGTTCAAGGTATATATTTAAATTCATTTTATTGATTTTTTTAAGTCTAATGTTAATTTTATTATGTTCAAGGTATATATTTAAATTCAGTTTATTGATTTTTTTTAAGTCTAATGTTAATTTTATTATGTTCATTATGTTATATTTAATTATTATGTTATTGTTTTTTTAATAGTGCTGGGTTCATGAATATTTTCCCACACTTGGGAAAAAATGAGAGAATTGGATACCAGCTTAGAATTGTGGTCTCCTGCGAGCGATGAGGTGGACATACATATAAGGCGCGTTAAAGGTGGATGAGTTGCGACCTATTATGGATGAGCTGACACCGACCGATGTCATATGGCAGTCATTCTAGGATCATAGAGTTCATCATCTTTTTGATGAGATTGCTCTATATAGGGGTTGTTTGAGGTGGTGCGATACTATTGTTCCATACATGCCTGACAGGTGTCTTCGACAGTTTGGATACCGTCAGTATATTCCACCTGCACCTATTGATCTTAGGATGGCTGGTGATATTGATGTTGAGTGGATTAGTTACATCCATAGTGTTGGGAAGGTGATTCGTTCGGCTGCACCGACGACTATCCCATTTGAGGTAGAGGATGGATATCTTGAGTGGTATTATCGTGTTTCGCATCCTCGATTGGTACCGCCTACCCATGATGAGCCGAGAGTTGCATCTATTCCTGAGTACGATGCGGGACCATCTGATCCTGCCTGGGGTTGTGTGTCTACATTGATTCATCGCTACCTTCAGCAGAATGCAGCTAAAGAGGATGATCCACATTTTGCTGATCTGTTTGCAGCTTTACGTATTGCTCGTTCACAGTGATCTATAGTTATGTTTATGTTATATTTTATTGATATTTTTTAGACTTGGTTTCTTAATATCTTGACATTTGAACTTATATGTACGATCTTATTTATGTTATATGTTATTGATAGTTTTTAGACTTAAAAATTGAAATTAAAATTTAATTCCATAGACTATAATTCATAAAGTGTAGCAAACATATAATATAATTCATGAATAAAAATGAATAACATAGTTTATAATTCATAATGTGTTTGTAATATAGGCGTAAGTTGTTGCCAATGTTGTAGACGTGCTGCAAATCCTACCATCCACGATGTTGCTGCTGGATAACGAAAGTTCTTCCAATCTGTTGTCACTGGTGGCAATGGAAATCCTTCTTTCATGTTAACCTGTATACAAAATTAAACAAAACATTATTTAACATTACTCAAAACATTTACTAATAATATCAAATTATAACAATGTTTACCTGAATCCAATGATTTGAGTTTACAAATCCAATGCAATAAAATGAGACATTCGGTGAGAATGTAGTTGTCATAGGGAAGAAAGTCAAACATTCGACTCCTAAACAGACAAGTACCACATTATACTGATTCTCAATCACGTAACTCATGTCTGGTAGAGTCAACCATTTATTTATTGGTTGAGAACCACTTCCCTCTATCTTCAAAGAATCTCTCACTTCAGCTAACCGATCAGCAAATAAATTGGCATATAAAGCTGATCTTTCATTATGTATAATTTCCAACTCTAAGTCCCGACGAACCATTGGCCAACCATCTTCATCATAACCCCGTAATGAAGCAATCACTCTAAATCCACAATTACCATCTGACAATACGTTGACTACGTCATCAATAAATGACCTAATATGATAAGGAAATTGAAGGATGAACCGTTTAGATGATTGTGCAGTTTGTGATAATTTTAACTTCTTTTTCACAGGTTGTGATGGTTGAGATTTCTTTTTTGAATTTTGTGATGGTTGAGATTGTCGTTGTGAAGATTGAGATGCTTTATCAACATACTCATGATACGAAGGATCCCTACAAACATCATACCCTACAGGTTTTTTGTCTTTTTTCTTGACTCCACCTTTTGTTTTTATTTTTTCAGGTGGTGCTAACAAAGAAGTCGTTGTGGGAAATGCAAGTTCATAAACCCTACTATGTAATGCCCTTCTTCCAACAACATCTTGTGACCTATACCTTTTCCATAACTCATCCATTGCAGATTTCATACCCACATCTGATTCCTCATCTAAGTCTTCTTCCAACTTAATTTCCATACTTAGTTTCCTCCAATGTACATGCACAGCCTCAATTGGTATCGGAATACCACTAATTCTATACCTTGCCAACTCACACGCACAAGGTAATCCATAGGTTGTTCTAAGAGTACATCGACATTTGTCCTTGTTAGTTCCAATATAATCAATTCTAGTTAACTCTTCAGCAACGCGCCTCAATGCAGCTCGCGACACTGAAGTACGTAAATATGTGTAAAATGGATTTGAATAGACATGTTCAACTTCATACACACTCTTTTGAAAAGAAGCTCGAATGTTGCTAATTTGTATCTTTAAGTTGTCATTCATGGCCTCCCAACATTTGACCATGTCACCTATACTGTTACCCAACATCTACTTTAACTTCCAATGAGCAGACTCAACCCTATAATAATACATATTTAAACTAAGTAAGAAAAATACAAAATTCACAAAAAGTATATTTTGGGATCTAAATCAAAACATACCGATTAGTCGTCGTGTTACCCATATGTAGAACTCGATTAATCCATGCGCAAACAAACCTCTGTCTATGTGGTGTCAACCATGTGTCGTTCACGTACTCAAAAAATTTAGGACAATCAACACACTCTTGCTCAAGTTCTTTTAAATATTGAGCATACTCAACCTCATCACTAGCCCATACAACATCCGTCCATAATTTGCCAATTGACTCTTACATATCATGAGCCACTAATAATTTCCTTTTTGCACCAACATTTTTGTTAATGTGAAACTGACATAGCAAATTATTTGTCCGTGGAAATACAGTCTCAACGACTTTCATCAAAGCAAGATCTCTATCTGCCATCATCACTTGTGGATATAAATCTTTCTTCACAAACAATTGTTTAAGCTTATCTAACACCCAACCAAAAGTCTCAGTCTGCTCAGACTCAATATACGCAAATGCGACAGCAAAAGTCAACTCGGTTGATGTCATGCCAACAATTTCAAACAAAGGTTGCCTGTATTTGTTTGTCTTATAAGTGTTATCCATAACTAACACAATAGAAAAAATATTCAACAACTTAACTGAATCTGGATGTGCCCAAAATATATCTTTAATAACTTCAGAGTCGTCTCTTTTTCTACTCCAATAAACATAACCTGCAGCCTTGATAAGCTTAAACAAATGTTGTATCTCACTTCTAGGACCTCTTATCTCTTTTTCCATCATACTCTTCTGCTTGTATATTTGCGTGATCCGAGTGACATAATCTGGATCTCGCTCGTGCAAGGAATGCAATATATTTCTAGGTGCAACCTTTCTCTTTGTTAAATCAGTAACATGTTGCTTTTGATCCGCTGTCAACCTACCAACAAATGAGTGACCTTCTAATCTATCAGGTAAATCATGGTTATGAACGCCGCATTTTACATCAATCTTCCATCCAGATCCATCTTTTGTCGGAGTCGACCTGATCTTAAATGGACATCCGCATTTTTTCGTCGCACTTTCGATTCCACTACAAATATCCTTGTATTTCCCACCTTTATCGCAACCAAATATTATTGTTACTTCTTCCTCTCTTGCCTGTTTGTGTATCTGAACGAGTGATGATGACCGTCACTTTATTTCGTAATTCGGTGTCTTTAACTCATCTTATCACCTCATCTCGTGTACCAAATCTCTCTGATGTTGTAAATACATCTGACGTATTCACTACAAAATAAAAAAAAATTAAATAAAAAATATAAAAAAATTAAATAAAAAAAAAATTTACACACCGGAAGACTTTATGTAAGTCTTCCGGTATCGTACGCGATACAAACCGGAACACTTACATAAAGTGTTCTGGTACACATACACAGGGCTACCGGAAGACTTAATAAAAGTGTTCCGTACCGGAACACTTTTATTAAGTCTTCCGGTGAACAAACATTACAAAACCGGAAGACTTTCCCAAAGTCTTTCGGTATGAAAATTAACTTACCGGAATTCATATTTCAAGTCTTCTGGAACGTGTTTTTTGGGATCACTTTTTCTAGAATCTGACGGTCTGACATAAATGGTAAAAAAATAATAATAATAATAATAATAATAATAATAATAATATAATAAAATATATTAAGGTTATAATAGACATTTAAAAAAAATTGTAGGGATAAAAGTATAGATGTGGGGTATAGGGTAAAGCCTTCAATTTTATAAAGTGAAAGGATAAAATGAAAAGTACATGCAATAGAGTTGTAATGGATTAATAGTAATTTTACGTTGTTTACTATCTTTAATGTCACAAAAAATTATAAAGTAATTTTGTGTTGCTTACAATTATATATACAGGTAAGTTTTATATTGTTCTGTTCTATAAAAAAAATTCAAAAGTTTTATCAAAATAATTCTTAACATATACTTAAACAAATACAATTAACACCACTAAAATAATTTCTTACTTTACTTTTTCTTACAAATTAAAACTATTTTATGGTTCTTTTTTGTCAAGAACATATTTCTTGCTTAAGAAGGTGAGTTTGTTTTAAATAATATTAAAGAAATGGGCTTATGGTCTATAAATTCTTGACATTTATTATCTATACTTTTGCTTTTAGCCCATACTTGAACAGAATAACTGACGGAATAAATCAACAATCAAAATTTTCCTCAAGGTTCTCAATTTAATAATTTACGGTATAAATATATTGATTTTATCATCAATTTTGCAACCAAAAAAAAACTTTCAAATTTTGCTTATTGTAATTGTTTGCGGCTAAAGGTATTAAGAATTAAAATGCATCTGTTAATTGTAATATTAATAATATAGGTTATTAGAAATTTAGAAGTTCAATTGATTTAAATAAAAATTGTAAATTTTTAAATAAAAAATGCATTAAAATAAATATTATTAAATATGTTTGGATGTTATTATATTGAAATAGTTTTGATTGGATTTTGAATTAATTTTCTAAATGATCTAAATTAAATCATTTTTATTTTATAATATTGCCATTTAATATATTATATATTATATACTGCATGAAACATATTAATTTGTAGAGTCTTATAATATTTGAAAATTAAATTCACCTCCTCGATGATGTCTATTAAAAAGGTATCATTATCTTCTCTAATTTTAAAATATGTACTAATCTTCTCTAATATGACATATACCAGCATAAATTTTTTGTGTCAAGCAAAAAAAAAAGAAAGTAAATATCATCTATATTTACAGTTTTTGGCTGTCACTAATCTAGAGGGAGTTTTGATGCCCTTTTTATAGAACTCAAGGAAGGTTTAGGATTTTTTTTAAATTATAGGAGAATTCAATGTTATTTTAATAGATTTCAAAGGAAGTGGGTATAATTACCCCTTATAATATTTATAAAATATATATAATTTGTAATTTTAATATTTAAAAATTGATTTAAATTAAATCGTATGAAATTAGATCGGATTATCTTATTTTTAACCAATCATCAAAAATTAAATTGAACCGTAAATAAATTTATGTAAATAAATTTATCTTTAAATCATATATATTTTTACCTTAAAATTGATTCAAACTGCACAATAAACATCCATAATTAAGAACATTATAATCCTCATTGCACAACACTCCCATTGAACATGGATTTGTTGTCAATTAGTGTTTTGATTGTTATCAATTGGAGTGTTTTGACACTTTCACATGTATTAAAAGTAAAATTAATTTTATATAAATAATTATAATTTTTATTAGAAGGTCAGACCATAAGCCCAAAAGAAATAATTTTTTTACTAGCATTCGGTATTAAATGAGGTGTATTAGAAATTATTTTTAATTCTACTATTTATATTTATCTTACTCTTCCAAAACTGGTCCAGGCCCATTATGTTTATATTTTCTTCCTTTGCAGCCTGGATCTTAATTTTAGCCCTAACATTAATATATTATTGATGCTTTCATTTCATGATTCATTGTCTCTCAAACCTACAAATTCATCCTCAAGAACTTGGATGGTGTCATTCAAGCTTCTCATATGCATATTGATGATGCAATCAACAACACTTAGCATCAAATTAATGAGAGATTTCAAATTGTTAGTCAAAATTTAGAATAAGGATTGAGGACTATCTATACTATAATGGATAACCAACATAAAATTTTGAGTTTTAGACATGAATTTGTTATGACTTTCCTCACAAAATTGATGGACCAAAATGTAGTAGAGAAATTCATCATTGCTCGCACAACTTCTTTTTCAGGAATATCACTCATCTCTTCATATCTCTTCATATCTCTCTGGTTATCAACGCATATATACTATTTTTGTCAATTCCAATAAGACATGGTAAATTTTGAACAATAATATAAAAAGGTTGACTCCATAATCATTGTCATCTACTCGTTGAGAGAGACATGTAAAAAGTATCAAAATTATAAAATCTCAAATGTTAGATTTTAGAGAAGCATTGTTTCAAGTATCAGAAATGAATTTTCATTCTAAAATAAAAAGTGAAGTTATATCCTTATCAGCGAATGAGCTTGGTGATTTTGAGTTTATAATGAGTATGATTATTTGGTTCGAAAATTTGTATGTTCTGTTAGCAAGTTTTTACCGACAAAGAACATGTTTATTGATGTTGCCATGGAAAAAATAATTGGACTGCTTTGATTTTTTGAAAGTTATAGAGAAAGTGTTTTTGATAAGGCCTTGAATTATGCTAAAGAAATTTCTATTGAATTGAATATTGATCCATTATTCCTTCAAAGATCTTTAATTTGAAGAAAATGACACTTTAATGAGAATTTGAGTATCTCGTCAGTTGAATTGTCTGAAGTGGAATCTTTTAGAGTTAATTATTTTTTCTATCTTGTTGATCAAGTCATTGTATCTTTAAAAAGAGATTTGAGCAGTACCAACAATATAAATGTGTTTTGTGTTTCTTGTTTACTTCTCATTAGTTACAATCATTCGACGATGCAACTTTGGTGGAAGAAAACTATGCGTGAAGTTAAAGTTATTAAGAAATTTTTTGTTTAATATGACCTATTGATATATTAAATGTTTTAAAGGGATGGATTGTTTTCCTAATATAGTTATTGCATATCGCGTTTTATTGACTATTTCTATAGCAGTTGTTTGTGAATGACATCTTAGGGACGATATAATATGAGGCTTTGGTTGATAAATTTGTTTTAAAAAGTATACAAATAATGACTCTTTTTAAGTAGACCGAATGTTATTTATAATATTTATTTAAAATTGTATTTTGATATTATTAATTAAAATATAACTATTTTTTATATTATGCGCATGAATGATTGATTTCAAAATTATTATTGATATTTACTAGTATTTAAAAAGAGAATAGTTTAATTTAAATTTTTTGTGTTTCTATTTATAAATGACCCATTTTAAATATTAGAACACAACCTCATTTTTAATATTAGAACATAACCTCTAAATTGTTTGAAAGGACCTGATCTTCTTAATGGAGTGGCACATGAGATGTTTTACATAAATGCCTGTGTTTAAGGACTTACAACCATATACATTTAACTCACTCATTTTCATCGTCCACATTTTTTCTGTAACAGTCAACCGATGTAGTGATAACTCATAAATGAAAGATAATTTCCCCAAAAAAATATTAAATAAAGATCATGGACCTTTTCTTTCAATGGTAACACATAGTTAACGCCAAGAAATAAATGACAATAGAAAGAAGACAACCAAAAGATTCTTTAATTCTTGAGGCCAAAAGGACAAGTCAATGGACAGATACAGAACCGTTGTGACCTGGAGCAGAATTCTTTCCCCCAGTTTCCTCTTCCTCCTTACTGTCCTCCTTCACTGCCAACACCATCAAAACCAAGAGTAATGGATAGCTTAATGTAGTGAGCACCCAATTCACAATCAACTGTGACATTGGAGACACATTGTGGTTATCAATTTGCCATGCAACTGCTGCTCCAGCACTCTGTATCCCTTTATAGAATCCTGTATACCTGTCATGTCATATACGTGAAAACATTAGTACTAGTACTACTTTATTTTCCTACTATTACATAACATACTTTAATTCACCAAATGGAATAGTTAATTTTATTAATTAATAGTAATAAAAGTTTGCATTATTACCTGCTAAGAATCTCAGAATCATTAGCCAATGCTCCAATGGACCAATAAACCATACTCTGAAACATTGCATCCAACAACCCAAAACTAAAGTACAAAACAAAAGGACCAGCAAAACCAGAACCAGACTCCTTAAAATCCAATATCTCTCCATGTCGATGTTTTATCTGATTAGCAACTGCACCACCCCAAATAGCAGTTCCAAGAACAGCAACAACACAAATTCCCACGATCCCTCTTTTCTTTCTACTCTTAAAACTGAAATCCATAGTGTATCCAATCCCAATTGAACCCATCATCTGTGCTCCCCAATAAAACACATTGTTCAATCCTCTCGTTCGCAAATTAAACTCGGTCTTATTAACATGATTAAACTGATATGTATAGAAAAAATTACTGGACCAAGCTGCAGGAATCATGAGAAGCATCTTCCAATTGTAGAACAGTTTCAAGATCTCCATACACTCAGTAGTAACATTTGAGTATAACATATTTGTACACTTTGTTCCATCGTCACGAACAACTTTACTAGCTGGCAAAATAGTAAGAGACAAAACTGTTCCTAATGACATAAAGGCCATGAAACCTATGTAAGTTCCATCGTTAACAGTAGCAGCTTTATCGCCACTGTTATAATTAAGAATAAAAGGGATTAAACCACCGATAACACCACCCATGTTGAAGATACTCCAGAAAATTGAAATGTAAGTTCCTTTACGATTCACCGGAGGGTATGATGTCATAATAGCACCTTGTGCAGCCCATAGTAGACCGGCACCGATTCCGAGATCGGCACCGGCGACTATAGCAAAAGCCTGGTGTTGTTTATGATTGTAGTAGAGGAAAGAACCGGCGTAGAGGACATAGGTGGAACAACCTGCGAAAAGAGTTAAATGGGGTCCGAGGATGTTGTAGATTCCACCACCTAGGATTCCGAAAATGGCGAAGGTTGTATAGAGTGCGGTGAGGGCGTTGTTGGAAGCGGTAGCGTTGACTTGACCACCACCACCCATTCCAGAGAGAGCGTTGAACATGCCTGGACAGCAAAAACAAACTAACCCGATAAGGATGACCTGTGCAAGAGGTGAATTGTATCGGAAAAAAGATGAACTTTTAGTGGTTTCGGATATTTGGGTGCCTGATTCTTCATTTTCAGCGGAACCCATTTGAGAAGAGGGTGGAAGAGAAGGATTGGGAATTGGGGATGAAGAATGAATGAAAGGGGGTGTGATTTAAGGAGTGGCAGATTGTGATTTACCACAATAAACGACAAATTTGCAGTAAATGCCCTTTGCAATTTTTGTCCCTATCAAAGGGACCAAGTTAGGGGCATGCAAGTCAAAGCGTTCAATAGGCTTACGCAAGAGGAATTGGAGTAACTTTTTGAGTTTCTTGTTGAATTTCAAAGATAATGTTGGATAGTCATAGTGTGACACGAAAAAATAAACCACCCGAGGTATACTTTGGAGTTGGACGCTATCGTTAAAATGAAACTTTGCATTAAATTAAAATCATTTTTAGTTAAAGCTGGGTGATATCTGGTTGGTAGTCAATGATCGGAAATAGTAATAAATTAAAATTATTTCAATTAAAGAAAGTTTAATACTCGGTTGGCAAAAGCAGAATAATATATTAATATATAAAAGCAGCGGAAAGATATAATTTGTTTGGTAGTCAATTATTGGAGAAATTTTTTTATGTTTTTCTCAATATCTCAAATATTTCAACGAATGATTTTTTTTAGACGAAAATACCCTCATATAAATAGTATATAATTCAAAAATTAAACTTATTTTCTCCTTATTTTTACACTCTACGAATTAAACAAAAATTTTGGAAAACAGATTTCGCTCCTGGAACACCCAGCAACAAGACATTCGTTTAAGACTTTTGCACATCGGAACTAGCAAGTAAGCTACATCCGGTTCATAATTTTTTTACGTTTACACACTATTGCTACTTCCGATTTAGGTTTTTTTTCCCGTTACAAACCGGAAGTAGCTATATTGCTACATCTGATTTACATATGTTCTGAGTTTACACACCGGAAGTAGCCGGTTGAGTTTCGTAATTTTATTTATGTATTTATTATTTATTTATTTTTGTCTTTTTTGTTAAATTATTTTTGTTTATTTTTTTAATTTTATTTTGGTTTTTTTTCAGTGTCTCGCGTTAGAAGACACGACAGATACATTCATCGGTGATTGCCTGATGGAAAGACAGTTCTGACAAATCTATACCAGCAGGAACTTCAAGCACTTCAGGTTGTTGATCCTGTAGCGGCTCATGTTCCACCACATCCACCATTTCCTGGAGGACTGTCTGATACATCACTTTTGGTGAGGTATCAGAATCACGTCGCTCGACATCTGTGGGAAGGAGAAGTAAGTCAATATATGACCTTTAAATATGACCTTTAAATGGTGAATAAATGTAATTTTAATTTTTAGTGTATAATGACATATAATATCTATCATTTTCAGGAGAGACGTAACAAGAAAGAGTTGAAGGTTGTTGTGCATGGCAGCAAACTTATTGGATGGGTTCCACATATGCTCCCACCTGAGATGGAGCAATGTATATCTGATTCTGGTATATCCTCTCTTCAGAGAACTAGTTTATCGAGGATAGATACGATCATTTTATCTGCATTTGCTAAGAGATGGCATCCCGAGACATTGTCGTTTCATATGTCGTTTGGCGAGATTACAATCACTATGGACGATGTATCTTGCCTCCTTCATATACCTATTAGAGGGGAGTTATGTAACCCTGCAGAAGGGATTACTGACTTAGATGTTATTAGTCTTGTTATTCGTCTGATGGGTATTTCACTGGAGGATGCAACTGAGGAGATCCGTGTATCCAGAGGCCCTTATTATAGACTTGAGTGGTTGAAGATACAGTTTGTCCGTCTGCGAGTTGAGGGCAGATTTGATTGTGCGGCTAGGGTGTATATGTTGTTGTTACTTGGCTGCATTATTCTTACTGATAAGACCTTTACTCTTGTAAATGCAAAGTATTTACTACTTTTCGAGGACTTGGACAAATGTGGCAGATACTGTTGGGGTGTTGTTGCACTTGTCACACTCTATAGATACCTCTGAGATGCTTCATTTTATTCTTGCAAACAGCTTGGTGGATATACCTCTCTTCTACAAATACAAATGTTTTATTTTAATTTACTATATAATTGTATTATGTAATTTATAATACTTTGATTGATAATTTTCATATTTTGTTGACAGTGTTGGATTCCTGAGTATTTCCCAACTGTTGGGAAGAGAGGAATTTCGAAGATTGCTGGTGTTGGCAGTTCACTTCCGAGGGCGGTAAGTGGTGTTTCAAGCAATCTACGACGAAGGTTGATGAGATCAGAGCCGTGTTGGATGGATTGACACCTGGTGATGTCATATGGCTCCCTTTCAAGGATCATAGGTAGCACAGACCATTTAATGGTATTAGTTTGTACAGGGGTGGTCTGCGATGGTACGATACATTTGTTCTTTATTTACCTGACAGTACGTACCATCACATCCACCTGACATTGATGCATTGGACATAGTTTTCTATTGGGTTAGTGATTCGTGTGTCGCGCGCGGATCAAAAACGAGTAATTTTGAAAATATAGTTAACGATAACGACAACTCGAGTATCGTTCTCAAGGATTCTTGTAAGAAATTAATCAATAACAAACAGATAAATGGGGGGGTTTGATTTTGATTTCGAAATAAAAATAATTAAAATAAAAGTGATTTTTGAAATAAGTTGTTGTGAAATAAGTGATTATGAAATAAGTTAATCTACCGATTCAGTTCCTACTATCATCAACTATTATAATTTTAATACCCTAAGTGGATTATTCATTCCTATCTGGATACAAACTCAAAGACAAGCGCGACGAGGTTTGCAAGATGTACGATCCTATTATCCGAATTAAGAAAACAAGATAAAATTTCATGAATTAAGCAAACATGATTGATCAGACACAAAAACGAATTAAGCAAACGTATTGTGTCTATGTTAGAATCATACAATCAACCAAATTGAATCAATATATTTCATGCAATTGAATTATGCCTACAAGAACATTAAATATCATTGAAAGGAATTAAACTGAATTTAACATTATAATAATCTCAAGTGTTGGAACCTGAATTCAGTAGATTGACTCAAAGGTGATTAGTTATTCATCGTTCTTTCAAGCCTAAGAATAAAATCGTAAAAAGTTTATTGTGAATAGTTGTGGCTGCTAGGTTATATGGCAAAACCTAAAAAACTCGTTTACAACCCAACTGGGTCAAATACATAACCCATGCCCAATTCTAAATGACCTGAAACTAAATAAAACTAATGCAGCAGCTTCAAACGAAATTCTGTAAAATATGACTCTGAATCTGACTTTGGCTCCAACACGAAAGTTGTAGCTATCTCTCTTATCTTTCCATTGACTGGTAGAATGCCTCAATCAAATTTCTGGAACTCCGGTTATGATCATTTCCGTAAAAGTTGTTAAAGCTAAAAATTAAGTCCGGAAATCAAATTAAGCCAAACATAAAATAAATTATAAAAAACAAATTAAAATATAAAAATAAACAAAGAAAACTAAAGAAATGCCTAAGTGCAAACATGTAGGAATGTGCACCAAAATGCACTGATCAAATTCCCTCACACTTGAACTTTTGCACTCCGAGCAAAATAAAATCAAGACTCAAGAAACACAACATCATTCAAATACTAATTCTAGGCTAAAAACTCTTCTTCGATTAAGATAGAATCGATAGATACTAATCTTACACACTAATGATATTGTAAGAACACAAATCCGCAATTGTGCGGTCATAAGCCTCCATCATATACAAACCATTTCGAATCATGTTATTATGCATAAGTATAACTTACTCATCCTCCCTTTTGCTCTCTTTCATTCTAGTGCAATCACATTAAGCCAGTTATTTATTCATACACATGGTAAATAAGTCTGTTAGTGATTATGATCCATACTTGACAATATTTTAAAGTTACCTTAGTAACAACATATTTTTTTTTAATATTTTTTTTTAATATTTTTTTTTAATATTTTTTTTAAGGTTTCACATCCGTTAGGCTAAATGACCGGGTGAGGGTCACCTAACTTAAAAGGCGAATTCCTATTCAGATTTCTTTTTAAGCGCAAGATCATTCACTTATTTGCATCATCTTAATTACTTAGTGTGTGATTTCTAGATGGTGATGACTGCTAGATAAACTACTTAAGAGATATTAAAGGATGAGAACTCAGGCTATGACATAACAAGTATTGAAAAAGATTTCCATATTCAGGAGACTTAAGGTGCTAAAACGATACCGGTCTTGTGAACGTTTCCCAAGTCTCCACAATCTAACCTCAAATTAGTCTATAGCCAAGAAAAATTCAACAATTGCATGTGTTTCTAAGTCTAAATTTATTTTTTTATTTTTTTTATTGAAAAAGAAACAAGCAAAAGGTTCCCTCCCCCACACTTAAAATGGACATTGTCCTCAATGAAAAGAACATAATTATAAAGTAAGAGTGAAAGAAAGGAAAAGGTGTTCCCTGATCAAGTTGCAGTGTAGTTGGGTACTTCCAAAGAATGTTCTTCTATGGTTGCCTCTTCAGATACAACACTTTCATGGAATAACTTCAGGCGTTGTCCATTTACCTTGAAAACTTTGTTAGTACCTGCACGTTTAATTTCTATTGCACCATGAGGGAAAACATTAGTAACAACAAAGGGGCCAATCCATTTGGATCGTAGTTTCCCAGCCATAAGCTTAAGGCGAGACTTAAACAGTAAAACCTGTTGGCCCACAGAGAATTCCTTCCTAGAAATCATTTTATCATGGAAGTGCCTAGTTTTTTCTTTATAAATCCTAGAGCTTTCATAAGCCTCTAGCCTAAGCTCTTCAAGCTATTGTAATTGGAGTTTTCTTTCAATACCTGCTTATTGCATCTCCAAATTACAATTTTTCACCGCCCAATAAGCACGGTGTTCTATCTCTACAAGAAGGTGACATGCCTTACCAAAAACAAGTCGATAAGGAGACATCCCAATGGGTGTCTTGAAAGTTGTTCTTTGAGCCTAAAGTGCGTCTTCTAGACGACGGCTCAAGTCCTTCCTGTTTGGTTGCACCATTTTCTCTAGAACCTGTTTGATCTCCCTGTTTGAGATCTCAGCTTGCCCATTAGTTTGTGGGTGGTATGCAGTAGAGATTTTGTGCACAACTCCATACTTCCAGAGAAAAGATTCCATGGTGCAGTTACAGAAATGAGTGACTTGGTCATTAATGATAGCTCGCGGTATTCCAAACCTGCAAAAGATATTAGACTTGACAAAATCTGCAACAACTCTAGAATCATTAGTCCTAGTGGGGATAACTTCTACCCACTTTGAAACATAATCAGCTGCAAGCAGAATATATAGAAAGCTAAATGATACAGGAAAGGGACCCATGAAGTCGATTCCCCATAAATCAAATACCTCACAAAAAAACATAGGTTACCGAGGCATTTCACTCTTACGAGTGATGGATGTACCTGTTAACTGACACTCTTTACAAGTGTGGTAAGTCTCATAAGCATCCTTAAAAACAATGGGCCAATAGAAACCCGATTCAAGGACTTTTCTTGCAGTTCTTTGCGGACCAAAGGGCCCCCCTACTTGAGAGGCATAAGAAAAATTCAAAATAGATTCAATCTCATAGTCGGGAACACATCTTCTAACCATCTAATCACTTCCAAAGATATGGATCATCCCAAACATAATACTTGGCATCACTCTTGAGTTTATGAATCTGTGATCTTGAAGCACCTGTAGGAAAAACACCAGCAGCAAGATAATTAACAATATCAGCAAACCAAGAAGTAATTCCATGCAAAAGTAAAAGCTGCTCATCAGGAAATCCATCCTGAATCGGGAAAGGATCTTCATCCCTCTCTATCCTACTCAAGTGATCAGCCACCAAGTTCTCAGCTCCACTCTTATCTTTAATTTCAACATTAAACTCTTGGAGCAACAACATCCACCGAATCAGTCTCGGTTTTGCTTCTAGTTTCTTCAATAAGTACCTTAAAGCTGCATGGTCAGTAAAAACAACAACTTTGGAACCTAGAAAATATTGTCTAAACTTATCAAGAGAAAAAACAATCGCTAAAAGTTTCTTTTCAGTGTTGGTGTAATTAGACTGTGCAGAATCCAAAGTCCTAGAAGCATAATAAATAACATGGACAGCCTTATCAACTTTTTGTGCAAGGACCGCTCCAACCGTATAGTTAGAAGCATCACACATAATCTCAAAAGGAATGGTCCAGTCAGGGGGCTGGATGATGGGAACATAGGTCAATGCTTTTTTCACGAAGTCAAATGCCTTTTTGCAATTGTCATCGAAGTTGAAAGTGACATCATTCTTCAGCAAATTTGATAGCGGAAGAGCTATCTTGCTGAAATCCTTAATGAAGCGCCTATAAAAACCTGCATGACCAAGAAAAGAACAAATCTCGTGAATGCAAGATGGGTAAGGTAATGTAGAAATCACATCAATTTTAGAAGGGTCTACAAAAATTCCTTTTTTCCAGAAATAATGTGGCCCAAAACAATTCCCTGATCAACCATAAAATGACATTTTTCATAATTTAAAACAAGATCAGTTTCGATGCATCTCTCTAAAACCATATTCAAACTATTCAGACATGCATGAAAAGAAGAACCATAAACAGTGAAATCATCCATAAACACTTTCATGCAATTTTCAATAAAATCAGAAAAAATACTAAGCATACATCGCTGGAAAGTTCCAGGAGCATTGCAAAGACCAAAAGGCATCCTCCTGTAAGCAAATGTGCCGAAGGGGCACGTGAAAATGGTTTTCTCTTAATCCTCCGGTGTAATATGAATCTGAAAGTAACCTGAAAAACCATCAAGAAAACAATAATGTGATTTACCTGCGAGCCGTTCGAGCATTTGATCAATGAACGGCAAAGGAAAGTGATCCTTTCTAGTCACATGATTTAATCTCCTATAGTCAATACAAACTCTCCAGCTATTATGAATCCTAGTGGGAACAAGTTCATTCTTTTCATTTTTCACCACTGTGAGTCCAGATTTCTTAGGTACAACCTGCACTGGGCTTACCCATTTACTGTCAAAGATAGGATAAATGATACCTGCTTGTAAGAGTTTGGTTACCTCTTTTTTCACTACATCCAGGATCAAAGGATTAAGCCTCCTTTAGGGCTGCCTTACTGTTTTCGCACCATCCTCAAGTAAAATCCTGTGTATACACATGGAAGGACTAATGTCTGGAATGACAGCTAATGTCCATCCAATCGCCTTCTTGTGCTTCTTCAAAAACCTGCAAAAGCTTATTTTCTTGATCTGAATCAAGGTTAGGAGAAATAATAATAGGGAGTTTTTCGTTACTCTTCAAATAATCATATTTCAGATTATCCGGAAGTTGTTTCAATTCTAAGGACGGGGGCTTCTCGATGGATGGAGTGTTCGGGGCAGCGGGATGTCGAGAGCATCAGCTGCATAAACAACATCCTCGTCATGAACTTCACCTATAGGAATCATGTCCTCCTGCAAGGAAGCATCAATCTCAACACATACAACACAAAGGTTAGTGTCAGTATAATTAGTGCATGAGTAAACATCATCATATCCAGATAAAGAAGGAAAATCAAGTGAAAGCAATTCAGCATAAGTGTCATCAATCAATTCAGATATCAATTCAATATGAAAAACGGAATGCTCCTCCATGGGATCTTTCATGGCATCGAAAACGTTAAATTTCGCAACAATGTCACTAAATTCCATGGGCATGGTTCCATTGTCAACGTCAATCTTTGTTTTCTCTGTTTTCATAAACGGTCGGCCTAAAATGATGGGAACTCTGCTTGACTTAGTTTCCCCTTCCATGTCCAGAATGTAAAAATCTGCAGGAAAAACTAAATCGTTAACTTGAACAAGGACATCTTCTATTATTCCCCTAGGGCGGGTGTTGCTTCTGTTCGCCAGCTGAATGATTAAACATGTATGATGCAAAGGACCAATACAAAGGTTATTATAAACAGAAGTAGGCATAACATTAATGTTCGCTCCTAAATCAAGCATGCAATTCTCAAATCTACTATCCCCGATGGTACAAGGAATAGAAAAAAATTCCTGGATCTTTATGCTTTTGTGGAAAGACCTGGGTGAGAGCTGAAACATTTTTCTTGGGTTGAATAAAAGCAAAAGTATTTCTTCCTAACTTAATTCTCTCTTTCCCCTTGTTTCGCCTCTTATGTGTACACAAATCCTTCAGAAACTTTCCGTACTTGGGAATCTGCTTGATTACATCAAGAAGCGGAATGTTCACTGCCACCTTTTTGAGCACATCCAGAATCTCTCTTTCTCTTTGTCTTCTTCAGGACCACTCTTATTTTTTTTCACTCTATGTGGGAAAGGGATTGGTGGTACATATTCTTTTTCGGGCTCAACAACAGCAGGTTCAAGTACAGGTTCAGGTTCAGGTTCAGCTACATCCTTATTTTTTTTCTGGGGTAGAACCTGCAACCTTTCCAGATCTCAATGAAATTGCACTTACATTAGGATTAGGACCTTTTGGATTTGCAACTGTTTGGGAAGGAAGTTGGTTTGAACCTTGGGCTTGCTGCAAGGTATTCATAGAAGTTGCTAACTGTCTAATCTGTGTCTGCATGGCTTGGATATAGAATCTGTCCATTGTTGGAATTGGAGATTACTTGTAGCTAATTTCTTAACAATATCCTCTAATGAAGGACCATAAGAAGATGGGGCAGCAGTGATCACCGCTTGTGGAGGATTTTATGGTGGTGGCAAGGGTAGCATCAATTGTTGTTGGCTGGGAGGTTGATTTCCATGTCGGAGGTTTGGATGGTTCCTCCAATTTGGATGGTACCAATTAGTGGACAAGTTAGGAACATTGTACCGGTTTTAGTTGTTACCTTAATTGTAAAAGGCTGCAACATAAGCTTGAGGTAACTCAAGAGGTTTCTCATCTTGCAGAATAAGACATGTGTCAGTAGGATGATCAGAAGAAGTACAAATACCACATAATCTTACTATTTGGGCTTGTTGGGCTGCTTGAGCTTTACCTACCACTACCAAATGTTTCACCAAATCGGTCAGCTCACCCATTCTGCTTTCGAAAGAATTGTCGGAGTGAGAAACATGAGAAGAAACATGCACTTCATTAACACCCTTTATTTGAACAAAATTGTCTCTTGTTGTGAACTGTTGGGAATTAAGTGACATGTTCTCAATCAGAGCCTTGGCAGCGGCTAGAGTCTTATCAACAAGTGCTCCACCACTAGCAGCATCCAAAATATTCCTATTAATTGGTTTTAACCCTTCATAGAAATACTAAATCAATAATTGTTCGATGATATGATGTTTTGGGAAACTCGAAATCAATTGTTTGAACCTCCCTCAATATTCAACCAATGATTAACTATCCCATTGTCTAATACCACAAATGTCTTTTCTTATCGAGACAGCTCTGGATGCGGGAAAGTATCTCTCTCGGAATACCTTTTTCAAATCATTCCAAGTAGCAACAAAATTCGGTTCAATACAGTATAACCAATCCTTGGCTGCACCTTGTAAAGAAAACGGAAAGGCTCTCAACTTGATGTGATCTTCAGTAATTCCTTTTGGCCTGAGTGGTGTAGAACAAACAATCTGAAACTCTTTAAGATGCTTGTGCGGATCTTCACCTGCAAGACCACTAAATCTCGGCAACAAGTGTATTAATCCAGATTTAAATTCAAAAGGAACAACAAGGTCAGCATATTCAATACACAAGTTATTATAGTTCACATCAGGGGCAGCCAATTGTCTTAAAGTTCTTTGGTCACCCATATTTTTAAAAGCTAATTCAGAATCAGAATCAAACAAATTATGTAAAAAATCAGAATCAGAAGTGAGTGGTGAACTATCCTGGACTGCTCCATGTCGTGTGTGCAAAGTTATTTCTACCTCAGGATCAAATTCAAAAAGTTCAGAACAGGATGACCTAGTTGTCAGGACTAATGCACAACAATGTAGCAACAATAGTGAAAATGCCAACAATGTCCCTAAAAGTAAAAAACAAACACAAAGAAGGAAATCGATCAAAATAAATTCAAAAAAATAAATTGACACCAGAATTAATCTAATTAAACAAAATAAGAATTTTATAATTTTTTTTGGATTTTATAGAAATTGCAAAAACAGTAAAGCAGATTTTCGATCGGACCCAATTTTCCCAAAAACCGATTTTTTTTCTTTTCGAAAACGTGAGGAACCTAGGACCTAAATGCAACAACACTAAATATATGACTCTAATATTGATTAATAACGATAAGAGTCTTCGGAAACGGCGCCAATTTGATCCGCGTGTCGCGCGCGGATCAAAAACGAGTAATTTTGAAAATATAGTTAACGGTAACGACAACTCGAGTATCGTACTCAAGGATTCTTGTAAGAAATTAATCAATAACAAACAGATAAATGGGGGGTTTGATTTTGATTTCGAAATAAAAGTGATTAAAATAAAAGTGATTTTTGAAATAAGTTGTTGCGAAATAAGTGATTATGAAATAACTCAATCTACAGATTTAGTTCCTACTATCATCGATTATTATAATTTTAATACCTTAAGAGGATTATTCATTCCTATCTGGATACAAACTCAAAGACAAGCGCGACGAGGTTTACAAGATGTACGATCCTATTATCCGAATTAAGCAAACGGGATAAAATTTCATGAATTAAGCAAACATGAATGATCAGACACAAAAACGAATTAAGCAAACGTATCGTGTCTATGTTAGAATCATACAATCAACCAAATTGAATCAATATATTTCATGCAATTGAATTAAGCATACAAGAACATAAAATATCATTGAAAGGAATTAAACTGAATTTAACATTATAATAATCTCAAGTGTTGGAACCTGAATACAGTAGATTGACTCAAAGGTGATTAGTTCTCCATCGTTCTTTCAAGCCTAAGAATAAAATCGTAAAAAGTATTATAAACAATTGTGGCTTCTAGGTTATATGGAAAAACCTAAAAAACCCATTTACAACCCAACTGGGTCAAATACTAACCCAAACCCAATTCTAAATGACCCGAAACTAATTAAAACTAATGCAGCATCTTCAAACGAAATTATGGAAACTATGACTCCGAATCTGACTTTGGATCCAACACAAAAGTTGTAGCTCTCTCTTTTAGCTTTCCATCGACTAGTAGAAAGCCTCAATCAGATTCCTGGAACTCCGGTTATGATCATTTTCGTAAAAGTTGTTAAAGGTGAAAATTAAGTACGAAAAATCAAATTAAGCCAAACATAAAATAAATTAGAAAAACAAATTAAAATATAAAAATAAACGAAGAAAACTAAAGAAATGCCTAAGTGCAAACATGTATGAATGTGCACCAAAATGCACTTATCAGTTAGTTATCATGTGAGTGTTAGGCAAGTGATTCAGCCTGCGTAGTTTGCAGATGTTACGTATGATGCAGTGGCAAAATACTTGGCTTGGTACAATACAATATTTCATCCTTGTTTGATACCACCACACCAAGGGGAGGACAAAGAGGTTCCAGATTCCGAGTTTGATGATGGACCGTCGGATCTAAGGTTACCACATATTTCACATGAGCTGAGTCGTTATCTGCAGCGTCATGAGGCTGGGGAGGATGATGATGGGTATGTTGAGGTATTTCGAGTACTACGCGTAACGCAGGGTGGACCATTACCTCAGGGTGGACCGTTAACAAGGACGATGATGCGTGGTATTTTTATTATTCAGACATAGTTATTATCACACATTTTGATATTACACCTGGATTTTCACATTTTCAGAATCTTCGTTTAGGGGTTTCACTTGAATTTGAGATGAACATCAGCATTTCTCTTTTGCAACCATAAACTGGAATTTGAGACTGAGAGTTATTACCTACAGATGATGTTGTCATGTTACAGAGAATAAAAACGCAACACCTGTTATAGAGAAGAGAAGAAAAAGTGCAGAAATATATTTAAAGAGGAAGAAGATGATGAAAATGGTAATTTTTGTTCATTTAGTCCTCCTTTAAATGACCTCCAAAGCATTGAATCCACGTCTGCAAAATATTATGGAAAATAAAAAATAAAATGTCATTCCACGTTAGCACCGTCAGCGAACTCATCGAATTTTAACAGGCTACTAACATTAGAAATGAAAATCAACACAAACAAGAGATATAAGGACTCAAACCTGGAAAAAAAGATTTATGGACTAAACGCAAAAATTCGCTAACTTATAGGGACCACAACATTATTTAAGCCAATAAATTAACACTTACATTAAAATGTGTAATAGTTTAATTGTGATATGTTTTTTTTAAAGCGATAGACATAAAAAAAATCATATGATGATTTAAATTAAAATATATAAATATATATTATCTGGATATGAAGTGGGTGAGTGAGTACTAAGGTACTCCCACACTTATGCACGCTTATTTTAATGGGTAACTACCCAAGTCAACACCTGTATCCATTTTACGAATTTTTACCCTAGCCATTGTGTGCATTTTTTGTAGATATCCAATGAATATGAGTGCAATTGTCATCCCGACGTAGATATTGTCTCATTTGAGACTAAAAATATAGAATATTTCTCTGTGGTGCAGAGATGTGTAAAACAACCCCCCGAAAGCACTTCGGGGACGGGTGAGGGAAATCATTATCCCTCGGGGGTTTCACCCACACCTATTTATTTCAATATATTTAATCAAATATATAATTTTACACATTTTGATTGAGTGAGCTCCCGTAAACTAGTGGTCTTGATGATGAATCAATTCATGAATGATTCGTCTTGGTACATATTGAGAAGATTTATGAGTTTAATGAAATCAGAAAAAAGTTAAGGTTTTAATGAAGAAGCTGGAGAACCCTTGTAGATTTGTAGTGTAGAGAGATCAAAAATCCCATATGAGATCTCGAGTCGTCGATGTCATCTAACTCAATAGGTTTTAGTCATGTACAAGTCAGAGAGCCCCTATGGGATCACGACTTAGTGTCGTAGAACTCAGTTGGTTCTAGACATATAGAAGTCATGGAGCCTTTGTTGGATTTCGACCTGTTGGCATCTTAGAACTCGGTAGGTTCTCGATATATATAGATAAGTTGGAGATCCCTAGTGAGATCTCGACTTATTAGCGTCGTAGATTTGATAGGTTCTAGACATAAAGAAGTGAGAGTGCCCCGATGGGATATCGACTTGTTGGCATTGTAGAACTCATAAACATAGAGAAGTCGGAGAGCTCCAGTGGGATATTGACATGTTGATATCGTAAAACTCGGTAGGTTTTAAACATAGAGAATTCGAAGAGCCCTGAAAATTCACGTTGTATTGATTAAGAAAAACTTGAGTTCGTGTACGAATACCAGTGCAAACTCACAAATCCTAAGGAATACAAATAATTGTTTATCAACATAAACGTATAAATCACAAATTCATAAGTCTCATGTTAAAAAACATACGAAGGATATTATATATATATATATATATATATATATATATATATATATATATATATATATATATATATATATATATATATATATATATATATAACTTTGATCTTAAATACACATTAAATTAAACACTTCTTTGTAATGTTGTTATGATATTTTAATTAATTGATTAATTATAAATTATTTATATAACTTAATTAATAATTTTTTGAGATTTGTTCATGAAATTGTCTAAGATACACTTTTAAACTAGTGAGATCAAACTTTTAAAAATATCAAATTTGTCGTAAACCAAACTCAAACGTCTTATTTTTTTATAAGCACATATCATATTGAAAAAACAGTGTACAAATAGATACACCATCAGAAAATTACATCTAGCCAAAGCTATAGATCAACAAAAATATCAAAAATCAACTACACCATAAAATGATATGGATTTTTCAACCAATTATAATAATTGCAGCCATTCCTTATTAGGTTACCATCATCAAGCATTCTCCAAGAGTCAAGGACAATATTATGAAAAATATTCATGGGATTACCTACTACGTCGTTAAAAACAATTTGATTTCTGATCCACTAAATTGTCCATGACGTACAAAGCCAAATATATGAGATCGCATTCAGCGAAACAATATAATCCACCTTCTGCGACCAAAGCAAATAATGAGCAACCACCGAATCCACAACCATCGAATCTGTCGGCTCACTACCCACCGTCATCCAACTAAGACATCTTAAAGTATGATATTTTCACCATTAATTTTAAATAATTTATTTATCATGCTAAAAACTGGAAAAAGAAGACATATGTTGAGAAATTTTGATTTTAGAATATTAATTAATATTTATGAACTAATATAAGTTACTAAACTAGTTAGAATTATCGAAGAGATGAAAAGATGGAAGAGAGAAAATTTATGAATTTCATAGTAAGTTTTTGGTGTAAATATTACATTGTCAAAGGTGGTATTTATACTACTTGAAATACTACTATTACACCAATGTAATAATTAGTCTTACTATGTTAGATAGACATTTTAACCCTATAATAGTATGTAGATAAATATATATTATAATAATATTATAACTATTATAACACTCCCCCTTTGAAATATCTATTATATGCTTCATCGAAGGCTTATCAAGGAGGAACTTGTGAGAACATATATTGCCTCGTTAAAAACCTTATGAGGAAAAACCCATTGGGATAAAAACCTTAATAAGGGAAAAAGAGTACAATATGATGCTCCCCCTCAACATAACACATTTAGTTCTTCTTTAAAGATCTCGAAGGTGGCCCATTCTAATATTTTGTACATGCTTCTTGAAAACTGGAGTAGGAAGTGCCTTTGTGAAGAGATCTGTCATATTATCACTAGAACGAATATATTGAATATTAACCTCTTTGTTTCTTTTGAGTTCTTGTGTGAATGAAAAGAACTTCAGAGGGATATGTTTGGTTCTATCACTTTTGATGTAACCTTCTTTCATATGGGTAACACATGCAACATTGTCTTCAAACAAAATTGTTGGATTATTATCAATTAGTAAATCAGATGCTCCTTGGATATGTCTAGTTACCGATCGTAACCATCTACATTATTTACTTGCTTCATGAAGATCAATTACTTCAGCATGATTTGAAGAAGTTGCTATAAGTTTTTGCTTTTATGATCTCCATGATATTGCAGTGTTACCATATGTAAATATATATCCAGTCTATTATTTAGCATTATGTTGATCTGACAAATATACTGCATCTGCATAACCAAACAAAATTGGTTTTGTATTAATAGAGTAAAACAAACCAAGGTCAGATGTACCTCAAAGATATTGAAATATATGCTTTATTCATTTCCAATGTCTTTTAGTAAGACACGAACTGAATCTTGCTAGTAAGTTAACTGCAAAAGCTATATCAGGTCTTGTGTAGTTAGCAAGATACATGAGTGCCCCAATAGCACTAAGGTATGGTACTTCAGAGCCAAGATCTTCTTCATTAACTTCTTTGGATCTAAAAGGATCATTATTAGCGTTAAGTGTTATACCCATCATTGGAGTGCTTAAAGGGTTTGCTTTGTCCACGCTAAACCTTTTCAATATCTTTTATGTATAATTTGACTGATATACGAATATACCATTTTTAGTATACTCAATATGTAAACTAAGACAAAACTTTGTTTTTCCCAAATCTTTCATTTCAAATTCTTTCTTTAAGTAATCTCTTGTTTTCTTTATTTCTCCATTAGTTCCAATGACATTTAAATCATCAACAAGACAACAATTATTACCAAACCTGATATTGATTTCTTATAAAAACACAAGGACAAATAGGATTATTTTCATAGCCTTCTTTAATCAAATATTCACTTAGTCTATTATGCCACATGTGCCCTGATTTTTTTAATCCATACAATGATCTTTTCAGCTTAATTGCATAAATTTCTCTAGGTTTTAATGTCTCAGGCATTTTAAATCCTTCTGGGATTTTCATGTATATATCAGTATCAAGTGATCTATAGAAATAAGCAGTAACAACATCCATAAGATACATATCAAGTTTGTTAAATACTGATAAACCAATTAAATAACGAAAAGTAATGACATCCATAATAGGAGAATAAGTTACCTCATAATCGATTCCTGATCTTTGATAAAAACTTTGTGCAACAAGGCGAGCCTTGTATTTGACAATCTCATTTTTCTCATTTATTTTTCTTACAAAGACCCATTTATACCCAACCGGTTTCACATCTTTCGGTATAGCTGTAATGGGGCCAAATATTTTTCGATTTTTAAGAGAATTTAATTAAATATCTATTTCATCCTTCCAATTACTCCAATCATGTCTATTTTGACATTCATTCAAAGTTTTTGGTTCGGGCTCATCATTTTTCATTCATAATTTCACATGCAATGGAGAATGAAAATATTTTATCTATATTTATACCTTTTTGGTTCCACAGAGTTCCTGTATCAACATAATTAATTGAAATTTCAAGATCATTCTTGTTTTCCTTTTCATTATCAATGATCTCATTATCACCATCTTGTGCTTCTTCGAGAGCACATTTTTCAACCGTTGATTTATTATTATCTAGTGTCTTTTCAATATCACTTTCAACCAAATTCACCTTTTCCATTCCCTTTCTTTTTTTGGGATTTTTGTTTTTGGATCTCATAGGTCGACCACGTTTTAAGTGTACCTTTGATGTACTTGCTACATCATTTATTTTGAAAATCTCAATCTGAGCTAGGACATTTACAGCTGGTACGTGTGATTTTGTGACTCTTTTCAAATCAGTAAATGAATTCGGCAGCTGATTTGCTAAATTCTGTAAGTGCACAATTTCTCCTCCTAATGTTGGGAACTTTGTTTCGTCAAAATGACAATCAACAAATCTTTCCTGAAAAACATCACATGTTAAAGGTTCAAGATATCTAATAATAGATGGTTATTCATACCCGACGTATATTTCCAATTTCCTTTGAGGTCTCATTTTAGTTCTTTGTGGTGGAGCTTTTGGGATATATACTTCACAACCAAAAATCTTTAAATGTGAAATATTAGGTTCTTTACAAATTGCAAGTTGATAAGGGGTATGTTTATGATAAACACTTGGCCTTAAACGTATGAGTGTTGCAGCATGTAAAATTGCATGACCCCAAACAGTAACTGGTAGTTTAGTTCTCATTATTAATGGTCATGCAATATATAGAAGATGTTTGATTAATGACTCTGCTAAACCATTTTGTGTATGCACATGAGGAACAGGGTGTTCAACAGTAATTCCAATTGACATGCAATAGTTATTAAATGATTCAGATGTAAATTCACCGACATTGTCAAGTCTAATTTTCTTTATAGTATAATCAGAAAATTGAGCTCTAACTTTAATTATTTGTGCAAGAAATTTTGCAAATGCCATATCATGACTTGACATTAAGCATACATATGACCATCTACTAGATGCATCAATTAATACAATAAAATACATGAATGGTCCTGATGGTGGATGGATAGGCCCACATATATCTCCTTGATTTCTTTCAAGAAATGCCACTAATTCTTTCTGAATTTTGTTTGATGGATGCTTTGTTATTAGTTTGCAAGAGAACAAGCTTCACATGGTTTATCTCCTTTTATAAGTTTTAAACCTTTCAATGGATGACCATGTGTACTTTCAACTATTTTACGCATCATTGTTGAACAAGCGTGACCTAAACGGTCATGCCATAATGTCACCATTTTGGGATCTTCTTTTACTATCAAATTACATTCAATTGCATGTATATAAGTATAATGTAATCCAGAAGACAATTTTGGTAGTTTTTCTAAAATTTTCTTCTTTCCCAAAACATTGAAAGTGATATTAATGTATTTCATGTTACCCTCAGTTGCAGTTTCAGTATCATATCCTTGGGGATATATGTCATTAAAACTCAGTAAATTTCTCTTTAATTTTGGAGAGTATAAAGCATTATTAATGATAAACTTTGTCTCATTTGGTAATATGAACATAGCATTACTTGTTCCTTCAATCAAATCTGCAGGACCTGAGATTGTATTTATTACACCTTTAGTAGGATTTATTTCAGTAAAATATTTCTTACTTTTGAGGATTGTATGGGTAATCCTACTGTCCGGAATGCAAATATCTTTGACACGTTCCATGTCTAACCTTCTTAAAATAAAAATAAGAGTAAATAGAGAGTAAGTCAACAACATATTTAACATTGTGTTTTATGCAAACATAACATATATATTCTTGAGTTAATACATATTCCAAATATAAAGTTAATACAAGCATATCACACATTATTCAAATAGTTACTTAATCCATTGTTCCTTCAACAAAATAAGCAATCTCAAAATAGGTATTATAATTTATGGGTTCAATCTCATTAAAATTCACTTATTTTCCTTTTTCTTACAGAAGCCATTTGTCTTTTACACAAATGTTCTGGTGTTCTACACACCTTAGACCGGTGACCTTTCTTTTCGCATCTGTAGCATACATTCTCATAGTTTCTTGAGGGACCTTCATGAATATACTTGCCCTTTCCTTGGAAATTCTAATTATTTTAATTACATCTGGGAGATCTATAATTATTCATATGACCTCGTCCACGTCCTATACCACGAAAATGGTTTTGATAGTGGAAAAAGTTTCGACCATGATATCTTCTTGGATTGTGACCATCAAAACGAGCACGACTATTATTACCATCAAAATGAACATGGCCACCACTTCTCTTAAGACAATTAGAGCCACCACGTCCATGATTAAAGGTTGTGGTATCAATTTCAGGATATGTTACTGTTCCTGTGGGTCGTGTCTGGTGGTTTTTTATAAGGAGCTCGTTATTTTGTTCTGCCACCAGAAGAGCAGCAACTAAATCAAAATACTCAGTGAATTCCCTCATTCTATATTGTTGTTGCGGTAATACTTGGAATGCATGGAAAGTTCAAAAAGTTTTTTTCCAACTTTTCTTTTTCAGTTATAATTGTGCCACAAAATTCAAGTTGTGCTATAATTTGGTGCATAACATAGTTATATGCAATGACACTTTTATAATCTTAGAACCTTAACTTGTTCCACTGATCCATTAATGAGTGTAATAACACTTTCTTCTTATGTCCAAATCTTGCTTTAATTTTATCCCCCAAAATCTTGGGATATTTAGCATTTGAATATTTTGTTTGCAATCCATCATCAAGATGGTGCTTGATTATTCTGTTCACTTTTGACACTTTTTTTTCCATTTCATCTGGGTTGTCTGTTGATTTTCCAGAATGGTCTCCTTCAAGTATTTTGTTAAGTCCCTCATATGTAAGGTATTCGATCAAATTGTTATTCCATGTTATGAAGTTGTCACCAATTATGCTTAGGATTATGAATTGATGCTTAAGATTTGACATGATTATATCTAATTCAGATGAACATAATCAAAATTTAATACATAAACAATATATATATATATATATATATATATATATATATATATATATATCAATAACAACGATTACAACAAAAAAAACCATGATCATGATTTATTCAAAAACCTTTACTAATAAACCAAGCTAAGACTAGTAATGGTAAAACAATAAGTATCATTAATGCTATATAATCATTACCTAGTTCTTTATGCTTGATGATACAAATAAGGAATAAAATAATGACAAGTAGAGTGATGAACAAGAGGACAAATTTAGCCATTTGAAATATATGAATGAATATTTGAGAATGATGTAAAATTTATGAAAGAAGTTGAATTATATATAGATAAATTTGTAAAATGGTTGTTAATGTTACCGTTGGTGAAAAGAAAAAGAAAAAGGGAAAAGAGAAATAAAAGATAAATATCATAAAAACCAAATTAAAGTGTGTTAAAAATCAAATAGCTATTATGAGGGTTTAGAGATAATTATAAGATGACATATGGGGTTTTAGACCTCCACTAAATATAAAATTTAGTAACTGAAAATAAAAATTAGTAATAACATGTGGAATTTTAAACCTCCACTGAATTTAAAAGTTAGTAACTGGAAATAACGGTTAGTGATAACATGTGGGGTTTTAAACCTCCACTAAATATAAAAGTTAGTAACTGAATATAAAGATTAGTAACAACATGTGGGGTTTTAAACCTCCATTGAATTTAAAAGTTAGTAACTAAAAATAAAAGTTAGTGACAACATGTGGGGTTTTAAACCTCCATTAAATATAAAAGTTAGTAACTGAATATAAAGATTAGTAACAACATGTGGGCTTTTAAACCTCCACTAAATATAAAAGTTATGTTCAAGACTGGCCAAGCATATGCCCTACTCCAAATTGAGGCCCAATCCAGACTTCGACTAAGCCAAGCCCATTAAGGAATCAGCGAGGATATGACCGTTATGAATTAGATTTGTTGGCATACAGTCGTTGAGAACTTCCCCCTCACGCACCATAGCACTTTCCACGCGGCTAACTGCCCACCAAATTTGTGGAAACAATTAGGCTTAGTCAAAGGTTACACGCCCGTTTCTCACGGGCAAGTGCCCTTATAAAAATCCTCCATCTTTAGAGGGTCTGATATTCACTTCTAATTCCCCTTTTGCTTACGCTTTAGTTGTCTCATTTTGTAACTAACTTGAGCATCGGAGTACCTTGTAGGTACCCCACCATTTCCTCCTACCAACATTCCTCAGTCCCAGCTGAAGGCCACGAATACATGTTCAGATTCTTTCTGTACAGTGGCGCCATCTTGGGAACTAGCAGCTCCCCCGTCTTTCGTGATCAAGAATCTCTTTCACCGTAAGACCAAAGCTCATCTTTTCCTCTTCATGACTACCCAGATGAACGAGACTGTGAAAGATACCCTTGTCGTCGTTCTCAATGACATCAACAACACTGGCAGCCAATGAGCATTCTAACTCAACACCGGTAATAGCGAAGGACTAGAGGTGTTCAAAACCAAACCAACCCAATAGAAAACCGCAAACCAAACCAAACCAAACCGAAACCGCAAAAAAAACGCACTTGGTTCGGATGTATTTGGGCCATTATTTAACAAAACCGCGCGATTTGGTTCGGTTTGCGGTTTGTATTTTGCAAACCGAACTAAACCAAACCAAACCGCATTATGTTACAACCCAAACTTCGCTTATTCCACATCCAACCCAAAACTTAAATCTATTATTCCTTAACCATACAAATATTCTCTTAGTCACACTTAGGGTTTAAGTTTCAACATTCTCAAATCTCTTCGAGTAGTATCTGTTGCACCCCAAAATTTGCCCTCACAATACAAGACTTTGTGTGCTAAGAAGGTTCACAAGGTTCACAATACTTACAATACCTTTCATGAAGTTCATGAAGTCTACAAGACACTTTATGAGGTTCACAAGGTTCACAGGACATCTTATGATGGTTCACAAGATTCACGAGACCTCCCATGAGGTTCACAAGGTTCACAAGACATGTTATGATGGTTCACAAAGTTCACAAAGTTCACAAATGGTCAGAAGAGTTGACAATTCCCTCAGACAATGCACCTCCTAAGCAGTGCATCCAAAACTAGGGTTTTGACTTTAATCAGGCTAAATGAATTTCCAAGATTTCAAATGAGCTTCATAACATCTTATATGTGTATAAGAACCCCCATGACAAGTTTCAAGACTTTTCTCAAAGGTTTGCTCAGTCAGATGATCAGATAAGTCAAAATCAGTCAAAGCAGTTAAAAAGTCAAACTGAGGTCAACTGTGGTCAAACCAAAGTCAAACTTCATGATTTTTTGCCAACATCAAGTATATGAAGTAAAATTCATCATTTGATCAAGGGTTGATCATGATTCATCAAGGAGATTTCAGATCATCAAGAATCAGGAGTTTCTAAATTAGGGTTTCCTCAGTAAAAGTCAACTGAACTTTGACTAGCCATAACTTTCACATGCTTCATCACCAAGTCTCCATCCAAAGCTCATTTTGAAGGAAATTGAATTCTATACAACTTTGTGTCTCACAAGCCAAGCCCAAAAATGCTTCATTTGGAAGGTATGAGCCAAGACATTATAGGTCCTTTTAAAAGTCAACAAAAAGTCAACAACTTCAAAAGGGCATAACTTGAGAATGGTAAATGATATGGACATGAAACCAGTGGGGTTGGTTAGAGGACTCTTCAAGCTTTCCAAAATGTCCAAGAACACCCTCATAGAATTAAAATTGAAGGATGTGTTCCCTTGCAAAGTTGGGAAATTTTTGGTTGGTTTATGAAGAAAATGGAGGTTTAAAACCAATTTTTTCTAAATGGGCTTGCCATATGATGACCCAATCCATACCATTAACTCATGCACGACCCAAGTCTCTAAAAATCAGATTTTTTATCATTTTTTTTTATTTATTTTGATTTAATTCATTTAAAATCATTTTAAATAAAAATAAAATATAAAAGTCAAAGATTTAAAACGGATTGAGCTTCTAGAAAATCATGAATGCAATGTGGATTAAATTGATACAAGAATATTGGTGATTGACTTGAAATAGAAAGGCTTAATTCTCAAATATTTGAATTTTAAAGCTTGATCTTTTTCAATCTTTTCTAATCAATTTTTTCACACAAGCATCAAGTTTTTCTGACCTAATTGATCACACTATAAGTATATGACATAACCCTAATCATAGGACACGATTGGCAGCCTCCTAAGAGTAAGTTCAAAATTTCAAAATCATCCAAAAAAATCAATTTTCGGGTTCTTCATTTGAGGGCATTTGAAGGTATTCTAAAGACATAGCAATGATCCCTAGGCTTCACTGATTGTGTACCAATGATCATTTACATCCAAGACACTCCATAATGCATGAACCGAACCATACATGTTCTTCATACATTTTTCTTCGATTCATCATATTTGCTTATTTATAATGAATTTTAATGACATATTGATGTTTGTTGTTGGCTATAGATGATTTCTGGATAGTTTGGTGAAGAGTTATGGTCGAATCATGAAAATACCATGTTTAGGGTTTAAAGCTCTAAATTAGGGTTCTTCGATTTACACAACATAAATGAATTTTGTTGGTATAATTGGATTGTACAGTTCACAAGGAGTTCAAAGATGTCCTTAATTTGATAAAACTGTATTGTTTGTGTGTGGTTTGAAAAACGCAGGTTTAGGACGCATGAAAATTCGCAGGAATTTTCCCAAATAATTTCGCAGGAAAACCTGCGAATTCAAGGAAGAAGATGAAGTTGGTCTGGCGCCAAAATCCAGTTTGAAAATCTAATTTAAAATATTATGTATTGTTTCTGTTTTTATTTCACAAGCTTGTGCTTGTCCCAGTGGAAGGAAGCGTATGTGTTGAGCCTGGAGGTCTTTGGTTCGAATCCTGGCTTCATCACCTTTTTCTTATTTTTCCCAGATAATTAGCAACCTTAATATATTATGAATTATGGTGAGATTATTAACAGGTGCGCTCTCCCAGCTGGATTGGTTAAGGTGTTTGTGTGTATTGTGAAGGTCCTGGGTTCGATTCCCCCAGGCCTTTTGTTTTTTCTTTCTTTTTTCTGATTTTCAGGCATAAGGCACAAAACCAATTGAACCCATGATATTAGCACCTGCGCGCGCTGGCCTGGTGGTTGTTGTTGCTGG
Organism: Lathyrus aphaca; assembly: GCA_963966055.1. NCBI lineage: Eukaryota > Viridiplantae > Streptophyta > Magnoliopsida > Fabales > Fabaceae > Lathyrus > Lathyrus aphaca. Next base: position 115,203,573 of record OZ014524.1, on the reverse strand, counting down.
TTTGAGTATGTGAAAGCATGAGGTGCTGGGTTCAACTCCCAGCCAGGTAAGTTTTTTTTTCAATTCTGTTTTATTTATTTTATTAATTGGTTATTATGGAATATTATTAATATGTAAATATATTTAGATAAATGTTATATGTTATAAAAAATAATTTCTAAAATAATAATAATCATATTTTTCTAAAACTAATTTCTTTTTATCAATATGTGTATATATAATTTATTTGTATAATTAGATTAATACTTAATATTTAATATTTTGTATATAAAACCTAATTTATTTTTTAAAACCCTAAAAACACATTTTTCAAACCCTAATTTTCTTCTTCTATTATTTATATTCATAACTTCATTAAAATTCTTAATTTAATTTTTGTTAATATATAAATTGTTTATAATTTAAATTTTTGTATATAATTAAAAGTTAAAATTCTTAATATAATAATATGACCCAATTTGTTTAGAATTTAATTTTGCATGTAAATGATTTTATTATATGTTTAAAAATAATTGCTAATTTAATTTTGTAATCATAATTTATTTTCATGATATGTTTATAACTAATTAATTTAATTTTTTTTATAATTTGTAAATAATTTAATAATTAATTGTTCATATTTTCTTATTAACTTTAAATAATCATTTATATCAAATTTAATCTTTTAATTATTATCTTATTTTTGCTTATTTCATTATTATTATTAATTATGTTCTTATGATATTTATTTGATATTAACCCCATTTATCTTTAAATTGTTATTATTATTTTCACTAACCCAATTATAATTATTTATTTATTTTACTTATGTTATTTAAATTGCTTTATTATTATTGTAATTGCTCCTTGGTGTAATATTTAATAGTAATGTTTAAATTATTTATTTTATGCTATGGTTAGTAAATAGGGAGTGTAACATGTATGTTTATTTAAAATTAATTTAGATAACTTAAATATAAAGATAAATATTAAATTGAACACTCACACACGTAAGTCGATCTTTGATCGCCATCTCACTTTCTAAGGGTTACCTCTCATGTTGCCTATTACAAAAAGGTCAAGTAGGGTGTATAAAGCAAAGTCCCTCAATTTCACATCATCTAGTCCCTTAACAATAAAAGATCAAGTCCCTTCAAATGTTGCCTTCGTAATGATCTTGTCCCTTTCGAATAAAGATAATAGTCCCTCCAAAATTGCTTATACACCCTACAGTTGCCTACATAACAGATGACCCTTCACATGTCCCTCACATCCAAGGTAATGACTACTTATTCCTTAATAATAGGGATAGTATTACCACTTAAAGGATCCAAGAACAGAAAAGACTTAAACTTAGGGTAGGTTCCTCATAGTTACTTGCTCACTCTTCAAAACTTTTCAAACAATTCACAATTTCAAACAAAAATTTTTCAAAACAAAGGTTTATACGCATCCATACATGGGCCATTATAAACTCTTAAGGAAATTTTTATTCACACACTTCACATTTCAAAAAACATTTTTAAAGTGAACTAAGTAACTAAGAGCCCATGGATAACCATGGATGTAAAGGGTGCTAACACCTTCCCTTTACATAACCTACCCCCCGGACCCAAAAATATTTTAAAAAGGTCTTTCCTGTTCTTTTATGCCTTTCCTTTGGATAAAATAAAAGTCGGTGGCGACTCTTGCTATCCGCAACATAACTAAAGTCAGTTCTCCCACCGTGTTACAGTATCACACATTCTTCTCATCATATTTGCTATGTACATCTCATCTCTTCTACTCTAATCTCTCTTATCTTATGTTCTTTCTTTTTCATATTCATCTTCTCCTTTTTTATATTATTGTTTTCTCATCCAATTACATTTTTATCGCACTTTTCTTCTATAATATCGCATATCTTATGATCTTTCTTTTTCATCTTCTCTAATCTTTCCTATCCTCCATTTTTTTTATTGTAATATTTATGATATTTTTTTATACTACTACTTTGATCTAATCTTATTTTAGTATATTGAATGATAATTTATTTTGTCTAAATATGAGTTTTGTTGCTATTTGATTATGTATGAATGACTAAATACAAAATTATGTTGTTCTCTATAGGTGTATGTATGACTCAATAAAAATATTATAAAAAACCGAACCAATCCAAACCGCATTGGTTTGTTTTGGTTTGATTCGGTTTTATTTCTTAAAGTCAATCGAACCAAACCAAACCGCATGCTTTTTTCTCTTGCGATTCGGATGATATTTTGCATAAAAACCGTCCAAACCGCACCGCGAACACCCCCTACGAAGGACACCCTCTTTCCCCAGCTTCAAATAACCTGAAACAGCCGCCCATTATTCACACGGATCATGTGTTCGAACCTATCCCCACCCCAATGTATGTGGATATGGGCACACAGGCTCTCATCTCCGCCCTCAACAAAGAAAACCTCTCCCTTTTTCAACAGAGTAAATGCATGCAAGTGCTCGAACGCGACAATCGTTCCCCTTCGCTGTCCAAAAGGTACCGTCGTAGAGGTTCTCCCCGTCGGTTTTGATCTCCTCCACGAGCTCAGAAAGGGAAAGATCTCAGACTCCCTTCCCCTCCTAGGGACCAAGATCCTCCTGAAGATTCACGATTAGAAAGGGTCGGAAAGTGCACTCGATCTTCTCCTCGAAAAACCAGGCGTTCACCTGAAGATCAAGATCGCAGCAAGGAAACCCAGCATGATGAGGACCATCGTCGACGAAGCAGGTCCCCATATTATGAGACCGATAACAGTGACGATGAAGACAACCGCGGACCACTCAGTCGTGAGATCATGGAAACTCGTATACCCCGGGGACTCGAGAAACCTCCCCTATTGGCCACTTATGACGGAACAAGCGATCCGGATGACCATATTGAAAATCTTGAGGCCATGCTCCACTATCACAATGTGGAGGGTGTGATAAGAGGTAGGTTGTTCCCTATCACCTTGCACAAAGGTGCGATGTCGTGGTACAACCATCACATCATGGAAGGTGCTGAAGAATCAATTCACCAGGCCCTTCATTGCATCTAGGTGTCATCCCAAGTTCGAAGCCACCCTCGAAGGGATCATACAAGGAGAGGAAGAACCCTTGAGGGACTACATTTATCGGTTCAATAAAGAGGTCGTCGAAGTCATACTACTGACCATATGAAACAATATATCTTAGAAAAGGGGATTCGCCCCAACAGTGAATTCCGAAGAGCTGTGGACATCGAGCCTCCCCAATCCTTAGCCGATTTGCTCCATAAGGCCCAGGCGTACATCTACTACAAAGAAAAAGAGGTCGCATACAAAACAAAAGATTCATGAAATCAGGATAGCACGAAACCTCATAGGCAAAAAGACAATAACGAGGTCACATAGCATGAGAAACGAAGCGATGATCGCCCACGAGAAAGTAGGGGATCAACCGGTCGATTCTAAAAATAAACCATTCTCACTGCTCCTCGCGAGAAGATCCTCAATGAGTGTTTCAACATTGAGTTCATATAGGGAGACATCTGTATCCTCAAAATTACTGCGTTAAAGGCCAATACTGACAAGAACAAGTATTATCGGTTCCACCACAGCCACGAACACATCACCGATGACTGCGTCCATATCAAAGACTCCATTAAGATCCTCATCAAAGAAGGGCATCTCAAGAAATACGTCAAAGACGAGGATCCTCGACAGGAAATGACAAAGAGAGTCGATGAAGTTGCCGAGGAGTCCACCCTTATGCAGGTAAGCCTTATCCGTCACCAGACCCGATGACTTCTTCATTCCTTGACACCTACACACAGGGTAATTTGCATTGCACAGTCCCTGGGAATGCTTCCCTTCATCCATGCTCATTTCAGGGGGAGGCTACAACGAGATGACTATTGGGTCTGTTAGGATAAACCTCGAGCATCTAGTCGGCTCATCTATCAAGAGAGTCAAGGGGAAATCCCAGTCGATCACATTCTACAGGGAGGAACTACTTGAAGGGTCTCCCAACTCCCACATACCTTTGTAGATCCGCGTAAAAATGGAAAGGACTGATGTACACAGAATACTCGTCAACCAAGGAAGCTCGGTCGACATCATGTACAATTCACTCTTTCGAGCATTATAGCTTGACCAGGGAAACTTTTCCCTATACGTGGGTTCAGATCTGTAGGGATTCAACAGATCCACCGACAAACCCTGGGGCTATGTCGAGCTAAATGTCACATTCAGAGAAGGAGATTCCTCCAAGACAATCAAAACACACTTCCTGGTGATCGACTGTCTATCACTCTATCAGTGAATTCTGGGGAGGCCAACTCTTTCCGAACTCATCGTCGTCCCTTCAACGGTCCACCTCAAAATGAAGTATTACACAAAGAAGGGCCATGTAGCTTCCCATCACGGAGACATCGAGGCTGTGATGAGGTGCTTTGAAGCAACGACCAGAGGCCAAACCGTGATAGAAACTGCACCAAAAAGCAGTAAACGCGTAAGAGATGAAGAATCTCCAGCCGACGACGTTCATCCAGGGAAAAATCCAACACCTCATATCAACACGACCGATCTCGATCCTCGCATTCCTATAGATGACAAGTAGGACTCCCCCGCGGATAAATCAGCTATGTTACACCCCTTGCCCATAGGTGAATTCAAATTTGTAACATTCCGAGACAACCCCGACAGAGGAGTACGTATCAGAGCAGGGCTTCCCGACGAAGTCAATGAGCAACTGAAGCAATGTCTGCGCAACAACGCCGACCTCTTTGCTTGGAGCTCCGTTGATATGTCGGGCATCTCCTCAAAAATTGCATGTCATGAACTTGCCATCAACTTAACTGCTCGCAGAGTTGCCCAGCGCAGGCGCAAACAATCTGAAGAAAAAACTTTAGCTGTTGAGAAACTAGTCAAAGACCTTATATAGGCCAAATTTGTAACACTTTAGCTGGCTCTCAAACACTATACTCGTGAAAAAATATAATGGACAGTGATGCCTCTGTATTGACTACACTGATCTTAATCGGGTTTTCCCGAAAGACTCTTACCCTCTGCCCAACATTGATAAGTTGATGGATAATTATGCAGGTTTTAAATTGATGTCCTTCATGGACGCATATTCCGGGTACAATCAAATACCCATGGCCGACAAATATAAAAGGCACACCGCGTTCATGACCCCTATGGGAAACTATTACTACAACGTAATTCCATTCGGGTTAAAAAAACGCATGCGCCACATATCAGCGCATGATTAACAGCGTTTTCCAGTCACAAATTGGAGACATGCTGGAAGTTTTACATGGATGACATAGTCGTTAAATCCGTCCAGGAATCTGACCAGACCTCTCACCTACATAGTGTGTTTGACTAGGCTAGGAAGTGTAAAATGTGCTTCAACCCTGATAAGTGCACCTTCGGTGTAAGGGCGGGCAAATTCCTCAGTTTCTACCTTAAGGAAAGAGGTATCGAGGCGAACCCCAACAAATGTCGCGCATTCACAGAATTCCCAACACCTAACTCAAAGAAATCAATTCAATCCTTGAATGATATGCTCTCTTCGTTATCTCGATTCGTTGCAAAATCTGATTAACACGCATCCTCCTTTTTCAAATTGCTCTGGAAAGAGGCCATGTTCGAATGGATAGAAGAATGCGAGAAGGCTCTGCGACACCTAAAACAATCCTTATCAGAACCTCAAGTTCTGTTGAGGCCATAGGCCGGGGAGATCCTTTATTTATATTTGTCTGTCAATGCAAAAGTCATCAGCGCAACCCTGATAAGAGAGGACCCTGACGGGCAGAGACCCGTATACTTCATGAGTAAAGCTTTGCAGGGGCCGAAGCTAAGGTATCAGCAAATAGAGAAAGTCGCCCTTGCGCTCATAAACGCGGCCAGAAGATTACGTCATTATTTCCTAGCATACACGGTGGTCGTAAGAACCGATCACCCTATCAAAAAACTTTTGGCTTGGCCAAATATGGTCGATAGAATGTTGAAGTGGTCCTTGGAACTTTCCGAATTTTACATATAATATGAGGGTAGGAAATCTTTAAAAGCCCTAGCCGATTTTTTCTCCGAAATGACCCCGGTGAAAACCGATACAGAAAACGTCCGCAATTGGATCATCTACGTTGACGAGGCATATGGACCTTATAGTAGAGGTGTGGGGATCATCTTCAAAAGATAAGAACGTCTCATGGTCAAAGTATCATTAGTCCTTTCCTTTCTGACATCTAATAACCAAGCAGAGTATGAAGCCTTCCTGGCAGGGATCCACCTTGCAAAGGACATGGGCACCCAGGAAATTACAATATTCACTGATTCACAACTAGTTGCATCGCAAGTAAAAGGAGAGTATCAGGCAAAAAACGATAACCTAGTCGAGTACCTAGCTCTGGTACAATGCATGCTCACGCACTTCAGGACCTAGGACATCCAACATATCCCACCCAAACGCAACTCACGAGCAGACGTACTGTCAAAATTAGCAATTACACGAAAGAAAGGCGGAAACAAATCCGTAATCCAAGAAATACTTCCTCGTCCCAGCATCGAAAAGGTCGGCATCACCTTCGATATCAACACAATAGGGGACATCGTCACATCGGCAGCTGGATGTCTCCTGTGTTCAAATTCCTGACGATCGGGGAACTACCTGATGACAAGAAGGAGGCCAACGTCACAAAACTCCGCTCTTCGTCTTACGTCCTTGTGGATGACAAGATGTATTGTTGAGGATTCTCCATCCCACTCCTGAGATGCGTCGAGGAAGGAAATGTGTCCAACATTTTGCATGAAATACATGAGGGAATTAACGCTCAGCATCTGGGTGGCAGATCTTTGGCCCACAAGGCGTTGCGAGTTGGCTATTACTGGCCGACCATGCAAAACAATGCCAGAGATCACGTGAGAAGGTGCTAGAAGTGCCAGCGTCACGGGAATATGCACGTTGCACCCCATGACGCTCTGAAAACAATGTCGTCACCATGACCGTTCGCATAATGGGACATGGACATCCTCGGACAATGGCACCCAATTCACGGATAGAAATTTTCAGGACTTCATCGCAAATACAAAAACCAAACAACATTTCGCATCTGTCGAGCACCCCCAAACGAACGGGCAAGCTGAGGCCGCTAGTAGAGTCATCCTTCGAGGTCTCAGACGAATATTAGGTGAGGCAAAGAACAGGTGGGTCAAGGAGCTCCACAATGTACTGTGGGTCTACCGAACCACCCCACACTTAACAACCAGGGAAACCCCATTCCGAATGACATACGGGACCGAAACGGTCATTCCTGTGGAAATCAGGGAGCCCTCTTGTCGCACGGAAGCTCCTCTAGAAAAGGAACTCAACAATGAAGCTTTAAGAGAGGAGCTCGACCTGGTAGATGAGGTTTGTTCAGGGGCATCTCTCTCCGCGAGGAATCCCTAAAGCAAAAAGTCTCATTATGCTACGACAACAGAGTCATCAAAAGAGAATTCCAGGTGGGCAGTATTGTCCTGCGAAGAAATCAAAAGGAATCGGGCGAAGGCAAGCTCGCAACGCCTACGAGGGTGTATTACCTAGAAGAACTAAGTGGAGAACTGTTCGCTCGACCATGGAATTCTAAAAAGCTCAAACAATATTACAGCTAAAAACCCTGCCAAAACACGGAATAACTGTCGGCCAAGAAACCCCCACAATGGGGGCAGATGCCCGACCATAGGGATGTACCGTTGTATAAGTGTTGTACCCCAAAATTTTCCCTCATATATTCAAGACAATATGTCTCAAGAGGTCTCCTAATGTTCATAATATTCTCAATTTCTCAAAGAAACTCAAAGTTTCATCAGACAAAGCCTCCTCGTAAGCAGTGGATCTCAAATTAGGGTTTTGTGTCCTCAAAGCAAATTGGACTTCTAAAGCCTCAATTGGACTTCATGGTACCCCATATACTTCAAAGGATCCTCATGTCAAGTTTCAAGACTTTCCCTACAAGTTTGGTCAGTCAGATGCTCAGATAATCAATAATCAGTTAACTTGTGTAAAAAGTCAAATGTGGTCAAGATACAATCAAACTTCAAAAAAATTTGTCAACATAGAGATTATGAAGTAAGATTCATCATTTTATCAAGGGTTGATCATGATTCATCAAGAAAACCTCAAATTCATCACAAGACAAAAGTTGCCAAATTAGGGTTTCTTTAGGAGAAAGTCAACTGAACTTTGACCAGACCTAACTTTCACATGCTTCATCAGAAATTTCCCATCCAAAGCTTATTTTGAAGGAAATTCAATTATTTACAACTTTGTATCTCATAAGCCAAGGCCAAAAATGTTTCATTTGAGATATATGGTTCAAGACATTACAGGTCCTCTAAAAAGTCAACAAAACGTCAACTTTTTCAAAAGCTCATAACTTGAACTTGGAAGATTAAATTGACATGGTACCAAAAGGAATGATTAAAGGACACTTTAAGACTTCTATAAAGTCCAAGAACACATTCATAGGATAAGAATTGAGAGAGTTGTGCATTGTTAAAGTTGAGCAAAATTGAGGAGGTGTATAAGGCCAACAATGACCAAAACTTGAGTTTTTGCCAAATGGGCCTATCTTTTCACAATCCAAACTTAATCCTAAGTTGATCCACGACCCCTAGGTCATATCTTTTGATTTTCTTTGTTTATTTTATATTGTATTGGATTTAATTCATTTAAATTCAATTTTAATCAAAATAAATATTTAAAAATCAAAGATTTGATATTTGGACTATTTTGGATCAGATATTGAAATTATTTCCATGATATATGATCCAAATTCGTGCACAACAAGAGGTAAAGTCATGATAGCATAATAATGACCAAAATAGAAAGTTTTCAATATCAAATTCAATCAAATCCTATCATCCCAAAAAGATGTGAATCCAAGCCCACGAGTTGACCTAATTCATTCTTCTATAAGTACATAACAATTTCAGATGTCAAGAGGACGAAAATTTGGATCAAAAGAGCACAAAAAAACTTCAAAATAATTCAAGAACAAATGAGATTCGGTTTCCAAGTTGCAGCCTCTTCCAAGGTGATTTGAAAGTTCAAACACGTTTCCGAGGTTCCTCTGAAGGTGTCCCTATCATCACTATCCTCCAAAGACTCGTATAACCCCATAAGCGAAACTTGGTTATTGACATTTTTCTCAAAATCGATTTTATACATACACGCATTATAAATTCAATTTTATTACATATTTTTGTTTATAATGATGTTTGCAAGATTTCTGGATCATCCAATTTGATTTTAGGTGTAAGAATCACAAACCACCATTGTTAGGGTTCACAGTTATGATTTTGGGGAACACTAGCTAGAGGTGATTTCAGGCTAAATTGAGGGTACCAATTGATTTAGAGGACAATTTCCAGTTGATCTATACCTTTAGATTGTATTGATAATGCATATTTTGAGTTTTGGAAATTTGCAGGTGTTATAGTGACGGACAAAATCGTCACTATAGACTTTGGTGACAAAAATCGTCTGTAGGTAAAAGTCTGGACGAACGATGAAGAAGATGAAGGCCTGGCGCGCGTTTTTTTGTTTGAAAATATTTTAAATTTATTTTTATTATATAATATTTGTCTTCTATTTCTTAACAGTTGAAGACACGTGGCCTGGTGGTAAGGGCACACGTTGGTGATCTAAGGGACATGGGTTCGATTCCCAGCGTCCCCCCCTCTTTTTTTTGACATTTTCCTTATTTTCTTTTCCTTTTTCTTTATTTCTTTCTTTTCCTTTTATTTTGTTAAATTAATTATTTAATTCAATTAAATTTTTTAACCAATAGAAAAAATAGGAACTTAACAATATTTTTTTTTCATAAAATTATAAAGTATCCAATTTTTTATACATAATTAAATTAAATTAGATTTACTAATCAAATTAATTTCTTTAATAAATAAATCATTAATCAATTTCATAAAACGAATACCCGGAACTTTTGTCTTCATTCTTTTCTTCCCGATTTTATTTCTTAGAATGATTGTATAGGTTGCATGAATTTGTAATAGTTAGATTTATTTTTCTTGCCCAATTTGTTTTCTTCAAATAATGTAATTGTTAAAGCCTTGTAATAGTTTAGGTTTACTTTCCACACTTTACATTTTCTGCCAGGGTTTTTATAATTATGTATCTCTCCCAAGGCCATGTAATAGCTTAAACTAGGGTTTTATTTTCTTCATTATAAATTGTTAGATGCATGCTTAATAGGATTGTATGTAAAGACTAAAATCAACCGTTAGATAACCATAATTTCCAAGACTAAAATAACTGAATAAAACACACTTGCACACCTACACCTTTAGGGTAATCTCTCTTTGTTGCCTTACAATAAATGGTTAAGTCCCTCGAATGCAAGGATACCTTAACTTGTTGCCTAAAGAAATAAATCATCATAGTTGCCTTTCGGATAAAAGATCATAGCCCCTCATTGTCCCTTCAAAGTTGCCTTCGAATAAATGATCTTGTCCCTACGAAAAAGATCATAGTCCCTCGATGACCCTTCGAGTTACCTTCGAATAAATGATATTGTAACTACGAAAATGATTATAGTCCCTTCGAATTGTTAAGGTATCCCTACATGCTGCCTTCTATGATGACCCTACACTTATCCCTCCAAATCCAAGGATAAGACTACTTACTAACTAATAGTAAGGATAGTTCTATCCCTAAGGAATCGAAAATGACAAGAAAGACCTTACAACTTAGGGTAAGTAACTCTTAAACGCTTGCTCACAACTTTCAAAACGAATACTTTTTACACCCACCCTCTTTTTCAAAATACTTTCAGATAAGTAAACACTTTGTATACATTCATACGAGAATCATTACAAAGTTAAATCTTTACAAAAATATTTTAATCACACACTACACTTTTCAAACAAAACAAGTATAAAGTGAGCTAAGCATTTAAGAGCCCATGGATACAAAGGGTGCTAACACCTTCCTTTTGTATAACTTACCCCCCGAACTCAAAATATTTTAAAAGGTATTTCCTGTTCTTTTATGCCTTTCCTAATTTAGATGAAATAAAAGTCGGTGGCAACTTTTGCTTACTGCAACATATTTTGCGACAAAAAACTAAAATTCAGTTCTCCCACCGTGTTACAATAAGCCTTAGGGAACGAAGGCACAGTCGTCTCTCCGAACCCCTTTAGCGAGCATAGATCTCGCCCCTCGACCAGTTCCATACACCGTCGAGTTTAACACATTTTATTGAGCATTTCCCAGTTCTATCAACGTAAAAGACATGAAAAGCATACATATAACTTAAGTAATAATGCAATGTAAAGCAACATAAATCAACATAAAGTTACGGCCATAAGGCCAACACTGTCATTACATTAATCAAAAGGGGGCTAAGCCCCAAGCAAAAAACTTAACAAAAATGGCACGCATGCCAGAATAACAATGGCACGCAGACCAGATAATCATTCTTAGTCAGGAGGCAGGACCACTCTGTCTTCTACACGATGCAAGGGACCAGTTCCATCAACGACTAGATCCACCCCAGGATTAGTTACCTTAAGTTGCTCCACGGGATTATAAAAGCCGAACGAATCCATACTCAAGTTGTCTTGGGCCAACAGTCGAATCCGGGAAATCAATTCATCCCTGGTCGTCATGGAAGCTTTTTCCTCGGTCTCGTCCTCCCCGGTAGCCGCCTTGCTCTCCATTTCCACAACCTTTTTCTTCAAACGCTCGTTATCCTCAGTAAGCTCTGCCATATTGTCTCGAATTTCGGTGACCTCCTTCATAAGCTCGAGCTTACTCTCGTAATGCCCTATGGCTTGGAGCAAGTCGTTCTCCAGCTTATGATTTTCGGCCTCCACTTCCTTGATTTTGTCATTGGCCGCTTGAAAAGTCTTGTTGGGGATGAGGTCGGCATTGTTAAAGGCAAAAGCAGCCTCCAGAATTCGGAACATCCCCGCAACATCCTGGCAGAGTTCAGCTCTCAAGCTCTTAGGATCTGCAAAAAGGACGGCGACAACATCAAGGTCAGGTACCCGGATATATGACTCCTCGTCAAATAGAGACCCCTGAGTAACGCAGGGAAGAAGATCTAATGAGCCTGCTGCTGCGATGTTGCTTTTTGGAGGAGGAGAGGGCTCATCGATTCTTGGCCTCTTTCCCAGTGGGGATCCACCCACCTGAGTACTTCCCCGAGTGGAGCTTCCAGAACCAACAAAACCATCCAGAGTAGTTTGGTCTTTGACAACATCGACTCGACTCTTCACGCCTTTCTTCACATTTCTTTTATTCGTCTTCACCAGACGATCTCAGATTTCGTCCATTTGCGCTGCAAAAGAAAACAATAGAACAATTAGATGACTGTCATATCCACGACCCAAAAGAGCTGAACTACAAATTCACCTAAGTGTCGCATAGCTGCCTCTTTGTTTGGGCAACTGAGCAACAATTTTACGTTGATTAATCTGGCCAGTGTAGCCGGCATCCCGTCAGGCCGAAGAAGAGCGTGCCCTTCAGAATCTACCATTTATGTGGGACGAAAGCTGACAACATAATTGAACAGCGTGTTATAAGCTGCAATGTCATTGGCGCTCAGTTCCTTGGGATTGGTAATGTAATATTCACTGGGGTGGCTGAAATTCACGTTCACCAACTCCAACGGGAAATGGGTCACCATCTTCTCTTCATCATCGATCATCTCTCGGTTGTATAGGGAATCCTTGGCAGCCTGCAAGCACGACTGGATCATGTAGAATCAATACTTAAAATCCCAAATAAAATCTTGGTAGGCCTTGAAGAGGCTGCTCTCCTGCTTTAACAACACCCAGTTGTGTCGACCATCCTAGGACTTCCTCTACTGGTGGAAGATCCAAAAGAACTAGTTGACCGTCGTCCCTATCTCTAAATAGCAACACACCAATTCGAAGGATCTGATGAAGGCTAGAGCGTTGGGGTGCAGTTGAGAGGGCGCGAGCTTGAGGTGAGTAAAGACCGCCTACTGAAAATCAGTAAAGGGCAGACGATACCCAGCCCCGCGAAACGCGAATTCATATATTGGGAACCAAATGACAGGAAAACGCGAGCATATCCTCTGAGTGGGCTTCGGAGGTAAAGCTCGTCAGTTGGCAAACCCCATTTTCTTCCTCTCTATCCTACCCCACGCATCTGAAGCATCGACCGTGAACTGTGATGTCGTTTCAAGTGGCTCATTCATTATCCATGAGTGATCACATGTGGGGACATTCGCACCGTCAGGAGCAACGACCTCCTCGACCCCGCAAGCGTTCTTTTGACAACATTCACCTGAAAAGTAGAGGGAACACAGTGCATTCGACAAACTCAAATCCACGCTTCCCTCGCAGGTCAAGTGAAAAGGCTTCGTTAAGGACCGGGGACAAGCCCCTCCATGACCATATGCTCGGTCAGCTAACACTAAATTATAAATATTAAGGCCTAACCTAGATCTAATCCTAATCTATTCACTAACCCTAGGAATTCATGGACATTCATACGCTGTGATGAACATTCATCAAGATTTCCAGAACTTCATAGGAATCTCCAAAAAACGATGAAGATCCTATGAAGTTTGCAGGAAACTGATGAATGTTCATCAATCAAACCCAAAAAACAGAGGTAGAAGATGAATGTATGCCTGGATCCATGGAGGTATCTGGGAAGTTGATAGTGGCAGCAACAAGAATCCGGCAAGAGAGTTGCATACATAATTTCACGACAGGGGAAAAGTTCGTAAGAAATGAGCAAATGACCTTGTCATATCCCCCTTTATAGTATCTCAAACTTGCATAGAGAATCGCAAAGGCCAACATAATCATTACCTAGGGCTAGCCCCAGGTGTCATAAATAGATAACGGCGTTTAATTATGCGTGTCATTAAGACCTTAGACGTTTTATCTTCCCAAGAAGAAAACCTTTTTGAAATTTGTTTAAATTCCTCTTGCGAATAGATGTCAGACACAAAAAATCAGGAATTATGTCACGTTTGCACCTAAACCATGTCGATCACCTCCTCGGCACCTTAAAGTCACTACCCCCTTCGGGCATAGAGACTTGGGGGGATACTGTTCTGGACTGGCCAAGCATATGCCCTACTCCAAAATGAGGCCCAATCCAGACTTCGACTAGGCAAAGCCCATTAAGGAATCAACGAGGATATGACCGTTATGAATTAGATTTGTTGGCATACAGTCGTTGAGGACTTCCCCCTCACGCACCATAGCGCTTTCCACGCGGCCAACTGCCCACCGGATTTGTGAAAACAATTAGACTTAGTCAAAGGCTACGCGTCCGCTTCTCACGGGCAAGTTCCCTTATAAAAACCCTCCATCTTTGGAGGGTCATGTATTCACTTCTAATTCCCCTTTTGCTTACGCTTTAGTTGTCTCATTCTAAAACATACTTGAGCGTCAGAGTACATTGCAGGTACCCCACCATTTCCTCCTACCAACACTCCCCAGTCCCAATTGAAGGCCACGAAGACCTGTTCAGATTCTTTCTGTACAAGTCAGTAGCAATAAATGAAGGTTTTTAAACCTCCATTAAATATAAATGTTTTTTTTATAGAAAAAAATTAGTAGCAACAGATGGTGGTTTTTAAACCTCCACTGAATATAAATGTTAATAACAAAATATAAAAATTAGTAATTGCGTATGAGGTTTTAAATCTCCACATAAAATATATAAAAGTCACACTTATTATAGAGCACTTGACAAGTTGTCAATTTTCTATAACAAGGGGTTAAAGTAAAAATAACGATAAAAATCATTCTAGTTATAAATCACTTGACTAATTATCAATTTTCTATAAACAGGTTAAATAATAAAAATTATAGTACTAATAAGATTAAAGAGATAAGTTTAGAAGATATACCTAGTGTAGTAATAACTTCCGTTAGAAATGATCGTGCTGATAACGTATTGAGAAAAATCGATTTTAGAATATTAATTAATAATTATGAACTAATATAAGTTACTAAACTAGTTAGAATTATCAAAGAGATGAAATGATGAAAGAGAGAAAACTTATGAATTTTATAGTAAATATTTGGTGTAAATATTACATTGCCGAATGTGGTATTTATACTACTTAAAATACTTCTATTACATCAATGTAATAATTAATTTTACTATCTTAGATAAATATTTTAACTTATAATATATATATATATATATATATATATATATATATATATATATATATATATATATATATATATATATATATATATATATTATAACAGCATCAATTTTGTTATTTTTAGTGATAGACAAGAGTTAAAGCCAATAGAAATGTCAAAAACTAAAAAAGATAAGACACAAAGTTATTTTGTTTTCTTCTAATGTATTAAAGATTAAAAACACTTAAACTAATTTTATTTTACAATGCTCAATCATTATAGGAGGAATGGATTATAAAACTCTATTAAAAAAAACAGACAAAGCCAATAAAGCAGCAACCGCATCAAAATTACTACTAACACTCTTCATGAATAATTTTAAAATTGCATCCACTACTTTATTATATATAAATAAAATTGATTCCATTTTTGTAACAACGGTAAGGATGTGGATTTTTTACGTCCTCTTTCTGAAAATAAAACACCCATATATTCCTCTTTGAAATTTTTTTTCCAAAGTACCCCATACTTAAGGCATGTTCGGCCTCTTGCTCGACCAAATAGTACACGGATCAGAACTGAAATGGATGACATTGAAAAAGAGGCCGAGCATGCCTTGAATATGGGGTACTTTAGAAAAAAAATTCAAAGAGGGGTATATTGGTTATTTACTTTCAGAAATAGGGTATTGCAGTAAAAAATCCTATGTTTTTGTACACTGACAACTGAATGTTGACAATTGAAATGACCACTTAGTCCAATTTTGTTGTCAAGTTTCATTAATATTGAAAAGAATACTAACTCGTTATTTGTTCCTAAGTCATTGTATTTAGTCCACTATTTGACGTTTTCCTATCTGTCAAGCACTGTAATCAAGCCGATTATGGCCGGCTGCAGATGTTCTGACTGGTTTCTTGTCATTAAAAAATTGTGCTTTTACTAAATATATTTCATTCATAATTTCATATCATTTATCATGAATTTATATCATTATATTTCAATGTTTTAAAAAGCACTATTTCAACTTTCTCTACGGTAAAATATCATATGAAAATTTTGTAAGAAAATTTTGTTTATTATTTTGTTATCTTGGCCATTAAATTATAAGAGAATAGGGTGTTATCTTTGTGATGTGACTAAGCATTAAATCATGACACAAAATTTTTTTCTTCATTAAGTTTATTACACCTTTTTCTCTTAAAATTATTTTTCATTCAAATAATTCATCTGCTTTTATCAATTGTTATAATATTTTTCTCTTTATTTATTATTAGTTTTTACCCATTAAACAAAAAGTCTAAACTTCCAAATGATTATATCAGGTTGTAAACAATAAATTTTCATATACCCTTTGTGTTATGAACTAGGTCAATGTCTGAACTAGGTTTAGGTCTGAGTCTAAATTATTTGAGATTAAACAACTCGAACTCGAATTTCAAAAGAAGGAAAAATTTAGAAAATAGATACACTCTATAAATATAAAGGATCTTATCTAAGTAATCGTCACAATTTATTAGATAAAGAAAATCACATGATATCATAACACAAATGATTCAAAACTCAAGGTACACACTATTCTAAAATCCAAAACCTCACACTTATGATCTTTATTGATTTTATTGATAGAGTGTTTGTATATGAGAAATGATACTTTGACACTCATTTTAACACTTAAACCGTATATTATATCTTAAATACATATTTCTTATTTTTTTAATAATTTTTTATTTCACTTTGAAACATGTGCAAAGCTAAGTCATGACATATTATTACATATGTATTACAAATGGTGTAAAATGGTCTTTGGCGTAGAAATTCAGTGTCAACGTAGCATAACTGTTTATATATACATCTCACCGTCATATTCAGCACTGAGATCGTAGTAGAAGAGTGTACTTACTAATTATACATTCTCATGTTTAAAAAAATATATAAACATATATAATAAAGAACGCCTTTAATTATTATTTTATATATATATATATATATATATATATATATATATATATATATATATATATATATATAAAGAATGCCTTTAATTATATTTTCTCATGTTTAAAATTTGTAAATAATTATTATCATATATTCCCATGTTTAATAAATTAAATTTAAAATTATTAAATGTTTATGAAGTGACACGAGATACAAGTAGTTAGATTCAAATAAGAAATCATGTATAAATATTGTTAAAAAAATGAAAAATGAAAAATCTTTATTATTATGTATTTCAATATTTTCATTGTAATTTTTAAAATATGATTGAAATACTTCATAAAATTAAACAAGATACAATCACTTAGATCCAAACAAAAAAATATGTATAAATATTATTCTTAACGTGCATTTAAATATAATTCAACAATCAATATGTCTAATACTATATTTTATATTTTTTCTCATACCTGTGCAGATGCACAGGTCTTCTACTAGTTATTAGAAAGAAAGGTTAAATATGTTTTTAGTCCCTATAAATATATTTTGATTTTTAGCCTCTATGAAAAAACGCCGAGTTTTAGTCCCTATAAAATTATTTTTGTTCGCAGATTTAATCCTTGTAGAGGGACTAAAACTGTGTGCAAAAGGAATTTTATATGGACTAAAACTCGACATTTTTTTATAAGGACTAAAAATCAAAATTGAGATATTTATAGAGACCAAAAACATATTTAACCCTAGAAAGAATATTGCATAGCCTAATAGTCAGTTCAATGGTGCAATGTTTAATATTCAGGGGATGGGTGCGAGGCGGTCATCCCCGTAGAAATTCGTGAACCGACACGGTGCACAAAAGCACCCCTCGACGAGAAACTGAACGATGAAGCTCTGCGAGTCGAGCTGGATCTCATTGAGGAAATCCGCTCTGAGGCAGCCCTTCGAGAAGCTTCACTTACACAGAAAATAGCTTTACGCCATGGCGCGAAAGTCATAAAAAGAGAATTCCAAGTGGGCAGCCTAGTCCTTAGACGGAACCAGAAAAACCCACAAGAAGGCAAGTTAGTCGCTAACTGGGAAGGCCCGTACCGTGTCTGAGATAAGACGAGCAATGGGGCCTATTACCTCGAACACCTGCAAGGTGAAAAACTTGCTCGACCATGGAATGCAGAAAAACTTAAGCAGTACTATAGCTAAAACAACTTATGAAGGCGTGGGAGGTACGGCCATAAACCTTCGTCACTAATCGAAAGGGAGGATAATGCCCACATAAGACAGTCACAAACACTCCCCGACGTTGGACATCTCAAACGAGCTCCAACATCGCAGTACCATGTCGGTAGGGCACCCAGCTCGCGATGGGAAGGCCCAAGCCCCGGGATCAGGGTGTCCAACCGCACCCCTAGTCCCGATTCACGGCGGACGTAAAACCCGCCACCTCGTCGGTTCCCTAAACCGACGAGCATATACAGTCGAGAAAACAAGTTCAAATAAACATCATTTCAAACAAAGTTAATAAACGCCATCAAATACTGAACAAAATATTATATTTCAACCCAGCCAAAACCTGGCCGTTCAAGTACATACAAAAGTGGCGAACAAGCCATTAGAACAAAATCAAAACAGGCACACAGACCAGAAATTCAAAACAAACTGAGGCACGCTGCCCAGACCTACTTCTCCTTATTGTTTCTATCATCGTCCTCCTCTAGCTCCTCCTCAGGGACAAAAAATCTCCCTGTCATTCACGGTGTAGTTATGATTCGTCCCCTCAGTCACGAGCCCTGGATTCACGACCTTGAGTTGGTCGGTGGCATTATCGAACCCTTCCTTGAAGACGACCATAAGATATTTCTCGAGTTCCCTAATCCAGCAAATCAAGTAACCACGAGCAAGCAGGGCCAACTCCTCATCGATCTCATCATCAAGAGGAAGGATCACCCCTTCCAGCAGCTCGAGCCTCGTACGAAGACGTCCATTCTCCTCGACTGACTTGTTGAGCTCAATAGCCTGCTCCTTTAAACCTTTATTTTATTTAGTTAAGGCATCTTGCTCGCGCTTAACTTTGCCTAGCTCAGAGCTCAGCCCTTCTTGGAGCTTGTGTTCCTCCTTGTAGTCAGCCAGATCTTTAGAGAGCTTGTCCCTCTCAGCCCGCATAGTTCGAAGGGCTTCCTCAACAGCCTTCAACTCCGCAGTGGTGTTGGTAGTGTCGGACAGAACCAGGGCCGTCTCCATAACCCAGATGACAACAACTATATCCCGAGCCAGACTAGCCCGCCACCTCCTGGTCGAGCAAAACCTTTGCTTCAGTGGCCGCCACCATGACAGTGCCTTCAGCGTTGAAGAAATCCCACTCTTGGTAACAAGGGGGCAACAGATAGCTCCCCTGATCGCCGAATGACATACCGCCCACAACATTTGCCCGAGCAAGCGACCCATCAGTCCGCTGGAGCTTCGAGCAAGGAGAATTGAAGAACGAAGAAGGATTGTCCATATTGATATTGGGGAGGTTTTTTGTGGGTTCCCTTGAGGGGGTAGGGGCCAGACTGGGAGTACCGGAGCCACCGACCCCATGCTCCGTCGCCACTTCCTAGACGTGACTTGTAACCTTCTTCTTATTCTTTGTTGGAACCCTGCCTAGGGCCCCGACCTGATTGGACAACTTCATAATACGCTCCCTGACTGAGGGTATATGGCCTGCAAAATAACAGAGGATCAGCAAAACAGATAAAGCAATAGAAGAAGTAAGAGGACCAAGAAACACTACCTAACAACCGAACAACCCCCTCATCCGTACTACACTCGAGCACGACTTTAGTATTAATAAGACGATATTCTAGGATGGGAAAACCATCCTTTCCTAGGTAGGGTTGTCCGATTGATCTACGCATATCGCCGGACGGAAAATATGGACATAATCCACCAGTTTTTTTATAAGACAACCTATCCTCAGTTCCCAAGCTCGCATGCCTGACACAGTAATGGCTGGTCGGTAGATCGAAATGATCAGGCTGCCATCTGAGGGGGATCCTCGACATCAACTTCTCCCCACCCTTTGCATCCCGCTTTAAGAAATTTAAACTATCAAGAGCGCTTTAGGTGATAGGTTTTACCGCGTACCACCTGTCCTTGAAGTTGCGACGAAATCAGCATAAGTTTTGAACAACCTTGAAGGTTGCTTGACGGACACCCAGCTGTGCCACCCATCTCCACCCGAGCGCTGCAGATGAAAGACACAGAAGAAAATGGGTAGCGTGAAGCCAATCTCGAGATGCCGGCAGACCAGCTCGAACGCCCGAATAAATGAGATCACATTGGAATGAAGATGTGAAGGCGCCAGTCTTAGCCATTTGAAGACCCCCATCTAAAAATCATTGAAGGGGAGTATCATCCCCGCCTCCGGAAGGCAAACTCATACATCACGAAGCGTTTCCCCATAAAACACGAGCATATCCTATCTTCCTCTCGGGGAGCGTATCACAACCAGTTGGGAGGACCCTCGGGGCCCAATTCCTCGACTACCGTAAAAACGGGGACGTCTTCATCCACGAAGCGCGACTCCGCTTCCAATGGCTTGTCGGCAACCCACGAGAATTCACCTTGCTCAGTCGAGGAAGCGATTGAGTTCCCTTCCTCGGAATGCCTCTGGTTAGCAGTACCTGAAAAGCAGAAGGAATAAGTGAATTCGACATCGCATCAAATCCATCCTTCCATCGCGGTTCAAGTGAAAGGGAGAATGGGCCGAACGCCCGAAGTACTCATATTAAATTTGCCCTAACCAATGAAGGGATCAATAAAGATCCCATTCGGGCACTCGTGGAACGCCCAAAACTCCTAAGGAAATCAAGAAACTTTCGCTCGGCGTATTCATAAGATGCTCGCAACGTTCATCTAATCATGTTAGTCCTGACCGGTTCATTCATAAAAATATGCTAGTTCTGCCCGACGTATTCAACTTGTACCCGAAGCATTCATACATAAACCCTAGAAACACGCATAAAACAGAAATCTACCTACTTTAGGCGAGAAAACCGCCACTACAATTGCCTAATAAACATAGAAATTGCCAGAAAAAAGGGACTTGAAGGGTTACCTGACATGATGATGGCGGGCAGATAGCGGCAGCGAGCGGCGGCGACGACGATAGTTACTTTGAGAAGAGGAAGTTACTCATTGGAGTTCCGGTTAATCGTAGGAGCGAAAAAGTGAAATGAAATGGTCTCCCCACTTTATATAAAAGAAAAGCGCGTGGAAGAACACACAAAGACAATCATTGCGTAGGTTCCCTAGGTCGGCTGGAATTCAATGCGTCATGGCACGGAAAACGAAGCGACACGCATTGAATTCCTTAAACACGTTACCTTGAGGAATTCTGAACAACGCCGAACACCCGCAAGGACCCCCGACATCTATAGATGTCACGCGCTAACAAAACTGCACGACAACAAACGATGTTCGCGCAATATCCAGTGCAATTTTACGCTCATCACGATTCACCGAATTTGTTCCTCGAACGACTCCTCAACTCGACGGGTCAAACCCTTTCTGGTCGAACGTTCTATCCCGCCATATTAGCTATGTCCGACTATTTTCTTAACTTATCGCTCAGTCCTAGAGCCTCGACTTGGGGGGCTCCTGTTCTGAACTAGGCCTCCAAGACATTGTTGGGCGCAGGCCCAAAACCCTTCAAGACCAGGGTCCAGTTACGTCGGGCAGACAAACATAATCATCGAGCAAAAATAGCTCCCACGAGCATCTCACGAGGAGGTCGGACAACCACCTCGACTCGTCACATAGGCGCCAGGGAGACCACTTTTTCCCCTTGCACGCCACGTCACACAACTGTCTCCATTTTATCTCCTGAAAGATAGGGACAATTGGACCAGGGATAAGACCACGTGCTAGGTCTTACACGCTCCTAACGCATACCTTGGAAGTTCTTCCTTTACCCTAGCTAATCCAGCCCAATTGGTCCAGCGTTAGGGGCTCACTATAAATACCTTTCTCGATAAAGGGTTAGGGATTCTGATTCACTCTCTCTTTACCATTTTTTTGTACCCAGTCTCACTTAAGCTTCGGAATGTATTACCTGTACACCCCCTTTCCTTCTCCCACCTCACTTTGTTCGTGCTCGACCTCTGGAAGGTCCTTCTAATCAGGTAAGATCACATATATAAAGGAAGGTCACCTCCTCTTCATTTCACAACAATTCTCGAAGTTTTACATTTTCTTTTTAAAATTTATCTCTCTATGTTTTTCCTTATCTCTAAAAATATGTTTCTTCACTTAAAATTGTATTGGTGCTTTTGAGTGAACACCACTTGTGAGGAAGCAATTGTTTGAGTGAAGTGCCCTAATGATTATTTTCAAGTGTGATACATTTGAAGAAAAGAGTTTGATTCTTGAGATTAACCACTCTTAAAATCTTTGTTTGGTTTTTGAGATTAGTCTGGAAAATCTCTATTTTGATTGTTATTTTATCTTGGATAAAAGCTTCTTGTTTGATTGAGGATAAACCATTGTAAATATTAGCTTGTATCAAAAGATTTGTGGGCATAACGTGTAAAAGTTCAAAGTGTTAATCAAGATTTCAAGAAGATCTCTTGGGAATATGATTATGTTAACGTTCGATCAAATTTGGATAACTCTCTAGTGCAATCTCTCTAACTCTTACTTTCTTTATTTTCTATTGTTTATCATTTGTTTTTATTCCCGTTATCATTTACTTTTAAAGAAACTATTAACACAATCTTAATTGACAAATATAAAAGTAATCGTGAATTTTAAATATCACAATCCACTCCCCTCTCTTTTGTGTTTGAAATCATTTGTCCAACATTTCTCTCTACTCTAATTTGTATCTGCGTAATTGTTCTAACAATACTCATATAATTCAGATTCTCCCTCATATTTAACTAGTATATTTCTTGGGTTCTAACCTTTAGCTTAATCCAGGGAGCTTGTTGTACAAAATTCTGAACAATTTGAGATTTAGGATCTAAAATTGGTGTTAAATGTATTGCGGTGAGTTCTAATATATTTTTTCTGACATGATTCGATATGCATGAATTTGATGTGTTCTCGTTCACTACATAGCTTATGTACATTATACTTATCTTAATTCCTAACACATTGTTAGATGTTATCAAATTTGTACCAAAGAATATTTTGTTTTTTAAATGAATATGCACACTTACATTCCTTTTAACAAGTTTATATAATGTTTATTATAGCTATTAAAAAGTGTGGCATCTAAGGTGTTAATGCCAACATTTTCGCAAAAAAACAAACATCAAAACTAAAACAAACGTGGATGCCATTATTCCCACGGTCAAATAACTTGCATATTATAATTATAAGTAATGCTAAAAATTGTCACAAACAAATGTAGAACCTAAGACACAATACCTAGAAGGGGCACCTCAACCACGTTAAAAAAAAAACTATGAACCGAACTGAATCATTAAACCAAATTGAACTGAAGTTAAAATAACTGAATCATTATGTTTGATTAGTGAACCGAACCATTAATTTATTAACGGATCTAGAACCGAACCAAACTAAAGTTAACCAAACATAACCAATAGTAAAACATTAACTTATTACAAAATTTTAAATAATATTCACTACTTTTGAAAAGTCTAGCTAATTATTTTCAAAAATAAAAAATCGGTTTTGTTTTCGAAAATATCAAAAAACTGATTTTTTTATAGAAAATATAAAAAAAAATCGATTTTTTTTAATATATAAAAAAACCAATTTTTTTTCGAAAATTTCAAAAAACCGTTTTTTTTCTCGAAAATATCAAAAAATCGATTTTTTTTCGAAATATCAAAAATACGACTTTTTTTTCGAAAATATTAAAAAACCCAATTATTTTAGAAAATATAAAAAAATTGATTTTTTCCCGAAAATTCAAATAACCGATTTTTTTTCGAAAATATCAAAAAAACAGTTTTTTTCCCCGAAAATATCAGAAAACCGATTTTTTTCGAAAATATCAAAAAACCGATTTTTTTCAAAAATATAAAAAAAAAACGATTTTTTTTTAAATATAAAAAAAACCGATTTTTTTTAAATATAAAAAAAGACATTTTTTTCAAAAATATAAAAAAAACGATTTTTTTTCGAAAATGTAAAAAAACCGATTTTTTTCCGGAAATTACAAAAAGCCGACTTTTTCGAAAATATAAAAAATTTGGATTTTATTTTTCGAAAATATAAAAAAACAGATTTTTTTTGAAAATATAAAAAAAACCGATATTTTTCGAAAATATAAAAAAATTGACTTTTTTTCTCGAAAATATCAAAAAAACCAAATTTGTTTTTGAGAATATCAAAAAACGATTTTTTTTTCGAAAATATCAAAAAATCGATTTTTTTGCAAATATGTAAAAAAATCGATTTTTTTTCCTGAAAATACAAAAAACTTACATTTTTTTCGAAAATATAAAAAAAATCGGATTTTTTTTCGAAAATATAAAGAACCGTTTTTTTTCAAAAATATTAAAAAACCGACTTTTTATCGAAAACATAAAAAAAATCCGATTTGTTTTTCGAAAATAAAAAAAAAATCGATTTTTTTAGAAAATATACAAAAGCGATTTTTTTTCAAAAATAACGAAAATATAAAAGGAAAACAAGTTTAACGGTTCAGTTCTTAAACATTTGGTTTGGAAAATTTTGTCTTCTAATGATTTAATATAGTTCGGAGTTCCGAACCGTTATACCAAACCAAAAGTTTTGGTTCAGTTCAGTTCTGAAAAAAATGAAAACGGTTCGGTTCGGTTCGGATGACCTTATATGATGGTTTGGTTCAGTTCAGTTCAATTTTCTCATAAAATCATATCATCAACAACCCTAAACGTTTTAGGTCCGTGAAATTTGTGTGTCTATGTGCAGTATGCGTATATTGGCGTTGTGGAGCTTCGACTTGGAGATTGTGTTAAAGGCTTTGTGTACAACATGAATGTGTTGAAGCTGGGGTACGACTGAGTCAGCGTGAGGTGCCTTCACGTGCGTTTTTGGTTTGGCAAAATGCTGGTGTTGTAGGCTGTTGTATGGAAGCTGGAGCTGGGCAAAAGTGGTTGAAACTTGTTTCTCTACTTTTTTAATTTTTTTGTATAAAAAATAACATGGGCTTAATGAAAAATAAAATGGGCTTTAGTTCTTTCTATATTTTTTTGGCAATGCTTTTTCTTATATAAAAAATAAAAAAAGGGCGGATTTTTTAAAAATATTTGATTAAAAGGATGAAAATATGAGTAATTGAATTATGAAGTGGTAAATTAAATTAATTTTTTTTAAAAGGATAAGGATGGATAAAAATGGATTAATAGAATATGGGCCTAAATTGGTTCATTTTTGTAATGGTGATATGGATATTCAAGAAAAATGGATATATTAATATTTTGGGAAAATGGATAAAATCGAAAAAAGGTAGAATGGTTATTGGAAATTGATAGTGAATAATCGAAATAGATCGAATAATGGAAATGGTTTAAGAAAAAGGGTATGAACTGATATTAATGCAAATGAACCAACTATAACCAATACGCACACAACCATGAAATCTCAATTTTCAACCCAAAACCAAACTTGCATGCTTCAACAACTCCGATTAAACTGAATGAAATCACTCTTGAACCACTGGATAATTTGCAAAATAAGCCACGACCATTTGAATCGTCTGAAACTTGCCCTGATTATTTGAATCCATACTGAGAAAAATAAATCCATAGATGAACCACTGATAAACCTGAAGATTCAACCTAAATTTCACACGAAACATTGTTTGATAACCTGACGAACTTCAGCACATGACAACTTGAACTTTGAATACACTTTTGAGAAATAACCGCTAGCACAAATAACTTGTAGTTGAAACAATTGCTTGATAGTTTGACCAAGATTAAGTCAAACTTCCATCTGAATCGAATCATTACTGAACAACCACATTATATCTAAAGATATTGCCTTGTCTTTGAAAACATGCACACACAGAGAAGAAGAAGAAGAAGAAGAAGCAAAATGCAATATATTTTGGTATTTTGGTTAGAGGTTAGTAAATGTAAACAAATAAAGGCAAATAAAAGCACGGTGATCCTGTAACACCCCGATTTAATTTATTTATTTAAAAAATTATTTTGAGTGGAATTGTTGTTAATTGAGATGTCTGATGTTTGTTATTAAGATGATTATTTGATTTAAGTTGTTCAAAGTTGATTTAGGAGATAGATTTATTTTGGGGAGTTTTAATAGTAATATTGATAGGTGTAAATAGAAGCCCATTAGTGGATTAACTAAATGAATTTTTAGTAACAATAATATTAATATTATTTTTATGACATTTTAATTAAAATAAGGAAAATAGGATTAGTAAGAGTTTTAGGGAGAATTAGTCATAATAAAAATTTGGAGAGAAGAACGAGTCTTGAGAGAGCAAGAGCTAGGGCTAAGGATCTTCGTGGAGATTTTCGTAGGAAGTTTCAACCGTAGATTCGAGCTCCATTCAATCCAAAGGTAAGGGTGGGATTCGTATCTTATAACCGGGAGAAAATAATCTGTATGTATGGGATAAGGTTATTTAATTTCCTTGCTTTTGTTTGTATGATGTTTTGTGTATGATTTCGTGCAAATTAGATGAATTGATGTTGATATGTCTGTTATGAATATGCTGATTATTGTTGTCATGAATATTGTTGTGATAATTTTCTGAGATGTGTGATGAATTGTGACGAATTTGGATTTAGATGATGATAATAGGTTGATAATTGGTGTAGTAATAATATATGAGTAATAAGATGAAGAATTTATGAGTCTAAAACTTGATAGAAACCCATTTAGGACTGAATTGGGGTGATAAAATGATGAATCCCGCAGCAAAAGTTGTATTGGAGGGTCTCTGGTGGATTGCGTATCAAATCTGGGATACACGTAAGGAGGCAGGTGTTACGCGTAACATCTGGTGGTTACGCCGCCTATTACGCGTATGGAGAGTGGATTTTGCAGACTCTCTGGTCGTTTGCATAGTGTACACGTAGGAGCGTAAGGTGATAAGCGTATGGGGCATATGAGCATAAAGTAATACGCATTAGGGAATGTTGTACGCGTTTGGGCAGCGTTGTTGCATTTTTGCGATTTCGTAGCGGTTCGCCTATCGTTTCACATCTGTTCTTTCTATGATCGTTCTAAAAGATGACTTAGGACTAGTAAATGATGATAGATGTAATTAGAGGAAAAGTATTGTGATGATTTAACGAATGTTGTTAGAAGAATTTAGATGATGAATTTAGAGACTACAAACTAAGATGATTAAGATGATGTTAGACAGCTGTGATGGTTGTCGCTCCTGGGATTTACATCCTAGTACAAACGCGAAAGTGGCGCGGAAAAGGTAGAGTAGTCAGCCAGACATTTTTATCCCGAAGGAACGGGAAAGATAATGTTGCACAAACCTGAGGAAGAAGGAAAGGACAAGGTCCTGCGAACCAAAGATCGGGGTTTGAGAGTCGGTTACGACCTGGGAAGGTATTAGCACCCCAGACCGTCCGCCGTACCCGACAGGATCCACGCTTGCTTGTTTTGTTTCAAAGGGTGAGAAATAACTGCTGCTGAACAAATGAACTGCTAACTGGAATTGGAAATGAGGAATGAGAAGGGAACTGGAAAAGAGAACAAAAAGAAAGAATGGGGAAAATGTAGGGAAAATAAAGAATATGCTCGAACAGGCCCTACCTCGCTGCCTACGTACCTCATCGGGATAATGAGGATCAGAGTCGACGTAGTTCGTCTAACTAAGGCGGGAACTATTTGTTTGTGTTTTTTACAGCTGGAAATGCGTATGTCTATGCTCAGGTGTTGCAGGCTCGTCTGGTACGAGTGCGTTTACCGTCTTGCATGCGAGACAAGTCATCGCGAGTTCGCGTTTAGAATGAATGAGATGAGAAGAGAAGTTTCCGCAGGATAGTCGCTTATTGTTTTTTTTTGTCTTTTATGAGAAATGTTTTTCGAATTTGTTTGTGAACATTCTCATACTAAGACCTATCCATCGCGGTGAGTATTTATACCTCACCCCAAAACAGGACGCGTATAAGCATTTCACAACAAAGTCTCGTGTCATACAAGAACGTTCGATTTTTATTAAGTGTTTTATTGCTTTTCTTTATGAGGTGAGAAAGAATGACTCAAGTCGCAAAAGGCAAAAACTAAGGGGACTAAGACTCAATCCTAAGTTAGTTATCATATACAAAAGAGAGATCCTAATGGTTTGTGAGGTTTTCTAATCCTAAGGAAGAAAAGAAATAGAATGCAACTTACTTCCTAGAGAAGTTAAGTTCATTCTACAAAAGAGGGGGAAATCCTACCAAAACACAAGTATGAAAGGTAAAGGAACTTAAATGCAAATTAAATGCATAAAGGAAATAAAAGAATGAGTTGAAGGAAACTTACTTCAATCTTCCCCTCTACAAAACAAAGGTTAATGTACATTTTTATTAAAATAACAAGGCAAACATACCCTAATTAAATCCTAATGACTCTAGGACCCTATCTAAATTCTATTTTAATTCTAAAGAACTAAAAAAAATGCTAAGACAAAAATACAGCACCTACTACAACCCCTATTACCCAAACAACTATGGAAACTATGCCTAACACAAATCAGCTTTTTACAGTCAGCATGCAGCATGAAAAGGTAGGTGTAAAAGGTCAAATACAACATGTAAACATAACAAACAACATACATTTTACAGCACCTATATGCAAAAACAGCTATGAAATGCAAAATCCAGAATTGATTATTTTTATTTTCTAATGTACAAACTCAATGAAAAATGCACCATCTTCAACATGAATATGCATTTGAACATGGATCATCATACATAAAATAACATGGACATTTTTTAGGATTATTCAAGAATGCATCACATGTGGATTATGCAACAAGTATGCAAAATGTGGCACATGAACATGGCATATGAACATGATGATTATTGATTATGAACATGCAATATGATAGCTCAAATATAATGTCAAACTCAATGCAAAATTCAGAATTGAATTGATATAAATGATATGATCAAGCATGCAATCAAATGCAACGAAATACACATACATACATGATTATGTAAAATGCTATATATCTTGATACAATGAAATGCAAAATGATTTAATGCAATGCAAAAGATGTAAAAACAGAATGCAACATGATTATTCATATGCCAAATAATGCACAAACATGGTAACAAAGTGCAAGAACTCAAGCTATGCACAAAGAAACACTAAAATGCATAATATGCGACATGAACGGAATCGTGTCGAAATGACTCGAAATGGGGGAATGAGCTACTGGAAATGGACCCAAAAATTCCCTAAAATCACTACCTAAACATGTATGAACATTAGAGGCGCTAGAACTTAGGACTAAGCCATGAAATAAGCTAAAAATCAAAAAATCAACAGCGTTAACCGGTTAACCAAATGTGTTAACTGGTTAACGGACCTAAAACAGCAGCAATTTGTGGCTAAAACGCACGCGTTAACCGGTTAACCAAATGCGTTAACCGGTTAACGCTGAACAGAAAGTGAAAAAAAACTTTTGAAATAAGTGCTTTTGCCCACAAACTCACTTCTAATGATCCCTAACATATCTAGGAACATGCTAACACTAATTTCTACTTAATTGGGGCTTATTTACACATGATAGAACCTATAACTATCAACACCTTAAATCCTAATCCAATAACAATCACAAATCGCAAGCAACCCATAACGGAAACGAAATTGATCGCAAGCAAAACGAAAAGCAATTCAAGAACGCCAAAAGTGGCAAGATGAAGAGAATAACTTAAAGAAGAAGTGTTTTAGATCATCAACCTACAAAGCGGAGAAGTGCTTCGGTAATTGTTGCAAGAATCGTAGCTTGATCGAAGAGAAAACCAAGAAAACCACGGATTCGCAAAATAAATGCATTCTTGATGCTTGAACCTTCGCGCACTTCCGATAAGCCGAAATCCTCACAAAATCACTAGCTTATTCTTCTACAGTCCAAAATCAATGGAGGTTGAATGCTTAAGCTTTAAGATCTTCAAGTTTCAATGTGAAACTTGAAGAGCTTATTCAAAAAGCTTTAGTGAAAAAGGGAGAAAGGAGGAAAAGTGAGAGAGAAAAAGTGATTGTGAAAGAGTGAAAAGTTGGAAAATTGTGTGAACCCCTATCAATGAAGTGATTAATGAATATATAGAGGCTAGGCTTGGAGATAGGTTTGGGAATGGAATTAGGTTTGGGGCCCAAAAATTAGGCTTGGGATCCAAAATTATGGTTTGGTAGTTTGTTAGGGTTAGGGTTGGAAAAGGAATATTCCTTGGAATATTGAATATTCCTTGGAATATTCCTTGGAACACTCTAGAAGATGGTAGAACATGGTAGAAGTTTCCAAGGGAAATGGAGTGGAATTGAAGTGGAAAAACAAGAGGGAAAGAATGAAAGGAAGTGTGGAAGGAAAGTGGAAGGAAAAATGGAGGGAAATGTAAAACCAACCACTTTTCAAATGATTTTTCTTTGATTTTTTTTTATGATTCCTCCATCGTTTCTTGACCAAATTTGAACCATAGGATCATTGTAACCCTAATTTCATGATCTCGATCTTAAAATTCCGGAGTCGACCCTCTTTTACCTAGCTTGATTGCCTTCTCCCCGATTCCTCGATTTTTAGTCTTCTGGCCAATTGAACCCCTTCTAAAATGAATTTGTGGACGAGATTTGAACCCTAGGCACTTGACATCATATATGAGACAAAGTAATCCTCTTGGAATCGAAACCTCATGCTGATGTCCCGTAGAAGTGAAACCCTAATTTGGCCCTTTTTATCAAGAGGTGTTGCACTGCTTGCCTCCTTTGATTAAACCCCGTCTTTCCATGGCTTGTGGCTTCAAGTGAAGACTTGTGGGATATTGTGAACCCTTTGCACAAGGTTGGGAAGCTTTGTGGCCCTTTGATTGCCTTTGTATAGCCTTCACTTGCTCCACCCATTGACCACATGCCTATGCCTCAGACATGCTATACATGATGCAATGTTTTTGGTTATTTTATGAATCTATGTATGCAAAATGCTATGCAAAATGTTGAGGAAATGAGAGGGCAAATTTCGAGGTATTACAATGGTATATGTTGATGTAGTTCTTATGACCAAAGACGTTAAGATGATTAAGATGTTATGATGATTTAAGATGAGGTGATGTGTTTGAATGATGTTTACAATGTGTGATTTTGTCGTATGCTATTTCATACCGCATACATATGCATTATTAAGATGGTCTAGATTGGAAAACATGATGCTTAAGATGAAGACTTATGTCTTGATGATGCTCACCTAAATGGCATGAATTTTTAAGATGGGAGTTCGCTCTGAATGGTACCACATTCATACATTGTCGAGTCGCATATGAATTGCATTGTCGAAAGATTTATTGAGATGTTATAGATGTTATGATGATACTATGTTTATGATGAGTATGGTGTGAATGAGTGACTGAATGAATTTGACTTATATGTGTCGATTATTGTATCAGGTTTATAATTGTCGATATCTCACCCCTTCTTTTTGAATGTTACCCTCTGTTGGTAACGTGCAGGTGATCCCGAGTAGCGAAGAGTTTGTTAGATGGTTTGATTCGTTGGTCGCTCTGATATGTAACACTTCGGGGGGATTAGCGAATGCTTGATTTTAATTGAACTTCTGTTTTGTTTTAGTTGATTAAAGATGTTTCCTTTTAAGAAGATGTTTTGGATTTTGATGAGTTATTATGAAATTGAATTTTTAAAGATGAGATGTTTATGAATTCAATGATTTCCACTGCATAGTAAAGACATGATTTATTACTTGATGTGTTCGTGATGTATGATTTGAATGAAGAAAATGTGATGCCCCGTTTTGTTGAACTCTGATTTATTTATATTAATTGTGGGTAGAATGGGGTGTTACATTAGTGGTATCAGAGCAGGTCGGTATGTCCGGCCAAGTTTCGAGTCTCAGTTGTCTAATAATCGAGTATTGTTATTTTTGTGTTGATCTTCGCTCTTTTGTGGTGTTTAAGTTGAGATGGATGGAAGAAACGATGCTGCTATGGTTGTTGCAATGCAAGCAATGGCTCAAGTTGTGCAGAACCTACCGAATGCTGGCGAGAATGACGGATCTCGTAGTTTCGTGACTTTTTAGAGGGAGAATCCGCCTACTTTCAAGGGTAAATATGACCCTGATGCGACATTGGAATGGTTGAAGGAGATTGAAAGGATCTTCAGTGTGATGGATTGTACGGTAGTGCAGAAGGTTCGCTATGGTACTTATATACTGGCGCTTGAGGCTGATGATTGGTGGTTAGAAACTCGTGCAAGATTGGAAGCGACAGGTGAAGAAGTCACTTGGGTTGTTTTTCGCAGGGAGTTTTTGAGAAAGTATTACCCTGAAGATGTTCGCGGTAAGAAAGAAGTTGAATTCCTTGAGCTGAAGCAGGGAAATATGTCAGTGACTGACTATGTTGCAAAGTTCACTGAATTATCTAAGTTGTATCCGCATTACGATGGGGCTGGATCAGAATTCTCTAAGTTCATCAAGTTTGAGAATAGGTTGTGTTCAGATGTTAAGAAAGTTGTGGGGTACTAGAAGATTCAGGTGTTTTCCGATCTGGTTGATAGTTGCAGGATCTTTGAAGAAGATAGTAATGCTCTCTATAAGATTGTGAATGACAGAAGAGGCAAGCACCAACAGAATCGTGGCAAGCCTTATGATGTTTCGGCTGGCAAGGGTAAGCAGAAGACTGCTTCGAGTTAGAGAACTAGTGGGGGAGATGATCCTGCTAGTATTGTTTGTTTCAAGTGTGGTCAAGCTGAACACAAGAGCAACGTTTGTAGTGCTGAAGTTAAGAGATGTTTCCGATGTGGCAAGATTGGGCATACAATGAATGATTGTATACATAAAGATGTAATCTGTTTTAATTATGGTGAATAGGGACACATTGGTAGCAAGTGTTCGGCTTCGGGATTAGTGACCAATTCTCTCGTGTGTTTGAAATGTCCTTTGTCGATTTTCGATAAAGATTTCTTGGTTGATTTGGTCTGTCTACCGTTAACTGGAATGGATGTAATCCTAGGTATGAACTGGTTAGAGTATAACTATGTTCATATAATATGTTATATTAAGTCAGTGAGGTTTTCTACTCCGGAAGAGGAAGGAGTTAGGTTATTGTCCTTCAGAGAATTAAAGAAGTTGATGAAGGAAGAAGCTCAGATTTTTTCGTTGGTGGCGAGATTGTTTATTCAAAGCAAAGCTAAGATTGATGAACTGCAAGCGGTAAGTGATTTTCCTGATGAAATTCCTGATGTGCCTCCAGAAAGAGAAGTTGAATTTGCGATTGATCTTGTACCTTGTACTAGACCTGTTTCTATGGCACCGTATAGAACGTTTGCATCTGAATTGTCAGAATTGAAGAAGCAGTTAGAAGAGTTGCTTGAGAAGAATTTTGTGAGACCAAGTGTGTCGTCGTGGGGAGCTCTAGTGTTGTTAGTGAAGAAGAAAGATGGCAGTATGAGACTATGTGTAGATTATAGACAGCTGAATAAAGTAACGATTAAGAATAAGTATTCGCTTCTGAGAATTGATGATTT
The DNA here is from genome assembly GCA_963966055.1 of Lathyrus aphaca. Taxonomy (NCBI): domain Eukaryota; kingdom Viridiplantae; phylum Streptophyta; class Magnoliopsida; order Fabales; family Fabaceae; genus Lathyrus; species Lathyrus aphaca. The sequence goes on along the minus strand of OZ014524.1, from coordinate 115,169,863 downwards.
GATGGATCAATTGGTAGAGGCTTGTGTGTTCAGCAAAATAGATTTGAGGTCGGGTTACCATCAGATCAAGGTGAAAGATGAGGATATTCAGAAGACTGCGTTCAGGACACGATATGGACATTATGAGTATTCGGTGATGCCTTTGGTGTTTCCAATGCGCCTGGAGTATTCGTGGAGTACATGAATCGTATATTTCATAAGTATTTGGATCATTTTATGGTTGTGTTTATCGATGATATTCTGATTTACTCTAAGTCAGAAGATGAACATAAAGAGCATTTGAAGACTGTGCTGGAAGTTTTAAGAGAGAAGAAGTTATATGAAAAGTTGTCTAAGTGTGAATTTTCGTTAAAAGAAGTCAGTTTTCTTGGTCATGTAATTTCAGATAGTGGTATTTCTGTAGACCCTTCTAAAGTAGAAGTTGTATTACAATGGGAAACTCCAAGATCGACTACAAAGATTAGGAGCTTTTTGGGGTTAGCTGGTTATTATAGAAGATTTATTGAGGGATTTTCTAAGTTGGCACTTTTGTTGACTAGGTTGACATGTAAGAGTAAGGCTTTTGTTTGGGATATCCAGTGTGAAGAGAGTTTTACAGAGTTAAAGAAGAGGTTGACGTTGGCTTCGATTTTGACACTACCTAATCCTGATGAACCGTTTGTGGTTTATTGTGACGCTTCGTTGATGGGTTTAGGAGGTGTGCTTATGCAAAATGATAAGGTTATTGCATATGCGTCGAGACAATTGCCAGTGCATGAAAAGAATTATCCTACGCATGATTTGGAACTTGATACAATTGTTTTTGTATTGAATATTTGGAGACATTATCTTTATGGTTCCAAATTTTAAGTGTTTAGAGATCATAAGAGTCTGGAATATTTGTTTGATCAGAAAGAGTTAAATATGAGACAACGCAGATGGTTGGAATTATTGAAAGATAATGATTTTGGATTAAATTACCATTTGGGTAAAGCGAATGTGGTAGCTGATGCCTTTAGTCGTAAGACTTTGCATATGTCTACAATGATGATTAAGGAATTAGAATTAATTGGGCAGTTCCAGGATACGAGTTTGGTTTGTGAAGTGACGTTGCAGAGTGTAAAGTTGGGTATTATTAAGATTAATAATGATTTTCTGGACAATATCAGAGAGGATCGGAAGTTAGATGTAAAGCTGGTGGATATTATGGTTGGTTGTGGTAAATCAGAGAAGAGTGATTTCAAGATAGATTCAAATGGTATCTTAAAATTGCATGATCGAATTTTTATTCCTAATGATGTTGATATGAAGAGAAGTATTCTGGAAGAGGGTCATAGAAGTAATTTGATTATTCATCCAGGAGCTACGAAGATGTATCATGATTTGAAGAAGCTGTTTTGGTGGTCTGGTATGAAAGAAGATATAACACGTTTTGTGTACACCTGTTTGACTTGTCGGAAGTCGAAAGTTGAGCATCAGAAGCCTGCTGGAATGATGCAACCGTTAGAGATTCTAGAATGGAAATGAGATAGCATTTCTATGGATTTGTTACAGGATTTCCTAATACTGCAAGAGGACACGATTCGATTTGGGTAATTGTTGATAGGTTAACAAAGTCGACTCACTTCATTCCTATCAATATACGTTTTCCGGTGTCTAAGTTGGTTGAGATCTATGTTAGAGTAATTGTGAAGCTGCATGGTGTTCCGCTGAGTATTGTGTCGGATAGAGATATGCGGTTTACATCAGAATTTTGGAAGAGTTTGCAAGAGGCATTGGGTACTAAGTTGAGATTGAGTTCGACTTATCATCCTCAGACAGATGATCAAACTGAGAGGACTATTAATTCATTGGAGGATTTATTGAGGGTGTGTGTTCTTGAGCAGGGACGTTCGTGGGATACTTATCTTTCGTTGATAGAATTCACGTATAATAATAGTTATCATTCTAGTATTGGGATGACACCTTTTGAGGCATTGTATGGTCGGAGATGCAGGACTCCATTATGTTGGCATGAATCTGGTGAAGGTGTAGTGCTTGGACCTGAGATAGTTCGAGAGACTACAGAGAAGATTAAATTGATCAGAGAAAAGATGAAAGCATCTCAGAGTAGACAGAAAAGTTACCATGATAAGCGAAGGAAGGATTTAAAGTTCCAAGCTGGTGAACATATATTCCTGAGAGTTACGCATGTAACCAGTGTTGGGAGGGTGTTGAAGTCTAAGAAGCTTACTTTGAGATTTATTAATCTGTATCAGATTTTGGACAGAGTTAGAAAAGTTGCTTATCGAGTGGCCTTACCGCCTAAATTGTCGAATTTGCATGATGTGTTCCACGTTTCGCAACTCCGAAAGTATGCTTTCGATCTATGTCACGTTGTTAGTATGGATATTATTCAAGTACGAGATAATCTCACATTGGAGACTATGCCGGTACATATTGAGGATCGAGAGAGTAAAACCTTGTGAGGTAAGGAGATCGCTCTAGTGAAAGTTTTTTGGCTAGGAGCTGTTGGTGAGAGTATGACGTGGGAATTAGAAAGCAAGATGCATGAGTCTTGTCCTGAGTTATTTGAGTGAGGTTAGATTTTCGAGGACGAAAATGTTCTGGTGGGGGGGAGTTGTAACACCCCGATTTAATTAATTTATTCAATTAAATTATTTTGAGTGGAATTGTTGTTAATTGAGATGTTTGATGTTTGTTATTAAGATGATTATTTGATTTAAGTTGTTCTAAGTTGATTTAGGAGATACACTTATTTTGAGGAGTTTTAATAGTAATATTGATAGGTGTAAATAGAAGCTCGTTAGTGGATTAACTAAATGAATTTTTAGTAATAATAATATTAGTATTATTTTTATGAAATTTTAATTAAAATAAGGAAAATAGGATTAGTAAGAGTTTTAGGGAGAATTAGTCATAATCAGAATTTGGAGAGAAGAACAAGTCTTGAGAGAGCAAGAGCTAGGGCTAAGGATCTTCGTGGAGATTTTCATAGGAAGTTTCAACCGTAGATTCAAGCTCCATTCAATCCAAAGGTAAGGGTGGGATTCGTATCTTATAACCGGGAGAAAATAATTTGTATGTATGGGATATGGTTATTTAATTTCCTTGCTTTTGTTTGTATGATGTTTGTGTACGATTTTGTGCGAATTAGATGAATTGATGTTGATATGTCTGTTATGAATCTGCTGATTATTGCTGTCATGAATAATATTGTGATAATTTTCTGATATGTGTGATGAATTGTGACAAATTTGGATTTAGATGATGATAATAGGTTGATAATTGGTGTAGTAATGATAGATGAGTAATAAGATGAAGAATTCATGAGTCTAAAACTTGATAGAAACCCATTTAGGACTGAATTGGGGTGATAAAATGATGAATCCCGTAGCAGAAGTTGTATTTGAGGGGTCTCTGGTGGATTGCGTATCAAATCTGGGATACGCGTATGGAGGCAGGTGTTACGCGTAACATCTGGTGGTTACACCGCCTGTTACGCGTATGGAAAGTGGTTTTTGTAGACTCTCTGGTCGTTTACATAGTGTACGCGTATGAGCGTAAGGTGGTACGTGTATGGGGCGTATAAGCGTAAAGTAATACACGTAAGGGAATGTTATACGCGTTTGGTACTCGTTTGGGCATCATTGTTGCATTTTTGCGATTTCATAGTGATTTTCCTATCGTTTCACATCCATTATTTCTATGATCGTTCCGAAAGATGACTTAGGACTAGTAAATGATGATAGATGTAATTAGAAGTAATGTGATGATTTAACGAATGTTGTTAGAAGAACTTAGATGATGAATTTAAAGACTACAAACTAAGATGATGTTAGACAGTTGTGATGGTATATGTTGATGTAGGTCTTATGACCAAAGACGTTAAGATGATTAAGATGTTATGATGATTTAAGATGAGGTGATGTGTTTGAATGATGTTTACGATGTGTGATTTTGCTGTATTCCATTTCATACCACATACATATGCATTATTAAGATGGCTTGGATTGGCAAACACGATGTTTAAGATGAAGACTTATGTCTTGATGATGCCAACCTAAATGGCATGTATTTTTAAAATGGGAGTTTACTCTGAATGGTACCACATGTATACATTGTCGAGTCGCATATGAATTGCATTGTCGAAAGATTTATTGAGATGTTATAGATGTTATGATGATACGATGTTTGTGATGAGTATAATGTGAATGGGTGATTGAATGACTTTGATTTATATGTGCCGATTATTGTATCATGTTTATAATTGTCGATATCTCACCCCTTTTGTTTGAATGTTACCCTCTGTCGGTAACGTGCAGGTGATCCCGAGTAGCGAAGAGTCCGTTAGATGGTTTGAGTCATTGGTCGCTTTAATATGTAAGACTTCGGGGGGATTAGAGAATGCTTGATTTTAATTGAAATTTTGTTTTGTTTAGTTGATTAAAGATGTTTCCTTTTAAGAAGATGTTTTGGATTTTGATGAGTTATTATGAAATTGAATTTTTAAAGATGAGATGTTTATGACTTTAATGATCTCCGCTGCATAGTAAATACTTGATTTATTACTTGATGTGTTCGTGATGTATGATTTTAACGAAGAAAATGTGATGCCCCGTTTTGTTGAACTCTAATTTATTTATATTAATTGTGGGTAGAATGAGGTGTTACAGATCCCCTATGAGGCATAAACCCGCAACTGAAAAGGATAAACGAACTAGTGTGTGATCGTGTTTGTATGCAAGATGCAGATGAGATGCAAAAAATCTTAGGGTAAAAAATTAGGGTATTACAGTTTCCCATATTTAAGTTTATTCAATCCAGAGATATGAAGATTAACATCTTTGTTTCGTCAAGATGGAAGATACTTAAATATTTGAAAACCCAATTTTTTGTCCTAAGAAGCCATAAAATGGGATGAAATGATATGAAAACATATGAAATATATATATGAAAGCATATGAAATCTTATGAAAACATAAGAAATCGTATGAAAATGTTATGAAAGAAAGAAATCAGCGGGGAGAAAACGACATAGGAAATAGAATAAACGCTGGGGATAAGGAGCATGAAACTCCAATGGGGAAAAGCAGCGCACTACATGCTGGAGACTACAACATGGCTTAGCTGAGGAAAAAAGGTCCAAGAGTGGCATTTGACAGAAGGAGTCATAACATGCAATAGTGGCTTTGAATGAGGTGAGAAAAAATTACAAAAAGTTCATTAGAAGCATCCAAGAATGACATAAATGACTTTACTGGGGATATCCAAGAATGGAATCGAATAAAAGAGAATCACAACATTCAACAGTGGCCTTGAATGAAATAAGAAAAGTCCTGGAAAGTACATCAAAAATAATGATGACTAAGCTACGGACGTCCGACAGTAGCCTCGGAGAGAAAAGAATCACAACATCCAACAGTTGCCTTGAATGAAGTGAGGAAAGTCCCTGAAAGAACATCAGAAACAATGATGACTTCACTATGGACATCCGACAATAGCCTCATATAAAAGGTGTAATATCTGAGAAAAACATCTGGTAAGAAGAGAGAAGGTGCTAAAAAAACACTAAAACAAGGTATATTTGGACAAACATCAGATAGATACATGAAAGTTTCGGGAAAACATCAGAACAAAGGATACCGTATATCTGAAACAACATCAGATAAAATATTAACATATCTGGAACATCATCAGATAGAGGTGAAAATTCCGGGAAAACATCAAAACAAACAAGAACATCCGGAATAACATCGGGTAAGAAGAGATAGACAAGTATGTTGGTAGATGCCAAGTAAGTTGGACTTTAATCACAAAATAAGATGTTGAAAACAACGAGACCCCGAAAAATGCATATGAGGACTAAAACACTCAAGTATGCAAATGTTTACAAAAATGGGGACTAAAACACTCAAGAAAATGCATATGAGGACTAAAACATTCATGATGCAGACATAAACGAAAATGGGGACTAAAACACCCAAGAGAATGCATATAAGAACTAAAACACTCATGATGCAAACGTTAACAAAAATGGGGACTGAAACACCCAAGAGAATGTATATGAGGACTAAAACACTCAATATGCAAACGTAAATAAAAAGTGGGGACTAAAACACCCAAGAAAATAATATGAAAGAAAATGCTGACAACCAGTTTAGACTCTTAGGGGAGTGAAAAAGATGGAAGTCTGATTCCTCAATACGGAGATCACTGCCATTCTGCTTGAAGATTAGAGATGTTGTTGTCAGATATATCTCAGTCACACTGGTAAACTGTATCAAGTTAATAATCTTTCGAGAAAAGTCATGAAAAACTGCTTGGGGATTCTTGAAGAATGTTACCCCAAATTCAATGACTGATGTAGGTAAACTGATAATGGATTCAGTTCCTCACTATTGTCGGGGAAAATTGATCAAATCTTTGAAATGATTGTCGAGAGAATAAACTGATCATGGCTTCAGTTCTTGAAATGAATGTTGAGAAGATAAACCCATTATGAAACTTGAAAAGAAATCTTATGGTTAACTAAATCTGAGAATAACTTGCATTGAACCATATGATCTGGAAGGAACTTGCCCCTGATAGGATCACTGACCAAGTTTCTCAATTGTTGTAAAATTCCTTGATGAGGAAAGTTTGTTTGTAAGTAAAAAGTGTTTGTACAAACCTGGTAATTTTAATGCGAAGTTCATGCAAAATTTTGAAATAAAAAATCATTTTGAAGAATGAAATTATTGATGTAAAGTAAATAAAAACATTGTCAAAATACGGCGATTGAAACAAAAATGAAAGATAAAGCAAAGGTAAGAAACAAATGATTGGTAACAAACTTGGGAGTCAGTTTACACAACCTTGTTGTAGTATGCTTTTCAAAAGAAACATGGATTCAATTAGGTCTTTTAAAGGTTATAACTTGTTATGGTTCACGGGTTTTGAAACAAAGGATATAGGCTCAAATTTATTTGTACCCAACCCATTCTTCGTGATGAATTTCAGTCCTACACTCAATTAATTCAGCCTATTGTAGTGGTAAAATCGTGAGTGTAAGCTATTGATTAACTTAACTCAAGGTACACAGAGTCGCCACCGCACTTTTATTTTATTCCAAAATGGAAAAGGTAAGAAGAACGAATAAAACCTAATGAATCTAAAAGCAAAAGCTAAAAGAAACAAACAGAGAACGGGTAAGGGGATAGGTTACAAATCGGGAAGGTTTTATGCACCCGACTTGTCCGTGGTACTCCACGGGAGCCCTTTGAAATATTTATTGCTTTTTTGGTTTGAAATGGTTTGCTTGAAAAAAGATTGAAGGGATGAGAAGAAGAATGTTTTTTAAGATTTTTGTGTTTGAAGAGACGAACGTCTCATGCCTACGTACCCACAAAGTGCAATGCGAGATCAAAACCCCGTAGTTCGTGGTACAAATTGTGAAAAGAAACAATGAGTTGAATTGATTTTAAAATGTAAAGATAAGTCGTCATTCTTTAGCGAATAATTCCGCTAGAAAGAATGAATCATATCTAAACATAAAAAAAAAAGTTAAGGAGAAACGTGCACGAGGGCACAAAAACAATTGAATGAGTTTTGAATGTTTTAAAGTTTTTGAGAAGAATGTTTCGATATGCTTATGTGGTTTAGCATTTATTAAGGAAATGAAATGAAAAGGTAAAACCGCTTGACCTAAGTCAAGGTTTAATTGCGAAAATGTTTGAAGTTTGAAAACCAAGAAGATTTGAAAATAGGAAGGAGATTTGAAAATTGAAGAAGTGGGAGGAGATGAAGGGACTATCCTAAAACTTGAAAATAAAAGCTAAAGGAAGAACGATCAAACCATATGGCAAGCATCTTTCGAGAACAATAGGATTTCCATCTTCATAAACAAGTGAATTCAATCGAAGCCAAAGTCTTCAATCCATAACAACCCAAGCAAAGGGATAGATCCTAAAATCTAAGTCCAAACTCCAAGTCCAATGCTAAGGATAGTAACCATAGTCCGAAATTAAAGTCACAAATCTTTTAGATGTTTAATCCGTTATTAATGTTTTTGTGTCCAAATGGACAAAAGAAAAATCACAAGAAACAATATAAACATAAACAATATGATGAATGGTATAAAAGCATAATAAAAGAGATAAGGAGCGAGAGATTGAAATAAAGAGGATAAGGTGCGAGAGATTGAATTAAAATGTTAGTATATTAATAGTATAATAATATTTACATAGAAATGGTATGATGAACTTAATCAAACACAACCACAAAAAGAGAACCAAAATCGAGGCAACCGGATCCAAATGGATCTTATTCCGAATTCGGGACAAGTTTAGGTCTATGTTAAGCAATCGCCGAGTAATTTACGGAGTAATTACCCTACAAATGAGGCCGGCCACCACCAATTAAGGTGGAAAATATTTATGCTAATACATGTTAGAGAAATGATATAATGAACCATTCTCCGAAAACATGTCGCACGAAAAGAAGAAAAGAATGGTCTAATCTTAATTGGGATTTCACATTGTATTATCGAAGGCAACCTATCACGATTCCAAAGTATGGAGAATGATCCAAATGATCATTCATCCATAGATTTGAAATAATGAAGATTAAACATCTTCGAAAACCAATAATCGCGAATCGGAGATCTCATCGACCAAAAAATAAAAATAAGAGATGAAATAAGAGATGGATCTATAATTCCCGATCCAATCAATAACAGAATCATTAGAAATAAAAGTCACAAGAAAAAGAAAGAAAGTTCCTAAAAGATTTTTTTTTTTGAAGTATTTCTTAAAATAATTTTTCAATTGAAAATATAGAAAAAACTATAAACATAATTTTTTCCTTTCTTATTTTAAAGAAACAACTTGAAAATAAACAAAATAACAAAACAAAGTTAGAATAAGAAATAATAAAAAAAAGAGAAATGAGAAAGAGGAGGTAAACGCAGATTGGGAGGTGGTGATAGTAGTGAGTGGATCCAGTATCATATGCCCAAATTAAATACAAAAATAAATTAAAAAACAATTATAAAGTGAGTGTAACACCCCAAATTTGCCCTCTCATTTTCGTAGCATTTAGCATATCATTTTCATATTGTGCATTGCATCTGCATAGAAAAATGAAGCATGCCGTTCATTGTTGAAGCATAGCATAGGCTGGCAGTGATTGCAGTTCATTGGTTCAATTCAGAGGGACGTTTGACCTAATCTTGGTCAGACTATCAAAAGATTAGTTGAATTGCAAATTATCTGTACTGGGGGTTCTCAGGCAACGTGTTTCAAAGTCGGGTTGTGTTATGTGCGAGAATCATCAATTTACCAAGCAGTAGTTTGTGAGAGGTTTTTGGATTCAAAGATTCAGGCTTATCATGATGACAATCAGAGTGTGATTTATCTGGAAAGTTAGTGGCTTATGTGGAAACAATGCGAGATTTGGTTTTGAGTTGAGTGAATTGATGAAGCAATATCTCGTGGATATGTGCGTATTGGTGACAATTGGTTCGTCCCACAAAAATATATATTATATTCATTCATAAACCATTCTTGTCGAATTATCCATTTAAATCAATTTCTCAACCATCGTTCATATTTTTAATTTCTCACATCCTAAATATCACTTAAATCCATCCTCATATCCATTATCCATTTCCAATTAAACTTTTCTTGTTTTTTCCAATAACCATTTTTTATTTCTCATTTAAGTCTACATCACATTACCCAATTTCCTTGTTTAGACTCCAATTATCCATTAAGTCCATATTCTTAAACCTTTTTTTTTTTTCATTAATCAATTTTTATTTATCCATTTATACTCCATTCCCTATGGCTTTTTTTTTTTAAGTCAATTACAAAGTTTGTACTTCACCATTAGGCCCATATCTTCCTTTTTCTACACCAATTAATATATAAAAAACAAGGAGAGAGGAAAATAGGAAAGGGAAACACGTCATCATCACATTAATTCTTTTTCCTTCAGCTTCAAAAGGCTAGTCAGCTAGATGACAAAAGGGGATGCTTTTGTGTTAGTTTCTAGTCAAATGCGTTGTTCACAAAAATCTGGTAATAAGTGAGCATCCCAAAACGCACAGCAATTGGTATCAAAACGCAGGAAAAACAACACGCATTGGGTGTGAATCAAAACGCATTATCCAATTACTCAAAAAACGCAAGAAGGAAAATAACAAACTGGAAAAAATCCATAACAGAATTTGAAAAAATAAAAGAGAGTTCATAACAGAAAACACAAATCAACTTCTGGATCCTCTTCATCATACTCTATAATCTTCACAGTCATGAATCACCCTGCGAACGCACCTTCAACCATTTTTCAATCTCTAAAGCAGAATATCATGATATCCACATGATATCAACACAGAATTCAGGATTCTTCATAGCAAGCAGGATTGAATATTCGTCACTCTCATCATCAAGGTAGCAACAAAAATCCATTCTCTTCATGAATCTGAAAACAGAAGGAATCTTACATCACCAAGTCGAAAACCAAACGATGGATCAATGGAGTTAGCTTTGTCATCTTCATCAATTCTGCACAAGAACAGAGCTACGAAACTGAGTTCATGAATTCATCAAAAAATAAAATAAAATAACAGAGGTGTATTCACTCACTCTTCTTCATCGCACGGACCTAGGCGATAACCGTTTTTCTTCATCGAATCAAATCCGTTGAGAACCTTCAATACACCATAACGAGTTCAACTCGCGCACCTGCATCAACTCATTGATTCAACGGCAAAATCCTCACAATTGTTTCCATCGCAACAGCATCGGAGGCGAACTCACTGTCAATCTCGTAGCACTTCAAAGTTGTGTTCATCATCAGCATCACGCCTTCAACGCGAATCACAATTTAATGCTAAGCTTAAAGCCTACATAATCGGCCAACGGCATCTTCCTCCCGTCTTCGTCGCGTCTCCAACAAAGGCTTCAACGCATCAACCAAGGCCTCATCATTTCCGTCATCATTTCGTCTGGTTTTGTCAACGTACAGCCGGCGCGGTTCACGGCGTCGTAGGTCGGTTCTGATCTTCCTTTGCGTAATTTCCTTGTTGTTGTTGCATTTTGTTTATGTTGAATTCGTGGCTTTGAATTTTGTGATCTGTTTGGTCGGGTGTTTGTTTGTGAATCGAAATCCGGATTTGAGTTTAGAGAGTGATTTGAGCAAGGTTTTGTGTGGTGGTTTTGTTGGTTGGAGGAGATCTCCGGCGATTGAAGCACGGCGGTGCAGAGGAGGAAGGTGATGAACGAGAAGTTGAGAGGAAGACGAAGAGGATGAAGTGGTCAAGCGGCGATGGTGAGCTGCGGCGGTGGCTAGGTTGAGGGTGGCGGCTTCTAGGGTTAAGAAGGGGGGAAGGTGAGTTTGTGAGGGAGAGAGAGGCTTTGTTGTTGCTGTATTATTGTTATTTGAGTATTTGTTTATAGTGTTTAATTAGTGAATAAAAGTTCAGAATATACAAAGAGTTAATTAATATAATGTTTAGGAAATAATAGTGTTCAGTCAATATAATAATGTTCAATTAGTATAAAGATTAATTAGGAATATGAATCATTGTTTAGGAAAAATAATAGATTAATTGTTTAATGTTTAGAATATTGTTTAGAAAATAGAATAAATTAATTAGTGGAATAATGGATAGTTAATGATAATTGTTAGGAAATGGAAAAAAGTTAATGAGGATAATGGTTGTTTAAAATTAGAATTTGATTAGTTAGAATTGTTTAGAAATAATTGTTAGAATAGTTTAGAATATAATTGTTTTAGGATTAATCAAGATTTGTATAGAATAATAGTTTAGAATATAAGTGTTAGAGATTAATCAATATTTGTATAGAATAATAGTTAGAAATATAACATAGTTTTAGGATTAATTTTGTTTAGTTAGTAGTTGTTTAGGAAATAAAAATAGGTTAATTGGTTAATAATTGTTTAGAATAGATTAGGATAATATTTGTTTAGAAGTTTAATGTAGTGTTTGATTAGTTCACATTTTTTTTAGAAATATCATGCTTAGAAAAAATAATAGTTTAGGAAATATATAGTTTTAGTGTTAATATTTGTTTAGATAATGTTTTAGAAAATATAATTGTTTAGTATGTTTGTTAGAATAATTATTTAGAATAAAATTAGAACATTTTTTAGGAAATATAAAGTAATTAGAATGATGGTAGAAAATAAGAAGATTTTTATTAGTTGAGAATAGTTAGTATAATTGTTAGGAATCTAATAAAAGATTAATTATTATAATGATCAATGTTTAGAGAATAAAGAAAAAGTTGTTTGTGTGTTCAGACCTGGGCCCATGCCAGGTTGATTTTCGCACCCCACTGCTTTTCAGGCCCACCCATTTCCATTAAAAAACTTACTGCATGTACCTCTTTTTCTATTTCTTTTACTTTCTTTCTCAACTTAATTTCTCTTTTATTTCAGTTTGGTTTTAATTCGTATAAAATAGAAATATTCATCTAAAAATTCCCAAATAAATCATGGATGTTCCTTTGTGTTTCTAAAATTTTGTAGAATTTTTATTTTATTTTTTTTATTGATTGGCGTGCCAAAATTAAATCACCAATGTATATAGCTTCTTTTGATCCATTTCTTGACCAGCCTGTCTTGTTGATTTTCTATAGACTTCAATATTTGGAGTTTTGATCCCATTCTTTTTGCATTGTGTTCCTAAGATCTTCTAGTTTTCATGTGATTTTTCTCAGAATTTTTAGGAATTTATTTCTTGAGTTTTGATCTGATATCTTGTGATGTAAGTTTTCTGTCCTAGCTTGTGTTTGTACATCCATTTGACCTAGTTCCTTTCTGAATTTTTGCAAATCCTTTTGGCACGTTGATATAATGTGTTTCATGATCCTTTGGTTCCAGTTGTAGAATTTTTAGATGGCTGGTTGATTATTTGTGGATTTTTGTTCTCACCTTGTCTCATTTTGCTTCTTTTGGTTCATTAGATTTCTTATTGGCTTAGAAGGGCACTTGTGCCAACTTTTTCTTCTTGTTTGGGGTTCCTTTAGGGTATGGATACCTTCCTGGTCCTAAGATAGGTCTTGATTCTTCTAAATTTTTGAGTTTGCTTCACATTCAAGTCATTTTGTTTCTTTAAGGGTTTAAATTCCATCTTTTGGTTCCATGGCTTTTATTTTGATATTGTTTGGTATTGTGTGACTTCTCTCTTCATCTTGCTGGACTCTTAGGCCCTTCTTTATACCATTTTGATTCTGGTTTTGAACTTTGTGCTTGTATTCATTTGTGTATGCTAACCTTGCAGGGGCTATGGTAAGTGTGAGATGTGGGAATTGAGTTCCACATCTCTAATTCTTACCTCTTCCTTTTATGTTTATGTGAATTAACTCTCTTTTGTTGGGCCTAGGCTTTTCTCATCCATTCTTCTATCTTCTTCTTCCTTCTTCATTAGGATAGAAACCTCACTAACCTTTAGGATATCCATGCATGTGAATACTTAGGATTATTTTAGTCCCCCTTTAGAATTTTTCCTTTGAGATCCTTTGGTGCTCTCTCTTCTCATCTTCAAACTTAATTCTAATTCATTTAATAAAGGTTGAGTACTTTCATGTGACATGAGACTTTGCTATGAGATGCTCACATGCGTTCCATTTCGGGGCGAGGTGTGAGTCATCACTCGTGGTGGATAGGTCTTAGCATGAGTACATCACAAAGAAAAGCTAAAAAAACACTTCTTAACCAAAAACCCACAAAAACACTTAATAATGGTAATAGGCCAGTGTGCTTGAGCCTTCACTTGTGGGACTAGCTTTGGGGATTTCCTCCATAGATAGGTGTGCCTCTTGCGCATTCCATTTCGGGATGATGTGAGATGCACACATCCCATTAAGTAAGACTTAGGTACACTTACCTATACAAACTTCATTCATAAAAGCTTCTAAAAAACACCAAACAAACAATAAGCGTCTTTCCCTCGGGAATTCTTCTCATCTCATTCGCTCCGTACGCGAACTTGCTCCTATTTGTCACTTTGCAAGACGGTTACGCACTCGTCGTCCGAGCCTGCAACACCTGAGCAGTGGCATAGGCAGTTCAAGCCTTAATTCACAAGCAATTTCTGTTCCACCCCTAGTTAGGGGAACTACGGCGTCTCTGATCCTCATTATCCCGATGAGGTACGTAGGCAGCGGGGTAGGGCCCGTTCGAGCACAATCTTTATTTTTCCTACATTTTTCTCTTTGTTTCTTATTTCAGTTCTTTTCCAGTTCCAGTTTCTTTTCATTTCTTTGCTGCAGCTTTCATACCCTCACCCTTTGAAACAGTTTCTTTTGCAAGCGTGGATCCCGTCGGGAGCGACAGCTGGCGACTCTGCTGGGGACTGCACACCAGATAATCTCTGGTTCCCCTGTGAGTCTCTCCTAGCGCTTGTTTGTTTCTGTTTCATTGGGTGATGTTTGTTTTATGTGGCTTGTCGTATTGTATTGTTGTTTGTTTACAGCTTTATTTACAGCTTTATTTACAGTTTTCAGTATTTATTTTCCGCATCATATACATCATACTGGACTGTCTGGACTGGTTTTCTGTTTGGTGGACTTGGGTGATACTGTTTCTGAGAGATAAGCCAAGTACCCGGCTTGAGTGCACCCTAGGATTAGAGTGGACATATTGTACTCGCATGTGGCATGATGAGTGGCGATGTGTTTCACGCCCAGATTGCGACTGTCTTGGAAATATCTTGTGTGGGGATTTCCTCCACTTCGGGATAGGACCTTGATAGTTATGTGCATCTGGGGACCGATCATTGAGAACCTTTGTGGAAACAACCCTCTCCAGTGGTGACAGTGGCAGACCACATTTCGTGGCAAACCCATTCGCACCCGAGGGTCCACTGGGGACTCGCATAGGATGGCCTGGTTCTCTTATAGGAACTCAGTCAAAGCATCTGGTCGTATGACATTAGTACTGTATCCTACGGGCTGAATGTACTATTGTTTCTCGATTTCAGCGCTTGAAGCTGGGGACTTATAAGGATGCTTGTTTTTCCCGGACTCAGCTGAGGCCTCCCTGCGTAGTATATAATGCCAAACCGATTCCCTGATTTGGTCACGAGCCATTTCTCGGAAATGGTGACAATATTATTGCTATTCGGCTTTGAGAGTCCGTGATGTTTGACCCGGAGCACACCCGTGAGATTAGGGATGGGTTTACAGGTTTGCAGGAACCCTTGACCTCAACATACCCTTCATCATCAGTGCGATCTTATGTTTTGGTCTGGTTATTATGATCTTGGAGTCTTGGATCCTTGGTTTTGAGTTCATATCAGATGGTTATTATTCAGAGGGCATATATCATCAGATACTTGGTTCTCAGCTCAGTGTTCCGTATCCAGACAGACACCAGCTCTTGAACACTTGCCAGTTGCATACATGCCATCATAGCATTCTAGCATACATGTTCAGTTATTTCTGAGGATCTCATCCCTGAGTTATTTCTGTTGGATTTTCGTATAAAAATGTGGATCAAAGCAGATAGATTCTTTGGAAGTAACTGAACATGGCATCTCATAGCATTTGCATTTCTGTTCAGCAGGCAGGGCTCATCCGTTCTTTGTTCACCATCTACAGTTGAGACTCCAGTTCTCATATCAGACTTGAAGCAACTTTTGAGAAGATCATGGATCCTGGAGAGCAAAGCCAGACTGCAAGTGTTGGGTTGACAAGAGATCAGTGGGACCAACTTTTGGAGGTTATGATGACTTTGGCAAGGCAGGATGACCATAATTCCGCTCAAGCTCAGCCTATACAGACCCCTGTTGGGAATCCAGATGTTCAAGAGCGCCAGGTCGCCCGAAGTGGACATTCTTCTTCTGTTGATGCTGCAGATTATCACAGTTTTGCTTTCACTATGCCAGATCCCCAAGAGGCAATCCCTGTAGTGAGACTCCCAGATCCACGAATTGTGGAGAGGGAGGAAAGATTTCGTGTGTTGGAGGAAGAGATCAAAGCCCTTCAAAGTCGTAATGTCATTGATCTAAGTGCTGCAAGCATGTGTCTGGTGCATGGCCTTGTAATACCTCCAAAGTTCAAAGTAACGAAGTTTGAAAAGTACAAAGGGGATAGTTGTCCAAGGCAGCATTTGGTGAGATTTTGCAGAAGGATGGCCTCACATGAGCATAATGACAAATTGATGATTCATTGTTTCCAATACAGTCTGAGTGAGGCATCGTCGAGTTGGTACATGCAGTTAGATAACAGTTGTATCCAGTCATGGTCAGACCTAGCCAATGCATTTGTGAAGCAGTATGACTACAATCTTGACAGAGCTCTTAGGCGCATGGATTTGCAAGTGTTATCCCAAAGAGATGGTGAATCTTTCAGAGAGTATGCCCAGAGGTGGAGAGAAGTAGCTGCCCGAGTGCAACCCCCGCTATCAGATAGAGAATTGGTTGATCTTTTCATAGAAACCTTACAAGGGCCGTACTTGGAGAGGTTGAGTGGCAGTGGAACTTCAAGTTTCTCGGACTTGGTGATAGTTGGAGAACGCATTGAGAGTTTTATCAAGATGGGAAAGATCCAAGGCATTTTAGATGGCTCAGCTGAAGAGAATGAATCTGTTGTCAGTTCCCAAGATAAGGATGTGATTGATGCAATCTGGGAAGATCCTCCAACTCCATTGACTTATCCACGTTACCCATGCATTTCAACTGCTAAGAGTCAGCAACATTCTGAATCCGTATGTCAGATTTCAGTTAACAGTGAACCTCCTCAGTACCAACAACGACCATGTCAACAGAAGCATACTCCGCAAAGGCGTCGTTACTACACTAAGAGATCCAAGAGGTATTTTGATCCATTGCCAGTGCCATACAGTCGAATACTCCCATGCCTGATCGACAGTGGATTGATAGTGCCGAAGAAGCCGGGTCCCGTGCCTTCTCCATATCCACCAAGTTTTGATCCCAGTGTTCAATGTGGATTCCATGGCAATGCGCCAGGACATTCAGCTGAAGAATGCAAGCCTCTCAGGGATAAGGTTCAGGATTTGATTGAGTCCGGGTTGATTTCAGTGACGCCTCAAGGCATTCAAGTTAACAAGTCTCCGTTCGGTTATGTGGGTTCGTCAGCTCATGTTATGGAGGAATTTATCGAAGATGTGTGTAAAGGTGATTATCAGTTTGATTCTGAAGAGCGGCTATGTACATCACTTTGATCCCTTTTGAGGGGAACTACGTCGCTCTGATTCTTCATTGGTCTTTGGTCAATGGAGATACGTAGGCAGAAGATCGTCAGGTCTTTCCGAGCAACCTTAGGGGTCAAACTTATGTGGCAACTTCATCTCAGTGTCATTCTTCTCTTCAGACGTCTTGTGTCAATGTTTGAACGTCGGAAGCTTCAGGTCAGAATAATTGGGAATGAAGTATGGTGCTGACACATGGTCATTTGATTGAAGACTGCAAGTATCATCAAGAAAAGTGTTGACTACTGAAAGTATTCAAGATCAACAAGTCCATACGGAGTCAAGTCTCCTCAACAATGACATTGCTCAGTTTCTTTACTGCATTTTCATGTGTAGCTTTTATATGTTTGTCTAAACATTTGTATGCTTGCATGAAACTTGTTTGCTTTTTGAATGTTAATTAATGAAACGCACATGTTTTTCTTGAAGTAATTCATTCATTTTACTTATAATTTTGTGAATGTGCATTGCAATACCAACTGTTGTTCTCAAACTTTGTGATGGAGGATGACGAAATGAAAACGCAAAAATCTTCATTTGTGTGCTCTTGAATAAGACCCTGTTGACGATGTACAGGCTTTGTTTCAAATCCTAAACACCGGAGACATAAGGGAGATAAACACTTGCTAACCCCTTTGAGCCTTGAAGTAGGAGTTTCTTTTCGCATGAAAAAACCCTCACAATTTAACCCGGGGCAGGGTAGGTGTCAGCTAGTTGGACCAGACGTTCATGCTTCCATAAAGGAGTTTATCTGAGGATCCCTAACATTTCATTGTACCAAATCAAGAGGTCCAAAAAACCGGAAACCACTATGGTTATTCCTCAACAACCAAAAAGTGAGACAGTCGCGACCCTTGCAAAACAGTCAAGACAAACAGTGTCACACGATTTGTTCGAAAAGAAAAAAAAGAAATAAGTAGCCCGCTAAGTCGAAACTTGAAAACAAGCGACTTAGGAAAAAATTAGGGCATCCCGCTGGACTCCAATGGCAAAAGATTCAAAAGAATCAGTCCAGGCAAAAGTTAGGGATAAACAAAGAGAATGAAAAAGCGAAAAGACGAAAAGGATTGCACAAGAAAGATCCTTAAGAAAGAACAAGTCGTGTGATACAGGCACAAAAGACGATAAGGGTGACTGTTATCCCAACAACAACCTCAATGGTGCTTAAACTGTTAGAGTAATGGTTCCTCAATCAATACGAAACCCTTAGGAAAGGTGAGCGTTTGCGAAAACTAGCTGGACATAGGAATGGAAGGACATCATGAAGAGGGGTGGGCACATATAAAATTCGAGCCTATATCCTTTGTTTCAGTAACCATGAGCCAGGCCACGATACAACCCTTAAAAGTCCTAATTGAAACAGGGTTAATTCGAGAGCGTGCCACCATGAGATAGCGTTCCTGACTCCTACGAGTTGTGCTAAAAGACCCTCGTTGGTATTGCATATGCATGTTTATTTCATAAAATAATACTGTACTATCTTAACCCGTGATTCGTTCACAAACGACATCTTTTCAATAAAAGCTTCAAGATTAACATGTGTTGCATTAGAATTTTCATTCCCAGAATAAAACATTTTCTGCTTGCATACATCTGTTTGGCATCAAAGAAGTTCACATATGGAACCTCAGTCTAGAAGCTTAATCTTGCCAAGTTGAGAAGGCGGAAACTTCGGAAGGACATTCATGTCAAGGGGCACTTTTCCAAGAAACTTCGTTGAATAGGACCTTTTCCAACCAGTCGGGTTAAGGGTAGCCAATCTGGGGCAATAACGTCGATCAATCTCTTCAACAGCCAATCTGGGGCAATCACTTCGAGATTTAAATCTCTCACAGAGCAGTCAGCATGGGTTGTTTTCTCCAAAGCAACACTCGTACTAGGGCAGGTCACCCAAGCAACACTAGAGGTTACTTTCTCTAGAAGATGGTTAATCAGATGCACCTACCCAGGTTCAGAATACTGGGGCAGGACACCTCATAATGATGCAAGATCTTGGGGAAAATTTCTTCGTGGACCATATAGTTTGAGGTGGCTACTTTGAGATCTACAAGAGTTTGGAAACACTGAAGTATTTCAGATATTAAGTTTTCTGTAAAATCCTCTTGAGACAATATTACTGTATGCAAGGCCGTTCCCAGAATGAATGTCTGATGATTGATCCTAGTAGGGCGTGGGAAGCGGGTTTCCCTGATCAGAGAATTTCTCCTCAGTCATTAGGGTTTCTTCATCTGATCATCACAGCATGGTTAAAGTCCAATCTTTGTTAAAATCTTTTTAACTATGACTAGTTGGTATCCATATGCGTCCAACCTCTCACTTCAGTTGAGTATGACAATTTTCACTCTGGTTTTCTTCGACCCTCGAGTCGATATCATTGCTTCTGTTTTTTCAACCCTCGAGTTGATGTTGCTTTGTTATCCTCGACCCTCGAGTCGATGTTGCTTCCTTTGTTTCCTCAGCCCTCGAGTTGATGTTGTTTTGTTTCCCTCGACCCTCGAGTCGATATCATCGCTTCTGTTTTCTCAACCCTCGAGTTGATGTTGTTTTGTTTTTCTCGACCCTCGAGTCGATATTGCCATCTTGTTTCCTCAACCCTCGAGTTGATGTTGTTTCGTTTTCCTCGACCCTCGAGTCGATGTTGCTATTTTATTTCCTCGACCCTCGAGTTGATGTTGCTTTGCTATCCTCGACCCTCGAGTCGATATTGTTGCTTTCGTTTCCTCGACCCTTGAGTCGATGTTGTTGTCGCTTTACTCCTCAACCCTCGAATTGATGTTATTGTGTTCTCCTCGACCCTTGAGTCGATATCATAGTCTTCACTTCTTCAACCCTTGAGTGATACCCAGTGAGTCTGTCATAAAAGGAAATTCAAAATCACAACATCAAAGTTCAACCATTAGATTCATTTATGCCAGGGGCAAATGTGCATATCTTTGTGCTTACAGGGCACAGTATTTCGCGGTGACACGAGGTTTTTCATGAATCCTTACGAGACAAATTCTTCCAATTTATGCAGTCTGGGGCAGTTATGTCAAGATTCGACGAATCTCTAAAGAGTTTGCAGACTTGGACATTTTGGATGTCAGGTCTTCTGTAAAATCCTCTTAGATTGATCTTCAAGCAATCAGCTAATCCAGAAAATGCAAGGATGTCACTAGATGATATTCCCCACAGAGTTCATATTTGATTCTCCATCAGTGAAATATTTCCCAGCAAAGTTGCCGTACTTTTGGATATTTGATGATATAGCCAGGTATTCATCACCTCGGTCAGATGGGTATTCAGACCTCTTGACTTGTCTTCCCCTGCAGAGTTGCATTTCCTGCTGCCAACCAAGCGTTTGTCTGTTGCTCGTCTGCAACCCTCGACACTCGTTGGTGTTGACCCTTTGGTCGATCGTTTGCTTTCCCCAGCAGTGGTTATGATTACGTTGATTGTGCTCGTCTGCAAACTCCTGAA
Organism: Lathyrus aphaca; assembly: GCA_963966055.1. NCBI lineage: Eukaryota > Viridiplantae > Streptophyta > Magnoliopsida > Fabales > Fabaceae > Lathyrus > Lathyrus aphaca. The sequence continues at coordinate 115,149,202 of OZ014524.1, read as the reverse complement.
CACTCGTCTGTGTTGTGGTTATCTTTGTGTTGCTCGTCTGCAACCGTCCAGCACTCGTCTGTGTTTGGTACTGGATCCTTCGCCGCACTCGTCTGTGCCTTGACATGTATTCTCTGTTGTTGCTCGTCTGCAACTGTCCAGCACTCGTCTGTGTTTGGTACTGGATCCTTTGCTGCACTCGTCTGTGCCTTGACATGTATTCTCTATTGTTGCTCGTCTGCAACTGTCCAGCACTCGCATGTGTTTGGTTGAAGCTCGTCTGCTTTTATTCCCCAGAAGTCGTTTGTTGGTTTGAAGCTCGTCTGCTTTGCCTAGATACTCGTCTATATCATCCTCAGCACTCGTCTGTGCTAGCTGGCACCTGAATGTGAAGATTTTTTGTTTACCCTAATATCTCTGTTTCTACTTCAAATGCTCGTCTGTGTTTGAATTTCTGGTATTCTTCTATACCGGTTGCTGATACTCGTCTGTATCACTGCCTGAGACACTCGTCTGTGTTTCTCAGATCATCGTCTGATACTCGTCTGTATCATTGACTTATAACACTCGTCTGTGTTATCTTGATGATCATCCAATACTCGTCTGTATTGAAGAGGTTTCAAATCCTGACAGTGGGAATTAAATGTCGAAATGATTACCGGTCCGGGCGTAACGGGTAAATCCGAAGGAGACTCGTCTGTCTCATGCTATATGCAGTGTGTGAGGACTCGTATGTCCAGCTCCTGGCATCACAGGATTGTTTGAAGACTCGTCTGTCTCAGTTTATGTTATTGAAGTGTTTTGAGGACTCGTATGTCCAGCTCCTGGCGTCACAGGGTTGTTTGAAGACTCGTCTGTCTCAGTTTATGTTATTGAAGTGTTTTGAGGACTCGTATGTCCAGCTCCTGGCGTCACAGGATTGTTTGAAGACTCGTCTGTCAATTTGTTCTTATTCCAGATATCAGTTTCAACTTGGAAGGAGCTCGTCTGCTTTTTTCTTATCCCCAGAGCGTCATCTGGTTGGGTTTATTTCCCAGTGTTGCGTTCTTCGTCAGAGTGCAAATTTCTGGTCTTCTTGGTATTCAACCACAGTTTATCTTGAATGGTCGATAGCCCGTACTATCTCCCTTTTCAGATTAACTGATGATTGAATAGGGGCAGCTGTAACACCCCAAATTTGCCCTCTCATTTTCGTAGCATTTAGCATATCATTTTCATATTGTGCATTGCATCTGCATAGAAAAATGAAGCATGCCGTTCATTGTTGAAGCATAGCATAGGCTGGCAGTGATTGCAGTTCATTGGTTCGATTCAGAGGGACGTTTGACCTAATCTTGGTCAGACTATCAAAAGATTAGTTGAATTGCAAATTATCTGTACTGGGGGTTCTCAGGCAACGTGTTTCAAAGTCGGGTTGTGTTATGTGCGAGAATCATCAATTTACCAAGCAGTAGTTTGTGAGAGGTTTTTGGATTCAAAGATTCAGGCTTATCATGATGACAATCAGAGTGTGATTTATCTGGAAAGTTAGTGGCTTCTGTGGAAACAATGCGAGATTTGGTTTTGAGTTGAGTGAATTGATGAAGCAATATCTCGTGGATATGTGCGTATTGGTGACAATTGGTTCGTCCCACAAAAATATATATTATATTCATTCATAAACCATTCTTGTCGAATTATCCATTTAAATCAATTTCTCAACCATCGTTCATATTTTTAATTTCTCACATCCTAAATATCACTTAAATCCATCCTCATATCCATTATCCATTTCCAATTAAACTTTTCTTGTTTTTTCCAATAACCATTTTTTATTTCTCATTTAAGTCTACATCACATTACCCAATTTCCTTGTTTAGACTCCAATTATCCATTAAGTCCATATTCTTAAACCTTTTTTTTTTTCATTAATCAATTTTTATTTATCCATTTATACTCCATTCCCTATGGCTTTTTTTTTTAAGTCAATTACAAAGTTTGTACTTCACCATTAGGCCCATATCTTCCTTTTTCTACACCAATTAATATATAAAAAACAAGGAGAGAGGAAAATAGGAAAGGGAAACACGTCATCATCACATTAATTCTTTTTCCTTCAGCTTCAAAAGGCTAGTCAGCTAGATGACAAAAGGGGATGCTTTTGTGTTAGTTTCTAGTCAAATGCGTTGTTCACAAAAATCTGGTAATAAGTGAGCATCCCAAAACGCACAGCAATTGGTATCAAAACGCAGGAAAAACAACACGCATTGGGTGTGAATCAAAACGCATTATCCAATTACTCAAAAAACGCAAGAAGGAAAATAACAAACTGGAAAAAATCCATAACAGAATTTGAAAAAATAAAAGAGAGTTCATAACAGAAAACACAAATCAACTTCTGGATCCTCTTCATCATACTCTATAATCTTCACAGTCATGAATCACCCTGCGAACGCACCTTCAACCATTTTTCAATCTCTAAAGCAGAATATCATGATATCCACATGATATCAACACAGAATTCAGGATTCTTCATAGCAAGCAGGATTGAATATTCGTCACTCTCATCATCAAGGTAGCAACAAAAATCCATTCTCTTCATGAATCTGAAAACAGAAGGAATCTTACATCACCAAGTCGAAAACCAAACGATGGATCAATGGAGTTAGCTTTGTCATCTTCATCAATTCTGCACAAGAACAGAGCTACGAAACTGAGTTCATGAATTCATCAAAAAATAAAATAAAATAACAGAGGTGTATTCACTCACTCTTCTTCATCGCACGGACCTAGGCGATAACCGTTTTTCTTCATCGAATCAAATCCGTTGAGAACCTTCAATACACCATAACGAGTTCAACTCGCGCACCTGCATCAACTCATTGATTCAACGGCAAAATCCTCACAATTGTTTCCATCGCAACAACATCGGAGGCGAACTCACTGTCAATCTCGTAGCACTTCAAAGTTGTGTTCATCATCAGCATCACGCCTTCAACGCGAATCACAATTTAATGCTAAGCTTCAAGCCTACATAATCGGCCAACGGCATCTTCCTCCCGTCTTCGTCGCGTCTCCAACAAAGGCTTCAACGCATCAACCAAGGCCTCATCATTTCCGTCATCATTTCGTCTGGTTTTGTCAACGTACAGCCGGCGCGGTTCACGGCGTCGTAGGTCGGTTCTGATCTTCCTTTGCGTAATTTCCTTGTTGTTGTTGCATTTTGTTTATGTTGAATTCGTGGCTTTGAATTTTGTGATCTGTTTGGTCGGGTGTTTGTTTGTGAATCGAAATCCGGATTTGAGTTTAGAGAGTGATTTGAGCAAGGTTTTGTGTGGTGGTTTTGTTGGTTGGAGGAGATCTCCGGCGATTGAAGCACGGCGGTGCAGAGGAGGAAGGTGATGAACGAGAAGTTGAGAGGAAGACGAAGAGGATGAAGTGGCCAAGCGGCGATGGTGAGCTGCGGCGGTGGCTAGGTTGAGGGTGGCGGCTTCTAGGGTTAAGAAGGGGGGAAGGTGAGTTTGTGAGGGAGAGAGAGGCTTTGTTGTTGCTGTATTATTGTTATTTGAGTATTTGTTTATAGTGTTTAATTAGTGAATAAAAGTTCAGAATATACAAAGAGTTAATTAATATAATGTTTAGGAAATAATAGTGTTCAGTCAATATAATAATGTTCAATTAGTATAAAGATTAATTAGGAATATGAATCATTGTTTAGGAAAAATAATAGATTAATTGTTTAATGTTTAGAATATTGTTTAGAAAATAGAATAAATTAATTAGTGGAATAATGGATAGTTAATGATAATTGTTAGGAAATGGAAAAAAGTTAATGAGGATAATGGTTGTTTAAAATTAGAATTTGATTAGTTAGAATTGTTTAGAAATAATTGTTAGAATAGTTTAGAATATAATTGTTTTAGGATTAATCAAGATTTGTATAGAATAATAGTTTAGAATATAAGTGTTAGAGATTAATCAATATTTGTATAGAATAATAGTTAGAAATATAACATAGTTTTAGGATTAATTTTGTTTAGTTAGTAGTTGTTTAGGAAATAAAAATAGGTTAATTGGTTAATAATTGTTTAGAATAGATTAGGATAATATTTGTTTAGAAGTTTAAATGTAGTGTTTGATTAGTTCACATTTTTTTTAGAAATATCATGCTTAGAAAAAATAATAGTTTAGGAAATATATAGTTTTAGTGTTAATATTTGTTTAGATAATGTTTTAGAAAATATAATTGTTTAGTATGTTTGTTAGAATAATTATTTAGAATAAAATTAGAACATTTTTTAGGAAATATAAAGTAATTAGAATGATGGTAGAAAATAAGAAGATTTTTATTAGTTGAGAATAGTTAGTATAATTGTTAGGAATCTAATAAAAGATTAATTATTATAATGATCAATGTTTAGAGAATAAAGAAAAAGTTGTTTGTGTGTTCAGACCTGGGCCCATGCCAGGTTGATTTTCGCACCCCACTGCTTTTCAGGCCCAGCCATTTCCATTAAAAAACTTACTGCATGTACCTCTTTTTCTATTTCTTTTACTTTCTTTCTCAACTTAATTTCTCTTTTATTTCAGTTTGGTTTTAATTCGTATAAAATAGAAATATTCATCTAAAAATTCCCAAATAAATCATGGATGTTCCTTTGTGTTTCTAAAATTTTGTAGCATTTTTATTTTATTTTTTTTATTGATTGGCGTGCCAAAATTAAATCACCAATGTATATAGCTTCTTTTGATCCATTTCTTGACCAGCCTGTCTTGTTGATTTTCTATAGACTTCAATATTTGGAGTTTTGATCCCATTCTTTTTGCATTGTGTTCCTAAGATCTTCTAGTTTTCATGTGATTTTTCTCAGAATGTTTAGGAATTTATTTCTTAAGTTTTGATCTGATATCTTGTGATGTAAGTTTTCTGTCCTAGCTTGTGTTTGTACATCCATTTGACCTAGTTCCTTTCTGAATTTTTGCAAATCCTTTTGGCACGTTGATATAATGTGTTTCATGATCCTTTGGTTCCAGTTGTAGAATTTTTAGATGGCTGGTTGATTATTTGTGGATTTTTGTTCTCACCTTGTCTCATTTTGCTTCTTTTGGTTCATTAGATTTCTTATTGGCTTAGAAGGGCACTTGTGCCAACTTTTTCTTCTTGTTTGGGGTTCCTTTAGGGTATGGATACCTTCCTGGTCCTAAGATAGGTCTTGATTCTTCTAAATTTTTGAGTTTGCTTCACATTCAAGTCATTTTGTTTCTTTAAGGGTTTAAATTCCATCTTTTGGTTCCATGGCTTTTATTTTGATATTGTTTGGTATTGTGTGACTTCTCTCTTCATCTTGCTGGACTCTTAGGCCCTTCTTTATACCATTTTGATTCTGGTTTTGAACTTTGTGCTTGTATTCATTTGTGTATGCTAACCTTGCAGGGGCTATGGTAAGTGTGAGATGTGGGAATTGAGTTCCACATCTCTAATTCTTACCTCTTCCTTTTATGTTTATGTGAATTAACTCTCTTTTGTTGGGCCTAGGCTTTTCTCATCCATTCTTCTATCTTCTTCTTCCTTCTTCATTAGGATAGAAACCTCACTAACCTTTAGGATATCCATGCATGTGAATACTTAGGATTATTTTAGTCCCCCTTTAGAATTTTTCCTTTGAGATCCTTTGGTGCTCTCTCTTCTCATCTTCAAACTTAATTCTAATTCATTTAATAAAGGTTGATTACTTTCATGTGACATGAGACTTTGCTATGAGATGCTCACATGCGTTCCATTTCGGGGCGAGGTGTGAGTCATCACTCGTGGTGGATAGGTCTTAGCATGAGTACATCACAAAGAAAAGCTAAAAAAACACTTCTTAACCAAAAACCCACAAAAACACTTAATAATGGTAATAGGCCAGTGTGCTTGAGCCTTCACTTGTGGGACTAGCTTTGGGGATTTCCTCCATAGATAGGTGTGCCTCTTGCGCATTCCATTTCGGGATGATGTGAGGTGCACACATCCCATTAAGTAAGACTTAGGTACACTTACCTATACAAACTTCATTCATAAAAGCTTCTAAAAACACCAAACAAACAATAAGCGTCTTTCCCTCGGGAATTCTTCTCATCTCATTCGCTCCGTACGCGAACTTGCTCCTATTTGTCACTTTGCAAGACGGTTACGCACTCGTCGTCCGAGCCTGCAACACCTGAGCAGTGGCATAGGCAGTTCAAGCCTTAATTCACAAGCAATTTCTGTTCCACCCCTAGTTAGGGGAACTACGGCGTCTCTGATCCTCATTATCCCGATGAGGTACGTAGGCAGCGGGGTAGGGCCCGTTCGAGCACAATCTTTATTTTCCCTACATTTTTCTCTTTGTTTCTTATTTCAGTTCTTTTCCAGTTCCAGTTTCTTTTCATTTCTTTGTTGCAGCTTTCATACCCTCACCCTTTGAAACAGTTTCTTTTGCAAGCGTGGTTCCCGTCGGGAGCGTCAGTGAGGAATAAAAAGAAAAGAATGCAATCCTCTTCTTCCAATGATAACAAAAACGCAGGGGCACAAATGAAATCACCTTCTATTCTTCATAAAACCTAAAACACATTGGAAAAAAATCCAAGAGAACACCGTTGCAAAAATCACAATGTCTCAAAAGAGAACTTTCCGACGCCGAATCCTTCTATCTCAAATCACTGATTTCATTTTTTTCTTCTTGCTCACATCTCGAATTCACCGCAAATCTCGCCTCCTTCAAGTCTTGTTTGGCAAAGAAACTCCCTCTTTTTGATTGAATTCGTTTTCTATGGTTATTGAGGTGTTGTTTGAAACCTCTGTGGGTGAATTTTAACGGTTAATGGAAGGTATCATGAGGTTGAAGATGTGATTTGAAACTTGAAGGTTTAACAGATTATTGATAAAGAATAGTGATGAATTGAAGGTGAAGAGTGATGAAGTTGGTGGAAGGATTTCAGATTTAATTTGAAAGATGAGTTTTTGTGAAGCTTTGGAATTGCATTTTGCCAGGGGTTTATTGTGCTCTCAAAGCTTGAATGATTGATGAGAGGTGAGTTGAATTTATAGAAGAATGGAAGTCAGATTTGTGATGCCGTTTTGTTGAAATTTTTCTGCGTTTCAGAGTCACGGAAATCTCGTGTTCTTGCTGCGATATTTTTCTGCGTTTTGTTAACACTTTTGCTGCGTTTTTGATGTTCCTTTTGGGCTTTATTCAGCTGCGTTTTTAATGTTTTCGTGATGCGTTTTGGTCACGGATATCATGTGCTTGTTGCTGTGTGTGAGCTGAGCGGCTTGGGTGTTTACGGCGTGTGCAGAAAGTTGTTGTAGTTGGACGCGAATACAGCTAGTAGCTGAAGTGCAGTCATATTGATGATGTGGGTGTTCAACTTGTTGCGTGTGTCCGTACGGCTTGAGCTTGTGAACCGATGCAAGGATGTTGGATGGAAAAAATGAAGAACTGAGTGGCTTGGTCTTGTTGTTGTTTTTTGGCTCAGGCTGTGCGTGCGGCTAGCTGCTTGAAGTGACGTTATTTAGTTTGCTAAGCTGACTTTGTGAAAGGAAAGTCACATGAAGGCTGATGACTTAGGCTGTTGGGAAGTGTGGCTGGGATGTAGCTGAAAGTTGAAGAAAGCTGCTTGCGGTGTAGCTTGTGATGTTTGAGGAGCTTGGCTTGATTTTTTTTCTTGGCAATTTTTTGGAAATGACTTTTGTAATGGGCTTGACAAACAAAAACAATTATGGGCCTAATATGATTTATTTTTTTGATGAAAATGAAAAATGGATTTATTTGGTATAAAAGGGATAGATTTTTTTTAATATAAGTGAACTTATATCAATTTTGTGATGGGAATTGGACAAAAAAATAGATGATGGAAGAACAAAAATAAATTGGATTATTTTATGTAATGGTAATATGGATATTGAAAAGAAAAGGATTTATTGATATTTGTAAAAATGGATAAAATCGAAATGAGGTAGAATGGTCATATGAAATTATTTAATCGAAAAAAGGATGATGGATATATTTTGTAGATGGATGAGAATGGATATGAAATTTGGTTTAAAAAAATGGTTATTATGAGAAATGGCGGGAAAAAAATGGATTTAGAAATATTCTGGAAAAAATGGATAGAAATCGAAAAGAATGGATTATGTATATAATGATTATTGGGAATGGATATGAAACACAGTTCGGTTAAAAATAAAATGGATACTAGCATTTGAAAAAAATAAAGGATGGTTTATGGATAAAGTCTTGATTTTTCTTTTTTTTTCTTGCCCACAACCAACTTCTGATTTTTCCTTTCACAAGCCACTGATAAAGAGCAAATCATGAATCACTGAAGAACTTGCAACTTAAGTCACAATTATCGTCTGAAAAATTGCATTGATTATTTGAATCCGCACTGAGGAAAATAAATCCACAGATGAACCACTGATGCACTGAGCCAAAACAATCAGGCCTGAAACCTCTTAAGACCACAGCTTGAGAATCTGATGAACTTCAACACACGACAACTTGAACTTTGAACAGGCACTGTTTGAGAAATAATCCACTGACATAAACAACTTGCAATTGAACCATCTTTTGATAGTTTGACCAAGATTAGGTCAAACATCCATTTGAATCGAATCAAAAATGAACAACCACCTCTGAATTGAAAATCACTGCCACACTTTGGAATTCCTGCAACACAGAGAAAAAGAAGAAGAAACAACAACATATATTTTTTGGTATTTTGGTTTGAAGTTAGTAAATATAAACAGATAATGGCAATTAAACATGGTGATCCCCTGCGAGGCATAGACCTGCACCTGAAAAAGGATAAACGAACAGTGTGTGATCTTGTTTGTATGCAAGATGCAGATGAGAATGCGAAAAATCTTAGGGTCAAAAATTAGGGTATGAAACCTATGCATTCAAGTTCCAAGAAATTTGGGATTGCACAGATGAATATGGTTCATAAGCCAAAGGATTTTTGAGATGGCAACCACCTCTCCCTTTTGTTATTTCTGGTGAAGACTGTGGTCAACTCATCTTATATTTGTTGAGGATTTTGATGACCTCTTAATTGATATTTCTTTTATTATCTCTAACTTTTGTCTGAACTGTTGTTATTTGAACTTATAGTCAGCGGGATGCCCCGGTTTTGCCTAAGTTTCCTTCATAGGTTTTGACTTAGCGGGCTTTGATTTTTTATATCACTTTTTTTAAAAGATAGTGACTGTCTGGCTTAATGATTACGATGAACCATCATTGGCTTTTTAAATGAAAGACATCTTCGACACTTATTTGATGTGTGCAAAGTAAAGCTTGAGATTGCAACCTTTATTGAAAGGTATCTTGAATGATTCTCCTGTACTTGAATGCACATTCGAATTAATTGAGACCTACCCATCCCCAGGTTAAAATTGCGATTTTTTTAATAGAAATAAACTCCAATTTCAAGGCTTAAAAAGGGTAGACAAGGGATTAACTTCCTTATTTCTCCTGTTTTTGGGATTTAAAACAATGCTTGTATATCATTAGCCAAATTTCAATTGAAAGCATACCAACAAAAATTATGGGTATCTCGTTTTCGTCATTCTCCTTCCAATCATAGTAAAAGCTTGAGAAAAGAAAATGAACAAGAAATATAAAGCATAAAGATGCGAATAGTGAACAAAATTGAATCAAAACATTGCAATGCTCATTTACTAAAAACAACATGAAAGTACAAACAAATTTTAAAAGCAAACAAGTCAATATAATTGCAAACAGAAAGAAACAATGGCCTAGTGATCCATCAGCAACAAGGATGAGTTGTCCTGTTTGAAAATTGGCCTTGAAGATTATATGACTGTTGAAGTTGTCTAAAAGATTCACTTCTCATGCTTAGGCAAAGGATTTGTGAGAACATTAGGATTAGTATCATGAAAGGAAAGAATGTTGTTCCTGATAAGCTCTTGCACTCTAGCTTTAAGTGAAAAGCAGTGTTCCAAGTCATGACCAATTCCACCTTGGTGAAATTCATAGTGAAGATCCACTATATAACCAGCTGGAAGAGGATCTGGAACAGGAGGCGAATGCCTAGTAGTAATTTAACCATTTTTATTCAATGAATGGTACTGTTGCACCCCAAAATTTGCCCTCACAATACAAGACTTTGTGTTCTAAGAAGATTCACAAGGTTCACAAGATTCACAATGCTTTCAATACCTTTCATGAGGTTCATGAAGTCTACAAGTTACTTTATGAAGGTTCACAAGGTTCACAAGTTTCTCAATGCATATATAACCTTTCATGAGGTTCATGAAGTCTACAAGTTACTTCTTGAAGGTTCACAAGGTTCACAAGGTTCACAATACCTCCCATGAGGTTCACAAGACATTTTATGATGGTTCACAAGGTTCACAAAGTTCACAATTGGTCAAAAGAGTTGACAATTCCCTCAGACAATGCACCTCCTAAGCAGTGCATCCAAAACTAGGGTTTTGACTTTAATCAGGCTAAATGAACTTCCAAAACTTCAAGTGAGCTTCATAACATCTTATATGTGTGTAAGAACCCCCATGACAAGTTTCAAGACTTTTCTCAAAAGTTTGCTCAGTCAGATGATCAGATAAGTCAAAATCAGTCCAAGCAGTTAAAAAGTCAAATTGAGGTCAACTGTGGTCAAACCAAAGTCAAACTTCATGATTTTTTTTCCAACAACAAGTATATGAAGTAAAATTCATCATTTGATCAAGGGTTGATCATGATTCATCAAGGAGATTCCAGATCATCAAGAATCAGGAGTTTCTAAATTAGGGTTTCCTCAATAAAAGTCAACTGAACTTTGACCAGACATAACTTTCACATACTTCATCACCAAGTCTCCATCCAAAGCTCATTTTGAAGGAAATTGAATTCTCTACAACTTTGGGTCTCACAAGCCAAGCCCAAAAATGCTTCATTTGGAAGGTATGAGCTAAGACATTATAGGTCATTTTGAAAGTCAACAAAAAGTCAACAACTTCAAAAGGGCATAACTTGAGATTGGTAAATGATATGGACATGAAACCAGTGGGGTTGTTTAGAGGACTCTTCAAGCTTTCCAACATGTCCAAGAACACCCTCATAGCATTAAAATTGAAGGATATGTGCCCTTGCAAAGTTGGGAAATTTTGAGTTGGTTTATGATGAAAAAGGAGGTCTAAAACCAATTTCTTCCAAATGGGCTTGTCAAATTATGATCCAATCCATACAATAGCACTATGCACGACCCAAATGATTAAAAATAAGAATTTTTATTATTTTATTTTTATTTATTTTGATTTAATTCATAAAAAATCATTTTAAATAAAAATAAAATATGAAAATGCAATATTTGATGGAGATTGAGCTTCTAGAATATCTTAAATGATGATTGGAATTGAAGGGGAAGGAAATCATAAGATTGATCCAAAAATAGCAAGCCTTCATACACAAATATTTGAATTTTAAGACATGATCAATTTCAATCTTTTCATATCAAAATTTCCACACAACCCTTCAATGTTATGACCTAAATTCAATCACCTATAAGTAGATAACTCATTGCAATCACAAGGACACGAATTTTCTGCCTCCAAGGTAAGCTTCACAAATTGAAAAATCCTCCAAAAAGTCACATTCGGATTTTGAATTTCAGGGCTTTAGAAGGTAAAACAAAGACATGGCAAGCTTCATTGGACATCACTGATCATAAACCATCACTCATATGCATCAATACCATGACATATTGTCCAACCCGAAGCTATCTTGTTCTTAAAAATATTTTTTTCGATTCTATTAATTGGTTGCATATCAATGAATTTTGGTTATATAATATTGTTTGTGATGTTGTGTAGAATGATTCTGGACAATTGGATTGAAGAATGAGTGCCTAAGCCGCAAACGGCCATGATTAGGGTTCTTGAGTGACATTTAGGGTTCTTCGATTTAGGACGTATAAATTGATTTTAAGACCATAGACTGATTGTATGAGATGTGTTGGTCATAACCCTATGCTTAATTTAACAAATGGTTGCATATTTGTGATGATTGAAGATTTGCAGGTTTCATACGTAGAAAAATTCGCAGGAAAATTCTCAATAATTTTCGCAGGTAAAATTGCAGGTCCTGAGGTTGAAGAAGAAGCAGATGGCGCGCTCAGGAAAATTTGAATTTGATTTATAATATTTTATGTTATTTTGCTGGATTGATATCACCACATGCTGCGTGGCCCAGTGGAAACTCAGGCTTGTGTTTGATGAAAGGACGTTGGTTCGAGTCCTGGCTGGTGCACTATTTTTTTCTTATTTTTCAGGATAAAAGAAGGCTTAATATATTATGTTTGCTGGCCAACACAATATCAGATGGGCTCTTCCAGCCGGGTGGTCATGCGTGTGTTGGTTAGTTTCAAAGGTCCTGGGTTCAATCCTCCCCCAGGCCTTTTGTTTCTTATTTTTCTTGATTTTTTCAGATGAAGCACAAAACCAATTTCACACTCTCCTTCATTGCTTGCGCGCAAAGTGGCTTGGTGGTGGTCCTTATTGCTGGTAAATAGACTGACCTGGGTTCAAACCCCAGTCAGGTAAGTTCTCATGTTTTTTGTTATTTTTATTTTGTTTGTTTTAATTATTTTATTATTAAATTAAATATAGTCTTGTATATACATATGTTTTTTTCTAAATAATCCAAAAAATAATAAAGCATGTTTATATATTATATTTTCCAAATTCTAAAAAATGTATATTTTCTTAATTTAAAAAATTATTTCTTTTATGTAATTAAATTATAGTATATGTATATTAATTTGAATAATTTTTGTATATTAAATTAAACCCTAAAAATATTTTCTAAATGAATCCTAATTTTGTAAAACCTAATTTTATTTTCTAAATAATTTTTATTTTCTAATTCTTAATATAGTTATTATGTATATATTTATTTAATATAATTTTTGTAAATATAATTTTTAAATATAATTATAACTTATTTTCTCCATATAATATGTAAATATTTTTTTTAATTTGTTTATAACCTAAATTATATGTAAATAATTTTTAATATGTGTTTAGAAGCAATTAAACCTATAATAATTTAATTTTGTAATTATAAATAATTTAATAATTTGTATATAAATTAAAATATTACCATAATCCTTTAATTGTTCATATTTTCTAAATAAATGTCTATATCAAAAATATAATTTTGTGTTTATCATGTTATTATAATATTTTTGCTAATTCTATTTATTGTTATTATTACTAACCTTATTATTACTAATATTTATTTTTGCTTATCACTATTTCACTAACCTTATTTAATTTTTATTATTATTATTACTAACCCCTATTTTATTTACTTATTGCTTATTTATTATTTTTGCTTATTATTTATATTTTGCTTCTATATTTATTTTTGCTATTTATTTTTAATTTGCTTATTATAATTATGTAATTGCTCCTTGGTGTAAATTTTGTAAATATGTAATTTATTTAATTTTTATGCTATGGTTAGTAATTTAGGGAGTGTGAATATGTATTCTATTTAAAATCAAATTTAGATCACTTTAATTATAAGATAAATATAAATTAAACACTCACACACGTAAGTCGATTTTTAATCGCCATCTCACATTTCTAAGGTTATCCCTCAATGTTGCCTAATCATAAGGTCAAGTGGGGTGTATAAAGCAAGTCCCTTAAAAGAAAAATCATCAAGTCCCTAATGGTTGCCTTTAAAGATCAAGTACCTTTTCGAATAATGATGATAGTCCCTCCTAAATGCTTAATACACCTCACAGTTGCCTTCATAAAACAGATGTCCCTCATATGTCCCTCACATCCAAGGTAATGACTACCTATTCCTTAATAATAGGGATAGTCTTATCACTTAAAGGATAAAGAACAGAAAAGACTTAAATTTTAGGGTAGGTACCTGTAACACGGTGGGAGAACTGACTTTAAGTAATGTTGTGGATAGCAAGAGTCGCCACCGACTTTTATTTTATCCAAAAGGAAAGGGTATAAAAGAACAGGAAAGACCTTAAGAGAATATTTTGGGTCCGGGGGGTAGGTTATGTAAAGGGAAGGTGTTAGCACCCTTTACATCCATGGTTATCCATGGGCTCTTAGTTACTTAGCTCACTTTAAATTGTTTTTTGAAATTGTAGTGTGTGAATAGAAAAATTTTCAGAATAGTTAATAATAATCCATGTACGGATGTGTAAAAACTTGTTTTTGAAAATTTGTTTGAAATTGTGAAGAGTTTGAAAAATTTTGAAGTGAGCAAGTACATAAGAGGAACCTACCCTAATGTTTAAAGTCTTTCTTATTCTTTATCCTTTAATTGGTAAGACTATCCCTACTATTAAGGAGTAGGTAGTCATTACCTTGGATGTAAAGGGACATGAGAGGGACATTCTGTTTTAAGAAGGCAACTGTGGGGTGTAATAAGCATACTGAAGGGACTATCATCATTATTCGAAGGGACTCGATTCGTAAAGGCAACCATAAGGGACTTGATGATTTTTCTTTTTAAAGGGACTTACTTTATACACCCCACTTGACCTTATTAGTAGGCAACTTGAGGGATAACCTTAGAAAGTGAGATGGCGATTAAAATCGACTTACGTGTGTGTGAGTGTTTATTTTAATTATCTTATTATTAAAATGATCTAAGTTAATTTTTAAATAAAATACATATTTGCACTCCCTAATTACTAACCATAGCAAAAATAATTAAATAATTAGAAAATTACATCCGGGAAGCAATTACAACATAACTATAATAAACAAATAAATAAATAGCAAAAATAAATAAAACATAAATAAATAAGCAATAAATAATAAAAAATAGGGGTTAGTGATAAATAATAATATTGAATAATAAGCATAAAATTAGTAATAATAAAATAAAAGAGGTTAGTAAATAATAAAGATTAGTGAAATAATAATAATATATAAAATTAATAGAGCAAAATAAATAATATGGTTAATAACAATAATTAAATAAAATAGAATTAAATATTATAAACACAAAAATTGGATTTTAATAAAAATTTAAACATAATGTAATTATAAATTTTAGTTATTACAAATTTAATTCTTTTTAAACATATATTAACATTTATTTAAAAAAAAAAAATTTACACATTATAAGAAGAAAATAGGTTTTAAATATCATATTTACAATATTAATCATATTTATAAAATTTAATTCTATTAATTATTATATTTATAAATTATTTTAAACCATATACAAAAATACAATTATTATAAATTAAATTGTTTCTAAACATTAAAAGAAAAATAATTTGGATTATAAATATATTTACAAATAAATTATAACATGTATAATAATAACTACATCACAAAATTAGAAAATAAACAATTTGGTTTTTTAATAGGCATTTAGAAAAATAAATTAGGATTTTGTTAGAAAAAATATTTTTAGGGTTTAACTTATAATATACATATATTTATAACTTAATCACAAAATAAAGAAAATAATTTAAGAACATTTATATATTTTTGGAATTTTTTAGAAAAAATATTAACCATGCCTTATTATTATTATTTATTATTTAGAAAAAGACATATATACAAAAATTATATTTAATTTAAGATTATAATACATAAAACAAATAAAAGAAGAAAAAAAGTATGAAAAACTTACCTGACTGGGGTTTGAACCCAGGTCAGTCTGTTTCCCAGTAAGAAGAGCAACCATCAGGCCACTATGCACGCAGGTGAAAGAGAGTGGAGACTAATTGCTTTTGTGCGTTACCAAACAAAATCAGGAAAAAATAATAGAAGCCAAAAGGCCTGGGGTGGGAATCGTACCCAGGACCTTCTGATTGCAAGCCTGCACGCGCTACCGCCTGGCTGGGAGAGCCTAACTGTTAGCTTGTTGGCAATGAATCATAATATATTAAATCTTCTTTTGTCCTGAAAAATAAAAACAAAAACAATGCACTGGCCAAGAATCGAACTGGTGTCCTCACAATATACACGCTTCAGTCTTACCACTAGGACAAACATGAGTTTGTGATATAAAACCATGTTTAATTCATAAAATATTATGCACAACATTTAAATCCTGGAAAACGCGCCAAGCCTTCATCTTCAACCTCCTATCCTTCGATTTTAGCTGCGAAATTCTTTGTGAATTTTCCTGCGAAAACAAACTTCCAGCAAAACCTACGAAAACCAAAGGCCAACAAAACCATACAATTTTACAAAATCAAACACAGCAACATGATCCAGGCATTCACACGATTAGTTCTATGTTTTTAGAATTGATTTATGTTTCTTAAATTAGAAATCCCTAAACCTAGGTCCAAACCCTAACTATGGCATCTTGTGAATTAGCCACGGTTCCTTGAGTTTTCCTGCCCAGAAACATTCTACAACACACAACAAACAACATTAGCCGAACAAAATTCATTTAAATGCAATGAATTGATGTAATCGAAAAAATATTTTCAAGCATGAACAAAGCTTCGGGTTTAGCAATATGGAGCACATGAGATGCATATGAGCAATGCTTTAGCTTTAGTGATGATCAATAAACATCTCTATGTTCTTACTTTGCCTTCAAATGCTCTGAATTTCAAAATCTGAATCTCACTTTTTTGCTTGAATTTTGAGTTTTGAAACTTACCTATGGGCTGCTGGAATCCGTGTCTGAGGCTAGGGTTATGATCAGCATATATAGGTGAATGATTCTAGGTTAAAACATTGATGGATCATGTGGAAGAATTGATTTAAAAAGATTGAAAAAGATGGTGCTTTGAATTTCAAATATTGGCTTATGAAGACTTGCTATTTTTGCATCATTCACATGATTTCCTTCTTTTTTAATTCTAATCACCAATTAAGACTTTCTAGAATCAATCACAAAAATAAATCTTCATTTTTAATATTTTATTTAAATTTAAAATGATTTTAAGTATAAAAAATCATAATAAATTAATTAAATAAAATAAAAATTATGAAAATATTATGGAAATTTCGTGCATGATGTTATTGTATGGGTTGGGTCATAATTTGGCCAGCCCATTTGGAGAAAATTGCTTTTAGGCCCTCATTTTCATCATAAACCATCACAAATTTTCCCAACTTTGCAAGGGCACATCTCCCTCAATTTTAAAGGTATGAGGGTGTTCTTGGACTTTTTGGAAAGCTTGAAGAGTCCTATAAACAACCCCATTGGTTTCAGGTCCATATCATTTACCAATCTCAAGTTATGCCCTTTTGAAGTTGTTGACTTTTTGTTGACTTTTGAAATGACCTATAATGTCTTAGATCATATCTTTCAAATGAAGCATTTTTGGGCTTAACTTTCAACATCAAAGTTGTAGAGAATTCAATTTCCTTAAAAATGAGCTTTGGATGGAGACTTGGTGATGAAGTATGTGAAAGTTATGGCTGGTCAAAGTTCAGTTGACTTTTACTGAGGAAACCCTAATTTAGAAACTCCTGATTATTGATGATCTGGAATCTCCTTGATGAATCATGATCAACCCTTGATCAAATGATGAATTTTACTTCATATACTTGATGTTGGCAAAAAAAATCATGAAGTTTGACTTTGGTTTGACCACAGTTGACCTCAGTTTGACTTTTTAACTGCATTGACTGGTTTTGACTTATCTGATCATCTGACTGAGTAAACTTTTGAGAAAAGTCTTGAAACTTGTAATGGGGGTTATTATACACATATAAGATGTTATGAAGCTCACTTGAAGTCTTGGAAGTTTATTTAGCCTGATTAAAGTCAAAACCCTAGTTTTGGATGCACTGCTTAGGAGGTGCATTGTCTGAGGGAATTGTCAACTTCTTTGACCAATTGTGAACTTTGTGAACCTTGTGAATCTTCATAAAATGTCTTGTGAACCTCATGGGAGGTATTGTGAAGCTTGTGAACCTTGTGAACCTCATGAAGTGACTTTGTAGACCTCATGAACCTCAGGAGAGCTTTGTAATCATTGTGAATCTTGTGAACCTTGTGAACCTTCAAGAAGTAACTTGTAGACTTCATGAACCTCATGAAAGGTCTTGTAGATGTTGAGAAGCTTGTGAACCTTGTGAACCTTCATAAAGTAACTTGTAGACTTCATGAACTTCAAGAAAGGCATTGAAAGCATTATGGAACTTGTGAACCTTGTGAACCTTCAAGAAGTAACTTGTAGACTTCATGAACCTCATGAAAGGTCTTGTAAATGTTGAGAAGCTTGTGAACCTTGTGAACCTTCATAAAGTAACTTGTAGACTTCATGAACCTCATGAAAGGTCTTGAAAGCATTGGGAAGCTTGTGAACCTTGTGAACCTTCTTAGAACACAAAGTCTTGTATTGTGAGGGCAAATTTTGGGGTGCAACAGCTGCCCCTGTTCAATTTTCTGAAACCTGAGGGGTTAGATTGGTATATGTGCCAGTCGTGACCTGGAAGGTTGAAGGGGATTGAACATAAAAGCCCAAAAATTTGCACTCACCAGTGCATAGAGTGATACAGATGGCTAGTTGAATATGCTTGAGTGGGCTTAAAGATGCCACTAGGGGAAAGTTCTTCAGATATATTTCTTGGAAGATAAAGCAATCCAAAATATGGAGGTATAATGAAAGCTGTCAGGAGTCTGGAACAGTCCTGAGATATTGATGATATGTTTTCAGAATACTGGAGTGATCCTGATGTAACAACATGTCTTCATGAGGATAGAGCAATCAATAATGATAACCCTAGAGCAGTCTTGAAGTAATAATATGGCTTCAGGAGGATAGAGCAATCAATAGCACTAAAGCAGTCTTGAAATAGTAATATGATTTCAGGAGGATAGAGCAATCAATAGCTCTAAAGCAGTCTTGAAATAATAAGATGGCTTCAGGAGGATAGAGCAATCAATAGCTCTAAAGCAGTCTTGAAGTAATGATTTCAGGAGGATAGAGCCATCAATAATGATAACTCTAAAGCAGTCTTGAAGTAATGATTTCAGGAGGATAGAGCCATCAATAATGATAACTCTAAAGCAGTCTTGAAGTAATGGTTTCAGGAGGATAGAGCCATCAATAATGATAACTCTAAAGCAGTCTTGAAGTAATGATTTCAGGAGGATAGAGCCATCAATAATGATAACTCTAAAGCAGTCTTGAAATAATAATGTGATTTCAGGAGGATAGAGCAATCAATAATGATAACTCTAAAGCAGTCTTGAAGTCGTGAGAAGTTATCAAGAGGATAAAGCAACCCTGAGGTGACGATAAAGCAGTCCCAAAGTAACAAGAAGCTTATCAGGAGGATAAAGTAACCCTGAGGTGACAATAAAGCAGTCCCGAAGTAACAAGAAGCTTATCAGGAGGATAAAGTAACCCTGAGGTGACAATAAAGCAGTCCCGAAGATCATAAGTTTGTTTGTTGGATAATTAACCTGAAAACAAGGCAGCATTTTGTATAATAACATTAGTTTATGCTTTATGTATGCATGTATGATATGATGCACTTAGGTAATGTACTATATGTCTATGGATATATATGCTATAGTATGATGTAAATGATGTATGTATGATATGATACTGCCGGGAGCGTATGGATATCTTCGTATAACAACTGCTGGCCAGGGAAAATAAATCCCGATTTGTTGTTGAAGAATATATAACCCTCTGTCTGCTGGGGATAATAAGGTATAGATATAACCTCCCGTTGTTGGGGATGGCAAGGTATATATAACCTCCCGTTGTTGGGGATAGTAGGGTATAT
Organism: Lathyrus aphaca; assembly: GCA_963966055.1. Taxonomy (NCBI): domain Eukaryota; kingdom Viridiplantae; phylum Streptophyta; class Magnoliopsida; order Fabales; family Fabaceae; genus Lathyrus; species Lathyrus aphaca. The sequence goes on along the minus strand of OZ014524.1, from coordinate 115,129,497 downwards.
ATAACCTTCGTCTTCGTTTGATAGTAGGATAAGTATAACATCCCGTCTTCGTTCGTCGTACCCTTATTGGAAAGTAAATTCCTGAATATCCGTATGAGGATAAAAGAGATGGATATAAATTCCAGGGGAGATAAGACTTTATGAAGATGGATTCGTCCTACTGAGAGTTTGTAACTGTCTTGTAAAGGTGAACCGGCGAAGCTTCGTTGAAATCCTTCCCTCGTTCGTCCTTAGTAAATACTATTACTGCATTTTCATGCATTTCTGGTAAACATCAATCATATTAAAAGGCATACATGCATTTTTGGTAAACATTAATCATATTCAAAAGCATACATACATTCAAACACAACCAACGGACGTTTCGCTTATGTAAATAGGGTAAAAGTAAATCTGGATTCAAAAGATGGAATTTATTTATATCAAGAAGTGACCCATACACGGGTAAGTTTGTACAAGGAAACATAAATCCTAGTAAGAGGATTTTGCCATAAAATTTTACAAAATAAAGAAAATCAGCTATGTGGGAAACAGTCCTATTGAGTTTCAATCCTACTATTGCCCTTCAAGTATCTCATCTTCTTGCTGTTGAGACGGAAATGATTGGATTGAGCTTTATCTGTTCGAGCTTGAGTAAGTAGTACAACTGGTTGCAGTTTCATGGGTGATCCAAACGAGACATAGTCATACGCTTTAATCCCTAATTTTTGCCTGGATTGCCCTTTCAGGTTTTCAATCCACCGGGATACCCTTTTTTGCCCAAGCCGCCTTTTCAGGTTTTCGACTTGCCGGGTGTACATATTATATATATATATCCCTAATTTTTGCCCAAACCCTTTTGGTTTGCCGGGATGCCCTTACTTTTGCCTAGGCCTGTCAACCTAGCGGGTCTCTTTTTATGCGTAGTATTTTTTAACTATGTCTGCGTTTACAGGTTGTGGGAAGTCTTCACCATCCATTGTAGTCAGTATCATGGCACCTCCCGAGAACACTGTCTTGACTACAAATGGTCCTTCATATGTTGGAGTCCACTTGCCCCTAGGATCACCCTGTGGTAATATAATACGCTTGATTACCAAGTCACCAGCCTGATATACCTTTGGCTTAACCTTCTTGTTAAAAGCTTTGATCATTCGTTTTTGGTACATCTGGCCATGACAAACTGCTGCTAACCTCTTCTCATCAATCAAATTTATCTGGTCCAGTCGAGTCTGAATCCACTCATCTTCATCCAAGCCTGCATCCTTCATAATTCTTAAGGAGGGAATCTGAACTTCAATGGGCAGAACTGCTTCCATACCATAGACTAAGGAGAATGGGGTTGCCCCTGTTGAAGTACGTATTGTGGTACGATAACCATGAAGAGCAAATGGTAACATCTCATGCCAATCCTTGTAAGTAACAGTCATCTTCTGTACAATCTTCTTAATGTTTTTATTAGCAGCTTCAACTGCCCCATTCATCTTTGGACGATACGAAGAAGAGTTGTGATGCTTAATCTTGAACTGCGTGCAGAGATCAGTAATCATAGTGTTGTTCAGATTAGAGCCATTGTCGGTGATAATCCTCTCAGGGATACCATACCTACATATGAGATTATTCTTAATGAACCGAGCCACAACATTCTTGGTAACAGATGCAAATGAAGCTGCCTCTACCCACTTCGTAAAGTAATCAATAGCTACCAGGATGAAACGATGCCCATTAGAAGCAGTAGGCTTGATCTCACCAATCATATCAATGCCCCACATGGCAAAGGGCCAAGGAGCAGTCAACACATTCAATGGTGATGGAGGTACATGAACTTTATCAGCATAGATTTGACACTTGTGACAAGTTCTGGAGTGTTGATATCAATCAGCTTCCATGGTAGACCAATGGTAACCTGCTCTCAATATCTTCTTTGCCATAGTATGACCACTGGAATGAGTGCCAAAGGTCCCATCATGCATCTCTTCCATAATCTCAGTTGCTTCCTTCTTATCCACACAACGAAGCATAGTTGAATCATGATTACGCTTGTACAGAATCCCATTACTCAAAAAGAACTTAGCAGCAAACCTCTTCAGGAACTTCCTATCTTTGACAGATGCCCCTTCAGGGAACTCCTGAGCTTCAAGATATCTTTTCACTTCATGGAACCAAGGCTTCTCCTCTGCCCCTTCAGTGTCAATCTCATTGCAGTATGCAGGCTTCTCAAATCTATCAATAGTAACCTTGGGAGCTTCATCATCCCAGCTAATCTCAAACATAGATGCCATGGTGGCCAAAGCATCTGCCAACTGATTTTCTCTCCGTGGAATGTGCTCAAAGGTAATCTCTTTGAAATGTGGGATCAAAGACAACACATGCTCTCTGTAAGGAATGAGGTTATCATGCTTGGTATCCCAATCTCCTTTAATCTGACTTACTACCAGGGCTGAATCTCCATACACATCAAGGAACTGAATCTTCATATCAATAGCAGCTTTAATACCCAGGATACATGCCTCATACTCAGCCATGTTATTGGTACAATGGAAACAAAGTCTGGCAGTAATCGGGGTATGACAACCTTCAGGGGAACTAATCACAACACCAATACCATTACCAAGTGCATTAGAGGCACCATCAAAAACCATAGTCCATCGGGATCCTTGTTCAGGTCCGTCATATTGTCCAGGTTCTTTGGTAATAATCATAATGTCTTCATCAGGGAACTCAAAATTCATTGACTGGTAATCATCCACCGCTTGATGAGCCAAATGATCAGCAACAACGCTTCCTTTAATGGCCTTCTGAGTAGTATACTGTATGTCATATTCTGTCAAGATCATTTGCCATCTTGCAATTCTTCCGGAGAGAGCAGGTTTCTCAAATATGTACTTGATTGGATCCATCTTAGAAATCAATAAGGTAGTATGGGTCAACATATACTGTCTTAGTCGGCGAGCAGCCCATGCCAAAGCGCAGCAAGTTTTCTCGAGCAGTGAATATCTTGTTTCACAGTCGGTAAACTTTTTGCTAAGGTAGTATATTGCCTGCTCTTTTCGACCAAACTCGTCATGTTGCCCCAACACACACCCCATCGAGTTGTCTAGCACTGTTAAGTACATAATCAAGGGTCTTCCATCAACTGGTGGCATCAAAATTGGAGGTTCTAGCAAATATCTCTTGATTTCATCAAAGGCAGTCTGGCACTCATCATTCCATTCCATCACCTGATCTTTCTTCAACAGCTTGAAGATTGGCTCACAGATGGTAGTTAATTGGGAAATAAATCTTGCAATGTAGTTCAATCGTCCCAAGAAACCTCTAACCTCCTTCTCAGTACGGGGAGCTGGCATCTCTCGTATAGCTTTCACTTTTGCAGGATCCACTTCAATACCTTTTCCACTGACAATGAAACCCAGGAGCTTTCCAGATCTAACTCCAAAAGTACACTTGTTTGGATTTAATCTCAACTTGTATTTCTTCAACCTCTCAAACAACTTGTGCAGATGATCAAGATGTTGCTCTTCATTCTGAGATCTGGCTATCATATCATCTACATATACCTCTATCTCATGATGAATCATATCATGAAACAAAGCCACCATAGCACGCTGATATGTTGCCCCTGCATTCTTCAAACCAAATGGCATCACCTTATAGCAAAAAGTGCCCCACTGTGTCACAAATGTTGTCTTCTCCATATCTTCAGGTGCCATCTAATTTGATTATAACCAGAGAAACCATCCATAAAAGAGAATACTTTATGCTGAGCAGTGTTGTCTACCAGAATATCAATATGAGGGAGTGGAAAGTCATCTTTAGGGCTGGCCTTGTTCAAATCCCTGTAGTCTACACACATACGTACCTTACCATCTTTCTTAGGAACTGGTACCACATTTGCAACCCACTGAGGATAAGAAGTCACTGCTAAGAACCCTGCATTGAACTGTTTCATTACCTCTGCCTTGATCTTTTCTGACATTTCAGGACGCATACGACGAACCTTCTGCTTCTTTGGACGACAATCTTCTTTCACTGGTAAACGGTGAACCACAATGTCTGTATCCAACCCTGGCATATCTTCATAAGACCAAGCAAAGATCTCCACATAGTCACGTAACATCTGAATCAACCTGTTCTTGACACTGTCCTTTAAATCAGCCCCTATCTTGACCTCTTTTCTGTTTTCTTCAGTTCCCAGATTCACAACTTCGACTGGCTCTTCATGTGGCTGTATAGCTTTCTCTTCTTGTTGTAACAACCTAGCAAGCTCTACAGGTATTTCACAATCGTCCTCATTTCCGTCTTCAGTTTGATAGATCGGATTCTCGAAATTATAATTGGCAATAGTAGAACTGTTATCAACAGGATCCAGAGTGGATGAGGATCTGCATTTAGTGATGTGGGTGTGTGTAAGAACACATAGCTGATAAAACGAAAATAAAAGAAAAGAAAGACAAGGAACACAATATTTACGAAAACGAAACGTCCACTGATTTTATTGAATGAAGTATGCAAATGAAATGACAGCCCGTAACAAGCACACCATTGTGCCCCGGGTAAGGCACATGGCTTGAAAGTTTTATTGTTCAGAAATTACAAATTTAAAAACATAACGCAGTAATAGTATTTACTCCTGACTAAAGGAGATAGGGATAACATCTTCAGCTTTCCAATTATTGAGTCCAGCACCCACAGTAGGAAAAATCCATGCATCCAAGTTGTAGTCTTCATCTTGATCTCCCACAACATTAATCTGGTCCTTCACAACCCCTTGATTAGTGACACGGGCGGCACGAGCACGACGAACAGCCTTCGGGGACTCTGCAGTGAAACCCAAACCAAACTTGTCAGACTTGTATGGAATATCAGGAAGCTGACCCCAAATAGTACAACCACCTTCATCCACCACTGCTCTAGCATCATTGAGGGAGGCCATTGCCATTGTTGGAGGTTTTCTGGTGACAACAGGAACTTTCTTCACAGCAGGAGGAGCTACATAATCATTAACAACCCAGGGAACCACTTCAAATGACTGACACGGAGTCTCAATGTATTCACCTTCCACTTCCAGATACTTGAAAGTGTTTACATGGCTGACAAAGTATTCTTCTTCTCCATAGACAGTAACAACCTTTCCATTCACCGGATATCTCAACTTTTGGTGCAATGTGGAGGTCACAGCACCTGCCCCATGGATCCAGGGACGACCAAGCAGACAAGAGTACGAAGGACGAATATCCATCACATAAAATGTAGCAGTAAACACCTGAGAACCAACTTGGATTGGAAGATCAATTTCCCCATGTACCACTCTTCTAGAACCATCAAAAGCCTTCACCACAATATTGCTGGGCTTTAGCACAGCATCTTCAGGACTCAGCTTGTTCAGGACTTCCTTAGGCAACACATTCAAAGAGGAACCATTGTCTATCAGTACATGAGACATGGTAGTGCCCCTGCATTCAATTGAAATATGCAAGGCCCTGTTATGATCTCTCTTGGCAGGGGTCAAATCAGCATCAGAGAATCCTAACCCATTGTCATAGGTCAGGTGGGTAACACAATTCTCAAATTGGTCAACAGAAATTGCACTGGGTACATGAGCCATCTTCAGAAACTTGATCAATGACTTGGCATGAGCCTCAGAACATAACAACAAGGACATCATAGAAATCTTTGAGGGAGTATGCCCCAACTGATTAACAATGTCATAATCACTCTTGCGAATGATTTTCAATACTTCTTCCATCTTCTTAGAGAGATCATCAGCAGCTGGTACATCAGTAGATATAGGCTCAATAACAGGACCCTTGCCCCGAGCATCAGTGGTGGAGGTAGCAGCAGGAGTAACTGCATTCTTGGAAGTATCTGGAGGAGAGAAAACTCTTCCACTACGAGTGATCTTACTAGATCCAGCAATATTATCAATGTCAACAGGCACATCAGGTAAAGGTTCCTGCTTAACACCATGGATGTAAACATCAGACCCATAGTGCCAAGGCACAGCTTTGTCAGATGTATAAGGAATAGGACCAGGAGTGGTAATGATCAGAGGAGCCACTCTGGCTTCAGCAACAACTTTCACAGGACCTTCAGCAGTAATCTTGATTGGGCCCTGATGAGTGATTTTAATAGGACTTTTTGAAGTGATTCTTAGTGGTACTTTGTCAACCATATCAACCTCTTCAATCTTCCTACCTTGAGTCAGATGATCCACCATGCTTTCTACAGAAGATGGCCTCCTTTCAAATACAATGGTGTAATTATCCATGAGACGCTGAATTCCATCCTTCAACCTGAAGCACTTCTCTGGATTATACTCACAATAAACACAATCTTCACGACAACCCGGAAAGAACCCAGCTTGCACTAACTTCTTTCTGATGACAGACAATGGTGTGGTCAACTCCGCAACTGAATAGACATGTAGGTCTTCATCAATGGCATTGACAGTCTTCTCGTGATTTGGCATTGGAGCTGTAATCACATTTGGAGTACCTGGTGGATCAAACTCAATCTCTCCAGCATCGATCATATCTTGAATTTTGTTCTTCAAGACCCAGCAGTTATTAGTATCATGTCCTGGACAGTTTGAATGATATGCGCATCGTGCATTGGGATTGTACTTGGGAGAGGTAACATTGGGATTCTGAGGAGCCTCCCTCAGGGTAATAAGTTCAGCCTTCAACAAGTGTTGCAATGCCTGAGCCATTGACATGTTGATCTTCGTGAACTGTCTTCTAGCCCTCTGTTGGTTGCCCTGAGGCTGCTCTGTTGTTGCAGGAGTTGGATTTGAAATATGAACTGCACTAACAGACTGATGCCTTCTGTTACGATCAGGTTGACCATAAACAGCATTGGATTCCTTCTTCCCAGTGGGAGGCTTCTTTGCAGCACCTGATGAAGAAGTGCCCACTTGGATCTTTCCACTCTTGATACCATTTTCTACCCGCTCTCCTGTCATGATCAACTCAGTGAAGCCAGATGATGAGCTTCCAATGAGATGACTGTAAAACGGACCATTCAGTGTACACATGAACATATCAACCAATTCCCTGTCAGTTAAAGGGGGTTGAACTCTTCCAGCTAAATCTCTCCACTTCTGAGCATACTCCTTAAAACTTTCTTTGGCACCCATAGACATGCTCTGAAGCTGCATGCGAGTGGGGGCTAAGTCAGCATTGTATTGGTACTGCTTATAGAAAGCTTCAGCAAGATCATTCCAGTCTCTGATGTTGACACTCTCCAACTGATAATACCACTCCAGCTGAGCTCCAGATAAGCTCTCTTGAAAAAAGTGGATCCACAACTTCTTGTCAGCAGTGTGGGGTTGGATCCTTCTGACATAAGACCTCAAATGCAGCTTGGGACAGGAGACCCCATCATAAACAACAAAGGTAGGAACCTTGAAACCAATGGGTATCACAACCCCAGATATCAAACTCAAATCCTCAAAATCCAGCCCAGATGACTTCTGCAACTCCATAGCATCCATCCTATCCACCAGCATCTTGAATTTGTCTTCATTAGACTCATGGTAGTAATTAGCCTCAGAATCAGAGTCCCCCATTGAATGGTGGAGACTGCCTACCTCTTGCTCAGATTCTTCAGATTCATAGTCTTCAGTTGGTTCCTTGGTCTTGGCAAGACCTTTGAACCTTCTTCCCATGTTGATCAACCCAGCAGACCTTCTAGCCTTCTTAGTCTTCTTGGCCAGTAGTGTCTTCAATTCATCCTGCCCCTTGGATAGGTTCAGGATCAGCTCTTGGAACTGTGCATTCTGTGCCTGAAGATCCTTAACTGATTGTTCAAGAGCCATTGCTGAAATAAACAGCGAGAAGATGAGAAACCTGTGCACAATTATAAACCTGTGATGCAATGAAATGATATGGTAATGCATATGCAATGTTTTCAAGGACCGCAGGATTTAAATTTGCTTAGACAAACAAGAAAGTAACTTTTTATTAGTAATAACTTGTTTTGCCTTTTAGGCTTACATCAATGAAATGAAATAAAATAAGTACAAAAGATGGGGTTTTAAGTCTCCCATGGACGTTTCCTCTTTATGTTGAGGTATGAATTGAGGTTTCGTTCCTCATGAAGTTGCTTTGTTAGCTCTAGGATTCTTGCTTGGCTTGCTTTGTAATGAGCCTCGAAAGTATCCCTTTGCTCCTTCAGTTGGATCCATGATCTCTGCAAGTCTTCCTTATCAGTAGGCATGTCTGGGTGAAGGATGGTATAAGATGTGTCTCCTTCAACAACAGGTTCCATGGTAACTGGTAGGACGGCAGGATATGGCATCATGAGAGTCTGAGCACGAGATCGTACCCATCTGAGATAAGCCTCCATAGGAATAGTGTACTTAGGCTCCAGTGTCTTGCTGTCAATCCTGTTTACCTTTCCCCAAGCTCGTATGAATCTCTGACGGTAACCCTGAAGATCGTTGTCGTAATCAAACACAATGCCCTGAATCAACATGTCATGTGGGCCATCGCTCCGAGCGTAACCAAACTGTCGTAAAGCTAGAGAGGGGTTGTAGGTGATGCCTCCTCTTATGCCTAGAAGTGGCACATTAGGAAACTCCCCACAACGGTCAATGATGGTGACATTCTCCATAGATCTGGAGCACCAATGGATGTCTGAGTGAGAAAGTGACATGATCCTCTTGGACCATCTGAACCCTTGCTCATTCTTCATTACTGAGCGAGGAAGGTGAGAAATAAACCACCTAGAAAGCAAAGGTATGCAGCACATCAAAGTTCCTCTTGCCTTTGTAGTACGGGTGTGAAGAGAATGCAGGATGTCTCCAAGCAATGTAGGCACTGGATTGTGACTCAGGAAAATGTTGATGGCATGAACATCTATGAACTGATCTGGATTGGGGAACAATACTAAGCCATATATTAGCAAGGCTAAGATCTCCTCAAAAGCATCATAGCTCATGGCCTTCAAGAACATTTGAGCTTTATCCATTAATACCTTGGCAAGAATACCCTTGACTCCGCTTCTCGTCTCTAGAACAATATCAGATTTCTTCAGATGTAGAGCTGCAGCAATAACCTCTGGTTTGAGCTCCTTCTCCAAGCCTGTGAAGGGTCTTTGATCAAGAACAGGTATGCTCAGAAGTTTAGAGAACTCCTCCATGGTAGGAACCAACTGATAGTCGGGGAATGTAAAGCAGTGGTGCTTAGGGTCAAAGAACTGAAACAGCACACTCATCATGTCTTCACTGAACCCTGAAGTAACTAGATCCAATAAGTGACCATGTCTCTTGTTGAAATGGGAATGATCAGGCACTTGGGAAACCAACTCTTTGAGTTTGGGAGGTATCCCTACAAAGTTGATCCTGATGGTGTTTCTACGAGCAGAAGCCATGACCTGCAACAAAGAACAAAGATAAATCCTTTGGTCCTTGAAATGGTTAGTGAAAATGCTATGCTTATGATGCATGATGATGTCATGATGTTATGTTCAATCACAAACATGTGGCACACACAATCAAGTCACACCATAGCCCTAGGTTTAAAGGCTTGCATGAGGTTCAAAGGTAAGTACCCTCCCCTGAAGTTAGATGGTTCATCCTGTCCTACAAAAGTAACCGGGTTCTAAGGGATCTCAATATCATTGATCCTTCACAAGGGTGGTTGATCAGAAGGCAACTTACTTGCCAACCAAAACCCTCCAAGTTTAGAATCTCAATGAGCGTAGTATCGAGTGTCAACCAACTTCAGTCTGCACCAAAGCCGGTTACCTCACTACTTTCTAAAGGTCAAGATGAGTTAACTAGGGTTCTAAAAGTTAGTTAGTGCATTGACAACATATGGCAGCCTCATATTATCCTCAACTTGACTTAAGGAACATAAGCACCAACCAAGAAGTCGCACTAACTATGGCCACCAGATCAACCGTATCGATATACGTCGTACAGTTTCCTTGGTCTATTGCCATTTACCTAAGGTACACTAGATCCGGGTTAGGACCTTTCACACATAAAGCACCCAGCAAGTAAAGTAAAGCAAACAAATCAAACAATATTAAAGTGATCTTAATTCCTAAGGGTACCCCTCTTAAATTAATATCCCCAGCAGAGTCGCCAGTTCTGTAACACGGTGGGAGAACTGACTTTAAGTAATGTTGCGGATAGCAAGAGTCGCCACCGACTTTTATTTTATCCAAAAGGAAAGGGTATAAAAGAACAGGAAAGACCTTAAGATAATATTTTGGGTCCGGGGGGTAGGTTATGTAAAGGGAAGGTGTTAGCACCCTTTACATCCATGGTTATCCATGGGCTCTTAGTTACTTAGCTCACTTTAAATTGTTTTTTGAAATTGTAGTGTGTGAATAGAAAAATTTTCAGAATAGTTAATAATAATCCATGTACAGATGTGTAAAAACTTGTTTTTGAAAATTTGTTTGAAATTGTGAAGAGTTTGAAAAATTTTGAAGTGAGCAAGTACATAAGAGGAACCTACCCTAATGTTTAAAGTCTTTCTTATTCTTTATCCTTTAATTGGTAAGACTATCCCTACTATTAAGGAGTAGGTAGTCATTACCTTGGATGTAAAGGGACATGAGAGGGACATTCTGTTTTAAGAAGGCAACTGTGGGGTGTAATAAGCATACTGAAGGGACTATCATCATTATTCGAAGGGACTCGATTCGTAAAGGCAACCATAAGGGACTTGATGATTTTTCTTTTTAAAGGGACTTACTTTATACACCCCACTTGACCTTATTAGTAGGCAACTTGAGGGATAACCTTAGAAAGTGAGACGGCGATTAAAATCGACTTACGTGTGTGTGAGTGTTTATTTTAATTATCTTATTATTAAAATGATCTAAGTTAATTTTTAAATAAAATACATATTTGCACTCCCTAATTACTAACCATAGCAAAAATAATTAAATAATTAGAAAATTACATCCGGGAAGCAATTACAACATAACTATAATAAACAAATAAATAAATAGCAAAAATAAATAAAACATAAATAAATAAGCAATAAATAATAAAAAATAGGGGTTAGTGATAAATAATAATATTGAATAATAAGCATAAAATTAGTAATAATAAAATAAAAGAGGTTAGTAAATAATAAAGATTAGTGAAATAATAATAATATATAAAATTAATAGAGCAAAATAAATAATATGGTTAATAACAATAATTAAATAAAATAGAATTAAATTATATAAACACAAAAATTGGATTTTAATAAAAATTTAAACATAATGTAATTATAAATTTTAGTTATTACAAATTTAATTCTTTTTAAACATATATTAACATTTATTTAAAAAAAAAAAATTTACACATTATAAGAAGAAAATAGGTTTTAAATATCATATTTACAATATTAATCATATTTATAAAATTTAATTCTATTAATTATTATATTTATAAATTATTTTAAACCATATACAAAAATACAATTATTATAAATTAAATTGTTTCTAAACATTAAAAGAAAAATAATTTGGATTATAAATATATTTACAAATAAATTATAACATGTATAATAATAACTACATCACAAAATTAGAAAATAAACAATTTGGTTTTTTAATAGGCATTTAGAAAAATAAATTAGGATTTTGTTAGAAAAAATATTTTTAGGGTTTAACTTATAATATACATATATTTATAACTTAATCACAAAATAAAGAAAATAATTTAAGAACATTTATATATTTTTGGAATTTTTTAGAAAAAATATTAACCATGCCTTATTATTATTATTTATTATTTAGAAAAAGACATATATACAAAAATTATATTTAATTTAAGATTATAATACATAAAACAAATAAAAGAAGAAAAAAAGTATGAAAAACTTACCTGACTGGGGTTTGAACCCAGGTCAGTCTGTTTCCCAGTAAGAAGAGCAACCATCAGGCCACTATGCACGCAGGTGAAAGAGAGTGGAGACTAATTGCTTTTGTGCGTTACCAAACAAAATCAGGAAAAAATAATAGAAGCCAAAAGGCCTGGGGTGGGAATCGTACCCAGGACCTTCTGATTGCAAGCCTGCACGCGCTACCGCATGGCTGGGAGAGCCTAACTGTTAGCTTGTTGGCAATGAATCATAATATATTAAATCTTCTTTTGTCCTGAAAAATAAAAACAAAAACAATGCACTGGCCAAGAATCGAACTGGTGTCCTCACAATATACACGCTTCAGTCTTACCACTAGGACAAACATGAGTTTGTGATATAAAACCATGTTTAATTCATAAAATATTATGCACAACATTTAAATCCTGGAAAACGCGCCAAGCCTTCATCTTCAACCTCCTATCCTTCGATTTTAGCTGCGAAATTCTTTGTGAATTTTCCTGCGAAAACAAACTTCTAGCAAAACCTACGAAAACCAAAGGCCAACAAAACCATACAATTTTACAAAATCAAACACAGCAACATGATCCAGGCATTCACACGATTAGTTCTATGTTTTTAGAATTGATTTATGTTTCTTAAATTAGAAATCCCTAAACCTAGGTCCAAACCCTAACTATGGCATCTTGTGAATTAGCCACGGTTCCTTGAGTTTTCCTGCCCAGAAACATTCTACAACACACAACAAACAACATTAGCCGAACAAAATTCATTTAAATGCAATGAATTGATGTAATCGAAAAAATATTTTCAAGCATGAACAAAGCTTCGGGTTTAGCAATATGGAGCACATGAGATGCATATGAGCAATGCTTTAGCTTTAGTGATGATCAATAAACATCTCTATGTTCTTACTTTGCCTTCAAATGCTCTGAATTTCAAAATCCGAATCTCACTTTTTTGCTTGAATTTTGAGTTTTGAAACATACCTATGGGCTGCTGGAATCCGTGTCTGAGGCTAGGGTTATGATCAGCATATATAGGTGAATGATTCTAGGTTAAAACATTGATGGATCATGTGGAAGAATTGATTTAAAAAGATTGAAAAAGATGGTGCTTTGAATTTCAAATATTGGCTTATGAAGACTTGCTATTTTTGCATCATTCACATGATTTCCTTCTTTTTTAATTCTAATCACCAATTAAGACTTTCTAGAATCAATCACAAAAATAAATCTTCATTTTTAATATTTTATTTAAATTTAAAATGATTTTAAGTATAAAAAATCATAATAAATTAATTAAATAAAATAAAAATTATGAAAATATTATGGAAATTTCGTGCATGATGTTATTGTATGGGTTGGGTCATAATTTGGCCAGCCCATTTGGAGAAAATTGCTTTTAGGCCCTCATTTTCATCATAAACCATCACAAATTTTCCCAACTTTGCAAGGGCACATCTCCCTCAATTTTAAAGGTATGAGGGTGTTCTTGGACTTTTTGGAAATCTTGAAGAGTCCTATAAACAACCCCATTGGTTTCAGGTCCATATCATTTACCAATCTCAAGTTATGCCCTTTTGAAGTTGTTGACTTTTTGTTGACTTTTGAAATGACCTATAATGTCTTAGATCATATCTTTCAAATGAAGCATTTTTGGGCTTAACTTTCAACATAAAAGTTGTAGAGAATTCAATTTCCTTCAAAATGAGCTTTGGATGGAGACTTGGTGATGAAGTATGTGAAAGTTATGGCTGGTCAAAGTTCAGTTGACTTTTACTAAGGAAACCCTAATTTAGAAACTCCTGATTATTGATGATCTGGAATCTCCTTGATGAATCATGATCAACCCTTGATCAAATGATGAATTTTACTTCATATACTTGATGTTGGCAAAAAAAATCATGAAGTTTGACTTTGGTTTGACCACAGTTGACCTCAGTTTGACTTTTTAACTGCATTGACTGGTTTTGACTTATCTGATCATCTGACTGAGTAAACTTTTGAGAAAAGTCTTGAAACTTGTAATGGGGGTTATTATACACATATAAGATGTTATGAAGCTCACTTGAAGTCTTGGAAGTTTATTTAGCCTGATTAAAGTCAAAACCCTAGTTTTGGATGCACTGCTTAGGAGGTGCATTGTCTGAGGGAATTGTCAACTTCTTTGACCAATTGTGAACTTTGTGAACCTTGTGAATCTTCATAAAATGTCTTGTGAACCTCATGGGAGGTATTGTGAAGCTTGTGAACCTTGTGAACCTCATGAAGTGACTTTGTAGACCTCATGAACCTCAGGAGAGCTTTGTAATCATTGTGAATCTTGTGAACCTTGTGAACCTTCAAGAAGTAACTTGTAGACTTCATGAACCTCATGAAAGGTCTTGTAGATGTTGAGAAGCTTGTGAACCTTGTGAACCTTCATAAAGTAACTTGTAGACTTCATGAACTTCAAGAAAGGCATTGAAAGCATTATGGAACTTGTGAACCTTGTGAACCTTCAAGAAGTAACTTGTAGACTTCATGAACCTCATGAAAGGTCTTGTAAATGTTGAGAAGCTTGTGAACCTTGTGAACCTTCATAAAGTAACTTGTAGACTTCATGAACCTCATGAAAGGTCTTGAAAGCATTGGGAAGCTTGTGAACCTTGTGAACCTTCTTAGAACACAAAGTCTTGTATTGTGAGGGCAAATTTTGGGGTGCAACAGTACCTCCTAGTTGCTTGCTCACTCCATTCAAAATTTTTCAAACACTTAACAAATTTCAAACAAATTTTCAAACACAAGTTTTTACGCATCCGTACATGGATCATTATTAACTCTTATGAAAATTTTTTATTCACACACTACACATTTTCAAAAACATTTTAAAGTGAGCTAAGTAACTAAGAGCCCATGGATAACCATGGATGTAAAGGGTGCTAACACCTTCCCTTTACATAACCTACCCCCCGGACCCAAAAATCTTTTAAAAAGGTCTTTCCTGTTCTTTTATGCCTTTCCTTTGGATAAAATAAAAGTCGGTGGCGACTCTTGCTATCCGCAACATAACTAAAGTCAGTTCTCCCACCGTGTTACAGGTACAACTCAGTGTAAGTTATTGGGATATGATCATAGTCTATCCTATTACGATATTGATTTGGTCTAGCAGTTGGACGAGGAGCCTGAGCTTGAGCATGGGCATAAGCTAGTTGAACCTTAACAAAAGGAGCAACTGCAGCTACATATGGTTGAACATATCATTGTTTCTTACGATAAGGTTTCCTTTCTTTTGAAACATCATAAGCATCATTATCTCTTCTCTTTTGAAAGTTCCCATGAGACTTTCTTGCAGCATTAGAAGCTTCAGCATTGGTAATCTTACCTTTCTTGATACCTTTTTCTAGTCTTTCTCCAACAGTAACTAGGTCAGCAAAACCAGATGAAACACTTCCTACCATCTTCTCCCAAAATAATGGTTGCAGAGTGTCCATGAACAAACCAGTTAATTCCTTTTCAGCCAAAGGTGGCTCCACTTGAGCAACTAAATCTCTCCAGCGTTGAGCGTAATCTTTGAAAGATTCTTTCTCTTTCTGAAACATGTTTTGAAGTTGACGACGGTCAGGTGCCATGTCCAGATTGTACTTATATTGCTTTACAAAAGCATCAGATAAATCCTTCCAACTCTGGATATAGTTCTTCACAAGTACCATATACCATTTCATAGAAGCGCCACTAAAACTATCTTGGAAACAGTGAATAAGAAGCTTGGCATGTGCAACCATTTTGTGACAATACATCAACAAATGGATTTTTGGACAAGTATGCCCCTTGTATTTCTCAAACTCAGGAACTTTGAACTTATCAGGCAGAACCAAGTCAGAAACTTAACACATGTCTATTGCAGCAGCACCATAGATATCTTTGCCTTCTAAACCCCTTACCCTCTTATCAAGATTCAAACACTACTCTCTAACTTCATCCATATATTAAGGTTCAGCCTGACTTTCAGCTTGTGGACCAGCAACATGGTACACAAAAGGAGAATTCTGATAAGTAGCTAGAGCAGTAGTGTGCATAATAGGTTGAGGTTCGATAAATATTGGAGTTGAAAAATTATAAAAACAGATGGAGCAACCATTGGAGTAGTTGCATAGATTGGAACGTAGTCCGTAGGTAACCCAAATTCTGGCCAAGTAGAAGCTAGTTGCGGAATCACATGAGGGTCAACAACAGAAGTTAAAAATTTAGAAATCAGTCCTTTGAGGTGGTTCACCTCTAGCAATCAGAACTTGCATCATTTCAGTGAGCCTGGTCATACTGGCCTTCAAATCATCAATTTCCATTATGACTTCCGTATTATGTTGTTCTTGGTTTTCCATTCTCAATCTGATAGCAGCTCTAGTTTTTGTATTTGTGTTGAGGAAACAGCTTGACGGATGACAGACAACTGAAGAAGAAAACAACTGGGATGAGTTCCCACACAACTCGAATGAATGCAAGAATGAAATGAGATGCAATGTTCACTTCCATTTTCAGGGATACAACTCGATTATTGCAAACATGGTCAAGGATGGGGCAAGTTGCTACCAGTAGAGAAGAAGGAGGACAGATTCGGTTTGGGTTACAAACCATTCCGACAAGATCAATCAGAGGCTACTAAGGAGCCCAAGTTCATCAGTGGGGGGATGCTCACCCCAGATGTTGTTAACAACGTGGAAGATGAGGCGGTAAGCGACCTCAACCTGGAGAGCTGGATTCGTCCAAGGATCCCGGGTCACCGTCCTTAACTGGTCTTCCCAGGAAATTATAAGGGTTACTCTTGCAGAGTAATTATTATTTCTTGCTTTTTTCCAGCATGCATCAAGTCCTGCATCTTGCCCAAGGTGTCACGGCTCATTTTGTAATAGGGCCATATTGTAATTTTGTGCAAATGGATTATCAATGAATATCAGACATCTTTTGCAAACAAGTCTCATTTTGCTCACTGTCTTTTCATTTTTTCACTTTTGTACAAAACAATAAAATGACAATATTTTCAAAATAAACAACTTCATTTTCACACTTTTCTAAACAAGATTAAAATTGATCACTAAAAACGAACGAATCTCCACCCTTGCAGAAATTATCCTCCAGATTGCACCGACAACAACACTGCTATGACCTTGTATGACTTCGACAATCCAATTAATCAAGCTGATGAATGGGTTGAAGAAGCCTATGAGTTACCAGAAGAGTTAGCCAGGTTGTTGAGGCAAGAAGAGAAAGTGATCACTCCTCATCAGGAGGAAGTTGAAACAGTTAATCTTGGTACCGAAAAGGATTTGAAAGAAGTGAAGATTGGGGCCAGTCTGCAGGTTTCAGTAAAAGAATAGCTCATTGACATGCTTTGAGAATACGTCAACGTCTTTGCTTGGTCCTATCAAGACATGCCAGGTCTAGATACAGACATTGTTATGCACAAGCTGCCCTTAAAGGAAGATTGCCCTCCAGTAAAGCAAAAGCTGCACCGTACTCGTCCAGATATGGCCATGAAGATTAAGGAAGAAGTACAAAAATAGTGGGACGCCGGTTTCCTTGTTGTGACTAGTTACCCGCCGTGGGTTGCTAACATTGTACCCGTACCTAAGAAGGATGACAAGGTACGCATGTGTGTGGATTACCGGGACCTGAACAGAGCTAGCCCGAAGGATGATTTCCCATTACCTCACATTGATGTATTAGTCGACAACACAGCTCGGTTCTCGGTATTTTCTTTCATGGATGGATTTTCTGGGTACAATCAGATTAAGATGTCACCCAAAGACATGGAGAAAACAACCTTCATCACACCTTGGGGCACATTTTGTTACAAGGTAATGCCTTTTGGACTTAAGAACGTCGGTGCCACTTATCAACGGGCTATGGTGATGTTATTCCATGATATGATCCACAAATAAATTTAATGCTACATGGATGACATGATTGCCAAGTCCCTTACTGAAGAAGACCACATGGTAAATTTGTTGAAGTTGTTCAAGCGTTTGAGAAAGTATCAATTGAAGTTAAACCCCAACAAATGCACATTCGGGGTACATTCTGGTAAGTTGTTGGGATTTATCGTACGTGAAAAGGCAATTGAAGTTGATCCCGACAAAGTCAAAGCCATTCAGGAGATGCCTGCACCTAGGACTGAAAAAGAAGTTCGAGGATTCTTAGGTAGATTGAACTACATATCAAGGTTCATATCTCATCTCACTGCAACCTGTGAGCCCTTGTTCAAGTTGTTAAGAAAGGAACAAACGGTCAGGTGGAACAAAGATTGTCAGAAGGCTTTTGACAAGATCAAGGAGTACCTACAAAAACCTCTGATTCTTATGCCTCCAATTGAAGGAAGACCTCTAATAATGTACCTGACAATATTAGAAGGATCAATGGGGTGTGTGTTGGGCCAGCATGACGAGTCTGGTCAAAAAGAGTATGCAATATACTACCTAAGCAAAAAGTTTACCGACTATGAACAACATTATTCACTGCTCGAGAAAACTTGTTGTGCTTTAGCGTGGGTTGCTCGCCGACTAAGACAGTATATGTTGACTCACACTACCTTGTTGATTTCAAAAATGGACCCCGTCAAGTACATATTTGAGAAGCCATCACTTACCGGAAGGGTTGCAAGATGGCAAATGATTATGACAGAATATGACATTCAGTATACATCTCAAAAGGCCATCAAGGGCAGTGTACTGTCTAACTATCTAGCTGAGCAACCCATTGATGATTACCAGCCCATGAGATTTGACTTCCCTGATGAAGATATTATGTACTTAAAAGCGAAAGATCATGAAGAGCCTGTTCACACTGAAGGGCCTGACCCAGAAGAAGAATGGACAATGATGTTTGATGGGGCTGTCAATATGAATGGTCGTGGAGTTGGTGTCGTGCTCATTACACCTAAAGGAGTTCATATGCCTTTCTCGGCAAAACTCACTTTTGCCTGCACTAACAACGAAGCTGAATACGAAGCCTGTATCATGGGTCTTGAGGAAGCCATTGACCTCAAGATCAAGACATTGGATGTATTCATGGATTCAGCTTTGGTAATCAATCAGACCAACGGCAAATGGTACACTCATCAGGAGCATCTGATTCCCTACCGTGACTATACGAGGAGATTATTGACTTTCTTCACAACAGTCAAACTTGAGTACATCCCTCGAGACGAAAATCAGTTCGCATATGCTTTGGCTACCATTTCCTCCTTGATCAAGGTTCAAGCTTCCAATTACGTGCCTCGGATTTTGGTATCCAGACTGGACCGACCAGCATACATATTCTCCGTGGACATTGCTAAAGATGACAAGCCTTGGTTCCATGACATTAAAAGCTTCTTAGAGGATCAAACATACCCATCTGGGGCATCATCCAATGATAAGAAGACATTAAGAAGGCTGGCTGGTAGTTTCTTCCTTAATGCTGATGGTTCATTATACAAGCGAAACTTTGACATGGTACTGCTCAGATGTGTTGATAAGAAAGAAGCAGACTTGCTGATGCACGAGGTGCATGAAGGATCTTTCGGTACCCATGCTGGAGGACATGCAATGGCTAAGAAATTGTTAAGATCATGTTACTACTGGATCACAATGGATGCAGACTGTTGTGCCTTTTCCAGGAAATGCCACAAATGCCAGATCTACGCAGATAAAGTGCATGTTGTAACACGGTGGGAGAACTGACTTTAAGTAATGTTGCGGATAGCAAGAGTCGCCACCGACTTTTATTTTATCCAAAAGGAAAGGGTATAAAAGAACAGGAAAGACCTTAAGAGAATATTTTGGGTCCGGGGGGTAGGTTATGTAAAGGGAAGGTGTTAGACCCCTTTACATCCATGGTTATCCATGGGCTCTTAGTTACTTATCTCACTTTAAATTGTTTTTTGAAATTGTAGTGTGTGAATAGAAAAATTTTCAGAATAGTTAATAATAATCCATGTACGGATGTGTAAAAACTTGTTTTTGAAAATTTGTTTGAAATTGTGAAGAGTTTGAAAATTTTTGAAGTGAGCAAGTACATAAGAGGAACCTACCCTAATGTTTAAAGTCTTTCTTATTCTTTATCCTTTAATTGGTAAGACTATCCCTACTATTAAGGAGTAGGTAGTCATTACCTTGGATGTAAAGGGACATGAGAGGGACATTCTGTTTTAAGAAGGCAACTGTGGGGTGTAATAAGCATACTGAAGGGACTATCATCATTATTCGAAGGGACTCGATTCGTAAAGGCAACCATAAGGGACTTGATGATTTTTCTTTTTAAAGGGACTTACTTTATACACCCCACTTGACCTTATTAGTAGGCAACTTGAGGGATAACCTTAGAAAGTGAGACGGCGATTAAAATCGACTTACGTGTGTGTGAGTGTTTATTTTAATTATCTTATTATTAAAATGATCTAAGTTAATTTTTAAATAAAATACATATTTGCACTCCCTAATTACTAACCATAGCAAAAATAATTAAATAATTAGAAAATTACATCCGGGAAGCAATTACAACATAACTATAATAAACAAATAAATAAATAGCAAAAATAAATAAAACATAAATAAATAAGCAATAAATAATAAAAAAATAGGGGTTAGTGATAAATAATAATATTGAATAATAAGCATAAAATTAGTAATAATAAAATAAAAGAGGTTAGTAAATAATAAAGATTAGTGAAATAATAATAATATATAAAATTAATAGAGCAAAATAAATAATATGGTTAATAACAATAATTAAATAAAATAGAATTAAATATTATAAACACAAAAATTGGATTTTAATAAAAATTTAAACATAATGTAATTATAAATTTTAGTTATTACAAATTTAATTCTTTTTAAACATATATTAACATTTATTTAAAAAAAAAAATTTACACATTATAAGAAGAAAATAGGTTTTAAATATCATATTTACAATATTAATCATATTTATAAAATTTAATTCTATTAATTATTATATTTATAAATTATTTTAAACCATATACAAAAATACAATTATTATAAATTAAATTGTTTCTAAACATTAAAAGAAAAATAATTTGGATTATAAATATATTTACAAATAAATTATAACATGTATAATAATAACTACATCACAAAATTAGAAAATAAACAATTTGGTTTTTTAATAGGCATTTAGAAAAATAAATTAGGATTTTGTTAGAAAAAATATTTTTAGGGTTTAACTTATAATATACATATATTTATAACTTAATCACAAAATAAAGAAAATAATTTAAGAACATTTATATATTTTTTGGAATTTTTTAGAAAAAATATTAACCATGCCTTATTATTATTATTTATTATTTAGAAAAAGACATATATACAAAAATTATATTTAATTTAAGATTATAATACATAAAACAAATAAAAGAAGAAAAAAAGTATGAAAAACTTACCTGACTGGGGTTTGAACCCAGGTCAGTCTGTTTCCCAGTAAGAAGAGCAACCATCAGGCCACTATGCACGCAGGTGAAAGAGAGTGGAGACTAATTGCTTTTGTGCGTTACCAAACAAAATCAGGAAAAAATAATAGAAGCCAAAAGGCCTGGGGTGGGAATCGTACCCAGGACCTTCTGATTGCAAGCCTGCACGCGCTACCGCCTGGCTGGGAGAGCCTAACTGTTAGCTTGTTGGCAATGAATCATAATATATTAAATCTTCTTTTGTCCTGAAAAATAAAAACAAAAACAATGCACTGGCCAAGAATCGAACTGGTGTCCTCACAATATACACGCTTCAGTCTTACCACTAGGACAAACATGAGTTTGTGATATAAAACCATGTTTAATTCATAAAATATTATGCACAACATTTAAATCCTGGAAAACGCGCCAAGCCTTCATCTTCAACCTCCTATCCTTCGATTTTAGCTGCGAAATTCTTTGTGAATTTTCCTGCGAAAACAAACTTCCAGCAAAACCTACGAAAACCAAAGGCCAACAAAACCATACAATTTTACAAAATCAAACACAGCAACATGATCCAGGCATTCACACGATTAGTTCTATGTTTTTAGAATTGATTTATGTTTCTTAAATTAGAAATCCCTAAACCTAGGTCCAAACCCTAACTATGGCATCTTGTGAAATAGCCACGGTTCCTTGAGTTTTCCTGCCCAGAAACATTCTACAACACACAACAAACAACATTAGCCGAACAAAATTCATTTAAATGCAATGAATTGATGTAATCGAAAAAATATTTTCAAGCATGAACAAAGCTTCGGGTTTAGCAATATGGAGCACATGAGATGCATATGAGCAATGCTTTAGCTTTAGTGATGATCAATAAACATCTCTATGTTCTTACTTTGCCTTCAAATGCTCTGAATTTCAAAATCCGAATCTCACTTTTTTGCTTGAATTTTGAGTTTTGAAACTTACCTATGGGCTGCTGGAATCCGTGTCTGAGGCTAGGGTTATGATCAGCATATATAGGTGAATGATTCTAGGTTAAAACATTGATGGATCATGTGGAAGAATTGATTTAAAAAGATTGAAAAAGATGGTGCTTTGAATTTCAAATATTGGCTTATGAAGACTTGCTATTTTTGCATCATTCACATGATTTCCTTCTTTTTTAATTCTAATCACCAATTAAGACTTTCTAGAATCAATCACAAAAATAAATCTTCATTTTTAATATTTTATTTAAATTTAAAATGATTTTAAGTATAAAAAATCATAATAAATTAATTAAATAAAATAAAAATTATGAAAATATTATGGAAATTTCGTGCATGATGTTATTGTATGGGTTGGGTCATAATTTGGCCAGCCCATTTGGAGAAAATTGCTTTTAGGCCCTCATTTTCATCATAAACCATCACAAATTTTCCCAACTTTGCAAGGGCACATCTCCCTCAATTTTAAAGGTATGAGGGTGTTCTTGGACTTTTTGGAAAGCTTGAAGAGTCCTCTAAACAACCCCATTGGTTTCAGGTCCATATCATTTACCAATCTCAAGTTATGCCCTTTTGAAGTTGTTGACTTTTTGTTGACTTTTGAAATGACCTATAATGTCTTAGATCATATCTTTCAAATGAAGCATTTTTGGGCTTAACTTTAAACATCAAAGTTGTAGAGAATTCAATTTCCTTCAAAATGAGCTTTGGATGGAGACTTGGTGATTAAGTATGTGAAAGTTATGGCTGGTCAAAGTTCAGTTGACTTTTACTAAGGAAACCCTAATTTAGAAACTCCTGATTATTGATGATCTGGAATCTCCTTGATGAATCATGATCAACCCTTGATCAAATGATGAATTTTAATTCATATACTTGATGTTGGCAAAAAAAATCATGAAGTTTGACTTTGGTT
The DNA here is from genome assembly GCA_963966055.1 of Lathyrus aphaca. Lineage (NCBI taxonomy): Eukaryota > Viridiplantae > Streptophyta > Magnoliopsida > Fabales > Fabaceae > Lathyrus > Lathyrus aphaca. The sequence continues at coordinate 115,106,344 of OZ014524.1, read as the reverse complement.
TGACCACAGTTGACCTCAGTTTGACTTTTTAACTGCATTGACTGGTTTTGACTTATCTGATCATCTGACTGAGTAAACTTTTGAGAAAAGTCTTGAAACTTGTCATGGGGGTTCTTATACACATATAAGATGTTATGAAGCTCACTTGAAGTCTTGGAAGTCTATTTAGCCTGATTAACGTCAAAACCCTAGTTTTGGATGCACTGCTTAGGAGGTGCATTGTCTGAGGGAATTGTCAACTTCTTTGACCAATTGTGAACTTTGTGAACCTTGTGAATCTTCATAAAATGTCTTGTGAACCTCATGGGAGGTATTGTGAAGCTTGTGAACCTTGTGAACCTCATGAAGTGACTTTGTAGACCTCATGAACCTCAGGAGAGCTTTGTAATCATTGTGAATCTTGTGAACCTTGTGAACCTTCAAGAAGTAACTTGTAGACTTCATGAACCTCATGAAAGGTCTTGTAGATGTTGAGAAGCTTGTGAACCTTGTGAACCTTCATAAAGTAACTTTTAGACTTCATGAACTTCAAGAAAGGCATTGAAAGCATTATGGAACTTGTGAACCTTGTGAACCTTCAAGAAGTAACTTGTAGACTTCATGAACCTCATGAAAGGTCTTGTAAATGTTGAGAAACTTGTGAACCTTGTGAACCTTCATAAAGTAACTTGTAGACTTCATGAACCTCATGAAAGGTCTTGAAAGCATTGGGAAGCTTGTGAACCTTGTGAACCTTCTTAGAACACAAAGTCTTGTATTGTGAGGGCAAATTTTGGGGTGCAACAGCTGCCCCTGTTCAATTTTCTGAAACCTGAGGGGTTAGATTGGTATATGTGCCAGTCGTGACCTGGAAGGTTGAAGGGGATTGAACACAAAAGCCCAAAAATTTGCAGTCACCAGTGCATAGAGTGATACAGATGGCTAGTTGAATATGCTTGAGTGGGCTTAAAGATGCCACTAGGGGAAAGTTCTTCAGATATATTTCTTGGAAGATAAAGCAATCCAAAATATGGAGGTATAATGAAAGCTGTCAGGAGTCTGGAACAGTCCTGAGATATTGATGATATGTTTTCAGAATACTGGAGTGATCCTGATGTAACAGCATGTCTTCATGAGGATAGAGCAATCAATAATGATAACCCTAGAGCAGTCTTGAAGTAATAATATGGCTTCAGGAGGATAGAGCAATCAATAGCTCTAAAGAAGTCTTGAAATAGTAATATGATTTCAGGAGGATAGAGCAATCAATAGCTCTAAAGCAGTCTTGAAATAATAAGATGGCTTCAGGAGGATAGAGCAATCAATAGCTCTAAAGCAGTCTTGAAGTAATGCTTTCAGGAGGATAGAGCCATCAATAATGATAACTCTAAAGCAGTCTTGAAGTAATGATTTCAGGAGGATAGAGCCGTCAATAATGATAACTCTAAAGCAGTCTTGAAGTAATGGTTTCAGGAGGATAGAGCCATCAATAATGATAACTCTAAAGCAGTCTTGAAGTAATGATTTCAGGAGGATAGAGCCATCAATAATGATAACTCTAAAGCAGTCTTGAAATAATAATGTGATTTCAGGAGGATAGAGCAATCAATAATGATAACTCTAAAGCAGTCTTGAAGTCGTGAGAAGTTATCAGGAGGATAAAGCAACCCTGAGGTGACGATAAAGCAGTCCCAAAGTAACAAGAAGCTTATCAGGAGGATAAAGTAACCCTGAGGTGACAATAAAGCAGTCCCGAAGTAACAAGAAGCTTATCAGGAGGATAAAGTAACCCTGAGGTGACAATAAAGCAGTCCCGAAGATCATAAGTTTGTTTGTTGGATAATTAACCTGAAAACAAGGCAGCATTTTGTATAATAACATTAGTTTATGCTTTATGTATGCATGTATGATATGATGCACTTAGGTAATGTACTATATGTCTATGGATATATATGCTATAGTATGATGTAAATGATGTATGTATGACATGATACTGCCGGGAGCGTATGGATATCTTCGTATAACAACTGCTGGCCAGGGAAAATAAATCCCGATTTGTTGTTGAAGAATATATAACCCTCTGTCTGCTGGGGATAATAAGGTATAGATATAACCTCCCGTTGTTGGGGATGGCAAGGTATATATAACCTCCCGTTGTTGGGGATAGTAGGGTATATATAACCTTCGTCTTCGTTTGATAGTAGGATAAGTATAACATCCCGTCTTCGTTCGTCGTACCCTTATTGGAAAGTAAATTCCTGAATATCCGTATGAGGATAAAAGAGATGGATATAAATTCCAGGGGAGATAAGACTTTATGAAGATGGATTCGTCCTACTGAGAGTTTGTAACTGTCTTGTAAAGGTGAACCGGCGAAGCTTCGTTGAAATCCTTCCCTCGTTCGTCCTTAGTAAATACTATTACTGCATTTTCATGCATTTCTGGTAAACATCAATCATATTAAAAGGCATACATGCATTTTTGGTAAACATTAATCATATTCAAAAGCATACATACATTCAAACACAACCAACGGACGTTTCGCTTATGTAAATAGGGTAAAAGTAAATCTGGATTCAAAAGATGGAATTTATTTATATCAAGAAGTGACCCATACACGGGTAAGTTTGTACAAGGAAACATAAATCCTAGTAAGAGGATTTTGCCATAAAATTTTACAAAATAAAGAAAATCAGCTATGTGGGAAACAGTCCTATTGAGTTTCAATCCTACTATTACCCTTCAAGTATCTCATCTTCTTGCTGTTGAGACGGAAATGATTGGATTGAGCTTTATCTGTTCGAGCTTGAGTAAGTAGTACAACTGGTTGCAGTTTCATGGGTGATCCAAACGAGACATAGTCATACGCTTTAATCCCTAATTTTTGCCTGGATTGCCCTTTCAGGTTTTCAATCCACCGGGATACCCTTTTTTGCCCAAGCCGCCTTTTCAGGTTTTCGACTTGCCGGGTGTACATATTTTATATATATATCCCTAATTTTTGCCCAAACCCTTTTGGTTTGCCGGGATGCCCTTACTTTTGCCTAGGCCTGTCAACCTAGCGGGTCTCTTTTTATGCGTAGTATTTTTTAACTATGTCTGCGTTTACAGGCTGTGGGAAGTCTTCACCATCCATTGTAGTCAGTATCATGGCACCTCCCGAGAACACTGTCTTGACTACAAATGGTCCTTCATATGTTGGAGTCCACTTGCCCCTAGGATCACCCTGTGGTAATATAATACGCTTGATTACCAAGTCACCAGCCTGATATACCTTTGGCTTAACCTTCTTGTTAAAAGCTTTGATCATTCGTTTTTGGTACATCTGGCCATGACAAACTGCTGCTAACCTCTTCTCATCAATCAAATTTATCTGGTCCAGTCGAGTCTGAATCCACTCATCTTCATCCAAGCCTGCATCCTTCATAATTCTTAAGGAGGGAATCTGAACTTCAATGGGCAGAACTGCTTCCATACCATAGACTAAGGAGAATGGGGTTGCCCCTGTTGAAGTACGTATTGTGGTACGATAACCATGAAGAGCAAATGGTAACATCTCATGCCAATCCTTGTAAGTAACAGTCATCTTCTGTACAATCTTCTTAATGTTTTTATTAGCAGCTTCAACTGCCCCATTCATCTTTGGACGATACGAAGAAGAGTTGTGATGCTTAATCTTGAACTGCGTGCAGAGATCAGTAATCATAGTGTTGTTCAGATTAGAGCCATTGTCGGTGATAATCCTCTCAGGGATACCATACCTACATATGAGATTATTCTTAATGAACCGAGCCACAACATTCTTGGTAACAGATGCAAATGAAGCTGCCTCTACCCACTTCGTAAAGTAATCAATAGCTACCAGGATGAAACGATGCCCATTAGAAGCAGTAGGCTTGATCTCACCAATCATATCAATGCCCCACATGGCAAAGGGCCAAGGAGCAGTCAACACATTCAATGGTGATGGAGGTACATGAACTTTATCAGCATAGATTTGACACTTGTGACAAGTTCTGGAGTGTTGATATCAATCAGCTTCCATGGTAGACCAATGGTAACCTGCTCTCAATATCTTCTTTGCCATAGTATGACCACTGGAATGAGTGCCAAAGGTCCCATCATGCATCTCTTCCATAATCTCAGTTGCTTCCTTCTTATCCACACAACGAAGCATAGTTGAATCATGATTACGCTTGTACAGAATCCCATTACTCAAAAAGAACTTAGCAGCAAACCTCTTCAGGAACTTCCTATCTTTGACAGATGCCCCTTCAGGGAACTCCTGAGCTTCAAGATATCTTTTCACTTCATGGAACCAAGGCTTCTCCTCTGCCCCTTCAGTGTCAATCTCATTGCAGTATGCAGGCTTCTCAAATCTATCAATAGTAACCTTGGGAGCTTCATCATCCCAGCTAATCTCAAACATAGATGCCATGGTGGCCAAAGCATCTGCCAACTGATTTTCTCTCCGTGGAATGTGCTCAAAGGTAATCTCTTTGAAATGTGGGATCAAAGACAACACATGCTCTCTGTAAGGAATGAGGTTATCATGCTTGGTATCCCAATCTCCTTTAATCTGACTTACTACCAGGGCTGAATCTCCATACACATCAAGGAACTGAATCTTCATATCAATAGCAGCTTTAATACCCAGGATACATGCCTCATACTCAGCCATGTTATTGGTACAATGGAAACAAAGTCTGGCAGTAATCGGGGTATGACAACCTTCAGGGGAACTAATCACAACACCAATACCATTACCAAGTGCATTAGAGGCACCATCAAAAACCATAGTCCATCGGGATCCTTGTTCAGGTCCGTCATATTGTCCAGGTTCTTTGGTAATAATCATAATGTCTTCATCAGGGAACTCAAAATTCATTGACTGGTAATCATCCACCGCTTGATGAGCCAAATGATCAGCAACAACGCTTCCTTTAATGGCCTTCTGAGTAGTATACTGTATGTCATATTCTGTCAAGATCATTTGCCATCTTGCAATTCTTCCGGAGAGAGCAGGTTTCTCAAATATGTACTTGATTGGATCCATCTTAGAAATCAATAAGGTAGTATGGGTCAACATATACTGTCTTAGTCGGCGAGCAGCCCATGCCAAAGCGCAGCAAGTTTTCTCGAGCAGTGAATATCTTGTTTCACAGTCGGTAAACTTTTTGCTAAGGTAGTATATTGCCTGCTCTTTTCGACCAAACTCGTCATGTTGCCCCAACACACACCCCATCGAGTTGTCTAGCACTGTTAAGTACATAATCAAGGGTCTTCCATCAACTGGTGGCATCAAAATTGGAGGTTCTAGCAAATATCTCTTGATTTCATCAAAGGCAGTCTGGCACTCATCATTCCATTCCATCACCTGATCTTTCTTCAACAGCTTGAAGATTGGCTCACAGATGGTAGTTAATTGGGAAATAAATCTTGCAATGTAGTTCAATCGTCCCAAGAAACCTCTAACCTCCTTCTCAGTACGGGGAGCTGGCATCTCTCGTATAGCTTTCACTTTTGCAGGATCCACTTCAATACCTTTTCCACTGACAATGAAACCCAGGAGCTTTCCAGATCTAACTCCAAAAGTACACTTGTTTGGATTTAATCTCAACTTGTATTTCTTCAACCTCTCAAACAACTTGTGCAGATGATCAAGATGTTGCTCTTCATTCTGAGATCTGGCTATCATATCATCTACATATACCTCTATCTCATGATGAATCATATCATGAAACAAAGCCACCATAGCACGCTGATATGTTGCCCCTGCATTCTTCAAACCAAATGGCATCACCTTATAGCAAAAAGTGCCCCACTGTGTCACAAATGTTGTCTTCTCCATATCTTCAGGTGCCATCTAATTTGATTATAACCAGAGAAACCATCCATAAAAGAGAATACTTTATGCTGAGCAGTGTTGTCTACCAGAATATCAATATGAGGGAGTGGAAAGTCATCTTTAGGGCTGGCCTTGTTCAAATCCCTGTAGTCTACACACATACGTACCTTACCATCTTTCTTAGGAACTGGTACCACATTTGCAACCCACTGAGGATAAGAAGTCACTGCTAAGAACCCTGCATTGAACTGTTTCATTACCTCTGCCTTGATCTTTTCTGACATTTCAGGACGCATACGACGAACCTTCTGCTTCTTTGGACGACAATCTTCTTTCACTGGTAAACGGTGAACCACAATGTCTGTATCCAACCCTGGCATATCTTCATAAGACCAAGCAAAGATCTCCACATAGTCACGTAACATCTGAATCAACCTGTTCTTGACACTGTCCTTTAAATCAGCCCCTATCTTGACCTCTTTTCTGTTTTCTTCAGTTCCCAGATTCACAACTTCGACTGGCTCTTCATGTGGCTGTATAGCTTTCTCTTCTTGTTGTAACAACCTAGCAAGCTCTACAGGTATTTCACAATCGTCCTCATTTCCGTCTTCAGTTTGATAGATCGGATTCTCGAAATTATAATTGGCAATAGTAGAACTGTTATCAACAGGATCCAGAGTGGATGAGGATCTGCATTTAGTGATGTGGGTGTGTGTAAGAACACATAGCTGATAAAACGAAAATAAAAGAAAAGAAAGACAAGGAACACAATATTTACGAAAACGAAACGTCCACTGATTTTATTGAATGAAGTATGCAAATGAAATGACAGCCCGTAACAAGCACACCATTGTGCCCCGGGTAAGGCACATGGCTTGAAAGTTTTATTGTTCAGAAATTACAAATTTAAAAACATAACGCAGTAATAGTATTTACTCCTGACTAAAGGAGATAGGGATAACATCTTCAGCTTTCCAATTATTGAGTCCAGCACCCACAGTAGGAAAAATCCATGCATCCAAGTTGTAGTCTTCATCTTGATCTCCCACAACATTAATCTGGTCCTTCACAACCCCTTGATTAGTGACACGGGCGGCACGAGCACGACGAACAGCCTTCGGGGACTCTGCAGTGAAACCCAAACCAAACTTGTCAGACTTGTATGGAATATCAGGAAGCTGACCCCAAATAGTACAACCACCTTCATCCACCACTGCTCTAGCATCATTGAGGGAGGCCATTGCCATTGTTGGAGGTTTTCTGGTGACAACAGGAACTTTCTTCACAGCAGGAGGAGCTACATAATCATTAACAACCCAGGGAACCACTTCAAATGACTGACACGGAGTCTCAATGTATTCACCTTCCACTTCCAGATACTTGAAAGTGTTTACATGGCTGACAAAGTATTCTTCTTCTCCATAGACAGTAACAACCTTTCCATTCACCGGATATCTCAACTTTTGGTGCAATGTGGAGGTCACAGCACCTGCCCCATGGATCCAGGGACGACCAAGCAGACAAGAGTACGAAGGACGAATATCCATCACATAAAATGTAGCAGTAAACACCTGAGAACCAACTTGGATTGGAAGATCAATTTCCCCATGTACCACTCTTCTAGAACCATCAAAAGCCTTCACCACAATATTACTGGGCTTTAGCACAGCATCTTCAGGACTCAGCTTGTTCAGGACTTCCTTAGGCAACACATTCAAAGAGGAACCATTGTCTATCAGTACATGAGACAGGGTAGTGCCCCTGCATTCAATTGAAATATGCAAGGCCCTGTTATGATCTCTCTTGGCAGGGGTCAAATCAGCATCAGAGAATCCTAACCCATTGTCATAGGTCAGGTGGGTAACACAATTCTCAAATTGGTCAACAGAAATTGCACTGGGTACATGAGCCATCTTCAGAAACTTGATCAATGACTTGGCATGAGCCTCAGAACATAACAACAAGGACAGCATAGAAATCTTTGAGGGAGTATGCCCCAACTGATTAACAATGTCATAATCACTCTTGCGAATGATTTTCAATACTTCTTCCATCTTCTTAGAGAGATCATCAGCAGCTGGTACATCAGTAGATATAGGCTCAATAACAGGACCCTTGCCCCGAGCATCAGTGGTGGAGGTAGCAGCAGGAGTAACTGCATTCTTGGAAGTATCTGGAGGAGAGAAAACTCTTCCACTACGAGTGATCTTACTAGATCCAGCAATATTATCAATGTCAACAGGCACATCAGGTAAAGGTTCCTGCTTAACACCATGGATGTAAACATCAGACCCATAGTGCCAAGGCACAGCTTTGTCAGATGTATAAGGAATAGGACCAGGAGTAGTAATGATCAGAGGAGCCACTCTGGCTTCAGCAACAACTTTCACAGGACCTTCAGCAGTAATCTTGATTGGGCCCTGATGAGTGATTTTAATAGGACTTTTTGAAGTGATTCTTAGTGGTACTTTGTCAACCATATCAACCTCTTCAATCTTCCTACCTTGAGTCAGATGATCCACCATGCTTTCTACAGAAGATGGCCTCCTTTCAAATACAATGGTGTAATTATCCATGAGACGCTGAATTCCATCCTTCAACCTGAAGCACTTCTCTGGATTATACTCACAATAAACACAATCTTCACGACAACCCGGAAAGAACCCAGCTTGCACTAACTTCTTTCTGATGACAGACAATGGTGTGGTCAACTCCGCAACTGAATAGACATGTAGGTCTTCATCAATGGCATTGACAGTCTTCTCGTGATTTGGCATTGGAGCTGTAATCACATTTGGAGTACCTGGTGGATCAAACTCAATCTCTCCAGCATCAATCATATCTTGAATTTTGTTCTTCAAGACCCAGCAGTTATTAGTATCATGTCCTGGACAGTTTGAATGATATGCGCATCGTGCATTGGGATTGTACTTGGGAGAGGTAACATTGGGATTCTGAGGAGCCTCCCTCAGGGTAATAAGTTCAGCCTTCAACAAGTGTTGCAATGCCTGAGCCATTGACATGTTGATCTTCGTGAACTGTCTTCTAGCCCTCTGTTGGTTGCCCTGAGGCTGCTCTGTTGTTGCCGGAGTTGGATTTGAAATATGAACTGCACTAACAGACTGATGCCTTCTGTTACGATCAGGTTGACCATAAACAACATTGGATTCCTTCTTCCCAGTGGGAGGCTTCTTTGCAGCACCTGATGAAGAAGTGCCCACTTGGATCTTTCCACTCTTGATACCATTTTCTACCCGCTCTCCTGTCATGATCAACTCAGTGAAGCCAGATGATGAGCTTCCAATGAGATGACTGTAAAACGGACCATTCAGTGTACACATGAACATATCAACCAATTCCCTGTCAGTTAAAGGGGGTTGAACTCTTCCAGCTAAATCTCTCCACTTCTGAGCATACTCCTTAAAACTTTCTTTGGCACCCATAGACATGCTCTGAAGCTGCATGCGAGTGGGGGCTAAGTCAGCATTGTATTGGTACTGCTTATAGAAAGCTTCAGCAAGATCATTCCAGTCTCTGATGTTGACACTCTCCAACTGATAATACCACTCCAGCTGAGCTCCAGATAAGCTCTCTTGAAAAAAGTGGATCCACAACTTCTTGTCAGCAGTGTGGGGTTGGATCCTTCTGACATAAGACCTCAAATGCAGCTTGGGACAGGAGACCCCATCATAAACAACAAAGGTAGGAACCTTGAAACCAATGGGTATCACAACCCCAGATATCAAACTCAAATCCTCAAAATCCAGCCCAGATGACTTCTGCAACTCCATAGCATCCATCCTATCCACCAGCATCTTGAATTTGTCTTCATTAGACTCATGGTAGTAATTAGCCTCAGAATCAGAGTCCCCCATTGAATGGTGGAGACTGCCTACCTCTTGCTCAGATTCTTCAGATTCATAGTCTTCAGTTGGTTCCTTGGTCTTGGCAAGACCTTTGAACCTTCTTCCCATGTTGATCAACCCAGCAGACCTTCTAGCCTTCTTAGTCTTCTTGGCCAGTAGTGTCTTCAATTCATCCTGCCCCTTGGATAGGTTCAGGATCAGCTCTTGGAACTGTGCATTCTGTGCCTGAAGATCCTTAACTGATTGTTCAAGAGCCATTGCTGAAATAAACAGCGAGAAGATGAGAAACCTGTGCACAATTATAAACCTGTGATGCAATGAAATGATATGGTAATGCATATGCAATGTTTTCAAGGACCGCAGGATTTAAATTTGCTTAGACAAACAAGAAAGTAACTTTTTATTAGTAATAACTTGTTTTGCCTTTTAGGCTTACATCAATGAAATGAAATAAAATAAGTACAAAAGATGGGGTTTTAAGTCTCCCATGGACGTTTCCTCTTTATGTTGAGGTATGAATTGAGGTTTCGTTCCTCATGAAGTTGCTTTGTTAGCTCTAGGATTCTTGCTTGGCTTGCTTTGTAATGAGCCTCGAAAGTATCCCTTTGCTCCTTCAGTTGGATCCATGATCTCTGCAAGTCTTCCTTATCAGTAGGCATGTCTGGGTGAAGGATGGTATAAGATGTGTCTCCTTCAACAACAGGTTCCATGGTAACTGGTAGGACGGCAGGATATGGCATCATGAGAGTCTGAGCACGAGATCGTACCCATCTGAGATAAGCCTCCATAGGAATAGTGTACTTAGGCTCCAGTGTCTTGCTGTCAATCCTGTTTACCTTTCCCCAAGCTCGTATGAATCTCTGACGGTAACCCTGAAGATCGTTGTCGTAATCAAACACAATGCCCTGAATCAACATGTCATGTGGGCCATCGCTCCGAGCGTAACCAAACTGTCGTAAAGCTAGAGAGGGGTTGTAGGTGATGCCTCCTCTTATGCCTAGAAGTGGCACATTAGGAAACTCCCCACAACGGTCAATGATGGTGACATTCTCCATAGATCTGGAGCACCAATGGATGTCTGAGTGAGAAAGTGACATGATCCTCTTGGACCATCTGAACCCTTGCTCATTCTTCATTACTGAGCGAGGAAGGTGAGAAATAAACCACCTAGAAAGCAAAGGTATGCAGCACATCAAAGTTCCTCTTGCCTTTGTAGTACGGGTGTGAAGAGAATGCAGGATGTCTCCAAGCAATGTAGGCACTGGATTGTGACTCAGGAAAATGTTGATGGCATGAACATCTATGAACTGATCTGGATTGGGGAACAATACTAAGCCATATATTAGCAAGGCTAAGATCTCCTCAAAAGCATCATAGCTCATGGCCTTCAAGAACATTTGAGCTTTATCCATTAATACCTTGGCAAGAATACCCTTGACTCTGCTTCTCGTCTCTAGAACAATATCAGATTTCTTCAGATGTAGAGCTGCAGCAATAACCTCTGGTTTGAGCTCCTTCTCCAAGCCTGTGAAGGGTCTTTGATCAAGAACAGGTATGCTCAGAAGTTTAGAGAACTCCTCCATGGTAGGAACCAACTGATAGTCGGGGAATGTAAAGCAGTGGTGCTTAGGGTCAAAGAACTGAAACAGCACACTCATCATGTCTTCACTGAACCCTGAAGTAACTAGATCCAATAAGTGACCATGTCTCTTGTTGAAATGGGAATGATCAGGCACTTGGGAAACCAACTCTTTGAGTTTGGGAGGTATCCCTACAAAGTTGATCCTGATGGTGTTTCTACGAGCAGAAGCCATGACCTGCAACAAAGAACAAAGATAAATCCTTTGGTCCTTGAAATGGTTAGTGAAAATGCTATGCTTATGATGCATGATGATGTCATAATGTTATGTTCAATCACAAACATGTGGCACACACAATCAAGTCACACCATAGCCCTAGGTTTAAAGGCTTGCATGAGGTTCAAAGGTAAGTACCCTCCCCTGAAGTTAGATGGTTCATCCTGTCCTACAAAAGTAACCGGGTTCTAAGGGATCTCAATATCATTGATCCTTCACAAGGGTGGTTGATCAGAAGGCAACTTACTTGCCAACCAAAACCCTCCAAGTTTAGAATCTCAATGAGCGTAGTATCGAGTGTCAACCAACTTCAGTCTGCACCAAAGCCGGTTACCTCACTACTTTCTAAAGGTCAAGATGAGTTAACTAGGGTTCTAAAAGTTAGTTAGTGCATTGACAACATATGGCAGCCTCATATTATCCTCAACTTGACTTAAGGAACATAAGCACCAACCAAGAAGTCGCACTAACTATGGCCACCAGATCAACCGTATCGATATACGTCGTACAGTTTCCTTGGTCTATTGCCATTTACCTAAGGTACACTAGATCCGGGTTAGGACCTTTCACACATAAAGCACCCAGCAAGTAAAGTAAAGCAAACAAATCAAACAATATTAAAGTGATCTTAATTCCTAAGGGTACCCCTCTTAAATTAATATCCCCAGCAGAGTCGCCAGTTCTGTAACACGGTGGGAGAACTGACTTTAAGTAATGTTGCGGATAGCAAGAGTCGCCACCGACTTTTATTTTATCCAAAAGGAAAGGGTATAAAAGAACAGGAAAGACCTTAAGATAATATTTTGGGTCCGGGGGGTAGGTTATGTAAAGGGAAGGTGTTAGCACCCTTTACATCCATGGTTATCCATGGGCTCTTAGTTACTTAGCTCACTTTAAATTGTTTTTTGAAATTGTAGTGTGTGAATAGAAAAATTTTCAGAATAGTTAATAATAATCCATGTACAGATGTGTAAAAACTTGTTTTTGAAAATTTGTTTGAAATTGTGAAGAGTTTGAAAAATTTTGAAGTGAGCAAGTACATAAGAGGAACCTACCCTAATGTTTAAAGTCTTTCTTATTCTTTATCCTTTAATTGGTAAGACTATCCCTACTATTAAGGAGTAGGTAGTCATTACCTTGGATGTAAAGGGACATGAGAGGGACATTCTGTTTTAAGAAGGCAACTGTGGGGTGTAATAAGCATACTGAAGGGACTATCATCATTATTCGAAGGGACTCGATTCGTAAAGGCAACCATAAGGGACTTGATGATTTTTCTTTTTAAAGGGACTTACTTTATACACCCCACTTGACCTTATTAGTAGGCAACTTGAGGGATAACCTTAGAAAGTGAGACGGCGATTAAAATCGACTTACGTGTGTGTGAGTGTTTATTTTAATTATCTTATTATTAAAATGATCTAAGTTAATTTTTAAATAAAATACATATTTGCACTCCCTAATTACTAACCATAGCAAAAATAATTAAATAATTAGAAAATTACATCCGGGAAGCAATTACAACATAACTATAATAAACAAATAAATAAATAGCAAAAATAAATAAAACATAAATAAATAAGCAATAAATAATAAAAAAATAGGGGTTAGTGATAAATAATAATATTGAATAATAAGCATAAAATTAGTAATAATAAAATAAAAGAGGTTAGTAAATAATAAAGATTAGTGAAATAATAATAATATATAAAATTAATAGAGCAAAATAAATAATATGGTTAATAACAATAATTAAATAAAATAGAATTAAATATTATAAACACAAAAATTGGATTTTAATAAAAATTTAAACATAATGTAATTATAAATTTTAGTTATTACAAATTTAATTCTTTTTAAACATATATTAACATTTATTTAAAAAAAAAAATTTACACATTATAAGAAGAAAATAGGTTTTAAATATCATATTTACAATATTAATCATATTTATAAAATTTAATTCTATTAATTATTATATTTATAAATTATTTTAAACCATATACAAAAATACAATTATTATAAATTAAATTGTTTCTAAACATTAAAAGAAAAATAATTTGGATTATAAATATATTTACAAATAAATTATAACATGTATAATAATAACTACATCACAAAATTAGAAAATAAACAATTTGGTTTTTTAATAGGCATTTAGAAAAATAAATTAGGATTTTGTTAGAAAAAATATTTTTAGGGTTTAACTTATAATATACATATATTTATAACTTAATCACAAAATAAAGAAAATAATTTAAGAACATTTATATATTTTTTGGAATTTTTTAGAAAAAATATTAACCATGCCTTATTATTATTATTTATTATTTAGAAAAAGACATATATACAAAAATTATATTTAATTTAAGATTATAATACATAAAACAAATAAAAGAAGAAAAAAAGTATGAAAAACTTACCTGACTGGGGTTTGAACCCAGGTCAGTCTGTTTCCCAGTAAGAAGAGCAACCATCAGGCCACTATGCACGCAGGTGAAAGAGAGTGGAGACTAATTGCTTTTGTGCGTTACCAAACAAAATCAGGAAAAAATAATAGAAGCCAAAAGGCCTGGGGTGGGAATCGTACCCAGGACCTTCTGATTGCAAGCCTGCACGCGCTACCGCCTGGCTGGGAGAGCCTAACTGTTAGCTTGTTGGCAATGAATCATAATATATTAAATCTTCTTTTGTCCTGAAAAATAAAAACAAAAACAATGCACTGGCCAAGAATCGAACTGGTGTCCTCACAATATACACGCTTCAGTCTTACCACTAGGACAAACATGAGTTTGTGATATAAAACCATGTTTAATTCATAAAATATTATGCACAACATTTAAATCCTGGAAAACGCGCCAAGCCTTCATCTTCAACCTCCTATCCTTCGATTTTAGCTGCGAAATTCTTTGTGAATTTTCCTGCGAAAACAAACTTCCAGCAAAACCTACGAAAACCAAAGGCCAACAAAACCATACAATTTTACAAAATCAAACACAGCAACATGATCCAGGCATTCACACGATTAGTTCTATGTTTTTAGAATTGATTTATGTTTCTTAAATTAGAAATCCCTAAACCTAGGTCCAAACCCTAACTATGGCATCTTGTGAATTAGCCACGGTTCCTTGAGTTTTCCTGCCCAGAAACATTCTACAACACACAACAAACAACATTAGCCGAACAAAATTCATTTAAATGCAATGAATTGATGTAATCGAAAAAATATTTTCAAGCATGAACAAAGCTTCGGGTTTAGCAATATGGAGCACATGAGATGCATATGAGCAATGCTTTAGCTTTAGTGATGATCAATAAACATCTCTATGTTCTTACTTTGCCTTCAAATGCTCTGAATTTCAAAATCCGAATCTCACTTTTTTGCTTGAATTTTGAGTTTTGAAACTTACCTATGGGCTGCTGGAATCCGTGTCTGAGGCTAGGGTTATGATCAGCATATATAGGTGAATGATTCTAGGTTAAAACATTGATGGATCATGTGGAAGAATTGATTTAAAAAGATTGAAAAAGATGGTGCTTTGAATTTCAAATATTGGCTTATGAAGACTTGCTATTTTTGCATCATTCACATGATTTCCTTCTTTTTTAATTCTAATCACCAATTAAGACTTTCTAGAATCAATCACAAAAATAAATCTTCATTTTTAATATTTTATTTAAATTTAAAATGATTTTAAGTATAAAAAATCATAATAAATTAATTAAATAAAATAAAAATTATGAAAATATTATGGAAATTTCGTGCATGATGTTATTGTATGGGTTGGGTCATAATTTGGCCAGCCCATTTGGAGAAAATTGCTTTTAGGCCCTCATTTTCATCATAAACCATCACAAATTTTCCCAACTTTGCAAGGGCACATCTCCCTCAATTTTAAAGGTATGAGGGTGTTCTTGGACTTTTTGGAAAGCTTGAAGAGTCCTATAAACAACCCCATTGGTTTCAGGTCCATATCATTTACCAATCTCAAGTTATGCCCTTTTGAAGTTGTTGACTTTTTGTTGACTTTTGAAATGACCTATAATGTCTTAGATCATATCTTTCAAATGAAGCATTTTTGGGCTTAACTTTCAACATCAAAGTTGTAGAGAATTCAATTTCCTTCAAAATGAGCTTTGGATGGAGACTTGTTGATGAAGTATGTGAAAGTTATGGCTGGTCAAAGTTTAGTTGACTTTTACTAAGGAAACCCTAATTTAGAAACTCCTGATTATTGATGATCTGGAATCTCCTTGATGAATCATGATCAACCCTTGATCAAATGATGAATTTTACTTCATATACTTGATGTTGGAAAAAAAATCATGAAGTTTGACTTTGGTTTGACCACAGTTGACCTCAGTTTGACTTTTTAACTGCATTGACTGGTTTTGACTTATCTGATCATCTGACTGAGTAAACTTTTGAGAAAAGTCTTGAAACTTGTAATGGGGGTTATTATACACATATAAGATGTTATGAAGCTCACTTGAAGTCTTGGAAGTTTATTTAGCCTGATTAAAGTCAAAACCCTAGTTTTGGATGCACTGCTTAGGAGGTGCATTGTCTGAGGGAATTGTCAACTTCTTTGACCAATTGTGAACTTTGTGAACCTTGTGAATCTTCATAAAATGTCTTGTGAACCTCATGGGAGGTATTGTGAAGCTTGTGAACCTTGTGAACCTCATGAAGTGACTTTGTAGACCTCATGAACCTCAGGAGAGCTTTGTAATCATTGTGAATCTTGTGAACCTTGTGAACCTTCAAGAAGTAACTTGTAGACTTCATGAACCTCATGAAAGGTCTTGTAGATGTTGAGAAGCTTGTGAACCTTGTGAACCTTCATAAAGTAACTTGTAGACTTCATGAACTTCAAGAAAGGCATTGAAAGCATTATGGAACTTGTGAACCTTGTGAACCTTCAAGAAGTAACTTGTAGACTTCATGAACCTCATGAAAGGTCTTGTAAATGTTGAGAAGCTTGTGAACCTTGTGAACCTTCATAAAGTAACTTGTAGACTTCATGAACCTCATGAAAGGTCTTGAAAGCATTGGGAAGCTTGTGAACCTTGTGAACCTTCTTAGAACACAAAGTCTTGTATTGTGAGGGCAAATTTTGGGGTGCAACAGTACCTCCTAGTTGCTTGCTCACTCCATTCAAAATTTTTCAAACACTTAACAAATTTCAAACAAATTTTCAAACACAAGTTTTTACGCATCCGTACATGGATCATTATTAACTCTTATGAAAAATTTTTATTCACACACTACACATTTTCAAAAACATTTTAAAGTGAGCTAAGTAACTAAGAGCCCATGGATAACCATGGATGTAAAGGGTGCTAACACCTTCCCTTTACATAACCTACCCCCCGGACCCAAAAATCTTTTAAAAAGGTCTTTCCTGTTCTTTTATGCCTTTCCTTTGGATAAAATAAAAGTCGGTGGCGACTCTTGCTATCCGCAACATAACTAAAGTCAGTTCTCCCACCGTGTTACAGGTACAACTCAGTGTAAGTTATTGGGATATGATCATAGTCTATCCTATTACGATATTGATTTGGTCTAGCAGTTGGACGAGGAGCCTGAGCTTGAGCATGGGCATAAGCTAGTTGAACCTTAACAAAAGGAGCAACTGCAGCTACATATGGTTGAACATATCATTGTTTCTTACGATAAGGTTTCCTTTCTTTTGAAACATCATAAGCATCATTATCTCTTCTCTTTTGAAAGTTCCCATGAGACTTTCTTGCAGCATTAGAAGCTTCAGCATTGGTAATCTTACCTTTCTTGATACCTTTTTCTAGTCTTTCTCCAACAGTAACTAGGTCAGCAAAACCAGATGAAACACTTCCTACCATCTTCTCCCAAAATAATGGTTGCAGAGTGTCCATGAACAAACCAGTTAATTCCTTTTCAGCCAAAGGTGGCTCCACTTGAGCAACTAAATCTCTCCAGCGTTGAGCGTAATCTTTGAAAGATTCTTTCTCTTTCTGAAACATGTTTTGAAGTTGACGACGGTCAGGTGCCATGTCCAGATTGTACTTATATTGCTTTACAAAAGCATCAGATAAATCCTTCCAACTCTGGATATAGTTCTTCACAAGTACCATATACCATTTCATAGAAGCGCCACTAAAACTATCTTGGAAACAGTGAATAAGAAGCTTGGCATGTGCAACCATTTTGTGACAATACATCAACAAATGGATTTTTGGACAAGTATGCCCCTTGTATTTCTCAAACTCAGGAACTTTGAACTTATCAGGCAGAACCAAGTCAGAAACTTAACACATGTCTATTGCAGCAGCACCATAGATATCTTTGCCTTCTAAACCCCTTACCCTCTTATCAAGATTCAAACATTACTCTCTAACTTCATCCATATATTAAGGTTCAGCCTGACTTTCAGCTTGTGGACCAGCAACATGGTACACAAAAGGAGAATTCTGATAAGTAGCTTGAGCAGTAGTGTGCATAATAGGTTGAGGTTCGATAAATATTGGAGTTGAAAAATTATAAAAACAGATGGAGCAACCATTGGAGTAGTTGCATAGATTGGAACGTAGTCCGTAGGTAACCCAAATTCTGGCCAAGTAGAAGCTAGTTGCGGAATCACATGAGGGTCAACAACAGAAGTTAAAAATTTAGAAATCAGTCCTTTGAGGTGGTTCACCTCTAGCAATCAGAACTTGCATCATTTCAGTGAGCCTGGTCATACTGGCCTTCAAATCATCAATTTCCATTATGACTTCTGTATTATGTTGTTCTTGGTTTTCCATTCTCAATCTGATAGCAGCTCTAGTTTTTGTATTTGTGTTGAGGAAACAGCTTGACGGATGACAGACAACTGAAGAAGAAAACAACTGGGATGAGTTCCCACACAACTCGAATGAATGCAAGAATGAAATGAGATGCAATGTTCACTTCCATTTTCAGGGATACAACTCGATTATTGCAAACATGGTCAAGGATGGGGCAAGTTGCTACCAGTAGAGAAGAAGGAGGACAGATTCGGTTTGGGTTACAAACCATTCCGACAAGATCAATCAGAGGCTACTAAGGAGCCCAAGTTCATCAGTGGGGGGATGCTCACCCCAGATGTTGTTAACAACGTGGAAGATGAGGCGGTAAGCGACCTCAACCTGGAGAGCTGGATTCGTCCAAGGATCCTGGGTCACCGTCCTTAACTGGTCTTCCCAGGAAATTATAAGGGTTACTCTTGCAGAGTAATTATTATTTCTTGCTTTTTTCCAGCATGCATCAAGTCCTGCATCTTGCCCAAGGTGTCACGGCTCATTTTGTAATAGGGCCATATTGTAATTTTGTGCAAATGGATTATCAATGAATATCAGACATCTTTTGCAAACAAGTCTCATTTTGCTCACTGTCTTTTCATTTTTTCACTTTTGTACAAAACAATAAAATGACAATATTTTCAAAATAAACAACTTCATTTTCACACTTTTCTAAACAAGATTAAAATTGATCACTAAAAACGAACGAATCTCCACCCTTGCAGAAATTATCCTCCAGATTGCACCGACAACAACACTGCTATGACCTTGTATGACTTCGACAATCCAATTAATCAAGCTGATGAATGGGTTGAAGAAGCCTATGAGTTACCAGAAGAGTTAGCCAGGTTGTTGAGGCAAGAAGAGAAAGTGATCACTCCTCATCAGGAGGAAGTTGAAACAGTTAATCTTGGTACCGAAAAGGATTTGAAAGAAGTGAAGATTGGGGCCAGTCTGCAGGTTTCAGTAAAAGAATAGCTCATTGACATGCTTTGAGAATACGTCAACGTCTTTGCTTGGTCCTATCAAGACATGCCAGGTCTAGATACAGACATTGTTATGCACAAGCTGCCCTTAAAGGAAGATTGCCCTCCAGTAAAGCAAAAGCTGCACCGTACTCGTCCAGATATGGCCATGAAGATTAAGGAAGAAGTACAAAAATAGTGGGACGCCGATTTCCTTGTTGTGACTAGTTACCCGCCGTGGGTTGCTAACATTGTACCCGTACCTAAGAAGGATGACAAGGTACGCATGTGTGTGGATTACCGGGACCTGAACAGAGCTAGCCCGAAGGATGATTTCCCATTACCTCACATTGATGTATTAGTCGACAACACAGCTCGGTTCTCGGTATTTTCTTTCATGGATGGATTTTCTGGGTACAATCAGATTAAGATGTCACCCAAAGACATGGAGAAAACAACCTTCATCACACCTTGGGGCACATTTTGTTACAAGGTAATGCCTTTTGGACTTAAGAACGTCGATGCCACTTATCAACGGGCTATGGTGATGTTATTCCACGATATGATCCACAAATAAATTTAATGCTACATGGATGACATGATTGCCAAGTCCCTTACTGAAGAAGACCACATGGTAAATTTGTTGAAGTTGTTCAAGCGTTTGAGAAAGTATCAATTGAAGTTAAACCCCAACAAATGCACATTCGGGGTACATTCTGGTAAGTTGTTGGGATTTATCGTACGTGAAAAGGCAATTGAAGTTGATCCCGACAAAGTCAAAGCCATTCAGGAGATGCCTGCACCTAGGACTGAAAAAGAAGTTCGAGGATTCTTAGGTAGATTGAACTACATATCAAGGTTCATATCTCATCTCACTGCAACCTGTGAGCCCTTGTTCAAGTTGTTAAGAAAGGAACAAACGGTCAGGTGGAACAAAGATTGTCAGAAGGCTTTTGACAAGATCAAGGAGTACCTACAAAAACCTCTGATTCTTATGCCTCCAATTGAAGGAAGACCTCTAATAATGTACCTGACAATATTAGAAGGATCAATGGGGTGTGTGTTGGGCCAGCATGACGAGTCTGGTCAAAAAGAGTATGCAATATACTACCTAAGCAAAAAGTTTACCGACTATGAACAACATTATTCACTGCTCGAGAAAACTTGTTGTGCTTTAGCGTGGGTTGCTCGCCGACTAAGACAGTATATGTTGACTCACACTACCTTGTTGATTTCAAAAATGGACCCCGTCAAGTACATATTTGAGAAGCCATCACTTACCGGAAGGGTTGCAAGATGGCAAATGATTATGACAGAATATGACATTCAGTATACATCTCAAAAGGCCATCAAGGGCAGTGTACTGTCTAACTATCTAGCTGAGCAACCCATTGATGATTACCAGCCCATGAGATTTGACTTCCCTGATAAAGATATTATGTACTTAAAAGCGAAAGATCATGAAGAGCCTGTTCACACTGAAGGGCCTGACCCAGAAGAAGAATGGACAATGATGTTTGATGGGGCTGTCAATATGAATGGTCGTGGAGTTGGTGTCGTGCTCATTACACCTAAAGGAGTTCATATGCCTTTCTCGGCAAAACTCACTTTTGCCTGCACTAACAACGAAGCTGAATACGAAGCCTGTATCATGGGTCTTGAGGAAGCCATTGACCTCAAGATCAAGACATTGGATGTATTCATGGATTCAGCTTTGGTAATCAATCAGACCAACGGCAAATGGTACACTCATCAGGAGCATCTGATTCCCTACCGTGACTATACGAGGAGATTATTGACTTTCTTCACAACAGTCAAACTTGAGTACATCCCTCGAGACGAAAATCAGTTCGCATATGCTTTGGCTACCATTTCCTCCTTGATCAAGGTTCAAGCTTCCAATTACGTGCCTCGGATTTTGGTATCCAGACTGGACCGACCAGCATACATATTCTCCGTGGACATTGCTAAAGATGACAAGCCTTGGTTCCATGACATTAAAAGCTTCTTAGAGGATCAAACATACCCACCTGGGGCATCATCCAATGATAAGAAGACATTAAGAAGGCTGGCTGGTAGTTTCTTCCTTAATGCTGATGGTTCATTATACAAGCGAAACTTTGACATGGTACTGCTCAGATGTGTTGATAAGAAAGAAGCAGACTTGCTGATGCACGAGGTGCATGAAGGATCTTTCGGTACCCATGCTGGAGGACATGCAATGGCTAAGAAATTGTTAAGATCATGTTACTACTGGATCACAATGGATGCAGACTGTTGTGCCTTTTCCAGGAAATGCCACAAATGCCAGATCTACGCAGATAAAGTGCATGTTGTAACACGGTGGGAGAACTGACTTTAAGTAATGTTGCGGATAGCAAGAGTCGCCACCGACTTTTATTTTATCCAAAAGGAAAGGGTATAAAAGAACAGGAAAGACCTTAAGAGAATATTTTGGGTCCGGGGGGTAGGTTATGTAAAGGGAAGGTGTTAGCACCCTTTACATCCATGGTTATCCATGGGCTCTTAGTTACTTAGCTCACTTTAAATTGTTTTTTGAAATTGTAGTGTGTGAATAGAAAAATTTTCAGAATAGTTAATAATAATCCATGTACGGATGTGTAAAAACTTGTTTTTGAAAATTTGTTTGAAATTGTGAAGAGTTTGAAAAATTTTGAAGTGAGCAAGTACATAAGAGGAACCTACCCTAATGTTTAAAGTCTTTCTTATTCTTTATCCTTTAATTGGTAAGACTATCCCTACTATTAAGGAGTAGGTAGTCATTACCTTGGATGTAAAGGGACATGAGAGGGACATTCTGTTTTAAGAAGGCAACTGTGGGGTGTAATAAGCATACTGAAGGGACTATCATCATTATTCGAAGGGACTCGATTCGTAAAGGCAACCATAAGGGACTTGATGATTTTTCTTTTTAAAGGGACTTACTTTATACACCCCACTTGACCTTATTAGTAGGCAACTTGAGGGATAACCTTAGAAAGTGAGACGGCGATTAAAATCGACTTACGTGTGTGTGAGTGTTTATTTTAATTATCTTATTATTAAAATGATCTAAGTTAATTTTTAAATAAAATACATATTTGCACTCCCTAATTACTAACCATAGCAAAAATAATTAAATAATTAGAAAATTACATCCGGGAAGCAATTACAACATAACTATAATAAACAAATAAATAAATAGCAAAAATAAATAAAACATAAATAAATAAGCAATAAATAATAAAAAAATAGGGGTTAGTGATAAATAATAATATTGAATAATAAGCATAAAATTAGTAATAATAAAATAAAAGAGGTTAGTAAATAATAAAGATTAGTGAAATAATAATAATATATAAAATTAATAGAGCAAAATAAATAATATGGTTAATAACAATAATTAAATAAAATAGAATTAAATATTATAAACACAAAAATTGGATTTTAATAAAAATTTAAACATAATGTAATTATAAATTTTAGTTATTACAAATTTAATTCTTTTTAAACATATATTAACATTTATTTAAAAAAAAAAATTTACACATTATAAGAAGAAAATAGGTTTTAAATATCATATTTACAATATTAATCATATTTATAAAATTTAATTCTATTAATTATTATATTTATAAATTATTTTAAACCATATACAAAAATACAATTATTATAAATTAAATTGTTTCTAAACATTAAAAGAAAAATAATTTGGATTATAAATATATTTACAAATAAATTATAACATGTATAATAATAACTACATCACAAAATTAGAAAATAAACAATTTGGTTTTTTAATAGGCATTTAGAAAAATAAATTAGGATTTTGTTAGAAAAAATATTTTTAGGGTTTAACTTATAATATACATATATTTATAACTTAATCACAAAATAAAGAAAATAATTTAAGAACATTTATATATTTTTTGGAATTTTTTAGAAAAAATATTAACCATGCCTTATTATTATTATTTATTATTTAGAAAAAGACATATATACAAAAATTATATTTAATTTAAGATTATAATACATAAAACAAATAAAAGAAGAAAAAAAGTATGAAAAACTTACCTGACTGGGGTTTGAACCCAGGTCAGTCTGTTTCCCAGTAAGAAGAGCAACCATCAGGCCACTATGCACGCATGTGAAAGAGAGTGGAGACTAATTGCTTTTGTGCGTTACCAAACAAAATCAGGAAAAAATAATAGAAGCCAAAAGGCCTGGGGTGGGAATCGTACCCAGGACCTTCTGATTGCAAGCCTGCACGCGCTACCGCCTGGCTGGGAGAGCCTAACTGTTAGCTTGTTGGCAATGAATCATAATATATTAAATCTTCTTTTGTCCTGAAAAATAAAAACAAAAACAATGCACTGGCCAAGAATCGAACTGGTGTCCTCACAATATACACGCTTCAGTCTTACCACTAGGACAAACATGAGTTTGTGATATAAAACCATGTTTAATTCATAAAATATTATGCACAACATTTAAATCCTGGAAAACGCGCCAAGCCTTCATCTTCAACCTCCTATCCTTCGATTTTAGCTGCGAAATTCTTTGTGAATTTTCCTGCGAAAACAAACTTCCAGCAAAACCTACGAAAACCAAAGGCCAACAAAACCATACAATTTTACAAAATCAAACACAGCAACATGATCCAGGCATTCACACGATTAGTTCTATGTTTTTAGAATTGATTTATGTTTCTTAAATTAGAAATCCCTAAACCTAGGTCCAAACCCTAACTATGGCATCTTGTGAAATAGCCACGGTTCCTTGAGTTTTCCTGCCCAGAAACATTCTACAACACACAACAAACAACATTAGCCGAACAAAATTCATTTAAATGCAATGAATTGATGTAATCGAAAAAATATTTTCAAGCATGAACAAAGCTTCGGGTTTAGCAATATGGAGCACATGAGATGCATATGAGCAATGCTTTAGCTTTAGTGATGATCAATAAACATCTCTATGTTCTTACTTTGCCTTCAAATGCTCTGAATTTCAAAATCCGAATCTCACTTTTTTGCTTGAATTTTGAGTTTTGAAACTTACCTATGGGCTGCTGGAATCCGTGTCTGAGGCTAGGGTTATGATCAGCATATATAGGTGAATGATTCTAGGTTAAAACATTGATGGATCATGTGGAAGAATTGATTTAAAAAGATTGAAAAAGATGGTGCTTTGAATTTCAAATATTGGCTTATGAAGACTTGCTATTTTTGCATCATTCACATGATTTCCTTCTTTTTTAATTCTAATCACCAATTAAGACTTTCTAGAATCAATCACAAAAATAAATCTTCATTTTTAATATTTTATTTAAATTTAAAATGATTTTAAGTATAAAAAATCATAATAAATTAATTAAATAAAATAAAAATTATGAAAATATTATGGAAATTTCGTGCATGATGTTATTGTATGGGTTGGGTCATAATTTGGCCAGCCCATTTGGAGAAAATTGCTTTTAGGCCCTCATTTTCATCATAAACCATCACAAATTTTCCCAACTTTGCAAGGGCACATCTCCCTCAATTTTAAAGGTATGAGGGTGTTCTTGGACTTTTTGGAAAGCTTGAAGAGTCCTCTAAACAACCCCATTGGTTTCAGGTCCATATCATTTACCAATCTCAAGTTATGCCCTTTTGAAGTTGTTGACTTTTTGTTGACTTTTGAAATGACCTATAATGTCTTAGATCATATCTTTCAAATGAAGCATTTTTGGGCTTAACTTTAAACATCAAAGTTGTAGAGAATTCAATTTCCTTCAAAATGAGCTTTGGATGGAGACTTGGTGATTAAGTATGTGAAAGTTATGGCTGGTCAAAGTTCAGTTGACTTTTACTGAGGAAACCCTAATTTAGAAACTCCTGATTATTGATGATCTGGAATCTCCTTGATGAATCATGATCAACCCTTGATCAAATGATGAATTTTAATTCATATAATTGATGTTGGCAAAAAAAATCATGAAGTTTGACTTTGGTTTGACCACAGTTGACCTCAGTTTGACTTTTTAACTGCATTGACTGGTTTTGACTTATCTGATCATCTGACTGAGTAAACTTTTGAGAAAAGTCTTGAAACTTGTCATGGGAGTTCTTATACACATATAAGATGTTATGAAGCTCACTTTAAGTCTTGGAAGTCTATTTAGCCTGATTAAAGTCAAAACCCTAGTTTTGGATGCACTGCTTAGGAGGTGCATTGTCTGAGGGAATTGTCAACTTCTTTGACCAATTGTGAACTTTGTGAACCTTGTGAATCTTCATAAAATGTCTTGTGAACCTCATGGGAGGTATTGTGAAGCTTGTGAACCTTGTGAACCTCATGAAGTGACTTTGTAGACCTCATGAACCTCAGGAGAGCTTTGTAATCATTGTGAATCTTGTGAACCTTGTGAACCTTCAAGAAGTAACTTGTAGACTTCATGAACCTCATGAAAGGTCTTATAGATGTTGAGAAGCTTGTGAACCTTGTGAACCTTCATAAAGTAACTTTTAGACTTCATGAACTTCAAGAAAGGAATTGAAAGCATTATGGAACTTGTGAACCTTGTGAACCTTCAAGAAGTAACTTGTAGACTTCATGAACCTCATGAAAGGTCTTGTAAATGTTGAGAAACTTGTGAACCTTGTGAACCTTCATAAAGTAACTTGTAGACTTCATGAACCTCATGAAAGGTCTTGAAAGCATTGGGAAGCTTGTGAACCTTGTGAACCTTCTTAGAACACAAAGTCTTGTATTGTGAGGGCAAATTTTGGGGTGCAACAGCTGCCCCTGTTCAATTTTTTGAAACCTGAGGGGTTAGATTGGTATATGTGCCAGTCGTGACCTGGAAGGTTGAAGGGGATTGAACACAAAAGCCCAAAAATTTGCACTCACCAGTGCATAGAGTGATACAGATGGCTAGTTGAATATGCTTGAGTGGGCTTAAAGATGCCACTAGGGGAAAGTTCTTCAGATATATTTCTTGGAAGATAAAGCAATCCAAAATATGGAGGTATAATGAAAGCTGTCAGGAGTCTGGAACAGTCCTGAGATATTGATGATATGTTTTCAGAATACTGGAGTGATCCTGATGTAACAGCATGTCTTCATGAGGATAGAGCAATCAATAATGATAACCCTAGAGCAGTCTTGAAGTAATAATATGGCTTCAGGAGGATAGAGCAATCAATAGCTCTAAAGCAGTCTTGAAATAGTAATATGATTTCAGGAGGATAGAGCAATCAATAGCTCTAAAGCAGTCTTGAAATAATAAGATGGCTTCAGGAGGATAGAGCAATCAATAGCTCTAAAGCAGTCTTGAAGTAATGATTTCAGGAGGATAGAGCCATCAATAATGATAACTCTAAAGCAGTCTTGAAGTAATGATTTCAGGAGGATAGAGCCGTCAATAATGATAACTCTAAAGCAGTCTTGAAGTAATGGTTTCAGGAGGATAGAGCCATCAATAATGATAACTCTAAAGCAGTCTTGAAGTAATGATTTCAGGAGGATAGAGCCATCAATAATGATAACTCTAAAGCAGTCTTGAAATAATAATGTGATTTCAGGAGGATAGAGCAATCAATAATGATAACTCTAAAGCAGTCTTGAAGTCGTGAGAAGTTATCAGGAGGATAAAGCAACCCTGAGGTGACGATAAAGCAGTCCCAAAGTAACAAGAAGCTTATCAGGAGGATAAAGTAACCCTGAGGTGACAATAAAGCAGTCCCGAAGTAACAAGAAGCTTATCAGGAGGATAAAGTAACCCTGAGGTGACAATAAAGCAGTCCCGAAGATCATAAGTTTGTTTGTTGGATAATTAACCTGAAAACAAGGCAGCATTTTGTATAATAACATTAGTTTATGCTTTATGTATGCATGTATGATATGATGCACTTAGGTAATGTACTATATGTCTATGGATATATATGCTATAGTATGATGTAAATGATGTATGTATGATATGATACTGCCGGGAGCGTATGGATATCTTCGTATAACAACTGCTGGCCAGGGAAAATAAATCCCGATTTGTTGTTGAAGAATATATAACCCTCTGTCTGCTGGGGATAATAAGGTATAGATATAACCTCCCGTTGTTGGGGATGGCAAGGTATATATAACCTCCCGTTGTTGGGGATAGTAGGGTATATATAACCTTCGTCTTCGTTTGATAGTAGGATAAGTATAACATCCCGTCTTCGTTCGTCGTACCCTTATTGGAAAGTAAATTCCTGAATATCCGTATGAGGATAAAAGAGATGGATATAAATTCCAGGGGAGATAAGACTTTATGAAGATGGATTCGTCCTACTGAGAGTTTGTAACTGTCTTGTAAAGGTGAACCGGCGAAGCTTCGTTGAAATCCTTCCTTCGTTCGTCCTTAGTAAATACTATTACTGCATTTTCATGCATTTCTGGTAAACATCAATCATATTAAAAGGCATACATGCATTTTTGGTAAACATTAATCATATTCAAAAGCATACATACATTCAAACACAACCAACGAACGTTTCGCTTATGTAAATAGGGTAAAAGTAAATCTGGATTCAAAAGATGGAATTTATTTATATCAAGAAGTGACCCATACACGGGTAAGTTTGTACAAGGAAACATAAATCCTAGTAAGAGGATTTTGCCATAAAATTTTACAAAATAAAGAAAATCAGCTATGTGGGAAACAGTCCTATTGAGTTTCAATCCTACTATTGCCCTTCAAGTATCTCATCTTCTTGCTGTTGAGACGGAAATGATTGGATTGAGCTTTATCTGTTCGAGCTTGAGTAAGTAGTACAACTGGTTGCAGTTTCATGGGTGATCCAAACGAGACATAGTCATACGCTTTAATCCCTAATTTTTGCCTGGATTGCCCTTTCAGGTTTTCAATCCACCGGGATACCCTTTTTTGCCCAAGCCGCCTTTTCAGGTTTTCGACTTGCCGGGTGTACATATTTTATATATATATCCCTAATTTTTGCCCAAACCCTTTTGGTTTGCCGGGATGCCCTTACTTTTGCCTAGGCCTGTCAACCTAGCGGGTCTCTTTTTATGCGTAGTATTTTTTAACTATGTCTGCGTTTACAGGCTGTGGGAAGTCTTCACCATCCATTGTAGTCAGTATCATGGCACCTCCCGAGAACACTGTCTTGACTACAAATGGTCCTTCATATGTTGGAGTCCACTTGCCCCTAGGATCACCCTGTGGTAATATAATACGCTTGATTACCAAGTCACCAGCCTGATATACCTTTGGCTTAACCTTCTTGTTAAAAGCTTTGATCATTCGTTTTTGGTACATCTGGCCATGACAAACTGCTGCTAACCTCTTCTCATCAATCAAATTTATCTGGTCCAGTCGAGTCTGAATCCACTCATCTTCATCCAAGCCTGCATCCTTCATAATTCTTAAGGAGGGAATCTGAACTTCAATGGGCAGAACTGCTTCCATACCATAGACTAAGGAGAATGGGGTTGCCCCTGTTGAAGTACGTATTGTGGTACGATAACCATGAAGAGCAAATGGTAACATCTCATGCCAATCCTTGTAAGTAACAGTCATCTTCTGTACAATCTTCTTAATGTTTTTATTAGCAGCTTCAACTGCCCCATTCATCTTTGGACGATACGGAGAAGAGTTGTGATGCTTAATCTTGAACTGCGTGCAGAGGTCAGTAATCATAGTGTTGTTCAGATTAGAACCATTGTCAGTGATAATCCTTTCAGGGATGCCATACCTACATATGAGATTATTCTTAATGAACCGAGCCACAACATTCTTGGTAACAGATGCAAATGAAGCTGCCTCCACCCACTTTGTAAAGTAATCAATAGCAACCAGGATGAAACGATGCCCATTAGAAGCAGTAGGCTTGATCTCACCAATCATATCAATGCCCCACATGGCAAAGGGCCAAGGAGCAGTCAACACATTCAATGGTGATGGAGGTACATGAACTTTATCAGCATAGATTTGACATTTGTGACATGTTCTGGAGTGTTGATAGCAATCAGCTTCCATGGTAGACCAATAGTAACCTGCTCTCAAAATCTTCTTTGCCATAGTATGACCACTAGAATGAGTGCCAAAGGTCCCATCATGCATCTCTTCCATAATCTCAGTTGCTTCCTTCTTATCCACACAACGAAGCATAGTTGAATCATGATTACGCTTGTACAGAATCCCATTACTCAAAAAGAACTTAGCAGCAAACCTCTTCAGGAACTTCCTATCTTTGACAGATGCCCCTTCAGGGAACTCCTGAGCTTCAAGATATCTTTTCACTTCATGGAACCAAGGCTTCTCCTCTGCCCCTTCAGTGTCAATCTCATTGCAGTATGCAGGCTTCTCAAATCTATCAATAGTAACCTTGGGAGCTTTATCATCCCAGCTAATCTCAAACATAGATGCCATGGTGGCCAAAGCATCTGCCAACTGATTTTCTCTCCGTGGAATGTGCTCAAAGGTAATCTCTTTGAAATGCGGGATCAAAGACAACACATGCTCTCTGTAAGGAATGAGGTTATCATGCTTGGTATCCCAATCTCCTTTAATCTGACTTACTACCAGGGCTGAATCTCCATACACATCAAGGAACTGAATTTGCATATCAATAGCAGCTTTAATACCCAGGATACATGCCTCATACTCAGCCATGTTATTGGTGCAATAGAAACAAAGTCTGGCAGTAATCGGGGTATGACAACCTTCAGGGGAACTAATCACAACACCAACACCATTACCAAGTGCATTAGAGGCACCATCAAAAACCATAGTCCATCGGGATCCTTGGTCAGGTCCGTCATATTGTCCAGGTTCTTTGGTAATAATCATAATGTCTTCATCAGGAAACTCAAAATTCATTGACTGATAATCATCCACTGCTTGATGAGCCAAATGATCAGCAACAACACTTCCTTTAATGGCCTTCTGAGTAGTATACTGTATGTCATATTCCGTCAAGATCATTTGCCATCTTGCAATTCTTCCAGAGAGAGCAGGTTTCTCAAATATGTACTTGATTGGATCCATTTTTGAAATCAACAAGGTAGTATGGGTCAACATATACTGTCTTAGTCGGCGAGCAGCCCATGCCAAAGCGCAGCAAGTTTTCTCGAGCAGTGAGTATCTTGTTTCACAGTCGGTAAACTTTTTGCTAAGGTAGTATATTGCCTGCTCTTTTCGACCAGACTCGTCATGTTGCCCCAACACACACCCCATTGAGTTGTCTAACACTGTTAAGTACATGATCAAGGGTCTTCCATCAACTGGTGGCATCAAAATTGGTGGTTCTAGCAGGTATCTCTTGATTTCATCAAAGGCAGTCTGGCACTCATCATTCCATTCCATCACCTGATCTTTCTTCAACAACTTGAAGATTGGCTCACAGATGGTAGTTAATTGGGAAATAAATCTTGCAATGTAGTTCAATCGTCCCAAGAAACCTCTAACCTCTTTCTCAGTACGGGGAGCTGGCATCTCTCGTATAGCTTTCACTTTTGCAGGATCCACTTCAATACCTTTTCCACTGACAATGAAACCCAGAAGTTTACCAGATCTAACTCCAAAAGTACACTTGTTTGGATTTAATCTCAACTTGTATTTCTTCAACCTCTCAAACAACTTGTGCAGATGATCAAGATGTTGCTCTTCATTCTGAGATCTGGCTATCATATCGTCTACATATACCTCTATCTCATGATGAATCATATCATGAAACAAAGCCACCATAGCACGCTGATATGTTGCCCGTGCATTCTTCAAACCAAATGGCATCACTTTATAGCAAAAGGTGCCCCACTGTGTCACAAATGTTGTCTTCTCCATATCTTTAGGTGCCATCTTGATTTGATTGTAACCAGAGAAACCATCCATAAAAGAGAATACCTTATGTTGAGCGGTGTTGTCTACCAGAATATCAATATGAGGAAGTGGAAAGTCATCTTTGGGGCTAGCCTTGTTCAAATCTCTGTAGTCTACACACATACGTACCTTACCATCTTTCTTAGGAACTGGTACCACATTTGCAACCCACTGAGGATAAGAAGTCACTGCTAAGAACCCTGCATTGAACTGTTTCATTACCTCTGCCTTGATCTTTTCTGACATTTCAGGACGCATACGACGAACCTTCTGCTTTTTTGGACGACAATCTTCTTTCACTGGTAACCGGTGAACCACAATGTCTGTATCCAACCCTGGCATATCTTCATAAGACCAAGCAAAAATCTCCACATAGTCACGTAACATCTGAATCAACCTGTTCTTGACACTGTCTTCTAAATCAGCCCCTATTTTGACCTCTTTTCTGTTTTCTTCAGTTCCCAGATTCACAACTTCGACTGGCTCTTCATGTGGCTGTATAGCTTTCTCTTCTTGTTGTAACAACCTAGCAAGCTCTACAGGTATTTCACAATCGTCCTCATTTCCGTCTTCAGTTTGATAGATCGGATTCTCGAAATTATAATTGGCAATAGTAGAACTGTTATCAACAGGATCCAGAGTGGATGAGGATCTGCATTTAGTGATGTGGGTGTGTGTAAGAACACATAGCTGATAAAACGAAAATAAAAGAAAATAAAGACAAGGAACACAATATTTACGAAAACGAAACGTCCACTGATTTTATTGAATGAAGTATGCAAATGAAATGACAACCCGTAACAAGCACACCATTGTGCCCCGGGTAAGGCACATGGCTTGAAAGTTCAATTGTTCAGAAATTACAAACTTAAAACATAACACAGTAATAGTATTTACTCCTGACTATAGGAAATAGGGATAACATCTTCAGCTTTCCAATTATTGAGTCCAGCACCCACAGTAGGAAAAATCCATGCATCCAAGTTGTAGTCTTCATCTTGACCTCCCACAGCATTAATCTGGTCCTTCACAACCCCTTGATTAGTGATACGGGCAGCACGAGCACGACGAACAGCCTTCTGGGACTCTGCAGTGAAACCCAAACCAAACTTGTCAGACTTGTATGGGATATCAGGAAGCTGACCCCAAATAGTACAACCACCTTCATCCACCACAGCTCTAGCATCATTGAGGGAAGCCATTGCCATTGTTGGTGGTTTTCTGGTGACCACAGGAACTTTCTTCACAACAGGAGGAGCTACATAATCATTAACAACCCAGGGAACCACTTCAAATGTCTGACACGGAGTCTCAATGTATTCACCTTCCATTTCCAGATACTTGAAGGTATTGACATGGCTGACAAAGTATTCTTCTTCTCCATAGACAGTAACAACCTTTCCATTCACCGGATATCTCAACTTTTGGTGCAATGTAGAGGTCACAGCACCTGCCCCATGGATCCAGGGACGACCAAGCAGACAAGAGTACGAAGGACGAATATCCATCACATAAAATGTAGCAGTAAACACTTGAGAACCAACTTGGATTGGAAGATCAATTTCCCCATGTACCACTCTTCTAGAACCATCAAAAGCCTTCACCACAATATTACTGGGCTTTAGCACAGCATCCCCAGGACTCAGCTTGTTCAAGACTTCCTTAGGCAACACATTCAAAGAGGAACCATTGTCTATCAGCACATGAGACAGGGTAGTGCCCCTGCATTCAATTGAAATATGCAAGGCCCTGTTATGATCCCTCTTGGCAGGGGTCAAGTCAGCATCAGAAAATCCTAACCCATTGTCATAGGTCAGGTGGGCAACACAGTTTTCAAATTGGTCAACAGAAATTGCACTGGGTACATGAGCCATCTTCAGAAACTTGATCAATGACTTGGCATGAGCCTCAGAACATAATAACAGGGAGAGCATAGAAATCTTCGAGGGAGTATGCCCCAACTGATCAACAATGTCATAATCACTCTTGCGAATGATTTTCAATACTTCTTCCATCTGCTTAGAGAGATCATCAGCAGCTGGCACATCAGTAGATACAGGCTCAATAACAGGACCTTTGCCCCGAGCATCAGTGGTGGAAGTAGCAGCAGGAGTAACTGCATTCTTAGAAGCAACTGGAGGAGAGAAGACTCTTCCACTACGAGTGATCTTGCTAGATCCAGCAATATTGTCAATGTCAACAGGTACATCAGCTACAGGCTCTTGCTTAACACCATGGATGTAAACATCAGACCCATAGTGCCAAGGCACAGCTTTGTCAGATGTATAAGGAATAGGACCAGGAGTGGTAATGATCAGAGGAGCCACTCTGGCTTCAGCAACAACTTTCACAGGACCTTCAGCAGTAATCTTGATTGGGCCCTGATGAGTGATTTTAATAGGACTTTTTGAAGTGATTCTTAGTGGTACTTTGTCAACCATATCAACCTCTTCAATCTTCCTACCTTGAGTCAGATGATCCACCATGCTTTCTACAGAAGATGGCCTCCTTTCAAATACAATGGTGTAATTATCCATGAGACGCTGAATTCCATCCTTCAACCTGAAGCACTTCTCTGGATTATACTCACAATAAACACAATCTTCACGACAACCCGGAAAGAACCCAGCTTGCACTAACTTCTTTCTGATGACAGACAATGGTGTGGTCAACTCTGCAACTGAATAGACATGTAGGTCTTCATCAATGGCATTGACAGTCTTCTCGTGATTTGGCATTGGAGCTGTAATCACATTTGGAGTACCTGGTGGATCAAACTCAATCTCTCCAGCATCGATCATATCTTGAATTTTGTTCTTCAAGACCCAGCAGTTATTAGTATCATGTCCTGGACAGTTTGAATGATATGCGCATCGTGCATTGGGATTGTACTTGGGAGAGGTAACATTGGGATTCTGAGGAGCCTCCCTCAGGGTAATAAGTTCAGCCTTTAACAAGTGTTGCAATGCCTGAGCCATTGACATGTTGATCTTCGTGAACTGTCTTCTAGCCCTCTGTTGGTTGCCCTGAGGCTGCTCTGTTGTTGCAGGAGTTGGATTTGAAATATGAACTGCACTAACAGACTGATGCCTTCTGTTACGATCAGGTTGACCATAAACAACATTGGATTCCTTCTTCCCAGTGGGAGGCTTCTTTGCAGCACCTGATGAAGAAGTGCCCACTTGGATCTTTCCACTCTTGATACCATTTTCTACCCGCTCTCCTGTCATGATCAACTCAGTGAAGCCAGATGATGAGCTTCCAATGAGATGACTGTAAAACGGACCATTCAGCGTACACATGAACATATCAACCAATTCTCTGTCAGTTAAAGGGGGTTGAACTCTTCCAGCTAAATCTCTCCACTTCTGAGCATACTCCTTAAAACTTTCTTTGGCACCCATAGACATGCTCTGAAGCTGCATGCGAGTGGGGGCTAAGTCAGCATTGTATTGGTACTGCTTATAGAAAGCTTCAGCAAGATCATTCCAGTCTCTGATGTTGACACTCTCCAACTGATAATACCACTCCAGCTGAGCTCCAGATAAGCTCTCTTGAAAAAAGTGGATCCACAACTTCTTGTCAGCAGTGTGGGGTTGGATCCTTCTGACATAAGACCTCAAATGCAGCTTGGGACAGGAGACCCCATCATAAACAACAAAGGTAGGAACCTTGAAACCAATGGGTATCACAACCCCAGATATCAAACTCAAATCCTCAAAATCCAGCCCAGATGACTTCTGCAACTCCATAGCATCCATCCTATCCACCAGCATCTTGAATTTGTCTTCATTAGACTCATGGTAGTAATTAGCCTCAGAATCAGAGTCCCCCATTGAATGGTGGAGACTGCCTACCTCTTGCTCAGATTCTTCAGATTCATAGTCTTCAGTTGGTTCCTTGGTCTTGGCAAGACCTTTGAACCTTCTTCCCATGTTGATCAACCCAGCAGACCTTCTAGCCTTCTTAGTCTTCTTGGCCAGTAGTGTCTTCAATTCATCCTGCCCCTTGGATAGGTTCAGGATCAGCTCTTGGAACTGTGCATTCTGTGCCTGAAGATCCTTAACTGATTGTTCAAGAGCCATTGCTGAAATAAACAGCGAGAAGATGAGAAACCTGTGCACAATTATAAACCTGTGATGCAATGAAATGATATGGTAATGCATATGCAATGTTTTCAAGGACCGCAGGATTTAAATTTGCTTAGACAAACAAGAAAGTAACTTTTTATTAGTAATAACTTGTTTTGCCTTTTAGGCTTACATCAATGAAATGAAATAAAATAAGTACAAAAGATGGGGTTTTAAGTCTCCCATGGACGTTTCCTCTTTATGTTGAGGTATGAATTGAGGTTTCGTTCCTCATGAAGTTGCTTTGTTAGCTCTAGGATTCTTGCTTGGCTTGCTTTGTAATGAGCCTCGAAAGTATCCCTTTGCTCCTTCAGTTGGATCCATGATCTCTGCAAGTCTTCCTTATCAGTAGGCATGTCTGGGTGAAGGATGGTGTAAGATGTGTCTCCTTCAGCAACAGGTTCCATGGTAACTGGTAGGACGGCAGGATATGGCATCATGAGAGTCTGAACACGAGATCGTACCCATCTGAGATAAGCCTCCATAGGAATAGTGTACTTAGGCTCCAGTGTCTTGCTGTCAATCCTGTTTACCTTTCCCCAAGCTCGTATGAATCTCTGACGGTAACCCTGAAGATCGTTGTCGTAATCAAACACAATGCCCTGAATCAACATGTCATGTGGGCCATCGCTCCGAGCGTAACCAAACTGTCGTAAAGCTAGAGAGGGGTTGTAGGTGATGCCTCCTCTTATGCCTAGAAGTGGCACATTAGGAAACTCCCCACAACGGTCAATGATGGTGACATTCTCCATAGATCTGGAGCACCAATGGATGTCTGAGTGAGAAAGTGACATGATCCTCTTGGACCATCTGAACCCTTGCTCATTCTTCATTACTGAGCGAGGAAGGTGAGAAATAAACCACCTAGAAAGCAAAGGTATGCAGCACATCAAAGTTCCTCTTGCCTTTGTAGTACGGGTGTGAAGAGAATGCAGGATGTCTCCAAGCAATGTAGGCACTGGATTGTGACTCAGGAAAATGTTGATGGCATGAACATCTATGAACTGATCTGGATTGGGGAACAATACTAAGCCATATATCAGCAAGGCTAAGATCTCCTCAAAAGCATCATAGCTCATGGCCTTCAAGAACATTTGAGCTTTATCCATTAATACCTTGGCAAGAATACCCTTGACTCCGCTTCTCGTCTCTAGAACAATATCAGATTTCTTCAGATGTAGAGCTGCAGCAATAACCTCTGGTTTAAGCTCCTTCTCCAAGCCTGTGAAGGGTCTTTGATCAAGAACAGGTATGCTCAGAAGTTTAGAGAACTCCTCCATGGTAGGAACCAGCTGATAGTCGGGGAATGTAAAGTAGTGGTGCTTAGGGTCAAAGAACTGAAACAGCACACTCATCATGTCTTCATTGAACCCTGAAGTAACTAGATCCAAAAGGTGACCATGTCTCTTGATGAACTGGGAGTGATCAGACACTTGAGAAACCAACTCTTTAAGCTTGGGAGGTATCCCCACAAAGTTGATCCTTATGGTGTTCCTACGAGTAGAAGCCATGACCTGCAACAAAGAACAAAGATAAATCCTTTGGTCCTTGAAATGGTTAGTGAAAATGCTATGCTCATGATGCATGATGATGTCATGATGTTATGCTCAATCAAAGACATGTGGCACACACAAACAAGTCACACCATAGCCCTAGGTTTAAAGGCTTGCATGAGGTTTAAGGTAAGTACCCTCCCCTGAAGTTAGATGGTTCATCCTGTCCTACAAAAGTAACCAGGTTCTAAGGGATCTCAATATCATTGATCCTTCACAAGGGTGGTTGTTCATAAGGCAACTTACTTGCCAACCAAAACCCTCCAAGTTTAAGATCTCAATGAGTGTAGTATCGAGTGTCAACCAACTTCAGTCTGCACCAAAGCCGGTTACCTCACTACTTTCTAAAGGCCAAGATGAGTTAACTAGGGTTCTAAAAGTTAGTTAGTGCATTGACAACATATGGCAGCCTCATATTATCCTCAACTTGACTTAAGGAACATAAGCACCAACCAAGAAGTCGCACTAACTATGGCCACCAGATCAACCGTATCGATATACGTCGTACAGTTTCCTTGGTCTATTGCCATTTACCTAAGGTACACTAGATCCGGGTTAGGACCTTTCACACATAAAGCACCCAGCAAGTAAAGTAAAGCAAACAAATCAAACAATATTAAAGTGATCTTAATTCCTAAGGGTACCCCTCTTAAATTAATATCCCCAGCAGAGTCGCCAGTTCTGTAACACGGTGGGAGAACTGACTTTAAGTAATGTTGCGGATAGCAAGAGTCGCCACCGACTTTTATTTTATCCAAAAGGAAAGGGTATAAAAGAACAGGAAAGACCTTAAGAGAATATTTTGGGTCCGGGGGGTAGGTTATGTAAAGGGAAGGTGTTAGCACCCTTTACATCCATGGTTATCCATGGGCTCTTAGTTACTTAGCTCACTTTAAATTGTTTTTTGAAATTGTAGTGTGTGAATAGAAAAATTTTCAGAATAGTTAATAATAATCCATGTACGGATGTGTAAAAACTTGTTTTTGAAAATTTGTTTGAAATTGTGAAGAGTTTGAAAAATTTTGAAGTGAGCAAGTACATAAGAGGAACCTACCCTAATGTTTAAAGTCTTTCTTATTCTTTATCCTTTAATTGGTAAGACTATCCCTACTATTAAGGAGTAGGTAGTCATTACCTTGGATGTAAAGGGACATGAGAGGGACATTCTGTTTTAAGAAGGCAACTGTGGGGTGTAATAAGCATACTGAAGGGACTATCATCATTATTCGAAGGGACTCGATTCGTAAAGGCAACCATAAGGGACTTGATGATTTTTCTTTTTAAAGGGACTTACTTTATACACCCCACTTGACCTTATTAGTAGGCAACTTGAGGGATAACCTTAGAAAGTGAGACGGCGATTAAAATCGACTTACGTGTGTGTGAGTGTTTATTTTAATTATCTTATTATTAAAATGATCTAAGTTAATTTTTAAATAAAATACATATTTGCACTCCCTAATTACTAACCATAGCAAAAATAATTAAATAATTAGAAAATTACATCCGGGAAGCAATTACAACATAACTATAATAAACAAATAAATAAATAGCAAAAATAAATAAAACATAAATAAATAAGCAATAAATAATAAAAAATAGGGGTTAGTGATAAATAATAATATTGAATAATAAGCATAAAATTAGTAATAATAAAATAAAAGAGGTTAGTAAATAATAAAGATTAGTGAAATAATAATAATATATAAAATTAATAGAGCAAAATAAATAATATGGTTAATAACAATAATTAAATAAAATAGAATTAAATATTATAAACACAAAAATTGGATTTTAATAAAAATTTAAACATAATGTAATTATAAATTTTAGTTATTACAAATTTAATTCTTTTTAAACATATATTAACATTTATTTTTAAAAAAAAATTTACACATTATAAGAAGAAAATAGCTTTTAAATATCATATTTACAATATTAATCATATTTATAAAATTTAATTCTATTAATTATTATATTTATAAATTATTTTAAACCATATACAAAAATACAATTATTATAAATTAAATTGTTTCTAAACATTAAAAGAAAAATAATTTGGATTATAAATATATTTACAAATAAATTATAACATGTATAATAATAACTACATCACAAAATTAGAAAATAAACAATTTGGTTTTTTAATAGGCATTTAGAAAAATAAATTAGGATTTTGTTAGAAAAAATATTTTTAGGGTTTAACTTATAATATACATATATTTATAACTTAATCACAAAATAAAGAAAATAATTTAAGAACATTTATATATTTTTTGGAATTTTTTAGAAAAAATATTAACCATGCCTTATTATTATTATTTATTATTTAGAAAAAGACATATATACAAAAATTATATTTAATTTAAGATTATAATACATAAAACAAATAAAAGAAGAAAAAAAGTATGAAAAACTTACCTGACTGGGGTTTGAACCCAGGTCAGTCTGTTTCCCAGTAAGAAGAGCAACCATCAGGCCACTATGCACGCAAGTGAAAGAGAGTGGAGACTAATTGCTTTTGTGCGTTACCAAACAAAATCAGGAAAAAATAATAGAAGCCAAAAGGCCTGGGGTGGGAATCGTACCCAGGACCTTCTGATTGCAAGCCTGCACGCGCTACCGCCTGGCTGGGAGAGCCTAACTGTTAGCTTGTTGGCAATGAATCATAATATATTAAATCTTCTTTTGTCCTGAAAAATAAAAACAAAAACAATGCACTGGCCAAGAATCGAACTGGTGTCCTCACAATATACACGCTTCAGTCTTACCACTAGGACAAACATGAGTTTGTGATATAAAACCATGTTTAATTCATAAAATATTATGCACAACATTTAAATCCTGGAAAACGCGCCAAGCCTTCATCTTCAACCTCCTATCCTTCGATTTTAGCTGCGAAATTCTTTGTGAATTTTCCTGCGAAAACAAACTTCCAGCAAAACCTACGAAAACCAAAGGCCAACAAAACCATACAATTTTACAAAATCAAACACAGCAACATGATCCAGGCATTCACACGATTAGTTCTATGTTTTTAGAATTGATTTATGTTTCTTAAATTAGAAATCCCTAAACCTAGGTCCAAACCCTAACTATGGCATCTTGTGAATTAGCCACGGTTCCTTGAGTTTTCCTGCCCAGAAACATTCTACAACACACAACAAACAACATTAGCCGAACAAAATTCATTTAAATGCAATGAATTGATGTAATCGAAAAAATATTTTCAAGCATGAACAAAGCTTCGGGTTTAGCAATATGGAGCACATGAGATGCATATGAGCAATGCTTTAGCTTTAGTGATGATCAATAAACATCTCTATGTTCTTACTTTGCCTTCAAATGCTCTGAATTTCAAAATCCGAATCTCACTTTTTTGCTTGAATTTTGAGTTTTGAAACTTACCTATGGGCTGCTGGAATCCGTGTCTGAGGCTAGGGTTATGATCAGCATATATAGGTGAATGATTCTAGGTTAAAACATTGATGGATCATGTGGAAGAATTGATTTAAAAAGATTGAAAAAGATGGTGCTTTGAATTTCAAATATTGGCTTATGAAGACTTGCTATTTTTGCATCATTCACATGATTTCCTTCTTTTTTAATTCTAATCACCAATTAAGACTTTCTAGAATCAATCACAAAAATAAATCTTCATTTTTAATATTTTATTTAAATTTAAAATGATTTTAAGTATAAAAAATCATAATAAATTAATTAAATAAAATAAAAATTATGAAAATATTATGGAAATTTCGTGCATGATGTTATTGTATGGGTTGAACCTCATGAAGTGACTTTGTAGACCTCATGAACCTCAGGAGAGCTTTGTAATCATTGTGAATCTTGTGAACCTTGTGAACCTTCAAGAAGTAACTTGTAGACTTCATGAACCTCATGAAAGGTCTTGTAGATGTTGAGAAGCTTGTGAACCTTGTGAACCTTCATAAAGTAACTTGTAGACTTCATGAACTTCAAGAAAGGCATTGAAAGCATTATGGAACTTGTGAACCTTGTGAACCTTCAAGAAGTAACTTGTAGACTTCATGAACCTCATGAAAGGTCTTGTAAATGTTGAGAAGCTTGTGAACCTTGTGAACCTTCATAAAGTAACTTGTAGACTTCATGAACCTCATGAAAGGTCTTGAAAGCATTGGGAAGCTTGTGAACCTTGTGAACCTTCTTAGAACACAAAGTCTTGTATTGTGAGGGCAAATTTTGGGGTGCAACACATTTGCCTCCAAATCCTTTGAACGTGATGTCTTCACCTTGGCCCTTTGCCATGTGGGGCATTGACATGATTGGAAAGATCGAACCGACTGCTTCAAATGGCTACAGATTTATCCTGGTGGCCATTGATTATTTCACCAAATGGGTTGAAGCAGCCTCGTATGCAAACGTCACCAGACAAGTGGTAGCCAGATTTTTGAAAAGAGACATCATCTGTCGATATGGAGTTCCCGAGCGAATCATTACTGATAATGGTTCCAATTTAAACAACAAAATGATGGTAGAACTGTGTCGGGACTTCAAAATCCAGCATCACAACTCTTCTCCTTACAGGCCAAAGATGAATGGCGTTGTTGAGGCAGCTAACAAAAACATCAAGAAGATTGTGCAGAAGATGGTGGTTACTTACAAAGACTAGCATGAAATGTTACCATTTGCCTTGCATGGATGCCGAACCTCAATCAGAACATCCACTGGGGCAACACCTTATCAGCTTGTGTATGGTATGGAGGCATTCCTACCTGTTGAAGTTGAGCTACCCTCCTTAAAGGTACTGATGGATGTGAAGCTGAATAAAGCAAAATGGGTCCAATCTTGGTACAATCAACTGAATCTGATCGAAGAAAAGAGGTTAGCAGCTATTTGTCATGGGCAGTTATATCAGAAAAGAATGAAGAAAGCCTTCGATCAGAAAGTCAGGCTTCGGGAATACCAAGTGGGAGATCTTGTGTTGAAAAGACTTCTTCCTCCTCATACATACCACAGGGGCAAGTGGACTCCAAACTACGATGGTCCATTCATAGTAAACAAGGTCTTCTCTGGTGGAACACTGATGCTCACTACTATGGACGGTGAAGATTTCTTATCCCCTGTGAATTCAGATGCAATTAAAAAATACTTCGCATAAAATGACCCGTTGGACATGAAAACAAAATTTAAGTCCAAACAAAAATAGGGCATCCCGGCGAGTCAAAAACAAAATAAAAGACTCGGGTAAAAATAAGGGAAAATTAAAAAATGTGTACACCCGCTGAGTTGAAAAGCCGCATTGGACAGCTCAGGCAAAAATGGGTATCCCGGTGGATCAAAAACCCGGAAGGGCGATCCACGCAAAATCAGGGAATAAGCGAACAACTGCATTCGGAATTCGTCTGTATCACTCACAACACGACAAGCTTCGAAAGGATAAAGCATCAGTCAGAATCAATCTTCTTTAGAAAACAAGATGAGAAGAACGTCAATGTCATACAGGTCATAGCAAAGGAAGTTCACCGGAGCGTCGTCAACATTACCAACACTTTTACTTTTCTCAATTTATAGCAATCTCCTCATTCCAGGGGATTTGTTTCTTTGACTGTATTTTCCAATTCAGGGCACCCAGATTAATAAAATCAGAATTTTCAGTCACATCTCTTTTTATACATTTTTGTTTCGTTTGCAAAATGTCCAATATTCTTGATACGATACTTGCATAAAACAAATGAGCCATCTTTAATAAATTCTTGCAGGAAATATATTACTTTCAGGAAGGTCTAACTCCTATGACGGAATCCAGTAAGGGATACCTCGGGATACTTGTGCGTATCTTTTGTCTTAACAGATTGCAGGTATTCAATACGTAACATGGGGCATATCAAGCATCGCGTCCCAAGCATGCTACTTCCCGGAAGTTTCCTCCTCCCCAAGCAGGATCTCCCGAGCAATATCTGCAATACTTTTCCCAAGCGGTGTTGCCTAAGCCTCCTCATCCCCAACACAAGTCTACTCAACAAGAGCTTCCCCATCCGAGATCCCTACCAGAGTGTTAGACCTCCCATCCTCGGCAAGGATAAAAGAAACATCTCCCCACAGGGTTTCCATCCTCTCCCCAGAAGAGCAATACCTAAAACTCTTACACAACAAAGTGACGAAAGTTTCATTCTCCCCAGCCGAGTTCTCCCTATGGGTAGATCAGCCAATGATCTATTTCCCCAAGCAGAGCTATATCTCCAGACTGATAGATCTACCAATGATCTCTTCCCCAGCCGAGACATCCTTCCAAGCAGATCAACCAAAGACCTTTTCTCAGCAGGATCCGAATCCCGAATCAGTTTATCTTTGTATAATCATAGCATTTGCATCATAATCACCAAATAAGCGTAGCATTCTGTCTAATACGGAGCATTACGGAAAAAATCAAACATTTGCATGATCACAAGCCAGGTTTGAGCCAGTCACCTATAATTACCATCAGTAATACAATCGACAATGTATATAAAAACTCATATTCCCTGCAGACATAAGCCAAAGCGTCCCCTTTGCACTCTCAAACACAAATGCTTGTTCATATTCATATATACACTCTTCGACACTCGTCCGTGTCATCTTATCCCCCGCAGGTCGCAAGAATACCTTTTGCACTCTCAAATACGGATACTTATACATACTCTTTTGACACTCGTCCGTGTCATCCTTCCCTAGCATGGTTGCCAAAACACCTTCTGCAAACAAATATTTGTTTACAACACACTCTTTCTGACACCCGTCCGTGTCATCCTATCCCCACAGGTCGCCAGAATACCTTTTGCACTTTCACATACAAATAATTGTTCATAACTTATACATATTCTTATTTGGCATTCGTCTGTGTCATACATTCCCCGGAAGATCAAACACTCGTTCGTGTCCTGCTCATACTTCACCAACAGATCAATACTCATTCATACTTATACAGAAGCCGCCGATACTCGTCCATATCCTATTTATATATCACTCCTCAAACAGATCCGACACTCGTCTGTGTTCTTTGTTAACCAGTTGGTACTCGTCCGTATCATCATCTCTGAACACACGTATGTGTTTGTTTCTACCGATACTCGTCCGTATCATGGTCCTAAGGATGCTCGTCCGCATCTTTAATCTACACGCAGAGTCAAACACTTATACCTTTTATTCTTGAGCGAAAGCACTCATCTGTGTTTACCTTTCCCCAGCAAGTCACCAACAGAACCACCTTTCTTCTATCTGACATTCGTCCTATGTCGTGATACTTTTGGCAGCCATCCCCTTCCAGGTGATCGTCCTTCACCTTTGGATGACTGTCCCTCATCCTTTCCCCAGCGGAGTCTCCATTATTGGAATCCTTTTCTATCTGACATTCGTCCTATGTCGTGATAAAGAGC
Organism: Lathyrus aphaca; assembly: GCA_963966055.1. Classification (NCBI taxonomy): domain Eukaryota; kingdom Viridiplantae; phylum Streptophyta; class Magnoliopsida; order Fabales; family Fabaceae; genus Lathyrus; species Lathyrus aphaca. The sequence goes on along the minus strand of OZ014524.1, from coordinate 115,062,092 downwards.
AGTCGTCCCCTGCTAGGTGATCGTCCTACACCTTTTGATGACCGTCCCTCATCATTTTATCCGATGGCCATCCCCATAGTTGATCTTGTTATCCGACATTTGTCCTATGTCGTGATAAACCCTGAGAGCAGTTGTACCCTGCTAGGTGACCGTCCTTCACCTCTTGATGATCGTCCTTCATCATGTTTATCTGATGGTCGTCCCTATCGTCGACATTTTCTATCCGACATTCATCCTATGTCGTGATAAAGAGCAGTCGTCCCCTGCTAGGTGATCGTCATTCACCTTTGATGACCGTCCCTCATCATTATTTCATTTATTCTTTAAACCGATGGCCGTCCCCGTCGTTGTTTACTTTACTTTCCAGGTTTGATGGCCATCCCTATCATTACCTTTACTTTAATCCCCAAAAAATATTATTTCTTTACCTGATGGTCGTCCCCGTCATGGTCTCTTTATTTACCCAGCTTGTCGGCCGTCCCCGTCATTGCTTTACTCACCGCTTTATCCCCAGCAGTCGTCCTCTGCTCGATGGTCGTCCTCCATCGCCTTCATTTGATAATCATTCTATACTGTCTTTTACAATTTATATCCCTTTTCTTCTTCTATCCAGCGAGTGCAAATTTTGGACTGTCATCGGTATTCAACCACAAGTTATCTTGTTTGTCTGTTAAGCCAAACGCTTACATCCTGCACAGCTAACTCATGTTTGAATAGGGGCAGCTGTAAACACCCCAAATTTTCCCTCACTCATATCACACCATGGCTTGTGAACTTTCATTTTTGCATAAGCATAAACATACCACATCACTTAGCATATTTGCTTCACTGCATAAGTTCAAGTTCATCTGCATCTAGGGTTTGTGATCTGAGCAATCCAAGATTCAATCTGAGCCATCCCAAAGGCCTCAAAGCTTTCAAAGAGGGACCATGTGTGTTCTACCATCATATTATATCCCTCAAAGTTCATGGAAGTCAAGAAATCACAAGAACTGGCAAGGCATGGAAGTAGAGCTAGGGTTTTCACTACACAGATGATCAAAATTAGGGTTTTGGTTTCAGAGGCCTTAACTCCAAATATTTGGGCCATTCTTGTTTCTAATGTTCTTAAGATGTTATAAGGATCATGTGTACCAAGTTTGATGAATAAATTCATTGTGGAAGACATTTGTTCACTGGGTAACTTCCTGAGCAAGTTAAGTCAAAATCAGGGCATCTGAGGCCCCCAACAATGGAACCAAAGGGGTATTTTCATAAAATTGAAGTTATATGATCTTTATTTGATCTTATAAGGGGTTGGAAGTTCACAAGATTGAAGAATTTTGAGCCATTTGCAAACTTGCCAAAAATGGAAATGACTTGTAATGGAAACTTTCCATTTTGGGAAAGTTTTTCAACCTCCTCTTTCTCAACCAAAAATGCTTCAAATGAAAAATTCTTGGTCATGAAATTTGTAGATTAGGTCTTTCCCTTTTCAAAAAGTACAAGAACATGTCTTGATTCATCCTAGAACTCAAGATATGGCCTTTCAAAGTTGGCAAAAATCCTAAAATTTCAAGTTTCATGTCAAAGAGGGATTTTGCAAAATGGCATGTTCATGCATTCTAATGACCTCTAATCAACTTCTACACTTTATAACATGCCTATGTGACTTCTAAACATCAAAATTGGCCCAAGAATTTGGCATTTACATGACTTGATTCACAAGAAACATCAAAGTTGGAAAATTGCATAAAGCATGATATCTCTTCATCCAAGCCATCCAGTTGCAATCTTTTGATCTAAGGGCCTTCCACAAAGCCAGCTGAGGCCAGACATGTCTTGGAACCACTCCTGCCATGACCCATGCCCATAGTACAACCAATGTTGACTTTTTGCATTTCACACCATACCAATCACACTATGCCACAACAACTCTCTGAACCAATTGCATTTGTTTATACTAACCTAAAGCAATCCAAAACACACCACACACAAGCTGAGAACCTCCCATAAGTCAGGATTCACAAAACTTGTCAAAAACTTCATTTCTTCGAAACTCACTCCTCAGCCAACAAAAATCACAAACTCTTCCACCAATCAACTCAGCATCATCCCAGGATCATTTCCCACCCATCACCATAGCCTGAAACATCCCCAAACACAAACACGATTTCTGGTGCAGCAGGAACAAAACCTTCAAACCAAGCCATACAAACTTGTTTTAAGCTTCACATCATCCTCAATGGGTTCATTAAAGTTGATTTGCACAAGGGAGGAGGCCAGAAAGTCCAGAATCAGGAAGCTCAATCTCAGGTAACCTCAAGAACTTTTTTTCCAGAATCTTGTTTTCTTGTTAAAATATTGTTCTATATGTTGCACTGATCATGGGGATGTGTTTAGTTTTGAAAATGAGCAAGAAATAAGCATGAACTGAATCTCTGAAATTTTTGACCTAGAACTTGTTTTCTTCGATTCAGCTTTGTTATGCATGAGAAATGATTTTTGTTTGTGGATTCATGTTCATTGATGTTAGAGGAATGATTCTGGGCAAAAAAATTAGGAGTTTTGATACTTGTATGAGTTTCTGGATTTTTGCCTCGCCGGAGAAGATGACCGGAGCAAGCTCCGGTCACCTGAAAGTCATTAGGTTTAATTAATTAGGTATTAGTCAGGTTTGAATGTGGGCCTTTAGATCTTAGGGTTAGCGTGCAAATGAGTAGTTCAGATTCGCCCATTAGCCCTAATTTCATTTAATTAATTTAATTAATTCAGTTTAGCCCAGATTGAATCCCAACCACACAATCACGCGCCAGTCAATTCCCTCCCTTTTTGTTTGAATCCTGGCCCTCAGATGCACATACTTTCTCATTTAATTCATTTTATTTTATTTTCTTCCTATTTCTTTTGCATAATTAATTAAAAATATCAAAAAGCTTTCAAAAAATATTTCCTTTTGCATTCTTGTTTCAAATATTTTTCTTAATCAGAAAATGATTTTTATTTTATTTTTTGCATATAAAAAATATTTTTAAAATATTTAAATGTTATTTTTAATTAATTAAAGTATTTTAATTAATTAAAAATACATTTAGGTTTCTAAAAATCACCAAAAAAATCATGAATCATCCCTTTGCATTTAGAAACATTTTCAAACTCTTCACACAAATTTCTTTTTAGGTTTGATCATAACTTGAGAATTTTCTTTGAATTAAGGGTCATTTAAATCATATTTTTGAACCCTAACTTGAAAAAATCTTTTCTGCCTAACCAAGAAGAGTTTGAAGATGATTCCTTTTGCATTGTTTTGTGCATAGCATGTAGTTTATAGGTCATTTATCTCATGAATTTATCTTGCATTTCTGATTTGATTTGCATTTTCCTTTGAGAATCACCCAAAAAACCCTAGAAACTTAGGAAATTCATAACTTTTGAGTGGTAAGGCTTCTGACTTTCTCCTTTGGGTTGTGACCTAGTATGGGATTAGGGTTTGTTTGAGCTTGGTTTCAAATTTTTATCATGTAATATGCTTCTATTTTGCTCATTTGCATCTTGCTTGTCCATAAAACCCTAATTTTCCATGTTTACTTGCATTCATCTTGCAAATGCATCCATACATGAACTTGCCATGACATTTCTTGCATTAATAAGTCATCTTAGGCATCTTAGGACATGTTAGAATCATGCTTGATCATTTCTTCATTCATTTGCCATGATTTGCATTCATTTCATTTCATTAACTTTCATGTGTTTTCAAACTTCAAAGCATGCCTACATTGCATCTCATCTTTGTATGATCATACATATGCACTTTGTATACCTTTGCATCATCTCACATGACATTAATATTGCATAAACACTTCTAACTTTGGTCTTTACATCTCATCTCATCTCATTTCAATTCATTTCTTCATGCCTTATATCTTATGCATTCATGCTAACATTTTCAGGTGGTAAGTTACTTTGAGAAGTGGATTTGCCTTCACTTCTCATTTTTCTTTATCTCTTTCATATGCATCTTGCTGGTTTCTTTGAAGTGAACTTGTTCACTTGTGTTCATTCTTTCTCACTTTCTTTCTTTGAAGTAAGTAACTTATTTCTTCTGCTTCTTCCTCCTTTCATCTGCTTCTTCCATTGGTGGCTTCCTAGAAGATCTTTCTCAAGACTTATAAACCATAGGAACATCCTATCATGATAATAATTAGGGTTGTTATTAGTCCCCCTTAGCTTTTACCTTTGAGTCTCCTTGAGTCTCTCATCTCATCTTCATAACCAGAGACTAAACTCTTAAAGTTTTTGGACTTTGGAATTAGGGTTATGCCTGCATCCTTCTCTTAGGATGGAGTGTATAACTTTAATCTTAGGATGGAGTGTATAACTTTAATCCTAAGTGTTAAACCTTTAATTTATTTAAACCTCTTAATCAAATCATCTTAATAATCACTAAGACTTCATCTTGTAACTTGGGCCTTACATTAGGGTTCTAATTCTTCCTTTATGGTTAAGAAGGACTAACCCTAGTGTTTAATGGACAAGTCCCCCTCAAGTTGTCTTACAAATCATAAAATCCTTTTCTTAATCTCATCCCTTAATTAAAATCCACTTAATAAAGGTTTGTTATATAATGAATTCAGTCCCTAACCATGGATTAAGTTGAGGTATCTTCCTTAGCTTAAGTGTTCTCATCTATTATCCTTCTATTAGGATAGTGTAATGAGCTCACTAATCTGTGATTAGAGATTAAACTCATTACTTAACACTAACCAAAAAAACCAAAAAAACATCTAATTAATCACAAGTAGGTTAATGATCTTAACCCTACATCATCATGGTAATTAAGTTGAGATGTGATAACGAGAAAAAGTATCGATTATATTGCTATGTTTCAATACCGTTTTATCGTATAATTGTCATTTTAACACCCGATTCCTCGAGTTTTCTTTGCCATTTTGCAGGTACATCATATACAGAGCTAAATCATGAGCCACAAGTGAAATGAGCAAAATCAACCATTAAAAGATGAAGAAAGGAAGAATTCTGCATAAACCTGCATTTTTTGTTACACTCACGGTCGTCACCTAGGAGTCACGACCGTGACACGCTAAAAGGAGCAGTCACGGTCGTCATAAGTCCCTCACGACCGTGACGCGCATCAAACATGGATCACAAACGTAACACCCTTGTCACGACCGTGACAAGGGGAAATTAGGGTATTTGACTAAGACTTGGTCATGAACGTGTACGCAACGTAAATCCAACATGCCTATTTTCCAGCAGACCAAGTATTCCAACGTTTCCCTGGATTCTCTCATTTCCTACGAGGCCCAAGCACAAACTCCAACTGCCAAGCCCAAATAGCTTTCTATAAATAGATTTGTTTCAATGAACAATTTACAGAGTTTTAGTTTTTAATTTTCTTGCGGAAGCTCTGCCGATTTTATTTGCACCCTTTTATTTTTCCAGCATTAATTTTCTTGCTTTAATTTTCTGTATCCCAACCAACCTTATAACAATTTCCAACATCAGGAAATTGTTATAAATTAATTTGTTTCAAAGCCTTCAGAATTCTTTTAGAATTTTTATTTCCGAGTCCGGTCAGTACTCCGAGCTTTCCAGCCTGTGGAAGAAGGAGTCTACTACTTTTATTGTTATCCAGGTTTATATTAAATTGCATTTATATTTATGTTGAGTATTTATTTTTCTGCCATGCATATTTTATTTTATGTTTCTCTGCCTCTGTCTGGTTCAACAATAATGAGTAGCTAAACACCTTAGGGCGGTATGTAATTAAAACAAACTAAATCGGTAAAATCAACTCTAGGCTTAAAATAATTAAGAGCTTAAAATTCTGGCTGAGACTTTTTATTATAAAATCAACCTTTTTGTTACGAGAGTAAGGAAAGTGTATTAGGTTAGGTCAAGACCACGAGAGTGTGAGATTTTAACCAGATAGCTAAAGTTAGGCATTTAATTTAAACACAGCGAGAGCGCTTTAAAATGAATTAGAATTACTAAGTTTCCAAAAATTATTTCTAAACACTTATGGGCTAGCGAGAGCAGGCATAGGGCTTTAGGGGTAAGATCTGAGATAAGACCACGAGAGTGTGAGTTAAAGATATTTAAACTGGTAACCTCTACAGAATAGATTAAGTGAACCATCTTTATAAGCCTAGGTTAGATTGACCCGCCTAAGTTAACATAATTACATACCGACCGCCTTAGTATTATTTATTAAACTTAAATTTAATTCCCGCCTTTAATCTTTAAAAACAACCAAAAATCGTGACAACCCTTCACCTTAGCTAAACTAGAAATTCCTCTAGCACTAAGTAACCATAGAGTCCATGTGGATCGATAATCTTAAATATTACTTCGATAGGCTGTGCACTTGCAGTTAAGATACCGCTAGACACATAATTAGATACGTCTTTAGCCCATCAAGTTTTTGGCGCCGTTGCCGGGGACCTTAATTTAGTTACTAGTGCACTTTAGGGTAGCATTGTCTAGACTAAGGTAACAACCATTTTCTTTTCTTAATCTAAATTCCCGAGTGTATGCCAAGTACTCGCTCTCAAGGCGAAGACTTGCAACCTCTAATCCCAGAATCGGAACGCTTCTTACACGTAAGAAGACGGATATTCGATTACGAACAAAATTACAATATTCCAGATCTTCAATTAGATCCACCTAAACCAGTCATAACATCAAAGGACGCAGAGATGGCTGAAGAACAGAATCACCCACTCAAATATTACGCTAGTCCTTCGCAAGCTGAACCGCATTCCTGCATTGCCGCACCGGCTATCAACCGAAACGATTTCGAACTAAAACGTTCGCTGATATCAGCCGTGCAACAAAATCAATTCGCCGGAAATCCTACCGAGGATCCGAACCTTCATCTTTCGATCTTTGTGCAATACGCAGATACCGTAAAAGCCAATGGAGTTACGCAAGAAGCTATCAGATTACGTCTTTTTCCTTTTTCACTTCGAGACAGAGCGAGAGCCTGGCTTCAATCTCTGCCTTCGAATTCAGTAACTACGTGGGAGGAACTAAAGAGAGTTTTCTTGACCAGATATTTCCCACCTAGCAAGACAGCTATGCTAAGAGCTCAGATCAACGGATTTAAGCAAAGGGAAAACGAATCACTTTTCGAAGCTTGGGAACGCTATAAGGATATGCTGAGACTTTGTCCACATCACGGATTAGTAGAATGGATGGTCATCCATACCTTCTATAATGGACTCTTGTACAATACAAGAATGACAATTGACGCTGCCGCAGGCGGTGCACTAATGGACAAAGAATATAACGATGCTTATGCACTTATCGAAAGTATGGCTCAAAACCATTACCAATGGGGAAGCGAGAGAGTCGCAACTAAGAAACCAACAAAAGGAGGTATGTACGAAGTGAGTAGTATGGACCAAGTCAATGCAAAGTTTGACCAACTAAACCAAAAGATCGACAACTTGGCCATAACACCAACAGCCACCGTGGCTGCAGTAACACCTAGCTGTGAGTTATGTGGAGTTCCAGGACATGAAGTTCCTGATTGTCAACTATTAACAGGAATTCCCACAGATCAAGTGAATTATGCTCAAGGAAACCCATACTCAAACACATACAACCCAGGTTGGAAGAACCATCTGAACTTCTCCTATAAGAATAACAATGCTTTATACGCACCAGGTCAAGCACCAGCTACACCACCAGGATATCAAAAGACTGCTCCTAATGTCCCTAGAAAATCGAACCTTGAATTGATGATGGAGAACTTTATAGCTAACCAATCTCAAACAAACAAGGACTTCTTAAACCAAAACATACACACTAGTGAGCAGATTAAGCAATTAGTGAGCAAAGTAGATGCATTAGCTACACATAACAAAATGCTTGAAACTCGGATTTCACAAGTAGCTCAACAACAAGCACCTACCGCTGCACCAGCTGGAGTATTTCCTGGACAACCTCAACCTAATCCGAAAGGACAGGCCAATGCTGTGATATTAAGAAGTGGCAAGGAACTTGACGGACCTACCGATCCAAGACTTGACAATCCAGCCATGTACCAAAAACGGGATAAACCGACTGAAATGGTGAATGATCCAGAAGAAAAGGAAGATGATAATCAAGAGGTAGTGGAGAAAGAAAAGCCTTATGTGCCTCCACCACCCTATAAACCACCAATTCCGTACCCTCAGAGATTAACCAATTCCAAGACGATGGGCCAGTTTAAGAAATTTGTCGAACTTCTGAAACAGTTGAATATTACTATTCCGTTTACAGAAGCTATCACTCAAATGCCCTCGTATGCTAAGTTTTTAAAAGAAATCTTATCCAATAAGAAAAAGATATAGGATAACGGAACCGTTACACTTACTGCTGAGTGTAACGCCATAATTCAGAATAATATGCCTCATAAGCTAAAAGATCCAGGAAGTTTCTCTATACCCTGTGTAATAGGAAAATTCGTCATTGACAAAGCTCTATGCGATTTAGGAGCCAGTATCAGTGTTATGCCCTTAACGATTTGCAAAAGGCTAGACATGGGAGACCTAAGACCAACTAAAATGTCTGTTCAACTAGCCGATCGCTCTGTTAAATATCCTGTAGGCATACTAGAAAACATCCCAGTACGTATAGGACAATTCTACATCCCTACTGATTTCATAATCATGGACATCTTTGAAGACTCCACTACACCTATCATACTGGGAAGACCATTCTTAGCTACCGCCGGAGCTATAATAGACGTAAAGAAAGGAAAGCTAACCTTTGAAGTAGGTGAAGAGAAAGTTGAATTTATTTTAACACAATTCTTACAATCACCAGCTATAGAGGATACATGCTATCTATTGGACGTAATTGACGAATGTGTAAGAGAAATGGAAATGAAAGAAACTACCTATTCTGAAATTATGAAAATTCAAATCCCTCCGATTTTTGAAGATGATAATTGGCGTAAACCATATCAGGATGATAGTCTAAGCGAAAGTTTAGCACTTACACCGGATCCCATGCCAAGTAAGGATAAACCTACATTAGGATTAAAAACTTTACCTAAAAACCTAAGATATGAATTCTTAGACATTGAATGTACAAGACCAGTTATAATAAATTCCAGTTTAGGAACAATCGAAACAAAGAAACTTTTAGATGTCTTAAAGAAATATCCAACTGCGTTAGGATATAACATATTTGATCTCAAAGGAATATGCCCTTCAATCTGTATGCATCGTATTCTGCTAGAAGAAGATTGCAAAACCTCCAGAGAATCTCAAAGAAGAATTAACCCAATCCTTAGTATTGTAGTAAAGGAAGAAGTTAAGAAACTACTAGATGCCGGAATAATATATCCAATCTCTGATAGTAAATGGGTTAGTCCAGTACATGTAGTACCAAAGAAAGGAGGTATCACTGTTGTGAAAAACGCTAAAGGCGAATCGATATCACAAAGAGTAGTGACGGGACATAGATTGTGCATCGATTATCGTAAACTAAGCAAAGCCACTCGAAAAGATCATTTCCCACTACCTTTTATAGATCAAATGTTAGAACGATTAGCCAAGCATTCTTATTTCTGTTATCTTGATGGTTACTCAGGATTTTTCCAAATCCCTATCCACCCAGATGATCAAGAAAAGACTACATTCACATGCCCTTATGGAACGTTCGCTTATAGACGAATGCCCTTTGGATTATGCAACGCTCCTGCAACCTTTCAAAGATGTATGATGTCAATCTTCACAGATTTTATAGACAACATCATGGAAGTGTTCATGGACGACTTCTCTGTATGCGGGCAAAGTTTTGAAGGATGCCTATCAAATTTAGAAATGGTGTTAGAAATATGTGTAAAAGTAAACCGCGTGCTTAACTGGGAGAAATGTCATTTTATGGTCAGAGAAGGAATCGTATTAGGACACGTTATATCCGACAAGGGAATTGAAGTTGATAAAGCCAAGATAGAAGTCATAAAAGATCTTCAACCCCCTAAAACCATTCGAGAAATACGAAGCTTTTTAGGACACGCCGGTTTCTACCGACGATTCATCAAAGATTTCTCGAAAATCACTAAACCTCTTACCGGTTTATTAATGAAAGACGTTGAGTTCATATTCAATGAAGATTGTCTTAAAGCATTCGAAACTCTAAAAACAGCCCTCATCACCGCACCAATCATGCAACCCCCTGACTGGAGATTACCTTTCGAAATCATGTGCGATGCGAGTGACTATGCTGTAGGCGCAGTTCTAGGCCAGAGGAAGGACAAGAAACTTCATGCGATTTATTATGCCAGTAGAACCTTAGATTCTGCTCAGATGAACTACGCCACTACTGAAAAAGAATTGTTAGCAGTTGTCTTTGCGCTTGACAAATTCCGTTCTTACCTAGTAGGAGCGAAAATAATCGTTTACACAGACCACGCTGCTATCAGATATCTATTGACTAAGAAAGATGCTAAACCAAGACTCTTGAGATGGATTTTACTCTTACAAGAGTTTGATCTTGAAATAAAAGATAAGAAAGGTACTGAAAACGTCGTAGCGGACCATTTATCTAGAATAGAAGGTATTAAACCCGAACAAGTGTCGATTAACGATGATTTTCCGTATGAACAGCTGATAGAACAAATAGGAAGCAACCCAGTTCAGTTAGACATAGATGAACCAGAACCCGTGGAAACAATCCAAACAACTGTAGGACTGCCGTGGTACGCTGACATTGTTAACTACCTAGCTGTAGGAGCTCTTCCACCTGATTTAACCTATCAGCAGAAAAAGAAATTTTTTCACAATATCAAACATTACTATTGGGATGAACCATTATTGTTCAAAAGAGGACCCGATGGAATCTTTCGTTGATGTATTCCCGAAGAAGAAATAGAAGATGTCATTGCTCATTGCTATTCATCTCCTTATGGTGGACATGCAAGCACTTCCAAGACTTGTGCAAAAATCTTGCAAGTCGGCCTATTCTGGCCTAATCTATGGAAAGATGTCCACATCGCTGTTATAAATTGCGATCGGTGTCAACGTACCGGTAATATTTCAAGAAGAGATGAAATGCCTCAAAAAGGAATATTGGAAGTAGAAATCTTTGACGTTTGGGGAATAGATTTCATGGGACCATTCCCATCATCTTTTGGTAATAATTACATACTCGTAGCGGTTGATTATGTTTCAAAGTGGATTGAAGTTATAGCTTCTCCTACAAATGACACACGAGTAGTAATAAAGCTTTTCAAAAATATAATCTTTCCCAGATTTGGTGTGCCTAGACTCGTCATAAGTGACGGTGGCTCACACTTCATTTCAAAAATCTTTGACAAATTACTATCTAAGTATGGAGTAAGACACCGTGTGGCAACACCATATCATCCACAAACAAGTGGACAAGTCGAAGTCTCAAACAGAGAAATCAAACAAATCTTAGAAAATACTGTCGCCATATCTCGGAAAGATTGGTCATCTAAACTTAATGAAGCTTTATGGGCTTATAGGACAGCTTACAAGACACCCATAGGAACTACACCTTTCAAATTCGTTTATGGCAAATCTTGTCACCTCCCGGTAGAACTAGAACACAAAGATTATTGGGCGATCAAAACTCTCAATATAAACTATAATGCTGCAGGAGAAAAGTGAATCCTAGATATTAACGAATTAGAAGAGTTAAGGCTATATGCTTATGAGAATGCTAAGATATATAAAGAAAGAACTAAGCGATGGCATGATAAACGCCTATCTAGGAAAGAATGTAGTGTGGGAGACGTTGTACTCCTCTTTAATTCAAGACTTAGGCTCTTTCCTGGAAAACTAAAATCTAGATGGTCAGGACCCTTTGAAACAACTAGAATGTTCCCGAGCGGAGCGATAGAAATTAAGGGTAGGAATAGTGAACCATTCACAGTAAACGGACAACGTTTAAAACATTATCATAAAGTTGAAAATAGAGATTATGCAAATAGTCTAAGGCTTTTAGAGTTGTCCACTAATTTCCCTAATTAATCTAACCTAAGCATTACGTCAGGCTTTAGACGATAAAAACAACGCTTAGTGGGAGGCAACCCATTTAATCATTTAAATCATTTTGATCATTTTATTATTTTGTCATTTTATTATTCGTTTATTTGTTTTGCCATTTTATAGTTTTATTTCATTATTACTATTATTGCTTTTATTTATGCATTTTATTTTCTTATTTTTCCTTATTTTAATTTTAAATCACTTTTACAGATTTTCTAAAGTCTTTTCCACTTTCCTTCTCCCCCTGATTTGTTTCCTCCGTATTTACACTAACTATGGCTAACCAACCGATAAACCTTATGGAAACCAAATTTAGAGGTAGGAACCAAAGAATGAAATTTGAAGAGTTATCACAGAGGCCAATGGATTTGACTCTGTACCCGGATGATCTGACTATGGAAACCTTAGGTATACATGATAGCATCCTATACTTGTTTAACCGACTTGGATGGGAGAATACACTGATTCAACAAAAGTTTGTGACTTACCGCGAGCTCACCCTTGAGTTCCTCAGCTCCTTAGTTTACCTACCCGAGCGCGGTTTTGGATTCAGGAAAGGATTTATCAGTTTCCGCCTATTTGGAATAGAATATGACTTTAACCATAGAGAACTAGATGACCTATTAGGATTCCCTAGTGGACCCTTTGCTTTTACTACCACACAGGTAGAATTGATGGACATTGAGCTGGATTTCTTTTGGGGAACCTTAACCGGAAATTACCATCCTGAACCAAATAACATGAACAATGATGAGATACATAACCCTGCTATCCGTTACTTCCATAAGATCCTTGCCCACACCTTCTTTGGAAAAGAAGAAAACCTTACTAGAGTATCTAAAGATGAGATATTCATTATGTCATGTTTCACTAATGGACAACCAGTCAATGGTGTGCCTTTCATGATGCAAACCTTCACCCGAATCCAAGAAGAACCTGATTTACCCATATTAGTAGGAGGTCTTGTAACCATGATTGCTGATGCCTTAGGACTTAGATACCAATTACACAGGTGTAACCGTTTAGGTACCATCCGTCCTATGAATCTTAACTTTTGCTTTAATCGACATATCATAAGGAATTTAGGACATCCACCTTTCGAGTATCTAATCAGGAATGAAGTAGTAACCCTTTTCACACTACCAAACCATGCTAGAGTGAGTGTTCACAATAAGGATAATTGGCTTTATGAGTTAACCCCTCCTGACTATCCATCTACTCCTGAAACACCTCAATCTTACAAGATAAAGGATGATATAATGACCGATGTAGAAAGTGACCCTGAGACACCTCCTGGTTACCATGACATTGACCACACTGACGAAGTGATTGAAACCCCTGAAGTGAATCAAGTAGAATATGCTGACAACTTAAAGAAAATCATGAACACTCTTGAAGCTTACCAAGCTGATATAAATACTGTTAAGGATGAGATTAAGAGCATGCGATTAGACATTATAGGTTTAACTGACATTATATGTGAGCAATTCTACCACCTGAACTCTGCAATCGAAGATTTGAAGAAGCACGTTTGAAAATGCTGTAGTGATCTAGCTTATTTTACTTATTGTTTTTGTTTCTAGTTAGTTTAACATTTCGCAAACATTTTCGTACCGTATTTTTATTAATGTAATTTCACTTCAATTATCAAAAGCAAAGCACTTCTAGTTTACAAATTTTTCCAATTTAATCAATTTATACGCTTTCAATCTATTTACTGTTATGTTTAAATTGATTAATGTTTTATATAATCTCTCGTGTGATGAAATTTACAAGTATTATGTTGGTATTATATATTATATGCTGTTTGTGTTTAAAATATAGTGAGAAGTGATAATAAAAAATATTATATAAATTATAACGTGAGAGAGATAATATGCATTCTGGAAAATATTCTAAGTTTTAAGCCCTCACGGTCGTCATCACCCTCTAACGATCGTGACAAGCTAATTAGCGCGTCACGACCATCATCCCCCCATCACGACCGTGACAACCCCAATTATAGGATTCGTGAGAAACAGAACTGTTCTTCTTTGCAACCTCTTCCTCTTTCAACTTCCATAACTTTCAAAATCCCCCATTATCTCTTCCAACTCCCGTAACCTCCCATTACCCAAATTAAACTCCATTAACCTCTCCATTTACTCCACACCTATCACATTCTCACCTTGCATTATAATCCGAACCAATTTCCTCTCATTTTCCACTTTTCTCACAAAAACCAAAAACCTCTCATCTCCCACTCTTGTTCTTGCATGCAATGGAAGCAATTCAGTTTAGAGATGGTGAGCATGGAGAAAATCAGAGACAGAGGTTCATCAGATTCCAGAACCGTGGTGTGCAACCCACGCGATATGTCGACACTGAATGTTTGAGAGAGTTGGGAATGCTCAACAGTGTCAAGAACCTGCTTCAGAAGGTTGGTTTGTGGGATCTATGCAGTCAGCCCCAGCCCACATTCGAGCTTCTGACACTGGAATTTCTAAGCTCATTTCATTACATCACTCCTACCGGTTCTCAGAGTCAACTCTCCGACGTTGCTAAGTTCAGCTTGCTTGGCCGGGAGTTCGAAGTACCGCAAACAAGGATCGCCGAGCTGCTAGGCTTCGATCACGGGAATGAAGCTCACCTCCGCGTGCCGGACAATTTCAGTGAAACCGCTTTCACTTTATGGCACGACATCACCAACACCCGTGCCTCATCCTTTCAGAGCCTGAATGCTACGCATATCCACAACCCGGTGATCAGATACTTTCATCGCATCATCTGCAACACCATCTTTGCACGAGAGAGTAACCACAAGCTCAACTCCAAGGAGCATTTGTTCTTGCACTGCGCCTTAAATGACGAGCCCATCAATGTTGCCCCATTCATGTTGTCCCATATCCAGTCCATAGCGCAAAGAGGCGCAATCCCCTTTTACATAGGTGGCATTGTCACTACCCTCGCCATTTAGCTGGAGCTTGGTGACTTGGTCGTCAATTTACCTAGCAGAGCCGCAGAGTTCCTAACAAAGAATTATTGCAGGTCCGCCCACTTGATTGCTCAGAGAGAGGATGGCAGGTTTAACCCTGTTATCCAAGGCACTGTTTATCACCACATCATCTTGCCGTGCCGCGACCGCATCGATCCGTCTAGCCGAGCCAACTGGCTATTTGCTTTACCGGATGCTGCCAGCCACGCCCCCATTCCTGATGAGCAGGCCGATCCACCAGCGGACGAGATGCAAGGCACCATGGATGCAGCTGAGCCTGTCCAGGACATTCCTGAGTCATACACCCGACAGCCTCCTGCACAAGAATTCACACTTGAGGACGTCCTCCGTGCGATTCATCAGCAAAATCAGATGAATGCCGCACTGGAGCAAAGGCAAAAGGAGCAACATGATGCATTACTCCAAGTTGTTGCCACCAACCAGAGGTCTACTGATGAGAAGCTCGGAGAGATCTTTAGCGAGCTAGAGGCTTTGCGCATTGATATCACTGCTATCACCGGTACCGGTTCTGATCCTGAAGCGACTCCGACCAGACGCTCCCGCACCAGAAGCCGGGGCCGTGGTCATCAGCAGCCTTAGTTTTAGTTTTTGTTTATGTTTTTCCATTTCGTTGTTGTATTGTACTTTAACCGCTATTATATCACAACATTGAGGACAATGTCTGATATAGTGTGGGAGAGGTACCTTTCATTTTCCGCATTTTCCCTTTCCGCACTTTTCCATTCCGTTGTATTTCCTTTTCGTAAGTTAATGAAACAGAGCAATTTTTGTGCTATTTTCTTTAGTTTCGAACTTTCCCCGTTTATTTAGCCATACCGAAAAAAATCTTTAATTAATTCTTCGCATTACCCGACTTACCTACGAAATCATAATTAGGAAGCTGAGAACGATTCAACAAGATCAATACAGTCTTGACACCTTAGACTCCCCACTTAAGCAATTCCGTTCCGATAATTGTTACGACTACACCCTAAGTTTCAGTTCAAAAGTAACCCCTAGTAGTTTATACTAGCAGTCAACACCGTTTGAACACAAACCACGCGGGGAGCCGATGAATATAAGTGTTTGATGCCTAATCTATAATGATCCTTCATATCTCGATGCAAATGAAAAGAAATTGCACCAAAGTACACGGTCGCATATAAGAAACGAGAAATATGAGAAGGAGTCCATTGCGGGTTGGTTCAGAGGTACTGGTTCTGAACTTGGTAGGGCGTGCTACGGCTCGATCCCCCACAACCTCCAAATTGGATAATGTATGAAGGGTTACCACATTCGTGTACCAGACCCCGTGCTTATAAAGGATCAAAGTCGCTAACCGGCTACTCCACTACGTGCGTGCTAAGGCAAATGGCTTAATGTGATTGCGCTAGAATGAAACCGGGCGAAATAAGATCGAAAGACTCTAGGTGAAATCGTAAAGCAATTACCGAATGTTTCGTTTAACGGGAAGTCGACGACTTAGCTTGTTGCTTGTGTCATTAGTCTATCGTTAGTGTTTTATCAAAGTACCGGTTTATCTGACAAAACGATCCTTCGTACGGTTTGTTATGTGTGTGCGTCGATAAAAACTTGTCCGACAATTTTCAACCGACTATTTGCTTGAGGACAAGTAAAGGTTTAAGTTTGGGGAAGTTTGATAACGAGAAAAAGTATCGATTATATTGCTATGTTTCAATACCGTTTTATCGCATAATTGTCGTTTTAACACCCGATTCCTCGAGTTTTCTTTGCCATTTTGCAGGTACATCATATACAGAGCTAAATCATGAGCCACAAGTGAAATGAGCAAAATCAACCATTAAAAGATGAAGAAAGGAAGAATTCTGCATAAACCTGCATTTTTTGTTACACTCACGGTCGTCACCTAGGAGTCACGACCGTGACACGCTAAAAGGAGCAGTCACGGTCGTCATAAGTCCCTCACGACCGTGACGCGCATCAAACATGGATCACGAATGTAACACCCTTGTCACGACCGTGACAAGGGGAAATTAGGGTATTTGACTGAGACTTGGTCATGAACGTGTACGCAACGTAAATCCAACATGCCTATTTTCCAGCAGACCAAGTATTCCAACGTTTCCCTGGATTCTCTCATTTCCTACGAGGCCCAAGCACAAACTCCAACTGCCAAGCCCAAATAGCTTTCTATAAATAGATTTGTTTCAATGAACAATTTACAGAGTTTTAGTTTTTAATTTTCTTGCGGAAGCTCTGACGATTTTATTTGCACCCTTTTATTTTTCCAGCATTAATTTTCTTGCTTTAATTTTCTGTATCCCAACCAACCTTATAACAATTTCCAACATCAGGAAATTGTTATAAATTAATTTGTTTCAAAGCCTTCAAAATTCTTTTAGAATTTTTATTTCCAAGTCCGGTCAGTACTCCGAGCTTTCCAGCCTGTGGAAGAAGGAGTCTACTACTTTTATTGTTATCCAGGTTTATATTAAATTGCATTTATATTTATGTTGAATATTTATTTTTCTGCCATGCATATTTTATTTTATGTTTCTCTGCCTCTGTCTGGTTCAACAATAATGAGTAGCTAAACACCTTAGGGCGGTATGTAATTAAAACAAACTAAATCGGTAAAATCAACTCTAGGCTTAAAATAATTAAGAGCTTAAAATTCTGGCTGAGACTTTTTATTATAAAATCAACCTTTTTGTTACGAGAGTAAGGAAAGTGTATTAGGTTAGGTCAAGACCACGAGAGTGTGAGATTTTAACCAGATAGCTAAAGTTAGGCATTTAATTTAAACACAGCGAGAGCGCTTTAAAATGAATTAGAATTACTAAGTTTCCAAAAATTATTTCTAAACACTTATGGGCTAGCGAGAGCAGGCATAGGGCTTTAGGGGTAAGATCTGAGATAAGACCACGAGAGTGTGAGTTAAAGATATTTAAACTGGTAACCTCTACAGAATAGATTAAGTGAACCATCTTTATAAGCCTAGGTTAGATTGACCCGCCTAAGTTAACATAATTACATACCGACCGCCTTAGTATTATTTATTAAACTTAAATTTAATTCCCGCCTTTAATCTTTAAAAACAACCAAAAATCGTGACAACCCTTCACCTTAGCTAAACTAGAAATTCCTCTAGCACTAAGTAACCATAGAGTCCCTGTGGATCGATAATCTTAAATATTACTTCGATAGGCTGTGCACTTGCAGTTAAGATACCGCTAGACACATAATTAGATACGTCTTTAGCCCATCAAGATGCTTATCTCGTACTTAAGTATTCTCATTATCCCTAATCAGGGAGGATATAATGAGTTTACAAGCCCTTTGATTTAGGCTTAAGCTCATTAACTTATGCAAAACACCAAAAACAATAACAAAACTGAAAACACAAAAACAAACAATAATCGTCTCCTTCGGGATTCCTTTCTCATCACACTCACTCACAAGCGAGAACTTGCTTCTTCCGTCTAATGCAAGACATTTAGCACTCGAGTCAGACGAGTCATACACTTGAGCATAGGCAAGCAAGCAGTTCATCAGTCAATTTATCTTTTAGTCTCTGAGTCGAACTACGGTGTTCTGACTTCCTCATTCCACACGAGGATACGTAGGCATAACTTAACGGTTATCGAACAAAAGTCTCTTTGTCATCCCCCCTCTTCAGCATTCTTTTCAAAGCCTCAATTCCTGAGCATTCACCCTTTTGCACTGACACTTGTATATTTCTTTTCCAGCTTTTGCACATAGACAACACACACCTACCCCTTTAAACACAATCTTTTAAGCGTGGATCCCGTCGAGTACGACGAACAATCTGGGTGCTAATACCTTCCCAGGTTGTAACCAACCCCCTTTCTCAATTTCTCTGGTTTGCAACCGTCTTATCCATATCTTTCTAGGTTTATGCAGTATTACCTTTCCTTCGGGATATAAAATGCCTAGCTGGCGACTCTATTCATCTTCATTTCATTTCTCCCTTCGCCGACCGTTCGCGTCTGTACCCTATCTGACCCGGTGTCTATTCGGGAGCGATAAATAGCTTCCGCACTACGTTCCTAAAATGGCTTGGATGGGTTAAAGGTTCTATGGTCCTCAGTATGATTAGCTCGAATCAGAAAAGTAATGCCATGATACGAATACTCGTCATGTCATCAGTAATCTGAAGGAGCCTAACTAAGTGGAGATTATCGAATTGATTTCGCATTGGACTACTCTGCAGTGTATCTCCTCGAATATTGTCGTCCTATCATAAGTTCACTCAGATCTGGGTATAGGATCTATCTCACTCACAGAGGATCACCAAACCAGAACAAAATAAGCAACAACATACAAAACAAACCAAAGTAGTATATAAATCAAAGTAGGCCGAATCCGCTTAGATATTACTCCCCAGAAGAGTTGCCACTTTTCTGTAGCGGTAAAATCATGAGTGTAAGTTATTGGTTAACTTAACTCAAAATAAACAGATTCGCCACCACACTTTTATTTTATTCCAAATGGAAAAGAAAAAAAAAGCGAATAAATCCTAATGAATCTTAAAGCAAAAAGCTAAAAGAATCAAGCAGAGAACAGGTAAGGGGGTTGGTTATAAAATGGGAAGGTTTAAGCACCCAAAATGTTTGTGGTACTCCATGGGAGCCCTTTGAAAAATTTATTGCTTTTGGTTTGAAAATGGTTTGTTAAAAGATATTGAAGAGATGAGAAGAGAAATTTTCTAAAAGATATTTGTGTTTGACGAGACATTCGGCTCATGCCTACGTACCCACGACGTGCAATGTGAGATCAAAACCCCGTAATTCGTGGTACAAATAGTGAAAAATTAATGTGTTGAATTGATTTTAAAATCTAAAGATAAGTTGTCATTCTTTAGTGAATAATTCCGCTAGAAAGAATGAATCATATCTAAACATGTGAAAATGGTTAAAAGGAGAAGTGCACGAGGGCACAAAAAGGATTAAATGAATTTTTCATCTTTTTAGTCTTTTAAAAGAGATTTCAATATGCTTATGTGGTTTAGAATTTATTAAGAAATGAAAGAAAAGGTAAAATCGATTGACCTAAGTCAAGGTTTGATTATGAAAGTGGTTAAGGTTTGAAAACAAAGAAAATTTTGAAAAGAGGAAGAAGCTTTGAAAATCAAAGAAGTGGGAAGAGATGAAGAAGTTGTCCTAAGACTTAAAGTAAAAGCTAAAGTAAGAACAATATAACTACATGGCGAGCACTCTTCAAAGAATAAACAACAATAGGACTTTATCCTCATAAACAAGTGAACCAAGTAAAGGCCAAGGTCTCTAATCCATAATAACTCAAGCAAAGGGAAAGATCCTAAAATATAAGTCCAAAACTCCAAGTACAATGTAAAGGATAGTGGCCATAGTCCAAGATTAAAGTCATAAGTCTTTTAGAGGTTTAATCCTTTATTAATATTTGTGTGTCCAAGTGGACAAAAGAAAAAGAATAAAGATATAAACATAAACAATATGATGAATGATAAAGCATAATAAAAGAGATAAGGAGTGAAAGATAAAAATAAAGAGGATAAGGTGCGGGAAGGAATTAAAATGTTAGTATAGTAATAGTAGTAATAATAATATATATAATAATGGTATGGAGAATCATCTACAACAAAGAAAGTAACTGATTTCGCTTAGTATCTTACACTATATTGATTAATCGAGGCAATATAGAAGCAAATTCAATGAAACTTGAAAGAAGATTGGGATACCCAAAGCAACTGCACATAAAGCTTCAAAAGTCGTGGATCTTAACGCAAAAAGATTAACCACTTTGGAATTACACGACCAACACGAGGTCCGGTCCATGAAAGTACAAGTATCCAATTGGATTTTTATTCTGAATTCGTGACACATTTAGGTCTATGTTAAGCAATCGCTGAGTCATTTACGAATTAATTACCCTACAAATGAGGCCGACCAATACCAATTAAGGTAAACGGTTTTTTTGTGCTAATACATGTTAGAAAGATGATATAATAGATCATCCTTCGAAAACATGTCACACGAAAAGAAAAAGTGGTAACGGTCTAATCGTAATTGAGATTTCACATTGATTTATCAAAGGCAACCTATCACGATTCCAAAGCATGGATAATGATCCAAATGATCATCCATCCATTGATTTGAAATAATGAAGATTAAACATCTTTGAAAATCAACAATCGTCGAATCAGAGATCTCATCGACCAAAAGAAAAATAAGAGATGAAAGAAAGTGATTCTAACATTTATGATCCACACAACAACCAACAAATGAAATATAAAAAAATCAATATAAAAAATCATAAAAAAAAAATAAGATCAACCACTAAAAAAAATAACAAATTTTTTTATGATTTTTTCAAAAAGATCTTCTAAAAGAAATTGAATGAAAAAAACAAGAAGATTAAAAGAGTTCTCTCCAAAATAGAACCAAATTTCACAACAACAAAAAAATTAAATCTTAAAAAAATTTAAAAAAAAACAAGGATGGGGATAGCGTAAGGAATGGTGGTGAAGTAGTAGAAATGCATTGGATCAGAAAAACTTTAAGCCCAAATCAAATATACAAACTCTTATGAAACAAAATAATATAAAAAAATCAAAGAAAATTGATCTTCTTCTTCATTGAACTACCGCAGTTTTTTACTGTAGCAAGAGAGTTAGCAATTTTTGGAGGTTTTGGTACCGTTTCGATCGGGAAATTGTAAGGATCAAGAATATGTGATCGATTTAAACCGATGTAAGCTGTGTGCAACGGATTTCAGAGACAAAGGTTCGTCGAAAAACTTCCAATACCTTCAATAATAGTGAAATAGCTTCCAATTTCATCTCTTCTTCTTGAATGGTATTTGTGTTGTTATTGTGTTTTTGTTGTTTCAGATTGATGAAAATTAAATCGGATGAATATTGAATTGAATTTGTTGAAGATCGAAGAATGAGGTTTAATTTGTGCAAGAATTTTGAGAGAGTTTTGAGAGGCTTTTTAAGCTTGAAGAAATGAGATGGAAAAGCTTCAATTTATAGAATTTCAAACTGAATTTATTTTTGCTGTTTAGTGTTGAATGTATCCACGTTTCATATCATGAAGTTAGCGTGTTCACTGCTGAGTTTTTCTTGCTGCGTTTTATGCATTATTCAGCTGCGTTTGGGTGTTGCGTTTTCGGTCCGTGAAATTTGCGTGTCTATGTGCAGTATGCGTGTGTTGGCGTTATGAAGCTTTGGCTTGGAGATTGTGCTGAAGCCTGAAGGCTTTGTGTACGGCGTGAATGTGTTGAAGCTGGGTACAACTGCAGTCAGCTGAGGTGCCTTCACGTGCGTTTTTGGCTTGGCAAAATGCTGGTGTTGTAGGCTGCTGTGAGGAAGCTGGAGCTGGACAAAAGTGGCTGAAACTTGTTTCTCTATTTTTTTCAAATTTTTTGTATAAAAAATAAAATGGGCTTAATGAAAAATAAAATGGGCTTTAGTTCTTTCTATATTTTTTTGGCAATGGTTTTTCTTATATAAAAAAATGGGCTAATAATAGAATGGATTTTTAAAAATATTTGATTAAAAGGATGAAAATATGAGTAATTGAATTATGAAATTGGCAAATAAATTTTTTTTTTTTATAAATGATAAGGATGGATAAAAATGGGTTAATAGAATATGGGCCTAAAATGGTTCATTTTTGTAATGGTAATATGGATATTGAAGAAATATGGATTTATTAATATTTTGGGAAAAATGGATAAAATCGAAAAAAGGTAGAAGGGTTATTGGAAATTAATAGTGAATAATCGAAATAGACTGAATACTGGAAATGGTTTAAGAAAAAGGGTATGAACTGATATTTATGCAAATGAACCAACTATAACCAATACACACACAATCATGAAATCTCGATTTTGGATTTTTAAAAATATTTGATTAAAAGGATGAAAATATGAGTAATTGAATTATGAAGTGGCAAATTAATTTTTATTTATTTATAAATGATAAGGATGGATAAAAATGGGTTAATAGAATATGGACCTAAAATGGTTCATTTTTGTAATGGTAATATGGATATTGAAGAAATATGGATTTATTAATATTTTGGGAAAAATGGATAAAATCGAAAAAAGGTAGAAGGGTTATTGGAAATTGATAGTGAATAATCGAAATAGACTGAATACTGGAAATGGTTTAAGAAAAAGGGTATGAACTGATATTTATGCAAATGAACCAACTATAACCAATACACACACAATCATGAAATCTCGATTTTCAACCCAAAACCCAACTTGCATGCTTCCACAACTCCGATTAATATGAATGAAACCACTCTTGAACCACTGAATAATTTGAAAATTAAGCCACGACCAAAAATATTTTTTCACATAATTAAATTAAATTAGATTTATTTTTATCAAATTAATTCTTTTTAATCAAACATTTATCTTTTTAATAAAAAATTAATTAATCGATATCCGAAACTTTTATTTCCTTCATATTTTTCTGCTCAATTTTATTTCTTAGGATAATTGTATAGGTTGCGCGAAAACTTGTAATAAGTTGATTTATTTTTCTCGCCCGATTTTCTTTCTTAAATAATGTAACTGCTAAAGTCTTGTAATAGCTTAAGTTTATTTTCTGCACTTTACATTTTCAGTCAGATTTTTATTTATGTATCTCTCCCAAAGCCATGTAATAGTTTAAATTAGGGTTTATTTTTCGCATTATAAATTGTTAGATGTATGCTTAATAGGATTGTATGGTAAGACTAAAATCAACCGTTAGCAAATCCTAATTTTCAAGACTAAAATAATTAAATTGAATACATTTGCACACTCACACCTCTAGGGTAACCTCTCTTTGTTTCCTTATGAAATATGGTCAAGTCCCTCGAATGTAGGGATACCTTAACGTGTTGCCTAAGGAAATAAATCATCATAGTTGCCTTTCGAATAAAAGATCATAGTCCCTCGAACGTAGGGGTGTCTTAGCAAAGTTGCTTACGAATAAAAATCATCAAGTCCCTTCGATATAAAGATCATAGTCCATCGATGACCCTTCGAGTTGCCTATGAACAAATGATCTAGTTCCTCGATGGCCCTACGGAAAAATGATGATTGTCCCTTCGAATTGTTAAGATACCCTTACAAGGTTGCCTTCTATGACCATACGATAACCCTACGTTTGTCCCTTCAAATCCAAGGATAAGACTACTTACTAACTAATAGTAAGGACAATTATATCCCTAGAGAAACAAAATAACAAGAAAGACCTTACAATTTAGGGTAAGTAGTTCTTAAGTGCTTGCTTACCATCTTTCAAAATACTTTCCACACCTCACATTTTCAAATATTTTCAAACAGTAAATACTTTGTATACATTCGTACGAGAATCATTGCAAAGTTAAACTTCTAAAATATTTTTCTTAATACACCACCACTATTTTTCAAACAAAAGTAAAGTGAGCTAAGCAATTAAGAGTCCATGAATAACCATGGATACAAAGGGTGTTAACACCTTCCCTTTTTATAACTTACCCCCCGAACTCAAAATCTTTTTCAAAGGTCTTTCCTGTTCTTTTATGCCTTTCTTTATTGGATAAAATAAAAGTCGGAGGCAACCCTTGCTTACCGCAACATATCTTGCGACAAAAATTAAAAGTCAGTTCTCCCACCGTGTTACACCTACACAACAGGTTCTACAAGTTTCTCGAAGTCATTGACCCATTAGATTGTTTACCACCAATGACAATATGTTTATCGGGTGTCAACTTCATCCAATGAATTCGCCTCGAGTGAGGTCCTCATATGGACCCAACGAGAAAAAACATCTCGTGGACCCACACTACGAGACCATCAATCCTATCTTAAGTACTTTCAAGCCCGAGTTAGAACTTATCTCACCAGACATGAATCATTTAACCTTGAAAAACGAAAAATGCCCATACAAAGCAAACAAAAATAATAACACAAAACATAGATAAAACAAGTTAGGTTTAACCCTCTTAGGGGTCTCCCCAGTGAAGTCTCCATTTTTGTCGCGGTGAGAATTGGATATCAAGTTATTAAGTTAAATTGTATCGCAATCATAAAATTCACCACCGAACTTTAATTTATCCAAGGGAAGAGAAAAAGATCGAGAAACTCTAATAAACATGCTAAGCTAAAATGTGAGGCTAAAAGTTAAGCAATCAGAGATCGAAGGTACGGGGGTTGGCTATACCTAGGGAAGGTGATATCATCCTAAGTATCTGTAGTACTCTACGGGAACCTCTTGTAATATTTATATTTGTGTTTAAATGTCTGCTAACTGAATGGGAACTAAAGATAAAAAAATGAAAAGGTGGGAAGTGGTAAAAATAGAAAAGAGTGAAAAATGAGAAAGAGAAAAAAAAGAGGAAAAATGTGAAAAAAGAAAATTGTAATAAAAGAAAATTTTGCTCGCCAAGGATAAACCTCGTGCCTACGTATTTCCTCGTGCAATGGGAAAGTCAGAGCGTCGTAGTTCGAAAAACTACGGGTAAAAAGAAGGAAAAGCTTGAATGCAAATCTTGTGAAAAGATTAAAGGATGAAAACTAAGGTGGAAGCACACAAGTGACAAGTAAATGACAATAAGTCAATACAACACCTTCTTCCCTTGGGTTGGGTAACGAGCATCAAACAACGAGTAAAAATGAAAGTACGCTTATGGCAAAAAAATCGTGACAAAAAGTAGAATTGAGAATACACTCACGGCAAAAACATCATGAGAAATCGAATAAGCATTGTATACGGAAGAACATCATGGATCGAAAGGGGTTGACAAGATTTATCAAAGTCGCAGACCCATCATATTGTTTGTCGCGCACGACATATACTTGTCGGGTGTCAACTCCATCCAATGAATCTACTTTGATTGAGGTCCTCGTATGAACCCAACAAGAAAAAGCATCTTGTGGACTCACACTACGAGATCATCAACACCGGGGTTATCATGATAAGGCGACAAAGGAAAATCGTCAAAGATTCCAACAAGAACTATATCAAACTAAAATCATAAAAGCTAGACTTATCTAATACTTTTTTTGGTATTTCAGTATCTAAAGTAATAGACTAATCAAACTAAAGTAAAATGTATAATAAACCAAATTTAATTATATCTTTCTAAACAAACTAAAATTAACTAAACTTAACTAAATTATATTAACTAAAATTCTAAATCTAAAATAAAATCTAATTGACTAAACTATAAAAAAAAAAGTAATTTAAACTAAACCAAAAATATATTTTTAGACTTTTTACATTATGGAAATGAAATAATAATAATAATAATAATAATAAAAGGAAATAAATCAAAAGGAAATAAATTAAATTAAAATCTTTTTATTTTGTATATATTTTTACTATATTTAACTATTAAAAGATTCTAACAAAAAAAACTTAACTAACTAATTTATCTAAACCATAAAACTAAAATAATAACTTGAATTAGGCTAAAAACATTTTTTAGAATTTTGAAATATCTTTTAACAACTAAGATAACAACAGCAAAAAATAAATAATAACAAAATGAAAAATCTAAGTTTAATTACTTATTAAACCTAAACAAAAAATATATTTTTTTAGATTTTTTATATTAAACTTATTAATTTAATTTAAGTTTATATATATATTTATATATATATATATATATATATATATATATATATATATATATATATATATATATATATATATATATATATATATATATATATATATATATATATATATATATATATATATATATATTTTTTTTTGTTTGTTTGGATTTTTATGATAAGAAAACTATATTTTCAATATTAAAACAAAAAAATCTAAATCCGTAATTTAAAATCTGATATTAGTATTATTAACAAAGAGAGGAACTAACAACAAAACTTAACTAAACCTAAAAAACTAATATTCAAACCTAATAAAAATAATTAAAATAAATCTTACATAAATAAATAAAGATGGACATGTATTCAATGAAAATAATAAAACACTAATCTAACCTGATAAATAATAATCAATGAAATAATAAAAACAAAAATAAAAACAAGATTAAATAGGAAAATCATATTATACCAAGGCTCTTCACCGTCCTCCCTCATACGACTCTTCTTCTCTCTTCTTTGCAAATCAACCGTTTTTCTCTTCTTCAATGAATCTCACATCTCGTCTCCCTTTTCTGCTAGTAGTTACCAAGACAAACAAATCCCAAACTCCATCACTTTCTATCTCAGATCGGTTTCCTCTACGTCAAAATGCCCCAATATGTGGCGGTGTTCCGGTCTCAGCCTCTCTCTGCCCGACGGCGGTTCATTTTCCTTCTCCGCCTCTCTTCTCTGCGATTATCGGCACAATTTTTGTCTTCACGTCTCCGACCCTCGCTTTTCCGGTTATGTGGTGGTTGTGTTTATTTCTGCGGTTTGGCCATGTGGATGGGTGGCAGCGAAAATGAGAGGTGAAGGCTTCGGTTATGGCGATGTGGTTATGAGTGGAAGAGCGAATGATTGGTAGAGTGATGAGAAAGTTGTGTCGATTTTTATTTGTTGGATCAATGAAGAATTTATGGTTGGAATGGTGGATAAATGGAGGTGGAGGTAAATTGTGGGGGATGATAGATGTTGTTATCTTGCTGATAGTTTTAGAAGGTAATTTTTTTTCAAGAATTTTCTCTCTCTTACTTTGAATCGCTTCAATCCCCTTTTTGTTATCAATTTTTTTCAATGTCTCCCCCTCCTTTGTGTCAAAGTCCTCCTCTTTTAAATTAAAATAAACTTGTTCAAGAAGTCTGGAGGTACAAGAGGTTTTGGTTTGTAATGATTTGATATGTCTCTTTCTTGCAGGTTTTTGGAGTGTATTGTTATTGAGACTGTGTAGATTGTATGCCTTGTTGACTTGCAGGAATGCTATTTTTATGTATATTTGTGTAGAAGATAGGCGCAGGTTATGGTTGTTGTGGGTTTGTTTTGTATAAGAGTGCAGAGAGTAGCGTTGTTTGGTCAAGGTAAAGTATGTGCAAAATATCCACATTTTTCTTTTACACGATATTGAAAAGGGTGCGTTGTAATTTTCAGCTTGGGTGAGGCTACTTGGTCAAAGGAGGGATGCAAGTGATAACAAGACTTTTTAATCACAAATTCGTGTATGGTTTTTGTTTTATTATGCAGTGTGGGCAAGGTATATGATACGTTGGATTTAGAAGGAAAAAACAAAATACATAATATAGTTTAAACTAAAATAAAAAATACACTATTAAAATTTAAAACATAAAAAAAGGAACTATTACAATTACATTAAAATTACAGCTAAGTTAAAATTAAAATTTAGTTAAAAATTAAACTAACTAAATAAAATAACTAAATTGAAAGTATACTAATTAAATTAAAATGTTAAATTATAAACTAAATTTAAATTAACTAAAAACAAATTGAATTAACTTACAATTAAAACTAAATTAAATTAAAATTAATCTAATAATTAACATTAACCTAAAATCTAAATTAAAAACTAGATAAAATAAAATAGAATCTAATTAAATCTAAAATAATTAAAACTAGATTAAACTTTCAAATTAAACTTAAATTAATTCTAAAATGATCTAAAAAGGTATTTAACTAAAATATTTAAATTAAGATAAACGAATTATAAAATGAGATAAAAAATTTATTTCTAAACTGAAACAAACTCTAAAATCAAGAACAAAATTAAAATAACATGGGACAGTAAAATCGACTGAATGATGCATGATCACTAATTAATTGGCTAAAGATGCAAAACCACTGATTATTGACATTGCGATAAAACGCGTCAAATAAAAAAATAGAGAACTCGGTCAAAATTTAGGGTATGACAAAAACCTTTTAGTTGATAACCTTACTGTATTAGTTATGTGACTTTTGGTGATGGAACCAAGGGTGAAATCAAAGGGGTTGGAAAACTAGAGTGCTCGGGAGTCCCACATCTTGATGATGTTTTGCTTGTCAAAGGGCTAACTACCAACCTTATTAGCATCAGTCAACTATGTGATCAAGGATTCAATGTAAACGTCACCAAATCTGAATGCTTAGTCACAAATGAAAACTGTGAAGTTGTTATGAAGGGTGTCAGGTCAAAATACAATTGTTACCTATGGGTATCTCAAGATTCAACTCATTCATACACATGTGCTCCAACCAAAGAAGATGAGGTTAAGTTGTGGTACCAAAAACTAGAACATTTGCCAGAGATAAAAATAATCTTATCTATGGAAGATGACAGGGTAATTCTATAACTAAAGATTGAAAAAGGAGTATCTCTGGGTTATTAAAAAATAGCAAAGCATATAGAGTCTTCAACTCTAGAGCTAAAGCTATAATGGAATCCATATATACTTTCGTTAAAAAGGTTGATGTCCTAGAAGATGTTGGAACATTTCTGAATGATATCCCTGATGAGTAAGGTGGTGACCAAGAAGAGAAAAATTAGAGCTGAGTTTGTTTCTAATGATGATGTTGAAGATGATGTCCAAATCATCTCTCCTAAGAAGAAATCTATGGTTAAGAAGACCCTGATCAAGTGCCAGAAGCTCCTCTGGATAACATTTCTTTTCATTCTGTTGAGAGCGTACAAAGATGGAAATATGTCTATCAAAGAAGGGTTTCCCTTGATAGATAATTAGGCAATGATGCATTGGACTGTCAAGAAGTTATGGAGCTGATTTCTTATGATGGGCTCATGAAAACCGTGTGTAAGTTGGGTGTCACACCCTAAATTTTGACTGCACTTTTTCAATAAATTTTCATTCATCTGACGCATTTTTATCGTAGCATCGATAGTCAGTCATTTTAGCATAAACATTTCATTGGTCAATAATCATGCATTTTTAACTGATTTTTATCATTCCATACCATTTTTTTTATTTCTACTTAGATAAATATTTTAGTTTATTTAGAATTGATCTTAGTTTTTATTTTGATTTTAATTTATATTTTAATTAAATTTAGTTTAATTTCAATTTCAATTTATTTAGTTTATCTTTGATTTAGTTTAACTTCAATTTATTTAATTCAATATAATTTCTTTTTTTTAATAACCATTTTCAATTTATTATTATTATTATTATTATTATTATTATTATTATTATTATTATTAGTTTTATTATTATTATTATCATCTTTATTATTATTATTAGTTTTATTATTATTATTTATTATTATTATTACTACTTTTTTTTTGTTTTTCTTCATATTCAAAAAATGAAAAATGGCAAGTGGGGTCCACTACAATGTAGTACAAACACTTCACATGGATTGCCAACTTGGAATTATCAATAGCCAAGAATTATTCTCACACTTCACATGGATTGCCAACTTGGAATTATCAATGACCAAGAATTATTCTCACACTTCACATGGATTGCCAACTTGGACTTATCAATGACCAAAAATCATTCTCATAAAGTCACATGGATTGCCACATCATCACTCCTACCTCATTCACACTATAAATAAGATCTCTCTTTCTCTCATTTGAGACTAACAAGATCACACTTAAATTCTCAAAATCTAGCACATTCATTACATATTTTTCAAAGTCAAAATTATTTTTCTTACTTACACAATACCCATAAACATTCACCATTTTCACCACAACAACAACCTCCATCAAAACATATTCTCTTCTTCTACACAACAAGCTCAACCTTTGCTAGCTTTGGAGTTTGTGAGTATCATTCATCCTTTATTTATTTATATTTTAGTTTGTGAAGTTATGTTGTAAAAATGTAATATATTTTTTTATGTGTTCATATTTTATTGTTGTTATAGTGTTAGTATAGGTTAGTTTATGATAAATATTCATGTTTATTTATTTCTCTTTCATTTTTATTTTACTAGTTTTATTTATTTATTTTAGTTTGTTATCTATTTAAATTATTTAAAAAAAATCCTTATTAGTTTAAGTTATTAGATTGACTTTAGTTTCTTCATTTCAAAATATAGTTTTGTTTAATTTATTTAGTAATCTTAGAAGTAAAGTATATAGGTGATTAACACTTAAAAATATATAAAAAAATATTATTGTTTAGTAAGTTAATTTAAATTCTTGGTCTAACGCCAAGTAAACAATTCATGCGCCTACATTTCGCACACACGTAAGTCGGTCACTTATGTGATCGTCATCTGCACGACTTTACGCGTGATAATTAAAGTACGAAAGAATTGAACTTCGGAATCTAGCATTCCGTGGGTTCTTTAATGAACCACTCTTGAGGTTAGCCTTCGAGTTGTGTTTCATTTACTCCATCGTTTCTAAAAATAACCCTAGATCATTTTAAGACAAATTTTCAAACAATCAACTCTTAATTAACATATCAAATCGTGAAAGAACTAAACTCGGGAATCTAGCATTTCTCGGGTTTTTGAATTGAATTACTCTTGAGGCTAGCCTTAGAGTTGTAATTCATTCGACCTTTCACAATGAAGGAATACAACTTAAAACCCATCAACAAATGTAAATCATTTTATAATTAATCAATGAAGAACTAAACTCAGGAGTCTAGCATTTCTCGGGTTTTTGAATTGAGCTACTCTTAAGGCTAGCCCTCGAGTTGTGCTTCTTTCACTCTTTCGTTTAAAACACTTTAATAAAGATCAAACATCTTTTTCAAAACAGACATAGTTTAAATCTTTCTATCTCACAAACAAGCTAGTGCTTCAGCCTCCACCGCGAGTAAAAACCAACGCTTAGCAGTAGAAAGCATTTTAAACAATCGTTTATTAAAAAAACACAAACCGTAGTTGCACGAACTACGAAGCTCTGACTTTCCCATTGCACAAGGGAATACGTAGGCACAAGGATGTTAATCCTTCGCGAGTACAATAGTAAAAAAAATTAATCTGTTCTCCTTAATCACAATAATAAAAAACTCTAATCTTTCCCCCCGTAATATTAATAATAACTTAAAACTTTCTTTTCCTTTTAAAACAAACATATTAACAAACCACTTAGAAGACAAAGACTTAGATCAACATTTAATCGCATAGTTAAGCTAAGAGGTTCTCGTTGAGTACAACGGACGTGAGGGGTGCTAATACCTTCCCCTTGCGTAACCGACTCCCGAACTTAGAATTTGGTTTCGTAAACCATTTCTTATCCTTCCTTTAGATTGTATCTATATCTTCCTTTTCTTTAGTTAGAATAAATAGAATTAGGTGGCGACTCTGTTTTTTTCTTTCCGCGTCCCATCGCGAGGATCGTATTTTTTCGAGGTACGACATTGGGCAAGTGCTATGAAGGGCTTGTCAAAGAGTTTATTGTTAATATTCCAGTAAAGTGTGTTGATGGAAGAAGTAAAGATTTCAGGAAGGTGTATGTTAGAGGAACATGTGTTCGGTTCTCTCCATCTATCATCAACAGATTCTTAGGAAGAAGTGAGTAAGAAGAAGCTAAACTTGAAGTGATTGATAATCAAATGTGTAGGGAGATCACTGCTAGGCAGTTGAAGGAGTGGCCCTCTAAAGGAAAAATTTATGCTGGATTATTGAGTGTGAAGTATGTTATTTTTCACTGAATAGGTGCAACTAATTGGGTTTCCACAAATCATAATTCTACTATTGTTGCTGGTCTTGGTAAATTCATCTATGCAGTTGGTACTAAAACCAGATTTGACTATGGGACTTATATATTTGATCAAACTGCGAAGCAAGCTGGTACTCTTGTTGTCCAATTGCCAATTGCCTTTTGTACTCTTATTTGTGGGATAGTTCTCAATCAACATCCTGGAATTCTGTTGGGGACTGATATTGTGAGTAAGAGAGAAACCTCCTTGTCTCTTCATTACAAGTTGTTTGCAGGAAAACATGTCCCAGACATTGTCTTGACATCATCTACTGTTGAAGATCCAACCACCACCAAAGAGGGTGTTATATTTGAACTAACAGAGGCTTGCAAAGGACTGGATGGAGTCTTTCGTGTCATCACTGCAAGAAAGATGAAAGATGAGACTTTAATCAGGTCCCTGAGGCTGGCTGCAGAACAACAAGGTTGTGATGGTGAGAGAACTTCTCAGGTAAAGAAAAATGATGAGGAAAATGATTCTGATAAGGATGTTGAAGATGAAGAAGGGGAGTCTAAATCTGATACTAGTGCTTGGTTTGTAATTATGATCTCTTGGTTTTGTAATCATGACTTATTTCCTTTTCCACCTTTATGATATGGCTATGTGTGACTTTGTTCCCTTCTGGATTGTTTTTTGTTATTATTGCTAGTTTGTCTAATTATGTATAAAAAGGGGGAGAGTTGTTAGATGTGTTAGATGTGCTAGTTGTTCTTTATCACGTTTACTTGTTTTTGCTACCGGTTGATCTTGGTTCTTGTGTGAAGAGTTTCCACTACAGGTTGAAGAGGAGTTTTTTTTGTTACTTATAGGTTGTATTGTAGGTTATCTTCAGAGGGAGCTTGGATTTGCTATTTTATTTTGGTGTTTTTGGTGATGGTGTGTTTTTTCTCTGCTGTTGTTTCTCTGATTTGTTCTTGGTAACTTTGTGCTCAATTTGTGTTTTAGCCAAAATTTGCCAAATAGGGAGTTTGTAAGTTCTGTTAATTGGCAGCAATTTTTCTAAAACTTGTGGCTACAAAATTGATGTCATTCCTGATATCTTAACATGTGAGTCTAATAGTTTACAGGTGATTCTATCAGAAGTTGCAGGTTTTCTCATGATATCAAGAATGGTGTTTTGACATGTTTTTCTGAACACTATGTTCATAGTTTTGTACTTTGTCTGTTGTGTGTTGAAGCAATCTTTTGTGTGATCTTGGTGAGTGATTGTTGGCGCTTTTAGTGGTGGTATTTTTATTCATATTTGATATTCTTCTTAAGGAGGTTCAGTTATTTCCTTTTTAGTGCCCTTGTTTATGGAAAATCAATTTAATTAGGTTTAATATGATTATGTTAGAAGGCCCAAGCCCATGGGTTTATGAAGTCTATTTAAGAGATGCATAAACCCTATTTTGATGAAAGAGAGAAGATATTGAAGACGTGTGTGCATTATGTTAGGGTTTAGTTTTTTGTGTATTTCTTGTGAGCCAATCAATCATCACATTGATGATTGACTTGGATTGGTTTTGTTGAATTGTAATTTGTCCACTCTAAGCTTTTAAGCAAGAATGCATTGTTCTTGATTGAAGCTTTTAAGCAAGATCAAGGTTTTTGTTTTTGAAGAATGTTCTTCTCTCTTTTGTAATTTGTGTTTTTATCACTGATGTGATTGAGGGGGAGTGAGTAGTGTCTCTTATCTAAGTGTGTCTTAGATAATATTTTCACATGTAGATATTAGGTGAGAAGACTGTAAACTAGAGGTTGTTTTCTTAGAGACTTTAAACTAATTTTGTTTAGTGGATTTCCTTCTTGGCTTGGTAGCCTCTAGACATAGGTGTATTTGCACCAATCTGGGTTAACAAATGCTTGTGTCCTTTTCAATTGTTTACTGCTTTTTGTACCTTGTTCATATATTGATCATTGTTCATATATTAGTGTTGTGACATCTCCTTCTACATCTCATATCAGATACCATAATTTCAGTATTTACAAAACCTCTCTTTTTCTTGGTTTTAAAGATGGTACTTTAGCACCTGGAGGCACTAATATTTGACCATATTTAACTAACAAATCAAATATTTCGTCGCATTTAGTGATATCGAAAGTATATGTTTTCTTTGGGAACTTATCATTCTTTTCAGTTTCGACAGGGTTTTTTCCATTCGAAGGAACTAATATTTTACAGAAATAAGGGGGACCCTGTGTAACGCCCCATTTCTACCCGTATTTAATTATAAATAAATCAGATTTCAACAACATAGGGTATCACACTTTCCTTCTTAAAAACATCAAATCTATTATACCAAATAATCATTATCATTTTTCACTACGCAGTAGAATCATTTAAATCATAAAAATCATCTGGAAAAAAACTTCGTAAATAATTCATCGTAAATCCAAAACATCATCTTAGGAAAGAAACATCTTAAATCCAAACATAAACAAAATAATATTCAATCAAAATCATGCATTCACTAGTCCCCCCCCCCCCCCCCCCGAAGTGCTATGTATCAGAGCACCCAATGACTCAAACCATCTAACGAAAACTCCTCGCTACTCAGGATTACCTGCATGTTACCAACCAAGGGTAACATTCAAACAGAAGGATGATATATCGACAATCATAAATATGATATAATAATTAGTATATACAAGTTAGAGCCACTCAATCACCCGTTCATATCATATTCATCATAAACATCGTATCTGAAATTCTGTGATCAGGTATGAGATGTCCTAAGAGATGTCCCAACACTTGACAGTTTTAACCAAAACTTAAATAGCAAGAAAAATAAACAACACAGAAGTTTGTTAACCCAGTTCAGTGTATAACCACACTTACATCTGGAGGCTACCAAGCCAGGAGGAAATCCACTATAAGTAATATTAATTCTAGACTTAAACCACCCTGTTTAATCTATCACTTAATAACTACCCAATGCAATTTCTACCTAAGACACAACTTAGATAAGAGTACCCTACTCACTCCCCCTCAATCACACAGTGATCAAGTTTACAAGTTTAATAAAATTGAAGACATTCTTCAAACAATACAGCTTGATCTTACTTCACAGTTTCAATCAAGTCACAAATGCACTTTTGCTTAAAAGCTCATAAAGTGGTACAATTTAAAACAACCTGCTATTAAAACACTAGACACCCTATTTGGTCTTCTGGAATTCGTACTCAATTCTGTGAGTTTCTGTTGATTAAATAGGTATCTGTAATTTGGTCTTTCTGTAGAATGATCCAGCCCTAATGCGCAAGCAGCTTCCACCTTGAATTTAGGGTTTGTTACTTCCTAGATTCTAGGTGATTTAGGTCTTCTGTTTTAATCTGAATCCTCAATATAAAACTCCCTACAGATGCGCCTTGTTCTGTTTCTATCCATCATTAATTAATTCCAGATAACTCTCCTTAAATATCTCTGATCAGTTAGTCAATAATTAATTCTGGTAGCAGGTTTGAGATGTCTCAACATCTGTTGGGACATCCTGAAAAACTGAACTTAAGTCATTTTCACAATGTCCCAACATCTGGTGAGACATCCTGAAATAAGTTCATATACTCTGTTTGATAATGTCCCAACATTTGATAGGACATTCTGAACTGAATTCAATATTTCTTGTTGGTCAAAAATTCTGCCAATTCTTAAACATCTACAGTATCATCACAACATCCACTACGTCTCAATAATTCATACAACAATGAAATTCATATGCGACTCGACAATGCATGCATGTGGTACCATTCGGAGCGAACTCCCATCTTAAAAATTCATGCCAGTTAGGTGGGCATCAGCAAGACATAAGTCTTCATCTTAAACATCGTGTTTGCCATTCCAGACCATCTTAATAATACAAATGTATGCAATATGAAAATGGCATACAACACAATTCAAACATCATAAACATCGTTCATCACATCATCTTAAATCATTACAACATCATTGGTCATAAGACCTACATCATAATATACCCTTCACATCGGGTAAAGTCATCTTAACCATCTTCGTTTAATATTTATAAATCCATAATTAAATTCGTTCAACAACAATCATCAAATCATCTTATTATTAACCTATAATTACACCTATCATCATATATTAATCCTTAAATATCTTACGGAACATCAGAAAAAGGAACAGGCGCGAATCGGTAAGCGAATCGTTGTTAAAATCACAAAAACGCATCTCTTCTGCCCAAACGCGTAACATCCTTCCCTTTACGTGTATCAGTGTATGATCTTACGTGTATTATATGAAAATGGCCAGAGGGTCTGAAAATCCACCCTTCGTACATGTAATAGGTAGCGTAACCATCATGCATTACGCGTATTGCTTGGCCTCATACGCGTATGACCAGATCCATTACGCAAATCAACAAAGACCATCTCAGTTCATCTTCTGCTACGTGTTCATCATTATGTCATTCCTATTCAATCCTAATTGGGTTTCTACCATCTTTTAGACACCTAATTCATCATCTTATTATTCATCTATCATTACTATACCACTTTATCATCCTAATATCATCATCTAAATCAAATTTGTCACAGTTTTCATCACACACCTCGGAACACCTTCACAGCAGATATACATAACAACAATCAACAGAGAATTTTCAACAATTATTCAAACATTGATTCATCATATTCATACGAAATCGCACATAAAGCATCATACAAACAACAAAAAATCCAAACAACCCTCTCCCATACAAACATATTATTTTCTCCCGGTTATAAAATATGAATTTCACCCTTACCTTTGGATTGAATGCAGCTCGAATCTATGGGTGAAAATTCCTACGAAAATCTCCTTGCAAATCCTTAGCCCTAGCTCTTGATCTCCCAAAACTCGTTCTCCTATCCAAAATTTTGATTAAGACTAATTCTCTCTAAACCTTTACTAATCCTATTTTCCTTTTTTTTAATTAAAATGTCTTTAAAATAATAATATTATTATTACTAAAAATCCATTTAATAAATCCACTAATGGGCATCTATCTACACCTCTCAACATTACTACCAATACCTCCCCAAAATAAGTTTAACTCATAACTCAGTTTAAAACAACTTAAATCGATTAATCATCTTATTAACAAACATCACACATCACAATTAACAACAAATCTACTCTAAATAATTTAATTAAATAATTAATTAAATTGGGGTGTTACACCCTGCTTGAGTTCAACAAGGTCTATTTCATTTTCATCAAACTCTATGGGTTCGTCATATATTTCTTCGATCCCTTCATGAAATTCAAAGTAGGCTATTATTTTGTTTTTATTTTCCCTAGCCCTTTCATCTCTTAGATGTTCTACTTGTCGAACTCTATCAGCCAATTGAGCCATTTCCCTTAAATACTAGGTTTCCAACTTTTTCCTAATAGAGTAATCTAGGCTACCAGCAACCATTTCGACAAGTTCATGCTTAGGCACCTGTATGAAACACCTATCCTTTAATAGTCAGAACCTATTCAAATAATCATCTATTGGCTTATTAAACTTCCGTTTAACACTAGCCAACTCTTTCAAACTGATTTTAGTTTGACCCATGTAAAATTGCTCATGGAATAGACGCTCCAATTGAGTCCAATTACAAATCGAACCAGGTGGTAACGTAGTAAACCAATAAAAAGAATTTTTAGTAAGAGAGCTAGGAAAATATTTAATCCTTAGACTCTCATCATTTTCAACCTCCCCAGCTTCGATCAGGTACCATGCCACGTGTTCGACGGTGGATTCAATTGTATCCCTTGAGAATTTGGAGAACTTTGGGACCTTCGTCCTAGGGGGTAATTCAGACTGGAGTATATATTCTACTATGGGAAAATTAAAATTTGGCCTAGCAAAGCTCGTATTCATCCCACTTCGAGCCATTATCCTTTCGACAATGGTTACCAGGTTATTCTCCACTACTATATTATTATGTCGAACCTGTTGAACAATATTATCTGCATTCTGGTTTTTGTTCACTACCACTACCCTTGGTTCTTCTTCTTCAGGGATATGGATTTGGTTTCTAATAGGTTCAACCCTGGGTGGTTCGACCACCTCTTAATTTTC
Source organism: Lathyrus aphaca (assembly GCA_963966055.1). Lineage (NCBI taxonomy): Eukaryota > Viridiplantae > Streptophyta > Magnoliopsida > Fabales > Fabaceae > Lathyrus > Lathyrus aphaca. The sequence continues at coordinate 115,023,484 of OZ014524.1, read as the reverse complement.
TGGATTCGCCTGTTGGACATTTTCCCTAAAGTCAACAACTTAATTTTCTCTCTTGTATTGTCTAGTTGGGTGTCGAACAGAGGCAGGTACTCCCATGAATTCTAATATTCGCGCCATTTGGGATGCTAATTGTTGATTAGTTTGAGTAGTACTTTGCATCAAAGGTTTAAAAACTCCCCCAATGGTTTGAGACAAAATTTGTACCATTTGCATATTGCTTTCATCCATTTGATTCCTTAAATTGGCTGCATATTCATTCGTCAAACCAGGACCTTGGGTGGAATATCCCAACCCTATGGTTTGACTATTTCGACCCATTTTTACTCCAGATCCTGATTCCTACAAGGGAGAAGAAATCACATTTTCTAAAAACACTAGAGGCACGCTACGCAAGGTTTGCATCAGCGTCGTTGGCATGCCATAAATTGGATTCCTAGGAAAAGGCTGTGAAACCCTGGGGGAGGGAAAACCCTAAACATTGTTGTATTTGGTGGTGGATTTTTAGGGTTTGTTCCAATATATTCCAACACCGATTGAGTATAAGGTCTATATATCATCCCTCATGTTCCTGCCATCGAAGAATTTGGTTCTAAAACCATGGTTGGTGTTGTTGAACCTTATGTCGAAGGATTTAGGGGAGGCACCACATCATTCCTAGGTATGTCCTATGGATTGATGTTGGTGTTTGGAGCAATCAAAATTCTTGGTTGAGGATTCGACCCAGTCGTATGGGGATTTAGATTACTTGGATTCCCTTGACCAGATGGCATTTTCCTCGTATTTCTTCTCTTTGGTATGTATAGTGGTTATCTTTCCACTTCTCAAATGCATGCAACAAAAGATTACATAACACTTTGACTAATGAACACATAAAGAAAGGAAGTTTTAAAACTTCTACAAGTTGGTTATTTTAAAGGAAGTTACAAAACTTCTAAGAGTTGGTTACTATAGCACTATTCCTACTGGGCGTGCCAATTTGTTTACCCTGAAAAATAGTAAACAATCGCCGGTCCTCTAAAAACACCAAGATGTTCTCAATTACTCACAGGATCGACCAGATTGATCCTAAGACATGTGCTATAATTAGTTTTAATTGGTTTTTCCAGTGAAAATGTCATAAACTCTTCAATAGAATTTATGAAGTGCTTTGATAAAAGAGACAATAAAGCAAACAAGACTCAATGTAATTAAAGTCGAAATTATGATGCAAATAATGTAAATTGCAAGGAAATGTAAAGAAAAGTAAGTAAAGAAAACAATAAATTGCTGAAGTGTAAACTTTATTGAAAGTAAAAGGAATACAAAGTAAATGAGTTCAAAGTAAAAACTTGAATAGAAATTGCATTAACATGATATATGGTTGTGATCTCATCATGTACATTCTCTCCTTCACCCGTTTCTCTACACACATCTACTTTGAGTGGTTATGGAGTAACTTGTACAATATGATTCACACACATTCTAACACTAGAACTACATTATTTATACTAATCGAAGACAACTGCTATTGGCAGTTTACTCCTAAAAATATGCCATTTGGCGCTTTGCATGTCTTGAACTTCCAATATGTGTTACTTGTCCTTTTTCAAATTGAAAGAACCATAAGTTTCCCTCCAACATTGAATCTCAATTGTTGCATGTCGACCACCCTCATAAATTTTCGGTTGAAGTATATTTCATATACTTAGAAAATATTATAACTGCAAATCCTTGTTTTTCATGTGTATCTTCGACTCAGGCTTCCTCATCAAGATTCAGTCGAAGCCTTTTTACTCTTCTACGAAATATGATCCTTAAATCATTACTTCCTGAAATCAACTAGGCGTCGAAATTAGGAGCTAACAACCATGTACCAGTTTCTTAGAACTCATATGCCCTAAGCTTCTAAATTTCATATGCTTACATCTCCTGTGCCACAACTCACTGTCACCTTTTGCACTAAGGCATTTAGTTTCAACTATTTCCACATTTATTTTGAATGTTTTGTTACTTCCCTATTCATGTTACACAATCAACTTCTGATCAAAATTATACAACTTCAAGAGGTTGTCTTTCATAGTAATTGAGAAACCTTTCTCAATTAGCTGACATACACTATATTTCTCTCCATGCCAGAAACATAGAAAACATCCTTGATCATAAAAGTTTTGTCATTCTTCACTCTGACTTTGACATTTCTCATACCTTCAACATTAAGGTACTTATCATCAGCACATGTGATCTTTGTCATCTTTCTAGAGTCAAAATCAATCAACCATTGTTTGTTTCCAATTAGATTATTTGAGCATCCAGTGTCCATATATCACCAGTCTACCAAAAATCCATCATCAGATTCAGAAGCCATCAATAACACATGTTTATCATTAGACTCTCCTTTGGCCATGTTTGCTTCTTGTGGTTTCCTTTCCTTGTTTGACCAACATTCAATAGAAAATAGTGGCCAAACTTCTTACAACAGTAACATTGAACCTTCTTCTTGTCAAACTTCTCATTTCCCTTCTGATGTTTCTTTTCATCAGAGTTAGAGGCTTCTGACTTTTGATAACCATAGGCATATCTCTTCTTGGCCTCTAACCAAGACTGCTTCAGATTTTTCTTACCATAAGATGCTTTAAGAGTGTGCTTTACCTCTCTTTCTGAGTTTCTCTCAGTCTGATGCAACTTTTATGCCTCTAGACTACTCTACAACTTTTTAATTATCATGGTGTTGAGGTCCTTAAAGTGTTCAACTGCTACAACAATGTAATTATTCTGGACTAGGCCAACACAATATGTGTCGAGCAGAGGCCCAGTCGTCGGGCACAACCCATGTTCTGGAATGGGCCAACGCGGTATGCGTCAAGCATAGGCCCAGTCGTCGGGCACAACCCACGGCCCAATACAAGGAGATGTGGGGATAACGTCTCCCTCACGTGCTCCACGTTACCCAACTGTCCACTATTGTCTCCTGATATTTAGGGGCAGTTGAACCAAGGGAAATTCCATGTGCTAGGTCTTATTTGTTCCTACGCAATCCTTGGCAGTTCTTCATTGAGCCTAGCTAATCCAGCCCATGAGGAGAATCTTGGCACAACACTGAGGGCACACTATAAATATCCTCTTTCACTAGAAGGTCATGTATTCTGAACATTCTATTCTCTACTCTACATATTTTGTACTTGAACTTTCTCACTTTGGCATCATAGTGCTTTGCAGGCACCCCCCCCCAGTTCACCACCGTAGCTGCTCATCACTGGAAGGTTCCTCCTGATCAGGTCAGATCAGTAATCAAATTGAGGAGTATGTGATCTCAGTCACTTTTCAATGGTAACTTGTTCAGAGAGAGTTTTTCTCATTTGTGATCAGAATCACTTTGGAGATGTAATCAGGTACCTTCTCATTGTTCTTCATGTTGAAATTCTCATATTGCTTACGTAGAGACCAAAGTTTCACCTTCTTTATTGATACATCACTGTTGTAGCACTGTACCAGTGTGTCTCACGTAACCTTCACCATCGTTGAATCAACGATCTTCTCAAACACATTCTTCTTCACACTCTGATAAATATATAACAACACCTTCTAATCCTTCTTCCTCGTTTCTCTATGCACGGTTTTGTGTGCTTTAGTTGCATTTATTGTAACCGTCGTGTAACTGTCATTGACAAGATCAAGAACATTTTGAGTGCCAAACAACACACGCGTGTGAATCACCCATCGATTCCAATTCTTTCCATCAAATACTGGAAGCTTTGTGTTCAAGCTACCGTTTTTTCCGTTCATTTATGTTCTTGTGCAAATTCACTCAGATGTCACCAACACTAGTGTTTCTCAATCCCTCAGAATTAAGAAATGTGATTTTGTTTCTATTCAGATCTTCAATTCATTGTGAACTGAATGAGTTAGATCAATCACGCATGTCTCATATACATTCGTGTTTCTCGTTCCTGAATCAAAATCGGAGCTCTGGATACCAATTATAGAAACTAAACTTGGTTATATAATTTATACCATCAGAACCTACTAAATGAAATTTAAATTAACTTTAAATACAACTAATATAAATTCGGATTGCACTTCAACAATTACTACCGTATTTTTAAAGTATATTATTCTTCAAGTTTTTATTATAAAATTTTTTTAGGGTTAAATATGTTTTTAATCCCTATAAATATCTCAATTTTCATTTTTAGTCCCTATTAAAAAAAATATTTTTATCCCTACAAAATTGTTATGCACATAGTTTTAATCCTTCATGTTAAACCAATGTGTATTTTTAAATGATTATTATGCAGACATCTTTAGAATGTTATAAAAAGTTTCTCGAAAAAAAAAGAACTCAAAATTTAATTTATAAGTCGAGATTTTCATTACTTTTATCATTGTATTTTGAAATTAAAAAAATTTCTATTTAATTCTTCTAATTTTAAAAAATTCTAAAATTTAGTAAAGAAATATTTTATAGAATTTTAAACATGGATGAAAAAAATTATTCAAAAATTTAAAAGTTTAAGGATAATTAAACAGTTTTCAAAATTTTACAAAACAGTAGGAACTAAAATTGCATGCATACAAAATTTGTAGGGACTAAAATATATTAGTTTTTAATAGGAACTAAAAATGAAAATTGAGATATTTAAAGTGACCAAAAACATATTTAACCCTAAATTTTAATTTTTAAAATTTATTAAATACTTAATATATTATATTTAGTTTAAATACCTCATTTATTTAGGTTCTGTTTGATAAAAATATTGGTTGACTAATAATAAGTTAATTTATATCGTATGATTGATGACTGGTAGTTCATAATTTATAACTAATAGTTGATGAATGATAGCTGATAAGTTAATTGAAATGTTTGATAAAATTAACGGTTCAACTAACTTATAAATATAAAATGACATAAAACACATTTAATACATATTTATTTTAATTAAAATAAATTATAAAAGATAAAAGAGAATTTCTACTAAAATAATAAAAATAAAAAGGAAAAAAAATATGATAGACTATTAACTAAAACGATATTTGAAAATATTTGGAAAATAAGACATAAACTAATAAAATAAATTATAAATTTATAATACAAAATAAAAACACAGTTATCAAAACAAGTCTAAATTTATCATATAACTTTATAAACTAAGTTGAAAAAGTGAAAATGTAAGAATGATTTGGGTTAAGACAGAGAGTTGGATCCGGTAGTTTATCCAAAATTGTAGGTGAGGTAAGGTGAAATAAATTTGAGAGAAACTTGCGTTGCATTTTGTCCTACGTGGCGCCTGTACCCCACATGTGTAAAGTCACGAGTACTACGAGCGAACATTTATTCATTCATTCATTCACCGTCGAGTATCTATAATAATTACTATAATTACTATAAATAACCTCCATTCATAGCGTTTCTTTCTAGTTTCATATAACTAGCATTAGAGAGAGATTTCTCTTTTTGTTTTTGTAGGTACTTGAGGAGAAAAAAAACTCTGTTCCGTTCTTCGGAAGCTTTACTTTGCTGAAGAGCGTCCATGTAAGTCAATTTTCCTTCATTTTTTTCTTCAATTTATTCTTCTGCATGTCTTTGTTTAATCAATCGTGTACATTCATGCGTAAAGAGATTTTGATTTTGTTATATAATTGTTGAAAGAGCGAGTGTGTTGTTGACGTTTGATTTTCACGTTATCTGTGATTAATTAATTTTTAATTATTCTTAATTAAATTCAAATCCGATTTGGACTCGGTTTAGATCTGACGCATGTGACTGTTTGTCACGTGTCAATTTTGTTTGAGCGGTGTGAATTAGATTTTATTTTCAGTTTGCGTTTTATGATCTTCTACATAATAATGATTTCTCATCATTTAAAGCTTTTGTGAATGTGGAATGAGATAGTATTATTGAGAATCTAGTAGTTTGAGTTTATTAAGTTTGACTGAATTTTTGTATTGTTGTGGTGGGCCTATCTTGCAGACAATTTAGGCAAGATTTTGAAGTGGGGGTGTAAAAGATTGCCTAGTAGGTGCGAATGGAGGTATATGGAAAATCTGCGGTTGCGGTTCAAGCGAATGTTATTTATCTGTCGAGTATTTTGGGACGAGATAGTCCATTTCCCGGTCACAAATGTGACTGGAAATGTAAAAATGAACATGTTTGCGGAAACATGTATCGCTGCAATCTGACAGGGCTGACTCATATCTGTGATAAGAATTGTAACCAGAGAATTCTGTATGATAACCACAGTTCTCGTTGCCGAGCTAGTGGTCAGATTTTCCCGCTTACACCGACAGAGGAACAAGCGGTGCGGGGTGTGCGAAGGAAGCTTGATGGTGAGACTACGCCAACACCAAGTGACGGGTGTAGTTTTAAGCGCAGACGGGATGCACAGTTTAATTCTCCTTTTGAGAAGTCTTTTTCTGCTGTTAGTCCTATCTGCAGCCAAATTGGAGATGGCATGGATATGAGCTAGATAGATATATATCATCTAACTGAAAGACTTTTCGCTTGTCATGTCTTTTTTCCTTTTTTTTCTTTCTATCGGATGAATATGAATAAGAGAACTTACTGGTGGACACTATGTATGTTCATCTTTCTATTGTTGGAACTCCTTATTTCTAATATGAATGTAATGCGGTGGTTAATGTAGCTTAATTCTACTTAGTATTTAGATAGATGTATGTGAGATCTGAATTAATTTCAGATTCTTGCTAAACCTTAGTGAGAAAATACTTAGCTGGTTACTATTTCCTTAGCTCTTTATGATGTTTGAGTTTGATTTAGGACCTGATAAGTGTAATATAATGTATCAACAAAGGACTTAGTTGTAGACTTAAGTGTATCTAGTGTTATTCTTACTCCAGCATTGGCGTACTTGTTAACAATACTACTGCAATCGAGTTGTATCATTGTACTTCTTTTTTTCTCCTTAATTCCAATAGAACAGCACTTAATTAGTAAAGTTGTCCCGGAGGGTGATAACTCGATTCAAGGCTATGTTGATGTACTTGGTCAGGTTCTCTTTGGTTTCCTTGTATGCACGAAGTATTTGTAAAAATTGTTTTCCTACTTTTGCTGTCTAACTCCTCTTAGCTCTATTGCAGACTCAGCAGAGATGAGATAGTTAGTAGTTTGCATTTACATCGGTCCTGTCATTCTATTCTCTCTCCAGAGTTTGACTGATGGCTGTGTTGTCTGAGTTTATTGTAACTTGTGCAGGTTTTTGAGCATGTCCTAACAGTGAGTGTTCAAAGGATTTGTGTTGCAATATTGAGTAAAATGTAATACAGAGTTGACTTATGGTAGTAGATGAAATATTGATATACTGTGTTCTAATATTTCTTGATGTAGGTATGGGGCTGTAAAGTTTGCCGCTGCTGAAGTTCTGATGAGACGATAGCTATGGGGCTGTGAACTGTGAAATCCGGCGATTTTCTGATGAGATGATAGTTATGGGGCTGTCAAGTTTCGTGTGACTGCGACGGAAACTCTGAGAACAGTGTATAAGAAGAGTTGAGGAAAGGATAGTTCTGATCCTCTTCAAGTTTGGGTGGATGATCTATTCTAGCCACATTGGAAAGATGTAAAAGTATACTCATGTTCAAGTCAATTCCAATTTAGAAATATTAGACACGTTGAGCCTTCTGCCTTTGGAGGACAGTGTTATTGATTCTTCTCAGCCCTGATATTTTTTTTGTTAATTTTGTGCATATGTTTTACAGGTAGATGTAAGTTTGTATCCTTTAACTTGAGTAAATTTTTTAACACGGTTTATTTTTTAATTTCCAAAAAGTTTTTTCATTATGAGAAGTCTTTGTTTTGGAGAGCTACATTGCTTTGAATGGGATGTGTTTCACAAAAGTTATTATTGTAATGGGTGTCTGTTCATGTTTCATGAAGAGTAATAGCTTTTCAATTGATGTTTAAACATGTTTCGTGAAGAATCACTTCCTTCAAATTGATATCCACCTGTGTTTCATCAAGAGTCATATCATTATAATTGGTAGCTAGGGTGAGCACACGTCCAAATCAAACACCCGATGACCCGACCAACTAAAATAAGAGAAATTTTTAATGCACGCTAAATGTTTTTATTGTCTCATGTGAGATATTGGAACGAACTCTAGGTTTAGCATGTCGTCGAAGTCCGCTCACATGCTTGTTTAATTGGGTCTTGTATTATGGATTCAATTGTTTAAGTTAACTTGTATCCTAAGTTTGCTTGTAATGAGTAATTGTTAAAAAAAACTCATTAGATTAATATGTTAGTTTTCTTATAAATAGCATACTAGTCTCTCATCTTTTAGTATAAGGGAAAATAGGAAGATAAAACCCTAATTCAAAAGTGAGAGAGGTTATTTGTTATTCTTGTATACTTGTAATCTTGTTTCAAGAGAAAGAAAAGAATAACAGTTTATAACCAATCCTTTTATTCGCGGTTACCCTAAACCCTAACCCTTGTGGGTTTCCTAATTGATCAAAGAACCAATTATACTTTGTTTCTAAGGTATCTGATTCACAACAAATTGGTGCGGTGAGCGTGGAGAAGATGCCTTCAACAAAGTATGAGATTGAAAAGTTCACCGGTGTGAACGATTTTGGTCTGTGGCGCTTGAAGATGAAATCCCTACTTGTTCACCAGGGTTGTTTGGCAGCGTTGAAGGGAGAGACGACAATGAATGTTGCGTTTGTGGCAGATGCAAATACGTTGCCCAGTTGCCAGTTTTTCCACTGTATGTAGTTGATAATGCTGCATGAAGAAAGCTAGTTTTGTTTTCTTGTTGGTATAGAGTTTGGTCCAAAGTGGAGATTTGTGGAATATTGGATGGAACTCTGATACGAAAGAGGTTTAGCATGAAGTAGAAGCTGGTTCACATGCTAGTGCAGAAGTTATACATACTATAGTCGAAGTCAGTTCAAGTATGTAGGTTTAATTGTTTTCTTGATGTTATAAAGTATGTTCCAAGGTGGAGATTTGTGAGATATTGGAACGAACTCTAAGTTTAGCATGTCGTCGAAGTCCGCTCACAAGCTGTTGTTTAATTGGGCCTTGTATTATGGATCCAATTGTTTAAGTTAACTTGTACCATAAGTTAGCTTGTAATGGGTAATTGTTAAAAAGCTCATTAGATTAGTATGTTAGTTTTCTTATAAATAGCATACTAGTCTCTCATCTTTTAGTATAAGGGAAAATAGGAAGATAAAATCCTAATTCAAAAGTGAGAGAGGTTATTTGTTATTCTTGTATACTTGTATACTTGTAATCTTGTTTCAAGAGAAAGGAAAGAATAGCAGTTTATAACCAATCTTTTTATCCGTGGTTACCCTAAACCTTGTGGGTTTCCTAACTGATCAAAGAACCAATCATACTTTGTTTCTAAGGTATCAGATTCACAGCACCCCACATGATTTTCACAAATATCCTCTAATTTTCAGAGATGCATCTCCGAACGCATCTAAATGTAAGTTAACATTAAAATATTTCGGAGATGTATCTCCAGAATATTTTGGAGCATAACTCGCACCAGATTCCTTCCCTGTTTCTCAATTTTCTCAAACTCAACTCAACCTCTTTCAAAACACATTTTTTCACCAAGTCAAATTTCATCAAACAAAACTCAAGGGAACATCAATTTTCATCAGTAGCATCATTCAACTTTATCAGAATATCAATTTCAAGTACTTTTTTTGAGTTTTGGATAAATGTTTTAGTTTTGGCGTAAATGAGTAGAAATCAATGATTAAGGTTATAAATGAATAGAAATCACATCTAAGATAGTTTAGACATAGTATATTAGTTATTTGTTGGCTGAAAATGGTGATCAAAATAATTTTTTTTAGCTTACATGTGGTACATTACGCCATTGACGCAACTTCTGAGTTGCAAAAAAATCCGAAGATGCATCTCAGGTATCGCTCAACGTTTAATTTTCTAGAGAAAATTTCGGGGATACATCTCCGAAATTTTTCAAAGTTTTAGTTTCCTCGTGTTTCAAGAGATGCATTTTCGGAATTTCCTATATTATTTGTTTTATTTAAATTTTCTTGCTTGTGTTTTGTTTGTCTGCATTAATGATATGTCTTTAACTTACATGCATGATGGCTGATAGACATGATAGACTGAGGCATGGCAGGGTTGCTTAGCATGCATTCGTTCGATGGGAGAATAATCAGTAGGTTCTGGAGGTTCAGGTCCATTTGGTCAGAGAAAGTCGTCTACTTATTGGACTCATGTTTATCCTCATGCCACTTCATCTTCTTTTTCCCGTAGGAGACGAGATTCACCATCTGACGCATCACTTCCGCCATCCTCCCACTGGCGACAGGATTCACCAGTGCCACTTTTTACATATGATGTTGTTGATCCAGTGCCACCTCTAGAGGGTGAGGCTACTACGTATGTCGAGCCAACGCCTTTTGAAGGAGATCCAATTACTTGTCCTTACTACCTCTATATCTATACCATATTGCCAGACATATCTGGGATGGAGAGGTAATATTAGTTGAATTCTTTATTTATTTTTACATTAACTTTAATTTCTGACATTCATTATTTCAAATAAATTTCAGGAGTGTGATCCCCAAAAGTTTCTTAACAACAGGAGGAAGATTGTTGTCATGCCTCGAGAAGATGCTGATTTGTTTCAGTCGGTTATGTCCTTTTCTGGACTGAAGAACTTGTGCATGACCGGTTACACTACGGTCAACCACATGATGATTAATACATTTGTGTAAAGATGACACTCGGAGACCTCGTCGTTTTATCTCCCAAATGGTGAGATGTTTATCACACTCAGTGATGTCTCGTGTTTGCTACATCTTCCGATCAGGGGAGATTCCTAGATCATGAGATGATTACCAAAGACGGGATACTCAATATGATGGTAGAGTAACTCAGGGCCGATCCAGGGGAGGCTAAAGCAAACTCTGAACAAGCTAAAAGATGAATAAAGCAGACTCTGAACTCTAAATAGAGTGACTCTGGACATCATCAGACTCTGAAATCTGGAAACCATCAGATTCTGAATCTAGGTTAGAATACGATCGATTGCTCAACTAAAGTCAACTCTAGATATCCTAGTCAATGCTTTTGAAGAAAACAATTCAGACTTATACTTTGATAAATTCAGGCCTCATATTCACTAGACTATGAAGTCTACCTTCAAAGCTTTGAACTCTAATCAAGCTTCAAAACATATCATATATGAAGTCAATTATCGTATCCCAAATTTTGACCACCCTTCTATTCTTTTTTTGCTTTTTGTTTTCTTTATAAAAGAAACTAGTGGGAAACTCGTGCGTCCGCACGGGTTCTAATTTGGACCGTGAATATGTCACCAGTTTGTCATGAGAATACAAGCAAATTTAAAAAATAAAAAATATGATTGGAAATGCAGAAAAATAAATAGAGTGCAAGATAATTGTATAAGTTAGTAAAAACTTGTTGAGAAAAACTATTAAACACATAATTTGTAAAAAAAAAGTGAAAAGTAGAAAGAAAAAAAAACTTTTTTAGGATTGATAGAGTTGTAATAATAAAATGATTTATAAAGTTTAATAAGTGAGACAAATAAATATACAAAATTTAAATTAGTTGAAAATAAGTAGAAACACAATTTTACATAAAAGCCCAAAAAAATGATGATATAAAAGAATTAAGTTTAATGTTGTATTTATTAAAATTTGGACTATGGTTTAAAATATATTAAAAAAAAATGTTATAACTCGTGCATAGTATGATTATCCGTGCATTTAGACGGTACTGGTGTGTTATTGGTGCGTATACACGGTATTGATATGTTATCTGTGTGCTCACAGTGGTACTGGTGTTGTTTTCAAAATGTAATAAAATAGAAAATACCAAATTTGGATCGTGCGTCCGCACGGGTAAGTGTGTGAACCGCGGAATTGTCACTAGTTTATAAAAATAGAATTTTTTTTTCCGTTTATAAAAATATTTTAATCAACAATATATTTTATCTCGTATATAAATATTATATTTGTTTAGATACTATTTATTAAAATATTTGAATCAATAGTGAAGTTGTTTTCATATATAATAATTTTTCAATCAAAATATTATTTATGTTTTGACAATATTTACAGAAATATTTGAAACTAAAAATGTTCTTGTTTATAACAATAGTATTTTCTTTCATATATAAATACATTTTAATCAACAATGTCTCTTTTTCCGTATATAATTTTTTTTTGGCACTATTTATTAAAAATTGAATCAATAATAAAGTTGTTCCCGTATATAAAAATGTTTGAATCAAATATAAATTTGTGTCAGTTTATAACAATAATATTTTTGTAGTATAAATTTTTTTTTGATATTAAGCAACCACAAAATTATCATGACCTGTATTTAATATTATATATATATATATATATATATATATATATATATATATATATATATATATATATATATATATATATATATATATATATATATATATATATATATATATATATATATATATATATATATATATATATATATAAAGTGGGGATACTCTTACTCCATGAGTAAGTTTCTAAATCTTACTCCACATCATGACCATTAGATCTTTTTTATTCAATGACTGAAAATAATTAATAATTAAATATGGAGAAAGAATAATTAACGACTTATTTTCAGTCATTGATTAAAAATGATATAATAGTCATGATGTGGAGTAAGTTTATATATATATATATATATATATATATATATATATATATATATATATATATATATATATATATATATATATATATATATATATATATATATATATATATATATATATATATATATATATATATATATATATATATATATAAACTTACTGCTAGAGTAGAAAATAGAAATAACCTCACTCATATATATAAAGTAACTATTTATTTAAAAAAAGTCAATAAAGACACATCAATAAAATATAATATATAAATAATTTGAAGATACATAATTCCATGAATCTTTATTTTGAAACATAATCAATTAAAATATTTTTCTAAATTAATATTCATAACTTTGAAATTTTCATCATCCTTCATCTTTCTTAGATCAAAGTTATGCCTTTTCTTCTTCTTTTTAATTTTTCAATATCTTCGGTATTGACCCTTACATATAAAAAAACATTACAATAAAAGAAAAACATTTAAAATTTCCAAAATAATTAAATAAAAATAAAATCACCAAATCACATTAGAATCGCACATTAAATTATTTAGATTTAAAAAAGAAAAGAAAATTTAAAAATGGAAACTAAAAAATGCAGAAAAAAATTAAAAAAGAAAATCTTATCTTTTAAGAAAGAAAGTAAAACTTAAATTCTTATTTTTATTTCTTCTTGAATCTAAAATTAATCTTCTCTACACAAAATTATAAAAAAAAAAATGATAAGAAAAAATAAAACTTAGTATCGATTTAAAAAAAATTGAATCATCAACTCAAAATATCATCACCATCTTCATCCATCTTCCAAAATATTTTTGCTTATTAGAATCTCACATTAAATTATTTATATTTAAAAAACATGACTAAAAAAGAAAAGAAAAATTAAAAATGGAAACTTAAAAATGCACAAGAAAAAAAAAATTGTCTTACCTATTAAGAAAGAAAGTAAAACTTAAATTCATATTTGTATTTCTTCTTGGATGTAAAAATTAATCTTTTCTACACAAAATTAAAAAAAAATGATAAAAAAAAAGTAAAACTTAGTATCGATTAAAAAAAACTTGAATTATCAACTCAAAATATCATCACCATCTTCATTAGGGGTGGAAATAAGTCAGGTCGGTCTACAGGGGTGAGAATAGGTCAGGTTTAGACTATTAAAAAAGCCTATGAAACCTTATAGGCCGACATATATATATATATATATATATATATATATATATATATATATATATATATATATATATATATATATATATATAGGTTGTCCTATATATGCATGTATATAATTATTAGAAAGAAGAATACATATGTTGACTTATATATGTATATATATTAGAACAAAGGATGAATACGTCGGTTTATATATGCATATATAGATCAGTCTATAAAGATTCTACAGTAATATGTAATAATTTAGAACCTTAATAAGAAAAAGACTTGTAAATAGGCTTTCAGGCCAGGCCAAATTTTTAAAAAGGTCAGGTCAGGCCAAAAAAGTGAGCCTATAGTAGGCCGAAGGCTTTACCCTATACCCCCACATCTATACTTTTACCCCTACATATTTTTCAAAATGCCTATTATAACCCTGATTATATTTTATTAATTTATTTTTTTACCATTTATGTCAGACCGTCATATTCTAGAAAAAGTGACCAAAAAAAACACGTTCCGGAAGACTTAAAGAATGAGTTCCGGTACGTTATTTATCAAACCGGAAGACTTTGGGAAAGTCTTCTGGTTTTGTTATTTTTGTTCACCGGAAGACTTAATGTAAGTGTTCCGGTACGGAACACTTCCATTAGGTCTTCCGGTAGCCATGTGTCTGTGTACCGGAACACTTCATGTAAGTGTTCCGGTTTGTATCGAGTACAATACCGGAAGACTTACATAAAGTGTTCCGGTATGTAATTTTTTTTTTAAATTTTTTTATAATTTGTTATTAAAAAATATTTTTATTGTGTAGGTGCAGTACCTATATACGAAAAAGAACCGATATGTGTGAATACATCAGATGTATTTACAACGTCAGAGAGATTTGGTACACGAGATGAGGTGATAAGATGGGTTAAAGACACCGGATTACGAAATAAAGTAACGGTCATCATCACTCGTTCAGATACATAAACAAGCAAGAGAGGAAGAAGTAACGAAATAATATTTGGTTGTGATAAAGGTGGGAAATACAAGGATATTCGTAGTGGAATCGAAAGTGCGACGAAAAAATGCGGATGTCCATTTAAGATCAGGTCGACTCCAACAAAAGATGGATCTGGATGGAAAATTGATGTAAAATGCGGCGTTCATAACCATGATTTACCTGATAGATTAGAAGGTCACACATTTGTTGGTAGGTTGACAGCGGATCAGAAGCAACATGTTGCTGATTTAACAAAGAGAAAGGTTGCACCTAGAAATATATTGCATTCCTTGCACGAGCGAGATCCAGATTGTGTCACTCGGATCACGCAAATATACAAGCAGAAGAATATGATGGAAAAAGAGATAAGAGGTCCTAGAAGTGAGATACAACATTTGTTTAAGCTTATCGAGGCTGCAGGTTATGTTTATTGGAGTAGAAAAAGAGACGACTCTGAAGTTATTAAAGATATATTTTGGGCACATCCAGATTCAGTTAAGTTGTTGAATATTTTTCCTATTGTGTTAGTTATGGATAGCACTTATAAGACAAACAAATACAGGCAACCTTTGTTTTAAATTGTTGGCATGACATCAACCGAGTTGACTTTTGCTGTCGCATTTGCGTATATTGAGTCTGAGCAGACTGAGACTTTTTGTTGGGTGTTAGATAAGCTTAAACAATTGTTTGTGAAGAAATATTTGTTTCCACAAGTGATGATGACAGATAGAGATCTTGCTTTGATGAAAGCCGTTGAGACTGTGTTTCCAAGGAAAAATAATTTGCTATGTCAATTTCACATTAACAAAAATGTTGGTGCAAAAAGGAAACTATTAGTGGCTCCTGGTATGCAATAATCAATTGGAAAATTATGGACGAATGTTGTATGGGCTAGTGATGAGGTTGAGTATGCTCAACATTTAAAAGAACTTGAGCATGAGTGTATTGATTGTCCTAAATTTTTTGAGTACGTGAACGACACATGGTTGACACCACATAGACAGAGATTTGTTTGCGCATGGATTAATCGAGTCCTACATATGGGTAACACGACGACTAATTGGTGTGTTTTGATTTAGATCCCAAAATATACTTTTTGTGAATTTTGTATTTTTCTTATTTAGTTTAAATATGTATTATTATAGGGTTGAGTATGCTCATTGGAAGTTAAAGCAGATGTTGGGTAACAGTATTGGTGACATGGTCAAATGTTGGGAGGCCATGAATGACAACTTTAAAGATACAAATTAGCAACATTCGAGCTTCTTTTCAAAAGAGTGTGTATGAAGTTGCACATGTCTTTTCAAGTCCATTTTACACATATTTACGTACTTCAGTGTCGCGAGCTGCATTGAGGCGCGTTGCTGAAGAGTTAACTAGAATTGATTATATTGGAACTAACAAGGACAGATGTCGATGTACTCTTAGAACAACCTATGGATTACCTTGCGCGTTTGATTTGGCAGGGTATAGAATTAGTGGTATTTTGATACCAATTGATGTTGTGCATGTACATTGGAGGAAACTAAGTATGTAAATTAAGTTGGAAGAAGACTTAGATGAGGAATCAGAGGTGGGTATGAAATCTGCAATGGATGAGTTATGGAAAAGGTATAGTTCACAAGATATTGTTGGAAGAAGGACATTACATAGTAGGGTTTATGAACTTGCATTTTTGATAACACTAAATTTCACCGTATTTCTGACTCCGATTTCGCATGCATTCTTAGTTTTTATTGCTATTTTGTTATGTTATTACTTTGTTTTTCTTTATTTTTAGGTTTTTTATGTAATCGGGGCCTAAATCGAGAAAAGGAGCGAAAAAAGAGCTGAAACGGACAAAAATCAAGAAATTCAGCTTTTTACACTTACGGCACCCACCATGGCTGGCGCCATGGGGTCAGCCATGACGTGGCCACTTCTCAAGACCACTCCACAACTGCCAAGAGCCCACGATCCCCACTTTCTCCACCAAATTACACCCATGGCGGGCGCCATAGGCCTGTGGCGGGCGCCACAAGGCAAAAACCTTTCCTTCCACTTTTTAGTGGAGGGGGGCATCCTAGTCTTTTCCCATTTAAAATTTGCCTATAAATAGGACTTTAAAATTTCGTTTTTATCATCCAAACTTAGAATATCTTAGGCATATATCAGTTTTAAATTAGTAATCACTTCACATCGGGGTGTTACTACAATCGAGTGATCGAGTCTGTATACGTCTGTGTGATCGAGTTTTGGAGCACTCTGGGAGGAAGTTAATCCTGCCGTCATTTTAATTCCAGTTCGTATTTTATTTTTCCGCACTCGCTTTATTTTATTTACTTTCCGCATTGCTTTACTTTATTTTATTTCCGCACTCGCTTTACTTTACCTTTATTTCTCGCACTCGCTTTAAATACCTTTATTTCTCGCATTCGCTTTACTTTCGTTTATTTCTCGCACTCGCACTACTTTTAATTACTTTCCGCACTCGCACTACTTTTATTTACTTTCCGCACTCGCACTAAATACTTTTATGAAAAATAATAAAATGAACTTTTACTTTACCATGTCTAACTAAATCAATAAAGGTTAGAATGTAAGGATCATAATTAAACCAGTAATCCGTACAACTGTTTGTAGAAACACCTAAGGGTTATTTTAACTTTCAATTTAAGTTTAATTGTTTTTAACTATTTCAAAAACAGCCAAAAACGCTTTGTCTAGTTCATTAGAAGTTTTTAGATTAAAAAGAAAAGAGATTTTAAAACCATTTTCGAACGCGTTAAGAAGTTTAGAGTCTGGTTCGTGAGAACCTCTTTTTGCTAAGAAATCCAGGTTAAAGTACTATTCAACTTAGTTAAGATACTATATTTCTTAAAAATAGGTTTACTACTCTAACGCAGTACGCACCTTTTTATCAGTGACAATAGGAGGGGTTGATTAGAGAGTACAACTCGGTTCTGAATACGCGAAAGCGACAGTTCCTGTTAAATTGGTTCTTTTCAAAGTAGAAAACATTGCTTATAAGTAGTTCAATTAACAAGTACCGGATTATCAATCGATTACGTGAATTACATCTAAGCTTGTCTTTATTAATTGTTTAAAATTATTATTTTATTTACCATTGCGCACTCTTTAAAACCATTATATTCAATTGCCTTAGATACACACCATAACAACGTGTACGATAGATTGACACTTGGTCTCTGTGGATTCGACAATTTTTTATATTACTCTGACGTGTTTGTACACTTGCGAAAAACACGCAACAATTTCCCACAACGACTTCTTTGTTACCACCACCTGAAAAAATAAAAACAAAAGGTGGAGTCAAGAAAAAAGACAAAAACCCTGTATGATGTTTATAGGGATCCTTTGTATCATGAGTATGTTGATCAAGCATCTCAATCTTCACAACGACAATCTCAAGCATCACAAAATTCAAAAAAGAAATCTCAACCATCACAACCTGTGAAAAAGAAGTTGAAATTACCACAAACTGCACAATCATCTAAATGGTTCATCCTTCAATTTCCTAATCATATTAGGTCATTTATTGATGACGTAGTCAACGTATTGTCAGATGGTAATTGTGAATTTAGAGTGATTGCTTCATTGCGGGGTTATGCTGAAGATGGTTGGCCAATGGTTCGTCGGGACTTGGAGTTGGAAATTATACATAATGCTCGTACGAAACCAAAACACTAGTATCATACGGACCTCCAGGATATCCAACTGGATCTGCTGCAGCTGCAGATGTACCGACATCATCTATGTGTGTCCTACTAGACGTATCGCCCCGTCCCATAGATCGAACTGGTATCCTCTCATCCATGCCTCGTGAACGCACCACTGAAGAAAAAAACAATAAAAAAATAGTTAATACAAAAAAAAATTAAAAAAAAAATCCGGAAGACTTTCATAAAGACTTCTGGTACACATGTTTGTGGAAAACCATACCGGAAGACTTTTTTAAAGACATCCGGAAGACTTCCCAATCACGTATCATTCCGGAAGACTTCCTCAAAGTCTTTTTTAAAAAACACATTAAACCGGAAGACTTTCACAAAGTCTTCCAGAATCGAAACACTTGCAAAAACTCTTCTGGTACGTGAAAAATCAAACCGGAAGACTTACTTTAAGTCTTCCGGTAAATTCGTCTGGATGTCAAAAAAATTTCTTGCACGGTAACTTTGGATGAAAGGTAAAAATGGAAAGAAAATCTGAGTTTTTAACTATTTATACAAGGGCATTTTAGTCAAAAAATATTGGGTGTAGGGGTATAAGATTAATTGTGGGGGTGTAGGATAAAGCCTTCTAGTAGGCCATAGGCCAGACTCAGGTATTTTAAGTTTATCATAGGCCAGACTCAGGCCTTATAAAGCCTAACCTAGCCTATTTCCACCCCTAATCTTCATCCATCTTCCAAAATATTTTTGGTTATTAGAATCTCACATTAAATTATTTAGATTTAAAAACCATGACTAAAAAATAAAATAAAAATTAAAAATGGAAACTTAAAAATGCAGAAGAAAATTAAAAAAAAAACTTCTTACCTTTTAAGAAAGAAAGTAAAACTTA
This sequence comes from Lathyrus aphaca, assembly GCA_963966055.1. Classification (NCBI taxonomy): domain Eukaryota; kingdom Viridiplantae; phylum Streptophyta; class Magnoliopsida; order Fabales; family Fabaceae; genus Lathyrus; species Lathyrus aphaca. The sequence goes on along the minus strand of OZ014524.1, from coordinate 115,004,143 downwards.
AATTCATATTTTTATTTCTTCTTTGTAAAAATTAATATTTTATGCCCAAAATAAAAAAAAGATTATAAGAAAAAGTAAAACTTCTCAATTAAAAATAAACATGAATCATCAACTCTAAATATCATCACCTTCTTCCATCTTTCAAAATATTTTTGGTTTTGCATCTAAAATCCAAAAATCAAATTAAAAATAAAAACACAAAAACATAAACACCATTAACCATTTACCTTGTTGTTACTTTTCTTCTCCCTAACCTCATATATTTCATTACACATATTAGTTTGAAACAAATAAAAGAAGTAAAAAAGATATTAAAACATGAAAAAGAGAAAACAAAAGTTTATGTTCAAACTTACATTTTTAATATTGTTTTACTACCAACTTTTGTGTGTGCATCAATATATCTATAACTTGAGAAGAAGAAGAAATAAAAAAGCAAAAAGAAATCATAAAAATGTAAGAAATTGATGAAGTTAATAAAATGATATATGAATGGATGAAAAAATAATTAATATTGAAGAAGAAAGAAACAGATAACAATGAAAGAGAAGCAACAAGCAATAAGAGAGAAAAGAGAGAAAAAATGGTTGGAGAAAAGAAAGAGATAATGTGAAGAAAAAATGAGAGGGATGAAATGTTTACAAATAATAGAGAAGTAAAACTAAAGTGGTTGTTGACAAAAACGGTGAGGTGTAGCAAAACAACAGTGGTCTTAACAACTTGACACGTGTTCAAAATTTATGAGAATTCCGACCTTTTCTTTATGAACAAGAAAGGTTCTTGAGGAATAATTAACAAAGAAGAAGAAATATGTAGTAGAAAAGAATTAGGGTTCTAAGAGAATTTGGAGAGAATGGTTTTTTTTGCTACCCACAAACTATGAGATTTTTCCTTCTATTCACTTGCAACTGCAAACTGTGAATTACAATATGTTGGAATGATTTGATTACAAGAGGGATATTCCCTATTTATAGAGTTAGGTTTGCTTGCACCCAAGGCAAAGCTCAAAACTATAAAAGCCCAAAATATCTATTTTGGAACTAAATCAAATATAGATCTAAAACTAAATCTAATCTAATCTAAATCAAATATGACATAATGAATTACACTTTTAACAGACCACCTAATTCATTGTGTTTAAGCTATCTACATTCATCATAGCTCTTAGTCTTCTAAATACTTCGACCTGCACTCCCTTCGTCATGATATCTGCAATTTGATTCTCCGTTCTGCAGTGTTCCAAGTTCATCTTCCCGTCTGCTACCTGCTCTCGAAGATAATGAAACCTCATTTCGATGTGCTTGCTTCGACCAAGCGTTATCATTCTTATCCAGATTGATAGTTGACATGTTGTCAACCTTCATGGTAATTTCTCTATGATTCTTCGATGTAATCTCTTTGACCAGATTCACCATCCGTGTTGCTTGACATGCACAAAGAGAAGCAATTATGTACTCTACTTCGCATGATGATAATGCCACTACTGGTTCCTTTCTCAAACTCCAAGCAACTGGTGCACCAACTAACATAAACACATATCCAGCTGTAGATTTTTGATCCTCAACATCACTACACCAACTTGAATCAGTGTATCCCACTAACTTGCATTCTTTTCCTTCATCAGTTGCAAGAAATAAAATGCCATAGTCGAGAGTTCCTTTCAGATACCTTAGTATCCCTTTTCTCCGCTGCTAGGTGTGATACCTTTGGCTTCTGCATGAATCTAATCACCAAAAACATTGTATGTTAAGCCAGGCCTTGGGTCGACATCATCTTCATCTGAATCTTTCGATAGTTGCAATCCAGGCTCAGCTGGAGTCGAAGTTGGGTTTCAATCTTGCATCTCAAATCTCTTTAGTATTTCACCTGCATATCTTTTTAGATGCATCATCAAACCTTTACTACTCTTGTAGAATTTGATGCCAGGGAAATATAAGAGATTTCCCAAGTCTTACATTTCAAACTCCTCACTCGGGTCATGTTCACAAATTCCTTCTCCATTAGAAAGTTGTCTATCTTCTTATTCCAAGCTCTTGGAGCTTGCTTCAGTCCATACAGGGCTTTATGCAACCTCTACACCTTTCTCTCTTTGCCTTGTTTCACAAACCCAATTAGTTGTGCAACATAAACTTCTTCGTCTAAGGGGCCATTTATGAATTCACACTTCACATCCATCTAATACATCTCTCAGTTGTTCATGTTTACTAGACCAACAACAAACCTGATTGTTTTGATCCTAGCAACAGGAGAAAATATTTCGTCGAAGTCGATTCCTTCCTTCTGAATAAATCCTTTCATCACAAGCCTCACCTTGTGTCGAGTCACTTCCCTTTTGGGATTCAGTTTCACCTTGTATACCCACTTCACATCAATTGCCTTCTTGCCTTGAATCAATTCGACAAGTGACCAAGTGTTGTTGACTTCGATTGACTTTATCTCCTCATTCATTTCTTTCACCCGGTTCAAATCTTTCAATGCCTCAGCTACATTGACAGGTTTGACATCTACATAGAAAGCATAATGTACCAGCTCACCTTCTTCATCGATCACATCATCTGATGTAATCGCACATTCTTGCAACCTTGAAGGCATATGCCTTGTTCTTTAAGGTCTATTTGGGCCTGCTTCACCTCTAACATTTTCAGTCCAATGCCATTCTTTAAGCTCATCTATGATCACATCCCTGTTAATTGCAACATGCGTGTTTACTGGGTCGAACAACTTGTAACCTCCAATCGAATGATATCCTATCAGAATCATTTAACTAGACTTGTCATCAAGCTTTCTTTTTCAGCTGATATGGAACATGCATATGTGTTATAGATCCAAATACCTTCAGATGACTCAATCTAGGCTTGACACCAGACCAACACTCTTCTGGCGTAACTCCTTCTAGCTTTTTTGTCGGACATTTGTTTAAAATATATGTTGCAGTCGACACAGCTTTTCCCCATAGTTTTTTGGGTAGATGCTTTCCATTCAACATACTTCTCACCATGTTCATGATAGTTCGATTCTTCCTTTCTGCAATTCCATTCTATTGTGGAGTGTAGGGTGGCACCACCTCATGCACAATCCCTTCTTTTACACATAATACATCAAAATCTTTCGACACATACTCTCCACCACCATCAGTCCTCAAAATCTTGAGCTTTCGACCACTTTATCTTTCGACCATAGATTTAAACTTGGCAAATACATTAATCAATTCACTTTTCTTCTTGATCAGGTAAGTCCACAATTTTCGACTGAAATCATCTATGAAAGTGACAAAGTATCTATTACCTCCAATCGAATCCACCTGGATAGGACCACATACATATGAGTATATGACTTCAAGAATTGCCTTCGGCGTGCTTCTTGCATCCTTGTTGAAGTTATTCTTGTGTTGTTTCGACTGAACACATTCTTCACACACTTCATTTGGATGTCAATTTCTGGAAATCCTGAAACCATATTTCTTTTCTTCAAATCTTTGATGTCTTTGAAATTGAGATGACCAAATCTTTAGTTCCATAACCATTCATCTTTATTGGCTGCACTTGCAAGGCACTTATGCTCCATCACATTCAGTTCGATCTTGAAAATTTTATTCTGAGACATTGGAGCCTTCAAGATTAACCTACCATCTGCGTTAACGACTCTCATAACCTTGTCTTCGACTGCCACATTGTAGTTCTTTTCAAACAACTACCATATACTGAGAAAATTGCTCTTCATGCCTGGTATGTACAAAACGTTGGAAATTACTGACCTCTTTCCATCCTTCCTCTTAATCAGAACATCACCAACAACTTCAGCTTCTAGAGTATTGTCATTTGTGAATTTCACAGTGTTCTTCATTGAAGGTTTCATGTTGATAAACCAATCTTTCCTACCAGTCCTGTGTGATGAGCATACTGAGTCCAAGTACCATTGATCTTGGATTCTCTCTTCATCTCTTGTTATGGCCATCAGCAACAACTCTTCTTATTCATGTTTTGCCAGCTTAGCATCAGAATCTTGATTTTTTTGCTTTTCTGGATAACCACTAAAATAGTGACCATACTTTTGACAATTGAAACACTGAATGTGACTCTTGTCAGGTTTTTGACCACCACCTCTTCCTTTACCTGCAACACCACCTCTTTGGTTGCCTTGGTTCCAGGGTTTTCTCTAATTCTACTAGCCTTCTTCTTGCTGACTTTGACTAGTCGAATTGTTGTAGCCACATCTGCCTTTATTGTCGAACACCTTTCCTTTGCCTTTCTTATCTCTTGTTGATTAAGTCTACAAAGCCACATCACTCTTCGACTTGCCTGCTGCTCTTTCAGCCATTCTTTATTCATGAGATTCAAGTTTCCCTTGAAGCTCTTCTTTAGTCACCTTCGACAAATATTTCGACTCTTCTATGGCTACTACCACATGGTCGAACTTTAGAGCCAACAATCTCAAAATCTTTGAGACAACTGCTTTTGTCATCAGCATTTCTCCACATACTTTGATTTGATTTACATGTTTCGTAACTCTTGTGAAGAAATCTGCTATACTTTTATTGTCTTCCATCTGAAGCAATTCATAAGCCCTTTTGTGAGTTTGTAAACTCACTTCTTTCACCTTTTATGCGCTTCCAAACGATTTCTCAAGAATCTCCCATACTTCTTTTGTAGACTCTACATCACTAACATTTTCAAAGTTATCTGGATCAACACATTGATGGGTTATAAAGAGAGCTTTATAATCTTTCTTCTTCAATTCTTTATACGCAATCTTCTTCGCTTCTGTTGCATTCTCTATAAGCGTTGTTACTACTTCCTTCACAAGATCCCACAAATCTTGATAACAGAAAACAACCTTTATCTGCTTGCACCAGTTCACATAATTATCTTTCTTGAGAATTGGAAAGTTTGCTGGAAAGTGCCCATTCGGATGATTTATCGCCATCACTTTTGCTTCCCACAGATCATTCAAACTGGAGCTCTAGATACCAGATGTTGGAATTAGCTCAAAATCTATGAGAATTTTGAGCCTTTCTTTATGAACAAGAAAGGTTCTTAAGGAACAATTAACAAAGAAGAAGAAATATGAAGTAGAAAAGAATTAGGGTTCTAAGAGAATTTGGAGAGAAGGTTTTTTTTTGCTACCCACAAACTATGAGATTTTTCCTTCTATTCACTTGCAATGCAAACTGGAATTATTTGATTACAAGAGGATACTCCCTATTTATAGAGTTAGGTTTGCTTGCACCCAAGGCAAATCCCAAAACTATAAAAGCCTAAAATATCTATTTTGGAACTAAATCAAATATAGATCTAAAACTTAATCAAATCTAATCTAAATCAAATATGATAAATTACACTTTCAACAAAGGGTATAATAAGTTATAATAGTGTTATCAGTCAAATGGTGTTAGATTACTATTTATTTAAATACTATATTATTATAATACATTGATTGATTGGGGTTAGATTAATTTTTAATCAAATTATATTAGGGTCATAGTGGGTTTATTAGAATAATTAATATTAGTATTATTATTAATATTATCATGAATTTATTATTATATACTCTGCTAATGTTATTCTATATTTCTATTTTGAATAAATTGAATGACCTAGTTGGTAGCAAAGGTGTACGAAGATTTACACGAGAGAGGGGTCATGAATTTGTTGTTGGGCTTTTAATTATTTAAATCAATTAATTTTTTCCTTTTTAGGAATTTGACCTAATTTCTATCTAATAAAAATAAAATATTTTCTAACCTAGAGGTCACTGATGCATCCGCAAGCGCACGAATTTATCGAAGTAATATAAACGATTGTCGAACCATATAGACCAATATCAACCTATCGTTATCTATCGTCACTTTGTAAAGCTAAGGCTAATGATATTTGATTAAAGGGAAACTAGAACTAAAACTAAAATAGAACTAAGAAAATATAATAAAAGAACGAGGTCGGGATATGGTTTCCGCGCTCCTAAGGGACTCGTAGAATGAGGTGATAATTACTACTATACTCCTATTCTGTAGAATATACCAACTTAAAGACTTTGTCTCACGCTCTCGCGGTCTTAACTAAAATCATACTTCCTAATCCCAAGATTTTTCTCTCGCTCGCTCGGTAACTAGAAAACACTATTTGAAAGCTAGTAGTATCCTAACCAACATCTAAAGCGCTCTCACTGTATTTAGATATGATGTCTAACTTATACTATCCGGTTCATTCCTCACGCTCTCGCGGATCTCGGCTTAAACCTTAATATGCTTCTCACTCTCATGACAAAGCAATGTTAAATAATCTCTCACTCTCGCGACAAGGCTACTTAAATTACGCTTAGAAGTTATAACCAAAATAGAACTGTATTCATTAAATCGCATCTATTGTTTTCTATCGAGTCCCGTCGGTAACGACGGTCCTCATACGCCAGACTCAATATAATTTAGCAAGACATAGAATTTAAAACCAAAAAACATAAACATAAACATAAACGGAAATACAGTAGAGCAAACATGGTAGTAAAATAATAGAATTCTAATACTAATTGCATATGTCGAAACCTGATACAAAAGGTATTCTTCAAGCAACCCCCTTCACAAATGTCGGCAGGATTGAAGCTTTCGGAATTGCGAAATATCGAGTTCTGAGTTTGTAAACAAATAAAAGTAAGCTACTTTAATAGTTCCCTAATGTTGGAAACTACGACTTACAGGGTAATGGAATTGAAAATAAAGGAAACAAAGAAAACAACTAAGAACGAAAACAAAAGCTGAGGTTTAATTCCGCCAGAGCTTCGGTACGACAATAACCGCCCAAAGAACCCCCCATTTTCCTTCCAATGACTGCTCCTATTTATATTTGTCGATTCCTTCGGTTGGAGCCAAAGTTGGATCATATGTTACCCACTAATTTAAGGGATAATCGGGAGACTCGGTAATCCTTGCAGTTGAGTTGAGGTTGAGAGAAAATATGAAAGTGGAATTACTTTCTCTGCTTCTGTTTCCACTATCCATGTTCTGCATAAAACTAACTAGAACACAACCACGAGCCTCGTGGGCCTATTACGGGCATTTTTCCTCTTTTTGGGACCGTGACGGTCGTCACACACTTAATGTTTCATGACGGTCGTAACAGAGGTGTGATGACCATCACACCCATAATTTCCAGATTTAGGTTGCAGATCTCAGTCTTAGCTTTATGGCGCTTCGAAAGGGGCGTCATTTCGATTTACGGTCCAAAAGTTATGGCTTTGTTTGTCAGACAACTCCTTGTATGTAAATTGTTCCATTTCTTTTGTTTTTCTCCTGATTTGCTTCCTTTCTTTGCATACGACTTTTAAATGGTTGAATACCTAGAAATAAACAAAATAAACACAATACCAACGTAATATGGTGCAAATGCAAATCAAAACGACTAGAAAATCCGCATTAATCAAGTCAATTAAACGATGTGTTTTCACGTCATCAAACTCCCCTACACTTAAACCTTTGCTTGTCCTCAAGCAAAACCATGAATCGTAAGAAAAATAATGCATATAGATACTCATCCTAGGCTACCAACTCTACTTCGGTTAAGTTTGTGTCGATAGGTACTTGCTCGCACACTAAGGACGTCGTAACAACACAATTCCGATTTTAGCGGTCATCAGCCTCCCTCTTATACAAACCAATCGGAGTCATGTCATTAACCTAAGTCTAACTCACTCATCCTTCTTTCTTCCTTTTTCATTTGGGTGCAATCACATTAAGCCCGTTATCCTCTCACACTCATGGTAGGATAGTTTGTTAGTGACTATGATCTCATTATCATCAATTTTTCTCTTTTGCACATAATAAAATAAAGAAGTTTACATCGTTGGGCTAAATGATCGGGTGAGGGTCACCTAACTTAGAAGGAGCATTTCTTTTCATTCATTCACTTTTATTCTCTTAATTTACTTTTCAAGCCTGAGATCATACACTTATTTGCATCGGCTTCCTACTTAGTGTGTGCTTAGGATGGTGATGACTGCTAAATAAACTAATTAGGGACTACTAAAGGGGTGAGAACTTAAGGCTATGACATAATAAGTACTCAAATTGATTTCCATAATTGGGAGCCTAATTGTGTTAAAACGATACCAATCTTGTGGGATTTTCTCAAGTCTTACAATCTAACCTTAATTTTGTCTGTAGCCTAAGATTTTCAAAAGAAACACTATTTTTGTAATTCAGAATTTTTCAAATTATTTGGTACGACTCAAAAATACGGGGAGATCGATAAACATAAAATCATGCATAAAGACTCGACAACACATGCAAAGACGCAACGAAATACTAAAATTGAAAAAATTTAAAATCATGCTGGAAAACATTAAATCTAACTAGAAAAACGGTAAAATGGAAGCGATAGAGTTCCTCCCCCACACTTAAACCAAACATTGTACTCAATGTTTTGATAAAAGATGGAAAAGGGATGATAGAACCTGTATGGATGCCATTGTTTTCTACCACGGCTAAATTCGCTCTGATTCTTTCTTTGTTGTCCCTGTCTTCGCTGACCACTTCTACTCCAGCGTCTTATACCACATGATATCTGAATTTTCTAAAACTTCACTTTACTGAAGCGCTCATTATACTACCTATTTTCGGAAGAAGTACCTTCAAAAATTATTAGAAAAACACGGTGCGGTGTGTGCAGGTAGAACCATATAGTGCAAAGAATATGGAGGAGCTGAGTTACGAAAGGGAGAGACATGTCATCTCATATCATACTCATCATAGGTGTCACCACCAGAAACGACATTCGTAGTAATGTGTGTGGGCACCAACTCATCATAAGGGGTTGTCATTTAGAGATTTTTCGCCTAAATGTAGCTGAAACGTGACAAGTTATACATTCTTTATTTTCTGCAAACCAAACGAAAAAAGATTAAATTAAAACTTGTGGGTTACCACCCACGGGGAGTTTTATTTAATGTCGATAGCTCGACGGTTAAGAGTGTTACTCTTCAGTTTCCATGGCCATTTATCAATCCATCTCACATATCCCTCACCTTTCCTTTTCTTCCTTCTGTGGGGTGGTTCATTATTTTGAACTTGTGGTGGTGGTTCTGGATCTATTCTAAGTATCATATTTTCTTGTTTGGTCTTAGTCATTTTATCCATCACCTTAAAGTCAAACCTTACCCTCTTAACATTAATGATTTCCTTATTTGGTCTTCAAATTTTCTCTTTTTATGTAAGACATCAGACAAGGGTGCATGGATAATTTTCCATACATGCACATACATTTTAGAGTCTGCAAACTTATACGGGAAATGATATGGTGGGTATATCGAAGGTGATCAATAATTTGTGTTTCATTCTTTACCTCTTCGTCAACCTCGTTTGTGGATGGTGTTGGTGAATTTGTCTCAATCTCAACTTTTTCCTCACCATAACTCTCATCAACCTCATTATCACTCTCCTCGGGATTCTCGATTTGGTTTTCACTGCTGGTTGTTATAACATAAGCATTCTCCTCAAGGGAGGGACCTATAGGTGTCAGTGCAAGCAGTAAGGTTTGGGTCTTCAATGCCTCAGTGTGAGTCACGAGGGACTCGACCATCGTGTTCATCCGCCTAAGGATTTCATGATTATAGATATGTTGTCTTTTGAGTTCTTCATTCTGGATAGTTTGTACGTCCAAAAAGTGCATCATCATAGATTATATTCTAGCATTGGTCGATTTTTCAATGAAATCCTCCCTTAATGTTTCGAGGTTGGACTGAACGGATTCTTCCGGTTCTTCAAAATATTGAGAGTGGTAATTTGGGCGGAAATGAGACAACGTCGTGTGGAAATCTCCCATTAGTATTTCGAGATTTGGAATTGTATGATTCTTGGGATTCCTCAAAATATTAGGAATGGTAATCATCGGAAAGATTTGGGTGTGATTCCTCAAAATTTTGGAATTGATAGTTATAGAGGTTATTTGGGTGAGAATGGGTGGACGAAGGATTGAAATTTTCCATATGTATTTCGAATTTGGGATTATGGTATCCTTGAGATTCAACGAAATACTGGGAACGGGGATTGTAGAAAGAGTTTGGGTGGAACATAGTTAAAGAAATAAGAAAGAAAATGCCTTAGTCTATACGGTGCAACAACGAAATAACAATATTGATTGTTGGTCCCTGGCAACGGCGCCAAAAACTTGATGCTTCTGCAAGCACACAGATTTATCGAAGTAATATAAAAGATTGTCGAACCACAAAGACCAATATCAACCTATTGTTATCTATCGTCACTTTGTAAAGCTAAGGCTAATGATATTTGATTAGAGGGAAACTAAAACTAAAACTAAAATAGAACTAAGAAAATATAATAAAAGAACGAGGTCGGGATATGGTTTTCGCGCTCCTAAGGGACTCATATAATGAGGTGCTAATTACGAATATACTCCTATTCCGTAGAATATACCAACTTAAAGACTTTGTCTCACACTCTCGCGGTCTTAACTAAAATCATACTTCTTAATCCCAAATTTTTCTCTCGCTCGCTCGGTAACTAGGAAACACTCTTTGAAAGCCAGTAGTATCTTAACCAACATCTAAAGCGCTCTCATTGTATTTAGATATGATGCCTAACTTCTACTATCTGATTCATTCCTCACACTCTCGTGGATCTCGGTTTAAACCTTAATATGCTTCTCACTCTCATAACAAAGCAATGTTAAATAATCTCTCACTCTCGCGACAAGGCTGCTTAAATCACGCTTAGAAATTATAACCAAAAACAGAATTGTATTCATTAAATTGCACTTATTGTTTTCTACTGAATCCTGTAAGTAACCACGGTTCTCATACGCCGGACTCAAGACAATTTAGCAAGACATGGAAATTAAAACTGAAAAACATAAACATAAATGGAAATACAGTAAAGCAAACATGGTAATAAAATAAAAGACTTCTAATATTAATTGCAGATGTCGAAACCTGATACAAAAGCTATTCTTCAAGCAACCCCTCCACAAATATCAGTAGGATTGAAGCTTTCGGAATTGCGAAATATCGAGTTCTGAGTTTGTAAACAAATAAAACTAATCTACTGTAATAGTTCCCTAATGTTGGAAACTACGACTTACAGGGTAATGGGATTGAAAATAAAGGAAACAAAGAAAACAACTAAGAACGAAAACAAAAGTTGAGGTTTAATTTCGGCAGAGCTTCTGTACGACAATAACCGCCCAAATAACCCCCTTTTTCCTTCCAATGACTGCTCCTATTTATATTTGTCGATTTCGTCGGTTGGAGCCAAAGTTGGATCATATGTGACCCACTAATTTGAGGGATAATCAGGAGACTCGGTAATCCTTGCAGTTGAGTTGAGGTTGAGAGAAAATAGGAGAGTGGAATGAATTTCTCTACTTCTGTTTCCACTCTCCACATTCTGCATAAAACTAACTGGAACACGACCACGAGCGTCATGGGCCTGTTACGGGCATTTTTCCTCTTTTTGGGACCGTGACAGTCGTCGCGTATGTGTGATGGTTGTCACACGCTTAATGTTTCGTGAGGGTCGTCATTTTGATTTACAGTTCAGGTTGCAGATCTCAGTCTTATCTTTCCGGTGCTTCGAACGGGGCGTCATTTCGATTTACGGTTCAAAAGTTATGGCCATTTTCGTCAGACAACTCCTTGTATGCAAATTGTTCCATTTCTTCTGTTTTTCGCCCGATTTGCTTCCTTTCTTCGCATACGACTTTTAAATGGTTGAATACCTGGAAATAAACAAAATAAACACAATACCAACATAATATTGTGCAAATGCAAATCAAAACGACTAGAAAATCTGCATTAATCAAGTCAATTAAACGATGTATTTTCACGTCATCAGTCACCCACAATTCACAAAGAAAACCCTAAAAGTTATTGTTCTTCACATTGAAAAACAACAATAAATGAACCCTAAAAGCCTCCATCATGAATAGATCAAGAAAGATCAAAGGGAGAAAAAGGAAGAAAGAATACAAAGGCGAATGGAGAAGAAGGAAGAAAAACAAAAGGAGAAAGGGAGAAGAGTACGAAAGAAGGGGAAAGGAAGGGAGGAAGCAGCTTAAATGAGACACGACACTCCAGGTTGATATCCCTTTACTATCTTGGTTATGAAAATCGTATGATAATTTAGCTATATTTCATGTGTGGTGTGTGATTTCTTGATGTCTAAATATTTTTCATGAGTTCTCGAGTGATCCCACTCACTCAATTTGTTAGTTATCAGTTTTGGAGATTTATTACAATGTTTTTTTTGATAAAATGTAGGTTTACTTATTTATAGGGTTGTTTGTTGTTCGCGGTTCGGTTTTATTATATATATATATATATATATATATATATATATATATATATATATATATATATATATATATATATATATATATATATATATATATATATATATATATATATATTAATTGTGGTATATTTATATAATTTTAGGTTTAACTTGTATTTTGAAGTTTTATTAATTTTATGACCACTTGAGGTGGATTATTTATAAATTTTGGGGATTTATTACAATTGTTTTATAATTTTTTATAAAATGTGAGTTTACTTGTATATTTTGTTTAATTGGGGTTTATGTATATAAATTTGAGTTTAATTTGTATTTTGGGATTTTATTAATTTTATGCTCACTAGAAGTGGATTATTTATCGATTTTGGGGATTTATTACAATGATTTTATAATATTTGATAAAATATGGGTTTACTTATATTTATTTTTTAATTGATATTTATTTATATAAATTTGGATTTAACTTGTATTTTAGGGTTTTATTAATTTTATGACCACTAGAGGTGAGTTATTTATCAATTTAAGGGATTTATTACAATGGTTTTATAATTTTTGATAAAATGTGGGTTTACTTATATATTTTGTTTAATTGGGGTTTATTTATATAAATTTGAGTTTAATTTATATTTTGGTGTTTTATTAATTTTATGACCACTGGAGGTGGATTATTTATCAATTTTGGGGATTTATTACAATGGTTTTATATAATTTTTGATAAAATGAGGGTTTACTTATATATATTTTTTAATTGAGATTTATTTATATAAATTTGGGTTTAACTTGTAGTTTGGGGTTTTATTAATTTTATGACCACTAGAGGTGGGTTATTTATCAATTTTGGAATTTATTACAATGGTTTTATAATTATTGATAAAATGTAGGTTTACTTGTATATTTTGTTTAATTGGGATTTATTTATATAAATTTGGGTTTAACTTGTATTTTGGGATTTTATTAATTTTATGATCACTAGAGGTGAGTTATTTATCAATTTTGGGGGTTTATTATAATGGTTTTATAATTTTTTGATAAAATGTGTGCTTACTTATATATTTTTTAATTAGGATTTATTTATATAAATTTGGATTTTACTTGTATTTTGGCGTTTTATTAATTTATGGTCACTAAAGATGGGTTATTTATAAATTTTTGGGATTTATTACAATGGTTTTATAATTTTTTTGATAAAATGTGGACTTTTATATATTTTTTTAATCGGAGTTTATTTATATAAATTTGGGTTTAACTTGTATTTGGGGGTTTTATTAATTTTATGGTCACTAAAGATGGGTTATTTATAAATTTTTGGGTTTATTTATTTTATAATTAAATAATATGAGTTTATGATTTTGGGGTTCATGAGGATGTATTCATCTAGGTTTTAATAAATTGGGGGTTTAATTTATAATATGGGGTTTATTTTATTTATTTATAATTTTATATTTAACTTATATTTTGTGATTATTAAATAAATAAGAATTTATTTATAATTTTGTGTTTAATTTTAATTTTGGGGTTATCATAATAAATTGGATTTATTTATATAAATTTTGGCTATATTTTATTTTTTAATAAATTTGGATTAATTAACTTATTTAATTTATTTTTATAATTAAAAATTGCAAGATTGTTATTTTTTGGGTTTATTTATAATTGAAATTCTAGTATCAGATATGAGATGTCGAAGGAGATGTCATGACACTAATATTTGAACGATGATTAACATATGAACAAGGTAAATAAGGCAGTAGACAATTGAAGAGGACACATACAATTGTTAATCCAGTTCGGTGCAAACACACCTATGTCTAGAGGCTACCAAGCCAGGAAGAAAATCCACTAAACATAATTTGTTCAAAGACTCTCAGCAAATAACCTTCAGTTTATAGTCTTCTCACATAATCTATACCCGTGTAACTTCTATCTAAGACACGCTCATATAAGAGACTCTACTCACTCCCCCTCAATCACAACAGTGATAAGAACACAAATTACAAAAGAGAGAAGAACATTCTTCAAATACAAAAACCTTGATCTTGCTTAAAAGCTTCAATCAAGAACAATACAATATGGCTTAAAAGCTTAGAGTGGACAGATTACAACTCAATAACATCAGTCCAAGCCAATCATCAATGTGATGATTGATTGGCTCACAAGAAACACACAAAAGACTACCCTAACACAATGCACATGTCTTCAAAATATTCTCTTTATCTTCAGATTAGGGTTCTTGCATCTTTTAAATAGACTTCATAAAGCATGGGCTTGAGCCTTCTAACACAATCAGATTAAACCTAATTAATCCTGATATTCCATAAACAAAGGCACTAAAATAGTAACAACTAAACTTACTTAATAAACAGAACAATCTTGAATAAAAATCTTCACCAATAAATGCGCCAATAATCACACATTAAATTCACACAAATGATTGCTTAATACACGCAAAAGCCAAAGCACAATTTTCTGAACTGAGTGTTTAGGAAAACATGTCATAACATCAGTCTTGAAATCATGAGTAAAACCTGCAACAACTGAGAAAAACACATGCAGAGTATAAGTCTCACATGTTGAGACCTCAGGAATGACATCAATTTGTAGCCAAAGTTTTAGAAAAATTGCTGCCAATTTATAGAACCTACAAACTCCCCTTTTGGCAAATTTTGGCTAAAATACAAATTGAGCACATAGTTAACAAGAACAAATAAGAGAAATAGCAGCAGAGAAATACATTAATCAGCAACACACCATAAGCCAGTAACAAACACCCAATCAAAATAGCAACTCCAAGCTCCCCTCAAGGCAATCTACAATGCAACCTATAAGTAACAAAAACTCCTCCTCAACCTGTAACGACAATTCTTCACACAAAAACCAAGTTCATCCCGTATGAAGCAACTAACAACTAAAAGAACAAAAAACACATCTAGTAGCTCTCCCCATTTTTAGCCATAATTAGACAAACTACCAATAATAACCAAAAACAAGCCAGATAGGAACAAAGTCACCCAGAACCATAAAATTAGGCAGCAAAAGAAAACAAAACCATCAGAGTCACATGGTGAGAATACAGAACCAAAAGACCAGGATTACAAACCAAGCACCTGAAGTGCCAAAAATTATCAGAACAATAACTAAAAAAAAATTATCATTAGGACCAGAAACACCATCATCACCATCACTTGTACTTATCTGAAGTTGAAGTCTCATCTTCTTAACTAGTATCAGATTCAGAATCCCCTTCTTCATTATCAACATGCTCATCAAAATCAGTTTCCTCATCATTTTTATTTGCATGAGAAGTTCCCTCACCAGCACCACATTGTTGTTCTGCAGCCAGCCTCAGGGACCTGATTAAAGCCTCATATTTCACCTTTCTTGCAGTGCTGACAACAAATGACTTCATCTAGTTCTTTGCAAGCCTCAATCAGTTCAAAGATAACACCTTTTTGGTGGTGTTTGAACCTTCAGCAATAGATGATGTCAAAACAATGTCCGGGACATGTTTCCCTGCAAATAACTTGTAATAAAGAGACAAGGAAGTTTCCCTCTTGCTCACAATATCAGTACCTACCAGAATTCCAGGATGTTGATTAAGAGCAATGCCACAAATAAGAGAAGGAAATTCAATGGGAATTTTGATAGCAAGAGTACCAGCTTGCTTCACAGTTTGGTCAAATATATAAGTCTCATAGTCAAATCGGGTTTTGGTACCAACCGCATAGATGAATTTACCAAGACCAGTAGCAATTGTAGAAATATGATTTATGGGAACCCAATTAGCTGCACCTATTATATGAATAATAACATACTTCACACTTAATAATCCAACATAAAGTTTTCCTTTGGAGAGCCACTCTTCAACTTCCTAGCAATGATCTCCTTACATATTTGATTATCAGTCACTTCAAGCTTAGCTTCTTCTTCCTTACATCTTCCTAAGAATATGTTGATGATAGCTGGAGATAACTCAACACATCTCCCTCTAACATACACCTTTCTGAAATCTTTACTCCTTCCATCAGCACACTTCACTGGAATATTAACAACAAACTCTTTGACAAGCCCTTCATAGCACTTGCCCAACTCAGTCACAGTCTTCATAATCACAACATAAGAAATCAACTTCATTACTTCTTGATAATCCTAGGCATCATTGCCTGATTCTCTATCAAGGCCAACCCTCCTTTGATAGACATATTTCTATCTTTTTACAATCTCAATAGAATGAAAAGAAATGTTATCTAGAGGAGCCTCTGGAACTTGATCATGGATATTTTTAACCATAGATTTCTTCTTATGAGAGATGATCTGGACATCATCTTCAACATCATCATTAGAAACAGACTCAACTCTAATTTTTCTCTTCTTGGTCACCACCTTACTCTAGGACTTGGGTGGACCAACAACTGTCTTTTTTGACACACTTCTTGAGGGGGTTGTCTCAGGTACAACCTTTTCTTTTCTAGTCATAAGTCTTTTAGTTATGTTGGGATTCACATTCATGATCAAGTCATTATCAGAGAAATTATATACATCAATAACATCTTCAACATTGGCCTTCTTCCTTTTAGTTGAATCAGGATCCATATTCTTGATAGGAGGTCCTTGCTTGGCAGATGATGTTTCAACATTAGTTACAACATTTGCTCCAGCATCCTTCAACACAGAGCTAGAAAGTTTGTGCAGGTTTCCCTCATCTGTCTCAGAGGGGTCAACACCAACAATAACAATATCATCTTTGTTCTTATCATCAGCATGAGGGGCAGGAATACAGAGGGATAGTGAACCCAGGAACCTCATGACCCTCAATCCAAAACCTATAAGTAAGTCTTCTAATGGTATGATCAAAAAAATGAGTATCATCCTCTGCCCTATTTGTGATAGCGGAAGGAGTTTCATAAGAGTTACCTGCAAAAGCCTCCTTAATTCTCCGTACATGTGGAGTTTTGGGCCTTGAGGCTTTATTGTAGTGCTTGGAACCATGTTCAAGGTAGCGACATCAATAACATCATGAAATGAAATATTCATCGGGTGAGCCCAGAGTGGGAAGCAGAGTCAGCTTCCTTTGGATAAAATTTCTTTGAGGGTGACCCATCATGATGTTGAGACGTTTTGAAAATGTTGAGATTTGAGGGAGTATGAGCAATGAGGTTCTTTTGGAGAGAATTGAAGATTAAATAGTTGTTTGAAGAAACCAAATTGTTAGGGTAGCGTGTGAGAATGAAACTAAAGATATTTTGAAATAGGAGGATATTCTTACTAAACATTAATTGACATTTTAAATCTTGAAAACATAACAAGTCCTTAAAGATGTTCCCACATGCAGTTAATTGCTATAAGACTTTATGGATGCAAATTCCTAATTTACCCTTCAAATTTCCAAGCTAATTAGCATCCGATGCCTTAGTGAAAAAGTCAGTCAGCTGCATCTCAGTGGCTATGTGTTCTAGGGCAACAATTTTATCTTTAACAAGCTCTCTTATGAAATATTGATGAATACCAATGTGTTTGGTTATGATGTGTTGAATAAAACTCAGGTTGTCACAATATAATGTCATTACATCTTATGTGACATTGTATTTAGTCAACATTTGTTTCATCCACCCCATTTGCGAGTAATTACTTCCTACTTCATCAGTAGACACATATACACAACTTTGCTTGTTGCTTAACCATGATCTGAGATTTTTCTCCATAAATAAGCACCATCCTGATGTGTTCTTCCTATCATCAATACTTCTAGCCCAACAACTATATTCAGAAAATACAGAGTCAAATCCATGAGTATATAATATTCCATAATCATAAGTTCCATTAACATACTTTAAAGTCCTCTTCATTTAATTGATATGACTCATCTTAGGTTCATCTTGGTATCTAGCCCAAATACCTATATCAATTGCAATGTCATGTTTGTTTGTCGTGAGATAAAGCAAGTTTTCTATCATACTTTTATAAAGGCTTAGATTCATATTGACACCCTTTTAATCTTTAGACAACTTTATATGAGTAGGAACATGTATCCTCGTGTGCCTTGTTTTCTTTATTCTACACTTCTTAACTCTGTTCTTGTCATATTTACTATGAGAAAGAACTATATAATTTTCCATCTGGTTGACTTGTAGTTCCAGGTAGTAAGTTAACTCAGCAACAAAGCTCATCTCACATTCTGACTACATTTGTTTAACAACATGTTGAACCAACTTATCTGACATCCCACATGTAAACACCCCAAATTTTCCCTGACTCATTTCACCATGGCTTGTGATTCTTTTCATTTGCATAAGTTCAATCATATCATCTCATATTACATTTTGGCTTCACTGCATTGGTTCTAAGTCATCTGCATCTAGGGTTTGTGATCTGAGAAATCCCTGAGCCATCTGAGCCACTCCAAAGGTCATCAATCATCTCAAGAGGGTCCATATGTGTTCAAACATCATATTATATCCTCCCAAGATCAAGGAAGTCAGAAAATCACAAGAACTGAGAAAGGCATGGAAGCAGAGCCAAGCTTAACTGCACAGATGACCTAAAAATTAGGGTTTTGGTTTCAGAGGCCATAACTCCAAAAAATTTGGTAATTCTTGATTCTATTGGTCTCTATATGTTATAAGGATCATACATACCAATTTTCATGAAGAAATTCAATGGGGAAGGCATCTGATCAATAGATGACTTCTTGAACAAGTCAGTGTAAAATCAGGGCATCTGAGGCCCCCAATCATCCAACCAAAGGGTCTTCTCCATCATTTTGGGTGTATATGATCTTTATTTGATCTTATAAGAAGTTAGAAGTTCACAAAATTGAAGAATTTCAAGCCATTTTCAAAGTTGCCATTTTGGGAAAGTGACTTGTAATGCAAACTTGCCATTTTGGGAAAGTTTTTCAACCTCCTCTTTTGGATTCAAAAATGCTTCAAATGAAAAATTCTTGGTCATGAAAGTTGTAGATTGGATCATTCCCTTTCCAAAAAGTACAAGAACTTGATCTAATTCATCATAGAACTCAAGTTATGGCTTTGCAAAGTTGGGAAAAATCACAAAATTTCACTTATGTACCAAAGAGGGAAACTTGCAAAAACTCATGTCAAACCAATTTGCAGCCTCAAAGTGACTTCTAACCATTACACAAATATCATACATGACCTATAATTCAGAATTGCCCAAAGAATTCTCAAGTTTCATGCCTTGATCATCAAGTATTTCAAAAGGGGCCAAAACCTTCACAATTTGCAAAACCACCCACAAACTTCATCCCACTTGATATCTTGCCTCAATCTGAATTCCATGGACCTCCCTAAATCCAGCTGCGTAGGACATGCCCTTGTCCTTGGCCTGCCATGAGCCCATACCTCCAAGGACAATTTTGTTGACTTTATGCAAAATGAGCCATACCAATCTCACTGCTCCACAACAACTCTCTGACCTATCAAGGATTGATATGTGGACCTCAAGCAACTCAACACACATAACAACATAGGTTGAATCCTCCCACAACTCAGCATTCACCAAAACCTCCCCTTATGCTTTTTTCTTCGAAACTGATCACACAAGCCAAAAACCTCAAAACAAATTTCATAGAACAACTCACCATGACCCTCTGATCATTTCCCAAGCATCACTTTGCCCTAAACACAGCCACACCAAAAATACAATTTTTCACCTCTCTTGACCTGAGCTTCAGCCAACTTCACATAGAGGCCATATAAACTCCAACCAAGCATTGCAAACTCTTCAGAGGTATCATTAGAGTTGTTTTGAAGCAAAGAGACAGCCAAAAAGCTCTAGGGTTGAAAGCTTCGCTTCAGGTAGCCATGGAATTTATTTTTCCAGAACTCTTGTTTTAAGTTTCTAAATGCTTAAGCTTGCTTCCCTGAACACACTGAACTTATTATTTTCGAAAATAGTTGAGAATTGAGGATGTATGGTCTTTCTGAAATTTTTGCAGTTTTTGTTCTTAGCTTCGATTCATGTTTTTGGTTGGAAATAAATGGGGTTTGAGGTTAGGGATGAGTTTAGAATGGAGAGAGGAAGCAATCTGGAGCTTTAGAGCTCCAGAAATGACCTAGGGAGCGTTTTAGGAAAATATCAGGGGAGGTGTGGCCGGAGAAGATGACCGGAGGTCATTTCCGGCCACCTGAAAGTAATTAAGGCTAATTAGGGTTAGGGTTTCGTATTTGAATCTGGGCCCTTGGATTGATTCTCCCGCGCGTGTTTGAAGGGCCTGGATCACTTGATTAGTAATTAATTAGGATTATTTATTTAATTAAATAGGATTAGCTCAGTTTGAATTTGGACCACAGGATAAAGCGCCAGTCAATTCCCGCGTCCCCAGTTTAAACCATGGCCCTTGGATCTATTGACTTCTCATTTAAATTGAAGTCATTTCATTTTATTTTGCATTTCTTTGTGTATTTTATTTAAAATAGCTAGAAGCTTTCAAAAAAATTTATTTTTTGCATCATGACTTTAAATATTTTTCTCATTCTGAAAATAATTTTTGTTTTATTTTTTGCATTAAAAATTATTTTTAAATCATTTAAATGTTTATTTTTAATTAGTTAATGGAAATTAATTAATTAAAAATGCATTTAGGTATTTAAAAATCACAAAAAAATTCAGAGACCATTTTAAAACATTTACAAACATTTACAAACTCACAAGACAAATTTATTTTTGGTTTTGATCATACTTTGACAATTTTCATTTGAATTAGGGTTCTTTAATTTGAATATTTTTCACCCTAACTTCAAAAATTCATAACTTTTGATCCAAGTTGAGTTTGTGAAAGGTTCTTTTTGCATTGTGTTATACATTCTTTCAAGCATCTAAAAACATTTTTGTTTCATTTTTATCTTTCATTTTCCATTTGTTTGGCATTTTCCCTTTAGGATCACCCTTTAAAACCCTAGAAATTTAGGAAAATCATAAGTCCTTTAGGGTTTAGCTTCTGACCTTCCCGTTTGGGCAGTGAACTTGTATAGGTTTAGGGTACCTTTGATTCCATTTTCAATTTTTTATCTCATGTCTTGCTTCTGATTTTGAATTTTGCATTGCATCTTGTACATAAACCCTAATTTTTGCCTTCATTTGCATTCATTCTTCATATGCTTGCATACATGAACTTGCCATGACATTTTGTGCATCCACATGATATATAAGACATCTTAGGACATATTGAAATCATGTTTGATCATTGCATCATCCATTTGCCATGGTATGCATCCATTATATTTCATAAGTTTTCATGAACTTTCATTGATTCTTACATGTCTCATTTGCATTCTCATCCTTTGTATGATCATCCACATCTCATGACATCCATTTGCATCATCTCTTAGCATCATTTACATCTTGATATGCTTCTGACTTTGGCTTTCATCTTGGCATTTCATCTCATTTTCATTTCATTTCCTTTCTTGTTGCTAACTTTTCAAGTGGTAAGTGTTTGAGAAGTGAATTTGCCTTCACTTCTCATAATCTCTTCTCATCTCTTTTATGCATTCTTTTCTGCATTTTACTTGTGAATTAGAGTGAGCTTGCTCATTCATGCTCCTTCCTCTCTTTCTTTCCTCAAGCAACTTATCTTCTTAAGTGAAGTAAGTTGTCTTGCTTCTTGCTGCTTCTTTTCCTTCCATCCTGCTTCTTCCATGGTGGCTTTTCCCTTGAAGATCTTCTTGCAAGCTTCATAAACCCTAGGAACACCCAAGCATGATCATAATTAGGGTTTGATTAGTCCCCCCATTAGTTTTACCTTTGTGTCATCTTTGTGTCTTCTCTTCTCGTCTCTTAAATCAAGAACTAAACCTTAAAGGTTTTAAGGCTTTGTGATTAAGATTATGCCTGTATCCTTCTATTAGGATGGAGTGTATAACTTTAAACCTAAGTGTTGAACCCTTAATGTGTTTAAATCCTTTAATCAATCCATTTAATAATCACTAAGACATCAAGCTTGTAACTTGGGCCTTGCATTAGGGTTCTAATTCTTCCTTAACTGGTTAAGAAGGACTAACCCTAGTGTTAATGGACAAGTCCCCCTCAAGTTATCTTACAAACTATAAAATCTATTTCTTAATCTTATCATTAACTAAAATCCACTCTAATAAAGGCTTTGTTTTGTCATGAGGTTAATCCCTAATCATGGATTAAGTTGAGGAGCCTTCCTCAGCTTAAATGTTCTCATCTATTATCCTTCTATTAGGATAATGTAATGGGTCCATTAAATCCATGATTATGGCTTAAACTCATTACTTGACACTAAACAAAAATTCCAAAAACATCTAAATAACTGCAAGTAGGTTAATGATATTAATCCTACATCATGGTGATTAAGTGTGGGGTGTTTACTTCACACTTAAGGTATTCTCATTACCCATAACCAGAGGGATGATGTGATGAGTTTATTAACCCTTTGGTTTAGGCTTAAGCTCATTAAGTTATGACAAACACAAAAAAACAATAAAATATTGAAAACACAAAAACAAACAATAATCGTCTCCTCCGGGATTATTTTCTCATCATCTTCACTCACAAACGAGAACTCGCTTCTTCCGTCTAATGCAAGACAGTTAGCACCTGAGCCAGACAGGTCATATACTTGAGCATAGACAAGCAAGCAGTTCATCAGTCAATTTATCTTTCAGTCTCTTTGAGTCGAACTACGGTGTTCTGACTTTCTCATTGCACGAGAGATACGTAGGCATAACTTAACAGTTATCTAAAAAAAGTCTCTGTATATTCCCCCCTCCTCCAGCATTACTCTTTTAAGCCTCATTGTCTTGAGCATTACACTCTTTCCTTACACTGACACCTTTACTTCACTCCATATTTATTTTGCACCGACACTTGCATTCTTTTCCAGCTTTTGCACACAGAATAACACTGACACTACCCCTTTAAATACAAATCTTTTAAGCGTGGATCCCGTCGAGTACGACGGACAATCTGGGTGCTAATACCTTCCCAGGTTGTAACCAACCCCCTTTCTCAGTCTCTCTGGTTCGCAACCGTCTTATCCATCTTTTCTTAGGTCTATGCAGCATTACCTTTCCTTAGGGATAAAAATGCCTAGCTGGTGACTCTCTTCAGTTCACCCTTGTGTTCTCTCTTTCGCCGACCGTTCGCGTCTATACCCCTCTTGTCCTGTGTCATCAGGTGGGAGCAACACCACCAAACACAAAATCATTATACCTATTGATGTCATATGAGTTGTTCTTGACATTAGTTCTTGACCTCATGTACATTCTCTTCATAACTTTGTTAAATTGTCTTCCAAGCATCACTACAACATTGAATAGTCCTTCATCAGTATCTATATCATATTCCTCCTCTCCATCTTCAGTATTGGACACAAAAGCTATGCTTTTGGATTTCTTTGCAGATCTGTCATTGATCCCCAATTCAAATGTTTGAAGAGATCTAATAAGTTCATCCACTCTTATATTGTTAATACCTTGAACTTCTTCTATAGCAGTAACTTTCATATCAAACTTCTTGGGAAGAGACCTGGGAATTTTTCTTACAACCTTTTCTTCAGACATCTTTTCACCTAGAGCACTTTAGAAATTGGTTATCTCAAGAATATTCATCTGAAAATCATGTATGCTTTCATCATCTATCATCCTTAGGTTTTCAAACTTGGTATTAAGCAATTGAAGTCTTGACTTCTTCACCTTGGAAGTACCTTCATGTGCAATTTTAAGAGTATCCCAAACATCTTTAGCAATCTCAGAATTGTTTACTAATTTGAATATATTTTTGTCAATTCCATTGAATAAAGCATTCAAATCTTTGGAATTTCCAAGAGCCAATTCCTCTTCCACCTTGGTCCATTCTTCCTCAGGTTTCAAATCAGCAGTAGTTTTTCCATCCTTCCCAACTACGACAGGATGTTCTCATCCTTGTATAACAGCTTTCCAGGCCTTTATTATCCAAAGATTTCAAGAAGGCCACCATACGAGGTTTCCAGTAATCATAATTAGTACCATCCAGAATAGGAGGTCTGGTCACAAATCTTCTTACCTTGTCCATACTACCAGAAGTATTGTACCTAGATCTCACCCAGAACTAGAGTAGGGTGCCTGCTCTGATACCAATTAAAATTTTGGTATCAGATATGAGATGTCACGACACTAATATCTGAACAATGATTAACATAGGAACAAGGTAAATAAGGCAGTAAACAATTGAAGAGGACACAGGCAATTGTTAACCCAATTCAGTGCAAACACACCTACATCTGGAGGCTACCAAGCCAGGAAGGAAATCCACTAAACCAAATTAGTTCAAAGACTCTCAATGAACAACCTTCAGTTTACAGTCTTCTCACCAAATCTCTACCCGTGTAATTTTTATCTAAGACACATTCAGATAAGAGACTCTACTCACCCCCTCAATCACAAAAATTATAAGAACACAAATTACAAAAGAGAGAAGAACATTCTTCAAATACAAAATCATTGATCTTGCTTAAAAGATTCAATCAAGAACAATACAATCTTGCTTAAAAGCTTAGAGTGGACATATTACAACTCAATAACATTAGTCCAAGTCAATCATCAATGTGATGATTGATTGACTCACAAAAAACAGACAAAAGACTAAACCCTAACACAATGCACACGTCTTCAAAATATTCTCTCCGTCCACATATTAGGGTTCCTGCATATTTTAAATAGACTTCATAAAGCATGAGCTTGGGCCTTCTAACACAATCAGATTAAACCTAATTAATCCTGATATTCCATAAACAAAGGCATTAAAATAGCAACAACTGAACTTCCTTAATAAACATAACAATCCTGAATATAAATCTTCATAAATAAATGTGCCAGCAATCACTCATCAAAGTTACACAAAAGATTGTTTAATACACGCAAAAGCCAAAGCACAATTTTCTGAACTAAGTGTTCAGAAAAACATGTCATAACACCAGTTTTGACATCATAAGTAAAACCGACAACAATTGAGAAAAACACCTGCAGACTATAAGTCTCACATGTTAAGGCATAAAAAATGGCATCAATTTGTAGCCACAAGTTTTAGCAAAATTGCGGCCAATTTATAGAACCTACAATAATTACATATTATTTTTTATAATTAATAAAATTGGATTATTATAATAATTAAGTTAGTGGGGTTTTTCTTTTATTTACATTTAATAATTAAATAATTGGGATTTAACTTGATTAATTAATTTTATAATAAAATTTATTTCATTAATTGACTAAATTAGGATTAGAGGATAACTTACTTGTGATAAAAGGGGTTAATTTAAAATATTTCTTCTTTAATTAAGGACTCTTCTTGGGGATAAAATTGGAATAATAAGGGATAAGAATTTAGGGATAAATTCTAAGGGATAATTTGGATAATTAAATAAGGGATAAGAGATAAAATATATTGTTTTATAGCGAGATAATCAAGGGGTATTGTACAGAAAGAATCTGAACATGTCTTCGCAACCTTCAATTGGGACTATGGTGTGTTGATGAGAGGAAATGGTGGGGTACCTGCAAGATACTCTGACGCTCAAGTAAGTTTCAGAATGAGACAACTAAAGCGTAAGCAAAAGGGGAATTAAAAGTAAATACCTGACTCCCCTATATGGTGGCCCTCACCACCTTTTAATTATGAACAGAGTGGCACTCGTCACCCTCCTTGTAAGGGATTCCGTTCCCTAGTCTTCAAATTCCTGCTTCTTACCGATTCATTTTAACACTTAATCCGTCATATATCAGTCACCACTTATTCCACTCCATAGGCACAATTGCTGTTTCGAAACCTCTAGCCATTCTCATCACGTACTCATCATATAACCCAGCAACCCAAACCACCCACAACTATCTATTACTTAAATCAATTAGAATAACAATAATTACACACCCGTTACCTGAGATTATTATCTTCTATTGAGTTCTCTTTGTGTTCTTCCAAATCTCCTTTGATTTCCTCAATGCCCTAATTCCTTGTTTTCTTTCTCTTTGCCTCTTCTCCAATGCTATGTACCAAAAGAATATGAAAACTCCCTACTTATTTGTGTAACCCTTGTAACTCAATTATGGTCTTCCAATAATTCCCTCACTTATTTCTCACAATTTACCACCATGCCTTTATGTTCTCTAATTCATATTTATCTCAATTTCTTCAATTACCATAATTCTAAATAATTTCTTAAATACTCTAAAATATTCGATAATTCCTCCAAATCATCATTCGTCCCCTATTTGACATCAACACAACACCAAACTCAAATGTTTCACATGAATTCATATAATTCATATATTCTAGCTAAATTAATTTAATAAATAATTAATCTAAAATTCGGGATTTTACAAGTTACAACTCTCCCCCACTTAGAATATTTTTGTCCTTGAAAATTTACCTGAAGCAAATAGATTCGGATATGACTCCCTCATCTCATCGTCACGCTCCCAAGTCCAGCTTTCACCAGCTGGTCCACAAAAACGTGGAGTGAGCTTTCTCGACTTCAAATCTCGCCCGATACCTATTACCAGAGTCACCCTCTAAACACATGATCCCCCTCTCGTAATTCAAGTGTTTTCCTCCTTTTATCATGATAACTCTTCTGACGACTTTGCGAAGCTTTCATCCTTTTTTGTATCATCTTAATCTTTGCAGTCTTCTCTTTGACAATCTTAGGTCTAAGCACAACACTCTGCCTGGTTCATACCAACACAATGGAGTTCTACACCTCCTACCATGCAACGCTTCATATGGTGACATTCCAATACTAGCATGAAAATTGTTGTTATAGGTAAACTCAATCAATGGACAATGATTGTCCCACGATCCTCCATGGTCCAACACACACGACCTCAACAAATCCTCTAAAGATTGGATAATCCACTTTGTTTGTCCTTCCGTTTGTGGATGATATGCGGAACTCATCCTCAACTTAGTACCCAAAGCGTCTTGCAAACTTTTCCAGAATCTCGACGTAAACCTCAGATCTCTATTCGATACAATACTCGGAGGTATTCCATGCAACCTTACAATTTCCTCAATGTACATCTCATCCAAATTCTGCATAGAGTAATTAATCTTCATTGGTAAGAAATGAGCCGACTTAGTTAGTCTATCCACAACCACCCAAATTGAATCATTCCCCTTAGCAGTCTTCAGCAATCCCGATACAAAATCCATGGAAATACTATCCCATTTCCACTATGGAATATTCAACGGTTGCATCATACCTAAAGACTTCAGATGTTCAATCTTTGACTACTGACAAGTCAAACATGCATACACAAATTCAATAATATCCTTCTTCATACCCGACCACCAAAACAACTTTCGCAAATACTGATACATCCTTGTAGCACCGGGATGAATACTCAATCCACTTTGTCGTCCTTCCTAAAAAAAATACTCTTTTTAACCTCTCGAACATCTGGAATACTTACTCTGACTCTAAACCTCAACATGTCATTCTCATCAATTCGGAATTCACCTCTATTACATTGGTTAATTAAAATTGACTGATCAACCAACCTCAAATCAGATTTCTATCCCACTCTAATCTCTTTCATAATTCTCGCTAGCCAGTCTCAATATTCCCGTCTTCACATTATCAGGGGTCTTCTCACATACTAAACTCATGTCTCTGAATTGCTATCAATTCCAACTTACTATAAGCATCGATATATACAATGACTTCCTACGCAAACTTTACCAAGGTGGTAACTCAAATAAAAATCATAATCCTTCAATAATTCCAACCATCTTCTCTATCTCATATTCAACTCTTTTTGAACGAACAAATACTTCAGACTCTTATGATCACTGAACAACTCGAATTTAGAGACAAAAGATAGTGTCTCCAAATTTTAAACACAAACACAATGACTTCCAATTCTAAGTCACGCATGGGGTAATTCCTGTCATGAACCCTTAGTTGTATGGAAACATAAGCAACAACCTGACCATTTTGCATCAGTAACCCGCCAAGACCTGTCTTCAATGCATCTTAATATACCACAAAAGATTCACTCGGATTTGGAAAAATCAACACCGGAGCAATCATCAAATTCTTATTCAATTCCATAAAACTCTCCTCATACATAATGTCCCACACATAGGCTTTCCCTTTTCGAGTCAACTGAGTCAAAGGTAGTGTCAACTTGGAAAAACCTTCGATAAACCTACGATAGTAGCCAGCCAATCCAAGAAAACTACAAATTTCTGTAGCAGATTTTAGAGTCTCCCATTGCAGCATTTCATCAATCTTCGAAGGATCCACAAAAATACCACCACTTGAAATTACGTGGCCAAGGAAACTCACTTCTTTCAACCAAAACTCACATTTTGATAACTTAGCATATAACTTCCTCTTTCTCAACACTTGCAGCACAATTCTCAAATGCTCTGCATGATCTTCTTCCGATTTAGAATATATCAAAATGTCATCAATAAAAACCACCACGATGTACTCATAGTGACCATACCTCGTCCTAAAAGCCATCTTCTGAATACCATCTGCTTTAACCCGAATTTGATGATAACTAGACCTCAAATCAATCTTTCTAAACACATAAGCACATACTATTTGATCCATCAAATCGTCGAGTTGCGGTAGTGGATATTTTATTCTTGATAGTCACTTTATTCAACTTCAGTAATCAACAAACAACCTCATGCTACCCTCTTTCTTCTTGACCAACAACCTATGAGCACTCCACTAGCTCAAACAAACTTCTTTTTTTAACAATTCTTCTAATTGCTTCTTCAACTCACTCAATTCCTAAGTAGACATCCGATAAGGAGCCATATATACTGAACTCGTACTTGGTACTAAGTCCACTGCAAACTCAACTTCACGTTCCAGAGGTAAACCACTTATGTCGTCCGGAAACACATCAGGAAATTCCTAAACAATGATAACTCAACACTGGAAATTTCACGATCAACTTACAACGATGCACACATTGCAAACATCAAGGTTTCATTTGCTAAAAGTGCATCCACTTGCTTAGAAGATAAAAACACCACTTTTCCATTATCTCCACACGCATGTCTACACTCTAGAGGCAAGTCGCAATTATCTTCAAGAGACATCAAGAATTACACATCACTGGTATATCACTAGCCGTCACATTGTTCTCTATTCTCCGAGAAGAAAACATCAATAATACTGATTCGTTCTCCCTTAAAGGCATCTCAAACTTGACCGGAAGATGAGAATTTATGAAACCATACTCTCGTTGGTTCGCGAGCAATACAACTCCAACAACACTTGCACTCTTCCAATCAATATCATCATGAACCAACTCCTCACACCAGAAATAACCCAGGGAAGCAAGCTTCTCCCCCACTTGTTTCAAACCAGCACCGAGAGATAAATAGTTAGAAAACAAACAAGTACCGACATCGTTTCACACACATGTCGCTTACTAAGGAATAAAAACTTTAGACAATCTGGTCGGACTGACCGACCTGCTCTGATACCAGTAATGTAACACCCAACTAATACCCCATGAAAATTCACAATTCATTTAAAATAAATCAATTAAACATCAATTAAAAATCCATAGGTGTCACATCTTCATAAGACATCATACAATCAACGATCTTGCTCCGTAACACGGGTTACAACATGCTTTATAAAAATGATATATTTAACATCATAACTAAATCATTTAAAAATATCGCAACGGATTCAAGTATCAAACTTCTGTATTAAATAAACTCAATACTATGAAAGGTAGTTCTCATAGTCATATAAATCAATATTAATTCTAGGTTTATAAACTCGTAGTCAAAAAGTAAAATGAAAACCATAAGGCATAACATAATCTTCAAACAACAAAACACATAAGCTTCTTAATCAAGCGACCCAACCCTTTTGTTACGTATCAAATCAAGACTCCCTTTATTTCTACAGAAATAAATAGGCACACACTAAAGCAACTCCTAAGCTTCCTTCACTAATCTTGATTACCTACAAGTTACCCACGTTTCGAGGTAACATTTCCAAGCAGAAAGGGTGAGTAATCATAATTATTATGAAAGACATAAGGAACATACATAATAGATGCACAATTAAATAACAATACACAACATCATATTTTTCAATATGTATAACAACAACAACTTCAACGACTTCATGTCAAACTGTCATATTCCAACAAAATCAACAAGATATTTCACTTAAGACAAACATTGTGTAATACCATAAATAACTGAAGTGCAACATCATTGGACTCATGCATGTGGTACCGAAACGTCACTGATGACTTAGTCATCATTATCTTCAAATATCCCCACCAATAGGATCAGTTCCCACTTAGAACCAGAGCACGTTATAATTTGCACTTAATCCTCACAATGGGATTAAGGCCATCACTGGACTAGAATGTCCTACATATATTTATTGGATTAGCATCCTACAAAACATCACTGGACTATCCATCCTAACAAATGTTATGAATGCATGATACACAACAACACATAAAATACGACCACAACTAGTCAAAACTCATATCATCCACCATAATCATCATATTCTATTCAAATATCTTATAATATACATCATAGTCAATACATCATTGTTTTGTTAAATCAATCACCAACAATTCACTTCAAGACATATTCAAGACAAAAATCAGAAAATTTCATATAGTAAACACACATACTAATCTATAAACTCATTACTTAATCCTGACACAGTCAGTGGATAACCACATATTATGCTTCTTATTATTTTACCATATTATAGATCATTGCAATATCTTTCTGACACTTCAAATGGAATATAAAATAGAGTCACAGTTTCAAGGTTATGATAAAAAAGAATTAACCTATATGTTATGGCGAGTAACACACCTCCCTAACACTGGTGGTGGCACTCACCACTCCCTTATCTCAATGTGGAAGTCGCCACTTTCACATAAAATATGTGGCAGTCGCCACTTTCAATTGGTCTTGTGGCCATCGCCAATTTCCCATAAAAATACGTGACAGTCGCCACTTTACCATATAAGATGGTGGCAGGCGCCACCTAATTAATCCTAGGGTGGCAACTGCCACCCATTCCTTCCCATATGGTGGCCCTCACCACCTTTTAATTGTGAACAGGGTGGCACTCGACATCCTCCCTGTAAGGGGATTCCATTCCCCAGTCTCCAAATTCTCACTTCTTACCGATTCATTCCAACATTAATCCGTCATATATCAGTCACCACTTATTCCACTCCATATGCACAATTGTTGTTACGAAACCTCCACCCATTCTCATCACGTATTCATCATATAATCCAACAACTCAAACCACCCACAACTATCTATTACTTAAATCAATTAACAACAATTACACACCCTTACCTGAGATTATTGTCTTCTATTGAGTCCTCTTCGCACTCTTCCAATTCTCCTCTGATTTCCTCAATGCCCCGATTCCTTGCTTTGTTTCTCTCTGCCTCTTCTCCAATGCAACATACCAAAATAATATGAGAACTCCCTACTTATTTGTGTAACCCTTGTAACTCAATTATGGTCTTCCAATAACGCCCTCGCTTATTTCTCATAATTTACCACCATGCCCTTATGTTTTCTAATTCATATTGATCTCAATTTCTTCAATTACCATAATTCTAAACAATTTCTTAAATACTCTAAAATACTCGATAATTCCTCAAAACTATCATTTGTCATCTATTTGACAACAACGCTTCACCGAACTCAAATGTTTCACATAAATTCATATAATTCATATATTCTAGCTAAATTAATTTAATAAATAATTAATCTAGAATTCAGGGTGTTACAACTAACCTTGCTTTATGCTTAGCAACCAAACCATTTGGCTTCAACTTTATCTTGAAAACCCATCTCACACTGATGGCTTTCTTTGTCTGAGGTAGAATAATTAATTCCCATATCTTGTTTCTTTTAATGGCCTCAAGCTCTTCCTTCATGACGTTCATCCACACCCTCTTCTTTATAACCTCGTTGATGCTAACAAGTTCATAGTATACCATCATGGAATTTTGTATGACTTTTCTTTCTGAATCAATCTCAGTATCTTATAGAAACTCAAAATCCACAAGTCTCTTTGGTATATGTCTAACTCCCCGTGGCCTCTGGAAACCTTCAGAAGCATGACCACCTTCAGAATCCCCACCTTCAAAAGTTCCACCTTCGGAGGTTGGACTACCTTTAGAGGTTGGAACATCTTCAGAGGTTGATCCATCATTAAGTTAGACTTACCTTTAGATTAAAAGTCATCCTCATAGATATACTCATTTTCAAAGTCATAATCATCTTCAAATTCAGACTCTCCTTCAAATTCAAAATTACCTTCAGAGGCAAAATCTCATTCAGAGGTATAATCAGACTCTAGTGTTAACACTGCACTAGAGTTAGATTGAGACTTGCTATAGTCCCATATTTCTTATTCTTTCATTATGGCATATATGTTGACTTCAACTTTGTTATTGACCTGGAAATAGAGCTTATAAGCACATATATTATGGTAACCTATAAGCAAAATGACTTTGCTTATGCCATCCAATTTCCTTATAGTAACATCTGGTATATATTTGTAACATACTGACCCAAACACCTTGAAATGGCTGACACTTTGCTTTATTCAAATCCACTTTACTCCCTTCAACTTCTTTGTTGGACATCTGTTGAACACATATACCGAACTAGTAATTGCTTCACCCCATAATCAGTTAGGCAAATTCTTCTCCTTCAACACGTTCATTGTCATATCAAGCAAAGTTATATTCCTCCTTTCAGTAAGACCATTATTGAAATTCTGTGATCAGGTATAAGATGTCCTAAGAGATGTCCCAACACTTGATAGGACACTTGACAAATTTAACCAAAACTTAAATAGCAAGAAAAGTAAACAACACAGAAGTTTGTTAACCCAGTTCAGTGTATAACCACACCTACATCTGGAGGCTACCAAGCCAGGAGGAAATCCACTATAAGTATTATTAATTCTAGACTTAAACCACCCTGTTTAATCTATCACTTAATAACTACCCAATGCAATTTCTACCTAAGACACACCTTAGATAAGAGTACCCTACTCACTCCCCCTCAATCACACAGTGATCAAGTTTACAAGTTTACAAAAATTGAAGACATCCTTCAAACAATACAGCTTGATCTTACTTAACAGTTTCAATCAAGTCACAAATGCACTTTTGCTTAAAAGCTTATAAAGTGGTACAATTAAACAACCTGCTATTAAAACACTAGACACCCTATTTGGTCTTCTGAAATTCGTACTCAATTCTATGAGTTTCTGTTGCTTAAATAGGTATCTGTAATTTGGGCTTTCTGCAGAGGATCCAGCCCTAATGCGCATGCAGCTTCCACCTTGAATTTAGGGTTTGTTACCTCCTAGATTCTAGGTGATTTAGGTCTTCTGTTTTAATCTGAATCTTCAATATAAAACTCCCTACAGATGCGCCTTGTTCTGTTTTTAACCATCATTAATTAATTCCAGATAACTCTCCTTAAATATCTCTGATCAGTTAATCATTAATTAATTCTGGTAGCAGGTCTGAGATGTCTCAACATCTGTTGGGACATCCTGAAAAACTGAACTAAAGTTATTTACATAATGTCCCAACATCTGATGAGACATCCTGAAATAAGTTCACATACTCTGTTTGATAATGTCCCAACATCTGATAGGACATTCTGAACTGAATTCAACATTTCTTGTTGGTCAAAAATTCTGCCAATTCTTAAACATCTACAAACTCCCCCTTTGGCTAATTTTTGGCTAACATCTTTTCTGGTTTTCAGAGTGCAACAGAAGTTCTTTTTATCAGAGTATAGCATTACTTTTCTGTTGATTCTTATTTGAGATTACTCCCCCTCAAACATATATGTATCCAATCTTGTTGCAACAGAAAAAACACTTATTCAGTTCAGAAGCAAACAAACAGATTTTTTCATTCATACTTAAACAGCAATTACAATAATTTGATGTTGTTCTCCCCCTTGGTAGACACAAAATTAGGGGCCAAAGACACTATTCCAAATACATTGTTTTCATTACATTTGCCTCACATACATTGATCACTCAGATTCATCACTCTCAGTTTCTTCATCCACTTCAGTTTCTTTATCAGCTTCACTTTCTTCATCAGCTTCACTGTCTTCATCAGATGCAGCATTCTGATCTTCTTCACTTTCCAACCTTTTAATGATTTCCTCAAGCTTCTGCTTTCTAGCTTCAAGCTCTTTGCAGGTGCTTTTGAGTTCAGCAATTAAAGCCTTCTTGGAGATTGGATTCCTAGTAGTTGAAGGGCCTGCAGATGTCCCAGAAGGTGCTTCAACATCTGTTGCATGATGACTGAGGAATAACTTGTAGTGAAAAGCCAAGGGGCTTTCTCTTTTGCAGGCTGTATCCTTGTCAGTGAGAATTCCAGGGTATTGATTGAGCACAATACCACACAGCAAAGATGGAAAAGCTATTGGCAGCTTTGTTGCAGAAGAGATGGCATGCTTCATAGTCTGATCAAAAATATAAGCTCCATAATCCATCTTGGTTTGAGTTCCCACAGCATAGATGAATCTGGCCAGACCAGTTGAGATTGAAGAAGTGTGGTTGGTAGGCACCCAGTTAGCAGTTCCAATCCTGTTCAGCATGGCATACTTTCTGGTAAGCATGCTCACAGAGAGCTTTCCCTTCACAGGCCAAGCCTTGACCTGATTTGCAGTGATCACCTTACAGATTTGATTATCTGTTTTGCCTAGCTCATTTGGTCCATCTGTTTCTCTTCCTAGGTATTGATTTATGATTTGAGGAGAGAACTCAACACACTTACCTCTCACAAACACTTTTCTGAACTCAGATGACTTACCATTTGAGCAATCCTCCTGAAGATTCACAATGAACTCTTTGACAAGAAGTTCATAGCAGGGAGAGAACTCTGAGACTGTCTTGAATAGTCCTGCAGCAGAGATGAGGTCAATCAGTTCTGTGCACTCAAGTGCATTGCTGCTCAGTTCTCTTTCTAGAGCAACCCTTCTTTGGTACACATATTTCCATCTGTTGACACTAGAGACATGATGGAACGATATGTTGTCCAAGGGAGCTTCTGGAACAGTAGTTGAAGCTCTGGATGATGCTGGTCTCTTCTTGGGAGGAGATGTTGGGACATCTGATCCAACATCTGAATCTGATGGTGTGGCAGCTTTTCTCTTCTGGGTTTGGACTTTGCTCCATGGTTTTGTTGGACCAAAGGTAGCTTTAGCCTTGCCTTTCTTTGGACTAGCCTTCTTCTTCTCAGGGATTGCTGCTTCAGCTTGCATCTTGCCTTTCCTGGACCTTAGCCTTTTGGCTATGCTGGGTTTAACAGATGCTATGATTTCTGCATCAGAGTCCTGCTCCATGTTGATCACTGGAGGAGATTGAGCAGTCTCCTCTTCAGCTGTTTGATCAGCAGGGATTTGATCTTCATTTGAGGCATTGATCTGATCCTCAGAGTTTTCTTTATCACTTTCACTTGAGGCCTTTTTCTGGTCCTCAGTCTGTTCAGTATCAGCATCAGATGAATTTTCTTTCTCATCTGCAGATGTTCCAACATCTATTGGGACATCTTGTTCTGCAGGTGTGTCCTTTGCAGTTTGAACTGGTTCTTCTTGAGGTGCAGGCATTGTGTTCAGAGGAACAGAGATTCCACTCACCTTTCTTTGTTCAAACAGAATTTGAGTGACAATCTCCTTGATTGAATCATCCACATATTGTGAAGATTTAGGGGGCATGTTAGCTGGAGAGGGAGTGCCTTTAGCTTTGCTTCTGACTTGATCTTTACCTCTCTTTGGAGTTCTTGCCTTTTTAGTGTGAGAAACGCTTCCCCTGAGTTCGTCCAATGGGGTTGAATGCATTGGTACTACAGAAATGGGAGTGGCATGAACTACGTCTTCTTGATTGAGAACTTCTTCAGTTGAGTTAGGGTTTTGAGACATTGTTGAGGAAGATGGATAGAAAGCTTTAGGGTTTTTAATTTCTGGAGAATAGCTGGTTAATGTGATTCGCTTGTGATAGTATGATGGGAATCTTGATAGCTGATTATAAGCAGTTACTAAATAAGTAGCCGTTACAGTGCAAATGATTAGAGCTGGAATTCCCAAGGATCTTGTCCAGATTAGATTTTCCATCTGGACCTTATGCCATACAATGTCATATGACATGTTGGCACATCTCATTAACTGCTAGATATCACATAAACAGATTCCAAGTTTGCCCCTTAAGTTCTCAAATTGTGTAGCATCCAATGCTTTGGTAAAGATATCAGCTAACTGCAGATTTGTAGCTACATGCTCCAATGAAATCACCTTTTCTTCTACAAGATCTCTGATGAAATGATGTCTGATATCAATATGCTTTGTCCTGCTATGTTGGATAGGATTCTTTGATATGTTGATTGCACTTAAGTTGTCACAGTACAATGTCATGACATCCTGTGGGACATTGTACTCAGTGAGCATCTGCTTCATCCAAACCAACTGAGAACAACTGCTACATGCTGCTATATACTCAGCTTCAGCTGTAGATAAGGATACACAATTCTGTTTCTTACTGAACCAAGAAATCAGATTGTTTCCTAGAAAGAAGCATCCTCCTGAAGTGCTTTTTCTGTCATCAGCACTTCCTGCCCAATCAGCATCACAGAAGCCAGTGAGAATTGGTTTGCAACCATGAAAGTACATTATGCCATAGTCACAAGTACCATTAACATATTTAAGGATTCTCTTGACTTGATTGAGATGACTGACTTTTGGATCAGCTTGATATCTTGCACAAACTCCTACTGCAAAAGCAATGTCTGGTCTGCTAGCAGTCAAGTATAGCAAGCTTCCAATCATGCTTCTGTATAAGCTTTGATCTACATTCTCACCCTTTTCATCTTTAGTCAGCTTTAAATGTGTGGGGGCAGGAGTTCTCTTGTGAGCAGCATTTTCCATTCCAAATTTCTTGACTATGTTCTTGGAATACTTGCTTTGTGAGATGAACATTGAGTCTTCCATTTGCTTTATTTGCAGACCAAGAAAGTAGGTTAATTCTCCTACTAGGCTCATTTCAAATTCAGATTCCATCTGCTTGACAAAATGTTTGACCATCCTGTCAGACATCCCACCAAAGACAATGTCATCAACATATATTTGTGCAATCATGACATTTCCTTCTTCATCTTTAACAAACAGGGTTTTATCAATTCCACCTTTTCTGTATCCTTGCTTGATAAGAAATGTGGTCAGTCTTTCATACCATGCCCTTGGAGCTTGCTTCAAACCATAAAGTGCCTTCTTTAGTTTGTATACATGATTTGGACAGTTTGGATCAACAAATCCTTTAGGCTGTTCTACATATACTTCTTCATTAAGGTAGCCATTTAAAAAGGCACTTTTCACATCCATTTGAAATAGCTTGAACTTCAAGATACAAGCAATTCCCAACAGTAGTCTTATTGATTCAAGCCTTGCTATTGGTGCAAAGGTTTCATCAAAGTCTACCCCTTCAATTTGAGTGTATCCTTGAGCCACAAGTCTAGCTTTGTTCTTTGTAACAACTCCTTGTTCATTTGACTTGTTCTTATACACCCATTTTGTACCAATCACATTTATGTCATCAGGTCTAGGAACAAGATTCCACACTTCATTCCTTGTGAATTAACCTAATTCCTCTTGCATAGCACAAATCCAGTATTCATCAGTGAGAGCTTCCTTAATATTTTTAGGTTCTATTTTGGAAACAAAACAAGAACCTGAAATCACTTCTCTTGATCTAGTGCTCACACCTCTGTTGGGATCACCAATTATCAAATCTTTGGGATGATCCTTTTGTATTCTGATGGAAGGAGGTTTGCTTGATTCTTCTGTCCTTGTATCAGTTTGAGTGAAGTTATACTGATCATTCTTTTCTTCAGCTTCAATCTTGATATCAGCAGATGTTCCAACATCTTCTGGGACATCTGTAGGAGCATCATCAATTATCACATTTATGGATTCCATGATAACCTTGGTTCTAGAATTAAAT
Organism: Lathyrus aphaca; assembly: GCA_963966055.1. NCBI lineage: Eukaryota > Viridiplantae > Streptophyta > Magnoliopsida > Fabales > Fabaceae > Lathyrus > Lathyrus aphaca. The sequence goes on along the minus strand of OZ014524.1, from coordinate 114,965,810 downwards.
ACTCTATATGCTTTGCTGTTTATGGAGTATCCAAGGAAAATCCCTTCATCACTTTTAGGATCCATTTTTCTTCTTTGCTCCCTATCTGCCAGAATATAACAGATACTTCCAAAAACATGGAAGTACTTAACTGTGGGTTTTTTGCCCTTCCAGACTTCATATATTGTGGACAAAGTTCCTTTCCTTAAAGTAACTCTGTTATGGATGTAACAGGCAGTGTTCATAGCTTCAGCCCAAAAGTATAGAGGTAACTTTTTAGCATGAATCATAACTCTTGCTGATTCTTGAATGGTTCTATTCTTCCTTTCAACAATCCCATTCTGTTGAGGAGTAATAGGTGAAGAATACTCATGATTGATTCCTTCTGAAGAGCAGAAATCTAAGAACTTTTGATTCTCAAATTCTTTTCCATGATCACTTCTTATTCTGATTACACAGCTGGATTTTTCCCTTTGCAATCTTTGACATAATTCTTTGAATACATCAAATACATCTGACTTTTCTTTGATGAAGTTTATCCATGTATATCTTGAAAAATCATCAACCACAACATAGGCATACCTCTTACCACCAAGACTTTCAACCTGCATAGGTCCCATAAGATCCATATGTAGAAGTTCCAAAACTTTGGAAGTTGTCAGATGTTGGAGCTTTGGATGGGACATCTTGGTTTGCTTGCCTATTTGACATTCACCACATATTTTGCCATCATCAATCTTCAGTTTAGGAATACCTCTTACAGCATCCATAGATATGATCTTCTTTATGCCTCTGAAATGAAGATGACCTAGTCTTTGATGCCACAGTTTCACTTCTTCTTCTTTAGCTAGAGAGCAGGTTGAAGTGAGACTGAGATTTTGGGATTCCCACATGTAACAGTTGTCTTTAGATCTGGCTCCTTTCATGACAACCTCTTGTTCTTTGTTAGTCACTATACATTCAGATTTGGTAAAGTTTACACTGTATCCTTGATCACATAGTTGACTTATGCTGATCAGGTTAGCAGTTAAACCTTTAACTAGCAGCACATCATCTAGTCTTGGAACATCTTGACAATCCAAGGTTCCAACTCCCTTGATTTCTCCTTTAGCTCCATCTCCAAAGGTAACATACCTGGATGAATGTGATTTTAAGTTTACTAGCAAATTCTTCAATCCAGTCATGTGTCTTGAGCATCCACTGTCAAAGTACCAGTCTTCTTTAGCTGATACTCTCAGAGATGTATGTGCTATGTATGCAGTACTTTTCTTTGACCAGATAAGTTGAGATTTCTTTTGATGCCTCTGCCCTGTGTGTTGTTCAGCTGATCTCCAAGCTTGATTGTTGATCTGGTTCTTGGGTATGTGGCTTTGATCAGTCTGAATGTCAGCTTTTGGTCTCCAAACCTTCTTGATGACCTCTGTCTTCTGCTTAGGAGGTTGCTGATTTCTTTGATGTCTATGCAGCACTTTCTTGGTACCTTCTACTTTCTGCTTGGAAGGTTGCTGATACATCTGATTTGGATATCCATGTAGCTTATAACAGTGAGGTTTGATATGCCCAAATCTTCCACAGTGATGGCATCTCCATCTTTGATACTTCTTCTTCATTTTGTTCTTTCCAGAATGTTGAGACATCTGTTGGAACATCTTGTTTGACTGTGTAGTTTTTGAAGTAGTTTTGCTAGAGTTGGCTTCATCTCTGTTATATCCCAGTCCACTTTTGACCCCTGAATGTTTATTATTGCTGAGAATAACATCCAGTGTGTTTGAGCTGTTGTTCAACATTCTAACAGATTTGGACATATGTTCCAACTTAGAGTTGAGAAGGCTTACTTCACTTTTTAAGGTGTCAATGATCTCCTGATCATTTGCTTTGTCATCTTCTAATGCCTCATTCTGCTTCTTTAGCTTTATAACTTCACTGCATATTTCAGAGCTTCTTTTGTATAGATCTTTGAATGCTTGCTCAAGTTCTTCATAAGTAAGTTCTCCACAACTGGAATCACTATCATATTCACACAGTCCAGCTAAAGCAGTAATATGCTTAGCTGATTCTTTTTTTGAATCTCCTGAGTCTTCATCAGACCAGGTCACAGAGAGTCCTTTATTTTGCCTCTTTAAGTAGGTAGGACATTCAATCTTGATGTGTCCATATCCTTCACATTCATGGCATTTGACTCCTTTATCTTGACTGGTCTTTTCAGCATACTTTAATCTTTTGTTAGTATCATAAGGTCTTCTGTTCTCAGAGTTTGTGTTTCTTCCACTAGGTTTGGATTTGCCTTCCATTCCTCTGAGAATCTGTTTGAATTGTCTTCCAAGCAAGGCAAGGTTTTCTGATAAGCTTTTATCATTTGCTGATTCATCATCTTCTTCTTCATCTGTATTTGACACCAAGGCTATGCTTTTGTTCTTTTTGACATTTGTGTCATTCATTTCCATCTCAAAAGTTTGAAGGGAACCAATGAGTTCTTCAACTTTCATGGAGCATATGTCTTGAGCTTCTTCTATTGCAGTGACTTTCATGTCAAATCTTTTTGGCAAAGATCTGAGAATCTTTCTTACAAGCTTTTCATCAGTCATCTTTTCTCCCAAAGCTCCAGAAGTATTGGCTATATCCAAGATGTTCATATAGAACTCATGAATTGATTCATCTTCCTTCATTCTCAAGTTTTCAAACTTGGTGGTGAGAAGTTGAAGTCTTGACATTTTTACTTTTGATGTTCCTTCATGAGTTGTTTTGAGAGTATCCCAAACATCTTTGGCCAGCTCACAATGATGCACAAGTCTGAAAATGTTCCTATCAATGCCATTGAATAAAGCATTTAAGGCTTTTGAGTTGCCTAGTGCTGAGTCTTCTTCCTCCTTACTCCATTCTTCTTCAGGTTTCAGCACTTTTGATCCATCTTTGGTGTCTTGGACAGGATGATCCCATCCAACATTGACTGTTCTCCATGCCCTGTTGTCAAGTGACCTTAAGAATGCAATCATTCTTGGCTTCCAGTAGTCATAATTAGATCCATCCAGTATAGGTGGTCTATTTACTGACCCTAAATCTCTGTCCATGTTACAGAATTTGTATTCCCTAGATCTCACCCAGTATAAACAGGCAGGGTGCCTGCTCTGATGCCAATTGAAATTCTGTGATCAGGTATAAGATGTCCTAAGAGATGTCCCAACACTTGATAGGACACTTGACAAATTTAACAAAAACTTAAATAGCAAGAAAAGTAAACAACACAGAAGTTTGTTAACCCAGTTCAGTGTATAACCACACCTACATCTGGAGGCTACCAAGCCAGGAGGAAATCCACTATAAGTATTATTAATTCTAGACTTAAACCACCCTGTTTAATCTATCACTTAATAACTACCCAATGCAATTTCTACCTAAGACACACCTTAGATAAGAGTACCCTACTCACTCCCCCTCAATCACACAGTGATCAAGTTTACAAGTTTACAAAAATTGAAGACATCCTTCAAACAATACAGCTTGATCTTACTTAACAGTTTCAATCAAGTCACAAATGCACTTTTGCTTAAAAGCTTATAAAGTGGTACAATTAAACAACCTGCTATTAAAACACTAGACACCCTATTTGGTCTTCTGAAATTCGTACTCAATTCTATGAGTTTCTGTTGCTTAAATAGGTATCTGTAATTTGGGCTTTCTGCAGAGGATCCAGCCCTAATGCGCATGCAGCTTCCACCTTGAATTTAGGGTTTGTTACCTCCTAGATTCTAGGTGATTTAGGTCTTCTGTTTTAATCTGAATCTTCAATATAAAACTCCCTACAGATGCGCCTTGTTCTGTTTTTAACCATCATTAATTAATTCCAGATAACTCTCCTTAAATATCTCTGATCAGTTAATCATTAATTAATTCTGGTAGCAGGTCTGAGATGTCTCAACATCTGTTGGGACATCCTGAAAAACTGAACTGAAGTTATTTACACAATGTCCCAACATCTGATGAGACATCCTGAAATAAGTTCACATACTCTGTTTGATAATGTCCCAACATCTGATAGGACATTCTGAACTGAATTCAACATTTCTTGTTGGTCAAAAATTCTGCCAATTCTTAAACATCTACAATTATGTTGTGGAGTGTATAGAGAAATCACCTCATGTTCAATACCATGTTCCTTACATAACTTCTTGAGCTTATTGAGTTAAGCTCACCTCCACTATCAATTTTGAGGATCTTGAATCTTTGCTCACTTTGATTTTCATCATTCACTTTAAAATTTTGAAACTCAACAAACACCTCATGTTTGAACTTATGAGTGATACCCACGTTATTCTTGTGAACTCATCCACAAATGACACAAAATACTTGTTTCTTCCAAGTGAAGGTAATTCAAATGGACCACATACATCGGAATGCACCACACCCATGACACGAGTTGCTCTTGGAGACATTTTTTTATGAGAATGAAAATCTTGGTTGTTTGTCTTTATGCATACATCAGATGATTTCTCTGGTGCCACAATCTTAGGAATTCCATGTACTAGCTTCTTTGAAATCATATGCCCTAAGCTTTTGTAGTTCATATGCCCTAATCTCTTGTACCACAACTCACTTCCCCCTCCACTACTTCTTGCACCAAGGCATTAAGTTTCCGTTGTTGCAACATTTACTTTGAATGTTCTGTTTCTTCCCAATTCATACTGCATAATCGATTTGTGATTACAGACACGCAACTTCAAGCGATTGTCCTTCATGGCAACTGAAAAACATTTTTCAATCAGAAGAATTGTGATATTTGGTGTGATTCATTTCTTATTTCTTATTTGTGCTTTTCAAAATTTTATGAGAGATAAATTAGTTTCTAAATTTTTATGAGTTATGTTTTAAGTCTCAAATTCTTTTTATTCAATAATTTTCTTTTTAAAATGTACTTGTTTATATATTCATTGCATCTAATTGAAATATTTATAGATAACATATATTAATCATTTCATAAATTCAGTTTCTTAAAATTAATGACCGAAGATAAATACTCAATTTGTAAAAAAAGAAAAATCAATTTTTTTTATTAACACTTGGGAGAGAAAAAGGATTCTTTTTTAAAATAACCTAGTTTATTAAATAAAATACCAAAATAACATATGTTACAAATAAATTACCAAAATAACCTAGTTTGCAAACATATTCACCACATGAATAGGCGAATGTGAATGTGCATAAAATTAATACCAATTCGCCATATCATGTGATGACAACATGCACTTTTGTACATATTCACCATTCCATTTGGCAAATGTGTGTTAGTACATAAAGGAATTCGCCACTTGGTTTGGCGAATGTGTACAAAGTGGTCTGTTTTTTAATTTTTCCTAAAGTTTTCCCAATAATTGGCATATATATATATATATATATATATATATATATATATATATATATATATATATATATATATATATATATATATATATATATATATATATATATATATATATAATGTTAATTTTTTTTATATGAAAAAACACTTATATAATATAATTTCTTTTATTAAATAGTGATAAGAATTATTATTTCTATGTTAATTTGTTTTTTCTATGTAAAACACTTATATATATATATATATATATATATATATATATATATATATATATATATATATATATATATATATATATATATATATATATATATATATATATATATAGTTAATTTATTTTTTCTATGTAAAACACTTATATTTTAATTTCTTTTTAGTATATATGAAAATAATTAATATTTTTTTACTTAATAATAATAATTTAATAAATTAAATTAAAAGAATTCGACAAAGAGAAATATAATAGAAAATTATTATTAATAATTCAACAGTGGTATTACAAAGATTAATTTCCTGCCCGATCTAATCGTCCCCCGGTACCACATCCACGGGGATGACCCCGCCTTCGAACTCTACCACGAGGTGGTTGAGGTGCCTTCTGTCTCTGTGTGTTCGGTGGAGACTGTTTTTCTTGAGCTGATGACCTTGTTATGTTTGCAAACATTTGTCCCCAATAACTAGGAGGGTTACTTGGATTGGGTTTGGTGAGGACGGTACAGTTGACCGAATGAGGATATTGCCTCGTTTTGAGAATGAAACAAAAGTGGGGGGATATGGTAGGCTGGTGTGGAGTTGAAGGAGTTATCGGGGGTATATTAGTGTGGGTAAGGCTCTTGTTGTTGTGATTGGGTTTGTGGCATGAATGGGTTACGTGTGTGGAAGAATGGTCTATGGGTGTTTGAAGTTGATGGCTAGAATTGGGTGGGTTGGTCATGGTGTGGGGTTGGTGGTTGGGCATATGTTGCGGCCTGCGAGCGCGGGTCAATCAAGTATGGGTTATTAGACACCCATTGTTGCGTTGTAACTGACCTAAACCAAACTAAATATTCTCTAGTTGGTCTAACAATTTGCAGTACTGGGTCAGTTAGGACATGTTGGCGACGATCCCTCCATTGTTGACGCAATTCCCTAACAAAGTCTTTCCAATCATCCATATTCCACATGTCACTTAATCTTTTCAAATGCCATTCTCCCAAACATGTCGGAGGGCCCGAAATATCTTGTTGCATTCCGAACTGCATTTTCACCCGATCTGTCTGGTGCATTTCAATTGTAGTGAATCGGATGATTGGTGTTTTTGCTGTCCAAATTGAAACATCTTCGGGGTTAGGTTCATGGTCCATGCCTAAATATGGCCGCCAGATAAACTGCATTAAAAAGAAAAGAATTTTTTTAGAAGAGAATTTTTTAAGTAGAGAATTTTTTTAGTACATAAATTGCATTAAAAAGAAAATGAATTTTTTTAGAAGAGAATTTTTTAAGTAGAGAATTTTTTTAGTACATAAATTGCATTAAAAAGAAAATGTTTTTTTAGATAACAATACCTGGTCGACACCCACGTGGTCTAACAAATTGCGATAGAGAACTATGGAACTTCTAGGATTCCTGCTGTAATCCATCCCAAGATCAGACCAGCTAAACAAAAAAGATTTAAAAGCAATTAGTTACAATAATCGTAGAATATTTAAAATTTAATATTTTAAGAAAAGAATTATAATAGCAGACTTACTGGTTGGCATATGGGAACAGACATGGATTCATATTGCGTGGGACGAGCATCGGCAGTCTTGAATACCCCCATGCTTGTAACAGAAAAGCACAACCAAAAAATGTACAAGTATCCTTTGCGGCATTCTTACAAAGACTACTGTACAAATGGGCCAAAACAGCTGAACCCCAACTATATGTATTTACCTTGTTGATGTCTCACAACAATGGTAAATACATCATATTTATTGTGTTACAGGTACCGTCAGGGAATAAAAAATGACCAAATAAAAGCATAATATAACACCTAGTCTTTTGAATTTTTTCTAACTCAGTTGATTCATCATTTAAAATTAAACTAGCATAATGGGCTCTAAGAACTCCTAGACTAATCCCTGAACCCCTGCTACGAGTATTTGTTGGCTGCTTTGTGTCAATGAGAGGGGCACCCAGCAAATCCTCTACTATACTTATTTCATGGTTAACCTTACCAAAAACAGCTTTACCAGTTACACGTAAACCCAAAAGCATGTAGACATCTTCGAGTGTTACCGTGCATTCACCAAATGGCAGGTGAAAAATATGTCTCTGGTCTCCACCTCTCTTGTAGTGCCAAAATAAATTTTGTGTCTATCAAATTGTTGTGCACCTTTATGACATCACCAAATCCGCATGAACGTAGATATGGTTCTATGATCGGATCATACGTTATGTAGTCATGCACTTGACAACGAAATCTTTTTACATTCTGTAGACACATAAGATATAAATTAACACCAGTAAAATATATATATATATATATATATATATATATATATATATAATACAACAATATTTTCGATTGTAAAAATAATAGTATAAATAAAATATACATAAGTAAAAAATATATATAATAGTATAAGTAAAAATAATTGATGGCTAAAAAAAACTTACAAATGCAGCAATATTTTCGATTGTGCCTCTATGTTGATCCCCCATTGTTAGTAGAGCCATTGGATCTTAAATATTATAAGTATATTAAGGAATAATTAGAAGAATATTAGAAGAGTTAAGAGGATGAATAAGAAATATTTTATGAGGATGCATTGCATTTATAGAAAAAACAACAAAGCATATTAGCCATGTGATATGAAGAATTGCATGAGAAATTAAATTACTTCGCCACATTGATTGACGAATTGCATGAAAACGAATGCCCTAACATCTTATTGGTCCACTTCCATTTGTGAGGATCCTCAATCTTTATTTTGATTGGAGAATCAAGTTTATGGAGGATCGTCATCCACTCTTCACATGCAATAACATTAATTATAAGAATCTTGACCATGCAAAGTGGCAGGAATCTTATAAGAAACTATGGCAGGAATCACGTTACCTGCAAAACGCATATGCCATGCATGCATTTTGTTCAGCTTTTGCAGGTTGACTCAGTCACCACATTGATTGGCGAATTGTTACAAGGCTTCACCATTTGGATTGGAGAATGAGAGTTATTTTCAAGCCCTTAGCCAATCTGAATGACGAATGAAGTAACATGTTTTTTTTGATATTTTTATGTACGAAAATATTGTGTTAGAAATAATTATTTGTATAGGCAAAGAAATTATTTGTATAGGTGAATGTGGACCATTAAATATTTGTTTATAATAAAGATAAGTATGAGAAATAATTGTATGTATTATAGTAGCTTAAATAATTGTGTATGAAAAGAAATTGTGTAGGTGAATAACATCAATAATGGTATAGGCAATCAAATTGTGTAGGTGAACTATAAACGGTATAAGATAAGCCTACGAAATTAATTGAATAAGCAAACTGTATAAGATAAGCCTACCAAATAATTCCACAACTTGTATAAAATAATCCCACAACTTGTACACAACTTTAATGATGAAAAGAAAATATATTATAAAGTAATTGTACACAATTCTATTTATAGACATGTTACGTTGTTTCAATATACCAAAAACTTGTAAAACATTAAACATCTCTAAAAGTTTCTTTGTATTTGAACTATGACTCAATCACCCCAGTATATGATCAACGCCCATATAAATGGTGAAATATTCGATTGTAACCTATATGGGTTCAATTTTCGTAACACCGAGGTTACTAGGTTCTCAATTACCCGACGATCCAATTTTGCTCATCTAAAATAGAGGTTGGAAAAGAAAATACAGCGTGGCCCAGTAGACATCATCATTTATAAGAATCCAGTCTTCTATGAGGATAACCAGGTCATGTTTTTCCAATTAACTATATGTGATGACGAAAGTTCCTGTACTATGTTTCTCAGCCACGAGTATTCTGGTTTCAATGATATCGAGCTTTATGTTACGCTACACCAACAATAGATGTCTCAAACTATTGATCCTTCATAAGTGTTTTGCGAATCTGACAATAATTTGGCTGAAGTCAATGTTGTTGATGAGGACGAGAAAGAAGAGGAGGCAATTGTTGATAAAATGGTCAATGAACATGAGGTCCCGACCAGTCATGTATATCGTCCTCCTCGACACATGACAAGCCTGAACTTAGGAGGTGATGACCCATCTTCAGATATATTTTACGTTCCGTATCCTCAAAGACAAGGTGCATTAAAGGAGGGCGACCATTTTCGAACAAAAGAAGAATGCATCCGAGCAATCAAATATTACCACATGGATTTATCAGCTGATTATAAGGTCGACCAAACGAACCTAACACTGTATAAGACATGTTGTCATGACGTGATGTGTCCGTTTCGATTGACGTCATCGTACAGAAAGAGAAATGAGGATTGGAAGGTTGCATCTATGAGTCCAGAGCATACTTGTGTGATAACTAATGCATTGCAGGATCATCGACAACTGACCTCTCAGCTAATATGCAATGATATCTTATCAATTATTGGCGACGACCCTTCGGTAAAGGTCAACACGATAATTAAGAACATAGTTCATAAACACATGTATACTCCGTCGTACATGAAAGCATGGATAACTAGAACGAAGGTTGTTGCTGTTGTATTTGGAAATTGGCAGGACTCGTACAAAGAACTCCCAAAGTTTTTGTTGGAACTTAAGCACTACGCTCCAGGGACTATTGTCATTCTTGAGACCTTGCCGACATATACTCCAGAAAGTCATTGTGTTAGTGGAAATGGCATATTCCACCGACTCTTTTGGGAATTTGACCCATGTATAGAGGGTTTTGCCTTCTGCAAGCCTATAATACAAATTGATGGAACATGGCTCTACGACAAATACAAAGGAACTTTATTGATGGCAGTGGCTCAGGACGGAAATAACAACATCTTCCCAATTGCATTCGCTATAGTCGAGGGAGAGACTGCTGAAGGATGGAGTTTTTTCCTGAAAAATCTTCGACTTCACGTGGCTCCCCAGTCTAACTTATGTTTGATTTCAGACAGACATGCATCAATTAAAAGTGCATGGAAGAATGTTGATAACGGCTGGCAAGATCCTCCTTCAACACATGTCTATTGCATTAGACACATTGCTCAAAATTTCATGAGAGAGATCAAAGACAAGGCAATGCAGAAGAAGGTCGTGAATGCAGGGTATTCAGTAACCGAACCGTCATTCAAACACTATCGTGACGAAATCAGACTGACAAATGAAGATGCATTCAGATGGATCAACCAAATTCCATTTGATAAGTGGACCAGAGCCTACGACAAAGGACAACAATGGGGTCACATGATCACAAATCTCGTGGAATCAATGAACTTTGTTTTTAAAGGCATTCGTAACCTACCGATAATCGCTTTGGTAAGGTCAACCTACTTTAGGCTCGGGGAACTTTTTGACACCAGACGTTCAAAATAGAGTTTTATCCTACAGTCTGGTCAAGTGTTCAACGATAGTTCAATGACATTCATTAAAGAGGAGACTTCCAAATATAACACACATGTGGTCACAGTGGCGAATTCCTTTATGTACTAACACACATTCGCCAAATGAAATGGTGAATATGTACAAAAGTGCATGTTGTCATCACATGATATGGCGAATTGATACTAATTTTATACACATTCACCTATTCATGTGGCGAATATATTTACAAACTAAGTTACTTTGGTAATTTATTTGTAACCTATATGTTATTTTGGTATTTTATTTAATAAACTAGGTTATTTTAAAAATAATTCCGAGAAAAAACGACCAAGTGAGTAGTGTGCGCACAACAATAATGGCACCGCTTCGGTCTTTCCGGTTAAAAAGGCCGGTTGTCTAAATTAATGAATTTTCCAATTCAAATATACAATAATTAACTAAGAAATAAATAAAATTATATAAAATGGCAAAGTACTAAACAAAACGTTATCAAAACAAAATATCCATTCCATCCCTTGCATCTTCCATTTCCACTGCGGCGTTCAAAACTATGGAACAAGGAAAGCAGCATCAAAAAATGATGGCGTTGTCGTTGACGGGTTTACCCCCCCAAATTCAAAACCCAATCGACCAAATTCAAACTCGCTTTAACAACTTGGAAAGCGGTTTCAAGCTTTGGCTCTCCAAACAGTCCATCGCCGTTGAAGCCGCCGTCATTACCACCACCAGCGCCGTTCAAGGCGGTGCTATTGGTGCTCTTATGGGTACTCTCGCCGGTGATGCTCCCGCTGCTCTTTCTCCGCCGCCTAACGCGACTCTTAACCCTCAAGCCATGGCTTCTCTTAAACAAGCACAGGTTGAGTCCTTTTCACTGTTTTATAGTAATTCAATACCCTAATTTGAAAAGTTAGGGTTTCTCGATATATGATAGTTTTTTATTTGATTTGTTTGTTGTAGGCTCTTGCTGGAGGTCCTTTTATTCAGGCTCGGAACTTTGCTGTTATGACTGGAGTGAATGCTGGTATTACATGTGTTTTGAAAAGGTTGAGAGGAAAGGAAGATGTTCAATCCAGGTGAAATTCGATAACCTAGTTTCTTCAGAGCTGTTAACCTGCTTCTCAAATGATGGGAAATTTATATGTATTAAGACTAGACCAGATAAGATTAAAAATGACAATATTAGACAGGGTGTTGGGTAACACACCTATAGTAAAAGATGGTGGAAAATAGACTTATTTGGTTTGGGCATGTAGAGAGAAGACATGTGGATTATGTTGTAAAGGAGAGTAGACTAAATGGAGAGTAGCCTAACAACTAGATGTAGTCGAAAACTTAGAAAAACTATTAAGTAAGATTTCGAGATTAATGACTTGGATAGAAATATGGTGTTAGTGGGATAAGATTTGGTTGTTGTAATTCTAGTAATTTTCAAAACTTATAGGAGTGCGTATAGATTGCCTAAAAGAGCTAAATAAACTATGATGATGTAGGAATTGTGCAATAATTAGTCCTTTGTGTTATTGGTTTGAACTTAAATTTATAACAATGTAAAGTGTCCGGTAATTCGCTGGCAGCCCCAACTAGTGCTAAAAAGCTTTAGATATTCTTCTTGTCATCCCTAATTAGTGCTTAAAGGCTTTAGCTATTCTTTTTGTTTACACCACCCTTGTGTCATTGGCCTGGTTAACAGTATGATGCAAATTTTTAATATACTTGTGGTTGTGGTGTAGTAGTTTATATGATAATGAATAAGATGAAGTCTCCTTGGTTGCAGCCTCATTATTAAATTTCAAAATTTAGGTTGAAAGTCAACAAAATAAAGGAAAAAAACTCAGACAATGTATATGAAGGTCTTTCTGATGCTAGTATTGTGAGAATCATACAATAAGATATTAACTACTAGTGTAGATGAAAATATTAAACACGTCCTTTTACTTAATGCTCTGCTCAGTGTTTGGATTTGCTGTCCTTATTACCACCAATGTGCATTCTAAGTTGCTGATTTTTTTATTTTTTTGCAGCATGGCGGCAGCTTTTGGTTCTGGGGCCGTGTTTTCATTGGTAAGTGGTTTGGGTGGACCAAATCAAGCAACAAATGCATTGACATCTGGACTATTCTTTGCAATTATTCAAGGTGGTATTTTCCAGGTGAGCTTGAAATAAATGTACCTTTTTGATAGCTTTGTATGTTGAAATGAATCCGTGCCCCCATTTGGTTAGCGGTAACAAGAAATTCTTAGTAATTGAAATCGGTCGACCACCTCCTGTCAGCCAGATCAAGTAATGCTTATATTTACTAATTAAACTAAACTATGACCTTTTAAAAGCTTTTGCAGTTATAAAAGGCATACTTTTGGTCATCTCTAAAGTCCAGGCCTATCAAGTTGGTGTATTGAAGTAAAACACAAACTAATACTTTTATTGTTACTATTACTTTCAGCATGTTAGCCTATACATAAATCTCTGAGTTTATTTTGCAATAGACCTATGACTTACTTGAAAGCCTGCTTTTCGATAGGCTTTCAAGACATGCCTAACTCTTAAAAGCCAAGTCCAGGTCTTAAAAAATGGCATGTGTGTTGCACTATTCATGTTGGCAACATCATTGAATGTGTGTTGATTATGAATATTTTGTGTTTATCTTTGATGTATTTCTTTTATCACTAATGGTTTATATTTTAAACATGATTTATTGCTTGGATTCCAAGGAATATGTTCTTTCCTAGATCCATGTTTTATATGTAATGCAGGTTTTTATCTTGGTATTCCCTTTGACTCATTGCATGTATTAAACTATACATTAATCACACAGATGGGACAAAAGTTTTTTAAACCACCTGCTCAAGATACTGAATATGCAAACACAAAAAACATGTTGAACAACCTTGGTCTTCAGAATTATGAAAAGAATTTTAAGAGAGGCTTATTATCAGACAACACATTGCCTTTACTCAATGACAGGTAGGAAGCTTTATTTATTGCACCATTTTTTTTCCTTTTCATTTTCACTTATTCTGCATATCATACTGACGGAAAGTTCTTTATTTTCCTATGATGTGTTTCAGTGCTCTCAGAGATGTGAAAATTCCTCCAGGACCCAGGCTTTTGATTCTTGACCACATCCAGAGGTAGGAATTATGTTCTTTGTATTCACATTGTAATAATTCGACACTTTTAAATATGCTAAAATTAAAATTTCTACAGGGAACACAATTCAAGAGAGAAGCATGGAAGCCGTGGTTAACTGACAGCGTAGTCTCCTACCTCCGAACTATGAGTGGTGAAAAGCATTAGCATAGGGAGTTTGTATTGCGAACGAATTGTCATTTTTGTTTATTATGGTTTATGTTCCATTGTTGTTGCCGATTACTTGAGAAAATTTGGTTAACTATATTTTGGTTGCCCTGAAACGCAAATTGGGTAAAAGTAAATGATGGAGCCTGAATTTGTTCACTTTCTTACGTAAGTATTTGCTTCCTTTGGAAGAACTATTAACGACTGACTATGCGAAAATTCTATCAATATCATAGACCATGCCTATGTCTTTCTTTTAACAACAGAATTAGCAACCGTTAGTGGAAATGAATTTTGCGATTCTGAAGTAAGTTTGGGCAGAGCAAAGGCGAAGTTAGGCTTATTTATGGACACAAGGATCGTTTTGTGTTTTGACTTGCTTTTTGAAATTTGGAGTGGTGTGAATTAATCAGGGCTACGCCGGAGCCATTTTCCTGCAACAACGCTTAGCCCTTTTCCTGCAACAACAAATAAGCACCTTCGGTAAATCGGTGGATTGCATTTGCAAATTTTGTTGTTTCGGAGTTGATACTAGAATTGAAACTATTTACAAACTGGTGTTTGAAAGCTATGCATGTGATGGTACACAACATAGCAAAGAGGCACGTTGGTGGTAAAACGGGCTGTGATCCGTCGGGTTGATCGCGCACTCGTAAAAAATGGCGGGTTGAGTTAAGATTTTGGGTCAACCGTTTGTTCGCTTGTGATTTTGGCGATCAACCTCTGGTTTACCAATTCCTTGGAACTGGGTTACTTGCAGGACCAACCTCACAAGTCCTAGGACACGCGCTAAATTCTTGGGGTTTGTTTCTTAATATAAAAGTCTTACTAGTTTTGGTGAGTCTGTCGAATGATCTCTAATGAAAATTTTCTTGTTTATATCAAAGTATGGATATGTTTGTATAATAAAACTAACAGAATAGATATGTTTGAATAACAGTCAACTCTTAAGAATTCACCACTTGGCGTTCTACATGCTACTAATCTCTAGAAATCCTCCACGTATCTTCTACCAAGCGAGGCCGTTATTCATACTAAAACTGCTCTTTAACTGGCGAAGCGACGCATCTTCTCGTCACGTCAAATTCATTTGAAATTCAAATATGAAGTCATAATGTCTCATTTGTCGAATTCTTGCCTTCATATCCCTTGTCGAAAACACAAGAAGACTTCTTCGTAGTGATGTGAAGAACTTTTAGTTGGCATCTCGACCGCTCCTTCGATAGACATCCGTTCGTTGTATCACGAACCAAATCATCACAAGTATTCTCAAGATTCTGGACATGTTTGGAAGAAAGAGTGATCCTAATCTGTCGAATATCTTCACAGCTACGTACATCATTGTTCAAAGCACAATGAGATGAGGAGTGCTTAGAAACTTCAATGTCGAATAATGATGACTTGTGGAAGAATAGCTGGCGAAGCTACCAGCTGCTAATGCGCTTATTTATTAAAAACCATGGTGTCAAAATTACGTGTATACAAATTGTCCCCCAAAAAAGGTATTTCGACTGACTTCTGGAGAAAGCATCTTTGCTACCGAAACTTTATTTTGAATCCATGTCTTGCATTAAATGCGCTGATTCCCAAAATCTTACTTTTGTCAAATCATAAAAGAGTTATCATCAGATTCTCCTAACTCATCACGTCTAACCCACATTTTTGGACATGATCTCCATTACTCTATGAAACTAGATCTGCCATACTCTTTTCAACTTCCACAACTTTTTCCACATCCACTAACACGCCGACATGTGCCATAACCGTTTGAAAACTCAAACATTTCTCTCCTCATCCTTTAGTATAAATAACCATCTTCTTCCTTCTGAAGAACTTTTTGCTCTCCAAACTTATACATTTCATATCTCTCTTCTCACATACCCAATCTCCATCCTTTCTTGCTCAAGTTCCTTCACCATTAATAATGGCAGCTTCAAGCAACCAGAAAGACAAGAACAAAACTGCTCTCCCATACGCACATAAAATTCTTGGACCAAAGCTTGTGGGTAACTAGCAGTACGTCCTAGAACCTCCAAACGAAACGGAGAAAGCAAACATCTACTACTCTCAGGTACTTATCCCTGTCTTAATATCTAGAAAGTGCCATGCTATGTTAGGTCCTCTCCCTAACCCTAATTCTGATCAAACTCGCCTTAAGGAGTTTTTCCCCACCTATTCACGTTCAAAACCCATAGGCGCAGGAAAAATACTTAAATCTAGTGACAAATCACCAGAACACACCGAACAAAACCCTGAGCCGACTGCCCTAGATTTGACTTACTTAGATCATCCTAGGATCTTTAGAAGTTGTCCTTGGTCGAAAGACCCTTCTGAATATGTAGACTGGGTAAACAAAGTCGAAAAAGTCAAGGGCAAACTCTGGAAGAAGGTTGGCATTTATGACTTGTTCCAGCTGTCGAAGGAAGACCCTGGCTACTGCACCAATATGATTCTTTCTTCCCTCTACTTTTGGGATAACACTTACAACACTTTTCACCTTCCTTGTGGAATGGTGACCCCCACCCTCTTCGACCTAGCTGCCATAGTAGGTCTTAGTCCACTAGGGGTAGATTTCGATCCAACTGTACTGGACAAAAACTCCATAGCTTTTGAAACTATTTTTGCTTCACACTCTCCCTTCATTTCTCACTACCATGACAAAAATTTTCCTAGTGTATCAGATGTAGAACACATAGCCTTCCTCACCCTTTGGCTGTTGAAATTTGTGTTCTGCACAAGATCTCTTCAAGTGGCCAAGAAGTACATGACCATAGCCAATCAGCTCCATGCTGGTATGAACCTGCGCTTAAACGAACTGATTCTGGCCAATCTCTACGAATCCATCAGTGAGAGTGTCGAATCTATAAAGCAGATCAAGGACAAGGGAAATCTCAGTTTGGCAGGCCCATTATGGCTCCTTCAACTATGGCTCAACGCCACCTTCGAATTAAGTCTTCACGACAAAGGTATAATGCATGAAGAATACGTCAAAGACAAACATGTCGAATGGGCGAGACTAGCGCAGTTAACTTCTTCTGAAGAGGGACTGGGTCTTCGACTATCTTTTACCAACTATGTGAACATGTTCGCCAAGAGCTACAACTTCACTGCAGGCATGACACCTTTCGCCAACAGGATCGTCGGACCCAAGTGGTTCACCAGGCAACTTCCCTTGGAACACCAAAAGGAAGAAGAAAATTTCTTAGCCATATGGGAATTGTTACTTACACCTAGGCTTCTATTCTCTTACCCAACTATGTCCAACTCCAAAGTGGCATTAATAGTTTATCAGCCGAATTTAGTTGCTCGACAATTTGGGCTGATACAACTGAAACCAAGGTCAATCTATCCCAAGAAAGGCTCCATTCTCTTTTACAATTCATTCCTCACTGGGTCGAAAGGTATAGAGATCTCAGAAAAACTCAATGATGTTGCTTTGGAGATTCGACCAGTGGTCTTTCGATCGACCTTCTTCTGTACTCAAGAGTTCGACGTTTGGTGGAAGGAGTACTATCTCAACAGATTTTATGACGTAACTGCCTTCAACACTCTTCTGACAAATGCCTTTGCTTTTATGCAGGATCGAACCAAGAAAGATACCCAACAACATGTTAAAAAGATTCAAAAGTTCCATAAATATTTTGAAACAATTTATAGGCCAGATGATCTTAGGCGAACCATAGGCGAAGCAACTGTGACTCTGAAGCATAAATTCGCAGAAAGAATGGGGAAATTGGCATTTCCCTCATACGTTTCACTAGAGGCGCGTTATAACTTGTACTTGCTATCCACTAAAGTTTCCACCTCTACCATCTGCTGATTTTGGTGTGGCTCTTAGCCCACCTTTTCCAGATTGGTTCGTATGTGGATCCGACTTAAAAATGCTTCAAGAGTCACGAAAAAGCCTGTTAAGCGTGTGGTTCCGACCAAATATCATCTGGATAATTACCCAGGGCACCTTCATATTGGAATAGAACACGTTCGCGAGGAATCTACCATTCTTGAAGGTGTAACCACAATTTTGATTCCATCTTTGTGTTCATATCTTTATGTTTTATTTCTTCTTTTTCTAACTTCTCTTTTCCTTTTCAGCTGTTAAGATCACTGGCGAAAAGAGCTCGGTCGAAGACAAGCCTGGAAAATCTACCAAGAAATCTTCCTCCACTTTGAAAAAGGTTCTTTTCTTTTTCTTTTACGAAGAGACTATCTTAATCATGCAATTATCTTAGTCTTGGGCTTATTGAACTCTCCTTGATGTTTCAGGCGAGTCAAAAACCACCTACTCCTAAAAACCGGAAGAAAGAGGAAGTGCAGGTGCCTTCTGAAGACTCTGGTGATGAATCCCCAGACCAAAAACCTTTGAAAAGGAAAAAACCCACAAAGATAAAAACGGTCGCCTCCTAAAGATCACTTGTGAAGTCAAAAAGGAACCCTCCTGCAAGCCCAATAATCAGACCTGCGCAAGACGCGGAAAGTGGGAATTTTAGTGTCCACACTGAGATCCTCCAAGTAACTATTTTTCGACTAAATTTAACTTCGATATTTGTATACTCTTGTGTTTCTTAAACTCTATTTTGTTTCAAGTTCAAATAAACACTGATGAACCTCCCATCAATTCCAGCCCTCTACCCCAAACTGATTCGATTAGAGAATCAGAAGCAAAGAAAGACCAACTGCAAAACTCCCCTCTTAGCGAAACCATCTTGGAAGAAAAGGTCCAAGAAGAAAATACCTCCAAAGATGATATGATGGAACCCCAAACCGTGGCTGAATTCGACATCACCATGGAGGAACATTCTGCGGACAATTCTCCTGATCATCCAAAGTCCAATGCTAACAAAGAAAGTTCCACCAAAGATGACAAAGGCAAAAGGGATAATGTCGGATCCAATGTCCAAGAAAGGGAAGAGCAAAACAAATCCAAAGATGCTGGTGAAAAGGACCTTAATGCCAAGACTACAGAAGGCAAAGGTCAGTCGAAAAAGGAGGCTGGGCCTAGCACTCACCTCATTCCTGATCCATTACAAAGCAATCCTCCATCTTCTGGTTCGACTATCTTCTCTCGTGAGTGTTCGCGGTGATTTCTGGCGAACAACCTCTGGTTAACCAATTTCTCAGAAAACTGGGTTACTTGCAGGACCAACCAAACAAGTCCTAGGACACATGTGCAATTATTCTGTCGAACTACTCTTAGTATTTGTGATTGGTTTATGGTTTGTTTGTTTATAGTGTCAAAGTATTCAATGCTTTGAGTTTGAAATTAAAATAAAGTAAAGTCTTAAACGAAAGTAAGAAAAAGTGTCGAAAGATGTAACTTGCAGAAAAGTAACTAAAACTTAAAGATAAAATAAAATACACTTGATGAAATAAACTGGTAATTTAAATAACTTTAAAAGAAAGGTGGTGTTCAAACGTACATGGTTCCAAATATCAAACTCATTTTCTCTCACACTGGGTACTTAGAGTATTTACAGGAATTTTGTATCAGTTTTCACACCCCTATTCTAAACAAAAACTATTCTATTTATATACAAACAAAGTAACTGCCTAGAACGGAAAAATCACAAATAAATGACAAGTGTCAGCCTGCATGCAACTTCTTTTCCTGAACCTTCCATGTGTCCAACTGCCAAAGGTTACAACGTTTAAATTTGAATTCTCTCCTTTGGTGACGAAACCTTGCACCTCTTCATCTGTCGAAGTCTTTAAAGAAGAAACAACCCTTTCAGCATCTGCCAAATAATGCTTCTATCAAACAACTCTTCCCTGTCGAAGTGTCAAAAAAGATACCCTTAACTTGACAAATGCCCAACTACAAACAATTTTCAACTTGTCTTGCCAGAACATTACTTATCCTTCTGTCGAAATATTGGAACTTTTAACCTTGTCAACACTTTTTGAATTTCTTCACTATCATCATTCTTTCACAGAAATGGCTTCAAGTTCCAAATTTCACTATGTCGAAATTATGAGCTTACAAATTGCCCCCCAGCAAAGATGTTTTCGACTAGTTCTGGAGAAATATCCTTTGCTGTCGAAATGACCTTTGACATTCTGTCAGTCTCATTTATTATAAAGTGACTTTGTTGAGTCCCAAGAAAGCACCATGATTTCCACTTTCTGAAAAACGTCACGTCTAGCCCACGTTTACACAATCTTCCATAACCCTATATTTTAGCTAAATCATGGCTCCCTACCAACCGTCACTTTCAATCACCACTAATGGATCAAACGCATGTTCCCATTATTCCAACTGAAAAGTCTTTTCAGTTCTCTTTTTATCATTTCATTTTTTCTATAAATACCACCTTCAAAAACCTTTTTTCTTTTTCACATCCTCAAAACTCCTCTTCCCCCTAACGCAGAAACTCCATTAAAAAACCCCTTTTAAAAGCTTCCTGCTCCTCCATCTCTTCATTTTCTCACATCAATGGCTCCTCCAAAAACTGTTGCTGACCGTAGTGCCAAGAAGACAAAGAAAACAGCTGACCTTCCTCCTGCTCATACACTGTCTGGACCCATGCAAGTGCAGCAACAATAATACATTCCAGAACCCCCAAATGAAAGGGAGAAAGCAAGCATCTACAGATCTCAGGTAATGATTCCTATCTCAGTTTCTGGAGTTCACCATGCCATGCTAGGTCCCATTTTTGATCCTAATGCTGACCCCAATCGTTTGAAAGACTTTTATCCCTGTTACTCTGCTTCCAAACCCATAGCTGCTAGTAAGAACCCTAGGCCTGTCGAAACAACATCTAAAAAACCTGAAATTCCCATAGCTTCGACAGAAATAGATCTGTCTTATTTGAATCAAACTAGGATTTTTAGGAGTCCTCCCTTGACAAAAGATCCTTCCGACTACTTAGCTTGGCTCACTAGAGTCAAAAGGGTCAAAGAAAAATTCTGGAAGAAAACTGGCATCTACGACCTGATCCAACTGTCGAAGGAAGGTCCACGCTATTGTCAAAACATGCTGCTGGCCTCTTTGTACTTCTGGGATAGTACCTTCAGCACTTTCCACCTACCCTGTGGTATGGTTACTCCTACCCTGTTCGACATAGTAGCCATTACTGGCCTCAGCCCTTTAGGAGAAATTTTCAACCCTGAACACTTAAATAAGGACCCCATAGGCTTCGACACCAAGCATGCTGGATATTCCGTCTTTATCGCTCATCACCAAGGCGAAGATAGTGAGGAAGTATCTGACAGAGAACACATTGATTTTCTCACTCTATGGTTAGCTAAATTCGTCTTCTGCACTAGGTCACTCCAAGTTGCCAGGAGTTATATCATCATGGCCAATCAACTTCATAATGGAGTTGCATTTTGCTTGAGTGAATTGCTTCAGGCGAACCTCTACGAGTCCCTGAGTGAGAGTGTGAGCAACTTAAAAACCCTCAAGGACAAAGGAAATATCAGTCTCACATGCCCCTTCTGGCTCCTACAGTTATGGTTGAACTTAACCTTCGAAGCCTGCATCCCTGTCAAGATGTCAGTTGACGAAGAAGAGGTGAAAGAAAGGCGCGTCGAATGGCCTAGGTTAGTCCAACTAACACCTACTGATGACAACATAGGTATTCGACAAGCATTCACCAGTTACATAATGATGTTTGCCAAACGTTATAAATTCACTCCTTCCATGGCACCATTTGCCAACAGAACTGTAGGTCCTAGATGGTTCACAAGACAACTCCCAGTGGAAAACCAGAAAGAAGAAGACTCTTATATATCCATCTGGGAGGCTTTCCTCATGCCAAGGCACCTTTTCTCCCACCACAGTCTCAACAACACTAAAATGTCTCTCATTGTCTACCAACCTAACCTGGTGGCTAGACAATTTGGGCTAATACAGACGAAGACGAAACCCATTTATCACAAGAAAGGCTCTATCCTGTTCTACAACTCATTTCAAAATTTCGAAAGAAGTTTAGAATTGTACAACAAGTTTTTCGACGCATCTCTGGAAGTTTACCCCACCATATTTCGACCAAGCTTCCTATGCACTGAAGATTTCGACGTTTGGTGGAAGGAGTATTATATTAACAAATTCTTTGATGTAGCAACTTTCACCACTCTCCTGACGAACGCTTTTGCTTTTGTGCAGGATAAGAAGAAGAAAGGTACATATAAGCATATCAAAGAAATTCAAAAATTTCAAAAATATTTTGAAACTATCTACAGGCCCAATGATCTTCGTCGAACCATAGGTGAAGCAGCAGTAACTTTTAAACAAAAATTTACAGAAAAATTGGATAGGTTGGAGGTGCCTTCGTA
The DNA here is from genome assembly GCA_963966055.1 of Lathyrus aphaca. Lineage (NCBI taxonomy): Eukaryota > Viridiplantae > Streptophyta > Magnoliopsida > Fabales > Fabaceae > Lathyrus > Lathyrus aphaca. The sequence continues at coordinate 114,943,364 of OZ014524.1, read as the reverse complement.
CATTCCAACACATGCACGTTACAACTTTGCTTTCACCTCCTTTCCTCCAAAGTTTCCCCCACTCCCTTCTGCAGAATTTGGTGTGGCCTTGTGCCCTCCATTTCCAGATTGGTTTGTGTGTGGATCTGATTTAAAACTGCTTCGCGAGTCCAGCAAAAAACTTGCCGAATGTGTGGTTCCGACGAAGTATCACTTGGGCAACTTCACTGGGCACCTTCATGTTGGGATAGAACATGTTAGTGTGGAAGAACCCATTCTTGAAGGTGTCGAAGAGATTACATTCCTCCTCTTATTTCTAACTCATTTTATGTTTTATATCAATGTTCATGCAATTCTTTCTCTTTCAGCTATTAGAATTGTCAAGAAAACTGCTGGTGAAGGAACATCCTCCAAGAATGTCGAAAAATCACCCATCGCTGCCAAAAAGGTTTCGAAAAATAAAAACACCTCCTTCTTCTTATTTATGTATTTCAATATTCCTTTATACTGAATATCTCTTCTTTTTTGCATACTTCAGGTAACTCGTACACCAGCCAAGAAAAGAAAACAAGAAGAAAAGGAGATGAGTGTCGAAGAGTCTGAGGATGAATCTCCTGAACCTCAACCTCTGAAAAGAAACAAAGGTCTGAAAATAAAAATAGTGGCTTCCCAAAGATCCATAGTTCACAGACGGACTCCTCCTACCAGTCCAACCAACAAAATCCCTTCAAGAAGTGAAAAAAGTGGGGACTCAAGCATTCACACTGAGATCCCTCAGGTATTTTATTTTTGACTGACAATATTCCTAGTCTTGACTGCATATATTCTTATCTTAACTTCGCTTTTATGCTCTCTTTAGGTTGTTATTGATGTCGAAGAAACTTCTAAAGTCCAAGAAGAAGTTATTCCTTCTGACTCTGAGAAGACTTTGGCTGAAAGGCTTCAAGAATAAGCCGCCCCAGATGCAGGTGTCTATGGACCTCAAACTTTCGACGAATTCGACATTAGTGACTCTGAGTCTTCTGGCAATAATTCTCCCTTTCGCCCAGACTTTACTGTGGAGGAAAAGACAGCTCCAGACCAGGATGCACCAACTCAAGGACCAATTACTGCAACAGAAGTTGACGAAGCTGCTCCTGGCCAGGACGCACAAGCTCAAGAGCCAAATGACAACACAGAAGCTGACAAAGAAATCGTCGAAGAAGAGGTTGATCTGTCGAATCAACCAGAAACCAACTTGAGCCTTGGAGGAACTACCCAAACTGTTCCTACTCCCTCAGAAGTTCCAACAGAAACCCCTTTGGGTACTGGTTCGACAAGCTTATCACACGAGGAAATTGAAAGCTTGAAAGTCAGAAAGCCTCTGGAATATTTAAAAGCTTTACTCAATTCCAGGTACAACTTCCAAGACTCTTCTCACAGCGGTTCGACAGCTTCAGGGGCTACTTCTGACATTCAACCCATCAGTGTCATCATGGATGAGATTAAGGTAAAAATCCTTGGGGTGGACCTGTTTGAGACTCTGGCTGAAAACCCTTCTGCACAATATGACTTAAAGAAACTCCTGAAACAAGCCAATCTGCTGGAGGCTTCGACTGAAGAGAGTCGCCTGGTGATGGACCTGATGTCAATGATTGATTCTGTAAGTGCTGACTTGATTCGTCAAAAGGAATTTTCTTAGAACATTACAGCCAAATCTGAAGAGCAAGTTTCAGAATGGAATATCGTAGCTTCTTCGACAGACAAAATTTCAGAGCTGAACAAGCTTTCTGACGAATACACCAAAGCTGCTGTTGAGTGTGAAAACAACATTCAGGCTTATCAGGCTCAGATTGCTGAACTTCAAAAGAAAATCCTCCAAGAGAAGGAACGCCAGGCCACTCTCCAATAGCCCAACCAAGAAGAAATCGACAGGGAACTTCAAAAAGGTCTCCAACATGCAGAATCAGCCCAACAACTTCACATGGAGATTGACGAACTGACTGTCAGTAAGAGTATCTGCGAGCGTCGAATTCAGCTTCAAAAGAAAAAATTCGACGAACTCAAAGCCACCTTCCTTCAACAGTAGTTTGTAATAGAAAATAGGAAATTTTATTTGTTTAAGAATTTTTAGCAATTTCATATGTAATGTTATTTTACGCCATCTGTTTGGCGAAGACAAGTTTTTATTTGCAATTTCATTCTGTTCCTATTTTTATTTCTTGCAATGTTGGTTTATACTTCTTCAAGTACTTGCCATTTATTTTCATCACTCTTCTGTCTTTTTCTATTTCTTCGACTTCATATGCACCATTTGAAAAAACTCTTAAAATTTTGAAAGGTCCTTCCCATTTAGGGGACCATTTTCCCATCAATCTATCTTTCTTCTCCATGGGCAAAATTACTTTCCAAACTAAATCATCTACTAAAAAGGCTTTAAATTTTACTTTCTTATTGTAAAACTTTTCGACTCTTTCTTTCTGCCTTTTTATTAATTCTAAAGCACGTAACCTTTCTTCATCTAAATCAACCAACTCATCCATCATCATACTCCAATAAATTTCAGATGGAATCTCATGATGCCTTTGAATTCGTATTGACTGTAAACAGATTTCGATTGGCAATACTGCATCATGTCCGTAGGTTAATTTAAATGGGGTGGAATTAGTTGCCTCCTTAGGAGACGTTCGACAAGCCCAAAGGATTTGATCCAGAGTCTTGTGCCAATTTCTAGGTTTTTTACCCACGTGCTTCTTTATCAGATTTATCACTACTTTGTTGGCTGGTTCGACCTGACCATTTGCTTGGGCATAATAAGGTGTCGAAGTTAACAACTTAAAACCTGTCTCTTTTGCAAATGCCTGCATATTTCTTCCAGTAAACACAGATCCTTGATCAGTGGTTATAGTCTCTGGTATTCCAAATCTATACATTATATGTTTCTGGATGAAGTCTATGACTGCTTCCTGATCTACATTCGTCAATGGTATGGCTTCAATCCACTTAGTGAAGTAGTCTACCCCAACTAAAATTTACTTCTGCCCTTTTGAAGAGACTGGTCGAATTTCACCAATCAAATCTAAAGCCCAACCTCTGAAAGGCCAAGGCTTTATAATGGAATGTAACTCATTTGCTGGAACATGAGGTATGCCTGCATGAATTTGACATTCTTGACATCCCTTCGCAAATTCGACACAATCTTTCAACATTGTTGGACAATACATCCCTTGCCGAAATAGTAACCATTTCATCTTGTGCCCTGCCTGGTGTGCACCACATGCACCACTATGCACATTCGACAAAGCTATATAAGCTTCAGTCTCTCCTAGGCACTTTAGTAGAACTCCCTCTGCAATCTTTTTAAACAATTCATTTCCAAAGAGCACATAACTTATAGCTCTATACTTTATCTTTCTTTCGACTGTCTGGTTTGGATTTTGTAAATAATCTTTGATAGGTTTTCTCCAATCTCCTACTCCTGGATCATCTACATTAAAAATTTCAAAGTTTTCTTCATCACCATATCCCAGTCTTATGGTCTCCAAATCAGATGGGGACAGTCTGGTGGACAAAACTTTTCCTCTTACTTCGACAATTTTCATTAGGTTTTCCTTCGACACTTTATAGCCTGAGGCCAGTTGGGCCAAGTCATTTGCTTCCTGATTTTCTAATCTAGGAATGTGTCTAAAGATTACACTGTCGAATCTCTTGAGGAGTCTGTTAGCTATCACAAAATACATGATCAAATTTTCTTTGACACATTTGTACTCTTTTGTCAGTTGTTTTATCACCAACTCAGAGTCACCCATTATTTCGACCTCTGTTGCCCCCAATTCCAACAATATTTCAAGTCCAGCAATTAAAGCTTCGTATTCTGCCTCATTATTTGAACAAAACCCTTCTATTTTGTACTTGAACTTTGTTGGAATTTTATTGGGAGAAATGATTAATACCCCAACACCTGTTCCATTTTTGTGACTGGAACCATCAAAATATAACCTCCAAGGTTTTCTTTCGACATATTTTATTTCATCTCCAAGTATGGAGTGATCAGCTATAAAGTCAGCAACCACTTGTCCTTTGACAGCTTTTAGAGGCATATATTTTAAAGAATACTCAGTTAAAGCCAAAGCCCATTTTCCAATTCGACTATGTAGAATAGATTTAGACAACATGTGTTTTATTACGTCGAAATGAGAAGACACATATACATCAATGGGTTTTATATAATGCTTTAATTTTGTACAAGAGAAATATACACATAAACATAATTTCTCTATCATACTATATCTAGTTTCAGCATCATTTAAGACTCTGCTGAGATAATAGATGACTCTTTCGACGCCATGTTCATCTACCTGACAAAGCATGCTTCCCAATGTTCTGTCGGATGCTGAGATGTAGAGCCTCATACTTCTCTTTCGACAAGGAGACATTAAAACTGGAGGACTCGCCAGATATTCCTTGATCTTGTCGAAGGCATCTTGCTGTTCTTGCCCCCAAGTGAAGCCCTCCTTCTTCAGTCGAAGTAGAGGTGAGAAGGCCTGTGTTTTTCCACTAAGGTTGGAAATGAACCTTCTGAGAAAGTTGATTTTCCCTAGTAGAGACTGGAATTCCTTCTTTGTCGATGGCGCTTTCGCTTCCATTATGGCCTTGGCATTGTTTTCATTAATTTCAATCCCTTTCTTGTGGACCACAAAGCCTAAGAAGTCCCCTGCCTGCACACCAAAAGCACATTTAAGAGGATTCATTTTCAAACCAAACTTCCTCATCCTTTCAGAGGACTGTCGAAGATGGTTAATATGGTCTGAGCCTGAGGCAGATTTAATCACAATATCATCTATATAAACTTGCATAAACATTTCAATGAAATCATGAAAAATAGAATTCATGGCCCTTTGGTAAGTAGCTCCAGCATTTTTCAAACCAAAGGGCATGACTACCCACTCATATGTTCCTATTGCCCCTGGACAACGAAAAGCTGTTTTTGGAACGTCTTCTTCAGCAATGAAAATCTGGTTATAACCAGAATAGCCATCAAGCATACTTAAATACTCATGGCCTGCTGCAGAATCTACTAGCATTTCTGCTACTGGCATAGGATATTCATCCTTAGGGGTAGCTGAGTTTAGATCTCTAAAATCAATACATACCCTCAGTTTGCCATTTTTCTTAATCACAGGAACAATATTAGCAATCCATTCGACATACCTTGTTGTACGGATGAATTTGCATTTTAGAAGCCTTTCGACTTCCTCTTTGATTTTCGACAGAATTTCCGGTGCGAAACGTCTGGGAGTCTGCTTTATTGGCTTTTTTCCTTCCAGTATTGGCAACTTCAATTCGACCAAATTTCTGTCTAAACCAGGCATTTCGTCATAATCCCATGTGAAGCAGTCTTTAAACTCATTCAGCAGTTAGATTATTCTGACTCTGAGTTGAGGATTCATCTTGGCACTGATGTAAGTTGGCCTTTTCTCTGCCCCCAGTCCCAGATTAATCTCTTCCAAAGGATCCTGTGCCACCATTTTCATATTGGTTGGGGCTGGATCTTTTTCAAACCCCAAGGGTTCGTCATCATAAATGGCATCAAGTCTTTGACTCTGCCATTCGTCATTAGAATCTTCTTCTAAACTCTGCTTTGTACGTTGTTCCTCAATATTTTCTTGAGGATGTTGTTCTTCGACAACTTGTGTATTGGCTTTGACAGCCATGTTTCTTACCTCAGCCTCTAGGGCCGCTTTGAGTTGTTTTTCGGCTATATAAGCCGAAATCTTTTCTATAGTTGATGCTTTAGTCATTTTCACTGAATTCACTTCCCCACCCAGTTGGATTGACATGGGCAGTTCCCCAAGTGTAATTTGTCTCCCCAATTACTTCTTTATCCCACTGGAAGCCATGCGTAGGGTGGAGGTACATGGAACAATAGGCATTGTCGGAGGCTGTTAGGTCAAAACCAGCAGGATTGCATGGTGCTATATGGGCCAGGTTCTTGTCGAAGTTACGACTGGTGACATTGTTCACATCAACTGTGAAGTAACTTTGATCTGCTTCTATGTTTTCGACAATCCCATCTGGCCTCCAGATTGCTATCCTTTGATGCATGGAGGATGGCACAGCCCCAATCCCATGGATCCATTCTCTTCCCAACAACAAGTTGTAATTTGCCTTTGATGCTATCACCACAAACATTGTAGGCCTGGTAATGGATCCTACAGTCAAGTTCAGTTGTATTACTCCCAGTGTTGTCCCTACCTTACCTTCATAGTTGGACAACACCATGTTGTGAGGCTTAGTGTCGGAGTCATCTTTTCCAATCCTCTTTATCATATAATGAGGAATTAAATTTACAGCTGCTCCTCCGTCAATCAGGATTTTGTTGACACCCACGTTTTCTACCTTTCCTTTTATGAAAAGAGGCTTTAAATGAGCCTTCATTGCATCATCTGGCTTTTCGAAGAAGGCATTTTGCTCTTCGACACAGCCATTATTCATTATGTAGTAGCATACAGGCTTAAGGCCTATGCTGTCATCTGCCATGTCATCCTCTTCGTCTTTGACTTCCATTATCCTGTCATAGTCTCTGGGCAACACAGAAACCACATTGCAGGTTACGTCGAAGGACGCATCAGACCCTGAACTGAAGTCATCTGTAACTTCTTCGTCCACTGGCATTTTGTTGTTTGTTTTCTGCATTTCTGTGGTGTCATTAGATCCATTCTTCTGAGGGGGTTCTTCTTTTGCCAAAGGTCTCCCCTTGCTTGTAATCTGCACATACTTGCTTGATTCAGCTCCCTTCTGCCCAACCCTTTTGTGTTCTACAGTTTCCTTTTCAATTTTCTTCTGCCTTTGGAATCTTCTCCATTGGGACCTGGACATAGGATTCTTCCCTTTGTAGTTTTCAGAGACGTACTTTGGCCTTGCCTCCTTTTTTACTTCCATTGAGGCACCCCTGTTCACTTCAAAACTCTTCCATCTCTTCTGACCTTGGGCATCCCTTATAGGTTGAACCCATCTGTCGTCATTTGGCCTGTTGGATGGTTTATAAGTGTTGAAACGTCTTTCTCCCACTCCTTGGATATGATGCTCCCTTCTTCTTGGGTAGAACCTTTCATTTCTGGTTGGTGGGACTGTTCCCCAGTTTCTTTTCCTCTGGGTCTTTTCTGCTGCTTCTAAGTCATCAGCTGCGTTCCTGTCGAACACAGCACTACATCTTGGGCAAAGCATAACTTCTGCGTTTTTCCTTTGACACCTCTGGATGAATTCGACAAGACTTTCGTTCTCTTCTGGGTAAACCAGCTTCTGATTTTTCTCTTGACGTTTCTTTCCCTTGTTGGTGTCTGGTCCTACCTTCTGAGTGATTTCCACCATATGAATCCCAGCATTTTGTTCAGTTGTGATTTTCAATTTGTTCATTTTTTCGACTAGCATCATTTCCTCCGGGATATTTTCCTTTGACTGATTCACACTGCCTTTTGGGTGTAAACCCTTATAGATGTATTTGCAGCAGTGTGCAACACCTTCGACAGATTGTTCTTCAGTTTTGATGGTACTACTATTTATTTGTTCGACAGTAAGGGCATTGTCATCAGTCCCTGTCGTTTTGATCTTATTTTGGCTAAGGCCCTCAGTGGCCTCTTCTTGGACAGTGAGGGTTTGTTATCCTCCTCTTCACCATTATTTTTGAAAGAATCTCCCCATCTTGTGGGTTTGATTTTGTTGATATCCGTTTTGGAGCTTGGTGGTGCCGAATATTTCACCATGAAGTCGAACTTCCCATTTGATTCTCCTAAAGTGTCCCAGATCACCCCCTGCTCAGCATCTCTTTCATAATTTTTCTTGTCGAAACTTCTGCTCACCTTGACTGTATTTCTTTCATCGAAACCTTCAGTAGTTTCAAGGGCATTCTCACTGTCGAAGTCTTCAGAAGCTTTGACTTCTTCCTCAGCCTGGTCTGCAAGGTCATCACCCTCTTCCACCACATTTACATGGGTTTCGAAACCTTCATCAGCCTCTATCATGTTGAAGTTGGTGTCGAAACCTTCAGTGGCTTCTACTATCTCAAAGCTTTCCTCAAACATGACTTCCAATTCGACCATATTCACCATTTCAGGTTCAACATAGTTGGCTTCCACCACTTGCATGGGATTGAAGTCAATTCTCATCTGTTGCTTAGCTTTGTCTCCAAACTTCAACCTTCCATTTTGGATTGCATTCTGGACCAGATCCCTGAAAAGGTAACATTGAGAAGTTTTATGACCCAAAAAATTATGGTATTTGCAAAAACCTCTCTTTTTCTGTTGGTCTACAGGAGGCTCCTTAGTGCCTGCTGGTTTTATTAACTGACCATCTTTGACTAATAAATCAAAGATTTCATCACATTTGGTGATGTCGAATGTATAGGTTCTTTTAGGGAACCTGTCATTCTTTTCCACTTCGACTGGATTTTTTCCATTCGACGGGGCTAGAACTTTACAAGAATATGGAGGGCCTTGTTTTAGTTCTGCCAGATCAATTTCTTGCTGGTCGAAAATGACTGGTTCGTTTTCGTCATAATCATCTTCTTGAACTATTCCTACATAGGCCACTCTTTCCTTCTTGTTTTTATTTGATCTAAATTTTTCATTTTTTAGTCTTTCTATTTGCCTCACTCTGTCTGCCAGTTGTGCCATGTCTCTCAAGTACTGGGTATCCAGTTTTTTCCTTATGGAATAATCTAGACCCCCTGCAGCCATTTCGACTAGTTCTTGTTCCGGCACTTGTGTAAAGCATCTGGCTTTTAATAATCTAAACCTATTCAAATAATCATCTATAGGTTCAGAAAATTTTCTTTTGACACTTGCCAACTCTTTCAAACTTATCTTGGTTTGTCCCATATAGAATTGTTCATGGAACAATCTTTCTAATTGGGCCCATGTGAATATTGAAGTTGCAGGAAGAGAAGTAAACCAAGTGAAAGCATTTTTTGTCAAAGAACTTGGGAAATATTTCATCCTTAAGTTCTCATTATTAGCAATCTCTCCTGCCTCTATCAAATAACGCGCTACGTGTTCTATGGTGGACTCACTAGTATCCCCTGAGAATTTGGTGAATTTGGGGACTTTCCACCTTGGTGGTAATTCTTGTTGTAAGACAAATTCAGACAAGGGGGAAGTATAACTAGGCCTTTGTAATCCTACATTTACTCCATTTTGTGCCATTATTCTCTCAACCATGGTGGCAATATTATTTTCGACAGGCAGGTTATTGTAACGCATTCTCTGATGTAATATTTCATCAGCATTTTGGTCTCTCTGGACTATTATTCTTCTTGGTTCCTGTCGAATGGGCTCTTCTACATTAGGCTGTTCAACTATCACCTCTTGGCCCCTGGTATTTTCATGAGGGCTTCCTAATGGCCTTTGGTTTATAGTAAGTTCCTCTTCCACAGGCCTATTGGCAGGATTTTGATTCAATTGCATTCTTTGCTGTGCTTGAGGGACTCCAAAAAAATCAGTAATGCGTGCCATCTGTTCTGCCAATATTTGGTTTGTTTGGGTAGTATTTTGTATTAAAGGATTGAACACTTCCCTCATTTGTTGTGTCAAAGCCTGCACCATATCATGATTGCTTTCATCCATTTGTTGACGAATTACTTGTGCAGAATGGTTTGTCATAGTGGGCATATGGAAACCTGGTGGAACTTGATTTATTCTATTTCCATTTCCACCATATCCTGATCCCTGCAATGGTGATGACATTTGAGCCATAGCATCATAGAATAATGGTGACGAATTATGTAGGCTTGCCATCATTGAAGTTGGCATTCCATATGGTTGTTCCCTCCCAGTCAAGGGCTGAGAATAATTCAGATATGGCCTGAAGGTATTTCCTCCAGGGGGAGGGGTTCCAAAGGGTCTGGCGTGTCCCATGGTGGAAGAACTAGGCGCATTCTGGGACCCTGAACCCGTTGGTATTGAATCCCCTAATGGAGGCCTAATCTGTTCTAAAACAGGGCCAGAAACTGGTATTGCTCCTGACGAAGGGATGGGATTGGAAACTGGAATGGTTTCGTCAGGATTGTTTGAAGCATTTGGCAAGTTAGCCATCCTTCTTCCTCTTGTTCTCTTTGGTCTTTCTACGTCGGTTACGGATAGTTTACCGCTTCTAAGAATCATACAACGTAGCAAGGAACAATTTGTCTAAGAATTGTTCTCTATTAGATTTTATTAACTGCACCTGTCCCACCGGGTGTGCCAATTTGTTCGCGGTGATTTCTGGCGAACAACCTCTGGTTAACCAATTTCTCAGAAAACTGGGTTACTTGCAGGACCAACCAAACAAGTCCTAGGACACATGTGCAATTATTCTGTCGAACTACTCTTAGTATTTGTGATTGGTTTATGGTTTGTTTGTTTATAGTGTCAAAGTATTCAATGCTTTGAGTTTGAAATTAAAATAAAGTAAAGTCTTAAACGAAAGTAAGAAAAAGTGTCGAAAGATGTAACTTGCAGAAAAGTAACTAAAACTTAAAGATAAAATAAAATACACTTGATGAAATAAACTGGTAATTTAAATAACTTTAAAAGAAAGGTGGTGTTCAAACGTACATGGTTCCAAATATCAAACTCATTTTCTCTCACACTGGGTACTTAGAGTATTTACAGGAATTTTGTATTAGTTTTCACACCCCTATTCTAAACAAAAACTATTCTATTTATATACAAACAAAGTAACTGCCTAGAACGGAAAAATCACAAATAAATGACAAGTGTCAGCCTGCATGCAACTTCTTTTCCTGAACCTTCCATGTGTCCAACTGCCAAAGGTTACAACGTTTAAATTTGAATTCTCTCCTTTGGTGACGAAACCTTGCACCTCTTCATCTGTCGAAGTCTTTAAAGAAGAAACAACCCTTTCAGCATCTGCCAAATAATGCTTCTATCAAACAACTCTTCCCTGTCGAAGTGTCGAAAAAGATACCCTTAACTTGACAAATGCCCAACTACAAACAATTTTCAACTTGTCTTGCCAGAACATTACTTATCCTTCTGTCGAAATATTGGAACTTTTAACCTTGTCAACACTTTTTGAATTTCTTCACTATCATCATTCTTTCACAGAAATGGCTTCAAGTTCCAAATTTCACTATGTCGAAATTATGAGCTTACAGTGAGGAGCTTGAGAACCTAAAAACAAGGAAGCCTTTGGAGTATTTGAAGTCCATGTTCAACAACCGCTATAACTTCCAGGACTCCTCCAGCAGTTCGACTACCTCTGGGGCTACTTCTGAGGTTAAAACTCTCATCTCCATCACGGCTGAAGTTAAGGCAAAAGTTCTTGGTGTCGATTTGTTCAAAATTTTGGAGGAGGATCTCACCCAGCAATCTGAACTGAAAAAGCTCCTTAAACAAGTGAATGTCTTGGAGGCCAGTGCTGATGAAACTCGTCTGGTAATGGACCTTGCTCAGATAATTGATGTAGCAAGTGTGGATCTCAACCGTCGAAGGGAGTATGTCCAATTGATCTCCAAAAAGACCGACACCCAGACTGCTGAGTGGGAAGCTGTGGCAGCTTCGACTGAGAAGGTTTTAGAGTTGTCAAAACTCTCTGAGACTTATCCCAAAGAAGTGGCTGAATGTGACAAAAGTATTTACGACTTTGAGGAACAGATAGCCCAGATCAAAATCAAGATTGCTCAAGAAAGGAAGCGCAAGGAAGATCTTCAACAACCCAAGAGTGAAGAAATTGAAGAAGAAATCAAGGTGGGGCTTCATTACGCAGATAAGGCTCAGCAACTAGGCAAAGAGATTGACGAAATTTCTTACAATAAGAGTCGGTGTGATTGTCGAATATCGGTCTAGAAGAGGAAGTTCATAGAGCTTAAGGAGTCTTTCCTTTAGAACTAGAACTTGTAATAGAAAATAGGCTATGTATTTTCTTTTGTTTAGCAGCCCTAGAAGGCACTTCTTGTAATGACTTCAATGCCGCTTATTTGGCGAAGTACTTAATATAATTATTCTACATTTATTTTTACTTCTTGTAGAATTGGTTTATATTTTTTCAAGTATTTGCCATTTATTTTTAATATTCTTTCGTCTTTGCCTATTTCTTCAACTTCATAAGCACCATTCGAAAAAACGCTTAAAATTTTGAAAGGCCCTTCCCATTTGGGGGACCACTTTCCCATTAATTTGTCTTTTCGATCCATGGGAAATATTACCTTCCAAACTAAATCTCCTACACAAAGGATTTTTGACTTTACTCTCTTATTGTAAGATTTTTCAACTCTTCCTTTTTGTCTTCTTATCAAGTCTAACGCGCGTAACCTTTCTTCGTCTAAATCCACCAATTCGTCCATCATCATGCTCCAATATATCTCTGAAGGAATTTCATGATGTCTTTGAACACATATGGACTGTAAGTAGATTTCGACTGGAAGCACTGCATCATGTCCATATGTCAATTTAAATGGAGTAGAGTTAATGGCTTCTTTGGGTGACGTTCGACAAGCCCATAAAATCTGATCTAAGGTTTTATGCCAGTTTCTAGGCTTTTTACCTACATGCTTCTTGATCAAATTTATTACCACCTTGTTTGTTGCTTCGACTTGTCCATTTTCCTGGGCATAATAGGATGTAGAGGCTAATAACTTAAAATCCATCTCTTTTGCAAAAGCTTTCATAGTTCTACTAGTAAACACAAACCCTTGGTTAGTGGTTATTGTTTCTGGTATTCCAAATCTATAAATTATATATTTTTGGATAAACTCTATGACTGCCTCCTGATCCACATTCACCAATGGTATGGCTTCGATCCATTTAGTAAAGTAATCAACTCCTACTAAAATGTATTTTTGTCCTTTCGATGAAGCTGGTCGAATTTCTCCAATTAAATCTAAAACCCAACCTTTGAATGGCCAAGGTTTATAATCGAATGCAATTCGCTCGCAGGGACATGTGGTATATCTGCATGGACTTGGCATTCTTGGAAACCCTTTGCAAATTCGACATAATCTTTTAGCATGGTTGGCCAATATAAACCTTGTCTATATAACAACCATTTCATCTTATGCCCTGCTTGGTGTGCACCACATGTACCACTATGTACATTCGAAAATGCTATGTAAGCTTCTTCTTCGCCCAAGCATCTTAGCAAGACTCCCTCTGTAGTCTTCTTAAGTAATTCATTTCCAAAGAGTACGTAACTTAGAGCTCTGTATCTTACTTTTCTTTCCACCTTTTGGTTTGGGTCTTGTAGATACTCTTTGATGGGTTTTCTCTAATCTTCCATCTCTGGATTATCTATGTTAAATATTTCAAAGCTTTCGTCATCCCCATAACCAAGTTTTATCGTTTCCAAATCTGATGGGGATAATTTGGTTGATATAACCCTTCCCCTTACTTCGATAGTACTCTCCAGTTTTTCTTTCGACACTTTGTAACCTGATGCAATTTGAGCCAAGTCATTGGCCTCTTGATTTTTTATTCTAGGAATATGTTTAAAGGCCACAATGTCGAATTCTTTGAGGAGTCTATTGGATATAACGAAGTACATAATCATATTTTCTTTGACACATTTGTATTCTTTGGTCAGTTGTTTTATTACTAGTTCTGAGTCGCCCTTTATTTCGACTCTTGTTGCCCCCAATTCCAACAACATTTCAAGTCCAACAATTAAAGCTTCATATTCAGCTTCATTGTTTGAACATGGGTCTTCGACCATGTACTTGAATTTTGTTGGAATTTTATCAGGAGAAATAATTAATATTCCAATACCGGCACCATTCTTGTGGCTGGAACCGTCAAAATATAATCTCCATGGCTGTAATTCGACATATTTTATTTCATTTTCGTCTATGGAGTGGTCAGCTATAAAGTCAGCCACCACTTGTCCTTTTACAGCCTTTAAAGGTAGATATTTCAAGGCATACTCAGTTAATGCTAGAGCCCACTTCCCAATTCGACTATGTAAAATGGATTTAGACAACATATATTTTATTACGTCAAAATGAGATGATACAAATACATCAACTGGCTTTATATAGTGTTTTAATTTTGTACAAGAAAAATACACACATAAACATAATTTTTCTATTATACTATATCTAGTTTCAGCATCGTTTAAGACTCTGCTGAGATAGTAAATGGCTCTTTCGACGCCATTTTCATCCTCCTGACACAACATGCTTCATAGGGTCTTGTCGGATGCTGAGATATACAACCTCATGCTTCTTTTTCTACTAGGGGACATCAAGACTGGGGGACTGGCTAGATATCCTTTGATCTTGTCGAAGGCGTCCTGTTGCTCTTGCCCCCATGCGAAGTCTTCTTTTTTGAGTCGAAACAGAGGAGAGAAAGCTTGCGTTTTCCCACTGAGGTTTGAAATGAATCTTCTTAGAAAATTAATTTTCCCCAACAGTGATTGCAATCCTTTCTTCGTTGATGGCACTTTCGCCTCCATTATTGCTTTAGCTTTGTTGGCGTTTATTTCGATTCCTTTTTTATGGACCACAAAACCTAGGAAATCTCCAGCCTGCACACCAAACGCACATTTGAGGGGATTAATCTATAAACCAAATTTTCTCATCCTTTTAAAGGATTGTCGAAGATGGTCTAAATGATGTTTTCTTGAAACAAACTTTATTACAATGTCATCAATATATACTTGCATGAATGTTTCAATGAAATCATGAAAAATAGAATTCATGGCCTTTTGGTACGTAGCCCCAACATTTTTTAAACTAAAGGGCATAACTACCCATTCGTAAGTCCCTATTGCTCCAGGATAACAAAAGGTTGTTTTGGCAATATCTTCCTCTGCAATGAAGATTTGATTGTAGCCAGAGTATCCATCTAGCATGCTTAGGTACTCATGGCCTGCTGCAGAGTCTATTAACATTTCTTCTACTGGAATAGGATATTCATCCTTAGGGGTGGCTGAATTCAAGTCTCGAAAATCAATGCACACCCTCAATGTGCCATTTTTCTTTATCACGGGTACAATATTTGCAATCCATTCGACATACCTGGTTGGGCGAATGAACTTGCATTTGAGAAGTCTTTCGACCTCTTATTTTATTTTTGACAGGACCTCTGGTGCAAACCGCCTTGGAGTCTACTTTACAGGCTTCTTTCCCTCTATTATAGGAAGTCTTAGTTCGACTAGGCTTCTATCGAGGCCAGACATTTCGTCATAGTCCCATGCGAAGCAGTCTTTAAACTCTTTCAGCAACTGGACTAATTCGACTCGGATCTGGGGGTCCATATTAGCGCTTATATAGGTTGGTCTTTTTTTGCCCCCAGTCCTAGATTGATTTCTTCCAAAGGGTCATGTGCCACCATCTTCAAGCTAGTTGATATTGAGTCTTTTTCGAATCCCAAAGGTTCGTCATCATAGATGGCATCGAGCTTTTGATCCTACCATTCGCCTATCTGGTTGTCTTTATCTTCTCCATCAGTTCCCTGGTGAGGGCATGATGGGTCTGGATTTTCTTCATTGGCTTCGACAACCATATATTTTACTTCGGCTTCTAGATCCTCTTTCAATTTATTTTCGTCCATATAGGCCGTTAGTGTATTCAATGCTGATGTTTCACTCATCGTCATCGTCGAACTCGCTACCCCAGCCAGTTGGATCTACATTAGAGGTTCCCCATACATGGCTTGGTTCACCAATCACCTCCTTGTCCCATTGAAACCCATGTGTTGGATGTAGGTACATGGAATAATAGGCATTGTCTGATGCCTTTAGATCGAACTTAGCTGGGCTGCAAGGAGCTATGTGAGCCAGATTTCTGTCGAAGCTTCGACTGGTTACGTTGTTTACTTTAGTCATGAAGTAGCTTTGGTCTGCTTCGATGTTTTCGACGATGCCATCAGGGCCCCAGATAACTATGCGCTGATGCATGGACGAAGGGACAACTCCTACTCTATGGATCCACTCCCTTCCCAACAACAAATTGTAGTTAGCCCTGGAAGCTATAACTATAAACATTGTTGGCCTGGTGATAGTGCCAATTGTCAGATCCCCTTGAATAACACCCATAGTTGTGCCCACTTTTCCTTCATAGTTCGACAGGACCATGTTGTATGGTTTGGCATCAGAGTCATCTTTCCCAATTTTTCTTAGCATGTAATGGGGCATTAGATTCACTGCAGCTCCCCCATCCACTAATATTTTATTGACGCCTACATTTTCGACCTTCCCTTTTATGAATAAAGGTTTCAAATGTACCATCATTGATTCGTCTGGCTTCTCAAAGAAGGCATTTTGTTCTTTGACATAGCCATTATTCATGATATAATAACACATGGGCCTTGGTCCCACGGTACTGTCTATCATGTTCTCTTCTTCGTCTTTGATTTCCATCACCCTATCATAGTCTTTAGGGAGGACTGACACTACATTGCATATTACGTCGAACGAACCTTCTTCGTCAGACTCGAAGTTGTCAGTTGCTTCGTCACCTTCTGATATTGTGTTGGCGAGCTTCGACAACTGCAACATGCTGTTGGTGTTGTTCCTTTTGTGAGGTTTGTCTTTTCTATTGCCTGAGTGTTTCTGCTAGACCCTTCTTTGTCTTCGTCAGCGTCTTTCTTCTTGACATTGAGTCTATCTGTTCCTTCTTTCTAATCCCTTTTCTTCCTCTGGAATCTCCTCTATTGAGACTTTGACATGGGGTTTTTTCCTTTATAATTCTCTGAGGGGTACGGTCTTGGCTTCTGTTTCCCAGTTTCTTTCTTTATTTCGACTGAAGATCCTTTTTGGACTTCGAAATTCTTCCATTTTCTTGGTCCTTGGGCATCTCTAATGGGTTGCACCCATCTATCATCAGGCACCTTGCCAGACGGTTTGTAGGTGTTGTAGTATCTTCCCCCAGGATTCTGAAAGTGATACTTACCTTTTGTTGGATCATATCTACATGCTTCGACTGCTGGCCTTGGCCCCCAATTTCCTCTTATTTTGGTTTTTTCTACAACCTCCAAGTTTGTTGCTGCTTTTCTGTCGAATATGGCGCTTCATCGTGGACATATCATTATTTCAGTCTTTTTCTTTTGACATATTTGAATGAATTTTGCCAAGTTCTCATCTTATTTTGGGTAGGCTATCCTTTGGTATTCCTCTCGACGACGTTCCATTTCACTCTTCTCTTTACTCTTTTGAGAGGCTTCTACCATGCTGATATCTATTTTATGTCCTCCAGCAATACTCAACTTATCCATCTTCTTGATGAGGGCTTCTTCAACAGTTTCCACCCTGATTTCTGTAGTGCTCTCGTTTGCAGTCTCGATAGCATTTGTGAGGTTCCCGGTATCATTTTCTTTTGCTTGGTCAGGAGCAGCACCTTCAATAGTTTTTTCTTCATTGTTGAGGCCTTCAGTAGCCTTCTTCTCAACGCTGAGGGAAACATCAAATTTTTCCTTAGTGTTCTCAAGGATGTCTTCCCAACCTGTTGGTTGGATTTTATTGATGTCGATATGGGCACTGGAAGGAGTGGTATATTTCACCAGGTAGTTGAACTTTACACTAGGCTCTCCCAAGGTGTCCCATATTACTCCGTCTTCAACCAAGTTATTGTTTATCTTGTCGAAGCCTTCATTAGCTTCCTTCTTCAGACACTCAGGGCTTTCAGTAACCCTGGTCTTGTCTTGATGGTAGAAACCCTCAGTGGCCTCAACCTTTTTCTGGTTGTTGAAATCTTCAGTAATCTCAATGTTGGTGGCGTTGTCGAGACCCTCAGTAGTCTCAACCTGTTTTGGAACGTCGAAACCCTCAGTGGCCTTGACATTGTTCTTCACCTCAAGATCATCAGTAACCTTCATCAATACGGGCATGGTTAGCTCGTCTTTGGAAACTTCCTCCACATTGGGATGGATAGGGAGACCTTTAGTAATCCCCACCATGCGAACGTAGGTGTCGAAGCCTTCAGTGGCTTCTATCATCTCGAAGCTATCACCAGACATCTTCTCCATTTCAACCATATTCATGTCGAATGGTTCAACATAGTTGGCTTCCATGACCTGCATAGGGTTAGTGTCAATCCTCATTTGTTGCTTCAGCTTATCCCTAAACCTCATCCTTCCATCCTGAATTGCATTTTGAACTAGATCCTTGAAAAGAAAACATTGAGAAGTTTTATGGCCCAGAAAATTATGGTACTTACAAAAACCTCTCTTTTTCTGTTGGTCAATAGGGGGTTCTTTAACGCCTGTTGGTCTTATTAGTTGACCATCTTTTACCAATAAATCAAAGATTTCGTCACACTTGGTGACGTCGAACGTATATGTTCTTTTAGGGAATTTATTATTCTTCTCCGGTTCGACAGGATTCTTTCCATTCGACGGAGTTAACATTTTGCAAGAATATGGTGGACCTTGCTTTAATTCTTCCAGGTCAATTTCTTGCTCGTCGAAAAAGAATGATTCGTCTTCGTCACAGTCATCTTCTTAGCATATTCCTACATAGGCCACTCTTTCTTTTTTACTTTTGTTAGCCCTAAACTTCTCAGCTTTTAGCCTTTCGATATGTCTTACCCTATCTGCTAAATGTGCCATATCTCTTAAGTATTGAGTATCTAGTTTCTTCCTTATGGAATAGTTTAGACCTCCTGCAACCATTTCGACCAGTTCTTGTTCTGGAACTTGTGTGAAACATCTTACTTTTAGCAGTCTGAATCTGTTAAGGTAGTCATCTATAGGCTCTGAGAATTTTCTTTTAACGTTGGCTAATTCTTTTAGGCTTATTTTAGTTTGTCCCATGTAGAATTGTTCATGGAACAATCTCTCCAACTGAGTCCATGTATGTATGGAATTTGCTGGTAGGGATGTAAACCAAGTGAACTCATTTTTTGTTAAAGGGGAAATATTTCATCCTTAGATTTTCATTATGTGCTATTTTGCCCGCTTCGATCAAGTAACGCGATATATGCTCTATGGTGGATTCACTGGTATCCCTTGAAAATTTCGTGAATTTGGGGATTTTCCACCTTGGAGGTAATTCTTGTTGCAAAACATATTCAGATAGTGGGGAAGCGTAACTAGGCATATGAAACGCCACGTTTACCCCATTTTGCGCCATTATTCTTTCGACCATGACTGCCAAATTGTTTTCGGCAGGTGGATTATTATAACGCATTCTCTGTTGTAAAATGTCATCAGCGTCTTGACCTCTCTGAACTATCAACCTCCTAGGCTCTCGTTGGATATGGACTTTGACACGAGGCAGTTCGACAACCTCTTCTTGGATTCTAGGATTTGCCTGAGGGTTGTCTAAATGTCTCTGATTTATTGTTGGTTCTTATTCGACATTGATTACTTGATTCTGAATCACAGGTTCACTCTGTCGAATTTGAGGAACTCCAAAGAACTCAGCAATATGCACCATTTGCGCTTCCAATATCTGATTTGTTTGAGCAGTGTTTTGTATTAAAGGGTTAAACACTTCCCCCATTTGTTGCGTCAACCTATGGACCATTTCATGATTAATTTCGTCCATTTGTTGACGTATTTCTTGCGCATAATTAGTCTTAATTCCTGGCATTTGGAATCCTAGTGGGGGTTGGTTTGGTCTACTAATGTTCCCACCATAACCTGACCCTTGTAATGGTGAAGACATGTGAACCATGGCATCAGAATACAAAGGTGTTGCGTTATGTAAATTAGCCATCACTGAAGTTGACATTCCATAAGGTTGTTCTCTTCCAAACATAGGCATAGAAAAATTTGTTTGATACGGCCTAAAGTTATTTTCTCCAGGGGGAGGGGTTCCCATAGGCATCAGATGTCCTATTTTGGAGGAACTGGGTGCATTCTGAGAGAAAGACACCGCTGGTATCGATCCAGATGATGAGGGATTTCCCCCTTCTGAAACGTGGATTGGTTCAATATTTCCCCCCGTCGAAGGAATAACATTGGAAACTGGAACACTTTTGTTAGGATTTACTGGCGGATTAGCCATTTTTCTTACTCTAGTTTGCCTAGGTCTTTCTACGTCAGTCACGGCTAGTTTACCGCTTCGTAAAATCATACAATGTAATAAGACTTTTATGGATTAAGAAGAATCTTTTTTAGTATTTTAGCACTGGCCCCACCAGGTGTGCCAATTTGTTCGCTTGTGATTTTGGCGAACAACCTCTGGTTTACCAATTTCTTGGAATTGAGTTACTTGCAGGACCAACCACACAAGTCCTAGGATATATGTGCTAAATTCTTGGGGTTTGTTTCTTAATATAAAAGTCTTACTAGTTTTTGTGAGTCTATTGAACGATCTCTAATGAAATTGTTCTTGTTTATATCAAAGTATGGATATGTTTGTATAATAAAACTAACAAAGAACTTGAAGTTCGCACTAAAGGATTTCTGGAATGTAAATTTACTTGAAAGTAAATTGCTTGAAAAAATAAATGAAAGCATAAACTTGAACAAGAAATAAAGGAAATCTTAATTTTATAAATGAAATATAAATGGTGTTTACACATATATTTTCCAGATAATTCTCTTTTCTCTTACACACGAGTATTAGAGTAACTTTTAAAGGAATGTTGTACAAAATTTCACACACTTAAAAAAAAACAAAGCTATCCTATTTATATACAAATAAAATAACCGTCGAATAAAGGTCAACTCCTAAGAATTCTCCACTTGGCGTTCTGCATGCTACTAATCTCTAGGAATCCTCCACGTATCTTCTACCAAGCGAGTCCGTTATTCATGCTAAAACTGCTCTTTAACTGGAGAAGCGACGCATCTTCTCGTCACGTCGAATTCATTTGAAATTCAAATATGAAGTCATAACGTCTCCTTTTTCGAATTCTTGCCTTCATATCCCTTATCGAAAACACAAGAAGACTTCTTCGTAGTGATATGAAAAACTTTTAGCTGGCATCTCGACCGCTCCTTTGATAGACATCCGTTCGTTGTATCACGAACCAAATCATCACAAACCTTCTCAAGATTCTGGACATGTTTTGAAGAAAGAGTGATCCTAATCTGTCGAATATCTTCACAACTACGTACATCATTGTTCAAAGCACAATGAGATGATGAGTGATGAGAAACTTCAATGTCGAATAATGGTGACTTGTGGAAGAATAGCTGATGAATCTACATACGGCTAAGGCTCTTATTTATTAAAAACAATGGTGTCGAAATTATGTCTATACACCGTCCACCAAAGTCCTTCACCCGCCAAAGTCCGCCCCATCAAAATCCGCCGCCTGTCAAAACCTTCCGAACCTATTTAATAACATTTTTTAAGTATTTGAAAGAGTCTATGAAGTAGCTTGTGATATGTACATAAGTTGATTTTAGATTATTATGACTAATCTACTTTCTCTGTCCTATTGGTTGGCAAATATTTTGAATTTTATCAATGAAAAATGACAAAAGTGAGATTGAAATATGAATTTAGATCATATAAAATACTAAAAGTAATGATATATATATATATATATATATATATATATATATATATATATATATATATATATATATATATATATATATATATATATATATATATATATATATATTGCTATTCACTGACAATGTAAAAAGTTTTACACTGTCAATTCATTACCATCATCCGTTTGCATTACTTTATTTGTTTTTAAAATAAAAGTCAAAGTTGTTCCAACATCCAACGACTATGACTCACTGACAGTGTAAAACAGCTTTACACTGTCAGTGCATTCCAATTAAATCATATATATATATATATATATATATATATATATATATATATATATATATATATAATAATAATAATAATAATAATAATAATAATAAAAGCATTATTTCACTGAAAGTTGATGTTTTAGGCTAATGAAATTTATGCTTTTTAAATGTTGATTTGATGTTTTATAATTGAAATGTAAAAAATGAGCATTTTTATTTATTTAAAAAAATGCAAAAAAAATATATACAAAAATAAGGCAGGCAAGCATGTCGCCCGCCAACCCGCCACCTTGGCGGGGAGGTTAAACTTTTATGTCCATTTCAACTTGTAAGATATGTCCACCCCACTCTTTTTTTTGGCGAGGTGGGGCAGGGCAGACGACCCGTTTTGCCACCCCTAGTTGAAATACTAGCTTGAAGTGCAACAACATTTGGTGTATCCGAATTAATTCTCCTTGCTTCTTTGTAGAAGTTTCAACAGTTTTGATAACCATTATGGGTGGGAATAGGTCCGGTCGGCCTACAGGGGTATAACCTAGCCTAGTTAAGGTCAGACCTTGCCACATGTTTTTAATAAAAAGATCGGGCTTAGTTTTTTTTAAAAGTCTATTTAATTAAATAGGTCAGGTTTAGGCTATTAAAAAAGCCTATGAAGCTTTATAGGTCGATCTAATATTTTCATATATATTAAAAATATGCTAAATATGTTTTCATATATATATATATATATATATATATATATATATATATATATATATATATATATATATATATATATATATATATATATATATATATATATATATATATAATATTTTCATATATATTAGAAATATGCTAAATATGTTGTCCTATATATGCATATATATTAGAAAAAAGGATACATATGTTGACCTATATATATATATATATATATATATATATATATATATATATATATATATATATATATATATATATATATATATATATATATATATATATATTAGAACAAATGCTAAATAAGTTGGCCTATATATGCATATATACGCCAGTCTATAAAGCTTCATAAGTAATATGGAATAATTGAGAACCTTAATGAGAAAAAGACTTGTAAATAGGCTTTCATGTCAGGCCAGTCTTTTAAAAAGGTCAGGCTAGGCAAAAAAAGAGAGCATATAATAGGCCATAGGTCAGACTCTGACCTTTTAAGTTTATCTTAGGCCAGACTCAGACCTTATAAATCCTAGCCTAGCTTAACCTATTTCCACCCCGAGTAACAATGGTTTTGATTTTTACGCTTTCACTCATTCCAAGTCAATTTCTCAAATAATCCATTTGTAGTGTGAATCCAATATCGTATAACAAAGTATTCTAAGTGGATTTGGTTGGTGATATGGTTGTTTTCATGCCAACTATGATTTTCCTTTCGACTGATATCAATTTTGAGGGGATTTGGTTGGTATCACGACAAAGATGGTTTTTCTCTCAATTCTTATTGAACATGGCCATTGTAATCAAATGGTTAAAACTTGTGATGATTGTGTAGATGGTCATGAGATCTGATTATCCTTTACCATTCTTATTGAACATGGCAATTGCAATCAAGTTTACGGTAGCTTCACCATAGATTAAATATTTATTAGTTGGTTTTCCTTCGATATAACCTTTGATGTCAATACGATATAAGTGATCACTTTGTTCATTTGTTTCCTTCGACGACAAGGAATGCGAGTGATGCACCATCTTTCCATAAAACCCTTCTGTTCGTTTATAAGATCTATCGCTTGTTTATTGGATGTATCTCCCATTTATTAAATACTGTCTATTTTTGGAATAACTTATCTCGTTTACGATATTTACCACTTGTTTACTGAATGTATCTCCCTTTTATTAAATATAAGCGTTTAGACGGACATTTTCCGCTTTTTTAGTTGCACTAATGTGTGCATATCTTTTATGGAGTTTTTAACATATATCCCCTTACAAATAATATTACTTGGGAACGATTATTAAAAATAGAAGTATGATGATACATGTTACTTTCAATACGTTTTAGTAATGTACTATTGAAAACTGAGCAATTAATGTAACACCCCATTTCCACCCGACAATTAATAACAAAATCAGAGTTACAAAAATTCCAACAAACAAATAGAATGATACATTTTCAACTTAAACAACAACATTCACACACTTGATTAGTCTTTAAAAATGAAACAACTTTCATTACTATGCAGCGGATTCATAAAATTCAACTTAAAATAACATTACTCGTGTTCAGTATTAAAACAACTTAATACAACAAGTCTTTAATGAAAACAACTTAAAATTCAGCAACATGATAAAATCCAACATTAAAAGAAAACACATGTTATCCCCCCGAGTGCTACGTATCAGAGCGACAACACCGACTCAAACTAACGAAAGTAAGCAACTCTACTCTGGATTACCTGCATGTTACCAACAGAGGGAAACATTCAAACATAATGGATGAGATATCGAACAATATAATCAAATATATGAATAACATATTAGATTAGACTATATACAATTACCACTTCATAACTCACAAACAACGTCAATCAACATAAGATACAACACAACCACATAATTATGCAACTTTGAAACGTAACTTATAAAATGCACATGCATGTGGTACCATTGGATCAAAACTCCCAACTTAATAATATGCCAATTAATAGAGGCGTCAACAACAAGACATAAATCTTCAACTTAATTTTGTCAATCCAGGCCAACTTACCGAGTAACAACTACAACTTGATATGCAATGCAATGCGACTCAACTTAAATATCAAAACAACAACAATAATAATAGTAACACAACAACGATTCGACTTTGGCCATAGGCCTGCAACTTAATTCACAACCAATAACTTCACAACTTACAACAAGAAACACAACACAAAGAACAAACCAATTATACTGCAACCAAACCGAATAACTATTCTTCTACTAGGATTGCTAATATTCCTACTCTACATTAATTTATTTGCGTTATTCTAGTATTTCCATTATGTAAGTTATGCTATTGGTTCCTTACTGTCCTCCTAGATCATTTTCTCATAAAATTTGTCTCAGTTAGTTCGCATAACAAAGAGGAACCGAAGTCAGTTTGCATCGCGATCAAAAGCGAAGTCGCAATGAACTGAAATAGAGACAAAAGTTTCAGACTTTGCTTGAAGCGACTAGAGGCGAAGGTACTTAACATAACGACCAAAGGAGAAGTGGATGCGAACTAAAATAGAAGCAAAATCTCTAGACTTTGATTGAAGCGACCGATAGCAAAGTGAGTTCGCTTAAGCTTCGCATAGTAAAGTGTTGCGTACAGACCTCCCAATTATGTTCGTCTGAGTTCTTCTTCAACCAAATTTTTATTTTCTTTTCCATCTCAGACCCATTATTTCAATCATCTCATTATAGTCTAACAACAATATAACAAAACCCATGCACAAATAACATCGATTAATTATTCTACGACTAATTCGAAAACATTTATCAATTTCGTTATTCAACCCTAACAATTCAACATGCTGACAAAAGTGATTTTGTAAAACCCAATGCCACATATTTTAATCATCAACCCAATTATAGAGTTATAACCCTACCCTTACCTTGAATTGAAGGTCACTCTGGTTCTCTGATTGAAATCTTTTCCTCTTCTCTCCAATTTCACGTATCTTCTCCCACAACTTGTTTTCTTTTACTGATAACCTAACTTCTCTTACTATCCCAATTAATCTTATAATTTTTATTAACTTAATAATTCCTATTGGGCCTAATCCATACACCCCACACTTACTACCTCTACTCATACGTAAGCTTACTAACAATAATAATATTATTCTACTAATATTTCTACAACTTAATCAACTTAATTTAATTCGACTAACCACAACACACTTAAATAAACTTTTTGACAACTTCGACACTTAACCAAACAACATAACACGAGGATAATTGATTAAATAATTAATTAAATAAATAGGGGATTACAATTAACACTAAAAAAATTACCATCGAGACAAATTTAACAATGCAAAGGGAAACTTGAGTTGTAGAGGGCAAAACATGATACTTAAAATGTATCGATAGATTAAATGTTAAATAATATTTCTCTCTCTCTCTCTCTCTCTCTCTCAAATTTAACTGATATTTTTTTATATAAAATTTTAATCTAAAATATTTGAATGATTAAACATGTGATATGTATTTATATCTATAGTAGAAATGATTAAACATGTGATTTTTTTTAGGTACAAAAACATGTGATATTTGAATGATTAAACATGTGATATGTATTTATATTTATATGTATATAAATTTTTATAAGTTTGAAGATACAAAGAGTTAGAAATGAGACGTTGAAACTAGGAATATTATTTAAATAAAGTTAAGAATAAGAAGTGAAACAATCAAAGAAGCTCAAACGCCTTTCCGAAGATAAAAAATATACTTTACTTTTAAAATCAAAATTTTGATTATGTTGGTCAAGTCAAGCATATTAAATTTGAACATAGGTCAAGAAATATGGTTGCTTTTTGTTTTGGAATAAATGGAATATTTGTTATTAAATGCCCATTTTTAATATTTTTATTTTTAATATAATAATATATAATAACTTTTATAATATTATTATAAAAAAGGTTTGTCAAGTCAAAAGCATTTTATAACATTACTAGCGTTCAGACGAGCACCTATCCGCTTTTTTTTAATGCACACAACAGAGGAAAATAAACGTGTGTATATTTTGTATGAGGTTTTTATCGTACTTTGCATTAAAAATTACCTTAGGATCCACTTGACGGCTTTCCAATTCCGCTTCCCTGGCTTGGTATCTCCCATTTATTAAATACATTGTCTATTTTTGAAATAACTTATCTCGTTTACGAGATTTACCACTTGTTTACTGGATGTATCTCCCATTTATTAAATTTGTCGTCTATTTTTGGAAAAACTTGTCTAATGTGTGAGAATGGGGAGGTGACGCGTCTATGATTTGCCATGATGTGAAAGGAGTCAAATGGAAGATAACCTCACTCTTTTGAATAATAGGGGAATGACTATCCACCCCTATATTCTTCCGGAGTTGCTATTTGTAAGGGGTCTAGGATTCAAACATAGGATATTTATAAAAACCTCAACCTTGAGGTTGAAAATGGAGCTTCTCAGCTCCTCTCACACACAAATTACTTAACAGAGCTTCTCAGCTCCTCACATGAGCTAACTCTCAACCCTATAACATACCTTAAAATCTATGGCAACCTTTAATCACTAAGGGTTGTTACAAATTGTAATTTTAGCGATTACATATATGACAATCATGTTTTGTATTGTGAACCTCTACCCTTTGGTGAGGCCATCTAAGTCCACATTGTCAAATACTTTCGTACATTATTTGGGATATAACGGGCAATAACGAAAACATATTCACACTCACTCGTAAATCTCCATTTGGATAAATTTCATGTTTTCCAAGTCATACCCGAGCTTCATTAGACATTCTAATATCGATAGGGAATCAATTTATATTCTTGATATTTTTATGCATCATCTTTATAATAACATTATCAAGGTCATTGAATCTTTCAATTTCATTAAATCTTCTGAGTTGTTCATGGTCTCAATCATGCTTTTGAAAGTTATTTATGTAACATATATCTAGTAATTAGTCTCGACTTTAATCCCAGGTCGTTGTTCATTCATATCTCGTATGATATCTTTCCCTTGATTGACAGTTTGTTGGAGGCTTGTTTTGCTCTGCCCAAACCTTCACTACAAGAAAAAATGAATTTTATGACACATAAGTCACAACAGATCCATGAGAACCGCCCATATTAGTAAATTACGACGAGTGCCGCAACGGTTTTGGCCAACTATTGTTTGATTTTTTAAAATTCTCATAAAACCTTCACGACAGTTTTGTTCCTAACCGCCCTAAATACTATTTCGTGACAGGTTAACAACCTTCGTCACCCAAATAGAAGCATTCACCCTTGTTGAATATGAGAAATGTTTATGTTACATCTGTGGAACAACAACCATCCCTAAATATTTGCAAACTTCACTCGTGTTTAATTAATATTGCGCCATGTTGGAAAGTGAAAATACTACAAAGTTTGAACAACATTCACATACTGCAAACTTCACCTAATATTGGAGAAGGGCTCTGATTTGCTTTGCTTCACGTGCTGCTTTTATGTAACCATCACCACCACCACCGCGCCTTAGTATCTCTCAGCTCACATCGCCGTCAAAGAAACAACCACTATCGCGCCTTGGTATCTTAACAGATTCCTTCTCAAACCCTAATACGTGATTCATGTTATTGTCATTTCTTTAATCGTTGGACATTTATGAACTCTGTTAATATTTTTGTTTTGATAGTTTTGCAGGTAAAAAAAATCAATTTTAGGGTTTGCGTTAAATCTAAAAATTGTGTTTGCGATAAAAAAAATTTGTTTTATTCTGTTTCACCAATTTCTATTAATAGTATTTCATGTAGTTTTGATGGGTCTTAGTTACTCTTTAGCACATGCTTTGATTTTGCAAACAAGGTGTTTGTTAAAAGGTCATAATGAGTTTCATAGTATTTGTTTTGAGATGAATATGTTTCAAATGATATTAATATACTTGCACACAATGGTTGTTAAATATATCTTGCTTACATCGATAAGAACATGTGAACAAAACCTATTCTCAATAAACATAGATATTGAAATAAGAGATTCAGCAAACAAAAAGTTAAAATCATCTTCTGAAAAGTATGAAGATTACATTTTTGTTGTTGTTAGGACTTAGATTGTAAATATCTTCTACTGCATAAGCTATTAAGCTAATTAATATCGAAACAAAATCACTTTCTAAAAAATTAACTTGATTCAAATCAAAATAATGCTTAAACATGAGCATTGGAAATATCGTAAATGAACACAAGCAATAATTGTATTAATTTGTACACAATACATAAGCAATAGTTGTACTAATTTACTTTTCCCATGTCTTGAGTTGTGGTTGTTGAATTTTTGACAAGTGTTTCAATTGTCGTCTAGTAATATATTTAAGATCTGTATACGCATAGATTATTTCAATTTCTACTCAGCAATTATTAATTTATTTAAGATGATGTAATTGTAATTGGATATATGCATAACATATGTTTGACAAAGGTGAATATAAAATAATTTTAAGAAAATTGTAGATTAAAATTCATTATACCTTTTTTTTAATCATTTATTTATCGAAATTTTGTTATTTTATGAGCACTACAATTCCATCTCTAATATCATGATTAAGTAACATAATATTGTTCCAGACTGACCCAATGACTAAGTATGACCTAACCAACTCTTGCTTTCAGGACGGTCCAATAGCCAAATATCAAGGGGATCCACTGACTTTATGCCCCATAGTCGAGGACGAATTGTCGACCACGGTCAGATGTGGTCGATTTCCTCTGCTCCTTCTAGACTTCTTCCCGACATCCGGGGAAGTCACCCAGATCCGACCGAGGAATGACTCCTGCTCAGATTCCCCTCTGTTCGACATGGAACTCATTTGACCACGTGTGCCTATTCCAACGACTAGTTTTGACAGTTATCTATTTTCGAGGGATCCGCGATCCAGGCCCAAAATAGGGACTAATAGCCAAGCGTTGGGGGCTCTTTATAAACCATCTCACTTGAGAAGGCCATGTATCAAATATTCACTCCCTTAATTCTTTTACTCGTACTTGCTCACTCTTCTGCCCGATCTTACTTTGATATTGGTGTGCCTTACAGGTACACCCTCATCTCTCCTCGATGACCGAGCATCATCATCATCGTCATCTACATCAATGTTCGTGGCCCCCAACAGATTCTTATCGCGCAAAAATGATCAATGGCTTCATTTGTGGGAACTCGTGTTACCATGTTTTCTCATCCTCAGACCGTGAAAACTAAAACATTGCAATTCAAATTTCTCAAATGGCTAACTATGACGACTTTGTTGATGCCCAGATCATTACCAACATCCCCGTTAAGCAATGAGAGAGTGATGGAACCAATCCCCCGCTCGGGGAGCCTGACCGTTTTCAAGACGGACGCACCGCCTACCCGTCACTAGAACCATCCATGCAACCTGAGATCAACCTTGTTAATCTCCCCATTCCCAAGGGGGACAATGAGACACTCGCTGCTCTGGTCGAGACAACCAATAACATCAACCTTCTGATCTTGCGTCAAGGAGAAAGATTAGAAGCTCTGGAAGACGCTCGATGTGCCAGATCTCTATCCCCTGCGATGAGGCTTCGCAGGTCCCGCAACCGTTCGTCTGAATAGAGAAAAACTCTCCAACACCCAGAGGCAGCTGGGTCTATCAAGAAATGAGCCCGTTCGTCTCCCCAGCGATACAAGTCCCCAAATACCAGGAAGGCCAGGAGGACACTCTAGATGGGAACGCGACCATCGCCGAGGGTGTAAGAAATCGATCAAGATCACTATCCCCTCGTTGAAACCAAGACGACCTCTCCCGCTCCATCTTCTATGACTACAACGACGAGGACGAACCTTGCAGACCTCTCTCCCACGAGATTATGTCCACAAAACTAATAAAGGGGATAGAGAAGCCTCCTCCTTTGGGGTCCTATGATGGGACAACATACCCTGACGAGCATATCGAAAACATTGACGCTCTCCTCGACTAGAGAGGTGTAGGAGGAGCGATCAAA
The DNA here is from genome assembly GCA_963966055.1 of Lathyrus aphaca. Lineage (NCBI taxonomy): Eukaryota > Viridiplantae > Streptophyta > Magnoliopsida > Fabales > Fabaceae > Lathyrus > Lathyrus aphaca. Next base: position 114,913,040 of record OZ014524.1, on the reverse strand, counting down.
TGTCGTTTTCCCTATAAATCTCAGAAAGGGAGCCATGGTTTGGTACAAAATCCTCCCTCATGAGTTTATCACCTCCTGGAGACAACTCGGGAGGACTTTCTCCCGACATTTCACTGTATCTCATCATAATCCTAAGATCGAGGCCTCTCTTGAGGCAATAATTCAAGGCAAGGATGAGTCCTTGCAAGCATACATCGAAAGATTCAACAAATAAGCCATCCATGGCTCAACCACGAACGACATGAAAAATTATATTCTTGCACGCGGGCTCCATCCCCGTAGTGATTTCGCTAAGGCCGTGTGCATTGAAACACCGGTCTTGCTGTTGCACCCCAAAATTTGCCCTCACAATACAAGACTTTGTGTGCTAAGAAGGTTCACAAGGTTCACAAGATTCACAATGCTTTCAAGACCTTTCATGAGATTCATGAAGTCTACAAGTCACTTTATGAGGTTCACAAGGTTCACAAAGTTCACAATTGGTCAGAAGAGTTGACAATTCCCTCAGACAATGCACCTCCTAAGCAGTGCATCCAAAACTAGGGTTTTGACTTTAATCAGGCTAAATGGACTTCCAAGACTTCAAGTGAGCTTCATAACATCTTATATGTGTGTAAGAACCCCCATGACAAGTTTCAAGACTTTTCTCTAAAGTTTGCTCAGTCAAATGATCAGATAAGTCAAAATCAGTCAAAGCAGTTAAAAAGTCAAACTGAAGTCAACTGTGGTCAAACCAAAGTCAAACTTCATGATTTTTGCCAACATCAAGTATATGAAGTAAAATTCATCATTTGATCAATGTTTGATCATGATTCATCAAGGAGATTTCAGATCATCAAGAATCAGGAGTTTCTAAATTAGGGTTTCCTTAGTAAAAGTCAACTGAACTTTGACCAGCCATAACTTTCACATACTTCATCACCAAGTCTCCACTCAAAGCTCATTTTGAAGGAAATTGAATTCTCTACAACTTTGTGTCTCACAAGCCAAGCCCAAAAATGCTTCATTTGGAAGGTATGAGCTAAGACATTATAGGTCCTTTTGAAAGTCAACAAAAAGTCAACAACTTCAAAAGGGCATAACTTGAGATTGGTAAATGATATGGACATGAAACCAGTGGGGTTGTTTAGAGGACTCTTTAAGCTTTCCAAAATGTCCAAGAACACCCTCATAGCATTAAAATTGAAGGATATGTGCCCTTGCAAAGTTGGGAAATTTTGGGTTGGTTTATGATGAAAATGGAGGTCTAAAACCAATTTCTTCCAAATGGGCTTGCCAAATGATGACCCAATCCATACAAAAACTTCATGCACGACCCAAGTCAATAAAAATCAGATTTTTTATTATTTTATTTTTATTTATTTTGATTTAATTCATTAAAAATCATTTTAAATAAAAATAAAATATGAAAATGTAAGATTTGAATTGGATCAAGCTTCTAGAAAATCATAAATTTGATTAGAATTGAAGTGGAAAGAAAATCATGAGAATTAGCCAAAAATAGCAAGTGTTCATACAAGAATATGTGATTTTTAAGGCATGATATTTTTGAATCTTTTCATATCAAATCTTCTATACAATGACCTAGTTTTTCAGCCTCATTTGATCATGCTATAAGTACTTGACACAACCCTAACCAAAGCCACGATTTTCACAGCCTCAAGAGTAAGTTTCACATTTCAAAAATTCAAGCAAAAACTCAAATTCGGTTTTGACATTCCAAGGCATTTGAAGGTAAACTAAGGACACAGCTATGATCCTTGGACATCATAGAATCGAAACCAATTCTCCATTGCATCAAAACCATGCCATATCATGCTAACCGAATCATATTTGTTCTTGAATATAAATTTTTCGATTTCACTAATTCACTGCATTTTAATGAATTTTGTTTGTCTAATCTTATTTGTGATGATGTGTAGAATGTTTCTGGGCAAAGAAATCAAAGAAATCATGAATAACCCGTGAAACACCATTATTAGGGTTTGGACCAAGATTTAGGGTTTTCTGATTTGTGGAATATAAATGGATTCTAAAACCATAGAATGATTCGCATGAATGTCTGGATCATATTGATAGGTTTAATTTTATGAAATGGTATGGTTTTGTTGGTTATTGAATTTCGTAGGTGTTGCTGCAATTCGAAACACGCAGGAAAATTCATGGAGAAATTCGCAGGTAAATGCGAAGGTTATGAGGTAGAAGAAGAAGTTGACTGGCGCGAAAGTCAAATTCAAATACAAGACTTATTTTATTATATTATGTTTCTATTATATTATCACAAATGGCATTTGGATCAGTTGGTAATGAGGCGCAGGCATGAAGCAAAGGGCAGGGGTTCGAACCTTGGCTTCAGTTCTTTTTTGTTTCTTTTTCCAGATATTAAGCTATTATAATATATTATGCATTATTGAGAAGTTGTATACAGGTTCGCTCATCTAGCTGGAATGGTCATGTACTTGTGTGTTTGTGTGTAAGGTCCTGGGTTCGAATCCCCCAGGCCTTTTGCTTTTTTTCATTATTTTCCTGATTGTTAGTTTGAAGGAACAAAACCAAATGGGACTCATCCTTCTTGCATCATGTGCAGCGCAGCCCAGTGGTTATGCTTCTCATCATCCAGGTAAAGGACCTGGGTTCAAATCCCAGGTCCTATTTTTTTTTTTGATTTTATTTTCTTTTAATTTTATTTTCTTATATTATTCATTATATATTTTCATAAATAAATCTTAATAAATTTCTAAATAACATATATATATTATTTTATCAAAATCAAAGTTAATATGTTCATGTTTTTATTTATATTTTTTTTTATGTATATGTATGTTTATTTAATTAATAGATTATTATTGTAAATTAAGCCTTAATATTTTTTGAATATACATTAAACCCTAATTATAAAATAAACCCTAATATATTATTTTCTAAACAATTAAAAAAACCTAATTTTATCTTATGATTTAAATTTCTAATTTTTGTAAATATAATTATTATGTACATATTTTATTTAATATAAGTAATTTTTTGTAAATACAATTATAATCAATTTTTTTTATAATGTGTAATTATTTCTATAATTTGTTTATAATCTAAATTATATATATAAATAATTTTTAGGAATAATTGAATCTATGCTAATTTAATCTTGTAATTATAATATGTTTAAAAATAATTTAATAATTTGTATATAATTCAAAATGTTATAATAATTACTTAATTGTTCACTTTTCTAATTTTAAATAATTGTTTATATTGAAATCTAATCCTTAATTATTATATTTTAATTATTATTATTATTACTAATCATGTTTATTACTAATCCATTTATTTTTTAATTATGCTTATTATTATTATTTCACTAACCCCATTTATTTTTAATTATTATTACTAACCCAATTAAATTGCTTATTTATTTTACTTATTATTTATATTTTGCTTATTTATTTATTTATTTATTTATTTTTGCTTTATTTAAATTGCTTTATTATTATGTAATTGCTCCTGGATGTAATTTTCTTAAATATTTAAATTATTTATTTTTATGTTATGGTTAGTAAAAATAGGGAGCGTAACATGTATGATATTTAAAATTGAATTTAGATCATTTAAATTATAAGATAAATATAAAATTAAACACTCACACACGTAAGTCGATCTTTGATCGCCGTCTCACTTTCTAGGGTTGCCTCTCAATGTTGCCTAATCATAAGGTTAAGTGGGGTGTGTAAACACCCCAAATTTGCCCTCACCCATTCACCATGGCTTGTGATCATTCTCATATGCATAAACACAATCATATCACCTCATATCCCACTTTTGATTCACTGCATAGTTTCTAAGTCATCTGCATCTAAGGATGGTGATCTGAGCAATCCAAGGGCATCTTGAGCCACTCCAAAGGCAACCAAGCACTTCAAAGGGATCCATGTGTGTTCATCTATCATATTACATCCTCTCAAAGTCAAGATTTCAAAAGAATCACAAGAACTAGGGTTTGAGTGGATGCAGAGCCAAGTTTGACTGCACAGTTGACCTTAAAATTAGGGTTTTGGTTTCAGAGGCCATAACTCCAAATTTTTTGGTCATTCTTGTTTCCATTGGTCTCTATATGGTATAGGGAGTATGCATATCAATTTTCATGAAGAAATTCCATGGGGAAGTCATATGATCAAGAGTTGACTTTCTGGACAAGTCAGTGCAAAATCAGGGCATCTGAGGCCCCCTATGACCCAACCAATGGGAGATCTTCATCATTTTGAGTGTATATGATCTTTATTTGATCATGGAAGAAGGTTGAAGTTCATAGAAATCAAGAATTTGGAAGTTTTGCAAATGTTGACTTTTTGGGCATAGTTGACTTTTCAAGAATGCTTCATTTTAGGTCATTTTTCAAGCCTTGATTCTTGATCCAAAAATGCTTCAAATGAAAAAACTTTGGTCATGAAAGTTGGAGATCTCATCTTTCCCTTTTCAAAAAGTACAAGAACATGATCAAACTCTTCTTGGATCAAAAGTTATGGTGTGACAAAGTTGGCAAAAATCATTGATTTTCAAAGCATGCTTCAAATGAGAATTTTGCAAGATCATGAACTAAAGCCAATTGCAACCTCTAATTCATTTCAAACCATGACACAAACATTCCTTAGGCCTTAAAAGTCAGAATTGGATCAAGAATGCCCATGGTTTATGTTTGGTTGGCCAAAGAAATCACATGTGAACCATAAGGCAACAAGTTGCAAAACCACTCATTTCACTTCCTACAAACTATGACATTGGATGCTGACTTTGGCTAGCCTCTCACCTCACCCTTTGCTGCGCAGCCCATGCCATGTACTTGCCTAGATCATGAGCCATGCTTGCCTTACACAAAACTTGACTTTTTGCAAAAGCAAACTTACCAATCACTATAGGCCAGGTCACATCATCTGACCTATAGGATTAAAATACATTATCATTTTGCAAGCCATTTCATGTACAAGGCAAGGCTGAAACCATTGAGAACACACACATTCACAAAAACACACCAAGCTGCATAAGCCTTCGAATCTCTCTGCCCAGCCTTCAAACACTCAAACCATTTCCATACTTCAAATCACCATGATCCATTGAGGAGAAACCAGCCAAGAACCAGGCCTGAAACCAACCACAAAGCCACTTCACCATTTTCACCTCAGCCTGCATTTCTCTTCGAATCACCTCCCACAATTTACAAACACCCAAACAAACCTTGCAAAGCTTCTCCATTCACCCTCAGGATCACAAACAACCCCTCACAATGACCTGAAAGTGCCTGAAACTCCATTGCCATTTCTGACTGAGTTTGAGCAGAAGCTTTCGAAACTCATTATCCAGCCAACATAAACTCTTCTTGAGCATTCAAACATCATCTGGGGATCAAGTGGAGTGGTTTGCACTAAAAGAAGTGGCCAGAAAGTCATCAGGTTGAAAGCTCCAAATCTCAGGTGGCTTGAAATTTATTTTTCCAGAAATCATTTTTATTGTTATAAACTTGTTCTCTATGCTTCCCTGAGTATCCTGGTGTTTTTGGTTTTTGAAATGGTTTCGAACTGAGTATTTAATTAGCTTCTGAAACTTGCGTGCCCTAGTTTTTATCTTCTTCGATTCAGCTTAGTTAGGGAAGAGAAATTTGTTTTGAGAGAGGGGTTTGGTTCGTGAGTGTGTAAGGAACATTTCCCAATTCTTAGTTTTCATTTTTGATACGATTTGAGTGAGTTGGGAAGTTTTCAGGGGAGTTGCTCGCCGGAGAAGACGACCGGAAGTCTTCTCCGGCAGCCTGAATGTGATTAGGGCTAAGTGTCATTAATTAGCGAACTTTGAATTTGGTCCCTTGGATGGACTCTCCCGCGCGTGAATGAAAGGCTGAGATGAGTCATTAGAAGCCCTAATCCTGATTATCCATTTAATTTGTGTTTAAATAATTCATAATTATTAATTAGCCAGATTTGAATCTGGGCCCTTGGATTTGGCGCGCAGTCAACCAGACCAAGCCCAGATCAAATCCTGGCCCTCCTTTCTGTTTACTTTCATTTTATTTGTTTTTATTTCATTTTTCTTTTCAATTAATTTGCATATTTATTTTAAAATAGTAAGAAATTCTTAAAAATTATGAAACTTTTTCCTAAAAGTTTTATTAATTTTTAAGACCCAAAAATATTTTTATTTTATTTTTTATCATTAAAAAAGTATTTTTAAATATTTAAAAGATTATTTTTAATTGATTAATGGAAATTAATTAATTAAAAATACTTTTAGGTATTTAAAAATTACAAAAAAAATTCATGAAATGTTCTAAGACATTTAGAAACATTGTCCAATCTTCAAACCAAATTTCTTTTTTGATCTTGATGCATTTTAAGAATTTTTCATTGAATTAAATCATTTTTTATGCATTATTTTGATCATGAGTTCAAAAATTCATTTCTGCCTATCTAAGAAGGTTTGGACATTGATTCTTCTTGCATTGTTCTATGTTTAGCATGTAGTTTCTAGGATTAAATGGTCTTGATTTGATCTTTCAATTTCAATTTGTTTGGCATTTCTTTTGTTAAAAACCCTAAAAAACCCTAATAACTTAGAAAAATCATATCTTGAGATTGGTTAAGAGTTGAGACCTCCCCTTTGGACCTTGGTTTAGTATAGGTTTAGGGTTTCTTTGAGTAGCATTTTTCCATTTTTTATCTTAGGGTTTGCTTCTGTTTTGGGTTTTTGTTTGTTGTTTGATTCATAAATCCTAATTTGGGCTTTCATTTGCATCCCTCTTGCATTCTCTTGCATAACATGACTTGTCTTTGCATTTTATGCATGCTTGTGTTTCATTTTACATCTTAAGACATGTAGGAAGCATGTTTGATCATTGCATCACATATTTGCCATGTCATTTGCCTTGAATGCTTCATAACTTTTCATGTGTATTCATGCTTCTAAGCTTGCATCATTTGCATCCATGATCTTGTATGAACATCTCCATGTCTTGCCTCATGTTTGCAGCACCTCATAACATCATAATCATCATCAACATGCTTCTGGTTTTTCTTAGCATCATACCATTTCATCTCATCTTGCATTGCATTGCATTTCTTTCTAACATTTCAGGTGGTAAGTAAACTTGGGAAGTGAATTTGCCTTCACTTCTCATAACTTTTCTTTTCATCTCTCTTGCATCCATTGCTGCATTCCTATATGTGTTTGAGTTTGAGCTTGCTCATTCTTGTTCTTCCCACTTTCTTTCTTCAAGTGACTTGACTTCTTGAATGAAGCAAGTCACTTTGCTTCTCTTGATCTTGTTCATCTGCTTCCTGGTGGTTCTCTTTGAAGATTGCTCTTTAAAACCACACAAACCTTAGGAACAACCATGTATGACAATGATTAGGGTTTTGATTAGTCTCCCCTCTTAGTTTTACCTTTGTGTCTCTTTTGAGTCTTCTCTTCTCATCTCATAATCAGGGACTAAACCCTAAAGGCTTTAAGGCTTTGTGATTAAGCTTATGCCTGCATCCTTCTCTTAGGATGAAGTGTATAACTTTAATCCTAAGTGTTAAACCCTTAATGTGTTTAACTCCTTTAATCAATCCATAATAATCATCAAGACTTCACACTTGTAACTTGGGCCTTGCATTAGGGTTCTAATTCTTCCTTAATTGGTTAAGAAGGACTAACCCTAGTGTTAATGGACAAGTCCCCCTCAAGTTGTCTTACAAAACATAAAATTCACTTCATCATCATACCATTAAATAAAATCCACTTGATTAAAGGCTTGTTTTGTCATGAGTTTAATCCCTAATCATGGATTAAGTTGAGGAGTTTTCCTCAGCTTAAACATTCTCATCTATTATCCTTCTATTAGGATGGTGTAATGAGTCTGTTTAATCCCTGATTATGGCTTAACCTCATTACTCAACACTAAACAAAAACACCAAAAACATCTAAATAATCACAAGTAGGTTAATGATCTTGATCCTACACCAAAGGTGATTAAGTGTGAGAATCTGACTTCACACTTAAGGTACACTCATTACCCCTAATCAGAGGGAAGATGTGGTGAGTTTACTAAATCCATTGGTTTAGGCTTAAGCTCATTAACTTATGACAAACTTTCAAAAGCAATAAAAGACTGAAAACTCAAAAACAAACAATAATCGTCTCCTTCGGGATTCTTTTCTCATCACCTTCACTCATAAACGAGAACTTGCTTCTTCCGTCTAATGCAAGACAGTTTGCATCTGTGCCAGACAGATCATACACTTGAGCATAGGCAAGTAAGCAGTTCACAAGTCAACTCATCTTTCAGTCTCTTTGGGTCGAACTACGGTGTTCTGACTTCCTCATTGCACGAGAGGATACGTAGGCATAACTTAACGGTTATCGAACAAAAGTCTCTGTATATTCCCCCTCCTTCTAGCCCCATTCTTTAAGCCTCATGATCTTGAGCAATTCATTCTTATTCCTTACACTGACACTGTATATATCACACTTTGCACTTCCTTTACACTGACACCTGTACATTCTTTTCCTTTAATCTGGGTGCTAATACCTTCCCAGGTTGTAACCAACCCCCTTTCTCAGTCTCTCTGGTTCGCAACCGTCTTATCCATATCTTTTCCTAGGCCTATGCAGCATTGCCTTTCCTCCGGGATAAAAATGCCTAGCTGGCGACTCTATTCATCTCCAGTGAGTTCACGGCTGTGTGTTCTCATTGTCCCTTTCGCCGACCGTTCGCGTCTGTACCTTCATCTGATCCATTTTCATTTGTCGGGAGCGACAGGGTGTATAAAGCAAAGTCCCTTAAAAGAAAAGTCATCTAGTCCCTTCATAATCAAAGATCAAGTCCCTTAATGGTTGCCTTTCATAATGATCTTGTCCCTTTCGAATAATGATGACAGTCCCTCCAAAATGCTTAATACACCCTACAGTTGCCTTCGTTAAACAGATGTCCCTTCATATGTCCCTCACATCCAAGGTAATGACTACCTATTCCTTAATAATAGGGATAGTCTTACCATTTAAAGGATTCAAGAACAGGAAGACTTAAAACTTTAGGGTAGGTTCCTCATAGTTACTTGCTCACTACTTAAAAATTTCTCAAACACTTCACAAATTTCAAACAATTTTCAAACACAAGTTCTTTACGCATCCGTACATGGATCATTATTAAACTCTTATGAAAATTTTATTCACACACTTCACCTTTTCAAAAACAATTTAAAGTGAGCTAAGTAACTAAGAGCCCATGGATAACCATGGATGTAAAGGGTGCTAACACCTTCCCTTTACATAACCTACCCCCCGGACCCAAAAATATTTTAAAAGGTCTTTCCTGTTCTTTTATGCCTTTCCTTTGGATAAAATAAAAGTCGGTGGCGACTCTTGCTATCCGCAACATAACTAAAGTCAGTTCTCCCACCGTGTTACAGAACTGGCGACTCTGCTGGGGATTTAAATTTAAGAGGGGTACCCTTAGGAATTAGATCACTTTAAATTGTTTGCCTTGTTTGCTTTATATTATCTTGTTGGGATGCTCTTATGTGTGAAAGGTCCTAACCCGGATCTAGTGTACCTTAGGTAAATGGCAATAGACCAAGGAAACTGTACGACGTATATCGATATGGTTGATCTGGTAGCCATAGTTAGTGTGACTTCTTGGTTGGTGCTTATGTTCCTTAAGTCAAGTTGAGGATAATATGAGGCTGCCATATGTTGTCAATGCACTAACTAACTTTTAGAACCCTAGTTATCCCATCTTGGCCTTTAGAAAGTAGTGAGGTAACCGGCTTTGGTGCAGACTGAAGTTGGTTGACACTCGATACTACGCTCATTGAGATTCTAAACTTGGAGGGTTTTGGTTGGCAAGTAAGTTGCCTTATGAACAACCACCCTTGTGAAGGATCAATGATATTGAGATCCCTTAGAACCTGGTTACTTTTGTAGGACAGGATGAACCAACTAACTTCAGGGGAGGGTATTTACCTTTGAACCTCATGCAAGCCTTTAAACCTAGGGCTATGGTGTGACTTGTTTGTGTGTGCCACATGTTTGTGATTGAACATAACATCATGACATCATCATGCATCATAAGCATAGCATTTTCACTAACCATTTCAAGCACCAAAGGATTTATCTTTGTTCTTTGTTGCAGGTCATGGCTTCTGCTCGTAGAAACACCATCAGGATCAACTTTGTGGGCATACCTGCCAAGCTTAAAGAGTTGGTTTCTCAAGTGTCTGATCATTCCCAATTTATCAAGAGACAAGGTCACCAATTGGATCTAGTCACTTCAGGGTTCAATGAAGACATGATGAGTGTGCTGTTTCAGTTCTTTGACCCTAAGCACCACTGCTTTACATTCCCTGACTATCAGCTGGTTCCAACCATGGAGGAGTTCTATAAACTTCTGGGTATACCTGTTCTTGATCAAAGACCCTTCACAGGCTTGGAGAAGGAGCTTAAACCAGAAGTTATTGCTGCAGCTTTACATCTGAAGAAGTCTGACATTGTTCTCGAAACAAGAAGCGGAGTTAAGGGTATTCTTGCCAAGGTGTTGATAGAAAAAGCTCAAGTGTTCTTGAAGGCCATGAGCTATGATGCTTTTGAGGAGATCTTAGCCTTGCTGATATATGGCTTAGTATTATTCCCCAATCCAGATCAGTTCATAGACGTTCATGCCATCAACATATTCCTGAGTCACAATCCAGTGCCTACATTGCTTGGAGACATTCTACATTCTCTTCATACCTGTACTACAAGGGCAAGAGGGACTTTGATGTGCTGCATACCTTTGCTTTCTAGGTGGTTTATTTCTCACCTTCCTCGCTCAGTAATGAAGAATGAGCAAGGGTTCAGGTGGTCCAAGAGGATCATGTAACTATCTCATTCAGATATCCATTGGTGCTCCAGATCTATGGAGAATGTCACTATCATTGACCGTTGTGGGGAGTTTCCTAATGTGCCACTTCTAGGCATAAGAGGAGGCATTACTTACAACCCTTCCTTAGCTCTACGTCAGTTTGGTTATGCTCGGAGTGATGGTCCACATGACATGTTGATTCAGGGCATTGTGTTTGACTACAACAACGATCTTCAAGGATACCGTCAGAGATTCATACGAGCATGGGGAAAAGTAAACAGGGTTGACAGCAAGACACTGGAGCCTAAGTACACTATTCATATGGAGGCTTATCTCAGATGGGTGCGATCTCGTGCTCAGACTCTCATGATGCCATATCCTGCTATCCTGCCAGTTACCATGGAACCTGTTGCTGAAGGAGACACTGCTTATACCATCCTTCACCCAGACATGCCTACTGACATGGAAGACTTGCAGAGATCCTGGGTCCAACTGAAGGAGCAAAGGGATACTTTCGAGGCTCATTACAAGGCAAGCCAAGAAAGAATCCTGGAACTAACAAAGCAACTTCACGAGGAACGGAATCTCAACTCATACCTCAACACAAAGAGGAAACGTCCATGGGAGACTTAAAACCCCATCTCTTGTATTTATTTCATTTCATTTTCTGTAAGCCCAAGAGGCAAAACAAGTTTATTACTAATAAAAGTTTACCTTCTTATTTGTCTAAGCAAATTTAAATCCTGCGGTCCTTGAAAACATTGCATATGCATTCACATATCATTTCATTACATCACAGGTTTATAATTGTGCACAGGTTTCTCATCTTTTCGCTGTTTATTTCAGCAATGGCTCTTGAACAAACAGTTAAGGATCTCCAGACACAAAATGCACAGTTCCAATAGCTGATCTTGAACCTGTCCAAGGGGCAAGATGAATTGAAGGCACTGCTGGCCAAGAAGACTAAGAAGACTAGAAGGTCAGCTGGTTTGATCAACATGGGAAGAAGGTTCAAAGGTCTTGCCAAGACCAAAGAACCAATTGAAGACTATGAATCTGAGGAATCTGAAAAAGAGGGAGGCAGTCTCCACAACACTATGGGGGACTCTGATTCTGAGGCTAATTACTACCATGAGCCTAATGAAGACAAATTCAAGATGCTGGTGGATAGAATGGATGCTATAGAGTTGCAGAAATCATCTGGGCTGGATTTTGAAGATTTGAGTCTGATATCTGGGGTAGTCATACCCATTGGTTTCAAGGTTCCTACATTTGTTGTTTATGATGGGGTCTCTTGTCCCAAGCTGCATCTGAGGTCTTATGTCAGAAGAATTCAACCTCACACTGCTGATAAGAAATTGTGGATCCATTTTTTTCAAGAGAGCTTATCTGGAGCTCAGTTGGAGTGGTATTATCAATTGGAGAGTGTCAACATCAGGGATTGGAATGATCTTGCTGAAGCTTTCTATAAGCAGTATCAATACAATGCTGACTTAGCTCCCACTCGCATGCAGCTGCAAAGCATGTCTATGGGTGCCAAAGAAAGTTTTAAGGAGTATGCTCAGAAGTGGAGAGACTTAGCTGGAAGAGTTCAACCCCCTTTAACTGACAGGGAATTGGTTGATATGTTCATGTGTACGCTGAATGGTCCGTTTTACAGTCATCTCATTGGAAGCTCATCATCTGGCTTCACTAAGTTGATAATGACAGGAGAGCGAGTGGAAAATGGTATAAAGAATGGCAAGATCCAAGTGGGTACTTCTTCATCAGGTGCTGCAAAGAAGCCTCCCACTGGGAAGAAAGAATCCAATGCTGTTTATGGTCAACCTGATCGTAACAGAAGGCATCAGTCTGTTAATGCAGTTCATATTTCAAATCCAACTCCTGCAACAACAGAGCAGCCACAGGGCAACCAACAGAGGGCTAGAAGACAGTTCACTAAGATCAACATGTCAATGGCTCAGGCATTACAACACTTGTTGAAGGCTGAACTTATTACTTTGAAAGAGGCTCCTCAGAATCCTAATGTTACCTCTCCCAGGTACAATCCCAATGCACGGTGTGCATACCATTCAAACTGTCAGGGACATGATACTAATAACTGCTGGATCTTGAAGAACAAAATTCAAGATATGATTGATGCTGGAGAGATTGAGTTTGACCCTCCGGGTACTCCAAATGTGATTACTGCTCCAATGCCAAATCACGAGAAGACTGTCAATGCCATTGATGAAGATTTACATATCCATTCAGTTGCTGAATTGACCACACCATTGTCTGTCATCAGAAAGAAGTTAGTACAAGCCAGGCTCTTTCCGGGTTGTCGTGAAGATTGTGTTTATTGTGAGTATAATCCAGATAAGTGTTGGAGGTTGAAGGACGGAATTCAACGTCTCATGAATAATTACACCATAGTGTTTGAAAAGAGACCATCTTCTGTGGAGAGTGTGGTGGAGCATATTACTAAAGGTAAGAAGACTGAAGAGGTTGATATGGTTGACAAAGTGCCGGTGAGAATCACTTCAAAGGGACCTATTAAAATCACCCATTAGGGTCCAATTAAGATTACTGCTGAAGGCCCTGTGAAAACTGTTGCTGAAGCCAGAGTGGCTCCTATGGTCATTACTACTCCTGGTCCTATTCCGTATACGTCTGATAAAGCTGTGCCTTGGCACAATGGGTCTGATGTTTACATCCATGGTGTTAAGCAAGAGCCCTTAGCTGATGTACCTGTTGATGTTGACAATATTGCTGGATCTCGTAAGATCACACGTAGTGGAAGAGTCTTCTCACCTCCAGTTAATTCCAAGAATGCAGCTACTCCTGTTGCTACCTCCACCACTGATGCTCGGGGCAAAGGTCCTGTTATTGAACCTGTATCTACTGATGTGCCAGCTGCTGATGATCTCTCTAAGCAGATGGAAGAAGTATTGAAAATCATTCGCAAGAGTGATTATGACATTGTTGATCAGTTGGGGCATACTCCCTCAAAGATTTATATGCTGTCCTTGTTGTTGTGTTCTGAGGCTCATGCCAAGGCTTTGATCAAGTTTCTGAAGACTGCTCATGTACCCAATGCAATTTCTGTTGACCAATTTGAGAATTGTGTTGCCCACCTGACCTATGATAATGGGTTAGGATTTTCTGATGCTGATTTGACCCCTGCCAAGAGGGATCATAACAGGGCCTTGCATATCTCAATTGAATGCAGGGGCACTACCCTGTCACACGTATTGATAGACAATGGTTCCTCTCTGAATGTGTTGCCCAAGGAAGTCCTGAATAAGCTAAGTCCTGAAGATGCTGTGCTGAAGCCCAGCAATATTGTGGTGAAGGCTTTTGATGGTTCTAGAAGAGTAGTGCATGGAGAAATTGATCTTCCAATCAAAGTTGGCTCTCAGGTTTTTACTGCTACATTTTTTGTGATGGATATTCGTCCTTCATACTCTTGTCTGCTTGGTCGTCCCTGGATCCATGGGGCAGGTGCTGTAACCTCTACATTACATCAGAAGCTAAGATATCCGGTGGAAGGAAAGGTTGTTACTGTCTATGGAGAAGAAGAATACTTTGTCAGCCATGTGAATACCTTCAAGTATCTGGAAATGGAAGGTGAATACATTGAAACTCCGTGTCAGACGTTTGAAGTGGTTCCTTGGATTGTTAATGATTATGTAGCTCCTCCGGTTGCCAAGAAAGTTCCTGTAGTCACCAGAGTACCTCCAACAATGGCAATGGCCTCCCTCAATGATGCTAGAGCTGTGGTGGATGAAGGTGGTTGTACTATTTGGGGTCAGCTTCCTGATATCCCATACAAGTCTGACAAATTTGGTTTGGGTTTCACTGCAGAGTCCCAGAAGGCTGTTCGTCGTGCTCGTGCTGTTCGTATCACCAATCAAGGGGTTATGAAAGATCAGATCAATACTGTGGGAGACTATGATGAAGACTACAATCTGGATGCTTGGATTTTTCCTATTGTGGGTGCTGGACTCAATAATTGGAAAGCCGAAGATGTTATCCCTATCTCCTTTAGTCAGGAGTAAATACTATTACTGTGTTGTTTTTCTTAAGTTTGTAATTTCTTGAACAATTGAACTCTTAAGCCTTGTGCCTTACCCGGGGCACAATGGTGTGCTTGTTACGGGATGTCATTTCATTTGCATACTTCATTCAATAAAAATCAGTGGACGTTTCGTTTTCGTGAATATTGTGTTCCTTGTCTTTCTTTCTTTTTATTTTTGTTTTATCAGCTATGTGTTCTTACACACACCCACATCACTAAAATGCAGATCCTCATCCACTCTGGATCCTGTTGATAACAGTTCTACTATTGCCAATTATAATTTCGAGAATCCGATCTATCAAACTGAAGACGGAAATGAGGACGATTGTGAAGTACCTGTAGAGCTTGCTAGGTTGTTACAACAAGAAGAGAAAGCCATACAGCCACATGAAGAGCCAGTCGAAGTTGTGAATTTGGGAACTGAAGAAAACAGGAAAGAAGTCAAGATAGGGGCTGATCTAGAGGATAGTGTCAAGAGCAGATTGATTCAAATGTTACGTGACTATGTGGAGATTTTTGCTTGGTCTTATGAAGATATGCCAGGGTTGGATACAGACATTGTGGTTCACCGTTTACCAGTAAAAGAAGATTGTCGTCCAAAGAAGCAAAAGGTTCGTCGTATGCGTCCCGAAATGTCAGAAAAGATCAAAGCAGAGGTAATGAAACAGTTCAATGCAGGGTTCTTAGCAGTGACTTCTTATCCTCAGTGGGTTGCAAATGTGGTACCGGTTCCTAAGAAAGATGGTAAGGTACGTATGTGTGTAGACTACAGGGATTTGAACAAGGCTAGCCCCAAAGATGACTTTCCACTTCCTCATATTGATGTTCTGGTAGACAACACTGCTCAGCATAAAGTATTCTCTTTTATGGATGGTTTCTCCGGTTACAATCAAATCAAGATGGCTCCTGAAGATATGGAGAAGACAACATTTGTTACACAGTGGGGCACTTTTTGCTATAAGGTGATGCCATTTGGTTTGAAGAATGCAGGGGCAACATATCAGCGTGCTATGGTGGCTTTGTTCCATGATATGATTCATCATGAGATAGAGGTATATGTGGATGATATGATAGCCAGGTCTCAGAATGAAGAACAACATCTTGATCATCTGCACAAGTTGTTTGAGAGGTTGAAGAAATACAAGTTGAGATTGAACCCAAACAAGTGTACTTTTGGAATTAGGTCTGGTAAACTCCTGGGTTTCATAGTCAGCGGAAAAGGTATTGAAGTGGATCCTGCAAAAGTGAAAGCTATACGAGAGATGCCAGCTCCCCGTACTGAGAAAGAGGTTAGAGGTTTCTTGGGGCGATTGAACTACATTGCAAGATTTATTTCCCAATTAACTGCCATCTGTGAGCCAATCTTCAAGTTGTTGAAGAAAGATCAGGTGATGGAATGGAACGATGAGTGCCAGACTGCCTTTGATGAAATCAAGAAATATCTGCTAGAACCTCCAATTTTGATGCCACCAGTTGATGGAAGACCCTTGATTATGTACTTAACAGTGTTAGACAACTCAATGGGGTGTGTGTTGGGGCAACATGACGAGTCTGGTCGAAAAGAGCAGGCAATATACTACCTTAGCAAAAAGTTTACCGACTGTGAAACAAGATACTCACTGCTCGAGAAAACTTGCTGCGTTTTGGCATGGGCTACTCGCCGACTAAGACAGTATATGTTGACTCATACTACCGTATTGATTTCGAAGATGGATCCAATCAAGTACATATTCGAGAAACCTGCTCTCTCCGGAAGAATTGCAAGATGGCAAATGATCTTGACAGAATATGATATACAGTATACTACTCAGAAGGCCATCAAAGGAAGTGTTGTTGCTGATCATTTGGCTCATCAAGCAGTGGATGATTACCAGTCAATGAGTTTTGAGTTCCCTGATGAAGACATTATGATTATTACCAAAGAACCTGGACAATATGACGGACCTGAACAAGGATCCCGATGGACTATGGTTTTTGATGGTGCCTCTAATGCACTTGGTAATGGTGTTGGTGTTGTGATTAGTTCCCCTGAAGGTTGTCATACCCCGATTACTGCCAGACTTTGTTTCTATTGTACCAATAACATGGCTGAGTATGAGGCATGTATCCTGGGTATTAAAGCTGCTATTGATATGAAGATTCAGTTCCTTGATGTGTATGGAGATTCAGCCCTGGTAGTAAGTCGGATTAAGGGAGATTGGGATACCAAGCATGATAACCTCATTCCTTACAGAGAGCATGTGTTGTCTTTGATCCCACATTTCAAAGAGATTACCTTTGGACATATTCCACGGAGAGAGAATCAGTTGGCAGATGCATTGGCCACCATGGCAGCTATGTTTGAGATCAGCTGGGACGATGAAGCTCCCAAGATTACCATTGATAGATTTGAAAAGCCTGCATACTGCAATAAAATTGATACAGAAGGGGCAGAGGAGAAGCCTTGGTTCTATGAAGTGAAAAGGTATCTTGAAGCTCAGGAGTTCCCTGAAGGGGCATCTGTCAAAGATAGGAAATTTCTGAGAAGGTTTTCTGCTAAGTTCTTTTTGAGTAATGGCATTTTGTACAAGCGCAATCATGATTCAACTATGCTTCGTTGTGTGGATAAGAAGGAAGCAATTGAGATTATGGAAGATATGCATGATGGGATCTTTGGCACTCATTCTAGTGGCCATACTATGGCAAAGAAAATATTGAGAGCAGGTTACTATTGGTCTACCATGGAAGCTGATTGCTATCAACACTCCAGAACATGTCACAAGTGTCAAATTTATGCTAATAAAGTCCATGTACCTCCATCACCATTGAATGTGTTGACTGCTCCTTGGCCCTTTGCCATGTGGGGCATTGATATGATTGGTGAGATCAAGCCTACGACTTCTAATGGGCATCGTTTCATCCTGGTTGCTATTGATTACTTTACAAAGTGGGTAGAGGCAGCTTCATTTGCATCTGTTCCTAAGAATGTTGTGGCTCGATTCATTAAGAATAATCTCATATGTAGGTATGGCATCCCTGAAAGGATTATCACTGACAATGGCTCTAATATGAACAACACTATGATTACTGATCTCTGCACGCAGTTCAAGATTAAGCATCACAACTCTTCTCCGTATCGTCCAAAAATGAATGGGGCAGTTGAAACTGCTAATAAGAATATTAAGAAGATTGTACAGAAGATGACTGTGACTTGCAAAGATTGGCATGAGATGTTACCATTTGCTCTTCATGGTTATCGTACCACAATACGTACTTCAACAGGGGCAACCCCATTCTCCTTAGTCTATGGTATGGAAGCAGTTCTGCCCATTGAAGTTCAGATTCCCTCCTTAAGAATTATGAAGGATGCAGGCTTGGATGAAGATGAGTGGATTCAGACTCGACTTGACCAGATAAATTTGATTGATGAGAAGAGGTTAGAAGCAGTTTGTCATGGCCAGATGTACCAAAAACGAATGATCAAAGCTTTTAACAAGAAGGTTAAGCCAAAGGTATATCAGGCTGGTGATTTGGTAATCAAGCGTATCATATTGCCACAGGGTGATCCTAGGGGCAAGTGGACTCCAACATATGAAGGACCATTCGTAGTCAAGACAGTGTTCTCAGGAGGTGCCATGATACTTACTACAATGGATGGTGAACACTTCCCACAGCCTGTAAACGCAGACATAGTTAAAAAATACTACGCATAAAAAGAGACCCGCTAGGTTGACAGGCCTAGGCAAAAATAAGGGCATCCCGGCAAACCAAAAGGGTTTGGGCAAAAATTAGGGATATATATAAAAGATGTACACCCGGCAAGTCGAAAACCTGAAAAGGCGGCTTGGGCAAAAAAGGGTATCCCGGTGGATTGAAAACCTGAAAGGGCAATCCAGGCAAAAGTTAGGGATTAAAGCGTATGACTATGTCTCGTTTGGATCACCCATGAAACTGCAACTAGTTGTGATACTTACTCAAGTTCGAACAGATAAAGCTCAATCCAATCATTTCCGTCTCAACAGCAGAAAATGAGATACTTGAAGATAATGACAATAGTAGAATTGAAACTCAATAGGATTATTTCCCACATAGCTGATTCTCTTTGTTTTATAAAACTTTATGACAAAATCCTCTTACTAGGGTTTATGTCTCCTTGTACAAACCTACCTATGTATAGGTCACTTTTTGATATAAATAAATTCCATCTTTTGTATCCAGATTTACTTTTACCCTATTTACATAAGCGAAACGTCCATTGGTTGTGTTTGAATGTATGTATGCTTTTGAATATGATTGATGTTTACAAGAAATGCATGTATGCTTAATATGATTGATGTTTACCAGAAATGCATGAAAATGCAGTAATAGTATTTACTAAGGACGAACGAGGGAAGGATTTCAACGAAGCTTCGCCGGTTCATCTTTACAAGACAGTTACAAATCCCCAGTAGGACAAATCCATCTTCATAAAGTCACATCTCCCCTGGAATTTATATCCATCTCTTTTATCCTCATACGGATATTCGGGAATTTACTTTCCAATAAGGGTACGACGAACGAAGACGTGAGGCTATATCTACCCTACTATCAAACGAAGACGAAGGTTATACATACCTTGCTATCCCCAACAGACGGGAGGTTATACATACCTTGCTATCCCCAGCAGACGGGAGGTTATATATACCTTGCTATCCCCAGCAGACGGGAGGTTATACATACCTTGCTATCCCCAGCAGACGGGAGGTTATATATACCTTGCTATCCCCAGCATACGGGAGATTATATATGCCTTATTATCAAACAAGACGGGAACGAATTCCTCGTATTCTTCAGCAACGAATCGAGATTTATTTTCCCTGGCCAGCAGTGGTTATACGAAGATATCCAAGCGCTTCCGGCAGTATCATATCATACATACATCATTTACATCATATCATAACATACATATCCATAGATATATAATACATTACTTAAAGTGCATCATATCATACATGCATACATAATGCATAAACTAATATTGTCATACAGAATGCTACCTTGTTTTCAGGTTAATTCTCCAGAAAACAGACTTGTGATTATCAGGACTGCTTTATCCTCCTGAAAGTTATCATCCCTCAGGATTGCTTTATCCTCCTGAAAGCTTCTTTGTCCCTCAAGATTGCTTTATCCTCCTGAAAGCATATAATACATCAGGACTGCTTCATCCTCCTGAAAAACTTCTACTACATCAGGACTGCTTCATCCTCCTGAAAGCTTATTATCTCAGGATTGCTTTATCCTCCTGAAAGCATATCATCCCTCAGGATCGCTCTATCCTCCTGATAGCTTCTTATTACCTCAGGACTGCTTTATCCTCCTGAAAGTTAGCATCACTACATCAGGACTGCTTTATCCTCCTGAAAGCATATCATCCATCAGGATTGCTTTATCCTCCTGAAAGCTTATTATTACCTCAGGATTGCTTTATCCTCCTGATAGCTTCTTGTACCTCAGGATTGTTTTATCCTCCTGAAAGCATATTATCAATTTCTCAGGACTGCTTTATCCTCCTGAAAGCTTACTACTACCTCAGGACTGCTTTATCCTCCTGAAAGTTATTATTATACCTTCATATTTTGGACTGCTTTATCTTCCAAGAAATGTATCTGAAGAATTTTTCTCCAAGTGGCATCTCTAAGCCCACTCAAGCATATTCAACTAGCCATCTGTATCACTCTATGCACTGGTGAATGCAAATTTTTGGGCTTTTGTGTTCAATCCCCTTCAACCTTCCAGGTCACGACTGGCAAATATACCAATCTAACCCCTCAGGTTTCAGAAAATTGAACAGGGGCAGCTGTTGCACCCCAAAATTTGCCCTCACAATACAAGACTTTGTGTGCTAAGAAGGTTCACAAGGTTCACAAGATTCACAATGCTTTCAAGACCTTTCATGAGATTCATGAAGTCTACAAGTCACTTTATGAGGTTCACAAGGTTCACAAAGTTCACAATTGGTCAGAAGAGTTGACAATTCCCTCAGACAATGCACCTCCTAAGCAGTGCATCCAAAACTAGGGTTTTGACTTTAATCAGGCTAAATGGACTTCCAAGACTTCAAGTGAGCTTCATAACATCTTATATGTGTGTAAGAACCCCCATGACAAGTTTCAAGACTTTTCTCTAAAGTTTGCTCAGTCAAATGATCAGATAAGTCAAAATCAGTCAAAGCAGTTAAAAAGTCAAACTGAAGTCAACTGTGGTCAAACCAAAGTCAAACTTCATGATTTTTGCCAACATCAAGTATATGAAGTAAAATTCATCATTTGATCAATGTTTGATCATGATTCATCAAGGAGATTTCAGATCATCAAGAATCAGGAGTTTCTAAATTAGGGTTTCCTTAGTAAAAGTCAACTGAACTTTGACCAGCCATAACTTTCACATACTTCATCACCAAGTCTCCACTCAAAGCTCATTTTGAAGGAAATTGAATTCTCTACAACTTTGTGTCTCACAAGCCAAGCCCAAAAATGCTTCATTTGGAAGGTATGAGCTAAGACATTATAGGTCCTTTTGAAAGTCAACAAAAAGTCAACAACTTCAAAAGGGCATAACTTGAGATTGGTAAATGATATGGACATGAAACCAGTGGGGTTGTTTAGAGGACTCTTTAAGCTTTCCAAAATGTCCAAGAACACCCTCATAGCATTAAAATTGAAGGATATGTGCCCTTGCAAAGTTGGGAAATTTTGGGTTGGTTTATGATGAAAATGGAGGTCTAAAACCAATTTCTTCCAAATGGGCTTGCCAAATGATGACCCAATCCATACAAAAACTTCATGCACGACCCAAGTCAATAAAAATCAGATTTTTTATTATTTTATTTTTATTTATTTTGATTTAATTCATTAAAAATCATTTTAAATAAAAATAAAATATGAAAATGTAAGATTTGAATTGGATCAAGCTTCTAGAAAATCATAAATTTGATTAGAATTGAAGTGGAAAGAAAATCATGAGAATTAGCCAAAAATAGCAAGTGTTCATACAAGAATATGTGATTTTTAAGGCATGATATTTTTGAATCTTTTCATATCAAATCTTCTATACAATGACCTAGTTTTTCAGCCTCATTTGATCATGCTATAAGTACTTGACACAACCCTAACCAAAGCCACGATTTTCACAGCCTCAAGAGTAAGTTTCACATTTCAAAAATTCAAGCAAAAACTCAAATTCGGTTTTGACATTCCAAGGCATTTGAAGGTAAACTAAGGACACAGCTATGATCCTTGGACATCATAGAATCGAAACCAATTCTCCATTGCATCAAAACCATGCCATATCATGCTAACCGAATCATATTTGTTCTTGAATATAAATTTTTCGATTTCACTAATTCACTGCATTTTAATGAATTTTGTTTGTCTAATCTTATTTGTGATGATGTGTAGAATGTTTCTGGGCAAAGAAATCAAAGAAATCATGAATAACCCGTGAAACACCATTATTAGGGTTTGGACCAAGATTTAGGGTTTTCTGATTTGTGGAATATAAATGGATTCTAAAACCATAGAATGATTCGCATGAATGTCTGGATCATATTGATAGGTTTAATTTTATGAAATGGTATGGTTTTGTTGGTTATTGAATTTCGTAGGTGTTGCTGCAATTCGAAACACGCAGGAAAATTCATGGAGAAATTCGCAGGTAAATGCGAAGGTTATGAGGTAGAAGAAGAAGTTGACTGGTGCGAAAGTCAAATTCAAATACAAGACTTATTTTATTATATTATGTTTCTGTTATATTATCACAAATGGCATTTGGATCAGTTGGTAATGAGGCGCAGGCATGAAGCAAAGGGCAGGGGTTCGAACCTTGGCTTCAGTTCTTTTTTGTTTCTTTTTCCAGATATTAAGCTATTATAATATATTATGCATTATTGAGAAGTTGTATACAGGTTCGCTCATCTAGCTGGAATGGTCATGTACTTGTGTGTTTGTGTGTAAGGTCCTGGGTTCGAATCCCCCAGGCCTTTTGCTTTTTTTCATTATTTTCCTGATTGTTAGTTTGAAGGAACAAAACCAAATGGGACTCATCCTTCTTGCATCATGTGCAGCGCAGCCCAGTGGTTATGCTTCTCATCATCCAGGTAAAGGACCTGGGTTCAAATCCCAGGTCCTATTTTTTTTTTTGATTTTATTTTCTTTTAATTTTATTTTCTTATATTATTCATTATATATTTTCATAAATAAATCTTAATAAATTTCTAAATAACATATATATATTATTTTATCAAAATCAAAGTTAATATGTTCATGTTTTTATTTATATTTTTTTTTATGTATATGTATGTTTATTTAATTAATAGATTATTATTGTAAATTAAGCCTTAATATTTTTTGAATATACATTAAACCCTAATTATAAAATAAACCCTAATATATTATTTTCTAAACAATTAAAAAAACCTAATTTTATCTTATGATTTAAATTTCTAATTTTTGTAAATATAATTATTATGTACATATTTTATTTAATATAAGTAATTTTTTGTAAATACAATTATAATCAATTTTTTTTATAATGTGTAATTATTTCTATAATTTGTTTATAATCTAAATTATATATATAAATAATTTTTAGGAATAATTGAATCTATGCTAATTTAATCTTGTAATTATAATATGTTTAAAAATAATTTAATAATTTGTATATAATTCAAAATGTTATAATAATTACTTAATTGTTCACTTTTCTAATTTTAAATAATTGTTTATATTGAAATCTAATCCTTAATTATTATATTTTAATTATTATTATTATTACTAATCATGTTTATTACTAATCCATTTATTTTTTAATTATGCTTATTATTATTATTTCACTAACCCCATTTATTTTTAATTATTATTACTAACCCAATTAAATTGCTTATTTATTTTACTTATTATTTATATTTTGCTTATTTATTTATTTATTTATTTTTGCTTTATTTAAATTGCTTTATTATTATGTAATTGCTCCTGGATGTAATTTTCTTAAATATTTAAATTATTTATTTTTATGTTATGGTTAGTAAAAATAGGGAGCGTAACATGTATGATATTTAAAATTGAATTTAGATCATTTAAATTATAAGATAAATATAAAATTAAACACTCACACACGTAAGTCGATCTTTGATCGCCGTCTCACTTTCTAGGGTTGCCTATCAATGTTGCCTAATCATAAGGTCAAGTGGGGTGTATAAAGCAAAGTCCCTTAAAAGAAAAGTCATCTAGTCCCTTCATAATCAAAGATCAAGTCCCTTAATGGTTGCCTTTCATAATGATCTTGTCCCTTTCGAATAATGATGACAGTCCCTCCAAAATGCTTAATACACCCTACAGTTGCCTTCGTTAAACAGATGTCCCTTCATATGTCCCTCACATCCAAGGTAATGACTACCTATTCCTTAATAATAGGGATAGTCTTACCATTTAAAGGATTCAAGAACAGGAAGACTTAAAACTTTAGGGTAGGTTCCTCATAGTTACTTGCTCACTACTTAAAAATTTCTCAAACACTTCACAAATTTCAAACAATTTTCAAACACAAGTTCTTTACGCATCCGTACATGGATCATTATTAAACTCTTATGAAAATTTTATTCACACACTTCACCTTTTCAAAAACAATTTAAAGTGAGCTAAGTAACTAAGAGCCCATGGATAACCATGGATGTAAAGGGTGCTAACACCTTCCCTTTACATAACCTACCCCCCGGACCCAAAAATCTTTTAAAAGGTCTTTCCTGTTCTTTTATGCCTTTCCTTTGGATAAAATAAAAGTCGGTGGCGACTCTTGCTATCCGCAACATAACTAAAGTCAGTTCTCCCACCGTGTTACAGAACTGGCGACTCTGCTGGGGATTTAAATTTAAGAGGGGTACCCTTAGGAATTAGATCACTTTAAATTGTTTGCCTTGTTTGCTTTATATTATCTTGTTGGGATGCTCTTATGTGTGAAAGGTCCTAACCCGGATCTAGTGTACCTTAGGTAAATGGCAATAGACCAAGGAAACTGTACGACGTATATCGATATGGTTGATCTGGTAGCCATAGTTAGTGTGACTTCTTGGTTGGTGCTTATGTTCCTTAAGTCAAGTTGAGGATAATATGAGGCTGCCATATGTTGTCAATGCACTAACTAACTTTTAGAACCCTAGTTATCCCATCTTGGCCTTTAGAAAGTAGTGAGGTAACCGGCTTTGGTGCAGACTGAAGTTGGTTGACACTCGATACTACGCTCATTGAGATTCTAAACTTGGAGGGTTTTGGTTGGCAAGTAAGTTGCCTTCTGAACAACCACCCTTGTGAAGGATCAATGATATTGAGATCCCTTAGAACCTGGTTACTTTTGTAGGACAGGATGAACCAACTAACTTCAGGGGAGGGTATTTACCTTTGAACCTCATGCAAGCCTTTAAACCTAGGGCTATGGCGTGACTTGTTTGTGTGTGCCACATGTTTGTGATTGAACATAACATCATGACATCATCATGCATCATAAGCATAGCATTTTCACTAACCATTTCAAGGACCAAAGGATTTATCTTTGTTCTTTGTTGCAGGTCATGGCTTCTGCTCGTAGAAACACCATCAGGATCAACTTTGTGGGCATACCTGCCAAGCTTAAAGAGTTGGTTTCTCAAGTGTCTGATCATTCCCAATTTATCAAGAGACATGGTCACCAATTGGATCTAGTCACTTCAGGGTTCAATGAAGACATGATGAGTGTGCTGTTTCAGTTCTTTGACCCTAAGCACCACTGCTTTACATTCCCTGACTATCAGCTGGTTCCAACCATGGAGGAGTTCTATAAACTTCTGGGTATACCTGTTCTTGATCAAAGACCCTTCACAGGCTTGGAGAAGGAGCTTAAACCAGAAGTTATTGCTGCAGCTTTACATCTGAAGAAGTCTGACATTGTTCTCGAAACAAGAAGCGGAGTTAAGGGTATTCTTGCCAAGGTGTTGATAGAAAAAGCTCAAGTGTTCTTGAAGGCCATGAGCTATGATGCTTTTGAGGAGATCTTAGCCTTGCTGATATATGGCTTAGTATTATTCCCCAATCCAGATCAGTTCATAGACGTTCATGCCATCAACATATTCCTGAGTCACAATCCAGTGCCTACATTGCTTGGAGACATTCTACATTCTCTTCATACCTGTACTACAAGGGCAAGAGGGACTTTGATGTGCTGCATACCTTTGCTTTCTAGGTGGTTTATTTCTCACCTTCCTCGCTCAGTAATGAAGAATGAGCAAGGGTTCAGGTGGTCCAAGAGGATCATGTAACTATCTCATTCAGATATCCATTGGTGCTCCAGATCTATGGAGAATGTCACTATCATTGACCGTTGTGGGGAGTTTCCTAATGTGCCACTTCTAGGCATAAGAGGAGGCATTACTTACAACCCTTCCTTAGCTCTACGTCAGTTTGGTTATGCTCGGAGTGATGGTCCACATGACATGTTGATTCAGGGCATTGTGTTTGACTACGACAACGATCTTCAAGGATACCGTCAGAGATTCATACGAGCATGGGGAAAAGTAAACAGGGTTGACAGCAAGACACTGGAGCCTAAGTACACTATTCATATGGAGGCTTATCTCAGATGGGTGCGATCTCGTGCTCAGACTCTCATGATGTCATATCCTGCTATCCTGCCAGTTACCATGGAACCTGTTGCTGAAGGAGACACTGCTTATACCATCCTTCACCCAGACATGCCTACTGACATGGAAGACTTGCAGAGATCCTGGGTCCAACTGAAGGAGCAAAGGGATACTTTCGAGGCTCATTACAAGGCAAGCCAAGAAAGAATCCTGGAACTAACAAAGCAACTTCACGAGGAACGGAATCTCAACGCATACCTCAACACAAAGAGGAAACGTCCATGGGAGACTTAAAACCCCATCTCTTGTATTTATTTCATTTCATTTTCTGTAAGCCCAAGAGGCAAAACAAGTTTATTACTAATAAAAGTTTACCTTCTTATTTGTCTAAGCAAATTTAAATCCTGCGGTCCTTGAAAACATTGCATATGCATTCACATATCATTTCATTACATCACAGGTTTATAATTGTGCACAGGTTTCTCATCTTTTCGCTGTTTATTTCAGCAATGGCTCTTGAACAAACAGTTAAGGATCTCCAGACACAAAATGCACAGTTCCAATAGCTGATCTTGAACCTGTCCAAGGGGCAAGATGAATTGAAGGCACTGCTGGCCAAGAAGACTAAGAAGACTAGAAGGTCAGCTGGTTTGATCAACATGGGAAGAAGGTTCAAAGGTCTTGCCAAGACCAAAGAACCAATTGAAGACTATGAATCTGAGGAATCTGAAAAAGAGGGAGGCAGTCTCCACAACACTATGGGGGACTCTGATTCTGAGGCTAATTACTACCATGAGCCT
This sequence comes from Lathyrus aphaca, assembly GCA_963966055.1. Taxonomy (NCBI): domain Eukaryota; kingdom Viridiplantae; phylum Streptophyta; class Magnoliopsida; order Fabales; family Fabaceae; genus Lathyrus; species Lathyrus aphaca. The sequence goes on along the minus strand of OZ014524.1, from coordinate 114,885,699 downwards.
AATGAAGACAAATTCAAGATGCTGGTGGATAGAATGGATGCTATAGAGTTGCAGAAATCATCTGGGCTGGATTTTGAAGATTTGAGTCTGATATCTGGGGTAGTCATACCCATTGGTTTCAAGGTTCCTACATTTGTTGTTTATGATGGGGTCTCTTGTCCCAAGCTGCATCTGAGGTCTTATGTCAGAAGAATTCAACCTCACACTGCTGATAAGAAATTGTGGATCCATTTTTTTCAAGAGAGCTTATCTGGAGCTCAGTTGGAGTGGTATTATCAATTGGAGAGTGTCAACATCAGGGATTGGAATGATCTTGCTGAAGCTTTCTATAAGCAGTATCAATACAATGCTGACTTAGCTCCCACTCGCATGCAGCTGCAAAGCATGTCTATGGGTGCCAAAGAAAGTTTTAAGGAGTATGCTCAGAAGTGGAGAGACTTAGCTGGAAGAGTTCAACCCCCTTTAACTGACAGGGAATTGGTTGATATGTTCATGTGTACGCTGAATGGTCCGTTTTACAGTCATCTCATTGGAAGCTCATCATCTGGCTTCACTAAGTTGATAATGACAGGAGAGCGAGTGGAAAATGGTATAAAGAATGGCAAGATCCAAGTGGGTACTTCTTCATCAGGTGCTGCAAAGAAGCCTCCCACTGGGAAGAAAGAATCCAATGCTGTTTATGGTCAACCTGATCGTAACAGAAGGCATCAGTCTGTTAATGCAGTTCATATTTCAAATCCAACTCCTGCAACAACAGAGCAGCCACAGGGCAACCAACAGAGGGCTAGAAGACAGTTCACTAAGATCAACATGTCAATGGCTCAGGCATTACAACACTTGTTGAAGGCTGAACTTATTACTTTGAAAGAGGCTCCTCAGAATCCTAATGTTACCTCTCCCAGGTACAATCCCAATGCACGGTGTGCATACCATTCAAACTGTCAGGGACATGATACTAATAACTGCTGGATCTTGAAGAACAAAATTCAAGATATGATTGATGCTGGAGAGATTGAGTTTGACCCTCCGGGTACTCCAAATGTGATTACTGCTCCAATGCCAAATCAAGAGAAGACTGTCAATGCCATTGATGAAGATTTACATATCCATTCAGTTGCTGAATTGACCACACCATTGTCTGTCATCAGAAAGAAGTTAGTACAAGTCGGGCTCTTTCCGGGTTGTCGTGAAGATTGTGTTTATTGTGAGTATAATCCAGATAAGTGTTGGAGGTTGAAGGACGGAATTCAACGTCTCATGAATAATTACACCATAGTGTTTGAAAAGAGACCATCTTCTGTGGAGAGTGTGGTGGAGCATATTACTAAAGGTAAGAAGACTGAAGAGGTTGATATGGTTGACAAAGTGCCGGTGAGAATAACTTCAAAGGGACCTATTAAAATCACCCATTAGGGTCCAATTAAGATTACTGCTGAAGGCCCTGTGAAAACTGTTGCTGAAGCCAGAGTGGCTCCTATGGTCATTACTACTCCTGGTCCTATTCCGTATACGTCTGATAAAGTTGTGCCTTGGCACAATGGGTCTGATGTTTACATCCATGGTGTTAAGCAAGAGCCCTTAGCTGATGTACCTGTTGATGTTGACAATATTGCTGGATCTAGTAAGATCACACGTAGTGGAAGAGTCTTCTCACCTCCAGTTAATTCCAAGAATGCAGCTACTCCTGTTGCTACCTCCACCACTGATGCTCGGGGCAAAGGTCCTGTTATTGAACCTGTATCTACTGATGTGCCAGCTGCTGATGATCTCTCTAAGCAGATGGAAGAAGTATTGAAAATCATTCGCAAGAGTGATTATGACATTGTTGATCAGTTGGGGCATACTCCCTCAAAGATTTATATGCTGTCCTTGTTGTTGTGTTCTGAGGCTCATGCCAAGGCTTTGATCAAGTTTCTGAAGACTGCTCATGTACCCAATGCAATTTCTGTTGACCAATTTGAGAATTGTGTTGCCCACCTGACCTATGATAATGGGTTAGGATTTTCTGATGCTGATTTGACCCCTGCCAAGAGGGATCATAACAGGGCCTTGCATATCTCAATTGAATGCAGGGGCACTACCCTGTCACACGTATTGATAGACAATGGTTCCTCTCTGAATGTGTTGCCCAAGGAAGTCCTGAATAAGCTAAGTCCTGAAGATGCTGTGCTGAAGCCCAGCAATATTGTGGTGAAGGCTTTTGATGGTTCTAGAAGAGTAGTGCATGGAGAAATTGATCTTCCAATCAAAGTTGGCTCTCAGGTTTTTACTGCTACATTTTTTGTGATGGATATTCGTCCTTCATACTCTTGTCTGCTTGGTCGTCCCTGGATCCATGGGGCAGGTGCTGTAACCTCTACATTACATCAGAAGCTAAGATATCCGGTGGAAGGAAAGGTTGTTACTGTCTATGGAGAAGAAGAATACTTTGTCAGCCATGTGAATACCTTCAAGTATCTGGAAATGGAAGGTGAATACATTGAAACTCCGTGTCAGACGTTTGAAGTGGTTCCTTGGATTGTTAATGATTATGTAGCTCCTCCGGTTGCCAAGAAAGTTCCTGTAGTCACCAGAGTACCTCCAACAATGGCAATGGCCTCCCTCAATGATGCTAGAGCTGTGGTGGATGAAGGTGGTTGTACTATTTGGGGTCAGCTTCCTGATATCCCATACAAGTCTGACAAATTTGGTTTGGGTTTCACTGCAGAGTCCCAGAAGGCTGTTCGTCGTGCTCGTGCTGTTCGTATCACCAATCAAGGGGTTATGAAAGATCAGATCAATACTGTGGGAGACTATGATGAAGACTACAATCTGGATGCTTGGATTTTTCCTATTGTGGGTGCTGGACTCAATAATTGGAAAGCCGAAGATGTTATCCCTATCTCCTTTAGTCAGGAGTAAATACTATTACTGTGTTGTTTTTCTTAAGTTTGTAATTTCTTGAACAATTGAACTCTTAAGCCTTGTGCCTTACCCGGGGCACAATGGTGTGCTTGTTACGGGATGTCATTTCATTTGCATACTTCATTCAATAAAAATCAGTGGACGTTTCGTTTTCGTGAATATTGTGTTCCTTGTCTTTCTTTCTTTTTATTTTTGTTTTATCAGCTATGTGTTCTTACACACACCCACATCACTAAAATGCAGATCCTCATCCACTCTGGATCCTGTTGATAACAGTTCTACTATTGCCAATTATAATTTCGAGAATCCGATCTATCAAACTGAAGACGGAAATGAGGACGATTGTGAAGTACCTGTAGAGCTTGCTAGGTTGTTACAACAAGAAGAGAAAGCCATACAGCCACATGAAGAGCCAGTCGAAGTTGTGAATTTGGGAACTGAAGAAAACAGGAAAGAAGTCAAGATAGGGGCTGATCTAGAGGATAGTGTCAAGAGCAGATTGATTCAAATGTTACGTGACTATGTGGAGATTTTTGCTTGGTCTTATGAAGATATGCCAGGGTTGGATACAGACATTGTGGTTCACCGTTTACCAGTAAAAGAAGATTGTCGTCCAAAGAAGCAAAAGGTTCGTCGTATGCGTCCCGAAATGTCAGAAAAGATCAAAGCAGAGGTAATGAAACAGTTCAATGCAGGGTTCTTAGCAGTGACTTCTTATCCTCAGTGGGTTGCAAATGTGGTACCGGTTCCTAAGAAAGATGGTAAGGTACGTATGTGTGTAGACTACAGGGATTTGAACAAGGCTAGCCCCAAAGATGACTTTCCACTTCCTCATATTGATGTTCTGGTAGACAACACTGCTCAGCATAAAGTATTCTCTTTTATGGATGGTTTCTCCGGTTACAATCAAATCAAGATGGCTCCTGAAGATATGGAGAAGACAACATTTGTTACACAGTGGGGCACTTTTTGCTATAAGGTGATGCCATTTGGTTTGAAGAATGCAGGGGCAACATATCAGCGTGCTATGGTGGCTTTGTTCCATGATATGATTCATCATGAGATAGAGGTATATGTGGATGATATGATAGCCAGGTCTCAGAATGAAGAACAACATCTTGATCATCTGCACAAGTTGTTTGAGAGGTTGAAGAAATACAAGTTGAGATTGAACCCAAACAAGTGTACTTTTGGAGTTAGGTCTGGTAAACTCCTGGGTTTCATAGTCAGCGGAAAAGGTATTGAAGTGGATCCTGCAAAAGTGAAAGCTATACGAGAGATGCCAGCTCCCCGTACTGAGAAAGAGGTTAGAGGTTTCTTGGGGCGATTGAACTACATTGCAAGATTTATTTCCCAATTAACTGCCATCTGTGAGCCAATCTTCAAGTTGTTGAAGAAAGATCAGGTGATGGAATGGAACGATGAGTGCCAGTCTGCCTTTGATGAAATCAAGAAATATCTGCTAGAACCTCCAATTTTGATGCCACCAGTTGATGGAAGACCCTTGATTATGTACTTAACAGTGTTAGACAACTCAATGGGGTGTGTGTTGGGGCAACATGACGAGTCTGGTCGAAAAGAGCAGGCAATATACTACCTTAGCAAAAAGTTTACCGACTGTGAAACAAGATACTCACTGCTCGAGAAAACTTGCTGCGCTTTGGCATGGGCTGCTCGCCGACTAAGACAGTATATGTTGACTCATACTACCGTATTGATTTCGAAGATGGATCCAATCAAGTACATATTCGAGAAACCTGCTCTCTCCGGAAGAATTGCAAGATGGCAAATGATCTTGACAGAATATGATATACAGTATACTACTCAGAAGGCCATCAAAGGAAGTGTTGTTGCTGATCATTTGGCTCATCAAGCAGTGGATGATTACCAGTCAATGAGTTTTGAGTTCCCTGATGAAGACATTATGATTATTACCAAAGAACCTGGACAATATGACGGACCTGAACAAGGATCCCGATGGACTATGGTTTTTGATGGTGCCTCTAATGCACTTGGTAATGGTGTTGGTGTTGTGATTAGTTCCCCTGAAGGTTGTCATACCCCGATTACTGCCAGACTTTGTTTCTATTGTACCAATAACATGGCTGAGTATGAGGCATGTATCCTGGGTATTAAAGCTGCTATTGATATGAAGATTCAGTTCCTTGATGTGTATGGAGATTCAGCCCTGGTAGTAAGTCGGATTAAGGGAGATTGGGATACCAAGCATGATAACCTCATTCCTTACAGAGAGCATGTGTTGTCTTTGATCCCACATTTCAAAGAGATTACCTTTGGACATATTCCACGGAGAGAGAATCAGTTGGCAGATGCATTGGCCACCATGGCAGCTATGTTTGAGATCAGCTGGGACGATGAAGCTCCCAAGATTACCATTGATAGATTTGAAAAGCCTGCATACTGCAATAAAATTGATACAGAAGGGGCAGAGGAGAAGCCTTGGTTCTATGAAGTGAAAAGGTATCTTGAAGCTCAGGAGTTCCCTGAAGGGGCATCTGTCAAAGATAGGAAATTTCTGAGAAGGTTTTCTGCTAAGTTCTTTTTGAGTAATGGCATTTTGTACAAGCGCAATCATGATTCAACTATGCTTCGTTGTGTGGATAAGAAGGAAGCAATTGAGATTATGGAAGATATGCATGATGGGATCTTTGGCACTCATTCTAGTGGCCATACTATGGCAAAGAAAATATTGAGAGCAGGTTACTATTGGTCTACCATGGAAGCTGATTGCTATCAACACTCCAGAACATGTCACAAGTGTCAAATTTATGCTAATAAAGTCCATGTACCTCCATCACCATTGAATGTGTTGACTGCTCCTTGGCCCTTTGCCATGTGGGGCATTGATATGATTGGTGAGATCAAGCCTACGACTTCTAATGGGCATCGTTTCATCCTGGTTGCTATTGATTACTTTACAAAGTGGGTAGAGGCAGCTTCATTTGCATCTGTTCCTAAGAATGTTGTGGCTCGATTCATTAAGAATAATCTCATATGTAGGTATGGCATCCCTGAAAGGATTATCACTGACAATGGCTCTAATATGAACAACACTATGATTACTGATCTCTGCACGCAGTTCAAGATTAAGCATCACAACTCTTCTCCGTATCGTCCAAAAATGAATGGGGCAGTTGAAGCTGCTAATAAGAATATTAAGAAGATTGTACAGAAGATGACTGTGACTTGCAAAGATTGGCATGAGATGTTACCATTTGCTCTTCATGGTTATCGTACCACAATACGTACTTCAACAGGGGCAACCCCATTCTCCTTAGTCTATGGTATGGAAGCAGTTCTGCCCATTGAAGTTCAGATTCCCTCCTTAAGAATTATGAAGGATGCAGGCTTGGATGAAGATGAGTGGATTCAGACTCGACTTGACCAGATAAATTTGATTGATGAGAAGAGGTTAGAAGCAGTTTGTCATGGCCAGATGTACCAAAAACGAATGATCAAAGCTTTTAACAAGAAGGTTAAGCCAAAGGTATATCAGGCTGGTGATTTGGTAATCAAGCGTATCATATTGCCACAGGGTGATCCTAGGGGCAAGTGGACTCCAACATATGAAGGACCATTCGTAGTCAAGACAGTGTTCTCAGGAGGTGCCATGATACTTACTACAATGGATGGTGAAGACTTCCCACAGCCTGTAAACGCAGACATAGTTAAAAAATACTACGCATAAAAAGAGACCCGCTAGGTTGACAGGCCTAGGCAAAAATAAGGGCATCCCGGCAAACCAAAAGGGTTTGGGCAAAAATTAGGGATATATATAAAAGATGTACACCCGGCAAGTCGAAAACCTGAAAAGGCGGCTTGGGCAAAAAAGGGTATCCCGGTGGATTGAAAACCTGAAAGGGCAATCCAGGCAAAAGTTAGGGATTAAAGCGTATGACTATGTCTCGTTTGGATCACCCATGAAACTGCAACTAGTTGTGATACTTACTCAAGTTCGAACAGATAAAGCTCAATCCAATCATTTCCGTCTCAACAGCAGAAAATGAGATACTTGAAGATAATGACAATAGTAGAATTGAAACTCAATAGGATTATTTCCCACATAGCTGATTCTCTTTGTTTTATAAAACTTTATGACAAAATCCTCTTACTAGGGTTTATGTCTCCTTGTACAAACCTACCTATGTATAGGTCACTTTTTGATATAAATAAATTCCATCTTTTGTATCCAGATTTACTTTTACCCTATTTACATAAGCGAAACGTCCATTGGTTGTGTTTGAATGTATGTATGCTTTTGAATATGATTGATGTTTACAAGAAATGCATGTATGCTTAATATGATTGATGTTTACCAGAAATGCATGAAAATGCAGTAATAGTATTTACTAAGGACGAACGAGGGAAGGATTTCAACGAAGCTTCGCCGGTTCATCTTTACAAGACAGTTACAAATCCCCAGTAGGACAAATCCATCTTCATAAAGTCACATCTCCCCTGGAATTTATATCCATCTCTTTTATCCTCATACGGATATTCGGGAATTTACTTTCCAATAAGGGTACGACGAACGAAGACGGGAGGCTATATCTACCCTACTATCAAACGAAGACGAAGGTTATACATACCTTGCTATCCCCAACAGACGGGAGGTTATACATACCTTGCTATCCCCAGCAGACGGGAGGTTATATATACCTTGCTATCCCCAGCAGACGGGAGGTTATACATACCTTGCTATCCCCAGCAGACGGGAGGTTATATATACCTTGCTATCCCCAGCATACGGGAGATTATATATGCCTTATTATCAAACAAGACGGGAACGAATTCCTCGTATTCTTCAGCAACGAATCGGGATTTATTTTCCCTGGCCAGCAGTGGTTATACGAAGATATCCAAGCGCTTCCGGCAGTATCATATCATACATACATCATTTACATCATATCATAACATACATATCCATAGATATATAATACATTACTTAAAGTGCATCATATCATACATGCATACATAATGCATAAACTAATATTGTCATACAGAATGCTACCTTGTTTTCAGGTTAATTCTCCAGAAAACAGACTTGTGATTATCAGGACTGCTTTATCCTCCTGAAAGTTATCATCCCTCAGGATTGCTTTATCCTCCTGAAAGCTTCTTTGTCCCTCAAGATTGCTTTATCCTCCTGAAAGCATATAATACATCAGGACTGCTTCATCCTCCTGAAAAACTTCTACTACATCAGGACTGCTTCATCCTCCTGAAAGCTTATTATCTCAGGATTGCTTTATCCTCCTGAAAGCATATCATCCCCCAGGATCGCTCTATCCTCCTGATAGCTTCTTATTACCTCAGGACTGCTTTATCCTCCTGAAAGTTAGCATCACTACATCAGGACTGCTTTATCCTCCTGAAAGCATATCATCCATCAGGATTGCTTTATCCTCCTGAAAGCTTATTATTACCTCAGGATTGCTTTATCCTCCTGATAGCTTCTTGTACCTCAGGATTGTTTTATCCTCCTGAAAGCATATTATCAATTTCTCAGGACTGCTTTATCCTCCTGAAAGCTTACTACTACCTCAGGACTGCTTTATCCTCCTGAAAGTTATTATTATACCTTCATATTTTGGACTGCTTTATCTTCCAAGAAATGTATCTGAAGAATTTTTCTCCAAGTGGCATCTCTAAGCCCACTCAAGCATATTCAACTAGCCATCTGTATCACTCTATGCACTGGTGAATGCAAATTTTTGGGCTTTTGTGTTCAATCCCCTTCAACCTTCTAGGTCACGACTGGCAAATATACCAATCTAACCCCTCAGGTTTCAGAAAATTGAACAGGGGCAGCTGTTGCACCCCAAAATTTGCCCTCACAATACAAGACTTTGTGTGCTAAGAAGGTTCACAAGGTTCACAAGATTCACAATGCTTTCAAGACCTTTCATGAGATTCATGAAGTCTACAAGTCACTTTATGAGGTTCACAAGGTTCACAAAGTTCACAATTGGTCAGAAGAGTTGACAATTCCCTCAGACAATGCACCTCCTAAGCAGTGCATCCAAAACTAGGGTTTTGACTTTAATCAGGCTAAATGGACTTCCAAGACTTCAAGTGAGCTTCATAACATCTTATATGTGTGTAAGAACCCCCATGACAAGTTTCAAGACTTTTCTCTAAAGTTTGCTCAGTCAAATGATCATATAAGTCAAAATCAGTCAAAGCAGTTAAAAAGTCAAACTGAAGTCAACTGTGGTCAAACCAAAGTCAAACTTCATGATTTTTGCCAACATCAAGTATATGAAGTAAAATTCATCATTTGATCAATGGTTGATCATGATTCATCAAGGAGATTTCAGATCATCAAGAATCAGGAGTTTCTAAATTAGGGTTTCCTTAGTAAAAGTCAACTAAACTTTGACCAGCCATAACTTTCACATACTTCATCACCAAGTCTCCACTCAAATCTCATTTTGAAGGAAATTGAATTCTCTACAACTTTGTATCTCACAAGCCAAGCCCAAAAATGCTTCATTTGGAAGGTATGAGCTAAGACATTATAGGTCCTTTTGAAAGTCAACAACTTCAAAAGGGCATAACTTGAGATTGGTAAATGATATGGACATGAAACCAGTGGGGTTGTTTAGAGGACTCTTTAAGCTTTCCAAAATGTCCAAGAACACCCTCATAGCATTAAAATTGAAGGATATGTGCCCTTGCAAAGTTGGGAAATTTTGGGTTGGTTTATGATGAAAATGGAGGTCTAAAACCAATTTCTTCCAAATGGGCTTGCCAAATGATGACCCAATCCATACAAAAACTTCATGCACGACCCAAGTCAATAAAAATCAGATTTTTTATTATTTTATTTTTATTTATTTTGATTTAATTCATTAAAAATCATTTTAAATAAAAATAAAATATGAAAATGTAAGATTTGAATTGGATCAAGCTTCTAGAAAATCATAAATTTGATTAGAATTGAAGTGGAAAGAAAATCATGAGAATTATCCAAAAATAGCAAGTGTTCATACAAGAATATGTGATTTTTAAGGCATGATATTTTTGAATCTTTTCATATCAAATCTTCTATACAATGACCTAGTTTTTCAGCCTCATTTGATCATGCTATAAGTACTTGACACAACCCTAACCAAAGCCACGATTTTCACAGCCTCAAGAGTAAGTTTCACATTTCAAAAATTCAAGCAAAAACTCAAATTCGGTTTTGACATTCCAAGGCATTTGAAGGTAAACTAAGGACACAGCTATGATCCTTGGACATCATAGAATCGAAACCAATTCTCCATTGCATCAAAACCATGCCATATCATGCTAACCGAATCATATTTGTTCTTGAATATAAATTTTTCGATTTCACTAATTCACTGCATTTTAATGAATTTTGTTTGTCTAATCTTATTTGTGATGATGTGTAGAATGTTTCTGGGCAAAGAAATCAAAGAAATCATGAATAACCCGTGAAACACCATTATTAGGGTTTGGACCAAGATTTAGGGTTTTCTGATTTGTGGAATATAAATGGATTCTAAAACCATAGAATGATTCGCATGAATGTCTGGATCATATTGATAGGTTTAATTTTATGAAATGGTATGGTTTTGTTGGTTATTGAATTTCGTAGGTGTTGCTGCAATTCGAAACACGCAGGAAAATTCATGGAAAAATTCGCAGGTAAATGCGAAGGTTATGAGGTAGAAGAAGAAGTTGACTGACGCGAAAGTCAAATTCAAATACAAGACTTATTTTATTATATTATGTTTCTGTTATATTATCACAAATGGCATTTGGATCAGTTGGTAATGAGGCGCAGGCATGAAGCAAAGGGCAGGGGTTCGAACCTTGGCTTCAGTTCTTTTTTGTTTCTCTTTCCAGATATTAAGCTATTATAATATATTATGCATTATTGGGAAGTTGTATACAGGTTCGCTCATCTAGCTGGAATGGTCATGTACTTGTGTGTTTGTGTGTAAGGTCCTGGGTTCGAATCCCCCAGGCCTTTTGCTTTTTTTCATTATTTTCCTGATTGTTAGTTTGAAGGAACAAAACCAAATGGGACTCATCCTTCTTGCATCATGTGCAGCGCAGCCCAGTGGTTATGCTTCTCATCATCCAGGTAAAGGACCTGGGTTCAAATCCCAGGTCCTGTTTTTTTTTTTTTGATTTTATTTTCTTTTAATTTTATTTTCTTATATTATTCATTATATATTTTCATAAATAAATCTTAATAAATTTCTAAATAACATATATATATTATTTTCTCAAAATCAAAGTTAATATGTTCATGTTTTTCTTTATATTTTTTTTATGTATATGTATGTTTATTTAATTAATAGATTATTATTGTAAATTAAGCCTTAATATTTTTTGAATATACATTAAACCCTAATTATAAAATAAACCCTAATATATTATTTTCTAAACAATTAAAAAAACCTAATTTTATCTTATGATTTAAATTTCTAATTTTTGTAAATATAATTATTATGTACATATTTTATTTAATATAAGTAATTTTTTGTAAATACAATTATAATCAATTTTTTTTATAATGTGTAATTATTTCTATAATTTGTTTATAATCTAAATTATATATATAAATAATTTTTAGGAATAATTGAATCTATGCTAATTTAATCTTGTAATTATAATATGTTTAAAAATAATTTAATAATTTGTATATAATTCAAAATGTTATAATAATTACTTAATTGTTCACTTTTCTAATTTTAAATAATTGTTTATATTGAAATCTAATCCTTAATTATTATATTTTAATTATTATTATTATTACTAATCATGTTTATTACTAATCCATTTATTTTTTAATTATGCTTATTATTATTATTTCACTAACCCCATTTATTTTTAATTATTATTACTAACCCAATTAAATTGCTTATTTATTTTACTTATTATTTATATTTTGCTTATTTATTTATTTATTTATTTTTGCTTTATTTAAATTGCTTTATTATTATGTAATTGCTCCTGGATGTAATTTTCTTAAATATTTAAATTATTTATTTTTATGTTATGGTTAGTAAAAATAGGGAGTGTAACATGTATGATATTTAAAATTGAATTTAGATCATTTAAATTATAAGATAAATATAAAATTAAACACTCACACACGTAAGTCGATCTTTGATCGCTATCTCACTTTCTAGGGTTGCCTCTCAATGTTGCCTAATCATAAGGTCAAGTGGGGTGTATAAAGCAAAGTCCCTTAAAAGAAAAGTCATCTAGTCCCTTCATAATCAAAGATCAAGTCCCTTAATGGTTGCCTTTCATAATGATCTTGTCCCTTTCGAATAATGATGACAGTCCCTCCAAAATGCTTAATACACCCTACAGTTGCCTTCGTTAAACAGATGTCCCTTCATATGTCCCTCACATCCAAGGTAATGACTACCTATTCCTTAATAATAGGGATAGTCTTACCATTTAAAGGATTCAAGAACAGGAAGACTTAAAACTTTAGGGTAGGTTCCTCATAGTTACTTGCTCACTACTTAAAAATTTCTCAAACACTTCACAAATTTCAAACAATTTTCAAACACAAGTTCTTTACGCATCCGTACATGGATCATTATTAAACTCTTATGAAAATTTTATTCACACACTTCACCTTTTCAAAAACAATTTAAAGTGAGCTAAGTAACTAAGAGCCCATGGATAACCATGGATGTAAAGGGTGCTAACACCTTCCCTTTACATAACCTACCCCCCGGACCCAAAAATCTTTTAAAAGGTCTTTCCTGTTCTTTTATGCCTTTCCTTTGGATAAAATAAAAGTCGGTGGCGACTCTTGCTATCCGCAACATAACTAAAGTCAGTTCTCCCACCGTGTTACACTTGCTTGGTGCTTTTCTCCTCAAACCACATGCTTACATACAATACGAGGAGAAGGAGGCAACCAACACTGCCAGTGATACGAGGCATCGTGAGGATGCCAAACCCTAAAAAACTGAAGACCCCTCGACATCTCGTCGGGGACGTGGAAAAAGAAAGAAAGATCGCTCCCGTGAACCGCGGGAGCACAAGGCCCATCTGTGAGGTTCCACGACTACACATCCCTCACTGTGTTGAGGGAGAAGATCTTGTGTGAGTGTGCTAATTTCGAATTCCGCCAGGTCAGCGTCATGTTTCCCAAGTAGTTACCGACCAAGCCAAATACAGATAAGACGAAGCACTGCAGATTTCACAAATCCCATGGGCATAATACTGACGACTGCATCCATCAAAAGGATGACATCGAAATAATCATCCGGGATGGCCACCTGAAGTAGTTAACTAAGGGGAAAGAGGCTCCTCGACAGGAGGTGCAAGAAACTCGACAGGTCGAGGAGACTTAGCCTTCATCCACGGACACCAACCTCCCAGTTGCCCTCAACATCACACAGCCAGAGGAATTCTATGTCCCCGAACCGTACACTGGTCCCGCTTATTTCGTTGCCTACAACCCGTGGGAGTTCTTCCCCTCAGCTATGGTGAATTCAGGAGGCGAACACAAAAAAGTCACCATGGGATAAGTGAAGCGACGTTCCGACCAGATAATCAAAACCAACTCCAACAAACATTCCACTCTTGTTCCTCCCCGCGGAGGATAACCACCCATCTCTTCGATACCTTGAAGCTTAACGAGACACATCTGACACCCTATGTATGATTTGATCTCTAGGGGTTCAATGGGACAATGTACAAGCCCTGGGGTTATGTCGACTAGATAGTAACTTTCGGAGCAGTGGAGACTGCTCGGGTAATCAAGGTACAGTTCCTCGTAACAGACTTCCAATCATTATACCAATGCATCTTGGGTCTCCCGACCCTTCCTGAGATCATAGTTGTACCATCCATGGTACATCTGAAGAGGAAGTATTACACTTCATCCGGGAAGGTAGCAACTCTCCACGAGTACATCGAAGCTGCTCGCCGATGCTTTGAAGCTGCATCTAAGGGACTCAATGCCATAGCCGCCAAGCCAAATCCAACTACCAAGATTGCTCTCCCTTGTAGTTCTGAGGAACCAAAGCCACTCCCTCGGGTCGATTCAATCGACCTCGATAACAGGTTTGCCGAGGAAGAGAATGAGGCACAACTACAACAAAAAATTATGCGTCTACACATCCGGTGCCTGACGGTGATTTCGAGCTGGTTGTACTAGGTGAAGATCCTGCCAGAGGGGTGAAGATTGGAGTCAACCTCCCCAACCTCGCGAGGAATCAGCTAGAGGCGTGCCTCAAGGAAAATGCTGATCTTTTCGCATTGAGCGCATCTGAGATGTCGGGGTTGGATCCAAAAACTGTGCCATCATTTGAACATCTATACCTCTGTCTGAGTTGTGGCACAACGCAGGAGGAAACAGTCCCCGAAAAAAGATAGAAGCTAACGAGCAGGCAATTAAAGACCTCCTAGAGACATAATTTGTAACCAAGGCCAGGAATACCACCTGGCTCTCAAACGTTGTATTAGTTAAAAAGATCAATGAAAAATGGTGTTGGTGCATTGACTACACTGATCTCAATTGGGTTTTCCCGAAAGACGCTTACTTGTTACCTAACATTGATAAATTGGTAGATAACTCTGCGGGTTTTAAATAAATTCCGTTCCTCGACGCCTACTCACGGTATAATCAAATACCCATGGTTGTGACCGACAAGAAATACACTGCCTTCATGACCGAATTAGGCAACTATTACTACAACGTAATGCCCTTTGACTATAAAAACGCAGGCGTAACCTGTAACACCCCGATTTCATAATTTATTTAATAAAATAATTATTATTAATATGGGTAGTATTTTTGAAATTGTAAGTAAGGAATTGTTTTATTTAAATAATAATATGATAATAATGTGGTATTATTTGAATATTGTTATTAAATAAATAAAATAATAAAAGTTGGAGGTCTAAGGGGCAAGGTAGTAAATTGTATTGTTTTATGAGAAGAGAACAACAATCCATTTTCTCACATCATGTTTTTTGAAAAAGAAGGATTTGGCTCTGGAGAAAGAGGAAATGAGAGAGAAGTGCAAGAACCCTAGATCCCAAAGATCAAGATTTGCAAGGAATCCATTGAATTCAAGGTAAGGGGGGAGAAAGGGATTCTATATAGGTGACCTAACATAAAAGGTTAGTTGAGAGTTCCTTACTCTCTTAGGGATTGTGTGATTTTGGTCTATTTTGATGAAATTGTGATATGGGTATGAAATTACATTGTTGTTTGTTATGTTTGGAGTATTTGTTGTTTGAATTGTATGATATGATTGGTATAAAATCTGTCATATGAATATTATTGTTGATGATGCAAATTGAGATGATTGAGTAAAACCTATAATTCTCTAAATTGATTAGTAATAATAGGTTGGAAAGATAATGTGGTGTTAAAGGTCTTAAACTCAGTGTAAGAATAACATTAGGGCTGTTTTGGGTGATAAAAGTGCAACATAAGTGATAGAATTCGAATTGGTATGAGATTGGGAAAGAAATTGAGTTTTTGGAAAAATATGATTTTTGGGCGCAAGGCCTTATATAAGACTGGAGGAACCTGCTCATCCACATGCTTGATCATAGTAAAGCCGGAGGAAAACTTCATCAAAATATCATAACTAGATTGGTCCTCGACAATCAGGTCAGAGGCAATGACCAGGTATTCACCTGTGTCGCGCAGGAAGTGGTCACTCGACCATAAAAAATGAAACTTCAGCATAAGGCGTGGAACCTCTATGCCCTGATCGTCAAGTAGGACCCTTCCTTCGTCGTCGGTGTCTACCCCCTAGAATTTCACAGAGTCATGAGCATGATCTGAGATCAGTTCTACCAAATAGTACTTATCCTTAAAATCTCTGATCGACTCGGAATAAGCTTTGCAAATATTTATCTTCTATTTGAGGGAAACCCAACCATATCTCCCTTGAACGACCTATCTCTGAAGGTGAAAATGTGAAAAAACAGAGGGAGAGTCGCCCCAATCTTCAGATACCTGCAAGTCAGCTCGAAACCTCTCATAAATGCAAACGAGTTTGGGTGAAGCTGCAAGGGTGGAAGCTCTAGATAAAAAAACACGGAGATCTGAAATTCCGAAAAATGGGAGCCTGAACCTGAGCTTCTTAAAGAAGAAGTTGTACATAGGAAATCTATTGGGGCCATAGGGCGAGCAGATGCGTCCCCCTTCGTCGGGTTACTTAAAACACCAATCTTCAGGGTCCTCGATCACTGGAGCAGGTCCCTCTAGGGGCTCAACGTATATCGATTGAATACTTAGGGGCGCCTCAGCAGCCCATGCCTCAACGGGGATGTTCTGCTCATCATCATTCTCCCTTGGATTATTGTCTTTAGTGCGATCAGAAGTGGTTTCCTTGGAATCACTCAAGGAAGAGGCACACTCCTCCGACCGTCTCCTCGAATCGACTCGGGGATAAAGCCATGTCATCGGATAGCTCCTCCACAACCATATGGATAGGTCCTTCTACAAACATCTTAACACCTAAAAAGCAGCGAAAGTAAACATGAATTCGATGAGTTAAATCAAATCCACTACCAATCAAGTGAAAGGGCGTGCAAAGGAACAAGGACGTTGTCCTCGACCTAAGCCCTTATTCAAGGTGATATCTATATTTATATCCACGGAATAATATCCATGTGCTCAAACAAGGAGAGAAATTTGTAAACGAAAAACTCTCAACTCGCACAAAACGTAACTTCCTCTCTACAGAAGCCCAGAACTCCGGTTGAAGCTCAATCGGAGTCGCCGTGATAAACTGCGATAAACGCCGCTAAAATCCCTAATTGTCGCAACAATGAAGAACACTATGAAACAACCACTGTGCGGAGACAGGGATACCGTATCAAAAACCCTAACAACATGAGTTATGAGTCATATTAACCTTAATATCTATCCTAACCACATGCATCTATATCCAGCAAAAATCAGAAGTCTTCCTACGATAAGAGAATTAAGAAACTTACAAGTTTTTAGGAGATAAAGTTGTGATCGGTTGGCTGTCCTCGGTAACGGCGGCGACAGACGATGGTTTACAGCGGAGTTCGGGGACTTAGCCTTGTCGAGCAGAAAAAACGATGAACGAAAAGTATAAAATTGAACTCAAACGGCCTATTTATAACCTCCTTCAGCACGTGCATGAACAAGTGTATCTTGAAGCCTATGAATGGTGCACTCATTGCTTAGGGACGGTCGTAGGCTAACCATCATTATGCATTAAATGCGCACGCTTCCCAAGGAGATGGCGTGGCATGACTTCCTGTTGCACCCCAAAATTTGCCCTCCCCTAGTCAAGGCAATGTGTCCCAAGGATCCTCTCAAGGTTCATAAGGTTCACAAGGTATCCCAAGAGGTTCACAAGGTTCACAATTAGTCAGAAAGCTTGAAAGTTCCCTCAGACAAAGCCTCCTCCTAAGCAATGCACCCTAAACTAGGGTTTTGGATTTCATCAGGCTAAATGGACTTCCAAGGCCTCAAGTGAACTTCATAACATCTCACATGTCTTCAAGAATCCTTATGTCAAGTTTCAAGGCTTTCCCAAAAGGTTTGCTCAGTCAGATGATCAGATATGCAAAAATCAATCAAAGTGGTTAAAAATTCAAACTGAGGTCAACTGTGGTCAAACCAAAGTCAAACTTCATGATTTTTTTTCCAAAATCAAGTTTATGAAGTAAAATTCATCATTTGATCAAGGGTTGATCATGATTCATCAAGTAGATTTCAGATCATCAAGAATCAGGAGTTTCTAAATTAGGGTTTTCAAAGGAAAAGTCAACTGAACTTTGACCAGCCATAACTTTCACATGCTTCATCAAAAAATTCTCATCCAAAGCTCATTTTGAATTCTCTACAACTTTATATCTCACAAGCCAAGCCTAAAAATGCTTCATTTGAAAGGTATGAGCCAAAACATTACAAGTCATTTCAAAAGTCAACAAAAAGTCAACATCTTCCAAAGGGCATAACTTGAAAATGGTAAAGGATATGGACATGAGACCAAAAGAGTTTGTTAGAGGACTCTCTAAGCTTTCTAAAAAGTCCAAGAAAACCTTCATATCCTTAAAATTGATGGAGATGTGCCTTGTTAAAGTTGGGAAAATTTTGAGGAGTGTATGAAGCAAATGAGGTCTCAAATCCAAATATTTCCAAATGGGCCCACCAAATTCCAACCCAAACTCAAAGATGACATCATGCACGACCCAATTCAACCAATTTCTGATTTTTATATTTTTATTATTATTTATTTGGATTTTATTCATTAAAATTCATTTTAAATCTAAATAAAATATGAAAATAAAAATATTTGATTTGATTCTTCTTCTAGAAGCTCTTAAATGACATTCAAGGTGATTGGATATCATCAAATTTCGTGCTAAGGCTATTTGGTAAGATATGATGTGATTTTTGGACAAATTATGAAAGATATTTCTTCACCTTCAAGCAACCCATACAACTCCAACCAAGGCCCAAATTTTTAACCTAATTACATTACTATATAACCACAACAACATCACAAGACAAAAAAAAGGATGGAGAGCAAGAGGATGATATTCATACTTTAATCATACTGAATCCTTGAGGTTTCCTGAACCTATTCCAATCATCCTCATCATCAAATTCATGCCAAATCATACAAACCAAATTCATATTCTTGTTTTTCTTTTGATTTTTTTCAATTTCAATGATTTACGCATGATTAATTGATTTTGATTACATAATATGTTTGTTTGATTGTGTAGATGGTTTTTGGATAGTTGGATTTAAGTTTCGATGCAGGAATCATAGGGCACCATGGAGAACTAAACTACTGGTTAATCTGCTGTAATCTATTTTCGTCGATACTTCGAAGGCTGCAGTAGTGATAAGCATTACAGGCTGACAGGTAAGTCAGGTAAGTACTACTGTTTCGATTTACTCCGAATTTTTTCCAGAAGTTCATAAAAAAATCGTCAAACAATACTCTTTTAGAACAAAATTCTAAAAGATTTCGACCCTCAAAATCGCAAATTCCTTTTTTTTCTATTTTATTTGATTTATTTTCTATTTTTATATTCTCTAAAAAATCTTTAAAAAAATTGTGCGTTCTTTATTTGATTTTATTAGATTTTTAGCATCGTTTTAATATTTTTTAGATTTTATTTTAATCGCTTTTCTTATTTTTCATTATTTTAAAATCTGCAGCGATTTTATTTGATCCTGTTTATTTCTTTTTTTATTCTTCCAATAGTATATACCAAAAATATGCAGGTGGGAGGAAGAAGATGGTGTGTGGCATGCGCTGATTGGCCTAGTGACAAAGACCTAAGGTTGAAAGTCTGAGGGTGTGGGTTCAACACTCATTCCCAACATTTTGGCAAAGAAACGTGGCGTAGCGTAGTGGCTGAAGGTTTTTGTTGGCAAAGGCAAAGTCAGGGGTTCAACACCAACCCCCAATATTTTGGGTATCTCTAACTTTATTTTTCCATTTTTCATCAAATTACGTATTTTCTTTGAATTTCCTTATTATTATTATTAAACTAATTTCTAAAAGATAAAACAAAATCTTTTTTTTTAAAACTTATATGTTTTATTATAAACCTTAATTTTTTTCATAAACCTTAATTTCTTCCCTAAACCTTAATTTTAAACCTAAGTCTTAATTTTTTTCATAAACCTTAAACTCTAAAAATTTAGCCCTAATCTTTATCTTAAAACCCATATTTTGCCCTAATTTTTATCCTAAAATTTTTCCTAAACCTTAAATTTTTTTTAAACCTTAAAATTTTTCTCAAACCCTAACCCTAATTGTTTTCTTAACCTAGTTTGCAAACTTTTTTTTCCTCTAATTTATTCACTCATTTTTATGTTATTCATTCATTGTTTGCCTGATTATGTAACTGCTTCGCCTTTGTAATAACTGATTTTTTTTATTATTTTCCGCCATTATTATTATTATGTAACTGCCCCTAAGCCATGTAATAGTGTAGGAATTTTATTTTCTGCCTTTTAATTTCTGCCATTTATTTTTCATATTAACTGCGTGGTAAGTAAATAGGGTGTGAAAACTATTTGTAATTAAAATTAATTTAGATAATTAACCTTAAAAGAAATATTTGAAAATAAACACTCACACACGTAAGTCGATCTTTGATCGCCATCTTGCACTTCCTAGGGTATTCCTCTTGGCTGCCTTAAAATAAAATGGTCAAGTCCCTCGAATATAGGGGTGTCTTAAGCAAAGTCCCTTCACTTATAAAATCATCAAGTCCCTATAAATTTAAAAAATCAAGTCCCTTCGAGGTTGCCTACGGAATAATGATCTTGTCCCTTCGAATAAATGATGATAGTCCCTACGAATTGCTAAAGACATCCCTTAAGTTGCCTTCATTGACCATACGATGACCCTACGTTTGTCCCTTTAACACATCCAATGTAATGACTATTTATTCCTTAATAATAGGGATAGTCTTACCATTGGAAGAAAACACGAGAACATGAAAGACTTAATCTAGGGTAGGTACCTCTTAGTTGCTTTCTCACATTTCAAAATACTTTTTACACCTCACTTTCAAAATATTTTCAAAACAAGGCTTTGTATACATCCATACGAGGATCATTACAAAGTACTTAGAAAATTTCTAATCACACACTACACTCTTCAAAAACAATTTAAGTGAGCTAAGTAACTAAGAGCACATGGATAACCATGGATATAAAGGGTGCTAACACCTTCCCTTTATATAACCTACCCCCCGAACCCAAGTCTTTTAAAATAGGTCTTTCATGTTCTTTTATGTCCTTTCCACTTGGATAAAATAAAAGTCGGTGGCGACTCTTACTATCTGCAACATGACTAAAAGTCAGTTCTTCCACCGTGTTACACTTCCCAGCATACCTTTTAATATTAAGATCCCCGTCTGTCAACCACATTTCAACACCCAGGTGGAATTGAGCTCTCTCCTGTCGAGCTGATGACAAATTTTTTTTACAAGTCTTAGTTTCACCTTGTACATTGTTGGTCACCCTTAAGTCACCACTTATGCGACCAGAAGCAACGACTTGGGGGATCTTGTTCAGGACCTATTGGCTTTATGCCCCTCATCCGAGGACGAATTGTCGACCACGGTCACCCGTGGTCGTTTTCCTCTACTCCTTCTAGAATTCTGCCTGACATCCGGGGAAGTCGCCCAGATCCGACCAAGGAATGGCTCCTGCTCGGATTCCCCTCTGTTCGACATGGAACTCATCCGACCACCTGTGCCCATTCCAATGGCTAATTTTGACAGTTACCTATTTTCGGGGGATCCGCGATCCAGACCCAAAATAGGGACCAATAACCAAGCGCCGAAGGCTCTTTATAAACCCTCTCACTTGAGAGGGTCAGGTATCAAATTTTCACTACCTTAACTTTTTTACTCGTACTTGCTCATTCTTCTTCCCGGTCTTACTTTGATATTGGAGTGCCTTGCAGGTACACCCCCATCTCTCCTCGATGATCTAACATCATCATCATCATCTACATCAATGTCTGTGACCCACTACAGAGTCTGATCGTGCATGAACGATCAAATATTATGACCAATCTCTTGGTTCATAATTTTTTTTCCAATCACAATCTCCTTATGTCTTAAGTGAATTCATAATCAAAGAAGATTTTCTCTGATCTTAATTCTCACAATCACAATCAAACAATACATTATATTTAGAATTAGGGATAAATATACAAATCCTTCTGCCATTAGGGCGTGATTTGGTTTTCCCCCTTTAAGATTTTTTTTAATTGAGACCCCCTTATAAAACTCAAAACCAGAATTTATCACCCCGTATTACCTCAATGCTAACTGGATGATGGGTGACTGAGTGATTGAATGCTGACTGTGTATATTCTTGATTTGAAGTTTACAAAATTTTAAAAGGTATATTCTTTATTTCATAAATTAAACTGAAGTTGATTTAGAAATTTTTTTAATTTGTTTTCTAAATTAAGTAAAAGTTGATTTAGAAATTTAAGATTATTTATATAGTATATATTCTTCTTTTTTTCTTCAGGTTTTCCATTTTCATTCTCTTCCTTCCAAATCTAGAAAAACCCTAAAAATCCAGATTTTGCAAAATCCTTTCTTGTTCTTCGTCCACTCAAGTCTGAGGGAACTCAAAAACCGTATTGGAAAAGGGTTTGGGAGGACTTTGGAGGGTGTAGATAAGTTATTCTCAATTATAATCTATGTTGTTAATACTCTAAAAATTAAAAATATATTAATGATAAACATTAAATTCTCATTCTCTACAAAAACACCATCTCAAAAATTGTGAAAAAGTTCTCTATTTCCCCCTCTAATTTAGGGATGAAAAGACAGACCCAAACCCGCGGGCCCCACCTGCACCCGAACCCGAGTCAACGGGTGAAAACCCGATTTGACTGGGTTCGGGTTCGCGTGCCACCCGATATTTCGGGTGTGGATTTAGGTAGTGTGAAACCCGCACCCAAAACTACACCCGTTTAGACTATAATTTTAATTTTAATTTTATACTTTAATTTTAATTTTAATTATATATTTAAATTTAAATTTAAATTGTAGATTGTAGAATATAATTTTAATTATAATGTTAAGATGTTGAAGACCTTAATTATAATTATAATTAGGGGTGTGCAAAATATCCGGTTGTGTGCAAAATTTTAATTGAAATCTTATTTTGTAAGCAACAATAGTAGTAAATATAACTTATAATCTTTCTTATAATTAACTAAGTAATATATATATATATATATATATATATATATATATATATATATATATATATATATATATATATATATATATATATATATATATATATATATATATATATATATATATATATATATATATATATATATATATACTTGAAAACTAATAAAAAAAATTGAAAAAAAAATAATTTTGTGTTTTTGTTACGGAAACCCGAACCCAACGGGTGTGGGTGCAGGTGTTATTTTGCCACCCGAATAATCTTTGGGTTTGGGTTCGGGTTCAAGTGTTGATTTCAGATGCGGGTTTGGGTAGTGTGAAACCCGCACCTGACCTGACCCGTTACCATCCCTACTCTAATTACCTTCTCATCCCCTCTAAACTCGCAAACAGAGCCTTAGGGGACAAACATTTTTCCCTGTGATTCCATGATTTTGAAGCATCACAATAAAACATATTCCCGCCACTAGTAGATTTAATTGTGCCTAGATATTCAGCCCAATCAACATCATTTGATATTTGGAGCTAAACAGATGAATCAACATTGAAGAGTAAGTGTTTTCCATATTTGGAGGTGCCAAGTAGGTCATGGTTGGTCTGGTGCATTTCTAAAAGGGGGAAATGCTGAAGGGTTTCACAAAATTGCAATCTTACTATGTGGACAACAAAAAGAATGTCTAGTCAAGCAATGTGTAGCAAAGTAGTCATTCTCGGATAGCGGCACAGAGCAAGGTTGAGTCTCAACTAAAAATTCGATTGAAAAACTTAAAATTACCCTTAAAACGTTGTAAATTTAAGGGGTAATTTTAGTTTTTTAGAGGAGGAGAGGATAGCGGAACAAAAACCACTCTGCTTTGCTATCCAGCTAGCTGAAGCTCTTCCCATAACGATCATCCTCCGCTCCGCTATAGAGGGATAACGCCACTATTGACTCTGATGTGTAAACATATAGGATTACCACCTAGAATATAAAGTACAAAGTTTCACACAATAGAGAATCATACACACAATAGACATCTTGGAAACAAGTACAAAGTTTCACTTGTTGATAGAGCACTGGCCGTGGACATGATTTAAGCAGTGGGGTTGAAGTTGTGAATTATGCTTCCGAGTTGGCAATTTAGTTAGGCCAGAGAATGTGATTATAAGGAGATGAGCAGTGGGAGAGGAGCTTAGTCATAAAGTCTCTCTCAAAGAAACAGAGGCTTTGGTTTTCTCTTGCAAGGGCTTTAAGTTGTACATCATGTTTTTATTATAACCTATGACTATATTGTCATACATGGACTAAAACATGGCAAAATGAAACCGCCATTCACCTGCAATAGACGAATGTAGTCCATCATATTAATGTTGTTGTGTAACAACATGCATTGTAAGTATCTACAGGGTCACATGTGGATTATCGACAAGTGTAATTGGTGGTGTAATCTATAATCTATAATAATATAGAAAGTTACATGGTTGTGAACAATACCTTAATGGCCTTCTACTAATCATCGCCAACTCATTATTTAAGGGGTAATTTAAGTCCAAACAAAACAATCTGCAACTGGATCACATAATACTTACACCATAACTAATTGTTTTATGAAATATTACATGAAAGCGGGAAAAGTGTAACAGGATTTGCACATTGTAACAGGATGTATTACTCACCCTAACCAAATACTGCTGCGTCACAACTCCCCAGCCTGCCTCGTTTCTGAAAATTCCAGCTTCCTATGTTATCAGTCACTATTCATGGCACTTCATCATTTATTACATACACGAGCTATTCTACCAGGCCATTTTAAATACAAGCATGTAAAAGTGGTGTCCAAATTCACGGGCTAATAGAACAAAATTTCTCTTCATTCTCCATTGATTGTTGACGAAACAAAATGGAACAACAAGGAAGAGTATATAAGAGAGTTGATTGAAGAAGTCAAAAACATTCATGGCTATCAGGACCTTTAGTTTCACTTACGCTTTTGAGTTTTGGTCTCAATAATATTTCAGTTATGTTTTTCAGTCATCTTGGTGAGTTAGCTCTTTCTGGTGCTTCCGTGGCTACTTCTTTTGCTTCTGTCATGGCTTCAGTTTTTTGGTTAGTTTTTCTCTCCTTTTCCATTCTTACGACATTTCAGCACTTTCCTTTATGTTGGTTTATGGTGTACAAGTCTGGACTAGGTAGCAGTGGGGTTGCCATAGCCAACTCTATTTCCTATTGGATCAATGTTTCGCTACCAACTGCTACTCTTGATGGACCTGCAGTACCTGTAGGAGCTTTTAGTAGTGCACTTAGTCGATTACAATCAAACAAACCTCTTTGAGTCCTGAAGTCCAGTAATTCTTCAACAGCCAGAGTATTACTTTTGAAATGCTTTATGACATTTCAATTGGACAATATTATAATACTATTATTATTCATTATGTTAGATTGTTGAATATTGGGATGTTATTATGTATATGCTTTAAGTTATTTATTTGTTTTGTTATGTATTTTTTTCTCTTCTAATAGGTGCTTGGGATTGGAGTAGAGCAGGTGGGGGTTTAGGTGTTGTTGTTTAGTATTTCCGTGCATTAGCTGTTTGATCTTGTGGTTTTTACAGATTTTTTGTTGCTTGAATATTGGACATGTGAATTGCCTGGCATAGCTTATGCCATTTGATTGTTAATATAATTTTGTATAATTTGAATTTTAGAACAATTATTTTATGTATTTGGATTATCATCTTAAATTAATAATCGCCTTTTTTTGTCTAAATGGCCTATCGGCAAAAAGGTGATGGAGCTGATTTTTACACTAATGTCTGAACGTGCCAAACTCTTCCCTAATGAAATTTTCGAGGACCAAATTTTCACTATTTTTGTGTGTTTGTTTCCAATGATTGTTTATTTTGTTTGAAGGAAGGTGATGAAGAGAAGTTGTAGAAGTTGGTGAGGCTATTGTGGTGTTTTCCTCTCACGATGCCGGTTTTTCATGCTGCTAGCAGTTGCTTGGGCTTTTACTTTTGGTTGGTAATCTTTTTGCATATACTCTTATTTCATTTGCACAATACTCTTATTCATTCCATTTGTATTAGAAGTTTTGCTTGAATAAACTGTCTGTCCTCATTGGATGGTTCTATTGGGGGTGCATGCATTTATTTGTTATTCTGAAGATTTTACCTTTGATTTCTTCAACACATATCTTACCTTATTGGATGGTTTTTACCTTATTCACAGGTTCGGGATTACAATCATGTTGTTGATTTAGCAGATGGGCACATTGCTGCATTGCTTAAACTTGAAGAAGCTGATATAGTTATTATTCCAAACTTATCATTATCTTTTCTCCTAATATTTAACATGTGTTGTTATTGCGAAGTTTTGAGGCAGTGTTAAAGTGATATATTTCAAGTATTGAAACTTGATGTCTTTAATATTCATGGTGTGTGTACAGGTTGTGAAATATTTTCTCAATCTGATGTGGCAGGGCAAAATATGGAGTTGATGAATGTGTTGTGATCAATGGAATTGGTCTATAAAAAACCCTAACGGCTATTTATCTCCACATGCCACCGATTAACCTTGATAGTTACTAAATATACCATAGAAGTTATTTATTATCTTTGGGTTCTTTTCTGAATTCTTGCACACCAATCACCATAGGTCATGTGAGTTTAGTTTTTAGTTTTTTTTTTCTTCTGAAGCTCTTTGTCTTATAGTTATATAAATGAGACAAGTACTTGTACGAGCATTGCCTCACATGGTTTTGGAAGTTTCAATGAAGATTAAGAAAGAGTGTGAAACGCTTTGAGATTAAGAAAATTGGAAAGTCTAAAACATTGGAAATAATATTAATTTATCAATCATATTATTGTTCCAAATAATGAAAAATATTAATATAAATATCATTTGATATAATATTATTTGTGTATTTACTTACGAACAAAAATACATTGATGATTCAAATATTTTTATACGAGAAATAATACATTGTTGATTATTTTATTTATATCTATGGGAAAAAATATTATTCTACGAGAACAACTTTAATTGTACCAAATATTGAATAATATTAATTTATCAATCATATTATTGTTCCAAATATTGAATGCTATTAATTTATCACTCATATTATTGATCCAAATATTGAATAATATTAATATGGATAAAATTTTGCTTTAGTAAATTTTGTATATTTACTTACGGGCAAAAATACACTGTTGATTCAAATATTTTTATATGGGAAAAATTACATTCTTGATTAATAATATTCATTATGTTTTTTCTCCTTTTCAAATAGCATGTCTTATATTTACTTTATCAATACTTTGATTTTCAACCATCACCTAACTGGATTTTTATTTCAATGCAGTTAATTTTTCTGAAATGTTTTATAATAATTAACTAAATATATATGTTATAAATCACAATTTTTTTTATTTTCTTAATTTATTTATTTGATACTTCAATAATTTCTCTTTTACACACAATGCGCGTTTAAAACAAGTACCCGTGCATCGCACGAGTCTCCCACTGGTTGTTATTATCTTATAAACTCTAGATTTATTACTATTTGACATATTATTATTGATTTTGAATTTATGAGAATGATAAGATTCATTTAGATGGTTTCATACCCTTCTTAAATACGTACAAATTTATAACGATTGTCGAAAACACAACTTAAAAATAAGTAGGCTAATATTAACTTGTCTCATCGAGGATAAATATTTTTACAGGTATTTTAAAATTGTAATAAATATAATAAAAAATTAAAAGATGGTGAAAAATATACTTAAATTTGAGAAATCTTATGCATGTTTATAGTTCGGAGTACGTTTAAGAACTTAAGTATTTAACCATTGGTTCTTTATGATATGCCATGACCATGATATTTATTTTGCTGAGTTAATCTCAACAGATCATGTGTTAGAAGTTGATACATGTTAAAAAATCATTCTTCGTCGATTTATATTCAGTCGAATTTAAGTCTTTGTGTTGCATGTGTTGAAAAGATTATTTATTTCCATTACTCGTATAAATAATAAGTATGATGAGGCTCGTCGTACTACACAAACATTTCTTGCAAGTTATCTTCTACATTAATTTTACCATTATCGTTGAATCCCTCTGTATTTCTTTTTCAAGAATTTTGACTTTATGTTGATTCATGATTAGAGTCGTCTTAAGTTTTTAGAGGCTATGTGTATGTTAGTCACAATTTAACAAGGGCAACACAAATATAAATCCTATTTAATTACAACTTAACCTGACAAGTATTTTTTGAGGTCCTGTTTAACTATAGTTTAACCTTGAAAGCTTTGTGGCACTATGCGGTAGCTAGCCTTGCACGCCCTAAAAGACGGCCCTGCTCATGATCCTTTTTTATAAGACTAAAAGTTTCCCCATAATAGTAAGAAATATTGGTTTACAATGAAACTCACATTTTTATTGTTTTATACTGTTATTTATAAAGAAATACAAGGATTTATCCCATTTAGTTGGTAGTGGCAACACTTTTAGTGGGCAATGGCGAGCCACAACAAACTCAAGAAAAGGGGAAATAATTTCAACACCAAAACTACCTTGTATTCAATAAGCACTACTACAAAAATAGACGTTTCATAACACTCATTTTACTACGTCCTTCCTGTTAACCGTTGTAATAACTCTTTTTTGGGCATTTTTTATATATTTACTAAAAGACATTTCAACTACGGTCATAGGTACCAACCATAGAGAAATGTACCTAGAGTGAAAGCGTTCGAATCCCAACACCAATAATTTTCCATTTATCATGACAAAATGGGTTTGACCTTGTATATCACTACGATTTTATTAATCAACCATGGTGTATGGTGCAATCATTTCATCACAGTTTGTATTATCAATCATTATGAAATGTGTTACTTACTTATATTTAAGTGAAATTATATTTCGCTTCAGTATATTACACACACGCACACACACACACATACTTTATCTCTCCCCCTCTCTCTCACACACACACTCACTCTCAAAATAAATCCTAACATCTATTTCACTCGTCTCTCTCAAAACAAAACCCTAACATCTCTGTCATTCGATTCTCTCAAATAGAAACCCTAAAATTATGTAGTGAACTCATCTTCTTTGAAGGGTTACCTTTATTGCATCAAATTTTAGAAAATGGCTACCTTACATGTTTCTCTTCACAATAATTTATGTTTCAAAATCTATTTATGTATTATTGTTTATGTTTCAATAACTTGTTTCAAAATGTTTGAATTTTCCGTTTGTTTTGACTTGTAGGTATGGATGCTTGTTTCAATAACAAGGATGAAGTTAAACTGAGTGCTTCAAACTTATGTGAAATATCCTGAGTGACATCCATTCAAAATTAGAACAAGTTTGTAGCTATTACTTCAACTTCATCCTTCTTTCATTGTGGATGCCATTATGGGACAAACACGTTTCAGAAACATTCTTTGAGTTGATATGTTGTTGTTTTTATTAATAAAATATATATGTTGTTTGTAGTTTATGTTATGTGTTAATGATTTTGAAGGTGAGAAAAATACAAAAGAATGGGGATTGAATTGTATTTTCCGTTTTCTTTAACTTTGCATTTGATCAAAGTTCAGAATCTAAACTAGTGTTCAAATTCTGGTTATACGTTGCATAAGATGTTAACAGAAGAAAATAAATAAAACATAACATATAGAAATTTATCCTGGTTCCTCCAAAATGAGAGTAGTCCAATTCCCTTGCATCACTAGAGATTATCATTATAATCAAATCAAGATTACAATCACTTATGCATTCAAGCATAAAACTTTTACATTGCACAGACCTTCAGCCCGAGACTTCTTGCTTAAATCTATAAGGCTCAATACTTTATGCTCAAGCACCTCAGACTCAAAACATCCTTGCTTAGACCAGCAACCTAAGACTTTCCTGCTCAGGCCCCGTAGACCTGAGACTTCCTTCTTAAGCCCCTCGGGCTCAAGACTTCTGCTAAGGTTCCATGAATCCAAGACTTACCTGCTTAGACCCTTGGTCAAAGACTTCCTTGCTTAGGTTCCACGAACCCAAAACTTATGCTTAAACCCCCCAGGTTCAAGAGTTATGCTCAACCAATCCACATGATTAAGACTTTCAAAATGGTGCCTCTGTATTGACTACATCGATCTCAATCGGGCTTGCCCGAATGATTCTTATCCTTTTCCCAACATAAATTAATCGATAGTTTTGCAGGTTTCAAACTCTTGTCCTTCATGGACACTTATTTAGGGTACCATCAAATACCCATGACCGAAAAAGGTAACATACAAACCGCCTTCATGACCCCGACGGAAAACTACTACAACAATGTAATGCCCTTTGGGGTGAAGAACACGGGAGCCACATATCAACACACGGTGAATAAGGTCTTTCAATCACAAATTCGAGACATGCTCGAAGTTTACATGGACGACATGATCTTCAAGTCCACCAAGGAGTCCGATCACACATCCCATCTCAAAAAGTCTTCGACCAGGCGAGGAAGTGCAAAATGCACTTCAACCCCGAGAAATGCACCTTTGGTGTAAGGGCGGAGAAGTTCCTCGGTTTCTATCTTACAGAAAGAGGAATCAAGGCAATCTCGACAAGTGTCGCACTTTCTTGGAATTTCCTATGCCTAACTCGAAGAAGTCAATTCAGTCCCTAAATGACATGCTCATCTTGTTATCACGCTTTGTGGAAAAATCTGCCCAACACGCCTCACCCTTCTGCAAATTGCTCTGCAAGGAAGCAATGTTCGAATGGACGGATGAATGTGAGCAGGCCCTGTAACACCTCAAACAAGCATTATCAGAGCCTCCGGTCTTATCCAGACCAACAGCCGGGGAGGTCCTCTATTTGTATCTTTATGTTAATACCGAGGCCATTAGCGCAACTCCCATTAGAGAAAATCTAGAAGGGCAGAAGCCCATGTATTTTATGCGTAAAGCACTGCAAGAGCCAGAGCTCAGATACTAACAAATAGAGAAGGTCACCCTCGCTCTCGTAAACGCATCCAGGAGACTAAAGCATT
Source organism: Lathyrus aphaca (assembly GCA_963966055.1). Lineage (NCBI taxonomy): Eukaryota > Viridiplantae > Streptophyta > Magnoliopsida > Fabales > Fabaceae > Lathyrus > Lathyrus aphaca. The sequence goes on along the minus strand of OZ014524.1, from coordinate 114,855,053 downwards.
ATTTCCTGGCACACCCCATGGTCGTACGAACTGACCAACCTATCAAGCAACTACTTGCCCGACCAGATATGGCTGGCAAAATACCGAGATGGTCACTAGAACTGTCTGAATTCTATATACACTATGAAAGCAGAAAAGCTCTAAAAGCCCAAGCCTTGACCGACTTTATGGTCGAAATGACCCCCACAGAGACTAAACCTGAATGCATGGATCATCTGCGTCGATGGAGCATCTGGTCCATTAGGCAGTAGAGTAGGGATCATCCTCGAAAACGAAGAAGGGCTCGTGGTTGAAGTATCATTGGTTCTCTCTTTCCCAACGTCTAATAACCAGGCTGAATATGAAGCTTTCTTGGCAGGACTCCGCTTGGCCAAAGACATGGGCGCACAGAAGATTAAAATTTACATTGATTCCCAACTGGTAGCATTAAAGGTCAAATGGGAATACCAAGCTAAAATGATTATTTGGTCTAGTATCTGGAATTGGTACAATAGAAGTTGGCACAGTTCAAGTCCTGGGAAGTACAACACATTCCCCGCGAATGCAATTCTCGGGCGGAACTCTTGTTAAAATTGGCAAGCACACGAAGGAAAAGTGGAAACAAGTCCGTCATACAAGAATCACTTCCATACCCTAGCATCTAGAAATCTTCCGAAGTCATCAACGTCAACGTCATAGGTGACAATAAGTGTTGGATGACTCTAGTATACCACTACTTAACAATAGGCGAGTTGCCCGGATATAGCAAGAAAACTAGCACCACCAAACGTCGCGCATCTTCCTACGTCCTGATAGGCAACAAGTTATACCACCAAGGATTTTCCATCCCATTTCTTAAGTGTGTCGAGGAAGAAAGCCTGTCAGACATCATGCATGAAATACACTGAGGAATAAATGCACAACACCTGAGCGGTAGATCCTTAGCCTGAAAGGCTTTTAGGGCAGGCTACTACTGACTAGGGGTGTTCAAATCCAAACCAATCCAAATAAAAAACCGAAAATCGATCCAAAAAAATTGAAAACCGAAAAAACCGATTTGTTTTGGATGTATTTGGATGTCATTTTGTAAGAATCGATCGGTTCGGATCGGATTTCAGATTGATTTTCCAAAACCGATCCAAACCAAACCAAACCGCATGTATATATATTTTTTACTTATTTATATTTTATTAGTATATATGTTGTGTTAATTTAATATTAGATGATACTTATCTTTTAAAATACTATTTATTAGTTTGATTTAATCTATTTATTTTTATTTTTTTCATATTGTAATATTAATTTTTGATATAGTTTAATATATATTATATAAAACTTACTATTTATTAGTATTTTTAGAATATTAATAAAAGTTATAATGTATAATTTGGATATCCAAAAAATTGATCCAAATTAAACCGCATGAAATTGGATTGGATTGGATCAGGTCGGATTTTTTTAACCAATCATCCAAAAGCGATATAAACCGCAAATAAGTTTATCTTTGGATCAGATGATATTTTGCTTCAAAATCGATCCAAACCAAACCGCGAACACCCTTAATACTGACCAAACATGTAGAACAACGCTAAAAAGCACGTGAAGAAGTGCGACAAATTCCAAAGTCACGAGGAGATGCACCTCGCGCCCTCAGACGCACTCAAAACAATGTCATCGCCATGGTCATTCGCTTAGTGGGGCATGGACATCCTTGGACCCTTCACATTAGGTTCATTTCAAAACAAATACCTGATTGTAGTCGTTGATTATTCCACCAAATGGATATAAGCCGAGGCTTTGGCCAGAATCACTGCATTCAACATCTTGCAATTTTATAAGAGAAATATACTAGCCAGGTTCGGCGTACCTCAATCCCTGATCACAAACAACGGTACTCAATTCACAGGCAAGAATTTCCAAGACTTCATCACCAAGACAGGTACCAAACAACACCTTAAGTCAGTCGAGCATCCCCAGACGAACGGGAATGCTAAAGCCGCTAAAAGAGTCATTTTGTGAGGCTTTAGACGAAGACTGGGCGAGGCAAAGAAAAGATGGGCCGAGGAACCCCATAGTGTACTCTGGGCCTATCAGACAACTCCACATTTGACCACCGGGGAAACTCCATTCCAAATGACATATGGAACAAAAGTAGTCATCCCCGTAGAGATTATAGAACCTTCTAGACAGACAGAGTCTCCTCTGGAAGAAGAACTCAATGATGAAGCATTGAGGGAAGAGCTCGACTTAGTCAAGGAATTCCGCATAGGAGAAGCTCTCCGCGAAGAATCCCTAAAATAAAAGATCACACTGCGCTACGATGCCAAGATCATCAAAAAGGAATTCCAGGTAGGCAGTCTTGTCCTGTGCAAAAATCAAAAAGATTCACGCAAGAGCAAGCTCGCAGCTAATTGGGAGGGCCCATATCATGTCAAGTCAAAAACTGGCACAAGAGCCTACTACCTCGAAGAACTAAATGGAGAACCATTTGCTCGACCATGGAACGCTGAAAAGCTTAAACAATATTACAACTAAATCCAGCCAAAGCATGTAATAGTTGCCGACAGATTAACCTCGTTAACAGAGGGGAAACGCTCGACCACAGGATGTACCATGGTATAGGTACAACCCTTAAACACAATGTAAGTGAACTCTTGCCCAGTTAACAGACAGATGATTCACCCAACGGGGACACCTCGAACGAGCTCCGTCGTTTCCATATCAGCATGGCAGACCCCCAACTTGCAATGGGAAAGGTCTAATTCTTAAGGGATTAAGGAACTCGACCGAGTCATTGATCCCCTTTTGTGATAGCAAAATTCGCTCCTCGACAAGTTCCATACACTATAAAGTTCATCATAACACGTCGAGCATATCTCCATTTTTATAACTTGACCATTTAAAGCATTCATATGATTATAATAACAATGCATAAACAAGACAGAAAGGGAAATGATTATATTTATCCAAAGAAAACCGACCATGATGCCAAACATTGTCATAAGTTACATAAAAAAGGGACTACGTCCCATAAACCAAAAGTACATCAAAAAGGCACGCATGCCAAGAAAAAAATGGCGCATATACCACAAAGCCTCACTCCTCGTTGGGAGGAATAACTACACCCTTCTCCATGCGATGAAGAGGACCAGTATCGTCTACAACCAACTCCACTTCGGGGTTCTTCACTTTAACCTACTCAACAGCGTTGTGAAAGCCGAACGAGGTCTTTGCCAAGTTGTCCTGAGCCATCAAGCGGATATGAGAAACCAATTCGGACCTAGTAGTCATAACAACTTCCTCTTCAGTTTCATCTTCCCCGGCGGAAAACTTACTCTCCGCCTCCGCATCCTGCTTCTTCAGATGCTCGTTATCAGTGGAAAGGCCCGCCATCTTGTCCCTGATCTCAGTGACTTCCCTCATTAGCTCGAGCTTACCCTCATAATGCCCTTTCGCTTGGAGCAAATCATTCTCAAGCTTGGCATTTTCAATTTCCAGCTCGATAAGTCTATTTTTGACAGTTTGGAGATCCTTGCGAGGGACAATATCAGCGTCATTCAAGGTAAGGGCGACTTCGAGGATCCGCATCATCCCCGCAACATCCCGGGACAATTCCGATCTCAGATCCTTATGATCAACAATCAGAATGGTCGCTGCATCCAAGTTGGGAACCCGAACAAATGACCCTTCGTCAAATAGCGACCTCTGGGTCACACACTGGGGCAAGACGAATGTGCCCGAAGACATAACATCATTATTTGGGGGGGGGGGGGGAGGACTTCTCTTCTACCCTTGGTATTTTTCCTAGCGGAGATCCGCCCGCCGAAGTGCTTCCCGGAGTAGGAGTGCCCAAGGCAAGAAATCCATCAAGGGTGGCCTGGTCCTTAACGACCTCGAACCTACCTTTGGGTCCCTTCTTCAATTTCCCCCTGATTTCCTTCATAAGATGCTCACGCATCTCGACCATTTTATCTGCAAAATAAAAATAAACAAGTCAGTTATCGATTAAAACCTCGTACATAAGATAACAAAACTAAAATCTACCTAAGAGTTGCATCACCGTATCGTCATTCGGGCAGCTGAGCAGCGCCTTGACATTGATCAACGTAGCCTAGGTGGTCGGAGTTCCATCAGACTTCATAAGAATATGTCTGTCTGAATCTACAACGTCCAGAGGGCGAAAACTAGGCACAAAGTTCACAAGCATATTGTACAACGTCGTGTCATCAGCACATAGATCCTTGGGCTTTGTTATGTAATGGTCACTGATGTGTTGAAAGTGGGCGCCCACCCACTCCAATAGGAAATAGTCCACCAACATCTCCCTACCCTCGATAATCTCTTTGTAATATAACGAGTCCTTAGCCTTCTGAGTGCACGACTAGATTACGTAGAACCGGTACTTGAAGTCACAAATAGAGTCCAAATAGGCCTTAAAGAGCCTGCTTGGTTGTTTGAATAACACCCAACTGTGTTGACCCTCTTGAGACTTCCTCTGAAGATGAAAGACCCTAAAGAACAGGCTCACGGTCGCACCTATCTCCAAATAACGACTCACCAGCTCGAAGGCCCTGATGAACGCCAGGGCATTATGGTGCAGTTGAGAGGGTGAGAGCTTGAGATGTGTGAAGATGGCCTCTTGAAAATCTGTGAAGGGAAAACGGTACCCAACTTCACGAAACATGAATTCATACATGGGGAACCGAAGAGCGGTATAACAAGAGCATATCCTCTGATCCGGTTTTGAAGGTAATGCCTGCCAGTTCACGGGATCCCCCTTCTTCCTCCTCTTGATACGGCTCCACGCATCCGAATCGTTCACATCAAACTGAGAAGTCGTTTCTTGCGGCTCGTCCATGATCCACAATTTATCAGCAGTAGGGACGTCCTTGGTACCCTAAGCATCACCCGAAAAGTTGTCTTCGTGTTCACGATCGACTTTCCGACTCCCTTCACCTGAAAAGTAGAGGAAATACAGTGAATTCGACGATCTCAAATCCATCCATCCACTGCAAGTCAAGTGAAAGAGAGACGATTAGGATCGATGATATATCCCTAGTTCGAACCCTTTTTCCAGTTAAAAAATTAAAGGGAACAAGCCCGACATGTCGGGCTCGTCCTCGACCTAGAGAGTGAGAAACCTATCGGGGAAAAGTCCCTTTACACAATCATCTTCTACAATAGCCTAATTCCCGGTCACTAACACTAAATTATCTTAACCTGAATATAACAAAGATCAAGCCTCAGTCTATTTATCTTCTACAAATCTAACCCCTAGTTCATCATGGCATTCATACGCTCTAGATGAACATTCATCAATTTTCCAGAAATTCATGGAGATTCCCAGAAACTTTGAAGGTTCCCATGAACTTCACGGGAAACCTGATGAATGTTCATCACTCAGGCAACAAGTTGAAGGGAAGAAGATGAAGATTACCTTGGTACATGGCATAATCCATTGCAGATTGACGATGACGATGAATTTTCCGGCACGAAGTTGAAGAGCGAGAATTTCACGGTGAGAGGAAGAGTTCGTATGTAATAACCAAATGAACGTCTCTTTCCCCCTTTTATAATGTCCTAAGCTCGCGTGGGGAAACACAAAAGTCAAGTAATTATGGCCTAGGGCTATTCCCCAGGTGTCATAAATAAATTATTACGCATTCCAACACGTGTCAATAAAGTAGAAACGTTTTATCTTCTCAAAACAAAATATTTTCCTTAATATCTGTGGAACTTCTTCACTTACCAGCTGCCCGCTGCTCTAACTAGATCTTTAGGCACGATCACTTTCTCGCGACTTTCTAGGTAAAGAGTACGTCGATCTGAATCCTTGTTACTAGATCGCCTTAAGTCATTTTCCTCGCTCAAGCACAACGACTTGGGGGCTCCTATTCTAGACTGGCATAACAGGTGCCCTACGCTCAATTGAGGCCCAATCCAGTTTAGCTATTGGCATAAGCCCGTCAAGAGATCTGCGACCTCATGACCGTTGAGAAATAGAGTCGTTAGAATATAGTCGTTGAGGATTTCCTCCATACGCGCTCTAACGCCTTTCACGCGACTAACTGTCCTCCGAAACTTTTGTAAGCAATTACACTCAGTCAAGGATCACGCGCCCGCGAGTCACGGCCAAATGCCCTTATAAATACCCCCATCCTTGGAGAGCCAGGTATTCAATGCTAATCACTCACATTTTTTCTTAACGTTTTGGTTTGCTTCACCCTGAAACTTACTTGAGCGTCGAAGTACCTTGCAGATACACGACCCCTTCTCCAACCTTCATGTCTAAAACGTTCGCAAATATACTCCACTAGATCTCAAATAGTTGATAATGAAAATGATTAGGATCCACTTGAGAATAAATTATTGAAAAAAATTAAAAGTTTAGGAATAAAATGATGAAATTGTAAGAGAGAAATTTCAAATTGAAGAGAAAATAAAACCGAGAGAAAATTTATGTTGGTAAATGTTTTGAATAAAAACTATATTTATAATAAAAAAATAAATTGAAAAAAAAAACTAACCGTTGAACGGCTAATTTTCATTTTTTTTTTAAAAGTAACATTATATCGTTGCTTGTGATTAATCCATTGGACATATTGGCTAATCCAAAACATTAAGATTTGGGTGCCACGCTGACAAATCCCTCATAAGAACCAGCACTGCAGTTGATCTAAAGTTCGGGAATGATCTTAAAACTCATAACTAATTAATTAGCAAGCCAAAAAATAATTATTAATTAAGTTGATCAAATTAATATAACTAACAGTAGAAAAATAAAAATATAATGTAGTTAATAAATTAATTCAAATATAAAAGATAAATTATTTTGAAAGAGTATGTTTTTTGTTTTTGTTAATCAAATTTAAAAATCAATTTTGATATTAAGTAGTTTTAACTCTCTTTTAATTATAGATGTGAATAATTAAACTTTGACAATTTCTATCAAATCTAATATCAATCATCAATAAACATATGTTTTTAGTTGACTTAAAAAAACCATATACTGTAACTTATTTCTCCTCTATTTTTCTTATACTAAAATGCACACACCCTGGATCTTAAAATCGACTTTACTTTTTTGTTTTCTCAATTTGTCTCTTCTCTTCTCATAATGAAACATATCATTAGGGTGAGCGTGAAAACGTCACTATTGTGATTAGTAACCTCACTAAAGTATATCAAACCAATTACTACTAATAAGACAAAAATATAAGGTTGTTGTATCATTATTTGTATGTCTTTGCCCAAAATGGGTGGGTAATCTTTTGTTTTTTTAGAGGAGGTTAGGGTCACTTATATCATAAACTAAGATTAATTAATTACCATAGCTTAATTAATCTATCTGATGTTTTGATTTGCCTAATTATTAGAATTATCAAAAATCAATGATACAATTATCATAACTGTGTTACATCACGTCTCATCAGTGTGTATAGTTGATGCCGCACAAATAGGTCTTTTTAAATATGCAAGTGGCTATAGAATATAGATTTTTGCATTTTAACTTTTAAGTTAAAATTAATGGTTATTAATATTCAATACAATATTTTTTTTTATAAATATTATCTAATTAATACTATTACTTGATTGCAAATCAATATAGTTAACTTTATATTTATAATAATTTAAAATATATCAATATTTAATAATAAATACTTTAATAAGATATTATTCTCTCTTTTTTATCTATAATTTTTTAGAATAATACTATTTATACACCAAAACTTTACACCTATGCCGCACTGTTAATCAATACGGTGAATAATAAAATATTATTATAATATATATTTTTTAAAAATAATATTAAAATTATTATTTTAATTTTTTCAATATTTGAAAGTTTATTAATCAAGTTTATTATTGCATTAATCAAGTTTTTACACTGCATTAACCAATTTTGATTACTGTTAAAAATTATTTTTAATATTTGAATTTTTATTAACTTTATTACTGCATTAATCAAATTTTTACTTTATATTAATCAACTTTGGTGAGTGCTAAAAATTATTTTTAATATCTAAACGTTTATTAATCAACTTCATTACTGTATTAACTAAATTTTTACACTGTATTAATCAATTTTATTTCATTAGTCACTATTTACGGATATTATTCACGGTCACTGTTCATACTCATAATATTATCCCATGTATTATTTATAAAAAATATTATTTTATTAAAAAATATTATTCACCGTATAAATACAGAATATACAGTAAATAGTATATACAGTGAAAATATTAGATATAAGAAAGAGAGTATTGCCTTTGTTAAGATATTTAAAATTTTTATTAAGCTGATATTTTAATATATTTTGTCTCCGATAGTGAACCAAATGTCCATTCCATTGCTGAATAATCAAAATATTCACTTTAGACTAGGCCACATTAATTTGCCTCTAAATGAGTAGTATATTCGAATCCAAGAGGGGAATATTCTCACACGTGTCAACTCATACTTTGTGAGATCATGACTGAATAAAAAAACATTTATTAATTTATATTGTGAAATGTCTCACAAGCAGGTGTTTAGTTTTAGAGTTCACGGAGAGCTAGGCATAGACAATCGGTCGGTTTTGATCGAAATCGAGTCAAAAACTTAAATTTGATGCAAACCGCGGTTTTATTATTAAAATTCGATTTCAATTGATAAAATTTTGGTTTTTAACAGATTATGTTTAATTGCTTTAACGGATAAATCGGATAGATTTAATCGGTTAATATTTATTAAACTAAATCAATAAAAATGACTCATCTTTTATAAAATTCACAAATAATCATTTTTAATTTTTTTTTTATAAAAACTATCAAAATTTTAGAATAATTTAAAAAACTACTTTTTTATCATTGAAAAATCGATATTATTGATAACATTTCAAATATATTTGATATTAATTTCCTCATTATCATACTTTAAACGACAAACTAAATAACACTAAAAATTTTATATTGTATATTTTGTACTTTTATGAGTATATAATGTCACCATTAAAATTATAAAAATGATAATTAATTTGATAATATTATGAACCCCATTTTTACGATAGTTCGATTTTAAAGTAATAAAAAATATATAAAATAAATATTATTTAAATTTGGTCGGGTTTGATTTTCGATGGATCCAAAATAATCATCCGAGCCCGACCGAATTAATCCTATAATATCAGAATTAAGTAACCCGATCAGCCCGACATCGATTCAATCTAATCCATTTACTCAAAATTGACAATAAATTGGTCGGTTTGGATCGGACAGTTCAAATTTGTCCACCCCTACGAAGAATAATTGCTATGAATTTGCACCGTAAACTTTTTTATATCGGCAACGTATAGTAACCATTTAATTGTATTATTTTAAAATAATTTTAAATAAAAGTCAAACATTTTAATTGATAGTATAACATTTTTGTACATTGTCTAAGTATTTTAAATTTTTGTTTTACTTTGATCACACATTCAAGTTTATTCCAATTAATTAATCACATGCTTGTTTATTTGTACATTTTAATTAATTGACCGGTGTATTTCAATTAAATTTTAAATTTTATTTTAGATTCACATTTGAATTTAATCTAATTAACTAATCACATGTTTATTTACTTGTGTTTCAAGTAAAAAAAATCATGAGTATTAACTCACTTGTAGAATTAAACTCGAAAAGATCGTAAGGATATTTTGTATAAAAAAAATTGAGAAAGTGAATCGGTGTTTAAAATTTTTATGATTGAACTTATAACAATTGGATAAGAATTTAAATAAGTAAATGGAGGATTGTTCCAAAGGATAAAGTAAATGAAGAAAGACATTAAAAGCAATTGAATAAAAATGTTTAAATTAAAAGTGAGATACAAGTTCATACATTTTTCACATATTATTTATTTTTATGACTCAGATGTGTGAATCCTAATGAGAACATAATGGAAATGTGAATCCAATTTCAGAAAATGAAATTTATTTATATACTAAATGTACATCCTGAAAATAAGGTTGACCAGTCGAGATATGAGTTCGGTGACCCCCGAGTATAGTAGGAATGAATAATCGTAAAATTCCACGCTTACTTTCAAGTCGGACTCGAGTTAAGAATGGTTAGGCAGAGCAAAGATGAACTGACCTCGCATGAACCGAGCAAGGTTTCGGTCATATAGGGCAGTGATAGAACTCGAATGCCACACCAAAGGACACAAGGAACAATTATGAAAGAACACATTATGACTGGAGAGTTACAAACATTGAAGGGGTGCAGGTTATAAAACAATTATGGAAGCGGCGAACGTTTTAAAATGTTTAGCAAGGTAAAGTCTTAGGCATGATGTCTAAGCAAAAGAAGCTCCGATCAAGAGCTGGTTGAGCTGAGGGAAGTCTTAGACACATGCTCTAAGCAAGGAAGACTTGAACAAATGATTTAAGCAAGAAAAGTCTTATACATGTGTGTATAAGCAAGTGTAATCTGGTAGATTATAATGGAAAATGTCTTGCGTGGTAAGGGGGTTGGAGTACTCTCAGTTGGGAGAGAAACTAAGATAACTATTGTGTGTTCTTTGTTATTTTACATTACTTTTCTATCTATTATCGCTGCACCTATTATCAGATTATGAACTCCCTTTTAGAATTTGAACTCTGGTTCAAAAGTAAATCTAATTTTTACAAACACAATTCAATCCCCACTTCTTGTCTATTTTTCTCGCCTTCAAATTGCTGAAGAGAAGAATGTTACAAACAATTATTTTACATTAGTATAAATAAGAGTTCTAGTATTAGGATTCAGGGTGTTATGTTGAATTTACTACAAAAATTCACAAACTCAAAGTACCTAAGCGAAGCGAGAAACGAATTATCTTAGTGAAATGTATGATTTCAAATACCATTTCATTTAATGCACAGTCGTTCACTTTAATTTATTTTATTTGCAATCTTTCTTTCATTTCATTGTCACTTCTTTTCAAATTGCATTATTTTGTATCAAGCCATTGCCACTTAATCATTGTTGAAGTCTTCACCTTTCTAGCAATTTACTTTAATCTGCATTACTTTTATAATAAGGTTTCGACCACGTAGAAATCCTCTATATTCATGCACAAAATACATAAAGATTTTAAACATTATGTCCTAGGATTACCCAGTCGATCCTACAAGTAATCTTTTATAATAGACTAACGCTTGTTTGCTAAATTCCACAGTAAACACCCAGGAAGGAAACAATTGCATATATAGAAACAAATGATAGTAACCAAGAACTCGATCTAGTTTTTTAGTGTGTTGAAGAAAATGAGATTAATTTGGCAAAAATGTAGTCAGGATCTCCGTATTTATAAAGTTGTGAGGCATTCGAATGGGAAGAAATGTTCGACCTTTTAGTTGTCGATAGTTAAATCGTAGTTCTGAAAGTCTTAAAGACGCCACCATTGGAACAAAGGAAGAAAAATGATTTTTTGAATATCATAATTCCCTTGGCCATGACCAGAATACAATGGAAGAGGCACCAACAGAGAAAGAAAGATTCTTTCGAGGGTGCATAGTTAAGTAACAATGGAAAATGATCAGCAACTCTATGCCAACTGAAGATGATGATAATTTTTGAATTTAGGTCACAATATAGCTTGATAGAATATGCAATAATGTTTATGTTTTAGCTATAAAATTTGACATAATTACTAAGGTGATAAAGGAGAAAGATAATTGTATTACTGAGGAGATAGAAATTCATAAGGCTATGTGTTATTATGTCATGAATAATGGTTGTGTAGAAGAAGAAAATCTTATTTTCAACGTGTCTGATGAAGGAATGAAACAACACCTTAAGTCGTTATTTATATGGTTACGGTTAATGGAGTAGGTGTTAACAAGGTCTTGGTGGATGGAGGAGTTGCGATGAATTTAATGCCAAATTACCTATTGAGGATAATTGGCAAGAAAGATACATATTTAAGGTATCACAATATGGTTTTGTCGGATTATGAAGGCAAAACGAGCAAGGCCTTGGGAGTTATTCAAATGGACATTGTTATGGGTACGCTTATAAGACCAACATTGTTTGTGGTATGATTAGTGCATTTTGGTGCACATTTATCTATGTTTACACTTATGCATTTTCATACTTTACTTTGGTTATTTTTCTATTTTAATGTGTTTTTATAATTTAGTTTATTTTTGCACTTATTTGATTTTTGCACTTTATTTTCAGCATTAGCAGTCTGCACTAAAATGATCATAACTGGAGCTACGGAAATCGGCTTGAGACGTTCTACCAGTCGATGGAAGCTACTATTTCGATTTGCCCCGAATTTTTTCCAGAAAATCAGAAATAAATCGAAGAACAATATTGTTTTAGAATATAATTCTAAAACATTTTGACCCTCAAAATCGCAAATTTTGCGTTTTTCTATTTTATTTGGTTTATTTTCTCTTTTCATATTTTCAAAAAAATCTGAAATTTTTTGTGCAATCTTTATTTGATTTAATTATAATTTTAGCGTTATTTTTATATTTTTTATATTTTATTTTAATCTCTTTTCTTTTTTTCCATTCTTTTTAAATTTATAGTGATTTTATTTGATTCTGTGTTGAAATTCATAATCATATAATGGCTGATCAAAGAACTCAGAGAGAACTGACTGATTTTGTGAATTATAATGCTTTATGTATTGAATATCCTGATGTTATTGATGCACCTTTCAAATTGAAATTTGGTTTAACACACTTGTTGCCAAGTTTTAATGGTTTTGCAGGCGAGGATCCGAATAAACATCTAAAGGAATTTCAAGTTGGATGCTCTGCACCTTCTGAACCTTCACTAGAGGACCTTGTCAAGTAAATGGCTGCAAATAATCTCCAATTTTAGCAACAAACATATTATAGTCTTCAGGCTTTGCAAACATAGCTTGATCAACTTACCACTTCGATGAATGCCATGCAGCACGTTCAAGGATCAAACCCACAACCTTTATAAGAACATTCTATTTTCAAATAGAGTTGCCTTCTAAAACTTTTGATGATACTTATATTAATTTGTTTGCAGCTGATTTTCCATCATTGTCTAATTTTGATGATGTTTACTCTTGTGATGTTTGTACTGACACTAAAATTTTCTATATTTGTGCTGAAATTGAGGTTTCCTTGCAAGTTGATATTCTTACTACAAATGAAGTTGTTCATGTTAATGAAGCTCTCAACACCCCAACTTCCCGGAACAAACCATCCATCGAGAAATCACCCTCTTTAGAGCTGAAGCCACTTCCTAATAATTTATTTAAATTTGTGCAGGAAGAGAAATCATTACAGGAACATAAGAAGGGAATTGGATGGACTTTGGTTGACACTTGTGATATTAGCTCATCCATGAGTATGCATAGGATCTCAGTTGAAGATGGAACAAAAGTGGTGAGGCAGCCCCTTAATCATTTAATTCTTAAAGTTGTAGAAAATGAGATCACTATCATGTGCGCATTCAACACTTTTACTTATCGAAGATTCTTCTTTGATCCTGGAATAAAAGGCGAAGACACTAATAAAAACTTCAAGATTAATGGATACTACCCAAAGCTACTATATGAGATCCCCACTTTGGAATAAGATATTGTAGAAGAGCTCTCTTTAGGAAATATTGCTTATGTGATCACCTATCCACCTTGAATACTCGGGTGTGTTCTTTCATTTCCCTCCCTCTTATTTTATATTTATGTCATTTCATTAAGGACAATGCTTGTTTTAAGTGTGGGGGAGGAAATTTTTTTTTTGTTTTAGAAATACTAGGCATTTTTTTTGAAAGTTTAAGGCTATAGATTGTTTTAAGGTTAGTTGTGGAGACTTGAGAAAAGTTCATAAGATCGATATCGTTTTAATACCTTAAGTATTTTGAATATGGAAATCATTTTGAATACTTGATATGTCATAGCCTTGAGTTCTCATCCTTTAATAGCTCTTAAGTAGTTTATATAGCAGTCAACACCATCTAAAAATAATACATTAAGTAATTGAGTTGATGCAAATAAGTGAATGATCTTGTGCTTAATAAGAAATCTAAATAGGAATTCACCTTTTAAGTTAGATGACTCTCACCCGGTCATTTAGCCTAACATATGTGAAACTTTCAAAAAAGAATTGTTGTTGCTGAAGTAACTTTAAAATATTGACAAGATATGGATCATAGTCACTAACAGGCTTATTTACCATGTGTATGAATACATAACGGGCTTAATGTGATTGTGCTTGAATGAAAGAGAGAAAAAGGAGGATGAGTAAGTTATGATTTGGCATAATAACTTGATTCAAATTGGTTTGTATAGCAGGGATGCTTATGACCGTACAATTACGGATTTGTGTTCTTACGATATCCTTAGTGTGCAAGATTAGTATCTATCGATGCTATCTTAACCGAAGACAAGTTTGTAGCCTAGAATGAATATTTTAATGATGTTGTGTTTCTTGAGTTTTGATTTCTATTTTGCTCGGAGTGCAAAAGTTCAAGTGTGGGGGAATTTGATCAGTGCATTTTGGTGCACATTCCTCTATGTTTACACTTATGCATTTTCATACTTTACTTTGGTTATTTTTCTATTTTAATATGTTTTTATAAATTAGTTTATTTTTGCACTTGATTTTCGCACTTTATTTTCAGCATTAGCAGTCTGCACTAAAATGATCATAACTGGAGCTACGAAAATCGGCTTGAGACGTTCTACCAGTCGATGGAAATCTAAGACAAAGACCTACAACTTTCATGTTTTATGAAAAATCTGATTCGGAGTGCATGATTCTCAAATTAGTCATGGAAGTCAGAATCTGAGTTCCGAGTCTTAAAAATAATTAGTTTTGGGTCGGGTTTGTTATGTTTTGACCCAGTTGGGTTAGAAAGAGAATTTGTGGTACTTTCCTATACCTAGCAGACGTGCCTTCTGTACCGGACCTCTTTTTTTTCACTTTGCTTTTCACGAATTTTATTTTGCTATACGGTCAAATGGAGAACTAATTCCGAAGGCAAAATTCTGCTGACGAATTCCATACTTTGAGGTTTTTTTATCTTTAATCTAGTTTCTTTTCCCTTTTCAATATTAATCTATAAATCCATGGTGTGAGAAAAAGTGAGGGAAAATTTGGGGTGCCTGGCCTGAAAGCCTATTTACAAGCCTTTTCTCATTAAGGTTCTAAATTATTCCATATTATTTAAGAATCTTTATAGGCTAACCTATATATACATATATAAATCGACCTATTTAGCCTTTGTTCTAATATATTCATATATAAGTCAACATATGTATCCTTCTTTCTAATACATATACATATATAGGACAACGTATTTAGCATATTCTTAATATATGTGAAAATATAGGTCGGCCTATAAGGCTTCATAGGATTTTTTAATAACCTAAGTCTGGCCTATTTAATTAAATAGTTTTTTAAAAAAGCCGTATCCTGGCCTTTTTATTAAAAAAGTCTGGCCTGACCTTAAGTAGGTTAGGCTATATACCCATATAGGTCGGCCTGACCTATTCCCACCCCTAGATACCATACGGCACATATTTAAAAAAATTAAAGGGTGGCGCCATACCATATGGCGCATAGTTTAATCATTTAAAGGGTGACACCATTTGGTATGTCTACCCTTGTATGCATAAGCCATAACAAATGGTGCATGTGTTCAAATTTTTAGGGATGCGACGTTTCAAATGGCACATTCTCTTTAAGTTGCGTAATTAATTTGAAAACATTGTTTTCTTTTGGTATTTAAATTGAAAAAATAGGTTATTATATATATATATATATATATATATATATATATATATATATATATATATATATATATATATATATATATATATATATATAAATCATGCAACCAATTATTTTAGAGTATTCCCTATAATAGACCTCAAAATGCAACACCCTAACTAATAATCCCAAAATATGTGGAATAAAATTCATAATTGTAACGATGCATTAGATATCTCTGGTCAATTGTGATGCCTTTACAAATTTGTTGGTCATTAGTAAGAAGACATCCCAAACTACTTTCCACATAAGAAAAAACATAATTTCTCCGATCCTAACTTCTTCCATATACATTTGAATCCCCTGATTGTTTCATCGTATACTTCACTGAAGATCATATATAAGTTTAAAATTCATAACTAATGAGCTAGTTAAAAAAAATAATTATTAGTTAAGTTTATCAAATTAATATTGATGGGTCTTTATGAGGGAGCATTCATATTTTGAGTTAAACACTTACCTAAAGGTCAAAGACTCATCTAGACAAGTGAGAGAGACACTACATATTCACCCAAAACCTTATAGTGTATTTGGATGAAACATTTTAATGAGGGAAAGTAATTTTTTAAGAGAATTTAAAATCACTTGATTAAAATTCATTATTTGAATAAAAAATGTAGAAAATTGTTAAAATGATGTAAATCTATAAAGTATTTTATTCAAGTTAAATTTAAGGAATTTCAAATAACAAAAAATAAATAATTTTAAATTTCTCATTCATTCTAGATAATGTAAATGTTAAATTATTTAGGGTTAATTATACGTCACCCTGCCAATATAGAGTTTTTTTCACCCCCTATGGGATTATTTTTTGTGATCCCCCATTACCGAATCCATATTCCCTTAATGAAGACCCTTGGGTCACAATTTCGATGATTGTGTAAATGAGACATCGTAGTTGGAAGTTGATGTTTCACTGATAGTACAATTTAATGCCATGTTGATAGGATGACTGTGCATTTCTTCATTTGCTTCGTTTTTCTTCTTCTTCTCCCTAGGACTCCAAAATCATTTTGTGTTTTTGTTCTTCTTCTTCTTTTTCCATTCTTTTGAATTCGTTTTTCTCCTTCTTCTCCCTGGTATGATTTTGCATATAAGATATCATGGTTGGAAGCAACCCAATTGCAAGAAGCAACACACCTTCCGTTGGATTTCAATCTTTAACCAGGTGTGGATGCAATCGTGCAATGAAGATGTGGGTCGCCAACACTGTTCAAAATTATAATAGAAAATTATGAAGATGTCGTAATGCATGGGTAAGAATGTTGTTTTTATAAATTTTGTTTAAAATAAAAAAATGATGTTTAAGATGTTCATAACTATGTAAATGTTGTTTGTCTTTGTAGACTGGGATGATGAAATTGGAGACTGTATGAATGAGAATTCTAATATTCAAGCTAGTTGCCAAAATCGTGAGATGTCAAATGTAAAGTTAGAAATCACAGTGAAGAAGTTAGAAAAAGAAATTATGAAGATTTAAGTTCAGAAGAAGAAATATTTCAATTTGAAGATGGCACTTGTGACCTCTTGGTTTATTTTTACAATGTTGTACAAATTTATGTAATTTTCATCTTGTTGTAATATTTTGTAGTTTGATGTATTTGGAAGTTATGCAGTTTGATGCATTTTCATCTTGTTTGCCATGTTGAAGATTATGCACACATTGTAAAATTGCTATGTATTAATGAAATGATTAGTTTATAAGATGATTAGAAAATGGCACCAAAAGTGTGCATTAGTCATTATAAAATGGCACTAATAATGTGCATTACAGACATTACAAAATTGAACACAAAGTGTAAGGACATAATTAATTACAAAAGGTCATAAAACTACTTCTTTGATTTCTTCTTTGGAGATTTCTTTGTTATCTTCTTTGCATTTTGAGATTTTTTAGATCCATTGCCTTCTTGTGTCAGAATACCTCATTCTTCTTCTTACAAATACATTGGTTTGTTAGTGTTTGAACAAGGCCGTATGATTGGTTTTAGAAACCATTTCAGTTTAATTCTCTCACTTGACCTCTTTTTCATTGGTTTGCCTTCTTGTTTGTCTTTAGCTTTGCCTTTCCTTTTGGTACTTGCTGAGCTGGTGTCAATTGTTGTTTGCATAGTTGGATTTGCTATGTTGATCTCATATACGGTTGATATAATATCATAAAAAATATCACCAAACAATTTTGACTTGCATCATGTTGACTTGCATCACCTGGTTGGTTTTGAATAGAAAAACCATTACCTGCATCATGTGACTTTATTACACTGGATTATTCAACTTAACTATAAATGACAAGTATTCATGAGGCTAGCCATAAATATACCACGTGGAAGACAAAAATAGAGTGAGTCAATATGATCAGCATGACTCAAGGTCAGAGGTCACCTACAGTGATGTTGGTCGAAGGTGGCATTGTTGAGAAACATAATGAAAAGCACGAGGACTTAGTGAATTAAGCGTTATGCTATGTTAGCACTTAGTGAAATGGAATACCATGTCATGTTGGCTAAGGGTGAAGTTAACTATGATGATGGGCAACACGTCGGAATATGTTTTCTTAATATATTTGGCGTTGAAGGTTTCGATGAGGGTTATTAGTACTTGGCGCCAACGGAGCAGTTGAAATATTCAAAAGTAGGAACAAGGTGGGAACTACTACATGAGTGTCGACGATTACTTAGAACGTGGGGCACGTCAAAAGAAAAACCGCTACATGATCTGAAGACGTGTCATTCATGTGAATAATTTATTAGTCTTGTACATATTTTAGACTTATATATATAGCAAATTAGGTTTATTTTATTAAGGGGTCCACAAATTGTACACATTTCTGCTACACTTAAAGTACATATGCTGTGAGAAACGAGTGAGGAAATTGTATGTATGTGCTCCGCCAATTTAATACATTCCATCATTTTTATCTTAAAAATTCTTTTCCTTTTTTCATGCATTTTAAACCTTTTTTTTTTATTTTCGATTGCCTTTAAGTTTCTCACACTCTATTTTCGACTGCCTTTATCTTTCCAACAAACTTCACTTTTTCTGCACTTTACCTTAATAGTCTTTTAACTTTCACCCTTTTACTTTTTTGCACTTTATCTTTCGATGCAAGCATTTTACTTTATTTTACCTTGCATTTCGTTTACATTTTCCTTGTCTTTCAGTTACGTTTCTTTATTCTCAAGAAATCACAACTTTATTTCAGAAGTTTGTGTTAACTTCGATGAACACCCTTATCTTTAACGAAAAACAACACACAAATATGTTTGGGAGATTTTCGAGTTTGATCCCTTAAGTATTAATATAAACTCGCATTTGTCTACGAAATTTCACCACAAACACAATTGTACCTGCATCAGACTTGACATTTTTCTACAACAATCCAAATGACAGACAATATCTGAACATTGTTTACACCTATAGCATTATGAATAAACAATACTCAACAAATAAACAATAATACCTTTCTTTTCAAGGCATTTGAATCTTTTTTATTGCTATTGCATGACTGGACATTATGTTCAAACTTATCACATTTTATATACCTATAAGATACACCAGGAAATCTTCTTACAACACCATCCTCACCACACTCCCTTATTCTTAATTTTCCTGGTCTTCCTGGACCTTTTTTGTACCTAGGAGGTAGAAGCTCTTAACCTTCAACTTTAGGCCACATTTCCTGCCAATTAATGGGACTCACAACAAAACCATAACAAAGGGAATATTCTACCTTAGAGTAACATTCATCCATAAACATTTCTAGATTTTGGTTGCCTAAAACCTAAAGCTGCAACAACATGCCTACAAAAAATGCCAACCAACTTCCATAAATTACATGTACAAGACTTTTTGGCAATGTCAACTATAAATTAATGTTTGTTATAAGAATGAGAAACATAAAAATTTTCATCCATAACCCAAGTTGGCATCCAATGACCACTCATTTCCCCCCTCATTATTTAATCTCTTTCTATAAATTTGCATAACCTTGTGTGACCATTTTCCAAGTTTGATAGAAGAAGTATCGCACCTATTCATTAAGTACTTTCTAATCCATTCACACATGGTTAGTATAGGTTTATCTCTAGCTACTAAATTTATGGCATTAAAAGACTCATCAATATTGTTCATCAGTACATCACATTTAGGGTAAGAACTAAATACATGTTTACACCAACATTTTGGAGGTGCTCCCACTAGCCATTTCCAAGGCATAAAATCTACTTGCCTCAATTCATTCGTTTTTTACATCCATCCTTGATAGTAAGTTTCCTAGGCTGCTCCCATCGTGAGATCTCTTATTAATGATCCACCTCCAAACTTTTTCTTGAAGTTTGCATACAAATGTCTTAGGCACAACTTGTAAAATCCCATTTCTACCCGGTAATTATTAATAAAATCAGATTAATAACTTTCAACAAATCAAATGAGATGATACATTTTCAACATTAAAAACAACTTTCAAACATCTGATAAGTCTATAAAACAAACACTTTATTATTACGCAGCAGATTCATATAATTCAACTTAAACAACTAAACTTGTGTTCAACATTAAAATAACTCAAAAAGCAACAATTCTTTAATAAATCAACTTTCAAATTCAGAAACTAAGACAAAAGCCAACATTAACATAAAACAAGTGTTATCCCCCCGAGTGCTACGTATCAGAGAGACAACACTGACTCGAATCTATTAAGGTACTCAGCTCACTCTAGATTACCTGCACGTTACCAATATAAAGGGCAACATTCAAACAGAAGGGGTGATATATCTAATAATATAACCAAGAATATAATAAATAACATATGAATTAGATTACATAGATCACAACTTCACAAACAACTCAAAAACCAACACCAGATACAACATGACAACATGAATATGCAACTTAGACAAATGCGATGCGTGTGGTACCATCAGAGCAAAATTCCCAACTTTTAATCATTCCAATTAATAGAGGCGTAAACACAGGGCATAATCCTTCAACTTATTTTGCCAATCCAGACCAACTTACCGAGCAAACAGCTCCAACTTAAGTAATGATATGCTATGCAACTCAACATGATTATCAAACAACAACAACCATAACAACATAGCAACACAATAACATCCAACTTTTGCCAAAGGCCTGCAACTCATAATCTTTCCATTCATACGGCACCGTAACATACAACAACCACCAACAACTTTTCAACTTGCACCAAACAGCACAACATAAGTACATCAATTATACCACACTCTTACTTATAAATTCCAGACTAAGACAATTAATTAAACTAATTAATACACTTATTACTACTATTTATTAATTTATTACCACGTTTCTATTAAGTCCATAACAACATCCAACATACCAACCTACTAAGAATTCTATTCTTATGTTACTTATTTTTCTTCTACCGGTTCAATGTCGAATTACTTATCAACTCCCTATCAATTGATTAATAAGACCTCTGCTACTTTACCTAGTATTTTTCAACTTAATTATGCTACTGAAATTAATTTATGATAGAGCAAAATTTAGCAGACAACAAAAAATACAAATTAGAAGCCAATCCATAATTTCACCCAGAACACCGTGTGACCGTCGTCAAAATTGGAATTGTGACGATCGTCCTAGGGATGTGAAGGACGTCACAGTTCCCAGACGGACGTCAGGAATAAGGAACAGTCGTCCCACCTTCCAATCATGCGTTCTTCTTCTATGTTTCTCTCTTCTTCGACTTTGTAACTCTTCTCAGTCCAATTTCCAATTAATCCAGCATGCCAATTCAACAACAACCCAACACATTCATAATTTCCTTAACCATCTAAACACATATTATTCGTCAAAACAACTTATTCATCAAAAAAAATTATTCATCAAAACAAAACAACAATTGACAGTAAGAATTCATGTACCCAATCCCACATATATTAATCATATAATCCTGATTATAAGGTTAGAACTCCACTCTTACCTTTGGATTGAAGGAGACTCTAACGTTTGATCGGAACCCTAGTTTTTCCTTCTCCTAAGCTCTTCACGTAACCACCTTCTCTCAACTTCTTGTTTTTCTTCCTTTTAATGATAACTTCTCTTTTCTATATTTTCTAATTAACTTATGGTTTTTATTTTAATTAATCCTAATAATTATATTGGGCTTAAACCACATACCCCCACAATTACTACTCCTACTCACCAAACAGGCCCATTTTATCAAAATAACACAATTCTACTAATATCTCACAACTTAATTAATTCAACTTAGTCCAAATAACAACAATACAACTTAAATCAACTTAATCGACTTATTCAACTTAATTCAAACCGACCTAGCAACTCAATGCAAAACAACACCAAACATACGACAATATTTAATTAAATAAATAATTAAATAAACAGGGCGTCACAAACTAAACTCATATCCCTGAATTGTTCAATAAGTTCCAACTCTTTAACTATCATCGCCGACATATGCAACGTTTTCCGGCCTAAGGCATCAACTACAACATTAGCTTTACCTGGATGATAGTTCAAACCAAAATCATAATCCTTCAATAACTCCAACCACCTTCATTTCCTCATATTCAATTCCTTCTGATTAAACAAATACTTTAAACTCTTATGGTCACTAAACACTTCAAATCTATAACCATACAGATAATGTCTCCAAATATTCAGTGCCAAAACAATAACAACAAGTTCTAAATCATGCGTAGGATAATTCTTCTCGTGAGTTCTCAATTGTCTCGACGCATAAGCAACCACCTTATTATTCTGCATAAGCACACCTCCTAAACCCATCATAGAAGCATCACAATATACCATAAACAATTCTCCTGAATTCGGTAATGTCAAAACCGGAGCCGACGTCAACCTCTTCTTCAATTCGGTAAAACTTTCTTCGCACTAAACATCCCACACAAAAGCTTTACTTTTGCAATTCAACTTAGTCAATGGAAGTGCCAACTTAGAAAACCCTTCAATAAACCTTCTATAATAACCAACTAGACCCAAAAAGCTTCTAATCTGAATAACCGACTTTGTAATTTCACACTGCAACACAACATCTACTGTAGATGGATCCACAACAATACCACTACCTGGAATGACATGCCCAAGGAAACTAACTTCCTTCAACAAAAACTCACACTTAGACAACTTCGCATACAACTTCTTCTCTTTCAAAACATGCAATACTAGCTTCAAGTGTTCTTCATGCTCCTCTTCCGACTTAGAGTAAATCAATATGTCATCAATGAACACCACCATAAAACGATCCAAATAAGTTGAAAGATACGGTCATGTATTCCATAGATACTCTCGGCGCATTAGCAACACTGAAAGGCATCACTGAATACTCGTAATGTCCATAACATGTTATGAACGTCGTCTTATGAATATCCTTATCCTTCACTTTAGTCTGATGAAATCCCGATCTCAAATCGATCTTGCTAAACACACAAGAACCTGCCAATTGATCCATCAAATCATCTATTCTCGGAAGCGGATACTTGTTCTTGATTGTCACTTTATTCAACTGTCTATAATCAATACAAAGTCTAATACTTCCATCTTTCTTTTTCACTAACAACACTGGAGCTCCCCACTGCGATACACTTGGTCTCACAAACTTCTTTTCAAGTAGCTATTCCAATTTCTTCTTTAATTTTGACAATTCAGATGCAGACATCTTGTATGGTGCCATAGACACAGGTCTAGTACCAGGTACAAGATCAATCGCAAATTCAACTTCTCTCTCTGGAGGTACATCAGGAATTTCATCAGGGAAACTTCAGGAAGTTCACGCACCACCTGCAACTCCTCAATCTTTTCTTTGCTCTCAATAGCAATGTTTCCATCAGCGAAAACAGCTGAGCTTCTTCTTTCATCAAATGCTGCAAATCTCTAAAAGACAACACATCAACTCCTTCCTCTTCAGAAGTAGAAAACCTCACCGACTTACTATAACAATTGATATGAACATAATTATACTCTAACCAGATCATTCATAAGATTACATCAATTCCGTTTAACGGCAAACACACCAAATCAATAGTAAAGTCTCTATTGAAGATATATAAAGGACACTTTAAACACACAAGAGAAGTAATCACCGATCCCTTAGCCAAAATCTCGACGACCAATTCTCCATTCATAGCAGACAAATTAAGACCCAATCTTTTAACACAATCAGCAACAATAAAACAATGAGTAGCACCAGTATTAATAATAGTAATTAAATGAGTATTATTAATGAAACATGTACCTCGAATGAGTCTGTCATTATTAGTTGTCTGAGTCCTAGCTAACACGAAAAACTTTCCAGTTTGCGTCTTCTTTGGTTTCTCACACTGACAACCAATGTGTCCCTCTTCACCACAACTGAAGCAAATCATCTCTTTATGCTTGCATTCAAATATTGCATGCCCATTCTTACCACAACGAAAACACCTATTCGCTTCAGCAATACACACATTACTCTTGTGACCAGATTTCCCACATCTAAAAGAAACAATACCAGCAGGAGCATCTCCCCTACTAGTTCTCTTACCATCAACCATTTCCTGTTTACCTTTCCCAGCTGAAGCATCATAAGGCTTGCCATAATTCTAATGGTGCTTGCCTTTCCTCTCATTAATAAACTTGTAATGAGCATTGTTATCCTATTCGTAAATCCTACAGCTATAAACCAAATCAGCGAAGACACGAATCTTCTGATATCCAACAACCTTCTTAATCTCAGGATGCAACCTATTCTCAAACTTGATACACTTTGAAAATTCAGCATTTTCCACATTGTAGTGGGAGTAAAACTTAGCCAACTCCACAAACTTCACATCATAATCAATAACCGACATGTTACCTTGCTTCAGCTCGAGAAATTCAATCTCCTTCTTCCCACGGACATCCTCTAGGTAATACTTCCTCAGAAATTCCCTACGGAACACAACCCAAGTGATCTCCTCAATTGTAGCATCCAATCTCTGACGAGTCACTAACCATCAGTCATCAGCTTCGACTGCTAGCATATGAGTCCAATACTGAACTTTCTACGCTGGAGTGCAATCCATCACACAAAAGATTCTCTCAATCTCCTTCAACCAAGCCAATGCCGCATCAGGATCATACTTACCCTTGAAGGTAGGCGGTTTCTATCTCTGAAAAGTCGCCAAACTACGAGATCCAACATCCTCGCCAGCATTCGGCAAATTCTGCACATCCTGAGCCATTGCTTGTATAACAATAACCATCGCAACATCGTTCCTTCCAGCCATCTCAACTTAATCACTACAACACAACAAAAGTTCAAACTAGCTAATAATACTCGATTGTTAAACAACTACGACTCGACAACTTGGCCGGGCGGACCGACCTGCTCTGATAAAATCATAGAAATACACTTTCAACAAAGAAAATGAGATGATTCATTTTCAACATTAAAAATAACTTTCAAACATCTGATAAGTCTTTAAAACAAACACTTTATAATTACGCAGTGAATTCATAGAATTCAACTTAAACAACTTAACTTGTGTTCAACATTAAAACAACTCAAAAAGCAACAATTCTTTCAAATTCAGCAACTAAGACAAAATACAACATCAACATAAAACAAGTGTTATCCCCCCCCCCCCCCCCCCCGAGTGCTACGTATCAGAGCGATAACACCGACTCAAATCTACTAAGGTACTCAGCTCACTCTGGATTACCTGCATGTTACCACCAGAGGGCAACATTCCAATAGAAGGGGTGAGATATCTAATAATATAATCAAGAATATGATAAATAACATATGAATTATATTACATAGATCACCACTTCACAACTTCACAAACAACTCAAAAACCAACACCAGATACAACACGATAGCATAAATATGCAACTTAGACAAATGTGATGCATGTGGTACCATCGGAGCAAAACTCCCAACTTTTAATCATGCCAATTAATAGAGGCATAATCACAAGGCATAAGCCTTCAACTTATTTTTCCAATCCAGGACAACTTACCGAGCAAACAGCTCTAACTTAAGTAATGATATGCTATGCAACTCAACATGATTATCAAACAACAACAACCATAACAACATAGCAACACAACAACATCCAACTTTTGCCAAAGGCCATGAACTCATAATCTTGCCATTCATAAGGCACCGCGACATACAACAACAACCATAAACTTTTCAACTTGCAGGAAACAACACAACACAAGTACAACAATTATACCACACTCTTATTTACAAAGTACGGACTAAGCCGATTAATTAAATTAATTAATACGCTCTGTTATTACTACTATTTATTAATTTATTAATACGTTTCTATTAAGTCCATAACAACATCCAACATACTACTAATTATACTCTTCTGTTACTTATTTTTCTTCTACTGGTTCAATGCCTAATTACTTATCAACTCCCTATCAATTGATTATAATACCTCTGCTACTTTACCTAGTATTTTTCAACTTAATTATGCTAATGGAATTAATTTATGAAAAACCAAAATTTAGCAGACAATAGAAAATACAATGCAGAAGCCAATCCATAATTTCTCCCAGAACCCCGTGTGACCATTGTCACAATTGGGCTTGTGACGATTTTCCTTGGGATGTGACGGATGTTACAGTTCCCAGACGGATGTCAGGAATACGGGACGGTCATCCCACCTTCCAATCATGCGTTCTTCTTCTATGTTTCTCTCTTCTTCGTCTCTGTAACTCTTCTCAGTCCAATTTCCAGTTAATCTAACACGACAATTCAACAACAATCCAACACGTTCATAATTTCCTTAACCATCTAAACACAAATTATTCATCGAAATAACTTATTCATCAAATCAACTTATTCATCAAAACAAAACAACAACTGACAGTAACAATTCATGTACCCAATCCCACATATATTTATCATATAATCTTGATTATAAGGTTAGAACCCCACCCTTACCTTTGTATTGAAGGCGACTCTAACGCTTGATCAGAACCCTAGCTTTTCCTTCTCCTAAGCACTTCACATAACCACCTTCTCTCAACTTCTTGTTTTTCTTCCTTTTAATGATAACTCCTCTTTTCTATATTTTCTAATTAACTTATGGTTTTTCTTTTAATTAACCCTAATAATTCTATTTCGCTTAAACCACACACACCCATAATTACTACTCCTACTCACCAAACAAGCCCATTTTATCAAAATAGCACAATTCTACTAATAACCCTCAACTTAATTAATTCAACTTAGTTCAAGTAACAACAATACAACTTAAATCGACTTATTCAACTTAATCCAAACCAACCTAGAAACTCAACGCAAAACAATACCAAAAATACGAAAAATATTTAATTAAATAAACAAGGTGTTATACAACCAATGCTCTATTCTTTCAAACATTTCTTTAAATACTGCTACCAAAGCTAGTAATAAATTTGAAAATTATACACCTTTAAAAACAACTAACAATTGATAATGAGAAGTATGAAAACAAAATGATAATTATGAAATAACAGCTAATAGTTGAAAATAACACACCTTTTGTTGATCTGAAGTAAAGACATATTTATTGTCTTGTCCAACATTTTCCATTAACAAATGTAGAAACCACATTCAACTGTCTTTTGTTTTAGTTTCCACAACACCAATGGCCAATGGGAAGTATTGGTCATTGGGGTACCTACCCACAACAATTAAAAGTTGACCACTATATTTGGTTTTCAAATGACATCCATCAACCCCAACTTAAAATAATTATTTAGTTTTTATTTCCTAAACTTATCAAACTTTGCCCATCATCATCATCATCAAAATCATCTGGATCAGAGTTTTCTAGCTCATCACCAATGTATTCATCATCTTTCCATTTCTTCTTATTGGAACCAATTAACAATCTAGCTACTATTGGACCCTCGTTAATGGGTAGAGTGACATTAATTCCATCAAATCCATCTGCAATAGTAGTGGTTCTTTCATTCTCATTATCATTCAACCTTTCAACTTCATCTTCATCACTTCCATATAACTTTACCATTTCATTCACACACATAGGACTCTTAACTATGACTTCTATACCATTGACATCATGTTCCACAAACATTTCCCTGTCTATTTGGGTCGCACAAACGT
Source organism: Lathyrus aphaca (assembly GCA_963966055.1). Lineage (NCBI taxonomy): Eukaryota > Viridiplantae > Streptophyta > Magnoliopsida > Fabales > Fabaceae > Lathyrus > Lathyrus aphaca. The sequence goes on along the minus strand of OZ014524.1, from coordinate 114,827,193 downwards.
ATGCAGTGAAATCATAAGCATCATCATTATTCCTAATCAGGAAAAAGTTTTCATTTATGTTAAGGATTTTGGTTCATGTTTTGTATGTCCCTTCTATGTAACCCCATCCATTAACCAACTTATGAATGTTAACCATTGAACACTTATCAATGACTTGCCCATACACTATGGTCGAAACACCACACCTGTATATCATTTCACCATCAATCAACCTTAAAAACTCCCCTCCATAGTGAAAAACAACATTAAACACTTGCATATTCTGAAATTAAAGATAATAACAACTTTAAACAGTGTACATTGCGAAACTAGTAAGTGTAAGAGTAAATAAAACTAACCTGTGACATTTCGTCTGCGTCTTCGCCTCGCTCCACCGTGCATTCGTCTTCTCCGACCGCCTTTGTCTTCTCAACTTTCTCTTTTGGGTGAAATGCATGAAATTGTGAGTTTTTTTATTAAAAAAAACTAATAAATTATACAGTAAGCGAAGCATCAACTGGCAACTAGGATGTCTTATTTACACAGTCAACGAAATTGTGATCCAAAGATCTTCATTGAGACAATCTGGATTTGATAAGGGGTGACCATAAAAAATAATCTTATAAGGGATGAAAACAAAACTCGTTATATTGGCAGAGGGTGACATATAATTAACCAAATTATTTATTATTAGTTTTTAAAAATTTGCAAGATAGTTCTCATATTTTATGAAAAATTCAAATTCACCCTTAAAATTCTAAAAAATTGCAAATAAGTCCATAATAAGTTTCAGATTTTGCAAATTAGTCTCGACAAATTTTCAAAAATTACAAATTGGTCACTATTTTCCATATTTTAATTTTGACTCAAAATTTTTAAAATTTATGAAAGTGGTCCTAAAAATTTAATAATGAATTGATTTAATACTCCATCCAAACAAAAGAACTTAAAAATGAATGAATTTCAATCGAATCATTTGAATTGTTTAAAAATTCTAAATCACCTCATCCAAATACACTCTAAGCAATTTAATAAGAAAATAATAATAATTTTTTGACGAATTTTAAAATGACTTGACTAAAATCCATTATTTGGATAAAAAATATAGAGAAATAAGGATTTGAAATTAAAGAATTGACTAAAATGACTTGATTAAAATCCATTATTTGAATATAAAATATAGAGAAATATTGACCAAAATCCAAGTTAAATTTAAAGAATTTCAAAATGACATAGAAAAATAAGGATTTGAAATTATTTTTTCACTCTATATCAATTGTTTATTATTAATTTTTCAAAGTTTTCAAAATGGTCCTCGTATTTTATGGAAATTTCAAATTAACACCTAAAATTTTCTAAAAATTGCAAATAAATCTCTAAAAAAATTTAAATTTTATAAATTAGTCACTTCAAATTTAAAAAAATTATAAATTGATCTCTATTTTTCATATTTTAATTTTGACTCAAAAGTTTTAAAATTTATGAAAATGACCCAAAAAATTTATAGCAATAAATCATTTTAGTACTCCATCTAAATAAAAGAATTTAAAAATAAATAAATTTCAGTTAAATTATTTAAATTGCTTAAAATTTTGAATTCCTTAAAAATTATCAATAATCTCATCCAAACACATTCTTAAGGTGATAGATATATGTATTCTAGTATATATAAAGTGTTTAACCTCAATTTTCTAAACAATATGAGACTTAGAACTCATATTTGTTTCTCAACACAACACTCACTTTCAATAAATATAACTAATAAAAATTAAATTATATAATTTAATTAATTACTTTAATCAAATAATAATAAAAAAATTGACAAAATATGCTGTAAAAAAGAAAAACCAATATTAATTATTTCTCCTCTATTTTTCTTATACCAAAATGCACATATGGTGGATCTTAAACATAAGCGTTTCTTAGTTAAGCTATTTTTTAGAAAAAAAATAGTCGAGCGTGAAAACGACGCCATGATGTTTGGCAAGTGGCAACCTCACTAAAAATAGCTTACACAGTAATAAGACAAAAATATAAGGTTGTGTTATCATTGTATATGTCTTTGCCCGAAATGGGTGGGAATCTTTTGTAGGGTCGCTTATTCCATAAACTATTTGTCAAGTGATTAGCCCTTATTTAAGAATCATAATTTATGATTAATTAATCTATCTGATATTTTGATTTGACTAATTATCAGAATGATAAAAAATGAATGATTCAATGTGTATAGTTGATGCCGCATAGTTAGGTCTTTTTAAATATGCAAGTGGCAAAGAAATGACGAGTGATACCGATAGGAAATGCTCTTAGTTTCTTTTTTAAGTCTCATTTTTTAATTTTTTTATATATATCAAGAAAATTAGTTAATATTGTTATTTTTTATACAATAATTATCATTTTACTTATATTATCTCTAATTATTTATTAAATTTATTTTACTTTTTTTTCTTTCTCTTTGTAATAATTCTTTATGGGTAATTTTGACCAAAGTATATTTAAATACTTTAAAATTTACAAGTGACACTTATAAAAAAAACGAAAGAAGTACACTACAAAGGCACTAAGGGCTCTACAAATGGAGGGTTAGGATTAATCATTACAAATATTTAGAAAAAATATAAGTGATAAAATATGATGTTTTTCTCGGATTCTTTACTCATATACCCCATACCTGAAATTTATATACTAATATACCCTACTTTGAAAAAAACATCAATATATCCATTTTTCTTTTTCAGTGTATACTCAACCAGTTGGGTATCAAGCATGTGAAGGAAAATATTTCGTGTGAGTGTTCCGTATCCCAGTTGTTAAACACCTAAATAATTTATTTTATTTTTTTGTGTGGGTGCTCGGTATCTCAGTTGTCAAACACCGAATTAATTTTTTTTTCATTTTTAGTTTATATATTGTGATAAATGATTTTAATAATATATTATAATTATAGTTAAAAAAATCATTAATAATTTTTTTTAAGAGAGATACTTGACCATTGAACACCCGAGCAGTAAAAGTTGCTCGACCATTGAATAACCGAGTTAGCATGTAATATTTGATTATAAATAGTCTGGTGCGTTTCAATAAAAATCACCTCACATATCAATTTGTATTTTTATAAATGTTTGTTTGGGCTGTTGCGTTCTACAGACAAGACAAAATAATCAGTGTTTACCTAGATCCGTAATGGAATTTTAGAGCACTGATTGCAACCATCAACACGGGACTTCGATAGGTAGGTGATTGTCGCATGAAGGTGAGAAAAGTAGAGTATCGTTGTCCATACATAACGTTGACTGATACTAGCCCTGATGGTACGTACATGTATTACATGGATCGTGTCGAAAATGATGAAGATGTCCAATGTATGTTTTCTACACATAGTGGTGAAGTCATCATAGGAGTCGAAGACCCACTTGTGTTGGTTGTTGTTATTGATTAGTTTGTTAAGTTGATGATGTATGAATAAGATATTATGTTGTTGGTTGTTGTCTCCTAGGCATGTTTAGATGTTTAACCGTTATTTTGTTTATCGTCTTATTATTTTGTTGTTATATGTCGTGATGTAATTTTATGTTTAATATTCTTGTTGTTTATCGCATTGATGGTTGAATGTTGAATTAAAAGGAGACTTATGAAAGGTAAACCCATTACTAAAATATTGAAAAAAAAAACAAATTAAGCTACATGGGTCTGTTAGACGGGCCAATGACGTTTGGACATTTTCGACGCATGTCGCCAATTTCTCGACAAAGCCCACATCTTCTCTTTTCTTTTTCAATGTTCCACCAATGTATACATCCCAATATGGGGGACAAGCTTCTTCATCCACACAACAAACATACCATCACAGACAACACACCTTCTATGCCACTTCATCCCAACATCAAACTCCCTATACTTCATTCCAACAACCAAATTCCAACATCAATCCACCCATCGACCACCCTTACAGTTCACTCTAATTCCTCCACAAAACTTTGACACTCAAACCCCAATCCCAACAACACACATTCAACACAACATACTCACATCCCACCTCCACATTCACCACTGATAATGTCTATTACCCACCAATTCAAAATACCCAACCTAAAACCTTCGCACAACAAACAAATTCATTCGAAAACTTTTTGCTCACGCATGACCAACTTTTGAATATGGAAGATTATAACATTGAAGATCTTATGGCTAATATGGGCTCCCCTGTAACACATCACAATGAAGATCTGACATCTGATTCATCTCCTCCACCTCCATCACCACCTCAAAGAGACCCGGGCAGACCAAAATGGATCATAAGAAAACTCGGTTGTGGAACAGGCGACCATAAATAACCAATGACATATGTAATCGATGATGTTTGTATTATTTATATTATATCAATGAAAATTTATTATGTCTTCTTTACATTTCTTTATCGCATAATTATAAATATCTAAAAAGAAAACTTAATTTAATTATAAAATAAATAAATACTTTTTTTGAAAAAATATATTATATTTTATTATAGATTAATTATAATTATAATTGTTAAAAAAATTAATTTAAAACACTAAAAAAAAATGAAAAAAATATATATATTATTCGCGTGCTTGGTAACTAAGATACCGAGCACACACTGAAGTTTTTCAGCTTCACATGTTTGGTATCCCACTGACCGAGCATACATTGAAAAAAGGGTATCCTAGATTTTTTTTCAAAGTAGGGTATATTGGTATATAAATTTCAGAAGTGATACATCGTTTAAAATGGTGAAATGCAAGTGTTTTGTCTCATTTCAGTTGTAAGAGTTGAACCCTAACAGAGAGGCGAACTCGAAGGCGATTGAAGTCAAAGCAGATTTGCGAAGCAGAGAAACAAAATCGAAGGTGAAATCTGGGCGAAATCAAACGATATAAGGCTTACATGCCATTGTTGACAACAATTAGTGATTAGCTAAAATATTATGTATGTTTAATGTTAGATGATTTTTTAGGATATGTATTATTATCTGATTGGATGCTAGATTTATATGCATATAGTTGTTAAATGTTTAGGTATTTAAACATTAGGGTTTAACTCCGTTTTTAGGTTTATTGTTTGATGTTTTCTTATTTGCTGGAAAATAGCTAGAAATTGATTAATATTTTCATTTGGTAATTCATCATGTTGGTGAATTCATTGATAAATATTTAACCGAGTACGAATGAGAAAATTGAGGATTTAAAAATTGATGTTGACAAGTAGTGTTTTTTTTTTTGAGTTAGTTGGTGTACTCAAGAAATTAGGTTTTACTAAAATAGATACAATATATTACAAGGACCATACAAGTGAGATGAATATTTTGGTTGATGACAAATTTGCATTAGATATTGCGTATCTTTCTAAGGGTGCACCTTCGTGTTAATATCTATACTCAACACCCTTTGTCTCAGTCTGAATATTATGATGATCTCATTAATAATGAAGTAGATGTTAATGATGAAGAGGATGTTGATCTTGAGGAAGAAGAATTGATTGCTAAATTGTATGAAGATATCATTAGGGAGTATTCTGAGTTGAAGGATGGTGAAGTGAATCTTCATGTTGGTGAAGGTAAACATGTGTATGTTAATGCATGTGATGTCAATAAAGGTGATATCAATGCAAGTGAGGGTTAAAATGTGAATGTTAATGTTGGTGAGGTGCATAATGATGATATAAGTTCTAATGATGAGAGCTTGAATTATGATAGTTCATTAGAAGTAGAATTTTATAATGATTATAATGATGATGACAATTTTTTGGAAGAGGAAGTTGGAAATCTCATTGATTATGATCATGATGCTGATGGAACAAGCAATAAGCATAAACAAATGTGGGAAGAATACAAAAGAGCATCTAAAGGGAGTGAAAATGAGAGTGAAAAGTTGGAAAGAGGGTGTGAGAGTGAAGTTAGCAGTGGAGCAACCAAGAAGGAGTACCCAATGTTCAAGTTGCAAAAGACATGACAAATTTCAAATGGGAGATAAGAACTTTTTTTTAGCACCAAAGGTGATTTTAAAGAAGAAATAAGAACATATGTTATTTAATATTGTATGAACCTTAAGTATATAAAAAATGACAATAAAAGGTTTAGGGTTAGATGTTAGGAAGGATGTGAGTGCAAAGCATATTATGGCAAGCCAAAGGAGGAATCTTGGCAACTAAGAAAAGTGATTGACATACATAGTTACAGTAGATAATATATATCAAGATGATGACAACGAAGTGGTTGTGTAACAAGATTCAAAATTCATCAAAAAAACAATCCTAGGATGAAGGTCAAGGATGTAAAGAAGATGACGTAAAGGAAGAAAATGCAGGTGTCAACAAGACTAGGGCAATAAGGGTTAGATTTGTAGCTAGATACATGGTTGATGGTTATTTCTTACGTCATTACACTAGGATTATAACTATTGTCGTGAAATTTTGAGAACAGATCATGGGTCAAAATCAAGCTAAGTGTTCAACCTGGTCAAGAAGGAATTAAAGATAGAAGAACCTATTTTTGAAGACTTTTCATATGTTATACAACATGCAAGGAAATATTTAAGTTATGTAGTCATGTTATCAACTTTGATGGTTTTGTTTAAAAGGCCTTTGTGGAGGGAATTCTGGTAGTAATTGGAACATACCCTAATGACCAGATGCTGCCAATAACTTTTATAGTTGTGGAGGGTGAAACAAGAGATAGTTTGACATGTTTCTTATAACTCTTGATTGATGATATTGGAAGTAGGAGGGAGTGTCTTTCCTACACATTCATTTCATATTAATAGAAGGTATGTTCGATTGATTGATTATGTTATAATTTTGGCTATGTTATAATTTTGGTTATGTTGATTGATTGATGTTCATACTTGTGATATTGACTTGTATATTATGTTGTAATGCATGGTGTAACACCCCACTTTTCCCAATTAACAAAATAATAGTTTACAACAATAAAATCAGAGTTCCAAAGTGGAATGCTACGTTTCAACAATAATAACCAACATAAAATTCTTCATTAAAACAGCGGAAATTATCAGGTTCATTACAGAACATCATAATAAAATAACATCAATAATAATTCCTCAATAATCCTCTTGGTTTATAAAATGGATACGTAACAAAAATAAATAAAACAACCAAAATCCCTTCCCATGTTACGTATTAGAGCATCCTAAGACTCAAACACAACAACACGACTCCACGCACTCTCAAGCACTTGGATTATCTGTAATTCCAAAGAAGCACATGTGCAATAACAACAACATAGGGGTGAGAAACAAATTCAAACATAAATGATGCATATAACATCTTTAAGGTAGTTTCTCACACATGGCAACAAATACAACAAGTACACCAATAATCAGGCAACAACAGATACAACAATAATTACGCAACAATAATGCAACAATAGTTATGCAATGTGACTCAACACGACACAATGCATGTGGTACCAAGTTTTGTTCATTCAATCGAACACCGATAATCACATACACCCATCCGACAATGGTTATTCCACCATTCTCCATAACAGAGTACATATGATCGTATTCGCCCATCCGGCACGATCATCCCATCAATAATTTGACAAATGTATACATGACTATGAAAATTCATACATCATGTATAATTCACCATATTATACATCTACACGATCCATCTGATCAAAACACAACAATAGTTCCACCAAAAATCACCAATAATACCTCACGCGGTTAAATCGATTTTTCAACTAATTAAATTCACCTAAAGCCCATCATTAATTCATTCTCGATGTTAATCCTTAGTTAAACATGTCTTAAGGTCCATCTCAATACCTCACACCAAAAGAATCGGCAACGCACGCGAAATCGGGACAAAAATCGCAAAACAACACGTTTTTGCCCTACACATTGGTCATACGCGTATTGGCAAGGCCATACACGTATTGACCTAGCCCTATACGCCCCTTACGCCTTCCATACGCCCCCATACACGTTTTCCTTAGCCCCGTACACGTAGCATACATAAATGGACAGAGAACCCCACATTTTCACCCTTCATGCGCGTAATACCCCTCTCATACGCGTATTAGCCTCATATTTCGCCCAGCCATACGCGTATTGACCTGGCCCATACGCGAATGGGCAGAGAAACCCATATTTTCTGATTTTTCCTCTTCATTCCAGATCCGTTTCTCATAACCCTCGATTTCCATATTCATACCGGGACCATGATCGTTTCTAATCCAGTTTTATCCTCTTAATTTTATTCCTCTTTCATTTACATTACTATATATAGTTTATATTCTCATTCTAGATCTAAAATTCGTACTTTTCATCAACAACAACAACATATGCATAATTATGCATCATCCAGAACAACAACAACAACAACAATATTTTATCAAAATTTCATCAAGATTACATCATGATATTCACATATTCGCAACAAAGATCACATATTCATCACAAACATCATAAACAACATAAATTCCTATGAGGGAAGGAATCGGCCCTCACTACCCATCATGTTAAATCACCTAAATTTAAATTTGTTCTCCCCTTTTACCTCAAATTCAGATGAAAAATCCTGCGAATTCCTTAAGATTGGGTTCCCTAGGTTGATCTTCCTCTTCCTAGCCTCTTTTGTTCTTCCACAAAAATTATATGACTAATTCTCCCACCAATTTTCTGTTTTTACTAATTCAATATTAAACCCTCATCTTGATATTTTACTAAACCGTCCCTTATTTTAATTAAATCCAAATAATAATATTAACTTTAATTCTACTATTACTAATATTATTTTATAAAGGTAATAATAATAGCAATAATAATAATAATAAGATAGTCTTATTATTATTCACACACCCGCTATCACTAAATGCACCCCGATTCTACCCGTCCCACTAGGACACAACAACAAAACGACAAGATATAAGCCTTAAATAAGGCCAACACAACACCCAAAATACCCGACGATTAAATATTAAAAATGTGTTACACATGGTCTATTACCTGTAATGGATGAACTTTTACCTAATGTTAAGCAAAGATTATATGTTAGACACATGTACAACAACTTTAGGAAGAAGTATTCTGACAAGTTGTTGAAAGAAATCGTTTGAAAGGCAACAAAATCAACTTATCCATATGCATGAGAAAGATAAATGAAGGGAATGAGAGTGGTCAATGGAGAAACCTTTAAACACATGTTGAAGACTCCATCCAGATTTTGGAGTAAATCATATTTTAGGACACATAACAAGTGTGACTCTGTTCTGAACAACATGTTTGAAGCTTTTAATTGTGTTATTCTTGAATCAAGGAGTAAGCCTTTAGTAACTACGTTGGAAGAGATTAGGACCTATATCATGGAAATATTTGATTAACGAATCAACAAGTTGAGAAATTTATATCCAATATTCTAAATAAAACTATATGAATTATTCTGGAATGAATTGAATATATATAAATGAACGAATTCTTACAATATAGATGTGTTTTTTTTAAAGCAAAATATATTCAAAACCATGATACAAAGGGGTATCATAACCCGTATACAAGATAATCCCTGGCAAAATTACAAAAACCTACAAAAATTCACCAGGAAATTTTGTCCATTCGTAATAATTACATTTATAAGCCTCTTTATGTTTCTTACCCAACCACCACCAAGATTGCAAAATAATTCGATTGGATACTACCTCTATATTCCACACCTCATCTTTGTTAATTTTAGGTTAAATATTTTGTAGCTTATGTATTTCTTAATTTGACTTATTTGTAAAGTAAAAAATTGTTTTAAAATAAATTATTTATAAAATTCTTAATATAATATTAATTATTATTTTTAATTTAATTAATTAATTAATACTATTTATTTATAAATATAAATGACTTATTTATATTAGTTATAAATAATGTCTCCAATTATTGAATTCTGAATCAAAAGAGGATAGGATGATTTGGAAAGAAGAAGCAAATGGTTCCTACAGTGTGCATTCTGGATACAAATTGTGGAGAAGTCTTAAGTTGCGGAAAGAAAATGAATGAGGTAATGAGGATTGTAATAGTCTTTGGAACATAAAAGCTCCACCTAGGGTCAAACACCTATTATGGAGAATCTGTAAAGACTGTTTACCGATCCGGATTAGACTTCGACAACATAATGTCCCTTGTCCATCTATTTGTGCATCATGTAAGAGTGATTTTGAAGATGATTGGCATTTATTTTTTGGTTGTAATGAGATCTTACACTGTTGGGGATGAGCAGGTTTGTCCTTTCTTATAGATGCTCGATTGCATTCTTTTCATGATGCTAAATCCCTTATTTTTTATATTTGTAGTAAGGAGAATAGGAAGGATGAGGGGAGATTTGCAATCATGTTAGACGAGATCTGGAAGAATATGAATAATTGGATTTGGAATAATGATAACGAGGAAGCTTCAAAGATCGGATGGTTAGCCTTTCCCAAGTGGAAGAGTTTACCCCGCACCCCCCCAATTATACCTGTACCCCCCCAGCAATTTTTTTTTGACCAAAATGCCCTCATATAAATAGTTACTAATTCAAATTCACTTTCCATTTTTACCGTTCGTCTAAAAGTTACAGAGAGAAAAAAATTTTTGATTTTCGCACGTGTTTACCGGAAGACTACAAGTAAGTCTTCCGGAATGTAAAATTTTGTACCGGAAGAGTTTGTGAAAGTCTTCCGGTACCGGAAGACTTTATGAAAGTCTTCCGGAATGGTTTAAATGACTACCGAAAGACTTCATCAAAGTCTTCCGGAATGTTGTTTTAAAAATTGTCTACCGAAAGACTTTGATGAAGTCTTCCGGAATGGTTTTGTGTGTACCGGAAGACTTCAAGAAAGTCTTCCGGTATGTTAATTTACGTACCGGAACTCATTACCAAAGTCTTCCGGAACGTATATTTTTGGACAAATTTTTACTTTAACCGTACGGTCTGACACAAATGGTAAAAATAAAATAAAATAATAATATAATAAAATAATCTAAGGTTAAAATGAGCATTTTTTAAAAAATGTGGGGGTACGGGTATAGGTGGGGGGGTGCGGGGTAAAATCTTCTCCCAAGTGGCAGGAATGGTTTTCAGTCCAAAAAATGCATGGTCCGAATAATACCCACCAAGTCCTTTCTACTTGGAACCCGCTTAGAGAAGGTGGTTTGAAATGCAATATAGATGCGACGTTCAATATTCGTAGTGGTACTTCTAATAGGGATTGGTGTGTGCGGGACCATATTGGGAACTTCATTTCTGCAGGTGTAGCTTGGGATCCCCGTATTTTGTCAGTGGTTGAAGCTGAAGCTTTGACACTTAAAGAAGCTATCAAAGTAGCAATTGATTCCAATATAGATAATGTGACTTTCAAAAGTGATTCTCAGAATGTTGTTCAAGCCATTCACTCCAACTACAAGAGTAATTCATAATTTTATTTCATTATTAACTCTATAAAAGCTTTATTATTTGTTAATCCTAACTTTGAGGTAAAGCTTATTAGTCGTCAAGCGAATATGATTGTTCACTCTCTTACGAGAGCGGCCAATTCTATGGCTAGACGTATTTCGTTGAATGTAGCTCCTCCTTGTATTGAAATTTTTTTCATATTGAGTTTGTCTTGTTCAGAAAAGAAAAATCTTAATCATTTATCATCATAAATATTCTATAATTCCTATTAAAAATATAATTAAATTTAAAATTAATTTAAAATTCACCTTTAAAACAATGATATGAATGTGTTCTTATATTTATTCTTCAAATTAATTCTTATTAAACATTATTGCTCTTTAATATAGATTCTCTATTCTATTTACTATAAAAATTCTTTTGACAGTTTCAAGCATAAAAGAAATATTTAATAAATGATAAAAATATTTAAAAAAGAAAAGAATAATCTAAAAATTCTCTTTAAATTTTAATTAATGTTTCTGAATTTCAAATATGAATTTTGAGTTTTTCAAATTAATAGAATTTTATATGATAAATAAAAACAAAATTCTTAAAATTCTCCAAATCAAAATCTTCTATTTTTTCTACTTTGTACTATGTTTTCTTTTTCTCAAAACCCTCTCACTTCCTTCCTCGTCAAAATTCTAAACAAAACTTCAGAGAAGGTAGAAATATGGGCAGCTTCGGAAACAAAACTTCAAAGAAGGTAGAAAAATGGACAGCGTCGGAAACCCCTTTTTGGCGACATGAACATGAATGATTGCATTTTTGTTTTTTCCTCACAAATTATTATTACTTGTAATTTGCAAATACTAGTACTGTACTACTGTCATACCATGCTTTTCTCATAGTGGTGGACCAAATGTCCACTTCCGTTGTTCAATAATCAAAACGTATATACTATTCTACTTTGGACTCAGCCACACATTACTTTGCCTCTAAATCAGCATATTCCAACACGAGAGGGAAATATTCGAACACGTATCACCTGATCCTTTGTTTACATTCCGAGATTACGGCTAAATAAAAGCATTTATTAATTTATTTTTATATTACTTAAAGTTTCACACACTAATGTTTAGTTTTATTTTGTTCTCACGCTTGAGTTTAAAACAATATCACATGGCTAGGCGTTAAAAACACGGAAAGCATTTTGTCATCATTGTGGAATAAAAAAAATAAGCAGCCACATCTTGCGTCCTTAGTTTTGTTGGAGCTTTAAAATTCGGTTATACGATTAAGTTATTGGATCACCGAGTTACTCATCAGAATAATTGATCATTAATCAAAATGTATGTATGGTCTAATAATAAATATTTGGATTAAGAGTGTGTTTCTTTTAATATTTCAGATTATATCCTTATTAGATATAAATTATTTATTGATCAAAATGTATCATGATTTTTTTCAAATACTTTTGTTAAATTATAATATAATTCTATTGCATAATTAATTTTTAAAATTTTTAAATTTATTATATTTATTATATTATGTGATTAAGAATTATAATTATATTGTGTGATTAAGTTAATTAAAAATTATATTAAAAAAATTATGAATTTAATTGATATACATTGACATTTAAAATAGTTTTACAGTGTCAGTTAATCGTGACCGTTAGATTTTAATTACAATTTAATTTTAATTTTAATTATTTAAAAAATAATCTTTTAAAGTGGTTATGATACACTAGTTGTGTAAAAAAATTTACACTGACAACGCATAAGAATTAATCTAAAAAAATATTGTAATTAATATATAAGTTTATTTTAGCCAAATTAAACATCAAATAGATTAATGGAATAGTTAATAAAATTAAGATTCTAATATTTTTGAAAGATTACATATTAAAATTTGACAAAATTTCATTTTATAATTTTAATAATTTTAAATATTAATAAATGAGATTTAAAACAAGAAAAATGAAATATAATTGGATTAAAATTATAATTAAAATATTACTGGTTAGTCGGTCCAATATTAATTGACGTTTGAGTTGGTACGGAGAATCACATTTCGATACCCGCAATTACAATTGAAAAGTGACCAAAATTATTTGATATCAAAACTGATTCCCGAATTAGACTGTTTAATAAATATATAACTAATATATAAATCTATAACTAATATATATATATATATATATATATATATATATATATATATATATATATATATATATATATATATATATATATATATATATATATATATATATATATATATATATATATATAATCAATCTATTAATTCATATAATATTATTGATTTACCGGATCGATAATAACTAGTAATATTATTGATTAATATGGTGTATATTTTTAATTTTTGAGAACATTTTCATGTTATAGTACTCTTTTAGAAAACTCTTTTCACATCCATTTTTCAATTTTCAAGTCTAACTAACGCGTTTGAAAGTAAAATTCCTGCCGAAGAAATAAACAAGTTGACTATTATCACGTTTGAAAAAATATGCAGTTAGAGTTCTAGAATAGCCAAAATAATTAACACAATGAAGAAACCAAAATAAAGTTTTGAAATTCCAAAACCAATCCATTCAATCAAACTATACATTATCAAATTAACAAATCAAACCAAAAATTTGTTACAGCAGAACAAGATTGGATCCACGCTAGTATGTATCATCAATCTTCAATCATAAAAAATAAACAAAATCATATCTAATCTAAAAATAGCAATAATTATTATAAAAAAAAAAAACTATAAAATCTCATTTTCAGAACGCCAGAAATGAATCATGAGGAAATAGAAGATGAAGGAAGTGCCTTGTGGAGAAGACTCTGCGCGTTTGAGAGCTGATCCATCAGAGAAACGATGCGATCGTGGTAATCACGCGCGTGGTAAACGGATTCTGCCTCAAGCTCTCCAAGCTGTGAGCAGAGGCGCTCCTCGGCTTCCTCCGCCACGCGCAGCCTCTCCCACGTGACCTGTAACTGCCGTCTCATTTGCTCTTCTCTTTCCTTGCTTTCCTTCAACTCCTTCTCGAGTTCTTCGTTTCTCTTCTTCAGCTCTGGTTCCGACTCCAGCACCGGAAACGCGGTTTTTATCTCGTTTTTTCCGCGAGTGCCGATCACTGCCATCATAGGGGACATGAAAATACTCATCAAGTTAAAGTAAGTTAAATTCTGGATTTGAAATTATATATTTGGAGGTAATAGAAATGCGGTGAAATGAAGAAGTGTTTTTGTTTTTGGGTTGAGTGGAGTTATGTGAAGTTGCGACGTCGGTATAAATAGATCAAAATTGGGTGTGTCCAGGTTCAACGAATCCGGTTCCTACATTGCTGACGCATTTGCTTTGCTTGCTTTGTTTGTTTGAGATCAAAGTAAATGTAAAACCAAAAATTTTCTTGCAAAGAAAGTCTTCGCTTGTTTTTACTATTCTTTAAATAATTAATTTCATTTTTTACTTATATAATTTGAGACGCATTCTTTGCGTTGCCTTCTTTTCTACCTACATAGTGCATGACTTAATGTCGAATTAAACTCTCACCTTTGCAAATAAAGTTTTTTTCTTTAAAAGGAAAAAATAACTAAAAGTATTAACATCTAGGTTATTCAATGGGTCAAGTTATATGATTTTTGAAACACAGATAAATTCAATCAAAATTAGATTAAGATTTGGTTTCTGTAAAGGACACGTTTACTTTCGTATTAATTAAATGATTAATTAATATTATTTAATTTTTAATTTTTAAATCAAATTAATTAAATTTTCAATAATTCGAGTTCTATAAATTAAATGGTCAAGACATAAATCCAAGTCTAAACTTAACCCAACTGAGTCGAGTGTATTAGACGGACAGAGACGTTAATGTGCGCATATGTGATAGTGGTTTGGTGGTGTGTCATCACTCATTTACAAAATTTGATATTTCTTGGGATTGGCCATTTTGCCCACTTGGAATATATAAGCACTATTAATATGTGTTGTCCTTCCTATTATGTGAGACTAAAATAATTTTTTTCAAATTCACTTACATTAATATTAGCTCAATTTAAGGTTAATCAATTCTTCCAAGTTCCCACCCAAAATTTCATAATTTTAAGAATTCCAACAACCACCCACTTGA
This sequence comes from Lathyrus aphaca, assembly GCA_963966055.1. Classification (NCBI taxonomy): domain Eukaryota; kingdom Viridiplantae; phylum Streptophyta; class Magnoliopsida; order Fabales; family Fabaceae; genus Lathyrus; species Lathyrus aphaca. The sequence continues at coordinate 114,811,676 of OZ014524.1, read as the reverse complement.
ATTTAAGAAAGTGATTTTAGAAGTAACGTCAAACGTTTATAAGATTGTGCATAAGTAAAGGTGTCTACGACTTGAACCTCTGCATAACTGGTAGAATTCTGAATCAACAAGAGTGACTGTTATCTCTCAAATTTCGACGCTGATTTAATTGAGATATTTTGGCTTAGAAAAGAGTTTTTCTTGTTATAAGCTGAAAATGAGGTTTTTTCGATCTTACTCAATAATTTTGAGTCAAAAGAAACCCCCACCTACAGATTCTAAACTTAGAGAAATTCTAAGTTTGAAGTATTTTATGAGTGTTGTTGAGATTCGACCATGCCCAGTTCAACGAATAGTGACAATTACTCAAATTGTGCACGTTCAGGCCTTGGAGGGAAATATTTGATTTCCAATTCAAAGACAAGGACAAGTGGCGCAAGATGAAACTTCTTCAACATGTAGTGGGACAAGTGTCAAAATCCTAGGATGAAACCGTCGAAAGCGGTTACATTTCATTTTCTATAAATAACTTAGTCTAGTGTTAGAATAAGTGTGTGTGTGTGTGTGTGTGTGTGTGTGTGTGTGTGTGTGTGTGTAAATCATATTGTACTAGTAACTACGTATCCACTCGAAATATCTGCGTGTAGAGAAAAAAATGTAGTGAGAATGTACGTGATGTAAACACCACCATTTTATCTTCCAAAGTCTTCTATGTTAAAGCATCATTTAATCTTCAATGTCATTTATGATTTAAAGTCATTTATCTTTCAAAGCCTTTAATGTTAGAGCATTTTACCTTTCCATTTCATTTACTTTTACAAGCAATTTACTGTCTTTCTTTACATTTCCAGCCCTTTAAGTTTTTTGCCTTACATTTATCCTTTCCTTTACCTTTCCTGCAATTTTAACATTTTTGCCTTGACATTTATCTTTCCATTTACTTTGAAAGTCCTTTATTTTACTTTGTTTTCTTTCTTTTACTGCTTTTTGAATCCCGTCGAAGGATTCATAACCTTTTTTTCCCAAAAAACATTACAATTAACAAACGACTAGCACATGTCCTAGGATCAATCTGGTCGATCTTGTGAGTAACTGAGGGTATTTCTAGTATCTTTAGAGGACCAGCGGTTGTTTACTAATTTTTGGGGTAAACAAATTGACACACCCGGTGGGACAGTGCTAGTTAGTTTTTAGAAGTTTTATAACTTCTTTTTGTAACTTCTCTTTTCATAACTTCTTTGTTTTGTAACTTATTTTCTTACGTGGGCGTATTGGTCGAAAAAATTGTTACTTTTGTTGCATGCATTTGAGAAGTGGGAAAGTAGACAATACATATCATTATATACCAAGGAGAAGAAATACAAGAAAGATGGCGTCTAGCCAAGGAAATCAAGATGATTCAAATCCCAATACAATTGGGACCAATCCCCAATTGAGCAGTTCAAATGCTCATAGTGTGGATCCACAAGATGTGCCAAGGAGTGAGGTCATTCCAGTCTCCAACCTTTCGACAAGGATGTCAACAATATTGAGTGTGGTGTTAGAAACAATTCCTTCGACGACAAGGCCAGGAGTAACATATATTGGATAATATGATCAACCAGTATTGGAGTATGTTGGCCCAAGCCATTAAACTGCACCACCAAATACATCAGCATTTAGGACTATCATCCCTATAGGATTTTCTCAGCCTTTGCCCAGAAATCCACCATATGGTATGCCAACAACAATGATGATGGGCCTAAGGAATGCACCTCTAGTTTTTTCAGAGAATGTGGTTCCTTCACCTCTGCAGGAATCTAGATCTGGAATAAATTTGGGAAGTAATAGTCGAATCGTTGGGTTGGGACATTCGACTCAAGAACATGCTCTAACAAACGAGTCTGTGGCATATTTAAGACAACAGATCGATGAGAGCAACATGTAAATGGTTCAAACTTTATCTCAGACCATGGGAGATATTTTCAGCCTTTGATTCAGGACACTACTCAGACGAACTAACAAATGGTGACTCAGATGGCGCGCATAGCAGAATTTATGGGAGTCCTAGCACCAGTTCGAAGTCAAAATCAAATGGTGAATGTAGGAGATGATGTGCAACCATCAAATCAAGGGAGTCAGGCAAATGGTTGAACCATTACAAGCCGAAGCCATCAGGAATCTAAGGCGAATTCCAGCAGAGGAGGATCCAAGAGTAATGGTGGTAAATATGCATCATGATGCTGACCATGTGGTTCAACAAGTTCGACAAAACAACTTGGCATAAAAAAACAACTTAGCAGCCCTTATCGAACGAATAATGGCTAGAAATGGGATAAGTACAGGTTTTTCTAGGCCAAACTTCACTTCACCAATAGTGGATGACATACTTCAGTCAGAATTACCTTTCAGGACAAAGGTTCCAAAGTTTACTAAGTTCTCAGGAGATACGACTGAGTCTACAGTCGAAGATGTGGCACGATACTTGATAGAGGCTGGTGAAATTGCTAATGATGAAAGTCCGAGGATTAAATATTTCCCTAGTTATCTCACCAAAAATGTGTTTACTTGGTTCACTACGTTACCACCTGGTTCGATTTGTAATTGGACTTAGTTGGAGCGTTTATTCCATGAACAAATCTACATGGGTCAAACAAAGATTAGTCTAAAAGAATTGGCTAGTATTAAACCAAAATTCAATGAGTCAATTGATGACTACTTGAACAGATTTCGACTACTCAAAGCCAGATGTTTTACTCAAGTACCTGAGCATGAACTAGTCGAAATGGCTGCTAATGGTTATTTACCCCTAAAATTGGTAAACAATCGCTGGTCTTCTAAAGATACCAAAATACCCTCAGTTACTTGCATGATCGACCAGATTGATCCTAGGACATGTGCTAGTTGTTGGTTAATTGTGATATTTTTTGGGAAAAAGGTCATGAATCCTTCGACAGGATTCAGAAGGTAGTAAAAGTAAGAAATTAAAGTAAAGAAAAACAATGTAAAAGCCAGTGTTAAGTGCAAGAACTGTTTAAAAGGCTTTCAAAGTATATGAAAGATAACTGAAAGAGTAAATTCAAGGCAAGGAAGTTTAAATGGCTAGAAATGTAAAGAAAAGATAAGTGCAAGACAAGAATGTTAAAGAGCGGGAATTGTAAATGAAATGCAGTAAATTGCTTGCAAAGTAACTGACTTAAAAGATAATGCTTTAACATAAAAGGCTTTGGAAGTTAAATGACTTCAAAGATAAATAACTTGAATGATAAATGACATTGAAGATAAATTGGTGGTGTTTACATCACGTACATTCTCACAACACTCTTTTCTCTACACGCGGATACTTTAAGTGTTTTACGGAGTTACTAGTATAATACAATTTCCACACACACTTATTCTGACACTAGACTAAGTTATTTATAGAAAATACAATATAACCGTTTTCGACGGTTTTACTCTAAGATGACAACACTTGTCCCACTACATGTTGAAGAAGCTTCATCTTGCACCACTTGTCCCTTGTCTTTGAATTGAAAATTACATATTTTCCATCCAACGCTTGAACGTGCATCATTTGAGTAAATGCCACTTTACGTCGAATCCTGTGTTGGTCGAATCCCACTAACACTTAAAAAATATTCCAAACTCAAAATTTCTCTAAGTATAGGATCTGTAGGTGGGGGATTCCTTTGAATTTCATCCTTTCAATAAGTAAGGTCGAAAACCTCACTTTTAGCTTATAACAAGAAAACTTTTTTTTAAGCCAAATAACCCAATTATGCTAGCGTCAAAATTTGGAGGCAACAAATTGCCCCCCCAAAATGTTATTTTCGACCATTTTGATGAAAAGGTCATTTTTTGATATTTTATCATTTCAACGCCAACTTTGGTCGAACAAAAGTATAGTTGCAACCACCTAACCCATGTTCTGAAAAACTGTTGTGATTCTCCAACCATGCGCATGATGTCATATCATAATGGCAAAATCTCCAAAGGTCTCATCATCCTTATTCTGATGTTTTCTCATCATGACCTTTTCTATAAACAAAGCGCCAAGATGTCTTGCAATAACTGCTACCTCCAACATGTTTGATCTAAAGTGCCACGCGTCTCACCACCTCACATTTACATTAAGTAGTTTGACTTCACAACCTCTCATTCCACGCATATAAATACGTTCTTCAGCAATAAAGAACACTTTTCTACACTCTTTCAAACTTTGTCTTCTTTTTGCTAAAGTCTCCTCTTTTCTTCCAAGAAACCCTAAAAAAAAACCATTCTTCATTTCTAACAATGACGTCTTCAAAAGCTAACACTTCACAAAAGAAAAGTCAGAAAGGAAAAGCCTTTACTTTCGAACAAGCTTTTCCTCCATTCAGCAACCTTACTGAACCTAAGACGGTAAAAAATTGTCAATTCATACCAGAACCTAAGATGGATGAACAAAGAAGTCTATACAATTCTCAGGTAATGATTCCTTTCATTGTTAATGAATGTGCTTACGTTCTTTCTGGCCCTTTGACCAAGGTTGAAAACACTGATGAAAGGCTGAGTGATTTCTTTCCTAGCTATCGTAAATCCTAACCTCTAGGGCACAAAAATACCCCTAAAGCTGATGAATCTTCAACCAACCAACCTTCTTCCAATCAACTGGATTTAAAGTACCTTTATGATGGTACTAGACTGGTTAGAGTTGTTAGCCAGTTCAATGACTTTGATCTTTGGATGGCTGAAATGGAAAAGGTCAAGGTCGCCTACTGGAAGGAAATAGGGATTTATGACTTACTTATGTTGTCGAAGACTAACATCTCATATTGTATGAACCTCTTGGATGCCTCCCTTTATTTCTGGGACAACACACATTACACTTTACATCTTCCTTGTGGGATGATTATTCCTGCACTCTTTGATGTAGCCGTTATCACATGGCTTCGATCTGATGGTTTGACCTATGAACCTTCTATTGATGCTGAAGATACCATTGGGTTTAATGAGTCTAAACTGACATACTCATTTTATTAAACACTACTTCAAGCTAAACACTGAAGAGGTTTCTGATAAGGAGCATATTTGCTTTCCTTACCCTCTGGCTGTCAAGATATGTTTTCTGCACCAAATCTTTGTGGGTGGCAAGGAAATACTTACCTTTGGCGAACCAGCTCCACTATAATAGAGGGGTTTGCTTGAGTGAGTGTTTGCAATGGTTTTTGACGAACAATCTTTGGTTTTCCAATTAACATTAAATTGGATTTCTTGCAGGATCAACCATACAAATCCTAGGACATAAGTGCAATTTTGTCGAAATTATAGATCTGGAAATCTTGTGATTTCACTTTTTATTAGGTTTTTTTATGTATGATTCATATGACTAAGTACAAGAATAAAGAGATTGGCGAAAACTTAAAGAAAATAGATTCTGACAATGCATAAAGTAAATGGCAAAGAACAAGTAAAAGACTTGTAAATATAAAGGAATGGTAAATAACTTGGAATTTTATAAAACTTGATAAGGTAAATTGGTGTTGCACACGTACATTTTCCAGAACAAGACTATTTTCTCACACACGGGTACTTTGAGTATTTTACAGGAAGTTTGTACAAGATTTTCACACACACGATTTCTGACAAGAACTACTATATTTATACATAAATAAAATAACTGTCACTAACGAAAAAATCCTAAAACTATGACACTTGGCCTTCGGCGTGTTTTCTTTTCACCTAACGCTTCCACGCATCCTTCTGCCAAATGTCTCAATCTTTAAATTTTGAATCTCTTCTTTGTGTCGAAACGACTCACCCTTTCAAGGTTGTCGAACTTGTCGAAAAACAACATAGTTATCTGACTCTGTCAAAACGTCGAAAAACACATTCTTCATCTGGCTTGGTCGAAAATATCAAAAACATTCTCCAATTGGCTTGGTTGAAAGCGTCAAAAAACATCCTCTTTGTCTGACTCAGTCGAAATTAATTTATGAAACATCTTCCCTTTTCTAGTCGAAGTACATCACTTTGAGCTTTATTTTCATGGCATCGAAAATCCCTGTCTACAAATTTTCCCTCAGCAAAGAGTTTTCGACTAACCTTGGAGAAAAGTATTTTGCTGTTGATGAGTCTTTTCGATGCCATATTACCTTTACCACTTTTGTCATTTCCAAGACTTGATTTTAAAATCCATTTAAGCTCATCATCGCGTTTTCTCAAAATGTCAACCTCAACCCAAGTTTCTGACATCACCCTCGTCATTTCCTAAAAGCTAGGAAGTCATAGGCATTTTAATTGCCTTCAGCTTACTTTCTCCACGAAATTTTCGCCTCGTGGTCCATGATCTCAGACCAAAACTCAATCGTTTTAGTCTATTCCTTCTTATAAATAGCCATTCATCACCTTCTTCAAACTTTTTACGCATTTATCTTCCTATTCATTCTCAAAACAGAAAAGAAACCCATTTTCTTAACTGCACAAAACCTTTGTTACAAGCAACAATGTCTTCAGCAAAAGCTTCCAGCAGCAAGAAGTCTAAAAGCTCAACTCCTCTTCCATACGCTCACAGATTGAATGGGCCAGAAACTGCTGGAAATCAACAATACATCCCAGAACCTCCTAATGAGAAGGAGAAAGCAAGCATCTACAAGTCCCATGTATTAATTCCCTTTCTTGTTTTTGGTACTTGCCATGCAATGTTAGGTCCTCTCTCTAACCCAGACATAAACCGAGATAGGATGAAATAAATTTTCCCTTCTTATCAACGCCTTAAACCCATAGGTGTATGGGTTAGGCCTAAACCCTATGCAGAAAAATCTAAGGAAATAGAACCAAGTACGGACACGAAACTAAACCTATGTTATTTACATAATGCTAGGATGTTTAGAGCCTGCCACAGGTCGAAAGATCTTTCAGACTATGTAGCCTGGTTAAGTAAGATTGAAAAAGTTAAGGCACTATTTTGGAAAGAAGTAGGAATTTTTGACCTGATTCAGTTGTCGAAAGTCGGACTTAACATTTCCCCCAACATGTTGTTGGCTTCCTTCTATTTTTGGGATAACACATACAATACTTTCCACCTTCCATGTGGAATGGTCACCCCTACCCTCTTCGACATAGCTTCCATTGTTGGTCTAAGTCCTTTAGGAGTAGATTTTGACCCCACTATCCTGAACCAAGATACCATAGAATTCGACACCAACAAAGCCTCATACTCTGTGTTTACATACCACTACCATCTCAAGACAACTGCAGAAGTCTCTGACAAAGAGCATCTAGCCTTTCTGACCCTATGGTTGTCGAGGTTTGTCTTTTGTTCTTGATCTCTCCAGGTAGCCAAACATTTTATCACTATAGATAACCAACTCCATAAAGGAACAAAACTATGCCTAAGAAAAATTATTTTGGAAAACCTTTATGAATCGTTAAGTGAAAGCGTAAGCTTCCTGAAAACCGTGAAAGAGAAAGGCAACCTTAGCGTGTCAGGGCCTATTTGGCTTTTGCAATTGTGGCTCAATGCCACTTTTGAAGCCTCTCTCCCTGTCAAGATTGGCATAGATGAAGATGAAGTGAATGATAGGGTTGTCGAATGGGCTCACCTGGTACAACTGAATCCATCTGAGGAAGGGCTTAGTCTTCGCCAATCTTTCACCAGTTATGTCATGATGTTCTCCAAGAGATACAACTTCACTCCCCCTATGACACCTTTTGCTAGCAGGGTAGTTGGTCCTGAATGGTTTACCAAATAGCTGCCTCTGGAAATGCAGAAAAACGAAGTTCGATTACTTAACGCTTGGGAGTCATTCCTAACACCTAGACTCCCCATTTCCCATCATAACATCACCAAGTCAAAAATTGCCTTGATTGTCTATCAGCCTAACTTGGTCGCCTGGAAGATTGGATTGATTCAACTGAAGCCAAAATCCATTTTCCCCAAGAAAGGCTCTATCATTTTTTACAACTCATTTCATACTGAAGAGAAGAGCAAAGAATTATTGAAGCATATCGCTGATGAGTCTCTTGAGATTCGACCAATGGTCTTTCGACCATCTTTACTTTGTACACCTGAGTTTGATGTTTGGTGGAAAGATTATTACCTCAACAAATTCTTCGACATAGAAGCATTCACTACTCATATGACAAATGCCTTTGCTCTTGTGCAGGAAAAAACGAAGAAAGGTAAAGCACAACATATCAAAGAAATACAAAAGTTTCAAAAATATTTTGAAACTACCTATAGGCCAGACGAACTTAGCCGAACCATAAGCGAAACAACAATCACCTTAAAATGCAAGTTTACAGAATAATTGGAAAAGTTGAAACTACCTTCATACATTCAACCAAAACTACGATATGAAGTGGATTTCAACCTCTATCCACCAAAATTTCCCCCTCTACCTTCTGCTGACTTTGGCGTGGCATTGAGCCCTCCATTTCTAGATTGGTTCGTTTGCAGGGATTCCATAAAACTGCTTCGACAACAAAGCAAAAAGCCTGTTGAGTGTGTGGTTCCGACTAAGTTCACTCTAGATAACTATAGAGGACACCTTCATATTGGAATAGAACACGTTCACGTGGAAACTCCTATTCGTGAAGGTGTTAATAAGAAAACATTTTATTTCGACATTTTAACTTTATATGTTTCTTCTTATTCATCTCTGATTTTGTTTTGTTTTCTTTAGCCACAAGAGTTCAGCCCAAGAAAGTAGTTGTCGAGAGTACAACTGACATGATGGAAGAAGACCCACCAGTCATTACTAAAAAGACTGTAACAAAGGTACAACCTCCCCCTTATTTTTAGCTTATTCTTTGTCTTTCGAAACTGAATCATCTTTTATTTCTATGTCCGGGTAGGTCGAAAACCGCCACCTGTCCAAAAAAGAAAACAAAAAGAAGAAAAAGTATCCAGTGAAGAATCTGGCGATGAATCACCAGAACCAAACTAACCTCAGAAAAAGAAGAAACTCACAAAGGTCTCCTCACAAATATCCAAAGTCAAAACACCTAAAGAAACTCCCCTGCACAGCCCAGTTGTGAAAGTGCAAGTAAAAGATGCAGAGAGTGGGAATTCTAGTTTTCACACTGAGATCCGTCAGGTAATTCTTTATTTCGATTGTTTACTTTTTTACTCCTTACTGTATTTCCTCCTTAATATTTGCCACTCGCAGATCAACCTTGACGAAAGCCCTCAAAAGGAAACTACATCAATAAAACAAGATGATTCAATTCACCAAGTTACTAACCCACCACCTTTTTCTCCAAGGAATTCGCCGAAGGGATTAGAAATGGAGAGGGAACAATCTCCTGATTCTCCTCAATATTCTAATGACCATTATCCTCCTCCTCCTCCAAAATCATATGCAACCCAGAAAAGTGATGACCTAAATGATGATGCTGAGGTCGAAGATAAGGATGATAAAAAAGAAGAAATTGTTGGTGAGGAAGGCAAGTAGAAGCAAAAGGATGATGGCCTAAACCAGGGACAAAGCAGTCAACCAAATCCTGACTCACTAAAGGGAGGCTCACTATCAACTGGTTCGACAAGTTTCTCTCATGAAGAAATCGAGAATCTCAAAGTGCAGAAACCTTTGGAGTATTTAAGGGTTATACTCAATGCTCGCCACAACTTCCAAGATTCCTCACAAAGTGTAAACACCCCAAATTTGCCCTCACTCATATCACACAATGGCTTGTGATCTTTCATGTTTGCATAAGCATAGGCATACCATCTCATATTGCATTTTTGTTTTATCTGCATAGTTCAAGTTCATCTGAATCTAGGGTTTGTGATCTGAGCAATCAAGGATTCCATATAAGCCATCCCAAATGCCTCAAAGTGTTCCAAGAGGGTCCATGTGTGTTCTATCATCATATTATATCCCTCAAAGTTCATAGAAGTCAAGAAATCACCAGAACTGGCAAGGCATGGAAGAAGAGCTAGGGTTTTCACTGCATAGATGACCAAAATTAGGGTTTTGGTTTCAGAGGCCTTAACTCCAAGTTTGATGAAGAAATTCATTGTGGAAGTCATTTGTTCACTGGGTAACTTCTTGAGCAAGTTAAGTCAAAATCACGGCATCTGAGGCCCCCAACAATGGAACCCAAGGGGTATTTTCATCAAATTGAAGTTCTATGATCTTTATTTGATCTTAGAAAAGGTTGGAAGTTCACAAGATTGAAGAATTTTGAGCCATTTGCAAACTTGCCAAAAATGGAAATGACTTGTAATGGAAATTTTCCATTTTGGGAAAGTTTTTCAACCTCCTCTTTCTCAACCAAAAATGCTTCAAATGAAAGATTCTTGGTCATGAAAGTTGTAGATTAGGTCTTTCCCTTTTCAAAAAGTACAAGAACATGTCTTGATTCATCCTAGAACTCAAGATATGGCCTTTCAAAGTTGGCAAAATTCCTAAAATTTCAAGTTTCATGTCAAAGAGGGATTTTGCAAATTGGCATGTTGAGGCATTCTAATGACTTCAAATGTGTACAAACACTTCATAACATGCCTATGTGACTTCTAAACATCAGAATTGGCCCAAGAACTTGGCATTTTCATGACTTGATTCACAAGAAACTTCAAAGAGGGAATTTTGCAAAACCTATGGTATCTCTTCATCCAAGTGATCCAGCTGCATAAAAATGATCTAAGGGCCCTCCACAAAGTATGCTGAAGCAAGACATGCCTTGGAACCACTCCTTCCATGACCCATGCCCATAGTACAACCAATGTTAACTTTTTGCATTTCACACCATACCAATCACACTATGCCACAACAACTCTCTGAACCAATTGCATTTGTTTATACTAACCAAAAGCAATCCAAAACACACCACACACAAGCTGAAAACCTCCCATAAGTCAGGATTCACAAAACTTGTCAAAAACTTCATTCCTTCGAAACTCACTCCTCAGCCAACAAAAGTCACAAACTCTTCCACCAATCAACTCAGCATCATCCCAGGATCATTTCCCACCCTTAACCATAGCCTAAAACATAACCAAACACAAATATGATTTCTGGTGCAGCAAGGGCAAAACCTTCAAACCAAGCCATACAAACTTATTCTAAGCTTCACATCATCCTCAAGGGGTTCATTGAAGCTGACTTGCACGAAGGAGGAGGCCAGAAAACCCAGAATCAGAAAGCTCAACCTCAAGTAACCTCAAGAACATTTTTTTCAGAATCATGTTTTCTTGTTAAAATATTGTTCTATATGCTCCACTGATCATTGGGATGTGTTTGGTTTTGAAAATGATTGAGAAATGAGTATGTATGGTTGTTCTGAAATTTTTGACCTAGAACTTGTTTTCTTCGATTCAGCTTTGTTTTGTATGAGAAATGATTTTTGTTTGTGGATTCATGTTCATTGATGTTAGAGGAATGATTATGGGCAAAAAATTAGAAGTTTTGATGCTTGTATGAGTTTCTGGATTTTTGCCTCGCCGGAGAAGATGACCGGAGCAAGCTCCGGTCACCTAAAAGTCATTAGGTTTAATTAATTAGGGTTTAGCCAAGTTTGAATGCGGGCCTTTAGATCCTAGGGTTAGCGCGCAAATGAATGGTTCAGATTCGTCCATTAGCCCTAATTTCATTTAATTAATTTAATTCATTCAGTTTAGCCCAGATTGAATCCCAGCCACACAATCACGCGCCAGTCAATTCCCACCATTTTCATTTGAATCTCAGCCATAGGATGCGCTGACTTTCTCATTTTATTCATTTTATTTTATTTTCTTTCTATTTCTTTTGCATAATTAATTAAAAATATCAAAAAGCTTTCAAAAAATATTTCCTTTTGCATTTTTGTTTCAAATATTTTTCTCAATCAGAAAATGATTTTTATTTTATTTTTTGCATTAAAAAAGTATTTTTAAAATATTTAAATGTTATTTTTAATTAATTAAAAATACATTTAGGTTTCTAAAAATCACCAAAAAAATCATGAATCATCCCTTTGCATTTAGAAACATTTTCAAACTCTTCACACAAATTTATTTTTAGGTTTGATCATAACTTGAGAATTTTCTTTGAATTAAGGGTCATTTAAAACATATTTTTGAACCCTAACTTGAAAAAATCTTTTCTGCCTAACCAAGAAGAGTTTGAAGATGATTCTTTTTGCATTGTTTTGCATATGACATGTAGTCTATAGGATATTTATCTCATGAATTTATCTTGTATTTTTGAATTGATTTGCATTTTCCTTTGAGAATCACCCAAAAAACCCTAGAAACTTAGAAAATTCATAACCTTTGAATGGTAAGGCTTATGACCTTCTCCTTTGGGGTGTGACCTAGTATGGGATTAGGGTTTGTTTTAGCTTGGTTTCAAATTTCTATCATGTCATATGCTTCTGTTTTGTTCATTTGCATCTTGCTTGTCCATAAAACCCTAATTTCTAATGTTCATTTGCATTCATCTTGCATATGCATCCATACATGAACTTGCCATGACATTTCTTGCATTCATATGTCATCTTAGACATCTTAGGACATGTTAGAACCATGCTCAATCATTTCTTCATCCATTTGCCATGATTTGCATTCATTTCATTCCATTAACTTTCATGAACTTTCAAACTTCAAAGCATGCTTACATGACATCTCATCTTTGTATGATCATACATATGCACTTTGTATGACATTGCATAACCTCACATGACATTAACATTGCATAAACACTTCTGACTTTGGTCATTTCATCTCATTTCATCTCATTTCTCTTTATCTCTTTCATATGCATCTTGCTGGTTCCTTTGAAGTGAAATTTTTCACTTGTGTTCATTCTTTCTCACTTTCTTTCTTCAAGTTACTTATCTTCTTCAATGAAGTAAGTAACTTATTTCTTCTGCTTCTTCCTCCTTTCATCTGCTTCTTCCATTGGTGGCTTCCTTGAAGATATTTCTTAAGCCTTACAAACCATAGGAACATCCAAGCATGATAATAATTAGGGTTGTGATCAGTCCCCCTAAGCTTTTTACCTTTGAGTCTCCTTGAGTCTCTATTCTCATCTCAATAATCAGAGACTAAACTCTTAAAGTTTTAGGACTTTGGAATTAGGGCTATGCCTGCATCCTTCTCTTAAGATGGAGTGTATAACTTTAATCCTAAGTGTTAAACCTTTAATTTGTTTAAACCTCTTAATCAAATCATCTTAATAATCACTAAGACTTCATCTTGTAACTTGGGCCTTACATTAGGGTTCTAATTCTTCCTTTATGGTTAAGAAGGACTAACCCTAGTGTTTAATGGACAAGTCCCCCTCAAGTTGTCTTACAAACCATAAAATCCATTTCTTAATCTCATCTTTTAATTAAAATCCACTTAATAAAGGCTTGTTATCTAATGAATTTAATCCCTAACCATGGATTAAGTTGAGGTATCTTCCTCAACTTAAGTGTTCTCATCTATTATCCTTCTATTAGGATGGTGTAATGAGCTCACTAATCTGTGATTAGAGATTAAACTCATTACTTAACACTAAACAAAAAAAACCAAAAACATCTTAATAATCACAAGTAGGTTAATGATCTTAATCCTACATCATCATGGTAATTAAGTTGAGATGTTTATCTCATACTTAAGTGGGCTCATTATCCCTAATCAGGGAGGATATAATGAATTTACAACCCTTGATTTAGGCTTAAGCTCATTAACTTATGCAAAACACCAAAAACAATAACAAAACTGAAAACACAAAAACAAACAATAATCGTCTCCTTCGGGATTCTTTTCTCATCACACTTATTCATAAACGAGAACTTGCTTCTTCCGTCTAATGCAAGACAGTTAGCACTCGAGCCAGACGAGTCATACACTTGAGCGTAGGCAAGCAAGAAGTTCACAGTCAATTTATCTTTCAGTCACTTTGAGTCGAACTACGGTGTTCTGACTTCCTCATTGCACGTGAGGATACGTAGGCATAACTTAACAGTTATCGAACAAAAGTCTATGTGTCTTCCCCCTCTTTCAGCATTCTTTAAAAGCCTCAGTTCCTGAGCATTCATCTTTTGCACTAACACTTGTACATTCCTTTTCCAGCTTTTGCACACAGATAGCACATACACTACCCCTTTTAAGCACAATCTTTTAAGCGTGGATCCCGTCGAGTACGACGGACAATCTGGGTGCTAATACCTTCCCAGGTTGTAACCAACCCCCTTTCTCAGTTTCTCTGGTTCGCAACCGTCTTACCCATCTTTTTTCTAGGTTTATGCAGCATTACCTTTCCTTCGGGATAAAAATGCCTAGCTGGTGACTCTATTCATCTTCACTTCATTCTCTCTTTCGCCGACCGTTCACGTCTGTACCCTATCTAACCCGGTGTCTTTTCAGGGGAGCTACACAAAGCACTTCGACCACCTCCGGGGCCACTTCTAGCGCACACTCTCTCGGTGTTGTAATGGCTGAGATTAGGAAAAAAATCCTTTATGTGGACCTGTTCAAATTTTTGGAGGAAAACTCGACCGCTTGCTTCTACTTGAAGATAGTATTAAAACAAGTAAATGTCCTGGAGTCTCCTGCTGAAGTGAGCAGTTTTATGATGGACCTGACTACTCTAATTTACTTGGCAAGTGCTGATCTGAACCGTCTCAAATATTTCTCCAAAAAAATCTCTAATAAATATGAAACCTAGCTTGCTAAATGGGATGTTGTAGCTTCTTCGACCAACAAAGTCTTAGAGTTGCAACAACTGTCTGAAACATACACCAAAGAAGTTGCTGAATGTGACGACAACATCCAAAAGTCGGAGAAACAGATTGCTACGCTCCAAAAGAAGATTTCCCAGGAACAAAGGCCAAGGAAGCCCTTCAATAGCATAGACGAGATGAGATCGAAGGGGAGCTAAATGTGGGTGTTCATCATGCTGAAAGGGCTCAAACACTCACTCAAGAAATTGAAAGCCTTTCGACCAATCGAAGCTTTTGTGATCATCGGCTCCAAATTCAGAAGAAAAAGTTTGAAGAATTGAAGAAATATTTTGTTAACATTAAATTGTAATGGGGATAATCTGATGTATTAGTTTTCTTAAGTTTACTTGGAATTTTTTTTGTAATGACTTTAATTCCATTTATTTGGCGAATACAATCTTTCACCTTATATGCAAATTATTCTTTGGCTATCTTAATTTCTTGCAATGTTGGTTTGTACTTTTTCAAGTACTTCCCATTTATCTTTAATATTCTTTCATCCTTTCCTATTTCTTCAATTTCGTATGCGCCGTTCGAAAATATTTTTAAAACCTGGAAAGGTCCTTCCCACTTAGAAGACCATTTTCCCATTAGTTTATCTTTTCGATCCATAGGAAGAATTACCTTCCACACTAGGTCACCAACTAAAAGAGTTTTACGTTTCACTTTCTTGCTATAAAACTTTTCAACTCTTTCTTTTTGCCTTTTCACCAAATCCAGCGCACACAACCTTTCTTCATCTAAATCAACGAACTAATCCAACATCATTATCCAATATACATCTGATGGGATTTCATGATGCCCCTGAATTCGAATCGATTGCAAGTAGATTTTGATCGGTAAAACTGCATCATGACCATAAGTCAACCTAAATGGAGTAGAATTCGTAGCTTCTTTAAGAGACGTTCGACTAGCCCACAAAGCTTGATCTAAAGTCTTATGCCAACTCTTGGTTTTTTTACCCACATGCTTTTAATCAAATTAATCACAACTTGATTAGTTGCTTCAACTTGTCCATTCTCCTAGGCATAATAAGGCGTCGAAGTAAGGAGTTTAAATCCTACTTCTTTTACAAATGTTTGCATATCCTTTCCAGTGAACACAGATCCTTGATATGTAGTTATTGTTTATGGAATTTCAAATCTATAAATTATATATCATCGAATAAATTCGATGACTGTTTCTTGATCTACATTCACTAACAGAATAACTTCGATCCACTTAGTGAAATAATCTATTCCAACCAAAATGTATTTCTGCCCTTTTGAAGAAGCTGGTCGAATTTCACCAATCATATCCAAAGCCCAACCACTAAATGGCCAAGGCCTTACAATCGAGTGCAACTCATTTGCAGGAACGTGTTACCTGCATGCAATTGACATTCCTAACATCCTTTGGCGAAATCGACATAGTCTTTCAACATTGTTGGCCAGTACATTCCCTATCGAAATAATAACCATTTTATTTTGACAAAGCTATGTAAGCTTCTTCTTCGCCCAAGCATTTCAACAAGACTCCTTCTGAAGTCTTTTTGAATAGTTCACTTCCAAAAAATTACATAACTTAAAGCTCTGTACTTAACTTTTCTTTCGACTTTCATATTTGGGTCTTGTAGATAATCCTTGATGTATTTTCTCCAATCTTCAACTCCTGAATCATCTACATTGAAAATTTCAAAATTTTCTTCGTCACCATATCCTAACTTTATTGTTTCCAAATCTGATGGAGACAAATTGGTGGATATGACTCTTCCCCTAACTTCAATAGCCCTTTCTAGATTCTCTTTTGACACCTTATATCCAGATGCAATTTGAGCAAGATCATTTGCCTCTTGATTCTCCATCCTGGGTATGTGCCTGATGGTCACATTGTCGAATCTTTTAAGAAGTTTATTGGCTATTACAAAGTACATAATTAAATTCTCTTTTACACATTTATATTCTTTGGTCAATTATTTTATTACCAATTCAGAGTCACCCATTATTTCGAATCTCGTTGCCCCCAATTCCAATAAGATCTCAAGTCCAGCAATCAATGTTTCGTATTCTGCTTCGTTATTCGAACATAGACCTTCTACTTTGTACTTGAATTTTGTTGGATTTTGTTAGGAGAAATTATTAACATCCCAACACCAGTTCCATTATTAGGACTGGAACCGTCAAAATATAATTTCCATGGTTCTACTTCGACATATTCGACCCCATTTTCACTTATTGAGTGGTCTGCTATGAAATCAGCAACCACTTGTCCCTTAACAGCTTTTAAAGGCAAGTATTTCAGGGAATATTATGTTAATGCCAAAGCCCACTTCCCAATTTGACTATGTAAAATAGACTTAGATAACATATATTTTATTACGTCGAAATGAGAAGAAATATATACATAAACAAGTTTTATATAGTGCTTTAACTTTATACAAGAAAAATATACACATAAACACAATTTTTCTATAACACTATATCTAGTTTCGGCATTGTTCAGGAGTCTACTGAGGTAGTAGATGGCCATTTCGACGCCATTTTCATCTTCTTGGCACAACATGCTTCCCAGTGTTTTATCTGATGCCGAAATGTACAACTGCATGCTTCTCTTTCTACAAGGGGACATTAGAATTTGAGGACTTGACAAGTACTCTTTGATTTTGTCGAACGCAACTTGTTGTTCTTGCCCCCATGTGAAGTCTCCCTTCTTCAGTCAAAGTAGAGGTGAGAAGGCCCGCGTCTTTCCACTAAGGTTGGAGATGAATCTTCTGAGAAAATTGATTTTCCCCAGCAGAGAGTGCAGTTCCTTTTTTTGTTGATGGCACTTTCGCCTCCATTATAACCTTGGCTTTGTTTTCATTTATTTCGATCCTCTTCTTGTGGACCACAAAGCCTAAGAAATTACCCGCATGCACACCGAAAGCACATTTTAGGGGATTCATCTTCAGAACAAACTTCCTCATCCTTTCAAAGGATTGTCGAAGGTGGTCTATATGATTTTTTCCTGAAACAGACTTAATCATAATATCATCAATGTAAATTTGCATGAAAGTTTCAATATAATTATGGAAAATCGAATTCATAGCATGTTGATAAGTCGCTCCAGCATTTTTCAAACCGAAGGGCATTACTATCCATTCGTAAGTCCCTATTGCTCCAGGACAACAAAATGTTGTCTTAGGAACATCGTCTTCGACAATAAAATTTTGGTTATAGCCAGAGTATCCGTCTAACATTCTTAAGTACTCATGGTCTGCTGCCGAATCTACGAGCATTTTTGCTACTGGCATAGGGTATTCATCTTTTGGGGTAGCTGAGTTTAAGTCTCGAAAATCAATACATACCCAAAGTTTGCCATTTTTCTTAACTACGGGAACTATGTTTGCAATCCATTCAACATACCTGGCTGTGTGGATGAATTTGCATTTCAGAAGTCTTTCGACCTCTTCTTTCATCTTTGAGCGAATTTCTGGTGCAAAACGTCTTGGCGCCTGCTTCACTAGTTTTTTCCCTTCCAATATTGGCAGCTTCAATTCGACCAAGCTTCTGTCTAAACCAGGAATTTCGTCATAGTCCCATGCGAGGAAATCTTCGTATTCATGCAACAACTGGACTATTTCGATTTTAAATTGTGGGTCCATCTTGGCACTTATGTAGGTTGGCCTTTTCTCTTCCCCCAGCCCCAGATCTATTTCTTCTAATGGATCTTGTGCTACCATCTTCATGTTGGTCGACACTGGATCTTTTTCGAAGCCTAAAGATTCGTCGTCATAGATGGCGTCAAGATTTTGATGTTGCCATTCGCCCATCTGACTATTTTCATAGTCTTCTTCAACGTCTTAATGAGGACATTGATTGTTGGAATCTTTTTGGTTGGCTTTGACAACCATATATTTTACTTCGGCTTCAAGTTCCATTTTAAGTTTATTCTCGGCTATGTATGCTGTAATTCTTTCGAGCATTGATACTTCAGTCATTATCGTCGAAGTCACTTCCCCACCAGTTGGCTCTATATGGGCAGTCCCCCATATAAACTTTGACTCATCGACCACTTCTTTATCCCATTGAAAATCATACGTTGGGTGGATATACATTGAGCAGTAGGCGTTATCAGTTTCCTTGAGGTCGAAATCTGCTGGGATACATGGGGGTATGTGAGTCAGGTTCTTGTCGAAGCTTAGACGGTCCACATGGTTCACTTCAGACATGAAGTAACTTTGTTCCGCTTGATTGTTCTCGACTATGCCATATGTTCGCCAGATAGTTATTCGTTGGTGCATTAACGAGGGCACAACCCTTACACCGTGTATCCATTCTCTTCCAAGAAGCAAATTATAGTTTGCTTTTAAAGTAATCACTATGAACATCGTTGGTCTTATTATGGTTCTGACAATTAAATCCACCTAGATTACACCCGTGGTGGTTCCTATATTTCCTTCATAATTTGATAACACCATATTATGAGGCTTGGCGTCAGAATTATCCTTACCAATTTTCTTTAACATAAAATGAGGCATCAAGTTAACTGATGATCCCTCATCTATCAGTATCTTATTCACTCTGACATTCTCAACTTTCCCTTTTATGGAAAAGGGCTTCAAGTGCCCTTTCATTGAGTCATCTGGCCTTTCAAACGTGTTGCAGACGACGTCGAAGGACACCTTTGATTCGGATTGTAAATCATCAGTCATCTCCTCATCCTCTTGGGCTTTTTCTTTGGGCTTCATTTGTTCGACCTTATTGCCTGGATTATTGTTGTGGGATGATTCTTTTTTGTCCATCCCTTGGATGTTGTTGCTGGATGCAACTTCGTCTTTCTTGACGACATCCTTTTCGCATATGCTTCTTTCCGCACCTCTTTCTCTACTCTCTTCTGCCTTTGGAACCTCCTCCACTGAGACTTAGTCATGGGATTTTTTCCCTTATAGTTTTCAGAAGGATAAGTTCTTGGTTTGCATTTTTCGATTTCATTTCTTTCCACTACCGAAAGGCCTCTATGAACGTCGAAGCCTCTCCAGTCTTTTCGTCCCTGAGCATCCCTAATTGGTTGCACCCATCTGTCATCAGCAGCTTTGTTTTTTGGTTTGTACGAATTATAGTTTCTACCTTCAACCCTCTATTGGTGGTATTTGAAATTCTGTGATCAGGTATGAGATGTCCTAAGAGATGTCCCAACACTTGATAGGACACTTGACAAATTTAACCAAAACTTAAATAGCAAGAAAAGTAAACAACACAGAAGTTTGTTAACTCAGTTCAGTGTATAACCACACCTACATCTGGAGGCTACCAAGCCAGGAGGAAATCCACTATTAGTAATATTAATTCTAGACTTAAACCACCCTGTTTAATCTATCACTTAATACTTACCCAATGCAATTTCTACCTAAGACACACTTAGATAAGAGTACCCTACTCACTCCCCCTCAATCACACAGTGATCAAGTTTACAAGTTTACAGAAATTGAAGACATCCTTCAAACAATACAGCTTGATTTTACTTAACAGTTTCAATCAAGTCACAAATGCACTTTTGCTTAAAAGCTCATAAAGTGGTACATAAAAACAACCTGCTATTAAAACACTAGACACCCTATTTGGTCTTCTGAAATTCGTACGCAATTCTATGAGTTTATGTTGCTTAAATAGGTATCTGAATTTTGGGCTTTCTGTAGAATGGTCCAGCCCTAATGTGCAGCAGCTTCCACCTTGAATTTAGGGTTTGTTACTTCCTAGATTCTAGGTGCATTAGGTCTTCTGTTTTAATCTGAATCTTCAATATAAAACTCCCTACAGATGCGCCTTGTTCTGTTTTTATCCATCATTAATTTATTCCAGATAACTCTCCTTAAATATCTCTGATCTGTTAATCAATAATTAATTCTGGAAGCAGGTCTGAGATGTCTCAACATCTGTTGGGACATCCTGAAAAACTGAACTTAAGTTATTTACATAATGTCCCAACATCTGGTAGGACATCCTGAAATAAGTTCATATACTCTGTTTGCTAATGTCCCAACATCTGATAGGACATTCTGAACTGAATTTAACATTTCTTGTTTGGTCAAAAATTCTGCCAATTCTTAAACATCTACAAACTCCCCCTTTGGCTAATTTTTGGCTAACATCTTTTCTAGTTTTCAGAGTGCAGCAGAAGTTCTTTTTTTTATCAGAGTATAGCATTACTTTTCTGTTGATTCTTATTTGAGATTACTCCCCCTCAAACATATATGTATCCAATCTTGTTGCAACAGAAAAACACTATTCAGTTCTGAAGCAAACAAACAGATTTTTTTTCTTCTTTCATACTTAAACAGCAATTACAATTTGATTTGATGTTGTTCTCCCCCTTGGTAGACACAAAATTAGGGGCCAAAGAAATACATTGATGTCATTACATTTGCCTCACATACATTGATCACTCAGATTCATTACTCTCAGTTGCTTCCTCAACTTCTGTTTCTTCATCAGCTTCTGTTTCTTCATCAGCATCACTGTCTTCATCAGAGATTGCTTTCTGGTCTTCTTCATTCTCCAACCTTTGAATGATTTCCTCAAGCTTCTGCTTTCTAGCTTCAAGCTCTTTGCAGGTGCTTTTGAGTTCAGCAATTAAAGCCTTCTTGGAGATTGGATTCTTAGCAGTTGAAGGACCTGCAGATGTCCCAGAAGGTGCTTCAACATCTGCTGCATGATGACTGAGGAATAATTTGTAGTGAAAAGCCAGAGGGCTCTCTCTCTTGCATGCTGTATCCTTGTCAGTGAGAATGCCAGGGTATTGATTGAGCACTATACCACACAACAATGATGGAAAGGCTATTGGAAGCTTTGTTGCTGAGGAGCTGGCATGCTTCATGGTTTGATCAAAGATAAAAGCTCCATAGTCCATCTTGGTTTGAGTTCCCACAGCATAGATGAATCTGGCCAGACCAGTTGAGATTGAAGAGGTGTGGTTGGTAGGCACCCAGTTAGCTGTACCAATCCTGTTCAGCATGGCATATTTTCTAGTAAGCATGCTCACTGAGAGTTTTCCCTTCACAGGCCATGCCTTGACCTGGTTTGCAGTGATCACCTTACAGACTTGATTATCTGTCTTACCTAGCTCATTTGGTTCATCTGTTTCTCTTCCTAGGTACTGATTGATGATTTAAGGGGAAAACTGTACACATTTACCTCTAACAAAAACTTTTTGGAATTCAGAGGACTTACCATGTGAACAATCTTCCTGAAGATTCACAATGAACTCTTTGACAAGAAGTTCATAGCAGGGAGAGAGGTCTGAGACTGTCTTGAACAGTCCTGCAGCAGAGATGAGGTCTATCAGTTCTGTGCACTCAAGTGCATTGCTGCTCAGTTCTCTTTCTAGAGCAACCCTTCTTTGGTACACATATTTCCATCTGTTGACACTGGAGACATGATGGAATGAAATGTTGTCCAAGGGAGCTTCTGGAACAGCAGTTGAAGCTCTGGATGATGCTGGTCTCTTCTTGGGAGGAGATGTTGGGACATCTGATCCAACATCTGAATCTGATGGTGTGGCAGCTTTTCTCTTCTGGGATTGGACTTTGCTCCATGGTTTTGTTGGACCAAAGGTAGCTTTAGTCTTGCCTTTCTTTGGACTAGCCTTCTTCTTCTCAGGGATTGCTGTTTCAGCTTGCATCTTGCCTTTCCTGGACCTTAGCCTTTTGGCTATGCTGGGTTTAACAGAGGCTATGATCTCTGCATCAGAGTCCTGCTCCAGGTTCACCACTGGAGGAGATTGGGTAGCCTCCTCTTCAGCTGGTTGATCAGCAGGGATTTGATCTTCATTTGAGCCTTGAGCCTGTTCTTCAGAGACCTCTTCATCATTTTCATTTGAGGCTTTGTCCTCAGTTTGTTCCAGATCAACATCAGATGAGTTCTTTTTCTTATCTTCAGATGTTCCAACATTTGTTGGGACATCTTGTTCTGCAGCAGTGTCCTCTGTATCTTGAGCTGGTTCTTCTTGAGGTGCAGGAATGGTGTTCAAAGGAACAGAGATCCCTTTCACCACTCTTTGTTCAGAAAAAACTTGGTTGACAATCTCCTTGATGGAATCATCAACATATTTGGAGTATTTTGAGGACATGTTAGTAGGAGAGGGAATGCCTTTAGCTTTGCTTCTGATTTGATCTTTACCTCTCTTTGGTGTTCTTGCCTTTTTAGTGTGAGAGGCACTTCCCCTGAGCTCGTCCAATGGTGTTGATGGCATTGGCACAACAGAGATTGGAGTGGCATGAACCACGTCTTCCTTGTTGAGAATTTCCTCAGCTGTTTTAGGGTTTTGAGACATTGTTGAGAAGATGGATGAACAACTTTAGGGTTTATGATTTCTGAAGGATTGAGAGTTAATGTGATTCGCTTGTGATGGTATGATGAGAATCTTGATAGCTTCTTATAAGTAGTTACTAAATATGTAGCCGTTACAGTCCAAATGATTAGGAATGGAATTCCCAAGGATCTAGACCAGACTAGCTTTGCCATCTGGAACTTATGCCATGCAATGTCATATGACATGTTGGCACATCTCATTAACTGCTAAATATCACATAAACAGATTCCAAGTTTACCCCTTAAATTCTCAAATTGAGTAGCATCCAATGCTTTGGTAAAGATATCAGCTAATTTCAAATCTGTAGCTACATGCTCCAATGAAATCACCTTTTCTTCTACAAGATCTCTGATGAAGTGATGTCTGATATCAATATGCTTAGTCCTGCTGTGTTGGATAGGATTCTTAGATATGTTGATTGCACTTAAGTTGTCACAGTACAATGTCATGACATCCTGTGGGACATTGTACTCAGAGAGCATTTGCTTCATCCAAACCAACTGAGAACAACTGTTACCTGCTGCTATATACTCAGCTTCAGCTGTATATAAGGATACACAATTCTGTTTCTTACTGAACCAAGAAATCAGATTGTTTCCTAGAAAGAAACATCCTCCTGAAGTGTTTTTTCTGTCATCAGCACTTCCATTAACATATTTAAGGATTCTCTTGACTTGATTGAGATGACTGACTTTTGGATCAGCTTGGTATCTTGCACAAACTCCTACAGCAAATGCAATGTCTGGTCTGCTAGCAGTCAAGTATAACAAGCTTCCAATCATGCTTCTGTATAAACTTTGATCTACATTCTCTCCCTTTTCATCTTTAGTCAGCTTTAAATGTGTGGGGGCAGGAGTTCTTTTGTGAGCAGCATTTTCCATTCCAAATTTCTTGACTATGTTCTTGGAATACTTGCTTTGTGAGATGAACATTGAGTCTTCCATTTGCTTTATTTGTAGACCAAGAAAGTAGGTTAACTCACCTACTAGACTCATTTCAAATTCAGATTCCATCTGCTTGACAAAATGTTTGACCATCTTATCAGACATCCCACCAAAGACAATGTCATCAACATATATTTGAGCAATCATGACATTTCCTTCTTCATCTTTAATAAACAGGGTTTTATCAATCCCACCTTTTCTGTATCCTTGCTTGATAAGAAATGTGGTTAGTCTCTCATACCATGCCCTTGGAGCTTGCTTCAAACCATAAAGTGCTTTCTTTAGTTTGTATACATGATTTGGACAGCTTGGATCAACAAATCCTTTAGGCTGTTCTACATATACTTCTTCATTAAGATAGCCATTTAAAAAGGCACTTTTCACATCCATTTGAAATAGCTTGAACTTCAAGATACAAGCAATTCCCAACAGTAGTCTTATTGATTCAAGCCTTGCTACTGGTGCAAAGGTTTCATCAAAGTCTACCCCTTCAATTTGAGTGTATCCTTGAGCCACAAGTCTAGCTTTGTTCTTTGTAACAACTCCTTGTTCATTTGACTTATTCTTATACACCCATTTTGTACCAATCACATTTATGTCATCAGGTCTAGGAACAAGATTCCACACTTCATTCCTTGTGAATTGACCTAATTCCTCTTGCATAGCACAAATCCAGTATTCATCAGTGAGAGCTTCCTTGACATTTTTAGGTTCTATTTTGGAAACAAAACAAGAACCTGAAATCACTTCTCTTGATCTAGTGCTTACACCTCTGTTGGGATCACCAATTATTAAATCTTTGGGATGATCCTTCTGTATTCTGATGGAGGGAGGTTTGCTTGAATCTTCTGACCTTGTATCATTTTGAGTGACGTTATATTGATCATTCTTTTCTTCAGCTTCAATCTTGATATCAGCAGATGTTCCAACATCTTCTGGGACATCTGTAGGAGCATCATCAATTATCACATTTATGGACTCCATGATAACCTTGGTTCTAGAATTAAATACTCTATATGCTCTGCTGTTTATGGAGTATCCAAGGAAAATCCCTTCATCACTTTTAGGATCCATTTTTCTTCTTTGCTCCCTATCTGCCAGAATATAACAGATACTTCCAAACACATGAAAGTACTTCACAGTGGGTTTTCTGCCCTTCCAGACTTCATATATTGTGGACAAGGTTCCTTTTCTCAAGGTAACTCTGTTATGGATGTAGCAAGCAGTGTTCATAGCTTCAGACCAGAAATACAGAGGTAACTTTTTAGCATGGATCATAGCTCTTGCTGATTCTTGAATGGTTCTATTCTTCCTTTCAACAATCCCATTCTGTTGAGGAGTGATAGGAGAAGAATACTCATGATTGATTCCTTCTGAAGAACAGAAATCTAAGAACTTTTGATTCTCAAATTCTTTTCCATGATCACTTCTTATTCTGATCACACAGCTGGATTTTTCCCTTTGCAATCTTTGACATAATTCTTTGAATACATCAAATACATCTGACTTTTCTTTGATGAAGTTTATCCATGTATATCTTGAAAAATCATCAACCACAACATAGGAATACCTCTTACCACCAAGACTTTCAACCTGCATAGGTCCCATAAGATCCATATGCAAAAGTTCCAAAACTTTGGAAGTTGTCAGATGTTGGAGCTTTGGATGGGACATCTTGGTTTGCTTGCCTATTTGACATTCACCACATATTTTGCCATCATCAATCTTCAGTTTAGGAATACCTCTTACAGCATCCATGGATATTATCTTCTTTATGCCTCTGAAATGAAAATGACCTAGTCTTTGGTGCCACAGTTTCACTTCTTCTTCTTTAGCTAGAGAACAGGTTGAAGTGAGACTGAAGTCTTGTGGTTCCCACATGTAACAGTTATCTTTAGATCTGGCTCCTTTCATGACAACCTCTTGTTCTTTGTTAGTCACTATGCATTCAGTTTTGGTAAAGTTTACACTGTACCCTTGATCACATAACTGACTTATGCTTATCAGGTTAGCAGTTAAACCTTTAACTAGCAGCACATCATCTAGTCTTGGAACATCTTGACAATCCAAGGTTCCAACTCCCTTGATTTCTCCTTTAGCTCCATCTCCAAAGGTAACATACCTGGATGAATGTGATTTTAAGTTTACTAACAAATTATTCAATCCAGTCATGTGTCTTGAGCATCCACTGTCAAAGTACCAGTCTTCTTTAGCTGATACTCTCAGAGATGTATGTGCTATGTATGCAGTATTTTTCTTTGACCAGATGAGTTGAGATTTCTTTTGATGCCTCTGCCCTGTGTGTTGTTCAGCTGATCTCCAAGCTTGATTGTTGATCTGGTTCTTGGGTATGTGGCTTTGATCAGTCTGAATGTCAGCTTTTGGTCTCCAAACCTTCTTGATGACCTCTGTCTTCTGCTTAGGAGGTTGCTGATTTCTTTGATGTCTATGCAGCACTTTCTTGGTACCTTCTACTTTCTGTTTGGAAGGTTGCTGATACATCTGATTTGGATATCCATGTAGCTTATAACAGTGAGGTTTGATATGCCCAAATCTTCCACAGTGATGGCATCTCCATCTTTGATACTTCTTCTTCATTTTATTCTTTCCAGAATGTTGAGACATCTGTTGGAACATTATGTTTGTCTTTGTGTTCTGATGTTGGAGCATCTGTTGGGACATCTTGTTTGACTGTGTAGTTTTTGAAGTAGTTTTGCTAGAGCTGGCTTCATCTCTGTTATATCCCAGTCCACTTTTGTCCCCTGAATGTTTATTATTGCTGAGAATAACATCCAGTGTATTTGAGCTGCTGTTCAACATTTTAACAGATTTGGACATATGTTCCAGCTTAGAGTTGAGAAGAGTTACTTCACTTTTCAAGGTATCAATGATTACTTGATCACTTGCTTTTTCATCTTCTAATACCTCATTCTGCTTCTTTAGCTTTATAACCTCACTGCATATTTCAGTGCTTCTCTTGTATAGATCTTTGAAAGCTTGCTCAAGATCTGCATAAGTAAGCTCTCCACAACTGGAATCACTATCATATTCACACAGTCCAGCTAAAGCAGTAAAATGCTTAGCTGATTCTTCTTCTGAATCTCCTCCTGAGTCTTCATCAGACCAGGTTACAGATAGTCCCTTCTTTTGTCTTTTTAAGAAGGTAGGACATTCCTTCTTGATGTGTCCATATCCTTCACATCCATTGCACTTGATTCCTTCTTGACTGGTCTTTTCAGCATAAATTGACTTTTTATTAGCATCATAAGGTCTCCTGTTCTCAGAAGAGTTTGTGTATTTTCCATTGGATTTGGATTTGCCATCCATTCCTCTGAGAATCTGTTTGACTTGTCTTCCAAGCAAGGCAAGGTTTTCTGATAAGCTTTTATCATTTGCTGATTCATCATCTTCATCTTCATCTGTATTTGACACCAAGGCTATGCTTTTGTTCTTTTTGACATTTGTGTCATTCATTCCCATCTCAAAAGTTTGAAGGGAACCAATGAGTTCTTCAACTTTCATGGAGCATATGTCTTGAGCTTCTTCTATTGCAGTGACTTTCATGTCAAATCTTTTTGGCAAAGATCTGAGAATCTTTCTTACAAGCTTTTCATCAGTCATCTTTTCTCCCAAAGCTCCAGAAGTATTGGCTATATCCAAGATGTTCATATAGAACTCATAAATTGATTCATCTTCCTTCATTCTCAAGTTTTCAAACTTGGTGGTGAGAAGTTGAAGTCTTGACATTTTTACTTTTGATGTTCCTTCATGAGTTGTTTTGAGAGTATCCCAAACATCTTTGGCCAGCTCACAATGATGCACAAGTCTGAAAATGTTCCTATCAATGCCATTGAATAAAGCATTTAAGGCTTTTGAGTTGCCTAGTGCTGAGTCTTCTTCCTCCTTACTCCATTCTTCTTCAGGTTTCAGCACTTTTGATCCATCTTTGGTGTCTTGGACAGGATGATCCCATCCAACATTGACTGCTCTCCATGCCCTGTTGTCAAGTGACCTTAAGAATGCAATCATTCTTGGCTTCCAGTAGTCATAATTAGATCCATCCAGTATAGGTGGTCTATTTACTGACCCTAAATCTCTGTCCATGTTACAGAATTTGTATTCCCTAGATCTCACCCAGTATAAACAGGCAGGGTGCCTGCTCTGATGCCAATTGAAATTCTGTGATCAGGTATGAGATGTCCTAAGAGATGTCCCAACACTTGATAGGACACTTGACAAATTTAACCAAAACTTAAATAGCAAGAAAAGTAAACAACACAGAAGTTTGTTAACCCGGTTCAGTGTATAACCACACCTACATCTGGAGGCTACCAAGCCAGGAGGAAATCCACTATTAGTAATATTAATTCTAGACTTAAACCACCCTGTTTAATCTATCACTTAATACTTACCCAATGCAATTTCTACCTAAGACACACTTAGATAAGAGTACCCTACTCACTCCCCCTCAATCACACAGTGATCAAGTTTACAAGTTTACAGAAATTGAAGACATCCTTCAAACAATACAGCTTGATTTTACTTAACAGTTTCAATCAAGTCACAAATGCACTTTTGCTTAAAAGCTCATAAAGTGGTACATAAAAACAACCTGCTATTAAAACACTAGACACCCTATTTGGTCTTCTGAAATTCGTACGCAATTCTATGAGTTTATGTTGCTTAAATAGGTATCTGAATTTTGGGCTTTCTGTAGAATGGTCCAGCCCTAATGTGCAGCAGCTTCCACCTTGAATTTAGGGTTTGTTACTTCCTAGATTCTAGGTGCATTAGGTCTTCTGTTTTAATCTGAATCTTCAATATAAAACTCCCTACAGATGCGCCTTGTTCTGTTTTTATCCATCATTAATTTATTCCAGATAACTCTCCTTAAATATCTCTGATCTGTTAATCAATAATTAATTCTGGAAGCAGGTCTGAGATGTCTCAACATCTGTTGGGACATCCTGAAAAACTGAACTTAAGTTATTTACATAATGTCCCAACATCTGGTAGGACATCCTGAAATAAGTTCATATACTCTGTTTGCTAATGTCCCAACATCTGATAGGACATTCTGAACTGAATTTAACATTTCTTGTTTGGTCAAAAATTTTGCCAATTCTTAAACATCTACAGTATTCACTCCTTCTTGGATCGTATCTCTTTGTTTTGGCAGTTGGGATTTCCCCCCAGATTCCTTTTCTCTTGGACTTCTCTATCACCTCCAGATTGTTTGTTGCCTTCCTATCGAAGATAGAGCTGCAACATGGGCACAACATCACTTCAGCCTTTTTCCTTTGACACTTTTGGATGAACTCAATCAAGCTTTCGTCTTCTTTTAGATACGCCAACCTCTGATACTCCTCACAACGGCGTTATTTGATAGTGTCGCGGTGAGAATCGGATACCAAGCTATTGATTAAGCTTGAATCGCAAAACTTTTATGTTCACCACCGACTTTAATTTAATCCAAAGGGAAAAGGGAAAAAGATCGTAAAAACCCTAAATGAGGAGAAACTAGGTTCGGGGGTTGGTTATACCTAGGGAAGGTGTTAGCATCCTAAGCATCCGCAGTATCCTACGGGAACCTCTTGTTAATATTTGCATTATTGTTATTTATTGCTTGATAAAATTATGGGAACCTAAGGTTTTATTTCTAATGGTGCTCGCACAACATCGCATCGATGCCTACGTATCGGGTATAGAATCAGAGCACTCGTAGTTCTCCTAAGGATTAACGAACACTTGGTTACGCTCAAGGTTCGCGGGGGAAGGTAAGTGTTATGGCAAACACTCACGTGACTTTAGGAAAGTCACAAAAGTTACAAAATAAAACACTAAGGACCTAATGGCTAAGGACCTAAGGATGAAGGACCTAATTGCTAAGGTCAAAGAAAAAGAAGGACCTAATTGCTAAGGTCAAAATGGTAACTAGGGATGGCTAAACTTCCTATGACATTGAGTCAACTGCAAGAGTTCTTTCCCTTTTGGATTTAAAAGCATAAACGAAAGTAAATAAATGAGGGTGCAAGCTCCTAAGTCTAAGGCATAGGTTGCAACTTGCAAAAATAAATTGGACAAAGTAAATGGAAAATGCAAAGATAAAAGGCTTAGTAACCGGGCTATGACTCGATATATGGATCGAGAATGTTGAGGTGGAAAACAAGCGTGGTGCGTCAATTTGCTTAACTTAGAAAGCTGTGAAGTGTAAGGAATGTGCAGATGGCGATCGTAAACGACCGACTTACGTGTGTGAGTGAAGTGTATGTGAAGTTCACTTGGCGTTGGACCAAAGATTATTATCTTGAAAAAAATTAATGTGCGCTTTCAATTTTATTTTAACAGGTATATGGTCATGATGCAAAATAAATATAAACATAGTGTGCACACCACCAAGACATCGGAAGATTAAATTTAAACTCTCACTAAAGGATCTAAAACTAAGTTAAACAAACTCTATCTTAAACGAAGAAGGATTAAACAAATTTTTTGGGATTTTTATAAAAATAAATGATTAATTAAGTATGTGCTAAAACAAAATAGAAAAAAAGAAATTGAATTTGAAATATTTTTTGTATATTTTTTACGTATATATAAATATCTAACTAAATATAAAAAAGAAAATAGAAAAGAAAATTTTAAAAAGTCTTTTATTTATTTATATATATATGGATTCTTAACTAGAAAAGAAAATTTTGAAATTAAACGTTTTTATTATCTATATAGATATAAATTTCTAACTAAATGTAATAATAATAATAGAAAAAGAAAATTTTGAAATTAAAAAGTTTTTACTTATTTATTTTATATGTATATAAATTTTTAACTAATTGTAATAATAATAATAGAAAAAGAAAATTTTGAAATTAAAATCTTATTTTTTTATTTTGTATATACATTTAACTAATTATAATAATAGAAAAGTGAATATTAAAATGCTATTTATTTATTTGATATATATAAATGAGAAAATAATAAGAGAAAATAAATTAACTAAAATATTTAACAAAAATTAATCTAATAAGCTAAAATTAATTAAAAGATTTAATTAAAAAAAAAATTTAGATTTTTATATGACAAATAGAAAATGGGCTGAAGGTTAGTAACATAGGGGCAGGAAGCAGGCCCATGGGGCGCTGGGTTAAGACGGGTCGACCCACAACCCGGTTCAGCAAAAAAACCAAAAAAGGGAGACTTTGCCCTAGGCCAAAATGGCACCGTTTCACTCTCTCTCGCCCTCAACCTCATTCCTCTCAATCCCTCGAATCTCTCTCACCGGCTCTCACTCTCAACGCCAAGTCTCTCTCAACACAGCTCTCTCGCTCACTCGGTTGTGCGATTCTGGCTCTCGCGGATCTCGATCTCCTACACTCGCGAACTCCACTTCTCTCTCTCAGCTTTGGATTGGCGGTTTCGACGGTTAGGATGAAACGGTTTGGTGATGGATGGCGGTGTTCGTCTCAAGCTTTTTGAAGGTTGATGGTGGCTGAGTCACGGTGGGTGAATAACGAAGAGAAGACTTCGAATTCCTCAGCTTCAGTTTCGATCGGTTTGTGTGTTTCTGAGACCAAATCATTTTCATCTCAGATTCTCTTCTTCTCTGTTCTGTTTCAGTTTTTTTTTTTTTTTTGAAATCAATTGGGGATGAGGTTTGTGCTGTGGGTTTGGACAGTGGCGAAGGGTGTGGAAAGGGGTCCGGTTGTGTTCCTAGGGTACAGGCGGAGACGGAGGGTTGATTTGAGCGGGTCTGGGTTATTGTGGTGAGCAGGTTAGTCAGTGATTTTGGAATGGTGGAGGCGGAAGGTTGAACGGCGAAGGGCTGATGGTTGTTTCAGGGTGCTGCCCGACTGAAGCTGGGATCGAGAACAAAGGGCCTGGCTATGGTAACCGACGATGCTTCGTCGTCTCCGATGTATCAATGACGGCTTAGTTTTTCTCATGGCTAACTCAACTCTTTTCATTTCCAACGCGACCTCATCCTTAAGAGTCAGTTTCTTCCTCCTTCGATTCTTTGTCTTTTGGATTTCAAAACAGGAGCTCGATTTGACTTACCGCATAAAGTTGTTATGGTTATGTCTTGACGAACTGGTGATTTTGTTAGATGAAGATGAAGCTTAAAGAACTTCTGAAGGTGAGTTTCTCTTGATGGTATTGAATATGTAATGGTAATGATGGCTGCTGAGTATTTTGTTTTTGTTTTTTGGTTTTGCAGGTTTGATGCAGGATGGTTATAACATCGACTTGTCGGTGGATACTTTTTGCACAGTTGGAGGCAAACTTGCAGGTTCAGTTGGCTGATTCACTGGTGAAATTGTTTCTGAAGGGTGACCTTTATTTGTAGGTGTACCATGAGAATTAGGAGGAAAACTTCCATTATCAGTTGAGGGGCTTAATGGTGAAATTTTGGGCATATCAGTAGAAGGTGTTGCAACTGGTGCTTGTGAAACTGGCTCTAGGTCGTGACTCTTAGGAGGAAAACTTCCATGCTCAATTGGTTGGCTGATAGGTGAAGTTTTAGGCAAATTTCCAGAAGGTATTGCAGAAGGAGCTGGAGCAACTGGTGTGGATACAGGAGGCCTGACAATAGGTGTTTTCTGTCTGGTTTGATGTTGTTGAAAGAAGATGAAGAGGTGGTTTCTGTTTTCAGGTTTGATGCAGGGATGAGTTTTCTGGTTTATGTTTTTCAGTGATGAAGATTGTGATTGAAAAAGGAACCGGTTTGTGTTTGGGTATGGTTTTTTTTATGAATGAAGTTTGTGTAGTTTTGGGATATGAAGTTGCTGCTGATTTTTCGCGTAGCCCTTGCTATTCTTCTTGTGTGTGTATGAAGTTATAGCTGCTGGTTTTTTGTGTATGGAGGAAATTTTGCTAAAGTTGTGGCTGCAGTTATAGTGATGAAGTTTTGGATTTTTTTTTTTGAAGTTTTTTATGACTTTTGTTTTTGTATATGCAGATTTGACTTGAAATGAAACTAAAAGGAAAAAACTAGCTATGAACAAGAATGCTGAAAAAAAAGGTGAAGGAAAAGAGAACAATACCGACCCGAAAGTTATCGGGGTGAAGGATCCACAGATGGTAAGCTCCTATTCCTCTTCTGATATTCTACTCCTTGTTGTTGTTTCTGAATTTTGTGTTCTCTCTTTTCTTCCTCTTCTTTTTTTGTGGTTTTTGTTTGAAGTTGGGGCTGTTTTTGTAGTGTTTGAGAGCTGTCTTGTGTTGTGATTTTATGGATGTAACAGGGTGGTTTATATGGCTGTTCTGATTTTATTTTGTACTATGAAAACTTGTAGGTGAAGGGTTTCAAAAAAGGGGACAAAGTCTGAGAAATTGTTGCAATGGAGTAGTGGAGCAGAGGCTGTTGGTGGCTGCATGCTGCTGAATTTTTTTTGCCTTGTGCTGCTGTATTGTGCATTTTGAATTGTGGTTGTGTTGTACATATTTTTTTGTGGTTGTAACATAAACAAAATATTTGGAATAAGAGTTGTATATTTACACTTGTGATTATAATTTGAAATTGAAACTTAATGTTGAAATGGGAACTTTGAATTAGAAATTAAATATGAACTTGAATAGGAAGTGAATTAAAAAAAATTAGGAATTAAACTTGAAATTGAAAATAACTTAGAAAATAATAATTAAACTTGGAATTAAAATTAACTTAGAAACTTAAGAAATAAATTTAGAGTTTAGAAAATAAATACATGAATATGAATTGGAATGGAAAAAATTGGGATAAAAATTAAAAAGAAGATGGGAAATAAATTGAATTGGACACTTGAATTTAAAACTTGCAATTGAATTGAAAATAAAATTTGAATTAAGAATGGGAATATAATTGGAAATGGAAATTGGGTTGAAAATTTGGAATTAACACTTGAGCTTTTGAAAATGACTTAGAAATTTGAATTTTTAGAAAAGAATTTTGAATCTATGAATGATTGAAATTGAAAATGAAATTTGAAATAGGACTTGGAATGAAAATAGAAACTTGAACATGAATTGAAAATTACAAATAGAAATTGACATTAAATTTAGAAATAAAAACTTGAAAATGAAATAAAATTAAAAATTGAAGAATAGAAAATAAATTCAAAAATAAAACTTGAAAATGAAATAAATAAGAAATTAATTTAGAAATGAGAACTTGATAATGAAAAGAAATAACCAATAAGTTTAGAAAAAATTTAAAAATTGAACTAAAAATTAGAAATAGAAATTGAAATAAAATTTTAAAATAGGAACTTGAAAATAGAAACGAAAATAGAAATTAAAATTAAAACACAAAAATGAATTAAAAAGTTATAAATGAGAAATAGAAATTAAATTAAAATGGAAGCTTATAAGTGAAAAGAAATTAAGAATTAAAAATTATAAATAACTAGAAAATGAGAAGAAAGCAACCGAAAATAAATCTGGAACTTCCCTGCTAAATGCAATGAATGTATTATGCGAGCAGTTAGGGGTAAAATTTGGGGTGTGACAGTTGCCCCTATTTAAATAACTTTACCAGAT
The DNA here is from genome assembly GCA_963966055.1 of Lathyrus aphaca. Lineage (NCBI taxonomy): Eukaryota > Viridiplantae > Streptophyta > Magnoliopsida > Fabales > Fabaceae > Lathyrus > Lathyrus aphaca. Next base: position 114,777,255 of record OZ014524.1, on the reverse strand, counting down.
GGCATGAATGACGAAGGACACTCAGGCGATCAGGGTGAAAGGTATTTAAATATAGAAATAACCGGAAATTTTGCCCCTAAATGCAATGTTATGCTGGACCAACAAACTATCTAATTCTGTAACAACTATGCAAAGAATGATGATTATGGTATGAATGATTGGAATGAGATAAATCGACGACCACAAGCCAAGACTCAACTGGGGATGACATACACTGGGGATAAAGAAACGAAAACGGGAAGTATTCAAAGTGATAAATCAACAGGTTCAAGTGTAACTGTTGACACTAAGAATAACAAAAGATGGGAACAAAAGGAAATCCAATGCGTTGGATCAACGAACATAGGTAAAGTCAAGTTGACACTTAGGATGACAAGAAAAAATAAAATTCGAAGTGACTGCACAGTGGCTCGATGCGACCAACTGACACCAAGAATACAAATAAGACAAGGAAATAAATCGAAGTGATTGACCAATGGCTCTATACGACCAATTGACTTTGAGAAGTAAAAGCAACAACATATTCGAAGTGAATGCGCAGCGGCTCGATGCGACCAACTGACACTAAGAATACAACAAAGTAAACATTCAAAGTGAATGTGCAGCGGCTCGATGCAACCAACTGACACTAAGAATAACAAAATAAACATTCAAAGGGAATGTGCAGCGGCTCTATGCGACCAACTGTCACTGGAAATGATAAACATAATATTCAAAGTGAATGCGCAGCGGCTCGATGCGACCAACTGACACCATGAATAACAACAAAAATAAACATTATGAATGCGCAGTGGCTCGATGCGACCAACTGTCATTGGAAAATAGAAACGACACAATATTCAAAGTGAATGCGCAGCGGCTCGATGCGACCAACTGACACTAAGAATAGAAATGACAAAAAATATTCAAAGTGGATGCAGCGGCTCGATGCGACCAACTGTCACTAAGAATAATCAACAAAAGTATTCAAAATGAATGCGCAGCGGCTCGATGCGACCAACTGTCACTGAAAATGATAATCATAATATTCAAAGTGAATGCGCAGCGGCTCGATGCGACCAACTGACACCATGAATAACAACAAAAATAAACATTATGAATGCGCAGTGGCTCGATGCGACCAACTGTCACTGAAAATGATAATCATAATATTCAAAGTGAATGCACAGTGGCCATTGTCGGTCAACTGACACCAAGACTAGAAGCCAAGATACACTCAAAGTGAATGCGCAACAGGTTAGAAAAACCAGTTGACACTAAGAATGATAAAGGCAAAGTAGTCAAAGTATTCAAAATGGTAAATTAGCAGGTTCAAATGTAACTGCCGACACTGAGGATAAGGAAGGAAATCACAGTGATTTAGTAGCGGCTCCATGCGACCAGCTAGCATTGGGGATAGAATGTAATATTCAAAGATAGATCAACGGCTCTAAGCGACCGGCTAACATGAAAAAGTAACAACAAAATATGTTGGAGTTTTCAAATAAGATAAGACATCCAACCTCTGGAAATTCCTTCAGGAACCATTAGGAGAAAGGTACAGGTATGTGCCAAAATCAAATGGACTTGGATTTTAAGCAAAAGGTTTCAGGACCTGCTTAAAAGATTTGTGCCAATGACAATTGGACTTCAAGGAGATATTGGTGGTCATAAAGAAAAAAACCAACCACAATTAGAATTCCACGGGGAACACCAGCAATTACTGGGGACAAAAACATTGGTAAACCAAACTTCGGGTACCAACAACAATGAATTCTCAAATTGAGCACTAATGATATCTGGACTTGGAGTTAGACAGACGATAACTGGGGAAAGACAAATGCTAATGTCCAATGCGCATGATTGAGCATGATGCGGATGATCATGATATGCAAATGTTGACTCTAAAGAGACAAAGAAATGACAGGATTCCATGAGGAGTAGGCTCTAAACACCAATACTTAGATGAGCAACATGAAAAACACTGGGGAAATGTCTTCGAACTTGGAAATCATGCTTGGTCCAAGGATCCATCCAAGAGTGTTATCGGTTTTGAACTTCTATGGAGATTTCGGTAACAATAGTATAAAAGTGCTGTTGCAAACCAGGACTTCTTGGGGGAACAGAAAGTTTTTTTCAATTTTCCCAAAGTCAAAGAAACTTAAAAGTTTTTCAGTATGCTTTCAAAAACATTTAAAAAAAAAAAAAAACTTGTCATTTTCAGAGTTAAATTGTAATCAAGTGATGGCATTTTGCATAACAAAAGAAAATAAGATGCTGAACAACAAAATTCATAGGCAAAGTTTGTATTTTATTCAAGAATGGTAGCTTGCCAATGGCAACAACTCCATGGGAAATTACAATTTGAAAACGGCAATGGGGAAAGGTCTACATTGAATCCAACGACCACTACAATCCCTAATAACTAGAACTGCCCGACACCTTGCTTCTGACAAGAGCAAATGGATTGGTCTTCCAGTATGATTCTTCAGTAATGGTAAACACCATCCGATACAGTCAAATGCCTTTGTCCCTAACTTTTGCCTGGACCGCCCTTTCGGGTTTTCAATCCACCGGGACGCTCTTTTTTGCCTAAGCCGCCCTTTCAGGTTTTCAACTTAGCGAGCTCTTATTTTTCACTTTTATCCCTAACTTTTGCCTGGATCTCCTTCATAGGTTTTGATCCACCGGGATACCCATTTTTGCCTAGGTCTCCATTTCTGGTTTTCGACCTATCGGGTTTTATTTAGGCATAATATTTTTTGACTGCATCAGAATTCACCGGGTGCTTCAACTGTTCACCATCCATAGTTGTAAGGATTAAGGAACCTCCGGAGAATGCCACCTTCACAACATATGGACCTTCATAGTTAGGACTCCATTTTCCACGCATGTCTTTGTGGACTGGCAAGATTTTCTTGAGTACAAGATCTCCTTCTTTGAATTCTCGGAGACGGACTTTCTTGTCAAATGCTCTCTTGATGCGCTTCTGGTACAACTGGCCATGGCACATGGTGGTCATTCTCTTCTCGTCAATAAGATTCAGTTGGTCAAACCTGTTCTGGACCCACTCAGCTTCTTCCAGTTTGGTTTCCATCAAGATTCTCAAAGATGGTATCTCTACTTCAATAGGGAGAAATGCATCCATCCCATACACCAGAGAGAAAGGGGTTGCCCCTGTTGAAGTGCGAACTGATGTTCTGTATCCGTGTAAAGCATATGGTAACATCTCGTGCCAATCTTTGTAAGTTTTTACCATCTTCTGCAGAATCTTTTTGATGTTCTTGTTTGCAGCTTCAACAGCTCCATTCATTTTCGGACGATACGGAGAAGAGTTATGATGTTCAATCTTGAATGTATCACACAGCTCTTTCATTGTTTTGTTGTTCAAATTGGTCCCATTATCTGTGATGATTCGGCTTGGGATTCCATAGCGGCAGATAATTTGGTTCTTGATGAAACGGGCAACCACTTGCTTTGTCACATTGGCGTAGGAAGCTGCTTCCACCCATTTGGTGAAATAATCGATTGCGACCAAGATAAACCGATGACCGTTGGAAGCTTTAGGCTCAATTGCCCCTATCATGTCAATGCCCCACATTGAGAAAGGCCAAGGCGATGACAGAACATTCAAAAGCGTTGGAGGTACGTGCACCTTGTCGGCATAAATCTGGCATTTATGACCCTTCCTGACATACTTGAAACAATCTGATTCCATGGTCAACCAGAAGTATCCAGCTCTCAAAATCTTCCTGGACATGGCATGTCCATTGGCATGTGTTCCAAATGATCCTTCATGGATTTCCCTGATCAATAAGTCTGCTTCGCGCTTGTCCACACATCTGAGCAGAACCATATCATGATTTCTCTTGTAAAGCACATTATTGCTGAGGAAAAATTTGGACGCCAATCTTCTTAAAGTCTTCTTGTCTAGAGTTGTTGCATCCGCTGGGTACTCCTGATTCTGCAAATAGTTCTTGATGTCATAGAACCACAGTTTCTCATCAGTTTCTTCTTCGACCAGTAGACAGTAGGTTGGTGCAGTTCTTCGCTCGATTGTAATGAGTGGAGCTTCATTAAGAAATCTGACTTGAAACATAGAAGCCAACATAGCCAGGGCATCTGCAATTTGATTTCTGCCCTTGGAACATGATGAAAAGTAACTTCATCAAAGTATTTGATCAATTCCACAATGTGGGCACGATATGGGATCAACTTCTCATCACGGGTCTCCCATTCACCTTTGACTTGGTATATTACCAAAGCTGAGTCTCCGTATACATCAAGAATCTTGATTCTGGTATCAATTGCAGCTTCGATACCCAAAACACATGCTTCATACTCTGCGATATTGTTTGTACATTCAAAGCACAATCTAGCCGTGAAGGGAGTATAACCACCATCGAGGTTCATCAAGACAACCCCCACACCATGCCCCATGTAGTTAGAAGAACCATCAAACATCATTTTCCAATGAGACCCTGACTCAGGACCTTCATCTGGACCTGGAACTTCACAATCCTTTATCAGCATAATGTCCTCGTCCGGGAAATCGAATTTCAAAGGTTCATAATCTTCGACAGGATGATCAACAAGGTATTCAGATAAAACACTGCCTTTAATAGACTTCTGGGTTACATACTGGATGTCGTATTCGGATAACAACATGTGCCAACGGGCGAGTCTTCCTGTCAAGGCAGGCTTCTCAAAGATGTACTTTATTGGATCCATTTTCGAGATCAACAAAGTAGTGTGACAAATCATGTACTGCCTGAGACGTCTGGCCGCCCATGCCAAAGCACAGCAAGTCTTCTCTAAAAGTGAGTATCTGCTTTCACAGTCTGTGAACTTCTTGCTTAAGTAATAAATGGCGTGCTCCTTACGACCAGTTTCGTCTTGTTGGCCTAATACGCAACCCATAGATCCCTCGAGCACGGTTAGGTACATGAAGAGAGGATTTCCTGGAGTAGGTGGGATCAAGATAGGAGGTTCTTGTAGATAAACCTTAATCTTCTCAAAAGCCAGTTGACAATCAAGACTCCACTCAATTGCTTGATTCTTCCGGAGTAACTTGAATAAAGACTCACAAGTAGCAGTCATGTTGGAGATAAATCTGGAGATGTAGTTCAATCTTCCGAGGAAACCTCTGACTTGCTTTTCCGTTTTTGGAGCTGGCATCTCTTGAATTGCTCTGACCTTATCTGGATCTACTTCAATTCCTTGCTGACTAACAATAAAACCAAGTAACTTTCCTGATTGGACACCAAAAGTACACTTAGCTGGATTCAGACGAAGTTGGAACTTTCTGAGACGCTCAAATAACTTCAAGAGATGATTCAAATGATCCTCCTCACTCTGTGATTTGGCAATCATATCATCCATATAAACTTCTATCTCTTTATGCATCATATCATGGAAAAGGGTGACCATTGCCCTCTGATAAGTGGCTCCTGCATTTCTGATACCAAATGGCATAACCTTGTAACAATAAGTGCCCCACGGTGTGATGAATGTAGTCTTTTCCATATCGTCAGGATCCATCTTGATCTGGTTGTATCCTGAAAACCCATCCATGAAGGAGAAAACAGCGAACTTAGCAGTGTTGTCAACCAAAGTATCAATATGCGGAAGAGGGAAATCGTCCTTCGGACTGGCTTTGTTCAAATCCCTATAGTCCACACACATTCTGACTTTGCCATCCTTTTTAGGGACTGGCACAATATTAGCTAACCACCCAGGGTACTTTGCAACTGCGACGAATCCCGCATCAAACTGTCTTTTGACCTCTTCCCGAATCTTCAGAGCCATGTCTGGTCTTGTTCTTCGGAGCTTTTGCTTTACGGGAGGACAATTTGGTCGAAGAGGTAACTTGTGGACCACTATGTCTGTGTCTAACCCGGGCATATCTTGATACGACCATGCAAACACATCCACACACTCTCTGAGAAGCTTGACCAATCTTTCTCTGATGTTTGCCCCAAGTGTTGTACCAATCTTGACTTCCTTCTTGTCCTCATCAGTGCCAAGATTGATGGTCTCAACCTGCTCCTTATGTGGGTGAAGCTCTGTGTGCTCATACTCAACTAATCTTGCCAGTTCTTCGGGGATGTCACAATCTTCATCACTTTCATCTTCCGCTTGGTAGATGGGCGAATCAAAGTTAGGAGAGAATGTAGAGTCATTGGATTCAACAGGGTTTTCGTTTATTCTGCATATGATAATGATTTGCTTTTATTAAAAGTGGAAAATAGAGAAATGCAAGAGAAAAAAGCTTTTTTATTGGTTTTGAAAGATTGCCATTTTCTTTTAAAAGTGGAAAGAGAGAAAAAACAATAAATGATCAAAATAAGAGTTTAACAAAATGCCTTCATTGATAATAACTTTGAAAACGAGAAGGGGCCCTACAAAATACTCCCATAGCCTTGGGCAGAGCTAGGGAACTTTGAAAACACTTAAAAAACAATAAATTACTTTGACAATGGAAAAAACTCTGGGATCTCGACTGCCTCCCAATTGTCCAAGGCTTCTTCACACTGATACACCAAATGATTCACATCTTCATCTTCAGAAACTCCATCAATTGCATTGACCTGATAACCAGCACTGGAAAACACTTCTTGAATGGTCCTTGGACGTCCTTTAACGGAGGTTGACGCTCCTTCTTTCACATGAGTTGGTTTGTAACCCAACCCGCAACGATCTAGCTTCTGTTTGACTTCAATGACATCACCCCATCCTTCATAGCTTCTTTCTTCAATGGTGGAAATGGTACTCTTCAGCGATGCAAAAGATGGGATACCCTTCCCTTTTGGTTCCTCAACTTCCAAAAGGACAGCATTGGCTATCTCAAGAGCTTGGAAGGAAGTTTCCAAAGCATCTTCATCAGCCTCAATATAGCTAAAGGATGAAAGGTTACTGACCATGAGATCTTCTTCCCCCGACACAGTTACCAACTTATTATCGACCACAAACTTCATCTTCTGATGTAGGGTAGAAGTGACTGCCCCAGTGGCATGGATCCAAGGTCTTCCGAGCAAGCAACTGTAATTGGGGTTAATGTCCATAACCTGGAAAGTAATTTTGAAAACCCGCGGCCCAATCAAGATCGGTAAGTCTATTTCTCCAATAACAGTCCTCCTTGACCCATCAAAAGCTTTCACAATCAGTGCACTGGGCATCACTTCTGCCCCTTGATAAGATAACTTGGCAAGCGTTCTTTTCAGCAAAACATTCAATGAAGATCCTGTATCCACAAGAACCCTTGCTAAAGTATCCTCTTGACATTTTACAGATATGTGGAGAGCACGGTTATGGTCCAAGCCTTCCTTTGGAAGATCCTCAATACTGAAGCTGAGATTGTTACACGCAGTGATATTGGCAATGACTCCATCAAACTGATTCACTGTTATATCATGTGTAACATGGGATTGGGCTAGTAATTTCTGGAGAGCACTCCGATGAGCCGGTGAATGCTTAAGAAGTGATAGGATAGATATTTTGGAAGGAGTTTGATGAAGCTGATCAATAACCTTATAATCACTCTTCTTAATGATTCTGAGAAACTCTGCATCCTCTTCTTCCAAGACTACCCCTTTATCCTGGTTGACAACAACTGGAATGACTTCTTTAGGCGGAACCGTATTGACTTGCTGAGTGTAAACACGACCACTGCGAGTTAAACGACTTGTACCTGCTATGTCAGCACTTGCCACTTTTGAACCTTCCTTCTGACTAGCTTTATCAATTTTCTGATGAACTCTCCCTGTATCATACTTCCATGGAACTGCTTTAGTGTCCTCATAAAGGAAAGGGTTACTCCTTTGTTCAAATCTTGGCTCAGGTATATTGAAAATGGGTATCACAGGCTCTGGCATATTAAAGATGGGTTGAAACCTTGAGGACTCAGGCAGGTTGAACACTGGCACCAAGGTAGAATCAGATTCAGGCAAGTTGAAAATGGGTTCAATCACTGCCACTTCGTTCTTCTTCACACGACCGCTTACTTGTAAAACACCCAGATTAATCAAATCTTGAACATCTTTTAAGACCAATTCACATCCCTTTGGGTTATTTGCACAAGCTTCACAATTCTTATGATAGCTCTTTAGTATACCCACTTCTACTAACTTCGCATGGAAGTCTCTAAGCGGGGTCTTGATCTCTGTGACGTTGAAAATCAAACCTTCGTCAGACTCGTCAACAATGGCATTTATGGACCCATGCTTGGGTAAAGGATTATATTTGACATTCGGACCAGTATTCCCAAATGACAGAATGTTCTTCTCCATCAAATCTTTCACGATGTACTTCAAAGCATAACAACCCTCCAAATCGTGCCCTGGGGCACCTTCATGGAATAAACAGTGGGCATTTGAGTTGTAATTTGGTGGGAGCGGATTTGGTGGAGGACCCAAAGGCCTTGGAGTAACCAAACCTTTCTTCAGCAGTGAAGGATATAATTCAGTATAAGTCATAAGGATTCGAGGATTAGGAGGCCTTCCTCCTGGTCTTCTATTCTGAAAGTTGGGATTCGGATGAGGAGCTGGAGTCCTCTGCTGGTAGGCTGAAGCATTGGGTGCTTGTTGATAGCCTGGATTGTTGAGCATTGGTTGATAAGGTGGAACCACTTGAGCCGCTTGCTGATACATCGGTACTGCTTAAGTTGGCCGATACATGGGGACTTGTGGATTAAATGACGGTTGAACCGCCGCTACATAAGGATGTTGGGCATACTGTGGTGGATGAGCATACTGCTGTCGAGCCACAGGTGGAGGTCTCTGCCAAAGCGGATTTCTTCTTTGACTTGTCATTATAGCATTTGTCTCACCCTCTTTCTTCTTGTGGAAATTACTGGTAAATTTCTTGACATTACTTCCACTGCCAGTGTTGGAACTGCCAGATGCACCACTCATCTTTCCACTTTTTAGTCCAAGTTCAACCTTGATTCCCACAGCCACTAAATCAGAGAAACTAGCAGTTATGCTTCCCACCATTCTCTCATAGAATTCTGGTCGCACAGTGTCAACAAACCAGTCAGCTAATTCTCTTTCAGTCAACGGGGGCTCTACTTGAGAAGCGGTCCCTCTCCACCTCTGAGCATATTCTTTAAATGATTCAGAATCTTTTTGTGACATACTCAACAGTTGCCTCCTATCGGGAGCAAGGTCCATATTGTATTTGTACTGTTGGATGAAAGCATCTGCCAAGTCTTGGAAACTGCGAATCTTCGACTGGTCAAGCGTTAGATACCATTTGGAGGAGATTCCCTTCAGACTGTCCTGGAAGCAGTGGATCATTAATTTATCATTGTCCACCTGCGCATCCATTCTTCGATAGTACATCAAAAGATGGTTCTTGGGACAAGTTGCACCCTCATACATATCAAAAGTGGGTATCTTGAACTTTGGAGGTATTACCAATCCAGACACCAGACACATCTCTCTAGCAGCAGCCCCAAAGATCTGGTCACCTTCAATTGCTCTTAACCTTTTTTCAAGGGTATCAAAATTCTCTTGCATCTTCTCATGTTTCTCATCTCCGTTTTCAGACATATCTGGCGCTTCATACGCCTGATGGTCATTAAAGTATGGTTGGACACGGGTGTGCACAATGTCTGGTGTAAAATTAGCAACTGCATGGTTCTCTTCATTAGTCACCGGAATAGTCTGTTGAGCAGCAAATCCATTAGGAGGAGGCACAAAACCTTGGGAAAGAAATGCCATGCCCTGAGAAGGAGGTGCGAAACTTTGAGAAGCTAAACCTTGGGACGGAGGGAAGAAACCCTGAGCAGCAAATCCTTGGGAAGAAGGAATAAAACTTTGAGAAGCAAAACCTTGAGAAGGAGGGATGAATCCATGAGTAGCCGGTCCTTGAGAAGAGGGAATGAAACTTTGAGAAGCAAAACCTTGAGAAGGAGGGAAGAAACCCTGAGTAGCAAGTCCTTGGGAAGAAGGAATAAAACTTTGAGAAGCAAAACCATAAGGAGGAGGAACGAATCCATGAGGAAGCCCAAAAGGAGGCCAGGTCACAGGGGTAGTGACTGATGATGGAGGCTCAGTCGTTGCAGTGACAATTTCTGACACCACAGTCTGTTGGGTATCCATCTTCGCTCGAATGACCTGCAACATTTCCATCATCTGACCCATATTTCCACAAATATCAGTAAGCTCTTTGTTAACTCTGTCCATCTCTAGGTCTCTTTCAGCCATCCTCTTTCTGGCTTGAGCTCGAGTGTAGTATTTGCGTGAGAGCCTCAGTGTGAAAGCTGGAGAGCAGATGACGGGAATGAGTTTTATATGAAAAAATGCAAATGAAATGCCAAATGTATGAGTGCAATGCGAAAATAAAATTTTATTCAAGGAACTTAAGAAACAATTTGCAAATACCAAGGAACACATAATAATCAAAGGACATGATTTCATTAAATTCAAAAAGTGATACAAAGTCTTAAGTACATCTTCAAAAATCCCAAACAAAGACAAAGACAAAGTCCTAAGGAGATTCTCCTAAAAGCCTCAAGTTGAGCTTCTCGATTTGTGCCTTCATCTGAGCCCTTTCAAGCATAAGTTGATCCACGATCGACTTCCAAGAAGTGTCCCCTTGAGTGCTGGAGGAAAATAAATCCTCTTGTGCTTTCCTTTTCTTGTTGGAGAGCTCTTCTTCTTCCTTCATCTTCAACTGTCTTCTAAGTTCTTCATTCTCACTACTGATGATCTGATGTCGATTCTTCCATGCATTCTTCTCTCGAATCTCTTTCTCCAAATCAATCTTCAGCTTCTCTGCATCGTCCATGAAGATTAGAATGGGTTTCTTGAAGGTCATAGGATCCTGGCGAGGGTAAGGCATCTTCAGACTGATTGCCCTATCTCGTACCCATTGGAGATAGGGTTCCATAGAAACACAATTCGGCTTTCCCAAGCTACTCCTCCCCTTCCTATGGATGTACTTCCAAGCTTGCATAATCTGTTTCTTGAGCTCTGGTTCTTCGTCATCCTTAAAGAAAATTCCTTCCACTTCAACACTCTTAGGTTTGTCCTTCAACGGATACCCGAGTTGGCGGCGAGCCAAAACCGGATTATAGCTGATTCCTCCCTTAGTGACAAGAAGAGGCACATTAGCAAAATCACCACAGCTATCAATAATCAATGCTCCATCATAAACACGATTGTACCAACTAATGTCAGAGTGGGTAAGAGACATGATCCTTTGTGACCACCACAAACCATCCTTAAGATTCCAAAATGAAGCTGACTTAGGCAAGTGCGAAATAAACCACTCGTACAACAATGATGCACAACAAGTAATCATCCCTCCCTTATGGTGATTCCTCAGATGGATGGAATGGTAAGTGTCTCCGAGCAGAGTAGGGACCGGGTTCTTCTTCAGAAATATTTTGATGGCGTTCGGGTCTACAAAGTCTTCAAAGTTTGGGAAAAGTAACACTCCATATATCAGCAGAATAAAAGTCGCCTCAAAAGCTTTCATATCCTTCACACTAACAAAATTCTTGGCCTTTTCTACCAAAAACTTTGTAGGGAATCCAAAAATCTTTCCTTTATAGGTCATATTTGCCTTGACCTCAGGAACACTCAAATATGTCACCTTTGCAATCTCCGCTTCTTCAGGGTCCTTCTCTAGAACAGGGAATGGAAACTCATCCTTAACACGTGATCCCACCAGAACTGAATACTCTTCCAAAGTAGGCGCCAATTGGTAATCAGGGAACGTAAAACAGTGATAGAGATGATCATAAAACTGGAGCATCACAGAGAGCAACCTTCCATCCCACTCAGTCTTAAGTAAGGCTAAAAGTCTCCTATGCTTCTCCATGAAGGCTTCTTGATCCAAAACCAAATCTCTTAATTTCCTTAGGTCTTCGAGTTTGGGAGTTTTGAATGTGTACTTGACAGTCTTTCTTCTTCCAAAGTCCATGATGATACCTACGATATTTGCAAAGATAGAGTTTCTGAGTTCCTTGAATAAATGGGTAAAAATGATGCTTCATGATGCGTGAATGCACAAACACAAACAAGGCTTAGGTTCAAAGCTTGCATGAGGTCGAAGGTTCAACCCTCCCAAAAGGTATGTACTATGAGTTTATTTGTACCTGTACAACGGGTTCTAAAAGTTCCCATAATCATTGTCCCATCTTTCGGATATTACCGACTTCCCAACTCAACTTGGTAATCAATAATATTCTCAAGAGAGTCTCATCCGAGTGTAGTATCGCGTATCAACTATTTTGGATTTGCTTCCTCATAGTCATCGCACTACGTCCCTAAAAAGGCCAAGTGGGGGTAAATGTTCTACGGTCCTCAGCATTAATGGCTCTCAGGTCGAATATAGTAATGCTTTCACGACTGAACTCGATCAACAAAACTACATCCGAGGAGGCCTCCGCTGAGTGGTGGTGTCTCAAGTCAACTTGGTCGGGACTCGACTCCCTACAAGCCTTCTTGAAAATACCACCGTCCTATCTTATTTTGTACTCAAGTCCGGGTTAGGACTTATCTCACCACACATGGAAAACCCAACAAAAATCCCAAATAATAACAAGCAATACAACAACAAATATACAAATATACAAGGTGGGCTTAACCCTAAAAAATAACCAATATCCCCAGCAGAGTCGCCATTTTCTGTCGCGGTGAGAATCGGATACCAAGCTATTGATTAAGCTTGAATCGCAAAACTTTTATGTTCACCACCGACTTTAATTTAATCCAAAGGGAAAAGGGAAAAAGATCGTAAAAACCCTAAATGAGGAGAAACTAGGTTCGGGGGTTGGTTATACCTAGGGAAGGTGTTAGCATCCTAAGCATCCGCAGTATCCTACGGGAACCTCTTGTTAATATTTGCATTCTTGTTATTTATTGCTTGATAAAATTATGGGAACCTAAGGTTTTATTTCTAATGGTGCTCGCACAACATCGCATCGATGCCTACGTATCGGGTATAGAATCAGAGCACTCGTAGTTCTCCTAAGGATTAACGAACACTTGGTTACGCTCAAGGTTCGCGGGGGAAGGTAAGTGTTATGGCAAACACTCACGTGACTTTAGGAAAGTCACAAAAAGTTACAAAATAAAACACTAAGGACCTAATGGCTGAGGACCTAAGGATGAAGGACCTAATTGCTAAGGTCAAAGAAAAACAAGGACCTAATTGCTAAGGTCAAAATGGTAACTAGGGATGGCTAAACTTCCTATGACATTGAGTCAACTGCAGGAGTTCTTTCCCTTTTGGATTTAAAAGCATAAACGAAAGTAAATAAATGAGGGTGCAAGCTCCTAAGTCTAAGGCATAGGTTGCAACTTGCAAAAATAAATTGGACAAAGTAAATGGAAAATGCAAAGATAAAAGGCTTAGTAACCGGGCTATGACTCGATATATGGATCGAGAATGCTGAGGTGGAAAACAAGCGTGGTGCGTCAATTTGCTTAAGTTAGAAAGCTGTGAAGTGTAAGGAATGTGCAGATGGCGATCGTAAACGACCGACTTACGTGTGTGAGTGAAGTGTATGTGAAGTTCACTTGGCGTTGGACCAAGGATTATTATCTTGAAAAAAATTAATGTGCGCTTTCAATTTTATTTTAACAGGTATATGGTCATGATGCAAAATAAATATAAACATAGTGTGCACACCACCAAGACATCGGAAGATTAAATTTAAACTCTCACTAAAGGATCTAAAACTAAGTTAAACAAACTCTATCTTAAACGAAGAAGGATTAAACAAATTTTTTGGGATTTTTATAAAAAATAAATGATTAATTAAGTATGTGCTAAAACAAAATAGAAAAAAAGAAATTGAATTTGAAATATTTTTTGTATATTTTTTACGTATATATAAATATCTAACTAAATATAAAAAAGAAAATAGAAAAGAAAATTTTAAAAAGTCTTTTATTTATTTATATATATATGGATTCTTAACTAGAAAAGAAAATTTTGAAATTAAACGTTTTTATTATCTATATAGATATAAATTTCTAACTAAATGTAATAATAATAATAGAAAAAGAAAATTTTGAAATTAAAAAGTTTTTACTTATTTATTTTATATGGATATAAATTTCTAACTAATTGTAATAATAATAATAGAAAAAGAAAATTTTGAAATTAAAATCTTATTTATTTATTTTGTATATACATTTAACTAATTATAATAATAGAAAAGTGAATATTAAAATGCTATTTATTTATTTGATATATATAAATGAGAAAATAATAAGAGAAAATAAATTAACTAAAATATTTAACAAAAATTAATCTAATAAGCTAAAATTAATTAAAAGATTTAATTAAAAAAAAATTTAGATTTTTATATGACAAATAGAAAATGGGCTGAAGGTTAGTAACATAGGGGCAGGAAGCAGGCCCATGGGGCGCTGGGTTAAGACGGGTCGACCCACAACCCGGTTCAGCAAAAAAAAACAAAAAAGGGAGACTTTGCCCTAGGCCAAAACGGCACCGTTTCACTCTCTCTCGCCCTCAACCTCATTCCTCTCAATCCCTCGAATCTCTCTCACCGGCTCTCACTCTCAACGCCAAGTCTCTCTCAACACAGCTCTCTCGCTCACTCGGTTGTGCGATTCTGGCTCTCGCGGATCTCGATCTCCTACACTCGCGAACTCCACTTCTCTCTCTCAGCTTTGGATTGGCGGTTTCGACGGTTAGGATGAAACGGTTTGGTGATGGATGGCGATGTTCGTCTCAAGCTTTTTGAAGGTTGATGGTGGCTGAGTCACGGTGGGTGAATAACGAAGAGAAGACTTCGAATTCCTCAGCTTCAGTTTCGATCGGTTTGTGTGTTTCTGAGACCAAATCATTTTCATCTCAGATTCTCTTCTTCTCTGTTCTGTTTCAGTTATTATTATTATTTTTTAAAATCAATTGGGGATGAGGTTTGTGCTGTGGGTTTGGACAGTGGCGAAGGGTGTGGAAAGGGGTCCGGTTGTGTTCCTAGGGTACAGGCGGAGACGGAGGGTTGATTTGAGCGGGTCTGGGTTATTGTGGTGAGCAGGTTAGTCATTGATTTTGGAATGGTGGAGGCGGAAGGTTGAACGGCGAAGGGCTGATGGTTGTTTCAGGGTGCTGCCCGACTGAAGCTGGGATCGAGAACAAAGGGCCTGGCTATGGTAACCGACGATGCTTCGTCGTCTCCGATGTATCAATGACGACTTAGTTTTTCTCATGGCTAACTCAACTCTTTTCATTTCCAACGCGACCTCATCCTTAAGAGTCAGTTTCTTCCTCCTTCGATTCTTTGTCTTTTGGATTTCAAAACAGGAGCTCGATTTGACTTACCGCATAAAGTTGTTATGGTTATGTCTTGACGAACTGGTGATTTTGTTAGATGAAGATGAAGCTTAAAGAACTTCTGAAGGTGAGTTTCTGTTGATGGTATTGAATATGTAATGGTAATGATGGCTGCTGAGTATTTTTTTTTTTTTGGTTTTGCAGGTTTGATGCAGGGTGGTTATAACATCGACTTGTCGGTGGATACTTTTTGCACAGTTGGAGGCAAACTTACAGGTTCAGTTGGCTGATTCACTGGTGAAATTGTTTCTGAAGGGTGACCTTTATTTGTAGGTGTACCATGAGAATTAGGAGGAAAACTTCCATTATCAGTTGAGGGGCTTAATGGTGAAATTTTGGGCATATCAGTAGAAGGTGTTGCAACTGGGGCTTGTGAAACTGGCTCTAGGTCGTGACTCTTAGGAGGAAAACTTCCATGCTCAATTGGTTGGCTGATAGGTGTAGTTTTAGGCAAATTTCCAGAAGGTATTGCAGAAGGAGCTGGAGCAACTGGTGTGGATACAGGAGGCCTGACAATAGGTGTTTTCTGTCTGGTTTGATGTTGTTGAAAGAAGATGAAGAGGTGGTTTCTGTTTTCAGGTTTGATGCAGGGATGAGTTTTCTGGTTTATGTTTTTCAGTGATGAAGATTGTGATTGAAAAAGGAACCGGTTTGTGTTTGGGTATGGTTTTTTTTATGAATGAAGTTTGTGTAGTTTTGGGATATGAAGTTGCTGCTGATTTTTCGCGTAGCCCTTGCTATTCTTCTTGTGTGTGTATGAAGTTATAGCTGCTGGTTTTTTGTGTATGGAGGAAATTTTGCTAAAGTTGTGGCTGCAGTTATAGTGATGAAGTTTTGGATTTTTTTTTTTGAAGTTTTTTATGACTTTTGTTTTTGTATATGCAGATTTGACTTGAAATGAAACTAAAAGGAAAAAACTAGCTATGAACAAGAATGCTGAAAAAAAAGGTGAAGGAAAAGAGAACAATACCGACCCGAAAGTTATCGGGGTGAAGGATCCACAGATGGTAAGCTCCTATTCCTCTTCTGATATTCTACTCCTTGTTGTTGTTGCTGAATTTTGTGTTCTCTCTTTTCTTCCTCTTCTTTTTTTGTGGTTTTTGTTTGAAGTTGGGGCTGTTTTTCTAGTGTTTGAGAGTTGTCTTGTGTTGTGATTTTATGGATGTAACAGGGTGGTTTATATGGCTGTTCTGATTTTATTTTGTACTATGAAAACTTGTAGGTGAAGGGTTTCAAAAAAGGGGACAAAGTCTGAGAAATTGTTGCAATGGAGTAGTGGAGCAGAGGCTGTTGGTGGCTGCATGCTGCTGAATTTTTTTTTGCCTTGTGCTGCTGTATTGTGCATTTTGAATTGTGGTTGTGTTGTACATATTTTTTTGTGGTTGTAACATAAACAAAATATTTGGAATAAGAGTGGTATATTTACACTTGTGATTATAATTTGAAATTGAAACTTAATGTTGAAATGGGAACTTTGAATTAGAAATTAAATATGAACTTGAATAGGAAGTGAATTAAAAAAAATTAGGAATTAAACTTGAAATTGAAAATAACTTAGAAAATAATAATTAAACTTGGAATTAAAATTAACTTAGAAACTTAAGAAATAAATTTAGAGTTTAGAAAATAAATACATGAATATGAATTGGAATGGAAAAAATTGGGATAAAAATTAAAAAGAAGATGGGAAATAAATTGAATTGGACACTTGAATTTAAAACTTGCAATTGAATTGAAAATAAAATTTGAATTAAGAATGGGAATATAATTGGAAATGGAAATTGGGTTGAAAATTTGGAATTAACACTTGAGCTTTTGAAAATGACTTAAATTTGAATTTTTAGAAAAGAATTTTGAATCTATGAATGATTGAAATTGAAAATGAAATTTGAAATAGGACTTGGAATGAAAATAGAAACTTGAACATGAATTGAAAATTACAAATAGAAATTGACATTAAATTTAGAAATAAAAACTTGAAAATGAAATAAAATTAAAAATTGAAGAATAGAAAATAAATTCAAAAATAAAACTTGAAAATGAAATAAATAAGAAATTAATTTAGAAATGAGAACTTGATAATGAAAAGAAATAACCAATAAGTTTAGAAAAAATTTGAAAATTGAACTAAAAATTAGAAATAGAAATTGAAATAAAATTTTAAAATAGGAACTTGAAAATAGAAACAAAAATAGAAATTAAAATTAAAACACAAAAATGAATTAAAAAGTTATAAATGAGAAATAGAAATTAAATTAAAATGGAAGCTTATAAGTGAAAAGAAATTAAGAATTAAAAATTATAAATAACTAGAAAATGAGAAGAAAGCAACCGAAAATAAATCTGGAACTTCCCTGCTAAATGCAATGAATGTATTATGCGAGCAGTTAGGGGTAAAATTTGGGGTGTGACAGATAGCCTGTGTCTGATTTTCCTGGGATGTTTCCATCATGTTGATATTGGTTGTTTTCCCATCACCAATATTTAATTTGTTCATCTTCTCAATAAGTGCTTTCTCAGTTTCACCTATCTCCTTTGTCAAGTCACACTCTTCATTTGGGGATAAGTATCCACTGACATCATGGCAGCAGTCTTCGACTGACTTTCCTCTGGGATCTTCCATTATTCTTCGTAACATTCCATACGTGACTGGCACCTCGGGACCTTCAGAAATTCTTGACTTCATCTTGGTAGCATCCTTATCAACCGCAGGGTTGACAGTGAGGCCTTCAGTGGCCTTCTTTTCGACAATGTCGCCTTCAGTGGCTTCCTTTTCAGTGTTGATCAAATTATCAGCAGTTACTTGGTTTTTTGTTACATTGAGGCTTTCAACAACCTTCGTTTTCTTTTCGAAGGAATCTCCAGTGATTTCGCAGTTGCTTGCTTGGTTGTAACCTTCAGTGGCTTCAACTTTACTTGAGTTGTTGAGGCCTTCAGTAACCTTCATGTTTTCTGAGACAGAATCTTCAGTGATTTTGCCCATTTTTGTTTCGCTGGAATCCTCAGTGATTTCATCATTGTTTGTGTCATTTAGGCCTTCAGTAGCCTCCTTGTTGGTGCAACCATTTGAATCTCCACCATGTTGGTGTTGTTGTTGAAACCTTCAGTGGCGTCCATCATCTCAAAACTATATTCGGAACCCTCTTCGACCTCCACTATGTTTATGATGGATGGCTCAGCATATTGGATTTCAAAATTATGCATAGGATTTGAATCAATTTTCATCTGTTGCTTCTACTTGTCACTGAACCTCAACCTTCTGTCGCGGATAACAATCTGTACGAGATCCATGAAAAGGACACATTGAGATGTTTTATGACCCAGAAAGCCATGGTACTTACAAAAACCTCTCTTTTCTGTTGTTCCATATGAGGCACCTTAGTGCCTGGTGGTACTATCATTTGACCATCTTTGACTAGTTTGTCAAAGATTTCGTCACATTTGGTTACGTCGAATGTATAAGTTCTTTTAAGAATTTTGTCACTCTTTTCAGATTCGACTGAATTTTTTCCGTTAGACGAACCAATACTTTACAAGAATATGGTGGACCTTGTTTTAATTCGGCGAGTTTGATTTCCTACTCGTCGAAACTCACTGACTCTTTTTCGTCACTATCATCTTCTTGGTGCATCCCTATATAGGCCACTCTTTCTTTCTTATTCTTACTCGCTCTAAATTTTCCAGCTTTCAGTCTTTCGACTTGTCTCACCCTATCTGTTAATTGTGCCATATCTCTTAAATATTGGGCGTCTAGTTTCTTTCTTATAGAATAATCTAGACCTCCTGCAGCCATTTCGACTAATTCATGTTCAGGCACTTGGGTGAAACATCTTGCCTTTAGCAATCTAAACCTATTCATATAATCATCTATTGGTTCAGAGAATTTCCTCTTAACGCTGGCTAATTCTTTCAAATTTATTTTGGTTTGTCCCATATAAAATTGTTCATGGAACAACCTTTCTAACTGAGTCCATGTATGTACTGAATTTGCAGGTAAAGACGTGAACCAAGTAAACACATTTTTTGTCAAAGAACTTGGAAAGTATTTTGTTCTTAAATTCTCGTTGTGGGCTATTTCTCCCGCTTCGATTAGGTAACGGGCTACATGTTCTATGGTGGATTCACTAGTATCCCCTGAGAATTTGGTAAACTTAAGAACTTTCCATCTTAGAGGTAGTTCCTGTTGCAAGATATATTCAGACAATGAGAAGATATAACTAGGCCTTTGTAATCCTACATTCACCCCATTTTGTGCCATTATCCTTTCGACCATGGCTGCTAAATTATTTTCGGTAGGCAAGTTATTATACCGAATTTGCTGCACCACATCAACAGCGTCTTGGCCTCTCTGGGCTAATATCCTCCTAGGCTCTTGTTGGACGAGGATTTCTACATGAGTCTGTTGGACTACATCCTCTTGGTTTCTAAGGTTTGCCTGAGGAATGTCTAAAGGTCTCTGGTTTATTGTTGGTTCCTCTTTGATGCCCACCCTAGGGTTTTGAACTATTTGTTCTCCCTATCGAGTTTGAGGGACACCAAAAAATTAGCAATGCGCGTCATTTATTCTGCCAAAAATTGATTTGTTTGGGTGGTGTTTTGTATTAGAGGATTAAACACTGTCCCCATTTGTTGTGTCAGCATTTGGACCATATCATGATTGCTCTCGTCCATTTGTTGTCTAATTATTTGTGCATAGTTATTTGTGATTGCTGGCGTATAAGTATTAAATCCTGATGGAGGTTGATTTATTCTACCTATGTTTCCACAAGATCTTGACCCTTGTAATGGAGAAGACATATATACCATGGAGTCAGAATACAATGATGATGCATTATGCAAATTTGCCATCGTCGAAGTTGGAATTCCAAAGGGTTGTTCCCTATTATATGGAGGCATGATAAAAGTTGTCGCAAAAGGCCTATGAGCGTTTCCTATGGGTGGAGGTGTCCCTATGGGCCTTTGGTGTCCCAAGGTGGAGAAACTAGGCGTATTTTGAGATACTAAAAACGCTGGTGTAGACCCTGCTGAGGAAGGCACAACCTTTGACACATAGATTGACCCCGTATTTCCCCCTGTTGAAGTGGTGGGGCTAGACACTAGAATGTTTTCAATTGGCGCAATCGCCATTCTTCTTACTCTTGTTCGTTTATGTCTTTCTACGTCAGTTACGACTAACTTACCGCTTCTTAGAATCATACAATGAAGTATGACCTTTTTGATTAAGAGTGATTATGATATCTTTTAAATTTTCACTAAAGTCCCATTGGGCGTGCCAATTTGTTCGCAATGGTTTTTGACGAACAACCGCTGGTTTTCCAATTAACACTAAATTGGTTTACTTGCAGGATCAACCATACAAATCCTAGGACATAAGTGCAATTTTGTCGAAATTATAGATCTGGAAATCTTGTGATTTCACTTTTATTAGGTTATTTATGTATGATTCATATGACTAAGTACAAGAATAAAGAGATTGGCAAAAACTTACAGAAAATAGATTCTGACAATGCATAAAGTAAATGGCAAAGAACAAGTAAAAGACTTGTAAATATAAAATAATGGTAAATAACTTGGAATTTTATTAAACTTGATAAGGTAAATTGTTGTTGCACACGTATATTTTCCAGAACAAGACTCTTTTTTCACACATGGGGACTTTGAGTATTTTACAGGAAGTTTGTACAAGATTTTCACACACACGATTTCTGACAAGAACTACTCTATTTATACATAAATAAAATAACTGTCACTAACGGAAATATCCTAAAACTATGACTTCTTTTCACCGAACACTTCTGCGTGTCCTTCTCCCAAATGTCTCAAGCTTTAAATTTTGAATCTCTTCTTTGTGTCGAAACGACGCACCCTTTCAAGGTTGTCAAACTTGTCGAAAAACAGCATAGTTATCTGACTCTGTTGAAACGTCGAAAAATACATTCTTCATCTGGCTTGGTCGAAAACGTCAAAAACATTCTCCAACTGGCTTGGTCGAAAGCGTCAAAAAACATCCTCTTTGTCTGACTCGGTCAAAATTAATTTCTGAAACATCTTCCCTTTTCTAGTCGAAGTACATCACTTTGAGCTTTATTTTCATGGTGTCAAAAATACCTGTCAATAATGAGATAATCCTAGCCAGCCTCTATGAGTCAATAAGTTAGGGGATATCTCGACTGAGGAATCCAACAATAACCTCTTGTGCCATGAGCCTGAATGGCCCTCTCTGGATTCTTCAACTTTGGCTAAATGCCACTTTTGAACATATCCTTCCCATAAAAGGGAAAGTTGATGAAGACTCTGAGGAGACTAGTCACAGACGCACTGAAGGTGTTTGACTGGCCAAACTCACGCCAAGTGATGAAGGCGAAACCCTGAAAGGGGCCTTCTCTAGCTATCTCATGATGTTTGCACATCAGTATGAGTTTGCACCATCTATGGCTCCATTTTCTAAGAGGAAGTGTGGCCTCAAATGGTTTACCAGGGTGTTTCCAAATTCTCCTTCAAGGATACTTCACCTGAACTCCATTGCAGTCTGGGAAACTTTTCTAATTACCAGGTTCATTATTCACATGCTGGATGGTGGGAAATTACATGCGGTCCTAATTGCTTACCAACCGAATTTGGTCTCTAGGAAGTTTGGACTGGGACAAAGCTTTCCCAAATGCCTCTATGAAAATAAGGGCCAAGTAATTTTCCACACCAATCTCTTTGACGGGGACACTGCTGACATCATCTTCGACAGATGGAGTGCTCAAAGAGCAGTTCTATCTCTAGTGTTTTTCCAGCCTACTACCGTGTGTATCCACCCATTTAATGACTGGTGGCACAAGTATTACAATGACCATTTTCTCACTGATGTTGAGTTTTCTACCTTGCTTGACCAAGCTTTCATTGATGTGCAGGAAAAGGTCAAGAAGAGTAAGTCTACTAACATCAAAGAGATACAAGCTTTTCAGAAGTACTTTGAAATTGTCTATCGACCAAATGATCTTAGTCGAACTGTTCGTGAGGCTGATGTCACTTTGTGGAAAAGGTTAATAGTCCTTAGAAGTGTTTTATACATTCCCATTTGAGTGAAATCACGTAATTGGAATCGAATTTTCCTGAGATGCAGTTTCATGAGCCAGGGGCTCCTCTGGAACATACATATGCCTTACTTGCTAGGTTTGATTCCCGTGTTTAGTACGAATGGAGCCTACGGGTAAAGAGACATGTGATGGTGTACGTACCATGTGAAGTGAAGATTCTAGGTGTACGCACCTAGGATCCGAATCCATTTCGTATGTCAAGTAAATACAAGGATCCATGAATCGGGCCGACTTTTAGACGTAGAAGAGAACGAGAATAAGGGATACCTTTGTGGTTTCTCAATTAGTGATACTTTTCTAGTTAGTGAACTCAAGACATGTTTCCATATGAGTGTGAGACTGTGAACTCAAGGTCTAGGCTTTCCCCCGACTTGAGTAAAATTTGTTAGAACCTTGTAAAGTCGAGAGAATCCATAAGATATGGAACTTACTGAGATGTTGATATCTCTCCCCACTATTGTTGTTGCTTTTCAGGTTTGTTTACAAGTAGAGTTATGCTCGGTATGTTTCAAGAGAAGCATATATTGAGTTTTCCACTATGTATTTTATCTTTTGTATAATGATGGATATTGTATTGATCTTAGTATTTTTATTTTAGCATAATTTCCATGTTTTATACCATAGTTTGTATTGTTTTTAGAATTGGTCAAGAATGTGAATTGTGATATTAGGCACTTGTGATGGTGTCATTACCAAACAAACACTTGTATGATATTATTCTAGGTATATATTATACAGGGCGTTAAAGAATGTATGTTTCATCTTTCTTGATTTATATGCAATGCCATGTATGGGAATGGTATGTTAAATGGCTTGAAAAAGGGAGGGCAAATTTTGGGGTGTTACAGAGATGATCTAAGAAGGATGAGACAAAAATTTGAAGATACTGTTAGAAGCATTTCTTGGGTGAGAAGAAGTGAAAGAAGTTATAAAGTCTAATTCGCTAAGAATCAATTCATAGTTGAGCCAGCCACTAGAGGATGGACCAAAGAAGATACTGAGAAAAACAGGCTCACAAAGGAGAAGACTGTGATTGATTCTCTAAAAGTGAATCAAATGATTAAAGATGTCTCGACATATTTATGGGACATTATTTTTAAGACATTAATGAGTCTTAAAAGTTACAAGGGCAATTTGGAATTTTTACATAAAGGATGAAACCAACATAAAGTTGGTCAACTTCAAGAGTCTCTTCAGACTTCAAATTTTACCCTAACGAAAAATACTATTAATCTTCCAGAAGGAATTGATCTCACAAACATGTCTCAACATCATTCTACTGGAAAAGGATCTGAAGAAGAGGTAAACATGCCTCCAATCCATGGCAGAAAACCCTCATCAAGGTTGTTTCGCTAAAAATGATTCCTGGACCGAATTTTATTCTTCAGAAGGATGCAAAGCTTGTTGTAAAATGGAAGAAGAATTATTCCTTAGGTGACATTACTGACACCTCAAATGTGTTCCCAAACCCTAGGTCAGAAAGTAGTGATCATGAGAAAATTTCTGACATTGTTAGGAAAACCTTGAAGTATTTAGATAAGGAAGAGGATAGCAACACTATAGGGGTGAGATTTTTGGTGTTGAAACATCCAAAGAGAGACTAGAATATAGGGATAGTAACTCTGATATTAACATTAACGAAGTTCCAGATGAGGAGGTGTTTGTGAAATATCTCAAACCTAGTATGAGCAAGCGACTTGAGAAGACTAATTCCTCAACTTTTAAGAAGCAAGTTGTCATAGGTCTTGCTAAATCTTGGAGTAGGTTTGTGCCTACAATCAAGAAGAGAAATTATGTGTCAGCTTCAGAATTTGAATATAAAGTTGAGAAAGATGTCCTGCACATCACTAAGAAGTGAATGCCAAGAAAACAATCCAAGGTTACTGAATCTAAATATTATGGCAACAGGTGGAACTATGTTGATTGTAGAAGAGTTTTATTGGAGAGAGAAGTGGGATAGAGGATTCTAGACAATCAGGAGATTATGAAGCTGATTAAGGATGATGGTATCATTAAAATTGTCTCCATCCTTGGGGATTTCTATGAGCAGCTGGTCAAAGAATTTATGGTCAACATTCCTAAGGAACATAAGAATCAAGGGATCCTAAAAGTTAATATCAGAGGAAAATGTTTTATTATGACTCCTGCTGGAATAAACAAGTTCTTGGGTAGAAGATAAAAGTCTTATCCAGAATTTATATGTTCTGATAATCAAATTTGCCAATAAATCACTCGAATTACCGTTGAAAAATGGCCTAGTTAAAGACTGTCCACAGGAACACTAAGTGTGAAGTATGCAATTCTTCATAGGATTGGTACAATCAATTGGGCTCCTACCAATCACACTTCCACCATCTCGACATCTCTCTCCAAGTTCATATATGCTATTGGAACCAAGCATGATTTTGACTTAGGTACATATCCTTGAACAAATTGTTAAGCAAGCCTCCCTTACAGCAGTCGAAAAACCCATTTGCTTCCCTACATTCATCTGCATTATTATCCTTGCTCAACACCCAAATATTATTGGGTCTAAGGAAAAAATTATGAAGAGAAAGCCCTCCTTGACACTACATCACAAATTATTTGAAGGTAATCATGTCAAGGACATTTATGTACCAGTGGTTTCTTCATCTACTCCCAAAACTCAAGAGGCTGAATCCATTGCTAGTCTAGAGGAGACAATCAAGGAGCTTGATGGAATCATTAAGACAACCACAATTATAAAAGTAATCCTAGAAAAACTTGTGCAAGATATGAAAGTTGAAGCACCTGCTGCAGAAGGAGAGAGAAGAACTTCAATCCACCAGGATATTGACAGTACATAAACCGAAGGAGAAGAAAGGGAAGAATCTACTGAAAAATGAAGATGAGAAGGGTGAAGAAGCTACTGAATCAGATGCCTGATTGCAGTAGTGTATTTTTAGGTTGTTACCCTTGTAAGGGTTGTATTTGTATGCCCAAGATTTTCTTTTGTGCACAGTTAAGTGCTAGATATTTTCTTGGTTTTTGAATTTATTTTTGTCTTTTTATTGCATATCATTTGCCATATTCTGGCTAAAAATGGGGCGTAGTAGATGTTGCATGTGTTGAAGGGGAGTAGTTCCTACCTCTTGGGTTATTTTTTCTAGGCTATTTATTTTTCTTTTCCGCTGCCATCTGATATGTTTGCCTATGTGTTTGTTTTAGCCAAAATCTTCCAAAGGGGGGGATTGAAAGCTCCTGAGAGTTGGCATTAATTTTGGTAAAAAAACCTGTTTGAAGATGTTGGACAAGATGTCATATGCTAGTTATTATAAAGATGTCAGACAAGATGTCTTAAATTGGTTATTTGACATCTTGGTCTGCTAATGCGTTATTTTTTTGATGTGATTATTTTAATATATCAGGTTATTGGATGATTATCATACGTGGTACTTAGAATAAGTAATCAGAAGAATTCTTAGAAGTGCAAAAGGATGTGCAAGGGTTCCTAAAAATATGGAGATATTTTAGGAAACTTGTGATTAAATGAATCTATTTTGGGAGAGTATTCTACAAGAATCGTGGTTGTGATTAACTGCAGATTGGAAGCCCAAGTCCAGTCTTATTAGGGTTTTAAATAGGATGGACTTGTCCTAGTATTTAGTATAAAAAATAAGGATTTGTGCGAGTCTCTCAAGTATTGTGTTTGAATACTTGCTAAGGATTGTGTTATTCGAGTTGCAACTTTGTTTTGTCACTGATGTGATAGAAAGGGATTTGAGAAAGGTCTCATGCCTAGGAAGAGTCTTAGGTAGGAGACTAGGATTGGGTAGTTTTAGGTGAAGTTACAAACAGTGGAGTTTGACTTAATCTAATATTGCATAGAAGAGATCCTGGATTGGTATCCCCCATGGTAGGTTGTTAAAACCGAACTGGGTAAACATTTTCTGCAAGTTCTTTATTTTTGTACTGTTACTATTTTTGTTGTTATTGCTCTTGTCCTACTAGGAAGAGATTAAGTATTCTAACGTATTGTTAGGACATCTTCGAGTATCTGCTACACAAAAATTTCACTAATAGAAAGAGTGAGTATCTCATACACTTGAATCACTTTGAGACTATTTGTGTTGATATACCTTTGTTTGTTAACTATGTGAAAGAAGCATAGTTGGCACCGTATAAAGAAAGGTTTGTTTCTGCATGGACAATCAAAGTTACTCATATGGGAAACACAACAACAAACAAGTATACCGACATCTTATTTGATTTAATTGATTAAGATAATTGATGTCTAATTGTGCTTTATTTATTGCGGTTTAAGGTTTAAGGTGGGATGCTGTTAACACCATATCGAAGTTGCAGTTAGGCTCAATTAGATCGTCGTTTGAAAAGAGTATTGTGAACATTGAGAATCGATATAACACTTCATTCTACACCAACTTGCAGGGGTTTGTGTCAAGGCAATGTATACAACACATATGGAAGGAGCTAGAACGGGTAAAATTTGTTGGTATAAACAAGGATATGTGTGATTGCTTCATTAGATTTACACATGGTTTATCCTATGTGTGTCAACTTGTTGGTTTTCAAATACAAGGCATGCCTATTCCTTTAGAAGAAATTCAGATTTTCTGGAAGAAATTACACATTAAAGAGCATACTGATGGTCCAGAGGATAATGGTTCAAAGATGGATTTAGACGCAGAATGTGAGGATTTGAACATATTTCAGTTCTTTGGATATTGTAGGTCAGAGGGTGTTGAAGAAGAAAATGAGAGAACTGACTTATCTAGCCACATCTTTTATGTGTCCACCGTCAGTGAAGTATAAGCCGAAGATAGGAGTTAAGAAGAGCAAAAAAGGTGAAGAGAGTGATGCGCATCGTGATCCCTCGCAATGGGAGTATGGTAAGGCCTCGTAGGGGAGTCATACTATAAAGACATCATGCAAAAACCCAACATGAAGTCAACCTTCTAGTTAACCGTCCATTGTATCTTCTAGGCATAAATACTTGTCACAGTTTCCTTGTCACATGCATCCATACATTGATGAAATAATTGATGTGGGTATCGATGAAAATTTTGGTTTTCGGGCTATTGCAGCTTTACTTGGATGGGGTGAAAAGTCTTGGGCGTTGATTCAGAATCAATTGGATGCTCAAATTTATCAACAACCAAAATTATTTTCCAAGTTGTTTTATGACACCGTTGATGTGGTTCGAAGTTCCTTAAAAGTAACACACTTAGGTATACAGGGTAGAGATAAATGGATGTTGATTCCATATATGGGTTATCCTATTGCAAACCAATACAATTTGGTTTTTGTCTCCCTGTCAAAGACACCTAACCAAACCTCCTCCCCTCTTACCATAACTTCATCTATGTTTGCAACTAGGCATAAAATGATTGTTGTTGGCTTTGTCAGTGACAATCATTGGATTCAGGTGAAATTAAAACATGATAGTCATTTGTCTCCCGTCACGATTCGGTGGAGAGAGAACTGTACTAAAGAGGCAAGAGCCTGGAAAACAACATATGCAAGACGAATTAGACACTAGGAGGAAGAAATTAGGAAGTCATGTTAATTTTGTATGTAATCTTACTTTAGAAAAATTAATGAAAATAACAGGTTTTTCATGTTTTTTATTCAAGTTCTGGACTGATACCAGAAATTTCAGTTTGTCTGAAATTTTCGGTATACCGGATATTTCAATTCCATAGTAATTTTAAATTTTTTTGTAAAATAAAGAAATCTGGTACATGGTATACCGATAATTTGAAAATATCGGGTGGCTGTTACCGGAATTTTCAAAATTACCGATACTACCTGAAAATTAAGGTAAAAACACTAAAAAAGACTGAAATATCTAGTAATATGGAAAATTACAATATGATACCGCAAATTTAAAAAAAAAACGGAATTCTTAAGAAGAATAAAATGATCTTTCTACTTGTAATAGGGGTCTCATGTACGATTGAGGAGTGGTAGTAAAATGGTCTTTCTGCTTAATTTTTTATTCATATTCAAGATACAATCAGATATTGATGACATGTGCACATGCCCGCAAAGACAACCTTGTGATAGTTGGGCTGAATTTCTACTATGAGTCATACCATTCGAAATAAAGAATGATGATTCCTTTATAATTAATTCAATTATAGATCTCTACAAAGTATATGAAACACGAGAAGGTACAAACTAAAAGAAAACAAATCATAACATGAAAAAAATTGGCATGGGAAATGGTTTGAGTTATGTTTGTATTTGAGCCGGTTGTTTGTTTTTAGCTAATTGAATTGAATTGAATATACTTATCACAAAAGTTTGGTGTTAGAAACACGAAACTCATTCCTCAATTGTCGTCATCGTCATCGAATAAATAAAAGGATTAAGATTATACTACTATTATTAAATTGTTAATCATAATAATCAATACTGTTAAAATGAGATCTGAGAGTCAAATATCCCCCATTTTTCTTCATCTCGCAAGCAAGAGTATACGTGCAAGCCATTCTCATTAGTTCATTGGACACAATTTTTATAATGTCCAAAAGGAAAAACTACTCACTATAAAAAAAATAAAAGAGAGTACAATTTCTATGTATAAATTAAAATATAAATTATTATCAATACAATTTTATTAATAAGAGAAAATTTACTTTTAAGGTTTATTGAATAATTTAGATGATAGATAATATAATATATCATATATATATTAATTATTTAATAAATCTAATAATTCAATTTTCTTTTATAAATAAATATTCTGAACATCTTAAGTTGGTAATTGATAAAAGTGCGTCAACTTGAAAAATATAGGCAAAAATAAATCAATAAAATATAAATTGTTTCATCTAAAATTCTGATTATATACATCAATTGTTTATATTTCATTAGCTTCATGACTCTACATTTTTGCGTTGATATCTTTCTGAAAACTCTTTTCGCACTCAATTTTCAAGTCTTTTACGTGTTTGAAAATATAACTAATCAAGTTGACATTATCACGTTTGAAAAAATGTGCGGTTGAAGATCAAGAGTTGCCTGAAAAGTATTGGAATTCACACAATGAAGAAACCAAAATAAAGTCTTGAAATTCCAAAACCAGTCTATTCAATCAAGCTAAGTATGAATACAGACTAATTCACTTTATTGAATATGGATAAGCATAACTTTCTATGACAGCTGCTACATGGGTGCAAGTAGCATTTCAAATCTCAAAACTATCTCTAACTATATGGAATCTAGGTAGTTAAAATGAGACAAGTTGGTTATACTAAGTTACTGCATTCGTTTTATAACCACAGGTGTTTAAGATTTTGTACACCAATTAAGAAATATAATAATATTATTGTAAGATATTATATTTTTAGTAAATTAATTTTATAAGTGTATTGGAAATTATGCATATAATAATAATTAAATGATATAATTGAAAAATTAATAATTATTTCTATATTATAAAGTGAGAATGACTGTCATTTTAAAATAATTTTTTTTTATTAAAATGAGTGTCATTTTAAAACAGATGGAGTATAACTTACTTGTACGAGAAGTAACGAACTAATATTGTGTAATATCTCCACAAGTTAGAGAAAGATAAATGTTGATCATCCTTAACTTAGATAGCAAATAATGAAATGGTTGAGGTAGAAAATACTTAATGAAACGTGTTTGAATTGGCCATTGGATAAAGCTGATATGAGCTTGAACTTGCCAGGTTGAAGCTTCTATCTAACAATATGACAATTGATCTCTAAATGTTTGACCCTTTCATGAAAGGTCGAGTTAACACCAATATGAATGACGCTTAAATTGTCACGGTAAAGTACAAGAGGCTTTGAGCTAGTGATTTGAAGATCTTGAAGAAAATAAAGTAGCCATTGCAATTAAATCTTTAGTTTCTTAAAAAGTCTCCAATTAAATTTGGACTTGCTCCTAATAAATCTCCTTGACATGCGCATAATGATGAGGTATATTCAAAAGATACTCTTCAAATAAAATCAAATATATCAAGAGATATAAAATAGCAGCACTTGTTGTATCAAACAAAGATGTCGAATAACTCTGTTAGGACATATTATCTGGCATGTCACTGTCAGGTTAGTTTTACCAAAATTAATGTCAACACCAAAACAACAGAATTAACAATCTCCCCCTTTAGTATATTTTGGCTAAAACTAACCAAATAACCCTTCTACCCAAGTAAGAGGCTAACATCAGGTCAGCAACGAAAAATAGGACAACCTATTACGCAAAAATATTCTTCTGCATCAAATAGTTAAAAGAATGCCCCCCCCCCCCTCAATAGCAGAATCTCTCCCCTTCAAGGAAACGGCCAAAAAACACTACTACTTACTTATCCTCCTTTTTATCCACAATATGGAAAATCAATTAACTATGCACTAAAGGAAATCAACCAAAAGTAAGCAAATCAGCAGCAGAACACATCCAATCATCAAGAGCAGAAAATACACTAAAAGAAGCAAGAATTTGTTTCCCAGCTGCAACTTGCTTTTCTGCTAGAGGCATGATATCATAAACATTTTGTTCGACATCATACTCTGACTCACTTAAGGATGCTTACTTACTTTTCTTAGTAGCATAAGCCATATCATCAGTATTTAAATCAACATTGACCATCTTTGTAGACTGATGGTTCTTCTCACAAACAATTTCCTTTTTGTCTTCAGACAAATCTTTCTCACTTTTAGCAACTTTAAGTTTCCACATCTTTTTAATTTTAATCATAACATGATTAGCCCTAGGTTGTGTGACTGTGTTGGATAGCCATATAGTTCGTAACAGTAGGGTTTTATGTGACCAAACCTTCCACAATAATGACATTTCCATCATTGGGTCTTACTTCATAAGTAATCATTCTGATGTCTTTTCTGATGTTGGGATATTTGACCTGACATCTTTTGTTCATGTTTTCTTTTAGGTAGAATAAACTTCATTACATACACTTTTCCTTTCTTCATCACAACTTGATTATCATAACTAAGACCTTTAACATCTCCAATATTCTTCCTAGTTTGAAGAATTTCATCTATCACATCAGAATTACTATTAAGAATTCTTACAGATTTAGTCATATTGTCAAGTTTTGAGTTGAGCAATACAACTTCCTCCTTCAAATCAGAGATGACAACCAGATACTCAACTTTTTCAGCCTGAAGTTGAGCAATGCTCTTATTTTGACCCTCTCCCAGTTGACACACTTTTTCACTTCTTAGGCACAACCTTTTATATAAAACAACACGTTCATCAAAAGTAAGTTCTCCACCATTTGATTATTCATAAGAATCACAAATCTCAGTCAAAACAGTAACATATTTTGCAGATTCTCCTTCAGGATTACTTTCTGAATTATCTCCTGACCATGACACTGATTGACCATTCTCTTGCTTCCTGAGATACGTAGGACACATAGATCTTAAGTGTCCAAATCATTTACATCCATGGCATTAAATTAATTTGCCTCGGTTATTCTCCTCTTCATTATTAGACACAAAAGTTATGTTTTTCTTCTTTTCATATCTGTCATTGATAGTGAATTAAAACATTTTAAGTGACCCAACAAGACCCTATACCTTCATGTTGTTGATGTCTTGAGCTTCTTCAATCATTGTGACCTTCATGTCAAGCTTCTTAGGAAACTACCTGAGAATCTTTCTAACCAATTTCTCTTCTGACATCTTCTCTCCCAAGGCACAAGATGTATTGGCAATGTCAAGAATATTCATGTGAAAATCATGAATTCTCTCATCCTCCTTCATCTTCATTTTATCAAACTTGGTGGTAAGAAGTTGAATTCTTGACATAATCACCCTAGAGGTTCCTTCATGAGCAATCTTAAAAATATCCCAATCATCTTTAGCAACAATGCAATTATTTATCATTCTGAAGGTTTTCCAGTTCACTCCATTGAATATGACATTCAAGGCTCTAGAGTTTCCAAGAGCAAGATCATCCTCTTCCTTAGACTAATCCTCTTATGTGGCTTCAATTTAGTTGTATCCTTCCCATCTTTCCCTTCACAACATAGTGTTCCTAACCTTTGATAATTGTTTTCTAGGTTTTGCTATCAATAGATTTTAGAAAAATCACCATACGCGCTTTCCAAGTATCATAATTGGTGACATCCAAAATAGGCGGTCTGTTGACAAACCCTATTTCCAGGTCCATTATACCAGAAAGTATCGTCCCAGAATCTCACCCAAAAACGAATTAGGGTGCTTGCTCTGATGCCAATTGAAATTATGGTATAGCAGATCACAAATGTCTTATGAGATATCGAGACAACTGATATCTGCACTTAACACAATGAACAAGATGAACATATTAAGAGAATACAAAAATCAAATGAACACACAATAATTATTAACTCATTTCGGTGAAATTCACCTACTCTAGGGGATACCAATCTATGAATGAAATCCACTATAATAATATTAATTCAAAGCTAAAATCTTCCGTTTACAACTTCTCACTTAATCACTACCTGTGCTTAATTTCTACCTAAGACTCTCCTAGGTATGAGACCCTTCTCAATTCCCTTTTAATCACATCAGTGATAGAAATTACAACTCAATACAAAGTCCAACTCTAGTATCAACATGATACAAGAGAGACTCATAAATACACAAACCCTAAAAACTCACTAAGAAAAAATGTATTTTTCCACACTTTGATTAGGTTAAATCCATCCTATTTATATCCATAAATTAGACTGAATTTGGGCTTCAAAAACACAACAACTTTGACCCCAAAGAATCTGCAAGATATTCTCCAAGAAAATAGAAACTTTTAAATCTTTAGTTTCCTAAAATGTCTCCAATTAAATCTAGAATTGCTCCTAATAAATCTCCTTGACATGCGCATGATGATGAGGCATATCCAAAAGATACTTATCAAATAAAATCAAATATGTTAAGAGATATAAAATAGAAGCACTTGTTGCACCATACAGAGATGTCAAATAACCATGTTAGGACACCTTATCCGACATGTCGTTGTCATGTTAGGTTTACCAAATTAATGTCAACACCAAAACTGCAGAATTAACAAGATCCAATGAGCCACCTTTAGGCATGGGAAATACTTAAGTTGGACTATATTTTTTATTTAAAATGTTTGGTGAAACACATACTTGATTTTTTCTATTTCATTAATCGTATTTCCTACAATAATGATGTTATATACATAAACTAGTAGCAAAGTAAATTATTTATGAGTTTTATTGATGAACAATGAATCATCAGAGTTGGCTTAATGGAAGTTGAGGGAGATGACTAGATAGGTGAGTCTTTTATAAGACTTTTGAATATATTTTCTTTAGGCCATAAAGTAAATTGAGGAGCTTAGATACTTTCTTTAGTTTGAATGAGGGTGATGCCAGAAGGAACTGTCATATACACCTATTATTATAATTCAACATGGATAAATACATTGTTGATGGTTGTAAGTGTTATAATTAATTTAAGGGATAAATATACAAACCCTCTGCCATTAGGGCGTGATTTGGTTTCTCCCTTTAAGTTTTTTTTAATAGAGACCCCCTTATAAAACCCAAAACCAGAAATTACCACCCTCTATTACCTCAATGTTGACTGGGTGATGGGTGACTGGATGATTGGATGATGAATGTGTAATAAAACATAGAAAACAAAAAATGGGTTCTGCAGTTCCAATTCAATCTTCTACAGCAAAAGGAAACCTCTATACCTTCCTCCAAACCACTCCTTAGACACCACCACTTTCATCTCCTCACGGTCTCATCATGGCAATAAGATAGGTTGCAAACAATTGTTATTATTAAGATTTATCTAATCAAAAAGCAATGACAGAAAGAAACAAGCGCGGTTTTATGAAATCGCACACATAGAACAGAACTGCATACATTGTTCCTACACAAGCAAAAACTTACTAGTAGTAGTGTACATTACATGTCAAATGAAACTAATTTTTCTGGCCATTTTCAAATAAAACTAGAACCACGAATCTGCTGGTGGATTAATTTTTCTGGCCATTTTCCTTCTAGAAACCTAATTTTTAAATTCATATAGGTTTTCTGAGTTTTCTAAATTTGTTAAACCACACTTGAGTCAAGTGAGACATCGTCGAAAGCAAATTGAGAGAACCAGTAAACCTAAACCCATCTTGTTGATTGTTGAGCCATAAGTTCTGAATCCCATATCCTAAAAACGAGTTCGGTAAATCTCCAGTGAGGTTGTTGTAAGCAAGATGAAGGTTCTGGAAACTGAACAATGGTGAAAGTGATTTCGCGAGCTTTGACATGAAAACGCCGTCATCAGCAATGGCGGTGTGAAGGAGGAGAGAGAAAGAGAGATAAAGTTTAGAGAGAGAAATTAGGGTTTTTATTTTGATTTTGGATGAGCCATTGTGAGAATGGAAGAAGATGAGAAAGTATGGTGTTACCTAATTTCACGGGGAACTCAAAATATATAAAAAGGGAAAAATATTACACAGTCAGCATGCTATTGCCCAGTCACAATTCACCCAATCAGCATTGAGGTAAAATGGGGTGGTAATTTCTAGTTTTGGGTTTTATAAGGGGGTCTCTATTTAAAAAAAAACTTAAAGGGGGGAAAACCAAATCACGCCCTAATGACAGGGGGTTTGTATATTTATCCCTTAATTTAATTGTGACAAATTTAGCCATAGGTGAATATTGTTGGACAAACGACTCCAGACACAATATGGGGATTAATTGTGCAGGTTTGAAAACCGATAATCTATTAGAAATTATTTGATAAATGAAAGTGTTTAAAACATTTTTGTAAAACAAACAAAGAATAGGCACCCAAATAAATACAAAAACAAATATCAAAGTAAATGG
Source organism: Lathyrus aphaca (assembly GCA_963966055.1). Classification (NCBI taxonomy): domain Eukaryota; kingdom Viridiplantae; phylum Streptophyta; class Magnoliopsida; order Fabales; family Fabaceae; genus Lathyrus; species Lathyrus aphaca. The sequence goes on along the minus strand of OZ014524.1, from coordinate 114,742,041 downwards.
CGAAAATATAAAGAGATAAGGGTTGGGAGAATTGCACCAGGATTTATATAGGTTTGGCCTAATTACTTAGCCTACTTTTGCTCCCAATAATTTCTTCTTGAGAGTGGCCACTGTATGAGATATGAGTTTTTCATAGGTTATGCCCACAAATCTTCTTACAACCAAACATGAGTTTTACAACGGTTCCTCTAATCCAAACATGAAATTTTACACTAGGACTGTAACACCCTGATTTCTAGATTAATTAATTATTTAATTAACTTAGCGTGAATATATGAATTATATGAGTCAATGTGAAGTGTTTGAGTTTCGGTGAAGATTTAATGACGATTAAGTTATGGTTTTGAAGAATTTCTGGTTTATGGGATGTCTAAGTGCGTCGAGGGATTATTGAGTATTTTTTAGTAATTGGAATAATTGTTGAATATTATTAAAGAAAATAGAATAATATATGATTAGGAGACCATAAGGGTATTGTGCTAATGTGTAAGGAAATAAGTGAGGGCATTACTGGAAGACCCTATTTGAGTTACAAGGTTATACAAGTTAATGGGATTTGGGGGAATTCATATTGTATGTAGTATTGGAGAAAATGCATGGAGAAGAAAGCAATGGTTACTGCTTAAGGAGGAGATTGGAAGAGGAATCAGAGGAACATGAAGGCAATTCAAATAATCGGCGATAATCAAAGGTAAGGCTCTATAATTGTCGTTATTATAATTGATTGGGTTATTAGTTGTTAGTAGGTTATGAGGGTTTTGAAATCGCTGATGAATAATCGAATGATGTGATGAAAGTAGGAGAGTATGCCAAAAAATTAGAGTCGATATAAATACTAGACGAAAACTGGGGATGGAAACCCTTGTAGGAAGGGTGGCGAGTGCCGCCTGTAATTAGGTGGTCGGTGCCACCAATACATGTGGCTTGCACCACCATGTAGTTTTAAGTGGCAAGTGTCACATCACATGTGGCTTGTGCCACCTTGGTGCTACCATAAGTGGTTGGTGCCACTTTGTTGATATGTTAGGTGGCTAGTGCCACCATGCATGTGGCTTGCGCCACCTTGAGCCTTTTTTAGGTGGCTAATGCCACCAGTTTATATGGCCTGCGCCACTTTGACCAATTGGGTGGCCAATTTTTTTTTAAAAATAATTTAAGTGGCAGGTGCCATATGCATAGGTGGCGAGTGCCACTACTAACCTATTTTCATGTTGAAATAATCCTGAAACAAAACAAAATTGTGGATCAGTTTAATATGCAGTCTGAGAGATGGAAAATAAATAATAGGATGATCCACGCGATAGAAAATAATTAGAATTATGCAGTAAGATGTATAAACATGAAATTAGGTATATGTATACTTACCGTCTGTAGAGTTGTGACTATGTAATGGATGAATATCTGGCATGATGAACTGCTACTGTGATATGAGTATGTTACTATGTGAACAGAATACGATGAATTTGATATGACGATGTCTTGAGGTGAGTTGTTTAGTGTTTGTTATAACGAATGATGATGTATTAACTATGATGTAAGTGTGTGAAATATGTGAAGATAATATGATAATTTTGATGAATGATGATGCGTTTTGACTAGTCATGTTCGTATTTTTTGTGTGTATGCATCATGCATTCATAGCATTTGTTATGACAAGATGTCCAATGATGTTTTGCAGGATGAAATCCAATGACGATTTGTAGGACGTTCGGGTCTAGTGATGGCCTTAATCATATTCTGCAGATTAAGTGCAAACTATGATGTGCTCTGGTTCTAAGAGGGAATCAATCTTATTGGTGGGGATCTTTGGAGATAAAGATGACTAAGTCATCAGTGATGTTTCAGTACCATATGCACTGAATCTAATGAAGTTGCATTTCATTATTTATGACATTGCATGATGTTTGTCTTAAGTGGAGTACTCTTGTTGATGTTTTGGGATTATGAAGTTTTAACATGAAGTTTTTGAAGTTGTTGTTATTGTTAATTATAATGAAGTATATGTTGGTAAAATGGAAAGCAAATGTTTATGATTGAAAGAATACATGAGGGTTGTCGTATCCACATGGACCAGTGGAGGGAAAGAGCGTCGTTCACAATCACTATATTTCTAAGCTTGTTTATTAAAAAGTGGTTGATAGTTCAACAACACAAAATAAAAGCGGAAAACATAAATGCATAAAGCTTAAATAAATAAACCGAGCCTTGTTGGGTTGGGATCTCATCAATCAATAACACATACACTCTTGTGATCATTTTATACACAAATCACTCGTTCGTCTAATATCATCATGTATCACTCACATCATACATATTCTCCTGGACCCCGTATGTTGTGATTGTTATTGTATCGACCGATAATTGCTTTTGCATATTTCTAATCAATATAATGTATTTATAACTTACGTGAATGTTAAACCTAAACTCATCTCTAGTGTCTCAATCTAACATATATTACTATAACATCCATATCAAACTAATGAGTAATTAATATACAAACCCATGACCAGAATGCGTACACATGACTAATCATTTTTTACATGCATTCAACTAATTTATTCCATACATGTGAACAAAGTTATTCATCAATATTCTCACGCACCCTCGCGATAACGTTTGTCAAGCGTTATTGCGGTCTTTATTGCATTAATTACTAGAAGTTATTCATTCTAACAACCAACACAATGCTAAAAGGCTAAGATGAAAATGAATATCAAATCACAAAACCATGTCAAATGCTTACTCATCGATAGATGAAAAATCAAAGATCTAGGGTTTGTTAAAGGGTTTGGTCATACCCACAAACATTAAACCAAAGATAAACAACAATATTAACACAAAACAAGTTCACAAACATATATTAGAAGAAATACACAAGGTATTGAAAGACTACATCTTACCCCAACAAGAGATCGAAGCTTTTAATCAAAGATCAAGCTTTGATTTTCTTCGATTTAAGTTTCTCCCTCTTAGGTTTGAGTTTCTCTCTCTATAAATATGTTACAAGTCTGAGAAAATGGAAAAGTGATAGAGATCTCAACAAAATATCTAGAGTTTATATTTATACATGTTCCAAAAAGTGCCTATAAGTGGCACCGTGCTAAGCGCCATCAGTTCAAAGGCGACAAATGTCGGTATAGCGCTTAGCGAGGTATTAGTGCCAAAACCCGAAATTGCTACTGCCCATGCTCCAAGAAGCACTCTTAGCAAGGTCCGAACGTGCTAGAACTTCTAAAAAGTCCCAAAAATGATCTTCCAAACTCCCATCCATAGGCTTCAAGCATCAAAGGAAGCAAGAAAACCTATCAAAATGCAACAAAAGATCATAAAACGAGAATTGAACAAGTATAAACGGAAAATTGCATATTTATACTAAAACATATATATTTACTATTAAAACATAAAATAACCAATTGGAAAGTGCCACAAAATACTATCTAAAATAAATACATTTTGGTACTTAACAAGCATTGGGCTCGGTAAGAGGATGTGAGCAGAAGTCTTGGGCTGAGAGCCTAAGCAAGGAAGTCTCGAGCCAAGATGCTTGAGCCACGTAAGTCTCTTGCTTAAGTGTCTGAGTTGTGAAAGTCTTAATCAATTAGGTTGAATAAGAAGTAGTCTCAGACAGAGGGTTTGGGCATGTTTAAAGACTTATGCAGAATGCATAAACGATTGTAATCATGATTTTATTATAGTGAAAAGCTCTTGTGATGCAAGGGGATTGGAGTACTCTTAGTTAAGGGAGGAACCAAGATAAATATTTTGTGTCTTCTATCGTTATTTATTTACTTCTGTTAACATCCACTACTAAGAATTAAAACAGAATCTGAACACTTGTTCAAATTATAAGCTCGGATCAGAAGCTAAATTAAGTAAATGTGAAACATAATTCAACACCCCATTCTTGTTTAATTTTCACACCTTCAGTCTATTCCAGGAGGTAAACCTCATATTTCTCAAACTAACTAAGATTGTCATAATTTATGCCTGGCATTAATGTGGGTTCTCCTATGCAATAAAGGGGAAACCTTAAAACTCCATTGTCGTTAAAAATAACCTTTGGATAGTTGACATTTCCTAATACTCTAAAGAACTTTTTTTTTTTCAATTTTTATAATTTGATGAGTACATAGAAAATAATCCCTATTTAGGAGGGCGCATATCGAAATTTAATTTCCCTCATCGCCTTTTTGTTCCCTAGAAAGAAATAAGTCACCCATATGGGCATTGGAGTGTTTATTTGTGGGAGTCACAAACAAGGGTGGCTCTGGAGTCCCCTCCTAAGAATGATGTCGCATGTACAAAATCTAAAAAAAATAGGGGGCTCTCCCTTGGATTGATTATGTGTACAATAACATTATCTTCCATTAGTCAGAATAGAGAAAGTCAATAATGATTCCCGAAAGAATAGGTGGTCCACAATCTTCCCTATTCATGAGGGAGTGGCTTCCACCCCTATGAATTTCCTAAACCCTAGGACAAAAAAGCATCTATAAATACTTCTCTCCCAAAGGGATAAAGGGAAAAATCCTAATTCATACGATTATACCTAAGCACTAAACGTATATACATAGCCTATCACATCACATGAGCAGATCCTCTAAACCACCATAAACACCATTGTACATGGCTTCTCGCCACTGTGGATAAAACCAAACGACCATAATTTTTTATACACCTACTAAGGCTCAAAGTGCTCCTCCCCTTACAAGGGTAACATGTCCCCTGTGGGGCTCTGGTAAAACTAAACTGGGTCAAACCTTCTTCATCTCCATCACTCCACCCATTGTTCTGACCTCCACTCCTACACCTTGACACTCTCGTCCAGGGTTAACAAGAGAGATTCATATTTTACACCATAAGGTGCCAGCGGTAACTGTGATGTCGAAGCTCTAGCGGTGATGGATGTTTACATGGAGGAATACATTGACTCCCAAAAGTGAAAGTTGTTGTGTCTTTCCCTTTCAGGTACACCGCCTTGCGGTTGTATATGGGTCTACCTCATGCCTCCATTGTCAGCTATTAGGAGTTGGTAAAACAATTATACACATGTTCACCGTTAGCTATCATGGGAAGATGTCCACCACCAACATGTTCAACATATGAGAGGGTCCATCAGAGTTGTTGATGGGCTATCTCACATGTTTTAGTAAATCCACCATTATGGTCGTTTAACAAAACCAATAAATGATTGTAGAGGTATTCCAAAATGGCCTCAAGATGGGACACTTAAACAAGTCTCTCGCCCAAAAGCCAATGCTTTCTTTTATGGAAGTCATCACCAGAGAAAAAATGTTATATAAAGGACGAGGAGAGCAATGTTGAAACGAATGTGTGTGATTTCAATGAGTGTGTTCCCCATTCTAAGGGTTCACACCACCAGAGGAAGACTAATTATACTCTCATGAACAAGATAATAATGCATTGCGTTCAAGAGAGTAAGCAAGATAACAGGGAACTTTACGCCCCTGAACACCCATCGTGAACACATATGGCGTGAGGTTTTCACCTGAACAACATCCTTACGCCTCCTTCTACAAAGTCATATGTAATGGGTTCGGAACCGATAAGATGGCGTAAGTTACATAGAGTCAAGGACACTATATTGAGGATTTTTACCAACTCAAGAAAGAAATTGAGAGACTAGTCCAAAAGGGATACCTCAAGAAATATGTGAAGGGAGGGTTTTTCCATAGGTCAGACATGTCTAAATCGTCGGGGCGAGATGACATGGAAAGCCCCAGGCCTACCAAAACAAAAGAGGCATCCTAGAGCAAAGGCAGTAAATATATGTTCCACATGCTCAAAACTATATCAGAAGGGTTTGACCAATACATGAATAATTCCAAAGTCGCCACAAAGTATTTTGAACCCTCTCTTAATGGACTAACTATTGGGTGAAGTGAGGGGGAGATATTGATTGTTCTTGAACGTTAACCTCAAAATTGGTGAAGGAGATCTCCACCTTTCAAATCTTATAATACACAGGCGTACATAGGAAAGTACTTGTCTTCCACTCCTTTGTGGCCACCATATACAAGATGTTTTGCCCTCTGTGCAAGACTTGAAAATAAAATCTTCTTCATTGCTGATATTAGAGATCGATAAATCCTTATGAAACGCCTTGAACCTCACCTTATTTGTGAAAACTGGATTGTCATTCACCATTTTATCGCAAAATTTAGTCCAATCTTGTGTCTCTGGAGGCCATCAGTGATCTCACTAGTTGTGAGAAAGAAGAGACCAAAGTTACACCTCAAGAGGAGTAGGTATCTAAACCACTACTAGAGTTATCCCAACCATCTCTCTTAACCATTTACCTTAACATTAACTCTCGTTGACTACCCTATTTCGTCATCCAACTCTCAACACAACGAAACCATAACTTATATCTCTCTTAGTGGGTCTCATATTTAACCACATTGTTATTCTCATTACAATCCCTAAGAAAAACTATTCTCTAAAAAGGAGGGAAAATGAATATCGGAAACAAAGAAGAGAAATACATGCGAAAATGGGCTTCAGGGGGTGCTTGGTAAGCTGAGTAGGGAGAATAATGCAAGATTGTGGAAGAAACAATCACTAGTTAAGTAGGTGCATGCAGGATGTGATGAAAATGACAAGTATTTTTCTTGGGATTTATAAAAACATGATTTCCCTCTAGCCAATAATTTCTCATTACGGTGTAAGGACATTAAGGGACCAACTTCAATCATGCAGTCAATAGAGGGGCCATATTGAACAGTGTTTTCCAAAAATATATTAATAATAAACACTCTAGAGAGAAATATAAAAGTCTTCACAAACGAACCTTAGATCAAAAGATTGTGTGGTATCCACTAATCGCGTGGACATGATTAATCTAAACTCAATTGCACAATAGGCACCACCTTTTGACTACGTCACTTTCTTAACCACTTTGTCCATACCCGCCTCGTGCTTTAGGGAGTATTAGTTATTATGTCTTTTCTTAACCACTTTTCCCCTACAAGCGTCTTTCTTGGGAGGTTATGCACTGCTGTTGTACCCCAATGTTTATAATATTCTCAATTGCTCAAAGGAATTCAAGGTTTCATCAGACAAAGCCTCTTCCTAAGCAATAGATTTCAAATTAGGGTTTTGCGTTTCCTAAGGTAAATTGGACTTCCAAAGCCTCAAGTGGACTTAATGATATCCCATATACTTCATAGGATCCCCGTGTCAAGTTTTAAGACTTGCCCTACAAGTTTGGTCAGTCAGATGCTCAAATGATCAATAATTAGTTAACTTGGGTAAAAAACAAATTGTAGTCAACATACAGTCAAACTTCAAGATTTTTGGCCAACATCAAGATTATGAAGTAACATTAATCATTTAATCAAGTTTTGATCATGATTCATCAAGAAAACCTCAAATTCATCACAAGGCAAAAGTTGCTAAATTAGGGTTTCTTAAGGAGAAAGTAAATTGTACTTTGACCAGCTCTAACTTTCACATACTTCATCAGAAATTTCCCATCAGAAGCTTATTGTGAATTAAATTCAATTACCTACAACTTTTTGTCTCACAAGCCAAGGCCAGAAATGCTTCATTTGAGAGATATGTGTCAAAACATTACAGGTCCTCTAAAAAGTCAACAAAAATTCAACTTTTTCAAAAGCTCATAACTTGAACATGGAAGATCAAATGGACATGGTATCAAAAGGAGTGATTAAAGGACACTTTAAGATTTCTAAAAAGTCCAAGAGCATATTCATATGATAAAAATTAAGGAAATTGTGCATTGTTAAAGTTGAGAAATTTTGAGGAGGTTGTTGCACCCCAAAATTTTCCCTCCACAAGACAAGCCATTGTGTACTAAGAGGCTCAAAAGGTTCACAAGACATTTCATGAGGTTCACAAGGTTCACAAAGTTCACAATTAGTCAGAAGATTTGACATTTCCCACAGACAATGCATCCTCCTAAGCAATGCATCCTAAACTAGGGTTTTGACTTTAATCAGGCTAAATGGACTTCCAAGACTTCAAGTGAGCTTCATAACATCTTATATGTGTTCAAGAATCCCCATGACAAGTTTCAAGACTTTTCCCAAAGGTTTGCTCAGTCAGATGATCAGATAGGTTAAAATCAGTCAAGGCAGTTAAAAAGTCAAACTGAGGTCAACTATAGTCAAACCAAAGTCAAACTTCATGATTTTTTTGCCAACATAAATTATATGAAGTAAAATTCATCATTTGATCAATGGATGATCATGATTCATCAAGGAGATTTCAGATCATCAAGAATCAGGAGTTTCTAAATTAGGGTTTTCATAGGAAAAGTCAACTGAACTTTGACCAGCCATAACTTTCACATGCTTCATCAATTTTCCCCCATCCAAAGCTCATTTTGAAGGAATTGAATTCTCTACAACTTTGTGTCTCACAAGCCAATCCCAAAAATGCTTCATTTGGAAGGTATGAGATAAGACATTATAGGTCCTTTTGAAAGTCAACAAAAAGTCAACAACTTCAAAAGAGCATAACTTGAGAATGGTAAAAGATATGGACATGAAACCAATGGGGTTGGTTAGAGGACTCTTTAAGCTTTCCAAAATGTCCAAGAACACCCTCATAGAATTAAAATTGAAGGATTTGTGCCCTTGCAAAGTTAGGAAATTTTTGAGTGGTTTATGAAGTAAATGGGGTCTTAAAACCATAATTCTTCAAATGGGCTGACTTTTTTGTGACCCAATGTGTTCCATGACATCATGCACGAAATTTATTTAATATTTTCATAATTTTCATAATTTTATTTTTATTTATTATGATTTTTTATATTAAAAATCATTTTAAATTCAAATAAAATATAAAATGATGAAGATTTAAAAATATTTTGCTTCTAGAAAGTCATGAAAGTTGATTGGATTTAATTGATATGAAAATTATGAAGATTGTCTCAAAATAGCAATGATATATCAAAGAATATTCAAGTTTTATGGCATGATCTTTTTCAATCTCAATTGATCCAACAATCCAAAGGATAGTCTGATTTTTTGACCTAATTATGTTCTACTATATATGTATAACTCATACAAACACAAAGGGGACGAATTGGCAGCCTCTCACATCATCTCCAAACTTCAAAAATTTCCTCCAAAACACCAATTCGGTTTCCTCATTACAAGAGTTTTTAAGGTATTTTAAAGACATGGAAGGGTTCCTTGGACATCACTAAACCAATCCCAACCTTCAAAAGCATCGAAAACAAGCTCATATGCATAAACCGATTCATCATGTTCATGATATTTTTGATTTTCGATTCTGGATATTTATTGGTTTTTAATGAATTTTGATTGATGTTTCTTGTTTATGATGAGCTGTAGATTGATTCTGGACAGGTTTTATGAAGTTTAGTCACCTAATATGGATTTCACCATTACTAGGGTTTTTCGGCCAAATTAGGGTTTCATGATTTAAGGAACATAAACAAATTCTAAGACCATGGATCAACTCTAATTGACCTCTGGATTATGTCTGTGGATTTAATTTTATGAAATTTTGTTGTTTTGTTGATGATTGAGTTTCGTAGGTTTTGCTGCAAATGGAAATTCGCAGGAAAACTTATAGGAAAATTCGTAGCAAAATACACAGGCCTGGAGGAGGAAGAAGAGGACCAGCGCCCCAAATTCTTATTTCAAAATTTGATATTATATTTTATGTTATTGTTGTGATATTTATTTCAAAAGACAGTGTTGGCTCAGCTGGTTGGTGTGCATGTGTGTGATGTTAATGGTCCTGGGTTCGAGTCCCCCCCCCCCAGGCCATTTTGTTTTGCTTCATTTTATTTAATTTTTACAGGGTTTTAATAAAAGGAATTCTACCTGTATCATGACACAAGGATGCGCCTGGCCTGGTGGTTGTGGATGAAAGACTCAAGGATTGAAGCCTAGGGCCTAGGTTCGAATCCCAGCCCCAGGTATGTTTATTCTTTTGATTTATTTTCATTATTTTGTTTATTTTATACTTGTTTAATTTAATGAATTTCTTAAATAATAATTTCTTAAAAAATGAAATGTTCATATTATTTTTATAACAAACTTATTTTTCTCTCACAATTTATTTTTCTTAAAAAAAATTAAATTATTTATTTTGTATTTCATCATGTATATTTATATTGTTGTATATATCTTATTAATAAATTGGTTTTGTAAATTAATAATTAAATTAGTATTAGGTATCAAATTAAAATATTTTTATACTTAAAACCCTAATTACATTATAAATCTTAATTTATTTTGTAAATTTAAAATATTCATTTGATGATTTGTTTATATTATTATTGTATGTAATTTTTCTTAGATAAATAATTTCATTAGTTTTAGGTCAAATAATTAACCTTAATATTTTTTATATACATAAACCCTAATTTTCTTTTATAAACTCTAATTATATTTTAAATATTAATTTATTTTTTTATTTTAATTTTATAATTTGTTCATATTATATGTAGTTTTTATATATAAATAATTTAAATAATTTAGATCAATTAATTAACCCTAACTTATTTTCTAAATAATTCAAAACCCTAACTTTATTTCATGAACTTAATTTATTATTTTTATATGCTTACTTAATTAAAATTAACAAATATTTTTTATAATATGTATATAAATCTAAAATATTAGAACTATTAGTTATACTTATTAGTATATAATTGTTATTATTTATTTCTTTTATTTAAAATTCCCTTAAAAAATAATTATTTATTTAAAATTGAACTTTTTATTATATTATTATGCTAATTTCTTCATATTATACTTATTTATTTTGTTTATTATTACTAACCTCTTTATTTATTTATTTATTATGTGATTGTTTATTTAATTTATTTTATTATTATTATTATGTAATTGTGCAATTTATGTAATAGTTGTAGAATTATTTTTATTATTTATTTTTAATTGCCATGGTTAGTAAAATAGGGAGTGTAAAACATGTTTGTATTTAAAATTGAATTTATATCGCTAATTTGTAAGATAAATACTTGAACTTGTACACGCACACACGTAAGTCGATCTTGGATCGCCATCTCACTTCCTTAAGGATATCTCTCATGTTGCCTAAAGAAAAAGTTCAAGTAAGGTGTAAAGCAAAGTCTCTTCTCTCATATCATCTAGTCCCTTAAAAGATAAAAAGATCAAGTCCCTTCACGGTTGCCTTCATAAATGATCTTGTCCCTTTCGAATAAAGATGATAAGTCCCTTCGAATTGCTAAATACACCTTACAGTTGCCTAATCACAGTTGTCCCTTCATTTGTCCCTCAAACATCCAAGGTAATGACTACCTATTCCTTAATAATAGGGATAGTCTTACCATTGAAAGAACATTTAAGAACAGTAAAGATCTAAACATAAGGTAGGTTCCTCTTATGTACTTGCTCACTCTTCAAAAACATTTCAAAAACACTTCATATTTTCAAGCAATTTTCAAAACAAAGGCTTTATATATATCCGTACATGGATCATTATAAAGTACTTAAGAAAATTTCTAAACACACACTACACTTCTTAAAACATTTTAAAGTGAGCTAAGTAACTAAGAACCCATGGATAACCATGGATGTAAAGGGTGCTAACACCTTCCCTTTACATAACCTACCCCCCAAACCCAAAAATCTTTTAAGTTCTTTCCTGTTCTTTTATGCCCTTTCCTTTGGATAAAATAAAAGTCGGTGGCGACTCTTGCTATCCGCAACATTTAACTAAAGTCAGTTCTCCCACCGTGTTACAGAACTGGCGACTCTGCTGGGGATTTAATAAAAGAGGGGTACCCTTAGGAATTAGATCACTTTAAATTTGTTTGCCTTGTTTGCTTTATACTCATCTGTTGGGTGCTCTTATGTGTGAAAGATCCTAACCCGGATCTAGTGTACCTGAGGTAAATGGCAATAGACCAAGAAAACTGTACGGCGTATACCGATATGGTTGATCTGGTGGCCATAGTTAGTGTGACTTCTTGGTTGGTGCTTATGTTCCTTAAGTAAAGTTGAGGATAATATGAGGATGCCATATGTTGTCAATACACTAACTGACTTTTAGAACCTTAGTCATCCCATCTTGGCCTTTAGAAAGTAGTGAGATAATCGGCTTTGGTGAAGACTGAAGTTGGTTGATACTCGATGCTACACTCATTGAGATCTTAAACTTGGAGGGTTTTGGTTGGCAAGTAAGTTGCCTACTGAACAACCACCCTTGTGAAGGATCAATGATATTGAGATCCCTTAGAACCTGGTTACTTTATAGGACAGGATGAACCATCTAAACTTCAGGGGAGGGTATTTACCTTTAAACCTCATGCAAGCCTTCAAACCTAGGGCTATTGTGTGACTTGTTTGTGTGTGCCACATGTTTGTGATTGAGCATAACATCATGACATCATCATGCATCATAAGCATAGCATTCTCACTAACCATTTCAAGGACCAAAGGATTTATCTTTGTTCTTTGTTGCAGGTCATGGCTTCTGCTCGTAGAAACACTATCAGGATCAACTTTGTAGGCATACCTCCTAAGCTTAAGGAATTGGTTTCTCAAGTTTCTGAAAGCTCCCAGTTCATCAAGAGACATGGTCACCTATTGGATCTAGTCACCTCAGGATTCAATGAAAACATGATGAGTGTTATGTTTCAGTTCTTTGACCCTAAGCACCATTGCTTCACATTCCCCGACTATCAGCTGGTTCCTACAATGGAAGAGTTCTCTAAACTTCTGGGTATACTTGTTCTTGATCAAAGACCCTTCACAGGCTTGGAAAAAGAGCTTAAACCAGAGGTTATTGCTGCAGCTCTACATCTGAAGAAGTCAAATATTGTTCTAGAAACGAGAAGCAGAGTTAAGGGTATTCTTGCTAAGGTGTTGATAGAGAAGGCTCAAGTGTTCTTGAAGGCTATAAGCTATGATGCTTTTGAGGAGATCTTAGCCTTGTTGATTTATGGCTTAGTGTTGTTCCCCAATCCGGATCAGTTCGTAGACGTTCACGCCATCAACATATTTCTGAGTCATAATCCAGTGCCTACATTGCTTGGAGACATTCTGCACTCTCTTCATACTCATACTACAAAGGCACGAGGAACTCTGATGTGTTATATACCTTTACTATATAGGTGGTTTATTTATCACCTTCCTCGATCAGTGATGAAGAATGAACAAGGGTTCAGGTGGTCCAAGAGGATCATGTCACTCTCTCATTCAGATATCCATTGGTGCTCCAGATCTATGGAGAATGTTACTATCATTGACTGTTGTGGGGAGTTTCCTAATGTGCCACTTCTAGGCATAAGAGGAGGCATTACTTACAACCCTTCCTTAGATTTACGACAGTTTGGTTACGCTCGGAGTGATGGTCCACATGACATGTTGATTCAAGGCATTGTGTTTGACTACGACAGCGATCTTCAAGGTTATTGTCAGAGATTCATACGAGCATGGGGAAAGGTGAACAAGGTTGACAGCAAGACTTTGGAGCCCAAATACACCATTCCTATGGAAGCTTACCTCAGATGGGTGCGATCTCGTGCTCAGACTCTCATGATGCCATATCCTGCCATCCTGCCAGTTACTATGGAGCCTGTTGCTGAGGGAGATACTTCTTATACCATCCTTCATCCAGACATGCCCACTGACATAGAAGACTTACAGAGGTCCTGGATCTAGCTGAAGGAGAAAAGGGATACTTTTGAGACTCATTACAAAGCAAGTCAAGAAAGAATCCTGGAGCTAACAAAGCAACTTCACGAGGAGCGGAATCTCAACTCATACCTCAACACAAAGAGGAAACGTCCATGAGAGACTTAAAACCCCATCTTTTGTATTTATTTCATTTCATTTTGTAAGCCCAAAGGGCAAACAAATTTATTACTAATAAAAGTTTACTTTCTTGATTGTTTAAGCAAATTTAAATCCTGCGGTCCTTGAAAACATTGCATACGCATTTATACACCATATCATTGCATCACAGGTTTCTTATGTACAGGTTTCTTATCTTCTCGCTGTTTATTTCAGCAATGGCTCTTGAACAAACAGTTAAAGATCTCCAGGCACAAAATGCACAGTTCCAATAGCTGATCCTGAACTTGTCCAAGGGACAGGATGAATTGAAGACACTGCTGGCCAAGAAGACCAAGAAGACTAGAAGGTCAGGAGGCCTGATCAACATGGGAAGAAGATTCAGAGGTCCCGTCAAGACTAAGGAACAGGTGGAAGATTATGAGTCTGAAGAGTCTGAGAAAGAGGGAGGCAGTCTCCATAATACAATGGGGGATTTTGATTCTGAAGCTAACTACTATCATGATCCTAATGAAGATAAATTCAAAATGCTGGTGGATAGAATGGATGCTATGGAATTGCAAAAGTCTTCTGGGCTGGATTTTGAAGACCTGAGTTTGATATCTAGGGTGGTCATACCCATTGGTTTCAAGGTTCCTGCTTTTGTAGTGTATGATGGCGTCTCTTGTCCCAAGCTGCATCTGAGGTCTTATGTCCGGAGAATCCAACCCCATACTGCTGATAAGAAGTTGTGGATACATTTCTTCCAAGAGAGCTTATCTGGAGCTCAATTGGAATGGTACTATCAATTGGAGAGTGTCAACATCCGTGATTGGAATGATCTTGCTGAAGCTTTTTATAAGCAATATCAATACAATGCTGACCTAGCCCCTACTCGCATGCAACTACAAAGCATGTCTATGGGTGCTAAAGAAAATTTCAATGAGTATGCCCAGAAGTGGAGAGACTTGACTGGAAGAGTGCAACCCCCTCTAACTGACAGGGAATTAGTGGATATGTTCATGTGCACGTTGAATGGTCCTTTTTACAGTCATCTTATTGGAAGCTCATCATCTGGCTTCACTGAGTTGATAATGACGGGAGAGCGTGTAGAAAGTGGTATAAGGAGTGGCAAGATCCAAGTGAGTGCTTCTTCATCAAGTACTGCAAAGAAGCCCCCTAGTGGGAAGAAAGAGTCAAATGTTGTTTATGGTCAACCTGATCGTAATAGGAGGCACCAATCTGTGAGTGCAGTTCATATCTCCAATCCTACTCCTGCAACACCAGAGCCACCCCAGGGCAATAAACAGAGGCCTAGAAGGCAGTTCACTAAGCTCAATATGTCACTGGCCCAAGCTTTGCAACACTTGTTGAAGGGTGAACTCATCACTTTGAGGGACCCTCCTCAGAATCCCAATGTTACCTCTCCCAGGTACAATCCTAATGCACGATGTGCATATCATTCAAATTGTCAGGGACATGATACCAATAGTTGCTGGATATTGAAGAATAAAATTCAGGATATGATTGATGCTGGAGAGATTGAGTTTGACCCTCCGGGTACTCCAAATGTGATTACTGCTCCCATGCCAAATCATGAAAAGACTGTCAATGCCATTGATGAAGTTTCACGTATTTCCTCAGTTGCAGACGTGACTACACCATTGTCTGTTATCAAGAAGAAGTCGGTACAAGCTGGGTTCTTTCTAGGTTGTCATGAAGATTGTTTCTATTGTGCTTATAAGCCGGATAGTTGTTGGAGATTGAAGGACGGAATTCAACGCCTCATGGACAATTACACAATATTGTTTGAGAGGACACCACCTTCTGTGGAGAGCATGGTTGAGCATATAACTAAAGGGGCGAAGGTTGAAGAGGTGGATATGGTTGATAAAGTGCCGGTAAGGATTACTTCCAAGGGACCTGTAAAAATCACTCGTAAGGGTCCAATTAAAATTACTGCTGAAGGCCCTGTGAAGATTGTTGCTGAAGCTAGAGTGGCTCCTATGATCATTACCACTCCTGGTCCTATTCCATATACTTCTGATAAAGCTGTGCCGTGGCATTATGGGTCCGATGTTTATATTCATGGTGTTAAGCAGGAATCCTTAGCTGATACACCTGTTGTTGGTGAAAATCTGGATGTTGATAATATTGCTGGATCTAGTAAGATCACACGAAGTGGAAGAGTTTTCTCTCCTCAAGTTACCTCCAAGAATACAGTTACTCCAGCTACTACCTCTACAGCTGATGCTCGGGGCAAAGGTCCTGTTATTAAACCTATACAAATTGATGTGCCAGTTGCTGATGATCTTTCTAAGCAGATGGAAGAAGTACTGAAGATCATTCGCAAGAGTGATTATGACATTGTTGATCAATTGGGGCATACTCCCTCCAAGATTTCTATGTTGTCTTTATTGTTGTGTTCTGAGACTCATGCTAAAGCCTTGATTAAATTTTTGAAGACTGCTCACGTACTAAATGAGATTTCTGTAGACCAGTTTGAAAATTATGTTGCACACTTGACCTATGATAATGGGTTGGGTTTCTCTGATGCTGATTTGACTCCGGCCAAGAGGGATCATAATATGGCTCTACATATCTCTATTGAATGTAGGGGCACTACCCTGTCACATGTGTTAATAGACAATGGTTCTTCGCTGAATGTGTTACCCAAAGAGGTTCTGAATAAGCTTAGCCCTGAAGATGCTGTGTTGAAGCCCAGTAATATAGTGGTGAAGGCTTTTGATGGCTCGAGAAGAGTGGTGCATGGAGAAATTAATCTCCCAATAAAAGTAGGTTCTCAAGTCTTCAATGCTACTTTTTATGTAATGGATATCCGTCCTTCGTATTCTTGTTTGCTTGGGCGTCCCTGGATCCATGGGGCAGGTGCTGTAACTTCTACTTTACATCAAAAGCTGAGATATCCAGTAGAGGGAAAGGTTGTTACTATTTACGGAGAGGAAGGATATATGATTAGCCATGTGAACACCTTCAAATATCTTGAAGTAGAAGGTGAATATGTTGAAACTCCGTGCCAGACATTCGAAGTAGTTCCTTGGGTTATTAATAATTATGAAGCTCCTCCTGTTGTCAAGAAAGTTCATGTGGTCACCAGAGTACCTCCTACAATGGCTTCCCTTAAAGATGCTAGAGCTGTGGTGGATGAAGGTGGTTGTACTATTTGGGGTCATCTTCCTGACATTCCGTACAAATCTGACAAGTTTGGTTTGGGTTTCACTGCAGAGTCCCAGAAGGCTGTTCGTCGCGCTCGTGCTGTTCGTATCACCAATCAGGGGATTATGAAAGATCAGATCAATGTTGTGGGTGACTATGATGAAGACTACAACTTGGATGCTTGGATTTTTCCTACTTTGGGTGCTGGTCTCAATAATTGGAAAGCTGAAGATGTTATTCCTATCTCCTTTAGTCAGGAGTAAATACTATTACTGTGTTGTTACTTTTAAAATCTGTAATTTTTGAACAATTAAACTCTTAAAGCCTTGTGCCTTACCCGGGGCACAATGGTGTGCTTGTTACAGGATGTCATTTCATTTGCATACTTCATTCAATAAAAATCAGTGGACGTTTCGTTTTCGTAAATATTGTGTTCCTAGTCTTTTCTTTTATTTTTGTTTTATCAGCTATGTGTTCTTACACACACCCACATCACTAAAATGCAGATCCTTATCCACTCTGGATCCTGTTGATAACAGTTCTACTATTGCCAATTATAATTTCGAGAATCCGATCTATCAAGCTGAAGATGGAAATGAGGACGATTGTGAAGTACCTGTAGAGCTTGCTAGGTTGTTACAACAAGAAGAGAAAGCTATACAGCCACATGAAGAGCCAATCGAAGTTGTGAATCTGGGAACTGAAGAAAACAGGAAAGAAGTCAAGATAGGGGCTGAATTAGAGGATAGTGTCAAGAGCAGATTGATTCAGATGTTACATGACTATGTGGAGATCTTTGCTTGGTCCTATGAAGATATGCCAGGGTTGGATACAGACATTGTGGTTCACCGTTTACCAGTAAAATAAGATTGTCCTCCAAAGAAGCAGAAGGTTCGTCGCATGCGTCCTGAAATGTCAGAGAAGATTAAAGCAGAAGTGATGAAACAGTTTGATGCAGGGTTCTTAGCTGTGACTTTTTATCCTCAATGGGTTGCAAATGTGGTACCGGTACCTAAGAAAGATGGTAAGGTACGTATGTGTGTAGACTACAGGGATTTGAACAAGGCCAGCCCCAAAGATGACTTTCCACTTCCTCATATTGATGTGCTGGTAGACAACACTGCTCAGCATAAGGTATTCTCTTCCATGGATGGTTTCTCTGGTTACAATCAAATCAAGATAGCACCTGAAGATATGGAGAAGACAACCTTTGTTACATAGTGGGGCACCTTTTGCTATAAAGTGATGCCATTTGGTTTGAAAATGCAGGGGCAACATATCAGCGTGCTATGGTGGCTTTGTTCCATGATATGATTCATCATGAGATAGAGGTATATGTGGATGATATGATAGCCAGGTCCCAGAATGAAGAGCAACATCTTGATCATCTGCATAAGTTGTTTGAGAGATTGAAGAAGTACAAGTTGAGATTGAACCCAAACAAATGTACTTTTGGAGTTAGATCTGGTAAGCTTCTGGGTTTCATTGTCAGTGGAAAAGGTATTGAAGTAGATCCTGCAAAAGTGAAAGCTATACAAGAGATGTCAGCTCCCCGTACTGAGAAGGAAGTTAGAGGTTTCTTGGGACGATTGAATTACATTGCAAGATTTATTTCCCAATTAACTGCTACCTGTGAGCCAATTTTCAAGTTGTTGAAGAAAGATCAGGTGATGGAATGGAATGATGAATGCCAGACTGCCTTTGATGAAATCAAGAAATATCTTCTAGAACCCCCAATTTTGATGCCACCAGTTGATGGAAGACCCTTGATTATGTACTTAACAGTATTAGACAGCTCAATGGGGTGTGTGTTGGGGCAACATGACGAGTCTGGTCGAAAAGAGCAGGCAATATACTACCTTAGCAAAAAGTTTACCGACTGTGAAACAAGATACTCACTGCTCGAGAAAACTTGCTGCGCTTTGGCATGGGCTGCTCGCCGAATAAGACAGTATATGTTGACTCATACTACCTTATTGATTTCGAAGATGGATCCAATCAAGTACATATTCGAGAAACCTGCTCTCTCTGGAAGAATAGCAAGATGGCAAATGATCTTGACAGAATATGACATACAGTATACTACTCAGAAGGCCATTAAAGGAAGCATTGTAGCTGACCATTTGGCTCATCAAGCGGTGGATGATTATCAGTCAATGAGTTTTGAGTTCCCCGATGAAGACATTATGATCATTACCAAAGAACCTGAACAATATGACGGACCTGAACAAGGATCCCGATGGACTATGGTTTTTGATGGTGCTTCTAATGCACTTGGTAATGGTGTTGGTGTTGTGATCAGTTCCCCTGAAGGTTGTCATACCCCGATTACTGCCATACTTTGTTTCTATTGTACCAATAACATGGCTGAGTATGAGGCATGTATCCTGGGTATCAAAACTGCCATTGATATGAAGATTCAGTTCCTTGACGTGTATGGAGATTCAGCCCTAGTAGTAAGTCAGATCAAAGGAGATTGGGATACCAAACATGATAATCTCATTCCTTACAGAGAACATGTTTTGTCTTTGGTCCCACATTTCAAAGAGATTACTTTTGGACATATCCCACGAAGAGAGAATTAATTGGCAGATGCCTTAGCCACCATGGCATCCATGTTTGAGATCAGCTGGGATGATGAAGCTCCCAAGATTACTATTGATAGATTTGAGAAGCCTGCATACTGCAATGAGATTGACACTGAAGAAACAGAGGAGAAGCCTTGGTTCTATGAAGTAAAAAGATATCTTGAAACCCAGGAATTCCCTAAAGGGGCATCTGTCAAAGATAAGAGGTTTCTGAGGAGGTTTTCTGCTAAGTTCTTTTTGAGTAATGGAATTTTGTACAAGCGCAATCATGATTCAACTTTGCTTCGGTGTGTGGATAAGAAGGAAACAACAGATATTATGGAAGATATGCATGATGGTATCTTTGGCACTCATTCTAGTGGTCATACTATGGCAAAGAAGATATTGAGAGCAGGTTACTATTGGTCTACCATGGAAGCTGGCTGCTATCAACATTCCAGAACATGTCATAAGTGTCAAATCTATGCTGATAAAATACATATACCTCCATCACCATTGAATGTGTTGACTGCTCCTTGGCCTTTTGCCATGTGGGGCATTGATATGATTGGTGAGATCAAGCCTACTGCTTCTAATGGGCATCGTTTCATCCTGGTCGCTATTGATTAATTTACTAAGTGGGTGGAGGCAGCTTCATTTGCATCTGTTACTAAGAATGTGGTGGCTCGATTCATTAAGAATAATCTCATATGTAGGTATGGCATCCCTGAAAGGATTATTACTGACAATGACTCTAATCTGAACAACACTATGATCACTGATCTCTGCACACAGTTCAAGATTAAGCATCACAACTCTTCTCCGTATCGTCCAAAGATGAATGGGGCAGTAGAAGCTGCTAATAAGAACATTAAGAAGATTATACAGAAGATGATTGTCACTTATAAGGATTGGCATGAGATGTTACCATTTTCTCTTCATGGTTATCATACTACAATACGCACTTCAACAGGGGCAACCCCATTCTCCTTAGTATATGGTATGGAAGCAGTTCTGCCCATTGAAGTTCAGATTCCCTCCTTAAGAATTATGAAGGATGTAGGCTTGGATGAAGATGAGTGGATTCAGACCCGACTTGATCAGATAAATTTGATTGATGAGAAGAGGTTAGCAGCAGTTTTTCATGGTCAGATGTACCAAAAACGGATGATCAAAGCTTTTAATAAGAAGGTTAAGCCAAAGGTATATCAGGCTGGTGATTTGGTAATCAAACGTATCATACTACCACAGGGTGATCCTAGGGGCAAGTGGACTCCTACATATGAAGAGCCATTTGTGGTCAAAACAGTATTTTCAGGAGGTGCCATGATACTTACTACTATGGACGGTGAAGACTTCCCACAGCCTGTAAACGCAGACATAGTTAAAAAATACTACGCATAAAAAGAGACCCGCTAGGTTGACTGGCCTAGGCAAAAATAAGGGCATCCCGGCGAACCAAAAGGGTTCGGGCAAAAATTAGGGATATATATAAAAAATGTACACCCGGCAAGTCAAAAACCTGAAAAGGCGGCTTGGGCAAAAAAGGGTATCCCGGTGGATTGAAAACCTGAAAGGGCAATCCAGGCAAAAGTTAGGGATTAAAGCGTATGACTATGTCTCGTTTGGATCACCCATGTAACTACAACCAGTTGTGTTACCTAATTCAAGCTCGAATAGATAAAGATCAATCTAATCGTTTTCGTCTCAACAGTAGAAGATGAGATACTTGAAGATAATGGCAATAGTAGAATTGAAACTCAATAGGATTATTTCCCACATAGCTTATTCTCTTTGTTTTGTAAAAAATTTATGACAAGTTCCTCTTACTAGGATCTCTGTCTCCTTGTACAAACTTACCTATGTATGGGTCACTTTGTGATATAAATAAAATTCCATCTTTGAATCCAGATTTACTTTTACCCTATTTACATAAGCGAAACGTCCATTGGTTGTGTTTGAATGTATGTATGCTTTTGAATATGATTAATGTTTACCAGAAATGCATAAATGCTTAATATGATTGATGTTTACCAGAAATGCATGAAAATGCAGTAATAGTATTTACTAAAGACAAATGAGGGAAGGAATTCAACGAAGCTTCGCCGGTTTATCCCCACCAGACAGCTACAAGTCCCCCAGTAGGGCAAATCCATCTTCATAAATACTTCGAGTCACATCTCCCCTGGAATTTATATCCATCTCTTTTATCCTCAGATGGATAGTCGGGAATTTATTCTTTCAATAGGAGTACGACGAACGAAGACGAGAGGTTATGGATACCTTACTATCGAACGAATACGGGAGGTTATGGATACCTTACTATCGAACGAAGACGGGAGGTTATGGATACCTTACTATCAAACGAAGACGGGAGGTTATGGATACCTTACTATCAAACGAAGACGGGAGGTTATGGATACCTTACTATCGAACGAAGACGGGAGGTTATGGATACCTTACTATCAAACGAAGACGGGAGGTTATGGATACCTTACTATCGAACGAAGACGGGGGGTTATGAATATTATATTATCAAACGAGACGGGAACGAGTTCCTCATATTCTTCAGCAACAAATCGGGATTTATTCTCCCTGGCCAGCAGTTGTTATACGAAGATATCTAGACACTTCATGCTACAGGATGCATACATACATCATTTACATCATACCATAACATACATATCCATAAGTACATAATACATTTACTTAGGTGCATCATACTATGCATGCATACATAATGCATAAACTAATATTTCCCTTGCAGGATAGTTATATGCAGGTAAAACAATATCAACAACTTACAACGGGTCAGAAATGATCCATACACTACTCAAGATGTCCTCGAATAGCAGGAAAACGGTCTGTAAAAAGATCCATTCCCTGGTTCAAGACATCCTTCAGAAGAACAAATCCTGATGTTCTTTTGACCCTTAAGAGCAAATCCTGACGCTCTTTTGGCCCCTTGTTCAAGACTGTTTCAGAAGAACCAATCCTGACGTTCTTTTGACCCTCAAGAGCAAATCCTGACGCTCTTTTGGCCCCTTGTTCAAGACTTTTTCAGAAGAACAAATCCTGACGTTCTTTTGACCCTTAAGAGCAAATCCTGACGCTCTTTTGGCCCCTTGTTCAAGACTGTTTCAGAAGAACAAATCCTGACGTTCTTTTGACCCTCAAGAGCAAATCCTGACGCTCTTTTGGTTCCTTGTTCAAGACTTTTTCAGAAGAACAAATCCTGACGTTCTTTTGACCCTTAAGAGAAAATCCTGACGCTCTTTTGGTTCCTTGTTCAAGACTTTTTCAGAAGAACAAATCCTGACGTTCTTTTGACCCTTAAGAGCAAATCCTGACACTCTTTTGGTTCCTTGTTCAAGACTTTTTCAGAAGAACAAATCCTGACGTTCTTTTGACCCTTAAGAACAAATCCTGACGTTCTTTTGGCCCCTTGAATAGCAGGCAAACGGTCTGTACAAAGATCCATTCCCTGGTTCAAGATATTTTCAGAAGAACTAATCCTGACGTTCTTTTGACCTTGGAGAGTAGGCAAACGATCTGTACAAAGATCCATTCCCTAATCCAAGATACCTCCAGAAGAGATAATCATCACAAGATTTATTTCTACTAGTCCATTCAACTACTCAAATCATGTTGCATAAATGATTCAGAGACGGCCTATACAAAGACATAATACTGATATCCAGTATCAACATCAAAACATCATCACATCCTGATATTTTAAATGGCATCTTTAAGCCCATCTCCAGTTCATCCTGATGGCATCTCTAAGCCCATCTCCAGTTCTTCCAAGTGGCATCTTTAAGCCCATCTCCAGTTCATCCTGATGGCATCTCTAAGCCCATCTCCAGTTCTTCCAAGTGGCATCTTTAAGCCCACTCAAGCATGTACAACTAATCATCAGTGTTACTTCACGCACCGGCGAGTGCAAATTTTTGGGCTTTTGTGTTCAATCCCCTTCAACCTTCCAGGTCATGACTGGCACATATACCAATTTAACCCCTCAGGTTTCAGAAAATTGAACAGGGGAAGCTGTTGCACCCCAAAATTTGCCCTCCACAAGACAAGCCATTGTGTACTAAGAGGCTCACAAGGTTCAAAAGACATTTCATGAGGTTCACAAGGTTCACAAAGTTCACAATTAGTCAGAAGATTTGACATTTCCCTCAGACAATGCATCCTCCTAAGCAATGCATCATAAACTAGGGTTTTGACTTTAATCAGGCTAAATGGACTTCCAAGACTTCAAGTGAGCTTCATAACATCTTATATGTGTTCAAGAATCCCCATGACAAGTTTCAAGACTTTTCCCAAAGGTTTGCTCAGTCAGATGATCAGATATGTTAAAATCAGTCAAGGCAATTAAAAAGTCAAACTGAGGTCAACTATGGTCAAACCAAAGTCAAACTTCATGATTTTTTTGCCAACATCAAGTATATGAAGTAAAATTCATCATTTGATCAAGGGTTGATCATGATTCATCAAGGAGATTTCAGATCATCAAGAATCAGGAGTTTCTAAATTAGGGTTTTCATAGGAAAAGTCAACTGAACTTTGACCAGCCATAACTTTCACATGCTTCATCAATTTTCCCCCCATCCAAAGCTCATTTTGAAAGAAATTGAATTCTCTACAACTTTGTGTCTCACAAGCCAAGCCCAAAAATGCTTCATTTGGAAGGTATGAGCTAAGACATTATAGGTCCTTTTGAAAGTCAACAAAAAGTCAACAACTTCAAAAGAGCATAACTTGAGAATGGTAAAAGATATGGACATGAAACCAATGGGGTTGGTTATAGGACTCTTTAAGCTTTCCAAAATGTCCAATAACACCCTCATAGCATTAAAATTGAAGTATTTGTGCCCTTGCAAAGTTGGGAAATTTTTGAGTGGTTTATGAAGTAAATGGGGTCTTAAAACCATAATTCTTCAAATGGGTTGACTTTTTTGTGACCCAATGTGTTCCATGACATCATGCACGAAATTTATTTAATATTTTCATAATTTTATTCATTTTATTTTTATTTATTATGATTTTTTATATTAAAAATCATTTTAAATTCAAATAAAATATAAAATGATGAAGATTTAAAAATATTTTGCTTCTAGAAAGTCATGAAAGTTGATTGGATTTAATTGATATGAAAATTATGAAGATTGTCTCAAAATAGCAATGATATATCAAAGAATATTCAAGTTTTATGGCATGATCTTTTTCAATCTCAATTGATCCAACAATCCAAAGGATAGTCTGATTTTTTGACCTAATTATGTTCTACTATATATGTATAACTCATACAAACACAAAGGGGACGAATTGGCAGCCTCTCACATCATCTCCAAACTTCAAAACTTTCCTCCAAAACACCAATTCGGTTTCCTCATTACAAGAGTTTTTAAGGTATTTTAAAGACATGGAAGGGTTCCTTGGACATCACTAAACCAATCCCAACCTTCAAAAGCATCGAAAACAAGCTCATATGCATAAACCGATTCATCATGTTCATGATATTTTTGATTTTCGATTCTGGATATTTATTGGTTTTTAATGAATTTTGATTGATGTTTCTTGTTTATGATGAGCTGTAGATTGATTCTGGACAGGTTTTATGAAGTTTAGTCACCTAATATGGATTTCACCATTACTAGGGTTTTTCGGCCAAATTAGGGTTTCATGATTTAAGGAACATAAACAAATTCTAAGACCATGGATCAACTCTAATTGACCTCTGGATTATGTCTGTGGATTTAATTTTATGAAATTTTGTTGTTTTGTTGATGATTGAGTTTCGTAGGTTTTGCTGCAAATGGAAATTCGCAGGAAAACTTATAGGAAAATTCGTAGCAAAATACGCAGGTCTGGAGGAGGAAGAAGAGGCCCAGCGCGCCAAATTCTTATTTCAAAATTTGATATTATATTTTATGTTATTGTTGTGATATTTATTTCAAAAGACAGTGTTGGCTCAGCTGGTTGGTGTGCGTGTGTGTGATGTTAATGGTCCTGGGTTCGAGTCCCCCCCCCCAGGCCATTTTGTTTTGCTTCATTTTATTTAATTTTTACAGGGTTTTAATAAAAGGAATTCTACCTGTATCATGACACAAGGATGCGCCTGGCCTGGTGGTTGTGGATGAAGGACTCAAGAATTGAAGCCTAGGGCCTGGGTTTGAATCCCAGCCCCAGGTATGTTTATTCTTTTGATTTATTTTCATTATTTTGTTTATTTTATACTTGTTTAATTTAATGAATTTCTTAAATAATAATTTCTTAAAAAATGAAATGTTCATATTATTTTTATAACAAACTTATTTTTCTCTCACAATTTATTTTTCTTAAAAAAAATTAAATTATTTATTTTGTATTTCATCATGTATATTTATATTGTTGTATATATCTTATTAATAAATTGGTTTTGTAAATTAATAATTAAATTAGTATTAGGTATCAAATTAAAATATTTTTATACTTAAAACCCTAATTACATTATAAATCTTAATTTATTTTGTAAATTTAAAATATTCATTTGATGATTTGTTTATATTATTATTGTATGTAATTTTTCTTAGATAAATAATTTCATTAGTTTTAGGTCAAATAATTAACCTTAATATTTTTTATATACATAAACCCTAATTTTCTTTTATAAACCCTAATTATATTGTAAATATTAATTTATTTGTTTATTTTAATTTTATAATTTGTTCATATTATATATAGTTTTTATATATAAATAATTTAAATAATTTAGATCAAGTAATTAACCCTAACTTATTTTCTAAATAATTCAAAACCCTAACTTTATTTCATGAACTCAACTTATTATTTTTATATGCTTACTTAATTAAAATTAACAAATATTTTTTATAATATGTATATAAATCTAAAATATTAGAACTATCAGTTATACTTATTAGTATATAATTGTTATTATTTATTTCTTTTATTTAAAATTCCCTTAAAAAATAATTATTTATTTAAAATTGAACTTTTTATTATATTATTATGCTAATTTCTTCATATTATACTTATTTATTTTGTTTATTATTACTAACCTATTTATTTATTTATTTATTATGTGATTGTTTATTTAATTTATTTTATTATTATTATTATGTAATTGTGCAATTTATGTAATAGTTGTAGAATTGTTTTTATTATTTATTTTTAATTGACATGGTTAGTAAAATAGGGAGTGTAAAACATGTTTGTATTTAAAATTGAATTTAGATCACTAATTTGTAAGATAAATACTTGAACTTGTACACGCACACACGTAAGTCGATCTTGGATCGCCATCTCACTTCCTTAAGGATACCTCTCATGTTGCCTAAAGAAAAAGGTCAAGTAAGGTGTAAAGCAAAGTCCCTTCTCTCATATCATCTAGTCCCTTAAAAGATCAAAAGATCAAGTCCCTTCACGGTTGCCTTCATAAATGATTTTGTCCCTTTCGAATAAAGATGATAAGTCCCTTCGAATTGCTAAATACACCTTACAGTTGCCTAATCACAGTTGTCCCTTCATTTGTCCCTCAAACATCCAAGGTAATGACTACCTATTCCTTAATAATAGGGATAGTCTTACCATTGAAAGAACATTTAAGAACAGTAAAGATCTAAACATAGGGTAGGTTCCTCTTATGTACTTGCTCACTCTTCAAAAACATTTCAAAAACACTTCATATTTTCAAGCAATTTTCAAAACAAAGGCTTTATATATATCCGTACATGGATCATTATAAAGTACTTAAGAAAATTTCTAAACACACACTACACTTCTTAAAACATTTTAAAGTGAGCTAAGTAACTAAGAGCCCATGGATAACCATGGATGTAAAGGGTGCTAACACCTTCCCTTTACATAACCTACCCCCCGAACCCAAAAATCTTTTAAGGTCTTTCCTATTCTTTTATGCCCTTTCCTTTGGATAAAATAAAAGTCGGTGGTGACTATTTCTATCCGCAACATTTAACTAAAGTCAGTTCTCCCACCGTGTTACAGAGGTGTATAAGGCAAACAATAATCAAACTTGAGTTTTTGCCAAATGGGCCTATCTTTTCACAATCCAAACTTAATCTTGAACCTAATCCCACAAGTTGACCTAAATCCTTTTGTAGTGGTAAAAATATGAGTGTAAGCTATTAGTTAACTTCACTCAAAGTAAACAGAGTCTCCACCACGCTTTTATTTTATTCCAAATGAAAAGGAAAAAAGAGCGAATAAAATCCTAATGAATCTAAAAGCAAAAAGAGCTAAAGAAACACAACAGAGAAACAGGTAAGGGGATAGGTTACACAATGTGAAGGTTTTACGCACCCAAAATGTCAGTAGTACTCCACGGGAGCCCTTTGAAAAATTTACTGCTTTTTGGTTTGAAAATGGTTTGTTAAATGAGAGTGGATGGATGAGAAAAGAATTATTTTTAATATTTTTGTGTTTGGAGAGGTTTAACACCTCATGCCTACATACCCACAAAGTGCAATGCGAGATCAAAACCCCGTAGTTTGTGGTACAAATGGTGAAAAAGGTTGGTTGTAATTGATTTTATTAAGTGAAGAGAATTTGTCATCTTCAAGTGGATGGCCAAACAAACTACCATGAGAATGAAGGCATGGACTCATACATCCTTATAGGGAGGGCGCCAACTCGGATAAAATCAACGCGTATGCCACTAAACCTCCACGGATGACAAGAAACTCAATTACATCAAACTACAACCATGGAGATTGAGAGACTTGCACCCGACTAAAGAATAATGACTCATAATCGGCACTCTTTTAAAGATAACAAACAAAAGTGCACAAAGGAACAAAACAACTTGAATGAGTTTTGTTCTTTTTATTTTTGAATTAAGGTCAACATGATTAGATTCATTGATTTTTAAAAGAAAAGAAAAGATTAAAATCCACTTGACAAAAGTCAAGGTTTTATTTATTAAAGAAGTGATGATTTAGAAGAAAGAAAGAATCCTTTTAAAAAGAGAGAAGATTTTGAAAATTAAAGAAGGGGTGGAGATGAATGGATTATCCTAAAAAAAGAAAATAAGGAGATAAAGGAAGAAAGATCTAACCAAACTTGATGATACTTCAAAATATGAGCATAAGAGTTCCATCCTTATAAGCTAGCAAATGGCTAAATAAAGGCAAGTTCCAACTTCATGAAGATCAAAGCAAGGGAGAGGGATCCTAAAATCTAAGTCCAAAATCTCCATTCCAATGCCAAGGATAGTAACCAATAGTCCGCAAATTAAAAACACAAGTTTTTTAGAGGTTTAATCCTTTATTAATGTTTTTGTGTCCAAGTGGACAAAAGAAAAAATCAACAACAAAATAAGAGCAAATAATAAATATGACAATGGATGAATAAAGCATAATGAAATAAAGGTAATAAAAGGGAAAGAATTTAAATGTTAGTAATAAAGAAATTAAAGTGCAAAAGTCTAAAATATTAATAATCATAATAGTATAATAATATTTACATAAAAGTGGTATGGAGAACTTAATCAACCACAACCAAAAGAGTAACCAAAATCGAAAGGCAACCGGAGCCGCTTAGCATCTTACACTATAGTCATTAATCAAGGCAAACTGAATCGAATTCAATGAAATTTGAAAGGAGATTGGGAGACCCAAATCACCTATGCATCAAACATTCATAAGTCTCGATTCTTAATGCAATATGATTAACCACTTTGGGATTACGCGACCAACAAGAGGTCCGGTCCACGAAAGTGAAAGTACCTAATTAGATTTTTATTCTGAATTAGGGACAAATTTAGGTCTATGTTAAGCAATCGCCGAGTAATTATGAAGTAATTACCCTACAAATGAGGTCGGCCACCACCAATTAAGGTGCACAATGTTAGTGCTAATGCATGCAAGATAAACGATATATAAATCGCTATCCAGACGTAATACCGCACAAAACTAAAGATGAATACCAAATTGAGTCTGTAACACGGTGGGAGAACTGACTTTTAGTCATGTTACGGATAGCAAGAGTCGCCACCGACTTTTATTTTATCCATAAGGAAGGGACATAAAAGAACAGGAAAGACCGTTTTTTGAAAAGACTTGGGTTCGGGGGGTAGGTTATATAAAGGGAAGGTGTTAGCACCCTTTATATCCATTGTTATCCATGGGCTCTTAGTTACTTAGCTCACTTTAATTGTTTTTGGAAAGTGTAGTGTGTGATTAGAAATTTTCTAAGTTCTTTGTAATGATCCTCGTATGGATGTATACAAAATTGTGAGGTGTGAAAAGTATTTTTGAAGAGTGAGCAAGTAACTATGAGGTACCTACCCTAGATTAAGTCTTTCGTGTTCTCGTATATTCTTTCAATGGTAAGACTATCCCTACTATTAAGGAGTAGGTAGTCATTACCTTGGATGTATTATAGGGACGGGCGTAGGGTCATCGTATGGTCAATGAAGGCAACTTAAGGGATGTCTTTAGCAATTCGTAGGGACTATCATCATTTATTCGAAGGGACAAGATCATTATTCCGTAGGCAACCTCGAAGGGACTTGATCTTTCAAATTTATAGGGACTTGATGATTTTATAAGTGAAGGGACTTTGCTTAAGACACCCCTATATTCGAGGGACTTGACCATTTTAAATAAGGCAACCAAGAGGGATACCCTAGGAAGTGCAGGATGGCGATCAAAGATCGACTTACGTGTGTGAGTGTTATTTTTTCAGATATTTGTATTGAATTTAATTTTCTAAGTTCAATTATTTACAGTTAGTTTTGCACTCCCTAAATTACTAACCACACAGTTAAGTATTTACGAAGAAAATAAAGACGGATAAATAAATTTACAAATTATTACAAGGCTTTGGGATAGATACAATATAATCGGATGAAAATAAATTATAAAGCAAGAATAATAGATAAATAAGTAATAATAAAGCAATGATAATAATAAAGCAATAATAATAATAAAGCAAAAGATAATAAAGTTAAAATAAATAGAACATTTAATTAAAAAAAAACTTAGATTAGACAAGTTAATTTTTTAGAAGTTATTAGTATTAGTGAAAAAAAGAATTAAGTTTAGAGAAAAACAATTAAAGATTATTGAGAAAACTTTTAATTATTTACACTATATGATTATTACTATTATAATAAAATACTATTAATATATAAAATATTATTGACAAAATGTTATTGAGAATTATTTTAGAGAAAATAATTAATTTAATATGTACAAAATAATAAAAGAGTTAGTATTTACAAAATAAAGATTTATTGTTATAAATAAATAATAAAATAAGTTTATAAAAATAATTAGCATTTATTTACAAAAAAATATAAAGATTATAGAAAAATATTAAATAATTAATTTAGTAGGTTTTCATGCCCTACATTACTAAACCACGCAATTAATATAGGATCAATGGCAGAAAATAAAATGACAGAAAATAAAATGGCAGAAAAATAAAATGGCAGAAAATAAAATGGCGGAAAATAAAATCCTAACTATTACAATGCTTTGGAGCAGTTACATAATAATTAGGCGGAAAATAACACTAAATTATTATATCAGGGAGACAGTTACATAATTATAATGGCGAAAAAATAGAATATTACAAATTTACATAACAAAATAAATGGCAGATGAATAACATAAAGATTAGTTAGAGTGAAAATTAGAGTTCATTGTTTATAGTGAAGAGAAAATTATTAGGAATTTGGGTTAGTGAAAAAGATTAAGGTTGAACACGCTAAAATTCATAAAGAAAATATACAATCAGTTTTCTTTAAAGAAAAGGTTTGAGGCAAAAACTCATGGTTTATGAAAAAAATCAGGGTAATTAGTTATCTAAAATGTGCAGATCTAAATATATAACATAAAAAATAATATGAATTAAAAAAGGGAACAACGATGTTGCTAACACAAAAATTACGATCACCACAATTGGATCGGATCAACACGAATCTCACGTCTTATACACATAGATGCGAAAACGGCGTATCAACACGATCCGATACACGATCCGATCCGAATAATCTAAATAAGAATTAACAATATATACATATTATATAATATAAAAAAAATAGTATTCATAATAAACAAATATTTTATAATATATATATATATATATATATATATATATATATATATATATATATATATATATATATATATATATATATATATATATATATATATATATATATATATATATATATATATATATATATATATATATATATATATATATATATATTAGAAAACAAAAGAGTATAAAATAAATTAAAAATAATAAAAAGATAAAAAAAGATAAAACAAATAGAACGTAAATGTAATACATATATGAATGTATATACAGTAAATCGTTGGAAAAAAACTATATATACTAAAGAACATGATATGAAAACAATATATATTATAATATAAGTTTGAAATATTAGTTATGTTAGTGAAACATGATACTGTGAAAACAAGAAAACTTTCTACCAGCAATCAAAAGTGAATCGAAACTGAACAATGGATAGGAGGTGCCATTTCTCACTATCTCTTATTTTTCGTTTTTTCCCCGATCCCCTTAGCAGCACACAACATAAGTATATATAGGGACCAATTAGGGTTAGTGATAATGGGCCTCAATGTTTATTTTGAAACTTAAATAAAATATTAAATTAAAAATTGAATATAGTTAAATAATTAAAATTAAAATTAAAACTAATACTCCTATTTATTTATTTTAGAAACAATGTAAAAGTAAACAGACTAAAAAAAAAGTCGGGTGCCAAAATGCTCGAAAAAATAAAATGAACATGTCAAAATAATCAGCGCGAAATAAATGACTCGGAAAAATACAGCGTTTGGTCGGATTTTGAAATAAAAATTATGACCATTTAAACTGCTCAGACTGATCAACATATGACCAAAAATAGTCGTAAAAATATTTTTAGCATGTCAGGTTAATCTACCTGAATAGTAGATTAATATTACTGACGTTTGCAAATTTAAATGCGATATTTTTCGTTTACTAGTTTTAGGCACAATTAAAAATTAATTTGACCAGTCCGTCTGTAAATTCCGAGAAATTATTCCGGCTAATATTAAGACGAAATACATGTTATGCTATGAAGATGATGCAAATGAATGCGAGACAAAAAGTCGGTTAGAGTTCAAATAGAGGGCAAATTTTGGGGTGCAACAGCTGCCCCTGTTCAATTTTCTGAAACCTGAGGAGTTAGATTGGCCTGTGTGTCATTCGTGACTTGGAAGGTTGAAGGGGATTGAACACAAAAGCCCAAAAATTTGCACTCGCCAGTGCGTAAAGTAACACTGTTGATTGGTTGTATATGCTTGAATGGGCTTAAAGATGTCACTCAGAGGAACTGGAGATGGGCTTATAGATGCCATCCATAATATCAGAAGGTGATAGTATCTTTATGTTGTCACTGGATATCAGTAATAGGTCTTCGTATAGGCCGTCTCTGAATCATTCCTGTAACATGGTTTGAGTTGAATGTCAGCACTAGATCTTCGTATAGATCGTCTCTCATCATTCCTGTAACATGGTTTGAGTTGAATGTCAGTACTAGATCTTCGTATAGATCGTCTCTGCATTATCTCTGGGGGGAAATATCCTTCATTAGGTGTCAGTACTTAGATCTTCGTATAGATCGGCTCCGAACCATCTTTAGGAACATACTTTAATTTAAGCATCAGAATGAAATCTTCGTGGCGATCTTTTCTGAATTGTTTTTGATAATATCTTGGGCTAAGTACAAGATCTTCGTATCGATCATTTATGTACCATCCCACAGATAAACTGTTGGATAGATCATTAGAAATAAATCTTCGTAGCGATTATCTCTTCTGGAAATATCCCAGATTAGGTAATAGATCTTCGTATAGACCATTTACATACCTTCCCAAGGACAAAAAGAATATCAGGATTAAATCTTCGTGGCGATTATCACTGAACTTCTTCTGAAAGAATCTCTTGGGTTAAGTGCTAGATCTTCGTATAGATCATTTACACACTATCCCCAAAGATAGTTGACCATCAGAAATAAATCATCGTAACGATTATCTCCTCTGGAAATATCCTGGATTAAGCACTAGATCTTCGTATAGATCATTTATGTACCCTTCCACAGATAAACTGTTGCATAGACCATTAGAAATAAATCTTCGTAGCGATTATCTCTTCTGGAAATATCCCGGATTAGGTAATAGATCTTCGTATAGTCCATTTACATACCTTCCCAAGGGCAAAAATAATATCAGGATTAAATCTTCGTGGCGATTATCTCTGAACTTCTTCTGAAAGAATCTCTTGGATTAAGTGCTAGATCTTCGTATAGATCATTTACACAGTATCCCAAAGATAGTTGACCATCAAAAATAAATCTTCGTAACGATTATCTCCTCTGGATATATCCTGGATTAGGTAATAGATCTTCGTATAGACCATTTACATACCTTCCCAAAGGCAAAAAGAATATCAAGATTAAATCTTCGTGGAGATTATCCCTGAACTTCTTCTGAAAGAATCTCTTGGATTAAGTGCTAGACCTTTGCATAGATCATTTACACACTATCCCAAAGATAGTTGACCATCAAAAGTAAATCTTCGTAACGATTATCTCCACTGGAAATATCCTGGATTAAGCACCAAATCTTCGTATAGATCATTTACGTACCCTTCCACATATAAACTGTTGCATAGACCATTAGAAATAAATCTTCGTAGCGATTATCTCTTCTGGAAATATCCTGGATTAGGTAATAGATCTTCGTATAGACCATTTACATACCTTCCCAAAGACAAAAAGAATATCAGGATTAAATCTTCGTGGCAATTATCCCTGAACTTCTTCTAAAAGAATCTCTTGGATTAAGTGCTAAATCTTCGTATAGATCATTTACACATTATCCCAAAGATAGTTGACCATCAGAAATAAATCTTCTTAATGCTTATCTGCTATGGAAATATCCTGAATTAAGCACTAGATCTTCGTATAGATCATTTACGTACCCTTCCAAGGACAACTTGAGCATCAGGATTAAATCTTCGTGGCGATTACTCCTGAATTGCTTCTGGTAATATCCTGGACTGAACACTAGGTCTTCGTATAGACCATTTATGTGCCATCTCAAGGATAACTTGTATTGATCATCAGAAATGAATTTTCATAGCGATTATCTCTGAATTGTTTGATAGTGTTTATCTGCCTGCAATTATCCTGAAAAGAAAAGGTTAGTTTATGCAAGATTATTTGATGTATGCATGTATGGCATAATGCTCTTAAGTAAGAATGTCATATGGATTATGGATGCGTATGCTGTGATATAATGTAAATGATGTATGTATGAATCATGTAGCCTAAAGTGTCTGGGTATCTTTGTATAACAACTGCTGGCTGGGGACGATAAATCCCGGTTCGTTGCTGAGAAACATGGGGACTTCGTTCCCGTCTTGTTTAATAATATGGTACTTAGAACCTCCCGTCTTCGTTCGTAGTGCTTTTTATTGAAGGAATAAGTTCCTGAATATCCTGACTGAGGATAAAAGAGATGGACATAGATCTGGGGGACTTAATTCTTCAGAGGATATGAAACTGCTTGAAGACTTTGTCGAGTGGGAAGTATAAGATATTACTTGAAGAGTTATGTATGGATATCCGTAAAGATTACCCTATGGGGATGAACCGGCGAAGCTTCGTTGAATTCATATCTCCCTTCGTTCTTAGTAAATGCTATTATTGTATTTTATGCATTTCTGGTAAACATCAATCATATTCAAAAGCATATATACATTCCAACATAACCAGCGGACATTTCTCGCTTTAGCTAAAGGGGAAAAGTAAACCTGAATTCGGAAAGCATTTCCTACTTGAATAAAGAGGGAAAAGTAAAGTTGAACTCGAAAACAAAATCGTTTCAACATTGAGATTGTATAACCAATTGGATTTAGAGCTCCTGAGATTCTTAACTTTCCTGAATACCTTCCTAGAAATCCTCATAGCTGGATCTGAAGACATGATACTGACACCATCTGATACTACTGGCGTAGACAATTAATTTCCACAATGGCTTCTGCTGAGAATCCAATATCAAGGTAATACAATGAAAGGAACGTGTCTTCAAATTGTGATGGACCATATACGCTCCGGATATTAGATTTGAAAAGAGAGCATTGCCCCTTGGTTGAGGATGAATTGTCCCATAATGGAAGTATTTGAATGTAGTTACCTCAAGAGAAATAAGCAGAATGCCCCACAATAATATGCCCTTGACATCATGAACTTGTAGAAGCACGCCTTCAACCTCGAAGATTTTGATGAAGACAACACGGCGCATATCTTTCAAACCTGCAAAAAGTCAAGAGCTCTAACTGATCAAGCTTCAAGCAACCGGCTTTGCTATCAAGCTTCGTTTGCATCATCGTTCTACTTCATGCTTGGATGCTTTTGATTAGGTATATCAATCTCTCTTTTAAATTGATGTACAAGTGTTCACGCATTCAATCATATATTAGCATATTGCATAAAATACTTTGATATATTTTTCAAACCGTTTAACACTCTTTAAAAACCTTCTGTTTCTGGTTTTAACAGTGTTAACCGGTTAACCATTTGGTTAACCGGTTAATGGGTTCAAATTTTCAATAATCCAGTTAACATTTATAGGCGTTAACCGGTTAACCATTTGGTTAACCGGTTAACACTGTAATATTTTGAAAAATATTTTTCTTTGAAATTCAAATTGCACCTTTTGATTATATCTCTTCATAAATTATTTTGATTCATAATTTTCATACCTTTTCAAAAGGGTGTCTTGTATAATATAAAATCTGAATTTTTCAAATTCAAAAACATCTCCTACAATTTTTAGTAAAAATCACCTGAATCAAATTTATCAATTTTCAAATACTTTCATATTTTTCAAAAGTGTTCATAAGATATTCATCTTTCATACTTCATGTTTGAACACTTGTATTGATATTTGAAAAGTGAATTGTGTACATAGGAGAAGATCATTATTGATACTAAGTCTTTGTATTACTCACTCAAAATTAAAATTATAGAAAGGTATTTCTATTGTGTGACTTGTGTTCCAAGGTTTGTTTGGACATAAGGGTAAGTGTGGCAAGAGGATTGTTCTTGCACACTTGTATGTTAGTTTGTTAGAAAGTAGGCCTCACCATTGAAGGTGTGATAGGTTGTACTTTTTCTAAAAACTAGTGGAAATCTCTTTCAAATTGAAAGGGGACTGGATGTACCTTCGGACTGTGAAGGGAACCAGGATAACTCTCTGTGTCACTTTTACTTTATGCCTTACTGTTTTCCTTTCATACAAACTTACAAGAAAAATTCTATCCATCAAAGAAAAAGAATCGAGAAAAATTATATACACCTAATTCACCCCCCCCCCCCTCTTTGGCGCATTTTGATCCTACAGAACTTTGTAATGTTACCCATGGTAATTCAAATATATGAGGAGAGCTGCCCTTGGCTATTAAGCATTGTTGAATCTGGACCTGATTGCCCCGAATGAATTGAACAGTAACTTGGTATGCCCCATTGATTGGGAAACAGTGACTATGCCCCTGGCATTATGAACTCTGTAATGTTACCCTTGGTAATTTAGATAGATGAGGAGATCTACCCCTGGCTACTTAAACAAAGTTGAATCTTGTCCTGATTGCCCCAAATGAGTTAGGCAGTATCATGGCATGCCCCCTTGATTGGGAGATAATGACTATGCCCCTTTGTATACATGGACTTTGATCCAGGAAGCAACTTTGTTTATCGGAAGGACTTTAGTGTATTGAACATTCATTCTGTAAGTTTCTCTGTTTATCAAACACTCAGGTATATGTAAACAAATATATTCAAAAATGCAATGCTTATGTCTGTCTTGAAGTTTTGAAAATAGTTATTTTAGAAAAACAATTTTTGTGAAAACTGTGATATTAACTCAAGTTTTATAATAAGCCCTAAAGGAGTTAGGATACCTTTTTGTAGCAGTACGCTTTCGAACTAACCATGCTTCAGTTAGGACTTTTAAAGGGTTGTAACGTGGTCTGGTTCACGGTTTAAGAAACAAAGGATAAAGGCTCAAATTTATTTGTACCCAACCCATTCTTCGTGATGTTCTGCAGTCCTATGTTCAGTTAATTTATGCATTGAGGTTCCAAAGTAGTTTGGAATTATATCACTGACATTTGTGATGATTCAGGAATCAAAAAAAAATTATTTGAAAATTCAATCATCTTTCTTTATTTAGGATCTATAGTGACCTCCTTTTTTCTTTTGACTTTGTTATCCCTTCTTTTTTCCTGAACTGTTTATTTCAAGGTTACAGTCAGCGGGATGTCTTAATTTTTTTACTAAGTTTCCTTCATAGGTTTTGACTTAGTGAGATTTTCTTTTGCTAGATATTGACTTGCAGACTTTAGTGATTACAGGGAAACATCATTAGTTGTGTACAACACAAACAATTGGCATAGTTGAGTTAACCGAGTAACTACCCTGCCCCAGGTGATGAATAAGGGTTTTAATTTGCGTGAGAATGAAAACTCCTACTTCATAGGCTCAAAAAGGGATGACTAGGGATTAACTTCCTTATATCTCCACTGTTTAGGAATTGAAACAATGCCTGTACATCGCCAGCATAGTCTGTTCAAAAGCATACTGCATAAAATTATGGTATTGTTTTCGTCATCCTCCCTCTACAGGCTCATAGCTTTATCAGGAGTTAAATATCACAAAATAGAAATAAGAAGCATAGTTTAAATATAGTGAAATGAATTGATTGATTCAAGACAAAAATATGCAATGCATTATTGAAAACAAAGTTTGACATAATAGTAAGTGTCTAGGCAAACAAAAGAAATTACAAACGAAAATTCAGATGTTTTCAAAGCCTCTTCCTAAACTCGTCACTCCAGTTATCTGGAAATTTTGATGCTTGATGGTCGATAGAAGAACTCAACCTGGCCTTCTGGCGTAACCTCAAGTATTCCTTCGTCAATTAGGTCTTGAATCTTGTTCTTCAATGCCCAACAGTTATTAGTGTCGTGTCCGGGACTGTCGGAGTGGTACATACACCTCGCTTTGGGATTATAGCGAGGAGAAGAGGTATTAGGATTTTTAGGAGAATTTTCCAAGGAAATTAGCTTCATTTCCAACAAGCATTGCAGCATTTGTGGCATTGGCGTGTTGAATTTGATGAACTGTCTTTTATATTCCTTGTGTCGAAGTGGATTAATCTTACAGGGTCTTCCTTCTTCCATTGAAGAACAATCAGTGGTAGCATGTCTCTTTCCTTCTCTTATCCTTACTTTCCTTTCAGCCAATTCGGCTTGTTTCAACGGAGGTTGACTGATGATTAGATTCCCAACTTCGTTATGTCAAAGCTTATTGACAAAGCTTCTCAGCTCTTCTTGCCCCTGGGCCAAACTCTGGATAAGAGCCATTTGGCCATTCATCTGGATCCTCATTTCTGCCATCTCAGCTTGTAGTTGTTTCAGCTGATCATCTTTGTTGTCCTCGGGATTCTTCTTCTTCATGTCCTTAGAGAGGAGTGCTTTCAACTCTTCTTGCCCCTTGGACAAATTCAGAATCACTTCTTGAGACTGAGCATTCTGAGCTTGAAGATCTTTGACAGATTGTTCGAGAGCCATTTTTGCTGAAATAAACAGCGAGAAGATGAAAAACATCTTATGACAACCTGTCATGCAATGATATGGTATGTAGATGCATATGCAATGTTTTCAAGGACCGCAGAATTTACATTTGTTAAACAAACGGAAATAAAAACTTTTATCAGTTGTAAACACCCCAAATTTGCCCTCACCCATTCACACCATGGCTTGTGATCATTTCATATGCATAAACACAATCATATCATCTCATACCACAATTTTGATTCACTGCATAGATTCAAAGTCATCTGCACCTTGGGTTTGTGATCTGAGCAATCCAAGAGCTTCTTGAGCCACTCCAAAGGCCATCAATCACTTCAAAGGGGTCCATGTGTGTTCTTATATCATATCACATCCTCTCAAAGACAAGAATGCCAAAGAATCACAAGAACTGGGATTGGTATGGAAGCAGAGCCAAGTTTGACTGCACAGTTGACCTAAAATTAGGGTTTTGGTTTCAGAGGCCATAACTCCAAATTTTTTGGTCATTCTTGTTTCCATTGGTCTCTATATGGTATAGGGAGTATGCATATCAATTTTCATGAGGAAATTCCATGGGGAAGTCATCTGATCAAGAGTTGACTTTTCAGACAAGTCAGTGCAAAATCAGGGCATCTGAGGCCCCCAATGACCCAACCAAGGGGTGATCTTCATCATTTTGAGTGTATATGATCTTTATTTGATCATGGAAGAAGGTTGAAGTTCACAAAAATCAAGAATTTGAAGTTTTTGCAAAGTTGACTTTTTAGGGCATAGTTGACTTTTAAGGAATTTGTCAATTTATGTCATTTTTCAAGCCTTGCTTTTTGATCCAAAAATGCTTCAAATGGAAAAAATTTGGTCATGAAAGTTGTAGATTAGATCTTCCCCTTTTCAAAAAGTACAAGAACATGATCTAATTCATTTTGGATCAAAAGTTATGGTGTGACAAATTTGGCAAAAATCACTAAAATTCAAGATATGCACCAAAAGGCAAAGTTGCAAATTCTCCATTCAAGGCCAATTCAGTCATCATATGGGCTTCTAATTCACTCAACATGATCACACAACTTCTAAAAATCAGATTTGAACCAAAACTTCTCATGTTTCATGGCTTGTGTAGCAAGATAGTCACATGTGAACCAAAGAGGAACCAAGTTGCAAAAGCTCATGATCACTTCCATCCACTTGCTGCATTGGCCATTGAACCATCCTAGCACTCCACACACACCATGCTGCGCAGCCCATAACCATTGTACCAGCCTAGAACACAACCCATACCTCTCTTACACAAAAGTGGACTTTTTGCAAAAGGTGACTTACCTATCACAGCAGGCCAAGTCACATCAACTGACCAATAAGCTTTGTTTATGTGGATCAAATGCTGGCCATTAGACACAA
The DNA here is from genome assembly GCA_963966055.1 of Lathyrus aphaca. Classification (NCBI taxonomy): domain Eukaryota; kingdom Viridiplantae; phylum Streptophyta; class Magnoliopsida; order Fabales; family Fabaceae; genus Lathyrus; species Lathyrus aphaca. Next base: position 114,701,447 of record OZ014524.1, on the reverse strand, counting down.
CAAGCAAGCCTGAAGCAAGCCCTAGCACAGCATTCACAAACTCACTCCCTTGAGCAAAAACCTTCGAATCTCTTTCCACAAGCCTCAAACACAAAAAGAAACTTCACAAACAATCTCAACTCACTTCACTGACCAGAAACCAACCATTGTTTTGGCCTGAAACCTCCCATATCACAAACACGATTTTCACACTCCCTTGGCCTGAGCTTCTGCAAACTCACTCAAGAGGCTGTTTAAACTCCAACCAAGTGTGCAAAGCTTCAAAGGGGGATCATTGGGACCTGTTTGAGCCAAAGAACCATCCAGAAAGCTCCTGAATCAAAAGCTCCATCTCAGGTGACTCCATGAACTTTTTTTCCAGAACTCCTTTTTCTTGTTAGAATCTTGTTTTGCATGTTGCACTGATCATTGGGATCTATTTACTTTTGAAAATGAGCAAGAAATGAGTATGTTATGGTGTTCTGAAAGTTTGACCTAGAAATTTCTTTGCTTCGATTCTTGTTTATGTTTGAGTTTTAACATGATTTGATGCTGGATTCGTGTTTAGGATAGTTGGTAGATGGTTTCTGGAGAGTTAGAGCTCCTAAAATGGCCTGGAGAGAGAGATTGATTTTTGGGGTGAACGGGGAAGATGACCGGAACACTGTTCCGGTCACCTGAGGGTGTTTAACGGTGAAATTAGGGTTTTAATCATTAATTAGCCAGTTTGAATGTGGTCCGTTCGTTTCCGCGCGCAGTCAACTCCCGTTCTGGCCAGTTTGAATTTCACACGTTGGATCTGTTGACTTTTACTTATTTCAGTTTAAATTCATTTATTTTCATATTTATTTCATTTGTTTTGCATAATTTATTTAAAATAGTAAAATTGTTTTAAAAATTATGAAACTTTTTGTCAAGAGTTTCACTAATTTTCAAGACACAAAAATATTTTCATTTTTATTTTTAGCATTAAAAATGTATTTTTAAATATTTAAAAGTTTATTTTTAATTGATTAATGGAAATTAATTTATTAAAAATACTTTTAGGTATTTAAAAATCACCAAAAAATTCATGAAATGTTCTAAGACATTTAGAAACATTGTCCAACCTTCAAACCAAATTTATTTTTTGATCTTGATGCATTTTAAGAATTTCTCATTGAATTAAAATCATTTTTGTGCATTATTTTGATCCAAAGTTCAAAAAATCATTTCTGCCTATCCATGAAGAGTTGAACATTGATTCTTTTTGCATTGCATTGTGTTTAGCATGAAGTTTGTGAGATTAAATGGTCATGATTTGATCTTTCATTTTCAATTTGTTTGGCATTTCTTTTGTTTGGAAACCCTAAAACCCTAGCAAACTTGTAAAAATCATAACTTGAGCTTGGTTAGGAGTTGAAGCTTCTCCTTTGGGCATTGGTTTAGTATAGGGTTAGGGGTCCTTTGAGTGGCATTTTCAATTTTTTATCTTATGTTTTGCTTCTGATTTTGGTTTTTTGTTTGTTGCATTGATCATAAACCCTAATTTGGGCTTCCATATGCATCCATCTTGCATTCTCTTGCATAACATGACTTGCCATGACATTCCATGCCTCCATTTGATTCATTTAACATCATAAGACATATTGAAAACATGTTTGATCATTGCACCTTGCATTTGTCATGTTGTATGCCATATGCATCTCATAACTTTTCATGTATGTTCTTGGTTCTTAACTTGCTTCATTTGCATTCATGAGCTTGTATGACCATCTCCATTTGTTGTCTCATATTTGTATCACTTCATAGCATCATTATCATCATAAGCATGCTCCTGGTTTTGATTTACATCATACCATTTCATCTCATTTTGCATTGCATTGCATTTTCTTTTCTAACTTTTCAGGTGGTAAGTGGCTTTGAGAAGTGAATTTGCCTTCACTTCTCATACTTCTCTTCATCTCTCTCTTGAATCCATGCTGCATTTTTATATGTGTTTGAGATTGAGCTTGCTCATTCTTCTTCTTCCCACTTTCTTTCTTCAAGTGACTTGACTTCTTGAATGAAGCAAGTTGCTTTGCTTCTCTTGATCCTTTCATCTGCTTCCTGGTGGTTCCATTGAAGATCTTCTCTTGAAAACCTCACAAACCTTAGGAACAACCAAGCATGACAATGATTAGGGTTTTGATTAGTCTCCCCTCTTAGTTTTTACCTTTGTGTCTCTTTTGAGTCATCTCTTCTCACCTCATAATCAGGGACTAAACCCTAAAGGCTTTAAGGCTTTGTGATTAAGCTTATGCCTGCATCCTTATCTTAGGATGGAGTGTATAACTTTAATCCTAAGTGTTAAACCCTTAATGTGTTTAAATCTCTTAATCAATTCACTTAATAATCATCAAGACATCACTTGTAACTTGGGCCTTGCATTAGGGTTCTAATTCTTCCTTAATTGGTTAAGAAGGACTAACCCTAGTGTTAATGGACAAGTCCCCCTCAAGTTGTCTTACAAATCATAAAAATCCACTTCATCATCATATCATTAAATAAAATCCATCTAATAAAGGCTTGTTTGGTCATGAGTTTAATTCCTAATCATGGATTAAGTTGAGGAGCTTTCCTCAGCTTAAACATTCTCATCTATTATCCTTCTATTAGGATGGTGTAATGAGTCTGTTAAATCCCTGATTATGGCTTAACCTCATTACTTAACACTAAACAAAAACCACAAAAACATCTAAATAATCACAAGTAGGTTAATGATCTTAATCCTACACCATGGTGATTAAGTGTGAGAAGCTGACTTCACACTTAAGGTATTCTCATTACCCCTAATCAGAGGGAAGATGTGATGAGTTTACTAAATCCATTGGTTTAGACTTAAGCTCATTAACTTATGACAAAATCCAAAAACAATAAAAGACTGAAAACACAAAAACAAACAATAATCATCTCCTCCGGGATTCTTTTCTCATCTCATTCACTCACAAACGAGAGCTCGCTTCTTCCGTCTAATGCAAGACAGTTTGCACCTGAGCCAGACAGGTCATACACTTGAGCATAAACAAGTAAGCAGTTCACAAGTCAATTCATCTTTCAGTCTCTTTGGGTCGAACTACGGTGTTCTGACTTCCTCATTGCACGAGAGGATACGTAGGCATAACTTAATAGTTATCGAACAAAAGTCTCTGTATATTCCCCCTCTTTCTAGCCTCATTCTTTTAGCCTCATGATCTTGAGCATTTCACTCCTGTTCTTACACTGACACTTCACTTATATACTTCACTTTTCTCTTACACTGACACCTGTACATTTTGTTTTCCAGCTCTTTTACACACAAATTGCACTGACACTACCTCTTTAAAACACAAATCTTTCAAGCGTGGATCCCGTCGAGTACGGCGGACAATCTGGGTGCTAATACCTTCCCAGGTTGTAACCAACCCCCTTTCTCAGTCTCTCTGGTTCGCAAACCGTCTTATCCATCTTTTCCTAGGTCTATGCAGCATTACCTTTCCTCCGGGATAAAAATGCCTAGCTGGCGACTCTATTCATCTCCAGTGAGTTCACGGCTGTGTGTTCTCATTGCCCCTCTCGCCGACCGTTCGCGTCTGTACCTTTATTTGGGCCCGTCCCACTTATCGGGAGCGACATCAGTAAATGTTAAAATTATTTTGCCCCTTGGGCTTACAATGAAGGGAAATAAGTACAAAAATGGGGTTTTAAGTCTCCCATGGACGTTTCCTCTTTGTATGGAGGTATGTGTTGAGGTTCCGCTCCTCGTGAAGTTGCTTGGTCAGCTCCAACACTTTTTCTTGGCTAATCCTGAATTGAGCTTCGAAGGTATTTCTTTGTTCCTTCAGTTGGATCCAGGATTTCTGCAATTCTTCCAGGTTAGTGGGCATGTCTGGATGAAGGATGGTATAAGGAGTATCTCTTTCTGGAATAGTTTCCATAGTAACTGGTAGAATAGCAGGATATGGTATCATAAGAGTCTGAGCACGTGCTCGTACCCATCTGAGATAAGGTTCCATAGGAATGGAGTATTTTGGTTCCAGAGTCTTGCTGTCAACCTTGTTCACTTTACCCCAAGCTCGTATGAACCTTTGACGGTAACCTTGCAGATCGTTGTCGTAGTCGAACACAATACCCTGAATAAGCATGTCATGAGGACCATTACTCCGAGCATAACCAAACTGGCGTAGAGCTAAAGAAGGGTTGTAAGTAATGCCCCCTCTTATGCCAAGTAGTGGCACATTAGGGAACTCCCCACAACGTTCAATGATAGTAACATTCTCCATGGATCTAGAGCACCAATGAATATCTGAATGAGAAAGTGACATGATCCTCTTGGACCACCTTAACCCTTGTTCATTCTTCATCACTAATCGAGGAAGGTGAGAAATAAACCACCTAGACAATAGAGGTATGCAGCACATCAGAGTTCCCCGTGCCTTCGTAATACGTGTATGGAGAGAATGTAAGATGTCTCCAAGTAATGTAGGCACTGGATTGCGAGTCAGAAATATGTTGATGGCGTGTACGTCTATGAGCTGGTCTGGATTAGGGAATAACATTAGGCCATAGATTAATAAGGCCAAGATCTCCTCAAGGGCATCATAACTCATAGCCTTCAAGAATACTTGAGCTTTCTCTATCAATACCTTAGCAAGAATACCCTTAACTCCGCTTATCGTTTCTAGGACAATGTTTGATTTCTTCAAATGTAAGGCTGCAACAATAACCTCAGGTTTAGGCTCTTTTTCTAAGCCTGTGAAGGGTCTCTGATTAAGGATAGGTATACCCAATAGTTTGGAGAACTCCTCCATTGTGGGAACCAGCTGATAATCGGGGAATGTGAAACAATGATGTTTAGAGTCAAAGAACTGAAATAGGACACTCATCACGTCTTCATTAAATCCTGAGGTAACCAAGTCAAGTAGGTGACCATGCTTCTTGATGAACTGGGAGTTTTCAGAAACTTGAGAGACCAATTCTTTAAGCTTAGAAGGTATCCCTACAAAGTTGATTCAGATAGTATTCCTACTAGCAAAAGCCATGACCTGCAACAAAGAACAAAGATAAATCCTTTGGTACTTGAAATGGTTAGTGAAAATGCCATGCTTATGATGGCATGATGTTATGATGTTATGTTCAATCACAAACATGTGGCACACACAAATAAGTCACACAATGGCCATAGGTTTGAAGGCTTGCATGAGGTTTAAAGGTAATTACCCTCCCCTGAAGTTTAGTTAGTTCATCCTGTCCTATAAAGTAACCAGGTTCTAAGGGATCTCAATATCATTGATCCTTCCCAAAGGTGGTTGTTCAGTAGGAAACTTACTTGACAACCAAAACCCTCCAAGTTTAGGATATCAATGAGTGTAGCATCGAGTATCAACCAACTTCAGTCTTCACCAAAGCCGGCTATCTCACTACTATCTAAAGGCCAAGATGGGATCACTAGGGTTCTAAAAGTCAGTTAGTGTATTGACAACATATGGCAGCCTCATATTATCCTCATCTTACTTAAGGAACATAAGCACCAACCAAGAAGTCACACTAACTATGGCCACCAGATCAACCATATCGGTATACGCCGTACAATTTCCTTGGTTTATTGCCATTTACCTAAGGTACACTACATCCGGGTTAGGATTTTTCACACATAAAGCCCAAAAAGTAATATAAAGCAAACAAGGCAAACAATTTAAGTGATCTAATTCCTAAGGGTACCCCTCTTTTAGTAAATCCCCAGCAGAGTCGCCAGTTCTGTAACACGGTGGGAGAACTGACTTTTAGTCATATTGCGGATAGCAAGAGTCGCCACCGACTTTTATTTTATCCATAAGGAAGGGACATAAAAGAACAGGAAATACCGTTTTTTGAAAAGACTTGGGTTCGGGGGGTAAGTTATATAAAGGGAAGGTGTTAGCACCCTTTATATCCATGGTTATCCATGGACTCTTAGTTACTTAGCTCACTTTAATTGTTTTTGGAAAGTGTAGTGTGTGATTAGAAATTTTCTAAGTACTTTGTAATGATCCTCGTATGGATGTATACAAAGCCTTGTTTGAAAATGTTTTGAGAATATTGTGAGGTGTGAAAAGTATTTTTGAAGAGTGAGCAAGTAACTATGAGGTACCTACCCTAGATTAAGTCTTTCGTGTTCTCGTATGTTCTTTCAATGGTAAGACTATCCCTACTATTAAGGAGTAGGTAGTCATTACCTTGGATGTATTATAGGGACGGGCGTAGGGTCATCGTATGGTCAATGAAGGCAACTTAAGGGATGTCTTTAGCAATTCGTAGGGACTATCATCATTTATTCGAAGGGACAGGATCATTATTCCGTAGGCAACCTCGAAGGGACTTGATCTTTTAAATTTATAGGGACTTGATGATTTTATAAGTGAAGGGACTTTGCTTAAGACACCCATATTTTCGAGGGACTTGACCATTTTAAATAAGGCAACCAAGAGGGATACCCTAGGAAGTGCAGGATGGCGATCAAAGATCGACTTACGTGTGTGAGTGTTATTTTTTCAGATATTTGTCTTGAATTTAATTTTCTAAGTTCAATTATTTATAGTTAGTTTTGCACTCCCTAAATTACTAACCACACAGTTAAGTATTTACGAAGAAAATAAAGACGGATAAATAAATTTACAAATTATTACAAGGCTTTGGGATAGATACAATATAATCGGATGAAAATAAATTATAAAGCAAGAATAATAGATAAATAAGTAATAATAAAGCAATAATAATAATAAAGCAATAATAATAATGAAGCAAAAGATAATAAAGTTAAAATAAATAGAACATTTAATTATAAAAAAAAACTTAAATTAGACAAGTTAATTTTTTAGAAGTTATTAGTATTAGTGAAAAAAAAGAATTAAGTTTAGAGAAAAACAATTAAAGATTATTGAGAAAACTTTTAATTATTTACACTATATGATTATTACTATTATAATAAAATACTATTAATATATAAAATATTATTGACAAAATGTTATTGAGAATATTTTTAGAGAAAAACATTAATTTAATATGTACAAAATAATAAAAGAGTTAGTATTTACAAAATAAAGATTTATTGTTATAAATAAATAATAAAATAAGTTTATAAAAATAATTAGCATTTATTTACAAAAAATATAAAGATTATAGAAAAATATTCAATAATTAATTTAGTAGGTTTTCACGCCCTACATTACTAAACCACACAGTTAATATAGGATCAATGGCAGAAAATAAAATGGCAGAAAAATAAAATGGCAGAAAATAAAATGGCGGAAAATAAAATTCTAACTATTACAATGCTTTGGAGCAGTTACATAATAATTAGGCGGAAAATAACACTAAATTATTATATCAGGGAGACAGTTACATAATTATAATGACGAAAAAATAGAATATTACAAATTTACATAACAAAATAAATGACAGATGAATAACATAAAGATGAGTTAGAGTGAAAATTAGAGTTCAGTGTTTATAGTGAAGAGAAAATTATTAGGAATTTGGGTCAGTGAAAAAGATTAAGGTTGAACACGCTAAAATTCATAAAGAAAATATATAATCAGTTTTCTTTAAAGAAAAGGTTTGAGGCAAAAACTCATGGTTTATGAAAATAATCAGGGTAGTTAGTTATCTAAAATGTGCAGATCTAAATATATCATAAAAAATAATATGAATTAAAAAAGGGAACAACGATGTTGCTAACACAAAAATTGCGATCATCGCAATTGGATCGGATCAACACGAATCTCACGCCTTATACACATAGATGCGAAAACGGCGTATCAACACGATCTGATCCGAATAATCTAAATAAGAATTAACAATATATACATATTATATAATATAAAAAAAATAGTATTCATAATAAACAAATATTTTATTATATATATATATATATATATATATATATATATATATATATATATATATATATATATATATATATATATATATATATATATATATTAGAAAACAAAAGAGTATAAAATAAACTAAAAAAAAAGAAGATAAAAAATAGAACGTAAATGTAATACATATATGAATGTATATACAGTAAATCGTTGGGAAAAAAAACTATATATACTAAAGAACATGATATGAAAACAGTATATATTATAATATAAGTTTGAAATATTAGTTATGTTAGTGAAACATGATACGGTGAAAACAAGAAAACTTTGTACCAGCAATCAAAAGTGAATCGAAACTGAACAATGGATAAGAGGTGTCATTTCTCACTATCTTTTATTTTTCGTTTTTTCCCCCCGATCCCCTTAGCAGCACACAACATAAGTATATATAGGCACCAATTAGGGTTAGTGATAATGGGCCTCAATGTTTATTTTGAAACTTAAATAAAATATTAAATTAAAAACTGAATATAGTTAAATAATTAAAATTAAAATTAAAACTAATACTCCTATTTATTTATTTTAGAAACAATGTAAATATAAACAGACTAAAAAAAAGTCGGGCGCCAAAATGCTCGAAAAAATAAAATGAACATGTCAAAATAATCAGCGCGAAATAAATTACTCGGAAAAATACAGCGTTTGGTCGGATTTTGAAATAAAAATTATGACCATTTAAACTGCTCAGACTGATCAACATATGACCAAAAATAGTCATAAAAATATTTTTAGCATGTCAGGTTAATCTACATGAACCGTAGATTAATATTACTGACGTTTGCAAATTTAAATGCGATATTTTTCGTTTACTAGTTTTAGGCACAATTAAAAATTAATTTGACCAGTCCGTCTGTAAATTCCGAGAAATTATTCCGGCTAATATTAAGACGAAATACATGTTATGCTATGAAGATGATGCAAATGAATGCGATACAAAAAGTCGGTTAGAGTTAAAATAGAGGGCAAATTTTGGGGTGCAACAGAGTCGCACTCATGGTATTCTTCCATCCTTAAGTTCAATCACTCATCTCGATGGATTCAAGCATGAAAATGTATCACTAATACAAAATACCTTAAATGAATTAAACAATTCACTTAAAGGTAGTTTTGAACTAATGAACATTAACTACTCTAATCTACACCCAAAGTTCATTGAAATTAAGGAGAAATCATTCCCAAAAGTGTTTTCCAAGGTAAAAATAAAAAGGAGGAAGAAGAAGAAGAAAGAGGCACCAAAAAAGGGCTTAAAACAAGCCAAAAATACCATTCTGACTTGTGTTAACCGGTTAACCAATTTGGTTAACCGGTTAACGCAAGCAAAACCTGCGCAGCTTTAAAGATGGTTAACCGGTTAACAGATTTACACTGTAAATGGTTAACCGGTTAACGCTGAACCAGTAGCAGAAAAAATGCAGAAATTCAGCATGATCCATTTTCAAAACCCTTTTCAAACATTTGGTGATCATGATATGAATTTTCACGAATTTTAAAACCAAAACACAATGGAATCCCTGAAATCAAACAACAAATTAAGATCCAAAGGATCTAGAAACAAAAGGCACCAAAGATCTACATCTTGAATGTTGATTGTGAATATGGGTTTATGGAGTGAGTGAATTACCAAAAACACTTCTTCAAATTGGACCAAATCAAGCTAGATTTACTGCAATGGATGAACAAAAAGAAGAATAGGATGAAGGTTTAACTAAAGTTAATCAAGAATTCAATGTGAATTCTTGATAACTTCAAAAGAAAGAAAAATAGCTTTAGTGAAATTTTTGGTTTTGGGGAAGTATTTTGCAAGGGATTTGTTGGCTCTTCAAAGCTTGGTGAATGAATGAAATTATGGTCCTATTTAAAGACTTTAGGTATGGGAATTTGGTGGAATGTGTAACACGGTGGGAGAACTGACTTTAGTTAAATGTTGCGGATAGCAAGAGTCGCCACCGACTTTTATTTTATCCAAAGGAAAGGGCATAAAAGAACAGGAAAGACCTTAAAAGATTTTTGGGTTCGGGGGTAGGTTATGTAAAGGGAAGGTGTTAGCACCCTTTACATCCATGGTTATCCATGGGCTCTTAGTTACTTAGCTCACTTTAAAATGTTTTTGAGAAGTGTATTGTGTGTTTAGAAATTTTCTTAAGTACTTTATAATGATCCATGTACGGATATATATAAAGCCTTTGTTTTGAAAATTGCTTGAAAATGTGAAGTGTTTATGAAATGTTTTGAAAAGTGAGCAAGTACATAAGAGGAACCTACCCTAAGTTAAATCTTTTATGTTCTTAAATATCCTTTAAATGGTAAGACTATCCCTATTATTAACGAATAGGTAGTCATTACCTTGGATGTGTGAGGGACAAATGAAGGGACAACTGTGATTAGGCAACTGTAAGGTGTATTTAGCCATTCGAAGGGACTTATCATCGTTATTCGAAAGGGACAAGATCATTCACGAAGGCAACCATGGAGGAACTTGATCTTATAATTCTTTAAGGGACTAGATGATATGAGAGAAGGGACTTTGCTTTACACCTTACTTGACCTTTTTGTTTAGGCAACATGAGAGGTATCCTTAAGAATGTGAGATGGCGATCCAGGATCGACTTACGTGTGTGCGTGTACAAATTCAAATATTTATCTTATAATTAGTGATCTAAGTTAATTTTAAAGCAAACATGTTATCACTCCCTATTTTACTAACCATAGCAATATATTTATAAATAAACAATAAGAGCTACAACTATTACATGGCTTTTACAGTTACATTATAATAAAAACAATTTAAATAATAATTATATAATAAAATGATAAGTATAAACAATAAAAAAGGTTAGTGATAATTATAAGAAGAAAAGGTTAGTAATAATATACAAAATATATATATAATTTAATTAAGTATTTTTAGATTTAAATAAGCAACTTTAAATAATTTTTGAGATGAAAATAAGATGATATGAATAATAATAATAAACCATATAATAATTATTTACAAAGAAAATATTATTAATTATTTTAATTAGATATTAGAAAAGTTTAATTAATTTTAATATTTAAAGATTAGGGTTAGAAATTTTAAAGAAAATAGAATTAGGGTTTATAATTTAAATTACAATATTAATTTAACTATTTACAAAATTAAATATATAATAATAATATATACATATTTTAATATAAAAAAACTAAGATTAAAATTTTTAGAAAATAAATTAGAGATCCCTTTTAGAAATATATGAAGTTAATATATATATATATATATATATATATATATATATATATATATATATATATATATATATATATATATATATTACATATGATTATTTAAATATATTTTCTTATAAGAAATATAATTTATATTAAATATAAAACAAAACAATAAAGAAAATAATGAGAAATTGAATGAAAAAACAAAACTTACCTGGGGTTGGGATTCGAACCCAAGCTCTAGCAATGACACTTAGCTGTTTCTGCATCAAACATTAAATCAAAATATCCAGAAACATTACAAACATCATCATGAACAATAATATACAATCAAATTTCATTTATATTGCTTGTATCATTGAAATCGAAAAATCAAATTTCAAGCTAAAGATGAAATCGGTTTATGCATTTTAATGAGTTTTGGATGATGTAATGCATTGGGATAGCATCAAGGATGATCAAGGAAGAGATTTCAACCTTCAAAACACTTTGATATAGCCTGCAAAATAGAATCCGAATTATGAATTTTTTTATGAAAATTTAAAGTATTGTTCTTACTCTTGGAAGCAGCCAAATTCCTCCCTTTGTGTTGTGATATCTTCATGTATATATAGTGAGTGTAATTAGATAAAAAAATCATATCCTACTTTGGACTTTTGGATCACTTGAGATTGAAAAAGATATGCTTTCAAATATTGAAAAAAAATTGATATCTTCTTACTATTTTTGGTTGATATGATCTTTTATGATTTCAATCATCTCTAAATGGCCTTTAAGAATTTCTAGAACAAAGATCAAATCAAATATTGAGAAAAAAAATTAATATCTTCTTACTATTTTTGATTGATATGATCTATGATTTCAATCATCTCTAAATGGCCTTTAAGAATTTCTAGAACAAAGATCAAATCAAATATTGAGAAAAAAAATTGATATCTTCTTACTATTTTTTATTGATATGATCTTATATGATTTCAATCACTTCTAAATAATCATTAAGACCTTCTAGAACCAAAATCAAATCAAATATTCACACTTTTATATTTTATTTTGATTTAAAATGATTTTTAATGTAAAAAATCATAATAAATAAAATAAAATGAATAAAAATATGAATAAATAATTTTTAATTCGTGCATGATGTCATGGAAGTGTTTGGATCATAAAAAAGCAAGCCCATTTGGTGAATTATGGTTTTAAGACCCCATTTGCTTCATAAACCTCTCAAAACTTTCCCAACTTTGCAAGGACATAAGTCCCTCAATTTTAAGGCTATGAAGTTGTTATTGGACATTTTGGAAAGCTTAAAGAGTCCTATAACAAACCTCTTTGGTCTCATATCCATATATTTTACCATTATCAAGTTATGCTCTTTGGAAGATGTTGACTTTTTGTTGACTTTTGAAATGACCTATAATGTCTTAGCTCATACCTTCCAAATGAAGCATTTTTGGGCTTGGCTTGTGAGACACAAAGTTGTAGAGAATTCAATTTCCTTCAAAATGAGATTTGGATGGAAAATTTTTTATGAAGCGTATGAAAGTTATGGCTGGTCAAAGTTCAGTTGACTTTTCCTATGGAAACCCTAATTTAGAAACTCCTGATTCTTGATGATCTGAAATCTCCTTGATGAATCATGATCAACCCTTGATCAAATGATGAATTTTACTTCATATACTTGATGTTGGCAAAAAATCATGAAGTTTGACTTTGGTTTGACCGCAGTTGACCTCAGTTTGACTTTTTAACTGCTTTGACTGATTTTAACCTATCTGATCATCTGACTGAGCAAACCTTTGGGAAAAGTATTGAAACTTGTCATGGGGATTCTTAAACACATATAAGATGTTATGAAGCTCACTTGAAGTCTTGGAAGTCCATTTAGTATGATTAAAGTCGAAACTCTAGTTTAGGATGCATTGCTTAGGAGGATGCATTGTCTGAGGGAAATGTCAAATCTTTTGACTGATTGTGAACTTTGTGAACCTTGTGAACATCATGAGATGTCTTGTGAACCTCTTAGTACACAAAGTCTTGTCTTGTGAGGGAAAATTTTGGGGTGCAACAGCTGCCCCTGTTAAATTTTCTGAAACCTGAGGGGTTAGATTGGTATATGTGTCATTCGTGACCTGGAAGGTTGAAGGGGATTGAACACAAAAGCCCAAAAACTTGCACTCGCCGGCACGTAAAGTGATACTGATGATTAGTTGTCTATGCTTGAGTGGGCTTGAAGATGCCACTTGGAAGAACTGGAGATGGGCTTAGAGATGCCATCAGGAAGAACTGGTGATGGGCTTAGAGATGCCATCTTAAAGTATCAGAATATGATGATGTCTTTATGTTGATACTGGATATCAGTACTAGGTCTTTGTATAGGCCATCTCTGAATCATTTATGCAACATAATTTGAATTGTTGAATGGACCAGTAGAAATAAATCTTCGTGGCGATTATCTCTTCTGGAAATATCTTGGATTAGGGAGTGGATCTTTGTACAGACCGTTTGCCTACTCTCCAAGGTTAAAAGAACGTTAGGATTAGTTTTTCTGAAAAATATCTTGAACCAGGGAATGGATCTTTTTATAGACCGTTTTCCTGCTATTCAAGGGCCAAAAGAACGTCAGGATTTGTTCTTCTGAAAGATATCTTGAACCAGGGAATGGATCTTTGTATAGACCGTTTTCCTTCTATTCAAGGGGCCAAAAGAACGTCAGGATTTGTTCTTAAGGGTCAAAAGAACGTCAGGATTTGTTCTTCTGAAAAAGTCTTGAACAAGGGGCCAAAAGAGCGTCAGGATTTGCTCTTAAGGGTCAAAAGAGCGTCAGGATTTGTTCTTCTGAAAAAGTCTTGAACAAGGGGCCAAAAGAGCGTCAGGATTTGCTCTTAAGGGTCAAAAGAACGTCAGGATTTGTTCTTCTGAAAAAGTCTTGAACAAGGGGCCAAAAGAGCGTCAGGATTTGCTCTTAAGGGTCAAAAGAACGTCAGGATTTGTTCTTCTGAAAAAAGTCTTGAACAAGGGGCCAAAAGAGCTTCAGGATTTGCTCTTAAGGGTCAAAAGAACATCAGGATTTGTTCTTCTGAAAAAGTCTTGAACAAGAGGCCAAAAGAGTGTCAGGATTTGCTCTTAAGGGTCAAAAGAACGTCAGGATTTGTTCTTCTGAAAAAGTATTGAACAAGGGGCCAAAAGAGCGTCAGGATTTGCTCTTAAGGGTCAAAAGAACGTTAGGATTTGTGCTTCTGAAAAAGTCTTGAACAAGGGGCCAAAAGAGCGTCAGGATTTGCTCTTAAGGGTCAAAAGAACGTCAGGATTTGTTCTTCTGAAAAAGTCTTGAACAAGGGGCCAAAAGAGCGTTAGGATTTGCTCTTAAGGGTCAAAAGAACGTCAGGATTTGTTCTTCTGAAAAAGTCTTGAACAAGGGGCCAAAAGAGCGTCGGGATTTGCTCTTAAGGGTCAAAAGAACGTCAGGATTTGTTCTTCTGAAAAAGTCTTGAACAAGGGGCCAAAAGAGCGTCAGGATTTGCTCTTAAGGGTCAAAAGAACGTCAGGATTTGTTCTTCTGAAAAAGTCTTGAACAAGGGGCCAAAAGAGCGTCAGGATTTGCTCTTAAGGGTCAAAAGAACGTCAGGATTTATTCTTCTGAAAAGATGTCTTGAACCAGGGAATGGATCTTTTTACGGACCGTTTGCCTGCTATTCGAGGACATCTTGAGTAGTGTATGGATCATTTCTGACCCGTTGTAAGTTGTTGATATTGTTTTACCTGCATATAACTATCCTGCAAGGGAAATATTAGTTCATGCATTATGTATGCATGCATAGTATGATGCACCTAAGTAAATGTATTATGTACTTATGGATATGTATGTTATGGTATGATGTAAATGATGCATGTATGCATCATGCAGCTTGAAGCGTCTGGATATCTTCATATAACAACTGCTGGCCAGGGAAAATAAATTCCGATTTGTTGCTGAAGAATATGAGAAACTCGTTCCCGTCTCGTTTGATAATATAGTGAAGAATGTGAGGAACTCGTTCCCGTCTTGTTTGATAACATAGTATTCATAACCTCCCGTCTTCTTTCGATAGTTTGGTATCCATAACCTCTCGTCTTCGTTCGTCGTACTCCTATTGAAAGAATAAATTCCCGACTATCCGTCTGAGGATAAAAGAGATGGATATAAATTCCAGGGGAGATGTGACTCGAAGTATTTATGAAGATGGATTTGCCCTACTGGGGGATTTGTAGCTGTCTTGTGGGGATGAACCGGCGAAGCTTCGTTGAATTCCTTCCCTCGTTCGTGCTTAGTAAATACTATTACTGCATTTTCATGCATTTCTGGTAAACATCAATCATATTCAAAATCATACATACATTCAAACACAACCAATGGACGTTTTTGCTTAGGTAAATAGGGTAAAAGTAAATCTGGATTCAGAGGGAAAAGTAAAGCTGAACTTGAAAACAGAAACGTTTCAACTTCGAGAGTGTATAACCAATTGGATTTAGAGCTCCTGAGATTCTTAACTTTCCTGAATACCTTCCCAGAAATCCTCATAGCTGGATCTGAAGTAATGATACTGACACCATCTGATACTACTGGCGTAGACAATTAATTTCCACAATGGCTTCTGCGGAGAACCCAATATCAAGGTAATATAATGAGAGGAACGTGTCTTCAAATTGTGATGTACCATATATGCTCCGGGTATTAGATTTGACAAGAAAGCATTGCCCCTTGGTTGAGGATGAATTGTCTCATAATGGAAGTATTTGAAGGTAGTTACCTCAAGAGAAATAAGCAGAATGCCCCACAATAATATGCCCCTGACATCATGAACTTTATAATGTTACCCTTGGTAACTTAGATAGATGAGGAGATATGCCCCTGGTTACTTAAACAGAGTTGAATCCTGTCCTGATTGCCCCAAATGAATTATGCAGTATCATGGCCTACCCCCTTGATTGGGAGATAATGACTATGCCCCTTGTGTACATGGGCTTTGATCCAGGAAGCAACTTTATTTATCGGAAAGACTTTGGTTTATTGAACATTCATCCTGTAAGTATCTCTGTTTATCAAACACTCAAGTATATGCAAACAAATATATTCAAAAATGCAATGCTTATGTCTGTCTTGAAGTTTTGAAAAAGAATTATTTTAGAAAAACAATTTTTAAGAAAACTGTGATATTAACTCAAGTTTTATAATGAGCCCTAAAGGAGTCAGGATACCTTTTTGTAGCAGTACGCTTTCGAACTAACCATGCTTCAGTTAGGACTTTTAAAGGGTTATAACGTGGTCTGGTTCACGGTTTAAGAAACAAAGGATAAAGGCTCAAATTTATTTGTACCCAACCCATTCTTCGTGATGTTCTTCAGTCCTATGTTCGGTTAACTTATGCATTGAGTTTCCAAAGTAGTTTGGAATTGTAACACTGATATTTATGCTGGTTCAGAAACCAAAAATTTATTTGAACATTCAGTCATCTTTCTTTGTTGAGGATTCATAGTGACCTCTTTTTTCTTTTGACTTTGTTATCCCTTCTTTTTGCCTGAACTGTTTATTTCAAGGTTACAGTCAGCGGGATGTCTTAATTTTTTTTATTAAGTCTCCTTCATAGGTTTTGACTTAGTGAGCTTTTTTTTTGCTAGATATTGACTGTCAGGTTTAATGATTACAGAGAACCATCATTAGTTGTGTACAACACAGATAATTGGCATATTTGAGTTAACCGAGTAACTACCCTACCCCAGGTTATGAATAAGGGTTTTAATTTGTGCGAGAATAAAAACTCCTACTTCATAGGCTCAAAAGGGTTGACTAGGGATTAACTTCCTTATATCTCCACTGTTTAGGAATTGAAACAATGCCTGTACATCGTCAGCATAGTATGTTCAAAAGCATACTGTTGCACCCCAAAAGTTTCCCTCACAATACAAGACTTTGGGTGCTAAGAAGGTTCACAAGGTTCACAAGACCTTTCATGAGGTTCATGAAGTCTACAAGACACTTTATGAGGTTCACAAGGCTCACAAGACCTTCCATGAGGTTCATGAAGTCTACAAGACATCTTATGAGGTTCACAAGGTTCACAAGACATCTCACAAGTTTCACAAGACATCTCATGAGGTTCACAAGGTTCACAAAGTTCACAATCAGTCAGAAGATTTTACATTTCCCTCAGATAATGCATCCTCCTAAGCCATGCATCCTAAACTAGGGTTTTGACTTTAATCAGGCTAAATGGATTTCCAAGACTTCAAGTGAGCTTCATAACATCTTATATGTGTTTAAGAATCCCCATGACAAGTTTCAAGACTTTTCTCAAAGGTTTGCTCAGTCAAATGATCAAATAAGTCAAAATCAGTCAAAGCAGTTAAAAAGTCAAACTGAGGTCAACTGTGGTCAAACCAAAGTCAAACTTCATGATTTTTTGCCAACATCAAGTATATGAAGTAAAATTCATCATTTGATCAAGGGTTGATCATGATTCATCAAGGACATTTCAGATCATCAAGAATCAAAGGTTTCTAAATTAGGGTTTCTTCAGGAAAAGTCAACTGAACTTTGACCAGCCATAACTTTCACATGCTTCATCATATTTTTCCCATCCAAAGCCCATTTTTAAGGAAATTGAATTCTCTACAACTTTGTGTCTCACAAGCCAAGCCCAAAAATGCTTCATTTGGAAGGTATGAGCTAAGACATTATAGGTCCTTTTGAAAGTCAACAACTTCGAAAGGGCATAACTTGAGAATGGTAAATGATATGGACATAAAACCAATGGGGTTGGTTAGAGGACTCTCTAAGATTTCCAAAATTTCCAAGAACACCCTCATAGCATTAAAATTGAAGGATGTGTGCCCTTGCAAAGTTGGGAAATTTTTGGTTGGTTTATGAAGCAAATGGAGGTTTAAAACCACATTTTTCTAAATGGGCTTGCCATGTGATGATCCAATCCATACAAATACATCATGCACGAAATTTATTTAATATTTTCATAATTTTATTTTATTTAATTTATTTATTATGATTTTTTATATTAAAAAATCATTTTAAATTTAAATAAAATATCAAATGTGAAAATTTAAAATATATTTCTCTTCTAGAAAGTCATAAAGATGATTTAAATTGGATTGATTCACAATTGATGAAGATTGGCTTGAAATAGAAAGGTTGAATGCACAAATATTTGAAAGTTAAGACTTAATCTTTTTCAATCTCATTGATCCAAAATATCCACACAACAATCAAATTTTTTAACCTAATTCCATTGTACTATAAGTATACAACATGAAGCAATACACTATTCACGATTTTCTGGCCTCCAAGAGTAAGTTCACATTGTCAAAAAAATCACCAAAAAGTCACATTCGGATTCCAAGTTACAGCCACTTTCAAGGCAATTTGAAGGTTGCAACTTATTCCTGGATGTTCATAGAGTGATTTTGGATCATAACATTGCATCTTCATGACTTAAATTGCATAAACCGAATCATGGCTTCAAGCTTATTTCTCAAATTTCGATTTCATTGATTAACTGAATTTAAATTGTTTTTGATTGCTGGATGATGTTTGTGATGACCCCTGGATTGATTATGGGTGGTTTAATTGAGTTTTGCGTGCAGGTATCATGATTCACCATGGCTAGGGTTTCGGCCATGAGATTAGGGCTTTGCTTTAAACCTAACATAAACAAATTCTAAGAACATAGAACAATCATGTGAACCTTGGGGATCATAACGCACCAATTAATTTTGAGAAATTTCACTGTTTTGATGATCTTCCAATTTCGTAGGTTTCTGGTTTTTAAAAATCGCAGGAAACTTCATTGCTAAATTCGTAGCTAAATTCGCAGGAATCCTGAGGAAGAAGATGAAGTTTTCGCGCGTTCAGAAATTTGAAATTTTAACATAATATTTTATGGTTTTGTTTTCATATTATTTCAGTTAAGGCTGCTTGGCCTGACGGTAAAGGGTGCGCGTGTATTGTTTGAGGACCCTGGTTCGAATCCTGGCTGTAGTGGTTTTTTCTTATTTTTCTATTTAAATTGTCATACTTAATATATTATGTATTGTGATGAATATGCTAACAGATGCGCCCTCCCGGCTGGAATGGTAAATGCGTTTGTGTATTGTATAAAGGTCCTGGGTTCGAATCCCCCCCAGGCCTTTTGTGTATTTGTTTTGTATTGTTTTTCATGATTTTTTCCAGGTTGTGAACAAAAGGGATTAGTCCCTTGCTTCTAACGCCAGCGCGCGCATGACCCAGTGGATGGAAGGCTAGTCCTGAGTGTGGAAAGCTTAGGGACTGGGTTCAAATCCCAGCCCAAGCAGGTTTTATTTTTTCATTCTTTTCTTTAATTTTGATTGTTTAATTAATTTTCTATTAAAACAAATCCTAATAATAAAATAAATAGGATATTCATATTATTTTAGAATTCATTCTTGTAATTTTAATTTTATAAGGAAAAACTTATTTATTTTTTGTAAATTATTAATATTGTTAAATTATATATAGTTATTTTATTATTCTAAAAAATATGTATATAAACCCTATTTTTCTAAAACCTAAAATATTTTTTAAAAACCCTAATTAATCCTAATAATTTTCACAAACCCTAATTTTCTTCTATTTAACATTTAATTCTATTATAATTTTTAATTTTTAATTTATTATTTAATCATGTATATATATTATATAATTTGTTTATAACTTAATTCTTATATATAAATAATTTTCAATATATGCTTAAAAATAATTAAAATTGTTAAATTAATTTTTGTAAATATAATTTATTTTTATAACATGTTTATAATTAACCTAATTTTTTATAATTTGTAAATAATTTAAAACTTTATTATAATTAGTATAATTGCTTATATTTTCTTATTAATCTTTAAAAATAATTGTTCATATAAAAAATTGATCTTTTAATTACTATGCTAATATTCTTGTTTATTTTATTATTAATTTTATTTATTTTCATATATTATTACTAACCCCATTTAATTTTGTATTATTTTTATTGTTATATTTTTTTACTAACCCAATTATTATTATTATTTATTATTTTGCTTATTTATTTAATTTGCTTTAATTATTATTATTATGTAATTGCCTCCTTTATGTAATATTGTAATAGTATCATTTAATATTTATTTTATGCTATGGTTAGTAAAATAGGGAGTGCAACATGTTTGTATGTTTAAAATTAATTTAGCTCATTAAATTTAAAGATAAATATTAAAATTGTACACTCACACACGTAAGTCGATCTTTGATCGCCATCTCACATTCTTAAGGATACCTCTCATGTTGCCTAAACAAAGGTCAAGTAGGGTGTATAAAGCAAAGTCCCTCATTTTACATCATCTAGTCCCTAAACAGATAAAAAGATCAAGTCCCTTCGAATGTTGCCTTCGTAATGATCTTGTCCCTTTCGAATAAAGATGATAAGTCCCTTCGAATTGCTTATACACCCCACAGTTGCCTAAATAACAGATGTCCCTTCACTTGTCCCTCACATCCAAGGTAATGACTACCTATTCCTTAATAATAGGGATAGTCTTACCACTTAAAGGATTCAAGAACAAAAAAGACTTAAACTTAGGGTAGGTTCCTCTTAGATGCTTGCTCACTCTTCAAAACATTTCAAACACTTCACACATTTCAAACAATTTTCAAAACAAGGGTTTTATACACATCCGTACATGGATCATTATAAAACACTTAAGAAAATTTTTATTCACACACTTCACATTTTCAAAAACATTTTAAAGTGAGCTAAGTAACTAAGAGCCCATGGATAACCATGGATGTAAAGGGTGCTAACACCTTCCCTTTACATAACCTACCCCCCGGACCCAAAAATCTTTTAAAAGGTCTTTCCTGTTCTTTTATGCCTTTCCTTTGGATAAAATAAAAGTCGATGGCGACTCTTGCTATCCGCAACATAACTAAAGTCAGTTCTCCCACCGTGTTACAGAACTGGCGACTCTGCTGGGGAATTAATAAAAGAGGGGTACCCTTAGGAATTAGATCACTTTAAATTTGTTTTCTTTGTTTGCTTTACTTTAATTGTTGGGCTCTTATGTGTGAAAGGTCCTAACCCGGATCTAGTGTACCTTAGGTAAATGGCAATAGACCAAGGAAACTGTACGGCGTATACCGATATGGTTGATCTGGTGGCCATAGTTAGTGTGACTTCTTGGTTGGTGCTTATGTTCCTTAAGTCAAGTTGAGGATAATATGAGGCTGCCATATGTTGTCAATGCACTAACTAACTTTTAGAACCCTAGTTATCCCATCTTGGCCTTTAGAAAAGTAGTGAGATAACCGGCTTTGGTGCAGACTGAAGTTGGTTGATACTCGATACTACACTCATTGAGATCTTAAACTTGGAGGGTTTTGGTTGGCAAGTAAGTTGCCTACTGAACAACCACCCTTGTGAAGGATCAATGATATTGAGATCCCTTAGAACCTGGTTACTTTTGTAGGACAGGATGAACCAACTAACTTCAGGGGAGGGTACTTACCTTTGAACCTCATGCAAGCCTTTAAACCTAGGGCTATTGTGTGACTTGTTTGTGTGTGCCACATGTTTGTGATTGAACATAACATCATGACATCATCATGCATCATAAGCATAGCATTTTCACTAACCATTTCAAGGACCAAAGGATTTATCTTTGTTTTTTGTTGCAGGTCATGGCTTCTGCTCGTAGAAACACCATCAGGATCAACTTTGTAGGCATACCTGCTAAGCTTAAAGAGTTGGTTTCTCAAGTGTCTGATCATTCCCAGTTTATCAAGAGACATGGTCACCTATTGGATCTAGTCACCTCAGGATTCAATGAAGACATGATGAGTGTCCTGTTTTAGTTCTTTGATCCTAAGCACCATTGCTTCACATTCCCCGACTATCAGTTGGTTCCTACAATGGAAGAGTTCTCTAAACTTCTGGGTATACTTGTTCTTGATCAAAGACCCTTCACAGGCTTGGAGAAGGAGCTTAAACCCGAGGTTATTGCTGCAGCTTTACATCTGAAGAAGTCTGACATTGTTCTAGAAATGAGAAGCGGAGTTAAGGGTATTCTCGCTAAGGTATTAATGGATAAGGCTCAAGTGTTCTTGAAGGCTATGAGCTATGATGCTTTTGAGGAGATCTTAGCCTTACTGATTTATGGCTTAGTGTTGTTCCCCAATCCAGATCAGTTCATAGACGTTCATGCCATCAACATATTCCTAAGTCATAATCCAGTGCCTACGTTGCTTGGAGACATCCTACACTCTCTTCATACTCGTACTACGAAAGCCCAAGGAACTCTGATGTGCTGCATACCTTTGCTATCTAGGTGGTTTATTTCTCACCTTCCTCGCTCAGTGATGAAGAATGAACAAGGGTTCAGGTGGTCTAAAAGGATCATGTCACTCTCTCATTCAGATATCCATTGGTGCTCCAGATCTATGGAGAATGTTACTATCATTGACCGTTGTGGGGATTTTCCTAATGTGCCACTTCTAGGCATAAGAGGAGGCATTACTTACAACCCTTCTTTAGCTTTACGACAGTTTGGTTACGCTCGGAGTGATGGCCCACATGACATGTTGATTCAAGGCATTGTGTTTGACTACGACAACGATCTTCAAGGTTACCGTCAGAGATTCATACGAGCATGGGGAAAAGTGAACAAGGTTGACAACAAGACTCTGGAGCCCAAGTACACTATTCCTATGGAGGCTTATCTCAGATGGGTACGATCTCGTGCTCAGACTCTCATGATGCCATATCCTGCTATCTTGCTAGTTACCATGGAACCTGTTGCTGAAGGAGATACTTCTTATACCATCCTTCACCCAGACATGCCTACTGACATGGAAGACTTGCAGAGATCCTGGATCCAGTTGAAGGAGCAAAGGGATACTTTCGAGGCTCATTACAAAGCAAGCCAAGAAAGAATCCTGGAACTAACAAAGCAACTTCACGAGGAACGGAATCTAAACTCATACCTCAACACAAAGAGGAAACGTCCATGGGAGACTTAAAACCCCATCTCTTGTATTTATTTCATTTTTTGTAAGCCCAAGAGGCAAAACAAATTTATTACTAATAAAAGTTTACCTTCTTGTTTGTTTAAGCAAATTTAAATCCTGCGGTCCTCGAAAACATTGCATACACATTAACATATCATATCATTGCATCACAGGTTTATTGTGCACAGGTTTCTCATTTTCTCGCTGTTTATTTCAGTAATGGCTCTTGAACAAACAGTTAAGGATCTCTAGGCACAAAATGCACAGTTCCAAGAGCTGATCCTGAACTTGTCCAAGGGGTAGGATGAATTGAAGACACTGCTGGCCAAGAAGACTAAGAAGACTAGAAGGTCAGGTGGCCTGATCAACATGGGAAGAAGGTTCAGAGGTCCTGTCAAGACCAAAGAACCAGTTGAAGATTATGAGTCTGAAGAGTCTGAGAAAGAGGGAGGCAGTCTCCACAACACAATGGGGGATTCTGATTCTGAAGCTAACTACTATCATGAGCCTAGTGAAGATAAATTCAAGATGCTGGTGGATAGAATGGATGCTATGGAATTGCAAAAGTCTTCTGGGCTGGATTTTGAAGACTTAAGTCTGATATCTGGGGTAGTCATACCCATTGGTTTCAAGGTTCCTACTTTGTTGTTTATGATGGGGTCTCTTGTCCCAAGCTACATCTGAGGTCTTATGTCAGGAGAATCCAACCTCATACTGATGATAAGAAGTTGTGGATCCATTTCTTCCAAGAGAGCTTATCTGGATCTCAATTGGAATGGTACTATCAGTTGGAGAGTATCAACATCCGTGATTGGAATGATCTTGCTGAAGCATTCTACAAGCAGTATCAATACAATGCTGATTTAGCCCCTACTCGCATGCAGCTTCAGAGCATGTCTATGGGTCCTAAAGAGAGCTTCAAGGAGTATGCTCAGAAGTGGAGAGATTTAGCTGGAAGAGTACAACCCCCTTTAACTGACAGGGAGTTGGTTGATATGTTCATGTGTACGTTGAATGGTCCTTTTTACAGTCATCTCATTGGAAGCTCATCATCTGGCTTCACTGAGTTGATAATGACAGGAGAGCGCGTGGAAAGTGGTATAAAGAGTGGCAAGATTCAAGTGGGTGCTTCTTCATCAGGTGCTGCAAAGAAGCCTCCCAGTGGAAAGAAAGAATCAAATGTTGTTTATGGTCAACCTGATCGTAGTAGAAGACATCAGTCTGTGAGTGCAGTCCATATCTCCAATCCAACTCCTACAACACCAGAGCAGCCACAGGGAACTCAACAAAGGGCTAGAAGGCAGTTCACTAAGATCAACATGTCAATGGCCCAAGAATTGCAACACTTGTTGAAGGCTGAACTTATCACTTTGAAAGATGCTCCTCAGAATCCTAATGTTACCTCTCCCAGGTACAATCCCAATGCACGATGTGCATATCATTCGAATTGTCAGGGACATGATACTAATAGTTGCTGGGTCTTGAAGAACAAAATTCAAGATATGATTGAGGCTGGAGAAATTGAGTTTGACCCTCCGGGTACTCCAAATGTGATTACTGCTCCCATGCCAAATCATGAGAAGACTGTCAATGCCATTGATGAAGATTCACATATTTCTTCAGTTGCAGAGTTGACTACACCATTGTCTGTTATCAAGAAGAAGTTAGTACAAGCTGGGTTCTTTCCAGGTTGTCGTGAAGATTGTGTCTATTGTGCTTATAGACCAAATAGTTGTTGGAGGCTGAAGGACGAAATTCAACGCCTCATGAATAATTACACCATAATATTTGAGAGGACACCACCTTCTGTGGAGAGTATGGTGGATCATATAACCAAAGGTAAGAAGATTGAAGAGGTGGATATGGTTGATAAAGTGCCGGTAAGGATTACTTCAAAGGGACCTGTCAAAATCACTCGTGAGGGTCCAATTAAGATTACTGCTGAAGGCCCTGTGAAGATTGTTGCTGAAGCTAGAGTGGCTCCTGTGGTTATTACCACTCCTGGTCCTATTCCGTATACTTCCGATAAAGCTGTGCCTTGGCATTATGGGTCTGATGTTTATATCCATGGTGTTAAGCAGGAACCCTTAGCTGATATGCCTGTTGATGTTGATAATATTGCTGGATCTAGTAAGATCACACGAAGTGGAAGAGTTTTCTCTCATCCAATTACCTCCAAGAATGCAGTTACTCCAGCTGCTACCTCCACCACTGATGCTCGGGGCAAAGGTCCTGTTATTGAACCTATACCTACTGATGTGCCAGCTGCTGATGATCTCTCTAAGCAGATGGAAGAAGTATTGAAAATCATTCGCAAGAGTGATTATGACATTGTTGATCAATTGGGGCATACTCCCTCCAAGATTTCCATGCTGTCTTTATTATTGTGTTCAGAGGCTCATGCCAAGGCCTTGATCAAGTTTCTAAAGACTGCTCATGTACCAAATGAAATATCTGTTGACCAGTTTGAAAATTGTGTTGCACACTTGACCTATGATAATGGGTTAGGTTTCTCCGATGCTGATTTGACTCCTGCCAAGAGGGATCATAATAGGGCTCTACATATCTCAATTGAATGCAGGGGCACTACCCTGTCACATGTATTAATAGACAATGGTTCCTCTCTGAATGTGTTGCCCAAGGAAGTTCTGAAAAAGCTGAGTCCTGAAGATGCTGTGCTGAAGCCCAGTAACATAGTGGTGAAGGCTTTTGATGGTTCAAGAAGAGTGGTACATGGAGAAATTGATCTCCCAATCAAAGTTGGTTCTCAGGTCTTTATTGCTACCTTTTATGTCATGGATATTCTTCCATCGTATTCTTGTTTGCTTGGGCGTCCCTGGATCCATGGGGCAGGTGCTGTAACATCCACATTACATCAGAAGCTGAGATATCCAGTAGAGGGGAAAGTTGTTACTGTCTACGGAGAGGAAGGGTATATGATTAGCCATGTAAACACCTTCAAGTATCTTGAAGTGGAAGGTGAATATGTTGAAACTCCGTGTCAGACATTTGAAGTGGTTCCTTGGATTGTTAATGATTATGAAGCTCCTCCTGTTGTCAAGAAAGTTCCTGTGGTCACCAGAGTACCTCCCATAATGGCCTCCCTTAAAGATGCCAGAGCTGTGGTGGATGAAGGTGGTTGTACTATTTGGGGTCAGCTTCCTGACATTCCATACAAATCTGACAAATTTGGTTTGGGTTTCACTGCAGAGTCCCAGAAGGTTGTTCGTCGTGCTCGTGCTGTTCGTATCACCAATCAGGGGATTATGAAAGACCAAATCAATGTTGTGGGTGACTATGATGAAGACTACAACTTGGATGTTTGGATTTTTCCTACTGTGGGTGCTGGGCTCAATAACTGGAAGGCTGAAGATGTTATTCCAATCTCTTTTAGTCAGGAGTAAATACTATTACTGTGTTGTTGCTTTTTAAGTTTGTAATTTCTTGAACAATTGAACTCTTAAGCCTTGTGCCTTACCCGGGGCACAATGGTGTGCTTGTTACGGGATGTCATTTCATTTGCATACTTCATTCAATAAAAATCAGTGAACGTTTCGTTTTCGTAAATATTGTGTTCCTTGTATTTCTTTTTTTTTTTGTTTTTTTTTGTTTTATCAGCTATGTGTTCTTACACACACCCACATCACTAAAATGCAGATCCTCATCCACTCTGGATCCTGTTGATAACAGTTCTACTATTGCCAATTATAATTTCGAGAATCCGATCTATCAAGCTGAAGACAGAAATGAGGACGATTGTGAAGTACCTGTAGAGCTTGCTAGGTTGTTACAACAAGAAGAGAAAGCTATACAGCCACATGAAGAGCCAGTCGAAGTTGTGAATCTGGGAACTGAAGAAAACAGGAAAGAAGTCAAGATAGGGGCTGAATTAGAGGATAGTGTCAAGAGCAGGGTGATTCAGATATTACGTGACTATGTGGAGATCTTTGCTTGGTCTTACGAAGATATGCCAGGGTTGGATACAGACATTGTGGTTCACCGTTTACTAGTAAAAGAAGATTGTCGTCCAAAGAAGCAGAAGGTTCATCGTATGCGTCCTGAAATTTCAGAGAAAATCAAAGCAGAGGTAATGAAACAGTTTGATGCAGGGTTCTTAGCTGTGACTTCTTATCCTCAGTGGGTTGCAAATGTGGTACCAGTGCCTAAGAAAGATGGCAAGGTACGTATGTGTGTAGACTACAGGGATTTGAACAAGGCCAGCCCCAAAGGTGACTTTCCACTTCCTCATATTGATGTTCTGGTAGACAACACTGCTCAGCATAAGGTATTCTCGTTTATGGATGGTTTCTCTGGTTACAATCAAATCAAGATGGCACCTGAAGATATGGAGAAGACAACATTTGTTACACAGTGGGGCACCTTTTGCTATAAAGTGATGCCATTTGGTTTGAAGAATGCAGGGGCAACGTATCAGCGTGCTATGGTGGCTTTGTTTCATGATATGATACATCATGAGATAGAGGTATATGTGGATGATATGATAGCCAGGTCCCAGAATGAAGAGCAACATCTTGATCATTTGCATAAATTGTTTGAGAGGTTGAAAAAATACAAGTTGAGATTGAACCCAAACAAGTGTACTTTTGGAGTTAGGTCTGGTAAGCTCCTGGGTTTCATTGTCAGTGGAAAAGGTATTGAAGTGGATCCTGCAAAAGTGAAAGCTATACGAGAGATGCCAGCTCCCCGTACTGAGAAGGAAGTTAGAGGTTTCTTGGGACGATTGAATTACATTGCAAGATTTATTTCCCAATTAACTGCCACCTGTGAGCCAATCTTCAAGTTGTTGAAGAAAGATCAGGTGATGGAATGGAATGATGAGTGCCAGACTGCCTTTGATGAAATCAAGAAATATTTGCTAGAACCTCCAATTTTGATGCCACCAGTTGATGGAAGACCCTTGATTATGTACTTAACAGTGTTAGACAACTCAATGGGGTGTGTATTGGGGCAACATGACGAGTCTGGTCGAAAAGAGCAGGCAATATACTACCTTAGCAAAAAGTTTACCGACTGTGAAACAAGATACTCACTGCTCGAGAAAACTTGCTGCGCTTTGGCATGGGCTGCTCGTTGACTAAGACAGTATATGTTGACCCATACTACCTTGTTGATTTCGAAGATGGATCCAATCAAGTACATATTTGAGAAACCTGCTCTCTCCGGAAGAATTGCAAGATGGCAAATGATCTTGACAGAATATGACATACAATATACTACTCAGAAGGCCATTAAAGGAAGTGTTGTAGCTGATTATTTGGCTCATCAAGCAGTGGATGATTACCAGTCAATGAGTTTTGAGTTCCCTGATGAAGACATTATGATTATTACCAAAGAACCTGGACAATATGACGGACCTGAACAAGGATCCCGATGGACTATGGTTTTTGATGGTGCCTCTAATGCACTTGGTAATGGTGTTGGTGTTGTGATCAGTTCCCCTGAAGGTTGTCATACCCCGATTACTGCCAGACTTTGTTTCTATTGTACCAATAACATGGCTGAGTATGAGGCATGTATCCTGGGTATTAAAGCTGCTATTGACATGAAGATACAGTTCCTTGATGTGTATGGAGATTCAGCCCTGGTAGTTAGTCAGATCAAAGGAGATTGGGATACTAAGCATGATAATCTCATTCCTTACAGAGAGCATGTGTTGTCTTTAATCCCACATTTTAAAGAGATTACCTTTGGACATATTCCACGGAGAGAGAATCAGTTGGCAGATGCATTAGCCACCATGGCATCCATGTTTGAGATCAGCTGGGATGATGAAGCTCCCAAGATTACCATTGATAGATTTGAGAAGCCTGCATATTGCAATGAAATTGGCACTGAAGAAGCAGAAGAAAAGCCTTGGTTCTATGAAGTAAAAAGATATCTTGAAGCTCAGGAGTTCCCTGAAGGGGCATCTGTCAAAGATAGGAAGTTTCTAAGAAGATTTTTTGCTAAGTTCTTTTTGAGTAACGGGATTTTGTACAAGCGCAATCATGATTCAACTATGCTTCGTTGTGTGGATAAGAAGGAGGCAATTGAGATTATGGAAGATATGCATGATGGGATCTTTGACACTCATTCTAGTGGTCATACCATGGCAAAGAAGATATTGAGAGCAGGTTACTATTGGTCTACCATGGAAGCTGACTGCTATCAACATTCCAGAACATGTCACAAGTGTCAAATTTATGCTGATAAAGTACATATACCTCCATCACCATTGAATGTGTTGACTGCTCCTTGGCCTTTTGCCATGTGGGGCATTGATATGATTGTGAGATCAAACCTACTGCTTCTAATGGGCATCGTTTCATCCTGGTTGCTATTGATTACTTCACGAAGTGGGTGGAGGCAGCTTCATTTGCATCTGTTACCAAAAATGTTGTGGCTCGATTCATTAAGAATAATCTCATATGTAGGTATGGCATCCCTGAAAGGATTATTACTGACAATGGCTCTAATCTGAACAACACTATGATTACTGATCTCTGCACGCAGTTCAAGATTAAGCATCACAACTCTTCTCCGTATCGTCCAAAGATGAATGGGGCAGTTGAGGCTACTAATAAAAACATTAAGAAGATTATACAGAAGATGACTGTTACTTACAAGGATTGGCATGAGATGTTACCATTCGCTCTTCACGGTTATCGTACTACAATACGCACTTCAACAGGGGCAACCCCATTCTCCTTAGTCTATGGTATGGAAGCAGTTCTGCCCATTGAAGTTCAGATTCCCTCCTTAAGAATTATGAAGGATGCAGGCTTGGATGAAGATGAGTGGATTCAGACCCGACTTGACCAGATAAATTTGATTGATGAGAAGAGGCTAGCAGCAGTTTGTCATGGCCAGATGTACCAGAAATGGATGATCAAAGCTTTTAACAAGAAGGTTAAGCCAAAGGTATATCAGGCTGGTGACTTGGTAATCAA
The DNA here is from genome assembly GCA_963966055.1 of Lathyrus aphaca. Classification (NCBI taxonomy): domain Eukaryota; kingdom Viridiplantae; phylum Streptophyta; class Magnoliopsida; order Fabales; family Fabaceae; genus Lathyrus; species Lathyrus aphaca. The sequence continues at coordinate 114,671,349 of OZ014524.1, read as the reverse complement.
GCGTATCATATTACCACAGGGTGATCCTAGGGGCAAGTGGACTCCTACATATGAAGGACCATTTGTAGTCAAGACAGTATTTTCAGGAGGTGCCATGATACTTACTACTATGGATGGTGAAGACTTCCTGCAGCCTGTAAACGCAGACATAGTTAAAAAATACTACGCATAAAAAGAGACCCGCTAGGTTGACTGGCCTAGGCAAAAATAAGGGCATCCCGGCGAACCAAAAGGGTTCGGGCAAAAATTAGGGATATATATAAAAAATGTAGACCCGGCAAGTCGAAAACCAGAAAGGGCGGCTTGGGCAAAAAAGGGTATCCCGGTGGATTGAAAACCTGAAAGGGCAATCCAGGCAAAAGTTAGGGATTAAAGTGTATGACTATGTCTCGTTTGGATCACCCATGAAACTACAACCAGTTGTACTACTTACTCAAGCTCGAACAGATAAAGCTCAATTCAATTGTTTCTGTCTCGACAGTAGAAGATGAGATACTTGAAGATAATGGCAATAGTAGAATTGAAACTCAATAGGATTATTTCCCACATAGCTGATTTTCTTTGTTGTAAAAACTTTATGACAAATTCCTCTTACTAGGATTTCTGTCTCCTTGTACAAACTTACCCATGTATGGGTCACTTGTTGATATAAATAAAATTCTATCTTTAAATCCAGATTTACTTTTACCCTATTTACATAAGAGAAACGTCTATTGGTTGTGTTTGAATGTATGTATGCTTTTGAATATGATTGATGTTTACCAGAAATGCATAAATGCTTAATATGATTGATGTTTACCAGAAATGCATGAAAATGCAGTAATAGTATTTACTAAGGACGAACGAGGGAAGGATTTCAACGAAGCTTCACCGGTTCATCCCTACAAGACAGCTACAAATCCCCAGTAGGGCAAATCCATCTTCATAAGTACTTCGAGTCACATCTCCCCTAGATTTTATATCCATATCTTTTATCCTCATACGGATAATCGGGAATTTATTTTTCCAATAGGAGTACGACGAACGAAGACGGGAGGTTATGTATACCCTACTATCAAACGAAGACAGGAGGTTATGTGTACCCTTATTATTCAACGAAGACGGGAGGTTATATATACTATATTATCAAACAAGACGGGAACGAGTTCCTCATATCCTTCAACAACGAATCGGGATTTATTTTCCCTGGCCAGAAGTTGTTATACGAAGATATCCAGATGCTTCAAGTTACATGATGCATACATACAACATTTACATCATATTATACATATACGTAAATACATAATACATTACCTAAGTGTATCATACCATACATGCATACATAATGGATATGCATACATAATGGATAAACTAATGTTATTGTGCAAGATGTTATAATCTTGTTTTTCAGGTTAATTCTCCAACAGACTTCATCAACAATTTGTGACTATCAGGACGTTGTTTATCCTCCTGAAAGCATATCACGACCTTTGGGCCGTTGTTTATCTTCCCAAAGGTTACCTCATTACCTCAGGACGTTGTTTATCCTCCTGAAAGCATATCATTACCTCAGGACGTTGTTTATCCTCCTGAAAGCATATCTTGACCTGGGGCCGTTGTTTATCTTCCCAAAGGTTACACCATTTCCTCAGGACGTTGTTTATCCTCCTGAAAGCATATCATCACCTCAGGACGTTGTTTATCCTTCTGAAAGCTATCATTTCCTCAGGATGTTGTTTATCCTCCTGAAAGCTATCATTCTATCTTCATATTTTGGACTGCTTTATCCTCCAAGAAATGTATCTGAAGAACTTTTCTCCAAGTGGCATCTTTAAGCCCACTCAAGCATATACAACCAGTCATTAATACCACTCTACGCACTGGTGAGTGCAAATTTTTGGGCTTTTGTGTTCAATCCCCTTCAACCTTCCAGGCCACGACTGACAAATATACCAATCTAACCCCTCAGGTTTCAGAAAATTGAACAGGGGCAGCTGTTGCACCCCAAAAGTTTCCCTCACAATACAAGACTTTGGGTGCTAAGAAGGTTCACAAGGTTCACAAGACCTTTCATGAGGTTCATGAAGTCTACAAGACACTTTATGAGGTTCACAAGGCTCACAAGACCTTCCATGAGGTTCATGAAGTCTACAAGACATCTTATGAGGTTCACAAGGTTCACAAGACATCTCACAAGGTTCACAAGACATCTCATGAGGTTCACAAGGTTCACAAAGTTCACAATCAGTCAGAAGATTTTACATTTCCCTCAGATAATGCATCCTCCTAAGCCATGCATCCTAAACTAGGGTTTTGACTTTAATCAGGCTAAATGGATTTCCAAGACTTCAAGTGAGCTTCATAACATCTTATATGTGTTTAAGAATCCCCATGACAAGTTTCAAGACTTTTCTCAAAGGTTTACTCAGTCAAATGATCAAATAAGTCAAAATCAGTCAAAGCAGTTAAAAAGTCAAACTGAGGTCAACTGTGGTCAAACCAAAGTCAAACTTCATGATTTTTTTGCCAACATCAAGTATATGAAGTAAAATTCATCATTTGATCAAGGGTTGATCATGATTCATCAAGGACATTTAAGATCATCAAGAATCAAAGGTTTCTAAATTAGGGTTTCTTCAGGAAAAGTCAACTGAACTTTGACCAGCCATAACTTTCACATGCTTCATCACATTTTTCCCATCCAAAGCCCATTTTTAAGGAAATTGAATTCTCTACAACTTTGTGTCTCACAAGCCAAGCCCAAAAATGCTTCATTTGGAAGGTATGAGCTAAGACATTATAGGTCCTTTTGAAAGTCAACAACTTCGAAAGGGCATAACTTGAGAATGGTAAATGATATGGACATAAAACCAATGGGGTTGGTTAGAGGACTCTCTAAGCTTTCCAAAATGTCCAAGAACACCCTCATAGCATTAAAATTGAAGGATGTGTGCCCTTGCAAAGTTGGGAAATTTTTGGTTGGTTTATGAAGCAAATGGAGGTTTAAAACCAAATTTTTCTAAATGGGCTTGCCATGTGATGATCCAATCCATACAAATACATCATGCACGAAATTTATTTAATATTTTCATAATTTTATTTTATTTAATTTATTTATTATGATTTTTTATATTAAAAAATCATTTTAAATTTAAATAAAATATCAAATGTGAAAATTTAAAATATATTTCTCTTCTAGAAAGTCATAAAGATGATTTAAATTGGATTGATTCACAATTGATGAAGATTGGCTTGAAATAGAAAGGTTGAATGCACAAATATTTGAAAGTTAAGACTTAATCTTTTTCAATCTCATTGATCCAAAATATCCACACAACAATCAAATTTTTTAACCTAATTCCATTGTACTATAAGTATACAACATGAAGCAATACACTATTCACGATTTTCTGGCCTCCAAGAGTAAGTTCACATTGTCAAAAAAATCACCAAAAAGTCACATTCGGATTCCAAGTTACAGCCACTTTCAAGGCAATTTGAAGGTTGCAACTTATTCCTGGATGTTCATAGAGTGATTTTGGATCATAACATTGCATCTTCATGACTTAAATTGCATAAACCGAATCATGGCTTCAAGCTTATTTCTCAAATTTCGATTTCATTGATTAACTGAATTTAAATTGTTTTTGATTGCTGGATGATGTTTGTGATGACCCCTGGATTGATTATGGGTGGTTTAATTGAGTTTTGCGTGCAGGTATCATGATTCACCATGGCTAGGGTTTCGGCCATGAGATTAGGGCTTTGCTTTAAACCTAACATAAACAAATTCTAAGAACATAGAACAATCATGTGAACCTTGGGGATCATAACGCACCAATTAATTTTGAGAAATTTCACTGTTTTGATGATCTTCCAATTTCGTAGGTTTCTGGTTTTTAAAAATCGCAGGAAACTTCATAGCTAAATTCGCAGGAATCCTGAGGAAGAAGATGAAGTTTTCGTGCGTTCAGAAATTTGAAATTTTAACATAATATTTTATGGTTTTGTTTTCATATTATTTCAGTTAAGGCTGCTTGGCCTGACGGTAAAGGGTGCGCGTGTATTGTTTGAGGACCCTGGTTCGAATCCTGGCTGCAGTGGTTTTTTCTTATTTTTCTATTTAAATTGTCATACTTAATATATTATGTATTGTGATGAATATGCTAACAGATGCGCCCTCCCGGCTGGAATGGTAAATGCGTTTGTGTATTGTATAAAGGTCCTGGGTTCGAATCCCCCCAGGCCTTTTGTGTATTTGTTTTGTATTGTTTTTCATGATTTTTTCCAGGTTGTGAACAAAAGGGATTAGTCCCTTGCTTCTAACGCCAGCGCGCGCATGGCCCAGTGGATGGAAGGTTAGTCCTGAGTGTGGAAAGCTTAGGGACTCGGTTCAAATCCCAGCCCAAGCAGGTTTTATTTTTTCATTCTTTTCTTTAATTTTGATTGTTTAATTAATTTTCTATTAAAACAAATCCTAATAATAAAATAAATAGGATATTCATATTATTTTAGAATTCATTCTTGTAATTTTAATTTTATAAGGAAAAACTTATTTATTTTTTGTAAATTATTAATATTGTTAAATTATATATATTTATTTTATTATTCTAAAAAATATGTATATAAACCCTATTTTTCTAAAACCTAAAATATTTTGTAAAAACCCTAATTAATCCTAATAATTTTCACAAACCCTAATTTTCTTCTATTTAACATTTAATTCTATTATAATTTTTAATTTTTTATTTATTATTTAATCATGTATATATATTATATAATTTGTTTATAACTTAATTCTTATATATAAATAATTTTCAATATATGCTTAAAAATAATTAAAATTGTTAAATTAATTTTTGTAAATATAATTTATTTTTATAACATGTTTATAATTAACCTAATTTTTTATAATTTGTAAATAATTTAAAACTTTATTATAATTAGTATAATTGCTTATATTTTCTTATTAATCTTTAAAAATAATTGTTCATATAAAAAATTGATCTTTTAATTACTATGCTAATATTCTTGTTTATTTTATTATTAATTTTATTTATTTTCATATATTATTACTAACCCCATTTAATTTTGTATTATTTTTATTATTATATTTTTTTACTAACCCAATTATTATTATTATTTATTATTTTGCTTATTTATTTAATTTGCTTTAATTATTATTATTATGTAATTGCCTCCTTTATGTAATATTGTAATAGTATCATTTAATATTTATTTTATGCTATGGTTAGTAAAATAGGGAGTGCAACATGTTTGTATGTTTAAAATTAATTTAGCTCATTAAATTTAAAGATAAATATTAAAATTGTACACTCACACACGTAAGTCGATCTTTGATCGCCATCTCACATTCTTAAGGATACCTCTCATGTTGCCTAAACAAAGGTCAAGTAGGGTGTATAAAGCAAAGTCCCTCATTTTACATCATCTAGTCCCTAAACAGATAAAAAGATCAAGTCCCTTCGAATGTTGCCTTCGTAATGATCTTGTCCCTTTCGAATAAAGATGATAAGTCCCTTCGAATTGCTTATACACCCCACAGTTGCCTAAATAACAGATGTCCCTTCACTTGTCCCTCACATCCAAGGTAATGACTACCTATTCCTTAATAATAGGGATAGTCTTACCACTTAAAGGATTCAAGAACAAAAAAGACTTAAACTTAGGGTAGGTTCCTCTTAGATGCTTGCTCACTCTTCAAAACATTTCAAACATTCACACATTTCAAACAATTTTCAAAACAAGGGTTTTATACGCATCCGTACATGAATCATTATAAAACACTTAAGAAAATTTTTATTCACACACTTCACATTTTCAAAAACATTTTAAAGTGAGCTAAGTAACTAAGAGCCCATGGATAACCATGGATGTAAAGGGTGCTAACACCTTCCCTTTACATAACCTACCCCCCGGACCCAAAAATCTTTTAAAAGGTCTTTCCTGTTCTTTTATGCCTTTCCTTTGGATAAAATAAAAGTCGGTGGCGACTCTTGCTATCCGTAACATAACTAAAGTCAGTTCTCCCACCGTGTTACACATACTGCCTAATATTATGGTATTGTTTTCGTCATCCTCCCTCTACAGGCTTATAGCTTTATCAAGAGTTAAATATCACAAAATAGAAATATGAAGCATAGTGAAACGAATGGATTAATTCAAGACAAACATATGCAATGCATTAATGAAAACAAAAGTTTAACATAATAGTAAGTGTTTAAACAAACAAAAGAAATTACAAATGAAAATTCAAATGTTCTCAAAGCCTCTTCCTCTAAACCCGTCACTCCAGTTATCTGGAAACTTTGATGCTTGATGGACGATAGAAGAACTCAACCTGGCCTTCTGGAGTAACCTCGAGTATTCCTTCGTCAATTAGGTCTTGAATATTATTCTTCAATGCCCAACAGTTATTTGTGTCGTGTCCGGGACTGTCGGAGTGGTACATACACCTTGCTTTGGGATTATAGCGAGGAGAAGAGGTATTAGGATTTTTAGGATAACTTTCCAAGGAAATCAGCTTCATCTCCAACAGGCATTGCAAAACTTGTGACATTGGCGTGCTGAACCGGATAAACTGTCTTCTACATTCCTTGTGTTGAGGTGGATTAACCTTATCAGGTCTTTTTTCTTCAACTAAAGAACAATCAGTGGCAACCTGTCTCTTACCTTCTTGTATCCTCATCTTCCTTTCAACCAAGTCAGCTTGTTTTTAACAAAGGTTGACTGACAATTAGATTCCTGACTTCATTACTTTGAAATTTATGGACAAAGGTTCTTAACTCTTCTTGCCCCTGAGCTAAACTTTGAATAAGAGCCACCTGGTCATTCATATGGATCCTCATTTCTGTCATCTCAGCTTGCAGTTGTTCCAACTGATTATCCTTGTTATATTCATGATTCTTCATTTTCATATCCTTAGAGAGGAATGCTTTCAACTCTTCTTACCCCTTGGACAAATTCAGGATCACTTCTTGGAACTGAGCATTCTGAGCCTGGAGATCCTTGATAGTCTATTCAAGAGCCATTTCTGCTGAAATAAACAGCGAGAAGATAAAATACCTGTACATAAGAAACCTGTGATGCAAAGATATGGTGTATAAATGCGTATGCAATGTTTTCAAGGACCGCAGGATTTAAATTTGTTTAAACAACCAAAAAGTAAACTTTTATTAGTAATAAACTTGTTTGCCCCTTGGGCTTAACATAAAAAATGAAATAAATACAAAAGATGGGGTTTTAAGTCTCCCATGGACGTTTCCTCTTTGTGTTGAGGTATGAGTTTAGATTCCGCTCCTCGTGAAGTTGCTTTGTTAATTCCAGGATTCTTTCTTGGCTTGCTTTGTAATGAGCCTCGAAAGTATCCCTTTGCTCCTTCAACTGGATCCAGGACCTCTATAAGTCTTCCATGTTAGTGGGCATGTCTGGGTGAAGGATGGTATAAGAAGTATCTCCTTCAGCAACAGGCTCCATAGTAACTGGCAGGATGGCATGATATGGCATCATAAGAGTCTGAGCACGAGATCGCACCCATCTGAGGTAAGCTTCCATAGGAATAGTGTACTTGGGCTCCAGAGTCTTGCTGTCAACCTTGTTCACTTTTCCCCATGCTCGTATGAACCTTTGACGGTAACCTTGCAGATCGTTGTCGTAGTCAAACACAATACCCCGAATCAACATGTCATGAGGACCATCACTCCAAGCGTAACCAAACTGTCGTAAAACTAAGGAATGGTTGTAAGTAATGCCTCCTCTTATGCCTAGAAGTGGCACATTAGGAAACTCCCCACAACGGTTAATGATAGTGACATTCTCCATAGATCTGGAGCACCAATGGATATCTGAATGAGAGAGTGACATGATCCTTTTAGACCACCTGAACCCTTGTTCATTCTTCATCACTGAGCGAGGAAGGTGAGAAATAAAACACCTAGATAGCAAAGGTATGCAGCACATCAGAGTTCCTTGGGCTTTCGTAGTACGAGTATGAAGAGAGTGTAGGATGTCTCCAAGCAACGTAGGCACTGGATTATGACTTAGGAATATGTTGATGGCATGAACGTCTATGAACTGATCTGGATTGGGGAACAACACTAAGCCATAAATCAGCAAGGCTAAGATCTCCTCAAAAGCATCATAGCTCATAGCCTTCAAGAACACTTGAGCCTTCTCCATCAATACCTTAGCAAGAATACCCTTAACTCCGCTTCTCGTTTCTAAAACAATGTCTGACTTCTTTAGATGTAGAGCTGCAGCAATGACTTCAGGTTTAGGCTCTTTCTCCAAGCCTGTGAAGGGTCTCTGATCAAGTATAGGTATACCCAATAGTTTGGAGAACTCTTCCATTGTAGGAACTAGTTGATAGTCGGGGAATGTGAAGCAATGGTGCTTAGGATCAAAGAACTGAAACAGAACACTCACCATGTCTTCATTGAACCCTGAAGTGACTAGATCCAATAGGTGACCATGTCTCTTGATGAACTGAGAGTTTTCAGAAACTTGGGAAACCAATTCTTTAAGCTTGGGAGGTATTCCTACAAAGTTGATCCGGATGGTATTCCTACGAACAGAAGCCATAACCTGCAACAAAGAACAAAGATAAATACTTTGGTCCTTGAAATGGTTAGTGAAAATGCTATGCTTATGATGCATGATGATGCTATGATGTTATGCTCAATCACAAACATGTGGCACACACAAACAAGTCACACCATAGCCCTAGGTTTAAAGGCTTGCATGAGGTTCAAAGGTAAGTACCCTCCCCTGAAGTTTAGTTGGTTCATCCTGCCCTATAAAGTAACCAGGTTCTAAGGGATCTCAATATCATTGATCCTTAACAAGGGTGGTTGTTCAGTAGGCAACTTACTTGCCAACCAAAACCCTCCAAGTTTAGAATCTCAATGAGCGTAGCATCGAGTATCAACCAACTTCAGTCTTCACCAAAGTCGGTCATCTCACTACTTTCTAAAGGCCAAGATGGGATGACTATGGTTCTAAAAGTCAGTTAGTGTGTTGACAACATATGGCAGCCTCATATTATCCTCAACTTGACTTAAGGAACATAAGCACCAACCAAGAAGTCACACTAACTATGGCCACCAGATCAACCATATCGGTATACGCCGTACAGTTTCCTTGGTCTATTGCCATTTACCTAAGGTACACTAGATCCGGGTTAGGATCTTTCACACATAAGAGCACCCAACAAGTAAGTATAAAGCAAACAAGGCAAACATTTTTAAAGTGATCTAATTCCTAAGGGTACCCCTCTTTTATTAAATCCCCAGCAGAGTCGCCAGTTCTGTAACACGGTGGGAGAACTGACTTTAGTTAAATGTTGCGGATAGCAAGAGTCGCCACCGACTTTTATTTTATCCAAAGGAAAGGGCATAAAAGAACAGGAAAGACCTTAAAAGATTTTTGGGTTCGGGGGGTAGGTTATGTAAAGGGAAGGTGTTAGCACCCTTTACATCCATGGTTATCCATGGGCTCTTAGTTACTTAGCTCACTTTAAAATGTTTTTGAGAAGTGTATTGTGTGTTTAGAAATTTTCTTAAGTACTTTATAATGATTCATGTACGGATATATATAAAGCCTTTGTTTTGAAAATTTCTTGAAAATGTGAAGTGTTTATGAAATGTTTTGAAAAGTGAGCAAGTACATAAGAGGAACCTACCCTAAGTTAAATCTTTTCTGTTCTTAAATATCCTTTAAATGGTAAGACTATCCCTATTATTAAGGAATAGGTAGTCATTACCTTGGATGTGTGAGGGACAAATGAAGGGACAACTGTGATTAGGCAACTGTAAGGTGTATTTAGCCATTCGAAGGGACTTATCATCTTTATTCGAAAGGGACAAGATCATTCACGAAGGCAACCATGGAGGGACTTGATCTTATAATTCTTTAAGGGACTAGATGATATGAGAGAAGGGACTTTGCTTTACACCTTACTTGACCTTTTTGTTTAGGCAACATGAGAGGTATCCTTAAGAATGTGAGATGGCGATCCAGGATCGACTTACGTGTGTGCGTGTACAAATTCAAATGTTTATCTTATAATTAGTGATCTAAGTTAATTTTAAAGCAAACATGTTATCACTCCCTATTTTACTAACCATAGCAATATATTTATAAATAAACAATAAGAGCTACAACTATTACATGGCTTTTACAGTTACATTATAATAAAAACAATTTAAATAATAATTATATAATAAAATGATAAGTATAAACAATAAAAAAGGTTAGTGATAATTATAAGAAGAAAAGGTTAGTAATAATATACAAAATATATATATAATTTAATTAAGTATTTTTAGATTTAAATAAGCAACTTTAAATAATTTTTGAGATGAAAATAAGATGATATGAATAATAATAATAATAATAAACCATATAATAATTATTTACAAAGAAAATATTATTAATTATTTTAATTAGATATTAGAAAAGTTTAATTAATTTTAATATTTAAAGATTAGGGTTAGGAATTTTAAAGAAAATAGAATTAGGGTTTATAATTTAAATTACAATATTAATTTAACTATTTACAAAATTAAATATATAATAATAATATATACATATTTTAATAAAAAAAACTAAGATTAAAATTTTTAGAAAATAAATTAGAGATCCCTTTTAGAAATATATGAAGTTAATATATATATATATATATATATATATATATATATATATATATATATATATATATATATATATATATATTACATATGATTATTTAAATATATTTTCTTATAAGAAATATAATTTATATTAAATATAAAACAAAACAATAAATAAAATAATGAGAAATTGAATGAAAAAACAAAACTTACCTGGGGTTGGGATTCGAACCCAAGCTCTAGCAATGGCACTTAGCTGTTTCTACATCAAACATTAAATCAAAATATCCAGAAACATTACAAACATCATCATGAACAATAATATACAATCAAATTTCATTTATATTGCTTGTATCATTGAAATCGAAAAATCAAATTTCAAGCTAAAGATGAAATCGGTTTATGCATTTTAATGAGTTTTGGATGATGTAATGCATTGGGATAGCATCAAGGATGATCAAGGAAGAGATTGCAACCTTCAAAACACTTTGATAAGGCCTGCAAAATAGAATCCGAATTATGAATTTTTTATGAAAATTTAAAGTATTGTTCTTACTCTTGGAAGCAGCCAAATTCCTCCCTTTGTGTTGTGATATCTTCATGTATATATAGTGAGTGTAATTAGATAAAAAAATCATATCCTACTTTGGACTTTTGGATCACTTGAGATTGAAAAAGATATGCTTTCAAATATTGAAAAAAAATTGATATCTTCTTACTATTTTTGGTTGATATGATCTTATATGATTTCAATCATCTCTAAATGGCCTTTAAGAATTTCTAGAACAAAGATCAAATCAAATATTGAGAAAAAAAATTGATATCTTCTTACTATTTCTGATTGATATGATCTATGATTTCAATCATCTCTAAATGGCCTTTAAGAATTTCTAGAACAAAGATCAAATCAAATATTGAGAAAAAAAATTGATATCTTCTTACTATTTTTGATTGATATTATCTTATATGATTTCAATCACTTCTAAATAATCATTAAGACCTTCTAGAACCAAAATCAAATCAAATATTCACACTTTTATATTTTATTTTGATTTAAAATGATTTTTAATGTAAAAAATCATAATAAATAAAATAAAATGAATAAAAATATGAATAAATAATTTTTAATTCGTGCATGATGTCATGGAAGTGTTTGGATCATAAAAAAGCAAGCCCATTTGGTGAATTATGGTTTTAAGACCCCATTTGCTTCATAAACCTCTCAAAACTTTCCCAACTTTGCAAGGACATAAGTCCCTCAATTTTAAGGCTATGAAGTTGTTATTGGACATTTTGGAAATCTTAAAGAGTCCTCTAACAAACCTATTTGGTCTCATATACATATCTTTTACCATTAACAAGTTATGCTCTTTGGAAGATGTTGACTTTTTGTTGACTTTTGAAATGACCTATAATGTCTTAGCTCATACCTTCCAAATGAAGCATTTTTGGGCTTGGCTTGTGAGACAAAAAGTTGTAGAGAATTCAATTTCCTTCAAAATGAGCTTTGGATGGAAAATTTTTGATGAAGCATATGAAAGTTATGGCTGGTCAAAGTTCAGTTGACTTTTCCTATGGAAACCCTAATTTAGAAACTCCTGATTCTTGATGATCTGAAATCTCCTTGATGAATCATGATCAACCCTTGATCAAATGATGAATTTTACTTCATATACTTGATGTTGGCAAAAAATCATGAAGTTTGACTTTGGTTTGACCACAGTTGACCTCAGTTTGACTTTTTAACTGCTTTGACTGATTTTAACCTATCTGATCATCTGACTGAGCAAACCTTTGGGAAAAGTATTGAAACTTGTCATGGGGATTCTTAAACACATATAAGATGTTATGAATCTCACTTGAAGTCTTGGAAGTCCATTTAGCCTGATTAAAGTCGAAACCCTAGTTTAGGATGCATTGCTTAGGAGGATGCATTGTCTGAGGGAAATGTCAAATCTTCTGACTGATTGTGAACTTTGTGAACCTTGTGAACATCATGAGATGTCTTGTGAACCTTGTGAACCTCTTAGTACACAAAGTCTTGTCTTGTGAGGGCAAATTTTGGGGTGCAACAGAATGGAGCTTGCTTTGGTAATTAAAATTAGGTTTGGTAATTGCAAATTTGGTGGGAAATGGAAAAGAGTGGTGATTAGTGAGGGTTTATGGTAGGAAATGATCAAAGTGATGTAGAGAAATCAGAGACCAATGGATCTAGAATTCTCCAATTATATCAATGATCTAATGGTGCTAAATTTGAATAAAATATTCAAATTTCGCACTGGTTAACCGGTTAACGCATTTGGTTAACCGGTTAACCAAGCTAAAATTTGAATATTTTGTTCAAATGTGACTGCTTAGTTGTTGTGGTCCGATTCTTTTTGTACGTCGAAGAAGACATGGAAATAAACACATGAACCTTGGAATTCCTAGAATGAATAATTAACTTGGAAAATCATTGATCAGATAAATTTGAATTAATTGCGGATCAACTTCGACTTTTATCTGTGAAATCTTACTCGAGCTGCAGGACTACTATTTTTGGCATTTTCACATGGTTCCTCTTCCTGGAAAAAAAAGTTAGTGAAAGAAAACAAAATATTTTTGGATTTTAATTAATGGTTAGTAAGCATAAGCAAATAAAGCAATTAAAGGTAACGGTGATCCCCTGTGAGATATAAATCTAACCCGAGAATAACCGAGCAACCAGTGCGATCTTGTTTGTATGCAAGATGTAGATGAAAATGCGAAGAAAACTTAGGGCAAAAATTAGGGTGTTACAGATGCCCCTATTTAAGTATCTTCAATCTGAAGATATGAAGATTGACATAAAGGACTATTCCCAGCGTCTCTCCCTCTATTTTTTGACCTTTTTCCTTCTTTCTTTTTTATTTCTTTTTCCTTATTTCTTATTTCTTTTATTTTTCATTAAAAATAATTATTTAATTCAATTAAGTTTTTTAACCAACAAGAAAAATAGGTAACCTAATAATGTTTTTTCATAAAAATCATAAAATGCCAAGAATATTTTTTTCACATAATTAAATCAAATTAGATTTATTTTTATCAAATTAATTCTTTTTAATCAAACATTTATCTTTTTAATAAAAAATCAATTAATCGATATCCGAAACTTTTATTTCCCTCATATTTTTCTGCTCGATTTTATTTCTTAGGATAATTGTATAGGTTACGCAAAAACTTGTAATAAGTAGATTTATTTTTCTCGCCCGGTTTTCTTTCTTAAATAATGTAACTGCTAAAGCCTTGTAATAGTTTAGGTTTATTTTCCGCACTTTACATTTTCAGTTAGGTTTTTATTTATGTATCTCTACCAAAGTCATGTAATAGTTTAAATTAGGGTTTATTTTCCGCATTATAAATTGTTAGATGTATGCTTAATAGGATTGTATGGTAAGACTAAAATCAACTGTTAGCAAACCCTAATTTCCAAGACTAAAATAATTGAATTAAATACACTTGCACACTCACACCTCTAGGGCAACCTCTCTTTGTTGCCTTATGAAATATGGCCAAGTCCCTCAAACGTAGGGGTATCTTAACTTGTTGCCTAAAAAATATAAATCATCATAGTTGCCTTTCGAATAAAAGATCATAGTCCCTCGATGACCCTTCGAGTTGCCTACGAAAAGATGATCTCGTCCCTCGATGGCCCTACGAAAAAAAGATCATAGTCCCTTGATGACCCTTCGAGTTGCCTACGAAAAGATGATCTTTTCCCTCAATGACCCTACGAAAAAATGATGATAGTCCCTTCGAGTTGCTAAGATACCTTTACAAGGTTACCTTATATGACCATACGATGACCCTACGTCCGTCCCTTACATCCAAAGATAAGACTACTTACTAACTAATAGTAAGGACAATCCTATATCTAAGAAAAAAATGAGAATAACATGAATGACCTTGAGTAGGTAGGATCCCTTAACTGCTTGCTCACAATTTCAAAACAAACACTCTTTACACCTCACACTTTCAAAACATATTTCAAAAAACCACTTTGTATACATTCATATGAGAATCATTACAAAGTTGGGCATTTTCAAAACACACCACCACTAATTTTCATTAAAAAAAAGTGAGCTAATAACTTAAGAGCCCGTGGATAACCATGGATACAAAGGATGCTAACACCTTCCCTTTGTATAACCTACCCCCCGAACTCAAAATCTAAACCAAGGTCTTTCCTGTTCTTTTCCACCTTTCCTAATTGGATAAAAGAAAAGTCGGTGACGACTCTTACTATCTGCAACATTGTTTTTTTTTGAAATAAAAAATGACGAAGTCAGTTCTCCCACCGTATTACAGAACGGACGACTCTATTGAGGACTTTAAACTCTTAAAAAGAGGGGTTACCTTAGAGTTAGATCACTTTACTTGTTTGAATTATATATTTTATTTTTAAAGGGTACTTTTTGGGGCTACTGTGAGAAAGATCCTAACCCGGATCTAGTGTACCTTAGGTAAGTGGCAATAGACCAAGGAAACTGTACGGCGTATACCACTATGGTTGATTTGGTAGCTACAATTAGTGTGACATTTTGGTTGATACTGATGTTCTTCAAGTCAGTTGAGGATAATATCAGGCTGCCATATGGTGTCATTTACACTAACTTCCCTTTAGAACCTTAATTGACCCATCTTGGCCGGTAGAAAGAAGTGAGATAACGACTTTGGTGCAGTCTAAAGTTGGTTGATACTCGATGCTACGCTCATTAAGATTCTAATCTTGGGATGTTTTGGTTGGCAAGACAGTTGCCATACTGAACTACAACCTTTGAGAAGAATCAGTGATATTGAGATTCCTTAGAACCCGGTTACTATTGCTAGGACAGGTTGAACCAACTAACTTCAATGGGGAGGGTACTTATCTATGAACTTCATGCAAGCCTTAAACCTAAGGCTCTTGTGTGACTTGTTTGTGTTTTCCATTTGCTTGCTTTAAACATAAACATAACATCATAACATCATGACATCATAACATAGCATTTTCACTAACCATTTCAAGGACCAAAGGATTTATCTTTCTTCTTTGTTGCAGGTTATGACTTTCGCTCGCAGAAACACTATCTAAATCAATTTTGTAAGGATACCTTCCAAGCTTAAGGAATTAGTCTCAAAAGTTCCTGATAACTCTTAATTCACCGAAAGGCATGGTTGTTTACTTGGTTTAGTTACCTCGGGGTTTAATGAAGACATGATGAGTGTTTTGTTCCAATTATTTGACCCTAAACATCACTGTTTCACATTTCCCGATTATCAATTGGCGCACACAATGGAATAATTCTCTAAACTACTTGGTGTACCAATTATTGATCAAAAACCTTTCACAGGTCTAGAGAATGAGCCTAAACCTGAAATTATTGCAGCAGCTTTGCATCTAAAAAAGTCAGATATTGTATATAATTGGGAAACAAGAAGTGGAGTTAAAGGTTTTCTTGCTAAAATCTTGATAGAGAAAGCTCAATTGTTTTTAGATGCTATGAGTTACTACGCTTTTGAGGAGATCTTGGCCCTGTTGATTTATGGTTTGGTGTTGTTTCCTAATTCAGACAAATTCATAGATGTGCATGCAATTAAAATATTTCTGACTCATAATCATGTGCCTACTTTGCTTGGATATATTTTACACTCTCTTCACACTCGTACTACAAAGGCGCGAGGGACTCTAATGTGTTGCATACCTCTACTATAAAGGTGGTTTATTTTGCACCTTCCTCGATCTGTGATGAAGAATGAACATTGTTTGAGGTGGTATAGAAGGATAATGTCACTCTCTCATTCAAATATCCTTTGGTGTTCACGATCTATGGGAAAAATCACTATCATTAACCTCTGTGGAGAGTTCCCTAATATGCCACTCCTTGGCATAAGGGGAGGCATTACTTATAATCCTTCTTTAGCACTACGTCAATTTGGTTATACTCTGAGTGACGGTCCTCATGATATGATTATTCAAGGTATTGTGTTCGATTATGACAATGATCCTCAAGGCTATCGTCAGGTTTATACATGCTTGGGGCATGGTGAATAAGATTAATAACAACACTCTGGAACCAAAATACTTCATCCCAATGGAGTCTTACCTCAGATGGGTGCGGTCTCGTGCTCAAACTTTTATGATGCCATATCATGTTGTTCTACCGGTGATCGTTGAGCCTATTGTTGAAGGAGATATTCCTTACACCATTCTTCAACCAGACATGCATACTGACATGGAAGAGCTACATAAATCTTGGATCCAACTGAAGGAGGAAAATGATACCTTTTAGGATCAGTTCTATGCTAGAAAAGAGAAAGTGTTGGAGCTAACAAGTCAACTTCACGAAGAGAGGAACCTCAATACATATCTCAACATAAAGAGGAAACGTCCATGGGAGACTTGAGTCTCAAATGTTTTTATTTTTTCTTTGTAACTTTTCTTAAGCCCAAGGGGCAGTTATATTTTGAACTTACTAATAAAAGTTTTGTTTATGTTTTTCTTTAAAAAAATTTAAATCCTAAGAGGTCCTTGAAAACCTTATATGCATTTACATGCCATCCATTGCATAATAGGTTTCCATGACAGGACCCTTATCATCTCGCTTTTTATTTCATTTGAAATGGATCTCGAACATATTGTCAAAGACCTCCAAACCCAAAATGATCAATTTCAAGAAGTGATCCTAAATTTTTCCAAGGGTCAAGAAGAGTTGAAAGCCCTCCTCACTAAGGACATGAAAAAGAAGAATCCTGAAGACAACAAGGATGATCAGTTGGAACAACTGTAAGCTAAGATGGAAGAGATGAGAATCCAGATGAATGGGCAAGTGACTCTTATCCAAAACTTAGCTTAGGGGCAAGAAGAGCTGAGAGTCTTCGTCAATAAACTTCAATACAATGGAGTCGAGAATCTAATCATCAGTCAACCTCCAGTGAAACAAGTTGACTTGGTTGAAAAGAAGAAGAGGATAAGAGAAGGAAAGAGATAGGTTACTATTGATAGTCTTTCAATTAAAGAAAGAAGGTCTTATAGGGTTAATCCATCTCAACACAAGGAACATAAAAGACAGTTTATCAAAACCAACACGCCAATGTCACAAAATTTGCAGTGCTTGTTGGAGATGAATCTGGTTGCGTTAAGAGACCCTCCTCAGAATCCCAATACTTCCTCTCCTCGCTATAACCCCAATGCAAGGTGTGCATATCATTCCAATAGTCAGGGACATGACTCTAATAACTGTTGGGAATTGAAGAATAATATTCAAGACCTAATTGATGAAGGAGTCCTCGAGGTTACGCCAGAAGACCAGATTGAGTTCGTCTATCGTCCATCAAACATCGAAACTGCCAGACATCCGGAGTGATAAGTTTAGAGGAGGAAGATTTGAGAATATTTGAGTTTTCATTTGTAATTTCTTTTGTTGGCTTAAACACTTACTATTATGTCAAACTTTTGTTTTCACGATAATGCATTGCATATGTTTATTTTGAATTAATCCATTCATTTCACTATATTTAAATTATGCTTATTACTTCTCTTTTGTGATATTTAACTCTTGTTAAAGCTGTAAGCCTTTAGAGGGAGGATGATGAAGACGATACCATAATTTCATATAGTATGCTTTTGAACAGACTATGCTTACGATGTGTAGGTATTGTTTTGATTCCTAAACAATGGAGATATAAGGAAGTTAATCCCTAGTCAACCCTTTTGAGCATGTGAAGTAGGAGTTTTCATTCTCACGCAAATTAAAACCATTAATCATAACCTGGGGCAGGGTAGTTCCTCAGTTAACTCAATTATGTCAGTTGACCCTAAACCCTAAACCCTAAACCCTAAAAGGAAGGGATAACAAATTCAAAAGAAAAAGAGGTCACTACAAATCCTCCACACAAAAAAAACTGTTTTTTTTCAAATAAACTTCTGGTTTCTGAACCATCGCAAATGTCAGTGTTACAATTCCAAACTCCTTTAGAGCCTAAATGCATAAGTTAACCGAACATAGGACTAAAGAACATCATGAAGGATGGGTTGGGTACAAATAAAATTAGAGCCTTTATCCTTTGTTTCTTAAACCGTGAACCAGACCATGTTACAACCCTTTAAAATTCCTAACTGAAGCATGGTTGTACTGCTACAAAAAGGTATCCTGACTCCTTTAGGGCTTATTATAAATCCTGAGTTAATATCACAATTTTTACAAACAGTGTTTTGCTAAAATAATTCTTCTTGAAAACTTCAAGACAAACATAAGCGTTTCATTTTTAATATCATTGTTTGCATATAACTAAGTGTTTGACAGCAGAGAAGGTTACATGAAAAACATTCATTAAACCAAAGTCCTCATGACAGACAAAGTTACTTCATGGGCCTGACTCAGTTGGATCAAAGCCAATGTATACAAGGGGCACGACCACTATCTTCCAATCAATGGGGCATGACATGTTATTGTCCAATTCATTTGGGGCAGTCATGTCAAGATTCAACGATGCTTAATAGCCAGGGGCAGATCTCCTCATCTGAATTGCCATAAGTAACATTACCGAGTTCACGATGTCAGGGGCATGTTATTATGGGGCATCCCGTTTATTTCTCTTAAGGCAACTCCTTTCAAATACTTCCATTCTGGGAAAAATCATCCTCAACTAAGAGCAACACTCTTTTTTCAAATCTAATCAGATCAAATTCAATGGTAAGCTCCTTGACTATTACCCAGGGCGTACACGATCCACCGTAGTTTGAAAACACATTCCTCTCATTACATTGCCTTGATACTGGGTTTCAGCAAAAGCCATTATGGAAATTAATTGTTTTTGCCAATAGTATAAGATGGTGTCAGTATCATGTCTTTAGATTCAGTCATGATAATTCCTAGAAAATTACTCGAGGAAGTCGAGAATATCAGAAGTTCTGAATCCCTTGGTTATTTTGAATGAATGTATGCTTTTGAATATGATTGATGTTTACCAAAAAATACATACATATAAAATTACAATAATAGCATTTACTAAGGATTCTTGGAGGCTGGAATCCCCAACAGAGCTCATGTCCAACAGATCTCCATAGACTCATCCCCACAGAGTAATCTCTACAAAGTTGTTCCAGCAATTCATTTTAGCAGTCTCTTCCTCAACAGAGATTGTATTTCAAACACTACAAAGCCCCGGAAAGATTCTCTTCTCCAATAGAATTCAATTAAGCCTGTTATCCCCCAGAAGGGTTGACACCTGGTCAGATAATACATTGGAGGAATGTCCATCTCTTTTATCCTCAGTCAGGGTATTTAGAAACTTAATCCTTCAATAAAAAGCATGACGAACGATCGAATCTCCTCGACTGAGATTTGGATTAATGTCTTCATCATCCCTAGTAATGAACAAGGATTTATTTTTCTCAGCTAGCAGTTGTTAGAGGAAGCTACTAATGTGCTTCAACTACATAATGTGTCCATACATCATCTACATCATATCATGACATACGCATCCACAACGCATACAACATTCTCATTTATGTTAAGAACATCATCTTGCAATACATTATTACATCAAGTGACCTCGCATAAAACTAACTTTGCTTTTTCAGGATAGTTCGCGATCAGATGAACATTGCCATCTCCTAGAGACAGTTTAGAGACGATCACAACAAAGATCTAGTTCTGATACTTAGTTCAAGATGTTTTCCAGAGATAGTTCAGAGACGATCAAGACAAATATCTAGTTCTGATACTTAGTTCAGGATATTTTCCAGCGACAATTGAGAGACGATCAAGACAAATATCTAGTTCTGATACTTAGTTCAAGATATTTTCTAGAGACAGTTTAGAGACGATCAAGACAAAGATCTAGTTCTGATCATTAGTTCAGGATTTTTTCCATAGACAGTTCAGAGACGATTAAGACAAATATCTAGTTTTGATACTTAGTTCAGGATATTTTCCCGAGACAGTTCAGAGAGGATCAAGACAAAGATCTAGTTCTGATACTTAGTTCAGGATATTTTCCAGAGACAGTTCAGAGATGATCAAGATAAAGATCCAGTTCTGATACTTAGTTCAGGATATTTTCTAGAGACAGTTCAGAGACGATCAAGATAAAAATCTAGTCCTGATACTTATTCTAGAACAACATTCGGATATAGTCAACCGTAGACACATTCTGATACTTTGGATGGCATCTATAAGTCCATCTCCAAATACTACGAATGTAATCTTTAAGCTCATTCAAGCAATACAACACAATGTTACTTTGGGCACCGGCGAGTGCAAATTGTTTGGCTTTAAGTGTTCAATCCTCTTCCACCTTCAAGTCACGAATGGCGTGCATGTCAGTCTAACCCCTCAGGTTTCAGAAAATTGAATAGGGGCAGCTGTTGTACCCCAAAATTTTCCCCCGTATCTTCAAGATAATATGTCTCAAGAGGTCTCCCAATGTTCATAAGATTCTCAATTGCTCAAAGGAATTCAAGGTTTCATCAGACAAAACGTCCTCCTAAGCAATAGATTTCAAATTAGGGTTTTGTGTTTCCCAAGGTAAATTGGACTTTTAAAACCTCAAGTGGAATTCATGATATCACATATACTTTAGAGGATCCTCATGTCAAGTTTCAAGACTTTCCCTACAAGTTTGGTCAGTCAGATGCTCAGATGGTCAATAATCAGTTAACTTGGGTAAAAAGTAAACTGTGGTCAACATACAGTCAAACTTCAATATTTTCGGTCAACATTAAGATTATGAAGTAAGATTCATCATTTAATCAAGGGTTGATCGTAATTCATCAAGAAAATCTCAAATTCATCACAAGGCAAAAGTTGCTAAATTAGGGTTTCTTAAGGAGAAAGTCAACTATACTTTGACCAACTCTAACTTTCACATACTTCATCAGAAATTTCCCATCCAAAGCTCATTGTGAATTAAATTCAATTTCCTACAACTTTTGTAACTCACAAGCCAAGGCTAGAAATGCTTCATTTGAGAGATATGGGTCAAAACATTACAGGTCCTCTAAAAAGTCAACAAAACGTTAACTTTTTCAAAAGCTCATAACTTGAACGTGGAAGATCAAATGGACATGAGACCAAAAGGAGTGATTAAAGGACACTTTAAGATTTCTAAAAAGTCCAAGAGCACATTCATATGATAAAAATTGAGGAAGTTGTGCATTATTAAAGTTGAGCAAATTTGAGGAGGTGTATAAGGCAAACAATGATCAAACTTGAGTTTTTGCCAAATGAGCCTATCTTTTTACAATCCAAACTTAATATTAAGATGATCCACGACCAATAAGTCATATATTTTTATTTTCTTTGTTTATTTTATATTTAATTGGATTTAATTCATTTAAATTCAATTTTAATTAAAATAAATATTGAAAAATCAAATATTTGATCTTTGGTTTAATTTAGGATCAGATATTGAGATTTATTTACATAATATTTGATCCAAAATTCGTGCAAAATAAGAGGAGAAATATATGATGGCCAAATATGATAAAAATAGAAAGTTTTCAAATCAAATTTCAATCAAATCCTATCATCCCAAAATAAATTGAACCCAAGCCCACAAGTTGACTTAAATCCTTCCTCTATAAATATATAACACCTTCAGATAGCAAAGACACAAATTTTTTGATCAAAGAGAGCACACAAAACTTTAAAAAAAAATTCAAGAATAAGTAGGATTCAGTTTTAGGGTTGCAGTCATTCTCAATGAGATTTGAAGGTCCAAACACGTTCCTGAGGTTCCTCTGAAGGTGTCTCAATCATCAGGTTGCTCCAAAGACTCTTACAATACCATAGCCGGATTTATCTTTTTGGTTTATTTTTCAATTTTTCGATTTCATACTTTTACACGTGATACATCTAATTTGTTTGCATATTTATGTTTCTTATGATGTTTGCAAGCTATATGGGTCATCCAATTGGAGTTTAGGTGCAAAAATCGTGAATTTCCATTATTAGGGTTCAAGGTCGTGAGTTTGGGGAACCATAGCTAGAAGCAATTTCAGACCAAATTGAATGGACCAATGAACTCAAAGGACTATTCCCAACGTCCCTCCTCTATTTTTTGACCTCTTTTCTTCTTTCTTTTTTATTTGTTTTTCCTTTTTTTTCTTTCATTTTTCATTAAAATTAATTATTTAATTCAATTAATTTTTTTAACCAACAAAAAAAAGGTAACCCAATAATGTTTTTTCATAAAAATTATAAAATGCAAAAAATATTTTTTTCACATAATTAATCAAATTAGATTTATTTTTATCAAATTAATTCTTTTTAATCAAACATTTATCTTTTTAATAAAAATTCAATTAATCGATAACCGAAACTTTTATTTCCTTCATATTTTTTTGCTCGATTTTATTTCTTAGGATAATTGTATAGGTTACACGAAAACTTGTAATAAGTAGATTTATTTTTCTCGCCCGAT
Organism: Lathyrus aphaca; assembly: GCA_963966055.1. Lineage (NCBI taxonomy): Eukaryota > Viridiplantae > Streptophyta > Magnoliopsida > Fabales > Fabaceae > Lathyrus > Lathyrus aphaca. The sequence goes on along the minus strand of OZ014524.1, from coordinate 114,648,295 downwards.
TTTCTTTCTTAAATAATGTAACTACTAAAGCCTTGTAATAACTAAGGTTTATTTTCCGCACTTTACATTTTCAGTTAGGTTTTTATTTATGTATCTCTCCCAAAGCCATGTAATAGTTTAAATTAGGGTTTATTTTCCGCATTATAAACTGTTAGGTGTATGGTGAATAGGATTGTATGGTAAGACTAAAATCAACCGTTAGCAAACCCTAATTTCCAAGACTATAATAATTGAATTAAATACACGTGCACACTCACACCTCTAGGGTAACCTCTCTTTGTTACCTTATGAAATATGGTCAAGTCCCTCGAATGTAGGGGTATCTTAACTTGTTGCCTAAAAAATATAAATCATCATAGTTGCTTTTCGAATAAAAGATCATAGTCCATCGATGACCCTACGAGTTGCCTACGATAAGGTGATCCCGTCCCTCGATGACCTTACGAAAAAAAGATCATAGTCCCTTGATGACCCTTCGAGTTGCCTACGAAAAATGATCTCGTCCCTCGACGACCCTGCAAAAAAATGATGATATTCCCTTCGAGTTGTTAAGATACCTTTACAAGGTTGCCTTCTATGACCATACGATGACCCTACATCTGTCTCTTACATGCAAAGATAAGACTACTTACTAACTAATAGTAAGGATAATCCTATCTCTAAGGAAAAAAGAGAATAACATGAATGACCTTGAGTAGGTAGGATCCCTTAAATGCTGGCTCACAACTTCAAAACAAACACTCTTTACACCTCACACTTTCAAAACATCTTTCAAAAAACCACTTTGTATACATTCATACGAGAATCATTACAAAGTTGAGCATTTTCTAAACACACCACCACTATTTTTCAAACAAAAACAAAGTGAGCTAAGTAGTTAAGAGCTCATGGATAACCATGGATACAAAGGGTGCTAACACCTTCCCTTTGTATAACCTACCCCCGAACTCAAAATCTAAACCAATGTCTTTCCTGTTCTTTTCCACCTTTTTTAATTGGATAAAAGAAAAGTCGGTGGTGACTCTTGCTATCTGCAACATTGTTTTTGTGAAAACAAAAACGACAAAGTCAGTTCTCTCACCGTATTACAACTGTTATGTCTTTTCTTAACCATTTTTCCTCTAAAGCATCGTGTTTTGAAGGTTGTAGACTATTATGTCTTTTCTCAACCATTTTGTCCCTACAAGTCTCATGTTTGGGAGGCTTTGCTTTGGAGGATGTGGACCGTCATGAGTATTCTAGTCCAAGACAATATAAAATCAATAAATTAGACCCATTCACTTATGACCACGCCATATGCACATAGATGACCGAAATTAGGTTCAAAGATATCAAACATGTGTTTGACTCTAGAACGAACTCGTCATGTCTTGTTATATTATCGACGAGTCACATACCACATTCTCTAATGAAGCAGAGTCATGTGAGTCAAGGTTTAAAATATAGCATAATAATTATGTATATTTTTAGGTCATAAATGACAATCTATATCTATTTTAAAAGACTATGGATGATCATATGATTATCTGTAATGTCTGATCATATTTATTATCCATAGCACATGTTCAAATTATTTATCTTGTATGTTAAATCAAATCGACTTATAAATATATATAGTATTAAAAAAAATTATAAATACGTGAATGAATAATTATTATTATTAAATATATTAAATATCAAAGTTGTCTTTGATGACATGCAAAACGACCTATAATACATGATCTTATTATCTTTTTATAATTAAACTATGACAAAAAGAACCTTCAAATATTCATTTCATAGCTAATTTAATGTTAAATAGAACCCTTTAAAAAAATTCAGGACTTAACTAAAGTATAAATAACTTTGATATAAACTATAAGAAAAATTATATAGCAAATAAAATCTAAATTAAAAAACTTTGATTATGATGTTTCTTATTGAAAGCTGATGATTTATCTTTAAGATATTGTGTATTTGTTTTCTTTGGTGTCGGTTGGATTTGTACTCTGTCTTTTTCTTTTATAGTCATTGCAGGCTTTGTGGGAAGATTGTTTTTACGTTAACATAATACCACGCTTTTTTACCTGGTAGCGGACCACGACCGAAACCCCTTTTTTATGGCAGAATTATTTGCAATTTGCAAATGCTTCCATACCACGCTTTTCTCATCGCAGTGTAAACCAAAAATGTCGACTTCCATTGCTTAATAATTAAAAAACGTAAATACTCAACTTTTGTAGATAGCCATACATTATTTTGGGTCGAATCTATATATGGCGCTGAATTGAAGGGTGATGGTCCCACATACTTTTCTCAAATTTCATTAATGGAGTAGAAGACGGTAGACATGCAAGTGGCGAATATTCTATTTACTTGGACACAATCCCCTATTAAAATATTTGGACACAAAATTATAAAAAATTATAAATGTTAAATCTTTTGTAATTTAGAAAATGTGTTTATTTATACTATGTTTTTAAAAATATTAAAATGAATCACATATTTACATTAAATATATTAAATAATATTTTATAGAATAAAAAATTATTTATTTTTGTATATTAAAATAATATTTAAAAAATGGCTTAAATATAATTTTTGACACAAAATTCCCCAACATAACATAATATAAACCCAAAATCCTTTGTTAAACTGGAATAAATTTCTTCTTCTTATTTTATGAGAGTAGGAATTTATGAGGTAGGGATGATAAGTGAAAGACTCAAAGTGGAATAGATTTCTTCTTCTTATTTTATGAGAGTAACAATGATAATTGAAAGAATTTGAGAAAAGTAGTATTGTTAATCCTTTTTGTCATCGCTACATGCAATTGTTCCCTTGAATAAACCAATCCATTTAATCGAACTAACCATTATTATGAAATTAAGCAATTAAACCAAAAAAAAGTTATTCAAAAGAACAGAGATGGGATCCACGCTAATACGGATCATCAATCTTAAAGGCTAATTTTCATTTACATTTCATAACAATAACAATAGTTATTATTAGTACATGGTAGGCGCACCGCAGATACAAAAATCTATTAAAGCCTCATTTTCATTTTCATGAAGACGTTATTAGGTTGAAGACGAAGGAATAACCTCGCGCAGGAGATTCTGCGCGCGTGAGAGCTGCTCCATCAGAGAAACAATCTGATCGTGATACTCACGCGCTTGATAGACCGCTTCTGCTTCCACCTCTCCGAGCTGCGAGCAGAGTCTCTCCTCGGCTTCCTCCGCCACGTGCAGCCTCTCCCACGTGATCTGTAACTGCCGTCTCATTTCCTCTTCTCTCTCCTTGCTTTCCTTTAATTCCTTTTCGAGCATTTCGTTTCTCTTTTTCAGCTCTGAATCTGACTCCGGCACCGCATTTTTAATCTGCTTTCTCCCGCCGGTCACTGCCATCATAGAGGAGACGAAAATACTCATGAATTTTGGAAGGAAATTAAATTCTAGATTTGGAGAGAATAGAGATGCGGTGGGACGAAAAAGCTTTGTGATTTTGGGTTTGAGAAATTAGAGTGTGGTGTTGCGAACTTGATGTTAGGTATATAAATATTGTGAATAGATCGTAATTGAGTGTGTCCAGATTCAATGAACCTTGTTTTCACTTTTACAGTTTAACCCATTCAACGTTGCTGATGCAGTTGCTTTGCTGGCCTAATTAGTTTGTTTTTAAATGTTAAGTATATAACATTCTTAATGTGGAATTTATACCTCACAAAACAAAGTGTATTTGGGTTATATTTTAACCATATACATTTTGATTTTTTGTTATAGAAAATTTTATTTTGTTTTAAACAAATTTTATAGAAATAGTAAAATATGGTGATTTAGATTAGAAGATAATTTTTTATCTAAAATATGTTGGCACGCGAATTATTAAATTGTAGCTACCATACTTTAAAAAAAAAAAATAGTATTAACTTTTTAAATATGATTTTTATTTATATTTTATGCCAGATGAATTATTTACTCACATTTTTGTCTTTTTTCCATATAAGACTTATGTATTAAGCAAGCACAAGTAACTTATTGAAGAAAAATATAATTTAAGTGTTTTTAACTAGCTTTTAAATTAGATTTAATCAAATGATTATAAGTATAAATTTTATTTTCATTATTTTATTTATTTTAACTACAATTAATTATTTTTATTTTATAATATTAATTTATAATATATTATATAAAATTTATTATTTATTAGTATTTAGTAATCTTAATAAAAAAATATAATTTATAATTTAGATATCCAAAAATCGATCCAAATTAAACAATATGAAATTAGATCTAGATTTTTTGAATTAATCATCCAAAATCAAATCGAAACACATAAATTTATCTTTAAATCGAACTTTTTTTACTTCAAAACATATTCAAATCATATCGCAAATACAAACAGAAAAATAAGATACCTTTTAACCTATTCTTCAATGATACTTTGCGTTAAAATAATATTTAAAACTAAAAATATATTAATAATAAATATTTCTTTATCATTTTTGTTTCAATATATGATATGAATTATTATTTTTTTAAATTAAGAGGATTTCTTAATACACCCCCTGAGTTACTTAGTCACCGCGCGAAATTATTTTTTTATCCCCTGTTTCCGGATGTGCACATCCGGACGCACCACTTTTTACAAAAACATTGATTTGTTCTAGATGTGCATATCAGGAAGACTCAGGATGTGCACCTCTGGAAGTATTTTTTATAACAATTAGTGTCAGAGCTCCTCCCCTTCACTTTTCACATTTCATCTCTCCCAAACTCTCAATTTCTCATTTCCTCAAATCTCGACTTTTTTCACTCGAGTTCGGTGTATAACAACTTCTACAACAACCAATACACTCCACAACCTCCATATCTCAGTTTAATCGGTAAGTTTTTTCATTTTAGAGTTTCGGAGTTATTTACGAGTAATCGATTTATAGTAGACATCTAGGTGTAGAAATTGTTAGGTAGTATGAAAAACATAGTTTAGAGACAATGTAAGTGAAATATGTTGCTTGAAACAGACGATCAGGGCATTAAAAGGCCCTTCTCTATGGTACAACAACCATGGATGCGTTTTTCAAACTGAAAATACGTATCGGATGTGCAGATTCAGAAGTTTCCAACGTTGGTTTCTTCCTGATGTGCACATTCGGGCAAAACACAACGTTAAAAATTTTGAGTACTTCCAGAATTGCACATCCGGAAGTAACTTGATTTTTTTTTATAAACTTCTAATTTATTTATTATGCTTTGCAGATTATATGACTGAAAGAGAGGATCGTATGATACATGGTCGTCCAGCTCACCATGCATCTGTCAAACGTGAGAAGACACATGTTAGAGATGAAGGTTCCGACATAGAGGATGTCCCAACAGCCCCTACAGCTGAGGGACATCCTGCACCTCCACCTTCCACATCACATGCCACTCCCACCACAGCTGAGGGACATCCTACACCTCCACCTTCCACATCTGATGCCACTCCCACCACAACCGTCACTTCTTCATCTCGAAGGTGTCAGGTTACTATTATTTCTTCATCTAGGACCCCGCCCGTGCAGGCGTCGTCGGGAGACTCATGTTCCTACACTGGCTCATATTCCTACACTTGCTCTTGTTCCTACACATGTTATTGTTCCATCATCCACACCTTATGAGGTTGTTCGTGATGCACCCACTGAGGCAACTAGTCTTGGTCCTGAGGGTGATGACGACTTTGATGAGCTGGATGGTTACCCTGGGGGACCGTCTGATATGTCCCTGTCGCACCTCGAAAAATACGATTCTAAAATAAACAACAGAGTCGCCACCTAATTCTATTTATTCTAACTAAAGAAAAGGGAGATATAGACACAACCTAAATCAGATAAGAAATGGTCAACGAAACCACTATTCTAAGTTCGAGAGTCAGTTACGCAAAGGGAAGGTGTTAGGCACCCCTCACGTCCGTTGTACTCAACGGGAACCTCTTAGTCTAGTTTGCGCTTAAAATGTTAACTTGTTATTATTGTCTTCTTTTAATGATTAAGATTGCTTTTAAGGAAATTTTTTAGTTATTATTGGTTATGGGAAAATGTTAAGTTTTTTATTATTGTGCTCGCGAAGGATTAAAAATCCCTGTGCCTACGTATTCCCTTGTGCAATGGGAAAGTCAGAGCTTCGTAGTTCGTGCTACTACGATTTGTGACTTTTATTGAATGACTGTTTGAAAATAATTTCTACCGCTAAGCGTTGGCTTATTTGCGAGATAGAAAGATTTAAACAGCGTTCGTTTTGAGAAAAGATGTTTGATCTTTGTTAAGGGTGTTTTAAAACGAGAGGGCGAATGAACCACGCGTGGGGCTAGCCATGTTGCGGTTGCATTCAAGAACGTGCGGAGTGCGAGACTCCGGAGTTCAGTTACTCGCTAATTAATTATAAAAATGATTTAAATTTGTTGGTATACGAATGGTGATTGAACCAACGCGTGAGGCTAGCCCATTTGCGGTTCAATCCAGAACGTGCGGAATGCTAGACTCCGGAGTTCCTTTTTTTCGTAAATTAATTAAAATGAATTGAATTGTTTTTATACGAACGGTGATTGAACCAACGCGTGAGGCTAGCCCATTTGCGGTTCAATCCAGAACGTGCGGAATGCTAGACTCCAGAGTTCCTTTTTTCCGTAAATTAATTAAAATGAATTGAATTGTTTTTATACGAACGGTGATTGAACCAACGCGTGAGGCTAGCCCATTTGCGGTTAAATCCAGAACGTGCGAAATTCTAGACTCCGGAGTTCCTTTTTCCGTAAATTAATTAAAATAAATGTAGTGCAGATGGCGGTCAGAAATGACCGACTTACGTGTGTGCGAAATGAGTTTATGAAACTCCTCACTTGGTGTTGGACCAAGATATTTTATTTTTTTAAAAAACGATTATTACTAGTGATAATCATTGTTTTTTCGTTTTGACAACTTATGGTCGCAATGCAAGGATATCATTCGAGTCCGTACAATGCGTATATCAACATCATATGATGAAACATTCAAATAAGGACAACGATTATCGAACATAATACCAATATCATCACATAGCGAAACCGAACCAAATGGTGTATAATTAATTAACTAAAAAAATGATCTTTAATAGAATTAATTAATTAATTGATTAATAAAATAAATAATTAACACATTGTTATTTATTAAAAAGTTTAACAAAACAAATGAAAAAAAAAATGCATCAATAAAATGATATTAATAAAAAAATGAGATAAATAGAACTAACATAAATTAAGAGACAACAATATAAACATGTTGGAACAAAAAGGGAGTATGAAGGCCCCAACAGGGGGAGGCCCGTGGACTGGGGGAGTGGGTCGGAGGTACGTGCGGGCCGGGTCGGGTCAAAACTAGGGTCCGCGGGTTAAAACTGACCCGGTTCGGATATTTGGTGGGGGCACATGGAGGTTCTAATGCAAGCAAAAGGTCAATTACTAATAGGGTGGCATCATTGGATGCTGCCAACTGTAATGAGAGGTGACAGATGTTGGGCGGTGGATCAAACATTGAACACTGGGAAGTCAGTCACACACAGGGGAAGGATTAACTCATGAAGGTTTTCTTCCAAAAAACAAACGAATCTCTCAATTCACTCTTCCGTCCCCTCACATCTCTCTCCCTGCGAAAACAAAAACCCTTCTATCGAGACCCTCACTCCTTGTCGGAGAAGACGAAGTTGCGGTGGAGACCGCTGTCTTCTCCAGAAACAACGCCTCAAAACAAACCAAACCCTAAACAACCTCTTCTATTCTTCAAACTCCCCATGAATCCGCAACCGTTCTACCCTAAAAAAAGACTCAAAGCGAACGAGGCAAAGCCGATGGAGGCGAAACAAAATCAAATAATAATGAAGGAGTTCGGTGCAATCAGAGTAACAAAGAGGGACACATAACATAGAACTAACAGGGCTCACAGTAAGATGAAACCCTGAGGTTGAGAGGATACCTCTAGAAAAGAACTTTCGTCGAAACTCGTTCGAACGACTCTTCAAGTAAGCTCCCGTTCACTTTCTTCCTCCTTTTTGCATTTAAAGTCTCTTCTTCTTCTTCTTATTCTTTTTGTGATTCTCCTTTGTTCAGAGTAGTGCTACCTGCGGCGTCGCTCACAGCAGTCTATGTGGTTTGCTCACGGTTGCGTTTCACGATGAATAATGGCGGCCCGGTTTCTGAGTCGCAGTTACTTCACTCACAACAATCACGCTTTTGGGTTGATGGTTTTCGTGCTGAGTGCTTTGTTGTTTATCTTTGTATGAACTGTGGTTTTTCTGATAAACCCCTTCTTTTGCTTGATTTCCCTCTTGTTGCAGTGAGAAGAAACGTTTGGGTCAAGTGCGTTTTAGAATTAAAGGCAGTAAGGCAGATAAAGCGGAGATGACCGGTTCGAAGGATTTTTGGCCAATAAGTTAACCAGTGGTATAAAACAGGGTTGAGGTTGCTTCTGATGAAAAGGATTTCATAGTTTCAGGTATGTATGTGAATGATCTTTTGGTTGAAATTTCTTTGGTTGTGTCTGGGTGTATGATGTATGGTGTTATGGTTCGAAGTTGTCACAGTTTGTGTATGGTTTGTGTATCGGTGGTTTAGAAGCGAGGATGAATGGTTTTTCTATTGATGAAGCGGTTTTCGGTTTGGTATGTTCACAGCAGGTTTCTGAAGTGGTGCTGGAAGAGTGGGATTCGTAGAAGGGTGGTTGTGCCTTGTTGAAGAGTGGTCGCGAGTTGAAGGGGCTTTGGGAGTGATGGCTGTTTTGTTTTGTAAGTTGGATCTGAAGCCTCTTTCTTGGTTTTTTTTTTGTGGCTGCCCCTATAGAGATGGCCTTGGCTGCCGATTTTTTAAAAAAAACTTCCCCCTTCTAGTGAATTTCTGGCCTTTCTTTTATAGCAAAAAAAACCTTAGGGTTTGCAAATTGAAAGGTTCTTATTCGAATTGAAATGAATTAGTTGGGTTATGACTCCCTCAGTTTGTTTTTGGGTTGAATCCCTTTTGTGAAGTTTTGAGGCTAGTCTGAAGCATAAGGTGATTCTATTTTGGTGAATAGCTTATAATCGAGGCTTTTCCTTCCGCAGGTTTTTTCCATTTTGGTGTATGCTTCCTGTCATAAAGACAGTGGCGTAGAGTGCCCTTTAGGTCTGTGTGTAGGGATAGAGGCAGATCTCCACACCTTGGCTTGCTATGCTTTGATAAGTCACTTCATCCCTTCTTAACTTTTGCTTTTGCAGGTTCTGATATAACCTTTTATGATGTCTGTTTCCTTTTGTTTTTCAACAGGTATTTGTACATTTGCTTGTTAATGTGGCTAAGGCAGGCTTACACACCTTGGCGTATTATGTGTTGCAGGGTCTTCTTGGAAGGGGAATGATAGATGGCGTCATCTAAAAGTATTGTGGAGTCAAGCTTTAAGTTGAAGTATGAAGGCTTTCTTTATTGTTTCAAGGTCAAGAAAAATGTAAAACACGTTATGACTTATTTAATTGGCGTCAACAACTAAAATTTTTTTTGTGTGATTCAAGTGGTGTCATGTAGCTAAAATCCTGTTATTAAAATATATGCTTTGTTTTTCCCATTTTAAAAATCTTTGTACCAAAAATTGAACCTTGTAAATGACACCTTTATTCCTTTTGAAATTTGCCTTGGAGAACTTTGTGGCTTCAACAATGTAGTCCGTATTTGACATGGTATCACATAACATGACATTAAGACATGATCAAATTTGTGAGACCAAAATCTTCATACTAACTTCAAAGAAAAATAAAAACAAATGGCCCTGCATGGCCACAAGTTCTAGCTTGGTTTTAGCGATCTCAACAAAATAAAGTTGGCCCACGTAATCAACATGGCTTAAATTAATTGAATTGAAAATAGAATGAATTCTTATGACTTCAAAAATGAATTTAAATTCCCTTGGTTTCAAACCACCCATGAAGATAATATATGAATTTTGAATCAAATTTCCATGTACTTTGAACTTAACACGTTTCTTCGCAATCCTCCCTTTCACTTGAACACATAACTGAGTCCTTAGTAGCAAAGGATGAAATGGGTCTGAAGAATGGATGTTCCTTTATAACCACCTTAATTTCTTGAAATTGGCTTTGGCTGGAATCAAACCTAAATATTTCTATCATGAGGCATTTGGAATCCAACACAAATTGATGACTTTAAAAAATGAAACAAAACTATCGTTTTGACCGAAATTAGATCGGTCTCAACTTAAATTTTGTCCATCAGCGCGCACACATTTGACCTAATAAGCATGTTTGCATTTCAACCCATAACTTGATTTGAACAAAAGGGAAATGAAACTAACAAATATAATAATCTCAATGGGATCGGCGATATGCATATGTAATGTAAAATGTTATGCACCTGATGCAAATAAGGATACAATCTAGTGTATACAAAAAAAATAATAATAAATTTCTGGTCAAAATTTAGGGTATGACAGCTGCCCCTATTTAATCATCTTGAACCTGAATGTACGAGTAACAAAGTTTTTTTTGGACATTCAGGGTGAAAGAGGATTAAATATCAGAATACCTGAAATTTTGACATGAAAATGCAAACGAAATGATATGATGCGCAATGTAAAATGCAACAACCAAGGCTATATCGTTACTGGGAAAGAAAACTGACACTACTGGGGATTAGACGCATATGACTGGAGTACAATCCACGCGAGGATTTTTCTCTTGAGTGAAGCCAGACGACAAATGTGTGCAAGTCCTAAGATGACTCGAAATTTTTGAACAAAATTCCACTTTGAGGAAATCTACTGCCAAGATTTGAAACCTCATTTGGAAAAACCTTCTGTTGGTGTATCGAAACGAAACAGGAATCTACTGCCGAGATTCTGAAACAAAACCAATTCTCCCAAAGTCTATTGGAGATCTACTGCCGAGATTACCAGAGAATCTAAGAATGAGATACCTTCTGCCGAGGTATCAAAAATAAAATTCCTACTGTCGAGGATTAACTGAGGATACACCTGTCGCCAAATCTTCTGCCGAGATTTAACTAAGGATGCCATCGTCAAGCTTATAAAAGAAAATACCTTCTGCCGAGGTAGACTGGAAATCTTCGGCCGAGACTTGCCAGAAATAAAAGGAATCACCTGTTGTCAAATCTTCTGTCGAGATTCAACTAAGGATGCCATTGAACAGAACTCTCGCCATACTTCCCTTCTTCTGAAAGAGACATCCATATGATAGAGAAAACAAAACTTCCCGCTCAAACTTCTCAACTTGTCTGGAAGAGATAGCCATTTGACGGAAATTGGAAAATTCTCAACAAACTTCTCAACTTGTCTGGGAGAGATAGCCATTTGTTGGAAGAAATAAAAGAGATTCATATCAAACTTCTCAACTTGTATGGAAGAGATAGCCATTTGATAGAACATTCATCATACTTCCCTTCTTCTGAAAGAGACAGCCATATGACGAAGAACAACTTCACGCTCAAACTTCTCAACTTGTATGGAAGAGATAGCCATTTGACGGAAATTGGAAAAAATTCACAACAAACTTCTCAACTTGTCTGGAAGAGATAGCCATTTGTTGGATAAGTAAAGAGATTCATATCAAACTTCTCGACTTGTATGGAAGAGATAGCCATTTGATAGAACATTCATCATACTTCCCTTCTTCTGAAAGGGACAGCCATATGACGAAGAACAACTTCACGCTCAAACTTCTCAACTTGTATGGAAGAGATAGCCATTTGACGGAAATTGGAAAAAATTCACAACAAACTTCTCAACTTGTCTGAAAGAGATAGCCATTTGTTGGATAAGTAAAGAGGTTCATATCAAACTTCTCGACTTGTATGGAAGAGATAGCCATTTGATAGAACATTCATCATACTTCCCTTCTTCTGAAAGGGACAGCCATATGACGAAGAACAACTTCACGCTCAAACTTCTCAACTTGTATGGAAGAGATAGCCATTTGACGGAAATTGGAAAAAAATTCACAACAAACTTCTCAACTTGTCTGGAAGAGATAGCCATTTGTTGGATAAGTAAAGAGATTCATATCAAACTTCTCGACTTGTATGGAAGAGATAGCCATTTGATAGAACATTCATCATACTTCCCTTCTTCTGAAAGGGACAGCCATATGACGAAGAACAACTTCACGCTCAAACTTCTCAACTTGTATGGAAGAGATAGCCATTTGACGGAAATTGGAAAAAATTCACAACAAACTTCTCAACTTGTCTGGAAGAGATAGCCATTTGTTGGTTTACTAGGAAATCCATGGACAAGAAAACAAGCTTCTCAAATAAGGAGACGGCCACTTGTTGATTCCGATCAGAGGTCCAGGGATGAAACAAGCTTCTCGAATAAAGAGACCGCCACTTGTTGTCAGGTGTAAGTATTCCGAGAGAATGTTGCAACAACACTGCGGGAGAGCAAAATTTGTCTTCAATGGAAGTCTTCAATAAATTTCTTCTGGGAAACTAAGCATCCAAAGGTGCAAAATAAATGCACTTTCCAATTGGTAGTTCAATCATCAAAAATTGTCGACGACCAAGATTCAATCCAGGAATGAGCTGGAAAGAAACTGTCAAGCAAAACACCAACCCATGAGGAATGAACTCAAATGGGGTCTTATCCTATCCAAGTGTGGAAAGGAGAACTAAAGCAAAAGTCTTCCATGAGGGTAAAATCTCAGTGGGAAATTAGAAAGAATGTACATTTTCTGCCTAAGGCTGACAACTCTATCTTGAGAGAGACACATCACATGAATATGCATATGAATATGAATATGAATTCAATTATGATGTACATGAATGTATATGTGTTATGTTTATGCTGACAAACAGACAAAACAGACACATAAGATAGATTGGTGAGAAGAACACAACAACCGGATGCCCGACCAGTCTCAACAAGACGTTAGCGACCCATAACGCAGTTGGCTTTGACAAGGATGAAATAGTTTATCTTCTGCCGGGGAATCAAACCAACAACCTGCCCAAGCAAATTTAAGCAGGCTCATACAAGTACATCAGGCTTACATCTTACCAAAGGCGATGAGTAACAAAAACTTTACCACAGAAAAATGAGTCACATAAGTAACACTTTAATGACCCATATTGGAGAAACCTGAGCATGCCACATTTAACGAGATAATTATTTCACATCTTGCAGTTTAACCATTCTTGGAACAAACATTAACGCCCGTCTTTCGGTTCGCCAACTTAGTAAGTACACACACATTAAAACAAATATAGTAAAAGGTTTTTTTTTGTTTCGAAAATCATTATTAATAACAGTGTCATTTTTGATATGAAGATAGAATAAGAATTGCAAGCAAAGGCATAGGCTCAAATTTTCATTAGTGGAATGGTAATCTGCCAATAGCGGGATTCCATAGATCTTTACAAAAGTGTAATAAATGGTAATTAAATGGAAAAGACTACATTAAAATTACAATGACCATTATTTCCTCCAACTACTTTGAATCCCCGACATTCTTGAGCTTGAATTAGATTTGAAGAAATCTTGGCACACGATGTTGTCATCATAACCCGATACAGTTACTTGCCTTTATCCCTAACTTTTGCCTGGACTGCCCTTTCAGGTTTTCAATCCAGCGGGATGATTAATTTCTGTTTATGTCTCTAACTTTTGCCTGAGTCGCCCTTTCGGGTTTTCGACCCACCGAGACGCTCTTTTTTGCCTAAGTCGCCCTTTCAGGTTTTCGACTTACCGAGCTGTTCTTTTTATTTTTATTAGGCGAAGTATTTCTTGACTGTATCTGCATTTGTAGGACGAGCGAATTCCTCGCCATCCATCGTTGCGAGGATTAGCGCGCCGCCTGAAAAAACTCTCTTGACAACATACGGGCCATCATAATTAGGAGCCCATTTGCCCCTAGAATCTGATATAAAAGGCTGGAGTTTCTTAATCACGAGGTCGCCTTCCCTGAACACACGAGGATGAACCTTCTTATCAAAATCCTTCTTCATCCTTTGTTGATATAACTGCCCATGGCATAAAGCTGTCATCCTTTTCTCTTCAATCAGATTCAAATCATCATACCTACTTTGGCACCATTCAGCTTCTGTTAACTTGGCTTCCATCAAAACTCTCATTGACGGGATTTCAACTTCCACAGGGAGTACGGCCTCCATGCCATATACCAAGGAGAAAGGAGTTGCCCCTGTCGACGTGCGAACTGAAGTGCGATATCCGTGTAAAGCAAAGGGGAGCATCTCGTGCCAATCCTTATAAGTGACGACCATCTTCTGAATGATCTTCTTGATATTCTTGTTAGCGGCCTCCACTGCCCCGTTCATCTTAGGCCTGTAGGGAGAAGAGTTATGATGTTCAATCTTGAACTCCGCGCACATTTCCTTCATCATTTTGTTGTTCAGGTTTGATCCATTATCAGTGATGATCCTACTCGGGATACCATACCGGCAAATGAGGTTGTTTTTGATGAATCGGACTACCACCTGTCTAGTCACATTGGCGTAGGAAGCTGCCTCTACCCATTTTGTAAAGTAGTCAATGGCCACTAGGATGAAACGATGTCCATTGGAAGCTTTCGGCTCAATCATACGAATCATATCGATGCCCCACATGGAAAAGGGCCACGGAGAAGAAAGAACGTTGAGAAGAGTCGGAGGGATATGAACCTTATCGGCGTAAACCTGACATTTATGACATTTCTTCACATATTTGCAGCAATTGGATTCCATTGTCAACCAGTAATACCCTGCCCTCAGCATCCTTCTAGCCATAGCATGTCCATTAGCGTGAGTGCCGAATGATCCTTCATGAATTTCCCTCATCAGTATTTCCGCTTCATGCTTATCTACACACCTGAGTAAAACCATATCGAAATTTCTCTTGTACAAAACACCTTGAATCAGAAAGAAGTTATTGGCCAACCTCCTCAGAGTCTTTCGGTCCTTGTTGGATGCCCCTGGCGGATATTCCTGGTGTCGTAAGAAACACTCGATGTCGTAGTACCATGGTTTTTCGTCAACAACTTCTTCCAAGGTGAACACATAAGCAGGTATATTAAGGCGCATAATTTCAATCTTCGGCACATCGTTCTGTCGGTTTACAATAATCATGGAGGAGATGGTAGCCAGAGCATCAACCATTCTGTTCTCGCTGCGAGGTACCTGGTGAAACTCAATTTTATTAAAGAATGTCGAGATCCTCCTCGCATAATCCCTGTATGGAATCAGGTGAGGCTGTAGGACTTCCCACTTCCCCTTGATCTGATTGATCACTAGGGCTGAGTCACCATATACATCTAAGTTCTTGATTCTTAAATCAACTGCTTCTTCCAAGCCCATGATGCAAGCTTCGTACTCGGCTTCATTATTGGTGCAATTGAACGTCACTCTTGCAGCAAAAGGGATATGAGCTCCTTGGGGTGTTACAATCATTGCCCCAATTCCTTTTCCGTACAAATTTACAGCTCCATCGAAAACTAATCCCCATTGGGACCCCGGTTCTGGCCCTTCGTCGAGGGGAGGCTCATCACAATCTTTCATCTTCAAGTACATGACATCTTCGTCTGGAAAATCGAACTTTACAGGTTTGTAATCGTCAATGGGTTGATGGGCTAGATGGTCAGCTAAAATACTTCCTTTAATAGCCTTCTGAGTGTGGTACTCGATATCATATTCTGATAGTAACATTTGCCAACGAGCAATTCTTCCTGTCAGGACCGGTTTTTCAAAGATATACTTAATCGGATCCATCCTTGAAATCAAACAGGTAGTGTGGTTGATCATGTATTTTCGGAGACGTCGAGCTGCCCAAGCTAAAGCACAACAGGTTTTCTCGAGCATAGAGTATCGAGATTCACAATCTGTAAATTTCTTGCTAAGGTAATAGATGGCATGCTCCTTCCGTCCTGTTTCGTCTTGTTGCCCGAGCACACAACCCATGGAATCTTCTAGTATCGTTAAGTACATGATCAGAGGTCTTCCTTCAACTGGAGGGACCAAGATAGGCGGCTCCAGTAAATAATCTTTGATGTTATCAAAAACCCTTTGACAATCTTCAGTCCACTTGCAATTTTGATTCTTTCGCAGGAGTTTGAAGATCGGCCCACAGGTCGCAGTCATATTAGAAATAAATCTGGAGATGTAATTCAGACGACCTAAAAATCCCTTTACTTGTTTTTCCGTCTTTGGTGCGGGCATCTCTCGAATGGCCTTGACCTTGTCGGGATCTACTTCAATACCTTTCTGGCTGACAACGAAACCTAACAACTTCCCTGACCGAACACCAAATGTGCATTTGCTGGGGTTCAGGCAAAGTTTGTACTTCCTCAAACGTTGGAACAACTTCAATAGGTACTCCACATGCTCTTCCTCGGTTCTGGATTTAGCAATCATGTCATCAACGTATACTTCGATCTCTTTGTGCATCATGTCATGGAACAGTGTTGTCATTGCTCTTTGGTAAGTCGCGCCTGCATTCTTCAAAATGAAAGGCATTACCTGGTAGCAAAATGTTCCCCAAGGTGTAATAAATGAAGTATTCTCCATATCCTCTGGGGCCATTCGAATCTGGTTGTATCCGGAGAAACCATCCATGAATGAGAAAAATTTGAACTTAGTTGTACTGTCGACCAACATGTCGATATGGGGCAGCGGGAAATCGTCCTTAGGGCTGGCTTTGTTCAGATCTCTGTAATCGACACACATTCTTACTTTCCCATCTTTCTTCGGCACGGGTACTATATTGGCTAACCATTGCGGATACTCGGAAGTGACAAGGAATCCTGCGTCAATCTGCTTCTGAACTTCCTCCTTAATTTTGATAGCCATGTCAAGGCGTGATCTCCTCAACTTCTGTTTGATCGGCGGGCATTCTGGTTTCAAAGGAAGGCGATGTTCCACGATACGGGTATCCAATCCCGGCATATCCCGGTAGGACCAAGCAAACACATCCGCATACTCTTTCAAAAGTTCTATCATTCTTTCCTTGACGTTGGGGATGAGTAGCGCGCCGATTTTGACTTCCTTCCTATCATCTTCTGTCCCCAGATTAATTACCTCCACTGCTTCTTTGTATGGCTGGATAGTCTCTCCCTCATTCTCCAGTAGCCGTGAGATCTCATCAGGGACCTCTTCATCATTATCTTCCTCGGCCTCAAACACCGGGAACTCAAAGTTGGGAGTAGGTAATGGGTCATGCTTTTCAATGGGGTTTTTTATGATTAATCTGCACATATGATTGATGTTTTATTTTAGCACTAGACAAATGGAAGCGTATACAGATTTTTTTGAAAAATGAAACTTTTTATTTATGCAAACATGTAGATATGTGTTTTTTTTTTAGGATTACCACTTTTCCGAAAGGCAAAAAGTAAAAATGACAAAAGATAAAGGAAGTCGAAAAATAACACTTTCATTAATGATTGTTTAATTTTTCGAAACAAAAAGGCCCAACAAAATTACTCTCTTGCTTTGGGCAGGGCAAAGAGGAAACAGAATTCTTAAATTGCATAAAGAGAAAACCCTACAAAAGTACTCTCTCGCTTTGGGCAGAGCGAGAGGTTAACACAAAATCATTACTTAGATAGGCGAACGACAGATGGGATATCAACAGCAGTCCAATTCTGGCACAAAGCTCCATGCACAATAAAGTCTGGTAAATCTTCTTCAGAATCGTCCTCGGTAATTGCGTCCACTTCTGGTGGAGTTGGACTCATGAATCCTCCACTGCGGAAACTTTCCTGTATTGGGCAGATGACACCTTCATCCCTTTAAGTCTTACAGATTCGGGCGAAAAACCGACTCCTTCACGGGCCTTATTCTCGTTTAAAACCACAACCTTTCCCCACCCCTCAGCCGAACCACTCTCAACAACCTGCCGAGCATCTTTGAAAGAGGAAATAGATGCCCCTTTCTTCTTTACTTCTTTATCAGCAATGGTTAGGGCCTGGAAACGGGTTCCAATATCATCTTCTGGTTCCACATATGAAAAAGAGGAGAGATGACTCACAATCATAGCCTGCTCCCCAAACACTGTCACCAACTTTCCTTGACTTACGAACTTGAGTTTTTGATGCAAAGTTGAAGTTACGGCACCTGCTTCGTGGATCCAAGGGCGGCCCAATAAGCAACTGTATGCAGCCTTGATGTCCATCACTTGGAATGTGATCTGAAAGGTATGAGGTCCAATCGTTATAGGCAAATCCACTTCTCCGATAACAGTCTTCCGAGATCCATCGAAAGCTTTGACAATAACCCTACTGACTCTCATAGGAGTGCCCTGAAAGGCTAACATCGAGAGAGTTGACTTTGGCATAACATTTAGCGAGGAGCCGGTGTTTATTAGCACACTAGACAAAGCGTCGGTCTTGCAATTAACAGAGATGTTCAATGCCATGTTGTGGTTTCTTCCCTGCTCTGGGAGTTCTTCATCACAGAAGCTAAGATTGTTGCAAACAGTTATATTCGCAACAATATTGTCGAATTGACCAATGGTGACATCATGATCCACAAATGCTTGCTCTAAAACCTTCTGCAAAGCCTCCCGATGCGCCTCAGAGCTCATTAGAAGAGATAAGATTGAAATCCTCGAAGGCGTGCTCAAAAGCTGATCCACTACGTTGTACTCGCTTTTCCTGATCAGTTTTAGCACTTCATCATCTCCCTTGTTTCGATTTGTATCGCTTGACTGGCCTACTTGCTTAAAAGTGTTCTCCGATGGGATTGCTTTATGCGTCACAGCTTCATTGGCTTTGTTAGGGAATACCCTCCCGCTTCTGGTAACTCGGCTGACATCAGCAATGTTGACAATGGATGGCAATGGAACCTCCCTTCCATTTTCAATCATGGTTGCATTATATCTGTATGGTATGGCCCTTTCAGACTGGTATGGCATTGGTCCTGGTACAACAATGACCAATGGAGTTGTAGCGATCCTCCTACTGTCATAGGTGATCTCTATGGGTCCTGGTTCATTAAATTGTGGTATTATGACAAACGCCTCTTCATCAACTTCAACATCATCAGGGTTTTTGGGATACATTATTCTAATGGACCTTTGATCCAACATCCTCTGGAGATCTTCTCGCACTAAGAGACACCCCTGTTGGTTAACGGAACAGATTTTGCACGCCTCGTAATCATGTATCCCATTATGGAAGTAGATAAGCTCTGCCAATTCTGCATGCTTTTGCACTAGGGACCCTCGGATCAATCTGACGTCATAAATAACATATTCCCCTGGACAACCGTGCACCATATTTACCGAGGCCCTTCCGTGTGGAGGCAAAGGATTCACTTGAATATTCAAATTGGTATCTTTAAACGTCAAAACACCATTTTTAATCAAATTCTGGACATCGGCCTTAAAACCAAAACAGTTTTCAATATTGTGGCCTGGTCTGCCTTGATGATAAGCGCAAAACTGGTCAGCTTTGAACCCATAAGTGGGATTCCTGGGCGGAGGGAGGGGAGGCCTTGTTCGAATATGCCCTTTTTGCAGTAGAGCTGGAAATAACTCTGCGTAAGTCATTGGTATGGGGTCGTAGACGAGTGTTCTCGGTATACGATTGTTGTTGTACTGGGGGTGAGCCTGTTGTGGAGGCTGTTGTTGCCGCTGCTGGAATTGTTGAGATTGATGCTGATGTTGGTGTTGTGGAGTGGTTTGCTGATTTTGAGGGAAAAATGGCCGGTAATTAGGACCTGGGGCTGTATTGATAATCGGGGTAATTGCAGCCACCTGCTGTTGATAACTTCTTCTCTGGTGAATGACACTAACTTCCTGCTCTTTCTTTTTGTGGAAACCATTTCCGAATTTCCTGATACCGCCGGATGACCCTGCTTCTTTCGCTAAACGCCCTTCTCTAACGGCCTCTTCAAGCCGCATTCCCATATTTACCATTTCAGTGAAGTCACTGGGTGCGCTTGCGATCATGCGGTCATAATAGAACGTGCTCAACGTCTTCAGATAAATCTTGGTCATTTCTTTTTCTTCCAAAGGTGGGGATATTTGAGCCGCGACCTCACGCCACCGTTGAGCATATTCTTTGAAACTTTCCTTGTCCTTCTGCGACATGCTCCGGAGTTGATCTCTGTCCGGGGCCATGTCAAGGTTGTACTTATACTGTCGAATGAAAGCTTCTCCTAGATCGTTGAAGGTCCGAATTTTTGCGCTGTCCAAACTCATATACCACTTGAGGGCAGCACCTGTCAAGCTGTCCTGGAAATAATGGATCAGTAACGGGTCATTGTCATGCTGGGTGGACATCTTTCGGGCGTACATGATTAAGTGGCTCTGAGGACATGAGTTTCCTTTATATTTTTCGAACTCAGGTACCCTGAACTTGTGCGGAACCCTGACATTGGGGACCAAGCAAAGATCGGAAGCCTTCCTTCCGAACAGATCCTGGCCTCGGAGTGCTCTAATCTCATTTTGCATTTCTAGAAAACGATCCTGGAACTCATCCAATCTCTCGTCTACTCCTGCATTTTCGCTTGGTGCTGTGTGGAAAGGGGGATCTTCGTTGCAATGGGCAGTGTGTATTACAGGCTGAGGAGTAGTCATTACAGCAGCGACGTGTGAGACATGTGGTTGATGATTCTCTGGTATGAAATCACGAGGGATGCCCCACGGGAAACCAGTGGTTACAACATGTTGGGAATCATTGCTAGGGGCCGCGGTCGTTGGGATGGCCATGGCCTCGGTCCTCTGTCCAGTTTCCTGAGAATTTTGAGACGTTTGATTCTGCGCAGCGGCCATTGTCTCCATCATATTGGTAAGCCTTTCCAAACTATCCTTCAAAGCAGTCACTTCTCCCCTGAGCTCTTGATTTTCCTGCTCGAGTCTTTCCATCCTCCTGCGACGGTCGGCTCCGGTTTTGTATGGACGAAACAGTTTGACGACTGGGTAAAAAGACACGCATGAGCCTCATGTTTTATCAAAATGCAGCAAATGATGGAAATGTATGAATGCCATGCCACAAAATGTTAATTTCAGGAAAAACAATCACCAATATCAAAATTTTAAATGTGCAACATTCAAAACATCACAGAAGTCAAGGACTATAGGAAAAACTCCAAACTTCATTCATTCTTAAATAATCAAGACTTAAAATATCAAGGACAAATATTCTGGTTCGTTAACTATTACAAAAATAATGCCAATTCTCTTCTGAAATGAACAAAATAAATAAAGCAAAATAAATTACAACTGTAAGACTAATTCTTGGGTCTCTGGGTACTACATTCTTTCACCTCTTCCTTGAAGGTCTTCAACATGTTTTGGCACATTGAGAGAAAGTAACTCACAGCTGGGTAGGATCCATCGTCTTCGAATTCCCCTCTTGCCATAGAGAGTCGGAAAGGTAGTTCTTCTATCTGCAAGTTGCACCATTCAATAAGCCGATTAAGCTTATCACGGTACATGTCTCTTTCCTTAATCTGATCTTGTACAGCCTGCTGGTATCCCTGGAAGTGACCCTGTACCTCATCTCTTGCTGACTCCCAAATGTCACGATCTTTGATCAAAGCCTCGTATTGTTCCTTCCAATACTGGGCGTTTCCTTCAGCGCGGTTCACTTCTTGGCATTTGAAATCCCAATCTTCCACGGTGAACCGTGAGACATTCATGGCCTGCATCCTAAGCTCATATTCCTGATTCGAACTTCTCACTGCCTCCTCAAGTGCTGCGGTAAGCTCTGCAATTTTCTTCTCGAATTCAGCTCTTTCGATCTTTGCCTTTTTAGTCGCCCGGACATACCAATCCTCGTTATTCGCGCTCTTCCGGCAAACCCTGTTTAAATCCTCCTTCAAGTGAACCACCGTTCCATAAGTCTGATCCAGACACCCTTTAACATTATTCTTCTTTCGCTCTTCTTCGTTGGCCTTTTCTTGAATTGTTTCGAATTGAACAGTTTTACGAGCCAAGTCATACCTCAATTCATTCCTTTCGTGGGTGACCCGGTGCAGTTTTGAACTGAGCTCTTCGTTTTCTTTCCCAAGATTGGCTACCTTCATCCGAAGTTCCTCTACTTCTTCAAGGGATATTGGTTCATGCACAGGAGGTTTGGGGAGTGCTTCTCCAGAAAAGGGTAGTTTGACGATTTGGACTCTTTCAAGAACCCACTGTCGGTAGGGTATCCTGACCACTCCATCTCGTTTCCTTAGCTCGGAGCCTTTGGTGTGAACTTTTTCCCAAGAACGACATATCCTGAAGAGTAATGCTGGATCATCCACACCTCTATTGTGAAGTATCATCTCTTCCAATTCGGCGTCTTCTGGTTTTCCTAGCATAGGGTATTCGTGCTGCCGTATAGCTAAAATGGGATTATAACTAATGCACCCTTTTGATCCCATTAGTGGCACATTTCTGAAATTCCCACAGCTCATAATGATTCGGTCAACATCCAACTTGTTGGGATACCAGGCGATGTCTCTTTCAGTGAGGGAAGCTAACATTTGGGACCATTCCCCGCCTGTCATCTTGGGAATTAGAGCATTGCGTTTGAAAACGTGAGATGTGAGCCACTTATACAGCAATGGGAAACAAAAAGTCAAAACAGCACCTTTCTTCTCGTGACGGAGGTGGAGATTATAGAACACGTCTGCCAATAACGGATATACTGGGCTTTGACCTTCTTTCCAAACCGCCCAGAATATATTAATCGCCGTCGTATCAATGAAATCTTCGAAAGTGGGAAATAAAACCAGACCGTAAATGAGGAGAGCCAATACATTGACTAAAGCAGCCCATTGACGTTCCTTTATTAATTTCTTGCTTTCCTGCTCTAAAAATAGCTTATGGAAACCCCAAAATTCTCTCTTCTGCTTCCAGTTAGCTTTAGCTGTGGCAATGGGGATCTGAAGAGCTTCCGCTAATACCTCCACCTTAAGATCCCGACTAACGAGGGTGTAAGGTTCCTTTCCCTTCATAGAAAATCCCAAGAACCCTTCAAACTCTCCCAGAGACGGTGTTAGCTGAAAGTCCTGAAACAAGAAGCTTCGCATCGGCGGATCATAGAATTGGGCTAAAACAGTGGTATTTGGTGAGAAAGCTTTTAGCTGTAGAGCCTTCCTTTTCCCTGAACTCATGACTGTTTTGAATGCGAAACAACAAATAGATGTGTTTTCCTGAAATAACAAGATGTGTGAGTTATGATGCATATGCTACATGATTATGAATGCACAAAGCTGGATCCGGGATAACAATGGGGGCTTGGAACTCCTAAAATGTAGGCTCTAGAGGGTCGGTCTATATCTTTCTACCCATAATGCCCACTCACATGATAGCTTTCTATGGTAACGGTATAGGGAAACCCAAGGTCATGGACGTTTATCGTACTAACGCCCTGCCGCAGGCCAGCTGCATTGTGACGATAATAACGATAAGGTCTACCTTGAGTGGAGTTCTCATGCTAGGCGTGCAAGAAGCGAGTTCTTGGAGCCTAACATTACACAACTACCAAAATTGAAACAAGTTCTAGGGGGGTCCCAGAATCACAACCCTTTCATGAATCAGGTCCCGCGACAGGCTAGCTGCGTTGTGACAAGATCTATGAAAAGTCTAACTATCTGGGGGAGCTTTCATGCTAGGCGTGCAAGGAGCGAGTCCTTGGAGACTAACACTAATAACATCCAAATCTAAACTTAGGTGTTCCCTCTTCTTTTCCAAAACTCAGACTTCAATATTCAAATACACATTCACCTCTGACATAATCCCGAGATCCAACAGGCAGATATAAATAATGAGCAATATAAGGAAAGCAATAAACGTAAATAAAGAGGGCAAAACAAATAAACCAAACAAACGCAAACTATCCTAAGCTAGGCTCGACTCTCTTATGCATAAGCATTAATTCCCCAGCAGAGTCGCCAGCTGTTACACCTCGAAAAATACGATTTTAAAATAAACAACAGAGTCGCCACCTAATTCTATTTATTCTAACTAAAGAAAAGGGAGATATAGACACAACCTAAATCAGATAAGAAATGGTCAACGAAACCACTATTCTAAGTTCGGGAGTCAGTTACGCAAAGGGAAGGTGTTAGGCACCCCTCACGTCCGTTGTACTCAACGGGAACCTCTTAGTCTAGTTTGCGCTTAAAATGTTAACTTGTTATTATTGTCTTCTTTTAATGATTAAGATTGCTTTTAAGGAAATTTTTTAGTTATTATTGGTTATGGGAAAATGTTAAGTTTTTTATTATTGTGCTCGCGAAGGATTAAAAATCCCTGTGCCTACGTATTCCCTTGTGCAATGGGAAAGTCAGAGCTTCGTAGTTCGTGCTACTACGATTTGTGATTTTTATTGAATGACTGTTTGAAAATAATTTCTACCGCTAAGCGTTGGCTTATTTGCGAGATAGAAAGATTTAAACAGCGTTCGTTTTGAGAAAAGATGTTTGATCTTTGTTAAGGGTGTTTTAAAACGAGAGGGCGAATGAACCATGCGTGGGGCTAGCCCATGTTGCGGTTGCATTCAAGAACGTGCGGAGTGCGAGACTCCGGAGTTCAGTTACTCGCTAATTAATTATAAAAATGATTTAAATTTGTTGGTATACGAATGGTGATTGAACCAACGCGTGAGGCTAGCCCATTTGCGGTTCAATCTAGAACGTGCAGAATGCTAGACTCCAGAGTTCCTTTTTTTCGTAAATTAATTAAAATGAATTGAATTGTTTTTATACGAACAGTGATTGAACCAACGCGTGAGGCTAGCCCATTTGCGGTTCAATCCAGAACGTGCGGAATGCTAGACTCCGGAGTTCCTTTTTTCCGTAAATTAATTAAAATGAATTGAATTGTTTTTATACGAACGGTGATTGAACCAACGCGTGAGGCTAGCCCATTTGCGGTTCAATCCAGAACGTGCAGAATGCTAGACTCCGGAGTTCCTTTTTTCCGTAAATTAATTAAAATAAATGTAGTGCAGATGGCGGTCAGAAATGACCGACTTACGTGTGTGCGAAATGAGTTTATGAAACTCCTCACTTGGTGTTGGACCAAGATATTTTATTTTTTAAAAAAACGATTATTACTAGTGATAATCATTGTTTTTTCGTTTTGACAAATTATGGTCGCAATGCAAGGATATCATTCGAGTCCGTACAATGTGTATATCAACGTCATATGATGAAACATTCAAATAAGGACAACGATTATCGAACATAATACAAATATCATCACATAGCGAAACCGAACCAAATGGTGTATAATTAATTAACTAAAAAAAATGATCTTTAATAGAATTAATTAATTAATTGATTAATAAAATAAATAATTAACACATTGTTATTTATTAAAAAGTTTAACAAAACAAATGAAAAAAAAATGCATCAATAAAATGATATTTATAAAAAAATGAGATAAATAGAACTAACATAAATTAAGAGACAACAATATAAACATGTTGGAACAAAAAGGGAGTATGAAGGCCCCAACAGGGGGAGGCCCGTGGACTGGGGGAGTGGGTCGGAGGTACGTGCGGGCCGGGTCGGGTCAAAACTAGGGTCCGCGGGTTAAAACTGACCCGGTTCGGATATTTGGTGGGGGGCACATGGAGGTTCTAATGCAAGCAAAAGGTCAATTACTAATAGGCTGGCATCATTGGATGCCGCCAACTGTAATGAGAGGTGACAGATGTTGGGCGGTGGATCAAACATTGAACACTGGGAAGTCAGTCACACACAGGGGAAGGATTAACTCATGAAGGTTTTCTTCCAAAAAACAAACGAATCTCTCAATTCACTCTTCCGTCCCCTCACATCTCTCTCCCTGCGAAAACAAAAACCCTTCTATCGAGACCCTCACTCCTTGTCGGAGAAGACGAAGTTGCGGTGGAGACCGCTGTCTTCTCTAGAAACAACGCCTCAAAACAAACCAAACCCTAAACAACCTCTTCTATTCTTCAAACTCCCCACGAATCCGCAACCGTTCTACCCTAAAAAAAGACTCAAAGCGAACGAGGCAAAGCCGATGGAGGCGAAACAAAATCAAATAATAATGAAGGAGTTCGGTGCAATCAGAGTAACAAAGAGGGACACATAACATAGAACTAACAGGGCTCACAGTAAGATGAAACCCTGAGGTTGAGAGGATACCTCTAGAAAAGAACTTTCGTCGAAACTCGTTCGGACGACTCTTCAAGTAAGCTCCCGTTCACTTTCTTCCTCCTTTTTGCATTTAAAGTCTCTTCTTCTTATTATTCTTTTTGTGATTCTCCTTTGTTCAGAGTAGTGCTACCTGCGGCGTCGCTCACAGCAGTCTATGTGGTTTGCTCACGGTTGCGTTTCGCGATGAATAACGGCGGCCCGGTTTCTGAGTCGCAGTTACTTCACTCACAACAATCACGCTTTTGGGTTGATGGTTTTCGTGCTGAGTGCTTTGTTGTTTATCTTTGTATGAACTGTGGTTTTTCTGATAAACCCCTTCTTTTGCTTGATTTCCCTCTTGTTGCAGTGAGAAGAAACGTTTGGGTCAAGTGCGTTTTAGAATTAAAGGCAGTAAGGCAGATAAAGCGGAGATGACTGGTTCGAAGGATTTTTGGCCAATAAGTTAACCAGTGGTATAAAACAGGGTTGAGGTTGCTTCTGATGAAAAGGATTTCATAGTTTCAGGTATGTATGTGAATGATCTTTTGGTTGAAATTTCTTTGGTTGTGTCTGGGTGTATGATGTATGGTGTTATGGTTCGAAGTTGTCACAGTTTGTGTATGGTTTGTGTATCGGTGGTTTAGAAGCGAGGATGAATGGTTTTTCTATTGATGAAGCGGTTTTCGGTTTGGTATGTTCACAGCAGGTTTCTGAAGTGGTGCTGGAAGAGTGGGATTCGTAGAAGGGTGGTTGTCCCTTGTTGAAGAGTGGTCGCGAGTTGAAGGGGCTTTGGGAGTGATGGCTGTTTTGTTTTGTAAGTTGGATCTGAAGCCTCTTTCTTGGTTTTTTTTTGTGGCTGCCCCTATAGAGATGGCCTTGGCTGCCGATTTTTTTAAAAAAACTTCCCCCTTCTAGTGAATTTCTGGCCTTTCTTTTATAGCAAAAAAAACCTTAGGGTTTGCAAATTGAAAGGTTCTTATTCGAATTGAAATGAATTAGTTGGGTTATGACTCCCTCAGTTTGTTTTTGGGTTGAATCCCTTTTGTGAAGTTTTGAGGCTAGTCTGAAGCATAAGGTGATTCTATTTTGGTGAATAGCTTATAATCGAGGCTTTTCCTTCCGCAGGTTTTTTCCATTTTGGTGTATGCTTCCTGTCATAAAGACAGTGGCGTAGAGTGCCCTTTAGGTCTGTGTGTAGGGATAGAGGCAGATCTCCACACCTTGGCTTGCTATGCTTTGATAAGTCACTTCATCCCTTCTTAACTTTTGCTTTTGCAGGTTCTGATATAACCTTTTATGATGTCTGTTTCCTTTTGTTTTTCAACAGGTATTTGTACATTTGCTTGTTAATGTGGCTGAGGCAGGCTTACACACCTTGGCGTATTATGTGTTGCAGGGTCTTCTTGGAAGGGGAATGATAGATGGCGTCATCTAAAAGTATTGTGGAGTCAAGCTTTAAGTTGAAGTATGAAGGATTTCTTTATTGTTTCAAGGTCAAGAAAAATGTAAAACACGTTATGACTTATTTAATTGGCGTCAACAACTAACAATTTTTTTGTGTGATTCAAGTGGTGTCATGTAGCTAAAATCCTGTTATTAAAATATATGATTTGTTTTTCCCATTTTAAAAATCTTTGTACCAAAAATTGAACCTTGTAAATGACACCTTTATTCCTTTTGAAATTTGCCTTGGAGAACTTTGTGGCTTCAACAATGTAGTTCGTATTTGACATGGTATCACATAACATGACATTAAGACATGATCAAATTTGTGAGACCAAAATCTTCATACTAACTTCAAAGAAAAATAAAAACAAATGGCCCTGCATGGCCACAAGTTCTAGCTTGGTTTTAGCGATCTCAACAAAATAAAGTTGGCCCACGTAATCAACATGGCTTAAATTAATTGAATTGAAAATAGAATGAATTCTTATGACTTCAAAAATGAATTTAAATTCCCTTGGTTTCAAACCACCCATGAAGATAATATATGAATTTTGAATCAAATTTCCATGTACTTTGAACTTAACACGTTTCTTCGCAATCTTCCCTTTCACTTGAACACATAACTGAGTCCTTAGTAGCAAAGGATGAAATGGGTCTGAAGAATGGATGTTCCTTTATAACCACCTTAATTGCTTGAAATTGGCTTTGGCTGGAATCAAACCTAAATATTTCTATCATGAGGCATTTGGAATCCAACACAAATTGATGACTTTAAAAAATGAAACAAAACTATCGTTTTGAACGAAATTAGATCGGTCTCAACTTAAATTTTGTCCATCAGCGCGCACACATTTGACCTAATAAGCATGTCTGCATTTCAACCCATAACTTGATTTGAACAAAATGGAAATGAAAGTAACAAATATAATAATCTCAATGGGATCGGCGATATGCATATGTAATGTAAAATGTTATGCACCTGATGCAAATAAGGATACAATCTAGTGTATACAAAAAAAAAAAAAAAATTCTGGTCAAAATTTAGGGTATGACAGTCCCTACTCCTAGGGTACTCTGAGCATACTACCAGATATGTTTGGCTAAGACATGTAAGTATTCTCTATTTAGAATTGTTTCCGTTGAAAATATATTCAATTTGTAACATTGTTTTATTTGGAAATTTTCAGGAGAAGCGTCCCCAAAATTTCTATAACCATGGGGGCAAGATCTTAGACATGGTTACGGAGCGTCCAGAGGATGAGTGGTTTCGGATTGCATTTGCTACCTCTAGTCTCGGAGGAATTTCGATGATTGTGTATTCCCAGATCATGTATGGTATGCTGATGGCCTTTATTGAGAGATGACACCCTTAGACATCCTCATTCCATCTAATGTACGACAAGCTCACGATCACACTAGATGATATATCTTGCCTTTTACATCTACTGATCATGGACACCCTGCTTTGTCACGGTTGCATGATGAAGGTGGAAGTGATACAAATGCTTACTAAGGAGCTCGGGGCTACCGATGATGATGCACTTGCGGAGGTGACCGCGTTGAGAGTTGCCCATGTAAGGTTCTCCTTTCTGACAGACAAATTTTGCGCAGAGCTTGTTGAGGCAACACGGGCAGATGGTGATACAACTGAGGTGGAGATCCATAAGCAGCGTGCCTTGTGATGTTACTATCTATTTTTGCTCGGGACGTAGCTGTTTGTGGACACTAGTTCCACTTATGTTGATATCGTTTACCTCATGTATCTTTTGGATCCCACTGAGATCCATGGGCACAACTGGGGGAGGCTATGTTGACATACACCTACTTCAGGCTCTCAAATTATTGTGGTTGGGCAACCAAGACTGTGGAAGGTAGTTGCACGCTATACGTTGTAACAATCTTATAATTTAATTCATTTTTTTCATTTCTTTTATTTCTATATTCATTATAATGTTTAACACCGATGTTATGTTTTCCATTTCAGGCATGGATATTACAACACTTCCCCAAAATTACTGGTTAGGGGAGTGTCTTGGAGTACACTAAGGAGATTATGCATGCTTCTACCTTTGTCCTGCTCAGAGGGAACCAGACGCCCAATCCTTACAGAGTTTATCTTGATTGGATGGTTGTTGAGGATATCTTTTTCTAGCGCATATGTCGAGCAGCGAGTGACGCGCCTGTTTGACGAGGCATAAATATTCTCAAGATGGTTGGCATGCAGGTCGACAATCATTGCTCGATACCTGTCGGAGTGCGACTTGCGTCAGTTCAGTTACTTGCAGACCATCCCAAGGATGCCTCCTGAGACTGCTCCTCTTGGCTTGACCCGCAAGGAGATATGATAACCTCCAGAACCACTTGGTACCGGAAGAGGCACGGGCGACTAGGGCCCCTAGAGACTAGAGCATTGGTGCAGGGTACATCTCCTGGTTCTATAGAGTCTCACACCCATTAACGGAGCCCACTGCTAAGGGATCACCGCCCAGACCTGCTCATCAGGAGATATTAGAGGAGCAACGTCTCAGTTGAACCATATGATGGATGTCCTACCTCGCTGTCGTGAGATAGAGTAGATAACGTATGAGGCCATTGCAGACTGTCACCTCCCTGAGGACTCTGGTGGCAGATTTTCCATGGACATGATCCTTGAGATTGCTCGCGGGGCACTTCAGTATCGTCGTCATCGAGCCAAGACGACTGGTAGGGGCCGAGGAGCATGGGGGTCAGGAGAGATCCTTAGGCATACGCAGTAGTTTTTGTTTGATGTATTCTACTTTTTTTTTTTTTACATTTTTGTAATGTATTTTGACAAAATTATGATTATATATATATATGAGTCAGGATTAACTTACTCCAAGAGTAAGTCTTTTTAACTTACTTCATAATCGTAGCCTTTAAATTAGATTTAATCCAATGGTTATAAGTATAAATGTTAATTTAACCATTGATTAAATTTAATCTAAAGTACCATTATGAAATAAGTTAAAAAGACTTACTCTTGGAGTAAGTTGATTCCCTCTCTCTCTCTCTCTCTCTCTCTCTCTCTCTCTCTCTATATATATATATATATATATATATATATATATATATATATATATATATATATATAATTTTATTTGATATAGGGATGTTTTTAAATGTATATTGAGTTGTAACGATAAATTAAAATTCGCGACAAACCAATAAATCTGATTTTAAAAAAAGTTATGGTATTTTTTGGATGTGCAGATCCGGTGGAGCTTTCTGGATATGCACATCCGGAAAAAAACCAATATTTTGTAAAAAAAAAAAAGTGGTGCATCCAGATACACATATCCGAAAACTGAAGACATAAAAAGAAATTTGCAAGATACCATAGAAATCCATGAGATGTATTAAAAAATGTTGAGAATTAAACATGTTTTGGACTGGGCCTCCAAGACATAATTGGGGCATAGGCTCAAGATCCGGTCATGTCGGGCAGATGCATATAATAGTCGGGCAGAACTAGATCCCACGAGCATATCACGAGGAGGTCGGACACCCAGCTCGACCTGTCACATAGGCGCCTGAGAGACCACGTATTCCACTCGCGCGCCACGTCACCTAACTGTCCCCCTTTTTATCTCTTGAAAGATAAGGGCAGTTGGACCAGGGTTAAGACCACGTGCTAGGTCTTACGCGCTCCTACGCGTACCTTGACAGTTTTTTCTTGGACCTAGCTAATCCAGCCCAAGGAGAGACCTTGGCCTAGCGTTGGGGGCTCACTATAAATACATTTTTCACTAAAGGGTCAGATATTTTGATTCACTCTCTTTTTACCATTTTTCTGTACCCAATCTCACTCAAGGTTCGGAGTGTATTACAAATAAACCCCCAGTGCTCGACCCTTCTGATCTGGTAAGATCAAAACCCATTATTTCCCATCCCCTCCTATCTTGTAAAAATAGTCTTTAGTTAAATTCTCTGTTTAATAATTCTTTTTTCTCTTAAAGGTCAGACACAATACATAAACATAATACATACCATTGAAGTTGAGATGAAGGAATTGGTGAATCACAGAAGGGACACGTGCTCCATGAATCAGGATCCATCTTGTCTGACTTGTTTATTATAAATTGCAAAATATCTATCTACCAAAAGCCGCATTATATTAAAAATAGCAGTTTAATTTATGTGGATCACCCATTAAATGACTAGTAAATTATATTAAATTGCAAGATATTTACAAAATGAATTCTCTGTTTAACAAATAATTTTTAACCTCCGAGTATTTTAAACTCGTTCAAATCTATTAATTACTCTGAGTTTGACAGCCAATGTTGCTTAATTATATATGTTAAATTGCATTTTTTTAATAAAAGGTGAATTTTTGTAAATATCTTGCAATTTATAATCTGTTCCTTTAAGGAGTGATCCATACAAATTAAACTGCCATTTTTTTAATATAATGTGACTTTTGGATATTTCGCAATTTATAATAAACAAGACAGATAGTGCGACAGCATAGACAAGATGGATCCTGATTCATGGAGCACGTGTCCCTTCTGTGATTCACCAGTTCTTTCATCTCAACTTCAATGGTATGTATGTATATGTATGTATGTATGTATGCATGCATAATGTATGTTCCTTTCTTCTTCTTCACCATTTCACATCGATGATATGATGATGATATATCAATATGATTCTGCATAAACGCAGGCATGCCAATGATCATTTTCATGATCCCGAGCTATGTCCACAACAGCCCCTCCAGTCTCTTCCGGTACTCTCACTATATCTATTAATCTATATGCCTACATGAGAGGATCCTCTTGTGGGTTTTAAGCAATGTTTTCATGGAGAATTATATATTTTGCAGACTGAACATTGTAACTCTTATGGCGGTGAGACTAGTAGAGATAAAGAGGAATGTTCAATGGATGAAAAAATCTCTTGCTTGATTGGCTTACAGACAAGGAGCGAATTTTACAATGTTGAATCAGGTTTAATGACGTTGTTGAGAAATTGTTTGGAGTCTGAAACTGAGAATTCCAAAACCATTTTGTCCGGTTACGTTGATCATTTCGAGAGCCTTGATTCTGAGGATGCTGGATGGGGTTGTGGATGGCGTAACATTCAAATGCTTAGTTCTCATTTGCTAGCGCAGAGGCCGGAAGCAAGAGAGATTTTGTTCGGTGGTCCGGGGTTTGTTCCTGATATCCCGTCGTTGCAGAGATGGCTTGAGGTTGCTTGGGAAAAGGGTTTTGATGCCCCGGGAGCTGATCAACTTGATCATGTTGTTTATGGTTCGAAAAAATGGATAGGGACTACTGAATGCGCTGCTCTATTGCGTTCTTTTGGTCTTCGTGCAAGAGTAGTTGATTTCGGTCCTAAGGAATCTCAATCTGTTGTAGGAACAGATGTTGATAACTCGGCCGATAATGCAGCAGGTAGTGAGGCTTATCAAGTTCTCATGGATTTTGTGTGGAATTACTTTTCTGATGAAAACACAGTCCAATTCGGTCTGCAGCATGTTGTGATCAGCGAGAAAACGTGAGGGCGCATTTAAGATACACATATTTAACCATACATAAACAGTTTTGTTTCTTATTTTTTGAATTTTGAATGCTTTGTTGGACAGGCCCTTGTACTTTCAACATGATGGTCATTCAAGAACAATCGTTGGCGTTCAAGCTAAACATCAACATGATGGAGTTCTAACGAATAATCTCCTAATTTTGGATCCTGTTCATGTAATTTCTCTTCCTTGCCAACTTCATATTTAGTTGTTAATATCTGTTTTTTCAATCGTCATTCCAACAATTTTGAGAATTTGCATGTTACGCCAGTGTCTATTTCACACCAATGCATTTGTACTGACTTTGTATCCTTTCATTTCAAGTTTCAAACATAATTTTTTTTTTCATTATAGAGTACGGTTGTTCTTGAAAGATCATTAAAGAAGAAAATTGGATGGAAAAAACTTATAAGAAAGGGGAGGAATACACTGAAGAAGCCACAATACCAGGTCTTGCTTCTCTTAACAAAAACTTATAGTTGCATTTGATCCAAAAATGAGTAAGCTTGATGGTCGTGCTTCTATTTCAGTTGTGTTACGTTGATCCCGGAATCGCTAGTGAGGAGGAGATGGAAACGCTCAAGACAATTGATAGTGTCTTTTTTGAATTATAGGCAAACATGTAAAGCACTTTGTTACATCAAGGTACACTCTGACTATAACTTAATTACATCAGAGAAGAAATTTAAGAAAAAAACTTAGTTTTGTAAAATCATACAAGTGATCTTCATTGTTTAAGATACCAGATTCTTAGAATTATCAACCTATGAGGTTTCGTCGAAGCTCTGTAGTCTGAATAATCTTGAATATAGTCCTGCATCCACTGCAATTAGAGTTGAGTGGGAGCCTGTCTCTACAATTCTACCTTTTTCCATGACGATTATGGTATCGGAGTTTTTCACTGTGGAAAGTCTATGAGCTATCGTGATCTGGGTGGTTCTCGAACACAAACCAGTTGCTTCCTTCAGATTCATTGCTTTAATAGCATTTACTATAGTTCTTTCAGACTCAGCATCGAGGGCACTTGTTGCTTCATCAAGGAGTAATATTGCTGGCTTCTTTAATAAGGTTCTAGCAATGGCTATTCTTTGCTTTTGTCCTCCTGAAAGCTGGCAACCTTTCTCTCCAACAACAGTGTTGTATCCATTTGGTAGATTACTCACAAATTCATGTATATTTGCTTCTCTAGAAACCTCCACAATTTCACTTTCAGAAGCCCCGTTATTGCCATAGCAAATATTGTCTCGAATTGAGCAGTTAAAAAGAAGTGGCTCTTGTTGTACCAGCCCTATTTGTGTCCTTAACCATCTTAGATTATATTCCCTCAAATCTTTCCCATCAATTAGTACTTTTCCTTCCACTGGATCATAAAATCTTAGTAAAAGGGCCAAAACAGACGACTTTCCAGCGCCACTAGGTCCTACAAAAGCCACCTTAGATCCAGCTTCAATTTGTAAACTGAAATTGTCAAGAACAGTGACTTCAGGTCTTAAAGGGTACTTGAAATTTACATTTTCAAATTCGACATTTCCTTCGATCTTCTCGGGTTGTGAGCTGTCCGGTATATCTGGTTCGATTTCAGTATTACGGTCAAGGGTTTTGAATGCTGGGGTGAGCATATTGATGGCAGTGATGACAGTTGGGATCAGTGTGTATAATTCTGTGATAGAAGGAACTGTGAGAGAAAATATTTGGTATGCTCTTATTCCATTTTCAAAAGAGGCTTGCCGTCTGTCGACCAGAATTGTAGAGTACCACAAAGCGACGGCGTGTGCAATGTTCCACAAGCAAAGGGAGAAGCCTTGGATGATCCCATATTTGATACTTTCTTTCCTGTACTTTTTCTTCGGAATGTCCAGATATGTTTTTGCTTTCTTCAATACTTGTTCTTCATGACAAAATGATGCTATAGTCTTTATGTTGGTTGTCGACTCAGATGCAAGAGCGACAAGGTCCGAATGTGTAGCCGAGTAGTCGCCAGAAAATCCTTTGGCAGACTTGGCTTGAATGAGACCACCTATGAAGTGGCAGGGCATCACAGCCCAAGCCACCAAACCCATTCTCCAGTTGACAAACATGCTAACAACTGTTGCTATAAGTATGGAGGAAACACATTGCACAATCACGGACATGCGATCAGCGATTATGATTTTGACCATGGCAGTATCGCTGATGATGCGTGAAGTTAACGAACCGACAGTGTTGTCAGGTTTGTCAAACCAGCCTACTTCGTTACGAAGCACACCTGTAAAAGTTTAAATGATTATTGACTAATGTTTGTTGAATCATACTGGCATTTTGACTTTATGTATCTGCTGCTTTGTTTTAGGCTTTTGATAGCTCATACCGAGAGTTTTTTCTTCCTTCAATGAAAGAAAGACTTCAAGTATGTAGAAACTCTAATAGGGAAGAATATCCAATACCTGAATACAAAGCACGTCTGAAATTCGCCATGGCCTTTTCTCCAACCACTCCAAAGAAGTAATGCTGGAAGGTATGACTAAATAATGAAAGCAACCCTATTCCAGAGAAGATTGCTGAGAACATTCCAACTTTTCGTTTTGCATCTTCTTCAAAGTATGCTACTCCGATGGTGATGATGTAGAAACCGAAAAACGGCTTTGAGATGCCAGAGAATGCTGCTGCAAACGAGCCAATAGCTATCTTCACCAGCTCCTTCTTTCTTAAATCAAACCAAATTCTGGAAAATATATTTTCTTCTCTTGCACTCGTCTTGATCTCTTCCTTAAGTACAGAATGCTCTGTGAGATCTCTTTGGACCTCTCTCGGTGTCTCTGGTAATGGTCTAGTTTCATCAATAGTGTCTACTTGGCGGGAACTTTTATTCTTGGAAGTTGTAGTTCTATGCATTAAACATTTAAATCTGGTTAGTGTTGTTCATTGAGTGCCATTGGTTCAATATTAAAATATGAATATAAAGTGGCTTATTACCTTAGTTCAGGAGCTGATTCAAGGTTCTGCATGCTGAATAAAGTACTATAAAATTTGCTTGTTTCTAACAAACTCTGGTGTGTTCCTGTCTCTACAATTTCTCCATTCTCCACTACAGCAATCATATCTGCATTTACCACTGTTGAGAGCCTGTGTGCAATCAAGATGACAGTCCTTCCTTCCATAGCTGTGTCAAGTGCTTCTTGAACCAGCTTTTCCGACTCTGAATCGAGGGCACTAGTGGCCTCGTCAAGCAAGAGAATGGGAGGATTTTTCAGAATGGCTCTTGCAA
Organism: Lathyrus aphaca; assembly: GCA_963966055.1. NCBI lineage: Eukaryota > Viridiplantae > Streptophyta > Magnoliopsida > Fabales > Fabaceae > Lathyrus > Lathyrus aphaca. The sequence continues at coordinate 114,611,981 of OZ014524.1, read as the reverse complement.
TTGCGATTCTCTGCTTCTGACCTCCTGATACTTGAACGCCCCTTTGTCCTACCTGTAATTTCAGGCACACATATGCGGTGATTAATGTTGTCAATGGAAAAAAATGTAGCCAGAAGACGTGTTTGAAAATACATCAAAACATGATTGATATATACAAAGAATGCAAGTTAATCGAAAAAAAATACAAAATCAGAAAAGCCACAATTAAGCTAAGAACAAAAGTGACATGCTAGATTGAGTAGCTAGCAAACCTCAGTTAGGTACTGATTAGGAAGCTGTGATATGAAAGAGTGTGCATTAGACATCACTGCTGCCTTTTGAATCTCTTCATCATTTGCATCCATTTTTCCCAGTTTCAAATTATCTTTGATCGTGCCCGTAAAGAGTGATGGTTCTTGGTATACAGCTCCTATATTACTTCTAAGAAACTGCAGATCAAGGTCCTTGATATTGTGACTGTCAATAAAAATTTCCCCTGGAATGTATTGAATAATGTTAGGCTTGGCTATTTGCATTCAAGATTACACAATCAGTTCCTACACCTCTATTATTCTAATGCACTAATTAAGCTAACCTCTAGTGGGGTCATAAAACCTAGTTATCAGGGAAATTACAGTGCTTTTTCCGCAGCCACTGCTACCAACTAGAGCTACTGTCTTTCCTGCTGGTATGGACAATGACAGTCCTTGAAGGATAGATTTCTCTGGCCGTGACGGGTATGAAAAGTGAACATCTCGAAGCTCAATGTAGCCGCTAATATTCGTAGGAGTCTTCCCTTTTGATTCATTATGTATAAGTGGCTTTCTTTGGATCACTTGGAAGACCTCATATCCTGCAGCTTTTGCCTGATTGAATATTTGCATGTCTGGTGCTGCATAAGTGATAGATCTGCGATTCACAGCAAAAATTTTGTTACTGGATTGTTAAACTCTATTTTCGTTCGAAATCAAAACTAGCATTAAGTAATTGCTTCCTTACATGGCACCAAAAAGAATACTCATTACAGCAGTTATTATATCTCCTCCCTTCGCTCTCCCGGCTCTGACAACAACGGCTCCAACCCATATAATCAGAGACCAAGAACAAAAACTCACAGTTTGAAACATTCCTGTTCCAACTCCCTTCACAAGTGCCTCCCCCTTGCTTATGACATACTGTTTATCCATGTTCTCTGTGAAGGATTTGACTGCCAAACCCTCTCCAACAAAAGCATATACTGTTTTTATTTGTGATATGGTCTGTCATAATATCAGTATTAGAGTTTGTTGTATAATCAGCTATTGACAATAGATTAGACTAAAAGTACAACTGATAAATCATAGTATTGCACTATGCATGCATAAATGTTGTATACCTGTTCTATCATAGACGTGGCTTCAGAATGGTAAACCAATTTCGTAGTCGAGATTCTGTTCATTTTCTTAGTGTAAGTTGCTCCAATTATGAGAATCAGAGGGACAACCACTAAACACAGAAGTGCTACTTCCCAACAGGATATCGCGGCGATCACAATCCCAGCTAAGAAAGTGGCGCAGCTAGAGGTAAAGTGACCCAACTGCGAGCAAGAAATTCACTTGCCTGGTTCAGTCATAAAAAGAAAGGTGAAACTTCTTACAATTATTTATTTGCTTACCTTTTCACCAATGGCATCTTGTATAACACTCATGTGCTTGCTTATTCCAGTGATGACTTTTCCACTTGTTAATTCTGTATCAAAAGCTCCTATCTCTTGGCTTAGAACTGCTTTTAGATATGCTAATCTTAGGCGTGATAACTGTCTTTCACTTGCATACATCCAACAACCAATCTCTGCACAATTTTTCATCTGGTGAATTGTAGAATCGAGTTTCATTTTTTCAAACATATATAATCAGGAAAATTCTGTCATAAACATGAAAGAAAAATATACCAAGTACCCCAGCAGGAAATGTGGCAATGGCCATGTACCACACGTACGGAACAACCTGAAACCACCGACGACAACAACAACATCAACAACCTATATAACATTTGTTTGTGTGTACTATATGGATATTGTTAGTATCATTGTTAACTTAAGTACCTTTTTAAGAGCAGGAACCATAGCATCAATGTCATGAATATTGTTACCAAAAGCATTAAGAGCTTTTCCTAACAACAAATAACCAACAGGAAGTGCCATGCCATGCACAATAGAGCCTAAAGTTCCCAGACCCATGAGAATCCAATCCACATAGTCAGCATAGCTCAACAATTTAAAGAATGGCAAAGCTTTCACTACGCTCTTCTTCATCTCATCATGCTCATCTTCTTCTTCCATTTGCACGACTCTTTTGGGTCTACCGGGTGGCGCCATTATAGTTAAATAAGTAATATGGCAGCAACACTATTGCTATGTACGTGTTCAATGTTTTGAGATTGAAACTGAATGTTTAGTTTAATAGAAGTGACTTGTATATGTATATATAGATGAGTGATATTTGTATTCAATTATATACATGATAGGAATGTGTGAAGAATATGCGTTCAAAAGATTACTTTCTACTTAAAAAATTGTACTAGAATGGCTTTGTATTCTTGGTTTAGTTCATTTGTTTGGTCGATGTTCACAAAGTTGCTGACAGTAGATGCATGGATGCATACGCACATAAAAAACATGCAATGGTTTAGCAAAGCTACCTGTGTATCCCAATAATTGTGGTTGACCATTTTTCTTCCTCTGATCTTTTTCTTTTTAAGAACTCTTTTTTTAAACAATATTTGTGAAGCCTCGTATTAATGTATATATGTGTACGCACTTTATAATTATGATGTGTAATTAAGAATCTCAAGGTGTGTTTTGAGGGAATTTGAAATGACTTGACCAAAATCTATTGTTTGGATAAAAAATATGGAGAATTGTTAAAATGTTGTAAATTTATGGAGTATTTTATTCATGTTAAATTTAAAATAACATCAAAAAGTAGAGAATTTCAAATTGCTTCATCACTCTATATAATATGAATATTAAATTGTTTATTATTAATTTTTCAAATTTTGCAAGATGGTCCTCATATTTTATGAAAATTTCAAATTTTCTCCAAAATTTTCAAAAATATTGTATAAAGTCCCTAATAATTTTTAAATTTTACAAATTGGTCCTTTAAATTTTCAAAAATTGCACATTGATCCCTATTTTTCATATTTTAGATTTGATGCAAAAAATTTAAAAATGATGAAAATTACAATGAATCAATTTAATACTCTATCCAAACAAAAGAATTTTAAATTGAATGGATTCTAATTGAATCATTTGAATTATCTAGAATTTTGAATTTCTTAAAATTTTTAATTACCACATCCAAACACACTCTAAGAGTCTCACGTCGGATAATATATAGCATCAGATACTATATAGCATGAACATGTGTTTATAAGTGGGGAAGTCCTCACTCTACCAATCGATTTTGTAGAGTTGAGTTAGATTCAACCACATTTTTAACAAGAATTACAATATTGATTACCTACGACAGCAACGAGTAGGATAAGAACATGCATTGAGGGTATAAGCAAAAATATAGATAATTACCGGAGTGACTAGAGGTGTGTGCCTAGTGAGTACGTGAATATTAATATCCATCTCACGCAACATCGATAAACATCACTGTTATAAATAATATATTTCACAGCGATTTGAAACAATATTTAATTACAATTGATGGTCTGTGGTAATGTAGCGTGAGATACAGTATTCGACAGAGCCGAAGTCAAATGTATTTGATAGAGTAGTGGTCGAATATAGTTTATAATATTTAAATCTGTACGTATTCGACAAAAAGTCGAATACAACTTTTAGTAGACAGAGGTTCATGTATTCGATAGAGAGCCGAATACAGCTGGTCGTAGTCGAAGCAACGTGTTTTCGACAAAGTTGAATAATAATTTGGTGAAGTTAGTTAGTTAGTTTGAGATTGTGTGATGTGCAAGCAATCTCATTATAAATAGGGAGGTACCATGCATGTGTATGATAACACTTAAGAAAATTCATTACATTCTTCTTCTCTTATCAAAAACTCTAAAATTTCTCTTTCTTATCTTTTCTCTCTAAAATTATATTTTATTTTCAATTCTTTTTGTGAGAGAGTCGTCTTACAAACATGTGTAGTTGAATTACTCGAATGGAGAGTGAAGAACAAGAATCTTGAATCAATCAAGAAAGCAATTGAATCTTGTTCTATCAAAAGCGAACGATGTTCCCCCAAGCGGAAGCTCTTTCAACCACATACATTTGTACTGCCATTAACACTGTTCAACGGGACACCTCCTATCCACCATCCTATAAGGAGAACTTTTGATACAAGTGAGTCGGTCCTTCGCTCGAACCAAAAGCTCTTGATACCACTGTTGGATTATCAATTTGGGGTTTCAAACACGAGGGAGTATTTTTCATTCCTTAGGATTTTTTCTCTATGAGCAACACACCTTGTGAGACACACCACATATCCACCCAAATATTTAAGGTGATAGGTGTGTGGGTTATCTCTTTTATAAATGCTTAAATCTCCGTTTTTCTAATTAATGTAGAACTTCCTCACTCTTTGAGTGTACATTAATTTAGTCTTACTAAACAAATTTTGTTTATAGTTGTATTTCTCTAAGCGTAAATGTAATGATATTCGAACATCATTCACTAATATCTAATTAATTTATCAATATTTAATAATTCAAACAGAAAAAATAGATTTTTTTTAAATAACTATGTTTTTCTTTAAGTTTTAAAATAACCAATTTAAAAAAATAATAATATCAAAGTAATCATATTTCAAATAAATAAAAATGAGAATTTCTTGCCCCACCCCATGGGCTTCTTACGCACCATATGTGTTGCCAAAATTTCCCCTACTTGCAGAGATGTATCTTCGGACGCACCATTTTTTTTACTTAATCTTGGTTTGTTCCAGAGATACATCTACGGAATGTTTTCAGTTATGTATCTCCAGAACATATTTTTATACACTTCGGGCCAGACCCTTCTCCTCCCCCATTCTTCACTTTTCATCTTCTTCTTCAAACTCCTTTCCATCATTCTCTCAACTTCAAAAAAATTATGTCCACTAAAATCAATCGTTTTCAAACGAGTTCGATACAGAGCGTCATTTACAACGATCAACACACTCCTAATCATCCATTGCTCAATATAATTGGTAAGTTTTCGAGTTTTCTCCATAATCGGTTTAGAATAGACTTTTAGGTGTAGAAATCGATAGATTATTTTACAAACATAGTTTAAAGACAATGTAGGTATTGTTTGTTGGCTTAAACGGACGATCATGACATCAAAATGTCGATTATTTACATGTTAGTGATGCTAATGGTGTTGTTTGAAGTTGCAGAACGTTTCAGAGGTACATCTACGAAACAAATTAACATTAGAAATGTTCTGTAGATGCAGATCTGGATAACCTATACGTTTTGAATTATGGGTGCTTCCGTGGATGCATTTACGGTAGCCTTTTGTATGTATACATCTGGAATCAAGAATTTTTTTCCTTTTTGTTATTTCAATTTATTTGTATCTAATTGTAATTTATACCTTGTCGACTTTATGCCTGATAGAGACCCCCGACTGATACATGGACGGACTGCCCAGGATGCATCTGTCTAACATGCACGGACCCAAACAGATGCACATTCGTCTACATCACAGGCCCAAGACACTCCCCTGGCCTCGCATCCCACGACATCATCCACTTCTTCATCCCAGAGGCGTCAGAATTCTACTGAGGGTTCATCACATACCCCGACCTCCCGCGGGCCACGTCAGGATAGTATTGTTCTACTACCAGAGCGTGATATTGATCTGGTCCCACCTCCACAGAGTGATGAGCTTACACCTGAGGATGTTGGTGACAATGATGACGCTCTTGAGGGTTTCCCGGGGGTCCACCTGATATGTTCATGTTGACAAGTTACGCAGAACATACTTTCCGACATGTCTGGGATGAAGAGGTAACATTACTCAGATTATTTTTTTCATTAGGAATTTATTATTTGTACCATTTTTCTTATTAAAATTGTTTTCATTGTAAATTTTCAGACACGTGAACCTCAGAGGTTCTGTAACCATGGACAGAAGAGGTTTCCTTTGCCAGAGGAGGATTGGTTCCAGACTGTCCTTATTGAATCTGGTCTGAAGTACCTTTGTGAGATTAGGTATGGTTTGATCCACAACGGTATGCCCATGGCTTTTGTAGAGAGATGGCACCCTGAGACCTCCTCCTTCCATCTGCCACTTGGAAAGATCATCATTATCTTTGACGAAATCTCATGTCTATTACGTATATCAATCAGGGGTACCCTCCTCCGTCACGGTAGGATGATTAAGGGGGAGGCGAGAGAGCTTATGGTTGAGGAGCTCGGGTATGATCCACATGAAATGGCATCACATTTTCAACATAACATCATAATAATAACAAAAATATGTGTCATGTCCCGTAACACGGGTTGTAGCTTTAATTCATAATAACAACAAAATTACAAGTATTCGCAGCGAATCATTTTTCAACATCTTAATCAATAAGATAAAAAAGGATTCAAATATAAATCAAACATCATCCTCGAGTGTTAAAACAACCGAAACAACAAATATAAACCAAACAATCCCCAGTGTTACATGACTTAGAGCAGGACACCACCTAAAGTCTATACACAACGGGACGCACTCCAAGATACCTCCGAAAATCTTCTACTAAGCTTCAGAATCTGCAGGATGGCATAATAGACCATCGCAAATGGAAGCAGGGTGAGTAATCCAAATTCAATAATAATAGTACAAAGTTGAATCATAAGAACAATTAATCATACAACCACTACAACAACTCACCCACATATAATCATAAAAAAATACACATCTTCAAACAAACTATGCAATTATGTTATGCCACATAGAATGAAAAGCAACCTCATAAATGCATGTGGTACCGGTTTCAACGTATGATGGACACTGGCCGTCTACCCTCCACAAGGGAGTATAACATAATCAACAACACCTCAATCCGCACAATGGGATTGAAGCCTCAAATCAACATGGGGAATTCCATGAATGCAAGATACACAAAACAACATCATCGTCATTATTCATCAATATGTGTATCGACATTCATCATTCATCGTCATCATAATTTCATCTATAATATTGTTTCATCATGTAATCATTCTCACAACTTATTCATCATTGTTATCTCATATCATCACTATTGCTATTAAGCCTAGAATACTTAACATATAATAATTCTACTAGCAATAACATAGTAACATGGCACGAAAGATTAGACATCAAACTCAGCAACAGAAGAAACATGATTCTCTGGAAATTACAATGCTCGCTAAGCGAGAGGGACAACTCGCTAAGCAGAAAACTCCCTGACTCTTCTCGCTAAGCGAGAAACGCGATTCGCAGAATAAACCCTACGATTCTGCAGAAACCCAGACCCAACAAAACACCTATAAACCGCACCAGACATCCGTAAAATAGCAGAAACATTAAATTAATACATTATCATCATGAATTTACCATTATTAACAACATACGACAACTAATTAACATTAATCTACCAACAATCATCCCAAATACTTAGGTTTCCATTCTAAAATCCCTAATTCTCATAACACATCCCTATACTATGATTATTGAACAAGAATTCTCCCCATACCTTGATTATTGAAGATTTCTCTTCCTCTTTGATCACAACCCCTTTTAGTCTCCTTTTTCTTCAGAGCAACCTTCACCTTTTTCCAGAAAACACGATTGTGAGAACTCTTTGATCGTAACCTCTATTTCATAAACTACTCAAAAGACAACCTTGCCCCATAGACCTCCAAACTCTTTTATTCTATTTTCTTAATAATAATATTATAATAATTTCCAACATTATTATATCATAAAATAATTATTTTATTCTCCACAAAACACCGCTTACTTCCACTTATTCATAAATAATTACTTAATAAATTAAACTATGAAATTGGGATGTTACATTCTCCACCCAGATCCGTAGATTTGGTGAGGCGCTAGCTGCTGCAGGACGGGAAGAGGGTGATTCAGCAGAGGTCAAGATACACAGACAGCATGCGCTGAGATATTACTTTTTATACTTGGTCGGTGTAACACCATATTTCTACCCGACTTTAAATATTAAATCAAAGTTATAAAATTCATCAACAAACATGGGATATCACATTTTCCTACTTTAAATCAAATACCAAAATTTTATTAAAGATATTACTTTGAAAAACAACGCAGCGGATCAAACAAGTTTCAACTGTAAATAACTTCAATAAATTCAACATCAAAATGCTTCAACTTGGTTTTTCAACATAAAACAACTGAAAACTAGTTCATAAACTTAAATAAAAGCCACAAAGACAAAATTTGTGTTCATCCCCCTGAAGTGCTATGTATCAGAGCGACAAACACCAACTCGAAGGTACTAAGTATTGGACTCTTCGTTACATGCACGTTATCAACAAATGGCAACATTCAAACATAAGGGGTGAGATATCGAATAACATAAACAGGATACAATAATCAATATGTAAGCAAGATAATGATATAATCACACCACTTCACACAACAAACAGCATCAACATAAGACTTATATCCAACAACGGCAAATCAACAAAACAAAATACAACTCGAATGTGACACAATTTAAATGCATGTGGTATCTTTTGGATTAAACTCCCAACTTGAAACATTGCCAGTTTATCGAGGCATCAATAACTTATTTGCCAATCCAGGCCAACTTGAATCGAGCATTCGCTCCAACTTAAAAATATGCAAATGTATGCGACTATGAATGGCATAAAACAACGACGACATAATCAATAACTTCGCAACATAACAACTTGAGCAACTCAGCAACATCAATCAATGTTGGTCATAAGACCTGCAACTTAATAATTTTTTCCAAAATCGGGACAACACGACTTGTAACAACATTAACACAACTACAATGTGAAAACGACAATTTACGACTTAGTCGATTAGATTACTAATTAATTATTGTAAACTATTAAATCTACTATAATCAACTTAATTTTATCTCTACTTAAAGTCTCAGATCGAACCAACTCGAAACGGGTGCGGAAATAGGACGAACCGCCAAAAACTGCATTTTTCTGCATTCACTCTGCTCATACGCGTACTGCTCATCTCCATACGCGTAATGCCTTGCATAAGGGGCCACGTTACGCGTAATGCCTATCTCGTTACGTGTAACACCAGATCTGTTACGAATTTCACCAAAATGCATACAATTCCAAGCCTGCTACGATTTCTCACAACTTCATCATTCTATTCAATCTTAAATGGGTTTCTACATCGATTTTACTCTAAAAAACTTATGTATCTAATCATTTATCAAGTCATATGATTGGTTTTACGAACCCTAACTTCTTTCTACACGAATTCCTACAACAAGAAAACTAGTCCAACGACACAGACGACACATACAACAACGATTATACCAGCAATACAACAATAACAACATGTTTTTTCATCAGATATCAACACGAAATCAATAACATCAATCCATACAAAACACGGCAACAAAATTACACGAAAAACCCAACCTACATACGACCATCTAGTCCCAGTTATGGAATTCGAACCCCACCCTTACCTTGGATTGAAGGCAGCTCAAATTCATTGTAGAAATCCCACGAAAATCTTCAACCTAGTCTCCTCTTGATCTTCTCTAAGCCTTGTTCTTCCTTCTCTTACAAAATTCCGATTAACTCTAAATTAGGTTTTCAACTTGTTTTTACTAAACTCTCACTAATCAACCTAATTACTAATGGGCCTAACTTAGGACCCCTAACTTACTACTCTAACACCACAAAATTAAGCCCAACTTAATATTATCTCAATAAAACTTATTTTATTTATTTCCGACTTAATTAATCTGACTTAATCAACTTAAACAACTCAAACACAACTTAGTCCACAACATGAAATCAACTTAAACAACTTTTATCAACTTATCAACACAAACGACACAATATACCAACTCAAACAACTTAATGACACAAATGACTAAACGACACTCAACAACAAATAATCGGGAAAATATGCAATAATATTTAATTAAATCAATTAATTAAATACGGGCGTTACAACTCTCCTCCACTTAGAACATTTTCGTCCTCGAAAATATTACCTTGCTCAAACAACTCAGGATATAATTCCTGCATCTTGCTTTCCAACTTGCAAGTCATACTTTCTCCGGCAGCGCCTGTAGCGGTAAAATCATGAGTGTAAGCTATTGATTAGCTTAACTCAATATACACAGAGTCGCCACCGCGCTTTTATTTATTTCCAAAAGGAAAAAGGTAAAAGAACGAACAAAACCTTAAAGAATCTTAAAAGCTAAAAAGCTAAAAGAATCAAACAGAGAATGGGTACGGGGATTGGTTACAAATCGGGAAGGTTTTAAGCACCCGACTTGTCTGTGGTACTCCACGGGAACCCTTTGAAATGTTTACTGCATTTTTGGTTTGAAATGGTTTGCTTGAAAAAAGATTGAAGAGATGAGAAGAAGAATGTTTTTTAAGATTTTGGTGTTTGAAGAGACGAACGTCTCATGCCTACGTACCCACAAAGTGCAATGCGAGATTAAAACCCCGTAGTTCGTGGTACAAATTGTGAAAAGGCAAATGAGTTGAATTGATTTTAAAATGTAAAGATAAGTCGTCATTCTTTAGCGAATAATTTCGCTAGAAAGGATGAATCATATCTAAACATAAAAAAGGTTAAAAGGAAACGTGCACGAGGGCACAAAAACAATTGAATGAGTTGTGAATGTTTTAAAGTTTTTGAGAAAGAATGTTTCGATATGCTTATGTGGTTTAGCATTTATTTAAGGAAATGAAATGAAAAGGTAAAAGCACATGACCGAAGTCAAGGTTTGATTGAGAAAATGTTTGAAGTTTGAAAACAAAGAAAGTTTTGAAAATAGGAAGGAGATTTGAAAATTGAAGAAGATGGGAAGAGATGAAGAGACTATCCTAAGAGTTGAAAATAAAAGCTAAAAGAAGAATAATCAAACCATATGGCGAGCATCTTTGAAACAATTGGATTTCCATCTTCATAATCAAGTGAACTTAACCGGAACCAAAATCTTCAATCCATAACAACTCAAGCAAAGGAATGATCCTAGAATCTAAGTCCCACTCCAAGTCTCATGCTAGGGATAGTAACTATAGTCCGAAATTAAAAGTCACCAATTTTTTAGATGTTTAATCCGTTATTAGTGTTTTGGTATCCAAATGGACAAAGGAGAAATAATAAGCAACAATATAAACAATAAGCAATATGATGAATGATATAGAAGCATAATAAGAGAGATAGGGAACAAGAGATTGAAATAAAAGAGGATAAGGTGCGAGAGATTAAAATTAAATGTTAGTATATTCACATTATTATAATATTTACAATATAAGTGGTATGATGAACTTAATCAAGCACAACCACGAAAAGAAAAATAAAATCGAGGCAACCGGATCCAAGTGGATCGCATTCCGAATCGGGACAACTTTAGGTCTATGTTAAGCAATCGCCGAGTAATTTACGAAGTAATTACCCTACAAATGAGGCCGGCCACCACTAATTAAAGTGGAAAATATTCGTGTTAATACATGTTAGAGAAACGATATTATGAATCGTTCTCCAAAAACATGCCACACTAAAAGAAAAGGTAACGGTCTAATCTTAATCGAGATTTCACATTGTGTTTATCGAAGGCAACCTATCACGAATCCAAAATATGGAGAATGATCCAAATGATCATTCATCCATAGATTTGAAATAATGAAGATTAAACATCTTCGGAAACCAATAATCGCGAATCGGAGATCTCATCGACCAAAAAAAAATAAGATGAAGAAAAGTAGATCTAAAAAAATAAATCCAAAAAAAAAAAGAATTCAAATATTTTTTAAAACCTTTTTTTCTAAATCTCTTTCTCTAACATGTTTCTAAAATATATTTTCTTAAAATACTTTTTTTCATAAAATTCTTAAATCAACAATAAATTATAACAAAATCCTTTAAAAAAACAAACTAAAGAAAATTAATAAAAAAAAAGAATGGAAGAAGGAAGGAGTATATCCGCGGGTCAATATGGATAGGTGGATTGATCCAAGCCCAAAGCAAACTTTTCTTAAAACAAAATCAAAACAAATTTAAAAAAAATGAAAAAAATGAAAAAAAACACAGAAGAACAACTTCTTCTTCTTCGTTAACACAGGGCGGCGGCAAACAGGGAGGTCTCCGATCCTCACCTTTCCTCAAAAAACTAACGCAATCTGAACCAGAAACGTCTCGATCAAGCGCTCTTCCTCCTCAGCCTTGAAGATTAAGGGGTAACCAAGAGAAATTCGTTGTGAATAAGTCGATTTCGTCACTCTCTTCTTTTGATTTTTCTCACCTCTTTGTCTTCTTCCAATTCACGAATCTGTTTTTGGTTTAAGGTGAATGAAACATCAATTGGGATGATGGAAATTGTTGCAATTCTATGGAAGAGGATTGAGATTGGTAAAGGATTGAGGGTGAAGGATGAATCCGATAGAAGCTTGAGGTTGATTTTGACAGGGTGATTTTAGGCTATTCAAGCTTGGTGAATTAAGAGAGGAGAGGTTTGATTTTATAGAGTGAAGGAGGAATTTGAAGTTTGCCATTTTGCTTTGAATGAGATGCGTTTTGCAGTGTGGTGATTCACGTGAGTCTTTGCGTTTAATTTCCATTTGCCCTGCGTTTTGATTATTTGCTTTTTTTTAGGTGAGGGATGCGTGATGCTTGAAGCTTGTGCGCGTGGGGTGTTGTTGTTGCTGGGCAATTGCTTTGTGAAGCTGCGCGTGAGTCTGATTAAGCTGCTGTGATGTTAGCGAGACTGGCTTGAATATAGTTGTTTTCGGCGTGTGAAGCTTGAATGTGTACGGCCTTGCTTTGCTGTGTGACGTGAGAAAATACTGATGACATTGGTTAGGCTGGTGCGAAGTTGTTTCGTGTGTAGCTTCGGTTTAATGAATTTGTTGTTTGGCTTATGAATGTTGGGTGTTGGCTTTGAGGGAGTTGGCATGTGGCTAAGGAAATGATGTGATGCACAGCTCGAGGCTTGAGGCTTGCGGCAAGTGACATGAAGCGCTGGCTTAGGCTGTGTTTTGATGAGGCCTGTGATTGTTTTGCTTGCCGCGGCTGGCGAGAGTGTTAGGAGCTTAGCGTAAGCTTGTAATGCTTGAGGTGGGGATACGGCTTGCATTGAAGCTGGGCAAAGTTGGAAGACGTGTGACGTACGGATGGGAAAAGGCTGAAGCCTGTTGGTGATGTGAAATACTGCTGCGGCTGGAGGGGTCAGCTTATGTTGGCTTTGTGTGGAGAAGTGGGCCAAAAGATGGATGCCTTGGCTAGTATTGTTTCTATTAATTTTTTTTAAAAGAGGTAAATGCTGTAAAAAATGAATCATGGGCTAAAAAATAAGAAATGGGCTAAATGGTATGATTTATTTTATAAGGTATGAGAAAATGGACAAAAAAAGAAATTGATTTGTTTTTTTTTATAATTGTGAATAATTGATGAATATGAATTAGAAAAAAATATGAAATATGGTAAAGAAAGTGGATAATCGGTATGAATAAAAAAAATAGGTAATGGTTATTAGCGGATAAAAATCGAAATATGATTAAAAAAAACAAAATGAAAATGGTAATTAGAATAATAATGAATAAACTGAAGAAAAAAATGGTTTTTATCGAAAATGGATGATTGGTATTTGAGAAATGGAAAAGAACCGGGAATGAATTATAAAAATGGTTATTGGATTTTTTTTTGGTGAAATGGATATGGAATTGGATATTTTTGTGAAATGGATATGGAAATGATGGTTTTAAGCCCACAACATATTCTGATTTTCCACAAGCCACTGGATAATTTGTCACTTAAGCCACAACCAACATCTGAAAATTGCCCTGATAAATTTGAGGAAAATAAATCCACAACCGAATCACTGATGAACTGATGAACATTGAATATTCAAACCAAACTTCGCACAAAAACACTATCTGATAACTGATGACTTCGCACATAACACAGTCTTGAACTCTTGAATACGCACAGCCTGAGAAACAGACCACTGGCACACACAACTTGTAATCGAAACAAACTTCTGATAGTTTGACCCAGATTAGGTCAAACGTCCATCTGAATCGAATTGTGACTGAACAAACTCATTTGACTTGAAAATCACTGCCCTGTCTCTGAAATCCTGCAACACAGAAGAAGAAGAAGCAACTGCAACATATTTTTTGTATTTTGGTTAGAGGTTAGTAAATATAAATAGATAACAGAAATTAAACATAGTGATCCTCTGCAAGGCAAAGACCTGCACCTAAAAAAGGATAAACGAACAATATGTGATCTTGTTTGTATGCGAAATGCAGATAAGATGCGAAAAATCTTAGGGTCAAAAATTAGGGTCTGACAGATGCCCCTATTTAAGTTTCTTCAATCCAGAGATAATGAAGATCGAGATCTTCATTTCGACAAGATGGAAGATACTTAAATATCAAAAAACCCAATTTTTTATCCTAAGATGCCAAAAACTGGAATGAAATGAGATGAACGATATGAAATAATATGAAGATGATATGAAAATGATATGAAGCATATGAGATGTATATGAACTGCAGAAGAAATATGTGAAATGCAGAGAAAAAATGCGACAACATATGAAATATTATGAGAAAAATTATGAGATGATGTGAAATGTATCTGGAACCAAATGAAATGCAGAGAAGTCCGTGAGGGACAAGACGACACATGAAAAAGAATAAACGCTGGGTATAAGGAGCGTAAGACTCCGACAGGAAAAACAACATGCTAGAGACCAACCTATGGCTCAGCTGAGGTGAAAATGTCCAATAATGGCAATTGAACAAAAATGATCACAACATCCAGGAATGGCATTGAATGAAGTAATAAAAATCCCGCAAAAGTTCACCAGAAGCATCCATAGATGACATTACTGATTTAAAAAAGGATATCCGAGAATGGCAATCGGAAAAGGGTAATCACAACATCTGAGAATAGCAATCAGATAAGAAGTGTGAATCACAACATCCAGCAACAGAACTGAATGAAATGGGGGAAAGTCCGGGACAGTACATCAAATCAATGATGACTTCACTATGGACATCCGAGAATGGCAACCGGAAAAAATAGGTCATAACATCTGAGAATGGCAATCAGATAGAATGTGAAGCACAACATTCAGGAATAGCACTGAATGAAATGGGGGAAAGTCCGGGACAGTACATCAAATCAATGATGACTTCACTATGGACATCCGAGAATGGCAACCGGAAAAAATAGGTCACAACATCTGAGAATGGCAATCAGATAGAATGTAAAGCACAACATTCAGGAACAACACTGAATGAAATGGAAAAAGGTCCGGGCCAGTACATCAAATCAATAATGACTTCACTATGGACATCCGAGAATAGCAATCGGAAGGAAAGTGATCACAACATCCGAGAATAGCAATCAGATAAAATGTGAATCACAACATTCAGGAACCGAACTGAATGAGATGGAAAAAAGGTCCGGGACAGTACATCAAATCAATGATGACTTCACTATGGACATCCGAGAATGGCAATCGGATAAAAAGGGTGTAATATCTGAGAGAACAAACAAGTAGGTGAAGAAAAAGTTCTGGAGAGACAGACAAATGCCAAGTAAGTTGGATTTTAACCAAAAAGTAAGAAGTTGAAAACGACAAGACCTCGAGAAATGCATATGAGGACTAAAACACTCAGTATGCAGACATATATGAAAATGGGGACTAAACCACCCAAGCAATATGCATAATGAGGACTAAAACACTCAAACATGCAAAGGCACACAAGACTGGGGAATAACACACCCGAGAAAATGCATAATGAGGACTAACACACTCAAATATGCAAACGTTAACAAGAATGGGGAATAACACACCCAAGAAAAACGCATAATGAGGACTAAAACACTCAAATGTGCAAGGGTAAACAAAACTGGGGAATAACACACCCGAGAAAACGCATAATGAGGACTAAAACACTCAAATATGCAACCACAAAAAAAACTGGGGAATAACACACCCAAGGACATAATATGAGAGAGACTGTTGACAACTAGTTTAGACTCTTAAAGGAGTGGAAAAGATGGAAGACTGATTCCTCAACACGGAGATCACTGCCATTCTACTCGGAAATTAGAGATGTTACTGTTGAACAAATCTCTGTCACACCAGTAAACTGTACCAAGTTGAAAAATCTCTTAGGAGAAGTCATGTAAAGGTGCTTGGGGATTCTTGAAGAAAAATTGCCCCAAGTTCAATGAATGATGAAGGTAAACTGATAATGGATTCAGTTCTTGATTACTGCTGGAGAAAATAATCACATCTTTGAGATAACTGCTGAGAAGAATAAACTGATCATGGCTTCAGTTCCTGAAATGAATGTTGAAAGAATAAACTGATCATGGCTTCAGTTCTTGATAAAATAACCCAATATGAAGTTTGCAGAGAATCTTCTGACCAACTATATCTGAGAATAACTTGCACTGATCAACAACATCTTGAAACAAAAGGAACTGAGAAAAACTTGCCCCTTGGTAGGATCACCGACCAAGTTTCTTAACTGTTTGAAAATTCCTTGATGAGGAAAGTTTATTTGCAAATAAAAAAATGTTTGTACAAACCTGGTAATTTTAATGCAAAGTTCAATGCAAAATTTTGAAATCAAAAATCATTTTTGGAATGAAATTTATTGATGTAACGAAATTGAAAACATTGTCAAAACACAGCGGTTGAGACAACACTAAAGATAAAGCAAAGGTAAGAAAACAAATGATTGGTAAAGAACTTGGGAGTCAGTTTACGCAACCTCGTTGTAGTATGATTTTCAAAAGAAACCTGAATTCAATTAGGACTTTTGAAGGTTGTAACGTGGTCTGGTTCACAGTTTATGAAATAAAGGATATAGGCTCAAAGTTATTTTTACCCAACCCAACTTCGTGACGAACTCTAGTCCTACATTCAATTAATTCAGCCTATGCATTCAAGTTCCCAGAAATTTAGGATTACACAGATGAAGATGGTTCACAAGCCAGAGATTTTGAGATAGCAGTCATTTCTCCCTTTTGTTATTTCCAGTGAGGACTTTGGTCCACTCAACTTATTTTATTGAGGATTTTGATGACCTCTTGACAAATCTTTCTTTTTATTATCCCTAATTTTTGCCTGAACTGTGTCATTTGAACTTACAGCCAGCGGGATGCCCCGGTTTTGTCTAAGTCTCCTTCATAGGTTTTGACTTAGCGGGCTTTAATTTTTTTTCATAAATTTTTTTCAATATCATTTTTTATTAAAGATAATGACTGCATGGCTTAATGATTACGATGAACCATCATTGGCTTTTGAATTGAGAAACATCTTTAACACTTCTTGATGTGTGTGAAGGAAAACTTGAGATTGCAACCTTTATTTGAAAGGTGTCTTGAATGATTCTCTTGTACTTGAATGCACATTCGAATTAATTGAGAACTACCCATCCCCGGGTTAAAATTGAGGGTTTTTTCGAATAGAAAGAAACTCCAACTTCAAGGCTCAAAGGGGTTGACAAAGGATTAACTTCCTTATTTCTCCAGTGTTTGGGATTTGAAACAATGCCTGTATATCATCAACCAAGTCTCAATTGGAAGCATACCAACAACAATTATGGGTATCTCGTTTTCATCATCCTCCCCCCAATCATTGTAAAAATTTGAGAAAAGATAAATGAACTTGAAATGTAAAGCATAAAGATGCAAATAGTAAATGAAATTGAATCAAAACAAAGCAATGCTCATTTCATTAAAATCAACATGAAAGTACAAACAAGTTTAAAAGCAAACAACTTAATATGATAGAAGAAAATTGCAAACATAAAGAAACAATGGCCTAGTGATCAATCAACAACAAGGATGAGTCGTCCCGGCTGATATTCTGGCCTTGAAGAAAATTAACAGTTGAAGTCTTCTAGAAGATTCACTTCCCCAGCTTCGACAAAGGATTGTTGATAACATCGGGGTTAAGGTCATTAAAGTAAAGGATGTTGTTCCTGATAAGTTCTTGCACTTTAGCCTTCAGTGCAAAGCAATGTTCCAAGTCATGACCAATTCCACCTTGATGAAACTCACAGCGAAGATCCGATCTATAACCAACTGGGAGAGGATTTGGAACAGGAGGCGGAGGCCTAGTAATAATTAAACCTTTCTCAATCAAGGAAGGAAACAATTCAGTGTAAGACATCGGAATAGGATCAAAGTTTGGCCTATTGCGATACTGATTTTGTCCAACAGCAGGAGGAGGAACCTGAGCTTGAGCTCGAATCTGAACTTGAGCTTGAGCTGGTCGAGCTTGACCTTGAACTTGAGTTTGAGCAGGTTGAGTTTTAACAACAGGAGCAACTGCAGCTACATATGGTTGAACATATCGTTGTTGCGGGCGATAAGGCCTCCTCTCAGCTAAAACAACATAAGCATCCCCATCTCTTCTCTTGTGAGGATTCCCAAAAGACTTTCTTGCAACATTAGAAGCTTCAGAATTGGTAATCTTACCCTTCTTGATACCTTCCTCTAGTCTTTCTCCAATAGTGACTAGATCAGAAAAACCAGATGAAACACTTCCTACCATTTTCTCCCAAAAGAACGGTTGAAGAGTGTCCATGAACAAACCAGTTAATTCCTTTTCAGGCAAAGGTGGTTCAACTTGAGCAGCTAACTCTTTCCAACGCTGAGCATACTCTTTGAACGATTCTTTCTCTTTCTGTGACATGTTTTGAAGTTGACGACGATCAGGCGCCATGTCCAGATTGTACTTATACTGTCTTACAAAAGCATCAGATAAATCTTTCCAGCTTCGGATATGACTCTTCTCAAGTCCAACATACCATTTCATAGAAGCACCACTCAAACTATCTTGAAAACAATGAATAAGCAGCTTGTCATCCTTAGCATGCGCGACCATTTTGCGACAATACATCAGCAGATGAATCTTTGGACAAGTATGACCATTGTACTTCTCAATACAGGAACCTTGAACTTATCAGGAAGAACTAAGTCGGAAACCAAACGCATGTCTATTGCAGCAGAGCCAAAGACATCTTTTCCTTCTAGACCTCTTACCCTCTTCTCAAGAGTCATACATTGCTCTCTAACTTCATCCATATATCCAGGTTCACCCTGACTTTCAGCTTGTTGACCAGCAGCCTGGTACAAGAAAGGAGAATTCTGATAAGTAGTCTGAGCAGTAGCGTGCACAACAGGTTGAGGTTCAGCAAAAGTCGGAGCTGAAAAGACTGGCACAACAGATGGACCACCCACTTGAGCAGTAGCAGAAACTGGCACATAATCCGGAGGTAACCCATATTCTGGCCAAGTAGAAACCGGTTGCTGAACAACAGGAGGGTCAACAACAGCAGTCAAAACTTCAGAGATAACAGTCCTTTGAGGTGGTTCACCTCGAGCAATCAGAACTTGCATCATTTCAGTGAGCCTGGTCATACCAGCCTTCAACTCATCAATCTCCATTTGAACTTCCATGTTATGCTGTTCTTGGTGTTCCATTCTCAATCTGATAGCTCTCCGTCTGTTAGCAGCTCTAGTATCGTATCTGTGGTGAGGAGTCAGCTTGACGGATCAACAGACAACTGAGGAAAGAAACAACCGGGATGAGTTCCCACACAACTCGAATGAACGCAAGAATATGCGAGGATGCAATGATATGCAATGTTCACTTCCATTTTCAGAAAAACAACTCGATTATTGCAAACGTGATCAACATCGAGAATACTGTCATGAAAAATCTTGACAAAAAGGAATATTTGCTTTTTTCCAATATTTGCAACAATCGGAATTATTTTCCTTGAAAAATGGTTGTGATGATGATCATGATGAATATGTAGATGCAACAAACACAAACAAGATCACGCAAAGCACACAGGTTCAAAGGTTCGAATCACGAGCATGGGGTCAAGGGATAAGAACCAACCCACACAGGTATGTACTAAGTTTTGTCTTCATTGTACCTGCAAAAAACCAAAAGGGTGCTAACAGAGGTTCCCGGAGTTAACAGCCATCTTTAGAATATTATCGGTACGTTGGATTACTCCCCAACCGATAACATTCTTAAAATAGACCTCGTTCGAGTGTAGCATCGCGTGACAACCACCTTAGGTTTACACCCAGACAGTTTCCGCACTACGTTCCTAAATTGGCTTAGATTGGTTAAGGGTTCTAAGGTCCTCAGTATGATCAGCTCAAAGTCGGAAAATAATGTCACGTACGATTACTCGTCATGACATTGATAGTCCAAGAGAGCCTAACCGAGTGGAGATTATCAAATTGATATCGCTTAGGACTACTTCATCGCGTATCGCTTCGAATATCGTCGTCCTATCATAAGTTCCACTCAGATCCGGGTTAGGATCTATCTCACAGAGAATCACCAAAACCGGAACAGAACAACCAAGTAACAAGCAAATCAAACTAAAGCAGTAAACAAATCAAAGTAGGACGAATCCACTTAGAGATTGATTCCCCAGCAGAGTCGCCACTTTTCTGTAGCGGTAAAATCATGAGTGTAAGCTATTGATTAGCTTAACTCAATATACACAGAGTCGCCATTGCGCTTTTATTTATTTCCAAAAGGAAAAAGGTAAAAGAACGAACAAAACCTTAAAGAATCTTAAAAGCTAAAAAGCTAAAAGAATCAAACAGAGAATGGGTAGGGGGATTGGTTACAAATCGGGAATGTTTTAAGCACCCGACTTGTCCGTGGTACTCCACGGGAACCCTTTGAAATGTTTACTGCATTTTTGGTTTGAAATGGTTTGCTTGAAAAAAGATTGAAGAGATGAGAAGAAGAATTTTTTTTAAGATTTTGGTGTTTGAAGAGACGAACGTCTCATGCCTACGTACCCACAAAGTACAATGCGAGATCAAAACCCCGTAGTTTGTGGTACAAATTGTGAAAAGGCAAATGAGTTGAATTGATTTTAAAATGTAAAGATAAGTCGTCATTCTTTAGCGAATAATTCCGCTAGAAAGGATGAATCATATCTAAACATAAAAAAGGTTAAAAGGAAACGTGCACGAGGGCACAAAAACAATTGAATGAGTTGTGAATGTTTTAAAGTTTTTGAGAAAGAATGTTTCGATATGCTTATGTGGTTTAGCATTTATTTAAGGAAATGAAATGAAAAGGTAAAAGCACATGACCGAAGTCAAGGTTTGATTGAGAAAATGTTTGAAGTTTGAAAACAAAGAAAGTTTTGAAAATAGGAAGGAGATTTGAAAATTGAAGAAGATGGGAAGAGATGAAGAGACTATCCTAAGAGTTGAAAATAAAAGCTAAAAGAAGAATGATCAAACCATATGGCGAACATCTTTGAAACAATTGGATTTCCATCTTCATAATCAAGTGAACTTAATCGGAACCAAAATCTTCAATTCATAACAACTCAAGCAAAGGAATGATCCTAGAATCTAAGTCCCACTCCAAGTCTCATGCTAGGGATAGTAACTATAGTCCGAAATTAAAAGTCACCAATTTTTTAGATGTTTAATCCGTTATTAGTGTTTTGGTATCCAAATGGACAAAGGAGAAATAATAAGCAACAATATAAACAATAAGCAATATGATGAATGATATAGAAGCATAATAAGAGAGATAGGGAACAAGAGATTAAAATAAAAGAGGATAAGGTGCGAGAGATTAAAATTAAATGTTAGTATATTCACATTATTATAATATTTACAATATAAGTGGTATGATGAACTTAATCAAGCACAACCACGAAAAGAAAAATAAAATCGAGGCAACCGGATCCAAGTGGATCGTATTCCGAATCGGGACAACTTTAGGTCTATGTTAAGCAATCGCCGAGTAACTTACGAAGTAATTACCCTACAAATGAGGCCGGCCACCACTAATTAAAGTGGAAAATATTCGTGTTAATACATGTTAGAGAAACGATATTATGAATCGTTCTCCGAAAACATGCCACACTAAAAGAAAAGGTAACGGTCTAATCTTAATCGAGATTTCACATTGTGTTTATCGAAGGCAACCTATCACGACTCCAAAATATGGAGAATGATCCAAATGATCATTCATCCATAGATTTGAAATAATGAAGATTAAACATCTTCGAAAACCAATAATCGCGAATCGGAGATCTCATCGACCAAAAAAAAATAAGATGAAGAAAAGTAGATCTAAAAAAATAAATCCAAAAAAAAAAAGAATTCAAATATTTTTTAAAACCTTTTTTTCTAAATCTCTTTCTCTAAAATGTTTCTAAAATATATTTTCTAAAGTTTTTCTTAAAATACTTTTTTTCATAAAATTCTTAAATCAACAATAAATTATAACAAAATCCTTTAAAAAAAACAAACTAAAGAAAATTAATAAAAAAAAGAATGGAAGAAGGAAGGAGTATATCCGCGGGTCAATATGGATAGGTGGATTGATCCAAGCCCAAAGCAAACTTTTCTTAAAACAAAATCAAAACAAATTAAAAAAAACGAAAAAAATGAAAACAACACAGAAGAACAACTTCTTCTTCTTCGTTAACACAGGGCGGCGGCAAACAGGGAGGTCTCCGGTCCTCACCTTTCCTCAAAAAACTAACGCAATCTGAACCAGAAACGTCTCGATCAAGCGCTCTTCCTCCTCAGCCTTGAAGATTAAGGGGTAACCAAGAGAAATCCGTTGTGAATAAGTCGATTTCGTCACTCTCTTCTTTCGATTTTTCTCACCTCTTTGTCTTCTTCCAATTCACGAATCTGTTTTTGGTTTAAGGTGAATGAAACATCAATTGGGATGATGGAAATTGTTGCAATTCTATGGAAGAGGATTGAGATTGGTAAAGGATTGAGGGTGAAGGATGAATCCGATAGAAGCTTGAGGTTGAGTTTGACAGGGTGATTTTAGGCTATTCAAGCTTGGTGAATTAAGAGAGGAGAGGTTTGATTTTATAGAGTGAAGGAGGAATTTGAAGTTTGTCGTTTTGCTTTGAATAAGATGCGTTTTGCAGTGTGGTGATTCACGTGACTCTTTGCGTTTAATTTCCATTTGCCCTGCGTTTTGATTATTTGCTTTTTTTTAGGTGAGGGATGCGTGATGCTTGAAGCTTGTGCGCGTGGGGTGTTGTTGTTGCTGGGCAATTGCTTTGTGAAGCTGCACGTGAGTCTGATTAAGCTGCTGTGATGTTAGCGAGACTGGCTTGAATATAGTTGTTTTCGGCGTGTGAAGCTTGAATGTGTACGGCCTTGCTTTGCTGTGTGAAGTGAGAAAATACTGATGACATTGGTTAGGCTGGTGCGAAGTTGTTTCGTGTGTAGCTTCGGTTTAATGAGTTTGTTGTTTGGCTTATGAATGTTGGGTGTTGGCTTTGAGGGAGTTGGCATGTGGCTGAGGAAATGATGTGATGCACAGCTCGAGGCTTGAGGCTTGCGGCAAGTGACATGAAGCGCTGGCTTAGGCTGTGTTTTGATGAGGCATGTGATTGTTTTGCTTGCCGCGGCTGGCGAGAGTGTTAGGAGATTGGCGTAAGCTTGTAATGCTTGAGGTGGGGATACGACATGCATTGAAGGAGGGCAAAGTTGGAAGACGTGTGACGTACGGATGGGAAAAGGCTGAAGCCTGTTGGTGATGTGAAATACTGTTGCGGCTTGAGGGGTCAGCTTATGCTGGCTTTGTGTGGAGAAGTGGGCCAAAAGATGGATGCCTTGGCTAGTATTGTTTCTATTATTATTTTTTAAAAGAGGTAAATGCTGTAAAAAATGAATCATGGGCTAAAAAATAAGAAATGGGCTAAATGGTGTGATTTATTTTATAAGGTATGAGAAAATGGACAAAAAAAGAAATTGATTTGTTTTTTTTTATAATTGTGAATAATTGATGAATATGAATTAGAAAAAAAATATGAAATATGGTAAAGAAAGTGGATAATCGGTATGAATAAAAAAAAATAGGTAATGGTTATTAGCGGATAAAAATCGAAATATGATTCAAAAAAAACAAAATGAAAATGGTAATTAGAATAATAATGAATAAACTGAAAAAAATGGTTTTTATCGAAAATGGATGATTGGTATTTGAGAAATGGAAAAGAACCGGGAATGAATTATAAAAATGGTTATTGGATTTTTTTTTGGTGAAATGGATATGGAATTGGATATTTTTGTGAAATGGATATGGAATTGGATATTTTTGTGAAATGGATATGGAAATGATGGTTTTAAGCCCACAACATATTCTGATTTTCCACAAGCCACTGGATAATTTGTCACTTAAGCCACAACCAACATCTGAAAATTGCCCTGATAAATTTGAGGAAAATAAATCCACAACCGAATCACTGATGAACTGATGAACATTGAATATTCAAACCAAACTTCGCACAAAAACACTGTCTGATAATTGATGACTTCGTACATAACACAGTCTTGAACTCTTAAATACGCACTGCCTGAGAAACAGACCACTGGCACACACAACTTGCAATCGAAACAAACTTCTGATAGTTTGACCCAAATTAGGTCAAACGTCCATCTGAATCGAATTGTGACTGAACAAACACATTTGACTTGAAAATCACTGCCCTGTCTCTGAAATCCTGCAACACAGAAGAAGAAGAAGGAACTGCAACATATTTTTTGTATTTTGGTTAGAGGTTAGTAAATATAAACAGATAACAGAAATTAAACATGGTGATCCTCTGCAAGGCAAAGACCTGCACCTAAAAAAGGATAAACGAACAATAAGTGATCTTGTTTGTATGCGAAATGCAGATGAGATGCGAAAAATCTTAGGGTCAAAAATTAGGGTCTGACAGCGCCCAACCAAACAACTTTCACTAAAGCAATCTCTTTGCCTCTTAAAGTCTTCAGTTCACGACCCTCAATTCGTATCAGCATAGTCTCCACCGTGAGATTATCCTATACTTGCACATCATTCATACTAATCACATGAGAAGGATCTGAAATATACTTCCGGAGTTACGACAAGTGGAACACATCGTGCAAATTCGACAAGTTTGGCGGTTAAACCACTCTATAAGCAACATTCCCGACTCTTTCCGAAATCTTACGGACCAATAAAATGAGGAGTAAGCTTCTTAGATTTCAACGCTCGCCCAACACCTGTCACAAGCGTAACTCTTAAAAATACATGATCGCCAGCTTGTGTCGCTCCCGACAAATGACACCGGGTCAGATGAAGGTACAGACGCGAACGGTCGGCGAGAGGGAACAGTGAGAACACACAGCCGTGAACTCACTGGAGATGAATAGAGTCGCCAGCTAGGCATTTTTATCCCGAAGGAAAGGTAATGCTGCATAGACCTAGAAAAGATGGATAAAACGGTTTGCGAACCAGAGAGACTGAGAAAGGGGGTTGGTTACAACCTGGGAAGGTATTAGCACCCAGATTGTCCGCCGTACTCGACGGGATCCACGCTTAAAAGATTTGTGTCTTAAAGGGGTAGTGTCAGTGCAATCTGTGTATGAAATAGCTGGAAGAGATGTACAGGTGTCAGTGTAAAAGAGAGTGAAGTGTATAAATGAAGTGTCAGTGTAAGAATGAGAATGAATTGCTCATGATAATGAGGCTTAAGGAATAAAGCTAGAAAGAGGGGGAATGTACAGAGACTTTTGTTCGATAACTGTTAAGTTATGCCTACGTATCCTCTCGTGCAATGAGGAAGTCAGAACACCGTAGTTCGACCCAAAGAGACTGAAAGGTGAATTGACTTGTGAACTGCTTGCTTGTCAATGCTCAAGTGTATGACCTGTCTGGCTCAGGTGCTTACTGTCTTGCATTAGACGGAAGAAGCAAGTTCTCGATTGTGAATGAAGATGATGAGAAGAGAATCCCGGAGGAGACGATTATTGTTTGTTTTTGAGTTTTCAGTCTTTTATTTCTTTTTGGAGTTTGTCATGGGATAATGAGCTTAAGCCTAAACCAATGGATTTAGTAAACTCATCACATCTTCCCTCTGATTAGGGGTAATGAGAATACCTTAAGTGTGAAGTCAGATTCTCACACTTAATCACCTTTGGTGTAAGATTAAGATCATTAACCTACTTGTGATTATTTAGATGTTTTTGGTGTTTTTGTTTAGTGTTGAGTAATGAGGTTAAGCCATAATCAGGGATTAAACAGACCCATTACACCATCCTAAAAGAAGGATGATAGATGAGAGTGTTTAAGCTGAGGAAGACTCCTCAACTTAATCCATGATTAGGGATTAAACCCATGACAAAACAAGCCTTTATTAAGTGGATTTTAGGTTAATGATATGATGATGAAGTGAATTTTATGATTTGTAAGACAACTCGAGGGGGACTTGTCCATTAACACTAGGGTTAGTCCTTCTTAACCAATTAAGGAAGAATTAGAACCCTAATGCAAGGCCCAAGTTACAGGTGTGATGTCTTGATGATTATTAGATGAATTGATTAAGAGATTTAAACACCTTAAGGGTTCAAGACTTAGGATTAAAGTTATACACTCCATCCTAAGAGAAGGATGCAGGCACAAGCTTAATCACAAAGTCTTAAAGCCTTTAGGGTTTAGTCCCTGATTATGAGATGAGAAGAGAAGACTCAAAGAGAGACACAAAGGTAAAAACTATGAGGGGAGACTAATCAAAATCCTAATTCATTATCATGCTTGGTTGTTCCTAAGGTTTGTGAGGTTTCCAAGAACAATCTTCAGAGGAGCCACCAGGAAGCAGATGAAAGGATCAAGAGAAGCAAAATGACTTGCTTCATTCAAGAAGTCAAGTCACTTGAAGAGAGAAAGTGGGAGGCAGAAGAATGAGCAAGCTCAATCTCAAACACAAATAGAAATGCAGCAATGGATGCAAGAGAGATGAAAAGAAAAGGTATGAGAAGTGAAGGCAAATCCACTTCTCAAGTTTACTTACCACCTGCAATGTTAGAAAGAAAATGCAATGCAATGCAAGATGAGATGAAATAATATGATGCTAAGCAAAACCAGAAGCATGTTGATGATGATTATGATGTTATGAGGTGCTGCAAACATGAGGCAAGACATGGAGATGTTCATACAAGATTATGAATGCAAATGATGCAAGTTAAGGAGCATGAACAAGCATGAAAAGTTATGAATCATACAAAACAAATGACATGGCAAACATGCAATGCAATGGTCAAAGATGCTTTCTACATGTCTTAAGATGTCAAATGGATCACAAGAATGCACAAAATGCAATGACAAGTCATGTTATGCAAAGAAATGTAAGAAGGATGCAAAAGAGAGCCCAAATTAGGGTTCATGGATCAAACATCAAACCAAAACCCAAAACAGAAGCAAACCTCATGATAAAAAATGGAAAATGGCACCCAAAGAAACCCTAGGCCTATTATGAACCACTGCCCAAAGGGGAGCTCTCAACTCTCAACCAAACTCAAGATATGAATTTTGCAAGTTATTAGGGGTTTTTTAGGGTTCTTAACAAAAGAAATGCCAAACAAATGGAAAATGCAAGAACAATTCATGGCCTTTTTATCCTTGAAAATACATGCTAAACATAAAACAATGCAAGAAGAATCAATGTCTCAACCTTCTCCAATAGGCAGAAATGAATTTTCAAACATGTGATCAAAATAATGCATAAAAATGATTTAATTCAATGAAAAATTCTTAAAATGCATCAAGATCAAAAAATAAATTTGGTTTGAAGGTTGGACAATGTTTCTAAATGTCTTAGAACATTTCATGAATTTTTTTGTAATTTTTAAACACCTAAAAGTATTTTTAATCAATTAATTCTCATTAATCAATTAAAAATAATCTTTTAAATATTTAAAAATACTTTTTTAATGATGAAAAATAAAATAAAAATATTTTTGGGTCTTAAAAATTAATAAAACTTTAAAGAAAAAGTTTCATAATTTTTAAGAATTTTTTGCTATTTTAAAATAATTATGCAATTTAATTGAAAGAAAAATGAATAAAATTAAATAAAATAAAAAGTAAACAGAATGGAAGGATGAGATTGATTCTGGGGAGGGGACCATTGACTTGGCGCGTCATCTAAGGGTCCAGGTTCAAACTAACATAATCCTGATTAATTAAATATTAAACCAAAATTAAAACTTAATGACAAGATCCAGGCCTTCCACTCACGCGCGGGAAACAAGATCTAAAGGCCCAGGTTTAAACTCAGTGCCCTAACCCTAATTAATAATTAATGACTTTCAGGCTGCCGGAGAAGACTTCCGGTCGTCTTCTCCGGCCAGCCCTCACCTGAGAAACCTCAAAACCTCTCAAAACGTACCAAAAATGAAAACCAAGAACAAGGAAATGATCCTCATCCTCTCACGAACAAAACCCCTCTCTCAAAACAAATTTATATTTCCTAAATCAACTGAATCGAAGAGAAAAAGTTCTAGGTCACGCAAGCTTCAGAAACAAATTAAATGCTCAAATCACAACCATTTTCAAAACCAATGGTACCAGAATGATCAGTGAAACAAATAGAACAAGTTTGTAACAAGCAAAATCATTTCTGGAAAAATAAATTTCAGGCTACCTGAGATTTGAAGCTTTCCACTTGAGGACTTTCTGGCCTTCTCTTTATGTGCAAACCACTCCTTAGGACCCCTTGATGATGTTTGAATGCCTTAGAACAATTTATGTAGGCTGGCTGATGAGTTTCGAAAGCTCCTGCTTCAAGCTCAGTCAACAATGGCTATGGTGATTCTGACTGATTCAGGCCACTGTGAATGATGGTTTATGGTCCAGATGATGTATGGAGAAGCTTTGCAAGGTTTGTTTGGTTGTTTGTGAGCTAGGATGGAAGATTCGAATGGAACTGCAGAATGAGGGTGAAGAATGGCAGTGGGGTGCTTTGGCTGTTTCAGGCTTATGCTTTGGGTGGTTTTTACTCAATGATACATGGTGAGTTGAATGGAGGAAAAGGTTTTTGTGTTTGCAAGCTGTGGAGAGGAATTCGAAGCAAGTTGCAAAAATGGAAGGTTTTTGTGAATGTCAGTGTGTCCAATGTTTCAGCCTTGCCTTGTGTTATGTCTAGCTTGCAAATTGTCCACATAACTCTCTCTCATTGGTCAGTTGATTTGACATGTGCTTTATGGATAGGTGAGGCAACTTTTGCAATTTGTCAACTCTTGTGTAAGAGAAAGTATGGTGAGGTGCTAGCTTGGTACAAGGCATGGGCTATGCGCAGCAAGATGAGGGGAAAATGTCAGCTTGGTCCAGCATTCAAGGCAGCAAGTTGGTGAAGGCATGATCATGAGTTTTGCAACTTGTGACATTTTGGTTCACATGTGACTTCTTTGCCTAACCAAACATGAAACCATGACATTCTTGGTTCATTTCTGATTTTTAGGACTTAGAGAATGTTTATGTGTTGGTTTGAAGTGAATTAGAGGCTGCAATATGCATTGGTCCAAGACTTTGCAAAATTTCCAAATGAGGCATGCCTTGAAAATTAATGATTTTAGCCAACTTTGCATTGCCATAACTTTTGATCCAAGAAGAGTTTGATCATGTTCTTGTACTTTTTGAAAAGGGAAAGATGAGTTCTACAACTTTCATGACCAAAGTTTTTCCATTTGAAGCCTTTTTGGATCAAGAATCAAGGCTTGAAAATTGACCTAAAATGATGCATTCTTGAAAAGTCAACTATGCCCAAAAAGTCAACATTTGCAAAAACCCTAAATTCTTGATTTTTATGAGCTTCAACCTTCTTCCATGATCAAATAAAGATCATATACACTCAAAATGATGAATATCACCCATTGGTTGGGTCATTGGGGGCCTCAGATGCCCTGATTTTGCACTGACTTGTCCAGAAAGTCAACTCTTGATCAGATAACTTCCCCATGGAATTTCTTCATGAAAATTGATATGCATACTCCCTATACCATATAGAGATCAATGGAAACAATAATGACCAAAAAATTTGGAGTTATGGCCTCTGAAACCAAAACCCTAATTTTAGGTCAACTGTGCAGTTCATCCTGGCTCTGCATCCACTCAAACCCTAGTTCTTGTGATTCCTCTGCAATTTTGACTTTGAGGAGATGAAATATGATATAAGAACACACATGGACCCCTTTGAGTTGATTGGTTGCCTTTGGAATGGCTCAAGATGCTTTGGGATTGCTCAGATCACAAACCCTAGGTGCAGATGCCTTGAAAGCTATGCAGTGGATAAAAAATGAGATGTGAGATGACATGATTGTACTTATGCATATGAGAATGATCACAAGCCATGGTGTGAATGGGTGAGGGCAAATTTGGGGTGTTTACAGCTGCCCCTATTCAAACATGAGTTAGCTGTGCAGGATGTAAGCGACGGCTTAACAGGCCAAACAAGATAACTTGTGGTTGAATACCAAAGACAGTCCAAAATTTGCACTCACAGAATGAAGAAGAAAAGGGATATAGATTGTAAAGGCAAAATAAAGTATATTGTAAAGTGTGGGCGACGGAGGACGACCGTCGAGCAGAGGACGACTGCTGGGTAAAGAGCGATGACGGGGACGGCCGACATGCTGGGATAAATGCGAAGTAAAGCGATGACGGGGACGGCCGACATGCTGGAAAAGTGCAGGAAAATAAAGAGATGACGGGGACGGCCGACATGCTGGGGATAAAAAAGTAAAGCTAAGACGGGGACGGCCGACTAGCTGGGGAAAAACAAGTAAAGCTAAGACGGGGACGGCCGACTAGCAGGGGAAAAACAAGTAAAGCTAAGACGGGGACGGCCGACTAGCTGGGGAAAATAGGATATTATGATGGGGACGGCCATCAAGATAAAGCTGCAAAGTTCTCTGGGGATTAATGAAACATGACGGGGACGGCCATCAAGTTCGTAAAGGTCAAGTAACCAACGATGGGGACGGCCATCGGGCTAAAAAGGAAAAGGGACCACGACGGGGACGGCCATCGGGTTAAAGAATAAATGAAATAAACAGATGATGGGGTACGGCCATCAAAGGTGAAGGACGATCACCTAGCAGGGGACGGCTGCTCTGTTGGGAATAAAAGAAATATGATGGGGACGGCCATCAAAGGTGGAGGACGACCACCTGGCAGGGTACGGCTGCCGAAAATATCAACGATGGGGACGGCCATCGGATAGAAAAGGTCAACGATGGGGACGGCCATCGGACGAGCATGATGGAGGACGACCATCAAGAAGTGGAGGACGACCACTCAGCAGGGTACGGCTGCTCTCAAGGTTTGTCATGACATAGGACGAATGTCAGATAACCAAAATCAACAATGGGGACGGCCATCGGATAAAGTGATGAAGGACGATCATCAAAAGGTGGAGGACGACCACCTAGCAGGGGACGGCTGCTAAAAACAACGATGGGGACGGCCATCGGACGAGCATGATGGAGGACGACCATCAAGAAGTGGAGGACGACCACTTAGCAGGGTACGGCTGCTCTCAGGGTTATCATAACACAGGACGAGTGTTAGATAAAAAGGAAATTTGTTTTGTTGGCGATCTACTGGGGAGATAGTAAACACGGACGAGCGTTTACATCCAAGAAACAAAAGGGTATAAGTGTTTGGTATCGTGTATAGATTAAAGATGCGGACGAGCATCCTTAAGACTATGATACGGACGAGTATCATGTAGAAACAAACTGACACATGTTCAGAGACGATGATACGGACGGGTATCAACTGGTTAACAAAGAACACGGACGAGTGTTGCATCTGGAAGAATTCTTCTGGGAAATAATAGACACAGACGAGTATCTATATTCAAGAAGACATAAGTGTTTGACATGGTGTATGGATTAAGGATGCGGACGAGCATCCCTAAGACTATGATACGGACGAGTATCATGTAGAAACAAACACTAGACGCAATGTTCTGAGATGATGGTACGGACGAGTACCAACTGGTTAACAAAGAACAAGGACTACTGTCGAATCTGTGGGGATATGAGTGATGATGTATACAAGATACAGACGAGTATCTGTATAAGCGTACCATGAGTAGTATGAGTATTGTATATAAGATGAGTGTTTATCTGCTGGGGAGAGTGACACGGACGAGTGTCAAGAGAGAAAAGTATAATATTAACAAGTGTATGGGTGATGAAGGTGTAAGCGACTGCGCTGGGGATATGACACGGACGGGTGTCAAGAAAGTGTATATATAAGTATATGTGAGAGTGCAAAGAGGGTGTCTTTGGCTTTCTGCTGGTGATGTGACACGGACGGGTGTCAGGACGTATCTGTAATGAGGGTGATTTGTTTGTAAAGGGTGTTCAGGCGACCTTACTGGGGAAAGATGACACGGACGGGTGCCAAAAGGTGTATATACCGGTGTTTGTGGATTGTGAGGCAGCTGCTTTTGCTGGGACTCTGGTGGGAGTTTTTCTGTACAATGATGGTGAACGGTTATTATTCACAAGTGCTAATTCATAACATGGCTTATGATTATGCTATATGTTTGATTCTTGCCGTAATGCTCCGTATTAGACGGAATGCTACGCTCTGAGGGGTGAATATGATGCGAATGCTATGATTATGCGAGGAGGCACCGATCCGGAATTCGGATCCCATTGCTGTGAAGATCCCTGGATGATCTGCTTGAAGTGAACATCCCAGCTGGGGATGAGATCATTGGTAGATCTAGTGACGTATCTATTTGGGGATATAGGTCGCTGATTGACATAACCTTGTAAATGAGAGACCCAGCTGGGGTTTGTAGAAGCTTTCTTCACTCTGTTGTGATCTTCATGCATTACTCTTCTGGATAGAGGCTGGAACTCTGTGGGAAGGTGGTTCCCTGACTTCTGTATTCAACTGAGGATGACATGGCAACTCGGCTGGGGAAGTGAGAGGCAACTCAGCTGGGGATATAGCATTTCCGATGTTGAGATTGAGTGCATGTCGATTTGGCGACTTTGCTGGGGAAGCGGGAATCTTCCAGTGCCACGTGGAAGATAGACCGAGTTGATAATGATTCAGCAACTTGCTAAGACGTAACTTGCATGCCCCAGGTTGCGTTCTGGATACCTGCAATCCTGCAAAGGTAAGGAAACGTACAAAAGGTCCCGAGGTATCCCTTACTGGATTCCGTCATAGGAGTTAAGTACTTTCGAGAGTAATCATATTCCCTGTAAGCATGTGTTTTTATTTTTAGAGAAAGGCATCTGTACTTATGCGATTGTGTTTTTAGAGATATCAGACAACTCTTTGCAAAACATAAATGTAAAACGAAACATGACCGAAAATCTGATTTTATTAATTCATGTGCCCTGAATCGGCGAGATACAGTCAAAGAAACATATCTCCTGAAATGAGGAGATTGTTACAAATTGAGAAATAAGTGCTGGCGGTGTTGACGACGCTTTCAAGGAGCTTCCTCTTTTGCTATGACTCATATGACAATGACGTTCTTCTCGTCTTGCTTTCTGGAGAGAGTTGATTCTGATTGAAGCTTGATCTTTTGAAGCTTACCAAGTTGCAGGTGATACAGACGAACTCAGAATGCAGTTGTTCGCTTATTCCCTTATTTTGCATGGATCCCCCTTTCGGGTTTTCAATCCATCGGGATACCCATTTTTGCCTGAGCTGTCCAATGCGGCTTTTCAACTCAGCGGGTGTACATTTTTTGTTTATTTTCCCTTACTTTTGCCCGAGTCTTTTATTCTGTTTTTGACTCGCCGGGATGCCCTATTTTTGCCTGGACTTACATTCTGTTTTTATGTCCAGCGGGTCATTTTATGCGAAGTATTTTTTAACTGCATCTGAATTCACAGGGGACGGGAAATCTTCACCATCCATGGTGCTGAGCATCAGCGCTCCACCAGAGAAAACTTTCTTTACAACGAATGGTCCTTCATAATTTGGAGTCCATTTGCCCCTGTGGTCTGTATGAGGAGGGAGGATTCTTTTCAGCACAAGATCTCCTACTTGGTACTCTCGGTGCCTGACTTTCTGATCGAAGGCCTTCTTCATTCTCTTCTGATATAGCTGCCCATGACAGATTGCAGCCAATCTCTTCTCTTCGATCAGACTCAGTTGTTCGTATCGGGACCGTACCCATTCTGCTTCACTCAGTTTAACATCCATTAACACCCGCAGAGAGGGTAGTTCAACTTCAACAGGTAGGACTGCTTCCATACCATATACAAGCTGATACGGTGTTGCCCCAGTGGATGTTCTGATTGATGTGCGGTACCCATGCAAGGCAAACGGTAGCATTTCATGCCAGTCCTTGTATGTGACTACCATCTTCTGCACAATCTTCTTGATATTCTTGTTAGCTGCCTCAACAGCGCCATTCATCTTTGGCCTGTAAGGAGAAGAATTGTGATGTTGGATCTTGAAGTCCCGGCACAGCTCTGCCATCATTTTGTTGTTTAAGTTGGAACCATTATCAGTAATGATTCGCTCGGGCACTCCATACCGACAGATGATATCTCTCTTCAGAAATCTGGCTACCACTTGTCTTGTAACATTTGCATATGAGGCTGCTTCAACCCACTTGGTGAAATAGTCAATGGCAACCAGGATGAATCTGTGGTCGTTTGAAGCAGTCGGCTCAATCTTGCCAATCATGTCAATACCCCACATAGCAAAGGGCCATGGTGAAGACATGATGTTCAAAGGATTGGGAGGCACATGCACCTTATCTGCGTAGATCTGGCATTTATGGCATTTTCTGGCGTAAGCACAACAGTCTGCATCCATTGTGATCCAGTAATAGCCTGATCTTAGCAATTTCTTAGCCATGGCATGCCCTCCCGCATGGGTACCAAAAGATCCTTCGTGCACTTCATGCATCAACAAATCTGCTTCCGTCTTGTCAACACATCTGAGGAGTACCATGTCAAAGTTCCTCTTGTACAAAGACCCATCAGCGTTCAAAAAGAAACTACCAGCAAGCCTTCTCAAAGTCTTCTTATCATTGGAAGATGCCCCAGATGGGTATGTCTGATCCTCCAAGAAGCACTTAATGTCATGGAACCAAGGCTTATCATCTTTTACAACATCCGCTGCAAATACAT
Source organism: Lathyrus aphaca (assembly GCA_963966055.1). NCBI lineage: Eukaryota > Viridiplantae > Streptophyta > Magnoliopsida > Fabales > Fabaceae > Lathyrus > Lathyrus aphaca. The sequence goes on along the minus strand of OZ014524.1, from coordinate 114,576,838 downwards.
ATGCTGGTCTGTTGAGTCTGGACACTGAAATCTGAGGTATAAAGTTAGCGGCTTGAACTTTGATCATGGATGAAATGGTAGCAAGAGCATCCGCAAACTGATTCTCGTCCCGAGGGATATACTCAAGCTTGACTGTTGTGAAGAAAGTCAATAACCTCCTTGTATAATCCCTGTAAGGTATCAGATGATCTTGGTGGGTGTACCATTTCCCGTTGGTTTGATTGACTACCAAAGCTGAATCTCCGAATACGGTCAATGTCTTGATCCTGAGGTCAATAGCTTCCTCAAGACCCATAATGCAAGCTTCGTATTCAGCTTCGTTGTTAGTGCAGTTGAAAGTGAGTTTTGCCGAGAAAGGCATGTGAACTCCTTTAGGTGTAATGAGTACTGCACCAACACCACGGCCATTCATGTTAACAGCCCCATCAAACATCATAGTCCATTCTTCCTCCGGGTCAGGCCCTTTAGTGTGAACAGGCTCTTCATGATCTTTTGCTTTAATGAACATGATGTCTTCATCAGGGAAGTCAAACCTCATAGGCTGGTAGTCATCAATGGGTTGCTCAGCAAGATATTCAGATAGTACACTGCCCTTGATGGCTTTCTGAGAGGTGTACTGTATGTCGTATTCTGTGAGAATCATCTGCCATCTTGCAACCCGTCCGGTAAGAGCTGGCTTCTCGAAAATGTACTTAACTGGATCCATTTTTGAGATTAATAAGGTAGTGTGGGTCAACATATACTGTCTCAGTCGGCGAGCAGCCCACGCTAAAGCACAGCAAGTTTTCTCGAGCAGTGAATAACGTTGTTCACAGTCGGTAAACTTTTTGCTTAGGTAGTATATTGCATACTCTTTTCGACCAGACTCGTCATGCTGGCCCAACACACACCCCATTGACTCTTCTAATACTGTCAAGTACATAATCAGAGGTCTTCCTTCAACTGGAGGCATAAGGATTGGAGGTTCTTGTAAGTATTCTTTGATCTTGTCAAAAGCCTTCTGGCAATCTTCGTTCCACCTGACCGTTTGTTCTTTTCTTAACAACTTAAACAAAGGTTCACAGGTTGCTGTAAGGTGAGATATGAACCGTGAGATGTAGTTCAATCGACCTAAGAACCCTCGAACTTCTTTTTCTGTCTTCGGTGCAGGCATCTCTTGAATAGCCTTGACCTTATCAGGGTCAACCTCAATCCCTTTCTCGCTTACAATAAAGCCCAACAGCTTACCGGATCGCACCCCGAATGTGCATTTGTTGGGGTTCAGCTTCAATTGGTATTTCCTCAGACGCTTGAATAACTTGAGCAAATTTACCAGGTGATCTTCCTCTATAAGGGACTTGGCGATCATATCATCCACGTAACATTCTATTTCTTTGTGGATCATATCGTGGAATAATGTCACCATAGCCCGTTGATACGTTGCACCAGCATTCTTCAGTCCGAATGGCATCACCTTGTAACAGAATGTGCCCCAAGGTGTAATGAATGTTGTCTTCTCCATGTCTTCAGGTGACATCTTGATCTGATTGTATCCCGAAAATCCATCCATGAAGGAGAATACCGAGAACTGAGCCGTATTATCCACCAATACATCAATGTGAGGTAATGGGAAGTCATCCTTCGGGCTGGCTCTGTTCAGATCCCGGTAGTCAACACACATTCTTACTTTGCCGTCTTTCTTAGGCACAGGTACTATGTTAGCAACCCACGGCGGATAGCTAGTCACAGCAAGGAACCCGGCGCCCCATTGCTTTTGTACCTCTTCTTTGATTTTCATAGCCATGTCTGGGCGAGTTCGGCGCAGTTTCTGTTTAACTGGTGGGCATTCTTCCCTCAAAGGCAGCTTGTGCACAACAATGTCGGTATCCAACCCTGGCATATCTTGATACGACCAAGCAAACACATCAACATACTCTTGAAGCAGATCTATCAGTTGTCTCTTCACTGAGTCTTGCAGGCAGGCCCCGATTTTGACTTCTTTCACGTCTTCATTGGTACCAAGATTGATCACTTCAACCTCCTCCTGGTGAGGGGCAATAACCTTTTCCTCTTGCCTTAACAACCTGGCTAGCTCTTCAGGAAGCTCATATTCTTCGTCAACCCCTTCATCAGCTTGATTGATTGGATTGTCAAAGTCATACGATGTCATAGCCGTGCTGTTGTCGGTGCTGTCTGGAAGGCACTCTCTGCAAGGGTTAAGTTGGTTCATTTTAGTGATTGATTTTAATCTTGCTTTAGAAAAAAGTGAAATGAAGTTATCATTTTGAAAACACCGCCATTTATTTTTGTACAAAAAGAAAAATGGAAAAACAGTGAGCAGAAAAGAAAAAGACTCGTTTGCAAAAAGATGTCTGATATTTCATTAATTTAATCTTGTTTGCACAAAAGTACAGATGGCCCTGGTTACAAAATGAGCCTTGTCATCTTGGGCAAGATGCAAGACTTGGATGCATGCTATAAAAAATACAGGAAATAATAATTACTCTGCATGAGTAACTCTTATAATTTCCTGGGAAGACCAGTTCGAGACACTGCTCCCCGGGATCTTCGGACGAATCCAATTCTCCAGATTGCGCTCCTCTTCCAGCTCGTCTTCCAAACAGTTGATAGCATCGGGGGTAAGCATCCCCCCACTGACAAAACCAGGCTCTGCAGCAGCCTTTGCCTGTTGTTGAGTTGGTCTGTAACCCAACCCAAATTTGTCCTCTTTTTTCTCCACCGACAGCAGTTTGCCCCAGCCTTGGGCAGTTCCTTCTTCAACAACCTTCCGGGCTTGTTGGTATGATGACATGGAGATCCCAGATACAGCAGATGCTTCATTCACATTCAAGGCTTCGAATCCTTGGCTCATTGTTTCATGGATCTCCCCATCCATTTCAATGTACTTATAGGTTGCCAGGTGGCTGACAAAAATGTCCTCCTCTCCACAGATTGTGACAACTTGGCCTTCCCACTCAAATTTTAACTTTTGGTGAAGGGTAGACGTTATTGCGCCGGCGGCGTGAATCCAGGGTCTACCCAACAAACAGCTGTAGGCGGGCTGAATGTCCATCACATAAAAGATAGTTTTAAAGGTCTGTGGGCCAATTGTCACAGGCAGCTCAATCTCTCCCAGAACCGATCTCTTAGAACCATCAAAGGCTCTTACTACCAGGTTGCTGGGTCTCAATGCCAATCCATCATATTCAAGCTTCACCAGAGCCTTCTTTGGTAGGACATTCAGGGAGGAACCTGTGTCCACCAGCACATGAGAAAGGACAGCTCCTTTGCATTCCATGGTTATGTGCAAGGCTTTGTTGTGGTTGCGGCCATCCGCTGTCAAGTCAGAATTGGTAAACCCTAGCCCATTGCTAGCAGTAACATTACCAACCACGGTTTCCAATTGGTTGACAGTAATCTCCTCAGGCACGTAAGCTGCGTGCAAGACTTTAAGTAGTGCATTCCGATGGGCTTCGGAGCACATAAGCAGTGAGAGGATAGAGATTTTGGATGGCGTCTGGTGAAGCTGATCCACGACTTTATAATCACTCCTTTTGATGATCCGCATAAACTCATCAACTTCCTGATCAAATGGAGTCTTCAGGGCTTCTTTGGCAGCTGGATCTTCCTGCACCGGGCCTTTTCCTTTTGCCTTGGCAGCAGCTTCTGCTTCGGCTGTAGGTCTTTGAACTTGTGAAGCAAAGAGACGTCCGCTTCGAGTGAAGCCTCCGCCTCCCCCCACATTATCTACTTGTGGTGCAGGTGTTGATGTTTCAAGAGTGATTCTTTTTCCTTCGCAATACAAGTCAGAGCCATAGTGCCAAGGGATGGCCCTATTGCTTTCATATGGTACTGGTCCAGGCACCGTGACAGTGACTGTACTGATTGCTGCTGCTGAAGGGACTGTAATTGTTTGTGGATCATAAAAGATTGTAACTGGTGCTCTGGCGGGAGCAGCACCTTCTGAATGGTAGGCGGAATTATTTTCAGGATCATAGAATATGGTGACGGTAGAGACATCTTCATGATTGATTGCTGGTGTTGTAGGAGGTACTGTTGGAAGGACTGTTGTTGTTGTTGATGGAGATTCGAAATGGAATGAAGCTGAAGTTGTAGCAGGAGAAACTGTTGAAGACTGATCATTTGGGAGGACAGATGAAGTACTGGTTGATGTTGCTGGTGAGTTGTCGGGAACAATAGTTGCTGCAGTTGTAGGAGGGTCTGAAACCGTTGTTGATGAAGTTGCCGGATTTGTTGGAAATGATGTAGTGATCTGTAGCAGGCCACTCTGAATAAGGCTGTCAATGCCATTCCTCAGGTCCTCGCACCCATTCCATGAAATATTGCAATAGGGACACCCTAGTTCACATCCCGGAAATATTTGGTTTTCACGGAGTTGAGCTTTGATTTCCACCAATGGCGTCCGGATCTGATCCACACTAGTTATTAAATAAGACGGTTGGTCTTCTTCAATAGCGTTAATTCGGGGACCACCATGATTTGGCATTGGGTTTTTATTGACATTGGGCGGAGGTGCAAAATTTAGAGCCTTGGAGTCTACCAAGTCTTGTACCTTCATATGCAGAGCCCTGCATTTTTCTGTACTGTGACCAGGTGCGTTCGAGTGAAAAGCACACCTAGCATTGGAGTCATAGTTCCTTGGTAGACTGTTGGGATCCGGAGGTGCCAACGTTCTTAGCTCAACCAGGTTGAGTTTCAGAAGCTGTGGCAGCAAGGCAGCATACGGCATCGGGATCGGGTCGATCACTCGGTTAGCTTGAGAGGGCCTCTGTTGAAATGGCCTCTGTTGATTGTTGTTGTTGGAGTTGTTGTAGTTCCTTGGAGGATATTGATTCTGCTGATACTGGGGTTGTTGTTGGTAGTTTTGTTGAGGAGGTTGATAGACTGGCTGAGGATGAGCTGGAGCAGGGATAGTGACTGCTGCTATTGACCTCTGAGCATATTGGGGCCTACCCCTGTTGGTGTGAATGGCATTGGTCTCGCCAGTTCTTCTCGGGCCTGCAAAAGGCTTTCTTGTACTACTGGACGAGCTTGCACCATTGTCTGAGATCTTTCCCATCTTTAACAGGCTTTCAATTCTCTCCCCAGCTATGACAACATCTGCGAAGCTGGTGGAAGAGAAAGCAGCTAACCTGTCAATATACGTTCCCTGAAGAGTGTTCATAAACATGTCTGCCATTTCTCTCTCAGACATTGGTGGTTGAACAGCAGCAGCCAGTTGCCTCCACCTTTGGGCATACTCTCGGAAACTCTCCCTCGAAGACTGTGACATTCCCATTAGGAGGGTCCTGTTGGGTGCCATATCTAGATTATACTGATACTGTCTGATGAAGGCTTCTGCCAGGTCCTTCCAGCATCTTATTGTTGCTCTTGTCAGATGGGAATACCACTCCCTCGAAGCTCCAGTCAAGCTATCTTCAAAATAGAACATCCACAATTTCTCATCCATTGTATAGGCCTTCAGCCTTCCCAGAAATGATTGCAAATGAGTTCGGGGGCATGAAGTCCCATTATACTTTTCGAAACATGGAGGCTTGAACTTGTGGGGAATCCTGACCCCTTCTACCAATCCCATGTCCATGACGTCGAACCCCAAAGAGTTTTGAGACTCCAGTGATCTCAACTTCTCAGCTATTTCTTCCAATCGTCTATCATAAGTTTCCTCTCCGGCACCCATTACTGTATACTGGTCCTCCTGAGGATCTTCTTGAAGTACTCTGGCTGCTGTGGCTGTTCCTTGAACATTTGCAGGAATGTTAATCTCAGGATGTAGATGTGGGCCAAACACAGGAGGATTAACATGGGGTTGTACCCGTTCATTGTTACTTGTGCCAGCAGTCCCCACATGGGGTTCCTCTTGATTCCTCCCTTCTACCAAAGTTCTGAGCCTCTCCTGGCTTTGAGCTAAATTGTTCATCACTTCCATGAATTGTGTTATCTGAGTTCTCATCTCCAGCCTTTCGTTGGCCATCTGGTTTCTGACCTCTGTAAGGTCTTGTTGCATCTGATCCATCTGGATTCCCGGAAGGTTGTTTCTAGTTGGGTACCTGTGAGGCCTGTTGAGAGGAAATACCCGGCGGCGAGCAATAATTCCTGAACATCACAACAGAGGTTAGCAACAACAAAACAAAAACCTACAAAACAAACAAAAGGGTTAGCATGCAATGCAGTTATGCTTATTTGTTCTCAAGGTATCCGGTTTGGCCTTCAGTTTTGACCCTTCCAGACCTTTGAAGATGCTGCTGTTGAAGTTGCTTTTGAAGTAACCCAGATAGAAACCAGCACAAATATATTACAAAGGGTGAAATAATACAACTTGTTCATTTTTACAACACAAGCCCTCAAAGGGGTCAAAATACATCACAAAAAAAAAGCAGAAGTACATGGAAAAGGAACAACAACAAGCAAATGATCAAACTCCAAGGCCAAACTCATCCTCACGAACTTCCTTGAGAAGTGCTTCGGTCACAGGATCAGCCGGATGCTCCGTGAGACTTCTGATGAGAAGGTTTCTTGTTGCAACAGCTGCAGTCAACTTCCTGTTTTGACTTTGGTCTTTAGACCTCTTCACTCCTGCTTTGATTTTTAGCTCTGAAATTTCCTTCTGGGCTGCTGCCAGGGCTTTTTCCATCTGCTCCATCTTGTCTTGAGCTCTCTTGTCTTCTAGAGTACGGGCCTCAGTGATCCGGACCCACCTGGCCTGACTCTCTTTCAAATACAAGTCTGTTCTTGCTCTTTGGAACTGGGCTTCTTTACAAGCATTCTTCAGAATCTGCTCACCAGCTTTGGACTTGTTGATATAATCTCCAGACTTCTCAATCTTGGTCAAGTGTTCCACTCTCAACTTCTCCAATCTCTCAATCTCCCTCACACCTTCACTCCTCTCCCTGAGGGTCTTCTGCAAAGCCTGGGTTAACTTCTCATTTCTTTCCTTCAAGCTTTCAAACTCTTCCAAACTGATAGTGGCAGGGGGTGGTGCTGAAGATGACTCAGGCATGTCTTCTATGGTAAAGGGCATTCCAGAGAATTGGGCCCTGGCACGGGACCACTCATAATATTGGACTGATGCCACATTATTGCACTTCCCCAGAATGGTGATTCCCTTGGTTTGAACATGATCCCAGGCCCAAGCAGCCTGCCTAACAGTTGCCAGACTAACCTTGTTTTCACAGTAGAGGGTCTCAACCAAGTCTTGTCTCCTAGGAGTATGAACCAGTGCATAGCCTAATTGCCTCTTGAACAGCAAAGGGTTGTAGTTGATACTTCCCTTAACTCCTATTAAGGGCACATTGGGAAAGTGCCCACAGCTGGTGATCATATCTCTGCCCTTGGTGCTTTGAGTACACCATCTGATATCTGTTGGAGTTAGGACAGTGAGTCTCTTAGCCCAATTGCTTTGCTGATGAGGGTTTAGAAATGCATCTGTCCTGGGTAGATGCCTGAGAAGCCAAGCATGGAATAATGGAGCACAAATCCTCACTAGCCTCCCCCTCTGTTTCTCATTCCTCTGATGCACTGAATAGTAGAGATCACCCAGTAAAGTTGGCACAGGGTTCTTCAGGATGAACAAGTGGATTGCATTCTTGCTAATGAAACGGGGCTCATCTGCAAACAACACAATTCCATATACACTTAAGGCCAACAGAGCACAAACAGCTTTCCACTCCCCCAAGGAGGCCTTCAAACTGGCTTGAGAAATCAGGAAGTCCAGATGAAATCCAGGGATCCCAGCTTTGGAGGTCATATGCTGTTCAATCAAAACAGGCTCCAGGTGCAAAGCTTTTGCTACCTCTCCATTGCTAGGAAAGACCATTTCAGGGTTGAATGGGATTTCTCTTTTGATGGGCAGACCAGTCAATGATGAGTATTCTTCCAGAAGAGGCCCCAACTGAAAGTCTTGAAAGGTGAAACATCTCAATGGAGGATCATAAAACTGAATACAGGTGTGGATGAGGCTCCTCTGTGAAGGGTCCAGATCCATGACCAAGCCAAGTATATCCCCATAATGCTCCCTGAACAAAGGAATGTGATCTGGGGTGATCAGGGTTTGGATCCTCCTGATGTCTGACAAGTCTGGTTGGAAGAAATGATAGGTGATGTTGCTTTTCTTTGGAGCCATGATGTTGAGACTGAGTAGGATAAGTGCTGATGAAGATGCTGAGGAGTGGGCCACTGGCTGGCTAGTGCAAGTAACTGAAGTACATGGCTGACAAGCTGAAGCAAGTGCTGGTGGAGATAGGTCAATGATGCAGATGGGGTCAAAACCAAAACCAGATGAAAAATGGATACCCTGAAACACAAATAAGCACATGTTAATATGATGCAATGGGTATGTATGCAAATGAAATGCAAGGGTTTGTGACTGAGCTGGATCTGATTAACTGCCTTGGTATAGATCCATGTGTGTCCAAGAATTCCAGATGGAGGTCTAAAAATCCAGTAACCAGGGTAGGGGGACTCAAATAAAGAGCCACATGTCCAGGGTTTAGAATCACAAGAACTATCCAACATGGAGCATTCTTAACAAAGTCAAAGTAACAGGGTATTCTGAGGTCAAGGTACCTGCAAACCTGTAAACAGCCCAACCCCCTCACAGGTGGTGTTCTAAAACAAGGATCCTCAGACTTGGATCAGTTATGAGAAGTGTAAACACTTCTAACCCGGAGGTACAGTGTTTACAATAACCATAAAAGTTCCTCCTCTAATTCACCTCAGTTTCTGAAGGTCAATACTAAAAGGTCATCCAGACTTAGCAGGCTTCCCAGATAGCCCTAGCATTGCAGGAAATCTGCAACACAGAGTTCTCAAGAAGAAACCCATATCTGAACCGTGTTTCATATTCCCGCACCAGACCGAAATGGAATGGGAAAGAATATGATTCACTCTAGCCTAGGTGTCACTCAGGTCCCAGGTATAGGACCTTAACTCTCAATGAATCACCCACCCACCAAGGCAAACAACAGATCCAGCCAGCAACAATGACAATATGATATATAAATGCAGTAAAGAAAGCAGTAAAGTAACTGTACATAAAGCAAAAAACAAAACAGATATACAAGCATAGATAGCACATAACACCCCAGTAAACACAAATCAATCAAGCGCTAGGAGGAACCCACAAAAAGAACCAGAAGCCCTGGTTGCAATATAATTCTCCCCAGCAGAGTCGCCAAGCTGTCGCTCCCGACAAATGACACCGGGTCAGATGAAGGTACAGACGCGAACGGTCGGCGAGAGGGAACAGTGAGAACACACAGCCGTGAACTCACTGGAGATGAATAGAGTCGCCAGCTAGGCATTTTTATCCCGAAGGAAAGGTAATGCTGCATAGACCTAGAAAAGATGGATAAGACGGTTTGCGAACCAGAGAGACTGAGAAAGGGGGTTGGTTACAACCTGGGAAGGTATTAGCACCCAGATTGTCCGCCGTACTCGACGGGATCCACGCTTAAAAGATTTGTGTCTTAAAGGGGTAGTGTCAGTGCAATCTGTGTATGAAATAGCTGGAAGAGATGTACAGGTGTCAGTGTAAAAGAGAGTGAAGTGTATAAATGAAGTGTCAGTGTAAGAATGAGAATGAATTGCTCATGATAATGAGGCTTAAGGAATAAAGCTAGAAAGAGGGGGAATGTACAGATACTTTTGTTCGATAACTGTTAAGTTATGCCTACGTATCCTCTCGTGCAATGAGGAAGTCAGAACACCGTAGTTCGACCCAAAGAGACTGAAAGGTGAATTGACTTGTGAACTGCTTGCTTGTCAATGCTCAAGTGTATGACCTGTCTGGCTCAGGTGCTTACTGTCTTGCATTAGACGGAAGAAGCAAGTTCTCGATTGTGAATGAAGATGATGAGAAGAGAATCCCGGAGGAGACGATTATTGTTTGTTTTTGAGTTTTCAGTCTTTTATTTCTTTTTGGAGTTTGTCATGGGATAATGAGCTTAAGCCTAAACCAATGGATTTAGTAAACTCATCACATCTTCCCTCTGATTAGGGGTAATGAGAATACCTTAAGTGTGAAGTCAGATTCTCACACTTAATCACCTTTGGTGTAGGATTAAGATCATTAACCTACTTGTGATTATTTAGATGTTTTTGGTGTTTTTGTTTAGTGTTGAGTAATGAGGTTAAGCCATAATCAGGGATTAAACAGACCCATTACACCATCCTAAAAGAAGGATGATAAATGAGAGTGTTTAAGCTGAGGAAGACTCCTCAACTTAATCCATGATTAGGGATTAAACCCATGACAAAACAAGCCTTTATTAAGTGGATTTTAGGTTAATGATATGATGATGAAGTGAATTTTATGATTTGTAAGACAACTCGAGGGGGACTTGTCCATTAACACTAGGGTTAGTCCTTCTTAACCAATTAAGGAAGAATTAGAACCCTAATGCAAGGCCCAAGTTACAAGTGTGATGTCTTGATGATTATTAGATGAATTGATTAAGAGATTTAAACACCTTAAGGGTTCAAGACTTAGGATTAAAGTTATACACTCCATCCTAAGAGAAGGATGCAGACACAAGCTTAATCACAAAGTCTTAAAGCCTTTAGGGTTTAGTCCCTGATTATGAGATGAGAAGAGAAGACTCAAAGAGAGACACAAAGGTAAAAACTATGAGGGGAGACTAATCAAAATCCTAATTCATTATCATGCTTGGTTGTTCCTAAGGTTTGTGAGGTTTCCAAGAACAATCTTCAGAGGAGCCACCAGGAAGCAGATGAAAGGATCAAGAGAAGCAAAATGACTTGCTTCATTCAAGAAGTCAAGTCACTTGAAGAGAGAAAGTGGGAGGCAGAAGAATGAGCAAGCTCAATCTCAAACACAAATATAAATGCAGCAATGGATGCAAGAGAGATGAAAAGAAAAGGTATGAGAAGTGAAGGCAAATCCACTTCTCAAGTTTACTTACCACCTGCAATGTTAGAAAGAAAATGCAATGCAATGCAAGATGAGATGAAATAATATGATGCTAAGCAAAACCAGAAGCATGTTGATGATGATTATGATGTTATGAGGTGCTGCAAACATGAGGCAAGACATGGAGATGTTCATACAAGATTATGAATGCAAATGATGCAAGTTAAGGAGCATGAACAAGCATGAAAAGTTATGAATCATACAAAACAAATGACATGGCAAACATGCAATGCAATGGTCAAAGATGCTTTCTACATGTCTTAAGATGTCAAATGGATCACAAGAATGCACAAAATGCAATGACAAGTCATGTTATGCAAAGAAATGTAAGAAGGATGCAAAAGAGAGCCCAGATTAGGGTTCATGGATCAAACATCAAACCAAAACCCAAAACAGAAGCAAACCTCATGATAAAAAATGGAAAATGGCACCCAAAGAAACCCTAGGCCTATGATGAACCACTGCCCAAAGGGGAGCTCTCAACTCTCAACCAAACTCAAGATATGAATTTTGCAAGTTATTAGGGGTTTTTTAGGGTTCTTAACAAAAGAAATGCCAAACAAATGGAAAATGCAAGAACAATTCATGGCCTTTTTATCCTTGAAAATACATGCTAAACATAAAACAATGCAAGAAGAATCAATGTCTCAACCTTCTCCAATAGGCAGAAATGAATTTTCAAACATGTGATCAAAATAATGCATAAAAATGATTTAATTCAATGAAAAATTCTTAAAATGCATCAAGATCAAAAAAGAAATTTGGTTTGAAGGTTGGACAATGTTTCTAAATGTCTTAGAACATTTCATGAATTTTTTTGTAATTTTTAAACACCTAAAAGTATTTTTAATCAATTAATTCTCATTAATCAATTAAAAATAATCTTTTAAATATTTAAAAATACTTTTTTAATGATGAAAAATAAAATAAAAATATTTTTGGGTCTTAAAAATTAATAAAACTTTAAAGAAAAAGTTTCATAATTTTTAAGAATTTTTTGCTATTTTAAAATAATTATGCAATTTAATTGAAAGAAAAATGAATAAAATTAAATAAAATAAAAAGTAAACAGAATGGAAGGATGAGATTGATTCTGGGGAGGGGACCATTGACTTGGCGCGTCATCTAAGGGTCCAGGTTCAAACTAACATAATCCTGATTAATTAAATATTAAACCAAAATTAAAACTTAATGACAAGATCCAGGCCTTCCACTCACGCGCGGGAAACAAGATCTAAAGGCCCAGGTTTAAACTCAGTGCCCTAACCCTAATTAATAATTAATGACTTTCAGGCTGCCGGAGAAGACTTCCGGTCGTCTTCTCCGGCCAGCCCTCACCTGAGAAACCTCAAAACCTCTCAAAACGTACCAAAAATGAAAACCAAGAACAAGGAAATGATCCTCATCCTCTCACGAACAAAACCCCTCTCTCAAAACAAATTTATATTTCCTAAATCAACTGAATCGAAGAGAAAAAGTTCTAGGTCACGCAAGCTTCAGAAACAAATTAAATGCTCAAATCACAACCATTTTCAAAACCAATGGTACCAGAATGATCAGTGAAACAAATAGAACAAGTTTGTAACAAGCAAAATCATTTCTGGAAAAATAAATTTCAGGCTACCTGAGATTTGAAGCTTTCCACTTGAGGACTTTCTGGCCTTCTCTTTATGTGCAAACCACTCCTTAGGACCCCTTGATGATGTTTGAATGCCTTAGAACAATTTATGTAGGCTGGCTGATGAGTTTCGAAAGCTCCTGCTTCAAGCTCAGTCAACAATGGCTATGGTGATTCTGACTGATTCAGGCCACTGTGAATGATGGTTTATGGTCCAGATGATGTATGGAGAAGCTTTGCAAGGTTTGTTTGGTTGTTTGTGAGCTAGGATGGAAGATTCGAATGGAACTGCAGAATGAGGGTGAAGAATGGCAGTGGGGTGCTTTGGCTGTTTCAGGCTTATGCTTTGGGTGGTTTTTACTCAATGATACATGGTGAGTTGAATGGAGGAAAAGGTTTTTGTGTTTGCAAGCTGTGGAGAGGAATTCGAAGCAAGTTGCAAAAATGGAAGGTTTTTGTGAATGTCAGTGTGTCCAATGTTTCAGCCTTGCCTTGTGTTATGTCTAGCTTGCAAATTGTCCACATAACTCTCTCTCATTGGTCAGTTGATTTGACATGTGCTTTATGGATAGGTGAGGCAACTTTTGCAATTTGTCAACTCTTGTGTAAGAGAAAGTATGGTGAGGTGCTAGCTTGGTACAAGGCATGGGCTATGCGCAGCAAGATGAGGGGAAAATGTCAGCTTGGTCCAGCATTCAAGGCAGCAAGTTGGTGAAGGCATGATCATGAGTTTTGCAACTTGTGACATTTTGGTTCACATGTGACTTCTTTGCCTAACCAAACATGAAACCATGACATTCTTGGTTCATTTCTGATTTTTAGGACTTAGAGAATGTTTATGTGTTGGTTTGAAGTGAATTAGAGGCTGCAATATGCATTGGTCCAAGACTTTGCAAAATTTCCAAATGAGGCATGCCTTGAAAATTAATGATTTTAGCCAACTTTGCATTGCCATAACTTTTGATCCAAGAAGAGTTTGATCATGTTCTTGTACTTTTTGAAAAGGGAAAGATGAGATCTACAACTTTCATGACCAAAGTTTTTCCATTTGAAGCCTTTTTGGATCAAGAATCAAGGCTTGAAAATTGACCTAAAATGATGCATTCTTGAAAAGTCAACTATGCCCAAAAAGTCAACATTTGCAAAAACCCTAAATTCTTGATTTTTATGAACTTCAACCTTCTTCCATGATCAAATAAAGATCATATACACTCAAAATGATGAATATCACCCATTGGTTGGGTCATTGGGGGCCTCAGATGCCCTGATTTTGCACTGACTTGTCCAGAAAGTCAACTCTTGATCAGATAACTTCCCCATGGAATTTCTTCATGAAAATTGATATGCATACTCCCTATACCATATAGAGATCAATGGAAACAATAATGACCAAAAATTTTGGAGTTATGGCCTCTGAAACCAAAACCCTAATTTTAGGTCAACTGTGCAGTTCATCCTGGCTCTGCATCCACTCAAACCCTAGTTCTTGTGATTCCTCTGCAATTTTGACTTTGAGGAGATGAAATATGATATAAGAACACACATGGACCCCTTTGAGTTGATTGGTTGCCTTTGGAATGGCTCAAGATGCTTTGGGATTGCTCAGATCACAAACCCTAGGTGCAGAAGCCTTGAAAGCTATGCAGTGGATAAAAAATGAGATGTGAGATGACATGATTGTACTTATGCATATGAGAATGATCACAAGCCATGGTGTGAATGGGTGAGGGCAAATTTGGGGTGTTTACAGCTTGGAATTCTAAATCTCTCCTTCGCTTATCATGATAACTCTTCTGAAGACTTTGAGAAGCCTTCATCTTCTCTCGAATCAACTTCACCTTCTCGGTAGTCTCTCGAACTATCTCTGGTCCGAGCACTACACTCCAGATTCATACCAACACAACGGAGTCCTACATCTCCGACCATACAAAGCCTCAAAAGTTGTAATTCCAATACTAGAATGATAATTGTTATTATACGTGAACTCGATCAATGGAAAATAAGTATCCCGCAAACCTCCCTGCTCAATTACACAAGCTCTCAACAAATCCTCCAACGACTGAATTGTCCTCTCCGTTTGACCATTTGTATGAGGATGATACGTTGAACTCAACCTCAACTTAGAACCCAACACTTCTTGCAGACTCTTCCAAGACTCCGACATAAACCTCAAATCTCTATCAGACATGATACACAAAGGAACACCATGCAAATTCACAATCACTCTAATATATATCTCAGCCAACTTCGATACTGGAAAACTGATGTTAATAGGAATAAAATGAGCCGACTTCATAAGCCTGTCAACAATCACCCAAATCGAATCATGTCCTCTTGAAGTATTAGGAAATCCCGTTACAAAGCCCATAGAAATGCTATCCCATTTCCATTCTAGAATTTCCAACGGTTGCATCAGACCAGCAGGCTTCTGATGTTCAACTTTCGACTTCTGACAAACCAAACAAGCATACACAAAACGTGCTACATCACTCTTCATCCCAGGCCACCAAAACAACTTTTTCAAATCTTGATACATCTTAGTCGCTCCTTGATGAATACTCAAATTACTTTTATGACTTTCCTCAAGAATCATTCTTTTCATATCAGCATCATTAGGTATACAAATTATATCCTGAAATCTCAAAACACAATGCGCATCCAACTTAAAACCATTCTTCTCAGGTTCACCATAATCAACTAGTATATCCACTAGTTTCACATCCGATTTCTGAGCTTCTCTAATATTGTCCAGAAAATCATTATTAATCTTCAACATACCCAACATAACACTCTTCGGCGTCACTTTGCAAACCAAACTCATATCTCGAAATTTCTCAATCAACTCTAACTCCTTAACCATCATTGCCGACATATGCAACATTTTCCGACTCAATGCATTTGCTACAACATTATCTTTACCCAGATAGTAATTCAAACCAAAATCATAATCCTTCAACAACTCTAACTATCTTCGTTGCCTCATATTCAACTTTTTCTGATCAAACAGATACCTTAAACTCTTATGGTCACTAAACACTTCAAATCTAGAACCATAAAGATAATGCCTCCAAATGTTTAATACAAAAACAACTGCAACAAGTTCCAAATCATGCGCAGGATAGTTCTTTTCATGAACCCTCAACTGTCTCGACGTATAAGAAATCACCTTACCATTCTGCATAAGGACACCTCCTAAACCCATCAATGAAGCATCACAATACACAACAAACGGTTCCTCTAAATTCAGTAAAGTCAACACTAGAGCCGACGTTAACCTCTTCTTCAACTCTGCAAAACTCTCTTCACATTGGACGTCCCAAACAAAAGCCTTACTCTTACAAGTCAACCGGGTCAACGAAAGTGCCAACTTAGAAAATTCTTCAATAAACCTTCGATAATAACCGGCTAATCCCAAGAAACTTCTAATCTCAGTAGTCGACTTTGGAGTTTCCCATTGCAACACAACATTTATCTTAGAAGGATCCACATCAATACTACTACCTGAAATCACATGACCAAGAAAACTGACTTCCTTCATCCAACTTTACACTTGGACAACTTTGCATATAACTTCTTTTCCTTCAAAACTTCCAACATTGTTCTCAAATGTTTTGAATGCTCTTCTTCTGACTTAGAATAAACCAAAATATCATCTATAAACACAACTACAAAATGATCCAGATAAGCATGAAAAATATGATTCATGTATTCCATGAATACTCCCGGCATATTAGTCACACTGAAAGGCATCACTGAACACTCATAATGTCCATACCCTGTTCTGAACATCGTCTTCTGAATATCCTCATCTTTCACCTTAATCTGATGATAACCAGATCTCAAATCGATCTTGCTAAACACACGAACACCTACCAAATGATCCATCAAATCATATATTCTTTGTAACGGATACTTGTTCTTAATCGTCACCTTGTTCAACTATCTATAATCCACACAAAGTCTCATACTTCCATCTTTCTTCTTAACCAGCAACAGTGGAGCTCCCCATGGGGATACAATTGGTTTTACAAACTTCTTCTCAAGCAACACTTCCAACTGCTTCTTTAATTCAGCCAACTCATATGCAAACATCTTGTACGGTGCCATAGACACAGGACTAGTACCAGGTATAAGGTCAATCGCAAACTCAACTTCTCTCTCAGGTGGTACATCAGGAATTTCATCGAGAAAAATATCAGGAAATTCCTTCACTACTTGCAACTCTTTAATCTTAGCTTTGCCCTCTATTGACAACAACGCCATCAATGTAAACATCTAGGCTTCTTCTTTCATCAACTTCTACAACTCTCTAAACTACATCAACCCAACTCCTTCCTCTTCTGGGGTAGAAAACCTCAACGACTTACGAAAACAATTAATATGAACATAGTTATACTCTAACCAGTTCATACATAGGATTACATCCATCCCAATCAACGGAAAACACACCAGATCAACATAAAAGTCTCTATCAAAGATAGACAACTCAAACACACTAGAGAAGTAGTCACCGATACCCTAGCCGGAATCTCTACGACCATTTCTCCTTTCATCTCAGACAACTTAAGACCCAACCTCTTAACATAATTAGCAGCAATAAAACAATGGGTAGCACTCGTGTCAATAATAGTAATTAAAGTAATATTATTAATGAAACATGTACCTCTGACGAGCTTGTCCTCATTAGTTGTCTGAGACCCAACTAAAGCAAAAACTTTTCCTATTGACTTGGCTTTCTTCAGCTTCTGGCACTGGCTACCAATATGCCCATCTTCACCGCAGTTAAAACAGATCATCTCTTTATGCATGCAATTAGATATCACATGCCCAGCTTTCCCACAATGGAAATAATGCTTCACTTCAGCAGTGCATACATTACTCTTGTGCCCAACCTGCCCACACTTGAAACAAACAATACCAGCAGGAGCATCCCCCAACTAGTCCTATGACCCGAAGCAACTTTCTGCTTACCCTTACCAGCTGGAGTATCATAAGGCTTACCACGGTTTTGTTGATTCTTTCCCCTTCGATTAGTAACAATCTTGTAGTGAGCATTGTTATATTCCTCGAAGATCCTGCAACTACCCACCAGATCAGCAAAAACACGAATTTTATGATATCCTACAACTTTCTTAATCTCGGAACGCAACCCGTTCTCAAACTTGACGCACTTCGAAAATTCAGCAATTGCTGCATCATGGTGAGTATAAAACTTAGACAACACCATGAACTTTGCAGCATAATCCGTCACCGACATATTTCCCTGCTTCAGCGCAAGAAATTCAGTCTCCTTCTTACCACGCACATCTTCAGGGTAATACTTTCTCATAAACTCTCTACGGAAAACAGCCCAAGTGATCTCTTCACCTGCAGCTTCCAACCTTTCTAGTTTCCAATCACCAGTCATCAGCCTCAACTGCCAACATGTGAGTTCCATAACGAACCTTTTGTGTTGGAGTGCAACCCATCACACGGAAAATTATCTCAATCTCCTTCAACCAGACCAACGCAGCATCGGGGTCATACTTACCCTTGAATGTAGGCGGATTCTCCCTCTGAAAAGTCGTGAAGGTACGAGACTCATCATTCTCGCCAGTATTCGGTAAGCTCTACACAACCTGAGCCATTGTTTGCATTGCAGCAGCCATAACAACAACATTTCTTCCAGCCATCTCAACTTAACACTATAACACAACAAACTTTATAACCATATATCAATACTCGATTATTAGACAACTATGACTCGACAACTTGGTCAGACAAATCGACCTGCTCTGATACCACTAATATAACACCAAATTTCTACCCGACTTTAAATATTAAATCAGAGTTATAAAATTCGTCAACAAACATGGGATATCACATTTTCCAACTTTAAATCAAATACCAAAACTTTATTAAAGAAATTACTTTGAAAAACAACGCAGCGGATCAACAAGTTTCAACTGTAAATAACTTCAATAAATTCAACATCAAAATGCTTCAACTTGGTTTTTCAACATAAAACAACTGAAAAGTAGTTCATAAAATTAAACAAAAGCCACAAAGACAAAACATATGTTCATTCCCCCCGAAGTGCTACGTATCAGAGCGACAAACACCAACTCGAAGCTACTAGTACTGGACTCTTTGTTATCTACACGTTACCAGCAAAGGGCAACATTCAAACAGAAGGGGTGAGATATCGAATAACATAAAAAGAATACGATAATCAATATGTAAGCAAGATAATCATATAATCACACCACTTCACACAACAAACAACATCAACATACGACTTATATTCAACAACGATAAATCAACATAATAAAATGCAACTCGAATGTGACTCAATTTAAATGAATGTGGTATGTAACACCCCCTTTCTATAACCCCAAATAATACATTAAATCATTTAGGCATAGATAAATTCTCGTCAGAGTATAATTTCATTCAAGCATAAAAAAGAGCATTCCACATTACGTGAAATTAAAACATACAACACATGCTCAAACAGATATGCAACAATGGGGTATCTATCCACAAAGGAATTTCAATCCTTACACCCATATCTCAATTATAAATTGCACAGCGAAAAACTTAAATCATCAACAACTTCAACTTATATATTCATCAAAATATATCTACAAGTTAGAAGTGCACAAATATATCATGTTATACAAAACATATCCACAACGAATACATATACAAATGTATCCCCAAAAAGGCACAAGGCCGGCTAACTACCCGGTGCTACATATCAGAGCCGACCGACCAAAAGATATGAAGACAAGCTTCACAAAAATGACTCCAGCACACCTAATCTGCAATGCCTCGTAGAGCATCATAAAACAGCAGAAGGGTGAGAAATATTATCATGATAATATTGCATATAATTATATATCTCAACATATAACATATACATCAACGTATTCTCACCACAACATATCATTCATACACAACATAAAGCATACTTATACGCATACTTATCACCATTTCTTTCACATAATACAAATCATATCCAACCATGTTCACATAACCCACATACATCGCAATGTATCTTCATTTACCAATACACATAAATCTTATATTATTTATGTCTATTCTTTATTTACATTCATTCCGCATAAACATACGACAAGCTATGTTTAAATCACACATATACATTCAATGTATAAATCATATACATATATACATATCAATATGCACATATATATATATATATATATATATATATATATATATATATATATATATATATATCCGCAAGTATGTCATTCACACATACCAATCATTTCACAACATTCCAAATAAACATATGCACAATCATGTTTATTTCAGCATATACATACAATGTATAAAATCACATACATATATACATATCAACATGCATATATATATCTGCAAGTATGTCCTTCACACATACCAATCTTTTCACATCATTCCAAATAAACATATGCACAATCATGTTTATTTCAGCATATACATACAATGTATAAAATCACATACATATATACATATCAACATGCATATATGTATGTATATATATATATATATATATATATATATATATATATATATATATATATATATATATATATATATATATATATATCTGCAAGTATGTCCTTCACACATACCAATCTTTTCACATCATTCCAAATAAACATATGCACAATCATGTTTATTTCAGCATATACATACAATGTATAAAATGCAACTCATAGAGACCGACATACGACTCTATGCAGATGCAATGCGGTACCGACTCAACATTCAGCAAGTTCACTCAGGAACCAAATAGAATCATCGCTTGTTACCTAAAGTAACTCCCCATCGGGCGCACGATGTTCCCCATTGCTCACACCCCACACGGGCATACAATGTTTCAGGATTGCTCACACCCCACACGGGCACACAATCAATGTGAATAAATCACCCATCGCTCACACCCCACACGGGCACACGATATTTTAGGATTGCTCACACCCCACACGGGCACACAATCCGATCGCTCACACCCCACATGGGCACACGATCTTGTTGTAGTCATCGCTCACACTCCACATGAGCACACGATGCTACAACGGATTCACAAAGAATCCCACAGCACAAGAATGCATACATTATGCTTACATGCAAAATGACTCACGACATTCTTGAAAATGAATACATATTCACAATATAGTTATGCATTCATCTCATACAATTAGCATACATTCACATTTAATTCAAGCAATGTATCTATTTGCCAAACGGCCACAACACGACAATCAAACCCACAATTCCATAATTAACATAATTACGTTTTATCGGAAAAGTCGGCTAAAAGTTGGCTAAAATTACTCTTCTTAGCTTTAATAGATTCTACATGTTTTTAGCTTCGAATCGATATAAGGATCGTTAAAAACGAATACCCGAAACTCAAGCTACGGATTAAAACACATAATCCCTCAAAACCTACAGGCTCGCTGAGCGCCCTCTTGCTCGCTGAGCGAAATTCGCCCTGGAACTCTTGCTGAGCGAGGAGTAGCTCGCTGAGCGACCACTGCGATTTCAACAAATTACCAGCTGCGAACAGTCTAACAAAATCACCCCAAAACTTCTCTAAACTCATACAAACATGTTCAATAACATGTATCTAACATCATACTTCGATTATATCAAGTTCTAACCGATTAATCTACCAATTTCCAAGTTTTCTCATCAAAACCCTAAACCTAACTTTCTCTAAAACTTCTCCAAATCATAAACCCAATCCACCAAACACATACATAATCATACACAAGATTAAGATAACAATGTTTATCACCCTTACCCAATTATTCCGATTCCTTGGAGCAATCTTGAAGCTTTTCCAACTTTTCTCTCTTTTCTCTTCTTTCCTCTTTCTTTCCTCTTTCTTTCTTCTCTTTTTCTTTCTATCTTTCCTTTCTCTCTTACCAACTTTCTTTTATATCTCTCTCTCAATTCTATTTCTATTTCTACTACTAACTAATTATATTTTCTACACTTAACTCATTTTATCTCTTTTCCAACAAAAATATTATTTTCTCACAAAATACCAATTCTACTAAATTCTAACTTATCATTAATTAACAAATACCTAAAATACCCTCTTATCCAATTTTACCCGGAAATTCACAAAACGGTAAAATCCCACAACATAATATATCATCACATTAATTCATCAACATATCATATCATCGTGATAATTTCACAAACAAAATAATAATTACTCAATTAAAATAAAAGACTCCAACGCAATGGGAATTATCGAATCGGGGCGTTACATGGTACCTTTTGGAGTAAACTCTCAACTTGAAACATTGTCAGTTTATCGAGGCATCAACAACTTATTTGCCAATCTAGGCCAACTTGAATCGAGCATTCGCTCCAACTTAAAAATATGCAAATGTATGCAACTATGAATGATATACAACAAAAACGACATAATCAACAACTTCGTAATGTAACAACTTGAACAACTCAGCAACATCAATCAACGTTGGTCATAAGACCCGGAACTTAATAATCTTTCCCAAAATCGGGACAACACGACTTGTAACAACATTAACACAACTTCAACGTGAAAATGACAATTTACGGCTTAGTTGATTATATTAATAATTAATTATTTTAAACTCTCAAATCTACTATAATCAACTTATTTTTATCTCTACTTAAAGTCTCAGATCGAACCAATTTGAAACGGGTGCAAAAATAGGACGAATCGCCAAAAACTGCATTTTTTTGCACTCACTCTGTTCATACGCGTACTGCCCATATCCATACACGTAATGCCCAAGAATGTTACGCGTAATGTCTTGTGTAAGGGTCCACGTTACGCGTAATGCCTATCTCATTACGTGTAACACCAGATCTGTTACGAATTTCACCAAAATGCATACAATTCCAACCCTGCTACGATTTCTCACAACTTCATCATTCTATTCAATCCTAACTGGGTTTCTACATCGATTTTACTCTCAAAAACTTATGTATCTAATCATTTATCAAGTCATATGATTAGTTTTACGAACCCTAACTTCTTTCTACACGAATTCCTCCAACAAGAAAACCAGTCCAACGACACAAACAACACATACAACAACGATTATACCAGCAATACAACAATAACAACATGCTTTTTCATCAGATATCAACAGGAAATTAATAACAACAATCCATATAAAACACAACAACAAAATTACACGAAAAACCCAACCTACATACGACCATCTAGTCCCGGTTATGGAATTCGAACCCCACCCTTACCTTGGATTGAATGCAGCTCCAATTCACTGTAGAAATCCCACGGAAATCCTCAACCTAGCCTCCTCTTGATCTTCTTTAAGCCTTGTTCTTCCTTCTCTTACAAAATTCTGATTAACTCTTAATTAGGTTTTAAGCTTGTTTTTACTAAACTCTCACTAATCAACCTAATTACTAATGTGCCTAACTTAGCACCCCCAACTTACTATTCTTACACCAAAAAACTAAGCTCAACTTAATATTATCTTAATAACACTTATTTTATTTATTTCTGACTTAATTAATTCGACTTAATCAACTTAAACAACTCAAACACAACTTAGTTTGCAACGTGAAATCAACTTAAACAACTTTTATCAACTTATCAACACAAACAACACAATATACCAACTCAAACAACTTAACGACACAAACGACTAAACGACACTCAACAACAAATAATCGGGAAAATACGCAATAATATTTAATTAAATCAATTAATTAAATATGGGCGTTACAGTCTGCACACAATTGTTTGTGGACATCAACTCCATATATACCGATGTAGCTTACCTCAGGTATTTTGTGGATCTCGCACGGATCCATGAGTACAACTGGGGTGCGACTACGTTGGTGTACACATATTCGAGACTCTCAGAGGGATGCTTGTGAAAGACCAGGATTGTCGCATGCAACTGTTCACTATATGTGGTAACAATCTTATACCTTTCGACTTTTTTTTATTTCTTTTTCATTTTATATTCGTGATAAAGCTTGATATCGATGTTTTTTATTTTCATTTCAGGCTTGGATCTTCCAGCACTTTTCGTTCATAGCTAGGTGGGGAGTGTGCCTGGGTACACGGAGGACTGGCCACATGCAAATGCCTTTCTCCCGCTCAGAGGGAACCAGGTGGTCGACCCATATAAAGTTTATCTTGACCGCATGGTTGTTGATGACATCTGATATGACGTATATGAAGCTTACGGTCAAACGCGCCTGTTTGATGACATCTAATTGTTCAACGGATGGTTAGCATGCAGTTTGACCATCACTGTATCATATCTGCATGAGCACGTCATGTGGCAGTTCGATTATACTCAAACCATACCCAAGAAACTTGTTGTCTCCACTCCTCTCGACTTGACAAGTAGGCAGATAGACGAGTTATTTGCTGACTATCAGAACCACTAGGTACCAGACGAGGCTCGGGAAACCAGATATGATAGATATTGGAGTTGCGTCGATGGCTACATCATGTGGTTCTTTACCGTCTCACATCCCTACATGGTGCACACTACAGGGGACACCTCACAGATCAGCTCATCAGGAGATATTAGAGAAGGTGCAGTCTCGGCTAGAGCACACTCAGGTTATGTTGCCTCGATGTCGTGAGATAGTTACGATTGGGCGGACAGACATTGAGGTCGGTTTCTTTCCTGAGGGGACTGGTGATAGGCGTATCGTGGATGACATGATTCGGGTGGCAGAGGGGCACTTATGAACTGTAGACATCGCGTCAGGACAGGTGGGATTGACGGTCGAAGACGCATATCGGACGGTAGAGGCGGCAGAGCGTGCAAATGTAGTCTAGCACACAGTAGTTATTGTGGTGTTTATTTTGATATACTTTATTTTGATGACATTTAATATTTTGGATTTTTTTTCAAATCAGTGTTATTTAAAAAAAAAAAAATTGTCAGCTAAAAATTCAAATGGTTTGAATCATAAATGGTTCGTCCATTTTTTCGATTAATACAAGTATATTTTAAAATCAATAATATTGTAAAATCAATTATATATATATATATATATATATATATATATATATATATATATATATATATATATATATATATATATATATATATATATATATATATGATTAACTTATTCTAAAATTAAGTCTTTTTAACTTGTTTCATAATCGTAGTTTTTAAATTAGATCTTTTAAATTAGATTCAATTCAATAATTATAAATATAAATATTAATTTAATCATTGATTGAATCTAATTTAAAGACTACGTTTAGAGAATAAGTTATAAATATTTACTCTTAAAGTAAATTGATCCTTACTCGTATAAATATAATATCAAATGAGTGGAATTTTATAAAGCAAAATAAATTTACTAACAATCGGCATAAGACATGACTTAAAGCCAAAACAGTATATTACAAGAGAAAAACTCAGCAACACTACATAACACCAAGACTGCCGGGAAAAAGCCCCTATCAAACCAGAACAGAATTCCAAAATCCAGTAGAAGACAGGACACCCTATCCAAACAAGACTCACTCCAAAAATTCATCAAAGAATTGAAATTGAACTCACATATTAAAATAAAAACTAAAAAATACAATATAACAGTTAAAACAAAAACAACTCTAATGTGAGCAATTTCAATTGCATCGAAGCCAAAAACTACACCACTGACTTCAAAACACAATTATATATTAATTGAGTTAAATAAATATAAATTAAACTTCAATACTTACATAAAATTAACTAATGTTATAATTTAGTTTTAGTCTATAATACGTGTGTAATATTAGAAGATATTTAAGAATTATGATAGGCATGTTTTCTAGGATTTTTTAAACACTCTAGGATATTCCATTTCCATTCAAACAAAGGAAATTCTTATGATGCCAATTGTTCTCTTTCCAGCCGTTTTGCTACTTCTACTCGATAAAAGACAGTGCACATAGAGATATCCTGTCATTTTTCTTATGATGATTTATGGACAGCTATAATAATTACATGGTAAACAAAAATGAATATTTGTTGTTTTCTGACTTCTACATTTATAAGACAAATAAATATGAATTTCATTTTTTAAGTAAAACTCTTATTTTAAATATAATTTAAATTAATTTATATTTAAAATAAGAGTGTTATTTAAAGTATGAAAATTCATATTGATTGGTTTTAGAAATTTAATAAATATTTGATTAGACTATTTTTTTATCTCTCAATTTTGTTTGATTTACGAAATTAATTTTTTTATTTTATATTTAAATGGTTTTAATTTTATGTTAAATTTAAAATAGTTTTAATCTTTTTTTCACATTTTTCATAAAATTTCATGAGATTTTTATTTTTTAACTTATATTGTTGTCTATAAAGTTCAATAATATGTTTATATATAATTGTTTATGGTGAAAATTGGTAAACAAGTGCTAGTCTTCCAAAATCAAGATGTTTTGGTCATTCACGTGATCGATTAGATTGATCCTAGAACATGTGTTTGTGTTTTAAATTAAGTTTTGAAAAGTATGAACACTTCGACAATATTTGTGTTTGAAGAATGTTTGTTGTTGAAAGGATTTAAAGAAATAAATTGTAGAATGTAAATGGACTTGAAATGAAAATGCCTTGAACATAAATTGCAAGGTAAAATAAGTTCTGGAAAATATGAATAAACTTTAATTGAAATGTAAAAGATGGTGTTTATCAACGTACATTCTTAAACGATACTTGTTTCTCACACACTAGATACTTTAAATAATTCTGAGTATTTGTACACAATTGAACACTCATGAAAAAATCTTAACATTAAGACCCCATATATATATATATATATATATATATATATATATATATATATATATATATATATATATATATATATATACTAATTCGAAATAACCGCCTCTAACGAATTTTCTCCTAACCTATGACACGTTGCACTCGACATGTCCTCCAATCATCACAACATTCCACGCGCCCTCTCTTGAAATTGGATAAGGACAAAACTCAATTATCCTTCAAATTTAAATTCAAATGTCACTGTCGAACAATCTTGATGCTACCTCCGTCGAAGATGATTCAAAACTTAGAAATATTTCTAAGTTCCATCCACCATTCCCCTATTTCTCAAGAAGTCTTCGACTGGACTTTCCAATAATATTTTCTATCAAAGTCAATAATATCTTCAAAGATATTTCTCTTTTTTTGCTCATTACATTAACTTAGGCTTGGTGTCGAAACTTCCTGCTAACAAATTGCCCTAAAAAATGTCATTTTCGACATAGTGAAGAAAATGACATTTTTTAAAGTCGCATTCGACGCCACAAACTGTTCATCTGCACTGACGTCATGGTCATTATGACACTTTTTCAAAACGTCTCCTCAAACCCCCACGTGAGAATCTTTATGCAACCATCACGCCTCTTAGCCTCTAGGAGATCGTGGGTAGCCTTAACTACCACTGTTTCATCATGCCTTCTCTGACTGACACGTGTCCCACTCACAAATTTCTTTCTCGTT
The DNA here is from genome assembly GCA_963966055.1 of Lathyrus aphaca. Lineage (NCBI taxonomy): Eukaryota > Viridiplantae > Streptophyta > Magnoliopsida > Fabales > Fabaceae > Lathyrus > Lathyrus aphaca. The sequence goes on along the minus strand of OZ014524.1, from coordinate 114,549,789 downwards.
TCTCCATCTTCTTCACCAAAAGAAACCAGTTTTCTCAAACTTTTTGAAGCAAACGACATCATCTAACAAGATCATCAAGGAGGCAACCAATAACACCAAAGAACAGAAGAAATCTTCTGGTCTTCCTCTTGCTGAAAAAATTTTGGGCCCAAACATTATGGAAAATCAAAAATATGTATTATAGCCTTTTACTGAAGAACATAATAGGATCTTTCAATCTCAGGTACTTATTCCCATCTCCATTTTTGGCAAACCTCGTGCCATGTTTGGTCCATTATCGAACCCAAATGCTAATCCAAGTAAGATTAAGGAGTATTTCCCTACTTACCATACGTACAAACCCATAGCGAATGCTAGAAAACCTAAGGCTAGTGACGAAACCCACACTGATGAAAATCCTCACCTAGACAACCAGGGCAACCCTTCGACTAACAAACCCATTATTTTAACATACATGAATAATGACTTTAGGGTGCTTAGATCTTTCCATTTGTTTAGGTACCCCTCTGATTACTTAGGATGACTAAAGAAACTCGAGAAGACGAAATTCCAAGTCTAGAAAGACATGGGTATCTTCGACCTAATCCAGTTGTCGAAGGTATGGCCTGACTATTGCAACACTATGCTTGTTTATTCATTGTATTTCTGGGATATCACACACCATACCTTTCATCTTCCATGTGGAATGGAAACTCCCACACTGTTTGACATAGCTGACATTGTTAGGCTAAAACCCATTGGCAAAACCTATGACCCATAATTCATGGCTAAGGACACCATAAGTTTCGAAACCTCTAGAGTTTCTTTCTCCACCCACATAACTTACTATAATGACAAGTAAACTGACGAAGTCTCTGACCAAAAGCACATAACATTCCTTGCTTTATAGATGCCCCACTGTGTCTTCTGTTCGAAGTCTCTTCAAGTAGCAAAGAAATACCACACCATGGCGCACCAACTCCACGCTGGACATGACCTTTGTCTCAGCAAGATGATTATGGTGAATCTCTATGAATCGTTGGGAGAAGGTGTCATTGCCCTCAATAATTTCCACAACAAAGGGAACTTCTTACTATTATGCTCCTTCTGGTTATTACAATTGTGGCTACACGCTACATTTGAAGCAAGCATCCTCATTGACAATCATATAAATGCAGACGTTGATGAAGTGAAGAATAAGAGAGTCAAAGGGACGCGTTTGGCAATGTTGACCCCTAGTTACGAAGGACTCAATTTGCAACCGACCTTCACCAACCATGTGATGATGTTCTCCAACCGCTATAGTTTGACTCCAACCATGGTTCCCTTATCCACAAGAAATCATGGCCCTAAATGGTTTACCAAGAAGTTTCCTTCTTCTAAAATAACTGATTAGGGATAACAATGTTCACACTCTTTGCGGCACATGTTCTTCTCTTCATCAATTCTTTCTTCATTTCAAACCATTTCACTAGGTACTTCTAAACTCTACACTCTCTTATCTCATTCCAAAAAAATCCTAAATTATTTCTTATAATAACACATTAACTGTTTTCAGAAAGTGGCAGAACTTTCAGACCCTAGCTATGCTTTATGCAGCAAGAGCAAAGAAACCGCCTTAAAATATAAGCAACTTGGTAACCAATGTTTTTCCAGTGCTGATTATGCCAAGGCACTGGATTATTATACTCACGTATACTCAGATTTTTATTGGTGTTCGTCTCAACATCGTTGGTAGGATCTGGTGAGAGAGGGGAGGTAGCTTCGTCTCTTTGTTGATGTGTGTTATTGTCCCTAGGGGTGTTCGTGGGTCGGTTTGGTTCAGTTTCGAGAGAATCTGATACCCGAACCAATGAAAAATAAATGAATTAGTTTGGATTGGATTTCTATATTTTTTTTCAATAAAGCCCAAAACCAAACTGATTCGAAAAACAATGGATTGGTTTGGATTGGATTGATCGGATATATTAAAAATAAATATATTAAAGTATTTTTTTTAATTATTTGTTTACACACTAAAATATGAAAAACAAATATTGAACACATAACACACATATTTTTAAACAAGTCATATAGTTGTTGTATTTCACTTAAATATTTAGTAACTTAAAACAATTTTATTGCATACTCATACTCCATTCTATAACATAAAATTGAAGGTTTGTAGATACTTAATTTGAGGTTTTGCAATTCGGGAAGAAACTTGTGGTTTACAGATATTTGTAGTTTATAATTTATGAGTTTGATTTATAATGGTTGTAATTTGTGATGTTTTATTTCTTTATATTTCATCATTGGTTGATATGCTTGTGATAATTTAAAAGACGTTGTTCCATTTTTCATTGGAAATGTTTAGAAACTATGCCTCTTTATTTCTTTCATTATGGTTTGTACTTGATAATTGCTATAACAATTATTCTCTTCATTCAAATAAATAAGTAATAAATCAATTAAAATTAATAGTTTATTATATGAATTAATTATGTTGATTGTTATTGGTTTGATTTGGGTTTACGGGTAGCAATTAGAAATCTGTTGCCCGAACCAATTAACATCGATTTTAATTGGTTCGGTTGGATTTTTGCTTGAACTGGAAAAATGCCCAACCTGAACACATTGGTTTGGTTTAGATTTCAGTTTGGTTTGAATTTTCCCGGATCAATGAACACCCCTAATTGTCCCCAAGAAAGGGGTTTGCTTTGTCGTTGTTCATTTTGCCGACAGGGAGGATGGTTGTGTCACAAACATCATTAATATTGTCACATCTGGCCATGATAGAAATCTCGGAACGCTGCTCTGATCTTTAGTTTTCGGAAGAAAGACGGGGATGGCGGATTCCCACTGACGATGCCACTGATCATTCCGGTTGACCAGAACCTGAAGTGGGCCAAAGACTTCATCTACAATATTGGATGATGATGAGAGGATGAGGTGTACCTGCAAGACACTCCGATGCTAAAGTAAGAATCAGAGAGACACAATGGCAAGAACAAAGTATGTGTTTCTTAGGATGATTATTTGATACCTGATCCTCTCATTTTTATAGTGCCCCCAGCGTTTGGTCGTTGGTCCCTATTTTTGGGCGCAGATCGTAGATCCCCCAAAAATAGGTAAATACCATAAACTAGCCGTTGGAATAGACAGACCTGCTTGGAACTAGTCGTTACTTTGAGTAGGAGGTGATTCCGGGCAGACGCATTCTGATCGTTTTTGGAGGACTTCCTTGCGAGTGTCGGACAAAGATATGATGGAGGGCAGAGATGAGTAACTGCCCCTGAGGTCAGTTGGTCATCTCTCCTCGGCAGAAGGGCAGAGAAAAACCTAGTTCCCTTTGACCTTAATGGACTGGATTTAGGCTATTGGGTCATCCTGGATGCAGGAGTGGATTGGGCCATGCCTAGCCATTGGACTAGCCTGAAACATATGACTTTCTAAATCAAGTCATTTTGTTCAAGTATACTTGAAACCAGAATGCTTCATACCAGCTACATCACCGAAATGGATGACTCATTCAACCGCAAATGTCGAAATGTGGCCGAATCATTTTATGGAAACGATGCTTGAATTTGAGAGATTGAACAACATTCAAAAGGAAACAAATGCACAAAAGTCCAATGGGGTTCCAACCACCTATAGATTTATCCGACGACACATGTTTTGATGTGTTTTAATTTCTTGTATAATCGGACAACTAATTGTATTTTTTTTTGAAGTGCAATATAATAGTCAATTTTTATTCATATTTGGTGTTTAAGAACCTTTACTTTGTATATTGAACCATATGTCATGTCTGCTTGTTGTTTTGTTAAGAAAATGTAGCAGGAAAAGTTCCGGAGACACGAAAAGTTTCGGAGACGTATCTCCGGAACATTCTAATATTATGTTGTTTCATGGATTATTCCGGAGATGCATCTCCGAAACAAAATAAAATGGTGTCGTTCTGTAGATATATCTCCGGAAAGATATTGACAGACAATGGGCGGTCTATAATCACCTAGGCCTTCTATAAATGAGAGACTTCATGTGTTATCTTTCACACAAACTAAAAATGTCTCAAATGTATGAAATCAAGATCCGTTGGTATTTGGCAAATGTCTCCTACTCCGACGACAAAACACCCGGGTAGACGTTCAAACTCACCGATCTCACCCCGTTCGATGATATCATAGACGAGATCCACTATATTCTACCTTACAATGACAGAAGAAAGGTTGTGAAACTCAGATACCGTTCACCTTCGGTTGACAACGAAGGAAACGTCGTGTTCAATAAATTTGAGATCAAAAATCAAAATGATGTTATGGCGATGTGGTGAATGTATTTCGGTTTTAAAGAGAAAGTTCTGCTCGAGTTGGAAGCAACAATGCGAAGAACGATCGATGCTATCTTGGAGATGTGCAAACGTCCACCGAAATATTTATATGTAATATTTAATTTTCTGTTGAAATAATTATTATAATGTCGATTTTATTTTATGAATATCGATTTTATGGTTGCAATCTTCTTGTATATTATCTCTGGTTTTCCGGAAATATGCTTACGGACAAATTTCAAAGATGCATCTCCAAAATTAATTAAAATCAAACGAAAAAAGATACGTTCGAAGATATATCTCCAAAACTTTTTTTTTTTTTGGAAACTCGCAGGTCGCAGATAAGGCCAATGCCATAAAAAAATTAAATTCTCAAAATAAATAAAATAGTCGCTCCAAACATCATCAATCATCAGGTTTCAAAGACAACCAAAGGCCGAAAAGAACAAAGAAGTTATACTTGTGTTGTGTTGTCTGCGGAAGAAGAAGAAGATGGAGCCTCTGAAAGCTGCGATACCAGAGAAACTAAAACAACGGATTAGGAATAGCACTGTTCATACTCTTCGCGACACATGCTCTTCTCTTCATCAATTCTTTCTCCATTTCGAACCATTTCACCAGGTACTTCTAAACTATACACTCTCTTCTCTCATTCCAACAAAACCCTAAATTATTTGCTTATAATAACGCATTCGCTGTTTTCAGATAGTGGCTGAACTTTCAGACCCTAGCTATGCTCTATGCGGCAAGAGCAAAGAAACCGCCTTGAAATATAAGCAGCTTGGTAACCAATGCTTCTCCGGTGCTGATTATGCCAAGGCTCTGGATTATTATACTCAGGTATAATAATATGATTCTCTCTTTATGAAGTGGTTGAAATGCTCAAATGCATATCCTAGGTTTTCATAGTTGAATTGAAAGAGTGCCAATAATTTCTCTGCATGGAAATTGTTTTTATTGGAACTGAACTGGTTTGTTTGTTTGTTTGGAATTTGGTTTGTTTATGCCGTTCCTTAAATGTTTTTTTGTTTTGTTTTTGTAATTTGAGATATAGGCATTGCGTATGGCTCCTTTTGAGGTTGGTGCAATTGAAAATAATCTGATTGCAACATTGTATATTAATCGAGCGACTGTATTGCATGTAAGTTCAATTTTAATAGTAGCCTTAACCTCTATACAAGGGTTGATGATGTCATTTCCATTTATGCGGGTGTTTTCTGTGCAGAAAATGAATCTCTTAGTAGAGTGTTTGCGAGATTGCAATCGGGCTCTTCAGATGTGTCCAAGCTATTCAAAGGTATGTTTTGCTTCAGTTACTTTTTATAATCCTAGTTTATTCGATTTATGTGGTTATTATTACACAATAGGATAGAACTGGATGGAATTTTTTGCTTTTGTATTAGGTTAGGATACAAATTTTCCGGGTTTGTTTTATCAATGTTATGTAGTTGACTATTATAAAGAATAAGGATGCAAACTTGAATTCTAGTTTTTATTCTTATTCATATAATTCTTTATTTCGGCATCAGGCATGGTATAGGAGAGGAAAGGCTAATGTCTCATTGGGAAATAATAGAGATGCGATCTGTGACCTAAATATAGCTAAGAGTGTTGAATCGTCGACAGGTGGTAAGAAACAAATAGAAAGTGAGGTGAAAATTATTTTAGACCAATCCACAAGTGCAAATATAGCAGTACAGCTGTGGCACAAGGAAAATAGCTTGAATACAGTGGGTAAGAAGCTATCCTTGTTAAACAACTTGCAAATTGGTCAAGGCTTTTTTGAGTGCACTTTTGTTATTGGAATAGCATTTGAAGTGTGTTTAAAAAGTAATGTGTTGCATTTTGAATTAATCATATTTCAATTTTGGATTCTCTGTTATCCTTTAGTCTACTTATGTTTTCTTTTTTCTGTCTAAACGATGTCCATAATCATTCATTAATCACGCTGAAAACCAAAAATGTACTTCAATCGTTGAAACAGCATGTTGATGTAAATCCTGGAAACAGTATGTTGATGTAAGACACATGTGGAGACGAGCCTGTATTGATAGTAGGTATATATAGATTGCAGATGAAAGATTGAAATATTTATGTAGGTTTAGAGATTGAGATGCCAATTAAGTCTTGGATACCTTTAAGAGAAAATAATGGCCTATATTTAAACCTGAGAGGAAAATGAATCAAGCTAGGGTTCACTGCAGAGGTTATTGATAGTGGGTGCTAATGCACGAAGTGTATGGACGGAATATCTATTTAAGTAGTAAGAGAGAGAAAGAGGGGGAATAAACTAACTAAGAGTTTTGTTAGAGAGGTGGGGTCACTCCGGTGATTTGGGAGCACGGCGTGCTTTGGAGAATTGGTAGTTCCACTTTCAGTTTGGTACGGCATTTTACTTCCTTGAGTATTGTAATTGTTCTTCCTTATCAATACAATTACAATCATTCTACATTATTCCATTTACTCTTTCATCTTTTTTTCATACAATTCATACAAAAACCCATCAATTGGTCCGACCTTCTGAATTCAAACCAGTGAATGGAATAATGTAGAATGATTGAAACTTGGTTGATAAGGAGGAACAATTACAATACTAAAGGAAGTAAAATGCACTAACAAACTAATAGTGGAAGTGGAACTACCAATTCCCCAAAGCATGCAATGCTCCCAAATGAGTGACCCCACCTTTCTAACATAATTCTTAGCTAGTTTATTCCCCTCTCTCTTACTACTTAAATAGATACTCCTTTCATGCATTAAGCAACCACGTCATCATTCTACACTCCTTTCCCCTCCTCCTTGAGTAAACTCTCCAAATTCTTGGTTTAGGCCCAATGTCAAGGTCCACTCCCCGATCCTTTTTTCTATCAAATAAACTAGTATGCTAGGAAACTTCAACTGAAATTTCTAATATGTAAACTTGTTCGGAAACAATTGGGGCTTTGTGGGTCACATTTTTTTACATCTGGTGTAGTTTGTACTATTCTGTTCTAGGTGTAGTTCTTGCTTATAAATTATAATTATGAAAGATACATTTTTCTTCTTTTGAGATGGTAAGATGGTATAGTATAATTGTGGCAGATGAGATGCCTCAAATAAAGCTGCAAAGTGTGTCCGTGCCTGATAAAGGAAGAGGAACAGTGACATCGTATGATGTTTTACCAGGTTCGTTGGTTCATGCTGAAGAACCTTATGCTACAGTAAGAAACAACTATTTTCTTTGTAATATCAAGTTTATTCTAAACATTTTACTCATAAATGTACAATGCTTTTAAATACTTAAATGGAAAGTAAAAACATGCTTTCTACACAATGTTACAAGTTTAATGCCTGATTTTCTTTCAAGAGAACTGGAAACAGTTGACATCTATAATAACTATAAGAGTTTTCTTATTGTATTAGCTATTCTGCAAGCAAGTAGAACATGATTTTAATTTTTCCATAGCTTATAAGCATTAATCTGCAATCTTCTTGAGATCGATGGGCTTGTTTAACGTGATAGTGTTTTTCTTCTCCAGATAATACTAAAGCAATGCCGGGAAACTCATTGCCATTATTGCTTGAACGACCTACCTGCCGATAGAGTTCCTTGTATATCATGTTCAATACCATTGTATTGCTCCCACGAATGCCAGATAAAGGCAGGCGGGCAAACATTCAAGATTTCGACCGAAGATAATCACATTCTTAAAAACTTACCCTGTGATCTTGGAGAATATGCTGCTGAAGTGATTCAACATAATGATTGTGAACTAAAGATTGATGATGTTACTGAACATCAACATGAATGTCAAGGGGTACATTGGCCTGTTGTACTGCCTTCTGAGATAGTTTTGGCTGGCAGAGTTCTAGTGAAGTTTTTGTCGAAGAGCTCGTCTGGAGATATCACAAGTTTTGTGGAAAAGTTGGTGTGTTTTTATTGCTTGTATTTCTGTTAGCTGATTGCATTATTGTTTTTGACTATAAGTATCTGGGTGCTTACAGCTTCTATCCTAACTGTGCAGGAGCTTTCTCATTGCTACGAACATATGCCATTTGAAAGTAAATTGGATTCACATATATACGCCATTGTATTGTTATATTGTCTTAAACACTCTTATGGAACTATGTTTTCCATCGATGGAATCTCTATATCACAGGTTGTTTGGCATTCTTCTTTTTTGTGTGTGTGGATGGGTGAATGTGTATTTGTACAATAACATAGCAATCTATAACAGAACCATCATAAATCTTGTGTAGCAGAATATTTTTCCAATATGATAGGGCAAGTATTTGTTGTTGACGAAATCAATTTTTTTTTTGTTGTAATTAATCATTAGAATAATCAAGTTTTATCTTGATTTGTCAATACAGGTTGTCACAGTTATTTCTCAGATTAAAGTGAATTGTATGACTGTTGTTCGTTTAAAATCAATAGACGCTCATGGACTATCAGATCAGTCTGGAGGATTTCCATTTCATTCCAGTGTACATTTAACTAGTAATGTGGAACAGGTACACATGCTCGCTCTGCATATATTTATCAGTTTGTTGCATCTTTTTTCTTTCTTTATTTTTTTATTTGCTTGTTCTATATTTACACATTTTTCTCTTCGTACTACAATGATATTTTAGACATTGTTGGTGATGGAAAATTTTTGTTGGTGATATCCTTTGGGATTCTGAGCCATATTCCGTTATATCTTCCAGGTCAGAGTGGGCAAAGCTATTTATAAAGCTGGCAGTTTATTCAACCATTCTTGCCAACCAAATGTTCATGCATATTTTGTTTCACGCACACTCTATTTACGCACAACAAAAGTTGTAGCAGCTGGGTGTCAGCTGGAATTGTCTTATGGTCCACAGGTAACTTATTTTTGGTAATTAACACCTGTATTTCTTATTACATGTTGTTTTTTTTGGTTTGAGACCTCAGTTTTGAATTATGTCTACATATTTTTCTCGACACAAAAAACCAGTAATCAAGTATCCCTAAAGCTTGAGCTGTTAAAGAATTGTTTCATCTTTATCTCAACCATGCCTTGCACTATTGTGCTTTGTGCTTGAAGCATAAATAAAAGAAAGACCTATCAAAATTTGTACCGAGATAGTGATTTAATTAGCACAGTTGGGGGGTTACATGGATTATATTCTTGACAACATGGCCAATGATGGTATTGAGAGGTATTTTTGCTTGGAGGGAAACATGAGTCTCAAAATAATACAGTATTAGGTTGATACAGCGTGCATTATGAAATAAAGCACATAAACTTTTTTTATACTAAGAGTTAGGTCAGGGATTGTTGTTGTAACTTCTAGTACAAGCCCAATCCCACTAATACATATTCTTCAAACTATTGCTCTTCCCTAGGAAAAAAATGGAGTCATTCCCCACATAAAATTAAAGGAAAGGATAAAAGAAATTATATACCTTGGAAATGAATCCACACACTTCTATAGCCTCACATGAGCAGCATTGACCCCAATCTTCGCATACTAGCCATTTTGAAGCAATTGTAACAACTATTTGTCGAGCTTTTAGCAAACCTTCCCAGTTACAGGAATTGTATTTGGACGACATATGGGTTCTGATCATTTACTCTCAACATAAAAAAAATCAAAACACGGAAGAAAATTTTGTTTCATCAGACTTTCAACAATCAAGTCTGCTGTATAAACACCTTGTTCAATAGTTCAATATACATTTACAGTTCTCTTTTGCAGGTTGGTTTGTGGGATTGTAAAGATCGCCAAAATTTTCTCCAAGATGAATATGCATTTCGTTGTCAATGTGCTGGTTGTTCAGAAGTCAATCTATCTGATATTGTCCTCAATGCTTTTTGTTGTACCTACCCAAATTGTTCCGGTGCAGTGTTGGAAAGCAGAGTACTTGAGTGTGAAAAGCAGAAAATCAAACACCTCCCAATTGCTGACAAAGTAAGCCATTTTGAGGGGGCATTTATCAATACTTAATTAATGCTTTTTCTACATTATAAATGCATGTAAAGTTGAATGACTTAGTGTTTCCGTGCTATCACATATGTTGTTTAGTATTTAGGAGTCCGGAGCTTCAATATATGGTCCTGTGTTTGAACTATCATCTCCCTTTAAAGTTTAAAATACTTCTCTTTCAGGTTATCAAGAATGATGACATCTATGAAGTATGTCATCATGCATTTAACCAAAATGATGCCTCTATTCATATTCAACCTGGACACTGTTTAAAATGTGGTTCTTACTGTGATCTGGAGTCTTCACGTGCCACGGTTGATAAAGCCTTAATATGCATAAAAAGGTACGCACTGTTCAATTTGTATCCTAATAACAGCCTCTGAACTACAGTTTTTCCCTCACCTCTGGAAATTAATCAAAACTAATATTGAATAGTTTACAATTGATGGCATGCTAGATAAATACTCCAGTTATCAATAATGCACGAGCTCATAATGAATATTAGATAGCTGCTTACTTTTTCAACAGTTTACCGACTGATATGTGGAAATGACAGGCTGCAGGATGCAATATTGTCAAAAGAAATTTCAAATACTTCCATTTCAGACGCATTGAGATCTCTTCATTTGCTACGATCAAATTTGCATGCATACAATAAGGTTATTGCAGAGGTGAGTTCAAGCCTTCACACAAAGTTCTCCACTAAGTGCACTTTTCATATTGTTGAGCTAATACTACAACTGTGTATTTTGGGAAGACAGGGAGTGGGATCCAATTACACAAAGTACGAGACTTGGTATGCAGACACTGTTTGATAACTTCCTAAACATTGAATTTAAAAATCCAATGACATAAGTTCAAAATAATCACTGTAAAGCTGTCATAAAATTTTCAAAAATGATTGAAGATTCATATAATTATTCCATATTTAATATCTATTTTGAAATTTAAATAAATGGCGACTGTCAGATTACATACATGCAATTGAGGAATGCTTGATTGATTTCTAAAGAAAATAATGAATAATATTTTCATATTTTATTACTAGTCTTGGACAATTTATTTTGGAAAAGAAATTACACTAGTATTTGTCCTATTAATTATGACTAGTAATGACAAAATCAAATCAGATTTATTAGGATTCTCCTACAATCTTGTACGATGCATGATAATATCACACAATTCCCGACATGTTTGGAGTGGTTTTGTATTCTGCTGTGCAAAAGCATTCTCTTGAAGCTCGGTTAAAAGATTTCTTTCTACAATGTTATTAATGGTTTAAGTGTCCAAGACTTGATAGTGTAAGTAGATCTCCACCCCCTCTCTCCGGGTCTCTTTGCTTGACCTCTATTGAAAGGCATGGACAGTAATGGACAAACAAGGTCTCATGTTTTGAATATGATGGTTTAACTTTCATTTTCCTGTACATTAACTGCTGTGTGCAGGCTGAAGACAACCTTGCCCAAGCTTTTTGTTTAGTGGGAGAGTTACAATTATCTGCAAATCATTGTAAAGCATCTATTCAGGTGATTTTTCTTTTTGACAAGCCTACTATCATATAGTACGTTCCACAGGTTTATATGCTCACTCGGAGGAGTCATTATGTATGTCCTGGGAAGAATCTGGGTAACCCTTTGGTGCCATGGAGAAATGAGAGGTCTTGTAGTATTTTGTTGTGTTTGAGTGAATGCATTTCGAACATGGTCTTGTTATAAAATTAAACAGACTTTCCAAGTATGATGACGAAAGTAATTCATTCTTTTTTCCCTTGCAGATTCTGGAAAAGCTATATGATCCTGATGATATTGTTATTGCTTATGAACTTGTGAAGCTTTCATCCGTCCAACTTTCCTTGGGTGACAATAGTGCTGTTGACAGCATTAGTCGAATAGGTGTTATCTTCTCACGTTATTATGGACCTCACGCAGATTTGGTCTTTCCTTACCTTCAGTACCTCAGGAGGGAAATTTAGAATTTTCAGTGAAAGTTCTCTAACCAAATGTTTTTCCAGCAAAGTGAGCTATAAGGTGATAGAAACAAATGCCAGTCATAGCTTAAATGACAAATCATTTGATAGAAAAAATCTAACGCAGTCAAAAACCTCGAGAAAAATTACTCAATGCTCATCTAAGCAGCTCATCAGTTGGCGCTTCTTGCTTAGAGATAAGATAGTCTTTGAATGACTACATTCAGGCGTGTTCACCAACTGCTCTCTCAGAGATGTGTATTTTATTGACGGTACAGTTAAATTTAAACCGAAGAGGGAGGAAATATACTTGAAAGATCGTCTCAAAACTGGTATAGATGGAAAATGAGGCTTCCTGTAGTGAAAAGGGGTACCAATGTTTACTTTTCTGTCACACCTTTGGTTCTCAAGGAAAATTGTTAATGTTCGTAAGTTCTAACACTATTACTACAATCAAACCGAGGCATTTTTTCTTTCATAACCTTGTTGGATATGGGAAGCATTATAACAAGAGAGAATTAAACATAGGATATCATGTAGTTTTTGTAATGGTTTTCATTTCATATGCCGATTGTAGCATATAGGGGATGTTGATAAAGGAAACAAGTTTGCTCAGTAGGAACTATTTTTAACTAATAACGGTAGCAAAGTAAATTTAAGTGTCTATGTTGTTTAAACGTAAATTAAAACTGAGTAGCACGCATCAAATGTTATCCTCCAATATCATCATCTCATTGGGATCAAGAAAGTTCTGAAGACAAAGTTAGTCCATTTGAATATGTTTGTCCCCTTGTTTTTATCTATAAACATTTCCATTCCCCGTTGTATATAGGCTATGTGGTTTTTATCTATAAACATTTCCATTCCCCTTTGTATATGTTTTTATCTATAAACATTGGGAATTTCTTATCCTACCTATTCTATCGGGTGGAGAACCAAAAATGTCCAAATGTCCCTTAGATTCTAGAAATGCATATTTGGATGCACCTTGTCTTAAATCAAAACGTTAACTGATCCGAAGATGCATCTTCGAAATATTTTAAAACATATCACATGCATCCTTCTCTGAAAGGATCATTTTAAATATTTATTGATACGAAAATTCTTCGTTTAGGGTTTATGGAGATGCATCAGAGATGCATCTCGTATTCTATCAGAATAGTACAAGTTAAGCTAGTTTTATGGTTAAAATGAGGATTTATAAATGTTAAGGTCCCTATTATGTGATGAGCATTAAATCATACAATGAATATGCAAAGAATGATATATACATTCAAATAGTCAAAATAAGTCATTAGCCAATACACAATGAAAAAGCATACGGCATATCCTCAGTATAGGTCGGTGCACATAACCAATTAGAGATGTGCGGGAAGTGGTGGAGTTCAAGCTTGGAAAATGTTGGAACACACAAATCATCAGTAAGGGCGTTGCAAAAATATAACACTAAAAGACCAATAAATATTACTGTCAGAATTGTGATGTTGCATGTCATATGCTTCGTCATCCGCTAACAACCCTCGAATAACTTAGAGTATAAGTAGACTAAGCAAACGACTCCCTAGTTGTACTCATGGATCCACTCAAAGTCCTCAAAATAATGTAGGTAGACGACATCCACATAAGTGATTCTCTTGTCCACAAAAATAGCAGTGTCAACCAAATATAAAAGATATGTTTACATAACATACGTTATATGCAATCCCACCTGCTTTGCTCTAAGGAGTATTTATATATCTTTTTCAGAAATTCAAATCTAGCATGAGCCCTGTGATTTTTTCCATCTCCCTCAAGGTAGCCTCTAGGTCAACTATCTGATAGTCTTCCATCAATTCGAGTGCCTCATCTTTTCTGATCCTCTCATGATTTAATCGAAAGATCTAGGATACATGACTAGTCATCGGGTGTTATAGACATTTCATTAAGCGGTAGATAAAAGGATGAGGACTCGGTGTGTCATCTCTCCACGAATGCATTAAGCATCCGATGGTTCATTATTACATAATTGATCGTGCATAAGTCATTCATCTCAGACTAAAACTACTTATCATTAGACTGATGCAAGTCAATAATCTTTCACCCATGGTTAATGAATTTCAACGGATCACGGTCCTGTAGAAAAATAAATCAATGTTAGAAATTTGTAATATAATAATAAACGTAATTTAAAAATAATGTATCCAATTAATTTTACCTCTTTATCTCATACAAGACTGATGCAATTCAATAATCTTTCGTCCATGGTTAATGAATTTCAACGGATCACGGTCCTGTAGAAAAATAAATCAATATTAGAAGTTTGTAATATAATAATAAACGTAATTTAAAAAGAATATATTCAATTAATTTTATCTCTCTATTTCAGATATGTCTGACAGTATGATCCAAATAATACTCTAGGTGACACTAACTAATCAACCTCAATAGTATAAGAACATGGCATTTGGCTCATTAGCCTAAGGTGACATTGACTCATCAACAAGAGGATGTGTTATAGGTGTGACTCATCAACAAGAGGATTTGTTATAGGTGCATGCCTTCTATGTGCTTTGCCAAGAAAACATGAATTGCAAAATTCAACACAACTTTATATTACACAGTTCAGTACATTATGAATAACACTATCATTAGCATGGTCTAGTCTAGAATTTCAAACAGACACATAATTTATGATTGATCCTGCATTGCTAGAATTATGTGCAACAATGGTATTATTTACAGCAATACACAAATTCTTAGACTTATTACTAGTGAATTTTTGTTAAGATTCTATGGTTAGATTTGTTAAAACAATACAAGCAACTGTCATCAAGTAATCCTTCAAGCAACACTATGATAGATATGCATGTGATTTTACAGCGCATTTTCCATCATGAACTCAAATAGACATAGTTAATTTTGAAAATTTTAGTAAGGGATATTAAATTTCTAGTATTTTGGGAACATGAAATAAGTTGTTTTGCTTTAGCATATAATTGGACACAAGTTTTGTGTTAAATTTAGAGAAACCATATAGTTTTACCTTTAATCTATGGTCATTTTCTAGTAGAACTCAATCACGACATGTACGTGACTATTTATTTTAGAAATTAGAAAGGCTATAAGAAAGCGCGAAAATTCATTTGGTTTTGTGTCTGAGTGATCGGTATATTTTAAAATTATAAATGTATCTTCCAAATTATTAAGACAACTCTCACGCATTTTATACAAGTAACTAGTTGATTACAAGCTTGAAAAAACATTTAAGAGTGTTGTTTATACTAGATAATCCATTAGCACATTAGGATTAATGTATTCTCTGTTGTAATGTCTTCTAATCATTTAAGAGGATTTCTAATCGATTAGTGACGACGGATTTAAAATCCTACCATATTTGGCATACATAATCGATTAGACCTAATTCTTTGATTTTAAGAGATCAAATTTACAACACCTAAATCTTTGTTTTTTTTACTATTTTGGGTCAAGGTGTGAGTAGAGAGATATAATTCTTTGTTTTTTACTCCCTCCGTTTTTTATTATAAAATATTTTGAAAAAAAAATTGTACCACAATATAAGTCACTTTAATTTATCAATGAATAATTAATGTTATTTTTTCTATTATACCCTTAAAAACTTATTACATCTCTCTTTTTAATTATGTAAATATATCTTTTCTAAGTTATTATTAAAGGACAATTTTGTAAACATATTCGTAATTTCTCATTTTTATACATAATAATTATTTTTTTTAATAGGTGTGAAAAACCTAAAATGATTTATAATAAAAAAAAAACGGAGGTAGTACTATTTTGGATCAATGTGTGAGTAGAGAGAAACCATGCCTACACTAAATCAATGGGCATAAACTTTTTTATTATAGTTGTATTTGGAAGATTTAACCCGTCACTCCCCATATTTTTATATTGACGGAACTGTCCATGTTATTATTTACAAATTAAAATTTATATTTCTTCAAAAGATTTCACTTTTACTAATTTATAAAAAAAAATGAAATTTCCAGTAATTAAAATAAAATTTCTGGTACGAATTTTTCACATTTTTTGAAAATCAAACACTTTTACTGGTATTTTGTAAATTACGGTGAGGAAATATCAGCAATTTTAAAATTTTTGATATTTTCTAGAAAAAACCAAAAACATATCGGTAATTTTCAAAGTTTACGGATAGCTAATAAGACTTCGAAAATTTCACTCATACACATAATTTATGGTAGTGCACAATAATGATTTACCTTTGTGGTAAAGAACCAACAAGATCTTCTACAAATTCTTGTACAATTTTTTCGGAATTCTTCACCACTAACATAATATGTTTTTTATGTAACAATTTTAATTCAAAGGTTTTTTCATCTTTTATGATATTAGTACTTTACTCTTTATATGTTGTAAATGACATATATTTGAGCCCCGGTCTGAAGTATTCACATGAACATAAACTATTGGTAAACAATATGGTATTATTGTCGCCACTGTTCGTTATGACATTAGAAATGGGAAGCAAGAGAGGAAAGATAAATTGATTATGGGTTGTGAGAGATGAAGAAACTACAAAAGAAATAATGCATTTGAAAGTAACAATTCCTTAGAAGACATTTATAGTATGAACGTTAAATGTCATTTTAGGCTGAGATCAGTGTCAAATGGTAGCGGTTGGAAGGTGATGGTTAGGTGCGGATTGCACAATCATAAACTATCTAAGGATTTAGAATGTCATGACATATTTGATCGTCTAAAAGATCATGAAAGACAATTTGACAAATGACATGATGAAGTACAATATGGCTCCAAGGTATAGTTGCTGCTTTGAAAGACAAAGATACAGAAAACTTCACAAGTATTGCCCTGGTGTATAAAGCTAGAGCTACATACAATGCGAGAAAGAGAGGTCCATTAACGAAAATAAAAATGTTGTCGAGTTTTATTCATAGAGAGAAATACATGTGTTGGACTAGAAATAAGGAAGACTAAAATGTTATTATTGATATCTTTTGGACACATCTTGATTCACTGAAGTTGTTGAATATGTTTCATTTGGTGTTGATTTTTTATTGTTCATAGAAGACAAATATGTAATGGACTTTTGATATATTTTGGATATATTTTGATTTATCATATTTTTTTACTATGTGCATCGTGATTATACAGGTACCGACCACCATTTCTTGAGATTGTTGGTGTTACGTCAACAAAATTGACATTTTCGGTTGTCTTTGCCTATTTGGAATATGAAATGGAAGAGAACTTCAAATGGACACTTGAGAAGCTTAAAGAGTTGTTCTCTTATGATAATTTGCTACTAAAGGTTGTGGTGAAAGACCGAGAACTTGCTTTGATGAATGTCATGGAAGTTGTGTTCCCAAACTCAACTCATCCGTTGTGCTTATTCCATATTCAAAAAACGTCGGTATGAAATGTAAAAAGCGTTAAATAGAAAAGAGAAGAACATGTCATGGATTTATGGAGCAACATCATGTATACTAACAAAGAAACTAAGTTTGTCGAACACTTGAAGAACTTTGAGACTGTTTGTGCTGATATTCCTCTATTTGTTAAGTATGTGAGTGAAACATGGTTGACACCTTATAAAGAAAGATTTGTTATTGCTTGGACTAATAGAGTCACTCATTTAGGGAACACAACAATGAACAAGTACCCAAACTTCATTTTTATGTTTTTACATCACTAAACATAATTTAAGATATAATTCTATTTATGATATTTAGGGTGAAGTCTGCTCATTGGAGACTAAAAAACATGTTGACTACAAACCGATGAGATTTATGTCGAAGTTGGGATGTTGTGAACACCATGTTGACGTTGCAACTAGGTTTAATCAAAGTCTCGTTTCAAAAAATTCTTGTCAACATTGAGCATCGGTATAACACTTCATTCTATGCCAACTTGCACGGTTTTGTTTCGAGACAGTGTATACATCACATTGGAAAGGAACTAGAAAGGGTAACATTTGTTGGTACAAGCCAAAATGCATTGGTTTCTTCATTAGAACAACACATGGGTTACCGTGTGCATGTCAACTTGTCGGTTTCCAAGTACAATGAAGTCTTGTTCCTTTAGAACCAATTCATGTATTTTGAAAGAAATTACACATTGAAGGTCATGATGTAAGTCATGAAGAAAGTGATACACAATTAGATTTAGAAGCAGATTGTGAAGAGTTGGATGGGGCGAATAGTCACGGCCTTTGATTCGGACGCAGTTAGATACTCAAGTTCATCAACACCTTCAATTGTTTTCCAATTTGTTTTATGACATGGTCTCTACAATTAAAAATACATTACGAGTAGAACAATTGGGTGTGTATGATATTGATAAATGGATGATGATTCCTGATATGGGTTACCCTATTGCTTGTAAATATGGTGTCGTATTTGTCTTTATGTCCAAGAGACTTAACATCACATTTTCCTCTTGTCTTAACTCCACCTATGTATACAAATAGGTATAAAATCATTGTTGTTGATTTTGTCATCAATAATCATTGAGTTGATGTAAAATTGAATCTTAATTGTCCATTATCTCCCGTCACTGACTTTTATAGATAGAATTGTATTGAAGATGCAAAAGCACGAGAATCAACATATGTGGGACGCATTAGACACTGAGAAGATGAAATTAAAAAGTCATTATAATTTGTTTTGTATTCTTGTATGTAGCATATTTTTTATTATATGTATATGTTTTATCAGGTAGTTTTTTTATCGAGTCACTTATTCTAGGAAAATTAATTCAAAATAAATGAACAATTTTCATCCATTGTACTGAAAATTTTATATTTTCGGAAATATGTGATAAAGATCAGAAATTTCCTATTTTTGGAAATTTGTGATAAAGATCGGAAATTTTACAATTTTCAGAATTTTGTGGTAAATACTGAAAATTTCACTTCTTCCAGTAAAGAGCATATGTCTTCACCGAATTTTTCAGAAATTCTGATATGTATATATAAAAAATTCCAAATCATCGGTACGTTTATCTTTGTTACAGTAAAAAAAATTAAAAATTCTGATAAATACTGTAAATTTCCGGTACAGCCGGGTATATTTTGAAAATTCTAATTTTCATTGAAGTGTATAACATTAAAATTGCTCTTGAAAATTCTAATTTAATTGAAGTGTATAACATTAAAATTGCTATGGTTGTCAGGTGCAATTGAAGATGATTGGTTAAATGTTTTGGTATTTGAACTGCTTTTGTATTTGAATTGCATATTGGGGGCATGGATTCTCTCCCATGACATTACCCTCCATTGTAATTTCATCCACTGAAATATACATTAAAAATATATAAAAAAGAAAATGATAGAATTTTAAGGGTTAGGATCTACACCGGATACAATACAGTAAGAATTCCACCGGAGGCAATCCAAGCCCGCATATCGGTTAAATGCACTTGTACTTGAACTGCATATGGTATGTATTTATGGGTTAATTCTTCCTCCATTTTAATTGAATACCAATTTCTTGAATCTTGTTTGCACGAACTAAGGTCTTGCTCAAAAATATAAAATCCAGGGAGAGGCGTCGTTACCCTAATATTAAGTGTTAATAGGCGAAATTGATAATTCTCCCTAATCTTATTTAAAAGTTTGCCACCTTTAACAAAATTACAATACCATACAAAAAGTAATAACTACATTTTTTATAAGTAATAACTAATTACATTAGTTATCTGCAATGAACAATAATCTTATGGAGAACCATAACACCACATGAACCTTGACAACATTAGAAAAAGAATCCAGGGACAGGAAAATTTTCTAGGAATCGAGGCAGGATCATATGAATTATACTTTTAGAGCAAATAAATAAAATAGCTCGACACAATTTAATGAATTTACAACATTCCACCCAACCCCCCTAAATTTCATAATTATCACCAATCCTCTGAAATAATTTCTGATCTAGCAATCGATGATGCAAGAACTCCATACTAATCCTGAGATGAACATGTTCTTTGGATGATGACAGAGACAAAAAAAAATCCCCATATAGCATTAATGAATCTTTGACTCAGGGCTTGTTTCCCCTAAAAGCTGAAAGTGAAAAGAATGACCTTGATCCTGGAACATGAACATGGGAAGGAATTGGTGAGGGTCATCACTAGTCAGAAAAGAAAAATGTATAACTTCACTGTATAAAGATCACAAAAATCATATTTGCAACTTAAGTCATGGAGGGAAAACTGACCTCTTGTGGCTGGACCAGCACCTGAATCTCGGCCACCTTGCATCTTGTGAGAACCCTTGCCATCATCTCTTGCTGCATGACAGATATTTATGAACGATGAGAATATTGACATGAGGAAGGAAGGTATCTCAAACAGAAAAGTACAGCTTATTTTTCAAGCCAAGTGTGACATAAAAGACAGCTCAAAGAAACTAGCAGCATGAAATGAAGATACTATCTTTGCAACTTTCATTTCAGACTCTTGAGTTCCCAATACAAAGGATGCTATAGTTAAGAATTTTTAGAAGATTAACCAAGATATGCCTGAAATAACTAATTCAGAAGCTTTAAGCTAAAATTGAATACCAAAAAGTATGGCCTCGTTTGTTTAACTAAGTTGCAAATATACAAGGTTTATGTTAGCAATAGTTTCAGCACAAGGAAAGCAACAAATGTTTGAGCTTTTCAAGTACGTGTTACAGGAAGGTTTGTTATTACCAGAAATGTGACAAAATTGAGAAGATCGGAATTCATTGCATTGCAATTGGGTATAAATGAGGATTGAGGAGCAATGAAGTAAATTAAAACAGAAAGGCGAAAATAAGAGGAGGAAACCTACTAGATAATCTTACTAGTACCTAAATAGTCATAGCTTTTCACATTGAGTGCAGCCTTTCTCAGTAGATTGTCAGCATTCCTTTTATTAGAATTTTTAAACTCCTCAGCGTCATCTTCTCCTTCAGAAAAAACAGATGGAGTAGACCAGCCTGTAGAACCTGTTTCACCTTTGCTCTTCCGAGCAAATTTCAAAAGTCTTTTCAGACCTTTGGGTGCATCTTTTTGGTAAAGCATGGTAGGAGGATTCTCGGCATTTCCCCATTCACAAATGTCAGGTTCGCTGATTTCTTCTTGAAGCATCTGTGATAGAGAATGGCGAACACGAGGACTAGTTGATCCTGCTGGTGCAGCATTGGCCAGAGATGCAGGTTGAAATGTGCTATCCTCACATGGCTTGGGCAGCTCCAGATCCTCTTCTGTCTCTACCCAGGCTGAAGGTGATATGGTTGATTCTTCTTCATTTCTTACATTCAAGGAAGATTCTTCTATATATGTTGAGACATCCCCGGTACTAGGATCTTGGTCTAAGTTTTCTGTCTCACCACATAGCAAATGGTTATTTATCTGATTCTGAGGGTCTGATTCTGTAGCAGTAATATGATGACTAGGTGTCACAGTGTCCCTGTCTGAATGCCGACTGGCCGAGTCAGAAGCATTGACAACCAACTCTCTTTCTTGATCTTCAGTACGGTCTTCACCATCTCTGTGAGATTTGTCTAGCTTAGGAGGACTTTTATTTTTGTTAGGATCGCCAGTACCATTCCCCATTCGAGAACCCTTGCGTAGAAATGGTTTTGATTCCAATGGAACTACACTGCTTTTCTTGGTCCCCTTGTTACCTAAGCTAGCCTTGGAAGGAACAGTTTCTCCAGAATCTGATGTCACTTTTGATTTGATTGCATTGCTCTTGTTTGATTTGATTGCATTGCTCTTGTTTGGGATACCTGTCTGCCGCTTCTCATTTGTGCTTTTGAGGTTCCTGGCATTACTTGGCTGAATTTCTTTCTCATTTCGGCTTTGCGGCTGAGATTTTTCCCTTTTTGGGCTTGGTAGGGGAACAGATGCTGTTAACACTGGCTTCCGACGTGTTGGTGTGCTGCTAGCAGATGAAGGCCCTCCGCGACCTATAGAAGGGGGTGTCCCTGTAGTCTTAAGTGAGGGTGTTGCTGACCAAGACTTACGGGTAGCAGGCACCGATGATGATTTAGCTGACACTTTTTTCGCAACTGTGGGCTTAGGGGTTGTTTCTTTTGGGGAATTTGCGGGCTGAGGTGAATTTCTAAGAGGTTTTTGAGGTAACCTTGTAGAACTTGTTTTAGTTGCACTCACATTTTTGGACACTTCAGCCTTTTTCTTATTAACTAATTGCTGCATTTCGTGAATTGGTGCTTCTTTTCCTACTCGCTTTCCCACCTTCTCTCCTCGGAGTTTTGCATCCCTTTTCTCCTTATAGTGATCATAAGACCGCCCTCTCTGCTCAGACGAAGTGTTCTGGTTTTTTCTAGGCTGGGGCTTTCCAAATAAAACAGGCTTACTTTCAACCATTTTCTTAAGAATCTGGTTGAACTCTGCTTGTTTTCGTTGATTCCATTCTGCTGAGGCTGCTAACTTTTTTATTGTTTCCTCTCTTGCTATGGGACTGCTTTCTTCTAGATTATCTACAGTATAAGAATCTACATTTTCCTGTCTTTCTGGTTTTACATCAGAGTCAGGTGTATTGTGACTTTCAGAAATAAAATCAGACACCACTTCTACTTCAGAATTCTTAGGAATCTCATCACATATCGCATCATTTGAAGTCAATGGAACAGGATCTTGGGGAACAGGATCTTGCAGGCCTTGTACAGAGGTTTCCCCCATACCTGAGCTCCATCTTCTCAAGACAGATTTAGTTGTACTAAGAGACACATCTGTTAATGACTTCTTTTTTTGAATATCTTCAGATTGATCCCTCTGTTTACTTTCAAAAAGACTGATGGCATCTTGCACAGTTATCCTCCTTACATCAATTTCTGGCTTCTTAAAAGGATGTTCAGATACTTCCCCTTCAAAACCATTTTCAGCAGCCTCTCTATAAGATCTAGCAGGGAAAAAATTGAGACTCTTAATAGTTAATGCTGCGGCTCTGCGGGGCCCAGCCTTTCCTATTTGTACCCTCCGCATTGGAGATGCTGACCTTCTGGGTGTTACAGATCTTTGTAGGGAACGACTTCTCTCAGCAGATATTTGGTCATCATCGCTAGAGTCAGAAGATTCCTCACTTCCTGTTGAACTGTCTCTCTCAACTTGAGCAACTTTAGCTGGTGAAACACCGTACTTAATTGGTGCATCTGAAGTTGAAGGTTTAGATATACACAGGTCTTTAAATTCCTTGCTTACATCATTGTGCAGCCCATGACTTATATCACCCGTGAGCATGGTAGTTTCATCAACATCCTGTCTTTGGTTCAGTTCTATAAACTTGCACAAAGAATGCCTGAAAACATAAACAAATTGAAGGAAAACATGTTTAACAGCAGAGCAATGTTCTTAGTGCGAAATAAAAACATATAAGCACAATCCTGTACTTGCAACCACACATTCTGAGAGCCAGTTAATAAGTTTGCCTGAAACTTACTCTAAATTAGTGGCACCAAAACGATGGGAGAAATTTAATAAATGTTTCATATCTTTAGGGGAGCATTTAGCATTTGTAGCCTTGTTAAATGTTTCAGCTAACTTGCTCCTCAAAGCAGTGAGTCTTAGATCCATTGCTCGTAACAATTCATTCCTAGCAACATATTTTCAGAAAGATTAATAATGGGTGCAATCGATATACATCTGATAAATGTAAATATCATAGTCATAAGAACATACTTCGAAGCATCAGATGACACGGTGCTAACTTCAGCCTGTCCGTATGCAATAAATTGTTAGTTGAAATATAATGTAATGTAATAAAGAAAAACACCATATAATTGAAATTGAAGAAGTTGATTTATTGGTATTAGCGTGAAATGTGGATGAATTTGCAAAATGAACCCACTCTACAGTATTGGAGAAAAGAAATTACTATGGAAGTTGTCGCTTCACCATTCGAGCTGCGGTTACCATCTGTCAAATGTAAGATGCAGTTAAAATGAATGGAAATATGGAGAACAATGGAACCACTCTACTGTCTACTCAACCACATCATGAGTCTAACCTCTGACACATTCAAGTAAAATAAGAATTTAGTGAAATTTACCTCTTTCACCGCTTCCAAGATGATCCTGACAGTCCTGATTTCAAAAGACATCTATCAATCAAAAGCTAAACACATCTCGTTTTGATTTATTGAAAGACAGACTGTTACCTTCCCGTATAAAGAAACATGAAATTTTTTTGAATTCTCCAACTGAGACATCTCATCCATGATAGTATTGATGACATTTATTGAATCTGGTGAACCAACAACATGCAGGAACCTAAGAGGCAAAATAACATCAGAACTAGTAAAGTTTCCATACAAATCAAATGCAATAACAACAACAACAACAAAAAAGGGATAAGCCACTATTTGATATCAACCTTTTTACAGTTGCTTTTGAAAACCATTCAGGACCATGCAGATCTTTTGGTAATTTAAGATCAAACTTTGCATCAAATCCTTTAGCATGCAAATCATTTATTTCAGGTAAATGTGGCAATAGATGTTCCAATTGCCCAGCTGCCACTTTTTCAAATTGATTCCCCTTGCAGACATATGCCTCATACCTATGTGACCACCATGGAGGAAAATTTCAAAACATAAAATAATATCAGATTCAAACATGATAAAATTAACATTCACGGCAGATTCAGTATAAGTTATTCAATGCAGAACTAAAAAAAAAACTATAATAGAGTACAATAGTTGAGAGTCAATGTGGTCAACGACAGAAGGCCAAAAATCCGCCATATATAAGCACGCGCATTGTGAGAGGCCTATCGAGTGACAGGCATTCCTTCACAAATTTCTTATGGCGGTTGTCTAAAAATCCATCATAGCAGAGCCATGATCGCCATTTAACAAAACTATAGTCTACGTCATATTATAAGTAAAATCTTGCTAATATGTAATAAGGGCATGTCTTGTCAAAAAACAACTTCGCATTTATAATATTAAGATATCTCTAAAATAGTCAAACAAATTCTTCTTATAACTAATAATTTTATAATTAATGATATAATCTACTTTTAAAATATTAAAAGTGAATGATGTTTCGGTCTTTAATTATACAAAAAAACTTCAAACTACGGAAACAAACACACACCCTTATACTTTCTGCAATAAACCAATTTCGCTTCAAAAGACTTCCCTCACAAAAAAAAAAATCAAAGAAATATATTACATAAAGAGAGGAAAGCCGCATCTAAAAGGAAGACATAGTAACATTGCCGATACAAACCTGTTTTTATTCGGGAAAATCTTAATCGAAGCATAATCCAAAGAAGCAGCACCATCAATCACATCCTCCATTTCCAATATTTCAGATGAAAAACAAAGAAACTTGAACCTGAAACAAAAACTGCATCAACACAAACTACATGCAGAATGTCACTCCAAATTTACTCATACTTTCCTACTAAACAAACGGCACCAAGTGAGAAGAACCAATCAACATCCATCGTATTCATGCAACTAGATCATATACTGTTATCCGAAAATACAAATACAGAAACCTAAATCATACACCTAAGCATCAAGTTTAATACATCCCAAATTCAAACATAATATGAGTCCGTTAATAACACATATTCCTATTTTGGTGTAAAAAAAAAAAACACTAAAAAGTAGAAGAAAAAAATCAAACAGGATACGGTTAGAATTAGAAAGTAAATGTAATATGAATTAGAAATAAAAATAAAAATAAAAACCAATAGTCAGATCTAGCAAGTGTGAACGAAAAAATCAAAAGAAAGAGGCGGAAACGAAATCTTAGATTGTTCAAACACGGTCAAAACGAGGGAAGCAAAAAAAAGGGGGAAAATCAAAATCAAAATGAAACAGTTACAGAAGAGAAATGCAGTAACGGAAAGTGAAGTTGGTGAATAATACCTTTCTCTCTGGTTGAAGTAAGAAACGGTTGAGATCTGAAAACGAGTTTAGAGGATTATGTCAGAAAGAGAGAGAGAGATCTTGAAGATGAAAGTGAGAGAGTGTGAAAGATGAAGAAGATGTTGCGTGATGATGCAGCATCCAGTTTGAATCTGCGATAGAGTCGGTTATGATTGTGGTCCGCGGGTAAGTTGATTCAACTGGTTAGTTCAGCACCACCATTACCCTCACCGCATAACAACATCACTCACCTTCCAGTTGAATAATTAATACTCTTGTTTGAATTGTACCCCACGCGTGCAACTCACGCTCCCACTGCCCACTTTTTTTCTCTCTCTTTACATTTTGAATTTTTTCTTTTTTTAATATTTGAAAAGAAATTGGAGTAACACACTTTTTAATACTTTCTTTCAAATACTTCCCCTTTATTAGATGAATTCTAGTTAGGTTTCATAAATTTGGAAATGGAGTTATTTCACCTAAAATGAAATGATGTACATAAATATAGTAGTATAGGTTTCAATTACCATGTCCCATTTTAACACTATCAATTATAATTATTTTGTTATTAAAAATATTTTATTTTACTTATATGTTTTTAAAAATTAATTTTGTGCCTTCTTTTTAAAAAAATGAGTTTTTGACCTTTCTATCATTATGTGGGTGTTAATTTGAAGAGGTAAGGAGGGAAATGAAGGTTGACAGAGATTGGATTGAGAAAATCAAAACAAACGACAATCTCTCACCGCAACCAAACGCATAACACGCGTGCATTTGGGGTTTCTAGATCCATACATATAAACTAACAATAATTAAATAAACACATGTTACTCGTCAAATTTGCATTACAATATTCTTTAAATAAATTAAAATTTTGAACATAAATTTGTCCAGCTTTGGTAATTTACCAAGAATGCCCCTCAACCTCTACAAAATACTCGTATATATATACACAGACAAGACTAACCACCTCCCTAATATCATCACCTACATTATTAAAGAATATAAATCTCACTATCTATGTTTTTGTCTTCTTATGGTAGAGTATGCCAAATAGCACAAGGTTTCCTATGTTCATTTTTATTTTTATTTTCATTACTTTATCAATATTGGAAAGTTTTCTTAACCTTATTTATGATTAAGAATAACGTGATTGGATTGCCTTTTGTAATAGTACTTGAGTCTTTGTTTTGTCTTTAACCATTTTCAGTTTTCAAACTTAAAATATCTAATATGTTCAATAATTATTTCAAAATAACTTAAATGCAATTTTGTTTATCTATTACCATTTTAAATAAAAATCCGTTTCTTAATTATTATTTCATTTTTTTAATTATACATTTCACTCAACTTTTGTTTATAACATGAGTTCATTTAGTGTCTGTTTGGTTGGGAGTAAATGGAGGAGAGAGAATATTCAATAGTTTTTGTGTTTGGTTCAAATTTTAAGAGGGAGAAGGGAGGTAGATGAAGGGAATCAAAATCTCTCCTGCTCCACTTTTTGCTTCCCTCGATTCGGGGGAATTTTGAAGGAAAGAAAGGTATTTTCTTTTAATTATAATTATATTTACATATTTACCCTTATTTATTTATTTAAATTTAAATTTAACTTATTAAAATATTAAAATTTATATTTTGAATAAAAAATTTCTTTCTTTTATATTTTTTGTTTTTTTATATCTTCATCTTATTATGATTATTATTGTTACTATTATTATTATTATACTATGTATTTAAATTTTTATTTTATGTTTTATATTATAATATTACTTTTTAATTATTGTAATATTTTCTTTTATAATATTTTTTGTTAGATTTTATTGTATTCGATAATCTTTTTAAAATTATATATTATAATTTTTACGTTTTTATAAAATCTTATGATAAAATTATAAACGGTAAATATATCGTTAATGACTTTTATTTAAATTATAAACGGTAAATATAATGAGTCTTATGATGAAATTAGAAGGCTAAAAAAGTAAATTAGTTTTAAAATATCTCCCCTCCCCTTGTGAACCAAACATATTTGTAAATGAAATGTCTCCCCTCCTCTCTCCTCCCCTTTCGTATTTTGAACCAAACGTATATGTAATTAAAATCTCTCCCCTCCCTTTCCCTCACCTCCCCCCTCGATAAAAATCTCACCTCTCCCCTTCCTTCGATTGAACCAAACAGATCCTAGTATCTCTAATTGTGTGTTTCTTTGTCTAGTCAATAGTAATGTATTACTATATATATTACTATATATAATGAGGATTTGTGATTTTAGTATGGCCTTAATTTCTTCCAAAAATACCCTCAAATAACTACATAAAAGTTAGAATGAGAAGTTAAGAAAGCAAAGTAACCGACATCTAACTTTGCATATACCTTCTCCTTAATTGCCTCCAATAATCCATATTTCTCTCTCTTAAACATGTATTTATTAAGATTTGTATATCTTTTTTTCTTTCTATATCGATCTTAGAATAGTATCTTAGTTTTTGCATCTATTTGCTTTGTATTGATCGCATTAAATAGACCTCTGTTACAACACCCACCAGGAAGAGAGAGGAGTATATCAAAACATCAAAACTCAGCCCTTTGGTTTTCAGAAATGGTGGTGTTATAAATATCTGAAAACCGATTAATTTGCATTTTTTTCCTGAAGCTTTGTTGCCGGGAAAGCATGCCATGGTGTCTTCAAAAAATTTCGTCATTGCTCTTTCTGTTACCCTAATTTTCGTCATCGGTAGTTCCGAGTTCCGAAGTTGACGCTCCCATCGACGATTCTGATTCATCTACTTTCAAGATCCAATTAGATCAACTCAATTTCAAGATCCAATATCTCAGTTTGATTTTTTAATTTACGCGGAATATAATATTTTTGTTATGTATATTTTTGTTTCCTTTAGCTTTGTTAGCGGCAAAGCATGCCTTGATTTTCATGGTGTCTTCAAAACTTTTTGTCATTGCTCTTTCTGTTACCCTAATTTTCGTCATCGGTAGTTTCGAGTTCCGAAGCTGACCCTCCCATTGATGATTCTGATTCATCTGCTCTCAAGATCCAATTAGATCAACTCAATTTCAAGATCCAACATCTCGGTTTGATTTTTTAATTTACGTGGAATATAATATTTCAGTTATGTATATTTTTGTTTCCTTTCTATTAGATTATATTCATCGAGTTTCGATTTTTGTAGTTAGTTACACTATTTGGTCGATTAAACTAAGTTAAGTCTGTGGTGTTTATGTTTTGAATTAGTAGCAATTACTGATGAGACTTTGTATTTGAAAAAAAATTGAGGTGGTTGTGGCTTTATATATATATATATATATATATATATATATATATATATATATATATATATATATATATATATATATATATATATATATATATATATATATATATATATATATATATATATATGATTTGTTTTTTGTGTGGCTAATGTGTTATAGTGTTTGAATTTATTTTGAAGAGTTGAAGAAGGGTGAAATAATAATAGAAAAAGAAAAGTTATGATAAGTATAGAAGTGAACTTTGGACTGACTTATTTTTAAGAATAATTTACCCTCACACTCCCTTAGAAGTTTCTTATAAAAAAACTAACTACTTCCTAATTTTTCAATCATTACTACATTATACAAATTTAGCTTGCTTTCAATTTTTTTATATTACGATTATGATGAATCAGTCATGCAAAAACTGCTTGCTTTTCATCTTGCCAAATCTCCCAAAATTAAAATCACTTTCAATCATTCATTTCACATAATTAGATTTAATCATTCACTACTTAGACTCTCCCTCTCTCTCAAATGTTTGGTAACATGGAAATCTGAGAAAACTTTAATTCTTGAAAATATTAATCATTTTTTTCTTCTCTTTCAGCCATTGATTCCACAGACAAAAAAATATCAGAAGAAAGATAATTAACATAAAAAGAGGTTTTACCTCTCTATCTCTACTTTCTCTCTTTTTGAACTTTTATTTATTTCTCATTTGAAAAATCAAAAGTAAAGTAACAATGATTAGAGCCATTTTTTCACAATGATTTAATTTGGAGAATATAAAAAATACAAATTTAAAATCCTATCCTATTAAAGGTGTTGTGAATTGGATACCTTAGAAACAAACTATAATGAGTTTCTTTATAATCAAGAAACCCACAAGGGTTGGGATTTAGGGTTACCAAAGAAAACAACAAGGATTAGTTATAAACTGATATTTTTTCATTTCCTTTTAAACAAGATTACAAGTATACAAGAATAACAAATAACCTCTCTCACTTTTGAATTAAGGTTTTATCTTCCTATTTTCCCTTATACAAAATATGAGAGACTGATATGTTATTTATAATAAAACTAACATACTAACCTAATGGGCTTTTTAACAATTACTCATTACAAGCTAACTTAAACAATTTGATCCATAATACAAGGCCCAATTAAACAATAACATGTGAGTAGACTTTGACGACATGTTATTCGTACTAGGGTTTGTTCCAATATTCCACAAATCTCCACCTTGGAACACACCTTATACCAACAAGAAACAAACTAGCTTTCTTCATGCAGTTTTATCAACAAAACTTGCAACTTGGTAACGTCTTGGTAATCATATCAGCAACATTATGATCTGTCGAAACCTTCAGCACTTGGACTTCTCCACACTCGATTACCCTTCTGACGAAATGCAGCCTCACATCAATGCTATTGGTTCGCTCATGGTAGGATGAGTTCTTCGACGGGTGTATTGCACTTTGACTATCACATTTAACAGTGATACTTCGACCTTGAAGTTTCAGCTCCTTTGCAAAACCTTCAAGCCACAATGCTTCCTTTACAACTTCAGTTAAGGCGATATATTCCACTTTAGTGGTTGATAAGGCAACAACCTTCTGAAGTGTTGCTTTCCAACTAATTGATGTGCCAAACATAGTGAAAACATATCCAGAAATAGATTTTCTAGAATTCATACAATCTGCATAATCAGAGTCGACATATCATTTGATTGTTGCTTTACTATCTTCACTCAAGGCTCCACCATAAATTAGAACTCTATTCTGAGACCCATTTATGTACCTTAGAATCCACCTCAATGCTTGTCAGTGAGCCTTTCCAGGATTCGACATGTACCTGCTTACAAGACTTACTGAATATGTTATGTTGGATCTAGTATAAACCATATCATAAATAAAAGAACCTACTATATTAGCATATGGAATGTTGTTCATATAAGCTCTTCTGACATCAGTACTGGGACACTGATCTATACTCAGCTTAAATAGAGGGTTTGTTGGAGTCTCACCAGGCTTTGAATTCGACATACCAAACTTATTAAGAATCTTCTTTAAGTATGCCTCTTGAAATAATCATAATCTCAATTTCTTTCTATCTCTCCGGATGTCAATCCCAAGAATTTTGGACATAGCTCTCAAATCCTTCATATCAAACTCCTTATTTAGTTCAACCTTCACCCTCATTACATCTTCGATATTGTTGCTTGCTATTAGAATATCATCCATATAAAGCAACAAAATAACAAATGAATTACTAGGTCGAAATCTGAAGTAAACACAGTGGTCGAACTGACTTCTGATGAAACTTATGCGTGCCATGAACTTGTCGAATCTCCTATTCCACTATTGAGGAGATTGTTTCAGCCCGTATAAAGATCTCTTTCGTTTGCACACATACTATTCTTTCCCATCTTCGACATACCCTTCAGGTTGCCTCATCAGGATTGTTTCGTCAAGATCACCATACAAGAACACAATCTTCACATTCATTTGTTATAGTTCAAGGTCGAACTGTGCCACCATGGAAAGCAACATTCGAATAGACATGTGTTTTACAACAGGAGAGAACACATCATTGAAGTCGACATCTTCTTTCTGAGTGAACCCCTTGCAACCAACCTTGCCTTGTATCTCTTTGATGCCACTCATTCAATTTCATCCTTAACTTTGAAAATCCATTTACAGCTGACTAACCTGGCTCCAGAAGGTTTCTTGATCAGTTCCCAAGTATTGTTATCCTGAAGAGATTCCATTTCATCATCCATGGCCTTCAGTCATTCATTCTTATTTCGACTCCTCATAACTTCCTTATAGTCTCTAGGTTCTTCGTCTAGAACCTCACTTGCAGAGATTAAGACATAAGCTATAATATTTGCATACCCAAGTCTCTGAGGTGGTTTGATGGCTCTTCTCGACATGTCTCTTGCCAGAAAGTAGTCATTATCAGTCTCCTCATCTTCGACATCAGTTTTTTCTTCTTCTACGACTTTATATGGGTCATGCAATTCAACATCGCTGTGCTCCACCTCAATAAGAAATTCTCCCTATTTCAGCTCTTCGACAACATCGCCAGTTTTCTTGAAAGTCATCTCAGCTTCATTGAAAATTACATCTCGATTGGTGATACACATCATGTGACCTGGCTCTAGGAACCATAGCCTATAAGATTTGACTCCTTCAAGGTATCCCATGAACATGTATTTTAGAGCTCTAGGTTTGACCTTGTCTTGCCTAATGTGAGCATAGGCTACACAGCCAAGTACTCTCAGTTTGTCAAGATCTGGTGGATGTCCCGACCAAACTTCTTCAGGTGTATGCATATCTAACACAGTCGAAGGACATCTATTTATCAGATATGTTATTGTCGAAACATCCTCAGCCCAAAACACCTTCTTCAATCCAGCACTAACCAACATGCATCTAACCTTTTCGAGGATTATTCGATTGAATCTCTTAGCTATACCATTTTGCTAAGGAGTACCTGCTATAGTCTTATGCCTTGCAATCCCAGACTCGAAACAATAATTGTCGAAAGCTTCATTGCAGAATTCAAGGCCATTATTAGTTCTCAACCTCTTGACCTTTCTGTCAGTTTGAGTTTCAACCAGAACCTTCAAACTCTTGAAATTCTCAAAAGTTTCATCCTTCGTCTTCTGAATGAATACCCATAACTTTCTGGAATAATCAACAAATATGGATAGAAAATACCTTGCACCTGAATATGAAGGATTCCTTGCTGGCCTCCAAAGATCAACATGGATGTAATCAAGGGATCCATGTGTTCTTTGTTTACCTTTGTTAAACTTCACCCTACAAGATTTACCAAATACACAAGGTTCACAAAACTCCAACTTCTCGAATTTGTCACCACCTAGCAGGTTTTGTTTCCCCAGTTCGACCAGGCCTCTCTCGCTGACATGGCCCAATCTCATGTGCCATAATTTTGTCTTCGACAATAGTTTCGTGGATGCAACATTTGTCGAATCACTTACAACTTCAGCCTCGATGGTATACAAGCCTTGTTTCTTCACGCCTCTCAAGACTTCCTTCGACCCCTTCATGGCTCTTAGGATATTTTTCTCTCCTTGAAATACATATCTCTTCTTGTCGAATTCACCAAGAGAAATAAAATTTATCTTCAAGTCAGGTACATACCTAACTTCAGTCAATAGTCTTATTGACTCATCATGGAACTTTAATCTCACAGATCTAATACCTACAATTTTGCAAGCTTTGTTGTTTCCCAGCAGCACTGATCCACCATCTTAATCACATAATTCCTCGAACAAGTCTTTATTTGGAGTCATGTGCTAAGTGCAACCTGAATCCATAATCCATTTTTTTCTTAAGTCGCTGCTCGAAACCACAAGAACATCAGATGAGTCAAAATCATCTTGAACAATGGCAACATTGCCATTATCATTACCTTCAAGATCTTTCAGACGTCTAGGACACACCTTTCGAATGTGACCCTCCTTCTTACAATGATAGCATCGAACACCATATGCTTCACCACTATAAGACTTATGCTGACTTTTACCCTTCTTCTTGTCGAACTTACCATCCTTTCGCAAGAATTTTGTCTTAACAGCCAACCCTTCACCAACCATTGAAGGTTTATGCTCCTTTTGTTCATTCAAGTCCTTAGAGTACAAGACAGATTGAACATTTTCAAAGGTCATGGACTATCTTCCATACAAGAGGGTTTCTTTGAAGTGAGCATGTATTCTGGGCAAAACACATAACAGCAAAACGGTTGATCTTCATCATCGATCTTCACATCAATATTTTCAAGATTAAGAATCAGCTTATTGAACATATCCAACTGCTCAGCCAACACTTTGTCTTCACCCATCTTGAATGAATACAAGGCTTGCTTCAGGTAGAGTCGATTCACCAACGATTTGGTCATGTACAAACCTTCAAGTTTCAACCATAACCCTGACGCCGTCGTCTTCTTTGATACCTGTCGAAGAACCTTATCACCAAGGCTCAAAAATATTGCGTTGTGTGTTTTCTCAATCATGGTTGTCTTTTCAGCTGCCGTCAACGCAGCATTCATGACCGTCTCTCCCTTCAACGCTTCCAAACAACCCTACTGAACAAGTAGGGATTTCATCTTCAAGCGCCACAGACCGAAATCGTTCATTCCAGTGAACTTTTCAATCTCATACTTTGTTGAAGGCATAAAAAAGAGTCACTCCAAAACTCTATCCCCTTTATATATAGTATAGATTCAATCGTTGCATTGCAATGTAGTGATTTCCACTTGGCACAAGTGCAATGTCTACTTTTTCTTGAAAGATGGTGTCTAGCTGGTGAATTAAGACAACAATCCTTCCGTTGGAGATGGTCTTAGAGTTGTATCATTGTAGTAAAAATTGGATAAATTACTTCAAGATGATGCGGCTTAATGAGTCCCATAAAGAATTTAAAGATGAATAACACCATTGAAGATGTTCTTATAATGTGTTGTATTCTAGTATTCGAGTCATTATATTTTATATTTATTTTAATTAAATATTTTATTTTTTGGAAAAAAATTAATTGAATTTCATATTAAGAAGTTTATTTAAACATTATAATTTTAAAAATGATTATTTGGATCTCTAAAATGTAGAAAATTTATCATATACCATGTTTAATTTGTTAGTTAAAATCAATGATGTGAAATATTATATGCATATGTATTATTATTTATGGTACTAGTATGTCATCATATGGCTAATTAAAATAAAAATAAAAATAATCATTATAAGTGAAGAAGATGAAGAAGCACATTAAGGATAACAAAAAAAAGACTCAAAGTCAACCTAGATCTATAATTTGCGACCTATTTTCATCAAGCTTTTGGCCATAACAAAATACCCAAATCTACAATCGATATCCCCTTTCAATCTTTTGGCCACAATAGAAAAATTCACAATTTCTACATGAAAAAGATAAACATTTATGCATAAATTTGGTTAACCTAAAAAAAACAGTTTAGTGATTGATTTTTGTTGTTAAATTGGTCACTAAAGTACAATATTACACATCTTTTGCCAAGCGAGTGAAAGTTGACTTTGTTACTGATATTTGGATGGAAATGATTAATGTGATACTTTTTGAAAATTTGAAGGATTCTCCCAAGAAAAATTCTAGGGAACATGATTAAGTCTTCTTGGTCGAATATGTATAATTCTCCAATGTTATTTCTCTCCCCTTATCTCTTTTATATTCCATTAGTTTTTATTTACATTGAATTTTTGTTGCATATTTTCAACAATTTGATAAAATGGTTTTAAAATTTGATTTCTCAAACTAATCGTTTTTAAATCTTCATTTTTTAAACCTATACACTTCACACTCCTTGTGTTTGAAGTCATATGTCCAACAAGTCGCATTAAAGCCTAACTCATATTTAAAGGCTAATCGCCTTAGAAGGAAGATGACTTTCAAGACTTCTCTTAATAAGAGGATTTTCCTTAACACACTTCCATCTAAGTGAAATGCCAATCAGCCTTGTTTACATGCCAAGGCTACCACCAATCGAACAATCTTCAATCTTGCTTCTGGTGCAGATACTTCAGAGTAGTCGAATCCTGCTCTCTGAAGAAATCCTTGAGCTATTAACCTTGTCTTATGTCTTACTATTGACTAATCAAGATTATGTTTCAACTTGAACACCTACTTCACTTAGATAACTTTTATATGTGTTGGCAATTCGACTAACTCACATGCGTTATTTCTTTCAATTTCTTGTAACTCTTCGACCATAACTTTCTTCCGATTTTTATCTTTGAAAGCCTCGTTATACTTGATTGGTTCAGCATCTGAAAGTAAAACGAAATGAACCAAATCTCCATCTGGTGTGACTCCATTATCACAACCATTTCATAGTCTTTAAGCCTTACTTGGATTACTCAGGTTTTTTCAGGTCTTTGACTTGTGCTAGCCACACTTTCTCGACTGTCTGTTTCGACTTCGACAGTGATTGGAACATTATCAACTGGAATTCATGTTCTGCCTTAGCCTAGATTTAGATCATTAAGTACTCACTTTAGCTTAAAGTTCTTATGCAAACACTTATTAAGGAATTCCTCAAAGATAAAAACTATGTCATAGTTTTGACAATAAATCTATGTACCTACCGCTTTTTCTTCAAAACACAATTGTGATAATTTTTAAGACAAATTTTATTCCTTCATAATTCATATTTTGTGATGTTTAGAGTTCAACATTATTTTTGCTTTATATTCGTATAAATTTTCGGAAATGACAATTGGTTAAAGACTTGTTAGATGAGGGCACCAATCTAGAGGGGGTGAATATATCACAATTAAAATTTTCTTTGATTAAAAATCTATTTTTTAAAATTATTTATTATGGCAAGCAAAAGCTATTCCGGATTGACACTCGTTTATCCCAAATCATTATCGGAAGAATATGACATGCTTATTAAACCGTAATGAAATGAAATTAACGTATCACAATGATGAGAAAACAAATTAATATGTTATTCAAAATAACGTTTGAACAATGTTACACTTTGATAATTAATTTCCAATGAAATAAGGAAACAAAAATTGACTAAGACAGTTTATCAAACATTCTGTGTGCAATGAACACAAAGCTGATTTATCCTTTGTGTAGTTGATGTGAAAACCAATTGCAACTTTATAGATTTCAATTATCTTATAAAACAGTTTGAAGTATTTCAACACAAACAAAATTATCATTATATGATATTGCACACTAAGTGAATTCACAAATTGTAGAGAGAGAGAGGGAGAGAGAGAGAGAGAGAGAGAGAGAAGAGAACACAATGATTTGTTTATGTAGTTCCCTGATTATCCTCAATATGGGTACGTGTGCCCTCAATTCCAAATGGAATTAAGATATTCAATTAACTTTGCAAAAAATTAATAAAAAAGAGAAATAGAAACTCAAACCCCCAAAACCTAAATTTGATGTAGATTTTATCTTTTTCCATTCCCTTGATCTTAAGCAAGATCAAGTGTCCCAAGATTTCCAATTCGATCTTTCGATTCTGTTACTTCTTTAACAGAAACCCATTTCTTCAAAGCTTTCACTCGACTGAATCGTCATTGCGAAATCATGTGCCAAAAACCCCTAATTTGCCCTTGTTCTTGCTCACATTAATCATCATTTTTATGGAAAAACTTACACTGTTTCCAGAGATGTATCTCTGTGAAATATATGAACTTCTCCAAAGATACATTTCCAGAATTTGTCTGTGTTCGTTTTTCCATCCATTCTGCAGTTGTAGTCGAACTAATGTTATGTTATTGTTTTAATTATTTTCAGTAGATATGGTGCATCCCGATGTTTTCCTAAAACAAGTAGTTTCTCTGAATGTCCAAGGTGTCGTTGTTTCTCCAAATATTCAAGGGGTTGTTGTGAAGGAGTTAAATGTTGGCAATGACTTTAAAAACAAGCAAAAGTTTGAATCTCTTGATAAAATGCTTGAATTGATTTATATGGAGGCCTCTAAACTTGGATTTTGTGTGGTTATCTGGAGGTCCAATAATGTTTCAGATAAAATATGTGCCTTTGTGACAACGATGTGTGAAAGAAGCGGGAAATATCAAACTCCTCTATGAAACGTTAAAAGAGATGATGCATGTAGTAGAAAATGTGATTGTCCATTTAAGGTTCGTGGTTACATGTTGACAATTAAAAATTGAAGATTTAATGTGATATGTGGTTTGCATAACCATGATTTGTGTTTAAAATTATTCAGTCATCCTAGTGTTTGTCAGCTCAAACCGGAAAAGAAGGAATGTATTAGTGATATGACCTTGAATCTTGTTCAACAAAAAATATACTTGCAACATTGAAACGAAAACGACCGAAAATATATAAAATATCAAGCAAGTGTATAATATTTGGTACCTCAATAACAAGGCGCTTAGGGGGGATAAAACTAAGATGCAACAACTCTTGAAACTGTTGGATGATAACAATTACGTATCCAGGTACTGAACATGCGATTGTGGAGTTACAATTAGAGATTATTTTTTAGACTTATCTTGATTCCATAAAGTTGTTTAACACGTTTCTGACGGTGCTCATACTTGATTCAACCTACAAGAACAACATATATAGACTTCCATTATTTGAGATGGTTGGTGTTACCTGTAACACCCTTCTAACCCAACATAATATGCGTGATATGTATACTTAAATAGATCATAATACATCATAAAAAGGTGTCATATTTCTTCATAAAACATCAATTCAAAACATCCTGCTCCGTAACACGAGTTTTCAAAACATTTTTAAAATAATATTTTCTCTAGCAATATCCATAACTAAATTCAAACTTTGCAGCAGAATCATAAATTTAAATATCTTCTTTTATTTCATCAAAACATCAAGACCTTTTGGTCATTATCAACAATCATCATCAACTAAGATTGGCATATAATAACTCATAAAAACCATTCTAACAAAACAACATAATATTCACTTAAGCGTTTTTCCACCCGATGTTACATCTACCAGAGCAAGACACCATACAACTCTATAAAAATATGCTAAACAGCTCCAAGATAGAACTTCATGCACCACGAACTTAAATTTGTTATCTGCATGTTATCCACGTAGAGGCAACATTCAAACAGACAGGGTGAGTAATCACAATTCAATATAAATAATATACAAAAAAGACATTAATGGGTCAACATTCGTCTTAATCAACCATCATATCAACTCACTCAAAACATCATATAAATCATCAAGTCATCAACATCACTGACATGCAATCATGTAATGCCATCAAGAATGAAATGAAACACCATAAAATGCATATGGTACCAAATCGTCATAAGATGGACACTATACCATCAACCCTCCACGAGGGAGCCATCGTAGATGGATACTGGGCCATCAACCCTACACAAGGGAGTCGTCACAAATACGTCAAAACTTTAATCCACACAATGATATTAAAGCCACCATCATCACAATTTATGTCATGAATGCAAAGATGCAACACATCATCATATCATCATCAAAATTGTCATTTGCATTAGCATTCATGTAATTATTCAACATACTCATCATACAACATCTATACATCAGTCATATATTCTATCAATCTATAATTGTCATCGTATAACAATCATAAACATCATATTATAACATCACTACTTCACTTCAGCACCAAATCACCCCAATTCACTTGATCGTCATGTTTGTTACATAACATGTATAAACATCAAAACATGCACATCATCAATTTATTTCGTCATAAAATAATTATAGTAACATCATTCACATAACTCATACCCTCATAAGCAATCAACACATAATCATCATATAAGTTTCAACATATAATTAACATCACAAAGTCATCAACACATAATTATCACCTAATCAACAACACGAAAATCCTCACTACCTATTCATCGGACACCACTACAAAATGCCTTATTACCTTACCTACACCTCTAAGTTAACATAACTAAATCCCTAACATCTTTATTCCCATTACTAGTCATAAGACATCACCATTCTCCCATTTACACCACAATTTCGTCATCTATAGTAGAACATCTTTAGTTCGACATACAATTACACACCTTCCCGCATCATTTCTTATCATTTGAATTATTGCTAGAAACATGAAACTATTTTTAAATGAAATTACATTATCTTAGCTTCACTTAGTTTTGAACATCACTAAAATCGGACTTACAAATCAAAAGTTACGACCAAAACAATTTCACAATACAAAAACCAGAGAGCTATTATGGCCGCCTGTAACACACATTACGACCCGTAATACGCTAAACCAAAAATCTCATTTTTCTCACGTTTCTGGCACCAAAATTCAGAGGGCCATTACGTCCACCCGTAACACATTACGGGCCGTAACAGAGCCCAAAAAACCATATTTTCACAAAATCAATTTTTCTCGTTTTTCAGCCTTTCAACAGACCTCAAACCCCTAGTTTTGACCTCCAATAACCCCAAAACATACATAGATCGTCATATTATCATAGCACAACATCAACATGTCAAATTAGACAACACATATATCATTCATCATCTCATTAACCCTAGGTTTTCCCTAAAAAACCCAAATCCCCACAAACATCTAAACTTTATATCATAAATATTGAAAGGTAATAATCTACATACCTTAAAATGTTGCTTCTTCCCAACTTCTCTTGATCTTTCTCCAAAATCCCTTGTGCCCTAGCATCCTTCACTTATCCCTTTATTCTTCAGAGCACCTTTTTGCTTTTCTCTCAAATAATATGAATAATGAGTTCCTTTCACTATTATCTCTTAAAATACCTCTAAATGTGCTCTTCCCATTTTACCCTCACTTATTCTTCACCAATGATCACATTGTCCTTAATGTTCCTTCTCTTATTTTAAATAATAATAATCCAAATAATATTATTTTATTACCATTATTTTTAAAATAATTCCAGATAATCAGTTAATTCATCAAATCACGCAATACTCATCATAAACACATCTTGCAACATAATATATCGTCAAGTTCATTGATAAACCCCTAATATTTATAATAAACCAATTAAATAAATATTCTACTTATTTTTTGGTGTTACATTACCTCAACTGAGAAGACATATTTTGTTGGTTTTACATTTCTTGAGTGTGAAAAAAATGACAATTTTACTTGGGTGTTAGAAATGTGCTAGTCACTTTTGAAGGTCAAAGGTGAAATGCCTAAAATGATTGTTACTAACCGTAAAATTGTATTGATAAATTATGTTGCAAAGGTGTCTCCTTTTTCTTATGCATTACTTTGTAAGTATCATATAACAAAGAATGTGAGAATTCGAGTTAAACTCGCGGTAGGGACGAAACAAATAGAGTCAGAAAGTGGAAAATTGGTGAAGGCGGGTGTGATTGTGGAAAAAATAATTGATGCATGGAATCGTATAAAAAATTCTCCCACAAAAGAATTATATGTCTATTTCATTATTCATTTCCAGAAAATGTGTGAAAAGTATCTAGATTCGTTGAAATATGTTGAAAGCACAATTCTTGATCAGGTGAATGAGAAGATAGTTTGTGCGTGGACTGATAATGTTAGAATCCTTGAAAATACAACTACCAACAGAGTTGAGTTGGCCCATGCTACTTTAAAAAATTGGTTTAGAGATAGTAAAAGGAATTTGTGTAGAGATTGAGACTCTGTGAACTACATGATTCAAAACCAATATAATGAGATACAAACAAGATTTGGTCGGAGCATCATAGTTTTGCAACACAAATTTAAAGATAACACTCTATGTTCTCAGTTGGTTGGTAATATTTCTCGGGCGGGTTTGAACTATATTTTTCACGAGGCTAAACGAGCTAATAATGTAGGCTCTGATAGCGCAAAGTGTGGATGCACTATTGTGAAAACATATGATATCCCATGTGCTTGTGTTATTGCTAAAAAGGTGAAATTTTGTGAACCAATAAGAATAAACGGGGTTTACTCTCATTGAAAGAGACTTAGGTTTGATGATGATGGATGCATGGATGACGGTAAATCAAATATCTTTATTTTTATTGAATGGCAAGTGATATAAGTGAGATATTCGAAGGCCAATGACCATTCACCTACCTTACAGAGACAATCAAAAGATTGTGAAGCTCGAGTATCATTCACCTTTGATTAACAACAGAGGGAAGATTTAATTCTCCAAATTTGAGCTCAAGACGCAAACAGATTTTAGGGTTATGCGTGATGTGTTTTTCGGTTTCAAAGAGCAAGTTTCATTCGAGTAGGAAGCGACACTACAAAGATTGTTTGAAGATATTCTTAAGACGTGCAAGCGTCCATCGGGACATTGAAATGTAATATTGAATTTTCAGTTGAAAACATCATTGCAATGATCATTTTATGTTATGAGTGTTAATTTCATTTTGAATTTGTTGAATCTGTTTCTGGTGTGAATTTGGAGATGTAATTACAAAATATTCTGAAGATGTATCTATGGAATAAATTAAACAAAAAAAGGACATAAATCATAATGGTCTTTATTGAGTGGGTGTTGGATGCGTTCGGAGATGTATCTCCGAAATCAGAGGACATATGTGAAAAATCACATGATGCATTAGAAACATATAGGGTACTTTAAAAAATTATCTAAAAAGAATTATACTAAGGATAATGATTGCAATTAAGAAGACATTCAATATTTATGTGTTCTAAACCTTGTGCTGAATGAGAATTATATCATCTCTAAGGATATTTACTTTACTTTGGGATTACAAATGATTTATTATGTAATATTTCTTGATTTTCCACCAATAATACAATTTATGTTTCTTTTGTTTTGATTTCTTGTATAAGATTATCTAAGTCCTGGTTTTCCTTGAAATTTTGTACGTGCTTAATAATCGGTGGGATATTTGTATCTATGAAATGTAATCTAATAAAAAAGGCGGGAACACAATTGAGCAATACTTTTTATTCTATGTAATTTCCATCTAAGACGCCTCAAACTTGTGTCCTCATTCCCTTAATTGAATGATCTTGTATCCCTTTCTTCATAATTTTTCATGATCCCCATAAGAACCTCGTCAGTGTAATATAAATGACCAAATCAATATTATTTTAGCTAAATTATACCCAGGGTCCTTTAAGTCATTTAACTGTAACAGTTTGGTCCTTTATGTTGTTTTAGCTACAAACAGTTCCTTTAAGTTAACTAACCTCTTCAATGTTACCCTTGGTCACATAATTTGTTCCAAAAATGGTGATGTGGCATAAACGGTGTTGAGGTGTCTGTTAGATTTGGTGATTGTGTCTGTTACTTCATTTTATCTTATTATTTTTCCAAATTCAAAATAAATTCAAGGTGTAATGGTATCGTCCCCAATTTAACCCTAATTTTTGAAGACTTTCATCAATGGCACAATATAGCAGCAGTGGAACTAATCGCAGGGTTGGGAACTCAAAATCATTAATTTCGAGTGCATCCCAATCAAGAATCGAACCGATATGTAAGTGTGGATCCAAAGTAGTGATAAGACCAGTTAAGAAGATAGGAAGAAACTTGGGTAAGCTATTTTGGGGATGCAGGCACTATAAGATATATATATATATATATATATATATATATATATATATATATATATATATATATATATATATATATATATATATGCTTTGAATAGGTTTGCTATGGTAATGATTTTTCTGTGTTGGGTTTGATCTTAATGATTTATCTGATTTGAGTTTGTTGTCAATGATTATGTTAATAGAGTGAATATGAAAATATGGGTTGCAATTTTTTTCTCTGGTACGAAAACCAACACAGTGATAAAGGTAGGCAAGAGATACAACACAATGCATTTTCAAATTATTCCAAATGTGATGAGAAGGATGTACAGATAAAGAGGCTCAGAAGGGATGACAACTACAACAAGGATATGATAAAGAACGTATTGAAGATGTTGAAGATGCAATTTTATGTCATAATCTGTTTAGTTTTGATTGTTGGAGTGTTGGTTTGCATGTAGCTTAAAAAATGGTGATCCAAGTTATTGGTGATGTTAGTTAGTTTTTATTGTTGTAGTGTTGGTTTGTATGGTTGTTGTAAGACATAACTTTTGTTGCTTTGATGCAAAGTATATTAAGACAATTGGAGATTATGCATTTCTGGTTAATTTGTAGACTTGTATGTTACAACTTAAAACATGTATCTTACAACTTAAAATAATAGAGGACCTTTATGTTACAACTTAAAAAGTTGTAGCACCTTTATTTTACAACTTAAAAAGTAGTAGGACCTATTTGTTACAATTGAAAATATATCTGTTATGTTTTGTTACATTTTACTGAATAAAAATACAACAGAAATATGACAGAATTGTGGATAGTCTTAACACAGAAACATTCAAACTACTCAAAATTGATAGTAGAATTCGTGCAAAGTCATACATAAACAAAAAAATTGTTAACAGGTGTCCAAAAGATTGTTAACAGATTCCCAAAATACATAATAAGGTAAACAAATAACAAACTACATTCATAATTTTCTATTTTGATTTCCTCTTATAAGGCATCTTTGGTCTCTGACTTGTTAGTGGCTGAAAGGTTGTTGTTGGTCCCTGTCTGACCCTTCTCATGGCAAGTAACTGAGAACTGGGATAGATCGTCGTGTTTGTACTCCTTGATTTTGGGCTAATGTTGATTTCCTAGTTTGAACTTTGTGACTGTGTTGAACAGTAGGGGATGCACTTTGAGATGGGATGGTAGTTGTACTTTGGGATGCTGCATTGGTGGGAGTTTGAGATAGGGTAGTAGTGGCACTTTGGGATGTTGCATTGGTGGAAAGTTGAGATGGGGTAGTAGTAGCATTTCTGGACTGTTTTGGTGCAGAAGGACATGAGGACTTGTTATGTCAGAAAGACCACATGATGAGCATTTATTTGGCAACCCCTTTCTGAAAACATTT
Organism: Lathyrus aphaca; assembly: GCA_963966055.1. Lineage (NCBI taxonomy): Eukaryota > Viridiplantae > Streptophyta > Magnoliopsida > Fabales > Fabaceae > Lathyrus > Lathyrus aphaca. Next base: position 114,505,002 of record OZ014524.1, on the reverse strand, counting down.
GATATGTTTTTCCTCTTTTCATCAGCATCTCCATTTCTTCTTTTCTTTGGCCTACCAGATGCCCTTCCGGTTGGGGGAGGAAGAATATCAGGATAAGGTGTCATTTGCCACAAGTTTTCTCCATTTTTTGGATAAATCGATGGTTGATAGCAAGTTTAGTAACAATATTTCCTATAGTAGGAAGGGATGTAATTCCTCAAATATACTTAGGATGCAAGAAATTACATGGTAGCATGGAATTCCACTCATCATCCAACCCCTGCAAGAGCGATCAAACTTCTTGAGGTCAACTGTGTATTTTTCACCAATTGTACTTGTTTGCCTTAACTCATACATCATGTCACCTGATAACCTAAAAAACATAAAAAGGAAGGTTGAATTACAATATGTAAAGTATATTGAGAATTCTATTGCACAATACTCTTTATGAATTACCTTGCTATAAAGTATCTTGAGAGTTCTTGCCTTCTTGCAATCACCTTAATTCTTGGAAGTACAGAGTCATTATACTGTGCAATCATGGCTCTATTAGTTGCCCATTTGTCCATAAGGTAACCTCTAATATCCTCTAACATTGTTACAATTGGCTTTTGTCTTGGTCCAATTATAACACTATTAAAGGTTTCAGACATGTTGTTCACCAACACATCACATTTAGTGCTATATTTGAATTGTGACTTACTCCAAAATATAGGGGGTCCTCAACAGGTAATTGTATGCCTCCTCATTAAACTTTATCATCTCCTTCATTTCCCTCTAAAATGCTTGGGGGTATGTTGCTTTGGTTGCACTCCACATTAATTCCTTCAACTGTTTTCCTGGAAACTTTTTTCTGAAGTTGTTATACAAATGTCTTACACAAAATCTATGGTTAACTCTATGTAACAACTCATCTATTGCAGGTAACAACCCTTAATCATGCAATAAACAAATAGTGTTACAATTTAAAATCATTACGATCAAGAGGACCTATTTATTATAAAATAAAAGACTGAATGACATAAATGTTACCTTTTATTGATCTGAGATGAAGGTAATCTTCTTGCAGATTTCTGGTCCTCCTAAATCATTAACTAGAAGATCAAAGAACCATGCCCAAGAATCTTTAGTCTCAGCCTTAACTACAACCAATGTTATAGGCAACATCTGATCATTGGGGTCTCTACCAACTACTGCAAGAATCCGACCCCCATAATTACCTGTGAGAAAAACATCCATCAACTCCTATTATTGGTCTACAAACACTAAAACCTTTCTTTCAAGTATCAAGGCATGCATATTGTATATGAAAACTAGGTAGTAAGGGTCTGCTAACATATTCCTCAAGTTGTTGTTCAATTTCAGTAGGTTGATGTTCAGTAGCTTAGACATTCAACTTGATGGTGTTGTTTGGGTTAGACCTCAATAGCTTATGTGTGTAGTCATAAAGCTTATGATATTGTTTTTTTGAAGGACCCTTCAACAATACCTAGTGCTACCTTTCTTGCCCTGTAATATTTCATCATATTCATTTCAGCATTCCAATTTTCATGTACTTTATCACAAATTGTAGTCAGTTATACATTGGGATTAATCCTAACTGTTGAGTATAATTTCTTCCATAGCCAATTAGTACGAAACATCCTAATGTTATACTCTCTATTACAAGCGTGATTATCATTTGAAGTTATTAACTGCCAAGTATCCTCATTAGGTAACTTAGAACATAAAGCCACCCATCCACACCCTTCTTTGCAGCCCACTATAACCTTACTCTTATCATTCTTCAAAAATCTTAAATCTCTACCATTATGAACAACATAAGTCGTAATGGCTTCCTTGAACTCCTCCTTTGTTGAAAACAAGCTTCCAATACCCACTTATAGTCATTAAACTTCTTAGGCGTATTAAATGATGGATAACTTACCTTCCCACCCTCATCTGAATAATCACTACTTATATCATTATCACTTTCTAGCTCTTCAGTTTGATAGTCAGAATCTGATAACCCACGATATACCCTCTTACCAGTACTCCTTTGACTTAATCCAAAATCAAGATCATCTTCCTCACTTGAAGTTACAACACCAATTGCAATTGAACCTTCATTCACCCTTTTACTAGGTCTTCCCTTTTGTTTCTTGGATATACCTGATCCCTTTTCTGAAGTTCCATTCCCAACCTTTTTTCCTTTGGTATTTCTTTGTTCATCTTTCTTTTTTTAGGTGTTTCATTTGGTATGAGTTCATCAAAGGGTTGATCATTTTGCCCAACAATGATTCCTCATTCTCCTACTAACATTTCATTAAATCCATCATTTAAATTCTCATCATCTGAGTCATTAAACCTGAGTCCTAAGGCATTGTCATCACTGTCAATAACATCCTCAACTAGGAATTTGTTACTGTTGTATGTTGAACCTCAATTGGTTCATTTGTCTCAGTTGGTTCATTTGTCTCAGTTGGTCCAATTGGCTCAATTGTCTCAGTTGGTTCAGATGGCTCACTTCCAATAACATCCTCATTTGTCTCAGTTGGCACATTTGGTTCATCTATCTCAGGTTGTGGTTCATATATCCCAGGTTATTGTTCAAATGGCTCATTTGTCTCAACTGGTTCATTTAGCTCATTTGATACATTTAGCTCTGGTTGTGGCTCAATAGGTTCAGGTAGGGCAACTTCTAAAACTACATCAGTTATAGGTTCTGGTAGGGCAACTTCTATATCAGGTTGTGAAGTAGGGTGAATTGTGAATATATCAACATTTAATTTAGTTTTGGCTCAATTCTATGCTTCTAAAGCACCGAAGTCATCTTCTAGCACTTTCAATGTTCCAGTAAAATCATACCAACTTTCAAGAACACCAGGATACTTCAACTCCTTAACAATCCCCTAACATCTCAAAATAACTCCATCTATCACCATCTAACCTACAATTTGTGACTTCATCTTCTTCATACTTTTCACCAACGAAAAATCCCCCATGATGGATATCAACATAAAATGCATCAAAATGAGCCATATTTTAACCTATTAACATCGACAATAAACATACCAAAAAACAGAATGAGACATAGAACCCTAACATTTCTACCATCCACAACATAATCAGATACAACGAACACCACAATTATGGAAATAAAAAAACGAACCATACCTTTAGGGGGCGATTCAATGACGCATCCTCCAATGACCTCTTCTCCTCGGCGTAGCCTTCTCCTCCAATGACCCCTTCATTGATTTGGGATTATGGTTGTATAATCTTATTTGAGGAGTAAGTATTAGCTAAATAATAAGACAAAAACAATTAACAAACACACTCAGCAAATGTAACATACACCTCAGCACCTTTAGTGTTACATCACCTTTTTTGGAACAAATTATTTGATCAAGGGTAACATTGAAGACGTTAGATAACTTAAAGGATCCGTTTGTATCGAAAATAACATAAATGATCAAACTATTACAATTAAATAACTTAAAGGACCTTGGGTATAATTTAACCTATTATTCTAATCAAATGAGGAATAAAAAGGTTTAAAACTTGATCATAAATTATTTTCAAATTAAGACATTATTGTGAAAAATCACATTAAAGAAATGTACACATATGGTATAGTATGAAAAAATAAATAAATATTACATCAATATTTATGAAACATATAATTTATTTTGATGAAATTAACTCTTTAAGGACATGGGATATAATTCATGTCTTTTATTGCCACAACATATAGAGGATATGATTCTGGTATTTTACTTCCACAACATGCCAAACCAAAATTCAAATTCGATTGGGAGATATCCATATTTAGTGTCGGTTAATATTTAAACCAATTCTTTTAACTTTAGAAAAAATGTAAATTCTGTTAAACAAATATATATAATACCATAAAGTCATTTTAAAAAGTTTTATTAACAATAGTTAGTAGAGTAGTTAGGTGAATTAAAATACAATAAATAATATTTTAACAAAAAAGTAATAATTGATGCATTGTTATTCTAAAAATTTAAAAGATTTGAGACATAGAAGATTGTAAAATAGATACTTATAATGAGACAAAAGAATACATATTTTTAGAGGAAACATATTGAATATAAGTCAATTCACTTCGAGGTCAACTGTAATCAAATTCATTATAAATTATATATTTGCATTTAACAAATGTGAGCATGCATGCATATTCATACTATTTAATGACATAATTAGTCCACAAATTCTGAAAGTTAATTATAAATTTTATTTTAGTTTCTTAATACAAAAACATTATAGTTTGGTCTTTTAATATTAATTCTAGTAATATTATTAATCTCTTCTTTTAGTTTATTCAAGAAAATATTAATATTTGTCAACGTGACATGTCAACCATACAATAGTGACATGTCAATCATACATTGAATAAGCAAAAAATAATACTCCCTCCGTTCCATATTGTTTGTCACATTTGATCATTTCACACAAATTAAGAAACAATAATAAATAAAAGAGAGAGAATAGTAATTTTACCAAATTATCCTAATTACCTATTGGTGTATTCAAATTAGCATTAATGTTAAGTGAGAAAATAATTAATTAAGAGTATTTATTAGAGGATACAATTGGAAGATTAAATATAAAAATGTATTGGTAATATAAAGTGACAAGTATTTTGGGACAATTTTTTTTCCTGAAATGTGACAATTATTTTGGGACGGAGGGAGTAATAAATAATATAAATTTATTTACATATCCATATCCATGTACATAAAAAAAACTTCAGAAATCATTAAAAATAATAATTAATTTATATAATTAATTCAGAAAAAAATAAAAATCATTAATTAATTTATAAGAAATAAAATCAATATTTCTTCATCTTCGAATCAACGCATCAGTAAAACAATTACTCAAATCAATTACTTCGGACTCAATCACAACTTTCCAGTTAAAACTCGAAAAAGATGTCCAACATCTTTCCAAGATGTGGGAATTCAAGTTTCAAGCATTGATTTACAAGATATCCTGAGAAGCAAAACCTGATCTCTTCCCTATGAAACTCTTTGCTCTTCAAAATTGCTGAGAGTTTTCCATATAAGCGTGAGAAGCAAACATGACATCCCCAATTTTCAAGTAAATAACTCATTGCGAAAAATTGAAAACTAAAATATAACAAACATTTTCACAAAAACAAAGAGATATTTATACATTTATCCCAGAACCTAGATCATAATAATTCAAAGTACCATAAAATTAGGGTTCAGAGGATATTTTCCAGTTAATTAGCATTTGACAACAACACAAAGGAGTCAACATCAAAGAAAATGTGTTCTAATTGAATCCATTTTTTAATTAACAACAAAACCAAAAACTTTAACAAATCAAACAAATATTCACAACTAAAATGGAAATTCAGAAATAGAACAGACAGCTAACCACAACGAATGAGGAAGAATTAACTATTAGGATCTAGCAAATCAAACAAATATTCACAACTAAAATTGAAATTCAGAAATAGAACAGAGAGCTAACCACAACGAATGAGGAAGAATTAACTATTAGGAGCGAAATCTAGTCGACCTTAGGTCTGAACAACGAGATCTGAGAGTTCGAATTGGAGAGAGAGGTAGATAGATAGAGAGAGTATTGTAAGGAGGTAACTGAACACTATTATTGTTGTTGCAGAAGAACTTATCCACTGCGACAAACGCAAGTCCAAACGTGTTAGGGTTCTGAAATGCTGTGATTTGTACCTTTTCTGAGACAATATTAATGGGAAGAGAGAAAGAGAATGTGACATCTAGAATTCCAATAAATCATATAAATATTAAATATTATAATATAAAAAGTAAAAACAAACCTATCATATCTATCACGAGATTAATTAGATTAACGGAATTGTTTTAAAGAACTATAATATAACTTTTTTTACTTAAGGGATAAAAGCGAAATAATAAATTAATTTAAGAGAAAAAAAAAGATAAATTAAATCTTATTTGTCGGTAAAATAGAGTATGACAGCTGAAAAGAAGCCACGATGGGAAAAGCAAGATAGAAAAGAATACGCCACTTGAGTAGACAATTGATTGGAGTATAGAAACTTGAGTATTGGCAAATCGTAAAGCTACCATTCTGATCATTGTTTGCTTTTGTACCTTTACCGCGTATTTGGCATCGCTGCCCATACAAGTTACAAACCATACCATGTGCAAAGTGCAAACGAATTTTCACCACATGCCACAAAGCAAAAAAGAGACAAATAAATAGATGAATTGACAATTGGCATTGTTCACAACATTTTATGGTCCATCCAAGCAGCCCAATTAATGTAACGATAGATTACAACAGAGGCAACATCTGGTGGTTTAACCAGTATAACACTTCATACAGATTTGTGACCAACTACAGAAAAAAAAAAAAACCTCGCATGACATACATGACAAGGAAAAAAACTGAATGATGTTACAGTTTCAAATGTTCTTTCAACAGATCAAGATGATCCACACAGGGCAGTAATACAGTTAACACAATGCATCAGTTAGACCAAACATGAACTAGACCATGCCTATTTCCCGTATAGATCTCATTGCGATCTTCGTCATAGAAGAGAGCAGTAATATCTTCCAAGGCTTCAGCAACTGTGCTTCTCATTTTGGAGACACCGGAGACATGCTTTCGCTTTTTTGAATTACAACTTTCACTCGAAGAACTGTCACAGCAACTGCACTTGTCGTCCTTTGAAGAACTATTGCTCGCTCTTATTTTGGCAAGACACTTGCCAGATAAAATGTTGCTGACATTGATGGAACCCGCTGCATAAAAGAAGCAGAGCTTGTTAGTAATGCAGTTTGGAAGATAAGAGCTCCTTACAGCAATAGATAAACACACATTGCAAACTAGTTAATTATTGTGATTTGATATTCTGTTTTATTTTTAAACAAATCAAGTCAAAACCTGGAAAAAATAGCTAAGAGTCAGTTTGGATAAACTTTTCAATAAATACTGGCAGGAAAATAACATTGAAATAATCCTACAAGCACTATGAATCTTCTATTAACTAAATAAATATAAGTTGAAATGAGTTTCTGCAATTCAACATTTTTAAAAGCTCTAATATTCTTTCTTCGTAACCAACCAACAAACCTTTAAGTGTTTTTCATTAGTTAAGAATCAAATGCATATCTTAGTTGAAAAACCTATATGGAAAAAGTTAATCCAAAAAGGGCCTACAACAAATTTCAGATCTGGTGATATAAGCTAAAGTTTAAAAACAAAATTCTTCAATTGTCTCACACAAGGTGCATTATTACAAAGGGACCGAAGGAATAAAATAGGGAAAGTACCACTTCCTTCAGACAACGAATCATCTGAATCAGCTTTGCAGTAGGATATGATAAGATCCTGGTCACTGGTTATGTATATGTTGTTTGTATTGCAGTCAGGATGCCACAAGAGATGGTCCTCAAAAGAAGTTACAAGCTCTCCACGGAAGTTCCACACAGCCACGGTCCGGTTTCGAAATGTCAAGAATAGTTGGTTCTCATAAAGAAAGATAAATGCAGAAGGTGTCATAAATTCACTTCTGCTAACTTCTCTCAGCTCAAAATTCCGCACCTAAAATGTATATGGAGTGAGATATCTGGATATAGAACCAAGTATATAATGCAAGGAAGAGGAAAATTACTTACATCAAGAATTTGAAGGTTTTCATTTTCTTGCTTGACAAGTAGCTTTTCGTTGAACTGTTCAATAAAATCCACCTTCTTATTCCGATAAAGGAGATGGTTGAACGATTTCAAAACAGTACCATCTTCTATTGAAAGGATTTTAAGTGGGACATGGCTACTTGCTTTAGCAAAAATCAACAACATGATCCCCGGACTAATCACAAGAAATAATCAAACAAGATCAAAGTGGTGTAAGTAAAGCATGACCACTCAAAGAGAGTAAAACAAGAAGACGATTGATATTATTAAAAAATGAAATTGAAAATTATTATATGATATAAGTTCAGAATTCTTGCAAGACCAACTATAAAGCATGTCTATGGAAGAGTTTTGTACAAGTGAAAGAAAATCCACATCAAGAAAAGTTACCTGATCTTAATCTCCTGGACATTTTTATCAGAAATGGAGTACAACATTGAATAGTTTTTCAAGTCAAATACCTTGTATACACTACAGGATAATAAAGAGAAGATATCACTATCAATAAAATTTGAAATCTTATGTAATTATACCCAGATAAAAAAGTTTCAGGTCAGAAATATTTACCTATCCAGAGCGGAGTACGTAAGTACCTTCCCATTTACATCATCAAACTCTACAAACCCTGGCCACTTCAGAGACTCAGACTCAAAAAGAGGAAAGCCAGAATCATGTTTACCCCTCCTAATGTATCTGAACAGCATAATAGTTTAAGCACAGAACACAACAACTAAAATCTAGAAAAGCAAATAACGCTATTAACAGCTTTTCTATTTGTTATTCCGCATTTTGAATTATTTGGTATTCTCATTGCTTATTCCTTGAGTGAAGGGGGTAAGAGAAGGAATTATAAAACAACAGAGAACTATACTTACTCAATCCTTGTGCTTCTGCATTTCAAGGAACTGTAACTGTCGGATGCATAGACAGAAACTGTGATAAGTGAGTCGTTATTTTTGTTATAAAATAGACTCCTTATAACTTCATCTGGACTGACATTTAAAAAGCATATCCTTTGATTGGTTTCTGCATAAGACAGTTTAAACAAGCAACACAAATAATATATCAATTATAAGTTACAAACATAACTAGAAGGCATATTAGTACTAGTAGTATATAATTCTACCTCGGCTAAATGCTGCACAAAGACCAGATTGTGCAAGAGCAAAAACAATATCTTGTGCTGCCACAATCTCAATAATCTTTGACCTTTTTCTCAGAAATGACAATATCAATGCCGAAGGACCTTTTGGATCATGTGTATCATATTCTTCCTATAAATAAATACACCAAACATGGCACAATAAGTGAGGGGGAAATGAGCATACTTATAGCAAAATACAGGTCTCACTAATCAAAATGGAAGGAGCAAAGAAGACTTCAACATATCAATGATTTGCAATGCTTTCAATACACAACTAGAAGCAATAATTTCAAATGCTGACTAAACTCAAAGTGGGGAATTGCAATTGCTACAGCCACAAACAAAAAACACACTTCATGAATTAACGGTTTTGCAGTAATACATGAAATCATTTCACCGCAAAAATAAAAAACAAAAAAACAGTAATACAAGAAATCAAAACCCCCAATCCATATTCTCTCAACTCATCTGCAATAACCATACCGTAACCTAAATAGAACTTCACTTCACACACTACGAAAATAACATATTCACACCACAATGCTTCTATCCTCAACAATCAAAAGCTACTTATCTCAAATCCAAGTTCAAATAATAACAACAAACAAAACCATATTCAAAATCACCATAACGATACTATATACCATTAAAACACAACTTCAAGTTGGATCCAAATGAGTAAACCAAAACTCTCCACACTTCAACTCAACCCTAACCTACCAAACAAAACCTCAAACATAGAAATCCAAACCAAACCTGCAAGCTAATATTCCTGAATCGCTCTTGAGCATCGGTCATACTAAAAGCCCGATCACGTTTCGAGCTGATTTCCCGTCTCTGAAGCTTCTTAACACTGTTGACAAAACCATCACCCGTTCCACCACGACCAGTCTTCTTCGCAATCACTCTCCGGCCGCAGCAAGGTCGAGGACTCACCGTGATCCTTCTCCCGGTACTCTCCATAGTTTCTTCACAGTAAAAGCTTCAGCATCTGCAACAACGAGAATTAGGGTTTTATCTAGAAAATGTTACTGTTACAGTGAGAAATTGAAAATGTGAAGAACGAAAAGAAGAAGAAAAAGAAAAATGGAAAATAGAGTTCACCAATTCAATAAGCGTCGAAGTCGATCCCGTTTCAAATTTCTGAACTTCGAACACTGATTGAAGCTGTTGATACTTTGATTTTTATTTATTTATTATTATTACTATAAATATATAATAAAGAAAAATTAAAGATAAATATAAAACGAACACTACGGAACCTTGTTCTTGACACCGTGTTATTTGTAGTAGGGTGATAGGCCCAAAATTTTAAATTTAAGCCCAGTTTCTTGAATATTTATATGGATTTTTTGGCGGTAAATATATATTTTGAACCAAATTAAAAAATAATCTTGGGTTGGAATTGAAACCAGAATAAGAATGTTATTCAAAAATAAAAATTTGACATCAAATTCTAACCTTGTATGTATTGTTTACTCACTGTATATATATTATATGGTTTTGGTCAAGAAAATATTCTTTTCCGTTTTTATGAAAAATTAAATGTTTTTATGAAAAAATTAAATGATAATAGAGATATTTTCTAACAAATATAAATTTATGTAATTGACCATTTCAAGCAATGTCATTTAGGGAAGTTGAAATTTATTCATAATATTTAGAGGGAATAGGATTGTATCATGAATCATCGAGTAGTATTGTATTTATTTATGCTTAACCATAACATGTTAGACAAAAATATAAAAATAGTTATTATCAAGATATACATAATTGAAGTCTTGTAAAACTAAGATAAGAAAAACATATATTCGATTTGAAAGAGAATTCATAAGAACTTTTATATCATGAACAAAGATTTTTCATCTACATAGTGTAAAAGTAAACACATATATTGAAATCAACAATTCCACCGCATTTGTAGGTATTGAAATCACACTTCTATCACATTTGTAGAAATCACACTTCTATCACATTTGTAGGTGAATGTGTGTTCCAATCTGAAAAATGTGTTTGTTTATCTGTTGGAATATGTATTTTAAAAATGTGTCGACTATTTTTTATATATTGTTTTTAAAGGGAAACTAATATAAATGGTCATATCTAAAATATGGAGAAGAAGAGTCAACATGATTGAAGAGGTCTAATAATGTTTTTCCTAACTTGCATATAACTTCTAAAATTTTATTGAAATATTTATGGATAGTCTAATCTGAATGTTGAAGCAACTCTTGGATATTTATATACTAAGAAGGTTAGTTTATTATATATAAGAATGTCACAACTCTTTCCTATACTCCAATGTATTTGGTAGGTGTCAATCCATAATTATTGGTTAACTCACATGTTAAATATCAAAAAGACTTACTTTTTTTATCTGAAGTTGCTCAAAAAATCTATTGTCATTTCTCAGCTATCAATCCAATATACTATTTGTATCTTGAGAGAATTAGTAATTTTCTTTCCTTTGACAATGGTTGTCAACACATGGTTTGTGTTCTGGACTGACTTAGCAACTGCCCTACGCCAAATTGAGGTCCAATCCAGCATTCGTCTGGGCATAAGCCCAATAAGAAACTAGCGAAGATATGACCGTTAGAAAATAGAGTCGTTGAAATATAGTCGTTGGAGACTTCCACCACACGCGCCATAACATCTTTCACGCGACCAACTGCCCTCCGAAATTACAAGAAACAGTTATGCTCAGTCAAAGGCTACGCACCCATAACCCGCGGGCATGTGCCCTTATAAATACCCTTCATCCTTGGAAGGTCATGTATTCAATTCTAATCACCCGATTTCTTACGCTTTAGTTTGTCTTGCACTGAAACTTACTTGAGCGTCGGAGTACCTTGCAGGTACACCACCTCTTCTCCTACAAACGCCATCATAATCCTAGCTGAAGGTCACGAGGACTTGTCCATATCTTTTTTGTACAGTGGCGCCGTCTGTGGGAATCTAGCAGCTCCCCCATCTTTCGTGACCAAGATCCTTTCTTTTTTCACCACAAGATCAAAACTCCTTTTCTTTTCGTCTTCATGGCTTCCCAGGTCAACCAGATTGTGAAAGATACCTTTACCATCATCATCAGCGACAGGGATAACACAGGAAACCATGGGACTACCCAACTCAATGCCAGTCACCCCGAATGATATCCTCCTTCTCCAACTTCGAACAATCAGAAACAACTGCCCGTCACTCATGGGGATCTCGTGTTCGAACCAATCCTCGTCCCGTCGGACACAGATGTCGCCACCCAGGCTCTTGTCACCGTTCGCAATAGGGCAAATCTCGCTCTCTTTCAACAGAGCGAACGCATATAGGGATGGCAATAGGGCGAGCGGGTTTAAGCACACTCAGGTTCGCACCATCTTTCCAGACCTAGACCCACACCCTCCCCCAAACTCGTTCGGGGCTAAAAATTATTCCCCGCCCCCACCCCTAATAAGAAACGGGTTCACCCGGACGGATGACCTTTTAGCATCTAGATCGGGGACCCGGACGGATGACCTTTCAGCAAATAACGACCTCTGGGTCGCACACTGAGGCAATACAAAAGTGCCCGAGGATGCCGCATCAGCTTGCAGGGAGTAGGGGATTCCTCGACCCTAGGCCTCTTCCCTAATGGAGAGTTGCCCATTGGGGTGCTCCCCGGAGTAGAACTACCACTAACGACAAACCCGTCAAGGGTAGCTTGGTCCTTGATAGTTTTAACCCTGCTCTTAGGGCCTTTCTTGAGATTTCATTTGTTGATCTTCACCAGACGCTCACGCATCTCAGTCATTTGTGCTTCAAAAAATAGAAACAAGTCAGTTATCGAATAATTTATCAGATAAAAAACTGAAAAAGCTGAAAATCCACCTAGGAGTCGCATCGCCGCCTCCTCGTTCGGACAGCTGAGCAGCGATTTCACATTTATCAACCTGGCCTGAGTGGTCGATGTTCCATCAGGCCTAAGAAGTGCATGCCCGTCAGAGTCTACAAGCTCTGAATGGCGGAAGATAGCAACGAAGTTAAACAACGTGTTATACGTCGTTGTGTCATCAACACCGAAATCCTCGGGTTTAGTGATGTAATGCTCGCTAGGATGTCGAAAATGAGCATCCACCCATTCCAATGGGAAATGGGCCACCAGTCTCTCCTTGTCGTCGACGACCTCCCTATCATACAACGATTCCTTGGTCGCCTGTGAACTTGGCTGAATAATATAGAAGCGGTATTTGAAATCACGAATAGAATCTAGACAGGCTTTGAAAAGTTTGTTCGTCTGTTTTAATGACACTCAGTTGTGTCGACCATCCCGGGACTTCCTCTGAAGATGGAAGATCCTAAAGAACAAGTTAACAGTCGCTCCTATCTCCAGGTAACAACACACCAGCTCGAAGGTCCAGAATAAGGCCAGGGTATTTGGGTGCAACTGGGAGGGTGCAAGCTCAAGATGGGTGAAAACCTCCTCTTGAAAGTATGTGAAAGGCAAGCGGTACCCAGCCTCGCAAAATGCGAACTCGTACATCGAAAAGCAAATGGTAGGATAACACAAACAAATCCTTTAATCAGGTTTCGGGGGTAATGCCCGCCAGTTTACAGATCCTCCTTTCGTCCTCTTCTCAATTTTCCCCCATGCATCAGAGGCATTTACGGAAAACTGAGACTCCGTCTCGAGCGGCTCGTCCGTAATCCACAGACGATCAGCAACGGGGACATCCACGACATCAGCAATAGGGTTCTCCTTGACTCCATGCGCTTCCTTCTGACTCTTTTCACCTGAAAAGCAGAGGAAACACAATGAATTTGACGATCTCAAATCCACCCTTCCACTGCAAATCAAGTGAAAGGGCTTCGATAAGGAACGAGGACGTGTCCCGAGTCATCCCCTTAACCAAGGAAAACAATACGAGGACAAAATCAACATACTAAACTAAACCTCGTCACATTCAAACTAAAGTCTGTCGGGGATAAGCCCTTACACTAACCACCAGCTACAATGACCCATTGCCTGGTCAGCTAACACTAAGTTATCCTAACCAGAATCTAGCATGAATCTAACATTAATTCGTTTATATCCTGAGGCTAACCCTAGTTCTTCATGAGACTCATACGCAGTTGATGGACATTCATCAAAATTTCCAGAAATTCATAGGAATCCCCAGAAATGTTGAAGATCATATGAACTTCATGAGAAATTGATGAATGTTCATCCTTAAAAACTGCAGAAAAGGGGGAAAGGGATGAAGATTTCCTTGATCCATGGTAGATTTTGGGAAGTTAATGGTGGTGATGATGAATGTCCGGCGAGAGGTTGCAGAGAAAAGTTTTTACGGTGAGAGGAATAGTTCGTGCAAAATGAACAAATGAATCTCTTCTTCCCCTTTTATAATGTCTTAAGCTCGCGTGGGAAATCACAAAATCCAAGTAATTATTACCTAGGTCTAGCCCCTATATATCATAAATGAATTACGGTGCTTTTCAACACGTGTCACTAAAGCTTTAAACGTTGTCTTCTCAAAAAGAGAATCTTTTTGCAATGTCTGTATGACTTCCTCCTACGGACAGCTGCTCGACATGATACCCAAAGCAAAAGGGAATATGTGCTCATAACATTTAGAAGAAAGTTACGTCGATCAATATCCTCGACACCTCAAGTCATTATTCTAGCTTGAGCATAGCGACTTGGGGGGCTCTTGTTCTGGACTGGCCTAACAAGTGTCCTACGCTAAATTGAGGCCCAATCCAGTATTCGTATGGGCATAAGCCCAATAAGAGACTAACGAAGATATGACAATTAGAAAATAGAGTCGTTGACATATAGCCGCTGGAGACTTTCCCCACACGCGCCATAACACCTTTCACGCGACCAACTGCCCTCCAAAATTACAGGAAGCAGTTATGCTCAGTCAAAGGCTACGCGTCCATTATCTGCGAGAATGTGCCCTTATAAATACCATCTACCTTTGGAGGGCCAGATATTTAATTCTAATCACCCAATTTCTTACGCTTTAGTTTGTCTTGCACTGAAACTTACTTGAGCGTCGAGTACCTTGCAGGTACGCCACCCTTTCTCCTACAAACACCATCACAATCCCAGTTGAAGGCCACGGGGACCTGTCCGAATCTTTTCTGTACGGTTTGTGACTAAAAAAGCAACCACAAATGTTGCAATATCGGTGTCTAGTATTGTGTTGGACTTTAATTTCCACTTTAAAAGTAGCATCACTTTCATCTAAATTCTCATATGATTTGTCATTCACCCTGTCACACAAAATATAAAATATTGGATAGTTAAGCAACACGACAACTTAAAGTAAGAGTATATGAATCCAATAATGATAAATAACATAATACATCAACAAAACCAAAAGAAAATAAATCGTGCGACAAAAACATCATAAAAACTCAATATTCAATCATTCAAACATGTCAAGAATGACATTTTCATTAAGTATCAATGTCATAAATTTAGTGTGACGAATATCATATTACTATCAACCTAGTAAAAATAAAATAGTTCCAACGACTAATATTATCATCGAACGAGCATATCAATTTATCATTGATCATGTGCCTCACCATTTTCTAGACTAGTTTATAGTTAAACACTTGTCATATCAACAATGGTAGTATTCATGAAGTGAGCAAATGTTGTCGTATTTTCTTTATCAGCGGAGACTCTCACAACCATAAAATATATATGTAATCATTTTATCAAAGATAGAAATCGATCTAGTATTTTCTAACGTTTCACATAAATAGGGGTGTGCTCTGGTTGTTCTTGTCATGGATCCAACCCATTGATATAAGATCAAGAGATCATTGAAGTTCCTATATTGCCCCAATTTTCTCTAATTTCCTTGAAATATTTCTTTTTCTCAACTTCAAACCTATCTTCATCTCCTTCAACCTCAATAGTTGTAATATTCTCATGGTGTCTTTAAAGAGAGATTTTGATCATTTACGAGGCAATTAATTTGTATATGGCTTATAAAGGGAAACCTCGACAACTATTGCACATTTAAGATATTTATCTAACAATTCAATAAACTTAGGTCTCTCACATTTTTTATTTCAAAATATTAGAATTTCTTGATAAAGAAATAAGCATACACAAAAATCATCAAAAAATCATGTAGTTAATAAAAATATTAATATAGTATACTATGACACACTCATACATTACTCTTTTCAGACCATCAATGCTCGCCAACCAATACATGCTCAAAAGGTAAGCAAGAAAGCAAAAGAAGCTCAAGACATTCTAAAAATTATTAGAGAAGCTCGAGAGGAAAGCAAGAGAAGCTCAAAACATTATACAAAATATTACACTAGCTCAAAACCTAACCTTACAAAATTATGTAACATACTAGCCTTATCTCTAACATTCTTACAAAAAGATGTAAGCAATACAAGATCAAGACATGTTCATAGGTTCCTAAAATTATTTTTGAAGATAAAATGAAATGATTTGTGATTCTCACTACTATTTTTTTCTCATAAAGAAAAATAAACAAGACAAAAAATTGCATAATCTGCCAGCCCTTTAGTCTTGAAGTCGACAAGTTAACAAAGAAAATAAAAACACTAGAGGTAGACATATCCTAGACCATCATAACTGAAAATAAAGTACACATATGTATCAAATAATATAAGATATATATATTTTTTAACACAATGATTAAATAGTAGCTCAATCTTTCAGCTTAATTTCTAATTGTAATGAAAAAAGGAAATAATATTTGTGGTATAGATACAAGTACCTTCTATTTTGGTCACCACTTGAAAGATTTTCTAAGAAATAAAATTGGCTTCTTGCATTCCTAAGATAAAAAATAAAAACAATAACAATATACTCAAACAAAAGAATTCACAAGTTAATTAAGTAAATTAAGACCATAGTTAGAAGATAAAAACAATGAACACACACGCAAAATACAATATAAAAAATGGAGAAAAAAATTTGTAGCTAAACTATACTTTTATAAAATGAATTTCTAGTTATATAACCTTTATAAAATAAAGTAGGTGATATGAAAACTCAATGGGTTCTCAGTTGTTCGATGGAGTCACTGTGTCAAAGAACTTGATGTGTTGTCCGCAACAATCTCACTGTTGAATAATGTTTGCGATAACACTACAACATATGTATTAGAAAGTGTAGTTTATCCAAACGAAAATACATATTATGTTGCTTGAGTTAAATAGTTTTTTTTTATGTATAAGCATGCAATCAAATTTCATCATGTTTGTGTTATATTGTTTCTTATTAAAATAATGTTTCAAATTACAATAACTTTTGTGATTGTGTTATGATCCTTCCGAGTTTTTTCTGTAATGTTATAGAAAGAAATATAAAATCATGACATAGTCATTATTTCGATAACTTGTCAAAAGTTTCAAAGTACAAACCTAAATGCAAAATCCTCAAAATGAATGAGAAAAAATAATAGGAAAACAGGGTGTATTATATATAATCAATTGAAATCAAAATATAAACAACATACTTCCCTTAGTATTGCACTAAAATGTGATATTTACTCCTTACAATTTTAAATGTTTTCCCAAAACACTAGTACATATTCCTTGAAAAAGGAATTATGTTTGACCATGTAGTTATATTAATTAGAGTGTAATATAATCAATAAAAATTAAATGATGATAAGAGGGCCTTTAAACCCACATTTTGATGCATAAACATAATTTTTATTTCATTTAAAACAAAAAATTAAAAAGGACAAATAAAAATTTAAAAAATATTTTCAAGATTAGTACCTGCAATAAAATCATAATTAATTTTTTCATCACCAATATCTGGCCCATTTGACCGACTAGTCCGGTTCGAGGGACAGTTCTGCCATTGAGTGGTTCAAATTCCCTCCCAATTGCAGTTGCAAGGGATCAGACCATAGTCCTCCCTACCAAGTCTAACGCTAATGGACACGTGCATCAGAAACTGGACAAAAGAATTAAAATAAAATAGAAGAAGAAAAGAAACAACATTAGAAAAGAGAGACTAAAGTTCTAGAAATCCAATCCCCAAATTATATAAAATTCATATCATAGATTCAATTTCCCTTTTAGAAATCGAAACTCTAAAAGAAATGAGAAAAATTAAGATACATAAAAGAATAAATAACAAAAAGAAAAACATATTCAAGTTATTCTTACCTTACTTCAATGAAAAGTTGAACGCCAACAAAAAGATGAATACGACGATACCATCGAGGAGGAGGAGAAACTAGGGTTCCAATTTGAAATCTGATACGCAATGAAGAGAAGTACTATGGCAAATGTTGTTTCAGGTTTGTAAATCAAGTGAGGGTAATTTTGTATTTATGATCTTGAGTCACTTAAGTTTCCTTATGTATTGCATAATGAATTTTGAGAAAGTCACAATATTAGTTTTTCTTTTTTTAGTCAAAATGTGATTTTTTTAATAGTGTTTTTCCGTGATTTTTTTTAATTGTAGTTGTCGCTCCATGTATGTTGGCAACTGCTCTCTAATTGTATTTCACATTTCTTTAATATATCATACATCAACTTTTGTTGGATCTTATCATTCAAAAGTAGTATATTGTTGTGTTAGTTTTAAATTTCCATTTTAAAATTATTATCACTCTCATATGGACTCTTGTTTAAAATGGCATTCATCTTGTTACACAAAATATAAAACATTTCGATATTTAAGTAACATGCCAACTAAAAATAAGAGTATAAAAACTCAACAATGATAAAAAAAATAAACACACATCAAAAAAATCAAGAGGAAACATAAAGGCAAATAAAGAAGACATCAGAAAACTAAAAACAAAAAAAAATTCAAGAAGCCAAACAAAGACATCATAAAAATGAGGAATCTACCTACCACCCCAATCGTACCTGACACCCCCCATTACAAGCAGAAAGACAATTTTATCCCTCTCATGATTACCGATTTTTCAAAATTTGCAATATCATACCGGTAATTTGCAATAATACTGGATATTTCAGCATGTTTTAGTGTTTTTCACTTGAATTTTCAGGTAGTACCGGTAATTTTGAAAATACCGATAACATCCACCATATATTTTCAAATTATCGGTATACCATGTACTGGATTTCATAAATTTACGGAAAAATTTAAGATTACCAGGGAATTGAAATACCAGTATACCGGGAATTTCAGACAACTGAAATTTCCGGTATCAGTCTAGAACTTGAAAAAAACATGAAAAACCTGCATATGTTGTTTCATTCTCTATACAAGATTAAAATTACATACAAAATTAACGTGACTTCCTAATTTCTTACTCCCAGTGCATAATTCGTCCTGCATATGTTGTTTCCCAAGCTATTGCCTCTTAAGTACAATTCTCTCTCCACCGGGTCGTGACAGGAGGCAAAAGACTATCAGGTTTTAATTTCGCCTGAACCCAATTATTATAGTTGAAAAAGCCAACAACAATCATTTTATGCATACTTGCAAACATATATGGAGTTATGGTAAGAGGGAAGAAGGTTTGGTTAAATGTCATTGACAGGGAGACAAAAACCAAATTGTACCGGTTCACAATAGGATAACCCATATCAGTAATCGACATCCATTTATCTCTATCCTGTACACCCAAGTGTGTTACTTTTAAGGAACTTCGATCCTCATCAACGATGTCATAAAACCACTTGGAAAACAATTTTAGTTATTGATAAATTTGAGCATCCAACTGATTTCGAATCAACGCCCAAGAGTCTTCTCTCCATCCAAGTAAAGTTGCAATATCCCGAAAACCACAATTTCCATTGTCACCCACATAAATTATGTCATCAATGTATGGATGCATGAAACGAGGAAACTGAGACAAGTATTTATGCCTAGAAGATACAGTGGACGGTTGACGAGAAGGTTCTCTTCCTATTGATTTTGTGCATGATGTGTTTGTAGTATGACTCCCCTACGAGGCCTCATCATACTCCCACTGCAGGGGTCACGACGCACATCACTCTCTTCACTCTTTTTGCTCTTCTTAACTCCCCACGTCGGCTTATACTTCACCGGGAGTAGATGCATAAAAGATGTGGCTGGATAAGCCAGTTTTCTAATTTTCTTCTTCAACACCCTCTGGCCTACAATATCCAAAGAATTGAAATATACCTTCAACGCGACGGAGGTAGTGTTTTTTCGACGAGGTAATTTTTCAAATAGAGAGTGCACATGAGGAAATTCAGGACACATGATCTGAATAAATTAAATATGTTGAACCCTTATTTGAATACATCCATGCGTTTTGGGCTTCTTAGCCAATGGAATTGTCATTAGCACCCCTGGATCCACGTAACACCTCCCTCATGGGCATGTTCAAATCCTCTTGGGCCTTCCTTCCTTGGCCCAAGGTTTCTTGTTGGCCACACCACCTTTCTAATAGTACACCCTATGCGCGTTCTCTTAGTTTTTTTTCTACTTTTTATTTTGTCTTGTTTCTTTATTTTTTATCTTACCCTATTTTATTATTGATCTCATTGATCCTATTTTATGATAATTTTGAATGCATTTTTTCATGATTAATAGAAAAATAGAGAAATTATGACTTAGTTTTTTCTTAATTCATGCACCTTTATCATTTATTTACTTCATGCACCTTTATTCCTATGCCTTATTTTCTTTTATCTTTGTTCTGTTATTTCGTTAAAAATGAACAAAAACATGATAAAATTGAAAAGACCAAAAAGATCCAATCCTTTTCTTTACGACCTAAAAAGTGAGATATAATGGGACATGTGGGGACTCATCGAACCTTGTCATGGAGAATTATTCTTGTAAGTTTTGTGGTTTTTTGTTTGACAGCAATTTTGTTAAAACAACTTCACAACAAGATGTTAAGACATATGTCTTGACAGGTCAGTCAGACATCAAGTTCAGCGTGATGTTGGGACATGTGCCAGGACATGTTATACTAGAAAGTTGTGAAAATGCTATTTTAGTATTTAAAATGTGAGTTCTTAGTGCGTTTTAATTCACACGTTATCGCAATCCCGAGAGGGTGTTTTTGGAACTTCTGTCCATGCCAGATGTGCATGTTTTTCATAAAAAGGATCTTGGATACTTATTAGAAAACTTTCAATTTAGTTCCTATTTTTGTGCAGAAGATTATGCAGAGTATTTGTAGCTGTTGTTTTGGATCTGTTGCAATTTTTAAGCCTAATCCCATGCTTCTCAAAGGCTATTTATATAAAAGACTTTTAACCTATAAAGAGGGTGCCATATTTTTGTGAGAGTTTTTCTAGGGTTTGTGTCTTTGTTCCTTTTGTTCCTCTCTCATGTCTTTTGTCATCTGAGTAAGGTTGTGTTCATTGTTGTTTGTGAGCCACTCTTGTATCACCTTGATACTAGAGTTGGATTGTGTTAGTTGAGTTGTAATTATGAATCACTCATAAGCTATTAAGCAAAGAGTGTATTCTGTGCCTTTGAAGTGTGATTTCTTTTTTGTCTTTCTTGTTGAGTTTGTCATTGTTGTGTGACTGGTGGAAAGTGAAAGATGTCTCATATCTAGGATTTCTTAGGTAGAAATTAGCACGAGTAGTGATTAGGTTATAAGTTGTAAACGGGGGAGTTTAGCTTTGAACTAATTCTATTATAGTGGATTTCCTTCCTGACTTGGTAGCCCCCAAATGTAGGCGAGTTCCACCGAACTAGGTTAACAACTGATTGTGTTATTTACTTCTAACATTTTAATTTTTCTTCATAATTGTTTGCGTTGTTGTCATTTTGTCCCGACCCCAGTGTCGTGACATCTGACTCAACATATGTCCTTGCAGTTCCAAAAATTCAATTATGGACTCGTTGGACCTTGTGCATGCACCTAAGCTTGTCATGGAGAATTATTATGGATTCATCAGACCTTGTATATGCACATAAGCTTGTCATGGAGAATTATTATGAACTCATTGGACCTTGTGTATGCCCTAAGCTTGACATGGAGAATTCTTATGGACTTGTGATCTTAGCTTCAGGTTGATTACTTATGGCACCACCTTAAGGCCAAAGACATGTAATTTTGATTCCTATATCCAATTCTTATCTTAAGACACTTTACACTCACATGACTTCCTCTTGGGCTACTTTACAACGAGACCTTTTATTTCTCACATCTATATCCCTTATAATTTTTTGTGTATCCTTTTCCTATTTGTTGTACTTTTATTATCTGCTTTCTTTTGGTTTGGCGTTGATTGTTATTTAACTCCTAGGATCTAAAATCAACCTCACCATTTCTAAACAACAATAATAAAACCTTGATTCAACATCAAATAGTTTCTTTCCAATCAAACTCAAAACACTTTAAAATACAATTAGGAATGTGCGCCTCAGGCCTTAGTTAGTGGAAAGTAATGAGAATGGAGTTTTCCTACCCTCATTCTAAATATTTCAAATACAAAACGCTTGACCCGCTCATTTGTGGTATTCAGACCCACTCATAGACTTTAGTGCAATTCGAATCTAAACAATCTTCTTTTCAAAACCTAAAATCAACATTAATTTACCAAACTCTTTTTTGCGCCATAGGTCACCATTCCAAAAACCTTTTTTCAAGGTATAAAATCAACCAACACACACACACACACACTTATTTTATACCCCGAACTACAAAGCTCTGATTTCCTTATTGCAATATGAGGATACATTGACACAACAATGCGAGATATTGGCGAGCACACTAATTTTAAACTTATTTTCCCCTTTATCAAGTAACTTTATATAATAACACCCATTCGTGCATAGAACAATCAAGAAGGTTCCCGTTGGGTACAACGAGCATAAGGGGTACTAATACTTTCCACTTGCATAATCGACTTCCGAACACAAATTTGGTTGCGACGACCATTTCTCTACCTTTTGGGATTTTAACAATATTTTTTTGTTTCCTCTAGAATAAATAAAGTTCGGTGGCGACTCTGTATTTTCTGTGTAGCAACAATCATCATCAAAACAAAGTAGCTACTAGTTGGCTTAAATCTTTGTTATCTGTAAGCTTCACTATCTTGTATCACTTATTGACTATATCAACAAGTACATAAATCCAGATTCTCCTTTTTTTTACGATGATAACACATCTCTCAGGGAGGTGGTAAAAGAGAAAACAAATCGGGTGTACATGCTGTAGCAGAATTTTAAGATTGAGTAAGTCACCTTCAAGATTAGAAAATGCTTTGCATCGAGGTAGCCTAACATTCCAAGTCCACTAGTCATCTACCCACTCCCCCATCTCATTTACAACCCAACATTTTGAATCCGTAGCCACAGATAAATCTGGAAACACGTCGCACAATTTGTCATTCTCCAACCATTTGCACACCCAAAAAGGTAATGAATCACTCTTACCTAGCTTAGTTGAGATATGATTATTAAAGCAAACCTCAACAGTAGGTTGTCTTGCCGTCAATAGATCGCGCCACCATAATGACTCTAATCCCGGTTTTCCAACAACATTTGCGTTCAAGACCCTTGTAGCCAAGTTACTGTATCTATACACAAGGATTGCTCTCCATATTGCATTTCCATCTTGGAAGAATCTCCAAATCCACTTCGACAAAAGCGCCAAATTGATTTTGCCAACGTGTTTTACCCCTAGACCACCATTTTCCTTTGGTTTGCATGGGTACTCCATTTTAGGTATAATACCAGTACCGAATACATACCAGGTAACATACACGTAAGGTACGCACCGAAGTCGTACCAATATATTTTTTTATTTTAAGTTGGTACATCAACCGGTATACATTTGGTACACATACCCAAAATTTTAAAATATTTTTCAGAAAGTATAATTTGGACTTTTTTTACTAAGTAAAAATTCGGTTACTTATTCTATTTATAAATAAAAAAGTTCATTCACAACAAAGTTCTTCATCTTTCGTTGAGAGAAATTGGAGCACATATGAATTTATTCACTCATTGAAAATGAATAGATTCAATTCAAGGATGGCTGAGGATTTAGTTTTTGTTCATACAAATTTCCGTCTTCTCGAGAAATAAGAAGTTTTATAATGAAGGAGCAACAAAAATGTGGAATATTGATGGAGATGAATGATATATATTTGATGGAGTATGTATTTTTGAAGTTGTTAATCTTTCTGTCGATAAACTAGAACTAGAAGCCATTCTTTTTTATTGATATTGGAGGATAAAATATTAATATTCAACCATGAGTTCATGATTTATTGATATTTTTTAAGTGTGATTTATTTATGTTATTAGGCAAATATTAATTTTTTTAAAAACAAATTATAGTTTAATTTTAATATTTTGTTGTTATTTAAACAATATAGCTCCTTTGTCATAACACCATTAAAAAAAACATTAACACCATTAACATAAACAATTTGTTCCGAAAATAACTAACTCTAAATGTCTGAGACAACACGCAACTATAGAATCATATTCTCTGGTGTCTTTTCTATCATCATGTTCTTAAATCTGCATTAATATCAACCATTTGTTTGTATCAGAGTTTCAACAACAACCGTCAAGCCATTGGAGGAGACACATGAGAGTATCATAGTTTATCTAAACATGTGATTATACAGTTATTTATTTTCCTATTTAAATCCCTACCATAGTACCATGTATGAGTAGTGTGTGGATGATAATTTAATAAACAAAACATAAGTTCACCCCATTTGTTTATTCGTTGTATTGTACTAATGATGTGACTAGTCGGTTCATGTACACATTGGTCCCTATCCATCATGCATACATACAAACATTATGCTATACATTGCATTGCTGCATTCTTTTTGCACAGTGTTGTCCTTTTATTCACATTTTCTTGTGTCCACTTCCCAAACTATATGCTTACGTGTCACACCATTACAAAATCTTGCTATAGTGGAACCTGCTCTATATATACTAAATACATGCATATAAGTTTCTGCAACTAGACAAAATAACCAGCTTTTGCTTCTTTCCTAGAAATAATATATTAATGTATTCTTGTATCTAGCTAGCAATTACACTGTATCAGAGTCTAAGAGAGAGAGAGAGAACAGAAAGCAAAGGAATAGAAATGGAGGAAGTGTTTTCTTTTGGTATGAAACTAGCTGCTTCACTTGCTGTTGTAGGTATTTTCAGCTGGATAGTCTACGTTTATGGCAATTTATGGTATAATTCTCAAAGGGTTAGAAGGAAGCTCCAAATGCAAGGTATTAAAGGGCCTCCACCTTCTTCTTTTCTACATGGGAATCTACCTGATATGCAGAGAATCAAATCACAAGCTAGCTTATCCAAACCAAATTATGATCAGTTTCTAGCTCATGATTATTCTGCAGCACTCTTCCCATTTTTTCAACAGTGGAGGAAACAATACGGTATATATTTATCCTTCTCTTCTTTCCAGTTTCATTGTTTACTCTTAACTCATTAGTAGAGTAGATTATTGATTAATTCATATGTTAGGATAGGCAGCATAGCTGATTTTGGTTTATCTCGGTTGGTAGCTGTATAGTTTTTGTCGCGTTTGTTTGTTTCTTAAAAGTCTAATGTATAGTTTAGTGCTTCCTTAATTTTAAGATGTGACAACACTGTCTTTTTGGACATTCATTCCTAGTTGGTTTTCTAGTGGGATACAAAGTGGAAAAGCATACATTGTTTTTCCACAAAATGATATACATATTTTCTTCCAAAACTTCTTTTTAATTATTAATATATTTTATAATTCAAGTGATACTAACAGTCATTATTAATCAAACTATTTGCAGGTTTAGTGTACACTTACTCCATAGGGATGAAGCAACATCTATACGTAAACGAACCGGATCTCGTGAAGGAAATGAACCAATGTATCACTTTGAGTTTAGGTAAGCCTTCTTACATTACTAACAAACTTTCACCAATGCTTGGTAATGGCATTTTGAGAGCCAATGGTCATAGTTGGGCACAGCAGAGAAAACTTGTTGCAGCTGAGTTTTTCATGGACAAAGTTAAGGTATCTATCTATAAATTCTGCAACCTTATTCAACTTAATTTCTCATTCTTTAGATTATGAATTTCTCTTCGGTTCGATAAAAAATAGAAGATAGTTGATAAGCTAACTAGAAGAGCCTCGTAGTAGATTAATTATACAGCGTAGACAGTTATATATATATTCGAGCTGGATAGCAATAGCTTGAATCAGTTTATATGCCTTTAGCACCACAAGATAAAAGAAGCTATAAAGTCTATCTCTATCATGGTCTATGATCATAAAATGGAAAGGGATGTCCCTACACCACTACCTGTTTCTTTCGACCTCGAGTCATGGCTAAATCTATAGATACAATATGTTTGGAGAATTGAAAGGTAACATGGTAGGGACAGTGAATATGTGGAATTTATGCATTACTTTTTGTGGCAGGGTATGGTGGGGCTTATGATAGAGTCAGCACAGCCATTACTTCTAAAATGGGAACAAATTGTTGAGGAACAAGGTGGTGCCACAGCAGAAGTTAAAGTTGATGCTGATTTGAGAGGCTTTTCGGCTGATGTTATTTCAAGGGTTTGTTTTGGACATTCTTATTCTAAGGGAAAAGAAGTTTTCTTAAAGCTTAGAAGCATCCAAAAGATCATGTCAAACCATGGCTTCCTTTTTGGACAGAGCGGTTTCCTGTAAGTCGATTATATTCGATTTTGATTAAATATGTCGTTAGTTACGTGTCGATATACATAACAATGTGTGTTTAATGAGATAGAAAACTGATTGATAACTCATGTCTGCAGGGAGAAACTGAAATTTCGGACGAAGAAGGAAGATGAGATAAGTAGTTTGGAGAAAGAGATAGAGTCACTGATATGGGAGTTAGTGGAGGAACGGAAGCAAGAATCCTCATCAGAAAAGGATTTGATGCAGTTACTGCTGGAAGCAGCAATGAGTGATCAAAGTTTGGGGAAGGATTTCTCAAAGCAGTTCATTGTGGATAACTGCAAAAACATATACTTTGCTGGTCATGAAACTACTGCTGTTGCAGCTTCTTGGTGTTTGATGCTTCTTGCTTTATACCCCGAATGGCAAACTCGTATAAGAACTGAGGTGGCTCAACATTGCCCCGATGGCATACCAGATGCAGATTCTCTCCCTCTTTTGAAAACGGTATGGACTCTCAGTTTGATTTAGTTAAAAATACACACATGTATACTATGAAACTCTCACACAGACACGGACACCAGACACATATTGGTATCTGGCACCTGACGCGTGTTGATGTTAAAGAGCATGTATGTACTCTCAATTTATGAACCATTGGATTTTACTGGTTACAGGTGACAATGGTGATTCAAGAAGTGCTAAGATTATATCCACCAGCAGCCTTTGTATCCAGAGAAGCATACGAAGATATCCAAATCGGAAACCTAAATGTTCCAAAAGGTGTTTGTTTATGGACACTGATACCAACTTTGCACAGAGATCCTGAAATTTGGGGACCAGATTCAAATGAGTTTAAACCAGAAAGGTTCAGTGAAGGTGTTTCTAAGGCTATCAAGTTTCCACAAGCTTATGTGCCATTTGGAATAGGCACTAGATTGTGTGTGGGGAAGAACTTCGCAATGGTTGAACTAAAGGTTGTGCTAGCTCTTATTGTCTCAAAGTTCAGCTTCTCTTTGTCTCCTAGTTATAAGCATTCTCCTGCATACAATATGATTGTTGAGCCAGGACATGGTGTGTATATTCTCATTCAGAAGAACTGATGAAATAGATTCATCAACTTTAACATGCTAGTGTTTGGTTTCTTTTGACTTATGTTTGTGTACATGTATATGTTTAATGTTTTTTCTGTTATAAAAAGAGTTTCTCCCTTCACTATGATTATTTTCTTTCTATTTATTCATGTATATGTACAAATATGACATGACTCTTGTGTTTTTCCAACTGCTATAACATGACATATTTTAAGCTGATGATGGAAGACACTTATAAAATTTAGTACTTGCATGAGCCAATCAGGCAGAAGGATAAACTTGAGGGGAAGCCTGACAAAGTCTAGTAGATGGAGAATCGAAAAACAATAGTTATGATTTGAAAATACAGTGATCAAAGTTTGCTATAGCATGTATCAACTTATATCAACATACATGAGTTGCAGACAAAGATTGAATCATTGATTTAAAAGAAGACAACCAAAAGTAAATCTCTCCTTGTCAGACGTCAAGTGAAATTGGAGTATTCAGACGATCAAAACATGATTGAACATCTAAATATCTTCAAATATATTGTAAATCAATTGACAAAAAATGAAATAAAGATATATGACAAGTTACAAACACTTGTACTCCTCGGTTCATTGCATGGTAGTTGGGACACTTAAGTTGTAATAGTATGTAAAACTTTTCTAGAAGGAAAGCTTAGCATGGATTGTGCTATTGACTTCTTGTTAAATCAAGAGGAAAGATGAAAGGAAAAAGAATGAACAATCAATTTGAATCTAATGTACTTGAAAATAGAGGAAGGAGTACGAATTGATAAAACTATGGTTGTGAAAACCTTCAAGGGAGTTCTCTGTCTCGCACTATATACTATTTGTTGTGAATTAAATACCTTAGAAACAAAATATAATAGTTTTTTTTGTGATTAGTTAGGAAACTCACAATAGTTAGGGTTAAGGGTTACCAAAGATAACAACAATTATTGGTTATAAACTGATATTCTTTCCTTTCTCTTTAAACAAGATTACAAGTATACAAGAATAACTAATAACCTCTCTCACTTTTGAATTAGGGTTTTATCTTCCTATTTTTCCTTATACAAAATATGAGAGACTAGTATGCTATTTATAACAAAACTAACATACTAACCTAATAGGCTTTTTAACAATTACACATTACAAGCTAACTTAGGGTACAAACTAACTTAAACAATTGGATCCATAACACAAGGCCCAATTAAACAATAACGCGTGAGCAGACTTCGATGACATGCTATTTATACTAGAGTTTGTTCCAATATTCCACAAATCTCCACCTTGGAACACATCATATACCAACAAGAAACAAACTAGCTTTCTTCATGCGGCTTTATCAACTGCATACGGTGGAAAAAATTGCAACTGAGCAACGTCTTGGTGATCATATCAGCAACATTATGATATGTCGAAACCTTCAGCACTTGGACTTCTCCACGCTCGATTACCCCTCTGACAAAATGCAACCTCACATCAATGTGCTTGGTTCGCTCATGATAGACAGAGTTATTTGACAAGTGTATAGCACTTTGACTATCACATTTAACTATGATACTTCGACCCTGATGTTTCAGCTCTTTTGCAAAACCTTCAAGCTACAATGTTTCCCTTACAACTTTAGTTAGGGCATTATATTCTGCTTCAGTGGTTGATAAGGCAACAACCTTTTGAAGTGTTGCTTTCCAACTAATTAATGTGCCAAACATAGTGAAAACACATCCAGAAATAAATTTTATGGAATCCATACAACCTGCATAATCAGAGTCGACATATCCTTCGATTGATGCTTTACTATCTTCACCCAAGGCTCCACCATAAATTAGAACTCTGCTCAGAGACCCATTTATGTACCTTAGAATTCACTTCAATGCTTGCCAGTGAGCCTTTCCAGGATTCAACATGAACCTGCTTACAAGACTTACTGCATATACTATGTCGGGTCTAGTACAAACCATAACATACATCAAAGAACCTATTATATTAGCATATGGAATGTTATTCATATAAGTTCTTTAAACATCAGTACTGGGACACTGATCTATACTCAGCTTGAATTGAGGGTTTGTTGGAGTCACAACAGACTTTGAATTCGACATACCAAACTTATCAAGAATCTTCTTCAAGTATGCCTCTTGAGATAAGCATAATCTTGATTGCTTTCTATCTCTCCGGATGTCAATCCCAATAATCCTGGACGCAACTCCCATATCCTTCATATCGAACTCCTTATTGAGTTCATCCTTCACCATCATTACATCTTCGACATTGTTGCTTGCTATTAGAATATCATCCATATAAAGCAACAAAATAACAAATGAATCAGCCGGTCGAAATCTGGAGTAAACACAGTGGTCAGAATGACTTCTAATGAAACTTATGCGTGTCATGAACTTGTGGAATATTCTATTCCACTGCCGAGGAGATTGTTTCAGTCCATATAAAAATCTCTTAAGTTTGCACACATACTCTTCTTTCCCCTCTTCGACATACCCTTCAGGTTGCCTCATCAGGATTGTTTCATCAAGATCACCATACAAGAACGCAGTCTTCACATCTATTTGTTCCAGTTCAAGGTCGAACTGTACCACCATGGCAAGCAACATTCGAATGAAACTGTGCTTCACAACAGGAGAGAACACATCATTGAATTCGACACCCTCTTTCTGAGTGAACCCCCTTTTCAACCAACCTTGTCTTGTATCTCTTCGATGTCACTCATTCGATTCCTTCCTTAACTTTGAAAATCCATTTACAACTGACTAACCTGGCTCCAGCGGGTTTCTTGATCAGTTCCCAAGTATTGTTATCATGAAGCGATTTCATCTCATCATCCATGGCCTTCAACCATTCAGTCTTATTTCGACTCCTCATAACTTCCTTATAGTCTTTAGGTTTTTCGTCTAAAACTTCACTTGCAGAGATTAAGGCATAAGCTATAAGATCTGCATACCTAAGTCTCTGAAGTGGCTTGATGACTCTTCTCGACCTGTCTCTTGCCAGCATGTAGTCATTATCATTCTCCTCATCTTCGACAACAGTTTCTGCTTCTTATTCGACTTTATTTGGGTCATGCAATTCAACATCACTATGCTCCACCTCAATAGGAATTTCTCCTTGTTCCAGATCTTCGACAACATCATCACTTTTCTTGAAAGTCATCTCATCTTCATTGAAAACTACATCTCAACTGGCGATACATCTCCTGTGACCTGGCTCTAGGCACCATAGCCTATAAGCTTTGACTCCTTCAGGATATCCCATGAACATGCATTTTAGAGCTCTAGGTTTGACCTTGTCTTGCCTAATGTGAGCATAGGCTACACATCCAAATACTCTCAGTTTGTCGAGATCTGGTGGATGTCCCGACCAAACTTCTTCAGGTGTCTTCATATCTAACATAGTCGAAGGACATCTGTTTATCAGATATGTTGCTGTCGAAACAGCCTCAGCATAAAACACCTTCTTCAATCCAACACTAACCAACATGCATCTAACCCTTTCGATGATTGTTTGATTGAATCTCTCAGCTAGACCATTTTGCTGAGGAGTACCTACGACAGTCTTATGCCTTGCAATCCCAGACTCGACACAATAACTATCGAAAGCTTCATTGCAGAATTCAAGGCCATTATCAGTTCTCAACCTTTTGACCTTTCTGCCAGTTTGAGTTTCAATCAAAACCTTCCAACTCTTGAAATTCTCAAAAGTTTCATCCTTCGTCTTCTGAATGAATACCATAACTTTTTGGAATAATCATCAACTATGGATAGAAAATATCTTGCACCTGAATGTGAAAAAGTCCTTGCAGGCCCCTAAAGATCAACATGGATGTAATCAAGGGATCCATGTGTTCTTTGTTTACCTTTGTTAAACTTCACCCTACAAAATTTACCAAATACACAAGGTTCACAAAACTCCAACTTCTTGACTTTGTCACCATCTAGCAGGTTCTGTTTCCCCAGTTCGACCAGGCCTCTATCGTTGTCATGTCCCAATCTCATGTGCCATAATTTTGTCTTCGACAACAGTTTCGTGGATGTAACAATTGTCGAACCATTTATAACTTCAGTCTCAAGGGTATACAAGCCTTGTTTCTTCACGCCTCTCAAGACTTCCTTCGACCCATTCATGACTCTTAGGATACTTTTCTCTCATTGAAAGACATATCCCTTCTTGTCGAATTCACCAAGAGAAATCAAATTTCTCTTCAAGTCAGGTACATACCTAACTTCAGTCAATAATCTTATTGACTCATCATGGAGCTTGAATCTCAGAGACCCAATACCTGTAATTTTGAAAGCTTTGTTGTCTCCTAGCAACACCGATCCACCAGCTTAATAACATAGCTCCTCGAACAAATCTTTGTTTGGAGTCATGTGCCAAGTGAAACATGAATCCATAATCCACTCTTTTATTGAGTTGTCACTCGAAACCACAAGAACATCAGATGAGTCGAAATCATCTTGAACAATGGCAGCATTGCCATTATCATTACCTCTATGATCTTTCAGGAATTTAGGACACACCTTTCGAATTTGACCCTCCTTCTTACAATGATAGCATCAAACACCAGATGCTTCACCACTATAAGACTTCTGCTGACTTTTGCCCTTTTTCTTGTCGAACTTACCATCCTTTCGCAAGAATTTCTCCTTAACGACCAAACTTTCACCAACCGACGAAGGTTTATGCTCCTTTCGTTCATTCAAGTCCTTAGAGTATAAGTTAGATTGAACATCTTCAAAGGTCAGGGACTCTCTTCCATATAACAAGGTTTCTTTGAAGTGAGCATGTGTTATAGGAAAAACGCATAACAGCAACAACGCTTGATCTTCATCATCGATCTTCACATCAATATTTTCAAGATCAATAATCAACTTGTTGAACATATCCAACTGCTCAGCCAACACTTTGTCTTCACTCATCTTGAATGAATAAAAGGCTTGTTTCAGGTAGAGTCGATTCACCAACGATTTGGTCATGTACAAACCTTCAAGTTTCAACCATAACCCTGAAACTGTCGTCTCCTTTGATACCTGTCGAAGAACCTTATCACCAAGGCTCAACAATATTGCGTTGTGTGCTTTATCAACTGTGACCTTATTTTCAGTTGCCGTCAACGCAACGTTCATGGTCGTCTCTCCCTTCAACGCTTCCAAACAACCCTGCTGAACAAGTAGGGCTTTCATCTTCAAGCGCCACATACCGAAATCATTCATTCCAGTGAACTTTTCTATCTCATACTTTGTTGAAGGCATCTTCTCCACGCTCGCCGCACCAATTTGTTGTGAATTAGATACCTTAGAAACAAAGTATAATAGATTTCTTTGTGATTAGTTAGGAAACCCACAAGGGTTTGGGTTAAGGGTTACCAAAGATAACAACAAGGATTTGTTATAAACTGCTATTCTTTCCTTTCTCTTTAAACAAGATTATAAGTATACAAGAATAACAAATAACCTCTCTCACTTTTGAATTATGGTTTTATCTTCCTATTTTCCCTTATACAAAATATGAGAGACTAGTATGTTATTTATAACAAAACTAACATACTAACCTAATGAGCTTTTTAACAATTACCCATTACAAGCTAACTTAGGGTACAAGCTAACTTAAACAATTAGATCCATAACACAATGCCCAATTAAACAATAACATGTGAGCAGATTTCGACGACATGCTATTTGTACTAGGGTTTGTTCCAATATTCCACACTATTGTTACTATTATGGAAAACTTCATCAAAAGAAAATATGAGTGTGACTCTTGAAGAGACCATTCATCCTATGCAGATTGACTTAACAAATGTGAAGAAGGAAAATGTAACCACCGGGAAAGTGGTCTTAGATGACGAAAATGCCTTTCTTCTCCTCAGAAAATTAAAATATCTAAATGTTTCATCTAATGGTTGCATTTGGATAGTTGACTGATGAGCATCCTTCCATATTACACAATATTTTTCTCGTCATACATAAAAATATATTTTGATATTGTACTCGCTAAAAGTATAAATGCATGACATCTCCTAATGATTAAGGGTCGTTAGAGGCTTTAGGGTTATTATAGTATTGAGAGTTAGCTCAAGTGGGGTGAGAAGATCTTGTATGTATGTATTTCTCTGTTGTCGTTTGTCTATAAGTGAAATTTAATAAACAAATACAAGTTTATATTAATACTTAAGGGATCAAACTCGAAAATCTCCTTAACATATTTGTGTGCAGTTAGTGTTTGTGAAAATCAATATGGCAGTCGATGTTAACATAAAATTATGGAAAATGTTTGAAAACGATTGTGATTGCTTGAAAACAAGGAAAGTAATTAAATGACGGGATGATTGTGAATGAAATGCAAATTCAAGGTAAAGTAAAGAAACGTTGACGTCAAAAGATAAAATGTAAGGAAAGAAAATGCTTGAAACTAAAAGAGATTTGAAATTAAAGTGCAGAAAATGTAAAGTGGCATGAAAGGTAAAGGAAGTCGAAAATCTTTAGTGCATAAAATAAATACTTTTAAGATAAAATTATGAAAAATGTATTAAATTGGTGGAATGCATACGTACATTTTCCTTACTCGTTTCTCACAGCGCATGTACTTTGAGTATTACGGAAATGTGTACAATTTGCAGACCCCTTACAAAATGAATTAAAGTGTTTATATATACTACTCTAAGATAACAGTCTAATTATGATAAACTACTCTTATGGTGACACATCTTTAGATCATGTAGCAGTTTTCCTCGTCATGTCCTACGTTTTCTAAGTAACCATCGACGCTGGTGTAGTTCCCGCCACTGTGTTTCCATTTGAATTTCTCAACTGCTTTGTTGGGCGCCAAGAAATAACTACCTCTTTTCGAAGTCTTCAATGTCGACCATGTTAAAGTAACATGTTCCTTCGTATTTTCAATTGTAATTATGTACTCCACATGTAGCACCCAAGTCAAAATTGTTTTCATTATTGTGATGTACTTCACACGTGATGATTGAGTTAACATTACTTCCATTGAAATGATGGACTCCAACCTTAGCCAACATATCATAATATTCAATTTCACTATGTAGCCAACATAACATAGTACTCAATTTCACTAAGTTCCCACGCTTTTCACTGTGTCCTTCGACCACGCCACTTTCGACCAGTATCACCTTACGTGACTTCTGTCATTGAGTCATACTAATCATGTTGACTCACCCTATTTTGATCTTCCATGTGGCACATTTATGGATAACCTTGTGAATACTTGACATTTACCATCAAATTGAAAAATCCATTGTAACAATAAGTATCACAATACTGATATACTTATAGTCTTAGGGGTCTAACACTAACTCTTCCTATAATGTATAAACCACTCCAGGAATGGGTGGTTGATTCCTTCAAATTTAGGAAGTGTAGTTAAATTTCACAACTTACAATCTAATGTCTATTGACAAAATACATGCTTTACCCACGATCATGCATTATGGATGGAGATACCTGAGGTCTAGGGCGACGTATCTGAAAAGGGGCGACATATCTGAAAATAGGACACTCGAACCAATAAAAGGCCGACTAGATGGGCTAAACACGTACCTTTCGTTCGACCCCAAGGTCCCTTCCAATTATACCATTTCACATTCCCTTAAGCATGAAGGCTCATAGAGGGCGAAATGTTTTAATGCATGACACATCTTCGGGCTTTCCTTTAGAATGCCCATTAGGAGCACTTACACTTTTAATATTATAGGATAAGACTTATGAAGGATGAGACCCAAATGTCTTTGATGGTAACATTCATGTTTTTTTGTTCTTATCAAGAGTTAGTGGGAAAGAGTGACAAACACATCAATATGCATGACTTTGCATCCTTGTATTCTAATGAGGAAATGGTAACAACCTTTCAACAGTAGATTGAGTTTTCCAGCAAGGAACACGAAGAAGATGTGATCTTAGAACCTTGTTCTGAAAGGGAGAGAACAATCAATATAGAATTCAAAAGTTAAATGCTTGCTTTTATTTTCTTAAATAAAATAATGTTGTTTTGATAATTTGAAAATAAAAATATAAGTAGACTCTACTCCAAATTGATTTGGAACAATTTTTTTTCATTTGAATTAACTTTATTAAACATCGTATAGTTATTTTGATATTCAATTTATGATACAGTTATATTTTATTTATATTTTATTTACATTTATAGTTTGTATTATTTTGTTGTGTGTGATGATTATATTTAGAATTTGAATTTAAATAATCATCTTTGTGAAATTATTATATTTTGAAATTTTGAAATTTTATAAATGTGTATTTCTTTTAGATATGGAGTCATCCAGTTCAATCAAGTTTACTAATTATATAGTTTTATTATAGAGACTAATTTATTCAAGTGAATTATCCGATTTAATTTGATATAATATTTCAATTCTATTTTTAAAACATGTTTATATTTCCTTTATATTATTTTTTAAATTGTAAAGTTGTTATTTCAATTTTTAGATAATGTTAAATGAAGAGTGGAGCAAGGAATTGGAAGTAGCACCTCACTTTCAGTTATATACTCACAAGCATATAGTCCTTCCATCTAACACAAAAATGGTGGCAATGGGAGTTGCAGCAGCATATACTCACAAGCACGTGATAGGCTCAAAATCAATGGAACTGAAATGGGTAAAAACAAGAATCACCAAAACCTCACACCTTAACAACAACAAAGAAAAGAATCTCTTAACCCCCCTTCTCCCAGTTTACATTTCCACTAACCCACGCCACGTTGATCCTCAACATCTCCAAAACCTCTGCTCCACTTGCAACCACTCTTTTCAGAGACTTTCTGATACCCCTGAACCTGTTGATATCAACAAACTCCGCATTGCTCTTTCTCACAGTGATGTTCTTGTCTCTGTTTTCTGCAAACCTAACATCGTTGATGAGTTGGGAAAATCTTCATCTTCCATAGTGGATTTCTTGACGCCGGTTTCTCCTTCCCACGATTTGTTGGTTGGATTTGGTCGTGCTGTTTCTGATTGTGGTCTCACTGCTTCTATTTACGATCTCATGGTAACACTTGCATATACTGAATAAAAAAAGAAACTTTTTGTCTTTTCTTGATAGCCCATGAGCTGAATTTGATAACTTGGTTCTTGGGTATGGTTATTTTGGTTCTTTTCTTTCTGGGTTTTCTTGGTTTTGGGATTACTGAATTTTGGGTTTTACCATAGTTAACGTGCATTATTCAACGTGCTTCAGTGTCTCGCAGGTTATTCCATCCCTGAGGAGAATGGGAATTGGAAAAATGATTGTTAAAAAAATTGTGAGGTATGTAAACACTAATTGCCTCTCTTTTTTGATGATTCAATGCTAATCTGCATGATTCCTGAACTATAACAGAGAGAAACATAACCTTTTGTTGATGAGATTCTAATCTCATTCATTAAGTTTTCTTCATATTGTTTTTGTTGGTGGAGTTTTGGTTTGATGTTTGCAAGCGTGTCTTCACTCGCATGAATCTCTACCGATGAAACACTGACACGGACACCAGACTCAACACTAACACATAGAGACACTACAAATAATTTGAGAAAATTAAATAATTGCCAGCAACTGCATGTATGCATGTATAGGTGTCAGACACACTTTCAATCGGAAGCACTAAATAGGTCTCTACGTTGTTGCGTTGTTGTGTGTTTGAATCTAAATATGCACTAAATGCTGTCAATTGAAAATATCAGTTATGGTTTTAATTTGAAGTATAAGTGGACGACTTTTCGTGTATCGTCTCTGATCTCGTGAACATAAACCTTGTAGGAGTTGAATATTGAAGTGTTTTCTGTATAAGGCTTCTTCCGATTTTTGGTTAAAGATCAATACATAAAATTCCAAATATCTTAATATGATCTATTTTGCAGAATGCTTACAAATAGAGACATCTATGACATAGCAGCCCTTTGCTCAGAGGATGAGAGGTTGCTCATTATACTTCCAGAGTGCATAGTTTTATCCGTTTTTGAACAGCAATTGATGTTATCAACTTTTTCTCAGGTTGTTTTTTAAGGCTTGTGGATTTGGTAGTGACGTTTTGGACTCTACTACCATGATGTACACGAGAGCTGCTTCATCAACAAACCAGGAAGGCGAGCAAACTGTCACGCGTGCTGGCCAAAAGCTGTTGTTGATTCCACCTCTAATCGAGAGACACTACAAATCATCAAGGACAATAATATAGAGTTGTGTTTCGCTGTATCAGCTAGAAAAAAGAAGATTGCTGTCGTGTCATTCTTGGCTGGTGTATATTCAACCGAACAAGGAAAATGTGTAGTTACAAGATTTTTTTTTTGTCATGCTTTCACTGTAATTATGTAAATGTGAGAAATATTGATGCTTCTGGAAGAACAAATGTTTGTACAAAGCATATCCTAAATAGATTTCAGTGTCATCCCACAAGTATTCTAGATGTTTTTTGTCATTAAACTAATATATTTTATTTGATGTAAAATAATGTTAAATTGGTCTTTTATATAAGACATCATCACATAAACTCCAAAAACACCTAAACATTGTCAGATTCCTGTCTTCCTATGATAAACTCAACAGGGAAAGAAAAGATTGATAATTTGGCCGAAGGGTGACCCTTGAGCAGTGATTAAGTATAAGGATTTTCTGAATCAAAGAAAAGAAGACTTTAAAATGAAGCAAAGCATGTTCAATTAGTCTCTTTTTCTCTGTAACCCATGTTCAAAGAAGCTTAAAGGATACAAGATCCTTTCAACTCTTGTTACATGTTCAATTAGTCTTTTTTTTCTTTTCTTTCTGCATCTTATATGGGGGGGATTATATGGGTCGAGTTCTGTTTGAAATCTGCTCATGGTCTGCAGCATTCAACTTCACTTTGGAAGCGTCAATGGTATGCCGTTGGATGGATTGATCATAACAGCAAATATTGCACCAAAGTTGTTGATTCTGGAAATGCAAATCCTGTTTGGAAAACCAATTTTGCCGTTCCTGTTGATGAGTCAATGCCAAACATCCAAGACTTGGCACTAAACGTGGAAGTTTACTGTATAGACCCCATATTCAAGGAAAAGCTTCATGGCTCAGCAACGATTGGTCTGAAGAAGTTTCTTTTCAAGCAAGTGAAGAATAATGAGGCGTCAATGCCAAAGCAAGAGGGGGTTCGGAGCTACCAATTACGAAAGAAGAAATCCAACAAACCAAGAGGTTTTATTGATATTCTGATTCATATTTCGGAAGGTAAGAGAGAACTAAATTCTCATCCAGGTATGTGATTATTTCATAACCCGCCAAAAACAAATCTGCCTTTCTGCTTCACCTTTGCTACTCTTCTGCAGTTAGCATCTCATTTTCCCCCTTCTTTTAGCGATTATCAGTCATTTCAGTCAATTGTCATATATTTTATTTAAGTATACCTCTAGCTCTTTGTAAAATTCTTATCATAATCTGAATCTGTAAGTTGTTTCACAGTAGGTAGCAAGGAGAGAACAGTGCTCTTAGATTATGGCAACAATACCCAGTGGAATGCAGAGAAAGGATTAAGGCAAGCTTACCCGCAGAAGCAGCCTCAGGATTCAATCCATCAGCCAGAAAATTATCAACACACAAACCTGCCAGACTCCTATTCAGTGCCGTTCGCCACTACAAACAATTCTGATCAATATGAGGGTGAACCAAGTTACCATAGAGCAGCTGGACCAGCTAGACCAACCTACCATACAACAGCTGGGCCAAACTACCATACATCAACAGGTGGACCAAGCGATCAACCACATAGAACTAGAACTCCTCCACCATCCCCACCCTATAACATTGGTTATATTCCCACTTTTCTCTCAAGAAATGACGACTTGCCTCCAAGCTTCACAGACATACCACAATCCATGGAAGAACCTGGTCAAACGGTGTCTCCAGGTGTTGTAATGGAAATAAGTGCCGAAGCATTAGCAGCTGGTGCTGCAATTTTTGGCGATGACTTCTTGTCGGGATTTGATGTCCTGCAGTCCTAGGAGATGCTATTGTAAACATAATAACTGACCCTCCTTTCTGAATCAAGCATTAAAATCAGCTCAAATGGTTACATATGGCTGCACACAGCCAATCAGCAGAGCAAACCAGTTATGGCTATTGTGTATAGTTCCGCATTCTTAAAATTAGAATTATGTCAAAGAAATTACAGAGAGATTATTGGTCCGAAACACTAAGATGTTTTATCGCTTATATAAATCAAATCTGCAATATTGTGTTCCAAAGTTGTTATCTTCAGTAGCTACTAGTTTTGGCACTAAAAGAAAGGTAGCTTAATATCAAAATCATGTATCAGGATCATCTACTGCAGTCATTTAAAAATTGAATGAGATCAAGCCCTTAAACATACTTTAATGTATATAATATAAAAACTGCAACTCTGTAAATTGAAAGACCAGATATTCAACTTCACTCCCCGCAGTTATTCATTTCCAGAAATTAAATACATAATTACACACTTAAATACATAATTTAGAGACATCTATGATATAGGCACACAGCCGATGCTATAAATGAAGATACAGATCATTCATGAAGGTTAGCATAAAGAAGATAGCTTCAAGGACTTTAGCAGGCTAGCACTATAATGTAATGTAATCTAATAGACATTTTTTTAATTGTTTAAAGGCATTTTTCCACTTCCAAGCTTTTCTTTAGCTGGTCTCGTCATTCTTGATGAATTCAATGAGTATGTATCAATCGCATTAGTGTCTTTTTGTATTATAAGGATTTTCTGTAAAGTAAAACGGGAAGCCTGAGTAGTACAACATTCACATTGCAGGTTGTAGATATTGTTCGTTTGACTCGCCTGCTAATTTCCTTAGAAAGTTTTCAACAATTGAAATGAACTCCTCCACTTTTTCTTCGTGAGGCAAATGGCCACATTGTTTAATTACTTCAAACGATGCTCCTGGTATGACTCTTGAAAGTCTCTCGGCATTCCATGAAGGAACTATTCGGTCACTATCACCAGTTACAATCAGAACTGCACAATCAAACAATGTCACCAATTATGATCAAAGTTTAACTAGGGGCAAAGAAGCAACTAAGATCTTAACACAACAAAAAAGATATTTCATTAAGGGTCAGTGTCATCACCAGGACAAGATATTTCATTAAGTCTTTTAGAAAGTGCTGGCTTTGTGTTAGATTCCTCATCAAGAAGTGTTGCCGCAGTGAATTCCACCAGTGCTCTATCCCAATCCTTAACCCTCAATGGCTGCATTCAATGCTAACACCCAGGTGAGCACAAACAAACGAAAGTAAAAAAGAGAATATTGTTGCAGAATAGTAAAATAACAATTGTTGTGAGATTACCTTTGTATAACCACTAAGGACATGCTCAGAGACCTGTTTTGGATCGTACCATGAATTTCTAACTGCAGCAGTACCAAACTTATCAATTGCCATTCTTACCTAAAATTCATATGAAAAAAGGTCATGAGTTCTGTGGTCATGAGTCATGACAAATTATAGACGGCGTCAGCTTAAGGAGTGCTTTCAAACTAAAGATAGAAACTAAATGCATAGAATAATATTCAACAAGAAATAGTATAATAAGATCTTTCCATCTTTCCTTAC
The DNA here is from genome assembly GCA_963966055.1 of Lathyrus aphaca. NCBI lineage: Eukaryota > Viridiplantae > Streptophyta > Magnoliopsida > Fabales > Fabaceae > Lathyrus > Lathyrus aphaca. The sequence continues at coordinate 114,463,930 of OZ014524.1, read as the reverse complement.
ATAGCTGACCATATGAACTTGAAAAAAAGGAATTATATAAGAAACATTGATTCAATGAAAAGGTTCTCATAATGTAATTGTAATTGAGCCAATAATTCCATGTTTCTCTTGAATTATTAAATTTTCCAATAATGATTGGACTATCAAAGTTGATGTAATCTGAACAAAGATTACCAGCATTATTGCAGGGGAAGAAAGCAGGATAGCTGATAACAGTTTCCTATACAAAGAGTTGAGTATATCTATCATCGGCTTCATCATCTTTGTTATTGTCATTGCAACGTTCTTGATAATCTTGGATAACGACATGTAAAGTTCAACAATTGGATTTTTTCTGATAGAACCGTTGTCTTCTCTCATTTCATTATCTTGTCTTGGTTGATTCTCTTTAACAACTTTGGGTGTAGTAAGTGGGGCGAAAATCGCGGGAGCAATTAAAATTATAGCAGCAACACGTTCAGGAGCTTCGAAATATGTTTTAACTGCTACACTTGAACCAGCTGAGTGCCTAAAAAATCATTTTTGAAGCTTCTAAGAAAAGAGACTAAAATCGCAAAACAATATCCATATGAAAAACAAAGGCCACAAGCAAAAACAAGAGATAGAATATTCACATACCCAACTAAAATTGCTTTCTCGGCTTTTAATAAATCAAAGAAGTGCAATGTAGCCAGCACTGAAAATGCCATGGAGTATACATTTAAAGGTTTAGTATCACCTGTTCCAGAAGATAAGTTACCCCTAGATGTTAATCCAAACGCCGGCCTATCAAAAGCTAGAACCTTCGAACATGTAGCCTCAGCCAGAGGCTTCATAACTTTTTTCCAAGAGAAAACCGAGGCTCCGAATCCATGTAACAGAATCATAGGCAAACACAGCTTGTTGGTTTGTTCCTGGGAATTGGATTCAGAATCATATTCATATATCTTGTGGTGTATATGCACTCCTCTAAACTCACAAAAACAACTGTCAGGATCAGCCAAAAGCTTTGGATCCACTAATTCATCCTGGTCAATTCCAGCTATCTCTTTCCTTTTCTTCTTTGATCCCACATCCAATAACTGCTCTGAAGAAATGAAATTCAACATGAACAAAAAGCGCTTATCATAAACGTGCTTATGTATAAGTTATTTCTATAACAAATGAAATGGAGAAGAATGAGGACCTGAACCAGAGACGGAAGAAGCGGAAGCAATGAACGTGTTGCTGTTGTTGTTGTGAGGAGTAGCGTAATAATTTGGAAGCCATGAAGAAGCGAAAAGCTTTAAACGAGAAGAACGGTTATTGTATGAATGTGTAGAAGTAGGTGTATGAGTAGGAGTAGGAGGTGTGATACTACAATTCACCGCAATTCTCTTCATAATCTCAAAATCGCTTTTCAGCTTCTCTTCTCGGCTGAAGCTTAATGGTCCGTTAACGCATTCAGACAGTGCTTTCTTCTGTCCAAACGGATAAACTGATTTTAGTTATTTATAGAAATTTTAAATCCGTAAAAGCTAATGCTAACATGTGCATAAGGGTACAGGTTAATGGTTTTTTTTTTTAATGGGAAAAAATATTTTTACTTTTAGGAATATTTTTATTTTATTTTAACGGAATAAAAAATATTTTTTGTTTTCAAAACAAATTTTAGGAATTTTTTTATTTTTTTTATTTTTTATTTTTCGTATATATATATATATATATATATATATATATATATATATATATATATATATATATATATATATATATATATATATATATATATATATATATATATATATATATATATATATATTTAATTGCCTTTAATACATCACAGAACAAAATATGGTAAAATGACTTCTATCTACAAAGCAACACAATCAAATAAAAAAGGGAACCCAATAAAAAATGGTAGAAGGACCACGTTAGCTATTGCTGTAATCACTCACTTGTTCTCCTTCTTATTTTTATGAGAAACTAATTTATATAGTTAAATTAATTTATAAAAAGAAATTGATTTTGATCCAGTTTTAAATTAAATTAGAATTGTTTAAATCAAATAGTTCAGTTTATAGTGGTTTTTTTTATTATTTATGTGGGATGCAATTCAATTTGGTAATATAATTTGGTTAATCATACTTTTACACATCCCTACTTAAAATTAACTGAGCTATTTATTTCATCTTTGGTTAATTTTTTTGCTCTTATACGTTACTCCCTTCCTTCTCTTTTATACAAATAATTTGACTTTTTATATTCATTGAATAAAAGATATATTTAGATTATAAATAGACAGTATTTACTTACGCAGATTTACGTTAATTATGAGTGTTAAATATTCAAATAGGAAGTGTATTTATAGTTGAATTCACATTTTGCAAGAAAAAAATAAAAGATGAACACTTTGATGCTCTTAAATTTTACTAGATATCGATACCTTCATCCAACACAATAATAATATTCAATGATGTTATATTATGTATAAAAAAATTTACCAAAATAAAAATGTAGAAACTTAATCAAATGAAAAAATCATGTTAACATACGACTTTATGTTTAAATCTTACATATTTCCTTGTTTTGTCGATCAATGACCCTTATGGAGGTCTTGTGATAAATAACTTGAAGAGTCTAGAGGGTTTCGATCAATGCCTCATGTGGAGATCTTAGGTTAAACGACTCTGAGAGTCCAGTAAGTTACAATCAATGCCCTTTGTGAAAGTCTTGTGTTAAACGACTCGTAGAATCCAGTGGGTTCCAATCAATGCCCTTTATAGTGGTCTTTAGTAAAATGTCTTGGAGAGCCCAGTTGGTTCCATCCAATGCCCCGTGTGAAAGTCTTGGATTAAACGACTGAGAGAGCTTTATACATCCAGGTCTACGCTTCGGTGACACTTGAAAAAATGTGATTTTACTAAAACGCCAAAGGTACCTCATTAAAAACTCGTACCTTTGCGAGGGAAAATAGTTTTTCCTCAATTCATACTCACAAATCCACAATTTCACCAATTCATCAAATTCACATAATGCACATAATATCATATTGCAAACATAGACACAATATGACTCAATGCAAGACTCAAATACAACACTCATGCATGTGGTATCAATCACTGTTATTATTTTTCGGTTTTTACATTGAATCAGGTATGTCCTCTAGACCTATAACACACAAAAATTTGTCCTATAAGCTTCAGACCCCTCTCTAGGGTTGGGACAAGTCACTAGTTCCCACATAACTAACGAGCATTGCCTCTTGACAATAATGGTGCATGTGCAAGTTCAAAAACCATATGCAATTAAGATCATCCCTCAATCTTAACATTCATGCATATCTTCAATAATTCATCATAATTGAATTACCACACAATTACACATACTTGCACATATTTATAAATCATCCATACACAATTCACTTTCAAATGGTATACAATACATTTTACAATACAATCACAATTGTATTATCTTCACAACAAGCAATGACTATCATGTATTTCATGTTTTCACACATCAATATATAATTATACAAGCGTGCACACACACACACACACACACACAAGTATTCGATAAATTATCCATAAATAATTTCACAACCTCCAGCAAACAGTGCAACAATTCATTAATAGAACATATGCACAATTGGCTTCCCAAATATATTAGACATATAAATATTGGGCAACCAATTTTCTTATCCATACTATGTTATAGTTCTATTCATTAGCTTTCTGACGCTTTGAACGACGGTCAAAACGAACTTACAGATCAAAAGTTATGGCCAAAATCGTCAAAACGAAAATCTTACAAACACACAACATAGGTCGACCTCTACGAGGGAACATGTCGATGCATGCAAGGCCGTGATGCACCCAGAAAAACGCATACAGCGTGCGTCGACCTCTAGCGTCCTATGCATCGACACAAATAGAAAAAATGTTGAATTTTCTGCGTTTTCACTATTGGAGGCATTCCGGACCTTCGATTTCAATTCCGTAAAAAGTCCCAGTTCCAGAATTTGAAAAGCTACCATTATATGACATTTATAACAACCCACAACACATATTTAAGTATATACCATCATACATCATGTAATCATTAATTTCAAAACTATGGAGATTAGGGTTTCTTATCCTAAACATGATACTACCCATCATACCCTATCATACAATCCCATAACCATGTAAAGACCCGCCATTACCTTAGTTTCTTGATGAACTCTTAAGTTTCCTCTTTAGGTTTTCTTCTCCTCTTCCCCCTTTTCCTTTTCTCTATGTTAGCTTATTTTCTTCTTCTCCCTTACTAACTCTGTTTTTCTCTTTATATATAAAACCCTTATAACAACTAATTCTAGTAATTGATGGGCTTACTAATCATACATTCACCTTTACTCTTCACATTCTCATCCAATAGGCCCAATTATCTTATTTTTATATAATTTCCATCAAATAAAATAATCTAAATAAATCAATTACGCACAAAATCATATAATTAATTAATTAATATAATATATATAAAATTACTAAAATTGGGATGTTACAACACTCCCCCACTTAAAAGATTTCCGCCCTAAAAAATTACCTCAAACAAACAGATCAAGATAAGACTCTCATCTAACTCTCGATTTCCCAAGTCACATTTCCAATTTCTGGTCCTCCCCAAGCTACCTTCACCAAGGCAATCTCTTTACCTCGAAGTTACTTCAACTCCCGATCTTCTATTCGCATAGGTGATGTATCCACAATCAGGTTATCTCTCACCTACACATCATCTACGTGGACTACACGAGATATATCCACAATGAATTTCCTCAACTGAGATACATGAAACACAACATGGATATTAGCAAGCGACAATGGAAAAGTAACCTGATAGGCCACCTCTCTTATTCTCTGCAAAATATGGTATAGACCAATAAAACGCGGCGTTAAATTACACGACTTCAATGCCCGACCAACACCATTTATCGGAGTAACTCTAAGAGACACATGATCTCCTTCCTGAAATTCAAGTGCTTTCCTCCTCTTGTCATGATAACTCTTCTGGAGACTCTGAGAATTCTCCATCTTCTCCTGAATCATCTTAATCTTATCAATAGTCTGATGGACCATCTCAGGTCCAACCACAACACTCTCTCCCGACTCATACCAACACAATGGCGTCCTACACCTCCTACCATACAAGTCTTCAAACGTTGACATTCAAATACTCGAATGAAACTGTTGTTGTAAGTAAACTCAATTAAAGGAAATTAGTTATCCCAAATACCTCATTTTTCTAACACATAAGCTCTCAAAAGATCCTCAAGTGATTGAATCTTCCTCTCCGTCTGATCATATGTTTGCGGTTGATAAGCAGAACTTAAACACAACTTTGTACCCAAAGCACTTTACAACATTCCCAAAATCTTGAAGTAAACCTTGGATCTCTATCTCACACAATGCTAGACGGAATACCATGCAAATTGACAATCCTCTCAATGTACAGTTCTGCTAACTTTTCCAATGGGTAATCCATTCTCATTGGAATAAAATGAACATATTTCATCAATAGCCTCATAATTACCAGTGTTCTGGGTAAACTAGAAACAAAACCATCGATATACTATCACATTGCCACTCAGGAATAGATAAAGGTTTCATCAAACCCGACAGTTTCTCATGTTCGATCTTCGACTTCTGACAAGTCAAACAAGAGTACACAAACTCTGCAATTTCTTTCTTCATACTAGGCCACCAAAATAGTTTCCTCAAATCCTGAGACATTAGTAACACCCAGATGAATACTCAATCCACTATGATGCCCTTCCTCAAGAATACTCTTTTTCATCTTAGCTATAACTAGTACATAAACTCTATCACGACATCTCATGATACCATTTTCATCAATCCAAAAATCACCACTGCAACCCTGATTGATCAAAGTTAATCGATTTACCAAACTCAAATCAGATTTCTGACCTTCTCAAATCTCATCCAGAATACCACTAGTAAGCTTCAGCATACCAAGCTTAACTCCATAAGAATTATCTTCACAAACCATACTCATATCTCTAAATTTCTCAATCATTTCTATCTCTCTTACCATCATCATCGACATATGCAAAGATTTCATACTCAATGCATTTGCTACTACGTTTGCTTTACCTGAATGATAATTCAAACCAAAACCGTAATCTTTCAGAAGTTCCAACCATTTTTTCTGTCTCGAATTCAAATCTTTTTTATTAAATAGATATTTCAAACTCTTATGATCTCTAAACACTTCAAATCTTGATCCAAACAAATAATGCCTCCAAAGCTTCAATACAAACACAATAACAACCAACTCTAAATCATGCTTCAGATAATTTCTCTCATGCACTTTAAGTTGCCTTGAAGCATAAGCTACAACTTGTTGATATTTCATCAACACCCCTCCCAATCCCATCAATGAAGCATCACAATATACCACAAACGGTTTTGTCGGATCAGGCAAAATCAAAATAGGAGTTGTCATCAACCTTCTCTTAAGAACTTGAAAACTTTCTTCACATTTTTCATCCCAAACAAAAGACTGACTCTTCCCAGTCAAATGCGTCAACAACAAAGCTAACTTGGCAAATCCTTCAATGGATTTCTGATAATAACCTGCCAAACCAATAAAACTTCTAATCTCAAAAATTGATTTTGGAGCTTCCCACTCTAAAACAACTTCAACCTTCGACGGATCAACTGCAATACCTCTACTAGAAATCACATGGCCAAGAAAACTCACTTCATTCAAACAAAACTTGCACTTGGAAAGTTTAGCATACAACCGCTTCTCTTTCAATACTGATAATATAATTTTCAAATGTTTAACATGATCCTCATCACTCTTCAAATAGATCAAAATATTATCAATGAACATAACCACAAACTTGTCCAAATATGGATGGAAAATATTGTTCATGTACTCTATAAATACACTTGGCGCATTATCCACACCAAACGGCATCACAAAATACCCATAATGACCATACCTTGTTCTAAAAGCATTCTTCTGAATATCTTCAGCCTTCACATGAATCTGATGATACCCAAATCTCAAATTTATCTTACTGAACACACTTGCACCAACCAACTGATCCATCAGATCCATCAGATCATCAATCCTCAAAAGTGGATACTTATTCTTGATAGTCACCTTGTTAAATTGTATATAGTCTACATAAAGCCTAATAGAACCTTCTTTCTTCTTAACTCACAAAAATGGTGCATCCCATGGTGACACACTCAAAAGAATGAATATCTTCTCAAGCATACCTTGAAGATGACTCTTCAACTCATTCAATTCTAATGCGGCATATGATATGGAGGCATTGATACCATACTAGTTCTAGGAACTAAGTTGATCATAAATACCACTTCACGTTCCGGCAGTAAATCATTTATCTCTTCTGGAAAAACTTCCGGAAAATCACAAACAATCAGTAAAGCATCAACTTCTCCACCTTCACTAATACTTAAAGTTGCCATCAACATAAACATCTCAGCACCATCCTGCACCAACTCATTCACTTGTTGTTAGCACTTGGCTTGACTCCAAATAATTCATTGCACACACCATCTAAGCTGGAAAAACACGTCTATTTCATCCAACATGATCATGTCTACTATCAATAAGAGATTAAGGGTGATCAGTTCCTCAATTTATCAATAGACAATCGATAATCATGATGAGTCATAAGACATATTTACCAAACTATAATGGTGTTCCTTACATCTTGTGCATAAAGCTACCTAAGGTACACATTCTTAGTTGACATAAGTCTTATCTTCATATTTCCTTCCGTTTCAGAAAAAACACAACTCCCATAATTCTTGCACCCTTGCAATCAACAACATACCAAACCAACATTCCATAACTAAAGCATCTCAGAGAAGCAAAAGCTTTCCCCCCACTTGTTTCAATATCACTCCTAAAACAACAATTAGAAAAGAAAGCAAGCACCGACGGTGTTTCACACACATGTCACATACTAAGGAATAAACATCATAAAGCAACCTGGCCGAATAAATCAACCAAACTATGATACCACTAATGTAACACCCTTCTAAAACCATGGGATAATATGTCATAAATCAGAGTAATATAACATGCATCTCATTAAGGGTATCATGCATAATTCAAAACATCACTGTTGCGGTGAGAATCGGATACCAAGCTATTAAGTGGGCTTGAATCGCAAAACTTTTATGTTCACCACCGACTTTAATTTAATCCAAAGGGAAAAGGGAAAAAGATCGTAAAAACCCTAAATGAGGAGAAACTAGGTTCGGGGGTTGATTATACCTAGGGAAGGTGTTAGCATCCTAAGCATCCGCAGTATCCTACGGGAACCTCTTGTTAATATTTGTGTTTTTGTTGTTTATTGCTTGCTAAAATTATGGGAACCTAAGGTTTTATTTCTAATGGTGCTCGCACAACATCGCATCGATGCCTACATATCGGGTATAGAATCAGAGCACTCGTAGTTCTCCTAAGGATTAACGAACACTTGGTTACGCTCAAGGTTCGCGGGGGAAGGTAAGTGTTATGGCAAACACTCACGTGACTTTAGCAAAGTCACAAAAAGTTGTAAAATAAAAAGTCCTAATGGCTAAGGTCAAAAAGGTAACTAGGGATGGCTAAACTTCCTATGACATTGAGTCAACTGCAGGAGTTCTTTCCCTTTTGGATTTAAATGCGAAAAAATAAAGTAAACAAACGAGGGTGCAAGCTCCTAAGTCTAAGGCATAGGTTGCTACTTGCAAAAATAAACTGGATGAAGTAAATAGAAATGCAAGGTAAAAGGCTTGGTAACTGGGCTATGGCTCGATATATGGATCGAGAATGCTGAGGTGGAAAACAAACGCGGTGCGTCAATTTGCTTAAGTTAGAAAGCTGTGAAGTGTAAGGAATGTGCAGATGGCGATCGTAAAACGACCGACTTACGTGTGTGAGTGAAGTGTATGTGAAGTTCACTTGGCGTTGGACCAAAGATTTATTATCTTGAAAATTAATGTTAATATGGTGTAAAAGTGCGAGAAATAAATAATAGAAAACAAATAAAGTGAAATAAACTGTGAAGTAGAATAAATTAAATAAAATAAAATAAATAGAATAAAAATAAATAAATGAATGGCCTCATATTGGTCACGATTAATCGGAAACGATTTATCGTGACTTTTTGTCATATCATCGGCCCAATATTAAAAGGGAATACAAACAACTAAAATTGAATAAAGCCAAAAATTAAATAAAAAGAATTAAAACAAAACATTAGATAAACATTTTTAGGTTTCTCTAAAAAAAACAAAAAAAGAAAAAGAAAAATTATAACATATTAAAGAAAAAAAAGGATGCAGCGCCTGGATCAGTGGGTCTGTATAGTACTGAGAAATTTGGTTACTCATTAAAAGGTTTCAAAAAAAAGAACCGAAAAAACAAAATCCAAACCTTATTGATTCTTAAAATAAACAGAAAATTAAATAACATAAATATGTGGATGGGGTGTGTGCATTAAGGCATCAAATGGGCTAGCCCAATTTATAAATTTACAAAACTTTTATAAAGCTGAAGAAAATAAATAATAAATAAATGAAAATGAAAAGAATAAAAAAAACAAGGGAAAGAAAATGAAAATCACATCTGGGGAATGAGAAACCCACGCACAGTTTCTCACCTTCTCTCTCGATTGCCAATCTCGCTCTCTCTTTCACGCAAAAGAAAAAAAAAACGCCGCCGACGAATAGATGGCCCGCCGTCTCAGCCTCGCAAATTGTTTCGGTTTCGCTCATCTCCTCTCACAGCGGTGGTTTTGATGTGAAACAATGGTTTTGGGTGCGAGTTTGCGGCGAAGATTGAGTTTCTCTCTCCCTCGTTCGTCTCTCTGTCTCTTGCTCGTATTGGCTTTGGTTTGTTCACGATTTGATCGGTTTTCGGTGATTTGGTAGCGGTGAAGTTTACTCAGGTTTGATTTTGCCGCGATTTGGTTTTCTCGTCTCACGTTGCTGCGTTTCTCTAACCTCTCGCTCGGTTCAGCCCCTTTGTGTTTCAGTCGCCTCTCTCAGTCGGATCTGTCTCTCAACTCACGGCTTTGGACGGCGGCGGGATGGTGGATTTCAGGGTCGTTTTTGTCTGGCTTAAGTGGGTCGGCGACGGTCGTTGAAGTCAGATGGGTGGTGAATGGTTATGATGGAGATTCACAGTTTGATTTTGGTGGTGGATGTAGCGTGATTGTTGAAAAGGGGAAGGTTCGTTGTTGTTCTTGGAGGATGTCAATGATTTTGTTTTTTTGACGTTTTTTTAGTATAAGGCTAAGGTTCTTGGTGGTTTCGTTGAAGGGTTTTTTTTTGCAGGTGAGGGTTCCTGATGTTTTGGTGATTTCGGCCGAAGATAATGGTGGAGAAGGTTTGGTGGTTCAGAGGATGGTAGCGGCGTTTTGTGGTTACGGTGGTGGTTCGCGGATTTCTGGCGGTTGTTCTACTGTGAGTTTGTCTCTCTCAGGTATGATTTTGATTGGTGTTTGGCAGAAGAGTTTCGGATTTGTTCTGGTTTGTACGATTTGGTGGATGGGGTTGACGGAAAATGGAGGGTTTGGTTCGCGATGGAGATGGTCGGTCTGAGCTTGAAGGGTTTCGCAGCGATTGTGAATGGGTTGACCAGATTTGCTACGGTTAAGGTGGTGAACTCGCGGCTGGTGCGGATGGCTTCCGTGAGCGGGTTGAGGTGATGTTTGAGAGTGGTGGAAGGTATTTGATGAAGGAGGTGAATACAGGTTTATGTAAATATGTAAAGTGTTTTGTGAAAGAGAATTTGGGTATGATCTAGATGATGAAGAAATGGTGATGTATCAGTGTTATTTGAAGATTGAAAAACAAGGCTGAATAAGGGAGATAGGTTCAATATTGGTCTGTGTCAAAACTTGCATTGATATGTGATATTGTTTTGAAGGAAACGTGAGGCTGGGTTTTGAAGGGTTGTGTTTTGTGTTTTTTTTGTCTCTGTTGAAATGATGAAGAAGGTTTGAAAAAGGTGAGTTTACGGAAGGTTTTGGTTTGTGACAGCAGCACAACAAGGAATTTGTTTTCCGGCGGTGATGAAAGTGTTTTTGTGGTGGATTTTGTGGGTCCGATGACAGTGGTTGTAGATGATGTTTTAGAGTTGTGGTTTTCAGTTTATTTTGGCTATGGGTGAAGGGATGATTAGTGGGGATGAAAGCTTTACAGGTGGTTCTGTTTTTGTTGATGGCGGCGGTTGTTATGAAGAGGGAGGTGGTTGTCCGATGGTTTTTTGTTACATGTTTTGAGAAGAAGGGTCGAAACGGTTGCTGTGTTGTGGTTGATGAAGGATAATGATTATGTTCCCGTTTTATGTTGAGGTCAGGCCTTTGTATGTTTTGTCAATGGTTTATGGATGGTTGAAGTGTTGATGAGTGATGGAGGAAGAAGGCTTAAGGCCATGGTTTGGCTGGTGTTTTCGGAAGGGTGGTGATATTGTTGGCCCTCTCTTTTCTCTTGGTTTTTTATGACTGTGATGATGTTTGCTAGGTTTTCATGTTGCTAGATTTTTGTTGTGCTGTTGTGGCTGTTATGGTTTTAAGTTTTTTTTTTTTGAAGTTTTTAATATGAAGTTTTGTTCTTTGTGTGCAGATTTGAATTTGAAATAAAGCCGAAGAAGAAAATAAACTATGAACAAATGCTGAAAAGAGGTGAAGGAAAAAAAAGATATTACCGACCCGAAAGTTATCGGGGTGAAGAATCCACAATGGTAAGCCTTCTACTCCTTGCTACTGCTGGTGATTGATGGTTGGTTATTGATACTTTGCTGCTGAATTTTTTTGTTTTCTCCCTTTTCTCCTCCCTTTTTATGGTTTTTTTGGTTTGAGGTTGGGCTGAATTTTTAGTATGTTTTGATGGCTGTTTTTGGTGTGTTTTGATGGCTGTTCTGTGGATTTTTGGTGGCTGTTCTGTGTGTGTTTTGAGGGCTGTTCTGTGTGATTTTGAGGGTTATTCTGTGTGTGTTTTGAGGGCTGTTCTGTGTGATTTTTGTGGCTGTTTTGATGGATTTTTGTGGCTGTTTTGTGTGATTTATATGGCTGTTTTTTCTGTGTGTTTGATGAATGAAATAGTGTTCTTATAGGACTTTTTCTAGGTTTTTTTTTGTTGGTTTGAATTTTGTCCTTGTTGCTTGTAGGTGAAGGGTTGGAGGAAAGGAGACAACATCTGAATGCTGCTATAGTGGAGGAAGTGGAGCAGAGGCTGTGTTTGTGTGTTGTGTGCTGTTGTGGGGGGCTGTTGTGCATTGTGGTCCCTGCTGAATTTTGGTGCTTTGTGGGTGCTGTATTGTAGATTTTTTGTATGGTTGTAACATAAACAAATGTTTGGAATAAAGTTGGATATTTAAACTGTGAAATTGAAGCTTGATATTTGAAATGGGAACTTTGAATTAGAAATTAAATATGAACTTGAATAGGAAGTGAATTAAAAAAAATAGGAATTAAACTTAAAATTGAAAATAACTTAGAAACTAATAATTAAACTTGGAATTAAAATTGAGTTAGAACTTAAGAAATAAATTTAGAGTTTAGAAAATAAATACATGAATATGAATTGAAATGGAAAATTGGAATAAAAATTAGAAAGGAGTTGGGAAATAAATTGAATTGGACATTTGAAATTGGAACTTGCAATCGAAAATAAAATTTGAATTAAGAATGGAAATATAATTGGAAATGGAAATTGGGTTGAAAATTTGGAATTAACACTTGAGCTTTTGAAAATGACTTAGAAATTTGAATTTTTAGAAAAGAACTTTGAATCTATGAATGATTGAAATTGAAATGAAATTTGAAATAGGACTTGGAATGAAAATAGAAACTTGAACATGAATTGAAAATTACAAATAGAAATTGACATTAAATTTAGAAATAAAAACTTGAAAATGAAATAAAATTAAAAATTGAAGAATAGAAAATAAATTCAAAAATAAAAACTTGAAAATGAAATAAAAAATTAATTTAGAAATGAGAACTTGAAAATGAATAGAAATAACAAATAAGTTTTAGAATTTTTTTTTGAAAATGAACTAAAAATTAAAGGTAGAAATTGAAATAAAATTTTAAAATAGGAACTTGAAAATAGAAACGAAAATAGAAATTAAAATTAAAAACACAAAAATGAAATAAAAAGTTATAAATGAGAAATAGAAATTAAATTGAAATGGAAGCTTATAAGTGAAAAGAAATTAAGAATTAAAATTATAAATAACTAGAAAATGAGAAGAAAGCAACAGAAAATAAAAAAAAATAAAAAACTTGGAAATCTCTGCTAAATGTGATGAACGTATGATGCGAGCAGTTAGGGGTAAAATTTGGGGTGTGACAGTTGCCCCTATTTAAATAACTTTACCAGATGGCATGAATGACGATAGACACTCATGAGATCAGGGTGAAAGGTATTTAAATATAGAAATAACCGGAAATTTTGCCCCTAAATGCAATGTTATGCTGGACTACAAAACTATCTAACTCTGTAACAACTATGCAATGAATGATGATTATGGTATGAATGATGTTGAATGAGATAAATCGACGACCACAAGCCAAGACTCACTGGGAATGACATACACTGGGGACAAAGAAACGAAAACGGGAAGTATTCAAAGTGATAAATCAACAGGTTCAAGTGTAACTGTTGACACTAAGAATAACAAAAGACGGGAACAAAAGGAAATCCAAAGCGTTGGATCAACGAACACAGACAAAACAAAATTCAAAATGATTGCACAGTGGCTCGATGCGACCAACCGACACCAAGAATACAAATAAGACAAGGAAATAAAACGAAATAGAAGACCAATGGCTCTATGCGACCAAATTGACTTTGAGAAATAAAAGAAAACAACAACATATTCAAAGTGAATGCGCAGCGGCTCGATGCGACCAACTGACACCAAGAATACAAACAAGACAAGGAAATAAATCGAAATGGTAGATCAATGGCTCTATGCGACCAATTGACTCTGAGAAATAAAAGAAAACAACAACATATTCAAAGTGAATGCGCAGCGGCTCGATGCGACCAACTGACACCAAGAATACAAACAAGACAAGGAAATAAATCGAAATGGTAGATCAATGGCTCTATGCGACCAATTGACTCTGAGAAATAAAAGAAAACAACAACATATTCAAAGTGAATGCGCAGCGGCTCGATGCGACCAACTGACACCAAGAATACAAACAAGACAAGGAAATAAAACGAAATAGAAGACCAATGGCTCTATGCGACCAATTGACTCTGAGAAATAAAAGAAAACAATAACATATTCAAAGTGAATACGCAGCGGCTCGATGCGACCAAATGACACCAAGAATACAAACAAAGATAAACATTCAAAGGGAATGTGCAGCGGCTCGATGCGACCAACTGTCACCGGAAATGATAAACATAATATTCAAAGTGAATGCGCAGCGGCTCGATGCGACCAACTGACACTAAGAATAACAACAAAAATAAACATTCAAAGGGAATGTGCAGTGGCTCTATGCGACCAACTGACACCAAGAATAGAAATGACACAAAATTCAAAGTGAATGCGCAGCGGCTCGATGCGACCAACTGACACTATGAATAACAACAAAATATACATTCAAAGTGAATGCACAGCGGCTCTATGCGACCAACTGTCACTGAAAAATAGGAGCGACACAAAAATTCAAAGTGAATGCGCAGCGGCTCGATGCGACCAACTGACACTAAGAATAACACCAACAAAATATTCGAAGTGAATGCGCAGCGGCTCGACGCGACCAACTGACACCGAGAATTCAACAAAATAAACATTCAAAGGGAATGTGCAGCGGCTCTATGCGACCAACTGTCATTGGAAATGATAAACATAATATTCAAAGTGAATGCGCAGCGGCTCGATGCGACCAACTGACACCATGAATAACAACAAAAATAAACATTCAAAGGGAATGTGCAGCGGCTCTATGCGACCAACTGTCATTGGAAATGATAAACATAATATTCAAAGTGAATGCGCAGTTGCTCGATGCGACCAACTGACACCAAGAATAAAGATAAGATAAACATTCAAAGCGAAACGCAATGGTCATTGCCGGTTGACAACTGAGAATGACAACAACAAACTTATTCAAAGTGAATGCGCAGCGGCTCGATGCGACCAACTGACACTATGAATAACAACAAAAATATTCGAAGTGGAAGCGCAATAGGTTCGAGACCTACTGACACTAAGAATAGAAGCCAAGATACACTCAAAGTGAATGCGCAATAGGTTAGAAAAACCGGTTGACACTAAGAATGATAAAGACAAAGTAGTCAAAGTATTCAAAATGGTAAATTAGCAGGTTCAAATGTAACTGCTAACACTGAGGATAAGGAAGGAAATCACGGTGATTTAGTAGTGGCTCTATGCGACCAGCTAGCATTGGGGATAGAATGCAAATCACCCAAAGATAGATCAACGGCTCTAAGCGACCGGCTAATGCAAAAAAGTAACAACAAAATATGTTGGAGTTTTCAAATAAGATAAAACATCCAACCTCTGGAAATTCCTTCAGGAACCATCAGGAGAAAGCTAAAAGTATGTGCCAAAATCAAATGGACTTGGATTTTAAGCAAAAGGTTTCAGGACCTGCTTAAAAGATTTTTGCCAATGACAATTGGACTTCAAGGAGATATTGGTGGTCATAAAGACAAGTACCAAACACAATTAGAATTCCACAGGGGACACCAGCAAATACTGGGGACAAAAACATTGGTAAACCCAACTTCGGGTACCAACAACAATGAATTCTCAGATTGAACACTAATGATATCTAGACTTGGAGTTAGACAGACGACACTGGGGAAAGACAAATGCTAATGTCAAATGCGCATGATTGAGCATGATGCGAATGATCATGATATGCAAATGCTGACTCTAAAGAGACAAAGAGGTGACAAGACTCAAAGAGGAGTAGGCTCTCAACACCAATACTTAGATGAGCAAATGAAAAACACTGGGGAGATGTCTTCGAACTTGGAAATCATGCTTGGTCCAAGGATCCATCCAAGAGTGTTATCAGTTTTGAACTTCTTTGGGAATTTCTGAAATAATAGTATAAAAGTGTTGTTGCAAACCAGGACTTCTTGGGGAAACAGAAAGTTTTTCCAATTTTCCAAAGTCAAAGAAACTTAAAAGCTTTTCAGTATGTTTTCAAAAAAAACATTTCCTTAAAAAAAACTTGTCATTTTCAGAGTTAAATTGTAATCAAGTGATGGCATTTTGCATAACAAAAGAAAATAAGAAGCTGAACGACAAAATTCATAGGCAAAGTTTGTATTTTATTCAAGAATGGTAGCTTGCCAATGGCAAAAACTCCATGGGAAATTACAGTTTGAAAATGGCAATGGGGAAAGGTCTACATTGAATCCAACGACCACTACAATCCCTAATAACTAAGACTGCCCGACACCTTGCTTCTGACAAGAGCAATTGGATTGGTCTTCCATTATGATTCTTCAGTAATGGTAAACACCATCTGACACAGTCAAATGCCTTTGTCCCTAACTTTTGCCTGGACCGCCCTTTCGGGTTTTCAATCCACCGGGACGCTCTTTTTTGCCTAAGCCGCCCTTTCGGGTTTTCAACTTAGCGAGCTCTTATTTTTTCATTTTTATCCCTAACTTTTGCCTGAATCTCCTTCATAGGTTTTGATCCACCGGGATACCCATTTTTGCCTAGGTCGCCATTTCTGGTTTTCGACCTATCGGGTTTTATTTAGGCATAATATTTTTTGACTGCATCAGAATTCACTGGGTGCTTCAGCTGTTCACCATCCATAGTTGTGAGGATTAAGGAACCTCCGGAGAATGCCACCTTCACAACATATGGGCCTTCATAGTTAGGACTCCATTTTCCACGCATGTCTTTGTGGACTGGCAAGATTTTCTTGAGTACAAGATCTCCTTCTTTGAATTCTCGGAGACGAACTTTCTTGTCAAATGCTCTCTTGATGCGTTTTTGGTACAACTGGCCATGGCACATGGCGGTCATTCTCTTCTCATCAATGAAGTTCAGCTGGTCAAACCTGCTCTAGACCCACTCAGCTTCCTCCAGTTTGGTTTCCATCAAGATTCTCAAAGATGGTATCTCTACTTCAATAGGGAGAACTGCATCCATCCCATACACCAGAGAGAAAGGGGTTGCCCCTGTTGAAGTGCGAACTGATGTTCTGTATCCGTGTAAAGCATATGGTAACATCTCGTGCCAATCTTTGTAAGTTTTTACCATCTTCTGCAGAATCTTTTTGATGTTCTTGTTTGCAGCTTCAACAACTCCATTCATCTTCCGACGATACGGAGAAGAGTTATGATGTTCAATCTTGAATGTCTCACACAACTCTTTCATTGTTTTGTTGTTCAAATTGGTCCCATTATCTGTGATGATTCGGCTGGGGATTCCATAACGGCAGATAATTTGGTTCTTGATGAAACGGGCAACCACTTGCTTTGTCACATTGGCGTAGGAAGCTGCTTCTACCCATTTGGTGAAGTAATCAATTGCGACCAAGATAAACCGATGACCATTGGAAGCTTTAGGCTCAATTGCCCCTATCATGTCAATGCCCCACATTGAGAAAGGCCAAGGCGATGACAGAACATTCAAAAGTGTTGGAGGTACGTGCACCTTGTCGTTATGAGCAATATAATCCCGAGATCCAAGATTCAAATACACATTCACCCGCGACATAATCCCGAGATCCAACAGGCAGATATAAATAATGAGCAATATAAGGAAAGCAATAAACGTAAATAAAGAGGACAAACAAATAAACCAAACAAACGCAAACTATCCTAAGCTAGGCTCGACTCTCTTATGCATAAAGCATTAGTCCCTAGTAGAGTCGCCAGCTGTCGCACCTCGAAAAATACGATCCTAAAACAAACAACAGAGTCGCCACCTAATTCTATTTATTCTACGAGAGAAAAGGGAGATATAGACACAACCTAAATAAAGGATAAGAATGGTCAACGAAACCACTAATCTAAGTTCGGGAGTCAGTTACGCAAGGGGAAGGTATTAGGCACCCCTCACGTCCGTTGTACCCAACGGGAACCTCTTAGTCTAATTTGCGCTTGAAATGTTAACTTGTTATTATTGTCTTCTTTTAATGATTAAGATTGCTTTTAAGGAAATGTTTTAGTTATTATTAGTTATGGGGAAATGTTAAGTTTTTTATTATTGTGCTCGCGAAGGATTAGAATCCCCGTGCCTACGTATTCCCCTGTGCAATGGGAAAGTCAGAGCTTCGTAGTTCGTGCTACTACGATTTGTGTTTTTTAATTGAACGATTGTTTGAAAATGCATTCTACTGCTAAGCGTTGGCTTATCTGCTCACGATAGGAGGCTGAAGCGCTAGCTTGTTTGAGAGATAAAATGATCTAAACAATGTTCGTTTTGAGAAAAGATATTTGATCTTTATTAAGGGTGTTTTAAACGAAAGGGCGAATGAACCATCGCGTGGGGCTAGCCCAATTGCGGTCCAATCCAGAAGGTGCGGAATGCTAGACTCCGGAGTTCTGTCTTTCGTGATTTAATTTAAATAAATGATTTGGATGTTTTTTATACGAATGGTGATTGAACCATCGCGTGAGGCTAGCCCATTTGCGGTTCAATCCAGAACGTGCGGAATGCTAGACTCCGGGGTTCCTTTTTTCGTAAATTAATTAAGATGAATTGAATTGTTTTTATACGAATGGTGATTGAACCATCGCGTGAGGCTAGCCCATTTGCGGTTCAATCCAGAACGTGCGGAATGCTAGACTCCGGGGTTCCTTTTTTCGTAAATTAATTAAGATGAATTGAATTGTTTTTATACGAATGGTGATTGAACCATCGCGTGAGGCTAGCCCATTTGCGGTTCAATCCAGAACGTGCGGAATGCTAGACTCCGGGGTTCCTTTTTCGTAAATTAATTAAGATGAATTGGATTGTTTTTATACGAATGGTGATTGAACCATCGCGCGAGGCTAGCCCATTTGCGGTTCAATCCAGAACGTGCGGAATGCTAGACTCCGAAGTTCCTTTTTTCCCGTAAATTAATTAAGATGAATGAAAGTAGTGCAGATGGCGATCACAAATGACCGACTTACGTGTGTGCAAAATGAGTTTATGAAATTATCCGGTGTATTTTTTAAAGTGTTTATTTGGCGTTGGACCAAACCATTAACTTGTCTTTTTGAAATGATTATTTTAGCGCAAGCGTGCCACTTATTATTATTTTTTTTTGACAAAATTATGAACGAGATAAGGAAATAATAAAATGCGAGTCATCAATCCTCAACATTACCAAAAGATAAGTAAAACGAAAACGGACAGCACATGCAAAAATAAGTAAAGGAAGCATAAGATAAATAATTAATTATAAAATATAATATTCTTGAAGAAATGATTATTAAACTAATTAAATTAATATTAATAATAATAAATAGTAAAAAAAGAGACTTAGAAAATTTTTAGAATTTGGTTAAAGGATTGTGAAAAGGAAAACAAAGTTAATAAATAAATTAAGGAGAAAAAACAAAAAAATAGTGGGCCAATTCAGAAGGGAAAGAAGGGGGGTACTGAAAGCGAAAATGCAAAGCCATGTTTTGAGGAAAGCCCATGGGAGGTCGGTCGGGTCGGGTTAGACCCGGATCCGGTTCGGCGGGTTCCAAAAATGCTAAAAGAGGGAAAACATTTAGGGCTAGTAATGGCCGTTATTCTCAACCTAAATGGGGAAAATATCCCTCATCCTCACCGAACTTCATCGCCCTCCCTCTCTCAGAAAAGCTTCCTCAATCGTTGTCACCTCTCTCTCTCAATACACTCAATCTTTTCTTCTAAAAAAAGACTTCCATACCCAATTTATGGACCCTAAAACCAGACCTTTTCCCATGCGATAAACCACACCGAAACGTCAAAGTCAAAATCAAACTAAAGCAGCAAGTGATGAACAAACAAATGAAGTCGAAAGATAAATCCGAACGGGTGTTCATCAAACGACAACAAAAAAATGGAGCGTAAAGGTGCGAAATGAGTTTTTATACCTGCTCTGAAAGTTCTCAGAGGGATGATTCTTCTCCAGGTACCTCTTTAGCTTTGGCTCTTGTTTGATTTCTCCGGATCCTTCTTCTTCTTTGTTGTGCCGTTTTTTACTCTTTTAGGGTTTTTACGGATCCGTTAGGTTTTTGTGTGTTTTTGATGCGGCTAGGGTTTTCTCCTTTTTTTTACAAACGAAAACCTTCCTCCTTTTTATAACAGGACACTAGGGTTTTAGATTTTGAAAAATCCGTTGAGTTTTAAAATCCTCTGGTTATGTCCGATAAAACCTTTCTTGTAAAAGAGTTTCTTTTTGCCATTTTTGTGAATGCTTCGATTTCATAACCTGCTGCTGTTTCTGTTTGCTTGTCCTTATTGCTGTACCGATTTGACTTGGTTTCTTCTGGTTTGAAGTGAACTGAACTAGTTCAGTTTGGATTGAATTAGTTTGCCCTTTTTTACCGCCACAAACCTCTATTTTCACCGTTTATCCCCTATTTTACTGCTGCAAGCTTTGCTATCTTGTGAAATTTGTTCATGTTATTCTCTCGTAACTAATACCATCCTATTGTTGTAGTAATCCAATTTCACCATGGAGAGTATAAGAAGGTACAAGAAAGATGTTCCACCCTATTGCTGACATATTTAAGGTATTGTGCACTTTTGAACTATAATGTTGCCATTGTTTGAACTTTTGGATGATGTCTTGTTCATGCTGTATGTGCAGGATTTTATAGGAAATTTTGTCAATGAGATACCACTTGATAATCATGAGTTGTTGTTTGATGCTTTTTGGGAAGTATCTATGTATAGTTCTTTCCTTAATATCTGAATTGCATTATGAATTCTCGTTGATGAATCACTTTGCCCCAAATTTTATCAGGTTTGGAAGTGTTCCTAAGGATTGTCACATATTCAACTTGCTTTGAAGGCATTCTAATGTCAACCTCAATCATGAGTTGCCATGTGAATTTTTCTGAATAATCTATGGAGCTCTTTCATTGTGGTATGAACTCAGACTTTTCTTGGATAATTTGCTTGGCTATGTTTGGTAAAGGTTGTGTCCGAGGAATCTGACTATTTGTAAGTGCCATTGAGAACGCACTCTGCAATGAATCAAGTGAACTTTGCCTACTTGCAAGGTTGGCACTACTGGAAACTGGAACAATGGACGATGAGGCAGGTGCACTGCTAACAAGATAATTCTGTCGAACATGATCTTGTTTCGGTGTAGATGCAGCAGAAGAGGAAACAATGGTATTTCTATTAGAACACATGGTGCAGGCTGAAGAACTTAGGACTCTGAATTTTATTAGTGTAACTGTAACAATTTCATATGCCATCAGCTGCTCAAACATTGACCTTGTAGTAAAGTAACTATAATAATTCCAGAATTGCTTTTGTAACATTTTATGATGTGATCCCGAAAAAATTCGCCATCGATTGCTCGACACGATTGAATATTGCTTCCTGGATTTGAATCCTTTTAGATGAGTAGCGATATATTCATGACGTGATCCTTTGATTTGTCATTTGCCCGCTTAACAATTAGACTTATTCCTTGAGATTGATGATATAAACCTTTGACTTAGGTAATCTTACTTTACCGAAATTGCAGTTTTGAATGCAACCATCTTGACAACACTCAAGTCCTAATATTGTTAACTGGAAAATATTCTGGCAACACAACTCCAATTCTTTGTATGATATATTGAACTTGAAGATAATTTGTAAAATTTGAATAATCATGTTTATTCCAAAATCAAACCTCAAAAGAACGTGACTTGAAAGCAACATGCATCAACTTGACAATGACCAACAAAAATCTCTTATGACAAAAGGAAAAACTTCAAAATGACCTTGAAAATAATAATAATCCCAAGACTTTTAATAACTTGAATGAGGAGGCAAAATTTGGTTTCTTAAGACCTTAAAAATGATTTCTCAATTCAAAGTGTAGATGTCTTGAATTGGCAGAATTTTTGACCAACAAGAATTATTGAATTCAGTTCAGAATGTCCTATCAAATGTTGGGACATTATCAAACAGAGTATATGAACTTATTTCAGGATGTCTTATCAGATGTTGGGACATTGTGTTAATGACTTAAGTTCAGTTTTTCAGGATGTCCCAACAGATGTTGAGACATCTCAAACCTGCTACCAGAATGAATTATTGACTAACTGATCAGAGATATTTAAGGAGAGTTATCTGGAATTAATTAATGATGGATAAAAACAGAACAAGGCGCATCTGTAGGGAGTTTTATATTGAAGATTCAGGTTAAAACAGAAGACCTAAATCACCTAGAATCTAGGAAGTAACAAACCCTAAATTCAAGGTGGAAGCTGCATGTGCATTAGGGCTGGATCATCCTACAGAAAGCCCAAATTACAGATACCTATTTAAGCAACAGAAACTCATAGAATTGAGTACAAATTTCAGAAGACTAAATAGGGTGTCTAGTGTTTTAATAGCAGGTTGTTTTTATTGTACCACTTTATGAGCTTTTAAGCATAAGTGCATTTGTGACTTGATTGAAACTGTGAAGTAAGATCAAGCTGTTTTGTTTGAAGAATGTCTTCAATTTTATTAAACTTGTAAACTTGATCACTGTGTGATTGAGGGGGAGTGAGTAGGGTACTCTTATCTAAGTTGTGACTTAGGTAGAAATTGCATTGGGTAGTTATTAAGTGATAGATTAAACAGGGTGGTTTAAGTCTAGAATTAATATTACTTATAGTGGATTTCCTCCTGGCTTGGTAGCCTCCAGATGTAAGTGTGGTTATACACTGAACTGGGTTAACAAACTTCTGTGTTGTTTACTTTTCTTGCTATTTAAGTTTTGTTTAAATCTGTCAAGTGTTGGGACATCTCTTAGGACATCTCATACCTGATCACAGAATTTCAATTGGCATCAGAGCAGGCACCCTGCCTGTTTATACTGGGTGAGATCTAGGGAATACAAATTCTGTTACATGGACAGAGATATAGGGTCAGTAAATAGACCACCTATTCTGGATGGATCTAATTATGACTACTGGAAGCCAAGAATGATTGCATTCTTAAGATCACTTGACAACAGGGCATGGAGAGCAGTCAACATTGGATGGGATTATCCTGTCCAAGATACCAAAGATGGATCAAAAGTGCTGAAACCTGAAGAAGAATGGAGTAAGGAAGAAGAAGATTCAGCACTAGGCAACTCAAAGGCCTTAAATGCTTTATTCAATGGCATTGATAGGAACATCTTCAGACTTGTACATCATTGTGAGCTAGCCAAAGATGTGTGGGATACTCTCAAAACAACTCATGAAGGAACATCAAAAGTAAAGATGTCAAGACTTCAACTTCTCACCACAAAATTTGAAAACTTGAGAATGAAGGAAGATGAGACAGTTCATGAATTCTACATGAACATTTTAGAAGTAGCTAATACTTCTGGAGCTTTGGGAGAAAAAATGACTGATGAAAAGCTTGTAAGAAAAATCCTCAGATCTTTGCCAAAAAGATTTGACATGAAAGTCACAGCAATAGAAGAAGCTCAAGACATATGTTCTATGAAAGTTGAAGAACTCATTGGTTCTCTTCAAACTTTTGAGATGGGAATGAATGACACAAATGCTAAAAAGAACAAAAGCATAGCCTTGGTGTCAAATACTGATGAAGAAGAAGATGATGAATCAGAAAATGATAAAAGCTTATCAGACAACCTTGCTATGCTTGGAAGACAATTCAAACAGATTCTCAGAGGAATGGAAGGCAAATCCAAACCCAGTGGAAGATACACAAACTCTTCTGAGAACAGGAGACCTTATGATGCTAACAGAAGGTCAAATTATGCTGAAAAGACCAGTCAAGAAAAAGGAGTCAAATGCCATGGATGTGAAGGATATGGACACATCAGGAATGAATGTCCTACCTACTTAAAAAGGCAAAAGAAAGGACTCTCTGTGACCTGGTCTGATGAAGACTCAGGAGGTGATTCAGAAGAGGAATCAGCTAAGCATATCACTGCTTTAGCTGGATTATGTGACTCTGAAAGTGAATCCAGTGATGGAGAACTTACTTATGAAGAACTTGAGCAAGCATTCAAAGATCTATACAAAAGAAGCTCTGAAATATGCAGTGAGGTTATAAAGCTAAAGAAGCAGAATGAGGCATTAGAAGATGACAAAGCAAATGATCAAGAGATCATTGACACCTTAAAAAGTGAAGTAAGTCTTCTCAACTCCAAGTTGGAACATATGTCCAAATCTGTTAGAATGTTGAACAGCAACTCAAATACACTGGATGTGATTCTCAACAACAATAAGCACTCAGGGGATAGAAGTGGACTGGGATTTAACAGAGTAAATAAAGATGAAGCTAGCTCTAGCAAAACAACTTCAAAATCCATACAGTCTAACAAGATGTCCCAACAGATGCTTCAACATTCTGAAAAGAACAAAATGAAGAAGAAGTATCAAAGATGGAGATGCCATCACTGTGGAAGATTTGGACATATCAAACCTCATTGTTATAAGTTGCATGGATATCCAAATCAGATGTATCAGCAACCTTCCAAGAAGAAAATAGAAGTTACCAAGAAAGTGCTGCATAAACATCAAAGAAATCAGCAACCTCCTAAGCAGAAGACAGAAAACATCAAGAAGGTATGGAAACCAAAAGCTGGCACTGAAGCTGATCAAAGCTACAAGAACAAGATCAACAATCAATCTTGGAGATCAGCTGATAAACAACACACAGGGCAGAGGCATCAAAAGAAATCTCAACTCATCTGGTCAAAGAAAAGTACTGCATACATAGCACATACATCACTAAGAGTATCAGCTAAAGAAGACTGGTACTTTGACAGTGGATGTTCAAGACACATGACTGGATTGAAGAATCTGCTAGTAAACTTAAAATCACATTCATCCAGGTATGTGACCTTTGGAGATGGAGCTAAAGGAGAAATCAAGGGAGTTGGAACCTTGGATTGTCAAGATGTTCCAAGACTAGATGATGTGCTGCTAGTTAAAGGTTTAACTGCTAACCTGATCAGCATAAGTCAATTATGTGATCAAGGGTACAGTGTAAACTTTACCAAAACTGAATGCATAGTGACTAACAAAGAACAAGAGGTTGTCATGAAAGGAGCCAGATCTAAAGACAACTGTTACATGTGGGAATCCCAAAATCTCAGTCTCACTTCAACTTGCTCTTTAGCTAAAGAAGAAGAAGTGAAACTATGGCACCAAAGACTGGGTCATCTTCATTTCAGAGGCATAAAGAAGATAATATCCATGGATGCTGTAAGAGGTATTCCTAAACTGAAGATTGATGATGGCAAAATATGTGGTGAATGTCAAATAGGCAAGCAAACCAAGATGTCCCATCCAAAGCTCCAACATCTGACAACTTCCAAAGTTTTGGAACTTTTGCATATGGATCTGATGGGACCTATGCAGGTTGAAAGTCTTGGTGGTAAGAGGTATGCCTATGTTGTGGTTGATGACTTTTCAAGATATACATGGATAAATTTCATCAAAGAAAAGTCGGATGTATTTGATGTATTCAAAGAGTTATGTCAAAGATTGCAAAGGGAAAAATCCAGCTGTGTGATCAGAATAAGAAGTGATCATGGAAAAGAATTTGAGAACCAAAAGTTCTTAGATTTCTGCTCTTCAGAAGGAATCAATCATGAATATTCTTCACCAATCACTCCTCAACAGAATGGGATTGTTGAAAGGAAGAATAGAACTATTCAAGAATTAGCAAGAGCTATGATCCATGCTAAAAAGTTACCTCTGTACTTCTGGGCTGAAGCTATGAACACTGCCTGTTACATCCATAACAGAGTTACTTTAAGGAAAGGAACTTTGTCCACAATATATGAAGTCTGGAAGGGCAGAAAACCCACAGTTAAGTACTTCCATGTATTTGGAAGTAACTGTTATATTCTGGCAGATAGGGAGCAAAGAAGAAAAATGGATCCTAAAAGTGATGAAGGGATTTTCCTTGGATACTCCATAAACAGCAGAGCATATAGAGTATTTAATTCTAGAACCAAGGTCATCATGGAGTCCATAAATGTGATAATTGATGATGCTCCTACAGATGTCCCAGAAGATGTTGGAACATCTGCTGATATCAAGATTGAAGCTGAAGAAAAGAATGATCATTATAACTTCACTCAAACTGATACAAGGACAGAAGAATCTAGCAAACCTCCCTCCATCAGAATACAGAAGGATCATCCCAAAGATCTGATAATTGGTGATCCCAACAAAGGTGTGAGCACTAGATCAAAAGAAGTGATTTCAGGTTCTTGTTTTGTTTCCAAAATAGAACCTAAAAACATCAAGGAAGCTCTTACTGATGAATACTGGATTTGTGCTATGCAAGAGGAATTAGGTCAATTCACAAGGAATGAAGTGTGGA
Source organism: Lathyrus aphaca (assembly GCA_963966055.1). Lineage (NCBI taxonomy): Eukaryota > Viridiplantae > Streptophyta > Magnoliopsida > Fabales > Fabaceae > Lathyrus > Lathyrus aphaca. The sequence goes on along the minus strand of OZ014524.1, from coordinate 114,437,440 downwards.
ATCTTGTTCCTAGATCTGATGACATAAATGTGATTGGAACAAAATGGGTGTATAAGAACAAGTCAAATGAACAAGGAGTTGTTACAAAGAACAAAGCTAGACTTGTAGCTCAAGGATACACTCAAATTGAAGGAGTAGACTTTGATGAAACCTTTGCACCAGTAGCAAGGCTTGAATCAATTAGACTACTTTTGGGAATTGCTTGTATCTTGAAGTTCAAGCTATTTCAAATGGATGTGAAAAGTGCCTTTTTAAATGGCTATCTTAATGAAGAAGTATATGTAGAACAACCTAAAGGATTTGTTGATCCAAGCTGTCCAAATCATGTATACAAACTAAAGAAGGCACTTTATGGTTTGAAGCAAGCTCCAAGGGCATGGTATGAAAGACTGACCACATTTCTTATCAAGCAAGGATACAGAAAAGGTGGAATTGACAAAACCCTGTTTGTTAAAGATGAAGAAGGGAATGTCATGATTGCTCAAATATATGTTGATGATATTGTCTTTGGTGGGATGTCTGAAAGGATGGTCAAACATTTTGTCAAGCAGATGGAATCTGAATTTGAAATGAGCCTAGTAGGAGAGTTAACCTACTTTCTTGGTCTGCAAATAAAGCAAATGGAAGACTCAATGTTCATCTCCCAAAGCAAGTATACCAAGAACATAGTCAAGAAATTTGGAATGGAAAATGCTACTCATAAGAGAACTCCTGCCCCCACACATTTAAAGCTTACTAAAGATGAAAAGGGTGAGAATGTAGATCAAAGCTTATACAGAAGCATGATTGGAAGCTTGTTATACTTGACTGCTAGCAGACCTGACATAGCATTTGCAGTAGGTGTATGTGCAAGATATCAAGCTGATCCAAAAGTCAGTCATCTCAATCAAGTCAAGAGAATTCTTAAATATGTTAATGGTACTTGTGACTATGGCATAATGTACTTTCATGGATGTAAACCAATTCTTACTGGCTTCTGTGATGCTGATTGGGCTGGAAGTGCTGATGACAGAAAAAGCACCTCAGGAGGATGCTTCTTTCTAGGAAACAATTTGATTTCTTGGTTCAGTAAGAAACAAAATTGTGTATCCTTATCTACAGCTGAAGCTGAATATATAGCAGCTGGAAGCAGTTGTTCTCAGTTGGTTTGGATGAAGCAAATGCTCACTGAGTACAATGTCCCACAGGATGTCATGACATTGTACTATGACAACTTAAGTGCAATCAACATATCAAAAAATCCTATCCAGCATAGCAGGACCAAGCATATTGATATCAGACATCATTTCATCAGAGATCTTGTAGAAGAAAAGGTGATTTCATTGGAGCATGTAGCTACAAATCTGCAGTTAGCTGATATCTTTACCAAAGCATTGGATGCTACACAATTTGAGAACTTAAGGGGCAAACTTGGAATCTGTTTATGTGATATTTAGCAGTTAATGAGATGTGCCAACATGTCATATGACATTGTATGGCATAAGTTCCAGATGGCAAAACTAGTCTGGACAAGAACCTTGGGAATTCCATTCCTAATAATTTGCAATGTAACGGCTACTTATTTAGTAACTGTTTATAATTAGCTATCAAGATTCTCATCATTCTATCACAAGCGAATCTCATTAACTAGCTATTCTTCAGAAATCATCAACCCTAAAGCTCTTCATCCATATTCCTTAACAATGTCTCAAAACCCTAACACTCCTGAAGAAGTTCTCAACAAAGAAGACGTAGTTCATGCAACTCCAATCTCTATAGTTCCAATGAAATCAACCCCATTGGACGAACTCAGAGGAAGTGCTTCTCACACTAAAAAGCCAAGAACTCCAAAGAGAGCTAAAGATCAAGTCTGCAGCAAAGCCAAAGGAGGCATTCCTTCTCCTGCTAACATGCCCCCAAAATCTTCAAAATATGTGGATGATTCCATCAAGGAGATTGTCAACCAAATTCTTTTTGAACAGAGAGTGGTGAGTGGGATCTCTGTTCCTCTGAACACCATGCCTGCACCTCAAGAAGAACAAGCTCAAGCTGCAGAGGACACTCCTACAGAACAAGATGTCCCAATAGATGTTGGAACATCTAAAGATGAGAACAAAAACTCATCTGATGCTGATTTGGAACAAACTGGGGACCAGAAGAAGGCCTCAAATGAAAATGATGAAGAAGTCTCTGAGGATCAGACCAAAGCCTCAAATGAAGATCAAATCCCTGCTGATCAACCAGCTGAAGAGGAGACTGCTCAATCTCCTCCAGTAGTCAAACACAATGCCCTGAATCAACATGTCATGAGGACCATCACTCCGAGCGTAACCAAACTATCGTAAAGCTAGAGAGGGGTTGTAGGTGATGCCTCTTCTTATACCCAGAAGTGGCACATTAGGAAACTCCCCACAACGGTCAATGATAGTGACATTCTCCATAGATCTGGAGCACCAATGGATATTTGAATGCGAGAGTGACATGATCCTCTTGGACCGCCTGAACCCTTGCTCATTCTTCATTACTGAGCGAGGAAGGTGAGAAATAAACCACCTAGAGAGCAAAGGTATGCAGCACATCAAAGTTCCTCTTGCCCTTGTAGTACGAGTATGAAGAGAATGCAGGATGTCTCCAAGTAAAGTAGGTACTGGATTGTGACTCAGGAATATGTTGATGGCATGAATGTCTATGAACTGATCAGGATTGGGGAACAACACTAAGCCATAAATCAGCAAGGCTAAGATCTCCTCAAAAGCATCATAGCTCATAGCCTTCAAGAACACTTGAGCCTTCTCTATCAACACCTTAGTAAGAATACCTTTAACTCCGCTTCTCGTTTCTAGAACAATGTCAGACTTCTTCAGATGTAGAGCTGCAGCAATAACCTCAGGTTTAGGCTCTTTTTCCAAGCCTGTGAATGGTTTCTGATCAAGTACAGGTATACCCAGAAGTTTAGAGAACTCTTCCATTGTAGGAACCAGCTGGAAGTCGGGGAATGTGAAACAATGGTGCTTAGGATCAAAGAACTGAAACAGAACACTCATCATGTCTTCATTGAATCCTGAGGTGACTAGATCCAATAGGTGACCATGTCTCTTGATGAACCGGGAGTGTTCAGACACTTGAGAAACCAACTCTTTAAGCTTAGCAGGTATCCCTACAAAATTGATCCTGATAGTGTTTCTACGAGCAGAAACCATGACCTGAAACAAAGAACAAAGATAAATCCTTTGGTCCTTGAAATGGTTAGTGAAAATGCTATGCTTATGATGCATGATGATGTCATGATGTTATGTTCAATCACAAACATGTGGCACACACAAACAAGTCACACAATAGCCCTAGGTTTGAAGGCTTGCATGAGGTTCAAAGGTAAGTACCCTCCCCTGAAGTTAGTTGGTTCATCCTGTCCTACAAAAGTAACCAGGTTCTAAGGGATCTCAATATCATTGATCCTTCACAAGGGTGGTTGTTCAGTAGGCAACTTACTTGCCAACCAAAACCCCCCAAGTTTAGAATCTCAATGAGCGTAGTATCGAGTATCAACCAACTTCAGTCTGCACCAAAGCCGGTTATCTCACTACTTTTCTAAAGGCCAAGATGGGATAACTAGGGTTCTAAAAGTTAGTTAGTGCATTGACAACATATGGCAGCCTCATATTATCCTCAACTTGACTTAAGGAACATAAGCACCAACCAAGAAGTCACACTAACTATGGCCACCAGATCAACCATATCGGTATACGCCGTACAATTTCCTTGGTCTATTGCCATTTACCTAAGGTACACTAGATTCGGGTTAGGATCTTTCACACATAAGAGCACCCAACAAGTAAAGTAAAGCAAACAAAGCAAACAATTTAAGTGATCTAATTCCTAAGGGTACCCCTCTTAAATTAAATATTATCCCCAGCAGAGTCGCCAGTTCTGTAACACGGTGGGAGAACTGACTTTAGTTATGTTGCGGATAGCAAGAGTCGCCACCGACTTTTATTTTATCCAAAGGAAAGGCATAAAAGAACAGGAAAGACCTTTTAAAAGATTTTTGGGTCCGGGGGGTAGGTTATGTAAAGGGAAGGTGTTAGCACCCTTTACATCCATGGTTATCCATGGGCTCTTAGTTACTTAGCTCACTTTAAACTGTTTTTGAAATGTGAAGTGTGTGAAAAGAAATTTTCTTAAGAGTTTTATAATGATCCATGTACGAATGCGTAAAAAACTTTGTTTTGAAAATTTGTTTGAAATGTGTGAAGTGTTTGAAATTGTTTTGAAGAGTGAGCAAGTATCTAAGAGGAACCTACCCTAAGTTTTAAGTCTTTTCTGTTCTTGAATCCTTTAAATGGTAAGACTATCCCTATTATTAAGGAATAGGTAGTCATTACCTTGGATGTGAGGGACAAGTAAGGGTCATCTGTTAATGCAGGCAACTGTGGGGTGTATTAAGCAATTTTGGAGGGATTGTCATCTTTATTCGGAAGGGACAAGATCATTATGAAGGCAACATTCGAAAAGGGACTTGATCTTTTATGATTAAGGGACTAGATGACTTTATTTTGAGGGACTTTTTGCTTTATACACCCTACTTGACCTTTTGATTAGGCAACAATGAGAGGAATCCCTAAGGAAGTGAGATGGCGATCCAAGATCGACTTACGTGTGTGAGTGTACAATTTTAATATTTATCTTTAAATTTAAATGATCTAAATTAATTTTTAATTACAAGTATGTTTACACTCCCTATTTACTAACCATAGCATAAAATAAATAATTTAAACGTTACTATTAAATATTACACCAATGAACAATTACATAATTATAATAAAGCAATTTTAAATAGCATAAGTAAAATAAATAAATAATTATAATTGGGTTAGTGAAAATAATAATAACAATTTAAAGATAAATGGGGTTAGTATCAAATAAATATCATAAGAACATAATTAATAATAATAATGAAATAAGCAAAAATAATATAATAATTAAAAGATTAAATTTTAATATAAATGACTATTTAAAGTTAATAAGAAAATATGAACAATTAATTATTAAATTATTTACAAATTATAAAAAATTAAATTAATTAGTTATAAACATATTATGAAAATAAAATTATAGTTACAAAATTAAATTAGCAATCATTTTTAAACATATAATAAAATTATTCACATGCAAAATTAAATTCTAAACAAATTAGGTCATATTATTATATTAAGAATTTTAATTTTTAAACATATTTACATACAAAAATTTAAATTATAAACAATTAACAAAAAATTAAATTAAATATTTTAATTAGATCATGAATATAATATATACAAATAATGATAAAATAGAAGAAGAAAAATTAGGGTTTTAAAAGAATATGTTTTTTAGGGTTTTTTTAAAAAATAAATTAGGTTTCATATACAAAAATTTTAAGTATTAAATATTAATCTAATTATACAAATAAATTATAATATATACATATTAAAAAAAAACTAGTTTTAGAAAATATTTTAGGATTTATGAAACATATTAGTATTTTTAAAATTATAATTTTTAATTAATTAATATTAATAATTAACAAAACAAATAGAAAGAAAAAAGAGAACTTACCTTGCTGGGAGTTGAACCCAGCACCCCTTGCTTTCAAGAACACAAGCCATCAACACCAACCACTGGGCCAACGCGCGCCTGATGCCAAGGAAAGGAGAAGAATTTGTTTTATGCCTTGTTCCTGAAAAATCATAAAAAATAAACAAAACCAAAAGGCCTGGGGGGATCGAACCCAGGACCTTTACTCAATTCACAAATGCATTTACCATTCCAGCTGGGAGAGCGCACCTGTCCATCTAACCATCACAATTCATAATATATTATGTTTAACAATTAAATGGAAAAACAATAAAAAATTTGGTTGGAGTCAGGATTCGAACACCAGCCCTTAAGGAATACACGCGCATACACCACCAACTGAGCCAGCCAACCAACTGTGAAACAAAACAGCAACTAATTCATAAAATAATATGTATAATATTTGAATTCTGGAAAACGCGCGCAGGGCATCATCTTCTTCCTTGAGATTTCGCAGGTTTTCCTGCGAAATTTCCTGGGAATTTTCTTGGGACTTTTCCTGCGCACAAACCCTGCAAATTTCGTATCAACATAAACAGGTACAATTTTACCAAATTGATCACATATTCGTAATCCCCAGACAGCACACAATTCAATTGTAGTCTTAGAATTAATTTATGTTAGCTAAATCAAAAGATCCCAAATTCAAATCAAGAACCCTAGCCATGGCAACTTGCGGTTTAGGGTTTATTTCTTCGATCCTTTTATCCAGAAACCATCTAGGCATCACAACAAACAATATTAACAACACAAAAACAATTTATAACAGTCAAATGAGCAGAATCGAAAACTGAAAAAATATGAAGAACATGAATTCAGTTTGCATGAATGAGGATGTTTCAGAGGTTGTTTATGATCCAAATACGTTCAATGATCATCATAGAACATGTTGCAATGCTCAAAACTCATTAAAACTCCTTCTACCTTGAAATCCGAATGTGAGTTTTTGATGAATTTTGTGAAGTTTGAAACTGGTTTTTGAGGCTGGAAATTCGTCCCTAGTGCTTACAGTGTCTTCAAGTATTTATAATGATTGAATTAGGTCAAAAAGAATGGATCTTGTATCATGAAAATTGATTACTTGATTATGAAGAAATCTCTCATCCAAAAATATCAAACAAATCCAATATATTCTTACTATTTTGGCCTAGCACGAATTTGGATGTTGATAATTGGTCTTGAATGGTGTTGATGACTTTCTAGAAGAAGAATCACCCTTAAATATTGATTTTTTGATTTTATTTTGATTTAATATGTATTTAAATGAATAAAATTCAAATAAATATTAAATAAAATAAAAAAAATCAGAAATTACATGGGTGGGTCGTGCTTGGTGTTATATTGAAGTTTGGATCACAAGATTGCAAGCCCATTTGGAATAAATTGATTTTAAAGCCCTATTTTCTTCATACACCACTCAAAAATTTCCCAACTTTGCAAGGGCACATATCCTTCAATTTTAATGCTATGAGGGTGTTCTTGGACATTTTGGAAAGCTTGAAGAGTCCTCTAACCAACCCCACTGGTTTCATGTCCATATCAGTTACTATTCTCAAGTTATTCCCTTTTGAAGTTGTTGACTTTTTGTTGACTTTCAAAAGGACCTATAATGTCTTAGCTCATACCTTCCAAATGAAGCATTTTTGGGCTTGGCTTGTGAGACACAAAGTTGTAGGGAATTCAATTTCCTTCAAAATGAGATTTGGATGGAGACTTGGTGATGAAGCATGTGAAAGTTATGGCTGGTCAAAGTTCAGTTGACTTTTACTGAGGAAACCCTAATTTAGAAACTCCTGATTCTTGATGATCTGAAATCTCCTTGATGAATCATGATCAACCCTTGATAAAATGATGAATTTTACTTCATATACTTGATGTTGGCAAAAAATCATGAAGTTTGACTTTGGTTTGACCACAGTTGACCTCAGTTTGACTTTTTAACTGCTTTGACTGATTTTGACTTATCTGATCATCTGACTGAGCAAACTTTTGAGAAAAGTCTTGAAACTTGTCATGGGGGTTCTTACACACATATAAGATGTTATGAAGCTCACTTGAAGTCTTGGAAATCCATTTAGCCTGATTAAAGTCAAAACCCTAGTTTTGGACGCACTGCTTAGGAGGTGCATTGTCTGAGGGAATTGTCAACTCTTCTGACTATTTGTGAACTTTGTGAACCTTGTGAACCATCATAAAATGTCTTGTGAACCTTGTGAACCTCATGGAAGGTCTTGTGAACCTCATAAAGTGTCTTGTATACTTCATGAACCTCATGAAAGGTCTTGTAAGCATTGTGAACCTTGTGAACCTTGTGAACCTCATAAAGTGTCTTGTAAACTTCATGAACCTCATGAAAGGTCTTGTAAGTATTTTGAACCTTGTGAACCTTGTGAACCTTATTAGTACACAAAGTCTTGTATTGTGAGGGCAAATTTTGGGGTGCAACAGCTGCCCCTGTTCAATTTTTTGAAACCTGAGGGGTTAGATTGGTATATTTGCCAGTCGTGACCTGGAAGGTTGAAGGGGATTGAACACAAAAGCCCAAAAATTTGCACTCACCGGTGCGTAGAGTGATACTGATGACTAGTTATATATGCTTGAGTGGGCTTAAAGATGCCACTTGGAGAACAGTTCTTCAGATATACTTCTTTTGGAGGATAAAGCAATCCAAAATATGAAGGTATAATGATAGCTTTCAGGAAGATAAGCAACTTCCCGGGGTAGTGGTAATAGCTTTCAGGAGGATAAACAACATCCTGAGGAAATGATATGCTTTCAGGAGGATAAACAACATCCTGAGGAAGTGATGATAGCTTTCAGGAGGATAAACAACGTCCTGAGGATATAATATGCTTTCAGGAGGATAAACAACGTCCTGAGGTAATGGTAATATGCTTTCAGGAGGATAAAGCAGTCCCGAGGTAATGATATAACCTTTGGGAAGATAAACAACGGCCCAAGGTAATGATATGCTTTCAGGAGGATAAAGCAGTCCTGAGGTAGTGATAAGCTTTCAGGAGGATAAAACAGTCCTGGGGGAATGATATGCTTTCAGGAGGATAAAGCAGTCCTGAGGGAATGATATAACCTTTGGGAAGATAAACAACGACCCAAAGTAATAATATGCTTTCAGGAGGATAAAGTAGTCCTGAGGGAATGATATGCTTTCAGGAGGATAAAGCAGTCCTGAGGTAGTGATATGATTTCAGGAGGATAAAGCAGTCCTGAGGTAATGATATAACCTTTGGGAAGATAAACAACGGCCCAAGGAGATAAGATGCTTTCAGGAGGATAAAGCAGTCCTGAGGGATAGATAGCTTTCAGGAGGATAACAACGTCCCGAGGAGATAATATGCTTTCAGGAGGATAACAACGTCCTGAGGAAATGATAACCTTTGGGAAGATAAACAACGGCCCAATAGTCACAATTTGTTGATGAAATTTGTTGTTGGAGAATTAACCTGAAAACAAGGTAGCATCCTGTATGGTAACATTAGTTTATGCATTATGTATGCATGTATAATATGATGCACTTAAGTAATGTATTATGTATCTATGGATATGTATGTTATGGTATGATGTAAATGATGTATGTATGAATCATGCAGCTTGGAGTATCGGGATATCTTCGTATAACAACTGCTGGCCAGGGAAAATAAATCCTGATTCGTTGCTGAAGAATATGAGGAACTTGTTCCTGTCTTGCTTGATAGTATAGTATACATAACCTCCCGTCTTCATTTGATAGTAGGGTATACATAACCTCCCGTCTTCGTTCGTCATACTCGTATTGGAAAGTAAATTCCCGAATATCCGTATGAGGATAAAAGAGATGGATATAAATTCCAGGGGAGATGTGACTTTATGAAGATGAATTTGCCCTACTGGGGATTTGTAACTGTCTTGTAAAGATGAACCGGCGAAGCTTCGTTGAAATCCTTTCCTCGTTCGTCCTTAGTAAATACTATTACTGCATTTTCATGCATTTCTGGTAAACATCAATCATATTCAAAAGCATACATACATTCAAACACAACCAATGGACGTTTCGCTTATGGTAAAAGTAAATATGGATTCAGAGGGAAAAGTAAAGCTGAACTTGAAAACAGAATCGTTTCAACTTCGAGAGTGTATAACCAATTGGATTTAGAGCTCTTGAAATCCATAACTTTCCTGAATACCTTCCCAGAAATCCTTATGGTTGGATCTGAAGACATGACACTGACACCATCTGATACTACTGGCGTAGACAATTAATTTCCACCATGGCTTCTGCTGAGAATCCAATGAGAGGAATGTGTTTTCAAATTGTGATGGACCATATACGCTCCGGATACTAGATTTGAAAAGAAAGCATTGCCCCTTGGTTGAGGATGAATTGTCCCAAAAGGGAAGTATCTGAATGTAGTTACCTCAGGAGAACTAAGCAGAATGCCCCATAATAATATGCCCTTGACATCATGAACTTTGCAGTGTTACCCTTGGTAATTCAAATATATGAGAAGAGCTGCCCCTGGCTATTAAGCACTGTTGGATCTGGAACTGATTGCCCCGAATGATTTGAACAGTAACTTGGTATGCCCCCTTGATTAGGAAACAATGACCATGCCCCTGGTATTATGAACTCTGTACTGTTACCCTTGGTAACTTAGATAGATGAGGAGATTTGTCCCTGGCTACTTAAACATAGTTGAATCCTGTCCTGATTGCCCCAAATGAGTTAGGCAGTATCATGGCCTGCCCCCTTGATTGGGAAATAATGACTATGCCCCTTTGTACACATGGACTTTGATCTAGGAAGCAACTTTGTTTATCGGAAGGACTTTGAACATTCATCCTGTAAGTTTCTCTGTTTGTCAAACACTCAAGTATATGCAAACGAATATATTCAAAAATGCAATGCTTATGTCTGTCTTGAAGTTTTGAAACAAGTTATTTTAGAAAAACTGTTTTTTTTTTTTGAAAACTGTGATATTAACTCAAGTTTTATAATAAGCCCTAAAGGAGTCAGGATACCTTTTTGTAGCAGTATGCTTTCAAACTAACCATGCTTCAGTTAGGACTTTTAAAGGGTTGTAACGTGGCCTGGTTCATGGTTTAAGAAACAAAAGATAAAGGCTCAAATTTATTTGTACCCAACCCAATCTCCATGATGTTCTTCAGTCCTATACTCAGTTAACTTATGCATTGAAGTTCCAAAGAAGTTTGGTATTGTAACACTGATATTTGTGATGGTTCAGAAACCAAAAATTTATTTGAACATTCAGTCATCTTTCTTTGTTGAGGATTCATAGTGACCTCCTTTTTTCTTTTTTCTTTTTTTGGCTTTATTATCCCTTCCTTTTTCCTGAACTGTTTATTTCAAGGTTAAAGTCAGTGGGATGTCTTAATGTTTTACTAAGTATCCTTCATAGGTTTTGACTTAGTAAGCTTTTCTTTTGCTGGTTATTGACTGTCAGGTTTAATGATTACAGGGAACCATCATTAGTTGTGTACAACACAGATAATTGGCATATTTGAGTTAACTGAGTAACTACCCTGCCCCGGGTTATGAATAAGGGTTTTAATTTGTGCGAGAATAAAAACTCCTACTTCATAGGCTCAAAAGGGTTGACTAGGGATTTAACTTCCTTATATCTCCACTGTTTAGGAATTGAAACAATGCCTGTACATCGTCAGCATAGTCTGTTCAAAAGCATACTGCATAAGATTATGGTATTGTTTTCGTCATCCTCCCTCTACAGGCTTATAGCTTTATCAGGAGTTAAATATCACAAAATAGAAATAAGAAGCATAATTCAAAATATAGTGGAACGAATGGATTAATTCAAGACAAACATATGCAATGCATTAATGAAAACAAAAGTTTAACATAATAATAAGTGTTCAAACAAATAAGAGAAATTACAAATGAAAATTCAAATGTTCTCAAAGTCTCTTCCTCTAAACTTGTCACTCCAGTTATCTGGAAACTTTGATGCTTGATGGACGATAGAAGAACTCAACCTGGCCTTCTGGCGTAACCTCGAGTATTCTTTCGTCAATTAGGTCTTGAATCTTATTCTTCAATGCCCAACAGTTATTTGTGTCGTGTCCAGGACTGTTGGAGTGGTACTCACACCTTGCCTTGGGATTATAGCGAGGAGAGGAAGTTTTAGGATTTTGAGGAGAATTTTCCAAGGAAATCAGCTTCATCTCCAACAGGCATTGCAAAACTTGTGACATTGGAGTGCTGATCTTGATAAACTGCCTTCTACATTTCTGGTATTGAGGTGGATTAACCTTATCAGGTCTTTCTTCTTCAATTGAAGAATAATCAATGGCAACCTGTCTCTTACCCTCTTTTATCCTCATCCTTCTTTCAACTAAATCAGCTTGTCTTAATGGAGGTTTACTGACAATTAGATCCCTGACTCTATCACTTTGAAGTTTGTGGACAAAGGTTCTTAGCTCTTCTTGTCCCTGAGCTAAACTTTGAATAAGAGCCACCTGGTCATTCATCTGGGTCCTCATTCCTGTTATCTCAACTTGTAGTTGTTTCAGCTGATCATCCTTGTTGTCCTCAGGATTCTTCTTCTTAGCCAGCAGTGTCTTCAATTCATCCTGCCCCTTGGTCAGGTTCAGGATCAGCTCTTGGAACTGTGCATTTTGTGTCTGGAGATCCTTAACTGTTTGTTCAAGAGCCATTGCTGAAATAAACAGCGAGAAGATAAGAAACCTGTGCACAAATAAACCTGTGATGCAATGATATGATGTACTAATGCGTATGCAATGTTTTCAAGGACCGCAGGATTTAAATTTGCTTAAACAAACAAGAAGATAAACTTTTATTAGTAATAAATTTGTTTTGCCTCTTGGGCTTACAAAAATGAAATGACATAAATACAAAATATGGGGTTTTAAGTCTCCCATGGACGCTTCCTCTTTGTGTTGAGGTATGAGTTGAGATTCCGTTCCTCGTGAAGTTGCTTTGTTAGTTCCAGGATTCTTTCTTGGCTTGCTTTGTAATGAGCCTCGAAAGTATCCCTTTGCTCCTTCAACTGGATCCAGGATCTCTGTAAGTCTTCCATGTCAGTAGGCATGTCTGGGTGAAGGATGGTATAAGCAGTATCTCCTTCAGCAACAGGTTCCATGGTAACTGGCAGGATAGCAGGATATGGCATCATGAGAGTCTGAGCACGAGATCGCACCCATCTGAGATAAGCTTCCATAGGAATAGTGTACTTAGGCTCCAGAGTCTTGTTGTCAACCTTGTTCACTTTTCCCCATGCTCGTATGAATCTCTGACGGTAACCTTGAAGATCGTTGTCGTAGTCAAACACAATGCCCTGAATCAACATGTCATGAGGACCATCACTCCGAGCGTAACCAAACTATCGTAAAGCTAGAGAGGGGTTGTAGGTGATGCCTCTTCTTATGCCCAGAAGTGGCACATTAGGAAACTCCCCACAACGGTCAATGATAGTGACATTCTCCATAGATCTGGAGCACCAATGGATATTTGAATGCGAGAGTGACATGATCCTCTTGGACCGCCTGAACCCTTGCTCATTCTTCATTACTGAGCGAGGAAGGTGAGAAATAAACCACCTAGAGAGCAAAGGTATGCAGCACATCAAAGTTCCTCTTGCCCTTGTAGTACGAGTATGAAGAGAATGCAGGATGTCTCCAAGTAAAGTAGGTACTGGATTGTGACTCAGGAATATGTTGATGGCATGAATGTCTATGAACTGATCAGGATTGGGGAACAACACTAAGCCATAAATCAGCAAGGCTAAGATCTCCTCAAAAGCATCGTAGCTCATAGCCTTCAAGAACACTTGAGCCTTCTCTATCAACACCTTAGTAAGAATACCTTTAACTCCGCTTCTCGTTTCTAGAACAATGTCAGACTTCTTCAGATGTAGAGCTGCAGCAATAACCTCAGGTTTAGGCTCTTTTTCCAAGCCTGTGAATGGTTTCTGATCAAGTACAGGTATACCCAGAAGTTTAGAGAACTCTTCCATTGTAGGAACCAGCTGGAAGTCGGGGAATGTGAAGCAATGGTGCTTAGGATCAAAGAACTGAAACAGAACACTCATCATGTCTTCATTGAATCCTGAGGTGACTAGATCCAATAGGTGACCATGTCTCTTGATGAATCGGGAGTGTTCAGACACTTGAGGAACCAACTCTTTAAGCTTAGCAGGTATCCCTACAAAATTGATCCTGATAGTGTTTCTACGAGCAGAAACCATGACCTGAAACAAAGAACAAAGATAAATCCTTTGGTCCTTGAAATGGTTAGTGAAAATGCTATGCTTATGATGCATGATGATGTCATGATGTTATGTTCAATCACAAACATGTGGCACACACAAACAAGTCACACAATAGCCCTAGGTTTGAAGGCTTGCATGAGGTTCAAAGGTAAGTACCCTCCCCTGAAGTTAGTTGGTTCATCCTGTCCTACAAAAGTAACCAGGTTCTAAGGGATCTCAATATCATTGATCCTTCACAAGGGTGGTTGTTCAGTAGGCAACTTACTTGCCAACCAAAACCCCCCAAGTTTAGAATCTCAATGAGCGTAGTATCGAGTATCAACCAACTTCAGTCTGCACCAAAGCCGGTTATCTCACTACTTTTCTAAAGGCCAAGATGGGATAACTAGGGTTCTAAAAGTTAGTTAGTGCATTGACAACATATGGCAGCCTCATATTATCCTCAACTTGACTTAAGGAACATAAGCACCAACCAAGAAGTCACACTAACTATGGCCACCAGATCAACCATATCGGTATACGCCGTACAATTTCCTTGGTCTATTGCCATTTACCTAAGGTACACTAGATTCGGGTTAGGATCTTTCACACATAAGAGCACCCAACAAGTAAAGTAAAGCAAACAAAGCAAACAATTTAAGTGATCTAATTCCTAAGGGTACCCCTCTTAAATTAAATATTATCCCCAGCAGAGTCGCCAGTTCTGTAACACGGTGGGAGAACTGACTTTAGTTATGTTGCGGATAGCAAGAGTCGCCACCGACTTTTATTTTATCCAAAGGAAAGGCATAAAAGAACAGGAAAGACCTTTTAAAAGATTTTTGGGTCCGGGGGGTAGGTTATGTAAAGGGAAGGTGTTAGCACCCTTTACATCCATGGTTATCCATGGGCTCTTAGTTACTTAGCTCACTTTAAACTGTTTTTGAAATGTGAAGTGTGTGAAAAGAAATTTTCTTAAGAGTTTTATAATGATCCATGTACGAATGCATAAAAAACTTTGTTTTGAAAATTTGTTTGAAATGTGTGAAGTGTTTGAAATTGTTTTGAAGAGTGAGCAAGTATCTAAGAGGAACCTACCCTAAGTTTTAAGTCTTTTCTGTTCTTGAATCCTTTAAATGGTAAGACTATCCCTATTATTAAGGAATAGGTAGTCATTACCTTGGATGTGAGGGACAAGTAAGGGTCATCTGTTAATGCAGGCAACTGTGGGGTGTATTAAGCAATTTTGGAGGGATTGTCATCTTTATTCGGAAGGGACAAGATCATTATGAAGGCAACATTCGAAAAGGGACTTGATCTTTTATGATTAAGGGACTAGATGACTTTATTTTGAGGGACTTTTTGCTTTATACACCCTACTTGACCTTTTGATTAGGCAACAATGAGAGGAATCCCTAAGGAAGTGAGATGGCGATCCAAGATCGACTTACGTGTGTGAGTGTACAATTTTAATATTTATCTTTAAATTTAAATGATCTAAATTAATTTTTAATTACAAGTATGTTTACACTCCCTATTTACTAACCATAGCATAAAATAAATAATTTAAACGTTACTATTAAATATTACACCAATGAACAATTACATAATTATAATAAAGCAATTTTAAATAGCATAAGTAAAATAAATAAATAATTATAATTGGGTTAGTGAAAATAATAATAACAATTTAAAGATAAATGGGGTTAGTATCAAATAAATATCATAAGAACATAATTAATAATAATAATGAAATAAGCAAAAATAATATAATAATTAAAAGATTAAATTTTAATATAAATGACTATTTAAAGTTAATAAGAAAATATGAACAATTAATTATTAAATTATTTACAAATTATAAAAAATTAAATTAATTAGTTATAAACATATTATGAAAATAAAATTATAGTTACAAAATTAAATTAGCAATCATTTTTAAACATATAATAAAATTATTCACATGCAAAATTAAATTCTAAACAAATTAGGTCATATTATTATATTAAGAATTTTAATTTTTAAACATATTTACATACAAAAATTTAAATTATAAACAATTAACAAAAAATTAAATTAAATATTTTAATTAGATCATGAATATAATATATACAAATAATGATAAAATAGAAGAAGAAAAATTAGGGTTTTAAAAGAATATGTTTTTTAGGGTTTTTTTAAAAAATAAATTAGGTTTCATATACAAAAATTTTAAGTATTAAATATTAATCTAATTATACAAATAAATTATAATATATACATATTAAAAAAAAACTAGTTTTAGAAAATATTTTAGGATTTATGAAACATATTAGTATTTTTAAAATTATAATTTTTAATTAATTAATATTAATAATTAACAAAACAAATAGAAAGAAAAAAGAGAACTTACCTTGCTGGGAGTTGAACCCAGCACCCCTTGCTTTCAAGAACACAAGCCATCAACACCAACCACTGGGCCAACGCGCGCCTGATGCCAAGGAAAGGAGAAGAATTTGTTTTATGCCTTGTTCCTGAAAAATCATAAAAAATAAACAAAACCAAAAGGCCTGGGGGGATCGAACCCAGGACCTTTACTCAATTCACAAATGCATTTACCATTCCAGCTGGGAGAGCGCACCTGTCCATCTAACCATCACAATTCATAATATATTATGTTTAACAATTAAATGGAAAAACAATAAAAAATTTGGTTGGAGTCAGGATTCGAACACCAGCCCTTAAGGAATACACGCGCATACACCACCAACTGAGCCAGCCAACCAACTGTGAAACAAAACAGCAACTAATTCATAAAATAATATGTATAATATTTGAATTCTGGAAAACGCGCGCAGGGCATCATCTTCTTCCTTGAGATTTCGCAGGTTTTCCTGCGAAATTTCCTGGGAATTTTCCTGGGACTTTTCCTGCGCACAAACCCTGCAAGTTTCGTATCAACATAAACAGGTACAATTTTACCAAATTGATCACATATTTGTAATCCCCAGACAGCACACAATTCAATTGTAGTCTTAGAATTAATTTATGTTAGCTAAATCAAAAGATCCCAAATTCAAATCAAGAACCCTAGCCATGGCAACTTGCGGTTTAGGGTTTATTTCTTCGATCCTTTTATCCAGAAACCATCTAGGCATCACAACAAACAATATTAACAACACAAAAACAATTTATAACAGTCAAATGAGCAGAATCGAAAATTGAAAAAATATGAAGAACATGAATTCAGTTTGCATGAATGAGGATGTTTCAGAGGTTGTTTATGATCCAAATACGTTCAATGATCATCATAGAACATGTTGCAATGCTCAAAACTCATTAAAACTCCTTCTACCTTGAAATCCGAATGTGAGTTTTTGATGAATTTTGTGAAGTTTGAAACTGGTTTTTGAGGCTGGAAATTCGTCCCTAGTGCTTACAGTGTCTTCAAGTATTTATAATGATTGAATTAGGTCAAAAAGAATGGATCTTGTATCATGAAAATTGATTACTTGATTATGAAGAAATCTCTCATCCAAAAATATCAAACAAATCCAATATATTCTTACTATTTTTGCCTAGCACGAATTTGGATGTTGATAATTGGTCTTGAATGGTGTTGATGACTTTCTAGAAGAAGAATCACCCTTAAATATTGATTTTTTGATTTTATTTTGATTTAATATGTATTTAAATGAATAAAATTCAAATAAATATTAAATAAAATAAAAAAAATCAGAAATTACATGGGTGGTTCGTGCTTGGTGTTATATTGAAGTTTGGATCACAAGATTGCAAGCCCATTTGGAATAAATTGATTTTAAAGCCCTATTTTCTTCATACACCACTCAAAAATTTCCCAACTTTGCAAGGGCACATATCCTTCAATTTTAATGCTATGAGGGTGTTCTTGGACATTTTGGAAAGCTTGAAGAGTCCTCTAACCAACCCCACTGGTTTCATGTCCATATCAGTTACTATTCTCAAGTTATGCCCTTTTGAAGTTGTTGACTTTTTGTTGACTTTCAAAAGGACCTATAATGTCTTAGCTCATACCTTCCAAATGAAGCATTTTTGGGCTTGGCTTGTGAGACACAAAGTTGTAGGGAATTCAATTTCCTTCAAAATGAGCTTTGGATGGAGACTTGGTGATGAAGCATGTGAAAGTTATGGCTGGTCAAAGTTCAGTTGACTTTTACTGAGGAAACCCTAATTTAGAAACTCCTGATTCTTGATGATCTGAAATCTCCTTGATGAATCATGATCAACCCTTGATCAAATGATGAATTTTACTTCATATACTTGATGTTGGCAAAAAATCATGAAGTTTGACTTTGGTTTGACCACAGTTGACCTCAGTTTGACTTTTTAACTGCTTTGACTGATTTTGACTTATCTGATCATCTGACTGAGCAAACTTTTGAGAAAAGTCTTGAAATTTGTCATGGGGGTTCTTACACACATATAAGATGTTATGAAGCTAACTTGAAGTCTTGGAAATCCATTTAGCCTGATTAAAGTCAAAACCCTAGTTTTGGACGCACTGCTTAGGAGGTGCATTGTCTGAGGGAATTGTCAACTCTTCTGACTATTTGTGAACTTTGTGAACCTTGTGAACCATCATAAAATGTCTTGTGAACCTTGTGAACCTCATGGAAGGTCTTGTGAACCTCATAAAGTGTCTTGTATACTTCATGAACCTCATGAAAGGTCTTGTAAGCATTGTGAACCTTGTGAACCTTGTGAACCTCATAAAGTGTCTTGTAAACTTCATGAACCTCATGAAAGGTCTTGTAAGTATTTTGAACCTTGTGAACCTTGTGAACCTTCTTAGTACACAAAGTCTTGTGTTGTGAGGGCAAATTTTGGGGTGCAACAGGAACGAGCTGGAAAGAAACTGTCAAGCAAGACACTAACCCATGAGGAATAAACTCAATTGGGGATTAATCATATCCAAGTGTGGAAAGGGGAACTAAAGCAAAAATCTTCCACGAGGGTAAGAACTCAGTGGGGAATTAGAAAGAATGTACATTTTCTGCCTAAGACTGACAACTCTATTTTGAGAGATGCACATCACTTGGGGATAAACACGACCAAGGTGAATGAGGTATGCATTAATGAATGCAACATGAATATGAATATGAATTCAATTATGATGTACATGAATGTATATGTTATGTTTATGCTGACAAACAGACAAAACAGACACATAAGATAGATTGGTGAGAAGAACACAACAACCGGATGCCCGACCTGTCTCAACAAGACGTTAGCGACCCATAACGCAGTTGGCTTTGACAAGGATGAAATAGTTTATCTTCTGCCGGGGAATCAAACCAACAATCTACCCAAGCAAATTTAAGCAGGCTCACACAGGTACATCAGGCTCACATCTTACCAAAGGCGATGAGTAACAAAAATTCTATCACAGAAGAATGAGTCACATAAGTAACAGTCCAATGACCCATATTGGAGAAACATGAGCATGCCGTATTTAACGAGACAATTATTTCACATCTTGCATTTTAACCATTCTTGGAACAACCATTAACGTCCATCTTTCGGTTCGCCAACTTAGTAAGTACACACACATTAAAACAAATATAGTAAAAGACTTTTTGTTTCGAAAATCATTATTAATAACAGTGTCATTTTTGAGATGAAGATAGAATAAGAATTGCAAGCAAAGGCATAGGCTCAAATTTCATTAATGGAATGGTAATCTGCCAATAGCGGGATTCCATAGATCTTTACAAAAGTGGAATAAATGGTAATTAAATGGAAAAGACTACATTAAAATTACAATGACCATTATTTCCTCCAACTACTTTGAATCCCCGACATTCTTGAGCTTGAATCAGATTTGAAGAATTCTTGGCACACGATGTTGTCATCATAACCCGATACAGTTACTTGCCTTTATCCCTAACTTTTTCCTGGACTGCCCTTTCAGGTTTTCAATCCAGCGGGATGATTAATTTCTGTTTATGTCTCTAACTTTTGCCTGAGTCGCCCTTTTGGGTTTTCGACCCACCGAGACGCTCTTTTTTGCCTAAGTCGCCCTTTCAGGTTTTCGACTTACCGAGCTGTTCTTTTTATTTTTATTAGGCGAAGTATTTCTTGACTGTATCTGCATTTGTAGGACGAGCGAATTCCTCGCCATCCATCGTTGCGAGGATTAGCGCGCCGCCTGAAAAGACTCTCTTGACAACATACGGGCCATCATAATTAGGAGCCCATTTGCCCCTAGAATCTGATATAAAAGGCTGGAGTTTCTTAATCACGAGGTCGCCTTCCTTGAACACACGAGGATGAACCTTCTTATCAAAAGCCTTCTTCATCCTTTGTTGATATAACTGCCCATGGCATAAAGCTGTCATCCTTTTCTCTTCAATCAGATTCAAATCATCGTACCTACTTTGGCACCATTCGGCTTCTGTTAACTTGGCTTCCATCAAAACTCTCATTGACGGGATTTCAACCTCCACGGGGAGTACAGCCTCCATACCATATACCAACGAGAAAGGAGTTGCCCCAGTCGATGTACAGACTGAAGTGCAATATCCGTGTAACGCAAATGGGAGCATTTCGTGCCAATCCTTATAAGTGACGACCATCTTCTGAATGATCTTCTTGATATTCTTGTTAGCGGTTTCCACTGCCCCGTTCATCTTAGGCCTGTAGGGAGAAGAGTTATGATGTTCAATCTTGAACTCCGCGCACATTTCCTTCATCATTTTGTTGTTTAGGTTTGATCCATTATCGGTGATGATCCTACTTGGGATACCATACCGGCAAATGAGGTTGTTTTTGATGAATCAGACTACCACCTGTCTAGTCACATTGGCGTAGGAGGTTGCCTCTACCCATTTTGTAAAGTAGTCAATGGCCACTAGGATGAAACGATGTCCATTGGAAGCTTTCGCCTCAATCATACCAATCATATCGATGCCCCACATGGAAAAAGGCCACGGAGAAGAAAGAACGTTGAGAAGAGTTGGAGGGATATGGACTTTATCGGTGTAAACTTGACATTTATGACATTTCTTTACATATTTGCAGCAATCGGATTCCATTGTCAACCAGTAATACCCTGCCCTCAGCATCCTTCTAGCCATAGCATGTCCATTAGCGTGGGTGCCGAATGATCCTTCATGAATTTCCCTCATCAGTATTTCTGCTTCATGCTTATCTACACACCTGAGTAAAATCATATCGAAATTTCTCTTGTACAATACATCTTGACTCAGAAAGAAGTTACTGGCCAACCTCCTCAGAGTCTTTCGGTCCTTGCTGGATGCCCCTGGCGGATATTCTTGGTGTCGTAAGAAACATTCGATGTCGTAGTACCATGGTTTATCGTCCACAGCCTCTTCCAAGGTGAACACATAAGCAGGTCTGTTAAGGCGCATAATTTCAATCTTCGGCACATCATTCGGCCGGTTTACAACAATCATGGAGGAGATGGTAGCCAAAGCATCAGCCATTCTGTTCTCACTGCGAGGTACCTGGTGAAACTCAATTTTATTAAAGAACGTCGAGATCCTCCTCGCATAATCCCTGTATGGAATCAAGTGAGGTTGTAGGACTTCCCACTTCCCCTTGATCTGATTGATTACCAAGGCTGAGTCCCCATATACATCTAGGTTCTTGATTCTTAAATCAACTGCTTCTTCCAAGCCCATTATACAAGCTTCGTACTCGGCTTCATTGTTGGTGCAATTGAACGTCACCCTTGCAGCGAAAGGGATATGAGCTCCTTGGGGAGTTACAATTATTGCCCCAATTCCTTTTCCGTACAAATTTACAGCTCCATCGAACACTAATCCCCATTGGGACCCCGGTTCTGGCCCTTCGTCGAGGGGAGGCTCATCACAATCTTTCATCTTCAAGTACACGACGTCTTCGTCTGGAAAATCGAACTTTACGGGTTTGTAATCGTCAATGGGTTGATGGGCTAGATGGTCGGCTAAAATACTTCCTTTAATAGCCTTCTGAGTGTGGTACTCAATATCATATTCTGATAGTAACATCTTCCAACGAGCAATTCTTCCTGTCAGGGCCGGTTTTTCAAAGATATACTTAATCGGATCCATCCTTGAAATCAACCAAGTAGTGTGATTAATCATGTATTGTCGGAGACGTCGAGCTGCCCAAGCTAAAGCACAACAGGTTTTCTCGAGCATAGAGTATCGAGATTCACAGTCTGTAAATTTCTTGCTTAGGTAATAGATGGCGTGCTCCTTCCGTCCTGTTTCGTCTTGTTGCCCGAGCACACATCCCATGGAATCTTCTAGTATCGTTAAGTACATGATCAGAGGTCTCCCTTCAACTGGAGGGACCAAGATAGGCGGCTCCAATAAATAATCTTTGATGTTATCGAAAGCCTTTTGACAATCTTCAGTCCACTTGCAATTTTGGTTCTTTCGCAGGAGTTTGAAGATCGGCCCACAGGTCGCAGTCATATTAGAAATAAATCTAGAGATGTAATTCAGACGACCTAAAAATCCCCTTACTTGTTTTTCCGTCTTTGGTGCGGGCATCTCTCGAATGGCCTTGACTTTGTCGGGATCTACTTCAATACCTTTCTGGCTGACAACGAAACCCAACAACTTCCCTGACCGAACGCCGAATGTGCATTTGTTGGGGTTCAGGCGAAGTTTGTACTTCCTCAAACGTTGGAACAACTTCAACAGGTACTCCACATGCTCTTCCTCGGTTCTGGATTTAGCAATCATGTCATCAACGTATACTTCGATTTCTTTGTGCATCATGTCATGGAACAGTGTTGTCATTGCTCTTTGGTAAGTCACGCCTGCATTCTTCAAACCGAAAGGCATTACCTGGTAGCAAAATGTTCCCCAAGGTGTAATAAATGAAGTCTTCTCCATATCCTCTGGGGCCATTCGAATCTGGTTGTATCCGGAGAAACCATCCATGAATGAGAAAACTTTGAACTTAGCTGTACTGTCGACTAACATGTCAATATGGGGTAGTGGGAAATCGTCCTTAGGACTGGCTTTGTTCAGATCTCTGTAATCGACACACATTCTGACTTTCCCATCTTTCTTCGGCACGGGTACTATATTGGCTAACCATTGCGGATACTCGGAAGTGACAAGGAATCCTGCGTCAATCTGCTTCTGAACTTCCTCCTTGATTTTGATAGCCATGTCGGGTCGTGATCTCCTCAACTTTTGTTTGATCGGCGGGCATTCTGGTTTCAAAGGAAGGCGATGTTCCACGATACGGGTATCCAATCCTGGCATATCCCGGTAGGACCAAGCAAACACATCCGCATACTCTTTCAAAAGTTCTATCATTCTTTCCTTGACGTCGGGGATGAGTAGCGCGCCGATTTTGACTTCCTTCCTATCATCTTCTGTCCCTAGATTAATTACCTCCACTGCTTCTTTGTATGGCTGGATAGTCTCCTCCTCATTCTCCAGTAGCCGTGAGATCTCATCAGGGACCTCTTCATCATTATCTTCTTCAGCCTCAAACACCGGGAACTCAAAGTTGGGAGTAGGCAATGGGTCATGCTTTTCAATGGGGTTTTTTATGATTAATCTGCACATGTGGTTGATGTTTTATTTTAGCACTAGACAAATGGAAGCGTATGCATATATTCGAAAAATGAATCTTTTTATTTATGCAAATATGTATATGTGTTTTTTAGGATTACCACTTTTCCGAAAGGCAAAAAGTAAAAAATGACAAAAGATAAAGGAAGTCGAAAAATAACACTTTCATTAATGATTGTTTAATTTTCGAAACAAAAGGGCCCAACAAAATAACTCTCTTGCTTTGGGCAGAGCAAAGAGGAAACAAAAATTCTTAAATTGCATAAAGAGAAAACCCTACAAAAGTACTCTCTCACTTCGGGCAGAGCGAGAGGTTAACACAAAATCATTACTTAGATAGGAGAACGACAGATGGGATATCAACAGCAGTCCAATTCTGGCACAAAGCTCCATGCACAATAAAGTCTGGTAAATCTTCTTCAGAATCATCCTCGGTAATTGCGTCCACTTCTGGTGGAGTTGGACTCATGAATCCTCCACTGCGAAAATTTTCCTGTATTGGGCAGATGACACCTTCATCCCTTGTAAGTCTTGCATATTCGGGCGAAAAACCGACTCCTTCACGGGCCTTATTCTCGTTTAAAACCACAACCTTTCCCCACCCTTCAGACGAACCACTCTCAACAACCTGCCAAGCATCTTTGAAAGAAGAAATGGATGCCCGTTTCTTCTTCACTTCTTTATCAGCAATGGTTAGGGCCTGGAAACGGGTTCCAATATCATCTTCTGGTTCCACATATGAAAAAGAGGAGAGATGAATCACAATCATAGCCTGCTCCCCAAACACTGTTACCAACTTTCCTTGACTTACGAACTTGAGTTTTTGATGCAAGGTTGAAGTTACGACACTTGCTTCATAGATCCAAGGGCGGCCCAATAAGCAACTGTATGCAGCCTTGATGTCCATTACTTGGAATGTGATCTGAAAGGTATGAGGTCCAATCGTTATAGGCAAATCCACTTCTCCGATAACAGTCTTCCAGGACCCATCGAAAGCTTTGACAATAACCCCACTGACTCTCATAGGAGTGCCCTGAAAGGCTAACATTGAGAGAGTTGACTTTGGCATAACATTTAGCGAGGAGCCAATGTCTATTAGCACACTAGACAAAGCGTCGGTCTTGCAATTAACAGAGATATTCAATGTCATGTTGTGGTTTCTTCCCTGCTCTGGGAGCTCTTCGTCACAGAAGCTAAGATTGTTGCAAACAGTTATATTCGCAACAATATTGTCGAATTGGCCAATGGTGACATCATGATCCACAAATGCTTGTTCTAAAACCTTATGCAAAGCCTCCCGATGCGCCTCAGAGCTCATCAGAAGAGATAAGATTGAAATTCTCGAAGGCGTGCTCAAAAGCTGATCCACTACGTTGTACTCGCTTTTCCTGATCAGCTTTAGCACTTCATCATCTCCCTTGCTTTGATTTGTATTGCTTGACTGACCTACTTGCTTTAAAGAGTTTTCCAATGGGGTTTCTTTATGCATCACAGTTTCTTTATCTTTGTTAGGGAACACCCTCCCGCTTCTGGTAACTCGGCTGACATCAGCAATGTTGACAATGGATGGCAATGGAACTTCCCTCCCGTTTTCAATCATGGTTGCATTATATCTGTATGGTATGGCCCTTTCGGACTGGTATGACATTGGTCCTGGTACAACAATGACCAATGGAGTTGCAGCGATCCTCCTACTGTCGTAGGTGATCTCTATGGGTCCTGGTTCATTAAATTGTGGTATTATGACAAACGCCTCTTCATCAATTTCAACATCATTAGGGTTTCTGGGATACATTATTCTGATAGACCTTTGATCCAACATCCTCGGAAGATCTTCTCGCACTAAGCGACACCCCCGTTGATTAACGGAACAGATTCTACACGCCTCGTAATCATGTATCTCGTTGTGGAAGTAGATAAGCTCTGCCAGTTCTGCATGTTTTTGCACTAAGGACCCTCAGATCAATCTGACGTCATAAACAACATACTCCCCTGGACAACCGTGCACCATATTTACCGAGGCCCTTCCGTGTGGAGGCAAAGGATTCACTTGAATATTCGGATTGGTATCTTTAAACGTCAGCACACCATTTTTAATCAACCTTTGAACATCGGCCTTAAAGCTATAACAGTTTTCGACATTGTAGCCAGGCCCGCCTTGATAATAAACGCAAAACTGGTCAGCTTTGAATCCATAAGTGGGATTCCTGGGTGGTGGGAGGGGAGGTCTTGTTTGAATATGCCCCTTTTGCAGTAGAGCAGGAAACAATTCTGCGTAGGTCATTGGTATGGGGTCGTAGGCGAGTGTTCTCGGAATACGATTGTTGTTGTACTGGTGGTGAACCTGTTGTGGAGGCTGTTGTTGCCGCTGCTGGAATTGTTGAGGTTGATGCTGATGTTGGTGTTGTGGAGTGGTTTGTTGATTTTGAGGAAAAAATGGCCGGTAATTGGGACCTGAAGTTGGATTGACAATTGGGGTGATTGCAGCCACCTGCTGCTGATAACTTCTTCTCTGGTGAATGGCACTAACGTCCTGCTCTTTCTTTTTGTGGAAACCATTTCCGAATTTCTTGATGCCACTGGATGACCCCGTTTCTTTTGCTAAACGCCCTTCTCTAACGGCCTCTTCAAGCCGCATTCCCATATTTACCATTTCAGTAAAGTCACTGGGTGCGCTTGCGATCATGCGGTCATAATAGAACGTGCTCAACGTCTTCAGATAAATCTTGGTCATTTCCTTTTCTTCCAGAGGTGGGGATATTTGAGCAGCGACCTTGCGCCACCGTTGAGCGTATTCTTTGAAACTTTCCTTGTCCTTCTGCGACATACTCCGGAGTTGATCTCTGTCTGGGGCCATGTCAAGGTTATACTTATACTATCGGATGAAAGCTTCTCCTAAGTCGTTGAAGGTCCGGATTTTTGCGCTGTCCAAACTCATATACCACTTGAGGGCAGCACCTGTCAAGCTGTCCTGGAAATAATGGATCAGTAACGGGTCATTGTCCTGCTGGGTGGACATCTTTCGGGCGTACATGATTAAGTGGCTTTGACGACACGAGTTTCCCTTATATTTTTCGAATTCAGGCACTCTGAACTTGTGTGGAACCCTGATGTTGGGGACCAAGCAAAGATCATAAGCTTTTCTTTCGAACAGGTCCTGGCCTCGGAGTGCTCTAATATCGTTTTGCATTTCTAGAAAACGATCCTGAAACTCATCCAATCTCTCGTCTACTCCTGCATTTTCACTTGGTGCTGTGTGGAAAGGGGGATCTTCGTTGTAATGGGCAGTGTGTATTACAGGCTGAGGAGTAGTCATTACAGCAGCGATGTAGGAGACATGTGGTTGATGATTCTCTGGTATGAAATCACGAGGGATGCCCCACGGGAAACCAGTGGTAACGACATGTTGGGAATCATTGCTAGGGGTCGCGGTCGTTGGGATGGCCATGGCCTCGGTCCTCTGTCCAGTCTCCTGAGAATTTTGAGACGTCTGATTCTGCGCAGCGGCCATTGTCTCCATCATATTGGTAAGCCTTTCCAAACTATCCTTCAAAGCAGTCACTTCTCCCTTGAGCTCTTGATTTTCCTGCTCGAGTCTTTCCATCCTCCTGCGACGGTCGGCTCCGGTTTTGTATAGACGAAACAGTTTGACGACTGGGTAAAAAGACACGCATGAGCCTCATGTTTTATCAAAATGCAGCAAATGATGGAAATGTATGAATGCCATGCCACAAAATGTTAATTCCAGGAAAAACAATCACCAATATCAAAATTTTAAATGTGCAACATTCAAAACATCACAGAAGTCAAGGACTATAGGAAAACTCCAAACTTCATTCATTCTTAAATAATCAAGACTTAAAATATCAAGTACAAATATTCTGTTTCGTTAACTATTACAAAAATAACGCCAATTCTCTTCTGAAATGAACAAAATAAATAAAGCAAAATAAATTACAACTGTAAGACTAATTCTTGGGTCTCTGGGTACTACATTCTTTCACCTCTTCCTTGAAAGTCTTCAACATGTTTTGGCACATTGAGAGAAAGTAACTCACAGCTGGGTAGGATCCATCGTCTTCGAATTCCCCTCTTGCCATAGAGAGTCGGAAAGGTAGTTCTTCTATCTGCAAGTTGCACCATTCAATAAGCCGATTAAGCTTATCACGGTACATGTCTCTTTCCTTAATCCGATCTTGTACAACTTGCTGGTATCCTTGGAAGTGACCCCGCACCTCATCTCTCGCTGACTCCCAAATGTCGTGATCTTTGATCAAAGCCTCATATTGTTCCTTCCAATACCGGGCGTTTCCTTCAGCGCGATTCAACTCTTGGCATTTGAAATCCCAATCTTCTACGGTGAACCGCGAGACATTCATGGCCTGAATCCTAAGTTCATATTCCTGATTCGAGCTTCTCACTGCCTCCTCAAGTACTGTGGTAAGCTCTGCAATTTTCTTCTCGAATTCAGCCCTTTCGATCTTTGCCTTTTTAGTCGCCCGGACATACCAATCCTCGTTATTCGCGCTCTTCCTGCAAACCCTGTTTAAATCCTCCTTCAAGTGAACCACCATTCCATAAGTCTGGTCCAGACATCCTTTAACATTCTTCTTCTTTCGCTCTTCTTCGTTGGCCTTTTCTTGAATTGTTTCGAATTGAACAGTTTTACGAGCCAAGTCATACTTCAATTCATTCCTTTTGTGGGTGACCCGGTGTAGTTTTGAACTGAGCTCTTCGTTTTCTTTCCCAAGATTGGCTACCTTCATTCGAAGTTCCTCTACTTCTTCCAGGGATATTGGTTCATGCACAGGAGGTTTGGGGAGTGCTTCTCCAGAAAATGGTAATTTGACGATTTGGACCCTTTCAAGAACCCACTGTCGGTAGGGTATCCTGACCACTCCATCTCTTTTCCTTAGCTCGGATCCTTTGGTGTGAACTTCTTCCCAGGAACGACATATTCTGAAGAGTAACGCTGGATCATCCACACCCCTGTTGTGAAGTATCATCTCTTCCAATTCGGCGTCTTCTGGTTTTCCTAGCATAGGGTATTCGTGCTGCCGTATTGCTAAAATGGGATTATAACTAATGCACCCCTTTGATCTCATCAACGACACATTTCTGAAATTCCCACAGCTCATAATGATTCGGTCAACATCCAACTTATTGGGATACCAGGCGATGTCTCTTTCAGTGAGGGAAGCTAACATTTGGGACCATTCCCCGCCTGTCATCTTGGGAATTAAAGCATTGCGTTTGAAAACGTGAGATGTGAGCCATTTATACAGTAACGGGAAACAAAAAGTCAAAACAGCACCTTTCTTCTCGTGACGGAGGTGGAGATTATATAACACATCTGCCAATAACGGATACACTGGGCTTTGACCTTCTTTCCAAACCGCCCAGAATATATTAATCGCCGCCATATCAATGAAATCTTCGAAAGTTGGAAATAAAACCAGACCGTAAATGAGGAGAGCTAATACATTGACTAAAGCAGCCCATTGACGTTCCTTTATTAACTTCTTGCTTTCTTGCTCTAAAAATAGCCTATGGAAACCCCAAAACTCTCTCTTCTGCTTCCAGTTAGCTTTAGCTGTGGCAATGGGGATCTGAAGAGCTTCCGCTAATATCTCCACCTTAAGATCCCGACTAACGAGGGTGTAAGGTGCCTTTCCCTTCATAGAAAACCCCAAGAACCCTTCAAACTCTCCTAGAGACGGTGTTAGCTGAAAGTCCTGAAACAAGAAGCTTCGCATCGGCGGATCATAGAATTGGGCCAAAGCTGTGAGACCCGGGATTTGTACGTCGACTTCCAGAAGATGAAGCACTTGACCAAACCTTACTTCAACAGCCCTTTTGTAGGAAGCGGGCATTTTCTCTAAGCAGTCCATAAGAACAGTGGTATTTGGTGAGAAGGCTTTCAGCTGTAGAGCCTTCCTTTTTCCTGAACTCGTGACTGTTTTGAATGCGAAACAACAAATAGGTGTGTTTTCCTGAAATAACAAGATGTGTAAGTTATGATGCATATGCTACATGATTATGAATGCACAAAGCTGGATCCGGGATAACAATGAGAGCTTGGAACTCCTAAAATGTAGGCTCTAGAGGGTCGGTCTATATCTTTCTACCCATAATGCCCACTCACATGATAGCTTTCTATGGTGATGGTATAGGGAAACCCAAGGTCATGGACATTTATCGTACTAACGCCCCGCCGCAGGCTAGCTGCATTGTGATGATAATAACGATAAGGTCTACCTTGAGTGGAGTTCTCATGCTAGGCGTGCAAGAAGCGAGTCCTTGGAGCCTAACATTACACAACTACCAAGATTGAAACAGGTTCTAGGGGGGTCCCAGAATCACAACCCTTTCATGAATCAGGTCCCGCGACAGGCTAGCTGCGTTGTGACAAGATCTATGAAAAGTCTAACTATCTGGGGGAGCTTTCATGCTAGGCGTGCAAGGAGCGAGTCCTTGGAGACTAACACTAATAACATCCAAATCTAAACTTAGGTGTTCCCTCTTCTTTTTCAAAACTCAGATTTCAAGATTCAAATACACATTCACCCGCGACATAATCCCGAGATCCAACAGGCAGATATAAATAATGAGCAATATAAGGAAAGCAATAAACGTAAATAAAGAGGACAAACAAATAAACCAAACAAACGCAAACTATCCTAAGCTAGGCTCGACTCTCTTATGCATAAAGCATTAGTCCCTAGCAGAGTCGCCAGCTATCGCACCTCGAAAAATACGATCCTAAAACAAACAACAGAGTCGCCACCTAATTCTATTTATTCTACGAGAGAAAAGGGAGATATAGACACAACCTAAATAAAGGATAAGAATGGTCAACGAAACCACTAATCTAAGTTCGGGAGTCAGTTACGCAAGGGGAAGGTATTAGGCACCCCTCACGTCCGTTGTACCCAACGGGAACCTCTTAGTCTAATTTGCGCTTGAAATGTTAACTTGTTATTATTGTCTTCTTTTAATGATTAAGATTGCTTTTAAGGAAATGTTTTAGTTATTATTAGTTATGGGGAAATGTTAAGTTTTTTATTATTGTGCTCGCGAAGGATTAGAATCCCCGTGCCTACGTATTCCCCTGTGCAATGGGAAAGTCAGAGCTTCGTAGTTCGTGCTACTACGATTTGTGTTTTTTAATTGAACGATTGTTTGAAAATGCATTCTACTGCTAAGCGTTGGCTTATCTGCTCACGATAGGAGGCTGAAGCGCTAGCTTGTTTGAGAGATAGAATGATCTAAACAATGTTCGTTTTGAGAAAAGATATTTGATCTTTATTAAGGGTGTTTTAAACGAAAGGGCGAATGAACCATCGCGTGGGGCTAGCCCAATTGCGGTCCAATCTAGAAGGTGCGGAATGCTAGACTCCGGAGTTCTGTCTTTCGTGATTTAATTTAAATAAATGATTTGGATGTTTTTTATACGAATGGTGATTGAACCATCGCGTGAGGCTAGCCCATTTGCGGTTCAATCCAGAACGTGCGGAATGCTAGACTCCGGGGTTCCTTTTTTCGTAAATTAATTAAGATGAATTGAATTGTTTTTATATGAATGGTGATTGAACCATCGCGTGAGGCTAGCCCATTTGCGGTTCAATCCAGAACGTGCGGAATGCTAGGCTCCGGGGTTCCTTTTTTCGTAAATTAATTAAGATGAATTGAATTGTTTTTATACGAATGGTGATTGAACCATCGCGTGAGGCTAGCCCATTTGCGGTTCAATCCAGAACGTGCGGAATGCTAGACTCCGGGGTTCCTTTTTCTTAAATTAATTAAGATGAATTGAATTGTTTTTATACGAATGGTGATTGAACCATCGCGTGAAGCTAGCCCATTTGCGGTTCAATCCAGAACGTGCGGAATGCTAGACTCCGGAGTTCCTTTTTTTTCCGTAAATTAATTAAGATGAATGAAAGTAGTGCAGATGGCGATCACAAATGACCGACTTACGTGTGTGCAAAATGAGTTTATGAAATTATCCGGTGTATTTTTTAAAGTGTTTATTTGGCGTTGGACCAAACCATTAACTTGTCTTTTTGAAATGATTATTTTAGCGCAAGCGTGCCACTTATTATTATTATTTTTTTTTTGAAAAAATTATGAACGAGATAAGGAAATAATAAAATGCGAGTCATCAATCCTCAACATTACCAAAAGATAAGTAAAACGAAAACGGACAGCACATGCAAAAATAAGTAAAGGAAGCATAAGATAAATAATTAATTATAAAATATAATATTCTTGAAGAAATGATTATTAAACTAATTAAATTAATATTAATAATAATAAATAGTAAAAAAAGAGACTTAGAAAAATTTTAGAATTTGGTTAAAGGATTGTGAAAAGGAAAACAAAGTTAATAAATAAATTAAGGAGAAAAAACAAAAAAATAGTGGGCCAAATCAGAAGGGAAAGAAGGGGGGTACTGAAAGCGAAAATGCAAAGCCATGTTTTGAGGAAAGCCCATGGGAGGCCGGTCGGGTCGGGTTAGACCCGGATCCGGTTCGGCGGGTTCCAAAAATGCTAAAAGAGGGAAAACATTTAGGGCTATTAATGGCCGTTATTCTCAACCTAAATGGGGAAAATATCCCTCATCCTCACCGAACTTCATCGCCCTCCCTCTCTCAGAAAAGCTTCCTCAATCGTTGTCACCTCTCTCTCTCAATACACTCAATCTTTTCTTCTAAAAAAAGACTTCCATACCCAATTTATGGACCCTAAAACCAGACCTTTTCCCATGCGATAAACCACACCGAAACGTCAAAGTCAAAATCAAACTAAAGCAGCAAGTGATGAACAAACAAATGAAGTCGAAAGATAAATCCGAACGGGTGTTCATCAAACGACAAGAAAAAAATGGAGCGTAAAGGTGCGAAATGAGTTTTTATACCTGCTCTGAAAGTTCTCAGAGGGATGATTCTTCTCCAGGTACCTCTTTAGCTTTGGCTCTTGTTTGATTTCTCCGGATCCTTCTTCTTCTTTGTTGTGCCGTTTTTTACTCTTTTAGGGTTTTTGCGGATCCGTTAGGTTTTTGTGTGTTTTTGATGCGGCTAGGGTTTTCTCCTTTTTTTACAAACGAAAACCTTCCTCCTTTTTATAACAGGACACTAGGGTTTTAGATTTTGAAAAATCCGTTGAGTTTTAAAATCCTCTGGTTATGTCCGATAAAACCTTTCTTGTAAAAGAGTTTCTTTTTGCCATTTTTGTGAATGCTTCGATTTCGTAACCTGCTGCTGTTTCTGTTTGCTTGTCCTTATTGCTGTACCGATTTGACTTGGTTTCTTCTGGTTTGAAGTGAACTGAACTAGTTCAGTTTGGATTGAATTAGTTTGCCCTTTTTTTTACCGCCACAAACCTCTATTTTCACCGTTTATCCCCTATTTTACTGCTGCAAGCTTTGATATCTTGTGAAATTTGTTCATGTTATTCTCTCGTAACTAATACCATCCTATTGTTGTAGTAATCCAATTTCACCATGGAGAATATAAGAAGGTACAAGAAAGATGTTCCACCCTATTGCTGACATATTTGAGGTATTGTGCACTTTTGAACTATAATGTTGCCATTGTTTGAACTTTTGGATGATGTCTTGTTCATGCTGTATGTGCAGGATTTTATAGGAAATTTTGTCAATGAGATACCACTTGATAATCATGAGTTGTTGTGTGATGCTTTTTGGGAAGTATCTATGTATAGTTCTTTCCTTAATATCTGAACTGCATTATGAATTCTCGTTGATGAATCACTTTGCCCCAAATTTTATCAGGTTTGGAAGTGTTCCTAAGGATTGTCACATATTCAACTTGCTTTGAAGGCATTCTAATGTCAACCTCAATCATGAGTTGCCATGTGAATTTTTCTGAATAATCTATGGTGCTCTTTCATTGTGGTATGAACTCAGACTTTTCTTGGATAATTTGCTTGGCTATGTTTGGTAAAGGTTGTGTTCGAGGAATCTGACTATTTGTAAGTGCCATTGAGAACGCACTCTGCAATGAATCAAGTAAACTTTGCCTACTTGCAAGGTTGGCACTACTGGAAACTGGAACAATGGACGATGAGGCAGGTGCACTGCTAACAAGATAATTCTGTCGAACATGATCTTGTTTCGGTGTAGATGCGACAGAAGAGGAAACAATGGTATTTCTATTAGAACACATGGTGCAGGCTGAAGAACTTAGGACTCTGAATTTTATTAGTGTAACTGTAACAATTTCATATGCCATCAGCTGCTCAAACATTGACCTTGTAGTAAAGTAACTATAATAATTCCAGAATTGCTTTTGTAACATTTTATGATGTGATCCCGAAAAAATTCGCCATCGATTGCTCGACACGATTGAATATTGCTTCCTGGATTTGAATCCTTTTAGATGAGTAGCGATATATTCATGACGTGATCCTTTGATTTGTCATTTTCCCGCTTAACAATTAGACTTATTCCTTGAGATTGATGATATAAACCTTTGACTTAGGTAATCTTACTTTACCGAAATTGCAGTTTTGAATGCAACCATCTTGACAACACTCAAGTCCTAATATTGTTAACTGGAAAATATTCTGGCAACACAACTCCAATTCTTTGTATGATATATTGAACTTGAAGATAATTTGTAAAATTTGAATAATCATGTTTATTCCAAAATCAAACCTCAAAAGAACGTGACTTGAAAGCAACATGCATCAACTTGACAATGACCAACAAAAATCTCTTATGACAAAAGGAAAAACTTCAAAATGACCTTGAAAATAATAATAATCCCAAGACTTTTAATAACTTGAATGAGGAGGCAAAATTTGGTTTCTTAAGACCTTAAAAATGATTTCTCAATTCAAAGTGCCCTAATCCACAGTTCATTCTCCTTAGTCTGATCATAAGCTCGCATGTTAAATAGTCAGAGAAGGGATAGTCTCAAATGCAATGTGTCTTCTGACTAAACATCTGATAAGGCATGATACAAACACCCAAGATAAAAATCTAAAGTCCTACTCCCAACCTTCGAATGGAACAAGATCCCCCCGAAATTCCGTGAAACTAACCAAGAGGAATCCCAGATCCCAAACTTTGAAGGAAACAAAAGAAAAGAAACTATGGCTAATGACTTAATATAAATGCGAAATGCAAATGTATAAATGCAGAAGACCGAAACAACGAAAGGAGGGCAAATTTTGGGGGTGCAACACTACCTATTGTGACTAACTGCATAACAACGTGCGACTTCCCTATGAGGCTACCTTCCATGACTAACTGCACAACAACCGTTGTGACTTTGAGGCACCAAGACACTAAGTCTTGAGTAGCACCAAGATACATAGTCTTGAGCCTCCTAAAGATTCGGACCTTCACTAGATCCTCTACGGATTACAAACATTCAGTTTGTAAGTGGGTAACATTTACATATGTTTGCTTCTTACATAAGCTTGAGTAAACACAATTAAGAACATTGATTAGAAGATCATCCTATACACACTAAGAATATTACATTTTATTGTAGCTCAAGTAATGTAGAGTCTTCTTCTTCATCTTCAAGTAGCTTTTTCACAGATAACAACCCAGGCTCTTGAATTTCTTGAAGTCTTCTTCTTCAAAGCTTACACCGGCTTGATCCAAATTGTAGCACATAAGAACTCCATCATCTTTATTCACATAAGAGGAACATTCTGGACAACAAAGCTTGCTCTATTATTCTAATGATTGCATCAGAACACAATATTCAGTTATGCATTTGTAATTCAGCTTCCATGATCATCTTCTTTGTTGACATTTACAGCTTTACAAGTTTCTTGCAACATGTACAATTAAGCACATTTGTGAATCAATAACTTTTGCATCAGTAGTTTGTTGTATAACCATTATCAGCCTTTGGCTGCATAATCATTAAAGCACAACATTGATTGTTCTCTTATTCAAGAAACCATATTGGTGGTTATCAACCTTCATGTTTTTGTGACCTTAAGCGACCCCTTTCTTCACGTGATCATTTCCTTATATAGCCATAAATAGATATGTTAGAGAGCAGCTGGCTACTGAAGGAATGTCATTACACAAGGATGGAAATAATACTGCCACGCCTGTCCATTTCCATAAATTAAGGTTAGTGGAGAGGTTGTGGGATAAAGCGTTTGTACTGTGTACTATCCTTGTTAATGGTAACTTTGTCTTCTTAACTTCAGAGGCTTCTAATTGTAGTATTATTGAAGAATGAATAGAGACGTGATAACTGGGTCTTCAGAATCTCAAGTCTTCAGTATCTTCAGAACCTTGTTCACTCAGAACTTTGTCTTCATAACTTCAACACTTGTCTTTGAAATCCTTGGTCTTCATAACTTCAAGTATTTTAGAATCTTTAGAACTTTGTTCACTTATAACCTTGTCTTCAAAGTCTTCAACACTTGGTCTTCAGAACCTCAATCTTCAGAAACCTTAAGTCTTTAGAACCTTCAGCAGTTCGTTCAATCAGAACCTCAAGTATTCAAAGTTCTTCGGCACATGGTCATGAGAATATAAATAACTTCAGAAGCGTCGCTAGCTTCAGAATCAGAACCTTACATAAAATAGTATCCACGAGATAATTGTCGCATAAACATAAGGCATCTCTGGATCTTTCTTATTATGATAGAATACAGAAGCATCCTTGCTTCTTTAGCACGCTTGTGACTTGCGTTACACATAGTAACTCGCATATGGTCTTTAAAGATCATCTGAGTTCTGTTTGTTAGATATGATAAATCTATAAACGCAATCTACACAATAACAAACATTAGAACATAAAGTTGTTCCTTTCACAAATATTCCATTATTATCATCAAAACATAGAGATAAGATGCATAACTAATTCTTGTTCTTATAATCTCCCTTTTTTGGTGATGACGTATTTTGACAGAACAATTTATACAAGGTAATCACCAAACATAACATATTCAGAGTTTCAATCAACAACTCCCCTTGAATGCGTTAATCCCAAAATTTCATTTGTGCTTGTTCAGAGTCTCCCCCTGATTCCTAGACCCACAAAATAAAATTTTGAGTTTTCAGAACATAGAATAGAGAAGGAATACTTCCCTACAGTGACTCATCAGATTCTGACTAGAACACTTGGTTTTCATCTCAGAACCTGGTTTCTATCATAACTTGATGGTAAATGATGCTTTAACATAAAAGACTTTGGAAGATAAAATGGTGGTGTTTTACATCACATACATTCTCACTGCGCTCTTTTCTCTAAACACGGGTACTTCGAGTGGATACGGAGTTACTAGTACAATATGATTTACACACACACACACACACACACACACACACACACACTTATTCTAAAACTAGACTAAGATATTTATAGAAAATACAAGATAACCGCTTTCGACGGTTTTACTCTAAGATGATGACACTTGTCCCACTACATGTTGAATAAGCTTCATCTTACACCACATTGTTGCACCCCAAAATTTGCCCTCCCCTAGTCAAGACAATATGTTCCAAGGTGTCCCAAGAGGTTCACAAGGTTCACAAGGTTCACAAGATATCTCAAGAGGTTCACAAGGTTCACAAGGTTCACAATTAGTCAGAAAGTTTGACAATCCCCTCAGATAATGCATCCTCCTAAGCAATGCATCCTAAACTAGGGTTTTGAATTTCATCAGGCTAAAAGGACTTTCAAGGCCTCAAGTGAGCTTCATAACATCCTACATGTCTTCAAGAATCCCTATGTCAAGTTTCAAGATTTTCCCAAAATTTTTGCTCAGTCAGATGATCAGATAGGCTAAAATCAGTCAAAGTAGTTAAAAAGTCAAACTGAGGTCAACTGTGGTCAAACCAAAGTAAAACTTCATGATTTTTTGCCAACATCAAGTATATGAAGTAAAAGTAATCATTTGATCAAGGTTTGATCATGATTCATCAAGGAGATTTCATATCATCAAGAATCAGGAGTTTCTAAATTAGGGTTTTCACAAGAAAAGTCAACTGAACTTTGACCAGCCATAACTTTCACATGCTTCATCAAAAAATTTCCATCCAAAGCTCATTTTGAAGGAAATTTAATTCTATACAACTTTGTGTCTCACAAGCCAAGCCCAAAAATGCTTCATTTGGAAGGTATGAGCTAAGACATTATATGTCATTTTAAAAGTCAACAAAAAGTCAACATCTTCCAAAGGGCATAACTTGAGATTGGTAAAGGATATGGACATGAAACAAAATAGGTTTGTTAGAGGACTCTTTAAGCTTTCCAAAATGTCCAATAACACCTCCATATCCTTAAAATTGAGGGATTTGTGTCTTTGCAAAGTTGGGAAATTTTTGAGAAGAATATTGAGCAAATGGGGTCTTAGAATCAATTTTTTCCAAATGGGCCTACCATTGTGCAACCCAATCCTTGTGATATCATCCCACACGACCCAATGACAAGCAATTCTGATTTTTTATATTTTATTTG
The DNA here is from genome assembly GCA_963966055.1 of Lathyrus aphaca. Taxonomy (NCBI): domain Eukaryota; kingdom Viridiplantae; phylum Streptophyta; class Magnoliopsida; order Fabales; family Fabaceae; genus Lathyrus; species Lathyrus aphaca. Next base: position 114,399,580 of record OZ014524.1, on the reverse strand, counting down.
ATATGTATTTGAATTTTATTCATTTTAAATCAAATTAAATCAAAATAAAATCTAAAAATCAATATATGGACATGATTCTTCTTCTAGAAATTCATCAATGATGTTTAACATGATTGGATCTTGTGAAAATTCGTGCTAGACCAGATTGGAATACAAATATTTGATTTTTTCATATTTTTTGATTATGACATTCCTTCACACTCAAGGCATTCAAAAAGCCCACAAATCCACAAACTCTTGACCAAATTTGGATCACCATATATACACAAACCTATTACTAAGACAAGGGACGGAAATTCTAGCCTCCAACAACAAGAGCAAGAGTAAAAAATATTCAAGAAAATTCCAAATTTGGTTTCCTACTTTCGAGCAATTTCAATAACTTTTGTAGGTTTCTTTAGCTTCCCGAGGATCATTAGAACGCATCTCCATCATTACCATTATCAAAAGCACACTGAATGGCATAAACCGAATGCATTTTAACTTGTTTTTTCTTATTTTTCAATTCACATAATTTAAGCATTATGAACATGATTTGATTGTTTAATGTTGTTTATAATGATGTTTAGATCGTTTCTGGATGGTTTGATTTGAGCTTTGACGCAGGACCAAGGATTCACCATAGTTAGGGTTTTAAGATTCGAATTGGGGAACTCTCATTAGAGGCGATTTCAGGACCAATTGATGGTCTTAATGAATTCCTAGGATGATTTCTAACTGATATGTATATTTGGGACTAATTTATATTGTGAATCACACGTTTTTCAAAAACGCAGGGTTGTAGTGACGGAAAAAATCGTCACTATAGGTTGTTGCTACGGACGCAAACCGTAGGTAAAAGTAATGGACGGACCAAGGAAGAAGAAGATGTGTGGCGCGAATGAGATATTTGAAATTTATTTTGTTTATATAATACGTTATTGCCATTTATTTATCACATGTGCACGTCTGGTCCAGTGGTAGTGTGGAGCGTTTTGAAGTAGCCGAACCTGGGTTCGATTCCCAAGTTCATCCAAATTTTTTAACAATTGTTATTCTTTTTGCAGGTTTATTATTTAATTATTGGGAGTCATATAGATATCACCAGCGCGCGCTGGCCTGGTTGGTTTTGTGCTACGTATGTGAGGTAGAGGACCTGGGTTCAAATCTCAGGTCCTTTCTTTTTAGCCAATTTTCTCATTTTTTTCTTCTTATTTTCAATTTCTTTTCATATATTAATTCTATTTTGTTTAAATTATTAAATATAAATCATAAAAATAATTTCTAAACAATATTATAATATTTTCTTTATATTCTTAAAAATCATAATTTATTTTCTTAAAATTTAAATTGTTTATATTTATTTTATAATATGTATATATGTATAATTATTATATTTTTGTAAATAGATTAATCATATATTTTAATTAATAATTAAAACCCTAACCCTAATTTTGTTCTAACCCTAACCCTAACCCTAATTTTTCTTAGCCTTTAAAATTTAACTGAATATTTTCATAAATTATAATTAATTATTTATTATTTGTTTAATATGTGAATAATTTAATATTTATTTATTATTAAAATTTATTTTCTTTATTAAATATTTAAAATCTTTTCTAATATTGAATTATTTTGCTAATTTCTTATTTTCTCCTATTTTTATCTTCTAATCATTTATCTTCACTCTTATTATTATTATTATTTATTATTGCCTATTTATTATTATTTATCATTATTATATTTCTCGATTATATTGTAATTGTCCCGAAGCTTTGTAATAATTTAGCTTATATTTTTGCTTTATTTTCATTATGAATATGTTTATTATATGGTTAGTAATTCTAGGGTGTGTATAATATACTTGTAATTAACATTGACTTAGAATAATTAATTTGAAAAGATAAATATTTGAACATGAACACTCACACACGTAAGTCGATCTTTGATCGCCATCTTGCACTTTCTAGGGTTACCTCTCATGTTGCCTATTTCAAAAGGTCAAGTAAGGTGTTTTAAGCAAAGTTCCTTCATAAATATCATCAAGTCCCTTCAGTTTATAAGATCAAGTCCCTTCGAGGTTGCCTACGATAAATGATCTTGTCCCTTCGAATAAAAGATGATAAGTCCCTACGTATTGCTAAAGACACCTTACAGTTGTCTATACTCAGATGTCCCTACACATGTCCCTTTACATCCAAGGTAATGACTACTTATTCCTTAATAATAGGGATAGTCTTACCATTGAAAGAAAATAAGAACAGTAAAGACTTAATATAGGGTAGGTTCCTCTTAATTACTTGCTCACACATTCCAAAATACTTTTTACACTTCACATTTCAAACAAATTTTCAAAAACAAGTCTTCATATACATCCATACGAGGATCATTATAAAGTACTTAGAAATTTCTAATCACACACTATACACTTTTCTCAAAACAATTCAAAGTGAGCTAAGTAACTAAGAGCCCATGGATAACCATGGATATAAAGGGTGCTAACACCTTCCCTTTGTATAACCTACCCCCTGAACTCAAAATCTTTTTAAGGTCTTTCATGTTCTTTTATGTCCTTTCCTTTTGGATAAAATAAAAGTCGGTGGCGACTCTTGCTATCCGCAACATTTATAGAAAGTCAGTTTTCCCACCGTGTTACACACATGTCCCTGTCTTTGAATTGAAAATTAGATATTTCCCTCCAAGGCTTGAACATACATAATTTGAGTAACTGCCACTCTTCTTCGAATTGTGTGTTGGTCGAATCCCACTAACACTTAGAAAATATTCCAAACTCAAAATTTCTCTAAGTACGGGATCTGTAGGTGGGGATTCCTTTGACTTTCACCTTTTCAATGAGTAAGGTGGAAAACCTCACTTTTTAGCTTATAACAAGAAAACTCTTCTCTAAGCCAAATGACTTAATTATGCTAGCACCAAAATTTGTAAATAACAGTGTCTATCTGATGTTTGTCCAGATATACCTTGCTTTGATGTTTTCCATAATCTTTTCTTACCAGATGATTTTTCTCAGATATACACTCTTTTATTCGAGGCTGCTGTCGGATGTCCATAACAAAGTCATCATTGTTTTTGATGTACTTTCTGGGACTTTTCTCACTTCGTTCAAGGCTACTGTTGGATGTTGTGATTCTTTTCTTTCCGAGGCTATTGTCGGATGTCCATAAAAGAGGCATAATTGTTTTTAATGTACTTTCCAAGACTTTTCTCACTTTATTCAAGGCAATTGTTGGATGTCTTGATTCACCTTTCTTTTCGAGGCTACTGTCGGATGTCTATAACGGAGTCATCATTGTTTTTTATGTACTTTCCGGGACTTTTCTTCATTTCATTCAAGGCTACTATTGGATGTTGTGATTTTCTTCTCTCTGAGACTACTGTCGGGTGTCCATAATGGAGTCATCATTGTTTTTTATGTACTTTCCGGGACTTTTCTCACTTCGTTCAAAGCAACTGTTGAATGTTGTGATTCTTTTCTCTCTGAGGCTACTGTCGGATGTCTTCTCTCCGAGGCTACTGTCAGATGTCCGCAGCATAATCATCATTATTTTTTATGTACTTTCCTGGACTTTTCTCATTTCATTCAAGGTCACCGTTGAATGTTATGATTCTCTTTTTATCCGATGCCACTCTCAAATATTCCCAGTAAAAGTCATTAATGTCATCCTTGGATGCTTTTTATAAAATTTCTGTAATTGTTCTCACATCATTCAAAGCCACTATTGGATGTTGTAACTCCTTCTATCCAATACAACTCTTGGACATACTTACCTCAGCTGACCCATGTTGTGGTCTCCAGTTGTCGTGTGCTTTTTTTTCCTCGTCGGAGTTCTATTCTCCTTATCCCCAGCGTTTATTCTATTTTTTTGTCATTTTATTCCCCACAATTTCATATGCTTACACATCATTTCATTTCATATACTTTCATATACATTTCATATTTTTCATAACCTTTAATACACTTTCATAGCGTTTCTTATTGTTCATTCCATTTTATGGCCTCTTAGGGCCAAAATTTGGGTTTTTTTATTTACATTTAAGTATCTTCCATCTTGACGAAACAAAGATGTCAATCTTCATATCTCTGGACAGAAGAAACTTAAATAGGGGCATCTGTTATACCCTAATATTTCGCATTTCATCTGCATCTTGCATACAAACAAGATCACACACTGGTTCGTTTATCCTTTTCAGTTGCAGGTTTATAACTCACAGGGGATCATCGTTCTTTTACTTGCCTTTAATTCTTAATATTTACTAACCTCTAACCAAAATACCAAAATATGTTGCATTTTGCTTCTTCTTCTTCTCTCTGTATGCAGGTTTTCAAAGACAAGGCAATGATTTCAATTCAAATATGGTTGTTCAATTATGATTCGATTCAGATGGAAGTTTGACCTAATATTGGTCAAACTATCAAAAGATTGTTTCAACTGCAATTTATTGGTGCCAATGGTTATTTCTTAGACGATGCGTATTCAATGATAAGCTGTGTTGTGTGTGAAATTTCTCTGGTATATCGAACAGTGGTTTGTGATAAGTTTGGTCCGATTTGTCTTGATTGAGCGGTCATTAGTTCATCAGTGGATTTATTTTTCAGAGGACGATTCAGACATATTTAAAAAGATTCAAAAATTCAAAATTTGATGGTCGTTGTTTCTGTTTTGATTTGTTCAGTAGCTTGGGATTGGTTTTATTCATTAGGCGTGGGGAAAAGTTCAAATTTGGTTTTGGGCTTAAAATAAAAGAAATCATCGCTTCACCTATTATCCGATTCATACGCATTTTTTTCTAGATACCATTTTTTTACTTCGGCCATATTTCCATTATCCAATTATTTTCTATCCATATATTTCCAACCATTATCCATTTATCTATCATATCCATACTCCACCGATTTTCCATTCAATAACCATTTTATTAACCAAATTTCGTGTATCCAATTTTTCCTATTTTTCATTTTTATTCCAATTATTCTATTCAAAAACAAAAAACTATTATCCATTTTTATAATTCCATCATTTTTATTATTATTATATATCCATTCTTATATTTTACAACAACAAAAAAATAGAAAGTTTTAAAGCCCACTTACATTAGGCCCATTCCTTATCTTTTATACCAAATAAATTGAATAAAAAAAGAAAAATATGGAAAAATCATTGAAGCCACTTTCCAAGCCAACAAGCTACGTCAACGTAACATATCATCCCAGCCACACATTATTACATGCACGTACAACTTCCATCCAAACAACAAGTACACGCTTCATGAACTCCATAAGATTGTAGCTGAAGACGCACATAAGCCATACACACGCATATACTGTGAGCAAAAACGCAAACAACAAGACTCAAAACTGTAGCTACATCACACATACATATAATCAGAAGTTCCAAAACACAAAGAATGAAGGTATAAAACGCATTGGCAGAATTTGAACACACCTTCCTTACATGACCGAAAACGCACAAAAATCATCCAAAACATCAATCAAAAATTCTGATTCAAATTACTCTCCCACTCTGTAAATAGAGTGCAATTCTCATTGATTAATCAAGCTTAAAGAGCCTATCAAAACTATCTCAAAATTCAGCATAAACATTATTCTTCAAAATTCAATTCAAATCAATCACAACCTCAAGCTTCAATATTCATCAATCTGAAACAACAACAACAACAACAACAACAACAACACACAAATACCATTCAACAAGAAGAAAGGAAGACTTTGGAATCGTTCTCACCAATTTTGAAGGTATTGAAGTTTTTTCGACAAAACTTCGAGACTCCGATTTGTTTGATTTGTGCACCGATGAGAGAAATTAATTGTACATTCTTGCTCTACTCGGAACCCCGGTCGAAACGACACCTTAACGGAGCTCCGTTGTTCCGATTTGGCGGAGCTCCGAAAATTGAAACAGGTACATGAATAGTAACAACCGCGGAAATGTCACGAGGAAGAAGAAGTGAAATTCTGATTTTCTTTTTCTTTTTAAGTATAATTTTTTGTTGTTAATTTGTTTTATAAAAGATGTGGTTTGAGCTTAAAACTTGTGGACTAACATTTTCTATCACCACCCCTGTTGTGTAGCGCCATTCCCCATTCCTTTTTGTTTTTTTGTTTTTTGTTTTTGTTTTTTTATATTAATTTTACTTTGTTTTTTATATAAGAAATTTGATTTTGTTCAAATTTATTTTTCTTCGGAAAATGGTTTATAGATTTTGTTTCCCATTGATAAAGCATTTTTTTTATAGAAAATCTTTAAAAATATGTTAGTTTATTTTTCCTTTGAATTTTCTTTATGTTTTTTTTTATTTCATTTGACTGGTTGTTGTGTGGATCATAAATGTTAGATCCATTTTCTTTCATCTCTTTTTTTTTGTCGATGAGATCTTCGATTCGATGATTATTGATTTTCAATGATGTTTAATCTTCATTATTTAAATCTATGGATGAATGATCATTTAGATCATTCTCCATACTTTGGAATCGTGATAGGTTGCCTTTGATAAATCAATGTGAAATCTCGATTAAGATTAGATTGTTACCACTTTTTCTTTTTGTGCGACATGTTTTCGGAGGATGATTCATTATATCATCTCTCTAACATGTATTAGCACAAATATTGTTTACCTTAATTGGTATTGGCCGACCTTATTTGTAGGGTAATTACTCCGTAAATTACTCAACAATTGCTTAACATAGACCTAAATGTGTCCCAAATTCGGAATAAAAATCAAATTGGATACTTGCACTTTCATGGACCGGACCTCGTGTTGGTCGCGTAATCCCAAAGTGGTTAGTCTTTTATGTTAAGATGCACGACTTATGAAGCTTGATGCGTAGTTGCATTGGGTATCCCAATCTTCTTTCAATTTTCATTGAATTTGGATCTAGTCGCCTCGATTAATCATTATAGTGTAAGATACTAAGCGGAATCAGTTACTTTCTTGGTTGTGGATGATTAAGTTCACCATACCATTATTATGTACATATTATTACTACTATTACTATACTAACATTCTAATTCTTTTTCACACCTTATCCTCTTTATTTTTATCTCTCGCTCCTTATCTCTTTTATTATGCTTTATCATTCATCATATTGTTTATGTTTATATTCATATCCTTATGCTTTTTCTTTTGCCCATTTGGACACAAAAGTATTAATAAATGATTAAACCTCTAAAAAACTTGTGACATTAATCTTGGACTATGGCCATTATCCTTTGCATTGGACTTGGAGTTTTGGACTTAGATTTTAGGATCATTCCCTTTGCTCGAGTTATTATGGATTGGAGACCCTAGCCTATATTTAGTTCACATGTTTATGAGGATGAATTCCTATTGTTGCTTAAGCTTAGAAGAATGATCGCCATGCGATTAGATCATTTCTTACTTTAGCTTTTACTTTAAGTTATAGGATAACCTCTTCATCTCCTCCCATTTCTTTAATTTTCAAAACTTCTCCCTCTTTTCAAAACCTTCTTTGTTTTCAAAATTTATCCGCTTTCATAATCAAACCTTGACTTAGGTCAAACGACTTTACTCTTTTCATTCCATTTCTTAATAAATGTTAAACCACATAAGCATATCGAAACCTTTTTCAAAATACTTTAAAAGATGCAAAACTCATTCAATCTTTTCGTGCTCTCGTGCATTTTTCCTTTTAACCATTTTCATATGTTTATATATGATTCATTCTTTCTAGCAGAATTATTCGCTAAATAATGACGACTTATCTTTACATTTTAAAATGAATCCAATGTATTTTTTTTTACTATTTGTACCACGAACTACGGGGTTTTGATCTCACATTGCACATCGTGAGTATGTAGGCATGAGACGAACGTCTCGTCAAACATAAAAAAACTTAAAAAAACATTTCCCTTCTCTTCTCTTCAATCTATTTTAAACAAACCATTTTCAAACCAAAAGAAATAAATTTTTCAAAAGACTCCCATGGAGTACCACAAACATTTTGGATGCTTAAGCCCTTCCCATTTTGTAACCACTCCCTTACCCGTTCTCTTCTTGATTCTTTTAGGTTTTTGATTTTAGATTCATTAGGATTTATTCTCTTTTTTTCCTTTTCCATTTGGAATAAAATAAAAGCGCGGTGGCGACTCTGTTTACTTTGAGTTAAGTTAACCAATAACTTACACTCATGATTTTACCGCTACACAGAAACATCTGACTGGATACACTTCTGATTACATCAACTTCTAACTTGTAGAAGCATCTTTATTAGAAGATAAATAGAATGCATCAGAGAGAAAGAAAACATTGCATTTGGGATTCTGAACATAATCTAGTAGACAATTTATATCGCTTATGAATTCTTTCTCGTTCTGAATTTGACTTGACGCTTCCTTTTCTATCTCTTCTTTCTTCAAAATGATATCTCAGAAGTTCTGATGAGATGTTGTTATGATGTCTCAAACTTCTTCTGAAGTACTTAGCTTCTTCTGATGAAAGAGGAATTTTATTAGTCTTCTACTTCTGATCTTCAAACTGCTTGACCATTTATAGTAACCAATTATTTACTTAGCAAGCATCTGATCATCTCCAGAAGTTCTAACAAAGATAATCATCATTCAGAACTTTATATTTTCTATTCATGATTTCTGACATTCTTTCCGCAAACTTCATCTTGAAGTCCTTATGCTTTAGAATCACGAGTTAGCAATCTTTCTTCTTTACATGAAGAAATTCCTAGTAATATTATATGAGAAAGTCAAAAGTGGATGAATCTGGTTTTTGAAAACATCTCATACTCACAAAGAATTAATCTTCATCAAACATGATTTCTTGCTTTCTGATGATTTGATCTTGAGAAAATACGTTGTTCAATCAACGTGTTCCAAGAATAGCATTCAGTAGATATTTATCCTTATATGATGAATCTATCTTATCAACTGATCAAATGAAGATTTGAACATATGAGACAGATATTGCAGGTGGAGAAGAACATCACCTAAAGTATTTCTCACAAAGCATTTAGATCTTTATCTGACACTGTTAAGTGTTTGGTATCCATCAACAACAGAACCAGAGCTCTGATACCAATTGAAGGAGTGATAAAAACACAATAAATAAGGGGTTTGAATTGGTGTTTTCACTATTGTTAACTTTTTCATCTTTTATCGTTGTTTACGGCAGAAGCATAAGTAAATAAAATAAAGCATAAACAAGAGAAATAGACACACAATATATCCTGGTTCACTTGAAAAACTCAAGCTAATTAAGTCACCCCCTAAGGTGATTTGCCTTAGCTAATGACTTAATCCATTATAACCAAATTTATTACAAGGTACAACACTACCTGTGACTAACTGCACAACTAATTGATGTGACTTATAACATTGCATAACCGGTTGATGTGACTTCCTTGCACGACTACCTTCTGTGACTAACTACCCAACAACCATGCGACTTCCCTACGCAGCTACCTGTCGTGACTAATTGCATAACAAGTGTTGCTACTTAAAGACACCAAAATATTAAGTCCTGGGCAGCACTAAGACACATAGTCATGAGCCTCCTAAAGATTTTGACCTCCACTAGGTCCTTTAAGGATTAAAAATATTCAGTTTGTAAGTGGGTAACGTTTACATATGTTTGCTTCTTACATAAGCTTGAGTAAACATAGTTAATAACATTTATTATAAGATCATCCTATACACACTAAGAATATTACAGTTTACTGTAGCTCAAGTAGTGTGGAGTCTTCTTCTTCATCTTTAAGCAACTTCTTCACAGACAACAACCTAAGCTCTTGAATTTCTTGAAGTCTTCTTCTTCTAAGCTTACACCGGGTTGATCCAAATTGTAGCACAAAAGAAATTCATCATCTTGATTCACATAAGAGGAATATTCTGGACAACAACCATTGTTCTCTTATTTCAATGATCACATCAGAACAAAACATTCAGTTTTTCATTTGTAATTTGGCTTCCATGACCATCTTCTTTGTTGACATATGCAGCTTTACAAGCTTCTTGTAGCATATACAATTAAGCACATTTGTGAATCAATAACTTCTGTAACACCCTAATTTTTGCCATAAGTTTTCTTCGCATTTCATCTGTATCTTGCATACAAACAAGATCGCACTGGTTGCTCGGTTTTTCTCAGGTGTAGGTCTATGTCTAACAGGGGATCACCGTTTCCTTTTAGTTGCTTTATTTGTTTATGTTTACTAACCATTAATTAAAATCCAAAAATATTTTGTTTTCTTTCACTAACATTTTCAGGAAAGAGGAACATTTGAAAATGCAAAAAATAGCAGTCCTGCAGCTCGAGTAAAATTTCACAGACAAAAGTCAAAGTTGATCCGCAAGTAATTCAAATTTATCTGATCAAGGATTTCCCAAGTTAATTGATTCATTCAAGGAATTCCAAGGTTCATGTGTTTATTTCCATGCCTTCTTCGGTGTACAAAAAGAATCGGGCCACAATAACCAAGCAATCATGTTTGAATAAAAAATTTAAATTTACGCTTGGTTAGCCGGTTAATCATTTCCAGTGTAATCTGGTTAACCGGTTAACCAGTGTGAAAATTGAATTTTTTATTCAAATTCAGCATCATTGGATCATTGATATATTTGGAATTTTCTAGATCCACTGCCCTTTGATTTCTCTACATCACTTTGATCATTTTCTACCATAAACCCCCACTAATCACCACTATTTTCCATTTCCCACCAAATTTGCAACTACCAAACCTAAATTTAATTACCAAAGCAAGCTCCATACCACCAAATTCCCATACCTAAGGCCTTTAAATAGGACCATAATTTCATTCATTCACCAAGTTTTGGAGAGCCAACAAATCTCTTGCAAAATACTCCCCCAAAAACCAAAAATCTCACTAAAGCTCTTTTCCTCCTTTTGAAGTTATCAAGAACTCACATTGAATTCTTGACTAATTTGAGCTAAACCTTCATCCTATTCTTTTCTTGTTCATCAATTGCAGTAGATCTAGCTTGATTTGGTCCAATTTGAAGAAGTGCTTTTGGTAATTCACTCTTTCCATAAACCTATACTCACCATCAACATTCAAGATGTAGATCTTTGGTGCCTTTGATTCTAGATCCTTTAGAACTTACTTTGTTGTTTGATTGTAGGGATTTCATTGTATTTTGGTTTTAAAATTCGTGCAAATTCAGATCATGATCACCAAGTGTTTGAAAAAGGTTTTAAAAATGGATCATGCTAAATTTCTGCAATTTTTCTGCTACTGGTTCAGTGTTAACCGGTTAACCATTTTCAGTGTAATTTGGTTAACCGGTTAACTAGTGTTAAACTGCACAAATTAGAGGCATTTTTTTTGGCTTGTTTTAAGCTCCTTTTTTATTCCTTTTTCTTCTCCTTCTTCCTCCTTTTTATTTTTACCTTGGGAAACACTCTTGAGAGTGATTTCTCCTTAATTTCAATGAACTTTGGGTGTAGATTAGAGTAGTTAACGTTCATTAGTTCAAAACTACCTTTAAATGAATTATTAATTTATTTAAGGTACTTTGCATTAGTGATACTTTTTCATGCTTGAATCCACCAAGAAGAGTGATTGAACTTAAGGATGGAATAATACCATGAGTGTGACTCAATTTGGTATTCATCTTTAGTTTTGTACGGTATTGCGTCCGAATAGCGATTTACATATCGTTTATCTCGCATGCATTAACACTAATATTGTTCACCTTAATTGGTGGTGGCCGACCTCATTTTTAGGGTAATTACTTCGTAAATTACTCGGATATCGCTTAACATAGACCTAAATGTGTCCCGAATTCGGAATAAAAATCTAATTGGGTACTTGCCCTTTCTTGGACCGGGCCTCTTGTTGGTTGCGTAATCCCAAAGCGTTTAATCATATTGCATTAAGAATCGAGACTTATGAAGGTTTGATGCGTAGGTTCTTTGGGTCTCCCAATCGCCTTTCAAATTTCATTGAATTTGATTCGGTTTGCCTTGATTAATCGCTATAGTGTAAGATGCTAAGCGGATCCGGTTGCCTTTCAATTTTGGTTACTCTTTTGGTTATGGTTGATTAAGTTCACCATACCACTTTTATGTAAATATTATTATACTATTATTAATATTAATATTTTAGATTCTTGCACTTTAATTTCTTTTGCTATTAACATTTAAATTCTTGCACTTTTGTTGCTTTTATTTTATTTTGCTTTATTATTCTTTATTCATCTATTATCCTGTTTATTATTTGCTCTTATTTTTGTTATGTTGATTTTCCTTTTGTCCATTTGGACACAAAAACATTAATAAAGGATTAAACCTCTAAAAAACTTGTGATCTTAATCTTTGGACTATTGGTTACTACCCTAGGCATTGGAATGAAGTTTTGGACTTAGATTTTAGGACACCTCTCCTTTGCCTTGATCTTCATGAAGCTGCTACTTTCCTTTATTTGGCCATTTGCTAGCTTATAAGGATGAAACTCTTATGCTCATAATTTAAGTGTCATCAAGTTTGGTTATATCTTTCTTCATTTATCTCCTTATTTTCTTTTTTAGGATAGTCTCTTCATCCACTCCCCTTCTTTAATTTTCAAAATCTTCCCCCTTTTTTAAAAGGATTCTTGTTTTCTAAATCATCACTTCTTTAATAAACAAAACATTGAATTTTGTGCCTTTGTGCACTTTTGTTTGTTTTCTTTAAAAGAGTGCCGATTATGAGTCATTATTCTTTAGTAGGGTGTAAGTCTTCCAATCTCCATGGTTGTAGTTTGATGTAATTGAGTCTCTTGTCATTCATGGGGGTTTAGTGGCATACTTGTCGATTTTATCCGAGTTGGCGCCCTCCCCATAATGATGTATGAGTTCATGCCTTCATTCTCATGGTAGATTTGTTAGGCTATCCACTTGAAAATGACAAATTCTCTTCACTTAATAAAATCAATCATAACCAACCCTTTTCACTATTTGTACCACGAACTACGGGGTTTTGATCTCGCATTGCACTTTGTGGGTACATAGGCATGAGGTGGTAAACCTCTCCAAACACAAAAATAAAAAGAATAAAAAAATTCTTTTCTCATCCCTCCACTCACATTTTACAAACCATTTTCAAACCAATAGAAGTAAATTTTTCAAAGGGCTCCCGTGGAGTACCACAAACATTTTGGGTGCATAAAACCTTCCCATTGTGTAACCCATACCCTTACCCGGTTCTTTACTTGTTTCTTTTAGCTCTTTTGCTTTTAGATTCATTAGGATTTATTAGCTCTTTTTTCCCTTTCCTTTTGGAATAAAATAAAAGTGCGGTGACGACTCTGTTTACTTTGAGTTAAGTTAACTAATAGCTTACACTCTTGATTTTACCGCTACAGAAAAGTGGCGACTCTGCTAGGGATCCATCTCTAAGTGGATTCGGTCTACTTTGATTTATTTACTGCTTTGGTTTGATTTGTTTGTTATTTGTTTGTTCTGTTTCAGTTTTGGCGACCCTCTGTGAGTGAGATAGATTCTAACCCGGGTCTGAGTTGAACTTATGATAGGACGGAGATATTCGAAGCGATACGCGATGGAGTAGTCCAAAGCTATATCAATTCGATAATCTCCACTTGGTTTGGCTCTATTGGATTATCAATGTCATGATGATTAATCATATGTGGCATTATTTTCCGACCTTGAGCTGATCATACTGAGGACCGTAGAACCCTTAACCCATCCAAACCAATTTAGGAACATAGTGCGGAAACCATCCAGGTGTAAACCTAAGGTGGTTGTCACGCGATACTACACTCGGACAAGGTCTATTTTAAGAAATTTATCGGTTAGGGAGTAATCCAACGTACCGATAATATTCTAAAGATGGTTGTTAACTTCGGGCACCTCTGTTAGCACCCTTTTGGTTTTCTGCAGGTACAATGAAGACAAAACCTTAACACTTACCTATGTGGGAGCTGTTCTGTTACCTTGACTTCATGCTCGTGACTCGGAACCTAAACCTGTGTGCTTTGTGTGATCTTGTTTATGATTTTTGCATACATGCACTCATGCATTCATGAGCATTGTTTTTGAGATTTCAAGGGACTCATAGGTACTTTTGTAAAATTTTAGATGCCCATGGTTATGAATGTTGAAAGAAGGAACACAAAGAAGCAGAGTTTCAAGAATCCTAATCTAGTAGAGCTAAGAAAGTTAGGAGCTTTAGTGGTTGACACCCAGGAGTTCCGGAAATGTTATGGGAAACTCTTGTTTTTCTTGGATACTGATGTACCAGAGGGGATTCTCCCTACCTTGGCTCAGTTTTATGATCTGTTGCATCATTGTTTCACCTTTCCTGATTATCAGCTTGTGTCGATCTTAGAGGAGTACTCTCATTATATGGGCTTACCTATTTTTGACAAGGAATTTCTTTTCAGTGGTTTAAAGAAGGAGCTTACGACCAAGGTCATCGCCAAAGCCCTTTTTCTCAAGGAGTCCGATCTTAATGGGAAGTTTCTTCCAAAAGGGAGTGTCTGTGGTATTATTGTCAAGTTCTTAATGGGGAAAGCTTATACTTCTCTTACTTTGGGTCATAAGGATGCATTTGAGGCTATTCTTGCTTTGCTCATTTACGGTATTGTTTTGTTTCCTAACTTAGATGGTATTGTGGACGAGAGTGCCATTCATATTTTCTTGAAGAGAAATTTGGTACCTACTTTGCTTGGAGACATGTATCATGCCTTTCATTATAGGACCTCCAAAGGTTATAAAGAGATTGTGTGTTGTGCGTCTCTTCTCTATAGGTGGTTTATTTGCACCTACTAAAGTTCGACGTCTTCAAGGATAATAGAGAAAAGCAAAGATGGTCTCAAAGGATTATGTCTCTCTCTCATAAGGATGTGACTTGGTATTGTTCCTGTTATGATACTGGAGTACTTATTGACAGTTGTGGAGATTTTCCTAATATACCTCTTCTTGGTACATGTGGGGGAATTAGTTACAACCCTATTCTTGCTAGGCGACAATTGGGATATTGCTTGAAGGACATACCAAGCAACCTTTCATTATCCGGTTTCTTCTTTCTTAATGGTGCAGATCATGTAGAAATGAAGAGAAGGATTACTCATTCTTGGCATGCGGTTCATCGGAAAGAGAAGGGTCAATTGGGAAGACAACACCTTGCTCCCTCCGAGTGTTACATCTAGCGGGTTAGATCCAGGGCTTCCAAGCTCAAGATGCCTTATCCACCCGAGGAACCTTTGTTTCCTATACTATCATTGTCCACTTTTCTTCCTCCCATTGATGAGAAGGTTGCTCTTCAAGAAGAGTTGGACAAGATGAAGAAAGAAAAAAATATTGGATACTTGAGAAAAAGATGGTGCAAAAGCAACTGAAGGAGAAAGATGATTTCATTGAGTTACTTGAGCATCGAGTTACGAAGAGGCCAAGAGAGGATTTATTTTCCTCTAGTACTCCATCTACCATTCCTCCTACATCTGGTTCTTGGAAGGCCATTTTTGACCAGTTGGTAAAGGATAAGGAAGACATGGAGAATCGGTACAAGAAAGAGATTAAGAGGATTCACATGAAGTGCCAGCTGGGATTCAGATCTTCTTCAGATATGATCCCCTAGGCCTAGTTTAATTTTCTCTCATGTATTAGGATTGTTGAGACTTGTACTTCACTTGTAATCCTTACTTTGATTTTAATGAGAATGAGTTTCTAAGTACTTCAAAAAGTGTTAATTTATAATATTGCAATTTATCTTATAGTCCTTTGAAATATTTGCATACGCATACCATGCACCATGCCTGTATTATTCTTGCTTTTTGAGAGTTGTACAGGGATCTTATGTTGTGTCTTGGTCTTTATTCAGTTCTCCTGTCAAGCTGACTCACAAGGTTGATATCCGAGCTAATCGGAAGAAGATGTCGGAAGCCTTACAACAAAAGAATCACGAGTTGTGCGAGGAAGTTTCATATCTGAAGGATAGCTTGGAAAAGGCCACCGCCATGATGGAAAGCTTGGTGGCTGCTCAGAATCAGCCACCCCCTATTCATAATTCTCTGACTCAGCATACAGTCATCTCTGAGATTGTCACAACATCGATTACTATTGAAACTATCATTTCTCCTTGCTACCGTATGCCTCCTAGCACATTGTGGGGCATGCCGACTGATTTCATTCCTGTTGGTTATCCTCCTCCTCCTCTTGAGACTACTGCAATTAATACTCTTCAGCCAGTAATGACTACTGCACCGCCTATGATACACACTACTCCGCACCATGGTGAAATGATTTACCATGCTGAGCCCAGTGAAGGCGCTGATGTGATTGAAAGATTTGATGATTTTCAAGGCCGTTTTGCTGAGATACAGAAGGAGATGAGAGCCTTGAAGCATAAAGATTTTTTTGGAAAAGATGCTTATAATCTATGTTTGGTTCCTAATGTCAAGGTTCCATACAAGTTTAGGTTGCCTGAGTTCGATAAGTATAAGGGCAACACTTGTCCTATGAGTCATTTGACTATGTATGCTAGAAATATGTTTGCTCAGATAGACAATGATCAACTTCTGATTCATTATTTCCAAGATAGTCTGACTGGTGTAGCCATGAGATGGTACACGAGTTTGGATAGCAGCCAAATCAAGACTTTCAATGATTTGGGAGAGGCTTTTGTTAGGCAATACACATATAATGTTGATATGGCACCAGACAGAGATCAGCTCCATGCTATGTCCCAGAAGGACAAAGAAACTTTCAAAGAGTATGCAAAGAGATGGCGCGAGCTAGCAGCTCAGGTTGTTCCTCCTCTAGAAGAGAAAGAGATGAAGAAGATATTTTTGAAGACTTTAGGTTCTTTCTATTATGAGAAGATGATTGCAAGTTGTAACACGGTGGGAGAACTGACTTTAGTTATGTTGCGGATAGCAAGAGTCGCCACCGACTTTTATTTTATCCAAAGGAAAGGCATAAAAGAACAGGAAAGACCTTTTAAAAGATTTTTGGGTCCGGGGGGTAGGTTATGTAAAGGGAAGGTGTTAGCACCCTTTACATCCATGGTTATCCATGGGCTCTTAGTTACTTAGCTCACTTTGAATTGTTTTTGAAAAGGTGAAGTGTGTGAATAAAAATTTTCATAAGAGTTAATAATGATCCATGTACGGATGCGTAAAAACTTGTGTTTGAAAATTTGTTTAAAATTTGTAAAGTGTTTGAAAAGTTTTGAATGAAGTGAGCAAGCAACTATGAGGTACCTACCCTAAAGTTTAAGTCTTTCTGTTCTTTATCCTTTAAGTGGTAAGACTATCCCTATTATTAAGGAATAGGTAGTCATTACCTTGAATGTAAGGGACATATGAGGGATATCTGTTTAATGAAGGCAACTGTGGGGTGTATTAAGCATTTAGGAGGGACTGTCATCATTATTCGAAAAGGGACTTGATCTTTAAAGGCAACCATTAGGGACTTGATGACTTTTCTTTTAAGGGACTTGCTTTATACACCCCACTTGACCTTATGATTAGGCAACATTGAGGGATAGCCCTAGAAAGAAAGTGAGATGGCGATTAAAAAATCGACTTACGTGTGTGAGTGTTTAATTTTATTTATCTTTAATTAATAATGATCTAAATTTTATTTTAAATAGAATACATGTTTACACTCCCTAAATTACTAACCATAGCATAAAATAAATAAATTGAATATTTACAAAATTTACACCAAGGAGCAATTACATAATAAGCAATTAAAATAAATAGCAAATAAATATAAATATATAAGCAAAATAAATATAGAAGCAAAAAATAAATAAATAGGCAATAATATATTAGGGGTTAGTACTAATAAAAATTTAAAAAAAAATAAAGAGGGTTAGTGAAATAATAATAATAAGTTTAATAATAAAATAAATGGATTAGTAATAACAATAGTTAAAATAAATGGAATTGACAAAAATATTATAATAACATGATGAAAATAATAAACACAAAATTAAATTTTCAATATAAATTTTTATTTAAAGGTATGAATAATTAAATAATTATTATAACATTTTAATTTAGGTACAAATTATTAAATTATTTCTAAGCACATATTAAAAATTATTTATATATATAACAATTTAGAAAAAAAAAAATATTTACATATTATATGGAGAAAATAAGTTATAATCATATTTAAAAAATTAATCATATTTACACAATTTCATATTAAGTATTATATTTACAAAAAAAATTAATTATATGAATATGTATAATAATTATATTTACAAAATTAAAAAAAAATAAAAATTAGGTTTTGAATAATTATTTAGGGAAAAATAGATTAGGGTTTATTTAGAAAATATTTTTTTAGGATTTATAATATAATGACAATTCCTTTAATTAAATAGTACATATATATTTTTTTATAATTTAAATAAAGATACAATAATAAAAACTAATTTTTTAGAAAATAATTTTTTAGGAACTAGATAACATAATATATCTATTTTACAATATAGAAAATAATAAAACAATATAATTTTAATTAAAATAAAGCAAAAGAAAAAGAAAATCAAAACCTGATGGGGCTGGGGTTTGAACCCAGTCCCCTATGCTTGCCAACAACAGCCTCTACCACTGGGCCATCAGCACGCGCGTGACATCATAGGTAGAAGAAGTAGTTTTGTGCTTTGAATTCTCTAAAAATCAGAAAAATAAGAAACAAAAGGCCTGGGGGAGGATTGAACCCAGGACCTTTGAAGACAAGCAAGCACGCATTACCATCCGGCTGGGAGAGCCAATCTGTTAACCATCCATCAAACAATAATAATATATAATACATAATGCGTAAATGAGAAAAACCAAAAATATTTGCCGTGGCCAGGACTCGAACTAAGGTCCTCCCATGATACGCATGTACGCTTTACCATCAGACCACAGCTGCATTTGTGAAACAATTTAACACTAACATAATAAAATATTAAAACAATATTCAAATATCAGAATGCGCGCCAAGCCCACTTCTTCTTCAACCTCTTGACCTACAAAATTACTTGCGAATTTTGCTTCCCTTTTTCCTGCGAAAACAGAATGGCAACAAAACCTACGAAATTCAAACATGGCCAAAACAGCAAGATTTTATGCAATTGATTACACCATTGAGTTTCAAACAAGATTTCCAATCATTCTATGTCCTCATAATCCATTTATATTGGCTGGATAATAAAACCCTAATTCTTGGCCGAAACCCTAACTATGGTGGATTACGGATTAGCCATGGTTTCTTTGATTTTCTTGCCCAGAAACATTCTACATCACATGATAAACAAGATTAGTCAAGCAAAATTCAATGAAACACAGTAAATTAATGTAATCGAAAAATTTATTTTCAAGAGCAAGGTGGATTCAGGTTGATCATTATGACATGTATGGGATGCATATGAGTGATGGTTTACGATCAGAGAAGTCCAAGGAAGCTTGTCATGTGCTTGCTTTACCTTCTAAAGCCCTGGAACTCAAAATCCGAATGTGACTTTTGTGAAGAAATTTTGAACAATGGAACTTACTTTTGGAGGCAGAGAAATCGTGAATGAGCAATAGGGTTGAGTTTAGTATTTATATGTGAATGAATTTAGGTCATAACATTGAATGGTTGTGTGGAAATTTTGATCATTGAAGATTGAAAAAGATCATGTCTTAAAATTCAAATATTTTTGTATGAAGGCTTGCTATTTTTGGACCAATCTTGTGATTTCATTCCTTTTCAATTCCAATCAACATTGAAGACATTCTAGAAACCAAATCTCCATCAAATATCATATTTTCATATTTTATTTTTATTTAAAATGATTTTTAATGAATTAAATCAAAATAAATAGAAATAAAATAATAAAAATTCTGATTTTTAATGAATTGGGTCGTGCATGATGTTGTTGTATGGATTGGGTCATAATTTGGCAAGCCCATTTGGAAGAAATTAGTTTTAGACCTTCTTTTTCATCATAAACCAACTCAAAATTTCCCAACTTTGCAAGGGCATATATCCTTAAATTTTAATGGTATGAGGGTGTTCTTGGACATTTTGGAAAGCTTGAAGAGTCCTCTAACCAACCCCACTGGTTTCATGTCCATATCATTTACCAATCTCAAGTTATGCCCTTTTGAAGTTGTTGACTTTTTGTTGACTTTCAAAAGGACCTATAATGTCTTAGCTCATACCTTCCAAATAAAGCATTTTTGGGCTTGGCTTGTGAGACACAAAGTTGTAGAGAATTCAATTTCCTTAAAAATGAGCTTTGGATGGAGACTTGGTGATGAAGCATGTGAAAGTTATGGCTGGTCAAAGTTCAGTTGACTTTTACTGAGAAAACCCTAATTTAGAAACTCCTGATTCTTGATGATCTGGAATCTCCTTGATGAATCATGATCAACCCTTGATCAAATGATGAATTTTACTTCATATACTTGATGTTGGCAAAAAATCATGAAGTTTGACTTTGGTTTGACCACAGTTGACCTCAGTTTGACTTTTTAACTGCATTGACTGATTTTGACTTATCTGATCATCTGACTGAGCAAACTTCTGATAACAGTCTTGAAACTTGTCATGGGGGTTCTTAAACACATATAAGATGTTATGAAGCTCACTTGAAGTCTTGGAAATCCATTTAGCCTGATTAAATTCAAAACCCTAGTTTTGGATGCACTGCTTAGGAGGTGCATTGTCTGAGGGAATTGTCAACTCTTATGGCCAATTGTGAACCTTGTGAACCTTGTGAACCATCATAAAATGTCTTGTGAACCTCATGGGAGGTATGGTGAACCTTGTGAACCTTTTGAACCTTCATGAAGTGACTTGTAGACTTCATGAACCTCATGACAGGTTATGTAAACATTGTGAATCTTGTGAACCTTCAAGAAGTGACTTGGAGACTTTATGAACCTCATGAAAGGTCTTGTAAATGTTGAGAAGCTTGTGAACCTTGTGAACCTTCAAGAAGTGACTTGTAGACTTCATGAACCTCATGAAAGGTTTTGAAAGCATTGTGGAACTTGTGAACCTTGTGAACCTTCATAAAGTAACTTGTAGACTTCATGAACCTCATGAAAGGTCTTGTAAATGTTGAGAAGCTTGTGAACCTTGTGAACCTTCAAGAAGTGACTTGTAGACTTCATGAACCTCATGAAAGGTTTTGAAAGCATTGTGGAACTTGTGAACCTTGTGAACCTTCATAAAGTAACTTGTAGACTTCATGAACCTCATGAAAGGTCTTGTAAATGTTGAGAAGCTTGTGAACCTTGTGAACCTTCATAGAACACAAAGTCTTGTATTGTGAGGGCAAATTTTGGGGTGCAACAGCTGCCCCTGTTCAATTTTCTGAAACCTGAGGGGTTAGATTGGTATGTTTGCCAGTCGTGACCTGGAAGGTTGAAGGGGATTGAACACGAAAGCCCAAAAATTTGCACTCACCAGTGCATAAAGTGGTACAGATGGCTAGTTGAATCTGATTGAGTGGGCTTAAAGATGCCACTTGGAGGAAAGTTTTTCAGACACATATCTCGGAGGATAAAGCAGTCCAAAATATGGAGGTATAATGATAGCTGTCAGGAGGATGGAGCAATCCTGAGGTATAAGATGATAGCTTGTCAGGAGGATGAAGCAGTCCTGATGTAGTAATGTGTTTTTAGGAGGATGAAGCAATCCTGATGTATTTGATAGTATACTTTCAGGAGGATGGAGCAATCCTGATGTAATAGGAGTTTTCAGGAGGATAAAGCAGTCCTAAAGTAATGATAATAGCTGTCAGGAGGATGGAGAAGTCCTGAGGTATAAGAAGCTGTCAGGAGGATGAAGCAATCCTGAGGTAATAATAAGTTCCCAAGAGGATGAAGCAGTCTTGAGAGATGATAAGTTTTCAGGAGGATAAAGCAGTCCTGATGTACTAGAAGTTTTCAGGAGGATGAAGCAATCCTGATGATCATAAGTTTTGTTTGCTGGATAAATAACCTGAAACAAGGTAGCATTTGTATAATAATATTAGTTTTTGCATTATGTATGCATGTATGATATGATGCACTTAAGTAATGTATTATGTATCTATGGATATGTATGTTATGGTATGATGTAAATGATGTATGTATGATATGATACTGCCAGAAGCGTCTGGATATCTTCGTATAGCAACTGCTGGCAAGGGAAAATAAATCCCGATTCGTTGTTGAAGAATATGAGGAACTCGTTTCCGTCTTGTTTGATAATGTATTATACATAAACCTTCCGTATGCTGGGGATAGCAAGGTATATATAACCTCCCGTCTGCTGGAGATAGCAAGGTATATATAACCTTCCGTCTTTGTTTGATGGTAGGGTAGATATAACACCCGTCTTCGTTCGTCGTACCCTTATTGGAAAGTAATTTCCCGTATATCCGTATGAGGATAAAAGAGATGGATATAAATTCCAGGGGAGATGTGACTTTATGAAGATGGATTTGTCCTACTGAGGGTTTTGTGAATGTCTTGTAGAGATGAACCGGCGAAGCTTCGTTGAAATCCTTCCCTCGTTCGTCCTTAGTAAATACTATTACCGCATTTTCATGCATTTCTGGTAAACATCAATCATATTGAAAAGCGTACATGCATTTTTGGTAAACATTAATCATATTCAAAAACATACATACATTCAAACACAACCAATGGACGTTTCGCTTATGTAAATAGGGTAAAAGTAAATCTGGATCCAAAAGATGGAATTTATTTATATCAAAAGTGACCCATACACGGGTAAGTTTGTACAAGGAGACATAAACCCTAGTAAGAGGATTTTGTCATAAAGTTTTTTACAAAACAAGGAAAATCAGCTACGTGGGAAATACTCCTATTGAGTTTCAATTCTACTATTGCCATTATCTTCAAGTATCTCATCTTCTGCTGTTGAGACAGAAACGATTGAATTGAGCTTTATCTGTTCGAGCTTGAGTAAGTAACACAACTGGTTGCAGTTTCATGGGTGATCCAAACGAGACATAGTCATACGCTTTAACCCCTAACTTTTGCCTGGATTGCCCTTTCAGGTTTTCAATCCACCGGGATACCCTTTTTTGCCCAAGCCGCCTTTTCAGGTTTTCGACTTGCCGGGTGTACATCTTTTCATATATATCCCTAATTTTTGCCCAAACCCTTTTGGTTTGCCGGGGTGCCCTTACTTTTGCCTAGGCCAGTCAACCTAGCGGGTCTCTTTTTATGCGTAGTATTTTTTAACTATGTCTGCGTTTACAGGTTGTGGGAAATCTTCACCATCCATAGTAGTGAGTATCATGGCTCCTCCTGAGAATACTGTCTTAACTACAAATGGTCCTTCATATGTTGGAGTCCACTTGCCCCTAGGATCACCCTGTGGTAATATGATACGCTTGATTACCAAGTCACCAGCCTGATATACCTTTGGCTTAACCTTCTTGTTAAAAGCTTTGATCATTCGTTTTTGGTACATCTGGCCATGACAAACTGCTGCCAACCTTTTCTCATCAATCAAATTTATCTGGTCCAGTCGAGTCTGAATCCATTCATCTTCATCCAAGCCTGCATCTTTCATAATTCTCAAGGAGGGAATCTGAACTTCAATGGGCAGAACTGCTTCCATACCATAGACTAAAGAGAATGGGGTTGCCCCTGTTGAAGTACGTATTGTAGTACGATAACCATGAAGAGCAAATGGTAACATCTCATGCCAATCCTTGTAAGTAACAGTCATCTTCTGTACAATCTTCTTAATGTTCTTATTAGCAGCTTCAACTGCCCCATTCATCTTTGGACGATACGGGGAAGAGTTGTGATGCTTAATCTTGAACTGCGTGCAGAGATCAGTAATCATAGTGTTGTTCAAATTAGAGCCATTGTCAGTGATAATCCTTTCAGGGATGCCATACCTACATATGAGATTATTCTTAATGAATCGAGCCACCACATTCTTAGTAACAGATGCAAATGAAGCTGCCTCTACCCACTTCGTGAAATAATCAATAGCAACCAGGATGAAACGATGCCCATTAGAAGCAGTAGGCTTGATCTCACCAATCATATCAATGCCCCACATGGCAAAGGGCCAAGGAGCAGTCAACACATTCAATGGTGATGGAGGTATATGGACTTTATCAGCATAAATTTGACACTTGTGACATGTTCTAGAGTGTTGATAGCAATCAGCTTCCATAGTAGACCAATAATAACCTACTCTCAATATCTTCTTTGCCATAGTATGACCACTAGAATGAGTGCCAAAGATCCCATCATGCATATCTTCCATAATCTCAGTTGCTTCCTTCTTATCCACACAACGAAGCAAAGTTGAATCATGATTGCGCTTGTACAGAATGCCATTACTCAAAAAGAACTTGGCAGAGAACCTTCTCAGAAATTTCCTATCTTTGACAGATGCCCCTTCAGGGAACTCCTGAGCTTCAAGATATCTTTTTACTTCATAGAACCAAGGCTTCTCCTCTGCCCCTTCAGTGTCAATCTCATTGCAGTATGCAGGCTTTTCAAATCTATCAATAGTAATCTTGGGAGCTTCATCATCCCAACTGATCTCAAACATAGATGCCATGGTGGCTAATGCATCTGCCAACTGATTCTCTCTTCGTGGAATATGTCCAAAGGTAATTTCTTTGAAATGTGGGATCAAGGACAACACATGCTCTCTGTAAGGAATGAGGTTATCATGTTTGGTATCCCAATCTCCTTTAATCTGACTTACTACCAGGGCTGAATCTCCATATACATCAAGGAACTGAATCTTCATATCAATAGCAGTTTTAATACCCAGGATACATGCCTCATACTCAGCCATATTATTGGTACAATAGAAACAAAGTCTGGCAGTAATCGGGGTATGACAACCTTCAGGGGAACTAATCACAACACCAACACCATTACCAAGTGCATTGGAGGCACCATCAAAAACCATAGTCCATCGGGATCCTTGTTCAGGTCCGTCATATTGTCCAGGTTCTTTGGTAATAATCATAATATCTTCATCAGGGAACTCAAAACTCATTGACTGGTAATCATCCACTGCTTGATGAGCCAAATGATCTGCTACAACACTTCCCTTAATGGCCTTCTGAGTAGTATACTATATGTCATATTCTGTCAAAATCATTTGCCATCTTGCAATTCTTCCGGAGAGAGCAGGTTTCTCAAATATGTACTTGATTGGATCCATCTTTGAAATCAATAAGGTAGTATGAGTCAACATATACTGTCTTAGTCGGCGAGCAGCCCATGCCAAAGCGCAGCAAGTTTTCTCGAGCAGTGAGTATCTTGTTTCACAGTCGGTAAACTTTTTGCTAAGGTAGTATATTGCCTGCTCTTTTCGACCAGACTCGTCATGTTGCCCCAACACACACCCCATTGAGTTGTCTAACACTGTTAAGTACATAATCAAGGGTCTTCCATCAACTGGTGGCATCAAAATTGGAGGTTCTAGCAGATATCTCTTGATTTCATCAAAGGCAGTCTGGCACTCATCATTCCATTCCATCACCTGATCTTTCTTCAACAACTTGAAGATTGGCTCACAGATGGCAGTTAATTGGGAAATAAATCTTGCAATGTAGTTCAATCGTCCCAAGAAACCTCTAACCTCCTTCTCAGTACGGGGAGCTGGCATCTCTCGTATAGCTTTCACTTTTGCAGGATCCACTTTAATACCTTTTCCACTGACAATAAAACCCAGGAGCTTTCCAGATCTAACTCCAAAAGTACACTTGTTTGGATTCAATCTCAGCTTGTATTTCTTCAACCTCTCAAACAACTTGTGCAGATGCTCAAGATGTTGCTCTTCATTCTGAGATCTGGCTATCATATCATCCACATATATCTCTATTTCATGATGAATCATATCATGAAACAAAGCCACCATAGCACGCTGATATGTTGCCCCTGCATTCTTCAAACCAAATGGCATCACTTTATAACAAAAAGTGCCCCACTGTGTCACAAATGTTGTCTTCTCCATATCTTCAGGTGCCATCTTGATTTGATTGTAACCAGAGAAACCATCCATAAAAGAGAATACCTTATGCTGAGCAGTGTTGTCTACCAGAATATCAATATGAGGAAGTGGAAAGTCATCTTTGGGGCTAGCCTTGTTCAAATCTCTGTAGTCCACACACATACGTACCTTACCATCTTTCTTAGGAACTGGTACCACATTTGCAACCCACTGAGGATAAGAAGTCACTGCTAAGAACCCTGCATTGAACTGTTTCATCACCTCTGCCTTGATCTTTTCTGACATTTCAGGACGCATACGACGAACCTTCTGCTTCTTTGGACGACAATCTTCTTTCACTGGTAAACGGTGAACCACAATGTCTGTATCTAACCCTGGCATATCTTCATAAGACCAAGCAAAGATCTCCACATAGTCACATAACATCTGAATTAATCTGCTCTTGACACTGTCCTCTAAATCAGCCCCTATCTTGACTTCTTTCCTGTTTTCTTCAGTTCCCAGATTCACAACTTCGACTGACTCTTCATGTGGCTGTATAGCTTTCTCTTCTTGTTGTAATAACCTAGCAAGCTCTACAGGTATTTCACAATCGTCCTCATTTCCGTCTTCAGTTTGATAGATCGGATTCTCGAAATTATAATTGGCAATAGTAGAACTGTTATCAACAGGATCCCGAGTGGATGAGGATCTGCATTTTAGTGATGTGGGTGTGTGTAAGAACACATAGCTGATAAAACAAAAATAAAAGAAAAAGAAAGACAAGGAACACAATATTTACGAAAACGAAACGTCCACTGATTTTATTGAATGAAGTATGCAAATGAAA
The DNA here is from genome assembly GCA_963966055.1 of Lathyrus aphaca. Lineage (NCBI taxonomy): Eukaryota > Viridiplantae > Streptophyta > Magnoliopsida > Fabales > Fabaceae > Lathyrus > Lathyrus aphaca. The sequence continues at coordinate 114,372,799 of OZ014524.1, read as the reverse complement.
TGACAGCCCGTAACAAGCACACCATTGTGCCCCGGGTAAGGCACAAGGCTTAAGAGTTTTAATTGTTCAAGAAATTACAAACTTAAAAAGCAACAACACAGTAATAGTATTTACTCCTGACTAAAGGAGATAGGGATAACATCTTCAGCTTTCCAATTATTGAGTCCAGCACCCACAGTAGGAAAAATCCAAGCATCCAGATTGTAGTCTTCATCATAGTCTCCCACAGCATTGATCTGATCTTTCATAACCCCTTGATTGGTGATACGAACAGCACGAGCACGACGAACAGCCTTCTGGGACTCTGCAGTGAAACCCAAACCAAACTTGTCAGACTTGTATGGGATATCAGGAAGCTGACCCCAAATAGTACAACCACCTTCATCTACCACAGCCCTAGCATCATTGAGGGAGGCCATTGCCATTGTTGGAGGTTTTCTGGTGACTACAGGAACTTTCTTCACAACAGGAGGAGCTACATAATCATTAACAACCCAGGGAACCACTTCAAATGTCTGACACGGAGTTTCGATGTATTCACCTTCCATTTCCAGATACTTGAAAGTGTTTACATGGCTGACAAAGTATTCTTCTTCTCCATAGACAGTAACAACCCTTCCATCTACCGGATATCTCAACTTTTGGTGTAATGTAGAGGTTACAGCACCTGCCCCATGGATCCAGGGACGACCAAGCAGACAAGAGTATGAAGGACGAATATCCATCACATAAAATGTAGCAGTAAAAACCTGGGAACCAACTTTAATTGGTAGATCAATTTCTCCATGTACTACTCTTCTAGAACCATCAAAAGCCTTTACCACAATACTACTGGGCTTCAGCACAGCGTCTTCAGGACTCAGCTTATTCAGGACTTCCTTGGGCAACACATTTAGAGAGGAACCATTGTCTATCAGCACATGTGACAGGGTAGTGCCCCTGCATTCAATTGAAATATGCAAGGCCCTGTTATGATTCCTCTTGGCAGGGGTCAAATCAGCATCAGAAAATCCTAACCCATTATCATAGGTCAGGTGGGCAACACAATTCTCAAATTGGTCAACAGAAATGGCATTGGGCACATGAGCAGTCTTCAGAAACTTGATCAAGGACTTGGCATGAGCTTCAGAACACAACAACAAGGACAACATAGAAATCTTTGAGGGAGTATGCCCCAATTGATCAACAATGTCATAATCACTCTTGCGAATGATTTTCAATACTTCTTCCATCTGCTTAGAGAGATCATCAGCAGCTGGCACATCAGTAGATACAGGCTCAATAACGGGACCTTTGCCCCGAGCATCGGTGGTGGAAGTAACAGCAGGAGTAACTGCATTTTTAGAAGCAACTGGAGGAGAGAAGACTCTTCCACTACGAGTGATCTTGCTAGATCCAGCAATATTATCAATGTCAACAGGCACATCAGCTAAAGGCTCCTGCTTAACACCATGGATGTAAACATCAGACCCATAGTGCCAAGGCACAACTTTATCAGACGTATATGGAATAGGACCAGGAGTAGTGATGATCAGAGGAGCCACTCTGGCTTCAGCAACAACTTTCACAGGACCTTCAGCAGTAATCTTGATTGGACCCGAATGGGTGATTTTAATAGGTCTCTTTGAAGTGATTCTTACCGGTACTTTGTCAACCATATCAACCTCTTCAATCTTCCTACCCTGAGTCAGATGATTCACCATACTTTCTACAGACGACGGAGTCCTCTCAAACACTATAGTATACTTATCCATGAGACGTTGAATTCCATCTCTCAATATGAAGCAACTATCCGGCTTATAGGTACAATACAAACAATCTTCACGACAACCTGGAAAAATCCCAGCTTGTACTAACCTCTTTTTGATAACAGACAATGGTGTGTTCAACTCCATTACTGAATAGACATGTAGATCTTCATCAATGGCATTGACAGTCTTCTCGTGATTTGGCATTGGAGCAGTAATCACATTTGGAGTACTCGGAGGGTCAAACTCAATCTCTCCAGCCTCTATCATATCTTGAATTTTGTTCTTCAAGACCCAGCAGTTATTAGTATCATGACCCTGACAGTTTGAATGATATTCACACCGTGCATTGGGATTGTACCTGGGTGAGGTAACATTAGGATTCTGAGGAGCCTCCTTCAAAGTAATGAGTTCAGCTTTCAACAAATGTTGCAGTGCCTGAGCCAGTGACATGTTGATCTTTGTGAACTGCCTTCTAGCCCTCTGTTGGTTGCCCTGTGGCTGCTCTGTTGTTGCAGGAGTTGGATTTGAGATATGAACTGCACTAACAGACTGATGTCTTCTGTTACGATCAGGTTGACCATACACAGCATTAGATTCTTTCTTCCCTGTGGGAGGCTTCTTTGCAGCACCTGATGAAGAAGTACCCACATGGATCTTGCCATTCTTTATACCATTCTCTACTCGCTCTCCTGTCATGATCAACTCAGTGAAGCCTGATGATGAGCTTCCAATGAGATGACTGTAAAACGGACCATTCAGCGTACACATGAACATATCAACCAATTCCCTGTCAGTCAAAGGGGGTTGAACTCTTCCAGCTAAATCTCTCCACTTCTGAGCATATTCTTTAAAACTTTCTTTGGCACCCATGGACATGCTTTGAAGCTGCATGCGAGTGGGGGCTAAGTCAGCATTGTATTGATACTGCTTATAGAAAGCTTCAGCAAGGTCATTCCAGTCTCTGATGTTGGCACTCTCTAACTGATAATACCACTCCAACTGAGCTCCTGATAAGCTCTCTTGAAAAAAGTGGATCCACAACTTCTTGTCAGCAGTGTGAGGTTGGATCCTTCTGACATAAGACCTCAAATGCAGCTTGGGACAAGAGACCCCATCATAAACTACAAAGGTAGGAACCTTGAAACCAATGGGTATAACAACCCCAGATATCAGACTCAAATCCTCAAAATCCAGCCCAGATGATTTCTGCAACTCCATGGCATTCATCCTATCCACCAGCATCTTGAATTTGTCTTCATTAGGCTCATGGTAGTAATTAGCCTCAGAATCAGAGTCCCCCATAGTGTTGTGGAGACTGCCTACCTCTTTCTCAGATTCCTCAGATTCATAGTCTTCAACCTGCTCTTTGGTCTTGACAGGACCTTTGAACCTTCTTCCCATATTGAGCAGGCCACCTGACCTTCTAGTCTTCTTAGTCTTCTTGGCCAGCAGTGCCTTCAATTCATCCTGCCCCTTGGATAGGTTCAGGATCAGCTCTTGGAATTGTGCATTTTGTGTCTGGAGATCCTTAACTGATTGTTCAAGAGCCATTGCTGAAATAAATAGCGAGAAGATGAGAAACCTGTGCACAATTATAAACCTGTGATGCAATGAAATGGTATGTGAATGTATATGCAATGTTTTCAAGGACTGCAGAATTTAAATTTGCTTAAACAAACAAGAAAGTAACTTTTTATTAGTAATAACTTTGTTTTGCCTTTTAGGCTTACAAAAAATGAAAATGAAATAAGTACAAAAGATGGGGTTTTAAGTCTCCCATGGACGTTTCCTCTTTGTATTGAGGTATGAGTTGAGGTTCCGTTCCTCGTGAAGTTGCTTTGTTAATTCCAGGATTCTTTCTTGGCTTGCTTTGTAATGAGCCTCAAAAGTATCCCTTTGCTCCTTCAGTTGGATCCATGATCTCTGCAAGTCTTCCATATCAGTAGGCATGTCTGGGTGAAGGATGGTATAAGCTGTGTCTCCTTCAGCAACAGGTTCCATGGTAACTGGTAGGACGGCAGGATATGGCATCATGAGAGTCTGAGCACGAGATCGCACCCATCTGAGATAAGCTTCCGTAGGAATAGTGTACTTAGGCTCCAGTGTCTTGCTGTCAACCCTGTTTACTTTTCCCCAGGCTCGTATGAATCTCTGACGGTAACCCTGAAGATCGTTGCCGTAGTCAAACACAATGCCTTGAATCAACATGTCATGTGGACCATCACTCCGAGCGTAACCAAACTGTCGTAAAGCTAGAGAGGGGTTGTAGGTGATGCCTCCTCTTATGCCTATAAGTGGCACATTAGGAAACTCCCCGCAACGGTCAATGATGATGACATTCTCCATAGATCTGGAGCACCAATGAATATCTGAGTGAGAAAGTGACATGATCCTCTTGGACCATCTGAACCCTTGCTCATTCTTTATTACTGAGCGAGGAAGGTGAGAAATAAACCACCTAGAAAGCAAAGGTATACAGCACATCAAAGTTCCTCTTGCCCTTGTAGTACGGGTATGAAGAGAATGTAGGATGTCTCCAAGCAATGTAGGTATTGGATTGTGACTCAGGAAAATGTTGATGGCATGAACGTCTATGAACTGATCTGGATTGGGGAACAACACTAAGCCATAAATCAGCAAGGCTAAGATTTCCTCAAAAGCATCATAGCTCATGGCCTTCAAGAACATTTGAGCTTTATCCATTAATACCTTGGCAAGAATACCCTTAACTCCGCTTCTCGTTTCTAGAACAATATCAGACTTTTTCAGATGTAGAGCTGCAGCAATAACCTCTGGTTTAAGTTCCTTCTCCAAGCCTGTGAAGGGCCTTTGATCAAGAACAGGTATACCCAGAAGTTTAGAGAACTCCTCCATGGTTGGAACCAGCTGATAGTCAGGGAATGTAAAGCAATGGTGTTTAGGGTCAAAGAACTGGAATAGGACACTCATCATGTCTTCATTGAACCCTGAAGTGACTAGATCCAATAGGTGACCATGTCTCTTGATGAACTGGGAATGATCAGACACTTGAGAAACCAACTCTTTAAGCTTGGGAGGTATCCCTACAAAGTTGATCCTGATGGTGTTTCTACGAGCAGAAGCCATGACCTGCAACAAAGAACAAAGATAAATCCATTGGTACTTGAAATGGTTAGGGAAAATGATATGCTTATGATGCATGATGATGTCATGATGTTATGCTCAATCACAAACATGTGGCACACACAAACAAGTCACACAATTGCCCTAGGTTTAAAGGCTTGCATGAGGTTCAAAGGTAAGTACCCTCCCCTGAAGTTAGATGGTTCATCCTGTCCTACAAAAGTAACCAGGTTCTAAAGGATCTCAAAATCATTGATCTTTCACAAGGGTGGTTGATCAGAAGGCAACTTACTTGCCAACCAAAACCCTCCAAGTTTAAGATCTCAATGAGCGTAGTATCGAGTGTCAACCAACTTCAGTCTGTACCAAAGCCGGTTACCTCACTACTTTCTAAAGGCCAAGATGAGTTAACTAGGGTTCTAAAAGTTAGTTAGTGCATTGACAACATATGGCAGCCTCATATTATCCTCAACTTGACTTAAGGAACATAAGCACCAACCAAGAAGTCGCACTAACTATGGCCACCAGATCAACCGTATCGATATACGTCGTACAGTTTCCTTGGTCTATTGCCATTTACCTAAGGTACACTAGATTCGGGTTAGGACCTTTCACACATAAGAGCACCCCAACAAGATAATATAAAACAAACAAGGTAAACAATTTAAAGTGATCTAATTCCTAAGGGTACCCCTCTTAAATTTAATTCCCCAGCAGAGTCGCCAGTTCTGTAACACGGTGGGAGAACTGACTTTAGTTATGTTGCGGATAGCAAGAGTCGCCACCGACTTTTATTTTATCCAAAGGAAAGGCATAAAAGAACAGGAAAGACCTTTTAAAAGATTTTTGGGTCCGGGGGGTAGGTTATGTAAAGGGAAGGTGTTAGCACCCTTTACATCCATGGTTATCCATGGGCTCTTAGTTACTTAGCTCACTTTGAATTGTTTTTGAAAAGGTGAAGTGTGTGAATAAAAATTTTCATAAGAGTTAATAATGATCCATGTACGGATGCGTAAAAACTTGTGTTTGAAAATTTGTTTAAAATTTGTAAAGTGTTTGAAAAGTTTTGAATGAAGTGAGCAAGCAACTATGAGGTACCTACCCTAAAGTTTAAGTCTTTCTGTTCTTTATCCTTTAAGTGGTAAGACTATCCCTATTATTAAGGAATAGGTAGTCATTACCTTGGATGTGAGGGACATATGAGGGATATCTGTTTAATGAAGGCAACTGTGGGGTGTATTAAGCATTTAGGAGGGACTGTCATCATTATTCGAAAAGGGACTTGATCTTTAAAGGCAACCATTAGGGACTTGATGACTTTTCTTTTAAGGGACTTGCTTTATACACCCCACTTGACCTTATGATTAGGCAACATTGAGGGATAGCCCTAGAAAGTGAGATGGCGATTAAAAAATCGACTTACGTGTGTGAGTGTTTAATTTTATTTATCTTTAATTAATAATGATCTAAATTTTATTTTAAATAGAATACATGTTTACACTCCCTAAATTACTAACCATAGCATAAAATAAATAAATTGAATATTTACAAAATTTACACCAAGGAGCAATTACATAATAAGCAATTAAAATAAATAGCAAATAAATATAAATATATAAGCAAAATAAATATAGAAGCAAAAAATAAATAAATAGGCAATAATATATTAGGGGTTAGTACTAATAAAAATTATAAAAAAAATAAAGAGGGTTAGTGAAATAATAATAATAAGTTTAATAATAAAATAAATGGATTAGTAATAACAATAGTTAAAATAAATGGAATTGACAAAAATATTATAATAACATGATGAAAATAATAAACACAAAATTAAATTTTTAATATAAATTTTTATTTAAAGGTATGAATAATTAAATAATTATTATAACATTTTAATTTAGGTACAAATTATTAAATTATTTCTAAGCACATATTAAAAATTATTTATATATATAACAATTTAGAAAAAAAAAATATTTACATATTATATGGAGAAAATAAGTTATAATCATATTTAAAAAATTAATCATATTTACACAATTTCATATTAAGTATTATATTTACAAAAAAAATTAATTATATGAATATGTATAATAATTATATTTACAAAATTAAAAAAAAATAAAAATTAGGTTTTGAATAATTATTTAGGGAAAAATAGATTAGGGTTTATTTAGAAAATATTTTTTTAGGATTTATAATATAATGACAATTCCTTTAATTAAATAGTACATATATATTTTTTTATAATTTAAATAAAGATACAATAATAAAAACTAATTTTTTAGAAAATAATTTTTTAGGAACTAGATAACATAATATATCTATTTTACAATATAGAAAATAATAAAACAATATAATTTTAATTAAAATAAAGCAAAAGAAAAAGAAAATCAAAACCTGATGGGGCTGGGGTTTGAACCCAGTCCCCTATGCTTGCCAACAACAGCCTCTACCACTGGGCCATCAGCACGCGTGTAACATCATAGGGAGAAGAAGTAGTTTTGTGCTTTGAATTCTCTAAAAATCAGAAAAATAAGAAACAAAAGGCCTGGGGGAGGATTGAACCCAGGACCTTTGAAGACAAGCAAGCACGCATTACCATCCGGCTGGGAGAGCCAATCTGTTAACCATCCATCAAACAATAATAATATATAATACATAATGCGTAAATGAGAAAAACCAAAAATATTTGCCGTGGCCAGGACTCGAACTAAGGTCCTCCCATGATACGCATGTACGCTTTACCATCAGACCACAGCTGCATTTGTGAAACAATTTAACACTAACATAATAAAATATTAAAACAATATTCAAATATCAGAATGCGCGCCAAGCCCACTTCTTCTTCAACCTCTTGACCTACAAAATTACTTGCGAATTTTGCTTCCCTTTTTCCTGCGAAAACAGAATGGCAACAAAACCTACGAAATTCAAACATGGCCAAAACAGCAAGATTTTATGCAATTGATTACACCATTGAGTTTCAAACAAGATTTCCAATCATTCTATGTCCTCATAATCCATTTATATTGGCTGGATAATAAAACCCTAATTCTTGGCCGAAACCCTAACTATGGTGGATTACGGATTAGCCATGGTTTCTTTGATTTTCTTGCCCAGAAACATTCTACATCACATGATAAACAAGATTAGTCAAGCAAAATTCAATGAAACACAGTAAATTAATGTAATCGAAAAATTTATTTTCAAGAGCAAGGTGGATTCGGGTTGATCATTATGACATGTATGGGATGCATATGAGTGATGGTTTACGATCAGAGAAGTCCAAGGAAGCTTGTCATGTGCTTGCTTTACCTTCTAAAGCCCTGGAACTCAAAATCCGAATGTGACTTTTGTGAAGAAATTTTGAACAATGGAACTTACTTTTGGAGGCAGAGAAATCGTGAATGAGCAATAGGGTTGAGTTTAGTATTTATATGTGAATGAATTTAGGTCATAACATTGAATGGTTGTGTGGAAATTTTGATCATTGAAGATTGAAAAAGATCATGTCTTAAAATTCAAATATTTTTGTATGAAGGCTTGCTATTTTTGGACCAATCTTGTGATTTCATTCCTTTTCAATTCCAATCAACATTGAAGACATTCTAGAAACCAAATCTCCATCAAATATCATATTTTCATATTTTATTTTTATTTAAAATGATTTTTAATGAATTAAATCAAAATAAATAGAAATAAAATAATAAAAATTCTGATTTTTAATTAATTGGGTCGTGCATGATGTTGTTGTATGGATTGGGTCATAATTTGGCAAGCCCATTTGGAAGAAATTAGTTTTAGACCTTCTTTTTCATCATAAACCAACTCAAAATTTCCCAACTTTGCAAGGGCATATATCCTTCAATTTTAATGGTATGAGGGTGTTCTTGGACATTTTGGAAAGCTTGAAGAGTCCTCTAACCAACCCCACTGGTTTCATGTCCATATCATTTACCAATCTCAAGTTATGCCCTTTTGAAGTTGTTGACTTTTTGTTGACTTTCAAAAGGACCTATAATGTCTTAGCTCATACCTTCCAAATAAAGCATTTTTGGGCTTGGCTTGTGAGACACAAAGTTGTAGAGAATTCAATTTCCTTCAAAATGAGCTTTGGATGGAGACTTGGTGATGAAGCATGTGAAAGTTATGGCTGGTCAAAGTTCAGTTGACTTTTACTAAGAAAACCCTAATTTAGAAACTCCTGATTCTTGATGATCTGGAATCTCCTTGATGAATCATGATCAAACCTTGATCAAATGATGAATTTTACTTCATATACTTGATGTTGGCAAAAAATCATGAAGTTTGACTTTGGTTTGACCACAGTTGACCTCAGTTTGACTTTTTAACTGCATTGACTGATTTTGACTTATCTGATCATCTGACTGAGCAAACTTCTGAGAACAGTCTTGAAACTTGTCATGGGGGTTCTTAAACACATATAAGATGTTATTAAGCTCACTTGAAGTCTTGGAAATCCATTTAGCCTGATTAAAGTCAAAACCCTAGTTTTGGATGCACTGCTTAGGAGGTGCATTGTCTGAGGGAATTGTCAACTCTTATGGCCAATTGTGAACCTTGTGAACCTTGTGAACCATCATAAAATGTCTTGTGAACCTCATGGGAGGTATGGTGAACCTTGTGAACCTTGTGAACCTTCATGAAGTGACTTGTAGACTTCATGAACCTCATGACAGGTTATGTAAACATTGTGAATCTTGTGAACCTTCAAGAAGTGACTTGGAGACTTTATGAACCTCATGAAAGGTCTTGTAAATGTTGAGAAGCTTGTGAACCTTGTGAACCTTCAAGAAGTGACTTGTAGACTTCGTGAACCTCATGAAAGGTTTTGAAAGCATTGTGGAACTTGTGAACCTTGTGAACCTTCATAAAGTAACTTGTAGACTTCATGAACCTCATGAAAGGTCTTGTAAATGTTGAGAAGCTTGTGAACCTTGTGAACCTTCAAGAAGTGACTTGTAGACTTCATGAACCTCATGAAAGGTTTTGAAAGCATTGTGGAACTTGTGAACCTTGTGAACCTTCATAAAGTAACTTGTAGACTTCATGAACCTCATGAAAGGTCTTGTAAATGTTGAGAAGCTTGTGAACCTTGTGAACCTTCATAGAACACAAAGTCTTGTATTGTGAGGGCAAATTTTGGGGTGCAACACAAGTGCTCCTTCTGATTTCACTGAAATGGTAAGTATGGGGATGCGATTAGAAGAAGGTGCCCATGAGGGACGGTTGAGCAAAGAGAGTAATATTAGCTTAGGTTCTATGAGGTTCAACTCTGGTAAGAAGAAAGAAGGTGAGACTAATGTTGTGTCTCGTGAAAGTTACATAAGACCTCGTGGTCGTGAGAATCATCGTCATCAGCAGCATGTAGCTTCTGTAACTCCGATGATTAATGTGACTCCAACTGTGCCGGCTGCTCCGAATTATCAGTCTCGTTATCAAAAACCTTATGTTCAACAGGGTGGTAATCAACAGGGTCGTGTTAAGCCGAATTTTTATCCCATTCCAATGTTGTATGCATATTTGCTTCCATCTCTGATCGAGAAGAATCTTGTGCAAACACGTTCTCCACCTTTAGTTCCAGAGTTTATCCCATGGTGGTATAAGCCAAAGGCTCACTGTTCTTTTCATCAAGTTGCCTCGGGGCACGATATTGAGAATTGTTATCCATTGAAGTTTGAAGTGCAGAAATTGATAAGGAGCAACGTTCTATCCTTCAATGATGTTAATCCAAATGTGAAGACGAATTCACTTCCTAATCATGTTAATACGTCTGCGAACATGGTTGATGGTTGTCCTAGGTTGTTCAAGATTTATGAGGTCCGCCATATTTGAAGGTCTTTAGTTGAGATGCATGCTTTCTTAAGTGAATACCACGATATTGATCATGATTATGCTGTATGTTGTATATGTTCAGTGAACCCTCGTGGTTGCGTGATTTTTAAGAGAGACATTCAAAAGATGATGGATGATAAATTTATTGAAGTGACGGCGAAAAGAGATGAGTATGACAATGAAGTGAATGTTATTGTGCCTCGGTTCAATATTCCTGAGAAGGTTATTCCCGAGAAGGGGGTTATTTCTTTTGATAGACGCAAATATGTTGTTACTCCATTGGTGATTAATTTGCCTGGTCCAATGCCATATGAGTCTGATAAAGTTGTTCTGTATCGGTATAATGCTACGATGGTAGAAAATGGTAAGGAAGTTCCTATTCCTTCTCCAAAGTCTGCGGTTAGCATTGCTGATGTGACAAAGGTTACTCGAAGTGGTAGAATTTATGCTTCAGATCTTCCGAAGAGAGTTGAAGATACAAGTGCGAGTAAACAGATTGAGGATGCTATTTCCTGATCAGGTCAATTTGGTGATTCTAGTGAAGATGAGGTGTTGAAATTGATAAAGAAGAGTGAGTACAACATTACTGAGCAGTTGTTGCATACTCCATCAAAGATATCAGTTTTATCACTCTTGATGTGCTATGAGGCTCATATGCAGTCTTTGCAGAAGATTCTTGATCAAGCTTATGTTAACCATGATGTGACTGTTGATCAGTTTGATAGTATTGTGGCTAATATCACATCTTGCAACAATATGAGTTTTTGTGATGATGACTTGCCTGAAGAAGGAAGGAACCATAACTTGGCTTTGCATATTTTAGTGAATTGTCAGGAAGATGCTATGTCTAAGGTGTTGGTTGATACTGGGTCTTCTCTGAATGTGATGCCGAAGTTGACTTTGTCAAGGCTTGCATACCAAGGCGCTCTCATGAGGCATAATGGGATTAATGTGAAAGCTTTTGACTGATCGAAGAAGACAGTGATTGGTGAAGTTGATCTTCCTATTCTGATTGGACCGTTTATATTCCAAATTACTTTTCAAGTAATGGATATAAACCCCGCTTATAGTTGTCTCCTTGGAAGACCCTGGATTCATGAGGCAGGAGTTGTGACATCTACTCTCCATTAGAAGCTGAAGTTTGTGAAATATGGGAAATTAGTGACTATTGGCGGTGAGCAGGCGATGCTAGTGAGAAATTTGTCATCTTTCTCCTATATTGATGCTGAAGAAGAGGTGGGAACTTCATTCCAGGCTCTTTCTGTTGTTGATAATGCTGCTAAGAAGAATGTTATGCATATGTCTTCTCTCAAGGATGCTCTGCGCGTGCTTGAAACTGGTCGATCTGACGGTTGGGGACGAGTTATTGATGTTGTTAACAACAAAGAAGGATTTGGTATTGGTTTTGCACCAGGTGTGGCTCTCAATGACCCGAAGACTATTCAGGAAGGATTCCAAAGTGTTGGGTTTTTCAATGATCATTTCGTTGCTGCCATCATTGAAGATGATGAGGATGAAGAAATGCCTAACTTTGTTACACACAGAAAGATTTGCAAGAACTGGATTGTTGTTGATGTTCCTTCTATTGTTCATGTTTCAAAGTAATTTGTTTTATTTTATTTCAAAAATCCTTTCACTCTGCCCAAGTTGAAAGTGGTGTTTGTCGGGCTTTGTTTCAAATTTTATCATCATCAATAAAATGTTATTTTGTTATTTCCATATGTGTTTTTCCTTTTTTGCTTTATTCTGAAAAATGGTAACCTAAAAAACCCAAAATAAAAATAACCACTGTTTATCTGCATAATGTTTGCACTTTTGTTCGTACTCTAAAATAAAAATAAAATCATTGTGTAGATTGATTGATAAACCCGATGAAAACAATGATCATACGCCCATTCCCAACTTTGAATTCCCTATGTTCGAAGCTGAGGAAGAGGATGTTGAAGAGATTCCTGATGAGATTTCTCGATTGCTTGAGCATGAGGAGAAGGTTATTCAGCCTCATGAGAGTCTATAGAGATGGTCAAATTGGATTCTGAAGATGATAAGAAAGAAGTTAAAGTTGGAGCATTGCTTGGTCCTGATGTTAAGAAGAGGATTGTAGAGCTTCTTAGAAAGCATGTTGATGTGTTTGCTTGGTCCTATTAAGACATGATAGGTCTTGATACTAATATTGTGGAGCATAAATTGCCGCTGAAGCCTGAATGTCCACCTATGAAGAAAAAGTTGAGAAGAACTCATCCTGATATGGCGGTAAAAATCAAAGAGGAGGTTCAAAAGAAGATTGATGCAGGTTTTCTTGTGACATCTAATTATCCTCAATGGGTGGCCAATATTGTGCCTATTCCAAAGAAAGACGGAAAAGTCTGAATGTGTGTTGATTACAAAGATTTGAATAAAGCCAGACCAAAAGATGATTTTAGATTGCCACACATTGATGTGTTGGTAGATAATACGGGTAAGTTTTATGTGCTCTCTTTTATGGAAGGATTTTCCGGTTACAATAAAAAAAGATGGAACCCGAGGAAATGGAAAATACCACATTTATCACACCATGGGGAACATTCTGATATAGAGTGATGCCCTTTGGATTGAAGAATGCTGGTGCGACATACCAAAGAGCTATGACCACGCTTTTCCATGATATGATGCACAAAGAAATTGAGGTATATGTTAATGATATGATCGCTAAGTCGAGGACTGAAGAGGATCATGTTGAACATTTGCTGAAGTTGTTTCAGAGGTTAAGGAAGTTTAAGCTTTGTTTGAATCCGAACAAGTGCATGTTTGGTGTACGTTCTGGAAAGTTGTTAGGTTTCATTGTCAGCCAAAGAGGCATTGAAGTTAATCCTGATAAAGTGAAAGCTATTCGGGAAATGCCTGCTCCAAGAACTGAAAAGCAAGTAAGAGGATTCTTGGGCCGTCTGAATTATATTTCGAGGTTTATCTCTCACATGACTGCCACATGTACTCCGGTTTTCAAGTTGCTTCAGAAAGACCAAGGTTGTGTCTGGACATATGATTGTCAGAAGGCATTTGAAAGTATCAAAGAATATCTACTTGAACCTCATATCTTGTCTCCTCCTGTGGAAGGTAGACCGTTGATTATGTACTTGACTGTATTGGAAGATTCCATGGGTTGTTCGCTTGGTCAGCAAGATGAATCTGGAAGAAAAGAACATGTGATTTACTACTTGAGTAAAAAATTCACTGATTGTGAGTCTCGGTACTCCATGCTTGAAAAAACTTGTTGTGCCTTAGCTTGGGCTGCAAAGCATCTTCGCCAGTATATGCTGAATCATACGACTTGGTTGATCTCTAAAATGGATCCAATCAAGTATATATTTGAAAAGCCTGCTTTGACTGGAAGGATTGCTCATTGGCAAATGTTGTTGTCGGAATATGATATTAAGTACCGAGCTCAAAAAGCTATAAAAGGTAGTATCTTGGCTGACAATTTGGCACATCAACCGATTGATGATTACCGACTTATCAAGTTTTATTTCCCGGATGAGGATGTGATGTATTGGAAAATGAAAAATTGTGATGAACCTTTGATTGAGGAAGAGTCGGAGCCTGGATCTCGATGGGGTTTAGTTTTTGATGGTGCTGTGAATACATGCAAAAGAGGAATTGGGGCAATGATCATTTCTTCCCATGGTTCACATATTCCTTTTGCTGCAAGGTTGACTTTCCCCTGTAATAATAATGAAGTTGAGTATGAAGACTGTATTATGGGTCTTGAGGAAGCTATTGATATGAGGATTAAGCATCTTTATGTGTATAGAGATTCTGCCTTGGTAGTCAATCAGATCAAGGGTAAGTGGGTAACTCATCAACCCCACTTGATCCCTTATAGATATTATGTCAGGAGGATATCAACTTTATTCACTAAAGTTAAGTTTCATTATGTGCCTCGCGATGAAAATCAGATGGCAGATGCTTTGGCAACTATAACTTCTATGATAAAGGTGCACCAATGGAATGACGTTCCCATGATCAGGGTGATGTGACTTGAGAGACCAACTCATGTGTTTGTTGTTGAAGAGGTCCATGATGACAAGCCTTGGTATCATGATATTAAATGTTTTCTCCAGAGTCAGGAATACCCACTTGGGGAATCCGATAAAGATAAAAGGACTTTGAGGAGATTGGCAAGCAATTTCTTCCTGAAGGGAAATGTGCTTTATAAGAGGAATTTTGACATGGTCTTGCTCAAATGCGTGGATAGACACGAAGCAGACATGTTAATGAAAGAAATTCATGAAGGATCTTTTGGTACTCATGCCAATGGGCATGCAATGGCTAAAAAGATGTTGAGAGCAGGTTACTATTGGCTGACAATGGAATCTAATTGTTGTAAATATGTGAAAAAGTGCCATAAGTGCCAAGTGTATGCTGATAAGATTCATGTACCACCAACTCATCTCAATGTGATTTCTTCCCCATGGCCATTCTCTGTGTTAGGGAATTGATATGATTGGTATGATTGAACCCAAGGCTTCGAATGGACATAATTTTATTCTTGTGGCAATTGACTACTTCACCAAATCGGTGGAAGCGGCATCGTATGCTAATGTGACCAAGCAAGTTGTGGTTCGGTTTATCAAGAATAACATTATCTGCAGATATGGTGTTCTGAATCGAATCATTACTGATAATGGTTCGAACTTGAATAATAAGATGACGAAAGAGCTTTTGTGAAGAATTCAAGATTCAACACCATAATTCTTATCCTTATAGACCGAAGATGGATGAGGTTGTTGAAGATGCAGATAAGAACATTAAGAAGATCATTCAGAAGATGGTTGTGACATATAAGGACTGGCATGAGATGCTCCCTTTTGCTTTTCATGGGTATCGTACATTTGTCCGCACTTCAACAGGGGCAACCCCTTTCTCACTTGTTTATGATACAGAAGCAGTGCTCCTCGTTGAGGTTGAGATCCCATCAATGAGAGTTCTGATGGAAGCTAAGTTGACTGAGGCTTAATGGTGTCAAAGTAGATTTGGTCAGTTGAATTTGATTGAAGACAAGAGAATAACAAATTTGTGTCATGGTCGGTTGTACCATCAAAAAATGAAGAAATCTTTTGACAAGAAGATCAAACCTCGTGTATTCAGAGAAGGCGACCTCGTGCTCAAAAGATTCAGTCTTTCATTACAGATTCTCGGGGCATTAATTCTTGAAACTATGGATTATGAGGAGATCACTCGTCTTGTGAATTCAGATTCATTCAAGAAATACTTCGCCTAAAAATATAAAAGAACAACTCGCTAAGTTGAAAACCCGAAAAGGTGGCTTAGGCAAAAATGAGCGTCTCGGTGGATTGAAAACCCGAAAGGGAGATCCAGGAAAAAATTAGAGACATAAACAGAAATAATTATCTTGGTAGATTGAAAACCCGAAAGGTCAATCTAGGCAAAAGTTAGGGATCATGGCAAGTAACTGCATCGACAGACTAGATCACATGTAGCGACCGAGGATTTCAGATTCTTTCCCTCAGAAGAATTGCCCATCAAAGATTCTTATTCACTCATCTTTGACTGAAGTTTCAAACACAGTGGAGTTCAAAGTTGATAGGGAGAATAATGATCATTGTATTTCATTGTAGCCATTTTCCATGTATTTACCATTTTTCAAACTTGTAAAGATCCATGGAGTCATGCCATTTGTTGACTACCATTCTATCAATGAATTTGAACTTTTATCCAATTGTTTACAATTCTTTATATTGTATTTGTTTAAAAAAATTCAATTTATTGTTGATGATGATTTTTGAAACAAATTTAATAAATTTAATCTTTGAAGATTATAAAAACATTTTTCTCTTGATCTATGAATAAAGAAAGGGTATCAATAGTGATTCCAGGGATGGTAAAGTTTGGATGTGTATAACTGATCTCTCCCAAAGCAGGGTTTGATCCGGTTGCATCCATACAGAATTCCTGAATAGTCCTGACACTTAGATGTTAATTATGTTTTATTTCCCAACAACAAGCATGAACGGGGATTGTATAAATGTTCTTAGTTTGAGTTCTAATGTCTTCCCCATAAGAATTATTGGAAGGGATGTTCTTAAGAATCCCCAACTGAGTTTTGATCTCTTTCTCAGCAGATTATCTTTGACTTGAGAAGCATTGGGAATCCTCAATCGAGTTCTTGTTCCTCAGCTTGAGTTGGTTGTATCCCCTAGCAGAAGTATTGATATAGCAGTTAGTTTAGAGGTTTTCTTTTACCTGGTGGTGGGTATTGATTTAAAATCCGTCATAACTGTGTTTTGGCTATGATGTTAACTTCTAGTATTCCCATGTGGGTCAGCAATCCTAGAATCCCCAGTAGGTCCGTGTGTGATAGTTTCCAGCAGGTTCCTATGTAATCCTCAGAAAGTTTTGCACCCTTTCCCCAAGTGAAGCAGGAGTGATATGATGGTTATTCCTCGCAGAGTTTGATTCTTAATGAGAATACTTTTTTCCCTATCAAGGAGTGTTGAAGCTTTCCCCCATCCCCGACAGATTTTTACCTTTCCTCAACATGGTGGTATCCCTATGCAGAGTTGATGTCTAATGTTTGATACTCTAATAGGTTATGCTTTATTTGTATCACTGGTAGATCTTTACCTTGTTTTCCCAAATAGAGTTACAAAGATATTTGTCCCCATCAGTGTTTAACAGGGACATTTCCCTCTTCCCCCTAAAGAATGGAAGATTTTATGATGTTGGTTCTTCTCCAACATGTTATCCTCTCATAGTGGAATTTCTGATGTTATCCTTTTATGGATTCTTGAAGACTGCTTTGTGGATTGGATCCCTAGCAGATGTTTGCTCAGTATGAGTTAAGCCTCGTAGTAGGATTTTATTCATTTGATGGCTTTTGAAGTTCCCTTGTAGGATTTCAAATTGAATCTCCAGCATAATTACCAACGTTGTTGCCTTAGGATTAGTCGAGTATCCATTTGTTGTGGTGTTTCTATCACCCGTTGCTTATCTCTATGTCTGTTTTGTCAGAATATTCATATGCATATTCATACGCATAAGCATAACATCATTTGCTTGCATTCTTGCATTTATCATTGTTCTCTTCTCTTTGGTGTGGATTTTCCCCACAGAGTGTGTGTGTGTGTGTTGTCTTCCTCTCAATTTAGAGTGTCAACCCTTAAGCAGAAAGTGTTTATCCTTTCTAATTCCCCACTGAGTTTGTTTCTCGTGGATGATATTTATTCAGTTTCCTCCCCAGTTTATTATCTGGATGGAATTTCCCCAGTTGAGATATTTCCTCCTCGGGATGAGTGTTGTTTGACCGCTTCTCTCCAACTTGTTCTTGGATTGAACTTTGGTCCCCTTTGTGAGTAATATTGCTTTGGAATTCAGTTATCGCTGTTTGATAGTGGGCAATATTTTCTCCAGCTTAAGTAATATTACTTTGGAATTAAGCTATCAATTATTCGGTAGTGGGTAATATTACCAAGTTAATCAAGCTCATTGCTTGTGCTCCTACCCAGTAAATCTGGTAGTCGAGAATTCCACAGTTTTTTTCTACCTAGTAAACATGTAGTAGAGGTTATCTCACTTTGTTGTGCTCCTACCCAGTAAATCCGGTAGTTGAGAATTCTTTTAACATCTATAGCTTTTTCTACCTAGTAAATAGGTAGTAAAGGTTATCTCTTTGTATTTTTCTCCTATCCAGTAAATCGATAGTTGAGTCCATTGTTTTCATATTTCCTACCTAGTAAACTGGTAGTTGATGATTCTGTTCCAACTCGGTATTTCTCCATCTTTGGACTCGAATACTTTGTTTGGTTGATACTCCCTGGAAGAGTGTCTACTCTTCCTCGTTGACCCTTTTACCTTGATTATATCATATTTTCCCCAAGTTGAGTCAGTTATCCAGTGATTTATTTTCCTGGTAAACTCTTTTGGTGTCTTTTGTTTTCCCCAACGGGATTTTCTTCTGTGTTCCCAAGCTTTTGCTTTCCTCTGGTGGTTGTGTTCTCCCCACAGAGATCTTGGGTTTGCATATCATATTCATATCATATCATGTTCCCTTAGGACAAAAATTGGGTTTTCTGTATTTAAGTCTCTCCCATCTTGTAGAGACGAAGATGTCAATCTTCATATCTCTAGATTGAAGAAACTTAAATAGGGGCAGGTGTAACACCCTAATTTTTGCCCTAAGTTTTCTTTGCATTTCATTTGCATCTTGCATACAAACAAGATCGCACTGGTTGCTCGGTTTTTCTCGGGTGTAGGTCTATGTCTGACAGGGGATCACTGTTGCCTTTTAGTTGCTTTATTTGCTTATGTTTACTAAACCTTAATTAAAATCCAAAAATATTTTATTTTCTTTCACTAACATTTTCAGGAAAGAGGAACATTTAAAAATGCAAAAAATAGTAGTCCTGCAGCTCGAGTAAAATTTCACAGACAAAAGTCGAAGTTGATCCGCAAGTAATTCAAATTTATCTGATCAAGGATTTCCCAAGTGAATTGATTCATTAAAGGAATTCCAAGATTCATGTGTTTATTTCCCTGCCTTCTTCGACATACAAAAAGAATCGGGCCACAATAACCAAGCAATCATTTTTGAATAAAAAATTCAAATTTATGCTTGGTTAACTGGTTAACCATTTCAAGTGTAATCTGGTTAACCGGTTAACTAGTGCAAAATTTGAATTTTTTATTCAAATTCAGCATCATTGGATCATTGATATATTTGGAATTTTCTAGATCCATTGCCCTCTGATTTCTCTACATCACTTTGATCATTTCCTACCATAAACCCTCACTAATCACCACTATTTTCCATTTCCCACCAAATTTGCAATTGCCAAACCTAAATTTAATTACCAAAGCAAGCTCCATCCCACCAAATTCCCATACCTAAGGCCTTTAAATAGGACCATAATTTCATTCATTCCCCAAGCTTTGGAGAGCCAACAAATCTCTTGCAAAATACTCCCCCAAAAACCAAAAATCTCACTAAAGCTCTTTTCCTGTTTTTGAAGTTATCAAGAATTCACATTGAATTCTTGACTAACTTGAGCTAAACCTTTATCCTATTCTTTTCTTGCTCATCAATTGCAGTAGATCTAGCTTGATTTGGTCCAATTTGAAGAAGTGCTTTTGGTAATTCACTCTTTCCATAAACCCATACTCACCATCAACATTCAAGATATAGATCTTTGGTGCCTTTGATTATAGATCCTTTGGATCTTAATTTGTTGTTTGATTGCAGGGATTTCATTGTGTTTTGGTTTTAAAATTCGTGCAAATTCAGATCATGATCACCAAGTGTTTGAAAAAGGTTTTAAAAATGGATCATGCTGAATTTCTGCAACTTTTCTGCTACTGGTTCAGTGTTAACCGGTTAACCATTTTCAATGTAATTTGGTTAACCGGTTGACCAATGTTAAACTGCACAGGATTTGAAAACTGGTTGCGTTAACCGGTTAACACAAGTCAGAGGCATTTTTTGGCTTGTTTTAAGATCCTTTTTTATTCCTCTTTCTTCTCCTTCTTCCTCCTTTTTATTTTTACCTTGGGAAACACTCTTGGGAGTGATTTCTCCTAATATCAATGAACTTTGAGTGTAGATTAGAGTAGTTAATGTTCATTTGTTCAAAACTACCTTTAAATTAATTATTAATTCATTTAAGGTACTTTGCATTAGTGATACATTTTCATGCTTAAATCCACCAAGAAGAGTGATTGAACTTAAGGATGGAATAATACCATGAGTGTGACTCAATTTGGTATTCATCTTTAGTTTTGTGCAGTATTGCGTCCGGATAGCGATTTACATATCGTTTATCTCGCATGCATTAACACTAATATTGTTCACCTTAATTGGTGGTGGCCGGCCTCAATTGTAGGGTAATTACTTCGTAAATTACTCGGCAATTGCTTAACATAGACCTAAATGTGTTCCGAATTCGGAATAAAAATCTAATTGGGTACTTGCACTTTCTTGGACCGGACCTCTTGTTGGTCGCGTAATCCCAATGTGTTTAATCATGTTGCATTAAGAATCGAGACTTATGAAGGTTCAATGCATAGGTACTTTGAGTCTCCCAATCGCTTTTCAAATTTCATTGAATTTGATTCGATTTGCCTTGATTAATCGCTATAATGTAAGATGCTAAGTGGATCCGGTTGCCTTTCAGTTTTGGTTACTCTTTTGGTTGTGGTTGATTAAGTTCACCATACCACGTTTATGTAAATATTATTATACTATTATTACTATTATTATTTTAGATTCTTGCACTTTAATTTCTTTTTCTATTAACATTTAAATTCTTGCACTTTTATTGCTTTTATTTTATTTTGCTTTATTATGCTTTATTCATCAATTATCATGTTTATTATTTGCTCTTATTTTTGTTATGTTGATTTTCCTTTTGTCCATTTGGACACAAAAACATTAATAAAGGATTAAACCTCTAAAAAACTTGTGATCTTAATCTTTAGACTATTGGTTACTATCTTTGGCATTGGAATGATGGTTTGGACTTAGATTTTAGGACACCTCTCCTTTGCCTTGATCTTCATGAAGTTGGTACTTGTCTTTATTTGGCCATTTGCTAGCTTATAAGGATGGAACTATTATGCTCATAATTGAAGTGTCATCAAGTTTGGTTAGATCTTTCTTCCTTTATCTCCTTATTTTATTTTATTTAGGATAGTCTCTTCATCTACTCTCATTCTTTACTTTTCAAAATCTTTCCCCTTTTTTAAAAGGATTCTTGTTTTCTAAATCATCACTTCTTTAATAAACAAAACCTTGACTTTTGTCAAGTGGATTTTACCATTTTTTTATATTTTAAAACCAATGAATTTAATCATCTTGACCTTAATTCAAAAAAATAAAAAGAACCAAACTCATTCAAGTTGTTTTGTGCCTTTGTGCACTTTTGTTTGTTTTCTTTAAAAAAGTGTCGATTATGAGTCATTATTCTTTAGTCGGGTGCAAGTCTTCCAATTTCCTTGGTTGTAGTTTGATGTAATTGAGTCTCTTGTCATTCGTGGGGGTTTAGTGGCATACTCGTCGATTTTATCCGAGTTGGCGCCATCCCCATAATGATGTATGAGTTCATGCCTTCATTCTCATGGTAGATTTGTTAGGCTATCCACTTGAAAATGACAAATTCTCTTCACTTAATAAAATCAATCAAAACCAACCTTTTTCACTATTTGTACCATGAACTAAAGGGTTTTGATCTCGCATTTCACTTTGTGGGTACGTAGGTATGAGGTGGTAAACCTCTCCAAACACAAAAATATAAAAAAAAATTCTTTTCTCATCCCTCCATTCACATTTTAAAAACCATTTTCAAACCAAAAGCAGTAAATTTTTTAAAGGGCTCCCGTGAAGTACCACAAACATTTTGGGTGCGTAAAACCTTCCCATTGTGTAACCTATCCCCTTACCCGGTTCCTTGCTTGTTTCTTTTAGCTCTTTTGCTTTTAGATTCATTAGGATTTATTCGCTCTTTTTTTCTTTTTCTTTTGGAATTAAATAAAAGCGCGTTGGCGACTCTGTTTACTTTGAGTTAAGTTAACTAATAGCTTACACTCATGATTTTACCGCTACAACTTCTGCATCAGCAGTTCGTTGTATAACCATTATTAGCCTTTGGCTGCATAACCATTGAAGCACAACATGGACTTGTATTCTTGTTCAAGAAACCATATTGGTGATTATCAACCTTCACATTTTTGTGACCTCAAGTGGCCCATTTCTTCACGTGATCATTTCCTTACATAACCATAAATAGATCTGTTGGAGAGCAGTTGGCTACTGGAGGAATTTCGTTACACAAGGATGGAAATCATACAACCACGTATGTCCTTTTCCACAAATTAAGGTTAATGGAGCGGTAATGGGATAAAACATTTGTATCGTGTACTATCCTTGTTAACGGTAAATTTGTCTTCTAAACTTCAGAGGCTTTTGATTGTAGTATGATTGAAGCACGAGTAGAGACGTGATAACTGGGTCTTCAGAATATCAAGTCTTCAATGTCTTCAGAACCTTGTTCACTCAGAACCTTGTCTTTAGAACTTAAGCATTTTTCTTTGAAACCCTTGGTCTTCAAAACTTCAAGTCTTCAAAGTATTCAGAACTTCATTCACTCATAACCTTCTCTTCGGGGTCTTTAGCACTTGGTCTTCAAAACCTCAATCTTCAGAAACCTTAAGTCTTCAGAACCTTCAGCAATTCGTTCAATCAGAACCTCAAGTCTTTAGAGTTCTTAGACACTTGGTCATCAGAAGATAATAACTTCAGAAGCCTCGCTAGCTTTAGAATCAGAACCACGCATAGAATAATATCTACAAGAGCATTGCAACAACAACATAAAGCATCTCTTGATCTTTCTGATTGTGATCAGATATAGAAGCATCCTTGCTTCTTTAGCACACTTGCGATTTGTGTTACACATAGTAACTTGCATATGGTATTTAAAAATCATTTGAGTTATATTTGTTAGATCTAATAATTTCACAAACATGACAACTACAAAATGCGTAAACAACAACGCCATGATCACCGCGGTTCATCCTTACACCGTTGTAACATCTCTAAATTAAGGAGCTATTATATTATATTTGTTTTTTGATTAAAAATTATTTGTATATAACAAAGGTTTATAAGTTAATTGTGCTAATACTAGCAAGCTTTCATGGGTTCAAACCTCATATATTATTCCTTTTATGTTAAGGCCCATCTTTCATCTTTCATTTACTTTTAAATAAAAAACTTAAAAGTTATGACTACAACTTTTTTCCACGGTTGGGATATATTTTGTTTTTTATTTATTTTTTATTTCTAAATTTAACTCTGACACTTCATTGTGAAATTTAATTATGAAAGTAATATATCTTAACATTTGATGGTATAAACCGTCGTAGTAAATTTACAATATTTTATGTATCATAACTGTTGATGGTATAGACCATCACAGTAGCTTTACAATATTGTATACTCCTAGTTTGCTTGTCTCTTAAATATCTTTTTTTCCATTGAAAATAAAAACTAGACAAAACAATACAAATTTCAATCCTAAACCCTAACGTTCAATATTGTGAAACAATACACGATTTCAACCAAAACACCATCATTCACCCTAGCTTGCATCATAAATATCCATTCTTCATCGTGTTGTTGTCATTTTCGCCATCATCGCTACGATCATTACTGAAGGAAGAATACATTAACCAAGTTATCATTGCCGAGAAGGAAGATAACAAGAACACCGTCATTGCTGTAAGGAAGGAAGACAACAACAACAACAACAACACCAACATCGTTTACTTAGTCATCACATTTAGGGTACATACAATATTTCCCCATGCATTTATAGTAGACTCATTTTCCATTGTTGTGGTTGTTTTTTATGTTCTTGTTGTTCATTTTGTTGTTGTTTATGTTCTTTTTGTTCATGTTATTGTTTATGATTTTGTTGTTGTTGTTTATGTTCTTGTTGTTGTTTATGTTTTTTTATTCATGTTATTGTTGTTGTTGTTTTTGAACATAAATGTTGACCTTGTCGAGCTCTACATCAGGAAGTAGCAAAGATACTCAAACGATTGAGTGTTCTGCGAGTACAACTTAAATGATGGATATTCAATTGAAAATATCACAAAGAGGTGTCACAATGATGCCCTAATTCACATCAGTTGCAACTCATCAGGTGTAAAAATTTAGATCGAGTTTGATTCGTTTTATAGAGTAGTGGATTGTCCATATTACTCTTCTTTTAAGAGTTATGTTACATTCCTTGCATGTAGCAAAGTGACTATACTGATAGAAGATTGGAGAGAAGTGGATGATAATGTCAAAGACAACATATGGATAGTTTTATATTGAAGAAGGTGTGGCACAATAGCAGTAATGATCGTACATGGATTCGGTATAGTTTTATATCGAAGAAGGTGTGACACAAGTTTGCGAAGAAACGTCGTTCTGAGGAATTTTAGGTTAGTACTAGTCTTATGTAACCAATAATGTTATGCTAATGAGTTAAATATACTAATCATATACATTTTTCACTATGTTAATAACATGCTAAAAGCGAAGTAGAAATTCAAAACAAGGTGAAAAACATGTAACCCCATAGATTATCTCGTGGGGGTTACAGGAAACTTGAGAAGAGAATCATGCTTGAAAAACAACAAGAAATAGGAGATGGTAACATCCCATCTCCACCATCAAGATATGAGGCTTCAAGAGTAGTTGCTGAGAAAATTATAAGTATATGTTTTGTTTTGCTTATGTTATTTAAATGTGTTTGCTTATGTAAGTTGCTCAAGTTGTGTAGGATAATTTGGTTGAGGAGGCCCGTGAAGGCACATTTATTACGGAAGCACGACATGACATATTAGTATAAGCTATCATAACAACTGAGCATGGAGGTCGTGTCCATGGTGTTGGAGAAGGTGTCAGTTTGAGGTCATACTTTGGGTCACAAAGGAAAATCATTGAAACCCCTGAATTGAATTCTCAACGACAAAAGATAGAGAATATAGAGAAGAAATTGAAAGAACAAAGGAGTATGTTTGAAGAGGAGAGGAAAAAAGGGAGAAAGAAATGGAAAATTTACAAGAGTTATATTTGGTATGTGATTTACTTGAGATGTTAGTGTTTTGTTGGAAATGTATATATATATATATATATATATATATATATATATATATATATATATATATATATATTGTGCTTATTTTTGTTTTATGTTCTAATTGAATGTTATAATGTAGAGATTAAGTGAAAACCTCGAACAACAAACAAATGAAGATCACCGTTACGTTAATGGTGATGATCAAACTCCAAGTAAAGTGTTATAAATCGCGCTTCTACAAAAGGAAGTAATTGTACAACCCATCCCCTTATAGATAACCGCAATAGGATATTGGACCTAGTCCAAATGAAATAACCATATTATACTTGTTCATTGCGGAAATAAATGAAACACAAGCTCTCCCTCTAGAACATTTCCTGAAATTGGATGTAGTGTATTACAATCCTGAAGATGTAAGAGATTTTCTCTCGGGATTTAAGTGGCTTGACATAGTGATTTTGCAAGTTTGGTGCACATAAGTATATAGTCGAATATACATGTCATTATAAAACATTATAATATTTTGCATTTTCTCCCTTAATTTATTCATTTTCTTTGATCATTTTATACATTCACTGTGTTTGTATAGAGTTAAATAAATCAAGTACTTATAGAATCTTGGATCCGCTTTATATTTGTTAGGTGTATAATGAACCAAAAATCATTGAAGAGTACTTGAAAGAACGACTAAATGAGAGAGGAAAAGAATGTTACCTTACACCATTCCTCTGTTGATAAGTATTGTCGTAATTTATTTATATATTATATATTTATTTTTGTTTTATTTTATATATATATATATATATATATATATATATATATATATATATATATATATTCTTGTGTTCATTGGCAATTGATCATAATATCATTAAGGACAAATGCAGTGATTGTAGCGTGTTCCTTGCATAACCCACTCCACAAGAAAATGAAAGAGATTATTCAAATGTAAGTCTATGTTTAATTCATTTTCTTTGAAATTGTAATTAGTTTATCATGTAATGTGTTTAATTCATTTTCAAGGTACAGTGTTGAGGAACAAGTTAATATGATGAAGAATGTTAGAAAAAAAGTCCACATGGATTACTCCTAATATAAGTGGCCTGATTACTTGTTTCTTTCATTTACATTCATGTGTGGTTATATTCATGTAATTATTGCATAAATTTGTAGACGAGGAAACAACACGAGAGTTACGAGTATGAGTATTTTGTCATGAAACATATGTTAAACATTGTCCTTATCGGTATTGTTAAATCATGAGATAAGGTATATATGTCATAAATATTTACATATAATAATATATAAGTTGACTATTGAATTATTATCATGCATGATATTCAATTTTTTACTCTTTCTTATGTAGATGTTTAACGACGAAACCCCATTCCCCATTGAGGACTGTGTATATACGTAAACGTTAGGCGTATATCCACAATGCGCTTAAGGGTCCTCCTTTTGTTTGATTTATCAACATTCCTCAGTATATTTTTTTGTTATTTCTTATGTATTGATGTTTGATGTAAATAACATATACATATTGTATTTGATGTAATAACAATTTTGAAAACCAGAGAATTTTTATGTTGTAAATTCTCTAATTCAGTTATAATATTTACATGATAAAATATGAGAAGAATTTTAAAAGCAGATTATTTTTATATTTAAAACAAAGGCTATTTTGACAGTGGTTATAAAACTTAACAGTGGTTGTATGTTGAATGCTGACTAGAATAATATAAATGACAAAATGTTGTAGTTGAGAATCGAACCAGATTACCTTTAGTTCTATCATAATCGTTGTGTAAATAAACCATTGTGAAATAGGGTGCACTTTCTAGAATATGACAACGGTCCCAAGAGCGTGATTGTAAGTACCACATATACAAAAATACTCTACATAATAACGCCTACGCATGTGTTATTATGTATCTTCCCAATTGTTGTTAAATGTATTTTCCGTAGTAGTGGTGATCTGCAAATAACAAACATCAGAACATAAATTGTTATTTTCACAAATACTCCATTGTTATCATCAAAACATATAGATATGATGCAAAATCAATTCGTATCCTTACAAAACATATCTTAGATAACTCGACCTTGGGGAGGCCTATATGGCGCCTATGCTAGCTGATGGGTCAAACTCGTTTCGCGCCTAGACTAAACCTGACCCATTGACTTTACACCTTCCCACCAAATCGATATATATATATATATATATATATATATATAGTCGTATCAATTTTTTTTAAGGCTCTATGTAGATTAGAGTAAATAAAGGCCCTATATGACCACGTTTAACCATTATAGACATCTATGAGACCCTATTTAACCACATGTTAATTATGATAAATTTAAAATAATCATGTGCGATAGCCTGTCTTGAACGCCTTCAAAGACGATATATATATATATATATATATATATATATATATATATATATATATATATATATATATATATATATATATATATATATATATATATATATATATATTCTTACTCCAAGAGTAAGTTTATAAGACTTACTCCACGGCATGACCATTATTTTTAATCAATGGTTGAAAATAATACATAATTAAATATGGAACGAGAAATTATTTTTATCACGTGATATATTATTACGACTTATTTTCATCATTGATTAAAACTGATTTAAAGGTTATGGTCACCACAGATCATGCTACACCGTTGTGAAATCTCTAAACTAAGGCGTCATTCTATTATTTTTATTTACTATTTATATATAACACTGGTTATTTATTTCAACCGTTGTGACATGTTTTTTTTTAATTCTAAATTAAACTTTGGCGCTTCATTAAGAAATTTAATTACAAAAGTAATATATCATGACGAATGTGGTATATCCACAATTGTGATATGTATCAAACTTCGATTCCCATCAACTACATTTTTTTCCATTTTAAACATATATTTTCAAATCCGTAGTATCGAACTGATGTGTAAATAGCTTCGATTCCCAGCAACTACATTTTTTTAATTTACTTTCCATTTTAAACATGTATTTTATTTTATTTTTTAGCATTTTTATGTTAATGAGAATAATTTGATCAAATTAAAAAAATGAAAGGCAAGCGTATATATAATAGATAAGTTCATTAATATTTAAAAAATGGGAGTACATATATTTTTCAAGGACCATAACCCATATTTATAAAAGGCATCTTCATAGTCTAGGGGACTGTCCTCACTCCCTTCATCAGAGTTATAATAATATGTCCTCCTTTCCTTTATTTTTATTTTTCTTTGGCTTCTTTGTCTTCTTCTTCTTCCTCACCTTTAACGCATTCGGCCTGACGTTGGCAGCTTGTTGGACCTCCTCATTTGGTTACTGACGTTGCACATTTGTAGTGATCTCTGTGATATT
Source organism: Lathyrus aphaca (assembly GCA_963966055.1). Classification (NCBI taxonomy): domain Eukaryota; kingdom Viridiplantae; phylum Streptophyta; class Magnoliopsida; order Fabales; family Fabaceae; genus Lathyrus; species Lathyrus aphaca. The sequence goes on along the minus strand of OZ014524.1, from coordinate 114,344,078 downwards.
TTTGTTGGCATTCTGATCATTTTTAGAACTCACTGTTACCGGATATTATGAAGAAATATAAGACTGTGTATTTATAGATGAGGATGAAGATGAAAAATCTGATACTTTAATACTTGTAATGATGATAACGTGTAATCTTTGATATTTCCGAACGATAATTTTTAAATCACTACTTGGGATGAGTGTTTTCCCTCTTCCGGGAAGAGCAAATGTTATAGTATTAAAACAATTGTGTTTTATAATCGTAATTAAATAATTATATAAAATGGAAAAAATGTTGTAGCAAGGATTCAAACATTGTACCAATTAAAGGGGTAATACTACGATTAATATGGATAACTGTTGTGATATAATTATAATAAATATATACCTATCATGACAGTTATATTAGTTAACCGTTGTGAAATATTTACCATATAAGCGAATTAAGTTTCCCTTATTTACATGTAGCGTCGTTTCCATCACAGCGAAACCCTAACACCCATTTCCCCTACATTTTTGGCAGCAAGGCTTCATCTTTTTTTGGACATTGCAAAAAGGAATACAAGAAGTATGAAGCTTTTTTATTTAGGCTTCTTCATCCCCGTATTCCTTCTTGCAGTGTCTAAAACTAAATGAGCATGATGAGTATCCCCGTATTCCTTCACAGCGAAACCCTAACACCCATTTTTTTCTCTACATTTTTGGCAACATATATTTCATATGGTTTTAGAATCCGCCAAAAGAAATATAAGAAGTCTGAAGAACCTTTTGATTTAAGCTTCTTCCTCCTTTTATTTCTTCTTGTAGAGTCTAAAACTAGATGAACATGGTGATGGCGCTATAGAAAATAAGGTATTCTTCTTCTTCAATCTTCTTGTTAGATAGTTCCTATTATCTTGTTTGTTTCATATTGGTTGTATTGATTGTGTTGATTGTTCTCATTTTTTCCAAATTCGTCTTAAATGGACAATACTTTGGCTATGGGTTAATAAGGTATGCTAACAACGTATCTTGTTTTGTTAAAGTCCAACTTAGGGTTTTGTTTCAACTTTTGTTGGTTTTGTTTTGAATACTAACTAGTTTTCCTTTATTTGAAATTTAGTTTATTATATACTATGTATATTGTTTGTTTCACTATCCTTTTATTGAAAATACAATTATTTAATTTGATATAGAACCCTATAATCTGAAGGTTAAGATGTATTTGAAAACCAACCTAAATCGATCAATATTTTTTGAATTGCTTCCATCTTATTTCAACATATTTTATGTTCCTTTAACTCATAACATATGGTTGAATGGTATGTTTTCTTCAATTCATCTATATCTATATTTCTACTTTACCTCATCCTCATTACTTATTACAATAAGTCATCATAACAATCTCCATGATAAACGGCGATGATGGGGGTACTATAATGAAAGATATAAATATATTGAAGCAAACAGATCATCGATATAGTTTTGTGTTAAAGAACATAAAATGTGTTGAATGAGATTGATGCAATTCGAAAAACAGTGGTTTGTTTATGTTGGTTTTCAAGAAAAGTTTAATTTTCAGATTATATAGTTCTTTACCAATTTAAATGGTTGTAGCTCTTTAATTAGTGTATAGTTAAACAAGCAATATATATTTGTTTATAACAAACTAAAGGTATATTCCATGACGGTTGAAACTCATAACTGTTGTAATATTTATATATACCACAACGGTTGATAAACATAACCGTTGTAATATAACACGCGATTTCCAGAATACAACAATAATCCCATGACCGTGATTATAAGGTACTTACGAAAACACTCTACATAACAACACCCTCGCCCATGTCATTATATATCATTCTCAACTGTTGTTAAATGGGTTTTTCGTAGTTGTGAGTAAGAATATCCTCACTTATATATATATATATATATATATATATATATATATATATATATATATATATATATATATATATATATATATATATATATATATATATATATATATATATATATATATATATATATATATATATATTGGAGATATTCTTACTCCAAGAGTAAGTTTAATAGACTTACTCCAAACCTTAATCATTAATTTGCATTAATCTAACGACTTTAATTGATCATTTAATCTAAATATATTTGAAAATATGTTTCTATATAAATAATCTATTAAAGTCGTTAGATTAATGCAAATTAATGGTTTAGATTTGGAGTAAATCTATTAAACTTACTCCTGGAGTAAGAATATTCTCACTTATATATATATATATATATATATATATATATATATATATATATATATATATATATATATATATCAAGTGAGAATGCTTTTAAAATGAGAGATTAGAGAAATAAATAACAAGTATTAGATCATATTATCAGGAGAGAGAAAAATTATTTATTAATGTGACTATTAATTTCTATCTCTTGATAACCTAATCTAATGGTTGTTGTTTATTCCTCTTATTTTAAAATATAAATATATTAAATATAAAGGATGATATTATTATAGAAAGGCCAATTAGTACATCACAAAATTCTTCAAACTAACATTACCATTAAATGATCATTGATTATTTCATTGATTTAACCCTTTTCGTAACGATATTGATAGTTTCTTCAATGCTTTAATTGATATTCCATTCTTTTTATTACATAGGTTAGGTAGAAAGCCTTCGGGTTTTATATAGATTTATTTTAATATACATTTTAATATTTTAAATAACAAATAGTTCATATTTATAAAAATATAATATTTTCTTGTTGTTAAACTTTAAAAATAATTTTTAAGATACAATTTATTATTTTAAAATGTTTCGTTTTATTAAAAATGAGAGATGAAATAATAACTTGGGTTTTATTTAGATTAATTCTCTATTAAATCTAAATAATCTTAATAAAATAATAACTTAGGATTTATCCTCGAATTTTATTCTTATTCCAACATCTTCCCGTATCACATTATTATATCATTATGCGTCATAATCATCAACCATCACTTAAACTCACAAAATCATGCTAAATTAATTAAATAATGATTAAATAATTAATTTAGATTTCTGAGTGTTACAACTCTCCCATACTTAAAGAATTTTCGTTCCCGAAAATCATCTGAGGTAATCCACTTTGGATATGGCTCTCGCATCCTTCTCTCTGATTCCACATCGTATCGACAACATTCAAACACCACAAATTCAAATTCCATCTTGTTAATTACTACAATCTAAAAGGATGCAATGCTACTGAGTTGTGAACGTGTAAATTCAGCTTATGCCCCGTCTCATCACTGTAGGATCTCTTCCGCAGTTAGGCCAGAACACCACAAGTTTGTTGTTGATCATGTGTTGTGGTCGTCATCCTACTTGTTAGAGTTTGTTGTTGTTCTCAATGAAATGGAAATTACAAAGGAAAAGGATTGGAATAAGTTGTGGATTGAAACGAACTCAATCAATGTCGTTCAAACTTTTCGCAAAGCTTATTTGGTTCTTTGGCAAATTCGAAACAACAATGTATTTGTCTGACTTTTTTTACACACAAAAGCATTCTCATCTCTTACATTTGTAGTGAAGGAATCTTGTGTTCAAACTTCTTAACTAACCTAGGCTTAACTTGTAACTACTTATCCATTTTTGAATCTATGCCTATAGACATTTGAAAGAATTTTGTACAAAATAAACTAGAAATAGGGGTGTAATCGGTTCAGTTTGGACCGATTTTTACTCAAAAAATTGTTCAAACTGATGATATCTCGATCGATTTGGTTTGGTTTGGTTTTTAGTGTTTATTAAAAATGGAACCAAACCAAACTAGCCAGTTTTGTTCGGTCCGGTTTGGTTTGGTTTTTTTTATAATACAAACATGCCTAAAGCCCAACCAAAACAAAACTAAAACCATCAGCCCATCCCCTAGGTTTCGGTCTTGCTAGTTTTATGTAGTTCAATTGTCACCACAAGACCTACTTCACTAAGCTGCCTAATGGAAACCCTAGTCGCCGCATGAGCTTGATGATTGTCTTCCCTTCCAATGTGTTGAAACCCCACAAATCCTATCACCTTCCTCAATTTATGAATCCTTCTACACGCCAGACCAAACCCATTACGAGGTAAATCTTCAAAGTTTCCTTGTATCGTTTCAATCAACTGTTTGTTATCACTCTTGATAATAACTTTCCTGAACTTACTAAGACTCGCTATCTCTAACGCCATATGCAGAGCTTCGGCCTCTGCTTCCACTATTGAATCGTTCCCTCTGACCCATTTGGAGTAAGCTTCAGTTAGGGTTTTATCATCCCTCTGGTGAACCATCCCCAGCCCCCACCATTTATCCTCGGTCATTGTCACATCAGTCTGGTAAAAGGTAACATGCTTCTGTCTTCCGTCCATCTTTCTCTTCTTACTACTTTCCTGATGTTTATGTCTTTGATCCGTTTGAAGATTGTTTTGATTAGTTTGACCCTTATGCTTGGTTTCATCGTTCCAGGTATGCTGCCTTCTATAATTCATTTTGAAGGTGTTAGACTTCCGATTGTTACTACCCTCTGATCCATCATAGATGTTGATGCCCGACCATTTCTTCGTCTGATTCCTAAATGTTGCCTTTTCAATGTCATGTCGTTTGATATTTGTGTCCTCCTTCAAGGTTTACTTTCCTTTATCCTTGTATTCATGATCGTTAAGCTCCTTCTCATGCATTCTGTTCATACTGGACTCTTTTTGCATCTCCTCTCTCTAATTAGTTTGTTGGTCAGATTCTTGATAATGCCTCTGATTGCTGCTATTGATTTTTGCTGTAGAGAAATTTGGTCCACTCTTAGAGATCCCTGGGTATCTTGGATCACACAGGTTGTTGTCCCTATTGCTTCCATTTCCAATTCCTACTTATTTCCTATCCTCTCTATTCCGGTAATTATTAGAAATCTTTCCCTGCCTGCTGTTATTATGAAGATCATTGTCCATATTGTTAGTTCCACTTTCCAGGTTTTTCTCCTCCCGCTTTTGATCATTTCTGCTTGGTTTTTTATACAGGTTATTTGACATCTGGCTCGTATTGTACTCTCTCATATTCTTTCTAATGGTTGTAGCTGCTTCATATGGGTGAGTATCAATGTTTTCAAAAATATTTTTATTCATGCAGTACCATATGCTATCAATAATATGAATTAGAGTAGCCATATCTTGTTGATCCCTAGTGATAATGAACTGCTCGCACCATTCCTTAAATTGGATATTTAAGTCTGCAAGATAGCTAAAATTAATAGTTAGAGAGGTTTGGTGCCAAACACATCTAACCCTTTCACATTCCATGAAACAGTGATTGACTGTTTCCATCGCCACACCACATCTATAACATAGGAAATCTGTACTTATATTCTTCTTACTCAAATTAGATTTAACCGGTATTATGTTTTGCAACACACTCTGTTATACCCCAAAATTTTCCCTCACATATTCAAGACAATATACCTCAAGAGGTCTTCACAAGATTCATAATTGCTCAAAGAGATTCAAGATTTCATTAGACAAAGCCTCCTCATAAGCAATGGATCTTAAATTAGGGTTAAGTTTCACAAATAAAAGTGAACTTATAAAGCCTCAAGTGGACTTAATAGTGTCCCACATACTTCAAATAAACCTCATTTCAAGTTTCAAGACTTTCCTCACAAGTTTGATTAGTCAGATGCTCAAATACTCAAAAATCAGTTAACTTGGTCAAAAACTCAATTGTGGTCAACAAAAAGTCAAACTTCAAGATTTTTGGTCAAAATCAAGATTAAGAGTTGAAATTCATCATTTGATCAAGGGTTGACAATGATTCATCAAGGAAACCTCAGAATCATCAAGAATCAGGAGTTACTAAATTATGGTTTTGTGTAGGAAAAGTCAACTGAACTTTGACCAGACATAACTTTCACATGCTTCATCAAAAATTCCCCATCTAAAGCTCATTTTGAAGGAAATTAAATTCCCTACAACTTTGTGTCTCACAAGCCAAGGCCAAAAATGCTTCATTTGAGAGATATGAGGCAAGACATTACATGTCCTTTTAAAAGTCAACAAAAGTCAACTTTTTCAAGAGCTCATAACTTAAAATGGAAAATTAAATGCACATGGGACTGAAAGGAGTAGTTAGAGGACACTCTAAGCTTTCTAAAAAGTCATAGAACACTTATATGGGATAAAAATTGAGGGAGTTATGCATTGTTGAAGTTGGGCAATTTTGAGGAGGTGTATAAAGCAAAAATGGCCAAAATTCAAGTTCCTTCCAAATGGGCCCATATTTTTTCAACCCAAACTCAATTATGAGATCATGCACGACCCATAGATCATAATATCTGATTTTTATATTTATTTTATATTATATTGGATTTAAATCATTTAAAATTCAATTTTAATTAAGATAAATAATAAAAAATCAAATATTTGATCTTAGATCTATTTTGGGATCAAATATTTGATGGTTATTGATTGAAAATGTCCAAATTCATGCAAGACCAAACAAGTATGATTTTATTTAATTTTTGGACAAATTTAGAAATCACATTCCTTCGCACTCAAGCAATCTTATAATCCATCAAAAATCCCAAAATTCTAACCTAATTCTATTTCTCTATAAGTATATAACACATCTAAAGAACCAAGGACGAATCTACTGAGCTAAGGCACCCTTACCAAACTTCAAAATTTTCAAAAAAAAACTCATATTCGGTTTCATCATTCCAACAACTTTTCAAAGGTTTTAAGGGTTCCATTATGTTCCTTGAAGCATTCTGAACATGAATGCATCATCACCATCATCAAATTCATGCCAAAGCATACAAACCGAATCCATATTCTTGCTCTTCTTTTGATTTTTTTCGATTTCAATGATTTACGCATGATTAATTGATTTTGATTATATAATATTGTTTATTTGATTGTGTAGATGGTTTATGGATAGTTGGATTTAAGTTTCGATGCAGGAATCATAGAGTGCCATTGTTAGGGTTCGAAAGCTCAAAATTGGGGATTACGGTTAAACGCAATTTCACATGAAATTGATGAAATAATTGGACTTAGAAGACTCATTTTGATTGATTTGTGGTACTGGAACAAATTTATTTCATGAATTGTGTTGTTTTTGATCTGTAGGACATGTAGTGATGGATAAAAACCGTCACTACAAGCTTTAGCTACGGACAACCATAGGTAAAACCTAATCAGACGGACAGGGGAAGAAGAAAGCTCTTTCGCGCATTTTTTTGTAAAATTAAAAAAAAAATTATTTTATAATAACTTTGTTTCGTTTCTTATCACAGCAAGCATAATGGCCCGGTGAACGCGCACATGTTGGAGAAGGGGGAGGTCCTGGGTTCGAACCATGCCTCCACCCTTTATCTTTTTGCCAATTTTTCTTCTTTTTCTTTCTTCTTTTAATTTATTTGTTTTTATTATTATTAATTTTAATTAATCATAACTAACCAATTAATTAACCTACTAATTATTTTTCTAAACAATTTCATAAACAACTTTTTAATCATTTTCTTTAATAATATATTAAATTTATAAAAAAATAGTTTTTTTATTATTAATTTTGTAATTAATTTATAATTATTTAGTAATTAGGATTTAATTAATCTTAACTTTAATTTTGACTTTTTTTAACCCTAATTATTTTTCATAACCCTAATTATTTTCCATAACCCTAATTTTTTCACAAAACGATTAATTTAACCTAATTTTTAATTAATTTCTTTATTTACTTTCTATTTATTATTAGAAAATTGTATAAGACTTATAAAATTATGTAATTTTATTTTCTCACACTTTTTTTTCCGATTATGTAACTGCTTCCTGGTTGTAATAGCTAATTAAGTTTAATTTCCGTACTTTATTTTCCGCAATCCCCAAAAGACAAATGTACCCCCTCCCCTTGATGTAATAGCCTAGGACCCTATACTTTCTGCTTTTTATTTTCTGCAAAAATATAATTGCGTGGTTAGTAACTTAGGGTGTGAAAACTTGTATGATAAATTAATTGGACCTAGCCCACTAAATTAAAAAGATAAATATTTGAAATTAATATTCACACACGTAATTCGATCGTTATACGATTGTCATATGCACCTCCTAGGGTTTCTCCTCTTGGTTGCCATACAAAAATATGGTCAAGTCCCTCGAACGTGGGGGTATCTTAGTAAAAGCTGCCTACGACTAAAAATCATCATAGTCCCTTCAGATAAAAGATTATAGTCCCTTCGAGTTGCCGATGAATAAATGATCTCGTCCCTCGATGACCCTACAAAAATGATGATAGTCCCTTTGAATTACTAAAATACCCCTATAGGTTGCCTTCTATGACCATACGATGACCCTACGCTCGTCCCTTCAAACATCCAAGGTAAAAACTACTTACTCACTAATAGTAAGGACAGTCTTACCCTTAAAGGAAAGACATAACAAGAAAGACCTTACAAACTTAGGGTAAGTAGTTCTTAAGTACTTGCTCACTTATTTTTAAAACACTTTTTACACCCCACTTTTCAAACATTTTCAAAACTAAACACTTTGTATACATCCATATGAGGATCATTTTAAAGTTAAAGACTTATGAAATATTTTCTAATCACACACTACACAATTTTTTAAACAAAGTAAAGTGAGCTAAGTAGTTAAGAGCCCATGGATAACCATGGATACAAAGGGTGCTAACACCTTCCCCTTGTATAACTTATCCCCCGAACTCAAATCTTTTTAAGAATGTCTTTCCTTTTCTTTATTACTTTTCCTTATTGGATAAAATAAAAGTCGGTGGCGACTCTTGTTATCCGCAACATAGTTTCTGGAAACAAAAACACCTAAGTCAATTCTCCCAATGTGTTACAGAACTGGCGACTCTGCTGGGGAGTACTAAGTAAAAGAGGGGTTACCTTAGGATTAGATCACTAAACTTGTTTGAATTGTTTGCTTTATCTTTAAGGGCTTGTTGTGGGGTTATTGTGAGAAAGATACTAACATGGATCTAGTGTACCTTAGGTAAGTAGCAATAGACCAAGGAAATTGTACAGCGTGTAGTTTCAGAGATAGCCTAAGAGGGGGGGGGGGGTGAATTAGGCTTTTTATAAAATTTTCTCGGTTATTTTATCGGTGGATGGATTTTTATCGTCTAAGTGTCTAAAATATGAAAGCGGTAAAGCAGAAAGTAAAAAGACACAGATATTTATCCTGGTTCCCTTCACAATCCGAAGGTACATCCAGTCCCCTTACACCTCGTAAGAGATTTTCACTATAGTTTTAGATTGTACAACCTATCGCACCATAAACCGGTAGGCCTACTATCTAACAACTATACATCAAACAGTGTGCAAGAACAATCCTTTTGTAAACACTAACCTTTGTGTCCAACAATCCTGGATCACAAGTCAATACAAGAAATAATTCTTTGAATAAGATGAAATGTAGAAATGTTGAAGTCTTGTGATATCAAGCAATATTAATCTTCTCCTTTTATATTTCTCACTCACAAACAATGGATATCAGTGTTCACTAAAGTGTATGAAAATTGGATTTAGTGCACTTTAGAAAGTTTGAGATTTTTTAGTAAGAAAACGTTTCATGAAAATTATGTAGGAGGTGTCTCAAATTTTTTTGTACAAAATAGTTTAAATATGATATAAGATACCTCTTGGAAAAGGTACAAAAATATGAAGGGATGTCTCATTCCAATTTGAAAACAAGAGACAAAATTTTAAAAATCGAATAAACTAATTTCTGGAATTTGAACAGTGGTAACCGGTTACTACCCCATAGGTAACCGGTTACTTGCTGTAACGTATAAAATATTTTTCAGAAAATGGCTGAAGTAACTGGTTACTACCTACATGGTAACCGGTTATTTGATCAAAAACCATAAAAAAATCTTTTAAGATTTAAGATTAGTAACAAGGCATGCACAATGATTTGTTTTAGACAATAACAAGTGTGATTGCATCCTAAGTTGAACACTTAATAAACATTATTGGTTCATAAGAAATGAGTTATACCTTCCAATGAGAAACCTTGTTTTTATGAAGACTTTTTGAGTGAAGCTTGAACGATCCTTTTTGCTTACTTTCAAGACTTGATGGATTTGTTGTTATCATCAAAATATGATTTGAGAAGCTTGTTTCTACAATATCCCCCTTGTTGATGATGACAACCAGAAGTGAAAATGAAGTTTTCTTCTTGGTTTCTCCAAAAACTCCCCCTTTGAAGGTGCTCCCCCTCAAAGTGATACTAGGAGGTTTGTATGAAAATTCTGCATAATGAAAGAAACAAGAATACATACTAGAGACTTCTCCCCCTTTGTCATCCACAAAAAGGATGTGAAAATTACTTTAATAATAAGTTATCACATGAATGCTTTAAAAGGAATATAAGCCATAGAATAGACACTCATATAGAAACAAGTACCAAACATAAATTATACGAAACATGAGTTTTACGAACATAAACATAACTGAAATTTTAAAGAGCAACACATTACGGAAACGGTAAAAAGAAACTAACAACATAAGGACTTAAAGATAAATATTAAACTAAGAACATAAAAAAAGAACATAAAGAGAACATGCATTAAATCCTAGTCACTTTCGGAATCATCTTCATCCATATCATCTTCGTCACCATCCGAATTCCCCGCATTTGAAGATTGAGAAGGAGAGCATTTCCGAAACATCTTCATTAGTTTTCTGAGGCTACAGGTGGTCTTTTGGTGATTATGGTTCATGGTGGTTTTGAGGCTTACAAGTTAATTTTAGAGGAATTCATTTGTATAACCACCTTTGGGAGCGGTTTGAGCGGCAAAATCTTCTTTATATCCATACAACCCATTTGGACCACAAATGATACCTGTGTTCTTAGTAGCCGTGACCAAGTTGATTTCATTTTGCTTGACCGTCATCTCAAAGTGAGGTTCTCTTGAACTAGGGATACCAAAATGTTCCAAAATCTTTGACACAAAGAGGATGTACGGGAGACCGCTACCAAGACGAACTTGATACTTCATATGATGAAAGATGACATAGGCCCAGTTGATTGGCCAATCCTTCTTCAAAGAACGGAACAACATCAACTCAAGTTCAATAACCTTAGCAAAGTTTGAAATTTTTGGCACCAACACATAAGCCAAGATGTAATGAAGCATGCAGTCACTAACAGTTAATGAATTTGCATATTTTATGATCCGGGAAGATTGAACCTGCCTACCGAGTAAATCATCATGTGTTCCTCTTGATCTTTCAATAAAGTAAGCTAGTGTATCAAAATTATTCCATCTTTCAGTGTTAGGCATAAAACCAACTTTAAACTCATATCCTTCAGATGGTATATGAAGAATGGTTCCTAGCTTTTCAATAGTAACATCTATGTCCTTTTTATTGACCTTAGTAGTAAATTGTTCATCACAAAATTCATCTTCTCCAAAAGAAAGAGTGTGATAGAAAGTTCTTACCAAATCAGGATAGAATTTTCCTGTGTCATCAACCAGCTCTTTCACACCAGATGCATCCAGAAGAGCTTCAAAAGTGAAGCTGTGAGAATGGAACTCTGCAAAGTTCACATATTTTATGCTCATGAACTTCCGGGAGCGAATGTCAATGTCAAGTCTCCTTTCCTTCTGAGGTTTCATGAACTTCTCCTTAACAGTGTCAGAGTCAGAGCCGGAATCCACAATTTGTTGATTTCCCCTATTCTTTGAAGTAGCCATGGAAGAGATGATAAAGTTAGGGCTTGGTTTTGGATTTTCGGAATTTGGAAGGGAGAGAGGTGAAGATGAGTTGTGTAATACCTCAAAATTTGCCCTCATATTTATTCATTCCACTGGCTTTACGCTTCGCATTCATCCGCATTTTTCACTAGGTCATTAATATTCACAATCATGCATTTCATTGGCTCTTAAGGCATGGGATCGATGCACTCCGAAGAATCAAGTTCTTCCCTTGGTTTGAGGTTACTACTCTACTGGAGTTGGAATTAGAACTTCATGCCCTATCTACAGTCATAAGATAAATTCAAGGTTTTGGGTTATGTGGCTAATAACATCTGCTTGTACTCCCAGTTCCTGATTAGGGTTTATTTCCCTAATTAAGTAATACTCGATAAAGTTCACCTGCGGATTTTGTTCATAGGTGGTCTTGTGGTCCAAGGAATTCCTTCATTACTTGAGACACAATTCATTGAATATCATAATGCATGCAGAGTTGATTAGGGTTTCATGGCAAAGGAATGTTGGTTTGTGGTACAAGAGATCAAATTACGGATCCTTATGATGATCAGAGTATTGTGGTCCTCTTTTCAACGTGTTGTTGGTAATATGAGTGAATGAGGTTGGGATTTGAAAGTTGGATTGGGAGTTTAAGTTGGATTAAATGTGTTAAGATTGGTCGCACAAACTACTTGGACTTCAAGGATCTTTCCTTTCACGTTAATATTCACATTTTTTGTCCACTATCCAAATTAAACCCATAAACCTTGTTTTGGTTCATTATCCATGATAAATATAATCCAAGCCTAAACTCCATTTTGAATCCTTTTTAAGGTCCATGTGTTTAGTCTAATTTCCAAGTGCCCATCTCCATTTTCAATAGGTGCCCGATCTTATTCCGATTTTACTTGTCCACTTTTATATCTGATTCACAACCGTATCCAAAAGTCACAAATTCATTCAAATTTCGTAGAAGTCATGTTCATCTAATCACAAAATCAGGGTCATGGATAGATTAGAGTTTCTTAAGGTTTAAACCATATTCATTATCCAAATTATCATTTAATATCCAATTTTCATTAGAACCATTATATAATGTTACCCATTTTAATCCCAAATTAGATCCCTAAATTATTTTCTTTCCAAATTTATCCATACCATTTTTTGTGTACAGTTTTAATCTTGTTTTTTTAAACCATAATTAAGACCCCATTTCTTGTCCATAAACCTTTCTTAAAATCATTACAAAATTCATATGTAAAACTATGACATTATTTTTTATTGGCTGCACTAACATTTGCAGGAGCTGCTATTAAATATAACCAAAAATATCAGTTACAATAAGAAAAGTGATAACAGAATCTATCAGAAAAACTATAGAAGTTTCAGGTATGAAAATAGTCCAAAAAAAGGGATCAGTTACAACAACTATAACAGATTTCTTGGATAACTTATCAAAAAAACTGAGAAAACAGAAAATCATCAACATCCCAAATCTTCATCAATCTCTCTGCATCTTCAATACTTTCCGCAACAACCTGCATCATCATCACAAAGAAATTAGAAGAAGAAGAAGAACGTTAGTGCGTCAAGAATTCAGCACAACAACAACTCAAAGGTTCAGATCCAACGAATACATCGTATTCACATATCAAGAATGAATCCACAAGAACACCACAAAAAAAGAAAGAGAAAAGAAGCTGTGAATCCATGTCTTACCAAAAATACACCAATGGATTGCGATCTGGAGGCTCACACAGAGGCATTCAATATGAATAAGGTATTGGAAGAAATATATGAGCCATTGCTGATAGAGTTTGAACAAGATCTTTGTGCTGCAATACTGGATGAAAAAGAAATAGACATCTCTTTTGACAACTTCCCATACTATTTAAGTGCGAACACAAAGAATGTCTTGGTTGCTTCATCTTTTATACACCTGAAGCATAAACAACATCATACGTGCACTCTAGATCTTACTTCCATAAACCCTCGTATTTTGCTATCAGTACCAGCTGGATCAGAAATATACCAGGAGACATTGGCAAAAGCACTTGCGAAACACTTTGGAGCTAAGTTGCTCATATTTGATAGCCATTTGCTTTTGGGTGGTTTTTCTTCCAAAGATGGATTTAACATTGAAAAATCCTGCAGCAGCGGAAACAAAAGTTCTATAATCACAAACACGGACCCTGTACACAAAAAGGAATCAATTAGCAAAAAAATTCAGTTACATCAACAACAAAAGAGCAATAACCAAACTGATATGAAAATCCAGATTCAGGGAAATTCACATAGAGCATTTAGAGGTGAAGAATTCAGTTACAGATGATATTAACAAACTTTGTAACAGAATTCTAACCAACTAACTAGAATTCAACTAACTTCATAACAGAATCATAACTGAACTTACCTGAGAAAGTTCCAGAATTATCTTTGATTCATTTCTATAAATTAGAATCACCAACCTCCTTCAATTTTCTTCTTCTTCGGCTTCCCTCAATCACCGGAATTTCTTTAATCTTTTTCTCCAACTTTTCTTCAACTCCTCTTCCCTCACGATTTTCACAACTTCTTCACAAACTGCCTCAATAATCCTTCATTTTTTCGGATCCTCTTCCATCTCCAATCTTAAATCTATACTTCCATTATTCAATCACCTGCATCAACATCAACATGTATTCAGATCAGTACACATCATCAATAACTTCTACTGCGAGTTCATGTTCATCATACTCTCGACCATATCCTTCGCCGTTAGACCAAGGCTCTGATCCAATCTATTTCGTCTTCGTCACCTATCAAGTGGAGCTCTCAAATTGCTCACAAATCTCTCCGATCCAGGTATGAATCTAGACGTCCTTTAGACATAGGATCGTTGCTTTTTGTTGTTTCGTTGTGCTCGTCCTCTAATGGCGTTAATTCGGTGAAGCTCTTTGTTTTTGTGCGATTTTTTGTTTCGGATTTGAGGAGACTAGGGATTAGGTCAATTTATGTTCCTGTTTTCAATTTGGTATAGGTTAGGTTAGTGGTGGCAGCATTACGGAGAGAAGAAGGTTAGGTTAGTGGTGGCGAATTAGAAATAAAAGAGAAGAAGATGGTGATGGTGGAAGGAAGGAGACGAAGAGGTGAGAAGGAGAAGCGGCGGTGTGAGGGAGAAGAAGAAAGAGTGGAGAAGAAGAAGAAGGGGAAGCGGCGGCGTGAGAGAAGAAGGGGAAAGAGGAATTAGGGTTAGGTTTATTCATATTTTTTTTGTTTCTTTGTTTTATAAGGATTCAGCTATTAAAATAAATAATAAAACAATTAGCATAATTTAATAGGAATTAAGGAAATATCTTGGGAAATTAAGGATAGTTAAAGAGCATGAATTTTGTTTAATCCGTATTAATTCTTTTGATTTTGTGTCGTTAGAGATAAGATTAGGGTAAGCTTTTGGGGTTCCCAGCCATTCCGGCAGTGACACGTGTCACCATTCGGTAGGCTCCCTTTGCGGTGGATTGAGTGGATGTCAGTCACCATAGTTATCATGTGCCCGCGTCTATGAACCATTCGATTAGATTACCAATAGAAAACCTTGATCGTATGGCCATCATTGAGTCAACAAAGGTTGACTGAGATTCCACCCATGCACCTCATAGAGCCTGCGCAAATGGGCCTAGGAATTCCGCTTTTCGCACCCCCTGGTTTAAGCCCAATTGGCATAATAACTAAAAAAAAATGTTGAACGCACCCCCTCCCCTTTTCTTATTTTTTTCTTTTAATTTTTAGTTTTAATATAGGTTATAAATAAATCAATAAAAAATAGGAAAATTCATGATAAAATTCTACAAAAATTCCAGTAGCTTAATAATTCAATTTAGAAATTTGTGACATTTTTATTTTCTGAATTTTGGCTATTTTTTATTTAATTTTTATTTTTCATGTAATTAGCATTTTATTGAATTTCTTTAGTTGCACATGATTTTGTTCATTTTATTTTTTCCACTTCCTGTAAGATTTTTAGCTCATTCTTTTTGCTACGTTTAGAAGTTTTTTTTAGCCCATTCTTTTTGCTATGTTTAGGCCATTTTATCCACTGTTTTGGTAGCTTAATTCATGAAAAATTGTAGTTAATTCTTAGGTAGATTTAAGTGACTTTTAAGCATAGTTAACTTCTGAATTTTTAGGACATTTTTTAGCACAATGTTATAGTCAGTTTTAGGACCCTAGAGAATTAATTTCATATTTTTCCCAGGACTTTTAATAGTGTAGTACTCTTTAGGCCATTTTTACATGATAAATCCATTTAGTTTAGCTTAGGATATTATGGTTCATTAAGGACTAGTTTAATTAGGCTTAGTCTTAGGGTATTAAAATGACTTAGTATAGTTTAATTACTGATTTTAGAATGATAATATTAGATAATTCCCTTAGTTTTAGGACTTAGGTTTAGAATTTCTAATAAATAAATTTAGGTGAAGTTTAGGCTTGCTTTTAGTTTTATGTCTTAATATGCATTTTTTAGAATTTATTTCTTATTCCAAGTTTAATACTTTTGCCTTGTTATTTGAATTTCTCACTTGTATAGGCTTCCCCATTGTTCTTAGAATCAACTTAACTTCCTTAGGAAGTAAGTTGAATTCTAGTAGTTTCTAGTTCCCTTTCTTTCATTAGGCTTAGAAAACCACATAAACCATTAGGACCACTTTTGAATAAATAACTAAAATTAGGATTGAGTCTTAGTCCCTTAGTTTTTACCTTTTGCAACTTGAGTCCTTCTTTCGCATCTTCAAACAAAATACAAAAACACTTAATAAATAAATGAAAGGATCCCTTGTGTATAGCCTTATTCCATGAGGCACTTGCACTCATTCCATCTTGGAGTGGTGTAAGCTTGTCTAGCATGATGTACAAGTCTCATCAAGGGGTTGTTTCACAAAGAAAACATAAAAGACATTTCTTCACAAAAGCAACAAAAGCACTTAATAAAGTTCAGCAAGCTAGTGAACTTAAACCCTAATTCATGGAAACCAGTCTTGGATAAATTCTCCTTGCTGGGTGTGCTTGTTCTATTATTCCATATTGGAATATAGTAGCAAGTACACATTCCATGGAAAAGAGTTTGAATTCACTTCCTTGTGCCAAATTCATAAAAACTTTTAAAAGACAAAAACAAACAATAAGTGACTATCCTGCGGGAACTTCTTTTTCTCATCTCACTCACTCTAAACGCGAACTCGCGACGACTTGTCTCACATGCAAGACGGTAAACACACTCGTACCAGGCGAGCCTGCAACACCTGAGCATGGACATACGCAGTTCCAGCTATAAAAAACATAAACAAATAGTTCCCACCTTAGTTAGGCGAACTACGTCGACTCTGATCCTCATTTTCCCAATGAGGTACGTAGGCAGTGGGGTAGGGCCCGTTCGAGCACATTCTTTATTTTATCTACATTTCCCCCTTACTTTCCATTCTCTTTTCTCATTTCCATTCCCATTCCAGTTAGCAGTTCAGTTATCCATCAACATCTTATTTTCTCACCCTTTGAAACAAACAAACAAGCGTGGATCCCGTCGGGTACGGCGGACGGTCTGGGGTGCTAATACCTTCCCAGGTCGTAACTGACTCCCGAACCCAGATATTTGGTTCGCAAGACCTCGTCCTTTCCTTCTTCCTCAGGTTTGTGCAGCATTACCTTTCCCGTTCCTTCGGGATAAAAATGCCTGGCTGGCAACTCTACCTTCTCCGCGCCACTTTCGCGTTTGTACTAGGATGAAAATCCCGCGAGCGACAAGTTGTTCTTGTGAAGTTAGGGTTATAAAGTGGTAGATTATGAGTGGGTTTTAAATGTGAGTAATTTTGGTCAAGAGTGTTTATGAGAGGAAGGTGGGAGGATGAGAGACTAAATGGAGATTAGGTTTTCAAGGAGTGAACAAGACTTTAGTGTTCCCAAAATATGATTTTAAGATACATATGAAAAGAAGAAAATAAAACATGTAGCAATCCATAAAGCATTCTGCGTTTTAAAAAAAAAATCAGAAAATGGTAGTGGTAACTGGTTACTACCTACTTGGTAACCGGTTACTTGCCTCAAAATTTCAAAAAAATAAAAAAAAATAGCAACTATGTAGCAAGCAAATGGTAATGATTTTTGACAAAAACATTTCACAAAGTGTTAGCACATAATATTGCACAACTTTTGATCAAAAAATATTTTGAGAATGATTATTTTCGGGTATGCGAAAATAAGAAAAACGAAAAAACGGCGAAAAAAGAGTGCTAGCATTTTGTGGCACAAAAATGAAAAATAATCATATTTTAAGCTACTATAACACATAACAAGCAATTTTGAGAAAAAGGTTAGATGTTGTCGCTCCCGGGATTTTCATCCTAGTACAAACGCGAAAGTGGCGCGGAAAGGTTAGAGTCGCCAGCCAGACATTTTTATCCCGAATGAATGGGAAAGGTAATGTTGCACAAACCTGAGGAAAAAGGAAAGGACGAGGTCCTGCGAACCAAAGATCTGAGTTCGGGAGTCGGTTACGAATTGAGAAGGTATTAGCACCCCAATCCGTCCGTCGTACCCGACGGGATCCACGCTTGCTTGTTTGTTTCAAAGGGTGAGAAATAAGAATGCTGCTGAATAAAACCGCTAACTGGAAACTGGAAATGGAATGAGGAAGGAACTGGAATAAGACAATGAGAATAAAAGGAGAAATGTAGGGAAAATAAAGAGTGTGCTCGAACGGGCCCTACCCCGCTGCCTACGTACCTCATCGGGATAATGAGGATCAGAGTCGACGTAGTTCGCCTAACTAAGGCGGGAACTATTTGTTTGTGTTTTTTATGCTGGAACTGCGTATGTCTATGCTCAGGTATTGCAGGCTCGTCTGGTACGAGTGCGTTTACCGTCTTGCATGAAAGACAAGTCGTCGCGAGTTCGCGTTGTGAGTGAATGAGATGAGAAGAGAAGTTCCCGCAGGATAGTCGCTTGTTATTTGTTTTTGTCTTTTAAGAGAAGTGTTTTGAATTTGTTTGTTTTATGAAACAATCCCTTGATGAGACTTGTGCATCATGATAGACGAGCTTACACCACTCCAAGATGGAATGAATGCAAGTGCTTCATGGAATAAGGCTATACACAAAGGATCCTTTCATTTATTTGTTAAGTGTTTTTGGGATTTTGTTTGAAGATAAGAAGAGAATGACTCAAGTTGAAAAAGGTAAAAACTAAAGGACTAAGACTCAATCCTAATTTTGTTTATTTATTTACAAAGTGGTCCTAATGGTTAATGGGGTCTTCTATTCCTAATGGAAACTTAAAACTAATAGAATTCAACTTACTTCTTAATGAAGTTAAGTTGATTCTAAGAACAATGGGGGAAGCCTATTAAAGTTGTAAGATCAAGATAAAGCAAAACAAAGAAATTAAACATAAGGAATAACATTCTAAAAATGCCTTAAAGGCATGAATAATAAATAGTCTTATTTTATTTATTCTAATTCTAAGTGCAAATGAAACTTCAAGCTTAAGTTCTAAACTAAGCTAAACTAATCTTAATATTCATTATAAGAAAAACAAATTAAACTAAACCTAAGTCTAATATTAAATTTAAATGTTAAATCTAATCTATACTATTATTTTTATATTGAACTTTATTTTCTTTTAATGGCCTAACCTAAGGGAATTATGCATAACTAGGCCTAAAACTAATATTCTAAAAAATATTAAATCTTCTAGAAAAATTATGAAAATTAAACTATGGGATCCTAACATTATCTCTAATCTTATACTAAGAGGGATCCTAAAAAAACTTATTTTTCCTATGCCTAACAATTAATTATTTCCAGCTAGGAATTAACTACTATTTCCTAAGGATTATATCACTAAAACAATAGATAAAAGCTCCTAAAAATTCCATAAAAAATATCCTAAGAACTATTATGAGTCTTTTAATTACAGAAAAAAGAATGGCTCAAAAAAGTTGCTGGAAGTTACTTAAATAAAATGAACAAAATCCAGCATAATTAATAGAAATTCAATAAAACTAATTAATAGAAAAATTCATAATTAATTCAAAAATAAACAAATTCCAGAAAATAAAAATGTCATAACTCTCTAAATTCAATTATTAATCCACTTAATTGTTTTGGGAATTTATAATGCTTTTACCTATTTTTTTGAGAATTATTTATGAATTATATTAAACTAAAAATTAAATCCTAAAAGAAATGAGGAGGGGAATGCATTTAGCATTTTTATTAGTTGTTTTTTTCTAATGGGCCTGATCATAGGGGTACTAACAGCAAAAACACAGGCCCATTTCGCTGGCTGAGGGGGGAGGTGGAGAAAGAATTTATTTGTGTTGTTTTTCTAATGGGCCTGGAAACAGGGGTGTTGATAACAATATTTTTTTTTAATTTAAACATATCTTTTCACATATTCTAGGAATTAAGCAAATTTTAATTAACTTAATCAAAAATGAAAAGTATTAATCTCAAGATAATATTTTTTTCTAAATCTTAGCTTAAGATTATTTTTATTGACTTATTTCTAATAATCTTGTGAATTAAACCTTAATCTAATAATAATATTTTTTTTATAAATTTTTAATCTTAGAAAATGAATTAAATTCTAAACTTATGATTATAAACTAAATAATACTCTTATGATAAATGCTTCTAAATAATAATCTTATGATAAATGCTTCTAAATAATAATCTTATGATAAATGCTTCTAAATAATAGTCTTATGATAATGCTTCTAAATAATACTCTTATGATAATGTTCAACTTAAAATCTTAATTTAAGTTCTAATAGTCTTGATTTAAGCAAAAATGAAGTAAACTAATCCTATTATAATATTTTTTCCAAAATCTTAATTAAAGAAAAAGAATTAAACTAAACTTAATATTTTCTAACAATCTTAATTTAAAGAAAATGAGTAAAACTATACTTACTAAAATATTTTCTAAAAATCTTAATTAAAGAAAATGAGAGAAAATACTTACTAATATATTTTCTAAAAAAAATCTTAATTAAACTATAGCTTATTATAATATTTCTCCAAAAATCTTAATTCAAGAAAAAGAATTAAACCAAATCCTATTATGAAATTTAATCTAACCTTAGCTTAGGAGAATGAATTAATATAATCACATGATTTTATTTCCTAAAATCTTAATTTAAGTTTATGTTAAACTAAACTTATGATTTTATCCACTAAATATTTTAACTAAACTTATCAATATATTTTTTCCTAAAAAATCTTAATTTAAGCTTATATTAAAAACGAATTACCTTTAATCTAAGCAAAAGAATTAACTAATAATCTTAATTAAACTATAGTTATTAAAAAATTTAATTAAAATTTGAATAAAAAAAATGAATTAAACTAATCTTGATAATAATGTTTTTTCCCTAAAATCTGCATTAAACTATAGTTTTATTAGAAATGAATTACCTTTAATCTAAAAAAGAAAAATGAATTAACTAATAATTTTAATTAAAACCATAGTCCTATTACTAATTTTAATTAAAATCTGAAACAAACTATGACTTAATTACATAATTCAATTAAACAAAATAAGCTGAAGACAAAACCCTAGTTCATCTTCTCTTCTTCCCCTTGCCCTTGCCGCCGCACTCATCTCACCACCTTCTTCTCATCCTCTTCCCTCACGCCGAACCCACCATCACCATCATCGCCATCTTCAACTTTCGTCACCATCATCTCTCCACCACCTCCCACTCTCATCCTCAACCTAATCACTCCTAAACCCCTCTTTCAACCCTAATTTGTTCAATCCGGAGAAACAATTCCTAGATTCATACACCAATCCATCAAAACTCATGAAATCCGCAACCCCAACCAACACCAAACAGGATTACCGAACTAAACGATACAAAAACGCAACCACTTCGTACCTTGTGATACCGCTGACGAAGTCGTGTATGGAGAGTTTGTTTTCGTTGACGAAGAAGCTTCGAACAAGCCCAGATCAAACGCCGTTGAATTCTGCGAGGCTTCTCTTGGACGATATGCAGATGCAATCTGGTATGATTCTTCCTTGATCTCACTTTCTTCTTTCTGTGTCTGTGAAGTTGTTATTGATCAAATTGCAATGTATTTCTTGATGGCAGTGTCGTTGATTTGTGCCATATTCAATTGCTTTTTGCAGATTATAGATTTGTAGATGATGGTGAGGGATTGGAGATTGAGAGAAATTTTTGGCCGAAAAAAGATGAAGCTCTGCTGATTTTGATTTATAGAAAAATCCACAGAATATTCTGGAAGTTTTTCTCAGGTATAACAGCTTTCAATTCAATTAACTTGTGTTGATTTTTCTGCTAGTTTTCCCTTCTAGATTTTTCTGTTATCACAAATTAGTTATGGTAGTTATGAGTTTGTTGGGATTCAGTTTGGATTCTGTTAGGTTTTGTTATTTTCGGTTAAGATCTGATTATGAGCTTGTAACTGCTTTTGATTTTTGTTTTGGAATCCCTTTGTTAGTTATTAGAATGGCTAGGTGGTTAGAAACAATTGGAAAAGAGTGGTTAACTTAATTCTGTCAGTTGGGAAATTCTATTGGGAAATTATATTGAAACTGATATGAAGTGTTCTTTCTCTTTTATGACAGTTAGAAGGAGTCTCAAGTTATGGTTATAAGTGGTGAAAAAAACTGAGAAATGTCAATTGCAATTGCAGATTGTTGAAGAGTGGTTTTTTCCTGGGATGAATTGATGATGATTGGAAACATGTTGAGTGGAATGGAGAATTATGATGAAGATAGTGAGTATGCTCATGAGTTGTTGTTGAAGATTGTTGAGTTCTTCTTCTTTATTCTGTTTTTTTTTATCTTTTGAGTTGTACTTCTCTCACTGTGACTTGTTTGATATTGTTGTCAGCTTAAAGATAATGATTGGAGAATGATGTGAGATGGAGGGCGGTGGAATTGGTGGTGACGGCGAGAGGCCAATGGTGGTAGCCGGTTATGCTGCGAAGAGGAGTATGATAGATTCTGAGAAACAATCCATGGAGTGGGGTTGAGCAGATTGAAGAAGTACTGACGAAGAAAAAGAACTGAAGCTCTATAAAGTTCTGATATTTTGGTTTATAACATTTTTGTGAACTTTATAATTTTAGGATGAACTTTGAATGTTTTTCTTTCTCATTATAATATCTTCCCACTTTGAAATTATTGGCCTGCAAGCTTTGCAAGCTTTTCTTTCTGGTGTTGTATTCATGTGAAGAACACTCTTGATATTGTTTTGATTGGACATGACTGATGAAAGTGGTTAATTGGTAGACTTTTGGTTTCACACTTCTTTGTCATAATTTCCATTATCATATTTTCCAATGAATTGACTCCAAAGTCCCATACAGAAATCAATCAAATTAAGTCCCCTCCTATTATTTTCAAATCTGAACTTCTTGTTAAAGTCCACAAAAAAGTGAAGTTTTAAGTCATCCTCATGAGTTCCCTTTTCTTGCACTTGAACTTGAGAATACAATAATGGATCAAAGGTGAGCTCTGTGCTGAATTTTGTAAATGAGACCCAAAACGATAATTAAATTTATTATTAACAGAAGAAAACTCCAATTTAGACATGGCTTAGAAACATGGATGGACCCATGAATAATCGGATAACTGGATGACCCAATGGACTCGACCATGGTTACTATGTAATGACTTGAGGTTTGAAACAAATATGAATTGAGTGGTTATTGAGAAATGAAGTAGTCTGGTAATTGAAACAAAAAAACAAAAGAGGATTGGACCCTGAGAACTAAATGGATTCAAAGGTGATATGTAATTTGAAATTGAATGAAGATGAGTAGGACTTGACATGGATATCGATTAATTACATGAATATACAAGTGAATGATGGAGTGGTTTAGAAAAAAGGAGACAGGCTTAAATCGAGTAAGCTATGGAATTGAGCATAAATTCGAACACCTCATTTCCAAATAAAACTATGACCTCACACTTTTACTTAGCTTAAGTCAATCATTTGAGCATAAACCATTCCTCCAGAATTATGACGGCCACATCATCAAATAACCGTACATAAGGTGTGAAACCCTAAATCCATAACCCGTGAAACCAATTCCATTGAAGTATAAACCATTAACCCATGGAATAACCTGGCTCTTCAGAATGCACTGATCTCGAGCCTGAGGACAACAATGAAATTGCATGATGATGGATATTATGATCTAATGAATGATGCAGATAAATGCGAAGCGATAAGCTAGCCAAAGTAGAATATAAGGGCAAATTTTGAGGTATTACAGCTGCCCCTATTCAATCATCTACAGACCTGAACGGATAATTGCAACAGCTCTTAGACGTTCAAGGTATGGAGTGATTGAATACTCGAATAAAACCTGAAAATTTGCACACTGAGGGTAATGGAAATGCCATTCGCCCATTTATTTATTTATGTATTTTTGTTTTGACCTCTGAATAGGTAACGGAGATAGAACCAGGTGGAATTATGCTGGGAAGAATGCCATCCTTGAATGACAACTCACAAGGGATCCTCGGATCCAATACTAAAAACCGTCCTTGAATAGAAACGCGATAGTATACCGGCCGCAGGCGATAATCATCAACAACAAAGACTGCCCTCGGACAGACTTTGCAAAAGAGACAAACTGACCTCGATCAATAAGCTCAAAAAGTGAACTACTATCCTCGAATAATAGCCACACAACAAAAACAAGACCAACCGCAGAAGGACTTGAAGAAAAGAAATGTCATCCTCGAATGACAAATCAAAAGATCCTCGGATCTAACACGAAACCATCCTCGAATGGAGACGCGAAGGTATACCAGCCTCGACTGATAACCAAACACAAAGCTGACCTCAGACAGACTTTGCAAAAGAGACAAACTGACCTCGATCAATAAGCTCAACAAATGAACTACTATCCTCGAATAATAGCCACAACAACAAGACCAACCGCAGAAGGACTTGAAGAAAAGAAATGTCATCCACGAATGACAATCCAAAAGATCCTCGGATCTAACACGGAAATGGTATCAACCGATCCAACCCGGAAAGCGAGAATGTAATATCATCCGATTTACAACTCGAAGAGAAATGATATCAACCGATTCATGACTCAAATAAGATCAACCGATCTAACATGGAGATGGTATCAACCGATCCATAACCAAGAAAAACGAGAATGTAATATCATCCGATTTACAACTCGGAGAGAAATGATATCAACCGATTCATGACTCAAATAAGATCAACCGATCTAACATGGAGATGGTATCAACCGATCCATAACCAAGAAAAACGAGAATGTAATATCATCCGATTTACAACTCGGAGAGAAATGATATCAACCGATTCATGACTCAAATAAGATCAACCGATCTAACATGGAGATGGTATCAACCGATCCATAACCAAGAAAAACGAGAATGTAATATCATCCGATTTACAACTCGGAGAGAAATGATATCAACCGATTCATGACTCAAATAAGATCAACCGATCTAACATGGAGATGGTATCAACCGATCCATAACCAAGAAAAACGAGAATGTAATATCATCCGATTTACAACTCGGAGAGAAATGATATCAACCGATTCATGACTCAAATAAGATCAACCGATCTAACATGGAGATGGTATCAACCGATCCATAACCAAGAAAAACGAGAATGTAATATCATCCGATTTACAACTCGGAGAGAAATGATATCAACCGATTCATGACTCAAATAAGATCAACCGATCTAACATGGAGATGGTATCAACCGATCCATAACCAAGAAAAACGAGAATGTAATATCATCCGATTTACAACTCGGAGAGAAATGATATCAACCGATTCATGACTCAAATAAGATCAACCGATCTAACATGGAGATGGTATCAACCGATCCATAACCAAGAAAAACAGGATCATTGTACTTAAATGATAACCCGAGACGCGACCGTTGTACTGGAATGGAGACACGAAGAAATGAGACTGTTGTACTGAAACAAGACTCAAAGACGAGACCATTGTACTTAAATGGAGACTCGAAAGGAACGGGATCGTTGTACTTAAACGAGAGCCCAAGACGCGACCATTGTACTGAAACGGAGACGCGAAGAAATGAGACTGTTGTACTGAAACAAGACTCAATTGGGGATAACAACGAGACGTGGTAGAAGTAACCACCCTGGGAAAACGAAGTTGCATTCTGTGGGGAATACTTCAATTTGATTGGAGATGTAACAGGTCTTATGTAATATACCTCAAAACTGGCCCATGCTGGTATGCATATGTTTGAATTTATGGCGTAATGCTCCATGAGGATGGAAATGCTACGCTTTGGAGGATGCAAATGCGATGATGATTATGCATATGCAAATGCAAAGGAGATCTCCTGATAAGGAGACTGCAAGTATCCCATATGGCTTGACTGAGGAGGAACTGATGATCACTGCATTGATCTGACTAATCTTTGTAAGGAGAAAACAACTCTGCGGGGAATGCTGTTAATGATGCACCGGCTCTGAACTGCCGCCATAAATTGGACTTTGAGATTGGAGCGCCAAGACCCTGCTGGAGATGGGCCCTTCTTGAACTCTGGTGGGGAATCAAAGGCATGATACTGCTGAGGAAGCAACTGCTGGGGAGGCAAAACACTCCTTATACTGCTGAGGATTGCCCCTGTCTAAAGGGAAACTTCTGCTCGAGGATGGCACCAACCTTTTGCTGCCTTGCTGGAAGATTTCAACTTCCAACTCTACTGGGGAAGATGGAGGATGTCAATGATGAAGCTTCCTGCTGAAGATAAGAGCTCAAGCTGCCACTTACTGGGGATAAGAGATAAATCCTCTCATATTGGGAATGAAAGATGTAAGGCGTCTCATGCGGGTGATGAGAGACGATGATACCTTTATGCTCAAGAAGTATCCTTCCCTTTACCGCACTACTGAAGAAGGAATTGTCTAATGAGACTTGCTAAGGAATTCTGATCGATGAAGTCCGCCGATGAAACAACTCCTGAAGTACTATACTGACAATGGCTTTGCTCCTAGCCCTGAGTTGACAAGTTGCCAACTAATCATGAATGAACAATGGTTCTTTGCAATTTTCAACTCGCCTCAGATCAAGGTCCATCGGAAGAAAATGTCTCAAGAGGATTTTACAGAAAACATGACATACGAAATGCCTCAGTGTCTTCAAACTCTTGGAGAGATTCGTCGGATCTCGAAATAACTGCCCCAGACTGCATGGTTTGTGCAAGAATTTGCCTTGCAAGGATTCATGAAGAACCTCATGTCACTGTGAAATATTCTGCCCCAGTATATTGAACTCCGGATAGGTGCTTTTGATAAACCGTCTTTAGGAGAAAGTGGCTTCCAGTGCTCTTGGGGTTGCCTGCCCCTAGTACAAGTCTTGAAGTGATCACCTCTGAATGACTGCTTTGAAGAAAACACCCAGATCAACTATTCTTTGAGAGATTGGATCTCAAAGTAATTGCCCCAGTTTGGCTAAAATTTGAATGCATGCATCAGACTCATGAGAGATTTGATCTCGAAGTGATTGCCCCAGTTTGGCTGAATTTTGAAGAGATTGCTCGACATGATTGCTCCAGATTAATTGGCTCTTGCTACGACTGTTGGGAAAGTCCCTACTCAATGGAGTTTTTTTTTTTGGAAAATTACATCTTATAGATTGTCCTTCGGAAGTTTCAGACTTCTCAACTTGGCAAGATTAAGCTTCTGGACTGAGATTCCATATGTAAACTTTTATGATGCCAAACAAATGTATGTAAGCAGAAAATGTTTATTTTAAGAATGAAAATTCTAATGCAACACACATGTTAATCTTGAAGTTTTACTGTAAAAGATGTCGTAAACCTTTGTGAGCGAATCACTGGTTAATATACGACATTAACTCCCTTTTTTTTAATAATAGAAAGCATGCACATGCAACACCAACAAAGATTTTTCAGCTCAACTTATAGGAGTCAGGAACGCATTCTCGGGGTAGTACGCTCTCAAAATAACCCTGTTTCAATTAGGACTTTTGAGGGTTGTATCGTGGCCTGGTTCACGGTTATAGAAACAAAGGATATAGGCTCGAAATTTATTTGTGCCCACCCATCTTCGTGATGTTCTCCATTCCTATGTTCAGCTAGCTTTCACAAGCGCTCACTTTTCAAAAAGGGTTTTGTGATGGTTGAGGAACCAATTACACTTACGGTTTAAGCACCACTCAGGTTATTGTTTGGAGTCAGTCACCCCTCTTATCATTGGTGTCTGTGCCACACAACTTTGTTCTTGTTCAAGGATCTTTCTTGTGTGATCCTTTCCGTCTTTCGCTTTTGCATTATTTTGCTTATCCCTAACTTTTGCCTGGACTGATTCTTGTGAATCTTTGATTGTGAAGTCCAGCGGGATGCCCTAATTTTTGCCTAAGTCGCTTGTCTTCAAGTTTCGACTTAGCAGGCTTTCTCATTCTCTTTTTTTTTTTTTTTTAATTCTTTTTGAACAAATCGTGTGACACTGGTTGTCCTGATTGCTTTGAAAAGGTCATGACTGTCTCACTTCTTGATTGATGAGTAATAACCAATGTGGTTTCCGGTCTTTGGACCACTTACTTGGGATAACCATTGTGGTTTCTAGTCATTGGACCTCTTGATTTGGTAAAACGAAAGGTAATGGATCCTCATATGTACACTCCTTTTTGAAATTTGAACGCTAGGTCAAACTAACTGACGCCTACCCTGCCCCTGGGTTAAATGCAAGGGTTTTTTTCATGCGAAAAGAAACACCTACTTCAAGGCTCAAATGGGTTGGCGAGGGTCTATCTCCCTTATATCTCCAGTGTTTAGAATTTGAAACAATGTCTGTACATCGTCAACAAGGTCTTTCTCAAAAGCACACAATTAGAGATTTTTGCGTTGTCATTTCATCATCCTCCCTCATAGAGTTTAAGCACGACAGTTGGTATTGCAATGCACATACACAAAATCATGAGTGAATACGAATGGATTACTTCAAGAAAAACATGTGCATTTTATTATGGTTAACATTCAAAAATAAATGAGTTTCATGCATGCATACAAATGTTTAAACAAACAATATAAACTACAAATGAAAATGCAGTAAAGAAACTGAACATTGCTGTCATTGAGGAGACTTGACTCCGTATGGACTTATTGCTTCTGAAGATGCCTTTGCAAATTGGGAGACCCATTTGATGAGGAGACTTCAATATGTGAGCATACTTTCTGGCATGATGACCTTTGAGTCGATCAAATTCGGGACCTCGTCTTCACCTTTTCCTCTGAAAGACTTGCAATCTTCAATTAAAAGGCCAGGTGCCCCAGAATGGTAATCATACTCGGCATTGAAACCCCAAAGGAAGCTTTGTCGGAGATGATCCTGATGTGACTAGCTTAACTAGCTTGAATATGAGCAAATGAGGAAACTTGTTGCACGTACGACATCAGAATATGATCAAACTTCAAGTTGAGTTGTTCTGGCCTTTACCCATATGCTTTGGTCATAGGACTCTCTTAGGAAGCAGAGGTTGGATGCTGACAATGACATCTGGAAGGAAGAGGTTGATAATAAAGTTGATAAATAAGGTTGCTCGGAAAGATCTTGCACGATCTCCTGCCTACGTATCTCCATTGACCAATGGAGAATCAGAGCAGCGTAGTTCCCCTCACTAGGGATGAAAATAGCTTCGTTCACTTGACACTGCATTCAGGATTTCCATAACCGGCTTATCTGAGTCTTCATCTGGTTGACTTCATGTTTCAGCAGCTTCTGATTCTGAAATAAAGCTTATACCTCGGCCCTGAATTGCCCCAGTTGGGTCTTCCTTTGCTCACCTCCGCCTGGAGTTGCTTCAAATATATACCTTGATGACTATGATTCAAGTTGTCCATTCTGATGAGAAATCAAGTCAGGAAAATAATTTGTCTCTGAATACCTGTCAAGAATGCAAGGATGTATGCAAATGCCATGTTCAATTATTTCTGAGGAATCTATCTGCTTTGATTCAAGTTTTGATACAGAAAAATCCAACAACATGATTCAGATATGTGATCCTCGGAAATAACTGAACATGTGTGCAGAAATGCTATGATGTCATGTATGCAGCAGGCGTGTGATCAATAGTCTGATGTTGGTGCCGGTGTTGAGCAATGAGTCAAGTGTCTGAATACAACCATAATAGCAGCATCATCTCTGTACAGAACCCCATAACTGAGAAACCAATAACTGTAGAACTGGGTCACATAATAGAATAGTCACTGATGGTGTTGAAGTTGAACAACGAGCCAAGTGTCTGTGGAGAGTCATAATAAAAGTCACAATATCAAGGTCGCCATGGTAATCACAGTAACAATCTCTCTGAATAGAAATCCCGAATCTCAGAATCAGAGAACCATAGAACACTGAACAATACTGACAAAGTGGGTATGTTGAAGTTTAGGGTTCCTGCAAACATGTAAACCCCTCCCAATCTCACGGGTGTGCTACTCGGGTCAACATCACGGACTCTCAAAGCCGAATAGCAATAATACGTTCACCATTTCCGAGAAATGGCTCATGACCAAATCAGGGAATCGGTTTGGCATTATGTACTACTCAGGGAGGCCTCAGTTGAGTCCGGAAAAACAAGCATCCCTCACAAGTTTCCAGCTTCAAGCACTGAGTCGAGAAACAATAGTACATTCATCCCGAAGGGTACAATACTATCGTCATACGATCAGTTTGCTTTAACTGAATTCCTATGAGAGAACCAGGCCATCCTATGCGAGTTCCCAGTGGGCCCTCGGATGCGAGTGGGTTTGCCAACAAATGTGGTCTGCCACTGTCATCACTAGAGAGGGATGTTTCCACAAAGGTTCTCAATGATCGGTCCCCTGACTGCACATAACTATCAAGGTAGCGCATCAACCCAGAAAGATTCCGGTATCAATACATTCCCGAGAAGGTCGCAAGTCAAGGTGCGGAACTCACTACTACCAACATAGCAAGATGCCATGAAGCCAAAGTGGAACCACTCTAAGTCCTAGGGTGCACTCAAGCCGGGTAGTTGGCTTATCTCACAGTAACTCCCAACCCACAGAAAAAATGAAAACCAGCACAGCCAGACAGTCCAGTATAATATGATGCATGGAAAATAAAATACTGAAAGCGGTAAATAAATGCGATAAAGTAAAGCTGTAAATAAAAGCTGTAAATGAAAACAGTAAAGCTAAACTAAAGCACACAACAGCAAACAAACACCCAAAGAAGCAAAACCAAACAGGCGCTAGGATTGACTCTACAAGGGAAACCGGAAAAATCAGGTTAGTCCCCAGCAGAGTCGCCAGCTGTCGCTCCCAGGATTTTCATCCTAGTACAAACGCGAAAGTGGCGCGGAAAGGTTAGAGTCGCCAGCCAGACATTTTTATCCCGAATGAATGGGAAAGGTAATGTTGCACAAACCTGAGGAAAAAGGAAAGGACGAGGTCCTGCGAACCAAAGATCTGAGTTCGGGAGTCGGTTACGAATTGAGAAGGTATTAGCACCCCAATCCGTCCGTCGTACCCGACGGGATCCACGCTTGCTTGTTTGTTTCAAAGGGTGAGAAATAAGAATGCTGCTGAATAAAACCGCTAACTGGAAACTGGAAATGGAATGAGGAAGGAACTGGAATAAGACAATGAGAATAAAAGGGGAAATGTAGGGAAAATAAAGAGTGTGCTCGAACGGGCCCTACCCCGCTGCCTACGTACCTCATCGGGATAATGAGGATCAGAGTCGACGTAGTTCGCCTAACTAAGGCGGGAACTATTTGTTTGTGTTTTTTATGCTGGAACTGCGTATGTCTATGCTCAGGTATTGCAGGCTCGTCTGGTACGAGTGCGTTTACCGTCTTGCATGAAAGACAAGTCGTCGCGAGTTCGCGTTGTGAGTGAATGAGATGAGAAGAGAAGTTCCCGCAGGATAGTCGCTTGTTATTTGTTTTTGTCTTTTAAGAGAAGTGTTTTGAATTTGTTTGTTTTATGAAACAATCCCTTGATGAGACTTGTGCATCATGATAGACGAGCTTACACCACTCCAAGATGGAATGTATGCAAGTGCTTCATGGAATAAGGCTATACACAAAGGATCCTTTCATTTATTTGTTAAGTGTTTTTGGGATTTTGTTTGAAGATAAGAAGAGAATGACTCAAGTTGAAAAAGGTAAAAACTAAAGGACTAAGACTCAATCCTAATTTTGTTTATTTATTTACAAAGTGGTCCTAATGGTTAATGGGGTCTTCTATTCCTAATGGAAACTTAAAACTAATAGAATTCAACTTACTTCTTAATGAAGTTAAGTTGATTCTAAGAACAATGGGGGAAGCCTATTAAAGTTGTAAGATCAAGATAAAGCAAAACAAAGAAATTAAACATAAGGAATAACATTCTAAAAATGCCTTAAAGGCATGAATAATAAATAGTCTTATTTTATTTATTCTAATTCTAAGTGCAAATGAAACTTCAAGCTTAAGTTCTAAACTAAGCTAAACTAATCTTAATATTCATTATAAGAAAAACAAATTAAACTAAACCTAAGTCTAATATTAAATCTAAATGTTAAATCTAATCTATACTATTATTTTTATATTGAACTTTATTTTCTTTTAATGGCCTAACCTAAGGGAATTATGCATAACTAGGCCTAAAACTAATATTCTAAAAAATATTAAATCTTCTAGAAAAATTATGAAAATTAAACTATGGGATCCTAACATTATCTCTAATCTTATACTAAGAGGGATCCTAAAAAAACTTATTTTTCCTATGCCTAACAATTAATTATTTCCAGCTAGGAATTAACTACTATTTCCTAAGGATTATATCACTAAAACAATAGATAAAAGCTCCTAAAAATTCCATAAAAAATATCCTAAGAACTATTATGAGTCTTTTAATTACAGAAAAAAGAATGGCTCAAAAAAGTTGCTGGAAGTTACTTAAATAAAATGAACAAAATCCAGCATAATTAATAGAAATTCAATAAAACTAATTAATAGAAAAATTCATAATTAATTCAAAAATAAACAAATTCCAGAAAATAAAAATGTCATAACTCTCTAAATTCAATTATTAATCCACTTAATTGTTTTGGGAATTTATAATGCTTTTACCTATTTTTTTGAGAATTATTTATGAATTATATTAAACTAAAAATTAAATCCTAAAAGAAATGAGGAGGGGAATGCATTTAGCATTTTTATTAGTTGTTTTTTTCTAATGGGCCTGATCATAGGGGTACTAACAGCAAAAACACAGGCCCATTTCGCTGGCTGAGGGGGGAGGTGGAGAAAGAATTTATTTGTGTTGTTTTTCTAATGGGCCTGGAAACAGGGGTGTTGATAACAATATTTTTTTTTAATTTAAACATATCTTTTCACATATTCTAGGAATTAAGCAAATTTTAATTAACTTAATCAAAAATGAAAAGTACTAATCTCAAGATAATATTTTTTTCTAAATCTTAGCTTAAGATTATTTTTATTGACTTATTTCTAATAATCTTGTGAATTAAACCTTAATCTAATAATAATATTTTTTTTATAAATTTTTAATCTTAGAAAATGAATTAAATTCTAAACTTATGATTATAAACTAAATAATACTCTTATGATAAATGCTTCTAAATAATAATCTTATGATAAATGCTTCTAAATAATAATCTTATGATAAATGCTTCTAAATAATAGTCTTATGATAATGCTTCTAAATAATAGTCTTATGATAATGTTCAACTTAAAATCTTAATTTAAGTTCTAATAGTCTTGATTTAAGCAAAAATGAAGTAAACTAATCCTATTATAATATTTTTTCCAAAATCTTAATTAAAGAAAAAGAATTAAACTAAACTTAATATTTTCTAACAATCTTAATTTAAAGAAAATGAGTAAAACTATACTTACTAAAATATTTTCTAAAAATCTTAATTAAAGAAAATGAGAGAAAATACTTACTAATATATTTTCTAAAAAAAATCTTAATTAAACTATAGCTTATTATAATATTTCTCCAAAAATCTTAATTCAAGAAAAAGAATTAAACCAAATCCTATTATGAAATTTAATCTAACCTTAGCTTAGGAGAATGAATTAATATAATCACATGATTTTATTTCCTAAAATCTTAATTTAAGTTTATGTTAAACTAAACTTATGATTTTATCCACTTAATATTTTAACTAAACTTATCAATATATTTTTTCCTAAAAAATCTTAATTTAAGCTTATATTAAAAACGAATTACCTTTAATCTAAGCAAAAGAATTAACTAATAATCTTAATTAAACTATAGTTATTAAAAAATTTAATTAAAATTTGAATAAAAAAAAATGAATTAAACTAATCTTGATAATAATGTTTTTTCCCTAAAATCTGCATTAAACTATAGTTTTATTAGAAATGAATTACCTTTAATCTAAAAAAGAAAAATGAATTAACTAATAATTTTAATTAAAACCATAGTCCTATTACTAATTTTAATTAAAATCTGAAACAAACTATGACTTAATTACATAATTCAATTAAACAAAATAAGCTGAAGACAAAACCCTAGTTCATCTTCTCTTCTTCCCCTTGCCCTTGCCGCCGCACTCATCTCACCACCTTCTTCTCATCCTCTTCCCTCACGCCGAACCCACCATCACCATCATCGCCATCTTCAACTTTCGTCACCATCATCTCTCCACCACCTCCCACTCTCATCCTCAACCTAATCACTCCTAAACCCCTCTTTCAACCCTAATTTGTTCAATCCGGAGAAACAATTCCTAGATTCATACACCAATCCATCAAAACTCATGAAATCCGCAACCCCAACCAACACCAAACAGGATTACCGAACTAAACGATACAAAAACGCAACCACTTCGTACCTTGTGATACCGCTGACGAAGCCGTGTATGGAGAGTTTGTTTTCGTTGACGAAGAAGCTTCGAACAAGCCCAGATCAAACGCCGTTGAATTCTGCGAGGCTTCTCTTGGACGATATGCAGATGCAATCTGGTATGATTCTTCCTTGATCTCAC
This sequence comes from Lathyrus aphaca, assembly GCA_963966055.1. Taxonomy (NCBI): domain Eukaryota; kingdom Viridiplantae; phylum Streptophyta; class Magnoliopsida; order Fabales; family Fabaceae; genus Lathyrus; species Lathyrus aphaca. The sequence goes on along the minus strand of OZ014524.1, from coordinate 114,309,323 downwards.
TTTCTTCTTTCTGTGTCTGTGAAGTTGTTATTGATCAAATTGCAATGTATTTCTTGATGGCAGTGTCGTTGATTTGTGCCATCTTCGATTGCTTTTTGCAGATTATAGATTTGTAGATGATGGTGAGGGATTGGAGATTGAGATAAATGGTTGGCCGAAAAAAGATGAAGCTCTGCTGATTTTGATTTATAGAAAAATCCACAGAATATTCTGGAAGTTTTTCTCAGGTATAACAGCTTTCAATTCAATTAACTTGTGTTGATTTTTCTGCTAGTTTTCCCTTCTAGATTTTTCTGTTATCACAAATTAGTTATGGTAGTTATGAGTTTGTTGGGATTCAGTTTGGATTCTGTTAGGTTTTGTTATTTTCGGTTAAGATCTGATTATGAGCTTGTAACTGCTTTTGATTTTTGTTTTGGAATCCCTTTGTTAGTTATTAGAATGGCTAGGTGGTTAGAAACAATTGGAAAAGAGTGGTTAACTTAATTCTGTCAGTTGGGAAATTCTATTGGGAAATTATATTGAAACTGATATGAAGTGTTCTTTCTCTTTTATGACAGTTAGAAGGAGTCTCAAGTTATGGTTATAAGTGGTGAAAAAAACTGAGAAATGTCAATTGCAATTGCAGATTGCTGAAGAGTGGTTTTTTCCTGGGATGAATTGATGATGATTGGAAACATGTTGAGTGGAATGGAGAATTATGATGAAGATAGTGAGTATGCTCATGAGTTGTTGTTGAAGATTGTTGAGTTCTTCTTCTTTATTCTGTTTTTTTTTATCTTTTGAGTTGTACTTCTCTCACTGTGACTTGTTTGATATTGTTGTCAGCTTAAAGATAATGATTGGAGAATGATGTGAGATGGAGGGCGGTGGAATTGGTGGTGACGGCGAGAGGCCAATGGTGGTAGCCGGTTATGCTGCGAAGAGGAGTATGATAGATTCTGAGAAACAATCCATGGAGTGGGGTTGAGCAGATTGAAGAAGTACTGACGAAGAAAAAGAACTGAAGCTCTATAAAGTTCTGATATTTTGGTTTATAACATTTTTGTGAACTTTATAATTTTAGGATGAACTTTGAATGTTTTTCTTTCTCATTATAATATCTTCCCACTTTGAAATTATTGGCCTGCAAGCTTTGCAAGCTTTTCTTTCTGGTGTTGTATTCATGTGAAGAACACTCTTGATATTGTTTTGATTGGACATGACTGATGAAAGTGGTTAATTGGTAGACTTTTGGTTTCACACTTCTTTGTCATAATTTCCATTATCATATTTTCCAATGAATTGACTCCAAAGTCCCATACAGAAATCAATCAAATTAAGTCCCCTCCTATTATTTTCAAATCTGAACTTCTTGTTAAAGTCCACAAAAAAGTGAAGTTTTAAGTCATCCTCATGAGTTCCCTTTTCTTGCACTTGAACTTGAGAATACAATAATGGATCAAAGGTGAGCTCTGTGCTGAATTTTGTAAATGAGACCCAAAACGATAATTAAATTTATTATTAACAGAAGAAAACTCCAATTTAGACATGGCTTAGAAACATGGATGGACCCATGAATAATCGGATAACTGGATGACCCAATGGACTCGACCATGGTTACTATGTAATGACTTGAGGTTTGAAACAAATATGAATTGAGTGGTTATTGAGAAATGAAGTAGTCTGGTAATTGAAACAAAAAAACAAAAGAGGATTGGACCCTGAGAACTAAATGGATTCAAAGGTGATATGTAATTTGAAATTGAATGAAGATGAGTAGGACTTGACATGGATATCGATTAATTACATGAATATACAAGTGAATGATGGAGTGGTTTAGAAAAAAGGAGACAGGCTTAAATCGAGTAAGCTATGGAATTGAGCATAAATTCGAACACCTCATTTCCAAATAAAACTATGACCTCACACTTTTACTTAGCTTAAGTCAATCATTTGAGCATAAACCATTCCTCCAGAATTATGACGGCCACATCATCAAATAACCGTACATAAGGTGTGAAACCCTAAATCCATAACCCGTGAAACCAATTCCAGTGAAGTATAAACCATTAACCCATGGAATAACCTGGCTCTTCAGAATGCACTGATCTCGAGCCTGAGGACAACAATGAAATTGCATGATGATGGATATTATGATCTAATGAATGATGCAGATAAATGCGAAGCGATAAGCTAGCCAAAGTAGAATATAAGGGCAAATTTTGAGGTATTACAGATGTCACCTTCATCGAGAATACCAAGTTCTCGCCGGATCTTGAAGAATTGCTCTTTAGCCAGTGATTTTGTGAATATGTCAGCAAGTTGGTTATGTGTATCCATGAACGTAACATCTACATCTCCGTTGAGTACGTGATCTCGAAGGAAATGATGTCGGATATCTATGTGCTTTGACCTTGAATGCATGACCGGGTTTTTTGTGATATTGATGGCACTTGTGTTATCGTATCGAAGAGGAATGCAATCGAGATCTATACCAAAATCAAGAAGTTTTTGCTTAAGCCACAAGATCTGTGCACAACAACTGCCTGCTGCAATGTACTCCGCTTCGTCCGTGCTAAGTGCAACGCGTGCTTGCTTCTTACATGCCCACAACACTAGTTCATTCCCGAGAATGTGACAAGTACCGCTTGTGCTTTTTCTACCGGTCTTACATCCTGCATAATCAACGTCAGAATAACCTATCAAAGAACATGTACTACCTTTTGGATACCATAGTCCGACATTCGTTGTTCCTTTGAGATACTTCATAATCCTCTTCACGGCAGTGAGATGCGATTCCTTTGGATTTGCTTGAAAGCGTGCATACAAACATATACTAAACATAATGCCAGGACGACTTGCCGTCAAATATAGTAATGAACCGATCATACCTCGATATTTTGTGATATCAATTGAAGGGTCAGATTCATCTTGATCAACGTACGTACTGGATCCCATAGGTGTGGACATCACCTTACAACTATCCATATCAAATCTTTTCAATAATTCCTTGCAATACTTGGATTGATTGATGAAGATGCCATCCTTTGTTTGCTCTATTTGTAGTCCAAGGAAATAGTTCATTTTCCCATCATGGACATCTCAAATTCTCCTTGCATCATAAGTGAAAACTCTTCACAAAGATCTTTGTTTGTTGATCCGAAAATGATGTCGTCGAGGTAGACTTGAACCAATAAGGTGTTACCCTTGAACTTCTTTATGAACAACATCTTGTCAACCTTTCCTTTTGCAAAACCCTTCTCACATAAAAAGTTGTTGAGGCGGTCATACCATGCTCTTGGTGCTTGCTTTAAACCATAAAGAGCCTTCTTCAACTTGTAGACATGAGAGGGATTCTTGAAGTCTTCAAAACCTGAAGGTTGTTTGACACAGACTTCTTCATTGATGTAGCCATTCAGGAAAGCACTTTTGACATCCATCTGGAACAACTGAAAATTCATAGAACAAGCATAAGCAAGTAATGATCTAATTGCTTCTAACCTTGCTACCGGAGTGAACGTTTCATCAAAATCAATTCCTTCATCTTGGTTGTATCCTTATGCGACTAATCTTGCTTTGTTAAGAACTATGATCCCATTCTCGTCAAGTTTGTTCTTGAACACCCATCTCGTTCCTATGATGTGCTTGTTGTCCGGTCTTGGTACGAGATTCCAAACCTGATTTCTTTCAAATTGGTTAAGTTCTTCTTGCATCGCTACTATCCATTGATCGTCGCCTATGGCTTCATCGATTTTGGTTGGTTCAATTTGATACACAAAAGCCATGTTGAAAAGAGCATCCTTGAGATTTAGTCGAGTTGCAATGCCTTGGCTAATATCAACAATAACTTTATCTATCGAGTGATCTCTATGAGTTCTCCATTCCTTCGGAAGATCTTGATGTTCTTCAATGATTGGTGAGTCATCTTCTTGTGGTATTGCTTGATCCTTTGACATCTCCTTTTGTTGTTGTAAAGAATCTACTTTATTATCATCATCATCATCCACAATAATATTATCCTCTTTCGAGAGGTTAGTCTCATCAAATAAAACATGAATGGATTCTTCAATAGTAAGAGTTCTTTTATTAAAAATTCTAAAAACTTTACTAGAGAGAGAGTAACCAAGGAATATACCTTCGCCGAACTTCTCATCAAACTTACCGAGATTGTCCTTGTCATTGTTGAGAACGAAACACTTGCATCCGAATATGTGAAAGAATGATATGTTTGGTTTCCTACCCTTGAACAAGTCATACGGAGTCTTCTTGAGAATTGGTTGAATGTTGACATGGTTGCTTACGAAATAAGTTGTGCTAACCGTATTCGCCCAAAAGTACTTAGGGAGATTTGAGTCGCTAAACATTGTTCTTGCAAGCTCCACCAATGCCCTATTCTTCCTTTCTACGACACCGTTTTGTTGAGGAGTCCTTGGTGCGGAAAAGTTGTGAGAAATTCCATGCTCTTCGCAAAATTCTTCAAAAGATGAGTTTTGGAATTCTCCACCATGGTCGCTTCTAATGGAGGCTATAGTGAGTGACTTCTCGTTTTGCATTTTCTTTGCATACTTCTTGAATTCTTTGAAAGCATCACTTTTCTGCACTAAAAACAATGTCCACGTATATCGAGAGAAATCATCAACAATAATTAAAGCATAAATGTTACCTCCGAAGCTTTTCGTTCTTGATGGACCGAAGAGATCCATATGCAACAATTGTAGTGGCCTAGATGTGGACACTACTTTCTTGGATTTGAAAGTTGTCTTGGTTTGCTTCCTTTTTTGGCAAGCATCACATAACTTATCCTTGATGAAATTTATCTTTGGAAGAGCAACAACTAGGTCATGCTTTATCAACTTGTTTAAGTGCTCCATGTGAATGTGAGCAAACCTTTTATGTCATAGTCACGCCTCGTTGTTGTTCGCCATTAAGCATTTTACCTTCAAGGAAGAGTCATCAAAAGAAATCATAAAAATATTATTAAATATTTTACCTTTTAGCAAGATGTCATGGGTGACTTCATGTTCTATCAAACATTCATCCTTTGTGAAGTTGATTTGGAACCCTTTATCACACAATTGACTTATGCTAAGTAGGTTGTGTTTAAGGCCTTCCACATAAAGAACGTCTTTGATGATTGTAAATGGAGATGCACCAATGGTTCCTACTCCAAGAATCTTTCCTTTATTATCATCACCGTAAGTAACTTATCCTTTGGCCTTTAAAGATAGACTTGAAAATTTGTTGATGTCGCCCGTCATATGCTTTGAACAACTGCTATCAAGATACCATTGATTAGAAGTTGTTTTCAAGCATACCTACAAAACAAAATCAAGTATTGTTAGCTACCCAAATTGCTTTGGGTCCTTGATAGTTAGTACCCTTTTCAACCCACACATAATTCCCTTTAGCAACGCCAATGTTGCGCACATAGCAAGCATTAGGTGTGTGGCCTTTGATTCCACAATAAAAATACGTAGGTTGAAAGTGACTTTTATATCTAGGAACATAACTCTTTTTCTTAACAATTCTTTTATTTTTATGAATTTGATGCATACTTTTAGAATTGGTTACCTTTTCCTTAACAACTTGTTCACTTGATTTCACAAAAATGGTCTTATTTGTGCTTGGTTTGGAAAACTTAGAATATCCTAAACCACTTTTATCATTAGGATATCTTTGGTGCCTAAGAATTTCCTCCAAGCCAATTTGACCTTTTTCATATCTTTCTAAAACTCTTTTAAGTTGAACAATTTGAAAGGATAAGGACTCACAATTTTTGCATACAAGACTTTGTTTTTCATCCATCAATTTTTGTTTTTCACTTTCAATATATTTTTCAAAAGCGATATTTTGTTCTTCTAAAGATGAAATTCGTTTCTTTTGGGATGAAATGCTTTTATACAAAGTCTTGCATTCTTTTAGAAGTTCATCTATAACTTCTTGTGCATCATTCTCATAAATTGAAAAATTGCTACTAACCTCATCGATTTCTTCATCGGAATGATGTGAAGCCATAAGAGCTATATTCGCATATTCATCGCTTTCCGATTCCGACGAGGAAATTATCTCATTATCGTCCCAAGCAACATAGGCCTTCTTATACTTGAAATCCTTATTGCCTTTAAATATTCCTTTCTTTGCAAGTTTCGGGTAATCTGACTTTATGTGACCTTGCTTTCCACATTCATAACAAGTGATGTCTTGCATTGATGTGGATGTTTCCTTTTTCCTGAAATGTTTATTCTTATTAGGATAAAAGGAATTTTTATTTTTATTAAAAAACTTACCAAGCTTCTTTACAAGAAGCATAAAGTTCTCATCTTCGGATGTCTCATCATCTTTGTCATTTTTTGAATCAACCTTCAAGGCAATTACCTTAGACTTCTTTTCTTGACTTTCGTGCTTTTCGAGCCTTCCAAGTTCTAATTTGTGCTCTTGAAGTTTACCAAATAAGGACGCGGATGTCATCATTGAGAGACTCTTCTTTTCTGAAATAGAGGTCACTTTTGATTGCCATTCCCTTGTCAAAGATCTTAGGAATTTCAAGTTGAGATCATCATTGGTGAAGGTTTTCCCGAGAGCAATCAAGTGATTTGTTAGATGGACGAATCTCTTTTGCAAGGCAACAATAGATTCACTGGGATGCATGCAGAACATCTCATATTCTTGACTTAGAGTGTTTAGCCTTGATCTCTTCACTTCGGTGGTTCCTTCATGTGTTTCTACAAAGGTTCCCAAATATCCTTTGCCAATTTACATTGAGATACACGGAAGAACTCGTCCATACTAAGAGCGCTTTGGAGTATGTTGGTTGCCTTCTTCTCATTTAGAATATTTTTCTTAGCGTCTTCATCATATGTGCTTTTCAACTTCGCGGTTCCAACACCATTGATCACATTTACTGGATTGTGTGGACCTTCTTCGATTGCTTCCCATATACCTTCTCCTTGGGCTTTAAGATGTGCTTTCATTCTGATTTTCTAGAAATCAAAATATTCCCCAGAGAAGAGTTAGGGCTTGTTGCTACTTCCACCGTCTTTGAAAATTGGATTTGTACTTGCGGAAGCCATACTGGATCTCTAGGAACAATTTACCTATAGCTTGCTCTGATGCGAATTGTAGTTTCAGAGATAGCCTAAGAGGGGGGTGAATTAGGCTTTATAAAGTTTTCTCGATTATTTTATCGGTGGATAGATTTTTATCGTCTAAGTGTCTAAAATATGAAAGCGGTAAAGTAGAAAGTAAAAAGACATCGAGATTTATCCTGGTTCCCTTCACAATCCGAAGGTACATCCAATCCCTTTACACCTTGTAAGAGATTTTCACTATAGTCTTAGATTGTACAACCTATCGCACCATAAACCGGTGAGGCCTACTATCTAACAACTATACATCAAACAGTGTGCAAGAAAAATCCTCTTGCAAACACTAACCCTTGTGTCCAACAATCCTGGATCACAAGTCAATACAAGAAAAAATTCTTTGAATAAGATGAAATGTAGAAATGTTAAAGTCTTGTGATATCAAGCAATGTTGATCTTCTCTTTTATATTTCTCACTCACAAACAATGGATATCAGTGTTCACTAAAGTGTATGAAAATTGAATTTAGTGCACTTTAGAAAGTTTGAGATTTTTGAGTAAGAAAAAGTTTCATGAAAATTGTGAAGGAGGTGTCTCAATTTTTTTTGTACAAAATAGTTTAAATATGACACAAGATACCTCTTGGAAAATGTACAAAAATATGAAGGGATGTCTCATTCCAATTTGAAAAACAAGAGATAAAATTTTAAAAATTGAATAAATTAATTTCTGGAATTTGAACAGTGGTAACCGGTTACTACCCCATGGGTAACCGGTTACTTGCTGTAACGTATAAAATATTTTTCAGAAAAGGGCTGAAGTAATCGGTTACTACCTACACAGTAACTGGTTACTTGATCAAAAACCAGAAAAATTATTTTAAGATTTAAGATCAGTAACAAGGCATTCACAATGATTTGTTTTAGACAATAACAAGTGTGAGTGCATCCTAAGTTGAACACTTAATAAACATTATTGGTTCATGAGAAATGAGTTATACCTTCCAATGAGAAACCTTGTTTTTATGAAGACTTTTTGAGTGAAGCTTGAACGATCATTTTTGCTTGCTTTCAAGACTTGATGGATTTGTTGTTATCATCAAAATATGATTTGAGAAGCTTGCTTCTACACGGCGTATAACGTGACTTCTTGGTTGGTTCTTATGTTCCTTAAGTCAGTTGAGGATAACATGAGGCTTCCATATGTTGTCATTAACACTAACTACCCTTTAGAACCATAATTGACCCATCTTGGCCATTAGAAAGTAGTGAGATAACCGACTTTGGTGCAGTCTAAAGTTGGTTGATACTCGATACTACGCTCATTGAGATTCTAATCTTGGAGAGTTTTGGTTGGCAAGTCAGTTGCCATACTGAACAACAACCTTTGACAAGAATCAGTGATATTTAGATCCCTTAGAACCCGGTTACTATTGCTAGGACAGGTTGAACCAACTAACTTCAGTGGGGAGGGTACTTACCTATGAACTTCATGCAAGCCTTTAAACCTAAGGTCATTGTGTGAATTGTTTGTGTTTTCCACCTGCTTGTTTGAACTTAATATCATAACATCATGCCATCATAACATAGCATTTTCACTAACCATATCAAGGACCAAAGGATTTATCTTTGTTCTTTGTTACAGGTTATGGCTTCCGCTCATAGTAACACTATCCGGAACAACTTTGTAAGGATACCCTCCAAGCTTAAGGAATTGGTTTCTAAAGTTCCCGAAAACTCTCAATTCCTCAAAAAGCATGGTCATCTAATGGATTTAGTTACCTCAGGGTTTAATGAAGACATGATGAGTGTTTTGTTCCAGTTCTTTGACCCTAAATATCACCACTTCATATTTCCCGATTATCAGTTGGTGCTCACAATGGAAGAATTCTCTAAACTGCTTGGTGTGCTTATTCTTGATCAGAAACCATTCACAGGCCTAGAAAAGGAGCCTAAACCTGGAATTATTGCAGCAGCTTTACATCTGAAAAAATCAGACATTGTACTGGAAACCAGAAGTGGAACTAAGGGTATTCTTGCTAAGGTATTGATAGAGAAGGCTCAGGTGTTCTTGGATGTTATGAGTTATGATGCCTTTGAGGAGATCTTAACCTTTCTGATTTATGGTTTGGTATTGTTCCCTAATCCAGACCAATTCATAGATATACACGCCATTAACATATTTCTGACTCACAATCCGGTGCCTACCTTGCTTGGAGATATCCTACACTCTCTTCACATTCGTACAATGAAGGCGCGAGGAACTCTGATGTGTTGCATACCTCTACTATCAAGGTGGTTTATTTCACACCTTCCTCGATCTTTGATGAAGAATTAACAAGATTGGAGGTGGTATAAAAGGATAATGTCACTCTCTCATTCAAATATTCATTGGTGTTCCTGATCCATGGAAAATATCACTATCATTGACCGCTGTGGATAATTTCCTAATGTGCCACTCCTTAGCATCAGAGGAGGCATTACTTACGATACTTCTTTAAATCTACACCAGTTTGGTTATGCTCGAAGTAATGGTCCTCATGATATGATTATTCAAGGTATTATGTTTGATTATGACAACGATCTTCAAGGTTAGCGTCAAGGGTTTATACGATCTTGGAACATGGTGAATAAGGTTGACAACAATAATCTGGAACAAAAAACACTCCATCCCTATGGAACCTTACCTCAGATGGGTGCGATCTTATGCTCAGACTCTTATGATGCCATATCTTGCTGTTCTACCAGTAACTGTTGAGCCAATTGTTGAAGGAGGTGTTCCTTATACCATTCTTCATCCTGACATGCCTACGGATCTAGAAGAGCTTCATAAATCTTGGATTCAACTGAAAGAGGAAAGGGATACTTTTGAGGCTCAGTTCCATGCTCACAAATAGAAAGTGTTAGAGCTAACAAGGAAATTTCACTAAGAGAGGAACCTCAATACATATCTCAACCCAAAGAGAAAGCGTCCATGGGAGACTTGAGTCTCAGATGTTCTTATTTTCTTTGCAACTTTTTGTTTTCTTTCATTGTAAGCCCAATGGGCAATTATATTTTAAACTTACTAATAAAAGTTTTATTTTTGTTTTCCTTTAACAAATTTAAGTCATATGTGGTCCTTGAAAACATTGCATATACATCTACATAACATGCCATTGCATAACAGGTTTCCGCGACATGTTTCTTATCTTCTCCCTGTTTATTTAAGTGGAAATGACTCTCGAACAGACTGTCAAAGATATCCAAACCCAGAATGCTCAATTTCAAGAAGCGATCCTGAATTTGTCCAAGGGGCAAGAAGAGTTGAAAGCCCTCCTCATTAAGGACATGAAAAAGAAGAATCCTGAAGACGGGAAGGGTAATCATTTGGAACAACTACAAGCTGAGATGGCAGAAATGAGAATCCAGATGAAGGGTCAGGTGGCTCTTATCCAAAACTTAGCCCAGGGGCAAGAAGAGATGAGAGTCTTCGTCGATAAACTTCAAGGTAACGGATTTGGGAATCTAATCATCAGTCAACCTCCAATGAAACAAGCTGACTTTGTATAAAAGAAGATGAGGATAAGAGAGGGAAAGAGATATGATACTACTGTTAGTTCTTCAATTAAAGGAAGAAGGTCTTCTAGGGTTAATCCGCCTCAACACAAGGAATATAGAAGACAGTTTACAAAAATCAACACGCCAATGTCGCAAACTTTACAATGCTTGTTGGAGATGAAGCTAATTACCTTGAAAAATTATCCTCTGAATCCCAATACTTCCTCTCCGGGCTATAATCCCAATGCAAGGTATGCATATTATTCCAATTGTCCTGGACATGACACTGATAATTGTCAGGCATTGAGGAATAATATTCAAGACTGTATTGACGAAGGAATCCTCGAGGTTACGCCAGAAGATCAGATTGAATTCTTCTATCGTCCATCAAACATCGAAGTTGCAAGACAAATTGCCCGAGGTAGCAAAAAGGAAAGCCCACATATCCCCGTTGAAGTTTGGGATACCTTAGGACAACCAAGTGGGATATGTGATTTCATGGTAAAATATACCACTCCTGAAAGTTCACAGATTGCAATCGAAGACATTCAGTCAACTGAATGGGACATCAATTGATTTCTTCAGTTGTAATTTCTTTTGTTTGCTCAAACACTTACTATTATGTCAAACTTTGTTTTCACATTAATTCATTGTGTATGTTTGTCTTGAATTAGTCCATTTGTTTCACTATATTTAAACTATACTTCTTACCTCTCTTTTGTGATATTTAACTCTTGTTAAAGTTGTAAGCCTTTAGAGGGAGGATGACGAAAACAATACCATAATCTTATGCAGTATGCTTTTGAACAGACTATGTTGACGATGTACAGGCATTGTTTTAATTCCTAAATAGTGGAGATATAAGGAGGTTAATCCCTAGTCAACCCTTTTGAGCCTATGAAGTAGGAGTTTTCATTCTCACGCAAATTAAAACCCTTAATCATAACCTGGGGCAGGGTATTTCCTCGGTTAACTCAATTATTCCAGTTGTCCTTCTTGTACATAACTAATGATGGTTCCATGTAATTACTAAGTTCGACAGTCAATATCTAGCAAAAGAAAAGCTCACTAAGTCAAAACCTATGAAGGAGACTTAGTAAAAATTGAGACATCCCACTGACTGTAATCTTGAAACAAACAGTTCAGGCAAAAGGAAGGGATAACAAAGTCAAAAGAAAAAGAGGTCACTACAAATCCTCAACAACAAAAAAAGATGACTGACTTTTCAAATAAATCTCTGGTTTCTGAACCATCGTAAATGTCAGTGTTACAATTCCAAACTTCTTTGGAGCCTCAATGTATAAGTTAACCGAACATAAGACTGAAGAACATCACGAAGGATGGGTTGGGTACAAATAAAATTTGAGCCTTTATCCTTTGTTTCTTAAACCGTGAACCATGTCACGTTATAACCCTTTAAAAGTCCTAACTGAAGCATGGTTAGTTCGAAAGCGCACTGCTACAAAAATGTATCCTGACTCCTTTAGGGCTTATTATAAATCTTGAGTTAATATCACAATTTTTACAAACATTGTTTTGCTAAAATAATTATTTTTTCAAAACTTCAAGACAAACATAAGCGTTGCAATTTGAACATCATTGTTTGCATATAACTAAGTTTTTGATAGCAGAGAAGCTTACATGATGAACATTCAATAAACCAAAGTCATCCCGACAAACAAATTTGCTTTGTGGATCAAAGCCAATGTATACAAGGGGTATAGTCACTATCTTCCAATTAATGGGGCATGCCATGTTATTCTCCAGTTCATCTGGGGCAGTTAGGTCAAGATTTAATAATGCTTAAATAGCCAGTGGCAGGTCTCCTCATCTGAATTACCAGAGGTAACATTACCGAGTTCACGATGCCAGGGGCATATTATTGTAGGGCATTTTATTTGTTTCTCTTGAGGTAGCCCTTTTCAAATACTTCCATTTTGGGAAAAATCATCCTCAGTTAGAGGTAATGCTCTCTTTTCAAATCCAACCAAATCAAAGTCAGTTGCAAGATCTTTACCCATTACTCAGGGTGTACACGATCCACCGCAGTCTGAAAACACATTCCTCTCATTACATTACCTTGATACTGGATTTTCAGCAGAAGCCATTATGGAAATTAATTGTATGTACCAATAGTATCAAATGGTGTTAGTATCATGTCTTCATATTCAGTCATGATAATTCCTAGAAAATTACTCGGGGAAGTCTAGAACATCAGAAATTCTGAAGTCATTGAATGAATGTATGCTTTTGAATATGATTGATGTTTACCAAAAATGCATAAAATAATATAAAATTACAATAATATCATTTACTAAGGACTCTCGGAGGTAGGAATCCCTAACAAAGTTCATATCCAACGAATCTTTGCAGGTTCATCCCCATAGAGTAATCTTTACGGATTTATTTCAGCGAAGTATTCCAAGTATCCTCTTGTACTTCTAACTCTACGAGATCCCCAAGCATATTTCTCTCAAGCCTGATATACTTCGAAGAATTGACACTTGGCCGGATAAGTCTCTCAGGGGAATGTCTGTCTCTTTTATCCCCAATCAGGTTATTTAGGAATTTAATCCTTCAATAAGAAGTACGACGAACGGAAAACGGAAGATCCTAAGTACAATATTCCGAAACGAGACGGGAACAATGTCTTCATATTCTTCAACAACGAATCAATATTTATTTTCCCCAACTACCAGTTAATATACAAAGCTACTCATGTGCTTCAACTATATAATTCATACAAACATCATTTGCATCATATTATGGTATACGCATCCATAATGCATACGACATTCTTACTTACATTCAGAACATCATGTCATACATGCATACATCAAATAATCTTACATAAACTAACCTTTCCTTTTTCAGGATAGTTCGCATTCAGATAAACACTACCAACTCCTAGAGACAGTTCAGAGACAATCTAAACGAAGATCTAGTGCTGATACTTAGTGCATGATGCTTTTCTTTCCTTGAGACAATTCAGAGACGATCTAAACGAAAATCTAGTGCTGATACTTAGTACATGATATTGTCCAGAAGCAATTAAGAGATAATCTAAACAAAGATTTAGTTCTGATGCTTAATTCAAGATACTGTCCTAGAGATTGTTCAGAGACAATCTAAATGAAGATCTAGTGCTGATACTTAGTGCAGGATATTGTCCAGAAGCAATTCAGAGATAATCCAAACGAAGAATTAATTTTGATGCTTAATTTAAGAAATTGTCCTTGAGACAGTTCAGAGACGATCTAAACGAAGATCTAGTGTTGATACTTAGTGCAGGATACTTTCCAAAAGCAATTCAGAGAAAATCAAAATGAAGATTTATTTCTGATACTTAACTCAAGATATTTTCCCAGAGACGGTTCAGAGACGATCTAAACGAAGATCAAGTGCTGATATTTAGTTCAGGATATTTTCCAGAGACAGTATAGAGATGATCGAAACGGAGATCTGGTGTTGATACTTAGTTCGGGATATGTTACAGAGATAGTTCAGAGATGGTCAAGACGAAGATCTAATTCTGATACTTAGTACAGTAATAACATTCAGATAAAGTCAAACATAGACACCTTCTGATACTCTTACCCACATATATTTTGGATGACATCTATAAACCCATCTCCAGTTACTCCGAATGGCATCTTTAAGCCCATTCAAGCAATACAACAACCAACATTATTATTTTACGCACCGGCGAGTGCAAGTTTTTGGGCTTAAGTGTTCAATCCTTTTCCACCTTTAAGTCACAAATGGCGTACATGCCAATCTAACTCCTCAGGTTTCAGAAAATTGAACAAGGGCAGCTGTTGTACCCCAAAATTTTCCCTAACATAATCAATACAATATATCTCAAGAGGTCTTCACAAGATTCATAATTGCTCAAAGAGATTCAAGGTTTCATCAGACAAAGCCTCTTCCTAAGCAATGGATCTTAAATTAGGGTTTTGAGTTTCACAAAGAAAAGTGAACTTCTAAAGCCTCAAGTGGACTTCATAGTGTCCCACATACTTCAAAGAAAACTCATATCAAGTATCAAGACTTTCCTCACAAGTTTGGTCAGTTAGATGCTCAGATACTCAAAAATAGCTAACTTGGTCAAAAAGTCAATTGTGGTCAACACAAAGTCAAACTTCAATATTTTTGGTCAACATCAAGATTATGAGTTGAAATTCATCATTTGATCAAGGTTTGTTCATGATTCATCAAGGAAACCTCAGAATCATCAAGAATCATGAGTTACTAAATTAGGGTTTTGTGCAGGAAAAGCCAACTGAACTTTGACCAGCTATAACTTTCACATGCTTCATAAAAAATTCTCCATCCAAATCTAATTTTGAAGGAAATTAAATTTCCTAAAAATTTGTGTCTCACAAGCCAAGGCCAAAAATGCTTCATTTGAGAGATATGAGGCAAGACATTACCTGTCCTGCTAAAAGTCAACAAAAAGTCAACTTTTTCAAGAGCTCATTACTTAAAAATGGAAAATCAAATGGACATGCGACCGAAAGAAGTAGTTAAAGGAAACTCTAAGTTTTCTAAAAAGTCCTAGAACACTTATATGGGATAAAAATTGAAGGAGTTATGCATTGTTGAAGTTGGGCAATTTTCAGAAGGTGTATAAAGCAAAAATGGCCAAAACTCAAGTTTCTTTCAAATGGGCCCATATTTTTTCAACCCAAACTCAATTACGAGATCATGCACAACCCATTGATCATAATATCTGATTTTTTTATATTTATTTTATATTATATTGGATTTAAATCATTTAAATTAAATTTTAATTAAGATAAAAAAATAAAAAATCAAATATTTGATCTTAGATCTATTTTGGGATCAAATATTTGATGGTTATGTTGATTGAAAATGTCCAAATTCATGCAAGACCAAACAAGTATGATTTTATCTAATTTTTGGACAAATTTAGAAATCACATTCCTTCACAATCAAGCAATCTTATAATCCATCAAAAAGCCCAAAATTATAACCTAATTATATTTCTCTATAAGTATATAACACACCTAAAGAACAAAGGACGAATCTTCTGAGCTAAGGCACTCTTACCAAACTTCAAAATTTTCAAAAAAAAACTCATATTCGATTTCATCATTCCAACAACTTTTCAAAGGTTTTAAGGGTTCCATTATGTTCCTTGAAGCATTCTGAACATGAATGCATCATCACCATCATCAAATTCATGCCAAAGCATACAAACCAAATCCATATTCTCGCTCTTCTTTTGATTTTTTCGATTTCAATGATTTACGCATGATTAATTTATTTTGATTATATAATGTTGTATGTTTGATTGTGTAGATGGTTTCTGGATAGTTGGATTTAAGTTTCAATTCAAGAATCATAGAGTGTCATTGTTAGGGTTCGAAAGCTAAAAATTGGGGATTACGGTTAAACGCATATTCACATGAAATTGATGGAATAATTGGACTTAGAAGACTCCTTTTGATTGATTTGTGGTATTGGAACAAATTTATTTCATGAATTGTGTTGTTTTTGATCTGCAGGACATGTAGTGACAGATAAACACCGTCACTACAAGCTTTAGCTACGAACAACCATAGGTAAAACCTAACCGGATGGACAGAGGAAGAAGAAAGCTCCTGCGCGCATTTTTTGTAAAATTCAAAATTTGTTTTATTTTATAATAACTTTGTTTTTTATCACAGCAGGCACAATGACCCAGTGGACGCGCGCATGTTGGTGAAGGGGGAGGTCTTGTGTTCGAACCAGACCTTCACCCTTTATCTTTTTGCCAATTTTTCTTTCAACTTTTAATTTATTTATTTTTATATTAATTTTAATTAATCATAACTAACCAAATAATTAACCTACTAATTATTTTTCTAAACAATTTCATAAACAACTTTTTAATCTTTTTCCTTAATAATATATTAAATTTATAAAAATTTAGTTTTTTTTATTATTAATTTTGTAATTAATTTATAATTATTTAGTAATTAGGATTTAATTGATCTTAACTTTAATTTTGACTTTTTCTTAACCCTAATTATTTTTCCTAACCCTAATTATTTTCCATAACCCTAATTTTTTCATAAAACGATTAATTTAACCTAAATTTTAATTAATTTCTTTATTTACTTTCTATTTATTATTAGAAAATTGTATAGGACGTATAAAATTATGTAATTTTATTTTCTCGCACTTTTTTCCGATTATGTAATTGCTTCCTAGTTGTAATAACTAATTAGGTTTAATTTCCGTACTTTATTTTCCGCAATCCCCAAAAGACAAATGTACCCCCCTTCCCATGATGTAATAGCCTAGGACCCTTTACTTTCTGCTTTTTATTTTCTGCAAAAATATAATTGCGTGGTTAGTAACTTCGGGTGTGAAAACTTGTATGATAAATTAATTGGACCTAGCCCACTAAATTAAAAAGATAAATATTTGAAATTAATATTCACACACGTTAGTCGATCGTTATACGATTACCATCTGCACCTCCTAGGGTTTCTCCTCTTGGTTGCCTTACAAAAATATGGTCAAGTCCCTCGAACGTGGGGGTATTTTAGTAAAAGCTGCCTACGACTAAAAAATCATCATAGTCCCTTCAAATAAAAGATCATAGTCCCTTCGAGTTGCCTATGAATAAATGATCTCGTCCCTCGATGACCCTATGAAAATGATGATAGTCCCTTTGAATTACTAAGATACCCCTACAGGTTTCCTTCTATGATCATACGATGACCTTACGCCCGTCCCTTCAAACATCCAAGGTAAATACTACTTACTCACTAATAGTAAGGACAATTCTACCCTTCAAGGAAATAAATAACAAGAACGACCTTACAAACTTATGGTAAGTAGTTCTTAAGTACTTGCTCACTTCTTTTCTAAACACTCTTTACACCCCACTTTTCAAACATTTTCAAAACTAAACACTTTGTATACATCCATACGAGGATCATTGCAAAGTTAAAGACTTATGAAAATATTTTCTAATCACACACTACACAATTTTTCAAACAAAGTAAAGTGAGCTAAGTAGTTAAGAGCCCATGGATAACCATGGATGCAAATGGTGTTAACACCTTCCCTTTGTATAACTTACCCCCCGAACTCAAATCTTTTTAAGAAGGTCTTTCCTGTTCTTTTATTCCTTTTCCTTATTAGATAAAATAAAAGTCGATGGCGACTCTTGCTATCTGCAACATAGTTTCTGGAAACAAACATGCCCAAGTCAGTTCTCCCACCATGTTACACACTCCATATCAAAACTTTCTTCCTATGAGGCATTTTGCAATTCCACACCTTCCTCCAAATACTCTCACCAACAGATTCATTAGAAGTATTAGAATGACTACTATCCTTCCACTCTATCAGCTTCCTATACCCAGATTTCAAACTGTAGTTCCCATCCTTAGTATGAGCCCAACCTTTGATATCTTCTTCATTTATGTTATGAAGAGGCATCATGTGTATAGTATGAACATATATTGAAAGAAAAACCTCCTTTAATTTGGCCTTATTCCAAGACTTCTCCTTTGTCTGAAAGAGATCTGCAACCCATATAATTCCCGACTTATTGGGTTTGAGAGTAACACTTCTGAAATTATTATACCCAACAATCCAATTATTGTAACACCCCAAATCTAGCCGACAGAAATTCATAAATCAAAGTTTCAAAAATTCAACAACAATATAGGATGCCACATTTTCGACTTTAAAAACATCAACATTTAATCACATATCAACATGGATACATAACACATATAGATCGGGAGACAAACAATAACTTCATTTATTCTATAAACTAAGACATCTTTATTACTAAACACCGTGTTCATAATTTTCAACTTCATTTGTCATTACAAAACAATTTATTTATCAACTTATAAAACAATTTGTAACAACATATTCTTTAGTTCAACTTCAACCTTTAAATACAACTACAATAACGAGAAATGACTATGACATAACAAGCGTCAACTTCCCCCCAAGTGTTACATATCAGAGCGACGACACCGACTTGACTACGAAGGTAATCAACTCTGATCTGGAATACCTACACGTTACCAACCAAGGGTAACATTCAAACAAAAGGGGTGAGATATCGAACAATATAAACAATAGTATGATAATTAATACGCTAGATAGAATCATATAATTTTCATACTATCCAAAAACAACATCTTACCAATCACTCCAAACAATCAACATACTTTATCGACTTAATTCACACATCAACATAACCAATTTCAACTATAAAATCAGTATAGACACCTTCATCAACTTCGACGAACATATACAACATATTCAACTTCTCCAATATCAACATAATCGACTTTATGAACATAAACATATAAACAACTCATGCAACATAACCATATAATCAACTTATTCAACATAATCATATAATTAACTTAGCAACATAATCGACTTATCCAACATGAACCCCTTACTCAACGTAATCAACATAAACCACTTAATCAACTTAATCTACATAAACAACTTATTCAACTTGAGCAACGTAAACAACTTTATAAACTTAAGCAACATGAACAACTTTATCAACTTGGCAATATAAACAACATAAATAATTCGACATAGGATGCAACTCGACTATGCATATGCATGTGGTACCATTGGAGTAAAACTCCCAACTTAAAATATACCAGGTTATCGAGGTATCTGCAAGGCTTAAGCCTCCAACTTAAATATTTTGCCAATACAGGCCAACGTGGTGAGCATTCGCTCCAACTTATAAATGCAATGTATGCCATGATCACAACGACACAACACATATCAACAATCAACTTGGAATAACATTCGACAAAAAACATAACAACTTAAACTCAACATGATTCAACTTTGGCCATGGGCCTACAACTTTCAACGCTGGTCATACAACCTACTACTTAAATATCAACAGTGGTCCTTCGGCCTTCAACTTAAAATATCCACAATTCGGAACAAAAACATCATACTCGACGGCATGCAAAACCTACTAACTTCAACACAAATTCGACAAAATAACTGACTAAAATCACCTATTAATTATCACGGACTACCTCGTTAACATTCGTTAAATTTCGAACAACTAATTTTTCCGCTTACACCGGCTAAACTGGATAAATCGGCACTACTTAAATTTATGTTATTACTAGTGATAAATTCCACTTACTCTGCTCAATTCCAACTTACCAATATATACATTTCCCTGCTATTATTTCCTAACTGTTATTGAATTCAATTCTGTTGCGATACCATTACCTGCTAAATTCTCACTTTCTGTTTTCTGCTACTAGTTCGCTACTGCTACTTCTAAACTCCACCATATTATTTTTAATTCATCTACATATTGTTCTCATTAATAACTTTCTAGTACATGTATAAACCAATTAATTATCTAATCTTCCACTCATGCCAACCATTAGTAACTTAATTAAAATGCCCCACACACAAACCATCAAAGTGGTCCCCACGTTACATATATGTGGCCTGTGCCACATTTCACATGGCTCCCACCATGGTAATGTGGTATGCTCCATGCCCAAGGTACAAGGGGTGGCCTGCGCTATTCCCATGCCTTATCCACATGGCTTACGCCATGTCTCTTCTTCCATGGGTGGCTTGTGTCACCCTCCCTTTAATAATGGGTGGCCTGCGCCACCCTCTGTCTAGGGTTTCCGTCCCTAATTCCAATTTCTCTAGAGCCGATTAATCAATAAAAATTCTTCAACAATTAATCCAACCATAAATTATGACAAATCGATTACTCAATTATCAAATATATCATGTTCTTCACAACAAATCAAAACAACACGATCAACATAAAATCAACACCCGACAGCATGGTGTTAGACCCTAATTTTTGACCCTAAGATTTTTCGCATCTCATCTGCATTTGCATACAAACAAGATCACGCACTGGTTCGTTTATCCTTTTCAGGTGCAGGTCTATGCCTTGCAGAGGATCGCCTTGTTTAATTTCTGTTATCTGTTCATATTTTACTGATTTCTAACCCAAATACAAAAAAATATGTTGCAGTTGCTTCTTCTTCTTCTGTGTTGCAGGATTTAAAAGACAGGGCAGTGATTTCAATTCAGATGCATTTGTTCAGTCACAATTCGATTCAGATGGACGTTTGACCTAATTTTGGTCAAACTATCAAAAGATTGTTTCGACTGCAAGTTGTGTGTGCCAGTGGTTTGTTTCTCAGACTGTGCGTATTCAAAAGTTCAAGACTGTGTTATGTGCAAAGTCATTGGTTATCAGACAGTGTTTTGTGCGAAGTTTGTTTCGAATCTTCAATGTTCATCAGTTCATCAGTGGTTTGTTTGTGGATTTATTTTCCTCAAATAATCTGGGCAATTTTTAGAGGATTCAAGTGGTTGTGGCTCAATGCTATGAATTATTCAGTGAATTTGTGATGACTGTGTTCATTTTATCAGTGGCTTGTGAAGGAAAATCAGGATTTGTTGTGGGCTTAAAAAAATCGATTTCATATCTCTCATCCATTTTTCGATTAAACATTTCTTTTATTTTTCAATTTTTCTTTCTAGTGTTCATTTCTACCCATTTTCTAGTTCATATCGATTATTCATTTTTATTTCACAAAAATACCAAATTTTATCCATTTACCCATTTTTGATTAATCCACTTTTTATTATTTCCAATATCTTTTTTTTATCATATACCTTCATTACCATTTTTTTTATATACCTTATTTTTTATTCTCCAAACAAAATAAAAAATCCCATTATTTTTCTTTTAGTCCATTTATTCCCTTTTATTAAAGATCAAGAAAAAAAATAATATTGCATAGAAATCAATTGTTCATTTTTTATCATTAGTTCATGTTATGAAAATAAACCAATACAATTCACAAGCTCACATTCCCACACTCCACAAGCCTTCTCCCGCATACAAACCGTACAGCATGCATTCATCACAAACCAGCCTCACGCACGCCCTCAAAACAAATTGCCAGCCTTTGGCCCACTAACCAAACTTTCCCTCAGCATTTCCCAAGCCGCCCAGCTATCACATCCCAGCCTAATCCGTACAAGATCTCACAAACCTCAAACAACAAGCTCCCCACAAGCTGCAATCCAAACAAGCAGTCGTACAAACACAAGCCCCATTTCAGCCTTTCCCGCAAGCAATCTGTACGCACGCCATCAAGTAATACAAGCCACAACTACAAGCCTTCCAACATAAGCCAATGCCTTGCACGTTCAAGCTTCCCCACAACACGCCAGCTTCATCAAGCCGCGGCACAAACCAAGCCATCTTATCAGGACGCAATTAATTTGAAATTCAAAACGCATCAAAGACGGCTTCACTCCAAAACGCACGAACAAGGCTACGAACACACAAACAAGTGGACGTTAAAACGCAAGCTGTAAGCATAAAACGCATAAAACTTAAAGCAGGAAGAGGCAAGTGAACACGTAAATCCCGTGAAGGACCAAAACGCAGCAAAAACCAACTCTAAACGGCAATTCAGAAACTCACCTTCTCATTCTATAAATTAAGAACATTTCACCTTCACTTCTCAAGCTTAGAAAGCCCCATAAAATTCTGAAAAAAAATCAATTCAAGCTTCAATGTGTCAAACACACAAATCCAAATCCTTCGATTTCAATTTCTCCCTTCCATCCAAAACTTCTTTTTCAACCTAGATTCAAATTATTCACTTGATTCAACAGAGATTAAGAAATCGATTGAGAAAGTTGGATTCGTAACAAGGAGTGATTAACGGCGGCCTTTTCATTGATTATTTCCGCCGGCATCTCAAGAAGAAGAAGAAGGTTGTTGAATGGTGTGTGTCCTGTTTCGCGTGCGTGAAGAAGGAGAACTGTTTCCTTTTGTTTCTTTTTTTCATTTTTTTTATTTAACTTTTATAAAGCAAACTGATATGAAGGAGTGTGGGCCTGGATCACTTGGATCCGTTTCTGATCCACACCTCGCATCATGCGCCATTCCCCTCTCCCTTTTCCATTTTCTTTTTTTCATTCTTAGATTTTCTTTTTGTGTTTTCTTAAATATTATTCTTAGCTTTTCTTTTATATTTCATTCTTTTATGTCTTTTAGAAAAATATGTTTTAGAAAAAAGTTTTTTTAGAATATATTTTAAGAAAAGTTATAGAAATTATATTTTAGGAAAAAAGTATTTGAAAATTTTTAATAAAAGAATTTAAAAAATATTTTGATTTCTTTTATGGATCTACCTTTAGATCCATTTTTCTTCATCTTTTTATTTTTGGTCGATGACAATCTCCGATTCGTAGATTGTTGATTTCCGATAAGTTTAATCTTCATTATTTCAAATCTATGGATGAATGATCATTTGGATCATTCTCCATACTTTGAGATCGTGATAGGTTGCTTTTCGAGAAATTTAACGAAAATCTCGATTAAGATTAGACCGTTCCTTTTCTTTTAGTGTGGCATGTTTTCGGAGAACGATTCATAATATCGTTTCTCTAACATGTATTAACACAAATATTTTCCACTTTAATTAGTGGTGGCCGGCCTCATTTGTAGGGTAATTACTCCGTAAATTACTCGGCGATTGCTTAACATAGACCTAAAGTTGTCCCGATTCGGATTAAGATCCACTTGGATCCGGTTGCCTCGATTTTATTTTTCTTTTCGTGGTTGTGCTTGATTAAGTTCATCATACCATTTATATTGTAAATATTATAATAATGTGAATATACTAATATTTAATTTTAATCCCTCGCACCTTATCCTCTTTTTATTTCAATTTCTTGCTCCTTTATCTCTTTATTATGCTTTATCATATTATATCATATATCATTTGTTATTGTTTATATTGTTGCTTGTTATTTCTCCTTTGTCCATTTGGACACCAAAACACTAATAACGGATTAAACATCTAAAAAATTGGTGACTTTTAATTTCGGACTATGGTTACTATCCTTAGCTTGGGAGTTTTGGACTTAGATTCTAGGATCATTCCTTTGCTTGAATTGTTATGGATTGAAGACTTTGGCTCCGGTTAAGTTCACTTGATTATGAAGATGGAAATCCGATTGTTTCAAAAGATGCTTGTCATTTGGTTTGATCATTTCTTCCTTTAGCTTTTATTTTCAAGTTTTAGGATAGTCCCTTCATCTCTTCCCATCTTCTTCAATTTTCAAATCTTCTTCCTCTTTTCAAAACTTTCTTCGTTTTCAAACCTCAAGCATTTTCTCAATTAAACCTTGACTTCGGTCATGTGCTTTTACCTTTTCATTTCATTTTCTTAATAAATGGTAAACTACATAAGCATATCAAAACTTTCTTCTCAAAACTTTAAAACATTCACAACTCATTCAATTGCTTTTGTGCCCTCGTGCACGTTTCTTTTAACCTTTTTTATGTTTAGATATGATTCATTTTTTCTAGCGGAATTATTCGCTAAAGAATGACGACTTATCTTTACATTTTAAAATCAACTCAACTCATTTGCCTTTTCACAATTTGTACCACGAACTACGGGGTTTTGATCTCGCATTGCACTTTGTGGGTACGTAGGCATGAGACGTTCGTCTCTTCAAACACCAAAATCTTAAAAAACATTCTTCTTCTCATCTCTTCGATCCTTTTTTCAAGCAAACCATTTCAAACCAAAAAATGCGGTAAACATTTCAAAGGGTTCCCGTGGAGTACCACAGACAAGTCGGGTGCTTAAAACCTTCCCGATTTGTAACCAATCCCCGTACCCATTCTCTGTTTGATTCTTTTAGCTTTTTTAGCTTTTAAGATTCTTTAAGGTTTTGTTCGTAATTTTGCCTTTTTCCTTTTGGAAATAAATAAAAGCGCGGTGGCGACTCTGTGTATATTGAGTTAAGTTAATCAATAGCTTACACTCACGATTTTACCGCTACACATGGCAATTTATATAACCTCAATCCCATATACTAATTATCATAATCCTGAGTATATAGTTCAAACGCCACCCTTACCTTAAATCGATGGTCGCTCAAATCTCCGATCGGCTTTCTGTTTTGACTTTTTGACAGCAACTTCTCGTAACTGTTTTCTCCACTTTTCCTCGTTCTCTAATTTTCACGATTTTCCCCAATTTCTTCGTTCCTCTTTTTCCTAACTTCTACTAATACTCTCTTCCTTGAATAATTCTTTTATTTTCTTTTATTAAATTAATAATAATCCAAAATAATAATCAACTAATGAGCCAAATTCTTAAACCCCCTTTTATTGCTAACTTCGACGAAATCCAAGCCCATTAACCAACACACTCTAAAATTTAATAATATCACTTATAATATTATTTCCTTGACTTTCCGACTAATATCCTGACTTAACGACTTAATTCTCCATAATGCCAAATCAACCGAATAATAATTCACGAATAAATGTTTATTCCCGACTTAATCGATTAACTTCCGATTATCAACCAAATGGTCCAACAATTCTAACAACATATCCAATAATACCTGGAGATTATTCTGTACCGTCTTCCACAACTTACATCATCTTAAAATTAAATTCAACTTAAACCAACTTATAATTATCAACATAATATTCCGATATTTTTGAAATCAACTTAAATTAACGCGATTTAATACTACATACCACAATTATATTTAATTAAGTAATTAATTAAATAAACGGACGTTACAACTCTCCCCCACTTAGAATATTTTCGTCCTCGAAAATTTATCCGATTCAACTACTCCAACTAACTACTTCATCCGACTAATCAATTCTCATTTCCAAAGGCAACCCACGTATAATACAAGCAACAATTCACAACTTTAATGGAAACAACAACACGAACAACTCACAAGCGATGCAATTGATATCTATCGACACAACACAACGAGTAACCAGCTTAAGAACTTAGAACATATTAACATAAAAACATACAACTTAATCACAATGCTAATACAACCAAACTACCAACATCATTGTCATTCGCGTACGAACGACGACACCACACCACGCGCTCGTTGCGCACTCTGATTACTTGCATTCTATCAAGTTTACCTAGTTTAACTCCAGCTTACAATCACCAAAATCGACATATCAACAAAGCCTCTGACTTAATCCTTTGGAATTCATTCCAATAGTTTCTAACTCTTTCGTAGTTATCGAACACCTCTAACTTAGGTCCATAAGACAACAACTTTGAACGTTCAGCGTAATTACAACGGCGACTACTTCCCAATCTTGAATAAGACGTACTTACACTTTCCAATTATCCTCAACATAACTACAACTTTACTATCTTTTAATAACACGTCTTTGAAATTCCTCTTGGATACACAACGTCACTACAACAACATAAGGTACAAGGGTCTAACGAATTTCCACAAGATAACTTATATTCTTTGTTTCCAACTAATTTATCATACCGAATTCTCAATTCCTACTCATACCGACACAACCTTTTATACTTCATATTCGAATCAACACAACCAACCAACTCTTCTTGTCCCAACCAAAGTTCACACCTCAATAAACCAACTTATAATTTAAATTTTTCTAATAATTTGCAACTAAACTTTGTCCGACATTCTTGTCAAATCATCGTTTTACATTTCCAACTACTTTCCTCTTTAATCATCTCAAGAAAGTTCAAGTCTCAAGCTACTTAATTCATCACTAAACAACATTCCAATTATTCAGAGTCCAACTATGAGTTTCTTTATTACTATTAAATCCAAATGAAACTTCATACTATCATTTTTAAATCCAACTAATTTTCTTATATACAAATCACCATCGACAAATAAAATAATCCTCAAGCGCTTGGCTTGACTTCAACCAATTTCGACATACATACTATTCTAGCTGGCATGATACATCTATCCATCAATTATGATTCAGTCTACTATCAAAATATATTAAGGCTGATCAGTTCCTCAATTTGTCAATAGACATCCAACAATCATAATGGTGGTATAAACTATCATTACCCATACAATAGCGTACTTCAACTTGCGCCTAAAGTCCGTAAGCATAATGCTCTGTCAACTCTCCAAGGATTACCAACATTTTCTTAGTATTCTTAAATTCCGAATTCGTCAATTATGCTAACATATCCAAAAATACGATACACAATCTCTTATATACGCTCGTAGCATAACACAACCTTAAATAAATTTCTAACAACGGAGTCACCACAACATCAAATATAATTCAATTTGGTTCACTTCCAATTACAATTTCCATCCAAGTTAGAATTCCTAACAACATTAATCAAACATATTTCTTCCCCTCAACATTACCATCATCTAACATAAGTACTTAACCGTCCTCATTCAACATAATCCACATCTCTATACCTTCTCAAATACCAACATTATATTCTTTTTCAGCATTTTCATTTTTCCAAAATTTTCAGCAATAAACGCTCAACTTCGGACACACTTATCTCCTCCAATAAAGATATCCAAATCTAAAAATTAGATTCCAACATGAAGATACTTTTGTGCAGATTCCAGAACTTCAAGAATCGCTTGAATCCAACTCACGAGTAAAATTTTATCCTCCTTGCAATGGGTTTGATCAACAATTCTCGTATGCAAAATTTTCCCAAAAATTCAGCAGCAGACTCAACTATTAAAACGAACTTAACTCTTTCTACACAAACCTCTTTGTTGTACCCCAAAATTTGCCCTCCCAAAATCAAGACAATCTCTCTCAAGACTTCTAAATGATCATAAGATCCTCAAGACTCCCAATAGTCAAGAAGTATGAAAGTTTCCCCAGACAATGCCTCCTCCTAAGCAAAGTGTCCAAAACTAGGGTTTTGTGTTTATTCAAGTTAAAATGATTTTTAAGACCTCAAGTGAGCTTCATAACATCCCACATATATTCAAGAATCCCCATGTCAAGTTTCAAAACTTTGCCAAAGAGCTTGCCCAGTTAAATGATCAGATATGCAAAAATCAGTAAAAGTAGTCAAAAAGTCAAACTAAGGTCAACTGTGGTCAAATTAAAGTCAAACTTCAAGATTATTTTGCCAACATCAAGTTTATGAAGTAAAATTCATCATTTTATCAAGGGTTGATCATGATTCATAAAGGAAGTTTCAGATCATCAAGAATCAAGAGTTTCTAAATTAGGGTTTTCTTAAGGAAAGTCAACTGAACTTTGACCAGCCATAAATTTCACATGCTTCATCAAAAAATTCCCATAGAAAGCTCATTTTGAATGAAATTGAATTCTCTACAACTTTGTGTCTCACAAGCCAAGCCTAAAAATACTTCATTTGGAAGGTATGAGCTAAAATATTATAGGTCATTTCAAAAGTCAACAAAAAGTCAACATCTTCCAAAGGGCATAATTTGAAAATGATAAAGGATATGGACATGAGACCAGAGAGGTTGGTTATAGGACTCTTTAAGCTTTCCAAAATGTCCAAGAAAACCTTCATATATTTAAAATTGAGGGATTTATGCCTTTGCAAAGTTGGGAAATTTTTTAGGGGTATATTGAGCAAATGAGGTCTTAAAACCAAAATTTTCCAAATGGGCTTGCAATTTTGTAATCCAATCCTTACAATGACATCATGCACGACCCAATGCTTATTTTTTCATATTTTTATAGTTTATTTTATATTTATTGGGATTTTATTCATTAAAATTCAATTTAAATATATATAAAATATGAAAAATCAAATAAAGCATGAAATCTTTGATTGAAAATCATTAAATATATTTAGAATGATTGGAAATCAACTAAAGTCAGATTGGACCAAAAATAGAAAGGTTAGATGAGATTTTTTGAATATTTGAAAGTGAGGAAACTTCATGATCAAACAATCTTCACAAGCCCACAAATCCACAATTTTCTGACCTAATTTGAATGACTACATATACACAAACCTAATGCAAGCAAGAGGGACGAAAAATTCAGAGCAAAGGAGCCATTGTCACTTCCAAAAATTTCAAGAAAATTCAAGATTCGGTTTTGGTCTTCCAGCCCCTCTCAAAGATTTTTAAAGGTTGCATTGGCTTTCTTGAGCATCACTGAATGTAAACTCATCATCAATAGCATCTAAAACATTCAAGAACGCATAAACTGAACCTCAATTTTCTTATTTTTTTCAATTTTTCGATTCCCTTTATTTATGTATTATTAACATATTTTAACCTCATATTATTGTTTGTGATGATGTTTAGATTGTTCCTGCACAATTTCTTGAAGTTTTGTGGCTGTAATCGTATATCACCATTCTTAGGGTTTTAAAAGCATGAAATTAGGAATCATGGATGGAGGAGATTTCACGTGAACTTAAGGATCCAATTAGACTCATATAACTACCCTTGACTGATTTGTGTAAATAGATTGAATTTATTTTGTGTGCTGTGCGTTTTTTCAATTTGCAGGACATGTAGTGACGGGTAAAAACCGTCACTACAAGCTTTAGTGACGAACGAATGTCAGACGGTCCAACAAAGAAGATGACCCTGCGCGCGAAAATTTGAATTTGAAAACTGGTTTTATTTTATAATAAACTTTGTTCGTTTTATATCACAACAGGCATACTAGCCCAGTGGTAGTGTACGCGCGTGGATGAATATAAGGACTGAGTTCGATCCCTGGTTCCAGCATTTTTTTCACATGTTTATTTTTGTCTGCAGGTTGAATATATAATGATGTGGCCTCATATGTTTATCACCAACGCGTGCTGGCTCAGTTGGTTTTGTGTTATGATGTTAAGGTAAGGGGCTTGAGTTCAAATCCCAGGTCCTATCTTTTTGGCTATTTTTCTCACTTTTTCTTCATATTTCTTATTTTTTTTTTCTATTTTCTTTCTTTCTTTTAATTAATTAATTTATTAAATTTAAAATCAATAATGTTTTTTTAATAACTAAACTTTATATTTTTTATTAACTTCATAATTTTCTTAATTATTTATTTTGATTAATGTTATGATATTTTGTATATAACTTTTATTATATATATTTTGTAAATAAAAACTTATTTATTTTAATTAATTATGTTAAAAAAACCCTAATTTCTTTAACTAACCCTAATTTTTCCATTAACCCTAAAAGCTTAATTTATTTTCCTAAACCCTAATTAAAATATTATTTTTATAATAACTTTTTATTTTGTATAAATTTTTAATACCTTATCCTTTTATTATTATTATTATTATTAAATCATTTAAACTTATATTATTTTTCTTATAAACTCTAAAATTCTAACTTATTCAACTTAAAATAATTTCTTTAAAAAAATTCTAATTTTTCTTTATTACTTCCTTATTATTTTTCTAATATTTATTATTATTGCTTTATTTATTATTATTACTTATATTTGCTCTATTATTATTATTATCATTTATTATTATCCAATTATATTGTAACTATCCCAAAGCCATGTAATAATTCTAGATTTATTTTCCATCTTTATTTTATTATAAATATTTATTGCGTGGTTAGTAAATAAGGTGTGGAAACTATTTGTAATTAAAATTAATTTAGATAATTAACTTTAAAAAGATAAATATTTGAAAATAAACACTCACACACGCAAGTCGATCTTTGATCGCCATCTTGCACTTCATAGGGTATTCCTCTTGGTTGCCTTAAAATAATATGGTCAAGTCCCTCGAATATAAGGGTGTCTTAAGCAAAGTCCCTTCAAGTATAAATCATCATAGTCCCTACAGTTTAAAAGATCAAGTCCTTTCGAGGTTGCCTACGGAATAATGATCTTGTCCCTTCGAATAAATGATGATAATCCATATGAATTGCTAAAGACATCCCTTAAGTTGCCTTCTATGACCATACGATGACCCTACGCTTGTCCCTTATACACATCCAATGTAATGACTACCTATTCCTTAATAATAGGAATAGTCTTACCATTGAAAGAACGTACGAGAACATGAAAGACTTAATCTAGGGTAGGTACCTCTTAGTTGCTTGCTCACATTTCAAAATACTTTTTACACCTCACTTTCAAAACATTTTCAAACAATACTTTGTATACGTCCATACGAGGATCATTACAAAGTACTTAGAAAATTTCTAATCACACACTACACTTTTCAAAAACAATTTAAGTGAGCTAAGTAACTAAAAGCCCATGAATAACCATGGATATAAAGGGTGCTAACACCTTCCCTTTATATAACCTACCCCCCAAACCCAAGTCTTTTAAAATAGGTCTTTCATGTTCTTTTATGTCCTTTCCATTTGGATAAAATAAAAGTCAGTGGCGACTCTTGCTATTCGCAACATGACTAAAAGTCAGTTCTCCCACTGTGTTACAGAACTGGCGACTCTGCTGGGGATGTTACTAAGTAAAAGAGGGGTACCCTTAGGAATTTAGATCACTTTAAATTGTTTGCTTTGTTTGCTTTAAATTACTTGTTGGGCTGTGTGAAAGATCCTAACCCATATCTAGTGTACCCTAGGTAAATGGCAATAGTCCAAGGAAACTGTACGACGTATACCGATATGGTTTATCTGGTGGCCATAGTTAGTGTGACTTCTTGGTTGGTGTTTATGTTCCTTAAGTAAGTTAAGGATAATACGAGGCTGCCATATGTTGTCAATACACTAACTGACTTTTAGAACCCTAGTTATCCCATCTTGGCCTTTAGAAAGTAGTGAGATGGCCGGCTTTGGTGAATACTGAAGTTGGTTGATACTCGATACTACGCTTATTGAGATCCTAAACTTGGAGGGTTTTGGTTGGCAAGTAAGTTGCCTACTGAACAACCACCCTTGAGAAGGATCAGTGATATTGAGATCCCTTAAAACCTGGTTACTTTTGTAGGACAGGATGAACCAACTAAACTTTAGGGGAGGGTATTTACCTTTAAACCTCATGCAAGCCTTCAAACCTAGGGCTATTGTGTGACTTGTTTGTGTGTGCCACATGTTTGTGATTGAGCATAACATCATGACATCATGCATCATAAGCATAGCCTTTTCACTAACCATTTCAAGGACCAAAGGATTTATCTTTGTTCTTTGTTGCAGGTCATGGCTTCTGCTCGTAGGAATACTATCCGGATCAACTTTGTAGGAATACCTCATAAGCTTAAGGAATTGGTCTCTCAAGTTTCTGAAAACTCCCAATTCATCAAGAGGCATGGTCACCTACTGGATCTAGTCACTTCAGGGTTCAATGAAGACATGATGAGTGTCCTGTTTCAGTTTTTTGATCCTAAACATCATTGCTTCACATTCCCCGACTATCAGTTGGTTCCTACAATGGAAGAATTCTCCAAACTACTGGGTATACCTATCCTTGATCAGAGACCCTTCACAGGCTTAGAGAAAGAGCCTAAACCTAAAGCCATTGTTGCAGCCCTACATCTGAAGAAATCAAATGTTGTCCTAGAAACGAGAAGCGGAGTTAAGGGTGCTCTTGCTAAGGTATTGATGGAGAAAGCTCAAGTGTTCTTGAAGGCTATGAGTTATGATGCTTTTGAAGAGATCCTAGCCCTATTGATATATGGCTTGGTATTGTTCCCTAATCCAGACCAGTTCATAGACGTACATGCCATCAACATATGTCTGACTCATAACCCAATACCTACATTACTTGGAGACATCTTACATTCTCTTCACACTCGTACTACGAAGGCGAGAGGGATTCTGATGTGCTGCATACCTTTATTATCTAGGTGGTTTATTTCTCACCTTCCTCAATCAGTGATGAAGAATGAACAAGGGTTAAGGTAGTCTAACAGAATTATGTCACTTTCTCATTCAGACATTCATTGGTGCTCTCGATCTATGGAGAATGTTACTATCATTGACCGTTGTGGGGAGTTCCCTAATGTGCCACTTCTAGGCATAAGAGGGGGCATTACATACAACCCTTCTTTAGCACTACGTCAATTTGGTTATGCTCGGAGTAATGGTCCTCATGACATGCTTATTCAGGGTATTATGTTCGACTACGACATCGATCTTCAGGGTTACCATCAAAGGTTTATACGAGCTTGGAACAAGGTGAATAGGATTGACAACAACACTTTGGAGCCAAAGTATTATATTCCTATAGAGCCTTATCTCAGATGGGTGCGATCCCGTGCTCAGACTCTCATGATGCCATATCCTGCTATTCTACCAGTCACTATGGAGCCCGTTGCTGAAGGAGATGTTCCTTATACCATCCTTCATCCAGACATGCCCACTGAGTTGGAAGAATTGCAAAAGTCCTGGATTCAGTTGAAGGAGCAAAGGGATACTTTTGAGACTCATTTCAGAGCTGGTCAAGAGAGAATTCTGGAGCTAACAAGGCAACTTCATAAGGAGAAAAACCTCAACAAATACCTCAATGCAAAAAGGAATCGTCCATGGGAGACTTAAAACCCCATATATTTATTTTTGTACTTTATTGTAAGCCCAATTGTAAGCCCAATGGGCAAATTTATATTTTTGTTTTTATTTTTCGTTTAAACAAATTTAAATCCTGCGGTCCTTGAAAACATTGCATATGCATCTACATACCATATCATTGCATCACAGGTTTCTTATGAACAGGTATCTTATCTTCTCGCTGTTTATTTCAACAAAAATGGCTCTCGAACAAACTGTTAAGGATCTCCAGACCCAAAATGCACAATTTCAAGAAATGATCCTGAACTTGTCCAGGGGACAAGATGAGCTGAAGACACTTCTGACTAAGAAAAAGAAGAAGACTAGAAAATCAGTGGGCCTCATCAACCTGGGTAGAAGATTCAGAGGTCCTGTCAAGACATAAGAAGAGGTTGAGAATCTTGAGTCTGAAAATTCTGAGACAGAAGGAGGCAGTCTTCATGATACTATGGAAGATTCTGATTCTGAGGAGAACTATTATCATGATCCTACTAGTGAGGAGAAGTAAAGGATGTTGATAGACATAATGAATGTTATGGAACTACAGAAGAATTTTGGGTTTGACTTTGAAGACTTGAGTTTGATATCTGGAGTCTCCATCCCTATAGGTTTCAAGGTCCCTATACTCCTGATAAGAAGTTATGGATACATTTCTTTCAAGAGATTTTGTCTGGATCCCAATTGGAATGGTATTATCAACTGGAGAGTACCAATATTCGCAATTGGAATGATCTTGCTGAAGCTTTCTATAAGCAGTACCAATACAATTCTGATTTAGCACCAACTCGCATGCAACTCCAAAGCATGTCCATGGATGCCAAAGAAAGTTTCAAGGAGTATGCTCAGAAATGGAGAGATCTGGCAAGTAGAATTCAACCCCCTTTGACTGACAGGGAATTAGTTGATATGTTCATGAGTACGTTGACTGGTCCTTTCTATAGTCATCTCATTGGAAACTCATCATTTGGCTTCACTGAGCTGATAATGACTGGAGAACGTGTGGAAAGTGGGATACGAAGTGGAAAGATTCAGATAGTTGCTTCTTCAAGTATTACCAAGAAGCCCCCTTCTGGGAAGAAATAATCCAATGATGTGTATAGCCAGCGTGGCCGTAATAATCGTAACCAATTTGTGGGAGCTGTTTTGATTTCTAATCCTATACCTCCACCACAAGAGCAACAACAGAATAATCATCCCAAGCCTATGAAGCAGTTTACCAAGCTCAATATGTCATTGGCTCAGGCCTTGCAGCATATGTTGAAAGGAGAATTGATTACTTTGAAGGACCCGCCATAAAATATCAATACATCATCTTCTCGTTACAATCCCAATGCAAGGTGTGCATACCATTCTAATAGCCATGGCCATGATACTAACAGTTGTTGGTCATTGAAGAACAAAATCCAGGATATGATTGAGAATGGAGAAATTGAGTTTGACCCTCCGGAAACTCCTAATGTGATTACTGCTCCTATGCCTAAACATGAGAAGACTGTCAATGTTGTTGATGAGTTTGTTTATGTTCGTACTATGGATGAAATAACTACTCCTCTAGCTATTGTTAATAAGAAACTTGTGCAAGCTGGTTTATTTCCGGGTTGCAGGGAAGATTGTTTTTACCGTGCCTATAAACCTGATAGTTGTTGGAGGTTGAGGTCAGGTATTCAACGCCTGATAGATAACTATACTATATTATTCGAGAGAACCCCTTCTATAGAGAGTCTGTGTGGAGGTTTGGCTCAAGATTTGAAAGTTGAAGACGTGACTATGGTTAACAAGATTCCTGTAAAGATTACTTCTAATGGTCCAGTGAGGATCACTTCTAAAGGTCCTGTGAAGATTACTGCTGAGCCAAAAGTGGCTCCAATGATTATTACTACTCCAGGTCCTATCCCATACACTTCTGACAAGGCTATACCTTGGAATTATGGTTCTGATGTTTATATCCATGGTGTCAAACAAGAACCTTTAACTGATGCACCTATTACTGATGTTAATCTTGATGTGGACAATATTGCTGGATCCAGTAAGGTTACCAGGAGTGGAAGATTTTTCTCTCCAGAAGACACCTCAAAAGCTGCTGCTACCCCAGTTCATATCTCTAACTCTGGGCCAAGTATTGAGGCTCGGGGAAAAGAACCATTGATTGAACCTATTCAAGATAAGGCACCAGTTAATGAAGATCTCTCTAAGCAGATGGAAGAAGTACTGAAGATCATCCGCAAGAGTGATTATGATATTGTTGACTAGTTGGGGCATACTCCCTCCAAAATCTCCATGCTATCTCTGCTATTATGTTTTGAATCCCATGCCAAGGCTTTAATCAAATTCCTGAAGACTGCTCATGTGCCACATGAAATTTCTGTGGATCAATTTGAAAATTGTGTTGCTCATCTAACTAGTGATATTGGCTTGGGTTTTAAGGATGCTGATCTGACTCCTGCCGGCAGAAACCATAATAGAGCTCTGCACGTCTCTGTTGAGTGTAGGGGCACTACTTTGTCTCATGTATTGGTGGATAATGGTTCTTCATTAAATGTATTACCTAAGAAGGTTCTAGACAAACTCAATTTGAATGATGTAGTGTTAAGACCAAGTAATGTGGTGGTGATGGCCTTTGATGGTTCAAGAAGAATGGTGCATAGGGAGGTGGATCTTCCAGTCAAAGTAGGCTCTCAAGTTTTTGATTCCACTTTCTATGTGATGGATATTCGTCCTGCGTACTCCTGTTTTCTTGGGCGCCCATGGATCCATGGGGCAGGTGCTGTGACTTCCACTTTACATCAGAAGTTGAAATATCCGGTAAAAGGAAAGATTGTCACTGTTTACGGTGAAGAAGAATACATGGTCAGTCATGTGAACACTTTTAAATATGTTGAGATGGAAGATGAATTTGTTGAGACTCATTGCCAGATATTTGAATTAGTTTCTTAGGTCGTTCCTACTACTGAAGCTCCCCCTGTTGTCAAAAGAGTTCTTGTGATTACTAGAGTTCCTCCTACAATGGCCTCCATAAAATATGCTAGAGCTGTGGTTGAAGAAGGTGGTTGTACTATTTGGGGTCAGCTTCCTGACATTCCTTACAAGTCTGACAAGTTTGGTTTGGGTTTTACAATAGAATCTCAGAAGGTTGTTCGTCGTGCTCGTGCTGCTCGTATCACTCGTGGAGGAATCATAAGGGACAAAGTCAATGCTGTGGAAGATTATGATGAAGGTTACAACCTGGACGATTGGATTTTTCCTACCATGGGGGATGGACTCAACAATTGGAAGGCTGAAGATGTTATTCCTATCTCCTTTAGTCAGGAGTAAATGTTATTTCATTTTTCTAAATTTTTTTTTGTAACTAAATACTTTTAAGCCTTGTGCCTTGCCCGAGGCACAATGGTATGCTTGTTAGGGTTGTCATTTCATTTGCATATTTTCATTCAATAAAATCAATGGACGTTTCTTGCTTTCGTAAATATTGTGCTCTTTGTCTTTCTTTTATTTTTTCCTTTTATAAAAAAAAAACTATGTGTTCTTACACACACCCACATCACTAAATGCAGATATTCATCCACTCTGGATCCTATTGATAACAATTCTGCTATTGCCAATTATGACTTCGAAAATCCGATCTATCAAGCCGAGGATGGAAAGGAGGAAGATTGTGAAGTACCTATAGAGTTGGCTAGATTACTACAGCAAGAAGAGAAAACTATACAACCACATGAGGAACCAATTGAAGTCGTGAACTTGGGAACTGAGGAAAACAGGAAAGAAATCAAGATAGGTGTTGAACTAGAGGATGGTATCAAGGACAGGTTGATTCAGATGTTACATGACTATGTGGAAGTTTTTGCTTGGTCTTATGAAGATATGTCAGGGTTAGATACAAATATTGTGGTTCACCGTCTACCAGTGAAAGAGGATTGTCGTCCGATAAAATAGAAAGTTCGTCGTATGCGTCCAGATATGTCAGAAAAGATTAAGGCAGAGGTGATGAAACAATTCAATGCAGGGTTTCTAGCTGTTACTTCTTATCCACAATGTGTTGCAAACGTGGTGCCGGTGCCTAAGAAAGATGGTAAAGTACGCATGTGTGTAGATTACAGGGATTTGAATAGAGCCAGCCCTAAAGATGATTTTCCACTTCCACATATTGATGTTCTGGTAGACAACACTGCTCAACATAAGGTATTCTCTTTTATGGATGGTTTCTCTGGGTATAATCAGATCAAGATGGCACTTGGAGATATGGAGAAGACTACATTTGTTACACAATGGGGCACTTTCTGCTATAAGGTAATGCCATTTGGTTTGAAGAATGTTGGGGCAACATACCAGCGTGCTATGGTAGCTTTGTTCCATGATATGATTCACCATGAGATAGAGGTATATGTGGATGATATGATAGCCAGATCTCAGAATGAAGAAGAACACCTTGATCACCTGTACAAGTTGTTTGAGAGGTTGAAGAAATACAAGTTGAGGTTAAATCCAAACAAATGTACTTTTGGAGCTAGATCTGGTAAACTTTTGGGTTTTATTGTCAGTGGTAAAGGTATTGAAGTAGATCCTGCAAAGGTAAAAGTTATACAAGAGATGTCTGCTCCTCGTACTGAGAAAGAAGTTAGAGGTTTCCTGGGATGACTGAATTACATTGCAAGATTTATTTTCTAGTTGACTGCTACTTGTGAACCAATCTTCAAGTTGTTGAAGAAAAATCAAGTATTGGAATGGAATGATGAATGCCAGACAGCTTTTGATGAAATTAAAAGGTACTTACATGAACCTCCTATATTGATGCCACCAGTTGAAGGAAGACCCTTGATTATGTACTTGACAGTATTGGATAACTCAATGGGGTGTGTGATGGGGCAACATGACGAGTCTGGTCGAAAAGAACAGGCGATATACTACCTTAGCAAAAAGTTTACCGACTGTGAAACAAGATACTCACTGCTCGAGAAAACTTGCTACGCTTTGGCACGGGCTGCTCGCCGACTAAGACAATATATGTTGACTCATACCACTTTGTTGATTTCAAAAATGGATCCAATCAAGTATATATTTGAGAAAGAAGCACTAGAGATTATGGAAGACATGCATGAGGGGATCTTTGGTACTCACTCTAGTGGGCATACAATGGCTAAAAAGATTTTGAGAGCAGGTTATTATTGGTCTACCATGGAAGCTGATTGCTATCAACATTCCAAAACTTGTCACAAATGCCAGATTTATGCTGATAAGGTTCATGTGCCTCCAGTTTCGTTGAATGTTCTAACAGCTCCGTGGCCTTTTTCCATGTAGGGCATTGATATGATTGGTGAAATCAAACCTACTACCTCTAATGGACATCGTTTCATCCTTGTAGCTATTGATTACTTCACAAAATGGGTAGAGGCAGCTTCATTTGCTTCTGTTACTAAGAATGTTATGGCTCGATTCATCAAATATAATCTTATATGCGTATATGGCATCCCTGAAAGGATTATCACAAATAATGGTACTAATTTGAACAACACTATGATTACTGATCTCTGCACGCAGTTCAAGATTAAACATCACAATTCTTCTCCATATCGTCCAAAGATGAATGGGGCAGTGGAAGCCGCCAACAAGAATATTAAGAAGATCTTGCAAAAGATGACAGTTACATATAAGGATTGGCATGAGATGTTACCATTTGCTCTTCATGGTTATCGAACCACCATACCTACTTCAACAGGGGCAACCCCATTTTCCCTTGTTTATGGTATGGAAGCAGTTTTACCCATTGAAGTTCAGATTCCCTCTTTGAGAATTATGAAGGATGCAGGCTTGGATGAAGATGAATGGATTCAGACTCGACTTGACCAGATAAACTTGATTGATGAGAAAAGACTAGCAGCTGTTTGTCATGGTCAGATGCATCAGAAACGGATGATCAAAGCCTTCAATAAGAAAGTTAGACAGCAGATGTACCAGGTTGGTGATTTGGTAATCAAGCGTATTATATTACCACAGGGTGATCCCAGGGGAAAATGGACTCCCACCTATGAAGGGCCATTTGTTGTTAAGAGAATATTTTCTAGAGGTGCCATGATGCTTACCACCATGGATGGTGAAGATTTCCCACAACATGTGAACGCAGACATAGTTAAAAAATACTACGCATGAAAAGAGACCCGCTAGGTTAACTGGCCTAGGCAAAAATAAGGGCATCTCGGTGAACCAAAAGGGTTCGGGCAAAAATTAGGGATATATATAAAAAAATGTACACCCGGCAAGTCGAAAACCTGAAAAGGTGGCTTGGGCAAAAAAGGGTATTCTGGTGGATTGAAAACCTGAAAGGGCAATACAGACAAAAGTTAGGGATTAAAGCGTATGACTATGTCTCGTTAGATCACCCATGCAACCTCAACTAGTTGTGTTATCTATGTCAAGTTCAACAGATACCGATCAGTCCAATCGTTTCCTCTCCGATAGCTGAAGATGAGATAATTGAAGATAATGACAATAACAAAGTTGAAACTCAATATGGTTATTTACACATAGCTATTTTTCCTTGTAAAAATTTCTTTGACGAATTCCTCTTACTAGGATTTTCGTCTCCGTATTAAAACATGTATAGTTATAGGTCTATTTATAAGAATAAGAAAAAATTCCATTTCTATATTCAGCTTTACTTTTCCCTCTTTATTCAGCTTTACTTTTCCCTCTTTCAGCTTTACTTTTCCCCTTTTTACTAAAGCGAAAAACGTCCATTGATTATGTTTGAATGAATATATGCCTTTGAATATGATTGATGTTTACCAGAAATGCATAAAATACAATAATAGCATTTACTAAGAACGAACGGAGGTAGGAATTCAACGAAGCTTCGCCGGTTCATCCCCACAGGGTAATCTTTACAGATATCCATACAGAATACTTCAAGTAATATCTTATACTTCCCACTCTACGAAGTCTTCAAGCAGTTTCATATCCTCCGAAGAATTAAGTCTCCCAGATTTATGTCTATCTCTTTTATCCTCAGTCAGGATTTTCAGGAACTTAATCCTTCAATAAGAAGTACGACGAACGAAAACGAGAAGGTTCTAAGTACAATGTTCTTAAACAAGACGGAAACGAAGTCTTCATACTCCTTAGCAACGAATCAGGATTTATTTTCCCCAGTCAGCAGTTGTTCTACAAAGCTACTTATACGCTTCAACTACATAATTCATGCATGCATCATATCATATCATATCATATCATATCATATCATATCATATCATACGCATTCTCATAAAATATTATCTTGCAAGTTATTATATATATCATTATATTTGCACCGAACTAACCATGTTTTTCAGGTTAATTCCCCGGCAGACAAACTTCATCAACAACTTACCTTGGGCCGTCGTTTATTCTTCCCAATGGTTATCTTGCTACCTCGGGCTGTTGTTTATTCTTCCCGCGGGTTATCTCATTTTGGGCAGTCGTTTATTCTTCCCAAAAGTCAACTTACCTTGGGTCGTCGTTTATTCCTCCCAATGGTTATCTTGTTACCTCGGGCCGTCGTTTATTCTTCC
Organism: Lathyrus aphaca; assembly: GCA_963966055.1. NCBI lineage: Eukaryota > Viridiplantae > Streptophyta > Magnoliopsida > Fabales > Fabaceae > Lathyrus > Lathyrus aphaca. Next base: position 114,268,853 of record OZ014524.1, on the reverse strand, counting down.
CGCAGGTTATCTCATTTTGGGTCGTCGTTTATTCTTCCCAAAAATCAACTTACCTTGGGCCTTCGTTTATTCTTCCCAATGGTTATCTTGCTACCTCAGGCCGTCGTTTATTCTTCACGCAGGTTATCTCATTTTGGGCCGTCGTTTATTCTTCCCAAAACTCAACTTACCTTGGGCCGTCGTTTATTCTTCCCAATGGTTACCTTGTTACCTCGGGCCGTCGTTTATTCTTCCCACAGGTTATCTCATTTTGGGCCGTCGTTTATTCTTCCCAAAAGCCAACTTACCTTGGGTCGTCGTTTATTCTTCCCAATGGTTTTTTTTGTTACCTCGGGCCGTCGTTTATTCTTCTCGCAGGATATCTCATTTTGGGTCGTCGTTTATTCTTCCCAAAAATCAACTTACCTTGGGTCGTCGTTTATTCTTCCCAATGGTTACCCTGTTACCTCAGGCCGTCGTTTATTCTTCCCGCGGGTTACCTCATTTTGGGCCGTTGTTTATTCTTCCCAAAAGTCAACTTACCTTGGGATGTCGTTTATTCTTCCCAATGGTTACCTTGTTACCTCGGGCCGTCGTTTATTCTTCCCGAAGGTTATCTCATTTTTGGGCCGTCATTTATTCTTCCCAAAAGTGTCATCTCCATATTTAAGAAACATATCAGAAGACTCTTTATTCAAATGGCATCTTTAAGCCCATTCAAGCATTACAGTCAACCAACAATATCATTATACACATCAGCAAGTGCAAATTTTTGGGTTTTTTGTGTTCAATCCTCTTCAATCTTCAAGTCACGAATGGCGTACATGCCAATCTAACTCCTCAGTTTCTAGAAAATTTAACAAGGGGCAGTTGTTGTACCCCAAAATTTAGGGTTTTGTGTTTCTTCAGGTTAAAATGATTTTTAAGACCTCAAATGAGCTTCATAACATCCCACGTGTATTCAAGAATCCCCGTGTCAAGTTTCAAAACTTTCCCAACGAGCTTGCCCAGTTAAATGATCAGATATGCAAAAATCAGTCAAAACAGTTAAAATGTCAAACTAAGGTCAACTGTGGTCAAATTAAAGTCAAACTTCAAGATTTTTTTGCCAACATCAAGTTTATGAAGTAAAATTCATCATTTTCTTAAGGGTTGATCATGATTCATCAAGGAAGTTTCAGATCATTAAGAATCAAGAGTTTCTAAATTAGGGTTTTCTTAAGGAAAGTCAACTGAACTTTGACCAGCCATAAATTTCACATGCTTCATCAAAAAATTTCCATCCAAATCTCATTTTGAAGGAAATTGAATTCTCTACAACTTTGTGTCTCACAAGCCAAGCCTAAAAATGCTTCATTTAGAAGGTATGAGCTAAAACATTATAGGTCATTTCAAAAGTCAACAAAATGTCAACATCTTCCAAAGGGCATAATTTGAAAATGATAAAGGATATGGACATGAGACCAAAGAGGTTGGTTAGAGGACTCTTTAAGCTTTCCAAAATTTCCAAGAACACCTTCATAGCTTTAAAATTGAGGGATTTATGCCTTTGCAAAGTTAGGAAATTTTTGAGGGGCATATTGAGCAAATGAGGTCTTAAAACCAAAATTTTCCAAAAGGGCTTGCAATTTTGTAATCCAATCCTTACAATGACATCATGCATGACCCGATGCTTATTTTTTTTCCAGATTTTTATAGTTTATTTTATATTTATTTGGATTTTATTCATTAAAATTCAATTTAAATATATATAAAATATGAAAAATCAAATAAAGCATGAAATCTTTGATTGAAAATCATTTGAATTATATTTAGAATGATTGGAAATCAACTAAAGTCAGATTGGACCAAAAATAGAAAGGTTAGATGAGATCTTTTGAATATTTGAAAGTGAGGAAACTTCATGATCAAGCAATCTTCACAAGCCCACAAATCCACAAGTTTCTGACCTAATTTGAATGACTACATATACACAAACCTAATGCAAGCAAGAGGGACGAAAAATTCAGAGCAAAGGAGCCATTGTCACTTCCAAAAATTTCAAGAAAATTCAAGATTCGGTTTTGGTCTTCCAGCCCCTCTCAAAGATTTTTAAAGGTTGCATTGGCTTTCTTGAACATCACTGAATATAAATCCATCATCAATAGCATCTAAAACATTCAAGAACGCATAAACTGAACCTCAATTTTCTTTTTTTTTTTCAATTTTTCGATTCCCTTTATTTATGTATTATTAACAAATTTTTACCTTATATTATTGTTTGTGATGATATTTAGATTGTTCCTGCACAATTTCTTGAAGTTTTGTGGCCGTAATCGTATATCACCATTCTTAGGGTTTTAAAAGCTTGAAATTAGGAATCATGGATGGAGGCGATTTCACGTGAAATTAAGGATCCAATTAGACTCATATGACTACCCTTGACTGATTTGTGTAAATAAATTGAATTTATTTTGTGTGCTGTGCGTTTTTTTAATTTGCAGGACATGAAGTGACGGGTAAAAACTGTCACTACAAGCTTTAGTGACGAACGACTGTCACTATAACCTACTAGACGGTCCAACAAAGAAGATGACCATGCGCGCGAAAATTTGAATTTGAAAACTGGTTTTATTTTATAATAATCTTTGTTCGTTTTATATCACAACAGACATACTAGCCCAGTGGAAGTGTAAGCGCGTGGATGAATATAAGGACTGGGTTCGATCCCTAGTTCCAACATTTTTTTCACATGTTTATTTTTGTCTGCAGGTTGAATATATAATGATGTGGCCTCATATGTTTATCACCAGTGCGTGCTGGCTCAGTTGGTTTTGTGCTATGTTGTTGAGGTAAGGGACTTGGGTTCAAATCCCAGGTCAAATCTTTTTGGCTATTTTTCTCACTTTTTCTTCATATTTCTTATTTCTTATTTTTTCTATTTTCTTTCTTTTAATTAATTAATTTATTAAATTTAAAATCAATAATGTTTTTTTAATAACTAAACTTTATATTTTTTATTAACTTCATAATTTTTCTTAATTATTTATTTTGATTAATTTTATGAAATTTTGAATATAACTTTTATTATATATATTTTGTAAATAAAAAATTATTTATTTTAATTAATTATGTTAAAAAACCCTAATTTCTTTAACTAACCCTAATTTTTTCCATTAACCCTAAAAGCTTAATTTATTTTCCTAAACCCTAATTAAAATATTATTTTTATAATAACTTTTTATTTTGTATAAATTTTTAATACCTTATCCTTTTATTATTATTATTAAATCATTTAAACTTATATTATTTTTCTTATAAACTTTAAAATTCTAACATATTCAACTTAAAATAATTTCTTTAAAAAATTCTAATTTTTCTTTATTACTTCCTTATTATTTTTCTAATATTTATTATTATTGCTTTATTTATTATTATTACTTATATTTGCTTTATTATTATTATTATCATTTATTATTATCCAATTATATTGTAACTATCCCAAAGCCATGTAATAATTCTAGATTTATTTTCCATCTTTATTTTATTATAAATATTTATTGCGTGGTTAGTAAATAAGGTGTGGAAACTATTTGTAATTAAAATTAATTTAGATAATTAACTTTAAAAAGATAAATATTTGAAAATAAACACTCACACACGTAAGTCGATCTTTGATCGCCATCTTGCACTTCCTAGGGTATTCCTCTTGGTTGCCTTAAAATAATATGGTCAAGTCCCTCGAATATAAGGGTGTCTTAAGCAAAGTCCCTTCAAGTATAAATCATCATAGTCCCTACAGTTTAAAAGATCAAGTCCTTTCGAGGTTGCCTACGGAATAATGATCTTGTCCCTTCGAATAAATGATGATAGTCCCTATGAATTGCTAAAGACATCCTTTAAGTTGCCTTCTATGACCATACGATGACCCTATGCTTGTCCCTTATACACATCAAAGGTAATAATTATTTATTCCTTAATAATAGGGATAGTCTTACCATTGAAAGAACATACGAAAACATGAAAGACTTAATCTAGGGTAGGTACCTCTTAGTTGCTTGCTCACATTTCAAAATACTTTTTACACCTCACTTTCAAAACATTTTCAAACAAGACTTAGTATACATCCATACGAGGATCATTACAAAGTACTTAGAAAATTTCTAATCACGCATTACACTTTTCAAAAACAATTTAAGTGAGCTAAGTAACTAAGAGCCCATGGATAACCATGGATATAAAGGGTGTTAACACCTTCCCTTTATGTAACCTACCCCCCGAACCCAAGTCTTTTAAAATAGGTCTTTCATGTTATTTTATGTCCTTTCCATTTGGATAAAATAAAAGTCGGTGGCAATTCTTGCTATCCGTAACATGACTAAAAGTCAGTTCTCCCACCGTGTTACACTCTTGAATGCAAATTTTATATGCAAACTATATGGAATTTTGTAAGCTTTCCATAAAGTCCAGAACCGCTTCAATCTGAATCTCGAGAACAAAGTTATGCCACTTCTCGTGACAGCTGCTCCAAGATTGCAAAAACCAGAATTTGAGATTGATGAACATGACTTCCATCTCTCTCCCTCTTTTTTCCGAGATCTACCAAAAATCTTGCTCTACATCCAACTTCGAAAATTACTCGACTTTAATCCAACTACATCCAAAGCATATCAATCTACCGACTTGATCCATCAACTCGATCCATCAACGTATCTTTTCATTTGGGATAAATCCTCTGTCTCAAACAACCTTCATCCAAAATCCATGCACTTCTCAAACCCGACCGATACGAATTCAGGAGTCTAAACTCTTGTCGGTCCACAACAACGTTGCTTCGACAACTTCGCACTCTTGCAATCAACATCAACTTTGAACTAATCTTCGACATTCCAACAACAGCTCGGGAGCAAGCCTCTCCCCCACTTAATTTCAACCAACACCCGCAGACAACAACTAGAAACTAACAACAAGTACCGACAATGTTTCACACACATGCCACGTACAAAGGAATTAACAACATTGGCCGGACAGACCGGCCTACTCTGATACCACTTAATGTAACACCCCAAATCTACCCGACGAAAAATCATAAATCAGAGTTTCAAAAATTCAACAACAATATAGGATGCCACATTTTCAACTTTAAAAAAATCAAAATTTAATCGCATATCAACATGGATACATAACACATATAGATAGGGAGACAAACAATAACTTCATTTATTCTATAAACCAAGACATCTTTATTACTAAACAACATGTTCATAATTTTCAACTTCATTTGTCTTGACAAAACAATTTATTTATCAACTTATAAAACAACTTGTAACAACATATTCTTCTGTTCAACTTCAACCTTTAAATACAACAACAATAACGAGAAATGACTATGACATAACAAGCTTCAACTTCCCCCAAAGTGTTACGTATCAGAGCGACGACACCAACTTGACTATGAAGGTAAGCAACTCTAATCTGGAATACCTGCACGTTACCAACCAAGGGTAACATTCAAACAGAAGGGGTGAGATATCGAACAATATAAACAAGAGTATGATAATTAATACGCTAGATAGAATCATACAATTTTCATACTATCCAACAACAACATCTTACCAATCACTTCAAACAATCAACATACTTTATCGACTTAATTCACACATCAACATAACCAATTTCAACTATAAAATCAGTATAGACACCTTTATCAACTTCGACGAACATATACAACATATTCAACTTCTCCAATATCAGCATAATCGACTTTATGAACATAAACATATAAACAACTCATGCAACATAACCATATAATCAACTTATTCAACATAATCATATAATTAACTTAGCAACATAATCAACTTATCCAACATGAACCCCTTTATCAACATAATCAACATAAACCACTTAATCAACTTAAATCTACTTAAACAACTTATTCAACTTGAGCAACGTAAACAACTTTATCAACTTAAGCAACATGAACAACTTTATCAACTTGGCAATATAAATAACATAAATAATGTGACATAGGATGTGACTCGACTATGCATATGCATGTGGTACCATTGGAGTAAAACTCCCAACTTAAAATATACCAGGTTATCGAGGTATCTACAAGGCTTAAGCCTCCAACTTAAATATTTTGCCAATACAGGCCAACGTGGTGAGCATCCGCTCCAACTTATAAATGCAATGTATGCCATGATCACAATGACACAACACATATCAACAATCAACTCAGAATAACATTCGACAAACAACATAACAACTTAAATTCAACATGATTCAACTTTGGCCATGGGCCTACAACTTTCAAGGCTAGTCATACAACCTACTATTTAAATATCAACAGTGGTCCTCCGGCCTTCAACTTAAAATATCCACAATTCGGAACAAAAACATCATACTCGACGGCATACAAAACCTACTAACTTCAACACAAATTCGACAAAATAACTGACCAAAATCACCTATTAATTATCACGGACTACCTCGTTAACATTCGTTAAATTTCGAACAACTAATTTTTCCGCTTACACCGGCTAAACTGGATAAATCGGCACTACTTAAATTTATGTTATTACTACTGATAAATTCCACTTATTCTGCTCAATTCCAACTTACCAATATCTTCATTTCCCTGCTATTATTTCCTAACTGTTATTGAATTCAATTCTGCTGCGATACCATTACCTGCTAAATTCTCACTTTTTGTTAGGAATATCCTAAGCCACAACTTTAAGCAGGGTGATCTTCCCAGCTTTAGAAATATGTTTGCTGCTCCAACCATTCAATTTTCTACGGACTTTCTCAACAATGTACTTAAAACTAGAACTCTTTGATCGACCAATCTTAGTAGGAAGGCCCAAATACCTAGATATCTTAGTCCTATCAGTAATGTTGATATCCTTAATAAAAACCTCTTGTTGATCCTTCGAAGTCTCTTTAGAGAATATAATTTGAGATTTCTTTGCATTGATTCTTTGGCCGGATCTATTTTGGTACCACTCTATGATTTCTTAAATCTTCTGAGCTTCCTTCTGACCTGCATGACAGAAAATCAAACTATTATCAACAAATAATAGATGAGTAATCTGAGGAGCATTTCTAGCTATAGATATTCCTCTAATACTATGATTCTCCTTAGCCTGAGTAAGCTTATTAGAAAAAACATCAGCACAAATGATAAAAAGATAAGGGGAAAGGGGATCCCCCTGACGAATCCCCCTAGAAGGTTTAAAGAAATCAGTAGGGCTTCCATTAATCAGAATAGCATGCTCCACAGTGGTGACACAGTTCATAGTAAGGGTAACTAAGTGTTTAAGAAATCCACAGTTATCCAAAGCTCTCTGAATAAAGTTCCAATCCAACCTATCATAGGCCTTTACCATATCTAGCTTAATCTCTACCAATCCTGTTTTCCTTCTCTTATTTTCCCAATATGGTGGAAAACCTCACTAGCAATCATGGTATTGTCAGTGATTAATCTCATGTGCACAAAAGCACTTTGATTTTCACTAATGATGAAAGGGAGGATCCACTTCAATCTATTTTCTATACTTTTGGTGATAATTTACATGATCACATTACACAGGGCTATAGGTCTAAGGTCATTAGGTTTAGTAGGATGGGTGACTTTGGGTATTAGAGCCAGATAGGTGGAATTGTGATCCCTATGGCATTTCAAGTGATTCGGAACCTGCAAAACCTCCTCCGGAATAGCTCCCCCCACAAGATGCCAATATTTTTGATAGAAAATAGTTGTAAAACCATCTGGCCCAGGAGCATCATTCCCTTTCAACTGAAGCATGGTTCCATACACCTCCTCCTTGATAAAAGGCCTGCTAAGCTTCTCAAGCATATGATCAGTGCACTTTATGTTATTAGGATGATCGTCAGGATTCATGAGAGTTCTATCTTTTGTGAAAAGCATTTGATAGAATCTGGTAATTACTTTCTCAATTTCATTCTCATCATTAGTTATATGCCCTTCTTCATTTTCCATGGTATGAATCTTATTGTGACTTCTCCTCTGAGAGGCCATTTGGTGAAAAAAATTAGTGTTTCGGTCACCCTCCCTAAGCTAATGAACTTTAGCTCTTTGTGCCCACCATTTTTCCTCCATCTCCATCAACTCCTCTAACTCCTGTTGAGTCTCAACCATAATCCCTTTATTCTTATTTTTGATACCTAAGTCCTGCAACTCTTTATGCTTCAAACCCAACTTTCTGATTCTATTAGAGGGATTGCTATAGGTAGCCTCTCCTCATCTCTTTAGACTCAGAAGAGTACCCCTCATCTTGAGAGGTAACTCCATAAGCTGCTGGTTATGCCAGGCCTTGGTAATAATCTAAGCAGCCTCATCAGTCTCCATCCAAATATGTTCCAATCTCAGGGGTTTTTCTTTTTTCCTCTACCCCTTATTCCAATTATTAGCTTGGGATGTCAGCAGAATGAGATTATGATCAGAGTTATATCGGGTTAAGTGATTGGTTTGGAAAAAGGAGAATAACTCCAACCACTCCTTAGTAGCCAAAAACCTGTCCAACCTAGCTTCAATGTAATTTTCCCCTTCCCGCTTGTTACACCAAGTAACCATGGATCATGTAAACCAATATCAGTGATATTACAATTATTTATAGTGGTATGAATAAGATGAATCAGATTACCGTCAATAGGTTTCCCCTAACTTTTTCAGAATAAAAAAAATGTCAAATTGAAATCTCCAAAAACCAACCATTTTGTATTATTATTTCTCTGAGCCATTTAAAAGTTGACAAGTTAAAGTTTTTTGGTTATACTTGGAGAAACCATAAACATCAGTGCCTCTCCATAACACCTGGTTGTTATTATTAATCATAATACCATTACAGTCACTATCATCCCCCAAAACATAAAAGTCAATATAACTCTTATTCACATGTAAAATTTCAAGTTTTACATTGGAGTTCCAAAAAAGAACTACCCCTTGCCCTCCCTTTCCCATTACAAGCACAATCCACCACCCTATAATTGGTTAAGAGACCAATTTTAGCTAAATTTCTAAAGATGAAATCAGAAGATTGTTTTTTTTCCAGAAATAAAAAGAATAGAATGAGAATGAGTTTTAATCAGAGTTTTGATGGCCCTCTGAGTGTGGAGGTTACCCATGCCCCTATAGTTCCAAGCCAGGATCTTCATATCTCTCCATTTGCCTTTATAGGAAGGTCAGCCTTTTTCTTGTTTTGAATTTGAATCACTTGAGTGGATGAGGTTGTATCAATGTCCTCCACATTCTCAATGCATATTCTCTTTCTTTGGTTTCTCTGTTCCTTTTGCACCCCCATGACAATAATGGTATTAGAAGGATTTATGTTACCCAGATCTCCTTTCCCCTCTTGTAAGGTGATCTCGCTGAATTTATCCAGCATTCCTTTAGGAATAGGGTTGTAGAGACTCATATTGGGCTTGAAATCATGGCTTCTGTTGGTCTTTAGTTCCCCGTAGACAGTTGCCTTCTACCTGAATGTTGAGCTCTGAGCCAAGGACCTAAAGGGTTAACTTCTGTGAAGCCATGGGAATATGTTGTCACCTTTCTACAAAACTCTTCACTGTGTCCCATCATCTCACAGTAGAAACAAAACAGGGGTAATTTTTCATATCTGTACTCCACCCAAGTAACTCCATTACCCTTACTACTATAACACCATATTTCTACCCGAAAATTATATTGAAAATCAGAGTAGTAAAATTCAACCAACAAGTACACAAATGGAATGCCACATTTCAACTTTAAACAAATTCATTTAATTTCATGAACATCGATACATAACACTTTCAATTAGGATGAAACCATAACGACAACTTTTATTCAATTCTTTGAAATAAATCAACTTTTACAAATAGGTAGCAGATTCACATATATTCAACTTAACACCGTATAACAACTTGTTCAACTTAACAACTTAGTAATAACATGTTTTTAATTGAAACAACTTAAAACAACAACAACCTATTATAAAAACAAAACAACCAAGCGTTCACCCCCCCCCCCGAGTGTTACGTATTAGAGCATCGACCAACCCGAACTATTGAAGATAACAATCTTCCTTCAAGCCAACCTGCACGTTACCAACCAAGGGTAACATTCAAACAGAAGGGGTGAGATATCGAACAATATAAACAAGAATATGATAAACAATACGCTAGATAGAATCATACAATTATCACTACTATCCAACAACAACATCTTACCAATCACCCACAACTTACCAACCTACTTTAATCAACTTGTTACACATATCAACATTTATGACATAATCACTAAAATCAACCTAATCAACATAAACACCTTCATCAATGTCAATAACATACACCACATATTTGACTTCTCCAACATCAACATCATCAACTTTATCAATATAATCATATAATCAACTTGTTCAACATAAACGTATAATTAACTTAAATCATATCATCAACACAATTCAACCTAAACACCTTCATCAACTTGAGCAACTTAAACAACTTTATCAACTTAAACAATTTGAACAACTTTATCAATTTAAGCAACATGAACAACTTACTCGACTTCAACAAACACAATAAACATAAACAACATAAATACGGTGATACAAAATGTGACCCGACTATGCATATACATATGGTACCATTGGAGTAAAACTCCCAACTTAAAATATACCAGGTTATCAAGGTATCTGCAAGGCTTAAACCTTCAACTTAATAATTTTTCCAATCCAGGACAACGTGGTAAGCATTCGCTCCAACGTATAAAATGCAATGTATGCCATGAGACCGACAACACAACATATAACAACGATCAACTCAAACAACATACAACATCAACATAATAGCTTTAATTCAATACGATTCAACTTTGACCATAGGCCTACAACTTATCAACGTTGGTCATACGACCTACAACTTTAATTTCAACATTGGTCTTACGACCTACAACTTAATTAATCGACGTTGGTCATTCGACCTGTAACGTAAAAAAAATGCTTATAAACCGGGACAATGCAACATACACAACAATACGGGAAATCCACATATTCAACATGTATTCAACAAATTAAACCAACTAAAATCACCTACTAATTATTCTGAACTAACTCGACGATTTTAATTAAATTTCGGACAACTAATTTTTCCGCCTAAATCGACTAAACCGACTAAAACTGCACCGTTTCAACATTTTGCTATCACTACGCTTATTCTGTTAATTTAAGCCTACTAATACCAAACACATTACATTACTAATTTTTACTGTCATCAGCACTCAATTTTTGGTCCCAAAACACCAGCACCTGCTACACTTCGTTTATGCTAAAATTACCACTTCTAATATATTATGCACCTGCTACACTTCGTTTATGCTAAAATTACCACTTCTAATATATTATGCTATGTCTTTCCCTTATTTAGTCAGTTGGTTTGCTGAACTTATTATTAGTCTATCCCATATCACATATATACTTAGTGAATTTACACATAGTGTACATCTCTAATTATAAAATCACGCTATCAATTCTATTGGTTGTGTGTGTATAAATTATAGAAAAAACATCTAACGCATATACAATGCAGTATCTATATTTCATGGTGATTGGTGGCTTGCACCACTTGAATTTCCCCTTGTGGTGTGTAGCTGCGGGAATCATACATTTTATCACAACTCATATTACACAATTAAAACACACGTATAACATAATAATATAAACCTTATAGAAAACATAAAGTATATATTAACAGCAAAAAGTTCATTCCCTTAGAAATGGAGATTAAGTGGAAAATAAAATGCATTGTCCTCTTTTTCTCATCAATCAACATTACTTCAAGTGGCAGCCACTTATAATCTTTGTGAGTAGGCTATGGCTTGCGCCATGTTGGTGTCTTACAGGATGGCATGCGCTACCAGTTCTCGTAGTGGGTGGCCTGCGCCACCCTTCTTCTTGCAATGGGTGGCCTACGCCACCCTATTCGGTACATGATTCGTCCTAAAATTTATTTTTCCAATGACCAATCGACCCACACCAAATTCACCAGAATCGATTACACACTCAGATCACGAAAAACATATTTTTGTCACCACCAAATAAAACAGCACAATCGACACTAAATCAACATAGACAGTACAAAAAATCACATGATCCAAATCCCACATAATAATCATCATAATCTCGATTAGAATTTGAACTTCACCCTTACCTTAAATCAATGGCCGCTCGAATCTCCGATCAGCTTTCCAGAATTGACTTTGGCGACAACGATTTCCGCATTTCCTCTTTCTCCCACTTTTCCACGTTCCTCTTCTTACTGATATTTCCATTGACTAATTCCTTTTTATTTTCTTATTATTAAAATAATAATGATAATCCAATTATAACAACTAATGGGCCTAAGTCTTGCACCCTCTTAATTGCTAATTCCGACGCAATCCAAGTCCATTAACCAACACGCTCCAATAATCAATAATATCACTTATAATATTTTTTTCTCGACTTTCCGACTAATATTCCGACTTAGCTACTTAATTCTTTGCAACACAAAATCAATCGAAATAATAATTACCGACCAACTTCTTACTCTCGACTTAATAAATTAATTTCCGATTATCAACCAATGGTCCAACGGTCCAATCTACATATTCGACAATAAACGGAAAATATTTCATATCGTCTATTACAACTTTTATCGACTTAATTAATTAAATTCAACTTAAACCAACTTATAACCATCAACATAATATCCCGATAAATTCGGCCATCAACACAAGTCGACACAATTCCACACAAAGTAACGCAATTCGACAAAGATACTCAAATCAACACGAATTTCCACAACATACCACAATTATATTTATTTAAATAATTAATTAAATAAACGGGCGTTACAACTACCAATGTGGATTCCAGGACTAACATACTTTTTCACCTCAAGGAGTAATTTGACCTTCACAATACAAGTTTTGTTAGGCATATCAAAGATTCATGCCTCCAAAACTTCACCTATTTACTCCCTAACTTCCTACCCATTGTAGGGTTTTTGACATTAGGAGGTAGCCCCCATAACTGAACCCACACCGAATCCCTCGAAAAATCCAGACTATGCAGCCCAACCTTGCCATTCCACTCCCTAAGTATCAACCAAGAATTTCTAAAGAGCCACAAACTTCCTTTAAGAATTCTTTGATGATATTCAGCCCTTTCCATACTGATTCTATAATAATCTTTTCCAATTTCTTGAATTTACAGGTTATGAGGATTACACCAGATGTTGCTCAGAGCCACCTGCAGAGAATGGCTGTGAATAGGTTTCTCAGTAATGAATTTGCCAACAATACTGATTAACGGAGCCTCATTAGCCAGGACATCATCTTCATCATAGAACAAAAATTCTTGTTCTTGCTGCACCAATTAGGGGGGGTTCTTTCACACCCATGTTGTGAATTCCTGCAGCTCCCTGTTGATTTTGGTTATCGTTTCGTAAGTAACTTTTTCTTCCATAACTGGGTTCAGATTGATATGAAGGGTTATTGATGCACAGTTCTTGATTGTGAACATGCTCATTATGTCGAGCAGCTGGTGTGCTAATATACAGTCCTTTCTGGATATCACATGTACCGTTTCTCCTCTGATCTAAACTTGAACCCACATGTTCCTGAGAAGCCATGGCCGCAGACCACCAAACACACGAAAAACCTAGTGAAAGCCGTGGAAGGAACATAGAGGAGACCGAAGAGGAAAGAAAACCTAAAGAAGAAAACAACCAAGAACCAGAAAACTCTAGAGAAAGAGAGAAACACAACTCCAAGAAGGAAAGAAAGAAAAAATCTAGAAGGAAAGAAAAGGTCGCGTCACAAGGAAGAAGAAAACACAAAAACACCCAATAGAGGGATCACACACTAGGTGGAATTTGATGTATTGATCTAGATTCTCCCCCTAGAAGGCTTGTTACATGTGGATAATGGTTTCTTTTCTTGACCCTATAATTAGTCGTTAAACAGATTGACCTCTAGGTTTGGTTTGGTTTATTGATTTACAATATTTTTTTCTAAACATTATATTCATTTTTGTATCATTTGTTCTAATATTGTTCAATTTATTTTATACTATTATTTTTAAAAATAATACATTTCATATGATATATTTCATTATATACTTTTCAAACAATTTACAAGTTGTTCTTAATCCATACAAAATATTTACATAATTTTCATTGCATTATGAAATAAGTTCACTATCGAATAAAAAAGTTGACACTTGGCATGAGAAGATTGGGAAGGAATTTAAGAGCTTAACAAATAAAACACAACAATAAAGACAAAAAGTTTCAATACACATAAATTAACATGTTTCACACCTCAAATACACATCAAAACTATTTTGTAACAAGACTAGAAGAAATTTCGTTGAAGAAGAAACATAAAAGATAAAAAAAAAAAGTAACGAAGAGAACTTGAAGATGAATAAGAAAATCATAACCTATAAGAATGACAGTGGCGAGAGAAACAATAGCGACAGATAGCCATAGTTACAGTCTGGTGAGAACAAATTTTTATGGCTTATGGTTTCTATTTTTTATGTTTGGAGTTTGGTTTTGATTACATATTTGGTTCAAAGAAACGAAGTATAAACAAAGATGAAGAAATGTTGGATTGATACAATATTTGAGCTTATTAATTGGCTAAATAAAAGATTAAGTATGTATTTAAAGTCATCGGTTCGATTCATCGGTTTGACGGTTTCTAAAAATTAAAATCGAGAACCAAACCAAACCATCTCGATTTTTATTGGTTTGGTTCGGTTTTTGAATCAAACCAAAAACAATTAATTTTTTTCGATTTGATTTGGTTAAAATTATTTATTTAATTGATTTTTTATGATCCATTTACACCCCTAGAAATACCTTCTTATAGATTTACCGAGTTGTTTTTATGACAACGTTTTGAGAGGGTGGTATTGATCTAGTCTCTTTTTATTTCTTTTATCACCTTTTCTTTTTTTAATATGACCTTCATATAAAAATTAATAAATCTCAAAATAAAAAATTTATTAATAAAAGAATGTGAGAATATTATTATTTTTATTATAAAAATTTATAGTTGTCCCTTCTTGGTCGGCGTGACATTTTATTTTATCTCCTATTGGACATGTTTATATTTATTCTTTTAATATTAAATTTAGATTTCTTATATTTACATTTCCAGGTAAATCAAAGTGTAAATTCCTAATTTTCTCCGTACAAAAATAAACAAAAGCGAAGCAAAAAAAATCACGAAATCCAGGTAACGAAACAGCGAGAACTGATCTTTGATAGAGAAACAAAGAAATAGGGATTTGGGAATTACGAACAGACTCTTCACGTTCAACATTCCGATCCCGATTTCTTCGCACATGGTAACGAATTACGTTTATTCTTTGTTATTGATTCGATGATCTTATTCTTTCCATTTTCAATTTGATTTTCGCAATTTTGTTTTTTTCATTGATTTTACCAATTCTTGCTAGGGTTTTTGGTTTCTTTGTTAAAGTCTGCATTCTTTTTACGTTGAAATTTCTGATCGTAGGGTTTATGTTGACATCGTGAAGTGAAAATTCGTTGCTGGGAAGAGTGAAGTGTTTCTGTTTTTGATTGGAGTTGCTTTGAGTGATTTCTACCCGCGGTACCCTCTCGCCTCAATCACATTTTACATCCTCGTTTACTTTGTATCAATGGCAATTGGGAAACAACTATAAAAATAATAAGAAAGAATTATGTTATCAACTTTTAGCTGAAGACTTTATTATTGTTATTGTTATGGTTGCTTTACATTTATCTGTTGATTGGAAAAGTCTAATTAATTATTGTTATTGTTATGGTTTTCAAGTTAAGTGATATGTTTAGCTAGGGTTTCATGTTATGCAGGAACCGATGCATGGGAACAGAAAACTTGTTGAATATTAGAAGTTGTAACTGTAGGCTATAGAAATTCATGGGAGATATGAATAATGATCTTACGATGAGTTTAACTGTGCTGCACTAAACATTTGATTGTGGTATAGAGGAAGCAGGCTGTTTTTTACTATATACAGAAAGAGTACAAAATGGGCATACAGCCCGTTTCATTTGATTTACTATTTTTTGCTTAATTGAAGAAATTGTGTTGAGGCCTGTGAATAGGTTTAGCTTTTAGGAAAAGCTCAGATTTTTTTGGACATATCTGATCCATGTTATCTAGATTGGACAAAGTTTTATGTTGTCGAAATAAATATATGTTGAAATACATAAATATCTGCATTTTGTCACTTCCAGATTCTTGAATAACATACTCTCTTTCCAAACTTCTGAAATTTGAATTCCTAAACAATTTTTGGTGGACTACACTTCTTGCTTAATCCACTTTCTCTTATTTGAGTTAGTAATAAGACACTTTCATTAATAGTGCCTGACAAAACAACAGTTCCCTCCCGCCACTTTCATTCTGCGGGTTGCAACTTGAAACCATGAGTCTGATTATTAATTTGTTTTTAAGTAATATCAGAATTTTTTTTGTTTGGTACTAAACAAATCACCTTGTGACACTTCACTGTTATCGAGTGCAGAAAATGATGGCAGATACCCCTTCCTCTCCTATGAATACGCCTTGCGAACACCCCAATAGTAGGGCCTCCCCTTCTCTTTCATGGCCCGATGCAGACATCCACGACAGTGATGAATCTAATTTGTTCTCAATTTCATGGAATCAGGACTACGGTTGCTTTGCTGCTGGAACAAGTCATGGTTTTCGCATTTATAACTGTGAACCTTTCAAAGAAACTTTCCGACGTGATTTAAGAACTGGTGGATTCAAAATTGTAGAAATGCTGTTCCGTAGCAACATCCTAGCGCTTGTTGGTGCTGTAGCTAATTCCCATTACCCACCCAATAAAGTTTTGATTTGGGATGATCATCAGAGCAGGTGCATTGGTGAATTCACATTTAGATCTGATGTTCGTGGAGTGAAATTAAGACGTGATCGAATTGTAGTTGTTCTCGAGCACAAAATATATGTTTATCACTTGATGGATTTGAAGCTTCTTCACCAAATCGAGACAGTGGCAAATCCTAGAGGGTTGTGCTGTCTTTCATACCATTCGAATACATTTGTTTTGGCTTGTCCTGGTCGTTGCAAAGGACAGGTTCGGGTTGAACACTTTGGACTGAATGTGACAAAATCAATCAATGCTCATGATTCCCAAATTGCATGCTTGACTCTGACAATGGACGGGCTCCTTCTTGCGACTGCTAGTGTGAAGGGAACTTTGATTAGAATCTTCAATACAATGGATGGGTCTCTTTTACAAGAAGTAGGTTACTGCACCACGTATTTAATTTTCATGATAAACAAGTGCTATACCTAACTTGCTGTTTTAATCATCATGTATTTTATTTTCAAATCTGTTTAGTATGAGATAGATTGACTGGAAAATGATTTTTTTTGTAATGCTTTATTTTGTTGAAAAGTTTTCCGTTTTCTTATAATTGATTGAAAGTGAGAAAATAGAGTAAACTTTAGTTAGACACTTTCATTGTCAAGATTTCTTTTGTGTTGCACAGCCCTACTTCTGGTCATTCTTGCTTACATATTGAATATAATAACTTTCTTTGCAACCTTTGGAAGTCTCCTTACAAGAACAATTTTCTAGAATATCTTGTAGTTTTTATTCTTGTGCTCAATATTCTTGGGCTCTCCACAAAACTTTGGAGGTGGAACTTCTTTTCAATAGTAATTAGTTTGATCTTTTTTATCTGTTTTCCTTTTGTGTTTAATAACCCATTTTCTCTCTCATGTAAGGTAAGAAGAGGAGTGGATAGGGCTGAAATCAACAGTATATCTCTGTCTCCAAATGTCCAATGGTTGGCAGCATCAAGTGACAAAGGCACTGTTCATATATTCAACTTGAGAGTTAGAGTGTTTGGGATGGATAGTGCAATACACCCAAATTATGTCCAAGGGCCTGCACTGCTTCATCAGAATTCTTCAACTGCTTTAGATCCCTTGATTTCTCCAAATACCGGTGCCAACCCCAATTCATCATTATCTTTCATGAGAGGTATAATTGTATTTCTTTTGTGTGTGCAATTTTTAGATATTTTGTGCCTTTATTGGTTTAGGCTGGGTGATGAAGATCTAGATGAAGAAGTTACTAAAAAATGATTTAAAATGATTAATAGACTTAATTAGGTGATTAGTAAAGTAGTTTATGCCCACTTTAGTAATAAAAAATAGACCAGGGATCAATTTATAAATGTTTAATATTGCAAGATCATATTGAAATAATTTTTTTTAGGGATTAAAATCAAAGTGTCGCCTTATTGCGGGGGACCTTTTCCATATTTAAACATTTATGTAGAAAAATTGATGCAATTGCTTGATTCATATTTAATCAGCTATATAAAGTCTCCTGTTTTTATGTACAGTGTTAGGTATAAAATGAGGTAATACCCTAATACATGAAAAACATGACGTGGTACCCTATGTCACTAGATTTATGACACAAACACTTTTTCCACTGCATAAATCTATATGAAATCAATGCACATTTGGTTTGTTATTTATTTATTTAATTATTCTTTTGGTTTATGAGTTATCTACATACCATTGTTCCTCTGAGAATCAACTCCTTGCAAGCATGTTTTTAACATCTTCTCTAATATAACCCTTATATTTAAGGGTGTTTTCTAAATCAACTCATGATTTTTTAGTTTACTTTCATGGGAAATTGCATAAATATTTATGGTACATTAGTGTTTTGTTCTTACCTTTTTTTTTCTGTGGAACCATTGTAGGGGTCTTACCAAAATATTTTAGCTCAGAGTGGTCGTTTGCGCAGTTCCATTTACCTGAAAACACTAAATTCATTGTGGCATTTGGATCTCAGAACACTGTCCTAATTGCTGGCATGGATGGAAGGTATGTCTGTTTGCCATCATCTTACTGTTATTCTGGACTTGCTAAATAAGCCACTTGGGACATTTTAATGATAGAAAGTATATTGTTGGATGAAACACATTAATATTAATCATGAAATTTAATTATTATTAAAAAAATTATGATGTTTTATACTAAGTTATTTCAATGAAGTTAGTTCTTGTCTCACAAGCCAGCACATGTAATGTATTATCAAAGAAAGTGTTAGCAGCTTCTGCACTCATTGTTTCTGCATAATTTGTTTTTGTTTGCTTCCTTCTCCCTTTCCTTGATGTTTGCATGTTTCAATTTCAATAACTTCGAAGAATGGTTTAGATGAATAACACATTAGTGCATGTCTTTTTTCTACTTCTTCCTTTTTAGCCTCTTTAAGACTAATAAATGAACCTGTTTCCCTTCATTCTCCTCATCCTTACATACAACTTCCCACTGTTTTTATATCAGTTTTTACAGATGCAGCTTTGATCAAGTAAATGGGGGAGAGATGTTGCAGAAGGAATATATTCGTTTCCTAAAATGTTAAATCAGACCCAGTTGAAGTATTTCAGGCATTAAACTCCTGTCTTTGTATGTGTAAATATGATACATGGCTCAATATATGCCCCTATCTCAATTGGAAGATCTTGAGATACATGGTTGTACATTTCGGTTGTAAATATCTTGTAAAAATACACGAAATTGGAAAGGAGATACATTGACATGGAATAGCAATAGCTGACCTAATAATTGTCTGAGATATATTGATAGCAATTGCTAAGCAAATAATGTTCTTGCTGAATGTGGTACCTTACTTACAACCCCCTTGAAATTTTGTTAAGTACAATTATTAGGATTACTAGTTAAAAACTATGCGTATAAATAACCAGCTATCTACCCGGGCGTTGTTCGGTAAATTTATTAAATTATTATTAAGAAATATTTAGTTAAAAAATGATTTAATTATTTTATATTAATTTTATTGTTATAAAATATCAACAATGTAATAATTTGAATTTAATAAAAAAATAAACACTTTAATACATTTAAAAAAAAATGCAAAGTGTTTATAAACAAAAGTTCACATAGTAATCTATTTTTATAAATCAAATTATTAGATTTAAGTAAATAATAGAATTCAAAATTAAATATAAATAATTAGATAAATCATAATAAACAAAAAAGTGAGTGATAAATTAGTAAAAAGAAAACATAAGTAAGAAAAAAGTTTGAACATATAATAATATAAAATTAATAAAAAACAATATAATTAAAAAAAATTCGAAATCAAGACATATAAAAAATGATTAATAGCCATTTACCTGCAATATAGGCGTGTTTTGATTTATCGTGTAGAATATATATTTTTGATTTATCCCCTTAGTTTTTACACTTTTAGAGGGAGTATCAAAAAAATTCAAGAAGTAATCCAAATTATTTTTTTAAAGGGGATAAATTAAAACTCGCCTATATTATAAAAGAATAAATGACTATTAACCCTATATAAAAAATAATCAAGAACTAACAAAATCAATAAAAATAGAAATTCAAAATTTAGAAAACACTAATAAAATTAAAAGAAATTCAAAATATATACATACAAAACATAACATACAATTTCAAAGACTTTTAGGATCTTAGAGGATAAACAAATTTATCATTCTAAGCTTCAAGGAATATGACGTTAGTGAATAACTTCTTCTGACAATCAAAACAAATTAGATGACATTTTATCAAAGAGTACATCATAAGTAGTAAGCTCCTTACATGAAAAAATTCTCTCAACTCTGAAGTGTTTAGGTTATCTGTTTACACTCAAAACACATCATTAAAGTTAACACTACCATAAGTTTATAATGAATCTAACATCCACATTTAAAATATATGCACACACAAAATGGACTTTATTTGGGTTGTAATATGGTAAGGAATAGATAAATCTTAAAGGGTATTAAGTTAAAATTGAAAGGAGCATAAGAGAATAAAATGAAATCGTGGGAGTTGAACTAAAAAAATATTTCATTCACTTTCAAAGAACTTCTTAGCAGCTATTTTCTCTTCTCTTTTGTCTTTTTCTTTGCTTTTTAATTTTGTAGAAAGAATATGATAGTAACATGAATTGACTTTCTTATTTTCTTTTCTGTTTTTTCTATTTTTTTCTGTCAACTTTGAAATATCACAACTATTAATTCAATTTCATACAACTCCAAACAAGACTTATTCATCCTTTTAAATAGGATCATAATATTGTTTTCACTTTTAGTCTTGTAATGAGTTATAAACAAAATAAAATAAGATAAATAGTTTAATAGGGGTTTCAAACAAAAGCTGATAATTTTAGGGTTGAATTTTTGGCTAAGTAGATAAAAATAAAATAAAAATGTAAATGTATTTATCATATCAGTGTGCATAAATAAACAAAAAGTTTCAACAAGAGTCAAGTCAGGTTTTAGAATAACTAACAAACATAAGTGAAATCACACCAGAAAAAATAAATGGATTTTTATATGTTATCCATTATAAGACTCAAAATCTCACAAAGGACATTGATCAACCACAAATGATGCACAATTTAGAATTTAATCCTACTTATCATATTGAGAATGCAAAGAAAATCACTCACTTCACACCAGAGTCTTTAGCCAAGAGAATAAAGAAATTACCCACACTTGCAACCCCAAAATCCAACAAAAAGTATGCATTTTATAATATAAAATTTGTATAAAAACAAATCAATAAAAGTAAATGAAAAAACAAAACAACAAAAGTAAATGACACCCTTCCCCCACACTTAAATACACACATTATCCTCAATGAGAAGAAATAAATATAAAATAAGAGAGAGAGAGAGAGAGAGAGAGAGAGAGAGAGAGAGAGAGAGAGGAATAACACACCCCAGGGGAATAATACACCCCATGAGTCAATGCATATAGATAGTTGCATCCGTAACCTTTCTCAACGAGAGCTCTTATACAAATTCTTCCTCTAATGTGGAGCACTCATGAACTAGGTTAAGATGGTGTCTATGGACTTTGCAATTTTTATCAGTGCATTCACTTTTTATTTCAAGATGAAAGAACAATCTTTATAAGTAAATGTGTCGAATGGGCACGAGAAAATGATCACATTTTTCACAACATCAATGATCAAAGGGTTAAGGGGTTGGCTAACTGCTTTTGCTTCATATTTAAGTAAGATTGTATGCTTACACATGAATATGTTAATACTATGAATGTCATTAAAGGTCCATCAAATTGCCTTCTTATATTTATTTAATACTTGTAACAACTTTTCTTCCTGTTCAGATAGATCAATTTATTACAGAATATTTTTCATTAAATTCTAAAAATGCAAGGAGTAGCTTTAGCTCTAAAATAGGAGGTTGCTCAATGGATGACAAAATTTTGACAATAAAAGCTACATTTACATCTGCAACATCAACTTTATCAATAGAAATCACATAAGAAATATCACCTTATAAAGCAGCTTCAATTTCAATACAAATTGAACATAAGTGAGTATCAGTACAAACATCACAAGTATATGTGTCATCAAAATTATACAAAGGAGAGAAATAAGCAAAAAGTGAATCATGTGCAGCAAGTTCTCTTTAGGTTTTATTTTGGTCAAGCATGATATGATTATCAAATTCAAAATCATAATCAAATCAATACATAATCAAATAAAATTACTATCAAATATAACTAATAAAACCATTAATCAAATAAAAATCAGAATCAAATTAACACAGAAGCAAATAAAACTATCAAATATGACTAATAAATTTTAATTAAAATAATTAAAATAAAATCTAAAAAATTATGAAAATATGGATAAAAATAAAATAAAATAACGAATTATAATTTTTTGGATTTAAAAAATATGAAAATAGAAATAAATTCAATTAAAATGAAAAAAACAAGGAGGATACTTCAAATTGAGTACTATTTGTTGTCTTTTTTCTTCCTAATTTTCTAAAAAAAAATTCAGTGCAATTCAAAATAGTAGCTTACAGAGTCACCTGATGGGTTAGTATATTTACGATTATACTGTATAACACCCAATTTTTAATATTTATTCGTCGGGTATTTTTGGTGCATTGTTGGCCTTGTTAAGGCGTGTGTCTTGTTTTTTTGGTGTAGTGTCCTAGTGGACGGGTAGAATTGTGGTGTGTTTAGTAATAGGGGGTGTGAGAATAATAATAAGACCCATTAATAACTATTATTATTATTATTATGAAAATAATATTAGTAAATATTAGAATTATTATTATTCAGTTTTAATTAAAATAAGGAAGAATTAGTAAACTCATATTATGAGATTAATTAGAGATTAATGGGGAACTAGTAATAATTTTGTGAAAGAACCAAGGAGAGCTATGAAGAGGAAAAATAGTTAGGGCATCTCCATAATCAGAAATTCGTAGGAAAATTCATCCAAATTCGAGGTAAAGGGGAGAAAGGGATTCTCATTATGTGATATAGCATGATGGGATAGTGATGGGTCCATTCCCTCGTAGGATTTTCGTTGTTTATGATGTTCTGTGATGAATATGTAATTGTATGATTGTTGTTGTGAATCTGTGATTGTGATTGTCTGATCTTGTTGGTTCTTGATGGAATATTGTTGTTGTGGTTTTGTTGGATGCATAAGTTGTACAGATTTTTGTTGTTGCAGAAGGACAGTTACAAATCTAGATCTAGAACATTGATAAAACTGGATTTAGTAACTTAGATGAAATAATGATGTGATTAAGAGTGTAAAATTGTTATAGAAACATTCCTAAGTCTGGTATGAAGTGTTAAATCGAGAACTGGGATGAATAGATTCAGAAAATAGGAGAAAACCTGGAAAATTATGGGTTTCTGCCAATACGCGTATTGGGCATGTCAATACGTGTATGGTGTGCGTGGATTTGAGGCAATACGCGTAATAGGGGGTATACGTGTATGGAAGTTGAATTTTTAGGGCCCTCTGCCCATTCTAGTAGCATACACGTGAGGAAATTAAGGTAATACGCACGTATGGAGGGTCAATATGCGTAATGGGCGACATAAAAGGGTTAATACGCGTAATGAAGGCGTGTGGTGGGTGTATGGGCTGCGTAGAGGCTACGTGTATGGCCTGGTCCAATACGTGTATGACCAAGCCTGTAGGGAAAATTTTACAGTTTCATGATTTCTTTCTCGATTTTGCATCTGTTGTCAATTCTCTTGATCTGAGGCATTCAGGTAGACCTTAGGACTTATTTAATCGAGTATTGGCGTGGGGATTTTAACTAATGATGAAATTTAGGCGGATTAAACTAGACGATTAATCGGACAAGTCGCGTGAGGATAATATTGGTGATTGTGTGGAATTATTGTGGCTTATGTGATCGGATGGATCATGTAGATGTATAATATGGTGGTTATACATGATGTCTGCATATTCATGGTCATGCATACATTGAAATATTATTGTTGGGATAAATCCTTATCGGATGGGCGTATGCGATTCATTCGTACTCCTTGTGGAGAATGGTGGGATAATCATTGTCGGATGGGCGTATGTGATTTATCTGTGTTCGATTGAATGGACAAAACTCGTACCACATGCATTATGTCATTGTTGAGTCACATTGCATAATTATTGTTGTTTCGTTGTTGCATACTTATTGGTGTTATGTTGTTGTATATGTTGAATGATGTGAGGAATTACCCTTAATATGTTTTATGCACCGTTAATATTTGAATTTGTTTCTCACCCCTTTGTTGTTGTTGTCGTTGTTGTTGTGTCTATTCTTCTTTGGAAGTACAGATAATCCAGGTACCTGAGTGTGCGTGGAAGTCGTGTTGCTTGATCGAGTCATAGGACTGCTCTGATACATAACATGGGACGGGGACTTTTTTTATGTTTTGTTTATTTTTGTTACGTATCTTATCATGTTGTTGGAAATTTTACAAACCAAAATTATTGAGGCTTGTTGTTGATATTGACATGTTGCCTTCAGTTGAACAAATTATATTTTCTACTATTTTAATCAATAAGTTTGTTGACTATTATGTTGATGTGGTATTCCACTTATTTTAAACTCTGATTTTTCGTATTAAACTGTTATTTTCTAAATTGGGAAAAGTGGGGTGTTACATACTGCAACCTTGAAAACTAACAAAAAAGAAATTCTAAAAAAACTCTAAACTATAATTCTAAAATCAACTAAAATAAATATAGAGTCCCCGACAACAACGCCAATTTGATTCAATGTCGTGCACAAGTCAAAAACGAGTTAATAAAATGTAGTATACATAAGCGACACCCGAGTCGTACCATAGGGGCTCTCTATTAATTTAGCCGATAGAAACGATAGGGGGTTCAAGGTCTTAGAACTGAGCAAAAATAGATAAACTAAATATGAATATGATGAATGAGTTAATCTACCAGTTTGTTTTCCGACTTAAATAATTATAATTCCAATTCCGTAAGAGAATTTAATTCCTATTCGATTACAGTATCGATCAAACAAGCATCATCGATACTATAAGAATTACGTTCCTATTTTCCAAATCAAGCATACAGTTAAAAATTACGCAAATTAACAAATAAGTTAAGTTAAACGCTATTAAAATCAGAAACATGCATCAATCAAATTTAATCCAATCTATTCTACAAAGAATCAAATTAAGTAAACAAAATTCATAAAAGGAAATGCAAAGGAAAGAAATTGAATTGGAAATTACATTAACATCAAATTTTCGATGGAAATACGAATAAATAGACCAACCTTATGATTTAACTCTCAATGGAATTCGTAGTCGTCTATTCTAATTTTGTGTAAAACTGAATACCTAGCACTAGCACTGTGTTTTAGGTTAAATAGTACAAGATATTGGGCTCAAAGAATACCCGACCCGAAAAATAAGTATATGGTCCATGTATATATCGATGCGAAGTACATGTGGTTACTTAACAGCCTTGAGCATTGCAATTGGGCATGTGGGTGTGCAACATTAGTTGTTCTATTATGTTATTTCTATTTATGACATTATTTATGGTAATCTGAGTCTTTGTTATTGTGTAGTGCTAGATATATGAGCATTTCCCATCCATTTGTGAGAGGTGGGCTATTGCTACCTCTACTGGGTCTCCACAGGACAATAGATGGAGGGGAAGGCATTCACACCCATGAGGTGTTATAGAGTACAAGAGGAGGATTGAAATGCTAGTTGTAGACGATTTCATCTAGACACCTTAGACATGACATATAGATGGAGGGGAAGGCATGCACACCTATTAGTGGCTAGACACATAACTGAGAAGTGTTTGCGCCAGTTTGGATATTTCCAGAACATCCACGACCACTCTCTGTTATTCCATCTGAGGGCATTAATATTTTGGTCAGTGGTCACATTTTGGGTTCTACACATGCCATTAGTGATCGTACAGTGGTTGTTCGATTCCCTGTGGAGTGTTTGGATGGCTACTTGGAATGGTACCTTATTGTATCACACATTCGCATCACCAAACCCAGACAACATGGAGATGATGCTGGACCTTCTCATGTTAGATATTTACATGTTAGATCTTCTCATACTAATGTTGGGGGTACCGTTTGATGATGTTCTGCCACCTCTACCACCTCCACATGGTGCAGATGATGCTTAACGCATGTAGATGATAGTAGTGATCATGGATAACCTCATGGGGTTGGTAAATCCAAATGGCGATGTTTATAATTTGACATCACATGAAGCACACATAGCTCGTGGGGACTTAGACATTACTATTATTTTTATGTATTATTTGTATATTATGTGTATTATTATTTCTGACATTTGCAACCACTATTTATTAGATAAAATTTTGGCACTTCTATTGATGCATGATGAACATAACTTAACATTTGACAAACGATGCATAACATTGACATCATTACATAATATAAGAAAACTTTAATAAATACGAAAAACTAAACACTACCAGATGATTTTGAATATTTCAACATCTTGATTATGTCGTCGATAGATCTATAAATTATCCCATCAAACTCGATCGGCCCCTTAGTTAGCCTACAATGATATGATCTCCACATAATTTCAAATCTTCATCGGTCTTCAACTCAATAAGGTCGTATTTTACTCTTCCATCAATAACAATCCAGTTTTCACGAAATTCGATCTAAGTCACCTTTCTGTTATTGTTGTCGGGCAACAAACATTCAACTTGGATCTCAAGACGGTGAGACATGTGGTGCCCTTTAGAAACTGAAACTCTACAGAAGGTTTCACCCTGTTGAAGTACACTTCTGCCTTAAACAAAACTGAGGAAGAGACATTGTAAGATATTATTCTTAACAACACATTACCCTTATTTATACAACTTTGGATTCATTATGAAGCACATAAAATGGTCGGTACAATCACAGTTGTACAAAAGTGTTTGCAAAATCTCAATATTTCAATTTTTACACTTTTATAACTACCAGATTTTTCACTCATGGATGAAACATCTAGTAACTTCTGGATGTTTTCAAAAATCTGGTACTAAGCAGACATTTCGAATATTTTGAAAAATCTGATGCGCGAGATATTTCATTTATACAACCGAATTTTATGCTAGGTACCACAATTTTTAGATTTTTCAAACGAATATTTTGTTTGAAATTTTGACTTAAATTTTCACAAAGACAACATGGATATTATGCAGTCATGTTTGTACTAGTCATAAGCCATCATATCGACTTGATCTATATTGATAGATGATTATAAGCTAAATGAAGACAAACAAATCTCAAATAGAGAACTATTTCCGTTATTTTAAAATGATTGTCGTTTAAAGATTTTGCACAGGAATTAAGGAATGCAATGATGTTGTCATAAACATTACATTTTTACTAAATTAATCTTATTAATGTGTTCGAAGAAGTATAAAAAGTAATAATTAAAGAACATAATTGAAAAAATAGTAATAATTTCTATATTAAAAAGTGAGAATGATAGATATTTTAAATATATTTTATTTATTAATGTGACTAATATTTTAAAATGGAAGGAATATTTGATAGACTTGATAGTGCTTGGAGGCTTAGAAGAACTAGGCTTGATAGTGATAGTAGGCCGAGAAGAACTAGATTAATGGAAGAATCTACTTGCCACCCCACAATCATACCAGACATTTCCATATTTATAGCGAAATATCATTTTTATCCCTTTCAAAAAAATTCGAAAATTATGAAATTTGGGGATATACCGGAGATTTCAAAATTACTGGTAAAAAAATAACGGGAATTTAAAATTACCGGTAAAAAATACTGAGGATTTCGAAATTACCGATAAAAAATACCAGGGATTTCAAAATTACTGATAAAAAATATCGAGGATTTCGAAATTACTGTTAAAAAATATCGGGGATTTCGAAATTACTGGTAAAAAATGACAATTTAAATTTGAAATTTTTTTCATTATCGGGGATTTCAAATTCCCAGAATTTTTCACACGATACCGTGAATTTGAAATCCCTGATAATGTAAAACTTTTCATTTTTTTATTTGAAATTTTATCACTACCGAAAATTTCAAATACCCCGAAATTTACAGAAAATTTCCAAAAATATAAAATCTCCGGTAGTATAAAAATTCACTTCTTTTTTTTTGAAATTTTTTCACTATCAGAGATTTCAAATTCCCGGTAAATATCACTCAATACCGAATTTTTGAAATTCCTGATAGTGAAATTTTTTTCACTTTCTTCAAAATATTTCAAGGGCAGTGGTAGAATTATAGAAATTTGGGAGGGTGTCAGGTATAAGTGTGTGAGTGACAAGGAGATATATCAAAAAAAAAAAAAAATGTCAAGCCTACATGCTTAAACAAACATATTACCATGCACAAATCAACGTGAGATGATTGTGTACTGCATAGGGGAATACATGTCACAGTTCTCAATGTAATATGACAATTTATTTTCTAGTATAAAACAACCTTAAAACGCACTCTTCCAATATAAAACAATGTTATTTTCACAGTTCTCAATGTTATCATCGTTTTGAATTGTAATATAAAACATGTTAAACTTAGAGTTTTTGAGATTCCTCTCAGTAACTAACTAGAGGCAACAAGGGAGCTGTTTGTAGGTAACATGTCGCTTTATCTATAATCTGATTCTTGATTGAGAATATCATTCATAAGTAAACTATTCATGGTAATGCTCATCTTTAGGAAAGCCAAATGCTTAAAAGACACTTTAACTTCTAACAAATATAAAAGGATAGATGGAACATGTGTTGACCACATTGCAAATGGTACTAATGGTCATTTTGTAACCGTCTCCATGAAAGTTTAAACTCAATACCTTAAGTTACAATACTAAACTCTTCCTAAGCTAGCACTTCAACTGTATTTTATTAAATAGCATTGCTGTTATACAGCATTTTGGCAGTTATTGCTCCTTCCTTATTTGGTTTCTATTTATTCTAGCATCTCCTTGGTCTCCAATATGAACCTCTGATGCTTGAGTACCCAGGAGTATTTCATCAACTAAATAGCATAATTTTAGCAAGATCATAGCTTAGATCTTGTAGTTTTCTCATCAAATACAAGCATCACTTTCCCAATAACTTTCCTTTCTTTGATGGCTGAGAAGGCAAGGTTGGCCTGCAACCACAAAAACAAATTACACCATCATATACTTTTAGCTCTCAGTTAAACATCAACGAAATACAGAAATGTACAGTCAATTAGGCAAATGGTACAACCCTTGAACACGCTGATTTAGATGTTGTAAATAGTGAAATGCCTAGAGCAATAATTTCCTTCAAAGAGTTATAGCAGTAGTGACAGCTCTTTCAACAAATAGGTCAAATCTTGAATGTACATTGAATTAGAGAAAAGAGAAAATAGACAAATTTTTAGAACAGCAGACAGGGGAAATTCTGACCTCTGACAAGCTGTAAGAATGAGAAATGTGAATGGAAATCAAGCCTTTTGCCAACCATGATAGTAGCTCCTTGACAGAATCTTCAAGGACAGCTGGACGATGTATTTTATAACTACCCCAATAAAGCCCATGTATTGTCCAATTCTGCCAGTGATTGTAATCCAAAAAGAAAAAATAACAATTACCAACAATTAATACCAGCTATAGCAGAATTAATGTAAATACGCAATGAGGGCAATGGAAACAAAAGGACTCAACACACGTTTACAGATCCAAAGATCTCGCTAGTTTAGTTCTGCTATTTGTAATATTTTTAGCCATAGGAGCGTTGCAGCAATTTAATCACAATGGTGTTTATGTATTTTACAACCTAGTCTCTAAATAACAATTACCAACAATTAATACCAGCTATAGCAGAATTAATGTAAATACGCAATGAGGGCAATGGAAACAAAAGGACTCAACAGACGTTTACAGATCCAAAGATCTCGCTAGTTTAGTTCTGCTATTTGTAATATTTTTAGCCATAGGAGCGTTGCAGCAATTTAATCACAATGGTGTTTATGTATTTTACAACCTAGTCTCTAATCCTAATGTTTCATTTAGCAGGTAAATGTCACAACTCACAACCTTGGAAAAAGGCCGTTGGCCAGTTGTTTAGTGATGGCTGATGAGATAAAAATGGACTCTAATCTTAAAGTTTCTTTTAGCAGGTAAATGTCGCACATACCTTGGAATAGGACCATAGGTCAGTTGTTTAGTGATGACCGATGAGATACATTCCAATTGATTCTTATATAATGTAATTTTAAATTCAAAATCTATGTGAATAAAGCATGATAAGATCAAGAAACAAGCAATCAGGCATGAGGTTATTTAGTGATCAAGCAAGACAAGATAATTGCAGAGCTGAAACTCCATTCTTGATGTACCTTAACAAGAGCTATGTTAGCAGGGATGACAGGAACTTCTCCACTTGCAAACCCAATTATTAGAATGTGAGCTCCCCATTTCAGAACCTTCAAAGATTCTTTGGTAAGCTTGCCTCCAACTGGGTCATACAGGACATCAACCCCTTTAAGCTTTCTGACCTTGAGGAACTCTTTGACACTCTCAATGACATTTTCATTACCCAAGTCCACCACATGATCAACACCAAGTGATTTCAAGAGCTGCACCTTTTCAGCTCCCCTGACACCAGATTATGCAAAACAAGAAACACTCAACTCCAACGGATACCAAGTTTAATATTAAAATAGAGGGATCTAGAGCATGTTTGTACAAACATTTAAAAAAACATTCATAAAAAAAAACATTAAAAGAATCATGCAATAAAACTATGTGTTTTTAAATGAAACTCTTAGATTTTTTTTATTGGGCTAGATAACCCTTGTAAAACCAACTTTGAGGAGAGAGATGCCTCCTACTTATAAACACACATATGGAAGTCATATCACATAAAAGGTGAGACTTTTCAACCCCCGGCGCACGCCTAGGACTAGACATATAGAACACGGCCCGATTGGGTTATAGAGGGTGGTTTATTGGATTTTTTTTGGGGGGCTAACTCATTCTAATAAAATTGAGTTGTAAGGTGAAAAATGTCTCGTACTCATAAACACATTCTCATGTCATATCACATTTAATGTGGGACTTCTCAACAAAATACTTCTCATTATATAAGTTGAAATTAACTTAACTTACACATCTCAATATTGTTCAGAAACTCTCTCATGTAACACTATCCATGAAACAAGTATAATTTTGCAATGACTTTTCTATAAATAAAGATCCATAAATTAATTTTACCTAAGAAACTCACGAGAGCAAGAAACCTAGAAAGCGAATCCAAACCAA
This sequence comes from Lathyrus aphaca, assembly GCA_963966055.1. Lineage (NCBI taxonomy): Eukaryota > Viridiplantae > Streptophyta > Magnoliopsida > Fabales > Fabaceae > Lathyrus > Lathyrus aphaca. The sequence goes on along the minus strand of OZ014524.1, from coordinate 114,237,194 downwards.
ACCCTACTCAAAGCATAATGCCATTATGCATACAAAAATACAAAAGCAAAAGAGTACCTAGCAACAGCAATGACAATGGCTCCACATGCTTTCCCAATTTGCACAGCTGCAAGACCCACACCTCCTGCTGCACCCAAAACCAACAATACCTACAAAAACAATTCCACAACTCACTCAACTCCAAGAACAAAAAGAAAACACATACATGACCAAATAACAAGTGAAATAAAACAACATAATATCACACCTGACCAGATTTCAACTGAGCTCTATGAGAAAGAGCAACATGAGAAGTGCCAAATGCCACAGCAAGTGCTCCAGCAGCAACCAAATCACAACCTTCCGGCACGCGAAACCTTCAAAGTAAAAAACTTCACAAACATGACCTTAAGGAAATTAAAAGAGCATGTCTCTAAAAACTTAAAATAGATGTTCCTATGTTTGCTAGTCCTCCATAAGAATTGATTCTAAGTAAAGATCGAAATTTCTAATTTTTAAACTCAATTTTACAGTCAAGTTTATCATTCAACTTATTTTGAGATAGTATGAAGCACAAACACTAGGAACACGGCACCAACACGGACAAGTGAGAGATTAGTAATAATTTGAAAATTAAATCTAATCACAAGTGTGTGAGTCAAAAAAATGCAAAGAGGATGAAAGTAATCTCACAATTCATTCTGATCAACAACTATATACTGAGCATACGATCCAAGAGCAGCGAAGGAACAAACAGGATCTCCAACACGGAAATTGGTAACTTTGGAGCCAACGGAATCAACGATGCCTGAAAAATCGGATCCGGGAATGAACGGCAAAGGTGGTTTCTCCTGATACTTGCCAAGAATCTGCAAATAATTAGCGAAATTCAAGCTTGTGGCTTTGATCCTAACTCTGACGGATGTAGGAGAATTCAACAGAGGGATTGGGTGATTCTTGGATACAAAGATTGAGCTGTTATCGGATTCCACGGTGACCGTTGGGTCGCCCAATTTTCTGCATACAAGCGCTTCCATTTTTAATCTATTCGTTCACTTCCACTCCGATTCTGATAACACTGCAACATAGACACTACGCCAAGAGGAATACGTATATTTTGACGGGTCAACTATTTTTAAAATGTTTATTAAGCTTTTAATATTTTTATGTTCTGTTCTTTCTTCAATTTGACATTTTTATTACTAGCCATTACTATAGATCATGACATTAAGAGAATATAATCGGTGTTTTAAAAATCGGACCGGTCATCAAACCGGTGAGGATATTGGGTCACTGATTTATTAGTTGAATCATTGGATCACTGGTTGAACCGTATGACCAAACCAGATTAAACCGGATAGCTCGGTTAGATAGACTTATCTTTATAAGAAAATTATTTAGGTATAAAACATGTCGAAACAAATGATTAAGTCTCTACAAAATATAAATAACACTTATTTTTTTAAGGCTAAAATACAGTTTTAGTCCCCCAGTTTTACCAAACTCACGAAAATGGTCCCCCTATTTAGTTTTTAAACAGTTTTGGTCCCCTTAACCCACTTACCACCCAAAATACGCTGATGTGGGATTTTTTTTAATATGTGGCATATAATATTATTAAAGTGTGCTTATGTGGCAAATTTCATATAATATTATAATTAATAAATAGTTTTATGAAATTAAACTTTGTTTAATGACTTGCTGAAGGAAAACCAAGCATACGAACCTTTCTTCTCCATCCTCTTTTCCATTGTTGAACGGAAACATACTTGCTGCGAAAACGATAACGATTCTTGCTGCGAATGAAGAAGATAATTTACAAAATCTAACTGCGCGGAAGAAGAATGAGTACGTCTGATTTATTCGTGAACCCTAAATTTAAATCCCAAATCCCTAATTTTGTTAATGTTATCTTTGATTTTTTTCTAAATCAGGTTTGAAATGGCAATTCCTAATTTCAAACCTAAACCCTCAAGTTGGACAAAGGAAGATCCGAAATTTTGTTCAAGGTATATGTTGTCAGTTATACTTGTTATATGTTATTTCTGATTGTTGTCAGTTCTGCTTGTTGTATGCTATTTCTGATTGTTGTCAGTTCTACTTGTTATATGTTATTTCTGATTGTTGTCAGTTCTACTTGTTATGTAATTTGTGTTTTTGTTTGTTGTTTTTGTTTTGGTTTAGGCCAACTAAGATAAACGAACTTAAACTCATAATTTATCATGGAGGGAATCTACTTCATTATCCCTGCAAGTTATATGTTGATGGAAAGGTAGATGAACTGAACTGGAAATGGGATGTCGATTTGATGTCTTATATGGAGATCTTGGAACTAATTAAGTCATTGGGTTATGCAAGTATCAAGAGTATGTGGTACCACAATCCGAAGTTTTCACTTGAGCGTGGATTTAGGCCTATTAACAATGATAAAGATGTTTTAAATTTTGGGGAAGATTTGAATGGTTATGAGTATGCTGACATCTATGTTGAGCATACAGTCGATGAACCTGATATTGTACCAGAAGATGAAGTAAGGAAGTATGTTGAAGCTCAACAAGAAACAATAAATGTTGACTCTGATGATGAAGTCCATCTTGAGGATAAGGACGAAGACAACATTGATGAAATGGATAAAGGTCAAACTGAGCAGAGAGATGAAGTTCAGGATGAGCACAGTGAGGAAGATGAAGATGTTGTCAAGGGTGATAATGATGATTCAGATGATAGTGGATTCAATGAGACATATGAAGATGATTGGGATTGGACACATGAAGTTCCTAACCATACTTTCATGCAAGAAATCGAAGCTAATGATGCAAACAATGTCTCTCAAACACAAGAACCAACGAAAGCGTCTGATTTTGTTGAAGGCACTGAGGTTGACTCGGATGAATTAGAGACTCCACAAGGTAGTGAAGAAGAATATGATGAACTAAAGTTTCCCAAATTTAGAATGTCTGATCGTGGTGAGGTGTTAAGGCTTGAGCTTGGAATGACATTTGTGACAAAACAGTTTGTAAAAGATACTGTCAAGACATATGCAATGGAGAGGAAAAAAACTTGCAATTCAAGACATGTGCAATAGCTGTGGGAATTTCGGGCACAATTCGAGAACTTGCAAAGGAAAAACAGCGGCGGACCGGAAATTGCCCAAAGGAGATAACAATGCAAAGTTGCGAAAGAAAGGCCCGACAAAAGAAACACCAACCGTGTTGACTCAAGGATCACAAGCACCAAATACCCAACTCTAATGTACTTTTTTAGTTAATACTGATATGTAATGCATTACTTTTTGTGTAACCTTTAAGGAATTATGGAATTAAGCCTTTCTGTAAGATGCTATCAGAAGTAAGACTTTTTGTGTAACCTTTATCTCAAACTCAAAGTAATATGCTATCAGAATTAAACCTTTTTGTGTAACCTTTATCTCAAACTCAAAGTAACAAATTGATAACTTATCTCAAAACACGCTGAATGCAAACTCAAAGTAACAAATTGAGACTTTCTGGAACTAAGCCTTTCTGGAATTAATATGCTATCAGAACACGCTGAATGCAAACTCAAAGTATTATCAATGCTTAATCAAAGTAACATATTATGGAATTAAACCAGAACTTACAAAATAACCTTACAACATAAAATTCATTCATTAGTACTTTTGGAATTAAAGCACAACTTACAAAATAAGTTTACAACATCAAATTCATTCATTAACCTCAATCCTACAACACTGACAACTTAACCTAGACATATACTTTTGTGATCAACATGATGATACAAACCCAAGATACAACCAACAAAATCATCAACAACTTGTGCTTCTTTTTCATGTCATCGTCACTCTTCCTTATTAGACTATCTTTCTTCTTCAACTCATTGACCTTCTTTAACAGCGAGTTAATCATTTCCTTTGACCGTTCCAGAATTTTGTCATCATACCAATCGAAAAAAGAACAACCTTTCTTCCCTCTTAACTGAATAAAAGAGAAGAAAATGTGGATTTAAGCAAACAATTAGCAAAAAATGTTGAGAATAAAAGTTAGGGTTTTACACATACCTTGAATAACCCATAACCATAGAACCTTCTTCCTGGATTCTCAGATGTCCACGCAGTAGCAAGTGGTGAATCCAATCCACAATAGCATTGGATCCTTCTCCTCCTTGAATGAGATGAAGAACATGAAATTTCAACAGACTCAAAACCCATTATATCATACGCAAATTAGAGCAACTATGAAAACTATGAGATGGAGAAGAGATGAAAGGAATGAGAACTATGAGATGGAGAATAGATGAAAACTGGTAGACCGTATGTTAAGCGCTTGAAGAAGATGAATGTGTTGAGGTTGAACTGACCTAGATGAGTTCTAATATAAATAACAATTTAATATCATATCATAAATTCACAAATCCATATCATAATTGTATTTTAGCCTCTCTTTTTTTTTTAAATATCATATCATAAATTCACAAATTCATAATCTAAATACAAATTTTAAATAAAAGTATCACACATAACAAAATAGTATAAAATTACAAAGTCCAAACAAAATTTAATTGCAAGATAATTTAATTAAGGGTCTTATTATCTTGTGCCCCAAGGGCACATGTTAAAGTGTAATTAATGAGAGTTGATTTCATCTATTTTATTTTGAAACATGTAATAATTAATTATAGTAATTAAAACATTAAAATCTATGTTTGTTAAGAATTACTAGGACTAAATTACCCTTTGATATATTTTTTGTATTCCAAATTAAATGAGAATGTTAACAATCATCAAAAACACGTTAGATTAACTTCTTCTTTTTTTCATTTTTAAATTAGTTTAAAATTAATTTGCTTTAAATTACAATAATATATTGCTGCAAATGAGAGTTATGCTGAAAAGTTTTTAATACAAAACTAACATACTTTAAAAGTACAATAATGTAGCAAAATAAATTACAGATCCAAATATATCATTCAAATACAATTTTTTTTATAGAAATTATCCAAAATAAAAAGAAAAAGATTAATTGCTGGTCTTCATACATATATCATCAACTTTCTTCCTGTTATAAAAATAGAAACAAACAATCTTGATACATACTTGAGAAGATTTGATTTTCAACAAAATGTTTTTAAGGAAGGTGTGGAATTTTCCGTGAATAGAAAAAAAAAAATAAGAATATGCAAGAAGAAGGTATGTTTACGTGAAAAAAATTTGGAAGATAAAATGTCTAGTAGAGATATTAGATGTGAGGGTACTTTTGTCATATTAATTTTAATAAACATACATTTAATATTTTAGTTAGATGATTTAACTATTACATGTTCTAAAATAAAGCAAGTGGGACCACTAGTCATTTTTTCTTCCTTAACTTGTGCCCAAGATAGCATTGTCATTTAATTAAATAGTTTACAACAAAATAACTCAAATGTGTATCAAATTTAGTTTAAAGGATGAACAATTGTTTCAATGTTGGGATCTCCTTCTTTAATATTAAAATAATTTGCAGTAAAATCAACCGCATCTGCAATAATTTCATCGTCAATGATATCATTACTATGTTTTATTTTTTTATTTTATTTTTATTTTTATTTTTATTTTATTTTAATTTTAATTTTAATTTTATTTTTATTTTTTAATTAAAATAATATAAAAAAATTTTAAAAAAATTACATTTAAACCGCCGGTTTTTCCGATTTACACCGGTTTTTACTGGTTCAATAACATAAGCGATCCAACAATCAAACCAGACCAATTATCTGGTCGGTTCCTAGTTCGACCGGTCCGACCGACCGGTCCGGTCCGGTTTTTAAAACACTGGATATAATGCTACCATCATGAACTGTTTCAATTTGGTTTTTGTTATGTACATTTTAACTATGTGTTATTCTATACAACAAATACACTATTAATATCAACTACTCTGTCCACCCAAGCACATCCACACAATTAAATTGGAGTCCAACTACTAGCTCATCCAATACCTTTTCTAAGAGGATTGTAAATTCAATTGGTCTTGATAACATCTTCGATAATGACTTTTTAACACGAAAAGACTCGGCCACAAAACTGAAGCACCTCAAAAAGGAGTTATCAAACTGCTTGTGACTATTTCTTCGAGGAAGCTTCTAACCTTTAGTTCTTTTGTTAAACTTTATGTTGGAATAATATAAGCAAATGTGAGTAAATGGGAAAATAGTTTCACATTGGATAAGAATGTGGTGACTTGAGTATTTATAAGTGGGAGAACCCATTCATATATCACCTTAAGGTTTTAGGTGAAAAGTGGTGTGTCTCTCACAAAGATGTTTAATCTTACACTATATATCAATCGTTTTGTTGCAAACTATAACTCTTTCTGCTTCAATTTCTTTCTGAACTATAACCCACTAACAGGTTATTAATGTATACATGCATAATATATATACATTGCCATATTCAACAATTATGCCTTCAATATATTCATGTATCATATTCAACATTTATAGGCGCAATACAACATGGTGCACAAAATAAGTTAAAATGTGACGAAATAAGTTAATAAACGTGACTTTAGTAACAATTCATATGTAGCCAGGTAGGGTGTTACAAACTGAGATAGAATGACTTCTTCTACACCATCTTTATGGTGCACATATGTATCAATATATTAAACACGATAGTCACATTTAAGAAACTCCAAATGTTGAATAAAACCAATTTATAGCAATATCATACAGTTGATTGTTCAGTCGACAAGCAACTTATGCAGATACATGTTAGTTAGTATAAATATGACAATGGAGGCAAGACCAAATTCATTAAGAACCACAAATATAATTGTGAGAATATATGTGGAGGTTCTATTCAAGATCAAAGCTTTTAGGTGGGGATTTTTTTGTGAATAGATGATAACGAGAAATCGTATCACTTTATTACTACGTTTTAAGTCCGTTTTATCGCACATTGATCCTATTAACTCCCGATTGTTCGAGTTTTTTATGTCACATTGCAGGTATAACATTTCTAGAGCTAAATCATGAGAAAAAGATCAAATGAACAAAAACAAGCATGAAAAGAAGATGAAGAGAAGAATTCTGCTAAGTCTGCATATTTTGCAACACTCACGGTCGTCACAACATCATCACGACCGTGACTATCTATTTTAAGGTCTCACGACCATTACTCACCTGTCACGACCGTGACACGCTTGAAGTGAAGAATACGACCGTTACACCCTTGTCACGAACGTGACAAGGAAAAGGTGCTTAAATTAATTTGAATTAGTCATGAAGACGTGCAACGCGAGTCAAAGACGACTCCTATTATTTCTCAACAGAAGCAAACCCTGTATGCACTTTCGCTGGATTCTCTCATTTTGGAACGATGCCCACGCTAATCAAATTCAACTGCCCAAGCCCAAAATCTAGTTCTATAAATACCCTAGTTACAAATTGAAAATTACAGAGTATTATTTTAACTTTCACGCGGAAGCTCTGCCGTAATTTTGTTGAACCCTTCCATTTAATTTTTCCAGCATTGTTCTTGTTTATTTTTCCTGTTTCTATATCCAACCCAAATTCAATAACAATTTCCAACATTAGGAAATTGTTATTTAAATCAATTTCTTTTTAGCCTTCAGAATTTGTTTCGTATTTTTGTTTTTGATTCCGGTTCCGAACACTCCGAGCTTGCCAATCTGTGGAAGAAGGAGTTTAAAGAATTTAATTATCCAGGTTTTTATTTTTGCATTTATATTAAGTTTATTTAATTGTTTATGTTAAGATATTATTATTATTTTATAATGTATGTATTAATTAATATTTATTTATTTCTGCATCTGTCTGTTGGTATAAATAAAATGAGTAGCTAAATTAATTAGGCGGTATGTAATAAACTAAACCAAACCGGTTAAATCGGATCTAAGCTAAAATAATTAAGAACTTATATTCTGGCTGTGGCTTTTTATAATTAAAATTAATTTTTTTGTTACGAGAGTAAGAAAAGTGTAATAGGTTAGGTCGAGACCACGAGAGTGTGAGATTTTAACCGGATAGCTAAAGTTAGGCATTTGATTTAAATACAGCGAGAGCGCTTTAAAATGAATTATACTTATTAAGTTTTCAAAAATTATTTTCTAAACACTTATGGGCTAGCGAGAGCAGGCATAGGGCTTTAGGAGTAAGATCTGAGATAAGACCACGAGAGTGTGAGTCGAGGGTATTTAAACTGATAATCTCTACATAACAATTTAAGTGAATCATCTTTATAAGCTTAGGTTAGATTTACCCGCATAGGTTAACATAATTACATACCGACCACCTTCTCATTATTTCCTTAAAACAAATTTTAATTCCCGTTTTTAATCCTTAAAACCAAAATCGTGACAAACATCCACCTTAGCTAAACTAGCAGACCTTCTAGCACTAAGTGATTACAAAGTCACTGTGGGATCGACAATCTTTTATATTACTTCGATAGGCTGTGCGCTTGCAGTTCAAATACCGCTAGACACATATCGCGTCTTCGCGCCCATCAATAGACTTCCGACACAATATCTATTGACATATAGAGATATTAACTTACATATTGATTCCTTGAATTATGTCTTGTGTGGGGTAGTTCCGGAAAATATGAATCATTCCTTTTTTTACTTGTAATATGGTTAAGTCGATATGGAGGGAAATAACCATTTGAATTGGTAAACCGGATGTGTTGGAGGAAAAGTGTCTTCCGAATTTTATGGAATGGTACTCGTTTTGCCGTGTAAAAAAATTAAAGAGGACAAATCGGGTGTTGTTTGGCTAGCAATTGTTTGGAATTTATAGATGTTAAGAAATGAAGTTTGTTTCCTGATGGAGGAGTGAAATTTTAACAATACGTTGTGGGGTATAAAATCTTTAATTTGGAAGTGGTCCTTTTGTGGAGAAATTACACATTCCAATTGTAGTTTTTATGATTTTAGTAAAGATCCTTTACTATTCCTTTCGTAATGCTAAATGGTTTTTAATCTCTCTTTTATCAGATTTCTCCCAATTTTAATTGCAAACAGGTTGGAGAACCCTTAGTTCTCCCTTTATTGAAACTTGCTTAAAAAAACATAGTTTATTATAAACATGATTTTAATAATAATTCATAAATGTTTGATGTGAAAAAAGAGACTCCTTTTTATCAATAAAATGTTGCATCAGGTCTGCTATAATATATTTAAATGACTAAGACTCCTTTTTCTACCAGACCGATAGATTTATGGTGTATATTATTTAAGAGGATTTCTTAATACACCCCTCGCATTACTTAGACACCGCGTGAAATTTCATTTATGTCCCCTGATTCCGGATGTGCAAATTAGGACGCACCGTTGCTTTTTTTAACTTTCTTCCGGATGTGCATATCCGGAAGGTCTCCGTATATGCAGATCTGGAAGAAATGCTGATATATTTCAAACTTCATGATCACTCCCCCATTCTCTCCATTCTCAACCTTTCTTCTTCCACCCTCACCCTCACCAACCTAAAAAAAACCTACTTCATCAATATCATTTCTCACACAAAAATTTCAACTTTTTGGTGCAACAAATCAAATGAAGCAAGAGAAGATTGAATTTCAGGTAAATATTCAACTTCATCCACTACATTCCTCACATTATCAATCAAGTTTGACTGAAAATGAAGCTACGCAACTCCCGGATGTACATATCTAGTAGCTCTTTTTTATGAACATTTCTGGATGTGCACATCCGGAAGAATGTCTGACAGTATTTAATTTCCGGATTGGGAGTAGAGGTTGAGCACAATTCACCGACACCACCCGAAAGGGAGGTTATCATATAAGTTGAGAACGAAGAACCTATTGTAGATCTTCCTCCATATACCCCACCAATTCCTATCCCACATATGTTTACCGACTCCCAATCCAAAACTTATGTGGAGGTATTGAAAAAAATCAACACCGATGCACCCTTGTTCGAACCCCTGCATAAAAAGAGAAAATTTAAGGACCATGAAACGAGGGAAGTCATCAGTGCTAAGAGGATAAGGTTAGACTTTAAGGTGATGAATGAAATAACTAAGCCTAAACTTGAAAAGCTAATACCTAGCATAGATCCAGAACCACCACCACAAGTTCAAACGAATGAACTGCCCTACAAAAGAAAGAAAAGGAAAGGTGAGGGATATGTGAGATGGCTTGATAAGTGGAAATGGAAACCGAAGAGTAACGCTCATAACCGTCAAGCTATCGACGTTAAACAAAACTCCGTGGGGATGGCAACCCACGAGTTTTAATTTAATTTTTTTTCTTTTATTGTTTTTGTTTGCAGAAAATAAAGAAATGTATCGTTTGTCGCGTCTCAGCTACTTTTAGACGAAAGATCTCTAGATGACATTCCCTTTTGATGAGTTGGTGCCCACGCACATTCCTACGAATGTATCTGCTGGTGGTGACACCAATGATGAGTACTTCCTTCGGAAATAGGCAATATGATGAGCGGCTTCAGGAAAGTGAAGTTTCAACAGATTCAGATATCTCGTAGTACAAGACGCCGGAGAAGAAGTGATCAGCAAAGACAGGGACAACAAGGGAAGAATCAGAGCGAATTTGGCCGTTCTAGCAAACAAAGGCATCTATACAGGTTCTATCTTTCCTTTTCCACCTTTTATCAAAACATTGAGGACAATGTTTGGTTTAAGTGTGGGGGAGAAACTTTACCGTTTTCATTTTACTGTCTTCTAGCATATTCACTATTTTTTGTTTATTGCATGATGTTTTTCAGTTGTTATCAAATCTCCCCGAAATTTTAAAATTTTTCCATCAAAATATTTTCTTTTTTCGAGGCATGGCACACACTCTGGAAGTATATAGGTTATCGCTTTAGGCTTGTTAGAGAAACTTGGGGACATTTCAATAACACAAATACTGTTTTGACACCCTAAACCCCCTCGTTATGTAAAATCGATTTGAGTAGACATTATGCTGAAACCTTAGTCTCCAAGCTTTCGAAAGTAGCTTCTAAGTAGTTTTTATTAGCAGTCGGCACCATCCTATGAACAAACTAAGTAAGTAACCAATGCAAATATGTGTATGATCTCTAAACATGAAAAATGATTGAATTAGAAAAACAAATGATAGGATAAGTTCCTTTTAAGTTAGGTGGCCCTTACCCGACCATTTAGCCTAACGGAGCGTACTCTTTAAATTCAATGAATTAAGAAAAAGAAAAGAAATGAAAAAGAATGAAATGACGAGATCATTAGACACTAACAGGTTAACTTACCATGTACGAGCAAGGATAACAGGCTTAATGTGATTGCGCTCGAACGAAAAGGAGTGAAAGAGAGCAAGAGACTTAGGTTGAGTTATAATGACATGATTCAGATTGGTCTGCATAATGATGGAGTTTTTGAAAATTGTGTCATTACGGTATCCTTGGTCTTGATTTGTCCAAATTGATTTGACATAGCCTAGTAGCCGCATTCGATTAGAGTTCAGTGTGTTTGTGTTTCAAATTGCGCTTACCTTGATTTTTGTTAAGTTGGTTTATTGCTTGAGGACAAGCAAAGGTTTAAGTGTGGGAGAGTTTGATGACGTGAAAATACATCGTTTATTTGACTTTATTAATGCATATTTTGTACTCGTTTTGATTTTCATTTGCACCATATTATGTTGGTATTCTGTTTATTTTGTTTATTTCAGGTATTCAACCATTTAAGAGTCGTATGCGAAGAAAGGAAGCAAATCAGGCGAGAAATGGAATAATTCGCATACAAGGAGTAGTCTGACGAAAATGGCCATAACTTTTGAACCGTAAATCGAAACGACGCCCCGTTCGAAGCGCTGGAAAGCTAACGGAAAGATCTATATTTTTTAAAAAGTTAAGAAGGCTGTCACGGTCGTGATGGACCTGTTACGACCCTGACAAAACAAAAGTGCAGAAAAAAATAATAATAGACGTAAAGTGGAAATCCATGCACATCACGACCGTCATGGGATGGCCACGACCGTAACACGCCTTTTTCAAGTATGACGACCGTAACACATGGTCACGACCGTAACACGCTCAAAATTCATCATCACGAGCGTGATGGCTCCTTTACGGTTGTCGCAAATCCAATTTCATTAAACCCAGAATGTGGATAACAGAAGCTTACGAAGTCCTCCACTTTTCCTATTTTTCCTCACACGTTCAACACTTCCGGCAGTTTCTCACATGACCAAGCATTACGTAAACTTCTCAACAAAGTGGAGAAAGTGCTCCTAAAAATTCTGCAACTTCCGAAGGGTCCCTGCAATATAAATAGAGCTTATTAGAACTTGGAAAAAGGGGGGTTCTTTGAGCCGGTTATTGCCGTGCGAAAGCTCTGCCCATTTTACAAACCATTTCCCAGCTTTTGTTTTCCTGCTGTTTCTGTTTAATTCCCAATTACCCTTTAATAACAATTTCCAACATTAGGAAATTGTTATGTTAATTAGATTTATTTTTAGCCTCAGACTTTGCCGGCTTGTGGAAGAGGGAGCTCGAGGAATTAATTGTTATTCAGGTTTTAATTACATTTAATTTAAGTAATATTTTGTTTATGTTAAATTCTCGTTATTTAATTATTGTGAATGTCATAATGTTTTTAAATCATAATTTCTGCTTGTCTGATTCAATAGATATGTCTAGCTAATTATTTAGTGTCCGGCGTATGAGGACCATCGTCACCGACGAGACTCCGTAGAAATTATTAGGTGCGAAATTATGATTGTATGTCTGTTTTGGTTTTAATTTCCAAGTTTAATTTAAATATCTTTGTCACGAGAGTGAGAGGGTATTTAACATGGTTTTGCCACGAGAGTGGGAAATTAACTAAGGTGAGAGCCAGCACAGCGAGAGCGTGGGGATCGAACCAGATAGTGGAAATTAGGCAACTTATCTAAAAACAACGAGAGCGCTTTAGAGACGTTTAGGATATTATTAGCTTTCAAAACACGTTACTTAGTTACCGGGCGAGCGAGAGCAAAATCTTGGGATTAGGAAGTGTGGCTTTAGTTAAGATCGCGAGAGCGTGAGGCGGAGTCTTTAAGCTGATATATTCTACGGAACTAGCTATAGTTGTAATTAGTACCGAATTCTATAAAGTCCCTTAGGAGCGCAGAATCTATATCCCGACCTCGTTTTATTCTTATTTTCTTTCTTAGATTTATTTTAGTTTCAGTTCTAGTTTCCCTTAAACCATAAAAATATCATTAGCCTTAGCTTTACAACGCAACGATAGATAACGGTAGGTTAACATTGGTCTCTGTGGGTTCGATATCTTTATTACTACGCGATAGGCTGTGCACTTGTAGTTAGAAACCGTTAGACGTATAGTTTACCGCGATCAAGTTTTTGGCGCCGCTGCCGGGGACTTTGATTTAGTCATTAGTGCACTATTAGAGTAGCACTGTCTAGACTAAGGTAACAACTTATTCTTTTCCTAATCTAATTTCCCGAGTGTATGCCAAGTACTCGCTCTCAAGGCGAAGACTTGCAACCTCCAGTCCAAGAATTAGAACGTTTCTTATATTTAAGAAGACGAATATTCGAATACGAACGAAAATACAACATTCCAGATCTTCAAGTTGATCCACCTAAACCAGTTGGAACATCAAAGGACGCAGAGATGGTTGAAGAACCAAATCACCCACTCAAATATTACGCGAGTCCTTCACAAGTTGCGCCGCATTCCAGCATTGCTGCACCGGCTATCAACCGAAACGATTTCGAATTGAAACCTTCGCTGATATCAGCCGTGCAACAAAATCAATTCGCCGGAAATCCTACCGAGGATCCGAACCTTCATCTTTCGATATTTGTGCAGTACGCAGATACTGTAAAAGCTAATGGAGTTACCCAAGAAGCTATTAGATTACGCCTTTTTCCTTTTTCACTTCGAGACAGAGCTAGAGCCTGGCTTCAATCTCTACCCTCGAATTCAGTAACTACGTGGGAGGAACTAAAGAGAGTATTCTTGACAAGATATTTCCCACCTAGTAAGACAGCTATGCTAAGAGCTCAAATCAACGGATTTAAGCAAAAGGAAAACGAGTCACTTTTCGAAGCTTGGGAACGCTACAAAGATATGCTGAGACTTTGTCCACATCACGGATTAGTAGAATGGATGGTCATCCATACTTTCTACAATGGACTCTTGTACAATACAAGAATGACGATTGACGATGCCGCAGGCGGCGCACTAATGGACAAAGAATATATTGATGCTTATGCACTTATCGAGAGTATGGCTCAGAATCATTACCAATGGGGAAGTGAGAGAGTCGCAACTGAGAAACCAACAAAAGGAGGTATGTACGAAGTGATTAGTATGGACCAAGTCAATGCAAAGTTTGACCAACTTAACCAAAAGATCGACAACTTGACCATAACACCAACAGCCACCGTGGCTGCGGTAACACCTAACTGTGAGTTATATGGAGTTCCAAGACATGCTGTCCCTGATTGTCAACTATTAGCAGGAATTCCCACAGATCAAGTGAATTATGCTCAAGGAAACCCGTACTCAAACACATACAACCCAGGTTGGAAGAATCATCTGAACTTCTCTTATAAGAACAACAATGCTTTATACGCACCAGGTCAAGCACCAGCTACACCACCAGGATATCAAAAGACTGCTCCTAATGTTCCTAGAAAATCAAACCTTGAGCTGATGATGGAGAACTTCATATCTACTCAATCTCAAACAAACAAGGATTTCTTAAATCAAAACATACACACTAGTGAGAAGATTAAACAATTAGTGAGCAAGGTAGATGCGTTAGCTACACATAACAAAATGCTTGAAACTCAGATTTCACAAGTAGCTCAACAACAAGCACCTACCGCTGCACCAGCTGGAGTATTTCCTGGACAACCCCAACCTAATCCAAAAGGACAGGCAAATGCTGTGATACTAAGAAGTGGCAAGGAACTTGACGGACCTGCCGATCCAAGACTTGACAATCCAGCCATGTACCAAAAACCAGATAAGTCGACTGAAAAGGAGAATGAACAAGAAGAAAAGGAAGATAATAATCAAGAGGCAGTGGAGAAAGAAAAGCCTTATGTGCCTCCACCACCTTATAAACCACCAATTCCGTACCCTCAGAGATTAACCAATTCTAAGACGATGGGCCAGTTTAAGAAATTTGTTGAACTTCTGAAACAGTTGAATATTACTATTCCGTTTACAGAAGCTATCACTCAAATGCCCTCGTATGCTAAGTATCTAAAGGAAATCTTATCTAATAAGAAGAAGATAGAGGATAACGGGACCGTTACACTTACTGCTGAGTGTAGCGCAATAATTCAAAACAATATGCCTCCTAAGTTAAAAGATCCAGGTAGTTTCTCTATACCCTGTGTAATAGGAAAATTCGTCATTGACAAAGCTCTATGCGATTTAGGAGCCAGTATCAGTGTTATGCCCTTAACAATTTGCAAAAGGCTAGACATGGGAGACCTAAGACCAACTAAAATGTTTGTTCAACTAGCCGACCGCTCTATTAAATATCCTGTAGGCATACTAGAAAATGTCCCAGTACGTATAAGACAATTCTACATTCCTACTGATTTTATAATCATGGACATCTCTGAAGACTCCACTACACCTATCATACTAGGAAGACCATTCTTAGCTACCGCCGGAGCTATTATAGACGTAAAGAAAGGAAAGCTAACCTTTGAAGTAGGTGAAGAGAAAGTTGAATTTATTTTAACACAATTCTTACAATCACCAGCTATAGAGGATACATGATATTTATTGGATGTAATTGACGAATGTGTAAGAGAAATGGAAATGAAAGAAACTACCTATTCTAAAATTATGAAAATTCAAATCCCTCCGATTTTCGAAGATGACAATTGGCGTAAACCATATCAGGATGATAGTCTAAGCGAAATTTTAGCACTTACACCGGATCCCATGCCAAGTAAGAATAAACCTACATTAGAGTTAAAAACTTTACCTAAGAACCTAACATACGAATTCCTAGACACTAAATGTACAAGACCAGTTATAATCAAATCCAGTTTAGGAATAATAGAAACGAAGAAACTTTTAGATGTTTTAAAGAAATATCCAACTGCATTAGGATATAACATATCTGATCTCAAAGGAATATGTCCTTCAATCTGTATGCATCATATTCTGCTAGAAGAAGATTGCAAAACCTCCAGAGAATCTCAAAGAAGAATTAACCCAATCCTTAGCACTGTAGTAAAGGAAGAAGTTAAGAAACTACTAGACGCTGGAATAATATATCCAATCTATGATAGTAAATGGGTTAGTCCAGTACATGTAGTACCAAAGAAAGGAGGTATCACTGTTGTGAAAAACGCTAAAGGCGAATCGATATCACAAAGAGTAGCGACCAGACATAGAGTGTGCATCGATTATCGTAAACTAAACAAAGCCACTCGAAAAGATCATTTCCCACTACCTTTTATAGATCAAATGTTAGAACGATTAGCCAAACACTCGTATTTCTGTTATCTTGATGGTTACTCAGGATTTTTCCAAATCCCGATCCACCCAGATGATCAAGAGAAGACTACATTCACATGCCCTTATGGAACGTTCGCTTATAGACGAATGCCCTTTGGATTGTGTAACGCTCCTGCAACCTTTCAAAGATGTATGATGTCAATCTTCGCAGATTTCATAAACAACATCATGGAAGTGTTCATGGACGACTTCTCTGTATGCGGGCAAAGTTTTGAAGGATGTCTATCAAATTTAGAAATGGTGTTAGAAAGATGTGTAAAAGTGAAACTCGTGCTTAACTGGGAGAAATGTCATTTTATGGTCAGAGAAGGAATCGTACTAGGACACGTTATATATGATAAGGGAATTGAAGTTGATAAAGCTAAGATAGAAGTCATAAAAGATCTTCAACCCCCTAAGACCGTTCGAGAAATACGAAGCTTTTTAGGACACGCCGGTTTCTACCGACGATTCATCAAAGATTTCTCGAAAATCACTAAACCTCTTACCGGTTTATTAATGAAAGACGTTGAGTTCATATTCAATAAAGATTGTCTTAAAGCATTCGAAACTCTAAAAACAACCCTCATCACCGCACCAATCATGCAACCACCTGACTGGAGATTACCTTTCGAAATCATGTGCGATGCGAGTGACTATGCTGTAGGCGTAATTCTAGGACAAAGGAAGGACAAGAAACTTCACGCAATTTACTATGCCAGTAGAACTTTAGATTCTGCTCAGATGAACTACGCCACTACTGAAAAAGAATTATTAGCAGTTGTCTTTGCGCTTGATAAATTCCGTTCCTACCTAGTGGGAGCGAAAATAATCATCTACACAGACCACGCTGCTATCAGATATCTATTAACCAAGAAGGATGCTAAACCAAGACTCTTGAGATGGATTTTACTCTTACAAGAGTTTGATCTCGAAATCAAAGATAAGAAAGGTACTGAAAACGTCGTAGCGGACCATTTATCTAGAATATAAGGTATTAAACCCGAACAAGTGCCGATTAACGATGATTTTCCATATGAACAGCTGATAGCACAAATAGGAAGCGACCCAGTTCAGTTAGACATAGATGAACCAAAAACCGTGGAAACAATCCAAACAACCGTAGGACTGCCATGGTACGCTGACATTGTCAACTACTTAGCTGCAGGAGCACTTCCACCTGACTTAACCTATCAGCAGAAAAAGAAATTCTTTCACAATCTCAAGCATTACTATTGGGATGAACCGTTATTGTTTAAAAGAGGACCTGACGGAATCTTTCGTCGATGTATTCCCGAAGAAGAAATAAAAGATGTCATTGCTCATTGTCATTCATCTCCTTATGGTGGACATGCAAGCACTTCCAAGACTTGTGCAAAAATCTTACAAGCCGACCTATTTTGGCCTAATTTATGGAAAGATGTCCACATCGCTGTTATAAATTGCGATCGATGTCAACGCACCGGTAATATTTCAAGAAGAGATGAAATGCCTCAAAGAGGAATATTAGAAGTAGAAGTCTTTGACGTCTGGGGAATAGATTTCATGGGACCATTCCCATCATCTTTCGGTAATAAGTACATACTCGTAGTTGTTGATTATGTTTCAAAATGGATTGAGGCTATAACTTCTCCTACAAATGACACACGAGTAGTAATTAAGCTTTTCAAGAATATAATCTTTCCAAGATTTGGTGTGCCTAGACTTGTCATAAGTGACGGTGACTCGCATTTCATTTCAAAAATATTTGACAAATTACTATCTAAGTATGGAGTCAGACATCGTGTAGCAACACCATATCATCCACAAACAAGTGGACAGGTCGAAGTCTCAAACAGAGAAATTAAACAAATCCTAGAAAAGACTGTCGCCATATCTAGGAAAGATTGGTCATCTAAACTTAATGAAGCTTTATGGGCTTATAGGACAACCTACAAGACACCCATAGGAACTACACCTTTCAAACTAGTGTATGGGAAGGCTTGTCATCTCCCGGTAGAACTAGAACACAAAGCATATTGGGCGATTAAAACACTCAATATAAACTAAAATGCCACTGGAGAAAAGCGAATCCTCGACATTAATGAATTAGAAGAATTAAGGTTAGATGCTTATGAGAATGCTAAGATATATAAAGAAAGAACCAAGCGATGGAACGATAAACGCCTATCTAGGAAAGAATTTAGTGTGGGAGACGTTGTACTCCTCTTTAATTCAAGACTTAGGCTCTTTCTTGGAAAACTAAAATCTAGATGGTCAGGACCCTTTGAAATAACTAGAGTGTTCCCGAGCGGAGCAATATAAATTAAGGGTAGGAATAGTGAACCGTTCACAGTAAACGGACAACGATTAAAACATTACCATAACATTGAAAATAGAGATTATGCAAATAGTCTAAAGCTTTTAGAGTTGTCCACTAACTTCCCTGATTAATCTACGCCT
Source organism: Lathyrus aphaca (assembly GCA_963966055.1). NCBI lineage: Eukaryota > Viridiplantae > Streptophyta > Magnoliopsida > Fabales > Fabaceae > Lathyrus > Lathyrus aphaca. Next base: position 114,218,297 of record OZ014524.1, on the reverse strand, counting down.
AAGCATTATGTCAGGCTTATGACGATAAAAACAACGCTTAGTGGGAGGCAACCCATTTTATCATTTTATCATTTTATCATTTTATTTCATTATTATTATTATTGACTTTATTTATGCATTTATTTTCTTATTTTCTTTATTTTTATTTTTATTTTCTAAATCACTTTTACAGATTTTCTAAAGTCTTTTCCACTTTCCTTTTCCCCCTGATTTGTTTCCTCCACATTAACACTAACTATGGCTAACCAACCAAGAAACATTATGGAAACCAAATTTAGAGGTAGAAACCAAAGAATGAAATTTGAGGAATTATCACAGAGACAAATGGATTTGACTCTGTACCATGATGAACTGACTATGGAAACTTTAGGTATACATGATAGCATCCTATACATGTTTAACCAACTTGGATGGGAGAATGCTCTCATAAAACAAAAGTTTGTAACTTACCGCGAGCCCACCCTTGAGTTTTTAAGCTCCTTAGTTTACTTACCCGAGCGCGGATTTGGATTAAGGAAAGGATTTATTAGTTTCCGACTATTCGGGATCGAATATGACTTTAACCATAAGGAACTAGCTGACTTACTAGGATTCCCTAGTGGACCTTTTGCCTTTACTACCACCCAGGTAGAATTAATGGATATTGAGATAGACTTCTTTTGGGGAACCTTAACCGGAAATTACCATCCTGAGCCGGATAACATGAACAATGAGGAAATACATAACCCTGCTATCCGCTATTTCCATAAGATCCTTGCCCACACCTTCTTTGGAAAGGAAGAGAACCTCACTGGAGTATCTAAAGATGAGATATTCATAATGTCCTGTTTGACCGATGGAAAACCCGTTAATGCTGTGCCATTCATGATGCAAACCTTTACCCGAATCCAAGAGGAACCTGATCTACCAATATTGGTAGGAGGCCTGGTCACCATGATTGCTGATGCCCTCAGACTTAGATACCAATTACACAAGTGCAATCGTTTAGGTACCATCCGCCCTATGAATCTGAACTTCTGCTTTAACCGCCAAATTATAAGAAACTTAGGACAACCACCTTACGAGTACCTAATCAGAAATGAAATAGTAACCCTGTTCACATTATCGAACTATGCTAAAGTCAGTGTTCACAATAAAGATAATTGGCTTTATGAGCTTACCCCTCCTGACTATCCATCAACACCCGAAACACCACAATCCTACCAAATTAGGGATGACATAATGACTGATGTAGAAAGTGACCCTGAGACACCTCCTGGTTACCATGACGTCGACCACACTAATGAAGTTATTGAAACCCCTGAGATTAATCAAGTAGGATATGCTGACAACTTAAAGAAAATTATGAACACTCTTCAAGTTTACCAAGCCGATATTAATGCTGTTAAGGATGAAGTTAAAAGCATGCGATTGGACGTTATAGGTTTAACTGACATAACATGTGAACAATTCTATCATTTAAACTCCGCACTTGAAGATTTGAAGAAACAAATTTGATAATGCTGTAGTGATTTGATTTATCTTACTTTTCGCTTTTGTTTCTAGTTAGCTTTGATATTTTGCAACATTTCGTAGCTTATTTTTATCACTGTAATTTCTTTCTATTATGTCAAAAGCAAAGTACTTCTATTTATGCAACTTTCCAATTTAATCAATTTCCATGCTTTTCATTATTTGCTGATATATTTGAATTGCTGGATATTTTATGAATTCTCGTGTGATGAAATCTACTGCTTATATATATATGTTGATCCACTATTATGTATTATGTTTATGTTGGAATTAAATGAAAGTGATAAGAAATTGCAATTGAACTGAACTGAGGTAATGCATTCTGTGAAAATTCCATGTTTTGTAATCATCATGGTCGTCACCATCCCCTCACGATCGTAACGGGCTATTTAGCGCGTCACGACCGTAAGATCCCCCTCACGACCGTGACAATCCTAATTTACGAATTCTGAAGTTACAGAGGTCGTTCACCTTCGTAACACCCACTTCCATTTTCATAAAAATCTCTAACCTCCCATTATCTCCTCTTCTCCCGTAACCACCCATTACTCTCAATCAATTCCATTAACCCGTTCCACCTCTCCATTTATTCACAACTCCTCACATTCACTTCTTTCCATTATAATCCAAACATTTTCTTCACATTTTCTCACAAAACCTCAAAAACACTTATCTCTCATTTACCTCATTTGCATGCAATGAAGAATATTCAGTTTAGAGATGGTGACCAAGGAGAAGCACAAAGACAGAAGTTTTTAAGGTTTCAAAACCGTGGCATCCAACCCACTCGGTACGTCGACCTTGACTGCTTGAGGGAGTTAGGATTGCTCGACGGAGTGAAGCTGCTGCTTGAGCATGTTGGCTTGTGGGACTTGTGCAGTCAATCGCAACCGACATTCGAAAACCTCACCTTGGAGTTTCTGAGTTCGTTTCAGTATATCACACCATCCGGTTCAACAAGTCAACTCGCCGGCATTGCAAAATTCCGATTGCTCGGAAGAGAGTTCCAAATCACTCAAACCAGGATCGCTGAACTGTTAGGCTTCAGTTACGGCGACGGTGCTCACCTCCGCGTGCCCGACAACTTTAACGAAGTTGCTTTCACCTTGTGGCACAACATCACAAACAGCCGTGCTTCCGCCTACCAGAGTCTGAATGCCACCCATATTCATGATCCTGCAATTCGGTACTTCCATCGTATCATATGCAACACTATCTTCGCAAGAGAGAGCAACCACAAGCTCAATTCCAAAGAGCTCTTATTCTTGCATTGTGCCTTGAATGAAGAACGCATTAATGCTGCTCCGTTCCTTTTGGCCCACATCCAGTCTGTAGTGCAAAGAGGCGCCACTCCCTTCTACATTGGCGGGATTGTCACTACCCTTGCCATACAGCTGGAGTTTGGTGACCAGATAACTCATTTGCCTCATAGAGCACCGAAGCTGCTTACCAAGAGCTATTGCAAGTCCGCTCATTTGATCTCTCAGAGAGAGGATGGCAGGTTCAACCCTGTGATCCAAGGCACCATCTATCATCACATCACTTTGCCTTGCAGGGACCGCATTTATCCATCAAACAGAGCCAGTTGGCTATTTGATTTACCGGATGCCGCAGGCCACGTTCCGATTATTGACGAGCAACCTGATGCACCTGTGGACGAGATGCAGGATGTGATGGATGCTGCTGAGCCAGTTCAGTACATCCCTGAGTCCTCCACCAGGCAGCCACCTTCAGATGACATCATCCTAGAAGACATTCTCCGTGCCATTCATCAGCAGAATCAGATGAATGCCGCACTCGAGCGTAGGCAGAAAGAGCAATATGATGCACTCCTTTCAACTGTTGCCAATAACCAGAGGACGACAGATGAAAAGCTAGGAGAGATTTTTAGCGAGCTGGAAGCTTTGCGTATAGATATCACTGCTCTCACCACCACCGGTTCTGATCAGGAAGCCACTCCTACCAGACGCTCCCGCACCAGAAGCCGAGGCCATGGTCGTCAGCAGCATTAGTTTATCTTTTTGTTTTTGCATTTCTTATTTTGTATTGTATTTTCCCCGCTATTATATCACACCATTGAGGACAATGTCTGATATAGTGTGGGAGAGATACCTTTCCCTTTCCGCATTTTCCATTTCATTGTATTTCCCTTTCCGTATTTTCAATTAAAGAAAGTAATATTTGTGCTATTTCTTCAGTTTCAAATTCTTCCCCGTTTATTTAGCCATACCGAAATTTTTTTGCTTTATCTTCGCATTACCCGACTTACCTATGAAATCGTAGCTAAGAAAGATCCAACAAGATCAATACAGTCTTGACACCTTAGACTTCCTACTTAAGCATTCCGTTCCGATAATTGTTACGACTACACCTTAAGTCTTAGTTCTAAAGTAACCCCTAGTAGTTTATACTAGCAGTCAGCACCGTCTGAACACAAACCACGTGGGGAGCCGATGAACATAAGTGTTTGATGCCTAATCTATAAACGATCCTTCATATCTCGATGCCAATAAAAAGAAATTGCACCAAAGTACACGGTCGCATATAAGAGATGAGAAATACAAGAAGGAGTCCATTGCGGGTTGGTTCAGAGGTACCTGGTTCTGAGCTTGGTAGGGCGTGCTACGGCTCGATCCCCCACAACCTCCAATTTGGATAATATATAAAGGGTTGCCACATTCGTGTACCAGACCCCGTGCTTATAAAGGATCAAAGTCACTAACCGGCTACTCCACTACGTGCGTGCTAAGGCAAAGGGCTTAATGTGATTGCGCTAGAATGAAACCGGGTGAAATAAGATCGAAAGACTCTAGGTAGAATCATAATGCAATTATCGAATGTTTCGTTTAACGGGAAGTCGACGACTTAGCTTGTTGCTTGTGTCATTAGTGTATCATTAGTGTTCTATTCTAGTACCGGTTTATCTAGCTAAATGATTTCTCGTATGGTTTGTTATGTGTATGCGTCCGATGAAAATTGTCCGATCATTTTTCAACCGACTATTTGCTTGAGGACAAGCAAAGGTTAAATTTGGGGAAGTTTGATAACGAGAAATCGTATCACTTTATTACTACGTTTTAAGTCCGTTTTATCGCACATTGATCCTATTAACTCCCGATTGTTCGAGTTTTTTATGTCACATTGCAGGTATAACATTTCTAGAGCTAAATCATGAGAAAAAGATCAAATGAACAAAAACAAGCATGAAAAGAAGATGAAGAGAAGAATTCTGCTAAGTCTGCATATTTTGCAACACTCACGGTCGTCACAACATCATCACGACCGTGACTATCTATTTTAAGGTCTCACGACCGTTACTCACCTGTCACGACCGTGACACGCTTGAAGTGAAGAATACGACCGTTACACCCTTGTCACCTCGTGACAAGGAAAAGGTGCTTAAATTAATTTGAATTAGTCATGAAGACGTGCAACGCGAGTCAAAGACGACTCCTATTATTTCTCAACAGAAGCAAACCCAGTATGCACTTTCGCTGGATTCTCTCATTTTGGAACGATGCCCACGCTAATCAAATTCAACTGCCCAAGCCCAAAATCTAGTTCTATAAATACCCTAGTTACAAATTGAAAATTACAGAGTATTATTTTAACTTTCACGCGGAAGCTCTGCCGTAATTTTGTTGAACCCTTCCATTTAATTTTTCCAGCATTGTTCTTGTTTATTTTTCCTGTTTCTATATCCAACCCAAATTCAATAACAATTTCCAACATTAGGAAATTGTTATTTAAATCAATTTCTTTTTAGCCTTCAGAATTTGTTTCGTATTTTTGTTTTTGATTCCGGTTCCGAACACTCCGAGTTTGCCAATCTGTGGAAGAAGGAGTTTAAAGAATTTAATTATCCAGGTTTTTATTTTTGCATTTATATTAAGTTAATTTAATTTTTTATGTTAAGATATTATTATTATTTTATAATTTATGTTTTAATTAATATTTATTTATTTCTGCATCTGTCTGTTGGTATAAATAAAATGAGTAGGTAAATTAATTAGGCGGTATGTAATAAACTAAACCAAACCGGTTAAATCGGATCTAAGCTAAAATAATTAAGAACTTATATTCTGGTTGTGGCTTTTTATAATTAAAATTAATCTTTTTGTTACGAGAGTAAGAAAAGTGTAATAGGTTAGGTCGAGACCACGAGAGTGTGAGATTTTAACCGGATAGCTAAAGTTAGGCATTTGATTTAAATACAGCGAGAGCGCTTTAAAATGAATTAGACTTATTAAGTTTTCAAAATTTATTTTCTAAACACTTATGGGCTAGCGAGAGCAGGCATAGGGCTTTAGGAGTAAGATCTGAGATAAGACCACGAGAGTGTGAGTCGAGGGTATTTAAACTGATAATCTCTACATAACAATTTAAGTGAATCATCTTTATAAGCTTAGGTTAGATTTACCCGCATAGGTTAACATAATTACATACCGACCACCTTCTCATTATTTCCTTAAAACAAATTTTAATTCCCGTTTTTAATCCTTAAAACCAAAATCGTGACAAACATCCACCTTAGCTAAACTAGCAGACCTTCTAGCACTAAGTGATTACAAAGTCACTGTGGGATCGACAATCTTTTATATTACTTCGATAGGCTGTGCGCTTGCAGTTCAAATACCGCTAGACACATATCGCGTCTTCGCGCCCATCAATAGACTTCCGACACAATATCTATTGACATATAGAGATATTAACTTACATATTGATTCCTTGAATTATGTCTTGTGTGGGGTAGTTCCGGAAAATATGAATCATTCCTTTTTTTACTTGTAATATGGTTAAGTCGATATGGAGGGAAATAACCATTTGAATTGGTAAACCGGATGTGTTGGAGGAAAAGTGTCTTCCGAATTTTATGGAATGGTACTCGTTTTGCCGTGTAAAAAAATTAAAGAGGACAAATCGGGTGTTGTTTGGCTAGCAATTGTTTGGAATTTATAGATGTTAAGAAATGAAGTTTGTTTCCTGATGGAGGAGTGAAATTTTAACAATACGTTGTGGGGTATAAAATCTTTAATTTGGAAGTGGTCCTTTTGTGGAGAAATTACACATTCCAATTGTAGTTTTTATGATTTTAGTAAAGATCCTTTACTATTCCTTTCGTAATGCTAAATGGTTTTTAATCTCTCTTTTATCAGATTTCTCCCAATTTTAATTGCAAACAGGTTGGAGAACCCTTAGTTCTCCCTTTATTGAAACTTGCTTAAAAAAACATAGTTTATTATAAACATGATTTTAATAATAATTCATAAATGTTTGATGTGAAAAAAGAGACTCCTTTTTATCAATAAAATGTTGCATCAGGTCTGCTATAATATATTTAAATGACTAAGACTCCTTTTTCTACCAGACCGATAGATTTATGGTGTATATTATTTAAGAGGATTTCTTAATACACCCCTCGCATTACTTAGACACCGCGTGAAATTTCATTTATGTCCCCTGATTCCGGATGTGCAAATTAGGACGCACCGTTGCTTTTTTTAACTTTCTTCCGGATGTGCATATCCGGAAGGTCTCCGTATATGCAGATCTGGAAGAAATGCTGATATATTTCAAACTTCATGATCACTCCCCCATTCTCTCCATTCTCAACCTTTCTTCTTCCACCCTCACCCTCACCAACCTAAAAAAAACCTACTTCATCAATATCATTTCTCACACAAAAATTTCAACTTTTTGGTGCAACAAATCAAATGAAGCAAGAGAAGATTGAATTTCAGGTAAATATTCAACTTCATCCACTACATTCCTCACATTATCAATCAAGTTTGACTGAAAATGAAGCTACGCAACTCCCGGATGTACATATCTAGTAGCTCTTTTTTATGAACATTTCTGGATGTGCACATCCGGAAGAATGTCTGACAGTATTTAATTTTAATTTTCAGAATTTATTATTTGGATCTAGTTATGTATATTTATTGTTATATTATTTTTTATTAATAGATATGGTGCACCTCGATAACATCTCAAAAGAAATAGTTTCGACGATTTCTCCGAATGTTGATGGGATTATCGTAAAGTCGGTTGATGACGACGATGAATTTAATAACAAGCAAGAGTTAGACGATCGTGAAAGTATGTTCACATATATTCGTAGAACAAATATTGGCCTTGGTTTCGGTGTGAATATCAGAAGATCGGATAATGATTCTGATAGAAGAAATGCTTTTGTAATTTTGGGGTACGAAAGAAGCGGAAAATACCAGGTTCCTCTACGGAAATTAAAAAAAGATGACGTTGGTAGTAGAAAATGTGAATTCCCTTTTAAGATTCGTTGTTATGATGTAGCTTCCAAAAAATGGGGATTTAGTGTTGTTTGTGTTATACATAATCACAAGTTGTCCTCAAAGTTTCAAGGTCATCTAAATGTATGTCGACTCAATTTGGAAGAGAAGACATGTATTGTCGACATGACTTTGAATCTTGTCCAACCAGAAAATATACTTGCCACGTTGAAACGAAAGGAACCCGACAATGTAGCAAACATAAAGCAAATGTATAATATTCGGTATCAGACAAACAAAGAAATTAGGGGATATAGAAGTGAGATGCAACAACTGCAAGAGGAACGTCACTTATAACATTGTTGAGCTCAAGAATCAAGAAGATGTTAGAGATATGTGGCAAACGTATTTATGGTACAAAGAACGATTCCCGCTCGAGTTCGAGGCGACCGTCCGCAAAACGGTCGACCAGATCTTAGAGATGTGCAAGCATCCTCCGGGCTATTGGTCTTTGTAATATTTAAATTTCTGTTAATTTAATGACGAATTGAATGTAATCTGATTTTATGGTATGAATGTGAGAAACGTTGGAAGGAAGTAATTCTCCACTGATTTTCTTCTAGATCTGCAAATGTGAATTGTTTCCGGATGTGCATTTCCGGAAGAAAAAAAACTGAAGAAAAAAAATCATTTTTCTTTAATGTGTGTCATTAATATTAATATAAAATACACCATTTCTTATGAGTTGTCTACGGTTTTGAAGCAATTCTAATCTTTCGTAAGATCCAACAAAGAGTAATAGTTACTTATAAATACTTTCCCCTTTGTATTGTTTATCTATTATTTTCCTTAATAAATAAATTTGTGACTGTTGATTCTTTCAAATTTATAATTTGTAGATTTAGTAATGACTAGATGAGCAAAACATAATTTCATGATAGAAGTTGATCATCATGGATTTGTCTTACAGATTGACAGTAAAGGAAGGAAAAGAAAATCAATTGTCTTGTACTCAATATCCAAATACCTCAGCTAATAAGGTTTGATCCAAATTATTTCATTCTTTACTTTTTCTTTTATTGAGTGTATCCATGCAATTGTGTTTTATAAAATTTATGACTTTTCTGAATTAGTTTATTGGTTGAATAAATATACATTGAGGCAATTTTTTGTTATAAACTCTGATCCTTTTTAAGCCAACCTGATTTTAATGTTATATCATTTGCAAACCACTTTTATCCTTAGTCATCCTTTCAATGACATAGCCAAATTAATTAGTCAATGAGTTGAACGATTAAATATTTTCACCTTCTCTTTGGAGTTAGGTATAATATTTAGTTTCCTTGTTGCAGGAAAAAAATAAGTTTGGGGTTGCTCTTGAATACTACTTTGCTTTTCTTTCTTTATGCTTCCAATATGCAATTGTTTTGCTAACTTTTCAGGGGCTATGTTAAGTCACTTGAGTGTGGGTGGGTATCCATACTCTACCTCCTTCCCTCATATTTTAATCATTCAATTTGTGTTTGATTAAGCATTGAAAGATGCTTTGCATGTATAATCTTTTTCATCCCTCTTAGAAACAACTTAACTTCTATCTTAAAAGTAAGTTGCTTCTTATGTTCTTCTTCTTCTCTTATCCTTTCTTTCAGTATATAGTTCTGATCTTCCCTGATCAGGAGGGCCTTCCAAGGATTGTAGACTGGGCCAGAGAGTGAGGTGAGTGAGAGGGGGGTGTACCTGCAAGGTGCTCCAATGCTTAAGTCAGAAGAGGTACAGAATAAGGTTATCAGAGAGTAAGTTAGAATACCTGGCCCTTTGCTATGAAAGGGTATTTATACTGAGCCCCCAGCGCTGGGCCAAGGCTCCTAATGGGCTGGATTAGCTAGGCCCAAGGAGGAGCTGCCAGGGGACGCGTAAGAAGCGTGAAGACCTAGACCAAAGGTCTGCTCCCTGGTCCAACTGCCCCTATCCCTAAGGAGATAATACAGGGGAGTTGGGTGACGTGTCAAATGAGGTGGCAGACGTGGGTCTGCCCGACGTGGCTTAGATGCCCGTGACATAGGTCGGTGACCTGTGGTTGAAGATCATTGAGCGGGCAATGCACTCTTTGCCCGCCACACAGTCAAGCTGTTGAGGTGACGTCCCTCTGACGTGGGGGAAACGACCTTTGCCCGACGCTTTCAAGTGCCCGGTCGTTTGGTCCTGGATCCGAAGAGCAATGGGCCATGCCGTGCATAATCGTCATGGCCCAGTCCAGAACAGGAGCCCCCCAAGTCGAGTCTCTGAGTCAGAGTGATGACTTATATTGCAACTGGGGGTTCCCCGTGTCGACGGGGAGATGCGGTTGTTCGGCATGTGAGGTCGTAATAGACTTGTTTGCGAGCTCCTCTTTCCACGGTAGTGTCGGGGATGGAAAGTGATCGGTGGGTATGCATCTTCCTCGTAACAGCCGAGGGTTCGACGCGGGGACGTGACGTCTTGATGAGTCGGGGAGGCGGACAGATGCCCGACGTCGTTTCAGTTTCTTTTTTGGATAGACGTGTCTCAGACTTAATGGCGTCGCTTCGTTTTGTGTGCAAAGACGGCGTAGGCAGTAGGTAATGATGACCTAGCGCGTTGGTCCACGCGCCAGGCACTATAAAAGGAAGTTGAGTAACTTCATTTTCACTTTTTCGCTCCTACGTTCACCGGAAGTTCTGAAGATCTCTCTTGTCTGCTCGTTCAGCCGCCTGAACCGCCGTCTCCGCCCGTCTTATTGTCTGAACCACCGTCCCTTGCCCGTGCGCCACCGTCTCCTTTTCAACTTCTATATGTCAGGTACCATTTTGCTTCCGTAATCCATCATTTCCTTTATGTTTTCTGTCAAATGTATGCCATATTTGTAGTACGTGGTTAGATTTGACTTAGGAATAGTGTAATGGACTGTAGATGTACTGTAGATGGTAGAAAATAGGGTTAGGGTTATACTGTACCGGGCAGAAATTACACATGCCGGGCAATATTTGCATAAGCTGTATGAATTTTCTGCCCGGTCTCTTAAGAACGTGCGTGTCTCTGAGTCGAGCACAGTTAGTGTCTGTTGCTGCTACGCCCTTTCACTTGACCTGCGGTGGAAGGGTGGATTTGATATGACGTCGAATTCACTCTTTCTGTCTGCGTTTCAGGTGTTACCGGGCGTTTACGACCGAGGGGGGAAGATTCCGGGTCCTCGACCGAAGATGCAGCCATTGCTCGCCTACCTGTAGGGGATGGGAGTGTCAGGGATGGTACCGAGCACGCCACCTCTTCCGGGCAGGTTGATTTCTCCTGGGTTGCGGACGAGCCTTTGGAGGAGGAATCATATTTCTGCGATGAGGCTATCCCCGCTTACGCTGTGGTCGAAAACATAAGCCGGGAGGACCCACCGAACTGGTATTGTTGTGCCCCTAAGGAGGAGGACCGCATATGCCATCATTTCCCGGGGAAGCAGTTCACTATGTACGAATTCGCTTTCCGGGAGGCGGGGATCAGACTGCCCTTCAATTCCTTCCAAATGTCGATCTTCAAATGGCTTCGGCTGGCGCCGTCCCAACTGCATCCCAATGCTCTCGCCTTCATGCGGGCATTCGAGTTGGTCTGCCAGTTCCTCGGTGTCGGGTGTACTCGAGCCCTCTTCTTCCACGTCTTCCATCTCCAGCGGTCTGGCTTCTGTGGGCGCCACAGTTGGGTTTCTTTCAAACAGCCCGTGCGCCTGTTCAAGACGTACGTGGACTCCGCCCGTCACTTCAAGGGTCGCTGGTACGTGGTGAGACCGATCACCCGAGCTGCCCTTCACTCCATGTATTATTATCAACGAGCACCAGACGGGGAGGAGAAATTGATGTCGAAGATACCGCTGAGGTGGCAGCGCGATCATTTCGACCTCTCCACGGCCCATTACAGGATCAAATACGCGATGCTCGGCACTGAGGATAGGCTCGCGTATAAGAAGCTGGTTGATTATGTGCAGAGTTTCAGTTTGGGGTTCTGGGCGAATCGACAGGGCGTGCCCTACCTTGATGAGGCCGGAGCACCAATTACTGAGACGCGCTACATCAATACGAAGGCCTTGCTCGAGTGTGATACCGAGGAGGAAGCTCTAGCGTTATTGAGTAGGCAAATTTTTCTTAGTCTTTTATTTTTGTCTATGTTTTCGCTCGCTAATGTTTGTGTGTAATGTTTCGCAGGTGCTATGCCCAGTACGCGTAATCGAGTCTTGAAGCTGGCGAATCAGGCCGGTGCGGCTGACCGGGTGCCAAAAAAGAAAAAGAAAACTGTGGCCCGTGTCCTGGAGACCTCCGGTGATGCTGGGGCCGGGACTTCGAATGCGGCAAGCGTGACGTCTTCCTCTCCTCCTCGGGCGATAGATATACCTGACAGTCCGTCGCCAGCGGCCTCTCCCCTCCACAAACGGAAGCGTCCGGCGGGGACTCTTTCGAGGTCGTCACTGGGAAGTCCGGGTGGACCGGGCAGCTACTTGCTACCTCCTTGCTACGTGGAACGGTCGTTCTTCAAGGCCGAGGACGCGATTTCTGTGCCGGCGCCTGAGGCAAAGGCTATTCTGGACCAAGATGCTGGTGCCCGACGCAAGGAGTTGGCTAGGGACCTGGCAGCTGTCATCCGGGTGATGGAGACGGCCATGGTCTTGACTGAAACTTCGGTCTCCACTGCCTCCCTGGAGGATGCTCTCGTGCAGGTCCGGTCGGAGAAGGACAAGCTGTCCAAAGACCTGTCGGACTACAAGGAGGAGCATCAGCTGCAGGAAGGGCTGAGCAAGAAGCTGGAAGAGGCAGAGAAGGAGCGGGACCAGTTGAAGGCTGCTAAGGCGAGCTTGGAGGAGCAGGTGGTCGATCACCAAAAGCTGACCGAGGACAATGCTGGCCTGCGGGCTCAGATTGAATCTCTCGAGGAAAAGGTCCGTTCTTTGGCTGATGAGACCGAGGAGGAGCGTGCCCTTGGTTCTCGCGGTGAGCTGCTGGGGCATATACGCTCTCTCAACCAAGACCTTGTGGCCGTTTTCAAGGAGGGCTTCGACAATGCTGTCGAACAACTTAGGCTTCTAAACCCTGAGTTGGTGACGGAGGGGTCGGCCCATAACTATTGTGTCAGGGATGGAGAGATCGTCTGCCCGTTTGAAGCTGAGGAAGAGCTGGGGGTTGAGGAAGAGGAGGAAGAGGAGGTGCTCCGGGCGGAGTCTTAATTATTTGTTTTTGTTGATTTATGGTTTTTGTTATGGCCTGCGTGCCTTATTATGTGTTTTGGCCTTCGGGCAAGTGTAATATGGCCTTCGGGCGTACTTGGCTTCGGCCGTTATTGTTTTAAATATATGAATGTTTTTGTTGTCATTCATTGTGTTCGTGTATGTGTGATATTTACTTTTATGAATATGTGCTCTGCTCGACCTTGTTAATCTCCTCGGTTTAGGGAACCGATGAAGTGTCGGGCTTCGTGCCCGTTTGGGTCGAAGCTCGGATTCGTTGTTCGAATTCCGGCCACGAGGCTTGGGCTTTCCCATCGCGAGCTGGGTGCCCTGCCTGTCGTGGTACTTCGACGTTGAGTCTCGATCAAGATCCCAATCGTCGGGGAGGGTTGTGTTCGCTGTGTGGCCCCGGCTCGTCCCCGGGTCTTGCGGTTCCTCTTTGGGGTTTTGGAGACGAAGAGCGTGGTCGTACCACCCACGTCTCCCCGTGATACATTTAGCTGTAATATTGTCTAAGTTTTTCTGCGTTCCATGGTCGAGCGAGTTCTTCCCCTTGTAGGTTTTCCAGGTAATAGGCCCCATTGCTCGTCTTATCACGGACGCGGTAGGGGCCTTCCCAGTTGGCGGCCAGTTTTCCCTCTTTTGGGTTTTTCTGGTTTCTTCTGAGGACCAGGGTGCCGACCTGGAACTCCCTTCTTATGACTTTCGCGTCGTGGCGTAGTGCTATTTTTTGTTTGAGGGACATTTCCCTTAGGGCTGCTTCGAAACGGATCTCTTCGACTAGGTCGAGCTCGGCTCTTAGGGTCTCGTCGTTCATTTCCTCGTCTAGGGGCTCTTCTATCCTCCTCGTTGGTTCCCGTATTTCCACCGGGATGACTGCTTCGGTGCCGTAAGTCAGTCGGAATGGGGTTCCCCGGTGGTGGAATGTGGTGTCGTGCGGTAAGCCCATAGGACGCTATGGAGTTCCTCGACCCATGCCCTTTTTGCATCGCCGAGTCTTCGTTTAAGGCCACGTAAGATTACCCTGTTGGCCGCCTCCGCTTGCCCGTTCGTCTGTGGATGTTCGACAGACGTGAAATGCTGTTTAGTGCCCAGGCTGGCGACGAAGTCCTGGAATCCTCCGTCCGTGAATTGTGTCCCGTTGTCCGTGACGAGGGCCTGGGGTATGCCGAAACGAGCGAGGATGTTGCGTTTAAAGAACCGGAGAATGTTCTGCGCGGTTATTTTATCCAGTGCCTCTGCTTCAATCCATTTTGTAAAGTAATCCACCCCGACGATGAGGTATTTATTCTGGGACGATCCGGTGACGAAGGGTCCGAGGATGTCCATGCCCCACCAAGCGAAGGGCCACGGGGACGACAATGATTTTAGGTCATTCGGGGGCGCGAGGTGCATGTCGGCGTGTCGTTGGCATTTGTCGCATTTTTTGACGTGCTCCTTTGAGTCGGTTTGCATGGTCGGACAGTAGTAGCCTGCTCGAAGGGCTTTTCGTGCGAGCGATCGCCCGCCGAGGTGTTGAGCGTTAATTCCCCGGTGTATTTCTCCAAGTATGTCGGGAACTTTCTCTTCCTCGACACACTTAAGTAACGGGATGGAGAACCCTCTACGGTAGAGTTTACCTTCGAGGAGTACGTACGAGCACGCTCGTCGTTTGATAGTGGCCGCCTCTTTTGGGTCAACCGGGAGTTCGTCTCTTGTTAGGTAATTGTAGATGGGTGTAAACACCCCAAATTTGCCCTCACCCATTCACACCATGGCTTGTGATCATCTCATATGCATAAACACAATCATATCATCTCACATCTCATTTTTGATTCACTGCATAGATTCAAAGTCATCTGCATCTAGGGTTTGTGATCTGAGCAATCCAAGAGCCTCCTGAGCCACTCCAAAGGCCACCAATCATTTCAAAGGGGTCCATGTGTGTTCATATATCATATTACATCCTCTAAAAGTCAAGAATGCAAAAGAATCACAAGAACTGGGATTGGTATGGATGCAGAGCCAGGCTAGACTGCACAGTTGACCTAAAATTAGGGTTTTGGTTTCAATGGCCTTAACCCCAAATTTTTTGGTCATTCTTGTTTCCATTGGTCTCTACATGGTATAGGGAGTATGCATATCAAGTTTCATGAAGAAATTCCATGGGGAAGTCATCTGATCAAGGGTTGACTTTCTGGACAAGTCAGTGCAAAATCAGGGCATCTGAGGCCCCCAATGACCCAACCAAGGGGTGATCTTCATCATTTTGAGTGTATATGATCTTTATTTGATCATGGAAGAAGGTTGAAGTTCACAAAATTCAAGAATTTGAAGTTTTTGCAAAGTTGACTTTTTAGGGCATAGTTGACTTTTCAAGAATATGTCATTTTAGGTCATTTTTCAAGCCTTGATTTTTGATTCAAAAAAGCTTCAAATGGAAAAACTTTGGTCATGAAAGTTGTAGAACACATTTTTCCCTTTTCAAAAAGTACAAGAACATGATCAAATTCTTCTTGGATCAAAAGTTATGGTGTGACAAAGTTGGCAAAAATCATTGATTTTCAAGATGTGCACTAAATGGAAAATTTGCAAAATCATGTTTCAAGGCTGTTTGTAACTTCTAGTTGACATCAAACCAATGTAAAAACATCACATATGTCTTAAAAATCAGAATTGGACCAAAAGATCACATGTTCATGGTTTGTGTAACAAGGCATTTTCATGAAGTTTCAAAAGAAGCCAACTTGCAAAATCACTCATCACACTTCACCCACTTGTTTTCTTGGATGCTGAACCAGCCATAGCATCTCACCTCACCATGCTGCGCCAGCCCTAGCCCTTGTACCAAGCCTAGAACTCAAGCCATACCTCTCTTACAAAAAAGTGGACTTTTTGCAAAAGTAAACATCCCAATCACAGCAGGCCATGTCACATCCTCTGGCCACTTGGAATTGTTTATACTATCCTTTAGCAAGCAAAACATATGACCAAGCCAAGCTGAAACAGGCCATAGGATCACATACACAAACTCACTCCATTTTGCATTTTCCTTCGAATCTGTCTCCACAGGCCTCAAACACTAAAACAAATCCCACTACTCATCTCACCATGTATTATTGATCACAAACCAACAAAGCATAAGCCTGAAACCAGCATGAACTGAGCTTCACCATTTCTCATCTTCAAAACCAGAACTCTTCGAATCCCTTTATCCAACCATCAAACACACCATTTTTCTTCACCAACAAGTCAAGCACACCTAAAGGAGCAAGAATCCACCATTGGAGTGGCCTGAAACCTCCCTATTCCTGACTGTGTTATCTGCTACACCAGAAGTATTCCTCTCAAATTAGCCATCCACAAGAGCTTTGAGGTATCCCATTGAGTTCAGGAGAGTCAAAGAGGTCCATTTGCACACAAAGAAGGCCCTGGAAGCTCAATATTGAAGCTTTCCAGCTCAGGTATGAACATGAACACTTTCTCCCAAAGCTTGCATTTTAAGTTATAATATGATTGCTTATGTCTTGCTGATCATGGGGTTACCTTTAGAATCAAAAATAAGTGAGAAATGAGTTTGTATGGTCCCTCTGAAATTTCACCCGTGGATTTTGTTCTCTTCGATTTGCATGATTTCTGGGGTTTAAATGATGTTTGAGCATAGATTCGTGTCCTAGGATGTTAGAGGATCACTTAGGTGTGTTTAATTTGTGGAATAGATGCCTGAATCATGTTTTAGGGTTTTTGGGGTGCCGGAGAAGATGACCGGAGCTTCTCTCCGGTCACCTGAGTGTGATTAGCCCTAATCTCAGGTCATTAAGTGTGTTTGAATATTGGGCGTTGGATTGGTTGACTCAGTGGACTTCCCGCGCGCATGGAGGGCCCAGATCATCTTGCTTTGCCCTAATCCACTTATTTAGATTAATTAATTCATAATTAGGTTAATTAACTCAGATGCAATCCTGGCCACTAGATCTGGCGCCAGTCAACGCATTCAAACCCAAATTCAATCCCTGCCTTCCATTCGTTTGACTTTCCATTTATTTTAATTTTAATTCATTTCTTTTGCATAATTAATTTAAAATAGTAAAAATTGTCTAAAAATTATGAAACTTTTTCTCAAGAGTTTTATTAATTTTTAAGACACAAAAATATTTTTATTTTTATTTTTAGCATTAAAAAAGTATTTTTAAATATTTAAAAGATTATTTTTAATTGATTAATGAGAATTAATTTATTAAAAATACTTTTAAGTATTTAAAAATCACCCAAAAATTCATGAAATGTTCTAAGACATTTAGAAACATTGTCCAACCTTCAAACCAAATTTCTTTTTTGATCTTGATGCATTTTGAGAATTTTTCATTGAATTAAAATCATTTTTGTGCATTAATTTGATCCAAAGTTCAAAAAATCATTTCTGCCTATCCATGAAGAGTTGGACATTGATTCTTTTTGCATTGCATTGTGTTTAGCATGTAGTTTTTGAGATTAAATTGCCATGATTTGATCTTGAATTTTCAAATTGTTTGACATTTCTTTTGTTTAGGAACCCTAAAAACCCTAGAAACTTGTAAAAATCATAACTTGAGATTGGTTAAGAGTTGAGACCTTTCCTTTGGGCATTGATTTAGTATGGGATTAGGGATCCTTTGTGAGGCATTTTCAATTTTTTATCTTAGGGTTTGCTTCTGTTTTTGACTTTTGTTTGATGTTTGGTTCATAAACCCTAATTTGGGCTTCCATATGTACCCATCTTGCATTCTCTTGCATAACATGACTTGCCATGACATTTCAAGCATCCATTTGATCCATTTGACATCATAAGACATATAGAAAACATGTTTGATCATTGCACTTTGCATTTGTCATGTTGTATGCCATATGCATCTCATAACTTTTCATGTATGTTCTTGGTTCTTAACTTGCTTCATTTGCATCCATGAACTTGTATGATCATCCACATGTGTTGTTGTTGGTTTGTAGCATCTCATAGCATCATTAACATCATGCATAGGCTTCTGGTTTGGTTTTGCATCATACCATTTCATCTCATTTTGCATTGCATTGCACTTTCTTCTCTAACTTTTCAGGTGGTAAGTGATTTTGGGAAGTGAATTTGCCTTCACTTCTCATAACTCTTCTTTTCATCTCTCTTGCATCCATTGCTGCATTTTTGTTTGTGTTTGAGATTGAGCTTGCTCATTCTTCTTCCTCCCACTTTCTTTCTTCAAGTGACTTGACTTCTTGAATGAAGCAAGTTGCTTTGCTTCTCTTGATCCTTTCATCTGCTTCCTGGTGGTTCCATTGAAGATTTCTTTCTAAGACCTCACAAACCTTAGGATCAACCAAGCATGACAATGATTAGGGTTTTGATTAGTCTCCCCTCTTAGTTTCACCTTTGTGTCTCTTTGGAGTCTTCTCTTCTCACCTCATAATCAGGGACTAAACCCTAAAGGCTTTAAGGCTTTGTGATTAAGCTTATGCATGCATCCTTCTCTTAGGATGGAGTGTATAACTTTAATCCTAAGTGTTAAACCCTTAATGTGTTTAACTCCCTTAATCAATTCATTTAATAATCATCAAGACATCACACTTGTAACTTGGGCCTTGCATTAGGGTTCTAATTCTTCCTTAATTGGTTAAGAAGGACTAACCCTAGTGTTAATGGACAAGTCCCCCTCAAGTTGTCTTACAAATCATAAAATCCACTTCATAATCATACCATTAAATAAAATCCACTTAATCAAGGGTTTGTTTTGTCATGAGTTTAATCCCTAATCATGGATTAAGTTGAGGAGCTTTCCTCAGCTTAAACATTCTCATCTATTATCCTTCTATTAGGATGGTGTAATGAGTCTGTTTAATCCTTGATTATGGCTTAACCTCATTACTTAACACTAAACAAAAACACAAAAACATCTAAATAATCACAAGTAGGTTAATGATCTTAATCCTGCATCATGGTGATTAAGTGTGAGAAGCTGACTTCACACTTAAGGTATTCTCATTACCCCTAATCAGAGGGAAGATGTGATGAGTTTACTAAATCCATTGGTTTAGACTTAAGCTCATTAACTTATGACAAAAACCAAAAAAAATATAAAAGACTGAAAATACAGAAACAAACAATAATCGTCTCCTCCGGGATTCTTTTCTCATCTCATTCAATCACAAACGAGAGCTCGCTTCTTCCGTCTAATGCAAGACAGTTTGCACCTGAGCCAGACAGGTCATACACTTGAGCATAGACAAGTAAGCAGTTCACCAGCCAATTCATCTTTCAGTCTCTTTGGGTCGAACTACGGTGTTCTGACTTCCTCATTGCACGAGAGGATACGTAGGCATAACTTAACAGTTATCGAACAAAAGTCTCTGTATATTCCCCCTCTTTCTAGCCTCATTCTTTTTAAGCCTCATAGTCATGAGCATTTCACTCCTGTTCTTACACTGACACTTCATTTACACACTTCACTTCTTTTACACTGACACTTGTACATCCTTTTTCCAGCTCTTTACACACAAATTGCACTGACACTACCCCTTTAAAACACAAATCTTTTAAGCGTGGATCCCGTCGAGTACGACGGACAATCTGGGTGCTAATACCTTCCCAGGTTGTAACCAACCCCCTTTCTCAGTCTCTCTGGTTCGCAACCGTCTTATCCATTCTTTTTCTAGGTCTATGCAGCATTGCCTTTCCTCCGGGATAAAAATGCCTAGCTGGCAACTCTATTCATCTCCAGTGAGTTCACGGCTGTGTGTTCTCATTGTTCCTCTCGCCGACCGTTCGCGTCTGTACCTTTATCTGGGCGAATGTCCACTTATCGGGAGCGACAGCTTGGCGACTCTGCTGGGGAACCTATACTGTAACCAGGGCTTCTGGTTCCTTTTGTGGGTTCCTCCTAGCGCTTGATTGATTTGTGCTTACTGGGGTGTTATGTGCTTATTTGTGTTGGTATATTTGTATTTATTTTTGCTTTATGTACAGTTGTTTACTGCTTTCTTTATAGCTTTGCATTATATCATATTGTCATACTGTGCTGCTGGCTGGATCTTTTGTTTGCTTTGGTGGGTGGGTGTTCTATTGAGAGTTTAAGGTCCTATACCTGGGACCTGAGTGACACCTAGGCTAGAGTGAATCATATTCTTTCCCATTCCATCTCGGTCTGGTGCGGGAATATGAAACACGGTTCAGATATGGGTTTCTTCTTGAGAACTCTGTGTTGCAGATTTCCTGCAATGCTAGGGCTATCTGGGAAGCCTGCTAAGTCTGGATGACCTTTTAGTATTGACCTTCAGAAACTGAGGTGAATTAGAGGAGGAACTTTTATGGTTATTGTAAACACTGTACCTCCGGGTTAGAAGTGTTTACACTTCTCATAACTGATCCAAGTCTGAGGATCCTTGTTTTAGAACATCACCTGTGAGGGGGTTAGGCTGTTTACAGGTTTGCAGGTACCTTGACCTCAGAATACCCTGTTACTTTGATTTGATTAAGAATACTCCATGTTGGAACAGTTCTTGTGATTCTAAACCCTGGACATGTGGCTCTTTATTTGAGCCCCCCACCTTGGTTACTGGACTTATAGACCTCCATCTGGATTTCTTACACACATGGACTTATATCAGAGCATTTGATCAGATCCAGCTCAGTCACAAACCCTTGCATATCATTTGCATACATAATCATTGCATCATATTGACATTTGCTTATTTGTGTTTCAGGGTATCCATCTTCATTTGGTTTTGGTTTTGACCCCATCTTCAGTATTGACCTATCTTCATCAGTACTTGCTTCAGCTATCAGCTATCTACTTCAGTCACTTGCACCAGCCAATCAGTGGCCCATTCTTCAGTATCATCATCAGCACTTGTCTCTACTCAGTCTCAACATCATGGCACCTAAAAAGAGCAACATCACCTACCACTTCTTCCAGCCAGAGTTAGCAGACATCAGGAGGATTCAGACCCTGATCACTCCAGACCATATACCACTGTTCAGGGAACACCATGGAGATATACTTGATATGGTTATGGATCTGGACCCCTCACAGAGAAGCCTGATCCACACCTGCCTTCAGTTTTATGATCCCCCACTGAGATGTTTCACTTTTCAGGACTTTCAGCTGGGCCCCTTATTGGAAGAATACTCATCATTAGTTGGTATACCTATCAGGGGTGGAGTCCCTTTCAACCCTGAGATGGTCTTTCCTGGTAATGAAGAGGTAGCAAAGGCATTGCATCTTGAATCAGTCCTGATTGGGCAGCATATGACTTCTAAGGCTGGAATCCCTGGCCTGCATCTGGATTTCTTGATCTCTCAAGCTACCCTGAAAGCTTCTTTAGGAGAGTGGAAAGCAGTCTGTGCTTTATTGGCCTTGAGCATATATGGGATCATATTATTTGCAGATGAGCCTCGATTTGTTAGCAAGAATGCAATCCATCTTTTCATTCTAAAGAACCCAGTGCCAACTTTATTGGGGGATCTCTACTATTCAGTGCATCAGAGGAATGAAAAGCAGAGGGGAAGATTAGTAAGATGTTGTGCTCCTTTGTTCCATACTTGGCTTCTCAGGCATCTACCCAGGACAGATGCATTTTTGAACCCTCATCAGCAGAACAACTGGGCTAAGAGACTCACTGCTCTAACTTCAGCAGATATCAGATGGTGCACTCAAAGCACCAAGGGCAGGGATATCATCACCAGTTGTGGGCATTTTCCCAATGTGCCCCTAATAGGAGTTAAGGGTAGTATTAATTACAACCCTCTGCTGTTCAGAAGACAACTGGGCTATGCACTGGTCCACACTCCTAAGGCACAGGACTTGGTTGAAACTCTTTATTGCGAGAACAAGATTAATCTGGCT
Source organism: Lathyrus aphaca (assembly GCA_963966055.1). Classification (NCBI taxonomy): domain Eukaryota; kingdom Viridiplantae; phylum Streptophyta; class Magnoliopsida; order Fabales; family Fabaceae; genus Lathyrus; species Lathyrus aphaca. The sequence continues at coordinate 114,196,470 of OZ014524.1, read as the reverse complement.
ATTGTTAGGCAGGCAGCCTGGGCCTGGGATAATGTTCAAACCAAGGGAATAACCATTTTGGGGAAGTGCAACAATGTGGCATCAGCACAATATTATGAGTGGTCCTATGCCAGGGCTCAATTCTCTGGAATGCCCTTTACCATAGAAGATATGCCTGAATCATCTTCAGCACCACCCGCCACTGTCAGTTTGGAGGAGTTTGAAAGCTTGAAGGAAAGAAATGAGAAGTTAACTCAGGCTTTGCAGAAGACCCTCCGGGAGAGGAGTGATGGTAGGTTGGAGATTGAAAGGCTAGAGAAGCTGAGAGTGGAGCATCTGGTTAAGATTGAGAAGTCTGGGGATTATATCAAAAAGTCTAAGGCTGGAGAACAAATTCTGAAGAATGCTTGCAAAGAGGCCCAGTTCCAGAGAGCAAGGACAGACTTGTATCTAAAGGAGAGTCAGGCTAGGTGGGTCAGGATCACCGAAGCTCGTACTCTGGAGGACAAGAGGGTCCAAGACAAGATAGAGCAGATGGAAGCTAGTGCAAAAGAGCAACAAGAAGCCCTGGCAGCAGCCCAGAGGGAGATATCAGAGCTGAAGATCAAAGCTGGAGTGAAGAGGTCAAAAGACCAAGGTCAGCACAAGAAGCTAACTGCAGCTGTTACTACCAGGAACCTCCTTATCAGGAATCTCACGGAGCGTCCGGCTGATCCTGTGACCGAAGCACTTCTCAAGGAAGTTCGGGAGGATGAGTTTGGTCTTGGCGTTTGACCATTTGTTTGTTGTTGCTTTCATTCCATGTACTTTTATTTTTCTTGTAATGTATTTTGACCCCCCGGAGGGCTTGTATTTGTAAACAAACTATGTACCATTTTGCTTTTGTAATATATGTATCAGTTTGTTCCATCCGAGTTTCACTTCAAAAGCAACATCAACAGCATCTTCAAGGGTCTGGAAGGGTCAAAACTGAATGCCAAACCGGATACCTTGAAAGCAAATAGGCATACTGCATTGCATGCTAACCCTTTTGTTTGTTTTGTAGGTTTTTGTTTTACTGCCACTAACTCTGTTGTGATGCTCAGGAACTATTGCTCGGCGCCGAGTATTTCCCCTCAACCGTCCGCACCGATATCCAACCCGTAACAATCTTCCGGGCATCCAAATGGATCAGGTACAGCAGGACCTTGCAGAGGTCAGAAATCAAATGGCTAACGAAAGATTGGAAATGAGAACCCAGATGACTCAGTTTATGGAAGTAATGAACAACATGGCTCAGAGCCAAGAAAGATTGAGGGCCATGGTGGAAAGGCAAAATCAAGAAGATCCACATATAGGGACTGCCGGCACCAGCAACAATGAAAGGGTCCAACCTCATGTCAATCCCCCTGTATTTGGACCCCACCTCCATCCTGAGGTCAACATTCCTGCAAATGTTCAAGGGACTGCCACTGCAGCCAGGGTACTTCAAGAAGATCCCCAGGAGGATCAATTCACAGTAATGGGTGCTGGGGAAGAAGCCTATGATAGAAGGTTGGATGAGATAGCTGAGAAATTGAGGTCCCTAGAGTCTCAAAACTCTTTGGGTTTCGACGTCATGGACATGGGCTTGGTAGACGGGGTCAGGATCCCCCATAAGTTTAAGCCTCCTTGTTTTGAAAAATACAATGGGACTTCATGCCCCCGGACTCATTTACAATCATTTCTGGGAAGGCTGAAGGCCTATACTATGGATGAGAAGCTTTGGATGTTCTATTTCGAAGACAGCTTGACAGGAGCCTCTAGAGATTGGTACTCTCACTTGACAAGGGCAACTATTAGATGCTGGAAGGACCTGGCAGAGGCCTTCATCAGACAGTATCAATACAACTTAGACATGGCACCCAACAGGACCCTCCTAATGGGGATGTCACAGTCTTCAAGGGAAAGTTTCCGAGAATATGCCCAGAGATGGAGGCAATTGGCTGCTGCTGTTCAGCCACCTATGTCTGAAAGAGAAATGGCAGATATGTTTATGAACACCCTTCAGGGAACTTATATTGACAGGCTGGCTGCTTTCTCTTCCACTAGCTTTGCAGATGTTGTCATAGCTGGGGAGAGAATTGAAAGCCTATTGAAGATGGGTAAGATCTCAGACAACGGTGCAAGCTCGTCCAGTAGTACAAGGAAGCCTTTTGCAGGCCCGAGAAGAACTGGCGAGACCAATGCCATCCACACCAACAGGGGCAGGCCCCAATATGTTCACAGATCAGTGGCAGCAGTCACCATTCCCGCTCCAGCTCATCCCCAACCAGTCTATCAACTTCCGCAGCAAAACTATCAACAACAACCTCAGTACCACCAGCAATCTCAGTATCCTCCAAGGAATTATAACAACACCAACAACAGTCAACAAAGGCCATTCCAGCAGAGGCCATCTCAAGCTAATAGGGTGATCGATCCGATCCCTATGCCATATGCTACATTGCTGCCACAGCTCCTGAAACTCAACCTGGTTGAGCTAAGGACGTTGGCACCTCCAGATCCCAACAGTTTACCCAGGAATTATGACTCCAACGCCAGATGTGCCTTTCATTCGAATGCACCTGGCCACAGTACAGAAAAGTGCAGAGCCCTGCACATGAAGGTACAAGACCTGGTAGACTCAAAAGCTCTGAATTTCGCACCACCACCCAATGTCAATAAAAACCCAATGCCAAACCACGGTGGTCCCAGAATCAACGCTATTGAAGAAGACAAACCGTCTTATTTAATAACCAGTGTGGGTCAGATCCGGACATCGTTGATGGAAATTAAGGCTCAGCTCCTCGAATGTCAAATGTTCCCGGGGTGTGAGTTGGGATGTGCTTACTGCAATATTTCGGTAAATGGGTGCGATAACCTGAGGAATGGCATAGATGGTCTCATTCAGAGCGGCCAGCTTCAGATCACCACATCATTTCCTACAAATCCAGCAATCTCATCAGCAGCAATTCCGGTACCTCCTACAACTGCCACAACCATTGTTCCTGACAATTCTTCGGCTTCATCAACAAGTACTTCATCTGTCATTTCAACTGACCAGACATCAACGAATATTCCTGCTACAACTCCAGCACCACTCCATTTTGAAACTCCTACAACAACAACATCCATTCTTCCACCAATGTCTCCTACAACACCAGCAACAAATCACGAAGATGTCTCAACTGTCACAATATTTTATGATCCTGAAAACAACTCTGCCTACAACTCAGAAGGTGCTGCACCCATCAGAGCACCAGTTACAATTTATTATGACCCACAGACTATCACAATTCCTTCTGCAGATGCAGTCAGTCCAGTTACTGTCACAGTACCTGGACCAGTACCTTATGAAAGCAGTAGGGCCATCCCTTGGCACTACGGCTCTGACGTATACTGCGAAGGAAAGAGAACCACTCTTGATACATCAACACCTGCACCACAAATAGACAATGTGGGAGGAGGCGGAGGCTTCACTCGAAGCGGACGTCTCTTTGCTCCACAAATTCAAAGACCCACTGCCGAAGCAGAAGCTGCTGCCAAGGCAAAAGGAAAGAGCCCGGTGCAGGAAGATCAAGCTGTTAAGGAAGCTTTGAAAACACCATTCGATCAGGAAGTTGATGAGTTCATGAGAATCATCAAAAAGAGTGATTACAAAATAGTGGATCAACTTCACCAGACGCCATCCAAGATCTCTATCCTATCACTGCTTATGTGCTCCGAAGCCCATCGGAACGCACTACTCAAAGTCTTGCACGCAGCTTACGTGCCTGAAGAGATCATTGTCAATCAGCTGGAAGCTGTAGTTGGAAATGTTAATGCTAGTCACGGACTAGGGTTCACCAATACTGATTTGACAATGGAAGGCCGCAACCATAACAAGGCCTTGCACATAACCATGGAATGTAAAGGTGCTGTCCTTTCTCATGTGCTGGTGGACACGGGGTCATCCCTCAATGTCTTACCTAAAAAGGCCCTGGTGAAGCTAGAATATGACGGATTGGCATTGAGACCCAGCAACCTGGTGGTAAGAGCCTTTGATGGCTCAAAGAGATCGGTTCTGGGAGAAATTGAGTTGCCCATAACGATTGGCCCGCAGACCTTCAAAACAACCTTCTACGTGATGGATATACAGCCCGCCTACAGCTGTCTATTGGGTAGGCCATGGATTCACGCCGCTGGCGCCGTAACCTCTACCCTTCACCAGAAGTTAAAATATGAGTGGGAGGGTCAAATCGTTACAATCTGTGGAGAAGAGGATATTTTTGTCAGCCACCTGGCCACCTATAAATACATTGAGATGGATGGGGAGATCCATGAAACAATGAGTCAGGGGTTCGAGGCCTTGAACATCAATGAAACATCTGCTGTGCCTGGTACTTCAATATCGTCATACCAACAAGCCCGGAAGGTTGTTGAGGGAGGAAACGCCCAAGGCTGGGGCAAACTGTTATCGGTGGAGAAGAAAGAGGACAGATTTGGGTTGGGTTACAAACCAACTCAACAAGATCAAGCAGGGGCTGCGAAGGAGCCCAACTTTGTGAGTGGAGGGATGCTCACCCCTGATGCTGTCAACTGTTTGGAAGACGAGCTGGAAGAAGAACGCAACCTGGAAAGCTGGATTCGTCCAAAGATCCCGGGGAGCAGTATCTCAAACTGGTCTTCCCAGGAAATTATAAGAGTTACTCATGCAGAGTAATTATTATTTCCTGTATTTTTATAGCATGCATCAAAGTCTTGCATCTTGCCCAAGATGACAAGACTCATTTTGTAATCGGGCCATCTGTACTTTTTGTGCAAACAAGACTAATTAATGAAATATCAGACATCTTTTTGCAAATGAGTCTTTTTTCCTTTTCGTTCACTGTTTTTCATTTTTCTTTTTGTACAAAAAATAAATGGCGATGTTTTCAAAATGATAACTTCATTTCACCTTTTTTAAACAAGATTAAAATCAATCACTAAAATGAACAAACTGAACCCTTGCAGAGAGTGCCTTCCTGACAGCACCGACAACAACACGGCTATGACTTCGTATGACTTTGACAATCCAATCAATCAAGCTGATGAAGGGGTTGAAGAAGAATATGAGCTTCCTGAAGAGCTAGCCAGGTTGTTAAGACAAGAGGAAAAGGTTATTACTCCTCACCAGGAGGAGGTTGAAGTGATTAATCTTGGTACAGAGGAAGACGTGAAAGAGATTAAAATCGGGGCCTGCCTGCAAGACTCAGTGAAGAGACAACTGACTGACCTGCTTCAAGAGTATGTAGACGTGTTTGCTTGGTCTTACCAAGATATGCCAGGGTTGGATACCGATATTGTCGTGCACAAGCTGCCTTTGAGAGAAGAATGCCCGCCAGTTAAACAGAAGTTGCGCCGTACTCGCCCAGACATGGCAATGAAGATCAAGGAAGAGGTACAAAAGCAGTGGGACGCCGGGTTCCTTGCTGTAACTAGCTACCCGCCGTGGGTTGCTAATATAGTGCCTGTACCTAAGAAAGACGGCAAAGTAAGAATGTGTGTTGACTACCGGGATCTGAACAGAGCCAGCCCGAAAGATGACTTCCCATTACCTCACACTGATGTATTGGTTGATAATACGGCTCAGTTCTCGGTATTCTCCTTCATGGACGGATTTTCAGGATACAATCAGATTAAAATGTCACCTGAAGACATGGAGAAGACAACCTTCATCACACCCTGGGGCACGTTCTGTTACAAGGTGATGCCATTCGGACTGAAGAATGCCGGTGCAACATATCAACGGGCTATGGTGACATTATTCCACGATATGATCCATAAAGAAATAGAGTGTTATGTGGATGACATGATTGCCAAGTCCCTTACTGAAGAAGGCCACCTGGTGAATCTGCTGAAGCTATTCAAGCGACTGAGGAAGTACCAATTAAAATTGAACCCCAACAAATGCACATTCGGGGTGAGATCTGGTAAGCTGCTGGGTTTTATTGTAAGCGAGAAAGGGATTGAAGTTGACCCTGACAAAGTCAAAGCCATCCAAGAGATGCCTGCACCGAAAACTGAGAAAGAAGTTCGAGGGTTCTTAGGTCGATTGAACTACATCTCGCGGTTCATATCTCACCTTACGGCAACCTGTGAACCTTTGTTCAAGCTGTTAAGAAAAGAGCAGACGGTCAGGTGGAATGAAGACTGCCAAAGGGCTTTTGACAAGATCAAAGAGTACTTACAAGAACCTCCAATCCTTATGCCTCCAGTTGAAGGAAGACCTCTGATAATGTACCTGACAGTATTAGAAGAGTCGATGGGGTGTGTGCTGGGCCAGCATGACGAGTCTGGTCGAAAAGAGTATGCAATATACTACCTAAGCAAAAAGTTTACCGACTGTGAACAACGTTATTCACTGCTCGAGAAAACTTGCTGTGCTTTAGCGTGGGCTGCTCGCCGACTGAGACAGTATATGTTGACCCACACTACCTTATTGATCTCAAAAATGGACCCAGTCAAGTACATATTTGAGAAGCCAGCTCTCACCGGACGGGTTGCAAGATGGCAAATGATTCTCACAGAATACGACATCCAGTACACCTCTCAGAAAGCCATCAAGGGCAGTGTACTATCTGAATATCTTGCTGAGCAACCTATTGATGACTACCAGCCTATGAGATTTGACTTCCCTGATGAAGACATCATGTTCATAAAAGCAAAAGATCATGAAGAGCCTGTTCACACTGAAGGGCCTGACCCGGAAGAAGAATGGACTTTGATGTTTGATGGGGCTGTTAACATGAATGGTCGTGGTGTTGGTGCAGTACTCATTACACCTAAAGGAGTTCACATGCCTTTCTCGGCAAAGCTCACTTTCAACTGCACTAACAACGAAGCTGAATACGAAGCTTGCATTATGGGTCTTGAGGAAGCCATTGACCTCAGGATCAAGACATTGACCGTATTCGGAGATTCAGCTTTGGTAATCAATCAAACCAACGGAAAATGGTACACCCACCAGGATCATCTAATACCTTACAGGGATTATACAAGAAGGTTATTGACTTTCTTCACAACAGCCAAGCTTGAGTATATCCCTCGGGACGAGAATCAATTTGCAGATGCTCTTGCTACCATTTCATCCATGATCAAAGTTCAAGCTGCCAACTTTGTGCCTCAGATTTCAGTATCCAGACTTGATAGACCAGCATATGTATTTGCAGCAGATGTTGTCAAAGATGATAAGCCTTGGTTCCATGACATTAAATGCTTCTTGGAGGATCAAACATACCCACCTAGGGCATCTTCCAATGATAAGAAGACTTTGAGAAGGCTTCCTGGTAGTTTCTTTCTGAACACTGATGGATCTTTATACAAAAGGAACTTTGATATGGTACTCCTCAGATGTGTTGATAAGACAGAAGCAGACTTGTTGATGCACGAGGTGCACGAGGGATCCTTTGGTACCCATGCTGGAGGACATGCAATGGCTAAAAAGTTGCTAAGATCAGGTTATTACTGGATCACAATGGATGCCGACTGTTGTGCCTATGCCAGAAAATGCCACAAATGCCAGATCTATGCAGATAAGGTGCATGTGCCTCCCAATCCTTTGAATATAATGTCTTCACCCTGGCCCTTTGCTATGTGGGGCATTGATATGATTGGCAAGATTGAACCAACTGCTTCAAACGGCCACCGATTCATCCTGGTCGCCATTGACTATTTCACCAAGTGGGTTGAAGCAGCATCATATGCAAATGTTACAAGACAAGTGGTAGCCAGATTTCTGAAAAGAGATATCATCTGTCGATACGGAGTTCCCGAGCGAATCATTACTGATAATGGTTCCAATCTAAACAACAAAATGATGGCAGAGCTGTGCCGGGACTTCAAGATTCAACATCACAATTCTTCTCCTTACAGGCCAAAGATGAATGGCGCTGTTGAGGCAGCAAATAAAAATATCAAGAAGATTGTGCAGAAGATGGTAGTCATCTACAAAGACTGGCATGAAATGCTACCGTTTGCCCTGCATGGGTACCGCACGTCAATCAGGACATCCACTGGGGCAACACCGTATCAGCTTGTGTATGGTATGGAAGCAGTCCTACCTGTTGAAGTTGAATTACCCTCCCTACGGGTACTAATGGATGTTAAACTGAGTGAAGCAGAGTGGGTTCGGGCCCGATACGAACAACTGAGTCTGATCGAAGAGAAAAGATTGGCTGCAATCTGTCATGGGCAGTTATATCAGAAAAGAATGAAGAGAGCCTTCGATCAGAAAGTCAGGCACCGAGAGTACCAAGTAGGAGATCTTGTGCTGAAGAGAATCCTCCCTCCTCATACAGACCACAGGGGCAAGTGGACCCCAAATTATGAAGGACCATTTGTAGTAAAGAAGGTTTTCTCGGGTGGAGCACTGATGCTCAGCACCATGGATGGTGAAGATTTCCCGTCCCCTGTGAATTCAGATGCAGTTAAAAAATACTTCGCATAAAAATGACCCGCTGGACATAAAAACAGAATGTAAGTCCAGGCAAAAATAGGGCATCCCGGCGAGTCAAAGACAGAATAAAAGACTCGGGCAAAAATAAGGGAAAATAAACAAAAATGTACACCCGCTGAGTTGAAAAGCCGCATTGGACAGCTCAGGCAAAAATGGGTATCCCGATGGATTGAAAACCCGGAAGGGCGATCCATGCAAAATAAGGGAATAAGCGAACAACTGCATTCTGAATTCGTCTGTATCATCTACAACTTGGTAAGCTTCAAAAGGATCAAGTTTCAATCAGAATCAACCTTCTTCAGAAAGCAAGATGAGAAGAACGTCAAAAAGTCATACGAGTCATAGTGAAGAGGAAGCTCCTCGAAGCATCGTCAACACTGCCAGCGTTTTTGTTTTTCAATTTGTAACAACCTCCTCATTTCAGGGGACTTGTTTCTTTGACTGTATGTCGCCAATTCAGGGCATATGAATTAATAAAATCAGATTTTCAGTCATGTCTCGTCTTGTACATTTTTATTTGCAAAAAAATGTCTGATGTCTTAAAAGAAGAAACTGATTGCATAAGAATACAGGTGTTTATCTTCAAATAAAAACATGCTTGCAGGAAATATGCTTACTCTCAGAAGTACCTAAACTCCTATGACGGAATCCAGTAAAGGATACCTCGGGATTATCTTGTGCGTTTCTCTATCTTTTTCAGGATTGCAGGTATCCGGAATGCAACTTGGGGCATGTAAGTTTCATCCCAACAAGCTGACAAATCAACACTCAATTTTAGCACCCGAAGTGCTCTCTCCCCAGCTGAGTTGCCTCCCATGACTTCTCCCAGCTGAGTTGGCCACTTATTACTTATCCCCATCAGAATGGGCAGGTATCACAGGAGATGCCCATATCCCCGGCTGAGTCAAGGATCCTCTTCAACAGAATCCCTAAGGAGGTCTCTCAATGATCTCTCTTTCTCCCCAGCCGAGTTACCATCTCTCCCTCAGCCGAGTACAAAAGTCAGGGAATCACCTCCCCACAGAATTCTCAGCCTCTATTCAGAAGAGCAACGCATAGAAGATCACAACAGAGTGAAGAAAGCTTTTACAAACCCCAGCTGGGTCTCTCATTTATTGGAATAGGTCTCTCAATGACCCGATTCCCCAAGCAGATGCATCTCGTCAGATCTACCAATGATCTCACCCCCAGCTGGGATGTCTACTTCAAATGGATCGATCAAAGATCTTCGCAGCAACGGGACCCGGATCCCGGTTTGGTATCTTTGCACAATCATAGCATTTGCATCATATTTACCCACAAAGCATAGCATTCCGTTTTAACACGGAGCATTACGGCAAAAATCCAACACATAGCATAATCATAAGCCACGTTTTGAATCAGCACTTGTAACTAGTGACCATTCATCAGAATGCAGAATATTTTCCCCCAGAGTCCCCACCAGAGTCCCCGGCAAAAAACAGCTGCCTCTCAAATCACTAACACCCGCATATACTCATTTTGACACCCGTCCGTGCCATCACTCCCCAGTAAAGTCGCCTGAACACTCTTCGCAAACAAAATCACCCGTATTACAGATACTTCCTGACACCCGTCCGTGTCAAATCACCAGCAAAAAGCCAAAGGCGTCCTCTTTGCACTCACATATACCTATACATTTCCTTGACACCCGTCCGTGTCGTATCCCCAGCGCAGTCGCCTACACTTTTACAACCCATATGCTTGTCAATATTATTATACTTTTCTCTTGACACTCGTCCGTGTCACCCTCCCCAGCAGATAAACACGCATCTATACAATACTCATACTCACTACTCATGTTACACTCATACAGATACTCGTCCGTATCTTGTATATACTTATATATCCCCACAGATTCAACATTGGTCCTTGTTCTTTGTTAACCCGTTGGTACTCGTCCGTACCATCATCTCAGAACATGCGTCAAGCGTTTGTTTCTACATGATACCCGTCCGTATCATGGTCTTAAGGATGCTCGTCCGCATCTTTAATCATACACTGTGTCAAACACTTATGTCTTCTTGAATTTAGACACTCGCCTGTGTCTACTCTTCCCCAGAAGAGTCCTCTCAGATTCAACACTCGTCCGTGTTCTCTGTTAACAAGTTGATACTCGTCCGTATCATCATCTCTGAACATGTGTCAGTATTTGTTTCTACCTGATACTCGTCCGTATCATAGTCTTAGGGATGCTCGTCCGCATCTTTAATCTATACACAACATCTAAACACTTATACTTTCTTTGCTTGGTTGTAAACTCTCGTCCGTGTTTACTACATCCCTAGTAGATCGCCAAGTAAGCAAATTTTCCTGCTTATCTGACACTCGTCCTGTGTCATGATAAACCTTGAGAGCAGCCGTACCCTGCTAAGTGGTCGTCCTCCACCTCTTGATGGTCGTCCTCCGTCATGCTCATCCGATGGCCGTCCCCATCGTTGATTTTTAGCAGCCGTCCCCTGCTAGGTGGTCGTCCTCCACCTCCTGATGATCGTCCTTCATCATTTTATCCAATGGCCGTCCCCATTGTTGATTTTTGGTTATCTGACATTCGTCCTATGTCATGACAAACCTTGAGAGCAGCCGTCCCCTGCTAGGTGGTCGTCCTCCACCTCTTGATGGTCGTCCTCCATCATGCTCGTCCGATGGCCGTCCCCATCGTTGACCTTTTATCCGGCATTCGTCCTATGTCGTGATATTTTCGGCAGCCGTACCCTGCCAGGTGATCGTCCTTCACCTTAGATGACCGTCCCTCATCTTAATCCCAACAGAGCAGCCGTCCCCTGCTAGGTGATCGTCCTTCACCTTTGATGACCGTACCTCATCATCTGTTCATTTGATTTATTCTTTAACCCGATGGCCGTCCCCGTCGTGGTCCCTTTTCTTTTTAGCCCGATGGCCGTCCCCATCGTCGTTTACCTTGCTTTATGAACTTGATGGCCGTCCCCGTCATGTTTCATTAATCCCCAGAGAATTTTACAGCTTTACCTTGATGGCCGTCCCCATCATAATTTCTTACCTTTTCCCAGCTAGTAGGTCGTCCCCGTCTTGGCTTTACCTTTTATCCCCAGCGTGTCGGCCGTCCCCGTCATTGCTTTATTTTCCACACTTTTCCCAGCATGTCGGCCGTCCCCGTCATTGCCCTTTACCCAGCAGCCGTCCTCTGCTCAACGGTCGTCCTCCGTCGCCCACACTTTACAATATACTTTATTTTCCTTTTACAATCTATATCCCTTTTCTTCTTCATTCTGTGAGTGCAAATTTTGGACTGTCTTTGGTATTCAACCACAAGTTATCTCGCTTGCCTGTTAAGCCGTCGCTTACAACCTGCACAGCTAACTCATGTTTGAATAGGGGCAGCTGTAAACACCCCAAATTTGCCCTCACCCATTCACACCATGGCTTGTGATCATCTCATATGCATAAACACAATCATATCATCTCACATCTCATTTTTGATTCACTGCATAGATTCAAAGTCATCTGCATCTAGGGTTTGTGATCTGAGCAATCCAAGAGCCTCCTGAGCCACTCCAAAGGCCACCAATCATTTCAAAGGGGTCCATGTGTGTTCATATATCATATTACATCCTCTCAAAGTCAAGAATGCAAAAGAATCACAAGAACTGGGATTGGTATGGATGCAGAGCCAGGCTAGACTGCACAGTTGACCTAAAATTAGGGTTTTGGTTTCAATGGCCTTAACCCCAAATTTTTTGGTCATTCTTGTTTCCATTGGTCTCTACATGGTATAGGGAGTATGCATATCAAGTTTCATGAAGAAATTCCATGGGGAAGTCATCTGATCAAGGGTTGACTTTCTGGACAAGTCAGTGCAAAATCAGGGCATCTGAGGCCCCCAATGACCCAACCAAGGGGTGATCTTCATCATTTTGAGTGTATATGATCTTTATTTGATCATGGAAGAAGGTTGAAGTTCACAAAATTCAAGAATTTGAAGTTTTTGCAAAGTTGACTTTTTAGGGCATAGTTGACTTTTCAAGAATATGTCATTTTAGGTCATTTTTCAAGCCTTGATTTTTGATTCAAAAAAGCTTCAAATGGAAAAACTTTGGTCATGAAAGTTGTAGAACACATTTTTCCCTTTTCAAAAAGTACAAGAACATGATCAAATTCTTCTTGGATCAAAAGTTATGGTGTGACAAAGTTGGCAAAAATCATTGATTTTCAAGATGTGCACTAAATGGAAAATTTGCAAAATCATGTTTCAAGGCTGTTTGTAACTTCTAGTTGACATCAAACCAATGTACAAACATCACATATGTCTTAAAAATCAGAATTGGACCAAAAGATCACATGTTCATGGTTTGTGTAACAAGGCATTTTCATGAAGTTTCAAAAGAAGCCAACTTGCAAAATCACTCATCACACTTCACCCACTTGTTTTCTTGGATGCTGAACCAGCCATAGCATCTCACCTCACCATGCTGCGCCAGCCCTAGCCCTTGTACCAAGCCTAGAACTCAAGCCATACCTCTCTTACAAAAAAGTGGACTTTTTGCAAAAGTAAACATCCCAATCACAGCAGGCCATGTCACATCCTCTGGCCACTTGGAATTGTTTATACTATCCTTTAGCAAGCAAAACATATGACCAAGCCAAGCTGAAACAGGCCATAGGATCACATACACAAACTCACTCCATTTTGCATTTTCCTTCGAATCTGTCTCCACAGGCCTCAAACACTAAAACAAATCCCACTACTCATCTCACCATGTATTATTGATCACAAACCAACAAAGCATAAGCCTGAAACCAGCATGAACTGAGCTTCACCATTTCTCATCTTCAAAACCAGAACTCTTAGAATCCCTTTATCCAACCATCAAACACACCATTTTTCTTCACCAACAAGTCAAGCACACCTAAAGGAGCAAGAATCCACCATTGGAGTGGCCTGAAACCTCCCTATTCCTGACTGTGTTATCTGCTACACCAGAAGTATTCCTCTCAAATTAGCCATCCACAAGAGCTTTGAGGTATCCCATTGAGTTCAGGAGAGTCAAAGAGGTCCATTTGCACACAAAGAAGGCCCTGGAAGCTCAATATTGAAGCTTTCCAGCTCAGGTATGAACATGAACACTTTCTCCCAAAGCTTGCATTTTAAGTTATAATATGATTGCTTATGTCTTGCTGATCATGGGGTTACCTTTAGAATCAAAAATAAGTGAGAAATGAGTTTGTATGGTCCCTCTGAAATTTCACCCGTGGATTTTGTTCTCTTCGATTTGCATGATTTCTGGGGTTTAAATGATGTTTGAGCATAGATTCGTGTCCTAGGATGTTAGAGGATCACTTAGGTGTGTTTAATTTGTGGAATAGATGCCTGAATCATGTTTTAGGGTTTTTGGGGTGCCGGAGAAGATGACCGGAGCTTCTCTCCGGTCACCTGAGTGTGATTAGCCCTAATCTCAGGTCATTAAGTGTGTTTGAATATTGGGCGTTGGATTGGTTGACTCAGTGGACTTCCCGCGCGCATGGAGGGCCCAGATCATCTTGCTTTGCCCTAATCCACTTATTTAGATTAATTAATTCATAATTAGGTTAATTAACTCAGATGCAATCCTGGCCACTAGATCTGGCGCCAGTCAACGCATTCAAACCCAAATTCAATCCCTGCCTTCCATTCGTTTGACTTTCCATTTATTTTAATTTTAATTCATTTCTTTTGCATAATTAATTTAAAATAGTAAAAATTGTCTAAAAATTATGAAACTTTTTCTCAAGAGTTTTATTAATTTTTAAGACACAAAAATATTTTTATTTTTATTTTTAGCATTAAAAAAGTATTTTTAAATATTTAAAAGATTATTTTTAATTGATTAATGAGAATTAATTTATTAAAAATACTTTTAAGTATTTAAAAATCACCCAAAAATTCATGAAATGTTCTAAGACATTTAGAAACATTGTCCAACCTTCAAACCAAATTTCTTTTTTGATCTTGATGCATTTTGAGAATTTTTCATTGAATTAAAATCATTTTTGTGCATTAATTTGATCCAAAGTTCAAAAAATCATTTCTGCCTATCCATGAAGAGTTGGACATTGATTCTTTTTGCATTGCATTGTGTTTAGCATGTAGTTTTTGAGATTAAATTGCCATGATTTGATCTTGAATTTTCAAATTGTTTGACATTTCTTTTGTTTAGGAACCCTAAAAACCCTAGAAACTTGTAAAAATCATAACTTGAGATTGGTTAAGAGTTGAGACCTTTCCTTTGGGCATTGATTTAGTATGGGATTAGGGATCCTTTGTGAGGCATTTTCAATTTTTTATCTTAGGGTTTGCTTCTGTTTTTGACTTTTGTTTGATGTTTGGTTCATAAACCCTAATTTGGGCTTCCATATGTACCCATCTTGCATTCTCTTGCATAACATGACTTGCCATGACATTTCAAGCATCCATTTGATCCATTTGACATCATAAGACATATAGAAAACATGTTTGATCATTGCACTTTGCATTTGTCATGTTGTATGCCATATGCATCTCATAACTTTTCATGTATGTTCTTGGTTCTTAACTTGCTTCATTTGCATCCATGAACTTGTATGATCATCCACATGTGTTGTTGTTGGTTTGTAGCATCTCATAGCATCATTAACATCATGCATAGGCTTCTGGTTTGGTTTTGCATCATACCATTTCATCTCATTTTGCATTGCATTGCACTTTCTTCTCTAACTTTTCAGGTGGTAAGTGATTTTGGGAAGTGAATTTGCCTTCACTTCTCATAACTCTTCTTTTCATCTCTCTTGCATCCATTGCTGCATTTTTGTTTGTGTTTGAGATTGAGCTTGCTCATTCTTCTTCCTCCCACTTTCTTTCTTCAAGTGACTTGACTTCTTGAATGAAGCAAGTTGCTTTGCTTCTCTTGATCCTTTCATCTGCTTCCTGGTGGTTCCATTGAAGATTTCTTTCTAAGACCTCACAAACCTTAGGATCAACCAAGCATGACAATGATTAGGGTTTTGATTAGTCTCCCCTCTTAGTTTCACCTTTGTGTCTCTTTGGAGTCTTCTCTTCTCACCTCATAATCAGGGACTAAACCCTAAAGGCTTTAAGGCTTTGTGATTAAGCTTATGCCTGCATCCTTCTCTTAGGATGGAGTGTATAACTTTAATCCTAAGTGTTAAACCCTTAATGTGTTTAACTCCCTTAATCAATTCATTTAATAATCATCAAGACATCACACTTGTAACTTGGGCCTTGCATTAGGGTTCTAATTCTTCCTTAATTGGTTAAGAAGGACTAACCCTAGTGTTAATGGACAAGTCCCCCTCAAGTTGTCTTACAAATCATAAAATCAACTTCATAATCATACCATTAAATAAAATCCACTTAATCAAGGGTTTGTTTTGTCATGAGTTTAAGCCCTAATCATGGATTAAGTTGTGGAGCTTTCCTCAGCTTAAACATTCTCATCTATTATCCTTCTATTAGGATGGTGTAATGAGTCTGTTTAATCCTTGATTATGGCTTAACCTCATTACTTAACACTAAACAAAAACACAAAAACATCTAAATAATCACAAGTAGGTTAATGATCTTAATCCTGCATCATGGTGATTAAGTGTGAGAAGCTGACTTCACACTTAAGGTATTCTCATTACCCCTAATCAGAGGGAAGATGTGATGAGTTTACTAAATCCATTGGTTTAGACTTAAGCTCATTAACTTATGACAAAAACCAAAAAAAATATAAAAGACTGAAAATACAGAAACAAACAATAATCGTCTCCTCCGGGATTCTTTTCTCATCTCATTCAATCACAAACGAGAGCTCGCTTCTTCCGTCTAATGCAAGACAGTTTGCACCTGAGCCAGACAGGTCATACACTTGAGCATAGACAAGTAAGCAGTTCACCAGCCAATTCATCTTTCAGTCTCTTTGGGTCGAACTACGGTGTTCTGACTTCCTCATTGCACGAGAGGATACGTAGGCATAACTTAACAGTTATCGAACAAAAGTCTCTGTATATTCCCCCTCTTTCTAGCCTCATTCTTTTTAAGCCTCATAGTCATGAGCATTTCACTCCTGTTCTTACACTGACACTTCATTTACACACTTCACTTCTTTTACACTGACACTTGTACATCCTTTTTCCAGCTCTTTACACACAAATTGCACTGACACTACCCCTTTAAAACACAAATCTTTTAAGCGTGGATCCCGTCGAGTACGACGGACAATCTGGGTGCTAATACCTTCCCAGGTTGTAACCAACCCCCTTTCTCAGTCTCTCTGGTTCGCAACCGTCTTATCCATTCTTTTTCTAGGTCTATGCAGCATTGCCTTTCCTCCGGGATAAAAATGCCTAGCTGGCAACTCTATTCATCTCCAGTGAGTTCACGGCTGTGTGTTCTCATTGTTCCTCTCGCCGACCGTTCGCGTCTGTACCTTTATCTGGGCGAATGTCCACTTATCGGGAGCGACAATGGGCGTCATCCAACAATGGGCATCCCCGATTGCGTTGACCTCGAATGGAGGAGGTAGTTTGTCGATGCTAGGTCGAGGAAGGATTTCTTGAATTACGGATTTGTTTCCGCCCTTTTTCCTCGTGCTGGCTAGTTTTGAGAGGATATCTGCCCGTTGTTGCACCCCAAAATTTGCCCTCACAATACAAGACTTTGTGTTCTATGAAGGTTCACAAGGTTCACAAGTTTCCCAACACTTACAAGACCTTTCATGAGGTTCATGAAGTCTACAAGTCACTTTATGAAGGTTCACAAGGTTCACAAGTTTCTCAACATTTACAAGACCTTTCATGAGGTTTATGAAGTCTACAAGTCACTTCATGAAGGTTCACAAGGTTCACAAGGTTCACAATACCTCCCATGAGGTTCACAAGACATTTTATGATGGTTCACAAGGTTCACAAGGTTCACAATTGGCCATAAGAGTTGACAATTCCCTCAGACAATGCACCTCCTAAGCAGTGCATCCAAAACTAGGGTTTTGACTTTAATCAGGCTAAATGGACTTCCAAGACTTCAAATGAGCTTCATAACATCTTATATATGTTTAAGAACCCCCATGACAAGTTTCAAGACTTTTCTCAGAAGTTTGCTCAGACAGATGATCAGATAAGTCAAAATCAGTCAATGTAGTTAAAAAGTCAAACTGAGGTCAACTGTGGTCAAACCAAAGTCAAACTTCATGATTTTTTGCCAACATCAAGTATATGAAGTAAAATTCATCATTTGATCAAGGGTTGATCATGATTCATCAAGGAGATTTCAGATCATCAAGAATCAGGAGTTTCTAAATTAGGGTTTTCTCAGTAAAAGTCAACTGAACTTTGACCAGCCATAACTTTCACATGCTTCATCACCAAGTCTCCACTCAAATATAATTTTTAAGGAAATTGAATTCTCTACAACTTTGTGTATCACAAGCCAAGCCCAAAAATGCTTCATTTGGAAGGTATGAGCTAAGACATTATAGGTCCTTTTGAAAGTCAACAAAAAGTCAACAACTTCAAAAGGGCATAACTTGAGATTGGTAAATGATATGGACATGAAACCAGTGGGGTTGGTTATAGGACTCTTCAAGCTTTCCAAAATGTCCAAGAACACCCTCATAGCATTAAAATTGAAGGATATGTGCCCTTGCAAAGTTGGGAAATTTTGAGTTGGTTTATGATGAAAAAGGAGGTCTAAAACCAATTTCTTCCAAATGGGCTTGCCAAATGATGACCCAATCCATACATTGACTTCATGCACGACCCAAACCATTAAAAATCAGAATTTTTATTATTTTATTTTTATTTATTTTGATTTAATTCATTAAAAATCATTTTAAATAAAAATAAAATATGAAAATGCAATATTTGATGGAGATTGAGCTTCTAGAATATCTTAAATGCTGATTGGAATTGAAGAGGAATGAAATCACAAGATTGGTCCAAAAATAGTAAGCCTTTATGCAAAAATATTTGAATTTTAAGACATGATCTTTTTCAATCTTTTCATATCAAAATTTCCACACAACCATTCAAGTTTATGACCTAAATTCACTCATTTATAAATACTAAACTCAACCCTATTGCACATGGACGGATTCCTTGCCTCAAAGAGTAAGTTCACATCTTCAAAAAAGTCACAAAATTTCACATTCGGATTCTTGGATTCAAGGCTTTAGAAGGTAAAATAAGAACATAGCAATGTTCCTTGGGCATCCATGAAGCGAAACCAATACTCATATGCATCCTATACATGCCATAATGCATAACCCGAAGCTTGGTTGTTCTTAAAAATATTTTTTTCGATTTCCATTATTTAACCATTATTAATGAAATTTGTTTGTTGATTTGATATTGCTTGAAGCTTTGGAAGAATTCTGGACAATTTAATTTGATTTTCGTGACCCCATGCGGATTTTGCCATGGTTAGGGTTCATGACCTCCATTAGGGTTTTATGTTCTAGGCAATATAAATTCATTCTGAAAACGTGGTTCAATTCCAGATGGTCTTGTGATCATGTTTGAACCATTAATTTGTTGAAATTTTACAGTTTTGGCCGTGTATAAAATCCATAGGTGTTGCTGCAAATTTGATTTTCGCAGGTACATTGGCAGAGAATTTCGCAGGAAAATTCGAAGGTTATGAGGAAGAAGATGAAGCCAGTTCGCGCCTGTTCTGGAAATTTAAATTTCATTTTAAAATATTATGTATTAATCTTGTTCATGTTTCACAAACGTGCGTTTGTCCCAGTGGAAAGTCAGGCAGGCGTATTGTGAAAGGGCCAGGGTTCGAATCCTGCCTCCAGCCATTCCTTTTTGATGCGTTACCATTTAAATTATAGTTTTAATATATTATTGTTTATAGCCAACATTCAAACAGATTGGCTCTCCCAGCCGGGTGGTTATGCGTGCGCTTGAATGTTCAAAGGTCCTGGGTTCAATCCTCCCCCAGGCCTTTTTGCTTCTTATTTTTCAGGTTTTAAAGAACAAAACCAATTGCTATCCATTCTTTACCACACGTGCTTGGCTGGTCTAGTGGGGGATTTTGATGCTGGTAAACAGAATGTCCTGGGTTCAAACCCAGCCAAGGTAAGTTCTCTCTTTTACCATTTTTCTGTTTTAAATTTATTTAATTAATTTGTTTAATTGTTTTCCTATTTATTAAAAAAATAAATTATGCATGTATATATATTTAATAAATATCTAAAACAACATTTTATTTTCTAAAATTCTAAATTCTTATTTTTCTCAATTTAAATTTTTTTTTACTATATAATTAAATTATGATGTATGTATGTTTATTTAAATAATTTTGTATATTAAATAAAAAAAAAATCCTTAAATATTTTTCTAACAAAACCCTAATTTTGAAAACCCTAATTTATTTTTCTAAATAATAAAAAAAAACTAATTTATCTTATGATTTAAATTTATAATTTTGTAAATATAATTATTTTGTATATATTAAATTATAATTAATCTCATTTTAATATGTAAATATTCCATCATTATTTATAATTACTTATATATGTAAATAAATTCTAAAAAATTACAAATTTAATAATTTCTTATAATATGTTCATTGTTTATTTAATTTATTTATAAATTTTAAATTTTATATTTACTTAATATAATTACTCTTATTTTGCTATTAACCATTTAAATTTTGCCTTTTATTATTATTACTAATCATATTATTTCTAATCTATTTATTTTAATTATGCTTATTATTATTATTTCACTAACCCTATCTTTAATTTTTATTATTACTAACCCTATTATATTATTGCCTATTTATTTATTTTTTGCTTATTATTTATTTATTTGCTATTTATTATAATTATGTAATTGCTCCTTGGTGTAAATTTTGTAAATATGTAATTTATTTAATTTTTATGCTATGGTTAGTAATTTAGGGGGTGTATACATGTATGATATTTAAAATCAAATTTAGATCACTTTAATTATAAGATAAATATAAATTAAACACTCACACACGTAAGTCGATTTTTAATCGCCATCTCACTTTCTAGGGTTGGCTCTTATTGTTGCCTATTCAAAAAGGTCAAGTGGGGTGTATAAAGCAAGTCCCTCAAAATAAAGTCATCAAGTCCCTTAATGGTTGCCTTTAAAGATCAAGTCCCTTCGATGTTGCCTTCGTAAATGATCTTGTCCCTTTCGAATAAAAGATGATAAGTCCCTTCGAATTGCTAAGACACTTCACAGTTGCCTTCATAAAACAGATGTCCCTCATATGTCCCTCACATCCAAGGTAATGACTACCTATTCCTTAATAATAGGGATAGTCTTACCATTTAAAGGATTCAAGAACAGAAAAGACTTAAACTTAGGGTAGGTTCCTCTTAGATACTTGCTCACTCTTCAAAACATTTCAAACACTTCACACATTTTAAACAATTTTCAAAACAAAGGTTTTTTACGCATCCGTACATGGATCATTATGAAACTCTTAAGAAAATTTTTATTCACACACTTCACATTTCAAAAACATTTTAAAGTGAGCTAAGTAACTAAGAGCCCATGGATAACCATGGATGTAAAGGGTGCTAACACCTTCCCTTTACATAACCTACCCCCCGGACCCAAAAATCTTTTAAAAAGGTCTTTCCTGTTCTTTTATGCCTTTCCTTTGGATAAAATAAAAGTCGGTGGCGACTCTTGCTATCCGCAACATAACTAAAGTCAGTTCTCCCACCGTGTTACAGAACTGGCGACTCTGCTGGGGATATTAAATTTAAGAGGGGTACCCTTAGGAATTAAGATCACTTTAAATTGTTTGCCTTGTTTGCTTTATATTATCTTGTTGGGGTGCTCTTATGTGTGAAAGGTCCTAACCCGGATCTAGTGTACCTTAGGTAAATGGCAATAGACCAAGGAAACTGTACGACGTATATCGATACGGTTGATCTGGTGGCCATAGTTAGTGCGACTTCTTGGTTGGTGCTTATGTTCCTTAAGTCAAGTTGAGGATAATATGAGGCTGCCATATGTTGTCAATGCGCTAACTAACTTTTAGAACCCTAGTTAACTCATCTTGGCCTTTAGAAAGTAGTGAGGTAACCGGCTTTGGTGCAGACTGAAGTTGGTTGACACTCGATACTACACTCATTGAGATCTTAAACTTGGAGGGTTTTGGTTGGCAAGTAAGTTGCCTTCTGATCAACCATCCTTGTGAAGGATCAATGATATTGAGATCCCTTAGAACCTGGTTACTTTTGTAGGACAGGATGAACCAACCAACTTCAGGGGAGGGTACTTACCTTTGAACCTCATGCAAGCCTTTAAACCTAGGGCTATGGCGTGACTTGTTTGTGTGTGCCACATGTTTGTGATTGAACATAACATCATGACATCATCATGCATCATAAGCATAACATTTTCACTAACTGTAAACACCCCAAATTTGCCCTCACCCATTCACACCATGGCTTGTAATCATCTCATATGCATAAACACAACCACATCATCTCATATCTCATTTTTGATTCACTGCATAGTTTCTAAGTCATCTGCACCTAGGGTTTGTGATCTGAGCAATCCAAGAGCATCTTGAGCCATTCCAAAGGCAACCAATCAACTCAAAGGGGTCCATGTGTGTTCTTATATCATATTTCATCTCCCCAAAGTCAAAAATGCAGAGGAATCACAAGAACTAGGGTTTGAGTGGATGCAGGGCCAGCTTGAACTACACAGTTGACTGAAAATTAGGGTTTTGGTTTCAGAGGCCATAACCCCAAATTTTTTGGTCATTCTTGTTTCCATTGGTCTCTATATGGTATAGGGAGTATGCATATCAATTTTCATGAAGAAATTCCATGGGGAAGTCATCTGATCAAGAGTTGACTTTTCAGACAAGTCAGTGTAAAATCAGGGCATCTGAGGCCCCCAATGACCCAACCAATGGGTGATCTTCATCATTTTGAGTGTGTATGGTCTTTATTTGATCATGGAAGAAGATTGAAGTTCATAGAAATCAAGAATTTAGGGTTTTTGCAAATGTTGACTTTTTGGGCATAGTTGACTTTTCAAGAATGCATCATTTTAGGTCAATTTTCAAGCCATGATTCATGATCCAAAAATGCCTCAAATGAAAAAACTTTGGTCATGAAAGTTGTAGATCTCATCTTTCCCTTTTCAAAAAGTACAAGAACATGATCAAACTCTTCTTGGATCAAAAGTTATGGTGTGGCAAAGTTGGCAAAAATCACTAAAATTCAAGTTATGCACCAAGTGGAAATTTTGCAAAATCTTGAACCAATGCATTTTGTAACTTCTAATTGACTTCAAACCAGTATGCAAACATTCTCTAAGTCCTAAAAATCAGAATTGGATTGAATTTGCTCATGGCTTGGTTTGTGTAACAAGGCTTTATCACATGTGAACCAAAATATCCCAACTTGCAAAAACCATCATGATCACTTCACCAACTTGATACATTGGCTGCTGAGCTTTGCTAGACCTCTCCCTCATCCTTGCTGCGCCAGCCCATGCCTTGTACTTGCCTAGACTTTGAGCCATGCCTCACTTACACAAAAGTTGACTTTTTGGCAAAAGCAAACATCCCAATCAATAAAGGACATGTCACATCTCCCAGCCACTTGCAATTGTTTATGCTATCCAAATGCTGGCCAAAACATAAAACACACAAGGCTGAAAACACTTCATTCACAACATACACAAAAACCTCTCATCTTGCAACTTGCTTCGAATTCTTCTCCACAGTCACTAAACATCCAAGCCAACTTCACTAATCATCTCATCTTGCTTCATAGACCTAAAACCACCCAAAGCACAAGCCTGAAACAGCCAAGAGATCCCACTGCCATTTCTCACTCCATTTCTGCAGTTGCTTTCGAATCTCTTTCCCTAGCTCACAAACAGCCAAACAAACCTTGCCAAGCTTCTCCATACATCATTTGGACCTCAAACCATCATTCACAATGACCTGAAAGAGCCAGAATCTCCATAGCCATTGTTGACTGAGCTTGAAGCAGTTCCTTTCGAAACTCATTATCCAGCCAGCACAAATTCATTTTGAGTATTCAAACATCATCAAGGGGTTCTAAGGAGTAAACTGCACATAAAGAGAAGGCCAGAAAGTCCTCAAGTGGAAAGCTTCACATCTCAGGTAGCCTGAAATTTATTTTTCCAGAAATGACTTTTCTTGTTACAAATTTGTTCTTCATGCCTTGCTGATCATTCTGGTACCATTAGTTTTTGAAATGGTTGTGATTTGAGCATTTAATTTGCTTCTGAAGCTCGCGTGCCCTAGAACTTTCTTTCTTCGATTCAGCTTGTTTACAAAATATAAATTTGTTTTAGGTTAGGGGTTTGATTCGTGAGGATGTGGGGAACATTTCCCAGTTGTTAGATTTCATTTTTGTTACGTTTTTAGGAAGTTTGAAGTTTCTCAGGTGAGAGCTGGCCGGAGAAGACGACCGGAAGTCTTCTCCGGCAGCCTGAAAGTAATTAATGAGTTAATTAGGGTTTAGGGGCAAGTTTGAATGTAGGCCGTGCGATTCTCTTTTCCCGCGTGCAGTGAGTGGTGGAGATCTGATCATTAGCCCTAATCCGTATTTATTTAAATGTTAATTATTTGATTAATTGAGTTTAGGGAAGTTTGAACCTGGGCCGTCCAGATGCGCGCCAGGTCAAACCTCCCAAGGCCAGATTCAATCTGGACGCTTCATTGAGCATACTTCCCATTTTTCTCAATTTATTTTAATTTCTTTTCATTTTATTTGCACCATTTATTAAAAATAGTAAGAAATGTCTAAAAATTATGAAACTTTTTCTCATGAGTTTCAATAATTTTTAAGACTCAAAAATATTTTTATTTTTCATTTTTATCATTAAAAAGTATTTTTAAATATTTAAAAGGTTATTTTTAATTGATTAATGAGAATTAATTAATTAAAAATACTTTTAGGTATTTAAAAATTACAAAAAAATTCATGAAATGTTCTAAGACATTTAGAAACATTGTCCAACCTTCAAACCAAATTTCTTTTTTGATCTTGATGCATCTTAAGAATTTTTTCATTGAATTAAATCATTTTTTATGCATTATTTTGATCATGGATTCAAAAATTCATCTCTGCCTATTGGTGAAGGTTGTGACATTGATTCTTCTTGCTTTGTCTTGTGTTTAACATGTATTTTCAAGGATAAAAAGGCCATGAATTGTTCTTGCATTTTCAAATTGTTTGGCATTTGTTTTGTTAAGAACCCTAAAAAACCCTAATAACTTGCAAAATTCATATCTTGAGTTTGGTTGAGAGTTGAGAGCTCCCCTTTGGGCAGTGGTTCATCATAGGCCTAGGGTTTCTTTGGGTGCCATTTTACATTTTTTATCATGAGGTTTGCTTCTGTTTTGGGTTTTTGTTTGATGTTTGATCCATGAACCCTAATTTGGGCTTTCATTTGCATCCCTCTTGCATTTCCTTGCATAACATGACTTGTCATTGCATTTTGTGCATTCTTGTGATCCATTTGACATCTTAAGACATGTATAAAGCATCTTTGATCATTGCATCCCATATTTGCCATGTCATTTGTCTTGTATGATTCATAACTTTTCATGTTTGTTCATGCTCCTTAGCTTGCATCATTTGCATTCATAATCTTGTATGAACATCCCCATTGTCTTGCCTCATGTTTGCAGCACTTCATAACATCATAATCATCATCAACATGCTTCTGGTTTTGCTTAGCATCATATCATTTCACTTCATTTAGCATTGCATTGCATTTTCTTTCTAACATTGCAGGTGGTAAGTAAACTTGAGAAGTGGATTTGCCTTCACTTCTCATACCTTTTCTTTTCATCTCTCTTGCATCCATTGCTGCATTTTTATGTGTGTTTGAGCTTGAGCTTGCTCATTCTTGTTCCTCCCACCTTCTTTCTTCAAGTGACTTGACTTCTTGAATGAAGCAAGTCATTTTGCTTCTCTTGATCCTTTCATCTGCTTCCTGGTGGTTCCTCTGAAGTTTGTTCTTGAAAACCTCACAAACCTTAGGACCAACCAAGCATGACAATGAATTAGGGTTTTGATTAGTTCCCCCCATAGTTTTACCTTTGTGTCTCTCTTTGAGTCTTCTCTTCTCACCTCATAATCAGGGACTAAACCCTAAAGGCTTTAAGACTTTGTGCTTAGGGTTATGCCTGCATCCTTCTCTTAGGATGGAGTGTATAACTTTAATCTTAAGTATTAAACCCTTAAGGTGTTTAAATCTCTTAATCAATTCATCTAATAAATATCAAGACATCACACTTGTAACTTGGGCCTTGCATTAGGGTTCTAATTCTTCCTTAATTGGTTAAGAAGGACTAACCCTAGTGTTAATGGACAAGTCCCCCTCAAGTTGTCTTACAAATCATAAAAAACACTTCATCATCATACTATCAATCTAAATAAAATCCACTTAATAAAGGTTTGTTTTGTCATGGGTTTAATCCCTAATCATGGATTAAGTTGAGGAGTTTTCCTCAGCTTAAACACTCTCATCTATTATCCTTCTTTTAGGATGGTGTAATGAGTCTGTTTAATCCTTGATTATGGCTTAACCTCATTACTCAACACTAAACAAAAACCACAAACACATCTAAATAATCACAAGTAGGTTAATGATCTTAATCCTACACCAAAGGTGATTAAGTGTGAGAATCTGACTTCACACTTAAGGTATTCTCATTACCCCTAATCAGAGGGAAGATGTGATGAGTTTACTAATCCATTGGTTTAGACTTAAGCTCATTTTCTTATGACAAAAATCCAAAAAAGGCAATAAAAGACTGAAAACTCAAAAAAACAAACAATAATCGTCTCCTCCGGGATTCTTTTCTCATCATCCTCACTCACAAACGAGAACTCGCTTCTTCCGTCTAATGCAAGACAGTTAGCACCTGAGCCAGACAGGTCATACACTTGAGCATAGACAAGCAAGCAGTTCACCAGTCAATTCATCCTTCAGTCTCTTTGGGTCGAACTACGGTGTTCTGACTTCCTCATTGCACGAGAGGATACGTAGGCATAACTTAACAGTTATCGAACAAAAGTCTCAGTATATTCCCCCTCCTTCCAGCTCATTTCTTTAAGCCTCATGATCTTGAGCAATTCATTCGCATTCCTACACTGACACATCATTATACACTTTACACTTCCTTTACACTGACACCTGTACATTCTTTTCCAGCTGTTTTACACACAGATTGCACTGACACTACCCCTTTAAAACACAAATCTTTTAAGCGTGGATCCCGTCGAGTACGACGGACAATCTGGGTGCTAATACCTTCCCAGGTTGTAACCAACCCCCTTTCTCAGTCTCTCTGGTTCGCAAACCGTCTTATCCATCTTTTTCCTAGGCCTATGCAGCATTGCCTTTCCTCCGGGATAAAAATGCCTAGCTGGCGACTCTTTTCATCTCCGGTGAGATCACGGCTGTGTGTTCTCACTGTTCCCTTCGCCGACCGTTCGCGTCTGTACCCTATCTGACTTAGCTTCATTTAGTGGGAGCGACAGCTTGGCGACTCTGCTGGGGACCCTTATATTGCAACCAGGGCTTCTGGTTCTTTTTGTGGGTTCCTCCTAGCGCTTGTTTGATTTGTGTTTACTGGGGTGTTATGTGCTTGTTTGTGCTTGTATTTATTTTTGTTTATTGCTTTATGTACAGTTACTTTACTGCTTTCTTTACTGCATTTATATATCATACTGTCATTGTTGCTGGCTGGATCTGGTTTTTCTTTGGTGGGTGGGTGTTCCATTGAGAGTTAAGGTCCTATACCTGGGACCTGAGTGACACCTAGGCTAGAGTGAATCATATTCTTTCCCATTCCATTTCGGTCTGGTGCGGGAATATGAAACACGGTTCAGATATGGGTTTCTTCTTGAGAACTCTGTGTTGCAGATTTCCTGCAATGCTAGGGCTATCTGGGAAGCCTGCTAAGTCTGGATGACCTTTTAGTATTGACCTTCAGAAACTGAGGTGAATTAGAGGAGGAATTGTTATGGTTATTGTAAACGCTGTACCTCCGGGTTAGAAGTGTTTACACTTCTCATAACTGATCCAAGTCTGAGGATCCTTGTTCTAGATCATCACCTGTGAGGGGGTTGGGCTGTTTACAGGTTTGCAGGTACCTTGACCTCAGAATACCCTGTTACTTTGACTTTGTTAAGAGTACTCCATGTTGGACAGTTCTTGTGATTCTAAACCCTGGACTTGTGGCTCTTTATTTGAGTCCCCCACCCTGGTTACTGGATTTATAGACCTCCATCTGGAATTCTTGAACACACATGGATCCATACCAAGGCAGTTAACCAGATCCAGCTCAGTCACAAACCCTTGCATTTCATTTGCATACATACTCATTGCATCATATTAACATGTGCTTATTTGTGTTTCAGGGTATCCACTCTCATCTCTGGTTTTGGTTTTGACCCCATCTGCATCATTGACCTGTCTCCACCAGCACTTGCTTCAGTTTGTCAGCTATACTTCAGTTACTTGCGCCAGCCAATCAGTGGCTCATTCTTTCAGCATCTTCATCAGCACTCTACTCAGTCCTCAGCATCATGGCTCCAAAGAAAAGCAACATCACCTATCATTTCTTCCAACCAGACTTATCAGACATCAGGAGGATCCAAACCCTGATCACTCCAGATCACATACCCTTATTCAGGGAAAGTTATGGAGATATACTGGACATGGTTATGGATCTGGACCCATCTCAGAGGAGCCTCATCCACACCTGCATTCAGTTTTATGATCCTCCATTGAGATGTATCACCTTTCAAGACTTTCAGTTGGGGCCTCTTCTGGAAGAATACTCATCATTGACTGGTCTGCCCATCAAAAGAGAAATCCCATTCAACCCTGAAATGGTCTTTCCTAGCAATGGAGAGATAGCAAAAGCTTTGCACCTGGAACCTGTATTGATTGAACAACACTTGACCTCTAAAGCTGGGATCCCTGGATTTCATCTGGACTTCCTGATTTCTCAAGCTAGTCTGAAGGCCTCCCTGGGGGAGTGGAAAGCTGTTTGTGCTCTGTTGGCCTTAAGTGTATATGGAATTGTGTTGTTTGCAGATGAGCCTCGATTCATCAGCAAGAATGCAATCCACTTGTTCATCCTGAAGAACCCAGTGCCAACTTTACTGGGTGATCTCTATTACTCAGTCCATCAGAGAAATGAGAAGCAGAGGGGAAGGTTAGTGAGGATTTGTGCTCCATTATTCCATGCTTGGCTCCTCAGGCATCTACCCAGGACAGATGCATTTCTAAACCCTCATCAGCAAAGCAACTGGGCTAAGAGGCTCACTACTCTCACTTCAGCAGATATCAGATGGTGTACTCAGAGCACCAAGGGCAGAGATATGATCACCAGCTGTGGGCACTTTCCCAATGTGCCTTTAATAGGAGTTAAGGGAAGTATCAACTACAACCCTCTGCTGTTCAGAAGGCAATTAGGCTATGCACTGGTTCATACTCCTAGGGAACAAGACTTGGTTGAGACCCTCTACTGTGAGAACAAGATTAGTCTGGCAACTGTTAGGAAGGCTGCCTGGGCCTGGGATCATGTTCAGACTAAGGGAATCACCATTCTGGGGAAGTGCAATAATGTGGCATCAGTCCAATATTACGAATGGTCCCATGCTAGGGCCCAATTCTCTGGAATGCCCTTTACCATAGAAGACATGCCTGAGTCATCTTCAGCACCACCCCCTGCCACTATCAGTTTGGAGGAGTTTGAGAGCTTGAAGGAAAGAAATGAGAAGTTAACGCAAGCCTTGCAGAAGACCCTCCGGGAGAGGAGTGAAGGTGTGAGGGAGATTGAGAGATTGGAGAAATTGAGAGTGGAACACTTAACTAAGATTGAGAAGTCTGGAGATTATATCAACAAGTCTAAAGCTGGTGAACAGATTCTGAAGAATGCTTGTAAAGAAGCCCAGTTCCAAAGAGCAAGAACAGACTTGTATTTGAAAGAAAGTCAGGCCAGGTGGGTCCGGATCACTGAGACCCGTACTCTAGAAGACAAGAGAGTTCAGAACAAGATGGAGCAGATGGAAAAAGCCCTGGCAGCAGCCCAGGAGGAGATATCAGAGCTGAAAATCAAAGCAGGATTGAAGAAGTCTAAGGACCAAAATCAGAATAAGAAATTGACTGCAGCTGTTGCAACAAGAAACCTTCTCATCAGAGGTCTCACGGAGCATCCGGCTGATCCTGTGACCGAAGCACTTCTTAAGGAAGTTCGCGAGGATGAGTTTGGCCTTGGAGTTTGATCATTTGCTTGTTGTTATTCCTTTCCATGTACTTTTGCTTTTTGTGATGTATTTTGGCCCCTTTGAGGGTTTGTGTTGTAAAATGAACAATTTGTTTTATTTCACTTTTGTAATATATTTGTGTTGGTTTCTATTTGGGTTCACATCAAAAGCAACTTCAGCAGCATCATCTTCAAGGGTCTGGAAGGGTCAAAACTGAAGACCAAACCGGATACCTTGAGAACAAATAAGCATAACTGCATTGCATGCTAACCTTTTATTTGTTTTGTAGGGTTTTGTTTTGTTGTTGCTAACCTCTGTTGTGATGCTCAGGAATTATTGCTCGCCGCCGGGTATTTCCTCTCAACAGGCCTCACAGGTACCCAACTAGAAACAACCTTCCGGGAATTCAGATGGATCAGATGCAACAAGACCTTACGGAGGTCAGAAACCAGATGGCAAGCGAAAGGTTAGAGATGAGAACGCAGATGACGCAGTTCATGGAAGTTATGAACAACATGGCTCAGAGCCAGGAGAGACTGAGGGCCATGGTGGAGAGGCAAAATCAAGAGGAGCCTCATGTAGGAACTGCAGGCACCAGTAATAATGAAAGGGTGCAACCACATGTTACCCCCCCTGTGTTTGGCCCACATCTACATCCTGAAATTAACATTCCTGCAAACGTTCAAGGAACAGCCACTGCAGCCAGAGTACTTCAAGAAGATCCTCAGGAGGACCAGTATACAGTAATGGGTGCCGGAGAGGAAACATATGATAGACGGTTGGAAGAAATAGCTGAGAAGTTGAGATCACTGGAGTCTCAAAATTCTTTGGGGTTCGACGTCATGGACATGGGTTTGGTAGAAGGGGTCAGGATTCCCCACAAGTTCAAGCCTCCATGTTTCGAAAAGTATAATGGGACTTCATGCCCCCGGACTCATTTGCAGTCATTTCTGGGAAGGCTGAAGGCCTATACAATGGATGAGAAATTGTGGATGTTCTATTTTGAAGATAGCTTGACTGGAGCATCGAGGGAATGGTATTCCCATCTGACAAGAGCAACTATAAGATGCTGGAAGGACCTGGCAGAGGCCTTCATCAGACAGTATCAGTATAATCTAGATATGGCACCCAACAGGACCCTCCTGATGGGAATGTCACAGTCATCTAGGGAGAGCTTCAGAGAATATGCTCAAAGATGGAGGCAATTGGCTGCTGCCGTTCAACCACCAATGTCTGAGAGAGAAATGGCAGACATGTTTATGAACACTCTTCAGGGAACCTATATTGACAGGTTGGCTGCTTTCTCTTCCACCAGCTTCGCAGATGTTGTTATAGCCGGGGAGAGAATTGAAAGCCTGTTAAAAATGGGAAAGATCTCAGACAACGGTGCAAGCTCGTCCAGTAGTACAAGAAAGCCTTTTGCAGGCCCGAGAAGAACTGGCGAGACCAATGCCATTCACACCAACAGGGGTAGGCCCCAATATGTTCAGAGGTCAATAGCAGCAGTCACTATCCCTGCTCCAGCTCATCCTCAGCCAATCTATCAACCTCCTCAACAAAACTTCCAACAACAACCCCAGTATCATCAGAATCAGTATCCTCCAAGGAACTTCAACAACAACTCCAACAACAACAATCAACAGAGGCCATTCCAACAAAGGCCATCCCAAGCTAACCGAGTGATCGACCCGATCCCAATGCCGTATGCTGCTTTGCTGCCACAACTTCTGAAACTCAACCTAGTTGAGCTAAGAACGTTGGCACCTCCGGATCCCAACAATCTACCAAGAAACTATGACTCCAATGCTAGGTGTGCTTTTCATTCGAACGCACCTGGTCACAGTACAGAAAAATGCAGGGCTCTGCATATGAAGGTACAAGACTTGGTAGACTCCAAGGCTCTGAACTTTGCACCTCCGCCCAATGTCAATAAAAACCCAATGCCAAATCATGGTGGTCCCCGAATTAACGCTATTGAAGAAGACCAACCGTCTTATTTAATAACCAGTGTGGATCAGATCAGGACACCATTGGTGGAAATCAAAGCTCAACTCCGTGAAAACAATATATTTCCGGGGTGTGAACTAGGGTGCCCATACTGCAATATTTCATGGAATGGGTGTGAAGATTTAAGGAATGGCATTGACGGCCTTATTCAGAGTGGCTTGCTACAAATCACTACATCATTTCCGACAAATCCGGCAACTTCATCAACAACGGTTTCAGACACTCCTACAAATACAGCAACTATTGTTCCCGACAATTCATCAGCAGCATCAGCAAGTACTTCATCAGTTCTCCCAAATGATCAGTTTTCAACAGTTTCTCCTGCTACAACTTCAGCTTCATTCCATTTCGACTCTCCATCAGCAACAACAACAGTCCTTCCAACAGAACCTCCTACAACACCAGCAATCAATCACGAAGATGTCTCTACTGTTACCATATTCTATGATCCTGAAAATAACTCCGCTTACCATTCAGAAGGTGCTGCTCCCACCAGAGCACCAGTTACAATCTTTTATGATCCACAAACAATAACAGTCCCTTCAGCAGCAGCAATCAGTCCAGTCACTGTCACGGTGCCTGGACCAGTACCATATGAAAGCAACAGAGCCATGCCTTGGCACTATGGCTCTGACGTGTATTGCGAAGGAAAAAGAATCACTCTGGAAACATCAACACCTGCACCACAAGTAGATAATGTGGGGGGAGGCGGAGGCTTCACTCGAAGCGGACGTCTCTTCGCCTCACAAGTTCAAAGACCTACAGCCGAAGCAGAAGCTGCTGCCAAGGCTAAAGGAAAAGGCCCGGTGCAGGAAGATCCAGCTGCCAAAGAAGCCCTGAAAACTCCATTTGATCAGGAAGTTGATGAGTTTATGCGGATCATCAAAAAGAGTGATTACAAAATTGTGGATCAACTTCACCAGACGCCATCCAAAATCTCCATCCTCTCACTGCTTATGTGCTCCGAAGCCCATCGGAATGCACTACTTAAAGTCCTGCACGCAGCTTACGTGCCTGAGGAGATTACTGTCAACCAATTGGAAACCGTGGTTGGTAATGTTACTGCTAGCAATGGGCTAGGGTTTACCAATTCTGACCTGACAGTGGATGGCCGCAATCACAACAAAGCCTTGCACATAACCCTGGAATGCAAAGGAGCTGTCCTTTCTCATGTGCTGGTGGACACAGGTTCTTCCCTGAATGTCTTACCAAAGAAGGCTCTGGTAAAGCTTGAATATGATGGATTGGCATTGAGACCCAGCAACCTGGTAGTAAGAGCCTTTGATGGTTCTAAGAGATCGGTGCTGGGAGAGATTGAGCTGCCTGTGACAATTGGCCCGCAGACCTTTAAAACTATCTTTTATGTGATGGACATTCAGCCCGCCTACAGCTGTTTGTTGGGTAGACCCTGGATTCACGCCGCCGGCGCAATAACGTCTACCCTTCACCAAAAGTTAAAATTTGAGTGGGAAGGCCAAGTTGTCACAATCTGTGGGGAGGAGGACATTTTTGTCAGCCACCTGACAACCTATAAATACATTGAGATGGATGGAGAGATCCATGAAACAATGAGCCAAGGTTTTGAAGCCTTGAACGTCAATGAAGCATCTGCTGTATCTGGTACTCCAATGTCATCTTATCAACAAGCCCGGAAGGTTGTTGAAGAAGGAACTGCCCAAGGCTGGGGCAAGGTATTAGTTGTGGAGGAGAAGAAGGACAAGTTTGGGTTGGGTTACAGACCAACTCAACATCAAGCAAAGGCTGCTGCAGAGCCTGGTTTTGTCAGTGGGGGGATGCTTACCCCTGATGCTATCAACTGTTTGGAAGACGAGCTGGAAGAGGAACGCAATCTGGAGAATTGGATTCGTCCGAAGATCCCGGGGAGCAGTGTCTCGAACTGGTCTTCCCAGGAAATTATAAGTGTTACTCGAGCAGAGTAATTATTATTTCCTGTATTTTTATATAGCATGCATCCAAGTCTTGCATCTTGCCCAAGATGACAAGACTCATTTTGTAACCAGGGCCATCTGTACTTTTGTGCAAACAAGATTAAATTAATGAAATATCAGACATCTTTTTGCAAACGAGTCTTTTTCTTTTTTTCCATTTTTCTTTTTGTACAAAAAATAAATGGCGGTGTTTTCAAAATGATAACTTCATTTCACTTTTTCCAAAGCAAGATTAAAATCAATCACTAAAATGAACAACTTAACCCTTGCAGAGAGTGCCTTCCTGACAGCACCGACAACAGCACGGCTATGACATCGTATGACTTTGACAATCCAATCAATCAAGCTGATGAAGGGGTTGATGAAGAATATGAGCTTCTTGAAGAGCTAGCCAGGTTGTTAAGACAGGAGGAAAAGGTTATTACCCCTCGCCAGGAGGAGGTTGAAGTGATTAATCTTGGTACTGACGAAGACGTGAAAGAGGTTAAAATCGGGGCCCGCCTGCAAAACTCGGTGAAGAGACAACTGATAGATCTGCTTCAAGAGTATGTTGATGTGTTTGCTTGGTCGTATCAAGATATGCCAGGGTTGGATACCGATATAGTTGTGCACAAGCTGCCTCTGAGGGAAGAATGCCCACCAGTGAAACAGAAGCTGCGCCGAACTCGCCCAGACATGGCTATGAAAATCAAAGAAGAGGTACAAAAGCAATGGGACGCCGGGTTCCTTGCTGTAACTAGCTACCCGCCGTGGGTTGCTAACATAGTACCTGTGCCTAAGAAAGATGGCAAAGTAAGAATGTGTGTTGACTACCGGGACCTGAACAGAGCCAGCCCGAAAGATGACTTCCCATTACCTCACATTGACGTATTGGTGGATAATACGGCTCAGTTCTCGGTATTCTCCTTCATGGATGGATTTTCAGGATATAATCAGATCAAGATGTCACCTGAAGACATGGAGAAGACAACATTCATTACACCCTGGGGCACGTTCTGTTACAAAGTGATGCCATTCGGACTGAAGAATGCAGGTGCAACGTATCAACGGGCTATGGTGACATTATTTCACGATATGATCCACAAGGAAATAGAATGTTATGTGGATGATATGATCGCCAAGTCCCTTACAGAGGAAGATCATCTGGTGAATCTGCTCAAATTATTCAAGCGTCTGAGGAAATACCAATTGAAGCTGAACCCCAACAAATGCACATTCGGGGTGCGATCCGGTAAGCTGCTGGGCTTTATTGTAAGCGAGAAAGGGATTGAAGTTGACCCAGATAAAGTCAAAGCCATCCAAGAGATGCCT
This sequence comes from Lathyrus aphaca, assembly GCA_963966055.1. Lineage (NCBI taxonomy): Eukaryota > Viridiplantae > Streptophyta > Magnoliopsida > Fabales > Fabaceae > Lathyrus > Lathyrus aphaca. The sequence goes on along the minus strand of OZ014524.1, from coordinate 114,161,455 downwards.
GCACCTAAAACTGAGAAAGAAGTTCGAGGATTCTTAGGTCGATTGAACTACATTTCACGGTTCATATCTCACCTCACAGCAACCTGTGAACCCTTGTTCAAGTTGTTAAGAAAAGAACAGACGGTCAGGTGGAACGAAGATTGCCAGAAGGCTTTTGACAAGATCAAGGAGTACTTACAAGAACCTCCAATCCTCATGCCGCCGGTCGAAGGAAGACCTCTGATCATGTACTTGACAGTATTAGAAGAGTCAATGGGGTGTGTGCTGGGCCAGCATGACGAGTCTGGTCGAAAAGAGTATGCAATATACTACCTAAGCAAAAAGTTTACCGACTGTGAACAGCGTTATTCACTGCTCGAGAAAACTTGCTGTGCTTTAGCGTGGGCTGCTCGCCGACTGAGACAGTATATGTTGACCCACACTACCTTATTGATATCCAAAATGGACCCAGTTAAGTACATTTTTGAGAAGCCAGCTCTTACCGGACGGGTTGCAAGATGGCAGATGATTCTCACAGAATATGACATACAGTACACATCTCAGAAAGCCATCAAAGGCAGTGTACTATCTGAATATCTTGCTGAGCAACCCATTGATGACTACCAGCCAATGAGGTTTGACTTCCCTGATGAAGACATCATGTTCATTAAAGCAAAAGATCACGAAGAGCCTATTCACACTGAAGGGCCTGACCCGGAAGAAGAATGGACTATGATGTTTGATGGGGCTGTTAACATGAATGGTCGTGGTGTTGGTGCAGTACTCATTACACCTAAAGGGGTTCACATGCCTTTCTCGGCAAAACTCACTTTCAACTGCACTAACAACGAAGCTGAATACGAAGCTTGCATTATGGGTCTTGAGGAAGCCATTGACCTCAGGATCAAGACATTGACCGTATTCGGAGATTCAGCTCTGGTAGTCAATCAAACCAACGGGAAATGGTACACCCACCAGGATCATCTGATACCTTACAGGGATTATACGAGGAGGTTATTGACTTTCTTCACAACAGTCAAGCTTGAGTATATCCCTCGGGACGAGAATCAGTTTGCGGATGCTCTTGCTACCATTTCATCCATGATCAAAGTTCAAGCTGCTAACTTTGTACCCCAGATTTCAGTGTCTAGACTTGATAGACCAGCATATGTATTTGCAGCGGATGTTGTAAAAGATGATAAGCCTTGGTTCCACGACATTAAGTGCTTCTTGGAGGATCAAACATACCCACCTGGGGCATCTTCCAATGATAAGAAGACTCTGAGAAGGCTTGCTGGTAGTTTCTTTCTGAACACTGATGGTTCTTTATACAAAAGGAACTTTGACATGGTACTCCTCAGATGCGTTGACAGGACGGAAGCAGATTTGCTGATGCATGAAGTGCACGAAGGCTCTTTTGGTACCCATGCTGGAGGGCATGCCATGGCTAAAAAGTTGTTAAGATCAGGCTATTACTGGATCACAATGGATGCAGACTGTTGTGCCTACGCCAGGAAATGCCATAAATGCCAGATCTACGCAGACAAGGTGCATGTGCCTCCTAATCCTTTGAACATCATGTCTTCACCATGGCCCTTTGCTATGTGGGGCATTGATATGATTGGCAAGATTGAGCCGACTGCTTCAAATGGTCACAGATTCATCCTGGTCGCCATCGACTATTTCACCAAGTGGGTTGAAGCAGCCTCATATGCAAACGTCACAAGACAAGTGGTAGCCAGATTTCTGAAGAGAGATATCATCTGTCGGTATGGAGTGCCCGAGCGAATCATTACTGATAATGGTTCCAATCTAAACAACAAAATGATGGCAGAACTGTGCCGGGACTTCAAGATCCAACATCACAATTCTTCTCCTTACAGGCCAAAGATGAACGGCGCTGTTGAGGCAGCAAATAAGAATATCAAGAAGATTGTGCAGAAGATGGTAATCACCTACAAAGACTGGCATGAAATGCTACCGTTTGCCTTGCATGGGTATCGCACATCAATCAGAACGTCCACTGGGGCAACACCGTATCAGCTTGTGTATGGTATGGAAGCGGTCCTACCTGTTGAAGTTGAATTACCCTCGTTACGGGTATTAATGGATGTTAAATTAAGCGAAGCAGAATGGGTTCGGTCCCGATACGAACAACTGAGTCTGATCGAAGAGAAGAGATTGGCTGCAATCTGCCATGGGCAGTTATATCAGAAAAGAATGAAGAGAGCCTTCGATCAGAAAGTCAGGCACCGAGAGTACCAAGTGGGAGATCTTGTGCTGAAAAGAATCCTCCCTCCTCATACAGACCACAGGGGCAAATGGACTCCAAATTATGAAGGACCATTTGTTGTAAAGAAAGTTTTCTCTGGTGGAGCACTGATGCTCAGCACCATGGATGGTGAAGGTTTCCCGTCCCCTGTGAATTCAGATGCAGTTAAAAAATACTTCGCATAAAATGACCCGCTGGACATAAAAACAGAATGTAAGTCCAGGCAAAAATAGGGCATCCCGGCGAGTCAAAAACAGAATAAAAGACTCGGGCAAAAATAAGGGAAAATAAACAAAAAATGTACACCCGCTGAGTTGAAAAGCCGCATTGGACAGCTCAGGCAAAAATGGGTATCCCGATGGATTGAAAACCCGAAAGGGCGATCCATGCAAAATAAGGGAATAAGCGAACAACTGCATTCTGAATTCGTCTGTATCACCTACAACTTGGTAAGCTCCAAAGGATCAAGCTTCAATCAGAATCAACTCTCTCCAGAAAGCAAGACGAGAAGAACGTCATTGTCATACGAGTCATAGCAGAAGAAGAAGCTCCTTCAAAGCGTCGTCAGCACCGCCAGCATTTGTTTTCTCAATTTGTAACAATCTCCTCATTTCAGGAGATATGTTTCTTTGACTGTATCTTTGCCAATTCAGGGCACATGAATTAATAAAATCAGATTTTCAGTCATGTTTCGTTTTTTTTACATTTACGTTTTGCAAAGAGTCGTCTGATATCTCTAAAAATACAATTGCATAAGTACAGATGCAGTTCTCTAAAAATAAAAACACATGCTTACAGGGAATGTGATTATTCTCGAAAGTACTTAACTCCTATGACGGAATCCAGAAAGGGATACCTCGGGACCTTTTGTACGTTCCATTATCTTCGCAGGATTGCAGGTATCCAGAACGCAACCTGGGGCATGCAGGTTACGCCTCAGCAAACTGGCGAATCATTATTAACTCACATGGCACTGGGAGGTGCCCATTTCCCCAGCAGAGCTGCCGAATCAGCATACACTCAATCTCAGCATCCAAGATGCTCTGTCCCCAGCTGAGTTGCCTCTTGTTGCTTTCCCCAGCTGAGTTGCCTCTCACTTCCCCAGCCGAGTTGCCATTCTTCCTCAACAGAATACAGAAGTCAGGGAAACATCTCCCCACAGAGCTTCAAGCCTTTATTCAGAAGAGCAGCGCATGAAGGATCACAACAGAGTACAAGAAGCTTCTACAAACCCCAGCTGGGTCCCGTACTTTCAAGGTTATGTCAACCGGTGACATATATCTCCAAGCGGATACATCATCAGATCTACCAATGATCTCACCCCCAGCTGGGACGTCCAATTCAAGCAGATCGACCAGAGATCTTCGCAGCAACGGGATCCGAATCCCGGTTTGGTATCTTTGCATAATCATGGCATCCGCATCATATTCACCCCCAGAGCGTAGCATTCCGTCTAATACGGAGCATTACGGCAAAGATCAAATGCATAGCATAATCATAAGTCATGTTGTGAATTGAACGCTTGTGACTAGTAACCGTTCATCAGGATACAGATTACTTTCCCCCAAAATCCCCATCAGAGTCCCAGCAAAAGCAGTTGCCTCGTATTCACAAACACCCGTATATACACCTTTTGGCACCCGTCCGTGTCATCTTTCCCCACAGGTCGCCTGAATACACTCTACAAACAAATCACCCTCATTACAGACACATTCTGGCACCCGTCCGTGTCATATCCCAACAGAAAGTCAAAGACATCCTCTTTGCACTCACATATACTTGTATATGCACCCCTTTTTGACACTCGTCCGTGTCATATCCCCAGCGCAGTCGCCTAGACTTTGTATAGCAGATACTTGTTAATATTATACTTTTCTCTTTTGACACTCGTCCGTGTCACTCTCCCCAGCAGATAAACAACTCATCATCAATACAATACTCACTACTCATGGTACGCTTATACAGATACTCGTCCGTATCTTGTATACATCATCACTCATATCCCCACAGATTCGACAGTAGTCCTTGCTCTGTGTTAACCAGTTGATACTCGTCCGTATCATCATCTCTGAGCGTGTGTCAGTTTGTTTCTACATGATACTCGTCCGTATCATAGTTTTAAGGATGCTCGTCCGCATCTTTAATCTATACACCATACCAAACACTTATACCTTTTATTGATGTAAGCGCTCGTCCGTGTTTACTATCTCCCCAGTAGATTGCCAACAAATTTTCTTTTTTATCTAACACTCGTCCTGTGTTATGATACCTTTGAGAGCAGCCGTACCCTGCTGAGTGGTCGTCCTCCACTTCTTGATGGTCGTCCTCCATCATGCTCATCCGATGGCCGTCCCCATCGTTGATTTTTAGCAGCCGTCCCCTGCTAGGTGGTCGTCCTCCACCTTTTGATGATCGTCCTTCATCACTTTATCCAATGGCCGTCCCCATTGTTGATTTTGGTTATCTAACACTCGTCCTGTGTTATGATAAACCTCGAGAGCAGCCGTCCCCTGCTGAGTGGTCGTCCTCCACTTCTTGATGGTCGTCCTCCATCTTGCTCGTCCGATGGCCGTCCCCATCATTGACCTTTTCTATCCGATGGCCGTCCCCATCGTTGATATTTTCGGAAGCCGTACCCTGCCAGGTGGTCGTCCTCCACCTTTGATGGCCGTCCCCATCATATTTCTTTTATGCCCAACAGAGCAGCCGTCCCCTGCTAGGTGATCGTCCTTCACCTTTGATGGCCGTACCCCATCATCTGTTTATTTCATTCATTCTTTAACCCGATGGCCGTCCCCGTCGTGGTCCCTTTTCCTTTTTAGCCCGATGGCCGTCCCCATCGTTGGTTACTTTACCTTTATGAACTTGATGGCCGTCCCCGTCATGTTTCATTAATCCTCAGAATTTTGCAGCTTTATCTTGATGGTCGTCCCCATCATGATATTTTATTTTCCCCAGCTAGTCGGCCGTCCCCGTCTTAGCTTTACCTGTTATCCCCAGCATGTCGGCCGTCCCCGTCATCGCTTTGCTTCACATACCACCTTACCCAGCAGTCGTCCTCTGCTCGACGGTCGTCCTCCGTCGCCCACACTTTACAATATACTTTATTTTTCATTTACAATATATATCCCTTTTTCTTCTTCATTGCTGTGAGTGCAAATTTTGGACTGTCTTTGGTATTCAACCACAAGTTATCTTGTTTGGCCTGTTAAGCCGTCGCTTACACCCTGCACAGCTAACTCATGTTTGAATAGGGGCAGCTGTAAACACCCCAAATTTGCCCTCACCCATTCACACCATGGCTTGTAATCATCTCATATGCATAAACACAACCACATCATCTCATATCTCATTTTTGATTCACTGCATAGTTTCTAAGTCATCTGCACCTAGGGTTTGTGATCTGAGCAATCCAAGAGCATCTTGAGCCATTCCAAAGGCAACCAATCAACTCAAAGGGGTCCATGTGTGTTCTTATATCATATTTCATCTCCCCAAAGTCAAAAATGCAGAGGAATCACAAGAACTAGGGTTTGAGTGGATGCAGGGCCAGCTTGAACTACACAGTTGACTGAAAATTAGGGTTTTGGTTTCAGAGGCCATAACCCCAAATTTTTTGGTCATTCTTGTTTCCATTGGTCTCTATATGGTATAGGGAGTATGCATATCAATTTTCATGAAGAAATTCCATGGGGAAGTCATCTGATCAAGAGTTGACTTTTCAGACAAGTCAGTGTAAAATCAGGGCATCTGAGGCCCCCAATGACCCAACCAATGGGTGATCTTCATCATTTTGAGTGTGTATGGTCTTTATTTGATCATGGAAGAAGATTGAAGTTCATAGAAATCAAGAATTTAGGGTTTTTGCAAATGTTGACTTTTTGGGCATAGTTGACTTTTCAAGAATGCATCATTTTAGGTCAATTTTCAAGCCATGATTCATGATCCAAAAATGCCTCAAATGAAAAAACTTTGGTCATGAAAGTTGTAGATCTCATCTTTCCCTTTTCAAAAAGTACAAGAACATGATCAAACTCTTCTTGGATCAAAAGTTATGGTGTGGCAAAGTTGGCAAAAATCACTAAAATTCAAGTTATGCACCAAGTGGAAATTTTGCAAAATCTTGAACCAATGCATTTTGTAACTTCTAATTGACTTCAAACCAGTATGCAAACATTCTCTAAGTCCTAAAAATCAGAATTGGATTGAATTTGCTCATGGCTTGGTTTGTGTAACAAGGCTTTATCACATGTGAACCAAAATATCCCAACTTGCAAAAACCATCATGATCACTTCACCAACTTGATACATTGGCTGCTGAGCTTTGCTAGACCTCTCCCTCATCCTTGCTGCGCCAGCCCATGCCTTGTACTTGCCTAGACTTTGAGCCATGCCTCACTTACACAAAAGTTGACTTTTTGGCAAAAGCAAACATCCCAATCAATAAAGGACATGTCACATCTCCCAGCCACTTGCAATTGTTTATGCTATCCAAATGCTGGCCAAAACATAAAACACACAAGGCTGAAAACACTTCATTCACAACATACACAAAAACCTCTCATCTTGCAACTTGCTTCGAATTCTTCTCCACAGTCACTAAACATCCAAGCCAACTTCACTAATCATCTCATCTTGCTTCATAGACCTAAAACCACCCAAAGCACAAGCCTGAAACAGCCAAGAGATCCCACTGCCATTTCTCACTCCATTTCTGCAGTTGCTTTCGAATCTCTTTCCCTAGCTCACAAACAGCCAAACAAACCTTGCCAAGCTTCTCCATACATCATTTGGACCTCAAACCATCATTCACAATGACCTGAAAGAGCCAGAATCTCCATAGCCATTGTTGACTGAGCTTGAAGCAGTTCCTTTCGAAACTCATTATCCAGCCAGCACAAATTCATTTTGAGTATTCAAACATCATCAAGGGGTTCTAAGGAGTAAACTGCACATAAAGAGAAGGCCAGAAAGTCCTCAAGTGGAAAGCTTCACATCTCAGGTAGCCTGAAATTTATTTTTCCAGAAATGACTTTTCTTGTTACAAATTTGTTCTTCATGCCTTGCTGATCATTCTGGTACCATTAGTTTTTGAAATGGTTGTGATTTGAGCATTTAATTTGCTTCTGAAGCTCGCGTGCCCTAGAACTTTCTTTCTTCGATTCAGCTTGTTTACAAAATATAAATTTGTTTTAGGTTAGGGGTTTGATTCGTGAGGATGTGGGGAACATTTCCCAGTTGTTAGATTTCATTTTTGTTACGTTTTTAGGAAGTTTGAAGTTTCTCAGGTGAGAGCTGGCCGGAGAAGACGACCGGAAGTCTTCTCCGGCAGCCTGAAAGTAATTAATGAGTTAATTAGGGTTTAGGGGCAAGTTTGAATGTAGGCCGTGCGATTCTCTTTTCCCGCGTGCAGTGAGTGGTGGAGATCTGATCATTAGCCCTAATCCGTATTTATTTAAATGTTAATTATTTGATTAATTGAGTTTAGGGAAGTTTGAACCTGGGCCGTCCAGATGCGCGCCAGGTCAAACCTCCCAAGCCCAGATTCAATCTGGACGCTTCATTGAGCATACTTCCCATTTTTCTCAATTTATTTTAATTTCTTTTCATTTTATTTGCACCATTTATTAAAAATAGTAAGAAATGTCTAAAAATTATGAAACTTTTTCTCATGAGTTTCAATAATTTTTAAGACTCAAAAATATTTTTATTTTTCATTTTTATCATTAAAAAGTATTTTTAAATATTTAAAAGGTTATTTTTAATTGATTAATGAGAATTAATTAATTAAAAATACTTTTAGGTATTTAAAAATTACAAAAAAATTCATGAAATGTTCTAAGACATTTAGAAACATTGTCCAACCTTCAAACCAAATTTCTTTTTTGATCTTGATGCATCTTAAGAATTTTTTCATTGAATTAAATCATTTTTTATGCATTATTTTGATCATGGATTCAAAAATTCATCTCTGCCTATTGGTGAAGGTTGTGACATTGATTCTTCTTGCTTTGTCTTGTGTTTAACATGTATTTTCAAGGATAAAAAGGCCATGAATTGTTCTTGCATTTTCAAATTGTTTGGCATTTGTTTTGTTAAGAACCCTAAAAAACCCTAATAACTTGCAAAATTCATATCTTGAGTTTGGTTGAGAGTTGAGAGCTCCCCTTTGGGCAGTGGTTCATCATAGGCCTAGGGTTTCTTTGGGTGCCATTTTACATTTTTTATCATGAGGTTTGCTTCTGTTTTGGGTTTTTGTTTGATGTTTGATCCATGAACCCTAATTTGGGCTTTCATTTGCATCCCTCTTGCATTTCCTTGCATAACATGACTTGTCATTGCATTTTGTGCATTCTTGTGATCCATTTGACATCTTAAGACATGTATAAAGCATCTTTGATCATTGCATCCCATATTTGCCATGTCATTTGTCTTGTATGATTCATAACTTTTCATGTTTGTTCATGCTCCTTAGCTTGCATCATTTGCATTCATAATCTTGTATGAACATCCCCATTGTCTTGCCTCATGTTTGCAGCACTTCATAACATCATAATCATCATCAACATGCTTCTGGTTTTGCTTAGCATCATATCATTTCACTTCATTTAGCATTGCATTGCATTTTCTTTCTAACATTGCAGGTGGTAAGTAAACTTGAGAAGTGGATTTGCCTTCACTTCTCATACCTTTTCTTTTCATCTCTCTTGCATCCATTGCTGCATTTTTATGTGTGTTTGAGCTTGAGCTTGCTCATTCTTGTTCCTCCCACCTTCTTTCTTCAAGTGACTTGACTTCTTGAATGAAGCAAGTCATTTTGCTTCTCTTGATCCTTTCATCTGCTTCCTGGTGGTTCCTCTGAAGTTTGTTCTTGAAAACCTCACAAACCTTAGGACCAACCAAGCATGACAATGAATTAGGGTTTTGATTAGTTCCCCCCATAGTTTTACCTTTGTGTCTCTCTTTGAGTCTTCTCTTCTCACCTCATAATCAGGGACTAAACCCTAAAGGCTTTAAGACTTTGTGCTTAGGGTTATGCCTGCATCCTTCTCTTAGGATGGAGTGTATAACTTTAATCTTAAGTATTAAACCCTTAAGGTGTTTAAATCTCTTAATCAATTCATCTAATAAATATCAAGACATCACACTTGTAACTTGGGCCTTGCATTAGGGTTCTAATTCTTCCTTAATTGGTTAAGAAGGACTAACCCTAGTGTTAATGGACAAGTCCCCCTCAAGTTGTCTTACAAATCATAAAAAACACTTCATCATCATACTATCAATCTAAATAAAATCCACTTAATAAAGGTTTGTTTTGTCATGGGTTTAATCCCTAATCATGGATTAAGTTGAGGAGTTTTCCTCAGCTTAAACACTCTCATCTATTATCCTTCTTTTAGGATGGTGTAATGAGCCTGTTTAATCCTTGATTATGGCTTAACCTCATTACTCAACACTAAACAAAAACCACAAACACATCTAAATAATCACAAGTAGGTTAATGATCTTAATCCTACACCAAAGGTGATTAAGTGTGAGAATCTGACTTCACACTTAAGGTATTCTCATTACCCCTAATCAGAGGGAAGATGTGATGAGTTTACTAATCCATTGGTTTAGACTTAAGCTCATTTTCTTATGACAAAAATCCAAAAAAGGCAATAAAAGACTGAAAACTCAAAAAAACAAACAATAATCGTCTCCTCCGGGATTCTTTTCTCATCATCCTCACTCACAAACGAGAACTCGCTTCTTCCGTCTAATGCAAGACAGTTAGCACCTGAGCCAGACAGGTCATACACTTGAGCATAGACAAGCAAGCAGTTCACCAGTCAATTCATCCTTCAGTCTCTTTGGGTCGAACTACGGTGTTCTGACTTCCTCATTGCACGAGAGGATACGTAGGCATAACTTAACAGTTATCGAACAAAAGTCTCAGTATATTCCCCCTCCTTCCAGCTCATTTCTTTAAGCCTCATGATCTTGAGCAATTCATTCGCATTCCTACACTGACACATCATTATACACTTTACACTTCCTTTACACTGACACCTGTACATTCTTTTCCAGCTGTTTTACACACAGATTGCACTGACACTACCCCTTTAAAACACAAATCTTTTAAGCGTGGATCCCGTCGAGTACGACGGACAATCTGGGTGCTAATACCTTCCCAGGTTGTAACCAACCCCCTTTCTCAGTCTCTCTGGTTCGCAAACCGTCTTATCCATCTTTTTCCTAGGCCTATGCAGCATTGCCTTTCCTCCGGGATAAAAATGCCTAGCTGGCGACTCTTTTCATCTCCGGTGAGATCACGGCTGTGTGTTCTCACTGTTCCCTTCGCCGACCGTTCGCGTCTGTACCCTATCTGACTTAGCTTCATTTAGTGGGAGCGACACTAACCATTTCAAGGACCAAGGGATTTATCTTTGTTCTTTGTTGTAGGTCATGGCTTCTGCTCGTAGAAACACCATCAGGATCAACTTTGTGGGGATACCTCCCAAGCTTAAAGAGTTGGTTTCTCAAGTGTCTGATCACTCCCAGTTCATCAAGAGACATGGTCACCTATTGGATCTAGTCACTTCAGGGTTCAATGAAGACATGATGAGTGTCCTGTTTCAGTTCTTTGACCCTAAGCACCATTGCTTTACATTCCCTGATTATCAGCTGGTTCCAACCATGGAGGAGTTCTCTAAACTTCTGGGTATACCTGTTCTTGATCAAAGACCCTTCACAGGCTTGGAGAAAGAGCTTAAACCAGAGGTTATTGCTGCAGCCCTACATCTGAAAAAGTCTGACATTGTTCTAGAAACGAGAAGTGGAGTCAAGGGTATTCTTGCTAAGGTGTTGATAGAGAAAGCTCAGGTGTTCTTGAAGGCCATGAGCTATGATGCTTTTGAGGAGATCTTAGCCTTGCTGATTTATGCCTTAGTATTGTTCCCCAATCCAGATCAGTTCATAGACGTTCATGCCATCAATATATTCCTGAGTCACAATCTAGTGCCTACATTGCTTGGAGACATCCTACATTCTCTTCATACTCGTACTACAAGGGCAAGAGGAACTTTGATGTGCTGCATACCTTTGCTTTCTAGGTGGTTTATTTCTCACCTTCCTCGATCAGTGATGAAGAATGAACAAGGGTTCAGGTGGTCCAAGAGGATTATGTCACTTTCTCACTCAGATATCCATTGGTGCTCCAGATCTATGGAGAATGTCACCATCATTGACCGTTGTGGGGAGTTTCCTAATGTGCCACTTCTAGGCATAAGAGGAGGCATCACCTACAACCCCTCTCTAGCTTTACGACAGTTTGGTTATGCTCGGAGTGATGGTCCACATGACATGTTGATTCAGGGCATTGTGTTTGACTACGACAACGATCTTCAAGGTTACCGTCAGAGATTCATACGAGCTTGGGGAAAAGTAAACAGGGTTGAAAGCAAGACACTGGAGCCTAAGTACACTATTCCTATGGAAGCTTATCTCAGATGGGTGCGATCTCGTGCTCAGACTCTCATGATGCCATATCCTGCCGTCCTACCAGTTACCATGGAACCTGTTGCTGAAGGAGACACAGCTTATACCACCCTTCACCCAGACATGCCTACTGATATGGAAGACTTGCAGAGATCATGGATCCAACTGAAGGAGAAAAGGGATACTTTCGAGGCTCATTACAAAACAAGCCAAGAAAGAATCCTGGAACTAACAAAGCAACTTCATGAGGAACGGAATCTCAACTCATACCTCAACACAAAGAGGAAACGTCCATGGGAGACTTAAAACCCCATCTTTTGTACTTATTTCATTTCATTTTTTGTAAGCCTAAAAGGCAAAACAAATTTATTACTAATAAAAAGTTACTTTCTTGGTTGTTTAAGCAAATTTAAATCCTGCGGTCCTTGAAAACATTGCATATACATTCACATACCATTTCATTGCATCACAGGTTTATAATTGTGTACAGGTTTCTCATCTTCTCGCTGTTTATTTCAGCAATGGCTCTTGAACAATCAGTTAAGGATCTCCAGGCACAAAATGCACAGTTCCAAGAGCTGATCCTGAACCTATCCAAGGGGCAGGATGAATTGAAGACACTGCTGGCCAAGAAGACTAAGAAGACTAGAAGGTCAGGTGGCCTGCTCAACATGGGAAGAAGGTTCAAAGGTCCAGTCAAGACCAAAGAGCAGGTTGAAGACTATGAATCTGAGGAATCTGAGAAAGAGGGAGGCAGTCTCCACAACACTATGGGGGACTCTGATTCTGAGGCTAATTACTACCATGAGCCTAATGAAGACAAATTCAAGATGCTGGTGGATAGAATGGATGCCATGGAGTTGCAGAAATCATCTGGGCTGGATTTTGAAGATTTGAGTCTGATATCTGGGGTTGTTATACCCATTGGTTTCAAGGTTCCTACCTTTGTTGTTTATGATGGGGTCTCTTGTCCCAAGTTGCATTTGAGGTCTTATGTCAGAAGGATTCAACCTCACACTGCTGACAAGAAGTTGTGGATCCACTTTTTTCAAGAGAGCTTATCTGGAGCTCAGTTGGAGTGGTATTATCAGTTGGAGAGTGTCAACATCAGAGACTGGAATGATCTTGCTGAAGCTTTCTATAAGCAGTATCAATACAATGCTGACTTAGCCCCCACTCGCATGCAGCTTCAGAGCATGTCCATGGGTGCCAAAGAAAGTTTTAAAGAGTATGCTCAGAAGTGGAGAGATTTAGCTGGAAGAGTTCAACCCCCTTTGACTGACAGGGAATTGGTTGATATGTTCATGTGTACGCTGAATGGTCCGTTTTACAGTCATCTCATTGGAAGCTCATCATCTGGCTTCACTGAGTTGATCATGACAGGAGAGCGAGTAGAGAATGGTATAAAGAATGGTAAGATCCAAGTGGGTACTTCCTCATCAGGTGCTGCAAAGAAACCTCCCACTGGGAAGAAAGAATCCAATGCTGTTTATGGTCAGCCTGATCGTAACAGAAGGCATCAGTCTGTTAGTGCAGTTAACATCTCAAATCCAACTCCTGCAACAACAGAGCAGCCACAGGGCAACCAACAGAGGGCTAGAAGGCAGTTCACAAAGATCAACATGTCACTGGCTCAGGCACTGCAACATTTGTTGAAAGCTGAACTCATTACTTTGAAGGAGGCTCCTCAGAATCCTAATGTTACCTCACCCAGGTACAATCCCAATGCACGATGTGCATATCATTCAAACTGTCAGGGTCATGATACTAATAATTGCTGGGTCTTGAAGAACAAAATTCAAGATATGATCGAGGCTGGAGAGATTGAGTTTGACCCTCCGGGTACTCCAAATGTGATTACTGCTCCAATGCCGAATCACGAGAAGACTGTCAATGCCATTGATGAAGATCTACATGTCTATTCAGTTATGGAGTTGACCACACCATTGTCTGTTATCAAAAAGAGGTTAGTACAAGCTGGGATCTTTCCAGGTTGTCGTGAAGATTGTTTGTATTGTACCTATAAGCCGGATAGTTGCTTCATATTGAGAGATGGGATTCAACGTCTCATGGATAAGTATACTATAGTGTTTGAGAGGACTCCGTCGTCTGTAGAAAGTATGGTGGATCATCTGACTCAAGGTAGGAAGATTGAAGAGGTTGATATGGTTGACAAAGTACCGGTAAGAATCACTTCAAAGAGACCTATTAAAATCACTCACCAGGGTCCAATCAAGATCACTACTGAAGGCCCTGTGAAAGTTGTTGCTGAAGCCAAAGTGGCTCCTCTGATCATTACTACTCCTGGTCCTATTCCTTATACATCTGATAAAGCTGTGCCTTGGCACTATGGGTCTGATGTTTACATCCATGGTGTTAAGCAGGAGCCTTTAGCTGATGTGCCTGTTGATGTTGACAATATTGCTGGATCTAGCAAGATCACACGTAGTGGAAGAGTCTTCTCTCCTCCAGTTGCTTCTAAGAATACAGCTACTCCTGCTGCTACTTCCACCACTGATGCTCGGGGCAAAGGTCCTGTTATTGAGCCTGTATCTACTGATGTGCCAGCTGCTGATGATCTCTCTAAGCAGATGGAAGAAGTATTGAAAATCATTCGCAAGAGTGATTATGACATTGTTGATCAATTAGGGCATACTCCTTCAAAGATTTATATGTTGTCCTTGTTGCTATGTTCTGAGGCTCATGCCAAGTCCTTGATCAAGTTTCTGAAGACTTCTCATGTACCCAATGCTATCTCTGTTGACCAGTTTGAGAATTGTGTTGCCCACCTTACCTATGATAATGGGTTAGGGTTTTCTGATGCTGATTTGACCCCTGCCAAGAGGGATCATAACAGGGCCTTGCATATTTCAATTGAATGCAGGGGCACTACCCTGTCACATGTGCTGATAGACAATGGTTCCTCTTTGAATGTGTTGCCCAAGGAAGTCCTAAATAAGTTGAGCCCTGAAGATGCTGTGCTGAAGCCCAGTAGTATTGTGGTGAAGGCTTTTGATGGTTCTAGAAGAGTAGTGCATGGGGAAATTGATCTTCCAATTAAAGTTGGTTCACAGGTTTTTACTGCTACATTTTATGTGATGGATATTCGTCCTTCGTACTCTTGTCTGCTTGGTCGTCCCTGGATCCATGGGGCAGGTGCTGTAACCTCTACATTACACCAAAAGTTGAGATATCCGGTGAATGGAAAGGTTGTTACTGTCTATGGAGAAGAAGAATACTTTGTCAGCCATGTAAACACTTTCAAGTATCTGGAAATGGAAGGTGAATACATTGAAACTCCGTGTCAGACATTTGAAGTGGTTCCCTGGGTTGTTAATGATTATGTAGCTCCTCCTGTTGCGAAGAAAGTTCCTGTGGTCACCAGAAAACCTCCAACAATGGCGATGGCCTCCCTCAATGATGCTAGAGCTGTGGTGGATGAAGGTGGTTGTACTATTTGGGGTCAGCTTCCTGATATTCCATACAAGTCTGACAAGTTTGGTTTGGGTTTCACTGCAGAGTCCCAGAAGGCTGTTCGTCGTGCTCGTGCTGTTCGTATCACCAATCAAGGGGTTATGAAAGATCAGATCAATGTTGTGGGAGACTATGAAGAAGACTACAATCTGGATGCTTGGATTTTTCCTACTGTGGGTGCTGGACTCAATAATTGGAAAGCTGAAGATGTTATCCCTATCTCCTTTAGTCAGGAGTAAATACTATTACTGTGTTGTTATATTTTAAATTTGTAATTTCTTGAACAATAAAACTTTCAAGCCATGTGCCTTACCCGGGGCACAATGGTGTGCTTGTTACGGGCTGTCATTTCATTTGCATACTTCATTCAATAAAATCAGTGGACGTTTCGTTTTAGTAAATATTGTGTTCCTTGTCTTTCTTTTCTTTTATTTTTACTTTATCAGCTATGTGTTCTTACACACACCCACATCACTAAATGCAGATCCTCATCCACTCTGGATCCTGTTGATAACAGTTCTACTATTGCCAATTATAATTTCGAGAATCCGATCTATCAAACTGAAGACGGAAATGAGGACGATTATGAAATACCTGTAGAGCTTGCTAGGTTGTTACAACAAGAAGAGAAAGCTATACAGCCACATGAAGAGCCCGTCGAAGTTGTGAATCTGGGAACTGAAGAAAACAGGAAAGAGGTCAAGATAGGGGCCGATTTAGAGGACAGTGTCAAGAGCAGATTGATTCAGATGTTACGTGACTATGTGGAGATCTTTGCTTGGTCTTATGAAGATATGCCAGGGTTGGATACAGACATTGTGGTTCATCGTTTACCAGTGAAAGAAGATTGTCGTCCAAAGAAGCAGAAGGTTCGTCGTATGCGTCCTGAGATGTCAGAAAAGATCAAGGCAGAGGTAATGAAACAGTTCAACGCAGGGTTCTTAGCAGTGACTTCTTATCCTCAGTGGGTTGCAAATGTGGTACTAGTTCCTAAGAAAGATGGTAAGGTGCGTATGTGTGTGGACTACAGAGATTTGAACAAGGCTAGCCCCAAAGATGACTTTCCACTTCCTCATATTGATATTCTGGTAGACAACACCGCTCAGCATAAGGTATTCTCTTTCATGGATGGTTTCTCTGGTTACAATCAGATCAAGATGGCACCTGAAGATATGGAGAAGACAACATTTGTTACACAGTGGGGCACTTTTTGTTATAAGGTGATGCCATTTGGTTTGAAGAATGCAGGGGCAACGTATCAGCGTGCTATGGTGGCTTTGTTCCATGATATGATTCATCATGAGATAGAGGTATATGTAGATGATATGATAGCCAGGTCTCAGACTGAAGAACAACATCTTGATCATCTGCACAAGTTGTTTGAGAGGTTGAAGAAATACAAGTTGAGATTGAATCCAAACAAGTGTACTTTTGGAGTTAGATCTGGTAAACTCCTGGGTTTCATTGTCAGTGGAAAAGGTATTGAAGTGGATCCTGCAAAAGTGAAAGCTATACGAGAGATGTCAGCTCCCCGTACTGAGAAGGAGGTTAGAGGTTTCTTGGGACGATTAAATTACATTGCAAGATTTATTTCCCAATTAACTGCCATCTGTGAGCCAATCTTCAAGTTGTTGAAGAAAGATCAGGTGATGGAATAGAATGATGAGTGCCAGACTGCCTTCGATGAAATCAAGAGATATCTGCTAGAACCTCCAATTTTGATGCCACCAGTTGATGGAAGACCCTTGATTATGTACTTAACAGTGTTAGACAACTCAATGGGGTGTGTGTTGGGGCAACATGACGAGTCTGGTCGAAAAGAGCAGGCAATATACTACCTTAGCAAAAAGTTTACCGACTGTGAAACAAGATACTCACTGCTCGAGAAAACTTGCTGCGCTTTGGCATGGGCTGCTCGCCGACTAAGACAGTATATGTTGACCCATACTACCTTGTTGATTTCGAAGATGGATCCAATCAAGTACATATTTGAGAAACCTGCTCTCTCCGGAAGAATTGCAAGATGGCAAATGATCTTGACAGAATATGACATACAGTATACTACTCAGAAGGCCATTAAGGGAAGTGTTGTAGCAGATCATTTGGCTCATCAAGTAATGGATGATTATCAGTCAATGAGTTTTGAGTTTCCTGATGAAGACATTATGATTATTACCAAAGAACCTGGACAATATGACGGACCTGAACAAGGATCCCGATGGACTATGGTTTTTGATGGTGCCTCTAATGCACTTGGTAATGGTGTTGGTGTTGTGATTAGTTCCCCTGAAGGTTGTCATACCCCGATTACTGCCAGACTTTGTTTCTATTGTACCAATAATATGGCTGAGTATGAGGCATGTATCCTGGGTATTAAAGTTGCTATTGATATGAAGATTCAGTTCCTTGATGTGTATGGAGATTCAGCCCTGGTAGTTAGTCAGATCAAAGGAGATTGGGATACCAAGCATGATAATCTCATTCCATACAGAGAGCATGTATTATCTTTGATCCCACATTTCAAAGAGATTACCTTTGGACATATTCCACGAAGAGAGAATCAGTTGGCAGATGCATTGGCCACCATGGCATCTATGTTTGAGATCAGTTGGGATGATGAAGCTCCCAAGATTACTATTGATAGATTTGAAAAGCCTGCATATTGCAATGAGATTGACACTGACGGGGCAGAGGAGAAGCCTTGGTTCTATGAAGTGAAAAGATATCTTGAAGCTCAGGAGTTCCCTGAAGGGGCATCTGTCAAAGATAGGAAGTTTCTGAGAAGGTTTTCTGCTAAGTTCTTTCTGAGTAATGGCATTCTGTACAAACGCAATCATGATTCAACGTTGCTTCGTTGTGTGGATAGGAAGGAAGCAATTGAAATTATGGAAGATATGCATGATGGGATCTTTGGCACTCATTCTAGTGGTCATACTATGGCAAAAAAGATATTGAGAGCAGGTTACTATTGGTCTACCATGGAAGCTGATTGCTATCAACACTCCAGAACATGTCATAAGTGTCAAATATATGCAGATAAAGTCCATGTACCACCATCACCATTGAATGTGTTGACTGCTCCTTGGCCCTTTGCCATGTGGGGCATTGATATGATTGGTGAAATCAAGCCTACTACTTCTAATGGGCATCGTTTCATCCTGGTTGCTATTGATTACTTCACGAGGTGGGTAGAGGCAGCTTCATTTGCATCTGTGGCTAAGAATGTTGTGGCTCGATTCATTAAGAATAATCTCATATGTAGGTATGGCATCCCCGAAAGGATTATTACTGACAATGGCTCTAATCTGAACAACACTATGATTACTGATCTCTGCACGCAGTTCAAGATTAAGCATCATAACTCTTCTCCGTATCGTCCAAAGATGAATGGGGCAGTTGAAGCTGCTAATCTGAACAACACTATGATTACTGATCTCTGCACGCAGTTCAAGATTAAGCATCATAACTCTTCTCCGTATCGTCCAAAGATGAATGGGGCAGTTGAAGCTGCTAATAAGAACATTAAGAGGATTGTACAGAAGATGACTGTTACTTATAAGGATTGGCATGAGATGTTACCATTTGCTCTTCATGGTTATCGTACTACAATACGTACTTCAACAGGGGCAACTCCATTCTCCTTAGTCTATGGTATGGAAGCAGTTCTGCCCATTGAAGTTCAGATTCCCTCCTTAAGAATTATGAAGGATGCAGGCTTGGATGAAGATGAGTGGATTCAGACTCGACTAGACCAGATAAATTTGATTGATGAGAAGAGGTTAGCAGCAGTTTGTCATGGCCAGATGTACCAGAAAAGAATGATCAAAGCTTTTAACAAGAAGGTTAAGCCAAAGGTATATCAGGCTGGTGACTTGGTAGTCAAGCGTATCATATTACCACAGGGTGATCCTAGGGGCAAGTGGACTCCAACATATGAAGGACCATTTGTAGTCAAGACAGTGTTCTCAGGAGGTGCCATGATACTTACTACAATGGATGGTGAGGACTTCCCACAGCCTGTAAACACAAACATAGTTAAAAAATACTACGCATAAAAAGAGACCCGCTAGGTTGACTGGCCTAGGCAAAAGTAAGGGCATCCCGGCAAACCAAAAGGGTTTGGGCAAAAATTAGGGATATATATAAAAAGATGTACACCCGGCAAGTCGAAAACCTGAAAAGGCGGCTTGGGCAAAAAAGGGTATCCCGGTGGATTGAAAACCTGAAAGGGCAATCCAGGCAAAAGTTAGGGATTAAAGCGTATGACTATGTCTCGTTTGGATCACCCATGAAACTGCAACCAGTTGTGTTACTTACTCAAGCTCGAACAGATAAAGCTCAATCCAATTGTTTTCGTCTCAACAGCAGAAGATGAGATACTTGAAGATAATGGCAATAGTAGAGCTGAAACTCAATAGGATTATTTCCCACATAGTTGATTTTCCTTGTTTTGTAAAAACTTTATGACAAAATCCTCTTACTAGGGTTTATGTCTCTTTGTACAAACTTGCCCGTGTATGGGTCACTTTTTGATATAAATAAATTCCATCTTTTGAATCCAGATTTACTTTTACCCTATTTACATAAGCGAAAAGTCCATTGGTTGTGTTTGAATGTATGTATGCTTTTGGAATATGATTGATGTTTACCAAAAATGCATGTATGCTTTTAATATGATTGATGTTTACCAGAAATGCATGAAAATGCAGTAATAGTATTTACTAAGGACGAACGAGGGAAGGATTTCAACGAAGCTTCGCCGGTTCATCTCTACAAGACATTCACAAAACCCTCAGTAGGACGAATCTATCTTCATAAAGTCTCATCTCCCCTGGAATTTATATCCATCTCTTTTATCCTCATACGGATATACGGGAAATCACTTTCCACTAAGGGTACGACGAACAAAGACGGGTGTTATATCTACTCTACTATCAAACGAAGACGAAGGTTATATATACCTTGCTATCCCCAGCATACGGGAGGTTATATATACCTTACTATCCCCAGCAGACGGGAGGTTATGTATATCTCATCATCAAACAAGACGGGGACGAGTTCCTCATATTCTTCAGCAACGAATCGGGATTTATTTTCCCTGGCCAGCAGTTGTTACATGAAGATATCCAGACGCTTCCGGCAGTATCATATCATACATACATCATTTACATCATACCATAACATACATATCCATAGATACATAATACACTACTTAAGTGCATCATATCATACATGCATACATAATGCATAAACTAATATTATTATACAAATGCTACCTTGTTTCAGGTTATTTATCCAGCAAACAAAACTTATGATTATCAGGACTGCTTTATCCTCCTGAAAACTTATCATCTCTCAAGACTGCTTCATCCTCTTGGGAACATATTACTACATCAGGATTGCTTCATCCTCCTGATAGCTATCATCATTTACTTCAGGATTGCTCTATCCTCCTGAAAATTCCTATTACCTCATGATTGCTTTATCCTCCTGACAGCTTATTACTACCTCAGGATTGCTTCATCCTCCTGACAGCTTTTTATTACATCAGGATTGCTTCATCCTCCTGAAAGCATATTATCAACACCTCAGGATTGCTTTATCCTCCTGACAGCTTTTACTACATCAGGATTGCTTTATCCTC
This sequence comes from Lathyrus aphaca, assembly GCA_963966055.1. NCBI lineage: Eukaryota > Viridiplantae > Streptophyta > Magnoliopsida > Fabales > Fabaceae > Lathyrus > Lathyrus aphaca. The sequence continues at coordinate 114,140,606 of OZ014524.1, read as the reverse complement.
CTGAACTCACATTGTCACCTCAGGGCTGCTTTATCCTCCTGATAGCTATTATCAATATTTCAGGATTGCTTTATCCTCCTGACAGCTTCTTGTACCTCAGGATTGCTTTATCCTCCTGAAATCACATTACTACCACAGGATTGCTTTATCCTCCTGACAGCTTCTTTACCTCAGGATTGCTTTATCCTCCTGACAGCTTCTTTACAACAGGACTGCTTCATCCTCCTGACAAGCTATCATCTTATACCTTAGGACTGCTTTATCCTCCTGACAACTTCATTACCTCAGGATTGCTTTATCCTCCTGAAATCATATCATTGCCTCAGGACTGCTCCATCCTCCTGACAGCTATCATTATACCTCCATATTTTGGAGTGCTTTATCCTCCAAGACATGTATCTGAAGAACTTTCCTCCAAGTGGCATCTTTAAGCCCACTCAATCATATTCAACTAGCCATCTGTACCACTTTATGCACTGGTGAGTGCAAATTTTTGGGCTTTTGTGTTCAGTCCCCTTCAACCTTCCAGGTCACGACTGGCAAACATACCAATCTAACCCCTCAGGTTTCAGAAAATTGAACAGGGGCAGCTGTTGCACCCCAAAATTTGCCCTCACAATACAAGACTTTGTGTTCTATGAAGGTTCACAAGGTTCACAAGTTTCCCAACACTTACAAGACCTTTCATGAGGTTCATGAAGTCTACAAGTCACTTTATGAAGGTTCACAAGGTTCACAAGTTTCTCAACATTTACAAGACCTTTCATGAGGTTTATGAAGTCTACAAGTCACTTCATGAAGGTTCACAAGGTTCACAAGGTTCACAATACCTCCCATGAGGTTCACAAGACATTTTATGATGGTTCACAAGGTTCACAAGGTTCACAATTGGCCATAAGAGTTGACAATTCCCTCAGACAATGCACCTCCTAAGCAGTGCATCCAAAACTAGGGTTTTGACTTTAATCAGGCTAAATGGACTTCCAAGACTTCAAATGAGCTTCATAACATCTTATATATGTTTAAGAACCCCCATGACAAGTTTCAAGACTTTTCTCAGAAGTTTGCTCAGACAGATGATCAGATAAGTCAAAATCAGTCAATGCAGTTAAAAAGTCAAACTGAGGTCAACTGTGGTCAAACCAAAGTCAAACTTCATGATTTTTTGCCAACATCAAGTATATGAAGTAAAATTCATCATTTGATCAAGGGTTGATCATGATTCATCAAGGAGATTTCAGATCATCAAGAATCAGGAGTTTCTAAATTAGGGTTTTCTCAGTAAAAGTCAACTGAACTTTGACCAGCCATAACTTTCACATGCTTCATCACCAAGTCTCCACTCAAAGCTAATTTTGAAGGAAATTGAATTCTCTACAACTTTGTGTCTCACAAGCCAAGCCCAAAAATGCTTCATTTGGAAGGTATGAGCTAAGACATTATAGGTCCTTTTGAAAGTCAACAAAAAGTCAACAACTTCAAAAGGGCATAACTTGAGATTGGTAAATGATATGGACATGAAACCAGTGGGGTTGGTTAGAGGACTCTTCAAGATTTCCAAAATGTCCAAGAACACCCTCATAGCATTAAAATTGAAGGATATGTGCCCTTGCAAAGTTGGGAAATTTTGAGTTGGTTTATGATGAAAAAGGAGGTCTAAAACCAATTTCTTCCAAATGGGCTTGCCAAATGATGACCCAATCCATACATTGACTTCATGCACGACCCAAACCATTAAAAATCAGAATTTTTATTATTTTATTTTTATTTATTTTTATTTAATTCATTAAAAATCATTTTAAATAAAAATAAAATATGAAAATGCAATATTTGATGGAGATTGAGCTTCTAGAATATCTTAAATGCTGATTGGAATTGAAGAGGAATGAAATCACAAGATTGGTCCAAAAATAGTAAGCCTTTATGCAAAAATATTTGAATTTTAAGACATGATCTTTTTCAATCTTTTCATATCAAAATTTCCACACAACCATTCAAGTTTATGACCTAAATTCACTCATTTATAAATACTAAACTCAACCCTATTGCACATGGACGGATTCCTTGCCTCAAAGAGTAAGTTCACATCTTCAAAAAAGTCACAAAATTTCACATTCGGATTCTTGGATTCAAGGCTTTAGAAGGTAAAATAAGAACATAGCAATGTTCCTTGGGCATCCATGAAGCGAAACCAATACTCATATGCATCCTATACATGCCATAATGCATAACCCGAAGCTTGGTTGTTCTTAAAAATATTTTTTTCGATTTCCATTATTTAACCATTATTAATGAAATTTGTTTGTTGATTTGATATTGCTTGAAGCTTTGGAAGAATTCTGGACAATTTAATTTGATTTTCGTGACCCCATGCAGATTTTGCCATGGTTAGGGTTCATGACCTCCATTAGGGTTTTATGTTCTAGGCAATATAAATTCATTCTGAAAACGTGGTTCAATTCCAGATGGTCTTGTGATCATGTTTGAACCATTAATTTGTTGAAATTTTACAGTTTTGGCCGTGTATAAAATCCATAGGTGTTGCTGCAAATTTGATTTTCGCATGTACATTGGCAGAGAATTTCGCAGGAAAATTTGAAGGTTATGAGGAAGAAGATGAAGCCAGTTCGCGCCTGTTCTGGAAATTTAAATTTCATTTTAAAATATTATGTATTAATCTTGTTCATGTTTCACAAACGTGCGTTTGTCCCAGTGGAAAGTCAGGCAGGCGTATTGTGAAAGGGCCAGGGTTCGAATCCTGCCTCCAGCCATTCCTTTTTTGATGCGTTACCATTTAAATTATAGTTTTAATATATTATTGTTTATAGCCAACATTCAAACAGATTGGCTCTCCCAGCCGGGTGGTTATGCGTGCGCTTGAATGTTCAAAGGTCCTGGGTTCAATCCTCCCCCAGGCCTTTTTGCTTCTTATTTTTCTGATTTTTCAGGTTTTAAAGAACAAAACCAATTGCTATCCATTCTTTACCACACGTGCTTGGCTGGTCTAGTGGGGGATTTTGATGCTGGTAAACAGAATGTCCTGGGTTCAAACCCAGCCAAGGTAAGTTCTCTCTTTTACCATTTTTCTGTTTTAAATTTATTTAATTAATTTGTTTAATTGTTTTCCTATTTATTAAAAAAATAAATTATGCATGTATATATATTTAATAAATATCTAAAACAACATTTTATTTTCTAAAATTCTAAATTCTTATTTTTCTCAATTTAAATTTTTTTTTACTATATAATTAAATTATGATGTATGTATGTTTATTTAAATAATTTTGTATATTAAATAAAAAAAAATCCTTAAATATTTTTCTAACAAAACCCTAATTTTGAAAACCCTAATTTATTTTTCTAAATAATAAAAAAAAACTAATTTATCTTATGATTTAAATTTATAATTTTGTAAATATAATTATTTTGTATATATTAAATTATAATTAATCTCATTTTAATATGTAAATATTCCATCATTATTTATAATTACTTATATATGTAAATAAATTCTAAAAAATTACAAATTTAATAATTTCTTATAATATGTTCATTGTTTATTTAATTTATTTATAAATTTTAAATTTTATATTTACTTAATATAATTACTCTTATTTTGCTATTAACCATTTAAATTTTGCCTTTTATTATTATTACTAATCATATTATTTCTAATCTATTTATTTTAATTATGCTTATTATTATTATTTCACTAACCCTATCTTTAATATTTATTATTACTAACCCTATTATATTATTGCCTATTTATTTATTTTTTGCTTATTATTTATTTATTTGCTATTTATTATAATTATGTAATTGCTCCTTGGTGTAAATTTTGTAAATATGTAATTTATTTAATTTTTATGCTATGGTTAGTAATTTAGGGGGTGTAAACATGTATGATATTTAAAATCAAATTTAGATCACTTTAATTATAAGATAAATATAAATTAAACACTCACACACGTAAGTCGATTTTTAATCGCCATCTCACTTTCTAGGGTTGGCTCTTATTGTTGCCTATTCAAAAAGGTCAAGTGGGGTGTATAAAGCAAGTCCCTCAAAATAAATTCATCAAGTCCCTTAATGGTTGCCTTTAAAGATCAAGTCCCTTCGATGTTGCCTTCGTAAATGATCTTGTCCCTTTCGAATAAAAGATGATAAGTTCCTTCGAATTGCTAAGACACTTCACAGTTGCCTTCATAAAACAGATGTCCCTCATATGTCCCTCACATCCAAGGTAATGACTACCTATTCCTTAATAATAGGGATAGTCTTACCATTTAAAGGATTCAAGAACATAAAAGACTTAAACTTAGGGTAGGTTCCTCTTAGATACTTGCTCACTCTTCAAAACATTTCAAACACTTCACACATTTTAAACAATTTTCAAAACAAAGGTTTTTTACGCATCCGTACATGGATCATTATGAAACTCTTAAGAAAATTTTTATTCACACACTTCACATTTCAAAAACATTTTAAAGTGAGCTAAGTAACTAAGAGCCCATGGATAACCATGGATGTAAAGGGTGCTAACACCTTCCCTTTACATAACCTACCCCCCGGACCCAAAAATCTTTTAAAAAGGTCTTTCCTGTTCTTTTATGCCTTTCCTTTGGATAAAATAAAAGTCGGTGGCGACTCTTGCTATCCGCAACATAACTAAAGTCAGTTCTCCCACCGTGTTACACCCGTGTGTTGTGCTCGCGAGGTACGTGTTGAACTTCCCATTTCTCGAATTTCTCAAGTTTATTTTTGACAAGGGACAAGTATTCGACGAGGTTGTCGTTCTTGGTTTGGTACTCTCCTCGCACTTGTGAGGCCACGAGCTGGGAGTCTGTGGATATTTTTACTTCTTTTGCTCCCAGGTCCTCGGCTAACCTCAGGCCTGCGATAAAAGCCTCGTATTCGGCTTGGTTGTTCGACGTCGGGAAAGCCAGTGCTAATGAAACCTCTATCAGGATCCCATCCTCCTTCTCGAGGATGATCCCGGCTCCGCTGCCTGATGTGCTGGAGGCGCCGTCGACGAAGATCGTCCACTTGTGGGCGCCGTCTGCTGGTGTCGGGTGTAACCCGGTGAACTGACTTTAAACAATGTTGCGGATAGCAAGAGTCGCCACCGACTTTTATTTTATCCATAAGGAAAGGTTATAAAAGAACAGGAAAGACCTTAGAGAATATTTTTGGGTCCGGGGGGTAGGTTATGAAAAGGGAAGGCGTTAGCACCCTTTTCATCCATGGTTATCCATGGGCTCTTAGATACTTAAGCTCACTTTTGAATTGTTTTGAAAGTGTAGTGTGTGAATAGCAAAAATTTCAGAATAGTTTAATAATAATCCGTGTATGGATGTGTAAGAAACTTGTTTGAAAGTTTTGTTGAAAATTTGTTTAAGTGTGAAAAAAAATTTTGAAATGAGCTTAAGTACTTAGGAGTAATCTACCCTAATGTTTAAGGGTCTTTCTTATTCTTTATCCTTTCCTTAGTAAGACTATCCCTACTATAATGGAGTAGGTAGTCCTTACTTTGGGATGTTAAGGGACATGTATGGGACAATTAGATTTTGAAGGCAATGGTGGGGTGTAATAAGCACATATAAGGGACCATCATCATTTTTCGAAAGGGACTCGATCCGTAAAGGCAACCATAAAGGGACTTTGATGATTTTATTTCGAGGGACTTGCTTTATGCACCCCACTTAACCATTATTCGTAGGCAACGAGAGGGATATCCTTAGAAAGGGAGACGGCGATTAAAATCGACTTACGTGTGTGAAGTGTTTAATTTAATTATCTTTATTTAAAAATGATCTAAATTTATTACATACATGTTGTTACACTCCCTAATTACTAACCATAATAATAATTAAATAATTAAAATTACAACCGGGAAACAATTACAAAATTTGTAGTAATAATAAATAAAATAGCAAATTAAATAATAAATTAATAAATAATAATAAAGGGGTTAGTAAATAACAATAAATAAAATTAGCAAAAATAATAATATTAAACATAATTAAATTATAAAGGGGTTAGTGGTAATAATAAATAATATAAAATTAATAAAGCAAAATAATATGGTTAGTAAAATAATAATGAGAATAATTAGAATAAGGTTAGAAACATAAAAATAAATATTAACATGGTTAATAACAAAAATTAATTAAAAGGTTAATAAAATTATACTAAGCAAAAATTAATAACAATATAGTTAATAGTAATAATATGAACCAAAAATAAAAAAAAAAAGAAATTAACATGCATACTTTTTTAATTCATATACTAATTATTAGATTATTCTTAAATGTATTATAATTACAAAATTATTATAAACATATATTCATATTTATATACATATTATAAGAAAAAGATGGATTTTAAATATCATATTAAAATTTTAATTCTATTAGTTATTATATTTACAAATTATTTTTAACTATATACAAAAATATAACTATTCTAAATTAAATTATTAAAAAAAAAAAAATTAATTTGACTTATAATTATGTTTTACAAAATTTTATGAAAAAATTATAAATATATTAGGAATTAAAAAAACAGAATTAAATTTTATTTAGAAAAATATTTTAGGATTGGAAAATTAGGGTTTTATATTTTTTAGGGTTTATATATATACAAAAATATTTGAATTATTACATAAAATAAATATTTGAAACAAAATAGGAGATGTAGGATATTTTTAGAGAAAACAATATATTATCTTGAATTTTAAATATATGATTTATTATTTTTATTAAGAATATAAAATAAATAAAGTAATTAATTAAAGAAAATAAAACAAGTGATAAAAATAGAACTTACCTTGGCTGGGTTTGAACCCAGGTTTCCATGCTTGCCAACACCAAAACCTTCCACTGGACCAACCATGCGTTGGTAATCATGAGATGACTAGAATTGCTTTTATGCCATAGCTTGAAGAATTCAGAAAGAAAAAAAAAAATAAAAAAATAAAGAAACAAAAGGCCTGGGTGAGATTTGATCCCAGGACCTCATGACTACCAGCATGCGCACGCTACCACCCGGCTGGAAGAGCCCATCTGGCTACTGAATGGCAATAATACGTAATATATTATGTTGGCCTTTATCCTGAAAAAATAAACAAAACAATGCACTGGCCAAGAATCGAACCAGGGCCTTTACAACAAACACACGTCCAGCTTACCACCAGACCAACTGTACGTTGGTGATATAGAACTGAAACAAACTCAAAAAATATAATATCCAAATTTTGAATTTTCAAACGCGCGGCAAACTTCTTCTTCCTCCTCTGGACTTACGAAATTACCTGCGAAAATATTTACAAATTCACCTGCGAATTTTCCTGGGTGTTCATGAACCAGAACCCTAGGTTTTTGGATCATCACGCAAACGGCAAAATTAACACAAATTACTAGCCCAGATCAAACATACAGAGTTCATACATTATAATCATGTTTTAAAAGGGCATTTATATGCACTAAATCGTGAACTCCCAATTTGAGAACTCAAACCCTAACAATGGTGTCTTTCGGTTTAAGGCATGTTTCTTCAATGTTTTTGTCCAGAATCCATCTAAGCATCATAGTAAACAAGATTAAACACACAAAAACGATTTACAATGGTTAAATAAATCAAATCGAAAAATCAAACAAGAGTGAGAAGATGCATTCGGGATATGCTATATGAGGAGCTTTGGATGCAAGTAGGTATTGGTTTTGACTCAATGATGTCCAAGGATCATTGTGGTGTCCTCAAATTACCTTCTAATGCTTTGAATTCCAAAATCCGAATGTGACTTTTGCTTGAATATTTTTTGAAGTGAAACCTACCTTTGGCTGCTGGAAATTCGTGTCTAAGGCTAGGTTTATGATCAGCATATATAGGTGAGTCAATTAGGTTAAAAAATTGATTGATTTAGTGAAATTTTGGATCAAAAAATATTGAAAAAGATCAAGTGTTCAAAGTCAAATATTTGGTCATAAGGTCTTGCTATTTTGGGAGGGATCTCATGATTTCCTTCTCCTTTGACTCCAATCACACTTTATGATTTTCTAGATTCAATCACAAAAATATCTTTTCATGTTTAATATTTTTTTTAAAATTTAAAATGATTTAAAATGTAATAAATCATAATAAATTAATAAAATAAAATAAAAAATATGAAAATACCATGATAATTTCGTGCAAACCATTATGAAGTGGATTGGGTCATAATTTGAGTGGCCCATTTGAAAAGAAATGATTTTGAACCTCCCTTTTCAACATAAACCATCACAAAATTTCTTAACTTTGCAAAGGCACATCTCCCTCACTTTTAAAGGTATGAGGGTGTTCTTGGACTTTTTGGAAAGCTTGAAGAGTCCTCTAAACAACCCCACTGGTTTCAGGTCCATATCATTTACCAATCTCAAGTTATGCCCTTTTGAAGTTGTTGACTTTTTGTTGACTTTTGAAATGACCTATAATGTCTTAGATCATATCTTTCAAATGAAGCATTTTTGGGCTTAACCTTCAACATCAAAGTTGTAGAGAATTCAATTTCCTTCAAAATGAGCTTTGGATGGAGACTTGGTGATGAAGTATGTGAAAGTTATGCCTGGTCAAAGTTCAGTTGACTTTTACTGAGGAAACCCTAATTTAGAAACTCCTGATTATTGATGATCTGGAATCTCCTTGATGACTCATGATCAACCCTTGATCAAATGATGAATTTTACTTCATATACTTGATGTTGGCAAAAAATCATGAAGTTTGACTTTGGTTTGGCCACAGTTGACCTCAGTTTGACTTTTTAACTGCATTGACTGATTTTGACTTATCTGATCATCTGACTGAGCAAACTTTTGAGAAAAGTCTTGAAACTTGACATGGGAGTTCTTACACACATATAAGATGTCATGAAACTCACTTGAGGCATTGGAAGTCCATTTAGCCTGATTAAAGTCAAAACCCTAGTTTTGGATGCACTGCTTAGGAGGTGCATTGTCTGAGGGAATTATCAACTTCTTTGACCAATTGTGAACTTTGTGAACCTTGTGAACCTTCATAAAGTGTCTTGTGAACCTCATGGTAGGTATTGAAATCATTGTGGAACTTGTGAACCTTGTGAACCTTCAAGAAGCAACCTATGGACTTCATGAACCTCATGAAAGGTCTTGTAAATGTTGAGAAGCTTGTGAACCTTGTGAACCTTCAAAAAGTAACTTGTAGACTTCATGAACTTTATGAAAGGTTATGCAAGTGTTGGAGAACTTGTGAACCTTGTGAACCTTCTTAGAACACAAAGTCTTGTATTGTGAGGGCAAATTTTGGGGTGCAACAGCTGCCCCTGTTCAATTTTCTGAAACCTGAGGGGTTAGATTGGTATATTTGCCAGTCGTGACCTGGAAGGTTGAAGGGGATTGAACACAAAAGCCCAAAAATTTGCACTCACCAGTGCATTAGAGTGGTACAGATGGCTAGTTGAATATGATTGAGTGGGCTTAAAGATGCCACTAGAGGAAAGTTCTTCAGTAGTCCAAAATATGGAGGTATAATGAAAGCTGTCAAGAGTCTGGAGCAGTCCTGAGGTATTGATGATATGCTTTCAGGATACTGGAGTAATACTGATGTAACAGCATGTCTTCATGAGGATAGAGCAATCAATAATGATAACCCTAAAGCAGTCTTGAAGTAATGATTTCAGGAGGATAGAGCCATCAATAATGATAACTCCAAAGCAGTCTTGAAACGTGATATGTCTTCAGGAGGATAGAGCAATCAATAATGATAACTCCAAAGCAGTCTTGAAGTAATGATTTCAGGAGGATAGAGCAATCAATAATGATAACTCTAAAGCAGTCTTGAAGTAATGGCTTCAGGAGGATAGAGCAATCAATAATGATAACTCTAAAGCAGTCTTGAAGTAATGGCTTCAGGAGGATAGAGCAATCAATAATGATAACTCTAAAGCAGTCTTGAAGTAATGGCTTCAGGAGGATAGAGCAATCAATAATGATAACTCTAAAGCAGTCTTGAAGTAATGATTTCAGGAGGATAGAGCCATCAATAATGATAACTCTAAAGCAGTCTTGAAGTAATGGCTTCAGGAGGATAGAGCAATCAATAATGATAACTCTAAAGCAGTCTTGAAGTAATGGCTTCAGGAGGATAGAGCAATCAATAATGATAACTCCAAAGCAGTCTTGAAGTAATGATTTCAGGAGGATAGAGCCATCAATAATGATAACTCCAAAGCAGTCTTGAAACGTGATATGTCTTCAGGAGGATAGAGCAATCAATAATGATAACTCCAAAGCAGTCTTGAAGTAATGGCTTCAGGAGGATAGAGCAATCAATAATGATAACTCCAAAGCAGTCTTGAAGTAATGGCTTCAGGAGGATAGAGCAATCAATAATGATAACTCCAAAGCAGTCTTGAAGTAATGAGAAGCTTATCAGGAGGATAAAGCAACCCTGAGGTTACAATAAAGCAGTCCCAAAGTAATAAATAGCTTATCAGGAGGATAAAGTAACCCTGAGGTTACGGTAAAGCAGTCCCAAAGCTCATAAGCTTGTTTGTTGGATAATTAACCTGAGAACAAAGTAACATTTTGTATAAATAGTATTAGTTCATGTATTATGTATGTATGTATAACATGATGCACCTAAGTAATGTATTATGTATATGGATATGTATGTTATGGTATGATGTAAATGATGTATGTATGATATGATATTGCCGGAAGCGTCTGGATATCTTCATATAATAACTGCTGGCCAGGGAAAATAAATCCCGATTCGTTGCTGAGGAATATATAACTCTCCGTCTGCTGGGGATAACAGGGTATAGATAACCTCCCGTATGCTGGGGATAACAAGATATAGATAACCTCCCGTATGCTGGGGATAGCAAAGGTATATATAACCTTCGTCTTCGTTTGATAATAGGACAAGTATAACATCCTGTCTTCGTTCGTCGTACCCTTATTGGAAAGTAATTTCCCGAATATCCGTATGAGGATAAAAGAGATGGATATAAATTCCAGGGGAGATGAGACCTTACGAAGATGGATTTGCCCTACTGAGGGTTTGTAACTGTCTTGTAAAGATAAACCGGCGAAACTTCATTGAAATCCTTCCCTCGTTCGTCCTTGGTAAATACTATTACTGCATTTTCATGCATTTCTGGTAAACATTAATCATATTAAAAGCATACATGCATTCAAACACATCCAATGGACGTTTCGCTTATGTAAATAGGGTAAAAGTGAATCTGGATTTAGAGGGAAAAGTAAAGCTGAACTTTGAACACAAAATTATTTCAACTTCGAGAGTGTATAACCAATTGGATTTGGAACTCCTGAAATTTTTTGACTTTCCTGAGTACTTTCCCATAAATCCTCATGGCTGGATCTGAAGACATGATACTGACACCATCTGATACTACCGGCGTAGACAATTAATTTCCATCATGGTTTCAGCTGAGAATCAAAGTAATACAATGAGAGGAATGTGTCTTCAAACTGTAATGGACCATATACGCTCCAGGTATTAGATTTGAAGAGAAAGCATTGCCCCTTGGTTGAGGATGAATTGTCCCATAATGGAAGTATCTGCAGTGAGCTACCTCAAGAGAAACAAACAGAATGCCCCATAAGCATTGTAAACTCTGTAATGTCACCTTTGGTAATTCAACTGTACGAGGAAAAATGCCCCTAGCTTTTAAGCACAGCTGAGTCTGGACTTAATTGCCCCAACTGAATTGAACAGTAACTTGGTATGCCTCTTGACTGGGAAACAGTGACTATGCCCTTGGCATTTCAGATAGATGAGGAGATCTGCCTTTGGCTGCTTAAACATAGTTGAATCTTGTCCTGATTGCCCCAAATGAGTTAGGAAGTATCATGTCCTGCCCCCTTGATTTGGGAGGTCATGACTATGCCCCTTTGTATACATGGACTTTGATCCAGGAAGCAACTTTGTTTATCGGAAGGACTTTGGTTCATTGAACATTCATCCTGTAAGCTTCTCCATTTGTCAAACACTTAGGTATATGCAAACAAATATATTAAAAAAACGCAATGCTTATGTCTGTCTTGAAGTTTTGAAACAAGTTATTTTAGAAAAACTTTTTTTTTTTTTTTTTTTTTTTTTTGGGAAAACTGTGATATTAACTCAAATTTTATGACAAGCCCTAAAGGAGTCAGGATACCTTTTTGCAGCAGTACGCTTTTGAACTAACCATGCTTCAGTTAGGACTTTTAAAGGGTTGTAACGTGGCCTGGTTCATGGTTTAAGAAACAAAGGATAAAGGCTCAAATTTTATTTGTACCCAACCCAATCTCCATGATGTTCTTCAGTCCTATGCTCAGTTAACTCATGCATTGAAGTTCCATAGCAGTTTGGAGTTGTAACACCGATATTTGTGATGGTTCAGAAACCCAAAATTTATTTGAACATTCAGCCATCTTTCTTTGTTGAGGGTTCATAGTGACCTCTTTTTTTTTTTCTTTTGACTTTTTTGGCTTTATTATCCCTTCTTTTTGCCTGAACTGCTTATTTCAAGGTTACAGTCAGCGGGATGTCTTAATGTTTTACTAAGTCTCCTTCATAGGTTTTGACTTAGTGAGCTTTTTTTTTTTTTTTTTTGCTAGATATTGACTGTCAGGTTTAATGATTACAGAGAACCATCATTAGTTGTGTACAACACAAACAATTGACATAGTTGAGTTAACCGAGTAACTACCCTGCCCCAGGTTATGAATAAGGGTTTTAATTTATGCGAGAATAAAAACTCCTACTTCATAGGCTCAAAAGGGTTGACTAGGGATTAACTTCCTTATATCTCCACTGTTTAGGAATTGAAACAATGCCTGTACATCGTCAGCATAGTCTGTTCAAAAGCATACTGCATAAGATTATGGTATTGTTTTCGTCATCCTCCCTCTACAGGCTTATAGCTTTATCAGGAGTTAAATATCACAAGATAGAAATGAGAAGCATAATTCAAAATATAGTGGAACGAATGGATTAATTCAAGACAAACATATGCAATGCATTAATGAAAACAAAAGTTTAACATAATAGTAAGTGTTCAAACAAATAAAAGAAATTACAAATGAAAATTCAAATGTTGTCCCATCCGGTTGGCTGAATGTCCTCAATTGCAATCTGTGAACTTTGAGGAGCAGTATACTTCACCATGAAATCAAATTTACCACTTGGATATCCCAAGGTGCCCCATATCTTAGGCATAGGTATTCTTCCTTTTTTGTTACTTTGGGCTACTTGTCTTGCAGCTTCGGTGTTTGATGGACGATAGTAAAATTCAACTTGACCTTCTGGAGTAACCTCGAGTATTCCTTCGTCAATTAGGTCTTGAATCTTATTCTTCAACATCCAGCAGTTGTTAGTATCATGTCCAGGACTGTTGGAGTGATACTCACACCTTACCTTGGGATTATAGCGAGGAGAAGAGGTTTTAGGATTTTGAGGAGAATTTTTCAAGGAAATTAGTTTCATCTCCAGCAAGCATTGCAGAACTTGTGACATTGGAGTGCTGAACTTGATAAACTGTCTTCTACATCCCTTGTGTTGAGGTGGATTAACCTTACCAGGTCTTTCTTCTTCAATTGAAGAATAATCAATGGCAACCTGTCTCTTACCCTCTTTAATCCTCATCTTCCTTTCAACCAAATCAGCTTGTTTTGACGGAGGTTGACTGACAATTAGATCCCTGACTCTATCACTTTGAAGTTTTTGGACAAAGGTTCTCAGCTCTTCTTGCCCCTGAGCTAAATTTTGGATAAGAGCCACCTGGCCATTCATCTGGATCCTCATTTCTGTTATTTCAGCTTGCAATTGTTCCAACTGACCATCCTTGTTGTCCTCAGGACTCTTCTTCTTAGCCAACAGTGTCTTCAATTCATCCTGCCCCTTGGTTAGGTTCAGGATCAGCTCTCGGAACTGTGCATTCTGTGCCTGAAGATCCTTAACTGATTGTTCAAGAGCCATTGCTGAAATAAACAGCGAGAAGATGAGAAACCTGTGCACAATTATAAACCTGTGATGCAATGAAATGATATGGGAATGCATATGCAATGTTTTCAAAGACCGCAGGATTTAAATTTGCTTAAACAAACAAGAAAGTAACTTTTTATTAGTAATAACTTGTTTTGCCTTTTAGGCTTACAAAAAATGAAAGTGAAATAAGTACAAAAGATGGGGTTTTAAGTCTCCCATGGACGTTTCCTCTTTGTGTTGAGGTATGAGTTGAGGTTTCGTTCCTCGTGAAGTAGCTTTGTTAGCTCTAGGATTCTTGCTTGGCTTGCTTTGTAATGAGCCTCGAAAGTATCCCTTTGCTCCTTCAGTTGGATCCATGACCTCTGCAAGTCTTCCATATCAGTAGGCATGTCTGGGTGAAGGATGGTATAAGCAGTGTCTCCTTCAGCAGCACGTTCCATGGTAACTGGTAGGACGGCAGGATATGGCATCATAAGTGTCTGAGCACGAGATCGTACCCATCTGAGATAAGCCTCCATAGGAATAGTGTACTTAGGCTCCAGTGTCTTGCTGTCAATCCTGTTTACCTTTCCCCAAGCTCGTATGAATCTCTGACGGTAACCCTGAAGATCGTTGTCGTAATCAAACACAATGCCCTGAATCAACATGTCATGTGGACCATCACTTCGGGCGTAACCAAACTGTCGTAAAGCTAGTGAAGGGTTGTAGGTGATGCCTCCTCTTATGCCTAGAAGTGGCACATTAGGAAACTCCCCACAACGGTCAATGATGGTGACATTCTCCATAGATCTGGAGCACCAATGGATATCTGAGTGAGAAAGTGACATGATCCTCTTAGACCATCTGAATCCTTGTTCATTCTTCATTACTGAGCGAGGAAGGTGAGAAATAAACCACCTAGATAGCAAAGGTATGCAGCACATCAAAGTTCCTCTTGCCCTTGTAGTACGGGTGTGAAGAGAATGTAGTGTGTCTCCAAGCAATGTAGGCACTGGATTGTGACTCAGGAAAATGTTGATGGCATGAACGTCTATGAACTGATCTGGATTGGGGAACAATACTAAGCCATATATCAGCAAGGCTAAGATCTCCTCAAAAGCATCATAGCTCATGGCCTTCAAGAACATTTGAGCTTTATCCACTAATACCTTAGCAAGTATACCCTTGACTCCACTTCTCGTTTCTAGAACAACGTCAGACTTCTTCAGATGTAGGGCTGCAGCAATAACCTCTGGTTTAAGTTCTTTCTCTAAGCCTGTGAAGGGTCTTTGATCAAGAACAGGTATACCCAGAAGTTTAGAGAACTCCTCCATAGTTGGAACCAGCTGATAGTCAGGGAATGTAAAGCAATGGTGCTTAGGGTCAAAGAACTGAAACAGGACACTCATCATGTCTTCACTGAACCCTGAAGTGACTAGGTCCAATAGGTGACCATGTCTCTTATTGAACTGGGAATGATCGGGCACTTGGGGAACCAACTCTTTGAGTTTGGGAGGTATCCCTACAAAGTTGATCCTGATGGTGTTTCTACGAGCAGAAGCCATGACCTGCAACAAAGAACAAAAATAAATCCCTTGGTCCTTGAAATGGTTAGGGAAAATGATATGCTCATGATGCATGATGATGTCATGATGTTATGCTCAATCACAAACATGTGGCACCCACAAACAAGTCACACAATAGCCCTAGGTTTAAAGGCTTGCATGAGGTTCAAAGGTAAGTACCCTCCCCTGAAGTTAGATGGTTCATCCTGTCCTACAAAAGTAACCAGGTTCTAAGGGATCTCAATATCATTGATCCTTCACAAGGGTGGTTGATCAGAAGGCAACTTACTTGCCAACCAAAACCCTCCAAGTTTAAGATCTCAATGAGCGTAGTATCGAGTGTCAACCAACTTCAGTCTGCACCAAAGCCGGTTACCTCACTACTTTCTAAAGGCCAAGATGAGTTAACTAGGGTTCTAAAAGTTAGTTAGTGCATTGACAACATATGGCAGCCTCAATATTATCCTCAACTTGACTTAAGGAATATAAGCACCAACCAATGAGTCGCACTAACTATGGCCACCAGATCAACCGTGTCGATATACGTCGCACAGTTTCCTTGGTCTATTGCCATTTACCTAAGGTACACTAGATCCGGGTTAGGACCTTTCACACATAAGAGCACCCCAACAAGATAATATAAAGCAAATAAGGCAAACAATTTAAAGTGATCTTATTCCCTAAGGGTACCCCTCTTAAATAGATCCCCAGCAGAGTCGCCAGTTCTGTAACCCGGTGAACTGACTTTAAACAATGTTGCGGATAGCAAGAGTCGCCACCGACTTTTATTTTATCCATAAGGAAAGGTTATAAAAGAACAGGAAAGACCTTAGAGAATATTTTTGGGTCCGGGGGGTAGGTTATGAAAAGGGAAGGCGTTAGCACCCTTTTCATCCATGGTTATCCATGGGCTCTTAGATACTTAAGCTCACTTTTGAATTGTTTTGAAAGTGTAGTGTGTGAATAGCAAAAATTTCAGAATAGTTTAATAATAATCCGTGTATGGATGTGTAAGAAACTTGTTTGAAAGTTTTGTTGAAAATTTGTTTAAGTGTGAAAAAAAATTTTGAAATGAGCTTAAGTACTTAGGAGTAATCTACCCTAATGTTTAAGGGTCTTTCTTATTCTTTATCCTTTCCTTAGTAAGACTATCCCTACTATAATGGAGTAGGTAGTCCTTACTTTGGGATGTTAAGGGACATGTATGGGACAATTAGATTTTGAAGGCAATGGTGGGGTGTAATAAGCACATATAAGGGACCATCATCATTTTTCGAAAGGGACTCGATCCGTAAAGGCAACCATAAAGGGACTTTGATGATTTTATTTCGAGGGACTTGCTTTATGCACCCCACTTAACCATTATTCGTAGGCAACGAGAGGGATATCCTTAGAAAGGGAGACGGCGATTAAAATCGACTTACGTGTGTGAAGTGTTTAATTTAATTATCTTTATTTAAAAATGATCTAAATTTATTACATACATGTTGTTACACTCCCTAATTACTAACCATAATAATAATTAAATAATTAAAATTACAACCGGGAAACAATTACAAAATTTGTAGTAATAATAAATAAAATAGCAAATTAAATAATAAATTAATAAATAATAATAAAGGGGTTAGTAAATAACAATAAATAAAATTAGCAAAAATAATAATATTAAACATAATTAAATTATAAAGGGGTTAGTGGTAATAATAAATAATATAAAATTAATAAAGCAAAATAATATGGTTAGTAAAATAATAATGAGAATAATTAGAATAAGGTTAGAAACATAAAAATAAATATTAACATGGTTAATAACAAAAATTAATTAAAAGGTTAATAAAATTATACTAAGCAAAAATTAATAACAATATAGTTAATAGTAATAATATGAACCAAAAATAAAAAAAAAAAGAAATTAACATGCATACTTTTTTAATTCATATACTAATTATTAGATTATTCTTAAATGTATTATAATTACAAAATTATTATAAACATATATTCATATTTATATACATATTATAAGAAAAAGATGGATTTTAAATATCATATTAAAATTTTAATTCTATTAGTTATTATATTTACAAATTATTTTTAACTATATACAAAAATATAACTATTCTAAATTAAATTATTAAAAAAAAAAAATTAATTTGACTTATAATTATGTTTTACAAAATTTTATGAAAAAATTATAAATATATTAGGAATTAAAAAAACAGAATTAAATTTTATTTAGAAAAATATTTTAGGATTGGAAAATTAGGGTTTTATATTTTTTAGGGTTTATATATATACAAAAATATTTGAATTATTACATAAAATAAATATTTGAAACAAAATAGGAGATGTAGGATATTTTTAGAGAAAACAATATATTATCTTGAATTTTAAATATATGATTTATTATTTTTATTAAGAATATAAAATAAATAAAGTAATTAATTAAAGAAAATAAAACAAGTGATAAAAATAGAACTTACCTTGGCTGGGTTTGAACCCAGGTTTCCATGCTTGCCAACACCAAAACCTTCCACTGGACCAACCATGCGTTGGTAATCATGAGATGACTAGAATTGCTTTTATGCCATAGCTTGAAGAATTCAGAAAGAAAAAAAAAAAAAAAAAAAATAAAGAAACAAAAGGCCTGGGTGAGATTTGATCCCAGGACCTCATGACTACCAGCATGCGCACGCTACCACCCGGCTGGAAGAGCCCATCTGGCTACTGAATGGCAATAATACGTAATATATTATGTTGGCCTTTATCCTGAAAAAATAAACAAAACAATGCACTGGCCAAGAATCGAACCAGGGCCTTTACAACAAACACACGTCCAGCTTACCACCAGACCAACTGTACGTTGGTGATATAGAACTGAAACAAACTCAAAAAATATAATATCCAAATTTTGAATTTTCAAACGCGCGGCAAACTTCTTCTTCCTCCTCTGGACTTACGAAATTACCTGCGAAAATATTTACAAATTCACCTGCGAATTTTCCTGGGTGTTCATGAACCAGAACCCTAGGTTTTTGGATCATCACGCAAACGGCAAAATTAACACAAATTACTAGCCCAGATCAAACATACAGAGTTCATACATTATAATCATGTTTTAAAAGGGCATTTATATGCACTAAATCGTGAACTCCCAATTTGAGAACTCAAACCCTAACAATGGTGTCTTTCGGTTTAAGGCATGTTTCTTCAATGTTTTTGTCCAGAATCCATCTAAGCATCATAGTAAACAAGATTAAACACACAAAAACGATTTACAATGGTTAAATAAATCAAATCGAAAAATCAAACAAGAGTGAGAAGATGCATTCGGGATATGCTATATGAGGAGCTTTGGATGCAAGTAGGTATTGGTTTTGACTCAATGATGTCCAAGGATCATTGTGGTGTCCTCAAATTACCTTCTAATGCTTTGAATTCCAAAATCCGAATGTGACTTTTGCTTGAATATTTTTTGAAGTGAAACCTACCTTTGGCTGCTGGAAATTCGTGTCTAAGGCTAGGTTTATGATCAGCATATATAGGTGAGTCAATTAGGTTAAAAAAATTGATTGATTTAGTGAAATTTTGGATCAAAAAATATTGAAAAAGATCAAGTGTTCAAAGTCAAATATTTGGTCATAAGGTCTTGCTATTTTGGGAGGGATCTCATGATTTCCTTCTCCTTTGACTCCAATCACACTTTATGATTTTCTAGATTCAATCACAAAAATATCTTTTCATGTTTAATATTTTTTTTAAAATTTAAAATGATTTAAAATGTAATAAATCATAATAAATTAATAAAATAAAATAAAAAATATGAAAATACCATGATAATTTCGTGCAAACCATTATGAAGTGGATTGGGTCATAATTTGAGTGGCCCATTTGAAAAGAAATGATTTTGAACCTCCCTTTTCAACATAAACCATCACAAAATTTCTTAACTTTGCAAAGGCACATCTCCCTCACTTTTAAAGGTATGAGGGTGTTCTTGGACTTTTTGGAAAGCTTGAAGAGTCCTCTAAACAACCCCACTGGTTTCAGGTCCATATCATTTACCAATCTCAAGTTATGCCCTTTTGAAGTTGTTGACTTTTTGTTGACTTTTGAAATGACCTATAATGTCTTAGATCATATCTTTCAAATGAAGCATTTTTGGGCTTAACCTTCAACATCAAAGTTGTAGAGAATTCAATTTCCTTCAAAATGAGCTTTGGATGGAGACTTGGTGATGAAGTATGTGAAAGTTATGCCTGGTCAAAGTTCAGTTGACTTTTACTGAGGAAACCCTAATTTAGAAACTCCTGATTATTGATGATCTGGAATCTCCTTGATGACTCATGATCAACCCTTGATCAAATGATGAATTTTACTTCATATACTTGATGTTGGCAAAAAATCATGAAGTTTGACTTTGGTTTGGCCACAGTTGACCTCAGTTTGACTTTTTAACTGCATTGACTGATTTTGACTTATCTGATCATCTGACTGAGCAAACTTTTGAGAAAAGTCTTGAAACTTGACATGGGAGTTCTTACACACACATAAGATGTCATGAAACTCACTTGAGGCATTGGAAGTCCATTTAGCCTGATTAAAGTCAAAACCCTAGTTTTGGATGCACTGCTTAGGAGGTGCATTGTCTGAGGGAATTATCAACTTCTTTGACCAATTGTGAACTTTGTGAACCTTGTGAACCTTCATAAAGTGTCTTGTGAACCTCATGGTAGGTATTGAAATCATTGTGGAACTTGTGAACCTTGTGAACCTTCAAGAAGCAACCTATGGACTTCATGAACCTCATGAAAGGTCTTGTAAATGTTGAGAAGCTTGTGAACCTTGTGAACCTTCAAAAAGTAACTTGTAGACTTCATGAACTTTATGAAAGGTTATGCAAGTGTTGGAGAACTTGTGAACCTTGTGAACCTTCTTAGAACACAAAGTCTTGTATTGTGAGGGCAAATTTTGGGGTGCAACATCGGGCAGTGGGTCATTTCCGCGACGAAGTCGGCCAGTGCTTGGACTTTCAAGGCTTTCCTACTTTCGTATTGTATGTCGAATTCGGAGAGTTCTAGTGACCATTTGAGCATCCTGCCGGCCATATCTGGTCGCCCGAGTAATTGTTTTATCGGTTGGTCGGTCCTTACTTTTACCGTATGCGCGAGGAAGTAATAGCGTAGCCTCCTCGCCGCATTTATGAGGGCCAGGGCGACCTTTTCGATTTGCTGATATCGGAGCTCAGGGCCTTGGAGTGCTTTACTCGTAAAATAGATGGGTTTTTGTCCGTCATCGGTCTCCCTTATTAGGACGGCGCTGACGGCCTCGGTCGCCACGGAGAGATATAGGTATAGGGTTTCCTTTTCCAATGGTTGTGATAGGACCGGGGGTTCGGAGAGAACCTTTTTCAAATGGAGTAATGCCTGCTCGCACTCGTCGGTCCAGTCGAAGCTGGCCTCTTTGCGAAGGAGTCTGAAAAATGGCAGTGCATGCTGGGCGGACCTGGCGATGAAACGGGAGAGTGAGGCGAGCACTCCGTTGAGGGATTGGATTGATTTCTTGGTCCTCGGGGTCGGGAATTCTGAGAATGCTCGGCATTTGTCGGGGTTGGCTTCGATCCCTCTTTCGGTGAGGTAGAACCCCAGGAACTTTCCTGCCCGTACCCCGAACGTGCATTTTTCGGGATTGAACCTCATTTTGCACTGCCTCGCCTGCTCGAACACTTTGGATAGGTGTCGAGCATGGGTAACCTCCTCGTGTGATTTGACGATCATGTCGTCCATGTACACTTCGAGCATGTCCCCTATTTCTTCCTTGAAGACTTTGTTCATCATGCGTTGGTACGTGGCACCAGCGTTCTTGAGCCCGAACGGCATTACGTTATAATAGTAATTGCCTGTTGGGGTCATGAATGTTGTGTGTCTCTTGTCTGTGGGCGACATGGGGATTTGGTTGTATCCACTATATGCGTCCATGAAGGACAAGAGTTTAAAACCTGCAGAATTGTCTACGAGCATATCTATATTAGGGAGGGGGAAAGCATCTTTCGGGCAAGCCCTATTAAGATCAGTATAATCAACACACATACGCCATTTTCCATTATTTTTCTTAACGAGGACTACATTAGAGAGCCAGGTTGTGTACTGGGCTTCAGAAATAAAATTTGCCTCTAAGAGGTCTTTTACAGCTCGTTCGGCAGCCTCTGCCTTCTCGGGCGACTGTTTGCGCCTACGCTGTGCTATGGGCTTGGCTGCCCGGTCTAAAGCTAGCTTGTGACACGCGATCTCAGGATCCATCCCGGGCATTTCTGCGGCATTCCACGCGAAGAGGTCAGAGTTCTCCTTGAGGCATGCCACGAGTTTCTCTCTTGTTCCCTCGGGCAGTCCCTTGCCTATCTTCACTGTCCTTTCTGGATCGTCCCCGAGGGGAATGAGCTCGAACTCTCCGTCGGGGATTGGTCGAACCGGGTGTTCGAGAGATCGTTCCTTGGTGGACTTCCCTTCTTCGGTTTCGTCTAGCCCAATGCGACAGTCGAGGTCGATGGCGTTAACTCCCAGGGGAGGGTCCTCGGTCCTGAGTTTTTTGTTGTTGCAGCTGCTCTTTGTGCTGACCACGGCCTGTCCTTTTACTGCAGCGTCGTAGCACCGCCGGGCAGCTTCGATGTCGCCGTGGATGGTGACCACGCGGCCCAATTTGGTGTATTATTTCATCTTCAGGTGGACGGTGGATGGGACCGCGGTAAGCTCGGCCAGTGTTGGGCGTCCAAAGATGCAATTGTAAAGGGACGGGCAGTCCACGACCAGGAATTGGATTTTGATTTCCCTGGCCGTTTCCTGCTCCCCGAAGGTGACGAGGAGCTCGACATATCCCCACGGCCTCGTTGTTGCTCCATTGAATCCTTGGAGGTCGGATCCGACGTAGGGGGCCAGGTTGGTCTTGTTTAACTTCAGAGTCTTGAAGAGGTGGACGTACATGATATCCACCGAGCTGCCCTGATCGACTAGGATGCGTCGGACGTCGAACTGGGCCATCTTTGCCCTGATCAATAGTGGGATGCCCGAGTTCGGGGATCCGCCCGGGAGTTCCTCCAGGAAGAAGGATATTGGGTTGGATTTCCCCCGGTATTTTGTCAACGTCGCCTTTTGCTCGGGGGCAGTCAGTAGGAGCTCGTCGAACTTGCGTTTGACTGAGAGGGCAGCGGCTTCACCGTTAATTCCCCCACCTGATATTACCAGTGCGGTTGGGAAGTCTTCCCAGGGGCTGAGCGCAGCGATTCTGCCTTCGGGCAATGGCTCGGGGAGGAAGAAATCTTCCGGGCGTGACACGCAGAGGGCCACTTGGTAAGGAGAGTTGTCGGGGGGTGTTTCTTCCCGGGGTCTCTTCTTTTCTGCCTCGTCATGTCTGGGGGTTTCGTTCTTCCTCGTATACTGTTTTAGGTGCCCCTCTTGGATTAAAATCTCTATTGCATCCTTCAGGTGGACGCAGTCTTCGGTCACATGCCCGTGGCTTCTGTGGAACCGGCAGTACTTAGATTTGTCGGTGTGAGGCTTTGGCGCAGATGGTTTTGGGAACCTGACTCTGCCCTGTTTAATTCAGAGTTGATGCATTCCGCGAGGATGCGCTCTCGAGGAGCTGTTAGTAAGGTGTACTCGTTGTATCGGCCCGCGGAGCCTCTTCCTTCTCGGAGCTCGCGAGGTCTTTCTTCTCTTCGCTTGTCCCCGTTGCGACGGGGGATGTTCGGGTCCTCGCGTTTGGAATGCTCGGTATCCCCAGCATTACGTCCGCTGCGGGCATTGTGTGCCACCTGTTTTTCCTCGTATCTGATGTAGGCCTGGGCCTTGTGCAGAAGTTCGTTCAAGGTGCGGGGAGGCTCGATCCCGACGGCTCTGCTCAGCTCACTGCCGGGCAGGAGCCCTCTTTCGAGGAGGTACTTCTTCATGTGTTCGGTGGTATCCACCTCGACAGCTTCTTGGTTGAATCGCTCGATGTACGAGCGCAGTGTTTCATTCTTCTTCTGCACTATGGCTTCGAGGGTCGCCTCAGTCTTGGGGTGACGACGGGAAGCCGTGAAGTGCCTGGTGAACATGGACCTCATGACTCTCCAAGATGTAATGGATTCGGGGGCCAAGCTTTTGTACCAAGCCATGGCCCCTTTCCTGAGGGTTGTTGAAAACAGTCGACATTTGAGATGACCGGTGATATCATTGCGGTTGTCGAGCATTGCGTTGACGTTGTCGACGTGGTCGTCGGGATCGGTGGTCCCGTCGTACACAGCTAGATTGGGCGGTTTCTCCATGCCTTTGGGGAGCGGGGCTTCCATTATTGCCCGAGACAGGGGGCAGTGCAAGTCTTCCTCGTCACTCCTCAGTGGAGATAATTCATTGTTGTCGGGGCTGTGCCCGCGCCTTGGTGATGTTCCCGCTCGACCATTGTCACGACGGGCGCGTGCCCTGCTGACGTGGGGTTCGGGAGAGCGACGCCCGCGCTTCTTTGTTGGCTCTGGACGTTGCTGTGTCCTCCTCTCCTGCTGGGGTCGGGCTTCTTGTCGCTCGGCTTCGAGGGCCATGATTCTTTCGTGCTGCTGATAGAGCATAGAACCGGCCTGATTGAGGGCATTTACCATGGCAATCATTGTGGCGTCTCCTTCAACGAGAACGGGGATGGGATGAAATGTCTCTGCCCCTAGGTTTTGAGCGTGAGGGGCATCCCCATTATTTTGGGGTTCTGGAGACGGGGTGGCTGGACGACCGTCTCGAGCGTCTGCTTCATGGGATTCTGGGCCGTCGTCCATAGTGTAGTCGACGAGGGGACGGCTGCGCTCGCTAGGTTGTTCTCCGGCCATGTTGGAAGGACAAAAATAAATGAGCTTTGATCCTCTGTTGATGAAGATGGGGATAGCTAGTTCCCACAGACGGCACCACTGATCTTCCCTGATCAGGAGGGCCTTCCAAGGATTGTAGACTGGGCCAGAGAGTGAGGTGAGTGAGAGGGGGGTGTACCTGCAAGGTGCTCCAATGCTTAAGTCAGAAGAGGTACAGAATAAGGTTATCAGAGAGTAAGTTAGAATACCTGGCCCTTTGCTATGAAAGGGTATTTATACTGAGCCCCCAGCGCTGGGCCAAGGCTCCTAATGGGCTGGATTAGCTAGGCCCAAGGAGGAGCTGCCAGGGGACGCGTAAGAAGCGTGAAGACCTAGACCAAAGGTCTGCTCCCTGGTCCAACTGCCCCTATCCCTAAGGAGATAATACAGGGGAGTTGGGTGACGTGTCAGATGAGGTGGCAGACGTGGGTCTGCCCGACGTGGCTTAGATGCCCGTGACATAGGTCGGTGACCTGTGGTTGAAGATCATTGAGCGGGCAATGCACTCTTTGCCCGCCACACAGTCAAGCTGTTGAGGTGACGTCCCTCTGACGTGGGGGAAAAGACCTTTGCCCGACGCTTTCAAGTGCCCGGTCGTTTGGGCCTGGATCCGACGAGCAATGGGCCATGCTGTGCATAATCGTCATGGCCCAGTCCAGAACAAGTTCCTTTATACTTCACTAACCATATGACATCCAAACATGATAACATAAGGTTGTTCTTAGTCCCCCTTAGATGTTTAACCTTTTGCTCTCTTTGAGTCTTCTTTCTCATCTTTAAACAACCTCAAAAAAACCTAATAAAGATTGAACCTTTTCATGTGACATGAGTCTTATACCATGAGATACTTGCATTCATTCCATATAGGGATGAGTTGTAAGGTATCTATCATGATGAACAAGTATTATCATGAAGAGGCTTCACAAAGAAAACTAAAAACACTTCTTCATTTTTAAAACAACAAAAACACTTATAATGGAAGTAAGATAGTGTGCTTAGGCCTTGGACACTGGAACTAAGTTTGAGGGTCTTCCTCATACTTAGTGTATTTCATATTCATTCCATCTTGGAGTGATGTATGAAGTACACACTCCATTGTAAGAGACTTAAGTACACTCTCTCACGCAAAACCCTTCAAACAAAAAAACATCCTAAACACTTCAAACAAACAAAAGTGTCTCTCCTTTGGGAATTATTTTCTCACCTCATTCACTTTCAAACGTAAGAACGCACCTCTCCTGTTCTCGTGCAATACGGTAATGCAATCGATTCAGCGATTCTACAAAACCTGAGCCAGAACATTGGTCGTTCCCTAATAAACACAAATAGATAAGTTTCCTCCCTAGTTAGGGGAACTACGCCGCTCTGATTCTCATACCCGATGAGATACGTAGGCAGTGGGGTAAGGCCAATTCGAGTACACTTCTTTCTTTTCCCTACATTGTTTCTCGTTCTCTTCCCATTTCCGTTCTTTCTCCAGTTCCAGTTTAGCAGCAGATAAAGAAGGTATCAACACCCTTTGAGTAGTACAAGCAAGTGTGGATCCCGTTGAGTACGACAGACGTAAAGGGATGTTAATACCTTCCCTTCACGTAACCGACTCCCTTACCCTTTCTCTCTGGTTCGCTGGACCTTGGCCTTTCCTTTCTCCCTAGTTTGTGCATCATTACCTTTCCCTTTCCTTGGGATAAACATGTTTGGCTGACGACTCTTCTTTCTTTTTTCGCGCCACTTTTGCGTTTGTACTAGGATGAAAATCCCAGTAGCGACACTGTTCCACCAAATTCCATCTATTTATTAAACCATCAAATAAAAGGAACCAGACCAGTCTACTTTTGCAAGATCCATTATCCTTGAACTAAGTAAAAATGTCTATGGCTACCAGTAAATCAAAAAGATTCATAGCATCTATGAACGAAGTAAAGTCATCCATACCAGACCAATTGATGCTATTGTTGCCTTTTCTTTACTCCGTTGATTTGATGGTGTTAAAATCTCCTGAAATCAACCATTCCCCCTGAGGAAAACTGTATTTCAACTTCACCAACTCAGACCACAACTTTTGTTTCCCGATATCGTTATAAGGAGCATATATATTAATAAAATCCCCTACAATCAACAATTTAATTCCTTCCAACATTGATTGAGACCAAGGAATCCCTGACTTTTGAAACTAGAGATGGGAAATAAAGAATTTTCTTTCCAGATTGTGAGCATACCTCTAGCTCTCCCCACGAAATTCATCGTCGACCAACCGCAAACACCATCACCCCATAAGTTATGGGCCATAACCTTCTTTGTATTTGTCAACTTCGTTTCTTGGAAAAAACACAGATCTATTTTTCCTTCCAAAAGAGTTTTTCTGATTCTTCTTCTTTTGATAGAGCTTCTTCCTCCCCTTATGTTGTAAGACAAACAACTCATGGGTAACTAGTAGTTGCCTCCATCTTTTCAAAATACACAGTCATGTACCTTTCTTCCAAACTATGAATTATGCCTTCAAACACTTTATCATCTTCATCCCCTTCAATACCTAATTCTTTTATCGATTTACATGCTTTTCCAGGAATTCCATCCAATGCTTTAATGATCCTTGTGTTCCCCTGTTCAACAGCCGATTCATTCACTAATTCATAACGCAATGCAACAATATTGTCTTTTCTCAAACAAATAGGGTCATTACACCCTTCATTCTTGTGTCGATCCGAATATGTAATGATTTGAGATGATAGGCCAACTTTGTTGATCAAATGAATAAGGGAAGAGAAATAAGACGGGGCATACGGTATCTTGATATTTTCACAGATATCATATAACAATTTCTTCTTTCTAACTTTTACTCTACAAGCAGAATGAAATGGCACGCTAGAGGATTCAGATATGGGATTCGATTCTTCCACTCCTAAGCCCACATTCAATAAAGTCCCAATGACACCTCCTAAATTTGATTTTGTTCGGCCCAAATCTTCTCAAAATTACTCTGGCATGTTTCCACAAGTTCTTGTCCCACGAGGTCCACAAGTTCATTCTCCAATCCTTGGACAAGTGTTTATCACACGACTTCCAATGCACTCATTTTCAGGCTGCAAAGTCACCCTATTCACATCCTTAATACTTGATGTTGACACCTCAACCTTCAAATTGTCTTTGACTCCAAAAGTAGTATTACCTAAGAAAGCCCATCGTCATCACTAACCATGTCTTTATTAACCACCTGTGATTGCCTCTTTCTGACCTAACCTATGGAATCAAAAAAATCCTCATATAATTTAATCTAATACACCATGTTGCTGATTTCAATATTAAAAGGTTCATTCAGGACCATGCCATATCTAGACATCTCAAAAAATCTCGCAACATCCATCCTCTCCATATTATTAGTGATTGCATCACACCTGATGAACACACTTATAGTCCTTGCGATGATTTTAAAAACCTATGTTTTCAATGCAAAAGGTGGTAACCCATGACAATACACCCACAAAATTCTTTCCTTATCCAAATCACTGAGTTTCCAAGGTCTAACTCTGAAAACCATCTGTTAATCCATCCATTATCCTCCTATAATAATGCTTTAATATCCTCATCTTCATATTCTTCCAAAATGCAAAGAGAAACACCCAAATGTGTTGCTTTAATATGGAAATACTCGTCCATATTCAAAGCTCGCTGAATGTCAAAAGATTCACCTGGATTAACCATAATTCCAACATAATTTTTCACAAATCTACCCATCCCCTCTTTGTTTATGTGGAATTTAAGATGCTCAGGAATCAAAGTGACATCTTTGTAAACTCTACCTTCCCTAACCGCCACTATTCGCTTGTTCATAGTGTGAGAGTTTGCCTCAATCCATTCAGACTCCTTCTTTGTCCCTACAACCTGAGCAAAAGATATTTTAGCCTGAAAGCTACTATGAGGTATAACACCACCAGTATTGAACGAATCCTTTGCAACTTGTGGCGCAAGATGCGGAACTCTAGAATCCTTACCCTTTAACTCTCTAAGAAACCTTGGGAGGTTAGCATGAAGTTTAGTACCCTTTATAAAGATACTATCATGTTTTGATGCCATGACTTTAGGGTTGGATATGTTTCCAAACCTCACAAAACCATACTTGGAACCCTTCTTGTCTTTCCTACTTGGTATAAAGACTTCAGAAACAATGCCATAATCTTTAAAAATGGTGAACATATCCTTAGCAGTAAAGGATTTTGGAAACACTGTGAAAGAGAATGAGGTTTCTTCCTTACCATCCTCATTACACTTCCTGTTCTTCACTACAAAAAAAATCATTGTTTGCCACGTGAATTTCACGTCACTATGTTGAAATTCACTTCACAGGCCAGTTTTTACGACGTGACCATTCACATCGTAAGAGGCTGTGTGGCAACTTTTTTGCCACATGAAATTCACGTCACAACTTTGTCATATGAATTTCACGTCACTACGTTATGCACATATGTCAGTTATAAGTTAGAAGGAGCAAAAGACACAGAATCCCATAAAATGTGTTGCGACGTGAATTTCATGTCACTAAGTTGTGAAGTGAAATTCACGTGGTAACACACGTGAATTTCACTTCACAACTTAGTGACATGAAATTCACGTCGCAACACTTTTTTTTTGTAAATTCAAACCTTTTTACATTTTAATTAACAAATATATTTAAATTTAAATTTATATTTAATAAGTGATCTTACTGGTGATCAAAACCTTGAAGTGGGCCAGAAGCTTCGTCTACGATGCTGGAAGGGAGGAGGATGATGGTGTACCTGCAAGGCACTCCAACGTTCAAGTAAGTAAAGATCAGAGAAAATGGACAAGTACAAAGAGTATTCTTAGGGTCAAAATTGGATACCCGACCCTATCAAGGGATAGGGTTTATATAGTGCCCCAGCGCATGGCCAATTGGTCCCTATTATTCGGGTGTGGATCCCCCAAGAATAGTTAACTGCCAGAACTAGCCGTGGAATGGGCGGGTCTGCTCGGAACTAGTCGTTGTGTTGAGCAGGGGAATGTTTCCGAGTAGGTTTATTCCGACCAGGTTTTGGATGACTTGTCGTGTATGACGGGCAGAGTTGAGATGAAGGGGTGAGATGGGAAGCTGACCCTGGAGGGCAGCTAGGCATCTCTCATTGGAACTAGCTTGTTGCTTTGGGCATGGGTATTTCCGAGCAGGTGCATTCCTGTTTGGTCCTCGATGATTGTCTCGTGTATGACGGACAGAGACAGAGTGAAGGGCAGAGATAGCCTTCTGTCCTTGGAGATCATATGACCAACCTTTCTTAACATAGGGGCATGAGGAAAATGGCTTTCCTTTATCCTTAATTGGATGGATCGAGACTGCTGGGTTGTTTCGGGTAGTTGCCTCGGCAGAGGGGCAGGAGATGATTCTGAGTAGGAGCATTATGGCCATCCCTGGATGTATACCTTATGCGTGAAGGGCGAGAATGTGATGGATGGGTAGATATGGTGGGCTGGCCATCTCTCCCCAGCGGAGGGCCAGAGGGAAAACCGATTCCCTGTGTCCTCAATTGGGTGGATCTAGGCTATTGGATCGTTCTGAATGCATAAGTGGATTGAAGCATGTCTAGTCATTGGGCCAGTCCGGAACAAATATTAATATATATCATATTATAATTATATTAATTGATAAATATGTATGTATGTGTGTGTATATATATATATATATATATATATATATATATATATATATATATATATATATATATATATTAAATAGTAAGGTATTAAAATAAATAATAAATAAATATAATTTAAAATACCAAAAATATAATTATAATAAAACTTAAAATAGAATTAATAATATCTTACAAAAGTCTTTAAAAAATTAAAATAAAATAAATGCGACATATCAATCCGGATCGGGATACTCGTCAAGGTCAAAATCAAAGTCATCCTCGATAATCATTGGTTATTGACCACCGCTCCCTTGTGATTGAATAAATTGGCGCATCATCGTCTCCATATCAGATTGCCTTTTATTCATGGCCTCCATTGGATTATGTTGTTGCTCCATTATACGTTTTTTCTCCTCCAGTTAGGCCTTCAGCATCGCTTGACGTTGCTTTGAATCACGTATCGCCTCATTTAGTGCTAGTTGTCTAATGATTTTCATTACTTCATGAGACAATTGTGTTGGATGTGACGTTCATTCCCCATCTCTAACTCTGAAATAATGTTATATTCACATTTCTTATACCGTTGTCCAAAGATTCAACACCAAATAAACACCCATTAGGCCCCTTTCTGCCAGTTACTAAATCCCAAATAAAAATCCAATCGCGGATCAAACGACTCACCTTCTCTCGGATTGTATTGAGGATTTTAAATCAAAATTGGGTGAACGTCTGATAATGATCCAACACATGCAATAAAAAAATTAATTTAAATATAATTTTAAAAAAAACATAAAATATATTTTTAATAAATATAAAATATATTTTCGTTTTAAACTATATATATATATATATATATATATATATATATATATATATATATATATAAATTTAATATATATATATATATATATATATATATATATATATATATATATATATATATATATATATATATATATATATATATATATATAATATATATTAAATTAATATATATACTAAACATATATATATTAAAAAAGTATAATTTCTTTTTTATATTAAAAAATCTTTTTTAATATATATATATATATATATATATATATATATATATATATATATATATATATATATATATATATATATTAAAAAAAGTATAATTTCTTTTTAATAAACATATAATATATTTTCATTTTAATAAATATATAAAAAATCTGTTTTTTATATAATATAAATAAATATAATTCTTTTTACTAAAAAAACAAATATTTTTGTTTTAAACAATAAATGAAAAATTCAGAAAATAACTCAATAATATGTATAATCACAATAACTCAATAATGTAAAAAATACGGGGGAAAAATAAATACATAAATACCTCATTTTCAACCTTCTTCAATATTCTTCTTGTTCCATTATAATATATATCTTCACTTTCTTCAATCTCCTACAATTTTGTAAAATTTGACCAAAACAAAATTGAAAAAAAAAGTCAAAATATATTTTAAAAAATAGTAAGTAATTTTGGAAAATAAATAAAAAAGAGGAAGAGAAGATAAGAAAATAATACCTTATAATGGGTGAGAATCTTAGAAACAGAGGGGAAAATGGTGGAAAAAAATGGAAATGGGGAAGAATCAATGGAAAAGAAGACAAAGAGAGGGGAAGAGAAAGAGAAATAGAGGAGTTAAAGGATAAGAGAGGGTATATGTGGTTGAGGAAGGGTCACACGTGCCTTTTAAATATTCCATCAGGTGACGTGAATTTCATGTCGCAAACTTTCGAAATGAAATTCACGTTGCAAATCATAACTGTCAAATTTAAATTAAGAAACATGGGAAATATAAGCCATGTAGCGACGTGAATATCACGTTGCAACCTTGCCACGTGATATTCACGTTGCAAAATCCAAACGGTCAAAAAGTTTATTTGCTTGGCCTGCGTAAATTTGTACCTAGTCAATTATATGTCAATATTTATTCTCACTAAAGAGTTGCGACGTGATTAACACGTCACAACAAATTTTTTTGAAAACTTCAAAACTCCATCAATCCGAATGTTAGAGCCTTTTTTATTTGTTATATTAATTTTATTGTTGCGAAGTGATTTCCACATCACAAATATTTTTTTTTTTATAAAAAAATCTGATATCTATCCAGATTAACATTATCTTCTATATTTTATTATAAAAAATAGTAGTGACGTGATTATCACGTCACAACTATATTTTTTAGCCACATGATAATCACATCACAAAAACATGTGGTTGAGATATGTTTTTCTTGTAGTTCTTCTCCGTCCAAACAGAGAAATGATTCATTTTATGTCTACCCTCCTTCTTCCTCTTCACCGTAGTCCAAATCGACTCAATAATGTCCCTCATAACAAAAGCACAACAGAAAGATGCAAAACAACAATCTACCTTAGCACCTAAACACCAACCAAGACCAAGATAACAATGACCCTAGCCTTAGAGATAGGAATTTAATCTAGTCAATGTTTAAGAATTAAAGATGTTATTTTGTCAACAATATTTGTTGAATGTGACCGAAGGAATTGATGCTAGAAACCTCACTGCAATTATCTCAGGTTGGTTATATATATATATATATATATATATATATATATATATATATATATATATATATATATATATATATATATATATATATATATATATATATATATATATATATATATATATATATGGTCGGTCCCGACTTTTTAGAGACCCTGAGCAAATAATAAAAATTGGATCTTAATAAAAAACTGAGCAATTAATTTTGAATTTTTTTTTAGGTTTTATTTTCTCCTTATTTTAAGAGAAAGATAGAGGAAAATGTCAATGTGTCAGACTCAAAGAGAAGGGCGGTGGATGTGATTGTCACTGAGGTGGCGGTGGCCGACGAATAGGAGGCAAATGTTTAACGGTGAAGATGTAAAAGGGAGATAGATATGTGAAAATGTGTAAACTTATTGAGGAAGGAAATGTGAATTTTAAATTGGCATTGATACAAAATCAAATAAAATCAATATTTTGAGTTAGATAGTGTTGCACAAAAATAGATATTGAAGATCTATTTCCACAAATGATAATGAATTATATTTAACCATACAAATTTGATGATAAATAATATGATTGTAGGAAGAATTTTTAAATATTTAATTATAAATATTATTAAAATTTAACAAAAAATTTAAGAAAAAAATTATAAATTATAAACAACATTAAAAACTAAAAAATATTTGTAAGTATTTCTATCGAGCCTCAAAACTTTAAACATAACATGAAAAATCTCAAAATTTTATTAGAATTGATATATAAATAAGCGAAATAGGGAGAACTTTTCCTGTGCCTTCAGAATCCAAAGTCTGCATTTTTGAACCTCCCCCAGTACGTATTAGGTAGGATTTAGACCAAAATGAGGGTCTTTTGCACATGGGTGGGGCCACGACAATATTTGTATCAAAGCAAAGAAAGTGAAGTTTAAATTACTTTCGGGTTTTAAGAAAAAAGGAAGTAAAAGGCCTTCATGTTCTGCTAGAAATTATAACACTATTAATTCTTCTTTGGATCCCATTGAGGAATCTAGTAGGGAGGGAGATGAAGTGGATTATACCAATTCTGATTTGGTTCTTAAGGGTGTTTATTACAGTGCTAATTTGAAAGAGTTAAATATTATCTGAAGCAATATTAGACAATGGGAAAATATGGAAAGTGAGGTTTGGTCTATATTATGGAACAATATTTCTAAGCTCGGTGTGGTGGCTAACGATTCGTCGATAGATTACATAAGCAAAATTGATGTTTTGGAGAAAGTGGATAGAAATAAATAAGAAGGAGGGGAGGCTAATTTATTATTGTGGAAATGACTGTAGGATCCTTCAACATAAGGGGGGAGGTAAATTGGTTAAGAGGAAGAGAATTAGCCAAATTATCAAAAAGGGTGACGCGGACATTTTCTTGATTCAGGAAACTAAATTGACGTTTATGAATGATACGGTTGCTAGAAGTTTTTGGTCTAATGAGGATATCAGATGGACTGTTTCTAGTTCCATGGGAGCGTCGGGAGGTTTTCTTATTCTTTGGAAAAGCAATTGTATTGATGTTATTAGTAGCTTTAAAGGAGACAATTACGTTGGTATCAAGATTTGTTGGAGGGAGTGTTAATTTTATGTTGTGAACATTTATTCCTCTTGTGATATTAGCAAGAAGAGAATTCTTTGGAGCAAGCTCTTGGATCTTAAAAATAGATTTTAGGATGGTGAGTGGTGTTTCGGAGGGGACGTTAATTCCATTGCTAAGGTTTCAGAAAGAAAATGGAGGTCTTCGGATAATTTGACTAGTGAGATGATAGAATTTTCTGATTTCATATCTAATGGAGATTTGGTGGATGTTCCTTGCAAAGGAAAGTTATTCTCATGGTTTAGTTGTAATGGTTCTTCTATTTGTCACATTGATCGTTTCTTGCTATCGGAGGAAACTATTAGTAGGTGGGGTATAATCAG
The DNA here is from genome assembly GCA_963966055.1 of Lathyrus aphaca. Classification (NCBI taxonomy): domain Eukaryota; kingdom Viridiplantae; phylum Streptophyta; class Magnoliopsida; order Fabales; family Fabaceae; genus Lathyrus; species Lathyrus aphaca. The sequence continues at coordinate 114,106,059 of OZ014524.1, read as the reverse complement.
ACAACTTATAGGCTCTAGAGACATTTTCGATCACTCCCTTATTTGGTTGGTGTCAGATACTTCAAATTGGGGGCCGAAGCCTTTTAAAGTTAATAACGAGTGGTACAACAACAAGAATTTTATTCCTTTTGTGGAAAAGGAGTGGAATGCTTTGAATGTGGAGGGAAGAGGTGATTTTGTTTTAAAGGAGAAATTGACTTCTTAAGAGTAGCCTTAGGAGATGGAATGTAGAAGGTTTTGGTAAAATTGACTTGGAGGTGGATAAGTGCGTGAAGGAGATTAACGAGAGTGATGAAGTGGCAGAAGTTTCTTATGGTTTATTACCGGATGATTTCTTGGTTGATCGAAAGGAGGTTTCTAATCGGTTTTGGTTGAATCTTCGAATCAAGGAGAATATGCTTATTCGAAAATCTAGAATTAAGTGGATTAATGATGGAGATAATAATTCGAGATTTTTTTCATTGTGTTATGAAGGAGAGAAGGAGACGTAATCATATTGGTTTTATTAATTCAGAGAGATGGATTCCTTCAATCGTTAATGATATCAAAGTGGAGGTTATAAATCATTTTGCTTCCAAATTTGTTGAACCCGAAGTTAGTAGGCCTTTGTTGGAGGGTATTACTTTCAACTTTCTTAGTCTTGAGGATATAATTTTTCTTGAGCGGGATTTCACGGAGGAAGAAATTAGGGAGGCCGTGTGGAGTTGTGATGGATCTAAAAGTCCGGGTCCCAATGATTACTCTTTTCTTTTTAATAAGAATTGTTGGTCTTTTCTTAAATTTGATTTTTGTAGGTTTTTCAAGGAGTTTCATGGAGGTGTTATTTTATCAAAGGCTATTGTATCCTTGTTTTTAACCTTGATTCCAAAGAAAGATAATCCTTTGGGATTAGATGAGTATAGACCTATTTGTCTTGTGGGATGCTTATATAAGGCTTTGAGTAAGCTTTGGGCGTCTAGATTGAAGTTTGTTTTACATTCCATCATATATAATTGTCAAAGTGATTTTGTTCCGGGAAGACAAATGCTTGACGGAGTCTTGGTGACCAATGAGATTATGGATTTTGTTTCTTAGGAGAAATTGTTGTGTTCTCTATTTAAAGTGGATTTCAAAAAGGCCTATGATAAAGTTAGTTGGAATTTCCTTAGATGTATGATGAGAAGTATTGGGTTCGAGAGTGTTTGGTTGAAGTGGATGGAAGCTATTATTTTCTCTAGTAAGATGTCAGTTTTGGTTAATGGTAGTCTGGCAAAGGAATTCGCGGTGGGAAGGGGTTTGGGGCAAGGAGATCCATTATCTCCTTTTCTCTTTGTTATGGTAGCGGAAGGTTTGTCGGGATTGGTTAGAAAATCCGTAGCGATGGGTGAATTTTTCGGGTTGAATGTTAACGGTAGATGCTTTATTGATGTGCTTCAATTTGAGGACGATACTTTTTTGGTTGATAATGGTAGTTGGAGACACTTGTGGGCTATCAAATCGGTTCTTAGAGCTTTTGAATTGGTTTCGGGTCTTGGAATCAATTTTAATAAAAGTAAGCTTATTGGAATTAATGTGTCTTCTTATTTCCTTGAAGCAACGACGGTTTTTATTTCTTGTTCTACGAAAAGGAAAGAGTTCTTGTTCCTTGGTATTCTGATTGGTTCCCGATCCTCATAGAATTTCTACTTGGACTTCTTTGTTCTCTAAATTGGAGAGTAGAATTACTAGATGGAAAACTCGTTTCTTGAGTTTTGGAGGTAGAATCATTTTATTAAAGTCGGTGCTAAATAGTCTCCCTATTTTTCAATTATCTTTCTATTTAGCTCCGACAAAAATTTGGAAGGATATTATTAGAATTTAATCGTTTTCTTTGGGGTGGAATGGAAGTTTCTAGGAAAATTCATTGGTTAAAGTGGGAATTGCTTTGTCATCCCTATGATAGAGGAGGTTTAAATCTTAGAAGAATCAAAGATTTCAATATTGCTCTCATTCATAAATGGAGGTGGAGAATTTTAGAGGGATCAGAGGAGTTATGGTTTCAAATTTCGAAGGTGAGATACGGGGATATTAAATTACAAATGTCATATAGTGGAGCTTCACTTCCGAATTGGAGTTCTAAATCGGTTTGGTGGCTTGATTTGATTTCTATTGTTAAATCCTTCCATGAAGATATTTTTATTAATAATTGTTCTTTTCATATTGGCAATGGTTTTGACACGTCATTTTGGAATGTGAATTGGACCGGGACGGGTTGTTTGAGGGAGAGTTTCCCGGATTTATTTGAGGTTTCGCTTCTAAAATATGTTTTTGTTGCTTGCATGGGTGGTTGGAAAATTGGCGTACGGGAATGGGGGGACTTTGGAATCCTGCTAGTTTCGATTTCGACGAATAGTATTTTTGGTCCAAAACTTGCAGCAGCGGCTGCCACTGTTTTTCCCGAAACAGTAGTGGGCAGCGCTGCTGCTGCCACTTTGCAGCCCCATATTTCGGTCGGTCGGTTGTTGCTCCCTACTGTTTTGGAAAATTTCAGGGTGTTTATTTCGACGTTTTCGCCTTCAACTTTTGGCAACGCCCGGATTGAATGGAAGATGAATTCAAACTCTATTTTTTGATAAGCTCTTTTTATCGCATAACGGATTTTTTTCATGTTCCATTTGGCCCATTGAATAAGTTCGATCATGCTTTTTCTATTATTTGGAAAGCTTTGGTTCCTTTGAAAATTAAAGCGTTTGCGTGGAGGTGTTTTTGGAATAGATTACCGACCAAAGATAGTATTTATCATAGAGGAATAAGGCTTACTTCGACTAATCCTAATTGTGTGCTTTGTAATTATTCCCCAGAATCTTTGGATCACCTCTTATTCTCTTGTCCAACGATGAGGTTGGTATGGCTAGAAGTTTCGGAGTGGATATCTTTTCCCAGTGTGGTACGCAATTGTGTCAAAGGAAGTTTTGTAGATTGGGTTTCTTTCGGTACATCTAATAACTTTAAGCGTGGAAGAGAAGGTATTATTTGGTTAGCAACTTGTTGGACTTTATGGTTACTCAGAAATGAGATCATTTTTAAGAATGTTGGATGGAACATTATTGACATTGTTTGGAGGGTGAAGCTGACAGTGTGGAGATGGACTTTATGGTTACTCAAAAATGAGATCATTTTTCGATAAGCTCTTTTTATCGCTTAACAGTTTTTTTCATGTTCCATTTGGCCCATTGAATAAGTTCGATCATGTTTTTTCTATTATTTGGAAAACTTTGGTTCCTTTGAAAATTAAAGCGTTTGCGTGGAGGTGTTTTTGGAATAGATTACCGACCAAAGATAATATTTCTCGTAGAGGAATAAGGCTTACTTCGACTAATCCTAATTGTGTGCTTTGTAATTCTTCCCCGAAATCTTTGGATCACCTCTTATTCTTTTGTCCAATGGTGAGGTTGGTATGGCTAGAAGTTTCGGAGTGGATATCTTTTCCCAGTGTGGTACGCAATTGTGCCAAAGGAAGTTTTGTGGATTGGGTTTCTTTCGGTACATCTAATAACTTTAAGCGTGGAAGAGAAGGTATTATTTGGTTAGCAACTTGTTGGGCTTTATGGTTACTCAGAAATGAGATCATTTTTAAGAATGTTGGATGGAACATTATTAACATTGTTTGGAGGGTGAAGCTGACAGTGTGGAGATGGATTTTTATAGGAGAGACTACTCACACCAATTGTAATCTTTATGAATTCGACAAATTTTCATTGTTGTATTTATCTTAAGTTGCAATTGTTTAGGTAATTTTTTTTCTCAGCGGGGAGGCTTGTCCTTCTTTTTGTAAACAGGTCGAGTACCCTTTGTACTCCTGTTAATCTATTTCTTGCTTACTATATATATATATATATATATATATATATATATATATATATATATATATATATATATATATATAAATAAGGGAAGCTAAACTAGTTATAAAAAAATTATAAAATCTCATAAATACTACGTCAAATTAGATTAACTTTATTCAAGTTGTTTAAAAATAATAATTTTAATAATTAGTTACTATCTATTTAATCATGTTGACTTAATAAAAATAATATTAAATTTTTTAAGTTTTAATTTATTATTATAAAATAAAATTTAATAGTATATTTTTCTATAAAATAAAATAAAAAATAATAATAGAAATAGACATAAATAATAATGTAATATATTTTATTATATAAATTTAATAAAAAATAATGTACTGGATCTTTTTAAATATATATTAAATATAATTTATATCTTACTCAAAATTTATTTATTTATAAACTGAAAATGTTTGTGAGATGCATAAATGATTTTTTTAAGTTATATTAATACATAGTTGCTGTTGTCTTTTTTACTAAGAAGAATATAAAATTGTGAAAACAATTTAGAAAAATATAAATATTGCATTCCCTAGGAATTGAATCCAGGATAACCCACTCCCCAAACGCACCTCTTACATGGCAGGCAGGAAATGTGATATAGTTTTAATAAACATAGTATTTATTAATGATTATCTGTTATATATTTTTTACTTTCTATCGATTTTTTGAGACCTGGTTATCGGAATGCTGGTCCTGGTTCAAGACCGGCCATATATATATATATATATATATATATATATATATATATATATATATATATATATATATATATATATATATAAAAGATAGGTAGAGTGGGATAAATTAAAATTATAATTAGTCTACAATATTTGTAGAAAATAAAAAATAATTTTATTTGCAAAAATTTAATTATGCAACAGAAATGTGATGCCAAACTTTGAACTATTAAAAATAGGCCAGGCTTACCTATTAGCTAGGTTGAAACGTAAAAAGAAAGTTAAAAAAACAATATATTTTTTTAATTTCTCAATACATCTTTATACATTTAAAATTTTCAAAATATAATATAAAGAAATATATATATTTTTCTGTAATACTATATTTTAAGATAAATAGAAGCAGAAGGATATTTGAAGATTTTATAATACCAAACTGCGATACATACATTCAAATGGAGGCAACAGAAAGAAGGAGCTCCCCTTCAGTCCATGCACACGAGGGATCCATTGATACAATTCAACAGCATGCATAGACTGAAGGAAGCTCCTTCACTCTCTTTCTCTCCCAATCTCACACTTAATCAATCTTCGACTTTAGACAAATCAAGAACAAAAAACTCAGACACAGATTCTGCAAGAATTCTAAAGCTGATATGTTTTCTTTATAGATGAAAGAAAACGAGTGTGTTATGATGAAGAAATGAATACTGTATATAAAGACCAAAAAAGGACATAATGTGCAGTAATAATTATAATGGCCAACAATGAAAATGCATTACTATTATTATTAATAGCTTATGGGTCAGTGTCGTCGTCAGAGTCAAAGACGGGATAAAGTGCACAATATAGTGGGGATAAATAAATTTCACTCACATTAATAATATTGCAGTATACTGTTATAAATAAGGTGTTGATTTGGACCCTCTCCACACTGAATAAGAGGATGTGTTTTTCGTATAAATTGCTTAACCTGTGATGTCGGTCTGTCTGTCATGGATGGTCAGTATACACGTGCATTGTGTGTTCCATACACGACAGCCTTGCATGCACTTACAACTCATTGTCCAAGCAATTTCAATTCAATTCTCATTCGATATGATGAATGCTCACTTACACGAACTCATTGCGGACTACAATTATAACATATTTCTTCGCAACATTCCATGTTAATATTGTTTGACTATAGCTTATATTCCACTTACAGCTCATTCCATGTTGATATTAACCCTAAAGAATTCTAATTATTAGATATAAATTATTCCGGATTAACCCAATGATTAGGTATTACCCAATTTATTCCTGCTTCTAGGACGGTCCAATAGCCCAAATGTCAGAAGGACTCACTGGCTCCATACTCCTCAGCCGATGAGGACTTGTCGACCACGGTTACCTGTGGTCGGATTTCTCTGCTCCTTCTAGACTTTTGTCTGATGTCCGCAGGAATCACCCAGATTCAGCTGAAGACAAGTCCTGCTCGTATATCTCTATGCCCGACGCACATCCTATCCGACCAGGTATGCTCGTCCTAATGGCTAGTTTCTGGCAATTACCTATTTTCGGGGGATCCACGATCCAGACCCAAAATAGGGACCAATAGCCAAGTGTTGGGGGTTCTTTATAAAATTTGTCCCATGAGAGGGCCAGGTATCGAATATTCACTCCCTTAACACTTTTGCTCGTACTTGCATACTCTTTTGCTCGCTCTTACTTTGGCATCATAGTACCTTGCATGTACACCCCCTATTCACCTCGACGACCGAACAAAGACTTCAACATCCACGTCAGTGTCCGCAACCATTGTATATTTTGATCGCATGTACGATCAGTGGCGCCGTCTGTGAGAACTCATGTTATCCCGTTTTCTCATCCTTAGATCGCGAAAATTAAAACATCACCGTTCAACTCACTCAATGGCTTACCACGACGACTCTGTCAATGCCCGGATCATCTCCAACATTCCCGTTAAACAACGGGAAAACGATGGAATCATCCCTCCCCCGGGGAGCCTGACCGTTTCCAGGACGGACGTTTCGCCTCCCCGACACCGGAACCATCCATGCAACCTGAGATTACCCCTGTCAATCTCCCTCTGATTCTCATTCCCGATGGGACAAATCAGACGCTCGAAGCTTTGGTCGAAACGACCAACAACATCAACCTCCTACTCTTGTGCCAAGGCGAAAGGCTAGAAGCTCTAGAGGAGGCGCGACGAACCAGATCTCCATCTCCCGCAAAGAGGCCCCGCAGGTCCCGCAGTAGGTTGCTTGAGCGAAGAAAGAATCACCACCACCCAGAGGCAGCTAGGTCTATCAAGAAACGGGCTCGTTTGTCTCCCCGACAACATAAGTCCCCAGAAGTAAGGAAGACCAGGAGGACTCTCCAAGCAGGAGTACGACCATCGCTCGAGGGTGCAAGAAATCGCTCAAGATCTCCTTCCCCTCGTCGACACCGGGACAGCCGCTCCCGCTCTGCCTCCCATAATTCTTGCGACGAGGATGAACCTCGTGGCCCCCTCTCAAAATAGATCATGTCCACAAGGCTACCAAAAGGGCTCGAGAAGCCTCATCCCCTAGGGACCTACGACAGAACGACAGACTCAGATGAGCATATTGAGAACATCGACGCTCTACTTGATTACAGAGGCGTCCGAGGAGCTATTAAATGCCATATTTTCCCTACGACACTGAGGAAAGAAGCTATGGCTTGGTATAAGAGCCTTCCTCACGAATCCATCACGTCCTGGAGACAGCTCGGGAGAACCTTTTACTGACACTTCACCGCTTCACGACGTCATCTGAAGATCGAGGCCTCTTTGGAAGCGATCATCCAAGGCAAAGATGAACCCCTGCGCGCATACATAGAGAGATTCAATAAGGAATCCGTCCAGGTCTCGACCACGAACGACATGAAAAAATATCTTCTTGAACATTGAGATTCCTGCCACGCTTGATGTTTTTCTCCTCAAAGCACAAGCATACATCCAATACGAGGAGAAGAAGGCAGCCAACATTTCCCGGGATACTAGGTGTCACGAAGATGCTAAATCATTTAAACATAAAGATTCCTCGACATACCGTCAAGGAGGTGAAAAAAATAGGAAGACTGCTCCCGTGAACCGCGGGAGCATAAAGGCCCAGACGGGAGGTTTCATGATTACACGCCCCTCACGGAGACGAGGAGAGAAAATCCTGTCTGAATGTGCTAACTCTGAGTTTCATCAGGCCAGCGTCAGGTTTCCGAAGCAGCTGCCGACCAAGCCAAATACAGATAAGACAAAGTAATGTCGTTTTCATAAGTCTCACGGGCACAATACCGACGATTGCATCCATCTGAAGGATGTCATCGAAATCCTCATTAGAGACGACCATCTGAAGCAATTCACCAAGGGGAGGGAGGCTCCCCGACAGGAGGTGCAGGAAGCTCAAAAAGTCGAAGAAATCGCCCCTTCGATCACAAAATTCAATCTTCAGGTTGCCCTCAGCATCACGCAGCCAGAGGATTTCTACGTCCTCGAACCGTACATCAGTCATGCCTATTTTGCCACCTATAGCCTGTGGGAACTCTTCCCCTCCGCAATGATAATCTCAGGGGGCATGCACATCAAAGTTATAGTGGGTCGGTTAAGCGACGCTTTGATCAGCTAATGAGCACCAACTCCAACCAAAATTCCAATCTTGATCCTCCCTGCGGGGTGTAACACCCCAATTCTACCCGATAATTATTAACGAAAACAGGGTATAAAAACTTCGACAAATTAAATCAAGATGATACATTTCGACTTTAAAACATCATTGCAACACCTGATAATTCTTTAAAACAACTACTTTATTACTACACAGCGAATTCATCAAAAATAACTTCGTATTCAACATCAAAGTAACTTAAGAAAACAACAATTCTTTAATTAAAGAACTTAAAATTCAGCAACTATAACAAAATTCAACATCAACATAAAACAAGAGTTACCCCCCCCCCCCCCCCCCCGAGTGCTACATATCAGAGTGACAACACCGACTCAAATCTACTAAGGTACTTCGTCCTACTCTGGATCACCTGCACGTTACCAACAGAGGACAACATTCAAATATAAAGGGTGAGATATCTAATATTATAATCAAGAATATGATAAATAACATATTGAATTAGATTACACGAATCACCACTTCACAAACAATCAATAACTTATAATCAACATAAGATACAACACCACAACGTAATATGCAACTTAGACAAATGCAATGCATGTGGTACCAACAGAACAAAACCCCCAACTTATAATCATGTCAATTAATAGAGGCATAAACAAAGGGCATAAGCCTTCAATTATATTCTTGCTAATTCATGCCAACTTACCGAGCAACCAACTCCAACTTGAATAATGATATGTTATGCGACTCAACATGAGTATCAAACAACAACAACTATAACGACATAACAACACAACAACATCCAACTTTGGCCAAAGGCCTGCAACTCATAATCTTGCCACTTCTAAGGCATTGCAACATACAACAAAAACCAGCAACTTTTCAACTTGCAGCAAACAACACAACACAAGTACAACAGTTACACTACACTCTTATTTACAAGCTCCGACCAAACCGATTAATTAGACTAATTAACATGCTCTGTTAATAGTACTTAATTAATTTATTAACATGCTTCTAACAACTCCATCACAGCGACCAACTTGCCAACCTGATACTAATCATATTCCATTGTTAACTAGTTTTCTTCTACTAACACGATTTTATATCACTAATTAACTCCCTGTTAATTGATTATTAGGACCTATGCTACTTCATATAATATTCTACAACTTATTCATGTTACAGGAAGTGAATTATGATCAAACATCATTACAGACACAGAAAACAGATACCAAAACAACAAAATTCTCCCAGACCCCATGTGACCATCGTCACACTTTGTGCGTCACACTTTGTGACGATCATCATAGGGATGTGACGAATCCCAGATGGTCGTCTGGAAAATAGGAAGGTCGTCCAAAAGCCAAACCATGTGTTCTCTGTTTCGTCTCTGTAACTCTTCTCAGTCCAATTCCTTCTCCAATTATTTCACCAATCAGCCGACACACCATTCAACAAACAACACAACATCGACACAATTTTCTTAATCATCTAAATCATCTTATTCATCGCAACGAATTATTCATCAACAACTTATTAATCAAAACAACTTATTAATGCACACAAACAACAATTGGCAACAACAAATTATGTACCCAATCTCGTACGAATTCATCATATATTCCCAATTATAAGGTTAGAACCCCACCCTTACCTTTGGATAGAAGGCGACTCTAACATTTTTCGATCGGAACCCTAGCTTTTGCCTCTCCTATGCACTTCATGTAACCACCTCTTTTCCAACTTCTTGTTCTTCTTATTGATAACCTATTTTCCACTAATTCCACTTAACTTATGGTTTTTCTTTTAATTAATCTTAATCATTCTAATGGGCCTTAACCACACACCCCCATGATTACTACTTCTAATTACCAACAAGCCCATTTATCAAGCTACCACAATTCCACTAATAACCCACAACTTAATTAATTCAACTTAGTCCAAATAACAACAATGCAACTTAAATCAACTTAAATCGACTTATTGAGCTTTATTCAAACCAACTTAGCAACTCAAAGAAAACCAACACCTAACATATGATAATATTTAATTAAATAAATAATTAAATAATCTGGGCATTACAACTCTCCTCCACTAAGAACATTTTCATCCTCAAAAATCTTACCTTGTTCAAACAACTAGGGATAAGATTCCCGCATCTTATTTTCCAACTTCCACATCATACTTTCTTCAATTAATCCCAACCATACTACTTTCACCAATATTGTCTTTTTGCCTCTTAGAGTATTCATTTCACGATCTGTGATCCGTACAGGCATTGTCTCAACAATAAGAGTATCCCGTACTTGCACATCATCCATACTAATCACATGAGATGGATCTGAGATGTACTTCCGAAGTTGCGACACGTGAAACACATCATGCAAATTCGACAGATTAGGTGGTAAAGCCACTTTATAAACAACCTTTCCAACTTTGTCTGAAATCTGATACGGACCAATAAAACGAGGACTAAGCTTCTTAGACTTCAACGCACGACCAACATCGGTTACAGGTGTAACTCTCAAAAACACATGATCACCAGCTTGGAATTCCAAATCCTTCCTTCGCTTGTCATGATAACTCTTTTGCCTACTTTGAGAAGTTTTCATCTTCTCTCGAATCAACTTCACTTTCTCAGTAGTCTCTCGAACAATCTATGGTCCAAGCACTATACTTTCTCCAGATTCATGCCAACACAAAGGAATTCTACATCTTCGACCATACAATGCTTCAAAAGGTGTCATTCCAATACTAGAATGGTAATTGTTATTATAAGTGAATTCTATCAAAGGAAGATAAGTATCCCACAAACCTCCTTGTTCAAGAACACACGCTCTCAACAAATCTTCTAACGACTAAATAGTTCTCTCTGTTTGACCATTTGTCTGAGGATGATACGCTGAACTCAGACTCAACTTAGAACCCAATGCCTCTTGCAAACTCTTCCAAAACTCATAAGTAAACCTCAGATCTCTATTTGACACAATACACAAAGGCACACCATGCAACTTAACAATCACACGAGTATAAATCTCTGCCAACTTAGATACTGGAAAACTAATGTTAATAGGAATAAAATGAGTCGACTTGGTAAGCCTATCAACAATCACCCAAATCGAATCATGTCCTCTTGAAGTATTAGGCAATCCCGTCACAAAGTCCATTGAAATGCCATCATATTTTCATTTTGGAACTTCTAACGGTTACATCAACCCTGCAGGCTTCTGATGTTCAACTTTCGACTTCTGACAAGTTAAACATGCATACATAAAATGTGCTACATCGTTCTTCATCCCCGACCACCAAAACAAATTCTTCAAATCTTGATACATCTTTGTAGCACCTGGATGAATACTCAACTTACTTTTATGACTCTCTTCAAGAATCATTCTCTTCATCTCCACATCATCAGGAATACAAACTCGATCACGAAATCTCAACACGCCTTGCACATCCAACTTGAAATCACTATTCTCAGACTGATCGATTCCCACCATCGAATCTACCAACTTCACATCTAACTTCTGAGCCTCTCTAATACTGTCTAGAAAATCATTATTAATCTTTAACATTCCCAACATAAGACTTTTCAGTGTTACTTTGCAAACTAGACTCATATCTCCGAACTGTTCAATTAGTTCCAACTCTTTAACCATCATCGCCGACATGTACGACTTTTTCCGACTTAAAGCATCAGCTACAACATTAGCTTTATCTGGATGAAGTTCAAACCAAAATCATAATCCTTTAATAACTCCAACCACCTTTGCTGCCTCATATTCAACTCCTTTTGATCAAACAAATACTTTAAACTCGTATGGTCACTAAACACTTCAAATCTAGAACCATAGAGATAATGCCTCCAAATCTTCAGCACAAAAACAACTGCAACGAGTTCTAAATAATGCGTAGGATAATTCTTTTCATGAATTCTCAACTGTCTCGACGCATAAGCAACCACCTTATTATTTTGCATAAGCAAACCTCCTAAATCCATCATAGAAACATCACAATAGACCACAAACGCTTCCCTTGCATTCGGTAATGTCAAAATCGGAGCCGACGTCAACCTCTTCTTCAATTCGGTAAAACTTTGTTCGCATTGAACGTCCCACACAAAAGTCTTACTCTTACAAGTCAACTTAGTCAACGGAAGTGTCAACTTAGAAAAACCTTCGATAAACCTCCTATAATAACCATCTAGTCCCAAGAAGCTTCTAATCTCAGTAACCGACTTTGGAGTTTTCCACTGCAACACAACATCAACTTTAGATGGATCCACAACAATGCCACTTCATGAAATGACATGCCCAAGGAAACTAACTTCCTTCAACGAAAACTCACACTTAGATAACTTCGCATACAACTTCTTATCTTTCAAATCTTGCAATACTAGCTTCAAGTGTTTTGCATGCTCTTCTTCCGACTTGGAGTAAATCAAGATGTCATCAATGAACACCACCACGAAACTATCCAAATAGGTATGAAAGATACGGTTCATGTATTCCATAAATACTCTTGCACATTAGTAACACTGAAAGGCATCACTGAATACTCGTAATGTCCATAACGTGTTCTGAACGTCGTCTTCTAAATATCCTCATCTTTCACCTTAATCTAATGATAGCCTTATCTCAAGTCAATCTTTCTAAACACACAAGCACCTACCAACTGATCCATCAAATCATCAATTCTCAAAAGCGGATACTTGTTCTTAATCGTCACTTTATTCAACTGCCTATAATCAACACAGAGTCTCATAATTCTATCTTTCTTCTTCACTAACACTGGAGCTCTCCACAGTGATACACTAGGTCTCACAAACTTCTTTTCAAGTAGCTCCTCTAACTGCTTCTTCAATTCCGATGAAGACATCTTGTACGGTGCCATAGACACGGGTCTAGTACTAGGTATAAGATCAATCGCAAATTTAACTTCTCTCTCTGGAGGTACATCAGGAATTTCATCAGGGAAAACTTCAGGAAATTCTCGCACCACTTGCAACTCTTCAATCTTAGCTTTGCTCTCAATAGACAACGTCGCCATTAACGAAAACATCTGAGCTTTTTCCTTCATCAACTGTTGCAACTCTCTAAAAGACAACAAACCAACTCCTTCCTCTTCAGGAGTAGAAAACCTTACCGACTTACTATAACAATTGATATGAACATAGTTGTACTCTAACTAGTTCATCCCCAAAATCACGTTCATTCCGGTTAACGACAAACACACCAAATCAACAACAAATTCTCTATCAAAGATAGACAACGGACACCTTAGACACGCAAGAGAAGTAGTCATCGTTCCCTTAGCCGAAATCTTGACGACTAATTCTCCATTCATAGCAGACAACTTAAGACCCAATATTTCAACACACTCAGCAGCAATAAAACAATGTGTTGCACCAGTATCAATAATAGTAATTAAAGGAGTACTATTAATGAAACATGTTCCTCGGATGAGTCTCTCCTCATTAGTTGTCTGACTCTCAGCCAATGCGAACACCTTCCCCAGGCGCAGGCGTGACGTAACTTCTCAGCATAACTGTTGGGATCCTCGTCCAACGATCACACTTTAACACATGGGTACGCGGGTTCATATACACTGAGCCAGGTAACTAAAAAATATCACAAGTCTCGACTTCACCTCATACGTAGTCGACCACACTTAAGTCATCACTTATACGAACATAAGCAACGACTTGGGGGGCTTATGTTTCGGACTGGCCTAATGACTAGGCATGACCCAATCCACTCCTGCTCCTACGACGATCCAATAGCCCAAATGTCATAGGGATCCACTGGCTCCATGCCCCTCAGCCGACGTGGACTTGTCGACCACGGTTACTCGTGGTCGGATTTCTATGCTCCTTCTAGACTTCTGCCCGACGCTCGCAGGAGTAACCCAGATTCAGCCGAAGACAACTCCTGCTCGGATATCTCTATGTCCGACACATATCCCATCCGACCAGGTATGCTCGTCTCAACGACTAGTTTTTGACAGTTACCTATTTTTGAGGGATCCACGATCAATGCTCAAAATAGGGACTAATAGCCAAACGTTGGGGGACTCTTTATAAATCCTCTCCCATGAGAGGGTCAAATATTGAATATTCACTCTCTTAATACTTTTACTCGCACTTGCATACTCTTTTTCCCGTTCTTACTTTGGCATCGGAGTACCTTGCAGGTACACCCCTCATTCACCTCGAAGACCGAGCAAAAACTTCAACATCCACGTCAGCGTCCACAACCATTGTAGATTTTGATCACAGGTACGATCATAAATCAATGGAATTATAGTTGTTATATGGTAGTAGAAGTGGACGTTATGGTCAAACTGCGTTAATAAATACCAATGAATATTGTCTTTTATTTTTGTTTCTTTTTAATCTTTAATATTGGTTGTTTGTTTTAACAATTTGTATTAGATAGCAATTAATCCTAGTTTGGAATTCAAAATAACGAGATTTGATAGAACTTGTAACTTCAGTTTATGGAAAATGAGGATTAAGGATATGTTGCCTCAACAAAGTTTACAGAAGATGTTGTGTGAGACAAAACTGAACAACATAGAGATATTGATTAGACATAGATGAAGGAGAATGTCACATGATTAACTCACTTATGTGTTTCAGATGTGATGATGTATGTATCATATCATATATTTGACGATGTCGAAGGAGGTTTGAGACAAACTGGAAAGTCAGTATATGTCAAATCATAATTGCATTTACTAATGCTGATGAATTTCAAAATTCAACTCACATAAACTTTGTATTATAAAAAATTAAACCAGAATCATAGCAATAAGGGAAATGAACTTTGACAGCTTTGATTTTGATTTAGACTCAAATAGATTCATATTAAAAAAAAGGAAAAATAATAATACAATAAACTCTCACTATTTTCTAGCAGAATTCAAATTTTATTGTGGTTTTAATAAAAGATTCAACACAAACTTTCATAACATTGTAAAAGAATAAATTGAGTCCCTTCTTTAATATGTCCATCTAAAAAGGTACATAATATAAGTGAATCAGCGCTTCCAAAAATATATCTAGATTCCAGAGATATATCTCCGGACGCACCCTATTTTTACTTGATTTTGATTTATTTAGAGATGCAACTCCGAAATATATTTTGTAACTCCATCATCGCAAGTTTGATACCGGGACACATAACTATTATCATCCAACAATTTCAACAGTTGTTACATCTCAGTTCTATCTCCTTTAATGGTCTTGTTAGTACGATACTGAATGTTATAAACTTGTTTGATATTTGATATATTGTCGGGTTCCCTCCGTTTCAATGTTGCAAGTATATTTTTTGGTTTGACAAGATTCAAAGTCACGTCACTGATACATGTCTTCTCTTCCGGCTTAAGCCTACATACACTAGGATTACCGACTAATTTTAAGAACAATTCATGGTTATGCAAACCACAAATCATATTAAATCTCTATTTTTTTTGCTAACTACTCAATATGTAACCACAAATCTTAAACGGGCACTCACATTTTCTACTACTCGTGTCGTCTCTTTTAAAATTTCGTAGAGAAGTCTGATATTTTTTGTTTCTTTCGCACAACATAGTAACAAATGTGTTTCTTTTATCTGAACTATTATCTGACCTTCCTATAACCATACCAAAACCAAGTCTAGATGTCGTCATACGAATTCATTCGAGCAACATATCACGATTTTCAAACTCTTGCTTGTTATTGAAGTCAACGCAAACGTCTACCACTTTTACAACAACCCCTTGAACATTAGGAGAAACATCGTTTGAAGAAACTAATTCTTTTGAGAAATTATCGGGATGCACCATATCTATTTGGGAACAATACAAATAATAACAAAAATTAACATACTGATGAAAAATGAACACAGATACGTTCCGGAAATACATCTCCGGAAGCTACGTAGGTTTTTTCCACTAAACTTTGATGATTAATGTGAGCAATGTAGATGAAAATGAGCAATTTTTATCTAAAATTCGATCTTCTTTTGCTTCATTTGATTTTTTGAACCAAAAAATTTGAGTTTAGGAGTGAAAGATGGAATTGAGAATGTAGGATTTTTAGGGAAGAGAGTGAGAGTGAAAAACAAGTATGACAGCAATGAGGGGTGATCGTGCAGGTTTGAAATATATCGTAAACTTTCGGAGATATATCTCCGGAACAATATGACATGCAAAGGTGACAGAAAAACTACAAAATGTCGTCCCAGATGTTTCAGAGATACAACTCCAGAACTTTCCCAAAAATAATTAATTTTATGTTTTTTCTAACGTTTCTCAATTTTATGTTCTTTCAGAGATGTATCTCCGGAATATTTTAACTTTCAGTAGAAATGTAGTGCGTCCGGAGATATATCTATATAATCTAGAGGTATTATTAAAAACATGGTGACTAATAATAACAACGGGTGCTATAAGAAATTCTCTAATATAATATACCTCTCCATTTTTTTCCTATTAATCACAACTCTTAATTATTATGTCCATCTTTGAGTGTAAAACTAAAAGTAAGATGTAGGAGCTATATACAGCACTTATTGCAGTGATATTAAGTATGCAATTACATAAAATAGGGCAAAAGTGAAACTAGTTATAGGAACACTGAAACAGGGAAGGAAAGAAAGAAATGGACATATGAGAGAGAGGAGAGGGGGGAAGAACTCCCATCAAAAAAGGTTATGACTAAAGTCATATATGCAAAGATGAATCACTTTTGGTGGGCAGGGGTCAAAAGTTTGAGTGATGAAATGGGGGAAAGGAGGAAAGGATAGACACAGTGGGGAGCAGCAGCCAGACCACCAAATGGACCAACCACGTTAATAAGATATCAATATTCAAAAGTTTAATCGTGTACTGATTCTCTTTACATTTTATTTTCAGGTTAATCATGAGTTTGAGTACTACTTTTGCTTAATCATCTTTACAATCTCTTTTTTTTTTCTTATGGTGCATTCATGTTTAGATTGATGGCACTCAATTCTTACAAGGCAAGAGGTGAATGAATATTATGAACAATTATGTCCAAAATGTCTGATTGGAAAAGATAAACAAAATATCCCTACAGTTTTGTTGAGGAGAGAAAATAAAAGGGTAGAAGAAAATTTAAAAATATAAATTTTAATTGCCATAAATGTTTTTTTTCATTATTATTATTTTCTTCAATATCATGGAATCCATTCATGGAAAATAATTACCAGACCAAAGCACTAACATGACATTTGGTAGGCTGATTTTAGCTTAAAAGTATGATTCAAGCCAAGCAAGATCAATACAGTTGAAAAAACAAACTTGTTGATCCATCTCCGAAGGTCCGCAGATCAGCATGTTTTACCAATGTCCTGCATAACGGGCAAGTCCATTCTCTCTCAAACCTGGAAAAAGAATTGGTAAAAGACAAGGATGAAAAAATAATTTTGAACAAATCTGAATTATTGTTCTATAATATAAAGGAGGGTTGGTGAAAACTAAACATGCCACAGAATCACAGCTCTAAAGTTTGGAGAAATCTCATTTTTCTGGTCATTATTCATTAGACACAAATCTGAGTGCACTTTGTAGAAAAATTACATTTTATTCCATAAATATTTTAGTGCAGATAAGGCCATGAATATCTCTCCCTAACCGTATTCTCATGTTCCATACAATTATTATCCAAACTTGACAATGCAACACTTAGATAATAATGAAAAGTATAAAGAACGAAATCGAAAAACTATCAAGAGGCACTGAGGCAGAATCCAAGTCTAATAAATAGTCTGAGGATGCATAATAAGCAAGGGTTCAACTTTTACAAGTAAATAAACATAAATTATTAAGGTTAACCATTTCTGTAGTCTGAATTTATTTCGTAAAAAATTATCATAGACCATTGAAAAATCTAGCAAAGATATGCTAATTTTTAGAAGTAACGAGATGTAATCAATTACCTCATATCAACAAAGTTTAAACAAGCATATGTACAACCATTATGATAATTAATAGAGGCAGCTTATTGATAAACTCTAGACTGGTGGCAAACACCCCAAATAATCTCCTTTTACTTTTAAAATAATATAGTTATTTGTCCTAAATAAACAGTAAGTTTGCAATTTCAAGGGTTTAAACACGAAAAAATTATGAACTGACCATTCAGATACACACTCCTCGCAGAACATGTGTTTACAGCACAACAGGATAGGATCATGCATCTTCCCTTGGCATATAGCGCAAAGATCACCAGCAGCACTTACCTGCATTTAGAAACTCAACTTTGAATCACTAGTAAAAAAGGATAGTGAAAAAAACTCTTTGATTATACAAATACTGGTATATACATTATACAAATACTGGTATATACATTATACAAAGTTGTCTACCAATCACTTTGAAAATATTAGAAAACCACAATCCAACAATTACGAAGCAATGTAAATACAAGATTTTGTTGGTGATTTTAGTGTCATCAATGCATTTTAGTAGTAATGGGATTTACTACAGGCCAAAGCAATTATGCGTTAAAGCTTGGAAACGAGTTAGGGTAGTGCGGAGTGCACGCTCGTCAAGCCAACATATAATTGAATGCAAATAATTTAAACGGGGTTCCAAGGGGCGAAACCCCTGGCGGGGTGCGGGGCAGCGCCCCGTGGGGTTCCAAGGGGCAGAGCCCCTGGCTGGTAATGAGCATAAAGTGTGTAAACTAGTTAAGTCATTGTATGGGCTGAAACAAGCTCCGAAGCAGTGGCATCAAAAGTTTGATGAGGTTGTTTTGTCTAATGGTTTCATTCTAAACCAAGCTGACAAATGTGTATATAGTAAATTTGATACATCCGGTAAAGGAGTTTTCATTTGTCTATATGTTGATGACATGTTGATCTTTGGCACCGACCAAAATCAAATTGATAAAACGAAGAATTTCTTGTCATCAAAGTTCTCCATGAAGGATATGGGAGAAGCAGACGTTATTCTTGGTATTAAGATTAAACGGGAGAATAAGGGGATTGTAATTACGCAATCTCATTACATTGAGAAAATACTCAAGAAGTTCAATTATGAAAGTTGTTCTCCAGTAAGTACTCCCATGGATCCAGGAGAAAAGCTTATGCCAAATACAGGTAAACCTGTGGATCAACTCGAATATTCAAAAGCTATAGGCTCTTTGATGTATGCTATGATTAGCACTAGACCGGATATTGCTTATGCGGTTGGAAAGTTGAGCAGATTTACTAGTAATCCTAGTAGACATCATTGGCATGCGATAACTAGGGTATTCAAGTACTTGAAGGGTACAATGAATTATGGATTGTCATATATGGGATTTCCTTCGGTGTTAGAGGGTTATTCGGATGCTAGTTGGATAAATAATGCTGAAGATTCATCCTCTACAAGTGGATGGGTGTTCTTGCTTGGGGGAGGTGCCATCTCAGGGGCTTCCAAGAAGCAAACATGTATAACTGGTTCCACAATGGAATCTGAGTTTGTAGCATTAGCTGCTGCTGGTAAAGAAGCGGAATGGCTAAGAAACTTGGTATATGAGATTCCGATATGGCCTAAACCGATATCACCAATATCTATCCGTTGTGATAGTACTGCCACATTGGCTAAAGCTTATAGTCAAATATACAATGGAAGGTCTAGACATTTGGGTGTTAGACATAGTATGATTAGGGAATTAATCATGAATGGGGTGATATCTATTGAGTTTGTTCGGTCGCAACAAAACTTAGCTGACCACTTGACGAAGGGGTTAGCTAGAGACTTAGTGAAAAAGTCGGTAATTGGGATGGGATTAAAGTCCATTTAAATCTTTTAGCTACGGTATACCCAATTCCCTTCTAATACAGCGTTAGAAGCAGAATTCAATGTGGAAAGATCATAGTTAGAGATTGGAGCAATTGTATTTGTCTTCCCAAGGTATGTGCTCAGACCTGCAAGTGATGGATAGGTTGAAGTATATCTTCTTAATGTTTCTTTTGGAAAATTGCAAATGCAGGTGCAAGATTAAAAGAATCACCTATATGAGCATGAAGTTTTGCCGCTTCAAGAAGCTTGGACTTGGCTTCCTATATGCTTATTAATGGATTAGGACACATGGCTTGTAAAGTGTCAAGTATGAATATTAGAGTATTGTGAGAAACATATGTGTATTATATCTTCAGATATTCAAATGGATTGACGGGTTCAATCGCTATGATACCCCGATTTTCGAGTATTTGAAATGCGTATTTGTACTACGATGAAAATTCAATCGCAAGACATTTTCATTTATGCATTTGTTTGATTGTTATACCTGTGTGTTATATTCTTGTGTATATTATTGTATATACTGAGTAAATCAAGGATTACACTAAAATGGGGGGGATTTGTTGGTGATTTTAGTGTCATCAATGCATTTTAGTAGTAATGGGATTTACTACAGGCCAAAGCAATTATGCGTTAAAGCTTGGAAACGAGTTAGGGTAGTGCGGAGTGCACGCTCGTCAAGCCAACATATAATTGAATGCGAATAATTTAAACGGGGTTCCAAGGGGCGAAGCCCCTGGCGGGGTGCGGGGCAGCGCCCCGTTGGAGTTCCAAGGGGCGAAGCCCCTGTCGGGGTGCGGGGCAGCGTCCCGTTGGGGTTCCAAGGGGCGAAGCCCCTGGCGGGGTGCGGGGCAGCGCCTCGTGGGGTTCCAAGGGGCAGAGCCCCTGGCTGGTGTGTCTTTTGAACTTTTGAACTGGTGTGTCTTTTCGTTTGAATTATTGAACTCCTATATAAGGAGTCGTTTGGCCTCTATTTTCGAACATATAACAAAACAAAAACCTTCTACATTCTGAATAATTTCTTTTGCCAGAAACTATTCGTTCTTCAAGAATTATCCCCAAAAAGATTTCGTGAACCCAGGTAAAATAGGGTCGAAATACTTTGTTCGGAAAGTGAACGAACACGATTCTTCGAAGAAATCCTAGATTATCAAACCCATTATCTAATAGATTTATCCGATGTAGGCAGATTTGTTGGTGAGATGAGGGACATATACAAAGTTTTAACCAAACTGGTGTCATCAGGTACCTTGGTTGGTGAGATGAGGGACGTGGACAAAATTCTAACCAAACTGCTGTCATGAGGTACCGTATTCTGTAGCGAATGCAAACATATTCCACATCTTTTTTTACTATAATCGAAGACAGATGCATTAATTTATCTACTTTTATGAACTTCAATTAAACTGTTTTATAGTTTTTAAAAATTGAAAAACACAAAACTTGTTTGATAGACTTGTTTCTCAAAACTATTTTAAAAAACACTTTTGAAATTACTGTTTTAAAAACTAAAAAACTGAAACTATCAAAAACATGTTTTGGTTTTCAAATTTCTGTTTTTGACTTATTAAATAGCAAGTCCATGACTCCATCCTACTACTTCCATCCCTTAGATATGTTAATATAACTAAGGAAATTAATTATACATTAATTAATTTTTCGTTTTTTCACTTTTTAATTTTTAAAACAGTTTTCAAAAATTGAATCACCAAATGAGTTTTTTCTAATTTTTTTCTCCAAAACTATTTTGCAAAATAGATTTAAAACACAGATTTGAAAAACAAAAACTCAAAACTAATTCAAACAGGCCCTAAATCCCTTAATTTAATTTCATAAAGGAAAAAGGTTTAAAGGAGGGACACGGGTCCCTTACCTTATGTTATGCATCTAAAATTTGCATATCCAATTTAAAATATTTTTCTAGATTTTGCATGCATTTAGAAATATAAGAAAGCTACAATGTCCAAGCAACAAAAATGGAATTGAAACAAAGGATAGAGGAGTGTCATAATGATTGCAATTATTCAGAACCAGATTAAATCATTTTCAGAATAATTACCTGTTCTGTTGTGGCATAAACCCCATAATGAACTTCCTTTCTTGACAATGCTTTTAAAGCACGAATGAAGCATTGGACCTAATAAACATATAAAAGGTTAAAGAAAATGGAATAATTTAGGGTCATCAGTCATGCACAAACATCTTAATATACAGCATAATTAGTAAAGCCAGATTTAAAGAATGAAAGCTTACCTTCTCAACTGCAGATGTTAGCTTGAATGTTATATACAATCCTGTGATCAGAGATGAGAAGACGCTTCCAAAGTCCTTGTTAAAGAAAAATCGGTACCAAACTGGTGTTGGCAAGAAAGCACGATACAGCAGCAGTGTGTACTCAACCAGAGTCAACATTTGAGCCTTAAAACAGTTTAAAACACTTTCAGATGGCTGCAGCGGGACATTATACTCGGAAACTACCGACTGGACTTGAAAAGCAAGGAAAGTACTCCTAACCTGTCGACGGAAGTTATGGCATCTGCCATTTTTGTAGTAAAGCAGCAACAAACACTTGAAAGCCATTGTCGCTTGCCGCACCAGTATGTCTGAAAGCCAATGAATATTGTGATCATGGTTACCAACCAGTTTTTCCCCCAACAGAATCAGAATAATTGTATGCCACAAAAACGCCAATATTAAGAACAGACAAAAGATCTTTTTTGCAACAGAATATTTAAAAAAAAGTTATACTCAATTTTGGTCCTATCCAGCTGATTAAATACAAAAGACCAGTCTTACGGTTCTCCTTCCATGCCCATGATATACTTTAAATGATACAAATCTTTCAAAATAGAGATAAATTATGAAATGAAAACAAAAAGGAAAGCTTATCTCCCATCATTATTAATCAAACCTATTTGCTAAGCAGATTGCTTTCTATATCAATCACAAACTATTTACATAGATTTATGTCACTAAGTCTGATAAAGCAAAATGATAACAATATAATAACTGCATGCATATATGATATATACAATGAATCCATACCATTAACCAAAATGATGAATATTGCATGCCAAAAAGTTGGTGTTGCTTTGGGTGGAAACAAGGCCAGAGGAAGTAAAATATCATCATTCCGACACCACCAGTAAATGGATGTCACATACAGCATGAAGGAAAAAACAACACCAATAAGAATAGAGACTTTCTGATCTCCCTGCAAAACAGAACTTGAATTGAGTCTCTAATTTTTTTGTCGTCTTTTTAAGAAGTAGATGCTTCATTTGGAAATAAAAATTCTAAATGACTTGCAAAATTACGGGCATAGTACCTTTAGAGCAGTCTGTTTCTTGACAATATCATTTGACTTGAACATTACAGCTGATACACTTATTGTGACAAAGAAACCTGCAAGTCATTATACACAAATATCACAAAGTTGGGAGTGATGAGGTGGGTGGGTTTGTTTGGGGAGGCGGATATAGAGTTGGAGTGATACGGAGCACTTTATCTCAACTCCCCCACTAACATAACAAACTAACTACTGACATTTTTTGTTCAGAAAAAATTGGAAAAATGGCCAAAGAACAAATCAGAAGAAACTGAAACTAATTAAATCATATATGATAAGCAGTTCGCTATGCCCTTAGATCCTAGATTCAATTAAGAAATTAATTCAATACAAATTACAGTTACAAACCAAACCATGTTGTTTATTACCCCTTTTCAGAAGGGATGAAGAGTTAGCAAAGAAGAAGAAAAAATACACCCAAACTCACATGGAAAATAGATAGCATGGTAGCACCCTAGTCTTGTTCATTAAGTAAAGCTTAGATATCATCAAGTAAGGATCATTAAAGAAAGACAAGGCATGGTATCTCAATCAACTCTAAAATTTAATCATTGTATCACTAGTTCAGGACAAATCCAATCCAATTCCATTACAAAGGAGAGGCGCCTCCAACTCTAAGTAGGAGAGCATCTAAACAGAAAACTGAGCACAACACAACATAGTTCTCACAGTATTGAAAAATCACACAACTCATACCGGCATTATTCCGATCAGAATTAACGGAAAACATGTAAAAACGCAGCAAAACCAAAAACTATTTCAAACAAAATGGATACTACACGTGTTAGTTAATATGAATTCAACAGTTTCGATCACTATGCATAAGCCATAAAGCCAAACCTCAAGCAAGATTGAATGACAAAAGTCCAATATGATGATTGAAGCCAAGCAAGCACATATTAGCATAGAAGCAGGATAATTTGAAGACAACATAACACAAGAAACTCATACCTTGCAAATGCTGGCGAATCAAAACAACCAACAACAAAAGGGAGAAAGGAAGAATCTGTTCAACAAGCTTCGCAATCCGCTGAAAATCAATCCTCGAGTGAGTGGACGAGCTATCCCCACCCCGACCCCCACCACCACCGACAACATCAGCCAAAGACACAAGAGGAACCCTCTCCGCAGCTATAGCACGGCGAGCCTCCTCTGACAAGACCAAACCACGGCCACCAATCACCTCATTACAGCTCAATTCCTCAACCCAATTCCGAGAAGAAGAAGAAGAAGAATTATCCTCTCCGTCTCCACCGTTTCCGATCACAACTTCCTCGTATCCAGAACAAGAATTAGCTCGTAACCGAAGGCTCGTACAAGAAATCATGATCACGGACTCAGAAGAATCACCACAAGAGAAAATCGATAACAGAACAGAAACTCGTCGCAAACCAATACACAGTGAAGCTATTTACACCTCCAGAAAACGATGATGACGGTGGTAATGATTCTGATACCATCGTGTTGCAGCAACACGAGAAATTTGAAACCCTAATTTATTTGACTCTACTTAAGAATTTTCCCTTTTCTGGCAGTTTTTCTTTTCAATTACGTTTCTTTGACTTGAAGGAAAAGATATTGATTTTTTTTTTTACAATGCAATATATTGCAAAAGAGAAAGTAAAAGTGTGAAAAAGGAAAAGATAATTTGATAGTTGATGACAGAATTTAACCTTAATCCAGTGACGGTGGAACAACGAGAAAGAGATAGGAAAAGTCAAAGTCATGAAGCTCATGGTTTTGTTTTACGTTTTACTTTTTATTGTTCTTGTCTGTGAAACTGTATCAGTTTGATGTTGTGGGCGTGATGAGGAGATAATGTTTCATCTGTAAAGTTACGCGCTTTTATTTCTTTAACTTTAACCCGAAAACCAACTCTTCAACCAAAATGGTATCGTATATCCTATCATATACAGAAGTTATATTTATCCAATCGTTATATTTCATAAATTTTCGTTTGTTAAATATGTGTTTTGGTCCTACAAAATCATTATGTACATAGTTTGAGTTCTTACTATTAAACTAATGTATATTTTAGAATAATTCTTTTGGAGATACGTTTAGAACGTTATAAAAAGTTCCTCGAAAAAAATTTAAAATTTGATTCCAAGTCGAGATTTTCATTACTTTTATCATTATTTTTCGAAATTTAAAAAGTTCATATTTAATTATTCTCATTTTAAAAAATTATATAATTTGATAAATAAACATTTTATAGTAATCTGAGCAAATATGAAGAAAAAAATTATTCAAAAATTTAAAAGTTTAGGGGTAATTAAATAGTTTTAAAATTTTAGAAAATAGCAAGGACTAAACCTCAATGCATAAATTTTTTGTAGGACCAAAAAATATCTTTTTTTAATAGGGACTGAAAATGAAATGTGAGATATTTATAAGGACCAAAAACATATTTAACTCATTGTCATTTTTACATTACTTTCTTTCCAATGGTCCGTTTGGCTCAATAGAGGGGAGGGGATAAATTTTTATTAAAGGGAGGAGAATGGAGGAGAAAGATTTTAATTTATATATATATATATATATATATATATATATATATATATATATATATATATATATATATATATATATATATATGTGTGTGTGTGTGTGTGTGTGTGTGTGTGTGTGTGGTTCAAAATACGAGAGGGAAGGGGAGGAGTTGCATTTTATTTACAAATATGTTGGGTTCACAAGTAAGGGTGAAAATATGTTAGGTTAGACTAGACTTTATAAGTTCTGAGACTGATCTACGATAAACTTAAAAGGCTTGAGTCTGGCATATGACCTATTATATGCTCTATTTCTTGGTCTGACCTGACCTTTTTAAAAAGTCTGGTCTGACCTGAAAGTCTATTAACAAGTTTTTTTTCTCATTAAGGTTCTCAATTATTTCATATTACTTAAGAAGCTTCATAGGTTGACTTATATATGCATATATAGGTCGACATATTTAGCCTTTGTTTTAATATATATATATATATATATATATATATATATATATATATATATATATATATATATATATATATATATATATATATATATATATATATATATAGGTCAACATATGTATCCTTTTTTTATAATATATATGCATATATAGGACAATTTATTTAGCATATTTTTAATATAAATAAAAATATAGGCCGACCTATAAGGCTTCATAGTTTTCTTAATAGCCTAAGTCTGACCCATTTAATTAAATAGGTTTTTAAAAAAAGCCTAAGTCTGACCTTTTTATTAAAAAAGTCTGACCTGGTATGACCTTAAGTAGGCTAGGTTATAGACCCCTGTAGGTCAGTCTGCCTTATTCTCACCCATATTCACAAGGGGAGAGGAGGTATTTTAAAACTAATTTACTTTTTTATCCTTTTAATTTTATCATAAGACTCATTATATTTATCGTTTATAATTTAAATACAAATTCATTAACAATATACAAATATTAAATTAGATATAGCATATCATGAAAGATTTTATAAAAACGTAACGATTAAAATATATAATTTTAAAAAGATTATCGAATACAATAAAATCAAAAATTATTATAAAAAAAATATTACAATAATTAAAAAGTAACATTATAATATAAAAATTTAAATTTAAAAATTAAATATATATAATAATAATAATAATAAGATGAAGATATAAAAATACAAAAAATATAAAAGAAAGATAAATTTTATTCAAAATATATATTTAAATATTTTAATAAGTTAAATTTATATTTAAATAAATAAATAAGGGTAAATATGTAAATATAATTATGATTAAAAATAAATATCTTCCCTCCCCTCCAAATTCCCCCAAATTGAGGGAAAGCAAAAAGTGGATTAGGAGGGATTTTGGTCCCCTCCATCTACCTCTCCTCCATCTCTTAAAATTTGAACCAAACACAAAAACTATTAAATATTTCTTCTCATCCTCTCCCCTCCATTTACTTCCTACCAAACAGACCCTAAGTATTTCTAAAGACATACATTTTCTTTTTGTAAATTGGAATTCATTTTACAAGTCTTTTGGTTCATATTTTTTGTATTATAACAGATATGGTATGTTTCGGTTTTCATAAGTTCAATGAAACTTATTGCAAAACTCTTCTGGTTTTCACTATACATATAAACTCATTTGAGTTATTTTTTGGTTTAGTCTTCTTTTTATCGGAAGTATTCTTAAAAATATTCTGATTTTTTGAATTTTTTCTCACTGAAACACTTTTGAAATGTGTTGTGATTCACATTTTTTAATAATTGTTTTTTTAATTTTGGCAGTGGCGCAACCACGAGGCAATGATGATAAGATTTCAAATCGTGGTTTAGGACGGGGCATTCCATCGACGTTGGCTACTGAGGAAGGGCATATTGGTGCATCTGCATCCGCAGCACAACTGGTTGGCTTTCAAGGAGGGTCGTACGGTCTCTTTTGATAAAGTACGAACATCATGTTACTTGACATTTATGGTTCGGTGAGGTAAGTAAATGACATTTATTTTACATTGGATAATATTGAATTGTTAATATTGTCTTTTATAATGTGTAATTTTAATTGTTTTTAGGAGAGAGATTCGAAGAAAGAGTTTAAGGTTGTTGAACATGGGTTGAAGCTTGCAGCAAGGGTTCCACTAGCTTTTCCATAACAGATGGAGACTTGGATTTCTAGGTTGACTCTATCTTCACTTTAGAGAACCGGTTTGACGAAGATAGACACAAACTTAGTATATGCAATCGTAGAGAGATGACATCTAGAGACATCTTCATTTCACATGACATCTCTTGTATGTTTCACTTGTCTATCAGAATGGTGTTCTATAGCCCTCGAGATGTCATTAAAGAGACATTTTTTGAACTTATTGTTGATTACTTAGGAATTTCACAGAGTAAGGTACAAGCACATGTTCGTACCTACAAAGGTTCTTACTATAAGTTGGAGTGGTTATACGATTTATTCAAATATTATATAGCAACTTCTAGATGGACATTTGTAACTATAGCGTATATGTTGATGTTGGTGGGTTCCATAATTTTTATCGACAAGACCTTTACATTTATTGATGCACGATACCTCTTATTATTTACAAACTTGGAGAAATGTTCAAAATACAGTTGGGGAGCAGCTGTGTTGGTTACCCTCTACAAATATCTCAGAGATGCTTATATGTTAAGTTGTAAGTACCTCAGTGGATATCCTACTCTCCTACAAGTATTTATTTTAATTTAGTTTATTATGTTTTAATTAATTTTATTTTTGTATATTAATTTAATTTATTTAGTTTATTTATCTTATTATGTTTTAATTAATTTCATTAAGTTTATTAATAATATTAATTATGTAATAGTGTTGCATTCACGAGTATTTTCCAACACTTGAAAAAGGGAGAGAATTGGAAACCAACTGATAATTTTGGTCTACCTCGATCAATGAGACGTTGCTTTAAGCAAGGAGTTCTGAAGGTGGATGACTTGCAACCTATTTTGGACGAGTTGGCACATGTGGACGTCATATGGCGTCCATTCGAGTATCATAAAGTATGGCGTCAATTATGGCGTTAATTTGATGAGTTATGTTTGTAAAAATTAAATTCACCCTAACACTATATGCAGACAAATGGCCTACAAGGTCTTATAATTGCCCCAAAAACAAAATAATTCAAAGATAAAGATGGCTCTCATTGCCTTTTATAATTACAACAAGACAAACAAAAATAAAGTTACATAACAGGTAGCATTTTATGATTACAACAAGATAAATAAAAGTAAAATTAAATAACATGTAGCTCTTTAAAGTTGATAATGACAAATCTTATCTTGATCAAAGTAATTTATCTTATCTAATAGTTGTAGGTAATATTCAAAGTTGTCACTATCCCTTAAGATATGGAATATCGTAAGAGTCATCCTCGTTATCGTTGGCATGGTCAGAGGTTTTAGAAGCACTTTCACTTTCCAGTAAAGCAGGCATAATTTCTTTCATTTTAAAAAGAAATTTGTGGTGACTTGTAGTAACCTACAAAGAGGCTAATAACTTGGATCAATCCATTAGGAACGATGTATCTTCTAAAATAATACTTGTATTTTTATAAAGGGTTGAATGAGCATTAAACCAAACATCCAACCTTACTGAAGAAAGTAATTCTTGGTTAAATTTGATCTACCATTTAATAAAAAAAAATCCTTACTAGCTGAGAGGCGAGACAATCTTGCCATAATTACTTAGAAATAAAAGTGCAAGAGGTAATCTAAGTAATACCAAAGGTTGCACACAAAGATAACAATGCCTTGTGTGAAGGATAAATAGTATTTAAAGTAAAGTCAAAAAATACATTGGGGCATAAGTAAGGAAAATATCCAAATAGGATCCAATTTACGGAAACCACTGGATAAACCAGTAAGGATCGTGGAACTCTCTGAGTAGTAGTATGTATGTATGACTTAAAAATATCTCTGATCCCATTGAGGAGTAAGATATTTATATGGATTTCTAGAGACTAAGGTTTTTCCCCCCTTAACGTGGTCTTAACTATTTCCCTTTAATACGGAGATTATTGACCGTCTATATTTTTGAAGTCAGCAAGAATTTCTCTCATTTGACTTCCATGTTGGGCAAATCGTATGGGTTGCTCCTTTGAATTCCGCCAGGACAACCCAATTTTTAGGCGAGGGAGCCCTAACCTAGGACTTTACCAAATATGATACTACATAATCCCTCAAGCACGGGGACTTTTCAGATAAGGGCAAAGTGTTTAAAACCATTATTTTTCCCAGAAAGTGCTCATCACCATGTCGATGATTCCTTTGGTCGAGGATGATGTCGTGGGGGTGACACATCATCACAAACGAGTCCCTCGGTGGGACGAGTGAAATAGTAGGTGAGTCCCTCAGTTGGGAATATACGGGCTCGTAGACACCTACATGGCATGGGCGTTTAATAGGTTTTGGGAAACACAACTTATTTTAAGTATGTTCTGAGACACCAAATATCAATCAATTAATCCAGATTGAGTGTTTGAGAAGAAGAAACATGGGTAGCATTTAATTCACGTTATGATGGTTTTCCTAAAGAAGACAAATCAATTTGTCGTGTTTACACGTGACCCTTATGCATTAAGACTTTTCCCGCTTTTGGAGTTATCCTATTGGGTGAATGTGTGAGTTTGATTCTTTGGACTTCCTATATATTTTTCGTAAGTACTACTTCACTCTTTCTTCCTTCTTTTTCAAAACCTTCTGCATATGGATTATTACTTTCTTGAACTGTTACTTTCGTATACTATGGTGAGAAAATAGACTTTTATCAACATGTGAGACATAACCTCATTATATTCTACCATCTATATGATCAACAAATTTCGCCATGGCATTAACTTTTCCAACACAGGACGATTGAGAGACATGCTTATGAAGCATTGTTCGAGGGATGAAAGAGAATATGTGGACATTTTTTACGATTCGCCCACAATTTACTCCTACATGCACCTTCCCATTATTTATGATTTAGGGGTTAATGTTCCTTTCACCTCTTTCAAAACAGAGTTTTTAACCTTTGTAAATGTGGCTCATTCCCATATTAGTCCAAACGTCTAGGGAATACTTAGGGCTTTTTAGATAGTGTGTCGTCATTTAGGGGTGTTGCCCTGTATTAGGGTTCTTTTGTACTTTTTCTGGACGAATTCTCTTCCCTACAGTGTTTGGGTGACTTTACACCCTTTTTCGGGGGTGGTTTTTTTAAAGCCATTTTCAGTCCTTACGAAGATTGGAAGGTAAAATTTTCTCAGATAAGAGGAATAAATAATGTGTCTCTCGTTATGATGGGGGTGGGAGATGAGCCCGTACTTCCTTTTTCTTTGACTCCTGATCCTAAATCCACCGTAAGGGTGGACTCTCATTTCCTTCCTCCTTTAGACCACAAGGTAATCCATGTTTTAGAGTGCTTCTGCCCCTTGGAGTGCATCCCCCTAATCACTCAAAACTGTGAAGACGAAAATGGACTGGAAGAGTACTTAGGTAAAAGTAAATACTTTTTATCGACATTCCTTTTATATACATGTGCCCTAAAGGTTTATCATGTGAAAGTTAAATAATGGTGGTGCCTCTAGATGAAAGATGAGAGCTCTTGGTAAAATTAAAGGCAATTGAGCAGTAGGCGATGTGGTCTTTTTCTCGCAACCCTTTTGATGCTCCAGGGGACATCATAAGGTGAAACTTCTTGGGCGGCGGAGAAATGTCATCCAAAAGTTTCTAGGCTAGAAGAAGGCTCTTCCGCTCTTAGTGGAGACCAAGTAGCAGGTGCTAGGGCAGAGAGACTAGTGGACGCTCAACCTTCCCAAAAGTACTCTTTATGGAACAACTTCACGTTTGTCGTCATGACTTACGTCGATAATTTATTTTCTATCCCCAAAAACTTCTCCAACGATCACCTGATGCTTTGTGCCATGTCTCTCTCCCAACTGTCAACTTTGTTGGAGGCCCAACTGGTGAGGTATTTTTTTGGTAGAAAAAACACTTAGGGATAAGCGTGTCGAGACCTTAGGGAGAATGCAATTTGTGTTGTCCTGTCTAAACAAGCGTACTTGTGAAGGTGATGTGGAGTTGAAGTAGATGGAGGTAATGAGGAATGATTTAAAGGAGCTCGTCGATAGAGTGGCGTCCCAGACGCATGTTCAGCAAGCAAGGGTGGATGACTTGAATAAGTCATTATAGGAAGCCTAGTGCGTTCTCGAGGGTATGAAGGAAAAATTCTCTCAGCTTACAAATGACGCTCTAGTGGTGGCCTATGTTAATCACTTTGAGGAGCTCATAAGGTGGATATCTCTCATTTATCCATGTTTTAACCAAGGCCCCTTTGACCTTTAAAATGGTTCTAGATGAGGAATTGGTGGATGGAGAATGAATTTCCCTTTATGACTATACTCTTGTTTACACATTTGGGGTTCTTTATAACTATTATGGATAACGATATGCTCTTAGGGCATATTTATAATCATTTTTATCGTTTTTGCACTATATTGTCCTACATTTATTGTTATAGTTTCTTTTGAGATGATGATCATTTTCCTAGGGGGCTTATTTTTTGTTACCCTTTGAGTAGTAAATATTTTAGCATGTACGATTGCCTCGCTGGGCGAAAAGGATCCAATCTTAGGGGATCCAACATGATAATTGCCTTTATGGGCGACAAGGATCTCATATTGGGGGATCCAACATAATAATTTCCTATATGGGTGCCAAGGATCCCATCTTAGGGGATCTAACAAATAATTACCTCTATGGGCGACAATGATCCCATCTCGGAGGATCTAACATAATAATTTCATCTATGGGAAGAAAGGATCCAGTCTTGGGGGATCCAACGTAATACTTGCCTCTATGGCCGACAAGGATCCAGTCTTGGGGATCCAACGTAATAATTTCCTCTATAGGAGGAAAAGCTCTAGTCTTGGAGGATCTAGCATAATAAATGCCTCAATGGGCGACAAAGATCCCATCTTGGGGGATACATCGTAATAATTTCCTTTATGAATGGCAAGGATTCCATCTTAGGGGATCCAACGTAATAATTGCCTATGTAGGCGACGAGGATCCCCTTTTGGGGGATCCAACATAATAATTGTTTGTAATTATGGACCTGGATTACCTACATAAATCTTACATAAATAAGCGTAGATAAAATAAGACGAGGTGCCTCATTAAAACCACCGCTCCCCTAGAGGGGCGTAGGGAAAAGTGAATACTAAATAATAGCTTGTCCTTACAACAATTACATAAGTGGGTAACAAAAATTAAAAAGATGGCTTCCAAGCAGAGGAAGGCATATTCCCTTACTCTCCGTCTCTTTTGTCTTGTGCGACCATATGGGAAGGCTATTTGCTCCAAGTGGCGCGATTCCATAATTGGCCTTCTTTACCTTTACGTCTTGAACACACACCCTTTTTTACACGGGCTCTTTGCATAATATTTCCTGGAAATCTACCGGTCTCCTTGAACATTTCTCACTCGCCCACTAGGGAACGAGTATTTCATGTACATATGCAAGTTAGATATGAAGAATCCCAACCTGTTAAAGGTTGGTCGCCCAATAATCATATCATACATGGAAAGGGCGTTAATGACTAAGTACTTAACCTATATCTCTTTGGCGTGGTCTTGCTCTCCGAACATGATTCTTAGAGTGAGGTAACCTTTAACTCGTATCTGTTTTCCTAAGAACCCAACCAACGTTCCCTTGAAGGGCTTCAGGTCTTTGGGGGTCGACGCACAACCTATCGAAGGCCTCCTAGTATAATATTTTGTCAGCTTCCCTAGTCCACTAGGACCCTATTGATTTCCCATTCCTCGCATTTGACGGTAATGGTCATATGATCGTCGTTGTAGGGTGGATGTCAGATACATCTTCCTTCTAAAAGACAACTAGAGCCTCTAACATATTCGTGTCCCTAACCTGAGGTATGTGTTCTATGTTTAAGACCTGACTGATGTATCTTTTTTGTGTGGAGCTAGTCTCTCCGCCCCTAGCAAATCCTTCTGCCATCGTATTAAATGTGTGGCGCGTTGTTGTACCACCCTCATGCTTGGGTGCTTATCTGGCTCTACTCGGCCCCAGGCTTATGGCATCTTCTCACCTGCGTGGGTTACGTTGTTATACATGGGTGGAGGAGTCACCCTTCACATACTTCTTGAGGTGGCATTCCTATATTATTTTTCCTATTTCCTTTTTCAACTAGTAATAATAGTCAGTATGATGTCCTTTTGCCCTATGTAATTTACACCAACTTTGTGGTTCAAATCCCAACATCTTAGACCTGAGGATAAGAGGTGTCATGATGTTGTACAAGTGGAACACCTATCACTATATTTTTTCTCGGCAGGTGTGAATCTCTCCAACGCTTTACTCACCCTTTTGCATATGGATTTATCCTTTACGAGCGAGGGATAATTGTTCTTCTTTGAGGAGTGAGTCACATTCTTGTCGTCGCGAGTCTTCTTTTCAGCATTACTTTCTTCGCCTTTGATGTAATACTTCGCCCTGGAGATTACCTCGACTAACATAAATGTTGGCTTTTGGGTGAGATATTTATTGAAGTGTACTGCCTTGAGTTTATTTTGGAATTCCCCCACAAACATTTATTGGTTCAGAGGGATAACCTTGATGGTGGCCTCTTTAAAGTGGGCGAGATAATCTATCAACGATTCTGATGGACCATAATTGATGCTGAACAGTCTCGTAGTGAACATATTTTGATGGCAACTGACGGCGAATTGGTGTACCAGATTTCTCAGCAATTCCTGATAGATCTTGATAGAGGGCGACCTCCCTAAAGGTGCTTGATAACAACTTACATTTTAGGGAGTTTGGTGCTCCATATGATGGATATGGTTTGCGAGTTTTTTTAATCTTCCTACAATGAGAACTGATAGGAGCTACTATACGCACCCTAATGCATAAATGACCATCAATATCATCTTCGTGATCTCCGCTAGAGCTCTCTGCAACAACATTAACATGTATGTTGCTCAATTTAGGTATGATTCTACCGTTTTTTCCTCTTCGTCACTAAAAACAAAATAAATCAAACAATAAATAAATTACCAACCAAAATTTGTAAGATTTTCTGCGTTACCCCCACAACTACCAGATTTTCACAAATATCTAGTGTCATAAATTTTCACCAGATATTTTAACAAATTCGATATAACCTTATACATTTATACTAAATTTATTAAAAATATATGATACAATACAAAATAATTGACACAAAGTCTTACATAAATCAAATATAAATGCATACATTTAATTTATTTATATCAAATTTTTTATGATTTTGAAAAAATTCCGATATAAATTTATAAAATGCAAAGAAAAAAACTTTCATAGTTGTATATATATCCTAGGGGTAACATAATGGATGGTCCGCCTAGTCTCATCTTAAGCCCGCTAAAAAAGAAGCAGAATGGAGAAACCCAACAAATGAGATTGAGCTTAAAAATCTAATCCATTTCATCAAGATTTAAAAATCTAATCCATCCCACTAAGATGATGGGTTGACGGGTGGTAGGCCGTTTCACCTAGGGGTTCCAAAACGGGTTCGGCCCGTTGGACGTGCCTGTTTTGCCCGCACTTTAGTGCAGGATGAACCAAGGGTTTAGACTCTCATCCTCTAAAGTGTCTACCCCACCCACCCCGTTTACGTCGTGGGCTTTTGCGGACATACATATTTACTTAAATATTTGTATTTTTAGGCTTAAAAAGTGCAATGTCCGCGGACTTTCCCCGCCCTTGGAACATGTGCTAGGGTTGCTATTGGTCAGGTGCTTCTTTCCGTCCGCTGCAAGGATAACAATAGCCATCATGCACAGGAGGCCCTCCGGCATGCTAAGTTTAAGTTCCCTGGTCATCAAAAGATCATCGTCAATAGGAAGTGGTATGTATTTTGTCTGTTGACTGTATGCTTTTTAATATGAACATGATGACTTTCACTTGAATTATGTTTTCTATGGTTTCGGTTAGCCATCATTGCATTTGTGTATTTGGATTGTTCTTTTGTTCTGTTATTCATCATAGGATATCTATTTTTGCATTTGGTTTAACAGTCGCTTTATATGCTTGCTCAGGGGTTTCACCAAGTTTAACCGAGTGGATTACCTCAAGTACAAGTCAGAGAACAGGATTTTGCCTGATGGTGTGAATTCTAAGGTAATTTGTGCCTCCTGTGGATCTTCTCATACATATTTGACATTACAACACTACACAGTTGTTTTGTTGCTTAGGATATTTTTTAATTTTCTAAACTTGGATTTGTATTTATGTGCAACTGTTTGCAGTTGATATTTTTGAGTCATTAAATTTAATTTTTCCTTGTGTGTTTTGCAGCTTCTTGGATGCCATGGACCATTGGCGAATCGTCAACCCGGAAGAGCTTTTATTGATGCCAGTACTCCTACTTCGTAGATGGTCTGTGTTTTTGGAACAATAGTCTTTCACTACATTAGTTGAGCATGGTTGATTTTGAATTTCTAAATCATGCCAGAGTGTTTTTGTATTTGCAAATTACCTTTACTGAATGGTTCTTAATAATTTAAATTTGTGTTGTTTTCGTAATCTGCAACTTATTGATAGCGCTTGTTAATGAAGGATGAAGATCAAACATTCACCCACACCAAACAATTGGTCTTAGAGAGGCCTATATTTAGGTCTTAATTTGTGAAATTACCGAAACTGCATTTTAGTTCTTTCATGCTTGCTTATCCTTCAATAAGGGTGGATTCAAATTAATTTTGTATCACCTGCAATTCCAACATTCAAGGCTGACTTCTATGATCACTAGTCCATGTTAATGGAAAATTTGTTGCAATCCATTATTGGGCTCTCATCTAAGAATGAGTGAAGGTTGCATATGCAAGACTGCAACAAGCAAACTAAACAATTTGAAGGCCCCACCCACTTTATGTTTGAAGTAATTGATGTCTTGTAGGGTATTTCATGAAGAAAAGGGCTTAATAATGCTAACTTAGATGTCTTGTAATCACATGTTTGCGATATTTACCCAGTTTGAATGATCCTTATGTCAATTGCACAAACTAAATGAAGGGAAAACAACATAGAGAAGTGACTCCATCAAGAATTCTTTGATAGCAATTGACAATGACAACTGATGCACTCAAGAATTTTTCGATAGCAGTTGACAATGACAACTGATGCACTAGAATATACATGGTATTATTCTCGATATACATGGCGACATTAATCCTGGGTCCGATGGACGGAAAACGGAATTCATTATTCCCAAATATACATTGCGACATTAACCGCAGGTCCCGGAAAATGGAATTCATCACCTTCACAAATATCTTTAGTAGAAAAATATGGATTATTTTCTTTAGTAAATAATCAGAAGCAGTTGAAATATTTCATAAGTTTAAAAATTTTGTTAAAAAGGAATCAAATCGTAAATTTCTATGTTTGAGAAGTGATAGAAGAGTCCTATATACCTTCTACTTTTAATGAGTTTTGTGATGCACAAGAAATTAGGAGATAACTCATTGCTACTTATACTCCTCGACAAAATGGAATATCTAATAGGAATATAACATATTGAAAATGAGTAGATGCATGTTTTGTGAAAATAATGTATAAATAATGTATAATAAGTTTTTGCATAAAGGAGTAAAGTAGCCAATTCATGTTTTGAATAGATGCTTTACCCTTTTCAATAAAAGATATCAAACTATAATAGGCATGTAGTGGAATGAAACCTTAAGTGTGGCATTTCAGGATCTCGTGTGGAAGACAATTTGAGAAGAAAACTTGATAAGAAAAGCACATAAATTTGGAGATTGATGAGGTTGTCAAACACGAGATTTGAAGAAATGTCGTGAATTTGGAAGTTTAAGCTATCGAGGATAATGACATGTGAGAAGTCACATCTTTAATGCAATTTTTTTTATGCTAGAGGATGTCGACCAGGAGAGGCGAGATAAGACTGAAAAGGAGATGGAGGTAGAACTCCATAAGTATGTGGATATCTATAATGAGGGCTAAGGTTTCTAAAGGTCGTTTAGAAAGACAATGAGACCTAGGAGGAGAAGTCGATGGATGTGAAGGCCAAGAATGAGGAGATCTTCAATAAGGAGAAATCCTGGCAGGAATCCCTAGATGTCGCCCTATTTTTCAAAAAGAAGTTGGAATGAGAGGTGTCAAAGCTTACTGATGAGTTGGTGTCGACCTTTGTTGTTTACTTTGAGCAAGCAAAATTTCAAGTTTATTTCCTCTATCTCAAGTTGGATTTAAACAAATTGGACTTTCTTAAAGTTGCCCGTGATGGGCAGCTAGTGAATAAAGAAAAGGTGGGCCCTTCAAAGCCTAAAGATTCTGCTCCCGCCAAGGATACCCAGGAACGATGACATGAGGTGAATCAGGAGCCCCTCAGTTGGGGATGCCGTCAGAAAGGAGGTAATTCAAGAGGATAATTGATGGCTTGAGGTTTCTTGTAATGTTTCTTAGCCCCTGGTGGCCTTTCGTCATATTTCACTGCCCATTTGTTTTCTTTAATTGTTAAAACAGGGGTGCCTTTTATGTTAAACTCCTTTACTATTATTCTTTTTCATAGTCATTTATATATGATTGTTCTTCTATCATTTGGTTGGGGGTATTTGTTAATTTCACACTTTTACGAGGCAAAACTCATGTCCGTCGCTTCCTTTACAAGGGAAATAACAAGGATCACTTATGATAGTTCAATGATTTGACTGCTTCTAAGGATTGCACAGGTTCCTTTTGAGGACCCAACATTTGTGTCCATCTCTGAGGGTGGAAAGGATGTCACTTAGGGATCTGACCTTTTGATTTTCTCTGAGGGCGACAAAGATCTCTCTTAGGGATCTAACGTTTTGATCACCTCATAAGACAACAGGGATCCCACTTAGGGATCCAAGGTTTTGATCGTCTTTAAAATTTTGTTCTTGAGGACAGATGTTGGAGACGATGTCTGAAACAGTATATACAATCAAGTTATGATAGTTTAACTTATACAAGATGATGAAGCATAAAAGTAATAAAGAACACATTAATTGTTAACCCATTTTAGTGAAAACCCCACCTACATCCGGGGGGAATCTAACCCAAGAAAGGAAATCCACTATCAACAATATTAGTACACTTAGTCATAAATAAACACACCTTGTTCACAACCTCTTCCAAATACTACCCAATAAATTTCTATTTAGGACCCCCTAAATATGAGACCCCCCTCACTTTCTCTCAATCGTTAATCCCAAGTGATTAACTTCAATAAACAACTTAATGAATGTTGAATTACAACTCAACTAAACAAACCAAACTATATGCTTTTAGATATGGATGAAAGCGCAAAAGTGGTGCACAAAATAACAGAAATAAGACTCAAAAGATAAATCCTAACATAAGGAATCTTCAATACTTGCACACCTCAAATGTTAGGTTTGAGTCTCCTTAAATAGTAATGCAACTTATGGGCTTTTTCAATGGGCATTTGATCACATCCATAAATTCATTTCTAACGGATAACAACGAATCTGATTGAAACAACCATAAATTAACGCGTAAAACAACTACAAATTTGACATGCTGATAAGGGCCCGTGTTGCATACATGCTGAGACATCTGTTTCCACGTGTCATTTCTTCACAAAAACATTTTGAACATTGATAACATGAAATCATATCATATATTTGCTACATTTTATCTCCGTTTCATTACGATTTTTATAGACTTAACTCCTGATTTTCCCCGAGTTTTCATCTTTTTCGCAGGTATTATGTTTCTCAAGTCAACAACGTGCAAAAAGAAGAAATAAAGAAAACCAACATGAAAAACCAGAAGAAACAAGCAAACTGAAGTTCTGCATAATTTGCAGCTGTGACGGTTGTCACAGCCTCATGACGAGCGTCATGCATAACTAGCATGTGACGACCGTCACACACACCTTACGATCGTCACGCGTCCAGAATAGAAGAAACGCTCGTCATAGCCCTATGACGCTCGTTGTTGTGTTTTAATTGGTTTTATGCAAAACGTGGATAGTGTAACAGAAGTTGAGTCGTCCCACTTCCCCCTCAAATTTCTCTGTTTACTTTTCAACCGCCCACTACTCCCACTTTCTCCACCACTCATTATGCTACATGGAAGTTACAAAGGGAATTTCACTCTATAAATAGGAGTCTTCGTAGTTTTTAGGATTATCCAAGTTTTTGAGCGCGAAAGCGCTGCTCACTTTGTTCTTAGTTTTTAGGCAGAAATTACCATTGTAAAAGGGGTAGTTTCTTACAGTAAGGAACTACTCCACCATTAGTGTTTAGGACATAAATCTATGTAACTGCTTGGATCAATTTATTGAAGTTATTTCCAGTTTCTTCTAATTCAAGTCTCGTTTATTTTCTCGTATTACAGGTTCTTTATTTTATCGCTTTATTACTATTATTGTTACTACATCTCTTAATTGTTAAAGTATGTTGTTCTTAATTGCAATCTTTATGTTTATGTCGTTTCCATTTAATTATATGTCTTTCTAAATAGTTTAGAGTCCAGCGTATGAAGACCGTCGTTACCGACGAGACTCGGTAGAAAATAATAGGTGCGAATTAATAACTACAATTCTGTTTTGGTTATAATTTCTATGTGTAATTTAATTAGCATTGTCATGAGAGTGAGATGTTAGTTAACGTTGCTTTGTCATGAGAGTGAGAGGCATATAAAGGTTTGATCCGAGATCCGCGAGAGCGTGAGGAGCGAACCAGATAGTAGAAATTAGGCAACTTATCTAAAAACAACGAGAGCGCTTTAGAGATGTTTAAGATATTATTAGCTTTCAAAGAGTGTTTCCTAGTTAACGGGTGAGCGAGAGCAAAATCTTGGGATTAGGA
Source organism: Lathyrus aphaca (assembly GCA_963966055.1). Classification (NCBI taxonomy): domain Eukaryota; kingdom Viridiplantae; phylum Streptophyta; class Magnoliopsida; order Fabales; family Fabaceae; genus Lathyrus; species Lathyrus aphaca. The sequence continues at coordinate 114,065,316 of OZ014524.1, read as the reverse complement.
AGTATGATTTAGTTAAGACCGCGAGAGCATGAGACAGAGTCTTTAAGTTGGTATATTCGACGGAATAAAAGTATATTCGTAATTAGCACCTCATTCAACAAGTCCCTTAGGAGCACGGAAACCATATTCTGGCCCCGTTCTATTATTATATTTTCTTAGTTTTATTCTAGTTTTAGTTCTAGTTCCCCTTTAATCAATTATCATTAGCCTTAGCTTTACAAAGTAACAATAAATAACAATAGGTTGATATTGGTCTCTGTGGTTCGACAATCTTTTATATTACTTCGATAAATTCGTGCGCTTGCGGACGCGTCAAGTTTTTGGCGCCGTTGCCGGGGACCAATAGTCAATATTGTTATTCCGTTGTTGCACCGTATAGACTAAGACATTTTCTTTCTTATTTTGTTTAACTATGTTCCACCCAAACTCTTTCTACAATCCTCATTCCCAATATTTTGAGGAATCTCAAGGATACCATAATTCCGACTTCGAAATACAAATGGAGAATTTCAACACTTCGTTAAATCATTCTTACCCAAATTACCTCTGCACCTTTCAACCCCAAAATTTTGAGGAGTCGCACCCTAATTCTTTCTATAATTACCAATAGCAGGACTCCCAGTACTTTGAGGAATCACACCCAAATCTTCCCGATGATCACCATTCCCAATATTTCGAGGAACCCCAAGAATCGTACAATTCTAATCTCGAAATACTAATGGAAGATTTCCACGCGACGCTATCTCATTTCCGCCCAAATTACCACTCTAAATATTTTGAAGAACCGCAAGAATCCGTTCAGTCCAACCTCGAAACATTAATGGAGGATTTCATTGAAACATCGACCAATGCTAGACTAGAATCTATGATGGAGCACTTTGTGGACGCACAAACTATCCAGAATGAAGAGCTTAAAAGACAACATATCGATAATCATGAAACCCTTAGACGACTGAACATGACGGTCGAGTCCCTCGTGACTCACATTGAGGCATTGGAGACCCAAACCTTACTGCTTGCACTGACACCTATAGGTTCCTCCCTTGAGGAGAATGCTTATGTTATAACAACCAGCAGTGAAAACCAAATCGAAAATCCCGAGGAGAGTGATAATGAGGTTGATGAAAGTTATGGTGAGGAAATATTTGAGATTGAGACAAATTCACCAACACCATCCATAAACGAGGTTGACGAAGAGGTAAAGAATGAAGCATGAATTGTTGACCACCCTTCATATACCCCACCATATCCTTTCCCGTATAAGTTTGCAGACTCTAAAACGTATGTGCATGTATGGAAAATCATCCACGCACCCTTGTCCGAGGTCTTGCATACAAATAGAAAATTTTAAGACCAAACTAAGGAAATCATTAATGTTAAGAGGGTAAGGTTTGACTTTAAGGTGATGGATGAAATGACTAAGACCAAACAAGAAAAGTTGATACTTAGCATAGATCCAGAACCACCACCACAAGTTCAAAAGAATGAACCACCTTACAGAAGGAAGAAAAGGAAAGGTGAGGGATATGTGAGATGATTTGATAAATGGCCATGGAAACCGAAGAGTAACACTCTTAACCGTCGAGCTATCGACGTTAAGCAAAACTCCCAGTGGGTGGTAACCCACGAGTTTTAATTTAATTTTTTCCTGTTTTATTTGCAGAAAATAAATAATGTATAACTTGTCACGTTTCAGCTACATTTAGGCGAAAGATCTCTAGATGACAGTCCCTTATGATGAGTTGGTGCCCATGCACATTACTACGAATGTCGCTGCTGGTGGTGACACTGATGATAAGTATGATAGGAGATGACATGTCTCTCCCCTTCGTAACTCAGCTCCCCCCGTTCTTTGCACTATATGGTTCTACCTGCACACATCGCACCGTATTTTTCTAACAATTTTTGCAGGTAATTCTTCAGGAAATAGGTAGTATGATGAGCGCTTCAGTAAAGTGCAGTTTTAGCGAATTCAGATATCACGTGGTATAAGATGCTGAAGTAGAAGTGGTCAGTGAAGACATGGACAACAAGGGAAGAATCAGAGCGAATTTAGCCGTGGTAGAAAACAATGGCATCTGTACAGGTTCTATCATCCCTTTTCCAGCTTCTATCAAAACATTAAGGAAAATGTTTGGTTTAAGTGTGGGGGAGGAACTCTATCGCTTCCATTTTACCGTTTTTCTAGTTAGATTTAATGTTTTCGAGCATGATTTTTTTTCTTTCAATTTTAGTATTTCGTTGCGTCTTTACATGTGTTGTCTAGTCTTTATGCGTGATTTTATGTTTATCGATCTCCTTGTATTTTTGAGACGTACCAAATAATTTGAAAAATTCTGAATTACAAAAATAATGTTTCTTTTGAAAATCTTAGGCTACAGACAAAATTAAGGTTAGATTGTGAGACTTGGGAAAATTCCGCAAGATCGGTATCATTTTAACACCGTGAGCCTCCCAATTATGGAAATCAATTTGAGTATTTGTTATGTCGTAGCCTTAAGTTCTCACCCTTTAGTAGTCTCTAATTAGTTTATTTAGCAGTTAACACCATCCTAAGCACACACTAAGTAGGAAGCCAATGCAAATAAGTGTATGATCTCAAAGTTAAAAGGATAAATCAAGAGAAAAAAATGAATGAATAAAAAGAAATTCTCCTTCTAAGTTAGGTGGTCCTTACCCGATCATTTAGCCCAACGGTGTAAACTTCTTTATTTTATTAAGTGCAAAAGAGAAAAATTGATGATAATGAGATCATAGTCACTAACAGGCTATCCTACCACGAGTGTGAGATGATAACAAGCTTAATGTGATTGCACCCGAATGAAAAGGGACGAAAGGAGGATGAGTGAGTTAGACTTAGGTATAATGACATGATTCCGATTGGTTTGTATAGGAAGGAGGCTGATGACTTCAAAAAGCGGAATTGTGTTGTTACGACATCCTTAGTGTGTGAGCAAGTACCTATAAACACAAACCTAACCGAAGTAGAGTTGGTAGCCTAGGACGAGTATTCATATGCATTATTTTTCTTACGAGTCATGGTTTTGCTTAAGGATCGACAAACAAAGGTTTAAGTGTAGGGGAGTTTGATAACATAAAATCATATCATATATTTGCTACATTTTGTCTCAGTTTCATTATGATTTTTATAGACTTAACTCCCGATTTTCCCCGAGTTTTCATGTTTTCCGCAAGTATTATATTTCTCAAGTCAACAACGTGCAAAAAAAAGAAATGAAGAAAACCAACATGAAAAACCAGAAGAAACAAGCAAACTGAAGTTCTGCATAATTTGCAGCTGTGACAATCATCACAGCCTCATGACGAGCGTCATGCATAATTAGCGTGTGACGACCGTCACACACACCTTACGATCGTCACACGTCCAGAATAGAGGAAACGCCCGTCATAGCCCCATGACGCCCGTGGTTGTGTTTTAATTGGTTTTATGCAGAATGTGGATAGTGTAACAGAAGATGAGTCGTCCCACTTCCCCCTCAAATTTCTCTGTCTACTTTTCAACCGTCCACTACTCTCACTTTCTCCACCACTCATTATGCTACATGGAAGTTACAGAGGGAATTTCACTCTATAAATAGGAGTCTTCATAGTTTTTAGGATTATCCAAGTTTTTGGGCGCGAAAGCGCTGCTCACTTTGTTCTTAGTTTTTAGGCAGAAATTACCATTGTAAAAGGGGTAGTTTCTTACACTGAGGAACTACTCCACCATTAGTGTTTAAGTCATAAATCTATGTAACTGCTTGAATCAATTTATTGAAGTTATTTCCAGTTTCGTCTAATTCAAGTCTCGTTTATTTTCTCGTATTACAGGTTCTTTATTTTATCGCTTTATTACTATTATTGTTACTGCATCTCTTAATTGTTAAAGTATGTTGTTCTTAATTGCAATATTTATGTTTATGTCGTTTCCATTTAATTATATGTCTTGCTAAATAGTTTAGAGTCCGGCGTATGAGGATTGTCGTTACCGACGGGACTCGGTAGAAAATAATAGGTGCGAATTAATAACTACAATTTTGTTTTGGTTATAATTTCTATGTGTAATTTAATTAGCATTGTCATGAGAGTGAGATATTAGTTAACATTGATTTGTCATGAGAGTGAGAGGCATATAAAGGTTTGAGCCGAGATCCGCGAGAGCGTGAGGAGCGAACCAGATAGTAGAAATTAGTCAACTTATCTAATACCAGCGAGAGCGCTTTAGAGACGTTTAGGATATTATTAGCTTTCAAAGAGTGTTTCCTAGTTACCGGGCGAGCGAGAGTAAAATCTTGGGATTAGGAAGTATGATTTTAGTTAAGACCGCGAGAGCGTGAGACAGAGTCTTTAAGTTGGTATATTCTATGAAATAGGAGTATAGTCGTAATTAACACCTCATTCTATAAGTCCCTTAGGAGCGCGGAAACCATATTCTGGCCTCGTTCTATTATTATATTTTCTTAGTTTTATTCTAGTTTTAGTTCTAGTTCCCCTTTAATCAATTATCATTAGCCTTAGATTTACAAAGTAACGATAGATAACGATAGGTTGATATTGGTCTTTGTGGTTCGACAATCTTTTATATTACTTCGATAAATCTGTGCGCTTGCGGACACATCAAGTTTTTGGCGCCGTTGCCGGGGACCAATAGTTAATATTGTTATTCCGTTGTTGCACCGTATAGACTAAGACATTTTCTTTCTTATTTCTTTAACTATGTTCCACCCAAACTCTTTCTACAATTCCCATTCCTAGTATTTCGAGGCATCTCAAGGATACCATAATCCCGACTTCGAAATAAAAAAGTTGAATTCTTTAACCATTTTGTTGCAATTTTTTCTAACCACATTTTGTTATTTGAATTATTTAACCATTTTGTTTGCATTAGATCTTACATATTTTGCATTAGATCTTACTTATTTTTCTGTTTGTAATTAAAGAATTTACTGCTTTAGGTTGAAGCTAGATGTGAGAGAATTTTCTATTCATTCAAATATGATCAGATTATACCTTATGTTTCTAATGCTCTCAAGATGTAAGTTCTTATACTTATAATAATTCCTAATACATGTTTGATAAAATGCTATTGAGAAAAACATACTAAATTAGATTGTTTAGTCTAGCCAGGTTTCTGATGCTCCCAGGTTTCCAGATTTATTATCTTTATGCAGTAGTGATCTACAAACCTTTTTTATTTGCTTGCTCTAAATGACTTAGTGGCTTATTTTTTTGTATAAATTATGGCAGTCTAGTAGGTAATTAATGAACCTAATTTTGATATGTTTCACTATGGATATGCATCTCAAGTCAGTTGTATGTGTTTGCATTTTTTTTAGGCTTTTGATTAATTTTTCATTTGTGATGAAAAATCATGATCATCATCTGTTCATTAAAATTTATTGAACAATTTTAAAGATAAGAATTGTAATATATTATGTTGTTATCTATCCATTATAAATGGAAAGATATTTTGTGGCTATTTCCCTTTCCAATATTTCATGATAATATTTCTTGCACCGTATATCTGAACACTAGTTAGAACTATGCAATCCTAAGGAATCTACATCACCACTTAACTATGTTGGGACAACATCTCTTGCAACAGAGGCAGAATGAGTGCCATTGAGATTTACTAATGATGTAGACATTGATACCGAATGGAACATTTATTTCACTTATAGCAACACTACATATCAGAGAAGGTTGTTGTAATTAACCTTTTACTTGTTGACAGTGCACCTTTTGAATTTGCCATCATTTTGAATGTGACAAGTAATAAAACAGTGTTGGGGATGCATGAATTATGTAGGATCTTAACTAGTTTTGTTGTGCTGACGTCTAATGTCATTTTACTCGCAGGAACTTTAATCAACTAATATTTTCAGGTGAGAATAATGGAAGGGTTTTAAAATACAGCCCTGCCACAAAGGAAACCACTGTTCTTGCGAGGAATGTGGGATTTCCGAATGGGATTTCCTTAAGTAAGGATGGTTCCTTCTTTACCTTTTCAAAAGGGATGATTGGAAGGTGAGTTGATAATCACATAATGCCTTTTTTCGTTTAATAACAATACAGTAATGATGAAAACATATTTTTACAAAGATGTCCAAATTGTTTTTCCATTTAAACATAAAATGTGATTATGTGTTAAGATGATTAAATATGATTGAACATCTATGTAATTTTTTTTTCTTATACTCAAGTTCCTTTTTTTTTAGGCTATGTAGTACTGGCTAAAAGGAGATAAAGCTAGAAATTCAGAAATATTGACAATCCTACCTAATTTTCCTGACAATGTGAGAGGCAATGAAGATGACGACTTTTGGGTGGATATCCATTGTAGAAGGTATATATACGTGTCACTTAATAAAGTCGACTAAAACAATTAATCATTTATACAACTGCATGCTTATATGTATATTTGAGATTCCTGATTCATAGTGGAACTACTTGCTACTGATCATTGATGAAAAGTCTCTAATTAAAAACTATCATATGATTCAAATTTATAATGTTCAAAATTGAAATTTATTATAACAACTCTCATGTCCACACATAATTTATTATAACAACTCTCATGTCCATATATATTCATTACCAATACACAACATATTACATGCTGTTAAGTATTATTCTATTAATGTTACGAATTGCCTAAAGTTCATGTCTAAATCTTTGTGATAACAGCCTGGCAACACAGTATGTGCACACTTCTGCCAAGTAGATCATTTATACATGAAACTCTACGATGAACATTTCGGTACCCTTGAATTTAGTTGGGTACCGTACCTTTAATCAATCAAAAGTTATAATTCAATGCCATATTATTTATTGTATTATTTTATTTTAAAATAAATTAAAATATTCTCACAATTTACACTAAAGGTACCGATATCCAATTACTTATCATGGATACCTAAGAATTTATCTAAAAAAACCTAAGCAATTGAGATGAAATGAAACAAAATGATAGTCCTATTTGCATACACTTAGTTGGACAAATATTTTATTTGGCATCTGACACCGGCTTAACTCCTGTGTGTTGGAATATGCAACTTATTTGGTATCTGCCACCGCCTTAACTCCTCTTGTGTTTAATGTGTAAATTGTTGTATATTTGAATTTTGAGAAGAATTGAATTTTGTTTTTGTAGAAATATTGTAAATGTCTTATTTAATTATTCGCTAAAAACTGGAGGTGGATTTTATATTAATTGTTGTATATTAATTATTTTATATTAATTGACTGTAAATTGTTGTATATTAATTATTTTATATAATTGATCGTAAACTAGAGTTGGATTTTATATTAATTGATTGTATATTGGAATTTATTTTTTTATTTTGTTTATTTTATATTAATGCTAAAAACTGGAGGTGATTTTTTTTAATTATTCGCAATTTATGGCGGTTGAAATCGACACTTTCTTTAATTATTCGAAATTTACGGCGGTTGAAACCGCCATAATTTACCTTAAAATAAAATTGGTTGACAGATTTATAACGGTCGTAATTATATTTTGGTGGCGGTTTAGAACCGTCGAAACATGTACGACGGTTGGCACGGCAGTTTTCTGAACTGTCGTAAAACAGCCCCGCGACACACACATTTACGACTGTTGAAAAACCGTCGCGAAACAGATTTTGCAATAGTTAGAACCGTCGTAACCTTCCAAAAAACCGTCATAGATCATCTTTTTTCTTGTAGTGATTAGCCTTTGCTTTACAAAGTAACGATAGATAACGATAGATTGCTATTGGTCTCTGTGGTTCGACAATTTTTTTTATTACTTCGATAAATCCGTGCGCTTGCGGACACATCAAACATACCATGTTTTTTTTTGCATAATGCAACCAATCAAAATTGAAACACCAATTTTCCATTTTGGCACATTTTGGCAACACTAATACTTTCAAAAACATACAAGATGTGCAATATAAATTTAGCATTAAACACACCACACACAAAACAATTAGAGCAACCATCAACAACAATAGAAGTAATACAAAAACATCAGTAGATTCAGTGGTTGCTACACATTAGTAAGTCAGTCACACGATGATACTCCCATAATAAGTCAAACACAATTATTTATGCACAAACAAAATCGATAGTTATCAATCTAGTCAGTAGTCAGTTAAAACACACCACTACACTACACATCAAGCATCAGAACATTAGAGTTTATAAATAGTTAGTATATTAGCTCACACATGCTTAAAGGCGAGTAAGTAGGTTATTCGTGTATGTAAACAATACTTGAACGAAATAAATCCAGATATCTTGGTGATTATGCAAACAAGAATATATCCAATTAATCTCGTAAAATATTTCAATTGAATGGGCTTTGACGGTTTCGTGGCATCAGAGGTGAGAGATTACGCTTGAGGGATCTCATTGACTTGGAAAACAACGAAAGTGGAAATTAAAATTTTAGAAAAGTACTTTTAGTTCTTGCATGTGATACTCAAATTCAAAGATTGTAATGGGTGCCTATTTACCCCTGTTTATGCTAGTCTTAGAGAGGAGGGCGAAATGAGCTTTAGGAAGAACTTCGGTGTATCGCAAGTAATATAAATCAAGGTTGGTTTCTTGGAAGGGATTTCAACAAAATTACGCATTCCTCAGAGAAGAAAGGATGGGATGCAGTGTCGCATAAAAATGTGATATTTTCAAAACCAAAGTAAAATCTTGCAGTTTGATGGACTTGAGAGCCGTTGGACATTGATTCATATGGAGAAGCCGATTTACCAAGGAGGAGTCAAAATTTATGAACATCAGAATGAGGGATGTATAGTTCAACACATGCTCCAAAGTCCCACTATTGATCCATACCATAGATCTCTGACCATCATTGAATATCATCTAACATTCTCCCGCATTCCAAGCCGTCAAATACGAGACCCCTTAACCAACTTTCATATATTAAATGTCTGACATAAAAGATATGATTCAAATTCATTCTTAAACTCACATTACTCCTTATTCACTCACGAACTTAGGGTTTGAGTGCTAACTTTATAGTAGACCAATCTCCTCTTTGCCACACCTGAACTTATTCCACTGATATAAAATCTTATCTCATCAATCTTTTTGGTTCGATAGCGGAACAACTTTTATTCATCAAAAATTTAAAATGATTTTCCCTTAAATTTGCTTATAACTAAATTTAATTTTATAAAATCAATTAATAAAAAAAGTAATTTATTATTATTATTATTTTTTTACATATTCTCTCGTGATTTATGCAATATTGTTAAGAGAAGGTGTCTCTGCCTCGATTGTTCTTGCGCACATAGCCACCGGGAAGACAACAATGACACGCAATTGACGAATAAATTATATCATTTTTAGCGACGAACGCCTCGACCCGACTGTAACTACTATTTGCGGCGGCGGCAGCAGCGGCCGTCGGTTCCCATCGCAGATCGGAAATGCAAATGTCAAGAGGAAGATGCGGTGGTTGTTCCCAAAGAATCACCCAACTCCACCAATTTTTTCTCCGCAAACCCTTCACTTCCACATCTCCTCCTCCACTTCCCCACTCTTCATCATCTTCACTATTCGCACCTCACCCTAAATCCACACTCTCTTCCTTTCTCCAATCATCACCGATTTTCTACCCTTCCGCCGCTCGTTTCGGCGCTTTCAGATTCTTCTCCTCAAAGTCACCAAACCTCGGCTTCAATGCCAAGAAGGTTTTTGATAAACCTACGGCCGCGTTGACATCTGCTTTCTCGCGTTACCGTGAGGCCATGGTTTTGCAGCTAGAAGCTTTCTTCAAGAGAAATCAGCTTTTTCTGTTCGGTGCTGCTGGAGTTGTGTTCTGTGCTATGCTATGGAGGATTCTCTTTGGCGTTGCGAATACTTTTGTTGTGCTTTCTGAAGGCATGGCTAAGTATGGTTTCCTTGCCCTTTCTTCGGCTATTGTTGCTTTTACTGTAAGTTCCTTTCTTTCATTTCCAATTTCAATAATTGAATGCAAATTTTTATTCAACTAGGTGCTAATGTGTTGTAGCGTAGCGGAATTTGAATAAACCGATATTTTCTATGATCAGCAATTGGCAATAGTACTTTTATTTTATGTGCATTAGGCTATACACTAATTCTGATTATGTATTGTGAATTTTCTGTGAATTGCGATAATATCTAGTTCAATAATGTTTTTGTTTAGATTGTGATGAAAATTGTGAGTTTTGAGTTTGAGGTATAGGTGGATTGCTTCTGGTGGAACCTGTTATTAGTGAATTCTGCATTGATATATGGATTGTTGTCTAATTTTTTATTTTTATTTTCAACGTCTTTAAGGGTTTGTATATCCGCTCAAGGTTCACAATCAACCCTGATAAAGTTTATAGAATGGCCATGACAAGACTTAACACTTCTGCTGAGATTCTTGAAGTTATGGGTGCCCCTCTTACAGGAACTGATTTAAGAGCCTATGTGATGTCAGGGGGTAGCCTTACATTGAAGAAAATCAAACCGAGTCTTAGGAGCCGACGTTGTTTTCTCATTTTCCCCATAAAAGGTTCTGAGAGAAAGGGTCTAGTCAATGTCGAAGTCAAGAAAAAACAGGGCAAGGTAAATTAAGGACTCTCTTGTTTATATTATGAATTACTTGATAGAATTTTTTTCTTACACTAAAATTTGTTGTATCTCATATTCTGATTCACGCCATCTTTCCATTCTGCATTAAATTCTACTAAAATTGTAAATTTCGTACATTTTGTTTTACCCGCGTTGTGAGTTTTGTTAGCTAGCCTCAACTTTGTTTTCTTGGAAACATTCATATTTGGTGAATCATTGCCCCCCCAGAATTATGTCCTCCTAATTCTTAAAATAACCACATCAGTATTGTGTTTAGACTATGAATGGTGGTGAGTAATAAACTTCCGAATCTAGGATATATGCAAGTATTCAAATGAAAACATACCGACAATCAAACTCTGATCTTGTACAGAAAGCACATGTGCTAACATTTTTGAAGGGTGTTTTTACTTTTAAATATATATTGTAAATCTATAGATTGATATGGTTCTATGCTACTTTAAATTAGGAGTTTGCTCACATATGTGTGGACATGAAATTACATATTCGGGTAGTTCCTGTGCAAAGGTCCCTCTTTGGGCTAGATCAACTAGGCCCAAGGAAGAACTGCCAAGGAACGCGTGAGAAGCGTGAAGACCTAGCTAAGAGGCCTGGTCCTTGGTCCAACTGCCCCTATCTTTCAGAAGATAATAAGGGACAGTTGGGTGACGTGGTAAGTGACCTGACAGACTTGTTCTTTGCCCGTCCTGAGTGCATGCCCGTTGTATAAGAAACTTGTCTGACAGTGAGGTGCTCCTGTCCGTCTGCTAGGCGTCTCTGCTCGAGAATATGGGCCTCTGCTCGACCTGTTGGGCCGTAGCCTAATACACTCTTGAGGTCCAGTCCGGAATAAAGCTGATATAGGCTGTATTTCAATAAATGGGTTTAGCTTATATTTAGTGTAAAACTTAGTGGTTTTTATCATTAACCATCTATGCCAAAAGCTTAAGCTATTGGTAAAATCACCTAATGATGCTTACCGTAAGTTTCCTTTGGACTTGAGGCTACTGGTCAAACCAACAAGTCAAATGAATCCATTTATCTTATAAATTTGCGTACCTAAAATAGTTATAAAAATTAATGCTTTAAAAATTCATACTGTACTTCAATAAATGTTCATAGTCTAATGAACCCATTTATCTTATAAATTTGCGTACCTAAAATAGTTATAAAAATCAACGCTTTAAAAATTCATATTGTACTTCAATAGATGTTCATAGTTTATTTTAACTTAATGATTCTAATATAGAACATTGCGTAAAATTGCTGGAAATTCCATCTTCATTGCGACTAGCGACCCGCTCCTAGCCGTCTAATTGCTGCATTTGAGTTGCGTTATGTTAAATGTTAAATATGCTTGGATCTCTAGCTCAAAGGGTGGAGTTGTCCTCACATATTTATACAATCAACATTACAATCCAAATACCAACTTCATCACATTGCAATCCTTAACCCGATTTCTAACAAACTCCTAAACAATGTGAGATTTCAAACAAACTCCAACAATACAAATACCAACTTCATCACCCATCCTTATGCTTAGCGTGGGCTTGAGTCAAATGCCCACATTGCAATCCTTAACCCGATTTTGATACCATGTTAAAAATGCTTGGATCTTAACTCAAAAAGCTAGCTCAAAGGGTGAGGTTGCCCTCACATATTTATACAAACAACAGCTCGGGAACCTAAGTGTGAAACTTCAAACAAACTAACACAAATACTAACTTTAAACACCTTCATTGCAACCTCCCACACTTTCATTATATTGGGTGTGAAAGGGTGGAATTCGTCCAACATTGCCTAGAAATATGGCCCGTGTTTATAAAGTTTAGACAACCCTCATCTTACTAGCCGGTTTTAAAGGTAGAGTTAGTTGCAACTTGCAACCCAAACTTCTAAGATAGTCTCCGAATTTATCCTAGATTTGTTGTTAGGATTCCCGCATTGTCCACGCTTCAGGGTCATTAGGGCTCGAGCGTAAGGGGTGTGTGTTGAAAATTCCACCTTCATTGGAGTCTACCGCCGGCCATCTTATTGTAGCTTTTGGGTTGTCATTTGCCTTTATTGTAGCCAGCCTCCAACACCTTCATTTTGAATGTGAAGGGGTGAATTTAGTCTCATTTTGTTTAGAGATATGACTTGAGTAATGTTTATAAAGGTTATACAACCTTCACCTCATTACCTGATTTTGTAAAGTTGAGTTAAATCAACCCAAATTTTTTAGAATAGTTGATAGTAATTAAGAGAATAAATAACCACCTATCAAAAGTAATAATTATTGATAAGGAGGGTAGATCAGATGGAGGAACAAACCACTAGAGTTAAAGAAAGACCTAGAAAAAACTAAAAGACAAACTATTAAAAAAGATCTAGAGATTAATGAATTAAATAAAAGTATGGTATTTGATAGAACATTATGGTGTCGTTTGATCTATTAAGAGTTCCACATCGAACAATATATGACATGAATATGTGCTTATAAGTGGGGGTAATCATCATCCTACAAACAGGTTTTGTAAGGATGAGTTAGGCCTTATCGCAATTTCTTAACATGGTATAAAGAGCCTGGTTTAAGATTAGGTGGACCACCTGCTATCAGGTTTCCGCTATCAGAGCACCTCCCATTTATTTCCACATTTCAGATGTCTAGTCCTGAGTGTAAAAGAGTGTGTTAAGAGTCCCATATCGCATAATATATGATCTGAACATATGCTTATAAATGGGGACAATCATCACCCTATATGCTGGTTTTAGGGATGAGTTAGGTCCAGCCACGCATTTCTTAACATGATCCATCTAGTCGATCTCACTAAGTGAGATAAGATTTTTTTGTTGTAATAATTTTTTTTTAAAATTTCGTTTGAATAATTTATAATTTTGTTTGCACTTGTTTATAGGTAACACAAACTTGTACCGAATTTATAAACCGGTCTGGTCACCAGTTTAGCCACCAATTTCTACAGAATTTATTCCTTTGGTTTTGGAGTTTAAATTGGGAGGAGTAACAGTCTCTAAATTTGACTTTGCTTGAGCCATTATCAAAATTTGTTGAATTGTGCATTATCTTTGGCATGATATAAAACAGCAGAACAAGTCACAGCCTCTAAAATTGTCCCTCCTGTGCTTATATCCCTTCAACGTGGCTCATTTTTTTAACCAACAATTATGGATTTTTGACAAATTTGCTAAAGAGAAGAGAAATCTTTCAATAATCTTTTTTAATTTTCGCTCCTTATGTACTGATTTAACAAAGATTTGGGGTGAGTATGCTGCAAACTCGCATGCTATCTACATCTCCTATGAGATCGCTACTCATCGGATTACCATTTAGAGTGTACAGAAACAACACTGGAAATGGTGTTTTTGCATGCAAATGAGACTTTGGGAAAGAGTATTGTCTATTTTTATTTATTTTAATTTTCAGTCTCCCAGCTGTGAGATTAATTTAATGGTTGGGATTTAATTTTGTAGAGTGAAGGAGAGGTTAATTGTGGGAGAGGATCTGGATCCAGCTCAATTCTCTGGTTCTTACATAAGACATTGGACTGATTTTGAAAAAGAAATTAATGGGTCTAATTTTGTAGAGTGAAGGAGAGGTTAATTGTGGGAGAGGATCTGGATCCAGCTCAATTCTCTGGTTCTTACATAAGACATTGGACTGATTTTGAAAAAGAAATTAATGGGTCTGTTTTATCTCTATAGCTGATCTACCTGGTTGGAAAAGGCTTTGATGGTGGTTATTATTAAGGAGGATTTCATGTCCTCTAAATTCCTTGTAATTTTCTCAGTCTCGCTTCCCATGTGTGTGTGCGTAAGAAAAAGAATATAATGCAAGGACCATTATTATGTGTGAAATATTAGCAAAAATGATTTATTTCCTAGAGGAAAAGAAATGTATAATGCAGAGGGTTAATTCATGCTTCAAGGTTTTTTAACTCCTCCTTTTCTGTTATTTTCATATGCAGTATGATATAAAGCTGCTAGCCGTTGATGTTCCCATGGCATCTGGCCCAGACCAGCGTTTGTATCTGATTGGGGATGAAGAAGAATACAGAGTTGGCGGTGGACTGATATCTATGCTTAGAGACCCTGTAGTGAAAGCAATGGCAGCAACCAAAGAATTTGATGATCTTGACGAGATTGAGGAAGAGGAGGATGCAGAAAGAGAACGTCAGGAGGCCGAACGAAAGATCCGTGAAGAAATTGAAAAGGTTGAAAATAGTAGTGATACCAAGTAATAATCATCCATGATGTTTCTCTCCCTGTTTCTTCTCTTGTTGATTACAAGAGTTGTTTTTGTTGTTTAGAACAAATTAATTTTGTATCAATTTGAGTTTTTCCAAGGCTTACAGCATCTTGTAACACCAATTGCTGAGTTTATCTGAACCAAAGTGGATACAATAAAGATGACAGGTATCAACATACATTAAAACAGACTCAACCGTCTGTTGGTTTCTATGTTGCCTTGTCTTGAGTGTACAATCCTTGTCTATGACATGGTTAATTAGTAAAGCAATAATAAGCGCAGGCGAATGCCGAGTGTCGAAGACTGATTCAATAAATTGTTTTTTTGGTCGAATAAATTATTTTTTCCTAGCTTATACAATGATAACTATCAGCAAACTTGGTTTAATCTTCTCTCTTTCGCAAGTCTCATCATGGAATATAAGCCAAGAGCAAAACAACTCCTTGAAACATACAACAACCAACAATGTAAACTTAATGTTCTATTTTCAAAAATCCAAATAGAGAAAGTGCCAGTGATGGTTAATGTCGATATGATGAAATATAAGTGACAGCCTACCTATATTATATGCAACAGCCAACTACCTTCTTTGTGCTTACATGAATAGCTCATTATACTGTTGGTCCCATTTTGGTCTGGTCCCTCTCCTCTCACCAACCTAGACAATATGTGCCAATTTTAAATGTTCAGTTTATGCTCAACTAACGGTTTGTGATCGGTCCTTGTCTTCTTATTCTTCTCCGGTCAAACCACAATATCAAAATGGACTGTGCATATTCAAATTTAAATTTTGGCTGAAACGAAGTTATGGGTCAATGGACTATGGGTATGTGTTGCATCTGCTGATTAATGATATTGATAGCTAGTTAACAAAAATAGGTCTGTTTTGACTTTTGAGCCGAACCAATACTTCATAAATAACAGACTGTAAATTCGTTTTTTATCCTCATGTAGGGACCGTTGTGATGAATTTCTCTGGTAAGTATGAAATCAAAACACAATGATTGTACTCTTTTTGAATTCTGTAACTACTAATTACTCACTCTATGAAAGGTTTCCATCTCCATCATAACTATTGAGACAGTTGTTCATGTAAGTTCTGACAGACCCATATGTCACTCACTAGCCAAAGTTTTGGTATTTTACTTTAGATAGAAATAGAAGAGTTAAAGTTTGAGTCTTGTTGAGTGCAATAATCATGGGGTGATAAAGGGTTAGTTGGGACCTCATCGGCATGTCATCAAATTCTCATTTATGTGCCTCTACTCTTGGTACTTCTTTTCATACTATTAGATTAGATACATCCACTGTTCCTTCCTTTTCTGCCGAACTATTTTCAATATCAAATCAACATTATTACACTGCTACTAGTAACTTATATTAAAGACTTTGATCTCAAACTCTCAAATTATTATTGCTGTCATTGTAGTTAACGACTCTTTTTTATGTGTCTGAGTATTTTAGCCACCAACTCAAACGGTTCAGTATCTTTAAGAGACACTAACCTTATTCTTAATGCTAATGTTTTTCAAGTCATACAAGTGTTCAATGTACTAAAGTGAAGTACTGCTGTTGTGATGCTTTATTCTTTTTGAAACTTGGTTTATTCTTGACCACAATGATATCCCTTTGCTCTTTTTTGTGATGTGAAGCTTCACTCTATGATGTGTTGATGTCCTAAAGCTGAATTTCATGCCAAGGTAATATCTCTCTCACTGCTGTCAAATTTCTAATTTGATTACTAGAAGTCCCTAACTTGAAACAATTATCTCTTTCTTCATAGTTCGGAATATTGTGCGCGCGTATTTATATCTCGGGATGATGGAAAAATCTTTTGTTTTTTGCTTTCCTTCCATGGAATAGATAATTAACAAGTCGTCTTTGATGAAATGCTTGCTTTTAGTTGTTTAATGCAATATATCTTATATAATTATCTTTTGTTTAATTACGTGTCGAATGAAGTTGGTTCATCAAATAGGTTTGAGTATTTCTAAGTGACCTTTCTGCAGTATTCACTGACCAGATATATGGTGGCAAAATTGAGAAATCAACACCAATGATTTATGTTCATCTTTTTAAAATTAGAAGAATACATTATACATTCCACTTTTGTTAAAGAGTGCTTTTTCTTTATAAAGTACAAAGGAGAATCAAACTTTAGCTTTTTCTTTTTTAGTTCTATTTTTTCTTGGATTCTCAATTATCACAGTGCTTTTATTTGGTTGTTGCTGAAACATATAAGCACCAATTTGTGAAATGATTTCTTTATTCTTCATGAAAAATGTACTTTAGTCCCTCAAAATTTAAAGTTCACAGCCAAACCTTTGGCTTTTTTCTTTTTCTTTTTAAATGGAAGAGTCAGCATAACACTTCAAGCATTGAAATAATGAAAATGCATAATAGATTTTTGCATCTGACAGAAGGAGTTCTCTTTTCTTGAAAACCTTCTCAACGGTAAGTATGAATAAGATTGTCTATTTTATTTTTTTGTTTCTGAGAAAAAGCTGCAATAAGTGATGTCATCTGCATGAACAGAAACATTTCTTACTTTCAAATTTTCAGAGAAAAAACCGGTTCATATTGTTCAATAATCATTCTGTCAACTTGCTACTTTTATGTTTGAATTCTGTTTCTAGGTCTGATTCATGCAAAAGTGCTTCTATATTTGTCTGAATAAAAACTAGTTAGTTTAAACTGTTATAGATTCATAGCTCCATGACCAACTAATAACTTGTTGTATCTTGCAAAACAAAACCAGGATAGGATGAAGAACGGTTAAGCTCGGAACTTGGAACAATCACTAGTGATAGCCTTGATTTCTCATCAAACAAGACATGAATTTGAAATTCTCTAATGTTGCTTTTGTTTTATTAGTTGCATCACTGTCTCTCTTTAGCTTGATTTTAGCAGCTTCT
Source organism: Lathyrus aphaca (assembly GCA_963966055.1). Classification (NCBI taxonomy): domain Eukaryota; kingdom Viridiplantae; phylum Streptophyta; class Magnoliopsida; order Fabales; family Fabaceae; genus Lathyrus; species Lathyrus aphaca. The sequence continues at coordinate 114,047,568 of OZ014524.1, read as the reverse complement.
GACTTGAACTCGGACCGACAAGCTCTATTGGAGTTTGCTTCTTCTGTTCCACACGCACCAAGGCTCAATTGGAATGACTCGTCTTCAATTTGTACCTCATGGACGGGTGTGACTTGCAACTCAAACGGAACTCGTGTGGTAGGCATCCATCTTCCTGGAATTGGATTAACCGGTTCGATTCCGGAGAACACAATAGGAAAACTAGATGCTCTTAGAGTTCTAAGCCTTCATTCCAACGGTCTTAGAGGGAATCTTCCTTCTAACATCCTTTCCATTCCTTCACTCCAATTCGCACATCTGCAGAAAAACAACTTCTCAGGTCTAATTCCTTCTTCCGTCTCTCCTAAACTAGTCGTTTTCGATATTTCCTTTAACTCCTTCTCTGGTATTATACCATCCGAGTTTCAGAACCTGAGAAGACTCACTTGGTTTTATCTCCAAAACAATTCTATATCTGGTCCTATCCCCGACTTCAACCTCCCAAGTCTCGGATACTTGAACTTGAGCAATAATAACTTGAACGGTTCTATTCCGAATTCCATCAAAACATTCCCGTCTACTTCTTTTCTTGGAAACTCTCTCTTATGTGGTCCACCTCTTCTCGGTAATTGTTCTTCATTCTCTCCTTCTCCGTCTCCTTCTCCCGCACTCACACAAGACCAAAAAGATACGACGACCCATAAGAAAAGCTTTGGCATAGCAGCGATACTTGCTCTAGTCATTGGAGGAATTGCCTTACTATCTCTACTAGTGTTAGTGTTCTTTGTATGCTTCTTGAAGAAGAAAAACAATAAAAGAAGCGGCATACTGAAAGGAAAGGCTTCTTCTTGTGCTGGAAAGACTGAAATTTCGAAGAGTTTTGGAAGCGGAGTGCAGGCCGCTGAAAAGAACAAGTTGTTTTTCTTTGAAGGTTCTTCTTATACCTTTGATCTTGAAGATCTACTAAAGGCTTCAGCTGAAGTTCTTGGTAAAGGGAGCTACGGTACAGCGTACAAGGCGGTTTTGGAGGAGGGGGTGACAATGGTGGTTAAAAGGTTGAAGGAAGTTGTGGTAGGAAAAAAGGAGTTTGAACAACAGTTGGATATTGTCGGGAGATTCGGACGCCACTCTAACGTCATGCCCCTTCGAGCTTATTACTATTCGAAAGACGAGAAACTTTTGGTTTACAATTACATGCCGGGAGGCAGCTTATTTTTCTTGTTGCATGGTAAGTTTTTCTAAATTTTAAGCTAGATTACACATGTATGCATTCACCTATGTCATTCGGAGTGTATGCTTTAATAAGCCTGTTTGAATTGATTTATTGTAGCTTATTTATCAACATAAATACTTATGGAAACAACTTACGACATGTTCATCAGCTGTTTTCAACTTATTTCCATAAACTCTTCTGGAAAACTTATGAAAACAGCTTATAGGTATATGAGAACAATTAATTATACATAAACAGTTATATGATAAGCGCTTAATTGTATTGCATGATTGTATTGCTTCAAACAATAGGAAACAAAGGCGCAGGAAGAACGCCATTTGATTGGGATTCAAGAGTAAAAGTCGCACTCGGAACAGCTAAAGGAATTGCTTTCATTCACTCAGAAGGAGGTTCAAAATTTACACACGGAAACATAAAATCAACAAATGTACTAATAACACAAGAATTCGATAGCTGCATTTCTGACGTTGGACTACCTCCTCTGATGAACGCGCCAGCAACAATGTCTAGAGCAAATGGATACAGAGCTCCAGAAGTAACTGATTCCAAGAAGATCACACAGAAGTCCGACGTATACAGCTTCGGCGTGCTGCTACTTGAAATGCTAACAGGAAAGACTCCACTGAGATATCCTGGTTACGAAGATGTTGTCGATCTTCCAAGATGGGTTAAGTCCGTTGTGAGAGAGGAATGGACGGCTGAAGTATTCGATGAAGAACTTCTTAGAGGACAATATGTTGAAGAGGAAATGGTTCAGATGCTTCAGATTGCACTCGCGTGTGTCGGTAAAACGCCGGATATGAGACCAAGAATGGATGAAGCTGTTAGAATGATAGAGGAAATTAAACATCCTGAGTTTAAGAACAGGACATCCTCGGAGTCTGAATATTCTAATCTGCAAACACCATAAGATAATTCACTCTTTTGCTTCTGTCAACAGATATATGTTCAACCAATAATAAGAAATTTTTGTTTGTAAAATAGTACTACTACTAATCTTTGTTTTCAAGTTGGTAGTAAAAGTTTTCATGTATCAACTTATTTGTTACCTTTTGAAACTTTTGGCTGATTGTTGTTTTGTCAATGGAAATAATTCAAGTTTAATTATTGTGCATTGCAGACCACAGAATCTTGTAACTTGGGTTCTTGGAGGTTTATTCATTGCTAGTTTTGAATACATGCATGTCCGGTCGCAGAATGATTTTTTTGATTTCGATCTATATTGATTATAGTCGTCGCAGTGTGAATCAATCACAGTTTTTTTTTTTATCATAAAAAATTAAATAACAATATTGATATTGACATCTTTCAATACTATTTTGTTGTGGCGATCAGCGGTTTTCGCTACAACAACAAACTCTTTTAAATGATTCAAATGTTTTATTACTTTATATTTGTATATATATATAAACCTAATCTATTTATAATAATATTAAATCATAAGTGCACATCTTTCCGTTAAAATTTCGAATTCATTCGTGTCAAATTATCAATATTTATAACAATATTTCCGGATGTCAGTATCAACTTTAAAATATATATTTTTATTTTAAATGTAAAATATATATTTTTATGTGATTAATTCATATTATTATATGTAGATAAAGTCTATAATAGTAAATCAATGATTTTGATTTTTATTGAAATTTTTAATTTTTTGTCATTATGAGTGAGATGAGATCATAGAGACACTTTCAACTTTTATCACAATTTAATAATCAAGTTATAGTACTTTATGCAATAATATTTTAATCTTGTTATTATTATAATGAGTTGGTCGATGTAGCCGCTAAGAAGAAGGAATGTTGATTCTTTAAAGTGGATTTTGAAAAGACTTACGACAAAGTTTTTTGAGGGTTCCTTAAGTTTATGTTAAGGAAGATGAGGTTTGGAGATTTGGATGAGGTGGATGTAGATTTTAATCTTTTCAAGTAAAATGTCGGTTTTGGTCAACGGTAGTCCGATATTAAGGAGTTTGTGATCGAAAGAGGGTTGAGACAAGGCGATCATCTCTCTCCGTTTCTTTTCGTTATGGTGGTGGAAGGTTTGAAAGGGTTGGTGAAAAATTCCGTCGAGAATGGTAATTTCAAGGGGTATAATTTTGATGGTAATTATTTTGTGGACATCCTTCAATTTGTGGATGATACTTTGTTGATAGGTGATGGTAGTTAGAAGCATATTTGGGAAATTAAGGTGGTATTGAGGGGTTTTGAGATAGTGTCGGGTTTGAGAATTAATTTTCACAAAAGTAAACTTATAGTGGTAAATGTTAGTTCCATTTTTTTTTGGATGCGGCCTCTTGTTTTCTATCTTGCAAGAAGGAAGATAATAAGTTTAATTTTGTTGGGGATTCCCGTTGGCATTTATGCTAACAAAGCTTCTTTATGGCTGAAGTTGATTTTGAAGATGAAAAAGAGGTTATTGTGTTGGAACAATCGCTTTCTTAGTATTGGAGGAAGACTAAGTCTTTTGAAATCGGTTTTGTCTAGTTTTTCCATTTTCATGCTTTCTTTATATAAATCTCCAGTTAAGGTTGTCAAAGCTGTAACTTTGATTCAAAGCAATTTTCTTTGGGGAGAGACTCCGAGGATAAAAAGGAGAATCTATTGGGTGAGTTGGAAAGAGGTGTGCCTTCCGATTGATAAATGAGGGCTTAGTTTGCGTATGATTGATGATTTTAATGTTGCTTTACTTCACAAGTGGAGGTGGAGGATTTTATCGGATCCTAAATCTCTTTGGGTGGAGGTGTTGAAAGCTAGATACAGAGACATAAAATTGAAGGTTATTAGTTTCAATGGTGTCATGGCTTCAGGAACTCATATTTCTTCATAAATATAGGTAAACATTTCTCGAAAGATATATTTATGTCTTATTGCAAATTTTCTTTAGGAAATGGTTTTTCTTCTTCCTTTTGGCACTCATGTTGGGTTGATGATTATTGTCTTAAAGAGATTTTTTCGGAGCTTTTTAATTCTTCTCGTCTTAAAGAGGTATTAGTGGCATGCATGTGAGGATGGATTGATGGAGAGTGACATTAGGGGAATTTCGGTGTGGGTAGGACGATCGACGGTGTTACTGACCGTCAGCTTCAGGCCCTGCGCGAGTTGTTGAGGGAGGTCCGACCAACAACGCTTGGGGCTAATTCAATGTCTTGGAAGATGGGTCCGGGGGATGTTTTCTTGGTGAGTAGTTTTCGGCTTGCTTTAAGTAAGCTTCGCATTCCTTTCGGCCCGATTAATATTTTTGACGAGGCTTTAAATTTAATTTGGAATATGGAAGTCCCACATAAAGTTAAGGTATTTGCTTGAAGATGTTTTATTAATAGAATGCCATCAAAGGTTTCTCTTTTGGTAAGGGGTGCTCCTTCCCTAATGATAACCTTAGATGTGTCTTATGTTGTGTTTTTCCCGAAACGGTAGATCATTTATTTTTGTTTCGCGGAGTTGCTAGAATGATTTGGAAGGAGGTAGCGGAGTGGATTAATTTAGTTGATTATGGATCTAACAACTTGAAAAAGAGCTTTTTGATTTGGAATTCCTTCAGTAAACGGAAGAGGATGCAGAGAGGTAAGGAAGTATGTGTTTGGTTAGCTACTTGTTGGTACATTTGGTTATTAAGAAATGGCCTCATCTTTGGGAATGACTCTTGGAATGTGTTAGATGTGGTTTGAAGCATTAAAGCTTTGATTTGAAGATGGTCTTTCATCGGAGAAATTTCATACACCAATTGCAAATTTTATGAGTTCAGCAAATTCCCTTTGTTTTATTTATCTTAAAGTTCAATTGGTGTGTAATTTTCTTTGCTGAGCTTAGCCTCGTCTTTTGTAAGCAGGTTTCGAGAATCCTTAGTTTTCTTCATTAATATATCTTGCTTATAAAAAAAATATTTATCCCTATTTTTAATATGAATTCTCATTGTTACCATATCCCTATTCTCAAGCATTGGAGATGGGAGGAGTATTAAAGTTTGGAGTGATAATTGGTTGGAACCATGGATGTATATCAATGATTATCATATCAAAATTCTTGATGAACTAAGAGGAGTGACAATGAGTGATTTGGTTGATGAGAATGGTAACTGGAATTGGCATATGACACATGCCATGATTATTCAAGTGTTGCTTTGCAAAATTCAATCGATCCTCCCGGATGATTATGAAAATGATGAATTCACATTGGCAAGACCAGGTAATAATGCATTTTCGGTTAAGGAAATGCATCACTATTTGTCTATGTTTGATGAGGAGATTAAGGATGAAGGGTGGATGATGATATGGAAACTCAATGTTCCAGAGTAAGTGAATGACTAGATCATGATAAATCTTAAAGAAAGGAATAAGGTTGGTAGCAAGTGGATTGCTATTGGGCTATGGGATGTTATGCATTGTGGACGTGGCAAAATAAAGAAGAACATAATGGGTCATTTCTGAGGTCGTATGATCTAGGACCGTATATCTCACATAGAATAAAGGAGTATGATGAAGCAAAGTGCATAAATTATGCTATCATGGGTAGAGGTAAACTAATTAGTATGGTTGGATGGAAGCCTCCTTTCCAAAATACAGTGAAACTGAATGTCGATGGTGCATCCAAGGAAAGGAATATAGTTTGTTGTGGGGGAGTGATCCGAGATGAGGGAGACACTTGTTGGGAGGTTTTACAAAATTGTTGGATCAATGCAGTGCATTCATGGTAGAGTTGTGAAGTGTGTTTGAAGGACTCAAACTCACAAACATTATTTATATTTCTTGGCCCATGGAGGCCATTTGTTGTATTTCTTTTGCCCTTTCGAGGTATTTTTGAAACCATAAAGACAAAAAAGTTCTTTGGGGAACCTTTTATATTAATCGCCTTTATTTTTATTCTCTACCATGGTTATTTCTATGTGTTTGTCCTTCTAGTCTTTGGTTGCGAGCATTAGTTATCGTTGTTCCTCTTGACTATTTCTAAGAAATGCCAGAGTTTTTGCATTTTGTCTTCCCGTGAGGGTAACCGGGATCCCACTTAGGAACCCAATATTTTGATCGCCTTGGAGGGAAGCGAGGATCCCATTTAGGGATACAACTGTTTGATCGCCTCAGAGGGTGGAAAGAACCCTCCTAAGGGATCTAGCATTTTGAAAGCCTCAGAGGGCAGAAATGATCCCACTTAGGGACCAAACATTTAAATTGAATCAATGGCCCTCAAGGATCTCACATAGGTATCTAAAATTTTTATTGACTCGTTGGTCAACAAGGATCTCATGTAGGGATCTAACATTTTAATTGCCTTATTGGACGACAAGGATCTCACATAAACATCCAACCTTTTGATTGGCTTAGAGCGCGACAAAGATCCAACTTATGGATCCAACATTTAAATTACTTCAATGGGCAACAAGGACCCCCTTAGGTGCCAAGAATTTCGGCCGCCTCATGGGAATGCAAGGATCCCACAGGGATCCAATGTTTTTGATAACGTTCATGGGCAATATTCTCTTGAGCTTTTAGACTTCCTACAAGAAAAGGGATATCCAACAAACACAAATTCTCTAAAATAATAAAGTGAGGGGCATCATTAAAAACTGCCCCAGGAAAAATGCATAGAGAAAAAAATGCAATCCTCAAAATAAAATTGTCCTCACAAATGGCAGAGATTTAATACTCGCCCATAAAAATCAACAACAAAGTATCCAAACAATAATAAAGAAAAAAATAACTGAAAGCTACACAGATGGCTCGAGAGGGCATTCTTAGCATGCCTTCAATCTTTGATTTCCTTCATGGTTGAAGGATGAGCATCATTTCCTTTGTAGGTTTCTCCGGGGGGATTTATTCTTGAGCTCACTTTCCTGCCTTTCATGCCTAGTGTGCATACCTTTTTTAACTTGAGGCTCTATACGTAACATTTTCTAGAGATATCCTTGGATAACTCCCACTTGCCCAATGGAGAACGAGTACTTCATGTATAAATACAAAATAAACAAGGTGCATCCTGACTAGTTTAAATTTGGTTGCCATATAATCATATTGTAGGAAGAGGGGGCATCAATAACCAAATACTTGGACTTTATTTCTTTGGCTTGATCCTTCTATATAAAAGTGGTCTTAAGGTGATGTATTATTTTACTTGTACTCGTTCTCTAGAGGATCCAACCATCAAACCTTTGAAGGTTTTTAAATCCTCTAGGTTGAAGCGAAGTCTTTCAAAAGCTTCCAAATACATGATGTCCATGTAACTCCACTGGTCTACGAGAACCATATTGATCTCCCATTCATTGCATCTGACTGTAATGACCATGGGGTCATCACTGTGAGGGTTCCAACCCTGTATTTCTCATAGAAGGAGATCGTGGCTTCTGGCACCTTCGGCTCACCTTCTCCCTCGATACTTGGGAGGTCATCGATATTAATAATCTACGATTTTACCTTCTAAAGGCGGAGCTGGTCTCCCCTCCCCGGTGAATTCTTTTGCTATAATATTAAGCGTATGACACAAAACTTTGTTTCCCTTGTAACACCCTGATTTAATTATTCACTAATTTAATTATTTATTTAATTTAATTGCTTAATTTATTTAAATAATTATTTTTGTAAATATATGACATGTTTGGTTAGTGACGATATTTGTGGTGTTTTGTGTTAATTAATTACTTTTGTGGGAATTAATTAATTAATTAATGGGAAATTGGTGAGAATTTGTAGAATTGAGACAATTTTGTTATTTGAGAGAGTTTAGTGGTGATTCGAGGAAAGCTCAACTTTAGTAGGGAAAAAGTGTAATTTAGAGAGATTAACTAAAATAGTATATATATTCTAATGTTAGACAAAAAATTTAGGTTTTTAAAGGCTATTTTATCAATACATGAAAAAAAAGGAAAATTGGAGAGATGAGCTTGGGAAAAGAGTGCAAGGGTTGGAGAGAGGAAATCAATTGAAGTTTCTTTTTTGAATTTTTCTAGAACTACAAGGTAAGGGGGATTCTTCATCTATGGATGCTTAATTCTTGAAAGGGTAAAGAGTGTTTCCTTAACCTCTAATAGGATTTTCTCATTGTTGTTGATCGAGTTGTATGATGAATAATATGATTACAATTCTCTTTGTATGCCATGACTTAATTGCAAATTCGTTTACGTTATTTGGTGTGATCGTTGCATATGCTATTTGTTCATAAACATGAGTTTGAATGTGAAATTGGATTTTTCAAAACATGAATAAATTCTGGATTTTGTGGTTAAATCAATAGAGTAATACATTAGATTTATAGGAGTTTACATGCTTATGTGTGGGAATCACGTAGGTAACAATTCTGGATTATGTAAAGATGTTTGGAGTTGTTTGAGTGGGTTTTTCCAAGCTCTTTCATAACACAACGAAATTATGCTTCTATTAGTAGGGTGACGAGAATCACCCGTATGAAACCCTAGGCGTCATGCTTTGTGAAGTGCTGACAGACATCAGGTACACGACAGTCGACGAGGTGACCATCATGGTCTCTAAGTTAGCTTGGTCTTGTCATACCCTAAATTTTGACCCTAAGATATATGCTTCATCAAAGAAAATCCACTGGCCAAAGGATTGTGCCAGATTGGTTTGAACAATATCCCCACAATAGATCAGGATTCATGAGTCCCTCAGAGGATTCAGGAAAAGGACCAATCATTAATACATAATATTTTCAAACTTTCAATCACTATCAAAGGGTTAATGAATCTCAAATGATGGAAAATCTTTCAAGGACTATACAAAAGGTTCAGTGATCTGGACCTAGAGCCATCACAATCACCAATTAGGGTTTCAGTAATCTGAACCCTCCAGATGAAATTTTTCATAGAGAAAGACCTCCATACATCATCAAGAATGTTGACATGACTTTGACAAGCCATTTACAAGTACAAGAGATGCATAGATCAAAGACCGCAAGATTAGGGTTTCATAGTGCCCAGATTAGGGTTTCTGACTAATCGGGGAACCAAAAGTCAAGATTTTCATCTGGACAAGAGCCTATACCATAAGAAATGGTTTAAATATCTCACATACATCATGTAAGTCCATTCATAAGGTCAAAATACCTCAGAGGTTGTCCAGTCAAAAAATCAGAAAACTAGGGGTATCCAGTGTAATTTCCATCTTGACCAAAAATTCAAAGTTTGAATTTTTCACTCAAAATGATCCTAATGACCTATATTACAAGAATATATGGTCCATGAATCCATTTGATAACAAAAAATCAGAAATTTGAAGATAACTTGTAAAAGGGGCAATCTTTGAAACTTAAACATTTTTCTAAGTTATGGAAAAAAAGTGTTCAAGTGGCCTACTTCCAAGCATCATAACTTGTGATCCAAACATCATATTTTGGTGAACCATTGCTCAAATGAAAGATCTTATCACAAACTAAAAAAAATTCAACTACACAAAACTCCAATTCATTATGGATTTTAAGTTGAAGATGGATCAAAATCAAGAAAAATAAAGATTTTCAACACTTAGACAAAATCAATCTAAGTACAAAATCAACAAAACACCAAAATTTGGAGGAATTTTTCACCTAGTTCCAAGCTGATTCAAATCCTTTTCAAAACACCAATGTTGTTGCAAATGTTTCCAACAATTCAAAGAACCAATTGACATGAAAAGATCTTGCTTGTACATGAAGAAATAATGGATCAAAGTGGCCATCGCAATCTGTTTTGCAAGAAAAAAAAATACACAAACTTGTGAAATCTGATTTTTTTGAATCAAAGGACAATGTCAAGTGAGTTTAAGCATCTAAACAATCATTATAAACCTGAGCTGTAACACTCCATTTCTACTCAATAATTATTAATAAAATCAGACTATAAAAGATTCGACAATTCAAATGAGATGATACATTTCAACTTTGTAAACGAAATTCAACATCAACTTTGTCTTTAAAATAAAATACTTTCAATACTATGCAGCAGATTCATAAAATTCAATTTATTATATCACAACTTGTGTTCAACATCGAAACAACTAATTAGGCAGCAATCTTTTATGAAAACAACTTAAAATTCAACAACTATAATAAAATCCAACATTAACAGAGAACAAGCATTATCCCCCCGAGTGCTACGTATCAGAGCGACAACACTGACTAGAATCTACTAAGGTACTCTCCTCTACACTAGATTACCTGCACGTTACCAACAGAGGGCAACATTCAAACAGAAGGGGTAATATATCGAACTATATAATCATATATATGATAAATAATATATTTAATTAGATTACATAAATTATCACTTCACAACACAACGACAACTTAAACAACACGAGATACAACATAATAACATACTATATGTCTTGGAAATTCAACTTAGGAAATGTGATGCATGTGGTACCAATGGAGCTGAACTCCCAACTTAAAATCTTGCCAATTAATAGAGGCAACAAGGTATAAGCCTTCAACATTATTTCTGCCAATCCAGACCAACTTACTGAGCAACAACTCCAACTTAAATAATGATATGCAATGCGACTCAACTCAACTCAAACATCAAAATAGCAACAATAATATTTATATAACAACACAACCACAACATATTATCACGGCTTAATAACAACATCATACTACAACAACTTCACAATAACTTTCTACTACTACGACTTAACAACAACAACTTACTCTTGTAACATAACGACAACAACAAATCAACTTTGGCTAAAGGCCTACAACTTAATCAACAACAACAATCAACTTTGGCTCAAGACCTACAACTTAATCAACAACCAAAATCAACTTTGACTCAAAGGCCTGCAACTTATATTCTTGCCATTACTAAGGCACTGCAAGGTAAAACCACAACCAACAACTTTGCAACTTACTACAAAAGAACACAACGCAAGAACAACCAATTTTACCACAATCTTATTCACAAAGTCCCGACTAAAACCAACTAATAAAATTATTTACTATGCTCTATTATTACTACTTACTACCTAGCTTATTATCATACTTCTGTTAAATCCATGACAATAACTAACACACCAAAACCCGCTACTAAAGTGCTATCACACTGCTAATACTAAACAATTTTCGCTACAAATTAGTTATTACGACTGCCACTAAGTTATTCAGTTTAAGCATTACTACTGTTACTGCTAATTAATTAGTACACTGCTACTCCATTAATTTCCTTTAAGTATTATTGGTATTTACACTACTTAATCATGTTACTGCTATTCACTAAATCCGGTCAAAGTACTACTGCTACTTGCTGATCCTCAACTTAATTAATTAATCCCGCTACTAGTAAAACTAATGTGATTTGCTTATTAAATAAATCTTTTGAACCCAAAAGTGTAGGTACTTCAATTATGCAAGGCATTCAGACAGAAGCCAAATGCAACAAAACCAAACAGAAGCCCAAAACGCAATATACAACAAATGTGACGTTCGTCAGATTGACAATCCCACCCATCACACTATGTGACGCCCGTCAAAAGGGGGTGACAGTCATGCCACTCCACAAACGAGTGACATTCATCACATACAGGGGACAATCATCCCAATGTGACTTCCTATATTCTTCTCTTCTCAGTTCTCTCTGGTTTCTCATTATGTCCAGATTATTCCTTCGTATCCATTCCAAATAAACAAGGTACAATAGCAACATGATAATCTTCTTCCAACAACATAAATTAATTATCCTACAACTAATTCTACAACATCAATTAATTCTTCCAACCTTCAGTATCAATTATGAAATCAACATATATAAACAACATAATTTAACTTACACATACAACATATACGACATACACGACAACATACACATAAGGAAATTTACAAACCTAATCCCACATATCATTCATCAGTTATCCAATTATAGAGTCAGAACCCCATCCTTACCTTTGGATTGACGACGACTCTAACACTTTTGATCGGAACCCTAACTTTTCCTCTCCTAAGCACTTCACGTAGCCTCTTTCTTAACCTCTTGTTTTTCCTTATTTTTTTCTTCTGATAACCTCTTTTCTATATTTCCCATTATATTATGGTTTTATTTTTAATCTTAATAATTTCTATTGGGCCTAAACCACACACCCCTACAATTACTACTTCTAATCACCAAACAAACCCATTTATCAAGAATAGTGCAATTCTACTAATAAACCCATAACTTAATCAACTCAACTTAATTCAACTAACAAGGACCCAACTTAAATCAACTTAATAAATTTAATCAACTTAATTTAATCAATTAACAACGACATAACTTAAATCAACTTAATCGACTTTAATTTAATTAATTCAACTAAAACCAACTTAGCAACTCAATACAAATCAATTCCAAATATACGATAATAATTAATTAAATTATAAATTAAATAAACAAGGCGTTACAACTCTCCCCTACTTAGAATATTTTTGTCCTAAATTTTTTACCCAATGCATTCAATCTAAACATGTTCTCGCAACTAACAATCAACTTCCTTCTACGAATGACAATGCTACTAACAACACAATACAACAACAAATACACCTCATCAACGACAACATCAACAAAATGCAATGCTCACACAATGCACTCGACGACCAACTCAAAACACAAGGAATAACCAACTTAAGAACACACGGTTCACTACGAACTAGAATACAACACAACCGTTAGCATCACCAATGGCAACACTCCCCTAATTCTCCACCATAGGAATTAGCTACTCGCACTCGAACCATCACGATAGGTAACAAGGAAGCAACAAGGATAAGAACACAAAAGCCTTAACACAACATCAATGTAACCAAACTACCGACATCGTTGATACCCATATAAGAACAACTGCACTACACCATACTTTCTCTACGCACTCTGATTACTAGGAACCATCAATCTACCTAGTTCACATCAACTTCTTACCATCAAAGCAAACCTCAGAAACAACTTTCTACTTAATTCACCAAAAATTCCAACCAATAGGTATTCTACACTCTTGTGATTACTGAATACTCCGATCTTAGATCCATAATACTTCTGAATATCTAACACAACTACAACTGCAAATAATCCCAAATCTTGAATAAGATAGATACTTTCATTAATCTCTAATCACCGTAAAACATCAACTACCACTTTACCATCTTATATTAACACACTGTCCAAACTCATCTCAATGCATAACAACATTACAATAACATAAGGATACAATGTCCAATTAATCCCAACAAGAAAAATCCTCTTCCAAACGGTAATTAACACCCATTAACCACAAATTCTGCATCAATAACCTACATTTAACATGGGCATATTAACCAAACCAACCGAACAACTAGTTCATCAATTCCAACTCATACTAGCACAATCCTCCATAACTCTCATCCGAATCAACACAACCAATTAAGTTCATCTTTACTAATAAGAAATTACACCTTGACAACACAACACATAGCTTCACTTCTTTCATTACTTGCAACTCAACTCTCAAATACTCAACGTTTTTTCCTTCTGATTTTATAACAGATCAGAACATCCACAACGAACACCAGTGATAACTTATCCAAACAAGCACGAAAAATACAATTCAAATTTCCTATATACATTTTAAGGAACACTAGCCACCTCCGTTCTCTATCTGACATACTTGGTCAAATCATGGTCTTATATTTTTATTTACTTCATCCTTGGATCATCTCTATAGTGCTTCAAGTCTTATGTCAATCTAATTCTCGATCTACCACAAATCGAAACTCACGTCATCCAGAACACCAATGAGAGTTTCCATACTACTCACTGATCAACTCGCAACCTTATACTAACATTCTTAAGTCTGACTCACTTCCCTATGTAGGAATCTTCGTCGACTAATCAAAACAAATCATAAACATTTGGCTAAACTCCAAACAATTCACTGTGCATACTATTCTAGTTGGCAAGACACGTCTATTCCATCCAACATGATTCCGTCTACTATCAACAAGAGATTAATGGTGATCAGCTCCTCAATTTGTCAATAGACAGCTGACAACCATAACGGTGGCATAAATCATCATTACCTAACTACAGTAGCGTACTCTACCTTGTGCTCATGGTTACTTCAGCATACTGCTCCACCATCCCTCTGAGGCTTACAAATGTTTCCTTAATCTACTTAGTTTATACCTCTTCAGTTATACACAACTTTCAAGATCCAACATATAATCTCTTATACAAGCTAGTCACACAACACAATCATTAAATATCCTTCCAATACCGGAATCACTACCACATCAAGCACCATCCAAATCAGCACACTTTACTCGAAAAATTTATTCCAAGTTAAGAGTTTTAACAATACTAAGAAATCCTTCGTCTTTATTTTTTTATCTCTTAATTTCGATGATCCATATAGTTTCACTCTTGATTCTCTTTCTAATCACAATCTCAACAATACCATCTCATCACTGGGTTCGTGATAGAAACTTCCAAAAAATTCTGACTCATGTCGACACATCCCGTCAATAGCATACAATCCATTTTACTATTTAACTTTCTTAAAATACTTATATACTCTAATCATTTTCAACCATCATATGCCACACTTCCATTTGCGTCTCCGATACTCGACTTCATCTTACTATTTCCAGAAAGAAATGTCAAACTTCAAATACAATTATCTCCTTTAACACAGACCTCCAAAATATAAAATTATATCCCAAATTGAAGGGGATTTCATGTAGATTCCATAACTTCAAGAATCGCTCAAATCTGAGTTACGAGTAAAGAGTTATCGTCCTCGCAATGAGACTGGTCAAGAAATCTCGTATACAAACTTCCAGCAAAAATCAGCATCAGACCCAAATATTCAAATGCATTTTTCTACCTCTTCAAAGCCATGCCAAAGGAAAAATTTATATGCAAACTGTATGTAATTTCATAAGCTTTCCGAAAAGTCCAAAATCGCTCTCATCAGATTCACGAGTATAAAGTTATGCCTCTTTTACCGAAGGCTGCTCCATAAATACGAAAATAAAAACCAAAATTGGGGAACATGAGTTCTACCTCTTTCTATTGCTTTCAAACTCTTCCAACTATCCTTGCTTTTCACCCAACTTTGAAAATCATCCGACTTTAATCTGACTACACTCAAGACATATAAATATACAATTCCTTTGGGATAGATTCTTATTCCCAATCATCTTCTTAACCCACCGTCAATGATTCGAGTACATCACATATCATCGTCATCATACACATGCACCTATATACGCTTCATCCTCTACGAGTTGTTTTACTTGCTTAGTGGATAAAACACCATTACTCAACCAACTCCAACTCCAACTCCAACTCCAACTCCAACTCCAACTCCAACTTGTACTTAAGAAGCAAGTCACAATCATCCTCAAGTGACCTCAATAGTTATACTCCACTTGCAAATCACTATTCATCGCAATGCCCTCTCTTCTCCGAGAAGCAAACATCAACCATATCAACTTGTATTCCTTCAATAGCATCTCAACTTGACCAACGAATAGAATCATGATTCCATACTCTCGTCGATCCGAAACCACAGTTCCGACAACACTTTGCACTCCTGCAATCAATACCACCTTGAACCAACTTCACATACCACGAACATCTCTGAGAATCAAACTTCCACTACTTACTTCAAGCCAACTCCTGGAAACAAACGGTTAGAAACCTACAAGCAATTACCGACAGTGTTTCACACACATGTCGCGTACCAAGGAACAAACAACGTTAGACAACTTGGTCGGACGAACCGACGTTCTCTGATACCACTAATGTAACACCCCATTTTTACCCGATAATTATTAATAAAATCAGAGTATAGAAGTTTCAAGAATTTAAATGTGATGATACATTTCAACTTTGTAAACAACATTCAACATCAAATTTGTCTTTAAAACAAAATACTTTCAATGCTACGCAGCGGATTCATAAAATTCAATTTATTATATCACAACTTGTGTTCAACATCGAAACAACTTATTAGGCAATAATCTTGTATGAAAACAACTTAAAATTCAGAAACTGTAATAAAAGCCAACATCAACAGAGAACAAGCGTTATCCCCCCTGAGTGCTACGTATCAGAGCGAGAACACCGACTCGGATCTACTAAGGTACTCAACTCTACACTGGATTACCTTCACATTACCAACAGAGGGAAACATTCAAACAGAAGGGGTGAAATATTGAACTATATAATCAAATATATGATAAATAACATATTAAATTAGATTACATAAATCATCACTTCACAACACAACAACAACTTAAACAACATGAGATACAACATAATAACATACTATACGACTTGGAAATGCAACTTAGACAATGCGATGCATGTGGTACCAATGGAGAAGAACTCCCAACTTAAAATCTTGCCAATTAATAGAGGCAACAAGGCATAAGCCTTCAACGTTATTTCTGCCAATCTAGGCCAACTTACCGAGTAACAACTCCTACTTAAATAATGATATGTAATGTGACTCAAATCAACTCAAACATCAAAATAACAACAATAATATTTATATAACAACACAACTACAATATATTATCACGGCTTAATAACAACAACATACTACAACAACTTCACAATAACTCTCTACTATATTGACTTAACAACAACAACTTACTCTCGCAACTTAATGACAACGACAAATCAACTTTGGCTCAAGGCCTACAACTTAATCAACAACAACAATCAACTTTGGCTCAAGGCCTATAAATTAATCAACAACAACAATCAACTTTTGCTAAAAGGCTTTCAACTTATATTCTTGCCATTACTAAGGCACTGCAACGTAAAACCACAACCAACAACTTTGCAACTTACTACAAAAGAACAACTAATTTTACCATAATCTTATTCATAAATTCCCGACTAAAACCGAATAATTAAATTATTTAATATGCTCTATTATTACTACTTACTACCTAGCTTATTATCATACTTCTGTTAAATCAGTGACA
This sequence comes from Lathyrus aphaca, assembly GCA_963966055.1. Taxonomy (NCBI): domain Eukaryota; kingdom Viridiplantae; phylum Streptophyta; class Magnoliopsida; order Fabales; family Fabaceae; genus Lathyrus; species Lathyrus aphaca. The sequence goes on along the minus strand of OZ014524.1, from coordinate 114,030,435 downwards.
ACAACTAACACAACATAACCCGCTACTAAAGTACTATCACACTGCTACTACTAAACAATTTCTGCTACACATCAGTTATTACTACTGTCACTAAGTTATTCAGTTTAAGAATTACTACTGTTACTGCTAATTAATTACTACATTGCGACTCCAATAATTTCCTTTAAGTATTACTGGTATTTATACTACTTAATCATGTTATTGCACTAAATCCGGTCAAAGTACTACTGCTACTTGCTGATCCTCAACTTAATTAATTAATTAATCATGTTACTAGTAAAAATAATGTGATTTTCTTCTTAAATAAAGCTTTGAGGTACCTCAATTATGCAAGGCATTCAAACAAAAGCCAAACGCAACACAACCAAACAGAAGCCCAAAACACAACATACAACAAATGTGACGTTCGTCACATTAACAATCCCACCCGTCACACTATGTGATGTCCGTCACAAGGGGGTGTCGGTCATACCACTTCCCAAACAAGTGACATTCGTCACGTACAGGGGACAGTCGTCCCAATGTGATTTCCTATGTTCTTCTCTTCTCAGTTCTCTTTGGTTTCTCACTCTGTCCAGATTCTTCCTTCGCATCCATTCCACATCAACATTGTACAATAGCAACATGGATAATATTCCTCCAATAACATAAATTAATTATCCTAAGATTAATTCAACAACATCAGTTAATTCTTCCAACCTTCAATATCAATTACAAAATAACATATATAAACAACATAATTCAACTTACACAGACAACTTATACGACAACATACACAAAGGGAAATCTACAAACCTAATCCCACATATCATTCATCAATTATCCATTTATAGAGTCAGAACCCCACCTTTAACTTTGGATTGACGACGACTCTAACACTTTTGATCGGAACTCTATCTTTTCCTCTCCTAAGCACTTCATATAGCCTCTTTCTTAACCTCTTGTTTTTCCTTATTTTTTTTTACTGATAACCTCTTTTCTATATTTCCCATTATATTATGGTTTTATTTTTAAACTTAATAATTTCTATTGGGCCTAAACCACACACCCCTATAATTACTACTTCTAATCACCAAATAAGCCCATTTGTCAAGAATAGTGCAATTCCACTAATAAACCCACAATTTAATCAACTCAACTTAATTCAACTAACAAGGACCAACTTAAATCAACTTAATTTAATCCAACTAACAACGACACAACTTAAATCAACTTAATCGACTTAATCAACTTAATTATTTAATTCAACTAAAACCAACTTAGCAAATCAACACCAAATATACAATAATAGTTAATTAACCTATATACTTGAAGGGTATGTTAAATGAAAACATTGTAAAGGAATAATTTTTTTTGGTAATGCTAAAAATAATGGAGAGAATTTTGAAACTGAATACTTTGATTAATTTAATTAGGTTTTGTACAATGAAATGAGAAATCTAATACCTTCTCCCACACTATCTCGGACATTGTCCTCAATGTTGCGAGATATAAGTACACTTCTAAAAATTACAATAAAAACATAACAAAAACTAATAAAACTAATAATTAAAAAGAAATTACTCATGCGGTGGTGGTGGTCTTTGGCCTCTGCCTCTCACGACTCTATGTCCGTGGATCACTACATGATCTGGTATACCTTCAAGGTGGATATATTCATGCAGCGCCCGAACTTTACTTGTCAGCCCTCCCAAAGCCTCGGTGTTGGAAGCTATCCGCTTTCCGTGTTCTGTCTGAGTCTGCTCCATCCTCGTCATTCTTTGTGACAAATCCTCGTATTGCTTCTGTTGCACCTCCTGGTTCTGTATTATGGCCGCCATAATGTCATCCATAGACGCGGGTTGTTGATTCCTTCTCCGACGTCTAGTGGATGTGCTGGTGCTAGCGAAATTAGCGGCTCTCTGCTCATCTCTCTCCTCATCATCCAAAACCTGCTGGACTTCATCTACTCAGGCGTCTTGTTGAGCTTCATGTGCAGCCTCACTTGGTGAAGGAGCTCAGAGGTCGAAGTGCCAGTTGGCTCGGACTCTCACATCTGTCCTGGTATGACAGGACAGGATGATGCTTCGAATGATCTTCCCATTTACGAACAGGTTGTGCCTGCCATACTTCTTTGCCCTGATCAGGTGACTGGACTTGCAGAACTCCATGTCAAGGTATATGGTAGGTGCTCCATATAGCTGGTTCAGGTTTTCCTCTAAACCCAACTTAAGCGCAATATCGGTAATCATACTATCAAAGCATAAGGGTGATTTCCCTCTGTTACAGATATACTTGATGTTGTCGAAGATGAAGGCGACAAGATTTACCCGCATATCGAAGAATGCACAGTAAATCAAGAACAATTCCCTTTGATTTAATTTATGGTTGTTGGCCCTCCCAAAGATGACACTGGATACAACCCTCTGAAAGTATTAGATGGTGGGGTTTTGAATGTGCGTTGCATACAACTCCTCCCATCTATCCTCTCTCTCCAGAAAATTCCTCCCACAGATCAAAAGCGTTGATCTGCCAGTCTCCTCCTTTCAGAATGGTTAGGTGAACGCCTTCACCTTGTGATAACCCAAACCACTCGCTAAATTGATCTTGAGTGACGGAGAATTCCCTTGCGAACATACGGAAGGTAATGTTCCCCGCCAGGAATTTTGTTTCATCTCTAGGGGTGTGGTACTCAAAAGAGCTTAAGAACTCTAGCACAAGCGGGGCTTAAGTAGGCCGGTTGCTTCTGCAAAGCACCGTGAGATTAGTCTTCCATCATGTAGTTAAAGCTATCGAGAAGACCTAAACGTGTTAGGCACTCCTCGTCGGCGTAACAAGTGACGTTGACTCGCCTCTCACGGAACTCCTGAAAGCGTGCATGTTGGAGAATTTCGACATCTCCTTCTCTTGAAACGAGGGTTATTGCTCTTGGCTCGACCATTTTTAGAAAGGTGTAGAAAAATGAAGATGAAAATCGTAAGCTGGTTTGATAGAATTTTGTGAACGGGGTGGTTGATGTTGAAATAAAAATTGCTACTGCTAACAAAATGAAGAAACAGATTGGGAATGACTGAGAAATTTGTTGCAGGAAAATGGTTTGTGTGAGAATGAGTAGGAAAAAGACATATATATAGGGGAAAATTATAGCCGTTGGGAGTGGGGTTGCAACGGTCCTGATGACCGTTACAATAAGAATGTTGTGAAGGTTGGACATTAAGACGGTCGTCTGGCCCTTGTGACGATCATCACAAGCTTCAGACGGTCGTCTCAAAGCTCAAATGGTCGTCTGGCTTAAAAGTTCCAATATTTTAATAAAAGCATTCCTACTCCTCTGTTTTGTACTGAATCATACGTAGTGCATCTGTAACTTATTTCATGTAACTAGTATATTTAGCAGGTAACATAATAAATAAAATTACAGATATGTTTTTTATATCAGTACTGAAAATGATTTTTTTTCTAGCAGTAGGTAAATAATATGGTTCAACATTATATCAACTAGCAGCGTAATATAAACTTATCAAACTGATATACTTTTAACACACATAACACATGATCTTTTTTATGGCTAGGTTTAGAATGTTTCTCAACATCATTAGCAATCAAAATTTAAAGCACTAACAGATCAAGATAAAACCAAAGTACTTTATTAAAACTTAGCAAAACGCAAGAGTAATAATTCAAAATAAACTGAAAATTAAAAATTGACTTATAATTAAAAATTGACTAAACTTAAAATGCTAAAATTGAATAAAAATGCGAGAAAATTCTGATTAGAGTGTTGATGAAAATCAACCACGATTTTTGCGGATTGAATCAACTGCATCCCTCAAATACTCAAACTGATCCATTGCCATATCTCTTAAAGTGATAATATCGACGCACAAGTCGGAGATGTCGTATTTCATGTTTTGAATCTCAGTTTGTAGACTTTCTAAAGTAAGTTCAGGCTTTGTTGGAATTGGTTTAGGTGTCTTAGGTTTAAGTTCTTCTTCCAATTTAGGTTTCGCTAATTCTTCAATCATATCCTCCGAATCATAATAATTTGATAGAGTCTTAGGATCTGTATCAGCTTCAGACCAAGCATAACCTGATTTATAAATTGGTTCATCCAAATCAAATAGCCAGTTTTCCCTCTTATGCACACTAGTGCGCTCATGGTCAGGTAATATCAAATGTGGCACAACTTCGCCATTAATTAGGAGCGTGAAATGGTCAGGTCTGCGACCATATAACATTGCTCTCTCAAAACAGAAGGTGATATTCATAGGCCTAAACTCTCCAAGTGGGGTAATCTTAGCAAGACGGGGTCTAAATCCCATTGCTTCAGCAATCTTAGTAACTAATCCACCTATCATAATTTGACGGTGATCACTCTGAATTTTTTTGCAAAAGTTGGAAAATATAAAGGTTACTGCATTAACCTCCATTGAAATGAAAGCATAATACATGATAAATAATTCATCTCTTGAAATGAGGTTATCACTTTCATCTTTTCCGAACAGTGTGTAATCTAGGATCATATGGAAATACCTAATAGCAGGGTTATGTATTTTAGTGGACAACCTAGGGTATAGGTCATGATCAGGTCGACCTGAGATACTACTCCAAAAACACGCTTCCAACCATCAGAATAAGCGTGCGTTGGTGACTATAATGCCAACAAGTTCAATAAAATATTAAAAACACAACTTGAATTTTTCAGAAGCGCGCCATCAACTTCATCCCCTACCTCTGGACTTGCGAATTTACCTGCGAAAGTTGCTGTGACATTACCTGCGAATTTTGTTTTCGTAGGTAAACCTGCAAACATCATAATATGCAAACCATGTACAATTTTCCCAAATTGATCACACCAAATTGATCCCCACAATTCATACAGTACAAATATGTTCTTTAAAGGTATTTAAATGGTCTAGATTATGAAACCCCAAATCAAAGGTCAAAACCCTAACAATGGCGTTTTGCGAATTGGGCCATGAATCTTTGAACTAACCATCCAGAAAACATTCTTGCATCATAACAAACACAAACCAAGCATCAAATTCAATTTATAATGATCATATATATGCAATCGAAAAAAATGTAAAAATAAGAAAAAACAAGATTCCGTTTATGCTTTTCTGGATGATTTTGATGATAATGATGATTGAGATAGGTTGTGAGAACCTCCAAGAACGATTTACCACCTTCAAATTGCTTGGAAAAGGCTCAAATTCTAAAAACCGAATTTCAAATTTCTTTGGATTTTTTGAAACTTGAATGTGCTCTCTTGGTTCAATTTTGCGTCCTCAATCCTTGTGTCCTTGTTATGTTTATGTAGTGGAATGATTTTAGGTTAAAATTTGGGCCTTGGATGCATGGATTTCAATTGCTTGATGTTGAAGAAACCAACTTGTTATATTTTTCCAAAAAATCATATATTATAATGCCATCTGATTTTTGCACGAATTTGGAGTTATCAATCACCTTGAATGTCATATATTTGATCCCAAAACAAACTTCAAATCAAATATTTGATTTTCATAATTTATTTTAATTAAAAATGATTTTAAATGATTAAAATAAAAAATAAAATAATAAAAATCATAAAAATGGTCATTGGGTCGTGGATGGACTTGTCTTTGAGTTTGGATTGAAATATTGTAGGCCCATTTGGAAAGAATTGGAGTTATGGCCTTTTTTGCTTCATACACCTCTTAAAAATTACCCAACTTCAACAATGCATAACTTCCTCAATTTTGATCTCATGAAGGTGATATAGGACTTTTTAGAAAGCTTTGAGTGTCCTCTAATCAACCCTTTTCGCCCCATGTCCATATCATTTACCATTTATAAATTATGAGCTTTGGAAAAAGTTGACTTTTTGTTGATTTTCAAAAAGACCTATAATGTTTTAGCTCATATCTTGGGTTACACCATTTGCTTTCACAATATCTACGTATTGTACCAACTTCGTCAGTTGTTCATTCAGATCGTCCGTCAGATTTCCAGAAAACTGGTTCTGTTGTATAACTTGCAACAGTGAATGTTTGATTTCAAAATAGTTTCAGGTTATGGCTGGTGCAGAAATACTATTGTGTGGTTCTTGTTGGCTAGGAGTCACATAGGACTTAAGTGAACGAGGTGGTCCTCCGTTTTCTTCGTCCATGATTGGTTCTTCAACTGGTTCTGGTATAATAATATCAGGAATAAGGGTTTCGTTGGGTTCGGTTCGGCGTCTCGAACTTAAGAAACGTTCTACTTCGTCAATCAGGGGTTCTAACTCTTCACCTCGGGAGCGAGTATTGGGCATACAATCGACAAAGAATAGTTAAATTTGTTGCTTTAGCCTAGACGATGCAACAACTTAATGCACTATTGGCTAAATCTAAGTCCCCGACAACAGTGCCAAAAACTTGGTTGTGACTTTCTGAGTCTAACGGTTACTAACTGCAAGTGCACAATTTATCGCGTAGTAATAAAAAATATCAATCCCACAAAGACTTGATAATCAACCTAGTGCTATTGGGTGTTGCTATGTTTAGCTAAGGCGAGCAATGCTTTGGGTTTTAAAGGGTTAAGAATTAACTAAATTAAATTAATGATATTAATTAACGGTACGTAATTGATTTCACCTTTGCGAATTCTATAGATGGTCGGCTTGTTAAGGTTTATTAAGTTATCTCTCTGTAGAAACTCTCGGTCTAAAAGTCCTCGACTCACACTCCCGTGGTCTTGCCTAATACTATATTCCTAAGTTGAATTGAGCGCTCTCGCTGTGTCAATTCATGTTAGAAATACTTTTTGGAAACCTAAAGGTTCTAATTGGTTTTAAAGCGCTTATGTTGTGTTTAAAACTAATGCTCGATTTCAGCTATCTGAATATTATCTCACGCTCCTGTGGTCTTAATCCTAATCTTTTACACTCTCTTACTTTCGTAATGAAAGTTAATTAAAACAAGAAATCGAAACCAGATTATAACTTAATTTAAGATTTTAGCCTAATTCTATCGAATTCGTTCCGGTTTATACAATTACATACTGATTAACGATTTAAGCTGACATATTAAATAAAGAAAGGTAGAAGGAGAAGGAATACATAATATAAATAAATGTGATAATAAATAAATAAATAAGCATTAAAATCGGAAACCTGGTTGCAATATTCTTGATCAACCAAACTTCAAAATTTGAAACTAAATCAATAATGTAGTGGCTAGAAACAATAAAAGTGGTGATAGTTTCCTAATGGCGGAAACTATCACTAAGGTTCGGTAAAGGAAATAAAAAAAAATGCAATACTGAAAAATAAAGGCGAACTTCGAAGAATAAAAACAGCAGAAATTGGACATTGGTTCATCCTGGTAGATATTGATTACTTCACCAAATGGGTCGAAGTAGCATCATACGCCAATGTAATCCGAAAAGTGGTTGTCCGCTTTATCAAAAACAATATCATCTCTCGCTATGATATTCCAAGTCAACTCATTACTGAAAATGGGTTCAACTTGAACAACAAAATGATGAAGGAATTATGCGCAAGTTTCAAGATTGAACACCATAATTCTTCTCCTTATCGGCTAAAGATGAACGATGCAGTGGAAGCCGCTAGCAAAAATATCAAGAAAATTGTCCAGAAGATGGTCGTAACATACAAGGACTGGCACGAGATATTACCTTACGCACTTCATGGATATCGAACTTCCGTTCGCACTTCAACAGAGGAACCCCTTTCTCACCAGTATATGGCATGGAAGCAGTGCTCCACATAAAAGTTGAAATCCCATCATTAAGGATATTAATGGAGACCAAACTCATTGAAGTTGAGTGGTGCCAAAGCATATTTGATAAGCTCAATTTGATCGAAGAAAAGAGAATGATTGCCCTCTGTCATGGCCAGTTATATCAGCAACGGGTGAAGAGATCCTTCAGCAAGAAAGTTCGACCCTTTGTCTTCAAAGAAGGATATTCAAAGAAAGTCCTACGATGCTCTGATCCCTAAATTCTCTTTTTGGGGGTACGTATGCAAAAGGTTGTAAGATCTTTGCAAGCACACAAAACAAAAACAACAATTAGGTTTCTAAACCTAAGAAAAACATCAGAAAATTATGATGATACAGAAACACAAAAATATCAACATCACCCTATTAATCAACATTCATCTCATACACAGACCCATATCAAAAAAACCCACATCAATATAAAAAAGAACAAATTTTTCACTAATCCAAAAGTTGAAATAAGCTAAAGAAGAACCTAAAACCATGTTGGCATCTGTTAAATAACAGTATGCAAATCGGGGTGAGTTTAAGATATCTTTTCCCTTCCATAACTAGCTTCACCAGGAAAAAAAATAAGAAATCAGAAAGTAGCAAAAATGCGATAGTGATTAAAGACCACAAAAATCAAGCTACAAGTCTTGCCAAGTCGTCACAGGTGTGACATGTTGAGGGATGGGAAGGATTACAAGTCATCCTGGTGACGGGTTACCCGTCATCGTGTCAGAATGCGTGTTCTGACCCATTGAGTTGAGTTTGGAGGATGGTTTTGTCGGGCGGTCGAGGATTGGCTGCTTTTAGTGTACTTTGAGGATTATGAGTTGATTACTCAAAATTATATAATTAATTGAGTAATATTATGCATAAAGGTGAGTTATGTGTAATGGTGAATATATATGATAAAAGTCTAGTATGATGTGATGTAGATGTTGTGCATACTTGTTGATGAGTGGATGAGACATATGATTCGAGATATGAATTACTATTGATGTAATGAGTATTTGTATTTATTTACTGTCAGAGTGGCGTTGTATTGCATGTATTGCATTGATTTACTCTAACAATATTTATACACTGCACTTTTATATATCGCTCATCATATGTGTCGTTGTTGTGAAAGAGGAATATTCACTAGTTCAATGTGGGAACTAGTGACTTATCCCAAGCCTTGAGTGAGGGAGTGGAGCTCAGAGTTGGGGCTTGGGGTTTGCAGAGATCGGAACCCAGTTCGTATGAAGAATTAAATGTTTAGTCGGTACTACATGAATATAGAGTTGAGTTATAAGTTTGGTTACGAGTGAGGACTGTGACGATCATGAGTCAAGTCTTTTTTTTGTATTATATTGCTTGATTGTGATTGGATGATTGTGATGTGGGTGAGATGTGAATACATGATGTTGATGTGTTTTTGACTATGCATATTATTGTTTAGATGTGTGAATCTATCCTGAATGTTTATGCAACGTTTTTTATTTAAATGTATTCTCACCCTCTTTTGTGTTGTTGCGTCTGTGTTCTTATGGAGTACAAATAATCAGGTACCTGAGTAGGATCTTGAGGTTGAGGATGGTGTTATACCTCTTTAGTTACTTTTCATTCGGGTCTATAGTTAGACTATATCTAATACGTAACACGAGGGGATCAAACTTGTATATATTTCTTTATGTAGCATATATTTATGTTTGATTTTAATATCCTATGAACCGCTTTTCAAACTAATTATGCTATCGAGGCTTTTTATGCCTAATGTTTTGTAATCCCGATGCTTATCAAACAAGTTATTTTCATTATTATGTGGTTCAAATTGGTTTAATGGTTATGAGTAACATCATGCATGGTGAATAATTGTTATTTATTTATTTAATTGTCGAGTCGGGAAGTAGGGTGTTACATCCCTCGTCCTAAGAAGTCTTCTTTGCTTTATTGGATATAGGGCTTCTTGTTTCATCTCACCCTCGTGAGTTGGAATTGTCTGACCCATGAGAGGAGTGGCCCTTCAAATATTTCTTGAGATATCACTCTTGGATAAACTTCTCGATCTATTTCTTGAGTTGGTAGCAATATTTGGTGTGGTATCCATTGACTCTATGGAACTTGAACCATCTTCCATGTTTGGGAACCATCACACATGACTTCAGAGCTGGAGGCATGAGAATGTTGTGTAGGTGAAAAACCTCAGGCCAGATCTGCTCACGACAAGTGTTTATGGGTGTGAAACTCTTTACCATATTGCCTATCCCATTAAACATAATACTGTCTTTAATGTGGGAGGTATAATTACCCTTCCTCTAGTGGTGTGAACCTTTGGCTTTGGGAACATGCTCCTTGATGTCTCGCGTCTTCTTTTCTGTGTTTCTCTCCTCGCCCTTTATGTAACATTCTGCTATGGTAATTACTTCCACTAGTGAGAGTGATGATTTCTAGGCGAATGACTCATTGAAGTGTCACACCTTAAGTCCATATTGGAATGCCCCCCCACACATTTATTGGTTTGAGGGAATGAACTTAATAGTGGCTTAATTAAATCAGGATAGATAGTTCCTCAATGACTCTGATGGACCTTTTCGTATGTTGAATAGGATGGTGGCGGGATTCATTGAAGTGTCGCGCCTTAAGTCCATTTTGATGGACCCTTTTGTATGTTGAATAAGATGGTGGTGGGCATCTTTCTGTGACGGATTGGAGGAGAGTTTGTGCATAAACGCTTTTACCAGCCCTTGATAACATGCGATTGAGGTACGAGGTATACCCATATACCATCGCAAGCCAGTGTCCCTGAAGGTGTCTGAAAATAGTTTTCACTTCGAGAAATCAGGTTCCCCAATGATGGTGATCTACGTGTTGATAGAGGTGACGTGTTCACAGGGATCACTATGCCATCAAAATTAACAAGAGAGGGAAGTTTTAATCCTTTGGGGACATGTGCTCCCTATATCTCGTCTGAGAGTGCCTAAGTATCCAACACATCTATCTCTTCTGGAGGTTTGGATTTTTGCTGGCGATGTATGATGTGTGAGCATTGTCTTCCAATGTCTGATTCTGACAATGAAAATTTTCCATCACGGCACAAAACTCTGCCATGGCGTTGGCTTCACCGCTACCACTAGTATCCTCTAGCATAGGGGATGGAACCTTCTTGTTAACCATGATTGCGAAAGGTTAGGTATATGAGTGGATAATGATAGTAGGTATTGTGATTGTGTTGAAGAAGGAGTGACCCTAGTTAGTTTGATCGGGGCCCATAGTGGACGCCACCGTACTGGTAAAAACTACAAGTGTGCATATTACCCTTGTAAGGGTAGGAGTACTCAGAGGCCTTAGTAGGTATATTATATTTTATGGTGGTTAGAGCTTACCCTCGACAACGAGAAAACCTATATGGTGGTGTTTTATGGTGGTTTAGAGGACCTTATCATGTGAGGTGAAAGACCTTGTATGTAGCATGATGCTTTTGTGGTAATGATACATATAATATGGTATGACTGACTTAAGATCTATCATTTCCCCCTTTAAGGGAGAAGTATTTATAGAGACTTTTTGGACTTATGTTTTAGGAAACCTTTAGGGGCGATAACCACTTCCCCAAATCTAGGGGAGACAGTTTGATTACCTATTTCTTAAGCAGTCGTTGTACAACTTCTTCTCACATAACTACTTGGAGACAACGACACAATAAACATCATATATCCATGAGCGAGCGCCCCCAATCCTGCATGGGAGTCGTTTGGACGTCATCACTTTAGGCAAAGGGCCCTGAAATCGTCCTTGTTTGGAATTCTCACAAATGTATCACTAAATTCTAAAACTAAAATATAAAATTTCTTTGTGAGGAAAATTAATTGATTAGGTCTAAATTTTAAAAAATAATTTTTTATTAAAAAAAATTAATCACATAATAAATATTAGAAGATTAATTGATTAAATCTAAATTCAATATATAAATTATAAATTAAATTTTAGAAGATTTGAGAGATTTTTATAATAATAAATATTATTATAATACAGTCAATTTATTAGAATTGTTTTTAAAAAAATAATAATCTTTGATAGAATGTCACATAAATAAAGTATAATTTGCTTTAGTTATATATAGATTTTCTTAACAATAATTATCAATATAATATAATCATTTAATACAAAAAGTTACAAATAAAAAGCTTTGATATGACGTCACATCAACCATAAATTATAAATTAAATTGTAAGAGATTTGAGAGAGATTTTTTCAACAATAGTTATCAATATAATATAGTTAATTAAATATAACATAAATTTAAAAATGAGAAATTTTAATAGGATGCCACATCAACAAAATATAATTTGTTTTAGAATTATATATAAATTAATTTTTAAATAAAATTAAAATTAAATGTAAAAATTAACCATTTAATAAGATAATTGTTTATTTAAAAAAAAATTAATCACGCAATATTTATTTTTCTAAAAATATTTTGACACAAAAAGATGAAATTTATATGTAGGAAAATTTAATTGATTATGCCTAGATTTAATAAGATAATTTCTCATTGAATAATCTTAATCACATTATATATTTTTTAAAACTATTTTGAAACCAATTTTTTTTCTCTGTAGAGTAATTTAATTGATTAGGTATAAATTCCTATTATATATTATAAATCAATTTTTTCGCAAATTTAGGTGATTTTTTAAATAATCATTATTAATATAATATAATCAATTTAATAAGAAAAAAATAAAAAATAGTAGGTTTTGATAAAATTCAATAATTTTGATTTTGTTATACAATAAAACTTTAGATATTTATGAATATCAAATATTAAAAAAAAATCAAAACGGCAAGTTATTAATTATCGCTTAAAAAAAAGAATTAATATAATAAAAGCTGAGATAAAAAAATCCCACTTAATCAGTTAAAACTACCGATAACTATGCCAGAAAACTATGATATATACTTAACAAGCACGCAACGATTATAAACCCTAACCTATCAACTAAACTGAGCTCTTTTCCAAACCCTAACGCAGTTCCATTCTCTTACCAGGTGAAAAATTGCTTTATCCCTTCCTTTTTTGCACAATTTTTTTTAATTGCTGTGAAATTTTCAAATGCAATGATTATTTTAAGAACAAGAGTACTTTATTTTGTATTATTATAATTATAATGTATACAATAATGTCAATTTTGCATGCATGTCTATGAATAATAGGTTAAGGTTTCAAAATTTTCACTTGTTTTTGTTTCTGGATGATTTCTTGATGATGATGTTTTATCATTTATAGTTTTAGTTTCATGATACTGGTTACTAGGTAGCTTTCGTATTGTTCAGGTTATTGTTTTCGATTTAATTATGACATTTTGTTATAGCTTTATGAGCATGTTGATTTCTGATTGTTGATGATTGAAATAGAAAGCTTGCACCTTTTTCTGTGTAGTTCTTGTAATGGTAGAGTTCTACTAATCATTGAATTTATTTTTGGAATCTTAGATGGAGGACTCTAGCAATTGTGATAGAGCTTGTGATGGAGAGAGTGTAGGGGTGATCCTAAATGAGATGACTACCGAGCTGGAACGCGACATTCAACCGCTGAATATTGATTCATTTGCTTGCTCTGACAACTGTGATGCTAGCTCTGTGGTTTCTATGAAGGAGGGCTGTGGATCACCTTTGTCATCGTGGGATTCCGAACCCGAAACTGATATCTCATCTGCAATCATCTGTCCAGTAACGGTTGATGAAGATCCGTATTCCGAAGATGAAAACCAGTTCGTCGGGGTGGAAAACAATGATGATTGTTTTTCATGGGAGATGGACAATAGAAGTTATGAGGAGATGCTTGAAAAGTTCATTATAAAGGAGGAAGAGTTAAGTCTTTCCAATTTTAAGCTTCAACTTTCGGAGCAAGAGATTATAAGCTTGAAAGCTCAAGCTGAGAATAGTGAGAGTCAGATTAATGATATGCAAGAAAAATTGAAGCTGAAAGAGAATGAGTTGTATGAACAAAAAGAGCTTTCGGATAAAGAGATTTTAAAGTTGAAGACTCAAATTGAAAATAGTGAGAGTCAGCTTGATAATGTGCTCCAAGAATCAAAGCAGAGTAAATCTCAGCTTCTTGAGAAAAATGCTGAGCTTAATGATGTGCGCAAAGAATTGGAGCTGAAAGAGTGTCAGTATGATGATATCTGCATAGAATTGAGGCTGAAAGCGGAGAAGTATTATAAACAAACGGAGCATTCGGAAAGAGAGATTTTCAAGTTGAAGACTCAAATTAAAGAAAGTGAGTATCACCTCGAAAACGTGTGGGAAGAATTGAGTCTGAAAAAGGAGGAGCTGCAAAAAAAAACTGCTGAATTGGATAATCATATTCGAGAATCTGTCAACAAGACTACAAATTTGATGGAACAACTTAAAGAGGCTCACAAGAAGCTCATGGCTGCAAATATTAATGTCTCAAAGGAACTTAGTAAGACATCTAAGATTCATGAGTTGCAACGTCATATTAAAGAGCAAAGCAAATATATTGCCTCATTAGAAAGCAACATAGATGTCCTTGTTAAAGCAAGGGAGGAGACTGATAATAACCACATGGATGAGTTATCAAATCTGAAAAAACAAATGTCCTCTAAACTGGAGGAATTTGAGTCTAGAAACAAGGCCTTGGAAAACACAGTAATGCTTTATGAAGGTGAAAAATCGAATCAGAAAAAGCTGCATTCTGCTCAAGTAAAACTTTTGCAAGATGAGATCAGTTGTTTGAAGGAAGAGATTGGTCAAAGAATGAATGAGGTAGAAGCTGCGAACAAGGAATCGGGTAAGATGATAGCTGAATTAAATGAAGCCAATGGTAAGGTTGATAAGCTTAAGGCTGAGATAAGCTCGCGTGGCGATCAAATATCACATATGAAGAAGCATATAGACGAGCTGAATACATCGCTGAAGGAGCTGGTGGCTCTTTATAGAACTAAAGTGAATGATGAAAATAAGCTGATAATGCGAGTTGAAGAACTTGAAAAGGAAGTGAGTAATAAGAATGATGTGATCTTAGAAAAGGGTGAGGAGAAGAAGGAGTCAATTAGACAACTATGGAGTTCACTTGAGGCAAATTGGAGTGGATGTAGTGACTTGTTCAAGCGTTGAATGATTTATATTTAGTTGTTTTTTACTTGTTATTGGTTTTTCATATTTATCACTTATTATTAGTTTCTGTTATATGCATTTAAACATTGGATGATAATGTGTTTCCTTCTGTTGATCGAGTTTGATTAAGTTTTTATGTTGATTTTCTTCTAGTTTTGAATTATATAAAATTGATATTGGTTTGAGATGTTTGTTGAAGCTTTTATATTTTTATGTTTTCTTGTGAAGTTGATACATGTGCTTTTTATGCTGATGTGAAGTTGTAATATAGAAGCTTTTGGCCTATTGTTGTTTTGGTGAAAACTATAGAGTTACGACTCCTCCGTTATTCATTTTAAGTCATGGTAGTATGTCTTATAATGTCCAATAAATCTTCAATGAGGGCTATTTTGCGATAACGTGTGTCTGTTAGTAGGAACATGAATTAGAGGTTTTAGTCACAGACGATAAGGACTGGTGGAACCAATAGTTTAAAGAAGTCATGGCTTGGAATGACAACAAAAGGATGACGTGGTTATGTTGCTATAAAATCCTTGCCATGCTTTGTGTCCAGATTTTTTTAAAGTGCCAGCGTCTTTGATGACAACACTACAAATCAAACATGTTTGCATCTACAAATCAAACATGTTTGCATGTAGCACGCATCCTAGTTAGAACATCAACTACTTTTGTTTTGAATGAGTCTTTGTGTGTGAAAATCAATGATGTTGAGTTTAGGATTAGGTTGTCGGAAGACTCACAAATAGGGGTGAAAATATGTTAGGCTGGGTGAAAATATGTTAGGCTAGGTTTTATAAGGCCTGAATCTGACCTACGATAAATTTAAAAAGCTTGAGTCTGGTCTATGACCTATGGTTCTGACCTAAAGGTTATTTATATGTCTTTTTTTCATTAAGGTTCTCAATTATTCCATATTACTTAAGAAGATTTATAGGTTGACCTATATATCTATGCTTCTAATATATAAGCATATATAGGTCAACATATGTATATTTTTCTAATATATAGAACAACTTATTTATCATATTTTTAATATATATGAAAATATAGGTTGACCTATAAGGTTTCATAGGTTTTTCTAATAACCTAAGCCTGACCTATTTAATTAAATAGACTTTTAAAAAAGTCTAAGTCTGACATTTTTATTAAAAAAATCTGACTTGTCTGGTCTTAAGTAGGTTAGACTATAGCCCCCTGTAGATCGGCTTGACCTATTCCCACCCGTACTCTCAAAGTACCCACATCCATGCCACTCAATCTAGTATCTTAAATGGACTCCATATAATTTTTTATTTTATTTTTTATAATTTAAGACAGTTTACTACATTTTATAAATATCCATACCATCCATAAAAAAATTTAAACTGGATCTCTCTTGCCATACTATATATCCATAATAATATGTAAAAGACAAATTAAATAGTTGTAGCACCATGACTTTTCTAGACAACAATGGCTTTAATAAATCATCCCTCACATAGTAAAATATTCATTTTCACTGACAAATTTACATTGAGATTTGTGTGGAACCCACCGATAATGGTTCTCTCAAGGACCTCTAAAGGTTAATCATTCAATTTTTTTGGAATCTCACTATGTAAATTCTGAGTCTGAATTATCATCTGACGAGTGGAGCAATGATGGTGAAATAGCAGAATCAGAGGAACTAGATAGGATAGACTCTGAGGATTTGGGGAAGGTTGTGAACCAATCAAGCGAGCGGTTAGTCTTTGGCCAGGCGATGCAGTCTAATTCAGAGCCGCATAAGTCACATTTGTTAAAAATTCAAGGAAAAGGTGAAGTCAGTTCCAATCAAGAGGTGATATGTATGTAACTCCTAAGTCAACGAGTTGTATACATGTTTTAAATTCGGTTGAAAAAAAGGGAAATAAAGTTTTTTGTGACATGGCAGAAGCTGTCAAAGTATCCAAACAACAAGTTGGACCTTTGCCCAGGGCCCTTACACAAAATGTTCCTAAGTCCAAATATTCTTTTGTCACCAAGGCCCAAACTAGAAAGAAAAGGATTCAACATTCAATACTAAGAAAAACCCATTTAACAACGGTTGAGAAAGATATATAATGACGTCTGCGCATGCGTTGTTATGTAGAGTGTTGTTGTATATACTTTACATACAATGACGGTCTGGAAACCATTATTGTAATCCATGACGCCCGCCACATATCTCAACGGTTATGCTTACGAACCGTTGTGATATATACTCTTAGATACTGGGTTCGAAACCCATCAACAACAAATTTAGACAAAAGCATAAATTACTTTTAGCCTCTGTTAGAATATATAACTGTCATGAAAGGCCCATGGTTTATTATATTTTATATAAATTGTTTGTTTTATATACCCCTCACTAAAGAAATATAGGGATTCAAATTGACGAAGAAGTATACAATCTGAAAAATCAAACTATTCTTGAAAACTAATTTAATCAAATCATTGTTGTTATTGAATTGCAAGCGTCTCGTCATTCATCTCATGTTGTTTACATATATTTTGGTATAATTATCTGGTTCCTTAAATGCATCGCTGAATTCGATTATAGTTAAACTTTCATAAGAAAATTTGACTGGAGAGTCTATCTTCTCATCATCACTCATTATCGTAATTTTGATACTAATTTTTTTTTACGATTATCAATGAGGATGAGGAGGTGGACTATCCGATCAAATTTTCTTATGAAAATTTAACTATAAACAAATTTAGCGATGCATCAGAAGTGTTTGATCATTATACCATAATAAATGTAAACAACGCGAGATGAACAACGAGAAGCATGTCAATCTAAAAACAACAATGGTACTCCATATAATTTTTTTATTTATTTTTAATAATTTAAGACACCTTACTACATTTTATAAATATCCATACCATCCATAAACAAATTTAAACTAGATCCCACTTGCCATACTATACATCCATAAGTATATGTAAACGACAAATTAAATAGTTGTAGCACCATGACTTTTCTAGACAACAATGGCTTTATTAAACAGTCCCTTACATAGTAAAATATTCATTTTCACTGAAACATTTACATTGATATTTGTGTGGGACCCACCGATAATGGTGCTCTCAAGGACCTCTAAAGGTTAATCATTCAATTTTTTTGGAATCTCACTATGTAAATTTTGAGTCTAAATTATCATCTGACGAGTGGAGCAATGATGGTGTCGTAGCAGAATCAGAGGAACTAGCTAATGATGTTCCAAACCTAGATAGGACAGACTCTGAGGATTTGGGGAAGGTTGTGAACCAATCAAGTGAGCGGTTAGTCTTTGGCCAGGCGATGCAGTCTAATTCAGAGTCGCATAAGTCACATTTGTCAAAAATTCAAGGAAAAGTTGAAGTGAGGTCCAATCAAAAGGTGATATGTATGTAACTCCCAAGTCAACAAGTTGTATACATGTTTTAAATTCGGGTGAAAACAAGGGAAATAGAGTTTTCCGTGACATGGAAGAAGTTGTCAAAGTATCCAAACAACAAGTTGGACCTTTGCCCAAGGCCTTTATACAAAATGTTCCTAAGTCCAAATACTCTTTTGTCACCAAGGCCCAAACTAGAAAGAAAAGGATTCAACATTCAATACTACAAAAAACCCATTTAACAACGGTTGAGAAAGATATATAATGACGTATGCGCATACATTGTTATGTAGAGTGTTGTTATATATACTTTACTTACAATGACGGTCTGGAAACCATTATTGTAATACATGACGTCCGCCACATATCTCAACGGTTATGCTTACGAACGTTGTGATATATACTCTTAGATACTAGGTTCGAAACCCATCAACAACAAATTTAGACAAAAACATAAATTACTTTTAGCCTCAGTTAGAATATATAACCGTCGTGAAAGGCCCATGGTTTATTATATTTTATATAAATTGTTTGTTTTTTATACCTCTCACTAAAAAAATATAGGGATTCAAATTGACGAAGAAGTATATAATCTGAAAAATCAAACTATTCTTGAAAACTAATTTAATCAAACCATTGTTGTTTTTGAATTGCATGCGTCTCGTCATTCATCTCATGTTGTTTAAAGTTACATATATTGTGGTATAATGATCTGACTCCTTAAATGCATCGCTGAATTCGATTATAGTTAAACTTTCATAAGAAAATTTGATCGGATAGTCTATCTTCTCATCATGACTTATTATCGTAATTTTAATTCTAATTTTTTTACGATTATCAATGAGGATGAGGAGGTGGACTATTCGATCAAATTTTCTTATGGAAATTTAACTATAAATAAATTCAGCGATGCATCAGAGATGTCTGATCATTATACCATAGTAAATGTAAACAACGTGAGATGAACAACGAGAATCATGCCAATCTAAAAACAACAATGGTTTGTTTAACTAAGTTTTCAAATATAACTTAATTTACAAATTATAAGTATTTACCTCAATTTAAATGAATGTATTTTAAGTGAGGCATATTAATAAAATAGACAATCTATATAGAATATAATAAACTCAAACAACATCATACACCAGAACCATATACTATAATTTATCATACACCAGAACCATATACTATAATTTATCACAAACTATATTAAACTATTACAAGAGGGAATACAAGGATGAAGAATCCTAAATAATATGTATATTATGCTTGCTACCGCCAACATCATCACCATGTTCATTTAGTTTTGGACACTACAAGAGGAATACAGGGATGAAGAAGCCTAAATAAAAAGCTTCATATTTATTGTATTCCTTTTTGCAGATTCTAAAAAAAGATGAAGTCTTGCTGCCAAAATGTAGAGGAAAAATGAGTGCTAGGATTTTGCTGTGAAGGAAATGACGCTACTGTCAATAAGGGAAAGTTAATTCCCTTAAATAGTTAACAACAGTTTTCTAAAAAAACCGTAATGATAAGTATATAATAATAAAAAAAAAAGACCCAAATTATAAGTATTTATTAATAATAAATATATCACATCAGTTAACAAGGAAAACCATAGTGATAACTCTTTTAAAAAATTAAGAAGAGACCCATAAACATCAACAATGCAATTCAAACCCTAATTATTACATTTCATAACAAAGTAAACATTAAAAAGAAATGAGACTAAAAAACATAACATCTTAAGAATTCCATAAAATCTCTATGATTTCAATTTATTATTCAAATGAATGTTCTTCTTCTTTAAATCCTCATACATAATCTTCAAATAACACACAACTTTCAACTCTGACTTCATAATGTTTTTAATCTTCATTTCCATCTCTTTCTCCCATGTCTTCATCCCATATAAACAAGTTATAGGTTTCATCACTCCTTCAAAATGGACATATCCAAAAAATCCTGACTTTATTTTGTCCATTCTTGCATTGGTATGAAATCATATGACCATCACAACCACATAAATTTCTAGATCAAGATTTTACTATGGTAGAAAACATAGAAACGTATTTGGATAAGTTTGTCTTCAGATGCGACATTGTTAAACCTCAAAGTAGAACAAATGATATAATGGAAAATATGTTACACTAGATGGAAGAAGATGAATACCTTAATGTATGAAGCACGAGATTTTAAGTATTATAAATATTATAAATAAATCACAGTCGTTTATAATTGTAATTTTAGTGATAACCCTTTTATTGGTGATTTTAAAATAAATAAAAAAGAAAAGGTGCGCCTTAATGTTAAAGGGGTAAAATATATTAATGCACTAAGGTTCGAACCGATGAAAGTAATTTAATTGTATCACAACAGTTGATTCTGAAACTGTTGTTATATACAAATAACTTGATTAAAAAAGGTAGCGCCTTAGTTAAGATATGTCACAACGGTCTAAGAAAAAACCATGGTGACCATGGCGTCGTTAATTGCGCGTTTTGTAGTAATGATTGTTATGAAGTTCCGATAATTTCAAAGTGATTAGAAAGAGTGAAACAAGGAGCCCATTTGTCTTCTCATTGACCCATTCCATGGGGAGATTCTAGGAGGAGTATAAGTATTTCTTCCCCAAAAAGAGTCTCTAAAGATGTTATCTCTATGACTTTGTTTGGTTCAATCGAGGGGGGGAATTTTTATCTAGCGAAAGGGAGCTGAGGGGAAGGGAGAAGAGAGATTTTAATTACATATATGTTTGGTTCTAAATATGAAAAGGGAGACGAGAAATTTTATTTACAAATATGTTTGATTTGTAAGGGGAGGGGAGGTATTTTAAAGCTAAATTACATTTTATCCTTGTAATTTTACCATAAGACTCATGATATTTACCATTTATAATTCAAATAAAAATTCATTAATGAAATATAAGTATTAAATCATAAAACATCATGAAAGCTTTTATAAAAACGTAAAGATTATAATATATAATTTTAAAAATATTATCAAATACAACAAAATCTAACAAAAAATATTATATAAAAAATATTACAACAATTAAAAAGTAACATTAAAATATATAAAATTATGTAAATTTTTTAACACATATAATGATAATAAGATGAAGACATAAAAATACAAGAAATATAAAAGAAAGATAAAATTTGTTCAAAATAGAAATTTGAACATTTTATCAAGTTAAATTTATAGTTAAATAAATAAAGAAGGAAAAATATGTAAATATAATTATAATTAAAATCAAACACCTCTCATCCCCTTCAAATTCCCCTAAATTAGGGGGAAGCAAAAAATGGTCTATGGGGGATTTTGGTCCTCTCCATCTACCTCTCATCCCTTCTAAAAATTTGAACTAAACACATAAATTATTAAATATTCTCTCCCCTCCCTCTCCATTTACCTCGAACCAAACAGATCTTAAAGCTTCATATTTTCTTAGCTCTGTTTCCTCCTGATTCCTGCATCCAAAAATTAAGTCTTTAATTCTTGTCAGTTTGGCATCTCAATTAGAGTCTTCGAAGATAAAGACATAATTAATTTTATCCTAGTTCGCTGTTAACTAAGATACGTCCAGTCCACATGCTATATTGATTTCACCTTCTCAATAAGGACTTAATCCACTAATCAAATAATTGATTACAAACTCAATGACAACACGTCAAAGAATTCTGACTTTACCCAGGCCTCTCAAGTAACTTAACCAAAGGTTAATAACCAAGATTTGTGATTACAAGTTGCCTATATAATTAATAAGACACACATGTTAAAATCAAAGATATTACACTTAAGAAATATATTCAAGCAGGTGTTCTATGTATATGAACGGAAAAACACTTCTTTTATTTTTCTCTTTCAGGGTAATGGAAATGATATTTGCTTTTTTGACTGATTATACTTGCCACATGTTCGTTGACTTTAGGTCATTAACTTCTATTTAAAGGTTTTGTATTAAAGTTGATGAATCTTGAGTAATGTTCAGAGCCTATCTTCAAAATCTGGTGAAAATGAGACTTCAGAGTCTATATAGTTTAGAGTTTTGAGACTTTAGAGGATTGAATTATAAGAGTATTTATCAGTGTCATTTTGGATGGTTTCGTTGCAGAAGCATTGACTTTGTAATTCCGAAGCTTGACTTTCATTTAAACAAGCCTTTAATTTTTCCTTTGGTTCACAGTGCTCTTTAGTCAGTGTCTGGATTAACCATACTTGACTTCTTCAGAGTATGTGTAATGCCTAAATTATTTAACTATTTATTTAGTTAAATATCATCGTATGTTGGTGTCGTTTTGCATTGAGTTTCTAAGTTGTGGTTGAATTAATTTAATTAAGTTGAATAAGTCGATTTAAGTTGATTTAAGTTTTGGATTGTCGTTATTTGGACTAAGTTGAATTAATTAAGTTGTGGGTTACTAGTGGAATTGTGGTAGCTTGATAAATGGGCTTGTTGGTAATTAGAAGTAGTAATAGTGAGGGGTGTGGTTTAGGCCCAATAAAATTATTAAGACTAATTAAAATAAAACCATAAATTAAATGGAACTAGTAGAAATAGGTTAACAGTAAGAAGAACAAAAGTTGGAAAAGAGGTAGTTACGTGAAATGCATAGGAGAGGCAAAAGTTAGGGTTCCAATCGAAAAGTGTTAGAGTCGCATTCAATCCAAAGGTAAGGGTGAGGTTCTAACCTTATAATCGGGAATATAAGATGAATTCTTATGGGATTTGATACATAATTGTTGTTGTTAATTGTTATTTGTGTGGATTAATGAGTTGTTTGTAAATAAGTTGTTTTGGTGTATAAGTTGTTTTAATTGATTAAGAATGTTAAATTGTGTTGATGAAATAGTCGTAAATGGACTATTCGATGATTATGTATGATTATGTTGGGTTGTTGTTGAACTAGTGTACTGAGTTAATTGGGAAATTGGTCTGAGATGAAATCGTGAAGAAGTTACAGAGACGAGACGAAGCAAGAGAAACAGAGAGCGTAACCGTTTTGGGTTGTGGGAAGAGTGTCCCTTAAGCCAGAAGACCTTCTGGGATTTGTGACGTATGTCACATCCCTAGGACGATTGTCACAAGCCATTTGTGACGAGGGTCACGCAGAGTGTGACGATGGTCACACGGGGTCTGGGGGGATTTAGTTGTTTTGGATTCTGTTTCCTGTTTCAGTAATGCTGTTTGATCATGAATCACTTCCAGTGGCATAATTAAGTTGGAAAATTTTATTTGAAGTATCATAGGTTCTACTAATTAGTTAACAGATAATTAATAAGTGATACAAAAAGGAATTAGTAGAAGAAAATTAATTAACAGTGGTATGAGATCAGTAGCAAGTTGGTGTATTGGTTGTTGTGACAGAGTTAACATAAGCATGTTAATAACTTAATAATAAGTAGTAATAATAGAGCATATTAATTGGTTTAATTGAACGATTTAGTCGGAACTTAGATGGATAGGAATGTAGTAGATTTAGTTGTTTTTGTTATGTTGCTTTGTTATAAGTTGTAAAGTTGTTGTTTGTTGTTCATGTTGCAGTGCCTTATAAGTGGAAAAGTTATGAGTTGTAGGTCTTTAACTGAAGTTGAATGTTATTATGTCGTTATGTTGTTATAGTTGTCGTTGGTTAATAATCATGTTGAGTCGCATAATACATCATATTCAAGTTGGAGCTGATTTCTCGGTAAGTTGCCCTGGATTTGGCAATATAAAGCTGAAGGCTTATGCCTTGTATTTACGCCTCTATTAATTCGAAAAATGATTATAAGTTGGGAGTTTTGCTCCATTGGTACCACATGCATCACATTTGTCTAAGTTGCATATCAAGTCGCATATTACGCCGTCATGTTGTATCTTGCGTTGGTTTTAAGTTGTTTGTGAAGTTGTGAAGTGGTGATTTTGTAATTAAATTCAATATGTTATTTATCATATTCTTGATTATAATATTGGATATCTCACCCTTCTGTTTGAATGTTTTCCTCTGTTGGTAACGTGCCAGTAATTTAGAGTAGGACGAAGTACCTTAGTAGATTCGAGTCGGTGTTGTCGCTCTGATACGTAGCATTCGAAGGGATAATGCTTGTTTTATGTTGATGTTGACAATTGTCATAGTTGCTGAATTTTAAGTTGTTTAATTAAAGAATTGTTGTTTTCTTAAGTTATTTTGATGTTGAATACGATTAAAGTTGCTTTAAGTTGAATCATTTATGAATCCGCTGCGTAGTACTAAAGTATTTGTTTTTAAGGAATTATCAAGTGTTGAACGATGTTTTAAAGTTGAAATGTATCATCTCAATTTACTTTGTTGAAGTTTTTATACTCTGATTTCATTAATAATTATCGGGTAGAATTGGGGTGTTACAGTATGCTTCACTCAAAGTTGATTTCTTTAGAGTCATAATATGCTTTCTATAATATGTGGACTTAACAAAATGATTAGAGTACATAATTCTTCTCTATACATATTAAACTTCATTATCATGAAAACTTAAGGATATTTGCATAACCAAAATTATTCCAACAATCCCCCCTTTTTTATGATGACAAATCTATGTATTTTGATGAGCAATTTTTTACTTGGATAATCATATCTATAAAACTTCAGAGTTAGTTTTGTAAGCTCCCCCTGAGTTTTATACTTATAAAAATTATTCTCAACTTCTTCAGAGTGGGGTTTGTAAGCCCCCGATAAGAATGAGACTCAATTTTTTTTGATGATTTAGAAAACGATAATCATCAACATGATAAAAATGATCACCTGATTAACATAATAGTTTTAGAGCTTGTTTTTATCAATGAGAAATCTAATTCCTGGTTTATAATCTTAAAACACAAGTCTGATTTCCTTGTTAATAAATCTACAAATTCAAAGCATACAAATATAATAAATATAACATGGTTGGGATTTATTATGGGTTAAATATATATAAAAATCATATTTCTTTTCTCCCCTTTTATCATTAATAAAAAAGAATGAGATGAAATTAAATTAAACTTTTTATAGATTGAAAAGCAAAGTAACAAAATAGTAAGAGTTGAAGGGAAATCTCTATAATAAATGCAGCGGAAAACAAAAATTTCCCTTTAGAGATCCTTACGAAAGGTCATGATCTGTGATAAAATATTTACCTCTTGTGGCGCTTGAAACCTTTGATTCCTATTTGATCACGAGCGTTGTATGACGAACAACACCTCTACTCAGTCCACACGAACAACTTCCTTCAATTACAGTGCTAGTTGGTTACGAATGAAGGTTTAGAGTGAAAGGAGAGGAAAAAAGAATATGGTCAGGGTTTCAAAAACAAAAACTACTAAGCTTCTTCACGAGGTTCTATTTATAGAACTACTTGTGTGGGCTTTAACCTAAAAGTCCAACTCAATAATAATATTATTATTATATCATTATAATAACTATTATTATATTATTATAATAACTATTATTATATTATTATAATAACTATTATTATAATAACCATAATTTTATTATTATTATATTATTATATCATATGGTACCTTACCATATTCCGTATTCCATTCTAGTGCATCGTACCTTACAATGTACCTTATTTATTCCACCTCTTCTCTAATTGTCCTTATATGTGTGACCCTGTAGGATTTCGTGACGTTCACAATTATATTAAGTCATGTTTTAACATAATAAACAATGAGCGATATCTAGCAACACATCACTGCTACCCAAGTCACAAAATTGTCATATGATATGACAAAACCTTTTGTGATAGTATTTGTGTGTACAATTACTCTTTTGCCCTTATGTCTATATTGAATATAAGGCATATATCATGTAATTCTTGTTCAGTTCAATATTGAGCCCTTAGACATTTATCCTGTTATGCAGGATGGACAAATTCCATCTAGGCTACTCATGTCCCTCAACATGCTTCGTGAAGTACTCATCAACTATCTTTATGATCATCCAGTTACAGACAATGTTTAATCAGTAATAAAGTACTTGACTCTACATTTAGGATCCATAGTAGTTTCAGGTCGAAGGGTGGTATACACCATTATTACCATGAGAGTAACTTATGACACTTTTCATAGCATTCTATGTAGTACTCTCATAGTGGGTCAATCCAATATAAATATTACTCCTAATATTCATACCTAAGTTAAGACTTGATAACTCGTTATCCATGATCTATGAGATGTGATCATCAATCTATCTACATAATAATCTTAATGCTTTAAGGCTATCCCATTTCACATTAAAACTCGACTATGGATGCTTTAAGAATAATGTCCTTATGTTTAATGGAATCTCATGATTAAGTCACACTTAACATTTCATTAAATGAACTGCTATTCTAGAGACTTTATCATTTTGGAAAAACAAACTTAATAAAGAAATTCCTTTTATTATTAAATAATTTGATACAAGTACCAAAAGTATTGGCCTCTATGGCTTACACCAACACTCTCCCACTAGCACTAGAGCCAATCAGGCATACCCCTAATAGCCATAGATCTATTGTGACCATCATACTTCTGCTGCACAAGAGGTTTTGTTAGTAGGTCAGCAATATTGTCAAGTGTAGGTACTCTGCATATCTTTGCACCTCCTCGATTTATTATCTCTCAAATGATTTGATAATGCCTAAGTATGTGTTTAGATCGTTGGTGAGATCTAGGCTCCTTAGCTTGTACGATGGAACCATTGTTATCACAATAGAGATCAATGGGATCCACAATGCTAGGGATTATTCCAAGTTCATTGATGAACTTCTTGATCCAAATTGCTTCCTTTGCTGCATTTGAGGTAGAAATATACTCGGCCTCGATTGTAGAATCAACAACTGTCTCTTGCTTTAAACTCTTCCAGCTCACAGCGACACCATTTAGACAGAACACATAACTAGATTGTGATATGAAGTCATCCTTATCTGTCTGGAAGCTAGCATTTGTGTAACCAATTATCACGAGCTCTTCATGACTTCCATATATCAAGAATGTATCCTTAGTCCTTCTCAAGTACTTAAGGATATTCTCGACAGCTACCCAATGAGCATCACCAGGATCAGATTGGTACCTACTTATCGCACTTAAAACATACGAGACATCTGGTCGAGTACATAACATGGCATACATGATAGATCCTATTGCAAATGCATATGGAATCTTATTCATGTGATCCCTTTCTTCCTTAGTTTAAGGGGATTGTGTTTTTGATAGACACAAACCATGTTGCATAGGTATGAATCCTTTCTTGGAATCATGCATATTAAAGCGTCTCAAAACTTTGTCGATGTATGTACTCTGACTTAGGCCAAGCAGTTTTTGTGATCTATCTCTATAGATCCTGATTCCTAATATATAGGCTACTTCACCAAGGTCCTTCATAGAGAAGCATTTCCCTAACCAAGATTTTACTTGTTGCAAGGTAAGAACATCGTTTCCAATGAGTAATATGTCATCTACATATAATACCAGGAAAACAATCATGCTCCCACTAACCTTCTTGTAGACACAAGCTTATCTTCATTCTTTATGAAACCATATTGTTTTACAGTTTCATCAAACAAAGATTCTAGCTTCTTGAAGCTTGCCAATCCATAGATTGATCGCTGTAACTTGTATATCTTATGGCCTTCTTTAGGTATGTCAAATCTTTCAAGTTATGTCATGTACACATCCTCAAGAAGATTCCCATTAAGGAAAGCAGTCTTGACATTCATCTTCCATGTTTCATAATCATGATATGTGATGCGTGTTTTTCGCAAGTGTACGAACACGTCAGAGTAATATAAAAGATTGTCGAATCCACAGAGACCAAGTGTCAATCTATCGTACCTGTTGTTATGGTGTGTATCTAAGGCAACTAAATAAAGGGGTTTTAAGAAGGGTGCAATGGTAAATAAAATAATAATTTTAAATAATAAATAAAAGACAGGCTCGAATGTAATTCACGTAATCAATGATAATCCAGTACTTGTTAATGGAACTACTTATGGGCAATGTTTTCTCCTTTGAAAAGAACTAATTTAACAGGAACTGTCGCTTTCGCGTATTCAGAACCGAGTTGTACTCTCTAATCAACCCCTCCTATTGTCACGGATAAAAATGTGCGTACTGCGTTAGAGTAGTAAACCTATTTTTAAGAAATGTAGTATCTTAACTAAGTTGAAAAGTATTTTAACCTGGACTTCTTAGTAAAAAGAGGTTCTTATGAACCAGACTCTAAACTTCATAACGCGTCCGAAAATCGTTTTAAAATCTCTTTTCTTTTTAATCTAAAGACTCCTAATGAACTATACAAAGTGCTTTTGGCTGTTTTTGAAATAGTTAAAAATAATTAGATTGAAAGATAAAATAGCCCTTAGGTGTTTCCACGAACAATTATACGGATTACTGGTTTAATTACGATCCTTACATTCTAACCTTTATGAAATTAGTTAGACATGATAAAGTAAAGGTTCTTTTTATAATTTTTCATAAAAGTAATTTAGTGCGAGTGCGGAAAGTAAATGAATTTAGTGCGAGTGCGAGAAATAAAGTAATTTAAAGCGAGTGCGGGAAATAAAGGAATTTAGTGCAAGTGCGGGTAATAAACGAAAGTAAAGCGAGTGCGGGAAATAAATAAAGTAAAGTGCGAGTGCGGATAATAAATAAAGTAAAGCAGTGCAAGAAATAAATAAAAGTAAAGCAATGCGGAAAAGTAAAATACGAACTGGAATTAAAATGGCGGCAGGATTAACTTCCTCCAGAGTGCTCCAAAACTCGATCACACAGACAGATTACAGACTCGATCACTCGATTGCAGAAACACCCCGATGTGGAATGGTAACTGCTTTGAAACTGATATATGCCTAGAGAAATCTAAGTTTGGATGAAGAAAAACGAAAAACTAAAGTCCTATTTATAGGAAAACTAAATGCGGGAAATGACCAGGACGCCCCTCCACTAAAAAGTGGAGGGAACTGAATTTTTGCCTTGTGGCGCCCGCCACAGGCCTATGGCGCCCGCCATAGTACTCATAGGGAATGGAAGAGTGGGGATCGTGGGTCTTGGCAGTTGTGGAGTGGTCTTGAGACGTGGCCACGTCATGGCTAACCCCATGGCGCCCGCTACGGTGGGTGTCGTAAGTGCAAAACGTTGAATTTCTAGGTTTTCGTCCGTTTCCACTCCTTTTTCGCTCCTTTTCTCGATTCAAACCCCGATTAAAATAAAAACCTGAAAACAAAAGAAAATAAAGTAATAACATAACAAAATAACAATAAAAGCTAAGAATGCATGCGAAATCGGAGTCAGAAATACGGTGAAATTTAGTGTGATCAAATTCTCCCACACTTAAACCTTTGCTTGTCCTCAAGCAAACATTAAAGCTCAAGAAAATATGGTGTCAACACGTGTCTTTGGGCTAAAGGGCTTCTAAGTTCAAGTCAGGATGCAGTGACAGGTACTAACTAAGTGAACCAAGGGTACCATAGTAACACAAACACAAACTTCAATCCTATATTAACCACTCTATTTCATCCCACAATACCTAGGCCTATCTTCTCATCTTTTTGTGTCCTTTTCATTCAGGCGCAATCACATTAAGCCCGTTATCCGTACATGCTTCATAGTAGAGTGACCGGTTAGTGATTTTGATCCATAACATAAGGTTTCTGGCACATAAGCATATGTAAACCTGTTTTTATTTCGCCTAAATGTAGCTGCGGGGGATCAGATTGTAATCCGCCCTACCAAGTTCAGTGCCAGATACCTCTGAACCAACTAACAATAGGTGACTTGCAATTTTTTTCTTTTTGTGGCAAATTTTTTTTTTTCTTTCTTCTCTTTTTTTTTCCGGTTTAAATGACTTTGTGAGGGTCACCTATACCAGAGTTTGCCTTTTTTTTTCATTTTTATTAGCACTGGATCATTCACTTATGTTCATCGACCCCCTACGTAGAGCATGCTTAGGCCGGAGCTGACTGCTAGGATAAACTACTTAGGACAATTTTTTAAATGATAGTAAAGGCCATGGTGGTGGGGTTTAGGAGTGATTCCTATATTCAAGAGGTCTATGGTGCTAAAATGGTGCTGATGTTTCAAAAAGTTGACCTAAGTCACCACATCCTAATCTAAACCTGTCTCAAAGCCCAAAAAACATGTGAAACAACATTATTTTCTTTTTAAAATTTTTCTGGTAAGGCTAAGGAAATGGGAAAAAATGAAGATGAACTAAAAATACACTATACTGGTGACTCGTCAGACTCATGCATTATCTAAGAAAAATAAATTACTGAAAAGGGAAATAACTGAAAGGAAATAATTAACTAAAAAGGGAAATGACAGAAAGCAATAAAATCCCCTCCCACACTTAAATCGAACATTGTCCCCAATGTTTCGAAATAAGATAAGGGGGGTAACCTGAAAAAGACTACTGAGGAGGAGCACTGGTGCCCTCGCCGTCCTGCTGTGATGGTCTGGAACGACGGGATCTACTACGATGCTGGTCCCTCCGGTCGAGTCGTGCTGATAAGGCAGCCTGAGCACTCCGGACCTCTCGAAGGTTACCTAAGATGGAACCCTGAGTAGCCTCTACAAGCTGGTAGTGCCGGATGTTGAACTCTCTCTGACGGTTCTTCTCTAATGAGATATCGTTCAAGGTACGACAAACGTTGCTATAAGCACGATCCGAAACCAATCGCGATTGTTGCATGAAGCTCATGTTGTCCGTCAGCTGTTGTGAAATAGTAGAGAGAAGGTCATCGCGCCTTTCTTCTCTAGTTGTCATATCACGCCACATCTCCTCGGTGACATAGAATCCAGGAGCAGTACCTGCAACAGGGTTAGAGGAAGATGGTGCGGTGTGTGACTGTGAAGGACGATGGGGGGACATGTGAGGGATGGGAGACTGCTCTCTCCGATCATACTCTTCATCAGTGTCATGTGCCTCCCCATCGGGAATATTAGGAGGAAGTGGACCCAAAACACGTGGAGCATTAAGATCATAGGTCCAGTTCCTTTCAATACGTACATCAGTACGTCTACTGCATGGTAAAGCAACAGATGGGATAGCTACCCCATGAACCATCAACTCATAACCACCTTCTCTCCTCGTTCGTCACAATTTCATGTCTTTCAGAAATTTTAAATTAATTGTGCGAGGAGGTAGTGGTTCAAGTGTAGCTATCTCATTGTTCAGGCCAAGAGCCCGAGCAATAGACGTAACAAGCCCTCCAAAAACAATCGGTCCTATTTTATTAGTAAATAAAGTCATGTGTGCAAGCATAAACGGGACCGGATTGATATGGGTTCTAGTGAGGCATCCTTGCAAAAATAGGAGTTCTCTAGCATTTACCTTGTTTGGACTTTCCCGGCCAAAAATAGTACATGCCAAAAGATGTCTAAAAACTCTTATGGCCGGGTTGTGAATGGTCGACGCAAGTATCCCTTCAAAAGAATTAATTGAAGTACTTGAAAGCCTTTGCCAGAAGGTAAATACCTCGGCCGACCATTCCGCATCCAAAGGTGCCTCACAAATCGCACCTTCCATATGAGGGATTCCTAACAAGCCTGCTAGCTCGTTGGTACTGAATTCATATTCAATTCCAAACAGTCTAAAAATAACAGTACCGATAGTGCTAGCAGTGTTAGGACTAACAGTGTATATCAAAGAACTCAAAAACTCAATTGTCAGTTTCTCATAGGTAGGTTCCTGATTAACGAAAATATTATGCAAGCCTAGAAATTCTAATAAATTAAAAACACTATGATAGATACCCAAAGCATACAGACAGTTATCGTCGACGTACCTAGTCGAGAGAATTTCTCGACTTTGAAGCCTCTGAATAATCTTCCGTTGCCTATCACCCGGTCTTCCATCACGAAGAAGAAATCCATTGAACTCCATTGTTGATTGCTCCTTAGGAAGTGAAAATGGTAGAAAAATGGTTTATGAGAGGAATGATAAAGTTTTGATTTTTATGGTTTGTGGTGGATGAAAATGAAAATGGATTTTGGATATGTTTTATGGATGGAGGGTATTTTGGAAATGGGGGAGCTTTAATGGGGTTCAAGGAGGTTTTTGAAAGTTGCAAAAATGGGTTTTTGGAGAAGAAAGGTATGAAAATGGTGGAAAATGAAGTTCAGCCCCAAAATAGGGGTGAACGCCATGGCGCCCGCCATGGGCTTGTGGCGCCCGCCACAAGGCTATTTCCTGGGCCTTGGATTTTTTTAAATCCTCCTTTTGGGCCTTCCTTGCACCTTTGGTCTTCGGGGGGGGGGGGGGGGGGTCTGGATAGCGTTTTCTTCTTCTTTTCAAGGCATGAGGCTTGCATATTTTTTTATGAAGACAAAAATGAAAATATTTTTGTCTTATATTTTTTTTTCTTTGCACGACAAAAATAAAATAAAAAAAATCAAAAAGAAAAAAGAAAAATCGACATTAGTGCATAATATGTATATATAAGATGAATTCAAAGTACAAGAGAAAATATAATAGATGCAATAATATGAGATATGTCTGGAGATGCGAGAAATAAAATAAAGCGTATAAAAGGGAATTAAATACTAGGGTAGCATCGTCAGTGTAGAATGAATCATGTGGTAGGCTTCTTCTCCTGGCTTGATCCACGAATCTCAGCTATCTCCCTCCGAAGCTCTTCAATCTCCTGATATAGAGCATCGGCCTCTGAGGCATGAGTGAGATCAGAAACCTGAATCTGTAATTCCAAGTCCGCCACTTCCTGCTTGAGCAGTGCAGTCTCCTTACGGAGCTCATAAATCTGTGTTTGTAGGTCAGGCGGCTGCAGAGACATATTGTTAGACATAACAGTGATTCGGGGAGTAAGAGGTGTAGGAGTGTACTCAGCGGTGGGAGGCGATTTCGGCTCTTCGACAGTCTCTCCATAACCCTCTAGAGCATAACTCCAATTGGCAGGATCATGGACACTGGTCATCAGCGGATCTGGTAATGTAAAGTAGTGTATCGCTTCGCCGTCGATCAGTAATCTAAACATGTTGGGCTCAAAAGAAGCCCTCCTCATCAGTCCTCTGTCAAGACAAAAATCAATATCCAGGGTGGTGTAGCAGCAGAAGGTCCTGAGGTGCAATAATTTGCGAGACAAACCCAATGCAGTAGCTATCTGTGTAACAATCCCACCGACATGTATGATGCCTACGGATGATCTGGAAACACTAGCAAGGCCCTTCAACAGAAATTTGCCACAAGCAACTGAGCGAGACTGAGTCGCACAAAACAGTAGGAAAATCTCCTCTTCACTTAGCAGGGTCTCTGTATCTGGCAAACCTAGGAAAGAATGCGCTAGAATCATCTGGAAGTACATTAACGCAGGGTTGTGGATTACCTGAGAGAACTGGGTGGAAGGATCTTGGCTTCCTCCACCTGATATTTTAGACCAAAACTTTTCCACTTCTCTGCTCATAAAATACCCCATCGGTGTCTCTGGAATAGCATCAGGAGTAGTCTGGAAACCTAGTAAATCACCAAACTCTTTGTGAGAGAAGGAGTAGTCAATCCCGAACAACCTGAAAACAGCGAGTCCATCGGGTCCAGCCCAAGGGTCATGATGAAACGAGCTGAGGAACTCAAGAGTCAAGTTCCTATAAGTGTTGTTCCTGTCGTCAAACTGGTCCCACTGGAGTTGATGGCATAAGAATCTGACGCTTGGCTCTATCCCCAAGGCATCCATGCAGTCATGGTCAGGGTATCTGGTAGGAGCCATAGGGCGTCTCATGTGGACATAGTAACGCTCTCTCTGTGCGTCGTCTCTAAAGGCCACGTGCATGTCATCAGGGTTCTGCATTCTGCACAAGGTTAGCAAACAAGTCCTGAAAGCACATAAAACATTCAATCGTTAGTCCTGACATAATAATGATAAAATAAAGTAAAAATACATAAATAAATAAAAATACGTAAATAAGAAAAACCATGGGTTGCCTCCCATGCAGCGCTTGTTTAACGTCATTAGCTCGACGACCGATTTTTAAACATCATTGGAAGGATATGGTGGATCACTCAGAGTATGACAGGTGTATGTTGTTGGGATGTCACCTCCTTCGTAGGGCTTAAACCTCTGTCCATTGACGATGAACGGTTTACATGTTTGGTTCTTGATTTCAATAGCACCGGATCTTAGGATCTTAGATACTTCGAAAGGGCCAGTCCATCTCGAACGAAGTTTTCCTGGAAAAAGTCGTAACCTAGAATCGAACAGGAGAACATGATCGCCTATTTTGAAGTCTCTTCTTATGATTCTTTTGTCATGCCAAGCTTTTGTTCTTTCTTTGTATATGATGGCATTTTCGTAGGCGGATTGTCTGAGCTCTTCTAATTTGTGGATGTCAAGGATACGTTTCTCACCAGCTGTCAAGTAATCCAAATTCAAAGTTTTTATGGCCCAATAGGCCTTATGCTCCAACTCAAAAGGTAAGTGACATGATTTTCCATAGACCAGTTGATAAGGGGTTGTTCCTATAGGAGTTTTGAAAGCGATTCTATAGGCCCATAATGCTTCTTGAAGTTTCTGCGACCAATCTTTTCTAGATATAGAGACAGTCTTCTCAAGGATTTGTTTGATCTCCCTATTAGATACTTCCACTTGTCCATTGGTCTGTGGGTGGTATGGTGTTGCTACTCTATGCTTAACTCCATACTTGCTTAAAAGTTTATCAAATATTCTCGATATGAAGTGTGATCCTCCATCACTTATGACTAAACGGGGGGTTCCAAACCTGGGAAATATATAGTTTTTGAATAATTTGATGACTACTCTGGTGTCGTTCGTGGGTGCGGCGATAGCTTCAATCCATTTAGACACGTAGTCAACGGCTACTAAGATGTACTGATTTCCAAAGGATGGTGGGAACGGTCCCATAAAGTCTATACCCCATACGTCGAAGAGTTCTACTTTTTGGATATTTCTTAACGGCATTTCATTACGTCTTGAAATATTTCCTATGCGTTGGCATCTGTCACACTTGACAATGAAAGCATGGACATCACGCCACATAGTAGGCCATAATAGGCCAGCTTGAAGAATCTTGGCGTAGGTCTTAGATGTGCTCGCATGTCCACCATAGGGTGCAGAGTGACAATGCTCAATTATATTATTTACCTCTTCTTCTGGAACACAACGGCGAAAAATGCCATCTTTACCTCTCTTGAAAAGAAATGGTTCGTCCCAATAGAAGTTTCTCACATCACTGTAGAACTTCTTCTTCCGGTGGTAGTTCAGATCAGGGGGTATGATGTCAACGGCTAGGTAATTAACAAAGTCTGCATACCAAGGTACATTGCTTATAGCTAAGGATTTATGAGAATGCTCATGTGGATCTGGGTTATCATCTTCGATAGTTTCTAGTTGGGCTATCAGCCTATCATAGGCAAAGTCGTCATTTATGGGTACTGAATCAGGTTTCAGGTATTCTAGCCTAGATAGGTGATCAGCTACCACATTATCAGTGCCTTTCTTATCACGAATATCCAAGTCAAACTCTTGCAATAATAGAATCCATCGAAGTAACCTAGGTTTGGCATCCTTTTTGCTTAGTAAGTAACGAATGGCAGCATGGTCGGTGTAAACTATAATCTTGGCTCCTACTAGATAAGATCTAAATTTGTCTATGGCAAAAACTATAGCTAGGAGCTCTTTTTCGGTTGTTGCGTAGTTGAGCTGTGCAGCGTCTAGGGTTCTACTGGCATAATAAATTACATGTAACTTTTTGTCTTTTCTCTGACCTAGAACAGCTCCAACAGCATAATCACTGGCGTCCCACATTATCTCAAACGGTTCTGACCAATCAGGGGGTTTCATTATAGGTGCTGAAATCAGAGCTTGCTTCAGAAGATTAAATGCTTCAGTACATTTTTCATCAAAGATGAATTCAGCATCCTTCATTAAAAGTCCAATTAAGGGTTTTGTTATTTTGGAGAAATCCTTGATAAAACGTCGGTAAAATCCGGCATGTCCAAGAAAACTTCTTATCTCCCTGATAGTCGTTGGCGGTTTTAGATTCTCTATGACTTCTATTTTTGCTTTATCTACCTCTATACCTTTTTCGGAAACTATATGTCCTAAAACAATCCCTTCGGTGACCATGAAATGACATTTCTCCCAATTTAGCACAAGGTTTACCTCCACACATCTTTCCAGGATTTTCTCAAGGTTGATAAGACAATTTTTGAAATCTGATCCACAAACTGAGAAATCGTCCATAAATACTTCCATGATTACATCTAAATAATCGGCAAAGATAGACATCATGCAGCGTTGGAAAGTTGCAGGAGCATTACAAAGTCCAAAAGGCATTCTTCTATAGGCAAAAGTTCCAACTGGGCATGTAAAGGTAGTTTTTTCTTGATCTTCGGGGTGAATAGGTATTTGGAAGAATCCTGAATATCCATCCAGGTAACAAAAGTAAGAGTGTCTGGATAGGCGCTCCAACATTTGGTCTATGAATGGTAACGGGAAATGGTCCTTCCTAGTTGCTTTATTTAATTTTCTATAATCTATGCACATACGCCAACCTCCATCGGTTCTTTTTGCTACAGGTTCGCCCTTCTCATTTTGCACGACTGTGATGCCTCCCTTTTTCGGTATTACATGCACAGGACTCACCCATTTACTATCCGAGATCTGATATATGATACCTGCCTCTAGTAACTTAAGAACTTCAGTCTTAACTACAGTACTCAGTATAGGATTTATTCTTCGTTGGTGTTCTCTGGAAGGTTTTGAATCTTCTTCAAGCAAAATCCGATGCATGCATACGAATGGGCTTATTCCTTTTAGATCAGAGATCTTATATCCTAAGGCTGAGGGGTACCTACGTAAAACATCTAATAATTGATTGGTTTCTTCTTGGTTTAAGGTAGCACTGACTATAACTGGACGGTTCATATCTTCATCGAGAAATTCATATCTCAGGTTTTTAAGCAGTTCCTTAAGTTTTACGGTTGGTTTCATAGGGCAAGGCATAAGATCTGGGGTAAGAGATAAACATTCGTGAAGGTTATCATCAATGTAGGGTCTTTTATAATTGTCATCTTCCAAAATAAGGGTTGACGGCAATTTTATAGATTCAGTTTCTTCTTCTTGTTCTAATTCCCTAATGCATTCTTCGATGATATCTAAGGCATAACAAGCATCTCCTATCACAGGTGCCATAAGAAATTTTGAAAGTATAAATTCTATCTTCTCATCACCTACTTCAAAAGTTAGTTTCCCTTTTTTAACATCTATTACGCTCCAGCAGTCGATAAGAACGGTCTACCCAGGAGGGTTGGTATGTCGTCATCTTCTTTAATGTCCATGACAACAAAATCAGTAGGTATAAACAGCTGACCTATCCTAACAGGGACGTCTTCAAGTATGCCTATAGGGTATTTAACGGATCTATCGGCTAATTGAAGTGACATCTTAGTAGGTTGTAATTCTCCTAAGTTTAATCTCTCACAAACTGCTAAAGGCATTAATCTTACACTAGCTCCTAAGTCTAGAAAAGCTTTTTCTATGACATGATTCCCCAAAATACAAGGAATGAAAAAATTTCCGGGATCTTTATCTTTCTTTGCTAACCTATTTTCGGAAATAGAATTACATTCCACGGGTTTTGGATCTTCAAGTCTACGTTTATTTGTAAGTATGTCTTTGAGAAACTTAGCGTAAGAAGGTATTTGGGTGATGGCTTCTGTAAAGGGGATTTCTACGTGAAGTTTTTCTATAACCTTAACGAATTTTTGATATTGATTATCAATTTGGGTTTTCTTTAATCTTTGAGGGTAAGGTATTGGTGGTTTGTATGGCGGTGGTGGTACATAGGTTTTATTTTTAGGTTCTTCTCCTTTTTCTTGACTTTCCGGGGTTTCAGGCTCCTCTGGTTCCTTCTCCTCATTCCTCTCAGAAGTTTCGGGCTCACTTAATCTAGGGTTAGAAGGCTCTTTATAAGCGGTCCCACTTCGTAGAGTAATGGCATTAGCTTGCCCTTTCGGGTTTTGTTGAGGTTGTCCAGGGAACTGTCCTCCAGGTGTAGTCTGTGGGGCTTGGTTTAAAGCTACCTGAGAGATCTGGGTTTCAAGCATTTTATTATGAGTAATGATTTGATCAACCTTGGTTCCTAACTGGGTAATCAGTTCGTTAACATGGACGTTTTGGTTCATGAACTCTTTGTTTTGTTGTGTTTGAGCAGCGATAAAATTTTTTACGACTTCATCAAAGCTCGGACTTGGTGGTACAGGTTGCATAGGTTGATTTGTTCT
Source organism: Lathyrus aphaca (assembly GCA_963966055.1). NCBI lineage: Eukaryota > Viridiplantae > Streptophyta > Magnoliopsida > Fabales > Fabaceae > Lathyrus > Lathyrus aphaca. The sequence goes on along the minus strand of OZ014524.1, from coordinate 113,991,960 downwards.
TGGGGCTTGGTAACCTTGTTGTCTCTGAGGTGCGGTATTTTGAATAGGGTTATTATTTTTGTAGGAGAATCTTGGGTGATTCCTCCATCCAGGGTTATATGTGTTTGAAAATGGGTTCCCTTGGGTATAGTTCACTTGCTCAGTGTTGGTTTCATTCAACAGATTGCATTCGGCGGATTGGTGTCCTTGCATTCCACATATCTCACAATTCGACGAAACTGCGGCTACAGTATTCAGAGTTGTATACATATGTGTAACACCCCAAAATTTGCCCTCTTATTTATCATCAACCTCGAGCGATTCACGCTTCATTCTTGCATCATTCCGCATATCATCGCATCGCATTTGAAAAAAATAAATAAATCATTCATCGTCCTTTGCATGAGGTGTGTGGTCGATCGAGGCTCGGCAAACATTGGAGTTCAAGAGAAAATGATGTACCAAAAATAATCCACACCACTTTCAAGCTAACCAATTAAAAAGAATTCTTTCCACTTTCCTTCCCTTTTCTTTCCGCTTTTCCTTCCACTTTCTTTCCACACTTCCTTTCATTCTTTCCATTCCATTTTTCCACTCCAATTCAACTCCATTTCCCTTGGAAACTTCCACCACCTTCCACCATCTTCTAGAGTATTCCAAGGAATATTCCAAGGAATATTCCCTTTGTCCAACCCTAACCCTAACTAACTTCCAAACCTAATTTTGGATCCCAAACCTATTTTTTGGGCCCCAAACCTCATTCCATTCCAAACCTAGCTCCAAGCCTAGCCTCTATATAACCCTTAATCACTTCAATGCAAAGGGTTCCCACCATTTTTTCCAAATTTTTCACTTCTTCCATAATCACTTTTTCTCTCTCACTTTTCCTCTCCCTTTCACCAAAGCTTTTTTCAAATAAGCTCTTCAAGTTTCACATTGAAACTTGAAGATCTTGAAGCTTAAGCCTCCAACCTCCATTAATTGTGGATCGTAGAAGAAGAAGCTAGGGATTTTGTTGAAGATTTCGGCTTATCGGAAGTGTGCAAAGATTCAAGCATCAAGAACGCATTTATTTTGCGGTTTCTCGGTTTTCACGGTTTTCTCTTCGATCAAGCTCCAATTTTTGCAACAATTACCGAAGCACTCCTCCGCTTCGTAGGTTGGTGATCTTAATCACTTCTTCTTTAAGTTATTCTCTTCATCTCGCCACTTTTGGCATTCTTTAAGTGTTTTTTTTGCTTTGTTTAAAATCAATTCCGTTTCGATTATGTTTGCTTGTGAATTGTGATTTTTGTTGAATTTGGATTTTTGGGTGTTAATGGCTATAAGTGCTAGCATGTGTAAATAAGCTCAAAATAAGTAGAAATTAGTGTTAGCATGTTCCTAGGTATGTTAGGGATCATTAGAAGCAAGATTGTGGCCAAAAGCACTTATTTCAAAAGCATTTTTCACTTTTTGTTCAGTGTTAACCGGTTAACGCATTTGGTTAACCGGTTAACGCATGCGTTTTTGGCCAAAATGCTGTATTTTTTGCCCGTTAACGGGTTAACCTATATGGTTAATCGATTAACGCTGATCATTTTTGGATTTTTAGCTTATTTGAGTGCTCAATCTTGCTTCCTAGTGCCTTTAATGTTCATACATGTTTAGGTAGTGATTTTAGGGAATTTTTGGGTCCATTTCCAGTAGCTCATTCCCCCGTTTCGAGTCGTTTCGACACGATTCCGTTTATGTCGCATATTATGTGTTTTTTGTGTTCTTTGTGTATGGCTTGAGTTCTTGCATATTGTTGCTATGTTCATGCATCATTAGGTATGTAATAATCATGTTGCATTCTGTTTTTACATGTTTCACATTGCATTAAATCATTTTGCATTTCATTATGTTGATGTATGTTGCATTTTGCATAATTGTATATATGTGCATTTGGTGGCATTTGTTTGCATGTTTGATCATAGCATGTTATCAATTCACTTCTGAATTTTGCATTGAGTTTAGCATGTTTATTGAGCTATCATGTTGTATGTTCATAATCAATAATCACCATGTTCAAATGTCATGTTTAGGTGATTCATTTTTGCATTACTTGTTGCATAATCCACATGATGCATTCTTGAATAATCTTAAATGTTCATGTTCTTGCATTGGTGTATGTTGATCCATGTTAAATGCATGCTTGTGATGTGTTTAGTGATCTTTGCATTGAGTGTGTGCATTAAAGAATGAAAATAAGCAATTCTGAATTTTGCATTTCATAGCTGTTTTTGTATATAGCTGCTGTAAAATTTGTTTGTTATGTGTACATGCTGCATTTGACCTTTTACACCTACTTTTTCATGTTGCATGCTGGCTGTAAAAAGCTGAGTTGTATCATGCATTGTTTTCATGGCTGTTTGTGTAATAGGGGCTGTAATAGGTGCTGTATTTTTGGTTTAGCATTTTTTCTAGTTCCTTTAGGATTTAAATAGAGTCTAGTTTAGGTCCAAGTTTAATTAGGATTTAATTAATGTGTGTTTTGCCTTATTCTTTTTAATAAAAATGTGCACTAACCACTTGTTTTGTAGTGGGGAAGATTGAGGTAAGTTTACTTCACTTTATCCCTTATTTTTTATGCATTTCTTTTATGCATTTTATTCATTTTTCCTTCCATATTTGTGTTTGGTAGGATCCCCCCTTGTTAGGATCAACTTATCTTCCTTAGGAAGTAAGTTGTATCCTATTTCTTTTTTTTCTTTTCCTTTTGCTCATTAGGATTAGAAAACCTCACTAACCTTTAGGATCTCCTTTGTAAATATAAATAACTTAGGGTTGTGTCTTAGTCCCCTTTAGTTTTTGTCCCTTTTCCCACTTGAGTCATTCTTTCTCATCTCAAAAGAAAAACAATAAAACACTTAATAAAGTTCAGCAAGCCAGTGAACTGAAACCCTAATCCTAGGAAACCAGTCTTGGATAAATTCTCCATGCTGGGTATGCTTGTTCTATTATTCCATCTTGGAATGTAGAGTCAAATGTACATTCCATGGAAAAGAGTTTGAATTCACTTCCTTGTGCCAAATTCAAAACATTTCTTCTAAAAAACAACAAACCAAGAAGTCGCGTCTTCTTTCTCATCTCATACTCTTCATGACTTGTCTCGACAGTTCAAACAGCGATACGGTAAACACCCTCGTGTCAGAGCCGGTAACACCTGAGCTAGAGCTATGGCAACGTCATCCTAAAAACCACAAACGAATGTAAGCCTTAGTTAGGTGAACTACGTCGACTCTGATCCTCATTATCCCGATGAGGTACGTAGGCAGCGGGGTAGGGCCCGTTCGAGCACATTCTTTATTTTCCCTACATTTTCCCCTTTCTTTCCATTTTCTTATTTCAGTTCCCTTCTCATTTCATTCCAGTTCCAGTTAGCGGTTTTTATTCAGCAACAGTTATTTTCTCACCCTTTGAAACAAACCAGCAAGCGTGGATCCCGTCGGGTACGACGGACGATCTGGGGTGCTAATACCTTCCCAGGTCGTAACCGACTCCCGAACTCAGATCTTTGGTTCGCAAGGCCTCGTCCTTTCCTTCTTCCTCAGGTTTGTGCAACATTACCTTTCCCACTCCTTTGGGATAAAAATGTCTGGCTGGCGACTCTAACCTTTCCGCGCCACTTTCGCGTTTGTACTAGGATGAAAATCCCGGGAGCGACAGCTGGCGACTCTGCTGGGGAATAACCTGATTCTTCCGGTTTCCCTTGTAGAGTCAATCCTAGCGCCTGTTTGGTTTTGTTCTTTGGGTGTATATGTGTTTGTTGCTGAGTGCTTTAGTTTAGCTTTACTGTTTTCATTTACAGTTTTATTTTACAGCTTTACTTTATCGCTTTCAGTATTTTATTTTCCATGCATCATATTATACTGGACTGTCTGGCTGTGCTGGTTTTCATTTTTTCTGTGGGTTGGGAGTTACTGTGAGATAAGCCAAATACCCGGCTTGAGTGCACCCTAGGACTTAGAGTGGTTCCACTTTGGCTTCATGGCATCTTGCTATGTTGGTAGTAGTGAGTTCCACGCCTTGACTTGCGACCTTCTCGGGAATGTATTGGTTCCGGAATCTTTCTGGGGCAATACGCTACCTTGATAGTTATGTGCAGTCAGGGGACCGATCATTGAGAACCTTAATGGAAACACCCCTCTCCAGTGATGACAGTGGCAGACCACATTTGTTGGCAAACCCACTCGCATCCGAGGGTCCATTGGGAACTCGCATAGGATGGCCTGGTTCTCTCATAGGAATTCAGTTAAAGCAAACTGTTCGTATGACGATAGTATTGTACCCTTCGGGATGAATGTACTATTGTTTCTCGATTCAGTGCTTGAAGCTGGAGACTTATGAGGGATGCTTGTTTTTCCGGACTCAACTGAGACCTCCCTGAGTAGTACATAATGCCAAACCGATTCCCTGATTTGGTCATGAGCCATTTCTCGGAAATGGTGAACGTATTATTGCTATTCGGCTTTGAGAGTCCGTGATGTTGACCCGAGTAGCATACCCGTGAGATTGGGAGGGGTTTACAGGTTTGCAGGAACCCTGAAACTTCCAACATACCCACTTTGCCAGCATTATTCAGTACTATGATCAGGTTCTACATGGTCCTTTGGTTTCGAAATCCAGAATTTCGGTGGTACTGTTATTATGACTCTTCACCAGCACATGACTTTCTTCTCAACACCAATGTCAGACCAGTGGTCGCCAGACCTTTGATCACACACCAGTACACCAGTGCATTGCATAACATCCTCTGCATGCTTGCATTACTAACACATGCTTACTCATTTGCAGGGCCGCATGTCGCATCCTCATGAACATATCATATGCATTTACTGCATGATTTGCATATTTTGCATTTTTACAGGTTATTCGGACTTCCTAACTTATTCAACTTTAGGCAAAATAGCTGGTCAACGCATTCACCGATATCCGACCAAAAGAAACCGAGTAAGGATGGCTGATCGAGTGCAGACCGATCTCAATGAGTTCCGACAGAGGATGGATCAGTTCATGGAAATGATGACTGGCATGGCCCAGAACCAGGAGCGTCTCCGGTTGATGGTTGAGCAACCTCAGGGGAATGTTAATACGGGAACACCAGCTGAGAACGTGGATGCTAACGCTGCCCGTAACGGAGAGCCTCATCCAAATAGGACCGCAACACGTAATGCAGGTTTAGAAGACAATCAAGAGGACCAGTTCACTCTACTGGATGCTGATATGGGTAACATGAATGAGATCAACAATCGCAGGTATGAAGAGCTGTCAGAGAAGATCAAGGCCATGGAATGTCAGAATTCCTTGGGTATCGATGTAACCAGTCTCGGGTTAGTGCCAGGAGTCAGAATCCCTCCAAAGTTCAAGGCACCATCGTTTGACAAGTACAACGGCAGCACGTGTCCTAGGACTCACATTCATGCGTACTTCGGAAAAATCTCGGCTCATACTGATGACGAGAAGCTTTGGATACATTTCTTCCAAGACAGTTTATCTGGAGCTTCGTTGAGCTGGTACATGAAGCTGAGTCGGGTCTCTATTCGAAGTTGGAAAGATCTAGCTGAGGCATTCCTCAAGCAGTATCAATACAATATTGATATGGCTCCGAATCGCACTCAGTTGCAGAACTTGTCTCAAGGACCTAAAGAGAGTTTTAAGCAGTATGCCCAGAGGTGGCGTGAGCTGGCCGCACAGGTTCAACCTCCCTTGCTGGATCGGGAGATGGCAGACATGTTTATGGGCACCTTGCAAGGTGTTTACTTGGATCGTCTGGCCGCCTGCCCGTCCATTGGTTTTTCTGATATCGTCATTGCTGGAGAAAGGATAGAGAATTTTCTGAAAATGGGAAAGATCCAGGATGCAAGCAGTGCTAGTTCTTCTGGTGTGAGAAAACCTTTTGGCAATGGCCAAAGAAGAAGAGAAGGCGAGACGAATGCTGCGTATAGGGGCCGAGACAGAAGTTATTCTCAAGGTTACTACCAAACGGCTGCAGTGACTATTACTCCACAGGTTCAACAACAACGACCACAGGGTCAGCAACAACAGGTACAGAGACCGTTTCAAGAAAGAGCAAGAGCGAGAAACCGCAGACTCGACCCCGTCCCATGCCCATATGCTGTATTGCTTCCAGAGCTGCTAAAGTTGAACTTGGTCGAGCTTCGTACCATGAGACCTCCCGCTCCTGACAATCTACCTCCGAATTTTGATGCTAACGCCAGGTGCGAATTCCATTCAGGTGCCCAGGGGCACAGTATTGAGAAATGTTGGGCCTTTCAGAACAAGGTACAGGACCTAGTTGACTCCAAGGCGATCAATTTCGCTCCTCTCCCAAATGTACTTCATAATCCGATGCCTAGTCATAATGGAACCGGTGTCGCGGTTACTCTACCAGATGGTTCACGTTAAGCTGAAGTTTTCGAGCTGATTACCCAGGACACCAGGGTATTCATGAAGCAAATAAAGCCAGCAGTATTCAAATACTCTCAGTGATGGCATTTATGTGATTGCCTTTCTTCATTGTTCGTTTTTCATCCCTATTGAGGGGAACTACGTCGCTCTGATTCTTCATTGGTCATCAGTCAATGGAGATACGTAGGCAGAAGATCGTCAGGTCTTTCCGAGCAAACTTTTGGGGCAACTTTACTCCCCAGCTTCACTCTTTCCTCCAGACGTCTCGTGTCAGAGTCAGAATAGCTAGAAGAGGAAGTATTACTGCCATGGTTGGGCATGCAACTGCAAATTGAAGATCACAAGGCTGTGAAAAGAGCTATTGATCGTTGAAAGTATCCAAGACTGACAGGTCCAGACGGAGCCAAGCCTCCTCAACTATGGCAATATTCAGTTTCTGTACTGCATTTCCATTTGTAGTTTCTTTTATGTGTTAAACATTTGTCAATGTATGAAATTTGTTTGCTTTTGAATGTTAGAAATAATAAAACTCACATGTTTTTCTTGAAGTAAATTCATTTGCATTCCCTTATAATTTTGCATATGTATATCGCAATACTAATTGTCGTGCTTAAATTCTATGAGGGAGGATGACGAAACAAAAATGCAATATCTCTGAATTGTGTGCTCTCAAGTAAGACCCTGTTGACGATGTACAGGCATTGTTTCAAATCCTAGACACTGGAGATATAAGGAAGATAAACCCTTGCTAACCCCTTCGAGCCTTGAAGTAGGAGTTTTCTTTTCACATAAAAAACCCTCACATGTAACCCAGGGGCAGGGTAGACGTCAGCTAATCAGATCAAGCGTTCAGACTTTCCTAAAGAAGTGTATTTGAAGATCCGTTGCATCCTAATATGCTAATCAAGAGGTCCAAAGACCCGAAACCACAACGGTTATCCAAGTCAAAAGGTCCAAAGATTGACAACCACAACGGTTATCCTTCGTCGACCACAAAATGAGGCAGTCACAACCCTCGTGAAGCAATCAAGACAAGCAATGTCACGCGACTTGTTCACAATGCAAAAAACAAAAAAAAAAAAGAGAAAAGGCCCGCTAAGTCGAAACTTGAAAACAAGCGACTTAGGCAAAAGTTAGGGCATCCCGCTGGACTTCACAATCAAAGATTCACAAGAATCAGTCCAGGCAAAAGTTAGGGATAAGCAAAGTAATGCAAAAGCGAAAGACAGAAAGGATTACACAAGAAAGATCCTCAAATAAGAACAAAGTCGTGTGGCATAAACACAAAAGATAGAGGAGTGACTGATTCTCAACAATAATTGGATTGGTGTTTGAACGGATAGCAGCAATGGTTCCTCAATCAACACGAAACCCTTATGAAAGGTGAATGCTTGTGAAAACTAGCTGAATGTAGGAATGAAGAACATCACGAAGAGTGGGTGGGCGCAAATAAATTTCGAGCCTATATCCTTTGTTTCTATAACCGTGAACCAGGCCACGATACAACCCTTAAAAGTCCTAACTGAAACAGGGTTAATTTGAGAGCATACTACCACGAGACCGCGTTCCTGACTCCTATGAGTGGTGCTAAAAGACGTTTGTTGGTATTGCATGTACATACTTTCATTCAAATAAAGGTCGTATTTTAACCAGTGATTAGCTCATGAAGGTTAACGATCCATTTTCAAAATTTCAAGATTAACATGTTTGTTGAATTAGGATTTTCATTCTAAGAATAAACATTTTCTCACTTGCATACATTTGTCGAGCATCATAAATGGTTCACATGCGGAAATTCAATACAGAAGCAAGCTTGCCAGGTTGAGGAGACCAAAACTTCTGAAAGATTGTCATGTCAAGGTGTACTTATCCGAATAAAGCTTCATTGAGCAGAGATTTCCCCAGTTAGTCATGGTAAGAGCCAGCTAATCCGGGGCAGTTACGTCGAGCAATCTCTTCAAAATTAAAATACTGAGCCAATCTGGGGCAGTTATGTTGAGCAATCCCTTCAAATTTCAGTCAAACTGGGGCAATCACCTCGAGATTCAAACCTCTCCAAGAGCGAAGATTAGTCAGTCAAGAGCAAAACTATTCAAGTACTCATCCTGGGGGCAGGCCACCCTAATAGTACGAGAATTCATTCTTTCCCGAAGACAGACGATCGGAAGCATTTACCCGGAGTCTAGAATACCGTGGTTACTTGTCAAGTCAACTATCTCGTTCAACACTTCTGACAGATACAAATTCATCCACATTGGCAATGGTTACCTCCTCAGCGAGGTCATCACATTGATTCATGCAGTCGTTACAATACCTAAGAGTTTAAAGGCGCCAAGTCTTTTTGTAAAATCCTCTTGAGGTAAAGTCCATACGGAAGCAACTAATCCCCAGCACGAGACAACTTGAAATCGTTCCTCCTCAGCAGGATGTGTCTCGGTTTCTAGTCATCCCCAGCAAATCCATAAGAGTGGATATTCCTCAATAGTCCGAGTATCCCCGGGCACGACCCTCAAATCTAAAAGTCCAATTTATTTTTGGCAAAGGTGATAATTCGGGACAGATGAATTATTCACGCTCCTCTCCAACAGAGATGTCATCCCCACAGGGCTACTTGATATTGAATTCGCGATCATTGTGTTTCCCCACAGAGTCAACAGAGACTTATCACTTCAGCGTCAGGAATTTCTTTTACAGTCACCAGTTCATCAACAATACTCAAGACATAATATCCCCAGTGTCATGGGGCAACATGCCGCGCAAATTCAGCATATGTAAAGTCCAGCCGCAGACTGGCCAAAGTCCATCTTCGGGTGGCAAATTTCAAAGTCCAGCCGCAGACTGGCCAAAGTCCATCTTCGGGTGGCAAGCTTCAAAGTCCAGCCGCAGACTGGCCAAAGTCCATCTTCGGGTGGCAAATCTCTAAAGTCCCCCGTAGTGGGCAAAAGTCTCCCGTAGTGAGCAAAAGTCCCCCGTAGTGGGCAAAAGTCTCCCGTAGTGAGCAAAAGTCTCCCGTAGTGAGCAAAAGTCTCCCGTAGTGAGCAAAAGTCTCCCGTAGTGAGCAAAAGTCTCCCGTAGTGAGCAAAAGTCTCCCGTAGTGAGCAAAAGTCCAGCCGCAGACTGGCCAAAGTCCATCTTCGGGTGGCAAATCTCTAAAGTCCCCCGCAGTGGGCAAAAGTCTCCCGTAGTGAGCAAAAGTCTCCCGTAGTGAGCAAAAGTCTCCCGTAGTGAGCAAAAGTCCCCCGCAGTGGGCAAAAGTCTCCCGTAGTGAGCAAAGGTCCCCCGCAGTGGGCAAAAGTCTCCCGTAGTGAGCAAAAAGTCTCCCGTAGTGAGCCAAAAGTCCAGCCGCAGACTGGCCAAAGTCCATCTTCGGGTGGCAGATTTCAAAAGTCCAGCCGCAGACTGGCCAAAGTCCATCCTCAGGGTGGCATCATATCAAAAGTCCAACCGCAGATTGGCGAAAGTCCATCCTCAGGGTGGCATCATATCCAAAGTCCACCCGCAGTGTGGCAAAGATTCCAAAAGTCCAGCCGCAGACTGGCCAAAGTCCATCTTCGGGTGGCAGATTTCAAAAGTCCAGCCGCAGACTGGCCAAAGTCCATCCTCAGGGTGGCATCATATCAAAAGTCCAACCGCAGATTGGCGAAAGTCCATCCTCAGGGTGGCATCATATCCAAAGTCCACCCGCAGTGTGGCAAAGATTTCCAAAGTCCAACCGCAGATTGGCGAAAGTCCACCCTCAGGGTGGCATCATTTCTAAAGTCCACCCACAGCGTGGCAATTTCTAAAGTCCACCCGCAGCGTGGCAATTTCCAAGTCCACCCGCAGCGTGGCAATTTCCAAAGTTCACCCGTAGCGTGACAAATCAACAATCTCCCAATGATATTCCAAAAACATTCACCAATTCGCTACTCTTCATGTCCGAATTCTCCACAAGCAGAGTTTAGATGGTTGGGTTTATTTCCCTGTTCTCTTCCACCGAGTGCAAATTTTCTGGTTGTTTCTAGTATTCAATCCCTGCATACTTCAAATGTCTGAAAGCAGCTGCTATCATCCATTCAAGTCTACAGTGATTGAATAGGGGCAGCTGTAACACCCCAAAATTTGCCCTCTTATTTATCATCAACCTCGAGCGATTCACGCTTCATTCTTGCATCATTCCGCATATCATCGCATCGCATTTGAAAAAAATAAATAAATCATTCATCGTCCTTTGCATGAGGTGTGTGGTCGATCGAGGCTCGGCAAACATTGGAGTTCAAGAGAAAATGATGTACCAAAAATAATCCACACCACTTTCAAGCTAACCAATTAAAAAGAATTCTTTCCACTTTCCTTCCCTTTTCTTTCCGCTTTTCCTTCCACTTTCTTTCCACACTTCCTTTCATTCTTTCCATTCCATTTTTCCACTCCAATTCAACTCCATTTCCCTTGGAAACTTCCACCACCTTCCACCATCTTCTAGAGTATTCCAAGGAATATTCCAAGGAATATTCCCTTTGTCCAACCCTAACCCTAACTAACTTCCAAACCTAATTTTGGATCCCAAACCTATTTTTTGGGCCCCAAACCTCATTCCATTCCAAACCTAGCTCCAAGCCTAGCCTCTATATAACCCTTAATCACTTCAATGCAAAGGGTTCCCACCATTTTTTCCAAATTTTTCACTTCTTCCATAATCACTTTTTCTCTCTCACTTTTCCTCTCCCTTTCACCAAAGCTTTTTTCAAATAAGCTCTTCAAGTTTCACATTGAAACTTGAAGATCTTGAAGCTTAAGCCTCCAACCTCCATTAATTGTGGATCGTAGAAGAAGAAGCTAGGGATTTTGTTGAAGATTTCGGCTTATCGGAAGTGTGCAAAGATTCAAGCATCAAGAACGCATTTATTTTGCGGTTTCTCGGTTTTCACGGTTTTCTCTTCGATCAAGCTCCAATTTTTGCAACAATTACCGAAGCACTCCTCCGCTTCGTAGGTTGGTGATCTTAATCACTTCTTCTTTAAGTTATTCTCTTCATCTCGCCACTTTTGGCATTCTTTAAGTGTTTTTTTTGCTTTGTTTAAAATCAATTCCGTTTCGATTATGTTTGCTTGTGAATTGTGATTTTTGTTGAATTTGGATTTTTGGGTGTTAATGGCTATAAGTGCTAGCATGTGTAAATAAGCTCAAAATAAGTAGAAATTAGTGTTAGCATGTTCCTAGGTATGTTAGGGATCATTAGAAGCAAGATTGTGGCCAAAAGCACTTATTTCAAAAGCATTTTTCACTTTTTGTTCAGTGTTAACCGGTTAACGCATTTGGTTAACCGGTTAACGCATGCGTTTTTGGCCAAAATGCTGTATTTTTTGCCCGTTAACGGGTTAACCTATATGGTTAATCGATTAACGCTGATCATTTTTGGATTTTTAGCTTATTTGAGTGCTCAATCTTGCTTCCTAGTGCCTTTAATGTTCATACATGTTTAGGTAGTGATTTTAGGGAATTTTTGGGTCCATTTCCAGTAGCTCATTCCCCCGTTTCGAGTCGTTTCGACACGATTCCGTTTATGTCGCATATTATGTGTTTTTTGTGTTCTTTGTGTATGGCTTGAGTTCTTGCATATTGTTGCTATGTTCATGCATCATTAGGTATGTAATAATCATGTTGCATTCTGTTTTTACATGTTTCACATTGCATTAAATCATTTTGCATTTCATTATGTTGATGTATGTTGCATTTTGCATAATTGTATATATGTGCATTTGGTGGAATTTGTTTGCATGTTTGATCATAGCATGTTATCAATTCACTTCTGAATTTTGCATTGAGTTTAGCATGTTTATTGAGCTATCATGTTGTATGTTCATAATCAATAATCACCATGTTCAAATGTCATGTTTAGGTGATTCATTTTTGCATTACTTGTTGCATAATCCACATGATGCATTCTTGAATAATCTTAAATGTTCATGTTCTTGCATTGGTGTATGTTGATCCATGTTAAATGCATGCTTGTGATGTGTTTAGTGATCTTTGCATTGAGTGTGTGCATTAAAGAATGAAAATAAGCAATTCTGAATTTTGCATTTCATAGCTGTTTTTGTATATAGCTGCTGTAAAATTTGTTTGTTATGTGTACATGCTGCATTTGACCTTTTACACCTACTTTTTCATGTTGCATGCTGGCTGTAAAAAGCTGAGTTGTATCATGCATTGTTTTCATGGCTGTTTGTGTAATAGGGGCTGTAATAGGTGCTGTATTTTTGGTTTAGCATTTTTTCTAGTTCCTTTAGGATTTAAATAGAGTCTAGTTTAGGTCCAAGTTTAATTAGGATTTAATTAATGTGTGTTTTGCCTTATTCTTTTTAATAAAAATGTGCACTAACCACTTGTTTTGTAGTGGGGAAGATTGAGGTAAGTTTACTTCACTTTATCCCTTATTTTTTATGCATTTCTTTTATGCATTTTATTCATTTTTCCTTCCATATTTGTGTTTGGTAGGATCCCCCCTTGTTAGGATCAACTTATCTTCCTTAGGAAGTAAGTTGTATCCTATTTCTTTTTTTTCTTTTCCTTTTGCTCATTAGGATTAGAAAACCTCACTAACCTTTAGGATCTCCTTTGTAAATATAAATAACTTAGGGTTGTGTCTTAGTCCCCTTTAGTTTTTGTCCCTTTTCCCACTTGAGTCATTCTTTCTCATCTCAAAAGAAAAACAATAAAACACTTAATAAAGTTCAGCAAGCCAGTGAACTGAAACCCTAATCCTAGGAAACCAGTCTTGGATAAATTCTCCATGCTGGGTATGCTTGTTCTATTATTCCATCTTGGAATGTAGAGTCAAATGTACATTCCATGGAAAAGAGTTTGAATTCACTTCCTTGTGCCAAATTCAAAACATTTCTTCTAAAAAACAACAAACCAAGAAGTCGCGTCTTCTTTCTCATCTCATACTCTTCATGACTTGTCTCGACAGTTCAAACAGCGATACGGTAAACACCCTCGTGTCAGAGCCGGTAACACCTGAGCTAGAGCTATGGCAACGTCATCCTAAAAACCACAAACGAATGTAAGCCTTAGTTAGGTGAACTACGTCGACTCTGATCCTCATTATCCCGATGAGGTACGTAGGCAGCGGGGTAGGGCCCGTTCGAGCACATTCTTTATTTTCCCTACATTTTCCCCTTTCTTTCCATTTTCTTATTTCAGTTCCCTTCTCATTTCATTCCAGTTCCAGTTAGCGGTTTTTATTCAGCAACAGTTATTTTCTCACCCTTTGAAACAAACCAGCAAGCGTGGATCCCGTCGGGTACGACGGACGATCTGGGGTGCTAATACCTTCCCAGGTCGTAACCGACTCCCGAACTCAGATCTTTGGTTCGCAAGGCCTCGTCCTTTCCTTCTTCCTCAGGTTTGTGCAACATTACCTTTCCCACTCCTTTGGGATAAAAATGTCTGGCTGGCGACTCTAACCTTTCCGCGCCACTTTCGCGTTTGTACTAGGATGAAAATCCCGGGAGCGACAATATGTTCGACTTTAAGGGCCAACGCGTCCATTTTAGCCTGCATCATGTCTATAGAGCTTAGCTCATGTATTCCTCCTTGGGCTTCCTTCTTTTCCACTGTCGCTCGTTCTACTCCCCATGATTGATGGTTTTGGGCCATATCCTCAATAAGGGCACTAGCTTCAGGGTAAGGTTTGTTCATCAATGCGCCACCAGCGGCAGCGTCGATGGTCATCTTAGTGTTATAATGAAGTCCATTATAGAAGGTTTGAATGATTAGCCAATTCTCTAAGCCATGATGTGGGCATGCTCTTAATAGTTCTTTATATCTCTCCCAGGCTTCGAACAACGACTCTCCTTGGTGTTGGGTAAATCTAGTTATTAGGTTTCGAAGAAGAGCGGTCTTACTTGGGGGAAAATATCTAGCAAGGAAAACTTTCCTAAGGTCATCCCAAGTTGTTATTGAATTGGGTGGAAGGGAATTTAACCATGATATAGCTTTATCTCTGAGGGAAAAGGGAAATAATCTTAAACGTATTGCCTCAGGAGAAGCTCCATTGGTTTTAAAGGTGTCTGCTAACTGAAGAAAGTTTTTTAAATGTTGGTTCGGGTTATCAGTAGCGAGACCTGCGAATTGTCTCTGTTGCACTAATTGCAGCAGGGATGGTTTAAGTTCAAAATTATTGGCTGGGATAGCGGGGTTTACTATACTGGAACTAGGTTCCTCGTTTGATGGTTGGGCGAAGTCCTTAAGAGGTCTTCGGTTTTGATCTTCGGCCATAGCTTTCCTATTCCTATGGAAAAAACAAACGTGCGCGAGCGTAACGTTCAGGTTCAGCTAGAGGGTCTACTAAACTTCCGGCACTGCGAGTCTTTCGCATTGACCGGTGGGTAACAACCTTAGTCTAAACGGTATAACTACAGGGTAATGAAATTTGACGAAATTGGTCCCCGGCAACGGCGCCAAAAACTTGATGCGTGTTTTTCGCAAGTGTACGAACACGTCAGAGTAATATAAAAGATTGTCGAATCCACAGAGACCAAGTGTCAATCTATCGTACCTGTTGTTATGGTGTGTATCTAAGGCAACTAAATAAAGGGGTTTTAAGAAGGGTGCAATGGTAAATAAAATAATAATTTTAAATAATAAATAAAAGACAGGCTCGAATGTAATTCACGTAATCAATGATAATCCAGTACTTGTTAATGGAACTACTTATGGGCAATGTTTTCTCCTTTGAAAAGAACTAATTTAACAGGAACTGTCGCTTTCACGTATTCAGAACCGAGTTGTACTCTCTAATCAACCCCTCCTATTGTCACAGATAAAAAGGTGCGTACTGCGTTAGAGTAGTAAACCTATTTTTAAGAAATGTAGTATCTTAACTAAGTTGAAAAGTATTTTAACCTGGACTTCTTAGTAAAAAGAGGTTCTTATGAACCAGACTCTAAACTTCATAACGCGTCCGAAAATCGTTTTAAAATCTCTTTTCTTTTTAATCTAAAGACTCCTAATGAAATATACAAAGTGCTTTTGGCTGTTTTTGAAATAGTTAAAAATAATTAGATTGAAAGATAAAATAGCCCTTAGGTGTTTCCACGAACAATTATACGGATTACTGGTTTAATTACGATCCTTACATTCTAACCTTTATGAAATTAGTTAGACATGATAAAGTAAAGGTTCTTTTTATAATTTTTCATAAAAGTAATTTAGTGTGAGTGCGGAAAGTAAATGAATTTAGTGCGAGTGCGAGAAATAAAGTAATTTAAAGCGAGTGCGGGAAATAAAGGAATTTAGTGCAAGTGCGGGTAATAAACGAAAGTAAAGCGAGTGCGGGAAATAAATAAAGTAAAGTGCGAGTGCGGATAATAAATAAAGTAAAGAAGTGCGAGAAATAAATAAAAGTAAAGCAATGCGGAAAAGTAAAATACGAACTGGAATTAAAATGGCGTCAGGATTAACTTCCTCCAGAGTGCTCCAAAACTCGATCACACAGACAGATTACAGACTCGATCACTCGATTGCAGAAACACCCCGATGTGGAATGGTAACTGCTTTGAAACTGATATATGCCTAGAGAAATCTAAGTTTGGATGAAGAAAAACGAAAAACTAAAGTCCTATTTATAGGAAAACTAAATGCGGGAAATGACCAGGACACCCCTCCACTAAAAAGTGGAGGGAACTGAATTTTTGCCTTGTGGCGCCCGCCACATGCCTATGGCGCCCGCCATAGTACTCATAGGGAATGGAAGAGTGGGGATCGTGGGTCTTGGCAGTTGTGGAGTGGTCTTGAGACGTGGCCACGTCATGGCTAACCCCATGGCGCCCGCCACGGTGGGTGCCGTAAGTGCAAAACGCTGAATTTCTAGGTTTTCGTCCGTTTCCACTCCTTTTTCGCTCCTTTTCTCGATTCAAACCCCGATTACAATAAAAACCTGAAAACAAAAGAAAACAAAGTAATAACATAACAAAATAACAATAAAAGCTAAGAATGCATGCGAAATCGGAGTCAGAAATACGGTGAAATTTAGTGTGATCAATATGCAGCGATAGCAAGTTAAATTCAAACAGATTTAAGCATTGCAACTAGTGAAAAGGTTTCATCATAGTCTATCCCATGAATTTGTTTATAACCTTTAGTAACCAGTCTTGCCTTATAGGTATGTACTTTACCATCCATGTCAGTCTTATTTTTGAAGACCCACTTGCATCCTATAGGATTAATTCCTATAGCAGGTTATACCAAGGTCCAAACTTGGTTTGTGTACATGGAATCCATTTCATATTTCATATTTCATGGTTTGTGTACATGGAATCCATTTCATATTTCATGGCCTCTTGATAGGTTATAGGCTCATCATGATCCATGAGTAATACATCACCTTGATCAGTTATGATATATCCATATCTTTCTGGTTGGTGATGTATCTTGCTTAACCTACGCTGGTTTTGTTCTACTTGAGCAGGCTGCTCTTCCACAACTGTTTGTGATTCCTGCTCTAATTCCTCCATAGATGTATCAATGCTTTATGATTCTTGAATTTCTTCAAGCTCTACTTTCCTCCTACTGATTCCTTTGTAAATAAAATCCTTTTCCAAGAAGACTCCAGTTTGAGCGACAAACAATTTGCCCTCAGAAGGATTGTAGAAGTAATATCCTCTTGTTTCTTTAGGATATCCTACAAATAAGAATTTGTCAGATTTGGGCTCAAGCTTAGTTGAAACTTGTCATTTCACATAAACTTCACAACCCCAAACCTTCATGTAATACATATGTGGTTTCTTACCACTCCATATCTCATATGGTGTCTTTTCTACCTTTTTGGATGGAACACGATTAAGTGTGTAAGCTGTTGTCAGTAGTGTACGTCCCCAAAAGGAGTTCGGAAGATCGACGTGACTCATCATGGATCAGACCATGTCTAACAAGGTTTGATTTCTTCTCTCAGATACACCATTCCATTGTGGTGTTCTAGGAGGAGTGAGTTGGGATAGAATCCCACACTCTTTTAGATGGTCATCAAACTTTAGGCTTAAATATTCATCGACTCGATCTGATCGAAGAGTTTTAATATTCTTACCTAATTGGTTTTGTACTTCATTCTTGAACTCCTTGAGCTTTTCAAAGGATTCAGATTTTTGTTTCATTAAATACATATAACCATATCTACTGAAATCATTAGTAAAAATGTGATGAAGTATTGAAAACCTCCTCTAGCTGGTATGTTCAGTGGTCCACATACATCAATATGTATGAGGGCCAACAAATCATCTGCCCTTTCACCTTTTCCTATGAATGGGGTGTTTGTCATTTTTCCAATTAAACAAGATATGCATGTATCATATGATTCGTAATCAAAAGAGTCCAATAGTTCATCTTTATGGAGTTTGGAAATGCGTTTCTCATTTATATGGCCTAAGCGGCAATGCCAAAGGTAACTTGGATTTAACTCATTAGGTTTCATCCTTTTAGTATTAATGTTATAGATTGGCATTTCAAGATCAAGGACATATAATCCATTGTTCATTTGTGTAATAGCATAGAATATATCATTAAAACAAATAGAGCAACAGTTGTTCTTTATTATAAATGAAAAACCAAACTTGTCCAAACAAGAAACGAAAATAATATTCCTTCTAATTGCATGTACATAATAACAGTTCTCTAACTGAATTATTAAACCACCAGGTAAAGTCAAATCATAAATTCTTAAGGCTAAAGCATCAACCTTTGCTCCATTGCCAACTCGTAGGTGAACTTCACCTTTTGCCAAAACTCTACTCCTTTTTAGTCCCTGCATATTGGTACAAATGTGAGAACCACATCCAATATCTAATACCCATGATACATAAGTAGATAAATTAATTTCTATAACAAAAATACCTGAAGTCGAAGTCTCCACTCCATTCTTCTTATCTTCCAAGTACTTTGGATAGTTTCTCTTCCAATGTCCAATCTTACAGAAATAGAAACAAGTGTCCTCCTTAGCTATGCCTCCATTAGGATACAAAGCATGTGCAATATGTTTGGGTTTGACAACTTCTTTGCCTTTCCATTTACCACCCTGCTTGGTTGGCCTTTTGTTATGTTTCTTTCCATTACTGACCATCAGACTGGATTTCCCTTTTGACTTCAGATTTTGCTCAGCAATTCTTAACATGCTTACCAATTAAGAAAGAGATTTGTCCATATCATCTATGTTAAAATTAAGTACAAATTGAGCGAAATTCTCCGGCAACGATTGCAGGATCAAATTAGTTGCAAGCTCCTTCATGAGGGGAAATCCCAATCTTTCAAGATTCTCCACATACCCAATCATCTTGAGTACATAGGGACCTACTGGGCTTCCCTCAGCTAGCTTGGCTTGAAAAAGGGCTTTTGAAACTTCAAACCTTTCATGTCTTGCTTGCTCTTTATTGAGCATCTTCAGATGTTCAACCATATCGAACGCTGCCATGTTTTCATGTTGTTTTGCAATTCAGAATTCATGGTAGCTAGCATGAGGCAAGCAGTTTCATTGGCATCATCGAAATGCTTCTTATAAGCATATCTTTCAACCTTAGGATAAGAACTAGGAGGTTCCTCATCAAGAATAGGTGTCTTTAATACATACAACTTTTTTGTCATGTTTGAGGACAATCCTCAAATTTCGGTGTCAATCTAGAAAATTTGTCCCAAACAATTTTTCCTTATCCAGGGTTGTTCGCAAAATGTTATTAGATGTGTTGTTTATCATGGTAATCTACATTAAAAAATGGTGGAGATATTAGTATCATTAAATATATTCAATTAGGCCTTTAATTAAATATGCTCCCACTATTTTACTTAAAACAAATGACCCTCATCATTTGATTCGGAAAATCCCGTTGGAAGATTTTCTAGTGGATCGAGATTCATATTTCACTTTGTTTTAAGTCAATGTTAGGCTGATTACACAAAACTCGACTATTTAGGTAGGAACTCCTTCCAATTGCATCCAATACAATTCTTGAATATTTCAGTTGGGTGAATAACTCCTTATTCCAATCCATCACATGGATCATTCCCAACTCTTGCTTCTAAACGTATATAATCTTATTATATTTTGTTTAGTTAAGTTTGACCCATTATTTTAGAAATTGGATATTACATTTATCGCATCGCACTTTACCAATATAGAATATGCACCTCGTGTTAGGCGAAACCTACATAATTCGATACTAGTCTTGATGAGTTCTAAAATTTGGAAAGCAAAAACTTAATATTTAGTTTTGAGGGATTTTTAATTAATTTGATCTCACGGCTTATTCATCATATAAAGCGTTCCTCACACATGCATCGACATACATACAATATTTATATCAACATACAAACAAATGAAACAGTTATGGCACCTAGCGCAATTGTTCTCCCAAGCCAATGAGAGAACTAAGCTAAACCTAATAACGATCTTCACTTCACCAAGAAAGACCTCCAAGGTTGTCCTTCTTTATTTTGTAGTCTTCTCATTCTTCATAATAATTCATTACATCAAAGAAACTCGTTTTACATATGAGGAAGTGAGATGAGAAAAGAAATTACATGATGAGAATAAGAGAGAGGCACGACACGCAGGTCATATGTATAAAATCCAAAAACAAAAATAATTAAACTAAGGCCATAAATTATCACCACACTCAAAATTAATAAAACAATTTTATTATTATTAATTTAAATTTGGTTAATAAAATAAATCAAATTAAATTTCGGCAAAATAATAATAAACCCTTTTATTATTACTGTAGACATTATTGACGCAATCCTTGCGCCGTCAAATGTCCATGACGCCCGTCACAACTCCATGACAACCATCACAAGTCTACGACGATCGTCTCACATTCAAAATGCGCAGACCTCATTGACGGTGCAACCCTTGTACCGTCATAAATTTTAACGATCTCATTGACGGTGCAACCCTTGTACCATCAAAAATTTTAACGCAACAATCTCATACTATCAAACCACCATGATTAATAATTTCGTATGATTGATTCATATGTTATTGCTTCACCATACTAAAGTCGGATTCCGAAACGGATAACCACAGATCGTATAACTGAATGATAATCATTACGTGATTTGAATCGGTGAAATAAAATAGTATATCCAATATACCATCTTTGCATTAAAATTAATCATATCATATATGAATTAGATCGATCATATATGTATAACTTATGGACAATTGACATATCGCTGCTTCACCATACTATTGTCGGATATCGAAGCATAGTCAATATCAATCATCCAAACCATACACAATCTGATGCCAAAAATTCAATATTCGGGTTTGATTTAATTTTATGTGTTTTAATCTAGTTAAAACAAAATTGACATAAAGTAAACAGTTACCTAACTCATGGTTTCGTAAGTGACTCTGATACCACTGAAGGGAAATCATTATAATAAATGCAGCGGAAAATAAAAATTTCCCTTTAGAGATCCTTACGAAAGGTCATGATCTGCTATAAAATATTTACCTCTTGTGGCGCTTGAAACCATTGATTCCTATTTGATCACGAGCGTTGTACGACGAACAACGCCTCTACTCAGTCCACACGAATAGTTTCCTTCAATCATAATGCTAGCTGGTCACGAATGAAGGTTTAGAGTGAAAAGAGAGGAAAAAGGAATACGGCCAGAGTTTCAAAAACAACAACTACTAAGCTTCTTCACAAGGGTTCTATGTATAGAACTACTTGTGTTGACTTTTTCCTAAAAGCCCAACTCAATAATAATAATAATATTATATTATTATAATAACTATTATTATAATAACCATAATTTTATTATTATTATATCATATGGTACCTTACCATATTCCGTATTCCATTCTAGTGCACTGTACCTTACGGTGTACCATATGTCCTTATGTGTGTGATCCTATGGGATTTTGCAACGTTGATAATTATATTAAATCGTGTATTTAACATAATAAGTAGTGAGCGGTAACTAGCAACACATCACTATTACCCAAGTCATAAAATTGTCAGGTGATCTGACAAAATCTTTTGTGATAGTATTTGCGTGTACAATTGCCCTTTTTCCCTTATGTCTATATTGAACACAAGGCATATACCGTGTCATCCTTGTCCAGTTCAATATTGGGCCCTTAGACATTTATCCTGTTATGCAGGATGGACAAATTACATCTAGGCTACTCATGTCCGTCAACATGCTTTGTGAAGTATCCATCAACTGTCTTTATGATCATCCAATTACAGACAATGTTTGATCAGCAATAAAGTACTTGACTCTACATCTAGGGTCCATAGTATTTTTAGGTCGAAGGGTGGTATACACCACTATCACCATGAGAGTAACTTATGACACTTTGCATAACATTCTATGTAGTACTCTCATAGTGGGTCAATCCAGTATAAATATCACTCATAATATTCATACCAATGTCAAGACTTGATAACTCCTTATTCATGATCCATGAGATGTGATCATCAGTCTATCTACATAATAGTCTTAATGCTTTAAGGCTATCCCATTTCACATTAAAGCTCGATTGTGGATGCTTTAAGAATAATGTCCTTATATTTAATGGAATCTCATGATTAAGTCACACTTAATATTTCATTAAACGAACTGCTATTCTAGGGACTTTATCATTTTGGAAAAACAAACATAATAAAGAAATGCCTTTTATTATTAATAAATAATTCGATACAAGTACCAAAAGTATTGGCCTCTGGGTCTTACACCAATAAGAGTCACACAAAAAACTTTTAAACAAGATTTATGTTAAGGGTGGAAGTCTAGACATAATAATGGTCAACATGTTCTGGATCTTATAGTTAGTCTCTATCGTACCTCGTAAATACGATCCTCGCGATGAACGTGGAACAAACAAATAACAGAGTCGCCATCTAGTTTTATTTATTCCAACGAAGGAAAAGGAAAATATAGATAAAACCTTTAGGGAAAGAACATGGTCATCGCAACCAAGTTCTAGGCCCAAGAGTCAGTTACATGAAGATAAGGTATTAGCGCCCCTTCACTTCTGTTGTACTCAACGAGAACCTCTTAGTCTAATTTGTGATCGAATTCTAACTTATGCTATTGTCTTCTTCTTAAGGGTAAAATATCATATGGAAAATGGGTGGTTTTGTTCCTAGGGTGCTCGACAAAGAGTGCAGTCTTTGTGCCTACATATTCTTTCATGCAATGGGAAAGTTAGAGCCTCGTAGTTCATGGTACTATGGTTGGTTGGTGAATTTTAGAGGTGTTAATTGTTCATACACGAGTAAGGGAACTCACACCCAAACAATTGAGGAAACACACCGAAGACTCAACGCCCTTCTTTTTCAACTTTTATAAAATAATATTTGTAAAACACTCGATGTTGGATCGAGGTTTGATTTAGAGGTGTCAATTGTTCACACACGAGTAAAGGAACTCACACCTAAACAGTTGAGGAAACACATCTAAGACTCGACGCCCTTCTTATTCACCTTTTAAAGAAGTATTTGATTTTTAAGAAAGAACTCGACGTTGGATCGAGATTGATTTGCATGTAAAAAAGTTTTAAGGTTTCAAAGTGAATGGTGTGAAGTAACTATTGGACTAGGTTATGGTTGATGGTGAGGCAACAAGCACTCGATTTACAAGTGGTGAGGTTGGTGGCGAGGCACAAGCGTTCGACTTAAAAGTTGGGTGTGGATAAATGTGTAGAAAGATCCACTAGGCATTGGACAAAGAGAGTTATTTAGCTTTGAATGGTTAGTCTTAGTATGCGCATTCATATTTTGATTGACAATTTATGGTCATAACCAGAATAAAAGAAGTGTTAGCTTAGTTTGCTTAATTCATGTTTCATAGAACATGGTTGATTAAATTTGATTGATGCATGTTCCTTAACTTTGGGTGTTAGCTTAGCTTATTCGTTAACTTCGTCCGATCTTCAGCTGTCATGCTTAATGCGACAAATAGGAATATAATTTATATAGTGTTGATCACACTTGTTAATTGATACTATAATCAAATAGGAATTCAATTCTCTTAGGAAATTGGTGATAAAATAACCGATTATAAGTCTGAAATTACCAAACTAGTAGATTAAAAACCTAAAACCCCTCATTTTTCATTTCATTGCTTTGGTTAAATTAACATAGAGTCCTTGTGATACGACTCGAGTCTCGCTTTCCTATTCTACACTTTATTTATGTGTTTTTGACCCGTGTGTGACATCATATCAAATTCCAATCCATTTATTTTCCTTCTTTAAGGTTCCTAGACTTGGGATATTAAAGATTATTAAGCTACAAATGGATTTCTTGTGGGGTGGAGAGGAGTGGATGAGGATAATTAATTGATTGAGATGGACTAAGGTGTTTCTTGATAAATAAATAATGATTTAGGAGATAAACATTGTGAACTTTTCAACATAGCTCTCTTGTCCAAAAGGCATTGGAGGATGTTGAATGATAAGGAAGATGTTTGGCAAGAATTGATTACTTTTATGTATGGATATTTTAAATCTCAATTTAGTGAAGATTTACCTCAAGTGATTGGTAAGAAAGACTCCATTTGGATGAGGGATATTACTTTTCTTGACCTTTCTCATGAGGACGATCTTAATTTGTTTGTAAGATGGCTAGGGAGTGAGACTTTAAGTACTCAATACCCTAATCTTTTTAGTAGTTCAAAGAGGAAGAATGTCAAGATTCATATATGGGCATCTGGACAGCTTATGTCTAGACCTAGGATCTGTAGTTTTCTTTATCTACTCTAAATGTAGTAGCTCAATCTTAGTTGGAGGACTTGGAAATAGTATTGCAGGGATTGTCTTTGAATAAACATGAGGAAGATACTTATGTGTGGTGGAGGAATCCA
Source organism: Lathyrus aphaca (assembly GCA_963966055.1). Classification (NCBI taxonomy): domain Eukaryota; kingdom Viridiplantae; phylum Streptophyta; class Magnoliopsida; order Fabales; family Fabaceae; genus Lathyrus; species Lathyrus aphaca. Next base: position 113,967,699 of record OZ014524.1, on the reverse strand, counting down.
TATGGTTACTCTGTAAAATCTTGTTATCAATTACTTTCTGAATTGGTGAATGCATGTATCTTTTTATCTACTACCAAACATCAGGTTTTGGACAGGTTATTAAAGGTAAAATTTGTTGGAACAAGATTTGTTCTTGACTTAATTCTCTTGAGTTTTGATGATAACAAAGTATTAAAACAAACAATGTTTTATTTGATGTGTATTTTATTTATTGCAGGTTCTACATCATTATACATAAATAACTGGAATCTGTTTTACATGAATACACTTGAGAGTTGCTGAATTGCTAGCTTCTAGTGGTAGAAAATAAAGAATAATTATTAGTGTGATTGGACTTAGACTCTGAACAGAAGGCCTTAGTATTCAGATGAGTGATTGAACTTGGTTATTGTATATTAGCTTCTGGTACCATACAGAGCTGGTGATAAAGTTGTGGTTGCCCGTACTAATGTAAGACAGGTTGTATTGTCTTATCAGCTTGTCAGCTAGAGTCAACTTGGTGAAAGACTAAAGAAAAGCTGAACAGTTTTAAAGATGACTGCTTTCAATGGCTATATTTGTATAAATCCTCTTGAAGACGCTACTGTTGCTTTGATCATCATATCTATTGTAGCTGCTCTCACCCTTTTGCCCCATCGAAACATTTGAATTTTGTGGATCTTTTCCACCTAAATTCTGGAGAATTTGCTTCCCTTTCGAATCCTATTTTTCTTTCGATCTTTTACTCTTCTCATTGAGCCATGCTTGTAACAAAATCTTCGTTTTAACTTTTTCGTTTCTTCTCTTGTCAATTCTTTGTTCATGAGCCTTAAGGGAACTTTAAAGCTCATATTTTCTCAATGTCACAAGGTCATCTGACTATTCGATAGCCATTACAATATTGTCTAATCTTGACGTTAAATAACACAAAATCTTCGACACAACATTCTGCTCCAAAACAGTTTCTCTGCAAGGCTTGATTTGATTCACCAAACGTGTAATACACGCCACATAATTGTTGATCGTTTCATTCTCTTCATTTGAGTTAACTCAAATTTCCTCTTTTGAGTTTGTAACCTCACCACCTTTGCTTTAACAACCCTTGCATAAGGTTTTTCCAAAATCTCTCCAGCTTCCTTTGCCGACTCACAATCGCCAACTTTTTCGAAGTTGTCACCATCTATACAAGAATGAATCAAGAAGAGTGCCTTGAAATCCTTCTTCTTTTCTTCCTTGAATGTAGCCTTCAGAGCATCTGCAGCTTCAGTCCAAAGTGGTGTGACTCCATTGTTGATCACTTTAAGAACTTCTTAATACCCAAATAGAACTTTCATTTGTTTGGACCATTTATCATAATTCTTCGAATCAAGAATCGATAGGTTGGTGGGGATTCTATAATTGGAAATGGTACTCATTATTGCAATAAATTAATGGATCAGAAACAATGCTCTTAATGTCAAATGTTAGAACATACACAAGCCCTAATGGAGAAACAATGGAGAATATGAGTTAGTTGGAGAAGATGAAATTAGAAAATAAGAGAGAAATTAGAGATAATAGTAATTGATGGTGAAAATCAAAATTGACATTAACAATAATTAGGAGCACTGAAGATCTTTTATACAACAAGTATAAACTAAGTGGGAAATACAAAACAACTAAAAAAATAAGCTGAAACACAAAAAATATGCACTGTAACCGATTACTATATTTGAAATAACAGATTACAACCAAGTCACTAAAAAACACACTTCTGTCTAACCATGTAACTGGTTAACCGCATATTCAATAATCGATTACACCAACTGAAATGATCGAAAATCAATTTTCAACCATTTATAAGTAACACATGACAATGCTCACTTGCCATTCTCTTTTGGTCATCCTTGACTAATTATGGTATTACTTATCTAAATGTTTTATGCTAAGAGACTCATACAATGTAAGTGGTCACATCTTCATTTCCAAACTTTTATATAAGAAAAAAAATTAGTTAAAAACAAGATAGTTTATTTTATAGAGATGGACAATGAGATTCCTTCTAAAAATAAAGAAAAACAAAACCATGATGTTGATTTTCATAACCAAGCAAAATCCATAGACACATCATTTTATTCTTTTTTTTAATAAAGTCACCCAAACACATCCATCCATTTTATTCGACAACAATTCTTTTGATCTTCACATAAAAGAAAAAAAAAACGTGGTGATTATTATTGTAATAAATATATCTATCTAGTTGGCTCCAACGTGAGAAGCTGCAAGTTTAATAAGCAAACCAAATAGTAAAAAAGGGGCAGAGAAGAAGGGACTGTGGTCACTATCCAGTTCATACACACTACTTGGTGGCCATTTATTTATCATTGCTTCCTGTTGCTTTGCTTTTATTACATTGTCTTGCTTTGTCCTTATGTACACACGTCCCACTTTCTCCACTTCTTCTACATTTTCTCTGAATTTCGCACTCACTAATGCCAACAATGGCCCTGGCCTCAGCAGCATTGCTGCTAGGGTTGAATCCTGTGACAACCGATTATCAAATAACCAACTCAGATATAGATATCAGACACGACATAAAAATACAAATGAAAGTTATTGAATATAAGCAACTAGTTACATGTGACCACCGTTTATAATTATAACAAAATATTTAGACATGGTTGTAATTGCAAACACATATAATTACAAATAATGTTTAGAAAATTTGCCAAAATTGTTTTTGTTTGGAAGATTATTGTTTTTTGCACAAGAAAATTGGTACAGGTGGTCCTACATGTGAGAAAAGCAGAGGATAAAATTAAGCATAAACCAAAGCATTTGTCATGAGCCATGTGGGGGTACCCTACATTTGAACAGTTATATAGAAAAATGCATGGACATGAACCATTAATTTATCAACAAATTATGAATGTACCTCATGAGGGGTTAGAGGATATAAGATTTTGCGTTGAAGCTGTTTCTTTATCAAAGCACTTGTGGGAGGCTTGTCCTGTCCCAATCCAAACCCCAATTCATAGACATCACCAAACTCCGATAAATCTGGCACTCCCTATTTCCCACAAACCACAAACAATTTATATACAAAGTCACAATTTCTAGCTCTTCCAAAAAAAAAAAAAATTCACAATTTCTAGCTACTATTTTTTTAACACCATGTTAGCAATAAATAATGATTAGTACAATGATTGCTATTTTATAGGGGCAATGAGTGTCCCAAATTATTGGTGATGAATGAGAGTACACACGTTTGGAAGAGAAACGCATAAACTTTACTAGATTCATGATTGCAACTTTGCTCGTGCACATTCTTACTCTAGCCTCTCACAACCCAAACAGATTGGGTTAGAGTTACATTCCTTTTCATCATTTTGTTTTGAAGGAGCATAATTTATTATTGATAAATGTAGAAGAGATATAGTTTGAATCTACTAGATTACTTAATAAAAAATAATATATATATTTCGATGATCTATATAATACTATTACTAAGTAACAAAATATAATGTTTGAATATATTTATAACTTCTCAAACCGAACTTTGGACCGTATATTTGTTCATGATTTACGGTAAAACATTTGACTTTTATAGATCAATTATCAAAAGAGTTGGAGGAGAAAAGCTAGTCATTTCATTGACTCTAAAAAAATAGAGCTATATGAGAGTTGCCTGAAAACTAGCAATATGTTTGTTTGTGTGAAGACAGTTGGCAACGAAATATTGAAAGAAGAAGATCATCCTTGCTGTAAAGAAAAGCTTGAAAGATTTATGAATCCAATAATACACATCACTATCATATTATACTATTCCCACCCCCCAATATGAACTCATATGAATCTTAAAACATAGAGTTGATGAAAATGACTCACATCTTTAAGATCTTGATCGGATGAGAATCCAAATTTAAGCATAGTTGCTGCCACATACACTGCTAAACGAATTTTATTTGGAAATTTGTGACAGGCCTCTGTAACACTCAACCCTCCTGCACTATGTCCCACCAATATAACCTATCATTCATTCATTCATCCATCTTATTAGTATTATAATATATAAGCTGAGAGAATCAAAATCATAATCAAAATATAGAACTTATTATACCTTTTCATTATCTGGTAAATCAGATAAGAGATCAATAAGAGGTTTATTATAATCCTCAAAAGTAAGAATAGAATCAGCATGAGATTGATCAATTCCACAACTTTTAAGGTCTATGCATGAAACTTTGTACCCAGAATTCTCCATTAGACAACTGATTTTGTACCAACACCAACTTCCTCCACCTATGCCATGTACAAACACAAAGTGCTGTTTCAAAGGAATACTTGAATTACAATCAATTACTCCTTCTTCTATCTCTTTCACACCCATGGCTTTTTCTTCTCACCTTCTTTTGTTTTCAATCTTGTTGCTCAAACCAATTTATTATATATATATATATATATATATATATATATATATATATATATATATATATATATATATATATATATATATATATATATATTTATATGGTAATTATTCCCATAAATATTAACTCATCATTTTTTTAATAATTTTAATCTTATTCTGAAATTTTTGATAATCAATATATACGGTGTAGATGGCATATGGTTAGGACTGTAAATGGACCTGTAGAATCGAAAATCCATTCGAAAATCGGTTCGGTGGAGTTGGACCGTTGGACTAACCGATTTGTCTTTTGGTATGGTAATATATAATTTAGAATCAATTATTTAATATTAAAAAATAATTAAAATTATTTTAGAATTTATTGAATTAATATTTTAATAAAAGTCATTTATTAAAATATTCATCTATAAATATTTATTTTCTATAAATAAAAGTCATTTATTAAAATATTCATTTATAAATATTTGTTTTCTATAAATAAAAGTCATTTATTAAAATATTCATTTATAAATATTTGTTTTCTATAAATAAAAATCATTTATTAAAATATTTATTTATAAATGTTTGTTTTCTATAAATAAAAGTCATTTATTAAAATAGTACCTCAGAAATATTTGTTTTCTATAAATATTTGTTTTTATAAAAGATCTTGTAATCACAAGTCTGTAAAAAGAAGTAAGAGCCTTATAATTATTATTGAAGGCCGGGTTCAATAATAATATTATACTATAATATAAAAGTAAATTCTTAAATATTTATGATAAGTAATTTGGTATATGTACTTTAATGTAATTTGATTTAAAATATTGATTTATTTAAAAAAAAATGACATAACATTAATTATAATTGTTTTAATGGAGGAGGATACTGATATCTAAACAAATCTAAAGATTCCGAAAGTTGTTCACCTATTATAAAATGTTTTTATTTGCATTTGGTGATTTCTAATATATACATGATCAGAGGTTTGAAAATGTCAAAATGAACTGTTTGATATATTATTAAAATAATAAAACTGAGTGTTGCATAAGACTGGCGTATGACGCACTCAGAGATGGCCAAAGCCAATATGGATCCAAAATTTCAAAGTAAAATAATATATTTTACTTTTCAGAATTTTGGTGGGTAGTATTTCCAATTTTAACTTTCTTATTACTATGCAGTTTTTTATTCTTTTTTAGATTGATCAAAATTTTAGCATTTCAGCTATATTTATTTAATTGTGTTTAAAATAATTTCATACATGTAAAAATATATGTTACATTAATGACATTAAAGAGAGTTATTGTAAAAATCAAATTTATTTATATCAAAATTTTAGTAAAAAACAAGATGGATTAATTGCTATGCATTGTAGTGCTAAATTTTTTACACCGTCAATTCATTGGTAACATCCGTTTGTATTACTTAATAAGTTTTTAAAATAAAAATCAAAGTTGTTCCAACATCAACTGCTATGACTCACTGACAGTATAAAACTTTTTTATATTATCAATACATTTCAATTAAATCCAAAATGAAAGTTTAATATATATATATATATATATATATATATATATATATATATATATATATATATATATATATATATATATATATATATATATATATATATATATATAATTTGATTACTAAGTAATAAATATTAACATATGTCTGATCCAAATTGCTTGACTCACAACATATGATCTAACTATATATTCAACCTTACATGATGATAATGGTGATGGGAAATTAAGACACAATAATAGACCAATGCACCATGGATATAAAATTCCTCAGACTTTAGGAACCTTGAGGATCAATAACAAATATAAGACGATAAATCGAACAAATGAAGACACAGAAGAAAAAAAATATTTTTAACATGAAAAATCCCTTAATATGAGAGTAAAAACCGCAAGTCGTCCAAACCAAGAAAATAACTTCACTATAATCAGAAACTAATGCTAACAACCACAAATCACAAAGCAACTAGCTTACAAATAAGAATAAAAAACTGAAATATTTCCAAATTTTGCAACTTCAATGTGAAGCAAATAGCTTTCACCTCAGACGTTATTTTGAATTTCTAAATGGTCAAAAGGTAGATACATGTGTTACGAACCTGCCATTTGTTTACCCTGAAAATTAATAAACAACCGCTGGTCCCCTAAAAACAACATAATATTCTCAGTTACTCACGGGATCAACCAGGTTGATCCTATGACACGCGCTATAATATGTTTAAATTGGTTTTTCAGTGATAATGTCATAAACTCTTTGACAGATTTTATGAAGTGTTTTGATAAAAAGAGAAAATAAAGCAAACAAGACTCAAAGTAATTAAAGTCGAAGGTAAAATGCAATAAAAGTGTAAATTGCAAGGGAATGTAAAAGAAACAATACAAATACTGAAGAATAAACTCGCTTGAAAGTAAAGAAATGCAAAATAAATGACTTCAAAGTAAAACTTGAATATAAATTGCATTGATATGAAATAGGGTGGTGATCTCATCATGTACATTCTCGCATTCACTCATTTCTCTACACGGGTACTTAGAGTGTTTATGGAGTAACTTGTACAATATGATTTACACACAATTCTAACACTAGAACTACATTATTTATACTAGTCGAAAATAACCGCTATTGGCAGTTTACTTCCAAAAATATGCCACTTGGCACTTTGCATATCTTGAACGTCCAATATGCGCCACTTGTCCTTTTTTCAAATTGAAAGAACCATAAATTTTCCTCAAATATTGAATCTCAATTGTTGTACATCGACCACTTCTTATGAGCGTTCGGTGGAAGTATATTTCCTATATTTAGGAAATATTCTAAGTCCAAATTCTTGCACTCCCTTCGTCTTCGACTCAGGCTTCTTCAACTTGATTTGGTCGAAGCCCTTTAATTCTTTCAAAAGACATGATACTAAAGTCAATTCTTCTTGAAGTCAACTATGTGTCGAAATTAGGAGCTAACAAATTGCCCCAAAAAAATTTCCTTTCGACCTAGCTGGTGGAAAAGTCATTTTTTATCATAGCTTTCAACACCCATCATTCGACGACACAAAAGTATGGTCATAACTGACCAACCCACGATCAAGAAACTATCCAGTTCTAACAACCACGCTTATAACGTCATATCATAATGGTTTTTACAAAACGTCTCTTCAGCAGCCACTCTATCACTAATCATCATTGGCCTTTTCTTGAAACCACGCATTTGTTGTCCCATCAAAATTTCCACCGTCCAAAGTAATGTCTCTGAAGGACACACGTCCTGTAACACCCCATTTTATACCCGCAAATAATTATAAATAAATCAGAGTTCAACAAAACAGAGTATCACATTTTTCCTCATAAAAACATCATCATCATAAATTAACAAGTAACAATTCATCTTTTTCACTACACAACGAAATTCATTTAAATCATAATACTCATCTTTAAAATCACTTCATAATATTTCATCTCAATTCAAACATCATATTCTAAAATAAACATCTTAAATCCAAAACATAACAAAATGAAATCTAAGTCAAAATAATTCATTCGCTAATCCCCTGAAGTGCTACGTATCAGAGCGACCAACGACTCAAACCATCTAACGGAAACTCCTCGCTACTCAGGATTACATGCACGTTACCAACCAAAGGCAACATTCAAACAGAAGGGGTGAGATATCGACAATTATAAACAGGATATAATAATCAACATGTACAAGTTAAAATCATTCAATCACCCATTCATATCATATTCATCTTTAACATCTTATCATCACAACTCCCATAACATCTCAATACTTATTAAATAATGCAATTCGACTGCGACTCGACAATGTATGCATGTGGTACCATTCAGAGCGAACTCCCATCTTAAAATTCATTCCAGTTAGGTGGACATCAGCAAGACATAAGTCTTCATCTTAAACATCGTGTTTGTCATTCCAGACCATCTTAATAATGCAAATGTATGCGGTATGAAAATGGAATACAACACAATCAAACATCGTTCACCACATCATCTTAAATCATCACAACATCATTGGTCGTAAGACCTACATAACAATATTCATTTTTCGATTTCTTTCTTTTTTTATCATCATTTTGACATTTTTTTTATAAAAAAAATATATTGTATTCATTTCCATTTTATTATGTTTGATTTTCGGGCCGATGATATGACAAAAGGTCACGATAAATCGTTTCCGATTAATCGTGACCAATATGAGGCCATTTATTTATTTATTTTTATTTTTCATTCTAAGTAATTTATTCTACTGTATAGTTTATTTCACTTTATTTAATATATTTATTTATTTTATTTATTTCTTGCATTTCTTATATATATATACAATATTTGATACTAACGGTTCCGATTAATTCGTACACTGCACACACGCTTCCTCTTGGGCAAATTACAAAGATACCTTTTATTTCTTCGCAAATCTTATGTAAATTATCATGTATCCCTTCCCGTTTATTTTTGAATGTAATTTATTTTTCGCCTTTATTTTACGATTTAGTATTATTAGGAACACCTTTAGGATCTAGAAATCGAATCCACTTAATTAATCAATCAAACAATTCACCGCGCCTACATTTGCACGCACGTAAGTCGGTCACTTGTGATTGTCGTCTGCACGACATTACGCGTCTAATAAATTAATGTAAGAACTAAACTCAGGAATCTAGCATTCTCGGGTTTTTGAATTGAATTACTGTTGGGGCTAGCCCCCGATTTGTAATTCATTCACTCTTTTGTTTTCAAAGCAATCGCGTCTTAATTCACAAATCAAATAACGAGGTAACTGATCTCCGGAGTCTAGAACTCTGCACGTTCTTGAATTAAATCACTCCTGGCCTAGCCCCACGCGGCGTGGTTTATTCTCCCTCTCGTTCCTAAAACACGGAAACTTATAATAAATTATACGAAGAACTGAACTCAGGAATCTAGCATTCCTCGGGTGCTTGAACTGAATTACTCTTGAGACCAGCCTTCGAGTTGTAATTCATTCGCTCTTTCGTATTCAAAATAATTCAACAACCTTAAAATATCAGACATGATTCATCTCCATAGGAAAGATATTATCTTTTATCCCCACAAACACAAACAAAAATATTTCAAACAATTATTCTCAAAGGAAGAATGTGGCATTGCTTGTCGATCCTCGTATCCAAGTTTAAAGCTTCTTCCGATTTTTATCTATTCTCAAAGGAAGAATGTTGCATTTCTTGTTGATCCTCGTATCCAAGTTTAAAGCTTCTTCCGATTTTTATTTACTCTCAAAGAAAGAATGTGGCATTTCTTGTCGATCTTTGTATCCAAGTTTAAAGCTTCTTTTGATTTCTCTTCCTCAAATGTTTGTGGTGGAATAGGCGAGATACCTCCCTTAAAGATGACGACTTGTCTCTTTCTTTTTTCAAATACAACTTAAAATTTACCAACCAATGCAAATCATTTTATAATTAATCAACGAGTAACTGAACTCTAAAGTCCAGCACTCCACGGGTTCTTGAATGCAATCACTCATGGGCTAGCCCCATGCATTGTAGTACATTCGCCCTCTCATTTAAAACACTTTAACAAAGGTCAAACATCTTTTCTCTAAACGAACATTGTTTAAATCTTTCTATCTCGCAGACAAGCTAATGTTTCAGCCTCCACCGCGAGTATAAGCCAACGCTTAGCAGATTAGAAAGCATTTTCAAACAATCATTCAATAAAAATCACAAACCGTAGTCGCATGAACTACGAAGCTCTGACTTTCCCATTGCACAAGGAAATATGTAGGCACGAGGATTTTAATCCTTCGCGAGCACAATAATAAAAAACTTAACCTTTCTCCGTAATAAATAATAATTTTCTTTTCCCTTTAATAAGCAATATTAGTAACTTAAATCATTTAAAGAAGACAATAATATAAGTTAACATTTAAGCGCAAATTAGACTAAGAGGTTCCCGCTGAGTACAACGGACGTGAGGGGTGCTTAACACCTTCCCTTTGCGTAACTGACTCCCGAACTTAGATTAGTGGTTTCGTTGACCATTTCTTATCCTATTTAGGTTGTGTCTATATCTCTATTTTCTTTAGTTAGAATAAATAGAATTAGGTGACGACTCTATTGTTTGTTTTAGGATCGTATATTTTTCGAGGTACGGCAGCTGGCGACTCTGCTGGGGAAGAGAATCATGCTTTATGCATAAGAGAGTCGAGCCTAGTTTAGGATAGTTTATGTTTGTTTGATGACTTGTTTGATTGTCTTCTTTATTTAATGTTGATATTTTATCTATTTCTTCCTTCTTTATTATTTGCTCATTATATCTGCCTGTTGGATCTCGGGATATCACGGGTATGAATTTGTACTTAAGTTTTGAAAAAGAGGAGGGAACACCTAAGTTATAATTGGTAGTTATTAGTGTTAGTCTCCAAGGAATCGCTCCTTGCCAGCCTAGCATGAAAGCTCCCCCAGATAGTTAGACTTTTCGTAGATCTTGTCACAACGCAGCTAGTCTGTCGCGTGACCTGATTCACGGAAGGGCTGTGATTCTGGGTCCCCTTAGAACCAGTTTCGAAATTTGCAGTTGTGTAGTGTTAGTCTCCAAGGGCTCGCCTCTTGAGGGCCTAGCATGAGAACACCACTCAAGGTAGACCTTATCGTCATTATCGTCACAATGCAGCCAGCCTGCGGCGGGGCGTTAGTACTTTAAACGTCTGTGACCTTGAGTATCCTTATACCATCACCATAGAAGCTACCCTGTGAGTGGGCTTTATGGATAAAAATATTTAGAACTCCCCAGTTAAGGCTTACCAGTTAGGAGATTCCGAGTTACTTGTACCTTGGATCCAACATCTTATCTTCATGTTGGAACTGATTGTATTTGTGATTCTGAGCATTGCATCCATTCGCATATCATTTGCATTTGCATTGCATATCATCTTCCAACAATCCAGATCACACATGTCTTATCCTCCTTCAGTCAACTGTACTCGACCAGTCACCAGAGAAGGATGGACTAACTTGAGCAAGAAAACATAGAGCTTAGAGAAGAAGTCACTACTTTGAGAAACCATACGGGAATATTCTCGACTACAATGAAGACTTTAGTAGACAACCTTGTGAAGGAGAACAATGAACTCTTAGAAGATATTCACGGCTTGAAGATTGGTAGAGGACGACTGATTTCTTTGATCAAAGATCTGGTCATTTCTCAGCGTCAGCCAAATTCTACTCGTCAGCAACGTCATAATCAGCGGAGAACTCCAAATAGTCATGAAGGAGAAACCCACCGGTTTGACCCAATTCTAATGACTTACAATCAATTGTGGTCTTATTTTGCCCGAAATTCAATAATGACACCCAGAAAGACCAGAGCCATGAGGTCTCGCCGTCGTTTGTTCAATCCAAATACCAGTTGAGTTTCATGGTGGAGTATTGGGGCATCTGATTGAAGAGTGCAAAGTTTTCCAGGAAAAGGTTCAAGATATGATTGACTATGGGGTGTTGGCCTTCAATGGAGGAAGCCCATTTGTGGACGGAGTGCCTTTGTGCTGATAAAAACTTAGAGGGTTTTGTCCAAATCAGTTTGTTATTGGAGCATGGAACAATTTCCTTTACGCATATGATCATTTTGAGGCACTGAAATTTATCTTCTCAGATGTTTAGTTCATTCGCTGCTGTTCATATGTATTTTTTTGTGGTTTGTTAATGCATTTGTTTTGGCATGTAAGAACTTATTTGTTTTGAATGATTAATGTAATGAATATGTTTGTCTTGAAGTAGTCCATTCGTATTCACTCATAATGCTTTTTCTACTTTTATAATGCCAACATTATCCCGTCTTCTGCTTAGGTAGAGAATTGGAGGGAGGATGACGAAATTAAAACACAAATTCTCTAGTTGAACGCTTTTAAACAAACCCCTACTGACGATGTACATGCATTGTTTCAAATCCCCAAACACTGGAGAAATAAGGAGTTAATCCCTAGTCAACCACTTCGAGCCTAGAAGTAGGAGTTTCTTTTGGATAATTCAAAACTTTTACGCTTAACTTGGGGCAGGGTAGTGTTCAGTTAATCTGGTTACACATTCAAATCATAAGATGAAACATCCCATCAAGGAATCCACTACAACCAATGACTTGACATTCACAACTATCAACCTTCCAAAGATAAAACAAAATATAAAAAAAGAGAAAAAAATAGAATCCCGCCTAAGTCAACCACTTAAAGAGAGGCTTAGGGACCGAATAGAATAAATAAATCAAAATAAGTCCTCAAATCCATAAGATTTAGTGACCATCATATCAAAGTCAAATGGGTCACTGATATCCATAGGGGACAAATAAGATGACTGTCATTTCAAGCGGACCTTGGAGCATTATCTCTATGCTATCAAGACAAATGTATGTGTCAATTTAGCTGAATCTAGGATTGGAGAACAACATGGAGAATGGGTGGGCACCAAATAAACTTTGAGCCTTGATCCTTTGTTTCTAAAACCGTGAACCAAAACCACATTACAACCCTCAAAAGTCCTAATTGAAGTAGGGTTTATTTCGAAAGCACACTCGATGAGATAATGTTTCCTGACTCCTATGAACTATGCTCAAAATTTGTGTTGGCTTTATAAAGAAAATGAATATCACATCCTAGCTAGTGATTCGGTAACAGGCTGTTGTGAAAATCTTTTCAAAAACAATATAAAAAACTTCGAGACAAACATGTGTGTTGCATTAGCAGTCTCAACATTAACATTTTGCTTGTTAGCATTTGCTTGATATCATAGAAGCCTATGTATGAGTACCATTGATGAGCTTAATCTCTTGAGATTTGAAACTCTGATGAGTAGTTGAACAACCATTTCAGAGAATCATCATCCCCAGGGACATGTTGCTTGAAGACTTTGCCAGACAGGGGCAGTTTGCTTGAAGACTTTGCCAGACATGAGCATATTACTTAAATACTTTGCCAAACAGGGGCATGTTGCTTGAAGACTTTGCCATACAGGGGCAGGTTGCTTGAATACTTTGTCAAACAGGGGCAATTTATTTCCCAATTTATTACTTACCCATTCTGATCATCCCTAGAAGGATAAGTATTGAAGACTTATTTGTGTCAAATACAGTTAATCTGGGGTAGTTACGTCGAGATTCGAAAAAATCTCTCCAAGAGTTTGAAGGCACTAGGGCATTTGGAATGTCAAGTCTTCTATAAAATCCTCTTGAGATGATCTCTTCTCATAAACCATTTCGTGGATGCGTGACCACGTGTTTCCCTAAGCAAGACGCTTTTGTGATCTACCTTACAAGTATCTCCATATGACGGGGTCCTTATGCCAGTTGCTATGATATGTTAGGTGCATGCCTCAGTATTTTCTGGTGGGTTCCTTTTACTACTTAGTGCTTCCAGTGAGATACTAATTCTAGTATCCTTAATTGAGCCTTGATTCAAGCTTCTCCAGTTGAATGTGATTTTCTCCCCCCAACGGAGTACAAATTTACTTCATCCTAAGCAAACATAGTTTGTATGTTTGTTTCCCTCTAATGGACATTGAAGTTAGAAGATTTGCTTGGGTATATTTCCCGATTGAAGTATCTTTTTCTCCTCAAAGAGATTTGAGCTTTGTAGTAGGACTTTATTCCATGGATGGCTCTTTACCCTATCTTCAGTGATTGCGTACACTTTAACGAGATTAGTCGAGTATCCGTTTGTTGTGATGTTTATTTCGTCACCAGTATATCTCTTGCGTCTGTTTTGTATGTTTGTCAGCATAAACATAACGCATATACACACATGTGCATCATATTTGATTCATATTCATATTCATGTTGCATTCATTAATGCCTACTACCTTCACCTTGGTCGTGTTTATCCCCAAATGATGTGTCTCTCTCCAAATAGAGTTGTCAGCCTTAGGCAGAAAATGTACATTCTTTCTAATTCCCCGCTGAGTTTTTACCCTCGTGGAAGAGTTTTTGCTTTAGTTCTCCTTTCCACACTTGGATAGGATAAATACCCAGTTGAGTTCATTCCTCATGGGTTAGCGTCTTGCTTGACAGTTTCTCTCCAGCTCGTTCCTGGGTTAAATTTGGTCTTCGACAATTTTGATGATTGAATTTCCAAATGGAAAGTGCATTTATTTTGCACCTTTGAATACTTTGTCTCCTAGAAGGAATTTGTTGAAGTTTCCTCTAGTGAAGACAAATTTTGCTCTCCAGCAGTGTTGTTGCAACATTATCTTGGAATACTTATACCTGACAATAAGTGGCAGTCTCTTTATTCGAGAAGCTTGTTTCGTCCTAGAACTTCTAAGTGGAACCAACAAGTGGCAGTCTCTTTATTGGAGAAGCGCTTTTCTTATCCCTGGACCTCTAAGCGGAATCGACAAGTGGTCATCTCCTTATTTGAGAAGCTTGTTTCTTATCCATGGATTTCCCAGTAAATAAACAGATGGAATTCTCTTTTCGAGCAGTTTGTTCATCCTCAGCAAGGTTTCTGTTCCAACAAATGGCATCTTATCCAGACAAGGTGCGAAGTTTGTTGTGAATTTCTGATTTCCGTCAAATGGCTATCTCTTCCAGACAAGTTGAGAAGTTTGAGCGTGAAGTTGTTTCTCTATCATATGGTTGTCTCTTTCAGAAGAAGGGAAGTATGGTGAGAGTTCTATCAAATGGCATCTCTCCAATACACGTTGAGAAGTTTGCTATGAATCTCTTTATTTTCCAACAAATGGCATCTCATCCAGACAAGGTGGGAAGTTTGTTGTGAATTTCCAATTTCCGTCAAATGGCTATCTCTTCCAGACAAGTTGAGAAGTTTGAGCGTGAAGTTGTTCTCCATCATATGGTTGTCTCTTTCAGAAGAAGGTAAGTATGGTGAAAGTTCTATCAAATGGCATCTCTTCAATACACGTTGAGAAGTTTGATATGAATCTCTTTATTTTTCCAACAAATGGCATCTCATCCAGACAAGGTGAGAAGTTTGTTGTAATTTTCCGATTTCCGTCAAATGGCTATCTCTTCCAGACAAGTTGAGAAGTTTGAGCGTGAAATTGTTCTCCATCATATGGCTGTCTCTTTCGGAAGAAGGGAAGTATAATGAGAGTTCTATCAAATGGCATCTCCCCTGTTTAGTGGAGAAGTTTGGTATAAATTTATCTTTCCAACAAATGGCTATCTCTTCCAGACAAGTTGAGAAGTTTGTTGTGAATTTTCCAATTTCCGTCAAATGGCTATCTCTTCCAGACAAGTTGAGAAGTTTGAGCGTGAAGTTGTTCTCCATCATATGGTTGTCTCTTTCAGAAGAAGGGAAGTATGGTGAAAGTTCTATCAAATGGCATCTCTCCAATACACGTTGAGAAGTTTGATATGAATCTCTTTATTTTTTCCAACAAATGACATCTCATCCAGACAAGGTGAGAAGTTTGTTGTGAATTTCCAATTTTCGTCTGTAACACGGTGGGAGAACTGACTTTAGTTATGTTGCGGATAGCAAGAGTCGCCACCGACTTTTATTTTATCCAAAGGAAAGGCATAAAAGAACAGGAAAGACCTTTTAAAAGATTTTTGGGTCCGGGGGGTAAGTTATGTAAAGGGAAGGTGTTAGCACCCTTTACATCCATGGTTATCCATGGGCTCTTAGTTACTTAGCTCACTTTAAATTGTTTTGAAATGTGAAGTGTGTGAATAGAAATTTTCTTAAGTGTTTTATAATGATCCATGTACGGATGTATATAAAACCTTTGTTTTGAAAATTTGTTTGAAAATATGAAGTGTTTGAAATGTTTTGAAGAGTGAGCAAGTATCTAAGAGGAACTTACCCTAAGTTTAAGTCTTTTCTGTTCTTGAGTCCTTTAAATGGTAAGACTATCTCTATTATTAAGGAATAGATAGTCATTACCTTGGATGTGTGGGACAAATGAAGGGACATCTATTATTTAGGCAACTGTAGGGTGTATAAGCAATTCGAAGGGACTTATCATCTTTGTTCGAAAGGGACAAGATCATTACGAAGGCAACATTCGAAGGGACTTGATCTTTTTATCTGTTTAGGGACTTGATGATGTGAAATGAGGGACTTTGCTTTATACACCCTACTTGACCTTTTGATTAGGCAACTTGAGAGGCAACCTTAGGAAGTGAGATGGCGATCAAGGATCGACTTACGTGTGTGAGTGTACAATTTTAAATATTTATCTTTTAAATTAATGATCTAAATCAATTTTTAAATACAAACATATCTTGCACTCCCTATTTTACTAACCACAGCATTTAAAATAAATATTAAACATTACTACTAAAATATTACATAAGGGATACAATTACATAATAACAATAATTAAAAATAAATAAGCAAATAATAATAAATAATTGGGTTAGTAACAATAATAATAAAAATAATATATTAATAATGGGGTTAGTAATAATAAAAATTAATAAGAATAAAATCAAGAAATTAACATAATAATGAATAATAAATTTAAAAATGCAATATTAAATGGATAATTATTTTTAAACAATTCATATTATATTCTAATTATTAGAAAAATTTAAATTATATACATGTTATAAAAATAAGGTTAATTATAAACATAATATGAAAATAAATTATATTTACAAAATTAAATTTAAGAGTCTTAATTATTTTAAGCATAATCTAAAATTATTTACATACAAGAATTATATTAAATAATAACTATAAACAAATTATAAAAATATGCACATAATTAAAGTTTATAAATAAATAAATTAAAAGTTATAATTAACAAATAGAATTAATATTTACAATTAGGGTTTATAAAAATAATTAGGTTTTATAAAATATTTTAGGGTTTTAGAAAATATTAGGGTTATATATTTAGAAAAAAATTAAATTAGGATTAATTATTAATTATACAAAATTATACAATATTAATAATATACAAAAATAAATAATTTTTCTAATAAGATTTAATTTAAAAAAAAGATGAGTTCTAAATTGTAATAATATAAACATTCTACTTTTTATTATTTAAATTTATTTAACTATAATATAAACTAATTAAATAAGAAAACAAAAAATGAAAACAAAACTTACCTGGGCTGGGATTCGAACCCAGTCCCTAAGCTTTCAACCCTCAAGACCAACACATCATAAGATGTCTTGTGAACCTTGTGAACCTCATAAGATGTCTTGTAAACTTCATGAACCTCATGAGAGGTCTTGTGAACCTTGTGAACCTCATAAGGTGTCTTGTGAATCTTGTGAACCTTGTGAACCTCTTAGCACACAAAGTCTTGTATTATGAGGGCAAATTTTGGGGTGCAACACCGTCAAATGGCTATCTCTTCCAGACAAGTTGAGAAGTTTGAGCGTGAAATTGTTCTCCATCATATGGTTGTCTCTTTCAAAAGAAGGGAAGTATGGTGAGAGTTCTATTCAATGGCATCCTTAGTTAAATCTCGGCAGAAGATTTGGCGACAGGTGTATCCTCAGTTAATCCTCGGTAGTAGGAATTTCATAGTATACCTCAGCATAAGGTATCTCATTCTTAGATTCTCTGGCAAGTCTCGGCAGAAGATTTCCAGTCTACCTCGGCAGAAGGTATTTACTTTTTATGATCTCGACAATGGCATCCTTAGTTAAATCTCGGCAGAAGATTTGGCGACAGGTGTATCCTCAGTTAATCCTCGGCAGTAGGAATTTCATTTTGATACCTCGGCAGAAGGTATTTCTTTCTTAGATTCTATGGTAATCTCGGCAGTAGATCTCTAGCAGACTTCAACAAAATTTATTTTCTTTCCAAGATCTCGGCAGTAGATTTTTGGTTTATTTTGATACCTCGGCAGAAGGTATTTCTTTCTTATATTCTCTGGTAATCTCGGTAGTAGATCTCCAGCAGACTTCAACAGAATTTGTTTTCTTTCCAAGATCTCAGCAGTAGATTTTTTGTTTATTTTGATACCTCGGCAGAAGGTATTTCTTTCTTAGATTCTCTGGTAATCTCGGTAGTAGATCTCCAGCAGACTTCGGTAGAAGATGTTTTCTTTCCAGAATCTCGGCAATAGATTTTTGGTTCATTTTGATACCTTGGCAGAAGGTATTTATTTCTTAGATTCTCTAGAAAGTCTTGGCAGTAGATCTCCAGTAGACTTCGGTAGGAGATGTTTTCTTTCCAGAATCTCGGCAGTAGATTTTTGGTTCATTTTGATACCTCGGCAGAAGGTATTTATTTCTTAGATTCTCTGGAAAGTCTCGGCAGTAGATCTCCAGTAGACTTCGGTAGAAGATGTTTTCTTTCCAAAATCTCGGCAGTAGATTTTTGGTTCATTTTGATACCTCGGCAGAAGGTATTTCATTCTTAGATTCTCTAGAAAGTCTCGGCAGTAGATCTCCAGTAGACTTAAGTAGAAGTTGATTTCTTTCCAGAATCTCGGCAGTAGATTTTTGGTTCATTTTGATGCCTCGAAAGAAGGTATTTCTTTCTTAGATTCTCTGGTAATCTCGACAGTAGACCTCCAGCAGATTTCGACAGAATTTTTTTTTCTTTCCAGAATCTCGGCAGTAGATTTTTGGTTCATTTTGATGCCTCGACAGAAGATATTCCCAAATGATATTCTAAATCTCGGCAGACGACTTATCTGATGAGATTTGTTCAAGGACTTCATCTTGGGAATTGTAGACAATTGTCGTCTCGCTTCGCTCAAGAAAGAAATTCCTCGTGTGGATTGTACTCCAGTCGTGTGCGTCTAATCCCCAGTAGTGTCAGTTTTCTTCCCAGCTAAGTTATAACCTTTGTTATTGCATTTTTACATTGCATATCATATAATTCCATCTGCATTTTCGGCCAAAATTTTAGGTATTCTGATATTTAATCCTCCTCCACCTTGAATGTCCAAATAAATCTTTGTTACTCGTACATTCAGGTTCA
Source organism: Lathyrus aphaca (assembly GCA_963966055.1). Lineage (NCBI taxonomy): Eukaryota > Viridiplantae > Streptophyta > Magnoliopsida > Fabales > Fabaceae > Lathyrus > Lathyrus aphaca. Next base: position 113,948,410 of record OZ014524.1, on the reverse strand, counting down.
GGATGATTAAATAGGGGCAGCTGTCATACCCTAAATTTTGACCATAAATTTTTAAATTTCCATTCATCTAACGCACTTTATCGCAACATCGATAGTCAATCATCTATGCATTTCAATAGATATCATTTTATTTTATTTTTTAATTTTTTTAATTAATTTTAGGATGTTTGGCTTTCCAAGTCGTATCATTTTAATTTAGGACATTTTTATTAGTTTATTTTAAATTTGTCTTAAGTTTAATTTAAGGGTCTAATTTAATTTAATTTTGTTTTATGTTATTTTAACCTTATTTATTTATTTAAGTAGATTCTATTTTTATTTTTATAAGTTTAGTTTCCTTGTTTGATTTAATTTCTATTTGGTTTATACGAACTCTTTTTTTTAGTTCTTAAGTTGTAGTTTATGATTAGAATTAATTTAAGTTAGTATTAGTTTAATTTTTTAAGTTTAATTTTATCTAATTTAGTTTTAAATTATTTTAATTTGATTTAAAAAATAGTATATTATTTATCTTATTTATATTAGTCTAGTTTTTATATAATTTATCTAACTGGTCTCAATTTTCTTGTAATAGCCATAATGTCCAAACCAGCCTTTTATCACTCTGCATCTAAACTTTCACCAAAATAAGCCCAGTCAAACCTGCAAACCAATAGCAAAAAAAAACAATAACCTGCAAACTTGATAAGGACATATCAGCACAGAAACCAAATTCAAACTTAAGAAATAGGTTTTTAGAAGCATAAGAGGAGGAAGAAACCACAACAAACGAGGGGGGACGGACCAAACAAAATGGTTAGAAGAAACACAGAAAAACAAAAATCAGACAACTATTTTCTGCAAAAAATTTACAAACAGATTTTTTGCTGAACCTTTCCTCTCCGCCGTGTTAAACCGCATAAGAAACCACACTTCACCGCCTCCTTCACCACACTTCACCGCCATCCCTCTCAAACCTCGACCACCACCGCGAAACAAAGAAACTCACCACAAGCCATAACCAAACCGCAAAGAACACAGAACCACTGCAAACGAATCCGCCTGAGCGCCGCCACGAAAACCTTCATCGTTCAAACAACCCAGAATCCGTATGAACAACCTTAAAATCGAACCACCTTCAAGCCAACCCAAAACACGATCCAAAAACCTTTGAATCCCTTTCACGAAGCAGACCGCGAGCCTCAAACCAAACAAACTTGAATCTGAAACCGTGAGTAAACCAGAAAACGCGTCCGTGAGGAAGCCACGAGCCATAAACGAGAGAGCGAGATCTTGAGCGAATACCCATATGCCACCACGAAATCGGCCGGAGAACTGAGATACAGCAGTGAGAGCACCGTCGAGACCGATTATTTGGAGTGGGTCTCTGTTTCTTTTCTTTCAAAATTGCCTTTAACGGAAAAAGGAGGAGAAACACCTTCTTTAGTGCAGTGGCTGATACATTTTTGTTTTATTTATTTTTTATAAAAGAGTTAAACCCTTGTTCTCTTTTATGTGGATGTTGCTGATGGGTTTGGGTTAGCCCAACTTTTTTTTCCACTGCCACCTTCCATTCCAGCGCATACACCCAGATGTTATCATTAGTATATTTTCTTTATTCATTTTTTTTATTTCTTTTTTTTTTATCATCATTTTGAAATTTTTTTTATAAAAAATATATATTGTATTTCATTTCCATTTTATTATGTTTGATTTTCGGGCCGATGATATGACAAAAGGTCACGATAAATCGTTTCCGATTAATCGTGACCAATATGAGGCCATTTATTTATTTATTTTTATTTTTCATTCTAAGTAATTTATTCTACTGTATAGTTTATTTCACTTTATTTAATATATTTATTTATTTCATTTATTTCTTGCATTTCTTATATATATATATATATATATATATATATATATATATATATATATATATATATATATATATATATATATATATATATATATATACACACACAATATTTGATACTAACGGTTCCGATTAATTCGTACGCTGCACACACGCTTCCTCTTGGGCAAATTACAACGATACCTTTTATTTCTTCGCAAATCTTATGTAAATTATCATGTATCCCTTCCCGTTTATTTTCGAACGCAATTTATTTTTTGCCTTTATTTTACGATTTAGTATTATTAGGAATGCCTTTAGGATCTAGAAACCGAATCCACTTAATTAATCAATCAAACAATTCATCACGCCTACATTTGCACACACGTAAGTCGGTCATTTGTGATCGCCGTCTGCACGACATTACATGTCTAATAAATTAACGTAAGAACTAAACTCGGGAATATAGCATTCCTCGGGTTTTTGAATTGAATTACTGTTGGGGCTAGCCCCCGATTTGTAATTTATTCACTCTTTTGTTTTCAAAGCAATCACGTCTTAATTCACAAATCAAATAACGAGGTAACTGATCTCCGGAGTCTAGAACTCTGCACGTTCTTGAATTAAATCACTCCTGGCCTAGCCCCACGCGGCGTGGTTTATTCTCCCTCTCGTTCCTAAAACACGGAAACTTCTAATAAATTATACGAAAAACTGAACTCAGGAATCTAGCATTCCTCGGGTGCTTGAACTGAATTACTCTTGAGGCCAGCCTTCAAGTTGTAATTCATTCGCTCTTTCGTATTCAAAATAATCCAACAACCTTAAAAGATCAGACATGATTCATCTCCATAGGAAAGATATTATCTTTTATCCCCACAAACACAAACAAAAATCTTTCAAACAATTATTCTCAAAGGAAGAATGTGACATTGCTTGTCGATCCTCGTATCCAAGTTTAAAGCTTCTTCCGATTTTTATCTATTCTCAAAGGAAGAATGTGGCATTTCTTGTTGATCCTCGTATCCAAGTTTAAAGCTTCTTCCGATTTTTATTTACTCTCAAAGAAAGAATGTGGCATTGCTTGTCGATTTTCATATCCAAGTTTAAAGTTTCTTTCGATTTCTCTTCCTCAAATGTTTGTGGTGGAATAGGCGAGATACCTCCCTTAAAGATGACGACTTGTCTCTTTCTTTTTTCAAATACAACTTAAAACTTACCAACCAATGCAAATCATTTTATAATTAATCAAAGAGTAACTCACTACGCCAAAAATGACTTTTAACAGTGCATCTTAGACAACGCTTTTAAAAGAAAGCGCTGTCTAAGGTTAAAATTAAAATAAAACACGGAAAATGTTCTAAAAAAATAATGAAAGCGCTGTCTAAGGGGGGGTCTTAGACAACGCTTTTTCAAAAGCGCTGTCTAAGACCCCCCTTAGACATCGCTTTTAGAAAGCGCTTTTAAAGATAAACCTTAGACAACGCTTTTGAAAAAGCGTTGTCTAAAGTCTTTAAATTAAAAAAAAAATTAAAACCAAAAGCGCTGTCTAAGGGGGGTTTTAGAAAGCGCTTTTGAAAAGCGCTGTCTAGGGCATACCTTAGATAGCGCTTTCCACAAAAGCGCTGTCTAAGGTCTAATTAAAATAAAATTTCAGACTCAATTTCTATTTTCGTTCTCTGTTCTTTTGTTTTCCCTCCCGCGAACGTTGAAACCCTAACAGCGAAAACCATAAACCCTAACAGCGAACACGAATACACTTCCATTTTTCGGTTTCAATCATTGAACGTGTTTGAAGAATCGTACGTGTCTCGACATTTGGGTGTTGACTTCGTTTTTCGTTTCTACTGTTCTTCATTTCTTGCGGTATGTTCTTCATTTCTTATGGTTTTTATAAGTTGTTATTAATCTTTGATAAAATTCAGAAACTGAGTTTAGAAGTAGTTTACTACTGTTGAGAATGTGCATAATCTTGTTGACTGAGTTTAGTGTATTATTCTTGTTGAAGTTGTTTTGATTCATTCTAGCTATTTTTGTAAAAACTGAGTTTAGAAGTTGAGTTTAGAACCCTTATTGTAGAAACTGAGTTTTGACTCATAAAGTACATTGTTGTTGTTATGTTTGATAAGTAATAATGTTGATAATAGAAAAATGTTGATAATAGAAAAATGTTGATAGAAAAATTATTAAAGTTAAGAGAAAAATAATGGAAGAAAAAGTTTGATTCTTGTAATAGAAAAAATGAAAGTGATGAGGTAATTAAAGTTGTTATGTTTGATAAGTAATAATATTGTAATAGAAAAATGTTCTTCCTTGAAAAATGTTGTAATACAAAAATGTTTGGTAATAGAAAAATGTTGTAATAGGAAAATGTTTGATAATAGAAAAATATTTGATAAGTAATTAACGTTAGTTATAGAAAATTTAAAGTTGTAGAAAATTATAGGTATAGTTATAGTTATAGGTATAGTTATAGGTATAGTTATAGGTATATTCTAATAGAAAATTAAAGTTAGTTATAGAAAAATTAACGTGTTATAGGTATAGTTATAGGTATATTGTAATAGAAAAAGTTTGATTCTTGTAATAGAAAAAATGAAAGTGATGAGGTAATTAAAGTTGGTATATCGGCGTATCGGATACGTTATTGAAGTTTATATTAATATTGGTTATGTATACGTTATTGAAGTTTAAAATGAATTGAACTTTAAAATTGTTAGAATATTCAAAGATACTACCTTAGTTATGTATTTTCGTCTGGATTGATTGTTTACCTTAATAAGTAGGAAAACCATGGATAAAACATGGATCTGTGCCGATCGAATGACCAAAGAGTACGAGAGTGGGGTTGCGGAATTCGTTAAGTATGTTGTTCAACACGCTGAAAACCCCAGACGAATGCATTGTCCTTGCTTGCGTTGTTGTTATATTGGTAAGGTTGACGCACATGGATTGAAATCGCATTTGCTGAGGCATGGAATTGATCAAAGTTATCAGTGTTGAATATTTCATGGTGAGAAAATTAACGAGAATGTTGAATCGAGTGGAAAAAGTAATACGACCTATGCTTCATACGACAAAGACACAGAAACATACGATTGTGATCGAGTTGAAGAGATTGTAGAAGCACTGGAAGAAGATCTTCATGATTGTCCTGAAATGTTTGAGAGGATGGTAAGCGATGCAGAGAAAACGTTGTACAAAGGTTGCACTAAATTCTCAAGACTGTCTGCGGTATTAAAGTTATACAACTTAAAGGCGGGCAATGGATGGTCGGATAAAAGTTTCACAGAGTTGTTGGCCCTTATGAGAGAAATGCTACCGGATGATAATGTTCTTCCTAATCGAACCTATGAGGCAAAAAAAATGTTGTGCTCTATTGGCATGAGCTATGCTAAGATACATGCTTGTCCTAACGATTGAATTTTGTTTCGTAACGAATATGCAACGTTAACTGAGTGCCCTAAATGCGGTTTATCTCGATATAAGAAAAGATTGTCTCCCGCAAAAGTCTTATGGTATTTTCCGATAATTCCGAGATTTAGGCGCATGTTTCGTAGTGAAACCGATGCAAGACATCTTACTTGGAATGCAGATGAAAGAATTATTGATGGAAAGTATCGGCATCCGGCTGATTCATCACAGTGGTCGAAGATTGATAATGATTATCCTGAGTTTGGATCAGAAGCAAGAAACCTTCGATTGTCATTATCTACTGATGAAATGAACCCACATGGTCTTCAAAGTATCTCACATACCACATGGCCTGTGATTCTTATGATTTATAACCTACCTCTGTGGCTATATATGAAGCGTAAGTACATGATGTTATCTATGTTAATCTTTGGGCCTAAACAACCAGAGAATGACATAAACATATACTTGACACCTTTGATCGAATATTTAAAGATTTTGTGGGAGAACAGTGTGGAGGTTTATGATGGATATAGGAAAGAAAGTTTCAATTTGAGGGCGATGTTGTTTGGCACAATTAATGATTTTCCAGCATACGGGAATCTATCTGGGTATAACATTAAAGGTCAACGTGCGTGTCCTGTTTGTGAAGACGGAACCGATACTATTCGATTGGAACTTTGCCAGAAGAATGTGTTTCTCGGTCATCGTAGATTCTTACATTCTAAATATCACTACCGTGGGTGGAGAAAAGCATTCAATGGAGACACCGAACATCGTAGAGCTCCACCCGCATTGTCAGGTGAACAAGTTTTTGAAAAGGTGAAAGATGTGCGTACTGATTTTGGCAAGCCTTTTGCACATAAGGTTGTGAAAGGTGGGTGGAAGAAAAGGTCGATATTTTTTGAATTGCCATATTGGAAGTCTTTGTACGTGAGACATTTTCTCGATGTTATGCATATTGAAAAAAACGTATTTGAAAGTGTTATCGGTACATTACTCAATATAAAAGGCAAGTCTAAGGATGGCCTTAAAGCAAGGGAGGACATGTTAAAAATGGGAATGAGAACTGAATTAGCACCCGTGAAGAAAGGAAGACGAACATATCTACCACCTGCTACTTTTACTTTATCTAGAAAGGAGAAAAAAAAATTGTGTAAGTCTCTGAGTGAAGTTAAGGTTCCAGAAGGATACTCATCAGATATCAGAAGACTTGTTTCTATGAAAGACCTCAAGTTGAAGAATTTGAAGTCACATGATTGCCATGTTATAATGAAACATTTTCTACCGATAGGTATACGTTCTATTTTGCCAGAAAAAGTAAGAAGTGCCATAACTAAATTGTGTTTTTTCTTTAGGTCAATCTGTAGTAAGGTGATCGATCCCGAGATCTTACCGACACTACAAAAAGAGATTGTAATTACCTTGTGTGGAAGGTAAAAAAATAATTGGGAATAAAATTGTGACAATATCAAGGGATGAACGGGATCAAGTTCATTTGTATGTTCTGCACAATAATAATGAGGTTGAGCCATATGTTGAAATGCACAAGGATGTACTCCGAAGGTTAAATCCGAACAGAAATGAAAATTGGATAGTTATAGAGCACAATCAAAGTTTCATACAATGGTTGAAGGATCATATTTATTCGAAGCGCTCTTCAGATCCTTCTTCGGTAACAGAAAGGTTGAGATGTTTGGCATATGGTCCAAGTTTGCATGTGTTTTCTCATAGCGCATACTCAATTAATGGATACACATTTTATACCAAAGAACAAGATGATAAGAGTACCATTGTCAGCTATATTTGTCGTCACCATACTATCAGATGGTTGGCAAGGGAATAGTGCATAACGTTAGCGGAGTATTACTCCACACTAGAGAGCTCCCTGCTGGATGTTTGAAAGTATCGGTTGATATTGCAGTTGAGCCGAATGCATCATTACCATATCCTAACGATGATTCGGATGCAACAACGGTGGACGAAGCAGTAGGTTCGTTTGTTGCATGGCCGACAAACCTCATATGCGTAGGATATGAGGTATGCCTAAAACCCATGTTAACTTTAATGTGTATATTCAAAGTTTTTACGCGCATTTTACGTACATATTTTCCTTGGTTATGTTGAATAGACTCCCACAAAATCCAAATCAAAAGATAATGCTATTCCGCGGCATACCGAGTCTGTGGTTTCAAGAAAACAGGTACAATACAATTATATGGCATATATTCATGGAAGTTGTTACATTCTTAATTTGATCTAACTATTTATATGATATGTAGCTTCAAGAAAAGGAGGTTAGCAACGCCTTCGCACAACAAAAAAAAGGAGGTTAGCAACACCTCTGCACAGGTAAAAAGTGCTGGTGCTAAGAAGACCGTAGCTAGGAAAAAACCTACCACCAAGTATAGGTCGTGCCTCAAGACATTTCTAGAGATGACCGATATCCCAACCGGAGGTGTTCGGCTTGTGCATATGGAGGTAGGTATTTTCGGCTTTGATTACGACCAAATGATTGGTAATGAAGACTTCATGCAAGTTTTTGGTCGTGAAGAAATCGGCGTCACTGTTGTCAATACATATATCAGGTAAATCCGGTCTACTTTGTTATATTAATTGAACAACTTATTTACTTTATGTTTCAAAAGAGGTGTCTAATGTTAATGATGTTTTTATATAAGGTTTTTGTATGACAAATTGATGCGCCCCAATGGTTTGGACGTGTCATTTGGATTCTTAGCACCCGCGACCGTCAACTTAAGTTCAATCTTAAGTAGACCGGATACCGTGACGGAGTACGTTCTTAGGATCCTCATGGCCAACAAAGATGCAGAGAAGTTGTTATTTATACCGTTTAATACTGGGTTAGAATTTCATTCTAAATTCATCTATTATAATTTTTTTCCAAGTTGACATCTAACATTTGCTTAATCATTACAGTGGACATTGGTTGTTGCTCGCAATCAATCTTATCAGAGAAATCGTTTATTATCTTGACTCGTTAGGAAATGATTGGACAACATACCCGGATATGAAGGTCATAATTGACACGTAAGTGAGAATGTTCAAAATTTTCTTGTGTTTATTTCTTAGTTTATGTGAATTGTTCTAATTACTTCATTTTTATTTTATTAGCATCCTACAAGCTTTTCGAGCCCAACGAGATATCCAAACATCAAAGAGGGGCGCCAACTCCATTACATGGATTTGAGTGGCGGTATATTTTTAATTATCACATTTTTTATTATATTAGTGATGACACTTGATAAAACTTAGGATTTATCCATATTTTTTTTTTCATATGTAGTGTCCTCAGCAACGTAATCAAATAGATTGCGGGTATTTCATGTTGAGGTTTATGCGAGATACTCTTGTTTTGGGCCGATTAGAGATTCCCACCGATGTATGTATTTCTAACTTATGAGTTATTTTTATATTTACACATATCTCATATAATTAAATAGTTGAAATTAAATCAAACTATGTTATATTATTATGTAGTACTTTGATGAATTCAAGTGTGCATATTATACAAAAGATCAAGTGGACGAAATCAAAGAGGAATGGTGTCAATTCATTATAGAGCTCAATGTTTTATGTAATGACTTGTAAATTTGTAGTATATTGTACATGACTTGTAAATTTGTACATAAATTTGTGTGATTATATTGTACATTTGTAGTATATGTAATGACTTGTAAATTTGTACATAAATTTGTATATATTTTGATACATTTAAGGAAAAATTGGTTTGAATTGGTATATATATATTTGTTAGCCAAAAATTGGTAGAAAAAAGGCCAAAATGGTTTGAAATGGCATATATAAAATGTGATATTTGTCTGCCAAAATTTGGTTGAAAACAGGTAGAAATTCTGGTTTATAAACCTGGAAAAAAATGTGGTTTAAAACAAAAGCTGCAAAAATTTTCGTATACCTTAGACAACGCTTTACACAAACGCGCTGTCTAAGGGGGGGGCTTAGACAACGCTTTTGAAAAGAGATATCTAAGGTATACCTAAAAAAATTAAAATAGGAGGGGATTAGACAACGCTTTCACCAAAAGCGCTGTCTAAGGTATAGGGGCTTAGAAAGCGCTTTTTATCAAAAGCGTTGTCTAAGGTATTCCTAAAAGCGCTGTCTAAGGGTACCTTAGACAGCTCTTAGACAGCGCTTTTAAGATTTAAAAAAGCGTTGTCTAAACCTTTAGCAACGGAGGTTTAGACAGCGCTTTAAAGCGCTGTCTAAGGCTAAAAAAAGCGTTGTCTAAGGTCTTGTTTGGCATAGTGACTGAACTCTGGAGTCCAGCACTCCACGGGTTTTTGAATGCAATCACTCATGGGCTAGCCCCATGCGTTATGGTACATTCGCCATCTCGTTTAAAACACTTTAACAAAGGTCAAACATCTTTTCTCTAAACGAACATTGTTTAAATCTTTCTATCTCGCAGACAAGCTAACGCTTCAGCCTCCACTGCGAGTATAAGCCAACGCTTAGCAGATTAGAAAGCATTTTCAAACAATCGTTCAATAAAAATCACAAACCGTAGTCGCACGAACTACGAAGCTCTGACTTTCCCATTGAACAAGGGAATACGTAGGCACAAAGATTTTAATCCTTCGCGAGCACAATAATAAAAAACTTAACCTTTCTCCGTAATAAATAATAATTTTCTTTTCCCTTTAATAAGCAATATTAGTAACTTTAATCATTAAAAGAAGACAGTAATATAAGTTAACATTTAAGCGCAAATTAGACTAAGAGGTTCCCGTTGAGTACAACGGACGTGAGGGGTGCTTAACACCTTCCCTTTGCGTAACTGACTCCCGAACTTAGATTAGTGGTTCCGTTGACCATTTCTTATGCTATTTAGGTTGTGTCTATATCTCCCTTTTCTTTAGTTAGAATAAATAGAATTAAGTGGCGACTCAGTTGTTTGTTTTAGGATCATATATTTTTCGAGGTACGACTCAATGACATGACATTCTATGAATGAATGTCTTTGAATGTATGATTGTAGGTATCTTAAGGGTGGGAATAGGCCAGACCGGCCTATAGCCTAACCTATTTAAGGTTAGGCCAGACCCGCGTTTTTTGATAAAAAAGTTAGGCTTAAGCTTTTTTAAAAGCCTATTTAATTAAATAGGTCAGGCTTTGACAATTAAAAAAATCTATGAAGCCTTATAGGTCAGCCTATATTTTCATATATATTAAAAATATATTAAATAGATTGTTATTTATATATATATATATATATATATATTAGAAAAAAAGATACATATGTTGACTTATATATTCATATATATTAGAAGAAAGGCTAAATAGGTCGGCCTATATATGCATATATAGGTCAACCTATAAAGCTTCTTAAATAATATGTAATAATTGAGAACATTGATGAGAAAAAGACTTGTAAATAGGCTTCCAGGTCATACTTTTAAAAATGTTAGGTCAGACAAAAAAATAGAGCCTATAATAGGCCATAGGTCAGGCTTAGGTCTTTTAAATTTATCGTAGGACAAACTCAGGTCTTATAAAGCCTAACATATTTCTATCTCTAGGTACCCTACCAAACTTTAAAATTACACCAACATTTATTTCTTTCTGAGTCTTATAAAGTCTAATCTAGCCTATTTACACCCCTACGTACCTTACCAAACTCTGAAATTACACCAACATTTATTTCTATTTTTGGATTTCAAATTCAATTGGTAGAAGGATTCGTGGTGTGATTTGAATTGTTCTTAAACTAAAATAATGTTATTTTTATTTTATTTATTTTGAATTGATATTTAATTTTTTTTATGATAGTTTATTTTTAAAATTTTAAATTACAAATTTTTATTATAAAAATCTAGTAAAATAATATTTTTGATGTAAAATATAATATAATATTTTAAAAATTAATATTATGAGCCATAAATAATTAATTAAATTTAAAATATACAAAAAAATATATTAATTAATATTAATAAATTAATATATAATAGATTTATTATAAAAAAGTTTTAAAATATATTTATACAACTTGGTTCAATTTTGAAAATCTAATATGATCCGAACAATTTTTATAATAGAACATTCAAATACATTTAATAATACTTAATTTTCGACCATTTATATGCTTGATTTTCAATTTTATTTTTATTCAATTTGAATTTATTATTAATCATCATATTTAATAGTTATAATTATAATTAATTATTATTATCAAATTAAATTAAATTTATTGATCACGTTTTTTATTCTTTCAACAAATATGCAAATATACACAATGAACATTTAGTCAAAAAAAAAATAATACAATGAACATTTAGTGATCACAAAAAAAAAAAAAAACACACAATGAACGAACATGTTCAAGAAGACTTTGAGGGTAATATATCTACATACATAGAATGGCCCATTGCTCTGATTCCGTGGCCAACACACCACATGGACTATGAGGGCACTAAGCTGAGAGAACATCTCTTTTTCTATAAAGAATAAAAAACAGAATGGAACATAGCATCGCACCTAACTAAAAATTAAGTGAAATAAGTTGTTATTGTTTATTTTAAAAAATATTATATCAAATTAAATAAGCTCAATTCTTAAAAAAAAAAAATTCAATTCCAAAACGACGCCTTTGTATATGAAATCCATAGCGCATGACAATGCTCACTTGCCATTCTCTTTTGGTCATCCTTGACTAATTATGATATTACTTATCTAAATGTTTTATGCTAAGAGACTCATACAATGTAAGTGGTCACATCTTCATTTCCAAACTTTCATATAAGAAAAAAAATTAGTTAAAAACAAGATACATTTTTTATACACAGACAATGAGATTCCTTCTAAAAATAAAGAAAAACAAAACCATGATGTTGATATTCATAACCAAGCAAAATCCAATAGACACTCGTTTCATTCTTTTCTTTTTCTTTCTATTTTTTGATAAAGTCACCCCCACACAAACCATCCATTTATTCTACAACAATTATTTTGATCATCACATACAATAAAAATGTGGTGATTATTTTTTATTTTAATAAGGTTAAAATATATTGATCAAAAGAAAGTGATACAAGAAATGAAATAAGTTAGTTCCAATAATTACAAAAATCTAAAGAAAGGTAATTATAATCTATTTTTTACAAAATTATTTATAATCCCTTAAGGAATGGAATCAAAAAGAAAAATAGAGTTGCTGTCGAGCGCTAGATTCGTCAAAAAGTCAGCACAGGTATTACCTTCTCTATAAATGTGAGAAATAAAAATGTTAGTGTCTATTAGGATCTAAAAAGTAACTTCACTATCTCTTATATTTCCAAGGAAGCAAAGAATGGTTGGAGAGAGCTTTGGTAACCAATGTCGAGTCGGTCTCAATCCAAAGCTTAGTCCAACCTCGCGAGTTTGCAAATTCCAAAGCTTTGATGACAACCCCAAACTCAGCCGCGAGTTCGCAATTTCCAAAGCTTTAATGACAACCCCAAACTCAGCCAGAATAGAAGAGTCAAATACTGCTTCCTCCGGCGAATTCCGAATCATGGATAAAAGCCCCCTCACAATTACATTTGATCCAACCAATCATCGGGGAACTCCAAATTACTTCCTTGATGCAAGGACCTCTAGGAGGGATGATATCAACCTTGAAAGCTTTGATGAGGGAGAATTTTTGCAAATTAATGAAATTCGCTTTCGAGGTAATATTATCGAAAATTTGGACCTGATGTAAAATTGTTTACCCCCAAAATTAGTAAACAACTGTTGGTCCTCTGAAGATATAAAACATACCCTCAATTACTCGCAGGATCGAATAGATTCATCCTAGGACATGTGCTAAGTTAAAAGGGATTGTGATTTTGATATATCACATTTTCGGGGGAAAAAAGGGTCTTGAATCTCTCAACGAGACTCAGATTTGGTTTTAAAGAGAAAATAAAGTAAAAGACAAATGCTTTTAAAATAAATCAAAGTAAAGACAAGACTTGAAATTTTAAAGGAAAACAAAGGCAAGACTTGAAACTTACATGAAATTTAAAGGCAAGGCGAGGAATGTTAAATTGCTGGAAATGTAAAGAGGCTGTAATTGTAAAAGAAAACGCAGTAAATTGATGAAAAGATAAATGGCTTTAAAATGTAAATTGCTTTAAAATAAAGGCTTTGTAAAGATAAATGGCTTTAAAAGTAAATAATTGAAGATAAATTTGACATTAAAGATAAATTGGTGGTGGTGTTTCAATCACGTACATTCTCACTGCATTCGTTTCTCTACACGCGGATACTTTGAGTATACGGAGTTACTAGTACATATGATTTCCACACACTTATTTTAACACTAGACTAAGCTATTTATATACATTACAAAGTAACCGCTATCGACGGTTTCTCCTACAACTATCCTAAGATGGTGACACTTATCCCATTACATGCTGAAGAAGCTTCATCTTACGCCACTTGTCTCTGTCTTTGAATTGAAAACTCCACATTTTCCCTCCAAGATTGAACGTGTAAAACCCTTGGTAACTACCACCTTCGTCGAACATATGCTTGGTCGAACCCCCTCAACACTTAGAAAATGTTCCAAGCTTAGAATTTCACCAAGTATGAAACTTGTAGGTAGGTCGCTTCGACTCTTATTCTTTAATTGGTTAAGTCGAAAACCTTACTTTTGGATCATCACAAGAAAAGTCTTTTACTAAGCCAAGATAACCTCATTAATTTCTAGCGTCAAAACTGATGGATAACAAATTTCCCCCAAAAAATGTTCTTTTCGACCATCTTGATGAAAAAATCATTTTTTGATATTCATTTTTTCGATGCCAACTTAGGTCAGACAAAAGCATGGTTGAAACCACCTACCCCACGTTCTAAAACTGTTGTGATTCTTCACCCACGCGCATGACATCATGTAATAATGGAAAAAATCCCAAAAGTCTCATCAGACGTTTCTACGGCTTTTTGATCATGAATTTTTCCTTGAAACAATGCGCTACAGTCTTTTCCATTAACTGTTTCCTCAACGCGTCATATCCCAAGTGCCACGTGCCCCACCACTTTATGTCTTCATCAAGTGTCTAGACTTTGCAACCTCCCATTGCATACGCCTATAAATACCCTCTTTAGTAAACAAAGAAAACTTTCCAAACTCTTTGCAAATTCATCTCTTTCTTGCTAAAGTTTCCTCCTTTCTTTCAAGAACCCCAGAAAACTTCCCTTTTCCTTATCAACAATGACGTCCTCCAAGACCAACGTCTCTCAAAAGAAATGTGAGAAATAAAAAGCTTTTCATTTTGAACAAACTCTTCCACCATTCAACAACATTTCTAAACCGAAAACCATAAAAATCCTCAGTTCGCTCCTGAACCTTTGAACAACGAGACAAGGAGCGTGTACCAATCTCAGGTAATGATTCCATTCCTTGTAAATGACTGTCCTTTTATTGTTTCTGGTCCATTGGCTACTATACATAGCACAAATGAAAAACTTAAAGAGTTCTTCCCCTGCTACTGAAAAACTCAACCTTTAGGGCACAAACACCTCCCTAAATCTGATGATTCTTCTTCTGACCCCCTTCCTCTTACTGAACTGGATGTGAAGTACCTCTATGATGGTACTAGGATGGTCAGAGCTATCAGCCAGTTTGCTGAGTTTAATCTATGGTTGGCTAGGTTAGAGAAGACTAAGGAAGACAACATCTAACATCAGCAAAACAATGGTATCAACAATAGCAGAACCAACCTTGTATCAACAACAATAGAATCACATTCAGAATATACAAAACCACATACATTTTATAAATAACAACAACTATAGAACCAACATTGTATCAACAACAACAATAGAAGCAACATTCAGAAAATACAATGGCGAGAGAGAACAAAAATGGTGTGTACCTCTTCTTCGACTTCATTTCCTTTTCTACTTCTCGAAAACAAAAGCAGACGCGAGAGAGAACGATGGCAGTCGAAGAAAGAATAGTGGAAGTCGAAGAACGATGGAGGTCGGAGAACAGAAGGCCGATCGGAGAAAGGAGGAAGAAATCGCGAGAGAGAAATGAGTGAAAATGATTAGAAACAAATGATTAGGGTTCTTCTGAAAATTTGATGATTTTTATTTTTAAACTAATAAATGATCTAAGGCAGCGTATTTTGAAAGCGCTTTCTTAAGTGCTAGATTTAGCAGCGCTTTTTAAAGAAAGCGCTTTCAAATGTAGGGTCAATTTAAGGAATTTAGAATTGCTTTTTAAAAGCGCTTTCTAAAGTTAACTTTTATCAGCTCTTTATAAGAGCGCTTTCTAAGGTTATACCCTTAGCAACATTTTTATAAAAGTGTTTTCTAAGGTGGGGTCTATGTATGGTATTTAGCATCGCTTTTAGATAGTGCTTTCTAAAGGTAGCCTTTAGAAATGCTTTTTTTAGCGAATTTTTTTCAAAACTTATAGCAGCACTTTATGATAAAACTGTTGTCTTTTTAGTGCTGTCAAAAGCGAATTTTGGCGTAGTGAAAGTTATGTGATTGTGGAAATCTCAAGGGCTATTCCTTTAGGGAATTATGTAGGCCTTGGTGTTTTGGGCTAAATCAGGATAAAGCTCGGCGTGTTCTTCCCATATATTATATTTATTTACTTTTTGGTTTTTATTTTCTTGTACATATGTTCATATTTTTCCAAATCAACCATTCATCCCCCTTGCTATGTTTGAAGTCACTTAGTCAAAAAACAAAAGAGAATATTTTCACAAATCAAAGATTTAACAATGTAGAGAAAATTAGTATGTTCAACTCTAATGATTTTGATGTTTATTTATAATGGGCATCCTAAAAATAATAATATTGTAAGTATTTATGTCACTCGATTACAATACAATAAAATATTTCAATAGATGACTCAATTTATATTGTGACATTGGATAGTTGTGTAATGTTTTAACAAAAAAAATCATAAAGATCATTGACTTATAGATTACCATTGTTGGAAGATATAACATATAAAGATAGACATCATGCTAGCCGAACATCTAACCAAGCGATCGCTCATTCCTTCTGGGTCAGAACAAATAACTTGCATATTTTAAGCCATGTAGTTCCTTGTATATGATACTCATTGATTATTTTAATAAAATTGTTTCGGAAAGATACTCAATTGTCTCTTATAGAAATATTAGAAGATGTGTAATGTCATACATGTCGGTGATGGTGACGATAATACCTTGGATGGTGGGCTTCAAATTCTGATCTCATGTGAGAATTTCTTTGTCGGAGCGGGGAACACATTTTATGACTTTAGTGACCTCGGGGTCATTGGTGTCGAGAGGAATATGATTGGTTTTCACTATAGTTTGTTTCCACACCATCATTGATTCTAGGTAGCATGAAATGGTTAGGACCATTGATTTCAACTCCTTAGAGTTCCCCATTTCAGAATTCCAGCACTTCTGACTATCTATTGATCAGTGCTGGAATTCCAGCACTTCAGAATTCCAGCACTTCTGACTATCTCTTAGTAAGATGTTAGTTTCGATGTTCACCAGAGTGATGAGTTAGGGTGCACATCCATTTGCTACTAGTTATGGTACCATTGTTTCTCCAACTAGTAATGGCACACATAGTGGTCACTGAAGTTAGTCATTTGGTGGAGGGATAAGGGTAATTTCAATCAATAGTGGAGGTTGGATTTTATCTTCTCAACATGAGGAAGATATCGTAAGTCCATCTTCGAGGTTATAATTCACCTTCAAAATCTTACTAAGGACATATCGGGTGGACGATTGCAGTTTTGTGTGGCTCTTCTTCCACGATTTTTCATACTTACATTTCAATGAATTGTTTGGAAGTTGATGAATGTTTCCCTATACGGTGTCAATGAACCTTCTCAAAATGAGTCGCTTCAACGATGCAAAGTGGGTCAGATTTGATTAATTTATGGGAAAAAGAATGATTCATAAGCATGGCATGACACCTTTGGAGGGGGTATTTGCAAGCACTTCAATGCTCAAGTAAGTTTCTATTAATGGAGGCATGAGGTATTTTCTATGTAAAAAGTATGTGTACATTTATTTGACGTTTATTTATCTTTTAACAAGGAGATTTAGTGTTTCTGAGGGACCTAAAATCTTCACGTGCAATGATAGTAAAAGCACAAGTGTCATTATACATTTTATTATGTTATCTAGTAGTTCTCTTTTAATCATTTACATGAATCATGTGATTCGAAGGTTCTAAAATCTTCTTTAGATCTATAGTTGACAGAATGGTGTTTTCATGTGACGTCAGTCACTCATTTAACGTCACAGTGATATCTTTACTTTTTATTAAACAATCTTTTTGACAAGTAGAGAGCCCGATATATGAGTCAGTTGGGTTATCGACCTAAAATATATACCATTGGTCCGGATGGAAACATAAACATTTATATAAAGATAACCTTTTTTTTTATATATTTTAATATCATTTTCATTTTATTTTAAAACAATATTAATTTATATTTAATTTTAGGCTTAAATAGTCTTTTAATCCTGGTAAGTTAGCGAATTTTTTATTTTATTTTAGTCCTGTCATTTTTTTGTCTTAGTCCCCTATCTCATTTTTTGATTTGTTTTAATTCCTAAAATCAAAATCTAAAAAAAAAAATCCAAAGAAAAATCAACAGAAACCCTATGGATTTCTGTTTGAGGAACTAAAACGGATCTAAAAAAAGACATATAGGGATTTAGACAAAAAATTTTTTTTTATAGAAACTAAAATAAAAAAATTCATTAACTTACGAAAACTTAAAAAAAACTATTTAAACCTTAAATTTATCATTCATATTTTTACCTCGTGCATTACATACCAACATACTAATTTTATTAAAAACATAGTAAATATTTACTTTTGAATTGTTTTTTATTTTAAGAGTTGGATTTCTCTTCAATTATAATTGTGTCTTTTTCCGCAATTGGAACTATCCAGTAACCAATAATTAAAAAGAATCATACTCTTTTATATGTCTTTATTAAGGACCTTGACGTTTTAATTTTTTATAGAAAAGATAAGACTATTTTATTTATTTATTAAGGGCCCTTAACATATAACAATAATAATCAGCATTTCCCTAGTTCCCTAGACGATTATGATTCACTTACTATAAAATTTCTTTATATTATTAATATATATCAATTAAATCATAGTATAAAATAATATTTTAGTTTTAAAAAGTAAATTATTTTCTGTCATGTACGACCAAGGACCGATTGACCGATTCTAACATAATGTTTTTTAATAAGGCATTACATGAAAACAAAAATTATTGCCGTCCTGTTGAAGGACCAAACACAAGTTTTCAAACTAAGTATTCTATGCACAAATATCCAATTTTCCATTGAACTTTGTTAATACTTATCCATTTTAATTTGTCTTTGGTCTCAAATGTTTCCTTCTTTACCCCCCAAAAAAAAACTAAGATAAGTTAAGATGACAAACTTTCTAATTAGATGATGTGTTTCAATTTATTTTTTAAAATGGATTTCTGTTAAAAAATTAAGGAGAATTTTATTGTTTATTGTGTTTTCTTTTCTTTTATAACTTTAGGAGATTAATGACAGACTATGAAGTGTTTCATCTAGTTAGACCATTTTTAAAGGAGATGAAAAAAGTTAGGTGAGATTGTGATAGTTTCAAAAGTCCAAATCCACATGGTATTAACTTTTTAATGCAAAGGATTTTTTTTTTTTAAATATTAGAGAGAGGTTGTGCTTTCTCTCTAGGTTCTCTCTCTTCCACTTTGACTTCTTCAGAGTTTATATGGAGTGGCATAAAATTAAAAAGAGGAGTTTTACAACTGGGATACTTTTCTGATCGGAATTAGGAAGTAACACGGTGGGGCTCGAGAACATCTTCCATTTTTTAATGAACTTTTCAGATAAAGTTAAAGTTCGAGATATTTATGAGTTATTCGGTTGCGTCAACAAGGTTGTGGAGGTCATTATTCCACCTAAGAATAAACTGGGAAAGAGGTTTGAGTTTGCTATATTTTTAGAGACCGTGGACTTCAGGTTGTTAGCAGTTAAACTTGATACATCATTATAGACGGGGTCAAGATCCATGTAAATCAACCATGGTTCGAGAGATACGAAGTTACTAGTAAGAGTGATAGAGTGGATGGTGGGGTGCAGAATAACCAAGGGACTTTCTCTAGAAAATCAACATGGAGGAATCAAAGACAAAAGAGGAAGGTGGGAAATATAGTGTATGCCCATGTGGTGAAGAATGTTTCTGACGGACAAGTCCCCAAGTTTTTTCGGAGCAGATTTTGAACTACCATTCAAAGGCAGAAAACTAAGCAAGACTAAAGCGTGCATACGTTGGTGTTGTGCTTTTTCCCAAAATGTCGTACAACATTCAAACGTATTTTGAGACAGAAGGTTACTTTCCATTAAGGTGTCCTCTATTGGGATAAACTTGTGCTTGTTGGTAAACATTGAGGAATGAGCGATCAAAGACTTGATTGTGGAAGGTAGATCTTGGTGGAGGCTTTTCCGACATCCGCAAGTGGAAGGAATCCGATGTTGACAAGGAAAGAGTTACTTGGATTAAACTTCACAGAGTGCCTTGTCATGCTTGGAACATTGACTTTTTTAGAAGGTGGCTAATGTGGTGGGGGTGTATATTTGTTCATATGAATCTTCTTTGAAGGGGACAAACATGGCTATTTCCAGAGTTATGGTGAGAACCTCTATAGAGGTTGTTATAGATAAAACAATTCAGGCAAAGGTGGGTGCAGAACTTTTTACAATCAAATTTTCGAAGACTCTTACGGTCCTATCCGACTGGGATTGAACCAGAAACGTCTCTCTTCTTCGGCGAGATCCTTTTCTTCTGTTTTTGAAAATGTTTGGCCTATGTCACATTTTGGTTCTTCAGAAGAAGAGCAGGTAGAGATTTCTTCCCATGGTTCCCTTCCTAGGAACGAGATTGCTGTTGTTCCCCATAATGTTGTTGAAGAACCTCTAGGTAATGAGGAAGTAGGTGCAATATGTTGTAGACGAGGGACTATATCCGGTTGTGACTCAGAAAATGACATCACAGGAGGTTCTTTTGACAAAGTGGTAGGGGCGACAAAGGAAACTATTGTGAGTAGGTTAGTTGTTGATGGAAATCCCAATGATATCCTTGGTTCACCTACTTCTTCAGGTACTAGGATAAATTGTTCTCCTATCAAATCTCCTTTATTTAATAGTAAAATGGAGGATAGAAAAAATGAGTTACCATGGTCAAGAAAATTAGGAGTGTATATGATGTTGGTGGGCCACCTTCTATTAAGAAGAAGAGGCCCAATAAGAGAATTCTGAAAGAGGTTGCCTAAACTATTCTGCTTTCCCCTTGTGTTAGGCCCATCTTCCAATCTCTTTCAAACCCTACGTTGATTTCACATTCTCTCCCCCATAATGGTTCTTAGCCAGCAGATTCTATGAAGGATAACATTTTCTCTTCAGGGGTTGTCATGTGTTGTGAATCTATTACCGAGTCGGATCTGGTGCAATGTAATAACATAATTTGGGAAAATATCGATTCTAATGTTGGCAATAAGGTTTGGGATGCAATCAGTAAGTTGGGTATAGTTTCTAAAGAATCCGACAAAAATTACAAGAAGAAGATAAAAGACATAGAAAATAGATATTTGGAGAAGAAATATAGTTTGAAGGCGCAAACAAAATCATTGTAGTGATTATTGGTTCTTAAAATATTATAGGGGGTTGCAGTTTATTAAAAATAAAAAGAATAAATAATATTATTTCCAATGGCATGGCTGACATATATTTTATTCAAGAATCTAAAATGATAGCACTAGATGAAGGCATTGTTAGAAGTTTATGGAACAATGGCAACGTTAGGTGGTCGTTTTCAAAGTCGTTAGGTCAATCGGGGGATAATAATTCTATTGAGGGAATGTCTCTTTTAGGTTCTATTTAGTTTCAGCGGCGAAGGTTACTTAGGTGTGAAGTTATTATGGAAAGGTATGTTTACTTATATAGTCAATGTTTATGCTTCTTGTCATTTACATCTGAGAAGGGTTTTGTGGAAGAGGTTGCTAGATCTCAAGAATAATTTTTTTGATGGCAAATGGTGTATCGAAAGTGACTTCAACTTTGTTTCACACACATGTAAGAGGAAGGGGATTCATTTGGTTCGCAAAACTTCTGATATGAGAACTTTTTCTGATTTTATTGCTGGCTCTTATCTGATAGATGTGCCTATCAATGGAAACAACTTTAGTTGGTTCATTGGTAACAATATGATGATGAACAGACTGAATCACTTTTTGTTATCCAACCCTTTAATTGATAGGTGGGGGTGTTGTGGGTCAATTGATCGGAAATAGAGATATTTCTGACCATTTCCCTATTTGGATGATCAATAATGATGATTGGGGGCCTAAAGCATCCTGGGTAAATAATTGTTGGTCCGACGACAAATTTTTTCTTCCTTTTGTCGAAAAAGAGTGAAGGAAAATCAAGGTTGATGGGAGGAGCGACTTCGTTTTGAAAGAGAAATTTAGGCTTTTGAAATCTAGCTTACGGAGATGAAATGCAGAAGTGTTCAGAAGAATCGATTTGGAGATAGATGAAGGGAGTAGGTTAATGAACGTAGCCCATAAATTACTTGGAATGTGTGATGAAAATTTGGTGAAAGAAATTGTTTGAGGGAGAAGCAATGCTACTTCCAATTTTTGGAGGTGTTTGAAAATTACAGAAAACAAGTTAATTCAAAATTCTATAATCAAATGGGACACTGGCAGGGACTCAAATATAAAATTCTTTCATGGCATCGTGATGGATAGAAGGATGAGGAATTACATTGGCTCCCTCAATATAGTTTACAGGAAGGAAGACGGTGTATAAGAGGTTAAGGCATAAGCTATGAGGTATTTTTCAGAAGCTAGATCAGAACAAGATTTCCATAGTCATGTTCCTAGTGGTATTTCTCTCAGAAGGTTGTCTGCCGCAGACAAAATTTCTTTAGAAGCATCCTTTTCTGAATTGGAGATCAAATAGGCGTTTTAAGGTTGCGATGGTTTGAAAATCCCGGGCCGGACGAGTACAATTTTATTTTCATTAGGAAATATTGGTTCTTTATTAAAGACAATGTTTACCGTTGCTTCAAAGATTTTCATGACAAGGCGGTTTTATCAAAGGCTTTTGTTCTTCATTCCTTACTTTGATTCTGAAGAAGGATAGCTCGACTAGTTTAGGAGTGTATCACCATATTTGCCTTATAGGATGTATTTACAAAGCTTTCGCGAAGCTACTAGCAGCCAAATTTAAAAGAGTCCTTGGGACAATTATTTCCCCTTGTCAATCTGCCTTCGTACCAGGAAGACACTTGCTATATGGAATGTTGTTTGCTAATGAAATTGTCGACTTTACGGTAGAGGAAAAGAAGGAATGTTTGCTTTTCAAGGTAGATTTTGAGAAAGTGTATGACAAGGTTAGCTGGAATTTTCTTAAATACTTGATGAGGAGGATGAGATTCAGTGATCGTTGGATGAAGTGGATGGAAACTTCTAGTTCCGTATCGCCTAAAGGCTTTCGGTTCAAAAGACTTTTTAATGCATTAATTCCTAAAATAAACAATCCTTAAAGGTTTTCTGATTTTAGGTTGATATCTTTGGTTGGGTGTATGTATAAAGTGTTTTTAAGGTTCTAGCTAATTGTCTAAGGGTAATTATTGGTAATGTTATATCAGAGGCTCAATAAATTTTTATAAAGAAGCAAAAAATATTAAATGGTATTGTTATGGAGAATGAAATAGTATATGACGCAAAGAAGCGAAAAAGGAGTTGATCATGTTTAAGGTTGATTTTAAAAAGGCTTATAATTTTTTAGAATGAAGGTATCTAGATGAGGTGATGGGAAATATGGGGTTCCCAGATAGATGAAGGAAATGGATTATGGAGTGTATGTAATCAGTTTTAGCATCACTCCTCGTTAACAAAAGTCAAACTGAAGAATTTGAGATGGAGAAAGAGTTAAGGCATGGTGACCCTCTATCATAGTGACTATTATTGGTTGCGGTTGAAGGTTTGAATGTTATATTGAATACTTCAGTCATCAAAGCAGTCGATGTTAACTAAAGTATTCAATATAACTTTTATAAGATTGAAATCATAATTTCTCATTATTTATAATTCACAATTTGATGACGACACTTTGATTATATGCATAAGAGTTAGAATAAGATCAGATCTTTAAAGGAGATTTTGATTTTGTATGAAATGATCTCAGTATTGAAGGTTAATTTTCATAAGATTTTGCAAGTTGATGTTATTATTATGGAATCTTGGTTGAAGGAGGCATCAATATTGCTAAATTAACATATTTGTCATATATCATTTTTGTATCTAGGACTACTAATTGGGGGTAATATTAGTTGACGTCCATTCTGGAATTTTGTCCATGGGAAGTCGTCTTGTATTCACCAAATGTGTTTTGAGCTCACTAACGATTTATTATCTTTCCTTCTTCTTTGCTCATGCATGTATTATTTCATATATTGAACCCTTATTTGAGACTTTTTAGGGGGGATGAAAGTTCTCCTAAGATCCATAGAATTAAGTTGGACAAAGATACACCATTGACCAAACCAGTTGTTAATTCTTTTTCCTAATATGAATATGTAAAATTAAAATAAGTGATAATACATGTAAATTTCAAACAAATGATATGCATATCAACTCAAATACCCGAGATACTTGGTTGTATGGCTTTCCTCTAGACGTGACACTTATTTTTTAAGAAGCTTTTCGTTCAAACCATCTTTTAAGCCGTTTTTGTCTCTTCAAACCCTATTGTTTCTTGAATCCATTTGGTTGAGTAAGATTGTAACTTGGAAATATTGGATTCTGTAACGCCCCATATAATATTTATCTACAAGAATATCATACAAGAGTTTGTTTGGTACTGACACCATCATAAATGCCTAATAGCACAATTCACATTCTTGACCAATTCTAAAAACAATACAATCTATGGTACAAGACATGAAAATTATACTAAAATAAAAATACTAAGATCAATACAATATCCATGATTGTAAAAAAGATAAAATACACAACGGAAAAATCAATATATGCTTCTCTTGAAACATCCCGAGCCTAGCTCCATTTGTAAACCAAACCTGGAAAAAAACCTGAAAAGCAGCAACAATAGTGGGGTGAGATATCAACATTTCAGTGAGTTCCCTATCTTATAGATTCTCTCGGCTATACAAGGTTCTAACAAAATTCTACTCAAGTCAGGGAAGCCTAGACCTTGAGTTCACAAATCTCACACTCATATGGAAATGTGTCTTGAGTTCACTAACTCGAAAAGTATCACTAATCTGGAAACCACAAAGGTATCCCCTATTCTCGTTCTCTTTTACGTCTAGAAGTCGGCCTGAGTCATGGATCCTTGTATTTACTTGACATACAAAATGGATTCGGATCCTAGGTTCGCACACCTAGAATTGTCAATTCACATGGTTCGTACACCATCATAAGTATTTTTACCCGTAGGCTCCATTTGTACTAAACATGGGAATCAAACCTATCAGTAATGCATACGTACATTATAGAGGAGCCCATGGCTCATGAAACGACATTCTCATAGAAAACGATTCTGATTACGTGATTTCACTCAAATGGGAATATATACAACATTCCTAAGGTCACAATGCCTTTTCCACAAAATAAACACCCAACGGGTTCACACACATGTTCCATATAGTGTTCCTCACCACTAGACGATTACTCGACTAAAATACTCATCTATGTATCGAATGTACAAATATCGCCATCTAGTTTCTATCAAATTCCTAGTCACAACTAGGTTCGAATATTGATAAGGGTAAGTCTTCCTCACTCTACTTAACTCATTTTAATTAAGCATTTTACTATTAGTCACCTCTTTACATCATTTCACATGGTACATAATGCAAACACGAATATAAATGATTCACAGGATAGGCCTTTCAGAGCCAAGCCCCTCACCAACATAATAGGACTTTTAGGACAAAGGTCTCTCACCAAGCATCAAATCACTCTCATGATACTTATCACAGTTACCGACACATGTACATGTATAACATAATGTGATAACATAAGCGAAAACACATAATAGTTCATCACATAAGAATATCCCATTCATTCAAATTCCACCAACTAATTAATCCCACATTGTAGCGGTAAAATCATGAGTGTAAACTATTGATTACATAACTCAAAGTAAACAGAGTCTCCACTGCGCTTTTATTTTATTCCAAGAGGAAAATGAAAAAAGAGCGAATAAATCCTAATGAATCTAAAAGAAAAAAGCTAAAGAAACACAACAGAGAAACAGGTAAGGGGATAGGTTACACAATGGGAAGGTTTTGCGCACCCAAAATGTCTGTGGTACTCCACGGGAGACCTTTGAAAAATTGACTGCTTTTGGTTTGAAAAAGTTTTATTAAATGAGAGTGGAGGGATGAGAAAAGAATTATTATTTTTATATATTTTTGTGTTTGGAGAGGTTTACCACCTCATGCCTACGTACCCACAAAGTACAATGCGAAATCAAAACCTCGTAGTTCGTGGTACAAATAGTAAAAAAAAGGTTGGTTGTAATTGATTTTATTAAGTGAAGAGAATTTGTCATCTTTAAGTGGATAGCCAAACAAACTACCATGAGAATGAAAGCATGGACTCATACATCATTATGGGGAGGGCGTCAACTCGAATAAAATCAATGAGTATGCCACTAAACCCCCACAAATGACAAGAGACTCAATTACATCAAACTACAACCATGGATATTGAAAGACTTGCACCCGATTAAATAATAATGAATCATAATCAGTACTCTTTTAAAGAAAATAAACAAAAGTGCACAAAAAGGCACATAGCAACTTGAATGAGCTTGGTTATTTTTATTTTTGAATTAAGGTCAACATGGTTAGATTCATTGGTTTTTAAAAGAAAAGAAAAAAAGTAAAAGTCACTTGACAAAAGTCAAGGTTTTGTTTACTAAAGAAGTGATGATTTAAAAAAAAAAAAAGAATCCTTTGAAAAAGAGAGAAGATTTTTGAAAATTAAAGAAGGGGTGGAAATGAATGAACTATCCTAAAAAAGAAAATAAGGAGATAAGGGAAGAAATATCTAACCAAACTTGATGACACTTCCAATTGTGAGCATAAGAGTTTCATCCTTATAAGCGAGCAAATGGTCAAATAAAGGCAAATATTAACTTCATGAAGATCAAGGAAAAGAAGAGGTGTCCTAAAATCTAAGTCCAAACCTCCATTCCAAAGCCGAGGATAGTAACCAATAGTCCAAAAATTAAAGTCACAAGTTTTTTAGAAGTTTAATCCTTTATTAATGTTTTTGTGTCCAAATGAACAAAAGGGAAAAAATCAACATAACAAAAATAAGAGAAAATAATAAACATGATAATGGATGAATAAAGCATAATAAAATAAAAGCAATAAAAGTGCAAGAATTTAAATGTTAGCAGCAAAAGAAATTAAAGTGCAAGAAACTAAAACATTAATAGTAATAATAGTATAATAATATTTACATAAAAGTGGTATGATGAACTTAATCAACCACAACCAAAAGAGTAACCAAAATCGAAAGGCAACCGAATCCGCTTAGCATCTTACACTATAGCGATTAATCAAGGCAAACCAAATCAAATTCAATAAAATTTGAAAGGCGATTGGGAGACTCAAAGCACCTACGCATCAAACATTCATAAGTCTCGATTCTTAATGCAATATGATTAAAAGCTTTGGGATTACGCGGTCAACAAGAGATCCGATCCACGAAAGTGAAAGTATCCAATTAGATTTTTATTCTGAATTCGGGAAACATTTGGGTCTATGTTAAGCAATCTCCGAGTAATTTATGAAGTAATTACCCTACAAATGAGACCGTCCACCACCAATTAAGGTGAACAATGTTAGTACTAATGCATGCGAGATAAACGATATGTAAATCGCCATCCGAACGCAATACCGCACAAAACTAAAGATGAATACCAAATTGAGTCACACTCATGGTATTATTCCATTCTTAAGTTCAATCACTCTTCTTGGTGGATTCAAGCATGAAAATGTATCACTAATGCAAAGTACCTTAAATGAATTAAATAATCCACTTAAAGGTAGTTTTGAACTAATGAACATTAACTACTCTAATCTACACCCAAAGTTCATTGAAATTAAGGAGAAATCACTCCCAAAAGTGCTTCCAAAGGTAAAAATAAAAAGGAGGAAGAATAAGAAGAAAGATGAACGAAAAAGGGGCTTAAAATAAGCCAATAAGTCAATTATGACTTGTGTTAACCGGTTAACCAATTTGGTTAACCGGTTAACGCAAGAAAATCCTGCGCAGTTTTAAAACTGGTTAATCGGTTAACTAATTTACATTGTAAATGGTTAACCGGTTAACACTGAACCAATAGCAGAAAAATTGTAGAAATTTAGCATGATCCATTTTCAAAACCCTTTTCAAACATTTGGTGATCATGATCTGAATTTGCACGAATTTTAAAACCAAAATACAGTGAAATCCCTACGATCAAACAACAAATTGAGATCCAAAGGATCTAGAATCAAAGGCACCAAAGATCTACATCTTGAATGTTGATGGTGAGTATGGGTTTATGGAGAAAGTGAATTACCAAAAACACTTCTTCAAATTGGAGAAAATCAAGCTAGACCTACTGCAATTAATGAACAAGAAAGAAGTAGGATGAAGGTTTAGCTCAAGTTAGTCAAGAATTCAATGTGAATTCTTGATAACTTCAAAAAGAGGAAAAGAGCTTTAGTGAGATTTTTGGTTTTGGGGGAGTATTTTGCAAGAGATTTGTTGGCTCTCCAAAGCTTGGTGAATGAATGAAATTATGGTCCTATTTAAAGGCCTTGGGTATGAGAATTTGGTGGAATGAAGCTTGCTTTGGTAATAAAAATTAGGCTTGGTAATTGGAAATTTGGTGGAAAATGAAAAAGAGTGGTGATTAGTGAGGGTTTATGGTAGAAAATGATCAAAGTGATGTAGAGAAATCAGAGGCCAATGGATCTAGAATATTCCAATTATATCAATGATCCAAAGGTGCTGAATTTGAATGAAAAATTCAAATTTTGCACTGGTTAACCGGTTAACTAGATTACACTGGAAATGATTAACCGGTTAACCAAGCTAAAATTTGAATTTTTTATTCAAACATGATTGCTTGGTTGTTGTGGCCCGATTCTTTTTGTACGTCGAAGAAGGCATGGAAATAAACACATGAATCATAGAATTCCTTGAATGAAACAATTAACTTGGGGAAATCCTTGATTAGATAAATTTGAATTATTTGCGGATCAACTTCGACTTTTGTCTGTGAAATTTACACGAGCTGCAAGACTGCTATTTTTGGCATTTTCAATGGTTCCTCTTCCTGAAAAGGTTAGTAAAAGGAAACAAAATATTTTTTGATTTTAATTAATGGTTAGTAAGCATAAACAAATAAAACAATTAAAAGGAAACAATGATCCCCTGTGTGACAGAAATCTACACCTGAGAAGAGCCGAGCAACCAGTGCGATCTTGTTTGTATGCAAGATGCAGATGAAATGCGAAGAAAACTTAGGGAAAAAATTAGGGTCTTACAGACATAATTATTAATATTTTCACTTTTTATTTGGTAGAGCATTGCAAGAGTGTTTTGCCGATATAAAGAACACTTAAATCGGACACCCGAGTCAAAAGTTGTGGATGTTTGAAGAAAAGAAAATATTTGAAAAACTGTCAGGCGCGCCCGACGATCAACATTTCGTCTGACGGAGCTCTCTACGCCTGCATTTTAAGGTTTCCAAAAGCTCCCAAAATCCACCATTGTCATACCAGATCATTTCTAAACACCAAACAAGTATTATTAGTTGATCACATGCATATTACAACTACACTATGCAAATTATATCGATTTTCATCCGTTAGATGTTATTGATTTACACATTAAGCTTTTTTTATCTTAAAACCTAACTTAAGCTAAACTCATCTCCAACTCTAGAACTTAAAGCTTATATTTAGAACCCACCTTGCAAATGAAGAGTAGTTTGATGAAGAAGATTGAGGATTCCAAGCTTTTCTCTTCTTCCTCTTTTCTTCTCTTCTATTTTCTTTCCTTTTCTCTTCCTTCTTTCTATCTCTCCTTTTTCTTTTATCAAATGAGAGGAAAAAAATATATAACAAATATCTATCAGTTAGTAACACTAACTGGTCCAAATTGAGAGTATCCAAAAATATCTCTAAAGCACTTAATTGCTAAAACCTCTGAGTCAGATAATATTAACTTAATTAATTTGAGTTCGTCAATTGCTCTAATTATTTTAACTGAAAACTCTCAGAGTACACTGAAACACTATTGATCTTAATTAATATTATCCAGAGCATTTAAATAAATATGCGGTATTACATCTTCCCCTCCATAAATTGAAATCCGTCCTCGAATTTCCTTTAATCAACAACAACTCGTAACACTGACTTAGGTCCATAAGTATCATTACTTCCATTACATGCTATGACTCGTTCATTTCCAACCTGACTTCACGGCTCAAAATCTCTGTTTCACAAATTATCACTCCACATCCTTACTCATACACTTGTTCCAATATTGGGTTAACTTCTAACTTGCCTTTCGTAATTTATCTGTTGTTCCATACTGAGATACTTAGTCACATCTTACTTTCAGAAAAACGTACCACTCAAGTTCCTTCCATTGAGTCATAAAACAAACTGTGATACTTCATCCTGATTCGAGATACCAAACGCTCATCAAACCTCCAAAAGGTATTTTAGTGAATTCCTATCCTCATGCAATTATCGACAAATACTCTTATTCAAATCCTTCAATCATTAAAATCACTTTGAAATTCATCAAATGACCTCTTTACCAATCCCACTTGGCCTGATGCCATACACTGTAGCCATGTACATTCGATATTTCATCTCTTTGCACCACGCCAAAAGATTACACTCTTAGAACGAGGTATTCTTATTTCCATTCTTATAAGTAACCATCCATTTGATTCTTATTTATCCGACTGAACTCTTTCATCCGTCTCCTTCCACTGTGCAACTCAACTCTAACAATGGAACACCACGAATTCTTAGGCCTCACTAGGTAGCTAACTGTCTGTGACGAAACACACTTATACATTTTTTCTTTATTGCAAGTGAAGTTCCATTATATTCTTACGTGCGACTTCTACACTTTTATCAACGATTGTGAGGTATTCTTTGTAGAATAATGCATTAGTCGCAACTTTAATGAATTTAGAGTCAATTTGTGTAAGTTTACTTGTTTTAGATAGCATTGGATATCCTTTAACCTCTTTCCCCCTGAAATCTTACACAATGCCATAACGAGCCTCCCTTGTCCACCTTCGTAAAATGTACCTCATAGGAATAACCTTAACATCTTTCACTTCAAACACTTTTAATGCATGTGAACAAAGTATGTCAAATGTTTCAAACGTTCTACAACTACAAGTAATGGAGATTTAACGGGGCGGGTTTTGGTGGACGACGGTCTCAAAATCTCAACCCAACCCGCCATTTTTAAACAGATACGCGAGTCGAGTCGGCAGACCATGACCCAGTTTGTCACCCCTAATTTTTACTTTATCCATTATAAATAATTATACAAATATTTATCGAAGATGGATCAAATTGCCATATATAGCCATCCATATATAGCCATCCATATATAGCCACCAAGAAGATGATCAAGGAGTTATCAAACACTAATCCAAGATAACCATGTTTCGATAGATCTTATTTATATTTTATAATCCCCAAATATTCGGCAAATTGTCTGAGCTAGAATTAACACAGAAGCCATTAACATTTAATTGATTTCAAATTTATATACCATGATGGGATCTGGTTTATTTCAATCATCGGCTCAGCTAATAAAAAATGAAATCTGATTTATAAATTGTGTAATATTTTTCAAAGCCACTTTAGTTGGTAAATGATAAATATCTCACTGAAAATATGAATTTAAATAAATTATTGTTAAAAAGATAATTTATGACTATCAGCTATATATTGTCATTAATGTAACATATATTTTTACATGCATGAAATTATTTTAAACTCAAGTTCAATAAATATAGCTCAAATGTTAGATTTTTATCAATCTAAAAGAACAATAAAAACCTGCATAGTATTAATAAAGTTAAAATTGGAAATACTATCCACCTAAATTCTGAAAAGCAAAACATACCATTTTACTTTGCACTGTTTGGTTTTACATCCATTGTGGGGGACAGTTTACTATGGGATTTCGGGCGGTTTCTGCATCAGTGGGTGGGAACGATGCTGTTTGTCTTTCGTTGGCAGCAGTGTTCCGTCAATTTATTGAGCAGTTCAGCCCAAATGATGAAGTAACGGATAATGGATCGTTCTCGGTATGATCGTGTAAAGTTATGAGAGGTAGAGAATGTAATTTTTGGTTGGCGGTTTGTTGGTCTATTTGGATCGTTAGAAACGACATCATTTTTTGTAACTTTTCTTGGAATATTGTTGACATGGTTTGGTTTGGAAGGTTAAATTTTTCATTTGAAAGTGGTATAAGATGAGAGATATTACTCATTTCATTTGTAGTTTTTACGAGTTCGACAAGAATCCCTTGTTTTTTATGTCGTAAATATATTTGATTTGTAATCTCTTTTGTTTAGACGAATCTTGTCTCGTTCTTTTTGAGTAATGTTTTTACTCATTTTATATATTTCTTGCTTACTTAAAGAATATTATTTTACTTTGAAATTTTGGATCCATATTGGCTTTGGCCATCACTGAGTGCGTCAAACGCCAGCCTTATGCAACACTCAGTTTTATTATTTTAATAATATATCAAACAGTTCATTTTGACATTTTCAAACCTATGATCATGTATATATTAGAAATCACCCAAACGCAATAAAAACATTATATATTTTATATTATAGTATAATATTATTATGGCCATGCAAATAGTACCTCAAATATAAAAAATATAGCAAATATTGTTTAGAATCTAGAAAATATATAATATAATATTATCATGGCCATACTAATGGTACCTGAATATAGAAAATATTATTAAGGTTAAAAATCTCAAATATAGAAAATATTATAGTATATTATAAGAAAATATTATTATGTTTTTATATTATGGTTAAGAATCTCAAATATATATTATATGTTCATTGTATTGAATAGAAAAAATATTCTTTAAAAAATATCCCATTCCTATAATACTGACTAGGACATATAAAAATAGGAAACGTCACAACCCCTTAAAATAAAACTATTCTTATTCTTATCTTTTGATTATATATATAAATATATTAGTTTGAGCAACAAGATTGAAAACAAAAGAAGGTGAAAAGAAAAAGTCATGGGTATGAAAGAGATAGAAGAAGGAGTAATTGATTGTAATTCAAGTATTCCTTTGAAACAGCACTTTGTGTTTGTACATGGCATAGGTGGAGGAAGTTGGTGTTGGTACAAAATCAGTTGTCTTATGGAGAATTCTGGGTACAAAGTTTCATGCATAGACCTTAAAAGTTGTGGAATTGATCAATCTCATGCTGATTCTATTCTTACTTTTGAGGATTATAATAAACCTCTTATTGATCTCTTATCTGATTTACCAGATAATGAAAAGGTATAATAAGTTCTATATTTTGATTATGATTTTGATTCCCTCAGCTTATATATTATAATACTAATAAGATAGATGAATGAATGAATGATAGGTTATATTGGTGGGACATAGTGCAGGAGGGTTGAGTGTTACAGAGGCCTGTCACAAATTTCCAAATAAAATTCGTTTAGCAGTGTATGTGGCAGCAACTATGCTTAAATTTGGATTCTCATCCGATCAAGATCTTAAAGATGTGAGTCATTTTCATCAACTCTATGTTTTAAGATTCATATGAGTTCATATTGGGGGGTGGGAATAGTATAATATGATAGTGATGTGTATTATTGGATTCATAAATCTTTCAAGCTTTCCTTTACAGCAAGGATGATCTTCTTCTTTCAATATTTCGTTGCCAACTGTCTTCACACAAACAAACATATTGCTAGTTTTCAGGCAACTCTCATATAGCTCTATTTTTTTTAGAGTCAATGAAATGAGTAGCTTTTCTCCTCCATGTGTTTTGATGATTGATCTATAAAAGTCAAATGTTTTACTGTAATCCAAAGTTCGGTTTGAGAAGTTATACATTTGTTCAATCATTATTTTTATTAGAAATCACATTTGGTATGTTCCGAACATTTTCTCAAATATTTAATTTATAAACAAAATATATTTTATTTATATTTTGTTACTTAGTAATAGTCTTATATGGATCATCGAAATATATATATTATTTTTTATTAAGTAATCTAGTAGATTCAAACTATATCTCTTCTACATTTATCAATAATAAATTATGCTCCTTCAAAACAAAATGATGAAAAGGAATGTAACTCTAACCCAATCTGTTTGGGTTGTGAGAGGCTAGAGTAAGAATGTGCACGAGCAAAGTTGCAATCATGAATCTAGTAAAGTTTATGCGTTTCTCTTCCAAACGTGTGTACTCTCATTCATCACCAATAATTTGGGACACTCATTGCCCCTATAAAATAGCAATCATTGTACTAATCATTATTTATTGCTAACATGGTGTTAAAAAAATAGTAGCTAGAAATTGTGAATTTTTTTTTTTTTTTTGGAAGAGCTAGAAATTGTGACTTTGTATATAAATTGTTTGTGATTTGTGGGAAATAGGGAGTGCCAGATTTATCGGAGTTTGGTGATGTCTATGAATTGGGGTTTGGATTGGGACAGGACAAGCCTCCCACAAGTGCTTTGATAAAGAAACAGCTTCAACGCAAAATCTTATATCCTCTAACCCCTCATGAGGTACATTCATAATTTGTTGATAAATTAATGGTTCATGTCCATGCATTTTTCTATATAACTGTTCAAATGTAGGGCACCCCCACATGGCTCATGACAAATGCTTTGGTTTATGCTTAATTTTATCCTCTGCTTTTCTCACATGTAGGACCACCTGTACCAATTTTCTTGTGCAAAAAACAATAACCTTCCAAACAAAAACAATTTTGGCAAATTTTCTAAACATTATTTGTAATTATATGTGTTTGCAATTACAACCATGTCTAAATATTTTGTTATAATTATAAACGGTGGTCACATGTAACTAGTTGCTTATATTCAATAACTTTTATTTGTATTTTCATGTCGTGTCTGATATCTATATCTGTGTTGGTTATTTGATAATCGGTTGTCACAGGATTCAACCCTAGCAGCAATGCTGCTGAGGCCAGGGCCATTGTTGGCATTAGTGAGTGCGAAATTCAGAGAAAATGTAGAAGAAGTGGAGAAAGTGGGACGTGTGTACATAAGGACAAAGCAAGACAATGTAATAAAAGCAAAGCAACAGGAAGCAATGATAAATAAATGGCCACCAAGTAGTGTGTATGAACTGGATAGTGACCACAGTCCCTTCTTCTCTGCCCCTTTTTTACTATTTGGTTTGCTTATTAAACTTGCAGCTTCTCACGTTGGAGCCAACTAGATAGATATATTTATTACAATAATAATCACCACGTTTTTTTTTTCTTTTATTTGAAGATCAAAAGAATTGTTGTCGAATAAAATGGATGGATGTGTTTGGGTGACTTTATTAAAAAAAAAGAATAAAATGATGTGTCTATTGGATTTTGCTTGGTTATGAAATTCAACATCATGGTTTTGTTTTTCTTTATTTTTAGAAGGAATCTCATTGTCCATCTCTATAAAATAAACTATCTTGTTTTTAACTAATTTTTTTTCTTATATAAAAGTTTGGAAATGAAGATGTGACCACTTACATTGTATGAGTCTCTTAGCATAAAACATTTAGATAAGTAATACCATAATTAGTCAAGGATGACCAAAAGAGAATGGCAAGTGAGCATTGTCATGTGTTACTTATAGATAGATAAGTAATGAAGCTGTGACCACTTAGTCTCTTACCTCTCAACATGCATGCATTAGCATAAAACATTTAGATAAGTGATACCAAAATTAGTCATGGATGATAAAAAGAGAATTGCAGGTGAGCATTGTCATGTGTTACTTATAGATTCTCAAAAGGGAAGAAAAAAGTGTCACTATAGTGATATCAATATTGCTTATATAATTGTCATGTTAACTTAGCTCAATTTAGTTCTGCATGGATTTCATATACAAGTGTGTAGGTTCAAAATTTTTATAATGCATATAATATAATTAAAAAGTGAAATCATTAATCTATTTTTATTAGTTTATTTATAATACAAATATAATATTTATTTTTGTTTCGTAATTGCACAAAAAAAAATAATTGTAAAGAATTGAGGTTATTTAATTTTACATCAAACATTATATTTTACTACATTTTTATAGTAAAAAATTGTAATTTAAAATTTAAAAAATAAATTAGGCTAAATTACAATTTTGGTCTCTCTGTTTTACCAAACCCACGATTTTAGTTCTCTCATTTTCTTTTTAAACTGATTGCTCCCCATCCTAAATTTTGTCCAAAAAAAATACTGATAGTGCATGATCCGTACATGAATAATGCATGATCCGTACATGAACAATATATGAATAGTGGGTCGAAATTGAGATGGGGCACCAAAACTGTTTAAAAAGAAAATAGGAGAACTAAAACCGTGAGTTTGATAAAATAGGGGGACCAAAATTGCAATTTAGTCAATAAATTATCATTCAAAACAATTAAATATTTGAATATCAATTCAAAATTAATTAAATAGATATTATTTTATTTTATTTTAAAAACAATTCAAATCGTGTAAACAACAATTCAAATCATGTCGTGAATCCCTCTACCAATAGAATTTGATATCTAGAAGAAGAAATAAATTTTGATGAACACTACAATTCAAAAGATGCTGATTGTGCAATTAACTCATCCACCTCAGATTACACATCATCAATTTTCACATTGTTAGCCTTTATTTAACGGAAAGGGACAACATGGACCATTTTAAAAACATATGGGACCAATTTGAAACTTTTAAAAGGAAGAGGACCAAATTGGACTCTGACCTATAGTTAAAAGACCAAAAAGGGTATTAAGTTTAAATTTTAAGTTAGGTCGGGTAACTACTATCATACATTCATAGATATTTATTCATAGAATGTTATGTCATTGTTGTTTAATTTTTATTTTTTAAGCAAAAAATTCATTCCAAAAAGGATGCAAAGGGGCAACCTAACTTGTATACAAAATCAATGATTTCTCAGTGAAAACCTACAAAAATTCACCGGGAAAGTTGTACCAACTATGATAATTACATGTATTGTTAGATTTTTTACCAATCAACCACCAAGTAGATGTGATACAAGTATTCACTATTTGATCACCAACCCAAAATTCGTTATTAAACATTATATTATTCCTACTACTCCAGATGATCCAACATATAAACATCCATAAGGCCGTAGCATTCGTAATCGAAACCTTCCGTGAAACCAACTTTTGACACCACCTTTGCAAATGATCCACCAAATCACTATGTTGGTCCAAATTGATTCCCAACCAAAGTGCAAGTCTATTCCAAATCCGACAAATCTTACTACACCGAATAAAAAGATGAATATTATCCTCTTCTTCCAAGAAATAAAATGGACACAGTAAATCATGTTGATTTGTAATGACATTGCGCCTCCGGAGATTATCTCGCGTAGGTAATCTATCAAAAAATAATCTCCAACAAAATGTTTTAACCTTTTCCGGTGTCGAAGATATCCAACATAACTTGATAGCATTTAAGGACTCATTCCCTAAACCATTTCCAATATCCGATATAGATTCCAGCACCTCATAACCGGATTTGACCGAGAATTGGCCGTCTGCATTTGGTGTCCATGTCATGATATCTTGCTTTCCCTCATAACTATATTTTTTTGTCACAACATGATCATCATTGTCTTGATTAATTTACATTTGCCACCTGCACTCATTACGAATAAAAAAATAGAAATCCGAAACAGTTCCGAATTTGTTAGTTGCAACCTCCCACAACTCAGGGAATGTCTCACCAAACGTCGAGTTCACTTTCCATTTCGATTTCCAGAACAACGCTTCATCACCATTACCCACTTGATATTTAGTCCAGCCAAAGAAAGAGTTCACACCAAATGATTTTGAAATTAAAAAAAGATCTTTCCACCATTGAGATGGATTAACCTCATACTTGGAAATTCTGTTTTGTAGCAAATCAGAGATGTACTTCCGTATCTAAACTGCAGTAATTTTGACCACAAACTTTGTTTGATGTGAATGATTTTCCATAACCATTTAGATAGCAAGTAAGTATTAAACATTTGGATGTTCTTTATTCCAAGACCACCAGAATCCTTCTTCTTGCAAATCGTCTCCCATTTGATCCAATTTATGCCTTTCTTCGTCGTGAACCACTCCATAAGAATCGTCTTTGAAGAAATCGAAAGTGAAGCCGTCAGGCCCCAGACTTTTATCTCTTGCGCAATCAAACATAACTCTTCTTATGTCTTCAGCATTAAAATATGCTTTTAACTTCTCTCTCTCTCTCTCTCTCTCTCTCTCTCTCAGTTCTTGTGATTTTTTTAATGCCTCTATTTCCCAGCATAAGCATTATGCATTCATCTGCTTTAAAAGCTATCTCAAAATGCCTTGCCGCTTCATCCTTAATTTTGTTCGCATCCAATATGATTTCATTGTCAACTGTCAGCGACTTGATTGAATTTGCACAATTTCTTTGATTAATTTCAGCATGGTAGATTTTAGTATTTTTATCTCCTTCCATAATCCACTTCAATCTTGATTTTTGTTTGAGAATAATCTCTTTTATCCTAAGATTTTTCCATATTTCGTCAACAACTTTTAATCTATTTCGATTCAGCTCCCCATGCATATTTGAAATGACCTCTTCCATATCATTTATAATATCCACATTTCTTGTAATTTTGGTGTCTATCCATCTAAAAACTTCAATGTTCCACTATCTAATTTTGTTTCTCAAATTCTGTATTTTTTTTGAAAAGACATAAGCTGCCGAACCTACTACTTCAAATGCCCTCCATTCATTTTTGACAAAAGTTGAAAACTGAGGATGTTCAAGCCAACTTTCATAATCTTAAACGGTTTTGGGCCCCAGTTAACGTTTCTAGCACTTAAAGTCGTCGATCTATGATCAGATATGTCTTTATCTCCCACTTTTTGTATGACCAAATTCCAATCATTCAAAAATCCAGGGGAGATCAAAAACCTATCTAACCTGCTGCAAGATTTGCATGAAGCATTATACCATGTGAACTTGTTACCCACCACTGGAATGTCAATACAATCATACGTACCAATGAAATCATTTAACTCGAGCATAATTATGTTATTATGAACCGCATTCCAAACTCTTTCTTCCCTCCGTCTTATAGCGTTGAAATCTCCACCAATAATCCATTCACCTGCTGCTAAAGTACCAATCAATTGAAGCAAATTATTCCAAAGTTCTCTCTTTTCAGAATTTGAACAAGGTGAATACACATTAATGAGGTAGACATTAGTATTTCTCTATATAGCATTTAAACCAATGAATCCATTCCCTCTGAATGAAGATACAAAAGTGAATAGATTCTTACTCCAGATCGTAAGAATACCACCTGCTTGCCCAACAGAATTGAGAGCTGACCAATCACAGTTTTTGTTCCCTTATAGACTATACACTAACTCACCTTTCATGTTTACACACTTAGTTTCATGTAAAAAGACCACATTTGCACTTTCTCTACGAATCAGATATCTAACCTTCCTTCTTTTTATAGAAATTTTACTTCCTCTGGTATTGTATGTGAAGCAATTCATGACAAACCCTTAGCTACATTCTTTTTACCTTTTTTCTCATTCATATTTATCCTTATTATTAGTTACCTTCTCCATATTGCGAATAACATCTTCAAAAATAACATCATCACCATTTGACTCTACCCCTAGTTTTTTGATGGAACCCCACAATTTAACCGGAAGATTATCCAATTTCTTCTTGATTCTTGAGTTGTTGTGTAAAACTCCTGAATCACTAATAGAATCACCATAAAAATCTTGATTGTGTATCAACATAATTAGCATCTTTTCTAATTGGTGTATCGCATGTCTCCTTTCCATGTTTATCTGCGTGCAAGAGTGTTGCGTAATAAGAAGGGTCAAAAGGAATTTTAAGCTTATTATAAATATCCTCAAAGAGTTTTTTTTCTTCCCTACTCTTTTAACTCCTAAAGTAGTCTGCGCCTTGTGTATAATAATATTTTCGCTGTTATTAGTGAAGGTATCCTCTACTCTTCTATAATGCTTTGTAAACGTTCCATTAGGGAAAGCCTTGTAAAGTATCCGCTCATATATCATAGTCTTTAGTGTTATGCATATGACAAACACATAATCAAAACATTTCTTCTAAAAAACAATAAACAAACAACACATCTTCTTTTCTCATCTCCCACTCTTTGCAGAAGATTTCTGAGTTGTCTCGACAGTTCGATAACAAGACGATAACGCACTAGATTTAGAGAGCCTGCAACACCTGAGTTAGAGTTATGGCAATGTCACTCTAAAAAACACAAACAAATTTCATCCCTAGTTAGGGGAACTACAATGACTCTGATTCTCATTTCCCATGAGATACGTAGGCGGTGGGGTAGGGCCCATTCGAGCACATTATTTATTTTCCCTACATTTCTCCCATTCTTCCTATCTTTCCAGTTCAGCATCAGTTTATTCCTTACCCTTTGAAACAATTCAAGCAAGCGTGGATGCGGTCGGGTATGACGGACGATCTGGGGTGCTAATACCTTCCCATTTCATAACCGACTCCCGAACTCAGTCTCTTTAGTTCGTAAGACCTTGTTATTTCCTTTTCCCTAGGTTTGTGCAACATTACCTTTCCCTTTCCTTGGGATAAAAATGCCTGGCTGGCGACTCTGTTTCTTTTTCCGCGCCATTTTCGCGTTTGTACTAGGATGAATATCCCGGGAGCGACACCCTCATCCGCGAAACAACTGACAGGAAGAAACCTATCTACTTCACAAGCAATGCCTTACAGGGCTCCAAGCTCAGATACTAGCATATCAAAAATGTTGCCTTAACTCTTATAAACGCAACGAGGAGATTACAACATTACTTCCTCGCCCATACAATTAAGTCCGGACAGATCAGTCCATAAAACAAATACTCGAACGACCTGATATGACCGACAAGATGTTGAAATGGTCCATTGAACTGTCAAAGTTTGACATCAAATACGAAAGCATGAAAGCCTTAAAGGCGTAGGTCCTAGCCGTCTTCGTCGCAGAGATGACATACCAACCAATCCCGACTAGCGGTGCCCACAAATGGACAATTTTTATGGACGACGCCTCCAACTCGACGGGAAGTGGCGCAAATATCATTATCGAAAACGAAGATGGCATCTTGATTGAAGTGTCACTAGCTTTGGCCTTCCCGACTTCCAACAACCAGACTGAATACGAAGCATTCCTGGAAGGCCTACGACTGGCTGAGGACTTAGGGGCAAAAGAAGTAAAAATCTCCACTGACTCTCAGCTCATAGCATCCCAGGTACGAGGAGAGTATCAGACTAAGAACGACAACCTCATTGAGTACTTAGACTTCGTCAAACAAAAATTATAAAAGTTCGACTTTTGGGAAGTTTAACACGTACTGCATGAGCACAATACGCGAGTGAATGTCTTGTCTAAACTGGTGAGCACACGAAAGAATGGCAGGAACAAATCCGTGATTCAAGAAATCCTCCCACGACCTAGCATCGAGAAACCATTTGTGCCACTCGACGTGAATGCTATCAGTGACACCCGCTGTTGGATGACCCCCATTTACAATTATCTCACGAAGGACGAACTGCCTGTCAACCTAAAGGAGGCGTCCACGACCAAAAGAAGGGTGTGCTCCTACATTCTTGTCGAAGGCAAACTCTACCGATGAGGATTTTCTATTCCACTACTCAAGTGTGTCAATGATGAAAAGGTCCCCGACATCCTGGGAGAAATTCACAAAGGAATTAACTCCTAACATCTCGGAGGGAAATCCCTAGCACGAAAAGCACTCTGAGCAGGTTACTATTGGCCGACGATGCAACACGACACGAAAGAACACATCTAGAAATGCGACAAATTCCAGAAACATGGGGACATGCACCTAGATCCCCCTAGCGAGCTGAAGACCCTGTCATCCCCGTGGCCTTTCACCGGGTGGAGGATGGACATCCTCAGACCCTTCGTGATCGGATCCTATCAAAACAAATACCTCATTGTCGGTGTCAACTACTTCACAAAGTGGATCGAGACCGAAACCCTCTCTAAAATCACAACATAAAATATACTATGTTTCTTCAAAAGAAATATCCTCGCCCAGTTTGGCATACCCCAGGTCCTCGTCACATCCCAAAAGGTTTCAAGATTTCGTTGCCAACCTAGGCACTAAATAACACTTCACATCCGTCAAGCATGGCTAGACTAACGGCCAAGCAGAGGTGGCCAACATGGTAATCTTAAGGGGCTTGAAGCGCATACTAGGCGAAGCAAAGACAACTTGGGTCGAAGAGTTACTTAGCGTACTTTGGGCCTACCGCACGACCCCACACTCAACAATCGGGGAGACTCCATTCCAGCTAACCTACGGAACTGAGGCGGTTATCCCATTAGAAATTAGAGAACCCTCGAGGCGAACAGAAGCGCCCCTAAACAAAGAGCTAAACGATGAAGCACTACGGGTGGAACTCGACCTCGTCGAGGAAATAAGATCTGAGGCGGCTTTTCGAGAAGCATCCCTAAAACAAAAAATGGCTCTACGCCACGACGCAAGAGTCATTAAAAGAGATTTCCAGGTCGTCAGCCTCGTCCTCCAGTGGAATCAGAAGAATCTACGAGAAGGCAAGTTGGCTGCAAACTGGGAAGGCCCGTATTAAGTCCGAGCCAAGGAAGATAATATAGCATACTACCTCAAAAATTTACAAGGCGGTGAACTTGCTCAACCCTGGAACGTCAAAAAATTTGAGTAGTATTAAAACTAGACAACCCACGCGACTATGACCCAACCATAGCAACAACGCGGCCACAAGAGCATGGAAGGTACGACCATGATCCTCCGTTTCAATCAAAAGGACGGACCGTAACCCAGAGAGACGGGCATGCCCCTCCTCGACAAAGGATACTTCAAACGAACTCCCATGTCGCAGTACCACATTGGCAGGGCACCCAGCTCGCGATGGGAAAACTCAAGCCACAGGATTAGGGCCTCGATCGCGGCCCTCATCCTGTTGATCCATGGGCGTAAAACCCGCAACCTCACTGGTTCCCTAAACTGATGAGTCTATCAAGTCGAGCAACAACAATTCACATATACAATTTAAACAAAAATCCCTTTAACAAAAATCATTTCATCTAATAAGCCGACCAAAAAGTGGCCGACACGAAGGGTACAGAAGGGGGACTACACCCAAATACAAAGTAAATGGCACGCAAGCCAATAAAAGAACAATGGCACACAGGCCAACAAAACAACAACGAAACACAAACCAACAAAATAACAATGGCACACAAGCCAGACCTACTCATCCTCCTCACCCTCTTCCTCTTCGTCTTCAACTGAATCCTCGACTGGGCAGACGATCTTCCCATCAACCACGTCATAGTTGAAAGCAGTCCCTTTGGTCACGAGGTCCACCCCAATTTTGACGACCTTCAGCTGCTTGACAACATTTTTAAAACCCACCTTAATGGTTTCAACACAGTCGTTCTCAAGCTATCGGATTCGGGCAATCAAGTCAACCCGAGTCTCCAAGGCCTTATCCTCCTCACCCTCCTTGTCGGCAGGGACGACCAACCTTTCCAACTCCACCTCCCTTGAGCGTAGACGCTGGTTTTCCTCAACAACCTCCTTGAACTCAGCCTCTATGTCCTTGAGTTTTTTGTTCTCATCCAACAGGGCGTCCCGCTCGAGCCTGATTTCCTCCAGTTCGATCATCAACCCCTCCTAGAGATGATACTTCTCTTTGTAGTTGAAGAAGTCATGTGAGAGCTGCTCCTTCTTAATCTTTGCCAATTTCAGCGCCTCTTTTACAATCTCTAGCTCACACCACGGGTAGGTGTTGTCGGATAAGATCAAGGTCGTCTCCATAACCATGATCACGACAGCGGTGTCTTGAGACAAATGCGTCGTCTGGTTGCCTTGTCCAGATCTAGGATCACCTTGACTTCAGCATTCGACACCCCAACGGAACCTTCAGCACTGAAAACCTCCCTTTGAAGATGGCAAGAGGGCAGGAGATAAGTCCCCCGGTTCTCGGACAGGTCCTCATCCACAGCAGCACCGGCTGGCGAACCCTCACCATGCTGGCGTTTAGTATGAGGAGTCCCTCTCTCAGAGGGAGGGCTGACAGGCGTCACCACCAAAAAGGAGAATGAAGGGAGCTGTGGGTGTAACATCCCAGATTTTGATCCAAGACATTAGTAAAAAAAAACTATTTACTTTTTTAAAAAAATATACTATAATTTATTTTTGATATAACATTATAATTACAAGCTTTCAAATCTATGTAATTTAAAGTGAGACAAATAGAGTTTGCTAAAACCCAATTTTCTCCCCGCGACCATGAGAACATCACACCATTTTCACTTCATACCTTCAAATTTATTGGTACCTAAAATGTAGTCGTAAGGGTCAATCTTCCATCATCCATATCTAATCCAACAAAACATATAGTATAACATTATAAAACAAATCATACAAAATATAACTTCTTAAGAGAATCAAATCCACAAATTCTTTATTTTACAATTGTCTTAGCGTATGAATATGCATGCTCTTAGGACTACATGATCCGGATATAATCAACCCGCCACTAAGGCACCACAAAGAATTCATCCCATATCAATGGGGAAATAACCCGCCACAAAGGCAATCCGCCAC
Source organism: Lathyrus aphaca (assembly GCA_963966055.1). NCBI lineage: Eukaryota > Viridiplantae > Streptophyta > Magnoliopsida > Fabales > Fabaceae > Lathyrus > Lathyrus aphaca. The sequence goes on along the minus strand of OZ014524.1, from coordinate 113,904,127 downwards.
TAAGGAAAACGATGCATATGCCAGGAAATGATGACGCAAATGCAAATCACGCCACTTAGGCAACTACCGCCGCTTAGGCAATTATACGACCATATAGTATCACATCATCTACATTATCATAGCATTTATTTCACATAATCATCCATCCAATCTTAATCGATTCACATCACAACCACATATAATAAAAACACATCACAAACAAAATAAAGATTCACACACGTCACAATATATTCTATAATACATAACTATTAATTTTGTTATAATAAGTATGGGGAAGTGCTCTTACCTTGTGTGTTTTGCTTTCCAAACCATGTTAAATTGTCCTCACGAGCAAGATTTTATCTTTATCATGCTTCTACATATTGATTCAAGTTCACGTCTAGAATTTTCCTCTCCCTTGACCCCTCATCCTTTCGAAACAGAAATTAAATTTGAAGAGCATCTACGTTATGATCTCCCAGATATTTTGACGTTGGTTTCACGCAAATAAACTTTTTGGATTTGAAGAGAGAGCTTTCTTTACAAAGCTTATTTGAAACCGAATCATATTTGTCTTCTTCTCCATAGTATTTTCCCTCAACTTTCCTTTTTCTCCAATGTCATGGTTACTCTTTCCTATTTTCTATTTCTCTTAATTTTTATTTTTACTTTATTTTTAAATACCTAATCCATGATACACTCCCACTTAACTATTTTGTAGGAACAATATTTTACCATTTCCAAATACTAAAAAATACACACACACATCGTCCCACCCACCCTTTTTTTTTCTCAACCATTATTATTATTATTATTATTATTATTATTATTATTATTATTATTATTATTATTATATAAATAAATTATACCAACTATTTGAATAAAACACAAAAATGATAACCAATAATGTAATGAAATAAATAACTTCACGCGCGAAAATAATAGAACAATTCATATCTTAATTGAAAACATCTCCTTATACATTATAAAATAAAGAGAGGATTATAATCCTAATCCACAAGATATAAGTTACCACAAGATAAATATTTAATCAAATATTATTATATTAATAAAATAATATTCTCCCTCTAGATTATGTCATATGAAATATATTATAAAAATATTAACTATTTAAATATAAGAATAAATAATAATTTAAATTATGTCAATAATATTTAACTATTATATCCACATCAAATTGATTGATGAATAAATAGATATGATGAAATTCTTTTTAAATTGGCTAAGAGTAAAGAGATTAATTTCCTCAAATAAAATAATTATACTTTCAATTATAATAAATTAGAAATATCAAGGATACTATAATTTCATTAAATTTCTTATACATAATAATTCAACAAATAAATAATAAAAGTTATTATAAAAGAAATTTATAATCAAACAAAATATTGAGATGTTACAGTGGGGGTCCCTGAACCACCATCCGCATCATCAGCAATGACTTGGAGGACGCGACTCTTTGCCGACCTCTTCGAAACTTTACCTGTGCCTTTGTTATACATCTTCAAGATATGATGTTTGAGACTAGGCATGTAGCTGTAAAACGAAAAACACAAGTTAGTTGTCGAATAAAATGGTTGAAGACAAAAGAACAGCGAACATAAACTACCTAAAAGACAGAGGGACTCCTCGTCCGTCCTAAACTCGAGCACAACCTTGGTGTTGATTAGCCGAGTTTCAAAGAGAGGTTCCCCGTCGCCAGACAAGACGGGATTGTCCAGCCGATCCACGCAGAGGGAAGGGATAAAACTCTAGACGTAAGCGACCAATTTCTTGTAGGCTACCCTGTCCTCGGGCCCTAAATTTTCCGGCTTCACAAAAAATTGATCTATGCCACGATTGAAATGATCTTGTTGCCACTCGAGTGGGATGGTCGAGATGAGACGCTCTTCACCTCAGGTGTCACGTTGCTTGGCATAGATACTGAGCAAGGCCCGCACAGTAACAGGCTTTATAGTATACCACCTGTCCTTGAAATTTCTGACCGAGTCAACATAAGTTATAAACAGCCTCCTCGGCAGCTTAAACGAGATCCAACTGTTCCACCCATTCACACTCGACCGCTGCAGATGGAAAACATAGAAGAAAAGGGAAAACGTGCAACCGACTTCAAGGTACTGGTACACCAGTTCGAACGCCCGAATGAACGCGATGGCATTGGGGTGCAGCTAGGAGAGGGCCAAATCGAGCCATCTGAAGATGCCCGCCTAGAAACTAGTGAACGAAAGACGGAGCCCATCCTCTCTAAAAACAAATTCATACATAGGGAAGCGCGTTCTCCGAAAAACCTAGCAAATCCGCTGCTCGGGGAGAGGGGCGTAACACTCCCAGTTCGGGGGGGGGGGGGGGGGCAGGGCCAATTCCTCGACGACTGTATGGGTGGTACAATGATCTTGCACGAAGCATGAACTCGTTTCTAGGGATTCCTCCCCGACCCAGGACAAATCAGGCGCCCCGGGAGCAGTGGACCTACTTCTTTCCACGTCACGTTTTTGGTCGTCCACTTACTCCTCGTCTACCTTTATGCCGATGTCATCCACATCGACATCCTCGACTCTTATGTGCGAATCCACGTTACTTGAAAAGTAGAGGAAATTGGGGAATTCGACGTCACATCAAATCCACCATTCCACTGCAGTTCAAGTGAAAGGGCGAGGAGCAGAGTCAGGAAAGTAATCGTCCGACACACTCATACTAAATTTGAAGGGTGCCCGACATATTCATCTTAAATTCAAAGGATGCCCGAAGAATTCATCCTAAATTCAAAAGGTTCACAGAGTATTCATCCTAAATTCAAAAGATACCCAAAACATCCATCCTAAATTCAAAGGATGCCCGAGACATTCATCGTAATTCCCTTAATTTTCACCCGAGGAGGGCCCTCCTCGACGATATTTAGGGAATTTCCACCGACAAATTCTTATGAATTTACCGAGGAGAGGCCTCCCCGATCTCACCGTTGGATGAAACTACCAAGAAAAAATGCAATTAAAACCTACTAATTACCAGAATGAGAGGGAACTTACTTGACATGGTTCGCCGACGGAGGTATGACGGTTGTTGAGCGGCGACATTGAGTTTTTCGGTGAGAATCTGAGAGCGTCCGACCAACTTCTTATGAGATGTGAGAAATGAAAAGGAAGAATGAGGGGAAACCCTCACTTCCAACCTTTTTATAAGACCCGTTCGGAAGGTGTGCCTAGCCATTATTACCTAGGCTGCCTAGATTCCCTAGGCAGCCGTAGGCATTTAATGTGTCGTCACACGTAAAACGAAACGACACATTAAAGGCCATAATGATAAGGAACGAAAAACCAAACATGTCACCCTTGGAAACCCCAAAGACCGTCAAGCCACCGAGCACGCGCGTCCTCGACACCACATAAACGCAAAGGGCGTCGTGCGTGACTATCTTCGAACAAGTAATCCTCCTCAACAAGTCGAAACCAACGAAGACCTTGCCCGCACCACCCGAAGCGAACGCCAAAAGGAACGAACAGTCGTCCTTAACATTCATCGGTCTTATTACCCGTAACCTGTATGCCCGACCATACTTACCCTTAAGTCATCACTCCACGCCAGAGTTGCGACTTGGGGGACTCCTGTTCTGGACTGAACCGACACAGTCCATGTCAGGCAGATGCTCAATCCGTTGGGCATATACCCATAACCCGATCCAAGGGCGCCTGTTCTGGACTAGACCAACGCAACACGTTTCGGACGTGGGGAAAACATCTCCCCCATGTGTCCCATTCAGTCAACTGCCCCGTTATTTTCTCCTATTATTACGGGACAATTGGACCAAGGGCAAGACCACACGCTAGGTCTTATTTGCTCCTACGCAATCCTTGACAGTTCTTCCTTGGGCCTAGATAATCCAGCCTATGAGAATAATCTTGGCCAAGCACTGAGGCACACTATAAATACTCTCTTTTACTAGAGGGTCAAATATTCTATTCTATTCTACTATTACCTATTTTGTATTTGCACTCTATGAACACTTTCTGACTTTGGCATCGGAATACCTTTCAGATACACCCTAGTTCACCACCATAGTTGTTCATCACTAGAAAATTTCTCCTGGCCAGGTCAGATTATATATATATATATATATATATATATATATATATATATATATATATATATATATATATATATATATATATATATATATATATATATATATATATAATTAAAGTTTTACCACAATTTATACTAAAGATACCGATACTCAATTACTTATCAAAGGGTACCTAAGAATTTACATATATATATATATATATATATATATATATATATATATATATATATATATATATATATATATATATATATATATATATATATATATATATATATATATATATATATATATATATATAAAATTGAAGGAAGTAACATTGCACCTAACTAAAAATTCATTGAAAAACATAAAAAAGTTGTATGAGTATTTTGCTTGATTCTCTTATAAATATTTAACAACATATATTCAATAAATTAAATTTAAAAAAAATGAAACTTTATATTTTATAAATACCATTTTTCAAATATTTTTAAAACCAAATTAAAAAAGCCCCCTGGAAACCCTATACGGAAACAGATGTATAAGTAGGGAAGAAAAAGTAGAAACCCTCAAACGAAATATACTTAACAAACATCGTAAACCCTAAATCCTTCCATATCTTTAAACATCCTGCCTATTCCATTATCATCTGAGCTCTTCAGATTTCTTTGATCGTTGAGTATGTCTCCTCTCTCCTTCTTTACTTTAACCTATTTTCTAAGACTATATTACTTTCTATCATTTGCTTTAATTGCCATGAAATTTTCGATATTTATTCTAAGATGATGAATACTTTGTTTTGCATTACTAATCTCTTGCATATAACAATCATCCGGTATTTTCTTTTTAAAACTGTCTTTCAAATTCTAATCCTTCATGTTATTGTATTTATTGAGTGATGACATATTATTATGGTTTTAACCATGATTTTAAGTCGCGGATGCGGTTGTGGTTATTGATGATTGGAATAGTTCTTATATTTATAGAGTTCTAATGATTGTATTTATTTTTAGAATCATAGATGGAGGATTCTAGCAATTGTGATATCGGTTGTGATGGAGAGAGTGTAGCAATGATCCCGAATCAGAAAACTGTCAATATTGACTGTCCTTCTAGCTCTGATGTGAAGGAGGGTTGTGAATCACCTTTGTCATCATGGGATTCTGAACCCGAAAAGGATATCTCGCCCGCGGTATCCCTTCAGGATATTAACCTCGAAGGAAACTTTCTTGATATGGAAGAGAAAAAATATTTTGTTGGGGAGGAAAATATAGATGATGGTTTTTCGTGGGAGATAGACATTAGAAGTTACGATGAGTTGCTCAAGAAGTTCATTGAAAAGGAGGAAGAGCTAAGAGTTTCCAATTTAAAGCTTCAACTTTCGGAACAAGAGAATATCAAGTTGGCTATTCAAGTTGAGAATAGCAAGATTCAGATTGACGATGTGTGTGAAAAATCGGAGATGGAAGAGTTGTATGGAGAAAAGAAGCTTTCAAAAGAAGAGATTTTCAATTTGAAGAATCAAATTAAAGAAAGTGAGAATCAGCTTGATAATATGAAAAAGGAGAAGTTGCAAAAACCAACTGTTGAATTGAATACTCATATTCCAGATTTTGTTAACAAGAATACAAATTTGATGGAACAACTTGAAGCGGCTCATAAGAAACTCAAGATTTCAACAGATGAAATTGCAATTTTACAAAAGGAAATTGGTAGTAAGTCATCTATGATTCCACGGTTGCAATGTCGAATTAGTGAGGAAAAGGAAAAAATGGCTATATTAGAAAGAGAGTTAGAAAGCTTGGTTAGAAAAAATGAGGATATTGACATTAACCACACTGAGGAATTGAGAAAAATGTCTTGGTTACTGTTCGATTTCCATGTTAATTCCTCCTGGGAGGTAAAAGACTTGAATTCTAATATTGCAAGTTTGTCAAGACAGAAAGAAAATTTGACCCGGGAACTAGGAAATTGTGAGTCTGTAAACAAGATATTAGAAGAAAAAGTTAAGCAAAATGAAGCTGAAAAACAGAAACAGAAAAAACTGCATTCTATTCAAGTAATGTTTTTGCAGGATGAAATCAGTTACTTGAATAATAAAAGAATTGATAAGAGAATGAATGATGTAGAAGCTTCAAATTTGGAATCAGAAAAAGTAAAGATCAAAATAGATGAAACTGGTGTCAAGAATGCAGAAAATAAGTTGAAACTGAGAGTGGAGGAACTTGAAAAAGTGGTGACTAAAGAAAACGATGTGATCTTGAATATGGATGAGAAGAAGGAGGAGGCAATTAGAAAAATATGTGATTCACTTGGGCACTATAGGAGTGGATATACTGAACTTATCCGAGCATTGAATGGTTCATAGGCATTGCGGCGTTCACACTGTTATAGCTTCCTAATTTGTTTTATTTTGTTTTGTTAGGTTGATATTTGGTTGTTATTGGTTTTTTCATATTTATGTCTTATTAATTCGTGCTATGCATTTAAACAATGAATAATATTATTGAAGTTGAAGACTATATTTGAAATTCTTGTATGCATAAATGGTAGGATTGAAGAAATACTTAGAATTTGAAGAAGAAATACTTTGAATTTGATATGGTTGTATATAAACGGTAGGATTGAAGAAATACTTAGAATTTGATGAAGAAATACTTTGAATTTGATATGGTCGGATAGGAGACTTATACCAATCATAGAAACTATATTTGGTTATAGATTTTGAACTATATTCCAACCAAGACAGAAATTTGCATTGTCTTCCCTAAAATATCTTCTTCATTTCCAATTAAGTCGTCGAAATTAATTTGATTACGAGTCCACTAAATGGACCAATAAGTCGTGTTCCAAATAAAGCAAGCGGTATTCCTCACAACCTTCATAAACCATTCCAAAAAACGCTCACTCACACTCTCCCCAAATTTCCACCCAATCCGCAATTTTTCGTCAAACAAGACCAATACATGTGATAGGAAAAATAGAAAGTGTATTATTTTAGCTTATTGTAGTAATAAATGGAAAAATCCCGAATATCGAATCTCGAGGACTGCTTGACGATACAGAGTTCAGAGACAATTTCAATTAAACAAAAAGCCTGGGGGGTTTTGGGTTTGATATTATTATGTCTAGAATTGCAATTAAATAAAGCGAATAAAATCGTTAAACGATTAACAAAGATTAGTAGATTGCTAGGGTTCGGTGAATGAATCTTTCTGTAATAATTTCGAAGTAACAATGCAATAACATAATCCACAACGGTTGATTACCGGTTCTTTAGGGCATCTAGTCCTAAGTCCTTGGTGAAAAAGATCTTTGAACATATAACTTAATTACTATGTCCATAGGTAATTAGGTCATGATCAAGCATTATTAAATCAAGATTTCTCATGTTCAGATAAAGTATCCATGGTCCTAGGTGATATTTATTATCAAATGTCCTTATTCAGATTAACACACAACAACTGTCCAACTCAAATTATATGTAAAGGTTCAAAATTTGTTTTTCCGACAATTACTAGATTAAAATTGTCATTACATCCATAAATACGAATTCATTACAATAAGAATCAAGGTCACCCCTAGCAATGAGGGGCTTAACTACTCATAACAAAAATAAAAATCAAAGAAGAAAGTGTTGTCATTACAGAATATCTCGAGGGATCAATCTTCAATCGTTAAAACTCTTGAACATAAAAAAAAACCTTATGAAATTCTGAGTCTCCGGCCTTCAAAATGTGTATTTTCTCTGAGAAATCGTCCAACCTGATAAAATTCGCGTTCTGGAAATAAATAGGCAGCTTCTGGGCTTTCTACCTTTTTGGGCCTTATACGCGTAATGACTAGGCTATCACGCATAAGGCCCTTGTCACACGCCATTTTCTCTACACGTAAAAGCACCATGGGCCAACCACCACACAAGCTATTACACGTAATGACTAACCCCTTACGCGTATTAACAGAAGCCTTGATTTTCTCTCTTTTCACCCTTCTTCCCATTTGAGTAGTCTACGCGTAGTGAGGGAGGTATTATGCTTAACAACTAGTGTGTTACGCGTAATGGCAGCAGTTTTGTGAATTTTTGCATTTTTCGTCCGCTTTTTCGCTCCGGCCTGATTTTTCATCCAATGCTCGATCCTCTGAGCTTCCAAACCTGTATTTGACTTGCTGACATACCAAAAGCGTAAAATATCCTCGAGAAACTCATAATTAATGACACACTTAACATAATCAAAACAACTCTAATCCATGCTAAAACACATTTAAATTCACACAATTTAGCTAACTTATTTATGATTAAATAATGAAATACATAACATAAATGGTGACTGATCACAACCCCAAACCTAGCTCGTTGCTTGTCCTCAAGTAACCTTTTATACAAAATGGGTCAAGTCACCCCAAACTTATTGTAGAATAGTTATTACCACAATACGTCTGAAACCTTTCGCATTGGACCCTTTGATATTGCCTTGGGTTTTTCTCTCTGTCTTTCATAGCCATCCAGCTAAAAACATTTTCACTCAAAAAAATCATTTCACATGTTAGTTTATATCACATTCTCACCAATTCTCTTGGGGTTAAAATGTTATTACGCTCAAATCACAGTAAACAATATCAGATTAATAGTTTGAATAAATTCTCTCATCTTATCAACATGCAAAATACACACACTTTTTGAGGTCTTTAGGTTGTAATAGGGCTTAGGTTAAGGTGGGATATAAAAGGGAAAACAAAGGGGTTTTGGTTGAGAGTACGTGAAATCATTCTTATCACTATGTTCATTCCATGATACTTTGTTAGGTGCTTGTTTTATTCCATCTGGTGAGTATAACATAAAAAAATTCTTTGTTTTTTTCCAAGATTCTCTCTTCTTCCAAAGTTGAGGAAATATTTTTTATTCACCTTCTCTTTTTCTTTATATGCATTCATAACTCACCTTCAATTACTACATAGCTACCCCAAACTTAAAGGTTGTTATTCCAACAACAACCCCAAACTTAAATTTAATCACGGTTCTAAAAACAATAACACATACTCTGAACAGGGTAGGATAATAATGTGGCCATGGATTAATAATAAAGGGTATAAACAAACAAAGGGATACATGCTCAAAGGGGTTAAACGAAGGATAATAATAATAATATGAGATGGCTAGAAAAGCTTTGAATGGTAAACGAAAAATGTACCTCAGTGTGTATACTCATACAGTTAATATTCAAAAAGAATGTACGCAAACTATGATAGATAAAGGCATACCTGATATCTTTCTCATGATGATATATGTGTTTGGCTTTTGTTGATCTCACCAGGATGAGTAAACTGACAGCTTCCATAATGTATCTTTGTTCAAGGCTCTTTTTCTCCTGGTTCTGATAACCTTATTTAATCAATGCATTCATTCATAGACAAAAGTATCAAATAGTCAGGCAGTTTAAGTAGATGATAATACAACATGTGGTGGAAGTGATCAATATCATTCATTATGGCTAGTAAACATCATGTATCTAATCAAACAAATAAATAAATTGTACGAAATATGCAAATGCATTAAGATTTGTAAAACCCGGAAATGGGCAATTATAATCATACTAAAATTAAAAGTACATAAGGAAACCAAAAGTAAAGTAAAAGGGAAATAAAAGAAAGTATAAATAAAAACACAATACAATAAGATAGAAAAATAGAATAATAAAACCAAAAGAGCCAGCCCTACTCTCCAATATCATCATCCTATATCGGTGTATCCAAACCAACCAGGTGGAATGGATCAAATGAGGGATCATTCACTGCTCGGGAGACCAAAGTTATACCGTTCGTATTTTCAAGAGGGGACTGAAAGTGAGGTCTGTACGGTCTCTAATGAGGCTGCTATGGAGGTGTCTGATTTGGCTGAGGTTGTTGAGGTATCGGCCCGCCTATCTAAACTGGTTGAGTCCACCAAGGATAGGTGAACTGTCCAAAGTATGGTGTTGGCGGGTCTCCTGCGAATCTATCTCTAAAGCATTGTGTGTCATCCCACATATCATCCTGATGCATTAGATAGTGACCCGAAATCCCATACTAATAACAAAAGTCATGCATCATACAAAATTGAGATATCTGCAACCTCTACTCTCGACCTCATCCACAACCCTATGAGTCACCTGAGGCATCTCCTGGGGCATCTCCTGAGATGTATCCCGCCTCTAGGTGCCAATGACACTAGCCTCATGGTCATACTCTCTCAAAGGAGGCTAAGGATTTGTATGATAAACTGTATGCTCCTTCATCCAAGCTGCGTCCAATGATCAAGATGGTCCCACCATGACATTACCGCTAAAATCATCTACACCAACCTTCTTACACAACATATAAATAACAGAAGTATGTCCCAATGACTTCTTCAACTCTGGGCAATCAAATCTAAATCAGCATATATTATTTTCTCAATATTCAGTTGTTTTTTCTTAAAAAAGAAATAGAGCATCAGTGTTATCTCAATAATCAAATCGTACCCACTCCGATTTGTATCCAAAGTGTGATGTAGGAAATATGCCCAAGACTTCAGAAGTGACTTCAAATCCACCACAATAAACTTTGTCAGGTGTATTTTCGATGTCGGCTGCCAATCTTTATCCGCCTGTGCAAGCTCGCTCTTCATATGGCCATCATCTCTTATATGAGCGTTTCATTTTCGCAAATGGACAATGTGGTTCTTCAAACTTACACTTCAACACCCGATTAACCCTTCTCTAGTCATATCTTACCTCATTGCCTCTCACGTAGGAAAAATACTTTGGAACCTCATTCACAACAGCTCTGCCTAGTACCTTATAGGTGTTTCCATAAAATTCTCGGACCAAATTCAGAGAAACATGTCGAATCTTTTTATTCAGATAGGTAATCTTTTGTTTCTTCAACATCTCTATCACCTATGGAATTTCATATGGTTTCACTTCCCAATTCTTTTCCACTACCCACTGGCGAGATCTTAGTTGATTAAACCTTTCTTCGTGGTCTGATGTCAATAAAAATTTAATTTCTTCAGGAGATTGAGACATGATGATGAATGATTTGTGAAAAAAATAAAAACACCAAACAAAACAGATAATGCAAATGATACGAAAAAGTCGCGTAACAGAGAAATCATAAAAAATCCAGAGTTATACGGAAAAACTATTTAAACAATTAGCAAAAGGCGTTACACGTAAGATACACAATCAATAAGCGTAATGGTAGTCCTTACGTGTAGGATACGCGGTCATTTCTAGTGTAAAATGCCATTCGTGTACTAGATCACGTAACAAAATTTCTTACGCGTAACAGATTATGCCTTACGCATAATGGATGCAATACACATAATACCAGATCTCGTAAGAGAGGTATTACGCGTATGCTACGTGAAAGACCATAAGAGCCCCTATTTACAGACCATTATGCGTAATACTCATGGCCATACGTGTAATGGCAGTGAACTTTCCTTTTTTTAAAAAATGTTTCTTTTTCCAAATTTTTCTAAGTCTACAAGTTGCCTTAGGCCTTCCTCAAATGACATTTGACTCAAAAGCATGCATACGAACGTAATGACTAATAAAAACAATAAAATACTAAAATTAACTCACTTGGGTTACCTCCCAAGCAGCACTTCGTTTAATGTTGCATGACTCGACGAGTTACCTCATACTCAGACGAGTCTAACCTCCCCTACTGGTCCACCTACTTGACCCCTTTATTTGTTGGTCGTTAACCTTGAAGGTACCATCATTTTTCTTGTTCCTTAACTTGATTTCTTCATAAGGGAACACTTTATTAACGATGAATGGTCCAGACCATCTCGAATTCAATTTTCCAGGGAACAACGTCAACCTGGAATTAAATAATAACACCAAATTCCCCTACCAGAATTCCTTTTTCTAGATCTTCTGATCATGCCATTTTTGTGTTTGTTCTTTATAAAATTTGGAATTGTCATAAGCTTGATTTCTAAACTCTTCCAACTCATGGAGTTAAAGAGTTCGGGATTCACCAGCTTTCAAAAGATCACAGTTAAGGAATTTGAAAGCCCAAAAAGCCTTATGCTTGAGTTCGAGCGGTAAATGACAGGCCTTGCCATAAATTAACTGATACAGATACATACCTAAGGGTGTTTTAAATGTAGTTATGTATGCCCACAATGCATCATCCAGCTTTACTGACCAATCCTTTCTAGAAGAATTAACAGTATTTTCAAGAATCTGGTTTATCTGCTTGTTAGACACTTCCACTTGTATACTTGTCTGAGGGTGATACGGAGTGGAAACCTTGTGTTTTATATTATATTTTTTCATCAAATTCTCCATTAACTTATTCAGAAAATGAGTACCTTCATCGCTTATCAAAGCTCTTGGTACCCCAAACCTAGAGAAAATGTTATGTTTTAGGAAATTCACCACCACCCTTGAATCATTGGTAGGTAATACAATAACTTCCACCCACTTGGACACATAATCCACAGTAACCATAATATAATTCTTCCCAAAAGAGGGTGGAAAGGGACCCATGAAATCGACCCCCCCCCCACAACAAATAATTCTACCTCAAACATAGCATTCTGAGGCATTTGATTCCTCCTGGAGATATTACTTGTTCTTTGACACCTATCACATCCTTAAACCACGTGATGAGCGTCTTTGAATAAGGTAGGCCAATATAAACCAGACTTGAGGACTTTTGTTGCAGTCTTATCTCCACTAAAGTGTCCTCCATATTCAAAATCATGGCAAGCTTTCAGGATGTCTAGTTTCCCGCTTTCTGGTACACACCTTATAAACAAACCATCCATTTCTCTTTTGTATAGGAACGAGTCATCCCACAAATACAAACTGCAATCATATAAAAACTTTTTATTTTTGTTAGCATTAAAATCATCACGTATGACCCCACCTACCAAGTAGTTTACATATTTTGCAAACCATGGAACACAAGTGATGGACATGATTCTTTCATCAGCAAAAGTGTCTTGTATTGGGTGTTTCTCTTCAATTTCCCTTATTGGGGACATGCAGGATAAGTGATCTGCAACTTTATTCTCACAACCCTTTTTATCCCTAATTTCAAGATCAAATTCCCGAAGAAGGAGTATCCACCTCAAAATTCTAGGCTTTGATTCCTACTTAGCAAACAAGTACTTTAAAGTAGTATGATCAGTATACGCTATAATTTTAGAACTAAGCAGATATGATCTAAACTTATCAAAAGCATACACCGCGGACAACTACTCCCTTTTGGTAGTTTCATAATTCATTTGGACCGGGTTAAGGATATGACTGGCATATTAGATATACTGTAATAACTTGTCATTTCTTTGTCTTAATACAACCCCCACAACAATATCACTTGAATCACACATGATTTCAAAGGCTAATGACCAATAAGGGGCTATCACAATAGGTGTAGTAATTAACTTACTCTTTAAAGTCTCAAAAACAACCCTAAACTTATCATAAAAATTAAATGGCCTGTCTTTGACAAGAAAATCAGTTAAAGGCTTGGCTACTTTTGAGAAGTCTCTGATAAGCCGACGATAGAAACCTGCATGCCCTAAAAAACTGATAATCCCCTTTTCATTTACAGGGGGTGGAAGATTAGAGATCATCTACACTTTTGCCTTGTCTACTTCAATCATGTTTTGAGAGATCTTATGCCTGAGTATTATACCTTCCTGCATCATAAAATGAGATTTCTCCCGATTGAGAATAAGGTTAGTATCCTGACACCTTTTCAAGCATCCATAAATGTACCTCAATATGCTTTTCAAGCATATATGTCGGCGAATATAGATGTCATACTTCTTTGAAAAGTAGCAGTGGTGTTACACAATCCAAATGGCATCCTTCTATAGGAAAAGATACCATAAGGACATGTGAACTCAGTCTTCTCCTGATCCTCAGGGGCTACAACTATATCATTGTACCCCGAATAACCATCCAAAAAAACAATAGTATTCATGATCTACAAGTCTCTCCAACATCTGGTCAATAAAGGGTAAATGAAAATGATATTTCCTTGTTGCGGGGTTCAACCTCTTGTAATCAATACACACTCCCCAACATGTTACTGTACACATGGGAATCAATTCATTTTTATCATTTAAAATCATTGTGGTTCCTCCCTTCTTTGGAACCACATGCACATGACTCACCCATGAACTATCAGAAATATGATAAATCAACCTTGCATTCAACAGTTTTACAACCTTTTTCCTCACAACTTCCTTCATTAGTCTTCTTTAGGGTTGTACCACTGGTTTATGATTATCCTCCATCGGTATCTTATGCATGCATATTGTGGGACTAATTCCTTTCAAATCACCAATGGTCCATCCAATAGCACTCTTGTATTTCTTTAGTACCTGTACCAATTTTTTCCTTTTCTTTCTCTTTCAAACCATAATTTATAATAGCAGGAAAGTTGGTTCCAGAACCTAAAAATACATACTTCAAATTTGAGATAATTGCTTTAATTCAGAATTTGTACCTGTTTTGTCTTTCTTTTCGGTCTCAGTTTCTGGTGCAGCTCTCAGATCCTCCCACTTGTGTGATCTGGATTTCAACCTAGGTGGTTGTGCTTTTAAAATGGCAATAGCTTATTTCTCTCTCTCATCCCCGTTACTCCCTATCTCTTAAGATGATAAACTAAGGACTCTCTCCAAAGGCAACTTAGGAACTTGGTTTTGAATGACTTTCACCACCATCTTATCTATTACTTCCACTGTATGACTTGTTCCTATGTCTTCTTTGTGTTTCATGGTATTCCTAACATTAATTTTCAGCTCCTCATCATATACTTTGAGAGTCATGGTACCTCCCTCCATATCTATCATACACCTCCCTATTTCTAAGAAAGGCCTCCCCAAAATCAGAGGGATTTCCTCATCTTCGAGCATCTCTAAAATCACATAGTCAACAAGAACAACAAACTTATCAATTTTTACCAGAACAACTTCCATTACCCCATATGGTTTCTTAACTGAATGATCTGCAAACTGGAGTGTCATTCTTGTATTCTGAACATTTCCTATTCCCAACCTCCTATATATAGAAAGAGGCATAAGGCTCACACTAGCTTCCAAATCAATCAGTTCCTTTTTAAAGGACATATCCCTAATGGTCCACGGAATAGTAACAGAGCCCCTATTTGGCATCTTCATTAGAATCTTCATACCCAGCAAATAGCACTACAAGTTTCAGTTAGTATAACATGTTCAGTGTCAATTGTGCGCTTTTTGGAGATGATGTCCTTCATGAATTTTGCATAGATAGGCATCTGCTCCAGTTCCTCAGACAATGGAATATTAATCTCCAATTTTCTAAACATCTCTAAGAACTTCTCAAAATTCTTCTCATCTTATGCCTTCTTCTTGTTTCCTGGTGGAAAAAGAAACCTTATGATAGGTTTTGGTTCAGTTAGCTTTTCTTTCACCATCAAATTTGGTGAAACATCTTCCTCAACAGTGGTCTTATTTTCCTTTATCTCAAGATCCACTTCTAGCATTTTATCCTCTTCTTCAGCTTTCTCTTCAAGCACTTCAGCTGATTTTCCGCTTCTTGTTGTAATAACACTCATATTATTATGATCTCTCGGGTTTGTCACTGTTGCACTAGGTAGAGCACCTTGTTCTTGAGAATTTGCTAACTGTGGTGCTATCTGACCCACATGTACTTCCAGATTCTTAAGAGATGTAATGGTATTTCTGGTTTCCTTCCAGGAACTAAAAGTTCAGAGCAACCATTTTTTCAATGGCAATCTCCCAATATGCTTTCTTAGGTGGTTGTTGCTAATAGGGTTGCTGGTATTGTTACTAGTATGGTGGTTGGTGTTGTTGTTGTTGTTGTTGAGGTCGATATTGTTGTTACTGTGGCTGATTCTGATACTGGATAGACCCTTGTTTTTTAACATCCCCTTGTTGATCTTTCCAAGAGAAATTAGGAAGATTCTTCCAACCCAGATTGTATGTATTTGAATAGGGATTATTCTGCTTCAAGTAATTAACAGCCTCCACTTGTTCCACATTGACAACACAAGGCATGGAAAAGTGAGGTCCACCACAGATTTCACAATTCACGGCTTAAATAGGTTGAACTTATGCTATAGTTTGGGCACCTAAATTCATAGCCTTTCGTCTCCTTTCAACTTCAGTTGCAATATGATCTTCCATCTTCATCTCTTGATTAGTCATTTTTAAGTCAATTTGCCCTCCAGGTTTACTCACACTACGCCATATAACTCATAATGCTCATTTGCAGCAATAGCTTCGATAATCTTCTTGATACCAGTGGTTGTGTAAAATTGGTTGAGCCACCAGCAGCTGTATCAATCAGTTACTTTGTCTTCATTCTAAGCCCATTTACAAACATTTGCATCTGTTCATTTTGATCCATATTATGAGTGGTACAAGCTACCAATAACCTCTTAAACCTTTTGTATGCATCACCAAGTGATTCTCCTCCCTTCTGCTTAAAATTCATAATATCATACCGCTTATGAATATAAACAGAAGCATGAAAATATTCATTCAGAAAGGTCTTCCCCATTTCTTCCCATGTAGTTATACTCCTAGCTAGTAATGAGTAAAATCACTCTTCGGCTTCTTCATAAAGTATGAATGGAAACATTCTTAATTTCTTTGCTTCCTCGAGTGTCCTTCAATAGCAAGTGTAATACTCATAGTAAGAAACTTTTGTAAATGCTTGTTGGCATCTTCATTGATATTTCCTGTGAAAGGTTTCTTCTCTAGCTGTTAGATTTTTATAGGATGCAACTGAAAATTTGGAACATTCACTGGTTGTTTCACAATATCCAATCTTCCCGCCAGAGCATTTTCACCTCCATAGTCCCCAAGAAGTCTTTCTTGAGGTGCAACCATTACTATCTCTGGCTCTCTTTATGTATTTATACCTTCACCTGCGTCAGAATTTTCAAAATGAATAAATACTTCTTCTTCTTCTGGTATTGAGATCACATGTTATGTCTCTGAAGCTTCCAGTCTATCTCTTTTAGCTTCTCTTAGCCTTTTGCGCAACAATCTTTCAGGTTCTGTGACAAAATTAAAGTCAGTTGAGGCCTTACCTCACAATAACGTAATCCATAACGATTGATTACCGGTTCTTTAGGGTATCTAATCATAAGTCCTTAGTGAAAAGATCTTTGAACATACAAACTAATTACTATGTCCATAGGTAATTAGGTCATGATCAAGCATTATTAAATCAAGAATTCTTTGGTTCAGATAAAGTATCCCTGGTCCTAGGTGATATTTATTATCAAATGTCCTTATTCAGATCAACACACAACAACTGTCCAACTCAAATTATATGTAAAGGTTCAAAATCTGTTTTTCCGACGGTTAAAGCATTAAGTACATAAATAAGAACAAATCAACGATTACTGAATTAAAATTATCATTGCATCCATAAATCTGAAATCATTACAATAAGAATCAGGGTCACCCCTAGCAATAAGGGGTTTAGCTACTCATAACCGAAATAAAAATCAAAGATGAAAGTGTTTTCATTACATAATATATTGAGGGATCAATCTCCAATCGTTAAAACTCTTTAACATAATAAATAAATAAAAACTTGTGAAATTCTGAGTCTCCAGCCTTCAAAATGCGTATTTGCTCTGAGAAATCGTCTAACCTGGTAAAAATCGTGTTCTGGAAATAAATAGGCAGCTTATGGTCTTTCTTCCTTTTTGGACCTTATTACATGTAATGACTAGGCTATTACCCATAATGCTCGTGCCACACGCCCTTTTCTCTATGCGTAAAGCACCATGGGCCATCCACCACACAAGCTATTACACGTAGTGACTAACCTCTTACGTGTATTAACAAAAGCCTTGTTTTTCTCTCTTCTTTCACCCTTCTTCCCATTTGCGTACTCTAAGCATAATGATGGAGGTATTACGCGTAACAGTTGGTGTGCTACGCGTAGTGGCAGCAACTTTGTCAATTTTTTGAATTTTTCGTCCGCTTTCTCACTCTGGCCTAATTTTTCTTCCAATGCTCGATCCTCTGAGCTTCCAAACCTGTATTTGACCTGCTGACATACCAAAAGCGTAAAATATCCTTGAGAAACTCATAAATAATGACACACTTAACATAATAAAACAACCCTAATGAATGCTAAAACACATTCAAATTCACACAGTTTACCTAACTTATTTACAATTAAATAATGAAATACATAACACAAATGGTGACTGATCAACATGAACATGAAAAAAAATAACGGATTGACATCCTAGACGGTGTTAAAACAAAAAACACACACTAAATCGTTTGGATTTGAGATTATTCCCCTGACTGCAAGATTATCTCTTGTTGGAAGTATATCACAAACAAGTCTCCACCCGAATACATGAATTATTATTTCCTAATACATGAATTATTATTATTTTGTAGTCACAATATCATCTTATTTAAATTTCCATTTATTGATTTGATAGGAAAAATTGATCAATCCAACTGAAATTGTTTACTAAAGAATTATAGATGATAAAATATGACTTTAACATGATTTGTATATATTTTTAGTGAGATTTGTATAACCATAATAAATTTTTTATTTTAATAATTTTTTTTTTTTATAATTATTAGTAAGATTTGTATATATTTTTAATTATAAAATATATTGAATTTATCATGTTGGTGATTTGTTATATATATTTTTATTTTCTTTTAAAGTTATTAGTGATTTTATGATAATTTATTATTATATTCTAAGGAAACAATGAAAGTAATATATGTAAGTTTTACCAATTTCCTATAAATTTTCTTAATTTCATTCTCTATAGAATTCACTTAACCTTAAACACTTTTTTTGTTAAACATATTTTTAATAAAATACCTACTTATTATACTAATAGCAATTGATTTTTCTTTAATCAATTTTCTATTTAAATTAAGGGCCAATTTGTTTTAGATTTAAAAAAAATGGATTTTTTCTTTGTATTTTTAAAAATGGGTTTTGTAAAATTGTTTTTCAAAATATTACAAGTTTTTTATATTCAATTTTTATAAATTGTAAGACTAATTTTGACATCGTACAACATAAACATACATTATTGAAGATCAAAATATAATCGAAATCATAATTTTTGAAAAACGTTGTATCTCAAAAATGATTTTATGAAAATCTATTTGAAATAGCTTCAAAATTAAGTGAGTTTTTGAAATTTCAATATCCAAATTTTTTTCCGATAAAATAATGAAATGTCTAAAATAACATTTTAAGAATAACTATTCAAACCAAATTTTCATTTGAAACTTTTATAAAAAGTTTTTTTGTAAAAAAAAATTTCACTAATTTTTTTTATTATAAAAATCATTAAAAAAACAAAATAAACGGGCCCTAAATCTCTTTCATAATTTATTTGTTCCGACTTATGTCCAATTTATTATGTATACATATTTTTATTTTTAATGAACCACCTTAAACAAAATTATTATTACTCGTGCGGACGCACGAACTCCACTGTGCAAATAATATAATTATAATATTAATAATTTATCAATTTAATTATTTATAAAATAAATATTTAAAATATAATAATAGGAATAAATAATTAAAATTTAACAATATCCAAAAGATATATTATATTAATTAATAAATTAGTAAAATCTTAGAGAATATATTTAATGTATATAAAATATTGAGATGTTACATCTAGGGGTGGCAAAACGGGCCGCCCGCCCCGCCCCGTGCCCGCCCCGCCTAAAGCCCGCCAAAAAATAGCGGGGCGGGCATGCCCGCCAAGTTGAAATGGGCATAAAAGTCTAGCCCGCCCCGCCAAGGTGGCGAGTTGGCGGGCGGCGGGCTTGCCCGCCTTCTTTTTTAATTATTTTTTCTATTTTTTTAAATAAATTAAAAGATTCTTCTTTCTACATTTCAATAAAAATACATCAAACCAACATTTAAAAAGCATAATTTTTATTAGCCTAAAACATCAACTTTTAGTGAAATAATACTCTTATCATATATAATATCACATTTAGTATTTTATATGATCTAAATTCAAATTTCGATCACACTTTTGTCATTTTTCATTAGAAAAATTCAAATACTTGTCCAACAATAAAGAAAGAGAAAGTAGATTAGTCCTAACAATCTAATAACAACTTATGTACATATCACAAACTATTTTCATAGGCTCTTCCAAATACTTAAATAGTGTTATTATATAGGTGTGGCGGGTTTTGGCGGGGCGGGCTTTGGAGGGTGGCGGGATTTAGCGGGGCGGGTTTTAGTGTGCGGCGGATCTAAAATCCCAACCCAACCCGCCACTTTTTGGCGGGTGTGCGGGCCGGCCCGGCGGGCCACGACCCGTTTTGCCACCCCTAGTTACATTTGTATTTTGTGGATGCTCTTATAGTTTATTACAAAAGTACTCTATTTATTTAAGTTTTTCTTACAGACTTTTTTTTAGAATCTTTTGAATCGCTCATGGAATTAATTTATAACACGGGGACACTACCAGTTAGATTCAGAAAAAAAGACATGCATAAATATTGTTTTCAATGTACATTTGAATTGTTGCCCATGAAATGAAATTATAACACGTGACACTACCGGTTAGATTCAGGCGGAAAAAAACATAAATTTTTCTTTCATTGTGCATTTGAATTATTGATCATGGAATGAAATTATGACACATGACACTATCATTCATATAAAATATAAATAAGCAATGCGGCAACGCGCGTGTCCCGTGCAGACGCACGAGTCATCTACTAGTTAAATAATGAAATACATAACACAAATGGTGATTGATCAACATGGACATGAAAAAAATAATTGATTGACATCCTAGACGATGTTAAAACAAAATACACACACTAAATCGTTTGGATTTGAGATTATTCCTCTAACTTCCAGATTATCTCTTGTTGGAAGTATATCACAAACAAGTCTCCACCCAAAAACTCAAGCTTTCAATGGAACCCTTGTTTTCCATAAAACATCTAAAACATGGAACCACGATCAAATCCACCATTCAACTGCAAATCAAGTGAAAGGGAGAGGATAGGCTCGAAGATACGTCCTCGACCGAAGCCCTTATCGGCGAACATGAAACCGCAAGGATCCTATCCTCGACATAATTCATGATCCATTATTTTCGTAGAATATTCTCCCCGGTATGACGAAGATCACGAGTTTCCCACCGTTGCAAGGAGGAATCTCCCCGACACAAAACCCAGAGAAACTTCATGGGCCTCCCCGAAAAACTCATACCCTCGTTGGAAAACTCATGAGTCCTCATCGAAAAATTCATACATTCATCGAGAAAATCATGCGTTCATCGAAAAATGCATGAATCTACGCCGAAAACATCATATTAATCGGGAAATTCATGCATTTCCCCAGACGATACTTGAACTTCTAACATAAAGCAAGAAAATATCCTAAGGCTAGCATACGACTGAAGAGAGGAATAAGAACACTTACTTGGAAATTGAAGTAGTGTTATGGCGTTGACGACGGCGGAGATTCTTGCTACGGCAATGGGGATACGAGAACACGTAGCAAAAGAGAGCAAAGGAGAGAAAAAAGTTTGGAAATGTTCCAAATGAGCCTCCCTTGTTCTTTTATAGCCAATTTTGCCACGCGGAAAAGCATGCAGTAGGCCATCATTGCATAGACCCTAGGTTACCCTAGGCCATAATGATGCCTTAATTAGTTATCACGCTTGACACATAGAAGGATTGGGTGTTTATACCTCCAAAGACTTATAACTCTGCATATTATAGGATGCTGAGCAAGCTTCACCTTCCTACGCGGGCACATCCTCGTAAAGAGGATCCATCCCACAATGGAGACATTGGCCCAACATTGGGGGCGCTATAAATACCCTCTTCCATAAGAGGGTCATGTATTCTAAAACACTTCACTATAACCTTTGTACTTGCCTTTCTCTCACTCAAAAATTTACTTTAGCATCAGAGTCCTTGTAGGTACATCCCTCCTCTTCTCCATCAACCATAGAAACCCACGTGTTGTAGATCACTCCGCATAATTCATGATCCACTATTTTCGGGGAAGAGTCTCCCCGACACGACGAAGAGCACGAGTTTCCCACCGTCGCGAGGAGGAATCTCCCCGACACAAAACCCATGGGCCTCCTCGGAAAACTCATACCCTCACTGGAAAACTCATGAGTCCTTATAAAAAAATTCATACATTCATCGGGAAAATCATGCGTTCATCAAAAAATGCATGAATCTACGCCAAAAAATTCATATTCGTCGAGGAATTCATGCATTTCCCCAGACGATACTTGAACTTCTAACATAAAGCAACAAAATATTTTAAGGCTAGCATACGACTGAGGAGAGGAATAAAAAAACTTACTTGGAAATTTAAGTAGTGTTACGGTGTTGACGACGGAGGAGATTCTTGCTACGACAATGGAGATGCGAGAACGCAGAGTAAAGGAGAGCAAATATGTTTGGAAATGTTTCAAATGACCCTCCCTTCTTTTGTAGCCAATTTTGCCACGCGGGGAAGTATGCACTAGGCCATCATTGCACATACCCTAGGTTTCCCTAGGCCATAATGACGCCTTAATTAGCCGTCACGCGTGACACATATAAGGATTAGGTGTTTATACCTCCAAAGACTCCCAACTCTGCATATTTTAGGATGTCGAGCACGGTTCACCTTCCTACGCGGGCACGTCCTCGTAAAGAGGATTCGGTTACGTCGTCGAGCACAAATAATAACTCAAATTCCTTTACAAGGACAACCTCTGAACCAAACGTCACATAAATCCATGTCATCGGTCAACTACCACGGTCCCTCTCGAGCGCATCCTCGGGGAAAAACTTGAAACATATTCATAATGCCAGGCATGTGTGCAGATTCATGGGCATGTCCTAGGGGAAATTTCAAAGCAATTTCACGAGCACATATATGGCCTCTTGACTCTACACCCAAATAAGGGTCAACCAAAAGTGATGTTATTCCACTTCGACACACAAACTGACTCTAAGTCGTTGCTTTTTTGCCTTGGAACAACGACTTAGGGGCTCCTGTTCTGGATTGGACCTAGAGCTGGCCCACCATCAAACACAACCAAGTCTAATGTTATGTCGTGGAAGGCCCAAAGAAATGGCGTAATACATTATAGTTGTTGAAACATCTCCTCCACGAGCTCCCCGTCAGAGGACACATGGCCAAATGTCCCACGTATCACACAGAGATATTCTGCCCTTCGTAAATAGCGAGTCTTCCACTACTCTGAAGGTCACGGGACAGTTGACTCAGGACGAAGACCACATGCTGGTCTTCCCTACTTTCAAGTAGGATCCTAGTAGTCATGCATTATGGGCCTGAGGATCCAACCCACAATGGAGACATTGACCCAATGTTGGGGCACTATAAATACCCTAAGAGGGTCTGGTATTCTAAAATACTTCACTCTAACCTTTGTACTTGCCTTTCTCTCACTCTAAAATTAACTATAGCATCAGAGTCTTTGTAGGTACACCTCCTCCTTTTCTCCATCAACCGCAGAAACCCATGTGTTATAGGTCACTGACGATCTATTCTGATCCCGATAAGATCAATTTCTAACGAAAGAAAAACCTGATATGATTGGCCCATTCCTATTCAATGGCACATCACGTAAACATATCTTATTCACGAGAAGAAGAAAAAAATTGAAGGAACATAATACCGTACCTAACAAAAAATTCATTGAAAAACATAAAAAGTTGTATGAGTATTTTGTTTAATTCTCATATAAATATTTAACAATATAAATTAAATAACTTATATATAAAAAATGAAACTTTATATGTTTTAAAAACAAAATAAATAAAAAACGGAAACGAAACTATATGTAGGAAGAAAAAGTAAAAACCCTCAAACAAAATATAAACATCTTAACCCTAAATCCTTCCACGTCTCTAAACCTCCTGCCTATTCTATTATCATCTGAGCTCGTCGCTTTGATCGCTGAGTATGTCTCTCTTTCTTTACTTTAACCTATTTTCTAATACTATATTACTTTCTATCATTTGCTTTAATTGCCATGAAAGTTTCCATATTTATTCTAAGATGATGAATACTTTGTTTTGCATTACTAATCTCTTGCATATAACAATCATCCGCTATTTTCTTTTTAAAACTGTCTTTCAAATTCTAATCGTTGGTGTTATGGTTTGAACAACATGTTAGTTTTGAGAAATTTGCATTCTTTTTATAGTATTTATATAGAAGATATATTATTTTAGTTTCATGATACAATTTTTTATTTGTGATTGGTCACTAAATGGCTTTCAAATTGCAAAATATGTTTATGATTTTCATGTTATTCTATCTATTTAGTCATAACATATTATTATATTTTGAACAGCATGTTGATTTCTGATTTCTGATTGTTGATGATTGGAATAAGAAGTTTGCACCTTTTTATGGTTTTTCTACTAGTGCATTGTTCTTATAGTTATATAGTTCTAATCATTGAATTTATTTTTAGAATCACAGATGGAGGATTCTAGCGATTGTCATATAGGTTGTGATGGAGAGAGTTTAGCGATGATCCCAAACCAGAAAACTGTCAATATTGACTGTCCTTCTAGCTCTGATGTGAAGGAGGGTTGTGAATCACCTTTCTCATCATGGGATTCTGAACCCGAAAAGGATATCTCGCCCGAGGTATCCCTTCAGGATATTAACATCAAAGGAAACCATTTTGTTGGGATGGAAAACATAGATGATGGTTTTTCGTGGGAGAATCAGATTGATTATGAACAAAAGAAGCTTTTGGGAGAAGAGATTTCCATGTTGAAGATTCAGAATTTAAAAAGTGAGAATCAGCTTGATAATGTGCCCAAAGAATTGGAGTTGAATGAGCAAAACAAGAATACAAATTTGATGGAACAACTTGAAGCGGTTAATATGAAACTCAAGATTTCAACCAATGAAATTGCAATTTTACAAAAGGAATTGGATAGTAAGTCATCTACAGCTCTTGGGTTGCAATCTCAGATTAGAGAGGAAAAGGAAAAGGAAAAGGAAAAAATGGCCATATTAAAAAGCGAGTTAGAAACTTTGGTTAGAAAAATTGAGGAAAATGACATTAACCACAAAGAGGAGTTGAGAAAAATGACTTCGATACTGTTTGATTTCCATTTTAAGTTCTCTTGGGAGAAAGAAGAGTTGAATTCTGATATTGCAAGTTTGTCAAAACAGAAAAAACAATTGACCTCTAAACTAGAGTATATTGAGTCTAGAAACAAGATATTAGAAGAAAAAGTTAAGCAATATAAAGCTGAAAAACAGAAACAGGACAAACTTCATTCTCGTCAACTAATGTATTTGAAAGATGAAATCAGTTATTTGAAGAAGAAAAGAATTGATGAGAGAATGAATGATGTAGAAGCTTCAAATTTGGAATCAGAAAAAGTAATGATCAAAATAGATGAAACTGATGTCAAGATTGATGAGGTTGAGGCTGAGATATATTCCTATGACGAACTAACATCACATTTGAAGGTGCATATGGACATGACGGAGTATATAGATTGGTTGGATGAAGAAATTAAGTCGAAATTGAAAGTGGAGGAACTTGAAAAAGAGGTGACTCAACAGAATGGCGTGATCATGGATATGGTTGAGGAGAAGAAGAAGGAAATCAGACAACTATGTAATTCACTTGAGCTTTATAGGAGTGGATATATTGAACTTATCCTAGCATTGAATGGTTTATAGGCATAGCGGCGTTCACACTGTTATAGCTTCCTAATTTTACATTCAGTTGTGTCTTGTGTTTTGATTTTGATTTTGGTTGTTATTGGTTTTTTCATATTTAGGGTTTTTTCATTCATGCTATGCATCTAAACATTGGATAATAATGTCTTTCCTCTTATTCATTGTAGTCATTGCTTGTAGTCATATACAATGGATAATCCTTAACTGGTTGCTCTTGCTTTTGGGTGAGATATGAGATTATAGCAAGTTGAAAAATAGATCTCAATGATACAAACATAAAATGTCTCAAAGATTATTTGGTATAGCTAATTTATATTGGTTTGTGTAAACACCTACAACCAAATGGATAATTCTGTCATAGAACTTTAGGATCTTCTTGTTTGGTCTGGATTATTAACATTTATCAGTGTAGATGACCCGTTTAAGAGGAATTTAGTTGGCATTCCATAGTTGTATGAGACATCACATATTTTAAAAATGTGAATTTTGACACTTTTCATAATTTATCTCTTATTAAGTTTAAAATAAATGTTCAGAATGAAACTAGAAAAGAATAACAATTGTATAGAATCATCAAATAAAATTCTCTTAATAATTTTGACATTTTAAAAATAAAATTTCATTATTAGAGTGTCATGCATATTTAGTATAGAAACATCAACACAACATGATCATTTAAAAATAAACAACAGAAAACCAATAAATTGGACATTTAAGTCTCAACATCAAATGAATAAAACAAACTCCTACATAAATATGCATAAAACAAATAACGAAATCAGAGTGACTCCTTTAAAATTCAATAATAAAAACTAAAGAGAAATCAACGTTATCCTCTAACTCAAGTGGTTACTCTTGTAAGTGATTGTTTGTACTCCAGAAGTGTACATACGCCACAACAACAAAAAGAGGGTGAGAATACATCTTACAAATGCTAATGGTGAAAATTAATAGCATGGTGGTAAACAAGACAACAACAAATATAATATTCTCACTAGAACACAGTCATAATCCAATTTATAATGCAAATGCTAATGCACCAACTTCTTCATCAATATGCATGTGGTGCCGAATTTTTAGGATCAGAGGTTTGTTACCGATTGTCAATATCGTTGGTTCCTCTCTGGACCATTTCCCTATCTGGACATGAGACTGTCATGGTTCCTTTCTGAACCTAACATCACTGGACTGAAGTCTTACTAACCACAAAATATATGCATGCATGATCATGTATGTAAACAGGCATGCAACTCAAACAATCAACAAAAATCATCATCAAAATATGGTTCCACTCTTGAACCATAAAATTGTCAATAATCAAGTCTCAGAGTAATCTCATTGATTTACTAATCTCAAAAATATAACTTATTAAATAATTATATTACATCATCAAATTGAGTAAAGTTATATTATTACTCAACAACTCTAAAATCAACAAAATACACATAACGTCTCAACATGTCCTTAAAAACAACTCAACAACAATTCAAAACTCTCAAAATAACTCTAGAGTACCCCAAAAGTACTCTAAAGTGCTCAAAAATGCTCTATTGACAACTCTTCATATGTGATAACTCTATTAACTTTAAAGAATAATAGTTTAACTCAAATTTCTCGAAATTGATCCTAAGGTCGCTGATATCAAAATTTGTTAAAAAATCAGCGAAAATCTCCCGAACTCGAAACTGCTAAAAAAACGCTGAAATTCACGGACCCGTCGTTTGGGCCAAATTATCGTCGCTACTGCGATCCACCTGGACACACCAAGCCCGACTCTTCGAACCTAACCCACCGTTTTTTTTGCCGACTGCCGCAGCTCCCCGTCGTGCGGTCCGACTCCGGAGATCCCATAACCCACCATCGTTGCTCTGCCATACAGGTCTATTATTTATTTTATTTCTTTCTACTATCGCCTCGCGACGTAAGCTGCTCCTAACTCGATTTTTTCTGTTTTTTGTCTAAAAAACCCAATTTTTCAAAAAAAAAATGATTTTTCTGACTTTTTGAGAAAACAAATTATCATTCAATTTTACGAAAATTGAGATTTACAGAAATTGAAAAAATCACATAAGCACACCAAACTCATCCCATGACAATATATACAACATTATATGTCAATCAACAACAAAACAACAATTTCATTCGATCGATGCCAATGTAGTTTTTCCCAAACCCCATTTGGCCAAACATACTACAAAGTCAAGGAAATAGAAGAAAGTACTAACACCCATGACGCTAATAGGAGGGTAAGGAACTCTCACCATCATGTATTGTGCTAATTTTAACAAAGAGATTCACGTCTTATTGAAAGTAAGTTTGGGGTGTTAAAGTTTGAATTTGTAAAATAAAAGCGTAAATGCAATTGTTGGAAGAAGAAAAAAAACTAATCAGATAAATGCGATTAGGCATTGTTTTGAATCCCATGTATGTCATTATTGATGTCGGTGTCTAATTTTCATATATTGAGTATTCAGTGAATACAATAATTTAACTTAGTTGTTATACTTAATCTTTTTTGTATAAATCAATATTCTACATTACGCACTCTAATCTCTTAGGTTATTAGCTAGTTTAAACAAACAATTATTGAGAATTTAAATCCTAAGTCATAACTTATTTCCGGTGATGAAAATTTTTGCTCCAGAGCTTCAGAAATTTATTCGCCGTGAAAATTCAATCACAAGAATGTTCACCCCTTTTTCCAATGTGTTTTTCCCTTTTATAAAATTCAAAATACATCAAAAATAGGGTTTCGTTGCGACCATAATGATTTTCATTGTGCCTATGATTCTTTTCAAGAGGCCCACAATTTTTCCAGCTGCTAGAGCTTTTTGTTAGATTTCACTTTCCATTAGTCCCACCTCAATCGGAGTTACGAAACTCTAGATATAATTGAATTATTCCACATACATAGTTATGTAAATTGTGCTGAAAATGCTATTTTCTTCATAATTTTTCTACTTTTTCATTTTTTGCTTTGTTTCTTCAATTCTTCATTTTCATCTTATATCTTCATAAAACTTGAACATTATCTACTAAAAATCATCAAAAATATATTGCAAATGCTTAATAGATTTACATGATGACAGGGTGTCATCATCCTCTTATCCCAAACTTGATTCTTTTCCACACCTTATCCAATTTGATGATGGTGTGCAGGGGTTCCTCCACCTTACTCTTCTCTCTGCCATATAGTTCCTTAAGTTATTTCTTTCCTTTAATCAATGTTGCTTCCTTGTTTGCAAAATCAGTTGCTCCTCGATAGAACTTCAAAGATTCTAGAAAACTTGACCTACAAGCATTCAAATATGCTTCTATTGTGGCTACAACGCCCTCTTTAGTGTTATACTTTACCATTTAAGAGACAACTCCTAGGGTGGCTTGTTTCGTTCTTCCAATAAGGAAGTTGTATATTGACTTGCAATATGTTACCGAAAATTAAGTATTTACTATTATTCTTCTAGTCTCTTTTTTCCTAATAGAGGCCATCAAATCAACATAGTATTATGATCTCATTGGTGAGTTTCTCACTGGTGAATTGTAATTTTTCCAAGAGGTTGACATACATGATATTACATGAGCTCCCTTGATCTATCAAATCTCTTTGCACATCGATGTTTTCCATGACGTCTCTTATTGATAACAGGATATAGGAAATTTGAATTTTACTAACTGGTTATTTGTCGTAAAAGGAGATGGATGGTCCTTCCTTGAATATTGTTGTATTTAGTGTGCCTTGGTCTGGGGATGGTTGGTTTATTCAGTTAAACATATCATTCACTTCCTCAGGGATTGTCTGATTGTTGATAGGGATGGTCTCCCCTGGATATAGATGACCTTCCTCAGTATTCATCAAGATGGGAAAGTTTTCCATTTAGTTAATTCACTTTGGATACCCTATAAGCGATCAGTAATGTGTTCTCTTCTTTTTCATTGGAATGTTTCTCCTTTTTAGTTATACGTGTTATCTTGTTTTTTCTCTCGATGGACTATCATCCCCTGACCTCTTCTCCTTGGATATTTTCTTGTCCTAGTGAGAGAATATATAAAATTTCCATTTCTAATCAGATATTCAATAATGTCCTTCATTTGAACCCATTTGGTTGTGTTATGATCGTTACACATGTGAAAATGGTAGTAGTAATACTTGTCCACTCTGATACGTCCTTAGATAGGCTTTAATGTTTCTATCTTCTCTTCTTTAAACTCTATGTTGATGCATTCTTGTAGAATGCGCTCCCTTGAAGTGTTTAGAGGGGAGTAGCCTTTGTATTATGATGGTGGTACTCCTTTATTATCTTAGTTAGTGTTGATATTTAAATATGGTATATTCCACTTTAAATTCCACGTGAGAATATCAATAGCTAGATCTCTCACCTTCCCAAGAGACTAGTCTTATTGGTCCGAGGTACTAAAGAGCCTAGGAAATCTAGCACACCAATCAGAAAAATTATAGTTGACGAGTAAATCATATGCAAATAACTAGTTTTATTTGAACAAAGACAAGTATTGCACAATGAAGATGAATGATTAAGATCCAATAAAGTACATACATGCTCCTGTGTCCAAAACCACAATGTAAGCCATTGATTTTGCTACCATATTCCTTAACATTCAAATACACCTTATAACCTTCATGATGAGGCCTTCAATTACTGCAAGATTTGGACATATTTTCTACTTCTATGGCACCCTCAAAATCAAAAGCTTCATCCAGGACCTCGAGATCAAAAGCTTCATTGTGGACATAAATATGTTTGCTTGCACTCTTCTTCCCTCTTGATTAGTTATGTTACTGCAGTTGAAATATGTGTGCCAATCTTGAGGGCCAAAGATTTTTCGACAACATCAAGATCCAAAGCTTCATTGTTGACATCAAATTATACCTTGCTACCAAACATAGATTCACTTTTTTTAGATTCATATGTTTTCCTGAGCGTCTTTAAGGGTGATCTTACCTGATCATGAGGACCTTCCAGCAATTGGATGAAGACAGCAAGCGGATGAAAAAGAGGGGGTGTACCTGCAAGGCACTCTGATGCCAAAGTTAATAGAGGTATAGTGAATAGGTAAGTAGAAGAGTGGAATCAGAATACCTGACCCTTTAGTGAAAAAGGGTATTTATAGAGAGCCCCAGCGCTGGGCCAAGGTCTTTCCTTGGGCTGGATCAGCTAGGCCCAAGGAAGAACTGCCAAGGAACGCGTGAGAAGCGTGAAGACCTAGCTAAGTGGTCTGGTCCTTGGTTCAACTGCCCCTATCTTTCAAGAGATAATGGGGGACAGTTGGATGACGTGGCAAGTGAACTGGCAGACGTGTTCTTTGTCTGTTCTAAGTGCGTGTCTGACATCTAGGATGTGTGCCCGACTGTTAAACGCCCCTGCACGTTTATCAGACGTGTCTGCCCGAGCATATGGGCCTTTGCTTGACATATTGGGCCATAGCCCAATACAGTCTGGAGGCCCAGTCCGGAATAGGATCAGACGTGTCTGCCCGAGCATATGGGCCTCTGCTCGACATATTGGGTCGTAGCCCAATATAGTCTGGAGGCCCAGTCCGGAACTGAAGCCCCCTAAGTCGAGTCTCCGAGTCGGGGCGATGAATTAGAACATAGCCGGACGTAGGCGCATTGAAGAAGGTGTCGGTGTAACACGGTGGGAGAACTGACTTTAGTTATGTTGCGGATAGCAAGAGTCGCCACCGACTTTTATTTTATCCAAAGGAAAGGCATAAAAGAACAGGAAAGACCTTTAAAAAGATTTTTTGGGTCCGAGGGGTAGGTTATGTAAAGGGAAGGTGTTAGCACCCTTTACATCCATGGTTATCCATGGGCTCTTAGTTACTTAGCTCACTTTGAATTGTTTTTGAAAAGGTGAAGTGTGTGAATAGAAATTTTCATAAGAGTTTGATAATGATCCATGTACGGATGCGTAAAAAACTTATGTTTGAAAATTGTTTGAAATTTGTGAAGTGTTTGAGAAATTTTTAAGTAGTGAGCAAGTAACTATGAGGAACCTACCCTAAAGTTTAAGTCTTTTCTGTTCTTTATCCTTTAAATGGTAAGACTATCCCTATTATTAAGGAATAGGTAGTCATTACCTTGGATGTAAGGGACATATGAGGGACATCTGTTTAATGAAGGCAACTGTAGGGTGTATTAAGCATTTTGGAGGGACTGTCATCATTATTTGAAAGGGACAAGATCATATTGAAAGGCAACCATTAAGGGACGTGATCTTTGATTATTTAAGGGACTAGATGACTTTTCTTTTAAGGGACTTTGCTTTATACACCCCACTTGACCTTATGATTAAGCAACATTGAGAGGCAACCCTAGAAAGTGAGATGGCGATCAAAGATCGACTTACGTGTGTGAGTGTTTAATTTTATATTTATTTTATAATTTAAATGAACTAAATTCAATTTTTAAATACAAATAGTTTTCACTCCCTATTTACTAACCATAGCATAAAATTAAATAATTTAACATTATAAAAATATTTACACCAAGGAGCAATTACAACAATGATAAATAAACAATTTAAATAAATAAAGCAAAATATATAATAATGAAAATTAGGTTAGTGAAATAATAATAATAAAAATAATACCAAATTTAATGGGGTTAGTAATAATAATAATAATAAATCACAATATATATAAATAGGGTTAGTAATAATAAAATAGATATGAAAATAAATAGCATTAATGATAAAATAAATAAGAATATTAGCATAATAATTAGAAGATCAAATTTTTATGAACAATTATTATTTAAGATTAAGAAGAAAATATAAACAATTAATTATCATAAATGCTATAAAAATTAGGTTAATTATAAACATATTATGAAAATAAATTATATTAAATTAACAAGTTTTAATTATTTTTTTAAACATATATTAGAAATTATTTACATGCAAGAATTAAATTATGAACAAATTATAGAATATATATATATTATGAAAATAGAATTAATTATAATTGAATAACCATATAATTATATTCACAAAAATTAAATTATCAATTTTTAACTATAAAAATTATGCAAAAATAAACAATTTATGTCATATTTACATATTATAAAAATAAATTAATTTTTAAACATATCCACATACAAAAATTTTAAATTATAAACAATTTATGGAATTTAATTATAATTAACAAAATTTTAATATTAAGCATATTTATATATAAGATTATAAACAATTTATATAATATATACATATGATGAAGGTTTATATATAAAAAATAAATTAAAGATTTAAAAGAAAATTATGGATTAAAAAAAATTAGGGTTAACTTAATTATTTACAAATTAGAATTATTTTTAAATTATATGATAAAATAAAATAACATTTATATGATAATAATAAATAAAAAAGTTATTAGAATTAATAAAGATGAATTAGGGTTTATGAAGATTTTAGAAAAAAAATTAGGTTTACAACTTAATTATTTACTAATTTTAATTAAGAAAAATAATAATAATAATTAAACAAAGAAAAATAAAGAGAGAAAGAAAAAAGAAGGGAGGCCTGGTTTTAAACCCAGGACCTCCCAATACCTGGAAGAAGACATTGCCACTGGGCTGCGCACGTTTCTTCATCAAAATGCTCCAAACCTCAGTTCCTTGCCACTAGGTTGTGGGCCTTAGGTCTTTGTCACTAGGGCAATCAGCGCATGCCACACACCATCTTTTTCCTCCCACCTGCCTATTTTTGGTATATACTGTTGGAAGAATAAAAAAAGAAATAAACAGGATCAAATAAAATTGCTGCAAATTTTAAAATAATGAAAAATAAGAAAAGCGATTAAAATAAAATCTAAAAAATATTAAAACGATGCTAAAAATCTAATAAAATCAAATAAAGAACGCACAATTTTTTTTAGATTTTTTTGAGAATATGAAAATAGAAAATAAATCAAATAAAATAGAAAAAAGAGGAATTTGCGATTTTGAGGGTCGAAATCTTTTAGAATTCTATTCTAAAAGAGTATTGTTTGTCGATTTTTTTTTGAACTTCTGGAAAAAATTCGGAGCAAATCGAAACAGTAGTACTTACCTGACTTACCTGTCAGCCTGTAATGTTTATCACTACTGCAGCCTTCGAAGTATCGACGAAAACAGGCAGATTAACCAATAGTTTAGTTCTCCATGGTGCCCTATGATTCCTGCATCGAAACTTAAATCCAACTATCCAAAAACCATCTACACAATCAAACAAACATATTATGTAATCAAAATCAATTAATCATGCGTAAATCATTAAAATTGAAAAAAACCAAAAGAAAGGCAAGAATATGAATTTGGTTTGTATGATTTGGCATGAATTTGATGATGAGGATGATTGGAATAGGTTTAGGAAACCTCAATGTTGTTGTCCAAAAATCATCTCTATAGCACTCTAACTTAGAAATCGAAATCAAGTTTTTGTATGATTTTTTGAAGTTTTGAGACCAGGTGAGAGGCTGCCAAAAATCCTCTCTTTGAAGTTGTTTCATGTTGTATATATAGGAGTGAATGAAATTAGGTTAAGAGCTTTCACAAACTTGTGGATATTTGGACCTTTTAAGATTGAAAAATATTTGGTTTTAAAACTTGAAATATCTTGATCTAGCCTTGCTATTTTGGGATGATTTTCATAACTCTTGTATCAATTAGATCAAAATATCATTTATGACATTCTAGAAGCAAAATAATTTTAAATCTTCACTATTTCATATTTTATTTGAATTTAAAATGATTTTTAATATAAAAAATCATAATAAATAAAAATAAAATAATGAAAATAATGAAAATATTAAGTTAATTTCGAGCATGATGTCTTGGTGTGGATTGGGTCATCATATGGCAAGCCCATTTAGAAGAAATTAGTTTTAGACCTCCATTTTCTTCATAAACCAACCAAAAATTTCCCAACTTTGCAAGGGCACACATCCTTCAATTTTAATGCTATGAGGGTGTTCTTGGACATTTTGGAAAGCTTGAAGATTCCTCTAACCAACCTCACTGGTTTCATGTCCATATCATTTACCAATCTCAAGTTATGCCCTTTTGAAGTTGTTGACTTTTTGTTGACTTTCAAAAGGACCTATAATGTCTTAGCTCATACCCTCCAAATGAAGCATTTTTGGGCTTGGCTTGTGAGACACAAAGTTGTAGAGAATTCAATTTCCTTCAAAATGAGCTTTGGATGGAGACTTGGTGATGAAGCATGTGAAAGTTATGGCTGGTCAAAGTTCAGTTGACTTTTCCTAAGGAAACCCTAATTTAGAAACTCCTGATTCTTGATGATCTGAAATCTACTTGATGAATCATGATCAACCCTTGATCAAATGATGAATTTTACTTCATATACTTGATGTTGGCAAAAAATCATGAAGTTTGACTTTGGTTTGACCACAGTTGACCTCAGTTTGACTTTTTAACTACTTTGACTGATTTTGACTTATCTGATCATCTGACTGAGCAAACTTTTGAGAAAAGTCTTGAAACTTGACATGGGGGTTCTTACACACATATAAAATGTTATGAAGCTCACTTGAAGTCTTGGAAGTCCATTTAGCCTGATTAAAGTCAAAACCCTAGTTTTGGATGCACTGCTTAGGAGGTGCATTGTCTGAGGGAATTGTCAACTCTTCTGACCAATTGTGAACTTTGTGAACCTTGTGAACCATCATAAAATGTCTTGTGAATCTAATGGGAGGTATTGTGAACCTTTTGAACCTTGTGAACCTCATAAAGTGACTTGTAGACTTCATGAACCTCATGAAAGGTCTTGAAAGCATTGTGAATCTTGTGAACCTTGTGAACCTCATAAAGTGACTTGTAGACTTCATGAACCTCATGAAAGGTCTTGTAAGTGTTGTGAATCTTGTGAACCTTTTTAGCACACAAAGTCTTGTATTGTGAGGGCAAATTTTGGGGTGCAACAGCTGCCCCTGTTCAATTTTCTGAAACCTGAGGGGTTAGATTGGTATATTTGCCAGTCGTGACCTGGAAGGTTGAAGGGGATTGAACATAAAAGCCCAAAAATTTGCACTCACCAGTGCATAGAGTGATACAGATGGCTAGTTGAATATGCTTGAGTGGGCTTAAAGATGCCACTTGGAAGAATTGGAGATGGGCTTAGAGATGCCATCTAAAGAACTGGATGTGATGATAGCTTTGTGTTGATACTGGATCTCAGTACTAGGTCTTCGTATAGGCCGTCTCTGAATCATTTATAATTTGAATTTGTTGAATAGACCAGTAGAAATAAATCTTCGTGACGATTATCGCTTCTGGAAATATCTTGGATTAGGAAATAGATCTTTTTACAGACCGTTTGCCTACTCTCCAAGGTCAAAAGAACGTCAGGATTTGTTCTTCTGAAAAATATCTTGAACCAGGGAATGGATCTTTGTACAGACCGTTTGCCTTCTATTCAAGGGCCACTAGATTAAATCTCCTGAAAATGTCTTGAACCAGGGAATGGATCTTTGTACAGATTGTTTGCCTGCTATTCAAGACCAGATAGATGAAATCTTCTAGAAATATCCTGGATTAGGGAATGGATCTTCTTACAGACCGTTTGCCTACTCTCCGAGGACAAAAAAGTGTCAGGATTAACTCCTGAAAATATCCTGGATTAGGGAATGGATCTTCTTACAGACCGTTTGCCTACTCTCCGAGGAAATAGATTAAATCTTCTGAAAATATCTTGAACCAGGGAATGGATCTTTGTACAGACCGTTTGCCTGCTATTCAAGACCAGATAGATGAAATCTTCTGGAAATATCCTGGATTAGGGAATGGATCTTCTTATAGACCGTTTGCCTACTCTCCGAGGAAATAGATTAAATCTTCTGAAAATATCTTGAACCAGGGAATGGATCTTTGTACAGACCGTTTGCCTGCTATTCAAGACCAGATAGATGAAATCTTCTGGAAATATCCTGGACTAGGGAATGGATCTTCTTACAGACCGTTTGCCTACTCTCCGAGGACAAAAAAGTGTCGGGATTAACTCCTGAAAATATCCTGGATTAGGGAATGGATCTTCTTACAGACCGTTTGCCTACTCTCCGAGGAAATAGATTAAATCTTCTGAAAATATCTTGAACCAGGGAATGGATCTTTGTACAGACCGTTTGCCTGCTATTCAAGACCAGATAGATGAAATCTTCTGGAAATATCCTGGACTAGGGAATGGATCTTCTTACAGACCGTTTGCCTACTCTCCGAGGACATCTTGAGTAATGTATGGATCATTTCTGACCTGTTGTGAATTGTTGATGCTGTTTTATCTGCATATAACTATCCTGCAAGGAAAATGTTAGTTTATGTAATATGTATGCATGCATAGTATGATGCACCTAAGTAAATGTATTATGCATTTATGGATATGTATGTTATGGTATGATGTAAATGATGTATGCATGATATGATGCTGCTGGAGGCGTCTGGATATCTTCGTAAAACAACTGCTGGCCAGGGAAAATAAATCCCAATTCGTTGCTGAAGAATATGAAGAACTCGTTCCCGTCTTGTTTGATAATATATTATACATAACCTTCCGTCTGCTGGGGATAGCAAGGTATATATAACCTCCCGTCTGCTGGGGATAGCAAGGTATATATAACCTTCTGTTTGCTGGGGATAGTAAGGTATACACAACCTCCCATCTTCGTTCGTCGTACTCTTATTGGAAAGTAAAATCCCGAATATCCGTATGAGGATAAAAGAGATGGATATAAATTCCAGGGGAGATGTGACTTTATGAAGATGGATTTATCCTACTGAGGGTTTTGTAACTGTCTTATAGAGATGAACCGGCAAAGCTTTGTTGAAATCCTTCCCTCGTTCGTCCTTAGTAAATACTATTACTGCATTTTCATGCATTTCTGGTAAACATCAACCATATTAAGCATTTATGCATTTCTGGTAAACATCAATCATATTCAAAAGCATACATACATTCAAACATAACCAATGGACGTTTCGCTTGTGTAAATAGGGTAAAAGTAAATCTGGATTCAAAGAGAAAAGTAAAGCTGAACTTAAAAACAGAATCGTTTCAACTTCGAGAGTGTATATCCAATTGGATTTAGAGCTCCTGAAATCCATAACTTTCCTGAATACCTTCCCAGAAATCTTCATGGTTGGATCTGAAGACATGATACTGACACCATCTGATACTACTGGCGTAGACAATTAATTTCCACCATGGCTTCTGCTGAGAATCCAATATCAAGGTAACACAATGAGAGGAATGTGTTTTCAAATTGTGATGGACCATATACGCTCCGGATACTAGATTTGAAAAGAAAGCATTGCCCCTTGGTTGGGGATGAATTGTCCCATCATGGAAGTATCTGTAATGAGCCACCTCAAGAGAAACAAGTAGAATGCCCCATAAGCATATGCCCCTAGCATTGTGAACTTTGTAATGTCACCCTTGGTAATTCAAATATATGAGAAGAGCTGCCCCTGGCTATTAAGCACTGTTGTATTTGGAACTGATTGCCCCGAATGATTTGAACAGTAACTTGGTATGCCCCCTTGATTAGGAAACAATGACCATGCCCCTGGCATTATGAATTCTGTAATATTACCCTCAGTAATTTAGACAGATGTGGAGATCTGCCTCTGGTTGCTTAAACATAGTTGAATCTTGTCCTGACTACCCCAAATGAGTTAGGCAGTATCATGGCCTGCCCCCCTGGGTTGGGAGATAATGATCATGCACCTTTGTATACATGGACTTTGATCCAGGAAGCAACTTTGTTTACCGGAAGGACTTTGAACATTCATCCTGTAAGTTTCTCTGTTTATCAAACACTCAAGTATATGTAAGCAAATGTATTCAAAAATGCAATGCTTATGTCTGTCTTGAAGTTTTTTTGAAAAAAGAATTAAAGTTTTTTTTTTTTAGAAAACTGTGATATTAACTCAAGTTTTATAATAAGCCCTAAAGGAGTCAGGATACCTTTTTGTAGCAGTACGCTTTCGAACTAACCATGCTTCAGTTAGGACTTTTAAAGGGTTATAACGTGGCCTGGTTCATGGTTTAAGAAACAAAGGATAAAGGCTCAAATTTTATTTGTACCCAACCCAATCTCCATGATGTTCTTCAGTCCTATACTCAGTTAACTTATGTATTGAGGCTCAAATGAGTTTGGAATTGTAGTACTGCTATTTGTGATGGTTCAGGAATCAAAGATTTATTTGAATACTCAGTCATCTTTCTTTGTTGAGGATTCATAGTGACCTCCTTTTTTCTCCTTTTGACTTTATTATCCCTTCTTTTTGCCTGAACTGCTTATTTCAAGGTTACAGTCAGCGGGCTGTCTTAATGTTTTACTAAGTCTCCTTCATAGGTTTTGACTTAGTAAGATTTTCTTTTGCTGGATATTGACTGTCAGGTTTAATAATTACCGAGAACCATCATTAGTTGTGTACAACACAGATAATTGGCATATTTGAGTTAACTGAGTAACTACCCTGCCCCGGGTTATGAATAAGGGTTTTAATTTGTGCGAGAATAAAAACTCCTACTTCATAGGCTCAAAAGGGTTGACTAGGGATTAACTTCCTTATATCTCCACTGTTTAGGAATTGAAACAATGCCTGTACATCGTCAGCATAGTCTGTTCAAAAGCATACTGCATAAGATTATGGTATTGTTTTCGTCATCCTCCCTCTACAGGCTTATAGCTTTATCAGGAGTTAAATATCACAAGATAGAAATAAGAAGCATAATTCAAAATATAGTGGAACGAAAGGATTAATTCAAGACAAACATATGCAATGCATTAAAGAAAACAAAAGTTTAACATAATAGTAAGTGTTCAAACAAATAAAAGAAATTACAAATGAAAAATTCAAATGTTGTCCCATCCAGTTGGCTGAATGTCTTCAATTGCAATCTGTGAACTTTGAGGAGCAGTATACTTCACCATGAAATCAAATTTACCACTTGGATGTCCCAAGGTGCCCCATATCTCAACAGGAATAGGTAGGCTTCCTTTCTTGCTATACTGGGCAACTTGTCTTGCAGCTTCGGTGTTTGATGGATGATAGTAGAACTCAACTTGACCCTCTGGAGTAACCTCTAGGATTCCTTTGTCAATCAGGTCTTGAATCTTTT
Source organism: Lathyrus aphaca (assembly GCA_963966055.1). Classification (NCBI taxonomy): domain Eukaryota; kingdom Viridiplantae; phylum Streptophyta; class Magnoliopsida; order Fabales; family Fabaceae; genus Lathyrus; species Lathyrus aphaca. The sequence goes on along the minus strand of OZ014524.1, from coordinate 113,864,192 downwards.
TCTTCAATGCCCAACAGCTATTAGTATCATGTCCAGGACTGTTGGAGTGGTACTCACACCTTGCCCTGGGATTATAGCGAGGAGAGGAAGTTTTAGGATTTTGAGGAGGATTTTCCAAGGAAATTAGCTTCATCTCCAACAAGCATTGCAGAACTTGTGACATTGGAGTGCTGAATTTGATGAACTGTCTTCTACATCCCTTGTGTTGAGGTGGATTAACTTTACCATGTATTTTTTCTTTAACTGAAGAACAATCAGTGGTAACCGGTTTCTTACCTTCTTTTATCCTCATCTTCCTTTCAACCAAATCAGCTTGTTTTAACGGAGGTTGATTGACAATTAGATTCCTGACTCCACTACTTTGAAGTTTGTGAACAAAGGTTCTTAGCTCTTCTTGCCCCTGAGCTAAACTTTGAATAAGAGCCACCTGGTCATTCATCTGGATCCTCATTCCTGTCATCTCAGCTTGTAGTTGTTTCAGCTGATCATCCTTGTTGTCCTCAGGATTCTTCTTCTTAGCCAGCAGTGTCTTCAATTCATCCTGCCCCTTGGTCAGGTTCAGGATCAGCTCTTGGAACTGTGCATTTTGTGTCTGGAGATCCTTAACTGTTTGTTCAAGAGCCATTGCTGAAATAAACAGCGAGAAGATAAGAAACTTGTGCACAATTAAACCTGTGATGCAATGAAATGATATGTAAATGCGTATGCAATGTTTTTCAAGGACCGCAGGATTTAAACTTGCTTAAACAAACATGAAGGTAAACTTTTATGAAATAAGTACAAAAGATGGGGTTTTAAGTCTCCCATGAACGTTTCCTCTTTGTGTTGAGGTATGAGTTGAGATTCCGTTCCTCATGAAGTTGCTTTGTTAGTTCCAGGATTCTTTCTTGGCTTGCTTTGTAATGAGCCTCGAAAGTATCCATTTGCTCCTTCAGTTGGATCCAAGATCTCTGTAAGTCTTCCATGTCAGTAGGCATTTCTGGGTGAAGGATGGTATAAGCAGTGTCTCCTTCAGCAACAGGTTCCATGGTAACTGGCAGGATAGCAGGATATGGCATCATGAGAGCCTGAGCACGAGATCGCACCCATCTGAGATAAGCCTCCATAGGAATAGTGTACTTAGGCTCCAGTGTCTTGCTGTCAACCCTGTTTACCTTTCCCCAAGCTCGTATGAATCTCTGACGGTAACCTTGAAGATCGTTGTCGTAATCAAACACAATGCCCTGAATTAACATGTCATGTGGACCATCTCTTCGAGCGTAACCAAACTGTCGTAAAGCTAGAGAGGGGTTGTAGGTGATGCCTCCTCTTATGCCTAGAAGTGGCACATTAGGAAATTCCCCACAACGGTCAATGATAGTGACATTCTCCATAGATCTGGAGCACCAATGGATATCTGAGTGAGAAAGTGACATGATCCTCTTGGACCATCTGAACCCTTGCTCATTCTTCATTACTGAGCGAGGAAGGTGAGAAATAAACCACCTAGAAAGCAAAGGTATGTAGCACATCAAAGTTCCTCTTGCCCTTGTAGTACGAGTATGAAGAGAATGTAGGATGTCTCCAAGTAATGTAGGCACTGGATTGTGACTCAGGAATATATTGATGGCATGAACGTCTATGAACTGATCAGGATTGGGGAACAATACTAAGCCATATATCAACAAGGCTAAGATCTCCTCAAAAGCATCATAGCTCATGGCCTTCAAGAACAACTGAGCTTTCTCTATCAACACCTTGGCAAGAATACCCTTGACTCCACTTCTCGTCTCTAGAACAATGTCAGACTTCTTCAGATGTAGAGCTGCAGCAATAACTTCAGGTTTCAGCTCCTTCTCCAAGCCTGTGAAGGGTCTTTGATCAAGAACAGGTATGCCCAGAAGTTTAGAGAACTCTTCCATTGTAGGAACCAGCTGATAGTCGGGGAATGTGAAGCAATGGTGTTTAGGATCAAAGAACTGAAACAGAACACTCATCATGTCTTCATTGAACCCTGAAGTGACTAGATCCAGTAGGTGACCATGTCTCTTGATGAACTGGGAATGATCAGACACTTGAGAAACCAACTCTTTAAGCTTGGGAGGTATCCCTACAAAGTTGATCCTGATGGTGTTTCTACGAGCAGAAGCCATGACCTGCAACAAAGAACAAAGATAAATCCTTTGGTCCTTGAAATGGTTAGTGAAAATGCTATGCTTATGATGCATGATGATGTCATGATGTTATGCTCAATCACGAACATGTGGCACACACAAGCAAGTCACACAATAGCCCTAGGTTTAAAGGCTTGCATGAGGTTCAAAGGTAAGTACCCTCCCCTGAAGTTAGATGGTTCATCCTGTCCTACAAAAGTAACCAAGTTCTAAGGGATCTCAATATCATTGATCCTTCACAAGGGTGGTTGTTCAGTAGGCAACTTACTTGCCAACCAAAACCCTCCAAGTTTAAGATCTTAATGAGTGTAGTATCGAGTGTCAACCAACTTCAGTCTGCACCAAAGCCGGTTACCTCTCTACTTTCTAAAGGCCAAGATGAGTTAACTAGGGTTCTAAAAGTTAGTTAGTGCATTGACAACATATGGCAGCCTCATATTATCCTCAACTTGACTTAAGGAACATAAGCACCAACCAAGAAGTCACACTAACTATGGCCACCAGATCAACCGTATCGATATACGTCGTACAGTTTCCTTGGTCTATTGCCATTTACCTATGGTACACTAGATCCGGGTTAGGACCTTTCACACATAAGAACACCCCAACAAGATAATATAAAGCAAACAAGGCAAACAATTTAAAGTGATCTAATTCCTAAGGGTACCCCTCTTTAATTTAAATCCCCAGCAGAGTCGCCAGTTCTGTAACACGGTGGGAGAACTGACTTTAGTTATGTTGCAGATAGCAAGAGTCGCCACCGACTTTTATTTTATCCAAAGGAAAGGCATAAAAGAACAGGAAAGACCTTTTTAAAAGATTTTTGGGTCCGGGGGGTAGGTTATGTAAAGGGAAGGTGTTAGCACCCTTTACATCCATGGTTATCCATGGGCTCTTAGTTACTTAGCTCACTTTGAATTGTTTTTGAAAAGGTGAAGTGTGTGAATAGAAATTTTCATAAGAGTTTGATAATGATCCATGTACGGATGCGTAAAAAACTTGTGTTTGAAAATTGTTTGAAATTTGTGAAGTGTTTGAGAAATTTTTAAGTAGTGAGCAAGTAACTATGAGGAACCTACCCTAAAGTTTAAGTCTTTTCTGTTCTTTATCCTTTAAATGGTAAGACTATCCCTATTATTAAGGAATAGATAGTCATTACCTTGGATGTAAGGGACATATGAGGGACATCTGTTTAATGAAGGCAACTGTAGGGTGTATTAAGCATTTTGGAGGGACTGTCATCATTATTTGAAAGGGACAAGATCATATTGAAAGGCAACCATTAAGGGACGTGATCTTTGATTATTTAAGGGACTAGATGACTTTTCTTTTAAGGGACTTTGCTTTATACACCCCACTTGACCTTATGATTAAGCAACATTGAGAGGCAACCCTAGAAAGTGAGATGGCGATCAAAGATCGACTTACGTGTGTGAGTGTTTAATTTTATATTTATTTTATAATTTAAATGAACTAAATTCAATTTTTAAATACAAATAGTTTTCACTCCCTATTTACTAACCATAGCATAAAATTAAATAATTTAACATTATAAAAATATTTACACCAAGGAGCAATTACAACAATGATAAATAAACAATTTAAATAAATAAAGCAAAATATATAATAATGAAAATTAGGTTAGTGAAATAATAATAATAAAAATAATACCAAATTTAATGGGGTTAGTAATAATAATAATAATAAATCACAATATATATAAATAGGGTTAGTAATAATAAAATAGATATGAAAATAAATAGCATTAATGATAAAATAAATAAGAATATTAGCATAATAATTAGAAGATCAAATTTTTATGAACAATTATTATTTAAGATTAAGAAGAAAATATAAACAATTAATTATCATAAATGCTATAAAAATTAGGTTAATTATAAACATATTATGAAAATAAATTATATTAAATTAACAAGTTTTAATTATGTTTTTAAACATATATTAGAAATTATTTACATGCAAGAATTAAATTATGAACAAATTATAGAATATATATATATTATGAAAATAGGATTAATTATAATTGAATAACCATATAATTATATTCACAAAAATTAAATTATCAATTTTTAACTATAAAAATTATGCAAAAATAAACAATTTATGTCATATTTACATATTATAAAAATAAATTAATTTTTAAACATATCCACATACAAAAATTTTAAATTATAAACAATTTATGGAATTTAATTATAATTAACAAAATTTTAATATTAAGCATATTTATATATAAGATTATAAACAATTTATATAATATATACATATGATGAAGGTTTATATATAAAAAATAAATTAAAGATTTAAAAGAAAATTATGGATTAAAAAAAATTAGGGTTAACTTAATTATTTACAAATTAGAATTATTTTTAAATTATATGATAAAATAAAATAACATTTATATGATAATAATAAATAAAAAAGTTATTAGAATTAATAAAGATGAATTAGGGTTTATGAAGATTTTAGAAAAAAAATTAGGTTTACAACTTAATTATTTACTAATTTTAATTAAGAAAAATAATAATAATAATTAAACAAAGAAAAATAAAGAGAGAAAGAAAAAAGAAGGGAGGCCTGGTTTTAAACCCAGGACCTCCCAATACCTGGAAGAAGACATTGTCACTGGGCTGCGCACGTTTCTTCATCAAAATGCTCCAAACCTCAGTTCCTTGCCACTAGGTTGTGGGCCTTAGGTCTTTGTCACTAGGGCAATCAGCGCATGCCACACACCATTTTTTTCCTCCCACCTGCCTATTTTTGGTATATACTGTTGGAAGAATAAAAAAAGAAATAAACAGGATCAAATAAAATTGCTGCAAATTTTAAAATAATGAAAAATAAGAAAAGCGATTAAAATAAAATCTAAAAAATATTAAAACGATGCTAAAAATCTAATAAAATCAAATAAAGAACGCACAATTTTTTTTAGATTTTTTTGAGAATATGAAAATAGAAAATAAATCAAATAAAATAGAAAAAAGAGGAATTTGCGATTTTGAGGGTCGAAATCTTTTAGAATTCTATTCTAAAAGAGTATTGTTTGTCGATTTTTTTCTGAACTTCTGGAAAAAATTCGGAGCAAATCGAAACAGTAGTACTTACCTGACTTACCTGTCAGCCTGTAATGTTTATCACTACTGCAGCCTTCGAAGTATCGACGAAAACAGGCAGATTAACCAATAGTTTAGTTCTCCATGGTGCCCTATGATTCCTGCATCGAAACTTAAATCCAACTATCCAAAAACCATCTACACAATCAAACAAACATATTATGTAATCAAAATCAATTAATCATGCGTAAATCATTAAAATTGAAAAAAACCAAAAGAAAGGCAAGAATATGAATTTGGTTTGTATGATTTGGCATGAATTTGATGATGAGGATGATTGGAATAGGTTCAGGAAACCTCAATGTTGTTGTCCAGAAATCATCTCTATAGCACTCTAACTTAGAAACCGAAATCAAGTTTTTGTATGATTTTTTGAAGTTTTGAGACCAGGTGAGAGGCTGCCAAAAATCCTCTCTTTGAAGCTGTTTCATGTTGTATATATAGGAGTGAATGAAATTAGGTTAAGAGCTTTCACAAACTTGTGGATATTTGGACCTTTTAAGATTGAAAAATATTTGGTTTTAAAACTTGAAATATCTTGATCTAGCCTTGCTATTTTGGGATGATTTTTATAACTCTTGTATCAATTAGATCAAAATATCATTTATGACATTCTAGAAGCAAAATAATTTTAAATCTTCACTATTTCATATTTTATTTGAATTTAAAATGATTTTTAATATAAAAAATCATAATAAATAAAAATAAAATAATGAAAATAATGAAAATATTAAGTTAATTTCGTGCATGATGTCTTGGTGTGGATTGGGTCATCATATGGCAAGCCCATTTAGAAGAAATTAGTTTTAGACCTCCATTTTCTTCATAAACCAACCAAAAATTTCCCAACTTTGCAAGGGCACACATCCTTCAATTTTAATGCTATGAGGGTGTTCTTGGACATTTTGGAAAGCTTGAAGATTCCTCTAACCAACCTCACTGGTTTCATGTCCATATCATTTATCAATCTCAAGTTATGCCCTTTTGAAGTTGTTGACATTTTGTTGACTTTCAAAAGGACCTATAATGTCTTAGCTCATACCCTCCAAATGAAGCATTTTTGGGATTGGCTTGTGAGACACAAAGTTGTAGAGAATTCAATTTCCTTCAAAATGAGCTTTGGATGGAGACTTGGTGATGAAGCATGTGAAATTTATGGCTGGTCAAAGTTCAGTTGACTTTTCCTAAGGAAACCCTAATTTAGAAACTCCTGATTCTTGATGATCTGAAATCTCCTTGATGAATCATGATCAACCCTTGATCAAATGATGAATTTTACTTCATATACTTGATGTTGGCAAAAAATCATGAAGTTTGACTTTGGTTTGACCACAGTTGACCTCAGTTTGACTTTTTAACTACTTTGACTGATTTTGACTTATCTGATCATCTGACTGAGCAAACTTTTGAGAAAAGTCTTGAAACTTGACATGGGGGTTCTTACACACATATAAGATGTTATGAAGCTCACTTGAAGTCTTGGAAGTCCATTTAGCCTGATTAAAGTTAAAACCCTAGTTTTGGATGCACTGCTTAGGAGGTGCATTGTCTGAGGGAATTGTCAACTCTTCTGACCAATTGTGAACTTTGTGAACCTTGTGAACCATCATAAAATGTCTTGTGAATCTCATGGGAGGTATTGTGAACCTTTTGAACCTTGTGAACCTCATAAAGTGACTTGTAGACTTCATGAACCTCATGAAAGGTCTTGAAAGCATTGTGAATCTTGTGAACCTTGTGAACCTCATAAAGTGACTTGTAGACTTCATGAACCTCATGAAAGGTCTTGTAAGTGTTGTGAATCTTGTGAACCTTTTTAGCACACAAAGTCTTGTATTGTGAGGGCAAATTTTGGGGTGCAACAGTCGGGCATATACCTGTGTCGAGCATGGTGTTAGTCAAATCGTTGCACGTGTTGTTGAGTTTTCCGGGCATGTGGCGTTCGCAGAGTCGAGGATGCTTCTTATAGTCGGGGAGATTTGTAGTTTCTCGACGTCGTTCGGGATTCTTGTGGACTGACGTGTCTCAGCATTAATGGTGCGTCTCTTTGTATCTTGTGCAAATAGCGGTGTAGGGTCTAGGTAATGATTACATGGCGCGTCCGTCCATGCGCTTATTGCTATATAAAAGGGGTGGTCCACTTCATTTGGACTTTTTCACTCTCACGTTTGACCGAAAGCTCTGAGAAGGACTCTCCCTCCGCCCGTCTTCGTCGTCTGCACCGCCGTTTTCTGCATGCGTGCCACCGTCTTCTCCTCGTCTCCATTATGTCAGGTAACAAACTCAAATTCTCTGTTTTGCATGCTTTTTCGTTTGGTAGGTAGGAAAATGTCTGATATGTCTGTGTAGAGTAAGCAAACTTTAGTGTAGAGTAGATAAATCTGGGTTTAGGGATAGTTTTTTAGGTTTTGGGTATGAATGTCCCGGGCAGGATTAGCATGCCACGGGCAAAAACTTCATATATGCTTGAATATCTCGGGAAAAACTATCATGTCACGGGCGTGAAATTCATATGTGTATGAATGTCCCGGGAAAGGCTAGCATGCCACGGGCGTAGAGTTTATGTATGTATGAAATTGTAAGTCGGATTTTTATGTGCTCGAACGCGTGCGGGGGTTGCCCATTCGTCGGTCTAGGTTAGTCTAATGGGGTTTTGGGCATTTTAGCCTTTCGCCTTTTCACTTGACTTGCGGTGGAAGGGTGGATTTAATGTGATGTCGAATTCACTTTTCATGTCTGCGTTTCAGGTACGACCGAGCATTGGCAGGTCGGGGAAGAGAATGATGAACGTCGTCAAGTTGATGAAGGGGAGGTCGCACATCGGAACCCCGACGAAAGGAATGCCGAGGAGGACAACGAGCATGTTTCCTCGTCCGGGTGTAATGACTTGTCGTGGGTCGCGGACGAACCGTTGGAAGAAGAATCATACTTTGCAGACGAGACGACCGTTGCATACGCCGTGGTGGAAGACATCAACCCCGAGGACCCTACGAATTGGCAATGTCTTTCTCCTCAGGAGTCAGACTGGATATGTCACCGCTTTCTGGGGAAGCAGTTTGCTATATACGAATTTTCCTTCCGAGAAGCGAGGGTCAGGCTGCCCTTCAACTCTTTTCAGATGGGGGTTTTTAGGTGGCTCAGACTGGCACCGTCGCAACTGCATCCGAACACCATCGCTTTTATCCGGGTGTTCAAGCTAGTCTGTCGTTTTCTAGGCATTGGGTGCATTTTGCCTCTCTTTTTCCATATCTTCCACCTGCAATGGTCGGGTGCCCAGGGACGTCACAGCTGGGTGTCTCTGAAGCATCCAGTGAGGTTATTCAAGACCTATGTCGATTCTGCCCGACACTTTAAAGGGCGATGGTATACGATGAAGTCGATCACTCGTTCTGCCTTAAACTCCCTTTACTATTATAAACGGAATGTTGCTGGGGAGGAAAAGCTTATGTCGAGGATCCCCTTGAGATGGCAGCCCGACCATTTCAATCTATCGACCAGTCAATACCAGGTCAAATTCTCGAGCATGGGGGTCGAGGATAGGCTGGCCTACAAGAGGCTGGTGGAGTATGTACAGAGCTTCAACCTGGCGGTTTGGGTTGACCGAAAAGGCGACCCCTACGTCAATGAGGCTGGGATGTCGATTCATGAAACCCGTCTTATAAACACGAGGGCTCTGCTCGTGTGTGATACGGGCGAGGAGGCCTTAGAGTTACTGCGTAGGTTTTCTTTACTTATTTTCTTTTCTCGATCTTGTGTCCGTCCAACTAATCTTTGTTTTTGTTTTGTAGGAACTATACCCGCTCACCGTGAACGAGTTTTGAAGCTGGAGAACCAGGATGGGGCCCCGGACAGGGTCTCTAAAAATAAAAAGAAAGTGATGCCCCGTGTCCAGGAGGTGGCCACGGAGCTCGGGGTAGGCACCTCTGGTACTGCTAGCCCGGTGACCAATTCCCCTCAGCTTGCTCAACAAACCTCTCTGATCCACTTACGGGACAGTCCCCCCCTTCCACCTCTCTTATGCTCAAGCGGAAGCGTCTGGACGGGACTCTTGCCCGGTCTGCTGCTGTGGGGGGCAATGAGTCGGATGCCCCTGGGAGTTATCTTGTACCTCCTTGCTATCTGGAGCAGGAGTTCTTTAAGGCCGAAGGTTCCTTCGTGGTGGCGGCGCCCGAGGCAAAGGCCATTATAAACCAAGATGCAAACACCCGGCGAAAAGACCTAGATGGGGACCTGGCTGCCATCATTCGGGTGATGGAGACCGTCATGGTCCTGTCCGAGACTGTTGTTTCCACAACTTCTTTGGAGGATGCTCTTCTAGCTGCTCGGACTGAGAAGGATAGATTGTCCAAGGATTTATCCGACTACAAGGAGGAGCACCAGTTGCAGGAGGAGCTGAAGAAAGAGCTGGAGGAACTGAAGCTCGAGCGGGACACTCTGAAGGCCGAGAAGCAGAGTCTAGAGGATCAAGTTGCGGGGCACAAGAAGGTGGCTGAATAAAACGTGCAGCTTCGTGCTCGGGTAGCTCTGCTCGAGGGTACAATCCTCCCTCGGGATGATGAGACTGAGAAGGAGCTTTCCCTTCGCACCCGGGGCGAGTTGGTTGGACATATCCGCGAACTCAACAAAGAGCTGGTTGTAATGTTCAAAGATGGGTTCGACAACACCACCGAGCAGCTGAAGGTGTTGAACCCGGGGCTAGTGACGGAGAGGTCAGCCCACAACTACTGTGTGGTTGATGGGGAGATCGTGTGCCCCTTCGAAGCTGAGGAGGTGCTGGAAGAGGAGGAAGAGGATGGTCGTGAAGAGTAACTCCGGGCGGAGTCTTTAGAATTTTTGTTGTCTTTTTGTAGTGCCTATTTATGTAGTGGCCTTTGTGCCCGTTTGTAATGGCCTTTTGTACCCGTTTGAATATTGGCCTTCGGGCTCCTTTTGTTTTCTTGGTCGGTTGCGACTGTGCTTAATGAATGTTATTTTCGATATTAATTTGTTTGTTTTATTTATTTTTGATCTGTTTATGCTCGACCCTGCTAGTCTCGTTGGTTTAGGGAAACAATGAGGTGGTGAGCGTTATGCTCGCCTTGAATCGAGGTAGGGTTTGCGATCGGAAAACTCTGACCTCGGGGCTTGGGCTTTTCCCATCGCGAGCTGGGTGCCCTGCCGGCGTGGTACTGCGACGCTGAGGCTCGTCTTGAGGTGTCCAGAGTCGGGGAGGGTTGTGTTCGCCACTGAGGGGAATTTATCCTTCCTTTAGTTTAGTGGTGAAGAGCGTGGTCGTACCTCCCATGTCTTCTCAGGCTGCGTTTAGCTGTAGAACTGTCTAAGTTTTTCTGCGTTCCATGGTCAAGTAAGTTCTTCGCCTTGTAGGTTTTCCAGATAATAGGTCCCATTGCTCGTCTTGTCGCGGACACGGTAGGGGCCTTCCCAGTTGGCGGCCAATTTTCCCTCTCTTGAATTTTTTTGGTTTCTTCTGAGGACCAGGCTGCCCACCTGGAACTCTCTTTTTATGACCTTCGCATCGTGGCGTAAGGCTTTTTTTTGTTTGATGGAGGTTTCCCTAAGGGCCGCTTCGGAGCGGATCTCGTCGACGAGATCCAGCTCGGCTCGAAGTGCCTCATCGTTCATCTCTTCGTCGAGGGGTGCTTCCACGTATCTCGTCGGCTCTCGAATTTCCATCGGGATGACTGCTTCGGTGTCGTACGTTAGTCTGAACGGGGTCTCCCCGGTCATGGAGTGTGGCGTTGTGCGGTATGCGGTATGCCCATAGGACGTTGTGTAGTTCCTCGTCCCATGCCCTCTTTGCCTCGCCGAGTCTGCGCTTCAGTCTGCGCAGGATTACCCTGTTGGCCGCCTCAGCTTGTCCGTTGGTTTGAGGGTGCTCGACGGACGTGAAATGTTGTCTGGTGCCTAGGCTAGCGACGAAGTCTTGAAATCCTCCGTCTGTGAATTGCGTTCCATTGTCGGTAATGAGGGCTTGGGGTATGCCGAAATGTGCGAGGATGTTTCGTTTAAAAAATCGAAGAATGTTATGCGCCATTATTTTGGCCAGGGCTTCTGCCTCGATCCACTTGGTGAAATAATTTACTCCTACGATGAGGTATTTGTTCTGATAAAAACCGGTCACAAATGGGCCGAGGATGTCCATGCCCCACTGTAAACACCCCAAATTTGCCCTCACCCATTTCACCATGGCTTGTGATCATTCTCATATGCATAAGCACAATCATAACATCTCATATCTCATTTTTTGATTCACTGGATAGTTTCTAAGTCATCTGCACCTAGGGTTTGTGATCTGAGCAATCCAAGGGCATCTTGAGCCACTCCAAAGGCAACCAATCATTTCAAAGGGGTCCATGTGTGTTCTTATGTCATATTACATCCTCTTCAAGTCAAGATTTCAAAAGAATCACAAGAACTAGGGTTTGGATGGATGCAGAGCCAAGTTTGACTGCACAGTTGACCTAAAATTAGGGTTTTGGTTTCAGAGGCCATAACTCCAAGTTTTTTGGTCATTCTTGTTTCCATTGGTCTCTATATGGTATAGGGAGTATGCATATCAATTTTCATGAAGAAATTCCATGGGAAAGTCATCTGATCAAGGGTTGACTTTCTAGACAAGTTAGTGCAAAATCAGGGCATCTGAGGCCCCCAATGACCCAACCAATGGGTTATCTTCATCATTTTGAGTGTATATGATCTTTATTTGATCATGGAAGAAGGTTGAAGTTCATAGAAATCAAGAATTTGGAAGTTTTGCAAATGTTGACTTTTTGGGCATAGTTGACTTTTCAAGAATGCTTCATTTTAGGTCATTTTTCAAGCCTTGATTATTGATCCAAAAATGCTTCAAATGAAAAAACTTTGGTCATGAAAGTTGTAGATCACATTTTTCCCTTTTCAAAAAGTACAAGAACATGATCAAACTCTTCTTGGATCAAAAGTTATGGTGTGGCAAAGTTGGCTAAAATCATTGATTTTCAAGGCATGCTTCAAATGAGAATTTTGCAAAATCATGATCCAAAACCAATTGTAACCTCTAATTCACTTCAAACCAGTATGCAAACATTCTACATGTCCTAAAAGTCAGAATTGGATCAAGGTTTCTCATGTTTTGGTTCATGTAACAAGACTTTTCTTCATGAAGTTCAAAAAGCAAGCAACTTGCAAAATCATCATGATCACTTCCTACAACTTGCTGCATTGGTTACTGCACTTTGCCAGCCTCTCACCTCATCTTGCTGCACCAGAGCCATGCTTTGTACTAGCTATAGATCAAGCCATACTTTCTCTTACAAAGAAGTTGACATTTTGGCAAAAGGTGACCTACCTATCACAGCAGGCCATGTCACATCCCCTGACCTATGGGATTAAAATATACTTTCCATATGCTGGCCATAACACTCAAGAAGCAAGGCTGAAACCATTCACAACATCACATTCACAAAACACACCCCAGCTGCATTTTGTTTCGAATCTCTCTGCCCAGCCTTCAAACACTCAAACCATTTCCACACTTCAACTCACCATACTTCATAGACCTCAAACCACCAAGAGCCAGGCCTGAAACAAGCAAGAACACCCCATTGCCATTTCTCACCTCAACTTGCAGTTTCATTCGAATCTCTCACCACAGCTCACAAACATCAAAACAAACTTCATAGACCTTCTCCCTTCATCATCTGGATCACAAACAACCACCTACAATGGCCTGAAACTGCCTGAATCATCCCTGCCATTTCTGACTGAGCTTGAGCAGAAGCTTGTCAAACTCCTCATCCAGCCAACATAAATTCCTTTTGAGCATTCAAACATCATCTGGGGATCAAGAGGAGTGGATTGCACTGAAGGAAGTGGCCAGAAAGTCATCAGAGTGAAAGCTTCGAATCTCAGGTAGCTTGAAAAATATTTTTCCAGAAATCATTTTTCTTGTTCTAAACTTGCTCTTTGTGCCTTCCTGATCATGAATATGCTTTCAGTTTTTGAAATGGTGATGAAATGAACATTTAATTGCTCTCTGAAACTTGCGTGCCCTAGTTCTTATTTTCTTCGATTCAGCTTAGTTAGGAAGTATAAATTTGTTTTGAGAGAGGGTTTTGATTCGTGAGTGGTTGGAGATCATTTCCCAATTCTTAGATTTCATTTTAGTTAGCTTTTTGGGGTTTTGGGGATTTTTCAGGGGAGATGCTGGCCGGAGAAGACGACCGGAAGTCTTCTCCGGCAGCCTGAAAGTGATTATGCCCTAATCTCAGTAATTAAGACCATTTGAATCTGGACCATTGGATGCGTTGAAAGTGTTGACCTCCCGCGTGAGTGTGTGGCCTGGATCTCTCTGATTAGCCCTAATCCACGTGTTTAATATAATTAATCCATAATTTAATTAATTAAGTCAGAAACAACCTGGACCCTTGGATGACGCGCGTGGTCAACAGATTCAAATCCAGACTCAATCTCATCCCTCCATTCTGATTACTTTCCCTTTTATTTAATTTTAATTCCTTTTCTTTTCATTTTATTTGCATAATTTATTAAAAATAGCAAAAATGTCTTAAAAATTATGAAACTTTTTCTTAAAAGTTTTATTAATTTTTAAGACCCAAAAATATTTTTATTTTATTTTTTATCATTAAAAAAGTATTTTTAAATATTTAAAAGATTATTTTTAATTGATTAATGGAAATTAATTAATTAAAAATACTTTTAGGTATTTAAAAATCACCAAAAAATTCATGAAATGTTCTAAGACATTTAGAAACATTGTCCAACCTTCAAACCAAATTTCTTTTTTGATCTTGATGCATTTTGAGAACTTTTCATTGAATTAAATCATTTTTGGTGCATTATTTTGATCATAAGTTCAAAAATTCATTTCTGCCTATCTAAGAGGAGTTGGACATTGGTTCTTCTTGCATTGTTTTGTGTTTAGCATGTAGTTTCTAGGATTAAAAGGCCATGATTTGTTCCTTCATTTTCAATTTGCTTGGCATTTCTTTTGTTTGGGAACCCTAAAAACCCTAATAACTTAGAAAAATCATAACTTGAGATTGGTTAAGAGTTGAGAGCCCCCCTTTGGACTTTGGTTTAGTATAGGTTTAGGGTTTCTTTGGGTGGCATTTTCCATTTTTTATCTTAGGTTTTGCTTCTGTTTTTGGTTTTTGTTTGATGTTTGTTTCATAAACCCTAATTTGGGCTTTCTTTTGCATCCTTCTTGCATTCTCTTGCATAACATGACTTGCCATACCATTCCATGCTCCCATTTGATTCATTTGACTTCATAAGACATGTAGAAAGTATGTTTGATCATTGCATTACATATTTGCCATGTTGTATGCTTTGTATGCTTCCTAACTTTTCATGTGTATCCATGCTTCTAAGCTTGCCTCATTTGCATCCATGAACTTGTGAGAACATCTCCATGCCTTGCCTCATGTTTATAGCACTCCATAGCATCATTATCATCATCAACATGCTCCTGGTTTTGTTTAGCATCATACCATTTCATCCCATTTTGCATTGCATTGCATTTCTTTCTAACATTTCAGGTGGTAAGTAAACTTGAGAAGTGAATTTGCCTTCACTTCTCATAACTTTTCTTTTCATCTCCCTTGCATCCATTGCTGCATTTATGTATGTGTTTGAGATTGAGCTTGCTCATTCTTGTTTCTCCCACTTTCTTTCTTCAAGTGACTTGACTTCTTGAATGAAGCAAGTCACTTTGCTTCTCTTGATCCTGTTCATCTGCTTCCTGGTGGTTCCATTGAAGACTCCTCTTGCAAGCCTCACAAACCTTAGGAACAACCAAGCATGACAATGATTAGGGTTTTGATTAGTCCCCCATTTAGTTTCACCTTTGTGTCTCTTTGAGTCTTCTCTTCTCACCTCATAATCAGGGACTAAACCCTAAAGGTTTTAAGGCTTTGTGATTAAGCTTATGCCTGCATCCTTCTCTTAGGATGGAGTGTATAACTTTAATCCTAAGTGTTAAACCCTTAATGTGTTTAACTCCTTTAATCAATTCACTTAATAATCATCAAGACATCACACTTGTAACTTGGGCCTTGCATTAGGGTTCTAATTCTTCCTTAATTGGTTAAGAAGGACTAACCCTAGTGTTAATGGACAAGTCCCCCTCAAGTTGTCTTACAAACCATAAAACTCACTTCATCATCATATCATTAAATAAAATCCACTTAATCAAAGGCTTGTTTTGTCATGAGTTTAATCCCTAATCATGGATTAAGTTGAGGAGCTTTCCTCAGCTTAAACATTCTCATCTATTATCCTTCTATTAGGATGGTGTAATGAGTCTGTTTAATCTTTGATTATGGCTTAACCTCATTACTCAACACTAAACAAAAAACACCAAAAACATCTAAATAATCACAAGTAGGTTAATGATCTTAATCCTACACCAAAGGTGATTAAGTGTGAGAATCTGACCTCACACTTAAGGTATTCTCATTACCCCTAATCAGAGGGAAGATGTGATGAGTTTACTAACCCATTGGTTTAGGCTTAAGCTCATTAACTTATGGCAAACTTTCAAAAGCAATAAAAGACTGAAAACATGAAAACAAACAATAATCGTCTCCTCCGGGATTCTTTTCTCATCATCTTCACTCATAAACGAGAACTTGCTTCTTCCGTCTAATGCAAGACAGTTTGCATATGTGCCAGACAGATCATACACTTGAGCATAGGCAAGTAAGCAGTTCACAAGTCAATTCACCTTTCAGTCTCTTTGGGTCGAACTACGGTGTTCTGACTTCCTCATTGCACGAGAGGATACGTAGGCATAACTTAACAGTTATCGAACAAAAGTATCTGTATATTCCCCCTCATTCTAGCCTCATTCTTTTAGCCTCATGATCTTGAGCATTCCACTCCTGTTCTTACACTGACACTTCACTTATATACTTCACTTTTCTCTTACACTGACACCTGTACATTTTGTTTTCCAGCTCTTTTACACACAAATTGCACTGACACTACCCCTTTAAAACACAAATCTTTTAAGCGCGGATCCCGTCGAGTACGGAGGACAATCTGGGTGCTAATACCTTCCCAGGTTGTAACCAACCCCCTTTCTCAGTCTCTCTGGTTCGCAAACCGTCTTATCCATCTTTTTCTAGGTCTATGCAGCATTACCTTTCCTCCGGGATAAAAATGCCTAGCTGGCGACTCTATTCATCTCCAGTGAGTTCACGGCTGTGTGTTCTCATTGTCCCTCTCGCCGACCGTTCGCGTCTGTACCTTTATCTGGACTTAGCTTCATTTATCGGGAGCGACAGCTTGGCGACTCTGCTGGGGACCCTTATATTGCAACCAGGACTTCTGGTTCTTTTTGTGGGTTCCTCCTAGCGCTTGATTGATTTGTGTTTACTGGGGTGTTATGTGTTTATTTGTGTTTGTATATTTATATTTGTTTTTGCTTTATGTATAGTTGTTTACTGTTTTCTTTATAGCTTTGCATATTATCATATTGTTGTACTGTACTGCTGGCTGGATCTGGTTTTTTTCTTTGGTGGGTGGGTATTTCATTGAGTGTTGAGGTCCTATACCTGGGACCTGAGTGACACCTAGGCTAGAGTGAATCATATTCTTTCCCATTCCATTTCGGTCTGGTGCGGGAATATGAAACGCGGTTCAGATATGGGTTTCTTCTTGAGAACTCCGTGTTGCAGATTTCCTGCAATGCTAGGGCTATCTGGGAAGCCTGCTAAGTCTGGATGACCTTTTAGTATTGACCTTCAGAAACTGAGGTGAATTAGAGGAGGAATTGTTATGGTTATTGTAAACACTGTACCTCCGGGTTGGAAGTGTTTACGCTTCTCATAACTGATCCAAGTCTGAGGATCCTTGTTCTAGAACACCACCTGTGAGGGGGTTGGGCTGTTTACAGATTTGCAGGTACCTTGACCTCAGAATACCCTGTTACTTTGTTTGTTAAGAGTACTCCATGTTGGACAGTTCTTGTGATTCTAAAACCCTGGACATGTGGCTCTTTATTTGAGTCCCCCACCTTGGTTACTGGATTTATAGACCTCATCTGGAATTCTTGAACACACTTGGACCTATATCAGGGCATTTTGATCAGATCCAGCTCAGTCACAAACCCTTTGCATTTCATTTGCATACATAATCATTGCATCATATTGACATTTGCTTATTTGTGTTTCAGGGTATCCATCTTCATCTGGTTTTGGTTTTGACCCCATCTTCTGTTAGACTTGTCTTCATCAGCTATCTGCTTCAGTCATCACCTGCACCAGCCAGTCAGTGGCCCATTTCTTCAGCATTGTCATCAGCACCTGTCTCTACTCAGTCTCAGCATCATGGCCCCTAAGAAGAGCAATATCACCTATCACTTCTTCCAGCCAGAGTTATCAGACATCAGGAGGATTCAAACCCTGATCACTCCAGATCACATATCCTTGTTCATGGAAAACTATGGAGATATACTAGATTTGGTTATGGATCTGGACCCATCACAGAGGAGCCTCATCCACACCTGCATTCAGTTTTATGATCCTCCACCGAGATGTTTTACTTTTCAAGACTTTCAGTTGGGCCCCTTATTGGAAGAGTACTCCTCATTAGTTGGTATACCTATCAGAGGTGGAAACCCTTTCAACCCTGAGATGGTCTTTCCTGCTAATGGAGAAGTAGCAAAGGCTCTGCATCTGGAACCTGTCCTGATTGAGCAGCATATGACCTCCAAAGCTGGAATCCCTGGTTTTCATCTGGATTTCTTGATCTCTCAAGCTACTCTGAAAGCTTCTCTGGGGGAGTGGCAAGCTGTTTGTGCTTTGTTGGCCTTGAGTGTATATGGAATTGTGTTGTTTGCAGATGAGCCTCGATTCATCAGCAAGAATGCAATCCATCTGTTCATCCTGAAGAACCCAGTGCCAACTTTATTGGGGGACCTTTACTATTCAGTGCATCAGAGGAATGAAAAACAGAGGGGAAGGTTAGTGAGGTGTTGTGCTCCATTGTTTCACACTTGGCTTCTCAAGCATCTACCCAGGACAGATGCATTTTTAAACCCTCATCAGCAAAGCAACTGGGCTAAGAGACTCACTGTTCTAACTTCAGCAGATATCAGATGGTGCACTCAGAGCACCAAAGGCAGAGATATCATCACCAGCTGTGGGCATTTTCCTAATGTGCCTTTGGTAGGAGTTAAGGGTAGTATCAATTACAACCCTCTGCTGTTTAGACGACAATTGGGCTATGCACTGGTCCACACTCCTAGGGCACAGGACTTGGTTGAGACCCTCTATTGTGAGAACAAGATTAGTGTGGCTGTTGTTAGGCAGGCTGCCTGGGCCTGGGATAATGTTCAAACCAAGGGAGTAACCATTTTGGGGAAGTGCAATAATGTGGCATCAGCACAATATTATGAATGGTCCCGTGCCAGGGCCCAATTCTCTGGGATGCCCTTTACCATAGAAGACATGCCTGAGTCATCTTCAGCACCACCCCCTGCCACTATCAGTTTGGAGGAGTTTGAGAGCTTGAAGGAAAGAAATGAGAAGCTAACCCAGGCTTTGCAGAAGACCCTCCGGGAGAGGAGTGAAGGTATGAGGGAGATTGAGAGGTTGGAGAAAATGAGAGTAGAGCATCTGACTAAGATTGAAAAGTCTGGGGATTATATCAAAAAGTCTAAGGCTGGAGAACAAATTCTGAAGAATGCTTGCAAGGAAGCCCAGTTCCAGAGAGCAAGGACAGACTTGTATTTGAAGGAGAGTCAAGCCCGGTGGGTCAGGATCACCGAGGCTCGTACCCTGGAAGATAAGAGAGTTCAAGACAAGATGGAGCAACTTGAAGCTAATGCAAAAGTACAGCAAGAAGCCCTGGCAGCAGCCCAGAGGGAGATATCAGAACTGAAGATCAGAGCAGGGGTGAAGAGGTCCAAAGAACAAACTCAGCACAAGAAGCTAGCAGCAGTTGTTACGACCCGGAATCTCCTCATCAGGAATCTCACGGAGCGTCCGGCTGATCCTGTGACCGAAGCACTTCTCAAGGAAGTTCGTGAGGATGAGTTTGATCTTGGTGTTTGACCATTTGTTTGTTGTTGCTTTCTTTCCATGTACTTTTTATTTTCTTGTACTATATTTTGACCCCTTAGAGGGCTTGTGTTGTAAAATGAACAAATTGTATTATTTCACCTTCTGTAATATATTTGTGATAGTTTGTTCCATCCCAGTTCACTTCCAAAGCAACCTCAACAGCATCTCCAAGGGTCTGGAAGGGTCAAAACTGAAGGCCAAACCGGATACCTTGAGAACAAATAAGCATAACTGCATTGCATGCTAACCCTTTGTTTGTTTTGTAGGTTTTTGTTTTTGTTGTTGCTAACCTCTGTTGTGGTAAATCAGGAACTATTGCTAGGCGCCGGGTATTTCCCCTCAACCGTCCGCACCGTTATCCAACCCGAAACAACCTTCCGGGAATTCAGATGGATCAGATGCAGCAGGACCTTACTGAGGTCAGAAATCAAATGGCAAATGAAAGGCTAGAGATGAGGAATCAAATGACTCAGTTTATGGAAGTTATGAACAACATGGCTCAGAGCCAGGAAAGATTGAGAGCCATGGTGGAAAGGCAGAATCAAGAAGAGCCCCATGTGGGAACTGCTGGCACAAGTAACAACGAGAGGGTCCAACCTCATGTCAATCCCCCAGTTTTTGGACCCCATCTCCATCCAGAGGCCAACATCCCTGTCAATATACAAGGGACTGCCACAGCAGGGAGGGTACTACAGGAAGACCCTCAAGAAGACCAGTTCACAGTAATGGGTGCTGGGGAAGAAGCTTATGATAGGAGATTGGATGAGATAGCTGAGAAGTTGAGGTCCTTAGAGTCTCAAAACTCTTTGGGCTTCGATGTCATGGATATGGGCTTGGTAGACGGGGTCAGGATCCCCCATAAGTTCAAGCCTCCTTGCTTTGAAAAATACAACGGGACTTCATGCCCCCGGACTCACTTACAGTCATTTCTGGGGAGGCTGAAGGCCTATACAATGGATGAGAAGCTCTGGATGTTCTATTTCGAAGACAGCTTAACTGGAGCGTCGAGAGAATGGTACTCTCACTTGACAAGGGCAACTATTAGATGCTGGAAGGACCTGGCAGAGGCCTTCATCAGACAGTATCAGTATAACTTAGACATGGCACCCAACAGGACCCTCCTAATGGGAATGTCACAGTCGTCAAGGGAAAGTTTCCGAGAATATGCCCAGAGATGGAGGCAACTGGCTGCCGCAGTTCAACCACCTATGTCTGAACGGGAAATGGCAGATATGTTCATGAACACCCTTCAGGGAACCTATATTGACAGGTTGGCAGCTTTCTCTTCCACTAGCTTCGCGGATGTTGTCATAGCCGGGGAGAGAATTGAAAGCTTGTTAAAAATGGGAAAAATCTCAGACAACGGTGCAAGCTCGTCCAGTAGTACCAGAAAGCCTTTTGCAGGCCCGAGAAGAACTGGCGAGACCAATGCCATCCATTCAAACAGGGGCAGGCCCCAATATGTTCAAAGGTCAATAGCAGCAGTCACCATTCCTGCTCCGGCTCATCCTCAACCTGTCTATCAATCTCCACAGCAAAACTATCAGCCGCAACCTCAGTACCATCAACAAAATCAGTATCCTCCAAGGAACTACAACAACAGCAACACCAACAACAACAGTCAACAAAGGCCATTCCAACAGAGGCCATCTCAAGCTAATAGGGTGATCGATCCGATCCCTATGCCATATGCTACCCTGCTGCCACAACTCCTGAAACTCAACCTAGTTGAGCTAAGGACGCTGGCACCTCCAGATCCCAATAGTCTACCCAGGAACTATGACTCCAATGCTAGGTGTGCTTTTCATTCAAACGCACCTGGCCACAGTACAGAAAAGTGCAGAGCCCTGCATATGAAGGTACAAGACCTGGTAGACTCGAAAGCTCTGAATTTCGCACCACCACCCAATGTCAATAAGAATCCGATGCCAAACCACGGTGGTCCTAGAATTAACGCTATTGAAGAAGACAAGCCGTCTTATTTAATAACCAGTGTGGGACAGATCAGGACACCATTGGTAGAAATCAAGGCTCAGCTCTTGGAATGTCAAATGTTCCCGGGGTGTGAGTTGGGGTGTGCTTACTGTAATATCTCAGTAAATGGGTGCGATAATTTGAGGAATGGCATAGATGGCCTTATTCAGAGCGGCCAGCTTCAGATCACTACATCATTTCCAACAAATCCAACAATATCATCAGCAACGGTTTCAGAACCTCCTACAACTGCAGCAACTATTGTTCCTGACAATTCTTCGGCTTCATCAACAAGTACTTCATCCATCATCTCAACTAATCAGTTTACAACAAATCTTCCTGCTACAACTTCAGCATCACTCCATTATGAAGCTCCTACAACGACAACATCCATTCTTCCACCATTGTCTCCTACAACTCCAGCAACAAATCATGAAGATGTCTCTACTGTCACAATATTTTATGATCCTGAGAACAACTCTGCCTACCATTCAGAAGGTGCTGCTCCCACCAGAGCGCCAGTTACAATCTTTTATGATCCACAAACAATTACAGTCCCTTCAGCAGCAGCAATCAGTCCAGTCACTGTCACGGTGCCTGGACCAGTACCATATGAAAGCAATAGGGCCATCCCTTGGCACTATGGCTCTGACGTGTACTGCGAAGGAAAAAGAATCACTCTTGAAACATCAACACCTGCACCACAAGTAGATAATGTGGGGGGAGGCGGAGGCTTCACTCGAAGCGGACGTCTCTTTGCTCCACCAATTCAAAGACCTACCGCCGAAGCAGAAGCTGCTGCTAGGGCAAAAGGGAAGAGCCCTGTGCAGGAAGATCAAGCTGTTAAAGAAGCCTTGAAGACGCCGTTCGATCAAGAAGTTGATGAGTTTATGAGAATCATCAAAAAGAGTGATTACAAAATTGTGGATCAACTTCACCAAACGCCATCCAAAATCTCTATCCTCTCACTGCTTATGTGCTCCGAAGCCCATCGGAATGCACTACTCAAAGTCTTGCACGCAGCTTACGTGCCCGAAGAGATTACTGTCAACCAGTTGGAAACCGTGGTTGGAAACGTTACTGCTAGCAATGGGCTAGGGTTCACCAATACTGACTTGACAGCAGATGGCCGCAACCACAACAAAGCCTTGCACATCACCATGGAATGCAAAGGGGCAGTCCTTTCTCATGTGCTGGTAGACACGGGGCCGTCCCTTAATGTCTTACCAAAGAAGGCTTTGGTGAAGTTAGAATATGATGGATTGGCATTGAGACCCAGCAACCTGGTAGTAAGGGCCTTCGATGGTTCTAAGAGATCGGTTCTGGGAGAGATTGAGCTGCCTGTGACAATTGGCCCACAGACCTTTAAAACTATCTTTTATGTGATGGACATTCAGCCCGCCTACAGCTGTTTGTTGGGTAGACCCTGGATTCACGCCGCCGGCGCAATAACGTCTACCCTTCACCAAAAGTTAAAATTTGAGTGGGAAGGCCAAGTTGTTACAATCTGTGGGGAAGAGGACATTTTTGTCAGCCACCTGGCAACCTATAAGTACATCGAAATGGATGGGGAGATCCATGAAACAATGAGCCAGGGGTTTGAAGCTTTGAATGTAAATGAGGCATCTGCTGTATCTGGTACTCCAATGTCATCATACCAACAAGCCCGGAAGGTTGTTGAGGGAGGAAATGCCCAAGGATGGGGCAAATTGTTATCGGTGGAGAAGAAAGAAGACAGATTTGGGTTGGGTTACAAACCAACTCAACAAGATCGAACATCGGCTGCGAAAGAGCCCAACTTTGTGAGTGGGGGGATGCTTACCCCTGATGCTATCAACTGTCTGGAAGACGAGCTGGAAGAGGAGCGCAACCTGGAAAGCTGGATTCGTCCAAAAGCCCCGGGGAGCAGTGTCTCGAACTGGTCTTCCCAGGAAATTATAAGAGTTACTCATGCAGAGTAATTATTATTTCCTGTATTTTTTATAAGCATGCATCAAAGTCTTGCATCTTGCCCAAGATGACAAGACTCATTTTGTAATCGGGCCATCTGTACTTTTTGTGCAAACAAGATCAATTAATGAAATATCAGACATCTTTTTGCAAACAAGTCTTTTTCTTTTCGTTCACTGTTTTTCCATTTTTCTTTTTGTACAAAAAATAAATGGCGGTGTTTTCAAAATGACAACTTCATTTCACTTTTTTTAAATAAGACTAAAATCAGATCACTAAAATGAACAAACTTAACCCTTGCAGAGAATGCCTTCCAGACAGCACCGACAACAGCACGGCTATGACTTCGTATGACTTTGACAATCCAATCAATCAAGCTGATGAAGGGGTTGAAGAGGAATATGAGCTTCCTGAAGAGCTAGCCAGGTTGTTAAGGCAAGAGGAAAAGGTTATTACTCCTCACCAGGAGGAGGTTGAAGTGATCAATCTTGGTACAGATGAAGACGTGAAAGAAGTTAAAATCGGGGCCTGCCTGCAAGACTCAGTGAAGAGACAACTGATTGATCTGCTTCAAGAGTATGTAGATGTGTTTGCTTGGTCTTACCAAGACATGCCAGGGTTGGATACCGATATCGTCGTGCACAAGCTGCCTTTGAGAGAAGAATGCCCGCCAGTTAAACAGAAGCTGCGCCGCACTCGTCCGGACATGGCTATGAAAATCAAGGAAGAGGTACAAAAGCAATGGGATGCCGGATTCCTTGCTGTAACTAGCTATCCGCCGTGGGTTGCTAACATAGTACCTGTGCCTAAGAAAGACGGAAAAGTAAGGATGTGTGTTGACTACCGGGATCTGAACAGAGCCAGCCCGAAGGATGATTTCCCATTACCTCACATTGATGTATTGGTGGATAATACGGCTCAATTCTCGGTATTCTCCTTCATGGACGGATTTTCGGGATACAACCAGATCAAGATGTCACCTGAAGACATGGAGAAGACAACATTCATCACACCCTGGGGCACGTTCTGCTACAAAGTGATGCCATTCGGACTTAAGAACGCTGGTGCTACATATCAACGGGCTATGGTGACATTATTCCACGACATGATCCATAAGGAAATAGAGTGTTATGTGGATGATATGATTGCCAAGTCCCTCACTGAAGAAGACCATCTGGTAAATCTGCTCAAATTATTCAAGCGTCTGAGGAAGTACCAACTGAAGTTGAACCCCAACAAATGCACATTCGGGGTGCGATCTGGTAAGCTGCTGGGCTTTATTGTAAGCGAGAAAGGGATTGAAGTTGACCCTGATAAAGTCAAAGCCATCCAAGAGATGCCTGCACCGAGGACAGAGAAAGAAGTTCGAGGGTTCTTAGGTCGATTGAACTACATTTCAAGGTTCATATCTCACCTGACAGCAACCTGCGAACCCTTGTTCAAGCTATTAAGAAAGGAACAGACGGTCAGGTGGAACGAAGATTGCCAAAGGGCTTTTGACAAGATCAAGGAATACCTGCAAGAACCTCCAATCCTCATGCCGCCAGTTGAAGGAAGACCTCTGATAATGTACTTGACAGTATTAGAAGAGTCAATGGGGTGTGTGCTGGGCCAGCATGACGAGTCTGGTCGAAAAGAGTATGCAATATACTACCTAAGCAAAAAGTTTACCGACTGTGAACAACGATATTCACTGCTCGAGAAAACTTGTTGTGCTTTAGCGTGGGCTGCTCGCCGACTAAGGCAGTATATGTTAACCCACACTACTTTATTGATCTCAAAGATGGACCCAGTCAAGTACATATTTGAGAAGCCAGCACTCACCGGACGGGTTGCAAGATGGCAAATGATTCTTACGGAATATGACATCCAGTACACTTCTCAGAAAGCCATCAAGGGCGGTGTATTGTCTGAATATCTTGCTGAGCAACCCATTGATGATTACCAGCCTATGAGATTTGACTTCCCTGATGAAGACATCATGTTCATAAAGTCAAAAGATCATGAAGAGCCTGTTCACACTGAAGGGCCTGACCCGGAAGAAGAATGGACTATGATGTTTGATGGGGCTGTTAACATGAATGGCCGTGGTGTTGGTGCAGTACTCATTACACCTAAGGGAGTTCACATGCCTTTCTCGGCAAAACTCACTTTCAACTGCACTAACAACGAAGCTGAATACGAAGCTTGCATTATGGGTCTTGAGGAAGCCATTGACCTCAGGATCAAGACATTGACCGTATTCGGAGATTCGGCTTTGGTAATCAATCAGACCAACGGCAAATGGTACACCCACCAGGATCATCTGATACCTTACAGGGATTATACAAGGAGGTTATTGACTTTCTTTACAACAGTCAAGCTTGAGTATATCCCTCGGGACGAGAATCAGTTTGCAGATGCTCTTGCTACCATTTCGTCCATGATCAAAGTTCAAGCTGCTAACTTTGTACCTCAGATTTCAGTGTCAAGACTTGATAGACCAGCATATGTATTTGTAGCGGAAGTTGTCAAAGATGATAAGCCTTGGTTCCACGATATTAAATGCTTCTTGGAGGATCAAACATACCCATCTGGGGCATCTTCCAATGATAAGAAGACTTTGAGAAGGCTTGCTGGTAGTTTCTTCCTGAACACTGATGGTTCCCTATACAAAAGGAACTTTGATATGGTGCTCCTCAGATGTGTTGATAAGACAGAAGCAGACTTGTTGATGCATGAAGTGCACCAGGGATCCTTTGGTACCCATGCTGGAGGACATGCAATGGCGAAGAAGTTGTTAAGATCAGGCTATTATTGGATCACAATGGATGCAGACTGTTGTGCTTACGCCAGAAAATGCCACAAATGCCAGATCTACGCAGATAAGGTGCATGTGCCTCCCAATCCTTTGAACATAATGTCTTCACCATGGCCCTTTGCCATGTGGGGTATTGATATGATTGGCAAGATTGAGCCAACTGCTTCAAACGGCCACAGATTCATCCTGGTTGCCATTGATTATTTCACCAAGTGGGTTGAAGCAGCCTCATATGCAAATGTCACAAGACAAGTGGTAGCCCGATTTCTGAAGAGAGATATCATCTGTCGATATGGAGTTCCCGAGCGAATCATTACTGATAATGGTTCCAACTTAAACAACAAAATGATGGCTGAGTTGTGCCGGGACTTCAAGATCCAACACCACAATTCTTCTCCTTACAGGCCAAAGATGAATGGCGCTGTTGAGGCAGCAAATAAGAACATCAAGAAGATTGTGCAGAAGATGGTAATCACTTACAAAGATTGGCATGAAATGCTACCGTTTGCCTTGCATGGGTACCGCACGTCAATCAGAACATCCACTGGGGCAACGCCGTATCAGCTTGTGTATGGTATGGAAGCAGTCCTACCTGTTGAAGTTGAATTACCTTCCCTACGGGTATTAATGGATGTTAAACTGAGTGAAGCAGAATGGGTTCGGGCCCGATACGAACAACTGAGTCTGATTGAAGAGAAGAGATTGGCTGCAATATGTCATGGGCAGTTGTATCAGAAAAGAATGAAGAAGGCCTTCGATCAGAAAGTCAAGCACCGAGAGTACCAAGTGGGAGATCTTGTGCTGAAAAGAATCCTCCCTCCTCATACAAACCACAGGGGCAAATGGACTCCAAATTATGAAGGACCATTTGTAGTAAAGAAAGTTTTCTCTGGTGGAGCACTGATGCTCAGCACCATGGATGGTGAAGATTTCCCGTCCCCTGTGAATTCAGATGCAGTTAAAAAATACTTCGCATAAAATGACCCGCTGGACATAAAAACAGAATGTAAGTCCAGGCAAAAATAGGGCATCCCGGCGAGTCAAAAACAGAATAAAAGACTCGGGCAAAAATAAGGGAAAATAAATGAAAATGTACACCCGCTGAGTTGAAAAGCCGCATTGGACAACTCAGGCAAAAATGGGTATCCCGATGGATTGAAAACCCGAAAGGGCGATCCATGCAAAATAAGGGAATAAGCGAACAACTGCATGCTGAATTCGTCTGTATTGTCAGCAACTTGGTTAAGGCTCCAAAGGATCAAGCTTCAATCAGAATCAACTTTCTCCAGAAAGCGAGACAAGAAGAAAGTCAAAAGTCATACGAGTCATAGCAGGAGAGGAAGCTCCTTAAAGCGTCATCAACACCGCCAGCACTTTGTTTCTCAATTTGTAACAATCTCCTCATTTCAGGAGATATGTTTCTTTGACTGTATCTTGCCAATTCAGGGCACATGAATTAATAAAATCAGATTTTTCAGTCATGTTTCGTTTTGTATATTTTTATTTGCAAAGGATGTCTGATGTCTCTAAAAAATCAATTGCATAAGTACAGATGTTTTTCTCCCAAAAATAATAAAAATAAAACACATGCTTACAGGGAATATACTTACTCTCGAAAATGCTTAACTCATATGACGGAATCCAGTAAAGGATACCTCGGAACCTTTTGTGCGTTTCCTCATCTTTGCAGGATCGCAGGTATACAGGACGCAACTTGGGGCATGCAAGCTACATCTCAGCAAGCTGGCAAATCAACAAAAGATCTCAGCATCCGAAATGCTCTATCCCCAGCTGAGTTGCCTCTTGTTGCTCTCCCCAGTTGAGTTGCCTCTCATAATTCCCCAGCCAAGTTGCCATTGCATCCTCAGCTGAGTACAGAAGTCAGGGAATCATCTCCCCACAGAATCCTCAGCCTCTATTCAGAAGAGCAACGCATGAAGGAGTCACAACAGAGTACAGAAGACTTCTACAAACCCCAGCTGGGTCTCATATTACAAGGATATGTCAATCAGTGACCTATATCCCCAAGCAGATACATCTCTCCAGGTCTATCAATGATCTCATCCCCAGCTGGGATGTCCATTTCAAACAGATCAACCAGAGATCTTCACGACAACGGGATCCAAGTCCCGGTTTGGTATCTTTGCGTAAGCATGGCATTTGCATCATATTCACCCACAAAGCGTAGCATTCCGTTTAATACGGAGCATTACGGCAAAAATCAAACATATAGCATAATCATAAGCCATAGTATGAATCAAACACTTGTGAATAATAACCATTCATCAGAATACGGGATACTTTCCCCAAAATCCCCCAGAGTCCCAGCAAGAGCAGTTGCCTCACAAATCACAAACACTAGTATACTCATTTTGACACCCGTCCGTGCCATCTTTCCCCAGTAAAGTCGCCTGAACACTCTTTGCAAACAAGATCACCCGTATTGCAGATACTTCCTGGCACCCGTCCGTGTCATACCCCAGCGGAAAGCCAAAGACATCCTCTTTGCACTCACCTACTTGTATACACATCCTTTGACACCCGTCCGTGTCATATCCCCAGCGTTGTCACCTACACTTTGTATATCAGATACTGGTTCATATTACACTCTTCTCCTTTTGATACTCGTCCATGTCACTCTCCCCAGCAGATAAACACTCGTCTATACGATACTCATACTCATTACTCATGTTACACTCATACAGATACTCGTCCGTATCTTGTATATACTTGTATATCCCCACAGATTCAACACTAGTCCTTGTTCTTTGTTAACCAGATGGTACTCGTCCGTATCATCATCTCAGAGCATGCGTCTAGAGTTTGTTTCTACATGATACTCGTCCGTATCATAGTCTTAAGGATGCTCGTCCGCATCTTTAATCCATACATTGTGTCAAACGCTTCTGTCCTCTTGAATATAGATACTCGCTTGTGTCTACTATTCCCCAGAAGAATCCTCTCAGATTCAACACTCGTCCGTGTTCTTTGTTAACCCGTTGATACTCGTCCGTATCATCATCTCTGAGCACGTGTCAGTTTGTTTCTACCCGATACTCGTCCGTATCGTAGTCTTAGGGATGCTCGTCCGCATCTTTAATCTATACACAATACCAAACACTTATACCTTTTGTTTCTTGGATATAAACACTCGTCCGTGTTTACTACTCCCCAGTAGATCGCCAACAAAGCAGATTTTCCTTCTTATCTGACATTCGAGAGCAGCCGTACCCTGCTAGGTGGTCGTCCTCCACCTCTTGATGGTCGTCCTCCATCATGCTCATCCGATGGCCTTCCCCATCGTTGTTTTTTAGCAGCCGTCCCCTGCTAGGTGGTCGTCCCCCACCTCTTGATGATCGTCCTTCATCAATTTTATCCAATGGCCGTCCCCATTGTTGATTTTTGGTTATCTGGCATTCGTCCTATGTCATGATAAACCCCGAGAGCAGCCGTCCCCTGCTAGGTGGTCGTCCTCCACCTCTTGATGGTCGTCCTCCATCATGCTCATCCGATGGCCGTCCCCATCGTTGATATTTTCGGCAGCCGTACCCTGCCAGGTGGTCGTCCTCCACCTTTGATGGTCGTCCCCATCATACTTCCTTTATTCCCCAACAGAGCAGCCGTCCCCTGCTAGGTGATCGTCCTTCACCTTTGATGGCCGTACCTCATCATCTGTTTATTCATTTATTCTTTAACCCGATGGCCGTCCCCGTCGTGGTCCCTTTTCCTTTAGCCCGATGGCCGTCCCCATCGTCGGTTACCTTGCTTTATGAACTTGATGGCCGTCCCCGTCATGTTTCATTAACTCCCAGAAAATTTTACAGCTTTATCCTGATGGTCGTCCCCATCATATTTTGACACTCCCCAGCTAGTCGGTCGTCCCCGTCTTGGCTTTACCTTTTATCCCCAGCATGTCGGCCGTCCCCGTCATTGCTTTGTTTTCCTCACTTTTACAACATACTTTATTTTCCTTTATTTTCTATATCCCTTTTCTTCTTCATTTCTGTGAGTGCAAATTTTGGACTGTCTTTGGTATTCAACCACAAGTTATCTTGTTTGCCTGTTAAGCCGTTGCTTACAACCTGCACAGCTAACTCATGTTTGAATAGGGGCAGCTGTAAACACCCCAAATTTTCCCTCACCCATTTCACCATGGCTTGTGATCATTCTCATATGCATAAGCACAATCATAACATCTCATATCTCATTTTTTGATTCACTGGATAGTTTCTAAGTCATCTGCACCTAGGGTTTGTGATCTGAGCAATCCAAGGGCATCTTGAGCCACTCCAAAGGCAACCAATCATTTCAAAGGGGTCCATGTGTGTTCTTATGTCATATTACATCCTCTTCAAGTCAAGATTTCAAAAGAATCACAAGAACTAGGGTTTGGATGGATGCAGAGCCAAGTTTGACTGCACAGTTGACCTAAAATTAGGGTTTTGGTTTCAGAGGCCATAACTCCAAGTTTTTTGGTCATTCTTGTTTCCATTGGTCTCTATATGGTATAGGGAGTATGCATATCAATTTTCATGAAGAAATTCCATGGGAAAGTCATCTGATCAAGGGTTGACTTTCTAGACAAGTTAGTGCAAAATCAGGGCATCTGAGGCCCCCAATGACCCAACCAATGGGTGATCTTCATCATTTTGAGTGTATATGATCTTTATTTGATCATGGAAGAAGGTTGAAGTTCATAGAAATCAAGAATTTGGAATTTTTGCAAATGTTGACTTTTTGGGCATAGTTGACTTTTCAAGAATGCTTCATTTTAGGTCATTTTTCAAGCCTTGATTATTGATCCAAAAATGCTTCAAATGAAAAAACTTTGGTCATGAAAGTTGTAGATCACATTTTTCCCTTTTCAAAAAGTACAAGAACATGATCAAACTCTTCTTGGATCAAAAGTTATGGTGTGGCAAAGTTGGCTAAAATCATTGATTTTCAAGGCATGCTTCAAATGAGAATTTTGCAAAATCATGATCCAAAACCAATTGTAACCTCTAATTCACTTCAAACCAGTATGCAAACATTCTACATGTCCTAAAAGTCAGAATTGGATCAAGGTTTCTCATGTTTTGGTTCATGTAACAAGACTTTTCTTCATGAAGTTCAAAAAGCAAGCAACTTGCAAAATCATCATGATCACTTCCTACAACTTGCTGCATTGGTTACTGCACTTTGCCAGCCTCTCACCTCATCTTGCTGCACCAGAGCCATGCTTTGTACTAGCTATAGATCAAGCCATACTTTCTCTTACAAAGAAGTTGACATTTTGGCAAAAGGTGACCTACCTATCACAGCAGGCCATGTCACATCCCCTGACCTATGGGATTAAAATATACTTTCCATATGCTGGCCATAACACTCAAGAAGCAAGGCTGAAACCATTCACAACATCACATTCACAAAACACACCCCAGCTGCATTTTGTTTCGAATCTCTCTGCCCAGCCTTCAAACACTCAAACCATTTCCACACTTCAACTCACCATACTTCATAGACCTCAAACCACCAAGAGCCAGGCCTGAAACAAGCAAGAACACCCCATTGCCATTTCTCACCTCAACTTGCAGTTTCATTCGAATCTCTCACCACAGCTCACAAACATCAAAACAAACTTCATAGACCTTCTCCCTTCATCATCTGGATCACAAACAACCACCTACAATGGCCTGAAACTGCCTGAATCATCCCTGCCATTTCTGACTGAGCTTGAGCAGAAGCTTGTCAAACTCCTCATCCAGCCAACATAAATTCCTTTTGAGCATTCAAACATCATCTGGGGATCAAGAGGAGTGGATTGCACTGAAGGAAGTGGCCAGAAAGTCATCAGAGTGAAAGCTTCGAATCTCAGGTAGCTTGAAAAATATTTTTCCAGAAATCATTTTTCTTGTTCTAAACTTGCTCTTTGTGCCTTCCTGATCATGAATATGCTTTCAGTTTTTGAAATGGTGATGAAATGAACATTTAATTGCTCTCTGAAACTTGCGTGCCCTAGTTCTTATTTTCTTCGATTCAGCTTAGTTAGGAAGTATAAATTTGTTTTGAGAGAGGGTTTTGATTCGTGAGTGGTTGGAGATCATTTCCCAATTCTTAGATTTCATTTTAGTTAGCTTTTTGGGGTTTTGGGGATTTTTCAGGGGAGATGCTGGCCGGAGAAGACGACCGGAAGTCTTCTCCGGCAGCCTGAAAGTGATTATGCCCTAATCTCAGTAATTAAGACCATTTGAATCTGGACCATTGGATGCGTTGAAAGTGTTGACCTCCCGCGTGAGTGTGTGGCCTGGATCTCTCTGATTAGCCCTAATCCACGTGTTTAATATAATTAATCCATAATTTAATTAATTAAGTCAGAAACAACCTGGACCCTTGGATGACGCGCGTGGTCAACAGATTCAAATCCAGACTCAATCTCATCCCTCCATTCTGATTACTTTCCCTTTTATTTAATTTTAATTCCTTTTCTTTTCATTTTATTTGCATAATTTATTAAAAATAGCAAAAATGTCTTAAAAATTATGAAACTTTTTCTTAAAAGTTTTATTAATTTTTAAGACCCAAAAATATTTTTATTTTATTTTTTATCATTAAAAAAGTATTTTTAAATATTTAAAAGATTATTTTTAATTGATTAATGGAAATTAATTAATTAAAAATACTTTTAGGTATTTAAAAATCACCAAAAAATTCATGAAATGTTCTAAGACATTTAGAAACATTGTCCAACCTTCAAACCAAATTTCTTTTTTGATCTTGATGCATTTTGAGAACTTTTCATTGAATTAAATCATTTTTGGTGCATTATTTTGATCATAAGTTCAAAAATTCATTTCTGCCTATCTAAGAGGAGTTGGACATTGGTTCTTCTTGCATTGTTTTGTGTTTAGCATGTAGTTTCTAGGATTAAAAGGCCATGATTTGTTCCTTCATTTTCAATTTGCTTGGCATTTCTTTTGTTTGGGAACCCTAAAAACCCTAATAACTTAGAAAAATCATAACTTGAGATTGGTTAAGAGTTGAGAGCCCCCCTTTGGACTTTGGTTTAGTATAGGTTTAGGGTTTCTTTGGGTGGCATTTTCCATTTTTTATCTTAGGTTTTGCTTCTGTTTTTGGTTTTTGTTTGATGTTTGTTTCATAAACCCTAATTTGGGCTTTCTTTTGCATCCTTCTTGCATTCTCTTGCATAACATGACTTGCCATACCATTCCATGCTCCCATTTGATTCATTTGACTTCATAAGACATGTAGAAAGTATGTTTGATCATTGCATTACATATTTGCCATGTTGTATGCTTTGTATGCTTCCTAACTTTTCATGTGTATCCATGCTTCTAAGCTTGCCTCATTTGCATCCATGAACTTGTGAGAACATCTCCATGCCTTGCCTCATGTTTATAGCACTCCATAGCATCATTATCATCATCAACATGCTCCTGGTTTTGTTTAGCATCATACCATTTCATCCCATTTTGCATTGCATTGCATTTCTTTCTAACATTTCAGGTGGTAAGTAAACTTGAGAAGTGAATTTGCCTTCACTTCTCATAACTTTTCTTTTCATCTCCCTTGCATCCATTGCTGCATTTATGTATGTGTTTGAGATTGAGCTTGCTCATTCTTGTTTCTCCCACTTTCTTTCTTCAAGTGACTTGACTTCTTGAATGAAGCAAGTCACTTTGCTTCTCTTGATCCTGTTCATCTGCTTCCTGGTGGTTCCATTGAAGACTCCTCTTGCAAGCCTCACAAACCTTAGGAACAACCAAGCATGACAATGATTAGGGTTTTGATTAGTCCCCCATTTAGTTTCACCTTTGTGTCTCTTTGAGTCTTCTCTTCTCACCTCATAATCAGGGACTAAACCCTAAAGGTTTTAAGGCTTTGTGATTAAGCTTATGCCTGCATCCTTCTCTTAGGATGGAGTGTATAACTTTAATCCTAAGTGTTAAACCCTTAATGTGTTTAAATCCTTTAATCAATTCACTTAATAATCATCAAGACATCACACTTGTAACTTGGGCCTTGCATTAGGGTTCTAATTCTTCCTTAATTGGTTAAGAAGGACTAACCCTAGTGTTAATGGACAAGTCCCCCTCAAGTTGTCTTACAAACCATAAAACTCACTTCATCATCATATCATTAAATAAAATCCACTTAATCAAAGGCTTGTTTTGTCATGAGTTTAATCCCTAATCATGGATTAAGTTGAGGAGCTTTCCTCAGCTTAAACATTCTCATCTATTATCCTTCTATTAGGATGGTGTAATGAGTCTGTTTAATCTTTGATTATGGCTTAACCTCATTACTCAACACTAAACAAAAAACACCAAAAACATCTAAATAATCACAAGTAGGTTAATGATCTTAATCCTACACCAAAGGTGATTAAGTGTGAGAATCTGACCTCACACTTAAGGTATTCTCATTACCCCTAATCAGAGGGAAGATGTGATGAGTTTACTAACCCATTGGTTTAGGCTTAAGCTCATTAACTTATGGCAAACTTTCAAAAGCAATAAAAGACTGAAAACATGAAAACAAACAATAATCGTCTCCTCCGGGATTCTTTTCTCATCATCTTCACTCATAAACGAGAACTTGCTTCTTCCGTCTAATGCAAGACAGTTTGCATCTGTGCCAGACAGATCATACACTTGAGCATAGGCAAGTAAGCAGTTCACAAGTCAATTCACCTTTCAGTCTCTTTGGGTCGAACTACGGTGTTCTGACTTCCTCATTGCACGAGAGGATACGTAGGCATAACTTAACAGTTATCGAACAAAAGTCTCTGTATATTCCCCCTCATTCTAGCCTCATTCTTTTAGCCTCATGATCTTGAGCATTCCACTCCTGTTCTTACACTGACACTTCACTTATATACTTCACTTTTCTCTTACACTGACACCTGTACATTTTGTTTTCCAGCTCTTTTACACACAAATTGCACTGACACTACCCCTTTAAAACACAAATCTTTTAAGCGCGGATCCCGTCGAGTACGGCGGACAATCTGGGTGTTAATACCTTCCCAGGTTGTAACCAACCCCCTTTCTCAGTCTCTCTGGTTCGCAAACCGTCTTATCCATCTTTTTCTAGGTCTATGCAGCATTGCCTTTCCTCCGGGATAAAAATGCCTAGCTGGCGACTCTATTCATCTCCAGTGAGTTCACGACTGTGTGTTCTCATTGTCCCTCTCGCCGACCGTTCGCGTCTGTACCTTTATCTGGACTTAGCTTCATTTATCGGGAGCGACACCCACCAGGCGAAGGGTCAAGGGGAGGAGAGCATTTTCAGTTCGTTGGGAGGCATGAGATGCATGTCGGCGTGTCGTTGGCATTTGTCGCATTTTTTGACGTGCTCTTTGGAGTCGTGCTGCATGGCCGGCTGTCACACCCCAAATTTTACCCCTAATCGCTCATATCATAATCATACTTTTATCGCATTTAGCAGGGATTTTTCCCGATTTATTTTTCTGTTGCTTTCTTCTCATTTTCTAGCTTCCATTTTTAATTTAATTTCTCTTTTCTTATTTATGACTTTTTATTTCATTTTCGTATTTTTAATTTTAATTTCTATTTTCGTTCTATTTGTAAGTTCCTATTTTAAAATTTTATCTCAATTTCTATTTCTAATTTTTAGTTCAACGCTCAAATTTTTTCTAAACTTATTTGTTATTTCTTTTCATTATCAAGTCCCCATTCCTAAAATAATTTTTATTTCATTTTCAAATTCTTATTTTTGACTTTATTTTCCATTCTTCAATTGTTGATTTTATTTTCAAGTTGTTACTTCTAATTCAATGTCAATTTCTAATTCATTTTTATTTTTTTTTTAAATTTCCAAATTTATTTCTCAAATTCTAAATTAATTTTAATTCCAAATTTATTTATTTAAGTTTATAAGTTATTTTCAATTTTCAATTTATTTCTTTTTTAATTCATTCCTAATTTAAGTATTATATTTAGATTCTAGTTTAAAACTCTTATTTCCAATATTAAGTGTCAAGTATAAATCAAAGCTTTAGTGTAAATAATCAAATTTATTCCATAATGTTGTTTTGTTACAATTACATAGAAAAAAGAAAGGAAATTGTACAAAAAAAATTCAGCAAGAATACAAAATTCAGCCTGCTCCAAATCAAACAAAATCAGCATGCAGCCACCCAAATTGCACAGTTCAGCAGCACAAGACAAGCCTGCTCCAAGCACACAAACACCCTGCTCCACTACTCCACCCACAGCTGCAAAATTCAGACCTTGTCCCTCTTTTGAAACCCTTCACCTACAAGCATAAAACACAACTGTTACAGCCTTCAAAAACATCAAAAATTCAGCCCTTAAACACACTACTACAGCCTCAACAAACAGCCAAAAAGTCCCTGTTACATCCACAATATAACTCACTCACAACAGCTCTCAAAGATATACTGTTACATCAAAAAACTCAGTCCACGAAAACAACAACAAACAGCCCCCCTGAAACAACCCAAATAGTCTCAAAAATAACCAAAAAAAAACAGTCCAAAAAACACCAAAAATCCAGCAACTTAAACTTCAAGAAAGAGGAGAAAAGAGAGAACAACTTCAAAAACAGTCACACAACAAGCAGTAGCAAGGAGTAGCACACTTACCATCGAGGATTCGCTACCCCGATAACATTCGGGTCGGTATTGTCTTCTTTTTCCTTCACCTTTTTTTCTTCAGCATTTTGTACATATTTAGTTTTCTTTTTAAAACATGCATACACCAAAACAAACCTTTATCAAGGCATTAAATCCATACAAAAATTGATCCAACAAAGATGAGTAGAAACTGAGATGAAGTGAGAAGAGTGAGAATAAAGTTGGCACAAATCTGAAAATAAAGAAACACAACCTGAGATTCAATCCATGAGAAGATGAGCAGACACAAATAACCACCTCAGAATACTTTTCAACCTCAACTTTCTTCACCTTTTTTACGAAATACAAGACACAGTAAAAAAAAAACACCTCCAAACCTACAAAGTCCTCACCAAACCTTCTGCCAAAACTTTAACAAATTTTCTTCTTCATTTTAACCAATTCAAACCTCACCTTATTGCACTCCCTGAAACACATAAACAAACACAGTTAAAACCATACCAAAACCAAATCAGAAAACAGAAAAAAAATACCATTCCTTTTTTTTTTACAACACACAAACATAAACAACCTTGCCTTGTTCCCATTACTGTGATGCAAAAGTTACCGCGAAAAAGATCTCACTGGTCCATAATTTCCCCTCGCCGCAAATCTCTAACAAAACCACCTGGTACGACTTCAAATCGCACACCCCCCTGTTTCTCAAAACACTCTCAGAATCACCTATTCTCATCACTCTTATCTGCCACAAACCCTGCTCAAACTGAGCCTTCAATACATAAACACTCGCAAAAAAAAACAGAACTGAGAAGAACAAGAGAGGAAACCTGAGATAAGCCGTTTGAATCCGACCTTCAGCCCTGTGAACAAAACCTCCAGTACCAAATCTTCATCACACTGATCAACTGGATCCCTTAATCCAAATCCACCTCCAGACCTATCTCCAACTTTCTGCGAAACCTGCACAACCCTCATCTCAACAACCGAAACCCTCACTATACAAAACTCAGTCCAAACCATTGTTAACCCAAAACCAGAAACAGACGAAGAACCATTTAAGACAAGAGCAAGTTCAACAAACCTGAACCGAAATCTCACAAATCGCTCACTACGCCTCCAAATCTCCAACGGTTTCTCAAACCAAAACGACAGCAATGAAACGCAATCCAAATCCGCGAAACACAAAAACCAGCGACCAAACCGTCTTCACCGCCAAACCCAACGAAACTGTAAATCCACCAATCCTTAACCGTTCACATAAGCTAGAAAACCCACCATCGCCGTTACTGTGCGCGACTCACCAAAATCACCTCCATCCTGCCTCACCTTCAAACTCATAGCCGCCATCAACCTGCAAATCCAAAACCAGAGAAATCCAACACAGAGACCAGAACCAGAACCAAAACCGACCGATTCTAAAAAGAAGAAGCAGAGAAAACCAGAGAACAAAGTGAAACAGAAGCAAACCGATCGAACTCTTTACCGGCCATCCCTAACAAACTCGCGATGAAATCATCTCTGGCCCAAAACCAAACCCGACGCTGTCGCCACCTCAAAACACTCACCCACCTCCGCCATTCCAACACCCTTTAACCTCCGTCGGCCACCAAACACCTCATCCGAAAACTCAACCGCGAACCACCCTTTAACCTCCGCCGGCCACCATCACCGTCAATCATCAAAACGCACCGAGAGAGATGAGCGATTGAGAGACGGAGCGTTTGAGAGAGACAGAGGTGAGTTGAGAGAGACAGTAGTTGAGAATCTAAGGTTGGGTTTCTCTGTGCTTTTTCACGTTTGAAGAAGAAGGGATTTTCGTTTCTCTCTCCCTGTTTTCCTTTTTATTATTCTGAGTTTTAGACCTTTATTTCTTTTCTTTTCAAAAAAAATCTAAAAAATTCTTTTTGTTTATAACCAATTAGGTTAATTAAGTGTTTAGTGAATTAGTTATTTTCTCGTATAAAGTAAGTAAATATAACATTTTAATTTTTAATTATATTTAGTTAATAAATTTAAGTACATATAAAATAAATAAAAAAAACATTTTCATTTTAACATTTCCTTTTCTATTATTGTTATTATAGTTAGTTAAAATATATATACACAATAGATAAATAAACTTTTAATTTCAAATTTTCTTTTTTTTTTTATTATTAGTACATTTAGTTAGAAATTTAGATCTATATAAAATAATAAAATCTTTTAATTTCAAAATTCTCTTTTCTAGTTAAGAATCCAAATATATATAAAATAAATATTATTAAAAAAAAAAAACTTTTAAAAACTTTCTTTTCTAATTTCATTTTTATAGTTAGATTTATATATACACATAAAAAAAATATATACAACAAAAACATATTTCAAATTCATTTCCTTCTTTTCTATTTTATTTTAGTACATATTTAATTAATCACTTTTTCATAAAGAAAAATCCAAAAATATTTGTATAGTTCATTTTCGTTAGGGATTGTTTTGCTTAGTTTTAGTGGGAGAGGTTTTAGATTTAGGTCTATCTCTTAGTGCGAGTTTTAAAATTTAATCTCTCGTTGTCTTGGTTATCTCCTTTGTTTATACTTATTTTATTTCACATCCTGACCATATACTTGTTAAAATAAAACCGAAATCGCACATTAATTTTTAAAAATAATAATTCCTTGGTCCAACGCCAAGTGACTTCAAATACACTTCACTCACACACGTAAGTCGGTCGTTTACGATCGCCATCTGCACAGTTCCATACACTGCACAGCTTGCTAACTTAAGAAAATTGTCACACTGCGTTTGTTTGCCACCCCAGCATTCTCGATCCATATATCGAGTCATAGCCCGGTTACCAAGCCCTTTATCTTTGCATTGTCCATTTACTTTATTCAATTTATTTATTTTTGCAAGTAGAAACCTTTGCCTAGTCTTAGGAGCTTGCACCTTTTTATTTACTTGCTTTTCAATCCAAAAGGGAAAGAACTCCTGCAGTTGACTCAATGTCATAGGAAGTTTAGCCATCCCTCATCCTTAGGTCTTTAGCCATTAGGTCCTTAGCTTTTTATTTTACAACTTTTTGTGACTTTCTTAAAGTCACGTGAGTGTTTGCCATAACACTTACCTTCCCCCACGAACCTTGAGCGTAACCAAGTGTTCATTAATCCTTAGGAGAACTACGAGTGCTCTGATTCTATACCCGATACGTAGGCATCGATGCGATGTTGTGCGAGCACCATTAGAAATAAAACCTTAGGTTCCCATAGTTTTAACAAGCAATAAACAACAATAATGCAAATATTAACAAGAGGTTCCCGTAGGATACTGCGGATGCTTAGGATGCTAACACCTTCCCTAGGTATAATCAACCCCCGAACCTAGTTTCTCCTCATTTAGGGTTTTACGATCTTTTTCCCTTTTCCCTTTGGATTAAATTAAAGTCGGTGGTGAACATAAAAGTTTTGTGATTCAAGCTCAATCAATAGCTTGATATCCGATTCTCACCGCGACAGAAATGGCGACTTCACTGGGGATTCTATTTTTGAGGGTTAAGCCCACCTTGTATATTTGTATATTTGTTGTTGTATTGCTTGTTATTATTTTGGATTTTTGTTGGGTGTTCCATGTGTGGTGAGATAAGTCCTAACCCGGACTTGAGTGCAAATAAGATAGGACGGTGGTATATTCAAGAAGGCTTGTAGGGAGTTGAGTCCCGACCAAGTTGACTTGAGACACCACCACTCAGCGGAGGCCTCCTCGGATGTAGTTTTGTTGATCGAGTTCAGTCGTGAAAACATTACTATATTCGACCTGAGAGCCATTAATGCTGAGGACCTTAGAACATTTACCCCCACTTGGCCTTTTTAGGGATGTAGTGCGATGACTATGAGGATGCAAATCCAAAATAGTTGATACGCGATACTGCACTCGGATGAGACTCTCTTGAGAATATTACTGATTACCAAGTCGAGTTGGGAAGTCGGTAATATCCGAAAGATGAGACAGTGATTCTGGGAACTTTTAGAACCCGTTGTACAGGTACAAATAAACCCATAGTACATACCTTTTGGGAGGGTTGAACCTTTGACCTCATGCA
The DNA here is from genome assembly GCA_963966055.1 of Lathyrus aphaca. Lineage (NCBI taxonomy): Eukaryota > Viridiplantae > Streptophyta > Magnoliopsida > Fabales > Fabaceae > Lathyrus > Lathyrus aphaca. The sequence continues at coordinate 113,823,416 of OZ014524.1, read as the reverse complement.
AGCTTTGAACCTAAGCCTTGTTTGTGTTTGTGTATTCATTGCATTCACGCATCATGAAGCATCATTTTTACCATTTATTCAAGGAACTCAGAAACTCTATCTTTGCAAATATCATAGGTATCATCATGGACTTTGGAAGAAGAAAGACTGTCAAGTACACATTCAAAACTCCCAAACTTGAAGACTTAAGGAAATTAAGAGATTTGGTTTTGGATCAAGAAGCCTTCGTGGAGAAGCATAGGAGACTCTTAGCCTTACTGAAGACTGATTGGGATGGAAGGTTGCTCTTTGTGATGCTCCAGTTTTATGATCCTCTCTACCACTGTTTTACGTTCCCTGATTACCAATTGGCGCCTACTTTGGAAGAGTATTCATTTCTGGTGGGATCACGTGTTAAGGATGAGTTTCCATTCCCTGTTCTAGAGAAGGACCCTGAAGAAGCAGAGATTGCAAAGGCAACATATTTGAGTGTTCCGGAGGTTAAGGCAAATATGACCTACAAAGGAAAGGTTTTTGGATTCCCTACAAAGTTTCTGATAGAAAAGGCCAAGAATTTTGTTGATGTGAAGGATATGAAAGCTTTTGAGGCGACTTTTATTCTGCTGATATATGGAGTGCTGCTTTTCCCAAGCTTTGAAGACTTTGTCGACCTGAACGCCATCAAGATCTTTCTGAGGAAGAACCCGGTCCCTACTTTGCTCGGAGACACTTATCATTCCATCCATCTGAGGAATCACCATAAGGGAGGGATGATTACTTGTTGTGCATCATTGCTATATGAGTGGTTTATTTCGCACTTGCCTAAGTCATCTTCATTTTGGAACCTTAAGGATGGTTTGTGGTGGTCACAAAGGATCATGTCTCTTACCCACTCTGACATTAGCTGGTACAATCGTGCTTATGATGGAGTATTGATTATTGATAGCTGTGGTGATTTTGCTAATGTGCCTCTTCTTGGCACTAAGGGAGGAATCAGCTATAATCCGGTTTTGGCTCGCCGTCAACTCGGGTACCCGTTGAAGGACAAACCTAGGAGTGTTGAAGTGGAAGGAATTTTCTTTAAGGATGACGAAGAACCAGAGCTCAAGAAACAGATTATGCAAGCTTGGAAGTGCACCCATAGGAAGGGGAGGAGTAGCTTGGGAAAGCCGAATTGTGTTTCTATGGAACCCTATCTCCAATGGGTACGAGATAGGGCAATCAGTCTGAAGATGCCTTACCCTCGCCAGGATCCTATGACCTTCAAGAAACCCATTCTAATCTTTATGGATGATGCAGAGAAGCTGAAGATTGATTTGGAGAAACAGATTCAAGAGAAGAATGCATGGAAGAATCGACACCAGATCATCAGTAGTGAGAATGAAGAACTTAGAAGACAACTGAAGATGAGGGAAGAAGAAGAGCTCTCCAGCAAGAAAAGGAAAGCGCAAGAGGATTTATTTTCCTCCAGCACTCAAGGGGACACCTCTTGGAAGTCGATCGTGGATCAACTTATGCTTGAAAGGGCTCAGATGAAGGCACAAATCGAGAAGCTCAACTTGAGGCTTTTAGGAGAATCTCCTTAGGACTTTGTCTTTGTCTTTATTAAGCTTTGTTTGGGATTTTTGAAAGTGTACTCAAAACCTTGTATCACTTTTTGAATTTAATGAAATCATATCCTTTTGATTATTATGGTTTCCTTGGTATTTGCAAATTGTTTCTTAAGTTCCTTGAATAAAATTTCACTTTCGCATTGCACTCATACATTTGGCATTGCATTTGCATTTTTTTTCATGAAACTCATTCCCGTCATCTGCTCTCAGTTCGGCTTTCACACTGAGGCTCTCACGCAAATACTACACTCGAGCTCAAGCCAGAAAGAGGATGGATGAAAGAGACCTAGAGATGGACAGAGTTAACGAAGAGCTTTCTGATATTCGTGGAGATATGGGTCAGATGATGGAAATGTTGCAAGTCATTCGAGCGAAGATGGATACCCAACAGACTGTGGTGTCAGAAATTGTTACTGCAACGACTGAAATTGTCACTGAAATGACCCAGCCTACGTCATCAGTCACTACCCCTGTGACCTGGTCTCCTTTTGGGTTTCCTCCTGGATTTTTCCCTCCTTCTCAAGGGTTTGCTACTCAAAGTTTTATTCCTTCTTCCCAAGGACTTGCTGCTCAGGGTTTCTTCCCTCCTTCTCAAGGGTTTGCTACTCAAAGTTTTATTCCTTCTTCCCAAGGACTTGCTGCTCAGGGTTTCTTCCCTCCTTCTCAAGGTTTTGCTACTCAGAGTTTTATACCTCCTTCCCAAGGATTTGCTGCTCAGGGTTTCTTCCCTCCGTCCCAAGGCTTAGCTTCTCAAAGTTTCGCACCTCCCTCTCAGGGTATGGCATTTCCTTTTCAAGGTTTTGTGCCTCCTCCTCAGGGATTTGCTGCTCAACAAACTGTTCCTGTGACTAATGAAGAGAATCATGCAGTTGCTAATTTTACACAAGACATTGTGCACACCCGTGCTCAACCGTACTTTAATGACCATCAAGGGTACGAAGCGCCAGATATGTCTGAAAACGGAGATGAGAAACACGTGAAGATGCAAGAGAATTTTGATACCCTTGAAAAAAGGTTAAGAGCGATTGAAGGTGACCAGATCTTTGGTGCTGCTGCCAGGGAGATGTGTCTGGTGTCTGGATTGGTAATACCTCCAAAGTTCAAGATACCCACCTTTGATATGTATGAGGGTGCAACTTGTCCTAAGAACCATCTCCTGATGTACTATCGAAGAATGGCTGCTCAGGTAGACAATGATAAGTTAATGATCCACTGTTTTCAAGACAGTCTAAAGGGAATCTCCTCCAAATGGTATTTGACGCTTGACCAGTCGAAGATCCGCAGTTTCCAAGACTTGGCAGATGCTTTCATCCAACAATACAAATACAACATGGACCTCGCTCCCGATAGGAGGCATTTGCTAAGCATGTCCCAGAAAGAGTCTGGATCCTTTAAAGAGTATGCTCAGAGGTGGAGAGGGACCGCTTCTCAAGTAGAGCCCCCATTAACTGAAAAAGAATTAGCTGACTGGTTTGTTGACACTGTGCGACCAGAATTCTATGAGAGAATGGTGGGGAGCATAACTGCTAGCTTCTCTGATTTAGTGGCTGTAGGAATCAAGGTAGAACTCGGATTGAAGAGTGGAAAGATGAGCGGTACATCTGGCAGTTCCAGCACTGGCAGTGGGAATATTGGCAAGAAATTTACCAATAACTTCCACAAGAAGAAGGAGGGTGAGACGAACGCCATAATGACAGGTCAAAGAAGAAATCCACTTTGGCAGAGACCTTCACCTATGGCTCAACAGCAGTATCCTCGTCAACGGCAGCATGCTCATCAACAACAGTATGCCCAACATCCTTATGTAGCGGCGGTTCAACCAGCATTTAATCCACAAGTCCCCATGTATCGGCCAACTCAAGCAGTACCGATGTACCAACAAGCGGCTCCAATGATTCAACCTTATCAACCAATGCTCAACAATCCAGGCTATCAACAAGCACCCAATGCTTCAGCCTACCAGCAGAGGACTCCAGCTCCTCATTCAAATCCCAATTTTCAGAATAGAAGACCAGGTGGAAGGCCTCCAAATCCTCGAATCCCTATAACTTATACTGAGTTATATCCTTCACTGCTGAAGAAGGGTTTGGTTACTCCAAGGCCTTTGGGTCCTCCACCAAGTCCGCTCCCGCCAAATTACAACCCAAATGCTCACTGTTTATTCCATGAAGGTGCCCCGGGGCACGATTTGGAGGGTTGTTATGCCTTGAAGTACATCGTGAAAGATTTGATGGAAAAGAACATTCTGTCATTTGGGAATACTGGTCCGAGTGTCAAAGATAATCCTTTACCCAAGCATGGGTCTATAAATGCTATTGTTGATGAGTCCGAAGAAGGTTTGATTTTCAATGCCACCGAGATCAAGACCCCGCTTAGAGACTTCCATGCGAAGTTAGTAGAGGCGGGTATACTGAAAAGCTGTCATGAGAATTGTGAAGGTTGTGTTGATAGTCCAAGGGGATGCGAATTGGTCCTGAAAGATGTTCAAGATTTGATTGATGAAGGTGTCTTACAAGTGAGCGGTCATATGAAGAGGAATGAGGTGGCGGTGATTGAACCCATTTTCAACTTGCCGGAATCTAATTCTACCTGGGTGCCAGTGTTCAACCTGCCTGAATCTTCAGGAGCTCAACCTATCTTCGATACGCCAGAATCTGTGGTGCCAATTTTCAACATACCTGAGCCAAGATTTGAACAAAGGAGTAACTCTTTCCGTTATGAAGACACTAAAGCAGTTCCTTGGAAGTATGATACAGGGAAAGTTCATCAGAAGATTGATAAAGCTAATCAGAAGGAAGGTTCAAAAGTTGCAAGTACTGATATAGCGGGTGCAGGTCGTTTGACTCGCAGTGGTCGTGTATATACCCAGCAAGCCAATACGGCTCCGCCTAAAGAAGTCATACCAGCTGTTGTCAACAAAGATAAAGAGGTAGTCTTGGGAGAAGAGGATGCAGAGTTCCTCAGAATCATAAAGAAGAGTGATTATAAGGTAATTGATCAGCTGCATCAAACGCCTTCCAAAATATCTATCCTATCACTTCTTATGCATTCTCTGGCTCATCGAAGTGCGCTTCAGAAGTTGTTAGCTCAAGCCCATGTTACGCACGATATAACAGTGAATCAGTTTGATGGAGTCATTGCCAATATCACTGCGTGTAACAACCTCAGTTTCAGTATGGAGGAGCTTCCAAAGGAGGGCTTAGACCACAACCGTGCTCTCCACATATCAGTGAAATGTCAAGAGGATACTTTAGCAAGAGTTCTTGTGGATACAGGATCTTCTTTGAATGTTTTGCCGAAAAGAACACTTGCTAAGTTATCTTATCAAGGGGCAGAGATGAGGCCCAGTGCACTGATTGTAAAAGCTTTTGATGGTTCAAGAAGGACTATTATTGGAGAAGTAGACTTACCAATCTTGATTGGGCCACAGGTCTTCAAAATCACTTTCCAGGTTATGGACATCAATCCTAATTACAGTTGCTTGCTGGGAAGACCCTGGATTCATGTTGCTGGGGCAGTCACTTCTACCCTACATCAGAAGATGAAGTTTGTAGTCAATAACAAGCTGGTAACCGTATCTGGGGAAGAAGATCTCATGGTTAGCAACCTTTCATCCTTTAGTTATATTGAGGCTGATGAAGATGCTTTAGAAACTTCTTTCCAAGCTCTTGAGATAGCCAATGTTGTCCTTGTGGAAGTAGAGGAACCAAAAGGGAAGGGTATCCCATCTTTTGCATCGCTGAAGAGTACCATTTCCACCATTGAAGAAAGAAGCCATGAAGGTTGGGGTGATGTCATCGAAATCAAGCAGAAGCTAGATCGTTGCGGGTTGGGTTACAAACCAACTCATGTGAAAGAAGGAGCGTCAACCTCCGTTAAAGGACGTCTGAAGACCATTCAAGAGGTGTTTTCCAGTGCTGGTTATCAGGTCAACGCAATTGATGGAGTTTCTGAAGATGAGGATGTGAATCATCTGGTGTATCAGTGTGAAGAAGCCTTGGACAATTGGGAGGCAGTCGAGATCCCAGAGTTTCTTCCATTGTCAAAGTAATTTATTATTTTTTAAGTGTTTTCAAAGTTCCCTAGCTATGCCCAAGGCTATGGGAGTATTTTGTAGGGCCCCTTCTCATTTTTGAAGTTATTATCAATGAAGGCATTTTGTTAAACTCTTATTTTGATCATTTACTGTTTTTCTCTCTTTTCACTTTTAAAAGAAGATGGCAATCTTTCAAAACCAATAAAAAAGCTTTTTCTCTTGCATTTCTCTATTTTCCACTTTTAATAAAAGCAAATCATTATCATATGCAGAATAAACGAAAACCCTGTTGAATCCAATGACTCTACATTCTCTCCTAACTTTGATTCGCCCATCTACCAAGCGGAAGATGAAAGTGAGGAAGATTGTGACATTCCGGAAGAACTGGCAAGATTAGTTGAGAATGAGCACACGGATCTTCAGCCACATAAGGAGCAGGTTGAGACCATCAACCTTGGCACTGATGAAGATGAGAAGGAAGTCAAGATTGGTACAACACTTGGGGCAGACATCAGAGAAAGATTGGTCAAGCTTCTCAAAGAGTATGTAGATGTGTTTGCATGGTCGTATCAAGATATGCCCGGGTTAGACACAGACATAGTGGTCCACAAGTTACCTCTTCGACCAGATTGTCCTCCTGTAAAGCAAAAGCTTCGAAGAACAAGACCAGACATGGCTCTGAAGATTCGAGAAGAGGTCAAAAGACAGTTTGATGCGGGATTCCTTGCAGTTGCAAAGTACCCTGAGTGGGTAGCTAATATTGTGCCAGTCCCTAAAAAGGATGGCAAGGTCAGAATGTGTGTGGACTATAGGGATTTGAACAAGGCCAGTCCGAAGGACGATTTCCCTCTTCCGCATATTGACACTTTGGTTGACAACACTGCTAAATTTGTTGTTTTCTCCTTCATGGATGGGTTTTCAGGATACAACCAGATCAAGATGGATCCTGACGATATGGAAAAGACTACATTCATCACATCATGGGGCACTTATTGTTACAAGGTTATGCCATTTGGTCTCAGGAATGCAGGAGCCACCTATCAGAGGGAAATGGTCACCCTATTCCATGATATGATGCATAAAGAGATAGAAGTTTATGTGGATGATATGATTGCCAAATCACAGAGTGAGGAGGATCATTTGAATCATCTTTTGAAGTTATTTGAGCGTCTCAGAAAGTTCCAACTGCGCCTGAATCCAGCTAAGTGTACTTTTGGTGTCCGATCAGGAAAGTTACTTGGTTTTATTGTTAGTCAACAAGGTATTGAAGTAGATCCGGACAAGGTTAGAGCAATTCAAGAGATGCCAGCTCCCAAAACAGAAAAGCAAGTCAGGGGTTTCCTTGGAAGATTGAACTACATATCCAGATTCATCTCCAACATGACTGCTACATGTGAGCCTTTATTCAAGTTGCTCCGGAAGAATCAAGCAATTGAGTGGAGTCCTGATTGTCAACTGGCTTTTGAGAAGATTAAGGTTTATCTACAAGAACCTCCTATCTTGATCCCACCTACTCCAGGGAAGCCTCTTTTCATGTACCTAACTGTGCTCGAGGGATCTATGGGTTGCGTATTAGGCCAACAAGACGAAACTGGTCGTAAGGAGCACGCCATTTATTACTTAAGCAAGAAGTTCACAGACTGTGAAAGCAGATATTCACTCTTAGAGAAGACTTGTTGTGCCTTGGCATGGGCGGCCAGACGCCTCAGGCAGTATATGATTTGTCACACTACTTTGTTGATCTCGAAAATGGATCCAATAAAGTACATCTTTGAGAAGCCTGCCTTGACTGGAAGACTCGCCCGTTGGCACATGTTGTTATCCGAATACGACATCCAATATGTAACCCAGAAGTCTATCAAGGGCAGTGTTTTGTCTGAATACCTTGCTGATCAACCTGTTGAAGATTATGAACCTTTGAAATTCGATTTCCCGGACGAAGACATTATGTTGATAAAGGACTATGAAGTTCCAGATCCAGATGAAGGTCCCGAGCCAGGGTCCCGTTGGAAGATGATGTTTGATGGTTCCTCTAACTACATGGGGCATGGTGTGGGGGTTGTTTTGATGAATCCTGATGGTGGTTATACTCCTTTCACGGCTAGATTGTGCTTTGAATGTACAAACAACACCGCAGAGTATGAAGCATGTATTTTAGGTATCGAAGCTGCAATCGATACTAGAATCAAGATTCTGGATGTATATGGAGACTCAGCTTTGGTAATATACCAAGTCAAAGGTGAATGGGAGACCCGTGACGAGAAGTTGATCCCATACCGTGCCCACATTGTGGAATTGATCAAATACTTTGATGAAGTCACTTTCCGTCATGTTCCAAGGGCGGAAAATCAAATAGCAGATGCCTTGGCTATGTTGGCCTCCATGTTTCAAGTCAGATTTCTTAATGAAGCTCCACTCATTACAATCGAGAGAAGAACTGCGCCAGCCTACTGTCTACTGGTCGAAGAAGAAACTGATGAGAAACCGTGGTTCTATGACATCAAGAACTACTTGCAGAATCAGGAGTACCCAACGGATGCAACAACTCTGGATAAGAAGACTCTGAGAAGATTGGCATCCAAGTTCTTCCTCAGCAACAATGTGCTTTACAAGAGAAATCATGATATGGTTCTGCTCAGATGTGTGGACAGACGCGAAGCAGACTTATTGATCAGGGAAATCCATGAAGGATCATTTGGAACACATGCCAATGGACATGCCATGTCCAGGAAGATTTTGAGAGCTGGATATTTTTGGTTGACCATGGAATCAGATTGTTTCAAGTATGCCAGGAAGTGTCATAAATGCCAGATTTATGCCGACAAGGTGCACGTACCTCCAACACTTTTGAATGTTCTGTCATTGCCTTGGCCTTTCTCAATGTGGGGCATTGACATGATAGGGGCAATTGAGCCTAAAGCTTCCAACAGTCATCGGTTTATCTTGGTCGCAATCGATTACTTCACCAAATGGGTAGAAGCAGCTTCCTACGCCAATGTGACAAAGCAAGTGGTTGCCCGCTTCATCAAGAACCAAATTATCTGCCGTTATGGGATCCCAAGCCGAATCATCACAGATAATGGGACCAATTTGAACAACAAAACAATGAAAGAGCTGTGTGAGACATTCAAGATTGAACATCATAACTCTTCTCCGTATCGTCCAAAGATGAATGGAGCTGTTGAAGCTGCAAACAAGAACATCAAAAAGATTCTGCAGAAGATGGTAAAAACTTACAAAGATTGGCACGAGATGTTGCCATATGCTTTACACGGATACAGAACATCAGTTCGCACTTCAACCGGGGCAACCCCTTTCTCTCTGGTGTATGGGATGGATGCAGTTCTCCCTATTGAAGTAGAGATACCATCCTTGAGAATCTTGATGGAAACCAAACTGGAGGAAGCTGAGTGGGTCCAGAGCAGGTTTGACCAACTGAACCTCATTGATGAGAAGAGAATGACCGCCATGTGCCATGGCCAGATGTACCAGAAGCGCATCAAGAGAGCATTTGACAAGAAAGTCCGTATCCGAGAATTCAAAGAAGGAGATCTTGTACTCAAGAAAATCTTGCCAGTCCACAAAGACATGCGTGGAAAATGGAGTCCTAACTATGAAGGCCCATATGTTGTGAAGGTGGCATTCTCCGGAAGTTCCTTAATCCTTACAACTATGGATGGTGAACAGCTGAAACACCCGGTGAATTCTGATGCAGTCAAAAAATATTATGCCTAAATAAAACCCGATAGGTCGAAAACCAGAAATGGCGACCTATGCAAAAATGGGTATCCCGGTGGATCAAAACCTATGAAGGAGATCCAGGCAAAAGTTAGGGGTAAAAATGAAAAAATAAGAGCTCGCTAAGTTGAAAACCTGAAAGGGCGGCTTAGGCAAAAAAGAGCGTCCCGGTGGATTGAAAACCCGAAAGGGCGGTCCAGGCAAAAGTTAGGGGCAAAGGCATTTGACTGTGTCAGATGGTGTTTACCATTACTGAAGAATCATAATGAAAGATCGATCCATTTGCTCTTGTCAGAAGCAAGGTGTCGGGCAGTCTTAGTTATTAGGGATTGTAGTGGTTATTGGATTCAATGTAGACCTTTTCCCATTGCCATTTTCAAATTGTAATTTCCCATGGAGTCTTTGCCATTGGCAAGCTACCATTCTTGAATAAAATACAAACTTTGCCTATGAATTTTGTTGTTCATCCTCTTATTTTCTTTTGTTATGCAAAATGCCATCACTTGATTACAATTTAACTCTGAAAATGACGAGTTCTTTTTAAGAAAATGTTTTTTAAACGCACTGAAAAACTTTTAAGTTTCTTTAACTTTGGGAAAATTAAAAAACTTTTGTTTCTCCAAGAAGTCCTGGTTTGCAACAACACTTTATGCTATTGTTACAGAAATCCCCATAGAAGTTCAAAACTGATAACACTCTTGGATGGATCCTTGGACCAAGCATGATTTCCAAATTCGAAGACATCTCCACAGTGTTTTTCATATTGCTCACCTGAGTATTGGTGTTGAGAGCCTACTCCTCTTTGAGTTTTGTCAAACTCTTTGTCTCTTTAGAGTCAACATTTGCATATCATGATCATTCGCATCATGCTCAATCATGCGCATTTGACATTAGCATTTGTCTTTCCCCAGTTGGCGTATGTCTAACTCCAAGTCCAGATATCATTAGTGTTCGACTTGAGAATTCATTGTCGTCGGTACCCGAAGTGGTTTACCATTTGTTTTGTCCCCAGTAATTGCTGGTGTCCCCCGTGGAATTCTAATTGTGGTTGGTTTTGTCTTTATGACCACCAATGTCTCCTTGAAGTTCAATTGTCACTGGCACAAATCTTTTAAGCAGGTCCTGAAACCTTTTGCTTAAATCCAAGTCCATTTGATTTTGTACATACTTGTACCTTTCTCCTGATGGTTCCTGAAGGAATTTCCAGAAGTTGGATGTTTTATCTTTTTGTTGTTACTTTTTCGTGTTAGCCGGTCGCTTAGAGCCGTTGATCCATCTTTGGGTAATCTCCTTTCTATCCCCAATGTTAGCTGGTCGCATAGAGCCGCTACTAAATCACTGTGATTTCCTTCTTTATCCTCGGTGTCAGCAGTTACATTTGAACCTGCTAATTTACCGTTTTGAATACTTTGACTACTTTGCCTTTATCATTCTTAGTGTCAACCGGTTTTTAACTTGTTGCGCATTCACTTCGAGTGTATCTTGACTTTCTTTTGTAGTGTCGATAGGTTCCGAACCTATGGTGCTTCCACTTTGAGTATTTTCGTTTGTTATTCATGGTGTCAGTTGGTCGCATCGAGCCGCTGCGCATTCACCTTGAATAAGCTTGTTGTCATTCTCAGTGACAGTGGTCGCATCGAGCCACTGTGCATTCACTTTGGATGTTTATTTATTTTGTTATTCATGGTGTCAGTTGGTCGCATCAAGCCGCTGCGCATTCACCTTGAATAAGCCTTTTGTCATTCTCAGTGACAGTTGGTCGCATCGGGCCGCTGTGCATTCACTTTGAATGTTTATTTTTTTTTTATTCTTAGTGTCAGTTGGTCGCATTGAGCCGCTGCGCATTCACTTTGAATATTATGTTTATCACTTCCCGTGACAGTTGGTCGCATCGAGCCGCTGTGCACTCATTTTGAATGTTTATTTGGTTTTATTCTTAGTGTCAGTTGGTCGCTTCGAGCCGCTGCGCATTCACTTTGAATATTATGTTTTTCATTTCCAATGACAGTTGGTCGCATAGAGCCACTGCATTTTCCCTTTGGAATGTTTATTTTGTTGTATTCTTAGTGTCAGTTGGTCGCATCGTGCCACTGTGCAGTCACCTTGAATTTTATTTTATTTTGTCTGTGTTCGTTGATCCAACGCTTTGGATTTCCTGTTGTTCCCGTCTTTTGTTATTCTTAGTGTCAACAGTTACACTTGAACCTGTTGGTTTATCACTTTGAATTTTCGTTTCTGTATCCCCAGTGTTTGTCACCCCCAGTGAGTCTTGGCTTGTGGTCGTCGATTTATTCTCATTCTGATCATTCATACCATAATCATCATTTCATTGCATAAGAGTTGCAGAGTTAGATAGTTTGTAGTCCAGCATAACATTGCATTTAGGGGCAAAATTTTCGGTTATTTCTGTATTTAAATACCTTTCACCATGATTTCATGAGTGCCTATCGTCATTCACGCCATCTGGTAAAGTTATTTAAATAGGGGCAACTGTCACACCCCAAATTTTACCCCTAATCGCTCATATCATAATCATACTTTTATCGCATTTAGCAGGGATTTTTCCCGATTTATTTTTCTGTTGCTTTCTTCTCATTTTCTAGCTTCCATTTTTAATTTAATTTCTCTTTTCTTATTTATGACTTTTTATTTCATTTTCGTATTTTTAATTTTAATTTCTATTTTCGTTCTATTTGTAAGTTCCTATTTTAAAATTTTATCTCAATTTCTATTTCTAATTTTTAGTTCAACGCTCAAATTTTTTCTAAACTTATTTGTTATTTCTTTTCATTATCAAGTCCCCATTCCTAAAATAATTTTTATTTCATTTTCAAATTCTTATTTTTGACTTTATTTTCCATTCTTCAATTGTTGATTTTATTTTCAAGTTGTTACTTCTAATTCAATGTCAATTTCTAATTCATTTTTATTTTTTTTTAAAATTTCCAAATTTATTTCTCAAATTCTAAATTAATTTTAATTCCAAATTTATTTATTTAAGTTTATAAGTTATTTTCAATTTTCAATTTATTTCTTTTTTAATTCATTCCTAATTTAAGTATTATATTTAGATTCTAGTTTAAAACTCTTATTTCCAATATTAAGTGTCAAGTATAAATCAAAGCTTTAGTGTAAATAATCAAATTTATTCCATAATGTTGTTTTGTTACAATTACATAGAAAAAAGAAAGGAAATTGTACAAAAAAAATTCAGCAAGAATACAAAATTCAGCCTGCTCCAAATCAAACAAAATCAGCATGCAGCCACCCAAATTGCACAGTTCAGCAGCACAAGACAAGCCTGCTCCAAGCACACAAACACCCTGCTCCACTACTCCACCCACAGCTGCAAAATTCAGACCTTGTCCCTCTTTTGAAACCCTTCACCTACAAGCATAAAACACAACTGTTACAGCCTTCAAAAACATCAAAAATTCAGCCCTTAAACACACTACTACAGCCTCAACAAACAGCCAAAAAGTCCCTGTTACATCCACAATATAACTCACTCACAACAGCTCTCAAAGATATACTGTTACATCAAAAAACTCAGTCCACGAAAACAACAACAAACAGCCCCCCTGAAACAACCCAAATAGTCTCAAAAATAACAAAAAAAAAACAGTCCAAAAAACACCAAAAATCCAGCAACTTAAACTTCAAGAAAGAGGAGAAAAGAGAGAACAACTTCAAAAACAGTCACACAACAAGCAGTAGCAAGGAGTAGCACACTTACCATCGAGGATTCGCTACCCCGATAACATTCGGGTCGGTATTGTCTTCTTTTTCCTTCACCTTTTTTTCTTCAGCATTTTGTACATATTTAGTTTTCTTTTTAAAACATGCATACACCAAAACAAACCTTTATCAAGGCATTAAATCCATACAAAAATTGATCCAACAAAGATGAGTAGAAACTGAGATGAAGTGAGAAGAGTGAGAATAAAGTTGGCACAAATCTGAAAATAAAGAAACACAACCTGAGATTCAATCCATGAGAAGATGAGCAGACACAAATAACCACCTCAGAATACTTTTCAACCTCAACCTTCTTCACCTTTTTTACGAAATACAAGACACAGTAAAAAAAAAAACACCTCCAAACCTACAAAGTCCTCACCAAACCTTCTGCCAAAACTTTAACAAATTTTCTTCTTCATTTTAACCAATTCAAACCTCACCTTATTGCACTCCCTGAAACACATAAACAAACACAGTTAAAACCATACCAAAACCAAATCAGAAAACAGAAAAAAATACCATTCCTTTTTTTTTTACAACACACAAACATAAACAACCTTGCCTTGTTCCCATTACTGTGATGCAAAAGTTACCGCGAAAAAGATCTCACTGGTCCATAATTTCCCCTCGCCGCAAATCTCTAACAAAACCACCTGGTACGACTTCAAATCGCACACCACCCTGTTTCTCAAAACACTCTCAGAATCACCTATTCTCATCACTCTTATCTGCCACAAACCCTGCTCAAACTGAGCCTTCAATACATAAACACTCGCAAAAAAAAACAGAACTGAGAAGAACAAGAGAGGAAACCTGAGATAAGCCGTTTGAATCCGACCTTCAGCCCTGTGAACAAAACCTCCAGTACCAAATCTTCATCACACTGATCAACTGGATCCCTTAATCCAAATCCACCTCCAGACCTATCTCCAACTTTCTGCGAAACCTGCACAACCCTCATCTCAACAACCGAAACCCTCACTATACAAAACTCAGTCCAAACCATTGTTAACCCAAAACCAGAAACAGACGAAGAACCATTTAAGACAAGAGCAAGTTCAACAAACCTGAACCGAAATCTCACAAATCGCTCACTACGCCTCCAAATCTCCAACGGTTTCTCAAACCAAAACGACAGCAATGAAACGCAATCCAAATCCGCGAAACACAAAAACCAGCGACCAAACCGTCTTCACCGCCAAACCCAACGAAATTGTAAATCCACCAATCCTTAACCGTTCACATAAGCTAGAAAACCCACCATCGCCGTTACTGTGCGCGACTCACCAAAATCACCTCCATCCTGCCTCACCTTCAAACTCATAGCCGCCATCAACCTGCAAATCCAAAACCAGAGAAATCCAACACAGAGACCAGAACCAGAACCAAAACCGACCGATTCTAAAAAGAAGAAGCAGAGAAAACCAGAGAACAAAGTGAAACAGAAGCAAACCGATCGAAGTCTTTACCGGCCATCCCTAACAAACTCGCGATGAAATCATCTCTGGCCCAAAACCAAACCCGACGCTGTCGCCACCTCAAAACACTCACCCACCTCCGCCATTCCAACACCCTTTAACCTCCGCCGGCCACCAAACACCTCATCCGAAAACTCAACCGCGAACCACCCTTTAACCTCCGCCGGCCACCATCACCGTCAATCATCAAAACGCACCGAGAGAGATGAGCGATTGAGAGACAGAGCGTTTGAGAGAGACAGAGGTGAGTTGAGAGAGACAGTAGTTGAGAATCTAAGGTTGGGTTTCTCTGTGCTTTTTCACGTTTGAAGAAGAAGGGATTTTCGTTTCTCTCTCCCTGTTTTCCTTTTTATTATTCTGAGTTTTAGACCTTTATTTCTTTTCTTTTCAAAAAAAATCTAAAAAATTCTTTTTGTTTATAACCAATTAGGTTAATTAAGTGTTTAGTGAATTAGTTATTTTCTCGTATAAAGTAAGTAAATATAACATTTTAATTTTTAATTATATTTAGTTAATAAATTTAAGTACATATAAAATAAATAAATAAAACATTTTCATTTTAACATTTCCTTTTCTATTATTGTTATTATAGTTAGTTAAAATATATATACACAATAGATAAATAAACTTTTAATTTCAAATTTTTTTTTTTTTTTATTATTAGTACATTTAGTTAGAAATTTAGATCTATATAAAATAATAAAATCTTTTAATTTCAAAATTCTCTTTTCTAGTTAAGAATCCAAATATATATAAAATAAATATTATTAAAAAAAAAACTTTTAAAAACTTTCTTTTCTAATTTCATTTTTATAGTTAGATTTATATATACACATAAAAAAAATATATACAACAAAAACATATTTCAAATTCATTTCCTTCTTTTCTATTTTATTTTAGTACATATTTAATTAATCACTTTTTCATAAAGAAAAATCCAAAAATATTTGTATAGTTCATTTTCGTTAGGGATTGTTTTGCTTAGTTTTAGTGGGAGAGGTTTTAGATTTAGGTCTATCTCTTAGTGCGAGTTTTAAAATTTAATCTCCCGTTGTCTTGGTTATCTCCTTTGTTTATACTTATTTTATTTCACATCCTGACCATATACTTGTTAAAATAAAACCGAAATCGCACATTAATTTTTAAAAATAATAATTCCTTGGTCCAACGCCAAGTGACTTCAAATACACTTCACTCACACACGTAAGTCGGTCGTTTACGATCGCCATCTGCACAGTTCCCTACACTGCACAGCTTGCTAACTTAAGAAAATTGTCGCACTGCGTTTGTTTGCCACCCCAGCATTCTCGATCCATATATCGAGTCATAGCCCGGTTACCAAGCCCTTTATCTTTGCATTGTCCATTTACTTTATTCAATTTATTTATTTTTGCAAGTAGCAACCTTTGCCTAGTCTTAGGAGCTTGCACCTTTTTATTTACTTGCTTTTCAATCCAAAAGGGAAAGAACTCCTGCAGTTGACTCAATGTCATAGGAAGTTTAGCCATCCCTCATCCTTAGGTCTTTAGCCATTAGGTCCTTAGCTTTTTATTTTACAAATTTTTGTGACTTTCTTAAAGTCACGTGAGTGTTTGCCATAACACTTACCTTCCCCCACGAACCTTGAGCGTAACCAAGTGTTCGTTAATCCTTAGGAGAACTACGAGTGCTCTGATTTTATACCCGATACGTAGGCATCGATGCGATGTTGTGCGAGCACCATTAGAAATAAAACCTTAGGTTCCCATAGTTTTAACAAGCAATAAACAACAATAATGCAAATATTAACAAGAGGTTCCCGTAGGATACTGCGGATGCTTAGGATGCTAAAACCTTCCCTAGGTATAATCAACCCCCGAACCTAGTTTCTCCTCATTTAGGGTTTTACGATCTTTTTCCCTTTTCCCTTTGGATTAAATTAAAGTCGGTGGTGAACATAAAAGTTTTGTGATTCAAGCTCAATCAATAGCTTGATATCCGATTCTCACCGCGACACCGGCGAATAGTTGGGGAACTCAATTACCTTCTGTCTTGCCAATACCACCAAAAATAACATAGAGTGGAAATAATTTTGAGGCATAGGTAAGTTTTATAGAACCCCATGATGGACGCCAATTGTACTTACTGAAAGTGCAATAGTTAAGAGAGAGAGAGAGAGTCTACTCACGTAGGGATTTTGAGAGACTATATGTGATTTTTATGGAATTGGTGAATTATCTCCTTAAACTCTTAGGTTTGAGTATTTTTATGAACAAGTCGAATATGTCTATGTGGCCTTCACCATAGGGCAGCAACAACAGTTATATGAGAGGGGGTGGTGTACCTGCAAGGTACTCCGATGCTCGAGTAAGTTTCAGTGGGAGAGTGAAAGCAAGACAGAAGCATTAAGAAAGTGTAGAATTGAGTATAATTGAATTGAATACCTGACCCTCCAGAGGAGGAGGGTATTTATAAGGGCATATGCTTGAAATATGCGGGTTAGTGGTCCATGACTGGGTTCAACTGCCTCCGTAAGTTTTGAAGGGGCAGTTGGTCGCGTTATAAATGTTAGGCGCTTGAGGGGGAGAACCTCAATGGCTATAATTCCAATTTTTATATTCCTTATTGGGTTGTGCCCAAATTTGGATTGGTTTGGGTCTTGCCTAATTATTTGGCATCTGTCTGTCCACTCTAGAACAGGAGCCCCCCAAGTCGTTTCTCTTGTCTGAAGGGAAATGACTTAGACTAACATGATGGTTGAAAAGTAATTAAAGGCAACATCGCGGGATGAATTTAATGTGGTCAAAAGAAATTCGTCAAAAGATCATGAGGTCAAGGTTGTTTCTGTCGCTCCCGGGATTTTCATCCAAGTACAATCGTGAAAGTGGCGTAGAAAAGGTAGAGTCGCCAGCCAGGCATTTTTATCCCAAATGAATGAGAAAGGTAATGTTGCACAAACCGAAGAGAGAAGGAAAGGACAAGGTCCTGCGAACCAAAGATCTGGGTTCGGGAGTCGGTTACGACATAGGAAGGTATTAGCACCCCAGACCGTCTGCCGTACCCGACAGGATCCACTCTTGTTTGTCTGTTTCAAAGGGTGTGAAAGAATAAAGTTGTTGAACAAATGAACTGCTAACTGGAACTGGAAATGAGGAAGGGAACTGGAAAAAGTAAAAGAAAAGAAAGGGGGAAATGTAGGGAAAATAAAGAATGTGCTCGAACGGGGCCTACCCCGCTGCCTACGTACCTCATCGGGAAAATGAGGATCAGAGTCGATGTAGTTCGCCTAACTAAGACGGGAACTATTTGTTTGTATTTTTTATGCGCTGGAACAGCGTATGTCTATGCTCAGGTGTTGCAGGCTCTCCTTGAACGAGTGCGTCTACCGTCTTGCAAATGAGACAAGTTGTCGAAAGTTCGCGTTGAGAGTGAATGAGGCGAGAAACGAATTCCCGCAGGAAAAGATGATTATTGTTTGTTTATTGTCTTTTAGAGAAAGTGTTTTGTGTTTATTGTTTTTCTTTATAAGATGAGAAAGAAAGACTCAAGTTGCAAAAGGACAAATTAAGGGGACTAAGACACAACCTTAAATTGTTTATTCCATGGAGGTCCTAATGGTTAGTGTGGCTTTCTAATCCTAATGAAAAGGAAAAGAGAAAAGCAATAGAATACAACTTACTTCTTAATGAAGTTAAGTTCATTCTAACAAGGGAATTAGCATGGAGTTGTGAAATTATGCAAAAGCTAAAACCAAACACACCTTGAAAGCATAAAAAATGTAAAAGAGATTAAGATATATGAACTTACCTCCATCTCCCTACAAAACAAAGGTTATCATGATAAAACATAATAAGAAATGTGGTAAACGATTATCGATCAATTCCTAAGTTATCTAGGACCTAAACTAGACTCAATCCTAAGTTTAATGGACCTAAAAATAATGCAAAGCAAAATTCAGCAACCTATTATAGCTCCTGCACAATGCACACAACTTTTTACAGCTCATAATCAGCATGCAAAACAGGTGTAAAAAAGTGAGAAAATGCAACAATCAGCATACATTTTACAGCCACTGCATGAAAAAGCAGTTATGAAATGCTTAATGCAGATTTACTTATTTTCATTTTTAACGCACAAAACCAATGTTAAAATGCACAATTAACATGCAACATGATTAAATGGAATCAATACACATGATTAAATGAACATGATTATTTATGATGAGTGCTTATGAAAGAATGCACCAAATGACAAATATGCAACAAGTATGCATTCAAGTATGGCACATAAACATAATGAACATGGATTATGATCATGCATCAACAATCAACACAATGAATCATGCACTTTGATGCAAAAAACAGAATTGGATTAACATGAATTACGATCAAAATGCAAACAAGATGCAATAACATGTACATTTATGATTATGTATTTTCAAGAATGCAACACAATATGAATGCAATTATGTGTATAGGCTAACGAAACGTGTATGGTTCATGCAAGGGATGCAAAAAAAACAGAATGTAAAACATCCATTTTCATGCTAAACGATGCATTGGATCATGGCAACAAAATGTACAAAGCACTTTATGCACAATTAACAAGTAAATGCACAATATGCAAAAGGTAAAGGAAACGCGTTGAAACGATGTAATGTGGTACCAAAAATAGTCTTGAAAATTCCCTAAATTCATGCTCTATCACTACATGAAGTTTAAGACACAATGCAATGCAAACACACAATGAAACAAAAACATTTTTCAAGTTTTCAACAGCGTTAACTAGTTAACGCTATAGGTTAACCGGTTAACGCCCTAAAATTTTCAATTCTAGGGGCGGTTTTTTAACGTGTTAACTGGTTAACCAAATGCGTTAACCGGTTAACACTTAAAAGAATGGTGAAAAAAATGTGGAAATAAGCATTTATGGTCATGAACCTAATTCTAAGGACCCCTAACACATACATGAACATGTTATCACGAATTTTCACTTAACTAGGGTTTTCTAACACCTATTAGGACCTAGATTAAGCTACAAATCTAGCTTCTAACAATCGAAGTGCATAAATCGCAATCAAAACGTAATTGAACGGTAAAACGCAAACACAATCAATAAACATGTGAAGAATACCGTTACGGCGAGATGAAGAGAATAAGTTAAAGCGAAAAGCGATTTTAGATCACCAAACTACGAAGTGGAGGATTGCTTCGGTGAGTGTTGTAGTGTGAATCGAAATGCAAGCGAAGAAGAAAACTGGAGAATTCTGCGAATGCAAAATAAATGTGATTCGATCTTGATGAACACTTGCGCAACCACTTCTAATGAGCTTAAAATCAATCCAAAAATAGAATTCCATCTTCAAATAAGCTCCACAATTGATGATTGATGAAGGTTTAGCTTCAAGTTCTTCAAATTCCAATGAAGAATTTGAAGAACTTATATGAAGAAACTTTGAGAAATTTGGTGAAAAAGTGGGAGAATTGAGAGAGAAATGAGAGATCGAAAATGAAAATGGTGAAAATGAGGTTCCCAAACCTTTGCTTTGGAATGATTAGGGCTTATATAGAGTGGAGGTTTGGCATTAGGCTAGGTTGGGAGCTTGCTTGGGCATTAGGTTAGGTTTGGAGTTAAGTTAGGAGGTAGTTGGAGTTAGTTGGAGTTCTAGAATATTCCTTGGAATATTCCTTGGAATATTCCTTGGAATATGATAGAAGAGTATAGAAGATGGTAGAAAACTCCAATGTGAAGGAAGTGTAGTGAAGTGTGAAAACAAAGTGAAAAATGAGAAGGAAAAGGAAATGGAGACAAACTGATTTTTAAACTATTTTCCATTTTTCGTGCCCGTTAATTGGTTAACCAAATGCGTTAACTGGTTAACGGAAATGAAACTTGTTTTTTTTCTTTCTTTGATGGGTTAACATGGAAATGTATTGGATTATTTTTGTGCGTCGTTTTTCTTCCCTTGAGCTCCAATACTTTACAAGCCTTGCCTAATCACATGCCTCATGCACATGCAAATGCTCATGATTTATTATTATTTTTTATTATTTTTGAATGTGATGCGATGCTTGCAGAATGATGAAGAATAAACCAATTGAGGTTGGCAATAAATTAAGAGGGAAAATTTTAGGGTATTACAGCTGCCCCTATTCAATCATCTGTAGACCTGAATGGATGAAAGTAATGGATTTCAGACCTTCAAGGTATGGAGTGATTAAATACCCGAATAACCCGGAAAATTTGGACTCTGTGGAAAAAAAATGATGAGAAAAGAATGTCATTCGCGGATGACAACTCAACACATGGGACCGACCTCTGACAGGACGAAAGGAATGGGTTCATCGTACTTAGATGATAACTCAAGGGAAATGAGGCCATCGTACTTAGACGGAATTGGGAATGAAACCATTGTACTGAAACGGAATCAGAAGGGGTGGGATCGTTGTACTTAAACGATAACCCGAGACGCGACCGTTGTACTTACGGAAACGAAGAAACGAGGCCATTGTACTTAAAAGGGAACTCGACAACACGAAACCATTGTACTTAAATGGATTCGTAGACCTGAAATCATCGTACTTAGATGAAGTCAAGGAAAACAGGATCATTGTACTTAAATGATTACCCGAGACGCGACCGTTGTACTTAAACAGAGACACGAAGAAATGAGACTGTTGTACTTAAACAAGACTCAAAGACGAGACCATTGTACTTAAATGGAATCGAGAGGAATAGGATTGTTGTACTTAAATGGGAGCCCAAGACGCGACCATTGTACTTAAACGGAGACACGAAGAAATGGGACTATTGTACTTAAACAAGACTCAAAGACTAGACCATAGTACTTAAATGGAATCGAGAGGCATGAGATCGTTGTACTTAAATGAGAGCCCAAGACGTGACAGTTGTACTTAGACGGAGATGCAAAGAAATGAGATTGTTGTACTTAAACAAGACTCAATTGGGGAACCATTGTACTTAAATGGAACACCCACAAGGAGCGAGATCGTTGTACTTAAACAAGAGCCCAAGACGCGACCGTTGTACTTAGACGGAGACGCAAAGAAATGTGAGGTCGTTGTACTGACACGAGACTCACTGAGGATGTCAAAAAAGACTTGGTAGAAATAACCACACTAGGGAATGAACTCGGCATTCTGTGGGGATACTTCGGTCTGATTTCAAAGATATTGTTTTGGGCTTTTGTCCAAGGTACCAAAACTGGCTTATGCTTCGTATGCATATGCTTGAATATTTCCATGGCGTAATGCTCCATAATGATGGAAATGCTACACATTTTAGAGGATACAAATGTAATGATGATTACTAAATGCAAATGCAAGGGGATCTCCTGATGAGGAAGGATACGACTATGGATACTTCGATTAGAAGTACCTCTTCGTTTTCAATGATGATACATGCCTCGCTGCCCGTTGTACTGGATGCCTCGTCGATGTAGATTATCCACTTGTAGGTTTAACTTTCCTTGGGTGCCAAGACTGTTATTTCGTCCAT
Source organism: Lathyrus aphaca (assembly GCA_963966055.1). Taxonomy (NCBI): domain Eukaryota; kingdom Viridiplantae; phylum Streptophyta; class Magnoliopsida; order Fabales; family Fabaceae; genus Lathyrus; species Lathyrus aphaca. Next base: position 113,801,334 of record OZ014524.1, on the reverse strand, counting down.
GAAGTCGGCTAAGGCTTGGGATTTTAGAGCTTTCCTTCTTTCATAATGTATGTCGAACTCTGAGAGTTCCAACGACCATGTGAGCATCCTACCGACCATGTCAGGGAAACCAAGCAACTGCTTGATGGGTTGGTCTGTTCGAACAATTATGGTGTGTGCTAGGATATAATGCCTCAATCTCCTTACAGCATCGATGAGGGCCATATAAATCTTTTCAATCTGCTAGTATCATAGTTCTAGACCTTGTAGGGCATTGCTCGTAAAGTATATAGGCTTTTTCCCTTTTGGGGTTTCTCTGATGAGGCCGGTGTTGATTGGTTCATTAGTGACAGAGATATACAGGTAAAGTACCTCCCCAACATTAGGTCTGGAGAGAAATGGCGACTCGGATAAAATCTCTTTGAGATCTCACAAAGCCTGCTCGCATTCATCCGTCCATTCAAATGCAGCCTCTTTGCAAAGTACTTTGAAGAAAGGCGAAGCGTGTTGGGCAGATCTGGCCATAAACTGAGATAACAAAGTGATCATCCCATTGAGGGATTGTATAGACTTCTTTGATTCGGGCATAGGGGACTCAAAAAAGGCTCGACACTTTTTGGGGTTGGCCTCGATTGCTCTCTCTGTAAGGTAAAATCCGAGAAACATCCCCGCCTTCACACTGAATGTGCATTTTTCTGGATTAAATCGCATCTTACATATCCTTGCTTGGTCGAAGACCTTTTGGAGGAGGGATGTATGATCAGATTCCTCCATAGATTTCACGATCATATCATCCATATATACCTCGATCATGTCCCCAATCTCAGATTGGGATAATTTGTTCATCATCCGCTGGTACGTGGCCCCAACATTTTTTAGACCAATGGACATTACGTTATAGTAATAATTGCCCGACGAAGTCATGAAGGCAGTGTGTATCTTGTCCTTTTCGGACATAGGTATCTGATTGTACCTAGAATAGGCGTCCATGAAGGACAAGAGTTTGAATCCTGCATAATTATCTACTAATTTATCTATGTTAGGTGATGGGTAAGGATCTTTCGGGCAAGACCGGTTGAGATCGGTGTATTCAATACAGAGTCTCCATTTTCCATTAGAGTTTTTAACTAATATAGTGTTGGATATCCATGTCGTGTACCTGGTCTCCGATACAAATTTGGCCTCTAGGAGGTCATGTACAAGTTTCTCAGCAGCTAATGTTTTTTCTTCAGATTGCTTGCACCTACGTTGGGAAACAGCTCGAGAAGAAGGATTAATGGTAAGCTCATGGCAGGAAGTTTTTGGGTCGTGGTCGGGCATGTCTGTGGTGCTCCATACGAAGAGATTTGTGGTGCTACGTAGGCACTTCTTTAGTTGTTCTTTCATGTTCTCGGGTAGTCTGACACCTATGCGTACTCCTTTTTCGGGGTTGTTCCCAAAAGTAATCACTTTGAATTCCCTTGTGGGAAGAGGACACAAGATGGTCGAAGATGAGGAGCTGCCAGCTGTTGTGTCCTCAGGTTCTTCCGAGATGTCGTTGTCGAGGTCGAGTGCATGGATCTGTTGTGCATGTTTCTTTTGTTGGCTTTCTTCAACTGGGATGTCCTCGTTCCTAGCTCGCTTGTTACCTTTTGGCGTTACTGTTGCACCCCAAAATTTGCCCTCACAATACAAGACTTTGTGTTCTAAGAAGGTTCACAAGGTTCACAAGTTTCTCAACATCTTCAAGGCCTTTCATGAAGTTCATGAAATCTAAAAGTTACTTTATGAAGGTTCACAAGGTTCACAAGATTCACAATAATTACAAAGCTCTCCTGAGGTTCATGAGGTCTACAAAGCCACTTCATGAGGTTCACAAGGTTCACAAGCTTCACAATACCTCCCATGAGGTTCACAAGACATTTTATGATGGTTCACAAGGTTCACAAAGTTCACAATTGGTCAAAAGAGTTGACAATCCCCTCAGACAATGCACCTCCTAAGCAGGGCATCCAAGACAAGGGTTTTGATTTTAATCAGGATAAATGGACTTCCAATACCTCAAGTGAGCTTCATAATATCTTATATGTGTATAAGAACCCCCATGACAAGTTTCAAGACTTTTCTCAAAAGTTTGCTCAGTCAGATGATCAGATAAGTCAAAATCAGTCAATGCAGTTAAAATGTCAAACTGAGGTCAACTGTGGTCAAACCAAAGTCAAACTTCATGATTTTTTTGCCAACATCAAGTATATGAAGTAAAATTCATCATTTGATCAAGGGTTGATCATGATTCATCAAGAAGATTCCAAATCATCAATAATCAGGAGTTTCTAAATTAGGGTTTCCTCAGTAAAAGTCAACTGAACTTTGACCAGCCATAACTTTCACATATTTCATCACCAAGTCTCCATCCAAAGCTCATTTTGAAGGAAATTGAATTCTATACAACTTTTATGTTGAAAGTTAAGCCCAAAAATGCTTCATTTGAAAGATATGATCTAAGACATTATAGGTCATTTCAAAAGTCAACAAAAAGTCAACAACTTCAAAAGGGCATAACTTGAGATTGGTACATGATATGGACCTGAAACCAATGGGGTTGTTTATAGGACTCTTCAAGCTTTCCAAAATGTCCAAGAACACCCACATACCTTTAAAATTGAGGGAGATATGCCCTTGCAAAGTTGGGAAATTTTGTGATGGTTTATGTTGAAAATGGAGGCCTAAAAGTAATTCTTTCCAAATGGGCTTGCTAAGTTGTGATCCAATCCATCTCATATCATTATGCACGACCCAATTGACCAAAATTCAGCATTTTTATTATTTTATTTTTATTTATTATTGATTTAATTCATAAAAATCATTTTAAATAAATATAAAATGTGAAAATCTATTTTTGGGTGAAGATTGAGGTTCTAGAAATTCTTAATTAGTGATTGAAGCTTAAAGAGAAGGAAATCATGTGACTAATCCAAAGATAGCAAGTCTTCATGAGCAAATATTTGACTTTTACAACATGATCTTTTTCAATATTTTTTGGATCAAATTTTCACACAACCAATCCATATTTCTGACCTAATTCATTCTCATATATATACTAAAGATAACCCTAGCCTCAGACCACGAATTCCAGCAGCCAAGGGTAAGATTCAAAAACTCAAAATTCATCAAAAAAAGTGAGATTCGGATTCTTCAATCTAAGAGGTTTCAAGGTAAACTAAGAACATAGACGTGTTCTTTAGACATCACTGAAGCTAAGGCATCACTCATTTGCATCCCATGTGCACTACATTGGCCAACCCGAATCCACTTTGCTCTTGAATAATTTTTTTTCGATTCCAATGATTCCTTGCATATAATTGAAATTTGATTACATAATTGTGTTTGTTGATGACTATAGATGAAATCTGGAGCGATTGATGAAGTTTCATAGCCTAATGCGTGATATACCATTTTTAGGGTTTATGGCTCCAATTGGGGTTCTTCAATCCAGCCCATATAAATGGATTCTAAGAACGTAGAATCATTGGAAATCTTGTTAAGAACTTAATGGCATAATCAATTTTACAAAATCTTGTTGTTTTGTCCATGTTTGAATTTCGCAGGTTTTGTTACAATTTTGTTTTCGCAGGAAAAACCCTAGCAGATTTCGCAGCAAAATTCGTATGTCACAAGGTTGAAGAAGAAGCTAGTTGGCGCGAATCCCATATTTGAATTTCTGACTTAAAATATTATGTTATTTTCTTATTTGTATATCACAACAGGTTGGTTGGTTTAGTGGAAAGACGCATACGCGTTTGGTGAGAGGGCGTGGGGTCGAATCCTGTCCCCAGCAATGTTTTGATATTTTTCTCATTTTATGTTGTGTTCTTAATATATTATTAGTTGTTATAGTTTGATTAATAGGTGGGCTCTTCCAGCCGTGTGGTGATGCGCATGTGTGAATGTATAAAGGTCCTGGGATCAAATCCTACCCCAGGCCTTTTTTGTTCATTATTTTCCTGGATTTTCAAGGCAAGGCACAAAACAAAGTGGGTCTCCTTTATTGTCACCTGCGTCTGGCTGGCTTAGTGGTTGTTGTTGTTGCTTGCAAGTATGAGGTCTTGGGATCAAATCCCACCAGGTTCCTTTTTTTTTCTTTCTTTCTTTTTATTTTCTTTTCCTTCTTTTTAATTAATTTAAATAATTAAAATTACATTATTATTTTCCATATGTATATATATTGTATTCCAATTCCTAAAATTATTTTCTAAAAAAAATCTAAAACTCTTGATTTCTCAATTTAAATTTTATTAGTTAAGATAATTTTATATAGTTGGTTAAAAATAAATTTTGTATATAATTAAACCATAATGTTCAAACCATAAAAATATTTTCTAAAATAAAACCTAATTCTATTTTTTCTAAATAACTTTATTTTCTAATTATTAATATAATTATAATGTATACTTATTTATTTATTTAGTATGATTCATGTAAATATTGTAAACATAACTATAAATTATTTTTCTCATATAAGATATAAATATATTTCATGCTATTAGAAATTAAATCCTGTAAATATGTTTATAACTTATTCTTTCTCTTTATATAATATGTGAATATTTTTTATGATTTTTTTGGTTTAGAAATAATTGAATTTATAATAATAACTTGTAAAAATTAACATAATTGTTTGTTCATATTTCTTTCTAAATATACTTGTTTATATTAAAAATTGTTAATCTCTTATTATTATAATTTTGGTTAATTTTATTTATTATTGTTATTACTAACCATATTATTTATTTTGCTTTATTAATTTTATATATTTCATTAATCTTTATTATTTACTAACCATACTATTATTTATTATTATATTATTATGTTTCTAATCTTGTTTGTTATTTCTAATTATTATTATTATTATTATTATTTACCACTAACCCAATATTTATTTATTTTGCTTATATATTTTCTAATTTGCTTATTATTTAATTTGCTATTTATTTATTTTGCTTATTATAATTATGTTGTAATTGCTTCCTGGATGTAAAATTTGTAAATATTATTATTATTGCTATGGTTAGTAATTAGGGAGTGCAAAACATATATGTTATTTAAAATAAATTTAGATCATTTTAAATATAAGATAATTAAATTAAACACTCACACACGTAAGTCGATTTTAATCGCCGTCTCACTTTCTAAGGTTATCCCTCAAGTTGCCTACGGATAATGGTCAAGTGGGGTGTATAAAGCAAGTCCCTTCAAGAAGAAAATCATCAAGTCCCTCATGGTTGCCTATACGAATCGAGTCCCTTCGAAATAATGATGATAGTCCCTTCAGTATGCTTATTACACCCCACAGTTGCCTTCTTAAAATAGAATGTCCCTCTCATGTCCCTCACATCCAAGGTAATGACTACCTACTCCTTAATAGTAGGGATAGTCTTACCAATGAAAGGATAAAGAATAAGAAATACTTTAAACTTTAGGGTAGGTACCTCTTAGTTGCTTGCTCACTCCATTTTTCAAACACTTAACAAATTTCAAACAAATTTTCAAAAACAAGTTTTTACACATCCGTACATGGATTATTATTATTAACTATTCTGAAAATTTTTCTATTCACACACTACAATTTCAAAAAAACAATTTAAAGTGAGCTAAGTAATTAAGAGCCCATGGATAACCATGGATGTAAAGGGTGCTAACACCTTCCCTTTACATAACCTACCCCCCGGACCCAAAATATTCTCTTAAGGTCTTTCCTGTTCTTTTATACCCTTTCCTTTTGGATAAAATAAAAGTCGGTGGCGACTCTTGCTATCCGCAACATAACTTAAAGTCAGTTCTCCCACCGTGTTACAGAACTGGCGACTCTGCTGGGGATTTAAATTTAAGAGGGGTACCCTTAGGAATTAAGATCACTTTAATATTGTTTGATTTGTTTGCTTTATTATTATATTGTTGGGGTGCTCTTATGTGTGAAAGGTCCTAACCCGGATCTAGTGTACCTTAGGTAAATGGCAATAGACCAAGGAAACTGTACGACGTATATCGATACGGTTGATCTGGTGGCCATAGTTAGTGCGACTTCTTGGTTGGTGCTTATGTTCCTTAAGTCAAGTTGAGGATAATATGAGGCTGCCATATGTTGTCAATGCACTAACTAACTTTTAGAACCCTAGTTAACTCACCTTGGCCTTTAGAAAGTAGTGAGGTAACCGGCTTTGGTGCAGACTGAAGTTGGTTGACACTCGATACTACGCTCATTGAGATCTTAAACTTGGAGGGTTTTGGTTGGCAAGTAAGTTGCCTTCTGATCAACCACCCTTGTGAAGGATCAATGATATTGAGATCCCTTAGAACCTGGTTACTTTTGTAGGACAGGATGAACCATCTAACTTCAGGAGAGGGTACTTACCTTTAAACCTCATGCAAGCCTTTAAACCTAGGGCTATGGTGTGACTTGTTTGTGTGTGCCACATGTTTGTGATTGAGCATAACATCATGACATCATCATGCATCATGAGCATATCATTTTCCCTAACCATTTCAAGGACCAAGGGATTTATCTTTGTTCTTTGTTGCAGGTCATGGCTTCAGCTCGTAGAAACACCATCAGGATCAACTTTGTGGGGATATCTCCCAAGCTTAAAGAGTTGGTTTCTCAAGTGTCTGATCACTCCCGGTTCATCAAGAGACATGGTCACCTATTGGATCTGGTCACTTCAGGGTTCAATGAAGACATGATGAGTGTCCTGTTTCAGTTCTTTGACCCTAAACACCATTGCTTTACATTCCCTGACTATCAGCTGGTTCCAACCATGGAGGAGTTCTCTAAACTTCTGGGCATACCTGTTCTTGATCAAAAACCCTTCACAGGCTTGGAGAAGGAGCTCAAACCAGAGGTTATTGCTGCAGCTCTACATCTGAAGAAATCTGACATTGTTCTAGAGACGAGAAGTGGAGTCAAGGGTATTCTGGCCAAGGTGCTAATGGATAAGGCTCAAATGTTCTTGAAGGCCATGAGCTATGATGCTTTTGAGGAGATCTTAGCCTTGCTAATATATGGCTTAGTATTGTTCCCCAATCCAGATCAGTTCATAGATGTTCATGCCATCAACATTTTCCTGAGTCACAATCCAGTGCCTACATTGCTTGGAGACATCCTACATTCTCTTCACACCCGTACTACAAGGGCAAGAGGAACTTTGATGTGCTGCATACCTTTACTATCCAGGTGGTTTATTTCTCACCTTCCTCGCTCAGTAATGAAGAATGAGCAAGGGTTCAGATGGTCTAAGAGGATCATGTCACTTTCTCACTCAGACATCCATTGGTGCTCCAGATCTATGGAGAATGTCACCATCATTGACCGTTGTGGGGAGTTTCCTAATGTGCCACTTCTAGGCATAAGAGGAGGCATCACCTACAACCCCTCTCTAGCTTTACGACAGTTTGGTTACGCCCGGAGCGATGGTCCACATGACATGTTGATTCAGGGCATTGTGTTTGATTACGACAACGATCTTCAAGGTTACCGTCAGAGATTCATACGAGCTTGGGGAAAGGTAAACAGGGTTGACAGCAAGACACTGGAGCCTAAGTACACTATTCCTATGGAGGCTTATCTCAGATGGGTACGATCTCGTGCTCAGTGTTGCACCCCAAAATTTGCCCTCACAATACAAGACTTTGTGTTCTAAGAAGGTTCACAAGGTTCACAAGTTTCTCAATGCTTATATAACCTTTCATGAGGTTCATGAAGTCTACAAGTCACTTCTTGAAGGTTCACAAGGTTCACAAGCTTCTCAACATTTACAAGACCTTTCATGAGGTTCATGAAGTCTACAAGTCACTTCTTGAAGGTTCACAAGGTTCACAAGCTTCTCAACATTTACAAGACCTTTCATGAGGTTCATGAAGTCCATAGGTTGCTTCTTGAAGGTTCACAAGGTTCACAAGCTTCTCAACATCTACAAGACCTTTCATGAGGTTCATGAAGTCCATAGGTTGCTTCTTGAAGGTTCACAAGGTTCACAAGATCCACAATGTTTACAAAGCTTTCCTAAGGTTCATGAGGTTTACAGAACCACTTCATGAGGTTAACAAGGTTCACAAGCTTCACAATACCTCCCATGGGTATCACAAGACATTTTATGAAGATTCACAAGGTTCACATAGTTCACAATTGGTCAAAGAAGTTGATAATTCCCTCAGACAATGCACCTCCTAAGCAGGGCATCCATAACTAGGGTTTTGACTTTAATCAGGCTAAATGGACTTCCAATACCTCAAGTGAGTTTCATAACATCTTATATGTGTACAAGAACCCCCATGTCAAGTTTCAAGACTTTTCTCAAAAGTTTGCTCAGTCAGATGATCAGATAAGTCAAAATCAGTCAATGCAGTTAAAAAGTCAAACTGAGGTCAACTGTGGTCAAACCAAAGTCAAACTTCATGATTTTTTGCCAACATCAAGTATATGAAGTAAAATTCATCATTTGATCAAGGGTTGATCATGATTCATCAAGGAGATTCCAGATCATCAATAATCAGGAGTTTCTAAATTAGGGTTTCCTCAGTAAAAGTCAACTGAACTTTGACCAGGCATAACTTTCACATACTTCATCACCAAGTCTCCATCCAAAGCTCATTTTGAAGGAAATTGAATTCTCTACAACTTTTATGTTTAAGGTTAAGCCCAAAAATGCTTCATTTGAAAGATATGATCTAGGACATTATAGGTCATTTCAAAAGTCAACAAAAAGTCAACAACTTCAAAAGGGCATAACTTGAGATTGGTAAATGATATGGACCTGAAACCAATGGGGTTGTTTAGAGGACTCTTCAAGCTTTCCAAAAAGTCCAAGAACACCCTCATGCCTTTAAAATTGAGGGAGATATGTCTTTGCAAAGTTGGGAAATTTTGTGAGGGTTTATGTTGAAAATGGAGGTTTAAAAGTATTTCTTTCCAAATGGGCTGCCCAAATTGTGACCCAATTCACTTTATAATGACTTGCACGAAATTAATTTAAATTATTCATAATTTTATTTATTTTATTTTTATTTATTATGATTTTTATATTAAAAAGTCATTTTAAATTCTAATAAAATATAAAATCATGAAAATAAATTGTAATTTTATTTCTAGAAAGTCTTAAAGGGTGATTGGAACTCAAAGTGAAGGAAATCATGTGATCTCTCCAAAAATAGAAAGCATTCAAGAGCAAATATTTGACTTTTACAACTTGATCTTTTTCAATCTTTTTTGATCCAAATTTTCACATAACCAAGCCATGTTTCTGACCTAAATCAATCACATATATATGCTAAACAAAACCCTAGCCTCATTCACGAATTCAAGCAGCCACAGTGTAAGTTTCAAAACTCAAAATTCATCAACAAAAGTGAGATTCGGATTCTTCCATACAAGAGGTTTCAAGGTAAACTAAGAACATAGACGTGTTCTTTAGCCATCACTGAAGCTAAAGCATCATTCATATGCATCCTATGTGCATCATAATGCTCTACCCGAACTCACTTTATGCTTAAAAAATTTCTTTTCGATTCCATTAATGTGTTATGATTCAATGATTTTTGCTTATATAATCGTGTTTGTTAATGATCATAGATGAAATCTGGACAGTTTGGTGGAGTTTCATAGCCTGGAACACGATATGCCATTTTTAGGGTTTATAGCTCTGATTAGGGTTCTTCAATACCTTCCATATAAATAAATTCCAAGGACGTGAAGTGATTGGAAAACTCATTACAAACTTAATGGACTAATCAATTTTAAGAAACCTTGCTGTTTTACCTATGTTTGAATTTCGCAGGTTTTGTTACAATTCTATTTTCGCAGGAAAACTCGCATACAAATTCGTAGCAAATTTGGAAGGTCTGGAGGTTGAAGACAAGGGCCATGCGCGCCAGTTTTAAAATTTAAATTTTGTTTTAAAATATTATCCATCTTTTCTGTTTGTATATCACAACTGGCTGGTTGGCCCAGTGGTAGCAAGGATGCGCGTAGGACCTGAGGCCATGAGATCGAATCCAGCCTCCAGCAATTCTTTTTGATGCGTTTTTCATTTAATTTGTAATTTGAATATATTATATTATGTTATCAATATGCTTTCAGATTGGCTCTTCCAGCCGGGTGGTAACATGTGCGTGTATATGGCTATGAGGTCCTGGGTTCGAACCATGAACCAGGCCTTTTTGTTTCTTGCATTTTCCTGATTTTTCCAGATAGAGAACAAAACCATTGGGATGTACTTCTTTGCTGCCTGCGTGTGAATGGCTCAGTGGTGAGAGCATGTTGTTGTCAATCATAAGGGACTGGGTTCAAATCTCAGTCCCACCAGGTTCCTTTTCCTTTCTTTTATTTTCATGTTTAATTTAATTGTTTTAAATAATTAGCATATTATTATTTATATTATAAAATCTGTATATATCATGTATTCAAATTCTTAAAAATTATTTTTTTTATATAAAACTCATGATTTTTCAATATAAATTTTATATAATTCTATGTAATTAGTTAAAAATAAATTTTGTATATGAATGAATTCTAATAGTCAAACCCTAAAAATATTTTCTATAAACCCTAATTCATTTTAAACCTAATTCTATTTTTCTTAATAATCTTATTTTTTTCTAATTCCTAATAGAATTAATATGTATATATGATTACTATAATTCTTGTAAATTTTGTAAATATATTTATAATTTATTTTTCTCTTTAATATATTAAATAAACATTTTTTTTTATATAACCTTTGTTTAGAAATAATTGTGTTTATAATAATTAAATTTTTGTAGTAATTAAAATATAACTTAATAATGTTTAAATTAAAACAATTGTTTATTCATATTTTTTTTTTTTTTATATATATAGTTGTTTATATTAAAATTGGTAATTTCTTATTATTATAATATTTTGATTAATTTTGTTTATTACTATTATTACTAATCATATAATTTATTTTGCTTTATTATTTCAATTAATTTTTATTATTCACTAACACCTCTTATTTTATTATTATTATTTTCACTAATTTTATATTTCTACTAATCTTATTATTATTATTATTTACTAACCCCTTATTTATTTATTATTAAATTATTATTATTTGCTCATTTATTATTTTTGTTTATTATTATAATTTCTTGTAATTGTTTCCCGGTTGTAATTTTGTAATTATTTTAATTATTATTGTTATGGTTAGTAATTAGGGAGTGCAAAACATGTATGTTCTTAAAATTAATTCTAGATCACTTTTTAATCAAAGATAATTAAATCAAACACGTCACACACGTAAGTCGATTTTAATCGCCGTCTCACTTTCTAAGGTTATCCTTCAAGTTGCCTACGAATATTGGTTAAGTGGGGTGTATAAAGCAAGTCCCTCGAAAAAAAGTCATCAAAGTCCCTTATGGTTGCCTTTACGGATCGAGTCCCTTCGAAATAAATGATGATAGTCCCTCCAGTTTGCTTATTACACCCCACCATGGCCTTCAAAATCAAATTGTCCCTCACATGTCCCTTAACATCCAAGGTAAGGACTACCTACTCCATTATAGTAGGGATAGTCTTACTAAGGAAAGGATAAAGAATAAGAATGACCTTAAACATTAGGGTAGGTTATTCCTAGGTACTTGCTCACTTCAAAACTTTTTCACACTTAAACAAAATTCCAAACAAATTTTCAAACAAGTTTTTTACACATCCATACATGGATTATTATTAAACTATTCTGAAATTTTTGCTATTCACACACTACACTTTCAAAAACAATTTAAAGTGAGTTTAAGTACCTAAGAGCCCATGGATAACCATGGATGAAAAGGATGCTAATACCTTCCCTTTTCATAACCTACCCCCCGGACCCAAAATATTCTCTAAGGTCTTTCCTGTTCTTTTATAACCTTTCCTTATGGATAAAATAAAAGTCGGTGGCGACTCTTGCTATCCGCAACAAAACTTAAAGTCAGTTCTCCCACCGTGTTACAGAACTGGCGACTCTGCTGGGGATCTATTTAAGAGGGGTACCCTTAGGAATTAAGATCACTTTGAATTGTTTGCCTTGTTTGTTTTATATTACTTGTTGGGGTGCTCTTATGTGTGAAAGGTCCTAACCCGGATCTAGTGTACCTTAGGTAAATGGCAATAGACCAAGGAAACTGTACGACGTATATCGATACGGTTGATCTGGTGGCCATAGTTAGTGCGACTTCTTGGTTGGTGCTTATATTCCTTAAGTCAAGTTGAGGATAATATTGAGGCTGCCATATGTTGTCAATGCACTAACTAACTTTTAGAACCCTAGTTAACTCATCTTGGCCTTTAGAAGGTAGTGAGGTAACCGGCTTTGGTGCAGACTGAAGTTGGTTGACACTCGATACTACGCTCATTGAGATCTTAAACTTGGAGGGTTTTGGTTGGCAAGTAAGTTGCCTTCTGATCAACCACCCTTGTGAAGGATCAATGATATTGAGATCCCTTAGAACCTGGTTACTTTTGTAGGACAGGATGAACCATCTAACTTCAGGGGAGGGTACTTACCTTTGAACCTCATGCAAGCCTTTAAACCTAGGGCTATGGTGTGACTTGTTTGTGTGTGCCACATGTTTGTGATTGAGCATAACATCATGACATCATCATGCATCATAAGCATAGCATTTTCACTAACCATTTCAAGGACCAAAGGATTTATCTTTGTTCTTTGTTGCAGGTCATGGCTTCTGCTCGTAGAAACACCATCAGGATCAACTTTGTGGGCATACCTGCCAAGCTTAAAGAGTTGGTTTCTCAAGTGTCTGATCATTCCCGGTTCGACAAGAGACATGGTCACCTATTGGATCTAGTCATTTCAGGGTTCAGTGAAGACATGATGAGTGTGCTGTTTCAGTTCTTTGACCCTAAGCACCATTGCTTTACCTTCCCTGACTACCAGCTGGTTCCAACCATGGAGGAGTTCTCTAAGCTTCTGGGTATACCTGTTCTTGATCAAAGACCCTTCACAGGCTTGGAGAAGGAGCCCAAACCAGAGGTTATTGCTGCAGCCCTACATCTGAAGAAATTTGACATTGTTCTAGAAACGAGAAGTGGAGTCAAGGGTATTCTTGCTAAGGTATTAATGGATAAAGCTCAGATGTTCTTGAAGGCCATGAGCTATGATGCTTTTGAGGAGATCTTAGCCTTGCTGATATATGGCTTAGTATTGTTCCCCAATCCCGATCAGTTCATAGATGTTCATGCCATCAACATTTTCCTGAGTCACAATCCAGTACCTACAATGCTTGGAGACATCCTACATTCTCTTCACACCCGTACTACAAGGGCAAGAGGAACTTTGATGTGCTGCATACCTTTGCTTTCTAGGTGGTTTATTTCTCACCTTCCTCGCTCAGTAATGAAGAATGAGCAAGGGTTCAGATGGTCCAAGAGGATCATGTCACTTTCTCACTCAGATATCCATTGGTGCTCCAGATCTATGGAGAATGTCACCATCATTGACCGTTGTGGGGAGTTTCCTAATGTGACACTTCTAGGCATAAGAGGAGGCATCACCTACAACCCCTCTCTAGCTTTACGACAGTTTGGTTACGCCCGAAGTGACGGTCCACATGACATGTTGATTCAGGGCATTGTGTTTGATTACGACAACGATCTTCAGGGTTACCGTCAGAGATTCATACGAGCCTGGGGAAAAGTAAACAGGGTTGACAGCAAGACACTGGAGCCTAAGTACACTATTCCTATGGAGGCTTATCTTAGATGGGTACGATCTCGTGCTTAGACACTCATGATGCCATATCCTGCCATCCTACCAGTTACCATGGAACCTGTTGCTGAAGGAGACACAGCTTATACCATCCTTCACCCAGACATGCCTACTGATATGGAAGACTTGCAGAGATCATGGATTCAACTGAAGGAGCAAAGGGATACTTTCGAGGCTCATTACAAAGCAAGCCAAGCAAGGATCTTAGAGCTAACAAAGCAACTTCACGAGGAACGAAACCTCAACTCATACCTCAACACAAAGAGGAAGCGTCCATGGGAGACTTAAAACCCCATCTTTTGTACTTATTTCACTTTCATTTTTTGTAAGCCTAAAAGGCAAAACAAGTTATTACTAATAAAAAGTTACTTTCTTGTTTGTTTAAGCAAATTTAAATCCTGCGGTCCTTGAAAACATTGCATATGCATTCCCATATCATTTCATTGCATCACAGGTTTATAATTGTGCACAGGTTTCTCATCTTCTCGCTGTTTATTTCAGCAATGGCTCTTGAACAATCAGTTAAGGATCTTCAGGCACAGAATGCATAGTTCCAAGAGCTGATCTTGAACCTGTCCAAGGGGCAAGATGATTTGAAGGCACTGCTGGCCAAGAAGACTAAGAAGACTAGGAGGTCTGCTGGGTTGCTCAACATGGGAAGAAGGTTCAAGGGTCCTGTCAAGACCAAGGAGCAGGTTGAAGACTATGAATCTGAGGAATCTGAGAAAGAGAGAGGCAGTCTCCACAACACTATAGGGGACTCTGATTCTGAGGCTAATTACTACCATGAGCCTAATGAAGACAAATTCAAGATGCTGGTGGATAGGATGGATGCTATGGAATTGCAGAAATCATCTGGGCTGGATTTTGAAGATTTGAGTCTGATATCTGGGGTTGTGATACCCATTGGTTTCAAAGTTCCTACCTTTGTTGTTTATGATGGGGTCTCTTGTCCCAAGCTGCACTTGAGGTCTTATGTCAGAAGGATTCAACCTCACACTGCTGACAAGAAATTGTGGATCCATTTCTTTCAAGAGAGCTTATCTGGAGCTCAGTTGGAGTGGTATTATCAGTTGGAGAGTGTCAACATCAGAGATTGGAATGACCTTGCTGAAGCTTTCTACAAGCAGTACCAATACAATGCTGACTTAGCCCCCACTCGCATGCAGCTTCAGAGCATGTCTATGGGTGCCAAAGAAAGTTTCAAAGAGTATGCTCAGAAGTGGAGAGATTTAGCTGGAAGAGTTCAACCCCCTTTGACTGATAGGGAATTGGTTGATATGTTCATGTGTACGCTGAATGGTCCGTTTTACAGTCATCTCATTGGAAGCTCATCATCTGGCTTCACTGAGTTGATCATGACAGGAGAACGGGTAGAGAATGGTATCAAGAGTGGTAAGATCCAAGTGGGCACTTCTTCATCAGGTGCTGCAAAGAAGCCTCCCACTGGGAAGAAAGAATCCAATGCTGTTTATGGTCAACCTGATCGTAACAGAAGGCATCAGTCTGTTAGTGTAGTTCATATTTCAAATCCGACTCCTGGAACAACAGAGCAGCCTCAAGGCAACCAACAGAGGGCTAGAAGACAGTTCACGAAGATCAACATGTCAATGGCTCAGGCATTGCAACACTTGTTGAAGGCTGAACTTATTACCCTGAGGGAGGCTCCTCAGAATCCCAATGTTACTTCTCCCAAGTACAATCCCAATGCACGATGTGCATATCATTCAAACTGTCCAGGACATGATACTAATAACTGCTGGGTCTTGAAGAACAAAATTCAAGATATGATTGATGCTGGAGAAATTGAGTTTGATCCACCAGGTACTCCAAATGTGATTACAGCTCCAATGCCAAATCACGAGAAGACTGTCAATGCCATTGATGAAGACTTGCATGTCTATTCAGTTATGGAGTTAAGCACACCATTGTCTGTTATCAAAAAGAGGTTAGTACAAGCTGGGATCTTTCCAGGTTGTCGTGAAGATTGTCTGTATTGTACCTATAAGCCGGATAGTTGCTTCATTTTGAGAGATGGAATTCAACGTCTCATGGATAAGTATACTATAGTGTTTGAAAGAAGACCATTATCTGTAGAAAGTATGGTGGATCACCTGACTCGGGGTAAGAAGATTGAAGAGGTTGATATGGTTGACAAAGTACCGGTGAGAATCACTTCAAAGGGTCCCATCAAAATCACTCATCAGGGCCCAATCAAGATTACTGCTGAAGGTCCTGTGAAAGTTGTTGCTGAAGCCAGAGTGGCTCCTCTGATCATTACCACTCCTAGTCCTATTCCTTATACATCTGACAAAGCTGTGCCTTGGCACTATGGGTCTGACGTTTACATCCATGGTGTTAAGCAAGAGCCTTTACCTGATGTGCCTGTTGACATTGATAATATTGCTGGATCTAGCAAGATCACTCGTAGTGGAAGAGTCTTCTCTCCTCCAGATACTTCCAAGAATGCAGTTACTCCTGCTGCTACTTCCACCACTGATGCTCGGGGCAAAGGTCCTGTTATTGAGCCCGTATCTACTGATGTGCCAGCTGCTGATGATCTCTCCAAGCAGATGGAAGAAGTATTGAAAATCATTCGCAAGAGTGATTATGACATTGTTGATCAGTTGGGGCATACTCCCTCAAAGATTTCTATGCTCTCCCTATTATTATGTTCTGAGGCTCATGCCAAGTCCTTGATCAAGTTTCTGAAGTCTGCTCATGTGCCCAGTGCAATTTCTGTTGATCAATTTGAGAACTGTGTTGCCCACCTGACCTATGATAACGGGTTAGGATTCTCTGATGCTGATTTGACCCCTGCCAAGAGGGATCATAACAGGGCCTTGCATATTTCAATTGAATGCAGGGGCACCACCCTGTCACATGTGCTAATAGACAATGGTTCCTCTCTGAATGTGTTGCCCAAAGAAGTCCTGAATAAGCTGAGTCCTGAAGATACTGTGTTGAAGCCCAGTAATATTGTGGTAAAGGCTTTTGATGGTTCTAGAAGAGTAGTGCATGGGGAAATTGATCTTCCAATCAAGGTTGGCTCTCAGGTGTTTACTGCTACATTCTATGTGATGGATATTCGTCCTTCATACTCTTGTCTGCTTGGTCATCCCTGGATCCATGGGGCAGGTGCTGTGACCTCTACATTACACCAAAAGTTGAGATATCCGGTGAATGGAAAGGTTGTTACTGTCTTTGGAGAGGAAGAATACTTTGTCAGCCATGTAAACACTTTCAAGTATCTGGAAGTAGAAGGTGAATACATTGAGACTCCATGTCAGTCATTTGAAGTGGTTCCCTGGGTTGGTAATGATTGTGTGGCTCCTCCTGCTGTGAAGAAAGTTCCTGTGGTCATCAGGAAATCTCCAACAATGGCAATGGCCTCCCTCAATGATGCTAGAGCTGTGGTGGATGAAGGTGGTTGTACTATTTGGGGTCAGCTTCCTGATATTCCGTACAAGTCTGACAAGTTTGGTTTGGGTTTCACTGCAGAGTCCCAGAAGGCTGTTCGTCGTGCTCGTGCTGCTCGTATCACCAATCAAGGGGTTATCAATGCTGTGGGAGATCAAGATGAAGACTACAACTTGGATGCATGGATTTTTCCTACTGTGGGTGCTGGACTCAATAATTGGAAAGCTGAAGATGTTATCCCTATCTCCTTTAGTCAGGAGTAAATACTATTACTGTGTTGTGTTTTTTTTACATTTTGTAATTTCTGAACAATAAAACTTTCAAGCCATGTGCCTTACCCGGGGCACAATGGTGTGCTTGTTACGGGCTGTCATTTCATTTGCATACTTCATTCAATAAAATCAGTGGACGTTTCGTTTTAGTAAATATTATGTTCCTTGTCTTTCTTTTTCTTTATTTTTGCTTTATCAGCTATGTGTTCTTACACACACCCACATCACTAAAATGCAGATCCTCATCCACTCTGGATCCTGTTGATAACGGTTCTACTATTGCCAATTACAATTTCGAGAATCCGATCTATCAAACTGAAGATGGAAATGAGGACGATTGTGAAATACCTGTAGAGCTTGCTAGGTTGTTACAACAGGAAGAGAAAGCTATACAGCCACATGAAGAGCCAGTCGAAGTTGTGAATCTGGGAACTGAAGAAGACAGAAAAGAGGTCAAGGTAGGGGTTGATTTAGAAGACAGTGTCAAGAGCAGGTTGATTCAAATGTTACGTGACTATGTGGAGATCTTTGCTTGGTCTTATGAAGATATGCCAGGGTTGGATACAGACATTGTGGTTCACCGGTTACCAGTGAAAGAAGATTGTCGTCCAAAGAAGCAGAAGGTTCGTCGTATGCGTCCTGAAATGTCAGAAAAGATCAAAGCAGAGGTAATGAAACAGTTCAATGCAGGGTTCTTGGCAGTAACTTCTTATCCTCAGTGGGTTGCAAATGTGGTACCAGTTCCTAAGAAAGATGGTAAGGTACGTATGTGTGTAGACTATAGAGATTTGAACAAGGCTAGCCCCAAAGATGACTTTCCACTTCCTCATATTGACATTCTGGTAGACAATACTGCTCAGCATAAGGTATTCTCTTTTATGGATGGGTTCTCTGGTTACAATCAAATCAAGATGGCACCTGAAGATATGGAGAAGACAACATTTGTGACACAGTGGGGCACCTTTTGCTATAAGGTGATGCCATTTGGTTTGAAGAATGCAGGGGCAACATATCAGCGTGCTATGGTGGCTTTGTTTCATGATATGATTCATCATGAGATAGAGGTATATGTAGATGATATGATAGCCAGGTCTCAGAATGAAGAGCAACATCTTGATCATCTGCACAAGTTGTTTGAGAGGTTGAAGAAATACAAATTGAGATTGAATCCAAACAAGTGTACTTTTGGAGTTAGATCTGGGAAGCTCCTGGGTTTCATTGTCAGTGGAAAAGGTATTGAAGTAGATCCTGCAAAAGTAAAAGCTATACGAGAGATGCCAGCTCCCCGTACTGAGAAGGAGGTTAGAGGTTTCTTGGGACGATTGAACTACATTGCAAGATTTATTTCCCAGTTAACTACCATCTGTGAGCCAATCTTCAAGTTATTGAAGAAAGATCAGGTGATGGAATGGAATGATGAGTGCCAGACTGCCTTTGATGAAATCAAGAGATATCTGCTAGAACCTCCAATTTTGATGCCACCAGTTGATGGAAGACCCTTGATTATGTACTTAACAGTGTTAGACAATTCAATGGGGTGTGTATTGGGGCAACATGACGAGTCTGGTCGAAAAGAGCAGGCAATATACTACCTTAGCAAAAAGTTTACCGACTGTGAAACAAGATACTCACTGCTCGAGAAAACTTGCTGCGCTTTGGCATGGGCTGCTCGCCGACTAAGACAGTATATGTTGACCCATACTACCTTGTTGATTTCGAAGATGGATCCAATCAAGTACATATTTGAGAAACCTGCTCTCTCCGGAAGAATTGCAAGATGGCAAATGATCTTGACAGAATATGACATACAGTATACTACTCAGAAGGCCATTAAGGGAAGTGTTGTTGCTGATCATTTGGCTCATCAAGCAGTAGATGATTACCAGTCAATGAATTTTGAATTCCCTGATGAAGATATTATGACTATTACCAAAGAACCTGGACAATATGACGGACCTGAACAAGGATCCCGATGGACTATGGTTTTTGATGGTGCCTCCAATGCACATGGTAATGGTGTTGGTGTTGTGATTAGTTCCCCTGAAGGTTGTCATACCCCGATTACTGCCAGACTTTGTTTCTATTGTACCAATAACATAGCTGAGTATGAGGCATGTATCATGGGTATTAAAATTGCTATTGATATGAAGATTCAGTTCCTTGATGTGTATGGAGATTCAGCCCTGGTAGTGAGTCAAATTAAAGGAGATTGGGATACCAAGCATGATAATCTCATTCCTTACAGAGAGCATGTGTTGTCTTTGATCCCACATTTCAAAGAGATTACCTTTGGACATATTCCACGAAGAGAGAATCAGTTGGCAGATGCATTGGCCACCATGGCATCTATGTTTGAGATCAGTTGGGATGATGAAGCTCCCAAGATTACCATTGATAGATTGGAAAAGCCTGCATACTGCAATGAGATTGACACTGAAGGGGCAGAGGAGAAGCCTTGGTTCTATGAAGTGAAAAGATATCTTGAAGTTCAGGAATTCCCTGAAGGGGCATCTGTCAAAGATAGGAAGTTCCTGAGAAGGTTTTCTGCTAAGTTCTTTTTGAGTAATGGCATTCTGTATAAGCACAATCATGATTCAACTATGCTTCGTTGTGTGGATAAGAAGGAAGCAACTGAGATTATGGAAGAGATGCATGATGGGACCTTTGGCACTCATTCTAGTGGTCATACTATGGCAAAGAAGATATTGAGAGCAGGTTACTATTGGTCTACCATGGAAGCTGATTGCTATCAACATTCCAGAACTTGTCACAAATGTCAAATCTATGCTGATAAAGTTCATGTACCTCCATCACCTTTGAATGTGTTGACTGCTCCTTGGCCCTTTGCCATGTGGGGCATTGATATGATTGGTGAGATCAAACCTACTGCTTCTAATGGGCATCGTTTCATCCTGGTTGCTATTGATTATTTCACGAAGTGGGTAGAGGCAGCTTCATATGCATCTGTGACTAAGAATGTGGTGGCTCGGTTCATTAAGAATAATCTCGTATGTAGGTATGGTATCCCTGAGAGGATCATCACTGACAATGGCTCTAATCTGAACAACACTATGATTACTGATCTCTGCACGCAGTTCAAGATTAAACATCACAACTCTTCTCCGTATCGTCCAAAGATGAATGGGGCAGTTGAAGCTGCTAATAAGAACATTAAGAAGATTGTACAGAAGATGACTGTTACTTACAAGGATTGGCATGAGATGTTACCATTTGCTCTTCATGGTTATCGTACTACAATACGTACTTCAACAGGGGCAACCCCATTCTCCTTAGTCTATGGTATGGAAGCAGTTCTGCCCATTGAAGTTCAGATCCCCTCCTTGAGAATTATGAAGGATGCAGGAATGGATGAAGATGAGTGGATTCAGACCCGACTTGACCAGATAAATTTGATTGATGAGAAGAGGTTAGCAGCAGTTTGTCATGGCCAGATGTACCAAAAGCGAATGATCAGAGCTTTTAACAAGAAGGTTAAGCCAAAGGTATATCAGGCTGGGGACTTGGTAATCAAGCGTGTCATATTACCACAAGGTGATCCTAGGGGCAAGTGGACTCCAACGTATGAAGGACCATTTGTAGTCAAGACAGTATTCTCAGGAGGTGCCATGATACTGACTACAATGGATGGTGAAGACTTTCCACAGCCTGTAAACGCAGACATAGTTAAAAAATACTACGCATAAAAAGAGACCCGCTAGGTTGACAGGCCTAGGCAAAAATAAGGGCATCCCGGCAAACCAAAAGGGTTTGGGCAAAAATTAGGGATATATATAAAAAGATGTACACCCGGCAAGTCGAAAACCTGAAAAGGCGGCTTGGGCAAAAAAGGGTATCCCGGTGGATTGAAAACCTGAAAGGGCAATCCAGGCAAAAGTTAGGGATTAAAGCGTATGACTATGTCCCGTTTGGATCACTCATGAAACTGCAACCAGTTGTACTACTTAGTCAAGCTCAAACAGATAAAGCTCAATTCAATCGTTTCCGTCTCAACAGCAAGAAGATGAGATACTTGAGTGGCAATAGTAGAATTGAAACTCAATAGGATTGTTTCCCACATAGCTGATTTCCTTTTGTAAAAATTTTACGACAAAATCCTCTTACTAGGGTTTATGTCTCCTTGTACAAACTTACCCATGTATGGGTCACTTTTTGATATAAATAAATTCCATCTTTTGAATTCAGATTTACTTTTACCCTATTTACATAAGCGAAACGTCCATTGGTTGTGTTTGAATGTATGTATGCTTTTGAATATGATTGATGTTTACCAGAAATGCATGTATGCTTTTAATATGATTAATGTTTACCAGAAATGCATGAAAATGCAGTAATAGTATTTACTAAGGACAAACGAGAGAAGGATTTCAACGAAGCTTCGCCGGTTCAAGACAGTTACAAATCCTCAGTAGGACTAATCCATCTTCATAAAGTCTCATCTCCCCTGGAATTTATATCCATCTCTTTTATCCTCATACGGATATTCGGGAAATTACTTTCCAATAAGGGTACGACGAACGAAGACGGAATGTTATACTTATCCTACTACCAAACGAAGACGGGAGGTTATACATACCTTACTATCCCCAGCATACGGGAGGCTGTCTATACCTTGTTATCCTCAGCAGACGGAGGGTTTTATATTCTTCAGCAACGAATCGGGATTTATTTTCCCTGGCCGGCAGTTGTTATACGAAGATATCCAGACGCTTCCGGCAGTATCATATCATACATACATCATTTACATCATACCATAGCATATATATCCATAGACATATAGTACATTACTTAGGTGCATCATATCATACATGCATACATAAAGCATAAACTAATATTATTATACAAAATGATACCTTGTTTCAGGTTAATTATCCAACAAACAAACTCATGATCTCCAGGACTGCTTTATTGTAACCTCAGGGTTACTTTATCCTCCTGATGAGCTTCTTCTTCTGTGGGACTGCTTTATTGTAACCTCAGGGTTACTTTATCCTCCTGATGAGCTTCTTCTTCTTTGGGACTGCTTTATTGTCACCTCAAGGTTACTTTATCCTCCTGATAGCATCTCATTGCTTCAAGACTGCTTTAGAGCTATTGATTGCTCTATCCTCCTGAAGACATATCACATTATTATTTCAAGACTGCTTTAGAGCTATTCATTGCTCTATCCTCCTGGAATCATTGCTTCAAGACTGCTTTAGAGCTATTGATTGCTCTATCCTCCTGAGGTCATATCATTACTTCAAGACTGCTTTAGAGCTACCCATTGCTCTATCCTCCTGGAGTCACATTATTACTTCAAGACTGCTTTAGAGCTATCCATTGCTCTATCCTCCTGAAGACCTATCACATTATTATTTCAAGACTGCTTTGGAGTTGTCATTGTTGATTGCTCTATCCTCTTGAAATCATATTATCTCTTCAAGACTGCTTTAAGGTTATCATTATTGATTGCCCTATCCTCATGAAGACATGTTGTTACATCAGTATTACTCCAGACCCCTGACAATTCTCATTATGCTACTGAAGAACTTTCCCCTAGTGGCATCTTTAAGCCCACTCAATCATGTTCAACTAACCATCAATATCATTCTATGCACTGGTGAGTGCAAATTTTTGGGCTTTTGTGTTCAATCCCCTTCAACCTTCCAGGTTACGACTGGCAAATATACCAATCTAACCCCTCAGGTTTCAGAAAATTGAACAGGGGCAGCTGTTGCACCCCAAAATTTGCCCTCACAATACAAGACTTTGTGTTCTAAGAAGGTTCACAAGGTTCACAAGTTTCTCAATGCTTATATAACCTTTCATTAGGTTCATGAAGTCTACAAGTCACTTCTTGAAGGTTCACAAGGTTCACAAGCTTCTCAACATTTACAAGACCTTTCATGAGGTTCATGAAGTCTACAAGTCACTTCTTGAAGGTTCACAAGGTTCACAAGCTTCTCAACATTTACAAGACCTTTCATGAGGTTCATGAAGTCCATAGGTTGCTTCTTGAAGGTTCACAAGGTTCACAAGCTTCTCAACATCTACAAGACCTTTCATGAGGTTCATGAAGTCCATAGGTTGCTTCTTGAAGGTTCACAAGGTTCACAAGATCCACAATGTTTACAAAGCTTTCCTAAGGTTCATGAGGTTTACAGAACCACTTCATGAGGTTCACAAGGTTCACAAGCTTCACAATACCTCCCATGGGTATTGTAGCGGTAAAATCATGAGTGTAAGCTATTGATTAACTTCACTCAATATACACAGAGTCGCCACCGCACTTTTATTTATTTCCAAATGGAAAAAGGAAAATGAACGAACAAAACCTTAATGAATCTCAAAAGCTAAAAAGCTCAAAGAATCAAATAGAGAATGGGTACGGGGATTGGTTACAAATCGGGAAGGTTTTAAGCACCCGACTTGTCCGTAGTACTCTACGGGAACCCTTTGAAATGTTTACTGCATTTTGGTTTGAAATGGTTTGCTTGAAAAAAGATTGAGGAGATGAGTAGAAGAATGTTTTTTAAGATTTTGGTGTTTGAAGAGACGAATGTCTCATGCCTACGTACCCACAAGGTGCAATGCGAGATCAAAACCCCGTAGTTCGTGGTACAAATTGTGAAAAGGCAAGGTGAGTTGAATTGATTTTAAAAATGTAAAGATAAGTCGTCATCCTTTAGCGAATAATTCCGCTAGAAAGGATGACTCATATCTAAACATAAAAAAAAAAAAAGTTAAGAATAAACGTGCACGAGGGCACAAAAGCATTTGGATGAGTTTGAATGTTTTTTAGGTTTTTTTTTTTAGAAAAGAAAGTTTCGATATGCTTATGTAGTTTAGCATTTATTTAAGAAAATGAAATGAAAAGGTAAAAGCACATGACCGAAGTCACGGTTTGATTGAGAAAATGTTTGAAGTTAGAAAACAAAGAAAGTTTTAAAAATAGGAAGGAGATTTGAAAATTAAAGAAGATGGGAAGAGATGAAGGGACTATCCTAAAACTTGAAAATAAAAGCTAAAGAAAGAATGGATCAAACCATAGGGCAAGCATCTTGAGACAATTGGATTTCCATCTTCATGAACAAATGAACTTAACCGGAGCCAAAGTCTTCAATCCATAACAAATGAGCAAAGGGATGATCCTAGAATCTAAGTCCGAAACTCCAAGTCTCAAGCTAGGGATAGTAACCATAGTCCAAAATTAGAAGTCACCCATTTTTTAGATGTTCAATCCTTTATTAATATTTTTGTGTCCAAATGGACAAAGAGAAAATAACAAGCAACAATAATATATACAATAAGCAAATGATATATGATATAATAAGCATAATAAGAGAGGTAGAGAACGAGAGATTTAAAGTAAAAGGATAAGGTGCGAGAGATTTAATTAAATGTTAGTATATTCACAATATAATATTTACAATATAAAGTGGTATGATGAACTTAATCAAGCACAACCACGAAAAGAAAAAGAAAATCGAGGCAACCGGATCCAAGTGGATCGCATTCCGAATCGGGACAACTTTAGGTCTATGTTAAGCAATCGCCGAGTAATTTACGGAGTAGTTACCCTACAAATGAGGCCGGCCACCACTAATTAAAGTGGAAACTATTCGTGTTAAAACATGTTAGAGAAACGATATTATGAATCGTTCTCCGAAAACATGCCACACTAAAAGAAAGAGAACGGTCTAATCTTAATCGAGATTATCGTTGAATTTCTCGAAAAGCAACCTATCACGATCTCAAAGTATGGAGAATGATCCAAATGATCATTCATCCATAGATTTGAAATAATGAAGGTTAAACTCATCGGAAATCAACAATCCCGAATCGGAAGATTGTCATCGACCAAAATAGAAAAAAGATGAAGAATATGAATCCAAAAAGAATAGATCCAATAAAAAGATAGAAACATTTTTTAATTCTTTTCTTAAATTTCTTTCTAAAATTCTTTTCCAAGACTTTTCTAAACTCTTTTTCTAACATTTTTTTTTTTACAATATATTTCTAACATTTTTTTATATCAAAAAAAATAGAAAGAAACTTTTAAACCAAAAACCAATAAAATGAAAAAGAAAAAAAAGTAAAAGAAAAGGAGAAATAGGAAGGGGATATGCGCAGGTGGGTGGTGACAGACAGTAATAAGTGATGGATAGAAAAAACAGTGGCCCAAACTCAGTTTATTTTCTTTTATTAAAATTAGATAAAAAAGCTAAAGAATAACAAATGAAAACCAAGAACAACAACTTAGGTATTCTTCTTCAAAAAAACGCAAAAAGAACAGGGGATTGCCAAGATAACCGCTACCTTCTCCAATGCATAAAAAGCAAATCGTCACTTCTTTCTCAATTCTACCCGAGATCTTCTTCTTCCTCTCTCCTACGTCGCAAATGATCCGCAAACAACAAACAACTCGCCGTGATTCACTTCCTCCGGTCAAGCCTTAGTTGTTGTTGTTATGGAATTTCGAAGAAATGGATGAAGGTATGTGATTGTTACAAGTTTAATTGTGAATGAGGTTTTGAGATTTGAATCTGGATGAAATTAGTAAAAGTTTTGAGTGAATGAGTTTGACGGTTTATTTGAAGTTTTGAAGCTTTGGATTTTGAGATTTCAATTTTGGTTGAAACTTTGTTTTGGTTTTACAGGGATTTGGTATGGCTATCCAAGCTTCAGTTTGTTGTTGTCACGTGTTTGGGCAAGCTGGAGATGTACGGCTGAAATGTGAATATTGCTTGATGCGAAGTAAACGGATGACATGATGCGGGATGGATGTACTGGCTTGAGGTGCTAAAGTTGATGGAAAGTAATGTGGGCCAGGCTGTTTGGTGATGTGAATGATGCTTGGCTCGTGGGGGGCTTGGAAAAGTGATAATGTAAAACAAAAATTTTTATTATTATTATTTTTTGGAAAGAATGAATGGGCTCAAAGGAGAGATATATGGACATTTTTGTACTATTATTATTTTTTGGTAAGTTTGTTAATGGACTTATGGAAAGAAAGAAAAAATGGATGGGTTTGAAATAAATGAAATAGATTTTTTTCTAAAAATAATTTTTGTGGTAATGAATTAATATGATAAATTGGATAATTGGAATGAAGTGAAACGAGAAAAAAAAATTTGGTAAAAGAAAAATTGGAAAGAAAATAAAAATGGATATTTGAATAAAAGAAAATGGAAAGTCGGTGGGATATGAATATGATAAATGATTAGATAATGTTTGGAAATAAATGGATAAAAAATGATTTGGGTAATCGAAATAGATGGTTTATGAATCGAATATTGAAATGGATATTGGATGACTGAATAATGGAAATGATCATTTTTGAGGCCCACGACCAAATTTCTGATTTTTTCTTGCACAAACCACTGATTAATGATGAATGTAGCCAACACTAAACCACTGAACAACTGAATAATTTGCAACTCGAGCCACAACTGTCATCTGAAAACTGTCTGATTCAAGCCCTGATAATTCGAAACCAAACTTCTCACAGAATACTGCCTGATAAACTGATGATCTTCGCACACAACACAACTTGAACTTTTTTGAAAACGCACAGTTTGAGAAACAGACCACTGGCCCACACAACTGACAGTTGAAACAATCTCTTGATAGTTTGACCAAGATTAGGTCAAACGTCCATCTGAATCAAATTGTGACTGAACAAACGCATCTGAATTGGAATCACAGCACTTTCCTCGAAATCCTGCAACACAGAAGAAGAAGAAGCAACTACAACATATTTTTTTTTATTTTTTGGTTAGAGGTTAGAAAATATAAACAAATAACAGAAATTAAACAAGGTGATCCTCTGCAAGACATAGACCTGCACCAGAAAAAGAATACATGAACCAGTGCGTGATCTTGTTTGTATGCGAAATGCAGATGAGATGCGAAAAATCTTAGGGTCAAAAATTAGGGTCTGACAGATGCCCCTATTTAAGTTTCTTCAATCCAGAGAAGATGAAGATTAAAATCTTCGTTTCGACAAGATGGAAGATACTTAAATATAAAAAAAAAACAATTTTTGATCCTAAGATGCCAACAACTGGAATGAAATGAAATGAACGATATGAAATGATATGAAGATGACATGGAAATAATATGAAGCATATGAAACTGTTTATGAAAGCAAATGAAAATGATATGAAACAATATGAGATGTTAATGCAAAGAAAATATGTGACAGCAATATGAAATAATATGAGAAAATTTGTGAGATGATATGAAATGTATCTGTAACCAAATGAAATGTAGAGAAATCCGTGAGGGACAAGACGACACATGAAATAAAATAAACGCTGGGGATAAGGAGCATAAAACTCCGATGGGAAAAACAACATGCTAGAGACCAACACATGGCTCAGCCGAGGTGAAAATGTCCAAGAATGGAAATTGGACAGAAAGGATCACAACATCCAGGAATGGCACTGAATGAAGTGAGAGAAGTCCCGAAAGGGTACAACAGAAGCATCCAAGGATGACATTACTGACTTTAATAGGGATAACCGAGAATGGCAATCGGGCAAAGGGTAATCACAACATCTGAGAATAGCAATCAGATGAAAATGTGAAACTCAACATTCGGGAACAACACTGAATGAAATGGGAGAAAGTTCAGGAAAGCACATCAACTCAATGATGATTCCAACATGAAAATCCGAGAATGGCAATCGGAAGTGAAGTGATCACAACATCTGAGAATGGCAATCAGATAAAATGCAAAGCACAACATTCAGGAACAGAACTGAATGAAATGGGAAAATGGTCTGGGACAGTACATCAAATCAATGATGACTTCACTATGGACATCCGGGAATAGCAATCGGATAGGAAGTGATCACAACATCTGAGAATGGCAATCAGATAAAAATGTGAATCACAACATTCAGGAAAAGAACTGAATGAGATGGGAAAAATCCAGGACAGTACATCAAATCAATGATGACTTCACTATGGACATCCAGGAATAGCAATCGGATAGGAAGTGATCACAACATCTGAGAATGGCAATCAGATAAAAATGAATCACAACATTCAGGAAATGAACTGAATGAGATGAAAATCCGAGAATGGCAATCGGATAGAAAAGGTGTAATATTTGAGAGAAACAACAAGTATATGAAGAAAAGAAATTCTGGAGAGACAGACAAATGCCAGGTAAATTAGACCTTGAACAACAAGTAAGAAATTGAAAACAACAAGACTTTGAGAAATGCATATGAGGACTAAAACACTCAGTATGCAGATTTTTACGAAAATGGGGACTAAAACACCCAAGAATACACATAATGAGGACTAAGACACTCAAATATGAAACCGTGAACAAAACTGGGGAATAACATACCCAAGGAAACGCATAATGAGGACTAAAACACTCAAATATGCAAAGGTAAACAAAACTGGGGAATAACACACCCGAGGAAACGCATAATGAGGACTAAAACACTCAAATATGCAAACTTTTACTAGACTGGGGAATAACACACCCAAAGAGGTAATTTGAGAAAAATGATGACAACCAGTTTAGACTCTTAGAGGAGTGGAAAAGATGACAACCAGTTTATACTCTTAGAGGAGTAAAAAGATGAAAGACTGATTCCTCAACACAAATATCACTGCCATTCTGCTCGAATATCAGAGATGCTAATGCTGAACAAATCTCTGTCACACCAGTAAACTGTTCCAAGTTGCCAATCTTTTGAGAAAAGTCATGCAAAGCTGCTTGGGGATTCTTTGAAGAAAAATTGCCCCAAGTTCAATGACTGATGAAAGTAAACTGATAATTGATTCAGTTCCTGATTACTGCTGGAGAAAATAATCAAATCTTTGAAATAACTGCTGAGAAGATAAACTGATCATGGATTCAGTTCCTGAAATGAAAGTTTGAAAGAATAAACTGATCATGGCTTCAGCCCTTGAGAAAATGTTGAGAAAGTAAACTGATCATAGCCTCAGCCCTTGAGAAAATGTTGAGAAAGTAAACTGATCATAGCCTCAGCCCTTGAGAAAATAACCCAACATGTAACTTGCAGAGAATCTTCTGACTAACCAAACTTGAGAACAACTTGCACTGAGCAACAACATCTTGAAACAAAAGGAATTGAGAAAAACTTGCCCCTGATAGGATCACCGACCAAGTTTCTCAACTGTTTGAAAATTCCTTGATGAGGAAAGTTTATTTGCAAAAATAAAAAATGTTTGTACAAACCTGGTAATTTTAATGCAAAGTTCAATGCAAAGTTTGAAATCAAGAATCATTTTTGAGATGAAATTTATTGATGTAAAGCAAATGAAAACTTGTCACAACATGGCGGTTGTGACAACAATTAAAGATAAATCAACAGCAAAAAAACAAATGATTGGTAAAGAACTTGGGAGTCAGTTTACGCAACCTTGTTGTAGTATGCTTTTCAAAAGAAACCTGGATTCAATTAGGACTCTTGAAGGTTATAACTTGGTCTGGTTCACGGTTTATGAAACAAAGGATATAGGCTCAAAGTTTATTTGTACCCAACCCAACTTCGTGATGAACTCCAGTCCTACATTCAAATAATTCAGCCTATGCATTCAAGTTCCCAGAAATTTAGGATTACACAGATGAAGATGATTCATAAGCCAAAGGATTTTGAGATAGCAGTCACCTCTTCCTTTTTGTTATTTCCAGTGAGGATTTTGGTCCACTCGACTTATTTTTGCTGAGGATTTTGATAACCTCTTGGCAAACCTTTCTTTTTATTATCCCTAACTTTTGCCTGAACTGTGTTATTTGAACTTACAGTCAGCGGGATGCCCCAGTTTTTTGCCTAAGTCTCCTTCATAGGTTTTGACTTAGCGGGCTTTGATTTTTTTGATAGTTTTTTTAATATCATTTTTTTTTGAAAGATAATGACTGCACGGCTTAATGATTACGATGAACCATCATTGGCTTTTGAATTGAGAAACATCTTCAACACTTCTTGATGTGTGTGAAGGAAAGCTTGAGATTGCAACCTTTATTTGAAAGGTGTCTTGAATGATTCTCTTGTACTTGAATGCACATTCGACTTAACTGAAAACTACCCATCCCCGGGTTAAAAATGAGGGTTTTTTCAAATAGAAAGAAACTCCAACTTCAAGGCTCAAAGGGGTTGACAAAGGATTAACTTCCTTATTTCTCCAGTGTTTGGAATTTGAAACAATGCCTGTATATCATCAGCCAAGTCTCAATTGAAAGCATACCAACAACAATTATGGGTATCTCGTTTTCATCATCCTCCCCCCAATCATTGTAAAAACTTTGAGAAAAGATAAATGAAATTGAAATGTAAAGCGTAAAGATGCAAATAGCAAATGAAATTGAATCAAAACAAAGCAATGCTCATTTCATTAAAATCAACATGAAAGTACAAACAAGCTTAAAAGCAAACAACTTAATATGATGGAAGAAAACTTGCAAACATAAAGAAACAATGGCCTAGTGATCCATCAACAACAAGGATGAACTGTCCCGTCTGATATTCTGGCCTTGAAGAAAATTTGACAATTGAAGTCTTCTTGAAGATTCACTTCTCATGATTCGACAAAGGATTGTTGATAACATTGGGATTAATGTCATTAAAGTAAAGGATGTTGTTCCTGATAAGTTCCTGCACTTTAGCCTTCAGTGCAAAGCAATGCTCTAAGTCATGACCAGTTCCACCTTGATGAAACTCACAGCGAAGATCCGATCTATAACCAACTGGCAGAGGATTTGGAACAGGAGGCGGAGGCCTAGTAGTAATTAAACCTTTCGCAATCAAAGAAGGAAACAATTCAGTATAAGTCACCGGAATAGGATCAAAGTTTGGCCTATTGCGATACTGATTTTGTCCAGCAGCAGGAGGAGGAACCTGAGCTTGAGCTCGAATCTGAACTTGAGCTTGAGCTGGTCGAGCTTGACCTTGAGCTTGAGTTTGAGCAGGTTGAGTTTTAATAACAGGAGCAACTGCAGCTACGTATGGTTGAACATATCGTTGTTGCGGGTGATAAGGCCTCCTCTCAGTTGAAACAGCATAAGCATCACCATCTCTTCTCTTGTGAGGATTCCCAAAGGATTTTCTTGCAGCATTAGGAGCTTCAGAATTGGTAATCTTACCCTTCTTGATACCTTCCTCTAGTCTTTCTCCAATAGTGACTAGATCAGAAAAACCAGATGAAACACTTCCTACCATTTTCTCCCAAAAGAACGGTTGAAGAGTGTCCATGAACAAACCAGTTAATTCCTTTTCAGGCAAAGGTGGTTCCACTTGAGCAGCTAACTCTCTCCAACGCTGAGCATACTCTTTGAACGATTCTCTCTCTTTCTGTGACATGTTTTGAAGTTGACGACGATCAGGCGCCATGTCCAGATTGTACTTATACTGCTTTACAAAAGCATCTGATAAATCTTTCCAGCTTCGAATGTGACTCTTCTCAAGTCCAACATACCACTTCATAGAAGCACCACTCAAACTATCTTGAAAACAGTGAATAAGCAAATTGTCATCTTTAGCATACGCAGCCATCTTGCGACAATACATCAGCAGATGAATCTTTGGACAAGTGTGACCATTGTATTTCTCAAATACAGGAACCTTGAACTTATCAGGAAGAACCAAGTCGGAAACCAAACACATATCAATGGCAGCAGAACCAAAGACATCTTTTCCTTCTAGACCTCTTACCCTCTTCTCAAGAGTCAAACATTGCTCTCTAACTTCATCCATATATCCAGGTTCACCTTGACTTTCAGCTTGTTGACCAGGAGCTTGGTACAAGAAAGGAGAATTCTGATAAGTAGTCTGAGCAGTAGCATGCACAACAGGTTGAGGTTCAACAAAACTCGGAACTGAAAAGCCTGGCATAACAGATGGACCACCCATTTGAGCAGTTGCAGAAACTGGCACATAATCCGGAGGTAACCCATATTCTGGCCAAGTAGAAGCTGGTTGCTGAATAACAGGAGAATCAACAGCAGCAGTCAAAACTTCAGAGATAACAGTCCTTTGAGGTGGTTCACCTCGAGCAATCAGAACTTGCATCATTTCAGTGAGCTTGGTCATACCAGCCTTCAACTCATCAATTTCCATTCGAACTTCCATGTTATGCTGTTCTTGGCGTTCCATTCTCAATCTAATAGCTCTTCGTCTGATAACAGCTCTAGTACCGTATCTGTGGTGAGGAGTCAGCTTGACGGATCAACAGACAACTGAGGAAAGAAACAACCAGGATGAGTTCCCACACAACTCGGATGAACGCAAGAATATGCGAGAATGCAATGATATGCGATGCAATGTTCACTTCCACATTCAGAAAAAACAACTCGATTATTGCAAACATGGTCAACATCGAGAATACAGTCATGAAAAATCTTGACAAAAAGGAATATTTGCTCTTTCCAATATTTGCAATGATCGGAATTATTTTCCTTGAAGAATGGTCGTGATGATGATCATGATGAATATGTAGATGCAACAAGCACAAACAAGATCACGCAAATCACACAGGTTCAAAGGTTC
Organism: Lathyrus aphaca; assembly: GCA_963966055.1. NCBI lineage: Eukaryota > Viridiplantae > Streptophyta > Magnoliopsida > Fabales > Fabaceae > Lathyrus > Lathyrus aphaca. Next base: position 113,768,367 of record OZ014524.1, on the reverse strand, counting down.
GAATCACGAGCATGGAGTCATGGTAACAGAACACCAACCCAAACAGGTATGTACTAAGGTTTGTCTTCATTGTACCTGCAAAAAACCAGAAGGGTGCTAACAGAGGTTCCCGGAGTTAACAGCCATCTTTAGAATATCATCGGTACGTTGGATTACTCCCCAACCGATAACATTCTTAAAATAGACCTCGTCCGAGTGTAGTATCGCGTGACAACCACCTTAAGTTTACACTCAGATAGTTTCCGCACTACGTTCCTAAATTGGCTTAGATTGGTTAAGGGTTCTACGGTCCTCAGTATGATCAGCTCAAGGTCGGAAAATAATGCCACGTACGATTACTCGTCATGACATTGATAGTCCAAGAGAGCCTAACCGAGTGGAGATTATCAAATTGATATTGCTTTGGACTACTCCATCGCATATCGCTTCGAATATCGCCGTCCTATCATAAGTTCCAACTCAAATCCGGGTTAGGATCTATCTCACAGAGGATCACCAAAACAGAACAAACAAGTAACAAGCAAATCAAACTAAAGCAATAAACAAATCAAAGTAGGCCGAATCCACTTAGAGATTGACTCCCCAGCAGAGTCGCCACTTTTCTGTAGCGGTAAAATCATGAGTGTAAGCTATTGATTAACTTCACTCAATATACACAGAGTCGCCACCGCACTTTTATTTATTTCCAAATGGAAAAAGGAAAATGAACGAACAAAACCTTAATGAATCTCAAAAGCTAAAAAGCTCAAAGAATCAAATAGAGAATGGGTACGGGGATTGGTTACAAATCGGGAAGGTTTTAAGCACCCGACTTGTCCGTAGTACTCTACGGGAACCCTTTGAAATGTTTACTGCATTTTGGTTTGAAATGGTTTGCTTGAAAAAAGATTGAGGAGATGAGTAGAAGAATGTTTTTTAAGATTTTGGTGTTTGAAGAGACGAATGTCTCATGCCTACGTACCCACAAGGTGCAATGCGAGATCAAAACCCCGTAGTTCGTGGTACAAATTGTGAAAAGGCAAGGTGAGTTGAATTGATTTTAAAAATGTAAAGATAAGTCGTCATCCTTTAGCGAATAATTCCGCTAGAAAGGATGACTCATATCTAAACATAAAAAAAAAAAAGTTAAGAATAAACGTGCACGAGGGCACAAAAGCATTTGGATGAGTTTGAATGTTTTTTAGGTTTTTTTTTTTAGAAAAGAAAGTTTCGATATGCTTATGTAGTTTAGCATTTATTTAAGAAAATGAAATGAAAAGGTAAAAGCACATGACCGAAGTCACGGTTTGATTGAGAAAATGTTTGAAGTTAGAAAACAAAGAAAGTTTTAAAAATAGGAAGGAGATTTGAAAATTAAAGAAGATGGGAAGAGATGAAGGGACTATCCTAAAACTTGAAAATAAAAGCTAAAGAAAGAATGGATCAAACCATAGGGCAAGCATCTTGAGACAATTGGATTTCCATCTTCATGAACAAATGAACTTAACCGGAGCCAAAGTCTTCAATCCATAACAAATGAGCAAAGGGATGATCCTAGAATCTAAGTCCGAAACTCCAAGTCTCAAGCTAGGGATAGTAACCATAGTCCAAAATTAGAAGTCACCCATTTTTTAGATGTTCAATCCTTTATTAATATTTTTGTGTCCAAATGGACAAAGAGAAAATAACAAGCAACAATAATATATACAATAAGCAAATGATATATGATATAATAAGCATAATAAGAGAGGTAGAGAACGAGAGATTTAAAGTAAAAGGATAAGGTGCGAGAGATTTAATTAAATGTTAGTATATTCACAATATAATATTTACAATATAAAGTGGTATGATGAACTTAATCAAGCACAACCACGAAAAGAAAAAGAAAATCGAGGCAACCGGATCCAAGTGGATCGCATTCCGAATCGGGACAACTTTAGGTCTATGTTAAGCAATCGCCGAGTAATTTACGGAGTAGTTACCCTACAAATGAGGCCGGCCACCACTAATTAAAGTGGAAACTATTCGTGTTAAAACATGTTAGAGAAACGATATTATGAATCGTTCTCCGAAAACATGCCACACTAAAAGAAAGAGAACGGTCTAATCTTAATCGAGATTATCGTTGAATTTCTCGAAAAGCAACCTATCACGATCTCAAAGTATGGAGAATGATCCAAATGATCATTCATCCATAGATTTGAAATAATGAAGGTTAAACTCATCGGAAATCAACAATCCCGAATCGGAAGATTGTCATCGACCAAAATAGAAAAAAGATGAAGAATATGAATCCAAAAAGAATAGATCCAATAAAAAGATAGAAACATTTTTTAATTCTTTTCTTAAATTTCTTTCTAAAATTCTTTTCCAAGACTTTTCTAAACTCTTTTTCTAACATTTTTTTTTTACAATATATTTCTAACATTTTTTTATATCAAAAAAAATAGAAAGAAACTTTTAAACCAAAAACCAATAAAATGAAAAAGAAAAAAAAGTAAAAGAAAAGGAGAAATAGGAAGGGGATATGCGCAGGTGGGTGGTGACAGACAGTAATAAGTGATGGATAGAAAAAACAGTGGCCCAAACTCAGTTTATTTTCTTTTATTAAAATTAGATAAAAAAGCTAAAGAATAACAAATGAAAACCAAGAACAACAACTTAGGTATTCTTCTTCAAAAAAACGCAAAAAGAACAGGGGATTGCCAAGATAACCGCTACCTTCTCCAATGCATAAAAAGCAAATCGTCACTTCTTTCTCAATTCTACCCGAGATCTTCTTCTTCCTCTCTCCTACGTCGCAAATGATCCGCAAACAACAAACAACTCGCCGTGATTCACTTCCTCCGGTCAAGCCTTAGTTGTTGTTGTTATGGAATTTCGAAGAAATGGATGAAGGTATGTGATTGTTACAAGTTTAATTGTGAATGAGGTTTTGAGATTTGAATCTGGATGAAATTAGTAAAAGTTTTGAGTGAATGAGTTTGACGGTTTATTTGAAGTTTTGAAGCTTTGGATTTTGAGATTTCAATTTTGGTTGAAACTTTGTTTTGGTTTTACAGGGATTTGGTATGGCTATCCAAGCTTCAGTTTGTTGTTGTCACGTGTTTGGGCAAGCTGGAGATGTACGGCTGAAATGTGAATATTGCTTGATGCGAAGTAAACGGATGACATGATGCGGGATGGATGTACTGGCTTGAGGTGCTAAAGTTGATGGAAAGTAATGTGGGCCAGGCTGTTTGGTGATGTGAATGATGCTTGGCTCGTGGGGGGCTTGGAAAAGTGATAATGTAAAACAAAAATTTTTATTATTATTATTTTTTGGAAAGAATGAATGGGCTCAAAGGAGAGATATATGGACATTTTTGTACTATTATTATTTTTTGGTAAGTTTGTTAATGGACTTATGGAAAGAAAGAAAAAATGGATGGGTTTGAAATAAATGAAATAGATTTTTTTCTAAAAATAATTTTTGTGGTAATGAATTAATATGATAAATTGGATAATTGGAATGAAGTGAAACGAGAAAAAAAAATTTGGTAAAAGAAAAATTGGAAAGAAAATAAAAATGGATATTTGAATAAAAGAAAATGGAAAGTCGGTGGGATATGAATATGATAAATGATTAGATAATGTTTGGAAATAAATGGATAAAAAATGATTTGGGTAATCGAAATAGATGGTTTATGAATCGAATATTGAAATGGATATTGGATGACTGAATAATGGAAATGATCATTTTTGAGGCCCACGACCAAATTTCTGATTTTTTCTTGCACAAACCACTGATTAATGATGAATGTAGCCAACACTAAACCACTGAACAACTGAATAATTTGCAACTCGAGCCACAACTGTCATCTGAAAACTGTCTGATTCAAGCCCTGATAATTCGAAACCAAACTTCTCACAGAATACTGCCTGATAAACTGATGATCTTCGCACACAACACAACTTGAACTTTTTTGAAAACGCACAGTTTGAGAAACAGACCACTGGCCCACACAACTGACAGTTGAAACAATCTCTTGATAGTTTGACCAAGATTAGGTCAAACGTCCATCTGAATCAAATTGTGACTGAACAAACGCATCTGAATTGGAATCACAGCACTTTCCTCGAAATCCTGCAACACAGAAGAAGAAGAAGCAACTACAACATATTTTTTTTTATTTTTTGGTTAGAGGTTAGAAAATATAAACAAATAACAGAAATTAAACAAGGTGATCCTCTGCAAGACATAGACCTGCACCAGAAAAAGAATACATGAACCAGTGCGTGATCTTGTTTGTATGCGAAATGCAGATGAGATGCGAAAAATCTTAGGGTCAAAAATTAGGGTCTGACAGGTATCACAAGACATTTTATGAAGATTCACAAGGTTCACATAGTTCACAATTGGTCAAAGAAGTTGATAATTCCCTCAGACAATGCACCTCCTAAGCAGGGCATCCATAACTAGGGTTTTGACTTTAATCAGGCTAAATGGACTTCCAATACCTCAAGTGAGTTTCATAACATCTTATATGTGTACAAGAACCCCCATGTCAAGTTTCAAGACTTTTCTCAAAAGTTTGCTCAGTCAGATGATCAGATAAGTCAAAATCAGTCAATGCAGTTAAAAAGTCAAACTGAGGTCAACTGTGGTCAAACCAAAGTCAAACTTCATGATTTTTTGCCAACATCAAGTATATGAAGTAAAATTCATCATTTGATCAAGGGTTGATCATGATTCATCAAGGAGATTCCAGATCATCAATAATCAGGAGTTTCTAAATTAGGGTTTCCTCAGTAAAAGTCAACTGAACTTTGACCAGGCATAACTTTCACATACTTCATCACCAAGTCTCCATCCAAAGCTCATTTTGAAGGAAATTGAATTCTCTACAACTTTTATGTTGAAGGTTAAGCCCAAAAATGCTTCATTTGAAAGATATGATCTAGGACATTATAGGTCATTTCAAAAGTCAACAAAAAGTCAACAACTTCAAAAGGGCATAACTTGAGATTGGTAAATGATATGGACCTGAAACCAATGGGGTTGTTTAGAGGACTCTTCAAGCTTTCCAAAAAGTCCAAGAACACCCTCATGCCTTTAAAATTAAGGGAGATATGTCTTTGCAAAGTTGGGAAATTTTGTGAGGGTTTATGTTGAAAATGGAGGTTTAAAAGTATTTCTTTCCAAATGGGCTGCCCAAATTGTGACCCAATTCACTTTATAATGACTTGCACGAAATTAATTTAAATTATTCATAATTTTATTTATTTTATTTTTATTTATTATGATTTTTATATTAAAAAGTCATTTTAAATTCTAATAAAATATAAAATCATGAAAATAAATTGTAATTTTATTTCTAGAAAGTCTTAAAGGGTGATTGGAACTCAAAGTGAAGGAAATCATGTGATCTCTCCAAAAATAGAAAGCATTCAAGAGCAAATATTTGACTTTTACAACTTGATCTTTTTCAATCTTTTTTGATCCAAATTTTCACATAACCAAGCCATGTTTCTGACCTAAATCAATCACATATATATGCTAAACAAAACCCTAACCTCATTCACGAATTCAAGCAGCCACAGTGTAAGTTTCAAAACTCAAAATTCATCAACAAAAGTGAGATTCGGATTCTTCCATACAAGAGGTTTCAAGGTAAACTAAGAACATAGACGTGTTCTTTAGCTATCACTGAAGCTAAAGCATCATTCATATGCATCCTATGTGCATCATAATGCTCTACCCGAACTCACTTTATGCTTAAAAAATTTCTTTTCGATTCCATTAATGTGTTATGATTCAATGATTTTTGCTTATATAATCGTGTTTGTTAATGATCATAGATGAAATCTGGACAGTTTGGTGGAGTTTCATAGCCTGGAACACGATATGCCATTTTTAGGGTTTATAGCTCTGATTAGGGTTCTTCAATACCTTCCATATAAATAAATTCCAAGGACGTGAAGTGATTGGAAAACTCATTACAAACTTAATGGACTAATCAATTTTAAGAAACCTTGCTGTTTTACCTATGTTTGAATTTCGCAGGTTTTGTTACAATTCTATTTTCGCAGGAAAACTCGCATACAAATTCGTAGCAAATTTGGAAGGTCTGGAGGTTGAAGACAAGGGCCATGCGCGCCAGTTTTAAAATTTAAATTTTGTTTTAAAATATTATCCATCTTTTCTGTTTGTATATCACAACTGGCTGGTTGGCCCAGTGGTAGCAAGGATGCGCGTAGGACCTGAGGCCATGAGATCGAATCCAGCCTCCAGCAATTCTTTTTGATGCGTTTTTCATTTAATTTGTAATTTGAATATATTATATTATGTTATCAATATGCTTTCAGATTGGCTCTTCCAGCCGGGTGGTAACATGTGCGTGTATATGGCTATGAGGTCCTGGGTTCGAACCATGAACCAGGCCTATTTGTTTCTTGCATTTTCCTGATTTTTCCAGATAGAGAACAAAACCATTGGGATGTACTTCTTTGTTGCCTGCGTGTGAATGGCTCAGTGGTGAGAGCATGTTGTTGTCAATCATAAGGGACTGGGTTCAAATCCCAGTCCCACCAGGTTCCTTTTCCTTTTCCTTTCTTTTATTTTCATGTTTAATTTAATTGTTTTAAATAATTAGCATATTATTATTTATATTATAAAATCTGTATATATCATGTATTCAAATTCTTAAAAATTATTTTTTTTATATAAAACTCATGATTTTTCAATATAAATTTTATATAATTCTATGTAATTAGTTAAAAATAAATTTTGTATATGAATGAATTCTAATAGTCAAACCCTAAAAATATTTTCTATAAACCCTAATTCATTTTAAACCTAATTCTATTTTTCTTAATAATCTTATTTTTTTCTAATTCCTAATAGAATTAATATGTATATATGATTACTATAATTCTTGTAAATTTTGTAAATATATTTATAATTTATTTTTCTCTTTAATATATTAAATAAACATTTTTTTTATATAACCTTTGTTTAGAAATAATTGTGTTTATAATAATTAAATTTTTGTAGTAATTAAAATATAACTTAATAATGTTTAAATTAAAACAATTGTTTATTCATATTTGTTTTTTTTATATATATATAGTTGTTTATATTAAAATTGGTAATTTCTTATTATTATAATATTTTGATTAATTTTGTTTATTACTATTATTACTAATCATATAATTTATTTTGCTTTATTATTTCAATTAATTTTTATTATTCACTAACACCTCTTATTTTATTATTATTATTTTCACTAATTTTATATTTCTACTAATCTTATTATTATTATTATTTACTAACCCCTTATTTATTTATTATTAAATTATTATTATTTGCTCATTTATTATTTTTGTTTATTATTATAATTTCTTGTAATTGTTTCCCGGTTGTAATTTTGTAATTATTTTAATTATTATTGTTATGGTTAGTAATTAGGGAGTGCAAAACATGTATGTTCTTAAAATTAATTCTAGATCACTTTTTAATCAAAGATAATTAAATCAAACACGTCACACACGTAAGTCGATTTTAATCGCCGTCTCACTTTCTAAGGTTATCCTTCAAGTTGCCTACGAATATTGGTTAAGTGGGGTGTATAAAGCAAGTCCCTCGAAAAAAAGTCATCAAAGTCCCTTATGGTTGCCTTTACGGATCGAGTCCCTTCGAAATAAATGATGATAGTCCCTCCAGTTTGCTTATTACACCCCACCATGGCCTTCAAAATCAAATTGTCCCTCACATGTCCCTTAACATCCAAGGTAAGGACTACCTACTCCATTATAGTAGGGATAGTCTTACTAAGGAAAGGATAAAGAATAAGAATGACCTTAAACATTAGGGTAGGTTATTCCTAGGTACTTGCTCACTTCAAAACTTTTTCACACTTAAACAAAATTCCAAACAAATTTTCAAACAAGTTTTTTACACATCCATACATGGATTATTATTAAACTATTCTGAAATTTTTGCTATTCACACACTACACTTTCAAAAACAATTTAAAGTGAGTTTAAGTACCTAAGAGCCCATGGATAACCATGGATGAAAAGGATGCTAATACCTTCCCTTTTCATAACCTACCCCCCGGACCCAAAATATTCTCTAAGGTCTTTCCTGTTCTTTTATAACCTTTCCTTATGGATAAAATAAAAGTCGGTGGCGACTCTTGCTATCCGCAACAAAACTTAAAGTCAGTTCTCCCACCGTGTTACACTCAGACTCTCATGATGCCATATCCTGCCGTCCTACCAGTTACCATGGAACCTGTTGCTGAAGGAGACACAGCTTATACCATCCTTCACCCAGACATGCCTACTGATAAGGAAGACTTGCAGAGATCATGGATCCAACTGAAGGAGCAAAGGGATACTTTCGAGGCTCATTACAAAGCAAGCCAAGCAAGGATCCTAGAGCTAACAAAGCAACTTCACGAGGAACGGAACCTCAACTCATACCTCAACATAAAGAGGAAACGTCCATGGGAGACTTAAAACCCCATCTTTTGTACTTATTTTACTTTCATTTTTTGTAAGCCTAAAAGGCAAAACAAGTTATTACTAATAAAAAGTTTACTTTCGTGTTTGTCTAAGCAAATCTAAATCCTGCGGTCCTTGAAAACATTGCATATGCATTCCCATATCATTTCATTGCATCACAGGTTTATAATTGTGCACAGGTTTCTCATCTTCTCGCTGTTTATTTCAGCAATGGCTCTCGAACAATCAGTTAAGGATCTTCAGGCACAGAATGCACAGTTCCAAGAGCTGATCTTGAACCTGTCCAAGGGGCAGGATGAATTGAAGACACTGCTGGCCAAGAAGACTAAGAAGGCTAGAAGGTCTGCTGGGTTGATCAATATGGGAAGAAGGTTCAAAGGTCTTGCCAAGATCAAGGAACCAGCTGAAGACTATGAATCTGAAGAATCTGAGCAAGAGGTAGGCAGTCTCCACCATTCAATGGGGGACTCTGATTCTGAGGCTAACTACTACCATGAGTCTAATGAAGACAAATTCAAGATGCTGGTGGATAGGATGGATGCTATGGAGTTGCAGAAATCATCTGGGCTGGATTTTGAGGATTTGAGTCTGGTATCTGGGGTGGTCATACCTGTGGGTTTCAAGGTTCCTACATTTGTTGTCTATGATGGGGTCTCTTGTCCCAAGCTGCATTTGAGGTCGTATGTCAGAAGAATTCAACCTCACACTGCTGATAAGAAGCTGTGGATCCATTTCTTTCAAGAGAGCTTATCTGGAGCTCAGTTGGAGTGGTATTATCAGTTGGAAAGTGTCAACATCAGAGACTGGAATGATCTTGCTGAAGCTTTCTACAAGCAGTACCAATACAATGCTGACTTAGCCCCCACTCGCATGCAGCTTCAGAGCATGTCTATGGGTGCCAAAGAAAGTTTTAAGGAGTATGCTCAGAAGTGGAGAGATTTAGCTGGAAGAGTTCAACCCCCTTTGACTGACAGGGAATTGGTTGATATGTTCATGTGTACGTTGAATGGTCCGTTCTACAGTCATCTCATTGGAAGCTCATCATCTGGCTTCACTGAGTTGATCATGACAGGAGAGCGGGTAGAGAATGGTATCAAGAGTGGTAAGATCCAAGTGGGCACTTCTTCATCAGTTGCTGCAAAGAAGCCTCCCACTGGGAAGAAGGAATCCAATGCTGTTTATGGTCAACCTGATCGTAACAGAAGGCATCAGTCTGTTAGTGCAGTTCATATTTCAAATCCAACTCCTGCAACAACGGAACAGCCTCAAGGCAACCAACAGAGGGCTAGAAGATAGTTCACGAAGATCAACATGTCAATGGCTCAGGCATTGCAACACTTGTTGAAGGCTGAACTTATTACCCTGAGGGAGGCTCCTCAGAATCCCAATGTTACCTCTCCCAAGTACAATCCCAATGCACGATGTGCATATCATTCAAACTGTCCAGGACATGATACTAATAACTGCTGGGTCTTGAAGAACAAAATTCAAGATATGATTGACGCTGGAGAAATTGAATTTGATCCTCCGGGTACCCCCAATGTGATTACAGCTCCAATGCCAAATCATGAGAAGACTGTCAATGCCATTGATGAAGATCTGCATATCCGTTCAGTTGATGAATTGACCACACCATTGGCCATCATCAGAAAGAAGTTAGTGCAAGCTGGGTTCTTTCCGGGTTGTCGTGAAGATTGTGTTTATTGTGAGTATAATCCAGAGAAGTGCTTCAGGTTGAAAGATGGCATTCAACGTCTCATGGATAAGTATACTATAGTGTTTGAAAGAAGACCAGCATCTGTAGAAAGTATGGTGGATCATCTGACTCGGGATAAGAAGATTGAAGAGGTTGACATGGTTGACAAAGTACCGGTAAGAATCACTTCAAAGGGTCCCATTAAAATCACTCATCGGGGCTCAATCAAGATTACTGCTGAAGGTCCCGTGAAAGTTGTTGCTGAAGCCAGAGTGGCTCCTCTGATCATTACCACTCCTGGTCCTATTCCTTATACATCTGACAAAGCTGTGCCTTGGCACTATGGGTCTGATGTTTACATCCATGGTGTCAAGCAGGAGCCTTTACCTGATGTACCTGTTGACATTGATAATATTGCTGGATCTAGCAAGATCACTCGTAGTGGAAGAGTCTTCTCTCCTCCAGTTGCTTCTAAGAGTGCAGTTACTCCTGCTGCCACTTCCACCACTGATGCTCGGGGCAAAGGTCCTGTTATTGAGCCTGTATCTACTGATGTGCCAGCCGTTGATGATCTCTCTAAGCAGATGGAAGAAGTATTGAAAATCATTCGCAAGAGTGATTATGACATTGTTGATCAGTTGGGGCATACTCCCTCGAAGATTTCTATGCTCTCCCTGTTATTATGTTCTGAGGCTCATGCCAAGTCCTTGATCAAGTTTCTGAAGTCTGCTCATGTGCCCAATGCCATTTCTGTTGACCAATTTGAGAACTGTGTTGCCCACCTGACCTATGACAATGGGTTAGGATTTTCTGATGCTGACTTGACCCCTGCCAAGAGGGATCATAACAGGGCCTTGCATATTTCAATTGAATGTAGGGGCACTACCCTGTCACATGTGCTGATAGACAATGGTTCCTCTCTGAATGTGTTGCCCAAGGAAGTCCTGAATAAGTTGAGTCCTGAAGATGCTGTGCTGAAGCCCAGTAATATTGTGGTAAAGGCTTTTGATGGTTCTAGAAGAGTAGTGCATGGGGAAATTGATCTTCCAATCCAAGTTGGTTCCCAGGTGTTTACTGCTACATTTTTTGTGATGGATATTCGTCCTTCATACTCTTGTCTGCTTGGTCGTCCCTGGATCCATGGGGCAGGTGCTGTGACCTCTACATTGCACCAAAAGTTGAGATATCCGGTGAATGGAAAGGTTGTTACTGTCTATGGAGAAGAAGAATACTTTGTCAGCCATGTAAACACTTTCAAGTATCTGGAAGTGGAAGGTGAATACATTGAAACTCCGTGTCAGTCATTTGAAGTGATTCCCTGGGTTGGTAATGATTATGTAGCTCCTCCTGCTGTGAAAAAAGTTCCTGTGGTCACCAGAAAACCTCCAACAATGGCAATGGCCTCCCTCAATGATGCTAGAGCTGTGGTGGATGAAGGTGGTTGTACTATTTGGGGTCAGCTTCCTGATATTCCATACAAGTCTGACAAGTTTGGTTTGGGTTTCACTGCAGAGTCCCAGAAGGCTGTTCGTCGTGCTCGTGCTGCTCGTATCACCAATCAAGGGGTTATCAATGCTGTGGGAGACTATGATGAAGACTACAACTTGGATGCTTGGATTTTTCCTACTGTGGGTGCGGGACTCAATAATTGGAAAGCTGAAGATGTTATCCCTATCTCCTTTAGTCAGGAGTAAATACTATTACTGTGTTATGTTTTTTAAGTTTGTAATTTCTTGAACAATAAAAACTTTTAAGCCATGTGCCTTACCCGGGGCACAATGGTGTGCTTGTTACGGGCTGTCATTTCATTTGCATACTTCATTCAATAAAATCAATGGACGTTCCGTTTTCGTAAATATTGTGTTCCTCGTCTTTCTTTTCTTTTATTTTTGCTTTATCAGCTATGTGTTCTTACACACACCCACATCACTAAAATGCAGATCCTCATCCACTCTGGATCCTGTTGATAACAGTTCTACTATTGCCAATTATAATTTCGAGAATCCGATCTATCAAACTAAAGACGGAAATGAGGACGATTGTGAAATACCTGTAGAGCTTGCTAGGTTGTTACAACAAGAAGAGAAAGTTATACAGCCACATGAAGAGCCAGTCGAAATTGTGAATCTGGGAACTGAAGAAAACAGAAAAGAGGTCAAGATAGGGGCTGATTTAGAGGACAGTGTCAAGAGCAGGTTGATTCAGATGTTACGTGACTATGTGGAGATCTTTGCTTGGTCTTATGAAGATATGCCAGGGTTGGATACAGACATTGTGGTTCACCGTTTGCCAGTGAAAGAAGATTGTCGTCCAAAGAAGCAGAAGGTTCGTCGTATGCGTCCTGAAATGTCAGAAAAGATCAAGGCAGAGGTAATGAAACAGTTCAATGCAGGGTTCTTAGCAGTGACTTCTTATCCTCAGTGGGTTGCAAACGTGGTACCAGTTCCTAAGAAAGATGGTAAGGTACGTATGTGCGTGGACTACAGAGATTTGAACAAGGCTAGCCCCAAAGATGACTTTCCACTTCCTCATATTGATATTCTGGTAGATAACACTGCTCAGCATAAAGTATTCTCTTTTATGGATGGTTTCTCTGGTTATAATCAAATCAAGATGGCACCTGAAGATATGGAGAAGACAACATTTGTGACACAGTGGGGCACCTTTTGCTATAAGGTAATGCCATTTGGTTTGAAGAATGCAGGGGCAACATATCAGCGTGCTATGGTGGCTTTATTTCATGATATGATTCATCATGAGATTGAAGTATATGTGGATGATATGATAGTCAGGTCTCAAAATGAAGAGCAACATCTTGATCATCTACACAAGTTGTTTGAGAGGTTGAAGAAATACAAGTTGAGGTTGAACCCAAACAAGTGTACTTTTGGAGTTAGATCTGGTAAACTCCTAGGTTTCATTGTCAGTGGCAAAGGTATTGAAGTGGATCCTGCAAAAGTGAAAGCTATTCGAGAGATGCCAGCTCCCCGCACTGAGAAGGAGGTTAGGGGTTTCTTGGGACGATTGAACTACATTGCAAGATTTATTTCCCAGTTAACCACCATCTGTGAGCCAATTTTCAAGTTGTTGAAGAAAGATCAGGTGATGGAATGGAATGATGAGTGCCAGACTGCCTTTGATGAAATCAAGAGATATCTGCTAGAACCTCCAATTTTGATGCCACCAGTTGATGGAAGACCCTTGATTATGTACTTAACAGTATTAGACAACTCAATGGGGTGTGTATTGGGGCAACATGACGAGTCTGGTCGAAAAGAGTAGGCAATATACTACCTTAGCAAAAAGTTTACCGACTGTGAAACAAGATACTCACTGCTCGAGAAAACTTGCTGCGCTTTGGCATGGGCTGCTCGCCGACTAAGACAGTATATGTTGACCCATACTACCTTATTGATTTCGAAGATGGATCCAATCAAGTACATATTTGAGAAACCTGCTCTCTCCGGAAGAATTGCAAGATGGCAAATGATCTTGACAGAATATGACATACAGTACACTACTCAGAAGGCCATTAAGGGAAGTATTGTTGCTGATCATTTGGCTCATCAAGCGGTGGATGATTATCAGTCAATGAATTTTGAGTTTCCTGATGAAGATATTATGATTATTACCAAAGAACCTGGACAATATGACGGACCTGAACAAGGATCCCGATGGACTATGGTTTTTGATGGTGCCTCTAATGCACTTGGTAATGGTGTTGGTGTTGTGATTAGTTCCCCTGAGGGTTGTTATACCCCAATTACTGCCAGACTTTGTTTCCATTGTACCAATAACATGGCTGAGTATGAGGCATGTATCCTGGGTATTAAAGCTGCTATTGATATGAAGATTCAGTTCCTTGATGTGTATGGAGATTCAGCCCTGGTAGTAAGTCAGATTAAAGGAGATTGGGATACCAAGCATGATAACCTCATTCCTTACAGAGAGCATGTGTTGTCTTTGATCCCACATTTCAAAGAGATTACCTTTGAGCACATTCCACGGAGAGAAAATCAGTTGGCAGATGCTTTGGCCACCATGGCATCTATTTTTGAGATCAGTTGGGATGATGAAGCTCCCAAGATTACTATTGATAGATTTGAAAAGCCTGCATACTGCAATGAGATTGACACAGAAGGGGCAGAGGAGAAGCCTTGGTTCTATGAAGTGAAAAGATATCTTGAAGCTCAGGAATTCCCTGAAGGGGCGTCTGTCAAAGATAGGAAGTTTCTGAGAAGGTTTTCTGCTAAGTTCTTTCTGAGTAATGGGATTCTGTACAAGCGTAATCATGATTCAACTATGCTTCGTTGTGTGGATAAGAAGGAAGCAATTGAAATTATGGAAGAGATGCATGATGGGACCTTTGGCACTCATTCTAGTGGTCATACTATGGCAAAGAAGATTTTGAGAGCAGGTTACTATTGGTCTACCATGGAAGCTGATTGCTATCAACATTCCAGAACATGTCACAAGTGTCAAATCTATGCTGACAAAGTCCATGTACCTCCATCACCGTTGAATGTGTTGACTGCTCCTTGGCCCTTTGCCATGTGGGGCATTGATATGATTGGTGAGATCAAGCCTACTGCTTCTAATGGGCATCGTTTCATCTTGGTTGCTATTGATTACTTCACAAAATGGGTAGAGGCAGCTTCATTTGCATCTGTTACCAAGAATGTTGTGGCTCGATTCATTAAGAATAATCTCATATGTAGGTATGGCATCCCTGAAAGGATTATCACTGACAATGGCTCTAATCTGAATAACACTATGATTACTGATCTCTGCACGTAGTTCAAGATTAAGCATCACAACTCTTCTCCGTATCGTCCAAAGATGAATGGGGCAGTTGAAGCTGCTAATAAGAACATTAAGAAGATTGTACAGAAGATGACTGTTACTTACAAGGATTGGCATGAGATGTTACCATTTGCTCTTCATGGTTATCGTACCACAATACGTACCTCAACAGGGGCAACCCCATTCTCCTTAGTCTATGGTATGGAAGCAGTTCTGCCCATTGAAGTTCAGATCCCCTCCTTGAGAATTATGAAGGATGCAGGCTTGGATGAAGATGAGTGGATTCAAACTCGACTGGACCAGATAAATTTGATTGATGAGAAGAGGTTAGCAGCAGTTTGTCATGGCCAGATGTACCAAAAACAGATGATCAAAGCTTTCAACAAGAAGGTTAAGCCAAAGGTATATCAGGTTGGTGACTTGGTAATCAAGCGTATCATATTACCACAGGGTGATCCTAGGGGCAAGTGGACCCCAACATATGAAGGACCATTTGTAGTCAAGACAGTGTTCTCAGGAGGTGCCATGATACTGACTACAATGGATGGTGAAGACTTCCCACAGCCTGTAAACGCAGACATAGTTAAAAAATACTACGCATAAAAAGAGACCCGCTAGGTTGACAGACCTAGGCAAAAATAAGGGCATCCCGGCAAACCAAAAGGGTTTGGGCAAAAATTAGAGATATATATAAAAAGATGTACACCCGGCAAGGCGAAAACCTGAAAAGGCGGCTTGGGCAAAAAAGGGTATCCCGGTGGATTGAAAACCTGAAAGGGCAATCCAGGCAAAAGTTATGGATTAAAGCGTATGACTATGTCTCGTTTAGATCACCCATGAAACTGCAACCAGTTGTACTACTTACTCAAGCTCGAACAGATAAAGCTCAATCCAATCATTTCCGTCTCAACAGCAAGAAGATGAGATACTTGAATGGCAATAGTAGAATTGAAACTCAATAGGATTATTTCCCACGTAGCTGATACTCTTTGTTTTGTAAAAAAAAAAAAAAAATTATGACAAAATCCTCTTACTAGGGTTTATGTCTCCGTGTACAAACTTACCCGTGTATGGGTCACTTTTTGATATAAATAAATTCCATCTTTTGAATCCAGATTTACTTTTACCCTATTTACATAAACGAAACGTCCATTGGTTGTGTTTGAATGTATGTATGCTTTTGAATATGATTGATGTTTACCAGAAATGCATGTATGTTTAATATGATTGATGCAGTAATAGTATTTACTAAGGACGAACGGGGGAAGAATTTCAACGAAGCTTCGCCAGTTCACCTTTACAAGACAGTTACAAACTCTCAGTAGGACGAATCCATCTTCATAAAGTCTTATCTCCCCTGGAATTTATATCCATCTCTTTTATCCTCATATGGATATACGGGAAATTACTTTCCAATAAGAGTACGACGAACGAAGACGGGAGGTTATATCTACCCTACCATCAAACGAAGACGAAGGTTATATATACCTTACTATCCCAACATACGGGAGGTGATATCTATCCTTACTATCCCCAGCATATGGGAGGTTCACTACAAGAAAAAAAGGAGATTTACGACACTTGAGTTGCGACAGTTATCACAAAACCGTCTTTATTCCTGGATCGCGACGGTTGTCACGACAGTTAGGATCAACTGTCGCAGATTTTTTGTGACACTTATTACAGAATTGCCCTTATTCCTAGATTACAACGGTTGTCACGACGGTTTGGGCCAATCTTCATAGATTTTTTAGGCATGTTTTGTAAAATAATTGCGACAGTTACCAAAGAACCGCCATCTTTTCACACTCGTGATAGTTAGAACGAATTGTCACGACTACTTTAACCAATCATAATCTCTACATTTTTTATTCCTTTGTTTCTCCAAAAAAAAAAATCATTTTTATTTTTCCACCTTTTCAATTTTATTAATAAAATTTTAATAAAATTAATTTTGTTTTATTCCAAAAAATTAATATAATAATTATAATTATAATAATAGTAATAGTAATTATATTAATAATAATAATAATAATAATAAATTATATTAATAATATTAATAGTATTTATTTATTTACGATATAATAGGAACTATAAAAAATAAATATAACATAAAAATACATTAAAAATTGAGAATCATGTTCACGCTTCTTCTGGTGGTTCACTGTCTACCATTTTTCCTTCACCATCTTCAATCCTCCGTCCTCCCCTTTATCATCTCTAAGGTTAGATTCTTCAGCTCTTTCTATTCTCTTATCGATATTTATGGTTTCTCTCAATGTTTCAACTTTGTCATGAAAAACCCTAAAACCCGCTCAAATCCGACCCCTATTTCTTTCTCCTTATTACTCAATCAATTGTAACAACATACAACAATAAAAAGGTTTAATTTTTCTGGAAAAAATGATTTAGGGTTCAAGTGTTATCAACAACATGTTCGCACACAAAACCTATCTCAAAATTCATCATCAGAACTATTGCGTTGGATATAAATTATTATTTGTTTCTTATATTCTTGTAGAGAAGGTTAGTTAGGAATGGAAGCCTTCACATAATGGTTATATTTGTTATGTGATTAGGAGGCCATCGTTTCTTGAGCTGTCAATTGAATTTTATCTCTTGCAAATGAAAGGTTAAGGCTGCTTACAGTAAACCAATATAGAATCGGGTCCTTCTGTGCACCTCACCGTGATGATTTTATAGATTTTGTTGCAGAGTATTGGGAGGAGTATTTGAGAAGTGTTTGAATATATGTTAACATTTTAATATAACCTCCATGAGTCACCATCCAACACTTATTATAACACTATTTTATATCTGGTTGTGATTGAACTGCTTCAAATGTTGGAAGAAGACTGATATTTTAATTTTTTATATTAGAGAATGGCTCGATAATTATAGCTAATGATGCTTAATGTTTTTGAATTATTTCCTACTATTATTTGTAAAAGAGTCCAAATTTTTTAATGGATTTTCTATTAGTGGCCAATGAGTGAGGTGCCTCATAATGATAATTTGCTTAGCATTATACACATTGAACTAAAGTTGTGACTTTTAGTTGTTACATAGGTTCATCCACGTGGTCAATATCATAAGAACATTGTTGTTGGCATCCGTCAAACAGAGCATGGACTGGTGCCTCTGTTTCGTATCCAAAAATTCACTTTGGAAGTAAATTATTCAATCATCATAAAAAGGAGGGCCATTTCCGACAAGGTTTCAACTCTCAATTAACTTAAAATATAGCTTCTCCCATGCACATTTGCATACTTATTTTTTAATACGACTTGATCAATTTTTTACTTTCATTTTCCCTATCTCAGAGTTTAACCATTCTGTAATTGATTTATGTTTTATTTCTTGGAGTTTATCGATTTTGTACTTGGAATTTTCCTTGACATGATCATCTCAGCTATCCATCGATTGGATCGCCTTGTCTATGGGCTTCTTATTATAGCCAGAAATGTTACAAAAGATGACAGTTTTAGACAGGAAGTAAGTTTAAGCTTGGACTTGTGTTTGTGTAGTAGCAGTCCTCTCTTGAAGAAAGTTGTTTAGTTTGTTATGTCATGTACTCATGTTATCAATATCTTGATGAGGTCATAGCTTTGTCAGAATATATTTGATTTTATTAATTAAAAAAATAACGTGGTTGATTTACAAATTCCTTTGCAATGCAGGCTGCAAATGTGTGGACTATACCTCCTTCCACCGATAAAACACTTCCACAGCTAGCAATTCCTTAGTGCCTTTGTTGCCAACTCCCAGCAATCTACCTCTCCAAGCTCCTCTTTGTGTCCAGATTATGGAGCCTCCTATCATGTGACCAATGACTCAAGGAATTTACAACAGGTGACACCATTTGATGTATCTTTTATATCTCCATTCTAAACATTACTTTTATTTCCACTGAAAAAAACATTGTTGGTACCTTCAATAGGTTTGATGCAGAGCTGTTGCCATTCCATGAATATCAATAGCACGCGAACTTTCTAGTGACGTGTCACAAAAGTCAGTGACAACATTTTTTTAAGTAGTTCACATGCTTCATGCCAGTCATGCTATCTCAACTTATGCTTCATGCCAGTCATGTTATCCCAACCTATATACATGCATACTTGACACTGTTTCATTAATAAACCTGGTGGAGAATTTATGCAATAAAGATAAATGGAAATTACCAAAAATGTGAAGTCAATTGGCAAAATGTATCACGAATTTCATCTTATTTAAACCTTTAAGCCTATATTCAGAATATTGTAGTATTCAATAAACCCATGGGTGGGGACATTATGATATGGGTGGGGACATTATGATATGGTTATGGTTTCATATGATGATACAAAGGCTTAAAGCACCGATCTTCATTACACTAATATTACTCCTAATCCTGAAAAATAATAATATAATAAACATTGAATATTGTTAAATTTTACTTGCAATACATCTAAATGCATGTAAATTAAAAACTCACATTGATATACATCTTAAATGCATGACAATTAAAAACTCACATTGATATACATGTCTTATAAAAATAGATGTTAAAAAAGTTTTACTATCTAAAAATGAAGCTATAAAGTAAATTAAAGGTGTGAAATTTGAATTATAAAGTAGGATACCGAAGAACTTATGGCCACATTGTTACTCACTAGGCAATGCTACTAATATTTCTAAGAAAAAAGTATATGGATCTGCTCCTTTAATGAGGTTCTAGGTACTAGAAAAATTATTCTTTCTGTTAAACTTGACAGCTGACACTGAATCTCTTACTATTAAAAGTTTTCATTTATATATTTCATTTGAATATTAATGGGCTTATAGGCTAGCAATTGGAAGTTATATATATTATATATTTCATTTGGAAAAAAAATATGTATACCTGCTCCTTTAACGAGGTTTCAGTGATTTCATTTATCATTCTGCCACTGCTACTATTATGATGTCGGACATACTCAATTTTTAGTAGTGGAATACTGATTTTGAGATTTTATTTCAAGGAGTTAAGCATGTTTTCTTATTCCAGGCCAATCCTGCAGCCTTTGGAGCTCAGTATGACAAGGAATACATTGTGTGCTCTCTTGATCTGCTTTCTGGACCAGCAGAGGGTTTTGGAAGTGGAGTAGAGAGTTTGGTACTCATCCAAATCTTTTATTTTTGAGATATGAAATATGCTTTTTTGTTTGTATAGTAAATTTCTTCTTCTCGGATATTACTTATTGAACTCTAAAACTTTACTTTCTTTTACCTTGAATCTTTATCTTACATCCAAATCTTTATTGTTTTTTTTTTGCATTGATAGGTACATAGGTTGCAGATTTGGAGATAAATAAGCTCAAAGAGACATGGTGATTTTTCCTCACAAGATTGTCAACAAAGGGATGGAAATAGATACATTAAGATAAAAGTGTTATTGCTTCTGATATCAGATTGTGAGTTGCACTCAGTTCGGTATTTCTGATATCGAATTGTGAGTTGCACTCAATTTTGGTTTATTCCTTAAGTGATTGAATAATCGAAACTACAGTTGTTGTATTTGAATGTGACAAGAGATTTAGATTTACTTTTCATCTTCCAGCTTATCAAGTACTTTCATAAGATAAGCTTCTAACATATAAAGTGGAATGGTGGTCATATAAATTTAATATGATATATATGCTTAGTTGAATGAGAATATATGATTTTCTATCCTATTATGTTCATTTTTCTAATAATAATATATATATATATATATTTTAATTTTAATTTTTAAAAATAAATTTCCTGCGGATTTACATAAGGAATTGAAATTTCCTACGGATTTACGTGGAGATATAACTGGGGAACAGAAAGCTACGACAGTTGGAACCGTCGTAATCAACAATAAAAGTAAAACATCAAATGGAAAGTTACGACGGTTAGAACCGTCGTATTCAACAATATAAGTAAAACATCAAATGGAAAGTTACGACGGTTGGAACCGTCGTAATTAACATTAAAAGTAAAAAAATCAAATTGAAAGTTACGACGGTTGGTAACTGTCGCAATATGCAGATTACGTCAGTTCCCTACCCGTCGTGAGATATAACGACAGTTGGTGCGACGGTTTTGACAACCGTCGTGATACGGCCCCGCGACACACGTTTCTGCAACAGAGCAATAACCGTCGTGACTTGAATATTGCGACAGTTCAAACTGTCGTAATCTGTCAAAATGAACCGTCGCAATTTGTCATTTTTCTTGTGGTGGTTATCTATACCCTGTTATCCCCAGCAGACGGAGAGTTATGTATAATATATTATTCAACCATGAGTCGGGATTTATTTTCCCTGGCCAGCAGTTGTTATACAAAGATATCCAGACGCTCTCGGCAGTATCATATCATACATACATCATATATATCATACCATAACATACATATCCATAGACATATAGTACATTACCTAAGTGCATCATATCATACATGCACACATAAAGCATAAACTAATGTTATTATACAGAATGCTACCTTGTTTCAGGTTAACTTATGATCTTCAGGACTGCTTTATTGTCACCTCAGGGTTACTTTATCCTCCTGATAAGCTCCTTATTGCTTTGGGACTGCTTTATCGTAACCTCAGGGTTACTTTATCCTCCTGATAAGCTCCTTATTGCTTTGGGACTGCTTTATCGTAACCTCAGGGTTACTTTATCCTCCTGATAAGCTCCTTATTGCTTTGGGACTGCTTTATCGTAACCTCAAGGTTACTTTATCCTCCTGATAAGCTCCTTATTGCTTTGGGACTGCTTTATCGTAACCTCAGGGTTACTTTATCCTCCTGAAATCATCATATTACTTCAAGACTGCTTTAGAGTTATCATTATTGATGGCTCTATCCTCCTGAAATCATTACTTCAAGACTGCTTTAGAGCTATTGATTGCTCTATCCTCCTGAAGCCATCTTATTATTTCAAGACTGCTTTAGAGCTATTGATTGCTCTATCCTCCTGAAATCATATTACTATTTCAAGACTGCTTTAGAGCTATTGATTGCTCTATCCTCCTGAAATTATATTACTATTTCAAGACTGCTTTAGAGCTATTGATTGCTCTATCCTCCTGAAGCCATATTATTACTTCAAGACTGCTTTAGAGTTATCATTATTGATCGCTCTATCCTCCTGAAATCATTATTACTTCAAGACTGCTTTAGGGTTATCATTATTGATTGCTCTATCCTCATGAAGACATGCTGTTACATCAGGATTACTCCAGTATCCTGAAAACATATCATCAATACCTTGGGACTGCTCCAGACTCCTGACAGCTTTCATTATACCAAGAAATATATCTGAAGAACTTTCCCCTAGTGGCATCTTTAAGCCCACTCAATCATATTCAACTGGACATCTGTATCACTCTATGCACTGGTGAGTGCAAATTTTTGGGCTTTTGTGTTCAATCCCCTTCAACCTTCCAGGTCACGACTGGCAAATATACCAATCTAACCCCTCAGGTTTCAGAAAATTGAACAGGGGCAGCTGTTGCACCCCAAAATTTGCCCTCACAATACAAGACTTTGTGTTCTAAGAAGGTTCACAAGGTTCACAAGTTTCTCAACATCTTCAAGACCTTTCATGAAGTTCATGAAATCTACAAGTTACTTTATGAAGGTTCACAAGGTTCACAAGATTCACAATAATTACAAAGCTCTCCTGAGGTTCATGAGGTCTACAAAGCCACTTCATGAGGTTCACAAGGTTCACAAGCTTCACAATACCTCCCATGAGGTTCACAAGACATTTTATGATGGTTCACAAGGTTCACAAAGTTCACAATTGGTCAAAAGAGTTGACAATCCCCTCAGACAATGCACCTCCTAAGCAGGGCATCCAAGACTAGGGTTTTGATTTTAATCAGGCTAAATGGACTTCCAATACCTCAAGTGAGCTTCATAATATCTTATATGTGTATAAGAACCCCCATGACAAGTTTCAAGACTTTTCTCAAAAGTTTGCTCAGTCAGATGATCAGATAAGTCAAAATCAGTCAATGCAGTTAAAAAGTCAAACTGAGGTCAACTGTGGTCAAACCAAAGTCAAACTTCATGATTTTTTTGCCAACATCAAGTATATGAAGTAAAATTCATCATTTGATCAAGGGTTGATCATGATTCATCAAGAAGATTCCAAATCATCAATAATCAGGAGTTTCTAAATTAGGGTTTCCTCAGTAAAAGTCAACTGAACTTTGACCAGCCATAACTTTCACATATTTCATCACCAAGTCTCCATCCAAAGCTCATTTTGAAGTAAATTGAATTCTCTACAACTTTGATGTTGAAAGTTAAGCCCAAAAATGCTTCATTTGAAAGATATGATCTAAGACATTATAGGTCATTTCAAAAGTCAACAAAAAGTCAACAACTTCAAAAGGGCATAACTTGAGATTGGTAAATGATATGGACCTGAAACCAATGGGGTTGTTTAGAGGACTCTTCAAGCTTTCCAAAATGTCCAAGAACACCCTCATACCTTTAAAATTGAGGGAGATATGCCCTTGCAAAGTTGGGAAATTTTGTGATGGTTTATGTTGAAAATGGAGGCCTAAAAGTAATTCTTTCCAAATGGGCTTGCTAAGTTGTGATCCAATCCATCTCATATCATTATGCACGACCCAATTGACCAAAATTCAGCATTTTTATTATTTTATTTTTATTTATTATTGATTTAATTCATAAAAATCATTTTAAATAAATATAAAATGTGAAAATCTATTTTTGGGTGAAGATTGAGGTTCTAGAAATTCTTAATTAGTGATTGAAGCTTAAAGAGAAGGAAATCATGTGACTAATCCAAAGATAGCAAGTCTTCATGAGCAAATATTTGACTTTTACAACATGATCTTTTTCAATATTTTTTGGATCAAATTTTCACACAACCAATCCATATTTCTGACCTAATTCATTCTCATATATATACTAAAGATAACCCTAGCCTCAGACCACGAATTCCAGCAGCCAAGGGTAAGATTCAAAAACTCAAAATTCATCAAAAAAAGTGAGATTCGGATTCTTCAATCTAAGAGGTTTCAAGGTAAACTAAGAACATAGACGTGTTCTTTAGACATCACTGAAGCTAAGGCATCACTCATTTGCATCCCATGTGCACTACATTGGCCAACCCGAATCCACTTTGCTCTTGAATAATTTTTTTTCGATTCCAATGATTCCTTGCATATAATTGAAATTTGATTACATAATTGTGTTTGTTGATGACTATAGATGAAATCTGGAGCGATTGATGAAGTTTCATAGCCTAATGCGTGATATACCATTTTTAGGGTTTATGGCTCCAATTGGGGTTCTTCAATCCAGCCCATATAAATGGATTCTAAGAACGTAGAATCATTGGAAATCTTGTTAAGAACTTAATGGCATAATCAATTTTACAAAATCTTGCTGTTTTGTCCATGTTTGAATTTCGCAGGTTTTGTTACAATTTTGTTTTCGCAGGAAAAACCCTAGCAGATTTCGCATTAAAATTCGTATGTCACAAGGTTGAAGAAGAAGCTAGTTGGCGCGAATCCCATATTTGAATTTCTGACTTAAAATATTATGTTATTTTCTTATTTGTATATCACAACAAGTTGGTTGGTTTAGTGGAAAGACGCATACGCGTTTGGTGAGAGGGCGTGGGGTCGAATCCTGTCCCCAGCAATGTTTTGATATTTTTCTCATTTTATGTTGTGTTCTTAATATATTATTAGTTGTTATAGTTTGATTAATAGGTGGGCTCTTCCAGCCGGGTGGTGATGCGCATGTGTGAATGTATAAAGGTCCTGGGATCAAATCCTACCCCAGGCCTTTTTTGTTCATTATTTTCCTGGATTTTCAAGGCAAGGCACAAAACAAAGTGGGTCTCCTTTATTGTCACCTGCGTCTGGCTGGCTTAGTGGTTGTTGTTGTTGCTTGCAAGTATGAGGTCTTGGGATCAAATCCCACCAGGTTCCTTTTTTTTTCTTTCTTTCTTTTTATTTTCTTTTCCTTCTTTTTAATTAATTTAAATAATTAAAATTACATTATTATTTTCCATATGTATATATATTGTATTCCAATTCCTAAAATTATTTTCTAAAAAAAATCTAAAACTCTTGATTTCTCAATTTAAATTTTATTAGTTAAGATAATTTTATATAGTTGGTTAAAAATAAATTTTGTATATAATTAAACCATAATGTTCAAACCATAAAAATATTTTCTAAAATAAAACCTAATTCTATTTTTTCTAAATAACTTTATTTTCTAATTATTAATATAATTATAATGTATACTTATTTATTTATTTAGTATGATTCATGTAAATATTGTAAACATAACTATAAATTATTTTTCTCATATAAGATATAAATATATTTCATGCTATTAGAAATTAAATCCTGTAAATATGTTTATAACTTATTCTTTCTCTTTATATAATATGTGAATATTTTTTATGATTTTTTTGGTTTAGAAATAATTGAATTTATAATAATAACTTGTAAAAATTAACATAATTGTTTGTTCATATTTCTTTCTAAATATACTTGTTTATATTAAAAATTGTTAATCTCTTATTATTATAATTTTGGTTAATTTTATTTATTATTGTTATTACTAACCATATTATTTATTTTGCTTTATTAATTTTATATATTTCATTAATCTTTATTATTTACTAACCATACTATTATTTATTATTATATTATTATGTTTCTAATCTTGTTTGTTATTTCTAATTATTATTATTATTATTATTATTTACCACTAACCCAATATTTATTTATTTTGCTTATATATTTTCTAATTTGCTTATTATTTAATTTGCTATTTATTTATTTTGCTTATTATAATTATGTTGTAATTGCTTCCTGGATGTAAAATTTGTAAATATTATTATTATTGCTATGGTTAGTAATTAGGGAGTGCAAAACATATATGTTATTTAAAATAAATTTAGATCATTTTAAATATAAGATAATTAAATTAAACACTCACACACGTAAGTCGATTTTAATCGCCGTCTCACTTTCTAAGGTTATCCCTCAAGTTGCCTACGGATAATGGTCAAGTGGGGTGTATAAAGCAAGTCCCTTCAAGAAGAAAATCATCAAGTCCCTCATGGTTGCCTATACGAATCGAGTCCCTTCGAAATAATGATGATAGTCCCTTCAGTATGCTTATTACACCCCACAGTTGCCTTCTTAAAATAGAATGTCCCTCTCATGTCCCTCACATCCAAGGTAATGACTACCTACTCCTTAATAGTAGGGATAGTCTTACCAATGAAAGGATAAAGAATAAGAAAGACTTTAAACTTTAGGGTAGGTACCTCTTAGTTGCTTGCTCACTCCATTTTTCAAACACTTAACAAATTTCAAACAAATTTTCAAAAACAAGTTTTTACACATCCGTACATGGATTATTATTATTAACTATTCTGAAAATTTTTCTATTCACACACTACAATTTCAAAAAAACAATTTAAAGTGAGCTAAGTAATTAAGAGCCCATGGATAACCATGGATGTAAAGGGTGCTAACACCTTCCCTTTACATAACCTACCCCCCGGACCCAAAATATTCTCTTAAGGTCTTTCCTGTTCTTTTATACCCTTTCCTTTTGGATAAAATAAAAGTCGGTGGCGACTCTTGCTATCCGCAACATAACTTAAAGTCAGTTCTCCCACCGTGTTACAGTTACTTCTATCACGTTTTGTCCATTGGTAGAGGCTTCGAAGCATCTTCTGGCGGCTTCGATATCCCCATGTAAAATGGCAACATGACCCTTCTCGGTATAGTATTTCATCTTGAGATGAACAGTTGAAGGTATGGAGACGAGCTCTGTGAGTGTTGGTCTTCCCAGGATGCACTGGTTTAGAGACGGGCAATCAATGACCAAGAAGTGATTCTTGATCATTTTTGAAGCGTCACCTTCCCCGAAAGTGACCATGAGTTTGATATGTCACCATGGCTTGGTAGTTGCTATGTTGAATCCCTGCAAGTCAAATCCCACGTAGGGCGACAAGTTCTTCTGGTTGAGTTGTAATGCCCGAAAGAGGGAAGTGTACATGATGTCGACAGAGTTGTTCTGATCAACAAGAATCCTTAGGAAGTGTGTATTTTCCATCTTTGCTTATACCAGCAAGGGGATGTGATAATTGAGGGAGCTTCCTAAGAGCTCCTCCATATAAAATGTAATGGATTGGGATTTTCCTCAAACCCTCTTGAGGGAAGACAACAAATTTGGGCTAGAGTCGACCAACTGCTCTAGCTTCCTCCTTACCGACCCAACGGTTGGCTCGTTGTAACCTCCGCCCAAAATAAGCATGGACTAGAGAAAGTTCTCCCAAGATTTGTGCACCGTGAGGTATCCTAGATCCTCGAAGTAGTTGGGGACAAGTAAATATTCTGGACGAGAGATGAATAAAGTGACTTACAATGGAGCGGATTCTCCGGAAATCTCTCCCACCTTCTTGTCCTCCTCATGTCAAGGAGGTCCTTCTTTAACGCACTTTTTCATGTGACCCTCCTTGATGAGGATCTCAATAGCCTCTTTAAGGTGGACGCAATTCTCTATGACGTTTTTGTGGCTGTGATGGAATCGACAATATTTTCTTTTGTCGATATTTCTCTTGAAGGTTGTGATGGAAGCAGACTCCTCCCTGTTTGAACTCCGTGTTGATGCATTCGGAGAGGAAGTTTTCACGAGAAGTTGTCAGTAGTGTGTACTCTATGAAGCGGCCAGTAGGTCCTTTGTTATCATGCACATGATCGTCCCTCCGTTTTTGCATCGGGGAGCCTCAGAATCGTCTTTCTGCTTTAGGCCCGTAGAATTCTATTGATTTCTAGAGTCTATAGTCTTGTAAGTAGCGTCATTCTCCTCGTATTGAATATAGGCTTACGCCTTGTGGAGGAGTTTCACAAGGAAAGAAGGTGTTTTAATCCTCGTTTCCCTACGGAACTCGCTTTTAGGTCGCAAACCTTTCTCGATGAGGTACCTCTTCATGCAGACAATGGTTTGGATCCCCACTGCCTCCTAGTTAAACCTGTCAATATAATCACGCAGAGGCTCCTCTTTACCTTGGACGATCCCCTCAAACGTAGCCTCAGACTTGGGTGGTGCCTTGACTCAGTGAATTGTCTTGTAATTGGCTCTTCAATTTTCTCCACAGCGTGATAGAACCAAGGGGAAAATGCTTATACCATGTCATAGGCCTTTTCCTCAACGTGATGGAGAAAAATCTACATTTGATAGCCCCCTTATATTGTGGTAGTGGAGCATGGATTCTATATTTTATATGTGATCTTTGGGGTCGGTGGTCCTTTTGTGCACATTCAGGGGAGGTGGTTTCTCCAGTCTGCGTGGTATGCGGGTGTCTATGATCTCACGGCTTAAGGGACCACAGGTGTCCTCGTCGTTGCTGTTGTCCGACGAAAGGTAAGGGGATTTGCTGCGACGGGGACTCCAGACACGCCGAGGAGAATATCTTGGACGGTTTTGTATTTGTACTTCCTGGTATCCTTGCCCCTATCTTTTTCGGGGAGCGGGGAATTTTCCAGAAAGGAGAGCGATTGTGCTTCTTTGTCTTTTCCGGGCGTGATCTTTTCGGCTCCTGTTGACCCTTTAGGGGGAGATATTTCTGGCATCGCCTTTTGTGTGCTCCCGAGGAGGAGACCAGGGCCGAGGAGAAGGACTATAGGTATCTCCTCGATGGTGTCTCCGCATGGGAGAGAGATGCCGACGATTGTTCTCCAACATCTACAACTGTTCATTCTGTTGGAAGAGGGCCAAATTGGTGTTGTTGCGTGAAATGGTGAGAGTTATGGTACCGGCGTCGACGTCTTGAGGGACAGGGAAACCAAACCCGATGGAGGTGACTCGATACACGTTTGCTCTACATTCTAACACTTAATTCGATCTACTTTGCCATAGACTACCCCTTTATCGACCCAATAAAATTATCTGATTCCATGATGCAAATCAAACTTCTCTCCAACAATATGCATAACAATTAAATAGGTATTACATTATAATATACTATAAAAATAAAGTTGTATGATCAAAATTAATTTTAAATCAATAAAAAAATAAGTAAGCATGCATTTAAGAAATTATTTTTTATTATAATTTTCAATATCAATAATAATTAACAATAAAAATGTATTATTACATTATGATTTTATAATATAAATTAAATTTTAAATCTATTTTTCATTATCTTTAACAATTTGTCAATATCTATTTTCTCTTAAAATAGACTAAAATATTTAATGAAAAATTAAAGAGTATTGTATTAAATAATATAAGAATTTATAGTTTTTTTGTCAAATAATCTAGTGGCTAAAATTCAATCTTTATTGAAGAATAATTAGAATGTTATGGATTTGAAGGGTATATTTATTATAGAGACTAGCAACCAAACATGCACTTTTGTGTTCGTTTGTCCGCTTTTTAAAGGTGCACCGCGTAGAAATATTAACAGTGTCAATTTTTATAAGTTTGATTTTAACATAAACTATTTATATGATGAGGTTTATGTATGCTAAAATTAATATTGTATTAGACACAGAGATCAAAATAAAGGTGTGTATATATTTTTACGATGTTATTTTTATACGTTGCATTAATAAATGATATTATTTAGAAACCTTCAAATAGACTTAAAATCAAGACGACAAACATATAATTTAAAATTGGAATAGTGAATGAACTATATATATCAACTTTATTGAGCTAACACGTATATGTCTTTTAAGAAGTTTTTGGTATACGTCATGCTAAAACTAATTCAATATGCATAATACATTTTATTTCGTCCTGCTCTCAGATTCTCAATGGTATCAGAGCTCACATGAGTGAGTTCTGGTTCATCGCTTCCGATAAAAAATCATAACTTCCTTTTTCTTCTTCGTTCAAGACTTTGATTGATTTCTGCGACCTTATTGATTTAGATTTTTGATTCAGCTTTTTTTTATTGCGCTAACGTGTGTATGTCTTTAAGGAGATTTTTGGTGTATTTCTCATTAAAATTTGATTAAGTTCTATATAGAATGTTTGTAAAATAAATATCCAAGAATATTCAGAAATCTCTCTCTCTCTCTCTCACTCCCCATCCCCATCCCCATCTCTCTCTCTCTCTCTCTCTCTCTCTCTCTCTCTCTCTCCATCCCCATCTCTCTCCCTCCCTCCCCTTCTCTCTCTCTCTCATATTATTATTGAGTTAAAAAATTTTATGATTTTTGTGTTCGTTGCTGCTTCACGATATTATGTATTTTATAAGACTTATTTTGTGTACATGACATGAAAAGTAAATTATTTAGACATATATATTAGAATTAAAAGTAAAAATACTTTATTTAAATAAATAAAATTAAAAATAAGTTAATATAAATGCATGTTCCATATATTTTAATATTTTACTCTCTCAATCCTCACTTGTAATGTGCTTTTTCTCGTATTTTTGTGTTTGTTTTTGTTGCAATGCACTATGTAACTTATGAATATATTTTTTACCATCTTAGACATTTTTTAATAAGGCGACCTAGTATTGAACATCATAAACAAACAAACAAAATATAGCATATTGTGTAAATATTGTATCAGTTTTTTACATCACTTTTTATGTGCTAAATATTAAAGTAATAGTAAACCACACTAAAGAGAAAGTAACCATATACTATTCTCTTATAAAAACAAAAAACAAAACTATTATCTTGTTTAGTTGTGTAACATGCTGCAATTTTGTATGTAATTACTATCAAGCAGGAGGCGTGTAGATTTTTAAAATGACCATGAAGAACATCGGCTTACAATAAATATATGTCTTAAAGTCTAATACTATTAGTAGTTTTATTCCGACCTTAAGTAACTTTATGGTTAGAAATATTTTATTAAGATGCAGTAGAAAACACTTGTAAGTGAAAAATCATATGCATAACTAATGTTTTTTAAAAATAGAAATACTTTGAGAATTCTGATAAAGTATTGAAAAATGTAAAAGTAGTATTGATTAAAGAATAAGCCAAAAAAAACATGTTTGTCCGTTTTTTTTAATGCAAGCGTAGATCATAATATAAACAGAGATATTTTTTGTGTAGAAATAAACGGTGGAAGTATAAAGATTGAAGACTATATTCATTGGAGTAAAAATAACTATCTACAGTTAGTCCTAAAATGGTTCTTAAAATTTCTTAAGTGATCCATATAGTCTTGGTGAAAATACACAAATAAATAAATAAAAATATGCAGTTAAAACTATAAAATAAATCAAATTTAAAATAAAGTATCATATATAAGTTTATAAAAAAAAGTATCATATATAAAATCAGAAAGAGAGAAATCAGAAAGAGAGAAAATAAAGTAACTTAGTTACTATTTTTTAATGTTTATATGAGAAAAATTTCTTAAAATATCTTTGTTGTTCTTCACTGTTTAGAATTAAGAATGTGTTTTTTTTCCACTCAAAGAAAAGAAACTGATAGGAAGTTAATAATAACAATGTATAACACATTACAACCACATAAAAATAACATATTGTGTTGTTCATGATGATTCAAAGAATGATATCACTCACACCTTCAGTTAAAACACGACACAGTAATAAAAATTAAATGAGACAAATAAAGAGGAACCAAACATGAGATAATAAAAATTAAATGAGACAAATAAAGAGGAACCAGACATAGAGAGAAACTGAGAAAATAAGATTAAAGTTTTATTGTTGAATGATAGAAGTCATCTATTTCTTCTTTCCTTGTCAAATATCTTCTCTTCCTCAACAGTATGTGTGTGATTTTTCCTCTTCGATGCGGCTTCATCAACTTATATTCTCCCAATATCCTTTGTCACCAATTTCTTCTTTCCTTGACAATTAGTTCCTTCTTTGTTTAATCGTATAACATTAGAGCACTACTTATTGGAAGTTTTTCTTTTTCACTTTGGGTAATATAACACAACTGTAAAATGTAAATTTTATATATTTAAGAAGTAAAAGATGAAAACTGTCAAAACTGCAAATTGGTAAATATCTGGTTATTTAATAAAATAATTATTTAATAAAGTTAAAAAGATAGTGTTTTCATTGAGAAAGAGATGAAATTTAAAATAAATAAAAAAATTAATTTTTAATTTGCGTCACCACTTAGTAGTTAATGGAAGTTATAGGTGTGAGATTTTTTTTAAGAGATGAAAGTTAATCGATAACCAGCAAAAGTTATTAACCATTCAAGTTTTTAAATTAAACTATTTTTTTTAATTTAAAAAAAAAAAGGTAATTTTGGAACAAAAATAGTCCACTCCAAAAATTTGTATTCTCTTTATATATAGTAATAGATATATAATAATAGATAATATTTTTTTTGTTCCTGTTTTACGGTCAAGGTTTGAAAAACCCTTTTAAATATAAAAAATTAGATTCCCCTAACATTTTAAGATTAGAACATCCTCTACTCTACCACCAGACCAACTTATTTACTTTGTTATATTTCCATGTTAAAATCTATATACTACATAAATGAATTATAATATTAATACTAAAAAGAATTATTAATATTATAGTACTAAATATTAATACCGAAATAATATAATATTAATAACTAATAATTGGGATGTTACTGTATATTTAACATTAGTATAATTTTACTAAAGTTTTAACATTAATATAATTTTTAACTTTAATATAATATTTACTGTATATATTTGATTAGTTTATTTTATATAGTTATTATTTAATTCGGTAAAAAAATATTAATAATAATTATTTAGTTAAATTATTTACGGTAAATATTTGTTGAAGAAATTTGACCAGTAATATAATTCGATCATTTATTGAACCTGTAGAATAATAAACCATTACATAAACTTGAGGCGTGTAAGAACAATGTCCTTAAGGATTAATCTGCCTCATAAGCACAAATCCCCCAAGATTCAACAGGTTCTTCTTTGATTCTTAATAAAAACCTGAGATATCAAAACAACAAGAATAATCTCTTGGATGGTCGGAAGATGTATAGCAAAAAAATATGAGTTTTGTTACTACTTGTTTGTCTCTCTTTTCTACTCTCTAAAATGTGGTAGGAGTAGTTATTATATAATAAAGAGGTAATATGTGAGTGATAAATTGAAATAAGTCAAGTCAAACAACTTTATCAGACCAAGTCAAATCATAAAATTAATAAATAATAATGATTTTCTAGCAAAATATTATTGTCACATTTCTCACTTAAAATTATAAGAAAAAAATTAATTTAAAACTTTTGAAATATAACTAAAATTTATAACAATCTCTCACGTATTTCAAAAGTACAAAAAATTAGCTTTAACACACTGTGAAATTGGAGTATCAAGCTATATGAACCAAAGTTAATTTGCGTGTGTTAGAGGTATACCACTCCCATCACACCCCCACAGTTCTTGTTGTTAATGTTGTGATGCACTAATAGGTCGTGCGCGTGTCAAGTTATTTTCATGAGTGTTCTAGAGATTTCGTCAAGATCTCATACAAGCGGCCTCACTCGACACTCAAGTGTATGCTGCAAATCATACACCACCAATAAAGGATATGAAATTCATTAAAAGCTATATAAGTTTATCCTCTCGGTAATGCAGTATCTAGCACTTTCTCACTTACACCATTAAAAAGAAGACGCAAAAAAAAAATAATCACATAATTATTTGTTCTATCAAAACTAATAAGTGACTTGTTCTTACCCATATGAATCATTTTCATGGGATCTCCAATCGTTGGATTCCCATCACTTATTAGTTTCAATTGGCTTAAGTTTAATTCTCTTCGATGTGTCACAAATTTATTTCGTCTTAGGGCTTTGTTAGAGGATCGACTATGATCACTTTGATCTGACTTCACATAAATAAATGATATTATGCGCAAATTAAAGAGACATATTTTCTCCAATAAATAGACATTGACTAAGACGTCTCTAAGTCAATAAATCTCATATACTTAAGTATATAACAATAAACTTGATCTCTGCAATTAATTTTATACAGGTCTGCTTAGACATTAAGCGACATAACTTCCGATAAAAATATTATCTCAATGGATATATAAATAAATTCTCTTATGAATTTATTATACATGTTTATTTGAAGTGTTTTCAAATGACAACACAATTAATGATGATAAGAAAATATATTATAAAAATATGTATTATCTGCTTGAATGACTTTTAAGTAGGGATGGCAATTGGACTCATCCCTAACGGGTACTCTTAAAATTTACTCACGTAGGATAAAAACTCGCAAAATGGGTACAGGCTTGGTAGAAGCTATTTATTTCTTATGAATTTTGTTACTTATAATATTAGAGGGTGTGGGAGTATCATTATGAGGAAGAAAATTAGAGCCATGTTGGATAAAGGAGGGGCGGATTTGTGTTTTTTTGTAGGAAACGAAATGTTCTTAGATGTCTGATGAGGTAGCATTTAGCATTCGGGGGAATAGTAATTGTCAATGGTCCGCTTCAAATTTTATTGGTGCAGGTGGTGGAATTATTACTATTTGGAAAAATGATGTTTTGGTTTTGTTATGCAGCTATATTGGTAAGGAATATTTAGGAATAAAATCCATTTTGAGAGGCAGACAGGTTTATTTGTTCAACATTTACTCTGGGTGTAATAATGTCGATAAGAGGGAGTTATTGTGCACTTTATTACACTTAAAATCTAGTTTGGAGGTGGGGGTTGGATATTTGATGGTGACTTCAATGCCATTAAATGTTCTAGATATTGCTGCAATTTCGTAAGAACTGGGCAGCAGTCAATCTGTTGCGTCTGTTGCAATTGGACCTCAAGATCAGGTATATAGAAGGACGGCTGACGACAGTTTGTGGAAACATCTTAGAATGAAGGAAAGTATTTTGAAGCAGAAGGCTCGCTCAAAATGGATTGCGGAAGGCGATCAAAACTCAAAAATTTTCTACGCGGCTATCAAACAATGGTACAATTCAAATACTATCTCTTTTGTTATTGTTAACAGACAGATTGTGGAGGATGTCAAAGTGGTCAAGGCTGTTATGAAGGAACACTTCGCTAATAGATTCAAGAGGTCCTGCAGACGGTTACCTGCTATCGGCAGTGACTTATTCAAGAAACTCTCTTTGAGTGATAGTTAGTTACTTGAAGCTTCGTTCAGTGCGGAGGAGATCAAAGATATTGTTTCCAATTGCGCAAGTGATATGAGTGTGGGCCCGGACGGTTTTACCTTGGAATTTTTCAAAGTGTGTTGGGAGGTAGTGGGTGAGGATCTCATTAACTGCATCAAAGATTTCTATGTGGATTGCAAGCTGCCAAAGGTTCTTACATCTTTGTTTCTTGTTCTAATCCCAAAAATTTATAGTCCGGAGGAGCTTGATGATTATAGACTCATTAGCTTGATTGGGTCGGTTTACAAGGTATTATTTAAGCTTCTTGTCGATCGTCTTAGAGGGGCTATTGGTAGTATCGTATCTTTATCTCAAACGACTTTTATCGAGGGGAGAAATTTACTTGATGGTGTCTTGGCGTTGAACAAAATTGTTGACTTTTTCAAAAGAAGTGAGCGAAATGGTATGCTTCTAAAAGTAGATTTCGCTAAGGCATATGATTGCGTGCAGTGGGAATATCTTCGTAACATTATGTTAACCATGGGCTATGGGGAGTGGTGGGTGAGTGTTCGCTGTGTTTTCTGGCGAACAACCTCTGGTTAACCAATTTCTTCAGAAAGTTGGGTTACTTGCAGGACCAACCATACAGGTCCTGGGATACATGTGCATTGTTTCTGTCGAAATACTCTTAGAATTGGTGATAAGTTTATAGTTTGTTTTATCAATTTTGTCAAAGTGTTAGGGACTTTGATCTTTGCAAGTAAGGTAACATTTAAGTTAAAAATGAAATGAAGTTAAGAGTTTTAAATAAGAACAAAAAGAAATGTCGAAGGCTAAAAACTTGCAGAAAAGTAAATAAAGTTTAAAATGACATGAACTTGAAGAATAAACAAGTAATTTAAAATAACTTTGAAATATAACTGGTGTTTAAACGTACATTGTTCCAAATACTAGACTCATTTTCTCTCACACTGGGTACTTAGAGCTTTTTACAGGAATTTTGTATCAATTTTCACACACTATTCTAAACACAAACTATCCTATTTATATACAAACAAAATAACTGCTCAGAACGGAAAAACTATAACTAAATGACAAGTGTCAGCCTGCATGCAATTTTCTTCTCTGAAACTTCCAAGTGTCCAAACTGCCAAAGGTTATAACCTTTTGAATTTGAATTCCCTTCCTTGGTGACGAAACCTTGTAACTCTTCAAACTGTCGAAGCCCTTTAAAGAAGAAACAAAACTCTTCAGCACTTGCCAAATATTTTCTTTTGTCAAATGTCCTCTTCTGTCGAAATCGTTGAAAGACTATCTTCTGTCGAACCGTCGAAAGAGAACTTTCTTCTGCCAAACACTTAGTTACAAATAACTTCCCAACTTTATTCTGCCAGAACAACATTTGCCTCTCTGTCGAAGTAATGGGGTTTACAAATTGCCCCCCAGCAAAGATGTTTTCGACTATCCTTGGAGAAATATCTTTTGCTGTCGAAATGACCTTTGACTTCCTGTCAGTTGCATTTATTGTAAAGTGATTTTGTTGAGTCCCAAGAAAACATCATGATTTCCACTTTACCAAAACGTCATGTCTAGCCCACGTTTTTACACAATCTCCCATAACCCTAGATTGTAGGTAAATCATGGCCCCCTACCAACTGCCATGTTCTAACTTCCACTAAGGGATTAGAAACACACGTTTCCACTTCCCAATTGAAAAATCTTTTCATTTTCCCTCTATTTAATATTAATCATTTATTTCAAACTCTATAAATACCACTTTCAATAACATTTCACACTTTCCACCTTCTCAACTCTTCTCTTCCCAAACGTAAAAACTCCATTTCAAGACCTTTCAGAGCTTCTGTTTTCTTCAATCTCTTCATCAAATCAATGGCTCCTCCAAAGACTACCACTGGACGCAGCGCAAAGAAGACCAAGAAGACCATGGATCTTCCTCCTGCTCACATACTATCTGGGCCTACACAAACACAGCACCAACAGTATTTTCCAGAACCCCCAAATGAAAGGGAGAAGGCAAGCATTTACAGGTCACAGGTAATAATTCCCATTTCTGTTTCTGGAGTTCATCATGCTATGTTAGGTCCTATTTTTGACCCCACTACTGATTCTAACCGTCTAAAAGAATTTTATCCCTGTTATTCTGCTTCTAAACCCATAGCTGCTAACAAAAACCCTAAGCCCGTCGAAACCTCATCAAAAGAACCTGAAGTCCTTATGGCTTCGACAGAAATAGACCTGTCTTATCTAAACCAAAATAGGATTTTTAGGAGTCCCCCTTTGACGAAAGATCCCTCTGATTACCTAACATGGCTTACTAGGGTCGAAAAAGCCAAAGAAAAGTTTTGGAAGAAAACTGGTATTTATGACTTAATCCAATTGTCGAAAGAAGGTCCCCGTTATTGCCAAAATATGCTGTTAGCCTCCTTATACTTTTGGGATAGTACTTACAATACTTTCCACTTACCCTGTGGAATGATGACTCCCACCCTATTCGACATAGCAGCCATAACTGGCCTTAGTCCTTTAGGGGAAATATTTAACCCTGAACACTTGAACAAGGATCCCATAGGCTTCGACACAAAGCATGTTGGGTACTCTGTCTTCATAGCCCATCACCAAGGTGAAAGCAATGAAGAAGTCTCTGATAAAGAGCACATTGCCTTCCTCAGCCTGTGGTTGTCCAAATTTGTATTCTGTACAAGATCCCTTCAGGTGGCCAGAAGCTTTATCATTATGGCTAATCAGCTTCATAATGGAGTTGCATTCTTCCTGAGTGAGCTACTTTTGGCGAACCTTTACGAATCTTTAAGTGAAAGTGTAAGCAACCTCAAAACCCTTAAAGACAAAGGTAACATTAGTCTTACAGGCCCTTTTTGGCTTCTACAACTATGGCTGAATGCCACTTTTGAAAACTTCATCCCCACCAAAATGCCTGTTGTCGAAGAAGCAGTAAAAGAAAGGCGCGTCGAATGGCCTAGGCTGGTTCAACTGACCCCTACAGATGATAATACAAGTCTTCAACAAGCATTCACTGGCTACATCATGATGTTCGCCAAACGCTACAAATTTTCCCCTTCAATGGCACCATTCGCCAACAGACAAGTAGGCCCAAGATGGTTTACCAGAAGGCTCCCAGTGGAGAACCAGAAAGATGAAGACTCCTACATCTCCATTTGGGAAGCTTTTCTCATGCCCCGGCACTTCTTCTCCCATCATAGCCTTAACAACACAAAAGTATCGCTCATTGTATACCAACCCAATCTGGTAGCTAGGCAGTTTGGATTAATTCAGACGAAGACAAAGCCTATCTACCACAAGAAAGGTGCCATCATCTTCTACAACTCATTTCACCACTTCGACAAAAGTTTGGAGCTATACAACAAGTTTTTTGATCCATCTCTGGAGGTTTATCCCACCATTTTTCTACCAAACTTCCTCTGCACTGAAGAATTCGACGTCTGGTGGAAAGAATATTATATCAACAAGTTTTTCGACGTAGCAACCTTCACTACTCTTCTGACGAATGCTTTTACCTTTGTGCAGGACAAGAAGAAAAAAGGTACAGATCAGCATATCAAAGAAGTTCACAAGTTTCAAAAGTATTTTGAAACTATTTACAGGCCTGATGATCTTCGTCGAACCATAGCTGAAGCAGCAGTATCTTTAAAATACAAATTCACAGAAAAATTGAATAAGTTGTGGTTTCCTTCATCTCTCCCACCACATGCACATTATGACTATGCATTCACAACTTTTCCTCCAAAATTCCCTCCACTCCCTTCTGCAGAATTTGGAGTGGCCTTGTGTCCTCCATTTCCAGATTGGTTTGTGTGTGGATCTTTTTTAAAACTGCTTCGTGAAAGCAACAAAAAACCTGCCGAACGTGTGGTTGCGACGAAGTATCATCTGGACAACTTCACAGGGCACCTTCATATTGGGATAGAACATGTTACTGTAGACGAACCCATTCTTGAAGGTGTCGAAGAAATTACATTCTTCCTTTTTTGTTTCTAACCCCTTTTATTTTTATATCAATGTTCATGCAACTTTTCTTTTTCAGCTGTCAGAATTGTTAGGAAGACTACTGGCGAAGGAACTTCTTCCAAGACAGTCGAAAAGTCTCCTACAACTGCTAAGAAGGTTTCGACAAAATAGAGCACCCCCCTTTATTTATGCACTTCATATTTTCTCATACTGAACAATTCTCTTTTTTTTTCTTTTGTAGGTAACTCGTACCCCAGCAAAGAAAAGAAAACCAGAAGAGAAGGAGGAAAGCGTCGAAGAGTCTGAAGACGAATCCCCTGAACCCCAACCTTTGAAAAGAAACAAAAGTCTAAGAATCAAAACAGTGGCATCCCAAAGATCTCTGGTCCAAAGACGAACTCCCCCTGCCAGTCCAGTCAACAAAGTTCCTTCAAGGAGCGAAAGAAGTGGAGACTCAAGTGCCCATACTGAAATTCCTCAGGTAATCATTTCGACAAACACATCCCCAGTCTTGACTGAATGTATCTTTATCTTACAGCTCTCTTTTATGTTTTTTGTAGGTTGTCATTGATGTCGAAGAGACTTCTGCAATCCAAGAAGAGAATGCCCCTTCTAATTCTGAGAGGACTCTGGCTGAAAGGCTTCAAGATGATGCCACTCCAGATGCAGGTGTCCATGGACCTCAAACCTTGGATGAATTCGACCTCAGTGATTCTGAATCTTCTGACAACAACTCTCCTTTTCGACCAGACCCCACTGCAGAAAAAATAAATCCAGATCAAGATGTACCACTACCAACACCAGCTGTCATACCAGAAACTGACGAAGATGCCCTTGTTCAGGATGTACAAGCCCCAGGTCCAACTGACACCACCCTAGTTGACAAAGAAAATGTTGAAGAAGAGGTCACTCTGTCGAATCAGCCAGGAGTCAACTTGAGCATTGGAGGAACTTCTCAAAACATTCCTTCTTCATCAAAAGCTCCTGTCGAAACCTCTTTGGGTACTGATTCAACAAGTTTATCACATGAAGAGATTGAGAGCTTGAAGGTTAGAAAACCCTTTGAATACTTAAAAGCTTTGCTCGACACCAGGTATAACTTCCAAGATTCCACTCCCAGTGGTTCGACAGCTTCAGGGGCCACTTCTGACCTTCAACCAATCAATGTCATTATGGATGAGATCAAGACAAGGATCCTTGGAGTTGACCTGTTTGAAGTCTTGGCTGAGAATGCTTCTGTTCAATATGATCTGAAGAAACTCCTGAAAAGTGCCAACTTGCTGGAGGCTTCGACTGAGGAAAGTCGTTTGGTGATGGATTTGATATCTTTAATTGATTCTGTTAGCGCTGATCTGGTTCGACAAAAAGAATTCTCCCAAAAAATCACAGCCAAGTCTGAAGAGCAAGTTTCAGCATGGAACACAGTGGCTTCTTCGACAGAAAAGATTTCAGAGCTGAATAAGCTTTCTGACGAATATACTAAGGCTGCTGCTGAGTGTGAAAGCAATATTCAAGCTTACCAGGCCCAGATTGCTGATCTGCAAAAGAAAATCCTTCAAGAAAAAGAACGCCAGGCCTCTCTCCAAAAACCAAATCAGGAAGCAATAGACAGTGAACTCCAGAAGGGGCTACAACATGCAGAAACAGTCCAGCAACTTCACAGGGAGCTTGACGAAATGACTGTCAGCAAGAGTCTCTGCGAGCGTCGAATTCAACTTCAAAAGAAAAAATTCGACGAACTCAAAGCTACCTTTCTTCGACAGTAGTTTTGTAATAGAACTTAGGAATTTGTTTTAAGGATATTTTCTTTTAGCACTTTTATATGTAATGCTATTTTACGCCATTTGTTTGGCGAAGACAAGTTTCGTTTGCAATTTTAATTTGTTCCTATTTTTATTTCCTGCAATGTTGGTTTATACTTCTTTAAGTACTTCCCATTTATTTTCATCACTCTTCTATCTCTTTCTATTTCTTCGACTTCGTATGCACCATTGGAAAAAACTCTTAGAATTTTGAAAGGTCCTTCCCACTTAGGGGACCATTTTCCCATCACTTTGTCTTTCTTCTCCATGGGCAAGATCACTTTCCAGACTAAATCATTTACTAAAAAGGCTTTGAATTTTACTTTTTTGTTATAAAAATTTTCAACTCTCTCTTTCTGCCTTCTTATTAATTCTAAAGCACGCAACCTTTCTTCGTCTAAATCAACCAATTCATCCATCATCATATTCCAATAAATTTCAGATGGAATCTCATGATGTCTTTGAATTCGTATTGACTGTAAACAAATTTCGACAGGCAATACTGCATCATGTCCATAGGTTAATTTAAATGGGGTGGAATTAGTTGCTTCCTTAGGAGATGTTCGACAAGCCCAAAGAATTTGATCCAGGGTCTTATGCCAATTTCTTGGTTTTTTCCCCACATGCTTCTTTATCAGGTTTATTACCACTTTGTTGGCTGCTTCGACCTGGCCATTTGCTTGGGCATAATAGGGTGTCGAAGTCAACAACTTAAAACCGGTCTCTCTTGCAAATGCCTGCATATTTCTGCCAGTAAACACAGATCCTTGATCAGTGGTTATAGTCTCTGGTATTCCAAATCTATACATTATGTGTTTCTGGATGAAGTCTATGACTGCTTCCTGATCTACATTTGTCAAAGGTATGGCTTCAATCCACTTAGTGAAATAGTCTACCCCCACTAATATGTACTTCTGCCCCTTTGAAGAGGCTGGTCGAATCTCACCAATCAAATCTAAAGCCCAACCTCTAAATGGCCAAGGCTTTATAATAGAATGTAACTCACTTGCTGGCACATGAGGTATGCCTGCATGAACCTGACATTCCTGGCAACCCTTTGCAAATTCGACACAATCTTTCAACATGGTTGGCCAATACATCCCTTGTCGAAATAATAGCCATTTCATCTTATGTCCTGCTTGGTGGGCACCACATGCACCGCTGTGCACATTCGACAGAGCTATATAAGCCTTAGTCTCCCCTAGGCACTTTAGCAGAACTCCTTCTGCAGTCTTTTTAAATAGTTCATTTCCAAAGAGCACATAGCTTATGGCTCTGTACTTTATCTTTCTTTCGACTGTCTGATTTGGATTTTGTAAATAATCTTTGATGGGTTTTCTCCAATCTCCAACTTCTAGATTACCTACATTGAAAATCTCAAAGTTTTCTTTATCACCATATCCCAATCTCATTGTCTCCAAATCAGATGGGGACAACTTAGTAGATAAAACTTTGCCTCTTACTTCGACAATTTTCATCAGATTTTCCTTCGACACTTTATACCCTGAAGCCAATTGAGCCAGGTCATTTGCCTCCTGATTTTCTAATCTGGGAATGTGTCTAAAGACTACACTGTCGAATCTCTTGAGGAGTCTGTTGGCTATCACAAAGTACATGATCAAATTTTCTTTGACACATTTGTACTCTTTCGTCAATTGTTTTATCACCAACTCAGAGTCACCCATTATTTCGACCTCTGTTGCCCCCAGTTCCAACAAGATTTCAAGTCCAGCAATTAAGGCTTCATATTCTGCCTCATTGTTTGAACAGAATCCTTCTATTTTGTACTTGAACTTTGTTGGAACTTTATTGGGAGAAATAATTAACACCCCAACACCTGTTCCATTTTTGTGACTGGAACCGTCGAAATATAACCTCCAAGGCTCTTTTTCGACATAATTTGTTTCATCTCCAAGTATGGAGTGGTCGGCTATAAAATCAGCAACTACTTG
The DNA here is from genome assembly GCA_963966055.1 of Lathyrus aphaca. Classification (NCBI taxonomy): domain Eukaryota; kingdom Viridiplantae; phylum Streptophyta; class Magnoliopsida; order Fabales; family Fabaceae; genus Lathyrus; species Lathyrus aphaca. The sequence goes on along the minus strand of OZ014524.1, from coordinate 113,725,519 downwards.
CCCTTTAACAGCTTTTAGAGGCATATATTTTAAAGAATATTCAGTCAAAGCTAAAGCCCATTTTCCAATTCGACTATGTAAAATAGACTTAGACAACATATGCTTTATTACGTCGAAATGAGAAGATATATGTACATCAATGGGTTTTATATAATGCTTCAATTTTGTACAAGAGAAATATACACATAAACATAATTTCTCTATCATACTATATCTAGTTTCAGCATCATTTAAGACTCTGCTGAGATAATAAATGGCTCTTTCGACGCCATGTTCATCTTCTTGACAAAGCATACTTCCTAATGTTCTGTCAGATGCTGATATATAGAGCCTCATGCTTCTTTTTCGACAAGGAGATATTAAAACTGGAGGATTTGCCAGATACTCCTTGATCTTGTCGAAGGCATCTTGCTGCTCTTGCCCCCAAGTGAAACCCTCCTTCTTCAGTCGAAGCAGAGGTGAGAAGGCCTGAGTCTTTCCACTAAGGTTGGAGATGAACCTTCTGAGAAAGTTGATTTTCCCTAGCAGAGACTGCAATTCCTTCTTTGTCGATGGCGCTTTTGCTTCCATTATTGCCTTAGCTTTGTTTTCATTAATTTCAATCCCTTTCTTGTGGACCACAAAGCCTAAGAAGTCCCCAGCCTGCACACCAAAAGCACATTTAAGAGGATTCATTTTCAAACCAAACTTCCTCATCCTTTCAAAGGACTGTCGAAGATGGTTGATATGGTCCAAACCTGAAGTAGATTTAATCACAATGTCATCTATATAAATTTGCATAAATGTTTCGATGAAATCATGAAAAATAGAATTCATGGCCCTTTGGTAAGTAGCTCCAGCATTTTTCAAACCAAAGGGCATGACTACCCACTCATATGTTCCTATTGCTCCTGGACAACGAAAAGCTGTTTTTGGAACGTCTTCTTCAGCAATGAAAATCTGATTGTAACCAGAATAGCCATCAAGCATACTTAAATACTCATGGCCTGCTGCAGAATCTACTAGCATTTCTGCTACTGGCATAGGATATTCATCCTTAGGGGTGGCTGAGTTTAGATCTCTAAAATCAATGCACACCCTTAGTTTGCCATTTTTCTTAATCACAGGAACAATATTAGCAATCCATTCGACATACCTTGTTGTACGGATGAATTTGCATTTTAGAAGCCTTTCGACTTCTTCTTTGATCTTCGACAGAATTTCAGGTGCAAAGCGTCTGGGGGTCTGCTTTATTGGCTTCTTCCCTTCCAGTATTGGCAACTTCAATTCCACCAAACTTCTGTCTAAACCAGGCATTTCGTCATAATCCCAGGCGAAACAATCTTTAAACTCATTCAGCAGTTGGATTATTTCGACTCTGAGTTGAGGATTCAACTTGGCACTGATGTAAGTGGGCCTTTTCTCTGCCCCCAGTCCCAGATTAATCTCCTCTAAAGGATCCTGTGCCACCATTTTCATATTGGCTGAGGTTGGATCCTTTTCGAACCCCAAAGGTTCGTCATCATAAATGGCATCAAGTCTTTGATCCTGCCATTCGCCATTAAAGTCTTCTTCAAAACTCTGATTTGCATATTGTTCCTCAATATTTTCTTGAGGATGTTGTTCTTTGACAACTTGAGTGCTGGCTTCGACAGCCATATTCCTAACTTCAGCCTCAATGGCCGTTTTGAGTTGTTTTTCGGCTATATAAGCCGAAATCCTTTCCATGGCTGAAACTTCAGTCATCTTCACTGAATCCACTCCCCCATCCAGTTGGGTTGACATGGGCAGTTCCCCAGGTGTATTTTGTCTCCCCAATTATTTCTTTATCCCACTGGAAACCATGCGTAGGATGGAGGTACATGGAACAGTAAGCATTGTCGGAAGCTGTTAGGTCGAAAGCAGCAGGGTTGCATGGTGCTATATGGGCTAGGTTTTTGTCGAAGTTACGACTAGTGACATTGTTCACATCAGCTGTGAAGTAACTCTGATCTGCTTCAATGTTTTCGACAATCCCATCCGGCCTCCAGATTGCTATCCTTTGATGCATGGAGGATGGCACAGCTCCAATCCCATGGATCCATTCTCTTCCCAACAGCAAGTTGTAATTTGCCTTTGATGCTATCACCACAAACATGGTAGGCCTGGTGATGGATCCTACAGTCAAGTTTAGTTGTATTACCCCCAGTGTTGTCCCTACTTTACCTTCATAGTTGGACAACACCATATTGTGAGGCTTAGTGTCAGAGTCATCCTTTCCAATCCTCTTTATCATGTAATGAGGAATTAAGTTTACAGCTGCTCCACCATCTATCAGAATTTTGTTGACACCCACATTTTCTACCTTTCCTTTTATGAAGAGAGGCTTTAAGTGAGCCTTCATTGCATCATCTGGCTTTTCGAAGAAAGCATTTTGCTCTTCGACACAGCCATTATTCATTATGTAGTAGCACACAGGCTTCAAGCCTATGCTGTCATCTACCATGTCATCCTCTTCGTCTTCGACTTCCATTATCCTGTCATAATCTCTGGGCAGCACAGAAACCACATTGCAGGTTACGTCGAAAGAGGCATCTGATTCCGAACTAAATTCATCTGTGACTTCTTCGTCCACTGGCATTCTGTTGTTTGTTTTCTGCACTTCTGTGGTGTCACTAGATCCATTCTTCTCAGGGGTTTCTTTTTCTGCCAGAGGTATCCCCTTGTTTGTGATCTGCACACATTTGCTTGATTCAGCTTCCTTCTGCCCAACCCTTTTGTGTTCTACAGTTTCCTTTTCAATTTTCTTCTGCCTTTGGAATCTTCTCCATTGGGATCTGGACATAGGATTCTTCCCTTTGTAGTTTTCAGAGACGTATTTTGGCTTTGCCTCCTTTTTAACTTCCATTGAGGGACCCCTGTTCACTTCAAAACTCTTCCATCTCTTCTGACCTTGGGCATCCCTTATAGGCTGAACCCATTTGTCATCATTTGGTCTGTTGGATGGTTTGTAGGTGTTGAAACGTCTTTCTCCCACCCCTTGACTGTGATGCTTCCCTCTTCTTGGGTCGAATCTTTCGTTTCTGGTTGGTGGGACTGTTCCCCAGTTTCTTTTCCTCTGGGTCTTTTCTGCTGCTTCTAAGTCATCAGCTGCTTTCTTGTCGAACACAGCACTGCATCTTGGGCAAATCATGACTTCTGCATTCTTCCTTTGACACCTCTGGATGAATTCGACAAGACTCTCGTTCTCTTCTGGGTAAACCAGCTTCTGATGCTTCTCTTGACGTCTCTTTCCCTTGTTGGTGTCTGGTCCCCCCTTTTGAGTGATTTCCACCATATGAATCCCAGCATTCTGTTCAGTTGTAATTTTCAATTTGTTCATTTTTTCGACTAACATGATTTCCTCTGGGATGTCCTCCTTCACACTGCTTTTTTGGTGTAAACCCTTATAGATGTATTTGCAGCAGTGTGCAACACCTTCGACAGGATGTTCTTCAGTTCTGGTGGTACCAATGTTTATTGGTTCGACAGTGGGGGAATTGTCATCAGTCCCTGCTGTGTTGCTCTCCTCTTGATCAAGGCCCTCAGTGGCCTCTTTCTGGACAATGAGGGTTTTGTTACCCTCCTCTTCGTCATCCTTTTTGAAGGAATCTCCCCACCCTGTGGGTTTGATTTTGTTGATATCTGCTTTGGAGCTTGGTGGTGCTGAATATTTCACCATGAAGTCGAACTTCCCATTCGACTCTCCCAAGGTATCCCAGATCACCCCCTGCTCAGCATCTCTTTCGTAGTTTTTCTTGTCGAAGCTTCTTCCCACTTTGACTGCATTTCTTTCGTCGAAACCTTCAGTAGTTTCGATAGCATTCTCACTGCCGAAGTCTTCAGAAGCTTTGACTTCTTTTTCTTCAGCCTGGTCAGCAAGATCATCACCTTCTTCCACCACATTTACATGGGTGTCGAAACCTTCAGCAGCTTCTATCATGGTGAAGTTGGCGTCGAAGCTTTCAGTAACTTCCACTATTTCAAAATTTTCTTCAGCCATGATCTCCATTTCGACCACATTTACCATTTCTGGTTCAGCATAATTGGCCTCTACCACCTGCATAGGATTGGAGTCAATCCTCATCTGCTGCTTGGCTTTGTCTCCAAACTTCAGCCTTCCATTTTGGATTGCGTTCTGGACAAGATCCCTGAAAAGGTAACATTGAGAAGTTTTATGACCCAAGAAATTATGGTATTTACAAAAACCTCTCTTTTTCTGTTGGTCTACAGGAGGCTCCTTAGTGTCTGCTGGTTTTATTAACTGACCATCTTTGACTAATAAATCAAATATTTCATCACACTTAGTGATGTCGAATGTATAGGTTCTTTTAGGGAACCTGTCATTCTTTTCCACTTCGACTGGATTTTTTCCATTCGACGGGGCAAAAACTTTACAAGAATATGGAGGGCCTTGTTTTAATTCTGCAAGATCAATTTCTTGCTGGTCGAAGATGACTGGTTCGTTTTCGTCATAATCATCTTCTTGAATTACTCCTACATAGGCCACTCTTTCCTTCTTGTTTTTGTTTGATCTAAATTTTTCATTTTTTAGTCTTTCTATTTGCCTCACTCTGTCTGCCAGTTGTGCCATGTCTCTCAAGTACTGGGTGTCCAGTTTTTTCCTTATGGAATAATCTAGACCCCCTGCAGCCATTTCGACTAGTTCTTGTTCCGGCACTTGCGTAAAGCATCTGGCTTTTAATAATCTAAACCTATTCAAATAGTCATCTATAGGTTCAGAAAACTTTCTTTTGACACTTGCCAACTCTTTCAAACTTATCTTGGTTTGTCCCATATAAAATTGTTCATGGAACAATCTTTCTAATTGGGTCCAAGTAAAAATTGAAGTTGCAGGAAGTGATGTAAACCAAGTGAACGCATTTTTTGTCAAAGAACTTGGGAAATATTTCATCCTTAGGTTCTCATTATTAGCAATTTCTCCTGCTTCTATCAAATAACGTGCCACGTGTTCTATGGTGGACTCACTAGTATCCCCTGAAAATTTTGTAAATTTGGGGACTTTCCATCTTGGTGGTAATTCCTGTTGTAAGACAAATTCAGACAAGGGGGAAGTATAACTAGGCCTTTGTAATCCTACGTTTACTCCATTTTGTGCCATTATTCTCTCAACCATGGTGGCAATATTATTTTCGACAGGCATGTTATTGTAACGCATTCTCTGCTGTAATACTTCGTCAGCATTTTGGTTCCTCTGGACTATTATCCTTCTTGGTTCCTGTCGAATAGGCTCTTCTACATTAGGCTGTTCGACTATCACCTCTTGCCCCCTGGGATTTTCATGAGGATTTCCTAAGGGCCTTTGGTTTATAGTAAGTTCCTCTTCGACAGCCCTATTGGCAAGGTTCTGATTCAATTGCATTCTTTGCTGTGCTTGCGGGACTCCAAAAAAATCAGCAATGCGTGCCATCTGTTCTGCCAATATTTGGTTTGTTTGGGTAGTGTTCTGTATTAAGGGATTGAACACTTCTCCCATTTGGTGTGTCAAAGCCTGCACCATATCATGATTGCTTTCATCCATCTGTTGACGAATTACTTGTGCAGAATGGTTTGTCATAGCGGGCATATGGAAGCCTGGTGGAACTTGGTTTATTCTATTTCCATTTCCACCATATCCTGATCCCTGCAATGGTGATGACACTTGAACCATAGCATCAGAGAATAATGGTGACGAATTATGTAGGTTTGCCATCATTGAAGTTGGCATTCCATATGGTTGTTCCCTCCCAGTCAAAGGCTGAGAATAATTCAGATATGGCCTGAATGTATTTCCTCCAGGGGGAGGGGTTCCCAAGGGTCTGGCGTGTCCCATGGTGGAAGAACTAGGCGCATTTTGGGATCCTGAACCTGTTGGTATGGAATCTCCCAAAGGAGGCCTAATTTGTTCTAAAACAGGGCCAGACGCTGGTATTGTTCCTGACGAAGGGATAGGATTGGAAACTGGTATTGTTTCGTCAGGAATGTTTGAAGCATTTGGCAAGTTAGCCATGTTTCTTCTTCTTGTTCTCTTTGGTCTCTCTACGTCGGTTACGGCTAGTTTACCGCTTCTAAGAATCATACAACGTAGCAAGGAACAATTTGTCTAAGAAGTTCTCTATTAAATTTTTCAAATGCACTGGTCCCACTGGGCGTGCCAATTTGTTCGCTGTGTTTTCTGGCGAACAACCTCTGGTTAACCAATTTCTTCAGAAAGTTGGGTTACTTGCAGGACCAACCATACAGGTCCTGGGATACATGTGCATTGTTTCTGTCGAAATACTCTTAGAATTGGTGATAAGTTTATAGTTTGTTTTATCAATTTTGTCAAAGTGTTAGGGACTTTGATCTTTGCAAGTAAGGTAACATTTAAGTTAAAAATGAAATGAAGTTAAGAGTTTTAAATAAGAACAAAAAGAAATGTCGAAGGCTAAAAACTTGCAGAAAAGTAAATAAAGTTTAAAATGACATGAACTTGAAGAATAAACAAGTAATTTAAAATAACTTTGAAATATAACTGGTGTTTAAACGTACATTGTTCCAAATACTAGACTCATTTTCTCTCACACTGGGTACTTAGAGCTTTTTACAGGAATTTTGTATCAATTTTCACACACTATTCTAAACACAAACTATCCTATTTATATACAAACAAAATAACTGCTCAGAACGGAAAAACTATAACTAAATGACAAGTTTCAGCCTGCATGCAATTTTCTTCTCTGAAACTTCCAAGTGTCCAAACTGCCAAAGGTTATAACCTTTTGAATTTGAATTCCCTTCCTTGGTGACGAAACCTTGTAACTCTTCAAACTGTCGAAGCCCTTTAAAGAAGAAACAAAACTCTTCAGCACTTGCCAAATATTTTCTTTTGTCAAATGTCCTCTTCTGTCGAAATCGTTGAAAGACTATCTTCTGTCGAACCGTCGAAAGAGAACTTTCTTCTGCCAAACACTTAGTCACAAATAACTTCCCAACTTTATTCTGCCAGAACAACATTTGCCTCTCTGTCGAAGTAATGGGGTTTTAAACCCTGTCAGCAATCCTTGAAATTTCTTCCTTTTATTATCTTTCGACAAAGATAATCTCAAAACCCTTAATTTCAGTCTTGTCGAAATTATGGGTTTACAGTGAGATGGATGGAGGGTGGGGTGATGCATCATTACATATCGGTTCTTGTCAATAGGAGTCCGACTCGAGATTTCTAGGTATTTAGAGGTCTTAGACAAGGTGATCCCCTATCACCTTTTTTTGTTCACTATGGCAGCGAATGACTTGGCGTTGTTAATGAAGAGTGCAATAAACGCAGAGATATTTAAGGGCTTCAACATAGGCGTCCTTCAATTTATTACAATATGCGGATGACACTGTGATTGTGTGTGTGTGTGGGGGGGGGAGCTCTTGGAGCAATCTTTGGGCCATTAAAGCTATATTAAAAGGTTTCCAACTTGTGTTTGATTTGGAGATAAATTTAATTATTTAATTAAAATATTAACTAAACATTCAAATAATCAAATTTTAACATTAAAATATTTTTTAAACTAAACATTTTTTAAAAACTATATAAAATTAATTATTTAATTAAATTTATTAACTATTTTTTAAACTCAACATTTATTAAAATGTTAACTATTTTTTAAACTTTTTTTTTTTAAATCTTAAGGGTGTGTTTGTTTCGTGGATACAAATGTCATTCTCGAGAATAAGATATTGGAATTCATATATTTTTTTGTTTGTTTCAAGTTTTGATAATTTATGTTCGGGTACTTTTTATTCTCAAGAATATGTTTTGTTCATAAATTTCTTCATTTTTATTCCCATGTCAAATGATGAGAATTTTTGTCCACCGTTTGGAAATTGATTATTCTGATTAAAGTCCAAGTGTTTGCTTGGAGACTTGGTATCGATAGGTTGCCTACTAGGGCCAATTTGATTATTTGAATGTTTAGTTAATATTTTAATTAAATAATTAAATTTATCTCCAAATCAAACATAAGTTGGAAACCTTTTAATATAGCTTTAATGGCCCAAAGATTGCTCCAAGAGCCCCCCCCCCCCCCCCCCACACACACACACAATCATAGTGTCATCCGCATATTGTAATAAATTGAAGGACGTGTCGCTCCCGGGATTTTCATCCTAGTACAAACGTGAAAGTGGCGCAGAAAAGGTAGAGTCGTCAGCCAGACATTTTTATCCCGAATGAATGGGAAAGGTAATGCTGCACAAACCTGAGGAAGAAGGAAAGGACGAGGCCTTGCGAACCAAAGATCTGGGTTTGGGAGTCGGTTACGACCTGGGAAGGTATTAGTACTCCAGAACATCCTTCGTACCTGTCAGACCCTAATTTTTGATCCTAAGATTCTTCGCATATCATCTACATTTTGCATACAAACAAGATCACGTATTGGTTCATGTATCCTTTTCAGGTGTAGGTCTATGCTTTGCAGAGGATCATCATGTTTAATTTCTGATATCTGTTTATGTTTATTAACCTCTAACCAAAATACAAAAAAATATGTTGCAGTTGTTTCTTCTTCTTCTGTGTTGCAGGATTTAAAAGACAGTGCTGTGATTCCAATTCAGAGGCGTTTGTTCAGTCACGATTCGATCCAGATGGACGTTTGACCTAATCTTGGTCAAATTATCAATAGATTGTTCAATTGCAAGTGACTTGTGCCATTGGTTCATTTTTTAGACAGCGCGTATTCAAAATTCAGAACTGTGTTATGTGCGAAGTCATTAGTTATCAGACAGTGTTGTGTGTGAAAATTCTCTGGTTATCGAACAGTGGATTGTGAGAAGTTGGGTTCAGTTTGTCTTGATTAAGGATTCATCAGTTCATCATTGGTTCATCTGAGGATTTATTTTCCTCAGTATGAATATGGATTATCAGGACAATGTTCAGATGATGGTTGCAGTTTGAGTGGCAAGTTGTTCAGTGGCTTAGCGACGACTGTGTGCAAGAAAAAATCAAAAGTTGTGGGCCAAAATCACCATTTCATATACACTATCCATTTTTCCAATAAAATCATTTCTTATCCATTTCATTTCTTTTTATTCAATTCACAAAAACTCCCTAATCCTAATTCTTTCTTTTATATCCATTCTTTTCGATTTTTATATCCAATCACATTATATCTCATTTTAGCCCAATTGTTCATCTTTAAAAAAAAATTAATTTCCATAAATCAAAATTCCAAATTCCATTCCCTTTATTTTTTATTCCATTCCCATTATTCTTTTATTCCATTTCCATTATTCCCTTTTCATTTATAAAAAAAAAATCTACACAAAAATAAGCCCATTTATTACTCTTTAGTCCATTTTCTTTTGCTTTCTTTTGCAACAAATAAGTCCATTTAATATCTTTTTAATATTTTTTTTATACTTGATTCCAAGCATCTATCCATTAGCCTCTCATATCAACAAGCAAGTATATATCCTTCACATTTTCCCAACCGCACGTGTATCCCAGCCACTTCTCCTTGCCTCAACTTCATACTACACGCGCTAACCAAGCCGTAACATTTCCTCCAGCCTTCAACTCACAACAAGTCCCAACCGCGCCAGGCCTAGCATCAAAGCCAACAGCAGCATACAAACCCAAGACATCTCCAACATATACACAGGCCCAAACTGCACGCTGCACACGAAAACAACAAAAACAAGCCGTATCCTACTCCTTCAAGCCTTTGCCCAACCAAGCTCCAACTCCAGCTTTTCACGCCGTAACAAGCTTCAATCCTCACCAGATCAACACAGCAGCCTTTCCAAGTCATACGCATTCAAGCTATCACGCACGCGAGCCAAACCTGCACAAGCCGAGGCCAAACAACAAGCCTCACGCCGCTGGAAAACGCACGTGAATCATCACCAACCTGCAAAACGCACGAAGATTCGAATAAAACACAGAGAAAAATTCAGTAAGCAAGCATGTAAAATACGTGACCCAAAACGCGTTTCACCTCAATTCAAAACGCAGCTTCAATTCCCCCTTCTTCTCCTATAAATTAAACACTCTCCTCCTTTAATCTTTCAAGCTTGAATAGCCCCTAACCATTATACCAAAATCCACCCTCAAGCTTCAATCTCCCAAATCCTTCATCAATCCGAAATTTACCTTCAATTCATTCACCTCTTGATTCAATTTTCTCAAAAAAGCTTCAACTCCATTAAACCTTCATACCTTCATCATTCTTAGTTTTTCTCCATAAACATCATCATCAACCTCACATCAAACCAATTGAAATAAAGAGAAAAAGAGAGATCCGCGAAGAGAGAGAGAGAGATGTGATGCGGAGGAGAAGAGTGATTTGCGTTCTTCTGTTTGCTTGATCGCTGAAGGTGAGGAGGTCCCTCCCTGTTTTCCGCCATGGCCGCGAAGAAGAAGCTTCGGCTTCTATGTTTTTTTCTCTTTTGTTTCTTTAAATCCCTCTTTATTTTGATGTGTGTTGTTAAAAAGAACTTAGGTTTGGTTTGGGCCTTTGAGCCAAATTCTTTGCTATCATCACCTCACACCTGTCCGCAGACACCTCCCTCTCCCTCCTCCATTTTTTTTTGTATTTTTTTTTGTATTTTCTTTAATTTCCTTGTTATTTCTTTTTTGTTTATACATTTTATTTGAATTAAAGAATGTTAAAATTGTTATTTTTAGAAAAAAATTAGAAAAAATATTTTAGAGTATATTTAGAAGCAATTTAGAAAAAGAGTTTTAAGAAAAGATTAAAAATATTCTATTTCTTTTTTATGGATTTATTCTTTTAGATCCATTTTTCTTCATCTTATTTTCTTTTTGGTCGATGACAATCTCCGATTCGAGATTGTTGAATTTCGAAGAGTTTAATCTTCATTATTTCAAATCTATGGATGAATGATCATTTGGATCATTCTCCATACTTTGCGATCGTGATAGGTTGCTTTTCGAGAAATTCAACAATAATCTCGATTAAGATTAGACCGTTCTTTTTTTTTTTTTTTTAGTATGGCATGTTTTCGGAGAACGATCCATTATATCGTTTCTCTAACATGTATTAACACGAATATTTTCCACTTTAATTAGTGGTGGCCGGCCTCATTTGTAGGGTAATTACTCCGTAAATTACTCGGCGATTGCTTAACATAGACCTACATTGTCCCGATTCGGAATGCGATCCACTTGGATCCGGTTGCCTCGATTTTATTTTTTCTTTTTGTGGTTGTGCTTGATTAAGTTCATCATACCACTTTATATTGTAAATATTAATATTGTGAATATACTAACATTTAATTAAATCTCTCGCACCTTATCCTTTTACTTTAAATCTCTCGTTCTCTACCTCTCTTATTATGCTTTTATATTCATTCATCATATTGCTTATTGTATATATTATTGTTGCTTGTTATTTTTCATTTGTCCATTTGGACACAAAAACACTAATAACGGATTAAACATCTAAAAAATGGGTGACTTCTAATTTTGGACTTATTGTTACTATCCCTTGCTCGGAGTTTCGGACTTAGATTTTAGGATCATCCCTTTGCTCATTTGTTATGGATTGAAGACTTTGGCTCCGGTTGAGTTACTTGTTTACGAAGATGGAAATCCAATTGTCTCAAAGATGCTTGCCATTTGGTTTGATCATTTCTTTCCTTAGCTCTTATTTTCAAGTCTTAGGATAGTCCCTTCATCTCTTCCCATCTTCTTCAATTTTCAAATCTTCTTCCTCTTTTCAAAACTTTCTTTGTTTTCAAACTTCAAACATTTTTCTCAATTAAACTTTGACTTAGGTCATTGCTTTTACCTTTTCGTTTCATTTCTTTAATAAATGCTAAACCACATAAGCATATCGAAACTTTCTTTTCTCAAAAACTTAAAAACTTTCAAACTCATTCAATTGCTTTTGTGCCCTCGTGCACGTTTTTCTTTTAACCATTTTTTATGTTTAGATATGATTCATCCTTTCTAGCGGAATTATTCGCTAAAGGATGACGACTTATCTTTACATTTTAAAATCCATTCAACTCATTTGCCTTTTTACAATTGGTACCACGAACTACGGGGTTTTGATCTCGCATTGCACTCTGTGGGTACGTAGGCATGAGACGTTCGTCTCTTCAAACACCAAAATCTTAAAAAACATTCTTCTTCTTATCTCTTCAATCTTTTTTTCCAAGCAAACCATTTCAAACCAAAATTGCAGTAAACATGTCAAAGGGTTCCCGTGGAGTACCACGGACAAGTCGGGTGCTTAAAACCTTCCCGATTTGTAACCAATCCCCGTACCCATTCTCTGTTTGATTCTTTGAGCTTTTTAGCTTTTGAGATTCATTAAGGTTTTGTTCGTTCATTTTCCTTTTTCCATTTGGAAATAAATAAAAGTGCGGTGGCGACTCTGTGTATATTGAGTGAAGTTAATTAATAGCTTACACTCATGATTTTACCGCTACAGAAAAGTGGCGACTCTGCTGGGGAGTCAATCTCTAAGTGGATTCGGCCTACTTTGATTTGTTTACTGTTTTTAGTTTGATTTTCTTGTTACTTGTTTGTTCTGTTCTGGTTTTGGTGATTCTCTGTGAGATAGATCCTAACCCGGATCTGAGTTGGAACTTATGATAGGACGGCGATATTCGAAGCGATATGCGATGGAGTAGTCCAAAGCAATATCAATTTGATAATCTCCACTCGGTTAGGCTCTCTTGGACTATCAATGTCATGACGAGTAATCGTACGTGGCATTATTTTCCGACTTTGAGCTGATCATACTGAGGACCGTAGAACCCTTAACCAATCTAAGCCAATTTAGGAACGTAGTGCGGAAACTATCTGAGTGTAAACTTAAGGTGGTTGTTACGCGATACTACACTCGGACGAGGTCTATTTTAAGAATGTTATCGGTTGGGGAGTAATCCAACGTACCGATGATATTCTAAAGATGGCTGTTAACTCCGGGAACCTCTGTTAGCACCCTTCTGGTTTTTTTGCAGGTACAATGAAGACAAACCTTAGTACATACCTGTTTGGGTTGGTGTTCTGTTACCATGACTCCATGCTCGTGATTCGAACCTTTGAACCTGTGTGCTTTGCGTGATCTTGTTTGTGTTTGTTGCATCTACATATTCATCATGATCATCGTCACAACCATTTTTTCAAGGAAGATAATTCCGATTAGTGCAAACATTGGAAAGAATAAAAATTCCTTTTTTTTTTGTCAAGATTTTTCATGACAGTATTCTCGATGTTGATCATGTTTGCAATAATCGAGTTATTTTTCTGAAAATGGAGGTGAGCATTGCATATCATTGCATCCTCGCATATTCTTGCATTCATCCGAGTTGTGTGGGAACTCATCCCAGTTGTTTCTTTCCTCAGTTGCTTGTTGATCCGTCAAGCTGACTCCTCACCACAGATACGGTACTCGAGCTGTTATTAGACGAAGAGCTATTAGATTGAGAATGGAACGCCAAGAACAGCATAATATGGAAGTTCGAATGGAAATTGATGAGTTGAAGGCCGGTATGACCAAGCTCACTGAAATGATGCAAGTTCTGATTGCTCGAGGTGAACCACCTCAAAGGACTGTTATCTCTGAAGTTTTGACTGCTGTTGTTGATTCTCCTGTTATTCAACAACCAGCTTCTACTTGGCCAGAATATGGGTTACCTCCGGATTTTGTGCCAGTTTCTGCAACTGCTCAAATGGGTGGTCCATCTGTTATGCCAGGCTTTTCAGTTCCGACTTTTGTTGAACCTCAACCTATTGTGCACGCTACTGCTCAGACTACTTATCAGAATTCTCCTTTCTTGTACCAAGCTCCTGGTCAACAAGCTGAAAGTCAGGGTGAACCTGGATATATGGATGAAGTTAGAGAGCAATGTTTGACTCTTGAGAAGAGGGTAAGAGGTTTAGAAGGAAAAGATGTCTTTGGTTCTGCTGCTGTAGACATGTGTTTGGTTTCCGACTTGGTTCTTCCTGATAAGTTCAAGGTTCCTGTATTTGAGAAGTACAATGGTCATACTTGTCCAAAGATTCATCTGTTGATGTATTGTCGCAAAATGGCTGCGCATGCTAAGGATGACAAATTGCTTATTCACTGTTTTCAAGATAGTCTGAGTGGTGCTTCCATGAAATGGTATGTTGGACTTGAGAAGAGTCACATTCGAAGCTGGAAAGATTTATCAGATGCTTTTGTAAAGCAGTATAAGTACAATCTGGACATGGCGCCTGATCGTCGTCAACTTCAAAATATGTCACAGAAAGAGAAAGAATCGTTCAAAGAGTATGCGCAGCGTTGGAGAGAATTAGCTGCTCAAGTTGAGCCACCTTTGCCTGAAAAGGAATTAACTGGTTTGTTCATGGACACTCTTCAACCGTTCTTTTGGGAGAAAATGGTAGGAAGTGTTTCATCTGGTTTTTCTGATCTAGTCACTATTGGAGAAAGACTAGAGGAAGGTATCAAGAAGGGTAAGATTACCAATTCTGAAGCTCCTAATGCTGCAAGAAAGTCTTTTGGGAATCCTCACAAGAGAAGAGATGGTGATGCTTATGCTGTTTCAACTGAGAGGAGGCCTTATCATCCGCAACAATGATATGTTCAACCATACGTAGCTGCAGTTGCTCCTGTTGTTAAAACTCAACCTGATCAAACTCAAGCTCAAGGTCAAGCTCGACCAGCTCAAGCTCAAGTTCAGATTCGAGCTCAAGCTCAGGTTCCTCTTCCTGCTGCTGGACAAAATCAGTATCGCAATAGGCCAAACTTTGATCCTATTCCGGTGTCTTATACTGTATTGTTTCCTTCTTTGATTGCGAAAGGTTTAATTACTACTAGGCCTCCGCCTCCTGTTCCAAATCCTCTGCCGGTTGGTTATAGGTCGGATCTTCGCTGTGAATTTCATCAAGGTGGAACTGGTCATGACTTGGAGCATTGCTTTGCACTGAAGGCTAAAGTGCAAGAACTTATCAGGAACAACATCCTTTACTTTAATGACATTAATCCCAATGTTATCAACGATCCTTTGCCGAAGCTTGGGAAGTGAATCTTCTAGAAGACTTCAATTGTCAAATCTTCTTCAAGGCCGGAATATCAGAGGGGACAGCTCATCCTTGTTATTGATTGATCACTAGGCCATTGTTTCTTTATGTTTGCAACTTTCTTTAATCATATCAAGTTGTTTGCTTTTAAGCTTGTTTGTACTTTCATGTTGATTTTAATGAAATGAGCATTGCTTTGTTTTGATTCAATTTCATTTGCTATTTGCATCTTTATGCTTTACATTTCAAGTTCATTTATCTTTTCTCAAAAATTTTACAATGATTGGGGGGAGGATGATGAAAACGAGATACCCATAACTGTTGTTGGTATGCTTTCAATTGAAACTTGGTTGATGATATACAGGCATTGTTTCAAACCCTAAACACTGGAGAAATAAGGAAGTTAATCCTTTGTCAACCCTTTTTGAGCCTTGAAGTTGGAGTTTCTTTCTATTCGAAAAAACCCTTAATTTTAACCCGGGGATGGGTAGCTCTCTATTAATTCGAATGTGCATTCAAGTACAAGAGAATCATTCAAGACACCTTTCAATAAAGGTTGCAATTTCAAGTTTTCCTTCACATACATCAAAGAGGTGTTGAAGATTTTTCTCAATTCAAAAGCCAATGATGGTTCATCATAATCATTAAGCCATGCAGTCATTATCTTTCAAAAAAAAATGATATCGAAAAAAATTATTGAAAAAATTAAAGCCTGCTAAGTCAAAATCTATGAAGGAGACTTAGGCAAAAACTGGGGCATCCCACTGGCTGTAAGATCAAACGACACAGTTCAGGCAAAAGTTAGGGATAATAAAGAGAAAGATTTATCAAGAGGTCATCAAAATCCTCAGCAAAAGCAAGTTGAGTTGACCAAAGTCCTCACTAGAAATAACAAAAGGAAAGAGATGACTGCTATCTCAAAATCCTTTGGCTTACGAATCATCTTCATCTGTGCAATCCTAAATTTCTGGGAACTTGAATGCATAGGCTGAATTAATTGAATGTAGGATTGGAGTTCATCACGAAGTTGGGTTGGGTACAAATAAACTTTGAGCCTATATCCTTTGTTTCATAAACCGTGAACCAGACCAAGTTACAACCTTCAAAAGTCCTAATTGAATCCAGGTTTCTTTTGAAAAGCATACTACAACAAGGTTGCGTAAACTGACTCCCAAGTTCTTTACCAATCATTTGTTTTCTTACCATTGCTTTATTTTAATTGTTGTCTCAACCGCCGTGTTGTGACAAGTTTTCATTGTTTTCACATCAATAAATTTCATTCAAAAATGATTCTTGATTTCAAACTTTGCATTGAACTTTGCATTAAAATTACCAAGTTTGTACAAACATTTTTTATTTGCAAATAAACTTTCTTCATCAAAGAATTTTCAAACAGTTAAGAAACTTGGTCGGTGATATTATCAGGGGCAAGTTTTTCTCAGTTCCTTTTGTTTCAAGATGTTGTTGCTCAAAGCAAGTTATTCTCAGATTGGGTTGGTCAGAAGATTCTCTACAAGATGTGTACTGGATTTCTTTTCTCAACATTTTCTCAAGGGCTGAGGCTATGATCAGTTTATTCTCTCAACATTCATTTCAGGAACTGAAGCCATGATCAGTTTATTTTTCTCACCAGTTATCTCAAAGACGTGATTATTTGTCTCAGTAGTCATTTCAAGAACTGAAGCCATTAACAGTTTATCTTCTCAACAGTTATTTCAAAGATTTGATTATTTTCTCCGGCAGTAATCAAGGACTGAATCCATTATCAGTTTATCTTCATCAGTCATTGAACTGGGGGCAATTTTCTTCAAGAATCCCCAAGCAGCTTTGCATGACTTCTCTCAGAAGATTTTCAACTTGATACAGTTTATTGGTGTGACAGAGATTTGTTCAGTAGTAACATCTCTAATATTCGAGCAGAATGGCAGTGATATTTGTGTTGAGGAATCAGTCTTTCATCTTTTTACTCCTCTAAGAGTATAAACTGGTTGTCATATTTTTCACTCCTCTAAGATTCTAAACTGGTTGTCATCATTTTTCTCAAATTATCTCTTTGGGTGTGTTATTCCCCAGTCTAGTAAAAGTTTGCATATTTGAGTGTTTTAGTCCTCATTATGCGTTTTCTCGGGTGTGTTATTCCCCAGTCTTGTTAAAGTTTGCATATTTGAGTGTGTTATGCCTCATTATGCGTTTTCTCGGGTGTGTTATTCCCCAGTTTTGTTTACGGTTTCATAGTTGAGTGTTTTAGTCCTCATTATGCGTATTCTTGGGTGGTTTAGTCCCCATTTTCGTAAATGGTTGCATACTGAGTGTTTTAGTCCTCATATGCATTTCTCAAAGTCTTGTTGTTTTCAATTCCTTACTTTTTGGTCAAAGTCTAATTTACTTGGCATTTGTCTGTCTCTCCAAAACTTTTTCTTCACCTACTTGTTGTCTCTCAAATATTACACCCTTTTTATCCGATTGCTATTCTCGGATGTCCATAGTGAAGTCATCATTGATTTGATGTACTGTCCGGGACCTTTTTTCCATCTCATTCAGTTCTTTTCCTGAATGTTGTGATTCACATTTTATCTGATTGCTATTCTTAGATGTTGTGATCACTTCCTATCCGATTGCTATTCCCGGATGTCCATAGTGAAGCCATCATTGATTTGATGTACTGTCCCGGATTTTTTTTCCATCTCATTCAGTTCTTTTCCTGAATGTTGTGATTCACTTTTTATCTGATTGCCATTCTCAGATGTTATGATCACTTCACTTCCGATTCCCATTCTCGGATTTTCATGTTGAAATCATCACTGAGTTGATGTGTTTTCCTGATTTTTCCCATTTCATTCAGTTCTGTTCCTGAATGTTGTGATTCATATTTTATCTGATTGCCATTCTCAGATGTTATTGATCACTTTCCTTCCGATTGCCATTCTCGGATTTTCATGTTGGAATCAACATTGAGTTGATGTGCTTTCCCGAATTTTTTTTCCATTTCATTCAGTGCTGTTCCTGAATGTTGAGTTTCACATTTTCATCTGACTGCTATTCTCAGATGTTGTGATTACCCTTTTTCGATTGCCATTCTCGGATATCCCTATTAAAGTCAGTAATGTCATCCTTGGATGCTTCTGGTGTACTGTTTCGATACTTTTCTCACTTCATCCAGTGCCATTCCGGGATATTGTGATGTTTTCTGTCCAATTGCCATTCTTGGACATTTCCACCTCGGCTGAGCCATGTGTTGGTCTCTAGCATGTTGTTTTTCCCGTCGGAGTCTCATGCTCCTTATCCCCAACGTTCATTCTTTTTATATGTCGTCTTGTCCTTCACGGACTTCTCTGCATTTCATTTGGTTACGGATACATTTCATATCATCTCATAAATTTTCTCATAGTTTTTCATATTGCTGTCACATATTTTCTCTGCATTTCATATTTTTCTCATAACATTTTCATTGCTTCATATCATTTCCATATCATCTTCATATCATTTCATATTGTTCATTTCACATCGTTCATCTCATTTCATTCCAGTTTTTGGCATCTTAGGATCAAAAATTGGTTTTTTTTTGATATTTAAGTATCTTCCATCTTGTCGAAACGAAGATTTCAATTTTCATTATCTCTGGATTAAAGAAACTTAAATAGGGGCATCTGTCAGACCCTAATTTTTGATCCTAAGATTCTTCGCATATCATCTGCATTTTGCATACAAACAAGATCACGTATTGGTTCATGTATCCTTTTCAGGTGTAGGTCTATGCTTTGCAGAGGATCATCATGTTTAATTTCTGATATCTGTTTATGTTTATTAACCTCTAACCAAAATACAAAAAAATATGTTGCAGTTGTTTCTTCTTCTTCTGTGTTGCAGGATTTAAAAGACAGTGCTGTGATTCCAATTCAGAGGCGTTTGTTCAGTCACGATTCGATCCAGATGGACGTTTGACCTAATCTTGGTCAAATTATCAATAGATTGTTCAATTGCAAGTGACTTGTGCCATTGGTTCATTTTTTAGACAGCGCGTATTCAAAATTCAGAACTGTGTTATGTGCGAAGTCATTAGTTATCAGACAGTGTTGTGTGTGAAAATTCTCTGGTTATCGAACAGTGGATTGTGAGAAGTTGGGTTCAGTTTGTCTTGATTAAGGATTCATCAGTTCATCATTGGTTCATCTGAGGATTTATTTTCCTCAGTATGAATATGGATTATCAGGACAATGTTCAGATGATGGTTGCAGTTTGAGTGGCAAGTTGTTCAGTGGCTTAGCGACGACTGTGTGCAAGAAAAAATCAAAAGTTGTGGGCCAAAATCACCATTTCAT
The DNA here is from genome assembly GCA_963966055.1 of Lathyrus aphaca. Classification (NCBI taxonomy): domain Eukaryota; kingdom Viridiplantae; phylum Streptophyta; class Magnoliopsida; order Fabales; family Fabaceae; genus Lathyrus; species Lathyrus aphaca. The sequence goes on along the minus strand of OZ014524.1, from coordinate 113,706,196 downwards.
ATACACTATCCATTTTTCCAATAAAATCATTTCTTATCCATTTCATTTCTTTTTATTCAATTCACAAAAACTCCCTAATCCTAATTCTTTCTTTTATATCCATTCTTTTCGATTTTTATATCCAATCACATTATATCTCATTTTAGCCCAATTGTTCATCTTTAAAAAAAAATTAATTTCCATAAATCAAAATTCCAAATTCCATTCCCTTTATTTTTTATTCCATTCCCATTATTCTTTTATTCCATTTCCATTATTCCCTTTTCATTTATAAAAAAAAAATCTACACAAAAATAAGCCCATTTATTACTCTTTAGTCCATTTTCTTTTGCTTTCTTTTGCAACAAATAAGTCCATTTAATATCTTTTTAATATTTTTTTTATACTTGATTCCAAGCATCTATCCATTAGCCTCTCATATCAACAAGCAAGTATATATCCTTCACATTTTCCCAACCGCACGTGTATCCCAGCCACTTCTCCTTGCCTCAACTTCATACTACACGCGCTAACCAAGCCGTAACATTTCCTCCAGCCTTCAACTCACAACAAGTCCCAGCCGCGCCAGGCCTAGCATCAAAGCCAACAGCAGCATACAAACCCAAGACATCTCCAACATATACACAGGCCCAAACTGCACGCTGCACACGAAAACAACAAAAACAAGCCGTATCCTACTCCTTCAAGCCTTTGCCCAACCAAGCTCCAACTCCAGCTTTTCACGCCGTAACAAGCTTCAATCCTCACCAGATCAACACAGCAGCCTTTCCAAGTCATACGCATTCAAGCTATCACGCACGCGAGCCAAACCTGCACAAGCCGAGGCCAAACAACAAGCCTCACGCCGCTGGAAAACGCACGTGAATCATCACCAACCTGCAAAACGCACAAAGATTCGAATAAAACGCAGAGAAAAATTCAGTAAGCAAGCATGTAAAATACGTGACCCAAAACGCGTTTCACCTCAATTCAAAACGCAGCTTCAATTCCCCCTTCTTCTCCTATAAATTAAACACTCTCCTCCTTTAATCTTTCAAGCTTGAATAGCCCCTAACCATTATACCAAAATCCACCCTCAAGCTTCAATCTCCCAAATCCTTCATCAATCCGAAATTTACCTTCAATTCATTCACCTCTTGATTCAATTTTCTCAAAAAGCTTCAACTCCATTAAACCTTCATACCTTCATCATTCTTAGTTTTTCTCCATAAACATCATCATCAACCTCACATCAAACCAATTGAAATAAAGAGAAAAAGAGAGATCCGCGAAGAGAGAGAGAGATGTGATGCGGAGGAGAAGAGTGATTTGCGTTCTTCTGTTTGCTTGATCGCTGAAGGTGAGGAGGTCCCTCCCTGTTTTCCGCCATGGCCGCGAAGAAGAAGCTTCGGCTTCTATGTTTTTTTTTCTTTTGTTTCTTTAAATCCATCTTTATTTTGATGTGTGTTGTTAAAAAGAACTTAGGTTTGGTTTGGGCCTTTGAGCCAAATTCTTTGCTATCATCACCTCACACCTGTCCGCAGACACCTCCCTCTCCCTCCTCCATTTTATTTTGTATTTTTTTTTTGTATTTTCTTTAATTTCCTTGTTATTTCTTTTTTGTTTATACATTTTATTTGGATTAAAGAATGTTAAAATTGTTATTTTTAGAAAAAAATTAGAAAAAATATTTTAGAGTATATTTAGAAGCAATTTAGAAAAAGAGTTTTAAGAAAAGATTAAAAATATTCTATTTCTTTTTTATGGATTTATTCTTTTAGATCCATTTTTCTTCATCTTATTTTCTTTTTGGTCGATGACAATCTCCGATTCGAGATTGTTGAATTTCGAAGAGTTTAATCTTCATTATTTCAAATCTATGGATGAATGATCATTTGGATCATTCTCCATACTTTGCGATCGTGATAGGTTGCTTTTCGAGAAATTCAACAATAATCTCGATTAAGATTAGACCGTTCTTTTTTTTTTTTTTTTAGTATGGCATGTTTTCGGAGAACGATCCATTATATCGTTTCTCTAACATGTATTAACACGAATATTTTCCACTTTAATTAGTGGTGGCCGGCCTCATTTGTAGGGTAATTACTCCGTAAATTACTCGGCGATTGCTTAACATAGACCTACATTGTCCCGATTCGGAATGCGATCCACTTGGATCCGGTTGCCTCGATTTTATTTTTTCTTTTTGTGGTTGTGCTTGATTAAGTTCATCATACCACTTTATATTGTAAATATTAATATTGTGAATATACTAACATTTAATTAAATCTCTCGCACCTTATCCTTTTACTTTAAATCTCTCGTTCTCTACCTCTCTTATTATGCTTTTATATTCATTCATCATATTGCTTATTGTATATATTATTGTTGCTTGTTATTTTTCATTTGTCCATTTGGACACAAAAACACTAATAACGGATTAAACATCTAAAAAATGGGTGACTTCTAATTTTGGACTTATTGTTACTATCCCTTGCTCGGAGTTTCGGACTTAGATTTTAGGATCATCCCTTTGCTCATTTGTTATGGATTGAAGACTTTGGCTCCGGTTGAGTTACTTGTTTACGAAGATGGAAATCCAATTGTCTCAAAGATGCTTGCCATTTGGTTTGATCATTTCTTTCCTTAGCTCTTATTTTCAAGTCTTAGGATAGTCCCTTCATCTCTTCCCATCTTCTTCAATTTTCAAATCTTCTTCCTCTTTTCAAAACTTTCTTTGTTTTCAAACTTCAAACATTTTTCTCAATTAAACTTTGACTTAGGTCATTGCTTTTACCTTTTCGTTTCATTTCTTTAATAAATGCTAAACCACATAAGCATATCGAAACTTTCTTTTCTCAAAAACTTAAAAACTTTCAAACTCATTCAATTGCTTTTGTGCCCTCGTGCACGTTTTTCTTTTAACCATTTTTTATGTTTAGATATGATTCATCCTTTCTAGCGGAATTATTCGCTAAAGGATGACGACTTATCTTTACATTTTAAAATCCATTCAACTCATTTGCCTTTTTACAATTGGTACCACGAACTACGGGGTTTTGATCTCGCATTGCACTCTGTGGGTACGTAGGCATGAGACGTTCGTCTCTTCAAACACCAAAATCTTAAAAAACATTCTTCTTCTCATCTCTTCAATCTTTTTTTCCAAGCAAACCATTTCAAACCAAAATTGCAGTAAACATGTCAAAGGGTTCCCGTGGAGTACCACGGACAAGTCGGGTGCTTAAAACCTTCCCGATTTGTAACCAATCCCCGTACCCATTCTCTGTTTGATTCTTTGAGCTTTTTAGCTTTTGAGATTCATTAAGGTTTTGTTCGTTCATTTTCCTTTTTCCATTTGGAAATAAATAAAAGTGCGGTGGCGACTCTGTGTATATTGAGTGAAGTTAATTAATAGCTTACACTCATGATTTTACCGCTACAGTACCCGACGGGATCCACGCTTGCTTGTTTTGTTTCAAAGGGTGAGAAATAAGATGTTGCTGAATAAGAACTGCTAACTGGGATTGGAATTGAAATGAGAAAGGAATAAGAAAGAAAAGAAGGGGGAAATGTAGGGAAAATAAAGAATGTGCTCGAACGGGCCCTATCCCGCTGCCTACGTACCTCATCGGGAAGATGAGGATCAGAGTCGACGTAGTTCGCCTAACCAGGCGGGAACTATTTGTTTGTGTTTTTTATAGCTGGAACTGCGTATGTCTGTGTTCAGGTGTTGCAGGCTCGTCTGGTACGAGTGCATTTACCGTCTTGCATGCGAGACAAGTCGTCGCAAGTTCGCGTTTAGAGTGAGTGAGATGAGAAAGAGAAGTTCCCGCAGGATAGTCGCTTATTATGTTTTTGTCTTTTATGAGAAGTGTTTTGAATTTGTTTGTGAACATTCTCATACTAAGACCTATCCATCGTGGTAAATACTTACACCTCGCCCCGAAACAGGACGCGTATAAGTACTCCGCAACAAAGTCTCATAGCGTACAAGAGAGTTCGGTTTTTATTATTTTTATTTGTGAGGTGAGAAAGAAAGACTCAAGTTGCAAAAGGACGAACTAAGGGGGACTAAGACACAACACTAAGTTATTTATTATATACAAAAGGTGATCCTAATGGTTTGTGAGGTTTTCTAATCCTAAGGAAGAAAAGAATAGAATGTAACTTACTTCCTAGAGAAGTTAAGTTGATTCTACAAAAGAGGGGGAAATCCTACCAAACACAAGTATGAAAAGAAGGAAATGAATTAAATGCATAAAGAAAATGCATAAAAATAAAATAAAGGATAAGGTAAGGAAACTTATCTCAATCTTCCTCTCTACAAAACAAAGGTTAATGTGCATTTTTTATTTAAAATAACAAGCCAAACATACCCTAATTAAATCCTAATGACTTTAGGACTCAATCAAAATTCTATTTTAATTCTAAAGAAACTAAAAAAAATGCTAGGACAAAAATACAGTACCTATTACAGCCCCTAATACACAAACAGCTATGAAAACAAAGCATAATTCAAAGCAGCTTTTTACAGCCAGCATGCAGCATGAAAAGGTAGGTGTAGAAAGTCACGTACAGCATACAAACATAATAAACCACATGTATTTTACAGCACCTATATTAACAAACAACTACGAAAACATGGGACAGATTTGATCATTTTTATTTATGTGCACAAAGTGAATGATAAACAACACATCAATGTGAATTAACCTGGATCTACATACACCACAAAATGAACTCAAACATGTGAATTTATTTACATCATTTATTTGATTAAAAATGACAATGATCAATCAAGAACAAACATACTTTTTCATGTTTCACAAATGAGCATTTTATCATGAGATTGAACAAGTATCACTACAAGCATCAATTGTTACACATGCATGGCATAAAAATCAGAATTGAACTCATGTTAAGATATGATCAATTAAGCACAAGAAACTTGCATGAACATGTGAAGTATTTAATCACTTTTGGCAAAAATCAACATGGTATTTAATCACTTTATCAATCAAGCAAGCAATGACAATAATCATGAAGCATATGTTGAATTTAAGCAAGCAATTAACATGTGAAACAAATGATTAAAATGTAGCAAAACAACATCAAGAATCACTTATATCACATTTGCACATTTAACACAAAACATAGAAAAGTGAACGGAATCATGTCGAAACGACTCGAAACAAATGAATTGGCTACTCGAAATAGACTCAAAAGTTCCCTAAAATCAATACCTAAACATACATGAACCATAGAAGCACTAGGAAGCAAGATTGAGCAAGAAAATAAGCTAAAAATCCAAAAATGAACAGCGTTAACCGGTTAACCAAATTGGTTAACCCGTTAACGGACCCTGGACAGCACTAAAAATGGCCAAAAACGCATGCGTTAACCGGTTAACGCTGAACAGAAAGTGAAAAATGCTTTTGAAATAAGTGCTTTTGGCCACAATTTTCCTTCTAAACAACCCTAACCCCCACCTAATCATGCTAACACGAATTTCTACTCAATTAGGGCTTATTAACACATGCTAGAATCTATAACAAGCTACAATCCTAACTTCTAATCCATCAAAACCACAAATCGCAAGCAAAACTTAACGAACACGTATTCAAACATAAGCAATACGAAAAGCACTTAAAGAATGCCGAAATGGCGAGATGAAGAGAATAACTTAAAGGAAAAGTGATTTAGATCACCAACCTACGAAGCGGAGAAGTGCTTCGGTAAATGTTGCAAGAATCGGAGCTTGGTCGAAGAGAAAACCAAGAAAACCGCGAAACCGCAAAATAAATGCGTTCTTGATGCTTGAACCTCCGTGTGCTTCCGATAAGTCGAAACCTTCACCATAATTCAGTAACTTCTTCTTCCACAATCCACAAAATCAATGGAGGTTGGGGCTAAGCTTCAAGATCTTCAAGTTTCAATGTGAAACTTGAAGAGCTTATTCAAAAAGCTTTAGTGAAAGGAGGGAAAAAGGAGGAAAAGTGAGAGAGAAAAAGTGATTGTGAAAGAGTGAAAAGTTTGGAAAATTGTGGGAACCCCTTGCATTGAAGTAATTAATGGTTATATAAAGGCTAGGCTTGGAGCTAGGTTTGGGAATGGAATTAGGTTTGGGGCCCAAAAATTAGGCTTGGGATCCAAAATTATGGTTTGGTAATGAGGTTAGGATTTAGCAATGGAGCTAGGTTAGGAGAAGGAACATTCTAGAAGATGGTAGAACATGGTAGAAGTTTCCAAGGGAAATGGAGTGGAATTGAAATGGAAAAACAAGAGGGAAAGAATGAAAGGAAGTGTGGAAAGAAAGTGGAAGGAAAAGTGGAGGGAAATATGAAACCAACCACTTTTCAAATGATTTTTTCCTTTGATTTTTTTATGATTCCTCCATCATTTCTTAACCAAATTTGAACCATAGGATCATTGTAACCCTAATTTCATGATCTCAATCTTAAAAGTCCGGAGTCGGCCCTTTTTACCTAGCTTGATTGCTTTTTCCCCGATTCCTCGAGTTTCAGTCGTCTGGCCAATCGAACCCCTTCAAAAATGAATTTGTGGACGAGATTTGAACCCTAGGCCTTTGACATCATATATAATACAAATGATTCCTCTTTGAATCGAAACTTCATGCCGAAACCTCGTAGAAGTGAAACCCTAATTTGGCATTTTTCATCAGGAGATGTTGCACTGCTTGCCTCCTTTGATTAAACCCCATCTTTCCATGGCTTGTGGCTTCAAGTGAAGACTTGTGGGATATTATGAAACCTTTGCACAAGGTTGAGAAGCTTTGTGACCCTTTGATTGCCTTTGTATTTCCCTCAGTTGCTCTAATCATTGATCACAAACCCATGTCTCAGATATGCTATACATGATGCAATGTTTTTGGTTATTTTATGAATTTATGAATGCAAAATGCTATGCAAAATGTTGAGGAAATGAGAGGGAAAATTTTGAGGTATTACAGCTGCCCCTATTCAATCATCTGCATGCCTGAATAAATAATTGCGAGAGCTTTTAGACGTTCAAGGTATGGAGTGATTGAATACTTGAATAAAATATAAAAATTTGAACTCGGTGGATAGTAGGAATGCCATCTACCTTTTTTTTTACCTCTGAATAGGTATCGGAAATAGAACCAGGTGGAATAGAACCAATGCCAAAAAAATGCACTGTGAACGTTGAGCGAGACAAATCATAACGAGATCGCTAGCGAAACGGAGCTCGACAATGTGACTGCTGGAATAGAACCAATGCCAAAAAAATGCACTGTGAACGTTGAGCGAGACAAATCATAACGAGATCGCTAGCGAAACGGAGCTCGCTAATAGATTCAAGAGGTCCTGCAGACGGTTACCTGCTATCGGCAGTGACTTATTCAAGAAACTCTCTTTGAGTGATAGTTAGTTACTTGAAGCTTCGTTCAGTGCGGAGGAGATCAAAGATATTGTTTTCAATTGCGCAAGTGATATGAGTGCGGGCCTGGACGGTTTTACCTTGGAATTTTTCAAAGTGTGTTGGGAGGTATTGGGTGAGGGTCTCATTAACTGCATCAAAGATTTCTATGTGGATTGCAAGCTGCCAAAGGTTCTTACATCTTTGTTTCTTGTTCTAATCCCAAAAATTTATAGCCCGAAGGAGCTTGATGATTATAGACCCATTAGCTTGATTGGGTCGGTTTACAAGGTATTATTTAAGCTTCTTGTCGATCGTCTTAGAGGGGTTATTAGTAGTATCGTATCTTTATCTCAAACAACTTTATCGAGGGGAGGAATTTACTTGATGGTGTCTTGGCGTTGAACGAAATTGTTGACTTTTTCAAAAGAAGTAAGCGAAATGGTATGCTTTTAAAAGTAGATTTCGCTAAGGCATATGATTGCGTGCAGTGGGAATATCTTCGTAACATTATGTTAACCATGGGCTATGGGGAGCGGTAGGTGAGATGGATGGAGGGTGGGGTGATGCATCTTTACATATTGGTTCTTGTCAATAGGAGTCCGACTCGATATTTCTAGGTATTTAGAGGTCTTAGACAAGGTGATCCCTTATCACCTTTTTTGTTCACTATGGCAGCGAATGGCTTGGCGTTGTTAATGAAGAGTGCAATAAATGCAGAGATATTATTTGTGTTTGATTTGGAGATAAATTTCAATAAGAGTTCTCTTGTGGGATTTAGGGTGGAGGAATCTTTCTTAAAGGCGGCGAAGAGTTTCTTGCCTTGCAAAATAGTGGAGTGTCCTTTCAAATTCCTTGGTATACATGTGGGTGGTAATCATAGATTTGTGTCATTTTAGAATCCAATTATTGATAAGGTGCTTTCTAGGCTAGCGTCTTGGAAAGGGAGGTTCATGTCGATGGGAGGTCGTGTGACTCTCATTAATTCAGTTTTGTCTAACCTTCATATTCATTACATGTCCTTTTATAAACTTCTAACCAAAGTGATTAGTATTTTAACCGGAATTCAAATAAGGTTCCTTTGGAACGGTTCTACCGCAGAAGTGGCATCTCTTTGATTAAGTGGAATACGGTGTGTAAGCTAAGGTAGATAGTGGGCTTGGCATTAAGGATACTGGTTTGTTCAATATTTCATTGCTTTCGAAATGGATTTGGAATATTTTATCTTCATCGAAGGCATTGTAGAAAGTAATTATTCAAGGGAGATATCATCATTATGCTTATTCTTTTTATCAAGGTTTGGTTCCTAAGTACAAAGTTCCTCCATCTCTTTGGTGGAAAGATTTATTCAAAGTTTTGAATTGTTAGGAGATCAATCTTTTGTGGGTATGATTTCTACCAAGCTTGGCAATGGTGGAAATACTTTGTTTTAGTTATTGCGTTGGATTGGAAATTTTACATTGGCTTCGGTATTTCCGGATTTATGGGAGATTGTGGACAATCAAAGGGGTTGGTTTCGGAGAACGGCTTTTGGGACGGGGACTACTGACATTGGAGGATTGATTTAATTGAGGATAGGATATCAGATGAGTTGTTGCAACAGACAGAGGAGCTATTATCGGTCATGGAAGCGGTTGCGGTGAATAGAATTGGCCTAGACGAGCTGGTCTGGCCGTATTGCAACGGAAAAATATATGGTAAAAACCGGATATAAGTACCTTCATTCTCGTACTGTTGTAAATAGAGTCGCGGTAATCAATACAGAGGTGTTTACACTATTATGGCTTGCGTAGGTTCCTTTGAAAATTGACACATTTGAGTGGAGATTATTCCATAACAAACTTCCTACTATAAACAACCTTGTTTTGGAGTGATATTGAATAATCGTGAAAAGGTTTATCCGTTTTGTTTTCTTGATGATGAGAATCTTGCCCACTTGTTGATACAATGTAGGAAGACCAATGTGGTGTGGGAATTTGTTAGTCATTGGTTAGGTGCGAGGTTGATCAATCATACCGATATCATTGGGCATTTTAGGAATGGGTTATGTTGCTTAGAACTCGGCAAGCTAATGTTAAAAAAACGATGGGATTATGGTTGATAATTTGTTGGTTTTTGTGATCTTGTAGGAACAACATAATGTTTAAGGATGAGGTGTGGGTTATAAAGAATGTTACTCATAGGATTATTCTTATCTTGGTGGTGGATAGGTAAAAAGCATTATAATGCTTATACTTGAAATTATTATGAATGGTTTAAGTTTCCTTGTGGTTTTTTGTAGGCTCATAACCATATATTTGGTTGGTGGTTTTTTTTAATATTTAGGTTAGGATACCCCCTTGTATCCTTGAAATCTCATTTTGCTTATTAGAAAAATATATAATAAAGAGGTAATAAGTGAGTGATAAATTGGAATAAGTCAAGTCAAACAACTTTATTAGTCCAAATCAAATCATAAATAAAATAAATAATAATGATTTTCTACTAAAATATTTTGTCACATTTCTCACTTAAAATTATAAGAAAAAAATAATTTAAAACTTTTGAAATATAACTAAAATTTACAACAATATTAACTATAAATATTAATATTACTAAATTATTACGTTAAAATTTTTAATTAAATTGACTATAAATTTACTGTATAACTTAAGGGTTAATAGGTATTTTTCCCCCTGTCATATAGGCGTTATACGGGGGAAAACGTAAGAAAAATTGTATAGATTCCCCTAACATTTGAAAATTCTCTCAATTTTGACTTATGGTAATGAGCATATGTCACAACCACTTGGCCAGTTTGTTTTTCAGTTATACTTTGCAACTTAAATATATTATTTCTACATTATACTATTTTAGTTTAACTATTTTAACTATTAAATTTTTAATAACTAATGAAATTAAATTATTAAACTGAAATTAGTGTAGTTTAAAACTATGACAATGAATGCAGGATGTGTTATATGGCCTAGTGGAAAATGCGGATGAATGTGAAATAAGTCAGTTAAGGTTAAAACTAAAACTACGGTAGACTAACATTAAATAGTTAGGGTGTATTTGTTTGATGGATTAAAATTATAATCCCGGAATATCATTCCTAGGAATATTATTTTCAGGAAATTCATTCTCATCAATGTGTTTGACAAATTAATAAAGTTTCCAGTAATATTTTTAAGTTTTATTTTAATTAAATTTTAAATAAAAAATATGTAAAAATAACATGAGAGTGGGAAGTTTTTTTTTATAAACAAATTCATTAATTAAGAGATTAAGGGAATCTCCAACCAAAGAACAACAATCCACAGAGAAAAAAATTACAAGAAATCAAATGGAAACTTATACCAATCGTATAAGTTACACCTCCTAGAACCGGAATTTCCTAAAATCAACCAGTTCCAAGAAATTGCCTTAGTTCAATCAACTATATCATCTACATTACAATCCATGTCTTGAAAAATAAAATTATTTCTAGCCCTCCAAAGATTCTAGCAAGATATAAACCAAATGGAGTTTATAAATTCATCCTTACCACGGCCTTGAAGACATGACTTCCAAGTCTTAGCATGAAGACCACAACTACCCTCTTCAATTATGTCGATGTCAACCCACTCACAAATCTTGTTCCAAACCGATGTGGATTTAGGACACAAGAAAAACAAATGATTCGAGTCTTCCCGTTCTTCCGCGCAATAGACACAAGTCTTGTCTTCATGTTTGCAATGATGTTCCTCTTCGCCAAATTGGCCCTAGTAGGCAACCTATCGATACTAAGTCTCCAAGCAAACACTTGGACTTTAATCGGAATAATCAATTTCCAAACGGTGGACAAAAATTCTCATCATTTGACATGAGAATAAAAATGAAGAAATTTATGAACAAAACATATTCTTGGGAATAAAAAGTACCCGAACATAAATTATCAAAACTTGAAACAAACAAAGGAATATATGAATTCCAATATCGTATTCTCGAGAATGACATTTGTATCCACGAAACAAACACACCCTTAAGATTTAAAAAAAAAAGTTTAAAAAATAGTTAACATTTTAATAAATGTTGAGTTTAAAAAATAGTTAATATTTTAATTAAATAGTTAAGTTTATATAGTTTTTAAAAAATGTTTAGTTTAAAAAATATTTTAATGTTAAAATTTGATTATTTGAATGTTTAGTTAAAATGTTTAGTTTTTAAAAAATATTTAGTTTAAAAAGAAATTGTAACTAAATGGTTTAGTTATTTAATTTAAATACTTTAACCTTATAAATGTTTAGTTTTAAAAAAAATATTTAATGTTATAAATTAATTAATTTTTTTAGTTTTTAAATAGATTTTAATTTTTTTAGTTTTTAAATAGATTTTAGTTTTTTTTTTAAATAGATACGGTAATTAAAAAAATAGATCCTGTAATTATTAATAATATATTTAGTTTAAAACATTAGAAAATAATAATTAGTTTATATGCTACAATTTAGTAATTAGTTTAATTTAGTTTGTATGCTACAAAGTAAATAATTATGTAATATATACATTTAAGTTGCAAATCTTAACGGAGAAAACAAGTTGATCAAGTGATACTCGCATATGCATGTTATAACACCTCATTTCTACCTGGTAATTTATTATAAGATCAGAGTATAAAAGTTTCAACAAAACAAATGAGATGATTACATTTTAAACTTTGAAACAACATTCAACAAATGATTAGTCTTAAAATAGATCACTTCATTACTTCGTAGCGGATTCATAAAATTCAACTTATTATATCACAACTTGTGTTCAACATCAAAACAATTTAAAACAACACTTCTTTAATAAAACAACTTTAAAATTCAACATCTATAATACTATTATACATCAACAAAAAACAAGTGTTATCCCCCTGAGTGCTACGTATCAGAGCGACAACACCGACTCGAATCTACTAGGGTACTCAGTTCTACTCTAGATTATCTGCACGTTACCAACAGAGGGCAACATTCAAACAGAAGGGGTGAGATATCCAACTATATAATCAAGCATATGATAAATAACATATTAAATCGAATTATATAAACCACCACGTCACAACTCACAAAACAACTTAAAACAACACAAGCTATCACACAACAACATATCATGCAACTCGAAAATACAACATAGTGTCGCTCCCGGGATTTTCATCCTAGTACAAACGCGAAAGTGGCGCGGAAAGGTTAGAGTCGTCAGCCAGACATTTTTATCCCGAAGAAATGGGAAAGGTAATGTTGCACAAACCTGAGGAAGAAGGAAAGGACAAGGTCCTGCGAACCAAAAATCTGAGTTCGGGAGTCGGTTACGAATTGAGAAGGTATTAGCACCCCAATCCGTCCGTCGTACCCGACGGGATCCACGCTTGCTTGTTTGTTTCAAAGGGTGAGAAAAATAATATGCTGCTGAATAAATGAACCGCTAACTGGAAACGGAATGAAATGAGAAAGGAATAAGAAAAGAGAATGGAAAGAAAGAATGGGGGAAATGTAGGGAAAATAAAGAATGTGCTCGAACGGGCCCTACCCCGCTGCCTACGTACCTCATCGGGATAATGAGGATCAGAGTCGACGTAGTTCGCCTAACCTAGGCGGGAACTATTTGTTTGTGTTTTTTACAGCTGGAACTGCGCATGTCTATGCTCAGGTGTTGCAGGCTCGTCTGGTACGAGTGCGTTTACCGTCTTGCATGTGTGACAAGTCGTCGCGAGTTCGCGTTGTGAGTGAATGAGATGAGAAAGAGAAGTTCCCGCAGGATAGTCGCTTATTATTTGTTTTTGGCTTTTAAGAGAAGTGTTTTGAATTTGTTTGTGAACGGTCTTGTACTAAGACCTATCCATCGCGGTGAGTATTTACACCTCGCCCCGAAACAGGACGCGTATAAACACTCCGCAACAAAGTCTCGTGTCGTACAAGATTGTTCGGTTTTTATTAAGTGTTTTATTGCTTTTCTTTTCAAGATGAGAAAGAATGACTCAAATCGATAAAAGGACAAAATCTAAGGGACTAAGACTCAATCCTAATTTTGTTTATTTATTTACAAAAGTGGTCCTATGGTTTGTGAAGTTTTCTATTCCTAATGAGAAACTTGAAACTACTAGAATTCAACTTACTTCTTAATGAAGTTAAGTTGATTCTAAGAACAATGGGGAAGCCTATACAAGTTATAAAATCAAGTGATAAGGTAAAACCAAATGATAAGGCAAAACAATAAAATTGGACATAAGAAATAAACTTCTAAACAAAACCATTAAAGGCATGAATAAAAAAATAGTCTATTTTTATTTATTCTAGTTCTAATGACAATGAAACTTTAAGCCTAAGTACTAAATCAAAGTTAAGCCTAATACTTTCATTCTAAAACTCAATTTAAACTACCCTAAGCCTATATTAGATTCTAGGATTAAATCTAGTCTAAACTATATTTTTGTACTTTATTTTTTAATGGCCTAAACTAATGGGAATTATGCATAACTAAGCCTAAGAACTAATATCCTAAAAAATATTAAAACTTCTGGAAAAAATATGAAAATTAAACTATAAGGACCTAATACTATCTATAATATTGTATTAAAAGGGATCCTAAAAAATCATATTTTTTCTATGCCTAAAAATTATTTGTTTTCAGCTAAGAATTAACTACTAATTCCTAAGGACTACACCACTAAAACCTAAGATAAAAGGTCCTAAAAAATCCACTAAAAATATCCTAAGAACTATTATGAGTCCTCTAATCACAGAAAAAAGAATGGCTCAAAAATCCTACTGGAAGTTACCTAAATAAAATCAACAAAATCCAGCACCATTAAAGGAAATTCAATAAAAGCCAATTAAAAGAAAAATCAGAATTAAATCGAAAAATAACCAAAATTCAGAAAACAAAAATGTCACAAATTTCTAAAATGATTTATTAAGCTATTGGAATTTTTATAGAATTTTCTCATGGTTTTTCCTATTTTTTATGGATTTATTTCTAACCTATACTAAACAAAAAATTAAAAAGAAAAGGGGTGCATTAAAGTGGCGAATCGAGATTACTTACTTGGTCGAAGTGCCGATTCTTCACAAAAAAAAGAAATCCGAAAAAATCCCCAAGCAAGGTCTTGTAGTCTCCTATGAGCAAAATAAATGCCCATCTTCCATAATCATTTTGTGAAGCTTTGCCATAATCGAAATCGATTCTTATCGATCATAAACCTCATGAACACTTACATTCGGATTAATCCAAAAATAATAATTAGAATTATCAATAAAATTTCTAATTAAAAAGTGTCAAGAAATGGATCAAAATGTTAATCCACCACAATGATTTAACAAGAAAATTAGTTAATCATTTTTTTATTAAGAAAAATAACTAACAAAATCTATAAAAAATAAATAAATAAAGAATCATGGGGTGAATGAGAAATCCAGGCAACATCAAATAGAAATAACTGGCCCAAGGCCCAGTTTCTTTAAACATTGGCGCAAAAGGGGGTGAGGATTGTGGATTGGAGGTGTGATTAACGGTTCTGTTGCACCCCAAAATTTGCCCTCACAATACAAGACTTTGTGTTCTAAGAAGGTTCACAAGGTTCACAAGTTTCTCAACATTTCCATAACCTTTCATGAAGTTCAGGAAGTCTACAAGTGATTTCTTGAAGGTTCACAAGGTTCACAAATTACATAATGATTACAAAGCTTCCCTGAGGATCATGAGGTCTGCAAAGCCACTTCATGAGGTTCACAAGGTTCACAAGCTTCACAATACCTCCCATGAGTATCACAAGACACTTTATGAAGGTTCACAAGGTTCACAAAGTTCACAATTGGTCAAAGAAGTTGACAATTCCCTCAGACAATGCACCTCCTAAGCAGTGCATCCAAAACTAGGGTTTTGACTTTAATCAGGCTAAGTGGACTTCCAATACCTCAAGTGAGTTTCATAACATCTTATATGTGTGTAAGAACCCCCATGTCAAGTTTCAAGACTTTTCTCAAAAGTTTGCTTAGTCAGATGATCAGATAAG
This sequence comes from Lathyrus aphaca, assembly GCA_963966055.1. Classification (NCBI taxonomy): domain Eukaryota; kingdom Viridiplantae; phylum Streptophyta; class Magnoliopsida; order Fabales; family Fabaceae; genus Lathyrus; species Lathyrus aphaca. The sequence continues at coordinate 113,690,805 of OZ014524.1, read as the reverse complement.
TCAAAATCAATCAATGCAGTTAAAAAGTCAAACTGAGGTCAACTGTGGTCAAACCAAAGTCAAACTTCATAATTTTTTGCCAACATCAAGTATATGAAGTAAAATTCATCATTTGATCAAGGGTTGATCATGATTCATCAAGGAGATTCCAGATCATCAATAATCAGGAGTTTCTAAATTAGGGTTTCCTCAGTAAAAGTCAACTGAACTTTGACCAGGCATAACTTTCACATACTTCATCACCAAGTCTCCATCCAAAGCTCATTTTGAAGGAAATTGAATTCCCTACAACTTTGATGTTGAAGGTTAATCCCAAAAATGCTTCATTTGAAAGATATGATCTAAGACATTATAGGTCATTTCAAAAGTCAACAAAAAGTCAACAACTTCAAAAGGGCATAACTTGAGATTGGTAAATGATATGGACCTGAAACCAATGGGGTTGTTTAGAGGACTCTTCAAGCTTTCCAAAAAGTCCAATAACACCCTCATAAATTTAAAATTGAGGGAGATGTGCCTTTGCAAAGTTGGGAAATTTTGTGATGGTTTATGTTGAAAATGGAGGCTTAAAAGCATTTCTTTCCAAATGGGCTGCCCAAGTTATGATCCAATCCATACACAAACACTATGCACGACCCAAACCATTTAAAATCTGATTTTTATTATTTTTATTTTTATTTATTTTGATTTAAATCATTAAAAATCATTTTAAATAAGAATAAAATATAAAAATAATGGATTTTATTTGGATAATGTTTCTAGAAGATCATAATGGGTGATTAGAATCAAAGAGGAAGGAAATCATGTGAATTGTCCCAAAATAGCAAGCATTCAAGAGCAAATATTTGAATTTTACAACACCATCTTTTTCAATCTTTTTTGGATCAAATATCCACACAACCCATCCATGTTTCTGACCTAAATCACTCCCACATATATACTAAGCATAACCCTAGTCCTCATTCACGAAATCAAGCAGCCACAGTGTAAGTTTCAAAACTCAAATTTCAAGCAAAAAGTGAGATTCAGATTCCTCCATACAAGAGGTTTCAAGGTAAACTAAGAACATAGACATGTTCTATGGACATCCCTGAAGCTAAAGCATCACACATATGCATCTCATGTCCACCAAATTGGCCAACCCGAAGCAAACTTTATCTTGAATATATTTTTTTCGATTCTAACAATTCATTGCATATTACTGACTTTTGATTATGTAAACTTGTTTGTCCATGACTATAGATGAAATCTGGATGAATTGGTGAAGCTCCATGGCCTAAAACGAAATTCACCATAGTTAGGGTTTTGACCAAGAATTGGGGTTTCGTGATTTACAAAATATAAATGATTTCTAAGATCATGGCTAGACTTGAATGGACCTCTGGAACATGTTTATACTTTCAATTTTGAAAAATTGTATGGTTTTGTTGCCCTTTGTGTTTCGTAGGTTTTGCTAGGGTTTCGTTTTCGCAGGAAAAGTCATAGGAGAAATCGCAGCAAAATCTGAAGGATGAGAGGTTGAAGATGAAGCTTGGCTGGCGCGAAAATTCATATTCAAATTGTGTTTTAAAATATTATAGTTTGTTTCTGTTTAATTCACAAGCCTGATGCTTGTCCCAGTGGAAGAGTGCGTGTGTATTTGATGAAAGGTCCATGGTTCGAATCATGCTGGGGCCATTATTTTTTGTTTATTTTTCAGGATTATGGAAGGCTTAATATATTATGATTCAAGGCCAACAAGCTGACAGGAAGGCTCTCCCAGCCAGGCGGTTACGTATGCATGCTTGTCACTGAAAGGTCCTGGGTACGAATCCACCCCAGGCCTTTTGGTTTTTTCATATTTTTCTGGATTTTTGCATCTTAAGGAACAAAACAAATCTCTTTCCCTCATCTCTTGCCTGCGCGCCAGTGGCCTAGTGGTTGTTATGCTTGCTGGAAATCAAGCTGGCATGGGTTCAAACCCCAGCCAGGTAAGTTTTCCATATTTTCTTTCTTTTTGTTTTTTAAGCATTATAATATTAAAATTAAATATATATTATATATATTTCTAAAACAATAAAAATAATAATGAAATATGTATGTCATCTTTTTTTCAAAAATATATTTTTTGTAAATTATGTTTCACTATTTTTATGTTTAATTTATAATATGTATATATAAATTAGAATAAATTTTGTATATATATAAACCCTAATTCTCAAATCCTAAAAAATATCTTCCAATTAAACCCTAATTGTATTTATTTTCTAATTGATGATCTTTAAAATAATTCTAATTTATTTGTAAATATAGTTATAATTCAAATTAATTTTCTTTTAATGTTTAGAAATAATTTAATTTAGGATAATTATGTTTTTTTGTATATGGTTAAAAATAATTTGTAAATATAATAACTAATAGAATTAAATTTTATATATGATATTTAAAATCTACTTCTTCTTATAATATGTATAAATTGTTCAATAAATAAATATTAATATATGTTTATAATAATCCAAATTTTGTAGTCATAATAAAATTTGTAAAAAATCAAAATAATTGTTCATTCATATTTCTTTTCTAAATAATTGTTTATAGGAAAAATTGTTGATATATTATTATTATAATTTTGGTTAATTGTGCTTATTCTTGATTAATACTAACTATATTATTAGATTTTTGCTTTATTAATTTCATTAATCTTTATTATTTATTAACAATATTATTATTTATTATTATCTTTATTATTGTGTTTTTAACCTTATTTTAAAATTGTTATTATCATTGTTTTTATTATTACTAACTTTTTGCTTATTATTTAAATTATTTTCACTAACTTTATAATTTTTATTATTTACTAACCTTTCTTATTTTCATTACTAACTATTTCTATTGCTTATTATTATCACTAACCCATTTATAATTCAATTATGTTTATTATTATTATTTTGCTAATCTTATTTATCGTTATTTACTAACCCCTTATATTTATTGTTTACTTATTTATTATTTTGTTTAATATTTTGCTTATTATTATAATTTCTTGTAATTGTTTCCCGGATGTAATTGTAATTATTTAATTATTATTATCGTTATGGTTAGTAATTAGGGAGTGACAAAACATGTTTGTTATTTAAAAATAAATTTAGATAATTTTTAATGTAAGATAATTAAATTAAACACGTCACACACGTAAGTCGATTTTAATCGCCGTCTCACTTCCTAAGGTTATCCCTCAAGTTGCCTACGAATAATGGTTAAGTGGGGTGTATAAAGCAAGTCCCTCGAAAGAAAATCATCAAAGTCCCTTATGGTTGCCTTTACGGATCGAGTCCCTTCGAAATAAATGATGATAGTCCCTTCTTTATGCTTATTACACCCCACAATGGCCTTCAAAATCAAATTGTCCCTCACATGTCCCTTTACATCCAAAGTAAGGACTACCTACTCCTTAATAGTAGGGATAGTCTTACCAAGGAAAGGATAAAGAATAAGAAAGACCTTAAACATTAGGGTAGGTTACTCCTAGATACTTGCTCACTTCAAAACTTTTTCACACTTAAACAAATTTCAAACAAATTTTCAAACAAGTTTTTAACACATCCTTACATGGATTATTTATTAACTATTCTGAAAATTTTCTATTCACACACTACACTTTCAAAAACAATTTAAAGTGAGCTTAAGTACCTAAGAGCCCATGGATAACCATGGATGAAAAGGATGCTAATACCTTCCCTTTTCATAACCTACCCCCCGGACCCAAAATATTCTCTAAGGTCTTTCCTGTTCTTTTATAACCTTTCCTTATGGATAAAATAAAAGTCGGTGGCGACTCTTGCTATCCGCAACATTACTTAAAGTCAGTTCTCCCACCGTGTTACAGAACTGGCGACTCTGCTGGGGATCTATTTTAAGAGGGGTACCCTTAGGAATTAAGATCACTTTGAATTGCTTGCCTTGTTTGATTTATATTACTTGTTGGGGTGCTCTTATGTGTGAAAGGTCCTAACCCGGATCTAGTGTACCTTAGGTAAATGGCAATAGACCAAGGAGACTGTACGACGTATATCGATACGGTTGATCTGGTGGCCATAGTTAGTGCGACTTCTTGGTTGGTGCTTATATTCCTTAAGTCAAGTTGAGGATAATATTGAGGCTGCCATATGTTGTCAATGCACTAACTAACTTTTAGAACCCTAGTTAACTCATCTTGGCCTTTAGAAGGTAGTGAGGTAACCGGCTTTGGTGTAGACTGAAGTTGGTTGACACTCGATGCTACGCTCATTGAGATCTTAAACTTGGAGGGTTTTGGTTGGCAAGTAAGTTGCCTTCTGATCAACCACCCTTGTGAAGGATCAATGATATTGAGATCCCTTAGAACCTGGTTACTTTTGTAGGACAGGATGAACCATCTAACTTCAGGGGAGGGTACTTACCTTTGAACCTCATGCAAGCCTTTAAACCTAGGGCTATTGTGTGACTTGCTTGTGTGTGCCACATGTTTGTGATTGAGCATAACATCATGACATCATCATGCATCATGAGCATATCATTTTCCCTAACCATTTCAAGGACCAAAGGATTTATCTTTGTTCTTTGTTGCAGGTCATGGCTTCTGCTCGTAGAAACACCATCAGGATCAACTTTGTGGGGATACCTCCCAAACTTAAAGAGTTGGTTTCTCAGGTGTCTGATCATTCCCGGTTCATCAAGAGACATGGTCACCTATTGGATCTAGTCACTTCAGGGTTCAATGAAGACATGATGAGTGTCCTGTTCCAGTTCTTTGACCCTAAGCACCATTGCTTTACATTCCCTGACTACCAGCTAGTTCCAACCATGGAAGAGTTCTCTAAACTTCTGGGTATACATGTTCTTGATCAAAGACCCTTCACAGGCTTGGAGAAGGAGCTCAAACCAGAGGTTATTGCTGCAGCTCTACATCTGAAGAAATCTGACATTGTTTTAGAGACGAGAAGCGGAGTCAAGGGTATTCTTGCTAAGGTATTAATGGATAAGGCTCAAATGTTCTTGAAGGCCATGAGCTATGATGCTTTTGAGGAGGTCTTAGCCTTGCTGATATATGGCTTAGTATTGTTCCCCAATCCAGATCAGTTCATAGATGTTCATGCCATCAACATATTCTTGAGTCACAATCCAGTGCCTACATTGCTTGGAGACATCCTACATTCTCTCCATACTCGTACTACAAGGGCAAGAGGAACTTTGATGTGTTGCATACCTTTGCTTTCTAGGTGGTTTATTTCTCACATTCCTCGCTCAGTGATGAAGAATGAGCAAGGGTTCAGATGGTCCAAAAGAATTATGTCACTCTCTCATTCAGATATTCATTGGTGCTCCAGATCTATGGAGAATGTCACCATCATTGACCGTTGTGGGGAGTTTCCTAATGTGCCACTTCTAGGCATAAGAGGAGGCATCACCTACAACCCATCGCTAGCTTTACGACAGTTTGGTTACGCCCGAAGTGATGGTCCACATGACATGTTGATTCAGGGCATTGTGTTCGATTACGACAACGATCTTCAGGGTTACCGTCAGAGATTCATACGAGCTTGGGGAAAGGTAAATAGGATTGACAGCAAGACACTGGAGCCTAAGTACATTATCCCTATGGAGGCTTATCTCAGATGGGTACGATCTCGTGCTCAGACACTCATGATGCCATATCCTGCCGTCCTATCAGTTACCATGGAACCTGTTGCTGAAGGAGACACAGCTTATACCATCCTTCACCCAGACATGCCTACTAATATGGAAGACTTGCAGAGATCATGGATCCAACTGAAGGAGCAAAGGGATACTTTCGAGGCTCATTACAAAGCAAGCCAAGAAAAGATTCTGGAGCTAACAAAGCTACTTCATGAGGAACGAAACCTCAACTCATACCTCAATACAAAGAGGAAACGTCCATGGGAGACTTAAAACCCCATCTTTTGTACTTATTTCACTTTCATTTTGTAAGCCTAAAAGGCAAAACAAAGTTATTACTAATAAAAGTTTACTTTCATGTTTGTCTAAGCAAAGTTAAGTCCTGCGGTCTTTGAAAACATTGCATATGCATTACCATATCATTTCATTGCATCACAGGTTTATAATTGTGCACAGGTTTCTCATCTTCTTGCTGTTTATTTCAGCAATGGCTCTTGAACAATCAGTTAAGGATCTCCAGGCACAAAATGCACAGTTCCAAGAGCTGATCTTGAACCTGTCCAAAGGGCAGGATGAATTGAAGGCACTGCTGGCCAAGAAGACTAAGAAGACTAGAAGGTCTGCTGGGTTGCTCAACATGGGAAGAAGGTTCAAGGGTCCTGTCAAGACCAAGGAACAGGTTGAAGACTATGAATCTGAGGAATCTGAGAAAGAGAGAGGCAGTCTCCACAACACTATAGGGGACTCTGATTCTGAGGCTAATTACTACCATGAGCCTAATGAAGACAAATTTAAGAGGCTGGTGGATAGGATGGATGCTATGGAATTATAGAAATCATCTGGGCTGGATTTTGAAGATTTGAGTCTGATATCTGGGGTTGTGATACCCATTGGTTTCAAAGTTCCTACCTTTGTTGTTTATGATGGGGTCTCTTGTCCCAAGCTGCACTTGAGGTCTTATGTCAGAAGGATTCAACCTCACACTGCTGACAAGAAATTGTGGATCCATTTCTTTCAAGAGAGCTTATCTGGAGCTCAGTTGGAGTGGTATTATCAGTTGGAGAGTGTCAACATCAGAGATTGGAATGACCTTGCTGAAGCTTTCTACAAGCAGTATCAATACAATGCTGACTTAGCCCCCACTCGCATGCAGCTTCAGAGCATGTCCATGGGTGCCAAAGAAAGTTTTAAGGAGTATGCTCAGAAATGGAGAGACTTAGCTGGAAGAGTTCAACCCCCTTTGACTGATAGGGAATTGGTTGATATGTTCATGTGTACGCTGAATGGTCCGTTTTACAGTCATCTCATTGGAAGCTCATCATCTGGCTTCACTGAGTTGATCATGACAGGAGAGCGGGTAGAGAATGGTATCAAGAATGGTAAGATCCAAGTGGGTACTTCTTCATCAGGTGCTGCAAAGAAGCCTCCCACTGGGAAGAAAGAATCCAATGTTGTGTATGGCCAACCTGATCGTAACAGAAGGCATTAGTCTGTTAGTGCAGTTCACATTTCAAATCCAACTCCTGCAACAACAGAGCAGCCTCAAGGCAACCAACAAAGGGCTAGAAGACAGTTCACGAAGATCAACATGTCAATGGCTCAGGCATTGCAACACTTATTGAAGGCTGAACTTATTACCCTGAGGGAGGCTCCTCAGAATCCCAATGTTACCTCTCCCAAGTACAATCCCAATGCACGATGTGCATATCATTCAAACTGTCCAGGACATGATACTAATAACTGCTGGGTCTTGAAGAACAAAATTCAAGATATGATTGATGCTGGAGAAATTGAGTTTGATCCACCAAATGTGATTACAGCACCACTGCCAAATCACGAGAAGACTGTCAATGCCATTGATGAAGACATTGATGAAGATCTGTATGTCTATTCAGTCATGGAGTTGGCCACACCATTGTCTGTTATCAAAAAGAGGTTAGTACAAGCTGGGATCTTTCCAGGTTGTCGTGAAGATTGTCTGTATTGTACCTATAAGCCAGATAGTTGCTTCATTCTGAGAGATGGAATTCAACGTCTCATGGATAAGTATACTATAGTGTTTGAAAGAACACCAGCATCTGTAGAAGATATGGTGGATCATCTGACTCGGGGTAAGAAGATTGAAGAGGTTGACATGGTTGACAAAGTACCGGTAAGGATCACTTCAAAGGGTCCTATCAAAATTACTCGTCAGGGCCCAATCAAGATTACTGCTGAAGGTCCTGTGAAAGTTGTTGCTGAAGCCAGAGTGGCTCCTCTGATCATTACCACTCCTGGTCCTATTCCTTATACATCTGATAAAGTTGTGCCTTGGCACTATGGGTCTGATGTTTACATCCATGGTGTTAAGCAGGAGCCTTTACCTGATATGCCTGCTGACATTGATAATATTGCTGGATCTAGCAAGATCACTCGTAGTGGAAGAGTCTTCTCTCCTCCAGTTGCTTCTAAGAGTGCAGTTACTCCTGCTGCTACTTCCACCACTGATGCTCGGGGCAAAGGTCCTGTTATTGAGCCTGTATCTACTGATGTGCCAGCTGCTGATGATCTCTCTAAGCAGATGGAAGAAGTATTGAAAATCATTCGCAAGAGTGATTATGACATTGTTGATCAACTGGGGCATACTCCTTCAAAGATTTCTATGTTGTCCTTGTTGCTGTGTTCTGAGGCTCATGCCAAGTCCTTGATCAAGTTTCTGAAGTCTGCTCATGTGCCCAGTGCAATTTCTGTGGACCAATTTGAGAACTGTGTTGCTCACCTGACCTATGACAATGGGTTAGGATTCTCTGATGCTGATTTGACCCCTGCCAAGAGAGACCATAACAGGGCCTTGCATATTTCAATTGAATGCAGGGGCAATATCCTGTCACATGTACTGATAGACAATGGTTCCTCTCTGAATGTGTTGCCCAAGGAAGTCCTGAATAAGCTGAGTCCTGAGGATACTGTGTTGAAGCCCAGTAATATTGTGGTAAAGGCTTTCGATGGTTCTAGAAGAGTAGTGCATGGGGAGATTGATCTTCCTATCAAAGTTGGTTCTCAGATGTTTACTGCTACATTTTATGTGATGGATATTCGTCCTTCATACTCTTGTCTGCTTGGTCGTCCCTGGATCCATGGGGCAGGTGCTGTGACCTCTACATTACACCAAAAGTTGAGATATCCGGTGAATGGAAAGGTTGTTACTGTCTTTGGAGAGGAAGAATACTTTGTTAGCCATGTAAACACTTTCAAGTATCTGGAAGTGGAAGGTGAATACATTGAGACTCCATGTCAGTCATTTGAAGTGGTTCCCGGGGTTGGTAATGATTATGTAGCCCCTCCTGCTGTGAAGAAGGTTCCTGTGGTCATCAGAAAACCTCCAACAATGGCAATGGCCTCCCTCAATGATGCTAGAGCTGTGGTGGATGAAGGTGGTTGTACTATTTGGGGTCAGCTTCCTGATATTCCGTACAAGTCTGACAAGTTTGGTTTGGGTTTCACTGCAGAGTCCCAGAAGGCTGTTCGTCGTGCTCGTGCTGCTCGTATCACCAATCAAGGGGTTATCAATGCTGTGGGAGATCAAGATGAAGACTACAACTTGGATGCATGGATTTTTCCTACTGTGGGTGCTGGACTCAATAATTGGAAAGCTGAAGATGTTATCCCTATCTCCTTTAGTCAGGAGTAAATACTATTATTGTGTTATGTTTTTTTTAAGTTTGTAATTTCTGGAACAATAAAACTTTCAAGCCATGTGCCTTACCCGGGACACAATGGTGTGCTTGTTACGGGCTGTCATTTCATTTGCATATTTCATTCAATAAAATCAGTGGACATTTCGTTTTAGTAAATATTGTGTTCCTTGTCTTTCTTTTTCCTTTATTTTTGCTTTATCAGCTATGTGTTCTTACACACACCCACATCACTAAAATGCAGATCCTCATCCACTCTGGATCCTGTTGATAACAGTTCTACTATTGCCAATTATGATTTCGAGAATCCGATCTATCAAACTGAAGACGGAAATGAGGACGATTGTGAAATACCTGTAGAGCTTGCCAGGTTATTACAACAGGAAGAGAAAGCTATACAGCCACATGAAGAGCCAGTCGAAGTTGTGAATCTGGGAACTGAGGAAGACAGAAAAGAGGTCAAGGTAGGGGCTGATTTAGAGGACAGTGTCAAGAGCAAGTTGATTCAGATGTTACGTGACTATGTGGAGATCTTTGCTTGGTCTTATGAAGATATGCCAGGGTTGGATACAGACATTGTGGTTCACCGTTTGCCAGTGAAAGAAGATTGTCGTCCAAAGAAGCAGAAGGTTCGTCGTATGCGTCCTGAAATGTCAGAAAAGATCAAGGCAGAGGTAATGAAACAGTTCAATGCAGGGTTCTTAGCAGTAACTTCTTATCCTCAGTGGGTTGCAAATGTGGTACCAGTTCCTAAGAAAGATGGTAAGGTGCGTATGTGTGTAGACTACAGAGATCTGAATAAGGCTAGCCCTAAAGATGACTTTCCACTTCCTCATATTGACATTCTGGTAGACAACACTGCTCAGCATAAGGTATTCTCTTTTATGGATGGTTTCTCTGGTTACAATCAAATCAAGATGGCACCTGAAGATATGGAGAAGACAACATTTGTGACACAGTGGGGCACCTTTTGCTATAAGGTGATGCCATTTGGTTTGAAGAATGCAGGGGCAACATATCAGCGTGCTATGGTGGCTTTGTTTCATGATATGATTCATCATGAGATAGAGGTATATGTAGATGATATGATAGCCAGATCTCAGAATGAAGAGCAACATCTTGATCATCTGCACAAGTTGTTTGAGAGGTTGAAGAAATACAAGTTGAGATTGAACCCAAACAAGTGTACTTTTGGAGTTAGATCTGGTAAGCTCCTGGGTTTCATTGTCAGTGGAAAAGGTATTGAAGTGGATCCTGCAAAAGTGAAAGCTATACGAGAGATGCCAGCTCCCCGTACTGAGAAGGAGGTTAGAGGTTTCTTGGGACGATTGAATTACATTGCAAGATTTATTTCCCAATTGACCATCATTTGTGAGCCAATCTTCAAGTTGTTGAAGAAAGATCAGGTGATGGAATGGAATGATGAGTGCCAGACTGCCTTTGATGAAATTAAGAGATATCTACTAGAGCCACCAATTTTGATGCCACCAGTTGATGGAAGACCCTTGATCATGTACTTAACAGTGCTAAACAACTCAATGGGGTGTGTGTTGGGGCAACATGACGAGTCTGGTCGAAAAGAGCAGGCAATATACTACCTTAGCAAAAAGTTTACCGACTGTGAAACAAGATACTCACTGCTCGAGAAAACTTGCTGCGCTTTGGCATGGGCTGCTCGCCGACTAAGACAGTATATGTTGACCCATACTACCTTATTGATTTCAAAGATGGATCCAATCAAGTACATATTTGAGAAACCTGCTCTCTCCGGAAGAATTGCAAGATGGCAGATGATCTTGACAGAATATGACATACAGTATACTACTCAGAAGGCCATTAAGGGAAGTGTTGTTGCTGATCATTTGGCTCATCAAGCGGTGGATGATTATCAGTCAATGAATTTTGAGTTCCCTGATGAAGATATTATGATCATTACCAAAGAACCTGGACAATATGACGGACTTGAACAAGGATCCCGATGGACTATGGTTTTTGATGGCGCCTCTAATGCACTTGGTAATGGTGTTGGTGTTGTGATTAGTTCCCCTGAAGGTTGTCATACCCCGATTACTGCCAGACTTTGTTTCCATTGTACTAATAACATGGCTGAATATGAGGCATGTATCCTGGGTATTAAAGCTGCTATTGATATGAAGATTCAGTTCCTTGATGTGTATGGAGATTCAGCCCTGGTAGTGAGTCAGATTAAAGGAGATTGGGATACCAAGCATGATAACCTCATTCCTTACAGAGAGCATGTGTTGTCTTTGATTCCACATTTCAAAGAGATTACCTTTGAACACATTCCACGAAGAGAGAATCAGTTGGCAGATGCATTGGCCACCATGGCATCTATGTTTGAGATTAGTTGGGATGATGAAGCTCCCAAGATTACTATTGATAGATTTGAAAAGCCTTCATACTGCAATGAGATTGATACAGAAGGGGCAGAGGAGAAGCCTTGGTTCTATGAAGTGAAAAGATATCTTGAAGCTCAGGAGTTTCCTGAAGGGGCATCTGTCAAAGATAGGAAGTTTCTGAGGAGGTTCTCTGCTAAGTTCTTTTTGAGTAATGGGATTCTGTATAAGCGCAATCATGATTCAACTATGCTTCGTTGTGTGGATAAGAAGGAAGCTACAGAAATTATGGAGGAGATGCATGATGGGACCTTTGGCACTCATTCTAGTGGTCATACCATGGCAAAGAAGATATTGAGAGCAGGTTACTATTGGTCTACCATGGAAGCTGATTGCTATCAACACTCCAGAACTTGTCACAAATGTCAAATCTATGCTGATAAAGTTCATGTACCTCCATCACCATTGAATGTGTTGACTGCTCCTTGGCCCTTTTCCATGTGGGGCATTGATATGATTGGTGAAATCAAGCCTACTGCTTCTAATGGGCATCGTTTCATCCTGGTTGCTATTGATTATTTTACGAAGTGGGTGGAGGCAGCTTCATTTGCATCTGTGACTAAGAATGTTGTGGCTCGGTTCATTAAGAATAATCTCATATGTAGGTATGGCATCCCTGAAAGGATTATCACTGACAATGGCTCTAATCTAAACAACACTATGATTACTGATCTCTGCACGCAGTTCAAGATTAAGCATCACAATTCTTCTCCGTATCGTCCAAAGATGAATGGGGCAGTGGAAGCTGCTAATAAAAACATTAAGAAGATTGTACAGAAGATGACTGTTACTTACAAAGATTGGCATGAGATGTTACCATTTGCTCTTCATGGTTATCGTACTACAATACGTACTTCAACAGGGGCAACCCCACTCTCTTTAGTCTATGGTATGGAAGCAGTTCTGCCCATTGAAGTTCAGATCCCCTCCTTGAGAATTATGAAGGATGCAGGCTTGGATGAAGATGAGTGGATTCAGACTCGACTGGACCAGATAAATTTGATTGATGAGAAGAGGTTGGCAGCAGTTTGTCATGGCCAGATGTACCAGAAACGTATGATCAAAGCTTTTAACAAGAAGGTTAAGCCAAAGGTATATCAGGCTGGTGACTTGGTAATCAAGCGTATCATATTACCACAGGGTGATCCTAGGGGCAAGTGGACTCCAACATATGAAGGACCATTTGTAGTCAAGACAGTGTTCTCAGGAGGTTCCATGATACTGACTACAATGGATGGAGAGGACTTCCCTCAACCTATAAACGCAGACATAGTTAAAAAATACTACGCATAAAAAGAGACCCGCTAGGTTGACAGGCCTAGGCAAAAATAAGGGCATCCCGGCAAACCAAAAGGGTTTGGGCAAAAATTAGGGATATATATAAAAAGATGTACACCCGGCAAGTCGAAAACCTGAAAAGGCGGCTTGGGCAAAAAAGGGTATCCCGGTGGATTGAAAACCTGAAAGGGCAATCCAGGCAAAAGTTAGGGATTAAAGCGTATGACTATGTCTCGTTTAGATCACTCATGAAACTGCAACCAGTTGTACTACTTATTCAAGCTCGAACAGATAAAGCTCAATCCAATCGTTTCCGTCTCAACAGCAAGAAGATGAGATACTTGAGTGGCAATAGTAGAATTGAAACTCAATAGGATTGTTTCCCACATAGCTGATTCTTTTTGTAAAACTTTATGGCAAAATCCTCTTACTAGGGTTTATGTCTCCTTGTACAAACTTACCCGTGTATGGGTCACTTTTTGATATAAATAAATTCCATCTTTTGAATCCAGATTTACTTTTACCCTATTTACATAAGCGAAACGTCCATTGGTTGTGTTTGAATGTATGTATGCTTTTAATATGATTAATGTTTACCAGAAATGCATGAAAATGCAGTAATAATATTTACTAAGGACGAACGAGGGAAGGATTCCAACGAAGCTTCGCCGGTTCACCTTTACAAGACAGTTACAATCCCTCAGTAGGACGAATCCATCTTCATAAAGTCTCATCTCCCCTGGAATTTATATCCATCTCTTTTATCCTCATACGGATATTCGGGAAATTACTTTCCAATAAGGATACGACGAACGAAGACGGGATGTTATACTTATCCTACTATCAAACGAAGACGAAAGTTATATATACCCTACTATCCCCAATAACGGGAGGTTATCTATACCTTACTATCCCCAGCAGACAGAGGGTTATATATTCTTCAACAACGAATCGGGATTTATTTTCCCTGGCCAGCAGTTGTTATACGAAGATATCCAGACGCTTCCGGCAGTATCATATCATACATACATCATTTACATCATACCATAGCATACATATCCATAGACATATAATACATTACCTAAGTGCATCATATCATACATGCATACATAAAGCATAAACTAATGTTATTATTCGAATGCTACCTTGTTTTCAGGTTAATTATCCAACAAACAAACTCATGATTTTTGGGACTGCTTTATTGTCACCTCAGGGTTACTTTATCCTCCTGATGAGCTTCTTTGGGACTGCTTTATTGTCACCTCAGGGTTACTTTATCCTCCTGATGAGCTTCTTTGGGACTGCTTTATTGTCACCTCAGGGTTACTTTGTCCTCCTGATAATTTCTCATGACTTCAAGACTGCTTTAGAGCTATCCATTGCTCTATCCTCCTGAAATCATATTATTTCTTCAAGACTGCTTTAGAGCTATTGATTGCTCTATCCTCCTGAAGACGTATCACATCATTACTTCAAGACTGCTTTAGAGCTATTGATTGCTCTATCCTCCTGAAGGCATATCATATTATTATTTCAAGACTGCTTTAGAGTTGTCATTATTGATGGCTCTATCCTCCTGAAATCATTACTTCAAGACTGCTTTAGAGCTATTGAAGACATATCACATTATTATTTCAAGACTGCTTTAGAGCTATGGATTGCTCTATCCTCCTGGAATCATATTATTATTTCAAGACTGCTTTAGAGTTGTCATTATTGATTGCTCTATCCTCCTGAAATCATATTATTTCTTCAAGACTGCTTTAGGGTTATCATTATTGATTGCTCTATCCTCATGAAGACATGCTGTTACATCAGTATTACTCCAGACTCCTGACAACTCTCATTATACTGCTGAAGAACTTTCCCCTAGTGGCATCTTTAAGCCCACTCAATCATGTTCAATCAACCATCAATATCACTCTATGCACTGGTGAGTGCAAATTTTTGGGCTTTTGTGTTCAATCCCCTTCAACCTTCCAGGTTACGACTGGCAAATATACCAATCTAACCCCTCAGGTTTCAGAAAATTGAACAGGGGCAGCTGTTGCACCCCAAAATTTGCCCTCACAATACAAGACTTTGTGTTCTAAGAAGGTTCACAAGGTCCACAAGTTTCTCAACATTTCCATAACCTTTCATGAAGTTCAGGAAGTCTACAAGTGATTTCTTGAAGGTTCACAAGGTTCACAAATTACATAATGATTACAAAGCTTCCCTGAGGATCATGAGGTCTGCAAAGCCACTTCATGAGGTTCACAAGGTTCACAAGCTTCACAATACCTCCCATGAGTATCACAAGACACTTTATGAAGGTTCACAAGGTTCACAAAGTTCACAATTGGTCAAAGAAGTTGACAATTCCCTCAGACAATGCACCTCCTAAGCAGTGCATCCAAAACTAGGGTTTTGACTTTAATCAGGCTAAGTGGACTTCCAATACCTCAAGTGAGTTTCATAACATCTTATATGTGTGTAAGAACCCCCATGTCAAGTTTCAAGACTTTTCTCAAAAGTTTGCTTAGTCAGATGATCAGATAAGTCAAAATCAATCAATGTAGTTAAAAAGTCAAACTGAGGTCAACTGTGGTCAAACCAAAGTCAAACTTCATAATTTTTTGCCAACATCAAGTATATGAAGTAAAATTCATCATTTGATCAAGGGTTGATCATGATTCATCAAGGAGATTCCAGATCATCAATAATCAGGAGTTTCTAAATTAGGGTTTCCTCAGTAAAAGTCAACTGAACTTTGACCAGGCATAACTTTCACATACTTCATCACCAAGTCTCCATCCAAAGCTCATTTTGAAGGAAATTGAATTCCCTACAACTTTGATGTTGAAGGTTAAGCCCAAAAATGCTTCATTTGAAAGATATGATCTAAGACATTATAGGTCATTTCAAAAGTCAACAAAAAGTCAACAACTTCAAAAGGGCATAACTTGAGATTGGTAAATGATATGGACCTGAAACCAATGGGGTTGTTTAGAGGACTCTTCAAGATTTCCAAAAAGTCCAAGAACACCCTCATAACTTTAAAATTGAGGGAGATGTGCCTTTGCAAAGTTGGGAAATTTTGTGATGGTTTATGTTGAAAATGGATGCTTAAAAGCATTTCTTTCCAAATGGGCTGCCCAAGTTATGATCCAATCCATACACAAACACTATGCACGACCCAAACCATTTAAAATCTGATTTTTATTATTTTTATTTTTATTTATTTTGATTTAAATCATTAAAAATCATTTTAAATAAGAATAAAATATAAAAATAATGGATTTTATTTGGATAATGTTTCTAGAAGATCATAATGGGTGATTAGAATCAAAGAGGAAGGAAATCATGTGAATTGTCCCAAAATAGCAAGCATTCAAGAGCAAATATTTGAATTTTACAACACCATCTTTTTCAATCTTTTTTGGATCAAATATCCACACAACCCATCCATGTTTCTGACCTAAATCACTCCCACATATATACTAAGCATAACCCTAGTCCTCATTCACGAAATCAAGCAGCCACAGTGTAAGTTTCAAAACTCAAATTTCAAGCAAAAAGTGAGATTCGGATTCCTCCATACAAGAGGTTTCAAGGTAAACTAAGAACATAGACATGTTCTATGGACATCCCTGAAGCTAAAGCATCACACATATGCATCTCATGTCCACCAAATTGGCCAACCCGAAGCAAACTTTATCTTGAATATATTTTTTTCGATTCTAACAATTCATTGCATATTACTGACTTTTGATTATGTAAACTTGTTTGTCCATGACTATAGATGAAATCTGGATGAATTGGTGAAGCTCCATGGCCTAAAACGAAATTCACCATAGTTAGGGTTTTGACCAAGAATTGGGGTTTCGTGATTTACAAAATATAAATGATTTCTAAGATCATGGCTAGACTTGAATGGACCTCTGGAACATGTTTATACTTTCAATTTTGAAAAATTGTATGGTTTTGTTGCCCTTTGTGTTTCGTAGGTTTTGCTAGGGTTTCGTTTTCGCAGGAAAAGTCATAGGAGAAATCGCAGCAAAATCTGAAGGATGAGAGGTTGAAGATGAAGCTTGGCTGGCGCGAAAATTCATATTCAAATTGTGTTTTAAAATATTATAGTTTGTTTCTGTTTAATTCACAAGCCTGATGCTTGTCCCAGTGGAAGAGTGCGTGTGTATTTGATGAAAGGTCCATGGTTCGAATCATGCTGGGGCCATTATTTTTTGTTTATTTTTCAGGATTATGGAAGGCTTAATATATTATGATTCAAGGCCAACAAGCTGACAGGAAGGCTCTCCCAGCCAGGCGGTTACGTATGCATGCTTGTCACTGAAAGGTCCTGGGTACGAATCCACCCCAGGCCTTTTGGTTTTTTCATATTTTTCTGGATTTTTGCATCTTAAGGAACAAAACAAATCTCTTTCCCTCATCTCTTGCCTGCGCTCCAGTGGCCTAGTGGTTGTTATGCTTGCTGGAAATCAAGCTGGCATGGGTTCAAACCCCAGCCAGGTAAGTTTTCCATATTTTCTTTCTTTTTGTTTTTTAAGCATTATAATATTAAAATTAAATATATATTATATATATTTCTAAAACAATAAAAATAATAATGAAATATGTATGTCATCTTTTTTTCAAAAATATATTTTTTGTAAATTATGTTTCACTATTTTTATGTTTAATTTATAATATGTATATATAAATTAGAATAAATTTTGTATATATATAAACCCTAATTCTCAAATCCTAAAAAATATCTTCCAATTAAACCCTAATTGTATTTATTTTCTAATTGATGATCTTTAAAATAATTCTAATTTATTTGTAAATATAGTTATAATTCAAATTAATTTTCTTTTAATGTTTAGAAATAATTTAATTTAGGATAATTATGTTTTTTTGTATATGGTTAAAAATAATTTGTAAATATAATAACTAATAGAATTAAATTTTATATATGATATTTAAAATCTACTTCTTCTTATAATATGTATAAATTGTTCAATAAATAAATATTAATATATGTTTATAATAATCCAAATTTTGTAGTCATAATAAAATTTGTAAAAAATCAAAATAATTGTTCATTCATATTTCTTTTCTAAATAATTGTTTATAGGAAAAATTGTTGATATATTATTATTATAATTTTGGTTAATTGTGCTTATTCTTGATTAATACTAACTATATTATTAGATTTTTGCTTTATTAATTTCATTAATCTTTATTATTTATTAACAATATTATTATTTATTATTATCTTTATTATTGTGTTTTTAACCTTATTTTAAAATTGTTATTATCATTGTTTTTATTATTACTAACTTTTTGCTTATTATTTAAATTATTTTCACTAACTTTATAATTTTTATTATTTACTAACCTTTCTTATTTTCATTACTAACTATTTCTATTGCTTATTATTATCACTAACCCATTTATAATTCAATTATGTTTATTATTATTATTTTGCTAATCTTATTTATCGTTATTTACTAACCCCTTATATTTATTGTTTACTTATTTATTATTTTGTTTAATATTTTGCTTATTATTATAATTTCTTGTAATTGTTTCCCGGATGTAATTGTAATTATTTAATTATTATTATCGTTATGGTTAGTAATTAGGGAGTGACAAAACATGTTTGTTATTTAAAAATAAATTTAGATAATTTTTAATGTAAGATAATTAAATTAAACACGTCACACACGTAAGTCGATTTTAATCGCCGTCTCACTTCCTAAGGTTATCCCTCAAGTTGCCTACGAATAATGGTTAAGTGGGGTGTATAAAGCAAGTCCCTCGAAAGAAAATCATCAAAGTCCCTTATGGTTGCCTTTACGGATCGAGTCCCTTCGAAATAAATGATGATAGTCCCTTCTTTATGCTTATTACACCCCACAATGGCCTTCAAAATCAAATTGTCCCTCACATGTCCCTTTACATCCAAAGTAAGGACTACCTACTCCTTAATAGTAGGGATAGTCTTACCAAGGAAAGGATAAAGAATAAGAAAGACCTTAAACATTAGGGTAGGTTACTCCTAGATACTTGCTCACTTCAAAACTTTTTCACACTTAAACAAATTTCAAACAAATTTTCAAACAAGTTTTTAACACATCCTTACATGGATTATTTATTAACTATTCTGAAAATTTTCTATTCACACACTACACTTTCAAAAACAATTTAAAGTGAGCTTAAGTACCTAAGAGCCCATGGATAACCATGGATGAAAAGGATGCTAATACCTTCCCTTTTCATAACCTACCCCCCGGACCCAAAATATTCTCTAAGGTCTTTCCTGTTCTTTTATAACCTTTCCTTATGGATAAAATAAAAGTCGGTGGCGACTCTTGCTATCCGAAACATTACTTAAAGTCAGTTCTCCCACCGTGTTACAGGTTCCAATAGCAAAATCCGGGTTGCGGATAGCAGATCCATGGAGAACTTGAGGCCCAAACCGGATTCATGTATGAAACCCTAGATTCACCAATTATTAGATAAAATAACAAGTCCTCTTCTTCTTCCCGACTGCGCTGCGGCTGGCTCTTCTTCACCTCGTCCTCATCCGTTCATCCATTCTCCAGCAACGGCCGTATTTTCCTCATCGACGAACTTTTTCCATCCGTCACAATCGCCGGAAACGCTCTCCGGTGTCGCCACTTCACCACCTCTATTCACTCCGTCCTCAACCTGTGAAAATGTAACCTTCTGTCGTGCCCTAGCTTCCATCCGGCGACGGCGACTATCCTTGTTCTACCAAGTCTTCGAGTTCGACCCAACCTCCAATCCCCTAACACGCTTCGCCATGGACTTCAATAGGATGTGCGACGACCTACCGAGGTAACGACATCGCAAATGTGAAGTGTGAAAAGAGGAAGAATCTTATCGGAGCCATTCCAATGATTTTCGTCGGTGAAAGAGACTTCAGGTAACGTACCCTTCTGATCATCCCTTCCTCGGCTTCTGTGTGTGCTTCTGTGCTGTTGAAATCATTGTGATGTGAAAAGCGTTCTTGAATTGCAAATCCGTTACAGGTTTGGCCGACTTGTGTTGATGATGATCGTTAACTATTGATGATGAAGATGCTGAAGGAGATTCGTTGAAGAATGGATCAATGAAACGTTGGAGGGCGCTGAAGGTTTTTCGAAGCAAAGTGATGAACGTCAGGGATGAAGATCAACAAGAAGTTGGTGAAGACTCTGTGACGAATGCGAAGCATCTTGGTGATGGTCAATGAAGTTACTCGGGTATGAACTTCTTCTTGCCTGTATCTGACCCGAACCATTGTTGTGTAGGTTCTGGTTTCGATTCAAATTCCTTCTTGAAGTATGGTTGATATGAATCGTGTTTTGCAGGCTTAAATCTTTATTACTTGAAGATGCTTCAAGTATGATGGATGTGGAAGAAGAAGGAGTTGTGAAGAAAACCGAAGGAGAAGAAGAAGATTGAAAGGTGGTATGAATAAATTCGGATTGAAGGAGATTGGATTGATGGAGATTTGAAGAAGAATGGTTCAGGAAGGTTATGAGAGAAGAATGGTGAGAAAATGAAGATTGGGATTGGGAGAGAAGTACAAAAATGGAGAAGTATTGAAAGGGATCAAGAAAAAATCTGAAGAAGAAGTTGATGAAGAGTGATGCCTCTGCTTTATAGAAGTTGATATTTTGGATTCTTCTGGAAGATTTTTCAGGTATTCAGTTATGATTCTGTTGTGGAATTCAGTTAGAATTAGTTAGTTTTGATTAGAAACTTGTAACTAACTCTTATCCTTTTTGCAAATTTTGGTTTTAAGGTGGAAAAGTGAAAGAATGAAGCGAATTGTTGATTGAGGGTCCAAGGAAATTAAAGATGATGGATAAGTTGGATTGAAATAAAGCTGTGTGAAGGATTTCAGAGCAAGATCAAGGAAATTGATGGAAGAGGTTTTAAGGCGAAGTCGATATGGAGTTTTAGAAAAACAAAGAATTCTAAGTCCCTCTGCAACTATAAGTTTTCCCTTCTTGCAACTCCCTCTTTTGTTGTTGTTGTTTTCTGTTAGAAGTTAGTTTTTTGATTCTGATTTCTGTTATGAGTTTTGGTGGATTCGGTTGTGAACTGATTTTCTTCTGCTAACTGATCTCTTTTCTCTTTTTTCAATCGAATTAAATGATGACCTTTTTTCCTGCTCATGTGAATTTTAGCTTTTTCCTTTATCTGAATTATTCTTATTGATGCGTTACTGAATCGTGAAATGTGAAATTACAGGGTCATTGGACCGTTGCTGAGGTAATTTCGACGTCAATGTCGTCGAAGCTAGGCTGTTTGTCCTTGGATGACTCTGAATCAAGCTGAGTTGTGGTAGTGGATTTGGAGGTTCATATTGTTTCTGTCGAAGGTTTTCGTGAATTTTTCTGAAGGAAAATTGAAGAAGCTTGTGTAGGTTCTCCTGGAGATTAATTAATAGATTTTGGCTCTCATTTCTCCTTTTTATTTCCTGTCTGAAATTTCTGTTATAACTTGTCACTGAATCTTGTTATTTTGCATCGCTATCCTGGGCCCCCTTTGTGATATTCTTTTTTGTGTAATTATTTCCATAGCTTCTCCATTAGTGTAACTCTGTTAGCATTCTTTTTTTTTGTTATGGCAAATGTAACCAACTTCCCCTTTTTTTTTGAAATGAACTATAGTGTCCACATGTCTTATTTCGGATTATTTTGGCAATGATCTCAAGTGGAACAAGCTTGAATTTAAACAAGGGTCTTTGGTCACAATGAATATAAGGTTTGAAACAGCTCTCACATAAGTATAGTAACAGGGCTAAACAAATGATCACATTCACTTAATAACAAAAGTGGCAGCACTACAACTTTACGGGAAAAGCTGCAGGAGTTATATATTATATTTTTTTTAATCAATTTCATGAACTAGTGATGCCTAATGAATGGTTTTTGGATGATTTCAGCCAATGTACTTGTCTTGAAAAAATTAGACTTGTAACACTAATATTACAAGCATGATGAGTCAACGAATAATTATAAAAGGGCCTTATCATTTTTTTGCAATCACATGGGCCACCCTTCTTTTATGAATGAACTAAGAACAATGGCTTAAAACATGATCTAGGACCCGACTAACAAATGGGTTGGTTTAAGAAGAAAAATTTTAATTGGGTATTGACATGGTTTTGATGGGTTTAACAAAAACAAAAAGTGGCTATTGGGTTATCTGGGCCTGGGCCTAGAATATGTATAGAAAAAGAAGAATAAAAAGGTTTTACATGAAAAAAGGGATAAAGACAATGGTTAAGATTTAGACTTGAAAAGAACGTTCGAATGGGTTTATAGTAACTCTTGAACGAACAATAGTGACACTTTGATGCCTTCCAAATAAACCATGATCACGCGCCTTCCGCCCTTAACACGAACCCCCACTCCTGATCCAATACCACTTCTTATAGACTGTGATGTTAACACCTCAAACCCTGCTTCTTAAATCATTGGCGCAACCTAGGGTGCCAAGAAGAGGAGAATAGACTAATGAAACCTCTGGATAAGGAAGAACCTTGGAACTTGACGAATGCCATAACCAAGAATATGACTTCGATGATGTGAACTCAAACTTTGTCTCATCTCAAATATAATGGCCAGACAAATCACCCACTAATATGAGAATCCCAATCACAAGGAAACGCTTCGACCTTATGCCTCAGGGACCAATGAAATGCATGATTGCAATGTTATGATGACCTAGTGGAATATGCAAATGGAATGCAAAGCGGAAAGCCAATTAAGGTAAAAAGAATGAGGGCAAATTTTGAGGTATTACACATAGACAAATACAAATGCATGTGGTACCAATGAAGCAGAACAAATGAGATGATTACTCGCATATGCATGTTATAACACCTCATTTCTACCCGGTAATTTATTATAAGATCAGAGTATAAAAGTTTCAACAAAACAAATGAGATGATTACATTTTAAACTTTGAAACAACATTCAACAACTTATTAGTCTTAAAATAGATCACTTCATTACTTTGTAGCGGATTCATAAAATTCAACTTATTATATCACAACTTGTGTTCAACATCAAAACAACTTAAAACAACACTTCTTTAATAAAACAACTTTAAAATTCAGCATCTATAATACTATTCAACATCAACAGAAAACAAGTGTTATCCCCCCAAGTGCTACGTATCAGAGCGACAACACCGACTCGAATCTACTAGGGTACTCATCTCTACTCTGGATTACATGCACATTACCAACAGAGGGCAACATTCAAACAGAAGGGGTGAGATATCCAACTATATAATCAAGCATATGATAAATAACATATTAAATCGAATTATATAAACCACCACGTCATAACTCACAAAACAACTTAAAACAACACAAGCTATCACACAACAACATATCATGCAACTCGAAAATACAACATAGACAAATACAAATGCATGTGGTACCAATGAAGCATAACTCCCAACTTATAATCTTGCCAATTAATAGATGCAACAAGGCATAAGCCTTCAACTTAAATATTGTCAGTCCAGGCCAACTTATCGAGCAACAGCTCCAACTTGAAATGATATGCAATGTGACTTAACTCAAACAACAAAATAGCAACATTAATGGTTATATAACCATGCAAGCACAATGTATTATCACAACTTAGTAACAACAGAATACTACAACAACTTCACAACAACTTTCTACTACAACGACTTAACAACAACAACTCACCCTCGCAACTTAACGACAACAACAAACCCACGTTGACTCAAGGCCTACAACTTAACAACAATAACAACAATCAACTTTGGCTCAAAGGCCTGCAACTTATATTCTTGCCATTACTAAGGCACTACGACGTAAAACCACAACCAACAACTTTGCAACTTACTTCAAAAGAACACAATGCAAGAACAACCAATTTTACCACAATCTTATTCACAACGTCCCGACTAAAACCGACTAATTAAATTGTTTACTACGCTCTGTTATTACTACTTACTACCTAGCTTATTATCATATTTCTGTTAAATTCATGAAAGCAACTAACATACCAAAACCTGCTACTAAAGTCTACTCCACTGCCATATAATTATTTTCCTATTTAATTCATCATAACATCACTTATATCCTACTTCGTACCAACCAACTTATATCACAAACGCTCCTCGAACTATTCGGGTAACATTATCAAAACTGACTAATTGTTCCTCTGCTAGTTCATTATTGTATTTATTATTACCAACATTGTTACATTATTATCCTACTACTTATCACGATTAATGCTACTAAAATGTGACCTCACTGCTACTGCTATATCATGTCTGATACATGTTAATTTTTACTGCTTGCTAATTACTACTACTGCTACTAATTTTCTTCTACCAATTCATCACAAAAATTATTTATTAATTATTTGTCACTTAATTAACATGTATACTACTACATCACTAAGAGTCGTCTTCTACTAATTAGTTATGTTACTGAAATTAAAAGTAGGATAAGCAAATCTAACAGACAACAAAAAGAAACACCACGCAGAATAAAACAGCAAATTTCCCTCAGACCCTGTGTGACCATCGTCACAACTGGGTGGCCCTCGTCACACTCTTGACGGTCGTCCTAGGGAGGTGACGGACGTCACACATCCCAGACGGTCGTCAAGAATAGGGGACAATCGTTCCACAGTCCAATCATGCGCCCTCTTTGTTTCTCCTCTTCGTGACTGTAACTCCTTCTCAGACCCATTCCCGTCAACCAATACAAAAATTCAATGCAATACGACAAATCCATATACACGACTCAATTTCCTTAATCGACAGAAAACAACTTATTCAATCAAACAGCTTATTCGACAAAAATGACTTATTCAACCAAACAACTTTATTCAACCAAAACATACAAACAATTGACAACAACAATTTATAGATACAATCCCACATTTATTCATCATATAATCCCAATTATAAGGTTAAAACCTCACCATTACCTTGAATTGATGGCAACTCTAACACTTTTGATTAGAACCCTAGCTTTTCCTCTCCTAAGCATTTCACATAGCCTCTTTCTCTGCTTCTATTTTCCTTATTCTGATAACCTATTTTCTATAATCTAATTAACTTATGGTTTTATTAAACTTAATAATTTCTATTTGGCCTAAACCACACACCCCCACAATTACTACTTCCAATCACAAAACAAGCCCACTTATCAAGAATAGTGCAATTCTACTAATAAACCTGCAACTTAATTCAACTAACAAGGACCCAACTTAAATCCACTTAATCAATTTAATCAACTTAATTTAATTCAACTAACAACGACACAACTTAAATCAACTTAATCGGCTTAATCAACTTAATTTAATTAATTTAACTAAAATCAACTTAGCAACTCAACACAAATCAACACCAAATATATGATAATATTTAATTAAATAATTAATTAAATAAGTTGGGCGTTACACATGTGAACATGAGATAAACTAGTCATGTCAGCTTTTTTGTTGACGGGATGGGTTGAAGATCAAAATTAAGAGAATCTTCAAATGTTAGAGAAATTCATGCAACTTTTATTACGGGGTTTTTTCAAATAGCGCCTATATACTCGAAGGGGACAAAATACCTATTAACTCATAATTTAATAACTAATAACTAATAATTTTATAAATAAAATTTAACTTTTTTTTTATAAGCAATATTGATTGATTAAGGGAGAAAAATGGGTTCTTCATCCCAATACAAGAGCTTAACAAAAAAAGTAAAAGGAAATGCCCTTAATACTAACAAAAATCAATAGGATGAAACATCCAATCGAAAAAAGGAACAAATCCTAAATCCTACAAAAAAATCAAGAGGATGATACATCCAATCGTATAATGAACAATTCCTACGACCTATCTCCAACCACCTCCAAGAAACTATCACTATGTGGAGAAAAAAAGATCGTCAACGTTAAAAGAGGCTTCTTTGAATATTATATTGTTCCACAAACTCCATATACCTCACAGTAACAAACCAAACAAAACACTTCATGTCCTCCTTTATCTTATCTGACGATGCCAAAAATCAAAGTAATACATGTTTACTAATAGAATCCGCAACGATCGGAACTAAATCTAACCAATTATAGATTTTCCTCCAAAGTATACTAACCTTAAAACAAGTGAGAAAGAGATGATTGTCGCTCCCGGGATTTTCATCCTAGTACAAACGCGAAAGTGGCGCGGAAAGGTTAGAGTCGCCAGCCAGACATTTTTATCCCGAAAGAATGGGAAAGGTAATGTTGCACAAACCTGAGGAAGAAGGAAAGGACAAGGTCCTGCGAACCAAAGATCTGAGTTCGGGAGTCGGTTACGACCTGGGAAGGTATTAGCACCCCAGATCGTCCGTCGTACCCGACGGGATCCACGCTTGCTTGTTTGTTTCAAAGGGTGAGAAATAATATGCTGCTGAACAAATGAACCGCTAACTGGAAATGGAATGAAAAAGGAACTGAAATGAGAAAGGAATAAGAAAAGAGAATGAAAAGAAAGAGGGAAATGTAGGGAAAATAAAGAATGTGCTCGAACGGGCCCTACCCCGCTGCCTACGTACCTTATCGGGAAAATGAGGATCAGAGTCGACGTAGTTCGCCTAACTAAGGCGGGAACTATTTGTTTGTGTTTTTTATGCTGGAACTGCGTATGTCTATGCTCAGGTGTTGCAGGCTCGTCTGGTACGAGTGCGTTTACCGTCTTGCATGTGTGACAAGTCGTCGCGAGTTCGCGTTGTGAGTGAATGAGATGAGAAAAGAAGTTCCCGCAGGATAGTCGCTTGTTATTTGTTTTTTGTCTTTTAAGAGAAGTATTTTGAATTTGTTTGTTTTATGAAACAATCCCTTGATGAGACTTGTGCATCATGATAGACAAGCTTACACCACTCCAAGATGGAATGAATGCAAGTGCTTCATGGAATAAGGCTATACACAAAGGATCCTTTCATTTATTTATTAATTGTTTTTTTGAATTTTGTTTGAAGATGAGAAAGAATGACTCAAATTGCAAAAAGGGAAAAACTAAGGTGGACTAAGACACAACCCTAATTTTATTGATTTATTTACAAGAGAGGTCCTATGGTTAATGAGGTTTTCTAATCCTAATGAGAAAAGAGAAAAGAAGAAAAGAGAACTTAGAAATCAACTTACTTCCTAAGGAAGGTAAGTTGTTTCTAAAGAAAGGGAACACCTATAAGCAAGCACCAAGTGCTAAGGAAAACACAACTATAATGCATAAGAGATAGGAATGAAGTGAGACGTACCTCAATCTTCCCCCCTACAAAACAAAAGTTAGCATGACAATGCATATTGAAAGTAAAATCAAAGCATGAAAGCGATTAAGTACCATAAACGTCCTAGAATGGAACTAGGGTTCAAAATAAGACCTAAGTCTAAAGGTGAAGGTACCTAAAGGTCACATGACTTCTAAAGTCATTATCTACATGCTATAGGTCCCTAAGTATGCTAGGATACATCACAAGGTCAAACTATATCAAACTATGTACAAAAAGTTCACCTAAGTTCACCTAAATGCAAGTTAAGACTCATGGATGAAGTATGAATGCATATGGCTTACAAACATGAATTAGTACATGAAATGAACATAAAAGTCAGTAGTGAATGCTTATGAAGATGGATGAATGAATATACAATCATGGATGCAATGGATTAGGCATATAGAGCAATGAGAAGAAGATATGAGAAGAAACGAACAAAAATCGCATAAGATCGCACATGATAAAAGTTAAGGAAGAATGGCATGTGAATATGCATGAAATGATTATGGGTCAGTAGCATACAAGGTATGAGATGCACTTAGAATGCATGAATAGGCATTAATTATTTCCATATAATTAATGTTATTATTTAGAGGAGAAGAGAAGCTAGTTTAAGTTAAAGTATGTCCAAATAATTATGCACTTTAAAGCACCAAAACAAAACAAATGATTATGGTTCAAAAAATGACCTATGACTGGAATTAAAGACATACAAATTACCTATAATCAACTCCTAAAAGCTACAAAAAATCCCCTCAAGAAAATGGCATGAATGCCTTCTTAAATCCTAGGATATGGAGCAAATACACACATGAATCAACCTAGGATCTAGGTGACATGGAAAAATAGCAAAAAGCCTTTAAAAATTATGAAATTAAATCCCTGGAATAATAAAGTCATTATCTCACATTTTCCAAAAGGATTCCACAAAATTATGCACCAAAGTGCCAAAACAAATCCTTGATTAGCAAGGTAGCAATGAATGATCACCCAAAAACAACTCCACAAAGTGGATCAAAAAGGCACTAAAAATTATGGAATAAAATGCCTAAGGAGCATAAAAATTTCACAAATTACATTTATTAATCACACACAAAAAATAGGTCTCACACCTATGGGAAAATCGGTTCCGGTCCCTTATGCCAAAACCTTCCTTTTTGGGACAGCTTATGATCTAAAATCCAAATTAATTATTAAAACCACCCAAATATGGAAACAAAAAATATGAAAAATTAATTAAGAGGATGAGGATCACTCATGAATTTTTCCAGAATTTTATCTCACCTAAAACTATTTTTAATAATTGCGACGAAACGGGCAAAAAAGTGGATTTTAAGGGGAAGTGAAAGGAATCGATCCTAATGGTTCGTAACCTAATCCCTAAGCTCCGAAATCGACACAAACCTACATACATCACAAATATATCCAATGCCTCAGGTGGGAGACCTCAATATGCACCTTAAGTTACATGGTCCTAAGCCGCATACAACTATAATGATGCTTAAAAGCCGAAAAAGCTTGAAATTACTTACTTGATCGAAGTGCCGATTCTTTCACATAAAAGAAATCCAAAAATACTTCAAGTCAAGCCTTGTAATCTCCCATGAGCAAAATAAATGTTCATCTTATATAATTGCTTGGTGAAGATCCCCCATAATCGAAACAAAAACAACGACACAAAATATCATTTGAATCCAAAGGTATCCCACAAATAAAGTGGAATACCAACCAAACGACCGTCGCTAAGATCTTTGCGAGAACCTTGCATGAACTCAACAAATGCATTAGAAACCAAAAAGAGGTGCAACCGGAAGTTGCACCTATGCCTCACAACTCCAAATCAAGTAGAAAGATGAATGTATGAGTCATGGACATGCATTGAAATTTACGTTTCAAAACGGGGCAGCACTTATGCTCTAACATAAACAACATGCAAACTCAAACCGGAATCGAACAAATTTACATGCAATGAATGGCAAATAATCAACAAACATAAGTACAAGTCAAAACAAGATCAATGCATCAAAATCGCACCAAACCGAACTTAAAAAGCCTTTAACGAAAAAATGCGTCAAAAATTACCGACTCGGAATTGAACGAAAATCGCATGGTAACTTGCAAACGTGCCAACGGATTCAAATATGCAATCGGTTTTTGAAAATTCCGCTTGGAAGTGATATTTTTTGGCCGATTTCGTCGGCTGGCAGTAGCAAAATAGCCGGAAAAAATTGTCCGAAATCGACTAAAAAGTTCACCAATGGCTCCGAAATAATCAACAAAGTCAATTTACACTATTCACATTCGCAAAAACGCGCTACGGGTTAGGAAGTTATGACCAAAACATATTCTCGACACGCGACACATGAACAACATCAACAATTAAGCCTCAACCTATCCTATTTCAAATTTTCACATTGAAACAAGCATGAATTTAAAAGTCAAGCACTTCAATCAATATCAAGTTATAATAATTAGCTCTCTTAGGAATTTTGTCAAACACCTAACATTCACCGATTATTCTATGTCAACTTTACCAAGCCTTTTCAATCATGCACCACAACAATTATTAGGATAAATTAATCAAGAATCAATCAATAATCAAATCATGAATCAATGCACATAATCTCCACAAGATTAATTCAACTTCAAAATTCAATTCAAGAAACAATTCAACAATCATTCATGAATTAAAGTTTAAGAAGCTTACCGAATGAAGAATCGACGAAGAAATTGCGAATCCGAAGGAAGTGAAACGCGATCATGAACGGAGGAGAGGCCGCGCGGCTGCCGGTGGCGGAAGATGGTGGTCTTACGGTGGTGAAGTTGACCGGAGGTGGTGGTTCGTGGCGGCTCGGCTACCGGAAGCTTGATCGGAATTGTTGTGTTCTTGAGTTCTTGATGAAGTTGTTGTTGTGTTCTTGAGAAAGAATTGAGAGAATGAACTTTGATCCTTTAGAGAGAGTTTGTGAGAGTTTTTTGGTGTTTGTAAATTATGATTGAAGTTATGAGACAAATTGTGGGTCAAAAGAATATATAATGGAGTGTAAAATGAAAGACAAAAGGTGGAATTTCGGCTTAAGTGAAAATAACAATATCTTCGGCAAGAAATTTCGACTCTGAGCCTTCCACAATATCGTCCGCCTCTGAATTACAGTTGCAACACAAAAATAACGGACGTCATACGATCAAAATCGAGTGCGATCGATACGTTTAAGCTGCAAGACGTCACTGAATAAGTTGTTTTTTCGGCTTATTTGGTGTCCGCTAC
This sequence comes from Lathyrus aphaca, assembly GCA_963966055.1. Lineage (NCBI taxonomy): Eukaryota > Viridiplantae > Streptophyta > Magnoliopsida > Fabales > Fabaceae > Lathyrus > Lathyrus aphaca. The sequence goes on along the minus strand of OZ014524.1, from coordinate 113,660,197 downwards.
TCGAAAATGTGACGAGGCCAACCTCTTCGGAGCATAATCTCGACTCGACTTTGTCATCAAAGTTGTAGATTTATGAGTCAGTGACCTGGTGTTAAAATCTAAGATCAACCGGACAAACGAAGAGGGAAATATGAATTTTCTCGTGAAACCACTTTCAGCATTTTTCTTCGGTTCAGCACTTCGGTTTTGTGAAATAAACCAAAACGGAAATCTTTGGAGCACCGTTCGAACTCACTTTTGTATTTGAAATTGAAGAGGATAAAATTTGTGAACCAACGCTTCAAGAACGGGTGATATCCGATGAAAATTGACCGAGTTATGAATTTTACAAAATCTGACAGACAGTGCACTGCATCAAAGAACCTTACTGGTAATTCGCATTTTCGAGATCCTTCCGCTCGGACCTAACTCAAACTGAATTCACATAATGAAGATAACATCTAAACGGAATTTTAGGCACCGAAACAACATCAATTCGATGAACGAGCCAAGAGTTATGAATTTTTTAGTGTTCAAAACTCACCGGTTCAGCACTGTTTTTCACTATGTCGACTCTAAAGACTCGTACATTCTGAGATCTTCTTCAAAGAATTAGTTCTCGGCCAAAACCTAAAGGTTAGAAAGGATATCAAGACGGAACTTTTGGCATATGAATCTCTCAGACATGTTGACCCAATCAGAAGTTACGAACTCTTGAATACCGCTAGCACAGTTAATCGGCGAAACCGAAATTTCAAAAACAAATAATTCCCGCCATTTTCCTTGATGAATTGGCCTCCGAGACGAACACAAAAGTTGTAGAGAATACCGAAATAGTCTAAACTATTGAGTTTCAAGCCAAAATGAGTTTCCGAGCATAAGTTACAACTTTTGCAAACTGCACCATAAAACTGATATTCTGCTTAAACTCCTTTGAATCAACCGAGAACTTTTGGTTTCTTCTAAGATTCTTGTGCACGTTCCGCATGAAAAAATAAAGGTCAGTCGCAACCTGTGAAAGCTCAAATGGAGATGTATATTCATGTATGTTTATGATGCAATTGTGATCTAAATGCAATGCAATGTATGAAAGGATATGTTAAATGGCATGCAAATGAGAGGGCAAATTTTGGGGTGTTACAGCTACCCCTATTCAATCATCTGCAGACTTGAATGGATAATTGCAACAACTTTTAGACGTTCAAGGTATGGAGTGATTGAATACTCGAATAAAACCTGAAAATTTGCACACTGAGGGCAACATAAATGCCATCTGCCCATTTATTTATTTATATATTTTTTGTTTTGACCTCTGAATAGGTAGCGGAGATAGAACCAAGTGGAAATATGCCGGGAAGAATGCCATCCTCGAATGACCACTCACACGGGATCCTCGGATCCAGTACTGAAACCCTTCTCGAATAGAAATACAATGGTATACCGGCCGCAAGCGATAACCATCAACAACAAAGACTGACCTCGGACAGACTTTGCAAACGAGACAAACTGACCTCAGTCAATAAGCTCAAGAAGTGAACTACTATCCTCGAATAATAGCCACACAAAACAAACAAGACCAACCGCAAAAGGACTTGAAGAAAAGAAATGCCATCCTAGAACGACAATCCAAAAGATCCTCGGATCTAACACGAAACCATCCTCAAATGGAGACGCAAAGGTATACCAGCCTCGACTGATAACCAAACACAAAGCTGACCTCAGACAGACTTTGCAAAAGAGACAAACTGACCTCGATCAATAAGCTCAAAAAGTGAACTACTATCCTCGAATAATAGCTACACGAAACAAAAACAAGATCAACCGCAGAAGGACTTGAAGAAAAGAAATGCCATCCTCGAATGACAAATCAAAAGATCCTCGGATCTAACACGAAACCATCCTCGAATGGAGACGCAAAGGTATACCAGCCTCGACTGATAACCAAACACAAAGCTGACCTCAGACAGACTTTGCAAAAGAAACAAACTGACCTCGATCAATAAGCTCGAAAAGTGAACTACTATCCTCGAATAATAGCCACAACAACAAGACCAACCTCGGAAGGACTTGAAGAAAAGAAATTCCATCCTCGAACGACAAATCAAAAGATCCTCGGATCTAACACGAAACCATCCTCGAATGAAGACGCAAAGGTATACCAGCCTCGACTAATAACCAAACACAAAGCTGACCTCAGACAGACTTTGCAAAAGAGACAAACTGACCTCGATCAATAAGCTCAAAAAGTGAACTACTATCCTCGAATAATAGCTACACGAAACAAAAACAAGATCAACCGCGGAAGGACTTGAAGAAAAGAAATGCCATCCTCGAATGACAAATCAAAAGATCCTCGGATCTAACACGAAACCATCCTCGAATGGAGATGCAAAGGTATACCAGCCTCGACTGATAACCAAACACAAAGCTGACCTCAGACAGACTTTGCAAAAGAAACAAACTGACCTCGATCAATAAGCTCGAAAAGTGAACTATTATCCTCGAATAATAGCCACAACAACAAGACCAACCTCGGAAGGACTTGAAGAAAAGAAATGCCATCCTCGAATGACAAATCAAAAGATCCTCGGATCTAACACGAAACCATCCTCGAATGGAGACGCAAAGGTATACCAGCCTCGACTGATAACCAAACACAAAGCTGACCTCAGACAGACTTTGCAAAAGAGACAAACTAACCTCGATCAATAAGCTCAAAAAGTGAACTACTATCCTCGAATAATAGCCACAAACAACAAGACCAACCTCGGAAGGACTTGAAGAAAGGGAATGCCATCCTCGAATGACAATCCAAAAGATCCTCGGATCTAACATGAAACCATCCTCGAATGGAGACGCAAAGGTATACCAGCCTCGACTGATAACCAAACACAAAGTTGACCTCAGACAGACTTTGCAAAAGAGACAAACTGACCTCGATCAATAAGCTCAAAAAGTGAACTACTATCCTCGAATAATAGCCACAACAACAAGACCAACCTCGGAAGGACTTGAAGAAAAGAAATTCCATCCTCGAATGACAAATCAAAAGATCCTCGGATCTAACACGAAACCATCCTCGAATGGAGACGCAAAGGTATACCAGCCTCGACTGATAACCAAATACAAAGCTGACCTCGGACAGACTTTGCAAAAGAGACAAACTGACCTCGATCAATAAGCTCAAAAAGTGAACTACTATCCTCGAATAATAGCCACAATAACAAGACCAACCTCGGAAGGACTTGAAGAAAAGAAATGTCATCCTCGAATGACAAATCAAAAGATCCTCGGATCTAACACGAAACCATCCTCGAATGGAGACTCAAAGGTATACCGGCCGCAGGCGGTAACCAGAAACACAAAGAAAATAGGACAAGATGGAACGGGATCGTTGTACATAAACGAGAGCCCAAGAAAACAGGACCGTTGTACAAAACGAGAACCTGCGACGCGACTGTTGTACCAAACAAGACGCGGAGAAATGACGAACATTGACTTGAAAAAGACAAGGATGTCTGAAAAATGATGTTGGTATCCTCTGTGCGGAGTACTTCAGGTTGAGAAGATGTTGTATATACCTCAAAACTGGCCCATGCTAGCATGCATATGTTTGGACTTATGGCGTAATGCTCCATGATGATGGAAATGCTACGCTTTGGAGGATGCAAATGTAATGATGATTACTAAATGCAAATGCAAATGAGATCTCCTGAAAAGGAGACTGCAAGTATCCCAAATGGCTTGACTGGGGAGGAATAGTGATCACTGCACCGATCTGATCCATCCTGATGAGGAAGAGACAACTCTGTGGGGAAAGTTGTCAATAATACACCGGCTCCGAACAGCCGCCACTGCCAAAAATAAATTGGACTTTGAGATTGGAGCACCAAGACCCTGCTGGAGATGGACCCTTCTTGAACTCTGGTGGGGAACCAAAGGCATGATACTGCTGAGGAAGCAACTGCTGGGGAGGCAAAACACTCCTTATACTGCTGAGAATTGCCCCTGTCTGAAGGGAAACTTCTGCTCGGGGATGGCACCAACCTTCTGCTGCCTTGCTGGGGGGAGATTTCAACTTCCAACTCTACTGGGGATGATGGAGGATGTCAATGATGAAGCTTCCTGCTGAAGATAAGAGTTTAAGTTGCCACTTGCTAGGGATAAGAGATAAATCCTCTCATGTTGGGAACGAGAGATGTAAGGCGTCTCATGCTGGTGATGAGAGACGATGATACCCTTCTTCTCAAGAAATAACCTCCCATGAGACTTGCTAAGGAACCTTGATCGATGAAGTCCACAGATGAAACAACTCTTGCAGTACTGTGCCGACACTGGCCTTGCCCCTAGCCCTGGGTTGATAGGTTGCCGACTAATCATTAGTGAACAATGGTTCTTTGCAATTTTCGACTCGCCTCAGATTAAAGTCCATCATAAGTAAATGTCTCAAGAGGATTTTACAGAAAACATGGCATATGAAAGGCCTCAGTGTCTTCAAACTCTTGGAGAGATTCATCGGATCTCGAAATAACTGCCCCAGACTGCATGGTCTGTGCAAGAATTTGCCTCGCAAGGATTCATGAAAAGCCTCATATCACTGTGAGATATTCTGTCCCAGTATTTTGAACTTCGGATAGGCGCTTTGAATTGACGGTCTTCGGGAGAGAGTGACTTCTCATGCCCTTGAAGTGATCATCTATGACTGACTTGTGCTTTGAAGCAAATATCCATACTACATACTCCTGGAGAGATTTGAATCTCGAAGTGATTGCCCCAGATTGGCTAAAATTTGAATGAATGCCTCCGACTAATGGCTCTTTGAGAGATTTGGATCTCGAAGCTATTGCCCCAGATTGGTCGGCTCTTATCGCGATCGTTGGGAAAGTCCCTACTCAATGGAGTTTTCTTGAAAAGTGCACCTCGACAGATTGTCCTTCGGACGTTTCAGACTTCTCAACTTGGCAAGATTAAGCTTTTGAACTGAGATTCCATATGTGGACTTTTTATGATGCCAAACAGATGTATGCAAGCAGAAAATGTTTATTCTAAGAATGAAAATTCTAATGCAACACACATGTTAATCTTGAAGTTTTACTGAAAAAGATGTCGCAAACCTTCGCGAGCGAGTCACTGGTTAAGATACGACATTAATAATTTTTTTTTTTTGAATAATAGAAAGCATGCACATGCAACACCAACAAAGATCTTTCAACACCACTCATAGGAGTCAGGAACGTGGTCTCGTGGTAGTACGCTCTCAAAAATAACCTTATTTCAGTTAGGCCTTTTGAGGGTTGTATCGTGGCCTGGTTCACGATTATAGAAACAAAAGATATAGGCTCGAAGTTTATTTGTGCCCACCCATCTTCGTGATGTTCTCCATTCCTATGTTCAGCTATCTTTCACAAGCGCTCACATCTCAAAAAGGATTTTGTGATGGTTGAGGAACCAATGACACTAACGGTTTTAAACACCAATTAGGTTGTCGTTTGGAGTCAGTCACCCCTTCACCTTTTGTGTCTGTATCACACGACTTTGTTCTTGTTCAAGGATCTTTCTTGTGTAATCCTTTTTGTCTTTTGCTTTTGCATTATTTTTCTTATCCCTAACTTTTGCCTGGACTGATTCTTGTGAATCTTTGATTGTGAAGTCCAGCGGGATGCCCTATTTTTTGCCTAAGTCGCTTGTTGTCAAGTTTCGACTTAGCGGGCTTTTTCATTCATTTTTTTTTCAATTCTTCTTTTTTTTGAACTAATTGTGTGACACTGTTTGTCTTGATTGCTTTGAAAGGGTCGTGACTGTCTCACTTCTTGGTTAAGGAAGGATAACCTTTGTGGTTTCCGGTCTCTGGACCTCTTGCTTGGGATAACCATTGTGGTTTTTGGTCATTGGACCTCTTGATTTGGTACAACGAAAGGTAATGGATCCTCAGGTTTGCACTCCTTTTTGAAATTTGAACGCTCGGTCAACCTAACTGACGCCTACCCTGCCCCTGGGTTAAATGCAAGGGTTTTCTTCATGCGAAAAGAAACTCCTACTTCCAGGCTCAAACGGGTTGGCGAGGGTCTATCTCCCTTATATCTCCGGTGTTTAGGATTTGAAACAATGCCTGTACATCGTCAACAGGGTCTTTCTCAAAAGCAAACAATTAGAGTTTTTGCGTTTTCATTTCGTCATCCTCCCTGATAGAGTTTAAGCACAACAGTTGGTATTGCAATGCACATACACAAAATCATGAGTGAATACGAATGGATTACTTCAAGAAAAACATGTGCATTTTATTATGGTTAACATTCAAAAACAAATAAGTTTCATGCATGCATACAAATGTTTAAACAAACAATATAAACTACAAATGAAAATGCAGTAAAGAAGCTGAACATTGCCATCATTGAGGAGACTTGACTCCGTCTGGACTTATTGCTTCTGAAGATGCCCTTGCAAACTAGGATGCCAATTTGATAAGGAGATTTCAATATGTGAGCAGACCTTCTGGAATGATGACCTTTGAGTCGGCCAAATTTTGCATCTTGTACTTGAACACATCATAGTTGTCAATTGTATGCCTAAATGCCCCTGAGTGATACTTGCATCTAGCCTTCACATCATGGTGGTCATTATTGAGGAGGTTTGACTCCGTATGGACTTATTGCTCTCGGAGACTTTCAGCAGTCAATAGTCTGGATGTTTACTCAATCAAATTCGCGACCTTGTTTTTACCTTTTTCTCTGAAAGACTTGCAATCTTCAATTAAAAGGCCAGGTGCCCCAGAATGGTAATCATACTTGGCATTGAAACCCCAAAGGGAGCTTTGTCGGAGACGATCTTGATGCAGTTAGCTCAACCACTCCAAATTTGCGTAAATGAGGAAACTTATTGCACGTACGTCATCAGAATATGATCAAACTTCTTCTCAAGTGGTTTTGGCCTTTACCCTTATGCTCTGACCCTTAGGACTCTCTTGGGAAGCTGAAATTGGATGCCGACAAGTGAAGTCTTGAGGGAAGAGGTTGATAAAGTTAATAGATAAGGTTGCTCAGAAAGATCTTGCACGATCTCCTGCCTACGTATCTCCATTGACCAATGGAGAATCAGAGCAGCGTAGTTCCCCTCAATAGGGATGAAAATAGCTTCATTCAGAATTTCATAACCAAGCTCATCTGAGTCTTCATCTGGTTGACTTCCTCTTTCAACAGTTTCTGGTTCTGAAATAAGGTTTACACCTCTGTCCTGAATGGCTTCAGCTGGGTCTTCCTTTAGGTTACCACCGCCCGGAGTTGCTTCAAATATATACCTTGATGACTGTGATTAAAGTTGTCCATTCTGATGAGAAATCAAGTCAGGAAAAGAATTTGTCTCTGAACACCTGTCAAGAATGCAAGGATGTATGCAAATGTCATGTTCAGTTATTTATGAGGAATCTATTTGCTTTGATTCAAGTCTTTGATACAGAAAAATCCAACAGCATGATTCAGATATGTGATCCTCCGAAATAACTGAACATGTGTGCAGAAATGCTATGATGTCATGTATACAACAGGCATGTGATCAATGATCTGATGTTGGTGTCGGTGTTGAGCAATGAGTCAAGTGTCTGAATACAACCACAATAGCAGCACCATCTTTGTATAGAACCCCATAACTGAGAACCCAATAACTGTAGAACTGGATCACATAATTGAATAGTCACTGATGGTGTTGAAGCTGAACAACGAGCCCAGTGTCTGTGGAGAGTCATAATAACAGTCACAATATCAGGGTCACCATGGTAATCACAGTAACAATCTCTCTGAATAGAAATCTCGGATCTCAGAATCAAAGAACCATATAGCACCAGATACTATCATAAAACAACACTGGCAAAGCGGGTATTTTGAAGTTTAGGGTTCCTGTAAACCTGTAAACCCCTCCCAATCTCACGGGTGTGCTACTTGGGTCAACATCACAGACTCTCAAAGCCGAATAGCCATAATACGTTCACCATTTCCGAGAAATGGCTCATGACCAAATCAGGGAATCGGTTTGGCATTATGTACTACTCAGGGAGGCCTCAGCTGAGTCCAAGGAAACAAGCATCCCTCATCGGTCCCCAGCTTCAAGCACTGAATCGAGAAACAATAGTACATTCATCCCGAAGGGTACAATACTACCGTCATACGAACAGTTTGCCTTGACTGGATTCCTATGAGAGAACCAGGTCATCCTATGCGAGTTCCTAGTGGACCCTCGGATGCGAGTGGGTTTGCCAACAAATGTGGTCTGCCACTGTCATCACTGGAGAGGGTTGTTTCCACTAAGGTTCTCAATGATCGGTCCCTTGACTGCACATAACTATCAAGGTAGTGTATTGCCCCAGAAAGATTCCGGAACCAATACATTCCCGAGAAGGTCGTAAGTCAAGTTGTGGAACTCACTACTACCAACATAGCAAGATGCCATGAAGCCAAAGTGGAACCACTCTAAGTCCTAGGGTGCACTCGAGCCACGGTTACGAGCTCATCTCACAGTAACCCCATCCCACAGAAAAAATAAAAACCAACACAGCCAGACAGTCCAGTATAATATGATGCATGGAAAATAAATACTGAAAGCGGTAAATAAATGCGATAAAGTAAAGCTGTAAAGTAAAACTGTAAATGAAAAACAATAAAGCTAAACAAAAGCACACAACAACAAACAGATATACACCCAAAGAAACAAAACCAAACAGGCGCTAGGATTGACTCTACAAGGGAAACCGGAAGAATCAGGTTAGTCCCCAGCAGAGTCGCCAGCTGTCGCTCCAGGGATTTTCATCCTAGTACAAACGCGAAAGTGGCGCGGAAAGGTTAGAGTCGCCAGCCAGACATTTTTATCCCGAAAGAATGGGAAAGGTAATGTTGCACAAACCTGAGGAAGAAGGAAAGGACAAGGTCTTGCAAACCAAAGATCTGAGTTCGGGAGTCGGTTACGACCTGGGAAGGTATTAGCACCCCAGATCGTCTGTCGTACCCGACGGGATCCACGCTTGCTTGTTTGTTTCAAAGGGTGAGAAATAATATGCTGCTGAACAAATGAACCGCTAACTGGAAATGGAATGAAAAAGGAACTGAAATGAGAAAGGAATAAGAAAAGAGAATGAAAAGAAAGAGGGAAATGTAGGGAAAATAAAGAATGTGCTCGAACGGGCCCTACCCCGCTGCCTACGTACCTTATCGGGAAAATGAGGATCAGAGTCGACGTAGTTTGCCTAACTAAGGCGGGAACTATTTGTTTGTGTTTTTTATGCTGGAACTGCGTATGTCTATGCTTAGGTGTTGCAGGCTCGTCTGGTACGAGTGCGTTTACCGTCTTGCATGTGTGACAAGTCGTCGCGAGTTCGCGTTGTGAGTGAATGAGATGAGAAAAGAAGTTCCCGCAGGATAGTCGCTTGTTATTTGTTTTTTTTCTTTTAAGAGAAGTATTTTGAATTTGTTTGTTTTATGAAACAATCCCTTGATGAGACTTGTGCATCATGATAGACAAGCTTACACCACTCCAAGATGGAATGAATGCAAGTGCTTCATGGAATAAGGCTATACACAAAGGATCCTTTCATTTATTTATTAATTGTTTTTTTGAATTTTGTTTGAAGATGAGAAAGAATGACTCAAATTGCAAAAAGGGAAAAACTAAGGGGGACTAAGACACAACCCTAATTTTATTGATTTATTTACAAGAGAGGTCCTATGGTTAATGAGGTTTTCTAATCCTAATGAGAAAAGAGAAAAGAAGAAAAGAGAACTTAGAAATCAACTTACTTCCTAAGGATGGTAAGTTGTTTCTAAAGAAAGGGAACACCTATAAGCAAGCACCAAGTGCTAAGGAAAACACAACTATAATGCATAAGAGATAGGAATGAAGTGAGATTTACCTCAATCTTCCCCCCTACAAAACAAAAGTTAGCATGACAATGCATATTGAAAGTAAAATCAAAGCATGAAAGCGATTAAGTACCATAAACGTCCTAGAATGGAACTAGGGTTCAAAATAAGACCTAAGTCTAAAGGTGAAGGTACCTAAAGGTCACATGACTTCTAAAGTCAGTAGCTACATGCTATAGGTCCCTAAGTATGCTAGGATACCTCACAAGGTCAAACTATGTCAAACTATGTACAAAAAGTTCACCTAAGTTCACCTAAATGCAAGTTAAGACTCATGGATGAAGTATGAATGCATATGGCTTACAAACATGAATTAGTACATGAAATGAACATAAAAGTCAGTAGTGAATGCTTATGAAGATGGATGAATGAATATACAATCATGGATGCAATGGATTAGGCATATGGAGCAATGAGAAGAAGATATGAGAAGAAACGAACAAAAATCGCATAAGATCGCACATGATGAAAGTTAAGGAAGAATGGTATGTGAATATGCATGAAATGATTATGGGTCAGTAGCATACAAGGTATGAGATGCACTTAGAATGCATGAATAGGCATTAATTATTTAGAGGAGAAGAGAAGCTAGTTTAAGTTAAAGTATGTCCAAATAATTATGCACTTTAAAGCACCAAAACAAAACAAATGATTATGGTTCAAAAAATGACCTATGACTGGAATTAAAGACATACAAATGACCTATAATCAACTCCTAAAAGCTACCAAAAATCCCCTCAAGAAAATGGCATGAATGCCTTCTTAAATCCTAGGATATGGAGCAAATACACACATGAATCAACCTAGGATCTAGGTGACATGGAAAAATAGCAAAAAGCCTTTAAAAATTATGAAATTAAATAAATGGAATAATAAAGTCATTATCTCACATTGTCCAAAAGGATTCCACAAAATTATGCACCAAAGTGCCAAAACAAATCCTTGATTAGCAAGGTAGCAATGAATGATCACCCAAAAACAACTCCACAAAGTGGATCAAAAAGGGCACTAAAAATTATGGAATAAAATTCCTAAGGAGCATAAAAATGTCACAAATTACAGTGATTAATCACACACAAAAAATAGGTCTCACACCTATGGGAAAAATCGGTTTCGGTCCCTTATGCCAAAACCTTCCTTTTTGGGACAGCTTATGATCTAAAATCCAAATTAATTATTAAAACCACCCAAATCTGGAAACAAAAAATATGAAAAATTAATTAAGAGGATGAGGATCACTCATGAATTTTTCCAGAATTTTATCTCACCTAAAACTATTTTTAATAATTGCGACGAAACGGGCAAAAAAGTGGATTTTAAGGGGAAGTGAAAGGAATCGATCCTAATGGTTCGTAACCTAATCCCTAAGCTCCGAAATCGACACAAACCAACATACATCACAAATATATCCAATGCCTCAGGTGGGAGGGCTCAATATGCACCTTAAGTTACATGGTCCTAAGCCGCATACAACTATAATGATGCTTAAAAGCCGAAAAAGCTTGAAATTACTTACTTGATCGAAGTGCCGATTCTTTCACCAAACCGAACTTAAAAAGCCTTTAACGAAAAAATGCGTCAAAAATTACCGACTCGGAATTGAACGAAAATCGCATGGTAACTTGCAAACGTGCCAACGGATTCAAATATGCAATCGGTTTTTGAAAATTCCGCTTGGAAGTGATATTTTTTGGCCGATTTCGTCGGCTGGCAGTAGCAAAATAGCCGGAAAAAATTGTCTGAAATCGACTAAAAATTTCACCAATGGCTCCGAAATAATCAACAAAGTCAATTTACACTATTCACATTCGCAAAAACGCGCTACGGGTTAGGAAGTTATGACCAAAACATATTCTCGACACGCGACACATGAACAACATCAACAATTAAGCCTCAACCTATCCTATTTCAAATTTTCACATTGAAACAAGCATGAATTTAAAAGTCAAGCACTTCAATCAATATCAAGTTATAATAATTAGCTCTCTTAGGAATTTTGTCAAACACCTAACATTCACCGATTATTCTATGTCAACTTTACCAAGCCTTTTCAATCATGCACCACAACAATTATTAGGATAAATTAATCAAGAATCAATCAATAATCAAATCATGAATCAATGCACATAATCTCCACAAGATTAATTCAACTTCAAAATTCAATTCAAGAAACAATTCAACAATCATTCATGAATTAAAGTTTAAGAAGCTTACCGAATGAAGAATCGACGAAGAAATTGCGAATCTGAAGGAAGTGAAACGCGATCATGAACGGAGGAGAGGAGGAGAGGCCGCGCGGCTGCCGGTGGCGGAAGATGGTGGTCTTACGGTGGTGAAGTTGACCGGAGGTGGTGGTTCGTGGCGGCTCGGCTACCGGAAGCTTGATCGGAATTGTTGTGTTCTTGAGTTCTTGATGAAGTTGTTGTTGTGTTCTTGAGAAAGAATTGAGAGAATGAACTTTGATCCTTTACAGAGAGTTTATGAGAGTTTTTTGGTGTTTGTAAATTATGATTGAAGTTATGAGACAAATTGTGGGTCAAAAGAATATATAATGGAGTGTAAAATGAAAGGCAAAAGGTGGAATTTCGGCTTAAGTGAAAATAACAATATCTTCGGCAAGAAATTTCGACTCTGAGCCTTCCACAATATCGTCCGCCTCTGAATCACAGTTGCAACACAAAAATAACGGACGTCATACGATCAAAATCGAGTGCGATCGATACGTTTAAGCTGCAAGACGTCACTGAATAAGTTGTTTTTTCGGCGTATTTGGTGTCCGCTACTCGAAAATGTGACGAGGCCAACCTCTTCGAAGCATAATCTCGACTCGACTTTGTCATCAAAGTTGTAGATTTATGAGTCAGTGACCTGGTGTTAAAATCTAAGATCAACCGGACAAACGAAGAGGGAGATATGAATTTTCTCGTGAAACCACTTTCAGCATTTTTCTTCGGTTCAGCACTTCGGTTTTGTGAAATAAACCAAAACGGCAATCTTTGGAGCACCGTTCGAACTCACTTTTGTATTTGAAATTGAAGAGGATAAAATTTGTGAACCAACGCTTCAAGAACGGGTGATATCCGATGAAAATTGACCGAGTTATGAATTTTACAAAATCTGACAGACAGTGCACTGCATCAAAGAACCTTACTGGTAATTCGCATTTTTGAGATCCTTCCGCTCGGACCTAACTCAAACTGAATTCACATAATGAAGATAACATCTAAACGGAATTTTAGGCACTGAAACAACATCAATTCGATGAACGAGCCAAGAGTTATGAATTTTTTAGTGTTCAAAACTCACCGGTTCAGCACTGTTTTTCACTATGTCGACTCTAAAGACTCGCACATTCTGAGATCTTCTTCAAAGAATTAGTTCTCGGCCAAAACCCAAAGGTTAGAAAGGATATCAAGACGGAACTTTTGGCATATGAATCTCTCAGACATGTTGACCCAATCAGAAGTTACGAACTCTTGAATACCGCTAGCACAGTTAATCGGCGAAACCGAAATTTCAAAAACAAATAATTCCCGCCATTTTCCTTGAAGAATTGGCCTCCGAGCCGAACACAAAAGTTGTAGAGAATACCGAAATAGTCTAAACTATTGAGTTTCAAGCCAAAATGAGTTTCCGAGCATAAGTTACAACTTTTGCAAACTGCACCATAAAACTGATATTCTGCTTAAACTCCTTTGAATCAACCGAGAACTTTTGGTTTCTTCTAAGATTCTTGTGCACGTTCCGCATGAAAAAATAAAGGCCAGTCGCAACCTGTGAAAGCTCAAATGGAGATGTATATTCATGTATGTTTATGATGCAATTGTGATCTAAATGCAATGCAATGTATGAAAGGATATGCTAAATGGCATGCAAATGAGAGGGTAAATTTTGGGGTGTTACAATGATGAGCTACCTCTTCTACTTGACGGCAAAGGACACACACCTTTTCCGTTTCTGAAACGATAATCCCTCGAGTACCAAGATTGTATTGAGTCGGTAGGCGATCCAAAGCAAGTCTCCAAGCGAAAACTTTAGTTTTCAAAATAACACTAGTTCTCCAAATAAACTGCAAGAAAGTCTATCCTCTTCCAATAAATAAACTTCGGTATCCACTGCATTTAATATACCATATGCTGATTTCACAGAAAAAACCGCAGAAGAGTCCGCCCTCCAATGCCACAAATTTGCAGCATCTTTCTGCAAATGAAATTATGTAAGAAAAGATTTGAAAAATTTCAGCACTCCATCAGACAGCAAGTCAACTTCCAGCCCCAGTAGTTCAAAATTCCAGCGCCAAGTATCCTGCTCCCAAAACCCCATTTCTTCCACACTGCAAGACTTAATAGCAGCAACTTGATACACAGTTGGAAAATTTGATTTGAGCAACAAATCCCCGCACCAAAAAGAGTTCCAAAAATAGACATTAGAACCACAACCTATAACATGTTTGACAAACATTTGGAATGAAGTATCCGACGTCAAATACTTAACTTTCAACAAGTCTCGAATCCACAAAGAAGCTTTAAACAGATGAGGAACAACATCAAAATCCAGCACCCATTTACTCAATCTTTCATACCTACTAACCAAAAACTTCCTCATAATTTTGTTACCTTCATTGAGAAATTTCCAAAGTAACTTAGAAAGGAGGGTTTTGTTGAACATACCAACATGTTTTATTCCCAAGTCTCCTTTGTCTTTGGCCCTGCACAAGTCACTCCATTTAACCCAAGCTATAGACTTTCTATCCTTCGAGCCGGACCAAAGGAACCGACGTTGGATGGCAATTACTTTCACAATCTTTGTTGGAGCCTTGTAAAACGATAAGAAATGTATATGCATATTTTCTAGCACAAAGTTAATGAGAGTGACTCGTCCTCCCATCGAAAGATTCCTTGCTATCCACGAATTCAACCGACCCTTAAGGAAACAAAGAATTGGGTTCCAAAATGAGATTTTTTTATGGTTTCCTCCTATGGTTGAACTAAGGAATTTAAAAGGGAAAAGGTATGACTTACAATGGAGAAAACTCTCAGCAGCAGCTAGAAAGCCTTCATCAAGACCAACACCGAAAATACAACTCTTAGAGAAATTGATTTTCATATCCGAAACCATTTCAAAACCACGCAAAACGGATTTGAAGGCCCACAAATCAGCATAATCACCATCACTAAATAGTAGTGTGTCATCAGAAAATTGAAGTATCTCAATGGAAGATCCAGCAAAAGTGTGAAACCCTGTTAAAATGTTGAGAGCATTTGCTTTTCGAACCAAAACAACCAACATTTCAACAACCAAAACAAACATGAACGGAGCTAATGGGTCCCCCTGTTTCAACCCTCTCAAAACCTTAAAATCCCTAGACGGACTCCCATTGACTAAAACCGAAACGTAATTAGTGCACACTACTCCTTTGATCTATTTGATCCAATTTGGCCCAAAATTCATAGCCGAGAGAACTTGAATTAAGAAATTCCAATCTACACAATCATATGCTTAGGTAAAATCAACTTTAAAAAGAAGACACTTTCTCTTTTCTCGTTTTGCCAAATCAATAACTTCATTAGCAAGGAGGACCCCATCCAATAAATTCGTCTCTGGAATGAACATCGTTTGTGACATAGATATCAGACTAGAAATAACATGAGCATGCCTTTTGGAAAGAAGCTTAGAAATTACGTTAGATACACACCCTACAAGACTTATCGACCTAAAGTCCCCAAAGTCTAACGGGCTACCGACTTTTGGAATTAGAGCCAAGAAAGATGAAGAGAAAGACTTGGGCAGATTTCCAGTCAATGAAAAATGTATCACACATTTAACAAAATTGGTGCGTACAATATCCCAACAATTTTTAAAAAAAAATTGAACGAGAATTCATCCGGGCCAGGAGACTTAGAACTATCGCAATTGAAAAATGTTGCCCTAATTTCCTGCATAGAGAAATTTGCATCCAGCAAAACTTTATCTTCCTCACTCAATTTCCGAATTGAAGACAAGTCTATATAAAGAAGCCTAACATAACTCACCCTTTGGAACTTATCTTTGAAGTAAACATAAGTTGCCTTCTTAATTACCCGAGGATCTTCTATTAAATGATCAGCAGACCTAATAACAGTAATAGAATTCAGTCTTGTCTTATGCTTTAAGGAAGAACAAAAGTATCGTGTGTTAATGTCTCCCTCCTTCAACTATTTGGATCTAGATTTTTGGAAAACCATACTTTCTTAAAGCCTAACTCAATTTATTTAATTAAATTTACTATAAATAATTATTTAGTATTAATATAAATAATTATTTAATATTTTAATTATTTTATTATAAACTATTTAATACTAACGTTAATATAAATTATTTAATAGTAACATTAATTATTTTAGTATAAAATATAATTTAAATTATAAGATAAACTAACGTATATAAACTATAATTTATTACTAACGTTATATAAACTAACGTATTTAATGAAATATAATATAAAATATATTTTAATAACTAATAACTAATTATTTTAGTATATACTATTTAATACTAACGTTAATATATTAAAATAAATTGGAATGTTATTTATTTATAAGTTTGTAAGAAAATAAAAAAGACCCGGTAATATCTCCATATAGTGAGTGGCCTATCCCTATTCCATGGCTAGCCAACACATCACATTAACATATATTTAACAAACATCGTAAACCCTAAACCTTTGCATATCAAAGTGAGTTGTTCTCTAAACCTACTGCTTATTTCCATCTCTAAATGATCTGAGATTTCTCAAAAATCTTAACAGAAATATTGCTTTCATTGCTCGGTGTGTCTCCTCCTCTACTTTATCACTATAATATATTAACTTGTTGTTTTTATTGGTATGAAATTTTCAATATTCATTTTAAGACGATGAATACTTTGTTTTGCATTAGAAATCTTGTATATAATAAATCATCTGGTAATATTATTTTATAACTGGTTTTCAAACTAATCTAGATTATTGAATTTATGTGATGATATATTATTATGGTTTCAACAATAGCTTGAGTTTTGAATTGTTGATGATTGGAATAGAAGGTTTTTATCTTTTTATTCTTTTATATAGAAGACATAGGATATATATATATATATATATATATATATATATATATATATATATATATATATATATATATATATATATATATATATATATATATATATATATATATATATATATATATATATATCATGAATTATTCTTGCAAATATTTTTTTATAACATGTTTATCATTTTCCTGTTATTGTATCTAATTAATCCTAACATATTATTATATTTTGATTTCTGATTGTATCTTTTTAGGGTTTTTATTTTTCTACTGGTGCATAGTTCTTACAATTATAAAGTTCTTATCGTTGAGTTTATTTTTAGAATCACAGATGGAAGATTGTAGCAATTGTGATGGAGAGAGTGTAGTGATGATCCCAAATCAGAAGACTATGGTGCTGAAATGTGACCTTCAACCTCTCAATATTGATTTGCCTTCTAGCTCTGATGTTGATGTTAGCTCTGTGGTTTCTAAGAAGGAGGGTTGTGAATCACCTTTGTCATCGTATTCGTGGGATTCTGAACCCGAAAATGACATCTCGCCCGAGGAATCCCTTCCGGATACTAACCTCGAAGGAAGCTTTCTTGATATGGAAGAGAAAAACCATTTTGTTGGGGTGGAAAACATAGATGATGGTTTTTCGTGGGAGGTGGACAATCGAAGTTACGACGAGTTGCTCAAAAAGTTCATGGAAAAGGAGGAAGAGCTGAGAGTTTCCAATCTGAAGCTTCAACTTTCTGAGCAAGAGACTATCAAGTTGGCGGTTCAAGTTGAGAATAGTGAGATTCAGATTAAGGATGTGTGTGAAAAATTGGAGCTGAAGGAGATTCAAATTTTGAAAAATGAGACTGAACTTGATAATTTGCGTGGAGAATTGAATCGGAAAAATGATCAGCTTGATAATGTGCGCAAAGAATTGGAGTTGAATGAACAAAAGAAGCTCTCAGAAGAAGAGATTTTCAAGTTGGAGATTCTAATTACAAAAAAATCAACCAAGATTAGAAATTTGACGGAACAAGTTGAAGCGGCTCATAAGAAACTCAAGATTTCAACCAATGAAATTGAAATTTTACGAAAGGATCTTGGTATTAAGTCATCTCAGACTAACGGGTTGCAATGTGAGCTTGAAACGGAAAAGAAAAAGAGGGCTATATTAGAAAGCTTGGTTAGAATGAATAAGGATAATAACATTAACCATAAAGAGGAGTTGAAAAAATTGAACTGGAAACTGTTCGATTTGCAGGTTGGGTTCTTTGCTGAGAAAGAAGCGTTGAATTCTGATATTGCAAGTTTGTCAAATCAGAAAAAACAATTGACCTCTGAACTAGAGGAGTGTGAGTCTAGAAACAAGGAATTAGAAAGAAAAGTTATGCGAAATGATGCTGAAAATTTCAAACATTTTCAAGTTGAAATCAGGTATTTGAATAGAAAACTTGATGAGCGAATGAATGAAGTAGAAGCTGCAAATAAGAAATCAGAAAAAGTAATGATTGAAATAGATGAAGGCAATGCCAAGATTGATAAGCTCGAGGCTGAGATATGTTCGCGCGACAATGAAATATCAGATATGAAGAAATATATGAACGAGATAAACAAATCACGAGAGGAACTTGAACAAGAGCTGAGTAACAAGAATAATGTGATCTTGGAAATGGCTGAGGAGAAGAAAGAGGCAATTAGGGAACTGTGTAATACACTTGAGCACTATAAGACTGGATATAATGAAGTTATGCAAGCATACGAAGATTTATATGAATCGTGGCGCACACGCTGTTTTAGCTTCCTAGTTTAACATTTAGGTGTGTCTTGTGTCTTGTGTCTTTTAGTTTGATTTTGTTTTGTTTGTTTGATGTTTGATTTTGTTTTGTTTGTTAGATTTTCGATGTTATTGGTTTTTTTCATAAAAATGTGTTTCCTCCTATTGATTGTAATAGGAGAAAGAGAAACAATTACTTTGACAGTTGAATTTGATAAATCTTGAAATTCTGAGAAAATATCAATATTGGTTTGGCAAGTTTGTGCAATCTTTTATGTTTTTATGTTTATTTTTCATCTGAAGTTGATTCTACCTAAGCATGAATTTGTAATTGCAAATAATCAGTTTAGAGAAGAGCATGCACTTATTAATTTTTCTTTCAAGTCTCAAAGGAACTTTCAGATATCATTAACTGATATAGAGAGTGATTCTCATTTTGTTTATCCTCTTCAAATATGAGTTTGGTGAAATCAAACTAATAAGAATAATTTTAAACCTTTCAATAACCTGCAGACTGCAGTATATGTTTCACGACAGAAGAGCTTTGTGACTCGAGGGTAAAATCCAAAACCTACTACACGCACATGACCACTTTGCTAACTAAATTGAAGTTGAAGACTAAATATGGAATTTTTGTTGGAAGAAAAATACTATTTGATTTGGTTGAAAATTTTGAGAAAGTTCATCGAGGAGAATACATTGTAGTAAAATCTATTTAAGGGTGAAGTTGTTTTGTTTCTCATTATTATTATAGTGGAAGCTTAATAGGTTTAAGGGTTCTGTGATTTTTTTTCTTACTCGCATTGAGAAGGTTTTCTATGCTAAAATTATTTTTGTGTCATTGCACGTATATTATGTTTCTGCTAGTGTCTATTTTGAGTACGGAGGAGGGAAAAGTATGGAGGTCATTTCCCAACAATAGTATGAGACCTTCATTTGAGCTCTATGATACTATGGTTTTGTACTTATAAGAAAATTCTTAGTATGCTCTGCTGTTGCAATATTGTTTATTCTTCCACAACAGAAAAGAACTAGTATTGTTAGAATTAAATTGTAGTATTGTGAATGTGTGTCTTGGTAAGTTCTGGCTAAGGAAAGATTTGGAACTTAAGTGTGTCAATATTGATCCAACTCTCTTTCTTGGGAACTTCCTAGTTGCACTATTCACAAACTACGGTGACTTTTCTAGTGTACGACACTATTTACAAATCTCCTAGTTGAAGGAAATAGTTTCATGTGTTCTCAAGATGGAGGATTGTACCAGTCATGATGGAGATATGTTCAAGTTGACTACTGATAATTATATCTATTGGAAACTGATGATGGGAGACCATATGTATTGCAAAGATTTGCATGAGCCAATCTCCCAAAAGGATAAGCCAGGGGGGAAGGAAGAAAAAGAATGGGAGCTCCAAAATAGGAAGGAATTTGCCATGATCAAAATATACAAAGATAGAAGATTATTTGAGTGTGTGTCAACGTATACCATTGTGTATGAGTTGTAGACCAAACTTGAACTGATTCAAAAGAAGACGTCGAGAAACAAAGCTCACCTTTTTAGACGATTGGTGAAATTTGAGTACTTAGACAGCCAAAACATTGAATATTTGAATACCTTCAAATGTATTGTGAATCAACTGATGAAACCTGACATGAAGATAGATGATGAATTTCAAAGTCTTCTACTCCTAAGTCCTCTACCTGAGATTTGGGACACTTTAGTCGTTACTCTTAGTAACTCTACTCTAGACGGAAAACTTATCATGGATTCTACTACAGATTCCTTGCTAAATGAAGAGTCAAGACGGAGGTAAAAAGGCTTCAACAACTAGTTTGAAGCCAACATTGTTGATAATTGAGGAATGAGTAAGAATCGTGAAAGAGGAAGTTGTGGGAGATCACAAGCTAGATCCAAGTCTCGCACAAGAATAAGTTGTTATTATGGTGGAAAAACAGGCCACAAGAGACCTAATTGCATATTTTTGATGAGATATCTACAGGTTGGAATAGTCCATCCAGATTTGAAAAATCCAAAGAAGACCGAGGAAGATGGAACCACGACTGCAGTAACCTCGAACGACGAGAATATTTTCCTTGTTGGAGATGATAATTATCTAAATGTTGCATTCGATGACTGCACTTGGATAGTTGACACATGAGCATTTTTCCATGTTACACCTCATTTAGAATTATTTTCACCATACCAAATAGGATATTTTGGTACAGTGAAGATGGGAAACCATATCACAAGCAAGATTGCTGGTATTGGTGAAGTGAATATGATCACAAATAATGCCAATAAGCTCGTGTTGAAGGAAGTAAGACATGTACCAAAAATGTGTTTAAACCTTATCTCATTGGGAAAGTTGGATGATATGGGGATGATAAACCACTTCGGCGGGGGAAGATGGAAGTTTACCAAAGGGAGCATGACAATTGCTCATGGAAAAAAGGAAGGCTCAATGTACATCGTGTAGGGAAAGATAAACAAGGGAGAGACTAATGTTGCTCAAGACGCAACCGAAGAATTATGGTACAAACAACTTAGCCAGATGAGTGAGAAAAGCTTAGATATTCTTTCTAAATATCATCTTTCAAATATTAAGGGACAACCACTTGAATCCTGTGAAGATTGTCTAGCAAGAAAACAACATAAAGTATATTTTCAAAGATCAGATGAAAGAAGACGGAAGAAAATTGTAGATCTTGTTCACTCAAATGTTTACTCCACATATGAAAGGTTTCTTGGTGACACACAATACTTTATTACCTTTATTGCCAATCACTCCAAAAAGGTGTGGTGTATCCATTTAAGAGGAACGATCAAGGTCTACAAGCTTTCAATGAGTTTCACATCTTTGCAGAACGAGCATCTGGAACAAAGTTGAAATGCTTAAGAAGTGACAATGAAGGTGAATACCTAGGTTCGCTTGAAGCATATTATAAAGCTCATGGGATAAGACATGAGAAGACACCTCTGAAGAATCCCCAAATGAATGGAATAGTTGAAAGGATGAGCAGAACAATTATAGAGTAAGTCATAAGCTTGATTTCTCATGCAAAACCTCCCAAATCATTTTGGAGTGAAGCAGTGAGAACTTCAATTTATTTGATAAACTTGTATCCTTCAAGGCCCTTAAATACAGGGACACCATATGAAGTATGTAATTGAAAGAAAGCCTCCTACAGTCAATTAAGAGTATTTAGGTGTAGGGAATTTTTCCATATTCCCAAAGAAGAAAGAGCAAAACTCAATGCTAAGACAAAGAATTGAATATACCTTGGTTTACCAAGAGATGAACTTGGCATCAGATTATTGGATCCTGCAAATAAGAAGATTATTCGAAGTAAATATGTGGTATTTTATGAAGAACAAGACATTCATGATAGTCAATCTAAGAATCCAAAGACCATTGTGGTACAAAACTCGTGGAGAGAGATTCCTCAAAGAGATATTGAACCCGGTCCAATAACACAACCTTATCATATACAGCAACATGGCCAGATATAACAAGGTCAGGAAATACAGGGAAATTAAGCAAATTATAGAGACTGATCAGAGGGAGCAAGAACCTCTAGTGACAAGATCCATGCGACTAAGATAACCATTAAGAAGATATTCCCCAAATGAGTATGTCACAATCACTGATGAAGGAGAACCTCAAAGCTTCATGGAAGCCATTGAGACGGGTGACAAGGACAAATGGATACAGGCCAAGCAAGAAGAATTACAATTATTGAAGAAGAACTAGACGTATGACTTGGTGAAATTACCAAAGGTAAGAAGGGTTTTGAAAAACAAGTGGATGTTCAAATTCAAGTCTAAAGAGAAAAATCAAACCCTATATACAAAGCACAAATTGTCGTGAAGGGGAAACATCAGAAGAAAAGCATAGACGTTGAAGATATATTCTCACCAGTAGTGAAGATGACATCCATAAGAGCAATCATTAGTCTAGCTCAAACACTATACTTAGAGATAGATCAACTTGATGTTAAAATATCAATCTTACATAAAGACACAGAGAAATAAATATACACGGAGAAACCTGTAGGATTTGCATAACCAGGCAAAGAACACCTTGTGTGTCACTTGAAGAAAAGTATATATGGGTTGAAGCAAGCTCCAAGGAAATGGTACAAGAATTTTGAAATGTTCATTACCCAACATAAATTTGAAAAGACATATGTAGATCATTGTGTGTTTGTGAAGAAATATGATATTGGTGAATCCATCACACTTTTGTTGTGTGTTGAGGATATTCTCATTGTTGGGAAAGACAAAAAGAAAAGGTATCTGCTTTAAAGAAAGCATTGAGCAAAACCTTCGCCATGAAAAATTTGGGTGAAGTAAAGAATATTCTTGGGTTGGAGATCATTTGAGACCGTCCCAAAAGAATTTTGCGGATGTCACAAGAAGATTATATTAATAAATTCCTTGAGGTTTCAACATGCATAATGCAAAACTTGTGCATGTCCCACAACCTGGTCATTTGAAACTCAAAAGACACAATGTCCAAGCAATAAAGAAGAAAAAAAAGAAATGAGCAAGGTGTCATATTCTTTAGTTGTGGATAGCCTTTTGTATGCAATGATTTTCACAAGAAAGGACATTGTTTATGTTGTAAAGGTGGTTAGTTGATTCTTGTCGAATCCATGAAATGAGCATTAGAATATTGTGAAATGGATATTGGGGTATCTAAGAGGAATTACCAAACAATGTTTGTTCTTTGAAAATGAAAAAAAAATACTTAATGTGTATGTAGATGGAGACGTGGAAGAAGATGTAGATTCAAGAAAATCTACTTATGGGTATTTGATTACTTTTGAAGAGGGAGTTGTCTCATGGCAATCACGATTACAAAGTGCGTTGTTTTAAGTACAACAGAAGTTGAATACATCACAATAACTAAAATTTGTATGGATATCATGTGGATAAATAAGTTCTTGCAAAATTTAGGTCTGGATCAAGAAAGTTATGTTCTCTATTGTGACAGTCAGAGCACAATTCATCTCAAAAAGAACTCGGGATACCATTCAAGGTCAAAACACATTGACGTGAGGTATCACTAAATTCATGATATGTTGGAGATTAAACTCTTGAAAGTGGAGAAAGTTCACACTAATAAGAATGGGTCAGACATGATGACAAAACCTCAACCAAAAAAGAAGATAGAATTTTGCAAATAAGTTATTAGATTGGCAACAACCCCAAACTAATCAAGATCATTCCCATATGGGTGGAAAAGGATAAATGTGGGGTTAAGTCATTGCCACATGGCTAACATACATTTGAAAAAATGAAATTTTGCTTGTGATGACAAGTAGCAAGGTGTATGGTGTACACATTATTTAGTGCATGAGTAACACTTGTTATGGTGCATACTTTGCATGGGAAACTTGGTGTTTTGCATGGAAGGAAAAGGATAAGTGTTTTTATGAATGTAAGGCACTTTTGACTTGTTTCTCCTATAAATAGAACCATGAGAAAGCATTAAAAACAAAACACGCAAGAGAAGAGAAACAATAATTAAGAGAGAAATAGAGTTTTGCTCTAGAGAGAAAAGTGGTCCTCATAGAGAGTTTCCTTATGAGATAAATAATAAGAAAAGTTGTGGGAATGTTCCTTACAAATTGAGAGATACATTGTAGTAAGATCAACCTAAGGGTGACGTTGTTGTATTTCTTATTATCATTATAGTGGAAGTTTAAGAGGCCTAAAGGTCCCATGGTGTTTTTCATTTCTCACATTGAGAAGGTTTTACACGCTAAAATTATTTTTGTGTTATTACGTTTCCACTAATACCCATTTTGAGTTCATGGAGGATGGGAAATTATGGAGGTCATTTCCCAGCAGGATTTTCATAAGAGATTATGCATTGTGTATCTTAATCCTTCAATCTTAAAAATTATTGAAAAGTATATGGTGCAATAAGGTGTGCTGAGATTTCACTGCAGAAAATTTACACTCAACCATCACGCATTTGATGAATGGAGATACCAAGTGCTAAGAAAAGAAAATGTAAGATTTGCGGAGAAGAACAATCAATATAAACATTCATTAGATTTAATAGAAACATTAACTGGTTATTACTAAGATATAGTTCAGTTTAATATTCTTTTCAATTTTCTTTGACATTCAACAATTGGTATACACAAAAAGACATGAAAGACATGAGCATATTTTTGGCTTGAAAATGGTATCTTGGTAGATCTGTAGATAACTCTTGTGCCTTATTAATCTATCTTGGGAATCATATCCAATTTCTTGACCTATAGACGGGTGAGTGGTTTCGACCTCCATAAGATGTGTTCTTGTTGTGTCTTTCTGTAAGTTCAATGCTCCTACATGTGTCCTTGGATTGGAAAGTTCTAGTTTTGACTAATGTTGGTCTTTTATATGTGTTTTTTGTTTGTTTTTTGTTTTTGTAGTTGTGATTTGGATCCCCATTTTTGGTGGTTGGGGTTGTTGGTTGATAGTTTTTCTTTGTTTTCTGTTGGTTTTGATCGACCTAGGTTTGGTACTCCTCATGCTTTTTTTCTAAATTCCCTTGTACTTTGACCATAGTGCCTTTCTTTCTTTTTTATATATTATAACATATTTACCTTTCAAATAATAATAATAATAATAATAATAATAATAATCATAATGACTTGTTGTTATTAGAAAAAATACTCTCAATGAAACTAGAAAATGGTCAAATTTGTTGAAAGTATAATTCATTATGTCATATTTGATTTAGATTAGATTTGATTTAGTTTTAAATCTAGATTTGATTTAGTTCCAAAATAGATATTTTAGGATTTTATAGTTTTGGGTTTTTGCCTTGGGTGCAAGCAAAGATATTCCTATAAATAGGGAGTATCCCTCTTGTAATCAATTCATTCCAACACATTGTAATTCACGGTTTGTAGTTGCAAGTGAATCAATAGAAAAATACCACGGTTTGTGGGTAGCAAAACTTTCTCTCCAAATTCTTTTAGAATCCTAATTCTTTTCTACTTCATATTTCTTCTTTTCTTTGTTAATTGTTCCGCAAGAACCTTTCTTGTTCATAAAGAAAGGGTTGGAATTCTCATAGGTTTTGAGTTAATTCCAACATTTGGTATCTAGAGCTCCGGTTTCAACAATTTGTGGGAAGCAAAAGTGATGGCGATGAATCATCCGAATGGGAAATTTCTAGCAAGCCTTCCAATTCTCAAGAAAGATAATTATGAAAATTGGTGCAAGTAGATTAAAGTTGTTTTCTGTTATCAAGATTTATGGGATTTTGTGAAAGAAGGAGTAACAACGCTTGCAGAGAATGCAACAGATCAAGAAAAAGTTACACACAAAGAATTGAAGAAGAAATATTATAAAGCTCTCTTTATAATCCATCAATGTGTTTATCCAGATAACTTTGAAAAAGTTAGTGATGTTGAATCTGCAAAAGAAGCATGGGAGATTCTTGAAAAGTCTTTTGGATGTGCAGAGAAGGTGAAAAAAGTGAGGTTACAAACTCACAAAAGGGATTATTAATTGTTTCAGATGGAAGACAATGAAAGCATTACAGATTTCTTCATAAGAGTTACGAAACTTATGAATCAAATCAAAGTATGTGGAGAAGTGCTGACGACAAAAGCAGTTGTATCAAAGATTTTGAGATAGTTGGCTCCAAAGTTCGACCATGCGGTAGTACCCATAGAAGCGTCAAAAGATTTGTTGAATATGACTAAAGAAGAGCTTCAATGGACGGTTGAATCTCATGAACAAAGAATAGTTAAAGGAGAAGCAGACAAGTCGAAGAATGATGTGGCTCTACAGGCTCAATCAGCGAGAGATAAGAAAGGCAAAGGAAAGGTGTTAGACAACAAAAACAGAAGTGGCTACAACAATTCTACTGGTCGAAATAGATTCAGCAAGGATGCAGGAAGCAGGTCGAAGGCAATTCTTGAAGTCATATACTCTAATGTATATGGTCTTATCCAGGTGGATTCGATTGGAGGTAATACATACTTTTCCAGTTTCGTAGATGATTTCACTCGAAAATTATGGACTTACCTGATCAAGAAGAAAAGTGAAGTGATCGAGGTATTTTCCAAGTTTAAATCTATGGTCGAAATACAAAGTGGTCAAAAGCTCAAGATTTTGAGGACTATTGGTGGTGGAGAATATGTGTCAGAATATTTTGATGCATTATGTGTGAAAGAAGGAATTGTGCATGAGGTGGTGCCACCCTACACTCCACAGCATAATGGAATTGCAGAAAGGAAGAATCGAACCATCATGAACATGGTGAGAAGTATGTTGAATGGAAAGCATATACCCAACGAACTATATGGAGAAGATGTGTCGACTGCAACATATATTTTGAACAAGTGTCCAACGAAGAAGCTAGAAGGAGTTACGCCAGAAGAATGTTGGTCTGGTGCCAAGCCTAGTTTGAGTCATCTGAAGGTGTTTGGATCTATAGCACATAGACATGTGTCAAATCAGTTGAGAAGAAAGCTTGATGACAAGTCTAGTCAAATGATTCTGATAGGATATTATTCGACAGAAGGTTACAAGTTGTTCGACCCAATGAGCAAGCAAGTAGTGATCAGCAGTGACGTGATAATAGATGAGCTTAAAGAATGGGATTGGACTGAAAATGTCAATAAATATTCAGTTAGAATCCTGTGTGAAGAACCAGCTAGTGAAGTCGAAAGAGATATTCGACAAGAAGAAGTTAGAGGTGAAGCAATCCCAAGCAGACCTCAATGAACAAGACACATGCTTGCAAGGTTGAAATAATGTGTGATTACATCAAATTATGTGGTCGATGAAGAAGGTGAAATGGTACACTATGATTTCTATGCAGATGTCGAACATGTCAATGTAGTTGTGGCATTGGAAGATTCGAAGTGGGTAAAAGAAATGAATGAGGAGATGAAGTCTATCGAAGTCAACAACACTTGGTCACTTGTCGAAATACCTCAAGGAAATAAGGCAATTGATGTGAAGTGGGTATACATGGTGAAGCTGAATCCCATAGGGGAAGTGACTCGACACAAGGCGAGACTTGTGGCGAAAGGATTTCTTTAGAAGGAAAGAATTGGCTTTGATGAAGTATTTGCACCTGTTGCTAGGATCGAAACAATCAGATTGGTTGTTGGTCTAGCAAATATGAACAATTGGCACACATGTCAGATGGACGTGAAATATGCATTCCTTAATGGCCCCTTATACGAAGAAGTTTATGTGGCACAACCAGTTGGGTTTGTGAAACAAGGCAAAGAAAAAAAGGTGTACAGGCTGCACAAAGCCCTGTATGGACTTAAGCAAGCTCCAAGAGCTTGGAATAAGAAAATACATGGATTTATAAGGGAGAAGGAATTTGTGAAGTGCACAAATGAGCATGGAGTATATGTAAGAAGAAGCAATGGCGGATTTCTTATACTATGTCTCTATGTCGATGATTTGTTGATAACAGGAAGTTAAAAGAAGGAGATCTAAGATTTCAAACGTGACCTAAGCGAGGAGTTTGAAATGTCAGACTTGGGAAATTTGTCATATTTCCTTGGCATCATATTCTACAAGAGTGGTTGAGGTTTGATGATTCACCAAAGAAGATATGCAGGTGAAAAACTGAAGAGATTCGATATGCAAGATTGCAAACCAACATCGACTCCAGCTGAGCCTAGATTGCAATTGTCGAAAGAATTAGATGAAGATGATGTCGACCCGACCCAATACAGAAGACTTATTGGGTCACTTTAATACCTTTGTCACACAAGGCCTGACTTAGCATATATTGTTGGTATGGTGTGTAGATTCATACAGAAGTCAAATGTATCGCACATAGAAGCAACGAAGAGGATACTGAGGTATCTGAAAGGAACTATCGACTATGGAATTTTGTTTCCTACAGCTGATGAAGGAAAAGAATGCAAGTTAGTAGGATACACTTATTCAAGTTGGTGTAGTGATACTGAGGATCAAAAATCCACAGCTAGATATGTGTTTATGTTAGGTGGTGCACCAGTTGCTTGGAGTTCGAGAAAGGAGCCAGTAGTGGCATTGTCATCATGTGAAGCAGAGTACATAGTTGTTTCTCTTTGTGCATGTCAAGCAACATGGATGGTGAATCTAGTCGAAGAGATTACTTCAAAGAATCATAGAGCAATCACCATGAAGATCGATAGCATGTCAGCTATCAATCTGGCGAATGACCCGATAGCGCATGGTCGAAGCAAGCACATTGAAATGAGGTTCCATTATCTTCGAGAGCAGGTAGCAGACGGGAAGATGAACTTGGAACACTGTAGAACTAAGAATCAGATTGTAGATATCATGACAAAGGGAGTGCAGGTCAAAGTATTCAGAAGACTAAGAATTATGATTAATGTAGATAGCTTAGACACAATGAATTAGGTGGTGTGTTGAAGGTATAATTCATTATGTCATATTTGATTTAGATTAGGTTTGATTTAGTTTTAAATCTAGATTTGATTTAGTTCCAAAATAGGTATTTTGGATTTTTATAGTTTTGGGCTTTTGTCTTGGGTTCAATCAAACATATTTCTATAAATAGGGAGTATCCCTCTTGTAATCAATTCATTCTAACACATTGTAATTCACGGTTTACAGTTGCAAGTGAATCACTAGAAAAATCCCACGGTTTGTGAGTAGCAAAATTTTCTCTCCAAATTCTCTTAGAACCCTAATTCTTTTCTACTTCATGTTTCTTTTCTTTGTTAATTGTTCCGCAAGAACATTTCTTGTTCATAAAGAAAGGGTCGGAATTCTCATAGGTTTTGAGTTAATTTCAACAAAATCCAATAACTTTACTAAAAACTCGGTACAAATCATAACAATTTTTTTGAGGATTTGTTTGAATTACATCATATATTTATAAGGAATTTGTATATAGATCTTGCATTATGCACTTGCGTAATGCTCATCGGGTTTTCCGAATCTCTATCTTTTAAAGAAACAATTATGCACATGGGAGTCATATTGTATTTTGTCATGTCACTCACAAACTGTCTTTCATTATATTTTAAATGGTCTAATTTTGCATGCAGCATGCCCATTTAAATTCGTAGCTAGTACATGATTGTGGATTTCACACCTAACTGAAACCTTCCAACAACTACCACTTGGCACAGATCTCAGCAAAATGGACATTTAACTTTCATACTAAAATTGATTTGAGGAATTCTTCTTCTTATAGTTTCCTCCTCTCTCACAACTCATAATTAATTTTTTCGTACTAACCTACGAATCTTGTAAACAGAAATTTTTACAAAAATTCAGAAATTTTGTTGCTTCTTTGAATTTTTCAAAAATTTTAATAAAAAAGTATAAGTTTTTCACAAAATACAATTTTTTTTAAAATACAATATAAATGTATTGAATTTTATAAAAAAAATGATTAAAAAAACTCATATCAAATTTTTAAAACAGCGATAAAAAATACAAAGTTTTCACCAATGTTGAATAATTCGTATTGGAATTTTTGTTACCACTATCAATATTTCGAAATTTGTTGTTTCAATCGGAATGAATTTTTTGAGCAACTTAATTTTAAACAGATGATAATAAAAATGATATTTTAAAAAGGTAATTTAAACATTCTTTAAAAGAAAAATACATATTTTTTTAATATTATATTCATTGCAATAAAAACAAAAATAATTTATCTTAAAAATATATAAAATAAGAAAAACCTTTTATAGTCATTTCAACTTAGTGGGCATGTCCGTCCCTTTTTATGTGGCCATTAGGTAGGGAAAATTAAACCTCGTACCCCTACAACTATCCCTGTAACCCTACACAAAAATTATTTTTGGACGAAATTGCCCTGATATAACTAGTTTGTATTTCAAAATTTTAAAAATTTTCTGATCATTTTCGCAAGAAACAAACTCTCTCCAAAAAAAAATTCATTTTTTTTGCTCCCGGATAACCCAGCCTTGCTACTTCCGGTTCAGTAAATATACACACCGGATAACTTAAGTAAGTTAAATTCGGTTCACGTTTTTTAAAATTTATAAACCGGATGTAGCCTCTATGCTACTTTCGGTTGAGGTTTTTTTTTAAATACTCACCGGATGTAGCCTCTATGCTACTTCCGGTTGAGGCATTTTGTGTTAATACACACCGAATGTAACCTCTATGTTGTTTCCGGTGTGTTCCGTAAAAAAATTTATTTTTTTATATTTTTTTTATTTGTTTGTTAATATTTTTTTGTTTTCTTTACAGTGTCTCGAATCAGAGGGTGCGACGGATATATTCATCGGTGATTGCCCGATGGAAGGACAATTCCTACGCATCTATACCAGCAGGAACTTGAGGCACTAGAGGCTGCTAATCCTGTTGCGCCTCATGTTCCACCACAACCACCATTCCCCAAAGGACCTTCTGATACCTCACTTTTGGTGAGGTACCAGAATCACGTTGCTAGACATTTATGGGATGGTGAGGTATGACAACCTATAACCTTTCAATAGTGAATAAATGTTATTTTAATTTTTAGTGGATAATAACATATAATATGTATCATTTTCAGGAGAGACGACCGAAGAAGAAGCTTAAGCTTGTTGCACATGGCAGCAAACTTATAGGATGGGTTCCACGATGCTCCCACCTTAGATAGAGGAATGGATATCTCAGTCAGGTCTATCGTCTCTTCAGAGGACCAGCTTGTCCAGGATCGATACGAACCTCCTATCTGCATTTGTCGAGAGATGGCATCCTGAGACTTCGTCTTTTCATATGTCGTTTGGCGAGATGACCATCACGCTGGACGATGTATCCTGCCTCCTTCACACACCTATTAGAGGAGAGTTATTTATCCCTGCATAAGGAATTACTGACTCAGATACCATCAGTCTTGCTATTCGTCTTATGGGTATTCCGCAGGAGGATACAGCCGAGGAGGTCCGTGCATCTAGAGGTCCATATTATATACTTGAGTGGTTGAAGACTCACTTTGTTCGTCTACGATCTGAGGGGAGATTTGATTGTGCGGCCAGGGTGTATATGTTGTTGATACTTGGTTGCACTATTCTTACAGATAAGACATTTACTCTGGTAGAGGCAAAGTATTTACCCCTGTTTGAGGACTTGGGCAGATGTGGTAGATATTGCTGGGGAGCTGTTGCACTTGTCACACTTTACAAATACCTCGAAGATGCTTCATTTTATTCGTGTAAGCAGTTTGGTGGATATGCCACTTTTTTACAGGTACAAATATTTTATTTTAAGTTACTTAATAATTTTCATATTATGTAGGTACAAATATTTTATTTTAAGTTACTTTATAATTTTCATATTATGTTGGTACAAATATTTTACTATAATACGTTTAACTAATAAATTTCATATTTTGATGACAGTGTTGGATTCACGAGTATTTCTAAACTATTGGGAAGAGAGGTTGCTCGAAGATTTTTGGTGGTGCTGGTTCTCGACTTCCGAGGGCGATGAAGTGGTGCTACAAGCAATCGTCGACGAAGGTTGACGATATCAGAGCTCAGTTAGATGGACTGACACCCAGTGATGTGATATGGCGCCCATTCTAGGATCATAGGAGCACGGGCCCTTTGATGATATGACACTATACAAGGGTGGTCTGCGATGGTATGATACATTTGTCCTTTATTTACCTAACAGATGCTTACGACTGTTTGGATACCAGCAGTACGTACCATCACACCCCCTGACATTGATTCACTAGACATAGTCATTGACTGGGTCAGTTATCATCAGAGCGTGAGACGGATGATTCAGCATGCACGTTTTGCAGATGTTTCATATGATACAGTGGCAGAGTACCTGGCTTGGTACTACACAGTATCTCATCCTCATTTGACTCCACCATCTCGGGGAGATGACATACAAGTTCCAGTTCCTGAGTTTGATGGTGGACCGTCAGACCCGAGGTTATGGCATATTTCTCATGAGCTGAGTTG
Organism: Lathyrus aphaca; assembly: GCA_963966055.1. Classification (NCBI taxonomy): domain Eukaryota; kingdom Viridiplantae; phylum Streptophyta; class Magnoliopsida; order Fabales; family Fabaceae; genus Lathyrus; species Lathyrus aphaca. The sequence goes on along the minus strand of OZ014524.1, from coordinate 113,627,549 downwards.
CTATCTGTAGCGTCACCAGGCTGAGGAGGATGATGATGAGTTTGTTGAGATCTTCTGAGCACTACGTCTGGCGCAGGGTGGACCGGTTCCTCACGGTGGACCGGTTCCTCAGGATGATGCGTGATCTTTTGTTGTAATTATTTTTGTTGTAGTAATCTTTTGTTTTGTATATTCAGATAACTTGTATGGTTCATAATTATTCAGACAAAATGAAACTTATATTATTTATAAAGATTTGTATCGACCAAACTTATATTATTCATAATTGTTCACCCAGCATAAAAAAAAAATAACATATTAAGAATAGTGCTTTAGAAATATATTAAAAAAATGAAAACATATCATAATTTAATATGGTTTGGGAGAATTGGGGTAAGCTTGTGTCAATGTTGTAACCGTCCAAAGAATCTTGTTATCCAAGATGTTGCATCTGATGTGCGATTATTCAGTCAATCCATTGTGACGGGTGGTAAGGAAAATCCTTCGTTCATGTTGACCTGTTACAAAAATGAATAGATATAATGTTAACCTATAACAAAAATGAATAGATATAATATTAACATGTAACAAAAATGAATAGATATAATTACCTGAACCCAATGATTTGAGTTTACAAAACCAATGCAGTAAATGGAGACATTAGGATTATGTTTAGTCGTCATAGGGAAGAACGTCAAACTAAGATCACTTAATGAGACAAGAACGATGTTATAACGATTTGCTATCACATAACCCATTTCTGAGAATTGTTTTGTAATTGTTCAACATACTCATGATACGAAGGATCACGATAAACATCATACCCAACAGGTTTTTTCCCTTTTCTTTTCACTCCTCCTTTGGTCTTTATCTTCTTAGGTGGTGGTATCATCTTTGTTGTATTGGGTAAGCTATTTCACACACCCTACTTTTTAATGCTCTCTTACCTGCAACATCTAATGAATGAAACCGTTTCCACAACGCCTCAATTGCATTTGCCATATCCAACTCTGCTCATTCCTCTGTGTCCACCTCTTGTTCACCTTCCATACTTAGTTCCCTCCAATGGATATGAATAGCATCTATTGGTATCGGTTCACCTCTCAATGTGTATTTTCCTAACTCACAAGCACAAGGTAAACCATAAATTGTTCTACGGAAGCACCTGCACATCTGGGTGTTTGTAGCCATCATGTCAACCCTGTGTCATTCTTCACCAATGTGATGCAAAGCTGCTCTAGATACTGAATTAACCAAATTCACATAAAATGGACCTCTATGGACACGCTCAACCTCGTAAAAACTCTTCTGAAACGAAGCTCTAATATTGCCCACTTGAATCTTGGTGTTGCCATTCATAGCCTCCCAACATTTGACCAGATCACATAAGCTGTTCTCCAACATCTGCTTTAGCTTCCAATGCGCAGATTCAACTCTAAAAAAAATCCAATATCATTACTATTACTATAAAATAACTATGTCTAAACCCATAAAATACAAACACATTACCTGTTAGTCGTGACATTTCCTAAATGCATTACTTTATTGACCCAAGCTTCAACAAATTTATGTCTATGAGGTGTCAACCATGTGTCTTTCACATAATCAATAAAAGGTCTGTAATCTAAACAAGCATTCTCAAATAATTTCAATCTTTGATGATACTCAACCTCATCAATAGCCACAATAAGTTCGTAAAAAAAGCTTCTCTATCAGTTCTCGCATATTGTCCACAACATACTCCTTGCACTTCGCTTTCACATTTTTGGTTATGTGAAATCGACAAAGCATATTGACTGTCGTTGGAAATACAGTTTCAATTGCTTTCATCAAAGCAAGATCTCTATCGGTTAAAATTACTTGGGTTTATAACCCTTGTTTCATGAATAACTGGTTCAGTTTATCTAGTATCCAACACAAAGTCTCTGTTTGCTCAGATTTCATATAGGCAAATGCAACAGCAAATGTTAATTCGGTTGATGTGATACCAACTATTTCAAACAAAGGTTGCCTATACTTATTGGTTTTATACGTACTATCCATAATCAACACAATCGAGAACATATTCAACAATTTCACAGAGTCTGGATGGGCCCAGAAGATGTCTTTCACAACTTCTGATTCAACTTTTTTCCTACTATAATAAACATAATTCGATTCATCAATCAACTTAAGCAAATGTTGTATTTCTGTTCTACTTCCCCTTATTTTTTCCTCAATCGTACTCTTATGTTTATATATTTGGGTGATTTGAGTCACATTGTTTGGATCTCGCTCTTGCAAAGACAACAATATATGTCTTGGAGGAACACGACGTTTTGACAAATCTAAAATATGTTGTTGGGGTCATCTTCAGTGAGCCGGCTTACAAATGCATGAACTTCAAATCTATCAGGTAAACCATGGTTGTGAACTCCACATTTTACATCGATTTTCCAACCAGAACCATCCTTTGAAGGTGTTGATCTAACTTTGAAAGGACACTCACATCTTTTGGAAGCACTTTGTGTTTCGCTTTCTCGTTCTTTGTCCTTTCCACCTCTATCGCAGCCAAATATAAATTTGTCACTTCTTCCTCTCTTGCTTGTCTTTGTGTCTGAATGAGTGATTATAATAGTAACCTTATTTATGAGTCCAACCTCCCTTATCCATCGAGTCACCTCTTCTCTTGTAGGAAATTTTTGTGTTGTAGAGAATAGTATCTACTTTTAAGTCATCCTTCGCGCATATCATCAAGGCAGGTTTTTTGTCTCCTAAAAAAATTGGAAATATTATAAATATATAATAAATAAATAAAAAAACGAACCAAAATACACAGCCTTTCTACTTCCGGTTAAGAAATTCCACAACTGGATAACACATGCGTGCTACTTCCGGTTTGGAAATTTTCTGAACCGGAAAACGTAACAAAGCTACTTCCGGTTTGTAATTTTCTACATCGGATAACTGATCATTGCTACTTCCGGTTTGTAGTTTTCTCAACCGGATAACTTACTCATTGTACTTCCGGTTCGTCTCGTCCAATGTTAAAAAATATTATTTTTTTACTCAGACTTCGCGGTAAAAAATTTATATTATTAATTAAATATTGAAAGGGCAAAATTAGAATTTAGAAATTATGTAGGGGTATCAGGCTGATTCTAGGGGTACAAGGTATAATTTCCTTAGACAAGGTGGACAGGGCAGGGCGGACGGCTCATTTTGTCACCCTTACTTTAAAACAATCTCTTAAAAATAGATTATCAAATCAAGGTATTCGATCACTTTTTTATTAGTTAAATCATTATGTCATTGATCAAATCGTATAACTAAATTGAATTAAATCAAATAATTTATTTAAATAAATCAATCTCTACAATAAAATCATATATTTATAAAATCAATCAAAGCAAATCACTTGGTCATTAAAAAAATCATAACACTTATAAAATTTTAAAATATGCAATTTTACAAAATCATTCTTTAAATTCAAATATTAATGATTTCATCTGAGTTTTAGATTATAACACTAGAAAAGACTTTAAATAATGATAAGGAGTACACCAATATTTAAATTTGACTTTTTCGAAAACATTTACTTTAATTTTAAAAGGAATATTCATCAAATATGAGAGAGAGAGAGAGAGAGAGAGAGAGAGAGAAAAATCAATATTGTAGGAAATGATTTATTTTCACTTGTTCTAGATTATATTATTGAACAAGTAAACTGTCAAATTAGTCTCTAAATCTCTAAATCTCTAGAATATTCTTGAATAGATCTTTGACGGCATAAATATTTAAAAATATCATCAACTCATTCAAATTGTATTCATATTAATCTTTTAATATTAATGTAAAGAACTAAATTAATAATACTAACAACTTTCTTTAATTTCTGATTTGACCAAAAAGTGTTATATTTAAATTCAGGGGTAGTATAACATAAAAAGTATTTATACAATAAAATTACGAAACCGGTTTAAAAGCGTTCTAAAGAGTCAATTTAGTGGTTTATTCATATTATTGGACCATCAATGACCCTACTTTATATATTCCATTGTGAACAAATCAAACTCAAACTCAAATTTTATTTTAAATATCCACGGTGGAATATGACATTGACGTTGAAAAACACACTCCTCATATAATTTTAGTTTTTCCAAATTATAAATAAAATATTAAGAAAAAAATAAAAGTTGACATTTTCTTATATTTGACAGATCTAGAAAAATAACAGCAGCTACGAGATTGACCAAGTCAGACACAAAATTCACATAATTCGCTGACTTTCTTCTTCCAAATTTCACACACACAAAAACAGAGTAACGCAACGCGTCTTTAAAAGAGACAAAATCTCACACACAACACAAATTAACAACAAACGAGTTGACTAATAAACCAAACACGAAATACAAGACTCTTTTGTTGTTACTGTTTCACTTCCACGCAGAAACAACTACATCAAGACCTTCTTAGAAATATTGTTATCTTTCACATTCTAATTATTATCTTTGCGTCAAGGAAAAGCTTCTTTTCGCATTTATTTCTCAGCATGTTCCTTCCTCTACTTTCTCTCCCTCTCTTCATTACTATAACATAACATCCTTCCAAATTCTAAACCTCTTTCAATTCTTCATTCTTTCCTCAGATTTTGTAACCTGCAACTACCAATCCGATCTAACCAAGGTACACACCAGTATATGCTGTTACAAGTTTCACTTGTTTGAATATATTGATGTTTCTCTTCTTTTATAGTTAACTAACCTTTCTTAACCTTTCTTTTATACTTATTCCTATTCATCTCTTTTTTGTGTTGACAGTGTGAGCGTATTTGTGGCCAACACGCAGCATTTGGACTATATTTCAAGTAATATGTCTGGTAAATTGCTTCCCAAACTTCGGATAGTTAAATGTCCGAAATGCCGGCAACTTCTTCAAGAGCCTCAAGGATATGATGTGTACAAATGTGGTGGATGTGGAACTGATCTTCAAGGTGAAGTTTCTATTTGATTTTTGTTTTGTATACTTTTCATATTTTACTCTGTTGCAAACTTATGCAGAATAAGTTGAAAATTAGCTTTGATGTTTATGGCTGTTACACTTATTGAATTCTTGCATACTTTGAAACTGGTTAACAGTATTTTTTTTTATAAGCAAAAATAATATTAAAAGGGATATAAGGGGTAATCCAAACCAATACAATTGACCAAGTCTAAGTCCGACAAACCAACCCACCATAAAATGACAACGATATTACTGAGACAAATAATTGGTCACCTAAGGAAGCAAGATTGCAATTAGCTCTTCAACCATCAATTATAGGAGCAGCATCAATTTTAGATCTTCCAGTTGCTTTCTGATTGATGACAGCTGCTTCCAATTGTCTCACCAAATTGTTCAAACTACTTCATGAATTCTTTTTAATTTTCCAAGCAAAGCCTTGGTGAATATTGTGTCATCAAACTGTACTGGCTCTTCACCTTTCTGTTGTGTGTGGACGGTTCTAACCTACGACCGATCATCATTTGCTCCATGCATCGTAACAGCACCAACAATGGACTACAATGTTACCTTGCATACATGTCACTCAGAACAGAATATATTTGCCAAAGAAGCCAGATGTTCCAACTTTTCCAGTTCCTACCCGCCTCTAGTCCACATTACAATACACGCACAACAGGATCACCTAAGGTGCCACACCACAAGTCCACAACCTTCTGCTCGAAACCCCTCCAAAACGCCAAAGCCCCAACCAAGCTTCTATACCAGCGCTAACCAGTTCTAGACACTTAGACAGTAAATTAGACTGCTCTGTCATTCCTGGAGAGAAGAATCTGAACTGTTACCGGAAATGCCAAGAACCACGTCCAAGATATTGTTTTGATGTCCTTTATGTGTTTCTCATTAGGAATAGCTTTGGTACTTGTTCCTCTTCCTTTAATTTTCTTCCTTTATGACTCTTCCTTCTACATGTTTCCAATGAACCGATATGGTCGTATACACCGATCAACAGCACGACCACCTATTATCAATGTTATGTCCCTCCCTATGCCATCCGAGCACGTCCAGCACAGTAGACCAGCCTTTCCTTACATTTATTATAGTACAATATAGTGAAATTAGAAATGGCCCTTGTGTATTGCTTAGAATAGTCCAAGGCATTCCCTGCTTTACACAAAGTCCACAAGATTTCAGGCAGACAATTTTGTAGCAGATTAAGTTTTTGCCATTACCACTGCTTGTAAAACATTATATCAACCAATCATCTAATAACCTATGATCTATCTGCTTGCTACTGATTCGGAATTTTGTATGACAACACACTGTTTTAGCTTGTCACTCTGTAGCTTCAGGGCTGAATCAAACCATACAGTGCCAAACCTTCACACTCTTCCAGCTGTTGATTTACTTTCTAATAACGTCTCCTACAAAGATCAGCTGCTGCAGAATTTTAATAGCAAGTTAAGGGATTAGTAGACCAATCTGTTAAACAATGCTGCAGAGTCCCTCTCCTATTTGCTGACAAGCAAACCCATGATGTTGACTTAATATGGTGTAACAGTCCTAAATAGTCTGCTACAGCTGTTACACCATACTGTCGCCAACCAAAGTATATGTTTCTCCTTCTTCAGCTTTTTCCTTCGAATTAATTCCCCTAACTTCAAGTTAATGCAGCTGTCCGTCTCCAATGGTCCTTGAATTCCAATCCAAGTCTAGATACCCTTCCAAATATTTAAAGAAAAATTACACTAAAAAAACATATGCTTACATGATTCTACTCCCCTGAAGCAAAAAAAACAACTGCCCTCGCGCTCTACATCGATCAACCCTCTGTGTGATAGCTCTTCCCTGGTTGCTAACTTCTCATGCATCAATCGCCACACAAACGCTCGAACTTTTGAAGGAACAGCACTGCTCCAAACTTTAGACATTGCACGAGTTGACTCAACACATGTTGGAGACATACTATTACTCCGCTGAATAGCCTTGTACCCGGAACATGCAGTATAAAGTTTACATGCAAATGTGTTGTGCTTCCATACCCAACTATCACACACCCCTAACTTTTGAGCATTAGTTAACTGTATAAAGTGGTTATTTTATTCTCCTGTGAAATTTTCCAAACCAATTGATGTTTTCTGATATAGTTTTATTTTTCACTCCTTCTCCCTGCTTTATTGATATAAATGACTTCCGTAAACTCTATAAACAAATTAGTGCGGTTTTACCCTTTTATCCAAACACATTTGCATGTGAATTTCATTGAATATCGAATTTTTCGAATAAAGATATTGAGAGTATTCTGTATGTCTACCTCTTGGTTCTGAGACACTGATATCATTTTCTTTTCGTTTCATACAGCTAAGAAACAAAGTATGGCTGTGAAGTCAGATTCCCGTATACAAGAAATCGAGGCAGCTTCTGGAAGCGCACTGCATCTAGTTTCTGACAGTAAACAGCATAGCGATAAAAAGCGTCGGTTTCCTCTCCGGAAAGAAAGTCTGAAAGCTAAGGAAACTGCTTCTTCGAGAGAATGTTATTTGGATGGGAACAGTGAGAACAATGGTGGTCAGCTAGTACCGTTCAAGTTCACAGATGAAGAACTGGAAAGTGAGTTTGATATCCCTAAATTGTCACTTAGAAGGCATAGAGTTTCCAAAAAAGTTGGTACAATTAAAACCACTAATTGTGAGATTGAGGAGATAAGTAATGGGGACTTTTCATTAGAAAGACCAGAAGAGGAGTCTATTTCTTCATCTGATGTAGATGAAAATAATGACAAATCAGCTCTGGTAAGGGACATACCTAAATTCGAAATTGCGGAAATTAATTTAGGAAACTTGTCGCTAGAGGAAGCCGGTGCAGAGTTGATTTCAAGATCAGATGAAGCAAATGTCAATATAGAGAAGTCTGCTACAGAAGGTGCAAGCCCTGAAGTGGATGTTATGGCAAGTGATTTAGAAGGAGTAGTAGTAGACTTGAATAATGGAAAATCGCCACTAGAGGAGTTAAACTCTGGTATTGATGGAGGAGATGTAGTTGGTGAAAACCTTGAAGAGGAGATTACTGGAAACAAGATAGCAGAAGAAACATTAAACAATGGAATATGGATACAAGAAGGAGCAGAAGGGGATTTGAATGTACATGTTTTGGATAAAGAAGAACCCGAAAATGAAAAATCAGCTGTAGAGGATGCAAAATCAGAAGTGGGCACCGCAGAAGCTACTACTACAAAAAATCCAAGCACTGAGAATGTGGATACATTAAATACCACAGAACAAAGAGATCATAGTTCAGAACTTAGTAATGCTCATGGAAAAGAAAAACTTTCTGAATCCCCAACTACCAGAAGCTCTAATGCTTATAATGACGGTCTCTCTCCTCAAGATGGAATCAATGAGAGGTTCTCTATCCAACATCTAGATCCTTTGAAGAATACTTACTCAGAGACTGAAGGAAGGATCAGAAAGGGTAAAGGTCCTGCTAATGTTGATTTTGGAACACAACATCAGTCAAATGTGCCAGAGGAAAAGAATCATATGGTGAAAGACCGCAGAAGGAATAAAAAAGAGGTGACGGACAATACAAGTCATGGTGATTCGCGTTTCATGAAAACAAGAGATCACGAGTTTCCATCGAGAATACCTTTCCATCGAAATGGCTACCAATCACACAATGAAAGTGGCAGGCCGTCAAATGGAATGCATGATGAGAGTTCAAGCTTTACTTCGCGTGAACCCCGTGAGGATACTGAAAAGGAGAAGAGGAAACTGTTGGGAATGATTTATAAGTTGCAGGATGAACTCAACAAGACTCGCTATGTGAGTGAGAAATCAAATGGAAGAGTTGCCACTGGTGTATCTTACAAGGAGAATCTTAATTCTGTATACAAATACCATAGCCATGACCTTCATGAGGGAAGGTTTTCTCGTGCTCTTGATCACTCTAGGTGTAACGGAAGATGTAATTGTGAAATCACGTCGCGTCAAAGGCATAAACACTTGCGGATACCTTATTCAGCTGAAGCAACAAGTTGGGCATACCGTGTTGACCATCCTTGTCACCATTGTTGTTCCCATGTCTCAGCAGATTTGTCTCCACGTGTTCATTTCCAACATGAAGATTTACACAGGTGTTGTCGAGCACACGATTGTTGCTCTTCAGGTCCCCAATACTTCACAGCCTCTAAACTCCCATTATACAGCAGTGAAACAAACTCCGATGATCAGAGATATAGGGCTACTATAGCGAGGAAATATTTGAGGGGGAAACAAAACTTGGCCAAGCGACATCACAGGCCAGTAGCAGGTGGAGCTCCTTTTGTCACTTGTCCTAAATGTTATAATCTGCTTCAGCTACCTGCAGATTTTCTTCTTTATGAAAAGGCATGTCATCAGCTGAAATGTGGTGGATGTTCAGAGGTACTCAAGTTTTCACTCAAAGACGGAACACATGTAGTACCTTTTTCATCGATTACTTCAGGTCTTCCGTCTCATGAGCTTCACCATGGAAGCGAGGTGATTAGTGGCGGCAAGCTACCATTAAAAACTCATGTCAACCATCATCATTATTCACCTGCAAAACCCATCTCATACTATGATGATTATGGACTTTCTGTCTCTCAAAGCTTCTCCTCAGAAGTAGATCCTGCTTTTCTTACACAACAATTTCATCCCATGCACAGCAGTGAATATGTTAACCCGGGAGTCTCTCCTAGCTCAACATTTAAAGCAAAGATTATTGGTTCAAGATATTTTAGTAGAATCGCGGTTCCAACGGAGACAGATGAATCCACAGAACTTTCTGAACCAAGGAAATTGTCTCCAGAAAACAAGGCAAGGCCGCCACGAGAAAGTGCCCTTCATAAACTGATGGGTTATGCTACACCAAGTAAAGTGATAAAAGGAACACCCTGTTGAAGGCAAAGGAGCTCATAGTCTCAAAATCAATTTAGAAAATTCATTTTATGTTTGTACATACCAAATTTTACAGTTTTGGAACACGCCTATACATAAGATTATTGTTGTAAAATTATTCTTTTTGGTGTATAAATAATTTCATTAGATTTTTTCCATAACAATTAATGCATGTAATCTAAATTATTTCTGAAATTTTAGTTAATGTTTATAAATAACAATCTTCTTATGTCTCTTATATCAGTACAAGTGTTAAAGAACCTTACTCGTAGTACTAACAAAAAAATAAAAATAATGGAATTAATCAAACAAATGATTGTTGGTGAACTTGATTCTTTAATAAATATTGAAATAGTCAGTACAAGGATACATTACAAGAACATATTTTACAGAGTTTTGGTTGAACTATGTGAGCCAACAAAATGATCATCATTATCAGAATCGGATTCTGAATTTTCTGGTTCAACAGGTCTCAATCTGTTTGTATTGGCTTCCAACGGAGGCAGCCCATCATCATCATCACTCGTATCCGTCTCATTCTCTTGTTGCACGGCCACTCTTTCATTTAGATCAACTTTAAAAATCTCAGGCCTGTACATAAAACATCATTTAAAAAAACTAATATTTGACATCACGATAAAATGTCAGTTAACAAGAACACACCATTCTGCAGATTTCTTCAATGCTCGGAGTTGATCATAGAAAAGAACTTGAGAAACAATACAACCAACCTTGCTTCCTGATTCAAGAGCCTCTTTCTTTCCGCTGTCGTCAACTACAACAAAGTTTCCTGAAGATTGAGAAAACACTTGCGTTGGTTCATCAATGAAATAATTAAAAAATTAACTAAAATCATCGATGATTTAAATAAAACAAACCTCGCTTTATCCACATGCTTTTCTGAAATTTAGCAGGAAATAGAGCCAGTGATTTCTCGCCACTAGCATCCATAACCTTGAGAGTAAAAAATAATACATTACAATTATGATTAAGAAATCGAAAAATAAAAAATTATAGAAAATATAAAAAATTGAAAAACCTCGATGAGATTGGAGCCTCGAAGAGAAACGACTTGCATGATGCATTGACCGTCTCCGAGAGTTACATGTTTTTCCTCTGATGCTCTTTTTAAATTCTTCCTTCCTCCTTTCATGGCCGCAAAATATTGATATAACGAAACTCTGCGATGGATGTGTGGTGGGTTGAATCTGGAGAAGAGGTGGTCAAGTACAGATGAAAAATCAGAATCGGAATAAACGGCGTCGTTGAATTTGCGGCTGCTAGGTTTAACGAAAAGGAAGAACTCAGACTTTACAAAGTGTGAGTTTTTTAAACAATTAACCTTTTTTTTCACTACATAGTTCAGTAAACACTTATATTCAAAATTCTTTTTCTTTTCTTCCAAAATAAATTAATTTTGTTTTTTTACTGAATCTAAATTACATATAAAAAAATTAAGATATTAATTTTCAGTTTTATAAAATGTTATTCAATCAATGTTGTAAAAACCGAACCAGATCGTCATTTATGATTGAATCAAAAATCGGAGCTAACACTGATTGGGGTAACTAAAATTGGAGGAATCTATTTACCACCCTCAATCATACCTAACATCCCCATATTTTGATAATGGCAGAAATACCACTTAATATTTTTCAAGTAATATCCGGAACAAATTATTGGTAGGTATAAAAAAAATAGATATGGATCAAAATTCCTGGTTGTTCATTTGAAATTATCGGTATACCGGTAATTTCAAATTCCCGGAATGATCAAAAAACTGGTTATTTGATCAAAAGTACAGTTTTTTACCGGGAATTTGATATCCAATGAAATCCCCGATAGGTGTAATTTTAGGGGGGTTTTTAAACGGTCGAGATTTTGCCGATAGTTTTGTATGGTTGTGATTGCACCGATAGTTTGTGTGACCCAGAAATGTTACAAGTTTGTATAAATAGGGGTTAGGTCTTGTGGTTAAGCAAATCTGGAAAAAAAAATGGCTATTCCAACATTTTTTTTATTAAGGCAGAAGTTTACTTCAAATGGGCTTCGAAGTTGATGTTCCTCGATGACACGATCTCATTTGTCGGCCTGACTTCGAAGTTGAAGGAATTGTTGCCTGATGGTGAAAATAGAAAGGTGTTGAAGATCAAGTTTCGGGAGGATTGAGGGGATGGTTGTGTGAAATACAACCTAATTGAGTTGAAGAACGATGAAGACGTCATCAAAATGTAGAGATCATTTCGTCGTAGGCTAACAAGGGGTCCGCTGGCTTTAGATATGCAGATGTCAAGATCAGTTGATGAAATAATGGAGATGTTGAAACACTCTGAAGTATCTGGTAGTGTTTAGGTTTTTATTATTGATTAATCATGTAATGTTGGGTTTTTATTTGTTTAATCAATATCACAACAATGTAAGGGTATAAATGAAGACATAATAATAATATATTGTTCTACCATAATATACATATAATACAACAATATATAAATCATCAAGAAAATAAAAATAATACTTAATAGGCCCCCCACGGGCTAAGTGTGCAATCATCTAAAAGTGTTGTGTGTCATCAGGGTGATGTGTTAGAGGAGGAGGATGAGATTCGTCATCAACAGGCTCATGGCCACCATAAGGTACATCCTCAAAAGGTGCGTCCTCAGCCGACAGTGGAGTGATGCGAGGATGGGATACGGTGAGATACCATTCCAAGTAGCCATCCTTACAAAGCGAAGGATACTGAACAGGTGCAGATCTAGCTACGGTGGCACGACCGGAACTAGGGAAGTCTGTAACACCCCAATATTATAATTTAATTAATTAAGTAATTATTTATGAATGAGTGGAAATAAGTGGCGTTTCGTGGAAAATAAAGAATTATTTTATTTAAGATAATGATATAATAATATTGGGGAATTACTTAATATTATTATTAAGAAAATAAAATAAAAGAGTTTGGAGGTCTAAGGGGCAAGATTGTCTTTTGAGTGCTTTATGAGAAAAGAGGTTACAATCAAAATTATCATAATCGTATTTTTGGGTGAAGGTGAAGGTTGCTCTGGAGAACAAGAAAAACAATGAGGCAAAGAGGGATTGTGATCAAAGAGGAAGAGAGAGCTATATTGATTAAGGTAAGGGGAGAATTCTTGTTTAATGATCATAATATAGGAACGTTTTATGAGAAAAAGGGGTTTTGGGATGAAAACCTAAGTTTTGGGATAATTGTTGGTAGATTAGTGTTAATTAATTATTTTATGTTGTTAATAATGATGAATTCATGATGATAATTTGGTAATTGGATGTTTTCTGCTGTTTTACTGATGTTTTATGAGGTTTAGTTAGGTCTGGGTGTGTTTGGATGCTGCAGAAATCGCAGGGTTTTACTCTGCGGATCGCGTTCCTCGCTTAGCGAGCTGGAGCTCGCTTAGCGAGCAGAGTCAGTGGGCTCGCCGCTTAGCGAGCAGGTTTTCTCGCTTAGCAAGCCTTATATTTTCCGAAAAAAATGTTTCTTCTGTTGGGTGATTTTCGATGTCTAGTTTGTCGGACTATGTTTCTAAGTTGTTGCTGGAAAAAAATTTATTACATGTTAAGTATGATAAAATTAATAGTATTGAGGATGACATGATGTAATGATAGTATGAATAATTTATGTTGATGATAAATGATGAATGTCGATACACGTATTGATGAAAGATGATGATGAGGTTGTTTTATGTATCTTGCATTCATGGCATCCCATATGTTGAATTTAGGCTTCAATCCCATTGTGTGGATTGAGGTGTTGTTGATTATGTTGCACTCACTTGTGGAGAGTAGATAGTCAGTGTCCATCATATGTTGAAATCGGCACCACATGCTTTTATGATGTTGCATTTTATTTTATGTGGCATAGCATGATCGCATTTGTTGTTTGATGATGTGTATTGTTGATGATTATGTGTGGGTGAATTTGTTGTAGTTGTTATATGATTATTGTTCTTATGATTCATGTCTTGTATTATTTTATTTAATTTGGATTACTCACCATGTCTGCCTTTTGTGATGGTCTATTATGTCATCCTACAGATTCTCAAGAATAGTTCGGTGATCGGAAGTCGCTCGGAGTGCATCTCTTATTGTTATAGAGTCTAGGTGGTGTCTTGCTTTGTGTCGTGTAGCACTGGGGAACGCTTGGTTTATATTTGTTTTTTAGGTTGTTTTAACACTTAAGGATGATGTTTGAATTATAATTGAATCCTTTTTATCTTGATGGTTAAGATATTCAATAATAAAGTGTTGCCATGAATTGAGGTTTTATTTTATTTATGAATTGAAGTTGCAACCCGTGTTACGGGACAGGACACATATTTGTTGTTTACATAATGCTATGAAGAAAATGTGATGCTATTTTGTGTAGAACTCTGATTTTTATTTAATTAATATGATTAATTTTGTTGTGGATAGAAAGGGTGTTACATTAGTGGTATCAGAGCAGGTCGGTCTGCCAGGTCGTGTGTCATTGTTGTTAGTCTGTGTCGGTCGTTATTATTAATGATTATTCTTATCTTATGTTATGAGTGTTGGACAATACCAGATTTCGCAAAGGATCAGAGAGGTAGCATATCGGATTGCGTTGTCGTCGTCGCTTGCAAATTTGCATGATGTGTTCCATGTGTCGCAGTTAAGGAAGTGTGTGTGCGATCCATCGCATGTGATTCAGATGAATGATATTCAGGTGAGGGATAATCTGATTGTTGAGGTGTTACCATTGCAGATAGATGGTCGAGAAATGAAGCGGTTACGAGAAAGAGATTTCCTTAGTAAAGGTATTGTGGGGTGGACTAGCAGGTGAAAGTTGGACTTGGGAACGTGAAGATCAAATGGCAGAGTCGTATCCGACTCTGTTTGCTTCAGGTAAGATTTTTTAGGACGGAAATTTCTAAAGTGGGAGAGAGTTGTAAAACCCCAATTTCATAATTTAATTAATTAAGTAATTATTTATGAATAAGTGGAAATAAGTGGCGTTTCGTGGAAAATAAAGAATTATTTTATTTAAGATAATGATATAATAATATTGGGGAATTACTTAATATTATTATTAAGAAAATAAAATAAAAGAGTTTGGAGGTCTAAGGGGCAAGGTTGTCTTTTGAGTGCTTTATGAGAAAAGACGTTACGATCAAAATTATCATAATCGCATTTTTGGGTGAAGGTGAAGGTTGCTCTGGAGAACAAGAAGAACAAGGAGGCAAAGAGGGATTGTGATAAAAGAGAAAGAGAGAGCTACATTGATTAAGGTATGGGGAGAATTCTTGTTCAATGATCATAATATATGAACATTTTAAGAGAAAATGGGGTTTTGGGATGAAAACCTAAGTTTTGGAATAATTGTAGGTAGATTAATGTTAATTAGTTGTTATATGTTTTTAATAATAATAAATTCATGATGATAATGTGGTAATTGAATGTTTTTTGCTGTTTTACTGATGTTTTATGAGGTTTAGTGAGGTCTGGGTAGGGGTGTCAAAACGGGCCGCCCGCCCCGCCCCACCTCGCCCCGCCCCGCCCCGCCAAAAAAAGAGCGGGGCGGGCATGCCCGCCAAGGTGAATTGGGCATGAAATTCAAGCCCGCCCCGCCCCGCCGGCGGGTTGGCGGGCGGCGGGCTTGCCCGCCTTCTTTTTTATTTTTATTTTTTTTTTCATTTCTTTATATGTTATTTTTAAATTTCTTTTTTGTTTTTATTTTTTGTATTTTTTATAGCTATTTTTAAATTGTAATAGATGAGGAATCAAACTAATGTGATTAACAAGAAATAAAGCCAACTATATAGAGAAGTAACTTAAATGTTAATAAAATTATTGTGTCGCATATATGATAATAGAGAAATTCTTACTGGTTGAATATGTTCAGTACATAATATAGTTTTAAAATAGATGTATATGTTAAGAAATAGTGAAAACTATTTTGCATATAGTTTGATATATATGAATGTTCCAGTATATATAAATGGATTAGTAATTTCACAATTAAAAATATTTACATATTATAATTGAAATATTAAATTAGAATATTCTATATGTATTACAGTATAGCAATGTCATGTGTTTTTTTCTCTGCACTGTGTATTATATATTATTGTCGCTCCCGATAAATGAGACTGGGCTCAAATATGGTACAGACGCGAACGGTCGGCGAAAGGAACAATGAGAACACACAGCAGTGAACTCACTGGGAATGAAAAGAGTCGCCAGCTAGGCATTTTTATCCCGGAGGAAAGGCAATGCTGCATAGACCTAGAAAGATACGGATAAGACGGTTGCGAACCAGAGAGACTGAGAAAGGGGGTTGGTTACAACCTGGGAAGGTGTTAGCACCCAGATTGTCCGTCGTAATCGACGGGATCCACGCTTAAAAGATTTGTGTTTTAAAGGGGTGGTGTCAGTGCAATTTGTGTATAAAGAGCGGGAAAAGGATGTACAGGTGTCAGTGTAAAAGAAGTGCAAAGTGTAATATGTATAGTGTCAGTGTAAGGACAGAGTGAAATGCTCATGATAAATAGGGCTAAGAAAATAATACAGGAAAGGGGGGAATATACAGAGACTTTTGTTCGATAACTGTTAAGTTATGCCTACGTATCCTCTCGTGCAATGAGGAAGTCAGAACACCGTAGTTCGACCCAAAGAGACTGAAAGATGAATTGACTTGTGAACTGCTTACTTGTCTATGCTCAAGTGTATGATCTGTCTGGCACAGATGCAAACTGTCTTGCATTAGACGGAAGAAGCAAGTTCTCGTTTATGAGTGAATGAGATGAGAAAAGAATCCCGAAGGAGACGATTATTGTTTGTTTTTGTGTTTTCAGTCTTTTATTGCTTTTTGGAAGTTTGTCATAGGAAAATGAGCTTAAGACTAAACCGAGGGTTAGTAAACTCATCACATCCTCCCTCTGATTAGGGGTAATGAGAATACCTTAAGTGTGAAGTCAGCATCTCACACTTAATCACCATGGTGTAGGATTAAGATCATTAACCTACTTGTGATTATTTAAATGCTTTTGGTATTTTTGTTTAGTGTTAAGTAATGAGAGTAAGCCATAATCAGGGATTAAACAGACTCATTACACCATCCTAATAGAAGGATGATAGATGAGAATGTTTAAGCTGAGGAAAGCTCCTCAACTTAATCCATGATTAGGGATTAAACTCATGACAAAACAAGCCTTTGGTTAAATGGATTTTATTTAATGGTATGATGATGAAGTGATTTTTAAGGTTTGTAAGACAACTTGAGAGGGACTTGTCCATTAACACTAGGGTTAGTCCTTCTTAACCAATTAAGGAAGAATTAGAACCCTAATGCAAGGCCCAAGTTACAAGCTTGATGTCTTGATGATTATTAAGTGGATTGATTAGGGGATTTAAACACATTAAGGGTTTAACACTTAGGATTAAAGTTATACACTCCATCCTAATAGAAGGATGCAGGCATAAGCTTAATCACAAAGCCTTAAAGCCTTTAAGGTTTAGTCCCTGATTATGAGGTGAGAAGAGAAGACTCAAAAGAGACACAAAGGTAAAACTAAGAGAGGAAACTAATCAAAACCCTAATTATTGTCATGCTTGGTTGTTCCTAAGGTTTGTGAGGTTTAACAAGAAAGATCTTCAATGGAACCACCAGGAAGCAGATGAAAGGATCAGGAGAAGCAAAGTAACTTGCTTCATTTAAGAAGTCAAGTCACTTGAGGAAAGAAAGTAAGAAGAAGAATGAGCAAGCTCAATCTCAAACACAAGATAAAATGCAGCAAGGATGCATATAAGAGATGAGAAGAAGTTGTGAGAAGTGAAGGCAAATCCACTTCTCAAGATAACTTACCACCTGAAAAGTTAATGAAAGGAATACAATGTAATGCAAGATGAGATGAAATGGCATGAAGAGAAACAAAACCAGAAGCACATACATGATGTTAATGATGCTATGAGATGCTACAAACATGAAACAACACATGGGGATGATCATACAAGCTTATGGATGCAAATGAAACAAGTTAAGAACCATGAACATACATGAGAAGTTATGAAATGCATATGGCATACAACATGGCAAATACATGAAGCAATGATCAAAAATGCTTTCAATATGTCTTAAGATGTTAAATGAATCAAATGGATGCATAAAATGTCATGGCAAGTCAAGGTATGAATGCAAATGCAAGATGGATGCATATGGAAGTTCAAATTAGGGTTTATGATCAAAGCATCAAACAAAAACCAAAATCAGAAGCAAACATCAAGATAAAAAATTGAAAATGCACTCAAAGGATCCCTAAACCTATACTATCTCACTGCCCAAAGGAGAGGTTCCAACTCTTAACCCAATTCAAGTTATGATTTTCCTAAGTTTTCTAGGGTTTTAGGGTTCCTTAACAAGAAAAATGTCAAACAAATGGAAAATGAAAGATCAAATCATGCTCATTTAGTCTCATAAACTACATGCTAAACACAATGCAATGCAAAAAGAATCAAGGTCCAACTCTCAAAGGTTAGGCAGAAATGATTTTTGGAAGTTTGGATCAAAATAATGCCTAAAAATGATTTTAATTCCATGAAAAATTCTCAAAATGCATCAAGATCAAAAAAGAAATTTGGTTTGAGGGTTGGACAATGTTTCTAAATGTTTTTTAATGTTTCATGAATTTTTTGGTGATTTTTAAATACCTAAAAGTATTTTTAATTAATTAATTCTCATTAATTAATTAAAAATAAACTTTTAAATATTTAAAAATATTTTTTAAATGCAAAAAATAAAAATAAAAATGTTTTTGGCTTCTGAAATTAAATAAAAGTTTGTATAAAAAATTTCAGAATTTTTGAATAAGTTTTACTATTTTAAAATAAATGGAGAAAGAAATACAAAATAAATGAAATAAAAATTAAAGAAAATGAAAAGTAATTACAATGGACGGATCAGATTGAGACTGGGGAGAGGGCTGTTGACTGCGCGCGCAATCCAAAGGCCCACATTCAAACTTCCTAATTTCTGATTTAAATTAATTAAAATGAATTAATTAAGTTAATTAAAGGTTAGGGTTTCTAATGACAAATCTCAGCCCTCCAAACACGCGCCAGTCTTCCCTAGTCAACGCATCCAACGCTCAACATTCAAATCACAATTAATGACAGGATTAAACCCTAATTATTTTCAGGTGGCCGGAGAAGACCTCCAGTCATCTTCTCCAGTGGGAACCCCACCTGAAAATCCCTAAAATCCTCAAAACCTCACTAAAATGAAATCTAAAAGAACAGAAATCATTCCCACATCCCCCTGAATCAAAACCCTAACACAAAACTCATTTATTCTTCCTCAATCAACTGAATCGGAAAAAAACATTTTTTAGGGCAAAAGTTTCAGAACCAGATTAAACTCTCATTTCTTCACCATTTTCAAAACCAAAAACATCAGAGTGATCAGTGAATCATGAAGAACAACTTAGGAACTTAAAAATCCATTTCTGGAAAAAATGTTCATGAAGCTACCTGAGTTTGAAGCTTTTCAGTTTGCAACTTTCTGACCTCTTCTCTTTGTGCAATCCACTCCTTTTAGGCCCCTGATGACATCTTGATGCTTAGAGAGAGTTTGTGATGGCTGGTTTGGAAGTTTGAACAAGTTCTGTTCAGAGTGGTGTGAGAATCGTGTTTGTGATTCTTTGAGTTTCAGGTTGCTTTGAAGGGTGCTTTGTGATCAGGGAGAGGTGTTGAGAAGGTTTATGAAGTTTGTTTTTGAGTTTGTGGCCTGTGTGATGATTTTTGAAAGCTTTTGCAAGTGAGGGTGAAAATGTGAATGTGGTGCTATGGCTGTCTTCAGGCTTGCTTCTTGTTATGTTTGGCTTGCAATTGATTTGTATAAACAAATGCTATTGGTCAGATGACATGACATGTCCTTTTGTGATAGGTATGGTTGCTTTTGCAAAATGTCAACTTTTGTGTAAGAAGGGCATGGGCAACTTGCTAGCCTAGTACAACAAGGGTGTGCTGCGCAGCATGATGAGGGAAAAGGGCTAGGATGGTTCAGCAAACTAGGCAGCAAGTGGGTGAGGAGATATGATGACTTTTGCAACTTGGTTCACTTTGGTTCTTATGGAAGAAACTTGATCCATGGGCCATGAAACATGTGATTCCTTGGGTGCATTCTGAACTTTAGATGTTGTGTGATCATGTTGTGTGGATTAGAATCCCATTTGATGACTTAATTGGCCTTGTGGAAGTGAATTTGCAACTTTGGCCCTTTGGTGCATGACTTGAAATTTAGTGATTTTTGCCAACTTTGACAAGCCATAACTTTTGATCCAAAATGAATTAGGTCATGTTCTTGTACTTTTTGAAAAGGGAAAGATCTATTCTACAACTTTCATGACCAAAGTTTTTCCATTTGAAGCTTTTTTGAATCAAAAAGTAAGGGTTGAAAAAGTTGCATAAAATGACATTTTCATTAAAAGTCAAACTTGCCCAAAAAGTCAACTTTGCAAAAGACTTGAAATTCTTGAATTTTGTAAACTTCCAACCTCTTCTATGATCAAATAAAGATCATATACACTCAAAATGATGAAGAACACCCCTTGGTTGGGTCATTGGGGGCCTCAGATGCCCTGATTTTACACTGACTTGTTCAGAAAGTCAACCCTTGATCAGATGACTTCCCCATGGAATTTCTTCATGAAAATTGATATGCATACTCCCTATACCATATAGAGACCAATAGAAACAAGAATGACCAATTTGGAGTTATGGCCTCTGAAACCAAAACCCTAATTTTAGGTCATCTGTGCAGTCAAACCTGGCTCTGCTTCCATATCAATCTCAGTTCTTGTGATTCTTTGGCATTCTTGACTTTGAGAGGATATAATATGATACTTGAACACACATGGACCTCTTTGAAGTGATTGATGACCTTTGGAGTGGCTCAAGAAGCTCTTGGATTGCTCAGATCACAAACCCTAGATGCAGATGATTTAGAACCAATGCAGTGAACCAAAAATGTGGTATGAGATGTTATGATTGTGTTTATGCTTATGAAATGATCACAATCCATGGTGTGAATGGGTAAGGGCAAATTTGGGGTGTTTACAGCTGCCCCTATTCAAACATGAGTTAGCCGTGCAGGATGTAAGCGACGGCTTAACAGGCAAACAGGATAACTTGTGGTTGAATACCAAAGACAATCCAAAATTTGCACTCACAGAATGAAGAAGAAAAGGGATATAGATTGTAAAGCGAAATAAAGTATATTGTAAAGTGTGGGCGACGGAGGACGACCGTCGAGCAGAGGACGACTGCTGGGTAAAGAGCAATGACGGGGACGACCGACATGCTGGAAAAAGTGCGGAAAAACAAAGCAATGACGGGGACGGCCGACATGCTGGGGATAAAAGGATTATGATGGGGACGGCCATCAAGATAATGTTGTAAGATTCTCTGGGGATTGATGAAACATGACGGGGACGACCATCAAGTTCATAAAGTAAAGTAACCAACGATGGGGACGGCCATCGGGCTAAAAAGAGAAGGGACTACGACGGGGACGGCCATCGGGTTAAAGAATAAATGAAATAAACAGATGATGAGGTACGGTCATCAAAGGTGAAGGACGATCACCTGGCAGGGTACGGCTGCTCTGTAAGGGTTAAGATGAGGGACGGTCATCTAAGGTGGAGGACGACCACCTGGCAGGGTACGGCTGCCGAAAAAATATCGCGACATAGGACGAATGTCGGATAAAAGGTCAACGATGGGGACGACCATCGGACGAGCATGATGGAGGACGACCATCAAGAGGTGGAGGACGACCACCTAGAAGGGGACGGCTGCTCTCAAGGTTCATCATGACATAGGACGAATGTCAGACAACCAAAATCAACAATGGGGACGGCCATTGGATAAAATGATGAAGGACGATCATCAAAAGGTGGAGGACGACCACCTAGCAGGGGACGGCTGCTAAATATCATGACATAGGACGAATGCCGGATAAAAGGTCAACGATGGGGACGGCTGTAACACGGTGGGAGAACTGACTTTAAGTAATGTTGCGGATAGCAAGAGTCGCCACCGACTTTTATTTTATCCAAAAGGAAAGGTTATAAAAGAACAGGAAAGACCTTAAGAGAATGTTTTGGGTCCGGGGGGTAGGTTATGAAAAGGGAAGGTGTTAGCACCCTTTTCATCCATGGTTATCCATGGGCTCTTAGGTACTTAAGCTCACTTTAAATTGTTTTTGAAAATGTAGTGTGTGAATAGAAAAATTTTCAGAATAGTTTAATAATAATCCATGTACGGATGTGTAAAAAACTTGTTTGAAAATTTGTTTGAAATTGTTAAGTTTGAAAATTTTTTGAAGTGAGCAAGTACATAAGAGGAACCTACCCTAATGTTTAAAGTCTTTCTTGTTCTTTTTCTTTTCCTTGGTAAGACTATCCCTACTATTAAGGAGTAGGTAGTCTTTACCTTGGATGTAAGGGACATGTGAGGGACATTCTGATTATGAAGGCAACTGTGGGGTGTATTAAGCACATATGAGGGACTATCATCATTTTTCGAAAGGGACTCGATCCGTATAGGCAACCATGAGGGACTTGATGATTTATCTTTTGAAGGGACTTGCTTTATACACCCCACTTGACCATTATTCGTAGGCAACTTGAGGGATAACCTTAGGAAGTGAGACGGCGATTAAAATCGACTTACGTGTGTGTGAGTGTTTAATTTAATTATCTTATATTAAAGTGATCTAATTTATTTTAAATAAAACACATATTAACACTCCCTAATTACTAACCATAGCAACAATAATAATTATAAAATTTACATCCCGGAAGCAATTACAAAATTATAATAACAAGTAAATATTAAGCAAAATAATTAAATAGCAAAATAAATAAAATATAAATAAGCAATAAATAATAAAATATAAATAATAAGGGGTTAGTGATAATAATAATAAGCAAGAAAAAGAGTTAGTAATAAAATAAGAAAGGTTAGTAAATAATAAAAATTATAAAGTTAGTGAGATAATAAGCATAAAAATAATAATTAATGAATTAATAATAATGTAAAATTAACAAAACAAAATAAATAGTATGGTTAGTAAAAATAATAATAAGTATAATTAGAAATAATAAACAAGGTTAGAATAATAAAATATAGTATAATAATACATAATAATTTAGTTAGTAACAATAATTAAAATAAATGGAAACAATATTATAATGATATTAAAATAAAGTCTAATTCCAAATAAAAAAAATTTAAGCATAATATAATTATAAATTTAATCATTTACAAAAATTTAATTATTTTAAAAAAAATATTTAGACATTATATAAATTTTAAGTATCATAAAAAAAAACTTTATATTAAATATTTATATTTATAAGATTTAATTTTATTTACAAAAAAAAAGTTATAATATATACATACTAACTATATTAGAAAAATAAAAATTATTTGGAAAATAAAATTAGGTTTAATTAAAGTTCATTTAGAAACTTTTTTAGGGTTTTTTAATATAAGATTATTTTAGTTGATATACATATTATAATTTATTTACATGATTACAAAAATAATTTTCAGAAAAAAAAAAAAGAAATATAGAATTTGAATTATATTAAACATAGATAATATTATTTTAATTATATTTATATACACATAATTTTAACAATTAAACAAAATAATAAAAAATAGAAAATATTGCAAAAAAAAGAGAGGAACTAACCTGATCAGGATTTGATCCCATGTCCTCCTGATTACCAGCAACAAACACCAACCACTAAGCCAGCCAGGCGCAGGTAACAATAAGGGAGGAAGAATTTCTTTTGTGCCTTGCTTGGTAAATCCAGAAAAATAAATAAAACAAAAGGCCTGGGGTGGGATTTGATCCCAGGACCTTTATACATTCAAACGTGCACTTCACCACCCGGCTGGAAGAGCCAATCCTGATGACAAACCACCAAATAATAATAATATATGATATTCAATATGTAAATGAAACAAACCAAAAATAATTGCCATGACCAGGATTCGAACACAGGTCATGCTGCCAATACACACACGCTCCCTTCCACTGGGCCATTCACCAACCTGTACAAATTAAATATAAACAAATCTATATAATATAAAAGAAAATTTGAATCCCAGGGACGCGCCAAACTTCGTCTTCTTCATTCAAATTTCCTGCGAATTTCCTCTTGAATTTTCCTGCGAACATTGCTACGGGTTCTTCATCCCTGCGAATCACAAACTCAATCCAAACAACAAAATTTTACCAAATTGATTATATTATTGAATTGCTACTGAGTTTTGCAATCGTCCTATATCTTTTAAATCCATTTATCATTAGGAAATCATGAAACCCTAAAGAGGGCCGAAAACCCTAATCATGGTGGATTCTTGTACCTGCAAGGAAAATCCAATTGAACCACCCAGAATCGTTCTAGGGTCCATTCTAAACATCATACAACAATCAAAAACAATTTAAACATGGTAAATCAATGAATTCGAAAAAAATATGTTCAAGGCCAAAGTGAGTTCGGGTTAAGCAATTGGGTGCATATGGGATGCATATGGGGGATGATTTATGATCAGAAGGGTCCAAGGAAGCTTGCTATGTCTTCAAAATACCTTGTGGAGCTCTGGAAATCAGAAACCGAAAGTGAGTTTTTTGGAAGATTTTTGATTTTGTGAACTTACTTGTGGCTGCTGGATTTCGTCCCCTTGTCATTGGTTTCTATTGCATACTTATATGAGATCAAATTTAGGTCAAAAAATGATGGATTTGTGGGCTTTTGGGAAGACTTCATGGTGAAGGAATGTCATGATCTTAAAGTGTGAAAAAATCAAATATTTGCCTTCCAATTTGGTCTAGCACGAATTTGGACAAGATCAAATCATATTAAACAGCATTGATTAATTTTTAAAAGAAGAATCATGTCCAAACTTTGATTTTTAGATTTTATTTTGATTTAATTTGATTTAAAATGAATAAAATTCAAATAAATATCAAATAAAAATATAAAAATCAGAATTTCTCACCATTGGGTCGTGCATGATGTTGTGACATGGATTGGGTCATAAATTGGGCAGCCCATTTGGAAAGAATTACTTCTAAGCCTCCATTTTCAACATAAACCATCACAAAATTGCCCAACTTTGCAAGGGCATATCTCCCTCAATTTTAAAGGTATGAGGATGTTCTTGGACTTTTTGGAAAGCTTGAAGAGTCCTTTAAACAACCCCATTGGTTTCAGGTCCATATCATTTACCAATCTCAAGTTATGCCCTTTTGAAGTTGTTGACTTTTTGTTGACTTTTGAAATGACCTATAATGTCTTAGATCATATCTTCCAAATGAAGCATTTCTAGGCTTAACTTTCAACATCAAAGTTGTAGATAATTCAATTTCCTTCAAAATGAGATTTGGATGGAGACTTGGTGATGAAGTATGTGAAAGTTATGGCTGGTCAAAGTTCAGTTGACTTTTACTGAGGAAACCCTAAATTAGAAACTCCTGATTATTGATGATCTGGAATCTCCTTGATGAGTCATGATCAACCCTTGATAAAATGATGAATTTTACTTCATATACTTGATGTTGGCAAAAAATCATGAAGTTTGACTTTGGTTTGACCACAGTTGACCTCAGTTTGACTTTTTAACTGCATTGACTGATTTTGACTTATCTGATCATCTGACTGAGCAAACTTTTGAGAAAAGTCTTGAAACTTGTCATGGGGATTCTTACACACATATAAGATGTTATGAAACTCACTTGAAGTATTGGAAGTCCATTTAGTCTGATTAAAGTCAAAACCCTAGTTTTGGATGCACTGCTTAGGAGGTGCATTGTCTGAGGGAATTGTCAACTTCTTTGACCAATTGTGAACTTTGTGAACCTTGTGAATCTTCATAAAATATCTTGTGATACTCATGGGAGGTATTGTGAAGCTTGTGAACCTCATGAAGTGGCTTTGTAGACCTCATGACCCTCAGGAAAGCTTTGTAGTCATTGTGAAACTTGTGAACCTTGTGAACCTTCAAGAAGTAACTTGTAGACTTCATGAACCTCATGAAAGGTCTTGTAAATGTTGAGAAGCTTGTGAACCTTGTGAACCTTCAAGAAGTGACTTGTAGACTTCATGAACCTCATGAAAGGTTATATAAGCATTGGAGAACTTGTGAACCTTGTGAACCTTGTGAACCTTCTTAGAACACAAAGTCTTGTATTGTGAGGGCAAATTTTGGGGTGCAACAGCTGCCCCTTATCAATTTTCTGAAACCTGAGGGGTAAGATTGGTATATTTGCCAGTCGTAACCTGGAAGGTTGAAGGGGATTGAACACAAAAGCCCAAAAATTTGCACTCACCAGTGCATAGAGTGATATTGATGGTTGGTTGAATATGATTGAGTGGGCTTAAAGATGCCACTAGGGGAAAGTTCTTCAGCAGTATAATGAGAGCTGTCAGGAGTATGAAGCAACCCTGAGGTAATAGTATGATATGCTTTCAGGAGACTGGAGTAATCCTGATGTAACAGCATGTCTTCAGGAGGATAGAGCAATCAATAGCTCTAAAGCAGTCTTGAAGTAATAATTTCAAGAGGATAGAGCCATCAATAATGACAACTCCAAAGCAGTCTTGGAGTAATGATTTCAGGAGGATAGAGCAATCAATAATGATAACCCTAAAGCAGTCTTGAAATAATAATGTGATATGTCTTCAGGAGGATAGAGCAATCAATAGCTCTAAAGCAGTCTTGAAGTAGTAATGTGACCTCAGGAGGATAGAGCAATCAAATAGCTCTAAAGCAGTCTTGAAGTAGTAATATGACCTCAGGAGGATAGAGCAATCAATAGCTCTAAAGCAGTCTTGAAGTAATAATTTCAGGAGGATAGAGCCATCAATAATGACAACTCCAAAGCAGTCTTGAAATAATAATGTGATATGTCTTCAGGAGGATAGAGCAATCAATAGCTCTAAAGCAGTCTTGAAGTAGTAATATGACCTCAGGAGGATAGAGCAATCAATAGCTCTAAAGCAGTCTTGAAGTAATAATTTCAGGAGGATAGAGCCATCAATAATGACAACTCCAAAGCAGTCTTGAAATAATAATGTGATATGTCTTCAGGAGGATAGAGCAATCAATAGCTCTAAAGCAGTCTTGAAGTAATAATTTCAGGAGGATAGAGCCATCAATAATGACAACTCCAAAGCAGTCTTGGAGTAATGATTTCAGGAGGATAGAGCAATCAATAATGATAACCCTAAAGCAGTCTTGAAATAATAATGTGATATGTCTTCAGGAGGATAGAGCAATCAATAGCTCTAAAGCAGTCTTGAAGTAGTAATGTGACCTCAGGAGGATAGAGCAATCAAATAGCTCTAAAGCAGTCTTGAAGTAGTAATATGACCTCAGGAGGATAGAGCAATCAATAGCTCTAAAGCAGTCTTGAAGTAATAATTTCAGGAGGATAGAGCCATCAATAATGACAACTCCAAAGCAGTCTTGAAATAATAATGTGATATGTCTTCAGGAGGATAGAGCAATCAATAGCTCTAAAGCAGTCTTGAAGTAGTAATATGACCTCAGGAGGATAGAGCAATCAATAGCTCTAAAGCAGTCTTGAAGTAATAATTTCAGGAGGATAGAGCCATCAATAATGACAACTCCAAAGCAGTCTTGAAATAATAATGTGATATGTCTTCAGGAGGATAGAGCAATCAATAGCTCTAAAGCAGTCTTGAAGTAGTAATATGACCTCAGGAGGATAGAGCAATCAATAGCTCTAAAGCAGTCTTGAAGTAATAATTTCAGGAGGATAGAGCCATCAATAATGACAACTCCAAAGCAGTCTTGAAATAATAATGTGATATGTCTTCAGGAGGATAGAGCAATCAATAGCTCTAAAGCAGTCTTGAAGTAGTAGTATGTCCTCAGGAGGATAGAGCAATCAATAGCTCTAAAGCAGTCTTGAAGTAATAATTTCAGGAGGATAGAGCCATCAATAATGACAACTCCAAAGCAGTCTTGAAATAATAATGTGATATGTCTTCAGGAGGATAGAGCAATCAATAGCTCTAAAGCAGTCTTGAAGTAGTAGTATGTCCTCAGGAGGATAGAGCAATCAATAGCTCTAAAGCAGTCTTGAAGTCATGAGAATTTATCAGGAGGATAAAGTAACCTTGAGGTAACAATAAAGCAGTCCCAAAGTAATAAGAAGCTCATTAGGAGGATAAAGTAACCCTGAGGTTACAATAAAGCAGTCCCAAAGATCATAAGTTTGTTTGTTGGATAATTAACCTGAAAACAAGGTAGCATTCTGTATAATAACATTAGTTTATGCTTTATGTATGCATGCATGATATGATGCATTTAGGTAATGTACTATATGTCTATGGATATATATGCTATGGTATGATGTAAATGATGTATGTATGGTATGATACTGCCGGAAGCGTCTGGATATCCTTGTATAACAACTGCTGGCCAGGGAAAATAAATCCCGATTCCTTGTTGAAGAATATATACCCTCTGTCTGCTGGGGATAGCAGAGTATAGATAACCTCCCGTATGCTGGGGATAGCAGAGTATAGATAACCTCCCGTATGCTGGGGATAGCAAGGTATAGATATAACCTCCCGTTGTTGGGGATAGTAAGGTATATATAACCTTCGTCTTCGTTTGATAGTAGAATAAGTATAACATCCCGTCTTCGTTCGTCGTACCCTCATTGGAAAGTAACTTCCCGTACATCTGTATGAGGATAAAAGAGATGGATATAAATTCCAGGGGAGATTAGACTTTGTGAAGATGGATTAGTCCTACTGAGGGTTTGTAACTGTCTTATAAAGGTGAACCGGCGAAGCTTCATTGAAATCCTTCCCTCATTCGTCCTTAGTAAATACTATTACTGCATTTTCATGCATTTCTGGTAAACATTAATCATATTAAAAGCATACATGCATTCAAACACAACCAATGGACGTTTCGCTTATGTAAATAGGGTAAAAGTAAATCTGGATTCAGAGGGAAAAGTAAAGCTGAACTTTGAACACAAGATTATTTCAACTTCGAGAGTGTATAACCAATTGGATTTGGAACTCCTGAAATTTTTTAACTTTCCTGAGTATCTTCCCAGAAATCCTCATGGCTGGATCTGAAGACATGATACTGACACCATCTGATACTACCGGCGTAGACAATTAATTTCCATCATGGTTTCAGCTGAGAATCAAAGTAATACAATGAGAGGAATGTGTCTTCAAACTGTAATGGACCATATACGCTCCAGGTATTAGATTTGAAGAGAAAGCATTGCCCCTTGGTTGAGGATGAATTGTCCCATAATGGAAGTATCTGCAATGAGCTACCTCAAGAGAAAAAAACAGAATGCCCCATAAGCATTGTGAACTCTGTAATGTCACCTTTGGTAATTCAACTGTACGAGGAAAAATGCCCCTAGCTTTTAAGCACAGCTGAGTCTGGACTTAATTGCCCCAACTGAATTGAACAGCAACTTGGTATGCCTCTTGACTGGGAAACAGTGATTATGCCCCTTTGTATACATGGACTTTGATCCAGGAAGCAATTTTGTTCATTGGAAGGACTTTGGTTCATTGAACATTCATCTTGTAAGTTTCTCCATTTGTCAAACACTTAGGTATCTGCAAACAAATATATTCAAAAATGCAATGCTTATGTCTGTCTGAAGTTTTGAAACAAGTTATTTTTAGAAAAACTGTTTTTTCTCCCACTTTTTTTTTTTTTTTGTGAAGACTGTGATATTAACTCAAGTTTTATAATAAGCCCTAAAGGAGTCAGGATACCTTTTTGCAGCAGTACGCTTTCGAACTAACCATGCTTCAGTTAGGACTTTTAAAGGGTTGTAACGTGGCCTGGTTCATGGTTTAAGAAACAAAGGATAAAGGCTCAAATTTTATTTGTACCCAACCCAATCTCCATGATGTTCTTCAGTCCTATGCTCAGTTAACTCATGCGTTGAAGTTCCATAGCAGTTTGGAGTTGTAACACTGATATTTGTGATGGTTCAGAAACCCAAAACTTATTTGAACATTCAGTCATCTTTCTTTATTGAGGATTTATAGTGACCTCTTCTTCTTTTTTCTTTTGACTTTATTATCCCTTCTTTTTGCCTGAACTGCTTATTTCAAGGTTACAGTCAGCGGGATGTCTTGATGTTTTACTAAGTCTCCTTCATAGGTTTTGACTTAGTGAATTGTTCTTTTGCTGGATATTGACTGTCAGGTTTCATGATTACAGAGAACCATCATTAGTTGTGTACAACACAAGCAATTGGCATATTTGAGTTAACTGAGTAACTACCCTGCCCCAGGTTATGAATAAGGGTTTTAATTTGTACGAGAATAAAAACTCCTACTTCATAGGCTCAAAAGGGCTGACTAGGGATTAACTTCCTTATATCTCCACTGTTTAGGAATTGAAACAATGCCTGTACCTCGTCAGCATAGTCTGTTCAAAAGCATACTGCATAAGATTATGGTATTGTTTTCGTCATCCTCCCTCTACAGGCTTATAGCTTTATCAGGAGTTAAATATCACAAGATAGAAATAAAAAGCATAATTCAAAATATAGTGGAACGAATGGATTAATTCAAGACAAACATATGCAATGCATTAAAGAAGACAAAAGTTTAACATAATAGTAAGTGTTCAAACAAATAAAAGAAATTACAAATGAAAATTCAAATGTTGTCCCATCCAGTTGGCTGAATGTCCTCAATTGCAATCTGTGAACTTTGAGGAGTATACTTCACCATGAAATCAAATTTACCACTTGGATGCCCCAAGGTGCCCCATATCTTAGGCATAGGTATTCTTCCTTTTTTGTTACTTTGGGCTACTTGTCTTGTAGCTTCGGTGTTTGATGGACGATAGTAAAATTCAACTTGACCTTCTGGAGTAACCTCGAGTATTCCTTCGTCAATTAGGTCTTGAATCTTATTCTTCAACATCCAGCAGTTGTTAGTATCATGTCCAGGACTATTGGAGTGATACTCACATCTTGCCTTGGGATTATAGCGAGGAGAAGAGGTTTTAGGATTTTGAGGAGAATTTTTCAAGGAAATTAGTTTCATCTCCAACAAGCATTGCAGAACTTGTGACATTGGAGTGCTGAACTTGATAAACAGTCTTCTACATCCCTTGTGTTGAGGTGGATTAACCTTACCAGGTCTTTCTTCTTCAATTGAAGAATAATCAATGGCAACCTGTCTCTTACCCTCTTTAATCCCCATCTTCCTTTCAACCAAATCAGCTTGTTTTGACGGAGGTTGACTGACAATTAGATCCCTGACTCTATCACTTTGAAGTTTTTGGACAAAGGTTCTCAGCTCTTCTTGCCCCTGAGCTAAACTTTGGATAAGAGCCACCTGGCCATTCATCTGGATCCTCATTTCTGTTATTTCAGCTTGCAATTGTTCCAACTGACCATCCTTGTTGTCCTCAGGACTCTTCTTCTTAGCCAACAGTGTCTTCAATTCATCCTGCCCCTTGGTTAGGTTCAGGATCAGCTCTCGGAACTGTGCATTCTGTGCCTGAAGATCCTTAACTGATTGTTCAAGAGCCATTGCTGAAATAAACAGCGAGAAGATGAGAAACCTGTGCACAATTATAAACCTGTGATGCAATGAAATGATATGGGAATGCATATGCAATGTTTTCAAGGACCGCAGGATTTAAATTTGCTTAAACAAACAAGAAAGTAACTTTTTATTAGTAATAACTTATTTTGCCTTTTAGGCTTACAAAAATGAAAATGAAATAAGTACAAAATATGGGGTTTTAAGTCTCCCATGGACGTTTCCTCTTTGTGTTGAGGTATGAGTTGAGGTTTCGTTCCTCGTGAAGTTGCTTTGTTAGCTCTAGGATTCTTGTTTGGCTTGCTTTGTAATGAGCCTCGAAAGTATCCCTTTGCTCCTTCAGTTGGATCCATGATCTCTGCAAGTCTTCCATATCAGTAGGCATGTCTGGGTGAAGGATAGTATAAGCTGTGTCTCCTTCAGCAACAGGTTCCATGATAACTGGTAGGACGGCAGGATATGGCATCATGAGTGTCTGAGCACGAGATCGTACCCATCTGAGATAAGCCTCCATAGGAATAGTGTACTTAGGCTCCAGTGTCTTGCTGTCAACCCTGTTTACCTTTCCCCAAGCTCGTATGAATCTCTGACAGTAACCCTGAAGATCGTTGTCGTAATCAAACACAATGCCTTGAATCAACATGTCATGTGGACCATCGCTCTGGGCGTAACCAAACTGTCGTATAGCTAGAGAGGGGTTGTAGGTGATGCCTCCTCTTATGCCTAGAAGTGGCACATTAGGAAACTCCCCACAACGGTCAATGATGGTGACATTCTCCATAGATCTGGAGCACCAATGGATATCTGAGTGAGAAAGTGACATGATCCTCTTGGACCATCTGAACCCTTGCTCATTCTTCATTACTGAACGAGGAAGGTGAGAAATAAACCACCTAGAGAGTAAAGGTATGCAACACATCAAAGTTCCTCTTGCCCTTGTAGTACGGGTGTGAAGAGAATGCAGGATGTCTCCAAGCAATGTAGGTACTGGATTGTGACTCAGGAATATGTTGATGGCATGAACGTCTATGAACTGATCTGGATTGGGGAACAATACTAAGCCATAAATCAGCAAGGCTAAGATCTCGTCAAAAGCATCATAGCTCATGGCCTTCAAGAACATCTGAGCTTTCTCTATCAACACCTTGGCTAGAATACCCTTAACTCCGCTTCTCGTTTCTAGAACAATGTCAGACTTCTTCAGATGTAGAGCTGCAGCAATAACTTCTGGTTTAAGCTCCTTCTCCAAGCCTGTGAATGGCTTCTGATCAAGAACAGGTATACCCAGAAGTTTAGAGAACTCCTCCATGGTAGGGACCAACTGATAGTCAGGGAATGTAAAGCAGTGGTGCTTAGGGTCAAAGAACTGAAACAACACATTCATCATGTCTTCATTGAACCCTGAAGTGACTAGATCCAATAGGTGACCATGTCTCTTGATGAACTGGGAGTGATCAGACACTTGAGAAGCCAGCTCTTTAAGCTTGGGAGGTATTCCCACAAAGTTGATCCTGATGGTGTTTCTACGAGCAGAAGCCATGACCTACAACAAAGAACAAAGATAAATCCCTTGGTCCTTGAAATGGTTAGTGAAAATGCTATGCTTATGATGCATGATGATGTCATGATGTTATGCTCAATCACAAACATGTGGCACACACAAACAAGTCACACCATAGCCCTAGGTTTAAAGGCTTGCATGAGGTTTAAAGGTAAGTACCCTCCCCTGAAGTTAGATGGTTCATCCTGTCCTACAAAAGTAACCGGGTTCTAAGGGATCTCAATATCATTGATCCTTCACAAGGGTGGTTGATCAGAAGGCAACTTACTTGCCAACCAAAACCCTCCAAGTTTAGAATCTCAATGAGCGTAGTATCGAGTGTCAACCAACTTCAGTCTGCACCAAAGCCGGTTACCTCACTACTTTCTAAAGGCCAAGATGAGTTAACTAGGGTTCTAAAAGTTAGTTAGTGCATTGACAACATATGGCAGCCTCATATTATCCTCAACTTGACTTAAGGAACATAAGCACCAACCAAGAAGTCGCACTAACTATGGCCACCAGATCAACCGTATCGATATACGTCGTACAGTTTCCTTGGTCTATTGCCATTTACCTAAGGTACACTAGATCCGGGTTAGGATCTTTCACACATAAGAGCACCCAACAGATAAGTATAAAGCAAACAAGGCAAACAATTTAAAGTGATCTAATTCCTAAGGGTACCCCTCTTTAATTTAAATCCCCAGCAGAGTCGCCAGTTCTGTAACACGGTGGGAGAACTGACTTTAAGTAATGTTGCGGATAGCAAGAGTCGCCACCGACTTTTATTTTATCCAAAAGGAAAGGTTATAAAAGAACAGGAAAGACCTTAAGAGAATGTTTTGGGTCCGGGGGGTAGGTTATGAAAAGGGAAGGTGTTAGCACCCTTTTCATCCATGGTTATCCATGGGCTCTTAGGTACTTAAGCTCACTTTAAATTGTTTTTGAAAATGTAGTGTGTGAATAGAAAAATTTTCAGAATAGTTTAATAATAATCCATGTACGGATGTGTAAAAAACTTGTTTGAAAATTTGTTTGAAATTGTTAAGTTTGAAAATTTTTTGAAGTGAGCAAGTACATAAGAGGAACCTACCCTAATGTTTAAAGTCTTTCTTGTTCTTTTTCTTTTCCTTGGTAAGACTATCCCTACTATTAAGGAGTAGGTAGTCTTTACCTTGGATGTAAGGGACATGTGAGGGACATTCTGATTATGAAGGCAACTGTGGGGTGTATTAAGCACATATGAGGGACTATCATCATTTTTCGAAAGGGACTCGATCCGTATAGGCAACCATGAGGGACTTGATGATTTATCTTTTGAAGGGACTTGCTTTATACACCCCACTTGACCATTATTCGTAGGCAACTTGAGGGATAACCTTAGGAAGTGAGACGACGATTAAAATCGACTTACGTGTGTGTGAGTGTTTAATTTAATTATCTTATATTAAAGTGATCTAATTTATTTTAAATAAAACACATATTAACACTCCCTAATTACTAACCATAGCAACAATAATAATTATAAAATTTACATCCCGGAAGCAATTACAAAATTATAATAACAAGTAAATATTAAGCAAAATAATTAAATAGCAAAATAAATAAAATATAAATAAGCAATAAATAATAAAATATAAATAATAAGGGGTTAGTGATAATAATAATAAGCAAGAAAAAGAGTTAGTAATAAAATAAGAAAGGTTAGTAAATAATAAAAATTATAAAGTTAGTGAGATAATAAGCATAAAAATAATAATTAATGAATTAATAATAATGTAAAATTAACAAAACAAAATAAATAGTATGGTTAGTAAAAATAATAATAAGTATAATTAGAAATAATAAACAAGGTTAGAATAATAAAATATAGTATAATAATACATAATAATTTAGTTAGTAACAATAATTAAAATAAATGGAAACAATATTATAATGATATTAAAATAAAGTCTAATTCCAAATAAAAAAAATTTAATTTAATTTATAAGATATACATACTTTTGTAGAATAAATGGAAACAATATTATAATTATAAAATAAATGGAAACAATATTATAATTATATTTATAAGATTTAATTTTATTTACAAAAAAAAAGTTATAATATATACATACTAACTATATTAGAAAAATAAAAATTATTTGGAAAATAAAATTAGGTTTAATTAAAGTTCATTTAGAAACTTTTTTAGGGTTTTTTAATATAAGATTATTTTAGTTGATATACATATTATAATTTATTTACATGATTACAAAAATAATTTTCAGAAAAAAAAAAAAAGAAATATAGAATTTGAATTATATTAAACATAGATAATATTATTTTAATTATATTTATATACACATAATTTTAACAATTAAACAAAATAATAAAAAATAGAAAATATTGCAAAAAAAAGAGAGGAACTAACCTGATCAGGATTTGATCCCATGTCCTCCTGATTACCAGCAACAAACACCAACCACTAAGCCAGCCAGGCGCAGGTAACAATAAGGGAGGAAGAATTTCTTTTGTGCCTTGCTTGGTAAATCCAGAAAAATAAATAAAACAAAAGGCCTGGGGTGGGATTTGATCCCAGGACCTTTATACATTCAAACGTGCACTTCACCACCCGGCTGGAAGAGCCAATCCTGATGACAAACCACCAAATAATAATAATATATGATATTCAATATGTAAATGAAACAAACCAAAAATAATTGCCATGACCAGGATTCGAACACAGGTCATGCTGCCAATACACACACGCTCCCTTCCACTGGGCCATTCACCAACCTGTACAAATTAAATATAAACAAATCTATATAATATAAAAGAAAATTTGAATCCCAGGGACGCGCCAAACTTCGTCTTCTTCATTCAAATTTCCTGCGAATTTCCTCTTGAATTTTCCTGCGAACATTGCTACGGGTTCTTCATCCCTGCGAATCACAAACTCAATCCAAACAACAAAATTTTACCAAATTGATTATATTATTGAATTGCTACTGAGTTTTGCAATCGTCCTATATCTTTTAAATCCATTTATCATTAGGAAATCATGAAACCCTAAAGAGGGCCGAAAACCCTAATCATGGTGGATTCTTGTACCTGCAAGGAAAATCCAATTGAACCACCCAGAATCGTTCTAGGGTCCATTCTAAACATCATACAACAATCAAAAACAATTTAAACATGGTAAATCAATGAATTCGAAAAAAATATGTTCAAGGCCAAAGTGAGTTCGGGTTAAGCAATTGGGTGCATATGGGATGCATATGGGGGATGATTTATGATCAGAAGGGTCCAAGGAAGCTTGCTATGTCTTCAAAATACCTTGTGGAGCTCTGGAAATCAGAAACCGAAAGTGAGTTTTTTGGAAGATTTTTGATTTTGTGAACTTACTTGTGGCTGCTGGATTTCGTCCCCTTGTCATTGGTTTCTATTGCATACTTATATGAGATCAAATTTAGGTCAAAAAATGATGGATTTGTGGGCTTTTGGGAAGACTTCATGGTGAAGGAATGTCATGATCTTAAAGTGTGAAAAAATCAAATATTTGCCTTCCAATTTGGTCTAGCACGAATTTGGACAAGATCAAATCATATTAAACAGCATTGATTAATTTTTAAAAGAAGAATCATGTCCAAACTTTGATTTTTAGATTTTATTTTGATTTAATTTGATTTAAAATGAATAAAATTCAAATAAATATCAAATAAAAATATAAAAATCAGAATTTCTCACCATTGGGTCGTGCATGATGTTGTGACATGGATTGGGTCATAAATTGGGCAGCCCATTTGGAAAGAATTACTTCTAAGCCTCCATTTTCAACATAAACCATCACAAAATTGCCCAACTTTGCAAGGGCATATCTCCCTCAATTTTAAAGGTATGAGGATGTTCTTGGACTTTTTGGAAAGCTTGAAGAGTCCTTTAAACAACCCCATTGGTTTCAGGTCCATATCATTTACCAATCTCAAGTTATGCCCTTTTGAAGTTGTTGACTTTTTGTTGACTTTTGAAATGACCTATAATGTCTTAGATCATATCTTCCAAATGAAGCATTTCTAGGCTTAACTTTCAACATCAAAGTTGTAGATAATTCAATTTCCTTCAAAATGAGATTTGGATGGAGACTTGGTGATGAAGTATGTGAAAGTTATGGCTGGTCAAAGTTCAGTTGACTTTTACTAAGGAAACCCTAAATTAGAAACTCCTGATTATTGATGATCTGGAATCTCCTTGATGAGTCATGATCAACCCTTGATAAAATGATGAATTTTACTTCATATACTTGATGTTGGCAAAAAATCATGAAGTTTGACTTTGGTTTGACCACAGTTGACCTCAGTTTGACTTTTTAACTGCATTGACTGATTTTGACTTATCTGATCATCTGACTGAGCAAACTTTTGAGAAAAGTCTTGAAACTTGACATGGGGATTCTTACACACATATAAGATGTTATGAAACTCACTTGAAGTATTGGAAGTCCATTTAGTCTGATTAAAGTCAAAACCCTAGTTTTGGATGCACTGCTTAGGAGGTGCATTGTCTGAGGGAATTGTCAACTTCTTTGACCAATTGTGAACTTTGTGAACCTTGTGAATCTTCATAAAATATCTTGTGATACTCATGGGAGGTATTGTGAAGCTTGTGAACCTTGTGAACCTCATGAAGTGGCTTTGTAGACCTCATGACCCTCAGGAAAGCTTTGTTGTCATTGTGAAACTTGTGAACCTTGTGAACCTTCAAGAAGTAACTTGTAGACTTCATGAACCTCATGAAAGGTCTTGTAAATGTTGAGAAGCTTGTGAACCTTGTGAACCTTCAAGAAGTGACTTGTAGACTTCATGAACCTCATGAAAGGTTATATAAGCATTGGAGAACTTGTGAACCTTGTGAACCTTCTTAGAACACAAAGTCTTGTATTGTGAGGGCAAATTTTGGGGTGCAACAACGGCCATCGGACGAGCATGATGAAGGATGATCATCAAGAGGTGGAGGACGACCACCTAGCAGGGTACGGCTGCTAAATATCACGACATAGGACGAATGCCGGATAAAAGGAAAATTGCTTTGTTGGTGATCTACTGGGGAATAGTAAACACGGACGAGTGTTTATATCCAAGAAACAAAAGGTATAAGTGTTTAGACTTTGTGTATAGATTAAAGATGCGGACGAGCATCCCTAAGACTACGATACGGACGAGTATCGGGTAGAAACAAATACTGACACGTGTTCAGAGATGATGATATGGACGAGTATCAACTGGTTAACAGTGAACACGGATGAGTGTTGAATCTGAAGGGACTCTTCTGGGGAATAGTAGACACAGACGAGTGTCTATATTCAATGAAGACAAAAGTGTTTGACACAGTGTATGGATTAAAGATGCGGACGAGCATCCTTAAGACTATGATACGGACGAGTATCAGGTAGAAACAAACGCTTGACACATGTTCTGAGATGATGGTACGGACGAGTACCAACCGGTTAACAAAGAACAAGGACTAGTGTCGAATCTGTGGGGATTTAAGTGGTGTATACAAGATACAGACGAGTATCTGTATAAGTATGAGTGATGTAGAGATGAGTGTTTAAACTGCTGGGGAGAGTGACACGGACGAGTGTCGAAAGGAGAAGAGTATAGTATAAACAAATATCTGGTATACAAAGTGTTTATGTTACTGTACTGGGGAAAATGACATGGACGGATGTCAAGGAATTGTATATATATATAAGTATATGTGAGTACAAAGAGGATGTCTTTGGCTTTCTGCTGGGGGTATAACACGGACGGGTGCCACAAGGAGTATACACTAGTGTGAGGCAACTGCTTTTGCTGGGGAATCTGGGGTATATTCTGTATATTGCTGATGGATTGTCAATATTCACAAGTGTTTGATTCAAAACATGGCTTATGATTATGCAATATGTTTGATTTTTGTCGTAATGCTCCGTATTAAAACGGAATGCTACGCTTTGTTTGGTGAATATGATGCGAATGCTATGACTATGCGAAAGATACCAAACCGGGATTTGGATCCCGTTGCTGTGAAGATCTCTGGCCGATCTGTTGAAATGGACATCCCAGCTGGGTATGAGATCATTGATAGATCTGATGATATGCATTTGCTTGGGGATATAGGTCACTGATAGACATATCCCTGTAATGAGGGACCCAGCTGGGGTTTGTAGAAGCTTTCTTCACTCTGTTGTGATTTCTCCATGCGTTGCCCTTCTGGGAAGAGACTGAAGCTTTGTGGGGAAGTGGTTTCCTAGCTTTCTGCATTTGGCTGAGGAATAAGTGGCAACTCAACTGGGGAGAGAACACTTCGGGTGCTAAGACTAAGTGTTGATTTGCCAGCTTGCTGGGATGAAGCTTTCATGCCCCATGTTGCATCTTGGACACCTGCAATCCTGCAAAGATAGAGAGACGCACAAGTAATCCCGAGGTATCCTTTACTAGATTCCGTCATAGGAGTTTAGACACTCCCGAGAGTAAACATATTTCCTGCAAGCACGTGTTTTTATTTTTGAAGGTAAGCATCTGTATTTATGCAATCAGTTTTTAAGACATCAGACATTTTTGCAAATAAAAATGTACAAGACGAAACATGACTGAAAATCTGCTTTTATTTAATTCATGTGCCCTGAATTGGCAAGATACAGTCAAAGAAACAAATCTCCTAAAATGAGGAGATTGTTACAAATTGAGAAACAAAATGTTGGCAATGTTGTCGACGCTTCAAGGAGCTTCCCCTTCGCTATGACTTGCATGACTTTTGACGTTCTTCTCGTCTTGCTTTCTGAAGAAGGCTGATTCTGATTGAAGCTTGATCCTTTCGAAGCTTACCAAGTTGTAAGTGATACAGACGAATTCAGAATGCAGTTGTTCGCTTATTCCCTTATTTTGCATGGATCGCCCTTTCGGGTTTTCAATCCATCGGGATACCCATTTTTGCCTGAGTTGTCCAAATGCGGCTTTTCAACTCAGCGGGTGTACACATTTTTGTTTATTTTCCCTTATTTTTTCCCGAGTCTTTTATTCTGTTTTTGACTCGCCGGGATGCCCTATTTTTGCCTGGACTTACATTCTGTTTTTATGTCCAGCGGGTCATTTTTATGCGAAGTATTTTTTAACTGCATCTGAATTCACAGGGGACGGGAAGTCTTCACCATCCATGGTGCTGAGCATTAGTGCCCCACCAGAGAAAACTTTCTTTACCACGAATGGTCCTTCATAGTTTGGAGTCCATTTGCCCCTGTGATCTGTATGAGGAGGGAGGATTCTTTTCAGCACAAGATCTCCTACTTGGTACTCTCGGTGCCTGACTTTCTGATCGAAGGCTCTCTTCATTCTTTTCTGATATAACTGCCCATGACAGATTGCAGCCAATCTTTTCTCTTCAATCAGACTCAGCTGTTCATATCGGGACCGGACCCATTCTGCTTCGTTCAGCTTAACATCCATTAACACCCTCAGAGAGGGTAATTCAACTTCAACAGGTAGGACTGCTTCCATACAATATACAAGCTGATACGGTGTTGCCCCAGTGGATGTTCTGATTGATGAACGGTACCCATGCAGGGCAAATGGTAGCATTTCATGCCAGTCTTTGTACGTAACTACCATCTTCTGCACAATCTTCTTGATATTCTTATTAGCTGCCTCTACAGCGCCATTCATCTTTGGCCTGTAAGGAGAAGAATTGTGGTGTTGGATCTTGAAGTCCTGGCATAGCTCTGCCATCATTTTATTGTTCAAGTTGGAACCATTATCAGTAATGATTCGCTCGGGCACTCCATACCGACAGATGATATCTCTTTTCAGAAATCTGGCTACCACTTGCCTTGTAACGTTTGCATATGAAGCTGCTTCAACCCACTTGGTGAAATAGTCAATGGCGACCAGGATAAATCTGTGGCCATTCGAAGCAGTCGGTTCGATCTTGCCAATCATATTAATGCCCCACATGGCAAAGGGCCAGGGTGAAGATATTATATTCAAAGGATTGGGAGGCACATGCACCTTATCCGCATAAATCTGGCATTTATGGCACTTTCTGGCATAGGCACAACAGTCGGCATCCATTGTGATCCAGTAAT
The DNA here is from genome assembly GCA_963966055.1 of Lathyrus aphaca. NCBI lineage: Eukaryota > Viridiplantae > Streptophyta > Magnoliopsida > Fabales > Fabaceae > Lathyrus > Lathyrus aphaca. The sequence continues at coordinate 113,586,389 of OZ014524.1, read as the reverse complement.
AACCTGATCTTAGCAATTTCTTAGCCATGGCATGCCCTCCTGCATGGGTACCAAAGGATCCTTCATGCACTTCATGCATCAACAAGTCTGCTTCTGTTTTATCAACACATCTGAGGAGTACCATATCAAAGTTTCTCTTGTATAGGGACCCATCAGTGTTCAGAAAGAAACTGCCAGCAAGCCTTCTCAAAGTCTTCTTATCATTGGAAGATGCCCCAGATGGGTATGTTTGATCCTCCAAGAAGCACTTAATGTCATGGAACCAAGGCTTATCATCTTTGACAACATCCGCTGCGAATACATATGCTGGTCTATCAAGTCTGGACACTGAAATTTGAGGTACAAAATTGGCAGCTTGTACTTTGATCATGGATGAAATGGTAGCCAGAGCATCTGCAAACTGATTTTCGTCCCGAGGAATATACTCAAGCTTGACTGTTGTAAAGAAAGTCAATAACCACCTTGTATAATCCCTGTAAGGTATCAGATGATCCTGGTGGGTGTACCATTTGCCGTTGGTTTGATTGATTACCAGAGCTGAATCTCCGAACACAGTCAATGTCTTGATCCTGAGGTCAATGGCTTCCTCAAGACCCATAATGCAAGCTTCGTATTCAGCTTCGTTGTTAGTGCAGTTAAAGGTGAGTTTTGCCGAGAAAGGCATGTGAACTCCCTTAGGTGTAATGAGTACTGCACCAACACCACGACCGTTCATATTAACAGCCCCATCAAACATCATAGTCCATTCTTCTTCCGGGTCAGGCCCTTCAGTGTGAATAGGCTCTTCATGATCTTTCGCTTTTATGAACATGATATCTTCATCAGGGAAGTCAAATCTCATAGGCTGGTAGTCATCAATGGGTTGCTCAGCAAGATATTCAGACAATACACTGCCCTTGATGGCTTTCTGAGAAGTGTACTGGATGTCATATTCCGTGAGAATCATTTGCCATCTTGCAACCCGTCCGGTAAGAGCTGGCTTCTCGAAAATGTACTTGACTGGGTCCATCTTCGAGATTAACAAGGTAGTGTGGGTCAACATATACTGTCTCAGTCGGCGAGCAGCCCACGCTAAAGCACATCATGTTTTCTCGAGCAGTGAATAACGTTGTTCACAGTCGGTAAACTTTTTGCTCAGGTAGTATATTGCATACTCTTTTCGACCAGACTCGTCATGCTGGCCCAGCACACACCCCATTGACTCTTCTAATACTGTCAAGTACATGATTAGAGGTCTTCCTTCAACTGGAGGCATAAGGATTGGAGTTTCTTGCAAGTACTCATTGATCTTGTCAAAAGCCTTCTGGCAGTCTTCATTCCACCTGACCGTCTGTTCTTTTCTTAACAGCTTGAACAAAGGTTCACAGGTTGCAGTAAGGTGAGATATGAACCTTGAAATGTAGTTCAATCTACCTAGAAACCCTCGAACTTCTTTTTCGGACTTTGGTGCAGGCATCTCTTAAATGGCTTTGACTTTATCAGGGTCTACTTCAATCCCTTTCTCGCTTACAATAAAGCCCAACAGTTTACCGGATCGCACCCCGAATGTGCATTTGTTGGGGTTCAACTTCAGTTGGTACTTCCTCAGACGCTTGAATAACTTCAGCAGATTTACCAGGTGGTCTTCTTCAGTGAGGGACTTGGCAATCATGTCATCCACATAACACTCGATTTCCTTATGGATCATATCGTGGAATAATGTTACCATAGCCCGTTGATATGTGGCACCAGCATTCTTCAGTCCGAATGGCATTACCTTATAACAGAATGTGCCCCAGGGTGTGATGAAAGTTGTCTTCTCCATGTCTTCAGGTGACATTTTGATCTGATTGTATCCTGAAAATCCATCCATGAAGGAGAATACCGAGAACTGAGCCGTATTATCAACCAATACATCAATGTGAGGTAATGGGAAATCATCTTTCGGGCTGGCTCTGTTTAGATCCCGGTAGTCGACACACATCCTTACTTTGCCGTCTTTCTTAGGCACAGGTACTATGTTAGCAACCCACGGTGGATAGCTAGTTACAGCAAGGAACCCGGCGTCCCACTGCTTTTGCACCTCTTCCTTGATCTTCATTGCCATGTCTGGGCGAGTACGGCGCAGTTTCTGTTTAACCGGTGGACATTCTTCTCTTAAAGGCAGCTTGTGCACAACAATGTCGGTGTCCAACCCTGGCATATCTTGATAAGACCAAGCAAACACGTCCACATATTCCTGAAGCAGGTCAATCAGTTGTTTCTTCACTGAGTCTTGTAAGCAGGCCCCGATTTTAACTTCTTTCACATCTTCATCTGTACCAAGATTAATCGTTTCTACCTCCTCCTGATGAGGAGTAATAACTTTTTCCTCTTGTCTCAACAACCTAGCTAACTCTTCCGGAAGCTCGTAATCTTCTTCAACCCCTTCATCAGCTTGATTGATTGGATTGTCAAAGTCATACGAAGTCATAGCCGTGTTGTTGTCGGTGCGGTCTGGAAGGCACTCTCTGCAAGGGTTCAGTTTGTTCATTTTAGTGATTGATTTTAATCTTGTTTAGAAAAGTGAAATAAAGTTGTCATTTTGAAAACATTGCCATTTATGTTTTGTACAAAAAGAAAAATGGAAAAACAGTGAGCGGAAAAGAAAAAGACTCATTTGCAAAAGATGTCTGATATTTCATTGATTAATCTTGTTGCACAAAAATTACAGATGGCCCGATTACAAAATGAGTCTTGTCATCTTGGGCAAGATGCAAGACTTGATGCATGCTTAAAATATACAGGAAATAATAATTACTCTGCAAGAGTAACTCTTATAATTTCCTGGGAAGACCAGTTTGAGATACGGCTCCCCGGGATCCTTGGACGTATCCAGCTCTCCAGGTTGCGCTCATCTTCCGACTCATCTTCCAAGTTATTGACAGCATCAGGGGTGAGCATTCCCCCACTAACAAAGTTGGGCTTCTTAGCAGCCTCTGCTTGATCTTGTTGAGTTGGTCTGTAACCCAACCCAAATCTATCCTCTTTCTTCTCCACAGGCAACAGTTTGTCCCAGCCTTGAGCGTTTCCTTCTTCCACAACCTTCCGGGCTTGCTGGTAGGATGTCATTGAGGTTCCAGGTACAGCAGATGTTTCATTTATGTTCAAGGCCTTAAACCCTTGACTCATCGTTTCGTGGATCTCCCCATCCATCTCAATATATTTGTAGGTAGCCAGATGGCTAACAAAAATATCTTCCTCTCCACAAATTGTAACGACTTGGCCCTCCCACTCGAATTTTAACTTCTGGTGAAGGGTAGACGTAATTGCGCCAGCGGCATGAATCCATGGTCTACCCAACAAACAGCTGTAGGCAGGCTGAATGTCCATCACGTAGAAGGTCGTTTTGAAAGTTTGTGGGCCAATCGTTACAGGCAACTCAATTTCTCCCAGAACTGATCTCTTAGAGCCGTCAAAGGCTCTCACTACCAAGTTACTGGGACGTAATGCCAATCCTTCATATTCCAGCTTCACAAGGGCCTTTTTGGGTAAGACATTGAGGGATGACCCTGTATCTACCAGCACATGGGAAAGAACTGCACCTTTACATTCCATGGTAATGTGCAAAGCCTTGTTATGATTGCGGCCTTCCGTAGTCAAATCAGTGTTGGTGAACCCTAGTCCATTACTAGCATTAACATTTCCAACTACAGCTTCCAACTGATTGACGGTGATCTCTTCTGGCACATAAGCTGTGTGCAAGACCTTGAGTAGTGCGTTCCGATGAGCCTCGGAGCACATAAGCAATGATAGAATGGAGATCTTGGAGGGCGTCTGGTGAAGCTGGTCCACTATCTTGTAATCACTTTTCTTGATGATTCTCATGAATTCATCAACTTCTTGATCAAAAGGTGTTTTCAAAGCTTCTTTAACAACTTGCTCTTCTTGCACCATGCTCTTCCCTTTTGCTTTGGCAGCAGCTTCTGCTTCAGCAGTGGGTTTTTGAGTTTGCGGGGCAAAGAGACGTCCGCTTCGAGTGAAGCCTCCGCCTCCACCCACATTGTCTATTTGTGGTGAAGAAGTTGATGATTCGAAAGTGATTTTCTGTCCTTCACAGTATAAATCAGAGCCGTAATGCCAAGGGATGGCATTACTGCTTTCATAAGGTACTGGCCCAGGCACTGTGATAGTGACTGGACTGATGGCTGCTGCAGAAGGGACTGTGATAGTCTGTGGATCATAGTATATATTGACTGGTGCTCTGGTGGGAGTGGCATTTTGTGAGTTGTAAGCAGAATCATTGGTGGGATCATAATAAATTGTAACTGTTGAAACACTTGCATTGTTTGTTGCTGATGTTGTAGGAGACATTGTTGGAAGGATGGGTGTTGTTGTTGTAGGAGGCTCTGAATGAAGGGGTGCTGAAGTTGTAGGAGGGACGTTTGTTGATATCTGATCCGTTGAAGTAACAGACGAAGCATTTGTTGATGAAACTGAAAAGTTATTTGGAACAATGGTTGTTGCAGTTGTAGATGATTCTGGAACTGTGGTCAAGGAGATTGCTGGGTTGGTAGGTACTGATGTTGTGATTTGAAGCAGGCCACTCTGGATGAGACTATCTATGCCATCCCTCAAGTTATCACAACCATTCACTGAAATGTTGCAATAAGCACACCCTAGCTCGCATCCCGGGAACATTTGACATTCGAGGAGTTGAGCTTTAATCGCCACCAAGGGTGTCCGAATCTGACCCACATGGGTTATTAAGTAAGACGGCTTGTCTTCTTCAATAGCATTGATTCTGGGACCTCCGTGGTGTGGCATAGGGTTTTTGTTAACATTTGGTGGTGGTGCAAAGTTCAGAGCTTTGGAGTCTACCAAGTCTTGTACCTTCATGTGCAAGGCTCTGCACTTCTTTGTACTGTGGCCAGGTGCATTTGAGTGAAAAGCACATCTGGCGCTGGCGTCATAATTTCTGGGCAGACTGGCAGGATTTGGAGGTGCCAATGTCCTTAACTCAACCAGGTTGAGTTTCAGGAGTTGTGGCAGTAATGTGGCATAAGGCATAGGGATTGGATCGATCACCCTATTGGCCTGAGAAGGTCTCTGTTGAAATGGTCTTTGCTGATTGTTGTTGGTGTTGTTGTAGTTTCTCTGAGGAGGATACTGAGTTTGTTGCTGATAATTTTGCTGTTGTGGTTGATAAGCTGGTTGAGGATGAACTGGAGCGGGAATGGTGACTGCTGCCACAGACCTATGAACATATTGGGGTCTGCCCCTGCCGGCATGGATAGCATTGGTCTCACCAGTTCTTCTTGGTCCTACAAAAGGCTTTCTTGGGTTGTTGGATGAGCTCGCACCATTGTCAGAAATCTTACCCATTTTTAACAGGCTCTCAATTCTCTCCCCGGCTATGACTACATCAGCAAAGCTAGTGGAGGAAAAGGCAGCTAGCCTGTCAATGTATGTTCCTTGGAGGGTGTTCATAAACATATCAGCCATCTCCCTCTCTGACATGGGTGGCTGGACAGCAGCAGCAAGCTGTCTCCACCTTTGAGCATACTCTCGGAAGCTTTCCCTGGATGATTGTGACATCCCCATCAGGAGGGTCCTGTTGGGAGCCATATCCAAGTTGTACTGATATTGTCTAATGAAGGCCTCTGCCAAGTCCTTCCAACATCTGATGGTTGCTCTGGTCAGATGAGAGTATCATTCCCTTGAAGCTCCTGTTAAACTATCTTCAAAATAAAACATCCATAGCTTTTCGTCCATGGTATATGCCTTCAGCCTCCCCAGAAAAGATTGTAAATGGGTCCGGGGACAGGAGGTTCCGTTGTACTTCTCAAAGCACGGTGGTTTAAATTTGTGGGGAATCCTGACCCCGTCCACTAAACCCATGTCCATAACATCAAAGCCCATATAATTCTGAGACTCCAGGGATCTTAGTTTCTCAGCAATCTCATCTAGCCTTCTGTCATAGGCTTCCTCCCCAGCTCCCATCACTGTGAACTGATCTTCCTGGGGGTCTTCTTGCGGCACCCTACCTGCAGTGGCAGTCCCTTGCACATTAACAGGGATGTTGATCTCTGGGTGTAGGTGGGGTCCATAGACTGGGGGATTAACATGGGGTTGAACTCTTTCATTGTTACTGGTCCCAGCAGTCCCTGGATGAAGGTCTTCCTGATTCCTCCCCTCTACCAGTGCTCTTAACCTCTCTTGGCTTTGAGCCATATTATTCATCACCTCCATAAATTGTGTCATCTGATTCCTCATTTCCAACCTCTCGTTGGCCATTTGATTCCTGACCTCTATAAGGTCCTGCTGTACTTGGTCCATTTGTATACCCGGAAGATTGTTGCGGGTGGGGTATCTGTGTGGACGGTTGAGTGGAAACCCTCGACGTCGAGCAATAGTTCCTGGCGTCACAACAAAGTTAGTACCAAATAATCAAAAACCTACAAAACCAGGTAAAAGGTTAGTATGCAATGCAGTTATGCTCATTTGTTTCCAAGGTATCCGGCTTGGCACTTGGTTTTGACCTTTCCAGACCCCTGAAGAAGATGCCTTTGTTGTTGCTTGGAAGAAACTCAGATAAAAACAAACCAACACACATATATATATATTACAAAAGGTAAAATGATACATAGTTTGTTTCTTTTTACAATACACGCCCTCTGAGGGGTCAAAATACAACATAGGAAAAAGTACATGAAAATGAAAGCAACAACAAGCAAAAGTCACACACCCAGACCAAACTCATCCTCCTGAACTTCCTTGAGAAGTGCTTCAGTCACAGGATCAGCTGGGTGCTCTGTGAGGTTCCTGATGAGGAGATTCCTAGTAGTAACAGTTGCAGTTAGCTTCTTGTGTTGACTCTGGTCCTTTGACCTCTTCACACCAGCTCTAATCTTCAGCTCTGAGATCTCCCTCTGGGCTGCTGCCAGGGCCTCCTGTTGCTCTTTTGCACTAGCCTCCAACTGCTCAATCTTGTCCTGAGTCCTCTTATCTTCCAGAGTACGAGCTTCGGTGATCCTGACCCACCTAGCTTGACTCTCCTTTAGATACAAATCAGTCCTGGCCTTCTGGAACTGAGCTTCCTTGCAGGAATTCTTCAAGATTTGTTCTCCAGCCCTAAACTTCTTGATGTAATCCTCAGACTTCTCAATCCTAGCCAGATGCTCTATCTTCAACTTTTCCAACCTTTCAATATCCAACCTGCCATCACTCCTTTCCCAGAGGGTCTTCTGTAGAGCCTGAGTCAGCTTCTCATTTCTTTCTTTCAATTTCTCAAACTCCTCTAAGCTGACAGTTGCTGGAGGTGGTGCTGAGGATGGTCCAGGTATATCTTCCATGGTAAAGGGCATCCCAGAAAATTGAGCCCTGGCACGGGACCACTCATAGTACTGTGCTGAGGCCACATTGTTGCACTTCCCAAGAATGGTTACTCCTTTAGTCTGGATATTGTCCCAAGCCCAGGATGCTTGCCTGACAATGGCCAGATTAGGCTTAATCTCACAGTAAAGAGTCTCAGCCAAGTCTTGTGCCTTAGGAGTGTGGACCAATGCATAGCCCAGTTGTCTTTTGAATAGCAGGGGGTTGTAATTGATGCAACCCTTTACTCCTATCAGGGGTACATTGGGAAACTGCCCACAACTGGTAATGATGTCCCTGCCTTTTGTGCTTTGAGTGCACCACCTGATATCAGCTGAGGTCAAAGCAGTGAGTCTTCTAGCCCAGTTTTTTTGCTGATGAGGATTCAAAAATGCATCAGTCTTAGGCAAATGTCTGAGCAGCCAAGTATGGAACAAAGGAGCACAACACCTCACCAATCTTCCCCTTTGCTTTTCATTCCTCTGGTGAACAGAGTAATAAAGATCTCCCAGTAAGGTGGGCACTGGGTTTCTCAGGATGAAAAGATGGATTGCATTCTTGCTGACAAACTTAGGCTCATCTGCAAAAAGTATGACCCCATATATGCTAAGGGCCAACAGAGCACAGACTGCCTTCCACTCCCTCAGGGAGGCCTTCAGAATAGCCTGAGAAGTCAAGAAATCCAGATGAAAACCAGAGACTCCCGATAAATGAGACTGGGCTCAAATATGGTACAGACGCGAACGGTCGGCGAAAGGAACAATGAGAACACACAGCAGTGAACTCACTGGGAATGAAAAGAGTCGCCAGCTAGGCATTTTTATCCCGGAGGAAAGGCAATGCTGCATAGACCTAGAAAGATACGGATAAGACGGTTGCGAACCAGAGAGACTGAGAAAGGGGGTTGGTTACAACCTGGGAAGGTGTTAGCACCCAGATTGTCCGTCGTAATCGACGGGATCCACGCTTAAAAGATTTGTGTTTTAAAGGGGTGGTGTCAGTGCAATTTGTGTATAAAGAGCGGGAAAAGGATGTACAGGTGTCAGTGTAAAAGAAGTGCAAAGTGTAATATGTATAGTGTCAGTGTAAGGACAGAGTGAAATGCTCATGATAAATAGGGCTAAGAAAATAATACAGGAAAGGGGGGAATATACAGAGACTTTTGTTCGATAACTGTTAAGTTATGCCTACGTATCCTCTCGTGCAATGAGGAAGTCAGAACACCGTAGTTCGACCCAAAGAGACTGAAAGATGAATTGACTTGTGAACTGCTTACTTGTCTATGCTCAAGTGTATGATCTGTCTGGCACAGATGCAAACTGTCTTGCATTAGACAGAAGAAGCAAGTTCTCGTTTATGAGTGAATGAGATGAGAAAAGAATCCCGAAGGAGACGATTATTGTTTGTTTTTGTGTTTTCAGTCTTTTATTGCTTTTTGGAAGTTTGTCATAGGAAAATGAGCTTAAGACTAAACCGAGGGTTAGTAAACTCATCATATCCTCCCTCTGATTAGGGGTAATGAGAATACCTTAAGTGTGAAGTCAGCATCTCACACTTAATCACCATGGTGTAGGATTAAGATCATTAACCTACTTGTGATTATTTAAATGCTTTTGGTATTTTTGTTTAGTGTTAAGTAATGAGAGTAAGCCATAATCAGGGATTAAACAGACTCATTACACCATCCTAATAGAAGGATGATAGATGAGAATGTTTAAGCTGAGGAAAGCTCCTCAACTTAATCCATGATTAGGGATTAAACTCATGACAAAACAAGCCTTTGGTTAAATGGATTTTATTTAATGGTATGATGATGAAGTGATTTTTAAGGTTTGTAAGACAACTTGAGAGGGACTTGTCCATTAACACTAGGGTTAGTCCTTCTTAACCAATTAAGGAAGAATTAGAACCCTAATGCAAGGTCCAAGTTACAAGCTTGATGTCTTGATGATTATTAAGTGGATTGATTAGGGGATTTAAACACATTAAGGGTTTAACACTTAGGATTAAAGTTATACACTCCATCCTAATAGAAGGATGCAGGCATAAGCTTAATCACAAAGCCTTAAAGCCTTTAAGGTTTAGTCCCTGATTATGAGGTGAGAAGAGAAGACTCAAAAGAGACACAAAGGTAAAACTAAGAGAGGAAACTAATCAAAACCCTAATTATTGTCATGCTTGGTTGTTCCTAAGGTTTGTGAGGTTTAACAAGAAAGATCTTCAATGGAACCACCAGGAAGCAGATGAAAGGATCAGGAGAAGCAAAGTAACTTGCTTCATTTAAGAAGTCAAGTCACTTGAGGAAAGAAAGTAAGAAGAAGAATGAGCAAGCTCAATCTCAAACACAAGATAAAATGCAGCAAGGATGCATATAAGAGATGAGAAGAAGTTGTGAGAAGTGAAGGCAAATCCACTTCTCAAGATAACTTACCACCTGAAAAGTTAATGAAAGGAATACAATGTAATGCAAGATGAGATGAAATGGCATGAAGAGAAACAAAACCAGAAGCACATACATGATGTTAATGATGCTATGAGATGCTACAAACATGAAACAACACATGGGGATGATCATACAAGCTTATGGATGCAAATGAAACAAGTTAAGAACCATGAACATACATGAGAAGTTATGAAATGCATATGGAATACAACATGGCAAATACATGAAGCAATGATCAAACATGCTTTCAATATGTCTTAAGATGTCAAATGAATCAAATGGATGCATAAAATGTCATGGCAAGTCAAGGTATGAATGCAAATGCAAGATGGATGCATATGGAAGTTCAAATTAGGGTTTATGATCAAAGCATCAAACAAAAACCAAAATCAGAAGCAAACATCAAGATAAAAAATTGAAAATGCACTCAAAGGATCCCTAAACCTATACTATCTCACTGCCCAAAGGAGAGGTTCCAACTCTTAACCCAATTCAAGTTATGATTTTCCTAAGTTTTCTAGGGTTTTAGGGTTCCTTAACAAGAAAAATGTCAAACAAATGGAAAATGAAAGATCAAATCATGCTCATTTAGTCTCACAAACTACATGCTAAACACAATGCAATGCAAAAAGAATCAAGGTCCAACTCTCAAAGGTTAGGCAGAAATGATTTTTGGAAGTTTGGATCAAAATAATGCCTAAAAATGATTTTAATTCCATGAAAAATTCTCAAAATGCATCAAGATCAAAAAAGAAATTTGGTTTGAGGGTTGGACAATGTTTCTAAATGTTTTTTAATGTTTCATGAATTTTTGGTGATTTTTAAATACCTAAAAGTATTTTTAATTAATTAATTCTCATTAATTAATTAAAAATAAACTTTTAAATATTTAAAAATATTTTTTAAATGCAAAAAATAAAAATAAAAATGTTTTTGGCTTCTGAAATTAAATAAAAGTTTGTATAAAAAATTTCAGAATTTTTGAATAAGTTTTACTATTTTAAAATAAATGGAGAAAGAAATACAAAATAAATGAAATAAAAATTAAAGAAAATGAAAAGTAATTACAATGGACGGATCAGATTAAGACTGGGGAGAGGGCTGTTGACTGCGCGCGCAATCCAAAGGCCCACATTCAAACTTCCTAATTTCTGATTTAAATTAATTAAAATGAATTAATTAAGTTAATTAAAGGTTAGGGTTTCTAATGACAAATCTCAGCCCTCCAAACACGCGCCAGTCTTCCCTAGTCAACGCATCCAACGCTCAGCATTCAAATCACAATTAATGACAGGATTAAACCCTAATTATTTTCAGGTGGCCGGAGAAGACCTCCGGTCATCTTCTCCAGTGGGAACCCCACCTGAAAATCCCTAAAATCCTCAAAACCTCACTAAAATGAAATCTAAAAGAACAGAAATCATTCCCACATCCCCCTGAATCAAAACCCTAACACAAAACTCATTTATTCTTCCTCAATCAACTGAATCGAAACAAAACATTTTTTAGGGCAAAAGTTTCAGAACCAGATTAAACTCTCATTTCTTCACCATTTTCAAAACCAAAAACATCAGAGTGATCAGTGAATCATGAAGAACAACTTAGGAACTTAAAAATCCATTTCTGGAAAAAATGTTCATGAAGCTACCTGAGTTTGAAGCTTTTCAGTTTGCAACTTTCTGACCTCTTCTCTTTGTGCAATCCACTCCTTTTAGGCCCCTGATGACATCTTGATGCTTAGAGAGAGTTTGTGATGGCTGGTTTGGAAGTTTGAACAAGTTCTGTTCAGAGTGGTGTGAGAATCGTGTTTGTGATTCTTTGAGTTTCAGGTTGCTTTGAAGGGTGCTTTGTGATCAGGGAGAGGTGTTGAGAAGGTTTATGAAGTTTGTTTTTGAGTTTGTGGCCTGTGTGATGATTTTTGAAAGCTTTTGCAAGTGAGGGTGAAAATGTGAATGTGGTGCTATGGCTGTCTTCAGGCTTGCTTCTTGTTATGTTTGGCTTGCAATTGATTTGTATAAACAAATGCTATTGGTCAGATGACATGACATGTCCTTTTGTGATAGGTATGGTTGCTTTTGCAAAATGTCAACTTTTGTGTAAGAAGGGCATGGGCAACTTGCTAGCCTAGTACAACAAGGGTGTGCTGCGCAGCATGATGAGGGAAAAGGGCTAGGATGGTTCAGCAAACTAGGCAGCAAGTGGGTGAGGAGATATGATGACTTTTGCAACTTGGTTCACTTTGGTTCTTATGGAAGAAACTTGATCCATGGGCCATGAAACATGTGATTCCTTGGGTGCATTCTGAACTTTAGATGTTGTGTGATCATGTTGTATGGATTAGAAGCCCATTTGATTACTTAATTGGCCTTGAGAAGTGAATTTGCAACTTTGGCCCTTTGGTGCATGACTTGAAATTTAGTGATTTTTGCCAACTTTGACAAGCCATAACTTTTGATCCAAAATGAATTAGGTCATGTTCTTGTACTTTTTGAAAAGGGAAAGATCTATTCTACAACTTTCATGACCAAAGTTTTTCCATTTGAAGCTTTTTTGAATCAAAAAGTAAGGGTTGAAAAAGTTGCATAAAATGACATTTTCATTAAAAGTCAAACTTGCCCAAAAAGTCAACTTTGCAAAAGACTTGAAATTCTTGAATTTTGTAAACTTCCAACCTCTTATATGATCAAATAAAGATCATATACACTCAAAATGATGAAGAACACCCCTTGGTTGGGTCATTGGGGGCCTCAGATGCCCTGATTTTACACTGACTTGTTCAGAAAGTCAACCCTTGATCAGATGACTTCCCCATGGAATTTCTTCATGAAAATTGATATGCATACTCCCTATACCATATAGAGACCAATATAAACAAGAATGACCAAAAAATTTGGAGTTATGGCCTCTGAAACCAAAACCCTAATTTTAGGTCATCTGTGCAGTCAAACCTGGCTCTGCTTCCATACCAATCTCAGTTCTTGTGATTCTTTGGCATTCTTGACTTTGAGAGGATATAATATGATACTTGAACACACATGGACCTCTTTGAAGTGATTGATGACCTTTGGAGTGGCTCAAGAAGCTCTTGGATTGCTCAGATCACAAACCCTAGATGCAGATGATTTAGAACCAATGCAGTGAACCAAAAATGTGGTATGAGATGTTATGATTGTGTTTATGCTTATGAAATGATCACAAGCCATGGTGTGAATGGGTGAGGGCAAATTTGGGGTGTTTACAATTATGTATACATTGCATTATAGAGAATTTGTCATTGCAATATTTTATTGGTTAGAGTTTTTATACGCAATATAAATAAATATCTATATTGGTATTGTATACAACTTTACATACTTTTTCTAAACTTTCTATATGGATGCATATAACAATAACTCATTTTAAGTTTGAATTGGTTTACTATAATTTCATTTAAATTTGAATTATGACATACATATAAATATAAATGCATATTACAATAAATTTTTAAGTGTTTTGGTTTCAAAATTTTTAGCGGGTTGGTGGGCCAACCCCGCCCCATTATGTATTTCGCCCGCGGGGTTTTTTGTTTTGGCGGGGCGGGAGAAACGGGTTGACGGGCTCAAAATCTCAACCCAGCCCGCCATTTTTTGGCGGGTGGCGGGGCGGGCCGGCGGGCCCCGACTCGTTTTGCCATCCCTAGGTCTGGGTGTGTCTGGATTTTGCAGAAATCGCAGGGTTTTACTCTGCGAGTCACGTTCCTCGCTTAGCGAGCTGGAGCTCGCTTAGCGAGCAAAGTCAGTGGGATCTCCGCTTAGCAAGCCGGTTTTCTCGCTTAGCGAGCCTTATATTTTTCGAAAAAATGTTTCTTCTGTTGGGTGATTTTCGATGTCTGGTTTGTCGGACTATGTTGCTAACTTGTTGCTGGAAAAAAATTTATTACATGTTAAGTATGATAAAATTAATAGTATTGATGATGACATGATGTAAGGATAGTATGAATAATCTATGTTGATGATAAATGATGAATGTTGATACACGTATTGGTGAAAGATGATTATGAGGTTATTTTGTGTATCTTGCATTCATGGCATCCCCTATGTTGAATTTAGGCTTCAATCCCATTGTGTAGATTGAGGTGTTGTTGATTATGTTGTACTCCCTTGTGGAGAGTAGATGGCCAGTGTCCATCACATGTTGAAATCGGTACCACATGCATTTATGATGTTGCATTTCATTCTATATAGCATAGCATGATCACATTTGTTGTTTGATGATGTGTATTATTGATGATTATGTGTGGATGACTTCGTTGTAGCAGTTATATGATTATTGTTCTTATGATTCATGTCTTGTATTATTTTTATTGAATTTAGATTACTCACCATGCCTGCCTTTTGTGATGGTCTATTATTCCATCCTGCATATTCTCAAGAATAGTTCGGTGATCGGAAGTCACTCGGAGTGTGTCTCTTGTCGTTATAGAGTCTAGGTGGTGTCCTGCTCTATGTCGTGTAACACTGGGAACGCTTTATTTATATTTGTTGTTTCGGTTGTTTTAACACTTGAGGATGTTGTTTGAATTATAATTGAATCTTTTTTATATTGATGATTAAGATATTGAATAATGATTTGCTGCCATGAATTAAGGTTTTATTTTATTTATGAATTGAAGTTGCAACCCGTGTTACGGGACATAACACATATTTGTTGTTTACATGATGCTATGATGAAATTGTGATTCCTTTTTGTGTAGAACTCTGATTTTTATTTAATTAATATGATTATTTTTTTGTGGGTAGAAAGGGTGTTACAAAGTCCGTCTGAAACCACCGATTAATACCCTCAAAGGGTGTATCCGGAACTGCTGGTGGTACGGTGTCACACCCCAAATTTTACCCCTAATCGCTCATATCATAATCATACTTTTATCGCATTTTTTGCAGGGATTTTTCCTGATTTATTTTCTGTTGTTTTCTTTTCATTTTCTAGCTTCCATTTTAATTTAATTTATTTATGACTTTTTATTTCATTTTCGTATTTTTAATTTTAATTTCTATTTTCGTTCTATTTGTAAATTCCTATTTTTAAAATTTTATTTCAATTTCTATTTCTAATTTTTTTAGTCCAATTTTCAAAATTTTCTAAACTTATTTGCTATTTTCTTTTCATTATCAAGTCCTCATTCCTAAATTAATTTTTATTTCATTTTCAAATTTTAGTTTCTAAATTCATTTTCTATTCTTCAACTTTTAATTTTATTCCATTTTCAAGTTTCTACTTCTAATCTAATTTCAATTTCCAATTTATTTTTTAGTTTATTCTAATTCTAATTTCAATTTCTAATTTATTTTTAGTTTACTTTTCTTTTAAGATTTCATTTTTAATTTAATTCCAATTTCTTTTTTATTATTATTCATTTTAGTTCCAAGTTTAATTATTTAAGTTTATAGGTTATTTTTAATTTTTTAAGTTTCATTCTTTTTTAATTCATTTCTAACTTAAGTATTATATTTAGATTCTAATTTAAAACTCTAATTTCCAATATTAAGTGCCAAGTATAAACAAGCTTTAGTGTAAATAATTAAATTTATTCCATAATATTTGTTTTGTTACAATTACATATACATAGAAAATTACAAGAAAAGAATACAGAAAAATTCTGCACTACAATACAAATGCAGCCTGCTCCAAATCAGCCCCACAGCAAGCATGCAGCCACCAACAGCTGCATTTTCCTGCTCCACTCCACTGCTGCAAAATTCAGCACTTGTCTCCCTTCCTCCAACCCTTCATTTGCAAGCAACAAGGACAACAAAATCAACTCAAATCAGCCTCTAAAACATACCATAAAACAGCACAACTAGACACCAGTTCAGCACCCCAAACACACTGTTATATTATAAAACTCAGCCTTAAAATACAGCATAAAAACAACCCTCAAAGCAGTCCCAAAAACACACTGTTATCAACCAAAAACTCAGCATTCAAAACCAAAAAAAACTCAAACACAAACAACCCCAAAAATCCCTGTTACATCCATTACAAAATCAACTCAAACAGCCATACAAACCTCATAAAACAGCCCCCCCCTAAACACACTGTTACATCCAAAATCAGCCACTAAACTCACTACAAAACCGGCTCTCAAACACTTACAAACAGCATCAAAAAGCTACAAAACAGTCCCAAATTCAGCACAGTTTAAAAACCAAAAAAAAACAAAAAAAAGGAGGAGAAAAGAAGGGTGCAAAAAGTTCAACAACAACAAGCAGCAAGGAACTCACCCTTGGGGATCTTCACCCCGATAACGTTCGGGCGGTAATATCTTTCTCTTTTCCTCTCTTCCACCTTTCCCTTATTTTAGCATCTTGTCCATATTTAGCTTCTTTTTTTTGTTTCATTTCAAACCTGCACATATCAAAACAAAGTCATATAAGAACTTCAAATTTTTTTAAGATTTCCTCACTAAAACAACAGCCCTGTTACCAGAACCAGAATCACCAACTTACACAGACCAAAATCAAAAGCATAAGAGAGATGGAGAGGAAATCCAAACAGTGAGACAGAGGAAACTCATTGAAAACGAACCAACTCATTTTTCGCCGAAGCCAGCCAACCTTGCCTCTTCAAACCTCCTTCCACAAACCATTGAACCATTACCTTCAACAAATCAGCCGCAGCACTTCAACATCAAACACTCCAGCCAACAACAAAGACAACTCACCGGCCAGCCACCGCCATCAACCTGAAGCCTCAAACCACTCACCACCACTACCGTAAGCAAACCGGCCTGCACCCTACAAACCGCAACACAAACAAACATTCAAAAGTCAAAACAGAGTGAGATTGTGAGATGAGAAGATGAGATTAAAAATACCAAAAAAAGAACACAGCAATCTTCTTCCAAAGACCTTCATGAACTCACCGTCATAGAACCCTCCACCGAAACAACAAACCGTAAACAAGAGCAAACATTTTCTTAGACCGAAACACCAAGCCAATGCTGAAACCATCCGAGACAAGCCGTGGAACACATCTTCCAAAACCCTTAATGAAACTGTGACTTTCTTTTCCAAACAACCACTGAATCTGGCCACCCTTCACTGACCCTCTCCGCACCGCCACTGTAACCCCTGGACCTTCCTGCTCCGCCACCATTCTCCAAATGCATAAATTGAACAACCCCTGTCTTCAACAAATCCAACTCTCTTCACAAGAAGCCACAGCTCACAAACCTTCAATCATCCAAACAGTCACCGGAACAAGACCGGGAATCACAACACAAACCTTAGCACGAGTCTGAATCATCGAACCAAAAACAAATCTGAACTCAGAACCACCCTGTTTCAGTAACACTCCTCCCGCGAATCCAGATACCATCCAAACTCAGCTTTCGCCCAAATCGCGAAAACCGCCGAACACACACCTTCACGAACCCTGCAGAAGCCATCAACCTGTAAAAAAACATTTCAAAATCAGCATCACCATTATGTTTTGAAACACACAAACAATCTACCTCAACCGAAAACCACGCAAATCCAAACCATAAACCGCCGCGGAATCAAACTTTCCAAAGCCCTTACCGTCCAAATCGTGAGCCACTGCCCTGCGAAACCAAGGAGCCGCTGTGAGTGAAAACATGAGCCACCGTAAAATTTGAGGCAAACCTGAACCGAAGCCATACACAGAAATCACCACCCATTCCTCACCCTTCAAAAGCCCATAACCGGAAAACCTCACCTCCACTTCCGTCACCTGAACCAAATCACCACGTTTTCGAAACCGCGAGACCCTTCTTCCTCACCAACAAACAGAACCATGAGCTTTACCTCAAGCCGGCCAACCAAAAACTTACCTCACTTCCGCCATTACCACCACCAAACCTACAATAATCTCACAAATTATTTCCTAAGCCATCATCACCTTCACCAAAACATTAACCTGTAAAATCGCAAACCTTCATCTTTTCCTTACAATTTTCGAGCCAAATCCGCAAGGCCTTTAAAACACCTACGACTCGTAAACTCCAGCACAAAACACACCGCCATCTCCAAACAGAGTCTTCACCACTGACAAAACCGTGTCTAAACCGTGAGAAACTGACCCAACCTATCACCCCTGAAAACTCATAACTTCAAAGTACCCAAAACCGAGCCTTTTTTCCCTTCTGAGAACCATCGTGAGTCATACACAGACCTGCAAGAGTAACCGAACAAAACCCCAAAACACCACCACCAAACGGAACAATATCCTTTTCTTCACAAGCCTCGTCGTCGACGAATCGCACCACCATCGATTTCACTCTTTACCCAGAATCCGACCGGAAATGGCACCACCTTTCAAAACAACATAAATCGAGAAATGAAAAAATACAGAGAAAAGTGAAAACAGATTTGATTTGAGAGGAACTGAGAAACCTCACAAGCTTTTCACCGCGAACCGCTAATCCGAGTGCCTAAACCAACGAACACAGAGAGCTGAAAACACCTTCGAATCTGACTTGCGAAACGAAGTCGTTCCTTCACGAATCACCACTGTGAATCGTCGCGAGACTTGAGCGAGAGAGACTAGAATCTCAAGCGATTCACCGCCGTGAGGAACCAAACCCCACCGTGAGAGTAGGCCGCGAAACGCCAAATCGCCATTGAGAGAGAGACGAGAGTGAGACGGAGACGCTGTGAGAAAACGCAAGAGCAGATAGAGAGACTGAGTGAGAGCCGCGAGTTAACTGAGACAAATCCAAAGAGCAGGCTGCCGTCGTGAAGAATTCGGAGTTGTGCCATTGTAGGGTCGGTTTGTTCTTCAAAAGTGTTGTTCTGTTTCTTCTAAAAAAGTGATTCTGAACGTATGAAACCTATACCTCATTTGCAACCATGTTTTTTTTTATTTATTAAAATTTTATTTTGTTATTTTAAATATTCTTTTGGTTGGGCCTTCCTGAGCCCATTTTGTTTCTAAACACACACGCTGCAATCAACATTGCACCCTCTTAATTTAGGTTTTTAATTAATCATGTAATTTCACTTTTGTTTAGTATTTATTTGTTTAGATCTTTATTTTTAATTAGTTTGATATTTTGCTAATTTAGTGATTTTATTGGTTTTTTCGGGCCGATGATATTACAAAAATCACGATAGATCATCTTCGATTAATCGTGACCATATGAGGCCATTGCATTTTATTTCTATTTCATATATTTATTTATTTTCTTTCCATTTAATTCATTATTTTTTTCTACTTAATTTATTTAATTTATTTTATTCTATTTCACAATTTATTTCACTTTATTTATTTTTATTATCATTTATTTCTCGAGTCTTTACACCATACTAACTTAATTTCAAAAATAATAAATTCCTTGGTCCAACGCCAAGTGAACTTCACTTCACTTCACTCACACACGTAAGTCGGTCGTTTACGATCGCCGTCTGCACAGTTCCTTACACTTCACAGCTTTCTAACTTAAACAAATTGTCGCATTGCGCTTGTTTTCCACCCCTGCATTCTCGATCCATATATCGAGCCATAGCAAGTTACTGAGCCTTTGTCTTTGCATTTTCCATTTACTTTATTCGATTTATTTATTTTGCAAGTAGCAGCCTTTGCCTAGTCTTAGGAGCTTGCACCCTCTTTTATTTTTTATGCTTTTCAATCCAAAAGGGAAAGACTCCTGCAGTTGACTCAATGTCATAGGAAGTTTAGCAATCCCTAGTTCTTTTTTGACCTTAGCAATTAGGTCCCTCATCCTTAGGTCCTTAGCCATTAGGTCCTTAGCTTTTTATTTTACAACTTTTTGTGACTTTCTTAAAGTCACGTGAGTGTTTGCCATAACACTTACCTCCCCCGCGAACCTTGAGCGTAACCAAGTGTTCGTTAATCCTTAGGAGAACTACGAGTGCTCTGATTCTATACCCGATACGTAGGCATCGATGCGATGTTGTGCGAGCACCATTAGAAATAAAAACCTTAGGTTCCCTTAGTTTTAGCAAGCAATAAACAACAACAATACAAATATTAATAAGAGGTTCCCGTAGGATACTGCGGATGCTTAGGATGCTAACACCTTCCCTAGGTATAATCAACCCCCGAACCTAGTTTCTCCTCATTTAGGGTTTTTACGATCTTTTTCCCTTTTCCCTTTGGATTAAATTAAAGTCGGTGGTGAACATAAATGTTTTGCGATTCAAGCTTAATCAATAGCTTGGTATCCGATTCTCACCGCAACAGAATTGGCGACTTCACTGGGGACACTATTTTTGAGGGTTAAGCCCACCTTGTATATTTGTATATTTGTTGTTGTATTGCTTGTTATTATTTTGGATTTTTTTTGTTGGGTATTCCATGTGTGGTGAGATAAGTCCTAACCCGGACTTGAGTGCAAATAAGTTAGGACGGTGGTATATTCAAGAAGGCTTGTAGGGAGTTGAGTCCCGACCAAGTTGACTTGAGACACCACCACTCAGCGGAGGCCTCCTCGGATGTAGTTTTGTTGATCGAGTTCAGTCGTGAAAACATTACTATATTCGACTTGAGAGCCATTAATGCTGGGGACCGTAGAACATTTACCCCCACTTGGCCTTTTTAGGGATGTAGTGCGATGACTATGAGGGTGCAAATCCAAAATAGTTGATACGCGATACTGCACTCGGATGAGACTCTCCTGAGAATATTACTGATTACCAAGTCGAGTTGGGAAGTCGGTAATATCCGAAAGATGGGACAGTGATTCTGGGAACTTTTAGAACCCGTTGTACAGGTACAAATAAACTCATAGTACACACCTTTTGGGAGGGTTGAACCTTTGACCTCATGCAAGCTTTGAACCTAAGCCTTGTTTGTGTTTGTTGCATTCACGCATCATGAAGCATCATTTTTACCATTTATTCAAGGAACTCAGAAACTCTATCTTTGCAAATATCATAGGTATCATCATGGACTTTGGAAGAAGAAAGACTGTCAAGTACACATTCAAAACTCCCAAACTCGAAGACCTAAGGAAATTAAGAGATTTGGTTCTGGATCAAGAAGCCTTCATGGAGAAGCATAGGAGACTTTTAGCTTTGCTTAAGACTGATTGGGATGGAAGGTTGCTCTCTGTGATGCTCCAGTTTTATGATCCTCTCTACCATTGTTTTACGTTCCCTGATTACCAATTGGCGCCTACTTTGGAAGAGTATTCAGTTCTGGTGGGATCACGTGTTAAGGATGAGTTTCCATTCCCTGTTCTAGAGAAGGACCCTGAAGAAGCGGAGATTGCAAAGGCGACATATTTGAGTGTTCCTGAGGTCAAGGCAAATATGACCTATAAAGGAAAGATTTTTGGATTCCCAACAAAGTTTCTGATAGAAAAGGCCAAGAATTTTGTTGATGTGAAGGATATGAAAGCTTTTGAGGCGACTTTTATTCTGCTGATATATGGAGTGCTGCTTTTCCCAAGCTTTGAAGACTTTGTCGACCTGAACGCCATCAAGATATTTCTGAAGAAGAACCCGGTCCCTACTTTGCTCGGAGACACTTATCATTCCATCCATCTGAGGAATCACCATAAGGGAGGGATGATTACTTGTTGTGCATCATTGTTGTATGAGTGGTTTATTTCGCACTTGCCTAAGTCATCTTCATTTTGGAATCTTAAGGATGGTTTGTGGTGGTCACAAAGGATCATGTCTCTTACCCACTCTGACATTAGCTGGTACAATCGTGTTTATGATGGAGCATTGATTATTGATAGCTGTGGTGATTTTGCTAATGTGCCTCTTCTCGGCACTAAGGGAGGAATCAGCTATAATCCGGTTTTGGCTCGCCGCCAACTCGGGTATCCGTTGAAGGACAAGCCTAAGAGTGTTGAAGTGGAAGGAATTTTCTTTAAGGATGACGAAGAACCAGAGCTCAAGAAACAGATTATGCAAGCTTGGAAGTACATCCATAGGAAGGGGAGAAGTAGCTTGGGAAAGCCGAATTGTGTTTCTATGGAACCCTATCTCCAATGGGTACGAGATAGGGCAATCAGTCTGAAGATGCCTTACCCTCGCCAGGATCCTATGACCTTCAAGAAACCCATTCTGGTCTTTATGGATGATGCGGAGAAACTGAAGATTGATTTGGAGAAAGAGATTCGAGAGAAGAATGCATGGAAGAATCGACATCAGATCATCAGCAGTGAGAATGAGGAACTTAGAAGACAACTGAAGATGAAGGAAGAAGAAGAGCTCTCCAGCAAGAAAAGGAAAGCACCAGAGGATTTATTTTCCTCCAGCACTCAAGAGGACACTTCTTGGAAGTCGATCGTGGATCAACTTATGCTTGAAAGGGCTCAGATGAAGGCACAAATCGAGAAGCTCAACTTGAGGCTTTTAGGAGAATCTCCTTAGGACTTTGTTTTTGTCTTTATTAAGCTTTGTTTGGGATTTTTGAAAGTGTACTCAAGACTTTGTATCACTTTTTGAATTTAATGAAATCATATCCTTTTGATTATTATGTGTTCCTTGGTATTTGCAAATTGTTTCTTAAGTTCCTTGAATAAAATTTCATTTTTGCATTGCACTCATACATTTGGCATTGCATTTGCATTTTTTTTCATGAAACTCATTCCCGTCATCTGCTCTCAATTCAGCTTTCACACTGAGGCTCTCACGCAAATACTACACTCGAGCTCAAGCCAGGAAGAGGATGGCTGAAAGAGACCTAGAGATGGACAGAGTTAACGAAGAGCTTTCTGATATTCGTGGAAATATGGGTCAGATGATGGAAATGTTACAAGTCATTCGAGCGAAGATGGATACCCAACAGACTGTGGTGTCAGAAATTGTTACTGCAACGACTGAATTTGTCACTGCAACGACCCAGCCTACATCATCAGTCATTACCCCTGTGACCTGGCCTCCTTTTGGACTTCCTCATGGATTCGTCCCTCCTCCTCATGGTTTTGCTTCTCAAAGTTTTATTCCTTCTTCTTCAGGGTTTGCTACTCAAGGTTTTATTCCTCCTTCCCAAGGACTTACTGCTCAGAGTTTTATACCTCCTTCACAAGGGTTTGCTACTCAAAGTTTTATTCCTCCTTCCCAAGGATTTGCTGCTCAGGGTTTCTTCCCTCCGTCCCAAGGCTTAGCTTCTCAAAGTTTCGCACCTCCCTCTCAGGGTATGGCGTTTCCGTTTCAAGGTTTTGTGCCCCCTCCTCAGGGATTTGCTGCTCAACAAACTGTTCCTGTGACTAATGAAGAGAATCATGCCGTTGCTAATTTTACACAGGACATTGTGCACACCCGTGCCCAACCGTATTTTAATGACCATCAGGGGTACGAAGCGCCAGATATGTCTGAAAACGGAGATGAGAAACACGTGAAGATGCAAGAGAATTTTGATACCCTTGAGAAAAGGTTAAGAGCGATTGAAGGTGACCAGATCTTTGGTGCTGCTGCCAGAGAAATGTGCCTGGTGTCTGGATTGGTAATACCTCCGAAGTTCAAGATACCCACCTTTGATATGTATGAGGGTGCAACTTGTCCTAAGAACCATCTCCTGATGTACTACCGAAGAATGGTTGCTCAGGTAGACAATGATAAGTTAATGATTCACTGCTTTCAAGACAGCCTGAAGGGAATCTCCTCTAAATGGTATTTGACGCTTGACCAGTCAAAGATTCGTAGTTTCCAAGACTTGGCCGATGCTTTCATCCAACAATATAAATACAACATGGACCTCGCTCCCGATAGGAGGCAATTGCTAAGCATGTCCCAGAAAGAGTCTGAATCCTTTAAAGAGTATGCTCAAAGGTGGAGAGGAACCGCTTCTCAAGTAGAGCCCCCATTGACTGAAAAAGAATTAGCTGACTGGTTTGTTGACACTGTGCGACCAGAATTCTATGAGAGAATGGTGGGGAGTATAACTGCTAGTTTCTCTGATTTAGTGGCTGTGGGAATCAAGGTAGAACTCGGTTTGAAAAGTGGAAAGATGAGTAGTGCATCTGGCAGTTCTAGCATTGGCAGTGGAAATATTGGTAAGAAATTTACCGGCAATTTTCACAAGAAGAAGGAAGGTGAGACAAACGCCATAATGACAAGTCAAAGAAGAAATCCGCTGTGGCAGAGACCTTCACCTATGGCTCAACAGCAGTATGCTCGTCAACAGCAGTATGCTCATCAACAACAGTATGCCCAACATCCTTATGTAGCGGCAGTTCAACCAGCATTTAATCCACAAGTCCCCATGTATCGGCCAGCTCAAGCAGCACCGATGTACCAACAAGCGGCTCCAATGATTCAACCTTATCAACCAATGATCAACAATCCGGGCTATCAACAAGCACCCAATGCTTCAGCCTACCAGCCGAGGACTCCAGCTCCTCATCCAAATCCAAATTTTCAGAACAGAAGAACAGGTGGAAGGCCTCCTAATCCTCGAATCCCTATAACTTATACTGAGTTATATCCTTCACTGCTGAAGAAGGGTTTGGTTACTCCAAGGCCTTTGGGTCCTCCACCAAGTCCGCTCCCGCCAAATTACAACCCAAATGCTCACTGTTTATTCCATGAAGGTGCCCCGGGGCACGATTTGGAGGGTTGTTATGCTTTGAAGTACATCGTGAAAGATTTGATGGAGAAGAACATTCTGTCATTTGGGAATACTGGTCCGAATGTCAAGGATAATCCTTTACCCAAGCATGGGTCTATAAATGCTATCGTTGATGAGTCCGAAGAAGGTTTGATTTTCAATGCCATCGAGATCAAGACCCCGCTCAGAAACTTCCATGCGAAGTTAGTAGAGGCGGGTATACTAAAGAGTTGTCATCAGAATTGTGAAGGTTGTGTTGATAGTCCGAGGGGATGTGAATTGGTCCTAAAAGATGTTCAAGATTTGATTGATGAAGGTGTCTTGCAAGTGAGCAGTCATATGAAGAAGAATGAAGTGGCAGTAATTGAACCAATTTTCAACTTGCCGGAATCTAATTCTACTTGGGTGCCAGTGTTCAATCTGCCTGAATCTTCAGGAGCTCAACCTATCTTCAATACTCCAGAATCTGTGGTGCCAATCTTCAATATACCTGAGCCAAGATTAGAACAAAGGAGTAACTCTTTCCGTTATGAAGACACTAAAGCAGTTCCATGGAGGTATGATACAGGGAAAGTTCATCAGAAGATCGATAAAGCTAATCAGAAGGAAGGTTCAAAGGTTGCAAGTACTGATATAGCGGGTGCAGGTCGTTTGACCCGTAGTGGTCGTGTTTATACCCAGCAAGCCAATATGGCTCCGCCTAAAGAAGTCATTCCAGCTGTTGTCAACAAAGATAAAGAGGTAGTCTTGGGGGAAGAAGATGCCGAGTTCCTCAGAATCATAAAGAAGAGTGATTATAAGGTAATTGATCAGCTACATCAAACGCCTTCCAAAATATCAATCCTATCACTGCTTATGCATTCTCCGGCTCATCGAAGTGCGCTTCAGAAGTTGCTAGCTCAAGCACATGTTACGCATGATATAACAGTGAACCAGTTTGACGGAGTCATTGCCAATATCACTGCGTGTAACAACCTCAGTTTCAGCATGGAGGATCTTCCGAAGGAGGGCTTGGACCACAACCGTGCGCTCCACATATCAGTGAAATGTCAAGAGGATACTTTAGCAAGAGTTCTTGTAGATACAGGATCTTCACTGAATGTTTTGCCGAAAAGAACACTTGCTAAAATATCTTATCAAGGGGCAGAGATGAGGCCCAGTGCACTGATTGTAAAAGCCTTTGATGGGTCAAGGAGGACTGTCATTGGAGAAGTAGACCTACCAATCCTGATCGGGCCACAGGTCTTCAAAATCACTTTCCAGGTTATGGACATCAATCCTAACTACAGTTGCTTGCTGGGAAGACCTTGGATCCATGCGGCTGGGGCAGTCACTTCTACCCTGCATCAAAAGATGAAGTTTGTGGTTGATAACAAGCTGGTAACCGTGTCTGGGGAAGAAGACCTCATGGTTAGTAACCTTTCTTCCTTTAGTTATATTGAGGCTGATGAAGATGCTTTGGAAACTTCTTTCCAAGCTCTTGAGATAGCCAATGCTGTCCTTCTGGAAGTAGAGAAACCGAAAGGGAAGGGTATCCCATCTTTTGCATCGCTGAAGAGTACCATTTCCACCATTGAAGAAAGAAGCTATGAAGGCTGGGGTGATGTCATCAAAGTCAAGCAGAAGCTAGATCGCTGCGGGTTGGGTTACAAACCAACTCATGTGAAGGAAGGAGCGTCAACCTCCGTTAAAGGACGTCCGAAGACCATCCAAGAAGTGTTTTCCAGTGCTGGTTATCAGGTCAACGCAATTGATGGAGTTTCTGAAATTGAAGACGTGAATCACTTGGTGTATCAGTGTGAAGAAGCCTTGGACAATTGGGAGGCAGTCGAGATCCCAGAGTTTTTTTCCATTGTCAAAAATAAACGAAAACCCTGTTGAATCCAATGACTCTACATTCTCTCCTAACTTTGATTCGCCCATCTACCAAGCGGAAGATGAAAGTGAGGAAGATTGTGACATTCCTGAAGAACTGGCAAGATTGGTTGAGAATGAGCACACAGATCTTCAGCCACATAAGGAGCATGTAGAGACCATAAATCTTGGCACTGATGAAGACAAGAAGGAAGTCAAGATTGGTACAACACTTGGGGCAGATGTCAGAGAAAGATTGGTCAAGCTTCTCAGAGAGTATGTAGATGTGTTTGCATGGTCGTATCAAGATATGCCCGGGTTAGACACAGACATAGTGGTCCACAAGTTACCTCTTCGACCAGATTGTCCTCCTGTAAAGCAAAAGCTCCGAAGAACAAGACCAGACATGGCTCTGAAGATTCGAGAAGAGGTCAAAAGACAGTTTGATGCTGGATTCCTCGCAGTTGCAAAGTACCCTGAGTGGGTAGCTAATATTGTGCCAGTCCCTAAAAAGGATGGCAAAGTCAGGATGTGTGTGGACTATAGGGATTTGAACAAAGCCAGTCCGAAGGACGATTTCCCTCTTCCGCATATTGACACTTTGGTTGACAACACTGCCAAATTTGCTGTTTTCTCCTTCATGGATGGGTTTTCAGGATACAACCAGATCAAGATGGATCCTGACGATATGGAAAAGACTACATTCATCACACCATGGGGCACTTATTGTTACAAGGTTATGCCATTTGGTCTCAGAAATGCAGGAGCCACCTATCAGAGGGCAATGGTCACCCTTTTCCATGATATGATGCATAAAGAGATAGAAGTTTATGTGGATGATATGATTGCCAAATCACAGAGTGAGGAGGATCATTTGAATCATCTCTTGAAGTTATTTGAGCGTCTCAGAAAGTTCCAACTGCGCCTGAATCCAGCTAAGTGTACCTTTGGTGCCCGATCAGGAAAGTTACTTGGTTTTATTGTTAGTCAGCAAGGTATTGAAGTAGATCCAGACAAGGTCAGAGCAATTCAAGAGATGCCAGCTCCCAAAACAGAAAAGCAAGTCAGAGGTTTCCTCGGAAGATTGAACTACATCTCCAGATTCATCTCCAACATGACTGCTACTTGTGAGCCTTTATTCAAGTTACTCCGGAAGAATCAAGCAATTGAGTGGAGTCCTGATTGTCAACTGGCTTTTGAGAAGATTAAGGTTTATCTGCAAGAACCTCCTATCTTGATCCCACCTACTCCGGGAAAGCCTCTTTTCATGTATCTGACTGTGCTCGAGGGATCTATGGGTTGCGTATTAGGCCAACAGGACGAAACTGGTCGTAAGGAGCACGCCATTTATTATTTAAGCAAGAAGTTCACAGACTGTGAAAGCAGATACTCACTTTTAGAGAAAACTTGCTGTGCTTTGGCATGGGCGGCCAGACGCCTCAGGCAGTACATGATTTGTCATACTACTTTGTTGATCTCGAAAATGGATCCAATAAAGTACATCTTTGAGAAGCCTGCTTTGACCGGAAGGCTCGCCCGTTGGCACATGTTGTTATCCGAGTACGACATCCAATATGTAACCCAGAAGTCTATCAAAGGCAGTGTTCTATCTGAATACCTTGCTGATCATCCTGTCGAAGATTATGAACCTTTGAAATTCGATTTCCCGGACGAAGACATTATGTTGATAAAGGACTGCAAAGTTCCAGATCCGGATGAAGGTCCCGAGCCAGGTTCTCGTTGGAAGATGATGTTTGATGGTTCCTCTAACTACATGGGGCATGGTGTAGGAGTGGTCTTGATGAACCCTGATGGTGGTTATACTCCTTTCACAGCCAGATTATGTTTCGAATGTACAAACAACATCGCAGAGTATGAAGCATGTGTTTTGGGTATCGAAGCTGCAATCGATACCAGAATCAAGATTCTGGATGTATATGGAGACTCAGCCTTAGTAATCTACCAAGTTAAAGGTGAATGGGAGACTCGTGATGAGAAGTTGATCCCATACCGTGCCCACATTGTGGAATTGATCAAAAACTTTGACGAAGTCACTTTCCATCATATTCCAAGGGCAGAAAATCAGATTGCAGATGCCTTGGCAATGTTGGCATCTATGTTTCAAGTCCGGTTTCTTAATGAAGCTCCACTCATTACAATCGAGCGAAGAACTGCACCAGCCTACTGTCTACTGGTCGAAGAAGAAACTGATGAGAAACCGTGGTTCTACGACATCAAGAACTACTTGCAAAATCAGGAGTACCCAGCGGATGCAACAAATCTGGATAAGAAGACTCTGAGAAGATTGGCGTCCAAGTTCTTCCTCAGCAACAATGTGCTTTACAAGAGAAATCATGATATGGTTCTGCTCAGATGTGTGGACAAGCGCGAAGCAGACTTATTGATCAGGGAAATCCATGAAGGATCATTTGGAACACATGCCAATGGACATGCCATGTCCAGGAAGATTTTGAGAGCTGGATACTTCTGGTTGACCATGGAATCAGATTGTTTCAAATATGCCAGGAAGTGTCATAAATGCCAGATTTATGCCGACAAGGTGCACGTACCTCCAACACTTTTGAATGTTCTATCATCACCTTGGCCATTCTCAATGTGGGGCATTGACATGATAGGGGCAATTGAGCCTAAAGCTTCCAATGGTCATCGGTTTATCTTGGTTGCAATTGATTATTTCACCAAATGGGTAGAAGCAGCTTCCTACGCCAATGTGACAAAGCAAGTGGTTGCCCGTTTCATCAAGAACCAAATTATCTGCCGCTATGGAATCCCAAGCCGAATCATCACAGATAATGGGACTAATTTGAACAACAAAACAATGAAAGAGCTGTGTGAGACATTCAAGATTGAACATCATAACTCTTCTCCGTATCGTCCAAAGATGAATGGAGCTGTTGAAGCTGCAAACAAGAACATCAAAAAGATTCTGCAGAAAATGGTAAAAACTTACAAAGATTGGCACGAGATGTTACCGTATGCTTTACACGGATACAGAACATCAGTTCGCACTTCAACAGGGGCAACCCCTTTCTCTCTGGTGTATGGGATGGATGCAGTTCTCCCTATTGAAGTAGAGATACCATCTTTGAGAATCTTGATGGAAACCAAACTGGAGGAAGCTGAGTGGGTCCAGAGCAGATATGACCAGCTGAACCTCATTGATGAGAAGAGAATGACCGCCATGTGTCACGGCCAGATGTACCAGAAGCGCATCAAGAGAGCATTTGACAAGAAAGTCCGCATCCGAGAATTCAAAGAAGGAGATCTTGTACTCAAGAAAATCTTGCCAGTCCACAAAGACATGCGTGGAAAATGGAGTCCTAACTATGAAGGCCCATATGTTGTGAAGATGGCATTCTCCGGAGGTTCCTTAATCCTTACAACTATGGATGGTGAACAGTTGAAGCACCCGGTGAATTCTGATGCAGTCAAAAAATATTATGCCTAAATAAAACCCGATAGGTCGAAAACCAGAAATGGCGACTTATGCAAAAAAAGGGGCATCCCGGTGGATCAAAACCTATGAAGGAGATCCAGGCAAAAGTTAGGGATGAAAATTAAAAAAAATAAGAGCTCGCTAAGTTGAAAACCCGAAAGGGCGGCTTAGGCAAAAAAGAGCGTCCCGGTGGATTGAAAACCCGAAAGGGCGATCCAGGCAAAAGTCAGGGACAAAGGCATTTGACTGTGTCAGATGGTGTTTACCATTACTGAAGAATCATACTGGAAGATCGATCCAATTGCTCTCGTCGGAAGCAAGGTGTCGGGCAGTCTTAGTTATTAGGGATTGTAGTGGTCGTTGGATTCAATGTAGACCCTTCCCTATTGCCATTTTCAAATTGTAATTTCCCATGGAGTTTTTGCCATTGGCAAGCTACCATTCTTGAATAAAATACAAACTTTGCCTATGAATTTTGTTGTTCAGCCTCTTATTTTCTTTTGTTATGCAAAATGCCATCACTTGATTACAATTTAACTCTAAAAATGACAAGTTTTTTTAGAAAATGTTTTTTGAAAACACTAAAAAAAAAACTTTTAAGTTTCTTTGACTTTGGAAAATTAAAAAAAAAAAAAACTTCTGCTTCCCCAAGAAGTCCTGGTTTGCAACAACACCTTTATACTATTATTACAGAAATCTCCATAGAAGTTCAAAACTGATGACACTCTTGGATGGATCTTTGAGCCAGCATGATTTCCAAGTTCGAAGACATCCCCCAGTGTTTTTCATATTGCTCACCTGAGTATTGGTGTTGAGAGCCTACTCCTCTTTGAGTCTTGTAAACTCTTTGTCTCTCTTGAGTCAACATTTGCATATCATGATCATTCGCATCATGCTCAATCATGCGCATTTGACATTAGCATTTGTCTTTCCCCAGTTGGCGTCTGTCTAACTCCAAGTCCCTATATCGCTAGCGTTCAATTTGAGAATTCATTGTTGTTGGTACCCGAAGTGGTTTACTATTTGTTATTGTCCCCAGTAATTGCGGGTGTCCCTAGTGGGCTTCTATTTGTGTTTGGCTTGTGTCTTTATGACCACCAATGTCTCCTTGAAGTCCAATTGTCATTGGCACAAATCTTTCAAGCCGGTCCTGAAACCTTTTGCTTAAAATCCAAGTCAATTTGATTTTGTACATACTTGTACCCTTTCTCCTGATGGTTCCTGAAGGAATTTCCAGAGGTTAGATGTCTTATTTTATTTGAATACTCCAACATATTT
Source organism: Lathyrus aphaca (assembly GCA_963966055.1). Classification (NCBI taxonomy): domain Eukaryota; kingdom Viridiplantae; phylum Streptophyta; class Magnoliopsida; order Fabales; family Fabaceae; genus Lathyrus; species Lathyrus aphaca. Next base: position 113,555,496 of record OZ014524.1, on the reverse strand, counting down.
TTGTTGTTATTTCTTTGCGTTAGCCGGTCGCTTAGAGCCGTTGATCTATCTTTGGGTGATCTGCATTCTATCCCCAATGCTAGCTGGTCGCATAGAGTCGCTACTAAATCACCGTGTTTTCCTTCCTTATCCTTGGTGTCGGCAGTTACATTTGAACCTGCTAATTTACCATTTTGAATACTTTGACTACTTTGTCTTTATCATTCTTAGTGTCAACCGGTTTTTTAACTTGTTGCGCATTCACTTTGAGTGTATCTTGGCTTTCTTTTGTAGTGTCAATAGGTTTCGAACATAGGGCGCTTCCATTTCGATTATTTTTGTCCTATTCATGGTGTCAGTTGGTCGCATCGAGCCGCTGCGCGTTCACTTTGAATATTATGTTTATCACTTCCAGTGACAGTTGGTCGCATCGAGCCGCTGTGCATTCACTTTGAATGTTTATTTTGTTGTTTATTCTTGGTGTCAGTTGGTCGCATCGTGCCGCTGCGCATTCACTTTGAATATTATGTTTATCATTTCCAATGCTAGCCGGTCGCATCGAGCCGCTGCATTTTCTCTTTGAATGTTTATCTTGTTTGTATTCATGGTGTCAGTTGGTCGCATTGAGCCGCTGCGCATTCACCTTGAATAAGCTTGTTGTTATTCTCAGTGACAGTTGGTCGCATCGAGCCACTGCACATTCTCTTTGAATTTTGTGTCCTATTTCTATTCATGGTGTCAGTTGGTCGCATTGAGCCGCTGCGCATTCACCTTGAATAAGCTCGTTGTCATTCTCAGTGACAGTTGGTCGCATCGAGCCGCTGTGCATTCACTTTGAATGTTTATTTTTGTTGATTATTCTTAGTGTCAGTTGGTCGCATTAAGCCGCTGCGCATTCGCTTCGAATATTATGATTTTCATTGCCAGTGACAGTTGGTCGCATTGAGCCACTGCACTTTCCCTAATGTTTATTTTGTTGTATTCTTAGTGTCAGTTGGTCGCATCGTGCCGCTGCGCATTCACTTTGAATATGTTGTTGTTCTCTTTTATTTCTCAAAGTCATTTGGTCGCATAGAGCCATTGATCTATCACTTCAACTTATTTCCCGTCTTTTGTTATTCTTAGTGTCGACAGTTACACTTGAACCTGTTGATTTGTCACTTTGAATATTTCCCGCTTTCGTTTATTTATCCCCAGTGTCTGTTGTCCCCAGTGTTTGTCATCCCCAGGGAGTCTTGGTTTGTGGTTGTCGACATTCTCATTCTCATCATTTCATACCATATTCATCATTTCATTGCATAATAGTTGCAGAGTTAGATAGTTGTTGGTCCAGCATAACATCGCGTTTAGGGGCAAAATTTCCGGTTATTTCTGTATTTAAATACCTTTCACCATGATCTCATGAGTGCCTATCGTCATTCACGCCATCTGGTAAAGTTATTTAAATAGGGGCAACTGTCACACCCCAAATTTTACCCCTAATCGCTCATATCATAATCATACTTTTATCGCATTTTTTGCAGGGATTTTTCCTGATTTATTTTCTGTTGTTTTCTTTTCATTTTCTAGCTTCCATTTTAATTTAATTTATTTATGACTTTTTATTTCATTTTCGTATTTTTAATTTTAATTTCTATTTTCGTTCTATTTGTAAATTCCTATTTTTAAAATTTTATTTCAATTTCTATTTCTAATTTTTTTAGTCCAATTTTCAAAATTTTCTAAACTTATTTGCTATTTTCTTTTCATTATCAAGTCCTCATTCCTAAATTAATTTTTATTTCATTTTCAAATTTTAGTTTCTAAATTCATTTTCTATTCTTCAACTTTTAATTTTATTCCATTTTCAAGTTTCTACTTCTAATCTAATTTCAATTTCCAATTTATTTTTTAGTTTATTCTAATTCTAATTTCAATTTCTAATTTATTTTTAGTTTACTTTTCTTTTAAGATTTCATTTTTAATTTAATTCCAATTTCTTTTTTATTATTATTCATTTTAGTTCCAAGTTTAATTATTTAAGTTTATAGGTTATTTTTAATTTTTTAAGTTTCATTCTTTTTTAATTCATTTCTAACTTAAGTATTATATTTAGATTCTAATTTAAAACTCTAATTTCCAATATTAAGTGCCAAGTATAAACAAGCTTTAGTGTAAATAATTAAATTTATTCCATAATATTTGTTTTGTTACAATTACATATACATAGAAAATTACAAGAAAAGAATACAGAAAAATTCTGCACTACAATACAAATGCAGCCTGCTCCAAATCAGCCCCACAGCAAGCATGCAGCCACCAACAGCTGCATTTTCCTGCTCCACTCCACTGCTGCAAAATTCAGCACTTGTCTCCCTTCCTCCAACCCTTCATTTGCAAGCAACAAGGACAACAAAATCAACTCAAATCAGCCTCTAAAACATACCATAAAACAGCACAACTAGACACCAGTTCAGCACCCCAAACACACTGTTATATTATAAAACTCAGCCTTAAAATACAGCATAAAAACAACCCTCAAAGCAGTCCCAAAAACACACTGTTATCAACCAAAAACTCAGCATTCAAAACCAAAAAAAACTCAAACACAAACAACCCCAAAAATCCCTGTTACATCCATTACAAAATCAACTCAAACAGCCATACAAACCTCATAAAACAGCCCCCCCCTAAACACACTGTTACATCCAAAATCAGCCACTAAACTCACTACAAAACCGGCTCTCAAACACTTACAAACAGCATCAAAAAGCTACAAAACAGTCCCAAATTCAGCACAGTTTAAAAACCAAAAAAAAACAAAAAAAAGGAGGAGAAAAGAAGGGTGCAAAAAGTTCAACAACAACAAGCAGCAAGGAACTCACCCTTGGGGATCTTCACCCCGATAACGTTCGGGCGGTAATATCTTTCTCTTTTCCTCTCTTCCACCTTTCCCTTATTTTAGCATCTTGTCCATATTTAGCTTCTTTTTTTTGTTTCATTTCAAACCTGCACATATCAAAACAAAGTCATATAAGAACTTCAAATTTTTTTAAGATTTCCTCACTAAAACAACAGCCCTGTTACCAGAACCAGAATCACCAACTTACACAGACCAAAATCAAAAGCATAAGAGAGATGGAGAGGAAATCCAAACAGTGAGACAGAGGAAACTCATTGAAAACGAACCAACTCATTTTTCGCCGAAGCCAGCCAACCTTGCCTCTTCAAACCTCCTTCCACAAACCATTGAACCATTACCTTCAACAAATCAGCCGCAGCACTTCAACATCAAACACTCCAGCCAACAACAAAGACAACTCACCGGCCAGCCACCGCCATCAACCTGAAGCCTCAAACCACTCACCACCACTACCGTAAGCAAACCGGCCTGCACCCTACAAACCGCAACACAAACAAACATTCAAAAGTCAAAACAGAGTGAGATTGTGAGATGAGAAGATGAGATTAAAAATACCAAAAAAAGAACACAGCAATCTTCTTCCAAAGACCTTCATGAACTCACCGTCATAGAACCCGCCACCGAAACAACAAACCGTAAACAAGAGCAAACATTTTCTTAGACCGAAACACCAAGCCAATGCTGAAACCATCCGAGACAAGCCGTGGAACACATCTTCCAAAACCCTTAATGAAACTGTGACTTTCTTTTCCAAACAACCACTGAATCTGGCCACCCTTCACTGACCCTCTCCGCACCGCCACTGTAACCCCTGGACCTTCCTGCTCCGCCACCATTCTCCAAATGCATAAATTGAACAACCCCTGTCTTCAACAAATCCAACTCTCTTCACAAGAAGCCACAGCTCACAAACCTTCAATCATCCAAACAGTCACCGGAACAAGACCGGGAATCACAACACAAACCTTAGCACGAGTCTGAATCATCGAACCAAAAACAAATCTGAACTCAGAACCACCCTGTTTCAGTAACACTCCTCCCGCGAATCCAGATACCATCCAAACTCAGCTTTCGCCCAAATCGCGAAAACCGCCGAACACACACCTTCACGAACCCTGCAGAAGCCATCAACCTGTAAAAAAACATTTCAAAATCAGCATCACCATTATGTTTTGAAACACACAAACAATCTACCTCAACCGAAAACCACGCAAATCCAAACCATAAACCGCCGCGGAATCAAACTTTCCAAAGCCCTTACCGTCCAAATCGTGAGCCACTGCCCTGCGAAACCAAGGAGCCGCTGTGAGTGAAAACATGAGCCACCGTAAAATTTGAGGCAAACCTGAACCGAAGCCATACACAGAAATCACCACCCATTCCTCACCCTTCAAAAGCCCATAACCGGAAAACCTCACCTCCACTTCCGTCACCTGAACCAAATCACCACGTTTTCGAAACCGCGAGACCCTTCTTCCTCACCAACAAACAGAACCATGAGCTTTACCTCAAGCCGGCCAACCAAAAACTTACCTCACTTCCGCCATTACCACCACCAAACCTACAATAATCTCACAAACTATTTCCTAAGCCATCATCACCTTCACCAAAACATTAACCTGTAAAATCGCAAACCTTCATCTTTTCCTTACAATTTTCGAGCCAAATCCGCAAGGCCTTTAAAACACCTACGACTCGTAAACTCCAGCACAAAACACACCGCCATCTCCAAACAGAGTCTTCACCACTGACAAAACCGCGTCTAAACCGTGAGAAACTGACCCAACCTATCACCCCTGAAAACTCATAACTTCAAAGTACCCAAAACCGAGCCTTTTTTCCCTTCTGAGAACCATCGTGAGTCATACACAGACCTGCAAGAGTAACCGAACAAAACCCCAAAACACCACCACCAAACGGAACAATATCCTTTTCTTCACAAGCCTCGTCGTCGACGAATCGCACCACCATCGATTTCACTCTTTACCCAGAATCCGACCGGAAATGGCACCACCTTTCAAAACAACATAAATCGAGAAATGAAAAAATACAGAGAAAAGTGAAAACAGATTTGATTTGAGAGGAACTGAGAAACCTCACAAGCTTTTCACCGCGAACCGCTAATCCGAGTGCCTAAACCAACGAACACAGAGAGCTGAAAACACCTTCGAATCTGACTTGCGAAACGAAGTCGTTCCTTCACGAATCACCACTGTGAATCGTCGCGAGACTTGAGCGAGAGAGACTAGAATCTCAAGCGATTCACCGCCGTGAGGAACCAAACCCCACCGTGAGAGTAGGCCGCGAAACGCCAAATCGCCATTGAGAGAGAGACGAGAGTGAGACGGAGACGCTGTGAGAAAACGCAAGAGCAGAGAGAGAGACTGAGTGAGAGCCGCGAGTTAACTGAGACAAATCCAAAGAGCAGGCTGCCGTCGTGAAGAATTCGGAGTTGTGCCATTGTAGGGTCGGTTTGTTCTTCAAAAGTGTTGTTCTGTTTCTTCTAAAAAAGTGATTCTGAACGTATGAAACCTATACCTCATTTGCAACCATGTTTTTTTTTATTTATTAAAATTTTATTTTGTTATTTTAAATATTCTTTTGGTTGGGCCTTCCTGAGCCCATTTTGTTTCTAAACGCACACGCTGCAATCAACATTGCACCCTCTTAATTTAGGTTTTTAATTAATCATGTAATTTCACTTTTGTTTAGTATTTATTTGTTTAGATCTTTATTTTTAATTAGTTTGATATTTTGCTAATTTAGTGATTTTATTGGTTTTTTCGGGCCGATGATATTACAAAAATCACGATAGATCATCTTCGATTAATCGTGACCATATGAGGCCATTGCATTTTATTTCTATTTCATATATTTATTTATTTTCTTTCCATTTAATTCATTATTTTTTTCTACTTAATTTATTTAATTTATTTTATTCTATTTCACAATTTATTTCACTTTATTTATTTTTATTATCATTTATTTCTCGAGTCTTTACACCATACTAACTTAATTTCAAAAATAATAAATTCCTTGGTCCAACGCCAAGTGAACTTCACTTCACTTCACTCACACACGTAAGTCGGTCGTTTACGATCGCCGTCTGCACAGTTCCTTACACTTCACAGCTTTCTAACTTAAACAAATTGTCGCATTGCGCTTGTTTTCCACCCCTGCATTCTCGATCCATATATCGAGCCATAGCAAGTTACTGAGCCTTTGTCTTTGCATTTTCCATTTACTTTATTCGATTTATTTATTTTGCAAGTAGCAGCCTTTGCCTAGTCTTAGGAGCTTGCACCCTCTTTTATTTTTTATGCTTTTCAATCCAAAAGGGAAAGACTCCTGCAGTTGACTCAATGTCATAGGAAGTTTAGCAATCCCTAGTTCTTTTTTGACCTTAGCAATTAGGTCCCTCATCCTTAGGTCCTTAGCCATTAGGTCCTTAGCTTTTTATTTTACAACTTTTTGTGACTTTCTTAAAGTCACGTGAGTGTTTGCCATAACACTTACCTCCCCCGCGAACCTTGAGCGTAACCAAGTGTTCGTTAATCCTTAGGAGAACTACGAGTGCTCTGATTCTATACCCGATACGTAGGCATCGATGCGATGTTGTGCGAGCACCATTAGAAATAAAAACCTTAGGTTCCCTTAGTTTTAGCAAGCAATAAACAACAACAATACAAATATTAATAAGAGGTTCCCGTAGGATACTGCGGATGCTTAGGATGCTAACACCTTCCCTAGGTATAATCAACCCCCGAACCTAGTTTCTCCTCATTTAGGGTTTTTACGATCTTTTTCCCTTTTCCCTTTGGATTAAATTAAAGTCGGTGGTGAACATAAATGTTTTGCGATTCAAGCTTAATCAATAGCTTGGTATCCGATTCTCACCGCAACATACGGTCTGAATGTATCCAAACTAACACAGACATCTCTCTGGCAGGTGTCTTGCAATCAAAGTCTCTCACCGCATATAATTGGGGTATAATGACGACTCTTTGAACTCACTAAATGCTTTATGATCATCGTAGGTAGTCCATATGACATCCTCTACGGTAAGCTCATCCAGTCTCCTCATGTACTAAATTATGCCTCCTGGGTGTTTCTGCCTCGCCTTCCACCTCTTCGCATGTGGCTTTCCTACTGTGTAGGGCTGGATCCTCCAATCGCATATCCGAGGGAAATGCTCATAGAACCAGCACTGAGATCACAACAAACGGTAAATTAGAAATAATAGTATTTAAAAAATTAGAACGACAAGTAAGAACATGAATTAAGATATAACTGTAATAAACTAAGGTACCTAACAAGCCGCCTCGTCTCAAACCGGGTCGCCTCCTCGAGCGTATGATATAACTGAATCAGAGTTGCACAACCCCAAGCCCAGTTGTGCGTCTCGAGATCTCTGAAAAGGCACAGGTAGTAAGCATCCACATATGTATCAGACTTGTCCGCAAAGAGAGTACATGCTACTACATGCAACATGTATGCCCTAGCGGCAGCCTTATACCTACTAGCAACAACAATATCGTCATACATATCCCGGATCCACCACATGCGTAAGTGAGCACCTCGTGTATCGGTGAACTCCTGTGCAACCACTACCTCAGTCAAACACAGATCCCGAACAACCATCGCATGTGCCTGGGCTACACTTATGAATGGAGCCGTCCAGAATCTTCCGCCACTAGGGAGATGAAATAAGGAGGAGACATCATCTAAAGTCACAATCATCTCTCCAAATGGGAGATGAAATGACGATGTCTCTTTGTGCCACCTCTCGATGAAGGCACTGAGCAGATTTGAATCAAACATGGTCAAGGAGCAGTGGCCAAAATGCAGCAGGTCAAACTCTTGCACAATCGTCCTCACAGCAGCAAGGAAGGGAATACTCGGGAAACCATTCATCTTTGCACCATGAGACTGTACCTTCAATACAGGTCGTACATGTGACACCGAGCATTAAACAACTTTGTTAATACATAAAAAATTTATGTAAAAATAAACAAATGTTAAAATTAAACGTAAAAACCATTTGTATGGCCCTGCCATAGATGTAAAGTTATGTGTTCACTGTACTCTATAAGCACAGACGTATCTATCGGTCCACCAGAGAATCTTGGCTTTGTGTGTACGGATGGACCGGTTGAAGGAACCGTGACATCTGTTTCAATGGTCTTATCAACCCCTATTGTACCAACAGCCCCTCGCATACCCTCACTCTCAGAATAACCTACATGCTTACCCTCAAATGAAACTCTAACATTAGTCTCCTCTACCACATCCCTAACAATAGTCTCCTCCTCCGGAACATCTCTCACAATAGCCTCCACCAACTGAGACTGCATAACTGGGACGTTCTCAGGTGTGGCATGCTGTGAAGAAAGACCACCAAGTCGCATAACGGTGCGATGTGCCTGGAAATGTCTCCACTTCTAGGTCATCCGCTTCCGGTGTGAACCTGGTGGGACCACATGTCTAGCTCGTACATGAAAAGACTCAACATCTGGAGCGGTTGTACCCCCTACCCCTACCACCTCCTGCCAAATCACGCGCCCTCCCAGTGATGCTACAGTTAGTACCTCTAGTCTTTATTGCAAAAAAAAAAAAGAAATAAAACAATAAATTTATAACTACCGGGAATTTGAAATTCCCGGGAAAAACCCAAAAACTTAAAATACCAGTAATTTTAAATTATCGGTAGAAATCAATATTTTAAGAACCACTGGTAATTTAAAATCTCCGGAATAAGTTACCAGTAATTTTGGAATTCTTGGTAAAAAAATATCGTATTTATGAAATTACCGGTACTTGTCCCCGATTATTTAAAAAAAACGGAAGCCTTACTTTCTAAAATCAAAATCCCTAGTAGGCAAACAAAATTCCCGGTATCGCTTGTATTTTTGAAAAAATTGTGCAGTTACCGATTTTTTGGAAATGTGAGAATGTTTTTTTCTTAGGGTCAGTTATTTCTTTTCATTATAAGTATGGGGGTGACATGTATGATTTGGGGTGGCAGGTAGATTCCTCTTAAAATGTGTATGGTTTAGGCTAAATGTCTAGTTCCAAACTTAAGACATTGTCAATAAAATCTACAAAATCATGAGTTTTTTCCTCTAAAAAGAACCATTGCATTTTACATAACAGGTTTAAGCAAAAACAAATATACAAGAAGAATAATAAGAAAAGAAGAAAAAATACACACGAATAAATATTAAATAAGAAAAATGACAATCCCACAAAGAGGTTGACTAATGTTTCGAGTTGATCCTGATACTCTTTCATTGAGGTTGTTTGAGACAATTTGAACAAACCACCTTTGGGATCTTCATATAGGGATGGTGTGAACTTTGGATTCCAAGAACTTGCGGAAAGTCGGTCAAGTGAGCAATTAGCCATTGGATTGCATCCATTAGAACTAAGGTAAAGATTTGCTTTCCAAGTAAAATGAATTTATGTGCAACCTTTGATCATTTGGTGTTAGATGGTAGTCAAAGAATTGGTTGATTTTGAAAATCTAGCCTAGTGGGTTTGATCCATTGAAGCGAGGTATGTTAAGTTAGTGGCTGGAAAGAATGGGTGTTAAGCCCCTACAGAGTAAATATAGGAGTGAAGTAGAGAGGAGGAATCCAGGAATGCAAGTCATGGAATTCAGATATGAGTGTGTAGATGTTGGTGGAGACACTAGCTTGGAAGGATTGTTAGTTGTGAAGGATTTCGTTGAGGGTAGTTGTGATTTTTTTATAGAGAAAGGTTGGGGAGTCATAGTCAATGAGAGCGCTAATTTTTTATGCAAGGGATGTAATGTAAGCAAATGCAGAGAGAATCTAAAAAATCTAAGTACTAATTTCATTCAAATTGTTTGCCTTCATTCATATGCAAAGTAGTACATAAATAGTACACTTTTGGCTAAAATCCAAAAGTACTTCTAGCAAACTTTGGTGATTCACCATCTAACAAACTTGACGAGTCATGACAATGGAATAATGTAGAATCACTTAGTTTATTTTAGTACCTTCCTTCTTCCACTTTGGTATCACATAGTCATTTAGATGTTTGGGTCTACCTACATTCCTTTTGGCCCTAAATTGAGGGATTTACTCCTCATCTTCCCATTCGGGTCTTCCCATCCTTCTTGTTCCTCCTTATTTATATGCTTCATAACAATCAATCTCAACATCCAATCGTTGTAATAGATGGAAATTAATATCACATTAGGGTTCTTTACGAGAAAGCACAAAGGCGAAAAGAAATGGAGAAATAAATAAACGAGAATATAAAAAGTCTATAATTTGAGGTGTGCGTTATAAAATAAAATAAAAATATAGGATTTTAAGTTTTTACACCAATGAAAAATCACGGGAATCTGCAAGATTATGGACGAAATACCGGTTTTTCAAAAATCATGTACATATATACCAGTTTTTTAGAAATCTGATGCAGTTATACCAAATATTTTGTAAATTTTGATTACATATAAGACCTACATGATATTTCGAAAATTCTGGTACAAACCAAATTTCCAGAAATTTTGAAAAATCCAGTAGGAAGTTGTGAGATTTATAAAGAAACATATCTTTTTGACATTTTTAACAAACTATACCTGATAAAATATATACATATGATTCAAAAAGTGTTACAATAGCAATACAAAACTAACTATGTTGACTTCCTAGCTTCTTCTTCCCAGTGCCTAATATGTCCCACATATGGTAATTCCCATGCTCTTGCATCATTACTACATTTATATCTTCATCGGTTTGTGACAGGAGGCAAAGGGCAATTGGGTTTCAACTTCACCTTAACCCAATTACTATTGTCAACAAACCAACTACAATCATTTTGTTTCTACTTGAAGTTATGCATGGAGCCATCACTAATGGGAAGAATATGATGTTAGAGTTCTTGGACAATGAGTCCAATATGACATTGTATCTAGAAGCAATAGGATAACCAATATCACGAATCGTCATCCACTTTTCTTGATCATGCACATCCAAGCTAGCTACCCATAATACACTCCTAACTTCTAGCATTATGACATAAAACAACTTGGAATACAACTGATGGTGTTGATAAACTTCACCATCTAATTGTGTCTGAACCAAAGGCCAAGATTCTTTGCCTCATCCAAGTAAACCTGCAATTGCACGAAAACCACAATTTCCATCTTTACCTACATCAACAATGTCATCAATATACTGATGTAAGAAAATAGGAAACTGAGACAAGTATTGTAGTTCTCAAGAATGGCTACATGGTTGACTTTCAGATGGTTTTGTACACAATTTCTTCATAGTCTGACTTCCTTGCGAGCCCTCAGCATACTCCCACTATGAAGGATCATGATGCACATCACTCCCTTCACCATTTTTATTCTTCTTATTTCCCCTATTTAGTTTGAATTTCACTGGTGGTGGACAAATGGAAGTTGTGGATGGATGTGTTAGTTCCCGAACATTTTTCTTCATCATCCTCTGGCTTACAATATCTAATGTACTGAAATACCTCTTCAACATTCCATAATATTCTTCTAAATCCAACTACGTCCCACTATACTCATGAGTGATCACATGTTCTTTAATGTATAATTTCTTCCAAAACACATGAATCGATTCTAACAAAATAGGCTCACTTTGTATTTGAAGACCTGCAAGTTCACACGCACAAGATAACATGTGTGTTATTCTAATGAAGGAACCACAATCAGCTTTGTCAGACCCAACGAATTTACCATTTCAAGTTCCTTTCTAATGTGTTGTATACATTGTCTTGAAATGAAGTCGTGCAATCTTGAGTAAAATGAAGTGTTATACCGATTCTTAATATTGACAATACTTTTCTTAAATGATAATCTAATTGAACCTAATTGCAACTTCAACATGGTGCTCACAACATCCCAACTTCTATAAAAATCTCCCATACTATATGTCAACATGTTTTTTAGTCTTCAATTAGCATGATCAACCCTAAGAAAACATAAATAGAAAAATGATATCATTAATTGATAATTAGTTATGTACCCATATTCAAAGTCACCTTGATGTACTTGTTTGTTGTCATGTTCCCTAAATGAGTGACTCTATTAGTCCAGCTAGTAACATATCAACATATATAACCTCAAATTGCTTCAGGTTTACCAAAAACTCAAACTCCCTATTCAAATATATGGTGTTGTTTATATATTCATGGCATGATCATGCCTATGTGATTCGACAAACTCCTTAAACTCCATACTAACATTTTATGAAATATGGAATAGACACAACAAATGAGTTGGGTTTGGAAACACAACTCTCACAACATTCATCAACACCAGTTCACAATCCGTAGCCAAAACCTTTGGTAGAAAATTCTCGGAAGCGGGCAACTCTTTTAGCTTATCTAGTGGTTTTGCTGCCTTTCATGTTCCATACAGACAAATCCAACCGAAAATGTCAACTTCGTGGATGTAACACCAACAATCTCAAGTAGTGATAGTTGGCACTTGTTTGTTTTTTTATGTACAATAAATAATCAACAACATCCAACCCATAATCAAATAAATGAAAATAGAAGCAATTGGTGCATGTAGTACCTGTTTGTTTTGTATGTACAATAAAAAATCAACACCAAATAAAACATGTTCGAAAACTTCATTGAATCATGATATGTCCAAAAGATAACAAAAACAACATTTGAAGTGTCCCTATTTTTGGTCCAGTACATGTATTTCTCTTCACGAATAAGACTCAGCAAATGTTGCATTTCAGTTAACGTACATTTGTTGCTCGTATTGTATGTATATCTTTCCTTACACACTTGTGTAACACTCTTCAAGTTTTTTGGATCTCTATATTTTAAATAAGCAATTATGTATCTGGGACCCATATTTTATTTGGTCATGTCATTCACAAACTTTCTTTCATTATCTTTTAAACAACCTAATACATCATGGCCATCTAAGTCTTATCTAGTATATGATCGTGAAATCCACTCATAACCGTAACTTTTCAACCATTTCCACTTGGCACAAATCTCAGCATAAATGGATATTTCACTTTCATACTATAGTTGCCTTTAGACACATTCTTCCTTTTGTAGTTTTTTCCTTTCTCACAACTCATAATCAATTTATTTTTCCTCTCGCCGATTCCATTTGCGGTATTAGAAGAAATAATAACAACCGTAATACCATGTTGTTTACCAACAGACTCTGCCTAAGCCAAAACGTCAGCTCGGGAGGGAAATTTATGGCATTTACAACATATACATAACAAATTATCAATGTTAAAGATGTCATAAGCCTATTAATTTTTGAATAAGTTAAAAATCAAACATGTAAGTAAAATATATCGCGTAAGTGGTGAAAAACTAAATAAAATCTGCATGGGAAGCATCGGGATCTTGATCGCACAAATGAAGCATTTTGAACTACTGGATTTTTTTTGTTTTATGAGAAAAATATGATATTCTGGATTTTTTTTCAAAAATATGAAATTTTTCAATGTTTCCCACATATTTTGAAATATTCGATTGAAATGTACCAAACTTTTTGAAACATCTAGTAAGAACACAACCACTACCTAGGAAATGTTGAATTTTTACAACAAAAAAATGATAAAACTGCAACAAAATGCCAGATTTTTCAAGAAAAACTGGTAAAGTGCAACAAAATACCAGATTTAAAAAAACGATAAAAAATCATAACATTTTTTTAGAATTCCGGTAAGAACACAACCATTCCTTGACAAGATATTTATGCCCTGTTATAGTTTATATCCAACACCCATTTTACATTGGATAATTTGACCAACAAAATTCAAAATTTCAAAAATAAAGCCATATATTTTTTATTTAAAAAAAATATTGTATCATTTCGGATTTTTTTTCTAAAACTGGATGGATAACTACAATTATTTTTTTTAGTTTTTCAAGTTTTTACTGGACAATTATAAAGCCTGGTTTGAAATTCTTTATTTTTTACTGAATATTTTGAAATTTCGGATGTTTTTACTGAGTTCTTACGATATATATATATATATATATATATATATATATATATATATATATATATATATATATATGTCTGGTATAAAAGATATATTTGTAATTTTTTTAATGCAGACAGGGGTATTAACGAATTTTTCAAATATCAGGTAGGCCAATGGTTGTTGGTGACAAAACCAAGTGCAACAAGTTTATGTCTACTCATTGATATAGACGGAGACAACAAGAGTGAGAAGAATGTGATGTTAAGACTATAAAACAATGAAACTGATATCACGTTGTATCTAGAAGCAATAGGATAACTCATGTCAAGAATCTTCATCCATTGGTAGTCCCTTAAACATCAAAGCTAGAGATTCTTAATGAGCTCATATTTACTAAACTTGTGTCATAGAACACTATGAAATACATATCATTGTTGTGAAAAACTTCACCATCTAACTACATCCAAAATCAGGACCATGAATCTTCACCCCATCCAAATAAATCGCAAATAGCATGAAAACCACAATTCTCACTGACCTTCGCATCTACAATATCTTCAATATAGCAATGCAAGAAAGTAAGAAACTAAGACAAGTAAATGTGTCATGACGACTTGTTAGACTGTAGACTTGATGGAGCTTTACTAGATGATCTATTGGATGTTTGACTTTCATGTGAGGCATAAACATACTCTCAATATAAATAATTATGATGCATATATCTTTATTTCCCTTTTTTACTCTTTTTTAGCTCTCTTTTTCTTGTACATCACTGGTGGCATACACATAGAAGTTGTACATAAATATGTAAAGTTCACACATCCTTCTCTTTGTATACCATTGACCAACAATATATAAGGTTCCGAAACACTTATTCAACTCTCCATATTCATCTTTTAATTCTAGTTGCGTCCTACTTCCTTTTTCAATGACTTCATACTCTTCAGTGTATAATTCCCTCCAAAACAGGTGAATGAGTTCCAATAAAACACGATCACACTGCAACAAATAACGATTTTCATGAAGAAGTTTTCACCTTGAACTATAGAAAACTGAGGTATAAGGCCAATGAGCTCTATTTTATATTATTGGAAAAATACCATTTTTGGTTCCTTAATATTTTTTCGTGTCAGATTGGTCCCTTAACTCTTAAAATGTATCATTTTTGTATAATTAACGACGAATTTAGCGAACGATTTTTGAATTTTTTTCGTCACTAATTATACAAAAAGGACTAACATGACACGTTTTAAGAGTTAATGGACCAATCTGACACGGAAAAAAAATTAAGGGACCAATTTGAACCCAATGGTATAGTTAAGAGACCAAAAAGCATATTTTGCCTTTATTATTTAAATAAAATATAAATATAAATTCCCTCAGTTTTTCATAAAATCGAGGTGAAAAAATAACTCATTATAAGCTTTGATACTCAAATATCGCAATTTATGATTCTATATGTTTATAAGTGTAAATAAAATGTTTCAATCCTTTGGTTTTCGATTAAACCAAGGCATAAGATAATAAGATTTTATAATAAAAGCACTCGTTAAACAGATCGTACCCTAATCCTTACTAATATGAAGTCGCCCCAAACTCGCAAGCATCATTCTTTGGGATGCATTACAAGACAAAAATAATCTTCAATGTTCTTCTATCTCAAGAAACCTTCATTTTTTTTGGAATAACCCTCAATTAAAGAAGGGAGCTCAACTTTTGAAGAGTACTCAGTTGATAGATTGCAAGTGCAGAAAATCATTCTTGTTAAACAAAGAATGAAGCTTAACGAACAAAAAAAGGATCTCAACATTTGAAGAGTACTCAGTTGATAAATTTCAAGTGCAGAAAATCATTCTTGCTTCATGTTAAATAAAGAACGAGACTTATCCAACAAAGAAGAAAGCTCAACCTTTGAAGAGTACTCAGTTGATAGATTGCAAGTGTAGAAAATCATTCTTGTTTTAAAAAAAAAAAAATATATATATATATATATATATATATATATATATATATATATATATATATATATATATATATATATATATATATATATATATATTTTAATGTGTATGCAACAAAATTTGGATATCATCGAAGATTTATTGTAAACAATTTATTTTAATATTATGTGTAAATAATTTATTTAAGAAAATTATTCACCTTAGTTTTATTTAAAATCGGGGGTAATAGTTAAAAAAAGAAGATATAAACCTCGGTTTTAGAGTAAAACTGAGGTGGTTAGTAATCATATTTTATAATAAAAGCACTTGTTAAACAAATTTTATCCTAAGACTAACGTAGTCGCCCTAAAGAGAGGAAATATTCACCACCAACCATTTTGATCCCTTAAACAGATCTCTGATATGGACTGCAAGTGCGGAAAATAAAAATTCCCATTGGGAAACAAATATCTAGCATCTTGCATGGGAACTAAAATGTAAAATAAAAATTCACCTTGGTTTTCTTCTTGGTCGATAGGATAGTTAAACATTTTTTTATTATATGCATCATCCTTAAACAAATCTTTGTCGTTCATTTAATGTTTATCAACGCTCAAGAATCTGCCATTAGTTATCTGCGTGAAACCTAAGGGACATCTGTTATAAAAGCATGTTAAATATTGAAAATCTAACCTGAACGAAACATGAAGCGCTTGAAAAATAAAGATTTTTTGAAAAGTTCTCTAAGATGGATTGCAAGAGCAGAAAATTACTTGGGTTTAAGGTTTGTTTTCTTAAATATTTATTTGTGAATAAAATCATATATTTGAATATTCATTTTATTTATGTAACCCTTATTTTGTTTTACTTCAGGAACAAATGTGTTGTGAATCTTGTTGTGAATTACAACAAAATTCAATATTAATTTGTGGGGCAAAGAATAGTAGCAACCAAAATAAATGGTCTACAACAATAATAATCCGTACATAGGTAATATAACAGAGTTAGGCAAGAAACAAAATGAATGTTTGTTTACCCAGTTTGATCAAACAATCTACTTTGGGGGGAGAGCAACCCTCTAATTCATTATACTCATAAAGTTGTTACAAGAGATTACAGATGAGTTACAAGAAAATAGTCTCCGCCTTCAAGTTCCCAAGAACAACCCTATTTTCTAACCAAATGAGTATCAACCTCTCAAACTCTCAATATATGAATCACTCAAACTCAAGATATAATCCAAGGTTTTCTTTGAGCTGAAACCTAATACCTTTAAACTTTTGCTCTCCCTTGTTGGTGTAAACCTTAATATTGTATCATACCAAACATATAAGAGATACATATTTATAATAACAAATACCCAATAAACAAAACCCAAAATCTGGATCCATATACTGAACAAAAAAAAGCCTAAAAACTGAAAACATTATTCACAGTACGGACAATACTATTCATCCGTACAGTTGACACTATTCATCGCCCGATTTTTTTTCCTTTTTTTCCGGTTGACTTTCTAAAACTTTTGATTTTCGCGGTAAAAGCAATCTCCAAAATATGGTTTCTTTCTCTTCATCAACAAAGGTTTTAAAGCACATTTACAACAATCTCCACATTGACTTTATACCGTGTTGATACCGATTTAACAATCAACACAATTGCTGGTCTCTACCAAGTTGAAACTTTAATCAATAACCATGATCAAATTCAAGCAACCCTTGAATCTTGACCTAGTCACTTGCATCCACTTGTTTTAAATTACCTTTTTCTGCCCAGATAATTTAACAAGCTTACAAGTATGATTTTTCAACCACCCTTGACTCCACCTGTTTTCAAATGTCTCCCTGAAGGTTTTTCTTATTTTATTTTGCAGTCCTTCAGCCACATTAAAAACATAATATCCAAGACTAGCATAAACATACCTTTGAGATGTTACAATAAACCTCCTCACCTTATAATGAGTCAAATGATAATCAGAGATCTCTGTAACTGTTCCCTCACTACTTCTATCATCCATAGTAGAAAACTCCATCTCAAACTGAGTTTTCTCCATTATAGTTTCTATCGGTTTTCTCCCTTGGTTTTCACTATTCTTCTTCTGAAGAAATTCTCTAACAACCAAGTAAATTGTTTTAACCTCAGCTCTTCCCTAAGAACTCAATAACAACTTAGTGGTAACATGCATCTTTATCCCTTGATTTCTGCAAAATTCATTATACTCCCTTGAAACTTTCTCAATGCATTCATAACCTTAAACTTAAATCTCATAGCTCTTCCTTGTCATGAAAGCCTCCACTAGTTACCGATGAATGAATAACAACATTTGAACCTTCTAAAATATATAGACCACATATTTTAGACCCTTTATCAATAATCAATTCATCACGTGAAATCTTCAACATTCCACATTCAACTCTAGTACAATAGCCTAGATCATCAAACATATTTATAGATAACAAATTTTACTGAGTTCTAGAATATACCTCACATTGTGAATAAGAATTTCACGATCATTAAACATTTTAAATTTGATCGTACCAATACCATGAACCTTGCATGTCTTTTCAAAGTTTCAAAGTATTCTATTCTTGTACACATGTGATAAGAGCAACCTGAGTCAATGACCCAACTATCTTCAGTTTCTAGACTCGATACTATTAGTGCTTCAGCATACTCATAACTTTCCTCACCCAAGGAAGCTCCAGCTTCAACAAAATCTTTATTGACCTTTCTTTCAAGACAATCCCTTTTAAAGTGACCGATTTTCTAATAGTTAAAACATTTTACCTTTGACTTGTCAGACCTCTTTTATTTGGACATCCTTTTACGCTCAACTCCTCCTTTTGACACATTTAAGCTTTCAATATTATCTTTAATCTTTAAATCTTTCGACTTTGAAAATTCCTTGGATTTCACCGCTGTCTGGACTTCATCCAAAGTAATAGTACCTTCCTTGCCATAAAGAAGGGAATTCTTAAAGTGCTCAAAGAATTTTTGTAATGAACTAATATGAGCAAAGCCTTGTCCTCATCATCAATCTTCACTTCAATATTCTCAAGATCATCAATAATCTTGTGAAATTTTGTAAGTTGCTCAACTTCTCCACCATTCGGAATGAATATAGTTGTTGTTTCAGATACAACATGTGAGCCAAAGACTTTGTCATATACAATTATTCAAGTTTTGCCCACATAGCAACCGCAGTTTGCTCCCTGTCGAGTTCTCTTAGAACTTTATTTCCGAGGCACAAAATAATAGCACCCCTGGCCTTATCCATCATCTCGGTCTTCTGTACCCGTGTAAGCCCTGCAGGCATCAATGTTTTACTCTTCAAAGCATCGATACACTTCTCTTGAATTAAAATTGCTTGCATCTTAATTTTCAACAACCTGAAGTCGTTGTTACCGGAAAATTTCTCGATCTTCCATCTACTAACCATGATGCTCACTTTGATCCAAGCTCACCGCACCACTTTTTGTGAATCTTGTTGTGAATTACAACAAAATTCAATATGAATTTGTGGGGCAAAGAATAGTAGCAACCAAAATAAATGGTCTACAACAATAATAATTCGTACATAGGTAATATAACATAATAAGGCAAGAGACAAAACAAAGGTTTATTTACAAGAGATTACAAATGAGTTACAAGAAAATAGCTTTCGCCTCCAAGTTTCCAAGAACGACCCTATTTTCTACCCAAGTGTTTCCCAACCTCTCCAACTCTCGATATATGAATCACTTAAACCCAAGGTGTGATCCAAGGTTTTCTTTATGCTGAAACCTAATGCCTTTAAACCCTTGCTCTCCCTTGTTGGTGTAAACCTTAAGATTGTCACACACCAAACATATAAGAGATACATATTTATAATAGCAAATACCCAATAAACAAAGCCCAAAATTTGGATCCATGGACCGAACCGGGAAAAAATTCCGAAAATTGAAAACACTATTCATCATACGGAAAATACTATTTATACATATGCTCAGTACTATTCATCCGTACGGATGAAACTATTCACCGCCTGATTTTTTTCCGGCCAACTTTCTAAAACTTTATTTTTTCACAGTAAATGTAATCTCCAAAATATGTTTTCTTTCTCTTCATCAACAAAGGTTTTAAGGCACATTTACGACAAAATGCATGCTGGATCCATAGAAAATAATCTTTCCCTAACATTTTTTCTTCTCCAAGACTCAATAATTCAAAGATCTAAGTTCTAGATCTTCGGAGAATTTGATTTTTACCTTGTTCTCTAGGAAATTTTTACTTTTATTTATACAGTGTAAAATTATGAGTAAACAATGTAATATTTTTGGTAAATATTGTGATATTTTGGATAAACAATGCAACAATTATATATATATATATATATATATATATATATATATATATATATATATATATATATATATATATATATATATATATATATATATATTACCCCTCAGTTTTCAAGATAAACTGAGATGAAAGATATACTAGTTTTGAAAATAATAAAAGTGTTACTGCTAGAGTTCGAGTCCACGTGCATTTAACTTTGCCTATCGATTTTAATTCTGCCGAGATGATAAATGAAGAGTTTTCATGTTGCCCTTCGTTACCTTGCTTATATAGCCGAGCTATTATGCATTTTGCGCCCGAGGTAAGAAGCGCTTTTTGTAGTAGTGTTACCTTGTATTTGAAGATTTGCAAGTTCACATGCACAAGATAACTCAAGTATTGTTTTAATGAAGCATTGTCATGCAACTTTATAAACACCAACTCTTTTAATTCGTTCAAACTCTTTCGCAATGTGATGTTTACAATGTCTAGTGACAAAGACATGTGGTCTTGAATCAAAATGAGTGTTATATCGGTGCTTAATGTTAACAACGCTTTTTAGAAATGATACTCCATCTGCACCTTCAACATTGTGTTGACTACATCCCAATATATGCATAAATCTCTTCTACTAGTATGCAACATATTTTTGGGTATCCAATGAGAAGACTCAAACCTATAAACTAATATTAGATTAAAATATAATTAATTAATATTTACGTAATAATATTAAACTCAAAATGTATTTGTTGTCGTGTTCCCTAAATGAGTTACTTTGTTAGTCCATGCAACAACAAATTTCTTTTATATGGTGACAACCATGTTTGTTGAACATAATCAAAAAAATGAAAGAATATTAACTCATATTACCTCAAAATATTGCAAGTGTTCCTCATACTCAAACACCGTATATGAATACATAACCTTGTTTCATAGATCCATCACATGCTTTTTTCTATTAACCTCGACATACTCTTTGCACTTTGCACCGACATTTTTCACAACATGATATACATACAAACAAGAGGTGGACCGAGAATGGGAAAATAATTTCATTGGTATTCATCATATAAAGTTTTCTACCAGTCACCATGACCATAGAAGACAACTTCTCAGATGTGAACAACTCCATCAACTTCTCCAATGCCCATATGAAATTTATCTTCCTTTCATTTTTCAAGTGACCCCAACAAAGAAAATCAATTTGATTAACATAAAATCGACAATCTCAAGTTGTGGTAGCACGTACATGTTAGTTTTATATGCACAATCAAAAATCAAAATCAGATGAAACATATTCAAAAGTCTCGCAGAATTTGGATGTTTCTAAAATATATTAGGCACAACATTTGAATCCTCTCTATTTTTAGTTCATCACTTATAATTCTCATCATGCATTAAGGTCAATAGATGTTGCATTTTCGTCAATGGACCTCTAATAGCATATCAATATGTCGATCTTGCCTTATAAACTTGCATCGCACTTGTCAAATTATTAGCATTGCACTCATTATGAACTTTAATGTCATGTGGTTCTTTGTTATGTCGTTCACAAACTGTTTTTTTTCTTGATATTTTAGACGGACTATTATGTCATGAACGTCTAAATCCTCAGCTAAAGCATGGTTGTGAATACTACGTCTAACATTTATGTTTCAACCATGACCACATGACAAAGATCTCAACCTAAAGAGACAATGAACTTTCTACTACAAGTAACTTCTGATTTTCCTTTGTTGTTGTAATTTTCTCCTCACTCGCATTCCATAATCAGTTGGCCCAACATGCCTCTTTGTCCATTCAAGACCGACCCAAGGGTAAGGCGACCCAAGCAGGGGTTTTAGGCCTCAAAATATTTTGCTATAAAAGACCTCAAAAAATTTTAATTTTGTTATAAATATTTCAAATTACATATTTCTTATAAAATCTCATTGTTGAAAATACAAAAGATGTCTAAGAGACTCAATGAGTGGATTAAGAAACTCTCTTATTTATTTATTTTGAGGTCTCATTATAAAAATAAAAATAAAAATTAGACCTCTAAACGGGTTGGATCGGCACTATGTCCATTTGTTGTATTCTGATAAACTGTCTCCATGATAACACTTTGGTCTGAGAGAAATAAATTAAGTATAATTTTTTTTCAAAAAACTGTAAGAGGTGAATATTATTAATATCATAAAATTACGTTTATAAACTGTGGGGTGTAAGGCAAAATTCTCTCTCGATGAGTATGCCACTGTTATTCGCAGTCTCCCCTTTCTTCATGAGCATGCCACTGTTATTCGCAGTGCATCCTTAGTTCCTTACATTGTGTTTATACTTGGCTTTATTAGAATATATGGACTCCTTACGTGTCTAATAGTGTATGTTCAAAAGGTGTCAAAAACTAATAAATTCCTTCGTGAAAGAATGTTTCAATTCAAAATATTTGTCGCATTAAGTCAACTCAATTACTTAACTCGATGGGTGGCTGTGCATAGACGGTGCGGATTCAAACCTTCAACATCTCAATTATTCATCTTTAATAGATGAATTCCAACCACTATTCTATTTGACTAAAAAAAACTCAACATTCAAATCCACACTCTAACCCATCAAATTTCTCTGCAAACTATCATTTGAGTTATACTTCCAAACAAAATATAATCAATCTTAATCCTAGGTATTCAGTTTCTAAATAAAGTGAATATAAAGCAACAAAATACAAAGGGGGTGATCATGTCTTGTATGTTCAGAGTGTGTCTTTGATTCTTGTCTTGCTTTGAGCAAACAAAACAAGGGGGTGGTGAAACTACACTAACAACACAATGTTACAACATTGTTAGCCAAGGAAAATCATGATCAACTGAGAATGCAGTGAATTACTAGGTTTTACACCAAGAAAGCAAGAGTCTACACAAAAATTGCATTTCTGTCTACTGACTACATAACTTAGTCTACCTGACCATTTTATTGTCATCACATAGGTAATAATATGCCATTAAATACTGCAGTGACTGACTACTAAAACCTGAGAAAAACATTGGTGCAATTATATAACAGATAAACAAATTGTAAAATAACAACAAACTACAGAAAGGCTAAAACTCCAAGTTAAAAGAATAAAAAAGTACATTTGCCTAGACAATTTCTAAATGTAACGGTCTAATCAGAAAACTATGGTGCTGCTGTAGGGCACTGCAATGACATCACACCTTAATATAACAGCTCTTGTGAAACTCACCAGTCACCACTGCACTAACAAAACTTCCAACGGTTGTTGCAGTTAACACAAGTGACATACGTTGTCATAGGTTCATCAGCACTACGAGTCTGCATTTGGTAATAGGTGGTTTTCCTTTGACCACACCTACCACACTTAAATTGATCAGTAGTAGCTTTTGGTGGACCTCCACGCTCACATTCAAACAAAGCCTTCTTCTCGAGTTCCTCGATTTGCTGCTTCCTTTGTTGACTGGCCATTTCTGCTGAAGTCATGTCGATTAGCTGGTGCGGCTCAACAATACCGAGCAGAACTTTTCTTCGGAAATCTGGGTTATTCTGATCCTTAAGATTAAACATTAATGACCTATACTTGACCTTTTGGGCTCCATTTGAAGGACCCCATTTTTCAAATAATAGAGACTCCACCGTCACTGCAACACGAATTGGGTCACATGCATTTACATCATCCATCATATCTTCATCTGCCTCTTCAAAGACCTTAGATAAAGCATCTCCAAGAAGTTCCCTTATTTTGTCTCGCGCTGAATCATTAGATTTGATCATAGTCTTCAGCTTTGGAGGGGCGGCAGAGCTGGATGAAATTTTCTTTGCTACAGAAACATGTGTTTCCTCCTTGGCTATCTTTTCCACCTTGATACTTGAAGTACGATCAGTTTTCTCAATTTTGAGATCCACATTTTGTGCCTTTACAATTCCAGAGCTCAGTTTTGATCTACCATTCCCATTAATTTTTTCCACTTTGACACTTTCTCCTTTCTCAACCTTCACCGAAGGACTCTTTTGCAATTTCCCAGCTTTAGCTCTCTCCCCATTTGTTGACTCAACCTTAGAATCTGAGGACCCCGATTTATTTTTACTTGTTTCCTTGATAATTATGACTTTCCATTCCTCAATTAAGTCAACAGCAAAAGCCCGAATTTTCTGCCTGGGGTGCTTGGTGAGACTTTTAAGATGTTTTCCCACCTGAAAGATTATATCAGAAAACAAAAAATCAAAAGAAATCTTCTCGTTAAGCAAATACAAATTTAATCTTCACTTAGCACTTTAAATTTCTATGCCCTTAACACTTCCAAACACTAGTCTTTTCCCTTGAACTTTATGTTCATTTTTACCCATAATATCTCTGAAACTGTCAATCTCAGATAGATTTATAACTTATGAACGAGTACAAAAAATAAAAACAGAGCATCGAAAAACTTGTCAATGTTGATATTGCTCTTCTGTTATGATTATTAAATTAAAAGAAAACAGCCTATTTATCAAGCAAGGATACACAGACTCACTACCAAGAAATTGTGGTAACGTGAAAGTGCATGCTTACAAGTAAAGGGAGATACTATCAAGCTCCATAAATGGAGCATAAGCTGAAAAACTGAAATACAAGTAGTGTGCCATGCGGTAAGGGTACACTCTATTACTAATTCACAATCCATACATGCAAACAAATATTCCACATCTACAAACCCATCCTAGTGAACTTTTAATGTTGGACAGAAAAAGGAAATCCTTCAAATCAAAGAGAAAATGAGATAAGTACAACAAGTAGAAGCTGAAAGATCGTTCCAATTAGAAACAAAAAGCGGTGGGAGGGAAGCAAGAGATCAATGAATGAATGAATTTAATTAACAGAGTGATTGAATATAAGAGACTTGATTTAATAAATTAAAAATGAAATCTCAGATTTGGAAACAATGTTGTTGAAAGCAAGATCCCTCTCAGGTTCAGTGAGGAGGAACATGTAGATTGAGTCATACTAGTTCATAATGCATATAACTATAAGCATCCTCCTCTTCACCGTCGTCACCACCTCCACCATCACCATCTATCAACTAAAAATCAATTAAAAATATATACAGAAGACGCAATTCAACTGAAAATCGCATATCTGCCTCGCGACAAAGAAAAAGCAAATCGGTATGTGAGTATGTGACACCCACGTCATCAGAGAATTAAAAGATTTAAGATATTTACCACAAATCACATTCATTATAGATCATAAATCCAAATTAGGTAACGACAACATCTGTCTGGCGACAAAGAAAAAGCAAATCACTACGCGACATCCACATCATCAGAGGTTTGGATATTACCCACAATCACATTCATTATAGATCATAAAATCCAAATTAGATAACGACAACAACATCTGTCTGGCGACAAAGAAAAAGCAAATCGCTACGCGACATCTACATCATCAGAGGTTCGGATATTAACCACAAATCACATTCATCATAGATCATAAAATCCAAATTAGATAACGACAACAGCATCTGCCTGGCGATAAAGAAAAAGCAAATCGCTAAGCGACATTCACATCATCAGAGAATTAAAAGCTTTCAGCCACCATGCCACATCCAAATATGATATCCGACTTCTAGATCATATAAACTCAAGTCAAATGAAACCAATCCTAACTTTGATGAATCCAAACACAACGAAATCCCATTGACCCCAAATCACATTCATCATAGATCATAAAATCCAAATTAGATAGCGACAACATCTGCCAGGCAACAAAGAAAAAGCAAATCGATACGCGACAACCACATCAACAGAGAATTAAATGATTTCAGATATTTATATCACTGTGTCGGTAGCCTTTTCTTTTGTGCATCCCGCCCAACCTCAGGAACGGTTCCATACCCATATCCATCTTTAGTAAAATCTCAAACCAATACCAGAACTCGTTAACAGTCCAATACCTCGTCCATGCAATGTACAAGTTTAAATCAACAAGAACAGAAACTCAGGGACCGAATCTAACCCAAAGCATCTTTATCTTTATAACATAAAAACCAAAGATATAAACCCCTAGAAAAAAGTATTCATAATAACTGATCAAGCCTCCTTTCTTTTAATTTTAACTCATGAATCAATAAAACCTAAAAGTAAACACCACTTCTCATTCAAATACACAAATTGATTACTCAATGTACAGAATACATATTAACTCAAAGAAAATGACTAATCTGTATCTTCCTTTCAATCAAACCCTAACCCTAATAACATGCAATACAGCTCAACACAACATTTACCAGAGTCTCATGCTTGAAAAATTCGCCACATATATACAATAAAAAGATTTCAAAAAGAAACAATTAAAATTAAAAGAAATCAAAATTATGAAATGTCAAGAAAAATAACCTGGGTATTGACGAGAATTTTATAATTGACGGGAAATTTCTGGAGCTGCTCAAGCGCATCAAGGCACCGGGTTTCTTCGTGCGGGCTATCGTCGGAGGCAGACGCATCCGCAGCTTTCTTGGCGGATTGAAACAATTCCACCAACTCTTTCTCCTTTTCTTTCTCCATCGAACCAAGCCACTTTCTGTTTCACGAAAACCATAGAATTAGGCATTAAAAAAAACAACGAGAAATGAAAAACGGAGAAATAACGATGAAAATGAAGGAGTGAAAAGTCACCAGAACGGTACTTGTGGTTGTCTTCTGCGGCTGCGGCTTGTTGGAAGTGAAGAGAAAGAAAAGAAAGGAACAGAAAGTATCGAGAGAAGATACATATAAACGGAGGAGGATCATGGTGTATCAAACGGATCAGACGGTTAGCGATGCGTGTTGTGTTTGTTGTGTTGGGTATGCTAGGTATGGGATTTTCTCGATCCGGTAATTCAGATCATATTTTAATCAATGTAATAAATCAATCTTTCCCTCTTTTCACTTTTTTTATTTATATTTATTGATATTAATATAGATTACTATATATAGTATTGCGGTAAAAAAAAAAAAAAAAAAAAAACTAGCTAGGTTAACGGAGATATTTCTTTTAATTATAATAATGGTTAGCCCGACAAAGAAAATAAACAAAACAAATAAAAAGTTTTTGGACTAGACAAAAAGCCAACAAAGTTAATACTTCCTCTATTTTTATTTATAAGTAAATTTTAATTTTTTTAATTCATTGAATAAATAATATATTTGGACTACATATAAATTAGATATATCAATTATTTAATGAATTTTAAAAATTAAAATTTGTTTATAAATAGAAATAGAGGAAGTATATTGTTTCAGAGTTCGAAAAATGTTGGAAATAATAATGGACTAAATACTATTAAGAATAATTTTTTGAAATGATATTTATATTTAAAATTTTAAAATATTAGATACATGAATATATTTCAAATATTTAATATTTATTTATTTTTATAGTATAAGCGTGACTTTTTTTAATATAAAGAGGATTAAACATATTATACATAAATCAAGAATTGATCACCCTCGTAAAAGAGAATAATGGATTTCGATTGTGAGTAAAAGTGTGATTTAGTCACTCATACTTAATTATTTTGTATGTGTGGATAAGTCACTCACATCACTCGATTTATCTATACTAGGATTTCACTTCTACTACATATCAAAGATATCTTCAACTTAAGAATTAACTTATCTTGTCAAATATCACTAAAATTCTTTAGTTGCTTCAGATAAGTTTGTTCATCTAAATTATTGTGGTGAAATGTATTATTCACATTCATATATTAAATATACATGTTTCAGTTGAATACCAAAGTCAACATGTCCATAGTTGAAGTATGTCTAACGACCACAAAGAAATTTTAGTTAATTCCCTTTAATTGTGACTGCTCTCCTTTGCAACAATTATCAATATTTCTACCACGCTATTTTGTTGTGTCTAGCAAAATAAATAAAAAATGTTTCTAAACATCGTGTTGTGCAAAAAAATCTGAAAGCTTGAATCAATATATTGTCATATTAACTAATTGCAAATACTTGATTTGGTAATTACTTTAAATTTCTACTTCAACAAATATACATAAATATTCAGAGAAAATAAATCATTTGTGAAAATCGCAAAATACTTGGAACAACTTATAAAGGTTTATTTGGTAGGCTCCACACAACATAATGTATATATTTTAGGATTTTTTTTATGATTTGTATTTCCCTGACTTAAATAAAACACGACATTGTAATCAAAGTACACAATACTTACTCAAAATTATTCTGGACTGGGCCTGA
Organism: Lathyrus aphaca; assembly: GCA_963966055.1. NCBI lineage: Eukaryota > Viridiplantae > Streptophyta > Magnoliopsida > Fabales > Fabaceae > Lathyrus > Lathyrus aphaca. The sequence continues at coordinate 113,527,150 of OZ014524.1, read as the reverse complement.
CGCTAGGCATGTCGGGCACGACCCAGTCCGTCAGGCACAGACCCAAGGCCCAATACTTGAGGACGTGGAGAGAACACCTCCCCCACGTGCTCCACACCTTCCACCAACTGCCCACACAATAGTCTCCTAGTCTTGCGGAGCGGTTTGACCAGGGACATGACCACATGCTAGATCTTATTTGCTCCTATGTAAATCTTGGCAGTTCTTCCTTGGGCCTAGCTGATCCAGCCCATGAGAAGAACTTTGGCCCAGCGTTGGGGACACACTATAAAAACCCTTTTTCATTAGAGGGTCGGGTATTCTATTCTTTACTTATTTATGTACTTGCTCACTCCATAGCTTTCTCTCACTTTGGCATCGGAGTTCCTTGCAGGTGCACCCCCCCCCCCCCCATTTTCTCCATCGCAGAAGTTGCTTACTCTGGAAGGTTCATCCTAATCAGGTCAGATCAGTGACGTCGTCTGCGGGAAATTAAAAGTTCTCCTCGTCTTTTGAAACAAAGGACCAAAATTTCACCTCGTCACTTTCAACCAACCAACATGAATAGCGAACACAGGGACAACCGCGTCCAGGGCTTCATCGACCACACCACTGGTGGTGACGACAATCATCATGTCGTCCACGAGTCCGACTCAAGGGATGGACAGCCTGTCACTCCATCTCCTGAACCAGTTGCCAACGGTGACGCCCGACCTCACGTCGTGACCACCTTCGAGCTCATCCTGATACCAGTCGAAGGAGATCCAACGATAATAGCCATGGCCAATGCTCTCAACATGACAAATCTCGTGTTATTTCAACAGCAAGAGAGAACCACCGTATTGGAAATAGAGCGTCCCACCACGTCTCCTCAGCGGAGACCCCAAAGATCACACATCACCTCTCCCCGCGAGCGCGGATGCATACTGTAACACGGTGGGAGAACTGACTTGGTCGTTTTTGTTTACAAAAACTATGTTGGGGATAGCAAGAGTCGCCGACGACTTTTATTTTATCCAATAAAGAAAGGCATAAAAGAATAGGAAAAACCTTTGAAAAATATTTGAGTTCGGGGGTTAAGTTATACAAAGGGAATGTGTTAGCACTCTTTGTATCCATGGTTATCCATGGGTTCTTAACTGCTTAGTTCACTTTACTTTGTTTGAAAGAAAATAGTGTTGTGTGTGATTAGATAATATTTTCATAAAGACTTTAACTTTGTAATGATTCTCGTACGAATGTATACAAAGTGTTTAGTTTGAAAGTTTTTGAAAATGTGGGGTGTAAAAAGTATTTTGAAAATTTGTGAGCAAGCACTTAAGAACTACTTACCCTAGATTGTAAGGTCTTTCTTGTTATTTTGTTTCTTTAGGGATAGAATTGTCCTTACTATTAGTTAGTAAGTAGTTTTATCCTTGGATTTGAAGGGACAAGTGTATGGTCATCGTATGGTCATAGAAGGCAACCTTGTAAAGGTGTCTTAGCAATTAGAAGGGACTATCATCATTTTCCGTAGGGTCATCGAGGGACGAGATCATTTGTTCGTAGGCAACTCGAGGGGACAACGAGGGACTATGATCTTTTATTCGAAGGGGCTTGATGATTTTTAATTAGGAAACCGTGCTAAGACACCCTTACGTTCGAGGGACTTGACCATTATTCGAAAGGCAACAAATGATAGTACCCTAGAGGTGAAGTGTGCAAGTGTGTTCCATTCGGTTATTTTTTCTTAGTTGTTACGGTTATTCTAGCGTTTATTTTTTTAAGTCTTGTCATACACGCCTAATTACTACACAGTTGAATATATATATATATATATATATATATATATATATATATATATATATATATATATATATATATATATATATATATATATATATATATATATACACACACACACACATACAAGCATAAGAATATAAGGTGCGAGGAAAATGAATCTACGCTATTACAGAGCTTTGGGGGAATTACATAATTAGAAAACCCTTGTAGAAAATAAAGTGCGGAAAGAATAAAAATTCATACGCTATTACATCTCATAAGCAGTTACAATATTTAGGAAAATCGTGCGAGAAAGTAAATCTAGCTATTACAAATTTCATGCACCTATACATTTATTCTAAGAAATACAAATAATAAGGAAATTAAAATCGAAGAGAGATAAGGATGGACAAGGAAGAAATATCGAGACTTCGCGTAAAATAGATTAACAGGATTTTTAGAAAGAAAAAAAAAGTTTAATAATTGATTTTTTTAAAGAAAAATTAATTTTTCAGACAATAAATTTAATTTGGTTATTAGTTTAATTAGATAATAAATAAATAAAATTTTGTATTTTTTTGATTTAAAAAAAAAGGGTTATTAATTGTATTAACATTTTAGAAAATAGTTTAATGGTTACTAATTTAATTAATATAAAATAAAAAGCTAAAAGAAAAAAAAGAAAATAAGAAGTGGAAAAAAAGGTTAGGAAAAAAAACATCAAGAGAAACAACAATAAAAATTAGGGGGAGGGTCGTTGGGTATCGAACCCGGAGTCTTTGGTTTTATGCAATACGTTTAACCTGTTCTATTAGATATTAGGAAGACAATGAGATTAATAGTTTAAATCAAACACAATTAAAATACGAAATTCATGAACTTACTCTTTGATATAAACTTACACTTTGATATCTTAGAGGTTGAATGGAAGGGTTGGTTGGCTATGAATCCGCCTAGAAAATGGAATACGAATTTGCACTATTCTTTTGAAAATTTGAGATTTTTTGGTCTAGCTTTGGAGGCTACCCTCTGTCCTTATGCATGTGATGAGTATTTATAGAGGATGATTTTAGGTCAGAATTTTGGGCTTTTTTGATGGATTTTGAGGGTGCTTGAAAGTGAAGAGAGAGACCTTTTATTTTGGTCAAAATTTGACTTTAAGATTTTCTCCTTTGACTTGCACGAAATTTGGATCCTTATAATTATCATAAACATCAAATATTTGATCCCAAAATAATCCTAAGATCAAATATTTGATTTTCCAATATTTATTTTAATTAAAATTGAATTTAAATAAATTAAATCCAATATAGTATAAAATAAATATAAAAAATCAGATATTATGACCTATGGGTCGTGGATGATCTTATAATTGAGTTTGGGTTAGACAAATATGGACCCATTTGGAAGAAACTTGAGTTTTGGTCATTATTTGCTTCATACACCTTCTCAAAATTGCCCAACTTCAACAAGGTATAACTTTCTCAATTTTTATTCCATGTATGTGTTCTTGTACTTTTTAGAAAGCTTCGAGTGTCCTCTAACTACTCCTTTTGGTACCATGTCCATTTGATCTTCCATTTTCAAGTTATGAGCTTTTGAAAAAGTTGACTTTTTAAAGGATCTGTAATGTCTTGGCTCATACCTCTCAAATGAAGCATCTTTGACCTTGGCTTGTGAGACACAAAGTTGTAGGGAAATGAATTTCCTTCAAAATGGGATTTGAATGGGAAATTGTTGATGAAGCATGTGAAAGTTATGGCTGGTCAAAGTACAATTGACTTTTCTTGCACATACCATAATTTAGTAACTCCTGATTCTTGATGATTCTGAGGTTTCCTTGATGAATCATGATCAACCCTTGATCAAATGATGAATTTAACCTCATAATATTGATGTTGACTAAAAATCTTGAAGTTTGACTTTGTGTTGACCACGGTTGACTTTTTGACCAAGTTAACTGATTTTTGATATTATGAGCATCTGACTGACCAGACTTGTAGGAAAAGCCTTGAAACTTGAAATGAGGATTCTTTGAAGTATATGGGATGTCATGAAGTCCACTTGAGGATTTATAAGTCCAATTTACCTTGGGAAACTCAAAACCCTAATTTAAGATCCATTGCTTGGGATGAGGCTTTGTCTGATGAAACCTGGAATCCTTTTGAGCAATTGAGAATCTTGTGACTATTGGGAGACCTATTGAGGCATATTATCTTGAAGATTTGATGGAAAATTTTAGGGTACAACATAGACCTCAGTTGGAGAGGCCCTGGTCGGACGCCGTCAAGAAGCGCAGTCACTCCCCTCCCCGTCAGGGACGACGCTCCCCAGAGCCCAAGAAGAACAAAGCCAGAGGACTCTCTGAGTAGTCCATCAGCCAGCCAAGGGTATCTCTCCTCCGCGACCAAAGACATAGGGACAAAGACTACTCACCCATGAAGAGCGACGAAGAATACCCTTGTTGCCCACTTTCTCGGGCCATCATGGAGACCCAGCTGTAACACCTCAAAATTTGTCCTCTCTTTTCATAACATATATCATATCATTTGCATACATAGCATTGCATTCCTAGCTTAACATTCATAGCTTGAAGCATAAAGTATGTGATTAGTGACTTGTAGGTTTGTGGTCATCCAAATCCAAGAATAAGATCCAAGTGTCTCTCAACATGGCTCAAGGTTTCCTTTCATCCCACACAAGTCCAAATGATGTCCCAAGTCCATAGAAGAAGTGAATTCATCAAGAAGTTGGCTCAGAGCTTCACCTCCTACACAACTGGTCCAAATTAGGGTTTTGATTCCAAGGGGTCTCTTGAGGAATTTTTGGTTCCCACTTGTTCTCATAGTCTTCTATATAATGCCAAGTATTCATGGATGAAATTTGATGCATTGGTTCCTCATGGAGGGTTTTCAGTTAGGCAGTTACTTGTGATCTAAGCAAAAGTCAATTGTGGATTCTTAAGGTCTAAATCATGATTTTCAAGATCATATACCTTCATATGGTCATGAAATGTCAAGATTTAAATCATTCATCAAGATTCAAGGTTCATGGCAAAAGTTACTAAATTTGGAAATGACTTGTAATTCAAAGTTTCCATTTTCGGAAGCTTTATAAGTCACATTTAACTTGATTTTTCACCATAAAAAATGTTTCAAATAGATTATTTCCAAACATGAAAGTTGAAGATTATTCTCTCCCCTTTCCAAAAAGTACTAAATCATCTTCATAATCATTTGTGGATCACAAGTTATGATCAAAAGACCTCAAAGTGGTTTAGGGTTTATCACATGCACAAACCTTTCTACTTTTGCAAAAGGGCCTCAAAATGACTTGTATTAGTTTCAAGTTGATAAATTCAGTTCATAAACTCAAGGTACACTTCATTTAATGCAGGATTGGCTTTGGAATCTTGTCATTACATGGAGTATTTCTCACATATTTCACAAAGTGCAATTTTGCAAATTGGTCCAAAACTCAAAAACCAAGCAACCACAAGTCATAAACTCAATCCAATTCTGATCAGGGATTAAAATGTGAGTTATGAATGCACATGGTGAGGCTCATGCACGTGGGAACCATGGGCTACACTTCAATTTGCAATTTTTCAAATTCATTCCAAACTCCTTAACCATGGATCCAATGGATCTCTAACCATGGTTAGGCCCAAAAATCACCATATAAAAGCTCTTAACCCCACTGGTTAGAGATAAGGTCCAGGCATTGTTGAGATCTCAAGAAATTGAACTAAACGTTCATCTCTTTGAATCTCTCTCCTCACAAGGTTTCTCTATAATTTCTCTTCATATTCTTGATCAGTGAACTCCATATATCAAGAATCAACCATTATTTGAAGCTCTAAGCAAGTATTTCATCAAGTCAAGTTCAAGAGGATTCTTATTCAAAATTCAAGATCCAAGCCAAATTCAGGCTCTAATTGCATTTATTTTGCAATTAAAGGTTCAAAAGAGTTTATTTGCAGCTCTCAGATGGTTTTCTTGGAGTATTTTCATTGTTGCAAGCTTCAGGTTAGTTCAATTTTCGTGCTTATGGATCTTGATTTTCTTGTGTGCATTATGTTCTCTGTGTGATGGTGATCATGATGATATGTTTAGATTTGAAATTGGACGTGTATCATGAGTTTAATCTTGATTTGAAGTTTTTAGATCTAGACTTGTTCTCTTCGATTTGAACTTTATGTGTATCATATGATGAAATGAATGACATATTTGAACTCAGCATAAAAAATGGAGTGAGACTATGGTGGAATTTTTCATTTCTGGAGTTTTCTTAGGTTATGCTCGCCGTAGATGGTGACCGGAGCTAGGGCTTCGGCACCGGCGTTTATTGCAGGTCGCCTGAGAGTTGAATGAAGAAGAGATAATCATGGCCTTTCATTTTTGTGATCTGATGGTTAGAATCACGCTAGCGTATTAAAATTGCTGGTGGTCTGGCGCATAACTTTATATTTCAAAATTAATTGGTGTATGTGCTTCCTTATTTGTGTTGTGGTGTGTGCGTGTTTTAATCCATTGATTATGTTTACTATTTGATCTCTTTGACTGAGCCTCATACCCATGCTTGGTCTGAGGGTGTGGATGGAGTCAACTTTGTTGACTAGTGACTATAATAAATTGCTGACCACGCTTATTGACTCCTGTATAATGGATTTGGCTTCTTTTGCTTTCTGAACCCCCTTGTTGAGCCCAGCTTGGATTTTAAATGTGGTTTTTACTCCCAACACACCCCCTGACCAGTTGCATTTCATTTTCATTTTATTTTTATATACTTTTGCTTTTTATTTTCTAAAATCATTTTTAAATCATCCAAAAATCAAACAAAAAATCATGGATCTTATTTTCACATTAAAATAATTTTGTATTTTTTTTAATTTCTGATTTGCCTCTTTTTTTTTAATCATATTTTCATTATTTTCTTTTATTTTCTTTTCATTTTGTTTTTATTTTGATAATTCAACTTCAAACTTTTATTTAGCATAGTTCATTAAACATTTTTCAACTCTTATTTTTCCATTCATCCATCAGCGTCCTAAACCTCATAAAAACATTTTTTACATATTTTTTAAAATCATTTTTAATTGCATTTTGGTCTCTACCTTTTGCATATTTGTTTTTTGATCCATATGCAACTTTGCTCAATTGTTTGAGGTACAATTTTACAATATTTGAATGTTTTTTATGTGTATTTGATTGCTTGTGCTTGAAGGTACTTTTTGTGATCATTTCTTGTCGCTCCTTAACCCTAATTTCTTGAAGGCATTTATGCCATTGTGTGAGGTCATTTGTATGAGTTTGCTTGATTTTTTTAAATGTTCATAGGTCTTGTTTAATCATTTATAGTTCTATTGTGATTTGTCTTTGCCTTTTGCTTGAGCTTATGCATCTTTGTTCAACTTTGACCTAATTCTTTCATGCCATATCATATTATGCTTCTTAAGTTGTTTATGTGCATCTAACATGTTCATATCTCCATCTTAATTGAATTACACATAAAGTATGCTAATGAATTCATACATAATCATCCATGTTTGTATGTCATGTTGCATCTTTTGTCATCCATCTTAAGTATGAAGCATCATTTCCTTATGTGACTTTCTTTTGCATGATTGTGGATTTGTTTGGACTTGTTTGCTATGTGCATTTGATATGCTTGTATGTGCATCTTTAACATGTCATATTGATCATATGCTACTGACCCTCATTATCTCATGCCCATCTTTGCTTCTTTGACTTTCATCTTGACTTATGTTTTCTTCTTACATGAACATGTGATTGTCCTCATCTCCCCATCTTTCATTCTATCATGAACTAACTCATGCATTTTGGTATGCTCATTTAGGATAACACTAGGCATTATAATATGACATAGCATTCTGACTTTGTTGCTTTTCATGTGGTTTCATCAATGTTTATGCTCTTTTGCATCTTTACTTCTTCATGTGTGCTTCCTTTGAATTTCTTTGCCACTTTGGTGCTTCTTTGCACTTGTTTGATCTTGATTGGGTTCTTTGAGATTCTTAAAGTTCATTTATGGTTTGGTTATGACTTGTAAGATTCTTTAACCTTTGAATTCTTTCCATGTGCCATCTTTGTGTGTTTAGCTTCTATTTCATGTCTTATGAACTTTTGTGTTTCATTTACTAGCATTTCATGAGCTTTGGTAAGTCCCGGGAGCGACAATGTGCTTCCACCTCCCAAACTATCTCTTCTCTTTTTCATTGAAATCTTGTGTTTTTTTAAGCATTCAAGATTCTTTGATTTGTACAATTCTCACTCATCCCCCTTAGAAGCAACTTAACTTCCATCTTGGAAGTAAGTTGTCTTCTAATCCTTTTCTCTATTCTTCTTCTTTCTTCTTTCTTCTCTTCTCCTTTTTCCATTAGGATAAAGATCTTGAAATTCACTAACCTAGGACATCCAATAATGAAAACTTAATTAGGATTGTTTAGGCTCCCTTAGAATTTTTACCTTTTGAGTTTCTTTTGGTGTCTTCTCTCTCTCTCTCTCTCATCTCAAAACAAAAGCTAAAAAACACTTAATAAGAGTTGAAATTCTTCATGTGCCAAGGGAATTTGCCATAGGATACTTGCACACATTCCATATGGGTATGGAGTGTAGGGTATCTATCATGATGAATAAGTCTTATCATGAGGATGTTTCACAAACAAAACCTAAAAAACACTTATTCATTTCAAAAATAACAAAAACATTTTAATAAAGGAAATAGGCTAGTGTACTTGAGCCTATATCTTTGGGAACTAGGTTTGGAGATATCCTCCATACTTAGGTGTGCTTCTTATCCATTCCATTTCGGAGTGATCTAAGAAGTACACCCTCCATTGAATAAGACTCAAATACACTTTCCTATGCAAACTCAAAGAAAAAGCTTCTAAAAAAATTTAAAAAACAATAAACGTCTTTCCTTTGGGAATTCTCTTCTCATCTCCTTCACTCTAAACGAAATAACTTGCTCATACTTGTCTTTTGCAAGACGGTAAACGCACTTGTTCCAGACGATCCTGCAACACCTGAGCATAAGTATAAGCAGTTCAATCCCAAAAACACAAGCAAGTTGTGTCAGTCTTATTGAGTCGAACTACGGTGTTCTAACTTTCTCATTGCACAAAGAGAATACATAGGCACAAGCGATGACACTTGGAGAATACAATCCTTCAGTCTCTTTCCTCGTTCTTCGTACCGTTTCATATCCTTATCCTTTCATTGAATTCTGCTTTATTTCTTTTCAGGCCTTTCCTGTAGCAGTTGCAGCAGTTGCAAATACTCTCACTCTTTGAAACAGTGATGGCAAGCATGGATCCCGTCGGGTACGATGGACAATCTGGGGTGCTAATACCTTTCCATTTCGTAACCGACTCCCTTACCCTTTCTCTTTGGTTTGCGAGATCCCTTTTTATCCTTCTTCCGAGTTTGTGCAACATTACCCTTCCTTCGGGATAAAAATTCCTGGCTGACGTCTCTTATTTTTCCGCGCCACTTTTGCGTCTGTACCAGGATGGAAATCCCGGGAGCGACAACTGTCGACTTTGCTGGGAACCTCCTAACCAGAGTTTCTCTGGTTTCCTATGCGAGTCAATCCTAGCACTTGTCTATTTTTGTTTCTTTGGGTGTTTATCTGTTTGATGTTGTGTGATTTAGTTTAGCTTTATTGTTTATTTACAACTTTACTTTATTGCTTTCCACATTTACTTTATCATGCATCATTATACTGGACTGTCTGGATTGGTTTTTTGGAGGGATAAGGTTATTGTGAGATGATCTCAATACCCAGGCTCGAGTGTACCTTAGATTTTAGCATGGACATACATTTTACTTCCATGATGTATCATCATGATGAGTGGCGGTGTGTTCCACACCCAGATTACGGTCGTCTTGGAAATATTATGTGTGGGGGTTTTCTCCACTTCAGGATACGACCTTGATAGTTATGTGCATTTGGGGACCGATCATTGAAGACCTTAGTGGAAACAACCCTCTCCAGTGGTGACAGTGGCAGACCATATTTGTTAGCAAACCCACTCGCACCCGAGGGTCCACTGGGAACTCGTATAGGATGTCCTCGTTCTCTCGTAAGAACTCAGTTAAAGCACTCTTCATATGGAGGTAATATTGTATCCTTCGAGATGAATGTACTATTGCTTCTTGATCTCAGTGCTTGAAGTTGGGAACTTATGGGGGATGCTTTTTTTTCAGGACTCAGTTGAGACCTCCTCTTTTAGTGTATAATGCCAAACCGGAAACGATGATCGTATTATCGCTACTCAACCTGAGAGTCCATGATGTTAACCCTTAGTAGCACACCTGTGAGATGGGGGATTATTTATAGGTTTCCAGGATCCCTAACTTTCTACATACCCACTTCATCAGTGTTGCTCCTATGATTTGATCCACTTCTATTCAGTTCTTTGGTTCTCAGTTCTGGAGTTCTATGCAGAGATCCTGTCATTATGGTTACTCAGACACCTGGTTCTTGGGCCAACACTAACATCAAACCACTTATCAGACTACTGATCACACGCGTGTTGCATACATGATAACATAGCATTTTAGCATACATGTTCAGTTATTTCCGATGATCTCATATCTGAATCATGTTGTTGGTTTTTTTGTATCAAAATGTGAATCAAAGTAGATGGATTCCTGGAAATAACCGAACATAGAATTTGTATATATCCTTGCATTTTTGTGACAGGTGTTCAGAGATAGATTTTTATCCTGACTTGGTTTCTCTTCAAAATGGCCAACTTGAATCACGACAATCAAGGTATGGATTTGGAAAAACTCCGGGCGGAGGTAACTGAATTGAAGACCCAACTGGGGCCTTCTAAGGTAGAAGTGCAAGCTTTATCTCAGGGTCAGAAATTTTTTAAAGAGGAATTCGACTTGATGAAAACTCAAATGAAGTTGCTTACAAGGATCATGAATGTTGTGTTGAAGAAAGAAAGTAGTCATGTGTCTGCTTCCCCAACAGAAGGTCATGTTTCTCCCATCTCTTTGGGATTTCCACTGAATCAAGAGTTGTTATGTGTATTTTGTCCACAGTTTAGCCTTCTCACCAGCAATCACTGCTTGTTATCTAAGAAGAGGCTAAGACAGAAATCAACCTCTTTTTGCTTGATACAAGTGAGCTGAATAATCCTATGCCAATTGTTGCCAAAGAAATGGACACTTTCTTTCTTTATCAAGGATCCTCCTTAACTCACATGCCTTGGTTTCTAGGAGAAGGACTCCATCAAGCTTCAGTTGTAGCTCTTCCAGTGACAACACCTAGTTATCGGCAAAAGCAAGAAATAGTTATTGATCATGTGCATATGTTTTATACTGAGTTGTGCCCACAGCTGCTTAAACTGGGATTGATTGAGTGTCGTGAGATAACTCCTCCTTCTGGTAAACTTCCACGTGGTTGGAATCCCAATGCATACTATGTTTTCTACTCTAGAGCTCCCGGACATGATATTATTGATTGTAGGGTGTTCATGCATCAAGTGCAAGATTTAATTGATGATGGAGTAATCAATTTTGGGCTGACTGGGATGAGAGTGTCACAAGTTGGTGCATGTATGAATACATAAGAAGTGGCCAATCTTTCTTCTTCTGGGGTCATTATTCAGGCTGAGTCTGCAAAGGTGTTACATCAGCAACCTTCATTTGTTCATCGATCGAATATGGGTAAGAGAGTGCAGGGACTGTTAAGCGTCCAAATCAACATCGATAACAGAATGCTCGACCACAATAAAGGCCTTATCAACAAAGAATTCGACCAGCTGATCATGTTCTTGACCCAATTCCAATGACATACATTGCCATGTTGCAACAACTGCTAAAGCTCAATTTGGCGGAGCTGCAGACTTTGGTACCACCAGCGGGGAATCCACCAAAAGGATATGATGCGGATGCGCGTTGCGAGTTTCATTCAGGTGCTCTGAGGCACACAACAGAGAAATGTAGATCTTTACAGTTCAATGTTTAGGATTTGATTAACTCAAAGGTCATCATGAGAGATGGTTGGCCAGTGAAGTAAAGAAGGCCAAATATGAGTTATTGTTCGTAGGTCATAGATTTCTATTATTATTATGGTATATCTGGCTACCCTCTGGCTTGTTGAGAGGACCATTGTTGTTGTTATTATTTATGGTTGTTGTCATTTCGTTTTCAATACTTTTTATGACTTTTGCTCTTGTGAGTCTTTCTGTGTTCTGATGTTTAGATTTTTGATGCAATTGTTTTCTCGATTATTCTCAGAAGGAAATTTATTTACTGACATCTGGTCACAATATGACTTCACATTGGATCTTACTTTCATGGATTCATATGAGAGTGTTTTCTCTCAATAGTTGTGTTTAAGAGCATTTGCATAACATAACATCCTGCATATCATAGCATTTTATCTATGTTTTTTCAGGTACACATGCACAGTTTCTCATCTCTACTAGTTTTCAGGCAATATTGTTGGGAGTTGTTTTCATCGGTCTCTAACCAAACAAAGCAGAACTAGAATGGCAGATCAGGTACAAGTTGAGCTCGTGGAATTGAGAAACCGTATGGAGCAGTTCATGACCCTGATGATGGGGATGGCTCAGAATCAAGAACGACTAAGATTGATGGTCGAGCGGCCAGAGGATGAGATTCCAGAAGGTGGCAATCAGGGAAATCATAATGGTACTATGCAAGGAAACCCACAAGTCATCCTTGCAAGGAAAATCTGAAAGTTTGTGGGTCAAATGGATGCATACATATTGTATGAAACATGATGATCTAATGAATGTTAATGTCAAGAGCCATAATTCTTGGATTATGAAAGCCATTATTAAACAAAGGGCCATTTTAGGTGATATTCAGCAGATATGAGATCATATGTTAAACAAAAATAAATTCACCATGAAGGATGTCTACAAAGTGATATGTGAAGATATTGTGCTGGTTACTTGAATGAAGTTATTCCGTTATAATGTTGCTAGACTGAGGGCTTTGATGACTACATGTCTTACTTGTCATGGCAGATTAGCCACGAGGCAACGTCTTTTCCGTCTTGGATTGATCTCTGATAATATTTGTCCTTTTTGTACACATGAGGAGGAATCTATTAATCATCTGTTGTTTTCTTGTCCCGGAACAGTCAATATTTGAGCCAAAATACTTGATTGGATTAAGGTTAACCATACTCCCCAACCTTGGAATGAGGAACTAGTATGGTTAAGTGATAATACCAAAGGCAAAGGGTGGAGATCTTCCATCCTAAAATTAGTTGTTGCAGAGACTATTTATGGGGTATGGAAGTACGGTAATGACATTTGTTACGGTAATGTTGTGGAAAAGAATAAAATTATGGACAACATTATAAATATGATTGTTTATAGGAGATGGTATACCGGTAAACTTAGGACACATAGCAAAGTTTATGCTTTCTTAATTTCGTAGTGTATGTCTTTTTTGTCTTTCTTGAGGGTTGGATCTTAGCGATCACCATGTATTCATTTTAATTTTTTGAATTAATAAAATCTTCCTTGATTAAAAAAAAGTTAATCCAAACATAACCTAACTTATTTGTCAGAGCTTTTGTGGATATATTCATACCGATCAAATACAATTATTCCAGGTGATCTACAAAGTATATTGTGAAACGGAACATGTTTTAATTATTTTACTATAACAAAAATAAATCAGTAGTTAGTTTTTATAAGAATATAGTTATACGAAGTCAGGTAAACTATTTGAAATGGATTGCATCATATGTTTCAAGGACTATGTTATGAGGCAGATAATTATATTTTATGTAAGTTTTCGGATAAGTTTGGTTCAAAGATGTGGGAATGGAAAGAGATGCATTTTATTTATAAATATATTTTATTCACAAGGGATGAGAATGTATTTTAAAAATAATTTTATCATTTATAATTTATATTTGAATTATAAATAGTAAATCAGGTTTCTTTTCGGTTATGTTAGCATTTTTGGAAGAGGACTACTAACTAACTAGGCACATGAGACAAGGACTCAAAGCAATCTAATAGTACTTTAAGGGTGTGCGTTTGATTTAAAAGAGAAATTATTGAGAGAACTAGGTGAGAGAGAGAGGTGAAAAAATATGAGAAATAAAGCAGATTAAATTATTGTTTGATAGTATAACAGAAGGGGAGAGAAATAGTAAAGAGAGAAGTAAAATAACTTTTTAAATGGACAAAATGACCTTATTAAAAAATTTGTTTAAACTATTTTTTATTTTTATTATTTAAATTAAATAATTAATTTTATTAAATTATCTTACTTTTTAATACACCTTATATTATTTTAATACGAGATTAATTAGAATATATTGTCAATGTAAAATCAATTTATATTGTGATTCAATTAAAAATAAGAGAAAAAAAGTGGAAGAATCAGTTATTCATATAATTAATTATAATATGGTATTTTTATTTTTAATTCAGATGTTTATGTGTCATAAGGATTAATTTTAATTGAATGATAGTGTAAAATGACTTTACACTGACAACTGACATTGTATTTCAATTTATCTTTTTTTAATATTTGTTTAACATTAAATTATAAATGTTACTTTAATATTTATGATATGAAAATCGATTAAATGCAAATAATTTTTTTAAACCAAAGAATATATTAATAAAAGGGGAAAACAAACAAGAGATGAAGGACATAAATCGAAACCCTCAAAACATTAACAAAATCGAAAAGACAGAAGACCTAATCTATTACGAACCAAACTATCAAAAACAGACATTGGAGTTTCATTCCACCAGACAAATCCTTGAATGATAAGACCTAATGAAGTTAGGATGTCTACACATTGGTTCCATTCCCTATATATATGAGAGAGGTGAAAAGATATACTATTTGTTTTATGAATACATTTAAGCCATCTATTTTTCAGCGACCTCGGGACGAACTGCGAATTTGAAATAGCCAGGGAGACAAGTTTAGAATCGGTTTCAACCCACAAGTGCTTCCAATTTTTGTCAAATGCAATTTCAATCGCTCTCATAGCTCCAATGAATTAACCATTGATTGCCAAATCAACACCTAGATTTTTAGCAAAGCATCCTATAACGGTAGCCGAGTGATTTCGAAAGATACCACCACAAGCCACCCGATCTGGGATCCCAAGAGCTACAACATCGGAGTTACACTTAACCCAAGAATGAAAAGGGGGAATCTAAAAAACGTCAAAAATCCTGTTCGACTTAGGAGGGAGCAAGTCCACTTTAAATACTTTCAAAATATGGAAATCCTTGATGTTGTAGGAGTTAGAAGTTTTAAAAGAATTTCCAGCCAAATTCACAATAGCAATCAACAAGTTGATAGCTGACTTCCAATGAGAGTTTTTGTTGTCAAACTTTTCAGGTTTCTAACTTGCCAAATGAGATTAAGCGTGTTGATGACTACAACCAAAATGACAAGTTGGGTTTGAGTAGATTGAGTTTGGTAGCAGCAATTCCAAATGTCCATAATGTTAAGCTCCAAAGCTAGATTTGTTGCACCCGCCAGCTAGTTCCAAATGCAAATGGCAAAAGGATATTGCCAAAATAAGTGGTCAAGAGATTCTTCAAAATAGCTACAAAGAACACATTTTGAAGGGAACATAACAATTCCCCTCTTGGAGAGAATTTCATTAGTGGGAATTTTAACAAGATTGAGTTTCCATACAAACAAAGACTTGGAAGGGGGAATGCACTTGTGCCAAATGAGTTTAGCCCAAACTAAATTATCACTGGATACTTGTAGGCCTTTTTAAGAGTAAGAGATCAGTCATGAGAATGAACCCATCTAAGCTCATCTTTCTTATGCAAAAAAGGGATGAAGACCTGCTGGATAATCTCCTCCAAATTTGGAAAAATCAAAGCTAAATCTGGAGGAAGTTGCCATTGAGAATTGAAGATGAAATCTTCAACTTTGGATGACAGTCCAACTGAGACAAAAGATGGGATGTGCAATTGTTCAGTAAGAGGAGGCCCACACCAAGCATCGATCCAAAAGTTGATTATCTTGTCTCCGACAGTCCAAAAGGAATTTGCAATCAAAGTATGAAAATTGCTTTTGATGCCCACCCAAATTGAAGATGAAATATGATAGTTGATATGCTTATTATTCCATAAAACTCTAAGCCTGAGTAACTGAGCTCATTGATTGGAAGAGTTGAACAACTCTAAACATAACTTAAGATAAGCTGCAACATTAATAAATGAGACATACCGAACGCTAAGACCTCCATGAGGAACAGTCTGACAAACTTTATGTCAAGCCACTGTTAACAACATCCTTTTACAAATGTCTCCACTCCATACAAAATTCCTCATGCTACTTTCAAGATCTTTGATAAGACTAATATGTCAATCATAAATCATAAGGCTATAAATTAACTTAACATACCATCGATGATACTTTTAATCACTTTGTCAGCCATGCTAAGAAGAGATGCTTTCCAATTAGAAAGTTTGGATTTAAATTTGTCCACTAAAAGATGGAAATGGAGAGCTTTAGGTTTCCCTTTGAAAATATAAAGCAAATGATGTGAAAATATATTGATTGTCAGACCACACTTTCTCATACTTGGTCCATTTACTTAAAACAACTTCAATATTAAATTATAAATTTTAATTTAATATTAATTAATTAAAAAAATAATTTAATTAAACAAATCCTTCATTACTCATATTTAGGGGTGTGAATATGTCAGACCAACTAACAGGGACCTACAACCTAGTCTACACAGGTCAAAATCAGATCAGATTTTTTTTAAGTAGAAAAAACCTAATTTTTTTTATAAATCTATTTAGTTAAATAGATCAGACCACAAACCATAAAAAAAACCTTTTAAATATATTAGGCTAGTCTATTTTAATAATATGAATAAATATATTATTTTTTATATTTTATTTTATATTTTATATTAAAATAAAAAAGTAAAGTTGAGTTATCTTGAAGACCTTGTGAAAATAAATTTTAAAAAGTATGAATAATGTCCTAAGTTGTTTTCACAAATTTTTCTAAACAGATAATCTCACAAAACTTATGTTTCTATGTAAGTTCAAATAAGTCTAGATAAATAAACGTTTAATTTTACTGTACTTTTGATTCTCTAGTATATTTTTAAACATTAATTGAATTGCTTATTTACATATATTCAAATGATATATAATTTTTAAGTATGCTAATAGGCTAATCAGACATTCGAAAATGATAGACTCAAATAAAAAAAAAAATGAGTCTCTGATAAACCATAATATTTTTAACATGTCAGACTCAAACTTGATTTAGTCTAATTCGCCTCGGCCTATTTCCATCTCTACTCATACTCTTATGATTCTAAATTACACCATTTTTCATCTACTCATCCATTTCAAATCTCATATTTAAGCATTTAACCATTCATATTGAAAAAAACAATGGTATAGATGGAAAATAATTAAAAGCAATTTTTTCATCTCACTTTCTTCGCTTTGAAGAGAAACAAAAAAGATGATAAGACCCACCAAAATATTCAATCTTTCTTTCCTATTTTTCTTATGTTCCACAGAAAAAGTAGGGACTTCTCCCCCAAAGTCTCAGTTGCTTCCTATCTTAAACCAAAGATACTCTAAAAGCGGATCACCTTTGGTATCGGAAAGAATTTACAAAAAGAACTTTGAAAGGGAAAATATCTAGGGAGAAACACACTTGTGAGCCAGCGGATCTAAATTAAGTCAAGTTAATAACTTAATCCGAATACATTAACACTGTAAATTTGTTTTAATCTTGACACTGTTATATATGATGATTATCATTTACAATCTCACTAAATAGAGGATTGATTATCATTTACAAACTCACTAAATAGAGGATTAATTATCATTTGTTAAACTCAAATTTATCATGTATGAATCTTTTTTTTTAACATCACTACATATCTCCCGTCTGTTGAGTTTAATCTGTCTGCTCTTATATGCCCGATCAAGTCTTTCAAGCTGTGAATATGGTCATCATATATAGCTCAAATATACCTGTGCATTATCATTCTTGCTTGGTAAAGGATTACAATTGACACAAATTTATGGCTCGTTCAAGATATGGGAAGACGAAGTAAAATAGTTCATGACAAAATCTCTGGTAAAAACAACCAGTAGACAACATTAAAATTAATATCCAAAACCACCACAAATTTCAGCAGAAAACAACATAATTCTACTGTTATTCAGCTACATGTCATTAACATGATCCAAAAATTCAAATTATTCTTCTCACTTCTCAATTTATTTTTGCTCAGGCTCTGGCTTCTCAAAGAAGGTCTTCTTCAAAAAGCCCCAAGGCTGCAAGTGATTTAAACAAAAAAAAAATGCATTAGAAGTTTAGAAGTACACTGAAATGCATTAGAGGACAAAATAGAAAGGCATCTTCATGTTGGTATGTCCAGAGCATGACCAAATGTAGAGCTTAAAAAGACTAGTGGGGGGTACAAGTTAAGATGGGGAGAAATGAGAGTACAAGGGGGGACGATTGGCAGTGTTCCGGAGGGGAATATTAGTAGACCTCACTTACAATGTGCCGTGATCAAGGTCTGGGTATTTTTCTAAGCAATGATCAACTTAACCCCTTTTCTGCCCTTTCCATCCTCTTTTATGCTTGAAGAACATCCTTCGGTGGTTGTTTTAGCAGTTATCCCTGATTGTGTGTTCATTTTCCCGGGTTTGTGAGTTCTCCACTAACTCAGATTGTTTCTACGTTAGAAAGGAATAGTGCATGTTGAGTAAAAAGAGGATGGGCTAAGCATTCAAATGTGGGGTGGATACCAAGTACATACGATCAAATTCAGCAATGGTCATGTTTGGTCTAACCCAGGAACTTTGGTAATGGAAATAGTCTATGACACTAATGAATTGAGAGGATAAGGGTTTGGGCTATAGGTCTGACATATCTGCATAACTCAACTTATCTGTTGAGATTTGCAATTTTCAGTTCTAGACTTTCTCATACGAAGCTATTGTTGGGAAAAAACAAACAATATCATAATTTGTGAATTACAGCAATAATTCCATTAAAACATATCCGAATCAAAGAGTAGGGATCATTTCATTTATAAACCTTATCTAGTAGTCTAACTCTTCATCCTCGTGATTGAAGCAGGGATGCATGAGAACATGTAATGAGAATCAAAAGATCTTATGAATCAACTTTTAATGAAATTTAGAGTATATTAACTTTCAACAGAAAAGAATTCCATCAACATCACAGACAAACAAAACCTGATATTAATCATCCATGCCAAACACGTTTGGTCCACCATAAAGCAGAACAAAAAGTTCAAAAGCTATCAAAAAAACACCAACGAATTTTATGACATAAAATTCAGGAGCAAATATTGTGATGTGCACAACAGATCTATGTGTTCATGAAATTTATCATTTATGGCATGATTGCAACTTATAAGTCATAAAGCCAGTCTCCAACACGTGATTGTGGATTCAACTGACAACAATGATAGGTCAATTTCATTAATTATCGGTCATTTCAATAAACAAAGGTCAAAAAGATAATAACAAAAAAACAGAATATTGATTTCATGAATGAAGCAGGTAAAACATGAGTTTTGATCAGAATAAAGAGATAATTGGGGATCGATAGCGAAATTTCAGATCTTCTCCAAATGTAAGAATCAAAAAAGTATAGCGGGCATAATCTTCCTAAGAAAGATTGAAAAGATAAAAAAAATGAGAATCTGAATTATTGAAGGAGAATACAGATAGTTGGTTACCTGGACAAGGTAGAGAGCGCCGGTGGCGGCGGTAACACCCCACAAGGCGGCGGCTTTGACGTCGGAGGGTTGAATGCGAATCTTCGCAGGTAAACCGGCCATTTTCCCAAATGTCAAATCTCGAATGCGAAAGAGAGAACCCTAGTAGCAGCAATTACAATTACTTTCCAATGCAAGGAGAATTATTGTTATATTAATTGTTATGCACTTGTATTTTACACCGTCTGTTTATATTATTTTATTTTTCAAGTCTTTAAAATAAAAATTAAATATTTAAAATAAATCATTCCTTGTGATTAAGTGATAGTGTAAAAAAAATTTTAAATTGTTGGTCTATATCAATTAAATTAATTAAATTCATTGATATATATATATATTGATACAACTTTCATAGATATATTGATACAACATCCTTACCAAAATAATGTTATAATAGACACTTTCATACAAATTAAAAAAATGATAAATAAATAATTTTACAAAATTATTTTTATTTGTTATTGGTGGATTTTAATTATCATTAATGTAAAGTGAGAGAAATAATCAATTAAGAGTATTTCTACTATGTGGGTAGGGATGTAATCGATTCGATTTGGATCGGTTTTTATTCAAAAAATTGTTCAAATCGATAATATCTCCATCAGTTTGATTTGGTTCGATTTTTAGTGTATTAAAAATAGAACCAAATCATACTAACTAGTTTGATTCGGTTTGATTTGGTTTGGTTTATCGGTTTACAACACTTCTTTTCTAAACATTATATTCATTTTTGTATCATTTGTTCTAATAATGTCCGACTTATTTTATGCTATTATTTTTTAAAATAATACACTTCATATGATATATTTCATACTCTACTTTTCAAACAACTTACAAGTTGTTCTTAATCCATACGAAACATTTACATAATTTTCATTGCATTATGAAATAAATTCACTATCGAATACAAAAGTTGACATTTGGCATGAGGTTGGGAAGAAATTTGAAAGCTTAACAAATAAAACACAACAATAAAGACAAAAGATTTCAATATACATAAATTAACATGTTTGACACCTCAAACACACATCAAAACTATTTTGTAACAAGACTAGAAGGAAATTCGTTGAAGAAGAAACATAAAAGATAAAAAAAAATAAAAAGTAACGAAGAGATCTTGAAGATGAATAAGGAAATCATAACCTATAAGAATGACGATGACGTGAGAAACAATAGTGACGGATAGGCATAACAGCAGTTTGGTGAGAACAAATTTTTATGGCTTATGGTTTCTATTTTTTATGTTTGGAGTTTGGTTTTGACTACATATTTGGTTCAAAGAAAGGAAGTATAAACAAAGATGGAGAAATGTTGAACCGATACAAAATTTGGGCTTATTAATTGGCTAAATAAAAGATTAAGTATGTATTTAAAGTCATCGGTTCGGTTCATCAGTTTGACGGTTCCTATAAATTAAAACCGAGAATCGAACCAAAAACAATTGTTTTTTTCCGGTTTGGTTTGGTTTGGTTTGGATTATTGGTTTAATTTGTTTTTTATGATCCACTTACACCTAGATGCGGGCATGGAAGAACAATACTTTGGACCTCTCTATTGCTAATCATTAAACAATATTTCTCATCTCTCTTGTTTTTAATCAAGCGCATATATCTGCACGCAAGAATATCAAGGGCATGTATTGGTAGAGGTACAGGTGTTGCAATCTCTTCTATACTAAACTTAGGATATAACACCCCGATTTTTAACAGCGAGAATGTATTTTTTAAAAGATATTATTTTCCTCAATAATCAATTAAAGGTTTTCCTTGTACAAAAATACAATTATTCTTTTTTAATCTTATTTATAAACACTATGAAAAAATTTGTATTTAAATTTGTTTTAAGAACTCAACCTATGTTTTATAAAAGCAATTAGATAAACCAAATTAGAACATAATAACATACTATACATATAAATGACGAAGCGTCATAAGACATAAAATACCGATAACCCATAATCGACAAAAAGTCCTCAACAGAGACTCGGGCAAGAGAACTTCCCTAGGGAGAAAATTTTCAACCATGCATAGTGAAAGTCATATGGCGCCCGTCATCTAGTACTAAAATACTCCTACCAACCACATACTCCACTCACTAACTAAGTTGGTTGAAACCTAACGAGAACCACAATACCAACCTGTTTCAGCTCTACACAATCCACCACAAGCGCTCACCAGGGTATGATCAGAGCCATCCTCATCATATTCACTCTCATAATCATACTCAGAGGGATCATAAGTGTTGTTGTCCTTTGCCTTATATACGTCCAACTTCAACGATGACACGCGTGTCGGAGAAATGTGAGAGAGGTCGTCTATGAGAGAGATGTCATAAGTAAACATCGAGGGAAGTCCTAAGGACATATTTATGTCTTGGGGAGCCATGGATAAATCACGAAATAATGTCTCTCTTTCCACGAATGGAGTGTATGAGGGTCTAGGTAGGGCTAAAGAAGGGATCAACATTCTAAAACAGCCAATCACTACTGAAAGGAAGCTAAAGATGATCAAAGAGGTTGTGATCTAAAAGGTCATAGTCACGCGGGAGTAAGTGGCCTACGAGTCCATATCAACAATAATGGTGGTCTCAAGTACGTTCCCGGTGAACGAGACCTGTCATAACCCCCATGACATCTCAGTCCAATCATCCGGAAAAATGAAGTTCTTCGTCTTCAACGGTGGTAGCTCCTTGCGTCTCAGGAGTGTCATGATCTAATGGCATATTCGCCCACACATTCACTAAATTGGTCATCAATCTGAAAATAACAAATATACAATAGCGGAGCAACAAACATAAACAGATAATACAATATACATGGCTAGAGATCTCATTCTAACACATGTATGTAATCATTTACAACCATGATACACATAACATAGTTAAGACTCATTCCTCATGCAATGTCTGTATATCGATGCATATGATTCCAGAATATCAATCCCTCCCCAAAGGATAGTGGTATCACTTCAAGATTTAGCGCCACTAAGGTATTGTATACGGTTAGGGTTTTGTTGATTAATTTATAATATCTAGTTATAATATATGATGTTGTTTAAGTTTTTATATTATATAGATTGTTTATTTCACTAATCCTCACT
The DNA here is from genome assembly GCA_963966055.1 of Lathyrus aphaca. Taxonomy (NCBI): domain Eukaryota; kingdom Viridiplantae; phylum Streptophyta; class Magnoliopsida; order Fabales; family Fabaceae; genus Lathyrus; species Lathyrus aphaca. The sequence goes on along the minus strand of OZ014524.1, from coordinate 113,504,489 downwards.
TAAAATACATTCATTTAAATTGACATAGATACTTATAATATGTAAATTAAGTTGTATTTAAAAACCAAGTTAAACAAATCATTGTTGTTTTTGAATTGCATGTGTCTCGTCATTCATCTCATGTTGTTTACATATATTATGGTATAATGATCTGGCTCCTTAGATGCTCCTTAGATGTCAGGTCAATATACCATAATATATGTAAATAGCATGAGATGCACGATGAGACGAATACAATCAGAAAACAACAATGGTTTGATTAAATTGATTTTCAAGAATAATTTAATTTTCAGATTATATACTTCTTCATCAATTTGAATCCCTGTATTTCTTTAGTGAGGTGTATGTAAAACGAGCAATCTCTCTCTCTCTCTCTCTCTCTCTCTCTATATATATATATATATATATATATATATATATATATATATATATATATATATATATATATATATATATATATATATATATATAAATAATAAACTCTGGGGACTTTCAACAACGATTATCTATTGTAACTAAGTTTAAAGGTAATTTCTATGTTTGACTAATTTGTTGCTTATGGGTTTCGAACTCAGTACCTAAGTGTATATATCACAACGGTTTTTAAGTATAACCGTTGTGATATGTGGTGTGCGTCTTGACTTTCAATAACGGGTTCCAGACCGTTGTAGAAACAACGAACTTACAACGACCTTCTACTTAACAACGGTATGACCGACGTGATGGTGCCAATTTTCCAACCATTATGAAAGGGTTTTCCGTAGTAGTGACGTAAGAAGATACAAAGCAAATATAAATATAAAATATATTTTTACTATTGGAATAAGTATATAAAAATAGAGAGATGTCCTTACGGTCACAACTTTCGTGGAAAATGAAGTTTTATTGAAGTCGGTCGGTCGTACGTGCACCTTTATCCAAAACGAACTAAATTAAAATGAACTCGTTGATTGGAAACTCCACAGTCATCTAGTTTCTTATTTAATTTAATTTTTATTAATCATAGTCTAATTTATAACATATATAATATTTATCCATTAAGTTTGTACTTTAAATACTTGAAAATTTAAAAGTGAACAATGTTAGAAGTGCTATATAGAACTAAAAAAGATTGTACGATTATCTTTCCAAAAAAAATGTTAAATAATTATTAGATATAAATACTTAATTAATTGAATTTTTTTTAAAATAACGTAGTTTAATAAAAATATTTCCAAAATAACCATATTTTCAAAAAAATTACCAAAATGGCCTAGTTTGTATACATGTTCGCCCATTCAATTGGAGAATATGTTTAAATATTGCATGCATTCGCCACATGCTTTGGCTAATGGAAAAAGTTGCACACACATTCACCAAACCATTTGGCGAATGTATGCTTTTTGTGTAAGGAATTCACCACTCGGTATGGTGAACATGCACAAATGCATGTCTTTGGATTTTTAAGGCATTCGCCAAATGAATTATTGAATGCTTTAGTTTGTGATTTTTTTCTCTATAAATACATGCTCCCGTAAACAAGTTATCACATTAATTCTTTTACACCAACCTTTGAAACCCTCTCTCATTCATTCTTTTCAACTCCTCCCTCTCACAACATGGCTTCTCCGCAACATACACCCAACCACCAACCCCACACCATGACCTACCCACCAAATTCCACCCATCAACTTCAAACACCCATAGACCATTCTTCCAAACTCGTAACTCATTCATGCCCCAAACCCAATCACAACAACAAGAGCAATACCCACAACAATATACCCCCGATAACTCCTTCAACTCCACACCAACCTACCATAGCCCCCACATTTGTTTCGTTCTCAAAACGAGGCAATATCCTTATTCGGTCAACTGTACCGTCCTCACCAAACTCAATCCAACCCAGCCCAACCAATCTGACCCAACTTTGAAAACATGGGCACTCAACTAAGTTACGGTAGCGCCTTTGGCAGCAACCCTCCTGGTTATTGAGGACAAATGGTTGCAAACATAACAGACTCGTCGGCTCAAGAACAACTGCCTCCACCAAACACAGAAAGACAAGAGGCACCTCAACCACCTCATGGTAGAGTTCAAAGGCGGGGTCATTCTCGTGGATGTGGTACTGGGGGAAGATTAGATCGGACGGGAAATTAATCTTTTGTAATACCACTGTTTAATTATCAATAATATTTTTCTTTTATATTTTTCTTTGTCGAATTCTTTTAATTGAATTTATTAAATTATCATTATTAAGTAAAAAAAATTATAATTCTTTTCATATATTCTCAAAGAAAATAAAATATAAGTGTTTTACCTAGAACAAATAAATATATGTATAAGTGTTTAAATATATATATATATATATATATATATATATATATATATATATATATATATATATATATATATATATATATATATATATATATATATATATATATATATATATATATATATATATATATATATATATTTGATATGTTTTTCTTTTTCAAAGCATTTTGTAGATGTTTAAACATGTTTGTCAATCCATACGGCGAATTGCTTTTAAAAATACAACATGTTCGCCAATTCATATGACAAATTGCTTTAAAAATACAACATGTTCGCCAATTGGTGTGACGTATGTGCATTCTTTAGTCAATTGGATTGACGAATTCGTTGACAAATTGTTACCAGCCCATTCAATTGGCAAACATGCATACAAAGTACGTCACTTTGGTATTTTTTTTCCAAATCCATATTATTTGGTATTTGTTTTATTAAAGTATGTTATTCTTAAAAAAAAAATCTAATTAATTAGAAAGAAACTATATGATGTTGGATTACTCAAATATAAGAGCTATATCTTATTTCTTATCATTAGTTATTATAACTTTTGCAAATCAAACTTTAAGATAAATAAGAACCAACATCTCACTTTAGGTAAAATATAATTGCTGTTCAAAAGTTATAATATTATATAAATTTGTAATGAAAATTAAATATTATGGTTCTTTTTATTTTTTCACATTAGTTTATTTTAATTAAAAGGAAGAAAATCATTAAACACAATAAAACCATGATAATTTAGTGAATGATTTAATATAAACAATAAATAAACATACTAAATTGATTTAAAGTTTACAATTTTTTTTTTAAGAAATGAATTTTTTTTCTATATTTTGAGAATAAAATGTTCATAACATTTAATATTTTTTAAAGAAGTTAAATAATGTATAAATAAAAAAATTATAACTTTACCTTAGTTAATTAAGAGAAGGAAATGATTTTTATTTGAAGAGTGAAGAAAAGAGAGTATGTGAAGATAAAGTATGGTGAGAGAATTTTGTTTGTCTCCAGCAACAAGTAAAAACATTGTTCTTTTCTATCAGTAAGTGGAAGTAATGTGTTTCTATGTGAGGTGAAATGATCCTTATATACACAGAGTTATTTGGTAAATCTTCTTAGATATTTACATATCTGTTCCAATCTGAATACTGATATCAAATTTTTTTCTTTTGTCGACTAGTTTATTTTTTTTGTAAGTAAGTTTGATTAAAGGGAGAACTAAGGGTTCTACAACCTGTTTACAACCGAAAGTGGAAAAATCCGATAAAAGAGATTATACACCAATTGACCTTACGGAAGAAATAATAAATGATCTTTACTAAACTCATAAAAACTATAATTAGGATACGTAATATATCCATAAAAGGATCACTTCCAAATTAAAGACTTTATGTCTCATACCGTATTGTTAAAATTTCAATCCTCCATCCGGAAGCAAACACCATTTCTAACAATCCATAAAGTTCAAACTATTTCTAGCCAAACAACACCTGATTTGTCCTCTTTCACTTTTTTTACACGACAAAACAAATATCAATCCATAAAATTCGAAAGACACTCTTCCTCCAACCCCTCCTATTTATCTATCCAAATGGCTAACTCCCTCCATATCGACTTCTCCATATTACAAGCAAAAAAGGAATGATCCATACTTTTCGGAACAACCCCACAAAAAACGTAATTCAAAGAATCAATATGAATGTTAATACCTCTATGTGTCAAAAGATCCTTAGTTGGAAGCCTATTCACAAGAAGTCTCCACCCAAAAGCTTTAATCTTAAACGAAACCTCCATCTTCCAAATTGAGCTTAATGTTTCATCATACCTATTTAAAGGATCAAAAGGAGCACGATAAAAAGCATAACAAGAAGCCATCGAAAAACCACCATCGGGATTTAGATCCCAAGAAATACTATCCAAACCTTCCTCCGAAATGCCATGAACTAATAGTCGCTCTTTCAAAGACTCCACGACGACCCTAATGTTTGGTTCATTAGCCACTGTCCCACTTATGCCAAAATCTCCTCAAATCCATTCATTGTTCATCCACCCTCCCATAGATGCGATTGATACCCTATTTAATTGCGTTTCCACAAACAAAACCGGAAACTCATCCTTTAAAATAACATCCTCCAACCAACTAGTTTCCCAAAAAGATATGGTAAAACTTTTTCCCACCTTGAAACTACTACACCCAATAATGGGATCACAATAGCATTTCTTACTGTGGAATATTGGAACAAACCCTAGTACAAATAACATGTTGTCGAAGTCTGCTCACATGTTATTGTTTAATTGAGCCTTGTGTCATGGATCCAATTGTTTAAGTTAGCTTGTACCCTAAGTTAGCTTGTAAATGAGTAATTGTTAAAAAGCCCATTAGGTTAGTATGTTAGTTTTATTATAAATAGCATACTAGTCTCTCATATTTTGTATACGGAAAAATAGGAAGATAAAACTCTAATTCAATAGTGAGAGAGGTTATTTGTTATTCTTGTATACTTGTAATCTTGTCGAAAGAGAAAGTAAAGAGTAATAGTTTATAACCAATCTTTGTTGTCATCTTTGGTAACCTTAAACCGTAACCCTTGTGGGTTTCTTGATCACAAAAGAAACCTATTATACTTAGTTTCTAAGGTATCCAATTCACAACAAATTGGTGCGGTGAGCGTGGAGAAGACGCCTTCTGTAACGCCCTATTTATTAATTAATTATACCCGTATTATTTGTGTTTATTTATGAAGAATTATCAAATTTATGTTGTAATGAGTTGCTAAGTTGATTTAAGTTGAACTAAGTCGATTAAGTTGATTTAAGTCGTGTTATGATGGGTTGAATTATACTAAGTGATTTAAGTTGTAGGAATAATATGTTGTTATTATATTAAGAGTGTAGAAGAATGCATAGACTTATTTTAAGTGGTTGGTAGAAGTAATTGGTGGGGTGTAGAAACTAGGCTCAATAGAATTAATGAAGAAGTTATGGATTAAGTGAATTATAATTTAATTAGAATAAAAAAAAGAAATCAGGTTAATTGGTAGCAAGAGAATAGGACATGGAAGTTACAGAGGAAGAAGTCTTAGAGAAGTATAAGGGTTTTAGAGGAGAGAAAATAGCTTGAGGGCAAAGGAGGAGAAAGAAGAATTCACGATCATATCTCCATTTTCGCACTTACGGTACAACCTCCACTAAACAGGTGATAACATTTTACTCATAATTCTGATTAAACCGATTCTTAAATTTCTGGAAAGCTTGTGAAATTCCCTTCAATTTGATATATGATTTCGCGTCAATAAGTTCGGTATTGAAGGAGAAAAACGCATTTGAAGTTTGGAAGTTCATGCTGGAAATTGGTCAAATAGTAGTTACGGTATTGATGATGATGAATGCTGAATTTTGGTGAAGATAGGAACTCAATGACAGCATGTTCGTATTTCTAATCCCCATGGATGAAAGAGCAGAGGAATAGAGTCATAGAGGCAGATGGTTGGAAATTCGATCGGAGAAATTTGGAGATTAACCGAAAAATTATTAGAGCAACCCTTAACCTAAGGTAAGGGTGAGATTCTAACTCTATAGTCGGATTATATGATAAATATATTCGAAATCGGGTTTATGAATCATGTGGTCATGTTGTTATGTTGCGTGGTTGAATAAATTATTGTGATTGATAATTTGTTGATTAAGTGAAGAAATTAACCCGTGTTGTTGAATTAATTATAAATTGAGTAGTCAGGATCGTGGTGTATGAATATATTATGTTGATGTTGAATTGGTATGATGGGTTGGTGAGATAATTGGTCGGGGATGTACAATTATTGATTTGCAGAGGTAGAAAAGGGTGAATGATAGAGATTGAGAGAAGGAAACAGAGACAAAGGAAATTGGATGTGGGACGTCCATCTGGGCCTGGTGACGACCGTCCAATTTATGTGATGACCGTCAAGATCTGTGACAAGGGGCATGTTGTTGTGATGAATGTCACACTGTTATGTTGTAACGTTTGGCTTTTGTTTTATTGCCTGGTCTTTTGAGTGTGCGCCTATTCTTTTTGGTTCAAGAAACTTTAATTAAGTTAAGAGCCTTATTAGTTTTATAAGTAGCAGTGATAATGATTATGTAGTAGGAATTGTTTCAGTAGCAGTGAGATAACATTGTAGTAGCAGTAATTGTGATAAAATTGTTTGGATAATAATATAGTAGTAGTAATACTAAGTATGCAACATATAACATGTATTATTCTAGCAGAGTATTTTATTGGACTTATAATAGTACTAGTCATAACTAAAATGGTGAATTTAGTAGCAGGGAGGAATATTTTGGTAGCAGGTTTTGGATAAGTCGATTGCTGACATGAATTTAGTAGTAGAATGTTAGTAGTAGTATGTATACCTATATGTTTGGTGGAATGATAATAATTATGTGGCTGGGATTATTGAGTAGCAATGTAGTAATTAATTAGCAGGTTTTGGTGTGTAGTTATTGTCATGGATTTAATGGAAGTATGATAATAAGCTAGGTATTAAGTAGTAATAACAGAGCATAGTAAATAAATAAATTATTCGGTTTTAGTCAGAATTTTTGTGAATGGGAAGGTAGTAAATTTGGTTGCTCTGAGTTTGTGTTGCTTTGTTATAAGCCGTATAGTTGCCGATTATTGTTGGTAAGTTGCAGGCCCTTGAGCCAAAGTTGTTTTTGTTGTAGTTGTGGGTATTTTTAAGGCGTAAAGCCAACATTGAGTTGTCGTTGTTGTTGGAGGCCTTTGACCAACATTGATAAGTTGTAGGCCTATGGCCAAGGTTGAATTTGTGTAGAACTAAAAGTTGTCATGTTGTTTTGCGTTGTTCGTTGTATGTTGTTGTTGTGTATTATGTCATTTGTATCATTGCATATATTGCATTTCTAAGTTGGAGCGGATGCTCGCCATGTTGGTCTGGATTGACAAAATTCTTAAGTTGAAGGCTTATGCCTTACAGATGCCTCGATAACCTGGCATATTTTAAGTTGGGAGTTTTACTCCGATGGTACCACATGCATATGAATCATGTTGAGTTGCATTCCGTGTTGCATACTTAAGTTGTGGTGTTGTTGTATTATGTAGATAAAGTTGTTGTTGTATTGTGGATTGATGTTGTTTGAGATGCTGTGAAGTGGTGATTTATGTAATCTGAATTTACATGTTATTTATCATATTCTTGATTATATTTTTAGATATCTCACCCCTTATGTTTGAATGTTGCCCCTATGTTGGTAACGTGCAGGTATTCTAGGTTAGAGTTGCTTACCTCGTAGTTCAAGTCAGTGTCGTCGCTCTGATACGTAACACCCGGAGGATTAACGCTTGTTATGTCATTGTTATTTTCCTTGTTGTTGTTGTATTTAAAAGTTGAATTAGTTAGAAGCAAAGAATAAGTTTGCTATACGTTGTTTTATAGTTGAATAAAGTTGTTACGTAAACAAGGTTGAAACTATGAATTGTTGTTTAGTAATAAAGAATTTTTGGTTTAAATAATAAATAAATTTGTTATTTGTCTCCCGACGTTTAAGTGTTATGTATCCATGTTGATATGCGATAAATGGTGTTGTTTTTAAAAGTTGAAAATGTGACATCCTATATTTTATATTGAATTTTGAAAACTCTGATTTATGATTTTCCGTCGGATAGATTTGGGGTGTTACATTAGTGGTATCAGAACAGGTCGGTCCGTTCGGCCAATGTTGTCTAATGTCATTTATTCCTTAGTGTGTAATAAAACACTGTCAGTACTTGTTTGTTGGTTTCTAGTCATTGTCTGCAGGTGTTGGTTTGGAATTATGTGGGGGAAAGGGTTGCTCCCGAATGTGTTGTTGGTATGTAGGAGTTGGTTCAAGATTATGTTGGTTGCAAGAGTACAATATTGTTGAAGCGATGTTGTTACGGACCGGTGAGAGTTTAGACTCACGAATTTGTATCGTTCGGGTTTGAGAAAGGCGTAGATTTTTGGATGGGAATTGTTTGAGAAGGAGAATTTATCCCAAAGGAAAAGATAAGTTAATGGATCAAGTTGGTAGATTATCATGCCTTGAGTGTAGTTGGATTAAAGTCGAGTAATTCTTAAAGTTGGATGAAAGGAAAGGATTGTTGGTAGATCTTGGAAGTAAGAGGGAGAGATATGGAACTTATGTTTGTCAATCTCAAATTCTGTTTTTGGAATTTTGGAGTAGCTGTCATGAGAAGAGGCATAACTTTTTGCTCATGATTCTGATTGAAGCGATTCTGAATTTTTTGGAAAGCTTACGAAATTCCCTATAGTTTTTATAAAAGATTTTCCTTCAGGAGGTTTGTGAAGAGGGAGAAAAGTGCGTTTTAATAGTTGGGTCTGCTGCTGATTGTTGGAAAATTCTGCATACGGGAATTGTTGACCAGTCCCATTGCAAGGAGGATAACTTTTTACTCATGAGTCGGATTCAAGTGATTCTCGAATTTTTGGAATATGCACGAAATTCTCTTCATGTTGGAATATGAATTTATGTTTGTGAGGTCTGTATTGGAAGAGATTTTTGTGTTCGAAGTTGAGCGATATTTGCTGAAAATTTGGAAAGGTGAAAATGTTGATAAAGAATAAAATGTTGGTATTAGAAGGAATACAAAGGTATCAGAGAATGCATAGAGATGTGATGTATGTCGAATAAGGATGTTTAAGTGCCTATGTTAGATGATGGTGATGTTGAGAGGAAGATGGAAGTTGATTAGTGTTGTTAAATATTTTAACTTGGATGAAAGTTGTAATTGGAAGCGAACCGAATTGGATTATGCTTGATGTTGTAGAGACTCCGGTGTTAGAAGATTATTCAAAGTTGTGTTATGCTATGAGCATGTATAAGAGGTTGTGTAGTGGATTTTGGAAGTTTTGGTAAAATTGATGAAGTCGAAATTAAGGAGACTGAGGACACGTTGGTAAACCTTAGAGAGTTGGTGGAGCTTTATGCTTACAGACTTTAGGCACAAGTTGAAGTACACTATTGTGTTGGGTAATGATGATTTATTCCACCGTTATGGTTGTCGGATATCTATTAACAAATTGAGGAATTGATCACCCTTAATCTATTGTTGATAGTAGACGAAATCATAATTAATGGATATATGTGTCTAGACAACTGGTATAGTATGTATGTTGAATTGGATGAAGTCAAGCCAAGTGCTTGTGGATTGTGTGATTTGTCGATGCAGATTCGTATATAAGAATAATAACTGGATTTAAGGATGATAGCATGAAGTTGCGTTTGGATTGAATAGTAATATGGAAACTCATAGTTGAACTTTGGATAATTTGAGTGTTATTTTGTGATGAATCAAGTGGCATGAGACTTGAAGGTTTCTTGGGATGATTTGAGAGGAAGTAGATGGAAATGTAAGACCTTGATTTGACAAGAATGTCAGATAAAGTTGAGTTGCAAGTATTAGAAGAAGTGAAATTATAAGTTGGTTTATTAAAGTGCGAGTTTTGGTTGGAAAAAAAATGAGTTACTTGGTTGTGTTAACTCATATAAGAATCTATGAAGCATGGTGTCAATATAAATAGGAATCAATGATTTGGTTGTTGGATTAGTTGGAAGCGAAAAAGATGATTTATCTGGTTGAAGTTAAGTGAACTCAGATGTTATATGTTGTTGTAATGTTGTTATGCGTTTAAGATGATTTTAGAGGACGTGTTAATGAAAGATGGTAAAGTTGTAGTCTATGTTGATGATAATTGGAAATTCATGGAAGTATATGAATATCTTATCCAAGATTTGGAGTAGTCGTCATTGTAATTATGTTGAATGTTCAGAGGTGTTTTTGTACGGATATAAGTTGAAGTATTCAGTAACTACGAGATTCCACTAGTCAGCTTCAACATACCCAATTTCTCACTATATGCAGTCGTCTCGCACAACAAATCTCATGTCTCTAAATTGATCAATCATTTCAAGTTCTCTCACCATAAGCATCTAAATATGCAATGACTTTTTGCTTCAAAGCATCAACCACTACATTTTCCTTACCAGGATGGTAATTCAAATCAAACTCATAATCCTTTAACAATTCTAACCACCTTCTCTACCTCAGATTTATCTCTTTCTGATCAAATAAGTATTTCAAACTTTTATGATCACCGAATACCTCAAATTTCGAACCAAACAAATAATGTCTCTAAATTTTCAGCACAAATACCACAACAGCCAATTCTAATTCATGAGTAGGATATTTCCTCTCATGTACTCTTAGCTGTCTCGAAGCGTAAGTAACTACCTTATCATTTTGCATTAAAACTCCACCAAAACCCATCTTCGAAGCATCACAATAAACCACAAAGGACTCATTCGGATCTGGCAAAACTAACACCGGAGCAGTCATCAACTTTTTCTTTAGTTCCACAAAACTTTCCTCACAAACAACATCCCACACATACGCTTGACCCTTTCGAGTCAATTGTGTCAACGACAACGCTAACTTAGAAAATCCCTCAATGAACTTATGATAATAACCAACCAATCTAAGAAAACTACGAATCTCAGTAGCAGACTTCAGAGTTTCCCATTGCAACACCGTATCAATCTTTGAAGGATATACATAAATTCCACCACTTGAAATCACATGGCCAAGGAAACTCACTTCCTTCAACCACAACTCACACTTTGACAACTTAGCATACAATTTCTTTTCCCTCAATACTTACAATACAATCTTCAAATCTCAACATGTTCTTCTTCTGATTTAGAATATATCAAGATATCATCTATGAAATCCACCACAAATTTATCAATATACTCATGAAAGATTTTGTTCATATATTCCATGAACACACCAGGCGCATTAGAAACTCCAAACGACATCACCGTGTACTCATAATGACCATACCTCGTCCTAAAAGTTGTCTTTGAAATATTATCAGCCTTAACTCGAATATGATGATAACCAGATCTCAGATCAATTTTACTGAACACACAAGCACCTACAAGTTGATCCATCAACTCGTCAATCCTTGGAAGTGGATACTTATTCTTGATAGTCACCTTATTCAATTGTAGATAATCAACACATAATCTCATGCTACCATCTTTCTTCTTAACAAGTAACATCGGAACACCCCACGGTGAAACACTAGGTCAAATGAATTTATTCTCTAACAATTCTTCTAATTGTTTCTTCAACTCACTCAACTCAGAAGCAGACATCCGATAATAAGCCATCGATACCAGACTCGTACCTGGTATTAAGTCCACAGAAAAATCAATTTCATGTTCTTGAGGTAAATCACTTATATCATCCGGAAATACATCTGGAAACTCACAAACCACATGCAACTCAACACTGAAAACTTTACCATCAACTTGCAATGACACAAACACCGCAAACATCAATGCTTCATCTGACAACAATTCATCCACTTGTTTAACAAATAAGAACATCAACTCATCATTCTCCCCTAGCTCAGGAAACCTCATAGTCTTACTATAACAAGTAATATGAATATAATTGAATTCCAACCAGTTCATACCAAGGATAACATCAATTTGGTGTAAGAGTAAGCACACCAAATCCATCACAAAATTCTTCTCAAAGATTGTCAAATGACACTTCAAACAAACAAGCATAGTAGTCACATAACCATTAACATGAGTCTCTATAATCATACTACCATCCATATTAGAAAAATTCAAACCCAATCTAGTAGCACATTCAAGGGAGATAAATGAATGTGTAGCCCCAGTATCAATAATAGCAATCAACTCAACTTTATTAATATAACAAGTACCTCAAATCAAGTTGTCCTTCTTGGGAACTTCTGAACCCTCCAAAGCAAACACTCTTCCATTAGTCTGGGCAGCAGTTACAATCTTCTTTAGTTTCTGACATTGAGTACTTATATGCCCTTATTCACCACAATTGAAACAGGTAGGACCCTCAATCATACAGTCACTAATTTTATGCCCAATTTTACCACAACGGAAACATTTCAGAACCTTGTTGGTACACACATCAGCCTTGTGACCTGAATCTCCACACATATAGCACTTAATAGGTGCAGTAGCGGCTCTCTTAGTTGGATTATTCTCATCTAATACCTTCTGTTTCCCCTTGTCACTTGGAGTCACATAAGGTTTCCCTCTAAACTGGCCCTTGTCTTTCTTCTCACTCAGTTGTTTGTAGTGAGCAGATCGAGCTCAACTATCCTCATCGTAAATTCGAATCTTATCCACCAGTTCCTCATACATATGAATCTGTTGGCATCCAATTCCCTACTTAATATCTGGTCTCAACCAATTTTCAAACTTGAGACACTTAAAAAGTTCAGCATCCGCACGGTTGTAACGAGGACAAAACTTAACAAGCCTCTCAAACTTGGCAGCATACTCTACTACAGTTATATTTCCTTGCTTAAATTCAAGGAAATCCACTTCCATATTACCACGAGCATCTTCAGGAAAATACTTCTTAAGGAACTCTGTCTTAAACATAGTCCAAGTCGCCACAATACCAGCATCCTCCAAACACTGACGAGTATTATCCCACAAGTCCTCAGCCTCTTCAGACAACATATGGGTACCAAATTGCACCTTCAGCGTATCAGCGCATGCCATCACCCTGAAAATCTTCTCAATCTCTTTGAGCCACTTTTGTGCGCTCACTGGATCATGAGTTCCTTTAAAAACAGGTGGGTTATTCCTCTGAAACTTCTCCAAAGCAGGAAACTCATCATGAGCATTGTATCGAGCAGTAGTCTGGGCAAGAGCTGCAATAGCATTAACAAGAACACACGTGTTGTTTCCAGGCATTCTGCATAACACTCACCACATCAGAAAAGAATGATTGTTAACAAGTAACGACCGACTGTAACACGGTGGGAGAACTGACTTTAGTTATGTTGCGGATAGCAAGAGTCGCCACCGACTTTTATTTTATCCAAAGGAAAGGCATAAAAGAACAGGAAAGACCTTTTTTAAAAGATTTTTGGGTCCGGGGGGTAGGTTATGTAAAGGGAAGGTGTTAGCACCCTTTACATCCATGGTTATCCATGGGCTCTTAGTTACTTAGCTCACTTTGAATTGTTTTTGAAAATGTGAAGTGTGTGAATAGAAATTTTCATAAGAGTTTGATAATGATCCATGTACGGATGCGTAAAAAACTTGTGTTTGAAAATTGTTTGAAATTGTGAAGTGTTTGAAAAGTTTTTGAATAGTGAGCAAGTAACTATGAGGAACCTACCCTAAAGTTTAAGTCTTTCTGTTCTTTATCCTTTAAGTGGTAAGACTATCCCTATTATTAAGGAATAGGTAGTCATTACCTTGGATGTGAGGGACATATGAAGGGACATCTGTTTAATGAAGGCAACTGTAGGGTGTATTAAGCATTTTTAGAGGGACTGTCATCACTATTCGAAAGGGACAAGATCATATTGAAAGGCAACCATTAAGGGACTTGATCTTTGATTATGAAGGGACTAGATGACTTTTCTTTTAAGGGACTTTGCTTTTATACACCCTACTTGACCTTGTGTTTAGGCAACAATGAGGAGTAACCCTAGAAAGTGAGATGGCGATCAAAGATCGACTTACGTGTGTGAGTGTTTAATTTTATATTTATCTTATAATTTAAATGATCTAAATTCAATTTTAAATATCATACATGTTTACACTCCCTATTTTTTACTAACCATAGCAATAAAAATAAATAATTTAAACATTACAAAAATTACATCCAGGAGCATTTACAATAATAATAAAGCAACTTAAATAAATAGCAAAAATAAATAAATAAATAAGCAAAAATATAAATGATAAGTAAAATAAATAAACAATTTAACTGGGTTAGTGATAATAATTAAGAATAAGGTTAGTAATAAACATGATTAGTAATAATAATAATAATTAAAATAAAATGGAGTTAGCAAAAATATTATAAAAACATGATTAAAATAATAAGCAAAAAGAATAATATAATAATTAAAAGATTAGATTTTAATATGGACAATTATTAAAAAAAAATAATAAAAGAAAATATGAACAATTAAGCAATTATTATAACATTTTGAATCATATACAAATTATTAAATTATTTTTAAACATATTATAACTACAAGATTAAATTAGCATAGATTCAATTATTTCTAAACATATATTTAAAAATTATTTATATATAAAATTTAGATTATAAACAAATTATAGAAATAATTACATATTATAAAAAAAAACTGATTATAGTTGAATTAGCAATTTTTTAAGCATATAATAGAAAATATTTACATATATATTTAATTATAAACAATGATAGGATATTTATTAAAAATTGGATTAATCATAATTATATTTACAAAATTTAACTATTAAATAAAATATGTACATGATAATTATATTTACAAAATTAAAGATTAGGTTTCTTAATTGTTTAGAAAAAATTAAACTAGGGTTTATAAAATATTAGGTTTTTTTAGAAAAATATTTAAGGGTTTATAATTTAATATACAAAATTATTTTAATAAATATATACATATTATAATCTAAATACATAATAAAAAAAAATAATTTTTGAATTAAGAAAAATAATTTTAGAATATTAGAAAACATTGAATATATATTTATAGAATTATTTAATTATATATATGATTATTAATAAAACAAAATCAATTAAACAAAATAGAAAAAGAAGCAAAAAGTTGAAACTTACCTGGCTGGGATTTGAACCCAGGACATTCTGCTTGCCAGCAACAAAACACACCACCAGACCATCAGCGCGCGTGTGATAAGGGGATGGACCAAATTTGTTTTATGTAGTAAACCTGAAAATCACAAAAAAAAGAAAAAAAACCAAAAGGCCTGGGGGATTCGAACCCAGGACCTTATACACAAACACACAAGTACATGACCATTCCAGCTAGATGAGTGAACCTGTCTACAATCTCACTACAAATCATAATATATTAATATTACTAATTATATGAGAAACAAGGAAAAAAAATGATGAAGCCTGGACTCGAACTCCTGACCATAAGCAATATATGCGCACATCACACCACTGGGCCAAGCAACCAATTGTGAAATAAAACCATAACTAATTCATAAAATATTATATGTAATATTCAAATTCTGGAAAACGCGCCAGAACATCTTCATCTTCAACCTCAAATTCGTAGGATTTCCTGCGAATTTTCTTGGGAAAATTCCTACGAATTTTTCTGCGTTTTAAACCTGCGAATCATGTACATCATCATACGAGTAAAATTTCATCAAATTGAACCTGCAAACATGATCTATGCAACGATTACAGTCCAAATATGAGTTCATTATCTATTTATATTAGGTATTCCATGAACCCCCAATTTTGAAGCTCTAACCCTATGTAAACACCCCAAATTTGCCCTCACCCATTCACACCATGGCTTGTGATCATTTCATATGCATAAACTCAATCATAACATCTCATACCACATTTTTGATTCACTGCATAGATTCAAAGTCATCTGCATCTAGGGTTTGTGATCTGAGCAACCCAAGAGCTTCTTGAGCCACTCCAAAGGTCATCAATCACTTCAAAGAGGTCTAGGTGTGTTCAAGTATCATATTGAATCCTCTCAAAGTCAAGAATGTCAAAGAATCACAAGAACTGAGAATGGCATGGAGGCAGAGCCAGGTTTGACTGCACAGATGACCTAGAATTAGGGTTTTGGTTTCAGAGGCCATAACTCCAAATTTTTTGGTCATTCTTGTTTCTATTGGTCTCTATATGGTATAGGGAGTATGCATATCAATTTTCATGAAGAAGTTCCATGGGGAAGTCATCTGATCAAGAGTTGACTTTTCAAGCAAGTCAGGGCAAAATCAGGGCATCTGAGGCCCCCAATGACCCAACCAAGGGGTGTTCTTCATCATTTTGATTGTATATGATCTTTATTTGATCATATAAGATGTTGGAAGTTCACAAAATTGAGAAATTTCAAGTCTTTTGCAAAGTTGACTTTTTGGGCAAGTTTGACTTTTAATGAATTTGTCATTTTAGGCAACTTTTCAACCCTTACTTTTTGATTCAAAAAAGCTTCAAATGGAAAAACTTTGGTCATGAAAGTTGTAGAATAGATCATTCCCTTTTCAAAAAGTACAAGAACATGACCTAATTCATTTTGGATCAAAAGTTATGGTTTGTCAAAGTTGGCAAAAATCACAAAATTTCAAAGTTTCTACCAAAGAGGTATTTTGCAAAATGACTTGATCAAGTGTTCTAAGGCTAACAAATGCACTTCTAATCCACACAACATGATCACACAACATTCAAAAATCAGAATGGGCCAAGGAATCACATGTTTCATGGCTTATGAAGCAAGATTTTTTTCATAAGAACCAAAGTGAACCAAGTTGCAAAAGTCATCATAGCTCCTCATCCACTTGCTGGCTAGCTTGCTGATCAACCCTAGGCTTTTCCTCACCTCATGCTGCGCAGGACATGCCCTTTGTACTAAGCTAGCAAGTGGCCCATGCTTCTCTTACACAAAGTTGACATTTTTGCAAAAGCACCCATACCAATCAATAAAGTACATGTCACTTCATCTGACCAATGGGAATTGTTTATGTGAATCAAATGCAAGCCAAACATAACAAGAGGCAAGCCTGAAACACACAACAACTCAGCATTCACAAAATCTCTTCAACTTGCATTTTCCTTCGAAACACTCTCCACAAGCCTAAAACACCAAAACAAACTTCACAAACAATCTCAACTCACTTCACTGATCACAAACCAACCATTGTTTTGGCCTGAAACCTCCCACATCACAAATATGATTTTCACACTCCCTTGGCCTGAGCTCCTGCCAACTTTCTCTAGAGGCTACATAAACTCCAACTAAGGGTCAAAAGCTTCTAAAGAGGATCATTGGGACTTGTTTGAGCCAAAGAAGAAGCCAGAAAGCTCCTGAATCGAAAGCTCAATCTCAGGTAGCTTCATGAACTTTTTTTCCAGAACTCTAATTTCTTGTTAGAATATTGTTTTATATGTTGCACTGAGCATGGGGATCTATTTACTTTTGAAAATGAGCAAGAGATAAGCATGTTATGATGTTCTGAAAGTTTGACCTAAAAACTTCTTTGATTCGATTCGTGTTTGTGTTTGAAGTTAAACTTGATTTTGTGCTGGATTCGTGTTTGGGGTGGGTAGGAGATGATTTCTGGAGAGTTAGAGCTTCTAAAATGGCCTGGAGAGGGAGATTGAATTTTTGGGTGATCGGAGAAGATGACCGGAACACTGTTCCGGTCACCTGAGAGTGATTAGGGCATGGATTAGGGTTTAATCTGTAATTAGTGGAATTTGAATATGGGCCGTAGGATATGGCGCCAGGTCAAACGCGCGCGTGTTTCATTTGAATCTGGACCTTTATATTTGATTACTTTCCATTTTTCAGATTAAATTCATATTATTTTACACTTTATTTCATTTAATTTGTCCATTTTATTAAAAATAGCAAAATCACTTTAAAAATTCTGAATTTTTTTGTATAAACTATTATTTAATTTCAGAAACAAAAAACATTTTTATTTTTATTTTTTGCATTTTAAAATATTTTTAAATCATTTAAAAGTTTATTTTTAATTAATTAATAAGAATTAATTAGTTAAAAATACTTTTAGGTATTTAAAAATCACCAAAAAATTCATGAAACATTTAAAAACATTTAGAAACATTGTCCAACCCTCAAACCAAATTTCTTTTTTGATCTTGATGCATTTTGATAATTTTTCATGGAATTAAAATCATTTTTAGGCATTATTTTGATCCAAACTTCCAAAAATCATTTCTGCCTAACCATTGAGAGTTGGACCTTGATTCTTTTTGCATTGCATTGTGTTTAGCATGTAGTTTGTGAGATTAAATGGGCATGATTTGATCTTTCATTTTCCATTTGTTTGACATTTTTCTTGGTAAGGAACCCTAAAACCCTAGAAATTTTAGTAAATTCATAACTTTCATTAGGTTAAGAGTTGGAACTTCTCCTTTGGGCAGTGAGTTAGTATAGGTTTAGGGATCCTTTGAGTGCATTTTAAATTTTTTTATATTGATGTTTGCTTCTGATTTTGGGTTTTGTTTGATGTTTTGATCATAAACCCTAATTTGAGCTTCCATATGCATCCATCTTGCATTTGCTTGCATAACATGACTTGCCATAGCATTTTGTGCATCCATTTGATTCATTTAACATCTTAAGACATATTGAAAGCATGTTTGATCATTGCATCATGTATTTGCCATGTTGTATGTCATGTGCATCTCATAGCTTTTCATGTGTGTTCATGGTTCTAAACTTGCTCCATTTGCATCCCCATGTTCATGTGATCATTCTCATGTCTTGATTCATGTTTGCATCATCTCATAGCATCATTATCATCACTCACATGCTTTTGGTTTTGATTTATATCATGTCCTTTCATCTCATTTTGCATTGCATTGCATTCCTTTCACTAACTTTTTCAGGTGGTAAGTAACTTTGAGAAGTGAATTTGCCTTCACTTCTCACAACTTCTTTTCATCTCTCTTATGCATCTATGCTGCATTTTGTTATGTGTTTGAGTTTGAGCTTGCTCTTTATTTTTCATCTTACTTTCTTTCTTCAAGTGACTTGTCTTCTTAATTGAAGCAAGTTGCTTTGCTTCTCCTGATCCTTTCATCTGCTTCCTGGTGGTTCCATTGAAGATTTCTCTTGTTAGCCTCACAAACCTTAGGAACAACCAAGCATGACAATGATTAGGGTTTTGATTAGTCTCCCCACTTAGTTTTACCTTTGTGTCTCTTTTAGTCTTCTCTTCTCATCTCATAATCAGGGACTAAACCCTAAAGGCTTTAAGGCTTTGTGATTAAGCTTATGCCTGCATCCTTCTATTAGGATGGAGTGTATAACTTTAATCCTAAGTGTTAAACCCTTAATGTGTTTAAATCCTTTAATCAATTCATCTAATAATCATCAAGATATCAAGCTTGTAACTTGGGCCTTGCATTAGGGTTCTAATTCTTCCTTAATTGGTTAAGAAAGACTAACCCTAGTGTTAATGGACAAGTCCCCCTCAAGTTGTCTTACAAACCCTAAAAATCACTTCTTCACCATATCATTAACTAAAATTCACTTAACCAAAGGCTTTGTTTTGTCATGAGTTTAATCCCTAATCATGGATTAAGTTGAAGAGCTTTCCTCAGCTTAAACATCCTCATCTATTATCCTTCTATTAGGATGGTGTAATGAGTCTGTTTAATCCCTGATTATGGCTTAACCTCATTACTTAACACTAAACAAAACAACAAAAACATCTAAATAATAACAAGTAGGTTAATGATCTTAATCCTAGATCATGGTGATTAAGTGTGAGATACTGACTTCACACTTAAGGTATTCTCATTACCCCTAATCAGAGGGAGGATGTAATGAGTTTACTAACCCATTGGTTTAGGCTTAAGCTCATTAACTTATGACAAACTTTCAAAAGCAATAAAAGACTGAAAATGCAAAAACAAACAATAATCGTCTCCTCCGGGATTCTTTTCTCATCTCATTCATTCACAAACGAGAACTTGCTTCTTCCGTCTAATGCAAGACAGTTTGCACCTGAGCCAGACGGGTCATACACTTGAGCATAGACAAGCAAGCAGTTCACAAGTCAATTCATCTTTCAGTCTCTTTGGGTCGAGCTACGGTGTTCTGACTTCCTCATTGCACGAGAGGATACGTAGGCATAACTTAACAGTTATCGAACAAAAGTCTCTGTATATTCCCCCTCTTTCCAGCTTTATTCTTTTAGCCTCATTATCATGAGCATTTCACTCCGTTCTTACACTGACACTTCACTTATACACTTCACTCCTCTTACACTGACACCTGTACATCCTTTTCCAGCTATTTTATACACAAATTGCACTGACACTACCCCTTTAAAACACAAATCTTTTAAGCGTGGATCCCGTCGAGTACGGAGGACAATCTGGGTGCTAATACCTTCCTAGGTTGTAACCAACCCCCTTTCTCAGTCTCTCTGGTTCGCGACCGTCTTATCCATCTCTTTCTAGGTCTATGCAGCATTGCCTTTCCTCCGGGATAAAAATGCCTAGCTAGCGACTCTTTTCATTCCCTGTGAGTTCACTCCTGTGTGTTCTCACATCCTCCTTTCGCCGACCGTTCGCGTTTGTACCTTTACTTGGGCCATTCCCATCTTTTGGGAGCGACAGCTTGGCGACTCTGCTGGGGAGACCCTTATACTGTAACCAGGGCTTCTGGTTCTTTTTGTGGGTTCCTCCTAGCGCTTGATTGATTTGTGTTTACAGGGGTGTTATGTGCTATTTGTGCTTGTATTTGTATTTATTTTTGGCTTTATGTACAGTTTGTTTACTGCTTTCTTTATAGCTTTACATATATCATACTGTCATACTGTGCTGGCTGGATCTGTTTTGTTGCTTTGGTGGGTGGGTGTTCTATTGAGAGTTGAGGTCCTATACCTGGGACCTGAGTGACACCTAGGCTAGAGTGGTTCATGTTCTTTCCCATTCCATTTCGGTCTGGTGCGGGAATATGAAACACGGTTCAGATATGGGTTTCTTCTTGAGAACTCTGTGCTGCAGATTTCCTGTAGTGCTAGGGCTATCTGGGAAGCCTGCTAAGTCTGGATGACCATTAGTATTGACCTTCATAAACTGAGGTGAATTAGAGGAGGATCTTTTATGGTTATTGTAAACACTGTACCTCCGGGTTGGAAGTGTTTACACTTCTCATAACTGATCCAAGTCTGAGGATCCTTGTTCTAGAACACCACCTGTGAGGGGGTTGGGCTGTTTACAGGTTTGCAGGTACCCTTGACCTCAACATACCCTGTTACTTTGTTTTGATTAAGAGTACTCCATTTTGGAACATTTCTTGTGATTTTTAACCCTGGACATGTGACTCTTTATTTGAGTCCCCCACCTTGGTTACTGGACTTACGAACCTCCATCTGGATTTCTTGAACATACCTGGACTTATATCAGAGCACTTGATCAGATCCAGCTCAGTCACAAACCCTTGCATATCATTTGCATACATCATCATTGCATCATTTTAACATTTGCTTATTTGTTTTTCAGGGTATCCATACTTTATTTTGGCTTGGTTTTGACCCCATCATCAGCATATACCTATCTTCATCAGTATCTACTTCAGCTATCAGCTACCCGCTTCAGTCACCTGCATCAGCCTGTCAGTGGCCCATCTTCAGTGTTACTCTCAGCATCTGTTTCAGCTCTTCTTCAGCAGCATGGCACCCAAGAAGAGTAATATCTCCTACCATTTCTTTGAGCCTGAGTTGGCTAACATCAGGAAGATTCAGACCCTGATTACTCCAGACCATATACCACTATTCAGAGAACACTATGGAGGCATACTTGATGTGGTTATGGATTTGGACCCTTCACAGAGGAGCTTGATTCATACTTGCCTGCAGTTCTATGATCCCCCTCTGAGGTGTTTCACTTTTCAAGACTTTTAGTTGGGGCCTTTATTAGAGGAGTATTCATCATTGGTTGGTGTACCTATCAGGGGTGGAGTCCCCTTCAACCCTGAGATGGCTTTTCCAAGTAATGAAGAAGTGGCAAAGGCATTACATCTGGAACCAGTCCTGATTGGGCAGAATATGACCACCAAGGCTGGAGTCTCTGGTCTACATCTGGATTTCTTGATCTCTCAGGCTACTCTAAAGGCCTCTTCAGGAGAGTGGAAGGCAGTCTGTGCTTTGTTGGCCCTTAGCATATATGGGGTCATACTTTTTGCAGATGAGCCTAGATTCATTAGCAAGAATGCCATTCACCTTTTCATTCTGAGGAACCCAGTGCCCACCTTACTGGGAGATTTCTACTACTCTATCCACCAGAGGAATGAAAAGCAAAGGGGAAGATTAGTGAGGTGCTGTGCTCCTTTGTTCCATACTTGGTTGCTCAAACATTTGCCAAAGACTGATGCATTCTTGAATCCTCACCAGCCAAAGAACTGGGCTAGAAGACTCATTGCTTTGACCTCAGCTGACATCAGGTGGTGCACTCAGAGCACCAAGGGCAGGGATATCATTACTAGTTGTGGGCAGTTCCCCAATGTACCCCTGATAGGAGTGAAGGGTTGCATCAACTACAACCCTTTGCTATTCAAAAGACAGCTGGGCTATGCACTGGTCCACACTCCTAAGGCACAAGACTTGGCTGAGACCCTTTACTGTGAGATTAAGCCCAATATGGCTATTGTCAGGCAAGCAGCCTGGGCTTGGGATAATGTCCAAACTAAAGGAGTAACCATTCTTGGAAGATGCAACAATGTGGCCTCAGCACAGTACTATGAGTGGTCCCATGCCAGGGCTCAATTTTCTGGGATGCCCTTCACCATGGAAGATATACCTGGACCATCCTCAGCACCACCTCCTGTCACTGTCAGCTTAGAGGAGTTTGAGAAGCTGAAAGAGAGAAATGAGAAGCTGACTCAGGCTCTGCAGAAGACCCTCTGGGAGAGGAGTGATGGTAGGTTGGACATTGAAAGGCTGGAAAAGCTAAAGATGGAGCATCTAGCTAGGATTGAGAAGTCAGAGGACTATATCAAGAAGTCTAGGGCTGGAGAACAGATCTTGAAGAATGCCTGCAAGGAAGCCCAGTTCCAGAAGGCCAGGACTGATTTGTATCTGAAGGAGAGTCAAGCTAGGTGGGTCAGGATCACCGAAGCTCGTACTCTGGAAGATAAGAGGACTCAGGACAAGATTGAGCAGTTGGAAGCTAGTGCAAAAGAGCAACAGGAAGCCCTGGCAGCAGCCCAGAGGGAGATCTCAGAGTTGAAGATTAGAGCTGGTGTAAAGAGGTCAAAGGACCAGAGTCAACACAAGAAGTTAACTACAACTGTAACTACCAGGAATCTCCTTATCAGGAATCTTACATTGCATCCAGCTGATCCTGTGACTGAAGCACTTCTCAAGGAAGTTCAGGAGGATGAGTTTGGTCTTGGTGTTTGACTTTTGCTTGTTGTTGCTTTCATTTCATGTACTTTTATTTTCTTATGTTGTATTTTGACCCCTCAGAGGGCTTGTATTGTAAAAAGAAAATAGAGTATGTATCATTTCACTTTTGTAATATATTTAGTTTGCTTTATTTGAGTTCTTTCAAGCAACATCAACAGCATCTTCAAGGGTCTGGAAAGGTCAAAACCAAGTGCCAAGCCGGATACCTTGGAAACAAATAAGCATACTACATTGCATACTAACCTTTTGTTTTGTTTTGTAGGTTTTTGTTTTATTGTTACTAACTCTGTTGTGAACTCAGGAACTATTGCTCGACGACGGGTGTTCCCACTCAACCGTCCACACAGATATCCAACCCGCAACAACCTTCCGGGTATACAGATGGACCAGGTACAGCAGGACCTTACGGAGGTCAGAAACCAAATGGCCAATGAGAGATTGGAAATGAGGGCTCAGATGACACAATTTATGGAGGTGATGAATAATATGGCTCAAAGCCAAGAGATATTAAGAGCAATGGTAGAGAGACAGAATCAAGAAGACCCCCATCTAGGGACTGCTGGGACAAGCAATAATGAGAGAGTTCAACCTCATGTTAATCCTCCAGTCTATGGACCCCACCTTCATCCAGAGATCAACATTCCTGCTAATGTGCAAGGGACTGCCACTGCAGGTAGAGTACTGCAAGAAGACCCCCAGGAAGATCAGTTCACAGTGATGGGAGCTGGGGATGAGGCCTATGACAGAAGGCTGGATGAAATTGCTGAAAAATTAAGGTCCTTGGAGTCTCAAAACTCTTTGGGCTTTGATGTTATGGACATGGGCTTAGTGGACGGGGTCAGGATTCCCCACAAATTTAAACCACCGTGCTTTGAGAAGTACAACGGGACTTCCTGTCCCCGGACCCATTTACAATCCTTTCTGGGGAGGCTGAAGGCATACACCATGGACGAAAAGCTATGGATGTTTTATTTTGAGGATAGCTTAACGGGAGCTTCAAGGGAATGGTACTCTCATCTGACTAGAGCAACCATCAGGTGTTGGAAGGATTTGGCAGAGGCCTTCATTAGACAATACCAGTATAATTTGGATATGGCACCCAACAGGACCCTCCTGATGGGAATGTCACAGTCATCCAGGGAAAGCTTCCGCGAGTACGCCCAGAGGTGGAGACAGCTTGCTGCTGCTGTCCAGCCACCCATGTCAGAGAGGGAGATGGCTGATATGTTTATGAACACCCTCCAAGGAACATACATTGATAGGCTAGCTGCCTTTTCTTCTACCAGCTTTGCAGATGTCGTTATAGCTGGAGAAAGAATCGAGAGCTTGTTAAAGATGGGCAAAATTTCTGACAACGGTGCCAGCTCATCCAGCAACACAAGAAAGCCTTTTGTAGGCCCAAGAAGAACTGGTGAGACCAATGCTATCCATGCCGGCAGGGGCAGACCCCAATATGTTCATAGGTCTGTGGCAGCAGTCACCATTCCCGCTCCAATTCATCCACAACCAGCTTATCAACCGCAACAACAAAATTATCAGCAACAAACTCAGTATCCTCCTCAGAGAAACTACAATAACACTAGCAACAACAATCAGCAAAGACCGTTCCAACAGAGACCTTCTCAGGCCAATAGGGTGATCGATCCGATCCCTATGCCCTATGCCACATTATTTCCACAACTCCTGAAACTCAACCTGGTTGAGCTAAGGACATTGGCACCTCCAGATCCTGCCAGTCTGCCCAGAAATTATGACGCCAACGCCAGATGTGCTTTTCACTCAAATGCACCTGGCCATAGTACAGAGAAGTACAGAGCTTTGCACATGAAGGTACAAGACTTGGTAGATTCCAAGGCTCTAAATTTTGCACCACCACCAAATGTTAACAAGAACCCTATGCCACACCATGGTGGCCCCCGAATCAATGCTATTGATGAAGACAAGCCGTCTTACTTAATAACCAGTGTGGGTCAGATTCGGACACCCTTGGTGGAGATTAAAGCTCAACTCCTTGAATGTCAGATGTTCCCGGGATGTGAGCTAGGGTGTGCTTATTGCAACATTTCAGTGAATGGTTGTGATAACTTGAGAGATGGCATAAATAGTCTCATCCAGAGTGGCCTGCTTCAAATCACAACATCAATACCTACCAATCCAGCAATATCCTTAACAGCAGTCCCCGAGTCTTCTACAACTGCAACAACCATTGTTCCAAACAACTCTTCAGCTTCATCAACAAATGCTTCGTCTGTTACTTCAACGGACCAGATATCAGTAAACATCCCTTCTACAACTTCAGCACCCCTTCATTCAGAATCTCCTACAACAACAACACCCATCCTTCCAACAATGTCTCCCACAACTTCAACAGCAAATGTCTCGACAGTTACAATTTATTATGATCCTGAAAATGACTCTGCCTACAACTCACAAAATGTCACTCCTATCAGAGCACCAGTCACAATATACTATGATCCACAGACTATCATGGTCCCTTCTGCAGCTGTCATCAGTCCAGTCACTATCACAGTGCCTGGGCCAGTACCTTATGAAAGCAGTAATGCCATCCCTTGGCATTACGGCTCTGATCTATACTGCGAAGGACAGAAAATCACTCTTGAATCATCGACTTCTTCACCACAAATAGATAATGTGGGGGGAGGCGGAGGCTTCACTCGGAGCGGACGTCTCTTTGCCCCGCAGATTCAAAGACCCACTGCCGAAGCAGAAGCTGCCGCCAAGGCAAAAGGGAAGAGCATGGTGCAAGAAGAGCAGATTGTTAAAGAAACTTTGAGAACACCTTTTGATCAAGAAGTTGATGAATTCATGAGAATCATCAAGAAAAGTGATTACAAGATAGTGGACCAGCTTCACCAGACGCCTTCCAAGATCTCCATTCTATCATTGCTTATGTGCTCCGAGGCTCATCGGAATGCACTACTAAAAGTCTTGCACGTAGCTTATGTGCCAGAAGAGATCACCGTCAATCAGTTGGAAGCTGTGGTTGGAAATGTTAATGCTAGTAATGGACTAGGGTTTACCAACACTGATTTGACGACGGAAGGCCGCAATCATAATAAGGCTTTGCACATTACCATGGAGTGTAAGGGTGCAGTTCTTTCTCATGTGCTGGTAGACACAGGATCATCCCTCAATGTCTTACCTAAAAAAGCCCTTGTGAAGCTAGAGTATGAAGGATTGGCATTACGCCCCAGTAACTTAGTAGTGAGAGCCTTTGACGGTTCTAAGAGATCAGTTCTGGGAGAAATCGAGTTGCCTATAATGATTGGCCCACAAACTTTCAAAACGACCTTCTACGTGATGGACATTCAGCCTGCCTACAGCTGTTTGTTGGGTAGACCATGGATTCACGCCGCTGGCGCCGTGACGTCTACCCTTCACCAGAAGTTAAAATTCGAGTGGGAGGGCCAAGTTGTTACTATTTGTGGAGAGGAAGATATTTTTGTTAGCCATCTGGCTACATACAAATACATTGAGATGGATGGGGAGATCCACGAAACGATGAGTCAAGGGTTTGAGGCCTTGAACATAAATGAAACATCTGTTGTACCTGGAACCTCAATGACATCTTATCAACAAGCCCGGAAGGTTGTTGAAGAAGGGACTGCCCAAGGCTGGGGCAAATTGTTACCTGTGGAGAAGAAAGAGGATAGATTTGGGTTGGGTTACAAACCAACTCAACAAGATCAAGCAGAGGCTGCTAAAGAGACCAACTTTGTTAGTGGGGGGATGCTCACCCCTGATGCTGTTAACAACTTGGAAGACGAGGATGAAAGCAACCGCAACCTGGAGAGTTGGATCCGTCCAAAGATCCCGGGGAGCAGTATCTCAAACTGGTCTTCCCAGGAAATTATAAGAGTTACTCCTGCAGAGTAATTATTATTTCCTGTATATTTTAAGCATGCATCAAGTCTTGCATCTTGCCCAAGATGACAAGACTCATTTTGTAATCGGGCCATCTGTAATTTTTGTGCAACAAGATTAATCAATGAAATATCAGACATCTTTTGCAAATGAGTCTTTTTCTTTTCCGCTCACTGTTTTTCCATTTTTCTTTTTGTACAAAAAATAAATGGCAATGTTTTCAAAATGATAACTTCTATTTCACTTTTTTTAAACAAGAGTAAAATCAATCACTAAAATGAACAAACTGAACCCTTGCAGAGAGTGCCTTCCAGACCGCACCGACAACAGCACGGCTATGACTTCGTATGACTTTGACAATCCAATCAATCAAGCTGATGAAGGGGTTGAAGAAGATTACGAGCTTCCTGAAGAGCTAGCCAGATTGTTGAGGCAAGAGGAAAAGGTTATCACTCCTCATCAGGAGGAGGTCGAAACGATTAATCTTGGTACAGATGAAGACGTGAAAGAAGTTAAAATCGGGGCCTGCTTACAAGACTCAGTAAAGAGACAACTGATTGACCTGCTTCAAGAATATGTGGACGTGTTTGCTTGGTCTTATCAGGACATGCCGGGATTGGACACCGACATTGTTATGCACAAACTGCCTTTAAGAGAAGAATGCCCGCCGGTTAAACAGAAACTGCGCCGTACTCGCCCAGACATGGCAATGAAAATCAAAGAAGAGGTACAGAAGCAGTGGGACGCCGGGTTCCTTGCTGTAACTAGCTATCCACCGTGGGTTGCTAATATAGTGCCTGTACCTAAGAAAGACGGCAAAGTGAGAATGTGTGTTGACTACCGGGATCTGAACAGAGCCAACCCAAAAGATGATTTCCCTTTACCTCACATTGATGTATTGGTGGATAATACGGCTCAATTCTCGGTATTCTCCTTCATGGACGGATTTTCAGGATATAATCAGATCAAGATGTCACCTGAAGACATGGAGAAGACAACCTTCATCACACCCTGGGGCACGTTCTGTTACAAGGTGATGCCATTCGGACTAAAGAATGCTGGTGCAACATATCAACGGGCTATGGTGACATTATTCCACGATATGATCCATAAAGAAATCGAATGTTACGTGGATGACATGATTGCCAAGTCCCTCACTGAAGAAGACCACCTGGTAAATCTGCTGAAGCTATTCAAGCGTCTGAGGAAGTACCAACTAAAGTTGAACCCCAACAAGTGCACATTCGGGGTGCGATCGGGTAAGCTGCTGGGTTTTATCGTGAGCGAGAAAGGGATTGAAGTTGACCCTGATAAAGTCAAAGCCATTCAAGAAATGCCTGCACCAAAATCTGAAAAAGAAGTTCGAAGGTTTCTAGGTAGATTGAACTACATTTCACGGTTCATATCTCACCTTACAGCAACCTGTGAGCCCTTGTTCAAATTGTTGAGAAAAGAACAGACGGTCAGGTGGAACGAAGACTGCCAGAGGGCTTTTGACAAGATCAAGGAGTACTTACAAGAGCCTCCAATCCTTATGCCTCCAGTTGAAGGAAGACCTCTGATAATGTACTTGACAGTATTAGAAGAGTCAATGGGGTGTGTGCTGGGCCAGCATGACGAGTCTGGTCGAAAAGAGTATGCAATATACTACCTAAGCAAAAAGTTTACCGACTGTGAACAACGTTATTCACTGCTCGAGAAAACTTGTTGTGCTTTAGCGTAGGCTGCTCGCCGACTAAGGCAGTATATGTTGACCCACACTACCTTATTGATCTCAAAGATGGACCCAGTCAAGTATATTTTTGAGAAGCCAGCACTTACCGGACGGGTTGCAAGATGGCAAATGATTCTCACAGAATATGACATTCAGTACACCTCTCAGAAAGCCATCAAGGGCAGTGTATTGTCTGAATATCTTGCTGAGCAACCTATTGATGATTACCAGCCTATGAGATTTGACTTCCCGGATGAAGACATCATGTTCATAAAAGCAAAAGATCATGAAGAGCCTATTCACACTGAAGGGCCTGACCCGGAAGAGGAATGGACTATGATGTTTGACGGGGCTGTTAATATGAATGGTCGTGGTGTTGGTGCAGTACTCATTACACCTAAAGGAGTTCACATGCCTTTCTCGGCAAAACTCACTTTCAACTGCACTAACAATGAAGCTGAATACGAAGCTTGCATTATGGGTCTTGAGGAAGCCATTGACCTCAGAATCAAGACATTGACTGTATTCGGAGATTCAGCTCTGGTAGTTAATCAAACCAACGGCAAATGGTACACACACCAGGATCATCTGATACCTTACAGGGATTATACAAGGAGGTTATTGAATTTCTTCACAATAGTCAAGCTTGAGTATATCCCTCGGGACGAGAATCAGTTTGCAGATGCTCTGGCTACCATTTCGTCTATGATCAAAGTTCAAGCTGCCAACTTTGTACCGCAAATTTCAGTATCCAGACTTGACAGACCAGCATACGTATTTGCGGCAGACATTGTCAAAGATGATAAGCCTTGGTTCCATGACATTAAGTGCTTCTTGGAGGATCAAACATACCCATCTGGGGCATCTTCCAATGATAAGAAGACTTTGAGAAGGCTTGCTGGTAGTTTCTTTCTGAACACTGGTGGTTCCCTGTACAAGAGAAACTTTGATATGGTACTCCTCAGATGCGTCGATAGAACAGAAGCAGACTTGTTAATGCATGAAGTGCACGAAGGATCCTTTGGTACCCATGCTGGAGGACATGCAATGGCTAAGAAATTGCTAAGATCAGGTTATTACTGGATCACAATGGATGCCGACTGTTGTGCCTACGCCAGAAAATGCCATAAATGCCAGATTTATGCGGATAAGGTGCATGTGCCTCCCAATCCTTTGAATATAATGTCTTCACCCTGGCCCTTTGCCATGTGGGGCATTGATATGATTGGCAAGATTGAACCAACTGCTTCTAATGGCCACAGATTCATCCTGGTCGCCATTGATTATTTCACCAAGTGGGTCGAAGCAGCTTCCTATGCCAATGTTACAAGACAAGTGGTGGCCAGATTCCTGAAGAGAGATATCATCTGTCGGTATGGAGTGCCCGAGCGAATCATTACTGATAATGGTTCCAACTTGAACAACAAAATGATGGTTGAGCTATGCCGGGACTTCAAGATCCAACACCACAATTCTTCTCCTTACAGGCCAAAAATGAATGGTGTTGTTGAGGCAACTAATAAGAATATCAAGAAGATTGTGCAAAAGATGGTAGTCACATACAAAGACTGGCATGAGATGCTACCATTTGCCTTGCATGGGTACCGTACGTCAATCAGAACATCCACTGGGGTAACACCGTATCAGCTTGTGTATGGTATGGAGGCAGTCCTACCTGTTGAAGTTGAATTACCCTCTCTACGGGTACTAATGGATGTTAAGCTGAGTGAAGCAGAATGGGTCCGGTCCCGATATGAACAACTGAGTCTGATTGAAGAGAAAAGATTGGCTGCAATTTGTCATGGACAGCTGTATCAGAAGAGGATGAAGAGAGCCTTCGATCAGAGAGTCAGGCACCGAGAGTACCAAGTAGGAGATCTTGTGTTGAAAAGAATCCTCCCTCCTCATACAGACCACAGAGGCAAATGGACTCCAAATTATGAAGGACCATTCGTAGTAAAGAAAGTTTTTTCCTGGTGGAGCACTGATGCTCAGCACCATGGATGGTGAAGACTTCCCGTCCCCTGTGAATTCAGATGCAATTAAAAAATACTTCGCATAAAAATGACCCGCTGGACATAAAAACAAAATGTAAGTCCAGGCAAAAATAGGGCATCCCGGCGAGTCAAAAACAGAATAAAAGACTCGGGCAAAAATAAGGGAAAATAAACAAAAATGTACACCCGCTGAGTTGAAAAGCCGCATCGGACAACTCAGGCAAAAAAGGGTATCCCGATGGATTGAAAACCCGAAAGGGCGATCCATGCAAAATAAGGGAACAAGCGAACAACTGCACTCTAAATTCGTCTGTATCACTTACAACTTGGTAAGCTTCGAAAGGATCAAGCTTTTATCAGAATCAGCCTTCTTCAGAAAGCAAGACGAGAAGAACGTCAAAAGTCATACGAGTCATAGCAAAAAGGGAAGCTCCGTGAAACGTCGTCAACATTGCCAGCATTTCGTTTCTCAATTTGTAACAATCTCCTCATTTTAGGAGATATGTTTCTTTGACTCCAAATTATGAAGGACCATTCGTAGTAAAGAAAGTTTTTTCCTGGTGGAGCACTGATGCTCAGCACCATGGATGGTGAAGACTTCCCGTCCCCTGTGAATTCAGATGCAATTAAAAAATACTTCGCATAAAAATGACCCGCTGGACATAAAAACAGAATGTAAGTCCAGGCAAAAATAGGGCATCCCGGCGAGTCAAAAACAGAATAAAAGACTCGGGCAAAAATAAGGGAAAATAAACAAAAATGTACACCCGCTGAGTTGAAAAGCCGCATCGGACAACTCAGGCAAAAAAGGGTATCCCGATGGATTGAAAACCCGAAAGGGCGATCCATGCAAAATAAGGGAACAAGCGAACAACTGCACTCTGAATTCGTCTGTATCACTTACAACTTGGTAAGCTTCGAAAGGATCAAGCTTTTATCAGAATCAGCCTTCTTCAGAAAGCAAGACGAGAAGAACGTCAAAAGTCATACGAGTCATAGCAAAAAGGGAAGCTCCGTGAAGCGTCGTCAACATTGCCAGCATTTCGTTTCTCAATTTGTAACAATCTCCTCATTTTAGGAGATATGTTTCTTTGACTGTATCTCGCCAATTCAGGGCACATGAATTAATAAAATCAGATTTTCAGTCATGTTTCGTCTTGTACATTTTTATTTGCAAAAAAATGTCTGATGTCTTAAGAAGAACTGATTGCATGAATACAGATGCACCTTTTATAATCACATGCTTACAGGAAATGGATTTACTCCCGGGAGTTGTCTAAACTCTTATGATGGAATCCGGTAAGGGATACCTCGGGATACTTGTATGTTTCTTTGTTATAACAAGGTTGCATGTATTCAAAGTGCAACATGGGGCATGATTGCTTCTCCCCAGCTGAGTTGCCAATCATTCTCCCTTCTCAGCTAAGTACAGAAGCCAAGGAACCACTTCCCCACAGAGCTTCAGCCTCTATCCAGAAGAGCAACGCATGAAGGAATCACAACAGAGTGAAGAAAGCTTCTACAAACCCCAGTTGGGTCCCTCATTATCAGGATGGGTCTATCAGTGACCTATCCCCCAAGCAGATACATCTTGTTAGATCTACCAATGATCTCATCCCCAGCTGGGATGTCCATTTCAAGCAGATCGGCCAGAGATCTTCACAGCAACGGGATCCAAATCCCGGTTTGGTATCTTTGCATAATCATGGCATTCGCATCGTATTCACCCACAAAGCGTAGCATTCCGTCTAATACGGAGCATTACGGCAAAAGTCAAACATGTAGCATAATCATAAGCCATGTTCTGAATCAACACTTGTGAATAACAACAATCCAACAATATACAGAAAACTCCCACAAATTCCCCAGCGGAGAGCTAAAGCTAAAACAGTTGCCTTACATTCCCAAACACCAGTATATACTCCTTGTGGCACCCGTCCGTGTCATATCCCCAGCAGAAAGCCAAAGACATCCTCTTTGCACTCACATATACTTGTATACACTTTCTTAACATCCGTCCGTGTCATTTTCCCCAGCACAGTAACATAAACACTTTGTATATCAAATACTTGTTTATATTACACTCTTCTCCTTTTGACACTCGTCCGTGTCACTCTCTCCAGCAGGTTGAACACTCATATATACACCACTCATACTTGTTTTACTTATACAGATACTCGTTCGTATCTTGTATACCATTTATATCCCCGCAGATTCGACACTCGTCCGTGTTCTTTGTTAACCCGTTGGTACTCGTCCGTACCATCATCTCAGAACGTGTGTCAAGCGTTTGTTTCTACCTGATACTCGTCCGTATCATAGTCTTAAGGATGCTCGTCCGCATCTTTAATCCATACACCGTGTCAAACACCTTTGTCTTCTTGAATGTAGACACTCGTCTGTGTCTACTATTCCCCAGAAGAGTCCCCTCAGATTCAACATTCATCCGTGTTCTCTGTTAACCAGTTGATACTCGTCCGTATCATCATCTTTGAACACGTGTCAGTATTTGTTTCTACCCGATACTCGTCCGTATCGTAGTCTTAAGGATGCTCGTCCGCATCTTTAATCTATACACAACGTCAAAACACTTATACTTTTATTTCTTGGATATAAACACTCGTCCGTGTTTACTATTCCCCAGTAGATCGCCAACAAAGTAAGTTTTCTTTTCTATCTGACACTCGTCCTGTGTCATGATAAACTTTGAGAGCAGCCGTCCCCTGCTAGGTGATCGTCCTTCACCTCTTGATGGTCGTCCTCCATCATGCTCATCCGATGGCCGTCCCCATCGTTGACCTTTTATCCGGCATTCGTCCTATGTCGTGATATTTAGCAGCCGTCCCCTGCTAGGGGATCGTCCTTCACCTTTTGATGACCGTCCCTCATCATTTTATCCGATGGCCGTCCCCATCGTTGATCTTGTTATCTGGCGTTCGTCCTACGTCATGATAAACTTTGAGAGCAGCCGTCCCCTGCTAGGTGATCGTCCTTCACCTCTTGATGGTCGTCCTCCATCATGCTCGTCCGATGGCCGTCCCCATCGTTGAACTTTTATCCGGCATTCGTCCTATGTCGCGATATTTTCGGCAGCCGTACCCTGCCAGGTGATCGTCCTTCACCTTAGATGACCGTCCCTCATCTTACCCCTTTCAGAGCAGCCGTCCCCTGCTAGGTGATCGTCCTTCACCTTTGATGACCGTCCCTCATCATTATTTCATTTATTCTTTAACCCGATGGCCGTCCCCGTCGTGGTCCCTTTTCCTTTTCCTGATGATCGTTCTTCATCAGTTTAGCCTGATGGCCGTCCCCATCGTTGGTTACCTTACTTTATGAACTTGATGGCCGTCCCCGTCATTTTTCATTAGATACCCAGAGAATCTTATAACTTTACTTGATGGCCGTCCCCATCATAATTCCTTTTATCCCCAGCATGTCGGCCGCCCCCGTCATTGCTTTATTTTTCGCACTTTATCCCCAGCATGTCGGCCGTCCCCGTCATTGCTTTACTTTTCCGCACTTTTCCAGCATGTCGGCCGTCCCCGTCATTGCTCTTTCCCCAGCAGTCGTCCCCTGCTCGACGGTCGTCCTCCGTCACCCACACTTTACAATATACTTTATTTTCCTTTACAATCTATATCCCTTTTCTTCTTCATTCTGTGAGTGCAAATTTTGGACTGTCTTTGGTATTCAACCACAAGTTATCTTGTTTGCCTGTTAAGCCATAGCTTACATCCTGCACAGCTAACTCATGTTTGAATAGGGGCAGCTGTAAACACCCCAAATTTGCCCTCACCCATTCACACCATGGCTTGTGATCATTTCATATGCATAAACTCAATCATAACATCTCATACCACATTTTTGATTCACTGCATAGATTCAAAGTCATCTGCATCTAGGGTTTGTGATCTGAGCAACCCAAGAGCTTCTTGAGCCACTCCAAAGGTCATCAATCACTTCAAAGAGGTCTAGGTGTGTTCAAGTATCATATTGAATCCTCTCAAAGTCAAGAATGTCAAAGAATCACAAGAACTGAGAATGGCATGGAGGCAGAGCCAGGTTTGACTGCACAGATGACCTAGAATTAGGGTTTTGGTTTCAGAGGCCATAACTCCAAATTTTTTGGTCATTCTTGTTTTTATTGGTCTCTATATGGTATAGGGAGTATGCATATCAATTTTCATGAAGAAGTTCCATGGGGAAGTCATCTGATCAAGAGTTGACTTTTCAAGCAAGTCAGGGCAAAATCAGGGCATCTGAGGCCCCCAATGACCCAACCAAGGGGTGTTCTTCATCATTTTGATTGTATATGATCTTTATTTGATCATATAAGATGTTGGAAGTTCACAAAATTGAGAAATTTCAAGTCTTTTGCAAAGTTGACTTTTTGGGCAAGTTTGACTTTTAATGAATTTGTCATTTTAGGCAACTTTTCAACCCTTACTTTTTGATTCAAAAAAGCTTCAAATGGAAAAACTTTGGTCATGAAAGTTGTAGAATAGATCATTCCCTTTTCAAAAAGTACAAGAACATGACCTAATTCATTTTGGATCAAAAGTTATGGTTTGTCAAAGTTGGCAAAAATCACAAAATTTCAAAGTTTCTACCAAAGAGGTATTTTGCAAAATGACTTGATCAAGTGTTCTAAGGCTAACAAATGCACTTCTAATCCACACAACATGATCACACAACATTCAAAAATCAGAATGGGCCAAGGAATCACATGTTTCATGGCTTATGAAGCAAGATTTTTTTCATAAGAACCAAAGTGAACCAAGTTGCAAAAGTCATCATAGCTCCTCATCCACTTGCTGGCTAGCTTGCTGATCAACCCTAGGCTTTTCCTCACCTCATGCTGCGCAGGACATGCCCTTTGTACTAAGCTAGCAAGTGGCCCATGCTTCTCTTACACAAAGTTGACATTTTTGCAAAAGCACCCATACCAATCAATAAAGTACATGTCACTTCATCTGACCAATGGGAATTGTTTATGTGAATCAAATGCAAGCCAAACATAACAAGAGGCAAGCCTGAAACACACAACAACTCAGCATTCACAAAATCTCTCCAACTTGCATTTTCCTTCGAAACACTCTCCACAAGCCTAAAACACCAAAACAAACTTCACAAACAATCTCAACTCACTTCACTGATCACAAACCAACCATTGTTTTGGCCTGAAACCTCCCACATCACAAATACGATTTTCACACTCCCTTGGCCTGAGCTCCTGCCAACTTTCTCTAGAGGCTACATAAACTCCAACTAAGGGTCAAAAGCTTCTAAAGAGGATCATTGAGACTTGTTTGAGCCAAAGAAGAAGCCAGAAAGCTCCTGAATCGAAAGCTCAATCTCAGGTAGCTTCATGAACTTTTTTTCCAGAACTCTAATTTCTTGTTAGAATATTGTTTTGTATGTTGCACTGAGCATGGTGATCTATTTACTTTTGAAAATGAGCAAGAGATAAGCATGTTATGATGTTCTGAAAGTTTGACCTAAAAACTTCTTTGATTCGATTCGTGTTTGTGTTTGAAGTTAAACTTGATTTTGTGCTGGATTCGTGTTTGGGGTGGGTAGGAGATGATTTCTGGAGAGTTAGAGCTTCTAAAATGGCCTGGAGAGGGAGATTGAATTTTTGGGTGATCGGAGAAGATGACCGGAACACTGTTCCGGTCACCTGAGAGTGATTAGGGCATGGATTAGGGTTTAATCTGTAATTAGTGGAATTTGAATATGGGCCGTAGGATATGGCGCCAGGTCAAACGCGCGCGTGTTTCATTTGAATCTGGACCTTTAGATTTGATTACTTTCCATTTTTCAGATTAAATTCATATTATTTTACACTTTATTTCATTTAATTTGTCCATTTTATTAAAAATAGCAAAATCACTTTAAAAATTCTGAAATTTTTTGTATAAACTATTATTTAATTTCAGAAACAAAAAACATTTTTATTTTTATTTTTTGCATTTTAAAATATTTTTAAATCATTTAAAAGTTTATTTTTAATTAATTAATAAGAATTAATTAGTTAAAAATACTTTTAGGTATTTAAAAATCACCAAAAAATTCATGAAACATTTAAAAACATTTAGAAACATTGTCCAACCCTCAAACCAAATTTCTTTTTTGATCTTGATGCATTTTGAGAATTTTTCATGGAATTAAAATCATTTTTAGGCATTATTTTGATCCAAATTTCCAAAAATCATTTCTGCCTAACCATTGAGAGTTGGACCTTGATTCTTTTTGCATTGCATTGTCTTTAGCATGTAGTTTGTGAGATTAAATGGGCATGATTTGATCTTTCATTTCCATTTGTTTGACATTTTTCTTGGTAAGGAACCCTAAAACCCTAGAAATTTTAGGAAATTCATAACTTTCATTAGGTTAAGAGTTGGAACTTCTCCTTTGGGCAGTGAGTTAGTATAGGTTTAGGGATCCTTTGAGTGCATTTTCAATTTTTTATATTGATGTTTGCTTCTGATTTTGGGTTTTGTTTGATGCTTTGATCATAAACCCTAATTTGGGCTTCCATATGCATCCATCTTGCATTTGCTTGCATAACATGACTTGCCATAGCATTTTGTGCATCCATTTGATTCATTTAACATCTTAAGACATATTGAAATCATGTTTGATCATTGCATCATGTATTTGCCATGTTGTATGTCATGTGCATCTCATAGCTTTTCATGTGTGTTCATGGTTCTAAACTTGCTACATTTGCATCCCCATGTTCATGTGATCATTCTCATGTCTTGATTCATGTTTGCATCATCTCATAGCATCATTATCATCACTCACATGTTTCTGGTTTTGATTTATATCATGTCCTTTCATCTCATTTTGCATTGCATTGCATTCCTTTCACTAACTTTTCAGGTGGTAAGTAACTTTGAGAAGTGAATTTGCCTTCACTTCTCACAACTTCTTTTCATCTCTCTTATGCATCTATGCTGCATTTTGTTATGTGTTTGAGTTTGAGCTTGCTCTTTCTTTTTCATCTTACTTTCTTTCTTCAAGTGACTTGTCTTCTTAATTGAAGCAAGTTGCTTTGCTTCTCCTGATCCTTTCATCTGCTTCCTGGTGGTTCCATTGAAGATTTCTCTTGTTAGCCTCACAAACCTTAGGAACAACCAAGCATGACAATTATTAGGGTTTTGATTATTCTCCCCACTTAGTTTTACCTTTGTGTCTCTTTGAGTCTTCTCTTCTCATCTCATAATCAGGGACTAAACCCTAAAGGCTTTAAGGCTTTGTGATTAAGCTTATGCCTGCATCCTTCTATTAGGATGGAGTGTATAACTTTAATCCTAAGTGTTAAACCCTTAATGTGTTTAAATCCTTTAATCAATTCATCTAATAATCATCAAGATATCAAGCTTGTAACTTGGGCCTTGCATTAGGGTTCTAATTCTTCCTTAATTGGTTAAGAAGGACTAACCCTAGTGTTAATGGACAAGTCCCCCTCAAGTTGTCTTACAAACCCTAAAAATCACTTCTTCACCATATCATTAACTAAAATTCACTTAACCAAAGGCTTTGTTTTGTCATGAGTTTAATCCCTAATCATGGATTAAGTTGAAGAGCTTTCCTCATCTTAAACATCCTCATCTATTATCCTTCTATTAGGATGGTGTAATGAGTCTGTTTAATCCCTGATTATGGCTTAACCTCATTACTTAACACTAAACAAAACAACAAAAACATCTAAATAATAACAAGTAGGTTAATGATCTTAATCCTAGATCATGGTGATTAAGTGTGAGATACTGACTTCACACTTAAGGTATTCTCATTACCCCTAATCAGAGGGAGGATGTGATGAGTTTACTAACCCATTGGTTTAGGCTTAAGCTCATTAACTTATGACAAACTTTCAAAAGCAATAAAAGACTGAAAATGCAAAAACAAACAATAATCGTCTCCTCCGGGATTCTTTTCTCATCTCATTCATTCACAAACGAGAACTTGCTTCTTCCGTCTAATGCAAGACAGTTTGCACCTGAGCCAGACAGGTCATACACTTGAGCATAGACAAGCAAGCAGTTCACAAGTTAATTCATCTTTCAGTCTCTTTGGGTCGAACTACGGTGTTCTGACTTCCTCATTGCACGAGAGGATACATAGGCATAACTTAACAGTTATCGAACAAAAGTCTCTGTATATTTCCCCTCTTTCCAGCTTTATTCTTTTAGCCTCATTATCATGAGCATTTCACTCCGTTCTTACACTGACACTTCACTTATACACTTCACTCCTCTTACACTGACACCTGTACATCCTTTTCCAGCTATTTTATACACAAATTGCACTGACACTACCCCTTTAAAACACAAATCTTTTAAGCGTGGATCCCGTCGAGTACGGCGGACAATCTGGGTGCTAATACCTTCCCAGGTTGTAACCAACCCCCTTTCTCAGTCTCTCTGGTTCGCGACCGTCTTATCCATCTCTTTCTAGGTCTATGCAGCATTGCCTTTCCTCCAGGATAAAAATGCCTAGCTGGCGACTCTTTTCATTCCCTGTGAGTTCACTCCTGTGTGTTCTCACATCCTCCTTTCGCCGACCGTTCGCGTATGTACCTTTACTTGGGCCATTCCCATCTTTTGGGAGCGACACCCTAACAATGGCCGATTGCGATTCAAGCCATGAAACTTTGATTTAATTGTCCAGAAACACTCCATACAACCTCACAAACATGATTGAACAAACAAAATTCGTTAGAACGCATTGGATTAGTGTAACCGAAAAAAAATTATTCAAGAACAAACAAGATGCGGTTTATGCATTATGGCATGGTTTTGATGCAATGGAAGATTGGTTTCGATTCTATGATGTCCAAGGATCATAGCTGTGTCCTTAGTTTACCTTCAAATGCCTTGGAATGTAGAAACCGAATTTGAATTTTTGCTTGAATTTTTGAAGTGTGAAACTTACCCTTGAGGCTGTGAAATTCGTGCTTGTTATTAGGGTTGTGTTATGTACTTATAGGATGATCAAATGAAGCTGAAAAACTAGGTCATTGTGTAGAAGATTTGATATGAAAAGATTCAAAAATATCATGCCTTAAAAATCAAATATTCTTGTATGAACACTTACTATTTTTGGCTAATTCTCATGATTTTCTTTCCACTTCAATTCTAATCAAATTTATGATTTTCTAGAAGCTTGATCCAATTCAAATCTTACATTTTCATATTTTATTTTTATTTAAAATGATTTTTAATGAATTAAATCAAAATAAATAAAAATAAAATAATAAAAAATCTGATTTTTATTGACTTGGGTCGTGCATGAAGTTATTGTATGGATTGGGTCATCATTTGGCAAGCCCATTTGGAAGAAATTGGTTTTAGACCTCCATTTTCATCATAAACCAACCCAAAATTTCCCAACTTTGCAAGGGCACATATCCTTCAATTTTAATGCTATGAGGGTGTTCTTGGACATTTTGGAAAGCTTGAAGAGTCCTATAACCAACCCCACTAGTTTCATGTCCATATCATTTACCAATCTCAAGTTATGCCCTTTTGAAGTTGTTGACTTTTTGTTGACTTTCAAAAGGACCTATAATGTCTTAGCTCATACCTTCCAAATGAAGCATTTTTGGGCTTGGCTTGTGAGACACAAAGTTGTAGAGAATTCAATTTCCTTCAAAATGAGCTTTGAGTGGAGACTTGGTGATGAAGTATGTGAAAGTTATGGTTGGTCAAAGTTCAGTTGACTTTTACTGAGAAAACCCTAATTTAGAAACTCCTGATTCTTGATGATCTGAAATCTCCTTGATGAATCATGATCAAACCTTGATCAAATGATGAATTTTACTTCATATACTTGATGTTGGCAAAAAATCATGAAGTTTGACTTTGGTTTGACCACAGTTGACCTCAGTTTGACTTTTTAACTGCTTTGACTGATTTTAACCTATCTGATCATCTGACTGAGCAAACCTTTGAGAAAAGTCTTGAAACTTGTCATGGGGGTTCTTAAACACATATAAGATGTTATGAAGCTCACTTGAAGTATTGGAAGTCCATTTAGCCTGATTAAAGTCAAAACCCTAGTTTTGGATGCACTGCTTAAGATGTGCATTGTCTGAGGGAATTGTCAACTCTTCTGACCAATTGTGAACTTTGTGAACCTTGTGAACCATCATAAATTATCTTGTGAATCTCATGGGAGGTCTTTTGAACCTTGTGAACCTCATAAAGTGACTTGTAGACTTCATGAACCCCAATGAAAGGTTTTGTAAGCATTGTGAATCTTGTGAACCTTGTGAACCTTCATGAAGTGACTTGTAGACTTCATGAAACTCATGAAAGGTCTTGAAAGCATTGTGAATCTTGTGAACCTTGTGAACCTTCTTAGCACACAAAGTCTTGTATTGTGAGGGCAAATTTTGGGGTGCAACAGCTGCCCCTGTTCAATTTTCTGAAACCTGAGGGGTTAGATTGGTATATTTGCCAGTCGTGACCTGGAAGGTCGAAGGGGATTGAACACAAAAGCCCAAAACTTTGCACTCACCAGTGCATAGAGTGATACAGATGGCTAGTTTAATATGCTTGAGTGGGCTTAAAGATGCCACTTGGAGAAAAGTTCTTCAGATGCATTTATTGGAGGATAAAGCAATCCAAAATATGAAGGTATAATGATAGCTTTTAGGAGGATAAAGCAGTCCTAATGGATGGTATACTTTCAGGAGGATAAAGCAGTCCTGAGATAATAATATGATTTCAGGAGGATAAAGCAATCCCGAAGTACAAGAAGCTGTCAGGAGGATAAAGCAATCCTGAGGTAATAATAAGCTGTCAGGAGGATAGAGCAATCCTGAGGTATAAGAAGCTGTCAGGAGGATAAAGCAATCCTGAGGTAATAATCTTTCAGGAGGATGAAGCAGCCCTGAGATAATGATGAGCTATCAGGAGGATAAAGCAATCCTGAAGTGATAGTATGCTTTCAGGAAGATAAAGCAGTCCTGATGAGATAATAAGCTTTCAGGAGGATGAAGCAGTCCTGATGTAGTGATGCTTTCAGGAGGATGAAGCAATCATGATGTACTAGAAGTTTTCAGGAGGATAAAGCAGTCCTGATGGATGATATGCTTTCAGGAGGATAAAGCACTCCTGAGGGATGATAACTTTCAGGAGGATAAAGCAATCCTGATAATCACAAGTCTGTTTGCTGGAT
Source organism: Lathyrus aphaca (assembly GCA_963966055.1). NCBI lineage: Eukaryota > Viridiplantae > Streptophyta > Magnoliopsida > Fabales > Fabaceae > Lathyrus > Lathyrus aphaca. The sequence goes on along the minus strand of OZ014524.1, from coordinate 113,462,369 downwards.
AATTAACCTGAAAACAAGGTAGCATTTTGTATGATAATATTAGTTTATGCATTATGTATGTATGTATAATATGATGCACCTGAGTAATGTATTATGTATCTATGGATGTATATGTTATGGTATGATGTAAATGATGTATGTATGATATGATGCTGCTGGAAGCGTCTGGATATCTTCGTATGACAACTGTTGGCCAGGGAAAATAAATCCCTATTCGTTGTTGCAGAATATGAGGAACTCATTACCGTCTTGTTTGATAATATATTATACATAACCTCCCGTCTGCTGGGGATAGCAAGGTATATATAACCTCCCGTCTGCTGGGGATAGTAAGGTATACATAACCTTCGTCTTCGTTTGATGGTAGGATAAATATAACATCCCGTCTTCGTTCGTCGTACCCTTATTGGAAAGTAAATTCCCGTATATCCGTATGAGGATAAAAGAGATGGATATAAATTCCAGGGGAGATGTGACTTTATGAAGATGGATTTGTCCTACTGAGGGTTTGTAACTGTCTTGTAAAGATGAACCGGCGAAGCTTCGTTAAAATCCTTCCCTTGTTCGTCCTTAGTAAATACTATTACTGCATTTTCATGCATTTCTGGTAAACATCAATCATATTAAGCACTTATGCATTTCTTGTAAACATCAATCATATTAAGCATTCATGCATTTTTGGTAAACATCAATCATATTCAAAAGCATACATACATTCAAACACAACCAATGGACGTTTCGCTTATGTAAATAGGGTAAAAGTAAATCTGGATTCAAAAGATGGAATTTATATCAAAAAGTGACCCATACACGGGCAAGTTTGTACAAGGAGACACAAATCCTAGTAAGAGGATTTTGTCATAAAATTTTATAAAACAAGGAAAATCAGCTATGTGGAAAATAATCCTATTGAGTTTCAATTCTACTATTGCCATTATCTTCAAGTATCTCATCTTCTGCTGTTGAGATGGAAATGATTGGATCGAGCTTTATCTGTTCGAGTTTGAGTAAGTAATACAACTGGTTGCAGTTTCATGGGTGATCCAAACGAGACATAGTCATACGCTTTAATCCCTAACTTTTGCCTGGATTGCCCTTTCAGGTTTTCAATCCACCGGGATACCCTTTTTTTGCCCAAGCCGCCTTTTCAGGTTTTCGACTTGCCGGGTGTACATCTTTTTATATATATCCCTAATTTTTGTCCAAACCCTTTTGGTTTGCCGGGATGCCCTTATTTTTACCTAGGCCTGTCAACCTAGCGGGTCTCTTTTCATGCGTAGTATTTTTTAACTATGTCTGCGTTTACAGGCTGCGGGAAGTCCTCACCATCCATAGTAGTAAGTATCATGGCACCTCCTGAGAATACTGTCTTGACTACAAATGGTCCTTCATATGTTGGAGTCCACTTGCCCCTAGGATCACCCTGTGGTAATATGATACGCTTGATTACCAAGTCACCAGCCTGATACACCTTTGGCTTAACCTTCTTGTTAAAAGCTTTGATCATTCGTTTCTGGTACATCTGGCCATGACAAACTGCTGCTAACCTCTTCTCATCAATCAGGTTTATCTGGTCAAGTCGAGTCTGAATCCACTCATCTTCATCCAAGCCTGCATCCTTCATAATTCTTAAGGAGGGGATCTGAACTTCAATGGGCAGAACTGCTTCCATACCATAGACTAAGGAGAATGGGGTTGCCCCTGTTGAAGTACGTATTGTGGTACGATAACCATGAAGAGCAAAAGGTAACATCTCATGCCAATCCTTATAAGTAACAGTCATCTTCTGTACAATCTTCTTAATGTTCTTATTAGCAGCTTCAACTGCCCCATTCATCTTTGGACGATACGGAGAAGAGTTATGATGCTTAATTTTGAACCGCGTGCAGAGATCAGTAATCATAGTGTTGTTCAGATTAGAGCCATTGTCAGTAATAATCCTTTCAGGGATGCCATACCTACATATGAGATTATTCTTAATGAATCGAGCCACAACATTCTTAGTAACAGATGCAAATGAAGCTGCCTCCACCCACTTCGTGAAGTAATCAATAGCAACCAAGATGAAACGATGCCCATTAGAAGCAGTAGGCTTGATCTCACCAATCATATCAATGCCCCACATGGCAAAGGGCCAAGGAGCAGTCAACACATTCAATGGTGATGGAGGTATATGTACTTTATCAGCATAAATTTGACACTTGTGACATGTTCTGGAGTGTTGATAGCAATCAGCTTCCATGGTAGACCAATAGTAACCTGCTCTCAATATCTTCTTTGCCATAGTATGACCACTAGAATGAGTGCCAAAGATTCCATCATGCATATCTTCCATAATCTCGGTTGCTTCCTTCTTGTCCACACAACGAAGCATAGTTGAATCATGATTGCGCTTGTACAAAATCCCATTACTCAAAAAGAACTTAGCAGAGAACCTTCTCAGAAACTTCCTATCTTTGACAGATGCCCCTTCAGGGAATTCCTGAGCTTCAAGATATCTTTTTACTTCATAGAACCAAGGTTTCTCTTCTGCCCCTTCCGTGTCAATCTCATTGCAGTATGCAGGCTTTTCAAATCTATCAATAGTAATCTTGGGAGCTTCATCATCCCAGCTGATCTCAAACATGGATGCCATGGTGGCTAATGCATCTTCCAACTGATTCTCTCTTCGTGGAATATGTCCAAAGGTAATCTCTTTAAAATGTGGGATTAAAGACAAAACATGTTCTCTGTAAGGAATGAGGTTATCATGCTTGGTATCCCAATCTCCTTTAATCTGACTTACTACCAGGGCTGAATCTCCATACACATCAAGGAACTGAATCTTCATATCAATAGCAGCTTTAATAACCAGGATACATGCCTCATACTCAGCCATGTTATTGGTACAATAGAAACAAAGTCTGGCAGTAATCGGGGTATGACAACCTTCAGGGGAACTAATCACAACACCAACACCATTACCAAGTGCATTAGAGGCACCATCAAAAACCATAGTCCATCGGGATCCTTGTTCAGGTCCGTCATATTGTCCAGGTTCTTTGGTAATAATCATAATGTCTTCATCAGGGAACTCAAAATTCATTGACTGATAATCATCCACTGCTTGATGAGCCAAATGATCAGCAACGACACTTCCTTTAATGGCCTTCTGAGTAGTGTACTGTATGTCATATTCTGTCAAGATCATTTGCCATCTTGCAATTCTTCCGGAGAGAGCAGGTTTCTCAAATATGTACTTGATTGGATCCATCTTCGAAATCAACAAGGTAGTATGAGTCAACATATACTGTCTTAGTCGGCGAGCAGCCCATGCCAAAGCGCATCAAGTTTTCTCGAGCAGTGAGTATCTTGTTTCACAGTCGGTAAACTATTTGCTAAGGTAGTATATTGCCTGCTCTTTTCGACCAGACTCGTCATGTTGCCCCAACACACACCCCATTGAGTTGTCTAACACTGTTAAGTACATAATCAAGGGTCTTCCATCAACTGGTGGCATCAAAATTGGAGGTTCTAGCAGATATCTCTTGATTTCATCAAAGGCAGTCTGGCACTCATCATTCCATTCCATCACCTGATCTTTCTTCAACAACTTGAAGATTGGCTCACAGATGGCAGTTAATTGGGAAATAAATCTTGCAATGTAATTCAATCGTCCCAAGAAACCTCTAACCTCCTTCTCAGTACGGGGAGCTGGCATCTCTCGTATAGCTTTCACTTTTGCAGGATCCACTTCAATACCTTTTCCACTGACAATAAAACCCAGGAGCTTTCCAGATCTAACTCCAAAAGTACACTTGTTTGGATTTAATCTCAACTTGTATTTCTTCAACCTCTCAAACAATTTATGTAAATGATCAAGATGTTGTTCTTCATTCTGAGATCTGGCTATCATATCATCCACATATACCTCTATCTCGTGATGAATCATATCATGAAACAAAGCCACCATAGAACGCTGATATGTTGCCCCTGCATTCTTCAAACCAAATGGCATCACCTTATAGCAAAAGGTCCCCCATTGTGTAACAAATGTTGTCTTCTCCATATCTTCAGGAGCCATCTTGATTTGATTGTAACCAGATAAACCATCCATAAAAGAGAATACCTTATGTTGAGCAGTGTTGTCTACCAGAACATCAATATGAGGAAGTGGAAAGTCATCTTTAGGGCTAGCCTTGTTCAAATCTCTGTAGTCTACACACATACGTACCTTACCATCTTTCTTAGGAACCGGTACCACATTTGCAACCCATTGAGGATAAGAAGTCACTGCTAAGAACCCTGCATTGAACTGTTTCATTACCTCTGCTTTGATCTTTTCTGACATCTCAGGACGCATACGACGAACCTTCTGCTTCTTTGGACGACAATCTTCTTTCACTGGTAAACGGTGAACCACAATGTCTGTATCCAACCCTGGCATATCTTCATAAGACCAAGCAAAGATCTCCACATAGTCACGTAACATCTGAATCAACCTGCTCTTGACACTATCCTCTAAATCAGCCCCTATCTTGACCTCTTTCCTGTTTTCTTCAGTTCCCAGATTCACAACTTCGACTGGCTCTTCATGTGGCTGTATGGCTTTCTCTTCTTGTTGTAATAACCTAGCAAGCTCTACAGGTACTTCACAATCGTCCTCATTTCCGTCTTCAGTTTGATAGATCGGATTCTCGAAATTATAATTGGCAATAGTAGAACTGTTATCAACAGGATCCAGAGTGGATGAGGATCTGCATTTTAGTGATGTGGGTGTGTGTAAGAACACATAGCTGATAAAACAAAAGTAAAAGAAAAGAAAGACAAGGAACACAATATTTACTAAAACGAAACGTCCACTGATTTTTATTGAATGAAGTATGCAAATGAAATGACATCCCGTAACAAGCACACCATTGTGCCCCGGGTAAGGCACATGGCTTAAGAGTTCAATTGTTCAAGAAATTATAAACTTAAAAAACAACAACACAGTAATAGTATTTACTCCTGACTAAAGGAGATAGGGATAACATCTTCAGCTTTCCAGTTATTGAGTCCAGCACCCACAGTAGGAAAGATCCAAGCATCCAGATTGTAGTCTTCATCATAATCTCCCACAACATTGATCTGATCTTTCATAACCCCTTGATTGGTGATACGAACAACACGAGCACGACGAACAGCCTTCTGGGACTCTGCAGTGAAACCCAAACCAAACTTGTCAGACTTGTATGGAATATCAGGAAGCTGACCCCAAATAGTACAACCACCTTCATCCACCACAGCTCTAGCATCATTGAGGGAGGCCATTGCCATTGTTGGAGGTACTCTGGTGACCACATGAACTTTCTTCGCAACAGGAGGAGCTACATAATCATTAACAATCCAGGGAACTACTTCAAACGTCTGACACGGAGTTTCAATGTATTCACCTTCCATTTCCAGATACTTGAAAGTATTCACATGGCTGACAAAGTATTCTTCTTCTCCATAGACAGTAACAACCTTTCCTTCCACCGGATATCTTAACTTCTGGTGTAATGTAGAGGTTACAGCACCTGCCCCATGGATCCAGGGACGACCAAGCAGACAAGAGTACGAAGGACGAATATCCATCACAAAAAATGTAGCAGAAAAACCTGAGAACCAACTTTGATTGGGAGATCAATTTCCCCATGCACCACTCTTCTAGAACCATCAAAAGCCTTCACCACAATACTACTGGGCTTCAGCACAGCATCTTCAGGACTCAGCTTATTCAAGACTTCCTTGGGCAACACATTCAGAGAGGAACCATTGTCTATCAATACATGTGACAGGGTAGTGCCCCTGCATTCAATTGAAATATGCAGAGCCCTGTTATGATCCCTCTTGGCAGGGGTCAAATCAACATCAGAAAATCCTAACCCATTATCATAGGTCAGGTGGGCAACACAATTCTCAAACTGGTCAACAGAAATTGCATTGGGTACATGAGCAGTCTTCAGAAACTTGATCAAGGCCTTGGCATGAGCCTCAGAACATAACAACAAGGACAGCATAGAAATCTTTGAGGGAGTATGCCCCAACTGATCGACAATGTCATAATCACTCTTGCGAATGATTTTCAATACTTCTTCCATCTGCTTAGAGAGATCATCAGTAGCTGGTACATCAGTAGGTATAGGCTCAATAACAGGACCTTTGCCCCGTGTATCAGTGGTGGAAGTAGCAGCAGGAGTAACTGCATTTTTGGAAGTCACTGGAGGAGAGAAGACTCTTCCACTTCGTGTGATCTTACTAGATCCAGCAATATTGTCAACATCAACAGGCACATCAGCCAAGGGTTCTTGCTTAACACCATGGATGTAAACATCAAATCCATAATGCCAAGGCACAACTTTATCAGACGTATACGGAATAGGACCAGGAGTAGTAATGACCATAGGAGCCACTCTGGCTTCAGCAACAACTTTCACGGGACCTTCAGCAGTAATCTTGATTGGACCCTGATGGGTGATTTTAATAGGTCCCTTTGAAGTGATTCTCACCGGCACTTTGTCAACCATATCAACATCTTCAATCTTCTTACCTCTAGTAATATGCTCTACCATACTTTCTACAGACGATGGGGTCCTCTCAAACACTATAGTATACTTATCCATGAGACGCTGAATTCCATCTCTCAATCTCCAGCAACTATCCGGCTTATAGGTACAGTACAATCAATCTTCACGAAACCTTGGAAAGAACCCAGCTTGTACTAACTTCTTCTTGATAACAGACAATGGTGTGGTCAACTCTGCAACTGAATAGATATGTAGATCTTCATCAATGGCATTGACAGTCTTCTCGTGATTTGGCATTGGGGCAGTAATCACATTTGGAGTACCCGGAGGGTCAAACTCAATTTCTCCAGCATCAATCATATCTTGAATTTTGTTCTTCAAGATCCAGCAGTTATTAGTATCATGTCCCTGACAGTTTGAATGATATGCACATCGTGCATTGGGATTATACCTGGGAGAGGTAACATTAGGATTCTAAGGAGCCTCTTTCAAAGTAATAAGTTCAGCCTTCAACAAGTGTTGCAATGCCTGAGCCATTGACATGTTGATCTTCGTGAACTGCCTTTTAGCCCTCTGTTGGTTGCCCTGTGGCTGCTCTGTTGTTGCAGGAGTTGGATTTGAAATATGAACTGCACTAACAGACTGATGCCTTCTGTTACGATCAGGCTGACCATAAACAGCATTGGATTCTTTCTTTCCAGTGGGAGGCTTCTTTGCAGCACCTGATGAAGAAGTACCCACTTGGATCTTACCATTCTTTATACCATTTTCAACGCGCTCTCCTGTCATTATCAACTCAGTAAAGCCAGATGATGAGCTTCCAATGAGATGACTGTAAAAAGGACCATTCAGCGTACACATGAACATATCAACCAATTCCCTGTCAGTTAAAGGGGGTTGAACTCTTCCAGCTAAATCTCTCCACTTCTGAGCATACTCCTTAAAACTTTCTTTGACACCCATAGACATGCTCTGAAGCTGCATGCGAGTGGGGTCTAAGTCAGCATTGTATTGATACTGCTTATAGAAGGCTTCAGCAAGATCATTCCAATCCCGGATGTTGACACTCTCCAACTGATAGTACCACTCCAATTGAGCTCCAGATAAGCTCTCTTGGAAAAAATGGATCCACAACTTCTTATCAGCAGTATGAGGTTGGATTCTCCTGACATAAGATCTCAGATGCAGCTTGGGACAAAAGACCCCATCATAAACAACAAAAGTAGGAACCTTGAAACCAATGGGTATGACTACCCCAGATATCAGACTCAAATCTTCAAAATCCAGCCCAGAAGATTTCTGCAACTCCATAGCATCCATTCTATCCACTAGCATCTTGAATTTGTCTTCACTAGCCTCATGGTAGTAATTAGCCTCAGAATCAGAGTCCCCCATAGTGTTGTGGAGACTGCCTCCCTCTTTTTCAGATTCGTCAGATTCATAGTCTTCAACTGGTTCTTTGGTCTTGGCAAGACCTTTGAACCTTCTTCCCATGTTGATCAGGCCACCTGACTTTCTAGTCTTCTTAGTCTTCTTGGCCAACAGCGTCTTCAATTCATCCTGCTCCTTGGTCAGATTCAGGATTAACTCTTGGAACTGTGCATTTTGTGTCTGGAGATCCTTAACTGTTTGTTCAAGAGCCATTGCTGAAATAAACAGCGAGAAGATGAGAAACCTGTGCACAAATATAAACCTGTGATGCAATGAAATGATATGTGAATGCATATGCAATGTTTTCAAGGACCGCAGGATTTAAATTTGCTTAAACAAACAAGAAAGTAAACTTTTATTAGTAATAAATTTGTTTTGCCTCTTGGGCTTACAAAAAAATAAAATGAAATAAGTACAAAAGATGGGGTTTTAAGTCTCCCATGGACGATTCCTCTTTGCATGGAGGTATGTGTTGAGGTTTCGTTCCTCATGAAGTTGCTTTGTTAGTTCCAGGATTCTTTCTTGGCTTGCTTTGTAATGAGCCTCAAAAGTATCCCTTTGCTCCTTCAGTTGGATCCATGATCTCTGCAAGTCTTCCATATCAGTAGGCATGTCTGGGTGAAGGATGGTATAAGCAGTGTCTCCTTCAGCAACAGGTTCCATGGTAACTGGCAGGATAGCAGGATATGGCATCATGAGAGTCTGAGCACGAGACCGCACCCATCTGAGATAAGCCTCCATAGGAACAGTGTACTTAGGCTCTAGTGTCTTGCTGTCAACCCTGTTTACTTTTCCCCATGCTCGTATGAATCTCTGACGGTAACCTTGAAGATCGTTGTCGTAATCAAACACAATGCCCTGAATCAACATGTCATGTGGACCATCACTTCGAGCGTAACCAAACTGTCGTAAAGCTAGAGAGGGGTTGTAGGTGATGCCTCCTCTTATGCCTAGAAGTGGCACATTAGGAAACTCCCCACAACGGTCAATGATAGTGACATTCTCCATAGATCTAGAGCACCAATGGATATCTGAATGTGAGAGTGACATGATCCTTTTGGACCACCTGAACCCTTGCTCATTCTTCATTACTGAGCGAGGAAGGTGAGAAATAAACCACCTAGAAAGCAAGGGTATGCATCACATCAAAGTTCCTCTTGCCCTTGTAGTACGGGTATGAAGAGAATGTAGGATGTCTCCAAGCAATGTAGGTACTGGATTGTGACTCAGGAATATGTTGATGGCATGAACGTCTATGAACTGATCTGGATTGGGGAATAATACTAAGCCATAAATCAGCAAGGCTAAGATCTCCTCAAAAGCATCATAGCTCATGGCCTTCAAGAACATCTGAGCTTTCTCTATCAGCACCTTGGCAAGAATACCCTTAACTCCGCTTCTCGTTTCTAGAACAATGTCAGACTTCTTTAGATGTAGAGCTGCAGCAATGACCTCTGGTTTAAGCTCCTTCTCCAAGCCTGTGAAGGGTCTTTGATCAAGAACAGGTATACCCAGAAGTTTAGAGAACTCCTCCATGGTTGGAACCAGCTGATAATCAGGGAATGTAAAGCAATGGTGCTTAGGGTCAAAGAACTGAAACAGAACACTCATCATGTCTTCATTGAACCCTGAAGTGACTAGATCCAATAGGTGACCATGTCTCTTGTTGAACTGGGAATGATCAGACACTTGAGAAACCAACTCTTTAAGCTTGGGAGGTATCCCTACAAAGTTGATCCTGATGGTGTTTCTACGAGTAGAAGCCATGACCTGCAACAAAGAACAAAGATAAATCCTTTGGTCCTTGAAATGGTTAGTGAAAATGCTATGCTTATGATGCATGATGATGCTATGATGTTATGATCAATCACAAACATAACAAGTCACACCATAGCCCTAGGTTTAAAGGCTTGCATGAGGTTCAAAGGTAAATACCCTCCCTTGAAGTTTAGATGGTTCATCCTGTCCTACAAAAGTAACCAGGTTCTAAGGGATCTCAATATCATTGATCCTTCACAAGGGTGGTTGTTCAGTAGACAACTTACTTGCTAACCAAAACCCTCCAAGTTTAAAATCTCAATGAGCGTAGTATCGAGTGTCAACCAACTTCAGTCTGCACCAAAGCCGGTTACCTCACTACTTTTCTAAAGGCCAAGATGGGATAACTAGGGTTCTAAAAGTTAGTTAGTGCATTGACAACATATGGCAGCCTCATATTATCCTCAACTTGACTTAAGGAACATAAGCACCAACCAAGAAGTCACACTAACTATGGCCACCAGATCAACCATATCGGTATACGCCGTACAGTTTCCTTGGTCTATTGCCATTTACCTAAGGTACACTAGATCCGGGTTAGGATCTTTCACACATAAGAGCCCAACAAGTAATATAAAGCAAACAAGGCAAACAATTTAAGTGATCTAATTCCTAAGGGTACCCCTCTTTTATATATCCCCAGCAGAGTCGCCAGTTCTGTAACACGGTGGGAGAACTGACTTTAGTTATGTTGCGGATAGCAAGAGTCGCCACCGACTTTTATTTTATCCAAAGGAAAGGCATAAAAGAACAGGAAAGACCTTTTTTAAAAGATTTTTGGGTCCGGGGGGTAGGTTATGTAAAGGGAAGGTGTTAGCACCCTTTACATCCATGGTTATCCATGGGCTCTTAGTTACTTAGCTCACTTTGAATTGTTTTTGAAAATGTGAAGTGTGTGAATAGAAATTTTCATAAGAGTTTGATAATGATCCATGTACGGATGCGTAAAAAACTTGTGTTTGAAAATTGTTTGAAATTGTGAAGTGTTTGAAAAGTTTTTGAATAGTGAGCAAGTAACTATGAGGAACCTACCCTAAAGTTTAAGTCTTTCTGTTCTTTATCCTTTAAGTGGTAAGACTATCCCTATTATTAAGGAATAGGTAGTCATTACCTTGGATGTGAGGGACATATGAAGGGACATCTGTTTAATGAAGGCAACTGTAGGGTGTATTAAGCATTTTTAGAGGGACTGTCATCACTATTCGAAAGGGACAAGATCATATTGAAAGGCAACCATTAAGGGACTTGATCTTTGATTATGAAGGGACTAGATGACTTTTCTTTTAAGGGACTTTGCTTTTATACACCCTACTTGACCTTGTGTTTAGGCAACAATGAGGAGTAACCCTAGAAAGTGAGATGGCGATCAAAGATCGACTTACGTGTGTGAGTGTTTAATTTTATATTTATCTTATAATTTAAATGATCTAAATTCAATTTTAAATATCATACATGTTTACACTCCCTATTTTTTACTAACCATAGCAATAAAAATAAATAATTTAAACATTACAAAAATTACATCCAGGAGCATTTACAATAATAATAAAGCAACTTAAATAAATAGCAAAAATAAATAAATAAATAAGCAAAAATATAAATGATAAGTAAAATAAATAAACAATTTAACTGGGTTAGTGATAATAATTAAGAATAAGGTTAGTAATAAACATGATTAGTAATAATAATAATAATTAAAATAAAATGGAGTTAGCAAAAATATTATAAAAACATGATTAAAATAAGCAAAAAGAATAATATAATAATTAAAAGACTAGATTTTAATATGGACAATTATTAAAATAAATAAATAAAAGAAAATATGAACAATTAAGCAATTATTATAACATTTTGAATCATATACAAATTATTAAATTATTTTTAAACATATTATAACTACAAGATTAAATTAGCATAGATTCAATTATTTCTAAACATATATTTAAAAATTATTTATATATAAAATTTAGATTATAAACAAATTATAGAAATAATTACATATTATAAAAAAAAAACTGATTATAATTGAATTAGCAATTTTTTAAGCATATAATAGAAAATATTTACATATATATTTAATTATAAACAATGATAGGATATTTATTAAAAATTGGATTAATCATAATTATATTTACAAAATTTAACTATTAAATAAAATATGTACATGATAATTATATTTACAAAATTAAAGATTAGGTTTCTTAATTGTTTAGAAAAAATTAAACTAGGGTTTATAAAATATTAGGTTTTTTTAGAAAAATATTTAAGGGTTTATAATTTAATATACAAAATTATTTTAATAAATATATACATATTATAATCTAAATACATAATAAATAAAAAAAAAATTTTGAATTAAGAAAAATAATTTTAGAATATTAGAAAACATTGACTATATATTTATAGAATTATTTAATTATATATATGATTATTAATAAAACAAAATCAATTAAACAAAATAGAAAAAGAAGCAAAAAGTTGAAACTTACCTGGCTGGGATTTGAACCCAGGACATTCTGCTTGCCAGCAACAAAACACACCACCAGGCCATCAGCGCGCGTGTGATAAGGGGATGGACCAAATTTGTTTTATGTAGTAAACCTGAAAATCACAAAAAAAAAAGAAAAAAAAAACAAAAGGCCTGGGGGATTCGAACCCAGGACCTTATACACAAACACACAAGTACATGACCATTCCAGCTAGATGAGCGAACCTGTCTACAATCTCACTACAAATCATAATATATTAATATTACTAATTATATGAGAAACAAGGAAAAAAATGATGAAGCCTGGACTCGAACTCCTGACCATAAGCAATATATGCGCACATCACACCACTGGGCCAAGCAACCAATTGTGAAATAAAACCATAACTAATTCATAAAATATTATATGTAATATTCAAATTCTGGAAAACGCGCCAGAACATCTTCATCTTCAACCTCAAATTCGTAGGATTTCCTGCGAATTTTCTTGGGAAAATTCCTACGAATTTTTCTGCGTTTTAAACCTGCGAATCATGTACATCATCATACGAGTAAAATTTCATCAAATTGAACCTGCAAACATGATCTATGCAACGATTACAGTCCAAATATGAGTTCATTATCTATTTATATTAGGTATTCCATGAACCCCCAATTTTGAAGCTCTAACCCTAACAATGGCCGATTGCGATTCAAGCCATGAAACTTTGATTTAATTGTCCAGAAACACTCCATACAACCTCACAAACATGATTGAACAAACAAAATTCGTTAGAACGCATTGGATTAGTGTAACCGAAAAAAAATTATTCAAGAACAAACAAGATGCGGTTTATGCATTATGGCATGGTTTTGATGCAATGGAAGATTGGTTTCGATTCTATGATGTCCAAGGATCATAGCTGTGTCCTTAGTTTACCTTCAAATGCCTTGGAATGTAGAAACCGAATTTGAAGTTTTGCTTGAATTTTTGAAGTGTGAAACTTACCCTTGAGGCTGTGAAATTCGTGCTTGTTATTAGGGTTGTGTTATGTACTTATAGGATGATCAAATGAAGTTGAAAAACTAGGTCATTGTGTAGAAGATTTGATATGAAAAGATTCAAAAATATCATGCCTTAAAAATCAAATATTCTTGTATGAACACTTACTATTTTTGGCCAATTCTCATGATTTTCTTTCCACTTCAATTCTAATCAAATTTATGATTTTCTAGAAGCTTGATCCAATTCAAATCTTACATTTTCATATTTTATTTTTATTTAAAATGATTTTTAATGAATTAAATCAAAATAAATAAAAATAAAATAATAAAAAATCTGATTTTTATTGACTTGGGTCGTGCATGAAGTTATTGTATGGATTGGGTCATCATTTGGCAAGCCCATTTGGAAGAAATTGGTTTTAGACCTCCATTTTCATCATAAACCAACCCAAAATTTCCCAACTTTGCAAGGGCACATATCCTTCAATTTTAATGCTATGAGGGTGTTCTTGGACATTTTGGAAAGCTTGAAGAGTCCTATAACCAACCCCACTGGTTTCATGTCCATATCATTTACCAATCTCAAGTTATGCCCTTTTGAAGTTGTTGACTTTTTGTTGACTTTCAAAAGGACCTATAATGTCTTAGCTCATACCTTCCAAATGAAGCATTTTTGGGCTTGGCTTGTGAGACACAAAGTTGTAGAGAATTCAATTTCCTTCAAAATGAGCTTTGAGTGGAGACTTGGTGATGAAGTATGTGAAAGTTATGGCTGGTCAAAGTTCAGTTGACTTTTACTGAGAAAACCCTAATTTAGAAACTCCTGATTCTTGATGATCTGAAATCTCCTTGATGAATCATGATCAACCCTTGATCAAATGATGAATTTTACTTCATATACTTGATGTTGACAAAATATCATGAAGTTTGACTTTGGTTTGACCACAGTTGACCTCAGTTTGACTTTTTAACTGCTTTGACTGATTTTAACCTATCTGATCATCTGACTGAGCAAACCTTTGAGAAAAGTCTTGAAACTTGTCATGGGGGTTCTTAAACACATATAAGATGTTATGAAGCTCACTTGAAGTCTTGGAATTCCATTTAGCCTGATTAAAGTCAAAACCCTAGTTTTGGATGCACTGCTTAGGAGGTGCATTGTCTGAGGGAATTGTCAACTCTTCTGACCAATTGTGAACTTTGTGAACCTTGTGAACCATCATAAATTATCTTGTGAATCTCATGGGAGGTCTTTTGAACCTTGTGAACCTCATAAAGTGACTTGTAGACTTCATGAACCCCAATGAAAGGTTTTGTAAGCATTGTGAATCTTGTGAACCTTGTGAACCTTCATGAAGTGACTTGTAGACTTCATGAAACTCATGAAAGGTCTTGAAAGCATTGTGAATCTTGTGAACCTTGTGAACCTTCTTAGCACAAAAAGTCTTGTATTGTGAGGGCAAATTTTGGGGTGCAACACCGACAACAGACCGACAATAACAAAACTTGTCCGGACAGACCGACCTGCTCTGATACCACTAATGTAACACCCTTCTACCCCACATACAATTTTAGGAAAATAATTCATAATATCAGAGTAAAAATCGACATGAAAGGCATCACATATATTTTAAAACAACATTCAAAATTATTGTCCTGTCCCGTAACACGGGTTACTCATTCAATATTAGCATAAATAGGCATTACACAGTGGAATCATACTTTTTAATCCAAGTCAAAATTATACTCCTTAAATAAAAGTATTCAATTCAAAATAACATCAACAATCAGAAAAACTTTCAACATAAAATCAAAAGGGAAACACAAAGTACGCAACTAATCCCAAACTGATGTTACATGACATAGAGCATGACAAAACTCCAATACACGACTAAAACAACAAAAGAATGCCTCACCACTCAATCTTCCAGCACTACATAACTACTCTTGATCATCTTCAAGTTACCTATATAGAAGGCAATATTTTTAAGCAGGAAGAGTAAGAATTCACAATTCATTTTAGAAATATAAGTACATGGAAATAAATAGAATAAGCACAACAACATCATAACATCATCAACAAAATTCTGCAAATAACAAACGCAAATACATCTTTCATATGTAATGTCAACTATAATGAAATGCAAAGAATGCATGTGGTACCGATTTTCTCCATGTGATAGACACTGGCCATCAACCCTCCACAAGGGAGCACAACATAATCACCAAATCCCTTCAATTCGCACAATAGGATTGGAGATATCAATAGGCCCATGCCCCCATCATAAAATGCTATGAAATGCAATGATGTTAATTCTCCTCAATTCATAAAAAATCAACATGCGCATCATTCATTTCATATTCAACATGTATTCATTATACAATCATGTTTTATCATCTATACCTCAACAAATAACTCGACAAAAAAATTCGGCACGAGAAAGCCTAAAAAAAATCATCAAATACAACATATACAGTCACCTGACACGGCCAGTCGTGTCTTGTGACACGACCCGTGTCAGAGGCATGCGCTCAAAATTCCAAAAACAACCAAAATCAACAAATACAATGCTCTGACACGGCCACCCGTGTCCCGTGACACGGCCCGTGTCAGGAGTTATGTATCCAAAATCCAAACAGAAAAAAACAACATGCACAGTAGCCTGACACGGTCGTCCGTGTCCTGTGACACGGCCTGTGTCAGGGTCACTGTAGCCCAAAAAAACTTTTTTCCCAAATATTTTCCTGCTACGATTTTTCTCTCAAATACCTCAAAAACTAATTTTTTTCTATAACGAAAATCTATCAAATTGATCAAACAATACACATATATCAGCACCTATCATTCTAATTCACCTTATTTCATCAATTTATATGCTCTTAATTCAACCTATGTCATCAAACACAACAATTACTCAAAAGTACACAAAACCTAATCTATTCACAAACCAAACCCTATATAACTATAATAAACCATGAAAACTCCCCGTACCTTTGAGAATTTCGTAGCTTAATAGTCTTCTCCAAGATTCCTAGCAATCCTTCAAGACCCTAGGCTTCTTCTCTCTTTTCCTCCAAAATCTTCACAAAATATGATAAGTCATAAAAAGTGATCGGTCTTCATTCTTTTGATAATTATCCCAGTTTATGACTTTCCCAACTTATCCTTACTCTTTTTCTTTTATGTCCACCTTTCCATTTCTTAATATTTTTAATAATAATAATAATAATAATAGTATAAATAATACACTAATTATTTATATTATTTAAAAATACCCTTTTGATCCCAAAATTCCCAAAAAATAATTAAAACCTCTTAATCCTTTCTAAATTAAATTAATAAATTATTAATTTAGATTTTTGGGGCGTTACATTGTCTCTCGTGCAACGCTTCAATTTACGTCGGTAGCTCGATGCATTTTATATTCAATATTTTGTAGTGTTGGCAAGCAGCTCCCTAAGGATTTGACTGTCGTAATAATTGATGTCCTCTTTGTTGTAGTGGTGTTTCAGCCTCTACTCATTCACTATGAAAGACCCATTTGATTTACTTCATACTTCAATTGCACCAAACTGTATTACATTTGTTACTTCAAACAGTCTGAACCATCGGGAACGAAGCTTCCCCGGGAAAAGTATCAATATAGAATTGAAAAGAAGCACTAGCTCCCCCTTTATGAATTATTTCCTAGAGATTCGTCCATCGTGCCACTTCTTAGTTCGTTTTTTATAGATCATGGTATTTTTTAGGCATCAAACCTCAACTCTTCTAACTCATGTAGGTCTAAGATTAGTTTACCTCCAACATCTTCATAGTCCATATGTAAGGTCTTAACGGCCCAATACACTTTGTGCTCAAGTTCAACCGACAGGTGACAAGATTTTCCATACACAAGTTTGATGGGTGTAGTTCCTATGGGAGTCTTGTAGGTTGTCCTATAAGCCCATAATGCTTCTTGGAGCTTAGTTTACCAGTCTTTCTTAGACGTGGAAACAATTTTCTCTAGTATTAGCTTGATCTCTCTATTAGAGATTTTCAATGGGTCGCTAGTTCGTGGATAGTAAGGGGTAGATACTTGGTGCCTTACTACATACATTTGTAAAAGTTTTTCAAATAGTTTTGAGATGAAATGAGATCCGTTGTCACTTATGATGAGTCTAGGAACACCGAATCTAGGGAAAATGTTATTTTTGAACATCTTAATGACTACTCGTACACCATTTGTAGGAGAGGCAATACCCTCAATCCATTTAGTCATATAATCAACTGCAACGAGTATGTATTTATTTCCCAAGGATGATGGAAAATTACCCATGAAATCAATCTCCCAAACATCAAAGACTTCCACTTCTAAAATATTTTTCAAGGGCATTTTATCTCGTCAAGAACTATTTCCAGTGCATTGGCACCGATCACACTTTACAACAAAAACATGAATATCACGCCACATAGTGGACCAATAAAGGTTTACTTGAAGAATTTTAGCACATGTCTTTGACGTGCTTGTATGCCCTTCATAGGGGGAAGTGTGGCAGTTAGTCATGATATTTTCAACCTCCTCATCAGGAACACAACGACGAAAAATACCATTGACTCCTATTTTAAAGAGGGTCATACCAGTAGTATTGTTTTAGATCATGAAAGAATTTCTTCTTCTGCTGATAGGTCATATCGAGAGTTATGACTTAATCTGCTAGGTAGTTGACAAGGTCAGCATACCAAGGTATCATAGTTACTTTGCCCTTCTTCGATACAACATGTACTGAGCTAACCCATTGGCTATCTGATATCACTCATAATAGGATTTATCCTCCTCTAATGTTCTCTAGAGGATTTAAATTCCTCTTTTAGCATAATTATGTGTATACATATAGAGGAGCTAATTCATGTTAGATCATATATGTTGTAGCCTAAAGCTTTAGGATACCTTAACACTTATAAAAGTCTCTCAGTCTTATTTTTTCCTAGGTCAGCATTAGCTATAACTGGAAGATTCTTTTGCTCATCTAGAAATTAGTATTTTAGTTTTTTGGGTAGTACTTTAAGCTCTACTAATGGTTGATTTGGGCTAGGAATTTGGTCAGGTGTAAGCGCAAGACACTCTTTTAGGCTATCATATGCATAAGGACGATAATAATTGGCTTTGTCTTCCTTTAACATAGTTGTCGTTGGAAGTTTAACTAACTCTGCAGTCGATTGTGCTTCCAATGTTAGTTCCTTTATGCACCCATCTATGATGTCTAAAAAATAGAAAAAGTCTTTTATGGCTGGTGCTTTCATGAACTAAGAGATAATTAATTTTAGGCAAAATAGTCAAATTGGCCCCTTAACTCTACCTCGGGGTCCAATTTGGTCCCTTATCTTTAAAAAGTGTAAAAGTAGTCCTTTAATTGTTCAAAAAGGTCCACATTAGTCCTTTCCGTCCATTTTTTACTAATGGTGTTAATTTTTGCGTATGTGGCATCTGACGTGGCGCATTCTGTCTAGTTGGTCATACGTGTGGTATGTGAGGTCATTGAATACCTTTAAAAAAGAATTTGTAGCAGCTAGGATTCGAACACAAGATCCCTCAATTGCTTGACAAGCTATCAACCACCACACCACTTCACACTTTTTTCATGTCTTCACACTTATTGCCTATATCAATATGTTCTTCATCAGTAAATGACAAAAATAGAAGATACAAGACACTGTCAATCCAGAACTTCCATTAAGTATTCAGAAAAATTTAAATTGTTTATGTTTGAACAAACAAAACAATAAAATGAAATTATTATTGTAATTTAAACTCAAATTCTATGATGAAATAAAGGCCTAGAGATATTCCAGATGCAATAAAAAAACAGTGTTACAAAGTTCAACCTTGAACTTCAACTAATTGTTGTTAAGCCTCTTTAGTCCCAAAATCCCTTCAACACAGTTGAATATTTGTGTTTGTGTTTCATCTTTTTGAAGCATTCTATTATCTCAGAAATCTCATGGTTTCAACTCATTCATGATTTTATCCAACATCTAAAACTCGAAAGTTGTTAACAACATCATACAAATGTATTTGTTTAAAAAAAATGAAGAATTTAAGGTTTGTTGAACTGATAATCAAGCACGCTTCTCCTTCCTTCTTGTTCAATAAGAAAGTTAAAAACATATTATTTGTCACTAGTACAGAATACATACTCATAAACACTAATTTTGGAAGTTCTAGTTTAACATGGTAAATTTCAAGGTTTTAAAAAAACGGTCTATTACCACGACAAAACGGTATCAGAAGGTACTAATACCGATACCTTTATTCACCATTTTATAATGAGAAAGAAACCGACCGAAATGGCAAAAGCCTTACGCGAAGAAGTAGTATAATTTTAGTACCTCTTATTTCTTTGTCTGGTAAGGAGAACAAGAATTCCAAAGCCAATAATGGTTGCAACTTTTATTACCTGAGAGGTGAAAGTGTGAAATGTTACTAAAGAAAATCCTAAACTAGAAACAGGATACTGAAATCCAACATGGTTCATACAAAAATCAATGATCAAATTTGGACCACTGTTGCAAAAATAAAAATAGTGATAAAGTTGATGGTAACTTGATTAAATGGTCCTCCAGAATTTTCATCTCCATTATCATCATCAGAAGTATTGGTTTTTAGTTCTTCTATTTCATGTATCTTTTCATATTTGCTTCCATCAGTTCCAGTTTCACTACATGCTACATTATGTTACACAAATGTAAAATACAACACTATTTAACCAAAATAATCTCTAAAGAATTTTGTTTATACCTTCTCCGAATTGGGATGAAACCTGATGATATAACATTCATTGTTGTTTTTACTGCTTGTAGTTACTCAAGAATGGCACATGAAGGTTTGAAGTTATTGGGTAATTTTAGATACAACATTCATTGTTGTTTTTACTGATTATGTGAAACACAGTCAATTAGTTCTCTTTTGTACTAATTTATATACAAATAAAAAGGAGATGGTTTATGAACAATAAATATGAAATGGTTTAGTGTTTCAGATCTTGGTTTTGTAATTAGGAGGATTGGGGTTCGAATCTTGGTTGAATATAAAATTTTGGAGTTTTTCTTGGATTTTTGATAAATTTGGTGATACACATCCACGCCATAGGTGACACGTGATTCCACATGGGCACTAAATTCCACATCAGATACACGTGTGCGCCACTTGTACTCTACTATTGACTTTGACTAACGGTGTTAACGGTAAGGACTAACGTGGTACCTTTTAAAAACTTAAGGGATCACTTTGATACTTTTTAGAATTAAAGGATCAAATTGGACCCAGAGGTAGACTTAAGGGACCAATTTGGGTATTTTGCCTTAGTTTTATCTTTTCCTCGCCTACCTCAAAAGTAAACTTCCTTCTTTTTACATCTATGATAGTGCATATAGTTTCTAGGAAAGGTCTACCTAAAAGAACCAAGATATCTTCATCTTCTTTTATGTCCATTATTACAAAATCAGTAGGTATAAACAAGTGGCAAATCCTAATTGGGTCATCTTCCAATCTTCATACTGGGTATTTGATAGTTCTATCTGTTGATTGTAAGGACATCTTAGTAGGTTTCAATTCTACAAGATTAAGCATATTGCACATACAAAAATGAATCGGACTTACACTTTCCCTAAGATCACAAAGGGCTTCCTCTATGACTTGAATTTCAATTATGTAAGGAATAGAAAAACTTACTGGATCCTCACGTTTTTCTTGCTTTACAATAGTTCTTTTAGAAACTTGGTATGAGAAGGCACTTGAGTGATAACTTCATAAATGGTATGTCCATGTGAAGCTTTTTAAGCATCTCAAAAAACATTCTAAATTGTACTCCAGTATTTGATTTCCAAGCCTATGTGGATAAGGAATTTTAGGCTTATAATCAGGAAGTGTATCACTAGGTTTATCAGTAACCTCCTTCGCATGGGCTATTTCACTTTCATCACTACTAAACTCACTTTCTACTTCCTTGACATCTTCCTCTTCAGAGTTTTCCCCTACATTATTCCTTACATCGGTGTTTCTAACTCTTAGATAAATCGGGCCCTCTAACTCTTTACCATATTACAATGTTATGGCATTTGCATGCCATTTAGGGTTAGGTTACAGTTGGCCTGGAAATGTTTCTACTGGGGGATCATTAGCTACTCACTGTTGTGTCACTTAAGCTATTTTCATTTCAAACATTTTGTTGTGGATGGAAATAACGTCAAACTTATTTTCCAACTGTTTCATCAAATCTTTAGTATGAATATTTTGATTCATAAACTCTTTGTTTTTCCGAGTCAGAGCTAGCACAAAGTTTTCTATCATAAGTTCTAAGTTAGATTTCCGAGGAATAGCCTGAGCAACTGGATTTTTCTTTTAGGCAGGGAAATCTGAAGGTCTATTAGGTGTAGGACTTGGTGCAAAGTTAATGTTGTTGTTCTTATAAGATAAATTTGGGTGATTCCTCCATCATGGGTTATACATATTTGAGTAAGGACTTCCTTGATCGTAGTTTGCTTGGTCTTGTGTTTCTGTTAATAACTGACACTCATTGGTTGTGTGTCCTAGGGTACCATAACTTTTGCATCCAGGTGTAACAATAGCTACGGTAGCCGCTAGGGTAATGCTTAGGTTGTCGACTTTCTGTGCTAGAGCATCCATCTTGGCATTCATGTGACCGAAGTTACTGACTTCGTACATGTCACTCTTTGGATGAGTTTTTTTGATTTTTTCTAGAAGAGTGCGTTCAGTCCCCCACGAATAGTGGTTTTAGGCCATATCTTCAATGAATGCATAAGCTTCATCAAACAGTTTGTTCATCAGGGCTCCACTTGCACCAACATCAATGGTGGTTTTTTTTGTATTTTAGATAAGAAAATTATAGAAAGTATGGATAATCATCCATTTTCCAATCCCAATGTGGGCAAGCTCGCATAAGTTCTTTGTATCTCTCCCAGGCATCGAATAAAGATTCTCCATTAGTCTGAGTGAATATGGTAATCTGGTTCATTAGGACTGTATTTTTTCTAGGTGGAAATTACCTAGTGAGAAATGCCTTATTCAACTCATTCCATGTTCGAATGGAATTTGGAGGTATGGATTGGAGCCAAGCCCTGTCTCTATCTCTTACGGAAATGGGAAAAGGCATAGAAAAATGGCTTTTAGGTCAACGCTGTCGCTCCCGAAAGATGGGACTAACCCAAATAAAGGTACAGACGCGAACGGTCGGCGAAAGGATGATGCGAGAACACACAGGAGTGAACTCACGGGGAATGAAAGAGTCGCCAGCTAGGCATTTTTATCCCGGAGGAAAGGCAATGCTGCATAGACCTAGAAAGATACGGATAAGACGGTTGCGAACCAGAGAGACTGAGAAAGGGGGTTGGTTACAACCTGGGAAGGTATTAGCACCCAGATTGTCCGTCGTACTCGACGGGATCCACGCTTAAAAGATTTGTGTTTTAAAGGGGTAGTGTCAGTGCAATTTGTGTATAAAGAGCTGGAAAAGGATGTACAGGTGTCAGTGTAAAAGAAGTGTGAAGTTTATAAATGATGTGTCAGTGTAAGAACAAGAGTGAAATGCTCAAGATCATGGGACTAAAAGAATAAAGCTGGAAAGAGGGGGAATATACAGAGACTTTTGTTCGATAACTGTTAAGTTATGCCTACGTATCCTCTCGTGCAATGAGGAAGTCAGAACACCGTAGTTCGACCCAAAGAGACTGAAAGGTGAATTGACTTGTGAACTGCTTACTTGTCTATGCTCAAGTGTATGACCTGTCTGGCTCAGGTGCTAACTGTCTTGCATTAGACGGAAGAAGCGAGTTCTCGTTTGTGAGTGAATGAGATAAGAAAAGAATCCCGGAGGAGACGATTATTGTTTGTTTCTGTGTTTTCAGTTTTTTATTGCTTTTTGGTGTTTTGCATAAGTGAATGAGCTTAAGCCTAAACCAATGGATTTAGTAAACTCATCACATCTTCCCTCTGATTAGGGGTAATGAGAATACCTTAAGTGTGAAGTCAGCTTCTCACACTTAATTACCATGATGTAGGATTAAGATCATTAACCTACTTGTGATTATTTAAATGTTTTTGTTGTTTTTGTTTAGTGTTGAGTAATGAGATTAAGCCATAATCAGGGATTAAACAGACTCATTACACCATCCTAATAGAAGGATAATAGATGAGAATGTTTAAGCTGAGGAAAGCTCCTCAACTTAATCCATGATTAGGGATTAAACTCATGACAAAACAAGCCTTTGGTTAAGTGGATTTTATTTAATGATATGATGATGAAGTGATTTTTAGGGTTTGTAAGACAACTTGAGGGGGACTTGTCCATTAACACTAGGGTTAGTCCTTCTTAACCAATTAAGGAAGAATTAGAACCCTAATGCAAGGCCCAAGTTACAAGTGTGATGTCTTGATGATTATTAAGTGGATTAACTAAAGGATTTAAACACATTAAGGGTTTAACACTTAGGATTAAAGTTATACACTCCATCCTAATAGAAGGATGCAGGCATAAGCTTAATCACAAAGCCTTAAAGCCTTTAGGGTTTAGTCCTTGATTATGAGGTGAGAAGAGAAGACTCAATGAGACACAAAGGTAAAATCTAAGTGGGGGACTAATCAATATTCACATGCTCGGATGGTCCTAGGTTAGTGAGGTTCACTATCCTAAAGAAGAAAGAAAGAAGAAGAGAAAAATGAAAGGAGCAACACCATGGTGGCCTAAGCACACCTCAAGTCGAGAAAGAATAAAAGAAGATGAGGAATAAGATAAGATGAATAAGAATGAAGATACGGAGATGAGAATGCAATATGAAGAAGAAATAAGATAAAGAGATGAGAATGCGATATGGAGATAAGATGACAATGCACAAACAGAGCCTACACCAGTAGGACTTCCAGATGCAGCAGCATGCAATAGTAAAATCGGGCCTTAGTGTTACCTAACGGAGAAGGTCCGTTGCCTCTTCAATTCGCAAAAGAAACTCAAGAAGAAAAAAAATATCAAGTCCAGAATGATCTCAATAGTCAAGCACAATTGCCAAGTATCAGGGTATCAGATCTAAGTCAAGTGCAAACATCCATCATCCAGTATTAAAGTCGTGAATCCGTCCATGCAACAAAAAAAAATCTAAGTTCAAACGGTGTCCAAAAGTCTCATTAGTCCTAACGGAGAAGGTCCGTTGCCTCTTTAATACGCGCAAAAGAAATCAAGAAGAAATATAGAGTAGAAGATTCACACAATCAATCCAGTAAGACTCAGGTGCTTGACCTCACGAATCAACAATCGAATCGACCAAAATATTCATTCAGATAAATCTTCGAGCCTAGGCAATAGTCCATTATTAGTCACAAATTGCATCAAGAATTCCACGAACATTAACAAGTCAACAATCCATGAACGAACAATCAAACACAAGGCTATCACCAAGTCAAATCCGTCGTCCTCGAAATCAAGCAATAAGCCTACAAAATATCAATCAAAGCTAGAACCAAGATTAAATACAATCCGACTTAAATGAACTAAATTAGTCAAAATAAACTACATAAAGATCAAACAAAAATCTATTTAATTAAACCAAATTAAATTGGAAATAAAGTCAAAGTTGAAATTAACAATCAAAATTAACTAAATGCAGACAAGATTATAATAAACTTCTAAATAAATATTCACAATACATATAAGGGAAAATCTAAAAAAATAAATCATTAAAAGTAATAATAATAAAAATAAAAAATAAAAATAAAGAAAGAAATAACAATGAAACGGGGGCTGCGCTGAAAATTGGGGTATTGGAATCAAATGGGCCTTTAGCCCAACATCTGCAGCAACGATGAGGCAAAGGGGGGTGCACCGCAGGATCACCTGGTGTGATTAGGAAGAATAATGGACTTCCCAAGCCCAGCTGAATGTAACCTTAAATCAATATATATACAAAGAAAAAAATATAATCAGTTTACAAAAAGGTTAACATAAAACAATAAAATAAATAACAAAACAAACTAAAAAAAAAGGGGTCAGAACATGTTGAACCAAAATCTCCTCATCTCTTTCGAAGAACAAAAAACCATACGCCGCTGAGATGCCATCTTCAACCGAAATCATGTCGTCTCCGTCTCTCTCCGACAATCCGCCGTTGTCACACTACTCTCACGTCGTCATCCATCAGTCTCCTTTCGCGAATCTAATTCGATTCTTTTCTCCCTCAGTGCATCATCTTTATCGCTTCACCCTTCGTCAACATCATCTCAACATCGCAACATTGATCTCGTTCTTTCCGATGCTCTTCCCTCCTTCGAAGCGACGCTATGAACCTTGCTCGGCTCTCTCGGCGGTTTCGCTTTGACTTCTCGCCCGTTCTCGCAGTTTCAACTTGTCCTGTCTTCGCCGATTAGCTTTCTCTTCATCTCTATTTATTCTGTTCTTCGATCCGGCTTGTTGGATCTAAAATTGTTGTTGTTGAAGTTCTGTTGTTGTGGTTGATTTGTTGGAGGGAGAAGATGGAGGTTTGGTTCGGAGGAAGGGTTGTTGAAGAAGAAAAAGCTGTGAGGTCTGATTTTTGCTGTTGTTGTGGTTGTGAAAAGTGTGAGATGAAGATGAGGTTTGATGGGATTTGCTGTGTAATCGTTTTCTTTTGGACCTGTTGTTTGTTGTTGTTTTTCTTTATGAAATTGAGTTGAAGGTGGTGTCGAATGGATGGCGATGTGGTTTGAAAAGGTGGATTGAGGGGTTGCTGTTGAAGGCTCTAGATCGGAAAGTTTGTGAAGGGTTATAGAAGAATGGTGGGGTATGAGTTTTGCTTTGATGAAAATGTATGGAGAGATGAAGGATGTTGGTGTTTCACGGTTTTTTCAAGGTGAAGAGAGGCTGAAGGTTGTATTTGTGAGGGGGGATGAATGAGTGGGCTGAAAGAAAGTGAGGATTGTTTTCTGAAAGTTTTCGGTGTGTTGCTGCGGTTAAGGAAGATTGAAGAGTTTTTTTCAGTTGGCGTTAATTATGAGGTGAGATTGAGAGTGAGCCAGAATGAAGATGAGGAAAGTGTTGCGTATTTGTGGTTTGAAGGAATGGTTGAAGGATGAAGAAGATTGTTGAGTGAGGATTTATTGTTCAGGTGATTTGTTTTGCCAGAAGAGTTTGAAGGTGTTGAGTTAAGAAAAGTTGTGGAAAAAATCTGAAAAAAAGAGAGAATGAGAAAGAGGCGCAGTTTTTTTTCTCTTGGGATCAGCAAGTTATCCCTATTTAAAGCTAGGTCAAACTTTTGAATCATGGGCTTAGCATGGATAATGGGCTTGGATTTATTGTTTTTAGGAAGATGAGTTTTTTTAGTAGGAAAGATAATAACATGGGCTTCAAAAATGGATGTGGAATATTGCAAAAATAAGGTTTTAATAATTGGAATATGAATTAATGGAATTTAATATGGAAAATTGGACTAAATATGGATGGTGGGAAAAAATATATTTACAAATGGAAATGTGTGTGGAAAAATGATAAAAATGGTATAAGGGATTTAATTGAAAAAAATGGATAATTGAATAACGGTTCAAATGGAAAGAAATCGTTTTAGGTTGTAAATGAATAATGAAAATGTGGTAATGAATTAGTACAATTCGGGTAAAAGAAACGTAAAATGGATTAAGAATGGATTTTCTTCCACTGATTTTCTAATAACACATCTGCAACACAAAATCAATGAAGCACGCCTTGACCACACTCGAGCCTTCCACATAAAATTTGACTAAAATGAAACTCTTGAACCGCTGATCTTGAACCACTGAGTAATTCACCATTCAAAGGACGATCATTTGAATCAATCATCTCTTGAACTTCTGATCAAATAATTCTTGGATTATTATGAATCTATTTGAAAGAAACTCTAGGAAAATAAATCCACATGACACCACTAATGAACTGTTCAACAAACCAAAATGATCCAACACTCCTTATGACTCACAACTTGATAAATCTGATGGATTTCACACACCACAATTTGACTTTGGATATGCACCGCCTGAGCAATCAAGCCTCATAACTTGATGAAGAGAAGAATGGTCTGATAATGGGCCAAATACAAAGTGAAAAGTTCTCGCAGACGTGAAATCCCTGAAAACCGCTGAATTGGGGAAATAAACCCTAATTCCTTAGAAGACGATCCCATGTCTTATGCACATGCAAATGGTATGCAAAATGCGTATGAATGTAAAACGAAAAGCCAGAAAACCAGAGGGCAAATTTAGGGTGTCTACAGCTGCCCCTATTCAAACATGAGTTAGCTGTGCAGGATGTAAGCAACGGCTTAACAGGCAAACAAGATAACTTGTGGTTGAATACCAAAGACAGTCCAAAATTTGCACTCACAGAATGAAGAAGAAAAGGGATATAGATTGTAAAAGAAAAATAAAGTATAGTATAAGGTGCGGGCGACGGAGGACGACCGTCGAGCAGAGGACGACTGCTGGGGAAAGAGCAATGATGGGGACGGCCGACACGCTGGGAAAAGTGCGGGAAATAAAGCAATGACGGGGACGGCCGACATGCTGGGGATATAAGAAACCATGATGGGGACGGCCATCAAGTAAAGCTATAAGATCCTCTGGGGATTAATGAAAAATGATGGGGACGGCCATCAAGTTCATAAAGTAAGGTAACCAACGATGGGGACGGCCATCGGACTAAACTGATGAAGGACGATCATCAGGAAAAGGAAAAGGGACCACGACGGGGACGGCCATCGGGTTAAAGAATAAATGAAATAATGATGAGGGACGGTCATCAAAGGTGAAGGACGATCACCTAGCAGGGGACGGCTGCTCTGAAAGGGGTAAGATGAGGGACGGTCATCTAAGGTGAAGGACGATCACCAGGCAGGGTACGGCTGCCGAAAATATCGCGACATAGGACGAATGCCGGATAGAAGGTCAACGATGGGGACGGCCATCGGATGAGCATGATGAAGGACGATCATCAAGAGGTGAAGGACGATCACCTAGCAGGGTACGGCTGCTCTCAGGGTTTATCATGACACAGGACGAATGTCAGATAGGAAGGAAATTTTGCTTGGCGGGCGATCTACTGGGGAATAGTAAACACGGACGAGTGTCTATATCCAAGAAATAAAGGTATAAGTGTTTTGACGTTGTGTGTAGATTAAAGATGCGGACGAGCATCTCTAAGACTACGATACGGACGAGTATCGGGTGGAAACAAATACTGACACATGTTCAGAGATGATGATACGGACGAGTATCAGCTGGTTAACAAGGAACACGGACGAGTGTTGAATCTGAAGGGACTCTTCTGGGGAATAGTAGACACAAACGAGTGTCTATATTCAAGAAGACAAAAGTGTTTGACACAGTGTATGGATTAAAGATGCGGAAGAGCATCCTTAAGACTATGATACAGACAAGTATCAGGTAGAAACAAACGCTTGACGCATGTTCTGAGATGATGGTACGGATGAGTACCAACTGGTTAACAGAGAACACAGACTGGTGTCGAATCTGTGGGGATATAAATGGTATATACAAGATACGGACGAGTATCTGTATAAGTGAAATAAGTAATAAGTATGAGTGATGTATAGTTGAGTGTTCAAACTGCTGGTGAGGGTGACACGGACGAGTGTCAAAAGGAGAAGTGTATAATATAAACAAGTATCTGATGTACAAAGTGTTTATGTTACTGTGCTGGGGAAATTGACACGGACGGATGTCAAGAAAATTATATATATGTATCTGTGAGTGCAAAGGGGATACTTTGGCTTTCTGCTGGGGATATGACACGGACGGGTGCCATAAGGAGTATATACTGATGTTTGTGAATGTGAGGCAACTGTTTTAGCTTTAACTCTCCGCTGGGGAATCTGGGGAGCATTCTGTATACTGCTGACGGGTTGAAAGCTTTTAACTCTGATGGGAACGAAGTGTTGGCAACCTGATGCTTGTTGGAGAGGTTTTCACTGGAGGAATGACGACTCTGCGTGAGGTATACTTCGTTTAACTGCTTTGGACATCTGTTGAGGATCTGATCATCCTGCTCTGACTCCACTGGGGAGAATTTCTTCTTGCTCTGCTGGGGAAATCCCTTGGAAATGAGAATCCCGATGACCCTATGGGGAAATATCATCTTTAGACTTGGCTAGGGAAGATGCTTGATCACACAATCCTGCTGAGGAGGGAATTCTGACAATTCTAACTTTGTGGGGAAGCAAGGCCTTCAGCTTCCTGTTGGGAAAACTTCGCTGTGGAAGGATAAGTCCGCTTGGGGACGAGAACGATTCAATTAGCCTTGAAGTTCTGTTGGGGATATCGTCTGCTCCAACTCAGCTGGGGATGTCAACCTTCATGGTTGAGAAAAGGTTTGGCAATGCTCTGCTGAGGAGAGACTTTGCTGGAGAATCGAGTAAGTCAAAATATGCCCCCAAGTATAGTATGACGACTGTGCTGGGAAGATATGCCAATGAAAATTGGCTTTGACTGAATGCGAATAACCAACTCCTCATGAGGGAATCTTGTCGGCTGAAAGAAGATCTTTATGCTCGGGGAAGATATAAACTTCCAATGCCCTGCTGGTAAAATAAATACCAGGCATTCCCTGAGAATTAACACAGTGCTTCAAACTTCTGAGCTCAACAAAAGCATTACTGATCATCCTGAGTGAACTAACATTCCCTTAACTCCTCAATTATACCATGTTGCATCCTTCATAAAAAGATCATCTTTAGAGGATTTTACAGAAGACATGGCATCCAGAATTGCCCCAGTGTCTTCAAACTCTCGCAGAAATTCAACAAGTCTTGAGATAACTGCCCCAGATTACGTCTTGAAACGATTCTTGCCCCACATCAGAGCTAAAACAGAAACCATGCGGTATGAAGATGCAATGCAAATGATGTACAATGCAGACGTATGCTCATAACCAAAGATATGAAACAAGGATGGTTGGGCGCTAGGGCCAGGTTGATAGATATATTTTTTTTGGTTGCCAAGCAATTGGACTTTTGAAGGTGAATTACCAGACGAGAACCGGTTTATTAAAGGTAGGCCAACAGATGAGAACTGATGGGCAAAGAATAAGTCGTCAGACGAGAACTGACTACTTGGGGTTCATTGTCAAGCGAGAATTGACTTTGAAAAAGAATGACTACCAGACGAGAACTGGCGTTCAACAGGTTAAATGAAAAGGTGACCAGACGAGAACTGGTAAAAGGTTCGCCTACCAGACGAGAACTGGTATTTGAAATGGGTTTGCCAGACGAGAACTGGACTTTGGGTTTGTCTTCCGGACGAGGACTAGACTCTGAAAAGTTTGCCAGACGGGAACTGGACTTTGAAAAGGCTTGCCAGACGAGAACTGGACTTTGAAAGGTTGATAAGTTGGGGTTACGAGGCCCTGGATGTGAGATCTGATGTTTGTGGGGTTGTGACCAATGCAAATATGATGCATATGCTCTATATGCTCGAGCGAAGCGACATGAATAATTGTCGCTTCCCCTAAATGAAGCCGGGTCAAATAGGGTACAAACGCGAACGGTCGGCGAAAGGGACAATGAGAACGCACAGCAGTGAACTCACTGGAGATGAATAGAGTCGCCAGCTAGGCATTTTTATCCCGGAGGAAAGGCAATGCTGCATAGACCTAGAAAAAGATGGATAAGACGGTTGCGAACCAGAGAGACTGAGAAAGGGGGTTGGTTACAACCTGGGAAGGTATTAGCACCCAGATTGTCCGTCGTACTCGACGGGATCCACGCTTAAAAGATTTGTGTTTTAAAGGGGTAGTGTCAGTGCAATTTGTGTATAAAATAGCTGGAAAAGGATGTACAGGTGTCAGTGCAAAAAGAAGTGTAAAGTGTGATATATACAGTGTCAGTGTAAAAACAGAGTGAAATGCTCAAGATCATGAGGCTAAAAGAATGATGCTGGCAGGAGGGGGAATATACAGAGACTTTTGTTCGATAACTGTTAAGTTATGCCTACGTATCCTCTCGTGCAATGAGGAAGTCAGAACACCGTAGTTCGACCCAAAGAGACTGAAAGATGAATTGACTTGTGAACTGCCTGCTTGCCTATGCTCAAGTGTATGACCTGTCTGGCTCAGGTGCAAACTGTCTTGCATTAGACGGAAGAAGCAAGTTCTCGTTTGTGAGTGAATGAGGTGAGGAAAGAATCCCGAAGGAGACGATTATTGTTTGTTTTTGAGTTTTCAGTCTTTTATTGCTTTTGAAAGTTTGTCATAAGTTAAAGAGCTTAAGCCTAAACCAATGGGTTAGTAAACTCATCACATCCTCCCTCTGATTAGGGGTAATGAGAATACCTTAAGTGTGAAGTCAGCATCTCACACTTAATCTCCATGGTGTAGGATTAAGATCATTAACCTACTTGTGATTAGTTAGATGTTTTTGTTGTTTTTGTTTGGTGTTAAGTAATGAGATTAAGCCATATTCAGGGATTAAACAGACTCATTACACCATCCTAATAGAAGGATAATAGATGAGAGTGTTTAAGCTGAGGAAGGCTCCTCAACTTAATCCATGATTAGGGATTAAACTCATGACAAAACAAGCCTTTGGTTAAGTGGATTTTATTTAATGATATGATGATGAAGTGATTTTTAGGGTTTGTAAGACAACTTGAGGGGGACTTGTCCATTAACACTAGGGTTAGTCCTTCTTAACCAATTAAGGAAGAATTAGAACCCTAATGCAAGGCCCAAGTTACAAGCTTGATGTCTTGATAATTATTAAGTGATTTGATTAAAGGAGTTAAACACATTAAGGGTTTAACACTTAGGATTAAAGTTATACACTCCATCCTAATAGAAGGATGCAGGCATAAACTTAATCACAAAGCCTTAAAGCCTTTATGGTTTAGTCCTTGATTATGAGGTGAGAAGAGAAGACTCAAAGAGACACAAAGGTAGAATATAGATGGGGGACTAATCAAAACCCTAATTATTATCATGCTTGGTTGTTCCTAAGGTTTGTGAGGTTTACAAGAAAGATCTTCAGAGGAACCACCAGGAAGCAGATGAAAGGAACAAAGAGAAGCAAAGTAACTTGCTTCATTTAAGAAGACAAGTCACTTGAAGAAAGAAAGTAAGAAGAAGAAGAAAGAGCAAGCTCAATCTCAAACACAAAACAAAATGCAGCATGGATGCAAGAGAGAGATGAAAAGAAAATGTGAGAAGTGAAGGCAAATTCACTTCTCAAAGTTACTTACCACCTGAAAAGTTAGTAAAGGAGTGCAATGCAATGCAAAGTGAGATGAAATGACATGGTGTGAATCAAAACCAGAAGCACATACATGATGTTAATGATGCTATGAGATGCTACAAACATGTGACAAGGCAAGGGGATGATCATACAAGCTCATGAATGCAAATGAAGCAAGTTAGGAACCATGATCACTCATGAAAAGTTATGAAGTGCATATGGCATACAACATGGCAAATGCAAGATGCAATGATCAAACATGCTTTCAATATGTATTAAGATGTCAAGTGAATCAAATGGAGGCACAAAATGCTATGGCAAGTCAAGGCATGAATGCAAATGCAAGATGGATGCATATGGAAGCCCAAATTAGGGTTTATGATCAAAGCATCAAACACAAACCAAAATCAGAAGCAAACATCAAGATAAAAAATTGAAAATGCATTCAAAGGATCCCTAATCCTATACTAACCCACTGCCCAAAGGAGAGATCCCAACTCCTAACCAAGTTCAAGTTATGATTTTCCTAAGTTTTCTAGGGTTTTAGGGTTCCTAAACAAGAAAATTACCAAACAAATGGAAAATGGAAGATCAAATCATGGCCATTTAATCTCACAAACTACATGCTAAACACAATGCAATGCAAAAAGAACCAAGGTCCAACTCTTTAGGGTTAGGCAGAAATGATTTTTTGAAGTTTGGATCAAAATAATGCATCAAAATGATTTTAATTCCATGAAAAATTCTCAAAATGCATCAAGATCAAAAAGAAATTTGGTTTGAGGGTTGGACAATGTTTCTAAATGTTTTTAAAGGTTTCATGAATTTTTTGGTGATTTTTAAATACCTAAAAGTATTTTTAATTAATTAATTCTCATTAATTAATTAAAAAGAAACTTTTAAATATTTAAAAATACTTTTTAAATGCAAAAAATGAAAATAAAAATATTTTTGTGTTCTGAAATTAAATAACAATTTGTATAAAAAATTTCAGATTTTTTAAAGTATTTTTGCTATTTTAAAATAAATGGAGAAATTAAATGAAATTAAATGAATTAAAACTAAAGAAAATGAAAAGTAAACGCAATGGAGGGCCAGGATTCATTCTGGGGAAGAGATGGTTGACTACGCGCGCAGATCAAAGGCTGAAATTCAAACTTCCTAATTCTGATTTATGAATTAATTAATTGAGATTAGGGCTTAATGAGTGCATCTGGACCACACACACGCGCGCGAAGTCAAGCCAGTCAACGGATCCAACGCTCAGCATTCAAACTGCACTAATTACAGGGATTAAACCCTAATTTTTTTCAGGTGGCCGGAGAAGACCTCCGGTCGTCTTCTCCGGTGGGAACCCCACCTGAAAATCCCTAAAAACCCCAAAACGCAACTAAAATGAAATCTAAACAAACAGAAATCCTTCCCACACTCCACTGAATCAAAACCCTAAACTCAAACTCATTTATATTTCATCAATCTCATGAATCGAAGCAAAAGAAATTTTAGGGCAAAACTTTCAGAACACGATTAAACCCTCATATCCTCACCATTTTCAAAACCAAAGGCATCAGAGCAATCAGTGAATCATGAAGAACAACCTTAGAACTTAAAAATCCATTTCTGGAAAAAAAGTTCTTGAGCTACCTGAGTTTCGAAGCTTTCAGCTCTGCAACTTTCTGACCACTTCCCTTGATGCAATCCACTCCTCTTGGTCCCTTGATGATGTCTGGATGCTTAGAAAGAGTTTATGTTGGCTGGTTTGATAGTTTGAACAGGTTCTGCTCCAGCTCTAGTGAGAATCGTGTTTTGGATTTAGGCAGTTTCAGGCAGGGGTGAGGGGTTCTTTGTGCTCAGGATGATGAGTTGAGAAGGTCTGTGAAGTTTGTTTGAGTGTTTGTGGCTTGTATGCTGAGATTCGAATGCTTTTGCTTCAAGGGTGAAAAATGAGAGAGTGATGTTCTTGCTGGTTTCAGGCTCTTGTGTTATGTTGTTTGGCTTGCATTTGATTAGTATAAACAATAGGGATTGGTCAGAAGATGTGACATGCCCTTTTGTGATAGGTGTAGCTACTTTTGCCAAAATGTCAACTTCTTGTAAGAGAGGCATGGGTCATGTTTCAGCCAAGTACAAGAGGCGTGGGCTGCGCAGCAAGGTGAGGGAGAAAGGCTAGGAGTGGTCAGCAGGCTAGGCAGCAAGTGGATGGAAGTGATCATGAGCTTTTGCAACTTGCTTGCTTTTGAATCTCATGGAAATGTCTTGCTCCAAAGGCCATACAAACATGTGATTCCTTTGGTTCAATCTGAACTTTAGGACTTGTGTGATGCTTGTGTAATGGTTTGATACCAATTAGAAGTCACAAATGCCTTTGGTACAAGATTTTGCAAATTTCTCATTTGGTGCATAACTTGAATTTTAGTGATTTTAGCCAACTTTGATGCACCATAACTTTTGATCCAAAATGAATTAGGTCATGTTCTTGTACTTTTTGAAAAGGGAAATATCTAATTTACAACTTTCATGGCCAAAGTTTTTCCATTTGAAGCATTTTTGGATCAAAAAGTAAGGGTTGAAAGAGTGGCATAAAATGACATTTCATTAAAAGTCAATCTTGCCTCAAAAAGTCAACTTTGCAAAAACTTATAATTCTTGAATCTTGTGAACTTCTAACTTCTTCCATGATCAAATAAAGATCATATACACTCAAAATGATGAAGATCACCCCTTGGTTGGGTCATTGGGGGCCTCAGATGCCCTGGTTTTACACTGACTTGTCCAGAAAGTCAACTCTTGATCAGATGCCTTCCCCATGGAATTTCTTCATGAAAATTGATATGCACACTCCCTATACCATATAGAGACCAATAGAAACAAGAATGACCAAAAAAATTGAAGTTATGGCCTCTGAAACCAAAACCCTAATTTCAGGTCTTCTGTGCAGTTAAACCTGGCTCTGCTTCCATACCAATCCCAGTTCTTGTGATTCTTTGGCATTTTTGACTTTGAGAGGATGCAATATGATATAAGAACACACATGGACCCCTTTGAAGTGATTGTTGACCTTTGGAGTGGCTCAAGAAGCTCTTTGATTGCTCAGATCACAAACCCTAGATGCAGATGACTTAGAATCTATGCAGTGGATCAAAAATATGGTATGGGATGCTATGCTTGAGTTTATGCATATGAAATGATCACAAGCCATGGTGTGAATGGGTGAGGGCAAATTTGGGGTGTTTACAATAACGTATGCAAATGATTTATGCAATGATTATGAAAAGCCAGAAAAACTCCCAAGGATGGGGAAAAAAGTCATAGGTGACAAGGCTTCTGGTGAGAAGGGTGACAAAGGCGACGGTGGGTAGCATGATTTCCCGACATTCGTCTTGAACTCTGAGATTACTGATACAAATTGCTCTGTGTAGCTAAAATTTGCCCCTGTTGGGCGAGTCTCTGAACAGACTATCACTAATTATCCAATCCTTGGCATGGAGGACTTGGATGTCCTCTCGAGGAGAGTTGCACTTAGTGAGCTCTGGAATTATTCTGCCCCGGTATGAGCGTGGGAGCGACTTGACTCACTCTGACTGAGCATTGGAAGATCTCATCCTTGGACAACAGAATAGGACGAATGCCGGATAAAAGGTCAACGATGGGGACGGCCATCTAAGGTGGAGGACGACCACCTGGCAAGGTACGGCTGCCGAAAATATTGACGATGGGGACGGCCATCGGATAAAAGGTCAACGATGGGGACGACCATCGGACGAGCATGATGGAGGACGACCATCAAGAGGTGGAGGACGACCACCTAGCAGGGGACGGCTGCTCTCAAGGTTTATCATGATATAGGACGAATGTCAGATAACCAAAATCAACAATGGGGACGGCCATTGGATAAAATGATGAAGGACGATCATCAAGAGGTGGAGGACGACCACCTAGCAGGGGACGGCTGCTAAATATCACGACATAGGACGAATGTCGGATAGAAGATCAACGATGGGGACGGCCATCGGACGAGCATGACGAAGGACGATCATCAAGAGGTGGAGGACGACCACCTAGCAGGGTACGGCTGCTCTCAAGGTTTATCATGACATAGGACGAATGTCAGATAAAAAGGAAATTGCTTTACTGGGGAATAGTAAACACGGACGAGTGTTTATATCCAAGAAACAAAAGGTATAAGTGTTTAGATGCTGTGTATAGATTAAGGATGCGGACGAACATCCCTAAGACTTACGATACGGACGAGTATCGGGTAGAAACAAACTGACACGTGTTCAGAGATGATGATACGGACGAGTATCAACTGGTTAACAGAGAACACGGACGAGTGTTGAATCTGAAAGAACTCTTCTGGGGAATAGTAGACACAGACGAGTATCTATATTCAAGAAGACGCAAGTGTTTGACACGGTGTATGGATTAAAGATGCGGACGAGCATCCTTAAGACTATGGTACGGACGAGTATCAGGTAGAAACAAACGCTTGACGCATGTTCTGAGATGATGGTACGGACGAGTACCAACTGGTTAACAAAGAACATAGACCAATGTCGAATCTGCGGGGATATAAATGGTATATACAAGATACGGACGAGTATCTGTATAAGTGTAACATGAGTAGTGAGTATGAGTATTGTAGATGAGTATTTTAACTGCTGGGGAGGGTGACACAGACGAGTGTCAAAAGAAGAAAAGTATAGTATAACAAAGTATATGATGTACAACGTGTTTATGTAACTGTGCTGGGGAGGGTGACACAGGCGAGTGTCAAAGAATTTGTATGTAAGTTTTTTGTGAGTGCAAAGAGAATGTCTTGGTTTTCTGCTGGGGGTGTGACACGGACGGGTGTCAGGAAGTATCTGTAATACGGGTGATCTTGTTCGTAAAGAGTGTTCAGGCGACTTTACTGGGGAAGGATGACACGGACGGGTGTCAAAAAGAGTATATACTGGTGTTTGTGAATTGTGAGGCAACTGCTTTTGCTGTGGACTCTGGGGGTAAGAGTTCTCTGTATACTGATGGATTTATTATTCACGAGTGTTCGATTCAAAACATGGCTTATGATTATGCTATATGTTTGATTTTTGCCGTAATGCTCCGTATCAGACGGAATGCTACGCTTTGTGGGTGAATATGATGCAAATGCCATGATTATGCGAGGGTACAGATCCGGGATTCGGATCCCGTTGCTGCGAAGATCTCTGGCTGATCTGTTCGAAATAGGCGTCCCAACTGGGGATGAGATCATTGGTAGATCTGATGGGATGTATTTGCTTGGGGATATAGGTCGCTGATTGACATATCCTTGCAGATGAGAGACCCAGCTGGGGTTTGCAGAAGCTTTCCGTACTCTGTTGTGATTCCTTCAAGCGTTGCTCTTCTGGATAGAGGCTGAAGCTCTGTGGGGAAGTGGTTCCCTAGCTTTTGTATTCTGCTGAGGAAGAATGATTGGCACCTCGGCTGGGAGGAGTGACAAGTGGCAACTTAACTGGGGGA
The DNA here is from genome assembly GCA_963966055.1 of Lathyrus aphaca. Taxonomy (NCBI): domain Eukaryota; kingdom Viridiplantae; phylum Streptophyta; class Magnoliopsida; order Fabales; family Fabaceae; genus Lathyrus; species Lathyrus aphaca. Next base: position 113,424,385 of record OZ014524.1, on the reverse strand, counting down.
AGTTATCAGTGGCAACTCAGCTGGGGAGAAAGCACCTCAGGTGCTGAGAACGAGTGTTGATTTGTCAGCTTGCCGGGATGAAGCTTTTATGCCCCGAGTTGTGTTCTGGATACCTGCAATCCTGCAAAGATAGGGAGACGCACAAGTAATCCCGAGGTATCCTTTACTGGATTCCGTCATAGGAGTTTAGACACTCTTGAGAGTAAGTATATTCCCTGCAAGCATGTGCTTTTATTATTATTTGAAGAAAAACATCCGTACTTATGCAATTAGTTTTTTAGAGACATCGGACATTTTTTGCAAATAAAAATGTACAAGACGAAACATGACTGCAAAATCTGATTTTATTAATTCAAATGCCCTGAATTGGCGAGATACAGTCAAAGAAATATATCTCCTAAAATGAGGAGATTGTTACAAATTGAGAAACAAAGTGCTGGCGATGTCGACGACGCTTTCAAAGGAGCTTCCTCTTTTGTCATGACTCGTATGACTTTTGACGTCCTACTTGTCTTGCTTTCTGGAGAAGGTTGATTCCGATTGAAGCTTGATCCTTTAGAGGCTTACCAAGTTGTAGGTAATACAGACGAATTCAGAATGCAGTTGTTCGCTTATTCCCTCATTTTGCATGGATCGCCCTTTCGGGTTTTCAATCCATCGGGATACCCATTTTTGCCTGAGTTGTCCAATGCGGCTTTTCAACTCAGCGGGTGTACATTTTTTGTTTATTTTCCCTTATTTTTGCCCGAGTCTTTCATTCTGTTTTTGACTTGCCGGGATGCCCTATTTTTGCCTGGACTTACATTCTGTTTTTATGTCCAGCGGGTCATTTTTATGCGAAGTATTTTTTAACTGCATCTGAATTCACAGGGGACGGGAAATCTTCACCATCCATGGTGCTGAGCATCAGTGCTCCACCAGAGAAAACTTTCTTTACCACGAATGGCCCTTCATAATTTGGAGTCCATTTGCCCCTGTGGTCTGTATGAGGAGGGAGGATTCTCTTCAACACAAGATCTCCTACTTGGTATCCTCGGTGCCTGACTTTCTGATCGAAGGCTCTCTTCATTCTTTTCTGATACAGCTGCCCATGACAGATTGCAGCCAATCTTTTCTCTTCAATCAGACTCAGTTGTTCGAACCGGGACCGAACCCATTCTGCTTCATTCAGCTTAACATCCATCAGTACCCGTAGAGAGGGTAACTCAACTTCAACCGGTAGGACTGCTTCCATACCATACACAAGTTGGTACGGTGTTGCCCCAGTGGATGTCCTGATTGACGTGCGGTACCCATGCAAAGCAAATGGTAGCATCTCATGTCAGTCTTTGTAGGTGACTACCATCTTCTGCACAATCTTCTTGATATTCTTATTAGCCACCTCAACAGCGCCATTCATCTTTGGCCTGTAAGGAGAAGAATTGTGGTGTTGGATCTTGAAGTCTCGGCATAACTCAACCATCATCTTGTTGTTTAGATTGGAACCATTATCAGTAATGATTCGCTCGGGAACTCCATACCGACAGATGATATCTCTCTTCAGAAATCGGGCTACCACTTGCCTTGTGACATTTGCATATGAGGCTGCTTCGACCCACTTGGTGAAATAATCAATGGCGACCAGGATGAATCTGTGGCCATTGGAAGCAGTCGGTTCAATCTTGCCAATCATGTCAATGCCCCACATAGCAAAGGGCCATGGTGAAGACATTATATTCAAAGGATTGGGAGGTACATGCACCTTATCTGCATAGATCTGGCATTTATGGCATTTTCTGGCGTAGGCACAACAGTCGGTATCCATTGTGATCCAATAATACCCTGATCTTAGCAACTTCTTAGCCATAGCATGCCCTCCAGCATGGGTACCAAAAGATCCTTCGTGCACTTCATGCATCAACAAATCTGCTTCTGTCTTGTCAACACATCTGAGGAGTACCATATCAAAGTTCCTTTTGTATAGAGACCCATCAGTGTTCAAAAGGAAACTACCAGCAAGCCTTCTCAAAGTCTTCTTATCATTGGAAGATGCCCCGGGTGGGTATGTTTGGTCCTCTAAGAAGCACTTAATGTCATGGAACCAAGGCTTATCGTCTTTGACAACATCTGCTGCAAATACATATGCCGGTCTGTCAAGTCTGGACACTGAAATCTGAGGTACAAAGTTAGCAGCTTGAACTTTGATCATGGATGAAATGGTAGCAAGAGCATCTGCAAACTGATTCTCGTCCCGAGGGATATACTCAAGTTTGACCGTTGTAAAGAAAGTCAGTAACCTCCTTGTATAATCCCTGTAAGGTATCAGATGATCTTGGTGTGTGTACCATTTGCCGTTGGTTTGATTAACTACCAGAGCTGAATCTCCGAATACAGTCAATGTCTTGATCCTGAGGTCAATGGCTTCCTCAAGACCCATAATGCAAGCTTCGTATTCAGCTTCGTTGTTAGTGCAGTTGAAAGTGAGTTTTGCCGAGAAAGGCATGTGAACCCCTTTAGGTGTAATGAGTACTGCACCAACACCACAACCATTCATATTAACAGCCCCATCAAACATCATAGTCCATTCTTCTTCCGGGTCAGGCCCTTCAGTGTGAATAGGCTCTTCATGATCTTTTGCTTTTATGAACATGATGTCTTCATCAGGGAAGTCAAATCTCATAGGCTGGTAGTCGTCAATAGGTTGCTCAGCAAGATATTCGGACAACACACTGCCCTTGATGGCTTTCTGAGATGTGTATTGGATGTCATATTCTGTAAGGATCATTTGCCATCTTGCAACCCGTCCGGTAAGAGCTGGCTTCTCAAATATGTACTTAACTGGGTCCATCTTGGAGATCAACAAGGTAGTGTGGGTCAACATATACTGTCTCAGTCGGCGAGCAGCCCACGCTAAAGCACAGCAAGTTTTCTCGAGCAGTGAATAACGTTGTTCACAGTCGGTAAACTTTTTGCTTAGGTAGTAAATCGCATACTCTTTTCGACCAGACTCGTCATGCTGGCCCAACACACACCCCATTGACTCTTCTAATACTGTCAAGTACATTATCAGAGGTCTTCCTTCAACTGGAGGCATAAGGATTGGAGGTTCTTGCAAGTACTCCTTGATCTTGTCAAAAGCCTTCTGGCAGTCTTCATTCCACCTGACCGTCTGTTCTTTTCTAAATAATTTGAACAAAGGCTCACAGGTTGCCGTAAGGTGAGATATGAACCGTGAAATGTAATTCAATCTACCTAGAAAACCTCGAACTTCTTTCTCAGTTTTCGGTGCAGGCATCTCTTGAATAGCTTTGACTTTATCAGGGTCAACTTCAATCCCTTTCTCGCTTACAATAAATCCCAGCAACTTACCGGATCGCACCCCGAATGTGCACTTGTTGGGGTTCAACTTCAGTTGGTACTTCCTCAGACGCTTGAATAGCTTCAGCAGATTCACCAGGTGGTCTTCTTCAGTAAGGGACTTGGCGATCATGTCGTCCACATAACATTCTATCTCTTTATGAATCATATCGTGGAATAACGTCACCATAGCCCGTTGATATGTTGCACCAGCGTTCTTCAATCCAAAAGGCATTACCTTGTAACAGAACGTGCCCCAGGGTGTGATGAATGTTGTCTTCTCCATGTCTTCAGGTGACATCTTGATCTGATTATATCCTGAAAATCCTTCCATGAAGGAGAATACCGAGAACTGAGCCGTGTTATCCACCAATACATCAATGTGAGGTAATGGGAAGTCATCTTTCGGGCTGGCTCTGTTCAGGTCCCGGTAGTCAACACACATCCTCACCTTGCCGTCTTTCTTAGGCATAGGTACTATGTTAGCAACCCACGGTGGATAGCTAGTTACAGCAAGGAACCCGGCGTCCCACTGCTTTTGTACCTCTTCTTTGATTTTCATGGCCATGTCTGGGCGAGTACGGCGCAACTTCTGTTTAACCGGTGGGCATTCTTCCCTTAAAGGCAGCTTGTGCACAACAATATCGGTGTCCAACCCTGGCATATCTTGATAGGACCAGGCAAACACATCCACATATTCTTGAAGCAGATCAATCAGTTGTCTCTTCACTGAGTCTTGTAGGCAAGCCCCGATTTTAACCTCTTTCACGTCTTCATCTGTACCAAGATTAATCGTTTCGACTTCCTCCTGATGAGGAGTGATAACCTTCTCCTCTTGTCTCAACAACCTGGCTAGCTCTTCAGGAAGCTCATATTCTCCTTCAACCCCTTCATCAGCTTGATTGATCGGATTGTCAAAGTCATACGAAGTCATAGCCGTGCTGTTGTCGGTGCTGTCTGGAAGGCACTCTCTGCAAGGGTTCAGTTTGTTCATTTTAGTGATTGATTTTAATCTTGTTTAGAAAAGTGAAATAAAGTTGTCATTTTGAAAACATCGCCATTTATTTTTTGTACAAAAAGAAGAATGGAAAAACAGTGAGCAGAAAAGAAAAAGACTCATTTGCAAAAAGGTGTCTGATATTTCATTGATTAATCTTGTTGCACAAAAAGTACAGATGGCCCGATTACAAAATGAGTCTTGTCATCTTGGGCAAGATGCAAGACTTGATGCATGCTATAAAAATACAGGAAATAATAATTACTCTGCATGAGTAACTCTTATAATTTCCTGGGAAGACCAGTTTGAGATACTGCTCCCCGGGATCTTTGGACGAATCCAGCTTTCCAGGTTGCGTTCTTCTTCCAGCTCGTCTTCCAAATTGTTGATAGCATCAGGGGTGAGCATCCCCCCACTGACAAAACCGGGCTTCTCAGCAGCCTCTGCTTGATTTTGTTGAGTTGGTCTGTAACCCAACCCAAATTTGTCCTTCTTCTCCTCCACAGATAAAACCTTGCCCCAGCCTTGGGCAGTTCCTTCTTCAACAACCTTTCGGGCTTGTTGATAAGATGCCATGGAGATTCCGGGTACAGCAGATGTTTCATTTACATTCAGGGCCTCAAACCCTTGACTCATTGTTTCATGGATCTCCCCGTCCATCTCAATGTATTTGTAGGTAGCCAGGTGGCTGACAAAAATATCCTCCTCTCCACAGATCGTAACGACTTGACCCTCCCACTCGAATTTTAACTTCTGGTGAAGGGTTGAGGTCACGGCGCCAGCGGCGTGGATCCATGGCCTACCCAATAAACAGCTGTAGGCGGGCTGAATATCCATCACGTAGAAGGTCGTTTTGAAAGTTTGTGGGCCAATCGTTACAGGCAACTCAATTTCTCCCAGAACCGATCTCTTAGAACCATCAAAGGCTCTTACTACCAGGTTACTGGGGCGTAATGCCAATCCTTCATACTCTAGCTTTACAAGGGCCTTCTTAGGTAAGACATTGAGGGATGATCCTGTGTCTACCAGCACATGGGAAAGGACTGCACCTTTACATTCCATGGTGATGTGCAAGGCCTTGTTATGGTTGCGGCCTTCCGTAGTCAAATCAGTATTGGTGAACCCTAGCCCATTGCTAGCAGTAACATTTCCAACCACAGTTTCCAACTGATTGACGGTGATCTCTTCAGGCACGTAAGCTGCGTGCAAGACTTTGAGTAGTGCATTCCGATGGGCTTCGGAGCACATAAGCAGTGATAGGATAGAGATCTTGGATGGCGTCTGGTGAAGCTGGTCCACTATTTTGTAATCACTCTTCTTGATGATTCTCATGAATTCATCAACTTCTTGATCAAAGGGTGTTTTCAAAGCCTCCTTAACAGCTGGATCTTCCTGCACCAGGCTCTTCCCTTTTGCCTTGGCAGCAGCTTCTGCTTCGGCAGTGGGTCTTTGAATTTGTGGAGCAAAGAGACGTCCGCTTCGAGTGAAGCCTCCGCCTCCTCCCACATTGCCTATTTGTGGTGCAGGTGTTGATGATTCAAGAGTGATTTTCTGTCCTTCGCAGTATAGATCAGCACCGTAATGCCAAGGGATGGCATTACTGCTTTCATAAGGTATTGGCCCAGGCACCGTGATAGTGACTGGACTGATTGCAGCTGCAGAAGGGACCATGATGGTCTGTGGATCATAGTATATTGTGACTGGTGCTCTGATGGGAGTAGCGCTTTGGGAATTGTAGGCAGAATCATTTTCAGGATCATAATAAATTGTAACGGTTGAGACATCTTCATCGTTTGCTGCTGATGTTATAGGAGACATTGTTGGAAGGATGGGTGTTGTTGTTGTAGGAGATTCGAAATGAAGTGGTGCTGAAGTTGTAGAAGGAATGTTTGCTGATATCCGGTCAGTTGAAATGACAGATGAAACATTTGATGATGAAGCTGAAGAGTTGTCGGGAACAATGGTTGTTGCAGTTGTAGGAGATACTGGAATCGTTGCTGATGAGATTGCTGGATTTGTTGGAATCGATGTTGTAATCTGAAGCAGGCCACTCTGGATGAGACCATCTATGCCATCTCTCAGGTTATCACAACCATTCACTGAAATGTTGCAATAAGCACACCCTAGCTCACACCCTGGGAACATTTGACATTCAAGGAGTTGAGCTTTAATCTCTACCAAAGGTGTTCGAATCTGACCCACACTGGTTATCAAATAAGACGGCTTGTCTTCTTCAATAGCATTGATTCGGGGACCTCCGTGGTTTGGCATAGGGTTTTTGTTAACATTCGGTGGTGGTGCAAAGTTTAGAGCCTTAGAATCTACCAAGTCTTGTACCTTCATGTGCAAGGCTCTGCACTTCTCTGTACTATGGCCAGGTGCATTTGAGTGAAAGGCACATCTGGCGCTGGCGTCATAATTTCTGGGCAGACTGGTAGGATCTGGAGGCACCAACGTCCTTAGCTCAACCAGGTTAAGTTTTAGGAGTTGTGGCAGTAATGTGGCATAGGGCATAGGGATCGGATCGATCACCCTATTGGCCTGAGAAGGTCTCTGTTGAAATGGTCTTTGCTGATTGTTGTTGTTGGTGTTGTTGTAGTTTCTCTGAGGAGGATACTGAGTTTGTTGCTGATAATTTTGTTGTGGTGGTTGATAAGCTGGTTGTGGATGAGCTGGAGCGGGAATGGTGACTGCTGCCACAGACCTATGAACATATTGGGGCCTGCCCCTGCTGGCATGGATAGCATTGGTCTCACCAGTTCTTCTTGGGCCTACAAAAGGCTTCCTTGTATTGCTGGATGAGCTGGCACCGTTGTCAGAAATTTTGCCCATCTTTAATAGGCTCTCAATTCTTTCCCCAGCTATAACGACATCTGCAAAGCTGGTAGAAGAAAAGGCAGCTAGCCTATCAATGTATGTTCCCTGGAGGGTGTTCATAAACATATCTGCCATTTCCCTCTTCGACATAGGTGGCTGAACAGCAGCAGCCAATTGCCTCCATCTCTGGGCATACTCTCGGAAGCTTTCTCTTGATGACTGTGACATTCCCATTAGGAGGGTCCTGTTGGGTGCCATATCTAAGTTGTATTGATACTGTCTAATAAAAGCCTCTGCCAGGTCCTTCCAACACCTGATAGTTGCCCTTGTCAGATGAGAGTACCATTCTCTTGAAGCTCCTGTCAAGCTATCCTCAAAATAGAACATCCAGAGCTTCTCGTCCATGGTATAGGCTTTCAACCTCCACAGGAAGGATTGTAAGTGGGTCCGTGGGCAGGAAGTCCCGTTGTACTTTTCAAAACAAGGAGGCTTAAACTTATGGGGAATCCTGACCCCGTCTACCAAGCCCATGTCCATAACATCAAAACCCAAAGAGTTTTGAGACTCCAAGGATCTTAATTTCTCAGCTATCTCATCCAGCCTTCTATCATAGGCTTCCTCCCCAGCTCCCATCACTGTGAACTGATCTTCCTGGGGGTCTTCTTGCAGCACTCTGCCTGCAGTGGCAGTCCCTTGAACATTTGCAGGAATGTTGACCTCTGGATGAAGGTGAGGTCCAAATACAGGGGGGGTTAACATGAGGTTGGACCCTCTCATTGTTACTTGTGCCAGCAGTCCCTAGATGGGGATCTTCCTGATTCTGCCTCTCTACCATGGCTCTCAGTCTCTCCTGGCTTTGAGCCATATTGTTCATCACCTCCATAAATTGTGTCATCTGAGTCCTCATTTCTAACCTCTCATTGGCCATTTGGTTTCTGACCTCTGTAAGGTCCTGCTGTACTTGGTCCATTTGTATGCCTGGAAGATTGTTGCGGGTTGGATATCTATGTGGACGGTTGAGTGGGAACACACGTCGTCGAGCAATAGTTCCTGACATCACAACAGAGTTAGTAACAGATAAACAAAAAACCTACAAAACAAAACAAAAGGTTAGTATGCAATGCAGCTATGCTTATTTGTTTCCAAGGTATCCGGCTTGGCACTTGGTTTTGACCCTTCCAGATCCTTGAAGATGCCGGTGATGTTGCTTTGAAAGAAACTCAGATAGAGCAAACTGATACATATATTACAAAAGGTAAAATAATACATAGTTTGTTTCTTTTTACAATACAAGCCCTCTGAGGGGTCAAAAATACAACATAAAGAAAAAGTACATAAAATGAAAGCAACAACAAGCAAAAGTCAGACACTAAGACCAAACTCATCCTCCTGAACTTCCTTGAGAAGTGCTTCAGTCACAGGATCAGCCGGACGCTCGGTAAGGTTCCTGATAAGGAGATTCCTGGTAGCAACAGCTGCAGTTAGCTTCTTGTGTTGACTCTGGTCCTTTGACCTCTTCACACCAGCTCTAATCTTCAGCTCTGAAATCTCCCTCTGGGCTGCTGCCAGGGCTTCCTGTTGCTCTTTTGCACTAGCCTCCAGCTGCTCAATCTTATCCTGGGTCCTTTTATCCTCTTGAGTACGGGCTTCGGTGATCCTGACCCACCTAGCCTGACTCTCCTTCAGATACAAATCAGTCCTGGCCTTTTGGAACTGGGCTTCCTTGCAGGCATTCTTCAAGATCTGTTCTCCAGCCCTAGACTTCTTGATATAATCCTCAGACTTCTCAATTCTAGCCAGATGCTCCACCTTCAACTTTTCCAACCTTTCAATATCCAATCTACCATCACTCCTCTCCCAGAGGGTCTTCTGTAGAGCTTGAGTCAGCTTTTCATTCCTTTCTTTCAATTTCTCAAACTCCTCCAGACTGACAGTTGCTGGAGGTGGTGTTGTGGAAGGTCCAGGCACATCTTCAATAGTAAAGGGCATCCCAGAAAATTGAGCCCTGTCATGGGACCAATCATAGTACTGTGCTGATGCCACATTGTTGCACTTCCCCAGGATGGTTATCCCCTTAGTCTGCACATTGTCCCAGGCCCAGGCTGCCTGCCTGACAACAGCCAGATTAGGCTTGATTTCAACATAAAGAGTCTCAGTCAGATCCTGTGCCCTAGGAGGATGGACTAATGCATAGCCCAACTGCCTTTTAAATAACAGAGGGTTGTAATTGATGCACCCTTTCACTCCAATAAGAGGCACATTGGGAAATTGTCCACAACTTGTAATGATGTCTCTGCCCTTAGTACTCTGTGTACACCATCTGATATCATCTGAGATTAGAGCAACAAGCCTCCTAGCCCAGTTCTTCTACTGGTGAGGGTTCAAGAATGCATCAGTCTTTGGCAGATGCTTGAGCAGCCAAGTATAGAACAAAGGAGCACAACATCTTACTAATCTTCCCCTTTGCTTTTCATTCCTTTGATGGACAGAGTAGTACAGATCTCCCAGTAAGGTGGGCACTGGGTTTCTCAGGATGAAAAGATGGATTGCACTCTTGCTAACAAACCTAGGCTCATCTGCAAAAAGAATGACCCCATATATGCTAAGGGCCAATAGAGCACAGACTGCCTTCCACTCCCCTAGGGAGGCCTTCAGACTAGCCTGAGAAGTCAAGAAATCCAGATGGAAACCAGAGATTCCAGCTTTAGATGTCAAATTCTGCCCAATCAGAACTAGTTCCAGATGTAGAGCTCTTGCTATCTCTTCATTACTTGGGAAAGCCATCTCAGGGTTGAAGGGGATTCCACCCCTGATGGGCACACCAATCAATGATGAATATTCCTCCAACAAGGGTCCCAACTGAAAATTCTGAAATGTGAAGCACCTTAGAGGAGGATCATAGAACTGTAGGCAAGTATGTATCAAGCTCCTCTGTGAAGGGTCCAAATCCATAACCACATCAAGGATTCCTCCATAATGCTCTCTAAAGAGTGGTATATGGTCTGGAGTAATCAGGGTCTGAATCCTCCTGATGCTGGCTAACTCAGGCTCAAAGAAGTGATAGGAGATGTTACTCTTCTTAGGTGCCATGTTGATGAAGAATAGGTGTTGATGATGATGACTGAGGACAACACTGAAGATGGGCCACTGATAGGCTGAGGCTGAGGATGCAAGTGACTGGAGCAGGTATCTGATAACTGAAGCAAGTGTTGATGAAGATGGGTCTAAGCTGATGATGGGGTCAAAACCAAGCCAAAATGATAGGATGGATACCCTGAAAAACAAATAAACACATGTTAAAATGATGCAATGAGGATGTATGCAAATGATATGCAAGGGTTTGTGACTGAGCTGGATCTGATCAAGTGCTCTGATATAAGTCCAAAAAATCCAGATGGAGGTCCATAAGTTCAGTAACCAAGGTGGGGGACTCAAATAAAGAGTCACATGTCCAGGGTTTTTAGAATCACAAGAACTGTTCCAAAATGGAGTACTCTTATTTAAACAAAGTAACAGGGTATGTTGAGGTTAAGGGTACCTGCAAACCTGTAAACAGCCCAACCCCCTCACAGGTGGTGTTCTAAAACAAGGATCCTCAGACTTGGATCAGTTATGAGAAGTGTAAACACTTCTAACCCGGAGGTACAGTGTTTACAATAACCATAAAAGTTCCTCCTCTAATTCACCTCAGTTTCTGAAGGCCAAAACTAAAGGTCATCCAGACTTAGCAGGCTTCCCAGATAGCCCTAGTACTGCAGGAAATCTGCAACACAGAGTTCTCAAGAAGAAACCCATATCTGAACCGTGTTTCATATTCCCGCACCAGACCGAGATGGAATGGGAAAGAATATGAACCACTCTAGCCTAGGTGTCACTCAGGTCCCAGGTATAGGACCTTAACTCTTAATAGAACCCCACCCACCAAAGCAAAACCAGATCCAGCCAGACAGCATGACAGTATGATATATGTAAAGCTATAGATAAAGTAAATAAACAACTGTACATAAAGTAGTAAAAATAAAACAAATATACAAACACAAGTAGCACATAACACCCCAGTAAACACAAATCAATCAAGCGCTAGGAGGAACCCACAAAAGAACCAGAAGCCCTGGTTGCAGTATAAGGGTCCCCAGCAGAGTCGCCAAGCTGTCGCTTCCCCTAAATGAAGCCGGGTCAAATAGGGTACAGACGCGAACGGTCGGCGAAAGGGACAATGAGAACGCACAGCAGTGAACTCACTGGAGATGAATAGAGTCGCCAGCTAGGCATTTTTATCCCGGAGGAAAGGCAATGCTGCATAGACCTAGAAAAAGATGGATAAGACGGTTGCGAACCAGAGAGACTGAGAAAGGGGGTTGGTTACAACCTGGGAAGGTATTAGCACCCAGATTGTCCGTCGTACTCGACGGGATCCACGCTTAAAAGATTTGTGTTTTAAAGGGGTAGTGTCAGTGCAATTTGTGTATAAAATAGCTGGAAAAGGATGTACAGGTGTCAGTGCAAAAAGAAGTGTAAAGTGTGATATATACAGTGTCAGTGTAAAAACAGAGTGAAATGCTCAAGATCATGAGGCTAAAAGAATGATGCTGGCAGGAGGGGGAATATACAGAGACTTTTGTTCGATAACTGTTAAGTTATGCCTACGTATCCTCTCGTGCAATGAGGAAGTCAGAACACCGTAGTTCGACCCAAAGAGACTGAAAGATGAATTGACTTGTGAACTGCCTGCTTGCCTATGCTCAAGTGTATGACCTGTCTGGCTCAGGTGCAAACTGTCTTGCATTAGACGGAAGAAGCAAGTTCTCGTTTGTGAGTGAATGAGGTGAGGAAAGAATCCCGAAGGAGACGATTATTGTTTGTTTTTGAGTTTTCAGTCTTTTATTGCTTTTGAAAGTTTGTCATAAGTTAAAGAGCTTAAGCCTAAACCAATGGGTTAGTAAACTCATCACATCCTCCCTCTGATTAGGGGTAATGAGAATACCTTAAGTGTGAAGTCAGCATCTCACACTTAATCTCCATGGTGTAGGATTAAGATCATTAACCTACTTGTGATTAGTTAGATGTTTTTGTTGTTTTTGTTTGGTGTTAAGTAATGAGATTAAGCCATATTCAGGGATTAAACAGACTCATTACACCATCCTAATAGAAGGATAATAGATGAGAGTGTTTAAGCTGAGGAAGGCTCCTCAACTTAATCCATGATTAGGGATTAAACTCATGACAAAACAAGCCTTTGGTTAAGTGGATTTTATTTAATGATATGATGATGAAGTGATTTTTAGGGTTTGTAAGACAACTTGAGGGGGACTTGTCCATTAACACTAGGGTTAGTCCTTCTTAACCAATTAAGGAAGAATTAGAACCCTAATGCAAGGCCCAAGTTACAAGCTTGATGTCTTGATAATTATTAAGTGATTTGATTAAAGGAGTTAAACACATTAAGGGTTTAACACTTAGGATTAAAGTTATACACTCCATCCTAATAGAAGGATGCAGGCATAAACTTAATCACAAAGCCTTAAAGCCTTTATGGTTTAGTCCTTGATTATGAGCTGAGAAGAGAAGACTCAAAGAGACACAAAGGTAGAATATAGATGGGGGACTAATCAAAACCCTAATTATTATCATGCTTGGTTGTTCCTAAGGTTTGTGAGGTTTACAAGAAAGATCTTCAGAGGAACCACCAGGAAGCAGATGAAAGGAACAAAGAGAAGCAAAGTAACTTGCTTCATTTAAGAAGACAAGTCACTTGAAGAAAGAAAGTAAGAAGAAGAAGAAAGAGCAAGCTCAATCTCAAACACAAAACAAAATGCAGCATGGATGCAAGAGAGAGATGAAAAGAAAATGTGAGAAGTGAAGGCAAATTCACTTCTCAAAGTTACTTACCACCTGAAAAGTTAGTAAAGGAGTGCAATGCAATGCAAAGTGAGATGAAATGACATGGTGTGAATCAAAACCAGAAGCACATACATGATGTTAATGATGCTATGAGATGCTACAAACATGTGACAAGGCAAGGGGATGATCATACAAGCTCATGAATGCAAATGAAGCAAGTTAGGAACCATGATCACTCATGAAAAGTTATGAAGTGCATATGGCATACAACATGGCAAATGCAAGATGCAATGATCAAACATGCTTTCAATATGTCTTAAGATGTCAAGTGAATCAAATGGAGGCACAAAATGCTATGGCAAGTCAAGGCATGAATGCAAATGCAAGATGGATGCATATGGAAGCCCAAATTAGGGTTTATGATCAAAGCATCAAACACAAACCAAAATCAGAAGCAAACATCAAGATAAAAAATTGAAAATGCATTCAAAGGATCCCTAATCCTATACTAACCCACTGCCCAAAGGAGAGATCCCAACTCCTAACCAAGTTCAAGTTATGATTTTCCTAAGTTTTCTAGGGTTTTAGGGTTCCTAAACAAGAAAATTACCAAACAAATGGAAAATGGAAGATCAAATCATGGCCATTTAATCTCACAAACTACATGCTAAACACAATGCAATGCAAAAAGAACCAAGGTCCAACTCTTTAGGGTTAGGCAGAAATGATTTTTTGAAGTTTGGATCAAAATAATGCATCAAAATGATTTTAATTCCATGAAAAATTCTCAAAATGCATCAAGATCAAAAAGAAATTTGGTTTGAGGGTTGGACAATGTTTCTAAATGTTTTTAAAGGTTTCATGAATTTTTTGGTGATTTTTAAATACCTAAAAGTATTTTTAATTAATTAATTCTCATTAATTAATTAAAAAGAAACTTTTAAATATTTAAAAATACTTTTTAAATGCAAAAAATGAAAATAAAAATATTTTTGTGTTCTGAAATTAAATAACAATTTGTATAAAAAATTTCAGATTTTTTAAAGTATTTTTGCTATTTTAAAATAAATGGAGAAATTAAATGAAATTAAATGAATTAAAACTAAAGAAAATGAAAAGTAAACGCAATGGAGGGCCAAGATTCATTCTGGGGAAGAGATGGTTGACTACGCGTGCAGATCAAAGGCTGAAATTCAAACTTCCTAATTCTGATTTATGAATTAATTAATTGAGATTAGGGCTTAATGAGTGCATCTGGACCACACACACGCGCGCGAAGTCAAGCCAGTCAACGGATCCAACGCTCAGCATTCAAACTGCACTAATTACAGGGATTAAACCCTAATTATTTTCAGGTGGCCGGAGAAGACCTCCGGTCGTCTTCTCCGGTGGGAACCCCACCTGAAAATCCCTAAAAACCCCAAAACGCAACTAAAATGAAATCTAAACAAACAGAAATCCTTCCCACACTCCACTGAATCAAAACCCTAAACTCAAACTCATTTATATTTCATCAATCTCATGAATCGAAGCAAAAGAAATTTTAGGGCAAAACTTTCAGAACACGATTAAACCCTCATATCCTCACCATTTTCAAAACCAAAGGCATCAGAGCAATCAGTGAATCATGAAGAACAACCTTAGAACTTAAAAATCCATTTCTGGAAAAAAAGTTCTTGAGCTACCTGAGTTTCGAAGTTTTCAGCTCTGCAACTTTCTGACCACTTCCCTTGATGCAATCCACTCCTCTTGGTCCCTTGATGATGTCTGGATGCTTAGAAAGAGTTTATGTTGGCTGGTTTGATAGTTTGAACAGGTTCTGCTCCAGCTCTAGTGAGAATCGTGTTTTGGATTTAGGCAGTTTCAGGCAGGGGTGAGGGGTTCTTTGTGCTCAGGATGATGAGTTGAGAAGGTCTGTGAAGTTTGTTTGAGTGTTTGTGGCTTGTATGCTGAGATTCGAATGCTTTTGCTTCAAGGGTGAAAAATGAGAGAGTGATGTTCTTGCTGGTTTCAGGCTCTTGTGTTATGTTGTTTGGCTTGCATTTGATTAGTATAAACAATAGGGATTGGTCAGAAGATGTGACATGCCCTTTTGTGATAGGTGTAGCTACTTTTGCCAAAATGTCAACTTCTTGTAAGAGAGGCATGGGTCATGTTTCAGCCAAGTACAAGAGGTGTGGGCTGCGCAGCAAGGTGAGGGAGAAAGGCTAGGAGTGGTCAGCAGGCTAGGCAGCAAGTGGATGGAAGTGATCATGAGCTTTTGCAACTTGCTTGCTTTTGAATCTCATGGAAATGTCTTGCTCCAAAGGCCATACAAACATGTGATTCCTTTGGTTCAATCTGAACTTTAGGACTTGTGTGATGCTTGTGTAATGGTTTGATACCAATTAGAAGTCACAAATGCCTTTGGTACAAGATTTTGCAAATTTCTCATTTGGTGCATAACTTGAATTTTAGTGATTTTAGCCAACTTTGATGCACCATAACTTTTGATCCAAAATGAATTAGGTCATGTTCTTGTACTTTTTGAAAAGGGAAAGATCTAATCTACAACTTTCATGACCAAAGTTTTTCCATTTGAAGCATTTTTGGATCAAAAAGTAAGGGTTGAAAGAGTGGCATAAAATGACATTTCATTAAAAGTCAATCTTGCCTCAAAAAGTCAACTTTGCAAAAACTTATAATTCTTGAATCTTGTGAACTTCTAACTTCTTCCATGATCAAATAAAGATCATATACACTCAAAATGATGAAGATCACCCCTTGGTTGGGTCATTGGGGGCCTCAGATGCCCTGATTTTACACTGACTTGTCCAGAAAGTCAACTCTTGATCAGATGCCTTCCCCATGGAATTTCTTCATGAAAATTGATATGCACACTCCCTATACCATATAGAGACCAATAGAAACAAGAATGACCAAAAAAATTGAAGTTATGGCCTCTGAAACCAAAACCCTAATTTCAGGTCTTCTGTGCAGTTAAACCTGGCTCTGCTTCCATACCAATCCTAGTTCTTGTGATTCTTTGGCATTTTTGACTTTGAGAGGATGCAATATGATATAAGAACACACATGGACCCCTTTGAAGTGATTGTTGACCTTTGGAGTGGCTCAAGAAGCTCTTTGATTGCTCAGATCACAAACCCTAGATGCAGATGACTTAGAATCTATGCAGTGGATCAAAAATATGGTATGGGATGCTATGCTTGAGTTTATGCATATGAAATGATCACAAGCCATGGTGTGAATGGGTGAGGGCAAATTTGGGGTGTTTACAATAACGTATGCAAATGATTTATGCAATGATTATGAAAAGCCAGAAAACTCCCAAGGATGGGGAAAAAAGTCATAGGTGACAAGGCTTCTGGTGAGAAGGGTGACAAAGGCGACGGTGGGTAGCATGATTTCCCGACATTCGTCTTGAACTCTGAGATTACTGATACAAATTGCTCTGTGTAGCTAAAATTTGCCCCTGTTGGGCGAGTCTCTGAACAGACTATCACTAATTATCCAATCCTTGGCATGGCGGACTTGGATGTCCTCTCGAGGAGAGTTGCACTTAGTGAGCTCTGGCATTATTCTGCCCCGGTATGAGCGTGGGAGCGACTTGACTCACTCTGACTGAGCATTGGAAGATCTCATCCTTGGACAACAGAAATTTCGGGTGGCCTGCCCCTGTTTGGCAGATTCAGCTCTGATCAACTGACTTTGAATGACGTTCCTCGATCAACTGATGCTTGGGAACTCTCTTTACCCTGACAGATTCCTTGGTCAACAAAACCACTGGATAACATGCCCCTGATTCATAGGCTAACAAGATGCTCTTGATTCTGGTCATCATTGTTGAATGATCACGTTCCCTCGCGATTGCTCTTTGTAGGAACTTTCCTGATGACACAGGCTGACTTGCAATTAAAACTGTTCATTTACAAATGGTAATTTTAATGCAGTACACATGCAAGTTTTTGAAAATTTATTTATTTTGATGCTGTGACAGTGTGTGACGAATGGATGATTAGTCCAAACGTAGTGTTGAGTTAGTAAATCGTTAGGAGTCAGTTTACGCAACCTTGTCGTAGTATGCTTTCAGAATTGAACCTGATTCAATTAGGACTTTCAAGGGTTATGACGTGGTCTGGTTCACGGTTTTTAGAAAGAAGGATTTATGGCTCAAAGTTTATCTGTGCCCACCCATTCTCCTTGATGTTCTCCAGTCCTATGTTCAGCTAATTCGACTTAAGCGCTCGCTTCTCACAAGGGTTTTGTAATGATTGAGGAACCAATGACGTTGATGGTTTACGCACCAATGAGGTTTCTTGGAGTAACAGTCACCCATCCTGACTTTGTGTCTGGTCACACGACTTTGTTCTCATGGAAGATTCTCTTTCATTCATTTTTTTTACTCCCTAACTTTTGCCTGGACTGGTTCTTTTTTTTTTTTTTTGAATTTTTCGATTTTGAAGTCCAGCGGGATGCCCTAACTTTTGCCTAAGTCATACGTTTTCACACATTTTTTCGACTTAGCGGGTTTTATTTCTTCTTTTTTTTTTCTTTGATTTTTGTTGAACAAATCGTGTGACACTGGCTTGTCATGACTTGCTGAAAGGGTTGACTGCCTCATTCCTTTGTTGGTGAGGGATAACCATTGTGGTTTCACGTCCCTCGACCTCTTGAGGTGTAATGAATAAAGGTAATGGATCCTCGGATACACACTCCTTTGGAAATTTGAACGCTCAGTCAAATTAACTGATAACTACCCTGCCCCGGGTTGAATGTGAGGGTTTTTTCGTTCAGAAAAGAAACTCCTGCTTCAAGGCTCAAAGGGGTTGACGAGGGTTTATCTCCCTTATATCTCCGGTGTTTGGGAATTGAAACAATGCCTGTACATCGTCAGCAGGTTCTACCCTGAAAGCATACCTTGCACAATTATGGGTATTCAGTTGTCATCATCCTCCCTCAAACCTGCTAAACAACAGTGAAATAAATGGGAGGTATATGGATGCAATTTTTTTTATTTTTCGTTTTTGATGCAAGGAAAGAAAAAAGGAGCGAATGCGACATAATTGATTCAAAAATGCAAGATCACTACATTAACATTACCATTCAAAAATAACATTGCTTAAAAGACAAGTAGCTGCTAACAGGAAAGAAACTACAATGCAAATGATAAAAGGATACAGTAATCATCAGCTCTGATGACATCTTCTTGTCTGGACGACACTGACGTCATCCCATTCTTCCTCTTGGGACCACCGAAATCAGGATACGCTCCTTAGAAGTCTTTGAACTCAATCAGGCGAGAGGTTGACGTGCACAACCAAGCTTCCTTCTGGAAAGGAGATGTAGCCCTCGTCGATCAACTGTTGTACTTTGGCTTGAAAAGCTTTGCAATCTTCAGTTGAATGCTCCATTGATCCACCATGATACCCGCACTGCTCATGAGGATTGTACCCTGGAGGGTACGGCCCTGGTAACGGCTTGAGAGGCTTAGGAACCACCAAAGAGCTCTGAACTAGATGCGGCAAGAGTTCACTGTATGCCATGGGGACTGGATGAAGAGGAGCAATCCTTCTTTCCAGATTGTTACGAGGCCTAGGCTGGCTCTGAAGTTGATTCTGAGGTCTTCGACCATGAGATTGCAGATTTGGACGAGGAAGAGCCCAGGGTTTCTGACACGGTGCTCTGAGCATTGTCGAATGCCCGTAAGAGTAATCAGATTCAGGAACAGATGATCTCTGAGAAGACGTTGTTCTAGAATATTCGATATTTGCCAAGACGACACTGACGTCATCCCATTCTTCCTCTTGGGAGCTAACAACAGACTCACCTTCACTAGCTGGGATATTCGAAAAGTCCTGGATCTTTCCACTTTTGAGCAGGCTCTCAATGCGTACTCCAACTATCATCAAATCAGAGAAGCTTGTCATCCCAATGCTACTCATTCTTTCCAAGTATGGACCCTGCAAGGTGCCCACGAACAGGTCAATTTATTCTCTGTCTGAAAGTGGTGGTTGCACTTGGGCTGCCAATTCTCTCCACCGCTGTGCATATTCTCTGAAAGATTCACCACTCCTCTGGGATAGGCTCTGCAAGTGCGTGCGATTGGGCGCCACGTCCATATTGTACTGGTATTGCTTTACGAAAGCTCTGGATAAATCCTTCCAAGATCGGATATGACTGCTTTCCAAATCCATGTACCAACTTAAAGATGCCCCACTTAAACTGTCCTGAAAACAGTGAATCATCAACTTATCATTGCAGGCATAAGAAGTCATTTTTCTACAGAACATCACCAAATGACGCTTCGGGCAACTGACACCAGTGTATTTCTCAAACTTCGGAGTTTTGAAATATGGAGGAATGACAAGACCAGGCACCAAACACAGGGTTAGAGCATCAAGACCGAAGGCATCAGGATCCGATAAGGCTTTGAGTTGCTCCTCCAACACACGAAACCTTTCAGCAGGATCAATAGCTCGTGGATCCTTGGTTTTTGCACGAGGGATTACCCCTTGGAAATCTGGCATAGGGAAGGCAAAACTCTGATAATCTGTAGAATCAGAAGAAGATGAAGGTCCACCTCGGACAACAGATGGTCCAGGTACACTCTGATTCACGATCGGGGTCTATACAGGCTGAGCTTGAGTAAGGTAGTTCACTTGCAGAAAATCATCATCAGGAGAAAGACCATACAAAGGATTGGTCATCGAAGTGAAACCAGGTGGAAACTCAACATTCTGACGGTTGTTCTATGACATAGCTACTGACGGCTTTCAAACTGACCCTTCTTAACTCTTGACACTGTTCAGTCTAGCTTCACACACTCTGTCGTCTTCTAACTGTTACCACTTGTTCAAACTGAGTACCGGGAAATCAGATGGCTGGTCATGGACAAAAGAGGAAGGATGAGCTCTCTGGAGGAGGAAAATGCAATGCAGATGCACATGCAAAATGCAATATGATGATGCCAAAGATGCAAAGACATGGGATCACAGCTAGAAACTGCCTGGAATCTGGAATACTGCCAAGAATCAAGTGTCTG
The DNA here is from genome assembly GCA_963966055.1 of Lathyrus aphaca. Classification (NCBI taxonomy): domain Eukaryota; kingdom Viridiplantae; phylum Streptophyta; class Magnoliopsida; order Fabales; family Fabaceae; genus Lathyrus; species Lathyrus aphaca. The sequence goes on along the minus strand of OZ014524.1, from coordinate 113,404,352 downwards.
TAACCACAAGATCTCTGTATAGTAACCCGAAAATAGTAACTGAAAACCAGAGGTCAATAACTTCAGGATCATAGTGACCGGATCAAACAATTGTACTGGTAATGAGGGTATGTTGAGGTCAAGGGTTCCTGCAAACCTGTAAACAGCCCGACCCCCTCACAGGTAGTGTTCTAAAACAAGGATCCTCAGACTTGGATCAGTTATGAGAAGTGTAAACACTTCCAACCCGGAGGTACAGTGTTTACAATAACCATAAAGGATCCTCCTCTAATTCACCTCAGTTTCTGAAGGTCATGATAAAGGTCATCCAGACTTAGCAGGCTTCCCAGATAGCCCTAGCACTACAGGAAATCTGTAGCACAGGGTTCTCAAGAAGAAACTCACATCTGAACCGTGTTTCATATTCCCGCACCAGACCGAAATGGAATGGGAAAGAACATGAACCACTCTAGCCTAGGTGTCACTCAGGTCCCAGGTATAGGACCTTAACTCTCAGTAGAACCCCCACCCACCAAAACAGAAACAACAGATCCAGCCAGAATAGTATGACAGTATGATGTATATAAAGCTATAAAGAAAGCAATAAACAAAACTGTACATAAAGCAATAAAATAAAATAAATATACAAACACAAATAACACGTAACACCCCAGTAAACACAAATCAAACAAGCGCTAGGAGGAACCCACAAAAAGAACCAGAAGCCCTGATTACAGTATAAAGGGTCCCCAGCAGAGTCGCCAAGCTGTCGCTCCCAAAAGATGGGACTAACCCAAATAAAGGTACAGACGCGAACGGTCGGCGAAAGGATGATGCGAGGACACACAGGAGTGAACTCACGGGGAATGAAAGAGTCGCCAGCTAGGCATTTTTATCCCGGAGGAAAGGCAATGCTGCATAGACCTAGAAAGATACGGATAAGACGGTTGCGAACCAGAGAGACTGAGAAAGGGGGTTGGTTACAACCTGGGAAGGTATTAGCACCCAGATTGTCCGTCGTACTCGACGGGATCCACGCTTAAAAGATTTGTGTTTTAAAGGGGTAGTGTCAGTGCAATTTGTGTATAAAGAGCTGGAAAAGGATGTACAGGTGTCAGTGTAAAAGAAGTGTGAAGTGTATAAATGATGTGTCAGTGTAAGAACAAGAGTGAAATGCTCAAGATCATGGGACTAAAAGAATAAAGCTGGAAAGAGGGGGAATATACAGAGACTTTTGTTCGATAACTGTTAAGTTATGCCTACGTATCCTCTCGTGCAATGAGGAAGTCAGAACACCGTAGTTCGACCCAAAGAGACTGAAAGGTGAATTGACTTGTGAACTGCTTACTTGTCTATGCTCAAGTGTATGACCTGTCTGGCTCAGGTGCTAACTGTCTTGCATTAGACGGAAGAAGCGAGTTCTCGTTTGTGAGTGAATGAGATAAGAAAAGAATCCCGGAGGAGACGATTATTGTTTGTTTCTGTGTTTTCAGTTTTTTATTGCTTTTTGGTGTTTTGCATAAGTGAATGAGCTTAAGCCTAAACCAATGGATTTAGTAAACTCATCACATCTTCCCTCTGATTAGGGGTAATGAGAATACCTTAAGTGTGAAGTCAGCTTCTCACACTTAATTACCATGATGTAGGATTAAGATCATTAACCTACTTGTGATTATTTAAATGTTTTTGTTGTTTTTGTTTAGTGTTGAGTAATGAGATTAAGCCATAATCAGGGATTAAACAGACTCATTACACCATCCTAATAGAAGGATAATAGATGAGAATGTTTAAGCTGAGGAAAGCTCCTCAACTTAATCCATGATTAGGGATTAAACTCATGACAAAACAAGCCTTTGGTTAAGTGGATTTTATTTAATGATATGATGATGAAGTGATTTTTAGGGTTTGTAAGACAACTTGAGGGGGACTTGTCCATTAACACTAGGGTTAGTCCTTCTTAACCAATTAAGGAAGAATTAGAACCCTAATGTAAGGCCCAAGTTACAAGTGTGATGTCTTGATGATTATTAAGTGGATTAACTAAAGGATTTAAACACATTAAGGGTTTAACACTTAGGATTAAAGTTATACACTCCATCCTAATAGAAGGATGCAGGCATAAGCTTAATCACAAAGCCTTAAAGCCTTTAGGGTTTAGTCCTTGATTATGAGGTGAGAAGAGAAGACTCAATGAGACACAAAGGTAAAATCTAAGTGGGGGACTAATCAATATTCACATGCTCGGATGGTCCTAGGTTAGTGAGGTTCACTATCCTAAAGAAGAAAGAAAGAAGAAGAGAAAAATGAAAGGAGCAACACCATGGTGGCCTAAGCACACCTCAAGTCGAGAAAGAATAAAAGAAGATGAGGAATAAGATAAGATGAATAAGAGTGAAGATACGGAGATGAGAATGCAATATGAAGAAGAAATAAGATAAAGAGATGAGAATGCGATATGGAGATAAGATGACAATGCACAAACAGAGCCTACACCAGTAGGACTTCCAGATGCAGCAGCATGCAATAGTAAAATCGGGCCTTAGTGTTACCTAACGGAGAAGGTCCGTTGCCTCTTCAATTCGCAAAAGAAACTCAAGAAGAAAAAAAATATCAAGTCCAGAATGATCTCAATAGTCAAGCACAATTGCCAAGTATCAGGGTATCAGATCTAAGTCAAGTGCAAACATCCATCATCCAGTATTAAAGTCGTGAATCCGTCCACGCAACAAAAAAAAATCTAAGTTCAAACGGTGTCCAAAAGTCTCATTAGTCCTAACGAAGAAGGTCTGTTGCCTCTTTAATACGCGCAAAAGAAATCAAGAAGAAATATAGAGTAGAAGATTCACACAATCAATCCAGTAAGACTCAGGTGCTTGACCTCACGAATCAACAATTGAATCGACCAAAATATTCATTCAGATAAATCTTCGAGCCTAGGCAATAGTCCATTATTAGTCACAAATTGCATCAAGAATTCCACGAACATTAACAAGTCAACAATCCATGAACGAACAATCAAACACAAGGCTATCACCAAGTCAAATCCGTCGTCCTCGAAATCAAGCAATAAGCCTACAAAATATCAATCAAAGCTAGAACCAAGATTAAATACAATCCGACTTAAATGAACTAAATTAGTCAAAATAAACTACATAAAGATCAAACAAAAATCTATTTAATTAAACCAAATTAAATTGGAAATAAAGTCAAAGTTGAAATTAACAATCAAAATTAACTAAATGCAGATAAGATTATAATAAACTTCTAAATAAATATTCACAATACATATAAGGGAAAATCTAAAAAAAAGAAATCATTAAAAGTAATAATAATAAAAATAAAAAATAAAAATAAAGAAAGAAATAACAATGAAACGGGGGCTGCGCTGGAAATTGGGGTGTTGGAATCAAATGGGCCTTTAGCCCAACATCTGCAGCAACGATGAGGCAAAGGGGGGTGCACCGCAGGATCACCTGGTGTGATTAGGAAGAATAATGGACTTCCCAAGCCCAGCTGAATGTAACCTTAAATCAATATATATACAAAGAAAAACATATAATCAGTTTACAAAAAGGTTAACATAAAACAATAAAATAAATAACAAAACAAACTAAAAAAAAAGTGGTCAGAACATGTTGAACCAAAATCTCCTCATCTCTTTCGAAGAACAAAAAACCATACGCCGCTGAGATGCCATCTTCAACCGAAATCATGTCGTCTCCGTCTCTCTCCGACAATCCGCCGCTGTCACACTACTCTCACGTCGTCATCCATCAGTCTCCTTTCGCGAATCTAATTCGATTCTTTTTTCCCTCAGTGCGTCATCTTTATCGCTTCACCCTTCGTCAACATCATCTCAACATCGCAACATTGATCTCGTTCTTTCCGATGCTCTTCCCTCCTTCGAAGCGACGCTATGAACCTTGCTCGGCTCTCTCGGCGGTTTCGCTTTGACTTCTCGCCCGTTCTCGCAGTTTCAACTTGTCCTGTCTTCGCCGATTAGCTTTCTCTTCATCTCTATTTATTCTGTTCTTCGATCCGGCTTGTTGGATCTAAAATTGTTGTTGTTGAAGTTCTGTTGTTGTGGTTGATTTGTTGGAGGGAGAAGATGGAGGTTTGGTTCGGAGGAAGGGTTGTCGAAGAAGAAAAAGCTGTGAGGTCTGATTTTTGCTGTTGTTGTGGTTGTGAAGAGTGTGAGATGAAGATGAGGTTTGATGGGATTTGCTGTGTAATCGTTTTCTTTTGGACCTGTTGTTGGTTGTTGTTTTTCTTTATGAAATTGAGTTGAAGGTGGTGCCGAATGGATGGCGATGTGGTTTGAAAAGGTGGATTGAGGGGTTGCTGTTGAAGGTTCTAGATCGGAAAGTTTGTAAAGGGTTATAGAAGAATGGTGGGGTATGAGTTTTGCTTTGATGAAAATGTATGGAGAGATGAAGGATGTTGGTGTTTCACGGTTTTTTCAAGGCGAAGAGAGGCTGAAGGTTGTATTTGTGAGGGGGGATGAATGAGTGGGCTGAAAGAAAGTGAGGATTGTTTTCTGAAAGTTTTCGGTGTGTTGCTGCGGTTAAGGAAGATTGAAGAGTTTTTTTCAGTTGGCGTTAATTATGAGGTGAGATTGAGAGTGAGCCAGAATGAAGATGAGGAAAGTGTTGCGTATTTGTGGTTTGAAGGAATGGTTGAAGGATGAAGAAGATTGTTGAGTGAGGATTTATTGTTCAGGTGATTTGTTTTGCCAGAAGAGTTTGAAGGTGTTGAGTTAAGAAAAGTTGTGGAAAAAATCTGAAAAAAAGAGAGAATGAGAAAGAGGCGCAGTTTTTTTTCTCTTGGGATCAGCAAGTTATCCCTATTTAAAGCTAGGTCAAACTTTTGAATCATGGGCTTAGCATGGATAATGGGCTTGGATTTATTGTTTTTAGGAAGATGAGTTTTTTAGTAGGAAAGATAATAACATGGGCTTCAAAAATGGATGTGGAATATTGCAAAAATAAGGTTTTAATAATTGGAATATGAATTAATGGAATTTAATATGGAAAATTGGACTAAATATGGATGGTGGGAAAAAATATATTTACAAATGGAAATGTGTGTGGAAAAATGATAAAAATGGTATAAGGGATTTAATTGAAAAAAATGGATAGTTGAATAACGGTTCAAATGGAAAGAAATCGTTTTAGGTTGTAAATGAATAATGAAAATGTGGTAATGAATTAGTACAATTCGGGTAAAAGAAACGTAAAATGGATTAAGAATGGATTTTCTTCCACTGATTTTCTAATAACACATCTGCAACACAAAATCAATGAAGCACGCCTTGACCACACTCGAGCCTTCCACATAAAATTTGACTAAAATGAAACTCTTGAACCACTGATCTTGAACCACTGAGTAATTCACCATTCAAAGGACGATCATTTGAATCAATCATCTCTTGAACTTCTGATCAAATAATTCTTGGATTATTATGAATCTATTTGAAAGAAACTCTAGGAAAATAAATCCACATGACACCACTAATGAACTGTTCAACAAACCAAAATGATCCAACACTCCTTATGACTCACAACTTGATAAATCTGATGGATTTCACACACCACAATTTGACTTTGGATATGCACCGCCTGAGCAATCAAGCCTCATAACTTGATGAAGAGAAGAATGGTCTGATAATGGGCCAAATACAAAGTGAAAAGTCCTCGCAGACGTGAAATCCCTGAAAACCGCTGAATCGGGGAAATAAACCCTAATTCCTTAGAAGACGATCCCATGTCTTATGCACATGCAAATGGTATGCAAAATGCGTATGAATGTAAAACGAAAAGCCAGAAAACCAGAGGGCAAATTTAGGGTGTCTACAAACGCCATTGTTTTATTGTGTGTCAACAAAATGCACAAAGATGGATAAGTGCAAGTTTGGGTCCTCTGTAGGATGGCTTGAGAATTGATTCTACTACACGATTTGCAACAAAGAAGGTTTTAGTTCAAAATTGTTAGTCTAGATAGTTAGGTTAACAACACTTGAGTGAAGCTCATCATTGGAGGGTACGACAAACTCCTTAAGAAGGCGACGATTTACGTCTTCTGCCATTGCTCTTTAAATTCTCCTGAGCAAGTTTCTGGAACGCACTTATCTTTCCGACTCTTTAATTAGTTATATTAGGGTTCTGATACTGCGAGTTATTTGCATAGACTGGATGGAAGGAATAATACCTTATCCTAGATGATGTGAACACAGAGTTATGATATCGACTAAATTTAGTCTCCGACAAAGGCGCCAAAAAATATGATAGAATTCGCAAGTGCACAAAAAAATATTGGTTTTAGTATAAAAGATTATTGATCCCACAAAGACTAATAGTTAAGTATCGTTGTCTACTTTCACTGTGTTTAGCTAAAGTGATGGGATTATGAATTATTTAAGGAAAGAAACTAGAAACCAATTTCTTTTGAAATTAGTTGAGAATTGGATACCAGAACGTGACTTTCATCGAACTTCAACATTCTAGGCATCTGATGAGTTCTCAGCAAGTGTATCGATAATATGGAAGTAATAATTAAGATCGAATCCACAAGGACTACGTTCGAACAAGACAAATTTGTGCAATGTATAGAAAAAATAAATGGGAGGGGGAGTTCAAGTTTGCAATGCGGAAATAAAATAAGAGTTTAGACAGAATTACGAAAGCGGTCATGTTGTGTATTGAATCCCCTATTTCTCTATTGTTGATGTTTAATGCCTAATATGAATAATCTTATCACCATAATCCTACAACGAATTAACAAAACCGTTATAACCAATCCCTTACGAAATAACTCACTAATAACTACTCGGAGTTTCCTATCATTAGTCCACCAACATAAACAAGATTAGGTGATGCCTATAACATTAATTCTATATGCCACTACTCAGGATCTCCTATTCCTATTCAACCAATGTAAGTAGAACAATTTCCCTAGGTCCAACACATAGACTAATGGTCAATATTCCTTATGTACCCAAAATCAATTTAAAAGAGTATCTCACATTAAAAGCATTAAGAATAATAAGCAATTGAATAAGATTATACATCAAAGGATTCATAAAAAGTCAAATCAACATATTACCCAACAATATTGAAAAAGGTTCATCACACACAATCTAACCTAGAGGAGTTTATCTACTCATATTTCAGATTACAATACCAATTGAATAAAGAAGAATAACATATGATTTCCCTTGAAGGATTGGCCTCAAATGGCTCTAAATTCTCTCTAAATCACCATTGATGCTGTAAAAATCGTACTTGTAGTGCCAATTTTTGTAACCCTTGCAAAAGTGTGAAATTTCCCATTAAAAAGAGCTCATAATGGATCAGACGCATCAGAAAAAGCCCTGAAAAAGGAGTCATCGCGAGCGTGAAACCCGTATCACACATGTAATGCAACTAGTACAAATCTATTGTCTGATGCTCCACGTGATTATTCCAGTAGCTGCACGTTTTTCCCCTATTTCACCTGATTTTTCACTAAGTCTAATTTCTTCACACTTAGCTATTTTTTCCTCATTCTTTGGTATTTCTTCTTCATTTTAGCTCCTCTTTGACTTATTTTTCTTTGATTCTTCGTCTAATTTCATGCAATGACAGACTGTTATCACAACCTCAAACTTTAATTGTTGTTTGTCCTCAAGTAATTTGCATGCAACTACATATTTCAACAAAAAACTAGTCACATAACAACAATTGAACATCACTATATATATATATATATATATATATATATATATATATATATATATATATATATATATATATATATATATATATATATATATATATATATATTCTTTACCTAACCATCATTCTAACTTCCAACTTCCATCTGGAAAATTCGGAAAACGTCTTCAAACATTGACGAGTACTTAACATGTCTCTCGACTCACTTTGACTCACTTAGTGGATAAGGTCATATCTTAATCAACATGCAAAATACATTATGTTTAGCTTGATCATGATCTAATATAATTTGTCATAGAAATCAAAACACACACATTTGAAGTCTTTTTAGGTTGTATCTTAGCATATGCCCAAGTAGGATATATTTAGGAAAGTATGTTTAAATCTTTGGAGTTAGGTTTATAGTTATCCTTTCTATTCTCATACCCCTTTGTTACTTCTTGATGGTAATAAAGAGTTGGTCCTTACTTCTACTATTTTTTAAGAAGTGTCTTTTTCCACTTATTATTTTCTCAATTTTTTTTAATTTTTAACCAATTTTCTCTAGTACCCCAACCCCAAATTTAGAACTTTGCTTACTTCCAAGAGCAACCCTAAACTTAATCTTTTTCGTACATCTTAAGTCTATACTTCTACCTAACTCCAAAGAGAGGGTTGAAAGAAAAGATCTTTCAAGTCATATGGCTAAGAATTTTAGGCTACGTCACTGAAAGAAAGGTTAAGCTCAAAGTGGTTAGCAAATGGATATTCCAATTACTATAAGGTGGTTACAAAGGCTCAAAGTTATAAACAAAAACTTACTTCAATGTGTGTGAGTGTGTGAATCAAACCAAATAAAATTAATCAAAAATAGATCAAACCAAATAAAATAATAATGCTTGGATACACTTAAAAAGAAAGAAAATTAAGCACTAGAATTTATTTGGCTCAAACCCTACTTGATGAGGTTATTGAAGGTTGAGTACAAATCATTTGATTGTTTTATCATCCTTTGCCTTCAAGTTGTAAGTTTCTTTCTGAATGATCAAGCCTTTTTTTTCTTGGATCATTTGTTCAATGCTAAAGCGATAAACTTGTAAATTTGAAAAAGAAAAACAACTACACACTTGTTTATGAAAGACAATTAATTAAATAATGCAATGGGAAGGGCTAGCACTTATAGTAGTTATTGATCTTCTCTTAGTACATATTTGAAAATAAAAATATAGATAAAGTCTTCTAAAAATTTAAAACAAACTACATGTCTTTACATATGTTATCATTGTGGAAAAGATTATGCATATCATTCATAGTGTTGTTGAAGTCGTTGTTCTGCCTAGTCCATTTTGTGCGCATATGATATCTCTTCCTTGCTTGCTCTTTGTCGCTCCCAAAAGATGAGGCAGGGCTCAAGTATGGTACAGACGCGAATGATCGGCGAAAGGAACAATGAGAACACACAGCAGTGAACTCACTGGAAGAGAAAAGAGTCGCCAGCTAGGCATTTTTATCCCGGAGGAAAGGTAATGCTGCATAAACCTAGAAAAAGATGGATAAGACGGTTGCGAACCAGAGAGACTGAGAAAGGGGGTTGGTTACAACCTGGGAAGGTATTAGCACCCAGAATGTCCGCCGTACTCGACGAGATCCACGCTTAAAAGATTTGTGTTTTAAAGGGGTAGTGTCAGTGCAATCTGTGTATAAAGAGCTGGAAATGGATATACAGGTGTCAGTGTGAAGGAAGTGTAAAGTGTATAAATGATGTGTCAGTGTAAGAATGAGAATGAGTTGCTCAAGATCATGGGGCTTAGGATAAGGCTGGAAAGAGGGGGAATATACAGAGACTTTTGTTCGATAACTGTTAAGTTATGCCTACGTATCCTCTCGTGCAATGAGGAAGTCAGAACACCGTAGTTCGACCCAAATAGACTGAAAGGTGAATTGACTTGTGAACTGCCTGCCTGTCTATGCTCAAGTGTATGACCTGTCTGGCTCAGGTGCTAACTGTCTTGCATTAGACGGAAGAAGCAAGTTCTCGTTTATGAGTGAATGTGATGAGAAAAGAATCCCGAAGGAGACGATTATTGTTTGTTTTTGTGTTTTCAGTCTTTTATTGCTTTTGAAAATTTGTCATAAGTTAGTGAGCTTAAGCCTAAACCAATGGGTTAGTAAACTCATCACATCTTCCCTCTGATCAGGGGTAATGAGAATACCTTAAGTGTGAAGTCAGCTTCTCACACTTAATCACCATGGTGTAGGATTAAGATCATTAACCTACTTGTGATTATTTAGATGTTTTTGTTGTTTTTGTTTAGTGTTAAGTAATGAGGTTAAGCCATAATCAGGGATTAAACAGACTCATTACACCATCCTAATAGAAGGATAATAGATGAGAATGTTTAAGCTGAGGAAAGCTCCTCAACTTAATCCATGATTAGGGATTAAACTCATGACAAAACAAGCCTTTGGTTAAGTGGATTTTATTTAATGATATGATGATGAAGTTATTTTTAGGGTTTGTAAGACAACTTGAGGGGGACTTGTCCATTAACACTAGGGTTAGTCCTTCTTAACCAATTAAGGAAGAATTAGAACCCTAATGCAAGGCCCAAGTTACAAGCTTGGTGTCTTGGTGATTATTAAGTGGATTTATTAAGGGATTTAAACTCATTAAGGGTTTAACACTTAGGATTAAAGTTATACACTCCATCCTAATAGAAGGATGCAGGCATAAGCTTAATCACAAAGCCTTAAAGCCTTTAGGGTTTAGTCCCTGATTATGAGATGAGAAGAGAAGACTCAAAAGAGACACAAAGGTAAAACTAAGTGGGGAGACTAATCAAAACCCTAATCATTGTCATGCTTGGTCATTCCTAGGGTTTGTGAGGTTAACAAGAGAAATCTTCAATGGAACCACCAGGAAGCAGATGAAAGGAGCAGAGAAGCAAAGTAACTTGCTTCATTTAAGAAGACAAGTCACTTGAGGAAAGAAGGTAAGAAGAAGGAGAATGAGCAAGCTCAAACTCAAACACATATCAAAATGCAGCATGGATGCAAGAGAGAGATGAAAAGAAAATGTGAGAAGTGAAGGCAAATCCACTTCTCAAAGTTACTTACCACCTGAAAAGTTAATAAAGGAATGCAATGCAATGCCAAATAGAATGAAATGCCATGATGAGAAACAAAACCAGAAGCACATACATGATGTTAATGATGCTATGAGATGCTACAAACATGAAACAACACATGAAGATGATCATACAAGCTTATGAATGCAAATGGAGCAAGTTAAGAAACATGAACATACATGAAAAGTTATGAAATGCAAATGGCATATAATCATGGCAAATGCAAGATGCAATGATCAAACATGCTTACAATATGTCTTAAGATGTTAAATGAATCAAATGGATGCACTAAATGCTATGACAAGTCAAGGTATGCAAGCAAATGCAAGATGGATGCATATGGAAGCCCAAATTAGGGTTTATGATCAAAGCATCAAACAAAAACCAAAATCAGAAGCAAACATCAAGATAAAAAATTGAAAATTCACTCAAAGGATCCCTAATCCTATACTAACTCACTGCCCAAAGGAGAAGTTCCAACTCTTAACCTAATTCAAGTTATGATTTTCCTAAGTTTTCTAGGGTTTTAGGGTTCCTTAACAAGAAAAAATGCCAATCAAATGGAAAATGAAAGATCAAATCATGTCAATTTAATCTTACAAACTACATGATATGCTAAACACAATGCAAAAAGAATCAAAGTCCAACTCTTTATGGTTAGGCAGAAGTGATTTTTGGAAGTTTGGATCAAAATAATGCATTAAAATGATTTTAATTCCATGGAAAATTCTCAAAATGCATCAAGATCAAAAAAGAAATTTGGTTTGAGGGTTGGACAATGTTTCTAAATGTTTTTAAATGTTTCATGAATTTTTTGGTGATTTTTAAATACCTAAAAGCATTTTTAATTAATTAATTCTCATTAATTAATTAAAAATAAGCTTTTAAATATTTAAAAATATTTTTTGAATGCAAAAAATAAAAATAAAATTATTTTTGGTTTCTGAAATTAAATAATAGCTTGCATAAAAAATTTCAGAATTTTTGAATAAGTTTTATTATTTTAAAATAAATGGAGAAAGAAATACAAAATAAATGAAATAAAAATTAAAAAAAATGAAAAGTAAACACAATGGACGGATCAGATGGAAACTGGGGATGAAGCTGTTGACTGCGCGCGCTATCTAATGGCCCATATTCAAACTTCCTATTTTCTGATTTAAATTAATTAAAATAAATTAATTAAGTTAATTAATGGTTAGGGTTTCTAATGATGAATCTCAGCCCTCCAAACACGCGCCAGGTCAACTAAGTCAAAGGATCCAACGCTCAAAATTCAAACTTCAATAATGACAGGGATTAAACCCTAATCATTTTCAGGTGGCCGGAGAAGACCTCCGGTCGTCTTCTCCGGTGGGAACCCCACCTGAAAATTCCTAAAACCTTCAAAACGTAACTAAAATGAAATCTAAAAGAACAGAAATCCTTCCCACTCCTCACTGAATCAAAACCCTAACACAAACATCATTTATCTTTCATCAATCACATGAATCGAAACAAAACATTTTTAGGTCAGAAAGTTTCAGAACACGATTAAACTCTCATTTCTTTACCATTTTCAAAACCAAAGACATCAGAGTGATCAGTGATTCATGAAGAACAACTTAAGAACTTAAAAATCCATTTCTGGAAAAAATGTTCATGAAGCTACCTGAGTTTGAAGCTTTTCAATCTGCAACTTTCTGGCCTCTTCTCTTTGTGCAATCCACTCCTTTTATGCTCCTGATGAACTCTTGATGCTTAGAAAAGGTTTGTGTTGGCTGGTTTGGAAGTTTGAACAAGTTCTGTTCAAGCTCAGGTGAGAATCGTGTTCTTGATTCTTTGAGTTTCAGGTTGATTTTAGGGGTGCTTTGTGATCAGGGTGATGTGTTGAGAAGGTCTTTGAAGTTTGTTTTAGTGTTTGTGGCTTGAGGAAAGTGTTTCGAATGCTTTTGCTCTATGGAGTGAAAATGGGAATGTGATGCTATGGCTTGCTTCAGGCTTGCTGGTTATGTGCTTTGGCTTGCATTTTCTTTGTATAAACAAATGCCATTGGTCAGATGAAGTGACATGTCCTTTTGTGATAGGTATGGTTGCTTTTGCAAATTGTCAACTTTTGTGTAAGAAGGGCATGGGCTACTTGCTAGCTTGGTACAAAGAGCTTGTCTTGCGCAGCACAAGGTGAGGAAAGCGCTAGGGTGGTTCAGCAATCTAGGCAGCAAGTGGGTGAGATGTTATGATGGATTTTGCAACTTGGTTCATTTTGGTTCTCATGAAAAGATCTTGTTCCAAAAACCATACAAACATGTAATTCTTTGGTCCATTCTGAACTTTGGATGCCACATGATCATGTTATGTGAATTAGAAGTCCATTTGATAGCTTTAGAACACTTGATCAAGTCATTTTGCAAAATACCTCTTTGGTAGAAACTTTGAAATTTTGTGATTTTTGCCAACTTTGACAAGCCATAACTTTTGATCCAAAATGAATTAGGTCATGTTCTTGTACTTTTTGAAAAGGGAAAGATCTATTCTACAACTTTCATGACCAAAGTTTTTCCATTTGAAGCTTTTTTGGATCAAAAAGTAAGGGTTGAAAAAGTTGCATAAAATGACATTTTCATTAAAAGTCAAACTTGCCCAAAAAGTCAACTTTGCAAAAGACTTGAAATTCTTGATTTTGTGAACTTCTAACATCTTCCATGATCAAATAAAGATCATATACAATCAAAATGATGAATATCACCCTTTGGTTGGGTCATTGGGGGCCTCAGATGCCCTGATTTTATACTGACTTGCCTAAAAAGTCAACCCTTGATCAGATGACTTCCCCATTGAATTTCTTCCTGAAAATTGATATGCATGATCCCTATACCATATAGAGACCAATAGAAACAAGAATGACCAAAAAATTTGGAGTTATGGCCTTTGAAACCAAAACCCTAATTCTAGGTCATCTGTGCAGTCAAACCTGGCTCTGCCTCCACACCATATCCAGTTCTTGTGATTCTTTGGCATTCTTGACTTTGAGAAGGTAGAATATGATACTTGAACATACATGGACCTCTTTGAAGTGATTGTTGACCTTTGGAGTGGCTCAAGAAGCTCCTGGATTGCTCAGATCACAAACCCTAGATGCAGATGACTTAGGAACAATGCAGTGAATCAAAAATGCACTATGAGATGGTATGATTGTGTTTATGCATATGAAATGATCACAAGACATGGTGTGAATGGGTGAGGGCAAATTTGGGGTGTTTACAGCTGCCCCTATTCAATCATGAGTTAGCTGTGCAGGATGTAAGCAACGGCTTAACATGCAAACAGGATAACTTGTGGTTGAATACCAAAGACAATCCAAAATTTGCACTCACAGAATGAAAAAGAAAAGGGATATAGATTGTAAAAGGAAAATGAAGTATATTGTAAAATGTGGGCGACGGAGGACGACCGTCGAGCAGAGGACGACTGCTGGGTAAAAAAGCAATGACGGGGACGGCCGACATGTTGGGGATAAAAGGGATTATGATGGGGACAGCCATCAAGTAAAACTGTAAGATTCTCTGGGGATTAATGAAACATGACAGGGACGACCATCAAGTTCATAAAGTAAAGTAAACAATGACGGGGACGGCCATCGGGCTAAAAAAGAAAAGGGACCACGATGGGGACGGCCATCGGGTTAAAGAATAAATGAAATAAACAGATGATGAGGTACGGTCATCAAAGGTGAAGGACGATCACCTAGCAGGGGACGGCTGCTCTGTCGGGTTAAGATGAGGGACGATCATCTTAGGTGGAGGACGACCACCTGGCAGGGTACGGCTGCCGAAAATATCGCGACATAGGACGAATGCCGGATAAAAGGTCAACGATGGGGGACGGCCATCGGGCGAGCATGATGGAGGACGACCATCAAGAGGTGGAGGACGACCACCTAGCAGGGGACGGCTGCTCTCGAGGTTTATCATGACATAGGATGAATGTCAGATAACCAAAGATCAACAATGGGGACGACCATTGGATAAAATGATGAAGGACGATCATCAAAAGGTGGAGGACGACCACCTAGCAGGGGACGGCTGCTAAATATCACGACATAGGACAAATGTCGGATAGAAGTCAACGATGGGGACGGCCATCGGATGAGCATGATGGAGGACGACCATCAAGAGGTGGAGGACGACCACCTAGCAGGGTACGGCTGCTCTCAGGGTTTATCATGACATAGGACGAATGTCAGATAAAAAGGAAAATTTGCTTTGTTGGTGATCTACTGGGGAATAGTAAACACGGACGAGTGTTTATATCCAAGAAACAAAAGGTATAAGTGTTTAGATGTTTGTGTATAGATTAAAGATGCGGACGAGCATCCCTAAGACTACGATACGGACGAGTATCGGGTAGAAACAAATACTGACACGTGTTCAGAGATGATGACACGGACGAGTATCAACTGGTTAACAAGGAACACGGACGAGTGTTGAATCTGAGGGGATTCTTTCTGGGGAATAGTAGACACAGACGAGTGTCTATATTCAAGAAGACAAGAGTGTTTGACACGTGTATGGATTAAAGATGCGGACGAACATCCTTAAGACTATGATACGGACGAGTATCATGTAGAAACAAACGCTAGACGCATGTTCTGAGATGATGATACGGACGAGTACCAACGGGTTAACAAAGAACACGGATGAGTGTCGAATCTGCGGGGATAACAAATGATGTATACTAGATACGGACGAGTATCTGTATAAGTATGATTGGTGTATATTTAAGTGTTCAACCTGCTGGGGAGAGTGACACGGACGGGTGTCAAAAAGAGAAGAGTATAGTATAAACAAGTATATGGTATACACAGTGTTTATGTTACTGTGTTGGGGAAAACGACACGGACGAGTGTCAAGGAAATGGTATTTAAGTATATGTGAGTGCAAAGAGAACAGTCTTTGGTTTCCTGCTGGGGATATGACACGGACGGGTATCAAAAGGTGTATACACTGGTGCTTGTGAATGTGAGGCAACTGCTTTTGCTGGGGAGCCTGGGGGAAGTTTTCTGTATTGTTGGTGAGTTTCAAATACTCACAAGTGTTTGACTCAAAACATGGCTTATGATTATGCTATATGTTTGATTTTTGCCGTAATGCTCCGTATTAGACGGAATGCTACACTTGGTGGGTGAATATGATGCGAATGCCATGATTATGCAAAGATACCAATCCAAGATTTGGGTCCCGATGCTGTGGAGGTCTCTGGTCAATCTGTTTGAAATGGACATCCCAGCTGGGGATGAGATCATTGATAGATCTGATGAGATGCATCTGCTTGGGGAAACGGGTCGATAATTGACCTATTCCAGAAGTGAGGGACCCAGCTGGGGTTTGTAGAAGCTTTCTTCACTCCGTTGTGATCCCTTTGTGCGTTGCTCTTCTGGATAGGGCCTGAAACTCTGTGGGGAAATGGTTCCCTGACTTTTGTATTCTGCTGAGAATGGATGGCACCTCGGTTGGGAGAAGTAACAAGTGGCGAACTCAGCTGGGGAGAAAACACCTTGGGTGCTAAGACTGAGTGTTGATTTGCCAGCTTGCTGGGATGAAACTTTCGTGCCCCGAGTCGCGCTCTGAATACCTGCAATCCTGCAAAGATAGAAACGCACAAGTATTCCCGGGGTACCCTTTACTGGATTCCGTCATAGGAGTTTAGACACTTCTGAGAGTAAGTATATTCCCTGCAAGCATGTATTTTTATTTTTTGAAGATAAACATCTGTACTTATGCAATCAAATTCTTTAGAGACATCAGACATTTTTTTGCAAATAAAATAAACTGTACGAGACGAGACGCGACTGAAAATTTGCTTTTATTAATTCAAACACCCTGAATTGGCAAGATACAGTCAAAGGAACATATCTCCTAAAATGAGGAGATTGTTACAAATTGAGAAACAAAATGCTGACAATGTTGACGACGCTTCAAGGAGCTTCCTCTTTCGCTATGACTCGTATAACTTTTGACGTTCTTCTCGTCTTGCTTTCTGAAGAAGGCTGATTCTGATTGAAGCTTGATCCTTTCGAAGCTTACCAAGTTCTAAGTGATACAGACGAATTCAGAGTGCAGTTGTTCGCTTATTCCCTTGTTTTTCATGGATCGCCCTTTCGGGTTTTCAATCCATCGGGATACCCATTTTTGCCTGAGTTGTCCAATGCGGCTTTTCAACTCAGCGGGTGTACATTTTTCATTTGTTTTCCCTTATTTTTGCCCGAGCCTTTTATTCTGTTTTTGACTCGCCGGGATGCCCTATTTTTGCCTGGACTTACATTCTGTTTTTTATGTCCAGCGGGTCATTTTTATGCGAAGTATTTTTTAACTGCATCTGAATTCACAGGGGACGGGAAATCTTCACCATCCATGGTGCTGAGCATCAGTGCTCCACCAGAGAAAACTTTCTTTACTACAAATGGTCCTTCATAATTCGGTGTCCATTTGCCCCTGTGGTCTGTATGAGGAGGGAGGATTCTTTTTAGCACAAGATCTCCCACTTGGTACTCTCGGTGCCTGACTTTCTGATCGAAGGCTTTCTTCATTCTTTTCTGATATAGCTGCCCATGACAGATTGCAGCCAATCTTTTCTCTTCAATCAGACTCAATTGTTCGTATCGGGCCCGAACCCATTCTGCTTCACTCAGTTTAACATCCATCAATACTCGTAGAGAGGGTAATTCAACTTCAACAGGTAGGACTGCTTCCATACCATACACAAGCTGATACGGTGTTGCCCCAGTGGATGTTCTGATTGACGTGCGGTACCCATGCAAGGCAAACGGTAGCATCTCATGCCAGTCTTTATAAGTGACTACCATCTTCTGCACAATCTTCTTAATATTGTTATTTGCTGCCTCAACAGCGTCATTCATCTTTGGCCTGTAAGGAGAAGAATTGTGGTGTTGGATCTTGAAGTCCCGGCATAGTTCGGCCATCATTTTGTTGTTCAAGTTAGAACCATTATCAGTAATGATTCGCTCGGGAACTCCATATCGACAGATGATATCTCTCTTCAGAAATCTGGCTACCACTTGTCTTGTAACGTTGGCATAGGAAGCTGCTTCGACCCACTTGGTGAAATAGTCAATGGCAACCAGGATGAATCTGTGGCCATTAGAAGCAGTTGGTTCAATCTTGCCAATCATGTCAATGCCCCACATAGCAAAAGGCCAAGGTGAAGACATCATATTCAAAGGATTAGGAGGCAAATGCACCTTATCTGCATAAATCTGGCATTTATGGCATTTTCTGGCATAGGCCCAACAGTCAGCATCCATTGTGATCCAGTAATAACCTGATCTTAACAATTTCTTAGCCATTGCATGTCCTCCAGCATGGGTACCAAAGGATCCTTCGTGCACTTCATGCATTAACAAGTCTGCTTCTGTTCTGTCAACGCATCTGAGGAGTACCATATCAAAGTTTCTCTTGTACAGGGAACCATCAGTGTTCAGAAAGAAACTACCAGCAAGCCTTCTCAAAGTCTTCTTATCATTGGAAGATGCCCCATGTGGGTATGTTTGATCCTCCAAGAAGCACTTAATGTCATGGAACCAAGGCCTATCGTCCTTGACAACTTCTGCTGCGAACACATATGCTGGCCTATCAAGTCTGGACACTGAAATCTGAGGTACAAAGTTGGCAGCTTGAACTTTGATCATGGACGAAATGGTAGCCAGAGCATCTGCAAACTGATTCTCGTCCCGAGGGATATACTCAAGCTTGACTGTTGTAAAGAAAGTCAGTAACCTTCTCGTATAATCCCTGTAAGGTATCAGATGATCCTGGTGTGTGTACCATTTGCCGTTGGTTTGATTAACTACCAGAGCTGAATCTCCGAATACAGTCAATGTCTTGATCCTGAGGTCAATGGCTTCCTCAAGACCCATAATGCAAGCTTCGTATTCAGCTTCGTTGTTAGTGCAGTTGAAAGTGAGTTTTGCCGAGAAAGGCATGTGAACTCCTTTAGGTGTAATGAGTACTGCACCAACACCACGACCATTCATATTAACAACCCCATCAAACATCATAGTCCATTCTTCTTCTGGGTCCGGCCCTTCAGTGTGAACAGGCTCTTCATGATCTTTGGCTTTTATGAACATGATGTCTTCATCAGGGAAGTCAAATCTCATAGGCTGGTAGTCATCAATGGGTTGCTCAGCAAGATATTCGGACAATACACTGCCCTTGATGGCTTTCTGAGATGTGTACTGGATGTCATATTCTGTGAGAATCATTTGCCATCTTGCAACCCGTCCGGTAAGTGCTGGCTTCTCGAAAATGTACTTAATCGGGTCCATCTTTGAGATCAATAAAGTAGTGTGGGTCAACATATACTGTCTCAGTCGGCGAGCAGCCCACGCTAAAGCACAGCAAGTTTTCTCGAGCAGTGAATAACGTTGTTCACAGTCGGTAAACTTTTTGCTCAGGTAGTAAATTGCATACTCTTTTCGACCAGACTCGTCATGCTGGCCCAACACACACCCCATCGACTCTTCTAATACCGTCAAGTACATTATCAGAGGTCTTCCTTCAACTGGAGGCATAAGGATTGGAGGTTCTTGCAAGTATTCCTTGATCTTGTCAAAAGCCTTCTGGCAATCTTCATTCCACCTGACCGTCTGCTCTTTTCTCAGCAATTTGAACAAAGGTTCACAGGTTGCTGTGAGGTGAGATATGAACCGTGAAATGTAGTTCAATCGACCTAAGAACCCTCGAACTTCCTTTTCTGTCTTCGGTGCAGGCATCTCCTGAATAGCTTTGACTTTATCAGGGTCAACTTCAATCCCTTTCTCGCTCACAATAAATCCCAACAGCTTACCAGATCGCACCCCGAATGTGCACTTGTTGGGGTTCAGCTTCAGTTGGTACTTCCTCAGACGCTTGAATAGCTTCAGCAGATTTACCAGGTGGTCTTCTTCAGTAAGGGACTTGGCGATCATGTCATCCACATAACATTCGATTTCTTTATGGATCATATCGTGGAATAGTGTCACCATAGCCCGTTGATATGTTGCACCAGCATTCTTCAGTCCGAATGGCATCACTTTGTAACAGAACGTGCCCCAGGGGGTAATGAAGGTTGTCTTCTCCATATCTTCAGGTGACATTTTGATCTGGTTGTATCCTGAAAATCCGTCCATGAAGGAGAATACCGAGAACTGAGTCGTGTTATCTACCAATACATCAATGTGAGGTAAAGGGAAATCATCTTTCGGTCTGGCTCTGTTCAGGTCCCGGTAATCAACACACATTCTTACTTTGTCGTCTTTCTTGGGCACAGGTACTATGTTAGCAACCCATGGTGGATAGCTAGTTACAGCAAGGAACCCGGCGTCCCATTGCTTTTGTACCTCTTCCTTGATTTTCATTGCCATGTCCGGGCGAGTACGACGCAGCTTCTGTTTAACCGGCGGGCATTCTTCTCTCAAAGGCAGCTTGTGCACAACAATGTCGGTGTCCAACCCTGGCATATCTTGATAAGACCAAGCAAACACGTCCACATATTCTTGAAGCAGATCAATCAATTGTTTCTTCACTGAGTCTTGTAGGCAGGCCCCGATTTTAACTTCTTTCACATCTTCATCTGTACCAAGATTAATCGTTTCAATCTCCTCCTGGTGAGGAGTGATAACCTTTTCCTCTTGTCTCAACAACCTGGCTAGCTCTTCAGGAAGCTCATATTCTTCTTCAACCCCTTCATCAGCTTGATTGATTGGATTGTCAAAGTCATACGAAGTCAAAGCCGTGCTGTTGTCGGTGTTGTCTGGAAGGCACTCTCTGCAAGGGTTCAGTTTGTTCATTTTAGTGATTTGATTTTAATTTTGTTTTAGAAAAGTGAAATAAAGTTGTCATTTTGAAAACATCGCCATTTATTTTTTGTACAAAAAGAAAAATGGAAAAACAGTGAGCGAAAAAGGAAAAGACTCATTTGCAAAAAGATGTCTGATATTTCATTGATTAATCTTGTTGCACAAAAAGTACAAATGGCCCGATTACAAAATGAGTCTTGTCATCTTGGGCAAGATGCAAGACTTGATGCATGCTATAGAAATACAGGAAATAATAATTACTCTGCATGAGTAACTCTTATAATTTCCTGGGAAGACCAGTTTGAGATACTGCTCCCCGGGATCTTTGGACGTATCCAATTCTCCAGATTGCGTTCTTCTTCCAACTCGTCTTCCAAATTGTTGATAGCATCAGGGGTGAGCATCCCCCCACTGACAAAACCGGGCTTCTCCGCAGCCTCTGCTTGATCTTATTGAGTTGGTTTGTAACCCAACCCAAATCTATCCTCTTTCTTCTCCACAGGCAACAGTTTGCCCCAGCCTTGAGCATTCCCCTCCTCAACAACCTTCCTGGCTTGCTGGTAGGATGTCATGGAAGTCCCAAGTACAGCAGATGTTTCATTAATATTCAAGGCCTCAAACCCTTGACTCATCGTTTCGTGGATCTCCCCATCCATCTCAATGTATTTGTATGTAGCCAGGTGGCTGACAAAAATATCCTCCTCCCCACAGATAGTAACGACTTGACCCTCCCACTCGAATTTTAACTTCTGGTGAAGGGTTGAGGTCACGGCGCCAGCGGCGTAAATCCATGACCTACCCAATAGACAGCTGTAGGCAGGCTGTATATCCATCACGTAGAAGGTCGTTTTGAAAGTTTGTGGGCCAATCGTTATAGGCAGCTCAATTTCTCCCAGAACCGATCTCTTAGAACCATCAAAGGCTCTCACTACCAGGTTGCTGGGACGCAATGCCAATCCGTCATACTCCAGCTTTACAAGGGCTTTTTTAGGTAAGACATTGAGGGATGATCCTGTGTCTACCAGCACATGGGAAAGAACTGCACCTTTGCATTCCATGGTAATGTGCAAAGCCTTGTTATGATTGCGGCCTTCTGTAGTCAAATCAGTGTTGGTGAACCCTAGTCCATTGCTAGCAGTAACATTCCCAACCACAGCTTCCAACTGATTGACGGTGATCTCTTCTGGCACATAAGCTGCGTGCAAGACTTTTAGTAGTGCGTTCCGATGGGCCTCGGAGCACATAAGCAATGATAGAATAGAGATCTTGGAAGGCGTCTGGTGAAGCTGGTCCACTATTTTGTAATCACTCTTCTTGATGATTCTCATGAATTCATCAACTTCTTGATAAAAGGGTGTTTTCAAAGCTTCCTTAACAGCTTGATCTTCCTGCACCAGGCTCTTCCCTTTTGCCTTGGCAGCAGCTTCTGCTTCGGCAGTGGGTCTTTGAATTTGTGGAGCAAAGAGACGTCCGCTTCGGGTGAAGCCTCCGCCTCCTCCCACATTGTCTATTTGTGGTGCAGGGGTTGATGATTCCAGAGTGATTTTCTGTCCTTCGCAGTATAGATCAGAGCCGTAATGCCAAGGGATGGCATTACTGCTTTCATAAGGTACTGGCCCAGGCACTGTGATAGTGACCGGACTGATGGCAGCTGCGGAAGGGACCATGATAGTCTGTGGATCATAGTATATTGTGACTGGTGCTCTGATAGGAGTGGCACTTTGTGAGTTGTAGGCAGAATCATTTTCAGGATCATAATAAATCGTAACTGTTGAGACACTTGCTGTTGAAGTTGTAGGAGACGTTGTTGGAAGGATGGGTGTTGTTGTTGTAGGAGATTCAAAATGAAGTGGTGCTGAAGTTGTAGAAGGAATGCTTGTTGATATCTGGTCAGTTGAAATGACAGATGAAGCATTTGTTGATGAAGCTGAAGAGTTGTTTGGAACAATGGTTGTTGCAGTTGTAGGAGATACTGGAATTGTTGCTGATGAGATTGCTGGATTTGTTGGAATTGATGTTGTAATTTGAAGCAGGCCACTCTGGATGAGACCATCTATGCCATCTCTCAAGTTATCACAACCATTCACTGAAATGTTGCAATAAGCACACCCTAACTCACATCCTGGGAACATTTGACATTTGAGGAGTTGAGCCTTAATCTCTACCAACGGTGTCCGAATCTGACCCACACTGGTTATTAAGTAAGACGGCTTGTCTTCTTCAATAGCATTGATTATGGGACCTTCGTGGTGTGGCATAGGGGTTTTGTTAACATTTGGTGGTGGTGCAAAATTTAGAGCCTTAGAGTCTACCAGGTCTTGTACCTTCATGTGCAAGGCTCTGCACTTCTCTGTACTATGGCCAGGTGCATTTGAATGGAAAGCACATCTGGCGTTGGAGTCGTAGTTTCTGGGTAGACTGGTAGGATCTGGAGGTGCCAACGTCCTTAGCTCAACCAGGTTGAGTTTCAGGAGTTGTGGCAGTAATGTGGCATAGGGCATAGGAATCGGATCGATCACCCTATTGGCCTGGGATGGTCTCTGCTGATATGGCATTTGCTGATTGTTGTTGTTGGTGTTGTTGTAGTTTCTCTGAGGAGGATACTGAGTTTGTTGTTGATAATTTTGTTGCGGTGGTTTATAAGCTGGTTGTGGATGAGCCGGAGCGGGAATGGTGACTGCTGCCACAGACCTATGAACATATTGGGGTCTGCCCCTGCTGGCATGGATAGCATTGGTCTCACCAGTTCTTCTTGGGCCCACAAAAGGCTTCCTTGTGTTGCTGGATGAGCTGGCACCGTTGTCAGAAATTTTGCCCATCTTCAATAGGCTCTCAATCCTTTCTCCAGCTATAACAACATCTGCAAAGCTGGTATAAGAGAAAGCAGCCAACCTGTCAATGTATGTTCCTTGGAGGGTGTTCATAAACATATCTGCCATCTCCCTCTCTGACATAGGTGGCTGGACAGCAGCAGCGAGCTGTCTCCATCTTTGGGCGTACTCTCGGAAGCTTTCCCTGGATGACTGTGACATTCCCATTAGGAGGGTCCTGTTGGGTGCCATATCCAAATTATACTGGTATTGTCTAATGAAGGCCTCTGCCAAATCCTTCCAACACCTGATGGTTGCTCTAGTCAAGTGGGAGTACCATTCCCTTGAAGCTCCGGTTAAGCTATCCTTAAAATAAAACATCCATAGCTTTTCGTCCATGGTATATGCCTTCAACCTCCCCAGAAAGGATTGTAAGTGGGTCCGTGGGCAGGAAGTCCCGTTGTACTTTTCAAAGCACGGTGGTTTAAATTTATGGGGAATCCTGACCCCGTCTACCAAGCCCATGTCCATAACATCAAAACCCAAAGAGTTTTGAGACTCCAAGGATCTTAATTTCTCAGCAATCTCTTCTAACCTTCTGTCATAGGCTTCCTCCCCAGCTCCCATCACTGTGAACTGATCTTCCTGGGGGTCTTCTTGCAGTACTCTGCCTGCAGTGGCAGTCCCTTGAACATTTGCAGGAATGTTGATCTCTGGATGAAGGTGGGGTCCAAATACAGGGGGGTTGACATGAGGTTGGACCCTCTCATTATTGCTTGTGCCAGCAGTCCCTAGATGGGGATCTTCTTGATTCTGCCTTTCTACCATGGCTCTCAACCTCTCTTGGCTTTGAGCCATATTGTTCATCACCTCCATAAATTGTGTCATCTGATTCCTCATTTCTAGCCTTTCATTGGCCATTTGGTTCCTGACCTCTGTAAGGTCCTGCTGTACCTGGTCCATCTGTATGCCCGGAAGATTGTTGCGGGTTGGATATCTGTGTGGACGGTTGAGTGGGAACACACGTCGTCGAGCAATAGTTCCTGACATCACAACAGAGTTAGTAACAAATAATCAAAAACCTACAAAACAAGGTAAAAGGTTAGTATGCAATGCAGTTATGCTTATTTGTTTCCAAGGTATCCGGCTTGGCACTTGGTTTTGATCCTTCCAGACCCTTGAAGGTGCTTGTGATGTTGCTTTGAAAGAAACTCAGATAGAGCAAACTGATACATATATTACAAAAAGTAGAATGATACATAGTTTGTTTCTTTTTACAATACAAGCCCTCTTAAGGGGTCAACATACATCATAAGAAAATAAAAGTACATGAAATGAAAGCAACAACAAGCAAAAGTCAAACACCAAGACCAAACTCATCCTCCTGAACTTCCTTGAGAAGTGCTTCAGTCACAGGATCAGCTGGACGCTCTGTAAGATTCCTGATAAGGAGATTCCTGGTAGTAACAGCTGCAGTCAGCTTCTTGTGTTGACTTTGGTCCTTTGACCTCTTCACTCCAGCTCTGATCTTTAACTCTGAGATCTCTCTTTGGGCTGCTGCCAGGGCTTCCTGTTGCTCTTTTGCACTAGCCTCCAGCTGCTCAATCTTGTCCTGAGTCCTCTTATCTTCCAGAGTACGAGCTTCGGTGATCCTGACCCACCTAGCTTGTCTCTCCTTCAGATACAAATCAGTCCTGGCCTTTTGGAACTGAGCCTCCTTGCAGGCATTCTTCAAAATCTGTTCTCCAGCCCTAGACTTCTTGATGTAATCTTCAGACTTCTCAATCCTAGCCAGATGCTCTATCTTCAACTTTTCCAACCTTTCAATATCCAACCTACCATCACTCCTCTCCCAGAGGGTCTTCTGTAGAGCCTGAGTCAACTTCTCATTTCTCTCTTTCAACTTCTCAAACTCCTCCATACTGACAGTGGCAGGAGGTGGTGCTGAGGATGGTCCAGGCATATCTTCCATGGTAAAGGGCATCCCAGAAAACTGAGCCCTGGCATGGGACCACTCATAGTACTGTGCTGATGCCACATTGTTGCATTTCCCAAGAATGGTTACTCCTTTAGTCTGAACATGGTCCCAGGCCCAAGCTGCTTGCCTGACAATAGCCAGATTAGGCTTGTTCTCATAGTAAAGGGTCTCAGCCAAGTCTTGTGCTTTAGGAGTGTGGACCAATGCATAGCCCAGTTGTCTTTTGAATAGCAGAGGGTTGTAGTTGATGCAACCCTTTACTCCTATCAGGGGTACATTGGGAAACTGCCCATAACTGGTAATGATATCTCTGCCCTTTGTGCTTTGAGTGCACCACCTGATATCAGCTGAAGTCAAAGCAGTGAGTCTTCTAGCCCAATTCCTTGGCTGGTGAGGGTTCAGAAATGCATCAGTCTTTGGCAAATGCTTGAGAAGCCAAGTATGGAACAAAGGAGCACAGCACCTCACTAATCTTCCTCTCTGCTTTTCATTCCTTTGGTGGACCGAGTAGTAGAAATCTCCCAGTAAGGTGGGTACTGGGTTCTTCAGGATGAAAAGATGGATTGCACTCTTGCTAACAAACTTTGGCTCATCCGCAAATAAAATGACCCCATATATGCTAAGGGCCAATAAAGCACAGACTGCTTTCCACTCTCCCAAAGAAGCTTTCAGGGTAGCCTGAGAGATCAAGAAATCCAGATGTAGACCAGAGATTCCAGCTTTGGTGGTCATATTCTGCCCAATCAGAACTGGTTCCAAATACAAGGCCTTTGCTACTTCTTCATTGCTTGGGAAAACCATCTCAGGGTTAAAGGGGACCCCACCCCTGATAGGTATACCAACCAATGATGAGTACTCCTCCAATAAAGGCCCCAACTGAAAATCCTGAAAAGTGAAGCACCTCAGAGGGGGATCATAGAACTGCAGGCAAGTATGAATCAAGCTCCTCTATGAAGGGTCCAAATCTATAACCACATCAAGTATGCCTCCATAGTGTTCTCTGAACAGTGGTATATGATCTGGAGTAATCAGGGTCTGAATCCTCCTGATGTCAGCTAGCTCAGGCTGAAAGAAATGATAGGAGATGTTACTCTTCTTAGGTGCCATGTTGCTGAAGAAGAACTAAGACAAATGCTGATGATGGAGAATAAAATTGATGATGGGCCTCTGACAGGCTGAGACTGATGATGCAGATAGCTGATAACTGGAGTAGATACTGGTGAAGATAGGTCTATGCTGATGATGGGGTCAAAACCAAGCCAATAAATAAGTATGGATACCCTGAAAGACAAATAAGCAAATGTTAAAATGATGCAATGATGATGTATGCAAACGATATGCAAGGGTTTGTGACTGAGCTGGATCTGATCAAGTGCTCTGATATAAGTCCAAGTATGTTCAAGAAATCCAGATGGAGGTCTATAAGTCCAGTAACCAAGGTGGGGGACTCAAATAAAGAGCCACATGTCCAGGGTTTAGAATCACAAGAACTGTTCCAAGATGGAGTACTCTTAATCAAAACAAAGTAACAGGGTATGTTGAGGTCAAGGGTACCTGCAAACCTGTAAACAGCCCAACCCCCTCACGGGTGGTGTTCTAAAACAAGGATCCTCAGACTTGGATCAGTTATGAGAAGTGTAAACACTTCTAACCCGGAGGTACAGTGTTTACAATAACCATAAAAGTTCCTCCTCTAATTCACCTCAGTTTCTGAAGGTCATAAAAAGGTCATCCAGACTTAGCAGGCTTCCCAGATAGCCCTAGTACTGCAGGAAATCTGCAACACAGAGTTCTCAAGAAGAAACCCATATCTGAATCGTGTTTCATATTCCCGCACCAGACCGAGATGGAATGGGAAAGAATATGAACCACTCTAGCCTAGGTGTCACTCAGGTCCCAGGTATAGGACCTTAACTCTCAATAGAACCCCACCCACCAAAGCAACAAACAGATCCAGCCAGCACAGTATGACAATATGATATATGCAAAGCTATAAAGAAAGCAATAAAGCAACTGTACATAAAGCAATAAACAAAAAATAAATATACAAGCACAGATAGCACATAACACCCCAGTAAACACAAATCAAACGAGCGCTAGGAGGAACCCACAAAAAGAACCAGAAGCCCTGGTTACAGTATAAGCATCCCCAGCAGAGTCGCCAAGTTGTCGCTCCCAAAAGATGAGGCAGGGCTCAAGTATGGTACAGACGCGAACGATCGGCGAAAGGAACAATGAGAACACACAGCAGTGAACTCACTGGAAGAGAAAAGAGTCGCCAGCTAGGCATTTTTATCCCGGAGGAAAGGTAATGTTGCATAAACCTAGAAAAAGATGGATAAGACGGTTGCGAACCAGAGAGACTGAGAAAGGGGGTTGGTTACAACCTGGGAAGGTATTAGCACCCAGATTGTCCGCCGTACTCGACGAGATCCACGCTTAAAAGATTTGTGTTTTAAAGGGGTAGTGTCAGTGCAATCTGTGTATAAAGAGCTGGAAATGGATATACAGGTGTCAGTGTGAAGGAAGTGTAAAGTGTATAAATGATGTGTCAATGTAAGAATGAGAATGAGTTGCTCAAGATCATGGGGCTTAGGATAAGGCTGGAAAGAGGGGGAATATACAGAGACTTTTTTTCGATAACTGTTAAGTTATGCCTACGTATCCTCTCGTGCAATGAGGAAGTCAGAACACCGTAGTTCGACCCAAAGAGACTGAAAGGTGAATTGACTTGTGAACTGCCTGCCTGTCTATGCTCAAGTGTATGACCTGTCTGGCTCAGGTGCTAACTGTCTTGCATTAGACGGAAGAAGCAAGTTCTCGTTTATGAGTGAATGTGATGAGAAAAGAATCCCGAAGGAGACGATTATTGTTTGTTTTTGTGTTTTCAGTCTTTTATTGCTTTTGAAAATTTGTCATAAGTTAGTGAGCTTAAGCCTAAACCAATGGGTTAGTAAACTCATCACATCTTCCCTCTGATCAGGGGTAATGAGAATACCTTAAGTGTGAAGTCAGCTTCTCACACTTAATCACCATGGTGTAGGATTAAGATCATTAACCTACTTGTGATTATTTAGATGTTTTTGTTGTTTTTGTTTAGTGTTAAGTAATGAGGTTAAGCCATAATCAGGGATTAAACAGACTCATTACACCATCCTAATAGAAGGATAATAGATGAGAATGTTTAAGCTGAGGAAAGCTCCTCAACTTAATCCATGATTAGGGATTAAACTCATGACAAAACAAGCCTTTGGTTAAGTGGATTTTATTTAATGATATGATGATGAAGTGATTTTTAGGGTTTGTAAGACAACTTGAGGGGGACTTGTCCATTAACACTAGGGTTAGTCCTTCTTAACCAATTAAGGAAGAATTAGAACCCTAATGCAAGGCCCAAGTTACAAGCTTGGTGTCTTGGTGATTATTAAGTGGATTTATTAAGGGATTTAAACTCATTAAGGGTTTAACACTTAGGATTAAAGTTATACACTCCATCCTAATAGAAGGATGCAGGCATAAGCTTAATCACAAAGCCTTAAAGCCTTTAGGGTTTAGTCCCTGATTATGAGATGAGAAGAGAAGACTCAAAAGAGACACAAAGGTAAAACTAAGTGGGGAGACTAATAAAAACCCTAATCATTGTCATGCTTGGTCATTCCTAGGGTTTGTGAGGTTAACAAGAGAAATCTTCAATGGAACCACCAGGAAGCAGATGAAAGGAGCAGAGAAGCAAAGTAACTTGCTTCATTTAAGAAGACAAGTCACTTGAGGAAAGAAGGTAAGAAGAAGGAGAATGAGCAAGCTCAAACTCAAACACATATCAAAATGCAGCATGGATGCAAGAGAGAGATGAAAAGAAAATGTGAGAAGTGAAGGCAAATCCACTTCTCAAAGTTACTTACCACCTGAAATGTTAATAAAGGAATGCAATGCAATGCCAAATAGAATGAAATGGCATGATGAGAAACAAAACCAGAAGCACATACATGATGTTAATGATGCTATGATATGCTACAAACATGAAACAACACATGAAGATGATCATACAAGCTTATGAATGCAAATGGAGCAAGTTAAGAAACATGAACATACATGAAAAGTTATGAAATGCAAATGGCATATAATCATGGCAAATGCAAGATGAAATGATCAAACATGCTTACAATATGTATTAAGATGTTAAATGAATCAAATGGATGCACTAAATGCTATGACAAGTCAAGGTATGCAAGCAAATGCAAGATGGATGCATATGGAAGCCCAAATTAGGGTTTATGATCAAAGCATCAAACAAAAACCAAAATCAGAAGCAAACATCAAGATAAAAAATTGAAAATGCACTCAAAGGATCCCTAATCCTATACTAACTCACTGCCCAAAGGAGAAGTTCCAACTCTTAACCTAATTCAAGTTATGATTTTCCTAAGTTTTCTAGGGTTTTAGGGTTCCTTAACAAGAAAAAATGCCAATCAAATGGAAAATGAAAGATCAAATCATGTCAAGTTAATCTTACAAACTACATGATATGCTAAACACAATGCAAAAAGAATCAAAGTCCAACTCTTTATGGTTAGGCAGAAGTGATTTTTGGAAGTTTGGATCAAAATAATGCATTAAAATGATTTTAATTCCATGGAAAATTCTCAAAATGCATCAAGATCAAAAAAGAAATTTGGTTTGAGGGTTGGACAATGTTTCTAAATGTTTTTAAATGTTTCATGAATTTTTTGGTGATTTTTAAATACCTAAAAGCATTTTTAATTAATTAATTCTCATTAATTAATTAAAAATAAGCTTTTAAATATTTAAAAATATTTTTTGAATGCAAAAAATAAAAATAAAATTATTTTTGGTTTCTGAAATTAAATAATAGCTTGCATAAAAAATTTCAGAATTTTTGAATAAGTTTTATTATTTTAAAATAAATGGAGAAAGAAATACAAAATAAATGAAATAAAAATTAAAAAAAATGAAAAGTAAACACAATGGACGGATCAGATGGAAACTGGGGATGAAGCTGTTGACTGCGCGCGCTATCTAATGGCCCATATTCAAACTTCCTAATTTCTGATTTAAATTAATTAAAATAAATTAATTAAGTTAATTAATGGTTAGGGTTTCTAATGATGAATCTCAGCCCTCCAAACACGCGCCAGGTCAACTAAGTCAAAGGATCCAACGCTCAAAATTCAAACTTCAATAATGACAGGGATTAAACCCTAATCATTTTCAGGTGGCCGGAGAAGACCTCCGGTCGTCTTCTCCGGTGGGAACCCCACCTGAAAATTCCTAAAACCTTCAAAACGTAACTAAAATGAAATCTAAAAGAACAGAAATCCTTCCCACTCCTCACTGAATCAAAACCCTAACACAAACATCATTTATCTTTCATCAATCACATGAATCGAAACAAAACATTTTTAGGTCAGAAAGTTTCAGAACACGATTAAACTCTCATTTCTTTACCATTTTCAAAACCAAAGACATCAGAGTGATCAGTGATTCATGAAGAACAACTTAAGAACTTAAAAATCCATTTCTGGAAAAAATGTTCATGAAGCTACCTGAGTTTGAAGCTTTTCAATCTGCAACTTTCTGGCCTCTTCTCTTTGTGCAATCCACTCCTTTTATGCTCCTGATGAACTCTTGATGCTTAGAAAAGGTTTGTGTTGGCTGGTTTGGAAGTTTGAACAAGTTCTGTTCAAGCTCAGGTGAGAATCGTGTTCTTGATTCTTTGAGTTTCAGGTTGATTTTAGGGGTGCTTTGTGATCAGGGTGATGTGTTGAGAAGGTCTTTGAAGTTTGTTTTAGTGTTTGTGGCTTGAGGAAAGTGTTTCGAATGCTTTTGCTCTATGGAGTGAAAATGGGAATGTGATGCTATGGCTTGCTTCAGGCTTGCTGGTTATGTGCTTTGGCTTGCATTTTCTTTGTATAAACAAATGCCATTGGTCAGATGAAGTGACATGTCCTTTTGTGATAGGTATGGTTGCTTTTGCAAATTGTCAACTTTTGTGTAAGAAGGGCATGGGCTACTTGCTAGCTTGGTACAAAGAGCTTGTCTTGCGCAGCACAAGGTGAGGAAAGCGCTAGGGTGGTTCAGCAATCTAGGCAGCAAGTGGGTGAGATGTTATGATGGATTTTGCAACTTGGTTCATTTTGGTTCTCATGAAAAGATCTTGTTCCAAAAACCATACAAACATGTAATTCTTTGGTCCATTCTGAACTTTGGATGCCACATGATCATGTTATGTGAATTAGAAGTCCATTTGATAGCTTTAGAACACTTGATCAAGTCATTTTGCAAAATACCTCTTTGGTAGAAACTTTGAAATTTTGTGATTTTTGCCAACTTTGACAAGCCATAACTTTTGATCCAAAATGAATTAGGTCATGTTCTTGTACTTTTTGAAAAGGGAAAGATCTATTCTACAACTTTCATGACCAAAGTTTTTCCATTTGAAGCTTTTTTGGATCAAAAAGTAAGGGTTGAAAAAGTTGCATAAAATGACATTTTCATTAAAAGTCAAACTTGCCCAAAAAGTCAACTTTGCAAAAGACTTGAAATTCTTGATTTTGTGAACTTCTAACATCTTCCATGATCAAATAAAGATCAT
Source organism: Lathyrus aphaca (assembly GCA_963966055.1). Taxonomy (NCBI): domain Eukaryota; kingdom Viridiplantae; phylum Streptophyta; class Magnoliopsida; order Fabales; family Fabaceae; genus Lathyrus; species Lathyrus aphaca. Next base: position 113,372,318 of record OZ014524.1, on the reverse strand, counting down.
ATACAATCAAAATGATGAATATCACCCTTTGGTTGGGTCATTGGGGGCCTCAGATGCCCTGATTTTATACTGACTTGCCTAAAAAGTCAACCCTTGATCAGATGACTTCCCCATTGAATTTCTTCCTGAAAATTGATATGCATGATCCCTATACCATATAGAGACCAATAGAAACAAGAATGACCAAAAAATTTGGAGTTATGGCCTTTGAAACCAAAACCCTAATTCTAGGTCATCTGTGCAGTCAAACCTGGCTCTGCCTCCACACCATATCCAGTTCTTGTGATTCTTTGGCATTCTTGACTTTGAGAAGGTAGAATATGATACTTGAACATACATGGACCTCTTTGAAGTGATTTTTGACCTTTGGAGTGGCTCAAGAAGCTCCTGGATTGCTCAGATCACAAACCCTAGATGAAGATGACTTAGGAACAATGCAGTGAATCAAAAATGCACTATGAGATGGTATGATTGTGTTTATGCATATGAAATGATCACAAGCCATGGTGTGAATGGGTGAGGGAAAATTTGGGGTGTTTACACTCTTGATCTTGGTTGGTGAAGTAATTCTCCATTTCATAAGTTGATGAAAATCGGGCTCTTAAGCTTTAAATTGGCATATGTTCTAGAAGTCTTTGAACACTAAAGCGAATTTGGGAGGGTAGACGTACAAAGTGGGTGAAACTTCTGTAATTTACCTTGTAACCCCCACAACACGAGATTGCATTTGCTGTGGTTGGTAGAATTATTCGTTATTTTAAGTTTGTTTGTCTTCTTGATCATTTTGATCAGCTTCTCTTTAATGCATATGTCCCAACCTCCTTATAGCTAAAGCGTTGAGAGGTGCCTTCAAACTGATCATCTCATCATCTGGGGTACTCGGAGTACACCTGCTCTCCTACATTGCACAATTCATTTATAACACAATAATTCCCACAGGCTTGTTGTGCAACGTTAGCCATATATTTTATATTTTCGGTAGTTAAGCACCCTAAGTCAATAGGTTACCCCCTCAATATAGATAAAAGACCTAAGCACCGCTTCAAAATATTTTCAGAAGTTAAGAACCCCAAGTCAATATGTACACATGATTTCCTAAGTGTCATTAACCTTAGCCTTTCCTCATTTGGAACCCATATACTTTCTAAGAGAGATACTATTCCTAATCCTTTTTCAACAGAAAATTTGTTCGGTTCAAGAAATGGGAAAAATCAATAACATATCAAAACGCACGCGTAAATGACTCGAAAGTACATTCATTGACTTGATAACACTAAAATAACAACAAAATTAAAATCATAAACTAGAAAGCATTGTAATCCTAATTAGAAAGCAAATAAATCTAAATAAAAATCAAATAAATTCTAAACTAATAAAATTGGAAATACCTTCCAAACTTAAATCTTACATTGTCCGCAATGTAATAAGGTAGAAGCATGAGAAAATGGAAAGGTAGAATCTAGAGATTCACGTCTGCATGTAGCTGAAGGATGTCAAGCGACCGATATACTTATTTTCTTTGAATTAAAACAAACAAAAGCAAAAAAAAATGATTGAAAATTTATGGGTTACCTCCCACACAACTTTTTGTTTAAAATCAGTTAGCACGACTTTGCTTGACCTTCTAAATCAAAAGGGTGCCTCTTTAACTCATAATCTTTAACATCGTGGCCATCTACTTTGGGGATCCATTTGAACATTCCCAACCATTTCCCATGTATTTTACCTTTGTCTCTCTTTTTATGGGGAGGTTCATACTTGAGGTCTGTCAGTAGAGATTTCTTATTCATCTTTCAGACTGTCCCATGTACTAGAGTTAAGCCTTCTTTCGTAAAGTTATGGTTTTGAATAACAGTGCTTCAGTTTAACACCTTCTCATAAGCCTAGACTTCTTTGTTATTTATATCTTAGATGGTATCAGTCATTAGGTGTGTTTTACTATGTTACATGGAACTTGTTCAAAGGGGGGCTCATCGACACGTCTTAAAAATGTTTTGAATTTACAACAAGAGTTCTTAAAAGTATGGCTTTTATAAGTTTAGACAATAGGAACTCAATAGTTTCATCTCATACTTCTAATGTGAGCTTCCCACACTTGACATTTGTAATTGCTCTAGTCGTGGCAATGAAGGCTTCCTAGTAGGATTTGGATTTCAATATCTTCCAGTATATCCATCACAACAAAGTCTGTAGGGATGACTAGTTACCATATCCTTATCTTTATATCCTCTGCTATCTGCCAGTTGTAGAGACATTCTAGTTGGCTTCATACCTATTAGGCCTAGTTTCTCATAGACGGTCAAAGGCATTAAACTCACACTTTCCTTTAGATCACACAAAGTTTATTCATAACTCATCGTGCCTATAACACAGGGAACTGAGAAGCTCCCATGATCTTTTAATTTTGGAGGCAACTTACTCTAGATGACATCATTGCACTCTTGTGTCAGCACTACAGTTTCGGTATCCTTTTGTTTCCGCTTGTTTGATAGAATTTCCTTAAGAAATTTGGCATAAGATGGCATTTGTGACAACACCTAAGTGAAAGGAATATTGATATACAACTTTTTGAACACTTTAACAAACTTCCTAAAATGGTATTCTATCTTGGTTTTCACCAATATCCGCAAAAATAGGATAAAATACTTATATGGCGGGGGAGGCACATATGGCTCTTCCTCAACTACCTCATTCGCGGGAGGTGTTGGCTCACCATCCTTCCCAAATGGTAAATATTCACCATCCTTTGCATGTGGTGTTGGCCCATCACCCCGGTGCCACATATATGTATCAATACTTGAAGAAAATGTTTTGGTGGCCATGAATGAAGAAGGAAGTAACTGAGTTTATTTATGCTTGTTTGAATTGCTAGAAGTTGAAGATTGAACATCAGAAGAAGTCGGGTCTGATGCAATCGTTGAGTATTCTTGACTGGAAGTGGGACAACATTTCCATGGATTTTGTGATAATTTTGTCAAAGATGACAAAGGGATTTGATTCCATCTGGGTTATCATTGATATACTGACTAAATCAGCTCATTTCATTCCTCTTAAGATCAATTATCCTTTGCAGAGGTTGGTTGATTTAGAATATTGTTAGCATGCATGGTTTTCGTCAAATATTGTGTCAGATAGAGATTCGAGGTTTACGTTGATGTTTTGGCAGAGTTTTCAAGAAGTAATAGGTATTAAGCTGAAGTTAAGTTCTACTTATCATCCTCAGACAGATGGTCAGACATAGATGACAATTCAGTCTTTAGAAGATTTGTTCAGAGCTTTTTTTTTGGAGCAGGGAGGTAAATGGGACAATTACTTGTTGTTGATTGATTTCACCTACAACGATAGTTTACATTCTAACATTGGAATGAAACCATTTGAGACATTGTATGGTAGAAGGTGTGTAGAACATTGTTATGTTGGTATGATTCTGGTGAGAATGTTTTGCTTGAACATGAGATAGTTCAGCAGACTAATGATAAGATTAAGATGATCCAAGAAAAGATGAAATCTTCGTAGAGTCGTAGAAGAGCTATCATCACAAGAGGAGGAAGACGCATGAGTTCCAAGAGGGATATCATGTGTTTTTGCAAGTTACTCCGATAATTTGTGTTGGTTGTGCGTTGAAGTCTAAGAAACTTACTCCATATTTCATTGGTTTGTTTCAGATTCTTTAGAGAGTGTGAGAGGTGGCCTACCAAGTGGCGTTGCCGCTATACATTTTGAATCTTCATGATGTATTCCATGTGTCTCAGTTGAGGAAGTACATTCCTGATCCGTCTCATGTGATCCAGTTGGATGATGTTCAAGTTAGAAAGAACTTGACAGTGGAGACTTTGCCGCTGAGAATTGAGGATCGTGAGGTGAAGAGCTTGTGAGGCAAGGAAATCATTTCAGTGAAAGTTGTTTGGTGAGGTCCAGTTGGTGGCAGTGAGACATGGGAGCTCGAGTGTAGGATGGGAGAGTCTTATATAGAGCTTTTTCCGTCAGGTGATTTTTGAGGGCGAAAACTCTTTTAAGTGGGGAAGAGTTGTAACACCCCGATTTAAATATTCATTTATTTAATTATTTATTTAATTTAATTGAGTAATTTGTTTAAATAATAATATTTATGAATATATGACATGTTTGGTCAGTGACAATATTTGTGGTGTTTTGTGTAGACCAATTAGTTTAGTGGAAATTAGTTAATTAATGGCAAAATACCCAAATTGGTCCCTTAACTCTACCTCGGGGTCCAATTTGGTCCCTTAACTTAAAAAAGTGTCAAAGTAGTCCTTTAATTGCTCAAAAAGGTCCACATTAGTCCTTTTCGTTCATTTTATACTAACGGCGTTAACTTTTGCTTGTGTGGCATCTGACGTGGTCCTTTATATCCAGTTGGTCATACGTGTGGCATGTGAGGTAATTAAATACCCAGAAAATTTCTAAAAAAGTTTGTAGCAGCCAAGATTTGAACACTTGATCTCTCAATTACTTTAGAAACTATCAATCACCACACCACTTGACACTTATTTGTATATCTTACATAATGAATGTAGTAGAATTGTGTCTTTCTCCACTCAAACCAAAGAGAATCATCATCAACATAGGTTTGCCTAGAATTATTTCACACCCTGTAACCATATTCATCAACAGGATAATTTCGAAATTGTTTCACACCCTGTAAAGCATAAACACCTCAAAATTGTTTCGAAATTGTTTCAACATAGGTTTCGAACTGTTTTCTAAAGCATAAACACCTTAAAAAATTGAAGTAAAAAATCGAACAATTTTCTAAAGCATAAACACCTCAAACAAAAAACAGATGAAAAACACAAAAGGGTTATGAAATTAATCATCTTTATTATTACATTTACAAGAAGTGAATTTGAGAAACCTTTCAATAACCTTACGATCAACATGATTATCATCAACAACAAGCATGTGAAAATCACCAACAAATTCCAGTAAACACTCTCTAAAATTCGAAATTGTAATTCGAAACTGGTGTTAGGGTTAACTATTTTGAAATCGAGTTGTGTTGGTGGCCGGGAAGGTACTGCTAATTCTCAGGTTGGGAACTAGTGTTAGGGTTAACTATTTCGAAACTGGTGTTAAGGTTAACTGTTTCGAAACTGAAATTTTCAGGTTGGGATCTTTCAGATTCTCGTTACCGTGATTGTTGTTGTTGATTCGGGCTTGTTGCGAAATCGAGTTGTGTTGGTGGTCGGGAAGGAATCGAGTTGTGTTGAGTTTAGTTTTTAGGGTTTCATTGTTCTTCACAAATCGATGAAATTGTTGTTGTTCTGGGTTGATTAGTGTGATGAAATTTGAAGAAGTTTGAAGAAATTTGTTTAGGGTTGTTATGGGTTAAAGAAATTTGATGAAATTGTTGTTGAAGAAGAAGAACAAGGGGAAGAACAAAAGTGAACAAAATTATTTTTTATTTTTATGAAATTTATTTTTTTATATAAATATTATTAATTATGTGAGATATATTTTTAATTTTTAATTTATAAACATTATTAATTATATTTTAATTTATATTTTAAAATTTAAAATTTTATATATATATAAATATTATTAATTATGTGAGATATATTTTTAATTTTTAATTTATAAACATTATTAATTATATTTTAATTTATATTTTAAATTTTAAATTTATTTTTTTATATAAATATTATTAATTATGTGAGATACATCCACGTCATATGCCACACGTGATTCCACATGGGCGCTATATTCCACATCACATACACGTGTGTACCACTTGTACTCTACCGTTGACTTTGACTAAAGGTGTTGACGGTAAGAACTAACGTGATACCTTTTAAAAAACTTAAGGGATCAACTTGGTACTTTTTAGAATTAAGGGACCAAATTGGGCACCGAGGTAGACTTAAGGGACCAATTTGGGTATTTTGCCTTAATTAATTAATTAAAATTTGAAGAGAATATGTAGAATTAAGCCAATTTTGGGAATTGAGAGAGTTTGTGGTGAGTGAAGGAGGGCTGAACTTTGGTTGGCCTTAAAGTGCAATTTAGAGAAATTAAATAAAATAGTATATTTATTATAAAAGTTAGACAAAAAATAGATTTTTAGAGACCATTTAATCAATATGTGAAAACAAGGGAATTGGAGAAAAAAGCTTGGGAAGAGAGTGTTAGGGCTTGAGAGAAGAGATAAATTGGAACTTGCCTTGCTGGATTTTGTTGGAATTAGAAGGTAAAGGGGAGAGGATTCTTCATCCATGAGTGCTTAATTCATGAAAGGGTATTAGATGTTTCCCTTAACCTTCAATAGGATTTTATCTCTTTTGTTGATTGTGTTGTTTGATGAAGCATTGCAATTCTATTTTTATGCCATGATTTAATTACAAATTCGTGTATTGTATTTGGTGTGGTTGTTGCAAATGCTATTTGTTCATAAACACGAGTTTTGACATGAAATTGGGATTTTCAAAACATGAATTAGTTTTGGTTTTTGTGGTTAAATCAATGGAATAACATGTTATATTAGTAGAAAATAACATTCTAATGTGTGTTAATTATGTGGGTAATAATTTTGGGTTGTTTGCGAGTGGTTTTTAGAGGATTTTAAGGTTCTACAAGTGCAGAATATGATTTCTGCTTCTGTTAGCAGGGTGACATGCATCACCTATATGACATCGTGAGCGTCATGCGCTGAGAAGCATTGATAGGTGCCAGGCATATAACAGGGAAACTATCATGTTCTCTAAGTAAGTGTGATCTTTCCAGATTGTCACAAGTGGGACGTATTGGGTGATGTGAAGGATGACAAGCGTCATCCTGGTGACGGGTTACCCGTCGTCGTGTCAGAGAGCGTTTTCTGATCTCCTGAGTTGGGTTTTGAGGGTGATTTTGTCATGCAATCGATAATTAGTTGTTATTTGGTGTATTTGGGTGAATGTGAGTTAAATAATTAAATTATGCAATTAATTCAGTGATATTATGTGTATACATGAGTTATGTGTATACGTGTATATGTGTGATAAAAGTGCAAGTATAATGAGATATAGATTTTTGTGCATACTTTTTGATGAGTTGATGAGATGTGTGATTTGAGGCATGAGTTACTATTTGTGCAATGAATGTATTTAATTATAGTCATATTGGGGTTGTATTGCATATTTTGTTGTCTAAGTAATTATGTACGGTCAAAGTGGGGTTATACTGCATTTTATATGTCATATACCATATGTGTCGTTGTTATCAAATGCATGTTCGCTAGTTAAGAGTGAGGGCTAGTGACTTGTTGCAAGCCTTTACTCGACGCTTGAAGTTAAGAGTGAGGGCTAGTGACTTGTCGCAAGCCTTTACTCGATGCTTGAAGTTCAGAGTGGGGGCTAGTGACTTGTCCCAAGCCTTGAGTGGGGGCTTGAAGCTCAGAGTGAGGGCCCAGTGTTCACAAATATTGGGGTCCAGTTCGTTTGAAGAACCAAATGTTAAGTCGGTACCACATATATACAAAGTTGAGTTGTGAGTTTGATTCAGAGTGGGGACCACGTTGAGCACGAGTCGAGTCATTGTTGCATTATATTGCATTAAACAAAAAGAATCGGCATTTACACCATCATTGAATGGTTAGATAAACCAGTTCAATAAAAAATGCATTGTAAACGAGTTCATGAGTGTTTTCGCAGATGCATATCCGAATTCACTTTAGAAAATTATAAAGATGTATCTCTGGACTAATTTTTGACAAAAATAAGATGACTATTTGATTAACATAAATTGTAATTATTTAAAGTACGATTGAAGATACATCTTTAAATACACCAAGAATAATTTCAAATTCTCGATTGTACAAGCAAAATCCTAAGAGTGAGAAAAGAAATTCTCTAATAATTATGTTTTGGATTAATTCAAAAGAAAATGAAAATTTATAAAATATGATGAGCAACACACAAAGAAATTTCTTAACTAGGGATGAATTGGGAAAGTAGTAATAATGAAAACACACATGAGATGCAATGAAATTTCTGTCCTTCCTTCCTTATCTCTTCTTGATTATAGATTCCATGTAGATATCCGAACTATTTACGCCGCCCACCACGGTGATGGTCCATTTGTAATTAGTACAACACATAATACTTAATAATAATTGCATTGGTGGACAAATAAAACAACTCTTTTGTTTGGTATTAGTATATCCACGTTTTGGCATTAATTACAAGCATATTATATTTCAAAAAGTGGTCATCAGAAATGACACTGAAATTCATCAACACTCATACATTACTACTACTAATTACCTCAGATTTAGATAGACAAGTTGTTTATTATAATAAAAAAACAAAATAAGATAGCATCAGCATTACATCATGAACCCACGTCATGTGCACCTTTTGCAAGCCAAGCCAAAGTTCCATTTATCATTATGTGTGGAAAATTTTAATCATGTTTTCACATTTCACCATCATATACCTTCCTTCCTAATATTTTCCATTCATTTTCATCCCACTTTCCTAGCAAAACCTTACCCTTTTCTCTACCAATATATTTACCAAATCTTCACACAATCCAACAATACCAACAACATAAACAAGATCCTTAGCCACTACAATGAGTGTTATTGTTTCTGCCAAGAAGAAGATGCTTGTAAAGGAGCTTCTTCAGGGGAAGGAATATGCTACTCAGCTCAAGTTTCTGCTTAAGAATCGTGTTGGTTTTGGTTTAGGTTCTGATGGGTCTGCTTCGGTGAAGGAATTGGTGGATAATTTGCTGAGATCTTTCTCTGAGACTATTTCTGTCATGACTTCTGAAGGTTGTAATTTTGATGAGGTGGTGAATAACTCTGAGGAAAATGGTTCATTGGTGTCAGGTTCATGGAATGATGATGTGAAATCTGAAGATTTAAGTGAGAGTAAGAAGAGGTTGTTGCCTAATACTAAAGATCGAAGAGGTTCCTACAAAAGAAGGTAGTTATTTTCTCTCCTTTTTAAGAAGCCTGTGATTTTACTTTCTTGGTCAAAAAAGTCATTTTTTGGTTATTTGGGTGGATTTTGCTGAATTGGGGTATGTACGGACAGAAGGAAAAACATGTTTTTTTACATGGATAGAATAAAAACATGTATTTTCAAATTTTCGTTTTGCACTTGTCACATGGTATAATAGGAGGAAAATTGATGTTTATCCTGAATTATTGAGCAGGAAGACTGATGAGACAAGAACCATAGTTTCTAAAACAACTGGTGACATTCATTCCTGGAGAAAGTACGGACAGAAGGAAATCCTCAATTCTCAATTTCCTAGGTAATCATTTGTTTTCCTATAAAGTTTTGTCGGTGTAAAAATAAAATAATTTTTAAACCGATTTTAATTCAGTTTGAAATCGATTAAATTTATGAACCACTTCAAGGAGGTGTCAATATGTCAATGTCGTATTTTAGATCATAGTTATAGATCCAATCAAATCACAATTGGTTAAAATCAGAACAAAAGTCATGTGATTCTTTCGATTAATTTTTCGGGTTTTTGAAAAACTTGTCTTCTAAGAAACCTTTTTAATGATAATTTACAGGAGCTACTTCAGATGTACCCGAAAACATGATCAAGGTTGCAAAGCAACCAAACAGGTACAATTGATACAAGAGAATCCAGAAATGTACCAAATCACCTACATTGGGTTTCACACATGCAATGCCACTCTACATACTCCACAAATGGTCACATTTTCTGCAGATACCAATTGGGACACATTTCTTGTGAATTCTCAACCTCACTCAAAGGAAGTTCTAACAAATTATATTCAACAGGATTCCCCTATTATTACCTCAGAAAGACCTATTGTGAAACAAGAATATCCGAACAATGACGAGGGTACTACTACTCCAAGGAGTGATCTCACCGACGATTTATTCGATGATAACCTGTGGTCTGATTTTAAGGATTTTGAACTATCCAAACCAGATACTAGTGTGTATTCATGTAGTGAATCTCAAAATCTTGAAATTGGTTTTGGGGTGTTTTCTGATTTCAGCAATGATTTAGTGTATTTTGATGAAAGGCATTTGCTATAACTAGTTAGCCTTTTGAGTGTATTATTTAGATTTTGCTTCTGGCTGTAACAGAATCACTTAATTGTGTAGAATAGCTTCTTTCTACAATGTGCTTTAGAAAGATTGTACTTAGATGTTTGTATGTATGTATGTAAGTATGCACAAGTTGCTTTTGTTTTTATGTATGCTTGCATGTGTATGATGAGGTAGTTAATGGCCTAAAAAAAAGTAATGAGATTAAAGGCTGTGGGACATATATCTAATTATTCAAGCTTTGTGTGTGGGGGCTGAACAGGATTGTGATTGAGTATTATGAGAAGCCAACACTTGAGAATTGGTCCACATGATATTGTCATGTTTAGCAAAGAGACATAGAGTGATTTGAGCAAGTTGGATAGAAATTGTATGACCCTAGCTTGTGGAATCCAAGGACATGCTTCTTTAGAGGGTAATGAATTAAGGGAAATGAACCTTTGAAAATCAAAATTTAATGTGAAATGTCATTTGGTTTTTGTGTTCATACATTTGAAATTGAAGTGACATAACTGGTTTAGTGAACTCAACGCAGAAGCGACGAGTAACACAAAAATGATTATAACAAATTTTAGATATTGCGGTAATAAATATAGATATAACAAAATAAGGAAAAAGAAGGAGACTATGTTGTTCAAATTATTGAAATCATAATATCATTCTAGTTTCTTACTTTTTCATATATATTGTTAAAACTTAGAATAATTTCCATTTCTTCTTTTTGCTTTTGGAAAGAGAGAATCGATCCATTTCAAAATAAAAAACACTAAACAAATACTGATAACTTGATTGGTTTGTAAGAGTGATTATTTAGTTAGTAATTTATTGAAGCAGATGCAGATACATTGAATAGAGTTATAAAAAGGTAACATTTGTCTTGTATCATCATGTGGTTGTTTTTGTCAATTGAAATCAAGTGGTTGCAGCAACCGAGATGAATTAAATGATGTAGTGAGAAATGTTTAGTGACTCGTGGGTTGTAGTGGGGGTAGTTTTGGGGGCACCCTTACAACTAAGACGCAGAAATATCATAATCAAGGTAGGGTATGGCATAAAAAAATTGAGATATGTACAATAAATAATGACACTAGCTAGACATATCGTTGTTAACTTTGCTTTGCATTATTAATTGAATTGAATATGTCAAAATCTATATGCAAAAAGTTTTGTGGTTTTGTTTTTGGTTTTAATATACCCTTATTAATAATAACTATTCCATTCTCCTCCCCATTCAAGTTGGGCCAATTGATGGTTTAAAAAGGACAAAATCCTTAAAACGTCTCTTGAATACTAAAAAAATAGAGTTTTTAATTTTAGATTCAATGATTACGATAGAGAAAAGACTTCTATGATTTAGTGGCACACACCTATTTAGTGGGAAAGACGTAGACTTATAAGGTTAGTATTTTAACGTTAAAATTAATGAAGTAAGAGATGTGTAATTTGCAAGAGTGAGAATGAATTGAATACTTGTTATGGCACGTGACGAGTTTATATATAATGAATGGTTAAAATCGCTCTCGCTTGATCCGTCATGGGTTGTGGGTGACTGTTTGATCAAATTTGATGGTTTCTGATGGACAAATAACTTAGATTGAGTGTGGGACGTTCTAGCAAAACTCAACATGTTCGTCACTCTTCAACGAGGATGTTTTAGGTTGGGCCTCAGGAGTTAGATCAGTCTTGTTTGACCTTTGGTCGGTCTAGAACATTTACCTCAAAGTCGTTGCTCTCATGTGTGCAACTAGGATTAAGTTAGAGCTTCGAGATCAGCCTTAAGACCATCCTTCTTTATTATCTTGGTTACTTGAGCTGGTCCACACTCTAGAGGAGATTACCGAGGATGTTTGTTGAGTGGGAGTAAGTATCCTATAGAACATGCGCATTAAATATTTGTCTTATAAGTGAAACGTTTTGCATCATACACCCTCAATGTTGCCCTAGATCGAGAGATACATGCAATACTTTTAGAATACTCTAGTATCATGCGGAGTCGGGTTTAATCAGACTCTTAGTGGTGATGGTGCATTTTCCCATATTCCAAATTGATGATTCGTGTGGATGTTTCTAGTTACTATATGAAATTCAAGAGTTAAATATGATCTTTTTTTACCCTTCCCACATGTGAGGCTTTAAGGATTAATGTGTTATCCTCCATTTCATCCAACCTTATGTTCTATCGTTCCTTTTCTCACTCATTTGTTCATACAACTTTCACGGTGTTCAGGTGACTCGACCTCATGTGCTTAACAACCCTGACCCTATCTCAACATGTTTACTTATTATAGGGGAGGGAGCTTTGTATGGCAACTCAAGACAGAAAATGTTGATACAAAAGATGAGGTGTTTTTGTCGGCCTTGATCTTAGGGAGATCACTAGAGACTTCGATTTTCCTGTTTTGCTTATGACGAATCTAGTTGATGTAGGTGACTTAAAAAAGTAACAAAAAGCCCAAACTAACATTAAGGAACATCAATAGGCTTTTGGGTGTGACTCAACTAACAATTGTTCTTTTTTACTTGTTGGCAGTGAAGGAGGTTAGACCGGGATATTCACCAGGTCAACATAAATTCTAGAAATGAAGTTCTGCAGTCTTGGGTGGACCAAGACACATTTGATACACTTTTTATTTTTATCGGTAAATGGGGTCTAGGCAATTCCTTCATAAAGGACAACTATTCTTTTGATCGAGGGGTATCTCATTGGAAAAAGACAAAATATTATGTAGTTTGTATGAGGGATGTCTCATTCCTATTTATGAATTTTTGTTCTAACAAATAGGTTTCAAGCTTACTTTAAGGACTTCAAGGTGCGAGTTCTTAATCATATATGGAATGCCCCTTCACAACTGCATTCAGTGAATCAAGACTATGTCAAAGTATTTCAATATTGATGCGAATACAAAAGAAGTGTTCCCAACCAGAAACTTTTATTCCATCTTTTTATTATGCAAGGCAACATGACTGACTCGAAGCGGGCTCAAAGTTTACTCTCCCTCGTGTAGGGTAGGAAAATGTTTGAAATGTATGTTAATAGTATGAATAATTTAAAGGATTGATATTACTTGATCTGTTTGGTTCCCTATATTCTGGCGCTAAAACCATTTCTTGATTAGCTCAAGAGCTTATGTTTACCTTCCTGATGATGTTTCAGGAAGGTTTAGGTTTTTTATGGCTTTGGGTATTCAAGTGTTTCATCGAGGAAGCATAAGAAATGGTGCATAGACATTCGTCTTTTTGTAAAGGCGGCCACCAAAGAGGAAAAGTGCAATATCTTTGGTAAGGGAGTGGAAGACTTTCCCCTCTTTAACTTTTATTGTTATGAATCAGATGTTCTCAGTGTTTTGACTTGTCTTTGGTCTTGCATATGAGATGGGTTTCTATAAAAAATACACTCTAGATGAGGAAGGCATCTAGAAATACCCATTCGCTTTTTGAGGTTGCAAACGTGCCAACCCCAATAGTGGTTTGTTCCTTGGGAAATCTTGTTCCTTAAGCTTTTTTAGCCATTCCTTATCTAAAAGGCTCAAAATGTGAAGTCCTTCCAGTCGACCTTTAAAAGAGGATGTTGCGGGGTCATCGCCAAAAGTAATAGGCGAAGACTTGCAAATGAGAGGTTATAATAGATTTACTACGGTTGGTGAGCCTATTTAAAAAGGCCTTAGAGTGGGGAGCCAACTTCAGAAAGGTTATGTCATGGATAAATCTTACTATAAAACCCGATAGACTTGTGTTTATTATTCCTTGTGCATCCCGATCCTCAGACAGATAGAGAGCTTTGATATTTTGTCTCCAAAAAGGGAAACACATATTTTGCAAGCAAGGTCGAAGTTATTCATCAAGAAGAGATGGCAGAGATGTCGTATTAGATGTGTGAGTCGTCTGTTATCTTGGTTCTCACAGATAGAGAGCTTTGATATTTTGTCTCCAAAAAGGGCAATGCATATTTTGCAAGCAAGATCTTGTTGCAAAAGCTTTTCTAGCCATTCCTTATCTAAAAGGCTCAAATATGTGAAGTCCTTCCAGTCGACCTTCAGAAGAGGATGTTACGGGGTCATCGCCAAGAGTAATAGGTGAAGACTTGCAGATGAGAGGTTCTAACAGATTTACTACGGTTGGTGAGCCTGTTTAAAAAAACCTTAGAGTGGGGAGCTGACTTCGGAATGGTCATGTCATGGATAGATCTTACTATAAAACCCGATAGACTTGTTTTTATTATTCCTTGTGCATCCTGGTCCTTAGACAGATAGAGAGCTTTGATATTTTGTCTCCAAAAAGGGAAACGCATATTTTGCAAGGAAGGTCGAAGTTATTCATCAAGAAGTGATGGCAGAGATGTCGTATTATATGTGTGAGTCGTCTGTTATCTTGGTTCTCACAGATAGAGAGCTTTGATATTTTGTCTCCAAAAAGGGCAACGCATATTTTGCAAGCAAAATCTTGGTGCTTAAGCTTTTCTAGCCATTCCTTATCTAAAAGGCTCAAATATGTGAAGTCCTTCCAGTCGACCTTCAGAAGATGATGTTACGGGGTCATCGCCAAGAGTAATAGGTGAAGACTTGCAGATGAGAGGTTCTAATAGATTTACTACGGTTGGTGAGCCTGTTTAAAAAGGCCTTAAAGCGGGGAGCCGACTTCAGAAAGGTCATGTCATGGATAGATCTTACTATAAAACCCGATAAAGTTGTGTTTATTATTCCTTGTGCATCCTGGTCCTCAGACAGATAGAGAGCTTTGATATTTTTTCTCCAAAAAGGGAAACGCATATTTTTCAAGCAAGGTCGAAGTTATTCATCAAGAAGAGATGGCAGAAATGTCGTATTAGATGTGTGAGTCGTCTGTTATCTTGGTTCTCAGAGATGTAGGCAAGGGTGAACTATTGGCGGCTAAATACCTTTTAAAGGGGGGAGAGAGAGAGAGAGAGAGAGAGAGAGAGAGAAATACTTGAGAAACGTGTTGGTACCATTGTTATCGAGAGGAATATTATTTTTACTAAGATTATTGACCGATTACCATTTCTACTAGTTTTCGTCAATTATTCGGCATGAATTCGCGAAATCGGTAGCACTTTATTTTGTATTGTCATTATTTTTCAAGTCAATTTTACATGCCATGTTTTATTCTCACATTTTATGATTTGTTGTTTTATTTCAATTATATTGCATTTTATACTTTGGTTTGATAGTTTCTGATGGTTTCAGGCCTGAGTGGAAAAGCCCAAAGGACTCGTGCGAAGAAAATGGAAGTTCCGAGAATTTAGAAGAGTTTTTGGAAGGAAGCAGATGATGCCTGGACATAAAATTCAAAAAACATGGAAAATATTGGGCAACTAAGTTTCTTATCTGTACTATGTTTTATTTATCTTCATTAGCTTTCTGACGCTTCAAACGGAGACCAAAACAAACTTACAGATCAAAAGTTATGATTGAAACAATTTCGGTTAAAAAATCCAGCAAGCTGACACGGCCCATGTCAGCATTGATGCTAATTTCCTGAAATTTTTTTCATATTTTCTCTATATATTAAGTTGCGAGGCGCTTTGGATATTTCTAATTGATCTGAGTGAATTGTGACTATTTAGACTAGTTTTTTGAAGGAGGAGGGACACTTTTTGACTAGAGGAGAATTACACGATCAAGATTGGAGAGATCAAGGTTTCAGAAGGCAAAAGGTTTTCATTAGCAATTGAAATTGAAGATCAAGAGTCATCAAATTTCTTGTAATGTTAAATCCTTGCTTTATTGTTATTTCTCTGAATACTATGAGTAACTAAACCCCCAATGCTAGGGGGTGTCCCTGAATTCACTCTGTAATGATATTATTTTCTTTGAATTAGTAATTTCACTACTTTATCATAATCATTGTTATCGTATAATGTTCTTAATGCTTTTCCTTTCAGACAAATGGAATTTGATTTACGATTGACCTTAGATCGGACAAACCACTGTCAACGCTTTTGTACGATAATTCTATAGTAGATGAAATTCTGGCAATAAATATGAGATTTCGAATGGGATGTTACGACACTAATATCTTACAGATTAAAAAGAACAAGGTAAATAAACAAAAACAATTGTAAAAGACACAAGTAATTGTTAACACAGTTCGGTGCAAACACACCTACTCTGGGGGCTACCAAGCCAGGAAGGAAACCCGCTATTAGTAGTATCAATTCAGAGCTAAACCCCTCAGTTTACCCTCTTCACTTAATCACTACTCAATGCAATTTCTATCTAAGAAATGTTAGATAAGAGACACCTCTCATTCCCCCTCAATCACAACAGTGATAACAAACTAACAATTAAGAAAAAGAAGACACATTTCAAAGACAATCCTTGACCTTGCTTCAAAGCTTCAATCAAGTACAAATCACTCTTGCTTAAAAGCTTTGAGTGGACAACTCACAAATCAATAAAACCTAGTCCAATACAACCATCAACATGATAATTGTTT
The DNA here is from genome assembly GCA_963966055.1 of Lathyrus aphaca. Lineage (NCBI taxonomy): Eukaryota > Viridiplantae > Streptophyta > Magnoliopsida > Fabales > Fabaceae > Lathyrus > Lathyrus aphaca. The sequence goes on along the minus strand of OZ014524.1, from coordinate 113,355,828 downwards.
GGCTCACAAGAAAACTAAACACACGTAAAACTCCAATGATCTTTCAATCCTAATTTCTGTGTATTCAAATAGAGTTTAGCAGCCTTTAAGTAGATTCTGAAACATGGGCATGAACTTGCTGCACAAGGAATCAGTTTTGACCTAATAAAACTAATTCCTAAAATAAAGGAACAAATAATATAATCAGATAAAATATTTTGCGAATAGCACTCTGTGCTAAATCACAACCTTCTAAAAATAGCGTCTGGAATACGCGCACATGAAATAAGGATTAAATTAGGTCTACAGGCCCAGTCAGAGATGTCATGACATCAGTTTTGACATCCTGATAAAACAACAACGCATTTAAACTTTCACACCTGCAGATTTCTTAAATAACATGTCATAACATCAAACATGACATTAGAGTGCAGAACATGTTTTACCATAAAATAATGTCAATCTATAACAGCTATAGTAGATATCGCATAGGAATAGAGATACCCTATAGTAATTGTAACATTTTTGATAAAACTAATTGCTTGATATTCTTTCTATACCACTAAGGAATTAGGGTATAGGGAGAATACCAAAAGTATTTTTACTAAGGAATTAGATAAAAATATTCTTGAAAACTAATAATAATTGTATTAAGTCGTGATTTTTGCAAATAAGGATTAATGTTATTACAAGGAAATTCACACACATTTCCCTAGCATGTTTCTCATCATTGTTAAAAAAGTAGATTTTATTCTGTAGAATTTTATTATAACTCTTTTATTCTTTTGCACCATAAAAACCAAACCCCCGAGGAAAACTTTTGTTTAATTGAATTAGCAATTGTAATTGTAATAATACGCAATCCTTGAGATCAATTATGGGGTATAAAACCCCTATTATTACTACATCGGTTAAAATAGTTCACTTGCTATTTTCCCGATCACTTTCCTGGTCGACGTGCCTTTTGAGGGAAATTGGAGATAAGGTACGATCATTTATGTATGCTTACTCATTGATTGAGAAAGTACATGTGTTGACTTTGAGATGAAAGAGAGGAATACCCTATTGGCGTTGGTCTAAAAGGAATTATCTGACACATAAATTTCTCTTACCAATGTGAGAAAAGCTTTATATTCTTCTCACAAGATGATAGGAGATTTGGAGAAGTCCTTAGGTGAAGCTTGAATGGTTTGAAGAAGGCTCAAGATGGTCAACACAAGATGCAATGGGAGAGTGTTCACTTGTCTAAAGAGTATATAAAGGCCATGAAGTTTAATTACTCTATTATGTAAGTAGCTTTCGATAATACCCCAAAATAGGTGAAATTTTTTCACCCGAAGATGCAAATACCAAGGGAGAAAATTTGATATGAGCATTAGATAATAAATAGGAGGGTGGTATTTCTTGGTGAGGAGTCAGACTCCTAGATGTTATGTCTTTTGTCCAAGTTGTCTTTGTAAAGATATCACACATTGGTTGAAAGTTGGTTCCAGTTTCCCTATATTCACATTGTTTTTTTAATTTACTTAGATAAAGACATTATCTCCCTACTTAATTACCATGGTACATATAGCGACACGAAAAATACCTGAACATTCTCACGCTCGAAGTAATAATAGAATTGCCACTGAAGTTTATTTGTTCCAAAAGGAAAGATAAAATATAGATAAAACCCTTAAAGAAAAAGAAAATGTTTGTCGCAACCAAATTTGAGTTCGGGAGTCAATTATGCGGGGGGAGGTATTAACACCCCTCATATATGTTGTGCTCAACATGAACTATTTAGTTAGTTTTGCGAATAAAGTGTTAGCTTTTTTTATTTGTTTTCTTCAAACTATTAAAAATTTGAAAGGAAAAATAAAAGGACTTAAAATAAGTTTTTTTTATTAGGGTGTTTGATGAAATTGCGAGTTTTTCTCCTATGTATCCTCGGGTGCAATGGGGAACTCAAAGCTACATAGTTCTTAGTAGAAAACCATGTATGTGTTGGTTGATTTTATTGAACATTGTTTAGGTCGCATTCTAGCGGTTAAATGTTACTTGTATGTTTGCGCGTGAGAGACTTAAACGTTTGTTTGTATCATGATAGAATGTATAAAATATTGTTCGTTTGTAAAACAATTGACATCGCGCGGGGGCGAGGAAAAGATAACTTGATTGGTTGGTTTTTTATTCCTTCATCATAATGTTAAGTCTCATTCACTTTTTTCTCCCTAGCAAACAAAAGGAACATTATTATTCTTTAGCGAGCATAAAGAACACCATTTTTCATCTTCTCCAAGGAGGAAGGAAGATCGAACCTCAAACCAACACTTTTCTTTGAGTATCTCATCACATTTCCAGTATGTAAAAATTTCTCAATGGTTGTTATTGTTGTTGTTGTCGTCGTTGATGTTGTTATTGTTATTGTTATGGTTTTTGAGACTTAAGGTATAATGTAGTGTTATTTTTCAGGTATTTTTAGTTGTTGTTATTTTTTTTATTGAGATGAAATGTTCTTTTTTATGTGTGTATTATTTTATTTTTTCAGAACCTGTATGTGATTATGGATCGCAGTTTGATGAAATTCAATAGATTAAGTAAAGAGCATGAGAATGCTAGTTTTGGGCGTCCTTGTAAAAAATGCCGAAATACGCAAAAACATCCAAAGGATGTTATATCCAATCATTTAGGTTGTGATGGAATTATTCAAAATTATACGAAATGGGTATGACATGGTGGAGTACAAAAAAAGACTTGGGTAATATAGAGTGATGAATTAATGAATGACACTCTAGAAGATATGATTCATGATACTGGAGTAGATGCTTTTAAGAAAGCTCGTGTGGAAGATACATTGCAAAGAGACATGGAAGAGTCGTTATATACAGGATGCAAAAAATTTACAAGATTGTCAATTGTGTTAAGAATATTTAATTTTAAGTTAAGAGGTGGGTGGACGCATAGAAGTTTCATTGAATTACTTGAATTTGGTTCAAGAAATGCTTTCAAGAGGTAACACGCTTTCGAACTGCTAAGAAGATATTGTATTTAATGAGTTTGGAATATGTCAAAATACATGCATGTCATAATGATTGCATGTTATATAGGAAAGAGTATGAAAACTTATAAGAGGGCCCCGAGGTGTGTGGAGTTGCTTCCAAGCACATTTGTATATATTGAATAACGTTGATGAAGCTCAACCTTACTTGTCCGTTCAAAAAAGAATTATCAAGCGAAAATTCCCTCAGATGAGTAAAAATTGTTGTTGACAGAGCATAAAAAAACTTTCATAATTCTTGGTATAATGGAAGGGTTTCTAAAGAGAGTTGTGTATTAGAGATAATTAAATGGATGCCACATATGCCTAAGTTTAATGCAATAACTTGGAGTGCATATGACATTACTAAATTTTCATTCTATATAAAATCAAAGGATTATCGTAGTACAATGCAAAATAGTGAGTGGTTATGGTTAAAGTTGAATCCATGTACTTCTCTAGATTCAAAGATAACAATCTCACACTAGCATCTAGAGTGTACTTCGAGGTCACTGAGGAGATTTTGGAGAGTGATTATGTTACTTTTAAAGTGTCTTTATTTAAGTGCAAGTGAACTGATAGTAACAATTGTGTAGAAATCAATGAATTAGGTCTCACACTGGTTGATTTTTGAAAGACAACTTATATGAATGAACCATTATTCATGGCATGCCAAGGAAAACAAGTTTTTTAGGTAATTGATCCCTCTAACACTAAATGATCAATTTTTCTAAAAGGAAAACATATTCATGATAGTGATGAAAATCAAGATTTAAATTTTCAGACTCCTTCTTTCATAACACATGTACGTCTCTCATCTGAAGAAAATGATTCAGGTGATGTGCATGTTATTCGTCATGATCATCAAGAGGGAATATGGGAAAACTAGTACGTAAATGTTTTATTTCACTTAATAATATATATTTATTCATTTATTCATTTTTATTCTTCTTACTAAATATTTAATGTTGTTGTTGTTGATTATCCTAATTCGTTTCAAATGATGTTCAAATTTTAGGTGATTAACGACTGTGATAAATCACAAAACAGAACTTTTGAACGACTTACAAGACCTTGAATTTTAGTTATTGCTTTTGTTGGTTAATCATTTGCTTTAGTTTTGTTGTAAAACTATATATGTGTTCCATTTTGGCTTTGTAAATGATGTAAACAATGAATATTTTTTGTACAATATTTCTTTATGAAAAATGGGCAAGTGGTACAATGTTTCTGTTTCAGAAATAGGCAAAATATTCTTATGTAATATAGGTTCGAACGAAAAAATATAAGAAAATTAAATAATAATGTTTCCCATCGGATAATATTACAAACCAATGTAATAATATTGCTTTACTACCTCAATTTTACTTTCAACCGAGAGCAAATTTTGGACGCACTGTCGAGTTTTGAAAATAATAAAAATGCATATGCTTGGGATCAAACCATGTACAAAACAATTTACCCCTCGATTAATTAAAACCGGAGGGATAAAGTTGCAAGTTTTCATGACGTCCTTTGTTACCCCGCTTGTGTAACCAAGGTTAAAGCCTCTTTGCGCCCGAGGTTAAATGTGTTTTTTGTAGTAGTGGCATGTATTTGGAAGAGATGTATATGAAGTAAATTTCATGGTAAATTACTTAACAAGGAACTCGTATAATAACACTTACAATTCAGGGTGAAGAAATCTTCTCAACTTTAGATATAACAATAACCAGACAACAATCAAATGAAAGGTCAAATTTCAAACCAAAATTCTCAACAAAATGCTCAACAAAAAGTATCATCATCCCTTGAAGATGCTCAAGTTGAATTCATGAATATGACACTATCATCAAGGTAATTCGAGACTTAATATCTATTGAAAGATTTGGTAGAATCACATGTAACAATCCTCAAGATTTGAAAAATTACTGATTAAGAAGTCGTGAGGTTCTCATTGATTTGAATGTTAAGATGAATAAGAGGAAATTATCTTAAAATGTGAAAGTAGTAATGAAAAAATATCAAAGGAGATAGAAGGAAAAAACAAGAGTAATAAAAAATGGAATGATAAGTTTTAAAAATATTATTAAAAAAATAACGAGAGTGGTGATGGAAGTGATTGAAAAGTATAAAATAAAAGAAAAAATTGGAAGAAAAGAAATGGAATTGATTGGTGAAGACTTCATCTTAAGAAAAATCAAAGAGTCGAATTCTAAAAGATGGAGTCAAATCTCAAGTCATTCTCCCTATGTGAAGATTTCTTATCCCCAAGAAAAAGAACAAGAAAGATGAATAATTTATCAAATTCATTGAGACTTTCACTCACCATCAAATCAACCTCCTTTAAGATTTACAAACCATTCAAAATTTCAAATTTCTCCAACAGTTCAACAATAGCTAGATAAAATAGAGGTGAGGACATAAGCATAAGATATCAAAGTATTATTACAACAATTATGATACCTAATCATAAAGTTAGGCCTTAAAAATCTTAAACAAGATAGAAATGTACACATATTTTAATATATGTATCTCTAACTCTTATCAGCTTATGGACTTGGACATCACAATCAGGGTCGACCCAATGGTAAGGCAGACTAGGCCATTGCCTTGGGCCTCATAAAAAAATATTTTTTTCTAAAGGAAATTTTACCTTATACCCCTATGTTTGTCCCCATACCCCTACATATTTTACAATATTTCAATTTTATCCTTTCTATTTTTATTTAATTATTTTTAACTTTTACTGCGAAGTCAGATAAGTAAAAAAATTATTTTTTGACAGTGCTTGATAAGAACCGGAAGTAGCAAGGGAAAGAAATCCGGTGTACAAAATTAGCGAACCGGAAGTAGCAAGGGAAAAAAATCCGGTTCACTTAAATCCTACACCTGAAGTAACACATTTGTGTTATCCGGTTTAGGAAATTTCTTAATTGGAAGTAGCTCATCTACGTGTTCCGGTTTGTATATTTTTCCTTCACCGGAAGTACCCTTGTTAGGTCATCTGGTTAGTTTTTTTTGTTTTTTTTATTTTTATTTTTATATTGATACTTTTTGTAGGAGACATGAATGTTCCTTTGACGATATGCGACAAAGATCACACAAATGTAGATACAATAAAGATATTCTCAACTACACATAAATTTCTTACAAGAGAATAGGTGACTAGGTGGATTAGGGAGGTTGGACTCAAAAATAGAGTCACTGTTATAATTACTCGTTCGAACAGAAAGAATGGTAAGAGAGGAAGAAGTGACAAAGTTATATTTGGTTGCGATAGAGGTGGAAAATACCAAGAAGGATAAAGTGAAACACAAAGTGCTTCTAAAAGATGTGATTGTCCTTTCAAAGTTAGATCAACAAATTTTAAGGATGGTTCTGGTTGGATAATCGATGTAAAATGTGGAGTTCACAACCATGGTTTACCTCAAAGATTTGAAGGCCGTGTGTTTGTAAGTCGACTCACTGATGATGACCTACAACATGTTTTAGATTTGTCAGAACATCATGTTCCTCCAAGACATATATTGTTGTCATTTCAAGAACAAGATCCAAACAATGTGACTCGAATCACCCAAATATATAAACACAAGAGTAAGATTCAGGAAAAAATCAGGGGAAGTAGAACAGAAATACAACAACTGCTTAAGTTGATTGAGGAATCAAATATGCAACATCTTGGAAGGCCATAGATTGATTTACTTCGCCTCCCCATAGATGCCGAGCAACGTGGTTCTGAAACCTCACCAAAAGTGACGTATCAGACGGTCCTCCAGGAAATGGTGGATGTGGTGGAACATGAACCCTTACAAGATCAACAGCCTGAAGTTTCTGCTGGTATAGATGCGTCGGAACTGTTCTTCCATCAGGAAATCACCAATGAATATATATGTCGAGTCCTCTAATGTGAGACACTGGGAAAAAACCAAAATAAAAATTTAAAAATAAACAAAAAAATGAAAAATAAAATAAAATAAAAAATTTAACAAAAAAAAAACAAAAAAAAAAACAATTAAAAAGATTACGAAACTTAACCAGAAGTAGCACAGAGGCTACTTCTGGTGTGTAAACCCATAACATATGTGTTCTGGACTGGGCCAATGCAGTATGCTTCGAGTAGAGATCCAGTCTTCGGGCACGACCCAATACAAGGGGACATGGGGAGAGTGTCTCCTCCACATGCTCCACATCACCCAACTGTCCACTATTTTCTCTATATATTTTGGGGCAGTTGGACCAAGGGCAAAACCACATGTTAGGTCTTATCTGCTCCTACCCAATCCTTAGCCGTTCTTCCTTGGGCCTAGCTAATCCAGCCCATGAGGACAATCTTGACCCAGCACTGGGGATACACTATAAATACCCTCTTTCACTAGAGGGTCAAGTATTTTGAATATTCTATTCTTTACTCTACCTATTATGTACTTGCACTTTCTCACTTTGGCATCAAATTTCCTTATAGGTATACCCTTCAGTCCACCTCCATAGCTGCTCATCACTAGAAGGTCCCTCCTGATCAGGTCTGAAATTCTGGTATGACAGACTCAGATGTCGAATATGATGTTGAAACATCTTATCTGTTACTTATAAACATGATAAGGCTTACACAGTAACACATTTAAAAATCTGATATATCAGATTCAAACATTCTTTAGGATGTTGTGACACCTGATATGACATTGAGTTCAGGTACTGCATGAAACAGAAAACAAAAAAGCTATAAAGAACACAACATAATTGTTAACCAAGTTCGATCAAACCAATCTACTCTGGGGGCTACCAAGCCAGGAAGGAAATCCACAATGTAATATCAATTCAAAGACTTCTCAGAAAACACCTACAATTTACAGTCTTCTCACTTAATCACTACTTATGAAACTTCTACTTAGGAACTCCTAAATATGAGAAACTCATCCTCACTTCCAATCACCTCAGTGATGTCTCACCGTGCCAATAGCCAATTGTTGATATTGACGGCTTCAAACCTATACAACAATTCAAAACAGAAGCTACACTTCCATTACAATACATTAACCTTGCTTAGCACCTTCAATTAACTACAATCCACCTCTTACTTAGCAGCTTCGAGGTTTACACATAAACAACCACAACAGGGTTCCTTGTTGCTTACGGCTGCACAAGAACATAACCCTAATGATGTTACATTTTCGGTTTGGTTGGTTGTTTCTAAACTAGGTTACAAGGTTTCTTTTATAACATATTCCCAACTGGATTTGGGCCTAAACAATCACAACAATAACTGCTACAAATATGCAGAAAAAATCTGCTTACAAATATACAAAAAGATTTTTAAATCTAAAAACTCCTAAAATATCTCTAAATGTAGAAACTCTATATTTTTCAATATTTATCTTCAATTTAAATTTTAGTCTTCAAGATCTTCTACAATCAGCGCCATTGGATTGATTTAAATCTTCAAATAAATTGTTTCCGTTGAAACCAAAACAGAAACTTCAATCCATCTTTAGCAGTTCATGATGTCGAATGAACTATCTTGACATCTTCTTCGACATGTTGTTCCAGATGTTGAAACATTTCAACACAACATGTTTGGGCGCACACAAAAGGAGTTTTTTGCTTCATATATTCTTTATTTGCAAAGATATTGTACATACACACTGCTACTATATTTGTTTTACAAAATTAATGCCAATTTACAGAACTTACAATCCCCCCTTTGGCAAATTTTGGCTAAAACAAATATTATAAAAATACAACAGCAGCAGGAAATAGGCAATCAACAAACTCTCCATTATGTCAGGACATGTTGTTTGACATCTTCAGCAGTATTCACAAAAACAAATAAACAACAATCACTCATTCTTTTAGTGGATAAGTTGAAACCACCTCTTCTTCCAATGGAAACAACAACATTAACATAAGGAGTAGAAAGTCCTTAACTCTTGACCGAACAAATCCATTACTACTTCCTTTCTTTTCATATTCTGAGAAGTTTCCTTCACAGGATGCTGAGCATCTTCCATCAAGAAGGCCATTGGTTACATAAGAGAACAATCTGTCCTTCCCTTATGTAACTCATAACACAAGTCATAATTGTGTTCTTCAACTCAGGATACAAGTCACAAAGACTAGCATACGACATCCACCTTGACATCCTAATGACCACCACACATAACAACAAATGCAACTGTTGTGACAACAACTCTGAGCACATCATCTGTACACACTCTTTCTCGCCCTTTTTAGCCAAAACTTGGAAAAAATAGCCCTGATAACACCATACCCACGGATTATCCATCCAAACTCTTAAGAACCCCATTAGAAGAAAAGATGAAAACAAGAAAACTCACATGCTGGAGGAGGAGGAAATACGCTTCTATAAATAGGGAGCCAAGGCATATATAGTAACGTCATATCCTTGAAAAAGAAGCACTCTTTTTCCAAGATCTTTATAATAGGAGCAAAAACTTCTGCATCATTCAATTTGAAACATAAACTAACCTTGACCAACTACCTTGTTCTCCCAAAACAACGGCCCAATAACAAACACGCAAGAAAACCCCGTGTTTCACATTTTTCTGCCAGCGCCATCCACACATACTCAAAAAGAGAACAATACACACATGTCTTGAAACATATTCTGAAATCCAACCATATACTTCCTGCTAGCAGTGCAACAGTATGGTTCACAACACCTCAAGAATCCAACATAAACTGCAGACAACAACTTTATACAATATAGCCTTCTGGACTCCTAGGATACTCCTTATTTGGATCACAAGGACATGTACACTACAACCACTAAGTAATAAAAATTAATCAGGAAAACATACTTAGTGGCACATTTCACAACATGTTGTGTAACATCACAGAACCTGGTTAAGGTATTACTCCCCCTTAACTCCACAAAATCAGTTGCACAGACTTGTAACATACTCCTCCTATCAAAGATACTTCATGCTTCTCTGCACTTTGATGAAAGGAAAACATAAGACGCATCTTCATGTCTTCAAGAGCTCACCCTCTGTTCAATTCCCAATAGAACACATTCACTTCTTGTACCAAAGCATACCTGATCCCTTCTTGGTTTGTAGTTACAACAGATTACACAAGCTGAACATCTTCTGCACACAGGTTCTTCACACAACATTGGCCCAACTTAATATCTTTACAGTACTTTGGCCATACAATCCAGATAAAACACATTCAAACTAATTCAGAAATTAGAAAGAATGTCCATAAACAAACTTCCAAGCAATCAATACATGATCTACTTCAGTCTCTTTTATATATTTTTTCCAATGCAGATCATCTACTTCATCATTCTCCCCTATGATTAGGTAGGCTAAGAATAGAAACCATGTAGACAAATACCCAAGATAATGTACTAACACATAGTTAGAACATTTTCCACACACTAAGATCTTATCACCATGATCCTAGATGTGTTCCACCAACTGGACTTAATATAGCATAGTATTCCAAGAACTGAATACCTTCAACAATGTTGTGCCTCCAGCTTGAATCAGAAATCCAGAAAACCATCTTCAAGAATAACACATCTCCTTGAGTCTTCAACTCATCACTCTTTTGTCTAAGAGCAATTTGTTCCAAGACAATCCTCAAGAACAACCAGTTTCCACACTCTAATTATCTTGATTCTTCGAATCCAATATAAAGATCAACTATTTGCCACAGTTTGATCACCTCCTTTATGAATCCTCATATGAAAAATCCAATTTCCACACTTGTCTTCTTCACGTTTATCAGAAATCTTCCAAAGATATCCTGATCAATAAAATTGATCTTCACCGAGCTGTGAAGATAACAGGCCTTATGAAGCATTCAATCCATGTAGATCATTCTATCTTAAATTAATGTGCCACTTCACCAATTAGACTCTGATGTTGAACTAGTTGTTTGAACATTGTTAGTCCACATCCATCTGTTAAATTCAACTCCTTCTTCTGCCACTTGAGAGAACCTCATTCCTTTGTAGAAAAAGCGTTCCATGCTCTCATAAACTTTACTTATTTACCAAGTTTGAGTAGACAACCTCCATCCTATTGAATTTCCAGAAATTCCTACCAATAGCACATATTAATGAGAGCCTTCCAATGTTTCTCCAAAGTCTTCAAACCTGCTACTGTCTGAATCTTCAGAAGGAATAGTTCAAAACTACACCTTGCAACAATACCAAGGATGGCATTTCTCCCTGAGTAAAGAAATCTTCATAAATTCCTGATGATTTATCAATAATAACTTCATGATTATAAACACCTTCCTTTTCAAGTGAAAAACAAAATTCCAGCAGCATTCACTAGAACCAGTCTGCATTCTTGCACCAAAACACCACATATGGAACTACTTAACTCCCCCTTTCATGAACAACCAAATTTCCTTTTTGAAGATGAGCATTAGTTACTCAAAATACTTTTTGAACCATAAGATTCAAACTACAAATATGCATACTTCTTAGATAAATACTAAGTCTCTCGTCCAAGTATCCACCTATATGAATCATAAAAACAATAGAAAAATACCAAGTCTCCTGTCAAGGTATTTACTAATGGTCAGATAAGATTACCTTCTCATACAAGGTAGGACATGAGTCTGACTTCTTATTCTTCTTTTGTAGATATCTGATACTTCCTGAGATGATGTTCTAACATTTATTCAGACATCAGAATCAGTTACACAAACCTCCACAACAAACATGTGCAGGGGCACAGGGGAATCGACCATCAGCAGTTGATTAAGCTACCAAAACACATACATAAGCAGCAACTGGGACACTCCAACAGACTTCTTCCTTCAGGTCCAGAATCAGACTGAATTGAGATGTCTTCACACACAATATAGCTATTGAACAACTATATCCACATCAGTCAACTCGACCAGTTGACACAACTTGACCTTCATGTACAAGGAGTCTCTCTAAAATAATCCTCCTTGAAACTCAGGTACATCACTCCTGCAACAAGGACCAGAAATAAATTGTCCTCGGGAGAAAATAACATGTTAGTCACTTCTTGATCAACACCCATATCTAATAAAAGGCTAGAACTTTCTTAGGAACACCATACAAATGCATCCTCTTCCAGATCAGGAGTAGGTTCCAAACACTTGTTAAATAAACACAGTAGTTTAACACCCCAAACATATATATAACCATTCCTTGGACAACAGAATCATGCCTAATTCTAATGTGATGTTCTATCATGGGATAAGAGATCATTCCAAAGATCACAAAGAGATCTACAGACAGAAGATAGGTCTGTTAATAACAGTCTTCAGATCTCCAAACAGCCACTTCTCATCACAGTGCTTTGAGTGGACTTGAAAAAGAGTCTTCAAGTATCATTAGCATAATTAACAAAAGAAGATAGACATATATCCCCAACACCATAGGATATATCTCTAAAGAAGAGCAACCTTCTCACACAAAGGAGTTATCAGATAGATAAGCAGCGGATAACAAACTCCTTAGTAGCTTCAAGTGTCACAAATTAGCCCTAGCAATTAACTCCAGGTGAAACCAGTAGCCATAGGTTTGAAAATAAATCAAACCTATCATAATAGCAGCACGAATCCCATGCTACAACAACAGAACAATCCATCCTCCACTTCTAGGGATCATTCACGCATCTAAACAACTTTTCAGTAAAACCCTTCTACCTTGACCATGAACCAGAAAGTATCCCCCTTGGATCTCATCCAGAGACAGACTAGGATGCCTACTCTGATACCAATTGAAATTCTGGTATGACAGACTCAGATGTCAAATATGATGTTGAGACATCTTATCTGTTACTTATAAACATGGTAAGGCATACACAACAACACCTTTAAAATTCTGATATATCAGATTCAAACATTCTTCAGGATGTTGTGACATCTGATATGACATTGAGTTCAAGTACTGCATAAAACAAAAAACTGAAAAGCTATAAAGAACACAACAGAATTGTTAACCCAGTTCGATCAAACCAATCTACTCTGGGGCTACCAAGAGAGGAAAGAAATCCACTATGTAGTATCAATTCAAAGACTTATCAGCAAACACCTACAGTTTACAGTCTTCTCACTTAATCACTACTTATGTGTAACACAGTGGGAGAACTGACTTTTAATTTATGTTGCGGTAAGCAAGAGTCGCCACCAACTTTTATTTTATCCAACAAGGAAAAGGAATAAAAGAACAGGAAAGACCTTCTTAAAAATATTTGAGTTCGGGGGGTAAGTTATACAAAGGGAATGTGTTAGCACCCTTTGTATCCATGGTTATGCATGGGCTCTTAACTACTTAGCTCACTTTACTTTGTTTGAAAAATTGTGTAGTGTGTGATTAGAAAATATTTTTATAAGTCTTTAACTTTGCGATGATCCTCGTATGGATGTATACAAAGTGTTTAGCTTTGAGAAATATTTGAAAAGCGGGGTGTAAAAAGTGTTTTGAAAAGAAGTAAGCAAGTACTTAAGAACTACTTACCCTAAGTTTGTAAGGTCTTTCTTGTTATTTATTTCCTTTAGGGTAAGACTGTCCTTACTATTAGTGAGTAAGTAGTCTTTACCTTGGATGTTTAAAGGGACGGGCGTAGGGTCATCGTATGATCATAGAAGGCAACCTGTAAGGGTATCTTAGTAATTCGAAGGGAAGATCATCATTTTCATAGGGTCATCGAGGGACGAGATCAGTTATTCGTAGGCAACTCGAAGGGACTATGATCTTTTTTTGAAGGGACTATGATGATTTTTTTTAGTCGTAGGCAGCTTTTACTAAGATACCCCCACGTTCGAGGGACGTGACCATGTCTTAAGGCAACCAAGAGGAGAAACCCTAGGACGTGCAGATGGAGAACGTATAATGATCGACTTACGTGTGTGAATGTTAATTTCAGATATTTTATCTTGTGGATTTAGTGGGCTAGGTCCAATAAATTAAGCATACAAGTCTTTGCACTCCCTAGGTTACTAACCATGCAATAATATTTAGCATAAGCAGAAATTAAAGTCCTACGCTATTACAACAGGGGGGAGGGGTACATTTGTCTTTTAGGGGGATTACGAAAATTAAAATGCGGAAAATTAAACCTAGACTATTACATAGGAGGAGCAATTACATAATCGGGAATAAAGGCATGCGAGGAAATAAAATTACATAATCGTGTGTCCTATACAATTTTTTTAATAAAATAAATAATTAAGACAAATAAAATTAAATTAGAAAAGAGATTAATCGTTTTTATGAGAAAAAAAATTAGGGTTATGAAAAATCAGGATTGATTAAATTAGGATTTTAGAAAATTAGGGTTAATTAAATTAGGGTTTTATGAAAATATTATATATAAAAAATAAGGGATTAATTGTAAAATTTGTATTTTTTTAAAAAAAGAAATTGGGGTGATTAGTTTTTATTAGTTTAAAGTTGATGATAATTAGTTATGGTTAATTATAAAAAGAAATAAAAATTAAAAAACCAACATAAAATAATAAAGAAGAAAAAACGCATAAAAAGAAAGGGTGGATGCCTGGATTCGAACCTAGGACCTCCAACTCCCAACTCTGAAGCCCGTCCACTGGGCCACCTGCATCCTGGTGATAAACAAACACAAACAATTCATTATAAAATAAAACAAAAATTCAAATTCTGAAACGGCGCGAGGAGTCATCTTCTTCCTCCAGCCATATGAATTTAGCTACGAAATCCCTGCGATTTAGCTACAAAAATTTTGTAGCTAAAAGACCTGTGTTTTTCAAACAATCATAAACACGCAAAATTAGTTCAATCTAAGTACTCAAATCGACTGCAAATGAGTTTTAAAGTCCAAATATCTCATCAACTCGTCTTTAAATTGTCTCAATCAAAAGTTCCCAAATTCAAACTTCAAACCCTAGCCATGGCACCTTTCGAATCCTGCAATGAAACACAAATCCAATTGCCCAGAAAGCTTCTATACAATCAAACAAACAATGTTATGTAAAAAAAATCAATTATTCATGGTAAATCAATGAAATCGAAAAGTAAAAAAAAAGAGCACGAATATGCATTTGGTTTGCATGATTTTATGGTGTTTTGATGATGGTGATGATTGGTATAGACTCATAACACATCAAGGAACATCATGGAGCCTTTCAAACCTTTCAAAAATTGCTGGAATAGGGAAACCGAATGGCCACTTTTCTTGGAAATTTTGAAGTTTGGTGAAGGTGTTTTAGCTCTCAAAATCGTCCCCTGTCCTTTGTATGTGTTGTATATTTATAGAGAGATATAATTAGTTCATAAATTTGGGCTTTGTGGATTGTTTTGGGTTACTTGAAGATGAAGAAAAATGGTTTCTAAATTTGTCCAAATATTTGATAAAATCATGCCTATTTGGTTTTGCACGATTTTGATCTTTTCCAATCATCATAAACATCACATATATGATCCCAAAATAGATTTTAAATCAAATATTTCATTTTTTTTATGATTTATCTTAATTAAAATTGAATTTAAATGATTTAAATTCAATATAATATAAAATAAATAACAAAAATCACATAATATGATTAATGGGTCATGAATGGTCTTATAATTGAGTTTGGGTTGAAAGATTATGGGCCCATTTGAAGAAAACTCGAGTTTTGGTCTTTTTTGCTTCATACACCTCCTCAAAATTGCGCAACTTCAACAATGCATAACTCCCTCAATTTTTATCCCATGTAGGTGTTCTAGGACTTTTTATAAATCTTAGAGTCTCTTATAACTTCTCATTTTGGTCCCATGTTCATTTGATCTTCCATTTTAAAGTTATGAGCTTTGGAAAAAGTGAATTTTTGTTGACTTTTAAAAGGACCTGTAAAGTCTTGGCTCATATCTCTCAAATGAAGCATTTTTGGACTTGGCTTGTGAGATACACAGTTGTAGTGAATGTAATTTCCTTCAAAATGTGCTTTGGATGGGAAATATTTGATGAAGTATGTGAAAGTTATGACTGGTCAAAGTACAATTGACTTTTCCTACACAACCCTAATTTAGTAACTCCTGATTCTTGATGATTATGAGGTTTATTTGATGAATCATGATCAACCCTTGATCAAATGATGAATTTCACCTCATAATCTTGATGTTGACCAAAAATCTTGAAGTTTGACTTTATGTTGACCACAATTGACTTTTTGACCAAGTTAACTGATTTTTGAGCATCTGAACATTTGAGTGACCAAACTTGTAGGGAAAGCCTTGAAACTTGACATGAGGATTCTTTGAAGTATGTGGGATGTTATGAAGTTCATTTGAGGCTTTGGAAGCTCACTTTGCCTTGAGAAATCCAAAACCCTAGTTTAAGATCCATTGCTTATGAGGAGGCTTTGTCTGATGAAACCTTGAATTCCTTTGGGCAATTGAGAATCTTGTGAAGACCTCTTGAGACATATTGTCTTGAAGATGTGAGGGAAAATTTAGGGGTACAACATTATGCGACTTCTACTTAGGAACTCCTAAATATGAGAAACGCATCCTCACCTTCAATCACCTCAGTGATGTCTCATAGTGCCAATAGTCAGTTGTTGATATTGACGACTTCAAACCTATACAACAATTCAAAACAAAAGCTACACTTCTATTTGTTGCACCCCAAAATTTGCCCTCCCCTAGTCAAGACAATGTGTTCCAAGGTGTCCCAAGAGGTTCACAAGGTGTCCCAAGAGGTTCAAAAGGTTCACAAGGTATCCCAAGAGGTTCACAAGGTTCACAATTAGTCAGAAAGTTTGACAATTCCCTTAGACAAAACATTCTCCTCAGCAATGCACCCTAAACTAGGGTTTTGGATTTCATCAGGATAAATGGACTTTCAAGGCCTCAAGTAAGCTTCATAACATCCTAAATATCTTCAAGAATCCCTATGTCAAGTTTCAAGGCTTTCCCAAAAAGTTTGCTCAGTCAGATGATCAGATATGCAAAAATCAGTCAAAGTGGTTAAAAAGTCAAACTGAGGTCAACTATGGTCAAATCAAAGTCAAACTTCATGATTTTTTGCCAACATCAAGTTTATGAAGTAAAATTCATAATTTGATCAAGGGTTGATCATGATTCATCAAGGAGATTTCAGATCATCAAGAATCAGGAGTTTCTAAATTAGGGTTTTCACAGGAAAAGTCAACTGAACTTTGACCAACCAGAACTTTCACATGCTTCATCAAAAATTTCCCATCCAAAGCTCATTTTGAAGTAAATATAATTCTCTACAACTTTGTGTCTCACAAGCCAAGCCTAAAAATGCTTCATTTGAAGGGTATGAGCCAAAACATTACAGGTCATTTCAAAAGTCAACAAAAAGTCAACATCTTCCAAAGGGCATAATTTGAAAATGGTAAAGGATATGGACATGAGACCAAAGAAGTTGGTTAGATGACTCTCTAAGATTTCCAAAATGTCCAAGAACACCTTCATAGATTTAAAATTGAGGGATTTGTACATTTGCAAAGTTGGGAAATTTTTTAGAGGTATATTGAGCAAATGGGGTCTTAAAACCAATTCTTTCCACATGGGCTTGCAATTTTGTGATCCAATTTCTACCATGACATCATGCACGACTCAATTCTCATTTATTCAGATTTTTATAATTTATTTTATATTTATTTTGATTTTATTCATTAAAAATCAATTTAAATCAAAATAAAATATGAAAACTCAATATTTAGATTTGATTCTTGTTCTAGAAACTTATAAACACCATTTAAACTGATTGGATACCTTACAAATTCGTGCAAGACCAAATCAACAAGAAAATATTTGATTTTGTGACATTTATGACAATGGAATTCCTTCATCATCAAGTAACCTCAGTTTATGCTTCTAAGGCCCATATTTTGACTTATGTTTCATCTCTTATATAAGCACAACCTAGCCATTGCATTAGGGGATGAAAATTGAGAGAGGCAAGGCATTGTTCAAACTCAAACTTTTCCAAAAAATTCAAGATTCGGTTTTGGCCTTCCAGCCCCTTTCAAAGATTTTTAAAGGTTGCATTCACATCCTTGAGGGATTTGGAGTACATTTCCATCATCATCATCGTTCATAACACCCCTAAACACACAAACCGAATGCATCTTTTAACTTTTTTTTGAAATTTTCGATTCCATTCTTTCAGATATTATAAATTGTTTTTGTTTGTATAAATGTGTTTGTCATCATGTGTAGAACGTTTCTGGATTGTTTGGCTGGGTTTTCATTGCAGGTTTAGGGTTTCACCATAGTTAAGGTTTGGAAGACGAAATTGGGCCTTTTCGATTGAAGCAATTTCAAGATGGATTGATGAGATATTTGGACCTTTGAACTCATATACAATCGGTTGACATGATTCTAATGGATTGATTTTGCATATACATGATGATATATGAAATGCAGGTTTTATTCGTGGAAAAAATCGCAGGAAATACACGCAGGAAATTTCGCAGGAAAACCTGCGAAATTCCAAGGAAGAAGATGATCAGAATGGCGCCAATTTTCTAATTCAAATTTTGTTTTATTATTTTATTAATTAGTTTCTAACAAATATCAGAACGCGTGTGTTAGCCTGGTGGAAGAAGCGCTTATATGGGAAGCATGAGGCCTGAGTTCGATTCCCAGGTCTTGCATTATTTTTTTTTAATTTCATCATATTTTGCAGGTTTTATATATTATACATTATGGTCATAATTTCTTCAAGGCATGCGCGCAGCCCAGTGGATAGTACCCCATGCTGGTAAGGGGGAGGTCCTGGGATCAAAACCAGGCCTCCCCTATATTCTTTTGCACGTTTTCTTGTTTCTTTTTTTTAATTATATAATTATTAATTTATTATAATATAGTAATTAATCAATTAATTCAATAATCTCATAAACTCACTAATAAAATTCTTAACTATTTTATTTTCTAAAAAAATAATAATAAGAGTTTTCTTGTAAATAAGTTTTTTAATGTTATTAATCTATAATATTTTCAATAAATTGTTTTAAAAAAAAAATATTTTTGTTATAATGAATAATTTTAGTTCTTTTTTTACTAATTCATTTATTTTAATTGAATTGTAAATTAATTACTGATTAGGTTAATTATTTTTTAAAACCCTAATTTTCTTAACAATTCTGATTTTTCCTAAGAAACCCTAATCGAATCCTGATTTTTTCTTCAAACGCTAATTTTCTAAACTCTATCTTTTTTCTACTAACCCTAATTTATCTTTTTTCTAACCCTCATAATTGTTTCCTTTATTTATTGTAATATTATTATTTATTTATTTCTCGCTTTATTTTAGTTACTAGAAAAAGGTATAGGTTTATATTAAATGTAATTTATTTTCTTTCGATAATTATGTATCTGCCCCAAAGCGATGTAATAGCGTAGATTTACTTTCTTTCCCTTTTACTTATGTTATTTAATTGTTTGGTTAGTAAATAGGGAGTGTGAAAATTAATTGTAATTAACTTGGATTTAGAAAATTAATTAAAAAAATAAATACTTGAAAATAAACACTCACACATGTAAGTCGATCTTAGATCGCCGTCTTCACTTCTTAGGGTTACCCCTCTGTTGCCTTATTCAAATGGTCAAGTAGGGTGTCTTAAGCAAATTCCAAAAGATATCATCTTGTCCCTCCCTACAGTTAAAAGATCAGGTCCCTACGATGTTGCCTACGGTGTTGCCTAAAAAATGATCTTGTCCCTCCAAGTTAAAAGATGATTGTCCCTCCCATATGGCTAAAGACATCCTACAGTTGCCTATATACAGTAACCCTACATATGTCCCTTATTAAACATCCAAGGTAATGACTACTTACTCCTTAATAGTAGGGATAGTCTTACCCTTTGAAAGAACATACGAGAACATGAAAGACTTAATCTAGGGTAGGTACCTCTTAGTTGCTTGCTCACATTTCAAAATACTTTTTACACCTCACTTTCAAAACATTTTCAAACAATGCTTTGTATACATCCATACGAGGATCATTATAAAGTACTTAGAAAATTTCTAATCACACACTACACTCTTCAAAAACAATTTAAGTGAGTTAAGTAACTAAGAGCCCATGGATAACCATGGATATAAAGGGTGCTAACACCTTCTCTTTGTATAACCTACTCCCCGAACTCAAGTCTTTTAAAATAGGTCTTTCCTGTTCTTTTATGTCCTTTCCATTTGGATAAAATAAAAGTCGGTGGCGACTATTGTTATCCGCAACATGACTAAAAGTTAGTGCTCCCACCGTGTTACACTATTACAATACATTAACCTTGCTTAGAAGCTTCAGTTAAGTACAATCCACCTCTTACTTAGCAGATTCGAGGTTTACACATAAACAACCACAACAGGGTTCCTTGTTGCTTATGGCTGCACAAGAACACAACCCTAATGATGTTACATTTTTAGTTTGGTTGGTTGTTTCTAAACTAGGTTACAAGGTTTCTTTTATAAATTATTCCTAACTAGATTTGGGCCTAAACAATCACAACAATAGCTACTACAAATATGCAGAAAAAATTTGCTTACAAATATACAAAAAGATCTTTAAATCTAAAAAACTCCTAAAATATCTCTAAATATAGAAACTCTATATTTTTCAATATTTGTCTTCAATTTAAATTTGAGTCTTCAAGATCTTCTACAATCAGTGCCATTGGATTGATTTAAATCTTCAAATAAATTGTTTCTGTTGAAACCAAAACAGAAACTTCAATCCATCTTCAGCAGTTCATGATGTCAAATAAACTGTCTTGACATCTTCTTCGACATGTTGTTCCAGATGTTGAAACATTTCAACACAACATGTTTGGGCTCACACAAAAGGATTCTTTGCTTCATATATTATTTATTTGCAGAGATCTTGTACATTCACAGCCCGTGGGAAAACTTTCCAACAGCCTTAGTAATCTCCGGAACCGGGCTGAACAACGAGAACGCTTCGATTTTTGTGAAACGAAAGTTCGACGAGCTCTTACTGACCGCACCCGACCAAATTGCAAAATTGACCAAGTCTCGGGGAAAATCCAACCCCATATTCTTTTTCCTCGAGGAACTCCTGGGTGGATCACCTAACTCGAGCATCCCCTTGTCGATAAGGGCAAAAATGGTGCGCTTCGACGTCCGACGCATTCTGGTCGCCAAGGAAGCTCTGTGGATATCATGTACGCCCACCTGTTCAAGACCCTAAAGCTGGACAAAACAAACCTATCCCCGTACGTCGGATCCGACCTCCAGGGATTCAATGGAGCTACCACAAGGTCGCGGGGATACGTAGAGCTCCTCGTTCTGTTCGGGGGAAATGAGACAACTAGGGAAGTCAAGGTCCAGTTCTTAGTGATCAAATTCCCCTCACTGTACAATTACATTTTTGGCCGACCCACACAGGCGGAGCTGACCGCAGTGCCCTTGACGATCCACTTGAAGATGAAATATTACACCAAGTTGGGTCGTGTAGTCATAGTTCACAGGGACATAGAGGCATCCCGAAGATGTTATGATGCAACAATCAAAGGATAAGTCGTGATTAACACGTCCAGAGGTAACAAGAAGCCTCGAGCCTAGGAGCAGCAACCTTCCCCATGGATCAATTCCATCGACCTCGACAGTCATCTAGGAGATAAAGACACTAAAGACCAGGCCCCCACCAACGGGCAGGCTCCAACCCACCCCGTGCGCCCGGTCCCCAACGGAGAATTCAAGCCTGTCCCTCTAGGTGATGACCCCAACAAAATTGTGAAGATTGGCACTGGACTCCCATCAGCGACAAGGGATCAGCTCACAACCTGCCTCAGAGAGAACGCGGACCTGTTCGCATGGAGCACTACTGAGATGCCCAATCTCAACCCCGAGGTCGCTTGCCATCAATTAGCCATAGATCCGGCCATTAGAGCCATAGCACAACGTAGGTGCAAGCAGACTCCCGAGAAAGCGAAGGCTGCCAAGCAGGCTGTAAAAGACCTCTTAGAGGAAAATTTTATTTTTGAAGCCTAGTACACAACTTGGCTCTCTAATGTAGTCCTTGTTAAGAAAAATAATGGAAAATGACGAATGTGCGTTGATTATACCGATCTCAATAGGGCATGTCCCAAATATGCTTTCCCCTTTCCTAACAATGATAAATTGGTAGAAAAATCTACAGGTTTTAAACTTTTGTCCTTCATGGATGCATACAACGGATACAACCAAATCCCCATCTCGGACACAGACAAACGACACACGGCCTTCATGACCCTGATGTGAAATGACTTCTACAACGTTATGCCTTTCGGGTTGAAGAACATCGGATCTACAAACCAGCGCATGATGAACAAAGTCTTCCGAGGAGAGATCGGGGACATGCTCGATGTCTACATGGACGCCATGATCTTAAAATCACATGAGGAGCTCGACCACACCCATCACCTCAGGAAGGTCTTCGAACAGGCGAGGAGGTGCAAAATGAGGTTCAACCTAGAGAAATGCACCTTCGGTGCACGGGTAGTGAAATTCCTCGGCTTCTACCTCACCGAACGAGGAATCAAAGCAAACCACGACAAATGTTGGGCATTCTCAGAATTCCGGACGCCAAATTCGAAGAAATCCATCCAGTCCCACAATGGGATGATCGCTTCTCTATCTCGTTTCGTCGCCAAATTCGCACAACACACTCCATTTCTTCAAGTTACTACGGAAAGAAGCCACCTTTGAATGGACCGAGTAATGCAAACAATCATTGCTCCACCTTAAGAGGGCGCTCTTCGAACCGCCAGTACTATCACGACCACAAGAAAAGGAAACATTATAACTATACATGTTCATGGCCACCGAGGCGGTCAGCGCAGCTCTCATCCGTGAAATAACTGACAGGAAAAAACCTATCTATTTTACGAGCAAAGCCCTATAGGGCCCCAAGCTCAGATACTAGCATATCAAAAAGGTTGATTTGGCCCTGATAAACGCAACGAGGAGATTGCGACATTACTTACTCGCCCATACAATTAAAGTCGGAACATATCAGCCCATAAAACAGCTACTCGGATGACCTGATATGGTCGACATGATGTGAAATGGTCCTTGTAATTGTCAGAGTTTGACATCTAATATGAAGCAGAAAATCCTTAAAGGCACAGGTCCTGGCCGACTTCATCACCGAGATGACATATCACCCAACCCCGACTAGCGACTCCCACAAATGAACGATCTTCGTGGATGGTGCCTTCAGCTCGACAGGGAGCGACATAGGTATCATCCTCGAAAACGAAGATGGAATCTTAATTGAGGTATCACTAGATTTGACCTTCCCGACTTTGAGCAACCAAGAGAAATATGAAGCATTCCTGGCAGGTCTACGACTGGTCGAAGACCTAGGGGAAAAAGAAGTAAATATCTCTACCGAATCTAAGCTCGTAGCATCCTAGGTACGAGGAGAGTATCAGGTCAATAACGACAATCTCATCGAGTACTTAGCCCTCGTCAAAGAAAAATTAGAAAAGTTTGACTCTTGGGAAGTCCAACACATTCCGTGCGAGCACAACAGGCGAGCAAACATCTTGTTTAAACTAGAGAGCATACAGAAGAAAGGCAGAAATAAATATGTGATCCAAGAAATTATCCCGCGACTAAGCATCAAGAAACCGTCCTCGCCACTCGACGTGAATGCCATCGGCGATACCCATTGTTGGATGACCCCCGTTTATAATTACCTCACGAAGGATTAACTGCTTGCCGACCCAAAAGAGGCGTCCACAACTAAGAGAAAGGGAATGCTCCTACGTCCTTGTCAAAGGCAAACTCTACCGAAGAGGATTCTCCATCCTACTACTCAAATGTGTCAATGAAGAAAAGGTCCCCGACATCCTGGGAGAAATCCACGGAGGAATTAACGCTCAACATCTCAGAGGGAAATCCCTAGCACAGAAAGCACTCCGAGCAGGTTACTACTGGCCGACAATGCAACACGATGCAAAAGAACACGTCAAGAGATACGACAGGTGCTAGAGACACGGGGATATGCACTTAACTCCCCCTAACGAGCATAAAACCATGTCCTCCCTGTGGCCTTTCACATGGTGGGGGATGGACATCCTCAAGTCGTTCATGACCGGATCCTATCAAAACAAATATCTTATCACCGGCGACGACTACTTCAAAAAGTGGATCAAGGCCAAAGCCATCGCTAAAATCACAATGCAAAATATACTTTGTTTCTTCAAAAGAAACATCATCTCCCACTTCGGCATACCTCTGGTCCTCGTCGCCGACAACGGGACGCAGTTCACGGACAGAAGGTTCCAAGATTTCGTCTCCAATCTGGGCACAAAGCAACACTTCACATCCGTCGAACATCTCCAGACTAACGGCCAATCAGAGGCAGCTAACAGGGTAATCTTACGGGGCCTGAAGCATAGACTAGGCGAAGCTAAAAGATCTTTGGTTGAGGAGTTACATAGTGTACTTTAGGCTTACCGCACGACTATGCATTCAACGACCGGGGAGACCCCATTCCGGATAACCTACGGAATTGAGGCGGTCATCCCAGTAGAAATTTGATAGCCCTCAATACGAATAGAAGCATCCCTCGACGAGGAGCTGAACTACGAAGCCTTACGAGTGGAGCTCGACCTTGTCGAGGAAATACAGTACGAGGCGGATCTTCGGGAAGCATCCCTGAAATAAAAGGTGGCTCTGCGCCACGACGCAAGAGTCATTAAAAGAGAATTCCAAGTCAGTAGCCTCGTCCTCCGGGGGAATGAAAGAATCCACGAGAAGGCAAGTTGGCCGTAAACTGGGAAGGCACGTATCGAGTCCGAGACAAGACGGACAACGAAGCATACTACCTTGAAAAACTACAAGGAGAAGAACTTGCTCGACCCTGGAACGCTATAAAACTAAAGCAATATTACAGCTAGACAACAACGCGACCACGAGAGCATGAAAGGTACTACCATGATTCTCCATTTCAATCAAAAGGAGGGCTTACAACCCAAAGATACAGGCACGACCCTTCTCTATAGAGGATACTTCAAACGAACTCCCATGCTGCAGTACCATGTTGGCAGGGCACCTAGCTCGCGATGGAAAATTCTAAGCCACAGGATCAAGTCCTCGATCGTAGCCCTAATACCATTTATCCGCGGACGTAAAACCTGTAACCTTGTTGGTTCCCTAAATCGACGATTCCATCAAGTTGAGAAAATAAATTTTGTTTCATTTCAAACAACCGACCAAAACTGGCCCGCACAAAATTACAAAGGGGGAGGGGGTTGCGCCCAATTAAAGAATGACACACAAGCCAACAAAACAAACAACGGCACGTGGGTCGACAAAATAACCATGGCACACAGGCCATACCTACTCATCATCATCGCCTCCTTCCTCTTCATCATCGGCTGAGTCAATGACCGGACAGACAATCTCCCCGTCAACCACATCGTAGTTAAAAGCGGCCCCCTCGGTCACCAGCCCTGGGTTGACAATCTTCAGCTATTCGACGACGTTATCAAAACCCAACTGAAGAGTTTCCACGCAGTTGCTCTCAAGCTGCAAGATCCGAGCAATCAAATCACCCCGACTCTTCAAAGCCTTGTTCTCCTCACTCTTTTCTTCGACGGGGCGACCAGGCTTTCTAGCTCCACCACCCTCAAGCATATTCGTTGATTTTCCTCAGAAGCCTCTTTAAACTCATCATCTTTGTCTTTGAGTTTTTTATTCTCGTCCAACAGGGCGTCCCGCTCGAGTCTAACCTCACCCAACTCGATCATCAGCCCCTATTGGAGATTGTACTTCTCTTTATAATTGAAGAAGTCATGCGAGAGCTGCTCCTTCTTGATCTTTTCCGATTTGAGTACCTCTTTGATGATCTCCAGCTCGGACCGCAGGCGGGTGTTGTCGGGAAAAACCAGGGTGGTCTCCATAACCTGGACCACGACAACAATGTCTTGAGACAAATTTGCCCGTCTGGTCGCCTTATCTGGATTCAGGATCGCCTTAGCTTCAGCATCTTCCTCCCCGACGGAGCCTTCCCCACTGAAAAGGTCTTGTTGAAGATGGCAAACGGGTAGGAGGTAAGTCCCTTGGCTTTCGAATAGACATATGCCCTTAACATTAGTGTTGCTCGGAAAGCCTTCACCACATTGGCGTTTGGAAGAGGAGTTTCTCGCTCGGCAGCTGGGTTGACCGGCGTCACCATAACAGTAAGAGAGTTTGGAGGAGGAGTATGAGTCCCCAAGCCACCGACCACATCGTCAGCGACCACTTGGAGGACACAACTTTTGCCAACCTTCTTCGAAGCCTTGCCCGCGCCTTTGTTGGACAGATTCAAGACACAATCCTTAAGTTTAGGCATGGCAGCTGCAAAAAGAAAATAACAAGTCAGTTATTGAATAAAAACAACAGAGGTAAAATGAGGCAAACATAAAATACCTAAAAGACGGAGGGACTCCCCGTCCGATTTACACTTGAGCACCGCTTTGCTGTTTATAAACTGAGTCTCAAAGAGGGGCTCCCCGTTGTCATCCAAAACGGGATTGTCTAGCCAGTCCACGTACTCAAAGAGGGTAAAATCTGGACATAGGCCACTAATCTATCATAGGTTGTCGCATCCTTGGGCCTCTAGCTCTTGGGCTTCACGAAGAAGTGATCACTCGACCAGTTAAAACGAGTCTGTTGCCACTCAAGTGGAATGGTCGAGACAAGACGCTCCTCATCCCGAGCAACCTGCTGCGTGGCATATATATTGTTCAGAGTGCGCGGGGTGAGGGGTTTCACCATATATCATTTGTCCTTGAAATTCCTGACAGAATAATGGTAAGTCTTGAAAAGCCTCATCGACTGTTTGAACGAGACCCAATTGTGTCGCCCGTTTGCGCTCGATCACTGCAGATGGAAGACCCGGAAAAAGAGAGGCTGAGTACAACCGATTTCAAGGTGTTAGAACACCGGTTCGAACGCCCGAGCAAACGCGATGGAATTAGGATGAAGTTGGGAAGGGGCCAAGTCGAGCCTTCTGAAGACGCCCGCCTGAAAGCTGGTGAAGGGAAGTCAGATCTCCGCCTCTCAAAAAGTGAACTCACACATCGGGAAGCGTGTTCCCTGAAAGGCCGAGCAAATTCGTTGTTCTGGGATATGGGCACAGCACTCCCAATTTTGGGGCTCCCTGGGGCGAAGTCCTCCACAATTGTATGAGCGGTGCATGCATGAATCTTGTACAAAGCGTGAGTACGTTTCTAACGGTTCTTCCCCGACCCAAGATAGATCGGGCCCCTCGGTGGCGGCATGCACACCCCTGTCCGTCATGTTCTTGTTTGTCTCACTCCTCATCGTCTACCTTTATGTCGATGTCCTCCACGGGGACATCCCCGACTCTATGTTGATCTATATTACCTAAAAAGGAGAGGAAATTGGTGAATTCGACGTCGCATCAAATCCACCCTTCCACCGCAGTTCAACTGAAAGGGCAAGGGTCAGGGTCAGGGAAAGATGCGCCCAGGATATTCATCAGAAATTCAAGAGAGTTCTCGGGACATTCAACGGAAATTCATAAGATTTCCTGACGCATTCATGGAAAAATCAAGGAGTTCCCTGGACATTCATCGGAATTCCCTTAAATGAAGCCCGAGGATGGGCTTCCTCGGCTACTCCGGTGGAAGAAACCACCATGGAAAATTAAAATTAAACCTAATTACCAGATAAAGATAAGGGGTTTTACCTGACATGTTTGCTGATGAGGTAAGACGCGTTTGCGATGACGACGGTGTGAGAAAGGGAGAGCGTCCGACGAACTTCTAAGGAGATTTGAGAAAGTGAAATTGAAAAGTGAGGAGGAACTCTCCCAAAATCCTTTTATAAGCTCCCATGTGGGAGAGCGTGTCTAGGCCATCATTGCCTAGGCTGCCTAGATTCCCCTGGGCAGTTAGGTATTTAATGCGCCGTCACACGTAAAACGAAGCAACACACATTAAATTCCATTATGGAAGGAAACAAAAAGACAGACACGTCACCCTTGGAAACTCCAAGGGACGCCAAATCACTCCTCGAGGCACTGAGCACGTACATCCTCGACACCATAAAAATGCAAAAGCACATACGTGCAAAAACGTAAAAGCACGTACGTCCTCGACACGGCAAGAATGCAAAAGAAGCCTCGAGCACGACTCCAATCGAGCAGGTAACCCTCCTCGACATATGAAGCTCCACGAGGCCTTGCCAACACCGCCGTTAGACGAGCCTCGACAAACACGTGCAAGTGTCCTCGACATCCATTGGCTTCGCCAACAGTAAACCATATGCCCGACGTACTTGCGTTTAAGTTATCACTCTACACCGAAGTTGCGACTTGGGGGATCATGTTCTAGACGAGGGCATTTTCTTCCAAAAAAATTATTCGTAGGGGTATTGGGACAAATGTTTTGGTACAAGGTAAAATTTTCTTTTCTAAAGGGTACTTAGTTCATACAAAATATTTTATAGTATATTTCGAGAATAGCGAAATTCTCATCAAATTGTTTACTTTGTATAGTTGGTTAGTGAATAACTCATTGTTAGAAAGCGTCTGCGGTTCGAATCTGGTTGTGGCACAAAACATTTTTTTACTATATTTTTCAATTTAACATAAAGACTTTTTAATCATAGTGAATAAAAAAAATCTTTGTTTTAATATTCGCCTTAAGCCTCGATTATGATAGAGATACCCTGATCACAATATTTATAATTATCAAATTTTATCAATAAATATAAAAAGTTTATGTTGGACCGGCCCTGATCACGATATTTATAATTATCAAATTTTATCAACAAATATAAAAAGTCAAATCAATTGTGTTTCTTATATCAACAACTCGATATATTTAATTGAAATTAACTGTGTTTAGAACAATTTTTATTTCTTCCCCTTACCTTTGGGAAGAGAGAATCGATATCCTTAAGACTACTATTATAAGCAAATTGTTTATCTTTAGCATATAATTTATGATGTGTCTCCGGTAACTCTTAGGAAGAAAACAACCATTTGAAATCATTAATACTAAAAAATATCAATAAGTTGAGTAAGTTATAAAGTAATGGTTTACTACAAGAGTGATTATTATATACTAAAACATTGAAGCATATGCAGATACATTGAATAATTATAAAAAAGTAACATTTGTCTTGTTGTATCTAGTGGTCGTTTCTGTCAATAAAAATCAAGTGGTTGCAGCAACCAAGATGAATTAAATGATGTGTTTGAGCCATGCTTGACCGACTCGTGGGTTGTTAGGGGGTAGTCACTTAAGATGGGCGAATTTATAGTTTTAAAAGGACAAAATCCTCAAAACATGATTCTCGGGAATAAACTTTTAACTCTAAATTCAAGCTTAGTGATGAGATTGAAAATTTGAAGTATAACAAAGGCAGTCAAACTCAAAATCTTTAAAACTTGAATAGACACCTCATATTTAGATTTAAGAAAAATTATCCAAGCAAATAATTATGATCAAATTTGAAAGCCACTAGAGTCAAACATTAATCTCTTATGTTTGATAAAATGACAAATGATCCAAATGCTTTTATTATCGCACAATAAGAAAATTGATTTTCCGTGATATTCAAAATTTATCATAAAAAATTAATAAGTAATTTGTAGATATATATTTGTAGGACTTTGAGTGATACTCATATTTGACGTCAACTATAATGAGGTGTGGTGTAATGTCATATTGAATGTCATAATAATTTCTAATTAAGACCAAACTTTTTACTACGCGCCAAAACGCCTTCCACGTGGCCAACTGCCCAACGGATTTATGGAGAAAGTTACACTAGTCAAAGGCCACGCGTCTGCATCCTCCGGGCATATGCCCTTATAAAAACCCTCCATCGCTGGAGGGTCAGGTATTTCACTTTTTACCCCCCTCTTTACTTACGCTTTAGTTGTCATTCTAAAACTGACTTGAGCGTCGGAGTACCTTGCAGGTACCCCCACCATCTTCTCCCATCAACATAACACAGTCTCAGCTGAAGGCCACGAAGACTTGTTCAGATTCTTTCTGGACAGTGGCTCCGTCTGTGGGAATCAATAGCTCCACCATCTTTCGTGATCAAGATTCTCCATACCTTTCACCGCGAGACCAAAGCTCATCTTTTCGTCTTCATGGCAACCCAAGTGCACGAGATTATCAAAGATACATTCATCGTCCTCAGCGACGGTGACAACACCGGCATCCAAGGAACTTTCCAGCTCAATGCCGGTCACGGCGAAGGACACCCTCTTTCCCCAACTTCAAATAACCTAAAACAGTCGTTTGTTATTCACACAGATCACATATTCGAACCAATCCCCATCCCAGAGGAAGATGATGTCTCTACTCGGGCTCTCATAACTTCCCTTAACAAGGCAAATCTCACCCTCTTTCAACAGAGTGAACGCATGCAAGTGCTCGAGCGGAACCATCACTCCCCTTCACCATCTAGGAGACGACGTAACAGAGGGTCTCCCCGAAGATCTCGATCTCCTCCACGAGGTCGGAAAGGGAAAGATCCCAAACATCCTTCTCCTCCCAGGGACCAAGATCCACCTGAAAGCTCGCTTCCAGAACGAGCTCG
The DNA here is from genome assembly GCA_963966055.1 of Lathyrus aphaca. Taxonomy (NCBI): domain Eukaryota; kingdom Viridiplantae; phylum Streptophyta; class Magnoliopsida; order Fabales; family Fabaceae; genus Lathyrus; species Lathyrus aphaca. The sequence continues at coordinate 113,325,322 of OZ014524.1, read as the reverse complement.
AAAGCGCACCCGATCTCCTCCACGTAGATCGAGGCACTCATCAGAAGATCAAAATCGAAGCAAGAAGTCTTGTTACGATGAGGATCGTCGTAGGAGCAGGTCCCCTTACCCTGAGTCTGGCAGCAGCGACGAGGAGGATCACCGCAGGCCCCTTAGCCGCGATATCATGGAAACCCGCATCCCTCGAGGGCTTGAGAAACCTCATCCTTTAGCCACTTACGATGGGACAACCGATCCCGACGACCACGTCGAAAACCTCGAAGCCATGCTTCATTATCACAACGTGAATGGCGCAGTCAAATGCAAGTTGTTCCCTATCACTTTGCACAAAGGTGCGATATCATGGTACAAGCATCTCCTCGCAGGGTCCATCATATCATGTAAGATGCTAAAGAACCAATTCACCGGGAACTTCACCGCATCTAGGCGTCATCCCAAGTCCGAAGCCACCCTCGAATGGATCATATAAGGGAAGGAAGAACCCATAAGAGACTATATTGACCGATTCAATAAAGAGGTCGTGGAAGTATACACCACTAACCGCATGAAACAATATATTCTGGAGAATGGCATACGCCCCAATAGCGAATTTCGATAAGTTGTGGGTATCGAACCTCCCCAATCCCTTGTTGAACTACTCCATAAGGCCCAGACGTACATTCGATACGAAGAGAAGGAGACCGCGTACAAAACAAGAGATTCGCATAATTAGGAAAGCACGAGGACCCGCATGCAAAAGGATGGCGACGATGCTCTACGACGGGAAGAACGAAGAAATGATCGTCCCCGAGAAAGCAGAGGACCAGCTGGCCGTTTCTAAGAGTAAACCCTTCTCATCACCCCTCTCCAAAAGATCCTCAACGAGTGCATCAATACTGAGTTTAAGCAGGGGGTGTCCATTTCCCCAAACCAACTGCTTCAAAGGTCAACACCGATAAGAGCAAGTATTATCTGTTCCACCGTAGCCACGGGCATGTCACCGAAGACTGCATCCATCTCAAAAATGCCATTGAGATCATTATCAAATAAGGGCACCTCAAGAAATATGTCAAAGATATGTATCCTAAACAAGAAGACACGAAGAGAGTTGATGAAATCACCAAGGAGGTCGCCCCAATATAGGTAGCCATGTCTGTCACCAGACCTGAGGATTTCTATATTCCTCGACATCTCCCACACGCAGGATACTTTGCCTCACACAGTCCTTGGGAGTGCTTCCCTTCATCCATGCTCATCTCAGATGGAGGTTACAACGAGATGACCGTTGGGTCCGTTAGACGAAACCTCGAGCATCTGGTCGATTCATCACCAGTTAAATTCTCATCCATCGAGAGGGTCAAAGGGAAATCCCAACCGATTACGTTCTACAGGGAGGATCTGCTCGGAGGATCCCCTAACTCTCACACCCCTTTGTTGATACGTGCAAAGATGGAAAAGACAAATATGCGCAAGATACTCGTAGACCAAGGAAGCTCAGTCGACATCATGTACACTTCACTCTTTCGGGCTTTACAGCTTGACCAGGTGTTGTACCCCAAAATTTTCCCTCCCATATTCAAGATAATGTGTCTCAATAGGTCTCCTAATGGTCACAAGATTCACAATTGCTCAAAAGGATTCAAGGTTTCATCAGACAAAACTTCCTCCTAAGTAATGGATATGAAACTAGAGTTTTGAGTTTCACAAAGAAAAGTGGATTTCCAAAGCCTCAAATGGACTTCATGACATCCCACCTACTTCAAAGAATCCTCATGTCAAGTTTCAAGGCTTTCCCTACAAGTTTGGTCAGTCAGATGCTCAGATATTTAAAAATCAATTAACTTGGTCAACAAGTCAACTGTGGTAAACATAAAGTCAAACTTCAAGATTTTTGGTCAACATCCAGATTATGAGGTGAAATTCATCATTTGATCAAGGGTTGATCATTATCCATCAAAGAAACCTCAGAATCATCAAGAATCAGGAGTTACTAAATTAGGGTTTTGTGTAGGAAAAGTCAATTGTACTTTAATCAGCCATAACTTTCACATGCTTCATCAAAAATTTCTCATAAAAAGCTCATTTTGAAGGAAATTCAATTCTCTACAACTTTGGGTCTAACAGGCCAAGGCCAAAAAGGCTTCATTTAAGAGTTACGAGTCAAGACATTACAGGTCCTTTTAAAAGTCAACAAAAGTCAACTTTTTCAAAAGCCCAAAACTTAAAAATGGAAGATCAAATGGACATGGGACCAAAAGAAGAAGTTATAGGACACTCTTAGCTTTCTAAAAATTCCTAGAATACCTTCATGGGATAAAAATTGAGGGAGTTATGCATTGATAAAGTTGAGCAATTTTGAGGAGGTGCATGAAGCAAAAAAGACCAAAACTCAAGTTTTCTTCAAATGGGCCCATAATATTTCAACCCAAACTCAAATATGAGACCATTCATGACCCATTGATCATATTTTCTGATTTTTGTTATTTATTTTATATTGAATTGAATTTTAATAATTTAAATTCAATTTTAATTGAAATAAATTATAAAAAATCAAATATTTGATGATTAAGTTTATTGATCATGTCCAAATTCGTACAAGGCTAAAAATGAATGATTATGTATGATTTTTTGACAAAATTGGAAACATGGTTTCTTCACATCCAAGCAATCCAAAAACAACTCATTTAGGCCCAAAGTTTTGACCTAAATTACACTATTATATAAGCATAACATGACCACAATACAAGGGACGAAAATTGAGAGCTAAAAAACCACCACCAAACTTCAAAATTTTCCAAGGAATTTGACCATTCGGTTTTGCCATTCTAGTGATATTTAAAAGGTTTGAAGAGTTCCATTATTTTCCTTGGTGTATTCTGAACCTATATTAAGCATCACGTTCATCAAAAACCTCATGAATCGATCAAACCGAATTCACATTCATATCATATTTTGACTTTTTTTCGATTTCATTGATTCATGTGCTTTCAATTGATTTTAATCATCTAACATTGTTTGTTTCATTGTATAGAAGCTTTTTGGATAATTGATTTGAAGTTTCATTGCAGGATACGAAAACCACCATTGCTAGGGTTTAGAGCTTGAAACTAAGGACTTCCGATTGAGGCATTTTCAAGACTATTTGATAGCACGTTTAGGCTGTAGAGCTTGTAGGCAATTGATTTGTGTATTTAAACTGACATAATCGCGTGTATTTTGTTGGTTTGAGAAGCGCATGTGTATTAGCTATGAAAGAAACCATAGCCAAATCATAGAAATTTTGTAGCTAAACCTGGAAACTGGAGGTTGAAGATGAAGTCGCGCACGTTTCTGAGTTTCAAAATTTTGGACTTATTTTATATTATATTATTTGCGTTACTTTTCACAAGAACACAAGCGTCCTGGTGGCAAAGGCGTGGAGGTTGTGCAGGGGAGGTCCTGGGTTCGAATCCAGACCTCCCCCTTTCTTTTTATGCGTTTGATATTTTTTTTTCTATTTTATTAATTAGTGCTATTATCTTAATTAAATCATTAATTATAATTAACTTAAAAATAATTAAAATTAAACTCCATTAATCTTTTTCTTTAAAGAACAATTTTACAAATAATGCTTAATACTTTTCTCACATAATTTATTTTTTATAATAATTAGTTTATTAGATTTTTTTTAATTGTAAATTAATTAGATTTAGATTAATTAATCAACCCTAATTTTCTAAAACCCCAATTAATCAACCCTGAATTTTTTTCTAAAACCCTAATTTAATTAACCCAAACTTTATGCATAAAAACAATTTTTTTTCCTAACTTAATTTTATTCGTCTTATTTTTTTTATTTAGAAAATTGTATAGGTCGCACTTCTATGTAATTTAAATTTCTCGTTTTTATTATGTAACTGCTTCTCTTATGTAATAGCTTAGGTTTAATTTTCCGTATTTTAATTTCTGCAATCCCCCCTAAAAGACAAATGTACCCCCTCCCCTAATGTAATAGCGTAGGACTTTAATTTCCGCTTTTAATTTCTGCAAGTATAATTGTGTGGTTAGTAATTTAGGGAGTACAAAGATTGTAAGATCATTAAATTGGACTTAGCCCACTAATTACAAGATAAATAATTGAAACTGATATTCACACACGTAAGTCGATTGTTCTACGATCGCCATCTGCAACTCCTAGGGTTTCCCCTCTTGGTTGCCTTTAAAACATGGTCAAGTCCCTCGAACGTGGGGGTGTCTTAGTAAATGTCCCTTCAGATGAAAAATCATCATAGTCCCTCCAAGATGAAAAGATCATAGTCCCTTCGAAGTTTCCTACGAATAAATGATCTTGTCCCTCGATTTCCCTAAGAAAGGTATGATAGTCCCTTCGAATTACTAAGACACCCCTACAGGTTGTCTTCTATGACCATACGATGACCCTGCGCCCGTCCCTTATAACATCCAAGGTAAAGACTACTTACTCACTAATAGTAAGGATAGTGTTACCCCTTTAAGGAAATAAATAACAAGAAATACCAACTTAGGGTGGGTAGCTCTTAAATACTTGTTCACTCTTTCAAAAACGTTTTTTACACCCCATTTTTCTCAAATACTTTCAAACTAAACGCTTTGTATACATCCATATGAGGATCATTACAAAGTTAAAGACTTTTGAAATATTTTTCTAAACACACACTACACGTTTTTTTCAAACAAAGTAAAGTGAGCTAAGTAATTAAGAGCCCATGGATAACCATGGATATAAAGGGTTCTAACATCTTCCCTTTGTATAACCTACCCCCCGAACTCAAATCTTTTTAAAGGTCTTTCTTGTTCTTTTATTCCTTTCCCTATTGGATAAAATAAAAGTCGGTGGCGACTCTTGCTTACCGCAACATAAATAAAAAGACAGTTCTCCCACCGTGTTACACCAGGGAAACTTATCCCCATATGTAGGTTCTAATTTGCAAGGATTCAACGGTGCTACTGCAAAACCCTAGGGCTACGTTGAGATGAACGTCACTTTTGGGGAAGGGGACACTTCCAAGACAATCAAAACACACTTCCTGGTAATCGACTGTCTGTCACTCTATCAGTGCATCCTGGGAAGACCCACATTTGCCGAGCCAATCGTCGTTCCTTCAACAGTCCACCTCAAAATGAAGTACTACACTGAGAAGGGTCATGTAGCTATTTGTTGCACCCCAAAATTTTCACTCCCCTATTCAAGACAATGTGTTCAAAGGTGTCCCAAGAGGTTCACAAGGTTCACAAGGTGTCCCAAGAGGTTCACAATTAGTCAGAAAGTTTGACAATTCCCTCAGACAAAGCCTCCTCCTAAGCAATGCACCCTAAACTAGGGTTTTGAATTTCATTAGGCTAAATGGACTTCCAAGGCCTCAATTGAGCTTCATAACATCCTACATGTCTTCAAGAATCCCTATGTCAAGTTTCAAGGCTTTCCCAAAAGGTTTGCTCAGTCAGATGATCAAATATGCAAAAATCAGTCAAAGTGGTTACAGAGTCAAACTGAGGTCAAATGTGGTCAAACCAAAGTCAAACTTCATGATTTTTTGCCAAAATCAATTTTATGAAGTAAAATTCATCATTTGATCAAGGGTTGATCATGATTCATCAAGGAGATTTCAGATCATCAAGAATCAGGAGTTTCTAAATTAGGGTTTTCATAGGAAAAGTCAACAGAACTTTGACCAGCCATAACTTTCACATGCTTCATCAAAAATGTCCCATCCAAATATCATTTTGAAGTAAATTGAATTCTCTACAACTTTGTGCCTCACAAGCCAATCCCAAAAATGCTTCATTTGAAAGGTATGAGCTAAAACATTATAGATCATTTTAAAAGTCAACAAAAAGTCAACATCTTCCAAAGGGCATAATTTGAAAATGGTAAAGGATATGGACATGAGACCAAAGAGGTTGGTTATAGGACTCTCTAAGTTGTACAAAATGTCCAAGAACACCTTCATAGCCTTAAAATTGATGGATTTGTGCCTTTGCAAAGTTGGGAAATTTTTGGGAGGCATATGAAGCAAATGGGACCTTAAAACCAATTTTTGTCAAATGGGCCTATCAAATTGTCATCCAATCTTCATAATAATGTCAAGCACGACCCATTGGCCATTTTTTCAGATTTTTTATATTTTATATTTTATTATTTTGGATTTTATCTAATAAAATTCAATTTTATTGAAAATAAAATATAAAAATCAAATATTTGAATCCAATCTTTGCTTTGGGATCAAATATTTGACTCTTAAAAGTGATTGATACCTTACAAATTCGTGCAAGACCAAACCAATAAGAAAATATTTGATTTTGTGACATTTATGACAATGGAATTCCTTCATCATCAAGTAACCTCAATTCATGATCCAAAGCCCATTCTTTTTAACCTAATTGCATGACTATAAGTTCACAAACACACTGCAAGCACAAGGAGACGATTTGCAGCCTCCAAGAACTAAGAACAAAGTCAAAATTTTCAAAGAAAAGTCACATTCGAATTTTGAGCTAGAGACCTTTTCAAGATCAAATAAAGGTTGCAAATCATTCCTGGAAGATCACATAATGTTTCTGGATCACTAAAACATCCATTATTGCATTAAAACTCCATAACCGAATTCTTCATATTCATGTTTTTTTTGCTTTTTTCGATTTCATATGTATGATTGGTTTTAAGCATATTTGACATTTGTTTTGTGTTTATGAGGTTTCAAGGAGTGTTTTTGGGTGAAGAATTTGAAGAATCGTGGCCATATGGGGACTGAACCATGAACTAGGGTTCTTGAGGGTTTTGTTTGGGGGCGTATGATTGAAGTGTTTTATAATGAAATTGATGACATACTCATGTTTAGGGACCTCATATTGACTGACTTGGACCATTAAAATCAATTTATCCATGGTATTTCTAATGTTTGTATATGCAGGGGTTTTAGTGACGAAACAAATTCGTCACTATAAGTTATAGTGACGGAAAACTGTAGTTATAACCTAAACAGAAGGTTGTAGGTAGGTGATGAAGTGTGACGCGAAAATTCAATTTGAATATTTGTTTTATTCTATTATGTTTTGTTTAGGTTATAATGTCAAAGCATACTGGTAGCTCAGCTGGTAAGGCATGCGCGTGTGGAGACCAATGAACCTGGGTTCGATTCCCAGGTTTTGCAACTTTTCGTTCTATTTCATCATAATTATCAGGCTTAATACTTATTGATCAGGCTGCATTCTTTGTTCACTAGCACATGCTAGCCCAGTGGTATGGTTTTGTTATGGTAAGGGGGAGGTCCTGGGATCAAAACCAGCCTCCTCACCTTTCTTTTTATCACTTGTTTTATTTATTTTATATAATTAAATATTAATTAATTTGTTTAATATTAAAACCAATAATTTTATTTAAAATATTAATTAAACTTTATATTTTTATAAATTTCATAATTTTTCTTGATTATTCATTTTAATTAATTTTATAAATAATTTTGTACATAATTTTTATTATATAATTTATAAATAATTTATTTAAGTTTTAATTAATCCTTTAAATTTAAATTCTTAACCCTAATTTTCTTAATTAAAATATTAACCCTAATTTTTCTATTAACCCTAAAATTTAATTTTTTTTTCTAAACCCTAATTAATATATTAACTTTTATTTCTATTAATATATAAATAATTTAATGTTTTTCTTAATATTATTAACTTGTTATATTTTCTTAATTAATCTCTAAAAAATATTTATTTAACCTAAAAACAATTTCTCTTTTAAATTTAAATCTTGATTTCTTTATTTATTATTATTATCATTATTATTATAACTATTATTTTATTATTGCTAATATTTTATTATTGTTTATTTATTATTTTTATTATATCTATTATTATTTTTATTTGATTATTATGTATCTGCTAAAGCCATGTAATACTTGTAGGTTTATTTTCCATCTTTATTTTTATTTTGTAAATATTTTATTGTTTGGTTAGTAATCTTAGGGTGTGTATAACCTAAATGTGATTAAAAATAATTTAGGAAATTAGTTTAAATAAGATAAATATTTGAATATAAACACTCACACACGTAAGTCGATCTTTGATCGCCATCTTGCACTTCCTAGGTTACCCCTCTCAGTTGCCATAAAACAAATGGTCAAGTCCCTCGAATATAGGAGTGTCTTAAGCAAAGTCCCTTCATAAAATCATCAAGTCCCTGCAGTTTAAAAGATCAAGTCCCTTCGAGGTTGCCTACGATAATGATCATGTCCCTTCAAATAAATGATGATAGTCCCTACGAATTGCTAAAGACACCCTTACTTGTTGCTTTCATTGACCATACGATGACCCTACGCTTGTCCCTTAACACATCCAAGGTAATGACTACCTATTCCTTAATAATAGGGATAGTCTTACCATTGAAAGAACATACGAGAACACGAAAGACTTAATCTAGGGTAGGTACCTCATAGTTACTTGCTCACTCTTCAAAAATACTTTTACACCTCGCAATTTCTAAACTAGGCTTTGTATACACCCATACAAGGGTCATTACAAAGTACTTAAAGAAATTTTTCTAATCACACACTACACTCTTAAAAAAAAACAATTTAAGTGGGTTAAGTAACTAAGAGCCCATGGATAACCATGGATATAAAGGGTGCTAACACCTTCCCTCTGTATAACCTACCCCCCGAACTCAAGTATTTTAAAATAGGTCTTTCTTGTTCTTTTATGTCCTTTCCTTATGGATAAAATAAAAGTCGGTGGCGACTCTTGCTATCCGCAACATTTATAGAAAGTCAGTTCTCCCACCGTGTTACACTATCCTGCACGGAGATATCGAGGCAGCTAGGAGATGCTTTGAAGCAGCAACCAGAGGTCAGATCGTGATAGAGACCGCTCCAAAGAACAACAAACGAGCAAGGGACGAAGACTCTCCAACTAATGACGTTCAAACCGGGAAAAAGCCAACAGTCCAAATCAACGCCATCGACCTTGACCTTTGCATCCCTTTGGATGACGAGGAGAATAACCCTGCAAATAAGTCGGTCATGTTACGCGCTTTGCCTGCAGGAGAGTTCGAAGTTGTAACTTTCGGAGACAATCCAGACAGAGGTGTCTATATCGGAGCAGGGCTCCCCGACGAAGTCAAAGAGCAATTGAAGTAATTATTGCACAGCAACGCCTACTTTTTCACTTGGAGCACTGCTGACATGCCAGGAATCTCCCCGAAAATTGAATGCCATGAACTCGCCATCAACCCAACTGCCCGCGCAATTGCACAGCGCATGCGCAAACAATCTGAAGAAAACACTTTAGCTGCTGAGAAACTAGTTAAGGACCTTATAGAGGCCAAATTTGTAACCGAGGCCAGGTATACGACCTGGATCTCAAACATTGTACTCGTGAAGAAATCTAATGGAAAACGGTGCCTCTGTATTAACTACACCGATCTTAATCAGGCTTGCCTGAAAGACTCTTATCCTCTGCCCAACATAGACAAGTTGGTAGATAATTCTGCAAGGTTTAAATTGTTATCCTTCATGGACGCTTATTCCGAGTAAAACCAGATACCCATGGCCGACAAAAACAAGAGGCACCCCGCATTCATGACCCCGACGGGAAACTATTACTACAACATAATGCCATTCGGGTTAAAAAAACACAGGAGCCACGTATCAGTGCATGATGAACAACATCTTCCAGTCACAAATTGGGGATATGTTAGAAGTTTACATGGACGACATGATCGTCAAATCCTTCCAAGAGGCCGATCATACTTTTCATCTACAGAGCGTATTTGATCAGGCTAGGAAATGTAGAATGCGTTTCAACCCTGACAAGTGCACCTTCGGTGTGAGAGTAGGAAAGTTCTTCAGTTTCTACCTTACAGAAAGGGGTATCGAGGCTAATCCTGACAAATGTCGCGCTTTCACGGAATTCCCTACACCTAGCTCGAAAAGATCGATTCAATCCTTGAATGGAATGCTCGCATCCTTATCTCGTTTCGTCGCGAAATATGCTCAACACGCCTCCCATTTCTTTAAGTTACTTCATAAAGAAGCCATGTTCGAGTGGACAAAAGAGTGCGATAAGGCTCTGCAACACCTTAAACGAGCCTTGTCAGAACTTCCCGTTCTGTCAAGGCCGGCTGTTGGGGAAATCCTCTACTTGTATTTGTCTGTCAATACCGAGTCTATCAGCACGGCCCTAATAAGAGAGGATGCTGAAGGATAGAAACTCATATACTTCACGAGCAAAGCCTTGCAAGGCCCAGAATTGAGATACCAACAAATCAAGAAAGTCACCCTCACACTCCTAAATGCCACTAGACGACTACATTATTATTTCCTAGCACACACGGTGGTTGTAAAAACCGATCAACCCATCAAACAGCTCTTGGCACGACCAAACATGGCCGGTAGGATGTTGACAACGTCGTTAGAACTGTCTGAGTTTGACGTGCAATATGAGGGCATGAGAGCTCTAAAGGCCCGGGCCCTGGACGATTTCGTCACCGAAATGACCCCCATAGAAGCTTCGATGGAAAGCGACCGCAAATGGATCATCTACGTTGATGGAGCATCAGGACCCTCCGGCTTTGGGGTGGGGATCATCCTCGATAATGAATAGGGTCTTGTAATCGAGGTATCAGTAGTTATTTCCTTACCAACATCAAATAACCAGGCTAAATACGAAGCCTTCTTAGCAGGAATCCACCTAGCGAGAGACATGGGCACGCAAGAGGTTACAATTCTCACCGATTCACAATTGGTCGTGTCCCAAATAAAAGGAGAATATCAAGCGAAGAACGACAATTTGATTGAATACTTGGCTCTGGTCCAGCATATGCTCACGCAGTTCAAAACCTGGCATGTCCAACACATTCCACGCTAACGCAACTCAGGGGCAGACATATTGTCCAAGTTAGCAAGCACACGCAAGAAAGGTGGCAACAAATCTGTAATTCAAGAGATATTTCCTAGTCCCAGCATTGAGAAGGTAGAGACCATCCTCGATATCAACGTCATTGGAGACACCAGTTGCTGGATGACCCCCATTTTCCGATTCCTAACAACTGGGGAACTACCCGACGACAAGAAAGCGGCTAGTGCCACTAAACGTTGTTCGTCATCTTAGGTCCTGGTGGACGGAAAAATGTATCGTCGAGTATTCTCCATCCCACTCTTGAGATATGTCAATGAGGAAAACGTGTCCGACATATTACATGAAATACACGAAGGAATCAACGCGCAACACCTGGGCGGCAGATCTTTGGCCCGCAAATCGTTATGAGCCGGTTATTACTGGCTGACCATGAAAAATGACTCGAGAGACCACGCGAAAAGGTGCGAAAGGTGCCAACTTCACAGGGACATGCACATCGCACCCCCGGACGCTCTAAAGACAATGTCATCCCTATGGCCGTTTGCGTAATGGGGAATGGACATCCTCAGACCTTTCATAACAGGCTCTTACCAAAACAAATATCTAATTGTGGCAGTCGATTACTTCACCAAGTGGATAGAGGCCGAGGCCATGGCCATAATCACCGTGTTCAACATCCTGTGATTTTATAATAGAAACATCCTGGCAAGATTAGGCGTACCGTAATCCCTTATAACGGACAACGACACCCAATTCACGGATATAAACTTTCAGGACTTTGTCGCTAAGACAAGAACCAAACAAGATTTCGCATCTGTCGAGCACCCCTAGACAAACGAGCAGGTCGAGGCTCCAAATGACACATAGAACCAAAGTTGTCATCCCTATGGAAATCAAAGAACCCTCTCGACGGACAGAAGCCCCCCTGGAGGAAGAACTCAACGATGAAGCCTTAAGAGATGAGCTTTACTTGATAGAAGAAGTTAGTCCAGGGGAAGCTCTTCGCGAGGAATTCCTAAAGTAAAATATCTCATCACGATACGACAATAAAATCGTCAGGAGAGAGTTTCAGGTAGGCAGCCTTGTCTTGCACAGAAATCAGAAGGATTCACGCGAAGGCAAGCTCGCAGCAACTGGGAAGGCCCGTATCACGTCAAATCAAAAACGAACACAAGAACATATTACTTAAAGGAATTAACCAGAGAATCATTCGCTCGACCATGGAATGCTGAAAAGCTCAAACAATATTACAACTAAAAACCAGCTAAAACGCGGGATAGCTGTCGGCCAAGAAACCCGTCATTAGGAACAGATGCCCCGCCACATGGATGTATCGTGGTATTAATACAATCCTCAAAATCAATGTGCATAACCATTTTCCCGTTTATCGGACAAGAGCGTTGCCCAACAGGGACACCTCAAACGAGCTTCGCCATTGTCATACCAGTGTGGCAGACCCCTAGCTCGCGATGGGAAAGGTCTAAGCCTTAGGGAAATGAGACATGACCATGTCCCTGAACCCTATTTAGCGAGCATAAACCTCACACCTCGACCAGTTCCATACACTGGCGAGCATAACACATCTCGTCGAGCATTCACAGATTCCCTATACTTGGAAAAATAAACAAAAGCATACAAGTAAAATGCGACATAACACAATAATAATTTAACATAAAATTATGGCCAGAAGGCCGACATTGTCTTTACATAAACAAAAAGGGGACAAAGCCCCAAACAAAACTTAACAAAATGGCACGCAGGCCAAAATATCAATGGCACGCAGACCAGACAATCATTCTTCATCAGGAGGCAAGACATTCTCGTCCTCCACACAGTGCATAGAGCTGGTTCCTTCGATGACCAAATCCACCCCGAGATTGGTAACCTTGAGCTGCTCCACTGCATTGAAAAAGCCAAACGCAACCATATTCAAGTTATCCTGGGCCAGAAGTCAAATCCGAGCAATCAGATCTGCCCTGATCGTCATAGCTATCTCCTCCTCGGTCTCATCCTCTCCGACAACCACTTTGCCTTCCACCTCCGCAACCTTCTTTTTCAGCCGCTCATTCTCACCATCGAGCTCCTCCATTGAGTTCTGTAGTTTGATGACCTCCTTCATAAGCTCGAGCTTACTCTTGTAATGGCCTTTGGCCTGAAACAAGTCGTTCTCTAGCTTGTGAATTTCGGCATCCACCTTCTCGATTTTGTCTTTGGTCTCCTGAAAGTCCTTCCGGGGGACAAGGTCAGCGTCATTAAAGGCAAGGGCAGCCTCCAAAATCTGGATCATCCCCGCAGCATCTTGGCAAAGCTCAACCCTCAAGTCCGTAGGGTATGCGGCTAGAATGGAAGCAACGTCAGGAACCCGAACGGATGGACGATCCCTTGTCGAACAGGGTCCTCTGAGTAACACAGGGTGGCAAGTCGAAGGGGCCTGAGGCCGTAACATTAGTCTTTGGAGGACGAGAGGGATCTTCGGGCCTTTGTCGTTTGCCCAATGGAGATTCGGTCATAGGAGTACCTCTCGGGGTGGAGCTGCCCAAAGCAACGAAGTTGTCCAAGGTTCTCTGGTCCTTGACAACATTGACCCGACTCTTAGCAGCACCCTTTTTGACATTACCCTTGTTCGACTTCACCAAGCGATTTCTGATTTCGACCATTTACGCTGCAAAAACAACACGAAGCCAAATAGACAACAAACAAATCCATGATACAAAAATGGATTATAAAATATAAATCCACTAAAGAGTTGCATCGCTGCCTCCTCATTTGGGCAACTGAGCAGCGATTTTACATTAATTAATCTAGCCATCATGGTCAGCATCCCACCAGGATGAAGAAGGGCCTTCCCGTCAGAATCCACTAGTTCCGTAGGACGAAAGCTGGCGACATAGTTGAATAAAGTATCATAGGCCGCAATATCATCAGTGTTCAGCTCCTCGGGCTTGAGGATATAATGCTCACTGGAGTGTTGGAAGTGTACATTCACCTACTCCAAAGGGAAATGGGCCACCATCTTTTCCTCGTCATCAACCAACTTTTGGTCATACAGTGAGTCCTTGGAGACCTGTGAGCAAGGCTGGATCACATAGAAATGGTACTTGAAATCCCGTATAAAATCCTGGTAGGCTTTGAAGAGTCTACTGGCATACTTCAACGATACCCAGTTGTGCCGACCATCTTGGGACTTCCTCTGCAGGTGGAAGATCCGGAAGAACAAACTGACCTTCGCCCTGATCTCCAGATAACGACACACCAACTCGAAAGCTATGATGAAGGCCAGAGCATTGGGGTGAAGTTATGCGGGCGCCAGCTCGAGATGTGTGAAGACCGCCTGCTGGAAATCAATGAAGGGTAGACGGTACCCAACCTCGCGAAACACGAACTCGTACATGGGGAACCTGAGATCAGGGAAGCGAGAGCATATCCTCTGTGTAGGCTTCGGAGGTAAAGCTCTCCAGTTAGCAGCTACCCCTTTCTTCTTCCTCTCTATTCTGCCCCACACGTCTAAAGAGTCGATCGCAAACTGAGAGGTCGTTTCGAGTGGCTCATCCAATATCTATAAGCGATATTTTGCGGGAACGTCTGAATTATCAGGGGCGGGGATTTCCTCGACTTCGTGAGCATTCTTATGACTACATTCACCTGAAAAGCAGAGGAAACATGGTGAATTTGATAAACTCAAATCCACCCTTCCACCGCAAATCAAGTGAAATGGCTTTAGAAAAACCCGAGGGCGTGCCCCAGGTTCACCCTTTAGTCAAGAAAAACGTTGCGAGGGCCAAATCGCCATACCGAGTTGATCCTCCATAATCCTCAATCTAGTGTCTGCGGGGATAAGCCCCTCTACAAACCTATGCTAGGTTAATTAACACTAAATTGTCGCTATCCAGATCTGATTTAAATCTAACCCTAGCCTACTTGCAAAATCTGGAAATCTATGAACATTCGTATGCCTATGAAGAACATTCAAACATTCATGATGAACATGCATCAAAATTTCGAGAAGTTCATCAAAATATCCAGAAAACCATGGATATCTCATAAACTTCATAGGAAGAAGATGAATGTTCATCAGCCAAGCCCAAAAAGTAAAAGAAGAAGATGAATATTCACCTGAATCCATGGCAATTACTGGGAAGAAGACAACGGCGACGACAAAAGTTCTGGCGAGAGAAGTTGCAGACTAAATTCACAGTGAGAGGAAGTGATCATAGAAAATGGACAAATGAATGCCTTCTCCCCTTTTATAATGTCCTAAACACACATGGGAAAACGCAAAGGCCATTGTAATTATTGCCTAAGGGATAACCCTAAATGTCATAAATGCGTGACAACGCTTTATTACGCGTGTCATAAATACTTCAAACATTTGGTCTTCTAATAAAAGAGAATCTTTTAGTCTATAAGAATTCCTCCAGCGAACAGCTGCCCGACAGGAAATTGCAAAGGAATTTGTGACGTTTGCATTGAGCACATGTCGACCACGACCTCAGCGCCTTAAGTCACTATTACTTTTGGGAACAGTGACTTGGGGGATCCTGTTCTGGACTGGCCTAACACATGCCTGACGCTAAATTGAGGCCCAATCCAGTATGTAACTGGGGACAAACCCATTGCACGATCCGTGAGGATATGGCCATTACAAAAATATAGTCGTTGGCGTATAGCCGTTGGGGACTTCCCCTACGCGCCAAAACGACTTCCACGCGGCCAACTGTCCAACGGATTTATGGAGGCAGTTACGCTAGTCAAAGGCCACGCGCATGCATCCTCCAGGCATATGCCCTTATAAAAACCCTCCATCGTTGGAGGGTCAGGTATTTCAATTTTTACCCCCTATTTACTTACGCTTTAGTTGTCATTCTAAAACTGACTTGAGCATCGGAGTACCTTGCAGGTACCCCACCATCTTCTCCCATCAACATAACACAGTCCCAGCTAAAGGCCACAAAGACCTGTTCGGATTCTTTCTGGACAAGTACACAAGTTGTTCTTAGATTATTATGACTAATCTAATTTCTGTCTCTGTTGTTGGGCAAGTATTTTGAATTTTACTAATGAAAAATGGCAAAAGTGGGATCGAAATTTGAATTTAGATCATATAAAATACTAAAAGTGATGTTATATATGATAAGAGTATTATTTCACTAAAAGTTGATGTTTTAGGCTAATAAAAATTATATTTTTTAAATGTTGGTTAGTTGCTTTTTTATTGAAATGTAGAAAGAACATTTTAATTTATTTAAAAAATAGAAGAAAAAAAGAAGAAGAAGGCGGGTTAGAATTTTGTGTCCATTTCAACTTGGCGGGCATGCCCACCCCGCTATTTTTTAGCGGGCTTTAGGCGGGGCGGACGGCCCATTTTGCCACCCCTATCTCCTACTACTTCTATACCTAAATCAAAGTCTCACAAAAACAAATAAACCTTAATTATATTGTTATGCATAAGTAAAGAATGAATTAATATGTATATACACATTAATTAGCCACTTATTATTTTGATATAAACTACAAAACAATTTTTATAAGTTAAAAACAATTGATAGACATGCCATAAGCAATTTCTTAGGTATCACACAAACACTTGGAAAAAGTGCTTATGCTGATCAATAAACTAAATTGTTTTTGTAAACTAATCAAAACACGAATTTGATTAAAGAGAAAAAGGATTATATAATGTATATTAATGTTGCAATATGAATCATCAAAAGGTAAAACATATGAAATACAAGCAAACTGTCAATGAAGTATCCATTCCTTTCCCATCAAGCTTGTAGGAAATACCAGTTACTTCCTCTTCTTGACACCGATTCGAAGCAATTTAGTACAAGATAGTAAAATAACTGCTATTTTGATATTTTCTACCATTGATATAATTTATACTAAATTAGCTTAATAAAAACTCAACAACTAGAGGAGGAGAATCCCAAATGTTGTTCTAGTGTTTTAACTTTTCAATTTACAAGGTTTTTGAAATACCCCCACCCAAAAAGCCCTAACATTTAAATTAAGGATACATTTGTATTCTAATGCTCATTTCTCATTCTGAGGTGCTATGAGGTGCAATGATATGACATCTCTAACAACTTCTACTTTGGAGGCTACACTAAATTGTTATCCTATTGCATGTTCTGTAATGATCAAGAGCCACTCCACTATAGCATATTGTTTACAACATCTATTTCCAACATTTTCATTTTGGCTGCTTGCATTTGCCTAACAACTTAAAAGGGAACCCCTAAATAACATCTAATCATATTAGAGATATTTCTCAGTTTGTATTCACTACAATAAAACTGCAATTTGGCCGGTGAAAAACACTTCGCAAATGCAAATAACACCCTGCAATGTAACTTTTGCGGGGTAGACCAAACACCTCGTAAAAACGTTAGTCGCAACTTTTTGTCAGGTGAATATCACTTCGCAAGTTTGTTTGGTGCAATTCACTTCGCAACGTTGTCAGGTAAATTTCACCCCGCAACGCCTTTTCCAGAGATCAGAACTAACACAACATGCGTGTCACGTAGAGCAAAGCAGACTACATAATAGTCAGAATATTACTGGATGATTTTCACCTGGCAAAGTTTGAAAAGACGTAAAGTTGCTGGGTGATTTTCACTTGACAAACATTTTCAATTTGCTAAATGAAATGTACCACGCAAACTGTAATTAATATAATAAAAAATATATATTTATATTCTTACAAACATTATATATGGGTATCAAACATTAATAAAACACTAACTAACAAATAATAAAAATAACTCACACTAATACTAATTAATAAATCAATTAAGTTATATACATAACAAAAAAAAAGTAATATATATGTATAACAAAATAGTTTAATTAAAGATATTAATTATATTTGTACAATAAAATAAATCTTTTTTTTTACCTGTTTATTATATAAGGGAAAAAATCGGAACAAAAAATTAATTTTTTCTGTTTAATAAAAAAAGTAAAAAAACAAAAACAAATTTAATTTAAAAAATGAAAAAAAAAATATTTTGTTTTATAATTTATTTTGTTTTTAAAAAATCAAAAAATTATTTTTTCTGTTTTATAAATTAATTACTAAAAACGAAAAAAAAAAAGTGAATTTTATTTTTAAAAAAGTAAAAAAACTAAACCAAAAAAAAAGTACTATATTTTGTTTTATTAATTAAAATTATATTCTGTTTTATTTTTCTATTTTATTAAAACAAAACAAAAAGTAAACGAAAAGAAAAATAAAAGTAAAATTATATTTTTTTGTTTTATTAATTATTATATTTTGTTTTATACATTAATTACTAAAAAAGAAGAAAAAAAAAGTACAAAAGTAAAAAATATTTTGTTTTATATATTAATTATTATATTCTGTGTAATGGGTTTTCCTCAGATCTTCATCAATTGGACAATGGCTTGTGTCACCACAATCTCTTATAAGTTTGCTATAAATGGTATTCATTCTGGTTTGGTCAGTGCTAGGAGAGGGCTGAGACAGGCGGATCCTCTACCACCCTTCCTTTTTGTTATCATTATGGAATACTTCCACAGAGTGTTACAAGGGTTGCAAAGGAATCCCAATTTCAATTTTCATCCCAAATGTGAAAAGTTGAAAATCTTAAATTTGTGCTTTGTTGATGACATATTGATTTTTCTAAGAGGAGACATTGAATCTTTGAGGTTGATTATGCAGAAGATGCATGAATTTAAAAAAGCTACAGGGCTGCAAATTAGTATTACCAAGAGCAAGTTGTTTTGCGGTGGGGTGAATAGAGACATTTAGGCTCAAATGCAGCTTCTTACTGGTTTTGAAATGGGAACAATGTCATTCAAGTACTTAGGAGTTCCTTTGGACAACAAAAAGCTCACTATTACAAATTGTCAACCCTTAATTGAAAAAATGATGAAGAGACTTAATCATTAGATCACCAAACCGCTTTCATATCAAGAAGGGCTCAACTGATTAAATGTGTATTGGTTTATGTGGCAAACTATTGGATGAAAATCTTCTATTTTCCAAAGAAGGTGCTCAATCACATTGAAGGAATATGTAGAATCATTTTGTGGACTGGAAAAGAGAGTCGGAGCAGGAAAGCTCTAATAGCTTGGGATCATGTTTGTGATCCTGGTAATGTTGGAGGCCTGAACATTGTGCATCTCCCAACTTGGAACATAGCCACAATTGAAAAAATGCTTTGGAACATTTGGTCCAAAAAGGGTAAGTTGTGGATAAAATGGATTCATTTCTATAAACCATTATTTGCTCTCTACAATGGAAAATGATAATCAACATATATGTTTATCTATGGAAATTTATAAAGAAAAATCACCTAGCTATAACAGCAAAATCCTTACTTGCTTGGTGAATATGCACAACCTCACTTATACAAGGTTGTGAACTAAACCGAAAATCCTATTGTTTTAGGAATTTGTCATCAAGTATCCTTGCAAGATTTATACATGTATCATGTTAAGGACCACAATTAGCAAATTACTATATCAATATTGTAGCCTAGGAAAATTCTGTTGTAGGGATATATACTTCTTTCATACCATATAGTCGAGTTTCCCCATCTTTTAATGGCTCCCCCACTCTTCAATTTTGAGTCTTTGAGAATAATTATTTATCTTGTGATCTTCTGTCATTTTAATTTGTTTCCCATTAACACTGACAAAAAAGTTAATAATCAGTTTTATACAAGCATAGAAGGACACAAATTCAAATTCCATTCTTTTTAAGCCAATGTAACACGATATTTGTGATGCAATTGTTGTATATAAGACAATGTTGAAGTTACTTTCACTTTAAAGGAACATTGAATCTCTTTGGAAAGATATCTCGGCAGAGACATTAGAAAAAAATGAGGGAGTAAACCGCTCGAATGTGAAATCCAAAAATGGTTGATTCACCCCATCAAATGCAGCAAAGCAATTTATGTTAGACATGTACGCCTGTTTGTTTATAAAGTCTCATTCAAAGTCAAATTCTGTCTAGAACCTCACCTGGCAAGTTTAGATCAAACATTTCACCATATTTTCTAGCACGCTTACGAGAAGAAAATCCATTCTTTCCTGACCGATCAAACTTTACTATTACACCTATGCTTGCAACACACACACACACACACACACACACACACACACACACACACACACATATATATATATATATATATATATATATATATATATATATATATATATATATATGAATCCTTTCACTCAGTAACATTTTTGATCATCCACTAAGTCAAATTGAAGAAAACATATATAATAACATTCATAACATAATACAATAACAAAAGCAAAAGTTATTAATGAATTTGGCACATTTTTCATGTTTTAATTATTCATTCATGTACAAATATCACAGTTCAGTTGTAGATATTAAACCTCTCCCTGCTGACAACTATTCATATTCAAAAATATAGAAAGGCTCCTCCAACATCTTAGAGAGTTTTTCATCATTTGGCTCAAACTGCTGTTGTTGATCCTCAAATAAGTTCTGTTTAATTTCCCTTTCAGCTTCTTACGTTTCTTCTTTAAAAAGCTCATCTCCAAACATATAAAATGCAAATGCATGTGAATATGAAAAGACATACCTAGATTTGAAAAGTTTAGAGAGTCCATTATGTACTGTGAAGCATGGGTACTTCAATATAGGCAAAATACTGGTACCGGGTAAGTATCGGGTATCGGTACGCGTACGGTATTCGTATGGTACATACCGATAGCCTATCTTTTTTTTTTAATTCTTTTTAGGTTGGTACTCCAACGGGTACATATTGGGTACGTGAACTTAATTTTTTTCTTCTAATGGTATATTTTAGGTTTTTTAATGGGCTTCTCAAGTGCTGATGTAGAATTTGACCAATTTGATTCATTGTAAGATCGGTAGATCTTGAAACCAAAGGAATGATGGATAACTAGTGTCTTAATGATTGGTAACTAGTATCTATCTATACCTTTCAAAATGGGCAAAAATAATCGGTTTTTTAGGCCACTAAATTGATTGTACAATTAATATTTCTCATGGATCGCTTTCCTTTTTTAGTCATTTATTCTCCTATATAAAAGACACATTCTTGATGACTTAATATGTGTGAGGTATTCTAGCCCTTAACACTTGATTTTATTTTGTTATTAAACCAGTCTGTTAAGTTAATTTAAATTTATTTTGTTGTTTTAAGTAAGGTTGTATAAAGAGAAATAAGTGTTCTCACTTATGAATTTTTTATGTGTGTGTTAGATGTGTAAGATTGGATTTCGATAAGTTTTAGCATGATAAAGTTGAAGCATCACTTTAACATCAACTTTCAACTAAGTGTTAATTGCAAAGAAGGTTACCATAAGTGAATGTTCATGTCATTAGGGCACACGTGGCAACAATCAGGAATTAGAGTGCAAAAGAGGTGGAAACGAGAATGGATAAGATTAAGTACTACAAGACAAAGTCTATAAAAGTTGTATTACTTAATCTGGGTAAGCTCTGGGTAATTCAATTTCAAATTTGTAGGGGATAACACATTTATAGACTTTGGATAAGACCTGCTATAAAAAAAATGTGTTATCCCCTACAAGTTTGAAATTGAATTACCCAGGACTGATTTAAATGCGGAGAGAATGAATATATTGTGATTAATGGATCAAAACCAATAAATATTCATATGACTCGTGATCGAATGACAAAGCATAACTCTAAAAGTTAAAGGTAAAAATAAACCTTAGGACAAAATAAAAGGAGTTTTTCAGAAATTGAAAACTTGGAAAATACACTAAATAATTATCTTACAAAATAATTTTTACCTTCACTTATATTTTATTGTATTTCAACTCGAATCTATTACAAATCTC
This sequence comes from Lathyrus aphaca, assembly GCA_963966055.1. Lineage (NCBI taxonomy): Eukaryota > Viridiplantae > Streptophyta > Magnoliopsida > Fabales > Fabaceae > Lathyrus > Lathyrus aphaca. Next base: position 113,303,620 of record OZ014524.1, on the reverse strand, counting down.
TATTATCATCTTTTGATATTTTTCGTAAACATTTTTTTAGAAAAAGTTTATTTTGTTAGAATTAATATGATATCTCAATTTTAAGTATAGATTTATAATGATTAAAAATTGTGTATATAATTTAGTTTGATATGAAGAAAAAAAGTTTTAATTGATAAAGAAAAAATAAATAATTTATATGATAAAATAGTTTGATGTTGTTTATGAAGAGGATAGTTATATAAATGTGTGAATAAGTAATAAGGTTAGACGTATAGAGATTACTTACTAGGCTAATTGAAGAGGAGATAGAAAAAAAATTCCATTGCCGGGAATCGAACCCGGGTCTCCTGGGTGAAAGCCAGATATCCTAACCGCTGGACGACAATGGAATTGATGATATTAGTTTCAATCAGTAAATATACAAACAAAAGAAATTAGTAAATCAGTAAATATACAAACAAAAGCTAAGACGTGTGATTGCAGAAAAAACTCGGAAAAAAAGTTGAGAAAATGCGGTGAGCGTGGATCGAACACGCGACCTTCAGATCTTCAGTCTGACGCTCTCCCAACTGAGCTATCCCCGCTAACTGTTAATTAAGCCGTTCCAGTTAACTAGACTCTATATTCACACCACCCACCACTCATGCCTTGCATCAAATATACCAGAAATGGAATGTTAGCTTTGCTGTGTTTTTCTTTCTGCCGTGTAATAACAATAAAGCTTATTTATTTTACTTCAAACTAACAAATCAATAAAATATTTATATTTTAACTATTTTTTACCTGAAAAATATTGTCTTATATTTTATTTCAACTTTTATTTTAAAAGATATTTAAATAAGATAATATTAGATAAATATATAAATTTTTATTTTTCACTATATTTTTTTTCTATTTACTAAATGTATTCTAATTTATATCTTTGTTCAAACTTTTAGTTAGAAGACATCAACATGAAACACACAATTAATCAATATCGTTGTTATTTATTTTTAATTAATTCATTAATGATTTTTTTATTCGCCTTCCCTAAGAAATAGGATTTTATTTTCCTTATATCCTACCTTCTACTTCAAAGTTAAAAAAAGAATATTATGTGTTTTGAAATGGTTCTTTTTTTAAATGAGAAGAAAAAACAAGTTTTTAGAAATTTATCAGTTGAATACTCATGCTACCGTACAGATAAATTTATTTTACACTATATGTAAATTTGAAATGAAATTATAATTATCATATAATTTAATTATATTAAATAATTATAAAAAATGTCACGTGAGATAGAGAGAAAAAATATATTTGAAACTAAGAATTTTGTCTCTCAAATAAAGAGAGTTAATAATTAAAATAAAATAGATATTGTGTTAATAATAATCAGTAAGATGAAAAGTTAATAGTGTGCATGACTATAAAGTATTATTCAATTTGATAAAATAAATTATTAATTTAATGAAAATTTACAAAAAGATTAATTAATATTTTTAATAATAATAAACAAATAGAAATAATTAAGTATGTAGCATAAAAGATTAAGTGTAAACTTAGTAATATATAATACAAAATAGGCTTTACAATAAATCATTGAATATTAAATTAGTTTATATACATTGAATTAAGTTTTGAAAAGTGAAGTGGCTACGGTTGGTAATTATGAAATGTAAGATGCAACTAATAATATAATAGTCTATGGGGGTACTTGCTACTGATAATATAATTTTTTTCTTAGGTATAGTAGCGAAAATGTTGAAATTTTAACCGGAATAACCATGTTTCTATGAAATAATGTCTAATCTAATCATCTTTTCCTTAAAAATCTCATAATACTCATCTTTCAAAAAAAAAAAATTGTAAGAGGGGGCGTCATCAACAGCACAACCCCCTATAATTTAAAAGGGAGGCGTCATCAGCAACTCAGCCCCCATATATTTTTAAAGGGGGTGTCATCAACAATGCAATCACCCTTAAAAATATATGGGGGGCACCATTAGCATTGACGACACCTTATTAAATTCGGATTTTTAATTTCATTAATAATATTTTGGATATTTATTATAAAAAAAAACTTTATTAATTTTATTTAATAATAAAAATATTACATTGGATAATATTACATTAATTTCTACGAGATGGAAGTCGGGTTCGCCCGCCAGTTCCGCATCCTCGGGGATGTATTTGTCTTTATGGTCTTCTATGCGGTGGTGGTTGTGGTTGCACAGGAGGTGTTTCATATGAAATCGTAGCTGATGTTTGCGTTGGTTCAGAATCAAGAAACGCACACATAGTGGTCCAATCAGTTGATTCCAGTTAAACAAACTCATTCAGATCAAAGGGGTTGCCCATGCCTTCATAGTTTGGACGGGTTGGTTGGGATGGTGTGACAAATTCGGGACGGTAGCCTAGTTGGTCGTACGGGGGACATTGGTGTGAATGTTTGTGGGGATAAATTTTGTTGGGGAGTTTGGTAATGTTGGTAGTATGATGGGTTGGATGGTTGGGTTTGTTGGTACGATTGAGAATATGATTGGTTAGGTTGTAGTGTTTTATCGTATGTTTGGGAGAATGATTGGGATTATGTTTGGTTTAGTGGCTGGAGTGGGGTGGATTGGTAGGGTTTGTTGGTATGGTTGAGTGTAAGTGGGTTGTTGGGATGATTGTTGGTTCTGCGATGTTGATGGTCGTTGGCGTGGGTCATTCAAATACCTTTGATGTGACAAGAATCCAATGGAAAAAGATATATACCAATTAATGTAATGTTGTGATGGTTTTGTCTCGTATGGCAACACGAAGTTGGTAAGGACTGTCTGATGACGATGATTCCATTCACAAATTTCATCTTTGGCATAATTTGTGTATGGTTTGTATTCTCATTGGTCTGAGAGCTTGTTGTCGTGGTATTCATCGAAACATCTTGGAGGCCCTGGTATTTCCTGTAGCATGCCAAACTGATGTTTTATCCTATCACTGTTGTGGATCTCAATCATAGTGAAGCATATGATCGGTGTTTTTGAAGTCCACACCGCAGCGTCTCGTGGATTAGCTTGGTGCATGTGTTCTAACTCGAGATATGGTCTCCAAACAAACTGTATGAGAAAAAAAATAAGTTTAGTGAAAATAATATTTTTAAGATAATAATATATTAAATTAATAGGATAGTGAAAATACATCGTCTGAGCCCAGATGATCCAATAGATTTTTGTACTGTATAATGCTCCAACGAGGACATTTTTCATAATTCATTTTATGTGCCCCCACCTGTAAAATGAGTATAAGTAATTTTGTAGTATTTGTAGAAGTTAAAGAAGATGAATAAGTTCGTACAAAAAAATTGTGGTAGACTTACTTTGTAGCGTATGGGAAAACAAATGACGGGCGATTTAATATTTACAACAACAAAAAACAATCAAAATTAAAATGCATAAATCTAAATGAAATTCAGTTTTGGGAGAAAAACATAAGATACAAAAACCTCAAAACACCAGATATGTTTCCATTACGACTATCAAATCTCATTGTTTGCTATTGAGATGGAAATTTCTCTATTGAACTTTGTTGCACCCAAAAATTTCTCTGTTAAACTTTGTTGCGCCATGAAATTTAAAAAACAGAAATAAGAAGTTTAAACATGTATTTTTTTAAATAAACTCATACATCTCAAAATATTACACAAAGATTTACATGAAAAGAAGCACAAAGAAATGGGGTTTTGAACTCAGATTTCCATAAAGTGATGAAACAAATATATGAAAAATGTGTTTTAGACGAGAAATGTAGAAAAATGGATGAACATAGAAAGAAAGATCTGGAAATTGAAACATGAGGAAAATAGTTGCAATAGAGATTGAAGAAAATGTGAATGAAAGAACAATAAAAGAGGGAAAAAACTTAGGGGTGTTCGCGGTGCGGTTTGGGCGGTTTTCACGTAAAAAGTCATCCGAACCGCAAGAGAACAAAATATGCGGTTTGGTTTGGTTCGGTTAGCTTTAAGAAATAAAACCGAACCAAACCAAACCAAACCAATGCGATTTGGATTGGTTTGGTTGGTTCGGTTTTTTACAATATTTTTATTGAGTTATTCATACACCTATAGAGAACAACATAATTTTGTATTTAGTCATTCATACATTATCAAATAGCAACAAAACTCATCATATTTAGACAATAACTTCTCTTTCAATATACAAAAATAAGATTAGACTAAAGTAGAATAAAAAACATAAAATAGTAGTATAAAACAATATAAAAAATATTACAATAAAAAGAAAAAAAACGGAGGAGAGGAAAGATTAGACAAGATGAAAAAGAAAGATTATAAGATATGCAATATTATAGAAGAAAGATGCGATAAAAGCGTAATTGGAAGAGAAAACAATAATATAAAAAAGGAGAAGATAAAGATAAAAAAGAAAGAACATAAATAAGAGATTAGAGTATAAAAGATGAGATGTACATAGCAAATATGATGAGAAGAATGTGTGATACTACTCGAAGAGATTTGAGAAGATTGAAACTAAAACCTTAAGCGTGGGTAAGAGAATATTTGTATGGTTAAGGCCAATATGTTTGAGTTTTGGATTGGATGTGGGATAAGTGAAGTTTGAGTTATAACATAATGCGGTTTGGTTTGGTTTAGTTCGGTTTGCAAAATACAAACCGCAAACCGAACCGAACCGCGCGGTTTTGTTAAAAAATGACCCAAATACATCCGAACCAAGTGCGGTTTTTTGCGGTTTTGGTTTGGTTTGGTTTTGCAGTTTTCTATTGGGTTGGTTTGGTTTTGAACACCCCTAAAAAAACTTACCTTTTGAGAGTAGCATGAGAAGGAGAAACAAAGATGGGGAAGGGGGGCAGCGATGACGATAAGGTTTCGGGAAAAGAGAGGAAAAAAGAAAACTGAAGAGAATGAGGGTTGAGAAAGTGAGAGAAAACGAGAAAGAGTAAGACAAAATGAGAGAGAAGGGGGAAATACTTTGAGGCAACCAATGGATGAATGACATTTTGCAAGAGAAGAGAGTCTTGGATCATATTTAATAAGACATTTAGTTGATTACCATTGAGTAGTGTAAAAGTTTGAAATGGAAAGGGCATATTAGTCAGTTAATGCAATTAGTTTTTGAAGTGTTGATAGTAGATGTCTCTCTTTATTTGGAGTTTTTGGTTTAATTTGATGAAGGAAATTTTTTTAAGTATCATCACAAGACACTCTCACTTTTTTATTTCTACTTTCTTTTTAATTGTTTTTTCTCTTTTACTTTTCATTAAAAAATACTATGCATGTATTTAACTGATTTCCATTTTTCCAGAGCCAAGATAGTTCTTTTTTTTCTTCCACCGAAATCATGTATACAAGTTTAAAGCTCATTTTATCATCAAGCAAGAAAATGAAGTTTTGAACTTATTCTCTATAAAAATAAATTCTGAAAATTTGGTATATGTTATTAGGATTGACAAATCTGAATACCAAATTTATTATATGTTGCTAGAGTCCAGTTTTCTAAATGAATTTACTTAATTTATAAATTGTCAGAATTAACAAATTTTGAATTCAAGATCTTAAAAGAAACACATTCTTACATTTCAAAGTTTTACTAACTTCTTTAGTGCCAAGATAGTTCTTTTTTTTGTTTGTTTACCATATAACAAAGGAAACAAATTCGTAAGATCAAGAAACTTAAGATCATTTGCTTCTTTAATAGCGGTGACCTTTGGTTGTCATTCCCTACTTAAACACCTCAATATTTTGTTATTAGCAAGTTCATTGGAAACATGATTACCTAGTGCATTTAACTGATTAATAAGATGTGAGAACCTTTTCTTTATATCCATATTGGTTTCACCATGTTCAATACGAGACATTACAAACTCTTGATTTAATGTGTTGATCTTAGCATATTTGACATCAGTAGTACCTTCGTGGGCAATCTCTAATGCGTTCCACATAGCTTTGGCAATCTCACAATGAGAAACACGATAAAACTCATCAACACCCAAAATAGATGTAAGAATATTTTTCTCTTTCTAATCATGTGACCACCATTTCCAATTATTAGCATCATATCTTGTTTCTGGTTTAGGTATTATGACACCTTCCTAATTGGTCATAATCATTTGGATTATTTTGGATAACGTCCTGAATACCTTTGTCAACAGAGTTGATGTAAATGCGCATAAGAGCTTTCCAAAAGCCATAATTTTTGTCGGTGAAAATTGGTGGTCTATTATACGCTCCCTTAGGTTTGGTAGCCATTCTTCTAAAACGTATATCTCAAGCATAGAATGAACCAAATCTCTTGATACCACTTGTTAGACAATATGCTACGATTTTGAGGGAGTGAACAAATCACAAATTTAAAACCAAAAACTATTGACAAAGATTTGTTTTCAAAATGTATGACACAAGGGAAAAAGACAATTCAGATTGAATCGTCTAACCCAACCTATTATCTAAAAGTTATATGTGTATCGCAAACCAGACAAAATGATAATGAACACAAATTGTTCAACAATGGTCAAATTATGAATCAATTAAATGAAATTCTATTCATAATGCTTATTTTCAATGAATGAAAACCAATTAAAATACGCACAAGCAATTTATCAAACACATGATGTACGATCAATAAAAATTGAAAATTCAATTTGTTTTCTCGATGTTAAAAGTCAATCACACTCAAAGTGATTATGACTATATCAACAACAACACTTTTAAAGAAAGTTAAAAACAATTTCCAATCTAATTGACCAAACAACAATGATCTTGATAATTTGCGAAATCAACAATTAAAGAAATAAAGCAATAGAGAGAGATAGATATTTGTTTAGGCAATTCCCCAATCAACCTCACTATGGGTAGGTCTGCCCCCAATCCGAAATCGAATTGAGATATTTGCAATTAACCTTTTTTTTGCAAAATTATTTATACAAGAGGCGAAGAACTCTAACCCCACAAACCTTATGGTTTGTTGTTAATTCAACCACCTCCAAACCCTTGATCAAAGTTTGATCAAGTCACCAAGAATGCATCCACAATCCTCCGATTATCCCAAGCACGTACTTGTTGAACCCAAGATTCTCGAACATAATTCATCGTCTCGTGCTACTCCCTTGCAAGGAAACCACCTTGTCCCAAGGTCTTCACTCAATCAAATCTGTGTTGACGTGATCTTATCCAAAACCTTTAAATCACATTGATCTTGAAGGAAAACTCCACTTTGGTTTTCTTATTTGAAACACACAAAGATCTCAATCCAATATTTTCGGTTACACCAACCTAATTGAACGTTATCAACCATAAACGAGATGGTCATCAAATCGAAAATTGATTATATGTAGTTCAATTGTGTGTATGCATGTAATAGAGGTCGAAGATTATGGAAAAACTTTGTAATATGGTTTCCTTTAGGTTTTACACTAGTACCTTGCTAGAATAAGGTGCATGTATATATATATATATATATATATATATATATATATATATATATATATGGAAATAGACAAAGAGGATGCGAGAAAAATAAGATGCAAAATAAAATTTTGTTTTAGAATCGTATAAGTCGGCCTATGAAAGCAACATGTTGGCCTATGAGGCGACCTGTGGGCAAAGCCTACAACTTTATTCTTGAAGCATGGGAGCCGACCTGAAAACTAGATGAGTCGACCTATACTAAAGCAAAAGCTTCTATAGATCATCCCGAGCTCGTATAAGTCGGCATGTGTAGTTAAATTGACACATAAAATTTGGTTTTTGATGTGTATGATATGCCTAAGACCTTTCTAACTTGTTCAAAGAATGTTTGTAGCATATTAAAACTAAAATGACTGATGCACATCTAAACTTAGGTTGATACCGTCCAATATAAAAAAAACGTTATGTCATACAACTATTTTTGACATCATTCAAACCCCAGTTGAATCTGTAGAATGCATTCACAGTCTCATCAAAGATCTTCACGTCCTTGGATCCAGAGACAAGTATTACAAACTCTCGTCATGCAAAGTAGGAACAATGGCTTGTGGGCAACTATTGTGTGCTTCCCACAAGGCATGTGGATAAATGCCTAACATATTGGGAATGAAATGCAAAATAAGTAGTATTATTTTCCCATCTAAGCAGGTAATTTCACACGGAAGGACTTGCCAGCCGTCTAGAACAATCTAATGGCTAACCATGATCCGCATTTTCCAGTTACCAATTATTTATCATATTTATATCGGAAACACGACATTTCTTGGATATTCAAATTCAAAATCATTCATAAATCACTTTTCACTCTAATACTGATCTGACTATTAGAATGTTAATTTTGTAAATCAATCCCCTTTCTACATCTTTTAATTACACATCATTTATGATTCATTTACAAAACAATATAGAAAAAAGCAATTTAATCTTATATATTTGTTGGTGATGTATTTATACATGGATAAGTACATAATCTTTATAAATATTATAAGTTTTTTTTTATAATATTCTAAAAATATGATTAAAAAGAACCATTAAAAAATAAAAGGTTAATAGATAATTAAATAGTAAAAAAATAATGTTGTTTTAGAAAAAAAGTAACGTTAAGAAAAAAAAAATCCTAATTTACAAATTCGAAAACATAAGTTATTTTTAGAAATTTATTAGTTGTTTAAGAAATCTACAAGGTATCCTCGTAGCAATTTCAAGATCCTTGAATCAAAGCAAGATCTAGACCGTCTATGAAAATCATTGTAACGGCCAAAGAAATTCCACGTCAAGGATCCGTGAATAATAACATAAGCCAATAACAACGCGAGAGCTATCTTCTATATAAATCCTCTCTGCAAGTATTCTCTCAATCTCATTTCCTGAGTCTTATTTCACTACCAATTCCAAACCCTAACTTCTTTTTATCTTTCTGAAATTTCAAATTCTCAAATCATTCAATGGCGCCAAAGGGAGAGAAGAAGATAGCAGAGAAGAAACCCGCAGAAGAGAAGAAGTCTACAGTTGCTGAGAAAGCTCCGGCTGAGAAGAAGCCAAAGGCCGGAAAGAAGTTACCCAAGGACGGTGGTGCTGCCGCCGGAGACAAGAAGAAGAAGAGAAACAAGAAGAACGTAGAGACATACAAGATCTACATCTTCAAAGTTCTGAAGCAAGTTCACCCAGACATTGGAATCTCAAGCAAGGCCATGGGAATCATGAACAGTTTCATTAACGATATCTTCGAGAAGCTTGCTGCCGAGTCTTCCCGACTTGCGAGATACAACAAGAAGCCAACGATTACTTCAAGGGAAATTCAGACTGCTGTTAGGCTTGTTCTTCCTGGAGAATTGGCCAAGCATGCCGTCTCTGAAGGAACAAAAGCTGTGACCAAGTTTACAAGTTCTTAAACTGTAGCATTTGTAGCATTGGTTCTTGTTAATGTATATCTTTTGGAACTTGGGATTAGATTTGAGTTAGTGTCTAATTTTCTTATGAATATCTTGTGTGTGAATCGAATTTGTTATTGGTTTTTTTCCAAGCGTACAAATGAGTGTTATTTGCACATTATCTTTGAATTAAGGAATAGTAACTGAAATTTTCTATGGAAAACCTTTACTTTACGTTGGCGAATCATCAAGTTGTTCAATAAAGAAACCTAACTAAGCTCGTATTGTGTAATGGCCAATGTTTGTAAATTGAGTTGAAATCAGATGCACCGATGTATGTAGGATTGTTCAAACCATCGTACAATTATAATCTTTTATTATATTTAGATTATATATGTTTAAGCTGCTTATACTATATCTTGTTTTTAAAGGATTTTGTAAAAGAAAATTATGATAAAATATTTTGTCGGTCTATCATAATTTCTAAAATATTTTGTTTTTCATAGTATTTTTTCTAACATGTTTCATATGAATTGTTTCTCTTTAAATTATATTAGCCTAAATTTTCCCCCTATCATAATTGTTCCGGACCCATCAAAGTTTCTTGTTGACCATTTGAAGATGGATCATGGATGTAGGTTATCTAGTGCACAATAGCTATCCTACATATGAATAAAGACTATCTAAGTTTTATATTAAGGATGAGAATATGTTTTACCAAGTTTACGTTTGATCTATTAAAAATATTAGAGTATCTTTTAATAGTGAGAACTTAGTGATTCCTTAAATGCATTGGCAACCAAAATATAACACAAACAACCAAAATTAGGGTAATTTGAATAATTTAGACTCATAAAATATACTGAAATGATATTCATACACTGAGTTGTACACCTACACTGTAGGTACTGTACAACTCTACATATGTTATTTGTAAATCAAGCAAAAACTTAAGGGTAACTTGGTAATTTGAATCACAAATTAGGTTAACAATTTCCCTTTCCCCTGACCATTTTCATCTATCACCCTCACTCTCTCCCTCCCGCAAACACACTGTCAATTTCTCCATTTTCGCTCTCTCACGCTCGCTCTCTCAATCGGACGACACTCTCACGTCTTCCTCCCTCAACCGGACGCAACGCTCGATTCTTCCTCAACCGGACGACGACGGCGACGGTGTCCAAAGGTTTCAAGTTTCTGTTTGTTATCGAGGTAACCATTTCTTATTTCCCTGTGACTTTTCTTATTTTCGTTTCCGTTTAGGGTTTATTGTGGTATTTGTTACATTTAGAGTTTTGTTGTTTGTACTGATTATGCCATTATTTGGATTCTGTTTTGTTATTAGATTAAGTTGAGACTATGGCATCAACAAAAATGATGAACGAATCTGATGTAAGTAATATGTTAAAGTTTTAATTTTTGTTTGTTTTGTTAATTTTGTTGGATTATCAGTGAAAAGTTAATTTTGTTTCTTTTGTTTTCGTCAATGTAAGGTGCGGATGAGGCATAGTTGTATCCCGCAGAATTTGAGCACCATCAATGAAAAGTTAACACCGACTCAACGTGCTCACATCGAATGCACCCCATTCAAATGGGCGATGTATATTTCTAACAACATGTCAATCTCAGGTGGTTTATTATGGGAGTTAGTCAGTAGATGGAACGTACGTAGTAGGGGATTTAGGGTTAGGGATAAGATAGTTTCGTTTACTCCGGTTGATGTTTGTTTCGCGCTTGGATTATCTATCGTTGGTAAGCCTCTAGTAGTAGAAGAATACCAGCAATGTCAAACATTAGATCTATTTAAAGGGGCTGAAGTAACCATTCACAATATTCACAAACATCTTCGGTCCCACAAGAAAAAATTAGTTAACTTTGTTAGACTTTACATATTACTTGCATTTGCGGAGTTTTACTTTCCCAAAACCGGGATTAAGGTCTTTACGGGATTTATGAAGCAGTTGGATGATTTGGATTCACTTGATACATTTAGCTGGGGACGTGCCATTTATAATTTTGTGGTTTCTAGTTTATGTGAGTCTTCTATTGTGTTGAAGGAGGGAAAAAACAAGGCACAAAGACATTTAAACGGACGTGCTGCCATATTGCAGGTAAAAAGAGGTTATATAACATTTAGTTCATCATGTCTTTTGTTCATTTAAGTTTCTGACTTTTACATTTGTTGTAGATTTGGGCATTCAACCACTTATCTTTGGGGAAACCACCTGTTGTTTCTTGTTTCTCGTTTCCACGTGTATTGAGTTGGCCAACTATTACTATGCAGAAGAAAACTCTTGAAAATGCATTTGACAAAAATATGGTAATATTTTGTGTGTTTGAATGGAGCAAAATATGTTATTTGTTGTATGTTTTAACTTTTTGTTTATTTTATGTTTAGATAATTGATAGAGTGGTTGCAACAGAGGAAAAGCTAAAACATGACATAATCAATGTTGCTTTGTTTGAACAAGGACAACAATTTGTCAATGTGTATGATTATCACAGATTGGTGGAAGAGCATAAAGATTTCAAAGAGAGGTTAGCAGTTCTGGAGGAGGAAATGAGGATGTTAAAAGAGGCGAGATTTAACGCTCCATCTCAGCACGAGGATGTTCAAGATGATCGACAACTTGTGAACTTTTGCACCGAAGAAGCTTTAGAGACATCGGCTGGAGATGCTGGACATTACACTCCACCTAATGATGATGTTATTATTGAAGAAAATCAATCTAAGTCTAAATCAAACATGGCTACAAGAATGAGGAAGAGACCAAGGAAGCATGGAAAGAGAACTAGATTGAATTTGTAATTTATTAGTGTTGAAGAATGTTGTTAAATATGCATTGTAGACTGTGGTTGAATCATGTTATGTACTAGTGTAGAACTAGATTGTTGTCATATGTTGTATTTAAGAACTAGAACAATGTGTTGCTTATAATATTAGTTCATTTTGTATTTAATATGTTAAGTATGCTATAGTTTATTGTTGTTTTAATGCAGTGAGTATGTTGAGCATGCTGTATAAGCATTGTTGTTTTAATGCATTGTTGTTTCAGTGTGATTGGAACTGGATCTGCATAATGCAGTGAGTATGTTGAGCATGCTGTATAATCATTGTTGTTTTAATGCATTGTTGTTTCAGTGTGATTGGAACTGGATGTTGTTTTAATGCATTGTTGTTTTAGTGTGATTGGAACTGGATCTGCATAATGCAGTGAGTATGTTGAGCATGCTGTATAATCATCGTTGTTTTAATGCATTGTTGTTTCAGTGTGATTGGAATTGGATCTGCATTATGCATTGTTCCTTTAAACAAATTTTTGTGTAATTGGAACTGGATCTGCATTAACCAAGTTCCAGCAATATATAAACCAATTTCCTTTAAACAAATTGCATTGCTTGGTAGTCTGGATCTGCATTAACCATTGTACACAAAGTATTAACCAAGTTCAATTAATGTATTAACCACTTATCTTTAGAACAATTTTATTTATTTTTAAGCCTGGAACCGCGTTAACCAAGTTACACACATTATTAACCAGTCTCCAGCACAGTATTAACCAAGTCTGGGGCTGTTAATAATTTTTTATGTTTTGAAGCCTGGAGCTGTGTTAACCAGGTTACACATATTATTAACCAGTTTCCAGCACAGTATTAACCAAGTTTGGGAGTGTGTTAACAATTTATTTCTATTTTGAAGCCTGAAACTGTGTTAACCAGGTATCACACATTATTAACCAACTTCCAGCACAGTATTAACCAAGTCTGGGACTGTATTAACAAAATTATATTATATATTATATACACCAAGTTCCAAGTTTAGTACAATTGTTACATAACAAAAATAAATTTACAATATTGCAACATTGCACTTGTATGAACACCATACCATTACAAAACAAAAATTCCCAAAGTGAGTCATATATTTGTACAGACTTGGGATGAACCCGTTAAGGGTGTTTCACATGTTGTCTAGAGACCCATGAATGTCATACCATTTCCAACCTGTTAAGAGATGATAAATTAGTATTACATATGAATTCGTACAATATATTCCTCAACTAATACATATGAATTCGTACAATATATTCCTCAAATTTTAAACACGACACATTCCTCAAATAATACATATGAATTTAAACATTATTCAATACAATCTTATAATGAACACAAACCACAATACTCGAATCTAAGAAATTTCCCCCACTAACAACCTCAAGAGATGATTCTACACAAACATTACTTCCAAATTGATTTCCCACCATTCCAATATTGCACTCCTACATGTTTATAGAAACAAAATAGTTAGATTCCATTAATATAACCAATTGTATAAGATATAATTTATGAGTGAAAGTATATATATACCGTAGTAAGCTCAATGTGATCACTTGTTTTTGTTCGCTTCCTTGACCTCTTAGCAATCGTTTCAGCGACGAATGTCTTTCTTTTAGATGGAGGACGACCTTTGCGCTTGACATGTTTTAGACTGCGAATTCTACTACTATTGATTGGATTAGAATCATCATTCATATTTCCTTCAATAAGTGTAGTATCCTTTGTGGACATATTAGAGCTAAGCAAACGTAATGTTTCATGGAAGTCTTCGGTAGTCTCTTCTGACTCAGCAGCTACTTCAGCCACCTCATAAAAATGCTTGCATAATTTGTCAAACCTGTCCATTTGTGGCTTCAACTCTGTTACACCATAACTAGTCTTAATATATGAATGCTTCCTTTTAATGTTTTTCTTCCATCTCGGTAAAACATACTTATCTGGTAGACTTATAATCCTCTATTGACTACACACAGATAACACATGCCGACACACAATACCTCTAAACTCAAATAATGAGCATTCACATTGAAAATCATGGTTTTCCTTATCAAGCACAACTTTTAAAACTCCCTCTTTGCGTATTCCTCCAACTAATACCTCCTCCCACACCTGATACGTAGCAAGGCAACCTTCCACACTAATTAATGAGTCAGAACAATTCATCTTAGATCTAAATTCCACTTGAATTTCCTTAAATTTTGCATTTGTAAACTCACTTTGGAATTGCTTCTCAATGGCTGAGTTTGACCCACATGGAATTGTTGTATCCATCGAATTAAAATCAGCTTCAAATTCCTTTTCTGCCCGACTTCTAAGAGCATTATCATATTGTTTCACAAACTGATTTAGACTTGTTGTAGAATTGATATATCCATCAAAGAAAGCATGTATGCTCTCACTACGTTGCGTAGTTGACATACCAGCCCAAAAATATTTCCTTAACAAAGATGGTGCCCATCTATGACGCTCAAAATACAGCCCACTCAACCATTCATTTTCTTGAAGATCAAATTTTTCTATGAACGAAAACCATTTTTGTTCAAAATCAAGTGTTGTGAATGTATCATATACGGCTTCTTTCATTGCATACTTGATCCTTTTGTATTCACCATAGCCGCAAAGCTTTTCTGGAACTTTTTTCATTATATGCCATAAACACCACCTGTGACGAGTTGTAGGGAATACTAACTCAATAGCATTTTTCATAGCCTTACATTGATCGGTCACAATACCCAAAGGTGCCTTATCTAGCATACACCGAAGCCATGACTTAAACAGCCACACAAAAGAATTTGTGTCTTCACCTGATAGTAATCCACAACCAAGTAATGTTGATTGACCATGGTGATTCACACCCACGAATGCAGCAAAAGGCATGTCATACTTGTTAGTCAAGTATGTTGTGTCAAAAGTTACAACATCCCCAAAATATTCGTACGCAACTCGACTTTTTGCGTCCGCCCAAAATACATTCGTCACATGAAAATCATCATCCAAATCTATGTCATAGAAGAAATTTGTATTTTGTTCCCGCATTTTACAAAAGTAACTTATCAAAGCTTTACCATCACCTTCTTTTCCAATCGCACGACGCTCTTTGTTAATATAATTCCTCACATCTTTTTCACAAAAGGGAATATTTTCATGGCCTCCTGCATCTTTAACAAGCGATTGAAAAGTCTTGTTGATCCTTACTCCCGCATCATCATTGATTTGTATTGTTCTCCTCACATGTAAGTTCATTTTCTTGTTAGCTTTGAACAATCTTGCTTTTGTAGGGCTAGTCTCATGTGAATGATTTGCCTCAAATTGTGTAATGTACCACAAACCATCTTGTTTCAATTTAATACAAATTTTGGTCGGACAATTCTTCGCTCTAGATGGAAGTGTCTTCAACGTGCATGCAATTTTTAAATCTTTGACCCCTCTCTAGAACATGAAAGTATGAGGTAGTTGAGCTCCCCGTCATCTCCTTTTTTCGATGATCTAATCCTCCATCCAAACCCCTTTTTCAAAGCATACTCTTGATAATATGTCTTAACTTCCTCTATACGAGAAAAACACATCCCAATTGCGGGGATCCAGAGTGAGTCATCATCATCACCATCACCATCACCATCACCATCACCGTGATCAACTTCTACATATTCCCTTTGACTACTATCACATTCTATCAAAATGCTTGAATTGTCCATTATGCCAAACTGCATGAAAAATGTAAATATTATGTATAATATAAATTTCTCACAAAGTTGGTTAATAGAGTTCAAGATTTTGGTTAATATTATGTATAACTTGGTTAATAAAGGCCCAGACTTGTGGGCAACTTTATGACATTGATTCTTACAAATTTGGTTAATGGTGTGATAAACGTAGGTTAATACACTTTTTAAATTGGTTAACGATCTAACTTGAGAAAAAATATATAATCGTTTTACAGTAGATAAACTTGGTTAATCGTGTGAGAATATTAGGGCAATACTGCTTAGGACATGGTTAATGACCAATCGTGATCAATCGTAAAGAAAACACATAGGTTAACATTGTGTTAAATGTATCAACATATGAATCAAAATAAACTTACAGACTTAATTCTTCATCTTCGTATTATGTTTGTTGGAAAAACTATGGAGATGAAATGAAAAAAAAATGGAGAAGAGATGAGAAGAGAATATGGCGCTAAATGAAGGAAGAAGAAGAGTGACATGTTTATAATGTGTGGCTGATATTAAGAGAGAGAATCACATGGAACCTTTCTTGTGTGACCCACATATTCATACACAAAGCATCACTTTCTGTTTTATGTAGCATTGCAATTTTTTAATATATTTGGTAGGTCCCAAATCATGCCATACGGTGTAGTGTAATATGTTGGTGTAAGCATAGCAAAACTGTAAAATATAATACAAGCAATCAAAATTAGTTCTCCTATTGGAGATGCTCTTAGAGAATTTTTTAAAGCAACCTATATATTTCTAATAATGCAAAATTTTAAAAATACTCTCCATTTTTATAAGATGTACCTTCAGGCGCATTCAAATACACACTTTTCATTTATTTCATAGATTTATTTTTAGGTCTGAGTCTGACCTTTTCGAAAGTTTGATTGACTTGTTAGCCTATTTAAAAGTTTGAGTCTGACCTTTTTGAAGCAGGAGCTGTAAAAAATATGCTGCATCATTCTGTTTTTGATCTATAATAGGCTGTTTGTGTTATGCATTGCATTTAATAGCTATTTGTGCAGTGGATAGCTGTAGTAGCTGCTGGTTTTTAGCTTTGTCTAGTTTCTAGGGTCCTTAGACTTAGGATTGAGTCTAGGTTAGCTCATAATTATGTTAGGATTTGTTTGGTACATGTTTACCTCATTCCTTTTATCATTTAAACCATATCCTATTAACCTTTGTTTTGTAGGGAGGTGAAGGTATGTATTCACACAACTTCTTCCTTTTATATTCTTTACGCATTCTAAGTGTGTTTGCCTTAGCACTTTTGTGCTTTGCTGGTATAGGATTCCCCCTTTCTTAGAAACAACTTAGCTTTCTTAGGAAGTAATTTGAGTTCTGAGTCCTTCATTTCTTCTTTTCCTTTTCTCATTAGGATCAGAAAATCACACTAACCCAGATTCATCCATGCATGACAACACTTAGGATTACTAGTCTCCTTTTAGACTTTTCCCTTTTGTTCATTTTTCTTTCTTTCTCATCTCAAAGAAAACAATAAAAAGCACCTAATAAATGTTGATCTTCTCGTACACCATGAGACTTTGCCGTGGTTTACTTATACGCGTCCCATTTTGGGGCGAGGTGTAAGGCATCTACCATGATGAACAAGTCTTAGTGTGAGAATGTTTCACAAACAACTAACTCAAAACACTTGTTCTAAAAGACAATAAACAAAGACACCATGTCTTCTCTTCTCATCTCCCATTCTTTGCGGACGATTATGACTTGTCTCAACAATTCGACAGCAATACGGTAACACCCTCAATTCAGCAAGCCGGCAACACCTGAGTTAGAGCTATGGCAACACCATCCTAAAAAACACAAGCAGAGTTTCCACCTTAGTTAGGCGAACTACGTCGAATCTGATCCTCATTCTCCCGATGAGGTACGTAGGCAGCGGGATATGGGCCGTTCGAGCGCTTTCTTTATTTTCCCTACATTTTCCCCATTCTTTATTTTCAATCTCTTTTTATTTGCCTTTCTCATTCCAGTTCTAGTAGCAGTTCTTTTGTTCAGCAGCAACTTTATTTCTCACCCTTTGAAACAAACAAGCAAGCATGGATCCCATCGGGTACGACGAACGATGTGGGGTGCTAATACCTTTCTAGGTTATAACTAACTCCCGAACCCAGATCTTTGGTTCGCAGGACCTCGTCCTTTCCTTTTATCTTCGGTTTGTGCAGCATTACCTTTCCCATTCATTTAGGATAAAAATATTTGGCTAACGACTCCACCTTTTCCGCGCCACTTTCGCATTTGTACTAGGATGAAAATCTCGGGAGAGACACCATCAAATCCATGTGTATAAGTTCTAAGACTCTTGAGGTGGTGAGATGTTGAATCTTCTTATATGACATTTTAGTCTGCTTTCCTACTTGACATTCTCCACAAACTTTCCCTTCTTCGATCTTGAGCTTAGGAATCCCTTTGACAACTTCCATGGATATAATTCTCTTCGTGCCTTTCAGATGCAAGTGTCCAAGTTTCTAATCCCAGAGTTTAACTTCATATTCTTTGGCAAGCAAGCAAGAGGAAACATACCTTGATTCTTCAGATGCCCATATATAACAATTGTCCTTAGATCTGACTCCCTTCATGAATAATTCTCCTTTTACATCTGTAACAAGACATTCAGATTTGGAGAAATTGACTTTCAATCCTTGGTCACATAGTTGACTAATGCTAATTAGATTGGCAGTCAACCCTTTTACAAGTAGCATATTGTCAAGTCTAGGCACTCCTGAGCAGTCTAGCTGTCCAATTCCCTTCATTTCACCTTTGGCTAAATCACCAAAAGTAACAAAAATAGTAGCATGGGGTCTCATATTCACCAGCAGATTAGTGACTGCTGTCATATGTCTTGAACATCCATTGTCAAAATACTAGTCATTTTTTTGCTGAAACTCTGAGAGAAGCATGGGCTATCAAGTTGTTGGTACCAATCTTAGGAGTCAATTGCTTTCTAACCTTAGGTATGTTATGAATTAGAACACATTGAGGGACATGCTTAGGTTATCCATAGAGTTTAAAACAGTAGGGCTTCAAGTGACCAAACTTTCCACAATAATGACACATATATTTATGGGAATTTCCTCTTATGTAGGCAACAAGTCTTTCTTTATTATGTTGAGACACCTGATGCAACATCTTTGGTTTGAACTCAGAGGAAGCAAGATTTGAGACAAGTTCTTTCCTTTTCTCAAACCCTAGACCAGTCACATCTCCAAATAACTTCCTAATTTGTAGAATTTCATCTAAAGTCTCCGAACTACTGTTCAACATTCTGAAATACTTGGTCATTTGATCAAGTTGGGAGTTTAGTAATGTTACCTCATTTTCCAGCTTGGAGATGGTTTCCATGTGCTCTTCCTTTTTCATTCTCTAGTTGTGATATGATTTTCTTTTGTTCTTCTCCTTGTTGGCAGACTTCTCTATTTTTGAGACATAATTCTCTATAGAAAGTAGCTAGCTCATCATATGTGACTTCATCATCACTGAAATCAGAATAATATCTCCCAGTTAGAGTAGTAACATTCTAAGTAGATTCTTCTCCGGCTTCAGTTTCAGTATCTTCATCTGACCAAGCCACAATAAGACCCTTTTCTGATTCTTGAGATGTGTGGGACATTTAGATCTGATGTGCCTATAACCTTCACATCCATAGCACTGGACTCCTTTTCCTTGAGAAGAGTTCTCTTCAGCCATTGTCTTTATGCCATAATCATTTGATCTAGTGATGTCATATTAGTTGTTCTTGACATTTGGTCTAGACTTCCTATCCATCCTTTGCATAACTTTGTTGAACTGTCTCCCAAGAATAACTATAACATTAGATAGACCTTCCTTAGTATTAAGATTACAATCTTCTACTCCATATTCAGTGTTGGAAGAGAAGACAATATTTTTATTTTTCTTGTCAGATTTGTCACTTATGCCAATCTCAAAAGTTTGAAGAGATTTAATAAGTTCATCTAATCTCATCATGCTAATGTCATGAGCATCTTCTATGGTTGTGACCTTCATGTCAAATCTCTTAGGTAGAGATCTGAGAGCTTTTCTTACCAACTTTTCTTTAGATATTGGTTCTCCAGGAGCACTTGAGGCAGTAGCTATTTCAAGGATATTCATTGAAAATCATAAATACTTTCATCATCTTTCATCCTTAAGTTTTCAAATTTTGTGTTGAGCAACTAAAGTCTTCACATTTTGACTTTGGAGGTACCTTCATGAGTAATTTTGAGAATATCCTAAGCATCTTTGGCAACAATGCAAATATTGATCAATCTGAAGATGTTTTTGTTAATTCCATTGAATATGGAATTCAAGGCTTTAGAATTTCCCAAAGCAAGCTCATCTTCTTCCTTAAACCATTCCTCTTCTGGCTTCAACTCTACACTATCATTCCCATATATTTCCTTAACAACAAGATGTTTCCATCCTCTCATAACAACTTTCCAGGCCTTATTGTCCAAAGACTTCAAGAAGACAACCATAATTGGTTTCCAGTAATCATAATTAGTTCCATCCAAAATGAGTGGTTTGTTCACAAACTCCACCTCCTTGTCCATTATACCAGAAAGTAACTTCCCTGGATCTCACTTAGATACAGAGCAGGATTCCTGCTCTGATACCAATTGAAATTCTGGTATCAGATACGTGATGTTGAAGGCGATGTCACAACATTACTATCTGAGTATTAACAAGATAAAAGCAATATAAATAACAACATTAAAAACAAACATGATTGTAAACCCAGTTCGGTGCAAACACACCTACTATGGGGGCTACCAATCTAGGAAGGAAATCCACAATTAATAGAAAATTCAAAGCCTAAACAGTCTCAGTTAACAACTTCTCACTTGAACCTACCCAGAGCAACTTCTACCTAGAAATCAACATCTAAATATGAGAAATCACTTGAACCTACCCAGTGCAATACTCCCTTGAATTTCACACATCCCGTAGCAAAACAAAAGACCAAAAACCTGCTAAAAATTATACAGAAATTAAATCAAAACTTTCTGTATTTAGAAAGTCACTGAACTGTCAAGACAAATGTTACAACATCTGTTCTGACATCACAATAACACTGCACACCAGAAGATCTTCAAGCATGTCAAGGACATCTTACAAGACATTAAGGAAAATGATAATGTTTTTCTACAAATGCAGCCAAACCAATATCCTTCAACTTAAACACAACATAACCTGCTATGTAACATGGTTTAGATAAAACATGCAATAGGTGTATCAAAATTCCCAAGAAAGAGATGCGTGTCAATGACGGTACAAGTGTATGTGGACAAAAGAGTTTCCATTTGATGAGGAGTATTGTGGACTCACATTTGAGGGGGAATGTTGAAATAATATGTAAAATGTGAGTTAGAGTCTCACATTGGTTATAAATGTGGAGAGTTGAATATTTATAAGTCGGAGAACCCCTACAACTATTACCTTAAATTTTTGAGTGAATATATGATTTCTCTCACTTGTAATGCTCTTACTCCAATATTAATGCTTTTCCTAAACAAGATCAATCAAGATTGATTCGTTTAAAAACAAATAGTCCTTTTTAACATGTCTAAATGCGCATAATGTGATGCTTGTAGATATACTCTTAGCACTTTGTTAATCTATAATATAGGAAGGGAGATGGTCTTGGAAAATACCAATCTGCCCCCCTTCAATCCAACTCCAATGCCTTTTTTCATGGAACATGATTTTTCAACGCACAACATAATGCTTTACATCATTGATGCTGGTTACATTCCAAGTTTCTGGTCTCATGAAAATGGTGAACAAAAAATCCAATTCCAGTCATAAAGCTTACACACACTGCATAACACCCAATGTACATATTTACATTAGAACCACATTTGTCCAAATGTTTACTTTATACTGTTGCAAGACATGATTTTCTACTGCTGCAGCAGGGTGAAAACACCCAATAACACGGCTTCCCATGCTCCAAATGGCACTTCACCAATTAATGTTATTCAGAACAACTGCTTCACAAACCCTGCAACTCCATTTTCTCCTTTCACACAAAAAACTTCTCTCTAAGACCATCACATTTGCATTCTAAACCTAATCTTTTCTGTGACCTGTTTTTCCACACTTCAACTGTAAGTATGGCAAGACCTTTTGCAATGCTGAAGGACATCACAGTTGTACCATTCTCTCTTCTTCTTCTTCTTCTTCTTCTTCTTCTTCTTCTTCCTTCTCTCTCTCTCTCTCTCTCTCTCTCTCTCTCTCTCTCGGTTCTCATATGAGGGTTTGGAAGAAGTTGACGGTTTGGAAGAAGCTGAGGATTATGTTATTTCGTCCATTGATGAAGATCAAAATCAAAAGGTCTCTTCTTTGATTCTTTGAGCATCTTCCGATTTTTGTTGTTTCCGTTTGAAGGGTCGTGGACGCAGGGATGGACGCAACGTCTTCAAAAACGATCATGGTATATTAAGGATTTCTGGTTTTATTTCTTCGAACTATCTGATATATTTTTAGATCTGTTATTTTCGAAAAAACTATCATGGTGTGTTTAATTATTCTGAGTTTTCTTTCTAAATCTTATGATTGTGGGTGGTTCTCTCTTGGTTTTGATTTTATATTTGATGTATTTGTTAATTTATTTATGCTTCTTCGATTTGTGTTATAACTAAATATGCTTTTGTTTGAACTTTTCAGCTTTGTGAATTTATATGGTTGAGAACAGGTTTGGAAGATGAAAAAAGAAATTGGGATGGATTTTGGTGGTCAGATTCGCATATTGGATTCTCAGTACCAAAAGGTTTGACTGTCATAACAATAATAGGTTTGACTGTCTAATATGTGTTGAATCATAATATTCTTTCCTGCACCTTGACTTTCAGTTCTGTTTTCTCTTTATTAATTGAAGATCTTTTAGCTGTATTAATTGTCCTGTGGTGAATCAGTGCATACTATGGTTTTCAGTAAGGTAATGTAAGGTAAAGTCTGGTTTTTGGTGTGTGGAAAGATTTTTGGAGCTGAGAATTCGATTGATTGTGGCAGTTGGTTAATTTCCTGGTGGCGGTAGTAACGGTCCAGTGTAGTATGTTGAGTAGTAGTCCCACAATGCTTTTAGCTCTTCTGTTATCAGGGTTGAAGTGTCGGTGCCGTTGAATTGTTTGTTTAGTTGGTTGGTCAACGTTGGTATTGAAGATGTCCAGTTCAAGTGGTATTTTTTTAGTTGTATTTTGATGGTGTTTTCATGCTGGTGTCTTTTTTGGAGATTATATATGTGTTGTTAATGTGATTACAGTTTTATTCCAAAATTCTGCAATTTTATGATTTTCACATAGGTAGGCAATAGATGCTCAATACACACACGGGAGTTTCCCTAACCCGCAACCTCATTTCCTGCATTAATTACATGTTTACAGCTCCTTCTGTCGTGTGGCTTTGTGCATTAATTACATGTTTACAGGTAGGTAGTTTACTGACAGTAAGAGGTTCTGCTATGAAAAAAATGGCATGAGTTATATTAGTACATATTCAGTTCTGCTATGAATCATAATATGCTTTCTGAAACTGTAATTTATATAGTTAGCAATCTTGTTGTTCCACATATGTTATCCACATATTTTAATTATTGAATAATGTGGTTACTAAACTTTTCTTTCAGGTGTACATTATTAGAGTGAATGATCCTTCATTCAGAGGGTAAACAGGTTGAGTGAAATTGCAGTTGGAGATAGGAGGCAGAAACAATAATTTAGATATTACTTTCTTGATGTACCAGACTAATTCATTTTTCTTACATTGACATGCAAGTATCGTGACGCTTGGCCCTTGGGATGCAAGGCAATTGGCGTGTCGTTTTGTCACATCACCGGAATGGTTTGGCGGCTACTATGGTCATAAGCTGTTATGGTTGCTTGGAGCAAAACTGTTAGAGGTTTTTTCTCTTTTGTTCTTTTTAATAATTGTACATCATTTGTTATTTAGTTGAACTCTAAATCAACATGCTTTGATCAGAGGACTGCAGTTAAATGTATCTCAGAGGACTACAGTTAATTGTAAGTTGAGTATATCATGTATTTGCATGTTAAATTATGCACACATGTTTCTTTCTCATCATAAACATTCATAAATTTTCATAGGTGATTCCACTTAGAGGGAAAATGTTTGGTTGTGATGGTTGTTGGTGGTGGTTGTTGTTACCCTTTATTGGGATTTTTTTTAATTCTTCTCTGCTATAACATGATTGAGATTTTTTTTTAATTCTGCTATGCTACAACACTATAGCAGCTATTGTATACCACTGGATGTGCAGAATAATGCTCTCAAAGGGGACTAAGTTAGGTTTGAAAATTTCCTATAATGAATGAATCCTGTGTTTTTCTGTTTCCTTATGTCATACTGGTAAATTTTGGATTTATGATGCAGATATGGAAACAAAACATTAGCTAGATTAATAAAAGATGGGATTAGTGTAGTTTCACGCTATTACTTGAATAATTTCCACGATGGAATTCGATAGGCAAGTTCGTTTATGTTCATGATTCATTGTAGACTTGCAATCAACAAATATATGGAAGTTAATCTATTTTACTGACTTCATACCTATTTCGATCCAGTTGTACCAGACTCATTCATTTTTCTTACATTGACATGCATGTTCGCTCTTCTCCTATATGATTGATTTCAAATTGTCTTTACCAATGGCTGCTTACTAAACAAAATTGAAACTTATATATTTAAGCTTTTATGCAATTGCAATATTTTGCAGAATATTTTGATGGAATTTGTGTTCTTTTTCCATCTGTCTGCCATGTTTTGCAGAAAATAATCTTATACAGTTTTGAGGGTCATTCATAGAAACCCTGTGATGTGCTTTGCATTTTGAAGTTTATCAATTTTATCAATGCCATGGTTGATCTGGAAGTGATTTAATTTTTTACTTCTACATAATACATTTATTTATCTATATATTTATATTTGTACAACTGTATTTACTAATATGACTGACTATTAAACATAATTGCAGTTCTGCAGAAAGATTTGATCCCATGGAACATTCTTGGTCCAAAATGCAACTCTGTTGATTGTGTCTGGTTGTCTTTTTGCTTGCAAATGCAACTCTGAACTTCAATTAGTATTTTTCTTCTTCTTCCACTGCTTTCTTCATCATTCCGTATTGTTTGTAAAGCTTACTGAATCCTTGGGGGATTTCTATTGGCGCATAAAAAAATTTGTATTGGCAAATGGCAGCTCATGAACATTGAATGCACATTGGAAAAGTAAGTTATCTCTTTTCTGTCTTTCTTTCTTTTGTTATAAAGAAGAGAGAATATAGGTTATTGATATCACCAGAGAAATGTAGAGGATCTTGTCCTGGGTATTGAAAATGAAGTAAGGAAGGGTTGTGTACCTAGAGATTGATCAATGTTTTGTATATTTTCTTGATTACTTCTATCTGTTCAATACATGTATAATTCTTTTTGACAGGTTTCTAATATCTTTTTTTGTTGCAGATTTCACTTAACTCTGGTTATTACTGCAACATATCCTGTTCCTGATTGCATGTGCCAAGCTTAATAGATTGCTTACAGATTAGTAGCCTCTATATTTTATGATCCAGTCTTATTATTTAAGATTTGAATCTGGTTAATACAAGCATTATCATTACTCCTATTCATGAGGGGTTTGTCCATGATGTTCTTGGTAAGAGTGCTTGATATAATAGTATAGTAGTAGGTGTCTTGTGTGAGTGATGTATGTATGAGATGATGACATTCTTAGCAGGAGCAATATTATTTATAATTCAATAACATGAGCCATTTTGTTGTTTATCTTTCATTATGTTTTTTTGTGTGTGCATGAATTGCGTTCTTATGGTAAATGGTTATAGATTAATCATTCGAAAGATAATTTAAAATAAAATACATTGGTTTCTATAAGACTCTTCAAACATAAAATGTTGGCAAAGTAAAGGTAGTTATAATGGTTAGTCCATTCTAATAGCAAAGTATTGCTTTTATTACTTAGCTATACTAAATTGATTGTCAGGACAATTCAACCAAATGTATAAAAGTATTGCGTTTACAAAAATTAATCAAAAATAAAATATATTCAATGATAATTAAAGTTGTTTGGTGTGAATTTTTATTTATTTATGTAAGCCAAAAATAATAGTTTTCTTTTAAGATAGATGAAAAAAGTGAATTTATCTATTCTCTTATCTAACTTATTTAGTTGATGTTTTGTTATTATAACCACATAGGAAAGTATAAGCAAAGGAAAATTTGAAAATTTAATATGGTCTACTTTGCATCTAAGTAATCAATAAAAAATAGATAAAATTAAAACACTTAAGTACACGAGTATATGGGTACAGGTTATGAGTATATGAGTACAAATTGTTATCTACTATCATCTGCTATACCTCAATGACTCTATGACAGTCCTCTGCTTTGACTCTATGATTATGGAAATGCTCTGCTTTATGATCATGACTTTATGACTATGGCATTGTAAGATTAAATCATAGATAATTATTATTTGTTTGTTTTAAAAAATATTAATTACTATTCTTTATTTGTTTAAAAAAATTTCACTAATCTCCATTATACATTTTTTGTTTAGAATAATTTGTGTGACTTGAATTGTTTTACTATAAAAACAATTTATTTTTAATGCTAGACAGTTGATATAAATCAAAATAAAATTTCAATTTAGAATAAAGGGGAAGGCTAACTTGTACCCTAGGAGTATAAGTTAAAAAACACACTTATAGAAAGTTTGTATTGAAAATATCAATACAAATGTAAATTTTGTATTTTTATTAAATGCAGTGTACAATTTTCAAGATATTATTTCTCGAGCATTACCCTAGAATAAATAAAAGATAGGTAAATTTTTATTGAAATTTAAAGAATTATTTATTTAGTATTTTATACAATCTAAGGACTTAATTAGAATATTGATTAATGTTTCTATTCTATTGTATTAATTTATGAATCATATTTTTGTTATAAACATTTAATGATATTTATTTATCAATCATATTATTGTTTAAAATATTTAATTATATTAATATAGATAAAATTTCATGTAATATAATATTTGTATTTACTTACGGGCAAATATACATCGTAGATTCTAATATTTTTATACGGGAAAAAATATATTGTTGATTAATTTATTTATTTTGTATGTTGTTATCACTTTTATTTTTTTATTAAATATATTTTGTTACTACATATTAACTGAATATATCTCTATTTATAATATTTTTAAACGGATGGTTGATTAATTTATTTATTTTAAATTTCGTTATCACTTATTTTTGCCATTGAAAGATATCGATATAAAATTACTTTTATATAAAATTTAATGTAATATAATATTAGTATTTACTTACGGGCAAATATACATTGTGAATTCAAATATTTTTAAACGGAGAAAATATATTATTGATAATTTTTTTTATTTTTATGTTGGTATCACTTTTTTTCATTGGAAGATTCACAAATGACTTTACTTTTATATACTTTCATTACTTTTATATACTTTTAATATTGTTGATTAATTTATTTATTTTGAATGTCCCTTTTATTTTTTCATTGAACTATATTCAGTTATTACATATTCATCTTAGAAATATCTCGGTTTATTTTTCCAATTTTTTTTTACTTCGTTACATTTTTTTCTTTTAATACTCATTGCGCGTCCCAACCGGTAGTCGTGCGAATGCACGGGTAACACACCAATAGCGTGTGAACACAGGTAATTCGTACGGGTAACACACCAGTAGCGTGTGAACACAGGTAATCAGACCTAAATCTTTATAAAGGCACGAGTTATAACATTTTTTGTTAAATTAAAGAAAATTAAAATAATGTATGAATTCAAAAAATTAGTTATTTTTTAATTATTTATGTATCTAATATATTTATTTAGAATTTATTTTTTAAATTTAAAATACACTAATTTTTAAGATAATATATGAATAATTAAAATATATATTATGAATGTCTTCCTTTTAAAATTCAGAAAATTTATACAATTTTTTTATTTTAAAAATATATATTTCATTTAAATATTTATCTTTGATTAACTTATATATTTAACTTTATTTTTTCAAAATTTATTTACTTTTCATTACATTTTTCTCTTTAAATACTCATTGCACGTCCTAACCGGTACCCGTGCAAATGCACGGGTAACACACCAATAGCGTGTGAACACGGATAATCAGACATAAATCTCCATGAAGGCATGAGTTATAACATTTTTTTGTTAAATTAAAGAAAATTAAAATAAATATATTTAAAATAATATAAGAATTCAAAAAATGAGTTGTTTTTTAATTATTTATATATCTAATATATTTATTTTGATTTTTTTAAAATTAAAAATACACTAAATTTTAACATAATATATGAATAATTAAAATATATATTATTAATGTCTTCCTTTTAAAATTTAGAAAATTGATACAATTTTTTTTTTATTTTAAAAATATTTTTTTATTTAAATATTTATCCTTGATTAACTTATGTATTTATCTTTATTTTTTCAAAATTTATTTTTACTTCATTACGGGCAAATATACATTGTGGATTCAAATATTTTTAAATGAGTAAATATATATTGTTGATTAATTTATTTATTTTAAATATTGTTATCACTTATTTTTGTCATTGGAAAATACCCGAATGACATTACTTTTATATATTTTTATATAAAATTTTATGTAATATAATATTTGTATTTACTTACAGACAAATATACATTGTGAATTCAAATATTTTTAAACGGAGAAAAATATATTAAATTTCATATAATATAATATTCGTATTTACTTATAGACAAATATATATTGTGGATTCAAAAAATTTTATACGGAGAATAATATATTCTTGATAAATTTATTTAGTTTGAATGTTGATATCACTTTTATTTTTTCATTGAAATATATTCAGTTACTACATATTAATTTTATAATATCTCTGTATATTTTTCAAAAATTTATTTTTACTTCATTATATTTTTCTCTTTTAATATTCATTGTGCGTCCCGACCGGTACCCGTGCATTCGCACGGAAATCCCACTATAACAGGATTAGAATTCAAAATTACTTAAGAATATTAATGTTTAAATAATAATTTAAATAAATTAAATATTGTGTCGATTGTCTATCTTCAAACAAATTTATATGTATAGAGACTCTATCACAGGTCGATATGGGATGCAAGATGCAAAATTAATATGTAATTTCAAAATTTACCTTACAAATAATTTTAATTAAAATTAAAATAAAAAAAATATTATCTTATAATTTATGCATGTTCACATTAAAATTGGGGGAAAAGTTATAAGACATGATATAGATTTTTTATCACACAGATAATTTTAATTAAAAATATGACTAAGAAAAAAAAATATCATTTATATTTTCATCTATACACAATAAAAAAATCAGATAAATATCCTTACGGACGTTAGTCTTTATAAATATTATATTTAATATATTCTATAGCAAAAAAATTGTAATTAAATTTTTTTATAGTAAGATTCTAAAAACAAATTTTAGAAAGCCATTAAAAAATAAAGTTACTGTAATACTGTAGATAATTAAGCAGTGGTTTTTAAGCAAAGCAATGGTAAAAGTTTAGAAAACAATTTTGTTGGGATTAAATTAAAGGAGATTACCCATCCGTAATCATCACCCATAGCATCTTCAAAATCCCTGAATCAAAGCAAGATCATGACCGTATATCACCATGTCCCTATGATAATCAGCGAACGGCTTAAGGAGTTCCACGTCAACGATCCGTGAATAAGCACATTAGCCAATAACAACGCGAGATCCATCTTATATATAAACCCTCTCAACCCTATTTTTCTTACAAACTCATATCAAATTCCAAAACCTAATCTCATTCCCAAAATTTCTATTTCTCAATTCATTCAATGGCGCCAAAGGGAGAGAAGAAGCCCGCGGAGAAGAAACCCGCAGAGGAGAAGAAGTCTACTGTAGCTGAGAAAGCTCCGGCTGAGAAGAAGCCAAAGGCCGGAAAGAAGTTACCGAAGGACGGTGGTGCTGCCGCCGGAGACAAGAAGAAGAAGAGAAACAAGAAGAATGTAGAGACATACAAGATCTACATCTTCAAAGTTCTGAAGCAAGTTCACCCTGACATTGGAATCTCCAGCAAGGCCATGGGAATCATGAACAGTTTCATTAACGACATCTTCGAGAAGCTTGCTGCCGAGTCTTCCAGACTTGCTAGATACAACAAGAAGCCAACTATCACTTCAAGGGAAATTCAGACTGCAGTTAGACTTGTTCTTCCTGGAGAATTGGCCAAGCATGCTGTCTCTGAAGGAACAAAAGCAGTGACTAAGTTTACGAGTTCTTAAACTGTATAATTTTTATGGTTTTGTGGTT
The DNA here is from genome assembly GCA_963966055.1 of Lathyrus aphaca. NCBI lineage: Eukaryota > Viridiplantae > Streptophyta > Magnoliopsida > Fabales > Fabaceae > Lathyrus > Lathyrus aphaca. The sequence goes on along the minus strand of OZ014524.1, from coordinate 113,273,334 downwards.
CTTGTTAATGTTGATCTCTCTTGGAATTAGATCTGAATTATTGTGTAATTTTCTTTTAAAAATTAAATGAATATCTTTTATTAATCGAATTTGTCACTGGCTTCAATTAGAAGCGTACAAATTAGTGTTTTATTTTCAATCTTTTTTTCTCATTCTTTAAAATGTAGTTTTGGCTACTCAAATTGTGTGGTGCACTTAATGACATTGTTCAGTAAACACATCTTATCGAGCTCGTGTAGTGTAAGGGTCACTGTTTGTGATTTGAGCAGAAATAGATGCACCAGGTTCAAACCCTTTTGCCGGCAGTGTTTAAGATTGGGGGCTGATTTGATTAGTCACGTTCATCTGATTTTGCAAAAGTAAAACCCCATGTTGGCTTTGTTTGTGTAGTGTATTTTACTTAATTTTTATTTATTGTGTCCAATTAAAATCCGATTGTCTAGTTTTCAAAATAAAATTGTGCTTGAATGTCACACTTGAATTGTAAGAAGATAAATTATATTCTTATTTTTTAGTTTATTATCTATTTCAAGTTATGGTTTTAATTAACTATTTTATCAGTAATTCTAGGTTTTGTTGGTTCAGGTCAGGGAGTCCTTTTTAGTGTTAGCTTGGCTGTCTTTGCAATATTTTTATGGTTTTAATTAACTATTGTTTTAGTAATTTTAGCTGTGGTTGGTAGGGATGAAAATATGTTGGGCTGAGTTAGGCTTAGTTTAGTTTAAGATTGACCTGAAAAAAAATCAAAGTTTATGTTTAGTTTGTATTTGGCATAAATTTTTTTTTAGGTCTGAACCTAATTTGCATCTTATCCTAAACATATGTAAATAAGTAATTAAAATAATTTATAAAAAACTTACAAACAAATCTTATCCTAAACATATGTAAATAAGTAATTAAAATAATTTATAAAAAACTTACAAACTAGAAAACAAATGAAACAAAAAATTTATTTGCATTGACTTATTTTAATTTACTTATTAACATAAATTTTGTGAGACTATATTTATTTAAGATAACTTATGAAAATAACTTATAACATTGTTCATAAGGTGTTTTCATATTATTTTTATAAGTTCTTCAAGATAAACAATTTTTATTTATGTATTTTAGTTCAAAGTACAAAACATAATATTATGATAATAAAAAAATTATTGATATATGTATGTTAGGTTTACAAGATTTTTTTCATAATAACCTGATGCCTAGTCTTTTTAACTAAATAAACTTATAAAAAAACCTAGGCTTTTGTTATTTAAAAAAAAAGCTTGGATAAAAGGAGAGTAGTGTTAGACCGATCAACATAAAATTTTAACGAATCTCTATAATATAGATCAACTAAGAAAGGAGAGAGTAGTGTTAGACAATTCGGAATTTAAACTCGTTCTATTTAAAAAATTTAAAATCTTGCTATGTCTTAAGTTTGGATAAAAGGAGAGAGTAGTGTTAGACCGATCAACATAAAATTTTAACGAATCTCTATAATATAGATCAACTAAGAAATAATGGGAATGTTAGGTTGTTGTTCGTAAGCAACACATTATATGATTCGAGTACAATATCAAAAGTGAAAGAGTTGTTCCATTCCATTGCTGGCCGAATGTAGTAAAAAAATAAGCAATAATTCTCACATTTTTTTGAATGAGTGTGGGTAAAGAAGTTAGTTCATGAGTGGAGGATTCGTTTTGGATAATAGAATATACACTCACTTTCTGAAAAATATATGAAAATAGTGAATGTTATGGTTAAGAGAAAGATCAATTTTACGTATCTACAACAAAAGTTAGTGGGCAGGTAAAAAAACGAAAGAATTAGACAACTCAGAATTTTATCTTTGGTACACAAGAAAAGTTAGATAAAAAATGGGGCGAGGATTATTGTGGATAAGGAGTGGAAGAAGGATCTGTGGAAGTAGAAAGAGTAGGAGACCAAATCGTAGCCTTGAAATTTATAAAGGAACAAGACACCTTTAATGTTATTAGTGTTTACGCACCTCAGGTTGGGTAAGTAGAACACCTTAAAGTAAAATTTTGGGAGGGTTTAAAAGGTTCAGTTCAAAATATACCCTAAGGAGAATTTTTTTTTCCTATGAGGGGATCTTAATGTACATGTAGGTGGCGTAACAAGAGGTTTTGAGGACGTGTATGAAGGGTTTGGTCTAGGGGAGGTGAATGCAAAAAGATAAATTTATCTTGGAGTTTTCACCGACTTTGGATCTTACTATAACAAATACATGGTTTTGGAAAAGATATGAACATCTTATCACATATAAAAGTGAAATGACATGTTCTCAAATAGATTTCTTTCTTATCAGGAAGTCCAATAGGAAGATTTATTTGGATTGTAAAGTTATTTCGAGAGAGACCTTGACTATCCAACATAGAGTTTTGGTTATGGATGTAAGAATTAAGGGGAGAGCATAAAGAATAAGTCATATGGTAGTGCCAAGGATCAAGTGGTGGCATTTAAAGAGTGAAAAAAAGGAATTGTCCAACATAAGATCTTGGAGGGAGGGTTCAGATAACCACAAGTAAGTGCAAATAATATGTGGAATAAGATGGTCTGAGAGATTAGAAAAGTTGCTAAAGAAACGTTGGGTGAACCAAGATGTTTTGGACCTAGGGGTAAAATCATATTGGTGGAATTAAAGTGTCTAAAGTAAAGTTAGAGTAAAAAATGACTATTTTAAAGATTTGTCTAGGAGTAAAAATGCCAAAATATGGGAAAAGTACAAGAAATCTAAGAATGAGCCCAAGAAGGCGGTGAGTGAAGCAAGAACCCAAGCTTTTGATGGGTTATACCAATCTCTAGGATCCAAGGAGGGAGAAAAATATATGTATATGCTTGCTAAGGGAAGATAAAGAATGAATAATTTTTTGGATCAATTGAAGTGTGTTAAAGGTGAAAAAGGCAAAGTCTTGGTTCAGGAAACAAATATAAAGGATAGACGGAAGACGTATTCCTACAACCTATTTAATGAACGACACAATATCTCACCTGACTCTAACAGACTCAACATTAGAGAAGCAAATCAGAACTATAATTACTACCATCACATTCTAAAATAAAAGGTAAATGAAGCATTGAAAAAAATGAGTAACAATAAGGTGTTTAGACCATACAACATACCCATTAAAGTGTGGATTTTTTTGTGGAGATAAAGGTATTGAGTGACACACCAAACTCTTTAATGAAATTATAAGGTCAAAGAGAATGCCGAATGAATGGAGAAGAAACACTTTAGTTCCAATCTATAAGAATAAGGGGTACGCAAAATTATGCAAATTATAGGGGGATTAAGCTTATGATTCATACCATAAAGTTATGGGAAAGAATGGTTGAATGAATATTAAGAAAATAAACTAAAGTCATCGATTTTTTTTTGGTTTTAGGCTTGAAAGGTCGACCATGGAAACAATTTATCTATCACGACGTGTGATGGAGAAATATCAGGTGGACCAACAAGAACTGCACTTAATTTTTATTGACTTGGATAAGGCATTTGATAGAGTGCCTTAGAGAGATTTTATTGAAAGTTCTAGAGAAGAAATGGACTAGATTGCATATATTCGAGTTATCTAAGATATGTATGAAGCGATATCGACTAGTGTGTAGACATAGGGTGGAGAGACATATGATTTTCCCATTACAATTGGTTTGAATCAAGGTTCAACCCTAAGCCCTACCTTTTTACCTTAAATTTGGATGTGTTAGAACAAGATTTGTTCTTGACTTAATTATCTTTAATTTTGATGATAACAAAGTAATGAAACAAACAATGATTTTGTTTGATGTGTATTTTATTTATTGCAGGTTCTACATCATTGTACATAAAGAATTGGAATCTGTTCTACATCAACAAACTTAAGAGTTGCTTCATTGCTAGCTTCTGGTGGTATAATATAAAGAACAATTACTAGTGTGATTGAACATAGACTCTAAACTGAAGGTCTCAACATTCAGATAAGTGATTACACTTGGTTATTGTATATTAGCTTCTGGTACCTTTCAGAGTTAGTGATAAAGCTATGGTTGCTCATACTACTGTAAAACATGTTTTATTGTCTTATCAACAAGTAAGCTAGAGTCTACTTGATGCAAGACTCTAGAAAAGCTGAGCAGTTTTATAGATGTCTGCTCGCAACAATTCTATTAGTACATATTCTCTTGAAGACTCAAAAGTTAAATGGTTTACCCACTGGATTCAGAACCTGCTGAGTATCCATCTTCAACGACTCTTGTACTATAGAGGAAAGCAAAATCACTTGGTCAAGTTATCTTTAGAACGACTAGTTTCTGCAGATTGCTATAAATATGCTAAAGATTTCTTACTATTGAATATCTTAAGAGAAGTATTGTAATATGAATTTTTTTGTAGGTAGTTGTAATTGTAAAAGCCTTAACATTTTTACTATCGAATATCTTAGAAATCTTAAGTGCTTTAGGTCTTTGTTATGGTGATTTCCAGTACCTCTGATACTTATATCATGTACACCTTGTTCTCTATTCTGTCGAGCCTTCAGTAGTTTAAATTATTACTCTTGCTATGTGCTTGAGCAGAAGTCTTGAGCCAAGATGATTAAGCCACATAAATCTCACTATTAGAGTGCTTGAGTTGTGAACGTCTTATTCAACTAGTCTGATTGAACAAGAAGTCTCTGGTGTGGACATGAGCATGTTAAGACTCAGACTGGATGACCAGAAGTAGGGGTGTTCAAAATCGAACCAACCCAATAGAAAACTACAAACCAAACCAACCAAACTGAAACCGCAAAAAACCACATTTAGTTTGGGCCATCTTTTAACAACCACATGGTTTGGTTTGATTTGCGGTTTGTATTTTACAAACCGAACTAAACCAAACCAAACCATATTATGTTACAATTCAAACTTCACTTATCCAACTTCAAACCCAAAACTCAAAACTATTATTCCTTTACCTTATAAATACGAAATATTTTCTCTTATACACACTTAGGTTTTCAATTTCAACATTTTCAAACCTCTCTTAATACTATTGCATGTTCTTCTCATCTTCTTTGTCATGAATGTCTTACATCTTTTATACTAATCTCTCATTTCATGTGTTATTTCTTTTTCATCTTCTCATTTTTATATTACTATATTCTCTTCTAATTATGTTTTATCGCACATTTCTTCTCTAACCTCACATCTCTTATGTTCTTTTTTCCTCATATTCTCTAATCTCCTTTCTCCTTTATTTTTTTATTATAATGTTTTTGATATTGTTTTATGCGACTATTTTTTTTCCACTTTTGTTTAAACTTGTTTTTTTTATATTGAATGAGAAGCTTTTGTCTAAATATGATGTTTTTATATTATTATTTGGTAATGTATGAATGACTAAACATAAAGTTATGTTGTTCTCCATAGGTGTATGCATGACTCAACAAAATTCTTTTAGAAAACCGAACCAAACCAAACCAAAACCGAATTGGTTTGGTTTTTTTTATAAAAGCCAACATAACCAAACCAAACCGCATACATTTTTTTCTCTTGCGGTTCAGATGATTTTTAGCGTCAAAACTGCCCAAACCACACCGCGAACACCCCTAACCAAAAGAGCAGGAAGCTCAGTCAGAGGATGAGCAGTTAGCCATGGACAATCAGTCTATGCAAGGAAAGTCTTAGACATGTGTTCTAAACAAAGAGAAGTCTCTGCCATAATATCTTGAAATAAGATGTTCGAATCAGAAGGCTTGACCAATGGTAAGTCTTAGGGATCTACTATAAGCAAGGAAAGTATGAGACTGTGGATCTTAACAATTGTAAAAGACTTGTGCAGAAGAACAAACGATTGTAATCTTTATGATTATAATGAAAAGATCTTATAAATCAAGGGGTCTAGACTACTCTCAGTTAAGGTAGGAACCAAGATAAATATTTGTATCTTCTACTGATTATCTACTTTAGTTCTGTTATGTATCCGTTGCCAAATGAATTAGACAGAATCTAAACACCAATCTTGATTCTGCATCTCTGACTAGAAGTGAACTTAAAGAAAAGTTAATCACAATTAAACCCCTTTATTGTGTACTTTTCACACCTTTAGTATGTACTCATGAAACGCATCCAAGAGCTAACACTGAGATGCATGCTTTTTGCCGATGATATAGTTCTTCTCGGAGAGTCAAAGGAGGATCTAAACGAGAGGCAAAAAACTTGGAGACGAGCCTTAGAAACACATAGTTTTTACCTAAGCAGAAGTAAGACATGGTATATGGAGTGTAAGTTCAACAAAAGAAGCATTTCTAAACTAGAGGTAAAAGTTGAAGACCATATTATCCCTAAAGTCACACGATATACATATCATGGGTCCGTAATACAAAATGATGGAAAAATAGAATTGGATGTAAGCCATCAAATTCAAGTTGGGTGGTTGAAAATGCATCATATGTTTTATGTGATGCAAAGGTACCTCTCAAGTTGAATGGAAAGTTTTATCGAACTATGGTAAGACCTACTATTTTGTATGAGAAAAAAAGTTGGAAGGTTAATAATTTACACGAGAATAAAGTAAGGGTCTGTACCGTCTTGAGTTTCCTTTTGTTGTTCTGCCTTAATTTTTCATGGATCTTGTCCAGGGGCTTGGTCATAGAAACTGCAAAAACAAAAGGAAATAAAGTTAGTACCGAGCATCGCAAACACGCAGATCATAAGACAAGATAAAATTAGGTACGACTACGAATACAAAAAACTTCAGACACCTCCTGCCTGTTTTTACAAGCAAGGAGCGTAGTTACATCGATCAGGGGACGCTCCACAACCTCTTCCCCGTCAGCATCTAACATCTTTTTACCCTCTCCGTCGAACATCGGGATCAGTGTAAAAGATGCCACAAACTTGCGAAACTCTTCATAGTTGTCTTCATCTTCGTCGTTCAGCCTATCCCCGAGAAAGCTCACTGGGGTATCATAGTGAAAATGACCCCATGAGAAAGGGAACCTCCAAATTTGGCGGGGGACTTCCTTCCCTTGGGCATCAAGCCTAGGCACCCTACTCACATCAGTGTCGATCCCAAGGAAGCTAATCGACCGGGTTGCCGCAGTGGTCGACGGTTCGACCAGGAAATAGTCGTCCTTGAATGAGCGAATAGATTTCGAGTGCGCCTTGAAGATCTTGGTCCGTTGCTTAAACGAGATAAAGCCTTTTCGAGCTCCTCCTCTCCCGACCTGGCGTTTAAGGGAGAAAAGTTGGAAGAACAAAGGGAGAGTAGCCCCGACCCCAAGATGTGAGCACGTCAGCTCGAACGCCCTCATAAAAGCATAAGAGTTGGGATACAACTGCGAGGGCGCCACTACCAAATGGCCCGACACCGAGCAAACCAGGTCGCTGAACGACAGCCTGACCGCTAAAGTCGTGAAGACATACTCATACATTGAAAACTACGATCCTCCAAAATCTGAATATATCCTATCATCGTCAACTGGGCACGTCACGACCTAGTGCACAGGATCCCCTACCATGGGAAATGGATCCGTCCTTGGTCGAGCATAGCTTGAGACCTTGTCCAATACGTCCTCCACTACCCATTCTTCGGGCACCGGGACCCCTTCTTCTTCGTGAGAATTATCTTGAGCGCCAGCCGCTCCCCTAGAAGTGGTGGCCCATCGCCCACCTCAGTAGCGTCAGAATCTTCTGAAGAGCTGTCGGAATCACTCGGAACAGTAGCTGAGGAACCAGAGTCCTCCCGGGTATCTTCGTAGGATAAGAGATCATACAGATCGATGAGCACTTCTTCACCTGAAAAGTAGAGGAAAGGCGTCAGTGAATTCAATCAAGGCATCAAATCCACCCTTCCACTACCTATCAAGTGAAAGGGCGTGCAACGACCGGGAGGCAAGGCCCCCGACCAAAGACCAAAAAGAATCTCGTATTTAAAACGACCGACCACACTCTATAAAAATCATTATAGTGAAGAGACTTTGCAACGGCCAAATGATCGCTGCTATCCCCGAACCCGAGCTCCGGTTGAACTTCAACCAAAGCTACCGGATGACGCAGGATATGGTTCCGACGCGAGCAACACTACAACCACGACCAAGATACTCGGAAGGCAATTCAACACCAGGAAGCCGTTTGTCTCCATGACAAACTAAGGGATAATCTTAACTAACCTAATCTACTTCTTAAAACTAAAACCTAATCGCACATATGTCTACTCATAGAAAAACCAGAGTCACAAACAGATAAAAATGCTTACCAGGTGCTTGAGACACGATTATAATTATTCTGGAAGAAAGATGTATGGTGGTCGGAGGTGGATTCGCGGTGGTCGACAGTCGTAGATGGCAACCGAAAAGTATAAGGGTCGTCGAGCAAGGAAGCAAAGGTAGAAAAATGGGGAAGTGGGAAGGCTTCCCCTATTTATTGGAGTAAGAGCACATGCGTATAGGCATGACCCCTATCCCTAGGCAATAATGGCCTATACATTAGCCCCTAGACTAGCCGTCAAAAGCATTAAATTGGCACAAATTCCAAAACTCGTCACCTCTTCGTTTCCTCTCCCTCGACGCCGACCATCCAATGAGTTGCTCGACTTTCAAAAACTCTCCTGCTCCCCAGAGAAGACCGTTTCATCGGATTAAGTAATATTCTATCAACATTGAAGACAAGTCCGAGCAACTAGCCACCCTTAAGTCACCGCTCCTTCGACCAGAAGCAACGACTTAGGGGGCTCCTGTTCTGGATTGGCCCAATTTCCAGACTTGGGTCCAATCCATCTTCTAGCCCATAAACGCCCAACAACTCTTTGGCGCCTGATACTTCCTCAGTCTGCCCGGAAGTTCCTTTCGACCGACCACCAGCGTCGTCGACCACGATTCGCTCCCAGCAAAGGTCGAATCCTTCAGGATCAGCTGAGGGATGCTTGCCCGAAAGGCCCTTTCGCTCGGAAGTTATATCAACCAACCGAGGTCTCGTCCGAGCAGTCCAAGCGTTACTCCTACAACTAGCTTCTGGCAGTTACCAATTATTGGGGGATCCACGATCCAGGTCCAATAATAGGGACCAACAGCCATGCGCTGGGGGTATTATATAAACCTTCTCATATGAGAGGGTCAGGTATTCAACTTCTCACTCTAAATCTCGTACTTGCTCACTCATTGCTCGCTCTCTGACTTTGGACAAGATACTCGGAAGGCGATTCACCACCAGGAAGTCGTTTGTCACCATGGCAGCCTAAAGGACAATCTTAACTACCATAATCTACTTCTTAAAACTAAAACCTAACCGCATGCATGCCTACTCATAGAAAAAACAGAGTCACAAACGGATAAAAATTCTTAGCAGGTGCTTGAGACATGATTAAAATGATTCTGGAAGAAAGTTATATGGTGGTTGATGGGCTAAAGACGTATCTAATTATGTGTCTAGCGGTATCTTAACTGCAAGTGCACAACCTATCGAAGTAATATTTAAGATTATCGATCCACAGGGACTCTATGGTTACTTAGTGCTAGATGAACTTCTAGTTTAGCTAAGGTGAAGGGTTGTCACGATTTTTTGTTGTTTTTAAAGATTAAAGGCGGGAATTAAATTTAAGTTTTAATAAAATAATACTAAGGCGGTCGGTATGTAATTATGCTAACTTAGGCGGGTCAATCTAACCTAGGCTTATAAAGGTGTTCACTTAATCTATTCTGTAGAGGTTACCAGTTTAAATACCCTTAACTCACACTCTCGTGGTCTTATCTCAGATCTTACCCCTAAAGCCCTATGCCTGCTCTCGCTAGCCCATAAGTATTTAGAGATAATTTTTGGAAACTTAGTAATTCTAATTTATTTTAAAGCGCTCTCGCTGTATTTAATTTAAATGCCTAACTTTAGCTATCTGGTTAAAATCTCACACTCTCGTGGTCTTGACCTAACCTAATACACTTTCCTTACTCTCGTAACAAAAAGGTCGATTTTAAATAAAAAGTATCAGCCAGAATACTAAGCTATTAATTATTTTAAGCCTATAGTTGATTTTACCGATTTAGTTTGTTTTAATTACATACCGCCCTAAGGTAATTAGCTACTCATTTTTGTTGAACCAGACAGAGGCAGAGAAACACAAAACGAAATATTCATGGCAGAAAAATAAATATTCAACATAAATATAAAATTGCAAATTAATATAAACCTGGTTAACAATAAAATGGCAGACTCCTTCTTCCACAGACCGGAAAGCTCGGAGTATTTGGCGGAATCGAAAATAAAATAAAAATTCTGAAGGCTTTGAAACAAATAAATTTTTATAACAATTTCCTGATGTTGGAAATTGTTATAGGTTGGGTTTGGATACAATAAAAATAGAACAATGAAAATAATGCTGAAATAAAAATAAGGCTGTAAAATAATTCGGCAGAGCTTCCGCAAGAAATTGATAAAAAATTACCCTGTAAATTGTTCAAATGAATTATGCTATTTATAGAAGATTTAATGGGCTTGTGGTTGAACTTGTTTGCTTGGGCCTCGTAGGAGCAGTTGAGAGAATACAAGAACGTGGATACAAGAGGGTGGCTGGAAAATAGGCAGATCATATGCACGTAGCGTTGTGACAAAGTCTCAGTCAAATAACCTCTTTTTCCCTTGTCACGGTCGTGACAAGGGCATCACGTTCGTGTCCCTTGAATTTTAAGTGTCACGGTCGTGAGGATATGTCACGGTCGTGATTGCTCCTTTTGGAGTGTCACGGTCGTGACACCTAGGTGACGACCGTGAGTGTTACAAAATATGCAGGTTTTGCAGGTTTCTTCATTTCTTCATCTTTTTATGGTTGTTTTCGTTCCTTTTGCTCTTGGCTCATGATTTAGCTCTGTATACGATGTACCTGCAAAATGGTAAGGAAAACTCGAGGAATCGGGTGTTAAAACAACGATTATGCGATAAAACGGTAATGAAACTTAGCAATATAATCAATACATTTTCTCGTTATCAGTGGTCGGAGGTGGATTCGCGGCGGTCGACAGTTGTAGATGGCAACCGAAGAGTATAAGGGCCGTCGAGCAAGGAAGCAAAGACAGAAAAGTGTGGAAGTGAAAAGGCTTCCCCTATTTATAGGAGTAGGAGCACGTGCGTATAGGCGTGACCCTTATCCCTAGGAAATCATGGCATATACGTTAGCCCCTAGACTAGCCGTCAAAAGCATTAAATTGACACAAATTCCAAAACACGCCACCTCTTCGTTTCCTCTCCCTCGGCGCCGACCATCAAATGAGTTACTCGACTTTCAAAAACTCTCATGCTCCCTAGAGAAGAATGTTTCATCGGATTAAGTAATACTCTATAAACATTAAAGACAAGTCCGAGCAGCTAGCCACCCTTAAGTCATCGCTCCTTCGACCAAAAGCAACGACTTGAGGGACTCCTGTTCCGGACTGGCCCAATTTCCAGACTTGTGTAAAATCCATCTTCTAGCCCATAACGGCCCAACAACTCTTTGGCGCCTGATACTTCCTCAGTCTGCCCAGAAGTTCTTTTCGACCGGCCATCAGCGCCGTCGACCAGGATTCACTCCTAGCAAGGGTCGAATCCTCCAAGATCAACCGAGGGATTCTTGCCCGACAAGCCCTTCGCTCGGAAGTAATATCATCTGACCGGGGTCTCGTCCGAGGAGTCCAAACATTACTCCAACGAATCACTTCTGGCAGTTACCGATTATTGGGGGATCCACGATCCAAACCCAATAATAGGGACCAATAGCCATGCACTGTGGGTATTATATAAACCCTCTCATATGAGAGGGTCATATATTCAATTTCTCACTATAAATCTCGTACTTGCTCACTAGTTGCTCGCTCTATGACTTTGGCCAAGATACTCGAAAGGCGATTCACCACCAGGAAGCCGTTTGTCACCATGACAGCCTAAGGGATAATCTTAACTACCCTAATTTACTTCTTAAAACTAAAACCTAACTGCATGCATGTCTACTCATAGAAAAAACAGAGTCACAAACGGATACAAATGCTTACCAGGTGCTTGAGACATGATTATAATGATTTTGGGAGAAAGTTGTATGGTGGTCGGAGGTGGATTCGTGGCGGTCGACAGTCGTAGATGGCAGCCGAAGAGTATAAGGGTCGTCGAGCAAGGAAGCAAAGGCAGAAAAGTGTGGAAGTGAAAAGGCTTCCCCTATTTATAAGAGTAGGAACACGTGCGTATATGCGTGACCCCTATCCCTAGGAAATCATGGCCTATACGCTAGCCTTTAGACTAGCCGTCAGAAGCATTAAATTGACACAAATTCCAAAACACGTCACCTCTTCGTTTCCTCTCCCTCGGCGCCGACCATCCATTGAGTTGCTCGACTTTCAAAAAATCTCCTGCTCCCTAGAGAAGACCGTTTCATCTGATTAAGTAATATTCTATCAACATTGAAGACAAGTCTGAGCAGCTATCCACCCTTAAGTCATCGCTCCTTCGACCAGAAGCAATGACTTGGGGGGCTCTTGTTCCCGACTGGCCCAATTTCCAAATTTGGGTCCAATCCATCTTCTAGCCCATAACCGCCCAACAACTCTTTGGCGCATGATACTTCCCCAGTCTGCCCGGAAGTTCCTTTTGACCGACCACCAGTGCCGTCGACCAGGATTCGCTCCCAGCAAGGGTCGAATCCTCCAGGATCAGCCGAGGGATGCTTGCCCGAAAAACCCTTCGCTCAGAAGTAATATCATCCGACCGGGGTCTCGTCCGAGCAGTCCAAGCGTTACTCCAACAACTAGCTTTTGGCAGTTACCGATTATTAGGGGATCCACGATCCAGACCAAATAATAGGGACCAATAGCCATGCGTTGAGGGTATTATATAAACCCTCTCATATGAGAGAGTTATGTATTCAATTTCACACTCTAAATCTCGTACTTGCTTACTCGTTGCTCGCTCTCTGACTTTGGCATCAGAGTGCCTTGCAAGTTCACCCCCTCCTCTCACCATCAACCGTGTTTCAACCACGTTCGACATCATCCACATCGGATCCTGATCTCCAGGTACGATCAGATCTAAAATATGAATATTACACAGGGATCTAAACCTTACATAGGGATCTAAACCTCACAATTAATATATTTAAAATGAGACTCAAGTTTAATAAGCGAGTACTCTCAAAATTTCACAGGTCTATGATCTTAAAACTTTGCAATCCAGAGACATTATGAGTGTTATTTAAGATGAATTTTTATTAAGATTATTAAGCAAAGAAAATATCAGAAGCGTAATATGAAACTATTTAATCTTGCTAGAGCGCTATAATTTCTTCCATTAAGTGATTTTGTCGAAAATTTAACATATGTTATTCTCTTTGCACAATTACATTTATAACTATTAAAGTTAGAAATTATCGTTTAATAGAATAATTTCATAAAGTGTGCAATAAAGAAAATATTAAAGCAAGAGAAAATAAAATAATGTTCATTCGGTAAATACCCCAAAGGATAAGGATAAATAAAGAATAATAAGAAAATATAATCTGAACTGACAAATATTTAATGGTGTTGAAAGATACATCAATTTAAATGGGACAAATTTAGTGAAGATTGATATTTTCTTATATTTATTTTTAACTATTTTAGATTGTCATTATAAGCTTAAATTTGTATATAAAAGACAATTTGGCGAATGAATAAAGATTTATTTTAATATGATAACTTTTTTTTTAATGATGAGTTCAATTTGTCTCTTAAATTCAAATATTATTATAGTCAATTCAGTCATGACTTGTGACAATATATAGTTGTTGAAATGTTTGAGAAATATAAACTTTAGTCCCAAGTTAATGAATATTTTGAGACAAATATTGTAATTTGTCTTAAGAATATTGAGTTTGAGGGAGAGATATGGTCAAATAACAAAATTGAGCATGAAACAATTTGGACCCTCATATGGACATTATTGTTCTTTCTCTCAATTAAATTAAGAAATTAATTCTTAAAGATCAAACTCAATATCCTCAAGAATTAAAACTTCAAGTGTCATAAAGAATTGACTGAAAAGAGAAAGTCTATTCGTTATGATTGAAAGACTCTATTATCATAGTTGTGATCCTTGATACTTGTTATAATGAGCTTCGTAAGATGGATATATAGTTAATGTTTCTTAATGGCGACATTAAGAAATACAATATGGTCCAACGCGAGAAAATTTTGTGTCAATATATAAAAGTTTATGGTTTGCAAACAGATAAAATCCATTTACGAGTTAATGAAATTGTGTTACCATAATATTTTATAATGTAATTGTCTCATTTGGTTTTGAGATGTCTATCATTAAAAATTATTGAGTTTTACAAGTTCAGTGGGAGTAAGTTTATGTTCCTAGTTTAATGTGTATATTTTATTTAGTCAACAATGATATATGTTGTGTGAAACCAATAAATCTCTAACAAAAGTTTAGCGATGAAAGATCTTGGGGACATCTCTTTTGTGTTAGGTATTTGGATACTTAGATATTATTCGCAAGGTATCAACCGGTTATCACAAAAGATTTATGTATATATCAATAAAGTTGAAAATAAAACGGACATGAAAGAAAATAAACTAGGGTATGTCTCATTTATCAAGGGAGACTATTAAGTCTCAATCACCGTTAAAAATAAAAGAATCTGTAAATTTAGAAAATTAATACTTTTTTATACTTTTTCAGTTTTTGGGAATCCTATGTATTATCTTATGCATATGCATCAAGAATAAGCCTATATATAGAGAGATTATTTGGCAGATACGAAAATTCAAAATTTGAATTGTTAAAATGATGCAACCATAAGGATTTTTATAGAGAACAAAAGAACTTGCGCTCACACATTAGATATCGAATAATTTGGAGATCATCAGGATGTTCGACTATGATCATTTTTTATGTATATATAATGAACATCCTAACTCAAGAAATGACTATAAATATTTATTTCACTTGGTTTCATATAGTAAAAGGTTTTGAAAGACAACTCGAGCTATATTGTGACATAAATTTATCGGATAATGTTTCAATAACTATTTTGTACTGTTCATTGACTTATAAGTTATTATTGTTAAATGATCCACCATATAAATATAAATTTTATGTTAGTTGAATTACTAATCAAAGACTTGACATATAAAATATTTTATATGATTGTTGTCACTAAGAATATCCTAAATTATTGGGAGTCGTTCCTTATTTATATTTTATTATATTGTTTTTTGATATCCATACAGATTTTATGTTAATATTATCTGCAAAAATAAAATTTATGAGATTGTTATTGTTATAACCATTGTTGTCACTAAGGATGTTTAGTATTTTACTATGATTTTGTCCCCTTTAATTTATGTTTTAGTTTATTTCAAAGTTACTCTGAGAGCTTAAACTCAGGTGGGTCAAAGAATGTCTGGGAGTCCCCGTTAGGTTGCCGCGTGTTTTCTTTTACTATGCAAATGGAGGATGGACGAATTGTTCCTTTAGTTCAGTATGTGGTTTCCTTGGCTATCACAGAGGCAATCTAGGATATTTGTATTAAAAGTGTAGGTACTTGATTTTAAATTACCGGCTCTCAGTGAATTTGATTCAGGAAAGTAGTATTAAGTTTAATACTTTAGTCTGTAAACAAACTGAAGTTTAATCTTCTGGTAAAAGTAATGGTTCTTCATGTGATTATGGAAAAAAAACTATTTTCGATGGAACAGGGGAAGCTAGTGGAGATTACGATAAATCGTTATTTGATTTGTGCATGACTCGGTTTTTGTATGTTCGTTGTTCAGACAGTTTTCAATTTCTTCAGACTCTCAAGGTAAGAGGAGGAGGTTGCTTCTGCTTCCAATCTATTAACTCCGCAATATGTACTCATACGCTAAATTAAGTTGTTTATCCAAAGCTAATCTAACAATTTTGAACTTTTATCTATGTATCTTATTCCTTTTGTTCTACAATAGACATTAAATTGGCGCTTGGATAAGGAGCAAGAAGTTCACGGAGTTAGTGTTCACTTGCTCATGATTGACAGGTTGGTTTTTTCTTCCTTTGTATTGAATGTGACATTTTATTTACAGCTTGCTATGGTGGAAGGTTTAGAAATCTTGAGTAGTTGAGAATTATCTAAATAATAGTTAGATATGATACTGTGTAATGAATCTGGTTATGTTTCTAATTTGCAAAAGTTTAGATGTGATTATCTACTAAAATATAAGAAAAGGTTTAAGAGCTGTCATTACGATGTTATTAGTTATGTCACCTTACTGCGAATAATAAATGACCGATACGCTGTGTTATCTACGGTTGCAATTACGTGGCTATTTGCTCAACTTTTACGGTATTGAAGGTTCATTACGCCGGAATATCTAGAGATGACAGAGGATTATGCAGTTGGGAACTTGGTGGAAAGAACTGATGCATATTTGAATGATGTAGCACTACAAACCATTGCAGGTTCTGTTTCGATTTTACATATTTCGTGAAGTCTTCTTCCGATATCAGAGAAAGCGAAATTGGTGAGCAAATGTATAGATGCAATTGCTTATATAGCTTGTAAGAAAAGTCAAATGTGTTCATCTGGAAGAAGTGACAGTGGCTCTGAGGGAGTGATGGGATCTTCGATATCGTCTCAACAGAGACCGGTTGTTGATTGGTGGGCTGAAGATTTAACTGTTCTTAGAATTGGTATTTTTCAAAGAGTTCATATTGCAATGATGGCTAAAGGATTTAAACAGTTCGCCATTGGGCCTATTCTTGTGCTCTATGCGCAGAAATCGCTTTGAGGTTTGGTGAGATCCCTCACTAAATGAATGGCAATTTTATAAATAACTAGTTTTACAGTAATGAAAAGTTCAATTCCTGTGATTTTGAGTTTATAATAGTTTCATTGTTTCTTCTGTCTCTTTCTGAATAAACTGCTAGAAAGACTTTCGATATAAAGATCTCACTCTCACTCCTAGCATAGTTGGATCAGGGTTCTTTTACCATTTCTTAGAGGCTGGTAAAATATCGGGAAAATCAACAGGCAATGCTTCAGGACCATCCGAAGATCAGACACCGGATCTCTACCTAAAAGCTCATAATTTTAGATAGAGACGCGGCATCATGATCTGTTGTAGTTCTGAATCATTAGTTTGTTGTTTACCGGCGTTTCTCCAAAACTTTCCAACAATAGATATTTATAGAAACAATGTCATTAGACTTTTATACACTCAAAAACATCTAACCAAAGCTTTTCATTTCTTTTGAAAAATTAATAGAATCTTTACTCGATTTTATAGATTCAATTCTTGATTCTTTTGTGTTTCTTAAAGCATGATATATTTGGAAAGGGAGGGAAGAAGATTGAAGCAAAGACAAGAGCATGAAAAAAAGGTTATTTTAGACAATAGTAAGCCTATTACCAAAAGAGCGGAATGCAATGTCAGTAAGTTTTCTATCTATGCTGCTACGCGCAGCGATATATCTTGACACAACAATTGCTTGCAGACTTGATCTAGAA
This sequence comes from Lathyrus aphaca, assembly GCA_963966055.1. Taxonomy (NCBI): domain Eukaryota; kingdom Viridiplantae; phylum Streptophyta; class Magnoliopsida; order Fabales; family Fabaceae; genus Lathyrus; species Lathyrus aphaca. Next base: position 113,255,882 of record OZ014524.1, on the reverse strand, counting down.
AAAAGAATGGCAACACAATTAGGACAAGCTGTTCTAGACGATCTTCTCATTCCGTCATATTCATATACCGGCAACACATTATTTGACGTCCATACAGTGCAAAGGATCATGAGTAATTACTTAGAATCTCAAATTGGAAACAACTTTGCCTACAATGGTGACGACGAATACTTTTCTCCTCCACAAAGTGACATTGAAAGAGTCGGTAAGTTAATGGAAAGTTTTCTTGCTGAAATAGCCACTGATAGAAATTTATCAGTTGCAAAGTTTATCAGTTTAGCTGAATTGATTCCTGAACAATCATAGCCTACCATAGATGGAATGTATAGAGCTTTAGACATCTATTTAAAGGTAAGAATATGCAGTCATTTTTATATCTAACTTGTTAGAAGAAACATATTTTGGTGATACTCGTAACTCAGATATTGTAGATTCGAGTCCCCCTGAAATTTAATCTAATGTCTGCTATCAACTGAGTTTATCTTATCATGCTATTAACCTGTAAAAATTGCACAATTTTCAGGCTCATTCGAATCTAAGCGACATGGAGAGAAAGAAAGTGTGCAGCATAGGGGACTGTCAAAAGCTATCACGAGAAGCATGTACCCATGCAGCTCAAAACGATAGGTTACCGGTGTAAACTATAGTGCAAGTTCTCTAGTGCAAGTTCTCTACTACGGACCAGAAATATATACTATTAATAGAAAATAAATTAAACAAATTTTCATCTTCTTTTTTTCTTTTTATAATGTTTTCATTCACATCAAACATAATCATGTCTTTTTGCATTCTTGCTATTATTTGAAAAAAATGGTGAATACTACATTAACTTTAGACTATATGATGACATGGAAAAAGTACCATTGCATTATTTTATGTGTACGTCATAGTTTGAAATTATAATATATCTATGAGAAACCAACAAGAAGCATAATGGTTGAAATACTCTTCTTATTGGCCAGTTCTTCATCACAACCATCAACATCATCATCTTCAGAATCAACATCATCATCTTCAGAATCATGATCAATAGAATGAAGGAGACAACAGAAACAAAGACAATATCATTGTCATATCATCATTCATTCTTAAACCATACATTTTCCAACAAAAAAACCATCATATCCATAGTTAGTTTTTGCTTTTTTTTCTTTTCTTTCTTTTTATCAACTTCTTCTGTGTCAGAAACAACCAAGTTTTTGAAAGAGTGACAAAGAACAAAGAGAAAAAGAAAGCAATACTCTTCTTATTGGCTTACTTCTTTTTTGTTCTTGCCTTTTCATTATATGATTTAATAGTATTATATTCCATTGGCTTACTTCTTTGTTTTTGTTCTTGCCTTTTCATTATATGGTTTAATAGTGTTAGATTCCATTGGCTTACTTTGTTCTTGCCTTTTCATTATATGATTTAATAGTGTTAGATTCTATTGGCTTACTTCTTTGTTTTTGCTTTTGCCTTTTCATTATATAATTTAATAATGTTAGATTCCATTGACTTACTTCTTTGTTTTTTTTGTTTTTGCATTTTCATTATATGATTTAATAATGTTAGATTCCATTGACTTACTTCTTTGTTTTGGTTCTTGCCTTTTCATTATAGGATTGAATATTGTGTTAGATACCCTTGGCTTGTTTTAAGAATTTTTTAAACCTTCAATGCAATTTGTAGAAATTTTAAGAATCATCTTTGATTTAAAAGTCGAAGTTATAAGGGAATGATTCAAAGCTCAGAAGATTTCACCTGGCGCCAACATTTTTTCACAACAATCATTTTATGGAATCATTCATGCTAAAACACAAGATTTAAGGTTGTTGCTTGGTGTCTTAGTTGTCCCTCGGCTCCAATTCTTCCTTTACAAGATGACCCTGCATTAAGCATTCAAAATCAGATCAAAGATACCCCATTTGTAAGCTCTCTTTACTCATCAAAATATAGCTTTTTTTAGCATTGATTTTAATATATGTTTTTAAAAAATAGACACAATCAGGTAAAGATTTTCGTGATTTTTGTCACCATTTTATCACGTTCTCGATAAAGAACCGTTTTCTAAAAAACGTGCTTAATATTAGTAGTTGGAAATTACAAGATATGTCTTTAACTTTTTAAGAACTTCATCTTATGACTTATATTTATTTCAAATGGCAACCCATATTAAAAATCTACCTACATCTAAAAAAAATTAGAAGAAAAAAAAAGTAATTTATACAATATTGTCAAATTTATAAAATATTATTTTACTTAACAATATAAAACACGATTAAATTTAATTTTATGATTAAAATTTAATAAAAAAAATTCTTAATAACAAAAAGTTTAAACTATCAATTCATTATAACTATTCATAGTAATAATTTTAAAAATAATTATAATAATTTTAAAAATAATTATAATACTTTTAAAAATAATTATAATAATTAAAATATTTTCAAATTTTTAACAATTGTGATTGAAATTGAGAGTAAATATTTTTAAAAATTCTCAATATATTCAATGTATATCATTTTTTTTTTTAAATTCATATACCAACACAAATAAGATATTGATCCAACAGTACTTATCACAAATTTACATTGTACAATTTTGAAATAGATTTGTGTATTTCTTTTTATAGACTACAATCAAATATAATAAAATTAAAAAAAATAAAAAATAAAAGAGTTGAGATAAGAGTTGAGATAGAAGTCAGATATTTGTAAAAATAGTTTACAAAAAGGTGTTGATAAAGAAAACTCAACACAAAGCGTTAAATATAATAAACTATTTATATAACACAAATTAATAATATATTTTTTTACAAATATGAAATATCTCATAATTTATACATTTTTAACACAACCTCATTATTAATACATGTGATTATATGTTGTAAGAGTGTAACAAAAGATAATAATAAAATATATATAGTTTGCATCCTATGTATGCTCGACATGAATGTTTTATTTTCATGGTTACATAGTGTTAATGATATAATATTAACAACAATAAATGATCATTTTATGTCATGAAAATAACCTATCATATAGTAAATTGTCAGTTAAATATGAAGAACTTTAATTGTGTATGAGTATAACCACTAAAATATTTAAAAAATACGAAGAAAATTTTCAAAAATATATGAAATATTTATGTTCAAGTATTTTTTTAATAAAGTTATTTATTAATATTTACAATTGAAAGAATTTCTTAAGAAAATAATACGAAAAATGGGCTTTAAATGATTATTAAATTAAATTTATCAAAATTTAAACATTATGAATTGTCATTTGAATAATCTTCCGCCCTTTTGACTTCTCTATCAATATTTATTATTTTAGATATTAATAAGAGACATTTCTTTAATTTTTTTTATGAAAAAAAGGAGGTATCTAATGTATAAGGTGTTTCGGGCTTGCCGATGGCACATGGAGACCACCCAAGAACTTAATCCCCATCAAATAAAAATGTGTTAATTAATGATGTCTAGGTGGTCTTTTGTCTACGGGCACTGCATACAAGCACACCCCTTCTTCCATCATACCTTTTACATGCATTCAATGGTTTTCAGCACTCCATGTCAATAAACTATAGACAATTTGCAATGCAATTAGAGATTATGCTACGAGGTATCTTTAGATCTATCTTCAAGGATTATGAGTGGGAATAGGTTAGGCTGGCCTACAGAGACTTATAGACTAACCTACTGATCTTACCTGATCAGAAGGGCCCTCTAGAGGTCGAACACGAACAAGGTGATGATTGACAAAGTGAGGAGAGGGTGTACCTGCAAGGCACTCCGATGTTAAAGTGAGTATACGATACATAAGTGGTAAGAGAGAAAAAGTGTTTAAGAATACTTGACCCTTTAATGAAAAGGGTATTTATAGAGAGCCCCCAGCACTGGGCCAAGATTCTTCCTTGGGCTGGATTAGCTAGGCCCAAGGAATAACTACCAAGGTACGCGTATGAGCGTGTAAGACCTAACACATGGTCTTGTCATTGGTCCAACTGCCCCTATCTTTTAGGAGATAATGGTGGACAATTGGGTGACGTGGCAGGTGATGAGGAGATGCAGTCTCCCCATCATCAGTCCAATGGATATGGTGCTTGCCCGATGCGCCAAGCACCTGCTCGGGCAGTTGGAAGTCTGCCTGACGATGTAGAAGGTTTGCCCAACTGGGTGGGCCTCTGCCCGACATGTTGGGCCATGGCCCAACAGTGTCCTTGAGGCCCAGTCCGGAACAGGAGCCCCCAAGTCGAGTCTCCAAGCTGGAGTGATGAGTTAAGAGAAATAGAGTTGGGCACAACTAACATGTCGAGGCAGAACATATACCGTAAAGTGGGCGATCGGGATCGATCACCCGTGCAAAAACGATTTGTCATGTTGAGTTATTCGGTAAGTCGAGGAGGACATACGTCGAGTTGTCTGGTGTGCGGTGTCTTTAGTAGCCGAGGAAGTTTAGTGGGGTCGGGGAGATCTAGAGATGCTCGACGTCGTTCAAAATTCTCTTAAGTGACGCGTTCAAGGAATTTAAAGCGTGTCGCTTCGTTTCCTGCGCTAGGGCCGACCTAGGGAGCCTAGGTAATGATTACCTAGGCGCGTTTTCCCACGCGCTCCCCTATATATAAAGTGGGGAAACCATTTCATTTCACTTTTTTGCTCCTACGATTAACCAGACGAGCAGCCAAAAACTTCTCTCCAAACTCAACTGTCACCGTCGCTCACCACCGCTAGTTCCTCGTGTGCCACCGCCATCTCTCCGCCATCATCATGTCAGGTAACCCTTCGAATCTTCTTCTTCTGATCAGTTTTACACTTGATAGGTAGTAATTGTGGTGATTTTTCCGTCTAGAGTAAGTAGATTACTGTTTTAGGCTAAGTTCTAGGGTTTAGGTATGATTGTACAGGGCACAATTTGAATGAGTTGGGCGAATTAAGCATATTACATGAATAGGCCGACCAGAATCATCATACTTTGATGAAGGTCGCGGGCGCCCTATGCATTCGCCGAGCAAGAATTTCTTAACTTTCTTAAGAACTTTGGGTGTTCCATGAGCGCCCGAGTGGGATCTTCACCTATCCCCTCGTTGATTAGGGAAACATTAGCGAGAACTTGGAGCGTTCAGCTCTTCGCCCTTTCACTTGAACTGCGGTGGAAGGGTGGATTTGATGCGACGTTGAATTCATTTGTTCCTTCCGCCTTTCAGGTACCGCTAACCAGAGGAATTCCGAGGAAGGGGATTCGACCGCTTCCTCGACTGAGCTAGGCGAGTTCTCGTGGGTTACCGACGAGCCATTGGAAACAGATTCGCGCTTCGTGGATGAAAGCGTCCCCGTTTTTACTTTAGTCGAGGACTTGGGCCCTAAGGGTCCTCCCAACTGGTTGTGTTATGCTCCCCGAGAGGAAGATAGGATATGATCGCGTTTTACGGGGAAATGCTTCAAAATTTATGAGTTCTCCTTCCGGGAGGCGAGGATGAGGCTCCCATTCAATGACTTCCAGACGGGGGTCTTCAAATAGTTAAGGCTGGCGCCTTCGCAGCTTCATCCCAATGCAATCTCATTTATCCGGGCGTTCGAGATAGTCTGCCGGTATCTCGGGATTGGCTGCACGCTACCCCTCTTCTTCCACGTCTTTCATCTACAGCACTCGGGTGGAGATGGGCGACACAACTGGGTGTCCTTCAAGCAGCCTTCAAGGCTGTTCAATGACTTACGTTGATTCTGTACGTAACTTCAAGGATAGGTGGTACGCGGTGAAACCTATCACCCAAGACGCTCTCGACATTTTACATTACTTGAAGTGGGATGCCAATGAAAAGGAGCAACTGGTATCGAGGATCCCCCTCAGATGGTAGCCCGATCATTTCGGTCTACCGACCGACCATTACCGTGTCAGGCATGCGAGCTTGGGGACTGAGGATAGGTTTTCTTATAAAAACTGGTGGATTATGTCCATAGTTTCTTGCCGGCTGTATGCGTAGATAGATTGGGCAACCCTTACCTAGACGAGGATGGGTCACCCATCCTAGAAACTCGGCTTATTAATACCAAAGGCATGCTCGAGTGTAGTATGGATGAGGAAGTTGTTCAGTTGTTAGGTAGTGTCTTTTGATCCTTTTGCACCTACTATTTTTCTACCCGTTTCGCTGATCCTCTTTTTGCTTTGGAGGCAAGATGCCCTCAGTCAAGGAATGCGTGTTGAAGCTGGCCAATCAGGATGGGGCCCCGGTAAGGGTTTCAAAAAAGAAGAAGGTTACAAGTCGCGTCCAGGAAGTGACGGTGGAGCTTGGGGTTGGTGGATCCAGTACCTCCAGCACGACTTCTGACTCCCCTCAAGCAATCCCCCAACAGGTCTCCCCAATATCAATCCCGGACAGCCCTCCGCGGTTTGCCAATTCTCCTTGCTCAAACTGGCAGCGGACCGATGGTTCTCTTGCCCGGTCAAATGCAGTGGGCGGTAGTTCGTCTGGCGACCAGGGGAGCTATTAGTTGCCTCATTGTCATCTAGAACGGGATTTCTTCAACGTTGAAGGCACTGTAGTGGTGTCGGCCACTGAAGCGAAGGCGTTGCTCAACCAGGAGGTGGCGGACAGACGGGCCGGTCTGGCTCGGGACATTGCTGCTGTCATCCGGGTTATGGATACGACTCTGGTTCTGTCTGACACCACCAACAACACTACTGAGTTGGAAGCTGCGGTAGAAGCACTTCGGACTATGCGGGTTGAACGGGACAAGCTCTCCAAAGATCTGGCCGACTACAAGGAGGAGCACAAACTCCAAGAAGGGTTGAGATCTAAGTTAGAGGAAGTCAAGTGGGAGCGGAATACCCTGACTGAAGAAAACAAGGGTTTGAAGGAGCAGGCGGTTGAGCTCAACAAGACCGCCGAGGAATATGGACATCTCTGTACTAGGGTCGAGCTTTTGGAAGGGGTCGTCTCCCCTCTTGATGACGAGACTGAGGAAGAGTTGACCCTACTTTTCCATAAGTCAACCTAAACGGAGTCTCCCCGGTTGTGGAATGCGGGTCGTGCGGTATGCCCAAAGAACGCTGTGTAGCTCCTCGACCCAAGCTTTTTCCCCCTCTCACATTCTACGTTTCAGCCCTCGTAGGATGACCCTGTTGGTCGCTTCCGCTTAGCCGTTAGTTTGAGGGTGCTCGACGGACATGAAGTGTTGCTTCGTGCCCAAACTGGTGACGAAGTCTTGGAATCTTCCATCCGTGAACTGCGTTCTGTTGTCGGTAATGAGGACTTGGGGTATGCCAAAACGTGTGAGGATATTTCTTTTGAAGAACCAGAGAATATTATGTGCTGTGATTTTGGCTAGGGCCTCGACTTTGATCCACTTTGTAAAATAGCCCACTTATACGATGAGGTATTTGTTCTGGAATAAGTCGGTGATGAAGGGTCCGAGGATATCCATTCCCCACCATGTAAAGGGCCACGGGGATGAGAGCGTTTTTAGCTCGTTGGGGGGAGCGAGGTGCATGTCGGCGTGTCTTTGGCACTTGTCACATTTCTTGACATGTTCTTTGGTGTCATGCTGCATTGTCGGTCAATAGTAACCTGCTCGTAAAGCTTTGCGTGTGAGTGACCTCCCGCCGAGGTGTTGAGCGTTGATCCCCCTGTGGATTTCACCCAGGATGTCGGGGATGTTTTCCTCTTCAACCATACACTTTCCAACAAAAACCATCATATCCATCATTAGTTTTTGCTTTTATTTTTCTTTCTCAGTTTATCAACTTCTCTGTGTCAGAAACAACCAAGTTTTTGAAAGAAAGTGACAAAGAACAAAGAGAAAAAGAAAGCAATACTCTTCTTATTGCTTACTTCTTTTTTGTTCTTGCCTTTTCATTATATGATTTAATAGTGTTATATTCCATTGGCTTACTTCTTTGTTTTTGTTCTTTCCTTTTCATTATATGGTTTAATAGTGTTATATTCCATTGCCTTACTTTGTTTTTGTTCTTTCTTTTCATTATATGGTTTAATAGTATTAGATTCCATTGACTTACTTTGTTTTTGTTCTTGCCTTTTCATTATATGATTTAATAGTGTTAGATTCTATTGGCTTACTTCTTTGTTTTTATCTTTGCCTTTTCATTATATGATTTAATAATGTTAGACTCCTTTGACTTACTTCTTTGTTTTGGTTCTTGTCTTTTCATTATAGGATTGAATATTGTGTTAGATACCATTGGCTTGTTTCAAGAATTTTTTAAACCTTCAATGCAATTTGTAGAAATTTTAAGAATCATCGTTGATTTAAAAGTCGAAGTTCCTGACCCTGAAATGCAAGAAGGAACATGGCAACAATATTATCGGATACTCAACACCATTTTACTCTCATCCACTTCCATTCCATGGGTAAGATAAATACTTTCATAATTCCTCTCTCATCGTATAATACCAACTATGACTTCACGATCAAGTACTAATAACCTATCAACTTATCACATCATTATCCAACATTCTATCCACAGCTTGTCAGAATCAAACAAAATCATACTGTAACCATAGCTAATTCTTACTCTGACTCTCCAGCGCCCTCCCCCAAAACAACCATTCACAACAAACGACTTATCTTTCACAAGTTATCCGAACAACAAAATACGAACTTGGAAAAGTTTTCATAACCTGCAGTAACAACCAACTAAGTCCAAATACATTCTAATCTCTTATAACTTACTCATTTCCATCCTTGTAGATCCACATCTACTTCGGACAGACTCATACCTTCCTCTGAACAACACAATCAAACACATCTACACCTGTTCATAAAAATCATTCTTGATAGCTTAGTATATAACTGTATCTTTTCTAATTCTTATACTTCAATTTCCAACATTCTACAAATCCTTTTTCTACTTTCAACATAGATAAGGACATCTTCCAAAAGTTATCATCTCCAAATTATCCAAATAAATATGAAAGGTACAATCCATACTCCATATTCACAATAATACATACCAGTTGCCACTATCTTCTACAACACATCCATGGTCATTTCATAGTTTCACATTACTTCTACTCACTCGTTGGATCATCCTTCCAACGTTTCAAATTTCATATTAATTAAACCCTTAAGTCATAAATTCCAGAAAGATGATATTGCACAATTACTATTTTACTTTTGTCTTAATAGTCCAACACATACAACGATACTTATATTTCTCTCACTTCATCCCATAATAACCACAACATATAGTTTTTAATCGATCTCGTAACTCACGTTCCACCATTTCCAAAAACATTTACGAAACTATCTATACTTTGCATCCCATATACCACACTCCTAAGGCAACGACTCAACATCACTACATAGCGAAGACACGCAGTTATAATTAATTTCCGACAAAAATTATACCTTTATACTTTCAAAAACTCATCCACTTCTTATCATACTATGCCAAAACATAGTTCAATGCTTACCTCCTCAATCTCTCCTCTACAACCTTCAACGAAGTAAGTTCATCCAACATGACCTGTTAACATTTGGTTCCAATTATCACCTTCTCTTTATAACATGCTTACAAAATTCCAACTAACTCAAGGTCCTGGTAGGCACTATAATCCAACTCACAACAACATCAATACTACGGATGAATACCAGCTCACTCTTGACCCTTCATCGATCGAGTCCAATTTATTCCTATTGCAATTGTGAATTCTCATACTATTCACTAATCGACATATAACTCCATATCCTCATCTTTTTATATCAATAACACCGAAGTTTTCCCAGAAGGCACCATTGCTGCCACGATTCCTTATAACTACACCCCTAATATATCTTTCAAAATACAATTATAATTCGTACTCTACAGACGGTCCATCGTTGTGACCTTATTCCCAATCAATGTCATCTATGCAACCAAATCAGACATCGGAGTCCTCTCTCAAAAGTTCCTCTACGTACTCAGTAGATGCAATGTTCAACTTTTCACAATCGTCGATCTCAAATTCACTTCCTACTCACTAAGGAGTAACCATTAGTAATATCTAATCAACATACTCAATCCTCAAATCCATCTCTTTTCCTGATACCTAAATCCACATCTATTCTTTTAAACCACTCATAACGTTGGCTTAACTCCAAACAGTCGACTGAACATACTATCTCAGCTGAAAAATATGTCTTTTTCATCCAACACGATTCCGTCTACTATTAACAAGGGATTGAGGGTGATCAGTTCCTCAATTTCCCAATAGATAACCGACAATCATGATGGTCATAAGCCACATTTCCCAACTTTAATAGCGTTCCTTGCATCATGCGAACTGAGCTGCTTCTCGAGCGAATCCTTAGTCAATGCCCACCTTAGCAACATCTGCCACACCACCATTCCAACACACCACAAGTCAACTCTCAGGAGAAACCATAACTTCTCCCCCACTTATTTTCAATAAACATCTACAAACAAACAACTAGCAAACAAGCAAGTATCGATAGTGTTTCGCACACATATCGTATACTCTGGGACAAACGACACACGACAACCTGGCCGGACGGACCGACCTGCTCTGATACCAATTTTAACACTCACTTTTCCCATTTTCTAAAATAACATAAGTTTTCAGATAAATCTGAGTTTGATTAACAAGTGAGTAGCTACATTTTCAAAATCAACCAAAAGTATAATCATTTATTAAAAACAGCGGAAATATCTTTTTATTCAACAATCGACAATTCGCCAAATATCCACAAAATTCATCAATTCACTAAATTTATAAGTTTCAACAAAATATGATACGTAACTATTACTAACAAGAATAATTAAATAACAAATATCCCCATTTCCCGTGTTACGTATCAGAGCGACTCCTAGGACTCGACCAAACAACTTGTACTCCGAGCATACTCAAGTACCTGAATCATCTGTACTTCCGAAGAAGCACAGACGCAACCAAACAACAAAGGGGTGAGAAAACAATTCAATATATTAACGGTGCAAATAACATCTTACAGGGTAGTCTCACCTCTATTAATCAAATACACATCATACATCGTACAATTAATCAATATCTCAAATAGTTCATCAACACATATCATACATCATTAATTCAATCAATTCAAAGTGACTCAATGACACCATGCAAATGCGGTACCGACTCACAATAACGGTTCATCAAATAGAACCCCGAATGCATCGTTAACGTCTCCAACAAGACACGATCATCCCTGCAACCACGATTCTCAACGAATCCCGAATGATCACTTACGCTCCACCGAGACATGATCATTCCACCAAATGTGTATGCATATGCAGACTCAAACACATACACCATAATACAAATACGCATGACAACAGTCATGCCTTCACGATCCTCATGATCTTCATCGATTATCACCCATCCCATCACATGGGTCACATAAACAATCAGACAATATCCACACATATTATCAACACAATTCATATGGTTCATCATCAAGAGTCATATAAATCAACATAAGCACGTATATTCCTACACACTAATTACCAATTATCATATCCTATGAATTCCTCATTAATTCCACTCTCAATGATTTTCCATACATTTTGCAATATAACATGATCCTTCCGATCCTCACCGCTACCAACCTTACCTCATGGGGTCTACGCAAAACATACAATCAACAATATTACCAATCAACATGATCCTCGTGATCTTCATTGGTTATTAATCACCCCATCATATGGTTTGCACAAGAATTATAATAACATCACCATACTCAACACATTTTAAGTAACCAATTAATAAAGTTATATTATCTACAATAATCATATAAAACTCACACACTAATTATCGGTTGTCAGGTCCTATAGTTACTCATGGATGTTATTCTCAAAGCCTTAGACTAATGGTAAGAAAGTAGACCAAGGGAATAGGACGAAACAGGCTTAAAATATCATGAATTCCCCAAATACAGAGGCCTGACACGGCCCCCGTGTCCCCCGACACGGCCCGTGTCACACGGCCTGACGAACCATCCTGAAAACATCATTTTCCAAAGTACAGAACTGTGACATGGCCCGTGTCACACCCTCTGATCTCCAATCTTCCCAAAAATCCTCCTAATCTTGTTCCCGTAGCCTGACACGGCCCGTGTCAGGAGCCCTGCACCCAAAATAAGCTTTTTTTCCAAAAATCACTTTTCATTCCCCATCTCAAAACCAGTTCGAGTTCTATTGATTATACCTCACTTTTATCACTCAAAACAGTCCCAATGCCATTCTTACACTGATTTTAAGACCTTTAACACCACATATCTTTCCATCCTAATATTACTAATCAAATTAGGGATTTTAAGTTTCTCTTCCTCTTCTCAATTCACATCATCAACAACAACATTCATATAACAATTTTCATATTAATCTAATTATATCAATTCAAACAATGATTATTCCAAATACAACAATCAATCATGCAATTCCATATTCATACCACAATTCATCAAATTATACCAAATCACACAATCCCTAGGAGAGTAAGGACCTCTCAACTACCCTTTCATGTTAGATCACCAATAAAGAACCCTTTCTCCCCCCTTACCTTAGATTCAATCGATTCCTTGAACAATCTTGATCTTGGAGCTTTAAGTCTCTTGCTCTTCTCTCCCTTTTTCCTCTTTCTCCAGAGCCAACTTCTTATTTCCACCCAAAACACGATGAATAAAAATGATTCCTTCTTCCCCTCTCATGAAACTACACAAATTTACCACCTTGCCCCTTAGACCTCCAATTCTTACTATTTTATTTATTTAGTAATAATATTCAAATAATACCATATTATCATTATATTATTATTTAAATAAACAATTCTTCACTTATAATCTCAAAAACACCACCCATATAAATAATAATTATTTTATTAAATAAATTATGAAATCAGGGTATTACATGCTGAAATCGGGGTCCATGATCATGTCCAATATGCCTCCATAATGTTCCCTGAATAAAGGGACATGATCAGGAGTAATGAGAGACTGTATATGTCTGATGCCTGTCAGGGTAGGCTCAAAGAAGTGGTATGTGATGTTGCTCTTCCTGGAAGTGTCCATGCTGATAATGGATGCTGGTGAAGAAACTGAGGAGAAACTACTGATAAAGGTCACTGAAGAAGATGCTGAAGAATTGTCTCTGATGAAGACAATTGATGGAGAGAACTGGGAAGAGTCTCTGGTGAAAATGCTGGTGAAGGGTCTCTGATGAAGACAAACTAAGGAAGGTGCTGGAGAAGGAACACTGATGAAGATGCTCGGGTAGATAACTGAAGAAGTCTGAGCAGCAGAACAGGTCAAAACCAAACCAAAGATAATAAGGTGGATACCCTACAAAACAAATAGGCAAATGTTAAATGATGCAAAAATGATGTATGCAGAATGATATGCAAAGGGATTGTGATCAGGTGCTGGATCTGTTATCTGCCTTGATAGGGTCCATATGTGTTCATAAGTCCGAATGGAGGCTTAGAAAACCAGTAACCAGGTGGGGGACTCAAATAAAGAGTCATAAGTCCAGGGTTTCACAAGAACTGTCCAAAGTGATGCATTCTTAAAACAACATTAGTAACAAGGGTATGATGAGGCCAAAGGTTCCTGCAAACCTGTAAACATCCCAACCCCCTCACATGTATTGTTCTAGAACAAGGATCCTCAGACTTGGATCAATTATGAGAAGTGTAAACACTTCTAACCCGGAGGTACAGTGTTTACAATAACCATAAAAGATCCTCCTCTAATTCACCTCAGATGCTGAAGGTCATAAAAGGTCATCCAGACTTAGCAGGCTTCCCAGATAGCCCTAGTACTACAGGAAATCCGTAACACAGAGTTCTCAAGAAGAAACCCATTTCTGAACAGTGTTTCATATTCCCGCTCCAGACCGAAATGGAATGGGAAAGAATATGAAGCCACTCTAGCCTAGGTGTCACTCAGGTCCCTGGTATGGAACCTTAATCACTCAATGATCCCCACCCACCAAGGAAACAACAAATCCAGCACATATGATAATGACAATATGAAATGCATAAAACTGTAAATGAAAGCAATAAATAAAGCTGTACAGAAAGAAATAAATAAAGCAACAAATAAATAAGCACAAGTAGCACACAACACCCCCGTAAACACAAATCAAACAAGCGCTAGGAGGAACCCACAAAAAAGAATCAGAAGCCCTGGTTGCAATATAAGGAACTCCCTAGCAGAGTCGCCAGGCTGTCGCTCCCGAAGATTTGCATCCCGGTACAAGCGCGAACGGTCGGCGAAAGGAGAAATGAAATGGAGATGAATAGAGTCGCTAGCTAGGCATTTTTATCCCGAAGGAAAGGTAATGCTGCATAAACCTAGAAAAAAGATGGATAAGACGGTTGCGAACCAGAGAAACTGAGAAAGGGGGTTGGTTACAACCTGGGAAGGTATTAGCACCTGATTGTCCGTCGTACTCGACGGGATCCACGCTTAAAAGATTGTGTTTAAAGGGGTAGTGTAAGTGCTATCTGTGTGCAAACGCTGGAAAAGAAAGGTATAAGTGTCAGTGCAAAAGGGTGAGTGCTCAAGAATTGAGGCTTAGAAAGAATGCTGAAAGAGGGGGAAGACACATAGGCTTTTGTTCGATAATAGTTAAGTTATGCCTACGTATCCTCTCGTGCAATGAGGAAGTCAGAACACCGTAGTTCGACTCAAAGAGATTGAAAATGAATTGACTGTGAACTGCCCTCTTGCCTATGCTCAAGTGTATGACTCGTCTGGCTCGAGTGCTAATTGTCTTGCATTAGACGGAAGAAGCAAGTTCTCGTTTATGGATGAGGATGATGAGAAAAGAATCCCGAAGGAGACGATTATTGTTTGTTTTTGTGTTTTCAGTCTTTTATTTGTTTTTGGAGTTTGTCATAAGTTAATGAGCTTAAGCCTAAATCAAGGGCTTGCAAACTCATTATATCCTCCCTGATTAGGGATAATGAGAATACTTAAGTGTGAGATAAGCATCTCAACTTAATTGCCATGATGATGTAGGATTAAGATCATTAAACTACTTATGATTATTTAGGTGTTTTTGGGTTTTTTTAAGTGTTAAGTAATGAGTTTAATCTCTAATCACAGATTAGTGAACTCATTACACCATCCTAATAGAAGGATGATAGATGAGGACACTTAAGCTGAGGAAGATACCTCAACTTAATCCATGGTTAGGGATTAAATTCATTAGATAACGAGCCTTTATTAAGTGGATTTTAATTAAGGGTGAGATTAAGAAATGAGTTTTATGGTTTGTAAGACAACTTGAGGGGGACTTGTCCATTAAACACTAGGGTTAGTCCTTCTTAACCATAAAGGAAGAATTAGAACCCTAATGTAAGGCCCAAGTTACAAGTTAATGTCTTAGTGATTATTAGATGGATTGATTAAGAGGTTTAAACAAATTAAGAGTTTAACACTTAGGATTAAAGTTATACACTCCATCCTAAGAGAAGGATGCAGGCATAACCCTAATTCCAAAGTCCTACAACCTTAAAGGTTTAGTATCTAATGATGAGATGAGAAGAGAGACACAAAGAAGACTCAAAGGAAAAAGCTAAGGGGGACTAATCACAACCCTAATTATTATCATGCTTGGATGTTCCTATGGTTTGTGAGGCTCAAGAGAAGAAGATCTTCAAGGAAGCCACCAAGGAGAAGCAAGATGAAAGGAGAAGGAAGCAGAAGAATAAGTTACTTACTTCCTAAGAAGATAAGTAACTTAAAGAAACAAAGTGAAAAAGAAAGAACACAAGTAAGCAAGCCCACTCAAAGAGAATCAAAAATGAAGCAAAGATGCAATATGAAAAAGATGAGAAGAAGTGGGAGGTGAAGGCAAATCCACCTCTCAAACAACTTACCATTAACCTGAAAAGTTAGCACAAGATGCATAAGGAAAGAAATGAAATGGAATGATGCATATGCAAAGGCAAAGAACAAAACCAGAAGCATGTACATGATGCAAATGATGCTATGATATGATGCAAAGGCATACAAGATGTAATGGTGTGATCATACAAGAGAATGAATGCAAATGAAGCATGTAGGAAGCATGTGAACACATGGATGTTTATGAAATGAAATGGATGCAAAGCATAGCAAATGTATGAATGAATGATTAAGCAATGTCTTAAGATGTCTAAGATGGCATACAAATGCTTAGAATGGCATGGCAAGTTCATATGTTCATGCAATGCAATATAAGATGCAAGTGAAGATGCAAAATTAGGGTTACATGGGATGATGAGATGTAAATGGCAAATACAGAAGCAAATGACATTATAAAAAATTGAAAATGCACTCAAAGGAACCCTAAACCTATACTAGGTTACCATCCAAAGGGGGAGGTCAGAAGCTAAACCTAGAAGGAGTTATGCATTTCCTAAGTTTCTAAGGTTTTTTGGGTGATCCTCAATGTAAAATGCGAAACAAATTAAAAATGCAAGATATATTCATGCCAAAAATATCCTAGATACTACATGATATGTGTGAAACAATGCAAAAAGAACCAACTTCAAACCCTTCATGGTTAGGAAGAAAAGATTTTTCAAAGGTTAGGGTTTAAAAATGTAATTTTATGAACCCTAAATTCAAAGAAAATTGTCAAATGATGATCAAAACCAAAAATAAATTTGTATGAGGGGTTTGAAAAAGTTTCTAAATGTGTTAAGATGCAACATGAATTTTTTGGTGATTTTTAGAAACCTAAATGCTATTTTAATTAATTAATTTCCATTAATTAATTAAAATAAACATTTAAATATTTTAAAAATACTTTTTTTATACAAAAAATAAAATAAAAATTATTTTCTGATTAAGAAAAATATTTGAAACAAAAATGCAAAAGGAAATATTTTTGGGATCTTTCTAACTGTTTTAAAATAAATATGCAATGAAAATGAATAACAATGAAATAAAAATCAAATAAAATGAAAATATGCACATCTGGTGGCTGAGATTCAAACTGGGAAAGGGACTATTGACTGCGTGCGCTAATGGGTGACTGGGATTGAATTTGACATTTTTTAAATTAAACCTAATTAATTAAATTAATTAATCTGATTAGGGTTTTAATGAACTAATCGTGGCCCTCCATTCACGCGCTATACCTAATCCTACGGCTCACATTCAAACTGAGCCTTAAACCCTAATTAAGAACCCTAATGACTTTCAGGTGACCGGAGCAAGCTCCAGTCATCTTCTCCGGTGACCCCAAATCCCCAACTTCTTTCCTAGGCCAAATTAGGAGCTTTAACTCTCCAGATCAACTCTCCTAATCATTCTAAATAAGATTCAACCATCAAACAACATTTATATTGCATCAAACATGAGATTCGAATCAAAACATAAAAACTGCAAAAGTTTCAGAAGCACGATACAAGCTCAAATCTCAACCATTTTCAAAAGTAAAAGGTGCAGTGTGATCAGTGAAGCATGAAGAACATTTTTATAACAAAAAATACAAGTTCTGGAAAATTTGTTCTTGATGATACCTGAGCTTGAGCTTTTTCAATCTGAGCTATTTGGGCCTCTCCTTGGTGCCAATCAACTCCAATGGACCTCCTGAGGATGCTTTGATGCTTGGAAGGAATTTATTTGGGCTGTTTTGAAGTTTCAGTTCAAGGGGGGGGGGGGGGGGAAATCGTGTTTTTGTTTTGTGAGGTTTCATGCTATAATGAAAGGTGCGAAATGTTCTATGAGTGATGCTGAGTTGAATGGTGAAGAATGTTTGAGGTTTTGATGGTTGGTTTATGAGTTTCGAAGAAAATGAAGTTTCTTGAAGGTTTTTGTAATCTGAATGTATGAGATGATTCAGGCTCCAAGATGTTGTGAAATGTGATCCTTAGGGCATGTATGTGAAGCTGTGATAGGTCAGAAGAGTTGTTGTGGGCTATGCTGATTAGTATGGTGTGAAATGCAAAAAGTCAAGTTTGGTTGTACTTGAGGTATGGGTCATGGCAGGCCTGGTTGCAAGGGGTTTCTGGCCTCAGATGAGTTCAAGGAGGACCATAGGAACATATTTGGCATGCTGGCACAAGTGTATGGGAAGATCTATACCATTTTGAAAATTTGAGAAGTTTGGGCCTTTTTGAAATTTCTTGAAGTTCAAGGCATGAAAATGTATGATTCTTGGGCCAATTCTGATCAAAATGAGTTGTACTATGATGGTATGATGTTTAGAGATGCATTAGAGGTCAAGAAATGGCTTGGCAAGTGGTTTTGCAAAAAATCCTCTTTGGTGCATTCTTGAAAATTATAGGATTTTTGCCAACTTTGAAGGATCATAACTTGAGTTCTATAATGAATTAGAACATGTTCTTGTACTTTTTGAAAAGGGAAAGACCTAATCTACAACTTTCATGACTAAGAATTTTTCATTTGAAGCATTTTTGGTTGAGAAAGAGGAGGTTGAAAAACTTTCCCAAAATGGAAAGTTTCCATTACAAGTCATTTCCATTTTTGGCAACTTTTGGTTTAGCTCAAATTTCTTCAATTTTGTGAACTTCCAAGAACTTCAATGATCAAATAAAGATCATTGAACTTCAATTTTATGAAAAAATCCCTTTGGTTCCATTGTTGGGGGCCTCAGATGCCCTGATTTTGCTCTGACTTGCTCAAGAAGTTACCTAGTGAATAGATGACTTCCACAATGAATTTATTCATCAAACTTGGTACACATGACCCTTATAACATCTTAAGAACATTAGAAACAAGAATGACCCAAAATTTTTGAGTTAAGGCCTCTGAAACCAAAACCCTAATTTTGGTCATCTGTGTAGTGAAAACCCTAGCTCTGCTTCCGTGCCTTGCCAGTTCTTGTGATTTCTTGACTTCCTTGAAATTTGAGGGACATAATATGTTTATTGAACACACATGGACCCTCTTGGAATGCTTTGAGGCCTTTGGGGTGGCTCAGATGGGATCTTGGATTGCTTAGATCACAAACCCTAGATGCAGATGAACTTAAACTATGTAGTGAAACAAAAGATGCAATATTAGATGGTATGCTTATACTAATGCAAACATGAAAGATCACAAGCCATGGTGTGAAATGAGTGAGGGAAAATTTGGGGTGTTTACACAAAGACAAGAGCAAATGACATTATAAAAAATTGAAAATACACTCAAAGGAACCCTAAACCTATACTAGGTTACCATCCAAATGGGGAGGTCAGAAGCTAAACCTAGAAGGAGTTATGAATTTCCTAAGTTTGTAGGGTTTTTTGGGTGATCCTCAATGTAAAATACCAAACAAATTGAAAATACAAAATTAATTCATGCCAAAAATATCATAGATACTACATGATATGTCTAAAACAATGCAAAAAGAACCATCTTCAAACCCTTTATGGTTAGGCAGAAAAGATTTTTCAAAGGTTAGGGTTTAAAATGTGATTTTATGAACCCTAAATTCAAATAAAATTGTCAAGTTATGATCAAAACCAAAAAGAAATTTGAATGAAGGGGTTGAAAATGTTTCTAAATGTGTTAAGATGCAACATGATATTTTTGGTGATTTTTAGAAACCTAAATGCTATTTTAATTAATTAATTTCCATTAATTAATTAAAATAAACATTTAAATATTTTAAAAATACTTCTTATGTGCAAAAAATAAAATTAAAATCATTTTCTGATTAAGAAAAATATTTGAAACAAAAATGCAAAAGGAAATATTTTTGGGATTTTTCTAAGTATTTTAAATTAAATGTGCAAGAAAAATGAATAAAAATAAATTTAAATGGGAAGTATGCAAGATCCAAGGCTGACATTCTAAGTTGGGTGGAGGGAATTGACTGGTGCGTAAATGGGTGGTCCAGATTGCTTCTGACTAATTAATTTAAATTAAACTAATTAATTAAAGATTAGGGTTTAATGACTGATCCTGGCCATCCATACACGCGCGGGTAAACACATCCAAGGGTCCAAATTCAAAGTTTCCTTAATTACACAGATTAGGGTTAATGATTCTCAGGTGGCCGGAGAAGACTTCCGGTCCTCTTCTTCGGCGAGTCACTCACCTGAACTCCCTCAAAACATCACCCCAATCCCCCAAAATCTCCAGAATCACTCATTAAACACTTATAAACAAGAATCCAGCAACAAAAACAAAGAATCATGCATCAAAATGGAGAATCGAAGATGAACATTCTTAGGTCAAAAATTTCAGAAACACCATACATGCATAATACTCAACCATTTCCAAAACTAAACACATCAGCATGATCAGTGAAGTTCATAGATTCATTTAGAAACTTAAAAACGCATTTCTGGAAAAAGTTTGAAGATGGCTACCTGAGCTGGAGCTTTCACTTTTGGAGCTTTCTGACCTCTCTCTTTGTGCAATCAACCTCCAATGGCTTCCCTTGAGTGAATGGAAGGCTTAGAACAAACTTGCAATGGCTGGTTTGAAAGATTACACCTCAGCTGCACCAAAATCGTATTTCCGCTTCTTGGGGTTTTAGAGCTTGGCAATGGTTGGGAAATGATATGGAGGATGGATGGAGATGATTGGTGAAGTTTGTTTAAAGTTTTGATGGTTGGTTTCTGAGTTTCAAAGAAATGAAGTTTCTTGAGGATTTTTGTGTTCTTGAGTTGTGTTCAGTTTCAGGCCAATGTGTTATGTGTTATGGCTTGCATAATGTCGACATAACATGTCTTGATAGGTCAGAAGAGTTGTTGTGGGCTATGCTGATTGGTATGGTGTGAAATGAAAAAAGTTAAGGTTGGTTGTACTTGAGGTATCGGCATATGGCAGGTCTGGATTTGGGCATGGCTGGGCTCAACAGAGATCAGGGGAAGCTTGTGGATCAGATTTGGCATGCTGGCACAAGTGTATGGAAAGATCTATACCATTTTGCAATTTTGAGAAGTTTTGGCCCCTTTGGAAATTCTTGAAGTTCAAGGCATTAAAATGCATAATTCTTGGGCCAATTCTGATCAAAATGAGTCATGTGATGTTGTTATGATATTTAGAAGTCAATTAGAGGTCACTTAGAAGCTTGGCAAGTGAATTTGCAAAAATCCCTCTATGGCATGAATGTGAAAATTATGTGATTTTTGCCAACTTTGAAGGATCATAACTTGAGTTCCATAATGAATTAGAACATGTTCTTGTACTTTTTGAAAAGGGAAATACCTAATTTACAACTTTCATGACCAAGAATGTTTCATTTGAATCATTTTTGGTTGAGAAAGAGGAGGTTGAAAATTTTCCCAAAATGGAAAGTTTCCATTACAAGTCATTTCCATTTTTGGAAACTTTTGGTTTAGCTCAAATTTATTCAATTTTGTGAACTTCCAAGCACTTCAATGATAAAATAAAGATCATAGAACTTCAATTTGATGAAGATACCCCTTGGGTTCCATTGTTGGGGGCCTCAGATGCCCTGATTTTGCTCTGACTTGCTCACGAAGTTACCCAGTGAACATATGACTTTCACAATGAATTTCTTCATCAAACTTGGCACATATGATCCTTATAACATCTTAAGAACATTAGAAACAAGAATGGATCAAAAATTTGGAGTTAAAGCCTCTGAAACCAAAACCCTAATTTTGGTCATCTGTGTAGTGAAAACCCTAGCTCTGCTTCCATGCTTTTCCAGTTCTTGTGATTTCTTGACTTCCATGAACTTTGAGGGATATAATATGATGATAGAACACACATGGACCCTCTTGGAATGCTTTGAGGCCTTTGGAGTGGCTCAGATGGAGTCTTGCATTGCTCAGATCACAAACCCTAGATGCAGATGAACTTGAACTATGCAGTGAAACAAAAAATGTAATATGAGATGTAATGCTTATGTTAAAACAAAAATGAAAGATCACAAGTCATGGTGTGATATGATTGAGGGCAAATTTGGGGTGTTTACAGCTGCCCCTATTCAAACATGAGTTAGCTGTGCAGGGTGTAAGTGCCTGGCTTAACAGACAAACAAGATAACTTGTGGTTGAATACCAAAGACAGTACGAAATTTGCACTCACTGGGGATAAGAAGAAAAGGGATATAAATTGTAACAGGTAGTATAGCATGATTATTAAATGAAAAACGATGGAGGATGGCCATCGAGCAGAGGACGACTGCTGGGAATAAAGTGGTAGGCTAAGCAATGTCCGGGACGGCCGACAAGATGGGGGAATAAACAGACCACGACGGGGATGGCCATCGGGTAAAGAAACAAGATTTTCTGGGGATTAAAGCAAAGGCAATGATGGGGACGGCCATTTGGTTAAAGAATAAATGAAATATTGATGAGGGACAGTCATCAAAGGTGAAGGACGATCACCTAGCAGGGGACGGCTGCTCTTTATCACGACATAGGACGAATGTCATATAGAAAAGGTCGACGATGGGGACAACCATCGGACAAGCATGACGAAGGACGATCATCAAGAGGTGAAGGACGAACACCTAGTAGGGTACGGCTGCTCTTGAGGTTTATCACGACATAGGACGAATGTTGGATAACAAGATCAACGATGGGGACGGACATTAGATAAAATGATGATGGACGATCATCAAAAGGTGAAGGACGATCACCTAGCAGGGGACGGCTGCTAAACATCATGACATAGGACGAATGCCGGATAGAAAAGGGTTCCAATAATGGAGACTCCGCTGGGGAAAGGATGAGGGACGATCATCCAAGGGTGAAGGACGATCACCTTGCAGGGTACGGCTGCCGAAAGTATCACGACATAGGACGAATGTCGGATAGAAGAAAAGTTGTTCTGATGGGGAATCGTAAACATGGACGAGTGTTTACGCTTACAAATAAAAGGTATTAAGTGTTTGACGCTGTGCATGGATTAAAGATGCGAACGAGCATCCTTAAGACTATGATACAGACGAGTATCAGTAGAAACAAACGCTGACGCGTGTTCAGAGATGATGATACGGACGAGTACCAACTGGTTAACAAAGAACACAGACGAGTGTCGGATCTGTTGAGGAGTGATATATATACAAGATACGGACGAGTATCAAAGACTTCTGTACAAGTATGAGTATTGGTTTATAGGTGAAGTATGTGCAAGACACGAAAGAGTGTTCAAATTGTTGGGGAAAGTATGACACAGACGGGTGTCAAAAGAGAATGTGTATAAGTTATGAACAAACATTTGTATGTGAGGGTGTAAAAGGTGTTCCGGAGACCTGTGCACGGACGGGTGTCGAAAGGAGTGTGTTATAAACAAGTGTTTGATTGGCAACAAGTGTTTTGGCAACCGTGCTGGGAAAAGGTGACACGGACGAGTGTCAAAAAGGTATGTATAGGTACCTGTATTTGAAAATGCTAAGGGGACGCTTTGGCTTATATCTGCAGGGGAATGATATGACACGGACGAGTGTCGAAAGAGTATATATAAATAGGAATTTCTGTTGGATAGTGCAAAGGGGACGCTTTGGCTTTTATTTGAAGGGGATGTGAGCTTTTATATGTATACATTGTTGATGGAGTATTGATATTAGTAGCAGGTGACTGGCTCGAACCTGGCTTGTGATCATGCGAATGTTTGATTTTTGCCGTAATGCTCCGTATTAGACGGAATGCTACGCTCATTTGGTGAATATGATGCAAATGCTATGATTATGCAAAGAGGAACCGATCCGGGATTCAGATCCCGCTGAAGATTGGATCTCTGGCTGATCTGCTTGGAGGGATATCCCAGCTGGGGGAGATCATTGGTAGATCTGTTAGGTTATATAGCTCTGCTTGGGGAAATAGATCATTGATAGACCTATCTTGTAAGGAGAACCTCAGCTGGGGAGAAGGAAGCTTTCGTCACTTTGTTAGATAAGAGTTTCAGGCATTGCTCTTCTAGGGAGAGGATGGAAACTCTGTGGGGAACTTGGATGGGATGCTCCTATTAAATAGATTTGTGCTGGGGATGAGGAGGCTTTGACAACTCCGTTGGGAAGAAGCATTGCAGGTACTGCTTGGGGAGGATGTATGTTGGGGAAGTGTGCTTGGCAAGCCCCATGTTGTGTATTGAATACCTGCAACCTATTAAGACAAAGAAACGCACAAGCATCCCAAGGTATCCCTTACCGGATTCCATCATAGGAGTTAGATATTCCTGAGAGTAAATATATTTCCTGCAAGCATTTATCAAAAATGGCTCATTTGTTTTATGCAAATATTATATCATGGATATTGGACATTTTGCAAACGAAACAAAAATGTACAAAAAGAGGTGCGACTGAAAATCTGATTTTATTAATCTGGATGCCCTGAATTGGCAAATACAGTCAAAGAAACAAATCCCCTGAAATGAGGAGATTGCTATAAATTGAGAAAATAAAAGTGTTGGCAATGTTGACGACACTTTAGCAAGCTTCCTTTGCTATGACCTGTATGACCTTGACGTTCTTCTCATCTTGCTTTATGAAGAAGGCTGATTCTGACTGATGCCTTATCCTTTCGAAGCTTGCCGAATTGTGAGTGGTACAGACGAATTCGGAATGCAGTTGTTCGCTTATTCCCTGATTTTGCGTGGATCGCCCTTTCGGGTTTTCAATCCACCGGGATACCCATTTTTGCCTGAGCTGTCCAATGCGGCTTTTCAACTCAGCGGGTGCACACATTTGTTTTTGAATTTTCCCTTATTTTTGCCCGAGTCTTTTATTCTGTTTTTGACTTGCCGGGATGCCCTATTTTTGCCTGGACGTACATTCTGTTTTTATGTCCAGCGGGTCATTTTATGCGAAGTATTTTTTAACTACATATGAATTCACAGGGGATAAGAAATCTTCACCATCCATAGTAGTGAGTGTAAACACCCCAAATTTGCCCTCACCCATTCACACCATGGTTTGTGATCATTTCATATGCATAAACACAATCATACCATCTCATAGTACATTTTTGATTCACTGCATTGGTTCAAAGTCATCTGCATCTAGGGTTTGTGATCTGAGCAATCCAAGAGCTACTTGAGCCATTCCAAAGGTCATCAATCACTTAAAAGAGGTCCATGTATGATCAAGCATCATATCATATCCTCTCAAAGTCAAGAATGGCAAAGAATCACAAGAACTGGGAATGGTGTGGAGGCAGAGCCAGGTTTGACTGCACAGATGACCTAAAATTAGGGTTTTGGTTTCAGAGGCCATAACTCCAAATTTTTTGGTCATTCTTGTTTCTATTGGTCTCTATATGGTATAGGGAGTATGCATATCAATTTTCATGAAGAAATTCCATGGGGAAGTCATCTGATCAAGAGTTGACTTTTCAAGCAAGTCAGTGCAAAATCAGGGCATCTGAGGCCCTCAATGACCCAACCAAAGGGTGTTCTTCATCATTTTGATTGTATATGATCTTTATTTGATCATGGAAGGTGTTAGAAGTTCACAAAATTCAAGAATTTCAAGTCTTTTGCAAAGTTGACTTTTGGACAAGGTTGACTTTTAATGAAAATGTCATTTAGGCAACTTTTTCAACCCTTACTTTTTGATTCAAGAAAGCTTCAAATGGAAAAACTTTGGTCATGAAAGTTGTAGAATAGATCTTTCCCTTTTCAAAAAGTACAAGAACATGACCTAATTCATTTTGTATCAAAAGTTATGGTTTGTCAAAGTTGGCAAAAATCACTAAATTTCAAGTCATGCACCAAAGAGGCAAAGTTACAAATTCACTTCTCAAGGCCAATTAAGTCATCAAATGGGCTTCTAAACTTCACCACTTGAACATACAAGTCCTAAAAATCAGAATGGGCCAAGGGATCACATGTTTTATGGCTTATGGAGCAAGACTTTTTCATGAAGAACCAAAAGCAAGCCAAGTTGCAAAACACATGATAACTTCTCATCCACTTGCTGGCTAGCCTGCTGATCAACCCTAGCCTTTTCCCTCACCATGCTGCGCAGCACACCCACCTTGTACTTGGCTAGAACATGACCCATGCTTCTCTTACACAAAAGTTGACATTTTGCAAAAGCCACCATACCAATCAATAAAGCACATGTCATGTCATCTGACCAATG
Organism: Lathyrus aphaca; assembly: GCA_963966055.1. Lineage (NCBI taxonomy): Eukaryota > Viridiplantae > Streptophyta > Magnoliopsida > Fabales > Fabaceae > Lathyrus > Lathyrus aphaca. The sequence goes on along the minus strand of OZ014524.1, from coordinate 113,229,915 downwards.
GGATTTGTTTATGTGGATCAAATGCAAGCTAAACACAACAAGAGGCAAAGGCTAAAACACAACACAACTCATCATTCACAAAATCTCTCCCTCTTGCAAAAGCTTTCGAATCTCCCAACTCAATCACTCAATCTTCAAACAAACACCACCATTCACTTCTGAATCATCCACTGACCCAAAACCACCCATCAAAACAACCAAGAACACACCACAAGCCAGATACGATTTCTGACCAGTTGGAGTGCAAACTCCCAAACCAGCCACATACAAAGTTGTCCAAGCACTGCAAACTCCTCAGGAAGGTCATTAGAAGTTTTTTGCACCAAGGAAACAGCCAGAAAGCTCAAAGGGTGAAAGCTTCATCTCAGGTAGCCATTCGAATTAATTTTTCCAGAGCCTCTATTTTATGTTACAAAATGATTAAGCATGCTTCACTGATCACACTGAACTTGGAATTATTGAAAATGGTTGAGAAATGAGACTGTATTGTTTGTCTGAATTTTTTTCCATAATTATGTTCTTCTTCGAATCTTGGGATTGAGTGAAAAGAAATGAGTTTTGAGAGTGGATTCAGGTTCAGGGGGATGAGGGGAGTTGATCTGGAGCTTTAGAGCTCCAGAAATAACCTAGAGAAGAAGTTGGCCATTTTCAGGTGAGGAGGTCACCGGAGAAGACGACCGGAGCTCGTCTCCGGTGACCTGAGAGTAATTAAAGGCTAATTAGGGTTAGGGCTAGGTTTAAATGTGGACCATTGGATCTGTCTCTCCCGCGCGTGTTGTGTGGTCCAGATTAGATCATTAGTTGTTAATTAGGATTTAAAAATTAATTAATTAGGTTTAACTCAGTTTGAATTCCAGCCACAAGATCTGGCGCGCAGTCAAACCTTCCCTGCCCAGATTGCATCTCATCCTCTCATTCTGCATACTTTTCCATAATTCAATTTTTAATTCATATTTTCTTATTTGTTTTACACATTTTATTTAAAATAGCAAAAACCATTTAAAATTTATGAAATTTTTTGCCAAAGATTTCACCAATTTTTAAAACACAAAAATATTTTTATTTTTATTTTTTGCATTAAAAAAGTATTTTTAAATATTTAAAAGTTTATTTTTAATTAATTAATGAGAATTAATTAATTAAAAATGCTTTTAGGTATTTAAAAAATCACCAAAAAATTCATGAAACATTTAAAACCATTTAGAAACATTATCCAACCCTCAAACCAAATTTCTTTTTTGATCTTGATGCATCTTGAGAATTTTTCATGGAATTAAAATCATTTTTAGGCATTATTTTGATCCAAACTTCCAAAAATCATTTCTGCCTAACCATTGAGTGTTGGACCTTGATTCTTTTTGAATTGCATTGTGTTTAGCATGTAGTTTGTGAGATTAAATTGGCATGAATTGATCTTTCATTTTCCATTTGTTTGGCATTTTTCTTGTTAAGGAACCCTAAAACCCTAGAAAACTTAGGAAAATCATAACTTGAATTAGGTTAAGAGTTGGAACCTCTCCTTTGGGCAGTGAGTTAGTATAGGTTTAGGGATCCTTTGAATGCATTTTCAATTTTTTATCTTGATGTTTGCTTCTGATTTTGGTTTTTGTTTGATGCTTTGATCATAAACCCTAATTTGAACTTCCATATGCATCCATCTTGCATTTGCTTGCATACCATAACTTGCCATGACATTTTATGCATCCATTTGATTCATTGGACATCTTAAGACATGTTAGAAGCATGTTTGATCATTGCATCATGTATTTTCCATGTTGTATGCCATATGCATTTCATGACTTTTCATGTATGTTCATGGTTCTTAACTTGTTTCATTTGCATCCATAAGCTTGTATGATCATCCCCATGTGTTGTTTCATGTTTGTAGCATCTCATAGCATCATTAACATCATGTATGTGCTTCTGGTTTAGATTTACATCATGCCATTTCATTTCATTTTGCATTGCATTGCATTTCTTTCACTAACTTTTCAGGTGGTAAGTAACTTTGAGAAGTGAATTTGCCTTCACTTCTCATAACTTCTCTTCATCTCTTTTATGCATCCTTGCTGCATTTTTATATGTGCTTGAGTTTGAGCTTGCTCATCCTTCTTCTTCTCACTTTCTTTCCTCAAATGACTTGTCTTCTTAAATGAAGCAAGTTACTTTGCTTCTCCTGATCCATTCATTTGCTTCCTGGTGGTTCCATTGAAGATCTTTCTTGTTTAAACCTCACAAACCTTAGGAACAACTAAGCATGATAATGATTAGGGTTTTGATTAGTCTCCCCTTCTTAGTCTTACCTTTGTGTCTCTTTTGAGTCTTCTCTTCTCACCTCATAATCAGGGACTAAACCCTAAAGGCTTTAAGGCTTTGTGATTAAGCTTATGCCTGCATCCTTCTATTAGGATGGAGTGTATAACTTTAATCCTAAGTGTTAAACCCTTAATGTGTTTAAATCTCTTAATCAATTCACTTAATAATCATCAAGACATCAAGCTTGTAACTTGGGCCTTGCATTAGGGTTCTAATTCTTCCTTAATTGGTTAAGAAGGACTAACCCTAGTGTTAATGGACAAGTCCCCCTCAAGTTGTCTTACAAACCCTAAAAATCACTTCATCATCTTACCATTAACTAAAATCCATCTAATAAAGGTTTGTTTTGTCATGAGTTTAATCCCTAATCATGGATTAAGTTGAGGAGCTTTCCTCAGCTTAAACACTCTCATCTATTATCCTTCTATTAGGATGGTGTAATGAGTCTGTTTAATCCCTGATTATGGCTTAATCTCATTACTCAACACTAAACAAAAACAACAAAAACATCTAAATAATCACAAGTAGGTTAATGATCTTAATCCTGCATCAAAGGTGATTGAGTGTGAGAAGCTGACTTCACACTTAAGGTATTCTCATTACCCCTAATCAGAGGGAAGATGTGATGAGTTTACTAAATCCATTGGTTTAGGCTTAAGCTCATTAACTTATGACAAATTTTCAAAAGCAATAAAAGACTGAAAACTCAAAAACAAACAATAATCGTCTCCTCCGGGATTCTTTTCTCATCTCACTCATTCACAAACGAGAACTTGCTTCTTCCGTCTAATGCAAGACATTTTGCACCTGAGCCAGACAGGTCTTACACTTGAGCATTGACAAGCAGGCAGTTCACAAGTCAATTTACCTTTCAGTCTCTTTGGGTCGAACTACGGTGTTCTGACTTCCTCATTGCACGAGAGGATACGTAGGCATAACTTAACAGTTATCGAACAAAAGTCTCTGTATATTCCCCCTCTTACCAGCTTTATTCTTTTAGCCTCATATTCTTGAGCATACTCTCATTCTTACACTGACACATCATTTATACACTTTACACTTCCTTTACACTGACACCTGTACATCCTTTTCCAGCTCTTTATACACAAAATGCACCGACACTACCCCTTTAAAACACAAATCTTTTAAGCGTGGATCCCGTCGAGTACGGCGGACAATCTGGGTGCTAATACCTTCCCAGGTTGTAACCAACCCCCTTTCTCAGTCTCTCTGGTTCACAACCGTCTTATCCATATCTTTCTAGGTCTATGCAGCATTGCCTTTCCTCCGGGATAAAAATGCCTAGCTGGAGACTCTTTTCTTCTCCTGTGAGTTCACTGCTGTGTGTTCTCACACATCCTTTCGCCGACCATTCGCGTTTGTACCATATTTGAGCCCGGTCTCATCTTTTGGGAGCGACAGCTTGGCGACTCTGCTGGGGACCCTTATACTGTAGCCAGAGCTTCTGGTTCTTTTTGTGGGTTCCTCCTAGCGCTTGATTGATTTATGTTTACTGGGGTGTTATGTGCTATCTGTGTTGTATATTTGTTTTATTTGCTGCTTTATGTACAGTTTTGTTTATTGCTTTCTTTATAGCTTTGTGCATATATCATACTGCCATACTGTGCTGGCTGGATCTGTTTTGTTGCTTTGGTGGGTGGGTGTTCTATTGAGAGTTGAGGTCCTATACCTGGGACCTGAGTGACACCTAGGCTAGAGTGGTTCATGTTCTTTCCCATTCCATTTCGGTCTGGTGCGGGAATATGAAACACGGTTCAGATATGAGTTTCTTCTTGAGAACTCTGTGCTGCAGATTTCCTGTAGTACTAGGGCTATCTGGGAAGCCTGCTAAGTCTGGATGACCATTAGTATTGACATTCAGAAACTGAGGTGAATTAGAGGAGGATCTTTTATGGTTATTGTAAACACTGTACCTCCGGGTTAGAAGTGTTTACACTTCTCATAACTGATCCAAGTCTGAGGATCCTTGTTTTAGAACATCACCTGTGAGGGGGTTGGGCTGTTTACAGGTTTGCAGGTACCCTTGACCTCAGCATACCCTGTTACTTTGTTTTGATTAAGAGTACTCCATGTTGGAACAGTTCTTGTGATTTTAACCCCGGATACGTGACTTTTTATTTGAGTCCCCCACCTTAGTTACTGGACTTATGAACCTCCATCTGGATTTCTTGAACACACTTGGACTTATATCAGAGCACTTGATCAGATCCAGCACAGTCACAAACCCTTGCATATCATTTGCATACATCATCATTGCATCATTTTAACATTTGCTTATTTGTTTTTCAGGGTATCCATCATATTTTGGCTTGGTTTTGACCCCATCATCAGCATAGACCTGTCTTCACCAGTATCTACTTCAGTTATCAGCTACTTGCTTCAGTCACCTGCACCAGCCTGTCAGTGGCCCATCATCAGCATCTGTCTCAGCTTTTCTTCAGCAACATGGCACCTAAGAAGAGTAATATCTCCTACCATTTCTTCCAGCCTGAGCTAGCTGACATCAGGAAGATTCAGACCCTGATTACTCCAAACCATATACCACTATTCAGAGAACACTATGGAGGCATACTTGATGTGGTTATGGATTTGGACCCTTCACAGAGGAGCTTGATTCATACTTGCCTGCAGTTCTATGATCCCCCTCTGAGGTGCTTCACTTTTCAAGACTTTCAGTTAGGACCTTTATTAGAGGAGTATTCATCATTGGTTGGTGTACCTATCAGGAGTGGAGTCCCCTTCAACCCTGAGATGGCTTTTCCAAGTAATGAAGAGGTAGCAAAGGCATTGCATCTGGAACCAGTTCTGATTGGGCAGAATATGACCACCAAAGCAGGAGTCTTTGGTCTACATCTGGATTTCTTAATATCTCAGGCTGCCCTGAAGGCCTCTTCAGGAGAATGGAAGGCAGTCTGTGCTTTATTGGCCCTTAACATATATGGGGTCTTACTTTTTGCAGATGAGCCTAAGTTTGTTAGCAAGAGTGCTATTCACCTTTTCATCCTTAGGAACCCAGTGCCCACCTTACTGGGAGATTTTTACTACTCTGTCCACCAGAGGAATGAAAAGCAGAGGGGAAGATTGGTGAGGTGCTGTGCTCCTTTGTTCCATACTTGGCTGCTCAAGCATTTGCCAAAGACTGATGCATTCTTGAACCCTCACCAGCAAAGGAACTGGGCTAGAAGACTCACTGCTTTGACCTCAGCTGATATCAGGTGGTGCACTCAAAGCACAAAAGGCAGGGACATCATTACCAGTTGTGGGCAGTTTCCCAATGTACCCCTGATAGGAGTAAAGGGTTGCATCAATTACAACCCTCTGCTATTCAAAAGACAACTGGGCTATGCATTGGTCCACACTCCTAAGGCACAAGATTTGGCTGAGACTCTTTACTTTGAGAACAAGCCTAATCTGGCTGTTGTCAGGCAAACAGCCTGGGCCTGGGACAATGTTCAGACTAAAGGAGTAACCATCCTGGGGAAGTGCAACAATGTGGCCTCAGAACAGTACTATGAGTGGTCCCATGCCAGGGCTCAATTTTCTGGGATGCCCTTCACCATGGAAGATATACCTGGACCATCCTCGGCACCACCTCTAGCAACTGTCAGCTTAGAGGAGTTTGAAAAATTGAAAGAGAGAAATGAGAAATTGACTCAGGCTCTACAGAAGACCCTCTGGGAGAGGAGTGATGGTAGGTTGGATATTGAGAGGTTAGAAAAGTTGAAAGTGGAGCATCTGGCTAGGATCGAGAAGTCTGAGGATTACATCAAGAAGTCTAGGGCTGGAGAGCAGATCCTGAAGAATGCCTGCAAGGAAGCCCAGTTCCAGAAGGCCAGGACTGATTTGTATCTGAAGGAGAGTCAAGCTAGGTGGGTCAGGATCACCGAAGCTCGTACTCTGGAAGATAAGAGGACTCATGATAAGATTGAGCAGCTGGAAGCTAGTGCAAAAGAGCAACAGGAAGCCCTGGCAGCAGGCCAGAGGGAGATCTCCGAGCTGAAGATTAGAGCTGGTGTGAAGAGGTCAAAGGACCAGAGTCAACACAAGAAGCTAACTGCAGCTGTTACTACCAGGAATCTCCTTATCAGGAATCTTACAGAGCGTCCAGCCGATCCTGTGACTGAAGCACTTCTCAAGGAAGTTCAGGAGGATGAGTTTGGTCTTGGTGTCTGACTTTTGCTTGTTGTTGCTTTCATTTCATGTACTTTTCTTTATGTTGTATTTTTGACCCCTCAGAGGGCATGTATTGTAAAAAACAAGTTATGTATCATTTACCTCTTTGTAATATATGTGTTGTTTGGTTTTATCTGAATTCTTCAAAGCAACATCAACAACATCTTCTTCAAGGGTCTGGAAAGGTCAAAACCAAGTGCCAAGCCAGGATACCTTGGAAACAAATGAGCATAACTGCATTGCATACTAACCTTTTACCTTGTTTTGTAGGTTTTTGATTATTTGTTACTAACTCTGTTGTGATGTCAGGAACTATTGCTCGACGACGTGTGTTCCCACTCAACCGCCCACACAGATATCCAACCCGTAACAATCTTCCGGGCATACAGATGGACCAGGTACAGCAGGACCTTACAGAGGTCAGAAACCAAATGGCCAACGAGAGGTTGGAAATGAGGAATCAGATGAAACAATTTATGGAGGTGATGAATAATATGGCACAAAGCCAAGAGAGGTTAAGAGCACTGGTAGAGGGCAGGAATCAGGAAGACCCTCATCCAGGGACTGCTAGGACAAGCAACAATGAGAGAGTCCAACCTCATGTTAATCCCCCAGTCTATGGACCCCACCTGCATCCAGAGATCAACATCCCTGTTAATGTGCAAGGGACTGCCACTGCAGGTAGGGTGCTACAAGAAGACCCCCAGGAAGATCAGTTCACAGTGATGGGAGCTGGGGAGGAAGCCTATGACAGAAGGCTAGATGAGATTGCTGAGAAACTGAGATCCTTGGAGTCCCAGAATTCTTTGGGCTTTGATGTTATGGACATGGGTCTAGTGGACGGGGTCAGGATTCCCCACAAATTTAAACCACCATGCTTTGAGAAGTATAACGGAACTTCCTGTCCTCGGACCCATTTACAATCCTTTCTGGGGAGGCTGAAGGCATATACCATGGACGAGAAGCTATGGATGTTTTATTTTGAGGATAGCTTAACCGGAGCTTCAAGGGAATGGTACTCTCATCTGACTAGAGCAACCATCAGGTGTTGGAAGGATTTGGCAGAGGCCTTCATTAGACAATACCAGTATAATTTGGATATGGCACCCAACAGGACCCTCCTGATGGGGATGTCACAATCATCCAGAGAAAGCTTCCGAGAGTACGCCCAAAGGTGGAGACAGCTTGCTGCTGCTGTCCAGCCACCTATGTCAGAGAGGGAGATGGTAGATATGTTTATGAACACCCTCCAAGGAACATACATTGACAGGCTAGCTGCCTTTTCCTCCACTAGCTTTGCTGATGTGGTCATAGCCGGGGAAAGAATTGAAAGCCTATTAAAGATGGGTAAGATTTCTGACAACGGTGCCAGCTCATCCAGCAACACAAGGAAGCCTTTTCTAGGCCCAAGAAGAACTGGTGAGACCAATGCTATCCATGCCGGCAGGGGCAGGCCCCAATATGTTCATAGGTCCGTGGCAGCAGTCACCATTCCCGCTCCAGTTCATCCTCAACCAGCTTATCAACCACAACAACAAAATTATCAGCAACAAACTCAGTATCCTCCTCAGAGAAACTACAACAACACCAGCAACAACAATCAGCAAAGACCATTTCAACAGAGACCTTCTCAGGCCAATAGGGTGATCGATCCGATCCCTATGCCTTATGCCACATTACTGCCACAACTCCTAAAACTTAACCTGGTTGAGCTAAGGACGTTGGCACCTCCAGATCCTGCCAGTCTGCCCAGAAATTACGACTCCAATGCCAGGTGTGCTTTTCATTCAAATGCACCTGGGCATAGTACAGAGAAGTGCAGAGCCTTGCACATGAAGGTACAGGACTTGGTAGATTCTAAAGCTCTAAACTTTGCACCACCACCAAACGTTAACAAAAACCCTATGCCACACCACGGAGGTCCCAGAATCAATGCTATTGAAGAAGACAAGCCGTCTTATTTGATAACCAGTGTGGGTCAGATTCGGACACCGTTGGTAGAAATTAAAGCTCAACTCCTCGAATGCCAAATGTTCCCGGGGTGCGAGCTAGGGTGCGCTTACTGCAACATTTCAGTGAATGGTTGTGATAACTTGAGAGATGGCATAGATGGTCTCATCCAGAGTGGCTTGCTTCAAATCACAACCTCAATACCTACCAATCCAGCGATATCCTTAACAACAGTTCCAGAGTCTACTACAACTGCAACAACCATTGTTCCAAACAACTCTTCAGCTTCATCAACAAATGCTTCATCTGTTACTTCAACACACCAGATATCAACAAACATCCCTTCTACAACTTCAGCACCCCTTCATTCAGAATCTCCTGCAACAACAACACCCATCCTTCCAACAATGTCTCCTACAACTTCGGCAGCAAGTGTCTCAACAGTCACAATTTATTATGATCCTGAAAATGACTCTGCCTACAATTCACAAAATGCCACTCCTATTAGAGCACCAGTCACAATATACTATGATCCGCAGACTATCACAGTCCTTTCTGCAGCTGCCATCAGTCCAGTCACTATCACAGTGCCTGGGCCAGTACCTTATGAAAGCAGTAGTGCCATCCCTTGGCATTACGGCTCTGATCTATACTGCGAAGGACAGAAGATCACTCTTGATACATCAACTTCTGCACCACAAATAGACAATGTGGGAGGAGGCGAAGGCTTCACTCGAAGCGGACGTCTCTTTGCCCCACAAATTCAAAGACCCACTGCCGAAGCAGAAGCTGCTGCCAAGGCAAAAGGGAAGAGCATGGTGCAGGAAGAGCAAGTTGTTAAAGAAGCTTTGAAAACACCTTTTGATCAAGAAGTTGATGAGTTCATGAGAATCATCAAGAAGAGTGATTACAAGATAGTGGACCAGCTTCACCAGACGCCTTCCAAGATCTCTATTCTATCATTGCTCATGTGCTCCGAGGCTCATCGGAACGCACTATTAAAAGTCTTGCACGCAGCTTATGTGCCAGAAGAGATCACCGTCAATCAGTTGGAAGCTGTGGTTGGAAATGTTACCGCTAGCAATGGGCTAGGATTCACCAACACTGATTTGACTACGGAAGGCCGCAATCATAACAAGGCTTTGCACATTACCATGGAATGTAAAGGTGCAGTTCTTTCCCATGTGCTGGTAGACACAGGATCATCCCTCAATGTCTTACCTAAAAAAGCCCTTGTGAAGCTAGAGTATGAAGGATTGGCACTACGACCCAGTAACTTGGTAGTGAGAGCCTTTGACGGCTCTAAGAGATCAGTTCTGGGAGAAATTGAGTTGCCTGTAACGATTGGCCCACAAACTTTCAAAACGACCTTCTACGTGATGGACATTCAGCCTGCCTACAGCTGTTTGTTGGGTAGACCATGGATTCATGCCGCTGGCACAGTAACGTCTACCCTTCACCAGAAGTTAAAATTCGAGTGGGAGGGCCAAGTCGTTACAATCTGTGGAGAGGAAGATATTTTTGTTAGCCATCTGGCTACTTACAAATATATTGAGATGGATGGGGAGATCCACGAAACGATGAGTCAAGGGTTTGAGGCCTTGAACATAAATGAAACATCTGCCGTACCTGGAACCTCAATGACATCTTATCAACAAGCCCGGAAGGTTGTTGAAGAAGGAACTGCCCAAGGCTGGGGCAAATTGTTACCTGTGGAGAAGAAAGAGGATAGATTTGGGTTGGGTTACAAACCAACTCAACAAGATCAAGCAGAGGCTGCTAAGGAGCCCAACTTTGTTAGTGGGGGAATGCTCACCCCTGATGTTGTCAACAACTTGGAAGATGAGTCGGAAGATGACCGCAACCTGGAGAGTTGGATACGTCCAAAGGTCCCGGGAAGCAGTATCTCAAACTGGTCTTCCCAGGAAATTATAAGAGTTACTCCTGCAGAGTAATTATTATTTCCTGTATTTTTATAGCATGCATCAAGTCTTGCATCTTGCCCAAGATGACAAGACTCATTTTGTAATCGGGCCATCTGTAATTTTTGTGCAACAAGATTAATCAATGAAATATCAGACATCTTTTGCAAACAAGTCTTTTTCTTTTTCGCTCACTGTTTTTCCATTTTTCTTTTTGTACAAAAAATAAATGGCAATGTTTTCAAAATGATAACTTCATTTCACTTTTCTAAACAAGATTAAAATCAATCACTAAAATGAACAAACTGAACCCTTGCAGAGAGTGCCTTCCAGACCGCACCGACAACAACACGGCTATGACTTCGTATGACTTTGACAATCCAATCAATCAAGCTGATGAAGGGGTTGAAGAAGATTACGAGCTTCCTGAAGAGCTAGCCAGATTGTTGAGACAAGAGGAAAAGGTTATCACTCCTCATCAGGAGGAGGTCGAAACGATTAATCTTGGTACAGATGAAGACGTAAAAGAGGTTAAGATCGGGGCCTGCTTACAAGACTCAGTGAAGAGACAGCTGATTGACCTGCTTCAAGAATATGTGGATGTGTTTGCTTGGTCTTACCAAGATATGCCAGGGTTGGACACCGATATTGTTATGCACAAGCTGCCTTTAAGAGAAGAATGCCCACCGGTTAAACAGAAACTGCGCCGTACTCGCCCAGATATGGCAATGAAAATCAAGGAAGAGGTACAAAAGCAATGGGACGCCGGGTTCCTTGCTGTAACTAGCTATCCACCGTGGGTTGCTAACATAGTACCTGTGCCTAAGAAAGACGGCAAAGTAAGAATGTGTGTTGACTACCGGGATCTGAATAGAGCCAGCCCGAAAGATGATTTCCCATTACCTCACATTGATGTATTGGTGGATAACACGGCTCAGTTCTCGGTATTCTCCTTCATGGACGGATTTTCAGGATACAATCAGATTAAGATGTCACCTGAAGACATGGAGAAGACAACTTTCATCACACCCTGGGGCACGTTCTGTTACAAGGTGATGCCATTCGGACTGAAGAATGCTGGTGCAACATATCAACGGGCTATGGTGACATTATTCCACGATATGATCCACAAAGAAATTGAGTGTTATGTGGATGACATGATTGCCAAGTCCCTCACGGAAGAAGACCACTTGGTAAATCTGCTGAAACTATTCAAGCGTCTGAGGAAGTACCAACTGAAGCTGAACCCCAACAAGTGCACATTCGGGGTGCGATCTGGTAAGCTGCTGGGTTTTATTGTGAGCGAGAAAGGGATTGAAGTTGACCCCGATAAAGTCAAAGCCATTCAAGAAATGCCTGCACCGAAAACTGAGAAAGAAGTTCGAGGGTTTCTAGGTAGATTGAACTACATTTCAAGGTTCATATCTCACCTTACGGCAACCTGTGAACCCTTGTTCAAGCTGTTAAGAAAAGAACAGACGGTCAGGTGGAATGAAGACTGCCAGAAGGCTTTTGACAAGATCAAGGAATACTTACAAGAGCCTCCAATCCTTATGCCTCCAGTTGTAGGAAGACCTCTAATAATGTACTTAACAGTATTAGAAGAGTCAATGGGGTGTGTGCTGGGCCAGCATGACGAGTCTGGTCGAAAAGAGTATGCAATATACTACCTAAGCAAAAAGTTTACCGACTGTGAACAACGTTATTCACTGCTCGAGAAAACTTGCTGCGCTTTAGCGTGGGCTGCTCGCCGACTGAGACAGTATATGTTGACCCACACTACTTTATTGATCTCAAAAATGGACCCAGTTAAGTACATATTTGAGAAGCCAACACTTACCGGACGGGTTGCAAGGTGGCAAATGATTCTCACAGAATATGACATCCAGTACACTTCTCAGAAAGCCATCAAGGGCAGTGTATTGTCTGAATATCTTGCTGAGCAACCCATTGATGACTACCAGCCTATGAGATTTGACTTCCCTGATGAAGACATCATGTTCATAAAAGCAAAAGATCATGAAGAGCCTATTCACACTGAAGGGCCTGACCCGGAAGAAGAATGGACTATGATGTTCGATGGGGCTGTTAATATGAATGGTCGTGGTGTTGGTGCAGTACTCATTACACCTAAAGGAGTTCACATGTCTTTCTCGGCAAGACTCACTTTCAACTGCACTAACAACGAAGCTGAATACGAAGCTTGCATTATGGGTCTTGAGGAAGCCATTGACCTCAGGATCAAAACATTGACTGTATTCGGAGATTCAGCTCTGGTAGTTAATCAAACCAATGGCAAATGGTACACACACCAGGATCATCTGATACCTTACAGGGATTATACAAGGAGGTTATTGACTTTCTTCACAACAGTCAAGCTTGAGTATATCCCTCGGGACGAGAATCAGTTTGCAGATGCTCTGGCTACCATTTCATCTATGATCAAAGTTCAAGCCGCCAACTTTGTACCGCAGATTTCAGTGTCCAGACTTGACAGACCAACATATGTATTTGCAGCAGATGTTGTCAAAGATGATAAGCCTTGGTTCCATGACATTAAGTGTTTCTTGGAGGATCAAACATACCCACCTGGGGCATCTTCCAATGATAAGAAGACTTTGAGAAGGCTTACTGGCAGTTTCTTTCTGAACACTGATGGTTCCCTGTACAAGAGAAACTTTGATATGGTACTCCTCAGATGCGTCGATAGAACAGAAGCAGACTTGTTGATGCACGAAGTGCACGAAGGATCCTTTGGTACCCATGCTGGAGGACATGCAATGGCCAAGAAGTTGCTAAGATCAGGTTATTACTGGATCACGATGGATGCCGACTGTTGTGCCTACGCCAGAAAATGCCATAAATGCCAGATTTATGCAGATAAGGTGCATGTGCCTCCCAATCCTTTGAATGTGATGTCTTCACCCTGGCCTTTTGCTATGTGGGGCATTGATATGATTGGCAAGATTGAGCCAACTGCTTCCAATGGCCATAGATTTATCCTGGTCGCCATTGACTATTTCACCAAGTGGGTTGAAGCAGCTTCCTATGCAAATGTTACAAGACAAGTGGTAGCCAGATTTCTGAAGAGAGATATCATCTGTCGATATGGAGTGCCCGAGCGAATCATTACTGATAATGGTTCCAACTTGAATAACAAAATGATGGCTGAGCTATGTCGGGACTTCAGGATCCAACACCACAATTCTTCTCCTTACAGGCCAAAGATGAATGGCGCTGTTGAGGCAACAAATAAGAATATCAAGAAGATTGTGCAGAAGATGGTAGTCACCTACAAAGACTGGCATGAGATGCTACCATTCGCCTTGCATGGGTACCGCACGTCAATCAGAACATCCACTGGGGCAACACCGTATCAGCTTGTATATGGTATGGAAGCAGTCCTACCTGTTGAAGTTGAATTACCCTCCTTACGAGTACTGATGGATGTTAAGCTGAACGAAGCAGAGTGGGTCCGATCCCGATACGAACAACTGAGTCTGATTGAAGAGAAAAGATTGGCTGCAATCTGTCATGGGCAGTTGTATCAGAAAAGAATGAAGAGGGCCTTCGATCAGAAAGTCAGGCACCGAGTGTACCAAGTAGGTGATCTTGTGCTGAAGAGAATCCTCCCTCCTCATACAGACCACAGGGGCAAGTGGACTCCGAATTATGAAGGACCATTTGTAGTAAAGAAAGTTTTCTCTGGTGGAGCACTGATGCTCAGCACCATGGATGGTGAAGATTTTCCGTCCCCTGTGAATTCAGATGCAGTTAAAAAATACTTCGCATAAAAATGACCCGCTAGACATAAAAACAGAATGTAAGTCCAGGCAAAAATAGGGCATCCCGGCGAGTCAAAAACAGAATAAAAGACTCGGGCAAAAATAAGGGAAATAAATAAAAAATGTACACCCGCTGAGTTGAAAAGCCGCATCGGACAACTCAGGCAAAAAATGGGTATCCCGATGGATTGAAAACCCGAAAGGGCGGTCCATGCAAAATAAGGGAATAAGCGAACAACTGCACTCTGAATTCGTCTGTATCACTTGCAACTTGGTAAGTTTCGAAAGAGTCAAGCTTCTTTCAGAATCAGCCTTCTTCAGAAAGCCTAAGACGAGAAGAACGTCAAAAGTCATACGAGTCATAGCAAAAGAGGAAGCTCCTTAAAGCGTCGTCAACACTGCCAGCATTTTGTTTCTCAATTTGTAACAATCTCCTCATTTCAGGGGATTTGTTTCTTTGACTGTATCTCGCCGATTCAGGGCACATGAATTAATAAAATCAGAATTTCAGTCATGTTTTGTCTTGTATATTTTTATTTGCAAAAATGTCTGATGTCTTAAGAAAAACTGATTGCATGAATACAAATGTTTACTTTCGAAAATAAAAGATACATGCTTGCAGGAAATATGCTTACACTCAGAAGTGTCTAAACTCCTATGACGAAACCCAGTAAAGAATACCTCGGGATTACTTGTGCGTTTCTCTATCTTTTCAGGATTGCAGGTATCCAAAGCGCAACATGGGGCATGCAAGCTTCCTCCCAGCAAGCTGGCAAATCAACACTCAAGATTTAGCACTCAAGGTGTTCTCTCCCCAGCTGAGTGGCCACTTATTGCTCCTCCCAGCCGAATTGCTAATCATTCTTCCTCAGCCAAGCGCAAAAGCCAGAGAGCCATCTCCCCACAGAGTTTCAGCTTCTATCCAGAAGAGCAACGCATGAAGGAATCACAACAGAGTAAAGAAAGCTTTTACGAACCCCAGCTGGGTCTTTCATTTACTGTAATAGGTCTATCATTGACCCATTTCCCCAAGCAGAATTATCAGATCTACCAATGATCTCATCCCCAGCTGGGATGTCCATTTCAAGCAGATTGGCCAGAGATCTTCACAGCATCGGGACCCGAATCCCAGATTGATATCTTTGCATAGACATGGCATTCGCATCATATTCGCCCACAAAGCGTAGCATTCCGTCTAGTACGGATCATTACGACAAAAATCAAACATATAGCATAATCATAAGCCATGTTTTGAAACAAACACTTGTGAATATTGCAATCCATCAATTTACAGAAAATTCCCCCCAGATTCCCCAGCAAGAAGCAGTTGCCTCACGTTCACAAACACTAGTATATACTCCTTTTTGACACCCGTCCGTGTCATCATTCCCCAGTAAAGTCGCCTGAAAACTCTTTACAAACAAGACCACCCGCGTTACAGGAACTTTTTGGCACCCGTCCGTGTCGTATCCCCAGCAGAAAGCCAAAGACGTCCTCTTTGCACTCACATATACTTATATAATTTCCCTGACATCCGTCCATGTCATTTTCCCCAGTACAGTAACATAAACACTTTGTATATCAAATACTTGTTTACATTGTACTTTTCTCCTTTTGACACTCGTCCGTGTCATTCTCCCCAGCAGGTTAAACACTCATACTTACTACTCATGTTACTCTTATACAGATACTCGTCTGTATCTTGTATACACCGTCTATATCCCCACAGATTCGACACTGGTCTATGTTCTTTGTTAACCAGTTGGTACTCGTCCGTACCATCATCTCAGAACATGCGTCAAGCGTTTGTTTCTACCTGATACTCGTCCGTATCATAGTCTTAAGGATGCTCGTCCGCATCTTTAATCCATACACGTGTCAAACACTTTTGTCTTCTTGAATTCAGACACTCGTCCGTGTCTACGATTCCCCAGAAGAGTCCCCTCAGATTCGACACTTGTCCGTGTTCCTTTTTAGCCAATTGATACTCGTCCGTATCATTATCTCTGAACACGTGTCAGTATTTGTTTCTACCCGATACTCGTCCGTATCGTAGTCTTAGGGATGCTCGTCCGCATCTTTAATCTATACACAAACGTCTAAACACTTATACCTTTTGTTTCCTGGATGTAAACACTCGTCCATGTTTACTATATCCCCAGTAGATCGCCAAAGCAATTTCCTTTTTATCTGACATTCGTCCTATGTCATGATAAACCCTGAGAGCAGCCGTACCCTGCTAGGTGGTCGTCCTCCACCTCTTGATGGTCGTCCTCCATCATGCTTATCCGATGGCCGTCCCCATCGTTGATTTTCTATCCGACATTCGTCCTATGTCGTGATATTTAGCAGCCGTCCCCTGCTAGGTGATCGCCCTTCACCTTTTTGATGATCGTCCTTCATCATTTTATCCAATGGCCGTCCCCATTGTTGATTTTGGTTGTATGACATTCGTCCTATGTCATGATAAACCTTGAGAGCAGCCGTTCCCTGCTAGGTGGTCGTCCTCCACCTCTTGATGGTCGTCCTCCATCATGCTCGTCCGATGGCCGTCCCCATCGTTGACCTTTTATCCGGCATTCGTCCTATGTCGCGATATTTTCGGCAGCCGTACCCTGCCAGGTGGTCGTCCTCCACCTTAGATGACCGTCCCTCATCTTAACCCAACAGAGCAGCCGTCCCCTGCTAGGTGATCGTCCTTCACCTTTGATGACCGTACCTCATCATCTGTTATTTTCATTTATTCTTTAACCCGATGGCCGTCCCCGTCGTGGTCCCTTTTCTTTTTAGCCCGATGGCCGTCCCCATCGTTGGTTGCTTTACTTTATGAGCTTGATGGCCGTCCCCGTCATGTTTCATTAATCCCCAGAGAATCTTATAGCTTTACTTGATGGCCGTCCCCATCATCATACCTTGCATCCCCAGCATGTCGGCCGTCCCCGTCATTGCTTTATTTCCTGCACTTTCTCAGCATGTCGGCCATCCCCGTCATTGCTCTTTACCCAGCAGTCGTCCTCTGCTCGGCGGTCGTCCTCCGTCGCCCATACTTTACAATATACTTTATTTTCCTTTACAATCTATATCCCTTTTCTTCTTCATTTTGTGAGTGCAAACTTTGGACTGTCTTTGGTATTCAACCACAAGTTAACTTGTTTGCCTGTTAAGCCGTAGCTTACATCCTGCACAGCTAACTCATGTTTGAATAGGGGCAGCTGTAAACACCCCAAATTTGCCCTCACCCATTCACACCATGGTTTGTGATCATTTCATATGCATAAACACAATCATACCATCTCATAGTACATTTTTGATTCACTGCATTGGTTCAAAGTCATCTGCATCTAGGGTTTGTGATCTGAGCAATCCAAGAGCTACTTGAGCCATTCCAAAGGTCATCAATCACTTCAAAGAGGTCCATGTGTGATCAAGCATCATATCATATCCTCTCAAAGTCAAGAATGGCAAAGAATCACAAGAACTGGGAATGGTGTGGAGGCAGAGCCAGGTTTGACTGCACAGATGACCTAAAATTAGGGTTTTGGTTTCAGAGGCCATAACTCCAAATTTTTTGGTCATTCTTGTTTCTATTGGTCTCTATATGGTATAGGGAGTATGCATATCAATTTTCATGAAGAAATTCCATGGGGAAGTCATCTGATCAAGAGTTGACTTTTCAAGCAAGTCAGTGCAAAATCAGGGCATCTGAGGCCCTCAATGACCCAACCAAAGGGTGTTCTTCATCATTTTGATTGTATATGATCTTTATTTGATCATGGAAGGTGTTAGAAGTTCACAAAATTCAAGAATTTCAAGTCTTTTGCAAAGTTGACTTTTGGACAAGGTTGACTTTTAATGAAAATGTCATTTTAGGCAACTTTTTCAACCCTTACTTTTTGATTCAAGAAAGCTTCAAATGGAAAAACTTTGGTCATGAAAGTTGTAGAATAGATCTTTCCCTTTTCAAAAAGTACAAGAACATGACCTAGTTCATTTTGGATCAAAAGTTATGGTTTGTCAAAGTTGGCAAAAATCACTAAATTTCAAGTCATGCACCAAAGAGGCAAAGTTACAAATTCACTTCTCAAGGCCAATTAAGTCATCAAATGGGCTTCTAAACTTCACCACTTGAACATACAAGTCCTAAAAATCAGAATGGGCCAAGGGATCACATGTTTTATGGCTTATGGAGCAAGACTTTTTCATGAAGAACCAAAAGCAAGCCAAGTTGCAAAACACATGATAACTTCTCATCCACTTGCTGGCTAGCCTGCTGATCAACCCTAGCCTTTTCCCTCACCATGCTGCGCAGCACACCCACCTTGTACTTGGCTAGAACATGACCCATGCTTCTCTTACACAAAAGTTGACATTTTGCAAAAGCCACCATACCAATCAATAAAGCACATGTCATGTCATCTGACCAATGGGATTTGTTTATGTGGATCAAATGCAAGCTAAACACAACAAGAGGCAAAGGCTAAAACACAACACAACTCATCATTCACAAAATCTCTCCCTCTTGCAAAAGCTTTCGAATCTCCCAACTCAATCACTCAATCTTCAAACAAACACCACCATTCACTTCTGAATCATCCACTGACCCAAAACCACCCATCAAAACAACCAAGAACACACCACAAGCCAGATACGATTTCTGACCAGTTGGAGTGCAAACTCCCAAACCAGCCACATACAAAGTTGTCCAAGCACTGCAAACTCCTCAGGAAGGTCATTAGAAGTTTTTTGCACCAAGGAAACAGCCAGAAAGCTCAAAGGGTGAAAGCTTCATCTCAGGTAGCCATTCGAATTAATTTTTCCAGAGCCTCTATTTTATGTTACAAAATGATTAAGCATGCTTCACTGATCACACTGAACTTGGAATTATTGAAAATGGTTGAGAAATGAGACTGTATTGTTTGTCTGAATTTTTTTCCATAATTATGTTCTTCTTCGAATCTTGGGATTGAGTGAAAAGAAATGAGTTTTGAGAGTGGATTCAGGTTCAGGGGGATGAGGGGAGTTGATCTGGAGCTTTAGAGCTCCAGAAATAACCTAGAGAAGAAGTTGGCCATTTTCAGGTGAGGAGGTCACCGGAGAAGACGACCGGAGCTCGTCTCCGGTGACCTGAGAGTAATTAAAGGCTAATTAGGGTTAGGGCTAGGTTTAAATGTGGACCATTGGATCTGTCTCTCCCGCGCGTGTTGTGTGGTCCAGATTAGATCATTAGTTGTTAATTAGGATTTAAAAATTAATTAATTAGGTTTAACTCAGTTTGAATTCCAGCCACAAGATCTGGCGCGCAGTCAAACCTTCCCTGCCCAGATTGCATCTCATCCTCTCATTCTGCATACTTTTCCATAATTCAATTTTTAATTCATATTTTCTTATTTGTTTTACACATTTTATTTAAAATAGCAAAAACCATTTAAAAATTATGAAATTTTTTGCCAAAGATTTCACCAATTTTTAAAACACAAAAATATTTTTATTTTTATTTTTTGCATTAAAAAGGTATTTTTAAATATTTAAAAGTTTATTTTTAATTAATTAATGAGAATTAATTAATTAAAAATGCTTTTAGGTATTTAAAAAATCACCAAAAAATTCATGAAACATTTAAAACCATTTAGAAACATTGTCCAACCCTCAAACCAAATTTCTTTTTTGATCTTGATGCATCTTGAGAATTTTTCATGGAATTAAAATCATTTTTAGGCATTATTTTGATCCAAACTTCCAAAAATCATTTCTGCCTAACCATTGAGTGTTGGACCTTGATTCTTTTTGCATTGCATTGTGTTTAGCATGTAGTTTGTGAGATTAAATTGGCATGAATTGATCTTTCATTTTCCATTTGTATGGCATTTTTCTTGTTAAGGAACCCTAAAACCCTAGAAATTTTAGGAAATTCATAACTTGAATTAGGTTAAGAGTTGGAACCTCTCCTTTGGGCAGTGAGTTAGTATAGGTTTAGGGATCCTTTGAATGCATTTTCAATTTTTTATCTTGATGTTTGCTTCTGATTTTGGTTTTTGTTTGATGCTTTGATCATAAACCCTAATTTGAACTTCCATATGCATCCATCTTGCATTTGCTTGCATGCTGTTGCACCCCAAAATTTGCCCTCACAATACAAGACTTTGTGTTCTAAGAAGGTTCACAAGGTTCACAAGTTTATATAACCTTTCATGAGGTTCATGAAGTCTACAAGTTACTTCTTGAAGGTTCACAAGGTTCACAAGTTTCTCAACATTCCCAAGACCTTTCATGAGGTTCATGAAGTCTACAAGTTACTTCTTGAAGGTTCACAAGGTTCACAAGATTCACAATGTTTACATAACCTTTCATGAGGTTCATGAAGTCTACAAGTCACTTCATGAAGATTCACAAGGTTCACAAGGTTCACCATACCTCCCATGAGATTCACAAGACATTTTATGATGGATCACAAGGTTCACAAGTTTCTCAACATTCCCAAGACCTTTCATGAGGTTCATGAAGTCTACAAGTTACTTCTTGAAGGTTCACAAGGTTCACAAGATTCACAATGTTTACATAACCTTTCATGAGGTTCATGAAGTCTACAAGTCACTTCATGAAGATTCACAAGGTTCACAAGGTTCACCATACCTCCCATGAGATTCACAAGACATTTTATGATGGATCACAAGGTTCACAAAGTTCACAATTGGTCAAAAGAGTTGACAATTCCCTCAGACAATGCACCTCCTAAGCAGTGCATCCAAAACTAGGGTTTTGACTTTAATCAGGCTAAATGGACTTCCAAGACTTCAAGTGAGCTTCATAACATCTTATATGTGTGTAAGAACCCCCATGACAAGTTTCAAGACTTTTCTCAAAAGTTTGCTCAGTCAGATGATCAGATAAGTCAAAATCAGTCAAAGCAGTTAAAAAGTCAAACTGAGGTCAACTGTGGTCAAACCAAAGTCAAACTTCATGATTTTTTGCCAACATAAAGTATATGAAGTAAAATTCATCATTTGATCAAGGGTTGATCATGATTCATCAAGGAGATTCCAGATCATCAAGAATCAGGAGTTTCTAAATTAGGGTTTACTCAGTAAAAGTCAACTGAACTTTGACCAGCCATAACTTTCACATACTTCATCACCAAGTCTCCACTCAAAGCTCATTTTTAAGGAAATTGAATTCTCTACAACTTTGATCTTGAAAGTCAAGCCCAAAAATGCTTCATTTGGAAGATATGAGCTAAGACATTATAGGTCATTTCAAAAGTCAACAAAAAGTCAACAACTTCAAAAGAGCATAACTTGAGATTGGTAAATGATATGGACATGAAACCAATGGGGTTGTTTAGAGGACTCTTCAAGCTTTCCAAAATGTCCAAGAACACCCTCATACCATTAAAATTGAGGGAGATGTGCCCTTGCAAAGTTGGGAAATTTTATGATGGTTTATGTTGAAAATGGAGGTTTAAAACCAATTTCTTCCAAATGGGCTTGCCAAATTGTGATCCAATCCATACCATATCATCATGCACGACCCAAATGATTAAAAATCAGAATTTTTATTATTTTATTTTTATTTATTTTGATTTAATTCATAAAAAATCATTTTAAATAAATATAAAATATGAAAATACAATATTTGATGAAGATTGAGCTTCTAGAATCTCATCAATACTGATTTGAATTAAAAGGGAAGGAAATCATGAGATTGGTACAAAAATAGCAAGCCTTCATGAACAAATATTTGAATTTTAAACCATGATCTTTTTCAATCTTCAAATATCAAAATCTCCACACAACAATTCAATTTTCTTAACCTAATTCATTCACATATAAGTACTAAACTCATTGCCCTTGCCCATTCACGAATTGGCTGCCTCAAAGTGTAAGTTTCAAACCTCAAAAATCCTCCAAAAATTCATATTCGGATTTGGAGTTTCAGGGCTTTAGAAGGTAAAAGAAGGACATGGCAAGCTTCATTAGACATCACTGATCATAAACCATCAATCATATGCATCAATACCATCTCATATAGCTCTACCCGAATCAAACTTTGTCTTGAATTTCAATTTTTCGAATCCATTAATATATGCATTATGAATTGTTTTTGATGACTGATATGTGTTTATCTTGATGCCTAGAACGATTCTGGACAATTGGATTGAAGTTTCATGACTTATACTACCCGCGGCCATTGTTAGGGTTTCACTCTTGAAATTAGGGCTTGATGATTCAATAAATTTAAATGAATTCTAAGAACATAGGAATGTTCTATGAATCACAAGGATCATAAAACATTAACTAATTTAATGAATCGATGCTGTCTTGTGAGTGTTTGGATTTCGCAGGTTTGGACAATGAAGAACATGTAGCAAAATTCGCAGGAAAACTCGTAGCTGGATTCGCAGCTAATTTCGTGGTTCCTGAGGTTGAAGAAGAGGCTTGGCGCGCTCAGGAAATTTGAATTTGTGCTTAAAATATTTTATGTTATGTTATTGATTCATTAGCACAAGCCAGTGCTTGGCCCAGTGGAAAAGTGTGCACGCGTTTGACAAAAGGGGAGGGGATCGAATCCTGCCTCCAGCCAATGTTTTTGATATTTTCTCATTTAAATTGCATTCTTAATATATTATTATTTGTGATTGTTTGATTAACAGATGGGCTCTTCCAGCCAGGCGGTTATGCGTGTTTGCTTGTGTTCAAAGGTCCTGGGTTCAACACCACCCCAGGCCTTTTATTTCTTTTATTTTTCCAGGTTTTTGTGGCAAAGAACAAAACAAATTAAGACCCTCTCCTTGTTGCCTGCGTGTGGGCTGGCCTGGTGGTAGGACTTGCTGCTTGTGAGCCTGGTGACCTGGGTTCAAATCCCAGCCAGGTTTGTTTTAGCATTTTATTCTATTTTTTGTTTTATTCAATTTTATTTAATTTAAGTTTTGTCCATAATCATATATTATAAAAAAATAATCTTATAAAATGTTTATTCAATATTTTCTAATGTTCATAAATTATTTTGTAATTCAAAAAATTATATTTTTTTTATTATGTATGTAAATGTAATATATGTATAATTAAATTAAAAACTCTAAAAATATTTTTCTAACAAAACCCTAATTGTCAAAACCCTAATTTATTTTCTAAATACCTATTAAAACCTAATTGTTCATTTTCTAATTTGTGATGTAATTATTATGTACATGTTTATTTAAAAATAATTATAACTCATTTGTAAATATATTTATAATCTAAATTATTTTCTTTTAATATGTGTTTAGAAATAATTTAACTTATAATAATTATATTTTGTAATTATAATATGTTTAAAATAATTTGTAAATTAAAATAATTATTTGTTCATATTTCTTCTTATTCTTAAATATAATTGTCTATATTAAAATCTTTAATCTTTTGATTGTTCTTATAATATTTTTGCTAATTCAATTTATTTTGATTATTGTTATTACTATTAACCATATTATTACTAATTTATTTATTTTTGCTTATTATTATTTCACTAACTTTATTTATTTTTAATATTTTTACTAACCCTATTTTTTAATTCTTATTATTACTAACCCCTATTTTATTTATTATTTGCTTATTTATTATTTTTACTTATTATTTATATCTTGCTTTTTTTATGTTTATATTTTTGCTATTTATTTATTATTATTATAATTATGTAATTGCTCCTTGGTGTAAAATTTGTAAATACTAAATTTATTTAATTTTTATGTTATGGTTAGTAACTTAGGGAGTGCAAATATGTATTCTATTTAAAAATTAATTTAGATCACTTTAATCATAAGATAATTAATATTAAACACTCACACACATAAGTCGATTTTTAATCGCCATCTCACATTTCTAAGGCTATCCGTCAATGTTGCCTAATCATAAGGTCAAGTGGGGTGTATAAAAGCAAGTCCCTTAAAAGAAAAAATCATCAAGTCCCTAATGGTTGCCTTTAAAAATCAAGTCCCTTCGAATAATGATGATAGTCCCTCCTAAATGCTTAATACACCCCACAGTTGCCTTCATAAAAACAGATGTCCCTCACATGTCCCTTACATCCAAGGTAATGACTACATACTCCTTAATAGTAGGGATAGTCTTACCAATTAAAGGATAAAGAACAAGAAAGACTTAAACTTTAGGGTAGGTTCCTCTTATGTACTTTCTCACTTCATTCAAAACTTTTCAAACTTTCCACAATTTCAAACAAATTTTCAAAAACAAGTTTTTACGCATCCGTACATGGATCATTATTAACTATTATGAAAATTTTTCTATTCACACACTACACTTTCAAAAACAATTCAAAAGTGAGCTAAGTAACTAAGAGCCCATGGATAACCATGGATGTAAAGGGTGCTAACACCTTCCCTTTACATAACCTACCCCCCGGACCCAAAAATCTTTTAAAAAGGTCTTTCCTGTTCTTTTATGCCTTTCCTATGGATAAAATAAAAGTCGGTGGCGACTCTTGCTATCCGCAACATAACTAAAGTCAGTTCTCCCACCGTGTTACACATACCATAACTTGCCATGACATTTTATGCATCCATTTGATTCATTGGACATCTTAAGACATGTTAGAAGCATGTTTGATCATTGCATCATGTATTTGCCATGTTGTATGCCATATGCATTTCATGACTTTTCATGTATGTTCATGGTTCTTAACTTGTTTCATTTGCATCCATAAGCTTGTATGATCATCCCCATGTGTTGTTTCATGTTTGTAGCATCTCATAGCATCATTAACATCATGTATGTGCTTCTGGTTTAGATTTACATCATGCCATTTCATTTCATTTTGCATTGCATTGCATTTCTTTCATTAACTTTTCAGGTGGTAAGTAACTTTGAGAAGTGAATTTGCCTTCACTTCTCATAACTTCTCTTCATCTCTTTTATGCATCCTTGCTGCATTTTTATATGTGCTTGAGTTTGAGCTTGCTCATCCTTCTTCTTCTCACTTTCTTTCCTCAAATGATTTGTCTTCTTAAATGAAGCAAGTTACTTTGCTTCTCCTGATCCATTCATCTGCTTCCTGGTGGTTCCATTGAAGATCTTTCTTGTTTAAACCTCACAAACCTTAGGAACAACTAAGCATGATAATGATTAGGGTTTTGATTAGTCTCCCCTTCTTAGTCTTACCTTTGTGTCTCTTTTGAGTCTTCTCTTCTCACCTCATAATCAGGGACTAAACCCTAAAGGCTTTAAGGCTTTGTGATTAAGCTTATGCTTGCATCCTTCTATTAGGATGGAGTGTATAACTTTAATCCTAAGTGTTAAACCCTTAATGTGTTTAAATCTCTTAATCAATTCACTTAATAATCATCAAGACATCAAGCTTGTAACTTGGGCCTTGCATTAGGGTTCTAATTCTTCCTTAATTGGTTAAGAAGGACTAACCCTAGTGTTAATGGACAAGTCCCCCTCAAGTTGTCTTACAAACCCTAAAAATCACTTCATCATCTTACCATTAACTAAAATCCATCTAATAAAGGTTTGTTTTGTCATGAGTTTAATCCCTAATCATGGATTAAGTTGAGGAGCTTTCGTCAACTTAAACACTCTCATCTATTATCCTTCTATTAGGATGGTGTAATGAGTCTGTTTAATCCCTGATTATGGCTTAATCTCATTACTCAACACTAAACAAAAACAACAAAAACATCTAAATAATCACAAGTAGGTTAATGATCTTAATCCTGCATCAAAGGTGATTGAGTGTGAGAAGCTGACTTCACACTTAAGGTATTCTCATTACCCCTAATCAGAGGGAAGATGTGATGAGTTTACTAAATCCATTGGTTTAGGCTTAAGCTCATTAACTTATGACAAATTTTAAAAAGCAATAAAAGACTGAAAACTCAAAAACAAACAATAATCGTCTCCTCCGGGATTCTTTTCTCATCTCACTCATTCACAAACGAGAACTTGCTTCTTCCGTCTAATGCAAGACAGTTTGCACCTGAGCCAGACAGGTCTTACACTTGAGCATTGACAAGCAGGCAGTTCACAAGTCAATTTACCTTTCAGTCTCTTTGGGTCGAACTACGGTGTTCTGACTTCCTCATTGCACGAGAGGATACGTAGGCCTAACTTAACAGTTATCGAACAAAAGTCTCTGTATATTCCCCCTCTTACCAACTTTATTCTTTTAGCCTCATATTCTTGAGCATACTCTCATTCTTACACTGACACATCATTTATACACTTTACACTTCCTTTACACTGACACCTGTACATCCTTTTCCAGCTCTTTATACACAAAATGCACCGACACTACCCCTTTAAAACACAAATCTTTTAAGCGTGGATCCCGTCGAGTACGGCGGACAATCTGGGTGCTAATACCTTCCCAGGTTGTAACCAACCCCCTTTCTCAGTCTCTCTGGTTCGCAACCGTCTTATCCATATCTTTCTAGGTCTATGCAGCATTGCCTTTCCTCCGGGATAAAAATGCCTAGCTGGCAACTCTTTTCTTCTCCTGTGAGTTCACTGCTGTGTGTTCTCACACCTCCTTTCGCCGACCATTCGCGTTTGTACCATATTTGAGCCCGGTCTCATCTTTTGGGAGCGACAGTGAGCATCAGTGCTCCACCAGAGAAAACATTCTTTATTATGAATGTACCATCGTAGTTTGGAGTCCACTTGCCCCTGTGGGGTCTGTATGAGGAGGAAGAAGTCTTTTCAGCACAAGATCTCCCACTTGGTATTCCCGAAGCCTGACTTTCTGATCGAAGGCTTTCTTCATCCTTTTCTGATATAGCTGCCCATGACAGATTGCAGCTAACCTTTTTTCTTCAATCAGATTCAATTGATTATACCGAGACCGGACCCATTCCGCTTCATTCAGCTTTACATCCATCAGTACCTGTAAGGAGGGTAGCTCTACTTCAACAGGTAGGACAACCTCCATACCATATACCAACTGATAAGGTGTTGCCCCAGTAGACGTTCTGATTGAGGTTCGATACCCATGCAAAGCAAATGGTAGCATCTCATGCCAGTCTTTGTAGGTCACCACCATCTTTTGCACAATCTTCTTGATGTTTTGGTTAGCCGCCTCAACAGCGCCATTCATCTTTGGCCTGTAAGGAGAAGAGTTGTGATGTTGGATTTTGAAGTCCCGACACAGTTCTGCCATCATTTTGTTGTTCAAATTGGAACCATTGTTAGTAATGATTCGCTCGGGAACTCCATATCGACAGATGATGTCTCTTTTAAGAAATCTGGCTACCACTTGTCTGGTGACGTTTGCATACGAAGCTGCTTCAACCCATTTGGTGAAGTAATCAATGGCTACCAGGATGAATCTGTGGCCATTTGAAGCAGTCGGTTCAATCTTTCCAATCATGTCAATGCCCCACATGGCGAATGGCCAAGGTGAAGACATCACGTTCAAAGGATTTGGAGGCACATGCACTTTGTCTGCATAAATCTGGCATTTATGACACTTTCTGGCATAGGCACAACAGTCTGCATCCATTGTGATCCAGTAATAACCTGATCTTAATAATTTCTTAGCCATTGCATGTCCTCCCGCATGGGTACCGAAAGATCCTTCGTGCACCTCGTGCATTAGCAAGTCTGCTTCTTTCTTGTCAGCACACCTGAGCAGAACCATGTCGAAGTTTCGCTTGTATAATGAACCGTCAGCATTAAGGAAGAAAATACCGGCCAACATTCTTAATGTCTTCTTATCATTGGATGATGCCCCAGATGGGTATGTCTGATCCTCTAAGAAACATTTGATGTCATGGAACCATGGCTTGTCATCTTTAGCAATGTCCACGGAGAACACGTATGATGGTCGGTCTAGTCTGGATACCGAAATCCGAGGCACATAATTTACAGTCTGAACCTTGATCATGGAGGAAATGGTGGCTAAAGCATCTGCGAACTGATTTTCGTCTCGAGGGATGTACTCAAGTTTGACTGTTGTGAAGAAAGTCAATAATCTCCTCGTATAGTCACGGTATGGGATCAGATGCTCTTGGTGAGTATACCATTTGTCGTTGGTCTGATTGATTACCAAAGCTGAATCTCCGAATACAGTCAAAGTCTTGATCCTGAGGTCAATGGCTTCCTCAAGACCCATGATACATGCTTCGTATTATGCTTCGTTGTTAGTGCAGGCAAATGTGAGATTTATAACACCCTTCTACCCAAAACAAAATATTTAGAGTAATATTAGAGTAATCAACAAGAAGGGTAATACATTTCTTCGAAAAACATCAAAATAAAAGTGTCCTATCCCGGAATACGGGTTAATTAACATCATAATATCATATATAATCATTTTGCAGCGGAATCAACTTCATAATTCAAAAGTCAACATTTTACTTCATGCACATAGCATTAACATCCAGAGTTTTAACAACATAAAATAAAGGAAATATTCTTCAAATAATATTATCACTGGAACATGTCTAATAACTAAAACCCTATCCCGATGTTACATGACACAGAACAGGACACAAAGACTCCAGACCACTCCTAAAGTAATATAAGGTACGCTTCGAGACTCTGAACAACTCTTCTTGCAGTGCGAGATTATTCTTTATCATCTGCAAGTTACCCACATAGGAGGCAACATTTCCAAGCAGGCAGGGTGAGTGATCATAATTTATCATAAATATATTAGAATATGGAATATAAATAAATTAGCATAAGCATGTCATAACATCTTCAACCATATAATTCAGAAACAACAACACAATCATGAACACATTATAAAAATTCAGCAACAACAACTCCATCGTGAATTCATCCAGACATATGCAATTCCAACTATCATGATATGCAATTATGCATGTGATACCAATTTCATCGTGAGATGGATACATGACCATCAACCCTCCACAAGGGAGGACACCGTAATCATCGAGACACTCCAATCCACACAATAGGATTGAAGCTACTAAATAGGCCGAAGCCCCATCGTGAATATCATGAAATGCAATGATGCGTTACACCGTAAAATTCATCGAGAAATCAATTGTGCATCATTCATTTCATATCAACAACTCAACATCAATTAATCATATATTTCCATCGTAATAACACGTCAAAACCTCATTTCATTAGCTACCTCAACTCATCAAGACATAACCCGAACCCGGTAAAAATATAATGTAATTTAATCATTTCCCTAAAAACTCCGTTCCTAAAATTACATCGTTTTCTCTCATTTTCATTCATCAAAATAAAGATTATTTTATTCTCTTTCCTACGCTTCAAACGGAATGCAAATCGGACTTACGGTTAAAAAGTTATGAATTTTTAAAGATTTCAAAATCTGCCATCAACACAGTGTTAATCGGTTAACCCATAGCGTTAACCGGTTAACGCCTGTACGTTTTCACAAAATCTCAAATTTTCAATGGTTAACCGGTTAACCTATAGCGTTAACCGGTTAACGTACGTTTTCCAGCAGCTTTTCTGCTGTTACGAAATTAGCACCCAAAACCCTTAAATTTTCATACGTTTTTCATCCCAAATCCTTCCAAAACTCATTTATAGCATCAATCAAATACAACCAACATCGAGACATCAATTCACACATCAATTACATGATTCTAACACATTTTATTTACTCCAATTTCATCAATTAGGCATCGTAAACTCAACCTAAGTCAAAACCCCTAAAACTCACAAAAACTCATACAATTCTAATATTACTCATAATCCAATTCCTATATAATTACAATAGATTATGAAAACTCCCCATACCTTAGAGAATTTTGCCGATTGATACACTTCTCCAAGGTCCTTCTTAACTTCCTGACTCTGAGCTTTTTCTCCTTCCTTTCTTCAGAGCTCTTTTCCAAAAACACGATAGATCCAATTTTGATCGTATTCTCACTTTTACAAAAGCTATTCCAGTTTATGTTTTTTCCAACTTAACCTTACTCTTTCCTCATAAAGACCATCTTGCCCTTTTCCTCAATATTTTTATTAAATAATACTAATATAATAATACACTAATTATTCATATTATATAAAAGTACTCCTCATATTCCCAATTGACCAACATAACCTCCCTACCCCCACTTTTTTTATTAACAAATAATAAACAATAATTTCGAATAATACTACATGATTATTCTTATTATTAATATTATTAAAATAATATCACCACAATGCATCGGGCCACATAACCACCTATTTTCCAAAATCATCATATATCCT
The DNA here is from genome assembly GCA_963966055.1 of Lathyrus aphaca. Lineage (NCBI taxonomy): Eukaryota > Viridiplantae > Streptophyta > Magnoliopsida > Fabales > Fabaceae > Lathyrus > Lathyrus aphaca. Next base: position 113,199,552 of record OZ014524.1, on the reverse strand, counting down.
CAAATAAGCAACAATTACTCATAATCGAATTTGGGGTGTTACAACTCTCCCCCACTTACAGAATTTTCGTCCTCGAAAATTACCTGGAGTAGATAGAGTCAGATACAACTTCCTTATCTAATCTTCTCGCTTGGAACTCAAGTTCTTTTCTCCTCTCATCATGATAACTCTTCTGACGACCCTGAGACGTCTTCATCCTTTTCCCGAATCATTCTTATCTTCTCAGTTTTTTCTTAGACAATCTCTGGCCCAAGCACTAAACTCTCTCCTGACTCATACCAACATAATGGAGTACGACAACGTCTACCATACAACGCCTCATATGGAGCCATCCCGATACTAGCATGAAAACTGTTATTGTACGTAAACCCGACCAACGACAAATGACTATCCCAAGACCCTCCTTGATCTAATACACAAGCTCTCAGCAAATCTTCTAAAGATTGGATTGTTCTTTCCGTGTGGCCATCCGTTTGCGGGTGATAAGCAGAACTCATCCTCAACTTAGTACCCAAGGCATCCTGCAAACTCTTCCAAAACCTCGACGTAAACCGCAGATCTCTATCCGATACAATACTTGAAGGTACACCATGCAACTTCACAATTTCCTCAATATAAATCTCAGCTAACCTTTGCATGGAATGGTTAATCTCCATCGGCAAGAAATGCGCCGACTTGGTTAACCGATCTATAATCCCCCAAATCGAATCATTACCTCCAGCAGTCTTAGGTAACCCAGTCACGAAATCCATGGAAATACTATCCTATTTCCACTCAGGAACATTCAATGGTTGCATCATACCTAAAGGTTTCTGATGCTCAATCTTTGACTTCTGACATGTCAAATAAGCATACACAAATCAATATCTCTTTTCATACCTGGCCACCAAAACAACCTGCGTAAATCCTGATACATCTTTGTAGCACCAGTATGAATAATCCATCGACTCTTATGTCCTTCCTCTAAAATACTCTTTTTAATTTCCGGAATATCTGGAACACATACTCTATTATGAGATCTCAAAACCCCATCTTCACCCAATTCGGAAGTCACCTTCGTTACCTTGATCCACCAACTTCAATCAATCAACTATTAACATCATTGTTATGTGTTGCACCCCAAAATTTGCCCTCACAATACAAGACTTTGTGTACTAAGAAGGTTCACAAGGTTCACAAGTTTCCAAACATTTACAAGACCTTTCATGAGGTTCATGAGGTATACAAGTTACTTCTTGAAGGTTCACAAGGTTCACAAGTTTCTCAATGTTTATATAACCTTTCATGAGGTTCATGAGGTCTACAAGTTACTTCTTGAAGGTTCACAAGGTTCACAAGTTTCTCAATGTTTATATAACCTTTCATGAGGTTCATGAGGTCTACAAGTTACTTCTTGAAGGATCACAAGGTTCACAAGATTCACAATGATTACAAAGCTTTCCTGAGGTTCATGAGGTCTACAGAGTCACTTTATGAGGTTCACAAGGTTCACAAGCTTCACAATACCTCCCATGAGGTTCACAAGACATTTTATGATGGTTCACAAGGTTCACAAGGTTCACAATTGGTCAGAAGAGTTGACAATTCCCTCAGACAATGCACCTCCTAAGCAGTGCATCCAAAACTAGGGTTTTGACTTTAATCAGGCTAAATGAACTTACAAGACTTCAAGTGAGTTTCATAACATCTTATATATGTTTAAGAACCCCCATGACAAGTTTCAAGACTTTTCTCAAAGGTTTGCTCAGTCAGATGATCAGATAAGTCAAAATCAGTCAATGCAGTTAAAAAGTCAAACTGAGGTCAACTGTGGTCAAACCAAAGTCAAACTTCATGATTTTTTGCCAACATCAATTATATGAAGTAAAATTCATCATTTGATCAAGGGTTGATCATGATTCATCAAGGAGATTCCAGATCATCAAGAATCAGGAGTTTCTAAATTAGGGTTTCCTCAGTAAAAGTCAACTAAACTTTGACCAGCCATAACTTTCACATACTTCATCACCAAGTCTCCACTCAAAGCTCATTTTGAAGGAAATTTAATTCTCTACAACTTTGTGTCTCACAAGCCAAGCCCAAAAATGCTTCATTTGGAAGGTATGAGCTAAGACATTATAGGTCATTTCAAAAGTCAACAAAAAGTCAACAACTTCAAAAGGGCATAACTTGAGATTGGTAAATGATATGGACATGAAACCAATGGGGTTATTTAGAGGACTCTTCAAGCTTTCCAAAATGTCCAAGAACACCCTCATACCATTAAAATTGAGGGAGATGTGCCCTTGCAAAGTTGGGAAATTTTGTGATGGTTTATGATGAAAATGGAGGTCTAGAACCAATTCTTTCCAAATGGGCTGGCCAAATTGTGATCCAATCCATACATTATCATCATGCACGACCCAAATTATTAAAAATCAGAATTTTTATTATTTTATTTTTATTTACTTTGATTTAATTCATAAAAAATCATTTTAAATAAATATAAAATATGAAAATGCAATATTTAATGGAGATTTGGTTTCTAGAACATCTTCAATGCTGATTGGAATTGAAAAGGAATGAGATCATGAGATTTGTCCAAAGATAGAAAGCCTTTATGCAAGAATATTGAACTTTTAAGACATGATCAATATGAATCTTTTTGAATCAAAATTTCCACATGATCAATCAATATTTTGACCTAGATTCAATCTCCTATAAGTACTAAACATAATGCAATCCTCAAGACACGAATTTCAGCAGCCTAAGAGTAAGTTCACAAAGTCAAAAATCCCTTCCAAAACTCATATTCGGTTTTCAATTTGCAGGGCTCTAGAAGGTAAACCAAGGACATAGCAGTAATCATGAGACATCATTGAGTGATTCTCAACTCTTGTTTGCAGCCAATACATTACATAATGCATAAACCGCATCATTCATGTGCTTGATATATTTTTTTTCTTTTTCGAATCACCATATTTACTGATTGATAACGAATTTTGATGATGTATTAATGTTTGCCATTAGCTTTAGATGAATTCTGGATCATTTGGTGAAGAATGATGGCCGAATCATGAACCTGCCATGTTTAGGGTTTAGAGTTCAAAAATAGGGTTATTCGATTCACACAATATAAATGAATTCTATGGACATAATTGAATTGTACAGGTTGTAAGGGACTCAAAGATGTCTCTGATTTGATAAAATGATGTTGTTTGATGGTAGTTTGAAAAACACAGGGTACGTGTGCATGAAAATTCGCAGGTGGGTTTATAGCAAATTTCGCAGGTAAATTGGCAGTTCTCAAGGAAGAAGATGAAGCTGTTCGCGCGAAATCCATATTCAAATTATTGTTTTAAAATATTATTATTTGTATCTGATTATATTTCACAAGCGAATGCTGGTCTCAGTGGTAAAGCTAGCTTATGAGATGCGTGAGGTCACTGGTTCGAATCTGGCCTTGTGCAAATTTTTCTTATTTTTCAGGATTAATAGTGAAGCATTATATATTATGTGTTATTGCTGTTTCCTTACCAGATAGGCTCTCCCAGCCAGATGGTCATGCGCGCTGCTTGTATACAAGAGGTCCTGGGTTCAACACCACCCCAGGCCTTTTGTTTCTTTTATTTTTCCAGGTTTTTCGTGACAAGGAACAAAACCAATTAAACCCCCCTCATTGCTGCCTGCGCGTGGGCTGGTCTGGTGGTATGTCTTGCTGCTTGTGAACCTGGTGACCTGGGTTCAAATCCCAGCCAGGTTTGTTTTATTTTGCTGTTTTCTCTTATTTTATTTTGTTAATTAATTTAGGTTTTATTAATATAATAAAATAATTTTATAAAATGTTATTCAATGTTTATAATATTCAAAAATTCATATTTTTCTTAATTCAAAAAAATTATTTTCTTTTACTATGTCATTAAATTACAATATATGTATATATTAAAATAATTTTATATTAAAAACTCTTAAATATTTTTCTAAACAAAACCCTAATCTTAATAAACCCTAGTTTATTTTTCTAAATATTCATTAAAAAACCTAATTGTTATTTTCTAATTCTTAATTGTCATGTATATATTTATTTAATATAATCTTTTATATAATTAAGTTTTTTGTAAATATATTTATAACTTATGTGATTATTTTAAAATTAGTTTGTAATTTAAGTTATATGTAAATAATTTTAAATTGAGCCTATAATATTTTAATTTTATAATTATAATATGTCTAAAAATAAATTAATAATTTGTACATAAATTAAAATGCTATAATAATTATTTAATTGTTCATATTAAAAATCTAACTATTGTTTATTATTTTAATTTTGTTCTTATAATATTTTGCTAATTATATTTATTATTATTACTAATCACATTATTACTAATCCATTTATTTATTTATTTTTTTAATTATGCTTATTATTATTTTACTAACCTTTATTTAATTCTTTATTATTATTATTAACCCCTATTTTGCTTATTTATTTATTGATTATTATTTATATTTCGCTTATATATTTATTTATTTGCTATTTATTTTTTAATTTGCTTTTTTATAATTATGTAATTGCTCCTTGGTGTAAATTTTGTAAATATGTAATTTATTTAATTTTTGTGCTATGGTTAGTAATTTAGGGAGTGTGAAACATGTATTCTATCTAAAATTTAATTTAGATCACTTTAATTAAAGATAAATAATATTAAACACTCACACACGTAAGTCGATCTTTGATCGCCATCTCACTTTCTAAGGTTATCCCTCATGTTGCCTAACTATAAGGTCAAGTGGGGTGTATAAAGCAAGTCCCTTCAAAGAAAAATCATCAAGTCCCTAATGGTTGCCTTTAAAGATCAAGTCCCTTTTCGAATAATGATGATAGTCCCTCCTAAATGCTTAATACACCCCACAGTTGCCTTCATAAAACAGATGTCCCTCATATGTCCCTTACATCCAAGGTAATGACTACCTATTCCTTAATAATAGGGATAGTCTTACCATTGAAAGAACATTTAAGAACAGAAAAGACTTAACTTAGGGTAGGTTCCTCTTATGCACTTGCTCACTTTCCAAAAAATTTCAAAACACTTCACATTTTCAAACAAATTTTCAAAACAAAGTCTTTATATATATCCGTACATGGATCATTATAAAGTACTTAAGAAATTTTTTAATCACACACTACACTTCCCAAAACATTTTAAAGTGAGCTAAGTAACTAAGAGCCCATGGATAACCATGGATGTAAAGGGTGCTAACACCTTCCCTTTACATAACCTACCCCCCGAACTCAAAAATCTTTTAAGGTCTTTCCTGTTCTTTTATGCCCTTTCCTTTTGGATAAAATAAAAGTCGGTGGCGACTCTTGCTATCCGCAACATTTAACTAAAGTCAGTTCTCCCACCGTGTTACAGAACTGGCGACTCTGCTGGGGATATAAATTTAAGAGGGGTACCCTTAGGAATTAAGATCACTTTAAATTGTTTGCCTTGTTTGCTTTATATTATCTTGTTGGGGTGCTCTTATGTGTGAAAGGTCCTAACCCGGATCTAGTGTACCTTAGGTAAATGGCAATAGACCAAGGAAACTGTACGACGTATATCGATACGGTTGATCTGGTGGCCATAGTTAGTACGACTTCTTGGTTGGTGCTTATGTTCCTTAAGTCAAGTTGAGGATAATATGAGGCTGCCATATGTTGTCAATGCACTAACTAACTTTTAGAACCCTAGTTAACTCATCTTGGCCTTTAGAAAGTAGTGAGGTAACCGGCTTTGGTGCAGATTGAAGTTGGTTGACACTCGATACTACACTCATTGAGATCTTAAACTTGGAGGGTTTTGGTTGGCAAGTAAGTTGCCTTCTGATCAACCACCCTTGTGAAGGATCAATGATATTGAGATCCCTTAGAACATGGTTACTTTTGTAGGACATGATGAACCCACCAGCTTCAGGGGAGGGTACTTACCTTTGAACTTCATGCAAGCCTTTAAACCTAAGGCTATGGTGTGACTTGTTTGTGTGTGCCACATGTTTGTGATCGAGCACAACATCATGACATCATCATGCATCATAAGCATAGCATTTTCACTAACCATTTCAAGGACCAAAGGATTTATCTTTGTTCTTTGTTGCAGGTCATGACTTCAGCTCGTAGAAACACTATCAGGATCAACTTTGTGAGCATACCTGCTAAGCTTAAAGAGTTGGTTTCTCAAGTGTCTGATCATTCCCAGTTCATCAAGAGACATGGTCACCTATTGGATCTAGTTACCTCAGGGTTCAATGAAGACATGATGAGTGTCCTGTTTCAGTTCTTTGATCCTAAGCACCATTGCTTCACATTCCCTGACTACCAGCTGGTTCCAACCATGGAAGAGTTCTCTAAACTTCTGGGCATACCTGTACTTGATCAGAAACCATTTACAGGCTTGGAGAAAGAGCCTAAACCTGAGGTTATTGCTGCAGCTCTACATCTGAAAAAAGTCTGATATTGTTCTAGAAACGAGAAGTGGAATCAAGGGTGTTCTAGCCAAGGTGTTGATAGAGAAGGCTCAAATGTTCTTGAAGGCCATGAGCTATGATGCTTTTGAGGAGATCTTAGCCTTGCTGATATATGGTTTAGTATTGTTCCCCAATCCAGATCAGTTCATAGATGTTCATGCCATCAACATTTTTCTGAGTCACAATCCAGTGCCTACATTGCTTGGAGACATCCTACATTCTCTCCATACTCGTACTACAAGGGCAAGAGGAACTTTGATGTGCTGCATACCTTTGCTTTCTAGGTGGTTTATTTCTCACCTTCCTCGCTCAGTAATGAAGAATGAGCAAGGCTTCAGATGGTCCAAAAGGATCATGTCACTCTCGCATTCAGATATCCATTGGTGCTCCAGATCCATGGAGAATGTCACTATCATTGACCGTTGTGGGGAATTCCCTAATGTGCCACTTCTGGGCATAAGAGGAGGCATCACCTACAACCCCTCTCTAGCTTTACGACAGTTTGGTTACGCTCAGAGTGATGGTCCACATGACATGTTGATTCAGGGCATTGTGTTTGACTACGACAACGATCTGCAAGGTTACCATCAGAGATTCATACGAGCATGGGGAAAGATAAACAAGGTTGACAGCAAGACTCTGGAGCCTAAGTACACTATTCCTATGGAGGCTTATCTCAGATGGGTGCGATCTCGTGCTCAGACTCTTATGATGCCATATCCTGCTATCCTTCCAGTTACCATGGAACCTGTTGCTGAAGGAGATACTACTTATACCATCCTTCACCCAGACATGCCTACTGATATGGAAGACTTGCAGAGATCATGGATCCAACTGAAGGAGCAAAGGGATACTTTCGAGGCTCATTACAAAGCAAGCCAAGAAAGAGTCCTAGAACTAACAAAGCAACTTCACGAGGAGCGGAATCTCAACTCATACCTCAACACAAAGAGGAAACGTCCATGGGAGACTTAAAACCCCATCTTTTGTACTTATTTCATTTTCATTTTTGTAAGCCCAAGGGGCAAACAAAGTTATTACTAATAAAAAGTTACTTTCTTGTTTGTTTAAGCAAATTTAAATCCTGCGGTCCTTGAAAACATTTCATATACATTCACATACCATTTCATTGCATCACAGGTTTATATTTGTGCACAGGTTTCTCATCTTCTCGCTGTTTATTTCAGCAATGGCTCTTGAACAATCAGTTAAGGATCTCCAGGCACAAAATGCACAGTTCCAAGAGCTGATCCTGAACCTATCCAAGGGGCAGGATGAATTGAAGACACTGCTGGCCAAGAAGACTAAGAAGACTAGAAGGTCAGGTGGCCTGCTCAATATGGGAAGAAGGTTCAAAGGTCCTGTCAAGACCAAAGAGCAGGTTGAAGACTATGAATCTGAGGAATCTGAGAAAGAGGTAGGCAGTCTCCACAACACTATGGGGGACTCTGATTCTGAGGCTAATTACTACCATGAGCCTAATGAAGACAAATTCAAGATGCTGGTGGATAGGATGAATGCCATGGAGTTGCAGAAATCATCTGGGCTGGATTTTGAGGATTTGAGTTTGATATTTGGGGTAGTCATACCCATTGGTTTCAAGATTCCTACCTTTGTTGTTTATGATGGGGTATCTTGTCCCAAGCTGCATCTGAGGTCTTATGTCAGAAGAATTCAACCTCACACTGCTGATAAAAAGTTGTGGATCCATTTCTTTCAAGAGAGTTTATCTGGAGCTCAGCTGGAGTGGTATTATCAGTTGGAGAGTGCCAACATCAGAGACTGGAATGATCTTGCTGAAGCTTTCTATAAGCAGTATCAATACAATGCTGACTTAGCCCCCACTCGCATGCAGCTTCAGAGCATGTCTATGGGTGCCAAAGAAAGTTTTAAAGAGTATGCTCAGAAGTGGAGAGATTTAGCTGGAAGAGTTCAACCCCCTTTGACTGACAGGGAATTGGTTGATATGTTCATGTGTACGCTGAATGGTCCGTTTTACAGTCATCTCATTGGAAGCTCATCATCTGGCTTCACTGAGTTGATTATGACAGGAGAGCGAGTAGATAATGGTATAAAGAATGGCAAGATCCATGTGGGTACTTCTTCATCAGGTGCTGCAAAGAAGCCTCCCACTGGGAAGAAAGAAACCAATGCTGTTTATGGTCAACCTGATCGTAATAGAAGGCATCAGTCTGTTAGTGCAGTTCATATTTCAAATCCAACTCCTGCAACAACAGAGAAGCCACAGGGCAACCAACAGAGGGCTAGAAGGCAGTTCACAAAGATCAACATGTCACTGGCTCAGGCATTGCAGCATTTGTTGAAAGCTGAACTCATTACTTTGAAGGAGGCTCCTCAGAATCCTAATGTTACCTCACCCAGGTACAATCCCAATGCACGATGTGCATATCATTCAAACTGTCAGGGTCATGATACTAATAACTGCTGGGTCTTGAAGAACAAAATTCAAGATATGATTGAGGCTGGAGAGATTGAGTTTGACCCTCCGGGTACTCCAAATGTGATTACTGCTCCAATGCCAAACCACGAGAAGACTGTCAATGCCATTGATGAAGACCTACATGTCTATTCAGTTATGGAGTTGACCACACCATTGTCTGTTATCAAAAAGAGGTTAGTACAAGCTGGGATCTTTCCAGGTTGTCGTGAAGATTGTTTGTATTGTACCTATAAGCCGGATAGTTGCTTCATATTGAGAGATGGAATTCAACGTCTCATGGATAAGTATACTATAGTGTTTGAGAAGACTCCGTCGTCTGTAGAAAGTATGGTGGATCATCTGACTCAAGGTAGGAAGATTGAAGAGGTTGATATGGTTGACAAAGTGCCGGTGAGAATCACTTCAAAGGGACCTATTAAAATCACCCGTCAAGGTCCAGTCAAGATTACTGCTGAAGGTCCTGTAAAAGTTGTTGCTGAAGCCAGAGTGGCTCCTCTGGTCATTACTACTCCTGGTCCTATTCCATATACATCTGATAAAGCTGTGCCTTGGCACTATGGGTCTGATGTTTACATCCATGGTGTTAAGCAGGAACCTTTACCTGATGTGCCTGCTGACATTGATAATATTGCTGGATCTAGTAAGATCACGCGTAGTGGAAGAGTCTTCTCTCCCCCAGTTGCTTCTAAAAATGCAGTTACTCCTGCTGCCACCTCTACCACTGATGCTCGGGGCAAAGGTCCTGTTATTGAGCCTGTATCTACTGATGTGCCAGCTGCTGATGATATCTCTAAGCAGATGGAAGAAGTATTGAAAATCATTCGCAAGAGTGATTATGACATTGTTGATCAGTTGGGGCATACTCCCTCAAAGATTTCTATGCTGTCCTTGTTGTCATGTTCTGAAGCTCATGCAAAAGCTTTGATCAAGTTTCTGAAGACTGCTCATGTGCCCAATGCCATTTCTGTTGACCAGTTTGAGAATTGTGTTGCCCACCTGACTTATGATAATGGGTTAGGGTTTTCTGATGCTGATTTGACCCCTGCCAAGAGGGATCATAACAGGGCCTTGCATATCTCAATTGAATGCAGGGGCACTACCCTGTCACATGTGCTGATAGACAATGGTTCCTCTTTGAATGTGTTGCCCAAGGAAGTCCTAAATAAGCTGAGTCCTGAAGATGCTGTGCTGAAGCCCAGTAATATTTTGGTGAAGGCTTTTGATGGTTCTAGAAGAGTAGTGCATGGGGAAATTGATCTTCCAATCAAAGTTGGCTCCCAGGTTTTTACTGCTACATTTTATGTAATGGATATTCGTCCTTCATACTCTTGTCTGCTTGGTCGTCCCTGGATCCATGGGGCAGGTGCTGTAACCTCTACATTACACCAAAAGTTGAGATATCCAGTGGATGGAAAGGTTGTTACTGTCTATGGAGAAGAAGAATACTTTGTCAGCCATGTGAATACTTTCAAATATCTGGAAATGGAAGGTGAATACATTGAAACTCCGTGTCAGACATTTGAAGTGGTTCCCTGGGTTGTTAATGATTATGTAGCTCCTCCTGTTGCAAAGAAAGTTCCCGTGGTCACCAGAAAACCTCCAACAATGGCAATGGCCTCCCTCAATGATGCTAGAGCTGTGGTGGACGAAGGTGGTTGTACTATTTGGGGTCAGCTTCCTGATATTCCATACAAGTCTGACAAGTTTGGTTTGGGTTTCACTGCAGAGTCCCAGAAGGCTGTTCGTCGTGCTCGTGCTGTTCGTATCACCAATCAAGGGGTTATGGAGGATCAGATCAATGCTGTAGGAGACTATGATGAAGACTACAACCTTGATGCTTGGATTTTTCCTACTGTGGGTGCTGGACTCAATAATTGGAAAGCTGAAGATGTTATCCCTATCTCCTTTAGTCAGGAGTAAATACTATTACTGTGTTGTTGCTTTTTAAGTTTGTAACCTCTTGAACAATTGAACTCTTAAGCCATGTGCCTTACCCGGGGCACAATGGTGTGCTTGTTACGGGTTGTCATTTCATTTGCATACTTCATTCAATAAAATCAGTGGACGTTTTGTTTTAGTAAATATTGTGTTCCTTGTCTTTCTTTTCTTTTATTTTTACTTTATCAGCTATGTGTTCTTACACACACCCACATCACTAAAATGCAGATCCTCATCCACTATGGATCCTGTTGATAACAGTTCTACTATTGCCAATTATAATTTCGAGAATCCGATCTATCAAGCTGAAGACGGAAATGAGGACGATTGTGAAATACCTGTAGAGCTTGCTAGGTTGTTACAACAAGAAGAGAAAGCTATACAGCCACATGAAGAGCCAGTCGAAGTTGTGAATCTGGGAACTGAAGAAAACAGAAAAGAGGTCAAGATAGGGGCTGATTTAGAGGACAGTGTCAAGAGCAGATTGATTCGGATGTTACGTGACTATGTGGAGATCTTTGCTTGGTCTTATGAAGATATGCCAGGGTTGGATACAGACATTGTGGTTCACCGTTTACCAGTGAAAGAAGATTGTCGTCCAAAGAAGCAGAAGGTTTGTCGTATGCGTCCTGAAATGTCAGAAAAGATCAAGGCAGAGGTAATGAAACAGTTCAATGCAGGGTTCTTAGCAGTGACTTCTTATCCTCAGTGGGTTGCAAATGTGGTACCAGTTCCTAAGAAAGATGGTAAGGTACGTATGTGTGTAGACTACAGAGATTTGAACAAAGCTAGCCCCAAAGATGACTTTCCACTTCCTCATATTGATATTCTGGTAGACAACACTGCTCAGCATAAGGTATTCTCTTTTATGGATGGTTTCTCTAGTTACAATCAAATCAAGATGGCTCCTGAAGACATGGAGAAGACAACATTTGTGACACAGTGGGGCACTTTTTGCTATAAGGTGATGCCATTTGGTTTGAAGAATGCAGGGGCAACATATCAGCGTGCTATGGTGGCTTTGTTTCATGATATGATTCATCATGAGATAGAGGTATATGTAGATGATATGATAGCCAGGTCTCAGAATGAAGAACAACATCTTGATCATCTGCACAAGTTGTTTGAGAGGTTGAAGAAATACAAGTTGAGATTGAACCCAAACAAGTGTACTTTTGGAGTTAGATCTGGAAAGCTCCTGGGTTTCATTGTCAGTGGAAAAGGTATTGAAGTGGATCCTGCAAAAGTGAAAGCTATACGAGAGATGCCAGCTCCCCGTACTGAGAAGGAGGTTAGAGGTTTCTTGGGACGATTGAACTACATTGCAAGATTTATTTCCCAATTAACTACCATCTGTGAGCCAATCTTCAAGTTGTTGAAGAAAGATCAGGTGATGGAATGGAATGATGAGTGCCAGACTGCCTTTGACGAAATCAAGAGATATCTGCTAGAACCTCCAATTTTGATGCCACCAGTTGATGGAAGACCCTTGATCATGTACTTAACAGTGTTAGACAACTCAATGGGGTGTGTGTTGGGGCAACATGACGAGTCTGGTCGAAAAGAGCAGGCAATATACTACCTTAGCAAAAAGTTTACCGACTGTGAAACAAGATACTCACTGCTCGAGAAAACTTGCTGCGCTTTGGCATGGGCTGCTCGCCGACTAGGACAGTATATGTTGACCCATACTACCTTGTTGATTTCAAAGATGGATCCAATCAAGTACATATTTGAGAAACCTGCTCTCTCCGGAAGAATTGCAAGATGGCAAATGATATTGACAGAATATGATATACAGTATACTACTCAGAAGGCCATTAAGGGAAGTGTTGTAGCAGATCATTTGGCTCATCAAGCAGTAGATGATTACCAGTCAATGAGTTTTGAGTTCCCTGATGAAGACATTATGATTATTACCAAAGAACCTGGACAATATGACGGACCTGAACAAGGATCCCGATGGACTATGGTTTTTGATGGTGCTTCTAATGCACTTGGTAATGGTGTTGGTGTTGTGATTTGTTCCCCTGAAGGTTGTCATACCCCGATTACTGCCAGACTTTGTTTCTATTGCACCAATAACATGGCTGAGTATGAGGCATGTATCCTGGATATTAAAACTGCTATTGATATGAAGATTCAGTTCCTTGATGTATATGGAGATTCAGCCCTGGTAGTAAGTCAGATTAAAGGAGATTGGGATACCAAACATGATAACCTCATTCCTTACAGAGAGCATGTGTTGTCCTTGATCCCACATTTCAAAGAGATTACCTTTGGACATATTCCACGAAGAGAGAATCAGTTGGCAGATGCATTAGCTACCATGGCATCTATGTTTGAGATCAGTTGGGATGATGAAGCTCCCAAGATTACTATTGATAGATTTGAAAAGCCTGCATACTGCAATGAGATTGACACTGAAGGGGTAGAGGAGAAGCCTTGGTTCTATGAAGTGAAAAGATATCTTGAAGCTCAGGAGTTTCCTGAAGGGGCATCTGTCAAAGATAGGAAGTTTCTGAGGAGGTTTTCTGCCAAGTTCTTTTTGAGTAATGGCATTCTGTACAAGCGCAATCATGATTCAACTTTGCTTCGTTGTGTGGATAAGAAGGAAGCAACAGAGATTATGGAAGATATGCATGATGGGATCTTTGGCACTCATTCTAGTGGACATACTATGGCAAAGAAGATTTTGAGAGCAGGTTACTATTGGTCTACCATGGAAGTTGATTGCTATCAACACTCCAGAACATGTCACAAGTGTCAAATTTATGCTGATAAAGTACATATACCTCCATCACCATTGAATGTGTTGACTGCTCCTTGGCCTTTTTCCATGTGGGGCATTGATATGATTGGTGAGATCAAGCCTACTGCTTCTAATGGGCATCGTTTCATCCTGGTTGCTATTGATTATTTCACGAAGTGGGTAGAGGCAGCTTCATTTGCATCTGTTACTAAGAATGTGGTGGCTCGATTCATTAAGAATAATCTCATATGTAGGTATGGCATCCCTGAAAGGATTATTACTGACAATGGCTCTAATCTGAACAACACTATGATCACTGATCTCTGCACGCAGTTCAAGATTAAGCATCACAACTCTTCTCCGTATCGTCCAAAGATGAATGGGGCAGTTGAAGCTGCTAATAAGAACATTAAGAAGATTGTACAGAAGATGACTGTCACCTATAAAGATTGGCATGAGATGTTACCATTTGCTATTCATGGTTATCGTACTACAATACGTACTTCAACAGGGGCAACCCCATTCTCTTTAGTCTATGGTATGGAAGCAGTTTTGCCCATTGAAGTTCAGATTCCCTCCTTGAGAATTATGAAGGATGCAGGCTTGGATGAAGATGAATGGATTCAGACTCGACTGGACCAGATAAATTTGATTGATGAGAAGAGGTTAGCAACAGTTTGTCATGGCCAGATGTACCAGAAGCGAATGATCAAAGCTTTTAACAAGAAGGTTAAGCCAAAGGTATATCAGGCTGGTGACTTGGTAATCAAGCGTATTATATTACCACAGGGTGATCCTAGGGGCAAGTGGACTCCAACATATGAAGGACCATTTGTAGTCAAGACAGTGTTCTCAGGAGGTGCCATGATACTTACTACAATGGATGGTGAGGACTTCCCACAACCTGTAAACGCAGACATAGTTAAAAAATACTACGCATAAAAAGAGACCCGCTAGGTTGACTGGCCTAGGCAAAAGTAAGGGCATCCCGGCAAACCAAAAGGGTTTGGGCAAAAATTAGGGATATATATGAAAAGATGTACACCCGGCAAGTCGAAAACCTGAAAAGGCGGCTTGGGCAAAAAAGGGTATCCCGGTGGATTGAAAACCTGAAAGGGCAATCCAGGCAAAAGTTAGGGATTAAAGCATATGACTATGTCTCGTTTGGATCACCCATGAAACTGCAACCAGTTGTGTTACTTACTCAAGCTCGAACAGATAAAGCTCAATTCAATCGTTTCCGTCTCAACAGCAGAAGATGAGATACTTGAAGATAACGGCAATAGTAGAATTGAAACTCAATAGGCTTGTTTCCCACATAGCTGATTTTCCTTGTTTTGTAAAAAAAAAAAACTTTATGACAAATTCCTCTTACTAGGATTTCTGTCTCTTTGTACAAATTTACCCGTGCATGGGTCACTCTTTGATATAAATAAAATTCCACTTTTGAATCCAGATTTACTTTTACCCTATTTACATAAGCGAAACGTCCATTGGTTGTGTTTGAATGTATGTATGCTTTTGAATATGATTGATGTTTACCAAAAATGCATGTATGCTTTTTTAATATGATTGATGTTTACCAGAAATGCATGAAAATGCAGTAATAGTATTTACTAAAGACGAACGAGGGGAGGATTTCAACGAAGCTTCGCCGGTTCATCTCTAACAAGACAGCTACAAATCCCTCAGTAGGACAAATCCATCTTCATAAAGTCTCATCTCCCCTGGAATTTATATCCATCTCTTTTATCCTCATACGGATATACGGGAAATTACTTTCCAATAAGGGTACGACGAACGAAGACGGGATGTTGTATCTACCCCACTATCAAACGAAGACGAAGGTTATATATACCTTACTATCCCCAGCAGACGGGAGGTTATATCCATCCTTACTATCCCCAGCATACGGAAGGTTATGTATATCTCATCGTCAAACAAGACGAAGACGAGTTACTCATATTCTTCAGCAACGAATCGGGATTTATTTTCCCTAGCCAGCAGTTGTTATACAAAGATATCCAGACGCTTCCGGCAGCATCATATCATACATACATCATTTACATCATACCATAGCATACATATCCATAGATACATAATACATTACTTAAGTGCATCATATCATACATGCATACATAATACATAAAATAATATTATTATACAAATGCTACCTTGTTTCAGGTTATTTATCCAGCAAACCAACTTATGAGTATCAGGATTGCTTTATCCTCCTGAAGGCATATCATCCATCAGGACTGCTTTATCCTCCTGAAAATTCCTATTACATCAGGAATGCTTTATCCTCCTGAAGACTTATCATCCATCAGGACTGCTTTATCCTCCTGAAAACTCCTATTACATCAGGATTGCTTCATCCTCCTGAAAGCACATCATTACATCAGGATTGCTTCATCCTCCTGAAAGCATATTATCAAATACCTCAGGGCTGCTTTATCCCCCTGACAGCTTCTTTACCTCAGGATTGCTTTATCCTCCTGACAGCTTATTATTACCTCAGGACTGCTTCATCCTCCTGACAGCTTTTTATTATATCAGGATTGCTCCATCCTCCTGACATTTATTATCATTACTTCAGGACTGCTTTATCCTCCTGGAAACTCCTATTACATCAGGACTGCTTCATCCTCCTGAAGATTCCTAGTACATCAGGATTGCTTCATCCTCCTGGAATCATACCTCAGGGTTGCTTTATCCCCCTGACAGCTTCTTTACCTCAGGGTTGCTTTATCCCCCCTGACAGCTTCTTACTACATCAGGATTGCTTCATCCTCCTGAAAAACACATTATTACCTCAGGGCTGCTTTATCCTCCTGACAGCTTCTTATACATCAGGATTGCTCTATCCTCCTGAAATCATATTATCATTACCTCAGGATTGCTCCATCCTCTTGACAAGCTATCATCTTATACATCAGGATTGCTCTATCCTCCTGAAATCATATTATCATTACCTCAGGATTGCTCCATCCTCCTGACAAGCTATCATCTTATACCTCAGGATTGCTCCATCCTCCTGACAGCTATCATTATACCTCCATATTTTGGACTGCTTTATCCTCCAAGACATGTGTCTGAAGAACTTTCCTCCAAGTGGCATCTTTAAGCCCACTCAAGCATATTCAACTAGACATCCATATCACTCTATGCACTGGTGAGTGCAAATTTTTGGGTTTTTGTGTTCAATCCCCTTCAACCTTCTAGGTCACGATTGGCAAATATACCAATCTAACCCCTCAGGTTTCAGAAAATTGAACAGGGGCAGCTGTTGCACCCCAAAATTTGCCCTCACAATACAAGACTTTGTGTACTAAGAAGGTTCACAAGGTTCACAAGTTTCCAAACATTTACAAGACCTTTCATGAGGTTCATGAGGTATACAAGTTACTTCTTGAAGGTTCACAAGGTTCACAAGTTTCTCAATGTTTATATAACCTTTCATGAGGTTCATGAGGTCTACAAGTTACTTCTTGAAGGTTCACAAGGTTCACAAGTTTCTCAATGTTTATATAACCTTTCATGAGGTTCATGAGGTCTACAAGTTACTTCTTGAAGGATCACAAGGTTCACAAGATTCACAATGATTACAAAGCTTTCCTGAGGTTCATGAGGTCTACAGAGTCACTTTATGAGGTTCACAAGGTTCACAAGCTTCACAATACCTCCCATGAGGTTCACAAGACATTTTATGATGGTTCACAAGGTTCACAAGGTTCACAATTGGTCAGAAGAGTTGACAATTCCCTCAGACAATGCACCTCCTAAGCAGTGCATCCAAAACTAGGGTTTTGACTTTAATCAGGCTAAATGAACTTCCAAGACTTCAAGTGAGTTTCATAACATCTTATATATGTTTAAGAACCCCCATGACAAGTTTCAAGACTTTTCTCAAAGGTTTGCTCAGTCAGATGATCAGATAAGTCAAAATCAGTCAATGCAGTTAAAAAGTCAAACTGAGGTCAACTGTGGTCAAACCAAAGTCAAACTTCATGATTTTTTGCCAACATCAAGTATATGAAGTAAAATTCATCATTTGATCAAGGGTTGATCATGATTCATCAAGGAGATTCCAGATCATCAAGAATCAGGAGTTTCTAAATTAGGGTTTCCTTAGTAAAAGTCAACTAAACTTTGACCAGCCATAACTTTCACATACTTCATCACCAAGTCTCCACTCAAAGCTCATTTTGAAGGAAATTGAATTCTCTACAACTTTGTGTCTCACAAGCCAAGCCCAAAAATGCTTCATTTGGAAGGTATGAGCTAAGACATTATAGGTCATTTCAAAAGTCAACAAAAAGTCAACAACTTCAAAAGGGCATAACTTGAGATTGGTAAATGATATGGACGTGAAACCAATGGGGTTATTTAGAGGACTCTTCAAGCTTTCCAAAATGTCCAAGAACACCCTCATACCATTAAAATTGAGGGAGATGTGCCCTTGCAAAGTTGGGAAATTTTGTGATGGTTTATGATGAAAATGGAGGTCTAGAACCAATTCTTTCCAAATGGGCTGGCCAAATTGTGATCCAATCCATACATTATCATCATGCACGACCCAAATTATTAAAAATCAGATTTTTTATTATTTTATTTTTATTTACTTTGATTTAATTCATAAAAAATCATTTTAAATAAATATAAAATATGAAAATGCAATATTTAATGGAGATTTGGTTTCTAGAACATCTTCAATGCTGATTGGAATTGAAAAGGAATGAGATCATGAGATTTGTCCAAAGATAGAAAGCCTTTATGCAAGAATATTGAACTTTTAAGACATGATCAATATGAATCTTTTTGAATCAAAATTTCCACATGATCAATCAATATTTTGACCTAGATTCAATCTCCTATAAGTACTAAACATAATGCAATCCTCAAGACACGAATTTCAGCAGCCTAAGAGTAAGTTCACAAAGTCAAAAATCCCTTCCAAAACTCATATTCGGTTTTCAATTTGCAGGGCTCTAGAAGGTAAACCAAGGACATAGCAGTAATCATGAGACATCATTGAGTGATTCTCAACTCTTGTTTGCAGCCAATACATTACATAATGCATAAACCGCATCATTCATGTGCTTGATATATTTTTTTTCTTTTTCGAATCACCATATTTACTGATTGATAACGAATTTTGATGATGTATTAATGTTTGCCATTAGCTTTAGATGAATTCTGGATCATTTGGTGAAGAATGATGGCCGAATCATGAACCTGCCATGTTTAGGGTTTAGAGTTCAAAAATAGGGTTATTCGATTCACACAATATAAATGAATTCTATGGACATAATTGAATTGTACAGGTTGTAAGGGACTCAAAGATGTCTCTGATTTGATAAAATGATGTTGTTTGATGGTAGTTTGAAAAACACAGGGTACGTGTGCATGAAAATTCGCAGGTGGGTTTATAGCAAATTTCGCAGGTAAATTGGCAGTTCTCAAGGAAGAAGATGAAGCTGTTCGCGCGAAATCCATATTCAAATTATTGTTTTAAAATATTATTATTTGTATCTGATTATATTTCACAAGAGAATGCTTGTCTCAGTGGTAAAGCTAGCTTATGAGATGCGTGAGGTCACTGGTTCGAATCTGGCCTTGTGCAAATTTTTCTTATTTTTCAGGATTAATAGTGAAGCATTATATATTATGTGTTATTGCTGTTTCCTTACCAGATAGGCTCTCCCAGCCAGATGGTCATGCGCGCTGCTTGTATACAAGAGGTCCTGGGTTCAACACCACCCCAGGCCTTTTGTTTCTTTTATTTTTCCAGGTTTTTCGTGACAAGGAACAAAACCAATTAAACCCCCCTCATTGTTGCCTGCGCGTGGGCTGGTCTGGTGGTATGTCTTGCTGCTTGTGAACCTGGTGACCTGGGTTCAAATCCCAGCCAGGTTTGTTTTATTTTGCTGTTTTCTCTTATTTTATTTTGTTAATTAATTTAGGTTTTATTAATATAATAAAATAATTTTATAAAATGTTATTCAATGTTTATAATATTCAAAAATTCATATTTTTCTTAATTCAAAAAAATTATTTTCTTTTACTATGTCATTAAATTACAATATATGTATATATTAAAATAATTTTATATTAAAAACGCTTAAATATTTTTCTAAACAAAACCCTAATCTTAAAAAACCCTAGTTTATTTTTCTAAATATTCATTAAAAAACCTAATTGTTATTTTCTAATTCTTAATTGTCATGTATATATTTATTTAATATAATCTTTTATATAATTAAGTTTTTTGTAAATATATTTATAACTTATGTGATTATTTTAAAATTAGTTTGTAATTTAAGTTATATGTAAATAATTTTAAATTGAGCCTATAATATTTTAATTTTATAATTATAATATGTCTAAAAATAAATTAATAATTTGTACATAAATTAAAATGCTATAATAATTATTTAATTGTTCATATTAAAAATCTAACTATTGTTTATTATTTTAATTTTGTTCTTATAATATTTTGCTAATTATATTTATTATTATTACTAATCACATTATTACTAATCCATTTATTTATTTATTTTTTTAATTATGCTTATTATTATTTTACTAACCTTTATTTAATTCTTTATTATTATTATTAACCCCTATTTTGCTTATTTATTTATTGATTATTATTTATATTTCGCTTATATATTTATTTATTTGCTATTTATTTTTTAATTTGCTTTTTTATAATTATGTAATTGCTCCTTGGTGTAAATTTTGTAAATATGTAATTTATTTAATTTTTGTGCTATGGTTAGTAATTTAGGGAGTGTGAAACATGTATTCTATCTAAAATTTAATTTAGATCACTTTAATTAAAGATAAATAATATTAAACACTCACACACGTAAGTCGATCTTTGATCGCCATCTCACTTTCTAAGGTTATCCCTCATGTTGCCTAACTATAAGGTCAAGTGGGGTGTATAAAGCAAGTCCCTTCAAAGAAAAATCATCAAGTCCCTAATGGTTGCCTTTAAAGATCAAGTCCCTTTTCGAATAATGATGATAGTCCCTCCTAAATGCTTAATACACCCCACAGTTGCCTTCATAAAACAGATGTCCCTCATATGTCCCTTACATCCAAGGTAATGACTACCTATTCCTTAATAATAGGGATAGTCTTACCATTGAAAGAACATTTAAGAACAGAAAAGACTTAACTTAGGGTAGGTTCCTCTTATGCACTTGCTCACTTTCCAAAAAATTTCAAAACACTTCACATTTTCAAACAAATTTTCAAAACAAAGTCTTTATATATATCCGTACATGGATCATTATAAAGTACTTAAGAAATTTTTTAATCACACACTACACTTCCCAAAACATTTTAAAGTGAGCTAAGTAACTAAGAGCCCATGGATAACCATGGATGTAAAGGGTGCTAACACCTTCCCTTTACATAACCTACCCCCCGAACTCAAAAATCTTTTAAGGTCTTTCCTGTTCTTTTATGCCCTTTCCTTTTGGATAAAATAAAAGTCGGTGGCGACTCTTGCTATCCGCAACATTTAACTAAAGTCAGTTCTCCCACCGTGTTACATTATGCACTTAAGAACAACTATACCACACCATGCATTCGTTGTGCACTCTGATTACTTGCAAGGTACCATGTCTACCGAGTTTATTTCCAACTTCTTTAATTACAAAAACCAACACATCAACAACACCTTTGACTTAACTCTTCTGAATTTCGTTCCAACAGGTATTCTACTCTTGTAGTTACCGAATAGTTCCAACTTAGATTCATAAGACCACACCTTCGAATTTTCAACATAAATACAACCGCGACAACTTCCAAATTTTTGGACAATTAATTATATACTTCATGAATGTCCAATTATCCTTAACACAACTACAACTTTGTCATCTTAAAATAACACATCCTTCGAAAATCACCTTAAACACACTACATCATTATGACAATATAAGGTGCATCGATACAATAGTCTCCACAAGATAACTCATATTTATTTGCTTCTAAGTAATCCAACGTATTGAATCCCCGATTCTTATTAACACAACCTTTCAAAAATTCTTATCTGAACCAACACAACCAAACAACTATCCTTGTTCTAATCGAAACCACACTTTAATAAACCCACTTATAGTTTCACTTCGTCATGATTCTTGCAACTCAACTCTATCCTACATTCTTGAAAATCTTGGTTTTACTTTTCCATATACTTTTCTTTTGAATCATCTCAAGGAAACTTCAAGCCTTTTGCCATTTAATTCATCACAAACAACATTCTCATTATCCAGAATTCAACTACGACTTTCCATAATACTATTTAATTCCAATGCAACTTCATACCATCATTCTTAAATCTGACTAACATTCTTATATATGATTGTTCATAGATAACTCAAACAATAATCAAACACTCAACTCTACTTCAACTGATTTAACTCATATACCTTACTAGTTGGCATGACACATCTACCCCTCAATTATGATTCCGTCTACTATCAACAATATATTAAGGGTAATCAGTTCCTCAATTTTTCAATAGATATTCGACAATCATAATGGTGGCATAAGTCACCATTACCCAACGCAATAGCATGCTTCAACTCGTGCCCATATTCCGTAAGCGTAAAGCTTTGTCAACTCTCTACAACTCATCAACGTATTCTTAGTTTCCTTAATTCCGACTTCGTCGATTACACCAAAACATCCAAAATATAATACAAAATATATCATACATGCTCCTCGTACAACACAACTTTAAATATTCTTATAACACCGGAGTCACTACAACATTAAGCGTAGTCCAATTCGGTTCTCTTCCAATTAAGACTTTCTTCCCAATTATAATTCTTAACAACACAATTCAAACATCCGTCTTCCTTTCAACATTATTATCATCCAACATTGGCACTTTAATCATCCTTATTCAATATAAATCGCATCTCTATTCATTCCCCAACACCATTATGCTCTCACAAATACCCACATTGCATCCTTAATAATTATTCACATTTGTTTTCATCATTCCAAAATTTTCAACAATAGTCGCTCAACTTCGACCATAATTATCTCTTTCAATACAGACCCCCTTAAACATAAAGTCATATTTCAAAATGAAGGGAATTTCGTTCAGATTCCAGAACTTCAAGAATCGCTTGAATCCGACTTACGAGTAAAAAGTTATTCCTCTCGCAATGGGATTGGTCAACAATTTTCGTATGCAGAATTTTTCCAAAATCAGCAGCAGACCCAACTATTAAAACCTACTTATCTTCCTCATCATAAACCTCCCAAATACAAATCTTATATGCAAAATGTAGAAAATTCGGTAACCTTTCCAAAAATTCCAGAACCGCTTCAATCTGAATCACGGTTAAAAAGTTATGCCACTTCCCATGACAACTGCTCCAAGATTGCCAAAAACCAGAATTTTGAGATTGTTGAACATAAGTTTCATCTCTCCCGCTCTTACTTCTAAGATCTACCAAGAATCTTACTCTACCTTCAACTTCAAAAATTACTCGACTTAATCCAACTACACTCAAAGCGAAACAACCTACCGACTTGGTCCGTCAACTTATCATTCTCCTCAAAATAAATCTTCCTTCTCAAACAATTCCCATCTAAAATATACGCACTTCTCAAATCCGACCGATATGAATTTAGGAGTCCAAACTCCTGCCGGTCCAAAACAACATCGCCTTCCCAACTTTGCACTCTCGCAACCAATCATCAACTTGAACCAACTTCTTTATATAAATAACATTCCGGGGCAAACCTCTCCCCCACTTAAATCCAAACTAATCTCTACTAACAACAACTAGAAACCAACAAACAAGTGATGACAGTGTTTCACACACATATCACTCACTAGGGAAATAAACGACATTAACGACACTGGCCGGACAGACCGACCTGCTCTGATACCACTAATATAACACCCTTCTACCCAAAACAAAATATTTAGAGTAATATCAGAGTAATCAACAAGAAGGGAAATACATTTCTTCGGAAAACATCAAAATAACAGTGTCCTATCCCGGAATACGGGTTAATTAACATCATAATATCATATATAATCATTTTGCAACAGAATCAACTTCATAATTCAAAAGTCAACATTTTACTTCATGCACATAGCATTAACATCCAGAGTTTTAACAACATAAAATAAAGGAAATATTCTTCAAATAATATTATCACTGGAACATGTCTAATAACTAAAACCCCATCCCGATGTTACATGACACAGAGCAGGACACAAAGACTCCAGACCACTCCTAAAGTAATATAAGGTACGCTTCGAGACTCTGAACAACTCTTCTTGCAGTGCGAGATTATTCTTTATCATCTGCAAGTTACCCACATAGGAGGCAACATTTCCAAGCAGGCAGGGTGAGTGATCATAATTTATCATAAATATATTAGAATATGGAATATAAATAAATTAGCATAAGCATGTCATAACATCTTCAACCATATAATTCAGCAACAACAACACAATCATGAACACATTATAAAAATTCAGCAACAACAACTCCATCGTGAATTCATCCAGACATATGCAATTCCAACTATCATGATATGCAATTATGCACGTGGTACCAATTTCATCGTGAGATGGATACATGACCATCAACCCTCCACAAGGGAGCACACTGTAATCATCGAGACACTCCAATCCAGACAATGGGATTGAAGCTACTAAATAGGCCGAAGCCCCATCGTGAATATCATGAAATGCAATGATGCGTTACACCGTAAAATTCATCGAGAAATAAATTGCGCATCATTCATTTCATATCAACAACTCAACATCAATTAATCATATATTTCCATCGTAATAACACGTCAAAACCTCATTTCATTAGCTACCTCAACTCATCAAGACATAACCCGAACCCGGTAAAAATATAATGTAATTTAATCATTTCCCTAAAAACTCCATTCTGAAAATTACATCGTTTTCTCTCATTTTCATTCATCAAAACAAAGATTCTTTTATTCTCTTTCCTACGCTTCAAACGGAATGCAAATCGGACTTACGGTTAAGAAGTTACGAATTTTTAAAGATTTCAAAATCTGCCATCAACACAATGTTAATCGGTTAACCCATAGCGTTAACCGGTTAACGCCTGTACCTTTTCAGAAAATCTCAATTTTTCAATGGTTAACCAGTTAACCTATAGCGTTAACCGGTTAACGCACGTTTTCCAGCAGCTTTTCTGCTGTTACGAAATTAGCACCAAAAACCCTTAAATTTTCATACGTTTTTCATCCCAAATCCTTCCAAAACTCATTTACAGCATCAATCAAATACAACCAACATCGAGACATCAATTCACACATCAATTACATGATTCTAACACATTTTATTTACTCCAATTTCATCAATTAGGCATCGTAAACTCAACCTAAGTCAAAACCCCTAAAACTCACAAAAACTCATACAATTCTAATATACTCATAATCCAATTCCTATATAATTACAATAGATTATGAAAACTCCCATACCTTAGAGAATTTTGCCGATTGATACACTTCTCCAAGGTCCTTCGTAACTTCCTGACTCTGAGCTTTTTCTCCTTCCTTTCTTCAGAGCTCTTTTCCAAAAACACGATAGATCCAATTTTGATCGTATTCTCACTTTTACAAAAGCTATTCCAGTTTATGTTTTTCCCAACTTAACCTTACTCTTTCCTCATAAAGACCATCTTGCCCTTTTCCTCAATATTTTTATTAAATAATACTAATATAATAATACACTAATTATTCATATTATATAAAAGTACTCCTCATATTCCCAATTGACCAACATAACCTCCCTACCCCCACTTTTATTATTATCAAATAATAAACAATAATTTCGAATAATACTACATGATTATTCTTATTATTAATATTATTAAAATAATATCACCACAATGCATCGGGCCATATAACCACCTATTTTCCAAAATCATCATATATCCTCAAATAAGCAACAATTACTCATAATCGAATTTGGGGTGTTACAAGTTTTGCCAAGAAAGGCATATGAACTCCTTTAGGCGTAATGAGCACTGCACCAATTCCACGACCATTCATATTGACAGCCCCATCAAACATCATTGTCCACTCTTCTTCTGGGTCAGGCCCTTCAGTGTGAACAAGCTCTTCATGATCTTTTGCTTTTAAGTATATGATGTCTTCATCAGGGAAGTCAAATCTCATGGGATGGTAATCATCAATGGGTTGCTCTGCTAGATAGTCAGATAATACACTTCCCTTGATGGCCTTTTGAGATGTGTACTGAATGTCATACTCTGTCAGAATCATTTGCCATCTTGCAACCCTTCCGATAAGTGCTGGCATCTCAAATATGTACTTAACGGGGTCCATTTTTGAGATCAACAAGGTAGTGTGAGTCAACATATACTGCCTTAGTCAGCGAGCAGCCCACGCTAAAGCACAACAAGTTTTCTCGAGTAGTGAATAACGTTGTTCACAGTCGGTAAACTTTTTGCTTAGGTAGTATATCGCATACTCTTTTCGACTAGACTCGTCATGCTGGCCCAACACACACCCCATTGATCCTTCTAATACTGTCAGGTACATTATTAGAGGTCTTCCTTCAACTGAAGGCATAAGAATCAGAGTTTCTTGCAGGTACTCCTTGATTTTGTCAAAAGCCTTCTGACAATCTTCATTCCACCTGACCGTTTGTTCCTTTCTTAACAATTTGAACAGGGGTTCATAGGTTGCAGTAAGATGAGATATGAACCTTGATATGTAGTTCAATCTACCTAAGAACCCCCAAACTTCCTTTTCAGTCCTAGGTGCCGGCATCTCCTGAATGGCTTTGACTTTGTCAGGATCAACTTCAATTCCTTTTTCACTTACGATGAATCCCAGGAGCTTACCGGAACGTACCCCGAATGTGCATTTGTTGGGGTTTAGCTTCAGCTGGTACTTTCTCAGACGCTTGAACAACTTTAGCAGATTTACCAGATGATCTTCTTCAGTGAGGGACTTGACAATCATGTCATCCACGTAGCATTCAATTTCTTTGTGGATCATGTCGTGGAATAACGTTACCATAGCCCGTTGATAAGTGGCACCGGCGTTCTTTAGTCCAAATGGCATTACCTTGTAACAAAACGTGCCCCAAGGTGTGATGAAGGTTGTTTTCTCCATGTCTTCGGGTGAAATCTTGATCTGATTATACCCAGAAAAACCATCCATGAAGGAAAACACCGAGAACTGAGTTGTGTTGTCGACCAATACATCAATGTGAGGTAATGGGAAATCATCCTTCGGGCTAGCTCTGTTCAGGTCCCGGTAATCCACACACATACGTACTTTGCCATCCTTCTTTGGCACTGGTACAATGTTAGCAACCCACGACGGGTAATTGGTTATAGCAAGGAAACTGGTGTCCACTATTTTTGTACTTCTTCCTTAATCTTCATGGCCATATCTGGGCGAGTACGGCGTAGCTTTTGCTTCACTGGAGGGCAATCTTCCTTTAATGGCAGCTTGTGCATAACAATATCCGTATCCAGACCTGGCATGTCTTGATAGGACCAAGCAAAGACGTCGACGTATTCTCGAAGCATGTCAATGAGTTGTTATTTTACGGAAGCCTGCAGACTGGTTCCAATCTTCACTTCTTTCAAATCCTCTTTGGTACCAAGATTAATTGTCTCAACCTCCTCCTGATGAGGAGTAATCACTTTCTCTTCTTGCCTCAACAACCTGGCTAACTCTTCAGGTAACTCATAGTCTTCTTCAACCCCTTCACCAGCTTGATTAATCGGATTGTCGAAGTCATACAAGGTCATAGCGGTGCTGTTATCGGTGCAATCTGGAGGATAATCTCTGCAAGGGTTGAGATTGGTTCGTTTTAGTGATCAATTTTAATCTTTGTTTAGAAAAAGTGAAAATGAAGTTATTTATTTTGAAAACATTGCCATTTTATTGTTTTGTACAAAAGTAAAAAATGAAAAGATAGTGAGCGAAAAAAAAGACTTGTTTGCAAAAGATGTCCGATATTCATTGATAATCGATTTGCACAAAATTACAATATGGCCCTATTACAAGATGAGTCCTGACACCTTGGGCAAGATGCATGACTTGATGCATGCTAAAAACACAAGAAATAATAATTACTCTGCAGGAGTAACCCTTATAATTTCCTGGGAAGACCAGTTAAGGACTTGGTGCCCCGGGGTCCTTGGACGTATCCAGCTCTCCAGGTTGCGGTCGCTTTCCGCCTCGTCTTCCAGGTTGTTAACAATATCTGGGGTGAGGATCCCCCCACTAATGAACTTGGGCTCTTTTGCAGCCTCGAATTGATCTTGTCGGAATGGTCTGTAACCCAAACCGAATTTGTCCTCCTTCTTTTCCACTGGCAGCAGCTTGCCCCAGCCTTGGGCATTTCCATCTTCAACAACCTTCCGTGCTTGCTGATAGGAGACAATTGAAGTACCCATCCTGTCTTCCTGGGATGCAGCAAATACTTCAGTCGTCGCCTCGTTGACATTCAGGGCCTCGAACCCTTGGCTCATGGTTTCATGGATTTCACCATCCATCTCAATGTATTTGTATGTAGCCAGATGGCTAACAAATATGTCCTCTTAACCACAGATGGTGATAATCTGTCCTTCCCACTCATATTTCAATTTCTGGTGAATGGTCGACGTTACTGCGCCTGCGGCATGAATCCATGGTCGACCCAACAAACAGCTGTAGGCTGGCTGAATGTCCATCACGTAGAAAGTAGTCTGAAAAACTTGTGGACCGATTATCACTGGAAGCTCCACCTCTCCAAGAACAGACCTCTTGGAGCCATCAAAAGCCCTGACCACAAGATTGCTTGGTCGGAGAGCTATTCCATCATATTCGAGCTTGACAAGAGCTTTCTTTGGTAAGACATTAAGTGAGGACCCAGTGTCTACAAGAACATGAGATAGTACAGCTCCTTTGCACTCCAGGGTTATGTGCAAAGTTTTGTTGTGGCGATGTCCTTCTGTTGTTAAATCAACATCAGTGAAACCTAGCCCATGGCTAGTATTGGCATTAGACACCACTTTTTCAAGCTGATTCACTATGATCTCTTCTGGCACGTAGGCAGCGTGCAAAACTTTGAGTAGTGCATCCCGATGGGCTTCGAAACACAACAGCAGGGATAGTATATAGATCTTAGAAGGAGTCTGGTGGAGATGATCCACAACCTTGTAGTCACTTATTTTAATTATCCTCATAAATTCATCCACATCCTGATCGAAGGATGATTTATGAGTCTCTTTTGATGCAGATTCTTCAGGTATCACACTCTTCCCTTTGGCTTTGGCAGCAGCCTCTGCCTCAGTGTTGGTTCTTGGAGCTTGTGACGCAAAGAGGCATCCACTTCGGGTGAAGCCTCCACCCCCCGACATTATCCACTTGGGGAGTGGGAACTGAAGAATCAAGAAGGACTTTTTCTCCGTTGCAGTAAAGGTCAGCACCTTAATGCCATGGTACAACACTGTTTTTATCATATGGAATTGGCCCTAGCACCATGACGGTGATTGGGCTCACTGCAACAGATGTTGGAACCGTTATTGTCTGTGGATCATAAAATATAGTGACATGACTTCTAGTGGATGTTGGTGGTGGTGAATTGAAGCTTGATTGAAACTGTTGTTGAGATTGTTGAAAGTTTCTGGAGTTTGGGACCGTTGCAGGGTCATAATAAATAGTAACTGTGGATACATCGTTGTTGGTGGTTGCTGAAGTTGTAGAAGGAGATGGAATGGAACTGTTGTTGTTGAAGTGAAGGAAGAAATGGTTGCTGAAGTTGTAGATGAATCAGTAGGAACAATTGTTGTTGCAGTTGTAGAAGAGTCATTTGTACAAGGAGTTGTTGGTGTTGTAGAAGCTGTTGTGGTTATTTACAGAATGCCTTCTTTGATCAAGCCATTAATTCCATCCCTCAAGCTTGCACACCCATTCTCAGAAAGTTTGCATGATTCACAACAGGCCTCACAACCTGGAAACACTTAGCATTTCAAAAGCTGGGCTTTAACCTCTGCCAGAGGTGTCTGAATACTTGCAATATCTTCTATTAAACTCATGGGTGAGCCTTCCTCTATAGCATTAATCCTTGGCCCACTATGGCTTGGCTTGGGATTTTCATGACATTGGGAGGTGGTGCAAAGTTCAGGGCCTTTGAATCTACCAGATCCTAGACCTTCATATGCAGAGCCCTGCATTTTTCTGTGGAGTGACCAGGTGCATTAGAATGAAAAGCACACCTAGCATTGACATCGTAGATTCTTGGAAGGTTCTGAGGATCAGGCGGAGCCAATGTCCTCAACTCAACAAGATTGAGCTTTAGGAGTTGTGGCAGCAGTGTAGCATATGGCATTGGAATGGGGTCAATAACCCTATTGATCTGAGATGCCCGCTGTTGAAAAGGGCGTTGTTGTTGATTGTTGTTATTGTTGTTGTATGATCTCTGTTGAGGGAACTGTGGCTGTTGTGGAAAGTGTTGTGGTTGTTGAGTATAATGAGGAGGTGGAGTAGGGATAGTAACAACAACAACTGATCTGGGCAGATATTGGGGTCTCCCTCTTCCCATGTGCACACAATTTGTTTCACCAGATCTACGGGGCCCAGTAAATGGCTTCCTTGCACTGCTTGAACTGGAAATAATGTCGTAGATATTTCCCATCTTCAGTAAGCTCTCAATTCTTTCCCCAGCTATCACCACATCTGCAAAGCTGGTGGAAGAAAATGCAGCCAATCTGTCAATATAGGTACCCTGGAGAGTATTCATGAACATGTCTGCCATCTCCCTTTCAGACATCGGGGGTTGAACGGCAACAGCTAGTTGCCTCCACCTTTGGGCATACTCTCTAAAGCTTTCACGAGAAGACTGAGACATTCCCATTAGAAGGGTCCTGTTTGGAGCCATGTACAGATTATATTGATACTGACGGATGAAAGCTTCAGCCAAATCTTTCCAGTTTCTTACTGTGGCTCTGTGTCGCTCCCGCCAAATGACACCTGGCCAAAAGGAGTACATACGCGAACGGTCGGCGAAAGAGAAAGAAATGAAAAGAGTCGCCAGTTAGGCATTTTTGTCCCGAAGGAAAGGTAATGCTGCATAAACCTAAGAAAAGATGGATAAGACGGTCGCGAACTAGAGAAACTGAGAAAGGGGGTTGGTTACAACCTAGGAAGGCATTAGCACCCAGATTGTCCGCCGTACTCGACTGGATCCACGCTTGAAAGATTTGTGCTTAAAGGGGGTAGTGTCTGTGCTATCTGTGTGCAAAAGAGCTGGAAGAGGATGCAAGTGTCGGTGCAAAAAAAATGTAAAGTGAAATATAAGAGTGTCAGTGTAAGGAGAGACCAAAATGCTCAAGACAATGAGGCTTAAGGAATAATGCTGGAAGAGGGGGGAATATACAAAGACTTTTGTTCGATAATAGTTAAGTTATGCCCACGTATCCTCTCGTGCAATGAGGAAGTCAGAACACCGTAGTTCGACTCAAAGAGACTGAAAGATAAATTGACTTATGAACTGCTTACTTGTCTATGCTCAAGTGTATGACCTGTCTGGCTCAGGTGCTTACTGTCTTGCATTAGACGGAAGAAATGAGTTCTCGTTTGTGAATGAGTGAGATGAGAAAAGAATCCCGGAGGAGACGATTATTGTTTATTTTTGTGTTTTTAATCTTTTATTTCTTTTGGAGTTTGTCATAAGAAAATGAGCTTAAGCCTAAACCAAGGGTTAATAAACTAATTACATCCTCCCTCTGATTAGGGGTAATGAGAATACCTTAAGTATGAAATAAACACCTCAAACTTAATTACCATGATGTAGGATTAAGATCATTAACCTACTTGTAATTATTTAGATGTTTTTGATGTTTTTGTTTAGTGTTAAGTAATGAGTTTAAGCCATAATCAAGGATTTAATGGACCCATTACACCATCCTAATAGAAGGATGATAGATGAGAACATTTAAGCTGAGGAAGGCTCCTCAACTTAATCCACGATTAGGGATTAACCTCATGACAAAACAAAACCTTTATTAGAGTGGATTTTTAGTTAATGGTAAGATCAAGAAGTGGATTTTATGGTTTGTAAGACAACTTGAGGGGGACTTGTCCATTAACACTAGGGTTAGTCCTTCTTAACCAATTAAGGAAGAATTAGAACCCTAATGCAAGGCCCAAGTTACAAGCTTGATGTCTTAGTAATTATTAGATGAATTGATTAAAGGATTTAAACACATTAAGTGTTTAACACTTAGGATTAAAGTTATACACTCCATCCTAATAGAAGGATACATGCATAACCTTAATCACAAAGCCTTAAAACGTTTAGGGTTTAGTCCCTGATTAAGAGATGAGAAGAGAGACACAAAAGATGACACAAAGGTAAAACTAATGGGGGACTAAATCAAACCCTAAATGTGATCATGCTTGGGTGTTCCTAGGGTTTATGAAGCTTGCAAGAAGTCTTCAATATGAGCCACCAAGGAAGAAGCAAAGATGGGAGGAGAAGCAGAAAGAAGCAAATCAACTTACTTCACTTAAGAAGATAATTTGCTTGAAGAAAGAAAGTGAAGAAGGAACATGAATGAGCAATCTCACTCTAAGACAAAAGCAAAATGCAGCAAAGAATGCATAAGAGAGATGAAAAGAGATTGTGAGAAGTGAAGGCAAATTCACTTCTCAAAACACTTACCACCTGAAAAGTTAGTGAAACGAAGTGAAATGAAATGAAAATGAGATGAATGCAAGGATGCAAACCAAAACCAGAAGCACATTCAAGATGTAAATGATGCTGAGAGGTGATGTGAATGTATGTCATGAAATGAGAATGATCATACAAGTGATGAAGATGCAAATGAAGCTCAAAGGAGACATGAAAGATCATGAATGCACATGAAATGAAATGAAAGCATAACATGGCAAATGGATGATGCAATGATCAAACATGATTCTAATGTGTCCTAGGATGACTTATGAGTCATGTGGATGCACAAAATGTCATGGCAAGTTCATGGATGCAAGCATATGCAAGATGAATGCAAATGAAGACACAAAATTAGGGTTTATGAACATGTGAGATGTAAAACTCAAAATCAGAAGCAAATCAAAGGATAAAAAATGGAAAATGCACTCAAAGGAACCCTAAACCTATACTAGGTTACCATCCAAAGGGGGAGGTCAGAAGCTAAACCTAGAAGGACTTATGATTTTCCTAAGTTTCTTGGGTTTTAAGGGTGATCCTAAGTGTAAAATGCCAAACAAATTGAAAATGAAAGATAAAAATGGAACAAAAATGTTTTTAGATGCTTGAAACCATGCATAGCACAATGCAAAAAGAATCATTCACAAACTCACCTTGGTTTAAAAGTTATGAATTTTTGAAGTTAGGGTTAAAAATATTCAAATTTAAGAACCCTAATTCAATTGAAAAATGTCAAAGTGTGATCAAAACCAAAAAGAAATTTGTGTGGTGAGTTTGTAATGTTTGTAAATGCCTAAGAATGTTCTCTGATTTTTGTTGTTGTGATTTTTAAATACCTAAATGTATTTTTAATTAATTAATTTTCATTAACTAATTAAAAATAACATTTAAATGATTTAAAATATTTTTTAATGCAAAAAAATAAAAATAAAAATATTTTTGGGTTCTGAAAATTAATAGAAGGTTTGATAAAAATTTTCAGAATTTTTTGACTATTTTGACTATTTTTAAAAATTCGTGAAAGATTAAATAAGAAAAATGTAATAAAAATTAATTAAATGAGGAAAAAGGAAAAGTCAGCTAATCCTAGGGTTGAGGTTCAAAGCTGGATTGGAGGGAATTGACCCCGCGCGCATCTGGACGACTGAAATTCAAACTGCACTAATTACGCAATTAAGCCCTAATCTGAACCCTAATGACTTTCAGATGACCGGAACAGTGTTCCGGTCATCTTCTCCGGCAACTCTCTCACTCAATCTCTCTCAAAACGCCACTAAAACTCTCTAAACTCTCCAGAATCAATCTTTGAACATCACTAAACACAAACCACACAATAAAACTCATTTATTTTTCGTAAATCATGAGAATCGAATCAAAACATATTTCACGGGCAAAGTTTCAGAGCAACATAAAATCCTTAAAACTCAACCATTTTCAAAAAGAAAAGCATCAGCATGATCAGCACAACATGAGGAACAATTCTATAACCTAAAATCAAGTTTCTGGAAAATTTGTTCTTGAGGTTACCTGAACTGAAGCTTTCGAAAATGGCACTGTCTGGGCTTTTCTTTGGTGCTTTTCCACTCCTCTTGACCCCCTTATGCTTCTAGAATGCTTTGCTGAGATGTATGTGGCCTCCTCTTGAAGTTCAGTGAAGTTCAGTTCAAAGGGGGCAAAAATTGTGTTTTGTGTATGGTGGTTTTTAGGGCAAAGTGAAGGGTGGGAAATGATCAATGATGAATTTGGAGATGAATGGTGGAAGAAGTTTGAAGCTTTGATGTTTGTGTTAAGTGTTTCGAAGAAAAATGCAAGAGAGGGAGTTTTTGTGAATGCTGAGTTATGGGAGAGTTCAGGCTGTGTTCTTGTTATGTTTGGCTTGCTTTTGATTAGTATAAGGTATTGTGATTGGTCAGAAAGTTGGTAATGGCATAGTGTGGTTAGTATGGGTGAAAATGCACAAAGTCAAGATTATGTGTACTTTGAGGTATGGGCTGGTTCAGGCCAAGGACAAAGGGGTGTCTGGTGCAGTAAGATTCAAGGAGGTCCATGGAAATCATCTTGAGGCAAATCAACAAGTTTGTGAGGAGTTGTGGGGGATTTTGCAAATTTGTGAACTTTTGGCCCCTTTTGGATTTCTTCATGTGCAAGTCATGGAAATGTGAAATTATTTGGGCAATTCTGAGTTTTAGGCATTTCACTATGATGTTATGATGTGTAGAAGTCACTTTGAAGTCACAAAATAGCTTGACATGAGGTTTTGCAAAAATCCCTCTTTGGCATGAAACATGAAATTATGTGATTTTTGCCAACTTTGGAAAGCCATAACATGAGTTCAAAAATGAATTAGATCTTGTTCTTGTACTTTTTGAAAAGGGAATGATCCAATCTACAACTTTCATGACCAAGAATTTTTCATTTGAAGCATTTTTGGTTGAGAAAGAGGAGGTTGAAAAACTTTCCCAAAATGGAAAGTTTACATTACAAGTCATTTCCATTTTTGGCAACTTTTGGTTTTGCTCACTTTTCTTCAAATTTGTGAACTTCTAAGCACTTCAATGATCAAATAAAGACCATATAACTTCAATTTGATGAAAAATCCACTTTGGGTCCATTGATGGGGGCCTCAGATGCCCTGATTTAGCTCTGACTTGCTCAGGAAGTTACCCA
Organism: Lathyrus aphaca; assembly: GCA_963966055.1. Lineage (NCBI taxonomy): Eukaryota > Viridiplantae > Streptophyta > Magnoliopsida > Fabales > Fabaceae > Lathyrus > Lathyrus aphaca. The sequence continues at coordinate 113,164,518 of OZ014524.1, read as the reverse complement.
GTGAACAAATGACTTCCACAATGAATTTCTTCATCAAACTTGGTATGTATGATCCTTATATCATATTGAGACCAATATAAACAAGAATGACCAAAAAATTTGGAGTTATGGCCTCTGAAACCAAAACCCTAATTTTAGGTCATCTGTGCAGTTAAACCTGAGCTCTGCTTCCATGCCTTGCAAGTTCTTGTGATTTTCTGACTTCCTTGATCTTTGGAGGATATAATATGATGATTGAACATACATGGACCCTCTTGATATGATTGAAGACCTTTGGGGTGGCTCAGATGAATCTTGAATTGCTCAGATCACAAACCCTAGATGCAGATGAACTTGACCTAATGCAGTGAAGCAAAAATGCAACATGATATGCTATGATTGAACTAATGCAAATGAGAAATATCACAAGCCATGGTGTGAGCTTAGTGAGGGAAAATTTGGGGTGTTTACACTCTGGTCAAGTGGGAGTACCATTCTCGGGATGCCCCTGTCAAGTTATCCTCGAAGTAAAACATCCACAGCTTCTCGTCCATGGTGTATGCTTTTAATCTTCCCAAGAAAAACTGAAGGTGGGTACGTGGGCAAGATGTGCCATTGTATCTTTCAAAACACGGGGGTTTGAACTTGTGAGGAATTCTCACCCCTTCCACGAATCCCATGTCTATGACATCAAAACCTAGAGAGTTTTGGGATTCAAGAGACCTTAGCTTCTCTGCAATTTCATCCAACCGACGGTCGTAAACTTCGTCTCCAACCCCAACCACTGTAAATTGTTCTTCTTGAGGATCCTCCTGCAAGACCATTCCTCCAGTAGTGTTACCCTGGGTATTTCTTATGACGTTGATGTCTTGGTTCATACGAGGTCCAAACTCTGGTGGATCAGCGCGAGGCTGCATGTGATCGTTGTTACTGGTACCCCCTGTACCTAGATGGTGTTCCTCGGGAGTTTGTCGCTCAACCAACTCCCTCAGTCTCTCCTGGATCTAAGCTAAACCAGTCATCATTGTCATAAATTGATTCATTTGGGCCCTCATCTCTGTCCTTTCATTGGCCATCTGGGCCCTCACTTCAGTCAAGTCTTGTTAAACCTGATCCATTTGTAGTCCCGGAAGGTTGTTTCTTGTCGGGTACCGGTGTATTCTGTAGACAGGGAACACTCTTCTGCGAGCAATGTTTCCTGAAACCACAACAAAGTGAGAAAAAACAACAAAACAAAAACCTACAAAACAAAGAAAATATTAGTATGCAATGCAGGATGCCTATTTGTCTTCCAAGGGTATCCGGTTTGGTTCTTTGGTTTTGACCTTTCCAGACCTTGAGGAAATGTTGATGATGTTGCAGGGAGAGATAAAGCCCACAAAAAACAAATACAAACCATATATATTACAAAGAGTGAAGATACATAGTTTGATTATAATAACACTCCCATGGCGGGTCAAAATACATCAACAAAAGGAAAATACAATCAAAATGAAGTACAAACAAAAAAGAGTCAAACATCCAATCCAAAGTCATCTTCTCTGACTTCCTTCAGAAGGGCCTCAGTCACTGGACCAACCGGGTGCTCTGTGATAGTCTTGATGAGGAGGTTCCTGGTGGCAATGGCTGGTCAACTTCTTGTGCTTATCCTGATCTTTTGACCTCTTCAACCCCGCCCGGAGTTTCAACTCAGAGATCTCCTTCTGTGCTGCTATCAAAGCTGCCTAGTTCTTCTTCTCATTAGCCTCCAGTTGCTCTATCTTAGCTTGAGTTCTCTGATCTTCCTGTGCACGTGCCTCAATGATCCTGATCCACCTAGCCTGACTCTCCTCTAAATAATGCTCTACCCTAGCCTTCTGAGTCTTTGCTTCCTTGCAAGCATTCTTCAACACTAGCTCCCTTGCCCTAGCCTTTCTGATATAGTCATCCGTCTTCTTAATCTTGGTCAAATGCTCAATCCGGAGCTTCTCTAACCTCTCATTATCTAAACGACTGTCATTCCTCTCCCAGAGGGTCTTCTTCAAGGATTCAGAGAGCTGAGTATTCCTTTCCTTCAGCTTCTAAAACTCCTCTAAGATGACAGTAGCTGCAGGCTACACTACTGATGGTCCAGGTGTATCCTCTAAAGTGAATGGCATCCGGGTGGTCTGTGCCCAGGTACGAGACCAATCAAGATACTGTGCTGAAGCTATATTGTTCATTTGCCAAGGATAGCTGTCCCCTTAGTCTGAATGTTGTCCCAGGCCCAGGCTGCCTATCTGACAATGGAAGAATTGTGCTGGATGTCACAATAGAGGGTCTCAATCAAGTCTTGCCCTCTTGGAGGATGAACCAAAGCATACCCTAATTGTCTCTTGAAAAGTAAAGGGTTATAGTTGATGTAACCTTTTACTCCAATCAAAGGTACATTAGGATATTGCCCACAACTAGTAATGATGTCTTTGCCCTTGGTTCTCTGAGTGCACCACCTGATGTCTTCTGATGTAAGGGCAATCAATCTTTTAGCCCAGTTCCTTGGCTGATGAGGGTTCAGGAAAGTGTCTGATTTTGGCAAGTGTCTTAGCAGCCAACAGTAATAGAGGGGAGCACAACATCTGACCAATCTTCCTTTTTGCTTCTCATTCCTCTGGTGCACTGAATAATAGAAGTCTCCAAGCAAGGTAGGCACTGGGTTCCTCAGTAAGAACAGGTGAATGGCAGTCTTGCTTACAAACTTTGGCTCGTCTGCAAACAAGATAACTCCATATATGTTGAGGGCTAGAAGTGCACAAACATCATCCTATTTCCCTGCTGCAGCATGCAGGGTGGCCTGGGAGATCAAGAAATCTAGGTGAAGGCCTGGAACCCCAGTCTTGGTGGTCATGCTCTGATCAATGAGGGAAGGCTCCAAATGAAATGCCTTAGCTATGTCTTCAATCTTGGGAGCAACCATCTCAGGGTTGAAAGGAATCCCTCTCCTGACAGGGACACCTAACAATATGGAAAATTCTTCTAGCAGAGGTCCCAACTGAAAATCAGGGAATTTGAAACATCTGAGAGGAGGATCATAAAACTGCAAGCAAGTGTGGATCATGCTCCTCTGGGATGCATCCAGGTCCATGACCATGTCCAATATGCCTCCATAATGTTCCCTGAATAATGGGACATGATTAGGAGTAATGAGAGACTGGATCTGTCTGATGCCTGTCAGAGTGGGCTCAAAGAAGTGGTATGTAATGTTGCTCTTCCTGGAAGTATCCATGCTGACAATGGATGCTGATGAAGAAAACTGAGAGAAACCCTGATGAAGGTAATTGTTGAAAACTGATGGAGATAAGTGGAGAAGGTGCTGAAGAAAGGTCTCTGAGGAAGATAACTGGAGAAGAGTCTCTGATGAAGACAAACTGATGAAAGTGCTGGAGAAGGAACTCTGATGAAGATGCTGGTGCAGATAACTGAAGAAGTCTGAGCAGCAGAACAGGTCAAAACCAAACCAAAGATAAGAAGGTGGATACCCTGAAAAACAAATAAGCTAATGTTAAATGATGCAAAATGATGTATGCATAATGATATGCAAATGGTTTGTGATCAAGTGCTGGATCTATTATCTGCCTTGATAGGGTCCATATGTGTTCATAAGTCCGAATGGAGGCTTAAAAACCAGTAACCAGGCGGGGGACTCAAATAAAGAGTCACAAGTCCAGGGTTTCACAAGAACTGTCCAAAGTGATGCATTCTTAAAACAAAACTGGTAACAGGGTATGATGAGGCCAAGGGTTCCTGCAAACCTGTAAACATCCCAACCCCCTCACATGTATTGTTCTAGAACAAGGATCCTCAGACTTGGATCAGTTATGAGAAGTGTAAACACTTCTACCCCGGAGGTATAATGTTTACATTAACCATAAAAGATCCTCCTCTAAATCACCTCAGATGCTGAAGGTCATAAAAGGTCATCCAGACTTAGCAGGCTTCCCAGATAGCCCTAGTACTACAGGAAATTTGTAGCACAAAGTTCTCAAGAAGAAACCCATGTCTGAACCGTGTTTCATATTCCCGCACCAGACCAAAATGGAATGGGAAAGAATATGAAGCCACTCTAGCCTATGTGTCACTCAGGTCCCCGGTATGGAACCTTAATCACTCAATGATCCCCACCCACCAAAACAGACAAGAGATCCAACACCAATGATATGATAATAGTACGAAATGCATAAAACCGTAAATGAAAGCAATAAATAAAGTTGTACAGAAAGCAATAAATAAAGAAATAAATAAATAAGCACAAGTAGCACATAACACCCCCGTAAACACAAATCAAACAAGCGCTAGGAGAAACCCACAAAAAGAACTAAATGCCCTGGTTACAAGATAAGTCCCCAGCAGAGTCGCCAAGCTGTCGCTCCCAAAGATTTGCATCCCGGTACAAGCGCGAATGGTCGGCGAAAGAGAAATGAAAGTGAACTAAATAGAGTCGCTATCTAGGCATTTTTATCCCGAAGGAAAGGTAATGCTGCATAAACCTAGAAAATGATGGATAAGACGGTTGCGAACCAGAGAAACTGAGAAAAGGGGTTGGTTACAACCTGGGAAGGTATTAGCACCCGGATTGTCCGTCGTACTCGACGGGATCCAAGCTTAAAAGATTGTGTTTAAAAGGTTAAGTGTATGTGCTATCTGTGTGCAAAAGTTGGAAAAGAATATACAAGTATTAGTGCAAAAGTATCGCTCCCGGGATTTTCATCCTAGTACAAACGCGAAAGTGGCCGGAAAAGTTAGAGTCGCCAGCCAGACATTTTTATCCCAAAGGAATGGGAAAGGTAATGTTGCACAAACCTAAGGAAGAAGAAAAAGGACGAGGCCTTGCGAACCAAAGATTTGTGTCCGGAAGTCGGTTACGAATTGAGAAGGTATTAACACCCCAATCCGTCCGTCGTACCCGACGAGATCCACGCTTATAAGTCTGTTTTCAAAGGGTGAGAAATAATATGCTGTTTGAATTAAAGAATGGCTATTTGGAATGGAATGAAACTGAGAAAAGAAATGGAATTGAAGAATGGGAATAAAGGGGGAAAATGTAGGGAAAAAGAAAGATTGTGCTCGAATGGGCCCTACCCCACTGCCTACGTACCTCATCGGGATAAATGAGGATCAGAGATGCCGTAGTTCGTCTAACTAAGGTTGACACTTGTTTGTGATTTTAAGGATGACGTTGCCATAGCTCTAGCTCAGGTGTTACCGGCTCTGACTCGAGGATGTTTACTGTATCGCTGTTTGAACTGTCGAGATAAGTCATGTTCGTCCGCAAGGAGTATGAGATGAGATGAGAAGACGTGACTTTCTTGGTTTGTTGTCCTTTAGAAGAAGTGTTTTGAGTTTGTGTTTATTGTATGTAGAACACTAAAGACTATGACACAGGAGCGAATACTTTCCAAGGTCGCTCCCAATGGAACGTTTGTAAAGCATCCTAGAAGAATGGAGGAGACCTCCACTAATCATTTCCCGTATAGCTTAAGGCTCGTGGCGCATTGTACACCTTTTCCTTTATTAAGTGTTTTTGATTTTCTTTTAAGATGAGAAGTGAGACTCAAGTTATCAAAGGAAAAAAACTTCTAAGGGAAACTAGACTTACCCTAAGTTAGTTGAATTTAAAGATGACCTATGGTTAATGAGGTTTGAGAGATTAAATATACCTAAGAGATATTAAACTAGAAATGCAAGTATGAAAGGCAATAGTGAATAATATGGTCCTCCTAGGTCATGGTGGGTGAAAACGTATATGAAATGTAAATAGGATGAAACGATGGATCGGGTGGGTCGGTTGCGTGGTGCCGAGACGCACGACTTATGGTGTGCAACATACAAGGCTTGCTTTTGGCTATAATGGAGTGGGACGATGGTAATCGAGGAATCCTAAAGTCACATGCAACTTTATTTATTCATTTGAAAATTTGCTCGACGTTGGATCGAGTCTTTTATTTATTTCATTTTTGAGATTTTGTTTTCTAGCGATTCGTTTTATCTCTTCTATCCTAATTATAGAAACTATACAAGCATACAAGTATTACATCACAAAGTACACAAAATATAATCGAAACATGATAACAATCCAAGTCCATAAGCAAATCCTCGGAAAATACCTTGCACAAAAAGAAAATAGTTAGTGAATGACAAGAATCATGAATATGCATAATATGATGGAAATGAATTAAAATGACAAAAATATCAGAAGTTAATGAAAAAATGTGAAATTAATTCCCTAGGGTCTCTAACCTGATTATAACATTGTGTTAAAAAATCTCTTAAAAATTCTAAGTCTAACTATGTCAAATTGTCACTTAAACTTACCTAAAGTTCAATCACAAATTTATACAAATCCCACTACCAAAACAGTGGATAAAATACGCTAAAAAATTCACCAAAAATATTCTAGGTACCTTTATTTGTCCTCTAATCATAGCAAAAAGAATGGATCAAAAATGTTACAGGAAGTGAGAGAAATAAAATGTACAAATTTATGTGTTTATGAAGGAATTCAATACAAATCAATTAAAATGAAAAATCGAATTTAAATTGAAATATACAAAAATTCAGAAAGTAAAAATTGAGAAAAGTTCTAAAATGAGTTAATATCCTACTATAATTTTTGTAGATTTTTATTATGTCTTTTACTATTTTTTCTAGAATTAAATTGAAATAGTATAAAATAGAATATTAAAAGGAAAAGGGAATTGGAGGGGGGTGATAAAAGTAATATTTAATAGTTAACAAAAGAAATGGGCTTAGTATGGGGGTGTGGATAGCAAATTCGCAGGCCCATTAATGCAGCAAAGGCTGAGGGTGTATGGAAGTTGCTGTAGGGGTGACGCATGTGATTGGGATATAGGGGTCCAACCGGACGGTGACAAGTGTCACCGCCAGATTGGACCGTCCAAAAGGGATCTTATCTCTTCATATCAAAATTGATGACGAATTAATGGGAGATTATGGTCTTTATTACTACTGTTAATTTGTATTAAATAATAAGATCTCTTAATCCTCTTATCAAATTTAACTTAACAGCTTTTTTTATAAAATAAAATAAAAAAACAAGAAAAGAATAAAAGAAGGATGAAGAGACAATGAAAAGAAACCCTAGCCCCTTTTCTTCTCCCTCGTTCGCCGCCACCCTCTCCAATCTTCAAGATGACAATGCCGCCGATGTCAACGCCGCAGGACCACACTCCGGCAACCCACCCTCAGACGAATCACAAGCCAAACCCCCATTCGCTCCTTGTCCGAGATCGCACAACACCCGAACACTCATTTGAATTCGCAAACCCTGAACAAATTCAAACACCAATTTATGTGCGAGACTTGGGCTTGTACCTTAGATCGAGGAGATATCGACGGATGCTTCTGATGAATACTTCGTCGACGAGACAAGAACAACACATAGAGAGTGGTGGCGACGATGATGAAGGAGGCGAAGTTCAGGTATGCGTTTCGTTTGTTAACTTCACTTCGTCTTGGCTTATTCTGATGTCGTGCTAATCGAGTTTGTCGTCCTTGTTGATTTGTTTCTCAGGTTGCACGATTTTGGATTGCTGAAACTTGTTGTTGATGCAGAAAGGGAAAGATTTGCGGATTGCTTCTTGGTCGGAGACCGACAAACTCGATTCTTGGTGGCTGATGAAAGTTGAAGATCCGGAGAAGAGTCGATGTCGTCTTCAATCGATGAAGGAAGACGAAGCCGCGAGAAGATTGATGAAGACACAACAACGATGATGACAACTAGTACTCCCCAGGTATGAACGCCTTGCAAATCTAAGTCTGTGCCAATCTCATTGACATCTTCTTTTGTCGGATTTGCAGGTGAAGATATTCGTTGGAGTTTGTCAAAGATTTTGTTCTTGGATTGATGAAGATATGGATCCCTGCTTTGAAGAATAGATTGATGAAGTTGTTGACAGAAGGTGTGTTGTTGATTCTTCGAACCGCTCTCTGGTTGTTGTTGTTGATTCTGCAAATCGCTATCTTCGATTGATGATATTGTTTGAATTGTTTGCAGGTTGACGTCACATAATGATGAAGATTGGAGTATCAGTTGAAGAGGAAAACTGCGATGTTGAATTCGAGATGATGGTGCTCTTGAGGATGAAGCCATATTGTGGCAGCCTGAAGGTGATGACTTTTTGAAAGAGGGAGATTGAAGATTCACTTGCCGGCTCGGTATCTCGTTTCGGTAAGCATCAAAACTCCGATTTCATTCTTCTTTTCCCCATATCTGAACTTGTTGGATTCATAGATCTTCTTCTTCCAACTCTGGTTTTTTCGATGGTTCTGAATTGTGATTGGTGATTGATTGAGCTGTTCTGATGTTGATTGTTCTTGTTTTCCTTGATTTTCTTTGCAATTGCATTATTGATGCGGATTGTTACGAAAAGTGGCGTTTATTGAAGATTGTTGTTTAAGCATTGATGAAGAATTGATAGAGGTTAAAGGGATCAATGATTTGCAGATTCAATGAGGGTTTTTTAGGTGCAGATTCAGATTGGATTAGAATGAAGAATGTGATAAAAAATGGTTGAAGAAGATGATGAATATTAAGGTGAATGAGATGGTAGAGTGATGAGCAATCGAAGATGAAGTGGAGGTTGAGGATTTGGAAACTGGAGAAAATGGGAGAGCGATGAAGATTCGGGATTTTATGATTGTTGATGGAGATGGGAGAAAGAAGGTGAAGGTTGATGCAGGGGAGAACAAAAAAATGGGGGCCCGCCTTCAGTCTATTGCCACTGATTCTTATAAGTGATGAACAATGAAGTGTTTATTGATTTTTTCAATTGAAATTCGGTTAGAGAGTTAGTTGGAAATTGGTTATAGTTGGTTAGGATTTTTTTTGAGTTTTTGTAACTGACTTTTACATTATGTGGAACTTTCCCTGAGTTTTTTCTAGAAAAATAATTTTCTATGATGGTGTCATATTTTGGAGAGCAGCTTGGCTGCATTTTGTGTTGGTATTGTCTGTGTTTTACATGTACGGTGAAGCTGGAAAAGTTGGTTTCGGGGAAGTGAGGGAACTGGGTGTTTTGGTCCACAACCATCATGTAGAAAATGGCTGAAATTTGTTTCCACGTGAACATATATTTGACTTGTTTCCCCCTTTTTTCCGATAAATAATTGAATAATGGACTAAGACTTGAGATGTTTATCAGGCTTTGAAATTTGTTATCATCATCATTTTTTCCTAGTTTAATAAATGGTATAAAACAAAATGGACATTGGATCAAGGTGGTTCAATATGGATAATGACTTGTATGGATATCAGGTAATTGGATGAACCAAAGATTTCAAAAACAATTCTTAGGAAATGACTCTAGATGAATTAAATGGTTATTGAGAAATGAAATATTTTGATAATTGGATTCACAAAAGAAAAAGAAGAATTGGATATTATAGACTAAATGAAGGATCATGGACTTAAACCAATTGGCTCAAAGATGGCCCATAGTTTAGAATTGAACCAATAATGGAAATGGATTGAAACAGACATCGGTTAAATTCGAGAGAACTTGAATGATGCCTTCAGATTAAACCAAGACCATGAATCCTCCACCCTTAATTCGAACCACCTTAATTGAGCACACTCCTTGAATACCTGCTCCATTTAAAGACGAATTCAATTGCTCTTATACCCATGACCAAATGAAAACAAAACTATCCATTATATGATGATGAATATGCCATGAGGAAGAAATCTTAATGTAGCCTTAAGGAGAAACCCTTTTTCCCGATTCACACCAACGAAATTATAAACCTCTACAATAGGGAAGCATTCATGATACTGTGAGTCCAACCCTTGCCCTAACTTGATTAAAGCATGAACCAACCGAATTATCTCTGGATGTGGCCAATTCACATTACCATAAATCCTTTGATCCCATGCCTTAGGAGCCAATGAATTGTATGATGGATTTCATGAACTATTAGATGATGCAGCTAAAAGCGAAGCATAAAGCCAGTTAATGGTTATAAATAATGAGGGCAAATTTTGGGGTGTTACAGTTGCCCCTATTCAATCACTGTAGACTTGAATGGATGATAGCAGTTGCTTTCAGGCGTTTGAAGTATGCAGGGATTGAATACCAGAAACAACCAGAAAATTTGCGCTCTGCGACAGAAGAACCGAGAGATAAACTCAACCAGATGAACTCTGCTTGGAGATAATTATGATGGGGAGAATAGTAAACAGGGGATGCCTTTTGGGTGATGTCAGACGGTTACTGACTTGCCACGCTGCGGGTGGACCTTGATAGGCTGCAACAATGCCTTAGTGATGTATTATCGGATGAATAACGACTTGCCACGCTGCGGGTGGACTTTCAATAATTTGCGATCGAATTTTAAGATACTTTGCCACCCTGGGGATGGACTTTTGCCAATCTGTGGTTGGGCTTCAGATACTTTACCACACTGCGGGTGGATTGCTGGATAATTTTCCACACTGCGGGTGGACTTTAAGAATTTGCCACACTGCGGGTGGACTTCTGCTCACTGCGGGAGGCTTTTGCCCACTGTGGGGGACTTTAGAAACTTGCCACACTGTGGGTGGACTTCAAATACCTTGCCACACTGCGGGTGGACCTTGGATAACTTGCCACACTGCAGGTGGACTTCTGCTCACTGCGAGAGGCTTTTGCCCACTGCGGGGGACTTTAGAAACTTTCCACCTGAAGATGGATTTTGGCCAGTGTATGGCTGGACTTTTGCTCGCTGTGGGAGACTTTTGCCCACTGTGGGGGACTTTTGAAACTTGCCACCCGAAGATGGACTTTGGCCAGTCTGTGGCTGGACTTTTGCTCGCTGCGGGAGACTTTGGCTCACTACAGGAGACTTTTGCTCATTACGGGAGACTTTTGCTCACTACAGGAGACTTTTGCTCACTACGGGAGACTTCTTCTCACTACAGGAGACTTTTGCTCACTACGGGAGACTTTGAGAATTCGCCACCCGGAGGATGGACTTTGGATAAATTGCCACGCTGCGGGTGGACTTCTGCTCACTGCGGGAGACTTTTGAAACTTGCCACCCGAAGATGGACTTTGGCCAGTCTGTGGCTGTACTTTTGCTCGCTGTGGGAGACTTTTGCCCTCTGTGGGGGACTTTTGAAACTTGCCACCCGAAGATGGACTTTGGCCAGTCTGTGGCTGGACTTTTGCTCACTGTGGGAGACTTTGAAATTTGCCACCCGAAGATAGACTTTGGCCAATCTGTGGCTGGACGTCTGCTCATTGTGGGGGACTTTTGCCCACTGTGGGGGACTTTTGAAAATTGCCACCCGAAGATGGACTTTGGCCAGTCTGTGGCTGGACTTTTGCTCACTGTGGGAGACTTTGAAATTTGCCACCTGAAGATGGACTTTGGCCAGTCTGTGGCTGGACTTTTGCTCACTGTGGGAGACTTTTGCCCACTGTGGGGGAGTTTTGAAAATTGCCACCCGAAGATGGACTTTGGCTAGTCTGTGGCTGGACTTTTGAAATTCGCCACCCGAAGATGGACTTTGGCCAGTCTGTAGCTGGACTTTGCAAGATATCAAACTTGAATTATACTGGGTATGCATATGTTGAATTGGATGGTATGATGCCCCATGACACGGGGGATGATGAACTGGTGTGACTGTGAAATAAATTCATGACGCGGAAGTAATAAGTCCCTGCTAACTCTGTGGAGAAACACAATGATCACAGATTCGATCTCAAGAAGCTCTGCGGGGGATAACATCTCTGTTTGAGTAGAGCGTGAATAATTCATTCGTCTCGAATTATCACCTTTGCCAAAAATAAATTGGACTTTAGACTTGAGGACCGTGCCATGGGATACCTCGACTATTGGGGACTATCCACTCTCATGGATCTGCTGGGGAAGAGAATGATTTATCCGAAATCTGCTAGGGGAATAGGAGTTACCTTAGATCTGTTGAGGAACTGAGATCAAGGAAACCAACCGAAGGAAAAACTTGGTGACTTTACTAGGGATAACTTTCATTCGTCTGTTGGGGATGACCAAAATCGAGACACGTCCCGTTGGGGAGGAAAAGAATTCAAGTTGTCTTGTGCTAGGGATCATTTGCTTCTATATGGATCTTACATCAAAAGGATTTTACAAAAGACTTGGTGTCTTTAAACTCTTAGATATCATAAGGACTGCATGAATCAGCGTAATAACCTTGCTGAGGAGTTAACCCTTACCAATGCAGATGAGTTTGTATCTGTCAGAAGTGCTGAACAAGATAATTGGCTTGACAAGTGACCACAATATTCTGAAATCCGGGTAAATGCTTCCAATCTCCTGTCTTTGGGAAAGAATGAATTCTCGTACCATTGGGGTGGCCTTCCCCAGTACGATTATTTGAATAGCTTTGCACCTGACTGACTAATCTTCGCTCTTGGAGAGATTTGAATCTCGAAGTGATTGCCCCAGTTTGACTGAAATTTGAAGAGACTGCTTAATGTAATTGCCCCGGATTGGATGGCTCTTTAATTTTAAAGAGATTGCTCGACGTAACTGCCCCGGATGGGTTAGCTATTTAATTTTGAAAAGATTGCTCGACGTAACTGCCCCGGATTGGCTAGCTCTTGCCATGGCTGGTTGGGAAAGTCCATGCTCAACGAAGCTTTCTCGGAAAAAGTGCACCTTGACATGATTGTCTTTCAGAAGTTTTGGACTTCTCAACTTGGCAAGCTTAAGCTTCTGGATTGAATTTCCGCATGTGAACCATTTATGATGTCAAACAAATGTATGCAGGCAAAAAAATGTTTATTCTTAGAATGAAAATTCTAATGCAACACACATGTCAAACTTGAAGTATTTATTGAAAAAGGCGTCGCAAACCTTCGTGAGCGAATCACTGGTTAAGATACAACATTATTTTGAATGAAAGTATGTACATGCAATACCAACAAATGTCTCTTAGCATAACTCATAGGAGTCAGGAACGCGGCTTCGTAGTAGTATGCTCTCAAATTAGCCCTGTTTCAGTTAGGACTTTTAAAGGTTGTATCGTGGCCTGGTTCACAGTTATTGAAACAAAGGATATAGGCTTGAAGTTTATTTGTGCCCACCCACTCTTCATGATGTTCTCCATTCCTATGTTCAGCTAGTTTTCACAAGCATTCACCTTTCGTAAGGGTTTCGTGTTGATTGAGGAACCATTGCTGCAATCAGTTCAAGCACCAATCAGGTTATTGTTGAGAGTCAGTCACTCCTCTATCTTTCGTGTCCGTGCCACACGACTTTGTTCTCATTTGAGGATCTTTCTTGTGTAATCCTTCCCATCTTTCGCTTTTGCATTATTTTGCTTTATCCCTAACTTTTGCCTGGACTGATTCTTGTGAATCTTTGATTGTGAAGTCCAACGGGATGCCCTAATTTTTGCCTAAGTCGCTTGTTTTCAAGCTTCGACTTAGCGGGCTTTTTCTTTTCTTTTTCTTTTTGTATTTTGAACAAGTCGCGTGACATTGTTTGTCTTGATTGCTTTGCGAGGGCTGTGACTGCCTCATTCTTTGGTCAACGAAGGATAACCATTATGGTTTTCAATCTTTGGACCTTTTGACTTGGATAACCATTGTGGTTTCAGGTCTTTGGACCTCTTGATTAGAATAGTAGAATGCAATAAATACACTCCTTTATGAAAGCCTGAACGCTTGGTCCGACTAGCCAACATCTACCCTGCCCCTGGGTTACATGTGAGGGTTTTTTCATGTGAAAAGAAACTCCTACTTCAAGGCTCAAAGGGGTTAGCAAGGGTCTATCTTCCTTATATCTCCAGTGTTTAGGGATTTGAAACAAAGCATGTACATCGTTAACAGGGCCTTTACTCGAGAGCACACAATTAGAGATTTTGCGTTTTTGTTTCATCATTCTCCTTCCTAGAATTTAAGCACGACAATTTGGTATTGCGATGTACACATGCAAAATTATAAGTGAATGCGAAGGAATTACTTCAAGAAAAACATGTGAATTTTATTATTGCTAACATTCAAAAGCAAACAAATTTCATACATGTAGACAAATGTTTAGCATATAAAAGAAACTACAAATGGAAATGCAGTAAAGAAACTGAATATTGCCGTAGTTGAGGAGGCTTGGATTCGTCTGGACCTGTCAGTCTTGGATACTTTCAACGATCAATAGCTCTTTCACAGACTTGTAATATTCAATTCGCAGTTGTATACCTAACCATGGCCGTCATACTTCTTCTTCTAGCTATTCTGACTCTGACACGAGACGTCTGAAGGAAAAAGTGAAGCTGGGGAGTAAAGTTGCCCCATAAAGTTGCTCGGAAAGACCTGACGATCTTCTGCCTACGTATCTCCATTAACTAATGACCAATGAAGAATCAGAGCGACGTAGTTCCCCTCAATAGGGATGAAAATGAACAATGAAGAAAGGAAAACACATAAATGCCATCACTGAGAGTATTTGAATACTGCTGGCTTTATTCGCTTCATGAATACCCTTGCGTCCTGGGCGATTAACTCAAAGACTTCAGCTTAACATGGACCGTCCGGTAGAACAACCGTGACATTGGTTCTATTGTGATTAGGCATCGGATTTTGGAGTACCTCTGGATGAGGAGAAAAATTGATTGCCTTGGACTCAATTAGGTCTTGTACCTTGTTCTGAAAAGCCCAACATTTCTCAATACTGTGCCCCTGGGCACCCGAATGGAATTCGCACCTGGAGTTTGAATCAAAACTTGGTGATAGATTATCAGCAGAAGGAGCCCTCATGGTACGGAGCTCAACCAGGTTCAACTTCAGTAGATTTGGAAGCAATACAACACATGGACATGGGATAGGATCAAGCCTGCGGTTCCTCGCTCTTGTTCTTTCCTGAAATGGTCTCGGTGCTTGTTGTTGCTGACCCTGAGATTGGAATTGAACATTTCGTTGTTGACATTGCGTTGGGCGCCTGACATGTACCTGTACTCTCTTACTCATACTCGGCCAGGGAGCAAATGAAGGTTGTTGATGTAGCCTCTTTGAAGACTTTGCCTGATCAATGATTCTAGAAGAAGGAAAGTTGACCACTTCTTTTGTATTCCTACATGTTTTATCTTGCGGCACTTCTGGCCCGGTCAGTCCAAAAGTAATTACGCCTTCATCCATTAAGTCTTGCACTCGATGTTTAAACGCCTTGCAATCATTAATATCATGTCCGACAGCTCCCGAATGAAAAACACAGTAGGCATAGGGATTCCAACTTTGGTGAAGTTTACCTGAAGGAGGAGTTAGCTCGTGACACTCAATCAACCCCCTTTTGAGCAGTTGTGGGCATAATTCAGCATAAGACATGGGTATCAGATCAATAACCCTTTCTTGAACCTGTTGATGAAGGGTTGCTAGCAATAGAGGAACTATAGACGAAACCGGTTGAAGTATTTCTCCTGGAAACCAAGGCGTAGCAACTGAGGAGGATCCTTGATAAGGAAAGAAAGTGCTCACTTCTTTGGTGACGATTGGTGTAGGATCATTTAGTTCACTTGTGGAGTTGGTTCCTATCTGATGCTCTTCCTGACTGCCAAGTGGCGATTGCTGGTGAAGAGATTCAAAATGTAGAGGAAATCCACCTAACAAACCTTGATTTAGTGGACATCCCAAAGAGATGGGAGGAACATGACCTTCTATTTGAAAAACAGACACACAGCTATTTTCCTTTTTTGACATAGCATTCATGATTCTTGTAAGAAGCTTTATCTGAGTCTTCATTAAGTTGAATTCTTCTCTCAGCAACTTCTGATCTTGGGACAACGCTCGAATGTCCACTATAAAATGCCCCATTTGGGCCTTTATCTCAGTCACCTCCGCTCGGAGTTGTTCCATGCCTAAACCTTGACAATCGTGATTCAAATTGGCCATTCTGGAGAGAAACCGAGTCAGGATAAGAATTTGTCTCTGAACACCTGTAAAAAATGCAAGGATGTATGCAAATGCTATGTTCGGTTATTTCCAAGGAAAATATATGCTTTGATCCAAATTTTAATGCAGAAAAAATCCGATGATTTAATCCAGATATGCGATCCTTGGAAGTAACTGAACATGTATGCTAAAATGCCATGATGTCATGTATGCAACTGGCATGTGATCAGCGGTCTGACGCTGGCGTGGATTAGATAACCAAGTGTTGGTGAAGATCATGATATCAGTATCTTTGTGCAGAAGTTCCAGAATTCTCACCCAAGTATCATATAGGACTGGATCATATCATAGAGTAACACAGGCAAAAACGGGTATGTTTGAAGTTTTAGGGTTCCTGCAAACCTGTAAACCCCTCCCAATCTCACGAGTGTGCTACTACGGGTCAACATCACAGACTCTCAAAGCCGAATAGCAATAATACGTTCACCATTTCTGAGAAATGGCTCATGACCAAATCAGGGAATCGGTTTGGCATTATGTACTACTCAGGGAGGCCTCAGCTGAATTCCGGAAAAAACAAGCATCCCTCTTAAGTTCCCGGCTTCAAGCACTGAAGTCGAGAAACAATAGTACATTCATCCCGAAGGGTACGATACTACCGTCATACGACCAATTGCTTTTAACTAGGTTCT
Organism: Lathyrus aphaca; assembly: GCA_963966055.1. Lineage (NCBI taxonomy): Eukaryota > Viridiplantae > Streptophyta > Magnoliopsida > Fabales > Fabaceae > Lathyrus > Lathyrus aphaca. The sequence continues at coordinate 113,147,966 of OZ014524.1, read as the reverse complement.
TATGAGAGAACAAGGTCATCCTATGCGATTTCCTAGTGGGCCCTCGGGTGCGAATGGGTTTGCCACAAAATGTGGTATGCCACTGTCACCACTGGAGAGGGTTGTTTCCACTAAGGTCCTAGATGATCGGTTCCCAGTGTTAACAGCTCAAGTGAGAACATTCTATGGTCTGCCTAGGCAGTATAGAACATATACCAAGAGAGCCTGATCTGGGTGTGGGACTCGTGAAAACTACACGTGCTCAAAACCACGCAAGCCACACGACTGCCCACTCTAAATCCTATGTGTATACTCAAGCCGGGTATTTGGCTTATCTCACAATAATCCCATCCCGCCAAGGAAAACCAGAACAGCCAGTACAGTATATGCCAGTATATGCGACAGAAAATTAAAGTGCAGAAAGCTGTAAATAAAGTCGTAAAGGAAAGCGACAAAATGTAACTAAAACAGTAAAGCTAAACTAAAGCATAACAGCAAACGAATAAACACCCACAGAAAACAGAAACAGACAAGCGCTAGGATTGACTCTCAAAGGGGAAATCAGAATTTCTAAAAGTCCCCAGCAGAGTCGCCAGCTGTCGCTCCCGGGATTTTCATCCTAGTACAAACGCGAAAGTGGCGCGGAAAAGTTTGAGTCGCCAGCCAGACATTTTTATCCCAAAGGAATGGGAAAGGTAATGTTGCACAAACCTAAGGAAGAAGAAAAAGGATGAGGCCTTGCGAACCAAAGATCTGGGTCCGGAAGTCGGTTACGAATTGAGAAGGTATTAGCACCCCAATCCGTCCGCCGTACCCGACGGGATCCACGCTTATAAGTCTGTTTTCAAAGGGTGAGAAATAATATGCTGTTTGAATAAAAGAATGGCTATTTGGAATGGAATGAAACTGAGAAAAGAAATGGAATTGAAGAATGGGAATAAAGGGGGGAAATGTAGGGAAAAAGAAAGATTGTGCTCGAATGGGCCCTACCCCACTGCCTACGTACCTCATCAGGATAAATGAGGATCAGAGACGCCGTAGTTCGTCTAACTAAGGCTGACACTTGTTTGTGATTTTTAGGATGACGTTGCCATAGCTCTAGCTCAGGTGTTACCGGCTCTGACTCGAGGGTGTTTACCGTATCGCTGTTTGAACTGTCAAGACAAGTCATGTTCGTCCGCAAGGAGTATGAGATGAGATGAGAAGACGTGACTTCTTGGTTTGTTGTCCTTTAGAAGAAGTGTTTTGAGTTTGTGTTTATTGTATGTACAACACTAAAGACTATGACACATGAGCGAATACTTTCCCAGGTCGCTCCCAATGGAACGTTTGTAAAGCATCCTAGAAGAATGAAGGAGACCTCCACTAATCATTTCCCGTATAGCTTAAGGCTCGTGGCGCATTGTACACCTTTTCCTTTATTAAGTGTTTTTGATTTTCTTTTAAGATGAGAAGTGAGACTCAAGTTATCAAAGGAAAAAAACTTCTAAGGGAAACTAGACTTACCCTAAGTTAGTTGAATTTAAAGATGACCTATAGTTAATGAGGTTTGAGAGATTAAAACTACCTAAGAGATATTAAACTAGAAATGCAAGTACGAAAGGCAATAGTGAACAATATGGTCCTCCTAGGTCATGGTGGGTGAAAACGTATATTAAATGTAAATGGGATGAAACGATGGATCGGGTGGGTCGGTTGCGTGGTGCTGAGACGCACGACTTATGTTGTGCAACATACAAGGCTTGCTTTTGGGTATAATGGAGTGGGACGATGGTAATCAAGGAATCCTAAAGTCACATGCAACTTTATTTATTCATTTTAAAATTTGCTTGACGTTGGATCGAGTCTTTTATTTATTTCATTTTTGAGATTTTGTTTTCTAGCGATTCGTTTTATCTCTTCTATCTTAATTATAGAAACTATAAAAGCATACAATTATTACATCACAAAGTACACAAAATATAATCGAAACATGATAACAACCCAAGTCCATAAGTAAATCCTCGGAAAATACCTTGCACAAAAAGAAAATAGTTAGTGAATGACATGAATCATGAATATGCATAATATGATGGAAATGAATTAAAATGACAAAAATATCAGAAGTCAAGGAAAAAATGTGAAATTAATTACCTAGGGTCTCTAACCTGATTATAACATTGTGTTAAAAAAAATCTTAATAATTCTAAGTCTAACTATGTCAAATTGTCACTTAAACTTACCTAAAGTTCAATCACAAATTTATACAAATCCCACTACCAAAACAGTGGATAAAATACCCTAAAAAATGCACCAAAAATATTCTAGGTACCTTTATTTGTCCTATAATCATAACAAAAAGAATGGATCAAAAATGTTACAGGAAGTGAGAGAAATAAAATGTACAAATTTATGTGTTTATGAAGGAATTCAATACAAATCAATTAAAATGAAAAATCGAATTTAAATTGAAAAATGCAAAAATTCAGAAAGTAAAAATTGGGAAAAGTTCTAAATTGAGCTAATATCCTACTATAATTTTTGTGGATTTTTATTATGTCTTTTAGTATTTTTTCTAGAATTAAATTAAAATAGTATAAAATAGAATATTAAAAGGAAAAGGGAATTGGAGGGGGGTGATAAAAGTAATATTTAATAGTTAACAAAAGAAATGGGCTTAACATGGGGGTGTGGATATCAAATTCGCAGGCCCATTAATGCAGCAAAGGCTGAGGGTGTATGGAAGTTGCTGTAGGGGTGACGCATGTGATTGGGATACAGGGGTCCAACCGGACGGTGACAAGTGTCACCGCCAGATTGGACCGTCCAAAAGGGATCTTATCTCTTCATATCAAAATTGATGACAGATTAATGGGAGATTATGGTCTTTATTACTACTGTTAATTTGTATTAAATAATAAGATTCTCTTAATCCTCTTATCAAATTTAAATTAACAGCTTTTTTTATAAAATAAAATAAAAAAACAAAAGAAAAGAATAAAAGAAGGATGAAGAGACCGTGAAAAGAAACCCTAGCCCCTTTTCTTCTCCCTCGTTCGCCGCCACCCTCTCCAATCTTCAAGATGACAATGCCGCCGATGTCAACGCCGCATGACCACACTCCGGCAACCCACCCTCAGACAAATCACAAGCCAAACCCCTTTTCGCTCCTTGTCCGAGATCGCACAACACCCGAACACTCATTTGAATTCGCAAACCCTGAACAAATTCAAACACCAATTTATGTGCGAGACTTGGGCTTGTACCTTAGATCTAGGAGATATCGACGGATGCTTCTGATGAATACTTCGTCGACGAGACAAGAACAACACATAGAGAGTGGCGGCGACGACGATGAAGGAGGCGAAGTTCAGGTATGCATTTCGTTTGTTGCCTTCACTTCGTCTTGGCTTATTCGTGATATTCGTTGGAGTTTGTGGAGTTTGTCAAAGATTTTGTTCTTGGATTGATGAAGATATGGATCACTACTTTGAAGAATAGATTGATGAAGTTGTTGACAGAAGGTGTGTTGTTGATTCTTCGAACCGCTCTCTGGTTGTTGTTGTTGATTCTGCAAATCGCTATCTTCGATTGATGAAATTGTTTGAATTGTTTGCAGGTTGACGTCACATAATGATGAAGATTGGAGTATCAGTTGAAGAGGAAAACTGCGATGTTGAATTCGAGATGATGGTGCTCTTGAGGATGAAGCCATAGTGTGGCAGCCTGAAGGTGATGACTTTTTGAAAGAGGGAGATTGAAGATTCACTTGCCGGCTCGGTATCTCGTTTCGGTAAGCATCAAAACTCCGATTTCATTCTTCTTTTCCCCATATCTGAACTTGTTGGATTCGTAGATCTTCTTCTTCCAACTCTGGTTTTTTCGATGGTTCTGAATTGTGATTGGTGATTGATTGAGCTGTTCTGATGTTGATTGTTCTTGTTTTCCTTGATTTTCTTTGCAGTTGCATTATTGATGCGGATTGTTACGAAAAGTGGCATTTATTGAATATTGTTGTTTAAGCATTGATGAAGAATTGATAGAGGTTAAAGGGATCAATGATTTGCGGATTCAATGAGGATTTTTTAGGTGCAGATTCGGATTGGATTAGAATGAAGAATGTGATAAAAAATGGTTGAAGAAGATGATGAATATTAAGGTGAATGAGATGGTAGAGTGATGAGCAATCGAAGATGAAATGGAGGTTGAGGATTTGGAAACTGGAGAAAATGGGAGAGCGATGAAGATTCGGGATTTTATGATTGTTGATGGAGATGAGAGAAAGAAGGTGAAGGTTGATGCAGGGGAGAACAAAAAAATGGGGGTCCGCCTTCAGTCTATTGCCACTGATTCTTATAAGTGATGAACAATGAAGTGTTTATTGATTTTTTCAATTGAAATTCGGTTAGAGAGTTAGTTGGAAATTGGTTATAGTTGGTTAGGATTTTTTTTGAGTTTCTGTAACTGACTTTTACATTCTGTGGAACTTTCCCTGAGTTTTTTTTTGAAAAATAATTTTCTATGATGGTGTCATATTTTGGAGAGCAGCTTGGCTGCATTTTGTGTTGGTATTGTCTGTGTTTTACATGTACGGTGAAGCTGGAAAAGTTGGTTTCAGGGAAGTGAGGGAACTGGGTGTTTTGGTCCACAACCATCATGTAGCAAATGGCTGAAATTTGTTTCCATGTGAACATATATTTGACTTGTTTCCCCCTTTTTTCCGATAAATAATTGAATAATGGGCTAAGACTTGAGATGTTTATCAGGCTTTGAAATTTGTTATCATCATCATTTTTTTCCTAGTTTAATAAATGGTATAAAACAAAATGGACATTGGATCAAGGTGGTTCAATATGGATAATGACTTGTATGGATATCGGGTAATTGGATGAACCAAAGATTTCAAAAACAATTCTTAGGAAATGACTCTAGACGAATTAAATGGTTATTGAGAAATGAAATATTTTGATAATTGGATTCGCAAAAGAAAAAGAAGAATTGGATATTATAGACTAAATGAAGGATCATGGACTTAAACCAATTGGCTCAAAGATGGCCCATAGTTTAGAATTGAACCAATAATGGAAATGGATTAAAACAGACATCGGTTAAATTCGAGAGAACTTGAATGATGCCTTCAAAATAAACCAAGACCATGAATCTTCCACCCTTAATTCGAACCACCTTAATTGAGCACACTCATTGAATACCTGATCCATTTAAAGACGAATTCAATCGCTCTTATACCCATGACCAAATGAAAACAAAACTATCCATTATATGATGATGAACATGCCATGAGGAAGAAATCTTAATGTAGCCTTAAGGAGAAACCCTTTTTCCTGATTCACACCAACGAAATTATAAACCTCTACAATAGGGAAGCATTCATGATACTGTGAGTCCAACCCTTTCCCTAACTTGATTAAAGCATGAACCAACCGAATTATCTCTGGATGTGGCTAATTCACATTACCATAAATCCTTTGATCCCATGCCTTAGGAGCCAATGAATTGTATGATGGATTTCATGAACTATTAGATGATGCAGCTAAAAGCGAAGCATAAAGCCAGTTAATGGTTATAAATAATGAGGGCAAATTTTGGGGTGTTACAAAAAGGTGACGTGAAATGCTCAGGAATGAGGCTTAAAAGAGAATGTTGAAAGAGAGGGAAGACACAGAGACTTTTGATCGATAACAGTTAAGTTATGCCTACGTATCCTCTCGTGCAATGAGGAAGTCAGAACACCGTAGTTCGACTCAAAGAGACTGAAGGATAAATTGACTGTGAACTGCTTACTGGCCTATGCTCAAGTGTATGACTCGTCTGGCTCGAGTGCTAACTGTCTTGCATTAGACGGAAGAAGCAAGTTCTCGTTTGTGAATGAGGATGATGAGAAAAGAATCCCAAAGGAGACGATTATTGTTTGTTTTTGTGTTTTCAGTTTTTTATTGTTTTTGGTATTTTGCATAAGTTAATGAGCTTAAGCCTAAATCAAGGGCTTGCAAACTGAATATATCCTCCTTGATTAGGGATAATGAGAATACTTTAAGTATGAGATAAGCGTCTCAACTTAATTGCCATGATGATGTAGGATTAAGATCATTAACCTACTTGTGATTATTTAGATGTTTTTGGGTTTTGTTTAGTGTTAAGTAATGATTTTAAGCCATAATCAAGGATTAGTGAACTCATTACACCATCCTAATAGAAGGATAATAGATGAGAATACTTAAGCTGAGGAAGATACCTCAATTTAATCCATGGTTAGGGATTAAATTCATGATAAAACAAGCCTTTATTAAGTGGATTTTATTAAGGGAAATTAAGAAGTGACTTTTATGATTTGTAAGACAACTTGAAGGGGACTTGTCCATTAAACACTAGGGTTAGTCCTTCTTAACCATAAAGGAAGAATTAGAACCCTAATGTAAGGCCCAAGTTACAAGTTAATGTCTTAGTGATTATTAAATTGATTGATTAAGAGGTTTAAACAAATTAAAGGTTTAACACTTAGGATTAAAGTTATACACTCCATCCTAAGAGAAGGATGCAGGCATAACCCTAATTCCAAAGTCCTAAAACTTTAAGAGTTTAGTCTCTGATTATGAAGATGATAAGAGAGACTCAAGGAGACTCAAAGGTAAAAGCTAAGGGGGACTAATCACAACCCTAATTGTTATCAGTCTTGGATGTTCCTATGGTTTGTGAGGCTTAAGAAAGATCTTCAAGGAAGCCACCAAGGAAGAAGCAGATGAAAGGAAGATGAAAAAGAAGAACAAGTTACTTACTTCATTGAAGAAGATAAGTAACTTGAAGAAAGAAAGGAAGAGAGACACAGGTGAGCAAGCCCACACAAAGACAAACAAAATGCAGCAAGGATGCAATATGAGAGGATGAGAAGAGGTGGGAGGTGAAGGCAAATCCACCTCCCAAACAAACTTACCATTAACCTGAAAAGTTAGCACAAGATGCATAAGGAAAGAAATGAAATGAAACAATGCATATGCAAGGGCAAAGACCAAAATCAGAAGCAAGTACATGATGCAAATGATGCTATGATATGATGCAAAGGCATACAATATGCATATGTGTGTTCATACAAGAGAATGAGTGCAAATGAAGCATGTAAACACATGTATGCTTATGAAATGAAATGGATGCAAAGCATAGAAAATGTATGAATAAATGATCAAGCAATGTTCAAGCAATGTCTTAAGATGTCTATGATGGCATACAAATGCTTAGAATGGCATGGCAAGTTCATATGTTCATGCAATGCAATGTAAGATCCAAGTAAAGATGAGAAAATTAGGGTTACATGAAAGGATGAGATGTAAATGGAAAATACAGAAGCAAATGACATTATAAAAAATTAAAAATACACTTAAAGGAACCCTAAACCTATACTAGGTTACCATCCAAAGGGGGAGGTCAGAAGCTAAACCTAGAAGGAGTTATGAATTATCTAAGTTTCTAGGGTTTTTTTGGGTGATCCTCAATGTAAAATACCAAACAAATTGAAAATGCAAAATGAATTCATGCCAAAACTATCCTAGATACTACTTGATATGTCTAAAACAATGCTAAACGAACCATCTTCAAACCCTTTATGGTTAGGCAGAAAAGATTTTTCAAAGGTTAGGGTTTAAAATGTGATTTTATGAACCCTAAATTCAAAGAAAATTGTCAAGTTATGATCAAAACCAAAAAGAAATTTGTATGAAGGGTTTGAAAATGTTTCTAAATGTTTTAAGATGCAACATGATTTTTTTGGTGATTTTTAGAAACCTATATGCTATTTTAATTAATTAATTTCCATTAATTAATTAAAATAAACATTTAAATATTTTAAAAATACTTTTTATGTGCAAAAAATAAAATAAAAATCATTTTCTGATTAAGAAAAATATTTGAGACAAAAATGCAAAAGGAAATATTTTTGGGATTTTTCTAAGTATTTTAAATTAAATGTGCAAGAAAAATGAAATAAAAATGAATTTAAATGGGAAGTATGCAAGATCCAAGGCTGAGATTCAAAGTTGGGTGGAGGGAATTGACTGGCGCGTAAATGGGTGGTCCAGATTGCTTCTGACTAATTAATTTAAATTAAACTAATTAATTAAATATTAGGGTTTAATGACTGATCCTGGCCATCCATACACGCGCGGGTAAACACATCCAAGGGTCCAAATTCAAAGTTGCCTTAATTACACAGATTAGGGTTACTGATTCTCAGGTGGCCGGAGAAGACTTCCGGTCGTCTTCTCCGGCGAGTCACTCACCTGAACTCCCTCAAAACATCACCCAAAGCCCCCAAAATCTCCAGAATCACTCATTAAACACTTATAAACAAGAATCCAGCAACAAAAACAAAGAATCATGCATCAAAATGGAGAATCGAAGATGAACATTCTTAGGTCAAAAATTTCAGAAACACCATACATGCATAATACTCAACCATTTCCAAAACTAAACACATCAGCATGATCAGTGAAGTTCATAGATTCATTTAGAAACTTAAAAACTCATTTCTGGAAAAAGTTTGAAGATAGCTACCTGAGCTGGAGCTTTCACTTTTGGAGCTTTCTGACCTCTCTCTTTGTGCAATCAACCTCCAATGGCTTCCCTTGAGTGAATGGAAGGCTTAGAACAAGCTTGCAATGGCTGGTTTGAAAGATTACACCTCAGTTGCACCAGAATCGTATTTCTGCTTCTTGGGGTTTTAGAGCTTGGCAATGGTTGGGAAATGATCTGGAGGATGGATGGAGATGATTGGTGAAGTTTGTTTGATGTTTTGATGGTTGGTTTCTGAGTTTCGAAGAAATGAAGTTTCTTGAGGATTTTTGTGTTCTTGAGTTGTGTTCAGTTTCAGGCCAATGTGTTATGTGTTATGGCTTGCATAATGTCCACATATAATGTCTTGATAGGTCAGAAGAGTTGTTGAGGGCTATGCTGATTGGTATGGTGTGAAATGCAAAAAGTAAAGGTTGGTTGTACTTGAGGTATGGGCACATGGCAGGTCTGGATTTGGGCATGGCTGGGCTCAGTAGTGATCAGAGGAAGCTTGTGGATCAGATTTGGCATGCTGGTGTTGCACCCCAAAATTTGCCCTCACAATACAAGACTTTGTGTTCTAAGAAGTTTCACAAGGTTCACAAGATTCACAATACTTTCAAGACCTTTCATGAGGTTCATGAAGTTTACAAGTCACTTCATGAAGGTTCACAAGGTTCACAAGATTCACAATGCTTACAAGACCTTCCATGAGGTTCATGAAGTCTACAAGTCACTTCATGAAGGTTCACAAGGTTCACCAGATTCACAATGCTTACAAGACCTTCCATGAGGTTCATGAAGTCTACAAGTCACTTCATGAAGGTTCACAAGGTTCACCAGATTCACAATGTTTACAAGACCTTTCATGAGGTTCATGAAGTCTACAAGTCACTTTATGAGGTTCACAAGGTTCACAAGGTTCACAATACCTCCCATGAGATTCACAAGACATTTTATGATGGTTCACAAGGTTCACAAAGTTCACAATTGGTCAGAAGAGTTGACAATTCCCTCAGACAATGCCCCTCCTAAGCAGTGCATCCAAAACTAGGGTTTTGACTTTAATCAGGCTAAATGAACTTCCAAGACTTCAAGTGAGCTTCATAACATCTTATATGTGTGTAAGAACCCCCATGACAAGTTTCAAGACTTTTCTCAAAAGTTTACTCAGTCAGATGATCAGATAAGTCAAAATCAGTCAATGCAGTTAAAAAGTCAAACTGAGGTCAACTGTGGTCAAACCAAAGTCAAACTTCATGATTTTTTGCCAACATCAAGTATATGAAGTAAAATTCATCATTTGATCAAGGGTTGATCATGATTCATCAAGGAGATTCCAGATCATCAAGAATCAGGAGTTTCTAAATTAGGGTTTCCTTAGTAAAAGTCAACTGAACTTTGACCAGCCATAACTTTCACATACTTCATCACCAAGTCTCCACTCAAAGCTCATTTTGAAGGAAATTTAATTCTCTACAACTTTGTGTCTCACAAGCCAAGCCCAAAAATGCTTCATTTGGAAGGTATGAGCTAAGACATTAGAGGTCCTTTTGAAAGTCAACAAAAAGTCAACAACTTCAAAAGGGCATAACTTGAGATTGGTAAATGATATGGACATGAAACCAGTGGGGTTGGTTAGAGGACTCTTCAAGATTTCCAAAATGTCCAAGAACACCCTCATAGCATTAAAATTGAGGGATATTTGCCCTTGCAAAGTTGGGAAATTTTGGGTTGGTTTATGATGAAAATGGAGGTCTAAAACCAATTTCTTCCAAATGGGCTTGCCAAATGATGACCCAATCCATACAATAACTTCATGCACGACCCAAACCATTAAAAATCAGATTTTTTTTATTATTTTATTTTTATTTATTTTGATTTAATTCATTAAAAATCATTTTAAATAAAAATAAAATATGAAAATGTAAGATTTGGTTTGGATCAAGCTTCTAGAAAATCATAAATTTGATTTGAATTGAAGAGGAAAGAAATCATGAGGTTTGGCCAAAAATAGCAAGCATTCACACATGAATATTTGATTTTTAAGGCATGATCATTTTGAATATTTTCATATCAAATTTTCCACACAACCATTCAATTTTTTAACCTAAATTCAATCACCTATAAGTACTTAGTGCAACCCTAACATGAATTCACGGATTCCACAGCCTCAAGAGTAAGTGCACAAATTCAAAAAATCCTCTCAAAACTCACATTCGGATTCATTGATACAAGGTGTTTGAAGGTAAAATAAGAACATAGCAATGTTCCTTGGACCTTCTTGAAGCAGAACCAATACTCATATACATCAAAACCATGCCATAATGCATAAACCGAACCTTGCTTGTTCTTGAATATCAAATTTTCGATTTCATTAATTCACTGCATTATATTGAATTTTGTTTGGCTAATCATGTTTGTAATGTGGTGTAGAATGTTTCTGGACAAAAAAATTGGAGCTTCGTGACCTAAATCACGAACGACCATTGTTAGGGTTTCACCTTTGAATTTAGGGTTTTACGATTTACTGAATTTAAATGAATTTGAATGACATAATGTGATTGTATGGACTGTGAAGATCATGTTTCATTGATCAATTTGTAGAAATTGTACTGTCTTGCCATTATTTGAGATTCGCAGGTTTGTATCCACAGGAAAATTCGCAGGTATTTCCCTATGTAATTTCGCAGGAAAACCTGCGAATTCAATGAAGAAGATGAAGCTGGTTCGCGCGCTTCTGGAGATTCAAATATTGACTATAATATTTTATTGCATTGTTTCTATTTTCATTCACCAAAGCATGGTTGGCCTGGTGGTAAAACAGACGCGCGTGTTGATGGAAGACTAGGGTTCGAATCCTGCCTCCAGCCAATCTTTTTGATATTTTTCCATTTAAATTACAGTTTTAATATATTATCATTTGTAGTTAATATGCTAACGTGTTCGCTCATCTAGCTGGATTGGTCTTGTGTATGCGTGTTAGCTTAAGAGGTCCTGGGTTCGATCCTCCCCCAGGCCTTTTGCTTTTTTTATTTTTCTGGATTTTTCAGGATATGAAACAAAGTCAATTCCACCTTCTTTCTTGCTGCCTGCGCGTGTGCTGGCCTGGTGGTGTGTCTTGCTGTTGGTAAACCTGGTGACCTGGGTTCAAATCCCAGCCAGGTATGTTTTGTTATATTTTTTTATTTTAATTTTGTTTAATTGATTTAGATTTTATTAATAAACACATATATAATTAAATAATTTTATAAATATATATTCAATAGTTTCTAATATTCAAAAATCATATTTTCTTAATTCAAAAATTATTTCTTTTATTATGTAATTAAATTATAATATATGTATAATAATTTTGTATATTAGATTATAAACTCTAAAATATTTTTCTAAATAAAACCTAATATTTTACAAACCCTAATCTATTTTTCTCTAAACAATTATTAAAAACCTAATTTTATTTTCTAATTTTTGTAAACATAATATTTAATATAATTAAATTTTGTAAATATGATTATAATCAAATTTTTTTTAATATGTAATTTTGTTTCTATAATTTGTTCATAATCTAAATTTTATATGTATGTTTAAAAATAATTAAATTTATGCTAATATTGTAATTATAATTTTTTTATATGTTTATAATTGATAAGTTGCATATAATTTTAAATTTTATAATTAAATTGCTCATATTTCCTTAATAATTTCTAATTCTTATTTATTATTTTATTTTGTTTATTATTATTACTAATCATGCTTATTACTAATCCATTTATTTTTTAATTATTTCACTAACCTTATTTATTTTTAATTATTATTACTAACCCCTATTATAATTATTATTGCTTATTTATTTATTCTTACTTATTATTTATATTTTGCTCATTTATTTTATTTTTACTATTTATTATTTAAATTGCTTAATTATTATGTAATTGCTCCTTGGTGTAAATTTTTGTAATATTTAAATTATTTAATTTTTATGCTATGGTTAGTAAAATAGGGAGTGTAAACATGTATTATATTTAAAAATTGAATTTAGATCATTTAAATTATAAGATAAATATTAAATTAAACACTCACACACGTAAGTCGATTTTTAATCGCCATCTCACTTTCTAGGGCTACCTCTCAATGTTGCCTAATCATAAGGTCAAGTGGGGTGTATAAAGCAAGGTCCCTTAAAAGAAAAGTCATCAAGTCCCTTAATGGTTGCCTTCATAAAAGATCTTGTCCCTTTCGAATAATGATGACAGTCCCTCCAAAAATGCTTAATACACCTCACAGTTGCCTTCATTAAACAGATGACCCTTACTTGTCCCACACATCCAAGGTAATGACTACCTATTCCTTAATAATAGGGATAGTCTTACCATTTAAAGGATAAAGAACAGAAAGACTTAAAACTTTAGGGTAGGTTCCTCATAGTTGCTTGCTCACTTCATTTAAAAACTTTTCAAACACTTCACAATTTCAAACAATTTTCAAACACAAGTTTTTTACGCATCCGTACATGGATCATTATCAAACTCTTATGAAAATTTCTATTCACACACTTCACCTTTTCAAAAACAATTCAAAGTGAGCTAAGTAACTAAGAGCCCATGGATAACCATGGATGTAAAGGGTGCTAACACCTTCCCTTTACATAACCTACCCCCCGGACCCAAAAATCTTTTAAAAGGTCTTTCCTGTTCTTTTATGCCTTTCCTTTGGATAAAATAAAATTCGGTGGCGACTCTTGCTATCCGCAACATAACTAAAGTCAGTTCTCCCACCGTGTTACAGAACTGGCGACTCTGCTGGGGATTGTAATTAAAGAGGGGTACCCTTAGGAATTAGATCACTTTAAATTGTTTGCTTTGTTTGCTTTATACTTATATTGTTGGGGTGCTCTTATGTGTGAAAGATCCTAACCCGGATCTAGTGTACCTTAGGTAAATGGCAATAGACCAAGGAAACTGTACGACGTATATCGATACGGTTGATCTGGTGGCCATAGTTAGTGTGACTTCTTGGTTGGTGCTTATGTTCCTTAAGTCAAGTTGAGGATAATATGAGGCTGCCATATGTTGTCAATGCACTAACTAACTTTTAGAACCCTAGTTAACTCATCTTGGCCTTTAGAAAGTAGTGAGGTAACCGGCTTTGGTGCAGACTGAAGTTGGTTGACACTCGATACTACACTCATTGAGATCTTAAACTTGGAGGGTTTTGGTTGGCAAGTAAGTTGCCTTATAATCAACCACCCCTGTGAAGGATCAATGATATTGAGATCCCTTAGAACCTGGTTACTTTTGTAGGACAGGATGAACCACCTAACTTCAGGGGAGGGTACTTACCTTTGAACCTCATGCAAGCCTTTAAACCTAGGGCTATTGTGTGACTTGTTTGTGTGTGCCACATGTTTGTGATTGAACATAACATCATGACATCATCATGCATCATAAGCATATCATTTTCACTAACCATTTCAAGGGCCAAAAGATTTATCTTTGTTCTTTGTTGCAGGTCATGACTTCTTCTCGTAGAAACACCGTCAGGATCAACTTTGTGGGGATACCTCCTAAGCTTAAAGAGTTGGTCTCTCAAGTGTCTGATCATTCCCAGTTCATCAAGAGACATGGTCACCTATTAGATCTAGTCACTTCAGGGTTCAATGAAGACATGATGAGTGTCCTGTTTCAGTTCTTTGATCCTAAACACCATTGCTTCACATTCCCTGATTATCAGCTGGTTCCAACCATGGAGGAGTTCTCTAAACTTCTGGGTATACCTGTGCTTGATCAAAGACCCTTCACAGGCTTGGAGAAGGAGCTTAAACCAGAGGTTATTGCTGCAGCTCTACATCTGAAGAAGTCTGACATTGTTCTAGAAACGAGAAGTGGAGTCAAGGGTATTCTTGCTAAGGTGTTGATAGAGAAAGCTTAGGTGTTCTTGAAGGCCATGAGCTATGATGCTTTTGAGGAGATCTTAGCCTTTCTAATTTATGGCTTAGTATTGTTCCCCAATCCAGATCAGTTCATAGATGTTCATGCCATCAACATATTCTTGAGTCACAATCCAGTGCCTACATTGCTTGGAGACATCCTACATTCTCTTCACACTCGTACTACAAGGGCAAGAGGAACTTTGATGTGCTGCATACCTTTGCTTTCTAGGTGGTTTATTTCTCACCTTCCTCGCTCAGTAATGAAGAATGAGCAAGGGTTCAGATGGTCCAAGAGGATCATGTCACTTTCTCACTCAGATATCCATTGGTGCTCCAGATCTATGGAGAATATCACTATCATTGACCGTTGTGGGGAATTCCCTGATGTGCCACTTCTGGGCATAAGAGGAGGCATCACCTACAACCCCTCTCTAGCTTTACGACAGTTTGGTTATGCTCAGAGTGATGGTCCTCATGACATGTTAATTCAAGGCATTGTGTTTGACTACGACAACGATCTTCAAGGTTACCGTCAGAGATTCATACGAGCTTGGGGAAAAGTAAACAGGATTGACAGCAAGACACTGGCGCCTAAGTACACTATTCCTATGGAGGCTTATCTCAGATGGGTACGATCTCGTGCTCAGACTCTCATGATGCCATATCCTGCCGTCCTACCAGTTACCATGGAACCTGTTGCTGAAGGAGACACAGCTTATACCATCCTTCACCCAGACATGCCTACTGATATGGAAGACTTGCAGAGATCATGGATCCAACTGAAGGAGCAAAGGGACACTTTCGAGGCTCATTACAAAGCAAGCCAAGAAAGAGTTCTGGAACTAACAAAGCAACTTCATGAGGAACGAAATCTCAACTCATACCTCAACACAAAGAGGAAACGTCCATGGGAGACTTAAAAACCCATCTTTTGTACTTATTTCATTTTCATTTTTGTAAGCCCAAGAGGCAATACAAAGTTATTACTAATAAAAGTTTACTTTCGTGTTTGTTTAAGCAAATTTAAATCTTGCGGTCCTTGAAAACATTGCATATGCATTCACATATCATTTCATTGCATCACAGGTTTATAATTGCGCACAGGTTTCTCATCTTCTCGCTGTTTATTTCAGAAATGGCTCTTGAACAATCAGTTAAGGATCTCCAGACACAAAATGCACAGTTCCAAGAGCTGATCTTGAACCTGTCCAAGGGGCAGGATGAATTGAAGGCACTGCTGGCCAAGAAGACTAAGAAGACTAGAAGGTCAGCTGGTTTGATCAACATGGGAAGAAGGTTCAAAGGTCTGGCCAAGACCAAAGAACCAGCTGAAGACTATGAATCTGAAGAGTCTGAAAGAGAGGGAGGCAGTCTCCACAACACTATGGGGGACTCTGATTCTGAGGCTAACTACTACTATGAGCCTAATGAAGACAAATTCAAGATGCTGGTGGATAGGATGGATGCTATGGAGTTGCAGAAATCATCTGGGCTGGATTTTGAGGATTTGAGTTTGATATCTGGGGTAGTCATACCCATTGGTTTCAAGGTTCCTACCTTTGTTGTTTATGATGGGGTCTCTTGTCCCAAGCTGCATCTGAGGTCTTATGTCAGAAGAATTCAACCTCACACTGCTGATAAGAAATTGTGGATCCACTTTTTTCAAGAGAGCTTATCTGGAGCTCAGTTGGAGTGGTATTATCAATTGGAAAGTGTCAACATCAGGGACTGGAATGATCTTGCTGAAGCTTTCTATAAGCAGTATCAATACAATGCTGACTTAGCCCCCACTCGCATGCAGCTTCAGAGCATGTCTATGGGTGCCAAAGAAAGTTTCAAAGAGTATGCTCAGAAGTGGAGAGATTTAGCTGGAAGAGTTCAACCCCCTTTGACTGACAGGGAATTGGTTGATATGTTCATGTGTACGCTGAATGGTCCGTTTTACAGTCATCTCATTGGAAGCTCATCATCTGGCTTCACTGAGTTGATCATGACAGGAGAGCGAGTGGGAAATGGTATAAAGAATGGCAAGATCCAAGTGGGCGCTTCTTCATCAGGTGCTGCAAAGAAGCCTCCCACTGGAAAGAAAGAATCCAATGCTGTTTATGGTCAACCTGATCGTAATAGAAGACATCAGTCTGTTAGTGCAGTTCATATTTCAAATCCAACTCCTGCAACAACAGAGCAGCCACAGGGCAACCAACAGAGGGCTAGAAGGCAGTTCACGAAGATCAACATGTCAATGGCTCAGGCATTGCAACACTTGTTGAAAGCTGAACTTATTACTTTGAAAGAGGCTCCTCAAAATCCTAATGTTACCTCTCCCAGGTATAATCCCAATGCACGATGTGCATATCATTCAAACTGCCAGGGACATGATACTAACAACTGCTGGATCTTAAAGAACAAAATTCAAGATATGATTGATGCTGGAGAAATTGAGTTTGATCCTCCAGGTACTCCCAATGTGATTACTGCTCCAATGCCAAATCACGAGAAGACGGTCAATGCCATTGATGAAGATTTACATATCCATTCAGTTGCGGAGTTGACCACACCATTGTCTGTCATCAGGAAGAAGTTAGTGCAAGCTGGTTTCTTTTCGGGTTGTCGTGAAGATTGTGTTTATTGTGAGTATAATCCAGATAAGTGTTGGAGGTTGAAGGACGGAATTCAACGTCTCATGAATAATTACACCATAGTGTTGGAAAGGAGACCAGCTTCTGTGGAAAGTATGGTAGAGCATATTACTAGAGGTAAGAAGATTGAAGAGGTTGATATGGTTGACAAAGTGCCGGTGAGAATCACTTCCAAGGGACCTATTAAAATCACTCATCAGGGTCCAATCAAGATTACGGCCGAAGGTCCTGTGAAAGTTGTTGCTGAAGCCAGAGTTGCTCCTATGGTCATTACTACTCCTGGTCCTATTCCATATACGTCTGACAAAGCTGTGCCTTGGCACTATGGATCTGATGTTTACATCCATGGTGTTAAGCAGGAGCCCTTAGCTGATGTGCCTGTTGATATTGATAATATTGCTGGATCTAGTAAGATCACACGTAGTGGAACAGTCTTCTCTCCTCCAGTTACTACCAAGAATGCAGCTACTCCTGCTGCTACCTCCACCACTGATGCTCGGGGCAAAGGTCCTGTTATTGAGCCTATACCTACTGATGTACCCGCTGCTGATGATCTCTCTAAGCAGATGGAAGAAGTATTGAAAATCATTCGCAAGAGTGATTATGACATTGTTGATCAATTGGGGCATACTCCCTCAAAGATTTCTATGTTGTCCTTGTTGTTGTGTTCTGAAGCTCATGCCAAGTCCTTGATCAAGTTTCTGAAGACTGCTCATGTGCCCAATGCCATTTCTGTTGACCAGTTTGAGAATTGTGTTGCCCACCTGACTTATGATAATGGGTTAGGATTTTCTGATGTTGATTTGACCCCTGCCAAGAGAGATCATAACAGGGCCTTGCATATTTCAATTGAATGCAGGGGCACTACCCTGTCACATGTATTGATAGACAATGGTTCCTCTCTGAATGTGTTGCCCAAGGAAGTCCTGAATAAGCTGAGTCCTGAAGATGCTGTGCTGAAGCCTAGTAATATTGTGGTGAAGGCTTTTGATGGTTCTAGAAGAGTAGTACATGGGGAAATTGATCTTCCAATCAAAGTTGGCTCCCAGGTTTTTACTGCTACATTCTTTGTGATGGATATTCGTCCTTCGTACTCTTGTCTGCTTGGTCGTCCCTGGATCCATGGGGCAGGTGCTGTAACCTCTACATTACACCAAAAGTTGAGATATCCGGTGGATGGAAAGGTTGTTACTGTCTATGGAGAAGAAGAATACTTTGTCAGCCATGTGAACACTTTCAAGTATCTGGAAATGGAAGGTGAATACATTGAAACTCCGTGTCAGACGTTTGAAGTGGTTCCCTGGATTGTTAATGATTATGTAGCTCCTCCTGTTGCGAAGAAAGTTCCTGTGGTCACTAGAGTACCTCCAACAATGGCAATGGCCTCCCTCAATGATGCTAGGGCTGTGGTGGATGAAGGTGGTTGTACTATTTGGGGTCAGCTTCCTGATATTCCATACAAGTCTGACAAGTTTGGTTTGGGTTTCACTGCAGAGTCCCAGAAGGCTGTTCGTCGTGCTCGTGCTGTTCGTATCACCAATCAAGGGGTTATGAAAGATCAGATCAATGCTGTGGGAGACTATGATGAAGACTACAATCTGGATGCTTGGATTTTTCCTACTGTGGGTGCTGGACTCAATAATTGGAAAGCTGAAGATGTTATCCCTATCTCCTTTAGTCAGGAGTAAATACTATTACTGTGTTGTTGCTTTTTTAAGTTTGTAATTTCTTGAACAATTGAACTCTCAAGCCATGTGCCTTACCCGGGGCACAATGGTGTGCTTGTTACGGGATGTCATTTCATTTGCATACTTCATTCAATAAAATCAGTGGACGTTTCGTTTTAGTAAATATTGTGTTCCTTGTCTTTCTTTTCTTTTATTTTTGCTTTATCAGCTATGTGTTCTTACACACACCCACATCACTAAAATGCAGATCCTCATCCACTCTGGATCCTGTTGATAACAGTTCTACTATTGCCAATTATAATTTCGAGAATCCGATCTATCAAACTGAAGACGGAAATGAGGACGATTGTGAAGTACCTGTAGAGCTTGCTAGGTTGTTACAACAAGAAGAGAAAGCCATACAGCCACATGAAGAGCCAGTCGAAGTTGTGAATTTGGGAACTGAAGAAAACAGGAAAGAGGTCAAGATAGGGGATGATTTAGAGGACAGTGTCAAGAGCAGGTTGATTCAGATGTTACGTGACTATGTGGAGATCTTTGCTTGGTCTTATGAAGATATGCCAGGGTTGGATACAGACATCGTGGTTCACCGTTTACCAGTAAAAGAAGATTGTCGTCCAAAGAAGCAGAAGGTTCGTCGTATGCGTCCTGAAATGTCAGAAAAGATCAAGGCAGAGGTAATGAAACAGTTCAATGCAGGGTTCTTAGCAGTGACTCCTTATCCTCAGTGGGTTGCAAATGTGGTACCGGTTCCTAAGAAAGATGGTAAGGTACGTATGTGTGTGGACTACAGAGATTTGAACAAGGCTAGCCCCAAAGATGACTTTCCACTTCCTCATATTGATGTTCTGGTAGACAACACTGCTCAGCATAAGGTATTCTCTTTCATGGATGGTTTCTCTGGTTACAATCAAATCAAGATGGCACCTGAAGATATGGAGAAGACAACATTTGTTACACAGTGGGGCACCTTTTGTTATAAGGTGATGCCATTTGGATTGAAGAATGCAGGGGCAACATATCAGCGTGCTATGGTGGCTTTGTTTCATGATATGATTCATCATGAGATAGAGGTATATGTGGATGATATGATAGCCAGGTCTCAGAATGAAGAACAACATCTTGATCATTTGCATAAACTGTTTGAGAGGTTGAAGAAATACAAGTTGAGATTGAACCCAAATAAGTGTACTTTTGGAGTTAGGTCTGGTAAACTCCTGGGTTTCATTGTCAGTGGAAAAGGTATTGAAGTGGATCCTGCGAAAGTGAAAGCTATACGAAAGATGCCAGCTCCCCGTACTGAGAAGGAGGTTAGAGGTTTCTTGGGACGATTGAACTACATTGCAAGGTTTATTTCCCAATTAACTGCCATCTGTGAGCCAATCTTCAAATTGTTGAAGAAAGATCAGGTGATGGAATGGAACGATGAGTGCCAGACTGCCTTTGATGAAATCAAGAGATATTTGCTAGAACCTCCAATTTTGATGCCACCAGTTGATGGAAGACCCTTGATTATGTACTTAACAGTGTTAGACAACTCAATGGGGTGTGTGTTGGGGCAACATGACGAGTCTGGTCGAAAAGAGCAGGCAATATACTACCTTAGCAAAAAGTTTACCGACTGTGAAACAAGATACTCACTGCTCGAGAAAACTTGCTGCGCTTTGGCATGGGCTGCTCGCCGACTAAGACAGTATATGTTGACCCATATTACCTTGTTGATTTCAAAGATGGATCCAATCAAGTACATATTTGAGAAACCTGCTCTCTCTGGAAGAATTGCTAGATGGCAAATGATCTTGACAGAATATGACATACAGTATACTACTCAGAAGGCCATTAAAGGAAGTGTTGTGGCTGATCATTTGGCTCATCAAGCAGTGGATGATTACCAGTCAATGAGTTTTGAGTTCCCTGATGAAGACATTATGATTATTACCAAAGAACCTGGACAATATGACGGACCTGAACAAGGATCCCGATGGACTATGGTTTTTGATGGTGCCTCTAATGCACTTGGTAATGGTGTTGGTGTTGTGATTAGTTCCCCTGAAGGTTGTCATACCCCGATTACTGCAAGATTGTGTTTCTCTTGTACCAATAACATGGCTGAGTATGAGGCATGTATCCTGGGTATTAAAGCTGCTATTGATATGAAGATTCAATTCCTTGATGTGTATGGAGATTCAGCCCTGGTAGTAAGTCAGATTAAAGGAGATTGGGATACCAAGCATGATAATCTCATTCCTTACAGAGAGTATGTGTTGTCTTTGATCCCGCATTTTAAAGAGATTACCTTTGGACATATTCCACGAAGAGAGAATCAGTTGGCAGATGCATTAGCTACCATGGCATCTATGTTTGAGATCAGCTGGGATGATGAAGCTCCCAAGATTACTATTGATAGATTTGAGAAGCCTGCATACTGCAATGAGATTGACACTGAAGGGACAGAGGAGAAGCCTTGGTTCTATGAAGTGAAAAGATATCTTGAAGCTCAGGAATTCCCTGAAGGGGCATCTGTCAAAGATAGGAAGTTCCTGAGAAGGTTTTCTTCTAAGTTCTTTTTGAGTAATGGGATTTTGTACAAGCGCAATCATGATTCAACTATGCTTCGTTGTGTGGATAAGAAGGAAGCTACAGAGATTATGGAAGATATGCATGATGGGATCTTTGGCACTCATTCTAGTGGTCATACTATGGCAAAGAAAATATTGAGAGCAGGTTACTATTGGTCTACCATGGAAGCTGATTGCTATCAACACTCCAGAACATGTCACAAGTGTCAAATTTATGCTGATAAAGTCCATGTACCTCCATCACCATTGAATGTGTTGACTGCTCCTTGGCCCTTTGCCATGTGGGGCATTGATATGATTGTTGAGATCAAGCCTACTGCTTCTAATGGGCATCGTTTCATCCTGGTTGCTATTGATTATTTCACGAAGTGGGTAGAGGCAGCTTCATTTGCATCTGTTACCAAGAATGTTGTGGCTCGATTCATTAAGAATAATCTCATATGTAGGTATGGCATCCCTGAAAGGATTATCACTGACAATGGCTCTAATCTGAACAACACTATGATTACTGATCTCTGCACGCAGTTCAAGATTAAGCATCATAACTCTTCTCCGTATCGTCCAAAGATGAATGGGGCAGTTGAAGCTGCTAATAAGAACATTAAGAAGATTGTACAGAAGATGACCGTAACTTACAAGGATTGGCATGAGATGTTACCATTTGCTCTTCATGGTTATCGTACCACAATACGTACTTCAACAGGGGCAACCCCATTCTCCTTAGTCTATGGTATGGAAGCAGTTCTGCCCATTGAAATTCAGATTCCCTCCTTAAGAATTATGAAGGATGCAGGCTTGGATGAAGATGAGTGGATTCAGACTCGACTTGACCAGATAAATTTGATTGATGAGAAGAGGCTAGCAGCAGTTTGTCATGGCCAGATGTACCAAAAACGAATGATCAAAGCTTTTAATAAGAAAGTTAAGCCAAAGGTATATCAGGCTGGTGACTTGGTAATCAAGCGTATCATATTACCACAGGGTGATCCTAGGGGCAAGTGGACTCCAACATATGAAGGACCATTTGTAGTCAAGACAGTGTTCTCAGGAGGTGCCATGATACTCACTACAATGGATGGTGAAGACTTCCCGCAGCCTGTAAACGCAGACATAGTTAAAAAAATACTACGCATAAAAAGAGACCCGCTAGGTTGACAGGCCTAGGCAAAAATAAGGGCATCCCGGCAAACCAAAAGGGTTTGGGCAAAAATTAGGGATATATATGAAAAGATGTACACCCGGCAAGTCGAAAACCTGAAAAGGCGGCTTGGGAAAAAAAGGGTATCCCGGTGGATTGAAAACCTGAAAGGGCAATCCAGGCAAAAGTTAGGGATTAAAGCGTATGACTATGTCTCGTTTGGATCACCCATGAAACTGCAACCAGTTGTGTTACTTACTCAAGCTTGAACAGATAAAGCTCAATCCAATCGTTTCCGTCTCGACAGCAGAAGATGAGATACTTGAAGATAATGGCAATAGTAGAATTGAAACTCAATAGGATTATTTCCCACATAGCTGATTTTCTTTGTTTTGTAAAAAAAATTTATGACAAAATCCTCTTACTAGGGTTTATGTCTCCTTGTACAAACTTGCCCGTGTATGGGTCACTTTTTGATATAAATAAATTCCATCTTTTGAATCCAGATTTACTTTTACCCTATTTACATAAGCGAAACGTCCATTGGTTGTGTTTGAATGTATGTATGCTTTTGAATATGATTGATGTTTACCAAAATTGCATGAATGCTCAATATGATTGATGTTTACAATAAATGCATAAGTGTTTAATATGATTGATGTTTACCAGAAATGCATAAAAATGCAATAATAGTATTTACTAAGGACGAACGAGGGAAGGATTTCAACGAAGCTTCGCCGGTTCATCTTTACAAGACAATCACAAAACCCTCAGTAGGACGAATCTATCTTCATAAAGTCTCATCTCCCCGGGAATTTATATCCATCTCTTTTATCCTCATACGGATATACGGGAAATTACTTTCCAATAAGGGTACGACGAACGAAGACGGGGGTTATATCTACTCTACTATCAAACGAAGACGAAGGTTATATATACTCTACTATCCCCAGCAAACGGGAGGTTATATATACATTACTATTCCCAGCAAACGGGAGGTTATATATACCTTACTATTACCAGAAGACGAGAGGTTATATATACTTTACTATCCCCAGCATACGGAAGGTTATGTATACCTCATCATCAAACAAGACGGGAACGAGTTCCTTATATTCTTCAACAACGAATCGGGATTTATTCTCCCTGGCCAGCAGTTGTCATATGAAGATATCCAGACGCTTTCGGCAGTGTCATATCATACATACATCATTTACATCATACCATAACATACATATCCATGAATGCATAGTACATTACCTAAGTGCATCATATCATACATGCATACATAAGGCACAAACTAATATTATTATACAGAATGTTACCTTGTTTTCAGGTTAATTATCCAACAAACAGATTTATGATCATCAGGACTGCTTCATCCTCCTGAAAACTTCTAGTACATCAGGACTGCTTTATCCTCCTGAAAACTTATTACCTCTCAAGACTGCTTAATCCTCTTGAAAACATATCACTACATCAGGACTGCTTCATCCTCCTGAAAGCTTATCAGGACTGCTTTATCCTCCTGAAAATTTTTTATCTCTCAAGACTGCTTCATCCTCTTGAAAGCATATTACTACCTCAGGATTGCTCCATCCTCCTGACAGCTTCTATTACCTCAGGATTGCTTTATCCTCCTGAAATCATATTATTACCTCAGGACTGCTTTATCCTCCTGACAGCTTCTTGTACCTCAGGATTGCTTTATCCTCCTGAAATCATATTATTACCTCAGGATCGCTTTATCCTCCTGACAGCTTCTCGTACCTCAAGATTGCTTTATCCTCCTGACAACTTCATTACTTCAAGATTGCTTCATCCTCCTGAAATCACATCATTGCCTCAGGACTGCTCCATCCTCCTGACAGCTATCATTATACCTCCATATTTTGGACTGCTTTATCCTCCAAGAAATGTATAACTTTTCTCCAAGTGGCATCTTTAAGCCCACCCAAGCATATACAACCAACCATCAATTTCACTCTATGCACTGGTGAGTGCAAATTTTTGGGCTTTTGTGTTCAATCCCCTTCAACCTTCTAGGTCACGACTGGCAAATATACCAATCTAACCCCTCAGGTTTCAGAAAATTGAACAGGGGCAGCTGTTGCACCCCAAAATTTGCCCTCACAATACAAGACTTTGTGTTCTAAGAAGGTTCACAAGGTTCACAAGATTCACAATACTTTCAAGACCTTTCATGAGGTTCATGAAGTTTACAAGTCACTTCATGAAGGTTCACAAGGTTCACAAGATTCACAATGCTTACAAGACCTTCCATGAGGTTCATGAAGTCTACAAGTCACTTCATGAAGGTTCACAAGGTTCACCAGATTCACAATGCTTACAAGACCTTCCATGAGGTTCATGAAGTCTACAAGTCACTTCATGAAGGTTCACAAGGTTCACCAGATTCACAATGTTTACAAGACCTTTCATGAGGTTCATGAAGTCTACAAGTCACTTTATGAGGTTCACAAGGTTCACAAGGTTCACAATACCTCCCATGATATTCACAAGACATTTTATGATGGTTCACAAGGTTCACAAAGTTCACAATTGGTCAGAAGAGTTGACAATTCCCTCAGACAATGCCCCTCCTAAGCAGTGCATCCAAAACTAGGGTTTTGACTTTAATCAGGCTAAATGAACTTCCAAGACTTCAAGTGAGCTTCATAACATCTTATATGTGTGTAAGAACCCCCATGACAAGTTTCAAGACTTTTCTCAAAAGTTTACTCAGTCAGATGATCAGATAAGTCAAAATCAGTCAATGCAGTTAAAAAGTCAAACTGAGGTCAACTGTGGTCAAACCAAAGTCAAACTTCATGATTTTTTGCCAACATCAAGTATATGAAGTAAAATTCATCATTTTATCAAGGGTTGATCATGATTCATCAAGGAGATTCCAGATCATCAAGAATCAGGAGTTTCTAAATTAGGGTTTCCTTAGTAAAAGTCAACTGAACTTTGACCAGCCATAACTTTCACATACTTCATCACCAAGTCTCCACTCAAAGCTCATTTTGAATTAAATTGAATTCTCTACAACTTTGTGTCTCACAAGCCAAGCCCAAAAATGCTTCATTTGGAAGGTATGAGCTAAGACATTATAGGTCCTTTTGAAAGTCAACAAAAAGTCAACAACTTCAAAAGGGCATAACTTGAGATTGGTAAATGATATGGACATGAAACCAGTGGGGTTGGTTAGAGTACTCTTCAAGCTTTCCAAAATGTCCAAGAACACCCTCATAGCATTAAAATTGATGGATATGTGCCCTTGCAAAGTTGGGAAATTTTGGGTTGGTTTATGATGAAAATGGAGGTCTAAAACCAATTTCTTCCAAATGGGCTTGCCAAATGATGACCCAATCCATACAATAACTTCATGCACGACCCAAACCATTAAAAATCAGATTTTTATTATTATTTTATTTTTATTTATTTTGATTTAATTCATTAAAAATCATTTTAAATAAAAATAAAATATGAAAATGTAAGATTTGGTTTGGATCAAGCTTCTAGAAAATCATAAATTTGATTTGAATTGAAGAGGAAAGAAATCATGAGGTTTGGCCAAAAATAGCAAGCATTCACACATGAATATTTGATTTTTAAGGCATGATCATTTTGAATATTTTCATATCAAATTTTCCACACAACCATTCAATTTTTTAACCTAAATTCAATCACCTATAAGTACTTAGTGCAACCCTAACATGAATTCACGGATTCCACAGCCTCAAGAGTAAGTGCACAAATTCAAAAAATCCTCTCAAAACTCACATTCGGATTCATTGATACAAGGTGTTTGAAGGTAAAATAAGAACATAGCAATGTTCCTTGGACCTTCTTGAAGCAGAACCAATACTCATATACATCAAAACCATGCCATAATGCATAAACCGAACCTTGCTTGTTCTTGAATATCAAATTTTCGATTTCATTAATTCACTGCATTATATTGAATTTTGTTTGGCTAATCATGTTTGTAATGTGGTGTAGAATGTTTCTGGACAAAAAAATTGGAGCTTCGTGACATAAATCACGAACGGCCATTGTTAGGGTTTCACCTTTGAATTTATGGTTTTACGATTTACTGAATTTAAATGAATTTGAATGACATAATGTGATTGTATGGACTGTGAAGATCATGTTTCATTGATCAATTTGTAGAAATTGTACTGTCTTGCCATTATTTGAGATTCGCAGGTTTGTGTCCACAGGAAAATTCGCAGGTATTTCCCTATGTAATTTCGCAGGAAAACCTGCGAATTCAATGAAGAAGATGAAGCTGGTTCGCGCGCTTCTGGAGATTCAAATATTGACTATAATATTTTATTGCATTGTTTCTATTTTCATTCACCAAAGCATGGTTGGCTTGGTGGTAAAACAGACGCGCGTGTTGATGGAAGACTGGGGTTCGAATCCTGCCTCCAGCCAATCTTTTTGATATTTTTCCATTTAAATTACAGTTTTAATATATTATCATTTGTAGTTAATATGCTAACGTGTTCGCTCATCTAGCTGGATTGGTCTTGTGTATGCGTGTTAGCTTAAGAGGTCCTGGGTTCGATCCTCCCCCAGGCCTTTTGCTTTTTTTATTTTTCTGGATTTTTCAGGATATGAAACAAAGTCAATTCCACCTTCTTTCTTGCTGCCTGCGCGTGTGCTGGCCTGGTGGTGTGTCTTGCTGTTGGTAAACCTGGTGACCTGGGTTCAAATCCCAGCCAGGTATGTTTTGTTATATTTTTTTATTTTAATTTTGTTTAATTGATTTAGATTTTATTAATAAACACATATATAATTAAATAATTTTATAAATATATATTCAATAGTTTCTAATATTCAAAAATCATATTTTCTTAATTCAAAAATTATTTCTTTTATTATGTAATTAAATTATAATATATGTATAATAATTTTGTATATTAGATTATAAACTCTAAAATATTTTTCTAAATAAAACCTAATATTTTACAAACCCTAATCTATTTTTCTCTAAACAATTATTAAAAACCTAATTTTATTTTCTAATTTTTGTAAACATAATATTTAATATAATTAAATTTTGTAAATATGATTATAATCAAATTTTTTTTAATATGTAATTTTGTTTCTATAATTTGTTCATAATCTAAATTTTATATGTATGTTTAAAAATAATTAAATTTATGCTAATATTGTAATTATAATTTTTTTATATGTTTATAATTGATAAGTTGCATATAATTTTAAATTTTATAATTAAATTGCTCATATTTCCTTAATAATTTCTAATTCTTATTTATTATTTTATTTTGTTTATTATTATTACTAATCATGCTTATTACTAATCCATTTATTTTTTAATTATTTCACTAACCTTATTTATTTTTAATTATTATTACTAACCCCTATTATAATTATTATTGCTTATTTATTTATTCTTACTTATTATTTATATTTTGCTCATTTATTTTATTTTTACTATTTATTATTTAAATTGCTTAATTATTATGTAATTGCTCCTTGGTGTAAATTTTTGTAATATTTAAATTATTTAATTTTTATGCTATGGTTAGTAAAATAGGGAGTGTAAACATGTATTATATTTAAAAATTGAATTTAGATCATTTAAATTATAAGATAAATATTAAATTAAACACTCACACACGTAAGTCGATTTTTAATCGCCATCTCACTTTCTAGGGCTACCTCTCAATGTTGCCTAATCATAAGGTCAAGTGGGGTGTATAAAGCAAGGTCCCTTAAAAGAAAAGTCATCAAATCCCTTAATGGTTGCCTTCATAAAAGATCTTGTCCCTTTCGAATAATGATGACAGTCCCTCCAAAAATGCTTAATACACCTCACAGTTGCCTTCATTAAACAGATGACCCTTACTTGTCCCACACATCCAAGGTAATGACTACCTATTCCTTAATAATAGGGATAGTCTTACCATTTAAAGGATAAAGAACAGAAAGACTTAAAACTTTAGGGTAGGTTCCTCATAGTTGCTTGCTCACTTCATTTAAAAACTTTTCAAACACTTCACAATTTCAAACAATTTTCAAACACAAGTTTTTTACGCATCCGTACATGGATCATTATCAAACTCTTATGAAAATTTCTATTCACACACTTCACCTTTTCAAAAACAATTCAAAGTGAGCTAAGTAACTAAGAGCCCATGGATAACCATGGATGTAAAGGGTGCTAACACCTTCCCTTTACATAACCTACCCCCCGGACCCAAAAATCTTTTAAAAGGTCTTTCCTGTTCTTTTATGCCTTTCCTTTGGATAAAATAAAAGTCGGTGGCGACTCTTGCTATCCGCAACATAACTAAAGTCAGTTCTCCCACCGTGTTACAGCTGGCACAAGTGTATGGAAAGATTTATACCATTTTGCACTTTTGAGAAGTTTTGGCCCCTTTGGAAATTCTTGAAGTTCAAGGCATGAAAATGCATAATTCTTGGGCCAATTCTGATCAAAATGAGTCATGTGATGTTGTTATGATGTTTAGAATTCAATTAGAGGTCACTTAGAAGCTTGGCAAGTGAATTTGCAAAAATCCCTCTTTGGCATGAATGTGAAAATTATGTGATTTTTACCAACTTTGAAGGATCATAACTTAAGTTCCATAATGAATTAGAACATGTTCTTGTACTTTTTGAAAAGGGAAAGACCTAATCTACAACTTTCATGACCAAGAATTTTTAATTTGAAGCATTTTTTGTTGAGAAAGAGGAGGTTCAAAAACTTTCCCAAAATGGAAAGTTTCCATTACAAGTCATTTCCATTTTTGGCAACTTTTGGTTTAGCTCAAATTTCTTCAATTTTGTGAACTTCCAAGCACTTCAATGATCAAATAAAGATCATAGAACTTCAATTTTATGAAGATACCCCTTGGGTTCCATTGTTGGGGGCCTCAGATGCCCTAATTTTGCTCTGACTTGCTCAAGAAGTTACCCAGTGAACAAATGACTTTCACAATGAATTTCTTCATCAAACTTGGCACATATGATCCTTATAACATCTTAAGAACATTAGAAACAATAATGGCTCAAATATTTGGAGTTAAATCCTCTGAAACCAAAACCCTAATTTTGGTCATCTGTGCAGTGAAAACCCTAGCTCTGCTTCCATGTTTTTCCAGTTCTTGTGATTTCTTGACTTCCATGAACTTTGAGGGATATAATATGATGATAGAACACAAATGGACCCTCTTGGAATTCTTTGAGGCCTTTGGAGTGGCTCAGATGGAGTCTTGGATTGCTCAGATCACAAACCCTAGATGCAGATGAACTTGAACTATGCAGTGAAACAAAAAATGCAATATGAGATGTAATGTTTATGTTAAAACAAAAATGAAAGATCACAAGTCATGGTGTGATATGAGTGAGGGAAAATTTGGGGTGTTTACAATTATCGATTTGGGTTTTCTTTAGTCTTTGAGGGTATGGTATCAGTGGTTTGTATGGCGGTGGTGGTACATAGGTTTTGTTTTTAGGTTCTTCTCTTTTTTCTTGACTTTCCGGGTTTTCAGATTCCTCTGGTTCCTTCTCTTCATTTCTCTCAGAAGTTTCGGAATCCCTTAATCTAGGGTTTGAAGGTTCCTTATAAGCGGTTCCACTTTGTAGAGTAATGGCATTTGCTTGCCCTTTTGGGTTTTGTTGAGGTTGTCCAGGGAACTGTCCTCCAGGTGTAGTCTGAGGGGCTTGGTTTAAAGCTACCTGAGAGATCTGGGTTTCAAGCATCTTATTATGAGTAATAATTTGGTCAACCTTGGTTCCTAACTGGGTAATTAGTTCGTTAACATGGACGTTTTGGTTCATGAACTCTTTGTTTTGTTGTGTTTAAGCGGTGATAAAATTTTCTACAATTTTCTCAAGGCTCGGATTTGGTGGTACAGGTTGCATAGGTTGATTTGTTCTCGGAGCTTGGTAACCTTGTTGTCTCGGAGGTGCGGTATTTTGGATAGGGTTATTATTTTTATAGGAGAAGTTTGGGTGATTCCTCCATCCAGGGTTATATGTGTTTGAAAATGGGTTCCCTTGGGTGTAGTTAACTTGCTCAGGGTTGGTCTCATTTAAAAGATTGCATTCGGCAGATTGGTGTCCTTGCGTCCCTGCAGCTACAATATTCGGGGTTGTACACATATGTTCGACTCTAAGGGCTAACACATCCATTTTTAGCTTGCATCATGTCCATAGAGCTTAGCTCATGTATTCCTCCTTGGGCTTCCTTCTTTTCCACTGTTACTCGTTCTACTCCCCATGATTTATGGTTTTGGGCCATATCTTCGATAAGGGCACTAGCTTCAGGGTAAGGTTTGTTCATCAGTGCGCCACCAGCGGCATCGTCGATGGTCATCTTAGTGTTATAATGAAGTCCATTATAGAAGGTTGGAATGATTAGCCAATTCTCTAAGCCATGATGTGGGCATGCTCTTAGTAGCTCTTTATATCTCTCTCAGGCTTCGAACAACGATTCTCCTTGGTGTTGGGTAAATCTGGTTATTAGGTTTCGAAGAAGAGCGGTCTTACTTGGGGGAAAATATCTAGCAAGGAATACTTTTCTAAGGTCTTCCCAAGTTGTTATGGAATTGGGTGGAAGGGAATCTAACCATGATAGAGCTTTATCTCTGAGGGAGAAAGGAAATAATCTTAAGCGTATCGCCTCAGGAGGAGCTCCATTGGTTTTAAAGGTGTCTGCTAACTGGAGAAAGTTTTTTAAATGTTGGTTTGGGTTCTCGGTAGCAAGACCTGCGAATTGTCTCTATTGCACTAATTGGAGCAGGGATGGTTTAAGTTCAAAATTATTGGCTGGGATAGCGGGGTTTACTATACTAGAACTAGGTTCCTCGTTTGATGGTTGGGCGAAGTCCTTAAGAGGTCTTCGGTTTTGATCTTCGGCCATAGCTCTCCTATTCCTATGGAAAAACAAACGTGCGCGAGCGTAATGTTCATGTTCAGCTAGAGGGTCTACTAAACTTTCGGCACTGCGAGTCTTTCGCATTGACCGGCAGGTAACAACCTTAGTCTAAACGGTATAACTACAGGGTATGAAATTTGACAAAATTGGTCCTCGGCAACGGCGCCAAAAACTTGATGCGTGTTTTTTTGCAAGTGTACGAACACGTCAGAGTAATATAAAAGATTGTCGAATCCACAGAGACCAAGTGTCAATCTATCGTACCTATTGTTATGGTGTGTATCTAAGGCAATTGAATATAATGGTTTTAAAGAGTGCACAATGGTAAATAAAATAATAATTTTAAACAATTAATAAAGACAGGCTCGAATGTAATTCACATAATCAATTGATAATCCGGTACTTGTTAATAGAACTACTTATGGGCAATGTTTTCTACTTTAAAAAGAACTAATTTAACAGGAACTGTCACTTTCGCGTATTCAGAACCGACTTGTACTCTCTAATCAACCCCTCCTATTGTCACGGATAAAAAGGTGCATACTGCGTTAGAGTAGTAAACCTATTTTTAAGAAATATAGTATCTTAACTAAGTTAAAAAGTACTTTAACCTGGATTTCTTAGCAAAAAGAGGTTCTCACGAACCAGACTCTAAACTTCTTAACGCGTCCGAAAATCGTTTTAAAATCCCTTTTCTTTTTAATCTAAAAACTCCTAATGAACTAGACAAAGCGCTTTTGGCTGTTTTTGAAATAGTTAAAAACAATTAAACTTAAATTGAAAGTTAAAATAGCCTTTAAGTGTTTCCATGAACAGTTGTACGGATTACCAGTTCAATTATGATCCTTACATTCTAACCTTTATGGATTTAGTTAGACATGGTAAAGTAAAAGTTCTTTTAATTATTTTTCATAAAAGTAATTAGTGCGATTGCGGAAAGTAAATAAAAGTAGTGCGAGTGTGTAAACACCCCAAATTTTCCCTCACTAAGTTCACACCATGGCTTGTGATCTTTCATATTTGCATTAGTTTAAGCATATCATCTCATATTGCATTTTTGCTTCACTGCATTAGTTCAAGTTCATCTGCATCTAGGGTTTGTGATCTGAAGCAATCCAGGATCAATCTGAGCCACTCCAATGGTCTCCAATCACCTCAAGAGGGACCATGTATGTTCAATCATCATATTATATCCCTCAAAGATCAAGGAAGTCAAAGAATCACAAGAACTGGCAAAGCATGGAAGCAGAGCCAGGGTTTAACTACACAGATGACCTGAAATTAGGGTTTTGGTTTCAGAGGCCATAACTCCAAAATTTTTGGTCATTCTTGTTTCTAATGGTCTCAATATGCTATAAGGATCATACATACCAAGTTTGATGAAGAAATTCATTAAGGAAGCCATCTGTTCATTGGGTAACTTCTTGAGCAAGTCAGAGCAAAATCAGGGCATCTGAGGCCCCCATCCATGGAACCAAAGTGGATTTTTCATCAAATTGAAGTTATATGATCTTTATTTGATTATTGAAGTGCTTATAAGTTCACAAAATTGAAGAAAAGTGAGCTAAACCAAAAGTTGCCAAAAATGGAAATGACTTGTAATGTAAACTTTCCATTTTGGGAAAGTTTTTCAACCTCCTCTTTCTCAACCAAAAATGCTTCAAATGAAAAATTGTTGGTCATGAAAGTTGTATATTGGATCATTCCCTTTTCAAAAAGTACGATAACAAGATCTAATTCATTTTGGAACTCAAGTTATGGCTTGTCAAAGTTGGCAAAAATCACATAATTTTCAAGAATGCACCAAAGGGGATTCTTTGCAAAACCACTTGCCAAGGTATTTTGTGACTTCAAACACACTTCTATGTATCATAACATCATAGTGCATTGCCTTAAGATCATAATTTCTCAAAGAATTGCAAGACTTCATGCCTTGAACATCAAGAAATGACAAAGGGGCCAAAACTTCACATAATTGCAAAACACCACATAACTTTGCTTCAACTTGCTGAATTGCCTCCAAATGGATTCTATGGACATCCTTGATCTCAGCTGCACATGGACATGCCAAAAAGCAAGCTACACCATTGCCAATACCTTAAGTACACAAGTTGGTGACTTTTTGCAAGAAGCCCATACCAATCACCATAGGCCAAAACCACTTCTCTGACCTATTACAACTTGTTATGTGGACCAAATGCAGATCATAACACACAACATTGCAAGAAAAAACCTCAGAATCCTCAAGTTCCCAAAATCACTCCATTTTGCAAAAGCTTTCGAAACTCATAGCTCCCTGACTCAAACTCAAAACTACCTTCACCAATCAACTCAGCATCACTAAAGGACCCTTTCCCACCCTTCAAACAAGCCTCAAACACCCCTTAGCCAAAACACGATTCTGGTGTAGCAAGGTTGCAAGCTCTCAAACCAGCCATCACAAACTTCCTCCAAGCATCAAAGCTTCATCAGGAGGTCAAGGGGAGTGATTTTGCACAAGAGAAGTAGCCAGAAGCTTCAAACTGAGAAAGCTTCATTTCAGGTAACCTCAAGAACAAATTTTCCAGAAACGTGATTTTAGGTTATAGAAATGTTCCTTATGTTGTGTTGATCATGCTGATGCTTTTCTTTTTGAAAATGGTTGTGTATTAAGGATTTTATGAACCTCTGAAACTTTGCCCGTGAAATATGTTTTGTTTCGATTCACATGATTGATGAAGAATAAATATGTTTTGAGTGTGGATTTGTGTTTAGGGAAGTGAGGAGAGTTGATCTGGAGCTTTAGAGCTCCAGAAATAACCTAGGGAAGAAGTTTGATTTTGAGTTGGCCGAAGAAGATGACCGGAACACTGTTCCGGTCACCTGAAAGTGTTTAGGGTTCAGATTAGGGCTTAATCCTGTAATTAGCGCATGTTTGAATTTCAGCCGTTCAGATGCGCGCGTAGTCTTTCCCTCCCTTCCCAGCTTTGAATGTTGTCCCTTGGATGTGCTGACTTTCATTAATTCTATTTTTTTATATTTCATTTTTCTCATTTATTTTGTACCATTTATTTAAAATAGTTAAAAAATTCCAAAAATAATTTTATTCTGCATTTTCACTTCAAATAATTTTCTCAACCCAAAAATATTTTTATTTTTATTTTTTGCATTTAAAAATCATTTTTAAAACATTTAAATTTTTATTTTAATTAATTAATGAAAATTAATTAATTAAAATATCATTTAGGTTTCTAAAAATCCCAAAAAATTTCACATTGCATCTTTGAACATTTAGAAACATTATCATACTATCCACACAAATTTCTTTTTGGTTTTGAACAATCTTTGATAATTTTCTTGAATTTAGGGTTCATAAAATTCACATTTTAGAACCCTAACTTCAAGAATTCTTTTCTGCCTAACCAAGAATGGTATGACAATGGTTCTTTTTGCATTGATCTTCATTTGACATGTAGTTTCTATCATAATTTTGTCACAAATTTCTTCTGCATTTTTTATTTGATTTGCAGTTTTTTCCCTCTAGGTGCCTTAAGACCCTATGTAACTTAGAAATTCATAACTTCCTTAGGGTTTAGAGTTAGGTCTCCTCCTTTGGGGTGTGATATCATATGAGGTTAGGGTTCCTTTGATTGAATTTTCAATTTTTTATCTTGTCATTTGCTTCTGTCTTTGAGTTTTGCATCTCATGTTGCATGAAAACCCTAATTTCTCATCTTCATTTGCATACATCTTGCATTTGCTTTCATTCAAGAATTTGCCATGACTTTTCTTGCATCCACATGACATATAAGACATCATAGGACACATTAGACTCATGCTTGATCATTTCTTCATCCATTTTCCATGTTATGCATTCATTACATTCCATGGACATTCATGAACTTTCATGCTTCTTACATGCTTCATTTGCATTCTCATCTCTTGTATGATCATTCATTACTCTCAACATGTCTAATATGCTTCTGGTTTTGGTTTTCATCCTTGCATACATCTCATTTCCATTTCATTCTTTCTTTTATGCTAACCATTTCAGGTGGTAAGTACTTTGAGAAGTGAATTTGCCTTCACTTCTCACAATCTCCTCTCATTTCTCTTATGCATTCATTGCTGCATTTTACTTTTGTTTAGATTGAGCTTGCTCATTCATGTTCTTCCTTCACTTTCTTTCTTCAAGTAACTTATCTTCTTAAGTGAAGTAAGTTAACTTGTTTCTTCTGCTTCTCCCTCTTTCTTCTGCTTCTTCCTTGGTGGCTTTTCTTGAAGATCTCTTGCAAGCCTTATAAACCCTAGGAACACCCAAGCATGATAACAATTAGGGTTTTGATTAGTCCCCCATTAGCTTTACCTTTGTGTCTTCTTTTGTGTCTCTCTTCTCATCTCATAATCAGAGACTAAACCTTTAAGGTTCTAAGGCTTTGTGATTAAGATTATGCCTGCATCCTTCTCTTAGGATGGAGTGTATAACTTTGATCTTAAGTGTTAAACTCTTAATGTGTTTAAATCTCTTAAATAACCCATCCTAATAATCACTAAGGAAATAAGCTTGTAACTTGTGCCTTGCATTAGGGTTCTAATTCTTCCTTAATTGGTTAAGAATGACTAACCCTAGTGTTAATGGACAAGTCCCCCTCAAGTTGTCTTGCAAACCATAAAATCCATTTCTTAATCTTACCATTAACTAAAATCCACTTTAATAAAGGCTTTGTTTTGTCATGAGGTTAATCCCTAATCATGGATTAAGTTGAGGTATCTTCCTCAGCTTAAATGTTCTCATCTACTATCCTTCTATTAGGATGGTGTAATGGGTCCATTAAATCCCTGATTATGGCTTAAACTCATTACTTAACACTAAACAAAACTCCAAAAAACATCTAAATAACTACAAGTAGGTTAATGATCTTAATCCTACGTCATGGTGATTAAGTGTGAGGTGTTTACTTCATACTTAAAGTATTCTCATTACCCCTAAACAGAGGGAGGATGTGATGAGTTTACTAACCCTTGGTTTAGGCTTAAGCTCATTATCTTATGAGAAACACAAAAAGCAACAAAAGATTGAAAACACAAAAACAAACAATAATCGTCTCCTTCGGGATTCTTTTCTAATCATCTTCACTCACAAACGAGAATTCGCTTCTTCCGTCTAATGCAAGACAGTTTGCACCTGAGCCAGACAGGTCATACACTTAAGCATAGACAAGTAAGCAGTTCATCAATCAATTTATTCTTCAGTCTCTTTGAGTCGAACTACGGTGTTCTGACTTCCTCATTGCACGAGAGGATACGTAGGCATAACTTAATTATTATCGAACAAAAGTCTCTGTATATTCCCCCTCTTCCAGCATTATTCTTTAAGCCTCATGCCTGAGCAATTTCATTTCACATACCTTTTTCACTGACACCTGTACATTCTTTTCCAGCTTTTGCACACAGATAGCACTGACACTACCCCCTTAAACACAAACTTTCAAGCGTGGATCCCGTCGAGTACGACAGACAATCTGGGTGCTAATACCTTCCCAGATTGTAACCAACCCCCTTTCTCAGTTTCTCTGGTTCGCGACCGTCTTATCCATTTATTTTCCAGGTTTATGCAGCATTACCTTTCCTTCGGGATAAAAATACCTAGCTGGCGACTCTTTTCAGTTCATCTTTATGTTCTCTCTTTTGCCGACCGTTCGCGTCTGTACCCCTTCCGGCCCTGTGTCATTTGGTGGGAGCGACAACTTGTCTACTCTGCTGGGGAGCCTTATATTGCAACCAGGGCTTCTGGTTCTTTTTGTGGGTTCCTCCTAGCACTTGTTTGATTTGTGTTTACGGGGGTGTTACGTGCTACGTGTGCTTATTTATTTGCTTTATTTACTGCTTTATGTACAACTTTATTTATTGCTTTCTTTTACAGTTGTATGCATTTTCATACTGTCATTATCATTATGCTGGATCTGGTTTTCCTTGGTGGGTGGGGTTTCATTGAGTGATTAAGGTCCTATACCTGGGACCTGAGTGACACCTAGGCTAGAGTGGCTTCATATTCTTTCACATTCCATTTCGGTCTGGTGCGGGAATATGAAACACGGTTCAGATGTGGGTTTCTTCTTGAGAACTCTGTACTACAGATTTCCTGTAGTGCTAGGGCTATTTGGGAAGCCTGCTAAGTCTGGATGACCTTTATTTTGACCTTCAGAATCTGGGGTGAATTAGAGGAGGATCTTTTATGGTTATTGTAAACATTGTACCTCTGGGTTAGAAGTGTTTACACTTCTCATAACTGATCCAAGTCTGAGGATCCTTGTTCTAGAACATTACATGTGAGGGGGTTGGTTTGTTTACAGGTTTGCAGGAACCTTTGACCACATCATACCCTGTTACTGTATTGTTTAAGAATACTTCACTTTGGACAGTTCTTGTGATTACCCCAGACTTGTGACTCTTTATTTGAGTCCCCCACCCTGGTTACTGGATTTCTGAGCCTCCATCCGGACTTTTGAACATACATGGACCTTATACCAAGATAGATAATCAGATCCAGCTCTTGATCACAACCCTTTGCATATCATTTGCATACATCATCATTGCATCATTTAACATTTGTTTATTTGTTTTTCAGGGTATCCATCATATCATATTTGGTTTGGTTTTGACCCCTTCTGTTGCTTAGACCTCTGCCTCAGTTATCTTCTTCAGCATCTGCTTCAGTGATCTCCTTCAGCACCTTCATTAGTCTGTCAGAGACTTACTTCCAGCTTGTCAGTCAGTGATCTTCATCAGCATTTGTCTTCAGCTTCTTTATCAGCAATCATGGATACTCCAAGGAAGAGCAACATATCTTACCACTTCTTTGAGCCCATCTTGACTGGTATCAGGCAGGTCCAGTCCCTTATCACACCTGACCACATCCCACTGTTTAGAGAGCACTATGGGGGTATTTTGGACATGGTCATGGATCTTGATTCATCTCAGAGGAGCATGATCCACACATGCTTACAGTTTTATGACCCTCCACTCAGATGTTTCACCTTTCCTGATTTCCAGATGGGACCACTGCTAGAAGAGTTTTCCTTGTTGATTGGAGTTCCTATCAGGAGGGGGATCCCTTTCAACCCAGAGATGACTGCTCCCAGAAATGAAGAGATAGAAAGGGCATTTCACTTAGAGCCCGCCCTCATTGAGCAAAACATGACAACAAAAGCTGGGATTCCTGGCTTACATCTGGACTTCTTGATTTCTCAGGCCACCCTGAAAGCTGCAGTGGGAGAATGGAAGGCAGTCTGAGCACTTTTAGCCCTCAGTATATATGGGGTTATATTGTTTGCAGATGAGCCCAAGTTTGTGAGTAAGAATGCCATCCACTTGTTCCTGCTGAGGAACCCAGTGCCTACTGTGCTAGGGGATTTTTACTACTCCATCCACCAGAGAAATGAAAAGCAAAGGGGGAAGCTGGTCATATGTTGTGCTCCTCTGTTCTACTCTTGGCTTCTCAGACACTTGCCCAAATCAGAAGCCTTCTTGAACCCCCATCAGCAGAAGAATTGGGCCAAGAGGTTCATTGCCTTAACATCAGATGATATCATATGGTGCACCCAGAGCACCAAAGGCAAGGACATTATTACAAGCTGTGGGCAGTACCCTAATGTGCCTCTGATAGGAGTAAAAGGTTGCATCAACTACAACCATTTACTGTTTAAGAGACAATTGGGATATGCCTTGGTTCATCCTCCCAGAGGACAAGATTTGGCTGAGACTCTCTACTATGAAGTTCAACCTAATTCAGCTGTTGTCAGACAAGCTGCCTGGGCTTGGGACAACATCCAGACCAAAGGGACAGCCATCCTTAGAAGGTGCAACAATATTGCTTCAGCCCATTACTCTGACTGGTCCTGTACTAGAGCTTAGATCACCAGGATGCCTTTCACCTTGGAAGACACACCTGGACCTTCTACAGTACAACCTGCAGCAACTGTTAGCCTGGAAGAGTTTGAAAAGCTGAAAGAAAGGAATAATCAGCTATCTGAAGCCCTAAAGAAGACTCTCTGGGAAAGAAATGACAGTCGTCTGGACATTGAGAGATTGGAAAGACTCAACACTGAGCATCTGACCAAGATTGAAAGGACAAATGACTATATCAGGAAGGCAAGAGCCGGGGAGTTGGTTCTGAAGAATGCTTGTAAAGAGGCCAAGATTCAGAAGGCTAGGGCTGAACATTATCTGGAGGAAAGCCAGGCTAGGTGGATCAGGATCACCGAAGCCCATCCACAAGAAGACCAGAAGACTCAGGCCAAGATTGAGCAGCTAGAGGCCAATGAGAAGAAGCAGCATGAAGCTTTGTTGGCAGCTCAGAAGGAAATATCAGAGTTGAAGCTCCGAGCGGGGTTAAAGAGATCAAAG
The DNA here is from genome assembly GCA_963966055.1 of Lathyrus aphaca. NCBI lineage: Eukaryota > Viridiplantae > Streptophyta > Magnoliopsida > Fabales > Fabaceae > Lathyrus > Lathyrus aphaca. The sequence continues at coordinate 113,108,165 of OZ014524.1, read as the reverse complement.
GATAAGGACATGCATAAGAAGCTAACCAATGCCATTGCTACCAGGAACCTCCTCATTAGGACTATTACGGAACACCCAGTTGTTCCAGTGATTGAGGCCCTCCTGAAGGAAGTCAGGGAGGTTGACTTTGGATTGGATTTCTGATTCCTTTTGCTTGTATTTCTTTCTTTTGATGTACTTTTCTTTTGATTTTTGTATTTTGACCCACCATGGGCATGTATTGTAAACAGACTATGTATTTTCATCATTTGTAATATATCAGTTTGTTTTATTTATTGGTGGACTTCATCTCTCAACATCATCAAGCATTTCCTCGAGGTCTGGAAAGGTCAAAACCAAGAACCAAACCGGATACCCTTGGAAGACAAATAAGCATATTGCATTGCATACTAACATTTTCTTTGTTTTGTAGGTTTTGTTTGTTATTTGTTTCTCACTTTGTTGTGGTTTCAGGAAACATTGCTTGTCGAAGAGTGTTCCTTGTCAACCGAGCACACCGGTACCGAACGCGAAACAACCTTCCAGGCATTCAAATGGATTAGGTACAGCAAGACCTGAATGAAGTAAGAAACCAAATGGAAAACGAAAGGGTTGAGATGAGAAACCAAATGACCCAGTTTATGGCTGTGATGACTGGCTTAACTCAGAGCCAGGAAAGGCTGAGAGAGCTGGTGGAAAGGCAGACACCTAAAGAGCCCCACCCTGGAACAGGAGGGACCAGCAATAATGAACGCGGGAAGCCTCGCATCGACCCACCAGAGTTCGGGCCCCATTTGAACCCAAATGTTAATGTCCCAAGAAATATTCAAGGAAACACTGCTGGAGGCAGGATCTTGCAAGAAGATCCTCAGGAAGAGCAGTTCACAGTTATTGGGGCTGGGGATGAGGTGTATGATAGAAGGCTGGATGAGATTGCTGAAAAGCTGAGGTCTTTGGAATCCCAGAATTCTCTAGGCTTTGACGTAATGGATATGGGATTGGTAGATGGGGTGAGGATTCCCCACAAATTTAAACCCCCATGCTTTGAAAAATATAATGGTACCTCCTGCCCGCGTACTCATCTCTAATCTTTCTTAGGGAGACTCAAGGCTTATACCATGGACGCGAAGTTATGGATGTTCTATTTTGAGGACAGCCTGACTGGAGCGTCAAGAGAATGGTATTCGCATCTGACCAGGGCCACTATAAGATGTTGGAAAGACTTGGCCGAAGCCTTCATCCGTCAGTACCAGTACAATTTAGACATGGCTCCCAATAGAACCCTTCTAATGGGCATGTCTCAGTCTTCAAGGGAAAGCTTCCGGGATTATGCCCAGAGGTGGAGACAGCTTGCTGCTGCTGTCCAACCACCTATGTCTAAAAGAGAAATGGCCGACATGTTTATGAATACTCTTGAGGGAACATATATTGACAGACTTGCTGCTTTCTCTTCCACCAGTTTTGCTGATGTAGTTATAGCCGGTGAGAGAATTGAGAGTCTTTTAAAGATGGGCAAAATCTCCTACAACGGTGCAAGTTCCTCCAACAATCTCAGAAAACCTTTTTCAAGACCCAGAAGGGCGGGTGAAACAAATGCTATTCATGCAGGCAGGGGTAGACCCCAGTATTCTCACAGATCAATAGCAGCCGTTACTATCCCGGCTCCAGTTCCACAACAACCACTTTTTCCTCAACAACAACAACAACATCACTATAAGCAACAATCTCATTTTCCGCAACAAAGAACGTACAACAATAACAACAACAACCAATAGCAGCGCCCCTTTCAACAGAGGCCATCTCAAGCAAATAGAGTGATTGACCCCATTCCTATGCCTTATGTCGCTCTACTGCCACAACTCCTGAAGCTCAACCTGGTTAAGTTAAGGACGTTGGCTTCACCAGATCCTCTCAACCTCCTGAAGAATTATGATGCCAATGCTAGGTGTGCCTTCCATTCCAACGCACCTGGTCACAATACTGAGAAGTGTAGAGCCTTGCAAATGAAGGAACAAGATCTGGTCGATTCCAAAGCTCTCAACTTCGCACCTCCTCCAAATGTTAACAGAAATCCTATGCCTAATCATGGTGGGCCCAGGATTAATGCCATAGAGGATGACCAACCATCTGCACTGATTGATAATGCTGCGCAGATTCAAACACCGTTGGCAGAAGTCAAAGCTCAATTCTTAAGGTGTCAGGTGTTCCCGGGCTGTGAGGCCTACTGCAAATCGTGCAAAACTGCTATTAATGGTAGTGAGATGCTAAGGCTTGGCATAGATGGCCTTATCAGAGATGGAATTTTGCAAATTACCACAACGGCTCCTACAACATCAACAATTCTTTCTTCAGGAAAAACAAATCCTCCTACAACTGTGAAATTCTGTGATCAGGTATGAGATGTCCTAAGAGATGTCCCAACACTTGACAGATTTAACCAAAACTTAAATAGCAAGAAAAGTAAACAACACAGAAGTTTGTTAACCCAGTTCAGTGTATAACCACACTTACATCTGGAGGCTACCAAGCCAGGAGGAAATCCACTATAAGTAATATTAATTCTAGACTTAAACCACCCTGTTTAATCTATCACTTAATAACTACCCAATGCAATTTCTACCTAAGTCACAACTTAGATAAGAGTACCCTACTCACTCCCCCTCAATCACACAGTGATTTGTTTACAAGTTTAATGAAATTGAAGTCATACTTCAAACAAAAACAACTTGATCTTACTTCACAGTTTCAATCAAGTCACAAATGCACTTTTGCTTAAAAGCTCATAAAGTGGTACAATAAAAACAACCTGCTATTAAAACACTAGACACCCTATTTGGTCTTCTGAAATTCGTACTCAATTCTGTGAGTTTCTGTTGATTAAATAGGTATCTGTAATTTGGGTTTTCTGTAGAATGATCCAGCCCTAATGCGCATGCAGCTTCCACCTTGAATTTAGGGTTTGTTACTTCCTAGATTCTAGGTGATTTAGGTCTTCTGTTTTAATCTGAATCCTCAATATAAAACTCCCTACAGATGCGCCTTGTTCTGTTTTTATCCATCATTAATTAATTCCAGATAAATCTCCTTAAATATCTCTGATCAGTTAGTCAATAATTAATTCTGGTAGCAGGTTTGAGATGTCTCAACATCTGTTGGGACATCCTGAAAAACTGAACTTAAGTCATTAACACAATGTCCCAACATCTGGTAAGACATCCTGAAATAAGTTCATATACTCTGTTTGATAATGTCCCAACATTTGATAGGACATTCTGAACTGAATTCAATATTTCTTGTTGGTCAAAAATTCTGCCAATTCAAGACATCTACAAACTCCCCCTTTGGCTAATTTTTGGCTAACATCTTTTCTGGTTTTCAGAGTGGCAGCAGAAGTTCTTTTTATCAGAGTATAACATTACTTTTCTGTTGATTCATATTTGAGATTACTCCCCCTCAAACATATATGTATCCAGTCTTGTTGCAACAGAAGTATTTATCAAAACACACTGATTCAGTTCAGACATAAGCAAACAGATTTTTCATTCATAATTAAACAGCAATACAATTTGTTGTTGTTCTCCCCCTTGTTAGACACAAATTATGGGGCCAAAGACACTAATCCAGAAATACAATGCTGTCATTACAATTGCCCTCACATACAATGATCACTCAGATTCATCACTCTCAGTTTCTTCCTCAACTTCAGTTTCTTCATCAGCTTCACTTTCTTCATCAGAGGCAGCTTTCTGATCTCCTTCACTCTCCAGCCTTTGGATGATTTCTTCAAGTTTCAGCTTCCTTGCTTCAAGTTCTTTGCATGTGCTTTTTAGCTCAGCAATTAATGCCTTCTTGGAGATTGGAGTCTTAGCAGTTGAAGGACCTGCAGATGTCCCAGAAGGTGCTTCAACATCTGCTGCATGATGACTGAGGAACAGTTTGTAGTGAAATGCCAGGGGGCTTTCTCTCTTGCAGACTGTGTCCTTCTCAGTTAGAATCCCAGGATATTGGCTTAACACTATACCACACAGCAATGAAGGAAAAGCTATTGGTAGCTTTGTTGCAGAAGAGCTGGCATGCTTCAAGGTCTGATAAAAAATGTAAGCACCATAATCCAGCTTATCTGAGTTCCCACAGCAAAGATAAACCTGGCCAGACCAGTGGAGATTGAAGAAGTGTGGTTGGTAGGCACCCAGTTTGCTGTACCAATCCTGTTCAGCATGGCATATTTTCTTGTTAGCATGCTTACTGAGAACTTTCCTTTAACAGGCCATGCCTTGACCTGGTTTGCAGTGATAACCTTGCAGACTTGGTTATCTGTTTTACCTAGCTCATTTGGTCCATCTGTTTCTCTTCCTAGGTATTGGTTGATGATCTGAGGAGAGAACTCTACACACCTACCTCTAACAAAGACTTTTCTAAATTCAGAGGACTTACCATTGGCACAATCTTCCTGAAGATTAACAATGAATTCTTTGACAAGAAGTTCATAGCAGGGAGAGAGATCTGAGACTGTTTTAAAGAGGCCTGCAGCAGAGATGAGGTCAATCAGTTCAGTGCACTCAAGTGCATTGCTGCTCAGTTCTCTTTCAAGGGCAACCCTTCTTTGATACACAAACTTCCATCTGTTGACACTAGAGACATGATGGAATGATATGTTGTCCAAGGGGGCTTCTGGAACAGCAGATGAAGCCCTAGATGGTGCTGGTTTCTTTTTGGGAGGAGATGTTGGGACATCTGATTCAACATCTGAGTCTGATGGGGTGACAGCTTTTCTTTTCTGAGTTTGGACTTTACTCCATTGTTTTGTTGGACCAAAGGCAGCTTTAGCTTTGCCTTTCTTTGGGGAAGCTTTCTTCTTCTCAGGAATTTCAGGTTCAGGTTGCATCTTGCCTTTTCTAGACCTGAGCCTTTTGGCTATGCTAGGTCTTACAGAGGCTATGATCTCTGTATCAGAGTCCTGCTCCAGATTCACCACAGGAGGAGATTGAGCAGTCTCCTCTTCATCTGGTTGATCAGCAGAGATTTGATCTTCATTTGAGGCTTTGGTCTGAACCTCAGAGTCTACTTCATCACTTTCATTTGAGCCCTGTTTCTGGTCCTCTGTTTGTTCAATATCAGCATCAGATGAATTCTTTTTCTCATCCTCAGATGTTCCAACATCTATTGGGACATCCTGTTGAGCAGGAGTGTCCTCTGCAGCTTGAGCTTGTTCTTCTTGAGGGGCAAGAATGGTGTTCAGAGGAATAGAAATCCCACTAACCACTCTCTGTTCAAAAAGAATCTTGTTGACTATCTCCTTGATGGAAGCATCCACATAGTCAGAAGATTTTGGAGGCATGTTGCTGGAGAAGGAATGCCTCCTTTGGCTTTGTTGCAGACTTGATCTTTGGCTCTCTTTGGAGTTCTTGGCTTTTTAGTGTGAGAAGCACTTCCTCTGAGTTCGTCCAATGGGGTTGATTTCATTGGTACTACAGAGATGGGAGTTGCATGAACTACGTCTTCTTTGTTGAGAACTTCTTCAGGAGTGTTAGGGTTTTGAGACATTATTAAGGAATATGGATGAAGAGCTTTAGGGTTGATGATTTCTGAAGAATAGCTAGTTAATGATATTCGCTTGTGATAGAATGATGAGAATCTTGATAGCTGATTATAAGTAGTTACTAAATAAGTAGCCGTTATATTGCAAATTATTAGGAATGGAATTCCCAAGGTTCTTGTCCAGACTGGTTTTGCCATCTGGAACTTATGCCATACAATGTCATATGACATGTTGGCACATCTCATTAACTGCTAAATATCACATAAACAGATTCCCAGTTTGCCCCTTAAGTTCTCAAATTGTGTAGCATCCATTGCTTTGGTAAAGATATCAGCTAACTGCAGATTTGTAGCTACATGCTCCAATGAAATCACCTTTTCTTCTACAAGATCTCTGATGAAATGATGTCTGATATCAATATGCTTGGTCCTGCTATGTTGGATAGGATTCTTTGATATGTTGATTGCACTTAAGTTATCACAGTACAATGTCATGACATCCTGTGGGACATTGTACTCAGTGAGCATTTGTTTCATCCAAACCAACTGAGAACAACTGCTTCCAGCTGCTATATATTCAGCTTCAGCTGTAGATAAGGATACACAATTTTGTTTCTTACTGAACCAAGAAATCAAATTATTTCCTAGAAAGAAGCATCCTCCTGAAGTTCTTTTTCTGTCATCAGCACTTCCAACCCAATCAGCATCACAGAAGCCAGTGAGAATTGGTTTACATCCATGAAAGTACATTATGCCATAGTCACAAGTACCATTAACATATTTTAGAATTCTCTTGACTTGATTGAGATGACTGACTTTTGGATCAGCTTGATATCTTGCACAAACACCTACTGCAAATGCTATGTCAGGTCTGCTAGCAGTCAAGTATAACAAGCTTCCAATCATGCTTCTGTATAAGCTTTGATCTACATTCTCACCCTTTTCATCTTTAGTCAGCTTTAAATGTGTGGGGGCAGGAGTTCTCTTATGAGTAGCATTTTCCATTCCAAATTTCTTGACTATGTTCTTGGTATACTTGCTTTGGGAAATGAACATTGAGTCTTCCATTTGCTTTATTTGCAGACCAAGAAAGTAGGTTAACTCTCCTACTAGACTCATTTCAAACTCAGATTCCATCTGGTTGACAAAATGTTTGACCATCTTGTCAGACATCCCACCAAAGACAATGTCATCAACATATATTTGAGCAATCATGACATTTCCTTCTTCATCTTTGACAAACAGGGTTTTGTCAATTCCACCTTTTCTGTACCCTTGCTTGATAAGAAATGTGGTCAGTCTTTCATACCATGCCCTTGGAGCTTGCTTCAAACCATAAAGTGCCTTCTTTAGTTTGTATACATGATTTGGACAGCTTGGATCAACAAACCCTTTAGGCTGTTCTACATAAACTTCTTCATTAAGATAGCCATTTAAAAAGGCACTTTTCACATCCATTTGAAATAGCTTGAACTTTAAGATACAAGCAATTCCCAAAAGTAGTCTGATTGATTCAAGCCTTGCTACTGGTGCAAAGGTTTCATCAAAGTCTACTCCTTCAATTTGAGTGTATCCTTGAGCTACAAGTCTAGCTTTGTTCTTTGTAACAACTCCTTGTTCATTTGACTTGTTCTTATACACCCATTTTGTTCCAATCACATTTATGTCATCAGGTCTAGGAACAAGATTCCACACTTCATTCCTTGTGAATTGACCTAATTCCTCTTGCATAGCACAAATCCAGTATTCATCAGTAAGAGCTTCCTTGATGTTTTTAGGTTCTATTTTAGAAACAAAACATGAACCTGAAATCACTTCTCTTGATCTAGTGCTCACACCTCTGTTGGGATCACCAATTATCAAATCTTTAGGATGATCCTTCTGTATTCTGATGGAGGGAGGTTTGCTGGATTCTTCTGTCCTTGTATCAGTTTGAGTGAAGTTATAATGATCATTCTTTTCTTCAGCTTCAATCTTGATATCAGCAGATGTTCCAACATCTTCTGGGACATCTGTAGGAGCATCATCAATTATCACATTTATGGACTCCATGATAACCTTGGTCCTAGAATTAAATACTCTATATGCTCTGCTATTTATAGAGTATCCAAGGAAAATCCCTTCATCACTTTTAGGATCCATTTTTCTCCTTTGCTCCCTATCTGCCAGAATATAACAGTTACTTCCAAACACATGAAAGTACTTAACTGTGGGTTTTCTGCCCTTCCAGACTTCATATATTGTGGACAAAGTTCCTTTCCTTAAAGTAACTCTGTTATGGATGTAACAGGCAGTGTTCATAGCTTCAGCCCAGAAGTACAGAGGTAACTTTTTAGCATGGATCATAGCTCTTGCTGATTCTTGAATAGTTCTATTCTTCCTCTCAACAATCCCATTCTGTTGAGGAGTGATAGGTGAATAATATTCATGATTGATTCCTTCTGAAGAGCAGAAATCTAAGAATTTTTGGTTTTCAAATTCTTTTCCATGATCACTTCTTATTCTGATCACACAGCTGGATTTTTCCCTTTGTAATCTTTGACATAATTCTTTGAATACATCAAATACATCAGACTTTTCTTTGATGAAATTTATCCATGTATATCTTGAAAAGTCATCAACCACCACATAGGCATACCTCTTTCCACCAAGGCTTTCAACCTGCATAGGTCCCATAAGATCCATATGCAAAAGTTCCAAAACTTTGGAAGTTGTCAGATGTTGGAGCTTTGGATGGGACATCTTGGTTTGCTTGCCTATTTGACATTCACCACATATTTTGCCATCATCAATCTTCAGTTTAGGAATACCTCTTACAGCATCCATAGATATTATCTTCTTGATGCCTCTGAAATGAAGATGACCTAGTCTTTGGTGCCATAGTTTCACTTCTTCTTCTTTAGCTAAAGAACAAGTTGAAGTGAGGCTGAGGTTTTGGGATTCCCACATGTAACAGTTGTCTTTAGATCTGGCTCCTCTCATGACAACCTCTTGTTCTTTGTTAGTCACTATGCATTCAGTTTTGGTAAAGTTTACACTGTACCCTTGATCACATAATTGACTTATGCTGATTAGGTTAGCAGTTAAACCTTTAACTAGCAGCACATCATCTAGTCTTGGAACATCTTGACAATCCAAGGTCCCAACTCCCTTGATTTCTCCTTTAGCTCCATCTCCAAAGGTTACATACCTGGATGAATGTGACTTTAAGTTTACTAGCAGATTCTTCAATCCAGTCATGTGTCTTGAACATCCACTGTCAAAATACCAGTCTTCTTTAGCTGATACTCTTAGTGATGTATGTGCTATATATGCAATGCTTTTCTTTGACCATTTGAGTTGAGATTTATTTTGATGCCTCTGCCCTGTGTGTTGTTCATCAGCTGATCTCCAAGCTTGATTGTTGATCTTGTTCCTGTAGCTTTGATCAGCCTCAGTGCTAGCTTTTGGTTTCCATACTTTCTTGATGACTTCTGTCTTCTGCTTAGGAGGTTGTTGATTTCTTTGATGTTTATGCAGCACTTTCTTGGAAACTTCTATTTTCTTCTTGGAAGATTGCTGATACATCTGATTTGGATATCCATGCAGCTTATAACAATGAGGTTTGATATGTCCAAATCTTCCACAGTGATGGCATCTCCATCTTTGATATTTCTTCTTCATTTTGTTCTTTTCAAAATGTTGAGACATCTGTTGGAACATTATGTTTGACTTTGTGTTCTTTTCCTGATGTTGAAGCACCTGTTGGGACATCTTGTTTGACTGTATGGATTTTGAAGTTGTTTTGCTAGAGCTAGCTTCATCTTTATTTACTCTGTTAAATCCCAGTCCACTTTTATCCCCTGAGTGCTTATTGTTGTTGAGAATAACATCCAGTGTATTTGAGCTGCTGTTCAACATTCTAACAGATTTGGACATATGTTCCAACTTGGAGTTGAGAAGACTTACTTCACTTTTCAAGGTGTCAATGATCTCTTGATCACTTGCTTTTTCATCTTCTAATGCCTCATTCTGCTTCTTTAGCTTTATAACCTCACTGCATATTTCAGAGTTTCTTTTGTATAGATCTTTGAATGCTTGCTCAAGTTCTTCATAAGTAAGTTCTCCATCACTGGATTCACTTTCAGACTCACATAATCTAGCTAAAGCAGTGATATGCTTAGCTGATTCTTCTTCTGAATCACCTCCTGAGTCTTCATCAGACCAGGTCACAGAGAGTCCTTTCTTTTGTCTTTTTAAGTAGGTAGGACATTCATTCCTGATGTGTCCATATCCTTCACATCCATGGCATTTGACTCCTTTTTCTTGACTGGTCTTTTCAGCATAATTTGACCTTCTGTTAGCATCATAAGGTCTCCTGTTCTCAGAAGAGTTTGTGTATCTTCCACTGGGTTTGGATTTGCCTTCCATTCCTCTGAGAATCTGTTTGAATTGTCTTCCAAGCATAGCAAGGTTGTCTGATAAGCTTTTATCATTTTCTGATTCATCATCTTCTTCTTCATCAGTATTTGACACCAAGGCTATGCTTTTGTTCTTTTTAACATTTGTGTCATTCATTCCCATCTCAAAAGTTTGAAGGGAACCAATGAGTTCTTCAACTTTCATAGAGCATATGTCTTGAGCTTCTTCTATTGCTGTGACTTTCATGTCAAATCTTTTTGGCAAAGATCTGAGGATTTTTCTTACAAGCTTTTCATCAGTCATCTTTTCTCCCAAAGCTCCAGAAGTATTAGCTACTTCTAAAATGTTCATGTAGAATTCATGAACTGTCTCATCTTCCTTCATTCTCAAGTTTTCAAACTTTGTGGTGAGAAGTTGAAGTCTTGACATCTTTACCTTTGATGTTCCTTCATGAGTTGTTTTGAGAGTATCCCACACATCTTTGGCTAGCTCACAATGATGTACAAGTCTGAAGATGTTCCTATCAATGCCATTGAATAAAGCATTTAAGGCCTTTGAGTTGCCTAGTGCTGAATCTTCTTCCTCTTTACTCCATTCTTCTTCAGGTTTCATCACTTTTGATCCATCTTTGGTATCTTGGACAGGATGATCCCATCCAACATTGACTGCTCTCCATGCCCTGTTGTCAAGTGATCTTAAGAATGCAATCATTCTTGGCTTCCAGTAGTCATAATTAGATCCATCCAGTATAGGTGGTCTATTTACTGACCCTATATCTCTGTCCATGTTACAGAATTTGTATTCCCTAGATCTCACCCAGTATAAACAGGCAGGGTGCCTGCTCTGATGCCAATTGAAATTCTGTGATCAGGTATGAGATGTCCTAAGAGATGTCCCAACACTTGACAGATTTAACCAAAACTTAAATAGCAAGAAAAGTAAACAACACAGAAGTTTGTTAACCCAGTTCAGTGTATAACCACACTTACATCTGGAGGCTACCAAGCCAGGAGGAAATCCACTATAAGTAATATTAATTCTAGACTTAAACCACCCTGTTTAATCTATCACTTAATAACTACCCAATGCAATTTCTACCTAAGTCACAACTTAGATAAGAGTACCCTACTCACTCCCCCTCAATCACACAGTGATTTGTTTACAAGTTTAATGAAATTGAAGTCATACTTCAAACAAAAACAGCTTGATCTTACTTCACAGTTTCAATCAAGTCACAAATGCACTTTTGCTTAAAAGCTCATAAAGTGGTACAATAAAAACAACCTGCTATTAAAACACTAGACACCCTATTTGGTCTTCTGAAATTCGTACTCAATTCTGTGAGTTTCTGTTGATTAAATAGGTATCTGTAATTTGGGCTTTCTGTAGAATGATCCAGCCCTAATGCGCATGCAGCTTCCACCTTGAATTTAGGGTTTGTTACTTCCTAGATTCTAGGTGATTTAGGTCTTTTGTTTTAATCTGAATCCTCAATATAAAACTCCCTACAGATGCGCCTTGTTCTGTTTTTATCCATCATTAATTAATTCCAAATAACTCTCCTTAAATATCTCTGATCAGTTAGTCAATAATTAATTCTGGTAGCAGGTTTGAGATGTCTCAACATCTGTTGGGACATCCTGAAAAACTGAACTTAAGTCATTAACACAATGTCCCAACATCTGGTAAGACATCCTGAAATAAGTTCATATACTCTGTTTGATAATGTCCCAACATTTGATAGGACATTCTGAACTGAATTCAATATTTCTTGTTGGTCAAAAATTCTGCCAATTCAAGACATCTACAAACTGCAACAACTATCATTCCCACTGATTCATCCACAACTCCAACAATCACTCCATCCATTGTTTCAACAAACCAAAGTTCAACAACACTTACTTTTACAACATCAGCACCCATCATATCAACGGAATCGCCTACAACACCAACAAACACTAATGAAGACGTCTCAACGGTCACGATCTATTATGACCCGGCAGTTGTTCATCCCAACAACAACTTTCAACAACAAACTGCAACACCTCCTGTCAGATCTCTAGTAACAATCTACTACGACCCGCATACCATCACAGTTCCTTCCACTGCAGCGATCAGTCCAGTCACCATTACGGTACCTGGACCCGTTCCTTATGAAAGCAGTAATGCCATACCATGGCACTATGGCTCTGATCTCTACTGCGACGGAAAGAAGATCACTCTAGATTCATCAACCTCTTCACCACAAGTTGACAATGTTGGGGGAGGCGGAGGCTTCACCAGAAGCAGACGCCTCTTTGCCTCACAAATACCAAGACCCAATGCTGAAGCAGAGGCTGCTGCCAAGGCAAAAGGGAAGAATTTGGTGCTTGAATAGCCAGCTGTTAAGGAAACTCCGAAGACGTCTTTTGAACAAGAGGTAGATGAGTTCATGAGAATAATAAAAAAGAGTGATTACAAAGTGGTGGACCAGCTTCATCAGAAGCCCTCCAAAATCTCTATATTATCATTGTTAATGTGTTTCGAAGCCCATAGGAATGCACTGTTGAGGGTCCTGCACGCAGCCTACGTGCCGGAAGAGATTAGGGTTAATCAGGTGGAAACGGTGGTTGCAAATGTCAATACTAGTCATGGACTGGGCTTCACAGATGCTGATTTAACAACGGAGGGACGCAAACATAACAAGGCTTTACACATCACCTTAGAGTGCAAAGGTGTTGTTCTTTCTCATGTGCTGGAAAACACTGGGTCCTCACTCAATGTCCTCCCAAAGAAAGCCTTGGTGAAGCTGGAATATGATGGTTTGGCATTACGTCCAAGCAACTTGGTGGTGAGAGCGTTTGACGGCTCTAAGAGATCAGTGCTTGGAGAGATTGATTTACCTGTGATGATTGGCCCACAAATCTTTAAAACTACTTTCTTCGTGATGGACATACAAACGGCCTACAGCTGTTTGTTGGGTAGACCCTGGATTCACGCCGCTGGCGCTGTTACATCTACCCTTCACCAGAAATTAAAATTTGAGTGGGAAGGCCAGATCATCACAATCTGCGGGGAGGAAGACATTTTCGTTAGCCAACTGGCTACTTACAAGTATATAGAGATGGATGGGGAGATCCATTAGACTATGAGTCAGGGGTTTGAGGCCCTTAACATCAATGAAGCAACTACTGTGTCTGGAACGTCCATCACTTTATATCAACAAGCCTGGAAGGTTGTTGAAGATGGTACCGCTCAGGGCTGGGGCAAGCTGCTACCAGTAGAAAAGAAAGAAGACAGATTCGGGTTGGGTTAAAGACCAACTCGACATGATCAACCAGAGGCTGCAACGGAGCCCAAATTTGTCAGTGGGGGGATGCTTACGCCGAATGCTGTGAACAGTTTGGAAGACGAGGAAGAAGACGAACGCAACCTGGAAAACTGGATACGTCCAAGGATCCCGAGGAACCAAGTCTCTAACTGGTCTTCCCAGGAAATTATAAGAGTTACTCCTGCAGAGTAATTATTATTTCCTGTCTTTTTAGCATGCATCAAGTCCTGCATCTTGCCCAAGGTGTCAGGACTCATTTTGTAATAGGGCCATCTTGTATTTTGTGCAAATGATTAATTAATGAATATTGGGACATCTTTTGCAAACGAGTCTCTCTTTTTTTTGCTCACTATTTTTCATTTTTCATTTTTTGTACAAAAGTATTAAAATGGAAATGTTTTCAAAATAAACAACTTCATTTTCACTTTTTCTAAACAAGATAAAACTGATCACTAAAATGAACCAATCTCGACCCTTGTAGAGAGTGCCCTCCAGATTGCACCGACAACGACACTGCTATGACTTCGTATGACTTCGACAATCCGATTAATCAAGCCGATGAAGGGGTTGAAGAAGACTTTGAGCTACCTGAAGAACTAGCCAAGTTGTTAAGGCAAGAGGAAAAGGTGATCACTCCTCATCAAGAGGAGGTGGAGACATTTAATCTTGGTAACGAAGAAGACTTGAAAGAAGTGAAGATCGGGGCCCGTCTGCAAGATTCAGTAACGGAACAACTTATTGACATGCTTCGAGAGTACGTTGATGTCTTCGCTTGGTCCTATCAAGATATGCCAGGTCTGGATACCGACATTGTTATGCACAAGCTGCCACTAAAAGAAGATTGTCCTCCAGTAAAACAGAAGCTGCGCCGTACTCGTCCGGATATGGCCATGAAGATAAAAGAAGAGGTACAAAAACAGTGGGACGCCAGTTTCCTAGATGTAACTAGTCACCCGCCGTGGGTCGCTAACATTGTACCAGTGCCTAAGAAGGATGGAAAAGTACGGATGTGTGTGGATTACCGGGATCTGAACAGAGCTAGCCCGAAGGATGATTTCCCTTTACCTCACATTGATGTATTGGTCGACAACACGGCCCAGTTCTCTGTGTTTTCCTTCATGGATGGATTTTCGGGATATAATCAGATCAAGATGTCACCTGAAGACATGGAGAAGACAACTTTCATCACACCATGGGGAACATTCTGTTATAAGGTAATGCCATTTAGACTAAAGAATGTCGTGGCAACTTATCAACGGGCTATGGTAACATTATTTCACGACATGATCCACAAAGAAATTGAATGTTATGTGGATGACATGATTGCCAAGTCCCTCATAGAAGAAGACCATCTGGTAAATCTATTGAAGTTGTTCAGGCGTCTGAGAAAGTATCAGCTGAAGCTAAACCCCAACAAATGCACATTTGGGGCACGGTCCAGTAAGCTGCTGGGGTTTATTGTAAGTGAAAAAGGAATTGAAGTTGATCCTGACAAAGTCAAAGCCATTCAGGAGATGCCTGCACCTAGGACTGAAAAAGAAGTTCGGGGGTTCTTAGGTAGATTGAACTACATATCAAGGTTCATATCTCTTCTCACTGCAACTTGTGAGCCCCTTTTCAAGTTGTTAAGGAAAGAACAAACGGTCAGGTGGAATGAAGACTGCCAGAAGGCTTTTGGAAAAATCAAGGAATACTTACAAGAACCTATGATTCTTATGCCTCCAGTTGAAGGAAGACCTCTAATAATGTACCTGACAGTATTAGAAGGATCAATGTGGTGTGTGATGGGCCAGCATGACGAGTCTGGTCGAAAAGAGTACGCAATATACTACCTAAGCAAAAAGTTTACCGACTGTGAACAACGTTATTCACTGCTCGAGAAAACTTGTTATGCTTTAGCGTGGGCTGCTCGCCGACTGAGGCAGTATATGTTGACCCACACTACTTTATTGATCTCAAAGATGGACCCAGTCAAGTACATATTTGAGAAGCCAACACTTATCGGAAGGGTTGCTAGATGGCAAATGATTCTGACAGAATATGACATTCAGTACACATCTCAAAAGGCCATCAAAGGCAGTGTACTGTCTGACTATCTAGCTGAGCAACCCATCGATGATTACCAACCAATGAGGTTTGACTTCCCTAATGAAGACATCATGTTCCTAAAAGCAAAAGATCATGAAGAGCCTGTTCACACTGAAGGGCCTGACCTAGAAGAAGAATGGACTATGATGTTTGATGGGGATGTTAACATAAATGGTCGGGGAGTTGGTGCAGTGCTCATTACACCTAAGGGAGTTCACAAGCCTTTCTCGGCAAAACTCACCTTTGCATGCACTAACAACGAAGCTGAATACGAAGCTTGTATCATGGGCCTTGAGGAAGCCATTGACCACAGGATCAAGACTTTAACTGTATCCGGAGATTCAGCTTTGGTAATCAATCAGACCAATGACAAATGGTACACTCACCAGGAGCATCTGATTCCATACCGAGATTATACGAGGAGACTATTGACTTTCTTCACAACGGTCAAACTTGAGTACATCCCTCGAGACGAAAATCAGTTCGCAGATGCTTTGGCTACCATTTCCTCCATGATCAAAATTCAAGCTGCCAACTTTGTGCCTCGGATTTCAGTATCCAAACTTGACCGACCGGCATACGTATTCTCCGTGGACATTGCTAAAGATGACAAGCCTTGGTTCCATGACATCAAATGCTTCTTAGAGGATCAAACATACCCACCTGGGGCATCATCCAATGATAAGAAGACATTAAGGAGGCTGGCTGGTAGTTTCTTCCTGAATGTTGATGGTTCATTGTACAAGAGAAACTTTGACATGGTGCTTCTCAGATGCGTTGATAAGAAGGAGGCAGACTTGCTGATGCACGAGGTGCATGAAGGATCTTTCGGTACCCATGCTAGAGGACATGCAATGGCCAAGAAATTGTTAAGATCAGGCTACTACTGGATCACAATGGATGCAGACTATTGTGCCTATGCCAGGAAGTGTCATAAATGCCAGATTTATGCAGACAAGGTGCATGTGCCTCCAAATCCTTTGAATGTAATGTCTTCACCATGGCCCTTTGCCATGCGGGGCATTGACATGATTGGAAAGATCGAGCCGAATGCTTCAAATGGCCACAGATTCATCCTAGTAGCCATTGATTATTTCACCAAATGGGTTGAAGCAGCTTCGTATGCAAACGTCACCAGACAAGTGGTAGCCAGATTCCTGAAAAGAGACATCATCTGTCGGTATGGAGTACCCGAGCGAATCATTACTGATAATGGTTCCAATTTGAACAATAAAATGATGGCAGAACTGTGTCGGGACTTCAAGATCCAACATCACAACTCTTCTCCTTATAGGCCAAAGATGAATGGCGTTGTTGAGGCAGCCAACAAGAATATTAAGAAGATTGTGCAGAAGATGGTGGTTACTTATAAAGACTGGCATGAGATGCTACCATTTTCCTTGCATGGGTATCGTACCTCAATCAGAACATCTACTGGGGCAACACCGTATCAACTTGTGTATGGTATGGAGGCAGTCCTACCTGTTGAAGTTGAGTTACCCTCCTTACGGGTACTGATGGATGTCAAACTGGACGAAGCAGAATGGGTCCGTTCTCGGTACAATCAATTGAATCTGATCGAAGAGAAGAGATTAGCTGCAATTTGTCATGGGCAGTTATATCAGAAAAGAATGAAGAAAGCCTTCGATCAGAAAGTCAGGCTTCGGTAATACCAAGTAGGAGATCTTATGCTGAAAAGACTTCTTCCTCCTCATACAGACCACAAGGGCAAGTGGACTCCAAATTACGATGGTCCTTTCATAGTAAATAAAGTTTTCTCTGGTGGAGCACTGATGCTCACTACTATGGACGGTGAAGATTTCTTATCCCCTGTGAATTCAGATGCAGTTAAAAAATACTTCGCATAAAACGACCCGCTGGACATAAAAACAGAATGTAAGTCCAAGCAAAAATAGGGCATCCCGGCGAGTCAAAAACAGAATAAAAGACTCGGGTAAAAATATGGGAAAAAATATGTGTACACCCGCTGAGTTGAAAAGCCGCATTGGACAACTCAGGCAAAAATGGGTATCCCGGTGAATCGAAAACTCGAAAGGGTGATCCACGTAAAATAAGGGAATAAGTGAACAACTGCATTCTGAATTCATCTGTATCACTTACAACATGGCAAGCTTCGGAAGGTCAAAGCATCGGTCAGAATCAACCTTCTTCAGAAAGCAAGACAAGAAGAACGTCAAGGTCGTACGGGTCATAGCTAAGGGAAGCTCACTTAAGCGTCGTCAACATTGCCAACACCTTTATTTTCCTCAATTTTGTAACAATCTCCTCATTTCAGGGGATTTGTTTCTTTGACTGTATCTGCCAATTCAGAGCACCAAGATTAATAAAATCAGAATTTTCAGTCACACTTCGTCTTGTACATTTTTTGTTTCGTTTGCAAAAAAAAAGAGTCCAATATCCATGATATAATACTTGCATAAAAACAAATGTGTTTTTCTAAATTACATGCTTGCAGGAAATGTGTTTACTTTCAGGAATATCTGACTCCTATGACGGAATCCGGTAAGGGATGCCTCGGGACACTTGTGCATTTCTTTGTCTTAACAGGATTGCAGGTATTCAAATATGCAACATGGGGCATGACAAAAACAGTATCTGGAACGTTTTCCCCATCAAGGTTGCCAAAGCATCACTTCTCCGACACATCTTCTTCAAGCAACATCAGAAGATACTTCCATTCCCCAGCCGAGTTGTCAAATCTCCTCATCCTCAGCAGGATCCTCACAAAAAGACTCAAGGAAGATCATCCGGTGATCTTTTCTCTCCCCCAGAGTGCCAAATCTCTCACCCCCAGTAAAGTTAGGGAACCATCTCCCCATAGAACTCCAATCTCTCCCAAGAAGAGCAATGTCTGAAATTCTCACACAACAAAGTGACGAAAGCTTCTGCGTCCCCAGCTGGGTTCCTCATTACAAAGATAGGTCTATCAGTGACCTATTTCCCCAAGCAAAGTCATACATCCTATCAGATCTACCAATGATCTCATCCCCAGTTGGGATATCACTTCAAGCAGATCATCCAGAGATCTTCACGGCAGTGGGATCCGAATCCCGAACCAGTTTCTTTTGCATAATCATAGCATTCACATCACTTTCCCCCCAGAGCGTAGCATTCCGTCTAATACGGAGCATTACGGAAAAAATCAAACATATTGCATAAATCACGAGTCAGGTTCGAACCAGTCACCTGCAAACACCACCAGCATTCCATCAGCAATGTATATATAGACTCATAGCCCCCACAGAGAGCCAAGGCGTTTCCTTTGCACTCTCAAAAATAGATACATGCTCGTCTATGTCATCATTCCCCAGTAAAGTAGCCAGGACACTTTCTACAAACAAATACTTATACAGAACACGTTCTTCTCGACACTCGTCCGTGTCACCTCATACTTCCCCACAGAAAGCCAAAGCGTCCCCTTTGCACTCTCAGACGCATGTTCATATATACTTTCGACACTCGTCTGTGTCATATCATCCCCTGCAGATAAACCAAACCAATGCTTATATACTCTCTTGACACCCGTCCGTGTAACCAATCCCCAACACAGTTGCCCAAAACACTTGTTCATAATACTCCTTTTGACACCCGCCTGTGTCATCCTATCCCCACAGGTCGCCAGAACACCTTTTGCACTCTTACATACAAACATTTGTTCATAACTTATATGTATCCTTATTTGGCACTCGTCTGTGTCATACTCTCCCCAGCAAGTTGAACACTCGTCCGTGTCTTGCTCATACTTCAATACTTGTTTTCTACTCGTACAGATACTCGTCTGTATCTTGTATATACACTTGTTCCCCAAAGATTCAACACTCATCCGTGTTTTTTGTTAACCAGTTGGTACTCGTCCATATCATAATCTCAGAACACGCATCAGCGTTTGTTTCTATCGATACTCGTCCGTATCGTAGTCTTAAGGATGCTCGTCCGCATCTTTAATCTATACACAGCGTCAAAAACTTATACCTTTACTTCTTAAGCGTAATCACTCATCCGTGTTTACCATTCCCTAGTAGAGAAACTCTTCTTCTATCTGACATTCGTCCTATGTCATGATACTTTCGGCAGCCGTACCCTGCCAGGTGATCATCCTTCACCTTCGGATGACCGTCCCTCATCCTTATCCCCATCAGAGCAGCCGTACCCTGCTAGGTGATCGTCCTTCACCTTTTGATGATCGTCCTTCATCGTTGTATCTGATGGCCGTCCCCATCGTTGATCTTGTTATCTGACATTCGTCCTATGTCATGATAAACCCCGAGAGCAGCCGTACCCTGCCAGGTGATCGTCCTTCACCCTGGATGACCGTCCCTCATCCTTATCCCCAACAGAGCAGCCGTACCCTGCTAGGTGATCGTCCTTCACCTTTTGATGATCGTCCTTCATCATTGTATCCGATGGCCATCCCCATCATTGATCTTGTTATCTGACATTCGTCCTATGTCATGATAAACCCCGAGAGCAGCCGTGTCCTGCTAGGTGATCGTCCTTCACCTTTGATGACCGTCCCTCATCATTTATTTCACTTAGTCTTTGAACTGATGGTCGTCCCCATCGTTGTTTACCTTACTCTGCAAACCTGATGGCCGTCCCCATCATTGATTTTGTTTAATCCAGAGAACTTTGTTATTTTATTTTGATGGTCGTCCCCATCATGATCCCTTTATCTCCCCAGCTTGTCGGCCGCCCCCATCATTGCCTTGTTTACCACTATTTCCCCAGCAGTCGTCCTCTGCTCGATGGTCGTCCTCCATCGCCCGCATTTGATAATCATACTATACTTTCTTTCATAATTTATATCCCTTTTCTTCTTCTCCCTAGTGAGTGCAAATTTTGGACTATCTTTGGTATTCAACCACAAGTTATCTTGTTTGTCTGTTAAGCCAGGCGCTTACATCCTGCACAGCTAACTCATGCTTGAATAGGGGCAGCTGTAAACACCCCAAATTTTCCCTCACTAAGTTCACACCATGGCTTGTGATCTTTCATATTTGCATTAGTTTAAGCATATCATCTCATATTGCATTTTTACTTCAGTGCATTAGTTCAAGTTCATATGCATCTAGGGTTTGTGATCTGAAGCAATCCAGGATCCATCTGAGCCCCTCCAATGGTCTCCAATCACCTCAAGAGGGTCCATGTATGTTCAATCATCATATTATATCCCTCAAAGATCAAGGAAGTCAAAGAATCACAAGAACTGGCAAAGCATTAGAGCAGAGCCAGGGTTTAACTGCACAAATGACCTGAAATTAGGGTTTTGGTTTCAGAGGCCATAACTCCAAAGTTTTTGGTCATTCTTGTTTCTAATGATCTCAATATGTTATAAGGATCATACATACCAAGTTTGATGAAGAAATTCATTAAGGAAGCCATCTGTTCATTGGGTAACTTCTTGAGCAAGTCAGAGCAAAATCAGGGCATCTGAGGCCCCCATCCATGGAACCAAAGTGGATTTTTCATCAAATTGAAGTTATATGATCTTTATTTGATCATTGAAGTGCTTATAAGTTCACAAAATTGAAGAAAAGTGAGCTAAACCAAAAGTTGCCAAAAATGGAAATGACTTGTAATGTAAACTTTCCATTTTGGGAAAGTTTTTCAACCTCCTCTTTCTCAACCAAAAATGCTTCAAATGAAAAATTTTTGGTCATAAAAGTTGTAGATTGGATCATTACCTTTTCAAAAAGTACAAGAACAAGATCTAATTCATTTTGGAACTCAAGTTATGGCTTGTCAAAGTTGGCAAAAATCACATAATTTTCAAGAATGCACCAAAGGGGATTCTTTGCAAAACCACTTGCCAAGGCATTTTGTGACTTCAAACACACTTCTATGTATCATAACATCATAGTGCATTGCCTTAAGATCAGAATTGCTCAAAGAATTGCAAGACTTCATGCCTTGAACATCAAGAAATGACAAAGGGGCCAAAACTTCACATAATTGCAAAACACCACATAACTTTGCTTCAACTTGCTGAATTGCCTCCAAACGGATTCTATGGACATCCTTGATCTCAGCTGCACATGGACATGCCAAAAAGCCAGCTACACCATTGCCCATACCTCAAGTACACAAGTTGGTGACTTTTTGCAAGAAGCCCATACCAATCACCATAGGCCAAAACCACTTCTTTGACCTATCACAACTTGTTATGTGGACCAAATGCAGATCATAACACACAACATTGCAAGCAAAAACCTCAGAATCCTCAAGTTACCAAAATCACTCCATTTTGCAAAAGCTTTCGAAACTCATAACTCACTGACTCAAACTCAAAACTACCTTCACCAATCAACTCAACATCACTAAAGGACCCTTTCCCACCCTTCAAACAAGCCTCAAACACCCCTTAGCCAAAACACGATTCTGGTGCAGTGTCGCTCCTACCAAATGACACAGGGCCAAGAGGGGTACAGACGCGAACGATCGGCGAAAGGGAATAATGAAAAGATGAACTGAAAAGAGTCGCCAGCTAGGCATTTTTATCCCGAAGGAAAGGTAATGCTGCATAAACCTAAGAAAAGATGGATAAGACGGTCGCGAACCAGAGAAACTTAGAAAGGGGGTTGGTTACAACCTGGGAAGGTATTAGCACCCAGATTGTCCGTCGTACTCGACGGGATCCACACTTGAAAGTTTGTGCTTAAAGGGGTAGTGTCAGTGCTATCTGTGTATCAAAGCTGGAACAGAATGCAAGTGTCAGTGCAGAAGAAAAGTGAAGTGAATTGCTCAGGAATGAGGCTTAGAGAATAATGCTGGAGGAGGGGGAATATACAAAGACTTTTGTTCGATAACAGTTAAGTTATGCCTACGTATCCTCTCGTGCAATGAGGAAGACAGAACACCGTAGTTCGACTCAAAGAGACTAAAAGATAAATTGACTGTGAACTTCCTACTTGTCTATGCTCAAGTGTATGACTTGTCTGGCCCAAGTGCTAACTGTCTTGCATTAGACGGAAGAAGCAAGTTCTCGTTTATGAGTGAAGATGATGAGAAAAGAATCCCGGAGGAGACGATTATTGTTTGTTTTTTGTGTTTTCAGTTTTTTATTGCTTTTTGTGTTTGTCATAAGTTAATGAGCTTAAGCTTAAACCAAGGGTTAGTAAACTCATCATATCCTCCTTTTGATTAGGGATAATGAGAATACCTTAAGTATTAGATAAACACCTCAAACTTAATTACCATGATGATGTAGGATTAAGATCATTAACCTATTTGTGATTATTTATATGTTTTTTGAGTTTTTGTTTAGTGTTAAGTAATGAGTTTAAGCCATAATCAAGGATTAGTGAACCAATTACACCATCCTAATAGAAGCATAATAGATGAGAGCACTTAAGCTGAGGAAGGCTCCTCAACTTAATCCATGATTAGGGATTAATCTCATGACAAAACAAAGCCTTTATTAAAGTGGATTTTAGTTAATGGTAAGATTAAGAAATGGATTTTATGATTTGTAAGACAACTTGAGGGGGACTTGCCCAATAACACTAGGGTTAGTCCTTCTTAACCAATTAAGGAAGAATTAGAACCCTAATGCAAGGCCCAAGTTACAAGCTTGATGTCTTAGTGATTATTAGATGAGTTGATTAAAGGATTTAAACACATTAGGGGTTTAACACTTAGGATTAAAGTTATACATTCCATCCTAATAGAAGGATACAGGCATAACCTTAATCACAAAGCCTTAAAACCTTTATGGTTTAGTCCCTAATTATGAGATGAGAAGAGAAGATACAAAAAGATGACACAAAGGTAAAACTAAATGGGGGGACTAATCAAACCCTAATTGTGATCATGCTTGGGTATTCCTAGGGTTTATGAGGCTTGCAAGAAGTCTTCAGGAAGAGCCACCAAGGAAGGAGCAGATGAAAAGAGAAGGAGCTGAAGAAGCAAGTCAACTTACTTCACTTAAGAAGATAAGTTGCTTGAAGAAGGAAAGTGAGGAAGGAACATGAATGAGCAAGCTCACTCTAATACAAATACAAAATGAAACAAAGATGCATAAAAGAGATGAGAATAGATTGTGAGAAGTGAAGGCAAATTCACTTCTCAAGGTAACTTACCACCTGAAAAGTTAGTAAAAGGAAATGAAAATGAAATGAAAATGAAAAGAATGCAAGGATGCAAACCAAAAACAGAAGCATGTTCATGATGCTAATGATGCTAAGAGATGATGCAAATGTATGTCATGAGATGTGAATGATCATACAAGTGATGAAGATGCAAATGAATCTTAAAGGAAGCATGAAAGTTCATGAATGCACATGAAATGAAATGGATGCATAACATGGCAAATGAATGATGTAATGATCAAACATGATTCTAATGTGTCCTAGGATGTCTTATATGTCATGTGAATGCATAAAATGTCATGGCAAGTTCATGGATGCAAGCATATGCAATATGAATGCAAATGAAGATGCAAAGTTAGGGTTTACATGCAACATGGAAAGCAAAACTCAAAAACAGAAGCAAATCAAAAGATAAAAAATTGAAAATGCACTCAAAGGAACCCTAAACCTATACTAGGTTACCATCCAAAGGGGGAGGTCAGAAGCTAAACCTAGAGGGACTTATGAATTTCCTAAGTTTTTAGGGTTTTTTGGGTGATCCTCAAGGTAAAATGCCAAACAAATTGAAAATGAAAGATAAAAATGAAACAAAAATGTTTTTAGAAACTAGAAGACATGCATAGAATAATGCAAAAAGAATCATTCACAAACTCAACTTGGTTTAAAAGTCATGAATTTTTGAAGTTAGGGTTTAAAATGTACAAATTTAAGAACCCTAATTCAATGAAAAAATGTCAAAGTGTGATCAAAACCAAAAAAAAATTGTGTGGTGAGTTTGTAAATGCTTCTAAATGTCTAAAGATGTTCTCTGATTTTTTTTTGTGATTTTTAAATAAATAAATGTATTTTTAATTAATTAATTTTCATTAATTAATTAAATAAAACATTTAAATGATTTAAAAATACTTTTTTTAATGCAAAAAATGAAAATAAAAATATTTTTGGGTTCTGAAAATTAATAAAAGGTTTGATAAAAAATTTCAGAATTTTTGATGTTTTTTACTATTTTTAAAAATTCGTGCAAAATAAAATAGAAAAAATGAATAAAAAACAAATTAAATGAGAAGTATGCAGGATGGAGGGCTTGGATGGAATCTGGGCTTTGGGAGGGTTGACCTGACGCTCATCTAGACGGCCCATATTTAAACATAACTAATCCTATTTAATTAATTAAATAAACCTGATTAAACATTAATGACATGATCCTAGCCCTACACTACACGCGGGAAAGTTTATTCTAACGGCCCACATTTAAAAAATGCCCTAACCCTAATTAATCAAGTTAATGACTTTCAGGTGGCCGGAAATGACCTCCGGTCATCTTCTCCGGCCACACCTCCCCTAAGAAATCCCCAAATCACTCCCTAGGTCATTTCTGGAGCTCTAAAGCTCCAGATTGACTCCTCTCACTCTCCTAAGATCAACCCCACCCTAAAAAACAATTTCTTTTCAACCATACTCAAGATTCAAAGCAATGAACAAAAATGGTGAAAATTTCAGACAAGCCATACATTCTCAATTCTTCATCATTTTCAAAAATAAAAGGTTCAGTGTACTCAGGGGAACAAGCTTAACCATTTAATAACTTAAAATAAAGGTTCTGGAAAAAATGATTCACATGGCTACCTGAGATGGAGCTTTCAACCCTGGAGCTTTCTGGTTGCTTTCTGGTTGCTTTCTTGCTTCAAAATGCCTCCAAAGACCTCCCTGAAGAAGCTTTGATGCTTGGATGGAGTTTTTTATGACTGGTTTGTGAGTTTGTGTTCAACTGGTCAGAAAATCGTGTTTTTCTTGTGGTGTGTTCTTGGCTGTTTTGAGGGGTGGTTTATGATCAGTGATGAATTTGGAGATGAATGGTGGAAAAAGTTTGAAGTTTTGTTAAGTGTGTTGTGTGTTTCGAAGGAAAATGCAAAGGGGGATGATTTTTGGTAACTTGAGAATGCTGAGGATTCAGGCTTGGTTTTTGTGTGAAATGAGTTGCATAATGTCCATGTATCAAGCTATGATAGGTCTGTGGAGTTGGTGTGGGCTATGTTGATTGGTATGGTGCAAAATGCAAAAAGTCAACATTGGTTGTACTTTGAGGTATGGGTTGGTTTAGGCCAGGCACAAAGGGGTGTCTGGTGCAGCAAGGATTAAGGATGTCCATGGAAATCACTTTGAGGCAATTCAGCATGTTTGTGAGAAGTTATGGGAGGTTTTGCAAATTTGACAAAGTTTGGCCCCTTTTGGATTTCTTCATATGCAAGTCATGAAATCTTGAGATTCTTGGGCCAATTCTGAGTTTTAGGCATTTCATAATGATATTATGATGATTATAAGTCCATTTGAAGTCACAAAATAGCTTGGCATGAGGTTTTGCAAAATTCCCTCTTTGGCATGAAACATGAAATTATGTGATTTTTGCCAACTTTGGAAAGCCATAACTTGAGTTCAAAAATGAATTAGATCTTGTTCTAGTACTTTTTGAAAAGGGAATGATCCAATCTACAACTTTCATGACCAATAATTTTTCATTTGAAGCATTTTTGGTTGAGAAAGAAGAGGTTGAAAAACTTTCCCAAAATGGAAAGTTTACATTACAAGTCATTTCCATATTTGGCAACTTTTGGTTTTGCTCACTTTTCTTAAAATTTGTGAACTTCTAAGCACTCCAATGATCAAATAAAGACCATATAACTTAAATTTGATGAAAAATCCACTTTGGGTCCATTGATGGGGGCCTCAGATGCCCTGATTTAGCTCTGACTTGCTCAGGAAGTTACCCAATGATCAGATGACTTCCACAATGAATTTCTTCATCAAACTTGGTATGTATGATCCTTATAACATATTGAGACCAATAGAAACAAGAATTACCAAAAAAATTGGAGTTATGGCCTCTGAAACCAAAACCCTAATTTTAGGTCATCTGTGCAGTTAAACCCTGGCTCTGCTTCCATGCTTTGCCAGTTCTTGTGATTCTTTGACTTCCTTGATCTTGGGAGGATATAATATGATGATTGGACATACATGGACCCTCTTGAGATGATTGATGGCCTTTGGAGTGGCTCAGATGGATCCTGGATTGCTCAGATCACAAACCCTAGATGCAGATGAACTTGAACTAATGTAGTGAAGCAAAAAATGCAATATGATGTGATATGATTGAACTAATGCAAACATGAAAGATCACAAGCCATGGTGTGAATTTAGTGAGGGAAAATTTGGGGTGTTTACAGCTGCCCCTATTCAAGCATGAGTTAGCTGTGCAGGATGTAAGCGACGGGCTTAACAGACAAACAAGATAACTTATGGTTGAATATCAAAGACAGTCCAAAATTTCCACTCACTGGGAGAAGGAGAAAAGGGATGTAGATTGTAAAAGGAAAGTGTAATATGATTATAAAGTGCGGGCGATGGAGGACGACCATCGAGCAGAGGACGACTGTTGGGGATAAAGCGATGACGGGGACGACCGACATTCTGGGGAAATAAAGAGATTGTGATGGGGGCGGCCACCAAGTAAAGTAAAGGTAAACAATGATGGGGATGGCCACCGGGTTTGAAATAAATGAAGTAATGATGAGGGACGATCATCTAAGGTGATGGACGATCACCTAGCAGGGGACGGCTGCTCTGTTGGGGATAAGGATGAGGGGCGGTCATCTAAGGTGAAGGACGATCACCTGGCAGGGTACGGCTGCCGAAAGTATCACGACATAGGACGAACGCCAGATAGAAAAAGTCGATGATGGGGACGGTCATCGGATAAGCATGATGAAGGAAGATCATCAAGAGGTGAAGGACGATCACCTAGCAGGGTACGGCTGCTCTCAGGGTTTATCATGACATAGGACGAATGTCAGATAACAAAATCAACGATGGGGACGGCCATCAGATAAAATGATGAAGGACGAATCATCAAAAGGTGAATGACGATCACTTAGCAGGGGACGACTGCTAAATATCACGACATAGGATGAATTTCGAATAGAATAGGGTTCCAATAATGGAGACTCCGTTGGGGATAGGGATGAGGGACGGTCATCCAAAGGTGAAGGACGATCACCTAGCAGGGTACGGCTGCCAAAAGTATCATGACATAGGACGAATGTCAGATAGAAAAGAAGTTTTACTTTTTACTGGGGATTTGCTGGGGAATAGTAAACACGGACGAGTGTCTACATCCAAGAAATAAAAGGTATAAGTGTTTGACGCCGTGTATAGATTAAAGATGCGGACGAGCATCCTTAAGACTACGATACGGACGAGTATCGGTAGAAACAACTTTGACGCATGTTCAGAGAGATGATGATACGGACGAGTATCAACTGGTTAACAAAGAACACGAACGAGTGTTGAATCTGAGGGGAAAACGTGTGTATACAAGATACATACGAGTATCTGTATGAATAAAAATAAACTTGAGTGAGACACAAATGAGTGTTCAACTTGCTGGGGAGAGTGTGGCACAGATGAGTGTCAGAAGAGAAAGTGTATAAGCTATGAACTTATGAGTGTAAAAGGTATTTTGGCGACCTGTGGGGGATAGGATGACACGGACGAGTGTCGAAAGAAGTGTATTATAAATAAGTGTTTTTGGTTTACAGTAAGTTATTAGGCAACCATGCTGGTGAGTGGTGACACGGACGAGTGTCTAGAGAGTGTATAGATATCTGTTTGTGGTTTATATCTGCAGAGGATGATATGACACGGACGGGTGTCGAGTGAGTATGTATTAACATGTATTTGGGAGTGCAAAGGGGACACTTTGGCTTTCGGTTGGGGAAAATGAGATGACACAGACGAGTGTCGGGACAAACAAGCTATGTACAAGTATCTGTTTGTAGAAAATGTCCTGGCGACTTTCTGGGGAAAGATGACATGAACGAGTGCCACAAGGAGCATGTATCCGTATTTTAGGAGTGCAAAGGGACGCTTTGGCTTTCTGCGGGGATTGTGAGTCTTTATATACATTGCTGATGGAATGTTGGTATTTACAGGTGACTGATTCGATCCTGACTTGTGATTTATGCAATATGTTTGATTTTGCTGCAATGCTCCGTATTAAACGGAATGCCACACTTTGTGGGGAATTATGATGTGAATGCTATGATTATGCAAAAGAAACTGATCCGGGACTCGGATCCCGTTGTTGTGAAGATCTCCAACTGATCTACTTGAAAGGATATCCCAGTCGGGGATGAGATCATTGGTAGATCTGATATACAACTCTGCTTGGGGAAATAAGTTACTGATAGGCCTATCTTTGTAATGAGGAGCCCAACTGGGGATGTGGAGGATTTCATCACTTTGTTGTGCGGGAAATTCAGACATTGCTCTTCTGGGAGAGGCTGGAGCTCTATGGGGAATAGTTCTCTGTCTAGCACTCGGCTGGGGAAGAGAAAAGATCACTGAATGCTTTTCCTGGAGATTTCTGTGGGGATCCTGCTGAGGATGATAATATCTGACAGCTCAGCTGGGGATATGAGCACCTTCTGGTACTGTTCTGAAAGATGTGCTAGAGAAGTGATGCCTGGAAACTCTGATGGGGAGAAAACACTTTTGGTACTGTTTGGAAGATGTGCTGAGGAAATAATGATCTGGCAGCTTTGCTGGGGAAAATATTTCATACCCCATGTTGCGCTTTGAATACCGGCACTCCTGTTAAGACAAAGAAACGCACAAGTATCCCGAGGTACCCCTTACTGGATTCTGTCATAGGAATTTAGACACTCCCGGGAAGAAAATATATTTCCTGTAAGCATGTGATTAGAAAGGCACATCTGTTTTTTATGCAAGCATTATATCAAGGATATCAGACATTTTTGCAAATGAAACAAAATGTGCAAGACGAAGTGTGACTGAAAATCTGATTTTATTAATTTGTGTGCCCTGAATTGGCAAATACAGTCAAAGAAACAGATCCCCTGAAATGAGGAGATTGTTACAAA
Source organism: Lathyrus aphaca (assembly GCA_963966055.1). Taxonomy (NCBI): domain Eukaryota; kingdom Viridiplantae; phylum Streptophyta; class Magnoliopsida; order Fabales; family Fabaceae; genus Lathyrus; species Lathyrus aphaca. The sequence goes on along the minus strand of OZ014524.1, from coordinate 113,078,805 downwards.
ATTGAGAAACAAAAAGGTGCTGGCAATGTTGAAGACGCTTCAGTGCTTCCCTTTTTGCTATGACCCGTATGACTTTTGACGTTCTTCTCATTCTGCTTTCTGAAGAAGGCTGATTCTGACCGATGCTTTTAACCTTTCGAAGTTTGCCACGTTGTGAGTGATACAGACGAATTCAGAATGCAGTTGTTCGCTTATTCCCTTGTTTTGCGTGGACCGCCCTTTCGGGTTTTCAATCCACCAGGATACCCATTTTTGCCTGAGCTGTCCAATGCGGGTTTTCAACTCAGCGGGTGTACACATTTTTTTTATTTTCCTTTATTTTTTCCCGAGTCTTTTATTCTGTTTTTGACTCGCCGGGATGCCCTATTTTTGCCTGGACTTACATTCTGTTTTTATGTCCAGCAGGTCATTTATGCGAAGTATTTTTTAACTGCATCCGAATTCACAGGGGATAAGAAATCTTCGCCATCCATAGTAGTGAGCATCAGTGCTCCACCAGAGAAAACTTTCTTTACTATGAATGGACCATCATAATTCGGAGTCCACTTGCCCCTGTGGTCTATATGAGGAGGAAGGAGTCTTTTCAGCACAAGATCTCCTACTTGGTATTCCCGAAACCTGACTTTCTGATCGAAGGCCTTCTTCATTCTCTTCTGATATAATTGCCCATGACAGATTGCAGCTAATCTCTTCTCTTCGATCAGATTCAGTTGATCGTACCGAGATCGGACCCATTCTGTTTCATTCAACTTGACATCCATCAGTACCCACAATGAGGGTAATTCAACTTCAACAGGTAGGACTACCTCCATACCATACACAAGTTGATACGGTGTTGCCCCAATAGACGTTCTGATTGATGTACGGTACCCATGCAAGGAAAGTGGTAGCATTTCATGCCAGTCTTTATAGGTGTCCACCATCTTTTGCACAATATTCTTAATGTTCTTGTTAGCTGCCTCAACAACGCCATTCATCTTTGGCCTGTAAGGAGAAGAGTTGTTGTGTTGAATCTTGAAGTCTCGGCGTAGCTCTGCCATCATTTTATTGTTCAAATTGGAACCATTGTCGGTAATGATTCGCTCGGGCACTCCATACCGACAGATGATGTCTCTCTTCAGGAATCGGGCTACCACTTGCCTGGTAACATTTGCGTACGAAGCTGCTTCAACCCACTTGGTAAAATAGTCAATGGCCACCAGGATGAATCTGTGGCCATTTGAAGCAGTCGGCTCGATATTTCCAATCATATCAATGCCCCACATGGCAAAAGGCCAAGGCGAAGACATCACATTCAAAGGATTCGGAGGCACATGCACTTTGTCTGCATAGATCTGGCATTTATGGCATTTTCTGGCATAGGCACAACAGTCTGCATCCATTGTGATCCAGTAGTAACCTGATCTTAACAAATTTTTAGCCATTGTATGTCCTCCAGCATGGGTACCAAAGGATCCTTTGTGCACCTCGTGCATCAGCAAGTCTGCCTCTGTCTTATCAACACATCTGAGAAGTACCATGTCAAAGTTTCTCTTGTACAAGGAGCCATCAGTATTCAGGAAGAAACTACCAGCCAACCTTCTTAATGTCTTCTTGTCTTTGGATGATGCCTCAGATGGGTATGTTTGATCTTCTAAGAAGCATTTGATGTCATGGTACCAAGGCTTGTCATCTTTAGCAATGTCTACTGAGAATACGTATGCTGGTCTGTCAAGTCTAGATACTGAAATCCGAGGCACAAAGTTGGCGGCTTGAACTTTGATCATGGAGGAAATGGTAGCCAGAGCATCTGCAAACTGATTTTCGTCTCGAGGGATATACTCAAGCTTGACTGTTGTGAAGAAAGTCAGTAATCTCCTCGTATAATCCCGGTATGGAATCAGATGCTCTTGGTGAGTGTACCATTTGCCGTTGGTCTGATTGATTACCAGAGCTGAATCTCTGAATACAGTTAAAGTCTTGATCCTGAGGTCAATGGCTTCCTCAAGACCCATGATACAGGCTTCATATTCAGTTTCGTTGTTAGTGCAGTTAAAGGTGAGTTTTTCCAAGAAAGGCATGTGAACTCCTTTAGGTGTAATGAGTACTGTACCAACTCCACAACCATTCATATTAACAGCCCCATCAAACATCATTGTCCATTCTTCTTCTGGATCAGGCCCTTCAGTGTGAATAGGCTCTTCATGATCTTTTGCTTTTATGAACATGATGTCTTCATCAGGGAAATCAAATCTCATAGGCTGGTAATCATCAATGGGTTGCTCAGCTAGATAGTTAGACAATACACTGCCTTTGATGGCTTTCTGAGATGTGTATTGAATGTCATATTCTGTTAGAATGATTTGCCATCTTGCAACCCGTCTGGTAAGCGCTGGCTTCTCAAATATGTACTTGACTGGGTCCATTTTTTAGATCAACAAAGTAGTGTGGGTCAACATATACTGCCTTAGTCGGCGAGCAGCCCACACTAAAGCACAACAAGTTTTCTCGAGCAGTGAATAACGTTGTTCACAGTCAGTAAACTTTTTGCTTAGGTAGTATATTGCATACTCTTTTCGACCAGACTCGTCATGCTGGCCCAGCACACACCCCATTGACTCTTCTAGTACTGTCAAGTACATTATTAGAGGTCTTCCTTCGACTGGAGGCATAAGGATCGGAGGCTCTTGTAAGTACTCCTTGATCTTGTCAAAAGCCCTTTGGCAATCTTCATTCCACCTGACCGTTTGTTCTTTTCTTAACAACCTGAACAAGGGTTCACAGGTTGCTGTAAGGTGAGATATGAACCTTGAAATGTAGTTCAATCTACCTAGAAACCCCCGAACTTATTTTTCAGTCTTTGGTGCAGGCATCTCTTGAATAGCTTTGACTTTGTCAGGGTCAACTTCAATTCCCTTTTCACTCACAATAAATCCCAGCAACTTACCGGACCGCACTCCAAATGTGCATTTGTTGGGGTTTAGCTTCAACTGGTACTTCCTCAGACGCTTGAATAGCTTCAACAGATTTACCAGACGGTCTTCTTCTGTGAGGGACTTGGCAATCATGTCATCCACATAACATTCAATTTCTTTATGGATCATGTCGTGGAATAATGTTACCATAGCCCATTGATAAGTGGCACCAACATTCTTCAGTCCGAACGACATTACCTTATAACAGAATGTGCCCCAGGGTGTGATGAAGGTTGTCTTCTCCATGTCTTCAGGTGACATCTTGATCTGGTTATATCCTGAAAATCCATCCATGAAGGAGAATACCGAGAAATTAGTCGTGTTGTCGACCAATACATCAATGTGAGGTAATGGGAAGTCATCCTTCGGGCTAGCTCTATTCAGATCCCGGTAATCCACGCACATCCGTACTTTGTCGTCCTTCTTAGGCACAGGTACAATGTTAGCAACCCACGACGGGTAGCTAGTTACAGCGAGGAAACCGGCGTCCCACTTTTTTTGTACCTCTTCTTTTATCTTCATTGCCATATCCGGATGAGTGCGGTGCAACTCCTGTTTTACTGGAGGACAATCTTCTTTCAAAGGCAGCTTGTGCATAACAATGTCGGTATCCAGACCTGGCATGTCTTGATAAGACTAAGCAAAAACATCCACATACTCCCGAAGCATGTCGATAAGTTGTTCCTTCACTGAATCTTGCAGGCGGGCCCCGATCTTTACTTCTTTCAAGTCTTCTTCGGTACCAAGATTGATCGTCTCCACTTCCTCATGATGAGGAGTGATAACCTTCTCCTCTTGCCTTAACAATCTGGCTAGCTCTTCGGGTAGCTCATAATCTTCTTCAACCCCTTCATCAGCTTGATTGATCAGATTGTCAAAGTCATACGAAGTCATAGCAGTGTCGTTGTCGGTGTAGTCTGGAGGGCACTCTCTACAAGGGTTTAGATTTGTTCATTTTAGTGATCAGTTTTATCTTGCTTAGAAAAGGTGAAAATGAAGTTATTATTTTGAAAAACATTTCCATTTTATTTTTGTACAAAAAATGAAAAATGAAAAATAGTGAGCGGGAAAAAAGAGACTCATTTGCAAAAGATGTCCTGATATTCATTAATTGATCGTTTGCACAAAATACAAGATGGCCCGATTACAAAATGAGCCCTGACATCTTGGGCAAGATGCAGGACTTGATGCATGCTAAAAGACAGGAAATAATAATTACTCTGCAGGAGTAACTCTTATAATTTCCTGGGAAGACCAGTTTGAGACTTGGTTCCCCGGGATCCTTGGACGTATCTAGCTTTCCAAGTTGCATTCATCTTCTTCCTCGTCTTCCAAACTGTTCACAGCATCCGGGGTAAGCATTCCCCCACTGACAAATCTGGGCTCCTCTGCAGCCTCTGGTTGATCTTGTCGAGTTGGTCTGTAACCCAACTCGAATCTGTCTTCTTTCTTTTCAATTGGCAACAGCTTGCCCCAGCCTTGAGCGGTACCCTCTTCAACAACCTTCCGGGCTTGTTGATATGAAGTGATAGAAGTTCCAGACACAGCAGTTGCTTCATTGATGTTAAGGGCCTCAAATCCCTGACTCATAGTCTCATGGATCTCCCCATCCATCTCTATGTACTTATAGGTAGCCATCTGGCTAACGAAAATGTCTTCCTCTCTGCAGATTGTGATGATCTGGCCTTCCCACTCAAATTTTAACTTCTGGTGAAGGGTAGATGTAACAGCGCCGGCGGCGTGAATCCAGGGTCTACCCAACAGACATCTGTAGTCCGGCTGTATGTCCATCACGAAGAAGGTACTTTTAAAGGTTTGTGGGCCAATCATCACAGGTAAATCAATTTCTCCAAGCACTGATCTCTTAGAGCCGTCAAATGCTCTCACCACCAAGTTACTTGGGCGCAATGCCGAACCATCATACTCTAGCTTCACCAAGGCTTTCTTTAGGAGGACATTGAGCGAAGACCCAGTGTCTACCAGTACATAGAAAGAACTGCACCTTTGCATTCTAAGGTGATATGCAAAGCCTTGTTATGGTTGCGTCCCTCCGTTGTTAAATCAGCATTTGTGAAGCCCAGCCCATGACTGGTGTTAACATTTGCAACCACTGTTTCTAACTGATTAACAGTAATCTCTTCCGGAACATATGCTGCTTGCAGGACCTTCAACAATGCATTCCTATGGGCTTCGGAACACATTAACAGTGATAATATAGAGATTTTGGAGGGCGTCTGATGAAGCTGGTCCACCACCTTGTAATCACTCTTTTTGATTATTCTCATGAACTCGTCTACGTCTTGTTCAAAAGACGTCTTCTGAGTTTCTTTAACAGTTGGCTCTTCAGGTACCACATTATTTCCTTTTGCCTTAGCAGCAGCTTCTGCTTCAGCATTGGGTCTCGGTGTTTGTGAGGCAAAAAGGCATCCGCTTCTGGTGAAGCCTCCGCCTCCCCAATATTGTCAACTTGTGGTGAAGAGGTTGATGAATCTAGAGTGATCTTCTTTCCGTCGCAGTAGAGATCAGAGTCGTAGTGCCAAGGTATGGCATTATTGCTTTCATAAGGAACGGGTCCAGGTACCGTAATGGTGACCTGACTGATTGCTGCAGTGGAAGGAACTGTGATAGTGTGCGGGTCATAGTAGATTGTGACTGGAGGTCTGACTGGAGGTGTCGCAGTTTGTTGTTGGAAATTGTTGTTGGGAGGAACATCTGTCGGGTCATAATAGATCGTGACCGTTGAGACATCTTCATTAGTGTTTGCTAGTGTTGTAGGCGATTCCGTTGATAAGATGGGTGCTGATGTTGTAGGAGTAAATGTTGTTGAACTTTGGTCTGTTGAAATAAAGGATGGAGTGATTGCTAGAGTTGTGGATGAATCAGTGGGAATGATAGTTGTTGCAGTTGTAGGAGGATCTGTTATTGCTGAAGAAAGAGCTGCTGTTGTAGTAATTTGTAAAATTCCATCTCTGATAAGGCCATCTATACCCATCCTTAGCCTCTCACAACTATTAACAGCAGTCTTGCACAATTCACAGTAGGCCTCACAGCCTGGGAACACCTGACATCTTAGGAGTTGTGTTTTGACTTCTGCCAACGGTGTTTGAATTTGTGCAACATTATCAATCAGCGCAGATGGTTGATCCTCTTCTATGGCATTAATCCTGGGCCCACCATGATTAGGCATAGGATTTCTGTTAACATTCGGAGGGGGTGCGAAATTGAGAGCTTTAGAATCGACCAAATCCTGAACCTTCATTTGCAAGGCTCTACACTTCTCAGTATTGTGACCAGGTGCGTTGGAGTGAAAGGCACACCTGGCATTAGCATCATAATTCTTTGGGAGGTTGAGAGGATCTGGTGGAGCCAACGTCCTTAGCTCAACCAGGTTGAGTTTCAGGAGTTGTGGCAGTAGAGCGGCATAAGGCATAGGGATAGGATCAATCACTCTGTTTTCCTGAGATGGCCTCTGTTGAAAGGGGCGCTGCTGTTGGTTGTTATTGTTGTTGTTATACGATCTTTGTTGCGGAAAATGAGACGGTTGCTGATAGTGAGGTTGTTGTTGTTAAGGATAAAGTGGTTGCTGCGGAGCTGGAGCCGAGATGGTAACGACTGCTATTGATCTGTGAGAATACTGGGGTCTGCCCCTGCCTGCATGGATAACATTTGTTTCACCCGCCCTTCGGGGTCCTGCAAAAGGTTTTCTGGGGTTGTTGGAAGAGCTTGCACCATTGTCAGAGATTTTGCCCATCTTTAAAAGACTCTCAATTCTCTCACCATCTATAACTACATCAGTAAAACTGGTGGAAGAGAATGCAGCAAGTCGGTCAATATAAGTTCCCTGCAAGGTGTTCATAAACATGTCCGCCATCTCCCGTTCAGACATGGGTGGCTGGACAGCAGCAGCAAGTTGTCTCCACCTCTGAGCATAATCCCGAAAGCTTTCCCTTGAAGACTGAGACATGCCCATTAGAAGAGTTCTATTGGGAGCCATGTCTAGGTTGTACTGGTACTGACGGATGAAGGCCTCGGCCAAGTCTTTCCAACATCTTATAGTGGCCCTTGTCAGATGCGAATACCAATCTCTTGAAGCTCTAGTCAGACTGTCCTCAAAATAGAACATCCATAACTTCTCATCCATGGTATAAGCCTTAAGTCTCCCTAAGAAGGATTGCAGATGAGTACGCAGGCAGGAGGTACCATTATATTTTTCAAAGCATGGGGGTTTGAATTTGTGGGGAATCCTCACCCCATCTACCAACCCCATATTCATCACATCAAAGCCTAAATAATTCTGAGATTCCAAGGACCTTAGCTTTTCAGCAATCTCATCCAGTCTTCTGTCACACACCTCATCCCCAGCTCCGACAACTGTGAATTGTTCCTCTCGGGGATCCTCTTGCAGGATTCTGCCCCCAGCAGCATTGCCTTGAACATTCCTTGTGATATTAACATCTGGATTCAAATGGGGTCCGAATTCTGGTGGGTCAATACGGGGTTGTCCGCGTTCATTATTGCTAGTTCCTCCTGTACCAGGGCGAGGCTCTTCAGGTGTCTGTCTTTCCACTAATTCCTTCAGCCTCTCTTGGCTTTGGGCCAAGCCAGTCATTACAGCCATAAACTGAGTCATTTGGTTTCTCATCTCGACCCTATCGTTTTCCATCTGATTTCTCACTTCGTTCAGGTCCTGCTGCACCTGATCCATTTGAATGCCTGAAAGGTTGTTACGGGTAGGGTACCGGTGTGCACGGTTGACAAGGAACACTTGGCGACGAGCAATGTTTCCTGAAAGAACAACAAAGTGAGAAACAAAATAAACAAAAAACCTACAAAACAAAGAAAAAGTTAGTATGCAATGCAGTATGCTTATTTGTTTTCCAAGGTATCCGGTTTGGTTCTTGGTTTTGACCTTTCCAGACCTCGAGGAGATGCTTGATGATGTTGAGAGAAAGCCCACCAAAATAGAACAAACTGATATATTACAAAATAAAGGAAATACATAGTCTGTTTACAAAACACGCCCATGATGGGTCAAAAGAAATACAACAATCAAAAGCAAAAGTACATCAAAAGAAAAGAAATACAAACAAAAGGATCAGACATCCAATCCGAAGTCATCCTCCTTGACTTTCTTCAGGAGAGCCTCTGTCACTGGACTAGCTGGGTGCTCTGTAATAGTCCGAATGAGGAGGTTCCTGGTAGCAATGACATTGGTCAGTTTCTTATGCTTGTCCTGATCTTTGGATCTATTTAACCCCGCCCGGAGCTTTAACTCTGATATCTCCTTCTGTGCTGCCAGCAAAGCTTCCTGCTGTTTCTTCTCATTGGCCTCCAACTGTTCAATCTTGGCTTGAGTTCTCTGGTCCTCTTGTGCATGGGCTTTGGTGATCCTGACCCACCTAGCCTGGCTTTCTTCTAGATAATGCTCTGCCCTAGCTTTCTGAATTTTGGCCTCCTTGCAGGCATTCTTCAATATTTGTTCCCCGACTCTTGCTTTCCTGATGTAGTCCTCTGTCCTTTCAATCTTGGTCAGATGTTTAATTTTGAGCTTTTCCAATCTCTCAATGTCCAGACGACTATCACTTCTCTCCCAAAGAGTCTTCTTTAGAGCCTCAGATAGCTGCTCATTCCTTTCCTTCAACTTTTCAAATTCCTCTAGGCTGACAGTTGCTGCAGGCTGCACTATGGAGGGCCCAGGGGTATCTTCTATAGTAAAAGGCATCCTGGTGATCTGAGCTCTAGCACGGGACCAGTCAGAGTACTGAGCTGAAGCAATATTGTTACACCTTCCAAGGATAGTTGTCCCTTTGGTCTGCATGTTGTCCCAGGCCCAAGCAGCTTGCCTAACAACAGTAGAGCCAAATTGGATCTCACAGTATAGGGTCTCAGCTAAATCCTGTTCCCTGGGAGGATGAACCAAGGCATATCCCAATTGCCTTTTAAAAAGTAAAGGGTTGTAGTTGATGCAACCTTTTACTCCTATTAGAGGCACATTAGGGTATTGCCCACAGCGGGTGATAACATCCTTGCCATTGGTGCTCTGGGTGCACCACCCGATGTCATCTGAAGTCAAGGAGATGAACCTCTTGGCCCAATTCTTCTGCTGATGTGGGTTCAGGAAAGCATCTGATTTAGGCAGGTGTCTGAGTAGCCAAGAGTAGAACAAAGGAGTACAACATCTAACCAACTTCCCCCTTTGCTTTTCATTTCTCTGATGGATGGAGTAGTAAAAATCCCCTAATAGTGTATGCACTGGGTTCTTCAGCAAGAACAAGTGGATGGCATTTTTACTTACAAACTTGGGCTCATCTGCAAATAATATAGCCCCATATATGCTGAGGGATAAGAGTGCACAGACTGCCTTCCATTCTCCCACTGCAGCCTTCAGGGTGGCCTGAGAAATCAAAAAGTCCAAATGTAAACCAGGAATCCCAATTTTTGTTGTCATGCTTTGCTCAATGAGGACAGGCTCCAAATACAGTGCCCTTTCTATCTCTTCACTTCTGGGAGCAGTCATCTCTGGGTTGAAAGGAATTCCCCTCCTGATAGGAACTCCAATCAATAAAGAAAACTCCTCTAGCAGTGGTCCTATCTGAAAATCAGGAAAGGTGAAGCATCTAAGAGGAAGGTCATAGAACTGCATGCATGTGTGGATCATGCTCCTCTGAGATGAATCAATATCCCTAACCATGTCCAAAATTCCTCCATGGTGCTCTCTGAATAGTGGGATGTGGTCAGGTGTGATAAGGGATTGGACCTGTCTGATACCAGTCAGTATAGGCTCAAAGAAATGATAAGATATGTTGCTTTTTCTTGGAGTAGTAATGAGTGCTGATGAAGAATCTGAAGACAAGTGCTGATGAAGATCACAGGCTGAGAAGCTGGAGGTGAGTCTCTGGCAGACTGATGAAGATGGGTCTCTGACAGACCGATGCAGGTAGCTGAAGCAAATGCTGAAGAAGATAACTGAAGCAGAGGTCTAAGTAGTAGAAGGGGTCAAAACCAAACCAGATATGATATGATGGATACCCTGAAAAACAAACAAACAAATGTTAAATGATGCAATGATGATGTATGCAAATGATATGCAAGGGCTGTGATCAAGAGCTGGATCCGATCATCTGTCTTGATATAAGGTCCATGTATGTTCAAATGTCCAGATGAAGGCTCAGAAATCCAGTAACCAAGGTGGGGGGCTCAAATAAAGAGCCACATGTCCAGGGTTAATCACAAGAACTGTCCAAAATAGGGTATTCTTAAACAATACAGTAACAGGGTATGATGTGGCCAAGGGTTCCTACAAAGCTGTAAACAACCCACCCCCTCACATGTAGTGTTATAGAACGAGGATTCTCAGACTTGGATCAGTTATGAGAAGTGTAAACACTTCCAACCCGGAGGTACAGTGTTTACAATAACCATAAAAGATCCTCCTCTAATTCACCCCAGATTCTGAAGGTCATAATAAAGGTCATCCAGACTTCGCAGGCTTCCCAGATAGCCCTAGCCCTACAGGAAATCTATAGCACATAGTTCTCAAGAAGAAACCCACATCTGAACCGTGTTTCATATTCCCGAACCAGACCGAAATGGAATGGGAAAGAATATGAACCACTCTAGCCTAGGTGTCACTCAGGTCCCAGGTATAGGACCTTAATCACTCAGTGAAACCCCACCCACCAAAACAGAAAACCAGATCCAGCAATGATAATGACAGTATGATATATAAAAAACTGTAAAGAAGCAGTAAATAAGGTTGTACATAAAGCAATAAATAAAGCAAATCAATGAACACAGTTAGCACATAACACCCCCGTAAACACAAATCAAACAAGCACTAGGAGGAACCCACAAAAAGAACCAGAAGCCCTGGTTGTAGTATAAGGATCCCCAGCAGAGTCGCCAAGCTGTCGCTCCCACCAAATGACACAGGTCCAAGAGGGGTACAGACGCGAACGGTCGGCGAAAGGGAAGAATGAAAAGATGAATTGAAAAGAGTCGCCAGCTAGGCATTTTTATCCCGAAGGAAAGGTAATGCTGCATAAACCTAAGAAAAGATGGATAAGACGGTCGCGAACCAGAGAAACTGAGAAAGGGGGTTGGTTACAACCTGGGAAGGTATTAGCACCTAGATTGTCCGTCGTACTCGACGGGATCCACGCTTGAAAGTTTGTGCTTAAAGGGGCAGTGTCAGTGCTATCTGTGTATAAAAGCTGGAAAAGAATGTACAGGTGTCAGTGCAAAAGAAATGTGAAGTGAAATGCTCAAGAATGAGGCTTAGAGAATAATGCTGGAGGAGGGGGAATATACAGAGACATTTGTTCGATAACAGTTAAGTTATGCATATGTATCCTCTCGTGCAATGAGGAAGTCAGAACACCGTAGTTAGACTCAAAGAGACTGAAAGATAAATTGACTGTGAACTTCCTACTTGTCTATGCTCAAGTGTATGACTTGTCTGGCCCAAGTGCTAACTGTCTTGCATTAGACGGAAGAAGCAAGTTCTCGTTTATGAGTGAAGATGATGAGAAAAGAATCCCGGAGGAGACGATTATTGTTTGTTTTTTGTGTTTTCAGTTTTTTATTGCTTTTTGTGTTTGTCATAAGTTAATGAGCTTAAGCCTAAACCAAGGGTTAGTAAACTCATCATATCCTCCCTTTGATTAGGGATAATGAGAATACCTTAAGTATGAGATAAACACCTCAAACTTAATTACCTTGATGATGTAGGATTAAGATCATTAACCTATTTGTGATTATTTAGATGTTTTTTGAGTTTTTGTTTAGTGTTAAGTAATGAGTTTAAGCCATAATCAAGGATTAGTGAACCCATTACACCATCCTAATAGAAGGATAATAGATGAGAGCACTTAAGCTGAGGAAGGCTCCTCAACTTAATCCATGATTAATGATTAATCTCATGACAAAACAAAGCCTTTATTAAAGTGGATTTTAGTTAATGGTAAGATTAAGAAATGGATTTTATGATTTGTAAGACAACTTAAGGGGGACTTGTCCATTAACACTAGGGTTATTCCTTCTTAACCAATTAAGGAAGAATTAGAAGCCTAATGCAAGGCCCAAGTTACAAGCTTGATTTCTTAGTGATTATTAGATGAGTTTATTAAAGGATTTAAACACATTAGGGGTTTAACACTTAGGATTAAAGTTATACACTCCATCCTAATAGAAGGATACATGCATAACCTTAATCACAAAGCCTTAAAACCATTATGGTTTAGTCCCTGATTATGAGATGAGAAGAGAAGACACAAAAAGATGACACAAAGGTAAAACTAAATGGGGGGACTAATCAAACCCTAATTGTGATCATGCTTGGGTATTCCTAGGGTTTATGAGGCTTGCAAGAAGTCTTCAGGAAGAGCCACCAAGGAAGGAGCAGATGAAAAGAGAAGGAGCTGAAAAAGCAAGTTAACTTACTTCACTTAAGAAGATAAGTTGCTTGAAGAAGGAAAGTGAGTAAGGAACATGAATGATAAAGCTCACTCTAATACAAATACAAAATGAAACAAAGATGCATAAAAGAGATGAGAAGAGATTGTGAGAAGTGAAGGCAAATTCACTTCTCAAGGTAACTTACCACCTGAAAAGTTAGTAAAAGGAAATGAAAATGAAATGAAAATGAAAAGAATGCAAGGATGCAAACCAAAAACAGAAGCATGTTCATGATGATAATGATGCTAAGAGATGATGCAAATGTATGTCATGAGATGTGGATGATCATACAAGTGATGAAGATGCAAATGAATCTTAAAGGAAGCATGAAAGTTCATGAATGCACATGAAATGAAATGGATGCATAACATGGAAAATGAATGATGTAATGATCAAACATGATTCTAATGTGTCCTAGGATGTCTTATATGTCATGTGAATGCATAAAATGTCATGGAAAGTTCATGGATGCAAGCATATGCAGTATGAATGCAAATGAAGATGCAAAGTTAGGGTTTACATGCAACATGGAAAGCAAAACTCAAAAACAGAAGCAAATCAAGAGATAAAAAATTGAAAATTCACTCAAAGGAAACCTAAACCTATACTAGGTTACCATCCAAAGGGGGAGGTCAGAAGCTAAACCTAGAGGGACTTATGAATTTCCTAAGTTTTTAGGGTTTTTTTGGGTGATCCTCAAGGTAAAATGCCAAAATAATTGAAAATAAAAGATAAAAATGAAACAAAAATGTTTTTAGAAACTAGAAGACATGCATAGAATAATGCAAAAATAATCATTCACAAACTCAACTTGGTTTAAAAGTCATGAATTTTTGAAGTTAGGGTTTAAAATGTACAAATTTAAGAACCCTAATTCAATGAAAAAATGTCAAAGTGTGATCAAAACCAAAAAAAACATTTGTGTGGTGAGTTTGTAAATGCTTCTAAATGTCTAAAGATGTTCTCTGATTTTTTTTGTGATTTTTAAATAATTAAATGTATTTTTAATTAATTAATTTTCATTAATTAATTAAATAAAATATTTAAATGATTTAAAAATACTTTTTTAATGCAAAAAATGAAAATAAAAATATTTTTGGGTTCTGAAAATTAATAAAAGGTTTGATAAAAATTTTCAGAATTTTTGATGTTTTTTTACTATTTTTAAAAATTCGTGCAAAATAAAATAGAAAAAATGAATAAAAAACAAATTAAATGAGAAGTATGCATGATGGAGGGCTTGGATGGAATCTGGGCTTTGGGAGGGTTGACCTGGCGCGCATCTGGACATCCCATATTTAAACCTAACTAATCCTAGCCCTACACTACACGCGGGAAAGCTTAATCTAACGGCCCACATTTAAAAAATGCCCTAACCCTAATTAATCAAGTTAATGACTTTCAGGTGGCCGGAAATGACCTCCGGTCATCTTCTCCGGCCACACCTCCCCTGAGAAATCCCCAAATCACTCCCTAGGTCATTTCTGGAGCTCTAAAGCTCCAGATTGACTCCTCTCACTCTCCTAAGATCAACCCCACCCTCAAAAACAATTTCTTTTCAACCATACTCAAGATTCGAAGCAATGAACAAAAATGGTAAAAATTTTAGACAAGCCATACATTCTCAATTCTTCATCATTTTCAAAAATAAAAGGTTCATTGTACTCAGGGGAACAAGCTTAACCATTTAATAACTTAAAATAAAGGTTCTGGAAAAAAAATGATTCACATGGCTACCTGAGATGGAGCTTTCAACACTGGAGCTTTCTGGCTGCTTTCTTGCTTCAAAATGCCTCCAATGACCTCCCTGAAGAAGCTTCGATGCTTGGATGGAGTTTTTTATGGCTGGTTTGTGAGTTTGTGTTCAACTGGTCAGAAAATCGTGTTTTGCTTGTGGTGTGTTCTTGGCTGTTTTGAGGGGTGGTTTATGATTAGTGATGAATTTGGAGATGAATGATGGAAGAAGTTTGAAGTTTTGTTAAGTGTGCTCTGTGTTTCGAAGGAAAATGCAAAGGGGGATGATTTTAGGTAACTTGAGAATGCTGAGGATTCAGGCTTGGTTTTTGTGTGAAATGAGTTGCATAATGTCCATGTATCAAGTTGTGATAGGTCTGTGGAGTTGGTGTGGGCTATACTGATTGGTATGGTGCAAAATGCAAAAAGTCAACATTGGTTGTACTTTGAGGTATGGGCTGGTTTATGCCAGGTACAAAGGGGTGTCTGGTGCAGCAAGGATTAAGGATGTCTATGGAAATGACTTTGAGGCAATTCAACATGTTTGTGAGAAGTTATGGGAGGTTTTGCAAATTTGACAAAGTTTGGCCCCTTTTGGATTTCTTCATGTGCAAGTCATGAAATCTTGAGATTATTGGGCCAATTCTGAGTTTTAGGCATTGCATAATGATATTATGATGATTAGAAGTCCATTTGAAGTCACAAAATAGCTTGGCATGAGGTTTTGCAAAAATCCCTCTTTGGCATGAAACATGAAATTATGTGATTTTTGCCAACTTTGGAAAGCTATAACTTGAGTTCAAAAATGAATTAGATCTTGTTCTTGAAATTTTTGAAAAGGGAATGATCCAATCTACAACTTTCATGACCGATAATTTTTCATTTGAAGCATTTTTGGTTGAGAAAGAAGAGGTTGAAAAACTTTCCCAAAATGGAAAGTTTACATTACAAGTCATTTCCATATTTGGCAACTTTTGGTTTTGCTCATTTTTCTTCAAATTTGTGAACTTATAAGCACTTCAATGCTCAAATAAAGACCATATAACTTCAATTTGATGAAAAATCCACTTTGGGTCCATTGATGGGGGCCTCAGATGCCCTGATTTAGTTCTGACTTGCTCAGGAAGTTACCCAATGATCAGATGACTTGCACAATGAATTTCTTCATAAAACTTGGTATGTATGATCCTTATAACATATTGAGACCAATAGAAACAAGAATCACCAAAAAAATTGGAGTTATGGCCTCTGAAATCAAAACCCTAATTTTAGGTCATCTGTGTAGTTAAACCCTGGCTCTGCTTCCATGCTTTGCCAGTTCTTGTGATTCTTTGAATTCCTTGATCTTGGGAGGATGTAATATGATGATTGAACATACATGGACCCTATTGAGATGATTGATGGCCTTTGGAGTGGCTCAAATGGATCCTGGATTGCTCAGATCACAAACCATAGATGCAGATGAACTTGAACTAATGCAGTGGAGCAAAAAATGAAATATGATGTGATATGATTGAACTAATGAAAACATGAAAGATCACAAGCCATGTTGTGAATTTAGTGAGGCAAAATTTGGGGTGTTTACATGCAGCAAGGTTGCAAGCTCTCAAACCAGCCATCACAAACTTCCTTCAAGCATCAAAGCTTCATCAGGAGGTCAAGGGGAGTGATTTTGCACAAGAGAAGTAGCCAGAAGCTTCAAACTGAGAAAGCTTCATTTCAGGTAAACCCTAATTTCTCATCTTCATTTGCATACATCTTGCATTTGCTTTCATTCAAGAATTTTCCATGACATTTCTTGCATCCACATGACATATAAGACATCATAGGACACATTAGACTCATGCTTGATCATTTCTTCATCCATTTGCCATGTTATGCATTCATTACATTCCATGGACATTCATGAACTTTCATGCTTCTTACATGCTTCATTTGCATTCTCATCTCTTGTATGATCATTCATTTCTCTCAACATGTCTTTGCATGATCTATTAGCATCATTTACATCATGAATATGCTTCTGGTTTTGTTTTGCATCCTTGCATACATCTCATTTCCATTTCATTCTTTCTTTTATGCTAACCATTTCAGGTGGTAAGTACTTTGAGAAGTGAATTTGCCTTCACTTCTCACAATCTCCTCTCATTTCTCTTATGCATTCATTGCTGCATTTTACTTTTATTTAGATTGATCTTGCTCATTCATTGCTGCATTTTACTTTTATCTTCTTAAGTGAAGTAAGTTAACTTGTTTCTTCTGCTTCTCCCTCTTTCTTCTGCTTCTTCCTTGGTGGCTTTTCTTGAAGATCTCTTGCAAGCCTCATAAACCCTAGGAACACCCAAGAATGAAAACAATTAGGGTTTTGATTAGTCCCCCATTAGCTTTACCTTTGTGTCTTCTTTTGTGTCTCTCTTCTCATCTCATAATCAGAGACTAAACCTTTAAGGTTCTAAGGCTTTGTGATAAAGATTATGACTGAATCCTTCTCTTAGGATGGAGTGTATAACTTTGATCTTAAGTGTTAAACCCTTAATGTGTTTAAATCTCTTAATTAACCCATCCTAATAATCACTAAGACAATAAGCTTGTAACTTGGGCCTTGCATTAGGGTTCTAATTCTTCCTTAATTGGTTTAGAAGGACTAACCCTAGTGTTAATGGACAAGTCCCCCTCAAGTTGTCTTGCAAACCATAAAATCCATTTCTTAATCTTACCATTAACTAAAATCCACTTTAATAAAGGCTTTGTTTTGTCATGAGGTTAATCCTTAATCATGGATTAAGTTGAGGTATCTTCCTCAACTTAAATGTTCTCATCTATTATCCTTCTATTAGGATGGTGTAGTGGGTCCATTAAATCCCTGATTATGGCTTAAACTCATTACTTAACACTAAACAAAAACTCCAAAAAAACATCTAAATAACTACAAGTAGGTTAATGATCTTAATCCTACATCATGGTGATTAAGTGTGAGGTGTTTACTTCATACTTAAAGTATTCTCATTACCCCTAAATAGAGGGAGGATGTGATGAGTTTACTAACCCTTGGTTTAGGCTTAAGCTCATTATCTTATGACAAACACAAAAAGCAATAAAGGATTGAAAACACAAAAACAAACAATAATCGTCTCCTTTGGGATTCTTTCCTCATCATCTTCACTCACAAATGAGAATTCGCTTCTTCCGTCTAATGCAAGACAGTTTGCACCTGAGCCAGATAGGTCATACACTTGAGCATAGACAAGTAAGCAGTTCATCAGTCAATTTATTCTTCAGTCTCTTTGAGTCGAACTACGGTGTTCTGACTTCCTTATTGCATGAGAGGATATGTAGGCATAAATTAATTGTTATCGAACAAAAGTCTCTGTATATTCCCCCTCTTCCAGCATTATTCTTTAAGCCTCATTCCTGAGCAATTTCATTTCACATACCTTTTGCACTGACACCTGTACATTCTTTTCCAGCTTTTGCACACAGATAACACTGACACTACCCCCTTAAACACAAACTTTCAAGTGTGGATCCCGTCGAGTACGACGGACAATCTGGGTGCTAATACCTTCCCAGATTGTAACCAACCCCCTTTCTCAGCTTCTCTAGTTCGCGACCGTCTTATCCATTTATTTTCCAGGTTTATGCAGCATTACCTTTCCTTCGGGATAAAAATGCCTAGCTGGCGACTCTTTTCAGTTCATCTTTATGTTCTCTCTTTCACCGACCGTTCGCGTCTGTACCCCTTCCGGCCCTGTGTCATTTGGTGGGAGCGACAGAGTGCGGAAAGTAAATAAAAGTAGTGCGAGTGCGGAAAGTAAATAAAAGTAGTGTGAGTGCTGGAAATAAAGGTATTTAAAGCGAGTGCGGGAAATAAATAAAAGTAAAGCAATGCGGAAAATAAATAAAAGTAAAGCAATGCGGAAAAATAAAATACGAACTGGAATTAAAATGGCGGCAAGATTAACTTCCTCCCAGAGTGCTCCAAAACTCGATCACACAGACGTATACAGACTCGATCACTCGATTGTAGTAACACCCCGAAGTGAAGTGATTACTACTTTAAAACTTATATATGCCTAATAGATTCTATGTTTGGATGATAAAAACGGAATTCTAAAGTCCTATTTATAGGCAAACATAAAGTGAGAAAAGACCAGGATGCCCCCCTCCACTAAAAAGTGGAGGGAAACATTTTTGCCTTGTGGCGCCCGCCACAAGGCCATGGCGCCCGCCATGAGTACAAAATGGTGGAGAATGTGGGGATCATGGGCTTTGGCAGTTGTGGAGTTATCTTGAGACGTGGCCACGTCATGGCTGACCCCATGGCGCCAGCCATGGTGGATGCCGTAAGTGTAAAAAGCTGAATTTCTTGGTTTTCGTCCGTTTCAACTCCTTTTTCGCTCCTTTTCTTGATTTAGGCCCCGATTACATAGAAAACCTGAAAGTAAAGAAAAACAAAGTAATAACATAACAAAATAACAATAAAAACTAAGAATGCATGCGAAATCGGAGTCAGAAATACGGTGAAATTTAGTGTTATTAAAGACCTAGAATCTTTTGAAAAATGTTTTCTTTTTCCAAATGACTTGTAATGATTTATTTTGTTGCCTCATGTTGCTAGGATGTTGTTGTGAATTCTTGCCATGCTATAATATGCGAAAAGTGTGAGTATTGTGATGAAAATGATGCTTAGTTGATTATGTTGTATTATGATGATATTTATTATTGATGACATGAGTAGGAAAAGAAGTAGATATGTGAATGATGAATAATGGTGAATGTTGATGCAAGTGTTGATTATGATAATTATAGTGATTTTGTTGCATCTTTTCATTCATGGCATAATTATGTTGGGGCTTCAGTCTGTTGGTAGTTTCAATCCCATCGTGTGGATTCAAGTGATATGTTGCTATGTTGTGCTCCCTTGTGGAGGGTTGATGGCCAAGTGTCCATCCATGATGATGTTTCGGTACCACAAGCATATTATGAAGAATGTATTTTATTCTTTGTGGCATAGCATGATTGCATTTGTTTTATGTTGATGTGATTGATTTTGTTGTATATGGGTGAGACTTGATGTAATTGATGTATTGTTGCATGTTGTCTTATAATTTCGTCTTTATATTATTTATATTGAATATGAATTTACTCACCCTGCCTACCTTTCGTGATGGTCTATTATGCCATCCTGATGATACTCAAGAATAGCTTGGTGTTTGGAAGTAGCTTGGAGTGCGTCCTTTTGTCGTTTATAGAGTCTAGGTGGTGTCTTGCTCTGTGTCGTGTAACACTGGGAACACTTGTATTTTGTTGTTTTTGTATATTTTAATACATGATGATGATGTTTTGAATTAACAATTGAATTTTTTTGCTATTATGATTTAAGTTGTTAAATGATGATCCGCTGCGTACCAATAATGTTGGTTTAGTTATGATGAATGTTGTAACCCGTGTTACAAGACATGACACAATGATGAGTTATTTTGATATTTTGATGAAATGTGATAGCCTTCTATGTTGAAACTCTGATTTCTTTGAATAATTTTGTATAATTATGTTGTGGAGTAAAATGGGTGTTACAACCATAGCTTCTACCTTCAATCCTTAAACCTAGAAACAACCAACCTGATGAACCCTATGGATGAAGGTCTGAGAAAAACACAAGAAATGAGGGATTGAATTGAGGTTTTCACTCTTGAATACTTTTCGCAAATGGTTGGATTGCGTTAAGCTATGTTATGTTTGCATTTCGGAAGCATAAACATATAATAGAGCATAAAGCAAGAGTAAAGAAGATACGATATATTATGGTTCATTTGAGAACTTCTCAAGCTATTCCAGTCAACCAGCCAAGGTGCTTTTGCCTTAAAAAGGGACTTAATCCATTATATTCAACATATGATTAAAATCGCGCGACTACCTTCCATGACTAATTGGATAACAATTTGTCGTGACTTCCTTGCGTGGCAACCTTTCATGACTAACTTCATAACAATCGTTGTAACTTCCTTGTGCGACCTACAACCGTGACTAACTACACAACAATCGTTGTGACTTAAGGCTCCAAAACACATAGTTCTGAGCATCACTAGAACATTATCCCCATAGCAATTCACCATAACACATAGTTCAGAGAATGCGCTTACTACTAAGTTCTGATCCTCTTAAAGTTCTGACCTTCACTCAGTCCTTTAGGGAAGTGGGTAATGTTTACAAGAGTTTCCTTCTTAAATAAGAAGGTGTAAACTCACAGTTTAAATACATCAGAAGATCCTATATACACACTAAAAATATTACATTTAATTCTTGCTCAGTTGTGTGGTCTTCTATTTCTTCAAGTTGCTTCTTCACGGTTTGAATTGTTGAAGTCTTCTTCAAAAGCTTTGCAAGCTTTGTTGATCTTCGTTTGAACATGAGAAGGACTTCTTCATCTTGATTTACTTTAAGAACATCTTAGACAACATCCCTTGTTCTTCTTCAATCCAATGATCACTTCAGATACACAACATTCATGTTGTGGATTTGTAATTGGAGCTTCCATGATCATCTTTTAGTCTTTTGTGACTTGCAAATCTTTTGCAATATATGAAGTTAAGCACTTTGTGAATCAAAGATCTCTCTACACAAGTATATTGTTGTCAAAGAGTAATAATCTTGTAAGCTACATATCAATTAAACTCTTTATGGTTTGTTCCACTGTTATCTTGTTAATCATCAACCTTATGTGATTGTATGAAAACACCAACAACATGGTTCAAATACCATCTTGACAACTTGGTTGTATGTGTGTTTTTAACCTTTCTGGTTATATCAATGAACATAAACCCATAAACCAATGGTTGTATACCAACAACTTCTTAGTCATGTCTTTGAATTGCTCTTTGGTCATGGAATTCAACAACAACAACACCATGTGGTTATAGGTCGTAGCAACGGCTACGGTCTCAACAACATCACATAGCATGTGATGCTTTCCTTATATAGAAAAACATAATATAGTCGTTAGAACACAACTAGCTACAGAGGAATGTCGTTGCACAAGGATGAAAATATTACTTCCACATATTGTCCTTTACCAAAATTTTAGTTTAATGGAGAGGTAGTGGGATAAAGCATTATCGTACTGAGTACTATCCTTGCTGATGATAACAATGTCTTCTGAACTTCAGAGGCTTCTGTTTACAGCTGATTGAATGAAGCATGAGTTAGAAACGATGATACTTGGGTCTTCAAAGAACCTAAGTCTTCAGTATTCAGAACTTGTTCACACAGAACATTGTTCTTCAGAACTTCAACACTTGGCTTGAAACCCATGGTCTTCATAACTTCAAGTCTTTAGAATCTTCAGAATCTTGTTCACATAGAACATTGTCCTTAGAGTCTTTAGCACTTGGTTCTTCAGAACCTTAATCTTCAGAACCCTTAAGTATTCAGGGTCTTTCTGCACTTGTTCCTTCAGAACCTTAACCTTCAGAACCCTTTAGACTTTAGAGTCTTTTTGCACTTGGTCTTCAAACATTCAGTATTCAGAACTTCAAGTCATCAGAGTCTTCAGAACTTAGTTTTTCAGAATATTAACATATCATAAGCTTCGCTCACTTCCTGATCAGAACCACTCTCAGAACAGAATCCACAAGAGCATTGCAACAACAACATCAGGCATCCTTGGATCTTTCTTATTGATATCATATATAGAAGAACATATTGCTTCTTCAATACGCTTGCGACTAGTGTTACACATAGTATCTTTGGATATTATCATTTGTGTACATCTTCATAATGTTTGTTTGTTTGATCTGATATATTCAATATTCATGATCTGCACAATAACAAACGTTAGAACATAAAATAGTTCTTTCACAAATACTTCCTTGTTATCATCAAAATATAGAGATGAAATGCCGAGACAACTCTTGTTCTTACAATATCCCCCTTTTTGATGATGACAAAACCATGTATTTTGGTAGAACATTTTATACAGGGTAATCACCAAACGTAACAGAGTAATCACAAAGCGTAACAGGGTAATCACCGATTAGAACATATTCAGAGTTTACGAGCAACAACTCCCCCTGAATGTGTTATCCCCAAAATTTATTAATGCTTGTTAACATGCACACACGCACGCACACACACACACACACACACACATATATATATATATATATATATATAAAGCATAATACGATTACATTAGTAAAACACACGCAATATCTCATCACATAATACATTATTTCTATTCAATTCTCACAAATTAATTAATCACACATGTAAATCAATGTTTCCACTCTTTATCATGTAGAGTAATGAAATAACTTTACAACGCTTTGAATGGGGTTCAAAACGGACTCACGGTTCAAAAGTTATGAATTTTCAAACATTTTACTCAAAAGTGTGCCCGAGTAATCAGTTACTCTGTTGAGATTTAAGTAAAAACACCATTTTTTACATGGTAATTGATTACTCATATCAGGTTAATCGGTTACCCCTATTACAGAAGCTGAAAAACACAATTTTCATGATCCAAAACCCATTCAAACTCAACCAAAACATATCCAAACATAACAACAAGTATTATCGATTAATCTCACTCATAACCCAAATATACTATGCATTTTATTTCACATTTGAACTGTTAGAACATTGACTTAACATAATTAGTCACAATTCATCAACTTTCTATTTTTAGCTCCAACAATCCTAACTTCTACAACTTAGAGTTTCTAACTAGAACTCACCTCAATGAATATGGAGATGATGAAGATGAGATGATTTTATGAAGCAATGCCGATGATCCAAGCTTTTCCTTCTCATCTAGGGTTTCTTCTATTCTTTATCCCTTCTCTTCTCTTTCTCTCTACTTCTTCCTTCTTCTTTCTATAATACTTATTATTATATAATATGCAATTATATAAAATATCTCCAATTGGTATTTTATCATCCAAGACCAATTAATCAATTATTAGAGTTACCAAAATATCCACTCTTAAACTAATTAATATTGGTCAAACTCTGTATTAAACTAATTGACCTCTTCAGAGTTTACTAGTGATAACGAGAAAATGTATCGATTATATTGCTATGTTTCAATACCGTTTTATCGCATAATTGTCGTTTTAACACCCGATTCCTCGAGTTTTCTTTGCCATTTTGCAGGTACATCATATACAGAGCTAAATCATGAGCCACAAGTGAAATGAGCAAAAACAACCATTAAAATATGAAGAAATGAGGAATTCTGCATAACCTGCATATTTTGTTACACTCACGGTCGTCACCTAGGTGTCACGACCGTGACACGCCAAAAGGATCACTCACGACTGTGACAAATCCCTCACGACCGTGACGCATATCATACAAGGACACGAACGTGACACCCTTGTCACGACAGTGACAAGGGAAAACTAGGTTATTTGACTGAAGACTTGGTCATGAACGTTACGCTGCATGAAATCCAACGTGCCTATTTTCCAGCAGACCAAGTATTTCACACGTTCCCTGGATTCTCTCATTCTCCTACGAGGCCCAAGCAACAATTCAACTGCCAAGCCCATTTAGTTTGCTATAAATAGACTTGTTTCAATGAACAATAGACAGAGTTTTAGTTTTTAATTTCTTGCGGAAGCTCTACCGATTTTATTTTGCACCCTTTATTTTTCCAGCATTAATTTCTTTGCTTTATTTTTCTTGTATCCCAACCAACCTTATAACAATTTCCAACATCAGGAAATTGTTATAAATTAATTTGTTTCAAAGCCTTCAGATTCTTTTAGAATTATTTATTTCCGATTCCGGTCAGTACTCCGAGCTTTCCAGCCTGTGGAAGAAGGAGTCAACTACTTTTATTGTTATCCAGGTTTATATTAATTTGCAATTATATTTATGTTGAATAATTATTTTTCTGCCATGCATATTTTATTTTATGTTTCTCTGCCTCTGTCTGGTTCAACAATAATGAGTAGCTAAATACCTTAGGGCGGTATGTAATTAAAACAAACTAAATCGGTAAAATCAACTCTAGGCTTAAAATAATTAAGAGCTTAATATTCTGGCTGAGACTTTTTATTATAAAATCAACCTTTTTGTTACGAGAGTAAGGAAAGTGTATTAGGTTAGGTCAAGACCACGAGAGTGTGAGATTTTAACCAGATAGCTAAAGTTAGGCATTTAAATTAAACACAGCGAGAGCACTTTAAAATGAATTAGAATTACTAAGTTTCCAAAAATTATTTCTAAACACTTATGGGCTAGCGAGAGCAGGCATAGGGCTTTAGGGGTAAGATCTGAGATAAGACCACGAGAGTGTGAGTTAAAGATATTTAAACTGGTAACCTCTACATAATAGATTAAGTGAACCATCTTTATAAGCCTAGGTTAGATTGACCCGCCTAAGTTAACCTAATTACATACCGACCGCCTTAGTATTATTTATTAAACTTAAATTTAATTCCCGCCTTTAATCTTTAAAAAACAACCAAAAATCGTGACAACCCTTCACCTTAGCTAAACTAGAAATTGCTCTAGCACTAAGTAACCATAGAGTCCCTGTGGATCGATAATCTTAAATATTACTTCGATAGGCTGTGCACTTGCAGTTAAGATACCGCTAGACACATAATTAGATACGTCTTTAGCCCATCAAGTTTTTGGCGTCGTTGCCGGGGACCTTAATTTAGTTACTAGTGCACTTTAGGGTAGAATTGTCGAGACTAAGGTAACAACTATTTTCTTTTCTTAATCTAAATTCCCGAGTGTATGCCAAGTACTCGCTCCCAAGGCGAAGACTTGCAACCTCTAATCCCAGAATCGGAACGCTTCTTACACTTAAGAAGACGGATATTCGATTACGAACAAAATTACAATATTCCAGATCTTCAATTAGATCCACCTAAACCAGTCGTAACATCAAAGGACGCAGAGATGGCTGAAGAACAGAATCACCCACTCAAATATTACGCTAGTCCTTCGCAAGCTGAACCGCATTCCAGCATTGCCGCACCGGCTATCAACCGAAACGATTTCGAACTAAAACCTTCGCTGATATCAGCCGTGTAACAAAATCAATTCGCCGGAAATCCTACCGAGGATCCGAACCTTCATCTTTCGATCTTTGTGCAATACGCAGATACCGTAAAAGCCAATGGAGTTACCCAAGAAGCTATTAGACTACGTCTGTTTCCTTTTTCACTTCGAGACAGAGCGAGAGCCTGGCTTCAATCTCTGCCTTCGAATTCAGTAACTACGTGGGAGGAACTAAAGAGAGTTTTCTTAACCAGATATTTCCCACCTAGCAAGACAGCTATGCTGAGAGCTCATATCAACGGATTTAAGCAAAGGGAAAACGAATCACTATTCGAAGCTTGGGAACGCTATAAGGATATGCTGAGACTTTGTCCACATCACGGATTAGTAGAATGGATGGTCATCCATACCTTCTATAATGGACTCTTGTACAATACAAGAATGACAATTGACGCTGCCGCGGGCGGTGCACTAATGGACAAAGAGTATAACGATGCTTATGCACTTATCGAAAGTATGGCTCAAAACCATTACCAATGGGGAAGCGAGAGAGTCGCAACTGAGAAACCAACAAAAGGAGGTATGTACGAAGTGAGTAGTATGGACCAAGTCAATGCAAAGTTTGACCAACTAAACCAAAAGATCGACAACTTGGCCATAACACCAACAGCCATCGTGGCTGCAGTAACACCTAACTGTGAGTTATGTGGAGTCCCAGGACATGAAGTTCCTGATTGTCAACTATTAACAGGAATTCCCACAGATCAAGTGAATTATGCTCAAGGAAACCCATACTCAAACACATACAACCCAGGTTGGAAGAATCATCCGAACTTCTCCTATAAGAATAACAATGCTTTATACGCACCAGGTCAAGCACCAGCTACACCACCAGGATATCAAAAGACTGCTCCTAATGTCCCTAGAAAATAGAACCTTGAATTGATGATGGAGAGCTTTATAGCAAACCAATCTCAGACAAACAAGGACTTCTTAAACCAAAACATACACACTAGTGAGCAGATTAAGCAATTAGTAAGCAAAGTAGATGCATTAGCTACACATAACAAAATGCTTGAAACTCAGATTTCACAGGTAGCTCAACAACAAGCACCTACCACTGCACCAGCTGGAGTATTTCCTGAACAACCTCAACCTAATCCGAAAGGACAGGCCAATGCTGTGATATTAAGAAGTGGCAAGGAACTTGACGGACCTACCGATCCAAGACTTGACAATCCAGCCATGTACCAAAAACCGGATAAACCGACTGAAATGGTGATGATCCAGAAGAAAAGGAAGATGATAATCAAGAGGCAGTGGAGAAAGAAAAGCCTTATGTGCCTCCACCACCCTATAAACCACCAATTCCGTACCCTCAGAGATTAACCAATTCCAAGACGATGGGCCAGTTTAAGAAATTTGTCGAACTTCTGAAACAGTTGAATATTACTATTCCGTTTACAAAAGCTATCACCCAAATGCCCTCGTATGCTAAGTTTTTAAAAGAAATCTTATCTAATAAGAAAAAGATAGAGGATAACGGAACAGTTACACTTACTGCTGAGTGTAGCGCCATAATTCAGAATAATATGCCTCCTAAGCTAAAAGATCCAGGAAGTTTCTCTATACCCTGTGTAATAGGAAAATTCGTTATTGACAAAGCTCTATGCGATTTAGGAGCCAGTATCAGTGTTATGCCCTTAACAATTTGCAAAAGGCTAGACATGGGAGACCTAAGACCAACTAAAATGTTTGTTCAACTAGCCGATCGCTCTGTTAAATATCCTGTAGGCATACTAGAAAACGTCCCAGTACGTATAGGACAATTCTACATCCCTACTGATTTCATAATCATGGACATCTCTGAAGACTCCACTACACCTATCATACTAGGAAGACCATTCTTAGCTACCGTCGGAGCTATAATAGACGTAAAGAGAGGAAAGCTAACCTTTGAAGTAGGTGAAGAGAAAGTTGAATTTATTTTAACACAATTCTTACAATCACCAGCTATAGAGGATACATGCTATCTATTGGACGTAATTGACGAATGTGTAAGAGAAATGGAAATGAAAGAAACTACCTATTCTGAAATTATGAAAATTCAAATCCCTCCGATTTTCGAAGATGATAATTGGCGTGAACCGTATCAGGATGATAGTCTAAGCAAAAGATTAGCACTTACACCGGATCCCATGCCAAGTAAGGATAAACCTACATTAGGATTAAAAACTTTACCTAATAACCTAAGATACGAATTCTTAGACATTGAATGTAAAAGACCAGTTATAATAAATTCCAGTTTAGGAACAATCGAAACAAAGAAACTTTTAGATGTCTTAAAGAAATATCCAACTGCGTTAGGATATAACATATTTGATCTCAAAGGAATATGCCCTTCAATCTGTATGCATCGTATTCTGCTAGAAGAAGATTGCAAAACCTCCAGAGAATCTCAAAGAAGAATTAACCCAATCCTTAGCACTGTAGTAAAAGAAGAAGTTAAGAAACTACTAGATGCCGGAATAATATATCCAATCTCTGATAGTAAATGGGTTAGTCCAGTACATGTAGTACCAAAGAAAGGAGGTATCACTGTTGTGAAAAACGCTAAAGGCGAATCGATATCACAAAGAGTAGTGACAGGACATAGAGTGTGCATAGATTATTGTAAACTAAACAAAGCCACTCGAAAAGATCATTTCCCACTACCTTTTATAGATCAAATGTTAGAACGATTAGCCAAGCATTCTTATTTTTGTTATCTTGATGGTTACTCAGGATTTTTCCAAATCCCTATCCACCCAGATGATCAAGAGAAGACTACATTCACATGCCCCTATGGAACGTTCGCTTATAGACGAATGCCCTTTGGATTATGCAACGCTCCTGCAACCTTTCAAAGATGTATGATGTCAATCTTCGCAGATTTTATAGACAACATCATGGAAGTGTTCATGGATGACTTCTCTGTATGCGGGTAAAGTTTTGAAGGATGCCTATCAAATTTAGAAATGGTGTTAGAAAGATGTGTAAAAGTAAACCTCGTGCTTAACTGGGAGAAATGTCATTTTATGGTCAGAGAAGGAATCATATTAGGACACGTTATATCCGACAAGGGAATTGAAGTTGATAAAGCTAAGATAGAAGTCATTAAAGATCTTCAACCCCCTAAAACCATTCGAGAAATACGAAGCTTTTTAGGACACGCCGGTTTCTACCGACGATTCATCAAAGATTTCTCGAAAATCACTAAACCTCTTACCGGTTTATTAATGAAAGACGCTGAGTTCATATTCAATGAAGATTGTCTTAAAGCATTCGAAACTCTAAAAACAGCCCTCATCACCGCACCAATCATGCAACCCCCTGACTGGAGATTACCTTTCGAAATCATGTGCGATGCGAGTGACTATGCTGTAGGCGCAGTTCTAGGCCAGAGGAAGGATAAGAAACTTCATGCGATTTACTATGCCAATAGAACCTTAGATTCTGCTCAGATGAACTACGCCACTACTGAAAAAGAATTGTTAGCAGTTGTCTTTGCGCTTGACAAATTCCGTTCTTACCTGGTAGGAGCGAAAATAATCGTTTACACAGACCACGCTGCTATCAGATATCTATTGACTAAGAAAGATGCTAAACCAAGACTCTTGAGATGGATTTTACTCTTACAAGAGTTTGATCTCGAAATAAAAGATAAGAAAGGTACTGAAAACGTCGTAGCAGACCATTTATCTAGAATAGAAGGTATTAAAGCCGAACAAGTGCCGATTAACGATGATTTTCCGTATGAACAGCTGATAGCACAAATAGGAAGTGACCCAGTTCAGTTAGACATAGATGAACCAGAACCCGTGGAAACAATCCAAACGATTGTATGACTGCCATGGTACGCTGACATTGTCAACTACCTAGCTGCAGGAGCTCTTCCACCTGATTTAACCTATCAGCAGAAAAAGAAATTCTTTCACAATCTCAAACATTACTATTGGGATGAACCATTATTGTTCAAAAGAGGACCCGATGGAATCTTTCGTCGATGTATTCCCGAAGAAGAAATAGAAGATGTCATTGTTCATTGCCATTCATCTCCTTATGGTGGACATGCAAGCACTTCCAAGACTTGTGCAAAAATCTTGCAAGCCGGCCTATTCTGGCCTAATCTATGGAAAGATGTCCACATCGCTGTTATAAATTGCGATCGGTGTCAACGCACCGGTAATATTTCAAGAAGAGATGAAATGCCTCAAAAAGTAATATTAGAAGTAAAAATCTTTGACGTCTGGGGAATAGATTTCATGGGACCATTCCCATCATCTTTCGGTAATAATTACATACTCGTAGCTGTTGATTATGTTCCAAAGTGGATTGAAGCTATAGCTTCTCCTACAAATGACACACGAGTAGTAATAAAGCTTTTCAAAAATATAATCTTTCCCAGATTTGGTGTGCCTAGACTCGTCATAAGTGACGGTGGCTCGCACTTCATTTCAAAAATCTTTGACAAATTACTATCTAAGTATGGAGTAAGACACCGTGTGGCAACGCCATATCATCCACAAACAAGTGGACAAGTCGAAGTCTCGAACAGAGAAATCAAACAAATCTTAGAAAAGACTGTCGCCATATCTCGGAAAGATTGGTCATCTAAACTTAATGAAGCTTTATGGGCTTATAGGACAGCTTACAAGACACCAATAGGAACTACACCTTTCAAATTAGTTGATGGAAAATCTTGTCACCTCCCGGTAGAACTAGAACACAAAGCTTATTGGGCGATCACAACTCTCAATATAAACTATAATGCTGCAGGAGAAAAGCGAATCCTAGATATTAACGAATTAGAAGAATTAAGGCTAGATGCTTATGAGAATGCTAAAATATATAAAGAAAGAACTAAGCGATGGCATGATAAACGCCTATCTAGGAAAGAATTTAGTGTGGGAGACGTTGTACTCCTCTTTAATTCAAGACTTAGGCTCTTTCCTGGAAAACTAAAATTTAGATGGTCAGGACCCTTTGAAATAACTAGAGTGTTCCCAAGTGGAGCAATAGAAATTAAGGGTAGGAATAGTGAACCATTCACAGTAAACGGACAACGTTTAAAACATTATCATAAAGTTGAAAATAGAGATTATGCAAATAGTCTAAGGCTTTTAGAGTTGTCCACTAATTTCCCTGATTAATCTAACCTAAGCATTATGTCAGGCTTTTGACGATAAAAACAGCGCTTAGTGGGAGGCAACCCATTTAATCATTTAAATCATTTTGATCATTTTATTATTTTGTCATTTATCATTTTATTATTTGTTTATGTGTTTTGTCATTTTATAGTTTTTATTTCATTATTACAATTATTGCTTTTAATTTATGCATTTTATTTTCTTATTTTTATTTTTTCTTATTTTAATCTTAAATCACTTTTACAGATTTTCTAAAGTCTTTTCCACTTTCCTTCTCCCCCTGATTTGTTTCCTCCGAATTTACACTAACTATGGCTAACCAACCGATAAACCTTATGGAAACCAAATTTAGAGGTAGGAACCAAAGAATGAAATTTGAAGAGTTATCACAAAGACCAATGGATTTGACTCTGTACCCGGATGATCTGACTATGGAAACCTTAGGTATACATGATAGCATCCTATACTTGTTTAACCGACTTGGATGGGAGAATGCACTGATTCAACAAAAGTTTGTGACTTACCGCGAGCTCACCCTTGAGTTCCTTAGCTCCTTAGTTTACCTACCCGAGCGCGGTTTTGGATTCAGGAAAGGATTTATCAGTTTCCGCCTATTTGGAATAGAATATGACTTTAACCATAGAGAACTAGCTGACTTATTAGGATTCCCTAGTGGACCCTTTGCTTTTACTACCACACAGGTAGAATTGATGGACATTGAGCTGGATTTCTTTTGGGGAACATTAACCGGAAACTACCACCCTAAACCAAATACCATGAACAATGATGAGATACATAACCCTGCTATCCGTTACTTCCATAAGATTCTAGCCCACACCTTCTTTGGAAAAGGAGAAAACCTTACTGGAGTATCTAAAGATGAGATATTCATTATGTCATGTTTCACTAATGGACAGCCAGTCAATGGTGTGCCTTTCATGATGCAAACCTTCACCCGAATCCAAGAAGAACCTGATTTACCTATATTAGTAGGAGGTCTTGTAACCATGATTGCTGATGCCTTAGGACTTAGATACCAATTGCACAGGTGTAATCGTTTAGGTACCATCCGTCCTATGAATCTTAACTTTTGCGTTAATCGTCATATCATAAGGAATTTAGGACATCCACCTTTCGAGTACCTAATCAGGAATGAAGTAGTAACCCTGTTCACACTACCAAACCATGCTAGAGTAAGTGTTCACAATAAGGATAATTGGCTTTATGAGTTAACCCCTCCTGACTATCCATCTACTCCTGAAACACCTCAATCTTACAAGATAAAGGATGATATAATGACCGATGTAGAAAGTGACCCTGAGACACCTCCTGGTTACCATGACATTGACCACACTGACGAAGTGATTGAAACCCCTGAAGTGAATCAAGTAGAATATGCTGATAACTTAAAGAATATCATGAACACTCTTGAAGCTTACCAAACCGACATAAATACTGTTAAGGATGAGATTAAGAGCATGCGATTGGACATTATAGGTCTAACTGACATAACATGTGAGCAATTCTACCACCTGAACTCTGCAATCGAAGATTTGAAGAAGCACTTTTGAAAATGCTGTAGTGATCTAGCTTATTTTACTTATTGTTTTCGTTTCTAGTTAGTTTTACTTTTCGCAAACATTTTCGTACCGTATTTTCATTAATGTAATTTCACTTCAATTATCAAGCAAATCATTTCTAGTTTACAAATTTTTCCAATTTAATCAATTTATATGCTTTCAATCTATATACTGTTATGTTTGAATTGATTAATATTTTATACAATCTCTCGTGTGATGCAATTTACAAGTACTATGTTGGTATTATATATTATATGGTGTTTATGTTTAAAATAGAGTGAGAAGTGATCATAAAATATTATATAAATTATATGAAGCGTGAGAGAGATAATGCATTATGGAAATTATTCAAGGATTTAAGCCCTCACGGTCGTCATCACCCCCTAACGATCGTGACAAGCTAATTAGCGCGTCACGACCGTCATCCCTCCTTCACGATCGTGACGACCCCAGTTATAGGATTCGTGAGAAACAGAACTGTTTCTTCTTCGAAACCTCTTCTTCTTTCATCTTCCATAACCTTCAAAACCACCCATTATCTCTTCCAACTTCCGTAACCTCCCATTACCCAAATTAAACCCCATTAACCTCTCCATTTACTCCACACCTATGACATTCTCACCTTGCATTATTAATCCGAACCAATTTCCTCTCATTTTATCACTTTTCTCACAAAAACCAAAAACCTCTTATCTCCCACTCTTGTTCTTGCATGCAATGGAAGCAATTCAATTTAGAGATGGTGAGCATGGAGAAAATCAGAGAGAGAGGTTCATCCGATTCCAGAACCGTGGTGTGCAACCCACGCTCTATGTCGACACTGTCTGTTTGAGAGAATTAGGAATGCTTAACAGTGTCAAGAGCCTGCTTCAAAAGGTTGGTCTGTGGGATCTTTGCAGTCAGCCCCAGCCCACATTCGAGCTTCTGACATTGGAATTCCTAAGCTCATTCCATTACATCACTCCTACCAGTTCTCAGAGTCAACTCACCGGCGTTGCTAAGTTCAGATTGCTTGGCCGGGAGTTCGAAGTTTCGCAAACAAGGATAGCCGAGTTGCTAGGCTTTGATCACGGGAATGAAGCTCACCTCCGCGTGCCGGACAATTTCAGTGAAACCGCTTTCACCTTATGGCACGACATCACCAACACCCGTGCCTCAGCCTTTCAGAGCCTGAATGCTACGCATATCCACAACCCGGCGATCAGATACTTTCATCGCATCATTTGCAACACCATCTTTGCCCGAGAGAGTAACCACAAGCTCAACTCCAAGGAGCTTTTGTTCTTGCACTGCGCTCTAAATGACGAGCCTATCAACGCTGCCCCGTTCATGCTATCCCATATCCAGTCCATTGCGCAAAGAGGCGCAGCCCCCTTTTGCATAGGCGACATTGTCACTACCCTCGCCATTCAGCTGCAGCTTGGTGACTTGGTCGTCAATTTGCCTAGCAGAGCCGCCGAGTTCCTAACGAAGAATTATTGCAGGTCCGCACACTTGATTGCTCAGAGAGAGGATGGCAGGTTTAGCCCTGTTATCCAAGGCACTGTTTATCACCACATCATCTTGCCGTGCCGTGACCGCATCAATCCGTCTAGCCGAGCCAACTGGCTCTTTGCTTTACCGGATGCTGCCGGCCATGCCCCCAGGCCGATCCACCAGCGGACGAGATGCAAAACACTATGGATGCAGCTGAGCCTTTCCATGACATTCCTGAGACATCCACCCGATAGCCTCCTTCACAAGAATACACACTTGAGGAAGTCCTCCGTGCGATTCATTAGCAAAATCAGATGAATGCCGCACTGGAGCGAAGGCAGAAGGAGCAGCATGATGCATTACTCCGCACTATTGCAACCAACCAGAGGACTACTGATGAGAAGCTTGGAGAGATCTTTATCGAGCTAGAGGCTTTGCGCATTGATATCACTGCTGTCACCGGTACCGGTTCTGACCCTGAAGCGACTCCGACCAGACGCTCCCGCACCAGAAGCCGAGGCCGCGGTCATCAGCAGCCTTAGTTTTAGTTTTGTTTATGTTTTTCCATTCCGTTGTTTGTATTGTACTTTAACCGCTATTATATCACAACATTGAGGACAATGTCTGATATAGTGTGGGAGAGGTACCTTTCATTTTCCGCATTTTCCCTTTCCGCACTTTTCCATTCCGTTGTATTTCCTTTTCGTAAGTTAATGAAACGAGCAATTTTTGTGCTATTTTCTTTAGTTTCGAACTTTCCCCGTTTATTTAGATATACCGAAAAAAATCTTTAATTAATTCTTCGCATTACCTGACTTACCTACGAAATCATAATTAGGAAGCTGAGAACGATTCGACAAGATCAATACAGTCTTGACACCTTAGACTTCCCACTTAAGCGATTCCGTTCCGATAATTGTTATGAATACACCTTAAGTTTCAGTTCAAAAGTAACCCCTAGTAGTTTATACTAGCAGTCAGCACCGTCTGAACACAAACCACATGGGGAGCCGGTGAATATAAGCGTTTGATGCCTAATCTATAATGATCCTTCATATCTCGATGCAAATGAAAAGAAATTGCACCAAAGTACACGGTCGCATATAAAAAACGAGAAATATGATAAGGAGTCCATTGCGGGTTGGTTCAGAGGTACTGGTTCTGAACTTGGTAGGGCGTGCTACGGCTCGATCCCCCACAACCTCCAAATTGGATAATGTATGTAGGGTTACCACATTCGTGTACCAGACCCCGTGCTTATAAAGGATCAAATTCGCTAACCGGCTACTCCACTACGTGCGTGCTAAGGCAAAGGGCTTAATGTGATTGCGCTAGAATGAAACCGGGCGAAATAAGATCGAAAGACTCTAGGTGAAATCGTAAAGCAATTACCGAATGTTTCGTTTAACGGGAAGTCGACGACTTAGCTTGTTGCTTGTGTCATTAGTGTATCGTTAGTGTTTTATCAAAGTACCGGTTTATCCATCAAAACGATCCTTCGTACGGTTTGTTATGTGTGTGCGTCGATAAAAACTTGTCCGACAATTTTCAACCGACTATTTGCTTGAGGACAAGAAAAGGTTTAAGTTTGGGGAAGTTTGATAACGAGAAAATGTATCGATTATATTGCTATGTTTCAATACCGTTTTATCGCATAATTGTCGTTTTAACACCCGATTCCTCGAGTTTTCTTTGCCATTTTGCAGGTATATCATATACAGAGCTAAATCATGAGCCACAAGTGAAATGAGCAAAAACAACCATTAAAATATGAAGAAATGAGGAATTCTGCATAACCTGCATATTTTGTTACACTCACGGTCGTCACCTAGGTGTCACGACCGTGACACGCCAAAAGGAGCACTCACGACCGTGACAAATCCCTCACGACCGTGACGCATATCATACAAGGACACGAACGTGACACCCTTGTCACGACCGTGACAAGGGAAAACTAGGTTATTTGACTGAAGACTTGGTCATGAACGTTACGCTGCATGAAATCCAACGTGCCTATTTTCCAGCAGACCAAGTATTTCACACGTTCCCTGGATTCTCTCATTCTCCTACGAGGCCCAAGCAACAATTCAACTGCCAAGCCCATTTAGCTTGCTATAAATAGACTTGTTTCAATGAACAATAGACAGAGTTTTAGTTTTTAATTTCTTGCGGAAGCTCTGCCGATTTTATTTTGCACCCTTTATTTTTCCAGCATTAATTTCTTTGCTTTATTTTTCTTGTATCCCAACCAACCTTATAACAATTTCCAACATCAGGAAATTGTTATAAATTAATTTGTTTCAAAGCCTTCAGATTCTTTTAGAATTATTTATTTCCGATTCCGGTCAGTACTCCGAGCTTTCCAGCCTGTGGAAGAAGGAGTCAACTACTTTTATTGTTATCCAGGTTTATATTAATTTGCAATTATATTTATGTTGAATAATTATTTTTCTGCCATGCATATTTTATTTTATGTTTCTCTGCCTCTGTCTGGTTCAACAATAATGAGTAGCTAAATACCTTAGGGCGGTATGTAATTAAAACAAACTAAATCGGTAAAATCAACTCTAGGCTTAAAATAATTAAGAGCTTAATATTCTGGCTGAGACTTTTTATTATAAAATCAACCTTTTTGTTACGAGAGTAAGGAAAGTGTATTAGGTTAGGTCAAGACCACGAGAGTGTGAGATTTTAACCAGATAGCTAAAGTTAGGCATTTAAATTAAACACAACGAGAGCGCTTTAAAATGAATTAGAATTACTAAGTTTCCAAAAATTATTTCTAAACACTTATGGGCTAGCGAGAGCAGGCATATGGCTTTAGGGGTAAGATCTGAGATAAGACCACGAGAGTGTGAGTTAAAGATATTTAAACTGGTAACCTCTACATAATAGATTAAGTGAACCATCTTTATAAGCCTAGGTTAGATTGACCCGCCTAAGTTAACCTAATTACATACCGTCCGCCTTAGTATTATTTATTAAACTTAAATTTAATTCCCGCCTTTAATCTTTAAAAAACAACCAAAAATCGTGACAACCCTTCACCTTAGCTAAACTAGAAATTGCTCTAGCACTAAGTAACCATAGAGTCCCTGTGGATCGATAATCTTAAATATTACTTCGATAGGCTGTGCACTTGCAGTTAAGATACCGCTAGACACATAATTAGATACGTCTTTAGCCCATCAACTAGTTGCTCTAGTGATCCCAATTGATAATACGCAGCGTACTTTGGAGATTCCAATATTCCAATTAAACAAAGATAGAGTACATAGAAATGTATTTGATCTCATCTGATATCCAATTGAGTGTTTAAGAGAATTTGGGGTAATACACATGGTCTGTAATGGTTGGAAACGCCTTACCCATATAAAATAACAGGGAACAACATGGGCTAATTGTGTTCCCTAAAACAGGCCGGAAAGACAGTGTTTTCTGATACTTCCCATGTTCAGTCTAATGGCGGTTACAAATTCTTAAAGTTTTGGACGTTTTGTGACTTTTGGTACCTCGAAACTCTTCCGATCCCGATACTTAATGACCTTAAGTGAAATTTATATGAATTTAGGTCCTTGAATGTGTGTTGTGGCTATAAATAGGTCTTGAATCATTCTTAGCAATCATCTTGTATTTTTTCACATTACCTTAGATTTATTTACACTTTTGAAGTTTTAGTTCTATGTTTTTTGTGTGTTATCTTGTTTTATTTCTCCACTTCCCTATAAGATCATTCAAACACTATTTGAACTTTATCTTGTAATTGAAAGAATGGTCTTCATTAAGGTTTACTCTTTCAAATGCTTTGATATTATATGCTTTCTACGCCATTAAATTGTTTAAGTGAAATCAATCTCACCATGAGTGAGTAATCCGTTAGGAGCAAGGGGTCGTGAGACATATCTCATG
This sequence comes from Lathyrus aphaca, assembly GCA_963966055.1. Classification (NCBI taxonomy): domain Eukaryota; kingdom Viridiplantae; phylum Streptophyta; class Magnoliopsida; order Fabales; family Fabaceae; genus Lathyrus; species Lathyrus aphaca. The sequence goes on along the minus strand of OZ014524.1, from coordinate 113,041,488 downwards.
GCAAACCTCAGTTGAATTTCCTTTGTATGAATAATGAGAAAAGATGAGCTAGAAATAATTTAGAATGTGAGTACTTAAACATATTTGTGTCGGTCGAGAAAGCAAATGCAACCCAAATATCGATCATGTTTTGAATGTTAATGATTTGGTACATTAAACAAGGCATTTGATATGGCAACTTGATCTCAATTGAGAAACAGCCAAACTTTGGCGTCGAGTAACAAGGTATCTCGCTCTTGATTGAGAAAATCATATAGTTGTGCTAAAATACAAGTTCCCAGATGAATAATTTGTATTAGAGAAAGCAAACAAATTATTCACATGAGCGAGATACACATGCTACAAAAGTAGGTCTTGTTCAAATATTTGTCTAATTTCTTTAAATTGCTAAGTTTTATTGTATTCGATTGGAAAAGTTAATTAGATACATTGAGATAAGTCACATTTACCTCATATCTTGTTTTGTTATTTTGTTAATTTAAATTTATTAAACGTTGAATCCTTATTATTCACTACTACGAAAAACCCATTTAACAACGGTTGGGAAAGACATATAATGAATTGGGTGAGGGCGTTGTTATGTAGAGTGTTGTTGTATATGCGGTACTTACAATGATGGTTCTGGGACCGTTGTTGTATTCTAGAAAGCGTGCGCCCTATCACAACAGTTATTTTTAAATAAACCGTTGTTGTATAGAACTACCTATCACAACAGTTATTTTAAATAACCGTTGTTGTATGTCTTTTAATAAAATAAAATAAATGCAACAACAAGAACATCAAGAACAACAGCAAGAACATCAAGAACAACAACAAAAACAAAAACAATAATAATAAGAAAAAGAAGAAGAAGAGGAAGAAAAAGAAGAAGAAGAAGAAGAAGAAGAACAACAACAACAACAACAATAACAACACTAATAATAATAACAACAAGAACAACAATAATAAAAAAGAACAGCAAGAACAACAATAATTAAAAAAGAACACCAAACTAACATTGCTAACTCGAATCCATACTTTCCTTGGAGTTCTGAAATTTGGTTTAGATTTAAAAATAGAGTATCGTAAATGATAGATGATGTTTGGAGGTAGAAGATGTAATTCGTCTATTAGGTTTCATGTGGATCACTAATAGTTGTGTCTTGGCCATTGATAATTAATAAATGGATGCTCACAATTTGTTTATTGATAGTGAACAAACTCAATAAGCATGTGTCGCTCCCACCAAATAACACAGGGTCAGAAGGGGTACAGACGCGAACGGTCGGTGAAAGGAGAACATGAAGATGAACTGAAAAGAGTCGCCAGCTAGGCATTTTTATCCCGAAGGAAAGGTAATGTTGCATAAACCTAGAAAGAGATGGATAAGACGATCGCGAACCAGAGAAACTGAGAAAGGGGGTTGGTTACAACCTGGGAAGGTATTAGCACCCAGATTGTTCGTCGTACACGACGGGATCCACGCTTGAAAGTTTGTGTTTAAAGGGGTAGTGTCAGTGCTATCTGTGTGCACAAGCTAGAAAAGAATGTACAGGTGTCAGTGCAAAAGAAATGTGAAGTGAAATGCTCAGGAATGAGGCTTAAAGAATAATGCTGAAAGAGGGGGGAAGAGACAGAGACTTTTGTTCGATAACTGTTAAGTTATGCCTACGTATCCTCGCGTGCAATGAGGAAGTCAGAACATCGTAGTTCGACTCAAAGAGACTGAAGATAAATTGACTGATGAACTGCCTGCTTGTCTATGCTCAAGTGTATGACAAGTCTGGCTCAGGTGCTAACTGTCTTGCATTAGACGGAGGAAGCGAGTTCTCGTTTGTGAGTGAAGATGATGAGAAAAGAATCTTGGGGGACGATTATTGTTTGTTTTTGTGTTTTCAATCTTTTATTGCTCTTTTTTTGTGTGTTTTTCATAAGTTAATGAGCTTAAGCCTAAACCAAGGATTAATAAACTCATCACATCCTCCCTTTGATTAGGGGTACTGAGAATATTTTAAGTATGAAGTAAGCACCTCACACTTAATCACCATGATGTAGGATTAAGATCATTAACCTACTTGTGATTATTTAGATGTTTTTGGTATTTTTCTTAGTGTTAAGTAATGAGTTTAAGCCATAATCAAGGATTTAATGGACTCATTACACCATCCTAATAGAAGGATAATAGATGAGAACATTTAAGCTGAGGAAGACACCCCAACTTAATCCATGATTAGGGATTAGCCTCATGACAAAACAAAGCCTTTATTAAAGTGGATTTTAGTTAATGGTAAGATTAAGAAGTGAATTTTATGGTTTGTAAGACAACTTGAGGGGGACTTGTCCATTAACACTAGGGTTAGTCCTTCTTAACCAATTAAGGAAGAATTAGAACCCTAATGCAATGCCCAAGTTACAAGCTATTGTCTTAGTGATTATTAAGATGGATTGATTAACATATATAAACACATTAAGGGTTCAACACTTAGGATTAAAGTTATACACTCCATCCTAAGAGAAGGATGCAGGCACAACCTTAATCACAAAGCCTTAAAACCTTAAAGGTTTAGTCTCTGATTATGAGATGAGAAGAGAGACACAAAGGAAGACACAAAGGTAAAACTAATGGGGGACTAATCAAAACCCTAATTGTTATCATGCTTGGGTGTTCCTAGGGTTTATGAGGCTTGCAAGAGATCTTCAAGAATAGCCACCAAGGAGAAGCAAGATGAAAGGAGGAGGAACAAAAGAAAACAAGTTAACTTACTTCACTTAAGAAGATAAGTTACTTGAAGAAAGAAAGTGAATGGAGAACATGAATGAGCAAGCTCACTCTAAACAAAAGCAAAATTCAGCAAGGATGCATAAGAGAGAGATGAAGAGAAATGAGAAGTGAAGGCAAATTCACTTCTCAAAGCACTTACCACCTGAAAAGTTAGCAAAAGAAAAAAGGAATGAAATGGAAAGGAAATGTATGCAAGGATGCAAACCAAAACCATAAGCATGTCAATGATGTAAATGATGCTAAGAGATGAGGCAAATGTATGTCAAGTGCAATGGATGGTCATACAAGAGATGAGAATGCAAAGGAAGCATGTAGGATGCATGAAAGCACATGAAAGTTCATGGAATGTAATGAATGCATAACATGGCAATGGATGAAGAAATGATCAAACATGATTCTAATGTGTCCTAAGATTTCTTAGAAGTCATGTGGATGCAAGAAATGGCATGGCAAGTTCTTGAATGAATGCATATGCAAGATGTATGTGAATGGACATGAGAAATTAGGGTTTTCATGCAACATGAGATGCAAAAATAAAAAACAGAAGCAAATGACAAGATAAAAAATTGAAAATGCAATCAAAGGAACCCTAACCCCATATGATATCACACCCCACAGGAGGAGACCTAACTCCTAACCTAATGAAAGTTATGATTTTTCTAAGTTATCTAGGGTTTTAAGGTACCTAAAGGGAAAAAATGCAAATCAAATAAAAAATGCAGAATAAATTTGTGACAAAATTATGTTAGATACTACATGCTAAATGAAGATCAATGCAAAAAGAATCAATGTCATACCATTCATGGTTAGGCAGAAAAGAATTCTTGAAGTTAGGGTTCAAAAATAGGAATTTTATGAACCCTAAATTCAAGAAAATTGTCAAAGATTGTTCAAGACCAAAAAGAAATTTGTATGGATGGCATGACAATGTTTCTAAATGTCCTAAGATGCAATGTGAATTTTTTGGGATTTTTAGAAACCTAAATGATATTTTAATTAATTAATTTCCATTAATTAATTAAAATAAACATTTAAATATTTTTAAAATGATTTTTAAATGCAAAAAATAAAAATAAAAATATTTTTGGGTTGAGAAAATTATTTGAAATGAAAATGCAGAAGAAATTTTTTTTTGAGATTTTCTATCTATTTAAAATAAAATGTGCAAAACAAATGAGAAAATATGAATTAAAATTGAATTAAATGGAAGGTAATCTGATCCAGTGGCTTAGATTGATTCTGAGGATTTTAAGTTTGACTGCGCGCCACATCCAATGGACGAAATTCAAACTTATCTAATCTTAATTAATTAATTATTTAATCCAGAATTAAAGATAATGAAATGATCTCCACCCTCCATCTCACGCGGGAAGCTGAAATCCAAGGGCCTTCATTTAAACCTAGCCCTAACCCTAATTAAGTCATTAATTACTTTCAGGCCACCGGAGAAGAGCTCCGGTCGTCTTCTCTAGCAGCCTCTTCCCTTGAAAATCTCAAACTTCAACCCTAGGTTATTTCTGGAGCTCTAAAGCTCCAGATCAACTCCCCTCATCTCCCTGAACTCAAATCCGCTCTCAAAACAAATTTCTAATTGCTCAATCACAAGATTCGAAGAAAAAATCAAAAATGGCAAAAGTTTCAGACAATCAGTACATGTTCATTTCTTCACCATTTTCAAAAATACAAAGCACAGAATGATCAGTGAAGCATGCTCTTTCACATTGTAACATAAAAATAGAGTTCTGGAAAAATGATTTGAGATGACTACCTGAGATGAAGCTTTCCAAACTTGAGATTTATGACCTCTTCCTTTGTGCAAATCCCCTCCAATGATCACCCTGATGCTATTGAGAAGCTTGAATGGAGTTTAGATTGGCTAGTTGGTGAGATTGCACTTCAACTGGCCAAGAATCGTGTTTTGTGTATGGGGTGTTTTTGGTTGTTTTAATGGTTGCTTTGTGGTCAGTGGATGATTTTGAGATGAATGGTGAAATTGGTTTTGAGTTTGAGTGAGTGAGTTGAGAGATTCGAAGGATTTTGCAAGTTGAAGTGATTTTTGGGGATGCTGAGTTCTTGGAGGTTTCAGCTTGTGTGTGTTATGAAAAATGATCCTTGAAGCATGCTTGTAAAGTCTGGATTGGGCAGAGAGTGGGTGGTGGACTGTGGTGATTGGTATGGGCAAGTTGCCAAAATGTCAACATGACTTGTACTTGAGGTATGGGCAATGGTGTAGCTGGCTCATTGGCTTGTCCATGCGCAACATGGATCAAGGAAGTCCATGGAATTAGTCTTGAGGCAATTCAGCAAGTGGAAACAAAGTTATGTGTTGTTTTGCAATTTGGAAAAATGTTTGGCCCCTTTGAGATTTCTTCATGGGCAAGGCATGAAATCTTGAAATTCTTTGGGCAATTCTGAGTTTTTGACAATGCACAAAGTTGGTATGATGATTAGAAGTGTGTTTGAAGTCACAAAATTCCTTGGCAAGTGGTTTTGCAAAGAATCCTCTTTGGTGCATTCTTGAAAATTATGTGATTTTTGCCAACTTTGACAAGTCATAACTTGAGTTCCATAATGAATTAGAACTTGGTCTTGTACTTTTTGAAAAGGGAATGATCCAATATACAACTTTCATGACCAACAATTTTTCATTTGAAGCATTTTTGGTTGAGAAAGAGGAGGTTGAAAAACTTTCCCAAAATGGAAAGTTTACATTACAAGTCATTTCCATTTTTGGCAACTTTTGGTTTAGCTCAATTTTCTTCAATTTTGTGAACTTCCAAGCACTTCAATGATCAAATAAAGATCAAATAAATTCAATTTGATGAAAAATCCACTTTGGTTTCATTGTTGGGGGCCTCAGATGCCCTGATTTTGCTCTAACTTGCTCAAGAAGTTACCCAATGAACAGATGACTTCCACAATGAATTTCTTCATCAAACTTGGTATGTATGATCCTTATAACATATTGAGACCATTAGAAACAAGAATGACCAAAAAAATTGGAGTTATGGCCTCTGAAACCAAAACCCTAATTTCTGGTCATCTGTGGAGTGAAACCATAGCTCTGCTTCCATGCTTTCCCAGTTCTTGTGATTCTTTGACTTCCTCGATCTTTGAGGGATATAAAATGATGCTTGAACATACATGGACCCTCTTGAGATGATTTGAGACCTTTGTAGTGGCTTAGATGGATCTTGGATTGCTTAGATCACAAACCCTAGATGCAGATGAACTTGAACTAATGTAGTGAAGCAAAAAATGCAATATGATATGATATGTTTGAACTAATGTAAATATGAAAGATCACAAGCCATGGTGTGAACTTAGTGAGGGAAAATTTGGGGTGTTTATAGCATGCCACCTATAATGTTGGTGATCGAACTTGGAAAAATAATTATAAACCAAAAATGTTAGTGCAGAGAGTTGAACCCCTGACCAGACGCTACCTATGATCACAGTCATTTCAAATACCCGTGTTGAAAGGTCTGTTTGCATTTTAAAAAAATAAGTAAAAAATGCTACTTATAACAACTATTTTTAAATACCCCTGGTGAAAGGTCTGTCAGCATTTTAAAAAAAATGTGAGTAATATGATTAAAATAAATTCAGAAAAATACAAAAACACGAAATTTAATATAATTAAGAAAAATAAGAATTTTGAGATTTTTTTTTGGAATTTTTTGAGACTATTTAAACAGTAAAAAAATTCATTAAAAATTGAAAAAAGACGAAACAGATTTTAAAAAGGAGACGATTTCCCTTAAAATTGGGTATTCTGACCAGCAACTAAACTACAGGGTATAACAACACTTGTCTAATTTAACCGTTGAAAAATCATTTACCATTTACTTTTGAAATAATGGCCTTAAGTGACACACACTTAATGTACTCTAAAAATGAAAAAATGTAGTTGCAGGGAATCAAAGCTTGCTAAATTTCATGTATTACAACGGTTTTAAAGGCAACCATTGTTAAATCAGGTGTTATAATTTTTTTTAACCGATTACAATGGAGTATATAAATCAGTTATAAAGATGGTGTTGTTGTTTGCGCGTTTTGTAGTAGTAATTTTGATCGATTTAGCTATACATAGTTAGAATATAAATTTATATTCAAATGTATCTCCATGTGGTTCGATATTTTTTAGTACTTTGAATTGTCGTTCATTTGCGTCTCGCGTCAGGAGAAAGCTTTTTCTAGTTAATGGAAGTATGTCCATCTAATGTTTAGCCTATTTTAAGAGAGTATCTCCCATCTGCATGATTGCATTAGTATTTACACAATATTTGAAATGCTCACCATATGAATTCCATTTAAACCTTTTTAATCCATGGAACCATGCGCTTATATATATTTTTGAGAATGGAGTTGGAATTAATTTTATATTGCTTATTTTGTTCGCTTTTATAGAAATAATATTTAAACATGATATCAAGATATTGGTGTTTGTTAAGTGTATCTTCTTGCCAAACTCCACTGGGTGAATTTATTTTTGTTTGAAAAATCATTGGAGCAATAATAATGGCCACTAACATCATTGTTATCCCCTTGTTTCTTCTATCCAATTCTTTTGTACTGTAGATACTTGGACCACAAGTTTTCTCATCATTTGGAAGTACTATAAAAAATTTAGTTTATTTATTTTTCATAAAGGTCATCAAATTGGATTAATTTGTCTAATTTTGTGGTCATAATAAGCTTCAATGTTATCTTAGAAAGTATACCGTCAGCCTGACATGTAAGTAAAAAAGTACCTCTGGATTATATTTATCAGGGACTACATGTCAATTTTCTTTAACTGAAAATTTAATTCATTTGTGGGATTATTGATAAATGTAGCTAATTAAGAAATAAAATGAAGACATTTCACTATTTAATTGAAAATATATTAAGATTAATTAAAATAAAACGATACACAGTTAATTAAAATAATACAATAAAAAACATAAACGACAAAATCCATATATAATCTAAATAAGGTTGTACGCTCATTGAAGAATAATTAAAAGAAGACATAAACAGTGTTCATGATCTTCGCATTTACCATCTAAAAAACCTTTTGAAATACAAAAGAAATTACATTCATGATCGGTGCATAAACTTCCTTCTGTTTTTACCATCATCTCTGCAATCATCCATCAGTCAGACATTATGATTAACACATAAAAATATATATTTAAAAGTATTTTAATTTTATTTAAAAGAAAAAACCTCATAATGTATAAGACAATTTTATTGTTTTAAAAAACACTTTTGTCCTTTAAAAATGTTTATCTTTCGAAACTACTGATAATATAAAAATAACGCTTGTTTTGGAAATGAGGAGAGTAAGACTTACCAAAAGAAAGGAGAATAAGCAAAATATAAAACAATGCAATGTGTGTCTTATTCATGATTACCACAGTAGTACAACAAGCAGTTATCTATTTATAACGGTGAAGAGTGTAAAAACTTTATTCTATATTTTATTTTAAAATCTTGGCTTTTCAATTCTTTTTATAGTCTGTGTTCCTTCGCTTATGAAATTAGTTACAAGTAATTTATTAGAACCCACCGAACACCTAAAATAGATGAACCTCTTCTAGACCACCTTACATATACTTTATGAATATAAGAATTAATTAGATGTATACTTGCTTGAAAAAAATGTTAAAAAATATAAAATTTATAGGATAATTAAATAAATTTGATTTTTGTAACGATGGGAAATGGATTTAGAAAGAGAAGAGAGATCATATAATGAGTATTCGCAATACATTGAAGAAACAAAAAAGCCGGAAATAAATAACATGAAAAAAAATAGAGAACAAGAGAAAAACCACCACTGCAAATAATTTCATTTCATCTCAAATGTGAAAGGGATACAACTTTGATTATACAAGTGAGATAATGAAGGATTACATGAAAACATGTCACTTTACACCTCGATTTTTGAATAAGCATTGAGATAAGTGGCACTGGTCATGGATTTGGTCCCTGACAACTACATCTTTTTAGATTTTCAAACCTACAATTCTTTTTATCTCGGATTTAAAGAATACTCGTGGGGTAAAGTCACGTTTACAAATCTCTTACAAAAATTATGTTTGATGATGAATATCAATTGGAAGATGTTTTATGAATATCAGCTTGAAAATCGCGTCGAGTTTTTTTTTTTTGTGAAATGAGAGTGACGTAATGGCGTTTGAGCATTGCTAGGTAAATGAAAAGTTAAAAACTAGCTAGACTGTACTCTTAAGTATCTCATGCATCAATGTGTCACGTCGTTTTTATATAAAACCTGACATGATAGTATTAATTAAGAATATAAAATATAAAAACACTATAGCGTCATATTATGGGAATTCAATTAAAATATATATAATGTCGTTTTTTTTTTGTATAACCGAGCGGTTTAAACTTATCAAATAAAAAGTTAAAATAAGATTTTGAAAAGTTGTATTTTGAAATTTATTAAAGAAAAATATATTACCTCTTAGCTGAATTATATAATTGCGGTAAATACTAATAAAAAAATAATAATAACAATCATAAAAATGAAAGTTGGGAAGGCGCCAAGTGAGAAACACTAACTAAACAACTGGAAAAAAAACATAAAATGCAAATATTGGTTGTCGAAGCGAGCTCCCTTATAGCTTTATTCCCTCACTTTTCTTAAAAATCGTAGTAAATGGTTGTTTATTTTTATAAAAAAAACAAATGAAATATGACATTACTACTACTACCTATACCCTCATTTTTTTATTGTTCGAGGTGTTAACTTCGTCATAAAAAACGTTATTTGTAAAAGTGTACCTTGTACTCAATCTCCAAATACCTGAAGCAAATAATTAATTAAATAATTAAATTACGAAATCAGGGCGTTACAACTCTCCCCCACTTTAAGAATTTTCGTCCTCGAAAATTTACCTGAAGCAAATATAGTTGGATACGACTCCTTCATTTGATCTTCACGTTCCCAAGTCCAACTTTCACATGCTGGTCCACCCCATAATACCTTTACCAAAGCTCAGATGTTTGTAATGTTTGCATCGTTGCAAGTCAAATGGAAGACTTCGAGTATTGAGTTACCGGTTGTTCAAGAATTTTCAGATGTGTTTCCGGAGGCATAAGTGATTTGCCTCCTGAATGTAAACTTGAATTTGCAGTGGATTTATTACCTAGTACTAGTCTTGTGTCTATAGCTCCGTATCAAATGTCTGTTGTGGAATTGAGTGAGCTGAAGAAGCAAATTTTACGTCGAGGTTTTGGAGGAGATTACAAGATGGTCAGACAGAGAGGACTATCGAATCTTTAGAGGATTTACTGAGAGCTTGTGTGCTGGATCAAGGAGGATCTTGGGATAGTCATTTTCCATTGATTGAGTTTACCTACAATACTAGTTATCATGCTAGTATTGGAATGGCACCGTATAAAGCATTGTATGTAGACAATGTTAGACTCCATTGTATTGGTATGAATCAAGCGAGAGTGCTGATAACGCTAAATTATATCGTTTAATTGGCTTGACTTACATGAATTTTAGTTATGATTTCCTTTGTTTTATTTGATTTATGCTTCGATTTGTCTATTATTTACTATGTTTTCAGGTGACTTGGATTAATTCACAAAACAAAGGAAAGAAAATAATTAAAGGAAGAAATGTGAAGAAAATGAGAAGTTATGAATAAAAAGGAAAGAAAAGGACGGAAAGAAAATAAAAGGGGTGGGACCCACCACTCTCACACAATGTGGCGCAAGTCACATTGGGAGGTGGCGTCCACCACCTATCAAATATGACACCCGCCACTTGTTAAGGGAGAGAGGAAGGTGGCGCCAACCACCTATAATTTAGGAGAAGAAATCTCCACTTTCCCTTTTATTCCTCCACTACTTCTCCAACTTCCCACTACTCCGACTCACTCCACTACTTCTCCAACTTCCCACTACTCCCACTCACTCCACTACTTCTCCAACTTCCAACTACTCTCACTTACTCCACCATTCATTTATGTTCCATGGAAGTTACAAAATGAAATTTCCTTCTATATATAGGTTTGCTCTTGGCTTTAAAGGGGCATCCAAGTTTTTGTGCAATTTATTCTTTCATAGTTCTAGGCATAAATTATCATTGTAAAAGTGGTAGTTTCTCACATCGAGGAACTACCACACCATTAGTATTAGGCCTATGTTCTATGTAATTCTTGGATCAACAATCTTGCATTTCAATTTCTCTATTTCCAGCATTTAATTCAAGTTTATTACAGGTTATTTATTGTATCGCTTTATTATTATTATTGTTACTGCATCCCTTAATTGTTAAAGTATGTTGTTCTTAATTTCAATATTTATGTTTATGTCGTTTCCATTTAATTATATGTCTTGCTAATTAGTTTAGAGTCCGGTGTATGAGGACCGTCGTTACCGACAAGACTCGATAGAAAATAATAGGTGCGAATTAAATACTACAATTATGTTTTGGTTATAAATTCTATGCGTAATTTAATTAGCATTGTCATGAGAGTGAGATGTTAGTTAACATTGCTTTGTCATGAGAGTGAGATGCATATAAAGGTTTGAGCCGAGATCCGCGAGAGCGTGAGGAGAAAACCAGATAGTAGAAATTAGGCAACTTATCTAAATACAGCGAGAGCACTTTAGAGACGTTTAGGATATTATTAGCTTTCAAAGAGTGTTTCCTAGTTACCGGGCGAGCGAGAGAAAAATCTTGGGATTAGGAAGTATGATTTTAGTTAAGACCGCGAGAGCGTGAGACAGAGTCTTTAAGTTGGTATATTCTACGGAATAGGAGTATAGTCGTAATTAGCACCTCATTCTATGAGTCCCTTAGGAGCGCGAAAACCATATCCCGGCCTCGTTCTTCTATATTTTCTTAGTTATATTTTAGTTTTAGTTCTAATAAAATATCATTAGCCTTAGCTTTACAAAGTAACGATAGATAACGATAGGTTGATATTGGTCTCCGTGGTTCGACAATCTTTTATATTACTTCGATAAATCCGTGCGCTTGCGGACGCATCAAGTGCAGTACTTGGACCTGAGATTGTGTAGGAAACGAGTGAGAAGATTAAGACAATACAAGAAAGAATGAATGCCTCTCAGAGTCGACAAAAAAGTTATCATGATAAGAGGAGGAAAGCTCTTGAGTTCCAAGAGGGGGACTATGTGTTCTTGAGAGTTAGTCCGATGACTGGTGTTCGAAGAGCTTTGAAGTCTAGAAAGCTCACTCCGCGTTTTTTTGGTATGTATCAGATTTCTCAAAGGATCGTAGTGGTAGCATATCTAATTGCGTTACCACTATCGCTTTCAAATTCACATGATGTGTTCCATGTCTCACAATTGAGGAAGTATGTGTGCCATCAATCACATGTGATTCAGATGGATGACGTGCAGGTAAGAGATAATCTGACTGTTGAGGCATTACCACTGCGGATAGATGGCCGAGAAATGAAGAAGTTACGAGGAAAAGAGATTGCCTTGGTAAAGGTATAATGGGGTGGACCAGCGGGTGATAGTTGGACTTGGGAACGTGAGGATCAGATGAATGAGTCATATCTGACTCTGTTTGTTTCAGGTAACATTTTCAAGGACAAAAATTCCTAAAGTGGGGGAGAGTTGTAACACCCCAATTTCACAAAATGCCTTGGAAAGTGGTTTTGCAAAGAATCCTCTTTGGTGCATTCTTGAAAATTATGTGATTTTTGCCAACTTTGACAAGTCATAACTTGAGTTCCATAATGAATTAGAACTTGGTCTTGTACTTTTTGAAAAGGGAATGATCCAATCTACAACTTTCATGACCAACAATTTTTCATTTGAAGCATTTTTGGTTGAGAAAGAGGAGGTTGAAAAACATTCCCAAAATGGAAAGTTTACATTACAAGTCATTTCCATTTTTGGCAACTTTTGGTTTAGCTCAATTTTCTTCAATTTTGTGAACTTCCAAGCACTTCAATGATCAAATAAAGATCACATAACTTTAATTTGATGAAAAATCCACTTTGGTTTCATTGTTGGGGGCCTCAGATGCCCTGATTTTGCTCTAACTTGCTCAAGAAGTTACCCAATGAACATATGACTTCCACAATGAATTTCTTCATCAAACTTGGTATGTATGATCCTTATAACATATTGAGACCATTAGAAACAAGAATGACCAAAAAAATTGGATTTATGGCCTCTGAAACCAAAACCCTAATTTTAGGTCATCTGTGCAGTGAAACCATAGCTCTGCTTCCATGTTTTCCCAGTTCTTGTGATTCTTTGACTTCCTTGATATTTGAGGGATATAAAATGATGCTTGAACATACATGGACCCTCTTGAGATGATTTGAGACCTTTGTAGTGGCTTAGATGGATCTTGGATTGCTTAGATCACAAACCCTAGATGCAGATGAACTTGAACTAATGCAGTGAAGCAAAAAATGCAATATGATATGATATGTTTGAACTAATGTAAATATGAAAGATCACAAGCCATGGTGTGAACTTAGTGAGGGAAAATTTGGGGTGTTTACAGCATGCACTGTAAACACCCCAAATGTGCCCTCACCCATTCACACCATGGCTTGTGATCTTTTCATATGCATAATTCAATCATAGCATCTCATACCACATTTTTGATTCACTGCATTGCTCCTAAGTCATCTGCATCTAGGGTTTGTGGTTTGAGCTATCCAAGAGCTATTTGAGCCATTCCAAAGGTCTTCAATCACTTCAAAGGGGTCCATGTATGTTCAAGCATCATATTATATTCTCACAAGGTCAAGGAAGTCAAAGAATCACAAGAACTGAGAAAGGCATGGAAGTAGAGCCAGGTTTAACTTCACAGATGACCTAGAATTAGGGTTTTGGTTTCAAAGGCCATAACTCCAATTTTTTTGGTCATTATTGTTTCTATTGGTCTCTATATGTTATAAGGATCATGCATATCAATTTTCATGAAGAAATTCCATGGGGAAGGCATCTAATCAAGGGTTGACTTCTTGAGCAAGTCAGTGCAAAATCAGGGCATCTGAGGCCCCCAATGACCCAACCAAAGGGTGTTCTCCATAATTTTGGATGTGTATGATCTTTATTTGATCATAGAAGGTGTTGGAAGTTCACAAAATTGAAGAATTTCAAGTCATTTGCAAAGTTGCCTTTTTGGGAAAATGACTTGTAATGGAAAATTGCTATTTTGGGAAAGTTTTTCAACCCTTTCTTTTTGATTCAAAAATGCTTCAAATGAGAAAACTTTGGTCATGAAAGTTGTAGAATGGATCATTCCCTTTTCAAAAAGTACAAGAACTTGTCCTAATTCATTTTGGATCAAAAGTTATGGCTTGTCAAAGTTGGGAAAAATCACATAATTTCAAGTTTTGTACCAAAGAGGCATTTTGCAAAATGGTATGATCAAGCATTCTAAAGACTTCAAATGTGCACAAACTCTTCACAACATGCTCATGTGACTTCTAAAAACCAGAATTGGCCCAAGAATTATGCATTTTTGTGCCTTGAACTTCATGAATTCACAAAGGGGCCAAAGATGTACCAACTTGCAAAAACTCATGAAGCCATGCCTCTACTTGTTACAGCTCACAAGATCTGATCCACAAGAACTCCATGATCTTAGCTGAGCCAAACCATGCCCCTATCACAACCCCACACTTGCCCATACCTCAAGTACACCTAACTTGGACTTTATGCAAAAACACCCATACCAATCCCACAGTGCCACACCAACTTCTCTGACCCATCCAAGTGTGATAAGTGGACCAAAAGGGACTCAACACAATACACACACAGGGCTGAAACATCCCCCAAGCCATAGTTCCAAGTTTTCACCTCTTATGCACTTTCCTTCGAAACTCATTACACAAGACACAAACACCAAAACAAACTTCATAGAATCTCTCAGCATGTTACACTGATCATCCCTGACCCTTCACCTTGCCCTGAAACCCCCTGAAATCAAAATACGATTTCTTCCCCTCTCTGAGCAGAACCTCTTCAAGCTCACAAATCAGTCACTCTAAACACCAACCAAGCTTCAAAGCTTCATCCAGAGGATCATTGGGGCCATTTTGAAGCAAAGAGGCAAGCAGAAAGCTCCTGGATTGAAAGCTCAACCTCAGGTAACATGATGAACAAATTTTCCAGAACCTTGATTTCTTGTTAGAATATTGTTCTACGTGTTGCCCTGATCATGGGGATCTATTTATTTTTGAAAATAAGCCAGAAATGAGCATTTGGTGTTGACCTAAAACTTGTGCCCTAGAATTTGTTTTCTTCGATTCTCACTGTGTAGTCAATATAAATTGTTTTTGGCCATGGATTCTTGTTACCCATTGTTGAGGGATTGATTCTGGAGATTTGTGAGTCTTGGGGATGCGTTTTGAGTGATTCAGGGGAGGGAGTTGGCCGGAGAAGACGACCGGAGCTTATCTCCGGTCGCCTGAGTTTAATTAGCCCTAATCTCATTAATTAATCAACTTTGAATTTGGACCTTAGATCTTGTTGACCTCCATTGACTCCCGCGTGTGTGTGTGGCCAGGATTTGTCATTAAAGCCCTAAAACGTGTTTAATTAAGACTAATCAGGTTTAAGGAATTTTGAATCCCAGAATTGATCTCAACCGTCCATGAGCGCGCGCACTCTTTCCCTCCCCCCTGAGTTTGAATGCTGGCCCTTGATTGCGTTGACTTTCCCCTTTTATTCATTTTAATTTCTTTTATTTTCATTTCTTTTCCTCATTTTATTTAAAATAGCAAAATACCTTTAAAAATTATGAAATTTTTTGTCAAAGGTTCCATTAATTTTTAAAACCCAAAAATATTTTTATTTTTTATTTTTTGCACTGAAAATTATTTTTAAATCATTTAAATGTTTATTTTTAATTAGTTAATGGAAATTAATTAATTAAAAATGCATTTAGGTATTTAAAAATCATAAAAAAATTCACATTGCATTTAGAAACATTTAGAAACATTGTCCAACTCTCAAACCAAATTTCTTTTTTGTTCTTGATGCCTTTTGATCATTTTCATTGGAATTAAATTCATTTTAAGGCAATATTTTGGTTCAAACTTTGGAAAATTCATTATGCCTAGCCCTTGAGAGTTTGGTGATGGTTCTTCTTGCATTGCATCCTTCATGGCATGTAGTTTATAGGATAAAATTGGTTTGAATTGATCTTGCATTTTCAATTTGTTTTGCATTTTTTCTTGACAAGGTACCTTAAAACCCTAGTAATCTTAGGAAATTCATAACTTTCACTAGGCTAAGAGGTAGGTCCCCTCCTTTGGGCAGTGAGCTTGTATAGGTTTAGGGTATCTTTGATTGAATTTTCAATTTTTTATCATGTCATTTGCTTCTGATTTTGAATTTTGCTTTGTGTGTTGATCATAAACCCTAATTTGTGCCTTTCTTTGCATCCATTTCTCATTTGCTTGCATCCAATGACTTGCCATGATATTTTGTGCACCCACATGATTCATAATACATCTTAGGACATATTAGAATCATGTTTGAGCATTGCATCTTTCATTTGCCATATTGTATGTCCATTGCATCTCATAACTATTCATGTGCTTTCATGGTTCAAAGTGTGCCTCATTTGCATCTTTATGCTTGTATGATCATTCTCATGTCTTGCCTCATGTTTGTATCATCTCATAGAATCATTGACATCATGTAATTGCTTCTGACTTTGGTTTGCATCATGACATTTCATCACATTTGCATTGCATTTCATTTCTTTTGGCTAACTTTTCAGGTGGTAAGTTATTTTGAGAAGTGAATTTGCCTTCACTTCTCACAATCTCTCCTCATCTCTCTTGCATCATTTCTGCATTTTGCATTTGTCTTAGAGTGAGCTTGCTCATTCATGCTCTCTCCTTACTTTCTTTCTTCAAGCAACTTGACTTCTTAAGTGAAGCAAGTTGTCTTGCTTCTCTCTGCTTCTTCCTCTTTTCATCTGCTTCCTTCCTGGTGGTTTCTATGAAGATCTTTTCCTCTTAAGCCTCATAAACCCTAGGATCTCCAAGCATGATAACAATTAGGGTTTGATTAGTCCCCCATTTAGCTTTTACCTTTGTATCCTCTTTGAGTCTTCTCTTCTCATCTCATAATCAGGGACTAAACCCTAAAGGCTTTAAGGCTTTGTGATTAAGCTTATGCATGCATCCTTCTATTAGGATGGAGTGTATAACTTTAATCCTAAGTTTTAAACCCTTAATGTGTTTAAATCCTTTAATCAACTCACCTAATAATCATCAAGACATCAAGCTTGTAACTTGGGCCTTGCATTAGGGCTCTAATTCTTCCTTAATTGGTTAAGAAGGACTAACCCTAGTGTTAATGGACAAGTCCCCCTCAAGTTGTCTTACAAACCATAAAAATAACTTCTTAATCTTATCATTAAATAAAATCCATTTAATAAAGGCTTTGTTTTGTCATGAGGTTAATCCCTAATCATGGATTAAGTTGAGGAGTCTTTCTCAGCTTAAATGTTCTCATCTATTATCCTTCTATTAGGATGGTGTAATGGGTCCATTAAATCCTTGATTATGGCTTAAACTCATTACTTAACACTAAACAAAAACAATAAAAACATCTAAATAATCACAAGTAGGTTAATGATCTTAATCCTACATCATGGTGATTAAGTGTGAGCTGCTTACTTCATACTTAAAGTATTCTCATTACCCCTAATCAGAGGGAGGATGTGATGAGTTTACTAACCCTTGGTTTAGGCTTAAGCTCATTTTCTTATGACAAACTTTCAAAAGCAATAAAAGATTGAAAGCACAAAAACAAACAATAATCGCCTCCTCCGGGATTCTTTTCTCATCTCATTCACTCACAAGCGAGAACTTGCTTCTTCCGTCTAATGCAAGACAGTTAGCACCTGAGCCAGACAGGTCATACACTTGAGCATAGACAAGTAAGTAGTTCACAAGTCAATTTATCTTTCAGTCTCTTTGGGTCGAACTACGGTGTTCTGACTTCCTCATTGCACGAAAGGATACGTAGGCATAACTTAACAAGTTATCGAACAAAAGTCTCTGTATATCCCCCCTCTTTCCAGCTTTATTCTTTTAGCCTCATGGTCTTGGGCATTTCATTTTTATTCTTACACTGACACTTATCTTATATACTTCACACTTCTTTTACACTGACACTTGCATTCTTTCCAGCTTTGATACACAGATTGCACTGACACTACCCCTTTAAAACACAAATCTTTTAAGCGTGGATCCCGTCGAGTACGGCGGGCAATCTGGGTGCTAATACCTTCCCAGGTTGTAACCAACCCCCTTTCTCAGTCTCTGTGGTTCGCAACCGTCTTATCCATCTTTCCTTAGGTTTATGCAGCATTACCTTTCCTTCGGGATAAAAATGCCTAGCTGGCGACTCTATTCATTTCCTTCCTCTTTCGCCGACCGTTCGTGTCTGTACCCTATTTGACTTGACCTCATTTAGTGGGAGCGACAGCCACCTATAATGTTGGTGATCGAACTTGGAAAAATAATTATAAACCAAAAATGTTGGTGCAGAGAGTTGAACCCCTGACCAGACGCTACCTATGATCACGGTCATTTCAAATACCCGTGTTGAAAGGTCTGTTTGCATTTTAAAAAAATAAGTAAAAAATGCTACTTATAACAACTATTTTTAAATACCCCTGGTGAAAGGTCTGTCAGCATTTTAAAAAAAATGTGAGTAATATGATTAAAATAAATTCAGAAAAATACAAAAACACGAAATTTAATATAATTAAGAAAAATAAGAATTTTGAGATTTTTTTTTGGAATTTTTTGAGACTATGAAAACAGTAAAAAAATTCATTAAAAATTGAAAAAAGACGAAAAACATTTTAAAAAGGAGACGATTTCCCTTAAAATTGGGTATTCTGACCAGCAACTAAACTACAGGCTATAACAACACTTGTTTAATTTAACCGTTGAAAAATCATTTACCATTTACTTTTGAAATAA
The DNA here is from genome assembly GCA_963966055.1 of Lathyrus aphaca. Taxonomy (NCBI): domain Eukaryota; kingdom Viridiplantae; phylum Streptophyta; class Magnoliopsida; order Fabales; family Fabaceae; genus Lathyrus; species Lathyrus aphaca. The sequence goes on along the minus strand of OZ014524.1, from coordinate 113,022,747 downwards.
TGGCCTTAAGTGACACACACTTAATGTACTCTTGTCGCTCCCACCAAAATGACAACCGGGGTCAGAAGGGGTACAGACGCGAACGGTCGGCGAAAGAGGACTGAGAACACACAGGAGTGAACTCAGAAAGACAAGAGTCGCCAGCTAGGCATTTTTATCCCGGAGGAAAGGTAATGCTGCATAAACCTAAGAAAAGACATGGATAAGACGGTTGCGAACCAGAGAGACTGAGAAAGGGGGTTGGTTACAACCTGGGAAGGTATTAGCACCCAGATTGTCCGCCGTACTCGACGGGATCCACGCTTGAAAGTTTGTGTTTTAAAGGGGTAGTGTCAGTGCAATTTGTGTATCAAAGCTGGAAGGAATGCAAGTGTCAGTGTCAAAGAAAAGTGAAGTGAATAAAAGAAGTGTCAGTGCAAGGAAAGAGTGTGAAGCTCAAGACTATGAGGCTTAGAGAGTAATGCTGGAAAGAGGGGGGATATACAGAGACTTTTGTTCGATAACTGTTAAGTTATGCCTACGTATCCTCTCGTGCAATGAGGAAGTCAGAACACCGTAGTTCGACCCAAAGAGACTGAAAGATAAATTGACCTGTGAACTGCTTACTTGTCTATGCTCAAGTGTATGACCTGTCTGGTTCAGGTGCAAACTGTCTTGCATTAGACGGAAGAAGCAAGTTCTCGATTGTGAGTGAATGAGATGAGAAAAGAATCCCGGAGGAGACGGTTATTGTTTGTTTTTTTGTGTTTTCAGTCTTTTATTGCTTTTGAAAGTTTGTCATAAGTTAATGAGCTTAAGTCTAAACCAAGGGTTAGTAAACTCATCACATCCTCCCTCTGATTAGGGGTAATGAGAGTACCTTAAGTGTGAAGTCAGCATCTCACACTTAATCACCATGATGTAGGATTAAGATCATTAACCTACTTGTGATTATTTAGATTTTTTGTTGTTTTTGTTTAGTGTTAAGTAATGAGGTTAAGCCATAATCAGGGATTAAACAGACTTATTACACCATCCTAATAGAAGGATAATAGATGAGAATGTTTAAGCTGGGGAAGACTCCTCAACTTAATCCATGATTAGGGATTAAACTCATGACAAAACAAAGCCTTTATTAAGTGGGTTTTAGTTAATGATAAAATGAAGAAGTGATTTTTATGATTTGTAAGACAACTTGAGGGGGACTTGTCCATTAACACTAGGGTTAGTCCTTCTTAACCAATTAAGGAAGAATTAGAACCCTAATGCAAGGCCCAAGTTACAAGCTTGATGTCTTGATGATTATTAAGTGAGTTGATTAAAGGATTTAAACACATTAAGGGTTTAACACTTAGGATTAAAGTTATACACTTCATCCTAATAGAAGGATGCAGGCATAAGCTTAATCACAAAGCCTTAAAGCCTTTAGGGTTTAGTCCCTGATTATGAGATGAGAAGAGAAGACTCAAAGAGACACAAAGGTAAAAGCTAAATGGGGGACTAATCAAGACCCTAATTATTGTCATGCTTGGAAGTCCTAGGGTTTGTGAGGCTTAAGAGAGAAATCTTCAAAGAACCACCAAGAAGCAGATGAAAGGAGCAAAGAGAAGCAAAACAACTTGCTTCACTTGAGAAGACAAGTTGCTTGAAGGAAGAAAGCAAGATGAACAAGGATGAGCAAGCTCAATCCCATACACAAGACAAAATGCAGCAATGATGCATAAGAGAGATGAAAAGAGATTGTGAGAAGTGAAGGCAAATCCACTTCTCAAAACAACTTACCACCTGAAAAGTTAGTAAGGAAATGAAATGCAATGCAAATGAGATGAAATGTGATGATGCCAACCAAAACCAGAAGCAAAAGTATGATGTTAATGATGCTAAGAGATGATGCAAACATGAGGCAAGGCATGAGACTGATCATACAAACATATGGATGCAAGATAAGCATGTTTTGAACCATGGATGTACATGAAAAGTTATGGAATGCAAATGACATACAACATGGAAAATGCAAGATGCAATTATCAAATATGATTCTAATATGTCTTAAGATGTATTATGAATCAAATGAAAGCATAAAATGTCATGGCAAGTCATGGTATGCAAGCAAATGGAAGATGGATGCAAAGGAAGGCATGAATTAGGGTTATATGCAACATACAAAGCAAAAATCCAAAACCAGAAGCAAATGACATGATAAAAATTTGAAAATGCAATCAAAGGAACCCTAAACCTATACAAACTCACTGCCCAAAGGAGGGGATCCAACTCTTAACCTAGTGAGAGTTATGAATTTTCTAAGATTGCTAGGGTTTTAAGGTACCTTGACAAGAAAAATGCCAAACAAATTGAAAATGCAAGATCAATTCATGCCAATTTTATCTTATAAACTACATGCTATACAAGATGCAATGCAAAAAGAATCATTGTCCAACTCTCAAAGGTTAGGCAGAAATGAATTTTTGAAGTTTGACACAAAATATTGCCTTGAAATGAATTTAATTCCATTGAAATTTTTTATCAAAAGGTATCAAGAACAAAAAATAAATTTGGTTTGAGAGTTGGACAATGTTTCTAAATGTTTTTAAATGTTACATGAATTTTTTTGTGATTTTTAAATACTTAAAAAGTATTTTTAATTAATTAATTTCCACTAACTAATTAAAAATAAACTTTTAAATGATTTAAAAATAATTTTTAATGCAAAAAAAATAAAAATAAATATATTTTTGTGTTCTGAAAATTAATTAAAGCTTGGATAAAAAATTTCAGAATTTTTAGACCTTTTTTTGCTATTTTTAATTAAATGTACAAATTAAATGAGAAAAAATGTGAAATAAAATTAATTAAACGAGAAGTATGTGCAATGGACGGATCAAATTGAAACTGGGGAAAGGCCTGTTGACCATGCGCCAAATCCAAGGGACTATATTCAAATCAGGCTAATTAACTAATTAAACCTAATTAATTAAGTTAAATGGAAATTATGAATTAATGAGATTATCTAAGCCATTGGTCCACACGCGGGAAACTTAATCCTAGGGCCCAGATTCAAAAACACACTAATTACTCAGCTAACCCTAATTAGGGCAAACTAACTTCAGGCGGCCGGAACAGTGGTTCCGGTCGTCTTCTCCGGCGGGTCAAAAACCCTAAAACATGCTACAGGCCACCATTCATCAAATTGAACACATGGAAATGATCCTCTAACATCATGGAACATGAATCAATCATCAAACAACATTTAAACTACATGAATCAAGCAAATCGAAGCAAACATTTTTCACGGGAAAAACTTCAGAACATCAATACATACTCATTTTCCACTCATTTTCATTTTTAAACACATCATGATGATCAGGATAACATGTAGAATCAATTTATAACAAGTAAATGAAGTTCTGGAAAATTTGTTCTTGATGGATACCTGAACTGAAGTTCTTCGAACTGGAGCTTTCTGAGCCTTTCTCTTATGCAAACTGACTCCTCTGGTCCCCCTGAGCTCAATGGAATGCTTCAAAACTTTGGTTGATGGCTGATTTGTGAAGATGTGTTCTGGTGTAGCAGATTTTACAGTTGAGTTCTAGGGGGTTTCAGGCTGTTTTAATGGTGGGTTTTTGTTCCATGGAGGATTTGTGGTTCATTGGTGAAGAAAGAATGAATGTTTGATGGTTGTGGAAGAAAATTCGAAGAGAGGAAAGTTTTGACAGTTTTTGGAGTGTGCTGCAATGTGTGTGTTCCAGGCTTGTGTGAGGCTTGTTTTATGATCCATATACAAGTCCTAAACTATTGGAATGAGTCAGAAGACTTGACATGTACTGTGGGAATGGTATGGAGCAATTGGCCAAAAAGTCAATAGTTGGTGTACTTCAAGCATGGGCTATGGCAGAGGCAGTCTAGAGGCTTGTCATGTCTCAGCTTGAGTCAAGGATGACCCTTAGATGGTTCATGAGAGGCTGCTGCATTTGGATCATGAGTTGAGAGAGTTTTTGCAACTTGCCCACTTGTGACATTTCATGACTTTTGGCTATGTGAATGTGAGAAACCTTGCTGAATTTCTGATGTGGGATGCCTCATTAGGTCATGACAATGTATTAAAACCAGCTAGAGATCATACAATTCCTTTGAGAATGATTTTGCCAAAAATACCTCTTTACACTTTCATGAAGAATGGTTTATGGTTATGTGAAAATCAAAGCAAATAAATGAGAAATCCCTTGGGCCAATTCTGATTTTAGGTCATGCATTGCATTGGTATGATGATTAGAGGTCATATTGAAGTCACATAAAGGCTTGCCATGAGAAATTGCAAGTTTTCCATTTTGTGCAAAAGTGAAATTTCAATGATTTTATCCAACTTTGCAAGGCCATAACTTTTGATCCAAAATGAATTAGGTCAAGTTCTTGTACTTTTTGAAAAGGGAATGATCCATTCTACAACTTTCATGACCAAAGTTTTCTCATTTGAAGCATTTTTGAATCAAAAAGCAAGGGTTGAAAAAGTTTCCCAAAATGGCAAGTTTCCATTACAAGTCATTTTCCCAAAAAGTCAACTTTGCAAATGGCTTGAAATTCTTCCAATTTGTGAACTTCTAACATCTTCTATGATCAAATAAAGATCATACATAATCAAAATGATGATGAACACCCCTTGGTTGGGTCATTGAGGGCCTCAGATGCCCTGATTTTGCACTGTCTTACTTAAAAAGTCAACTCTTGATCAGATGACTTACCCATTGAATTTCTTCATGAAAATTGATATGCATGATCCCTATACCATATAGAGACCAATAGAAACAAGAATGACCAAAAAATTTGGAGTTATGGCCTTTGAAACCAAAACCCTAATTCTAGGTCATCTGTGCAGTTAAACCTGGCTCTGCTTCCATGCCATTCCCAGTTCTTGTGATTTTTGACATTCTTGACTTTGTGGGGATATAATATGATGCTTGAACATACATGGACCCCTTTGAAATGATTGATGACCTTTGGAGTGGCTCAAGAAGCTCTTGGATTGCTCAGATCACAAACCCTAGATGCAGATGACTTGGGAACAATGCAGTGAATCAAAAATGCAATATGAGATGCTATGATTGAACTTATGCATATGAAAAGATCACAAGCCATGGTGTGAAAGGGTGAGGGCAAATTTGGGGTGTTTACAGCTGCCCCTATTCAAGCATGAGTTAGGTGTGTAGAATGTAAGCAACGGCTTAACAGGCAAACAAGATAACTTGTGGTTGAATACCAAAGACAGTCCAAAATTTGCACTCACAGAATGAAGAAGAAAAGGGATATAGATTGTAAAAGAAAAGGAAGTATATCATAAAGTGTGGGCGACGGAGGACGACCGTCGAGCAGAGGACGACTGCTGGGGATAAAGCAATGGCGGGGGCGACCGACATGCTGGGGAATATGCGGGAAATATAGCAATGACGGGGACGGCCGACAAGCTGGGGATATGAGAGATTATGATGGGGACGGCCATCAAGTAAAGCTATAAGATTCACTGGGGATTATAGGTAAAAATAAATGATGAGGTACGGTCATCAGGTTCATAAAGTAATGCAAACAACGATGGGGACGACCATCGGGCTAAACTGATGAAGGACGATCATCAGGAAAAGGAAAAGGGACCACGACGGGGACGACCATCGGGTTAAAGAATAAATGAAGTAATGATGAGGGACGGTCATCAAAGGTGAAGGACGATCACCAAGAAAAGGAAAAGGGACCACGACAGGGACGGCCATCGGGTTAAAGAATAAATGAAATAATGATGAGGGACGGTCATCAAAGGTGAAGGACGATCACCTAGCAGGGGACGGCTGCTCTGTTGGGGATAAGATGAGGGACAGTCATCTAAGGTGAAGGACGATCACCTGGCAGGGTACGGCTGCCGAAAGTATCGCGACATAGGACGAATGCCGGATAAAAGGTCGACGATGGGGACGGCCATCGGATAAGCATGATGAAGGACGATCATCAAGAGGTGAAGGACGATCACCTAGCAGGGGATGGCTGCTCTTAAGGTATCATGACATAGGACGAATGTCAGATAACAAGATCAACGATGGGGACGGCCATCGGATAAAATGATGAAGGACGATCATCAAGAGGTGAAGGACGATCACCTGGCAGGGTACGGCTGCCGAAAGTATCATGACATAGGACGAATGTCAGATAGAAAAAAAAAGGTTGCTTTGCTGGCGACCTACTGGGGAATAGTAAACACGGACGAGTGTTTACATCCAAGAAATAAAAGGTATAAGTGTTTTGACGTTGTGTATAGATTAAAGATGCGGACGAGCATCAGTAGAAACAAACGCTGACGCATGTTCAGAGATGATGATACAGAAGAGTACCAACTGGTTAACAAAGAACACGGACGAGTGTTGATTCTGAGGGGACTATTCTGGGGAATAGTAGACACAGACGAGTGTCTACATTCAAGAAGACATGAGTGTTTGACACGCGTATGGATTAAAGATGCAGACGAGCATCCTTAAGACTATGATACAGACGAGTATCAGGTAGAAACAAACGCTTGACGCATGTTCTGAGATGATGATACGGACGAGTACCAACGGGTTAACAAAGAACACGGACGAGTGTTGAATCTGAGGATGTATAAGTGGTGTATACAAGATACGGACGAGTATCTGTATGAGTGAAACAGGAGTAATAAGTATGAGTGGTGTACATATGAGTTTTTAACTTGCTGGGGAGAGTGACACGGACGAGAGTCATAAGAGGAAAGTGTAATATAAACAAGTGTATGGTTTACAAAATGTTTAGGTAACTATGCTGGGGAGATGACACAGACGAGTGTCAAGAAAGTTGTATATATATGTGCATATGTGAGTGCAAAGAGGTCGCTTTGGCTTTCTACTGGGGATATGACACGGACGGGTGTCGAAAAGTATTTGTAATATAAGTGGCCTGTTTGTAAAGAATGCTCGGGCGGCTGTACTGGGGGAGGATGACACGGACGGGTGTCAAAAGGAGTGTGCCTTGGTATTTATGAGTGTAAGGCAAATGCCTTAGCTTTCTGCTGGGGATATGACACGGACGGGTGTCAGGACGTATCCGTATCTTTAGGGAAAGTGCCTTGGCTCTCTGCCGGGGAATCTGGGGAGGATTGTCAATATTCACAAGTGTTTGCTTCAGAATCATGGCTTATGATTATGCAATATGTTTGATTTTTGCCGTAATGCTCCGTATTAGACGGAATGCTACGCTTTGTGGGGAAAATATGATGCGAATGCTATGATTTATGCAAAGATACCGATCCGGGATTTGGATCCCGCTGCTGTGGAGATCTCTGGTTGATCTGCTTGAAGTGAACATCCCAACTGGGGATGAGATCATTGGTAGATCTGATAAGATGTATCTGCTTGGGGAATAGGTCACTGATAGACCTATCTTTGGTAATGAGGGACCCAACTGGGGTTTGTAGAAGCTTTCTTCACTCTGTTGTGAGATCTTCAGGCGTTGCTCTCCCGGATAGAGGCTGAAGCTCTGTGGGGAGATAGTTCCCTGGATTTTGTACTTGGCTGAGTAGGAAGTAAATGGCAACCCGGCTGGGGAAGAAGAAAGACCATGGGAAGGTCTTCCTGGAGATTTCTGTAGGGGTCCTGCTGAGGATGATACTTGACAACTCAGCTGGGGGAAAGTCATCCCCGGTGCTAATTAGGAGATAGACTGAGTAGATAATGATTTGCAGCTTGCCGGGATGAAGCTTTCATGCCCCATGTTGTGCTTTGAGTGCCTGCAATCCTGAAAAGACATGGAAAAGTACAAGTAATCCCGAGGTATCCCTTACCGGATTCCGTCATAGGAGTTCAGACACTCCCGGGAGTAAGTATATTTCCTGTAAGCACGTATTTCTTAGAGAAGCATTTGTACTTATGCAATCAATATCTTAAAGACATCGGACATTTTTTTGCAAATGAAAATAAAATGTACAAGACGAAACATGATTGAGAATCTGATTTTATTAATTCATGTGCCCTGAATTGGCAAGATACAGTCAAAGAAACAAATCCCCTAAAATGAGGAGATTGTTATAAATTGAGAAATAAAAGGTATTGGCAATGTTGACGACGCTTTAAGGAGCTTCCCTTGGCTATGACTCGTATGACATTTGACGTTCTTCTCGTCTTGCTTTCTGAAGAAGGCTAATTCTGACCGGCTTGACCCCTTCGAAGCTTACCAAGTTGTAAGTGATACAGACGAATTCAGAATGCAGTTGTTCGCTTATTCCCTTATTTTGCATGAATCGCCCTTTCGGGTTTTCAATCCATCGGGATACCCATTTTTGCCTGGGTTGTCCAATGCGGCTTTTCAACTCAGCGGGTGTACATTTTTATTTATTTCCCTTATTTTTGCCCGAGTCTTTTATTCTGTTTTTGACTCGCCGGGATGCCCTATTTTTGCCTGGACTTACATTCTGTTTTTATGTCCAGCGGGTCATTTTCATGCGAAGTATTTTTTAACTGCATCTGAATTCACAGGGGACGGGAAGTCTTCACCATCCATAGTACTGAGCATGAGTGCTCCACTGGAGAAAACTTTCTTTACTACGAATGGTCCTTCATAGTTCGGAGTCCACTTGCCCCTGTGGTCTGTATGAGGAAGGAGGAGTCTTTTCAGCACAAGATCTCCTACTTGGTACTCTCGGAGCCTAACTTTCTGATCGAAGGCTTTCTTCATTCTTTTCTGATATAACTGCCCATGACAGATTGCAGCTAATCTTTTCTCTTCAATCAGGCTCAGTTGTTCGTATCGGGATCGGACCCACTCTGCTTGGTTTAGCTTAACATCCATCAGTACCCGCAAGGAGGGTAATTCAACTTCAACCGGTAGGACTGCCTCCATACCATACACAAGCTGATACGGTGTTGCCCCAGTGGATGTTCTGATTGACGTACGGTACCCATGCAAGACAAATGGTAGCATTTCATGCCAGTCTTTGTAGGTGACTACCATCTTTTGCACAATCTTCTTAATGTTCTTATTAGTTGCCTCAACAACGCCATTCATCTTTGGCCTGTAAGGAGAAGAATTGTGGTGTTGGATCTTGAAGTCCCGGCATAGCTCTGCCGTCATCTTATTGTTCAAGTTGGAACCATTATCAGTAATGATTCGCTCGGGGACTCCGTATCGACAGATGATGTCCCTCTTCAGAAATCGGGCTACCACTTGCCTTGTAACATTTGCATATGAAGCTGCTTCAACCCACTTGGTGAAATAGTCAATAGCAACCAAGATGAATCTGTGGCCATTTGAAGCAGTCGGTTCAATCTTGCCAATCATGTCAATGCCCCACATGGCAAAGGGCCAGGGTGAAGACATCACATTCAGAGGATTTGGAGGCACATGTACTTTATCCGCATAGATCTGGCATTTATGACATTTTCTGGCATAAGCACAACAGTCGGCGTCCATTGTGATCCAGTAATAACCTGATCTTAGCAACTTTTTAGCCATGGCATGCCCTCCTGCATGGGTACCAAAGGATCCTTCGTGCACCTCGTGCATCAACAAGTCTTCTTCTGTCTTATCAACGCATCTGAGGAGTACCATATCAAAGTTTCTCTTGTACATGGAACCATCGGTATTCAGAAAGAAACTACCAGCAAGCCTTCTCAAAGTCTTCTTATCATTGGAAGATGCCCTAGGTGGGTATGTTTGATCCTCCAAGAAGCACTTAATGTCGTGGAACCAAGGCTTATCATCTTTAACAACATCTGCTGCAAATACATATGCTGGTCTGTCGAGTCTGGACACTGAAATCCGAGGTACAGAGTTGGCAGTTTGAACTTTGATCATGGATGAAATGGTAGCAAGAGCATCTGCAAACTGATTCTCGTCCCGAGGGATATAATCAAGCTTAACCATTGTGAAGAAAGTCAATAACCTTCTTGTATAATCCCTGTAGGGTATCAGATGATCCTGGTGTGTGTACCATTTGCCGTTGGTTTGATTAATTACCAAAGCTGAATCTCCGAATACAGTCAAAGTTTTGATCTTGAGGTCAATGGCTTCCTCAAGACCCATAATACAAGCTTCGTATTCAGCTTCGTTGTTAGTGCAGTTGAAAGTGAGTTTTGCCGAGAAAGGCATGTGAACTCCTTTAGGTGTAATGAGTACTGCACCAACGCCACGACCATTCATGTTAACAGCCCCATCAAACATCATAGTCCATTCTTCTTCCGGGTCAGGCCCTTCAGTGTGAACAGGCTCTTCATGATCTTTTGCTTTGATGAACATGACGTCTTCATCAGGGAAGTCAAATCTCATAGGCTGGTAATCATCAATAGGTTGCTCAGCAAGATAATCAGACAATACGCTACCCTTGATGGCTTTCTGAGATGTGTACTGGATGTCATATTCTGTGAGGATCATTTGCCATCTTGCAACCCACCCGGTAAGTGCTGGCTTCTCAAAAATGTACTTGACCGGGTCCATCTTTGATATCAATAAGGTAGTGTGGGTCAACATATACTGCCTTAGTCGGCGAGCAGCCCACGCTAAAGCACATCAAGTTTTCTCGAGCAGTGAATAACGTTGTTCACAGTCGGTAAACTTTTTGCTTAGGTAGTAAATTGCATACTCTTTTCGACCAGACTCGTCATGCTGGCCCAACACACACCCCATTGACTCTTCTAATACTTTCAAGTACATTATCAGAGGTCTTCCTTCGACTGGAGGCATAAGGATTGGAGGTTCTTGCAAGTATTCCTTGATTTTGTCAAAGGCCCTCTGGCAGTCTTCGTTCCACCTGACCGTTTGCTCTTTTCTTAACATCTTGAACAAGGGTTCACAGGTTGCAGTTAGGTGAGATATGAACCTCGAAATGTAGTTCAATCTACCTAGAAACCCCCGAACTTCTTTTTCTGACTTTGGTGCAGGCATTTCTTGAATGGATTTAACTTTATCAGGGTCAACTTCGATCCCTTTCTCACTTACAATAAATCCCAGCAGCTTACCGGATCGTACCCCGAATGTACATTTGTTGGGGTTTAACTTCAGTTGGTACTTCCTCAGACGCTTGAATAGCTTTAATAGATTTACCAGGTGGTCTTCTTCTGTAAGGGACTTGGCAATCATGTCATCCACATAACATTCAATTTCTTTATGGATCATGTCGTGGAATAATGTTACCATAGCCCGTTGATAGGTTGCACCAGCATTCTTCAGTCCGAATGGCATTACCTTATAACAGAACGTGCCCCAGGGTGTCATGAAAGTAGTCTTCTCCATGTCTTCAAGTGACATTTTGATCTGATTGTATCCTGAAAATCCATCCATGAAGGAGAATACCGAGAACTGAGCCGTATTGTCGACCAATACATCAATGTGAGGTAAAGGGAAGTCATCTTTCGAGCTGGCTCTGTTCAGATCCCGGTAATCCACACACATTCTCACCTTGCTGTCTTTCTTAGGCACAGGTACAATATTAGCAACCCACGGAGGATAGCTAGTCACAGCAAGGAACCCGGCGTCCCACTGCTTTTGCACCTCTTCTTTGATCTTCATTGCCATATCTGGGCGAGTACGACGCATTTTCTGTTTTACTGGAGGGAAGTCTTCTTTTAAAGGCAGCTTGTGCATAACAATATCGGTGTCCAACCCTGGCATATCCTGATAAGACCAAGCAAACACATCCACATATTCACGAAGCAGGTCAATCAGTTGCTCTTTCACCGAGTCTTGTAAGCAGGCCCCGATCTTAACCTCTTTCACATCTTCATCCGTACCAAGATTAATCGTTTCGACCTCCTCCTGATGAGGAGTGATAACCTTCTCCTCTTGCCTTAACAACCTGGCTAGCTCTTTAGGAAGCTCATAATCTTCTTCAACCCCTTCATCAGCTTGATTGATTGGATTGTCAAAGTCATACGAAGCCATAGCTGTGTTGTTGTCGGTGCAGTCTGAAAGGCACTCTCTGCAAGGGTTTAGATTGTTCATTTTAGTGATCGATTTTAATCTTGTTTAGAAAAAGTGAAGTAAAGTTATCATTTTGAAAACATCGCCATTTTATTTTTGTACAAAAAGAAAAATGAAAAACAGTGAGCGGGAAAGAAAAAGACTCATTTGCAAAAGATGTCCGATATTCATTGATTGATCTGTTTGCACAAAATTTACAAGATGGCCCGATTACAAAATGAGTCTTGACATCTTGGGCAAGATGCAAGACTTGATGCATGCTTAAAAATATACAGGAAATAATAATTACTCTGCAGGAGTAACCCTTATAATTTCCTGGGAAGACCAGTTTGAGATACGGCTCCCCGGGATCCTTGGACGTATCCAGCTCTCCAGGTTGCGCTCATCTTCCGACTCATCTTCCAAGTTGTTCACAGCATCCGGGGTGAGCATTCCCCCGCTGACAAAGTTGGGCTTCTTGGCAGCCTCTGATTGATCTTGTTGAGTTGGTCTGTAACCCAACCCAAATATGTCCTCCTTCTTCTCCACGGGTGTCGCTCCCGATAAATGGGACTGGCCCAGATAAAGGTACAGACGCGAACGGTCGGCGAGAGGGACAATGAGAACACACAGCCGTGAACTCACTGGAGATGAATAGAGTCGCCAGCTAGGCATTTTTATCCCGGAGGAAAGGCAATGCTGCATAGACCTGGAAAGATACGGATAAGACGGTTGCGAACCAGAGAGACTGAGAAAGGGGGTTGGTTACAACCTGGGAAGGTATTAGCACCGAGATTGTCCGTCGTACTCGACGGGATCCACGCTTAAAAAATTTGTGTTTTAAAGGGGTAGTGTCAGTGCAATTTGTGTGTAAAGAGAGCTGGAAAAGGTGTACAGGTGTCAGTGTAAAAGAAGTGCAAAGTGTGATATATACAGTGTCAGTGTAAGGACGAGAGTGAAATGCTCATGATAATGAGGTTAAAAGAATAATGCTGGAAAGAGGGGGAATGTACAGAGACTTTTGTTCGATAACCGTTAAGTTATGCCTACGTATCCTCTCGTGCAATGAGGAAGTCAGAACACCGTAGTTCGACCCAAAGAGACTGAAAGATGAATTGACTTGTAAACTGCTCACTTGTCTATGCTCAAGTGTATGACCTGTCTGGCTCAGGTGCAAACTGTCTTGCATTAGACGGAAGAAGCAAGTTCTCGTTTATGAGTGAATGAGATGAGAGAAGAATCCCGGAGGAGACGATTATTGTTTGTTTTTTTGTGTTTTCAGTCTTTTATTGCTTTTGAAAGTTTGTCATAAGTTAATGAGCTTAAGCCTAAACCAATGGATTTAGCAAACTCATCACATCTTCCCTCTGATTAGGGGTAATGAGATTACCTTAAGTGTGAAGTCAGATTCTCACACTTAATTACCTTTGGTGTAGGTTTAAGATCATTAACCTACTTGTGATTATTTAGATGCTTTTTTGTGGTTTTTGTTTAGTGTTGAGTAATGAGATTAAGCCATAATCAGGGATTAAACAGACTCATTACACCATCCTAATAGAAGGATAATAGATGAGAGTGTTTAAGCTGAGGAAAGCTCCTCAACTTAATCCATGATTAGGGATTAAACTCATGACAAAACAAGCCTTTGGTTAAGTGGATTTATTTAATGATATGATGAAGAAGTGAGTTTTATGATTTGTAAGACAACTTGAGGGGGACTTGTCCATTAACACTAGGGTTAGTCCTTCTTAACCAATTAAGGAAGAATTAGAACCCTAATGCAAGGCCCAAGTTACAAGCTTGATGTCTTGATAATTGTTAAGTGATTTGATTAAAGGAGTTAAACACATTAAGGGTTTAACACTTAGGATTAAAGTTATACACTCCATCCTAATAGAAGGATGCAGGCATAAACTTAATCACAAAGTCTTAAAACCTTTAGGGTTTAGTCCCTGATTATGAGATGAGAAGAGAAGACTCGAAGAAGACACAAAGGTGAAATTAAGAGGGGAGACTAATCAAAACCCTAATCATTGTCATGCTTGGTTATTCCTAAGGTTTGTGAGGTTTGCAAGAAGAAATCTTCAATGGAACCACCAGGAAGCAGATGAAAGGATCAGGAGAAGCAAAGTAACTTGCTTCATTTAAGAAGTCAAGTCACTTGAAGAGAGAAAGTAAGAAGAAGAAGAAGAATGAGCAAGCTCAATCTCAAACACAAACATAAATGCAGCAAGGATGCATAAAAAGAGATGAAGAGAAGTTATGAGAAGTGAAGGCAAATTCACTTCTCAATGTCACTTACCACCTGAAAGATTAGAAAAGAAATGTAATGCAATGCAAAATGGGATGAGATGTCATGATGAGAAACAAAACCAGAAATACATACATGATATTAATGATGCCATGAGATGTCACAAACATGAGGCAGCACATGGGGATGATCATACAAGCTCATGAATGCAAATGAAGCAAGTTAGGAATCATGAACATACATGAAAAGTTATGAGATGCATATGGCATACAACATGGCAAATACAAGATGCAATGATCAAACATGCTTTTAATATGTCTTATGATGTCAAATGAATCAAATGGATGCTTGAAATGTCAAGGCAAGTCATGTTGTGCAAGCAAATGTAAGATGAATGCATATGGAAGCCCAAACTAGGGTTTATGAATAAAGCATCAAACACAAACCAAAATCAGAAGCAAACAACATTATAAAAAATTGAAAATTCACTCAAAGGCCCCCTAATCCTATACTAAACCAATGCCCAAAGGAGAGGTTTCAACTCCTAACCAAAGTCAAGTTATGATTTTTCTAAGTTTTCTAGGGTTTTAGGGTTCCTTAACAAGAAAATTATCAAACAAATTGAAAATGAAAGATCAAATCATGGCCATTTAATCTCACAAACTACATGCTAAACACAATGCAATGCAAAAAGAATCAAGGTCCAACTCTTTAGGGTTAGGCAGAAATGATTTTTGGAAGTTTGGATCAAAATAATGCATAAAAATGATTTTAATTCAATGAAAAATTCTCAAAATGCATCAAGACCAAAAAATAAATTTGGTTTGAAGGTTGGACAATGTTTCTAAATGTCTTAAAACATTTCATGAATTTTTTTGGTGATTTTTAAATACCTAAAAGTATTTTTAATAAATTAATTTTCATTAATCAATTAAAAATAAACTTTTAAATATTTAAAAAATACCTTTTTAATGCTAAAAATGAAAATAAAAATATTTTTGTGTCTTAAAAATTAATGAAACACTTGGTAAAAAATTTCATAATTTTTAAAGCATTTTTACTATTTTTAATAAATTGTATAAAACAAATGAATTAAGTATGAAAATAAAATGAATTTAAATGGAAAAAGAAAAAGTCAGCCAATCCTAGGGACCAGATTCAAACTAAAACGCGCGCGTGTTGACTTGGCGCCAGATCCTACGGCCAGAATTCAAAATCAGCTAATTAATGCTTATGCCCTAATCCTGCCGTTAATTACCCTCAGGTGACCGGAACAGTGTTCCGGTCATCTTCTCCGTTCACTCCAAAACAACAACTCCCTCCACACGCATCTAAAATGAAATCTAAAAACATAGGAATGATCCCCACTCACTCACGAACCAAAACCCTCAATCAAAACAAATTTATCATTCCTGAAATGACTGAATCGAATCAAACAATATTTAGGGCAAAAAATTTCAGAAGCATGTTAAACTCTCATCTCTCCACCATTTTCAAAACTAATGACATCAGGATGATTAGGAGAACATATAGAATCTATTTAGAACTTAAAAAAGGATTTCTGGAAAAAATGTTCTTGAGCTACCTGAGTTTTGAAGCTTTCAGTTCACAGCTTTCTGGGTGCTTTCCTGCTTGCAATCAACTCCACTTGACCTCCTGAGAAGCTTTCAATGTTTGGAAAGAGTTTGTGATGGCTGGTTTTGAGGTTTGAACAAGTTCTGTTCAATGGAGGGCAGAAATCGTATTTGTGATTCTGGGGGTTTTAGGCTATGGTGATGGATGCTTTGTGATCAGAGGAACATGTTGAGTTGATCTATGAAGTGGGTTTGTGGCTTGTTTTCTGAGTTTCGAAGGTTTTTGCTCCAAGGGTGGAAAATGGGAATGTGATGCTATGGCTTGCTTCAGGCTTGCTTTTTGTATGAAATGGCTGGCATTTTGTTTGTATAAATTAATCCCATTGGTCAGATGATGTGACTTGGCCTTTTGTGATAGGTGTGCTAGCTTTTGCAAAAAGTCCACTCTTGTGTAAGAGAAAGCATGGGCAGCTTCTAGCTTGGTACAAGGTGTGTGGGCTGCGCAGCAAGGTGAGGGGAAAGGCTAGGGTTGGTTCAGCAGCCAAGGCAGCAAGTGGATGGAAGTGTGATGATGGCTTTGCAACTTGATCACTTTTGGTTCACATGGAAATGTCTTGCTTCACAAACCATGAAACATGAGAAATTCTTAGTCCATTCTGAACTTTAGGGTACATTTGATGTTTGTGTGATGGTTAGACATGAATTAGAAGTCACAAATGCCTTGGTACAAAGTTTTTGCAAGTTTTCCATTTGGTGCATATTTTGAAAATTAGTGATTTTTGCCAACTTTGACACACCATAACTTTTGATCCAAAATGAATTAGGTCATGTTCTTGTACTTTTTGAAAAGGGAAAGATCTAATCTACAACTTTCATGACCAAAGTTTTTCCATTTGAAGCATTTTTGGATCAAAAAGTAAGGGTTGAAAAAGTTGCATAAAATGACATTTCATTAAAAGTCAACCATGCCCTAAAAAGTCAACTTTGCAAAAACTTGTAATTCTTGAATTTTGTGAACTTAAACCTTCTTCCATGATCAAATAAAGATCAAATACACTCAAAATGATGAAGATCACCCCTTGGTTGGGTCATTGGGGGCCTCAGATGCCCTGATTTTGCACTGACTTGCCCAGAAAGTCAACTCTTGATCAGATGACTTCCCCATGGAATTTCTTCATGAAAATTGATATGCATACTCCCTATACCATATAGAGACCAATAGAAACAAGAATGACCAAAAAAATTGGAGTTATGGCCTCTGAAACCAAAACCCTAATTTTAGGTCATCTGTGCAGTCAAACCTGGCTCTGCCTCCATACCAATCCCAGTTCTTGTGATTCTTTGGCATTCTTGACTTTGAGGAGATGTAATATGATACTTGAACACATATAGACCCCTTTGAAGTGATTGATGACCTTTGGAGTGGCTCAAGAAGCTCCTGGATTGCTCAGATCACAAACCCTAGATGCAGATGACTTAGAACCTATGCAGTGAATCAAAAATGTGATATGAGATGCTATGATTATGTTCATGCTTATGAAATGATCACAAGCCATGGTGTGAATGGGTGAGGGCAAATTTGGGGTGTTTACAACGGGCAACAGCTTGCCCCAGCCTTGGGCAGTCCCCTCTTCAACAACCTTCCTGGCTTGCTGATAAGACGTCATGGAGGTTCCCAGTATAGCAGATGCTTCATTAATGTTCAGGGCCTCAATATACTTGTACGTAGCCAGTTGGCTAACAAAGATGTCCTCTTCACCACAGATAGTGATGATCTGGCCTTCCCACTCGAATTTCAGCTTCTGGTGAAGGGTAGACGTAACAGCGCCAGCGGCATGGATCCAGGGTCTACCCAACAAACAGTTGTAGGCCGGATGAATGTCCATCACATAGAAGGTAATTTTGAAGGTCTGCGGGCCAATCATCACAGGCAGATCAATCTCCCCTAGCACTGATCTTTTAGAGCCATCAAATGCTCTTACCACCAAGTTACTTGGACGCAGTGCCAAGCCATCATACTCCAGCTTCACCAAGGCTTTCTTTGGTAGAACATTGAGTGAAGACCCGGTGTCCACCAGTACATGGGATAGAACAGCACCCTTGCATTCCAGAGTGATGTGTAAAGCCTTGTTGTGGTTACGCCCCTCAGTTGTTAAGTCAGCATTGGTGAAGCCCAGTCCATGACTGGTGTTGACATTCGCCACCACAGTTTCTAGCTGATTAACAGTGATCTCCTCAGGCACGTATGCTGCGTGCAAGACTTTCAATAATGCATTCCTGTGAGCTTCAGAACACATTAGCAGGGATAATATGGAGATCTTTGAGGGAGTTTGGTGAAGCTGATCCACCACCTTGTAATCACTTCTCTTTATAATCCTCATAAACTCGTCTACATCTTGCTCAAAAGATGTCTTCTGAGTTTCTTTGATAATTGGCTCTTCAACTACCACACTCTTTCCTTTTGCTTTAGCAGCAGCTTCTGCTTCGGCGTTAGGTCTTTGCAATTGTGAGGCAAAAAGGCGTCCGCTCCTGGTGAAGCCTCCGCCTCCCCCAACATTATCAATCTGTGGAGAAGAAGTTGAAGAGTCCAAAGCGATTTTCTCCCCATTTCAGTAGAGGTCAGAGCCATAATGCCAAGGTATGGCATTACTGCTTTCATATGGAACGGGTCCAGGCACCGTGATGGTAACTGGACTGACTGCTGCAGAGGAAGGTACTGAAATGGTGTGCGGATCGTAGTAAATAGTGACTGGTGACCTGGCAGGAGATGCCACTGCTTGTTGTTGAAAATTGTTGTTTGGAGGAACATATGATGGATAATAATAAATGGTGACTGCTGAGATATCTATTGGCGTTGTAGAAGATTCTGTTGAATAAATGGGTGCTGATGTTGTAGAAGAAATGGTTGTTGACATCTGTTTTGAAGTGATGGACGGAGCCATTGTTGATGATATTGATGAATTGGTTGGAATGATTGTTGTTGCAGTTGTAGAAGAGTCAGGAATTGTTGTCAAAGGAATTGCTGGATTTGTAGGCGTCGATGTTGTGATCTGAAGTATACCACTTTTGATAAGACCATCTATGTCGCTTCTCAAATTATCACACCCGTTGACCGAAACGTTGCAATAACCACAACCGAGCTCACACCCGGGGAACATCTGGCATTCTAGGAGTTGAGCTTTAATTTCTACCAGAGGTGTCCGAATCTGCCCAACACTGGTGATTAAGAAAGATGGCTTGTCTTCCTCAATGGCATTAATTCTTGGTCCTCCATGATTGGGCATGGGATTCTTGTTGACATTCGGAGGGGGTGCAAAGTTGAGGGCTTTAGAATCCACCAGATCCTGCACTTTCATTTGTAAAGCCCTGCATTTCTCTGTATTGTGGCCAGGTGCATTGGAGTGAAAAGCACATCTGGCGTTGACATCATAGTTTCTTGGAAGACTGGAGGGATCTGGTGGTGCCAATGTCCTTAACTCAACCAGGTTGAGCTTCAGGAGTTGTGGCAATAAAGCGGCATAAAGCATAGGGATTGGATCAATTACCCTATTTGCCTGTGACAGTCTTTGCTGAAAAGGTCTTTGCTGTTGATTGCTGTTATTTTTGTTGTTGTGGGCTCTCTGTGGCGGATACTGAACTTGCTGTTGATAGTGTGGTTGTTGTTGTGGTTGATATGTTGGTTGCTGAGGAATCGGAGCTGGAATAGTGACAGCTGCCACTGACCTATGAACATACTGAGGTCTGCCCCTGTTGACATGAATAGCATTAGTCTCACCGGTTCTTCTAGGTCCCACAAAAGGCTTCCTGGGATTGCTTGATGAACTTGCACCATTATCAGAAATTTTACCCATCTTCAGAAGGCTTTCAATTCTTTCTCCAGCTATAACTATGTCAGCGAAGCTGGTGGAAGAAAAGGAGGCTAGCCTGTCAATATATGTCCCTTGCATGCTGTTCATAAACATGTCGGCCATTTCGCTTTCCGACATGGGTGGCTGGACAGCAGCAGCAAGCTGTCTCCACCTCTGGGCATATTCCCTGAAGCTTTCTCTGGAGGATTGAGACATTCCCATCAGAAGGGTTCTGTTAGGAGCCATGTCTAGATTGTATTGGTACTGTCTGATGAAAGCCTCAGCTAGGTCCTTCCAGCATCTGATAGTAGCTCTGGTCAAGTGAGAGTACCACTCCCTTGAAGCCCCAGTCAAACTATCTTCAAAGTAAAACATCCATAGTTTTTCATCCATGGTGTATGTGTAAACACCCCAAATTTTCCCTCACCCATTCACACCACGGCTTGTGATTCTTTTCATATTGCATAAATTCAATCATAGCATCTCATACTACATTTTTGCTTCACTGCATAGATTCTAAGTCATCTGCATCTAGGGTTTGTGATCTGAGCAATCCAAGAGCTTCTTGAGCCACTCCAAAGATCATCAATCACTTCAAAGGGATCCATGTGTGTTCAAGTATCATATCACATCTTCTCAAAGTCAAGAATGCCAAAGAATCACAAGAACTGGGATTGGTATGGAGGCAGAGCCAGGTTTAACTGCACAGTTTACCTAAAATTAGGGTTTTGGTTTCAGAGGCCATAACTTCAAATATTTTGGTCATTCTTGTTTCTATTGGTCTCTATATGGTATAGGGAGTATGCATATCAATTTTTATGAAGAAATTCCATGGGGAAGTCATCTGATCAAGGGTTGACTTTTCAGACAAGTCAGTGCAAAATCAGGGCATCTGAGGCCCCCAATGACCCAACCAAGGGGTGATCTTCATCATTTTGAGTGTATATGATCTTTATTTGATCATGGAAGAAGGTTGAAGTTCACAAAATTCAAGAATTACAAGTTTTTGCAAAGTTGACTTTTTAGGGCATGGTTGACTTTTAATGAAATGTCATTTTATGCAACTTTTTCAACCCTTACTTTTTGATCCAAAAATGCTTCAAATGGAAAAACTTTGGTCATGAAAGTTGTAGATTAGATCTTTCCCTTTTCAAAAAGTACAAGAACATGACCTAATTCATTTTGGATCAAAAGTTATGGTGTATCAAAGTTGGCTAAAATCACTAATTTTCAAAATATGCACCAAATGGAAAACTTGCAAAAACTTTGTACCAAGGCATTTGTGACTTCTAATTCATGTCTAACCATCACACAAACATCACATGTGACCTAAAGTTCAGAATGGACCAAGAGTTTCTCATGTTTCATGGTTTGTATAGCAAGATCTTTCCATGTGAACCAAAAGGGAACCAAGTTGCAAAACCATCATAACACTTCCATCCACTTGTTGCCTTGGATGCTGAACCAACCCTAGCCTTTCCCCTCACCATGCTGCGCCAGCCCACACACTTGTACTAGCCTAGAACACAACCCATGCTTCTCTTACACAATAGTGGACTTTTTGCAAAAGCTAACTCACCTATCACAGCAGGCCAAGTCACATCACCTGACCAATAAGCTTTGTTTATGTGGATCAAATGCCAGCCATTTCATACATGAAGCAAGCCTGAAGCAAGCCATAGCACAATATACACATTTTCACCCTCACTTGCAAAACCCTTCGAAACTGATCACACAGCTCACAAACACAAAAACAAACTTCATAGATCAACTCAACTCACCTTCCTGGTCACAAAGCATCCATCACCATAGCCTAAAAACCTCCAGAATCCCAAATACGATTTCTCTCCCCCATTGAACAGAACCTGCTCAAACCTTCAAACCAGCCATCACAAACTCTTTCCAAGCATTGAAAGCTTCTCAGGAGGTCAAGTGGAGTTGATTGCAAGCAGGAAAACACCCAGAAAGCTGTGAACTGAAAGCTTCGAAACTCAGGTAGCTCAAGAACATTTTTTCCAGAAATCATTTTTTAAGTTCTCAAGCTGTTCTATATGCCTCCCTGATCATGAATATGTCTTTAGTTTTGAAAATGGTGGAGAGATGAGAGTTTAACATGCTTCTGAAACTTTTTGCCCTAAACTTTGTTTGATTCGATTCAGTCATTTCAGAGATGATAAATGTGTTTTGATTAAGGGTTTTGGTTCGTGAGTGAGTGGGGATCATTCCTGTGTTTTTAGATTTCATTTTAGAAGCGTTTAGAGTGAGATTGGGTTTTGAGGTGAACGGAGAAGATGACCGGAACACTGTTCCGGTCACCTGAAAGTAATTAACGGTGGGATTAGGGCATAAGCATTGATTAGCTGAGTTTGAATTTGGTCCGTCCGTTTGCGCGCGTGGTCAGCTCCCGCGTCCTGGGGTTTGAATCTCAGCCATTAGATTGGCTGACTTTCTCCATTTCCATTTAAATTCACTTTATTTTCATATTTAATTCATTTGTTTTATACAATTTATTTAAAATAGCAAAAATGTTTTAAAAATTATGAAACTTTTTGTCAAGAGTTTCATTAATTTTTAAAACACAAAAATATTTTTATTTTTATTTTTAGCATTAAAAAAGTTTTTTTTAAATATTAAAAGTTTCTTTTTAATTGATTAATGAAAATTAATTTATTAAAAATACTTTTAGGTATTTAAAAATCACCAAAAAATTCATGAAATGTTCTAAGGCATTTAGAAACATTGTCCAACTTTCAAACCAAATTTATTTTTTGATCTTGATGCATTTTGAGCATTTTTCATTGAATTAAAATCTTTTTGATGCATTATTTTGATCCAAACTTCAAAAAATCATTTCTGCCTAACCCTAAAGAGTTGGACCTTGATTCTTTTTGCATTGCATTGTGTTTAGCATTTAGTTTGTGAGATTAAATGGCCATGATTTGATCTTTCATTTTCAATTTGTTTGATAATTTTCTTGTTGAGGAACCCTAAAACCCTAGAAAACTTAGAAAAATCATATCTTGAGTTAGGTTAAGGGTTGAGACCTCTCCTTTGGGCAGTAAGTTAGTATAGGATTAGGGATCCTTTGAGTGCATTTTCAAATATTTGTAATGTTGTTTGCTTCTGATTTTGGTTCTGGTTTGTTGCATTGTTCATAAACCCTAATTTGGGCTTCCATATGCATCCATCTTGCATTTCCTTACATAACATGACTTGCCATGACATTCCATGCCTCCATTTGATTCATTTAACATCATAAGACATATTGAAAGCATGTTTGATCATTGCATCTTGCATTTGCCATGTTGTATGCCATATGCACTTCATAACTTTTCATGTATGATCATGGTTCTTAACTTGCCCCATTTGCATTCATAAGCTTGTATGATCATCTCCATGCCTTGTTTCATGTTTGTAGCATCTCATAGCATCATTATAATCATAAACATGCTTCTGGTCTTGATGTACATCATACCATTTCATCTCATTTTGCATTGCATTGCATTTTCTTTTCTAACCTTTCAGGTGGTAAGTGATTTTGGGAAGTGAATTTGCCTTCACTTCTCATACTTTCTTATCATCTCTCTCTTGCATCCATGCTGCATTTTTATATGTGTTTGAGATTGAGCTTGCTCATTCCTCTTCTTCTTACTTTCTTTCTTCAAGTGACTTGACTTCTTGAATGAAGCAAGTTGCTTTGCTTCTCTTGATCCTGTCATCTGCTTCCTGGTGGTTCCATTGAAGACTTGCTCTTGTAAAACCTCACAAACCCCAGGAACAACCAAGCATGATAATGATTAGGGCTTTGATTAGTCTCCCCCATTTAGTTTTACCTTTGTGTCTCCTTTGGGTCTTCTCTCCTCACCTCATAATCAGGGACTAAACCCTAAAGGCTTTAAGGCTTTATGGTTAAGCTTATGCCTGCATCCTTCTATTAGGATGGAGTGTATAACTTTAATCCTAAGTGTTAAACCCTTAATGTGTTTAAATATCTTAATCAATCCACTTAATAATCATCAAGACATCACACTTGTAACTTGGGCCTTGCATTAGGGTTCTAATTCTTCCTTAATTGGTTAAGAAGGACTAACCCTAGTGTTAATGGACAAGTCCCCCTCAAGTTGTCTTACAAACCCTAAAAAACACTTCATCATCATATCATTAAATAAAATCCACTTAATAAAGGCTTGTTTTGTCATAAGATTAATCCCTAATCATGGATTAAGTTGAGGAGCTTTCCTCAGCTTAAACATTCTCATCTATTATCCTTCTATTAGGATGGTGTAATGAGTCTGTTTAATCCCTGATTATGGCTTAATCTCATTACTCAACACTAAACAAAAACAACAAAAACATCTAAATAATCAACAAGTAGGTTAATGATCTTAATCCTATACCAAAGGTGATTAAGTGTGAGAAGCTGACTTCACACTTAAGGTATTCTCATTACCCCTAAACAGAGGGAAGATGTGATGAGTTTACTAACCTATTGGTTTAGGCTTAAGCTCATTAACTTACGACAAACTTTCAAAAGCAGTAAAAGACTGAAAACTCAAAAACAAACAATAATCGTCTCCTTCGGGATTCTTTTCTCATCATCTTCACTCATAAACGAGAACTTGCTTCTTTCGTCTAATGCAAGACAGTTTGCACCTGAGCCAGACAGGTCATACACTTAAGCATAGACAAGCAAGCAGTTCATCAGTCAATTCACCTTTCAGTCTCTTTGGGTCGAACTACGGTGTTCTGACTTCCTCATTGCACGAGAGGATACGTAGGCATAACTTAACAGTTATCGAACAAAAGTCTCTGTATATTCCCCCTCCTCCTAGCCTCATTCTTTAGCCTCGTGGCCTTGAGCACTTCATTCCTGATCTCACACTGACACTTTCATACTTCATATCACTTATACACTATACACTGACACCTGTACATCTTTTCCAGCTCTTTTATACACAGATTGCACTGACACTACCCCTTTAAAACACAAATCTTTTAAGCGTGGATCCCGTCGAGTACGACGGACAATCTGGGTGCTAATACCTTCCCAGGTTGTAACCAACCCCCTTTCTCAGTCTCTCAGGTTCGCAACCGTCTTATCCATCTTTTTCTAGGTCTATGCAGCATTGCCTTTCCTCCGGGATAAAAATGCCTAGCTGGCAACTCTATTCATCTCCAGTGAGTTCACTGCTGTGTGTTCTCATTGTCCCTCTCGCCGACCGTTCGCGTCTGTACCTTTATTTGGGCCAGTCCCATTTATTGGGAGCGACAGCTTGGCGACTCTGCTGGGGACTCTTATGCTGCAACCAGGGCTTCTGGTTCTTTTTGTGGGTTCCTCCTAGCGCTTGATTGATTTGTGTTTACTGGGGTGTTATGTGCTTACTTGTGTTTGTATATTTGTATTTATTTTTGCTTTATGTACAGTTGCTTTACTGCTTTCTTTATAGCTTTGCATATTTATCATACTGTCATACTGTGCTGCTGGCTGGATCTGTTTGTTTGCTTTGGTGGGTGGGTGTTCCATTGAGAGTTAAGGTCCTATACCTGGGACCTGAGTGACACCTAGGCTAGAGTGAATCATATTCTTTCCCATTCCATCTCGGTCTGGTGCGGGAATATGAAACACAGTTCAGATATGGGTTTCTTCTTGAGAACTCTGTGTTGCAGATTTCCTGCAGTACTAGGGCTATCTAGGAAGCTTGCTAAGTCTGGATGACCTTTAGTATTGACCTTCAGAAACTGAGGTGAATTAGAGGAGGAACTTTTATGGTTATTGTAAACACTGTACCTCCGGGTTAGAAGTGTTTACACTTCTCATAACTGATCCAAGTCTGAGGATCCTTGTTTTAGAACATCACCTATGAGGAGGGTTTGGGCTGTTTACAGGTTTGCAGGTACCCTTGGCTTCAGCATACCCTGCTACTTTGAATAAGAGTACTCCATTTTGGAACAGTTCTTGTGATTCTAAAACCCTGGACATGTGACTCTTTATTTGAGTCCCCCACCTTGGTTACTGGACTTATAGACCTCCATCTGGACTTCTTGAACATATGTGGACCTATATCAGAACACTTGATCAGATCCAACTCAGTCACAAACCCTTGCATATCATTTGCATACATCCTCATTGCATCATTTTGACATGTGTTTATTTGTTTTTCAGGGTATCCATCCTATCATTTTGGCTTGGTTTCGACCCCATCATCAGCATAGGCCTATCTTCACCAGTATCTACTTCAGTTATCAGCTATCTGCATCATCAGTCTCAGCCTATCAGAGGCCTATCTTCAGTGTTATTCTCAGCACCTGTCTCCATTCTTCAGCAACATGGCACCTAAGAAAAGCAACATCTCCTATCACTTCTTTGAACCTGAACTAGCCAGCATCAGGAGGATTCAGACCCTGATTACTCCAGATCATATACCACTTTTTAGAGAACATTATGGAGGAATCCTTGATGTGGTTATGGATTTGGACCCTTCACAGAGAAGCTTGATACATACCTGCCTGCAGTTCTATGACCCTCCCCTGAGGTGCTTTACATTTCAGAATTTCCAGTTGGGACCTTTGCTGGAGGAGTATTCATCATTGGTTGGTGTGCCCATCAGGGGTGGAATCCCCTTCAACCCTGAGATGGCTTTCCCAAGTAATGAGGAGATAGCCAAAGCATTACATCTGGAACCGGTTCTGATTGGGCAGAATTTGACATCTAAAGCTGGAATCTCTGGTTTTCATCTGGATTTCTTGACTTCTCAGGCTAGTCTGAAGGCCTCCCTAGGGGAGTGGAAGGCAGTCTGTGCTCTGTTGGCCCTCAGCATATATGGGGTCATTCTTTTTGCAGATGAGCCTAGGTTTGTTAGCAAGAGTGCAATCCATCTTTTCATCCTGAGAAACCCAGTGCCCACCTTGCTGGGAGATCTTTACTACTCTGTTCATCAAAGGAATGAAAAGCAAAGGGGGAGATTAGTGAGATGCTGTGCTCCTTTGTTCTACACTTGGCTGCTCAAGCATCTGCCAAAGACTGATGCATTCTTGAACCCTCACCAGCAGAAGAATTGGGCTAAGAGGCTTGTTGCTCTAACCTCAGATGATATCAGATGGTGTACTCAAAGCACCAAGGGCAGAGACATCATTACAAGCTGTGGGCAATTTCCCAATGTGCCTCTAATTGGAGTGAAGGGTTGCATCAACTACAACCCTCTACTTTTCAAAAGACAGTTGGGCTATGCATTAGTCCATCCTCCTAGAGCACAGGACCTGACTGAGACCCTTTATGTTGAAATCAAGCCTAATCTGGCTATTGTCAGGCAGGCAGCCTGGGCCTGGGACAATGTGCAGACTAAGGGGGTAACCATCCTGGGGAAGTGCAACAATGTGGCATCAACACAGTACTATGATTGGTCCCATGCCAGGGCTCAATTTTCTGGGATGCCCTTTACTATTGAAGATGTGCCTGGACCTTCTACAACACCACCTCCAGCAACTGTCAGTTTAGAGGAGTTTGAGAAGTTGAAAGAGAGGAATGAGAAGCTGACTCAGGCCTTACAGAAGACCCTCTGGGAGAGGAGTGATGGTAGGTTGGATATTGAAAGGTTGGAGAAGTTGAAGGTAGAGCATTTGGCTAGAATTGAGAAGTCTGAGGATTATATTAAGAAGTCTAGGGCTGGAGAACAAATCTTGAAGAATGCCTGCAAGGAAGCTCAGTTCCAGAAGGCCAGGACTGATTTGTATCTGAAGGAGAGTCAAGCTAGGTGGGTCAGAATCACCGAAGCTCGTACTCAAGAGGACAAAAGGACTCAGGATAAGATTGAACAGTTGGAAGCTAGTGCAAAAGAGCAACAAGAAGCCCTGGCAGCAGCCCAGAGGGAGATCTCAGAGCTGAAGATCAGAGCTGGAGTGAAGAGGTCAAAAGACCACAGTCAGCACAAGAAGCTAACTACAGCTGTAACAACCAGGAATCTCCTTATCAGGAACCTTACGGAACGTCCGGCTGATCCTGTGACTGAAGCACTTCTCAAGGAAGTTCAGGAGGATGAGTTTGGTCTTGGTGTTTGACTTTTGTTTGTTGTTGCTTTCATTCTATGTACTTTTATTTTCTTATGATGTATTTTGACCCCTCAGAGGGCTTGTATTGTAGAAAGAAACAAGTTATGTATTATTTTACTTTTTGTAATATATATATGTGTGTTGGTTTGTTCCATCTGAGTTTTCGTCAAGCAACATCACAAGCATCTTCAAGGGTCTGGAAGGGTCAAAACCAAGTGCCAAGCCGGATACCTTGGAAACAAATAGACACACTGCATTGCATGCTAACCTTTTGTTTTGTTTTGTAGGTTTTTGTTTATTTGTTACTAACTCTGTTGTGATCCCAGGAATTATTGCTCGGCGACGTGTGTTTCCACTTAACCGTCCACATAGATATCCAACCCGTAACAACCTTCCGGGCATACAGATGGATCAAATGCAGCAGGACCTTACAGAGGTCAGAAATCAGATGACCAACGAGAGGTTGGAAATGCGGAATCAGATGACGCAATTCATGGAGGTGATCAACAATATGGCTCAAAGCCAGGAGAGGTTGAGAGCACTGGTAGAAGGAAGGAATCAGGAAGATCATCAGCCAGGGACTGCTGGGACAAGCAATAATGAAAGAGTCCAACCTCATGTCAATCCCCCAGTCTTTGGACCCCACCTTCATCCAAAGGCCAACATCCCTGTCAATATACAAGGAACTGCCACAGCAGGGAGGGTACTGCAAGAAGACCCCCAGGAAGATCAGTTCACAGTAATGGGAGCTGGGGAGGAAGCCTATGATAGAAGGCTGGATGAGATAGCTGAGAAATTAAGATCCTTGGAGTCTCAAAACTCTTTGGGTTTTGATGTTATGGATATGGGCTTGGTAGACGGGGTCAGGATTCCCCACAAGTTTAAACCACCATGCTTCGAGAAGTATAATGGGACTTCCTGTCCCCGGACCCATCTACAATCTTTTCTGGGGAGGCTGAAGGCCTATACCATGGACGAGAAGCTCTGGATGTTCTATTTTGAGGATAGCTTGACAGGAGCTTCAAGAGAATGGTACTCTCATCTAACGAGAGCAACTATCAGGTGTTGGAAAGACCTGGCAGAGGCTTTTATTAGACAGTATCAGTACAACTTAGATATGGCACCCAACAGGACCCTCCTAATGGGAATGTCACAGTCGTCTAGAGAAAGTTTCCGAGAGTATGCCCAGAGATGGAGGCAATTGGCTGCTGCTGTTCAGCCACCTATGTCAGAGAGAGAGATGGCAGATATGTTCATGAACACCCTTCAGGGGACTTACATTGATAGGCTAGCTGCCTTCTCATCTACCAGCTTTGCAGATGTGGTCATAGCCAGAGAGAGAATTGAAAGCCTATTGAAGATGGGTAAGATCTCAGACAACGGCGCAAGCTCGTCCAGTAATGCAAGAAAGCCTTTTGCAGGCCCAAGAAGAACTGGTGAGACCAATGCCATCCACACCAACAGGGGCAGACCCCAATATGTTCATAGATCTGTGGCAGCAGTCACCATTCCCGCTCCAGCTCATCCACAACCAGCTTATCAACCACCGCAACAGAATTATCAGCAACAACCTCAGTACCAGCAACAAAATCATTATCCTCCGAGAAATTACAACAACAGCAACACCAACAACAACAATCAGCAGAGACCATTCCAACCGAGACCTTCTCAGGCCAACAGGGTGATCGATCCGATCCCTATGCCCTATGCAACATTACTGCCACAACTCCTGAAACTCAACCTAGTTGAGCTAAGGACATTGGCCCCTCCAGATCCCAACAGTCTACCCAGAAATTACGACTCCAACGCCAGATGTGCCTTCCACTCAAATGCACCTGGCCATAGTACAGAAAAGTGCAGAGCTTTGCACATGAAGGTACAAGACCTGGTAGACTCTAAGGCTCTAAATTTCGCACCACCACCAAATGTCAACAAAAACCCTATGCCACACCATGGTGGTCCCCGAATCAATGCTATTGAAGAAGACAAGCCGTCTTATTTAATAACCAGTGTGGGTCAGATTCGGACACCGTTGGTGGAGATTAAAGCTCAACTCCTCGAATGTCAAATGTTCCCGGGATGTGAGCTAGGGTGTGCTTACTGCAACATTTCAGTGAATGGTTGTGATAACCTGAGGGATGGCATAGATGGTCTCATCCAGAGTGGCCTGCTTCAAATTACAACATCAATTCCAACAAATCCAGCAATCTCATTAACAACGGTTCCAGAACCTCCTACAACTGCAACAACCATTGTTCCAGATAGCTCTTCAGCTTCATCAACAAATGTTCCATCTGTCATTTCAACTGACCAGATATCAATGAATGTTCCTTTTACAACTTCAGCACCACTTCATTTTGAATCTCCTACAACAACAACACCCATCCTTCCGACCATGTCTCCTACAACATCAGCAGCAAACCATGAAGATGTCTCAACTGTCACAATTTATTATGATCCTGAAAACAACTCCGCCTACAACTCAGAAAGTGCTACTCCTACCAGAGCACCAGTCACAATATACTATGATCCGCAGACTATCACAGTTCCTTCTGCAGCTGCCATCAGTCCAGTCACTGTCACAGTGCCTGGGCCAGTACCTTATGAAAGCAGTAAGGCCATCCCTTGGCATTACGGCTCTGACATATACTGCGAAGGAAAGAAAATCGCTCTTGAACCATCAACACCTGCACCACAAATAGACAATGTGGGAGGCGGCGGAGGCTTCACTCGAAGCGGACGTCTCTTTGCTCCACAAATTCAAAGACCCACTGCCGAAGCAGAAGCTGCTGCCAAGGCAAAAGGAAAGAGCCCGGTGCAGGAAGATCAAGCTATTAAGGAAACTTTGAAAACACCCTTTGATCAAGAAGTTGATGAGTTTATGAGGATCATCAAAAAGAGTGATTACAAAATAGTGGATCAGCTTCATCAGACGCCTTCCAAGATCTCCATTCTATCATTGCTTATGTGCTCCGAAGCCCATCGGAATGCACTACTCAAAGTCTTGCACGCAGCTTACGTGCCTGAAGAGATCACCGTCAATCAGTTGGAAACCGTGGTTGGAAATGTTACTGCTAGCAATGGGCTAGGGTTCACCAACACTGATTTGACTACGGAAGGCCGCAATCATAACAAGGCCCTGCACATCACTATGGAATGTAAAGGTGCAGTCCTTTCCCATGTGCTGGTAGACACAGGATCATCCCTCAATGTCTTACCTAAAAAGGCCCTGGTGAATCTAGAATATGAAGGATTGGCATTGCGTCCCAGTAACCTGGTAGTAAGAGCCTTTGATGGTTCTAAGAGATCGGTTCTGGGGGAAATTGAGCTGCCTGTAACGATTGGCCCACAAACTTTTAAAACGATCTTCTACGTGATGGACATTCAGCCTGCCTACAGCTGTTTGTTGGGTAGACCATGGATTCATGCCGCTGGCGCAGTAACGTCTACCCTTCACCAGAAGTTAAAATTTGAGTGGGAAGGCCAAGTCATTACTATCTGTGGGGAGGAGGATATTTTTGTTAGCCATCTGGCTACTTACAAATATATTGAGATGGATGGGGAGACCCATGAAACGATGAGCCAAGGGTTTGAGGCCCTAAATGTTAATGAAGCATCTGCTGTATCTGGGATCTCCATGGCATCTTATCAACAAGCCCGGAAGGTTGTTGAAGAGGGAACCGCCCAAGGCTGGGGCAAGGTCTTATCTGTGGAGGAGAAGAAGGACAAATTTGGGTTGGGTTACAGACCAACTCAACAAAATCAAGCAGAGGCTGCTGAGAAGCCCGGTTTTGTCAGTGGGGGGATGCTCACCCCTGATGCTATCAACAATTTGGAAGACGAGCTGGAAGAGGAGCGCAATCTGGAGAATTGGATTCGTCCAAAGATCCCGGGGAGCAGTATCTCAAACTGGTCTTCCCAGGAAATTATAAGAGTTACTCATGCAGAGTAATTATTATTTCCTGTATTTTTATAGCATGCATCAAAGTCTTGCATCTTGCCCAAGATGACAAGACTCATTTTGTAATCGGGCCATCTGTACTTTTTGTGCAAACAAGATTAATCAATGAAATATCAGACATCTTTTTGCAAATGAGTCTTTTTTCTTTTCCGCTCACTGTTTTTCCATTTTTCTTTTTGTACAAAAAATAAATGGCGATGTTTTCAAAATGATAACTTTATTTCACTTTTCTAAACAAAGATTAAAATCAATCACTAAAATGAACAAACTGAACCCTTGCAGAGAGTGCCTTCCAGACAGCACCGACAACAGCACGGCTATGACTTCGTCTGACTTTGACAATCCAATCAATCAAGCTGATGAAGGGGTTGAAGAAGATTACGAGCTCCCTGAAGAGCTAGCCAGATTGTTGAGACAAGAGGAGAAGTTTATCACTCCTCATCAGGAGGAGGTAGAAACGATTAATCTTGGTACAGATAAAGATGTGAAAGAGGTTAAAATCGGGGCCGGCTTACAAGACTCAGTAAAGAGACAACTGATTGATCTGCTTCAAGAATATGTGGACGTGTTTGCTTGGTCTTATCAAGATATGCCAGGGTTGGACACCGACATTGTTGTGCACAAGCTGCCTTTAAGAGAAGAATGCCCGCCGGTTAAACAGAGACTGCGTCGTACTCGCCCAGACATGGCAATGAAAATCAAAGAAGAGGTACAAAAGCAGTGGGACGCCGGGTTCCTTGCTGTAACTAGCTATCCACCGTGGGTTGCTAACATAGTACCTGTGCCTAAGAAAGACGGAAAAGTGAGGATGTGTGTTGACTACCGGGATCTGAACAGAGCTAGCCCGAAAGATGACTTCCCATTACCTCACATTGATGTATTGGTGGATAACACGGCTCAGTTCTCGGTATTCTCCTTCATGGACGGATTTTTAGGATATAACCAGATCAAGATGTCACCTGAAGACATGGAGAAGACAACATTCATCACACCTTGGGGCACGTTCTGTTACAAGGTGATGCCATTCGGATTAAAGAATGTCGGTGCAACATATCAACGGGCTATGGTGACATTATTCCACGATATGATTCATAAGGAAATAGAATGCTATGTGGATGACATGATTGCCAAGTCCCTTACAGAAGAAGACCACCTGGTAAATCTGTTGAAGTTATTCAAGCGCCTGAGGAAGTACCAACTGAAGCTGAACCCCAATAAGTGCACATTCGGGGTGCGATCCGGTAAGCTGCTGGGATTTATTGTAAGCGAGAAAGGGATTGAAGTTGACCCTGATAAAGTCAAAGCTATTCAAGAGATGCCTGCACCAAAAACTGAGAAAGAAATTCGAGGGTTCTTAGGCCGATTGAACTACATTTCACGGTTCATATCTCACCTTACAGCAACCTGCGAACCCTTGTTCAAGCTATTAAGAAAAGAACAGACGGTCAGGTGGAACGAAGACTGCCAAAGGGCTTTTGACAAAATCAAGGAATACTTACAAGAGCCTCCAATCCTTATGCCTCCAGTTGAAGGAAGACCTCTGATAATGTACTTGACAGTATTAGAAGAGTCAATGGGGTGTGTGCTGGGCCAGCATGACGAGTCTGGTCGAAAAGAGTATGCAATTTACTACCTGAGCAAAAAGTTTACCGACTGTGAACAACGTTATTCACTGCTCGAGAAAACTTGCTGTGCTTTAGCGTGGGCTGCTCGCCGACTGAGACAGTATATGTTGACCCACACTACCTTATTGATCTCAAAGATGGACCCAGTTAAGTACATTTTCGAGAAGCCAGCACTTACCGGACGGGTTGCAAGATGGCAAATGATTCTCACGGAATATGACATTCAGTACACCTCTCAGAAAGCTATCAAGGGCAGTGTACTATCTGAATATCTTGCTGAGCAACCTATTGATGACTACCAGCCTATGAGATTTGACTTCCCTGATGAAGACATCATGTTCATTAAAACGAAAGATCATGAAGAGCCTGTTCACACTGAAGGGCCTGACCCGGAAGAAGAATGGACTATGATGTTTGATGGGGCTGTTAACATGAATGGTCGTGGTGTTGGTGCAGTACTCATTACACCTAAAGGGGTTCACATGCCTTTCTCGGCAAAACTCACTTTCAACTGCACTAACAACGAAGCTGAATACGAAGCTTGCATTATGGGTCTTGAGGAAGCCATTGACCTCAGGATCAAGACATTGACCGTATTCGGAGATTCAGCTTTGGTAGTTAATCAAACCAACGGAAAATGGTACACACACCAGGATCATCTGATACCTTACAGGGATTATACAAGAAGGTTATTGACTTTCTTCACAACAGTCAAGCTTGAGTATATCCCTCGGGACGAGAATCAGTTTGCAGATGCTCTTGCTACCATTTCATCCATGATCAAAGTTCAAGCTACTAACTTTGTACCTCAGATTTCAGTGTCCAGGCTCGATAGACCAGCATATGTATTTGCAGCAGATGTTGTCAAAGATGATAAGCCTTGGTTCCATGACATTAAGTGCTTCTTGGAGGATCAGACATACCCGCCTGGGGCATCTTCTAATGATAAGAAGACTTTGAGAAGGCTTGCTGGTAGTTTCTTTCTGAACACTGATGGGTCTTTGTACAAGAGGAACTTTGATATGGTACTCCTCAGATGCGTCGATAGAACAGAAGCAGATTTGTTGATGCATGAAGTGCATGAAGGATCCTTTGGTACCCATGCTGGAGGGCATGCCATGGCTAAGAAACTGCTAAGATCAGGTTATTACTGGATCACAATGGATGCAGACTGTTGTGCCTATGCCAGAAAATGCCATAAATGCCAAATATATGCGGATAAGGTGCATGTGCCTCCCAGTCCTTTGAATATAATGTCTTCACCCTGGCCCTTTGCAATGTGGGGCATTGATATGATCGGCAAGATTGAGCCAACTGCTTCAAATGGCCACAGGTTCATCTTGGTCGCCATTGACTATTTCACCAAGTGGGTTGAAGCAGCGTCATATGCAGATGTTACAAGGTAAGTGGTAGCCAGATTTCTGAAGAGAGATATCATCTGTCGATATGGAGTTCCCGAGCGAATCATTACTGATAATGGTTCCAACTTAAACAACAAGATGATGGCTGAGCTATGCCGGGACTTCAAGATCCAACACCACAATTCTTCTCCTTACAGGCCAAAGATGAATGGCGCTGTTGAGGCGGCTAATAAGAATATCAAGAAGATTGTGCAGAAGATGGTAGTCACCTACAAAGACTGGCATGAAATGCTACCGTTTGCCTTGCATGGGTACCGCACGTCAATCAAAACATCCACTGGGGCAACACCGTATCAGCTTGTGTATGGTATGGAAGCAGTCCTACCTGTTGAAGTTGAATTACCCTCCCTACGAGTACTAATGGATGTTAAGCTGAACGAAGCAGAGTGGGTCCGGTCCCAATACGAACAACTGAGTCTGGTTGAAGAGAAAAGATTGGCTGCAATCTGCCATGGGCAGCTATATCAGAAAAGAATGAAGAGGGCCTTCGATCAGAAAGTCAGGCACCGAGAATACCAAGTGGGAGATCTTGTGCTGAAAAGAATCCTCCCTCCTCATACAGACCACAGGGGAAAATGGACTCCGAATTATGAAGGACCATTTGCAGTAAAGAAAGTCTTCTCAGGTGGGGCACTCATGCTCAGTACCATGGATGGTGAAGATTTCCCGTCCCCTGTGAATTCAGATGCAGTTAAAAAATACTTCGCATAAAATGACCCGCTGGACATAAAAACAGAATGTAAGTCCAGGCAAAAATAGGGCATCCCGGCGAGTAAAAAAAAACAGAATAAAAGACTCGGGCAAAAATGAGGGAAATAAATAGAAAAAAGTGTACACCCGCTGAGTTGAAAAGCCGCATTGGACAACTCAGGCAAAAATGGGTATCCCGATGGATTGAAAACCCGAAAGGGCGATCCATGCAAAATAAGGGAATAAGCGAACAACTGCATTCTGAATTCGTCTGTATCGCCTACAACTTGGAAAGCTTCAAAAGGATCAAGCTTCATTCGGAATCAGCC
Organism: Lathyrus aphaca; assembly: GCA_963966055.1. Lineage (NCBI taxonomy): Eukaryota > Viridiplantae > Streptophyta > Magnoliopsida > Fabales > Fabaceae > Lathyrus > Lathyrus aphaca. Next base: position 112,987,086 of record OZ014524.1, on the reverse strand, counting down.
TTCCTCTAAAAGCAAGACGAGAAGAACGTCGAAAGTCATATGAGTCATAGCAAGAGGGGAAGCTCCTTTGAAAGCGTCGTCAACATCGCCAGCATTTTGTTTCTCAATTTGTAACAATCTCCTCATTTCAGGAGATTTGTTTCTTTGACTGTATCTCGCCAATTCAGGGCATATGAATTAATAAAATCAGATTTTCAGTCATGTTTCGTCTTGTACATTTTTATTTGCAAAGAATGTCTGATGTCTCTAAAAAACTGATTGCATAAGTACAGATGCTTTCCTTCAAAAAATAATTAAAAAAAACACATGCTTGCAGGGAATATACTTGCTCTCAAAAGTGTCTAAACTCCTATGACGGAATCCAATAAAAGATACCTCGGGATCCTTTGTGCGTTTCCCTATCTTTGCAGGATTGCAGGTATCCAGAACGCAACTTGGGGCATGTAAGCTTCATCCCAACAAGCTGACAAATCAACACTCATTCTCAGCACCCGAGGTGCTTTCTCCCCAGCCGAGTTGCCACTGATAACTTCCCCCAGATAAGTTGCCACTTGTCAGTCTCCTCCCAGCCGAGGTGCCAAGTCATTCTTCCTCAGCGGAATACAAAAGCCAGGGCACCATTTCCCCACAGAGTGTCAGCCTCTATTCAGAAGAGCAACGCATGAAGGAGTCACAACAGAGTACGGAAAGCTTCTACAAACCCCAGCTGGGTCATTCATTTACTAGGATATGTCAATCAGTGACTTATTCCCCAAGCAGATACTTCTCATCAGATCTACCAATGATCACATCCCCAGCTGGGATGCCCATTTCGAACAGATCAGCCAGAGATCTTCGCGGCAGTGGGATCCGAATCCCGGTTTGATATCTTTGCATAATCATAGCATTTGCATCATATTCACCCACAAAGCGTAGCATTCCGTCTAATACGGAGCATTACGGCAAAAATCAAACACATAGCATAATCATAAGCCATGTTGTGAATCGAACACTTGTGAATAATAACCGTTCATCAACGTACAGAAATCCCCCCCAGATTCCCCAGCAAAAGCAGTTGCCTCACAATTCACAAACACCAGTACATACTCATTTTGACAACCCGTCCGTGTCATCTTTCCCCAGTAAAGTCGCCTGAACTTTCTTTGCAAACAAAACCACTCGTACTATAAAAGCTTCCTGACGCCCGTCTATGTCATACCCCCAGCAGAAAGCCAAAGACATCATCTTTGCACTCACCTATACTTGTATATCTATATTTTCTTGACACCCGTCCGTGTCATATCCCCAGCGCAGTCGCCTACACTTTTACAACCCATATACTTGTTGATACTATACTTTTCTTTTTCTGACACTCGTCCGTGTCACTCTCCCCAGCAGTTAAAGTGCTCATCTATACAATATTCATACTCACTACTCATGTTACACTTATACAGATTCTCGTCCGTGTTCTTTGTTAATCAGATGGTACTCGTCCGTATCATCATCTCAGAACATGCGTCAAGCGTTTGTTTCTACCTGATACTCGTCCGTATCATAGTCTTAAGGGTGCTCGTCCGCATCTTTAATCCAAACACTTATGTCTTCTCGAATATAGATACTCGTCTGTGTCTACCATTCCCCAGAAGAGTCCCCTTCAGATTCAACACTCGTCCGTGTTCTTTGTTAACCCGTTGATACTCGTCCGTATCATCATCTCTGAACATGTGTCAGTACTTGTTTCTACCTGATACTCGTCCGTATCATAGTCTTAAGGATGCTCGTCCGCATCTTTAATCTATACACTAACATCTAAACACTTATACCTTTTGTTTCTTGGATATAAACACTCGTCCGTGTTTACTATTTCCCAGTAAATAGACAACAAAGCAAATTTTCCTTCTTATCTGACACTCGCCCTGTGTCATGATAAACCCTGAGAGCAGCCGTACCCTGCTAGGTGGTCGTCCTCCACCTCTTGATGGTCGTCCTCCATCATGCTCATCCGATGGCCGTCCCCATCGTTGATATTTTCAGCAGCCGTCCCCTGCTAGGTGGTCGTCCTCCACCTCTTGATGATCGTCCTTCATCATTTTATCCAATGGCCGTCCCCATTGTTGATTTTGGTTATCTGACATTCGTCCTATGTCATGATAAACCTTGAGAGCAGCCGTCCCCTGCTAGGTGGTCGTCCTCCACCTCTTGATGGTCGTCCTCCATCATGCTCATCCGATGGCCGTCCCCATCGTTGACCCTTTTATCCGGCATTCGTCCTATGTCGCGATACTTTTCGGCAGCCGTACCCTGCCAGGTGGTCGTCCTCCACCCAAGATGACCGTCCCTCATCTTAACCCGACAGAGCAGCCGTCCCCTGCTAGGTGATCGTCCTTCACCTTTGATGACCGTACCTCATCATCTGTTTATTTCATTTATTCTTTAACCCGATGGCCGTCCCCGTCGTGGTCCCTTTTCTTTTTAGCCCGATGGCCGTCCCCATCGTCGGTTACTTTACTTTATGAACTTGATGGCCGTCCCCTTCATGTTTTATTCAATCCCCTGGAAATTTTACAGCTTTATCTTGATGGCCGTCCCCATCATATTTCTTTTATCCCCAGCATGTCGGCCGTCCCCGTCATTGCTTTATTTTCCGCACTTTTCCCAGCATGTCGGCCGTCCCCGTCATTGCTCTTTACCCAGCAGTCGTCCTCTGCTCGACGGTCGTCCTCCGTCGCCCACACCTTACAATATACTTTATTTTCCTTTACAATCTATATCCCTTTTTCTTCTTCATTCTGTGAGTGCAAATTTTGGACTGTCTTTGGTATTCAACCACAAGTTATCTTGTTTGCCTGTTAAGCCGTCGCTTACATCCTGCACAGCTAACTCATGTTTGAATAGGGGCAGCTGTAAACACCCCAAATTTGCCCTCACCCATTCACACCACGGCTTGTGATTCTTTTCATATTGCATAAATTCAATCATAGCATCTCATACTACATTTTTGCTTCACTGCATAGATTCTAAGTCATCTGCATCTAGGGTTTGTGATCTGAGCAATCCAAGAGCTTCTTGAGCCACTCCAAAGATCATCAATCACTTCAAAGGGATCCATGTGTGTTCAAGTATCATATCACATCTTCTCAAAGTCAAGAATGCCAAAGAATCACAAGAACTGGGATTGGTATGGAGGCAGAGCCAGGTTTAACTGCACAGTTGACCTAAAATTAGGGTTTTGGTTTCAGAGGCCATAACTTCAAATATTTTGGTCATTCTTGTTTCTATTGGTCTCTATATGGTATAGGGAGTATGCATATCAATTTTTATGAAGAAATTCCATGGGGAAGTCATCTGATCAAGGGTTGACTTTTCAGACAAGTCAGTGCAAAATCAGGGCATCTGAGGCCCCCAATGACCCAACCAAGGGGTGATCTTCATCATTTTGAGTGTATATGATCTTTATTTGATCATGGAAGAAGGTTGAAGTTCACAAAATTCAAGAATTACAAGTTTTTGCAAAGTTGAATTTTTAGGGCATGGTTGACTTTTAATGAAATGTCATTTTATGCAACTTTTTCAACCCTTACTTTTTGATCCAAAAATGCTTCAAATGGAAAAACTTTGATCATGAAAGTTGTTGATTAGATCTTTCCCTTTTCAAAAAGTACAAGAACATGACCTAATTCATTTTGGATCAAAAGTTATGGTGTATCAAAGTTGGCTAAAATCACTAATTTTCAAAATATGCACCAAATGGAAAACTTGCAAAAACTTTGTACCAAGGCATTTGTGACTTCTAATTCATGTCTAACCATCACACAAACATCACATGTGACCTAAAGTTCAGAATGGACCAAGAGTTTCTCATGTTTCATGGTTTGTATAGCAAGATCTTTCCATGTGAACCAAAAGGGAACCAAGTTGCAAAACCATCATAACACTTCCATCCACTTGTTGCCTTGGATGCTGAACCAACCCTAGCCTTTCCCCTCACCATGCTGCGCCAGCCCACACACTTGTACTAGCCTAGAACACAACCCATGCTTCTCTTACACAAGAGTGGACTTTTTGCAAAAGCTAACTCACCTATCACAGCAGGCCAAGTCACATCACCTGACCAATAAGCTTTGTTTATGTGGATCAAATGCCAGCCATTTCATACATGAAGCAAGCCTGAAGCAAGCCATAGCACAATATACACATTTTCACCCTCACTTGCAAAACCCTTCGAAACTGATCACACAGCTCACAAACACAAAAACAAACTTCATAGATCAACTCAACTCACCTTCCTGGTCACAAAGCATCCATCACCATAGCCTAAAAACCTCCAGAATCCCAAATACGATTTCTCTCCCCCATTGAACAGAACCTGCTCAAACCTTCAAACCAGCCATCACAAACTCTTTCCAAGCATTGAAAGCTTCTCAGGAGGTCAAGTGGAGTTGATTGCAAGCAGGAAAACACCCAGAAAGCTGTGAACTGAAAGCTTCGAAACTCAGGTAGCTCAAGAACATTTTTTCCAGAAATCATTTTTTAAGTTCTCAAGCTGTTCTATATGCCTCCCTGATCATGAATATGTCTTTAGTTTTGAAAATGGTGGAGAGATGAGAGTTTAACATGCTTCTGAAACTTTTTGCCCTAAACTTTGTTTGATTCGATTCAGTCATTTCAGAGATGATAAATGTGTTTTGATTGAGGGTTTTGGTTCGTGAGTGAGTGGGGATCATTCCTGTGTTTTTAGATTTCATTTTAGAAGCGTTTAGAGTGAGATTGGGTTTTGAGGTGAACGGAGAAGATGACCGGAACACTGTTCCGGTCACCTGAAAGTAATTAACGGTGGGATTAGGGCATAAGCATTGATTAGCTGAGTTTGAATTTGGTCCGTCCGTTTGCGCGCGTGGTCAGCTCCCGCGTCCTGGGGTTTGAATCTCAGCCATTAGATTGGCTGACTTTCTCCATTTCCATTTAAATTCACTTTATTTTCATATTTAATTCATTTGTTTTATACAATTTATTTAAAATAGCAAAAATGTTTTAAAAATTATGAAACTTTTTGTCAAGAGTTTCATTAATTTTTAAAACACAAAAATATTTTTATTTTTATTTTTAGCATTAAAAAAGTTTTTTTTAAATATTAAAAGTTTCTTTTTAATTGATTAATGAAAATTAATTTATTAAAAATACTTTTAGGTATTTAAAAATCACCAAAAAATTCATGAAATGTTCTAAGGCATTTAGAAACATTGTCCAACTTTCAAACCAAATTTATTTTTTGATCTTGATGCATTTTGAGCATTTTTCATTGAATTAAAATCTTTTTGATGCATTATTTTGATCCAAACTTCAAAAAATCATTTCTGCCTAACCCTAAAGAGTTGGACCTTGATTCTTTTTGCATTGCATTGTGTTTAGCATTTAGTTTGTGAGATTAAATGGCCATGATTTGATCTTTCATTTTCAATTTGTTTGATAATTTTCTTGTTGAGGAACCCTAAAACCCTAGAAAACTTAGAAAAATCATATCTTGAGTTAGGTTAAGGGTTGAGACCTCTCCTTTGGGCAGTAAGTTAGTATAGGATTAGGGATCCTTTGAGTGCATTTTCAAATTTTTGTAATGTTGTTTGCTTCTGATTTTGGTTCTGGTTTGTTGCATTGTTCATAAACCCTAATTTGGGCTTCCATATGCATCCATCTTGCATTTCCTTACATAACATGACTTGCCATGACATTCCATGCCTCCATTTGATTCATTTAACATCATAAGACATATTGAAAGCATGTTTGATCATTGCATCTTGCATTTGCCATGTTGTATGCCATATGCACTTCATAACTTTTCATGTATGATCATGGTTCTTAACTTGCCCCATTTGCATTCATAAGCTTGTATGATCATCTCCATGCCTTGTTTCATGTTTGTAGCATCTCATAGCATCATTATAATCATAAACATGCTTCTGGTCTTGATGTACATCATACCATTTCATCTCATTTTGCATTGCATTGCATTTTCTTTTCTAACCTTTCAGGTGGTAAGTGATTTTGGGAAGTGAATTTGCCTTCACTTCTCATACTTTCTTCTCATCTCTCTCTTGCATCCATGCTGCATTTTTATATGTGTTTGAGATTGAGCTTGCTCATTCCTCTTCTTCTTACTTTCTTTCTTCAAGTGACTTGACTTCTTGAATGAAGCAAGTTGCTTTGCTTCTCTTGATCCTGTCATCTGCTTCCTGGTGGTTCCATTGAAGACTTGCTCTTGTAAAACCTCACAAACCCCAGGAACAACCAAGCATGATAATGATTAGGGCTTTGATTAGTCTCCCCCATTTAGTTTTACCTTTGTGTCTCCTTTGTGTCTTCTCTCCTCACCTCATAATCAGGGACTAAACCCTAAAGGCTTTAAGGCTTTATGGTTAAGCTTATGCCTGCATCCTTCTATTAGGATGGAGTGTATAACTTTAATCCTAAGTGTTAAACCCTTAATGTGTTTAAATCTCTTAATCAATCCACTTAATAATCATCAAGACATCACACTTGTAACTTGGGCCTTGCATTAGGGTTCTAATTCTTCCTTAATTGGTTAAGAAGGACTAACCCTAGTGTTAATGGACAAGTCCCCCTCAAGTTGTCTTACAAACCCTAAAAAACACTTCATCATCATATCATTAAATAAAATCCACTTAATAAAGGCTTGTTTTGTCATAAGATTAATCCCTAATCATGGATTAAGTTGAGGAGCTTTCCTCAGCTTAAACATTCTCATCTATTATCCTTCTATTAGGATGGTGTAATGAGTCTGTTTAATCTCTGATTATGGCTTAATCTCATTACTCAACACTAAACAAAAACAACAAAAACATCTAAATAATCAACAAGTAGGTTAATGATCTTAATCCTATACCAAAGGTGATTAAGTGTGAGAAGCTGACTTCACACTTAAGGTATTCTCATTACCCCTAAACAGAGGGAAGATGTGATGAGTTTACTAACCTATTGGTTTAGGCTTAAGCTCATTAACTTACGACAAACTTTCAAAAGCAGTAAAAGACTGAAAACTCAAAAACAAACAATAATCGTCTCCTTCGGGATTCTTTTCTCATCATCTTCACTCATAAACGAGAACTTGCTTCTTCCGTCTAATGCAAGACAGTTTGCACCTGAGCCAGACAGGTCATACACTTGAGCATAGACAAGCAAGCAGTTCATCAGTCAATTCACCTTTCAGTCTCTTTGGGTCGAACTACGGTGTTCTGACTTCCTCATTGCACGAGAGGATACGTAGGCATAACTTAACAGTTATCGAACAAAAGTCTCTGTATATTCCCCCTCCTCCTAGCCTCATTCTTTAGCCTCGTGGCCTTGAGCACTTCATTCCTGATCTCACACTGACACTTTCATACTTCATATCACTTATACACTATACACTGACACCTGTACATCTTTTCCAGCTCTTTTATACACAAATTGCACTGACACTACCCCTTTAAAACACAAATCTTTTAAGCGTGGATCCCGTCGAGTACGACGGACAATCTGGGTGCTAATACCTTCCCAGGTTGTAACCAACCCCCTTTCTCAGTCTCTCAGGTTCGCAACCGTCTTATCCATCTTTTTCTAGGTCTATGCAGCATTGCCTTTCCTCCGGGATAAAAATGCCTAGCTGGCGACTCTATTCATCTCCAGTGAGTTCACTGCTGTGTGTTCTCATTGTCCCTCTCGCCGACCGTTCGCGTCTGTACCTTTATTTGGGCCAGTCCCATTTATCGGGAGCGACAGTATGCCTTAAGTCTCCCCAGAAAGGACTGTAAGTGAGTTCGTGGACAGGAAGTTCCATTGTACTTCTCGAAGCACGGGGGTTTAAACTTATGAGGAATCCTTACCCCATCCACTAACCCCATATCCATGACATCAAAACCTAGGGAATTTTGAGACTCCAGAGATCTCAACTTCTCAGCAATTTCATCAAGCCTCCTATCATAGACTTCATCCCCAGCTCCCATCACAGTAAACTGCTCTTCTTGGGGGTCTTCTTGTAAGACTCTTCCTCCAGTAGTATTTCCTTGCACAATACCCGGGATGTTGACTTCCGGATGTAGATGAGGCCCATATACTGGTGGGTTAACATGAGGCTGACCCCTCTCATTGTTACTTGTTCCTCCAGTTCCCAGATGGGGTTCTTCCTGGGTTTTCCTTTCTACCAATGCCCTCAACCTTTCTTGGCTTTGAGCCAAGCCATTCATTACTTCCATGAACTGGGTCATTTGGTTTCTCATCCCCAGCCTTTCATTAGCCATCTGGGTTTTGACCTCTGTCAGATCTTGCTGTACTTGATCCATCTGGATACCAGGAAGGTTGTTGCGAGTAGGATATCCGTGTGGACGGTTGAGAGGGAACACCCGACGGCGAGCAATAATTCCTGAATCACAACAGAGTTAGTAACAAACAAAACAAAAACCTACAAAACAAAACAAAAGTTAGTATGCAATGCAGTATGCTTATTTGTTTCCAAGGTATCCGGCTTGGCTCTTGGTTTTGACCTTTCCAGACCCTGAGGAAGATGCTTTGATGTTGCTTGAGAAAGAGAAAACTTAGTGAAACAAACTGACAAATACATTACAAATGGTGGATCATACATAGTTTGTTTTTACAACATATGCCCCTGAAGGGTCAAAATACAACATAAAAGAAAAGTACATGGGATGGAAATAACAACAAGCAAAGAAATCAAACATCTAAGCCAAACTCATCCTCCTTAACCCCCTTCAAAAGTGCTTCAGCTACAGGACCAGCCGGATGCTCTGTGATGCTTCTGATAAGAAGATTTCTGGTGACAATAGCAGTGGTTAGCTTCTTGTGCATGTCTTGGTCCTTTGACCTCTTCACACCATCCCTAAGCTTCAATTCTGAAATCTCCTTCTGGGCTGCTAGCAGAGCCTCCTGTTGTTTCTTTTCATTGGCCTCTAAATGCTCAATCCTGGCCTGAGTTCTCTTATCTTCTTGAGTACGAGCTTCAGTGATCCTGACCCACCTAGCTTGACTTTCTTTCAGATAGAGATCAGTCCTAGCCTTCTGAAACTGGGCCTCTTTACAGGCATTCTTCAAAATCTGCTCTCCTGCTCTTGATTTCTTGATGTAGTCCTCTGATTTCTCAATCTTGGCTAGATGCTCCACCTTAAGCTTTTCCAACCTCTCAATGTCTAGACGACCATCACTCCTCTCCCAGAGGGTCCTCTTCAGAGCTTGAGACAGATTCTCATTCCTCTCCTTCAGTTTCTCAAATTCTTCCAGGCTGACAGTGGTTGGAGGTGGTGCTGTGGATGGTCCAGGTGTATCCTCAATGGTGAAGGGCATCCCAGAAATTTGAGCCCTAGCATGAGACCATTCATAATACTGAGCTGAAGCCACATTGTTGCATCTCCCAAGGATGGCCATCCCTTTGGTCTGGATATTGTCCCAGGCCCAGGATGCTTGTCTGACAATAGCTAGATCAGGTTTGATCTCACAATAAAGGGTTTCAGCCAAGTCTTGCACTCTAGGAGGGTGAACCAAAGCATAGCCCAACTGTCTTTTAAACAACAAAGGGTTGTAGTTGATGCAACCCTTCACTCCTATCAGAGGTACATTGGGGAACTGCCCACAGCTAGTGATTATGTCTCTGCCTTTGGTGCTCTGGGTGCACCACCTGATGTCATCTGAAGTCAAAGCAATAAGTCTTCTAGCCCAATTCTTCTGTTGGTGAGGATTCAGGAAGGCATCAGTTTTGGGTAAGTGTTTAAGCAGCCAAGTGTGAAACAAAGGAGCACAACATCTCACCAACCTCCCTCTCTGCTTCTCATTCCTTTGGTGGACAGAATAATAAAAGTCTCCCGGCAAGGTGGGCACTGGGTTCCTCAGAAGGAAGAGATGAATGGCATTCTTGCTGATAAACTTGGGCTCATCTGCAAAAAGTATAACCCCATATATACTGAGGGCTAACAATGCACAAACTGCCTTCCATTCTCCCAAGGAGGCCTTCAGGATGGCCTGAGAAGTTAGAAAGTCCAAGTGTAGGCCAGGAATTCCAGCCTTTGTTGACATGTTTTGCTCAATCACAATAGGCTCCAGGTACAGTGCTTTTGCCACCTCTTCATTGCTGGGAGAAGTCATCTCTGGGTTGAAGGGGACACCACCCCTGACAGGTACTCCAATCAATGATGAGACCTCCTCCAGCAAAGGTCCTAGCTGAAAGTTCTGGAAAGTGAAGCACCTCAAAGGAGGGTCATAAAACTGTAGGCAAGTGTGAATCAAACTCCTCTGAGAAGGGTCCAAGTCTATAACCATATCAAGGATGCCTCCATAATGCTCTCTGAATAGTGGGATGTGGTCTGGAGTGATAAGTGCCTGGGCCTGCCTGATGCCAGCTAGCACAGGCTCAAAGAAATGATATGAAATGTTGCTCTTCTTGGGTGCCATGACTGCTGATGAAGAGCTGAGACAGATGCTGATGATGAAGACTGATACTAGAAGTGAGCCACTGATAGGCTGAGGATGATGATGGGGGTAGCTGAAGCAGGCAACTGATAGCTGAAGCAGATAGCTGATGCAGATAACTGATGAGCAGGGGTCTATGCAGATGAAGGGGTCAAAACCAAGCCAAATGTAATATGGATACCCTGAAAAACAAATAAGCAAATGTTAAATGATGCAATGATGATGTATGCAAATGATATGCAAGGGTTTGTGATCAAGCCGGATCTGATTACTGCCTTGATATAGGTCCATGTATGTTCAAGAAGTCCAGATGGAGGTTCAGAAGTCCAGTAACCAAGGTGGGGGACTCAAATAAAGAGTCACATGTCCAGGGTTAAATCACAAGAACTGTCCAAAGTGAAGCATTCTTAAAAACAAGTACCAAGGTATGATGTGGCCAAGGGTTCCTGCAAACCTGTAAACAGCCCAACCCCCTCACAGGTGATGTTCTAAAACAAGGATCCTCAGACTTGGATCAGTTATGAGAAGTGTAAACACTTCCAACCCGGAGGTACAGTGTTTACAATAACCATAAAAAATCCTCCTCTAATTCACCTCAGTTTCTGAAGGTCATAGTAAAGGTCATCCAGACTTAGCAGGCTTCCCAGATAGCCCTAGCACTACAGGAGATCTGTAGCACAGAGTTCTCAAGAAGAAACCCATATCTGAACCGTGTTTCATATTCCCGCACCATACCGAAATGGAATGGGAAAGAACATGAACCACTCAAGCCTAGGTGTCACTCAGGTCCCAGGTATAGGACCTTAAACTCTCAGTAGAACCCCACCCACCAAAGCAAAAACAGATCCAGCCAGATGACAATATGACAGTATGATATATAAAGCTGTAAAGAAAGCAACAAATAACTGTACATAAAGCAAAAATAAATACAAATATACAAACACAATTAGCACATAACACCCCAGTAAACACAAATCAATCAAGCGCTAGGAGGAACCCAAAAAAAGAACCAGAAGCCCTGGTTACAGTATAAGTTTCCCCAGCAGAGTCGCCAAGCTGTCGCTCCCACCAAAATGACAACCGGGGTCAGAAGGGGTACAGACGCGAACGGTCGGTGAAAGAGGACTGAGAACACACAGGAGTGAACTCAGAAAGACAAGAGTCGCCAGCTAGGCATTTTTATCCCGGAGGAAAGGTAATGCTGCATAAACCTAAGAAAAGACATGGATAAGACGGTTGCGAACCAGAGAGACTGAGAAAGGGGGTTGGTTACAACCTGGGAAGGTATTAGCACCCAGATTGTCCGCCGTACTCGACGGGATCGACGCTTGAAAGTTTGTGTTTTAAAGGGGTAGTGTCAGTGCAATTTGTGTATCAAAGCTGGAAGGAATGCAAGTGTCAGTGTCAAAGAAAAGTGAAGTGAATAAAAGAAGTGTCAGTGCAAGGAAAGAGTGTGAAGCTCAAGACTATGAGGCTTAGAGAGTAATGCTGGAAAGAGGGGGGATATACAGAGACTTTTGTTCGATAACTGTTATGTTATGCCTACGTATCCTCTCGTGCAATGAGGAAGTCAGAACACCGTAGTTCGACCCAAAGAGACTGAAAGATAAATTGACCTGTGAACTACTTACTTGTCTATGCTCAAGTGTATGACCTGTCTGGCTCAGGTGCAAACTGTCTTGCATTAGACGGAAGAAGCAAGTTCTCGATTGTGAGTGAACGAGATGAGAAAAGAATCCCGGAGGAGACGGTTATTGTTTTTTTTTGTGTTTTCAGTCTTTTATTGCTTTTGAAAGTTTGTCATAAGTTAATGAGCTTAAGTCTAAACCAAGGGTTAGTAAACTCATCACATCCTCCCTCTGATTAGGGGTAATGAGAGTACCTTAAGTGTGAAGTCAGCATCTCACACTTAATCACCATGATGTAGGATTAAGATCATTAACCTACTTGTGATTATTTAGATTTTTTGTTGTTTTTGTTTAGTGTTAAGTAATGAGGTTAAGCCATAATCAGGGATTAAACAGACTCATTACACCATCCTAATAGAAGGATAATAGATGAGAATGTTTAAGCTGGGGAAGACTCCTCAACTTAATCCATGATTAGGGATTAAACTCATGACAAAACAAAGCCTTTATTAAGTGGGTTTTAGTTAATGATAAAATGAAGAAGTGATTTTTATGATTTGTAAGACAACTTGAGGGGGACTTGTCCATTAACACTAGGGTTAGTCCTACTTAACCAATTAAGGAGGAATTAGAACCCTAATGCAAGGCCCAAGTTACAAGCTTGATGTCTTGATGATTATTAAGTGAGTTGATTAAAGGATTTAAACACATTAAGGGTTTAACACTTAGGATTAAAGTTATACACTTCATCCTAATAGAAGGATGCAGGCATAAGCTTAATCACAAAGCCTTAAAGCCTTTAGGGTTTAGTCCCTGATTATGAGATGAGAAGAGAAGACTCAAAGAGACACAAAGGTAAAAGCTAAATGGGGGACTAATCAAGACCCTAATTATTGTCATGCTTGGAAGTCCTAGGGTTTGTGAGGCTTAAGAGAGAAATCTTCAAAGAACCACCAAGAAGCAGATGAAAGGAGCAAAGAGAAGCAAAACAACTTGCTTCACTTGAGAAGACAAGTTGCTTGAAGGAAGAAAGCAAGATGAACAAGGATGAGCAAGCTCAATCCCATACACAAGACAAAATGCAGCAATGATGCATAAGAGAGATGAAAAGAGATTGTGAGAAGTGAAGGTAAATCCACTTCTCAAAACAACTTACCACCTGAAAAGTTAGTAAAGAAATGAAATGCAATGAAAATGAGATGAAATGTGATGATGCCAACCAAAACCAGAAGCAAAAGTATGATGTTAATGATGCTAAGAGATGATGAAAACATGAGGCAAGGCATGAGACTGATCATACAAACATATGGATGCAAGATAAGCATGTTTTGAACCATGGATGTACATGAAAAGTTATGGAATGCAAATGACATACAACATGGCAAATGCAAGATGCAATGATCAAATATGATTCTAATATGTCTTAAGATGTATTATGAATCAAATGAAAGCATAAAATGTCATGGCAAGTCATGGTATGCAAGCAAATGGAAGATGGATGCAAAGGAAGGCATGAATTAGGGTTATATGCAACATACAAAGCAAAAATCCAAAACCAGAAGCAAATGACATTATAAAAATTTGAAAATGCAATCAAAGGAACCCTAAACCTATACAAACTCACTGCCCAAAGGAGGGGATCCAACTCTTAACCTAGTGAGAGTTATGAATTTTCTAAGATTGCTAGGGTTTTAAGGTACCTTGACAAGAAAAATGCCAAACAAACTGAAAATGCAAGATCAATTCATGCCAATTTTATCTTATAAACTACATTCTATACAAGATGCAATGCAAAAAGAATCATTGAACAACTCTCAAAGGTTAGGCAGAAATGAATTTTTGAAGTTTGACACAAAATATTGCCTTGAAATGAATTTAATTCTATTGAAAATTATCAAAAGGTATCAAGAACAAAAAATAAATTTGGTTTGAGAGTTGGATAATGTTTCTAAATGTTTTTAAATGTTACATGAATTTTTTTGTGATTTTTAAATACTTAAAAGTATTTTTAATTAATTAATTTCCATTAACTAATTAAAAATAAACTTTTAAATGATTTAAAAATAATTTTTATTGCAAAAAAAATAAAAATAAAAATATTTTTGTGTTCTGAAAATTAATTAAAGCTTGGATAAAAAATTTCAGAATTTTTAGACCTTTTTTTGCTATTTTTAATTAAATGTACAAATTAAATGAGAAAAAATGTGAAATAAAATTAATTAAATGAGAAGTATGTGCAATGGACGGATCAGATTGAAACTGGGGAAAGGCATGTTGACCACGCGCCAAATCCAAGGGACTATATTCAAATCAGGCTAATTAACTAATTAAACCTAATTAATTAAGTTAAATGGAAATTATGAATTAATGAGATGATCTAAGCCATTGGTCCACATGCGGGAAACTTAATCCTAGGGCCCAGATTCAAAAACACACTAATTACTCAGCTAACCCTAATTAGGGCAAACTAACTTCAGGCGGCCGGAACAGTGGTTCCGGTCGTCTTCTCTGGCGGGTCAAAAACCCTAAAACATGCTACAGGCCACCATTCATCAAATTGAACACAGGGAAATGATCCTCTAACATCATGGAACATGAATCAATCATCAAACAACATTTAAACTACATGAATCAAGCAAATCGAAGCAAACATTTTTCACGGGAAAAACTTCAGAACATCAATACATACTCATTTTCCACTCATTTTCATTTTTAAACACATCATGATGATCAGGATAACATGTAGAATCAATTTATAACAAGTAAATGAAGTTCTGGAAAATTTGTTCTTGATGGATACCTGAACTGAAGTTCTTCGAACTGGAGCTTTCTGAGCCTTTCTCTTATGCAAACTGACTCCTCTGGTCCCCCTGAGCTCAATGGAATGCTTCAAAACTTTTGTTGATGGCTGATTTGTGAAGATGTGTTCTGGTGTAGTAGATTTTACAGTTGAGTTCTAGGGGGTTTCAGGCTGTTTTAATGGTGGGTTTTTGTTCCATGGAGGATTTGTGGTTCATTGGTGAAGAAAGAATGAATGTTTGATGGCTGTGGAAGGAGATTCGAAGAGAGGAAAGTTTTGACAGTTTTTGGAGTGTGCTGCAATGTGTGTGTTCCAGGCTTGTGTGAGGCTTGTTTTATGATCCATATACAAGTCCTAAACTATTGGAATGAGTCAGAAGACTTGACATGTACTATGGGAATGGTATGGAGCAATTGGCCAAAAAGTCAATAGTTGGTGTACTTCAAGCATGGGCTATGGCAGAGGCAGTCTAGAGGCTTTTCCTGCCTCAGCTTGAGTCAAGGATGACCCTTAGATGGTTCATGAGAGGCTGCTGCATTTGGATCATGAGTTGAGAGAGTTTTTGCAACTTGCCCACTTGTGACATTTCATGACTTTTGGCTATGTGAATGTGAGAAACCTTGCTGAATTTTTGATGTGGGATGCCTCATTAGGTCATGACAATGTATTAAAACCAGCTAGAGATCATACAATTCCTTTGAGAATGATTTTGCCAAAAATCCTTCTTTACACTTTCATGAAGAATGGTTTATGGTTATGTGAAAATCAAAGCAAATAAATGAGAAATCCCTTGGGCCAATTCTGATTTTAGGTCATGCATTGCATTGGTATGATGATTAGAGGTCATATTGAAGTCACATAAAGGCTTGCCATGAGAAATTGCAAGTTTTCCATTTTGTGCAAAAGTGAAATTTCAATGATTTTATCCAACTTTGCAAGGCCATAACTTTTGATCCAAAATGAATTAGGTCAAGTTCTTGTACTTTTTGAAAAGGGAATGATCCATTCTACAACTTTCATGACCAAAGTTTTCTCATTTGAAGCATTTTTGAATCAAAAAGCAAGGGTTGAAAAAGTTTCCCAAAATGGCAAGTTTCCATTACAAGTCATTTTCCCAAAAAGTCAACTTTGCAAATGGCTTGAAATTCTTCCAATTTGTGAACTTCTAACATCTTCTATGATCAAATAAAGATCATACATAATCAAAATGATGATGAACACCCCTTGGTTGGGTCATTGAGGGCCTCAGATGCCCTGATTTTGCACCGACTTACTTAAAAAGTCAACTCTTGATCAGATGACTTCCCCATTGAATTTCTTCATGAAAATTGATATGCATGATCCCTATACCATATATAGACCAATAGAAACAAGAATGACCAAAAAATTTGGAGTTATGGCCTTTGAAACCAAAACCCTAATTCTAGGTCATCTGTGCAGTTAAACCTGGCTCTGCTTCCATGCCATTCCCAGTTCTTGTGATTTTTGACATTCTTGACTTTGTGGGGATATAATATGATGCTTGAACATACATGGACCCCTTTGAAATTATTGATGACCTTTGGAGTGGCTCAAGAAGCTCTTGGATTGCTCAGATCACAAACCCTAGATGCAGATGACTTGGGAACAATGCAGTGAATCAAAAATGCAATATGAGATGCTATGATTGAACTTATGCATATGAAAAGATCACAAGCCATGGTGTGAAAGGGTGAGGGCAAATTTGGGGTGTTTACAACTCTAAAAATGAAAAAATGTAGTTGCAGGGAATCAAAGCTTGCTAAATTTCATGTATTACAACGGTTTTAAAGGCAACCATTGTTAAATCAGGTGTTATAATTTTTTTTAACCGATTACAATGGAGTATATAAATCAGTTATAAAGATGGTGTTGTTGTTTGCGCGTTTTGTAGTAGTAATTTTGATCGATTTAGCTATACATAGTTAGAATATAAATTTATATTCAAATGTATCTCCATGTGGTTCGATATTTTTTACTACTTTGCATTGTCGTTCATTTGCGTCTCGCGTCAGGAGAAAGCTTTTTCTAGTTAATGGAAGTATGTCCATCTAATGTTTAGCATGTTTTAAGAGAGTATCTCCCATCTGCATGATTGCATTAGTATTTACACAATATTTGAAATGCTCACCATATGAATTCCATTAAAACCTTTTTAATCCATGGAACCATGCGCTTATATATATTTTTGAGAATGGAGTTGGAATTAATTTTATATTGCTTATTTTGTTTGCTTTTATAGAAATAATATTTAAACATGATATCAAGATATTGGTGTTTGTTAAGTGTATCTTCTTGCCAAACTCCACTGGGTGAATTTATTTTTGTTTGAAAATTCATTGGAGCAATAATAATGGCCACTAACATCATTGTTATCCCCTTGTTTCTTCTATCCAGTTCTTTTGTACTGTAGATACTTGGACCACAAGTTTTCTCATCATTTGGAAGTACTATAAAAAATTTAGTTTATTTATTTTTCATAAAGGTCATCAAATTGGATTAATTTGTCTAATTTTGTGGTCATAGTAAGCTTCAATGTTATCTTAGAAAGTATACCGTCAGCCTGACATGTAAGTAAAAAAGTACCTCTGGATTATATTTATCAGGGACTACATGTCAATTTTCTTTAACTGAAAATTTAATTCATTTGTGGGATTATTGATAAATGTAGCTAATTAAGAAATAAAATGAAGACATTTCACTATTTAATTGAAAATATATTAAGATTAATTGAAATAAAACGATACACAGTTAATTGAAATAATACAATAAAAAACATAAACGACAAAATCCATATATAATCTAAATAAGGTTGTACGCTCATTGAGGAATAATTAAAAGAAGACATAAACAGTGTTCATGATCTTCGCATTTACCTTCTAAAAAACCTTTTGAAATACAAAAGAAATTACATTCATGATCGGTGCATAAACTTCCTTCTGTTTTGACCATCATCTCTGCAATCATCCATCAGTCAGACATTATGATTAACACATAAAAATATATATTTAAAAGTATTTTAATTTTATTTAAAAGAAAAAACCTCATAATGTATAAGACAATTTTATTGTTTTAAGAAACACTTTTGTCCTTTAAAAATGTTTATCTTTCGAAACTACTGATAATATAAAAATAACGCTTGTTTTGGAAATGAGGAGAGTAAGACTTACCAAAAGAAAGGAGAATAAGCAAAATATAAAACAATGCAATGTGTGTCTTATTCATGATTACCACAGTAGTACAACAAGCAGTTATCTATTTATAAAGGTGAAGAGTGTAAAAACTTTATTCTATATTTTATTTTAAAATCTTGGCTTTTCA
The DNA here is from genome assembly GCA_963966055.1 of Lathyrus aphaca. NCBI lineage: Eukaryota > Viridiplantae > Streptophyta > Magnoliopsida > Fabales > Fabaceae > Lathyrus > Lathyrus aphaca. The sequence continues at coordinate 112,968,873 of OZ014524.1, read as the reverse complement.
CTTCTTTTTATAGTCGGTGTTCCTTCACTTATGAAATTAGTTACAAGTAATTTATTAGAACCCACCGAACACCTAAAATAGATGCACCTCTTCTAGACCACCTTACATATACTTTATGAATATAAGAATTAATTAGATGTATACTTGCTTGAAAAAAATGTTAAAAAATATAAAATTTATAGGATAATTAAATAAATTTGATTTTTGTAACGATGGGAAATGGATTTAGAAAGAGAAGAGAGATCGTATAATGAGTATTCGCAATACATTGAAGAAACAAAAAAGCCGGAAATAAATAACATGAAAAAAAAAATAGAGAACAAGAGAAAAACCACCACTGCAAATAATTTCATTTCATCTCAAATGTGAAAGGGATACAACTTTGATTATACAAGTGAGATAATGAAGGATTACATGAAAACATGTCACTTTACACCTCGATTTTTGAATAAGCATTGAGATAAGTGGCACTGGTCATGGATTTGGTCCCTAACAACTACATCTTTTTAGATTTTCAAACCTACAATTCTTTTTATCTCGGATTTAAAGAATACTCGTGGGGTAAAGTCACGTTTACAAATCTCTTACAAAAATTATGTTTGATGATGAATATCAATTGGAAGATGTTTTATGAATATCAGCTTGAAAATCGCGTCGAGTTTTTTTTTTGCGAAATGAGAGTGACGTAATGGCGTTTGAGCATTGCTAGGTAAATGAAAAGTTAAAAACTAGCTAGACTGTACTCTTAAGTATCTCATGCATCAATGTGTCACGTCGTTTTTATATAAAACCTGACATGATAGTATTAATTAACAATATAAAATATAAAAACACTATAGCGTCATATTATGGGAATTCAATTAAAATATATATAATGTCGTTTTTTTTTGTATAACCGAGCGGTTTAAACTTATCAAATAAAAAGTTAAAATAAGATTTTGAAAAGTTGTATTTTGAAATTTATTAAAGCAAAATATATTACCTCTTAGTTGAATTATATAATTGCGGTAAATACTAATACAAAAATAATAATAACAATGATAAAAATGAAAGTTGGGAAGGTGCCAAGTGAGAAATACTAACTAAACAACTGGAAAAAAAAACATAAAATGCAAATATTGGTTGTCGAAGCGAGCTCCCTTATAGCTTTATTCCCTCACTTTTCTTAAAAATCGTAGTAAATGGTTGTTTATTTTTATAAAAAAACAAATGAAATATGACACTACTACTACTACCTATACCCTCATTTTTTTATTGTTCGAGGTGTTAACTTCGTCATAAAAAACGTTATTTGTAAAAGTGTACCTTGTACTCAATCTCCAAATACCTGAAGCAAATAATTAATTAAATAATTAAATTACGAAATCAGGGCGTTACAACTCTCCCCCGCTTTAAGAATTTTCGTCCTCGAAAATTTACCTAAAGCAAATATAGTTGGATACGACTCCTTCATTTGATCTTCACGTTCCCAAGTCCAACTTTCACATGCTGGTCCACCCCATAATACCTTTACCAAAGCTCAGATGTTTGTAATGTTTGCATCGTTGCAAGTCGAATGGAAGACTTCGAGTATTGAGTTACCGGTTGTTCAAGAATTTTCAGATGTGTTTCCGGAGGCATAAGTGATTTGCCTCCTGAATGTAAACTTGAATTTGCAGTGGATTTATTACCTAGTACTAGTCTTGTGTCTATAGCTCCATATCAAATGTCTCTTGTGGAATTGAGTGAGCTGAAGAAGAAAATTTTACGTCGAGGTTTTGGAGGAGTTTACAAGATGGTCAGACAGAGAGGACTATCGAATCTTTAGAGGATTTACTGAGAGCTTGTGTGCTGGATCAAGGAGGATCTTGGGATAGTCATTTTCCATTGATTAAGTTTACCTACAATACTAGTTATCATGCTAGTATTGGAATGGCACCGTATAAAGAATTGTATGTAGACAATGTTAGACTCCATTGTATTGGTATGAATCAAGCGAGAGTGCTGATAACGCTAAATTATATCGTTTAATTGGCTTGACTTACATGAATTTTAGTTATGATTTCCTTTGTTTTATTTGATTTATGCTTCGATTTGTCTATTATTTACTATGTTTTCAGGTGACTTGGGTTAATTCACAAAATAAAGGAAAGAAAAGAATTAAAGGAAGAAATGTGAAGAAAATGAGAAGTTATGAATAAAAAGGAAAGAAAAGGACGGAAAGAAAATAAAAGGGGTGGGACCCACCACTCTCACACAATGTGGCGCAAGTCACATTGGGAGGTGGCGTCCACCACCTATCAAATATGATACCCGCCACTTGTTAAGGGAGAGAGGAAGGTGGCGCCAACCACCTATAATTTAGGAGAAGAAATCTCCACTTTCCCTTTTATTCCTCCACTACTTCTCCAACTTCCCACTACTCCCACTCACTCCACTACTTCTCCAACTTCCAACTACTCCCACTTACTCCACCACTCATTTATGTTCCATGGAAGTTACAAAATGAAATTTCCTTCTATATATAGGTTTGCTCTTGGCTTTAAAGGGGCATCCAAGTTTTTGTGCAATTTATTCTTTCATAGTTCTAGGCATAAATTATTATTGTAAAAGTGGTAGTTTCTCACATCGAGGAACTACCACACCATTAGTATTAGGCCTATGTTCTATGTAATTCTTGGATCAACAATCTTGCATTTCAATTTCTCTATTTCCAGCATTTAATTCAAGTTTATTACAGGTTCTTTATTGTATCGCTTTATTATTATTATTGTTACTGCATCCCTTAATTGTTAAAGTATGTTGTTCTTAATTTCAATCTTTATGTTTATGTCGTTTCCATTTAATTATATGTCTTGCTAATTAGTTTAGAGTCCGGTGTATGAGGACCGTCGTTACCGACGAGACTCGATAGAAAATAATAGGTGCGAATTAAATACTACAATTATGTTTTGGTTATAAATTCTATGCGTAATTTAATTAGCATTTTCATGAGAGTGAGATGTTAGTTAACATTGCTTTGTCATGAGAGTGAGATGCATATAAAGGTTTGAGCCGAGATCCGCGAGAGCGTGAGGAGCGAACCAGATAGTAGAAATTAGGCAACTTATCTAAATACAGCGAGAGCACTTTAGAGACGTTTAGGATATTATTAGCTTTCAAAGAGTGTTTCCTAGTTACCGGGCGAGCGAGAGAAAAATCTTGGGATTAGGAAGTATGATTTTAGTTAAGACCGCAAGAGCGTGAGATAGAGTCTTTAAGTTGGTATATTCTACGGAATAGGAGTATAGTCGTAATTAGCACCTCATTCTATGAGTCCCTTAGGAGCGCAAAAACCATATCCCGGCCTCGTTCTTCTATATTTTCTTAGTTATATTTTAGTTTTAGTTCTAATAAAATATCATTAGCCTTAGCTTTACAAAGTAACGATAGATAACGATAGGTTGATATTGGTCTCCATGGTTCGACAATCTTTTATATTACTTCGATAAATCCGTGCGCTTGCGAACGATCAAGTGCAGTACTTGGACCTGAGATTGTGTAGGAAACGAGTGAGAAGATTAAGACAATACAAGAAAGAATGAATGCCTCTCAGAGTCGACAAAAAAGTTATCATGATAAGAGGAGGAAAGATCTTGAGTTCCAAGAGGGAGACTATGTGTTCTTGAGAGTTAGTCCGATGACTGGTGTTCGAAGAGCTTTGAAGTCTAGAAAGCTCACTCCGTGTTTTGTTGGTATGTATCAAATTTCTCAAAGGATCATAGTGGTGGCATATCTAATTGTGTTACCACTATCGCTTTCAAATTCACATGATGTGTTCCATGTCTCACAATTGAGGAAGTATGTATGCCATCAATCACATGTGATTCAGATGGATGACGTGCAGGTAAGAGATAATCTGACTGTTGAGGCATTACTACTGCGGATAGATGGCCGAGCAATGAAGAAGTTACGAGGAAAAGAGATTGCCTTGGTAAAGGTATAATGGGGTGGACCAGCGGGTGAAAGTTGGACTTGGGAACGTGAGGATCAGATGAATGAGTCATATCTGACTCTGTTTGTTTCAGGTAACATTTTCAAGGACAAAAATTCCTAAAGGGGGGGAGAGTTGTAACACCCCAATTTCATAATTTAATTATTTATTTATGAATATATGGTATTGTGTAGTAGTTTGCGGTGTTTTGGTGAAATTGTTTTATTTAAATAGTGATATTGGAATAATTATAATTATTATTTAAAAATTATTATTAAAAGTAAAATAAGAGAAGTTGGAGGTCTTAGGGGTAACTTGGTCATTTGAGAAGGTTATGAGAATGGGGAATACAATTAGTTTCTCATAACCCGTTTTTTTGGTGAAGATTGAAAGAACGCTCTAAAGAACCAGGAGGCTTAAGTTGGGAATTCTTCAAGAAGTGATCGAAAAGCGCATTGGACTAAGGTATAGGAAGTAATTCTTATTCAATATCTATTATGTATAGGTAGTCTTATAAGAAAAGGGGATTTTTGAGGGAAACATTAGGGTTAAGAGGATTGTTGGTAGATTTTTGGTGAATTGATATTGTTAGATGTTATAGTTGATGATTATATGATGATAATAGGTAGAAAGAATGAATTATGTTGTTTTCTATTTATTAATGATTGTTTTTTATGAGTGTGGTCGCAACTGGAATGTGTGGAAAATCGCAGGGTTTTCTGCCAAAATTCGCCTTCTCGCTTAGCGAGGAGGAGCTTGCTTAGAAAGTGAGTGAAAGTTTGAGAGTCCCGCAACCTGAGAGTAGCTCGCTTAGCGAGTGTGATGCTTGCTCAGCAAGACCTATAATCTTTTGAAAAATGTTTTCTTTTTCCAAATGACTTGTAATGATTTGTTTTGTTGCTATGATGTTGTTGTGAATTCTTTCCATGCTATAATATGTGAAAAGTGTGAGTATTGTGATGAAAATGATGCTTAGTTGATTATGTTGTATTATGATGATATTTATTATTGATGACATGAGTAGGAAAAGAAATAGATGTATGAATGATGAATAATGGTGAATGCTGATGCATGTGTTGATTATGATAATTATAGTGATGTTGTTGCATCGTTGCATTCATGACATAATTATGTTGGGGCTTCAGTCTGTTGGTAGCTTCAATCCCATCGTGTGGATTCAAGTGATATGTTGCTATGTTATGCTCCCTTGTGTAGGGTTGATGGCCCAGTTTCCATCCATGATGATGTTTCGGTACCACAAGCATATTATAAAGAATGTACTTTATTCTTGGTGGCATAGCATGATTGCATTTGTTTTATGTTGATGTGATTGATTTTGTTGTATATGGGTGAGACTTGATGTAATTGATGTATTGTTGCATGTTGTCTTATAATTCTGTCTTTATATTATTTATATTGAATATGAATTTACTCACCCTGTCTTCCTTTCGTGATGGTCTATTATGTCATCCTGAAGATACTCAAGAATAGCTTGGTGTTTGGAAGTAGCTTGGAGTGCGTCCTTTTTTCGTTTATAGAGTCTAGGTGGTGTCCTACTATGTGTCGTGTAACACTGGGAACCCTTGTATTTTGTTGTTTTTGTATATTTTAATACATGATGATGATGTTTTGAATTAACAATTGATTTTTTTTACTATGTTGATTTAAGTTGTTAAATGATGACCCGCTGTATACCAATAATGTTGGTTTAATTATGATGAATGTTGTAACCCGTGCTACAAGACATGACACAATGATGAGTTATTTTGATGTTTTGATGAAATGTGATACCCTTCTATGTTTAAACTCTGATTTCTTTGAATAATTTCGTATAATTATGTTGTGGAGTAAAATGGGTGTTACAACCATAACTTCTACCATCAATCCTTAAACCTAGCAACAACTAACCTGAAGAACCCTATGGATGAAAGTCTGAGAAACACACAAGAAATGGGGGATTGAATTGAGGTTTTCACTCTTGAATACTTTTCGCAAATGGTTGGATTGCATTAAGCTATGCTATGTTTGCGTTGCGGAAGCATAAACATATATTAGAGCATAAAGCAAGAGTAAAGAAGATACGATATATTCTAGTTCATTTGAGAACTTCTCAAGCTATTCCAGTCAACACGCCGAGGTTCTTTTTCCTAAACAAGGACTTAATCCATTATATTCAACATATGATTACAATCACGCGACTACCTTCCATGACTAATTAGACAACAATTTGTCATGACTTCCTTGCGTGGCAACCTGTCGTGATTAACTTCATAACAATCGTTGTGACCTCCTTGTGCAACCTACAACCGTGACTAACTACACAACAATCATTGTGACTTCAGGCTCTAAAACACATAGTTTTGAGCATCACCAGAACATTATCCCCAGAGCAATTCACCAGAACACATAGTTCTGAGAATGTGCTTACTACTAAGTTCTGATCCTCTTAAAGTTCTGACCTTCACTCAGTCCTTTAGGGAAGTGGGTAATGTTTACAAGAGTTTGCTTCTTAAATAAGTAGGTGTAAACTCACAATTTAAATACATCATAAGATCCTATACACATTAATAATATTACATTTAATTCTTACTCAGTTGTGTGGTCTTCTATTTCTTCAAGTTGCTTCTTCACGGTTTGAATTGTTGAAGTCTTCTTCAAAAGCTTTGCAAGCTTTGTTGATCTTCGTTTGAACGTGAGAAGGACTTCATCATCTTGATTTACTTTAAGAAAATTTTAGACAACATCCCCTGTTCTTCTCCAATCCAATGATCACTTCAGATACACAACATTCATGTTGTGGATTTGTAATTGGAGCTTCCATGATCATCTTTTAGTCTTTTGTGACTTTGCAAATCTTTTGCAACATATGAAGTTAAGCACTTTGTGAATCAAAGATCTCTCTACATAAGTATATTGATGTCAAAGAGTAATCAGCTTGTGAGCTGCATATCAATCAAACTCTTTATGGTTTGTTCCACTGTTATCTTGTTAATCATCAACCTTATGTGATTGTATGAAAACATCAACAACATGGTTCAAATACCATCTTGACAACTTAGTTGTATGTGTGTTTTTAACCTTTCTGGTTATATCAATGAACACAAACCCATAAACCAATGGTTGTATACCAACAACTTCTTAGTCATGTCTTCGACTTGCTCTTTGGTCATGGAATTCAACAACAACAACACCATGTGGTTATAGGTCGTAGTAACGGCTACGGTCTTAACAACATCACATAGCATGTGATGCTTTCCTTATATAGCAAAACATAATATAGTTGTTATAACAAAACTAGCTACAGAGGAATGTCGTTACACAAGGATGAAAATATTACTTCCACATATTTTCCTTTTCCAAAATTTAAGGTTAATGGAGAGGTAGTGGGGTAAAGCATTATCGTACTGAGTATTATCCTTGTTGACGGTAACATTGTCTTCTGAAATTCAGAGGCTTCTGATTGCAGTTGATTGAATGAAACATGAGTTAGAAACGACGATACTTGGGTCTTCAAAGAACCTAAGTCTTCAGTATTTAGAACTTGTTTACACAAAACATTGTTCTTCAGAACTTCAGCACTTGGCTTGAAACCCATGGTCTTCATAACTTCAAGTCTTTAGAATCTTCAGAATCTTGTTCACATAGAACATTGTCTTCAGAGTCTTTAGCACTTGGTTCTTCAGAACCTTAATCTTCAGAACCCTTAAGTATTCAGGGTTTTTCTGCACTTGTTCCTTCAGAACCTTAACCTTCATAACCCTTTAGTCTTTAGAGTCTTTTTGCACTTGGTCTTCAAACATTCAGTCTTCAGAACTTCAAGTCATACGAGTCTTCAGAACTTAGTTCTTCAAAATATTAACATATCATAAGCTTCACTCACTTCCTGATCAGAACCACTCTCAGAACAGAATCCACAAGAGCATTGCAACAGCAACATCAGGCATCCTTGGATCTTTCTTATTGTGATCAGATATAGAAGCACACTTGCTTCTTCAGCACGCTTGCGACTAGTGTTACACATAGTATCTTCGCATATTATCAATTGCATACATCTTCATAATGTTTGTTTGTTTGATCTGATATATTCAATATTCATGATCTGCAAAGTAACAAACGTTAGAACATAAAATAGTTCTTTCACAAATACTTCCTTGTTATCATCAAAACATATAGATGATATGCCGAGACAACTCTTGTTCTTACAATCTCCCCCTTTTTGATGATGACAAAACCATGTATTTTGGTAGAACATTTTATACAGGGTAATCACCAAACGTAACAGAGTAATCACAAAGCGTAATAGGGTAATCACCAATTAGAACATATTCAAAGTTTACGAGCAACAACTCCCCCTGAATGTGTTATCCCCAAAATTTTATTAATGCTTGTAAACATGCACACACACACACACACACACACACATATATATATATATATATATATATATATATATATATATATATATATATAAAGCATAATACGATTACATAAGTAAAACACACGCAACATCTCATCACATTAATACATTATTTCTATTCAATTCTCACAAATTAATTAATCACACATCTAAATCAATATTTCCACTCCTTATCATGTAGAGCAATGAAATAGCTTTACAACGCTTTGAATGGGGTTCAAAATGGACTCACGGTTCAAAAGTTATGAATTTTCAAACATTTTACTCAAAAGTGTGTCCGAGTAATCGGTTACTATGTTGAGATTTAAGTAAAAACACCATTTTTCACATGGTAATTGATTACTCATATCAAGTTAATCGGTTACCCCTGTTACAGAAGCTGAAAAAACACATTTTTCATGATCCAAAACTCATTCAAACTCAACCAAAACATATCCAAACATAACAACAAGTATTATCGATTAATCTCACTCATAACCCAAATATACTACGCATTTTATTTCACATTTGAACTGTTAGAACATTGACTTAATATAACTACTCACAATTCATCAACTTTCTATTTTTATCTCCAACAATCCTAACTTCTACAACTTAGAGTTTCTAACTAGAACTCACCTCAATGAATATGGAGATGATGAAGATGAGATGATTTGATGAAGCAATGCAGATGATCCAAGCTTTTCCTTATCATCTAGGGTTTCTTCTATTCTTTATCCATTCTCTTATCTTGCTCTCTACTTCTTCCTTCTTCTTTCTATAATACTTATTATTATATAATATGCAATTATATAAAATATCTCCAATTGGTATTTTATCATCCAAGACCAATTGATCAATTATTAGAGTTACCAAAATATTCACTCTTAAACTAATTAATATTGGTCAAACTCTGTATTAAACTAATTGACCTCTTCAGAGTTCACTAGTTGCTCTAGTGATCCCAAATGATAATACTTAGAGTACTTTGGAGATTCCCATATTCCAATTAAACAAAGATAGAGTACATAGAAATGTATTTGATCTCATATGATATCCAATTGAGTGTTTAAGAGAATTTGGGGTAATACACATGGTCCGTAATGGCTGGAAACGCCTTACCCATACAAAATAATAAGGAACAACATGGGCTAATTGTGTTCCCTAAAATGGATCAGAAAGACAGTGCTTTCTGATACTTCCCATGTTCAGTCTAATGGCGGTTACAAATTCTTAAAGTTTTGGACGTTTTGTGACCTTTGGTACCTCGAAACTGTTCCAATCCCGATACTTAATGACCTTAAGTGACATTTATATGAATTTAGGTCCTTGAATGTGTGTTGTGGCTATAAATAGGTCTTGAATCATTTCTAGAAATCATCTTGTATTTTTTCACATTACCTTAGATTTACTTACACTTTTGAAGTTTTAGTTCTATGTTTTTTTGTGTGTTATCTTGTTTTATTTCTCCACTTCCCTATAAGACCATTCAAACACTATTTGAACTTTATCTTGTAATTGAAAGAATTGTCTTCATTAAGGTTTACCCTTTCCAATGCTTTGATATTATATGCTTGCTACGTCTTTAAATTGTTTAAGTGAAGTCAATCTCACCATGAGTGAGTAATCCGTTAGGAGCAAGGGGCTGTGAGACATATCTCGTGGCAAACCTCAGTTGAATTTCCTTTGTATGAATAATGAGAAAAGATGAGATAGAAATAATTTAGAATATGAGTACTTAAACATATTTGTGTCGGTCGCGAAAGCAAATGCAACCCAAATATCGATCATGTTCTGAATGTTAATGATTTGGTACATTAAACAAGGAATTTGATATGTCAACTTGATCTCAATTGAGAAACAGCCAAACTTTGGCGTCGAGTAACAAGGTATCTCGCTCTTGATTGAGAAAATCATATAGTTGTGCTAAAATACAAGTTCCCAGATGAATAATTTGGATTAGAGAAAGCAAACAAATTATTCATATGAGTGAGATACACATGCTACAAATGTAGGTCTTGTTCAAATATTTGTCTAATTTCTTTAAATTGCTAAGTTTTATTGTATTCAATTGGAAAAGTTAATTGGATACGTTGAGATAAGTCAACATGTACCTCATATCTTGTTTTGTTATTTTGTTAATTTAAATTTATTAAATGTTGAATCCTTATTATTCAATACTACGAAAAACCCATTTAACAATGGTTGGGAAAGACATATAACGAATTGGGTGAGGGCGTTGTTATGTAGAATGTTGTTGTATATGCGGTACTTACAATGATGGTTTTGGGACCGTTGTTGTATTCTAGAAAGCGTGCGCCCTATCACAACAATTATTTTTAAATAAACTGTTGTTGTATAGAACTACCTATCACAACGGTTATTTTAAATAACCGTTGTTGTATGCCTTTTAATAAAATAAAATAAATGCAACAACAAGAACATCAAGAATAATAACAACAACAAAAATAATAATAATAAGAAAAAGAAGAAGAAGAGGAAGAAAAAGAAGAAGAAGAACAACAACAACAACAACAACAATAACAACACTAATAATAATAACAACAAGAACAACAATAATAAAAAAGAACAACAAGAACAACAATAATTAAAAAAGAACACCAAACTAACATTGCTAACTCGAATCCATACTTTCCTTGGAGTTCTGAAATTTGGTTTAGATTTAAAAATAAAGTATCGTAAATGATAGACGATGTTTGGAGGTAGAAGATGTAATTCATCTATTAGGTTTCATGCGAATCACTAATAGTTGTGTCTTGGCTGTTGATAATCAATAAATGGACGCTCACAATTTGTTAATGGATAGTGAACAAACTCAATAAGCATGCCACCTATAATGTTGGTGCTGGAACTTGGAAAAATAATTATAAGCCAAAAATGTTGGTGCAGAGAGTTGAACCCTTAACCAGACGCTACCTATGATCACGGTAATTTCAAATACCCGTGTTGAAAGGTCTGTTTGAATTTTAAAAACTAAGTAAAAAATGATACTTATAACAACTATTTTTAAATACCCCTGGCAAAAGGTCTGTCAACATTTTGAAAAAATGTGAGTAATATGATTAAATAAATTCAGAAAAATACAAAAAACACGAAATTTAATATAATTAAGAAAAATAAGAATTTTGAGAATTTTTATTTGGAATTTTTTGAGACTATGAAAACAGTAAAAAATTCATTAAAAATAGAAAGAAGACGAAACAAATTTTAAAAAGGAGACGATTTCCCTTAAAATTGGGTATTCTGACCAGCAACTAAACTACAGGCTATAACAACACTTGTCTAATTTAACCGTTGAAAAATCATTTACCATTTACTTTTTAAATAATGACCTTAAGTGACACACGCTTAATGTACTCTAAAAATGAAAAAATGTAGTTGCAGGGAATCAAAGCTTGCTAAATTTCATGTATTACAACGATTTTAAAGGCAACCATTGTTAAATCTGGCGTAATAATTTTTTTTAACCTATTACAATGGAGTATATGAATCAGTTGTAAAGATGGTGTTGTTGTTTGCACGTTTTGTAGTAGTAATTTCGACCGATTTAGCTATACATAGTTAGAATAAAAATTTATATTCAAATGTATCTCCATGTGGTTCGATATTTTTTACTACTTTGCATTGTCGTTCATTTGCGTCTCGCGTCAAGAGAAAGCTTTTGTTAGTTAATGGAATTATGTCCATCTAATGTTGAGCCTGTTTTAAGAGAGTATCTCCCATCTGCATGACTGCATTAGTATTTACACAATATTTGAAATGCTCACCATATAAATTCCATTTAAACCTTTTTACTCCATGAAACCATGCACTAATATATATTTTTGAGAATGGAGTTGGAATTAATTTTATATTGCTTATTTTGTTTGCTTTTATAGAAATAATATTTAAACATGATATCAAGATACTGGTGTTTGTTAAGTGTATCTTCTTGCCAAACTCCACTGGGTGAACTTATTGTTGTTTGAAAAATCATTGGAGCAATAACAGTGGCCTTTACATCAATGTTATCCCCTTGTTTCTTCTATCCAGTTCCCTTTGTACTGTAGATACTTGCAAGGTTTTAAAAAACAATCAGTGATCGAGAATACCGCCGCAATAAAACAGTTTTGGAGTCTTCCTATACCGTTATTCACCGTTTTAAGCCCGAGAAAAAGAATCACAAGTGAAACGTCGTTACAGTCGCGACAAAACACCGTTACGGCCGCAAAACTCCGTTACGCTCACAATAAAACACCGTTACGGCTGCGAAACACCATTTTATAATCAACCTCCTATGAATTATCTTCAATCATCAACAAATAATTCATATGATTACCAACAAATTGAACCACTAAGAAGCTCTAGATTGTTTGATTATGTCTTTGGAGGAAGTGCAAGTAATAATGATGAAGGTGTTCGTCGTTCTACTTTGTGATGATTAGTGATGTAAAAAATAAATTTTCCCTAAACTCTTTAAAATGTTCAGTAGTTTTTATGATGTGAACTTAAAAATATTTTTTTTGTGCGATGTTGTGATTAATTCACACTATGACGACCGTTATTTGCAACGCAACACCTGTACTGACCGAAATCACGAAAGTCTTTACGCAACTACAATCGTTTTTTAAAACCTTGGATACTTGTATCACAAGTTTTCTCATCATTTGGAAGTACTATAAAAAATTTAGTTTAATTATTTTTAATAAAGGTCATCAAATTGGATTAATTTGTCTAATTTTATGGTCATAATAAACTTCAATGTTATCTTAGAAAGTATTACCTTCAGCCTGACATGTAAGTAAAAAAGTATTTCTGGATTATATTTATCAGGGACCACAGGTCAATTTTCTTTAATTGAAAATTTAATTCATTAGTAGGATTATTGATAAATGTAGCTAATTAAGAAATAAAATGAAGACATTTCACTATTTAATTGAAATAAAATGATACACAGTTAATTGAAATAATACAATAAAAAAACAGAAACGACAAAATCCATATATAATCTAAATAAGGTTGTACGCTCATTGAGGAATAATTAAACGACGACATAAAAATGTTCATGATCTTTTCATTTACCATCTAAAAAACCTTTTTAAATACAAAAGAAATTACATTCATGATCGGTGCATAAACTTCCTTCTGTTTTTACCATCATCTCTGCAATCATCCATCAGTCAGACATTATGATTAACACATAAAAATATATATTTAAAAGTATTTTATTTTTATTTAAAAGAAAAAACGTCATAATGTATAAGACAATTTTATTGTTTTAAAAAAACACTTTTGTCCTTTTAAAAATGTTTATCTTTCAAAACAACTGATAATATAAAAATAACACTTGTTTTGGAAATAAGGAGCAAGACTTACCAAAAGAAAGGAGAATAAGCAAAATAAAAAACAATGCAATGTGTGTCTTGTTTATGATTACCATAGACATACAATAACCAATTATCTATTTATAAAGGTGAAGAGTCTAAGAACACAATTCTAAATTATATTTTAAAATCTTGGCTTTTAACTTCATTTCATAGTTGGTGTTCCTTCGGTTATGAAATTAGTTACAAATAATTTATAAGAACTCACCGAACATATAAAATATATTCACATGCACCTCTTCTACACCATCTTACATATACTTCATGAATATAAGAATTAATTAGATATACACTTGCTTGATAAAAATGTTTAAAAACATAAAAATTATAGCATAATTAAATCAATTTGATTTTTTGTAACAATTTAAATATTTTAAAGGAAAATGGATTTAGAACGAGAAGAAAGATCGTAAAATGAGTATCATGAATACATTTTATTTCATTTCACTTTTTATGCGAAGGGGATATAACCTCGATTACACAAAAAAGATAATGAATGGTTACATGATAACCTTTCACTCAGTACGCCAAAATTGAGTTTTGACATTGCAACATAGACAACTCTTTTATGCAAAAGCGCTCTTATATGTTTTAAGAAAAATCGCTCAAAAAAAGCACTTTTAAAGGGTAACCTTAGAAGGCGCTTTTAAAAAGCGTTGCTAAATGCCCAATCTTAGAAAGCAGTTTCTAGAAAACACTCTTATAGGTAGCCTTAAGAAAGCGCTTTTTAGAAAACGCTCTCTAAGGTCAATTATTAATTAAAATATATAAAACTTTCAGAATCACAAAAATGGCAAAAGGGGGTCGAACCCACGCCCTTGAAGTTCCTGAAAAGAATATTATTATTTTTAATATGTTTTTATATTATTTTTCAATTAATTATTTAAACACTCAAAATAAATCATTTTTGATTTTTTTTGCACATAATTCAACCATACATTCAAAATATTATTTTCACAAACATAACAAATAATAATTATTATTTGATTAATTTTAAATATTTTAAAGAATTTTAAATAATAATAACATTTGATAATTTCTTTAAAATATTATTATTTGATTAATTTTAAATATTTTAAAGAATTTTAAATAATAATAATATTTGATTAATTTCCCTAAAATATTTTAAAGAATTCTTTTATTAAATATTTAATAATAATAAATATTAAAAATAATAATATTCTTTAAAATTCTTTATTATATTTTAAAGAAATTAATCAAATATTTTAATGAAATTAATCAAATATTATTATTATTATTATTTAAAATTCTTTAAAATATTTTAAATACATTAATCAAAGAAAGTTATAAAATATTTTAAAGAAATTAATCAAATATTTTCTTTAAATAATCTTATTATTTGATTAATTTAAAATATTATAAAGGAATTAATCAAATATTATTATGATTTAAAATTATTTTAAATATTTTAAATAAATTAATCAAATATTTTACAGAAATTAATCAAATATTTGAATGAAATTAATCAAATATTATTATTATTTAAAATACTTTCAAATAAATAAAATTAATCAAATAATAATATATATTTTTGTTATTTTTGTGAACATAATATTTTGAATGTATGAATAAATTATATGCAAAAAATTATTCAAAAATGATTTATTTTGAGTGTTTAAATAATTAATTGAAAAATAATATAAAAAATATTAAAATTAATAATCTTTCCAGGAACCAATATATAGTTATCTTTGTAGTTTAATTCATGGATGTATCACCATTACAATGGTAAATGCGTGTATACAATGTCTTTCCCTACCTCAAGGGCGTGGGTTTGACCCATAAGATCAATTATTAATTAAAATAAATAAAAATATTAAAAATAAAAATATTCTTTAAAATTGTTTAAAATATTTAAAATTAATCAAATATTATTATTATTCAAAATTCTTTAAAATATTAATATTTTCTTTAAAAAATATTATGATTTAAATTTATTTAAAAAAATTAATCAAATATTTTAAAGAAATTAATCAAATATTTTAAATAAATTAATCAAATATTTTAAAGAAATTAATCAATTATTATTATTATTATTTAAAATAATTAAAATTAATCAAATAATAATATATTTTTGTGAAAATAATATTTTAAATGTATGAATAAATTATGTGCAAAAAATGATTCAAAAATGATTTATTTAAAGTGTTTAAATAATTAATTGAAAAATAATATAAAAAAATATTAAAATTAATAATATTCTTTCAAGGAACCAATATATAGTCATCTATGCAGTTTAATTCATGGATGTATCACCACCTCAGTGGTTAATGTGTGTAACACCCCCTTTCTATACCCCCAATTAATCAATTAAATCATAAAGGCACAACTAGAAAATTTCATCAGAGTATAATTAAAACATGGTATAAAAAGGCATGTCACCTTATACTTGAAATTAAAACATACAACACCTGCTCATATAACGATATGCAACATTCTGGGTAACTTGCAACAAAAGGATTTAATCCTTACACCCATATCTCAAGTAAAATAACAGCGGAAACTAAAACATTAAACAACATCAAACCTATATACATATATTCATGTCATCAAGTTGATTCACCAAATATTTCATGTTTATATAAACATCCATCACCAAAATGCATATACAAAATGTATCACAAAAGGCATCAAGCCGACCCTAGCTACCCGGTGCTACATATCAGAGCCGACTGACAAAAGAATGAAGACAAGCTTCACAAAAAGACCTCCAGCAACCTACTCTGCAATGTCTCATAGAGCATCATAAAACAGCAGAAGGGTGAGAAATATTATCATAATAACAATGCATATAATTATATGTTTCAACATAAAAATACACATATACATTTCTCACCACAACTCATTCCTCATCACACATATACATCTCAATGTATATATACACTAAGCATATTCATCTTGCACAATCTCACATTAGCTCACATAAACACACACACACACACATACACACTCACACACACACACACACACACACACACACACACATATATATATATATATATATATATATATATATATATATATATATATTCATGTTTATTCACCAATATCAATCACTCCGCATAAACATACATTATTCACGTTTATTCACCAACATCAATTAAAGATGATAAATGCAAATCATAGAGACCGACTCACGACTCTATGCAGATGCAATGCGGTACCGACTCAATCATCTCAAGTTCACTCAGGAACTATTGGAACCATCGCTCGTTACCTAAAGTAACTTCCCATCGGGCATATGCTTCAAGACAATTAAGAGTGTATGAAAAGAATTATCCTACGCATGATTTGGAGTTAGCGGCCATGGTGTTTGTTTTGAAAATTTGGAGGCATTATCTTTATGGTGCAAGATTCGAAGTTTTTAGTGATCACAAGAGTTTGAAATATTTATTTGATCAAAAGGAATTGAACACGAGACAAAGGAGGTGGTTAGAGCTTTTGAAGGATTATGATTTTGGTTTGAATTACCATCCGAGTAAGGCAAATATGGTGGCTGGTTCTTTAAGTCGTAAGTTGTTACATATGTCCGCATTGATGATAAGAGAATGGGAACTTTTGGAGGATTTTAGAGACTTGAGTTTGGTTTGTGAGATGACGCCGAGAAGTGTGAGACTTGGTATGCTACATGTTACAAATGATTTTCTTGCAACGGTTTGTGAAAATCAAAAGTTGAATTTGAAGTTTTTTGATTTGATGATGAATGAGAATAAGGATTTCAAGGTTGATAATTTTGGAGTTTTGAGATTCCGTGGTCGTATTTGTATTCCCGATGTTGTGGAGTTGAAAAAGATGATATTGGAAGAGGGACACCGAAGTAATTTAAGTATTTATCCGGGAGCGAATAAGATGTATCAAGATTTGAAGAAGATCTTTTGGTGGTCCGGATTGAAGAGAGATATAGCTCATTTTGTTTATGCATGTTTGACTTATCAGAAGTCTAAGGTGGAACATCATAAGCCTAGTGGTTTGATGCAACCGTTGGATATTCCGGAATGGAAATGGGATAGTATATCGATGAATTTTGTTACGGGATTGCCAAATACGCAAAGAGGTCATAATGTTATTTGGGTGATTGTTGATAGGCTTACTAAATCTGCTCACTTTATTCCGATTGATATTAGTTATCCTTTGGAGAAGTTAGCCGAGATTTATGTTTCTGTGGTTGTGAAGTTACATGGAGTTCCTAAGAGTATTATATCGGATAGAGATCCTAGATTTACATCGAGGTTTTGGGAAAGTTTGCAAAAGGCTTTGAGTTCTAAGCTAAGATTGAGTTCGGCTTACCATCCGCAAATGGACGGTCAAACCGAGAGGACAATTCAATTGTTGGAGGATTTGTTGTGTGCTTGTGTGCTAGAGCAAGGTGGTGTTTGGGATAGTTATTTAGCGTTGATTGAGTTCACCTACAATAACAGTTTTCATTCGAGTATTGGTATGGCATCATTTAAGGCTTTGTATGGTCGGAGATGTTGAACACCTTTGTGTTGGCATGAAACCGGAGAGAGAACGGTAGTTGAACCGGAGATGGTACAACAAACGACGGAAAAAGGTGAAGTTTATTCGGGAAAAGATGAGAGCTTTTCAAAGTAGACAAAAGAGTTATCATGACAAGAGAAGGAAGGATCTTGAGTTTTAGGAAGGCGACCATGTGTTTTTGAGAGTTACACCGGTTATGGGTGTGGGTCGTGCTTTGAAGTCGAAGAAGTTGACTTCTCGTTTTATTGGGACGTATCAGATTACTGCACGAGTTGGTGTTGTGGCTTATCGTGTGGCGTTGCCTCTGAATCTTTCGAATTTGCATGATTTGTTCCATGTTTCACAACTTCGGAAGTATGTTATGGACCCGTCACATGTTATTCCTATGGACGAGGTTGAAGTAAGAGATAACCTTACAATGAAAGCTTTGCCGATTAAGAATTTGGACCGTGAAATCAAGAAGCTTAGAGGTAAGGATATTGCGCTTGTGAAAGTAGCGTGGGGAGGCGCTGCGGGAGGAAATATGACTTGGGAATTAGAGAGTGGGATGCGCGAGTCGTATCCGGAGTTGTTTGAATCAGGTAATATTTTCGAGGACAAAAATTTATAAAGTGGGGGAGAGTTGTAACGCCCCGATTCGATATTTCCCAATTTTGTTGAGTCTTTTATTTTATTTTGGTGATAATTGTATTATTTGTGAAATTGACATGATAACATGATATGTTGATGTGTTAATGTGATATGTTTGTATGATATGTGTCGCGGTGAGAATCGGATACCAAGCTATTAAGTGAGCTTGAATCGTAAAACTTTTATGTTCACCACCGACTTTAATTTAATCCAAAGGGAAAAGGGAAAAAGATCGTAAAAACCCTAAATGAGGAGAAACTAGGTTCGGGGGTTGATTATACCTAGGGAAGGTGTTAGCATCCTAAGCATCCGCAGTATCCTACGGGAACCTCTTGTTAATATTTGTAATATTGTTGTTTATTGCTTGCTAAAACTAATGGGAACCTAAGGTTTATTTCTAATGGTGCTCGCACAACATCGCATCGATGCCTACGTATCGGGTATAGAATCAGAGCACTCGTAGTTCTCCTAAGGATTAACGAACACTTGGTTACGCTCAAGGTTCGCGGGGGAAGATAAGTGTTATGGAAAACACTCACATGACTTTAGCAAAGTCACAAAAATTTGTGAAATAAAAGCTAAGGACCTAAATGGCTAAGGACCTAAGGATGAGGGACCTAATTGCTAAGGTCAAAATGGAACTAGGGATTGCTAAACTTCCTATGACATTGAGTCAACTGCAGGAGTCTTTCCCTTTTGGATTGAAAAGCATAAACAAAAATAAATGAGGGTGCAAGCTCCTAAGACTAGGCAAAGGCTGCTACTTGCAAAAATAAATAAATTGAATAAAGTAAATGGACAATGCAAAGATAAAGGGCTTGGTAACCGGGCTATGACTCGATATATGGATCGAGAATGCAGGGGTGGAAAACAAGCGCAGTGCGACAAATTGTTTAAGTTAAAAAGCTGTGCAGTGTAAGGAACTGTGCAGATGGCGATCGTAAGACGACCGACTTACGTGTGTGAGTGAATGTGAAGTGAAGTTCACTTGGCGTTGGACCAAGGATTATTATTTTGAAATTAAATTAATATGGTGTAAAGACGCGAAAAATAAGTAATTAATGATAAATGAAATAAATTGAAATATAGAATGAAATGAAATAAATAAATTAAATAGAATAAATAATGAATTAAATGGAATAATAAAAAAAAATGCATGGCCTCATATTGGTCACGATTAATCGGAAACGATTTATCGTGACCTTTTGTCATATCATCGGCCCCGAATAGTTAAATAAATTGAGAAATCGAAAAATAATAAGGAAATGGAAAAGTTTGGCCTCATATAGGTTTAGATAACGTCGATTACAAATATCGAATATCGATAAACCCTTAATGATATCATTGGCCCTAAACAAACGATAATAAAATGACTAAATGAATATTAAATTTTATTTTAAAAGGAGTTACTCTTGTTTAGGAAAATAAACATACAAATAGGGTTAACTAATAATCAAAAGAGAAAGACTTAAAATAACTATAAGATTTTCCTTAAGAATTTAAAAACAAAACCAAAACCACAAAAAGAAATATATAAAACAAAATGGAGAAAGAAAGTATGTCGTGATTATGGTGCTAATGGGCTTAGCCCAACCCAAAAAAAAAAACTCAGGATTTTTAAATAAACAACAAATAATAAAAAATATAAAACAAAAAGAAAATCACTGTTAGAAGAAAATAAAATAATAAATAAAAAAAACAAAGTGAATAAACAGAAGGGGCACGATTCAGATAAAAGAGAAGAAGGAAAATTCAACCCAAAACAAAGTTGCGATTCAAACTCTACAAACTTTCACTAACAACACCGCCACTGTAACTCACCCTCAGTCGCATGTCTCTCTCAAACTCGCAGACAAACTCACCACATCTCCGTCTCACTCTCTTCTCTCTCTCACGCGGCGACGGCTCACGGTAAAGGTTCGCTCGTGACGGTGGCCGTTGGGGGCTTCGCGTCGGTTTATGAGTGGTTAACAGGTTCGAAAGTTCACTGAAGAGGATTTGTTGTTGTTGCTGTGAGTTTGGGAAAGGTTTGGAAGGTTGCGGCGGAAATGGAAGGTTTCCTCCATTGTGTGGTCGTGAACAAAGTGTGTTAAGAGGTTTTATGTTGATTGGTTTGAGATGATGGGGTGGAAAGTTAATCGATTGAGGGTGAAGAAACCAGAGTCCCCCCTTGAAGTCTCGGTTGATTGGTGTTTTTAAGGTGGGGCTTTGAAATAGTTTTGGAGGTAATGTTTGTGTGGCTCTGTGTTTGATGAATTGGTTTGGGTGGTATTGGGCTTATTTGCGGCTGCGAGGAGGTTGAAGGGAGTTCGTGGGTGACGACGCAGAGGTCTGTTTTTGAGATCAAAGATGGAGGTTGGGTTTGGTTGTTTGACTGAATGTTCATTTTTGTCTCAGTTTTTATGGTTGTTCGAAGAGGAGGCTGAGGGTTCTCGGGTGGTGATGATGATGGTGAAATGGTCCATGTTTTCGGCGCGGTTGGTTCGCGGAGGTTAGTGAACTTCGGCTTATTCTCAGTCACAACTTCTTCTCTTTCTTGCTTTTTGCCTTTGTTTTGGTTAAGGTGGATTTGAGTATTTATGAGTTCGGGTCAGTGATAGTGAGTTTGTTGGTTCTGTGAGGTTTTAAAAAAGTTTGTGGTTCTGTTTGCAGGTCGGTGGTGCGGGTCAGTGATAGTGTGGGTAATACAATGTTTCGGTAATGGTTTGTTTGGATGAAAATGAAGGTTGTGTTTGGTTTAGGATTAAATGGTGATGAGCAGGAGTAATATGCAGGTCTAAAATTGGTTATGTTTGTGTGAAAAAAAAAAAACATGTTGTGGTTTATTTGGAAGGTTTGTGGAGGTAATAAAAAAGTTTGTTATTTGGTTTGATGATTTGTTTTGGTTCTGTTTTGGTTTTTGCAGGTTGTTGAAGTTTGGTGTGAGGATGGTGAGTGGTAGTTCACAGGAGGGTGAGTTTTGTGAAACAATTTCTGATACTGCTGTTTTTTTGTTATTTTTTACAGGAGGTTTTTTTTGAATTTTTTTGAATTTTCTTTATGGCTTTGTATGCAGGTTTGGAATGTAACAAAGAAAGAAAATAAACATGAACAAAATGCTTGAAAAGAAAGTAAAAGGAAAGAAGGAATAATACCGACCCGAACGTTATCGGGGTGAAGAATCCTCAAGGTAAGCCTCCTATTCTTCTTCCTCCGTTATCCTGAATGTTTTTCTTGCTGCTGCTTGTTGCTTTTTTTTGAAGTTGTTTTTGGTCCCTTTTTATTTGTTCCTGGCTGATTTTTTGGTATCTTGAGGGTTGTTTTGTGTGTTTTGTGGTGCTGTTTTGAATGCTATTTGAGCTGTGTTTGATTTTTGTGGTTTTGATGGGGCTGCTTGATGGTTTTTGTTGAGACTGTTTGTAGTTGTTTTGGGACTGGTTTGATGGTGTTTGAGAGCTGTTATGAGGGACTGTTTTGATGATGTTTTGGGACTGTTATGAGGGGTATTGGATGCTGATTTTTTTGTAGTGTTTGCAATGTAACAGTGTTGCTTATTGTATGTGTTTGGGACTGGTTTTGTAACTGTTTTGAGGGCTGAATTTGTAGTGTCTTTTTTTGATAGCTGTTCTGATTTTTGTACCATAAAACTTGTAGGTGAAGGGTGCTTGGAAGGAGGGAACAAATGCTGAATTTTTGTGGAGGAAGTGGAGCAGAGTGCAGGCTGTTGGTGGCTGCAGGCCTGCTGTGGGTGGCTGAATTTTGGCCTTGTGGTCCTGCTAAAATTTTGAATTTGGGACTGAATTTGTGCTGCATTTTTTGTATTCTAGTGCAGAATTTTTTGTACATTTTCTATGTAATTGTAACATAACAATAGTATGAAATAAAAAAAGTGATTATTTGCACTATGGTTTGAAATTGAAACTTGAAATAAGAAACTCTAAATTTGAATCTAAATAAAAACTTAAATTAGAAATGAATTAAAAAGGAAATAAACTTAAAATTGAAAATAACTCATAAACTTAAATAAATAACTTGGAATTAAAATTAATTTAGAACTTGAGAAATAAATTGGAATTTAGAAAATAAAAATGTGGATATGAATTAAAATGGAATAAACGGTTTAAAATTAAAATTTGAATTAGAAGTGAATAAAAAGGAATTAAACTTAAAATTGAAATAATTTAGAAACTTAAATAATTGAAATTAAAAATTAACTTTAGAATTTGAGAAATAAGTTTGGACTTTAGAAAATAAAAATGAATTGAAATTGACATTAGATTTAGAAATAACAACTTAAAAATGGAATAAAATTAAAAATTGAAGAATAGAAAATAAATTCAAAAATAAAACTCGAAAATGAAAATAAAAAATTAATTTAAGAATGCGAACTTGAAAATGAAAAGAAATAACAAATAAATTTAGAAAAAATTGAAAATTGAGCTAAAGGTTAGAAATTGAAATTAAAATAAAATCTTAACATAGGAATTTACAAATAGAAACGAAAATGGAAATTAAAAATTAAAAAAAATGCGAAAATGAATTAAAAAGTCATAAATAGATTAAATTAAAATGGAAGCTAGAAAATGAGAAGAAAACAAACAGAAAATAAATCGGGAAAAATCCCTGCTAAATGCGATGAATGTATGATTATGATATGAGCGATTAGGGGTAAAATTTGGGGTGTGACAGTTGCCCCTATTTAAATAACTTTACCAGATGGCGTGAATGACGATAGGCACTCATGAGATCATGGTGAAAGGTATTTAAATACAGAAATAACCGGAAATTTTGCCCCTAAATGCAATGTTATGCTGGACTACAAACTATCTAGCTCTGCAACTCTTATGCAATGAAATGATGGTTATGGTATGAAATGATCAGAATGAGAATGTCGACGACCACAAGCCAAGACTCCTGGGGATAACATACGCCGGGGATGACAAACACTGGGGACGACATACACTGGGGATAAATAAACGAAAATGGGACATATTCAAAGTGATAAATCAACAGGTTCAAGTGTAACTGTTGACACTAAGAATAACAAAAGACGAGAACAAAAAGGAACTCCAAAGCGTTGGATCACCGAACACAGATAAAACAAAATGAAAATTCAAAGTGACTGCACAGTGGCTCAATGCGACCAACTGGCACCAAGAATAAAAACAAGACAAGGAAATAAGTTGAAGTGGTTGACCAATGGCTCTATGCGACCAAATGACTGTGAGAAGTAAAAGGCAACAACATATTCGAAGTGAATGCGCAGCGGCTCGATGCGACCAACTGGCACTAAGAATAACCAACAAAAATATTCAAAATGAGTACGCAGTGGCTCGATGCGACCAGCTAGCATTGGGAATGACAAACAGCTTATTCAAGGTGAATGCGCAGCGGCTCGATGCGACCAACTGACACCAAGAACAACAAAATAAAAATTCAAAAAGAATGTGCAGTGGCTCAATGCGACCAACTGTCATTGGAAATGAAAAACAAAATATTCAAAGTGAATGCGCAGCGGCTCGAAGCGACCAACTGACACTAAGAATACAACCAAATAAACATTCAAAGATAATGTGCAGTGGCTCGATGCGACCAACTGTCACTGAGAACGATAAACGTAATATTCAAAATGAAATGTGCAGTGGCTCGATGCGACCAACTGACACTAAGAATAATCAACAAAAATATTCAAAATGAAATGTGCAGTGGCTCAATGCGACCAACTGTCACTGAAAATCATAATATTCGAAGTGAATGCGCAGCGGCTCGATGCGACCAACTGACACTACGAATAAAACAAAATAAAGAAATATTCAGGGGGAAAAGTGCAGCGGCTCGATGCGACCACTGATACTAAAAAATAGAAATGACACGATATTCAAAGTGAATGCGCAGCGGCTCCATGCGACCAACTGACACTAAGAATAATACAAAATAAACATTCAAAGTGAATGCACAGCGGCCCGGTGCGACCAAACTGTCACTGAGAATGACAACAAGCTTATTCAAGGTGAATGCGCAGCGGCTCGATGCGACCAACTGACACCAAGAATACAACAAAATAATCGAAATGGAAGCGCCATAGGTTCGAAACCTATTGACACTACAAAAGAAAGCCAAGATACACTCAAAGTGAATGCGCAACAAGTTAAAAAAAAAACCGGTTGACACTAAGAATGATAAAGGCAAAGTAGTCAAAGTAATCAATAATGGTAAATTAGCAGGTTCAAATGTAACTGCCGACACCGAGGATAAGGAAGGAAAACACAGTGATTTAGTAGTGGCTCTATGCGACCAGCTAACATTGGGGATAGAATGGAGATCACCCAAAAATGAATCAACGGCTCTAAGCGACCGGCTAACGCAAAGAAATAACAGCAAAACACATTGGAGCTTTCAAATAAAATAAGACATCCAAACTCTGGAAATTCCTTCAGGAACCATCAGGAGAAAGGGGACAAGTGTACAAAATCAAATGGACTTGGATTTAAGCAAAAGGTTTCACGACCTGCTTAAAAGATATGTGCCAATGACAATTGGACTTCAAGGAGACATTGGTGGTCACAAAGACAAATACCAAACACAAATAGAATTCCACAGGGGAACACCAACAATTGCTGGGGACAAAAACAAATGGTAAACCACTTCGGGTACCAACAACAATGAATTTTCAAATTGAACACTAACGATATTTGGACTTGGAGTTAGACAGGCGCCAACTGGGGAAAGACAAATGCTAATGTCAAATGCGCATGATTGAGCATGATGCGAATGATCATGATATGCAAATGTTGACTCAAAAGAGACAGAGAGTTTTGACAAGACTCGAAGAGGAGTAGGCTCTCAACACCAATACTCAGATGAGCAACATGAAAAACACTGGGGAGATGTCTTCGAACTTGGAAATCATGCTTGGTCCAAGGATCCATCCAAGAGTGTTATCAGTTTTGAACTTCTATGGAGATTTCTGTAACAATAGCATAAAAGTGTTGTTGCAAACCAGGACTTCTTGGGGAAACAGAAGGTTTTTTTCAATTTTCCAAAGTCAAAGAAAC
This sequence comes from Lathyrus aphaca, assembly GCA_963966055.1. NCBI lineage: Eukaryota > Viridiplantae > Streptophyta > Magnoliopsida > Fabales > Fabaceae > Lathyrus > Lathyrus aphaca. The sequence goes on along the minus strand of OZ014524.1, from coordinate 112,942,977 downwards.
TTAAAAGTTTTTCAGTGTGTTTTCAAAAAACATTTTCCTTAAAAAAAACTTGTCATTTTCAGAGTTAAATTGTAATCAAGTGATGACATTTTGCATAACAAAAGAAAATAAGAAGCTGAAAAACAAAATTCATAGGCAAAGTTTGTATTTATTCAAGAATGGTAGCTTGCCAATGGCAAAAACTCCATGGGAAATTACAATTTGAAAATGGCAATGGGGAAAGGTCTACATTGAATCCAACGACCACTACAATCCCTAATAACTAAGAATGCCCGACACCTTGCTTCTGACAAGAGCAAATGGATCGATCTTCCAGTATGGTTCTTCGGTAATGGTAAACACCATCTGATACAGTCAAATGCCTTTGTCCCTAACTTTTGCCTGGATCGCCCTTTCGGGTTTTCAATCCACCGGGACGCTCTTTTTTGCCTAAGCCGCCCTTTCGGGTTTTCAACTTAGCGAGCTCTTATTTTTTATTTTTATCCCTAACTTTTGCCTGGATCTCCTTCATAGGTTTTGATCCACCAGGATACCCACTTTTGCCTAGGTCGCCATTTCTGGTTTTCGACCTACCGGGTTTATTTAGGCATAATATTTTTTGACTGCATCAGAATTCACCGGGTGTTTCAGCTGTTCACCATCCATAGTTGTAAGGATTAAGGAACCTCCGGAGAATGCCATCTTCACAACATATGGGCCTTCATAGTTAGGACTCCATTTTCCACGCATGTCTTTGTGGACTGGCAAGATTTTCTTGAGTACAAGATCTCCTTCTTTGAATTCTCGAATGCGGACTTTCTTGTCAAATGCTCTCTTGATGCGCTTCTGGTACATCTGGCCATGGCACATGGCGGTCATTCTCTTCTCATCAATGAGGTTCAGTTGGTCAAACCTGCTTTGGACCCACTCAGCTTCCTCCAGTTTGGTTTCCATCAAGATTCTCAAAGAGGGTATCTCTACTTCAATTGGGAGAACTGCATCCATCCCATACACCAGAGAGAAAGGGGTTGCCCCTGTTGAAGTGCGAACTGATGTTCTGTATCCGTGTAAAGCATACGGTAACATCTCGTGCCAATCTTTGTAAGTTTTTACCATTTTCTGCAGAATCTTTTTGATGTTCTTGTTTGCAGCTTCAACAGCTCCATTCATCTTCGGACGATACGGAGAAGAGTTATGATGTTCAATCTTGAATGTCTCACACAGCTCTTTCATCGTTTTGTTGTTCAAATTGGTCCCATTATCTGTGATGATCCGGCTTGGGATTCCATAACGGCAGATAATTTGGTTCTTGATGAAGCGGGCAACCACTTGCTTTGTCACATTGGCGTAGGAAGCTGCTCCTACCCATTTGGTAAAGTAGTCGATTGCAACCAAGATAAACCGATGACCATTGGAAGCTTTAGGCTCAATTGCCCCTATCATGTCAATGCCCCACATTGAGAAAGGCCAAGGCGATGATAGAACATTCAAAAGTGTTGGAGGTACATGCACCTTGTCGGCATAAATCTGGCATTTGTGACACTTCCTGGCATACTTGAAACAATCTGATTCCATGGTCAACCAGAAATATCCAGCTCTCAAAATCTTCCTGGACATGGCATGTCCATTGGCATGTGTTCCAAATGATCCTTCATGGATTTCCCTGATCAATAAGTCTGCTTCGCGCTTGTCCACACATCTGAGCAGAACCATATCATGATTTCTCTTGTAGAGCACATTGTTGCTGAGGAAAAACTTGGACGCCAATCTTCTTAAAGTCTTCTTGTCTAGATTTGTTGCATCAGCTGGGTACTCCTGATTCTGCAGATAGTTCTTGATGTCGTAGAACCACGGTTTCTCATCAGTTTCTTCTTCGACCAATAGACAGTAGGCTGGTGCAGTTCTTCGCTCGATTGTAATGAGTGGAGCTTCATTAAGAAATCTAACTTGAAACATAGATGCCAACATAGCCAAGGCGTCTGCAATTTGATTTTCTGCCCTTGGAACATGATGGAAAGTGACTTCATCAAAGTATTTGATCAATTCCACAATGTGGGCACGGTATGGGATCAGCTTCTCATCACGAGTCTCCCATTCACCTTTGACTTGATATATTACCAAAGCAGAGTCTCCATATACATCGAGAATCTTAATTCTAGTATCGATTGCAGCTTCGATACCCAAAATACATGCTTCATACTCTGCGATGTTGTTTGTACATTCAAAACACAATCTAGCCGTGAAGGGAGTATAACCACCATCGGGATTCATCAAAACAACTCCTACACCATGCCCCATGCAGTTAGAGGAACCATCAAACATCATCTTCCAACGGGACCCTGGCTCGGGACCTTCATCTGGATCTGGAACTTTGCAGTCCTTTATCAGCATAATATCTTCGTCCGGGAAATCGAATTTCAATGGTTCATAGTCTTCTACAGGATGATCAGCAAGGTATTCAGATAAAACACTGCCCTTGATAGACTTCTGGGTTACATATTGGATGTCGTATTCGGATAACAACATATGCCAACGGGCGAGTCTTCCAGTCAAAGCAGGCTTCTCAAAGATGTACTTTATTGGATCCATTTTCGAGATCAACAAAGTAGTGTGACAAATCATGTACTGCCTGAGACGTCTGGCCGCCCATGCCAAAGCACAACAAGTCTTCTCTAAGAGTGAATATCTGCTTTCACAGTCTGTGAACTTCTTGCTTAAGTAATAAATGGCGTGCTCCTTACGACCAGTTTCGTCCCGTTGGCCTAAAACGCAACCCATAGAACCCTCAAGTACAGTTAGGTACATGAAGAGAGGCTTCCCTGGGGTAGGTGGGATCAAGATAGGGGGTTCCTGTAGATAAACCTTAATCTTCTCAAAAGCCAGTTGACAATCAGGACTCCACTCAATTGCTTGATTCTTCCGGAGTAACTTGAATAAAGGCTCACAAGTAGCAGTCATGTTGGAGATAAATCTGGAGATGTAGTTCAATCTTCCGAGGAAACCCCTGACTTGCTTTTCTGTTTTTGGAGCTGGCATCTCTTGAATTGCTCTGACCTTATCTGGATCTACTTCAATTCCTTGCTGACTAACAATAAAACCAAGTAACTTTCCTGATCGGACACCAAAAGTACACTTAGCTGGATTCAGACGCAGTTGGAACTTTCTGAGACGCTCAAATAACTTCAAGAGATGATTCAAATGATCCTCCTCACTCTGTGATTTGGCAATCATATCATCCACATAAACCTCTATCTCTTTATGCATCATATCATGGAAAAGGGTGACCATTGCCCTCTGATAAGTGGCTCCTGCCTTTCTGAGACCAAATGGCATAACCTTGTAACAATAAGTGCCCCATGGTGTGATGAACGTAGTCTTTTCCATATCGTCAGGATCCATCTTAATCTGGTTGTATCCTGAAAACCCATCCATGAAGGAGAAAACAACAAATTTAGCAGTGTTGTCAACCAAAGTATCAATATGCGGAAGAGGGAAATCGTCCTTCGGACTGGCTTTGTTCAAATCCCTATAGTCCACACACATTCTGACTTTGCCATCCTTTTTAGGGACTGGCACAATATTAGCTACCCACTTAGGGTACTTTGCAACTGCGAGGAATCCAGCATCAAACTGCCTTTTGACCTCTTCTCGAATCTTCAGAGCCATGTCTGGTCTTGTTCTTCGAAGCTTTTGCTTTACAGGAAGACAATCTGGTCGAAGAGGTAACTTGTGGACCACTATGTCTGTGTCTAAGCCGGGCATATCCTGATATGACCATGCAAACACATCTACATACTCTCTGAGAAGCTTGACCAATCTTTCTCTGATGTCTGCCCCAAGCGTTGTACCAATCTTGACTTCCTTCTTGTCTTCATCAGTGCCAAAATTGATGGTCTCAACCTGCTCCTTATGTGGCTGAAGATCTGTGTGCTCATACTCAACTAATCTTGCCAGTTCTTCGGGAATGTCACAATCTTCCTCACTTTCATCTTCCGCTTGGTAGATGGGCGAATCAAAGTTAGGAGAGAATGTAGAGTCATTGGATTCAACAGGGTTTTCGTTTATTCTGCATATGATAATGATTTGCTTTTATTAAAAGTGGAAAATAGAGAAATGCAAGAGAAAATGTTTTTTTTTTGGTTTTGAAAGATTGCCATCTTCTTTTAAAAGTGAAAAGAGAGAAAAACTGTAAATGATCAAAATAAGAGTTTAACAAAATGCCTTCATTTATAATAACTTTAAAAATGAGAAGGGGCCCTACAAAATACTCCCATAGCCTTGGGCAGAGCTAGGGAACTTTGAAAACATTTAAAAAAAACCATAAATTACTTTGACAATGGAAAAAACTCTGGGATCTCGACTGCTTCCCAATTGTCCAAGGCTTCTTCACACTGATACACCAAGTGATTCACATCTTCATCTTCAGAAACTCCATCAACTGCATTGACCTGATAACCAGCACTGGAAAACACTTCTTGAATGGTCTTCGGACGTCCTTTAACGGAGGTTGACGCTCCTTCCTTCACATGAGTTGGTTTGTAACCCAACCCGCAACGATCTAGCTTCTGCTTGACTTCAATGACATCACCCCAACCTTCATAGCTTCTTTCTTCAATGGTGGAAACGGTACTCTTCAGCGATGCAAAAGATGGGATACCCTTCCCTTTTGGTTCCTCTACTTCCAGAAGGACAGCATTGGCTATCTCAAGAGCTTGGAAAGAAGTTTCCAAAGCATCTTCATCAGCCTCAATATAGCTAAAGGATGAAAGGTTGCTAACCATGAGATCTTCTTCCCCAGACACGGTCACCAGCTTGTTATTGACTACAAACTTCATCTTTTGATGTAGGGTAGAAGTGACTGCCCCAGCAGCATGGATCCAAGGTCTTCCCAGCAAGCAACTGTAATTAGGATTGATATCCATAACCTGGAAAGTGATTTTGAAGACCTGTGGCCCAATCAAGATTGGTAGGTCTACTTCTCCAATAACCGTCCTCCTTGACCCATCAAAAGCTTTTACAATCAGTGCACTGGGCCTCATCTCTGCCCCTTGATAAGATAACTTAGTCAGTGTTCTTTTCGGCAAAACATTCAATGAAGATCCTGTATCCACTAGAACTCTTGCTAAAGTATCCTCTTGACATTTCACTGATATGTGGAGAGCACGGTTGTGGTCCAGGCCCTCCTTTGGAAGATCCTCCATACTGAAACTGAGGTTGTTACATGCAGTGATATTGGCAATGACTCCATCAAACTGATTCACTGTTATATCACGCGTAACATGTGCTTGGGCTAGCAACTTCTGAAGCGCACTTCGATGAGCCGGAGAATGCATAAGAAGTGATGGGATAGATATTTTGGAAGGCGTTTGATGTAGCTGATCAATAACCTTATAATCACTTTTCTTTATGATTCTGAGAAATTCTGCATCCTCTTCTCCCAAGACTACTTCTTTATCCTTGTTGACAACAGCTGGAATGACTTCTTTAGGCGGAGCCGTATGGGCTTGCTGAGTGTAAACACGACCACTGCGAGTCAAACGGCCTGCACCCGCTATGTCAGCACTTGCCACTTTTGAACCTTCCTTCTGATTAGCTTTATCGATCTTCTGATGAACTTTCCCTGTATCATACTTCCAAGGAACTGCTTTAGTGTCTTCATAACGGAAAGAGTTACTCCTTTGTTCAAATCTTGGCTCAGGTATGTTGAAAATTGGCACCACGGATTCTGGAGTATTGAAGATAGGTTGAACTCCTGAAGATTCAGGCAGGTTGAACACTGGCACCCAGGTAGAATCAGATTCCGGCAAGTTGAAGATTGGTTCAATTACTGCCACTTCATTCCTCCTCATATGACCACTCACTTGTAAGACACCTTCATCAATCAAATCTTGAACATCTTTTAAGACCGATTCACATCCCTTTGGACTATCAACACAACCTTCACAATTCTGATGACAACTCTTCAGTATACCCGCCTCTACTAACTTCGCATGGAAGTCTCTAAGCGGGGTCTTGATCTCGGTGGCATTGAAAATCAAACCTTCTTCGGACTCATCAACAATAGCATTTATAGACCCATGCTTGGGTAAAGGATTATCTTTGACATTCGGACCCGTATTCCCAAATGACAGAATGTTCTTCTCCATCAAATCTTTCACGATGTACTTCAAAGCATAACAACCCTCCAAATCGTGCCCTGGGGCACCTTCATGGAATAAACAGTGAGCATTTGAGTTGTAATTTGGTGGGAGCGGATTTGGTGGAGGACCCAGAGGCCTTGGAGTAACCAAACCCTTCTTCAGCAATGAAGGATATAACTCAGTATAAGTTATAGGGATTCGAGGATTAGGAGGCCTTCCACCTGGTCTTCTGTTCTGAAAATTGGGATTTGGATGAGGAGCTGGAGTCCTCTGCTGGTAGGCTGAAGCATTGGGTGCTTGTTGATAGCCCGGATTGTTGATCATTGGTTGATAAGGTTGAATCATTGGAGCCGCTTGTTGGTACATCGGTACTGCTTGAGCTGGCCGATACATGGGGACTTGTGGATTAAATGCTGGTTGAACCGCCGCTACATAAGGATGTTGGGCATACTGTTGTTGATGAGCATACTGCTGTTGACGAGCATACTGCTGTTGAGCCATAGGTGAAGGTCTCTGCCAAAGTGGATTTCTTCTTTGACTTGTCATTATGGCGTTCGTCTCACCCTCTTTCTTCTTGTGGAAATTACTGGTAAATTTCTTGACATTACTTCCACTGCCAGCGCTGGAACTGCCAGATGCACCACTCATCTTTCCACTTTTCAAACCAAGTTCAACTTTGATTCCCACAGCCACTAGATCAGAGAAACTAGCAGTTATGCTTCCCACCATTCTCTCATAGAATTCTGGTCGCACAGTGTCAACGAACCAGTCAGCTAATTCTTTTTCAGTCAATGGGGGCTCTACTTGAGAAGCGGTCCCTCTCCACCTCTGAGCATACTCTTTAAAGGATTCAGACTCTTTCTGGGACATGCTTAGCAATTGCCTCCTATCGGGAGCAAGGTCCATGTTGTACTTGTATTGCTGGATGAAAGCATCTGCCAAGTCTTGGAAACTGCGGATCTTCGACTGGTCAAGCGTCAGATACCATTTAGAAGAGATTCCCTTCAGACTGTCTTGAAAGCAGTGGATCATTAACTTATCATTGTCCACCTGCGCAGCCATTCTTCGATAGTACATCAGGAGATGGTTCTTAGGACAAGTTGCACCCTCATACATATCAAAGGTGGGTATCTTGAACTTTGGAGGTATTACCAACCCCGACACCAGACACATTTCTCTAGCAGCAACACCAAAGATCTGGTCACCTTCAATCGCTCTTAACCTTTTTTCAAGGGTATCAAAATTTTCCTGCATCTTCACATGTTTCTCATCTCCGTTTTCAGACATATCTGGCGCTTCATACCCCTGATGGTCATTAAAATACGGTTGGGCACGGGTGTGCACAATGTCCTGTGTAAAATTAGCAACGGCATGATTCTCTTCATTAGTCACAGGAACAGTTTGTTGAGCAGCAAATCCCTGAGGAGGAGGCACAAAACCTTGAAAAGGAAATGCCATACCCTGAGAGGGAGGTGCGAAACTTTGAGAAGCTAAGCCTTGGGACGGAGGGAAGAAACCCTGAGCAGCAAATCCTTGGGAGGGAGGTATAAAACTCTGAGTAGCAAAACCTTGAGAAGGAGGGAAGAAACCCTGAGTAGCAAAACCTTGAGAAGGAGGTATAAAACTCTGAGTAGCAAAACCTTGAGAAGGAGGGAAGAAACCCTGAGCAGCAAGTCCTTGGGAAGAAGGAATAAAACTTTGAGAAGCAAAACCTTGAGGAGGAGGGACGAATCCAGGAGGAAGCCCAAAAGGAGGCCAGGTCACAGGGGTAGTGACTGATGACGTAGGCTCAGTCGTTGCAGTGACAATTTCTGACACCACAGTCTGTTGGGTATCCATCTTCGCTCGAATGACTTGCAACATTTCCATCATCTGACCCATATCTCCACGAATATCAGAAAGCTCTTCGTTAACTCTGTCCATCTCTAGGTCTCTTTCAGCCATCCTCTTTCTGGCTTGAGCTCGAGTGTAGTATTTGCGTGAGAGCCTCAGTGTGAAAGCTGAATTGAGAGCAGATGACGGGAATGAGTTTTATATGAAAAAAATGCAAATGAAATGCCAAATGTATGAATGCAATGCGAAAATGAATTTTATTCAAGGAACTTAAGAAACAAATTTGCAAATACCAAGGAACACATAATAATCAAAAGGATATGATTTCATTAAATTCAAAAAGTGATACAAAGTCTTGAGTACACTTTCAAAAAATCCCAAACAAAGCTTAATAAAGACAAAAACAAAGTCCTAAGGAGATTCTCCTAAAAGCCTCAAGTTGAGCTTCTCGATTTGTGCCTTCATCTGAGCCCTTTCAAGCATAAGCTGATCCACGATCGACTTCCAAGAAGTGTCCTCTTGAGTGCTGGAGGAAAATAAATCCTCTGGTACTTTCCTTTTCTTGCTGGAGAGCTCTTCTTCTTCCTTCATCTTCAGTTGTCTTCTAAGTTCCTCATTCTCACTGCTGATGATCTGATGTCGATTCTTCCATGCATTCTTCTCTCGAATCTCTTTCTCCAAATCAATCTTCAGCTTCTCTGCATCATCCATAAAGATCAGAATGGGTTTCTTGAAGGTCATAGGATCCTGGCGAGGGTAAGGCATCTTCAGACTGATTGCCCTATCTCGTACCCATTGGAGATAGGGTTCCATAGAAACACAATTCGGCTTTCCCAAGCTACTCCTCCCTTTCCTATGGATGTACTTCCAAGCTTGCATAATCTGTTTCTTGAGCTCTGGTTCTTCGTCATCCTTAAAGAAAATTCCTTCCACTTCAACACTCTTAGGCTTGTCCTTCAACGGATACCCAAGTTGGCGGCGAGCCAAAACCGGATTATAACTGATTCCTCCCTTAGTGCTAAGAAGAGGTACATTAGCAAAATCACCACAGCTATCAATAATCAATGCTCCATCATAAACACGGTTGTACCAGCTAATGTCAGAGTGGGTAAGAGACATGATCCTTTGTGACCACCACAAACCATCCTTAAGGTTCCAAAATGAAGCTGACTTAGGCAAGTGCGAAATAAACCACTCGTACAACAATGATGCACAACAAGTAATCATCCCTCCCTTATGGTGATTCCTCAGATGGATGGAATGATAAGTGTCTCCGAGCAAAGTAGGGACCGGGTTCTTCTTTAGAAAGATCTTGATGGCGTTCAGGTCGACAAAGTCTTCAAAGTTTGGGAAAAGCAGCACTCCATATATCAGCAGAATAAAAGTCGCCTCAAAAGCTTTCATATCCTTCACATCAACAAAATTCTTGGCCTTTTCTATCAGAAACTTTGTAGGGAATCCAAAAATCTTTCCTTTATAGGTCATATTTGCCTTGACCTCAGGAACACTCAAATATGTCGCCTTTGCAATCTCTGCTTCTTCAGGGTCCTTCTCCAGAACAGGGAAAGGAAACTCATCCTTAACGCGTGATCCCACCAGAACTGAATACTCTTCCAAAGTAGGCGCCAATTGGTAATCAGGGAACGTAAAACAGTGGTAGAGAGGATCATAAAACTGGAGCATCACAGAGAGCAACCTTCCATCCCAATCAGTCTTAAGTAAAGCCAAAAGTCTCCTATGCTTCTCCATGAAGGCTTCTTGATCCAAAACCAAATCTCTTAATTTCCTTAGGTCTTCGAGTTTGGGAGTTTTGAAAGTGTACTTGACAGTCTTTCTTCTTCCAAAGTCCATGATGATACCTATGATATTTGCAAAGATAGAGTTTCTGAGTTCCTTGAATAAATGGTAAAAATGATGCTTCATGGTGCGTGAATGCAATGAATACACAAACACAAACAAGGCTTAGGTTTAAAGCTTGCATGAGGTCAAAGGTTCAACCCTCCCAAAAGGTATGTACTATGAGTTTATTTGTACCTGTACAACGGGTTCTAAAAGTTCCCAGAATCATTGTCCCATCTTTCGGATATTACCGACTTCCCAACTCGACTTGGTAATCAGTAATATTCTCAAGAGAGTCTCATCCGAGTGTAGTATCGCGTATCAACTATTTTGGATTTGCACCCTCATAGTCATCGCACTACATCCCTAAAAGGCCAAGTGGGGGTAAATGTTCTACGGTCCTCAGCATTAATGGCTCTCAGGTCGAATATAGTAATGCTTTCACGACTGAACTCGATCAACAAAACTACATCCGAGGAGGCCTCCGCTGAGTGGTGGTGTCTCAAGTCAACTTGGTCGGGACTCAACTTCCTACAAGCTTTCTTGAATATACCACCGTCCTAGCTTATCTTGCACTCAAGTCCGGGTTAGGACTTATCTCACCACACATGGAACACCCAACAAAAATCCAAAATAATAACAAGCAATACAACAACAACTATACAAATATACAAGGTGGGCTTAACCCTCAAAAATAACCAATATCCCCAGTGAAGTCGCCATTTCTGTCGCGGTGAGAATCGGATACCAAGCTATTAAGTGAGCTTGAATCGTAAAACTTTTATGTTCACCACCGACTTTAATTTAATCCAAAGGGAAAAGGGAAAAAGATCGTAAAAACCCTAAATGAGGAGAAACTAGGTTCGGGGGTTGATTATACCTAGGGAAGGTGTTAGCATCCTAAGCATCCGCAGTATCCTACGGGAACCTCTTGTTAATATTTGTAATATTGTTGTTTATTGCTTGCTAAAACTAATGGGAACCTAAGGTTTATTTCTAATGGTGCTCGCACAACATCGCATCGATGCCTACGTATCGGGTATAGAATCAGAGCACTCGTAGTTCTCCTAAGGATTAACGAACACTTGGTTACGCTCAAGGTTCGCGGGGGAAGATAAGTGTTATGGAAAACACTCACATGACTTTAGCAAAGTCACAAAAATTTGTGAAATAAAAGCTAAGGACCTAAATGGCTAAGGACCTAAGGATGAGGGACCTAATTGCTAAGGTCAAAATGGAACTAGGGATTGCTAAACTTCCTATGACATTGAGTCAACTGCAGGAGTCTTTCCCTTTTGGATTGAAAAGCATAAACAAAAATAAATGAGGGTGCAAGCTCCTAAGACTAGGCAAAGGCTGCTACTTGCAAAAATAAATAAATTGAATAAAGTAAATGGACAATGCAAAGATAAAGGGCTTGGTAACCGGGCTATGACTCGATATATGGATCGAGAATGCAGGGGTGGAAAACAAGCGCAGTGCGACAAATTGTTTAAGTTAAAAAGCTGTGCAGTGTAAGGAACTGTGCAGATGGCGATCGTAAGACGACCGACTTACGTGTGTGAGTGAATGTGAAGTGAAGTTCACTTGGCGTTGGACCAAGGATTATTATTTTGAAATTAAATTAATATGGTGTAAAGACGCGAAAAATAAGTAATTAATGATAAATGAAATAAATTGAAATATAGAATGAAATGAAATAAATAAATTAAATAGAATAAATAATGAATTAAATGGAATAATAAAAAAAATGCATGGCCTCATATTGGTCACGATTAATCGGAAACGATTTATCGTGACCTTTTGTCATATCATCGGCCCCGAATAGTTAAATAAATTGAGAAATCGAAAAATAATAAGGAAATGGAAAAGTTTGGCCTCATATAGGTTTAGATAACGTCGATTACAAATATCGAATATCGATAAACCCTTAATGATATCATTGGCCCTAAACAAACGATAATAAAATGACTAAATGAATATTAAATTTTATTTTAAAAGGAGTTACTCTTGTTTAGGAAAATAAACATACAAATAGGGTTAACTAATAATCAAAAGAGAAAGACTTAAAATAACTATAAGATTTTCCTTAAGAATTTAAAAACAAAACCAAAACCACAAAAAGAAATATATAAAACAAAATGGAGAAAGAAAGTATGTCGTGATTATGGTGCTAATGGGCTTAGCCCAACCCAAAAAAAAACTCAGGATTTTTAAATAAACAACAAATAATAAAAAATATAAAACAAAAAGAAAATCACTGTTAGAAGAAAATAAAATAATAAATAAAAAAAACAAAGTGAATAAACAGAAGGGGCACGATTCAGATAAAAGAGAAGAAGGAAAATTCAACCCAAAACAAAGTTGCGATTCAAACTCTACAAACTTTCACTAACAACACCGCCACTGTAACTCACCCTCAGTCGCATGTCTCTCTCAAACTCGCAGACAAACTCACCACATCTCCGTCTCACTCTCTTCTCTCTCTCACGCGGCGACGGCTCACGGTAAAGGTTCGCTCGTGACGGTGGCCGTTGGGGGCTTCGCGTCGGTTTATGAGTGGTTAACAGGTTCGAAAGTTCACTGAAGAGGATTTGTTGTTGTTGCTGTGAGTTTGGGAAAGGTTTGGAAGGTTGCGGCGGAAATGGAAGGTTTCCTCCATTGTGTGGTCGTGAACAAAGTGTGTTAAGAGGTTTTATGTTGATTGGTTTGAGATGATGGGGTGGAAAGTTAATCGATTGAGGGTGAAGAAACCAGAGTCCCCCCTTGAAGTCTCGGTTGATTGGTGTTTTTAAGGTGGGGCTTTGAAATAGTTTTGGAGGTAATGTTTGTGTGGCTCTGTGTTTGATGAATTGGTTTGGGTGGTATTGGGCTTATTTGCGGCTGCGAGGAGGTTGAAGGGAGTTCGTGGGTGACGACGCAGAGGTCTGTTTTTGAGATCAAAGATGGAGGTTGGGTTTGGTTGTTTGACTGAATGTTCATTTTTGTCTCAGTTTTTATGGTTGTTCGAAGAGGAGGCTGAGGGTTCTCGGGTGGTGATGATGATGGTGAAATGGTCCATGTTTTCGGCGCGGTTGGTTCGCGGAGGTTAGTGAACTTCGGCTTATTCTCAGTCACAACTTCTTCTCTTTCTTGCTTTTTGCCTTTGTTTTGGTTAAGGTGGATTTGAGTATTTATGAGTTCGGGTCAGTGATAGTGAGTTTGTTGGTTCTGTGAGGTTTTAAAAAAGTTTGTGGTTCTGTTTGCAGGTCGGTGGTGCGGGTCAGTGATAGTGTGGGTAATACAATGTTTCGGTAATGGTTTGTTTGGATGAAAATGAAGGTTGTGTTTGGTTTAGGATTAAATGGTGATGAGCAGGAGTAATATGCAGGTCTGAAATTGGTTATGTTTGTGTGAAAAAAAAAACATGTTGTGGTTTATTTGGAAGGTTTGTGGAGGTAATAAAAAAGTTTGTTATTTGGTTTGATGATTTGTTTTGGTTCTGTTTTGGTTTTTGCAGGTTGTTGAAGTTTGGTGTGAGGATGGTGAGTGGTAGTTCACAGGAGGGTGAGTTTTGTGAAACAATTTCTGATACTGCTGTTTTTTTGTTATTTTTTACAGGAGGTTTTTTTTGAATTTTTTTGAATTTTCTTTATGGCTTTGTATGCAGGTTTGGAATGTAACAAAGAAAGAAAATAAACATGAACAAAATGCTTGAAAAGAAAGTAAAAGGAAAGAAGGAATAATACCGACCCGAACGTTATCGGGGTGAAGAATCCTCAAGGTAAGCCTCCTATTCTTCTTCCTCCGTTATCCTGAATGTTTTTCTTGCTGCTGCTTGTTGCTTTTTTTTGAAGTTGTTTTTGGTCCCTTTTTATTTGTTCCTGGCTGATTTTTTGGTATCTTGAGGGTTGTTTTGTGTGTTTTGTGGTGCTGTTTTGAATGCTATTTGAGCTGTGTTTGATTTTTGTGGTTTTGATGGGGCTGCTTGATGGTTTTTGTTGAGACTGTTTGTAGTTGTTTTGGGACTGGTTTGATGGTGTTTGAGAGCTGTTATGAGGGACTGTTTTGATGATGTTTTGGGACTGTTATGAGGGGTATTGGATGCTGATTTTTTTGTAGTGTTTGCAATGTAACAGTGTTGCTTATTGTATGTGTTTGGGACTGGTTTTGTAACTGTTTTGAGGGCTGAATTTGTAGTGTCTTTTTTTGATAGCTGTTCTGATTTTTGTACCATAAAACTTGTAGGTGAAGGGTGCTTGGAAGGAGGGAACAAATGCTGAATTTTTGTGGAGGAAGTGGAGCAGAGTGCAGGCTGTTGGTGGCTGCAGGCCTGCTGTGGGTGGCTGAATTTTGGCCTTGTGGTCCTGCTAAAATTTTGAATTTGGGACTGAATTTGTGCTGCATTTTTTGTATTCTAGTGCAGAATTTTTTGTACATTTTCTATGTAATTGTAACATAACAATAGTATGAAATAAAAAAAGTGATTATTTACACTATGGTTTGAAATTGAAACTTGAAATAAGAAACTCTAAATTTGAATCTAAATACAAACTTAAATTAGAAATGAATTAAAAAGGAAATAAACTTAAAATTGAAAATAACTCATAAACTTAAATAAATAACTTGGAATTAAAATTAATTTAGAACTTGAGAAATAAATTGGAATTTAGAAAATAAAAATGTGGATATGAATTAAAATGGAATAAACGGTTTAAAATTAAAATTTGAATTAGAAGTGAATAAAAAGGAATTAAACTTAAAATTGAAATAATTTAGAAACTTAAATAATTGAAATTAAAAATTAACTTTAGAATTTGAGAAATAAGTTTGGACTTTAGAAAATAAAAATGAATTGAAATTGACATTAGATTTAGAAATAACAACTTAAAAATGGAATAAAATTAAAAATTGAAGAATAGAAAATAAATTCAAAAATAAAACTCGAAAATGAAAATAAAAAATTAATTTAAGAATGCGAACTTGAAAATGAAAAGAAATAACAAATAAATTTAGAAAAAATTGAAAATTGAGCTAAAGGTTAGAAATTGAAATTAAAATAAAATCTTAACATAGGAATTTACAAATAGAAACGAAAATGGAAATTAAAAATTAAAAAAAATGCGAAAATGAATTAAAAAGTCATAAATAGATTAAATTAAAATGGAAGCTAGAAAATGAGAAGAAAACAAACAGAAAATAAATCGGGAAAAATCCCTGCTAAATGCGATGAATGTATGATTATGATATGAGCGATTAGGGGTAAAATTTGGGGTGTGACAATATGTGATTTTACCGTTTTGTGAATTTTCGGGTACAATTAGATTAGAGGGTATTTTAGACATTTTCTAATTAATAATAAATTAGAATTTTGTAGAATTATTATTTTGTGAGAAAATGATATTTGGTGGAAAAGAGAAGAAAATGAGTTAAGTGTAGAAATAGTTAGTAAGAGTTATAAGAGAGAAAAATAGAAAGAAAGATAGAAAGAATAAGATATAAGAGTAAAAAGAAAAGAAAAGAGAGAATATAAAGAAAAAGAGGAGAGAGAAAAGGAAGAGAAGATAAAATAAGAGAAAAGAGGAAAAGTTGGAAAATCATCAAGATTGCTCCTAGGAATCGAAATAATCGGGTAAGGGTGATAAACATTGTTATCTTAATCTTGTATGTGATTATGTATGTATGAGAATGATTGGGTTTTTGTTTTGGTGAAGTTTATAGAGAATGAAATGTTAGGGTTTTTGATGAAAATGTGAGAAATGGTGGATTAATTGGTTAGAAGTTGTTATAATCGAAGTATGATGTTAAATGTATGTTAAAGATCATGTGTATGGAGTTTTATTTGAGTTTTTAGTGGTTTTTGGCTGGCTGTTGCGCAGCTGATATTTCTGAAATCGTAGTGTTTGCTCAGCGAGCAACACGTCGCTCAACGAGTTTTCCATGGATTTTCTCGCTCAGCGAGCCTGGAGATTATTTGGGAGTTTTGTGTTTTAATTCATAACTTTAATTTCGGTTATCCATTTTAGGCGTTCTTTATATCGATTCAAAGCTAAAAACGTGTAGAAACTAATGATGCTAAGATATATAATTTTTAGCCGACTTTTGCCCGACTTTTCCGATAAAACGTAAATGAGATAATTATGGAAATGTGGGTTTGATGTGATGTTGTGGCCGTTTGGCAAATGAATACATTGCTTGAATTGAATGCAAATGTATGCTAATTGAATGAGTTGAGTGCATAACTATGTTGTGAATAATGTATGAATTTTCAAGAATGTTGTATGTCATTTTGCATGCGAAGCATAATGTATGCATTCTTATGTTGCGGGATTCTTTGTGAATCCTTTGCAGCATCGTGTGCTCATGTGGAGTGTGAGCGATGACTACAAGATGATCGTATGCCCATGTGGGGTGTGAGTGATCAGATTGTGTGCCCGTGTGGGGTGTGAGCAATCCATAAACATTTTGTTCCCGTGTGGGGTGTGAGCAATCCATAAACATTGTGTGCCTGTGTGGGGTGTGAGCAATGGGTGATTTATTCACATTGATTATGTGCCCGTGTGGGGTGTGAGCAATCTGGTTGTGTGCCCATGTGGGGTGTGAGCAATCCATAAACATTGTGTGCCCATGTGGGGTGTGAGCAATTGGTGAACATCATATGCCCGACGGGGAGTTACTTTAGGTAACGAGCGATGGTTCCAATTAGTTCCTGAGTGAACTTGATGATGATTGAGTCGGTACTGCATTGCATTTGCATAGAGTCATGAGTCGGTCTCTATGATTTGCATTTATCATCTAAATTGTGAACTGTTGAAATAAACATGAATATATATATATATATATATATATATATATATATATATATATTTATATGGAGATGAAAGTATGTATTGATGGAAACATGCTTGAGTATATATATATATATATATATATATATATATGTATGTATGTATGTTTACATTGTAGTGTATATGTGTGAATAAACATGAACGATGCACGTTTATGTGATGTGAACGAAGTGGTGAAAGTATGCATGATAAATATGCTTGAGGTTATGTATGTTGGAAATGATTTGTGGAGAGAACATGTTTTATGTGTATTTTATATGTTGAGATATATAATTATATACAATGTTATTATGATAATATTTCTCACCCTTCTGCTATTTTATGATGCTCTATGAGGCATTAAAGAGTAGGTTGCTGAAGTCCTTTTTGTGAAGCTTGCCTTCATTCTTTTGGTCGGTCGGCTCTGATATGTAGCACCGGGTAGCTAGGGTCGGCTTGATGCCTTTTTGTAATATATTTTGTACATGAATTTTTGTGAAGAATGTTTTATGTAAACATAAAATATTTGGTGAATCAAACTTGTTGATATATTTATATAAGTATAAAGTTTGATGTTGTTAATGCTAGTTTCCGCTGTTATTTGAATGTTTTTTATTACGGGTGTAAGGATGAAATCCTTCTATTGCATGTTACCCCGTTTTTTGCATATCTTTAATTGAGCATGTGTTGTATGTTTTAATTTCACGTATAATGTGGCATGCTCCTTTTTATACCATGTTTCAAATATACTCTGATGAAATTTTTAATATGTGCCTAAATGATTTAATTGTTTATTTGGGGTATAGAAAGGGGTGTTACACTACATATCAGAGCCGACCGACAAAAGAATGAAGACAAGCTTCACAAAAAGACCTCCAACAACCTACTCTGCAATGCCTCATAGAGCATCATAAAACAGCAGAAGGGTGAGAAATATTATCATAATAACAATGCATATAATTATATGTTTCAACATAAAAATACACATATACATTTCTCACCACAACTCATTCCTCATCACACACATACATCACAATGTATATATATATACTAAGCATATTCATCATGCATAATCTCACATTAGCTCACATAAACATATATATATATATATATATATATATATATATATATATATATACATGTTTATTTACCAATATCAATCACTCCGTATAAACATACATTATTCACGTTTATTCACCAACATCAATTAAAGATGATAAATGCAAATCATAGAGACCGACTCATGACACTATGCAGATGCAATGCGGTACCGACTCAATCATCTAAAGTTCACTCAGGAACTATTGGAACCATCGATCGTTACCTAAAGTAACTCCCCGTCGGGCATAAGATGTTCACCCATTGCTCACACCCCACATGGGCACACAATGTTTATGGATTGCTCACACCCCACACGGGCACACAATCCAATTGCTCACACCCCACACGGGCACACAATCCGATTACTCACACCCCACATGGGCACACAATGTTTATGGATTGCTCACACCCTACACGGGCACACAATTCGATTGCTCACACCCCACACGGGCACACAATCATGTTGTAATCATCGCTCACACCCCACACGGGCACACAATGTTACAACGAATTCACAAAGAATCCCACAGCACAAGAATGCATACATTATGCTTTATAAGCAAAATGACACACAAAATTCTTGAAAATGCATACATTCACAATATAATCATGCATTCATCTCATACAATCACAAACAATTCATACACATTCATATTAATTACGCCAAACGGCAACGAATCTTTCTCAATCAATCATGCATTCATATTTACTCAAGCAATGCATTCATTTTCCAAACGACCATAATCTCATAATCAATCCCACAATTCCATAATTAACTTAATTACGTTTTATCGGAAAAGTCGGCTAAAAATTTACATATTTTAGCATCAATAAAATCTACATGTTTTTAGCTTCGAATCGATATAAAGAACACTAAAAACGGATAACCGAAACTCAAGTTACAAACCAAAAACACCAAGTCCAAAAACCCCCAGGCTCGCTGAGCGACCTGCTCGCTCGCTGAGCGACCTGCTCGCTCGCTGAGCGAGAAAATCTCTGGAAAACTCGTTGAGAGAGAGCTGCAATTTCAGAACATCTCAACTACGCAACAGTCAGTCCAAAACCATCCAAAACTCAAATAAAACTCCATAAACATGATCATTAACATACATTTAACATCATACTTCGATTATAACAAGTTCTAACCGATTAATTTACCATTTTCTTAGATTTTCCTCAACCTAACATTCTTTAAACTCTTCCAAAACTAAAACCCAACCATTCTAACACATACACAATCATACCCAATGATAAGATAATGATATTTCACACCCTTACCCGATTGTTTCGATTCCTAGGAGCAATCTTGAAGAAATCCAAGCTTTTCCTCTTTTCTCTTCTCTTCCTTTTCTTTCTCTTCTAATTCTTTCTATCTCTCTTTTCTTTCTCTTTCTCACAACTTATAACTTTCTTTCTATTTTCTATTCTTTCTACCAAATATCATTTTCTCACAAAAATATAATTCTATCTAATTTCTAACTTATCATTAAATAGCAAAAGTCTAAAATACCCTCAAATTTAATTTTACCCGAAAATTCTCAAAACGGTAAAATAATGTAACACATCAACATCTCACATAAACACACCAATCTCATCATTAAAACAATCATCATTCAATTTAAATAAAAGACTCAACAAAATGGGAAATAATCGAATCGGGGCGTTAAAATGTGCGTATACAATGGCTTTCCCTACCTCAAGGGCGTGGGTTTGACCCCTCTTTTGTGATTTTTGATGTTTTTTCAAAAAATTCAGAAACCACCCTAATCATTTTCTTCTCTTGCTTTCAATCGTTCTTCCGACCATTTCTAAGCATTTCTCTTGCGTTCAAGCTTTCATTATACATTGTTTCTTGCTTTCAATCATTCTCCCGACCATTACATTGTTATACATTATTGTTTTCGTTCTATTTTCGTGAAGAAGAAGAAGAAGTTTTGTTGCTTGCTTGTTTTTGTTGCGTGAAGAAGAAGAAGAGGTACGTTGTTTTCGTTCTTGTTATACATTGTTCTTGCGATGTTGTTTTTGTTAGGGTTTAAGATTTTCGTTGACAGAAGTTTAAGATTTTCGTTGTGATCTTATTAATCAAAGAAATATTGTTGTTGCTGTTTGTGATGTTGTTCTCCATTGTTTTGTTGTTGTTAGGGTTTAGAATGTTGTTTCTGTTGTTTGTTCTGGTTTATTTAGCTCAAAATGTTCACCCTACATGCTTGTTCTTAGACGGAATTAGGAAGTTTTTGAATGTAATTGTATTATGGACTAGAAAAGTGTTAAATTTACAAGCCTTAAGACACCAAGCGGGTGAGTAAAAGTGCTAAAGAATTGAATTGGACAATGATGAAAAGGTAAAGTTATAGTATGAAATTGTTATCATAAGTTTATTTAAATAACTAGACCCGAGTTTAGTTCTATTCAAAGGTTTATTATATTGATTAAATTGTTATCATAAAGTCAAAGTTGTAGCTGATCATGTGGCAATGCTTAGAGCTATACACAACAGAATAATGGAGATTGTAGCGTGATGAAGCTATAGTCTATAAATAACATGATTATTACATGGAGCATTTTGTTATTTGATATTGTTTTTGTAATGGATTGACCAAACTGATTTTTGGTGTTATTTGATATTGTTTTGATGTTCTTGAATTAGTTTATGTTAAAGATGAAAATGGATTGAGTTCTATGAACATAACTATGTGTTTGAAGTCAACAATGAGTCTTAATATTTGGTTAGACATTTAATTACCTAAACACTTTGGTTAAGTAATAGTTCATGAAGAATAGGTGCTTGTTTGTGATTAAATGTTACCACTTATCAAGTTATGACTCATAATTGGTCAATTAATGATATATAGTTTCTAACTTATTGATTTTCTATATATAGGGGTAACTTGTGATCAAAGTGTGAAATTTGGATCGTTTCCCTACAGGTAAATATTTTTTATTTTTGTTTTTGTTTAGTTTAATTAGTATAACTATGGATAAGAAATGGATGTCTTCAAGTCGATTGTCGAAAGAGTACGAGAATAGGGTATCAGAATTCGTTAAGTTTGTTGTTGTGCATGCCAAAGACCCCAGTAGAATGAGATGTCCTTGCTTGGGTTGTTGTTTTGTGGGTCAGGTTGGCGCAGTTCAGTTGGCATCGCATTTAAGGAGGCATGGAATTGATCGAAATTATACATGTTGGAATTTGCATGGTGAAAAAAGTAACAAGAATGTTCAATCGGGGGATAACACGACCTATGCTTCAAACGACAATGGCAAAAATACATACATTTATGATCGAGTCGAAGAGATTGCAGAAGCACTTGAAGATGATTTTAAGGATTGTCTTGAAATGTTTGAGAGGTTGGTAAGAGATGTAGAGAAACCATTTTATAATGGTTGCACTAAATTCACAATATTGTCTATGGTATTAAAGTTGTACAACTTAAAGGTGGGCAATGGATGGTAGGATAAAATCCATTTCTTAATCCCACCTTCAATTAAAATCCACTTTAATAAAGGCTTGTTATGTAATGATTTTAACCCCTAACCATGAATTAAGTTGAGGAGTCTTCCTCATCTTAAGTGTTCTCATCTATTATCCTTCTCTTAGGATGGTGTAATGAGTTCACTAATCCCTGATTAGAGATTAAACTCATTACTTAACAAAAAACAAAATCCAAAAACACTTAATAATCACAAGTAGGTTAATGATCTTAATCCTGCATCATTAGGGTAATTAAGTTGAGATTTTCATCTCATACTTAAGTAGATTCATTATCCCTAATCAGGGGTGATATAATGAGTTTACGACCCTTGATTAAGGCTTAAGCTCATTATCTTATGCAAAACACCAAAAACAATAAAAAAAACTGGAAAAACAAAAACAAACAATAAACGTATCCTCCGGTATTCTTTTCTCATCACATTCACTCTGAAAACGAGAACTCCCTTCTTCCGTCTAATGCAAGACAGTTAGCACTCGAGCCAGACGAGTCACACACTTGAGCATAAACAAGCAAGCAGTTCACAACAAAACATCCAAGTCTCTTT
This sequence comes from Lathyrus aphaca, assembly GCA_963966055.1. Lineage (NCBI taxonomy): Eukaryota > Viridiplantae > Streptophyta > Magnoliopsida > Fabales > Fabaceae > Lathyrus > Lathyrus aphaca. The sequence continues at coordinate 112,921,244 of OZ014524.1, read as the reverse complement.
GAGTCGAACTACGGTGTTCTGACTTCCTCATTGCACGAGAGGATACGTAGGCATAACTTAACAGTTATCGAACAAAAGTCTCTTTGTCTCCCCCCTCTCCTCCTCCTAGTTCTCTTTCCTCAGCCTCAGTTTTGAGCACTCACTTTCTTCTTGCACTGACACTATGTACATCCATTCCTCCCTAGCCTTTTATACACAATTTAGCACATACACTATCCCCTTTTAAACACAATCAGGTATGCGTGGATCCCGTCGAGTACGACGGACGATCTGGGTGCTAATACCTTCCCAGGTCGTAACCAACCCCCTTACTTAGTCTCTTTGGTTCACAACCATCTTATCCATCTCATTCTAGGTTTATGCAGCATTACCTTTCCTTCGGGATAAAAATGCCTAGCTGGTGACTCTATTCGACTTCACCCTAACCTTCTCTTCGCCTCGTCCAGTTCGCGTTTGCACCGGGACGAAAGTCTGGGGAGCGACAGCTTGGCGACTCTGCTGGGGACTTTGTAACCAGGGCTTCTGGTTCTCTTGTGGGTTTCTCCTAGCGCTTGTTTGTTTGTGTTTATTGGGGGTGTTATGTGCTAATTGTGTTTATGTTTTTGCTTTATTTATTGCTTCCTGTACAGCTTTATTTATTTTATTTACTTTATCGCTTTCATTTATTGCTTTCTGCATTTCAGTTATTATTATCATATCATTGTGCTGGATTTCTGATTTGCTTTGGTGGGAGGGGTATTCCAGTAAGAAAGGTCCAACACAAAGGCCTGAGTGACACATAAGATTAGAGTGGTTTTGTATTATTTCCCATTCCATTTCAGTCTGGTGCAGGAATATGAAAACACGGGTCAGACATAGGTTTCCTTTTGAGAACTTTGTGCTACGGATTTCCTGTAGTGCTAGGGCTATCTGGGAAGCCTGCTAAGTTTGGATGACCTTTTTAGATGACCTTCAGCATCTGAGGTGAATTAGAGGAGGATCCTTTATGATTAAGGTAAACACTGTACCTCCGGGTTAGAAGTGTTTACACTTCTCATAATAGATCCGAACCTGAGGATCTTGTTCTAGAACAATACTTATGAGGGGGTTAGGTTGTTTATAGGTTTGCAGGAAGCCTTGACCTCAACATACCTTGCTACTGGAATTTGTTCTTAAGGTTGTACTATTTTGGACTAGTTCTTTGAAACCCTGGATTATTGACTCTTTATTTGAGTCCCCCACCTGGTTACTGGGTCTCAGACCTCCATCTGAAACACTTGACACTCAAGGATCCTGTCAAAAGGCAACCGATAATCCAACACATGATCACAAACCTTTACATATCATAAGCATACATTATATTGCATCATTTAACATTTGTCTATTTGTTTTACAGGGTATCCATCTTCCCTTGGTTTGGTTTTGACTGTTCTTCTGCTTAGTTTATCTGCTTCAACACTTCTTCAGCTATCTTCTTCAGTTATCCTCTTCAGTTATCTCCTTCAGCACACATCTTCAACATGGATTCAACCAGGAAAAGCAACATCACCTACCACTTTTTTTAGTATCCTCTAGCAGGCATCAGGCAGATACATGCCCTTATCATCCCTGATCATGTTCCCTTATTCAGAGAGCATTATGGTGGAATCCTGGACATGATCATGGACTTGGACACATTGCAGAGGAGCATGATTCACACATGTCTTCAGTTTTATGACCCTCCTCTACGTTGCTTCATTTTCCCAGATTTTCAGATAGGTCCTTTGCTGGAAGAATACTCTATGCTATTGGGTGTCCCTATCAGAAGAGGAACTCCTTTCAATCCTGAAACGACTCCTCCAAATAATGAAGACATAGACAAAGCACTACATCTGGAAGTAACCACCATCTATGAACACATGACTTCCAAAGCTAGAACCCTAGGCCTTCATATGGATTTCTTGATCACTCAGGCTACAAAGAAAGTTACAGTAGGGAATTGGGAAATTGTGTTTGCTCTCCTGGCCCTCAGCATTTATGGTATCATTTTGTTTGCAGACGAGCCTAAGTTTGTAAGCAAGAATACCATTCACATCTTCATACTAAAGAACCCGGTTCCCACCTTATTAGGAGACTTCTACTACTCAGTTCATCAGAAGAACGAGAAATAGAGAGGAAGATTGGTAAGGTGTTGTGCCCCTCTCTTCTATAGTTGGTTGATGAAGCATATGCCGAAGACGAAAGCTTTCCTAAACCCACATCAGTCAAGGAATTGGGCTAAGAGGATGATTTCCCTTACTTCAGAAGATATCAGGTGGTGTACTCAGAACACCAAGGGTCGAGACATAATAACAAGCTGTGGGCAATACCCAAATGTGCCACTTATTGGAGTAAAGGGTTTCATCAATTACAATCCTTTACTTTTCAAAAGACAGTTGGGGTATGCCTTGATACATCCACCTAGGGAGCAGGACTTAGCAGAGTCTCTTTATTGTGCCATTCAAAATAATCATGCCATTGTCCGACAAGCAGCCCGGGCTTGGGACCACATACAGACTAGAGGGACTGCTACTCTGGGGAAGTGCAACAACATATCCTCTGCTCAGTACATAGAATGGTCGCACATCAGAGGACATATTACTCGTATTCCATTCACCCTGGAAGATGTACCAGAGCCAACGGCAGTTGAGCCTATAGCTAGAGTAAGCCTGGAAGAGTTTGAAAAGCTGAAAGAAAGAAATACCCAACTGCCTGAAGCTTTAAAGAAGACCCTTTGGGAAAGGAATGATGCTCACTTGGACATTGAGAGGTTAGAAAAGCTACACATCGAGCATGTAACCAAGATTGAGAAGACTGAAGACTTCCTCAGGAAAGCCCGAGCAGGAGAACTTGTGTTGAAGAATGCATGTAAGGAAGCAAAGATTCAAAGGGAAAGAGCTGAGCATTATCTGGAGGAGAGTCAGGATAGATGGGTCAGGATAACCGAGGCTCGTTTGAAAGAATACCAGAAGATGCAAGCCAAGATAGAGCAGTTAGAGTCTGATGAGAAAAGAAGCCAAAAAGCACTGCTAGCAGCTCAGAAGGAGATCTCAGAGTTGAAACTCCGGGCGGGGTTAAAGAGATCCAAAGAACAAGACAAGTATCAAAAGATGACAAATGCCATTGCAACCAGAAACCTTCTCATCAGAACCATTACATAGCACCCAGTTGGACCAGTAACTGATGCTCTCCTGAAGGAAGTCAGGGAGGATGCTTTTGGACTGGATGTCTGATTTTCTTTACTTATATCTATTTGATTGTAATTTAGCTCACCATGGTGATTTTGTTTGTTGTATTCTTGAATTTGATTGTATTTTGATTCACCATGGGAGTTTGTATGGTTATAATTCATGAACTATTTATATTTTGGCATTGCCACTTGTATTTTTATGGTTATGTATTGGATTTTCTTATGGACTTTGTTTGCTTCAACATCTTCATCTCCGAGAGATCTGGAAGGTCAAAACCAAGAACCAAACTGGATACCCTCTGAAGAAAAATAGACATATTGCATTGCATGCTAACCTCATATCCTTTGTTTTGCAGGTGTTTTGTTGTTGTTTTCTCACTTTGTTGATTGTTTCAGGAAATATTGCTCGCAGAAGGGTCTTTTCCGTCAACCGAGTCCACAAATATCCAACTCGACACAACCTTCCGAGTCTACAAATGGATCAGCTACAGCTGGAACTGACAGATGTGAGGACTCAAATGACAAATGTGAGGACAGAGGTGAGGACCCAAATGAATCAATTCATGGCTTTGATAACTGGACTGGCCCATACCCAAGAAATATTGAGGGAGTTGGTCGAGCGGCAAACCCCGGAAGATAATCACGCAGGCACTGGAGGTACTAGTAACAATGAGCGCGAACAGTCGCGAACGACTCCGGTAGTGTTCGGACCCGACAAAAATCCTGAAGTTAATATCATTAGGAATGGCCAAAGGACACTGGAGATCGTATGCTACAGGAAGACCCTCAAGATAATCAGTTCACAGTGTTAGGTGCTAGGGCAGATGAAGCTTATTACCGTCGGCTGGACGAGATATCAGAAAAGTTAAGATCCTTGGAATCCCAAAACTCCTTGGGATTTGATGTAATGGACATGGGCCTGGTTGAGGGGGTAAGGATTCCCCACTGTCGCTCCCTGGATTTCCATCCTGGTACAAATGCGAAAGTGGCGCGGAAAGAGGTTAGAGTCGCCAGCCAGGCATTTTTATCCCGAAGGAACGGTAATGGTAATGCTGCACAAACCAGAAGAAAAGGAAAGGAAGGACACAGGTCCTGCGAACCAAAGAGAATGAGTTCGGGAGTCGGTTACGACCTGGGAAGGTATTAGCACCCAGATCGTCCGCCGTACCCGACGGGATCCACGCTTGCAAAGAGATTTGTTTCAAAGGGTGAGGGGATGAAAGCTGCTGCAAAACGAAAAGGAACTGAACTGGATAAAAGAAACGAAAAGGGAACTGAAAAAGAAATGAAAAGGAAAAAATGTAGGGAAAATAAAGATTGTGCTCGAACGGGCTCTACCCCGCTGCCTACGTACCTCATCTGGACAATGAGGATCAGAGTCACCGTAATTCCCCTAACTAGGGGTGGAAAAGATTGCTTGTGTCTTAAGGCTTGAACTGTCTATGTCAATGCTCAGGTGTTGCAGGTTCGGACGACGAGTGCGTTACCGTCTTGCAAAATGACAAGTAGGAGCAAGTTCGCGGACGGAGCAAAGGAGATGAGAAAAGAATTCCCGAAGAAAAGACGTTTATTGTTTGTCCAGTGTTTTTTATGAGTTTTCTATGAGTGTGGCACAAGGAAGTGAACTCAAGCTCTTTTCCATGGAATGTATACTTGCTACCACATTCCAAGATGGAATAATAGAACAAGCACACTCAAGTAAGGAGAAGATCCCCAAAACTTGGTTCCAGAGATTAGGGCCTAAGCTCACTAACTCGTTGACTTTATTAAGTGTTTTAGTGATTAAAATGAAGAAGTATTTTTTTATGATTTTCTTGATGAAGGTAACTTCATGATCCGACTTGTGCATCATGCTAGACAAGCTTGTACTATCCCAAGATGGGAAAACTACAAGTGCCCCATGGAATAAGGCTATTACACAAGAAGTCACTTCTTTCTTTATTAATGTTTTTTAGGATTTTTGTTTTGAGATGAGAAGGAGAAAGAACCAAAGGAGCAAAAGGAAAAAGTCTAATGGGGAAAGTCTAATCCTAAAGTTATCATGCAAAGGTGGTCCTAAGGTTAGTGAGGCTTCAACTATCCTAAGAGAAAGGGTGATCAAAAGAGAAGCAAAAAGAAAGGAGAAGAAAGCTAGAGAGGGGAAAGAGAACCACATGATGACACAAAGCACATCAAAACTCACAAAGCAAAAACAAAGCAAAAGAGGAAAGATGAAGAGTTGAAATGTGGATAACATCCACACTTCTCTTACCATAAGCCCCTGCAATGTTAGAAAAATTCCAGCAAATTGATCAACACAATCATGGAACTAGCATGTTCAAAGGTTCTAGCAAACAAGGATCAAACAACATGCCAAGCATTCCGAACACACGACTTACGCGTCGAAAACATGAGAGCATACATCAACCAGCAAGCAAATCACCCTAAAATAGCATGCTCAATGATCATACAATGATCCATGGCATTTAAAACAAGTAAGGGGGTCAAACATGCTTGAAATAAGGCAAATATGGCTTACTGCTTCAGTGTTAACCGGTTAACCAAAAGCGTTAACCGGTTAACCATGTCAAAACCTGCATAAAAACAACACAAAACAGGTGCGTTAACCGGTTAACCAAAAGCGTTAACCGGTTAACACTGAAGAAACAACAACAATTTCCTGCATAAAACAACTTACAACCAGCTTATCCAAATAATCTTACACCAGACCAGCAAGCAATTGGACATGAAAATTATGCATTAATTCACATTAAAGGGCATCATCAAAACTCATGAACATAAATACATAGATCCGGTTACTAATCAACCAATCAATTCAAGCAACACAAGCAAATACACAAGCATATGGAGGATCTAAAGCACAAGCATGCAACTAAGCTAAAAACAGAGCTAGATCTGAAATTAACCGACCTACAAAGCTGAGGTATGCTTTGGTAATTGTTGTTTGAGCTGGAAATGAGAGATTTCGCAGAAAACTTTAACGATCCGATGCTAAGCTTCACACTCCGTGCAAAATAAATGCAAGAACAAACTCTTGATGCAGAATTTTGGATCCAAAAGCACTTCTAGATCCCAAACCAGATCTGAATCTCCAATAAACCAGCAAAAAGATGCAAAGAAGTTATGGATGGAGGTCTAGTTCCAAGATTTACACACCTCAAGGCAAGGTTGTGTGATCTTCAAAGAGGAACTTTGAGTGATTAGGAAAATTGGGAGAGAAAAGTGAGAGAATTGTGAGTGAGAGGAGTGAAAATTCAGAAATGAGAGTGAAAAATGAGGGGAAGGCCCCTTTGGTTTGGAGAGAAATGATTAAATATGGTTTAGGTTTGGGGCCCAAAAATAGGCTTGGGATCCAAAATTATGGTTTGGGTAGTGTGATTAGGATGTAGCAATGGAATTAGGCTTGGATAAATGCTCTAGATCCTTCCTTTTAATTTCCAATTAATTAAAAAAAATGAATAAAATCAGAAAATGAAAATGGAGCAAAAATCACACATGCTGAACTTGCTGGAAAATTCAAATTTTCGCAGCCGTTAACCGGTTAACCAAAAGCGTTAACCGGTTAACGCAGGGAAAATTTGAATTTCCCTCGTTTTGGTGGGAAACCTCAAGAATAACCCGGTGCCAACCGTTTCAAGATGATTTTGATCCTCATCCTTTTTTAGGGTCTTGAACATGATATAGAGCTTGTGCAAAATGATCCTGTGAGATTCTTGCCAGGTCACCATGCTCTTGATTTTGACTTGCAGTGCTTCAAAATTCCCAGATGACTGATCATATGCCTTATGCTAGACCATGCAAGTGTTATGCTTCATTTTTCTATGCAAAATGCTAAGGATATGATATACTTATGATGATTATGATATGCTGATGATGCTAAACAGGAGAGGGAAAATTTGGGGTGTTTACAGCTGCCCCTATTCAAGCAACTATTAATCTGAAGAGGACGGTAGCATGGGCTATCGACCGTCCAAGATGAACTGTGGTTGAATACAAAGAAGACCTGAAATTTGCACTCTGTTGGAGAATGCAAACAATGGGAAATAACCCCAACCAAATGACGCTTTGGTGGCCGAAATGTGGACAAAGCAGACGAGCTCCTTCCAAACTGAATTGTTACTTCAGATAGAAAAGCCAAGATAGACGAGTCTCTCTTCGAGCAAACCTGTTACTCCAGGAAATGGACATACGAGCCCTCTTCAAATGAACGTGTTACGCCAGGAAATGGACATACGCGTCCTCTTCAAATAAACCTGTTACGCCAGGAACAGTGATGCACTTAAGTCTGTGGGATAGACATGCATAATCAGGATAGACGAACCCTCTTCATATATCCTCCGTAGATATATGGTCTAAGACAAACGAGTCTTATTCAGATAACCTGTTATGCCAGGTGCGACATTAGGATTAGACGAACCTTATTCACAAATCTTGCGTAGATAAGTGGTGTCTGAGACAGACGAACCTCCTTCGGATAACCTGTTACGCCAGGGCCGGTAACCATTTTGACGTTTAATCCCACCGTCAGGTCTTCAAACCTCTTCAATACAGACGAATATTGGATGATCATCAAGAGAAACACAGACGAGTACCATAAGTCAATGATACAAACGAATATCATACGATGATCTAAGAAACACAGACGAGCGCTTCAGGCGATGATACAGACGAATATCAGCCACTGATACAGACAAATACCAGAAACCCAACACAGACGAGCATTTGGGGTAACAATACAGACGAGTACCAGAGTGATTATCAAATCAACACATATGGATATAAGCTAACACGGACGAGTGTGAGGGATGATACAGACGAGTATCCAAACACCGCAAACGAGCTTCGAACAGATAACAAACACAGACGAGCGTTGGGGAATGTAGACGAGCAACAAGCAACTACAACCATGGGCGACTGTCGGGGAAAGCAAACGAGCAATAACAAAGTGTGAACACAGACGAGTGTTGGGGCGATGCTGAAGAGCAACGATCAAACATCCAACACAGACGAGTGCCAAGAAATGCAGACGAGCACAAACAGATAACGAACACATACGAGTGTTGAGAAATGCAGATGAGCAACAAAAAGCTGAAGAACACATACGAGTGCTGGGAAATGCAGATGAGCAGCAAGCAAATATCAGACACAGACGAGTGTTGGGGGATGCATACGAGCATCAAACAAATTCCTGATTAGCAACAAAGATCGCAACTCTACAGGGGAGAACCAGGTCAAGAGACTTTGACGATGCCTAACTCTGACTGGGGATGAATAGCTGTCTGTATCATCACACTGACTAAAAATAAATTGGCGACCTCTCTAGGGAATATTTCAATGACGAGAGTGAAACCCAAACGTGAACTCTGTGGGGAAATCGGGCATTCAGCTGCCGGCTGGGCATACTTCACTTGTGGAAAGATAATCCGCTTGGGGAAAACCAGCTCTTCACACAGTCTTAAAAAACTGTTGGGAATCAATTTCCTGCCTTAGCTGGGGAATATTCTACTTGGGAAGTGTGATACCATCCTGCAAAACTTGCAAAAACAGAATACACATATGTGCCCCGGGGACTTGCATGGTATGATCTTCTCATCCCTCATCACCCGACACTCAAAGATGGTTCTAAATGTTTCCCTGCAATGTCATTTTTTTAGAAAACTCAACATGTTTCAAATGCAATGTTCTTTTTGCCAAAAATTCAGGACATTTTTGCAAACAAAATAAACACAACACAACTTTCTTGACTGAATATTCATTTATTGAAAGACCTCTGAATAGGAAAAGTTTTTTTTTTACATTAGGAAGCAACCACCTGGAAAGAGGTAGCTACCATAAAAATTGAGAAAATAAACTATCCTAATGGCAATGTGCACGGCATTCCAATGAGTTTCCTTCTTGCTATGACCCGCATGTCTTCCAAACTTTCCGTTCTTGCCTTTGCTTTCTGAAAAGGATGAGGGGGCAGTTTCCTATCCTTCTGATATTGTCAGGCTGTACGAAATGGTGATTTGGTTTAGATTACCCGGATCGCAGTTGTTCGCTTATTCCCTTGTTTTGCGTGGATCGCCCTTTCGGGTTTTCAATCCACCGGGATACCCTTTTTTGCTTGAGCTGTCCGATGTGGCTTTTCAACTCAGCGGGTGTACATTTTTTATTTGTTTTCCCTAACTTTTGCCCGAGCTTTTTATTCTGTTTTTAGCTCGCCGGGATGCCCCTTTCTTGCCTGGACTTTAATTCTGTTTTTGTCTCTAGCGGGTCTTTTATGCGAAGTATTTTTTAACTGCGTCCGAGTTAACAAGGGATTGGAAATCTTCTCCATCCATAGTAGTGAGCATCAGTGCTCCACCTGAGAAAACTTTCTTCACTATGAACGGGCCTTCGTAGTTTGGGGTCCACTTGCCCCTGTGATCTGAACCTGGAGGAAAGATCCTCTTGAGCACAAGCTCGCCTACTTGATACTCCCGAGTACGTACTCGTTGGTCGAAATCTCGCTTCATTCTCCTTTGATAAAGCTGACCATGACAGATAGCTGCTAATCTCTTTTCCTCAATTAGACATAGTTGATTGTATCGAGCACATACCCACTCAACCTCATCAAGCTTCACATCCATCATTACACGCAATGAAGGAATTTCCACCTCAACAGGCAAGACTGCCTTCATACCATATACCAATGAGAAAGGAGTTGCCCCGGTTGACGTCCTGACTGACGTTCGGTACCCATGCAGCGCAAATGGTAACATCTCATGCCAATCCTTGTAAGTGACAACCATCTTTTGCACAATCTTCTTAATGTTCTTGCTAGTCGCTTCCACCACACCATTTATCTTTGGTCGGTAAGGGGAAGAATTGTGATGCTGAATCTGGAAGTCCCGACACAACTCTGCCATCATCTTGTTGTTCAAATTAGAACCATTATCAGTAATGATTCGCTCGGGCACTCCATATCTGCAAATGATGTCTCTTTTCAAAAATCTAGCTACCACTTGACGAGTGACATTGGCATAGGATGCTGCTTCAACCAACTTAGTGAAGTAATCGATCGTGACCAAGATGAAACAATGACCATTTGAAGCAGTAGGCTCTATCTTCCCGATCATGTCAATGCTCCACATAGAAAAGGGCCAAGGAGATGACATGACATTGAGCGGGCTGGGAGGAACATGCACCTTGTCTGCATAAATCTGGCACTTGTGGCACTTACGGGCGTACGAACAACAGTCTGCATCCATTGGTATCCAATAGTACCCCGATCTCAACAACTTCTTAGCCATTGCATGTCCTCCTGTATGAGTACCGAAAGATCCCTCGTGAACTTCTTGCATTAACAGGCTTGCTTCGTGTCTATCCACGCATCTGAACAAGACCATGTCAAAGTTCCTCTTATACAAAACCCCATCTGTATTCAAGAAGAAACTAGCAGCAAGTCGTCTCAAGGTCTTCTTGTCGTTGGATGATGCCCCAGCTGGGTATTCTTGTTTTTCTAGGAAAAGCTTAATATCAAAGTACCCAGGTTTCTCATCAGACACTGCGTCTACAGAGAAAGCATAAGCTGGTGCGTCGAGCCTAGAAATGTCAATCCTGGGCACATAGTTCCAACACAAGACTTTGATGGACGAAGAGAGAGTAGCCAATGCATCGGCAAATTGATTCTCATCTCGTGGTATATACTGCATCTTAACTATTGTGAAGAACGTCAACAATCTTCTGGCATAATCCCTATAAGGAATTAAGTGTTTTTGATGTGTATACCACTTGCCGGAAATCTGATTGATAACGAGGGCTGAATCTCCAAATATATCAAGGGTCTTAATCCGGAGATTAATAGCCTCCTCTATTCCCATTATGCACGCCTCGTATTTCGCTTCATTGTTGGTGCAACCAAACGTAATTCTGGCAGCGAAGGGAAAGTGAACACCTTCAAGAGTGATGAGAACGGCACCAACTCCACGTCCATTAATATTGACTGCCCCATCAAACATCAGCTTCCATTTGGATTCAGGGTCTGGCCCCTCCTCCGGAAGTGGTTCCTCGCAATCTTTTTCTTTGAGGTACATGATGTCTTCATCAGGGAAATCAAATTTCATTGGCTAATAGTCGTCTTCCAGTGGCTGCTGTGCAAGATAATCTGACAATACACTTCCTTTGATGGCTTTCTGAGAAGTATATTGTATGTCATACTCTGTTAAGATCATTTGCCACCTTGCAACCCTTCCGGTTAACGCTGGTTTCTCGAAAATATACTTGACAAGGTCTATTTTTGAGATTAGCAGTGTGGTATGGGTCAACATATACTATCTCAGTCGACAAGCAGCCCATACCAAAGCTCAGCAAGTTTTCTCGAGCAGTGAGTAACGAGATTCACAGTCGGTAAACTTTTTGCTAAGGTAGTAAATAGCATACTCTTTTCGACCAGACTCGTCATGTTGGCCTAAAACACACCCCATCGACCCCTCTAGCACAGTCAAGTACATGATAAGTGGCCGTCCTGGAACTGGAGGTATTAGAATCGGAGGTGTCTGCAAATATTCTTTTATCTTTTCAAAGGCTCTTTGACAGTCCTCATTCCACCTGACCGTTTGTTCTTTTCTCAACAATTTGAATATTGGCTCACTCGTGGCAGTTAGATGAAATATGAACCGTGAAATGCAATTCAATCTCCCTAAAAACCCGCACACTTCTTTTTTTGTTTTCGGTGCAGGCATATCTTGTATTGCTTTTACTTTTGCAGGATCCACCTCGATTCCTTTCTGGCTAACAATAAAACCCATCAATTTTCCTGAACGCACTCCGAAAGTACACTTGTTTGGATTCAACCTCAATTTGTACTTTATCAATCTATCAAACAGCTTTTTGAGATTGACCAGATGCTCTTCTTCGTCTCGGGACTTGGCAATCATGTCGTCCACATAGCATTCAATCTCTTTGTGTATCATGTCGTGGAACAATGTGACCATAGCCCGCTGATACGTTGCTCCGGCGTTCTTCAATCCAAAGGGCATAACCTTGTAACAGAATGTACCCCACGGGGTAATGAACGTTGTTTTCTCCATGTCTTTCGGTGCCATTTTGATCTGATTATACCCGGAGAAGCCATCCATGAAAGAAAATACCGAGAACTGAGCGGTGTTATCTACCAACACATCAATGTGTGGTAATGGGAAATCATCCTTTGGACTTGCTCTGTTTAGGTCTCGATAATCAACGCACATCCGAACTTTGCCGTCTTTCTTTGGTACAGGCACAATGTTAGCTACCCAAGGTGGGTAACTAGTTACAGCAAGGAATCTGGCATCCCACTGCTTCTGAACTTCCTCCTTGATCTTCATCGCCATATCAGGACGAGTTCTTCTCAGCTTTTGCTTCACTGGAGGACAGTCTTCTCTTAGTGGAAGCTTATGCACAACAATGTCAGTATCTATTCCTGGCATATCTTGATACGACCAGGCGAAGATATCCACATACTCACGTAGCATACCAATCAACTCCTTCTTTACCTCGGCCTGCAGATTGGCCCCAATCTTTATCTCTCTCTTTACATCTTCAGTCCCGATGTTGATGATCTCTAATTCTTCCTGATGAGGCTGAATGACCCTTTCCTCTTGTTTCAACAATCTGACCAATTCTTCCGGGAGTTCACAGTCTTCCTCAACCCCTTCATCATCTTGGTAGATAGGATTGTCAAAGTCATGCATGGTCATAGCAGGAACGTTATCACTAGAATCCGAATGATCAACACTGCACAAATGATGTGCTTATTTTAGAATCTGTTCTTTTCAAAAGAGACGCAAACCCACAAACACAAGAAAAGGAAAAACATTGCCATTTTATTATTTTTTTTGTGAAAAATTTTTAAAACGATAGAAAGAGAACAAGATTTTCTTGAAAAATGTCCTTTATTTCAAGGAAAAAGTAAATGCATTAAAAGCATGGTGGCCCTACAAATGGATCCATGCACCTTGGGCAGAGTGCAGGATTGACATGCAGCATGATAAAAAAAAAGAAACAAGTAAATTACTTTGATTTCCAGGTAACTTGAACGAAATCCTCGGCAGACCAGTTCCGGAGCTCCTCCCCAGGTGCACATGGGTGAATCCAGCTATCCCAGTCGCAGTCACTGTCCCCTTCTTCACTTGTTGCACATATGTTGTTGCGATCGAGCATTCCGGCGCTTGTGAAAGTTATGACCTTATTATCCTGAGACCAGTTGGACCCACCAGGCTGGTAACCAAGACCGAACTTGTCATCCTTCTTTTCTAACTCTAGCAACTTGCCTCAGCCCTGGGCACCTCCAGATTGGGCCACTTCTTTGGCTTGCTTGTAGGAGTAGATAGAGGTCCCTTCTTTCTCGTTATTCCTATCTGCTGGAGCCAAAGTACTAACATTGACTGCTTCAAAAGCTTGACACAACGTTTCATGAATTTCCCCGTCCATTTCCACATACTCAAAAGTTGACAGATGACTCACAAAAACATATTCTTCCCTGCACACAGTGATCACCTGACCATCTACCACATACTTCAACTTCTGATGCAATGTGGATGTCACTGCGCCTGTGTTGCACCCCAAAATTTGCCCTCACAATACAAGACTTTGTGTTCTAAGAAGGTTCACAAGGTTCACAAGATTCACAATGCTTTCAAGACCTTTCATGAGGTTCATGAAGTCTACAAGTTACTTTATGAAGGTTCACAAGGTTCACAAGTTTCCCAATGTTTACAAGACCTTTCATGAGGTTCATGAAGTCTACAAGGCACTTCTTGAAGGTTCACAAGGTTCACAAGCTTCCCAACACTTACAAGACCCTTCATGAGGTTCATGAAGTCTACAAGTCACTTTATGAAGTTCACAAGGTTCACAAGATTCACAATGTTTACAAGACCTTTCATATGGTTCATGAAGTCTACAAGTCACTTTATGAAGTTCACAAGGTTCACAAGGTTCACAATACCTCCCATGAGTATCACAAGACATTTTATGATAGTTCACAAGGTTCACAAAGTTCACAATTGGTCAGAAGAGTTGACAATTCCCTCAGACAATGCACCTCCTAAGCAGTGCATCCAAAACTAGGGTTTTGACTTTAATCAGGCTAAATGAACTTCCAAGACTTCAAATGAGCTTCATAACATCTTATATGTGTTTAAGAACCCCCATGACAAGTTTCAAGACTTTTCTCAGAAGTTTGCTCAGTCAGATGATCAGATAAGTCAAAATCAGTCAATGCAGTTAAAAAGTCAAACTAAGGTCAACTGTGGTCAAACCAAAGTCAAACTTCATGATTTTTTGCCAACATAAAGTATATGAGGTAAAATTCATCATTTGATCAAGGGTTGATCATGATTCATCAAGGAGATTTCAGATCATCAAGAATCAGGAGTTTCTAAATTAGGGTTTTCTTAGTAAAAGTCAACTGAACTTTGACCAGCCATAACTTTCACATACTTCATCACCAAGTCTCCATCCAAAGCTCATTTTGAAGAAAATTGAATTCTCTACAACTTTGTGTCTCACAAGCCAAGCCCAAAAATGCTTCATTTGGAAGGTATGAGCTAAGACATTATAGGTCCTTTTGAAAGTCAACAAAAAGTCAACAACTTCAAAAGGGCATAACTTGAGATTGGTAAATGATATGGACATGAAACCAGTGGGGTTGTTTAGAGTACTCTTCAAGATTTCCAAAATGTCCAAAAACACCCTCATACCATTAAAATTTAAGGATATGTGCCCTTGCAAAGTTGGGAAATTTTGGGTTGGTTTATGATGAAAATGGAGGTCTAAAACCAATTTCTCCCAAATGGGCTTGCCAAATGATGACCCAATCCATACAACAACTTCATGCACGACCCAAACCATTAAAAATAATATTTTTATTATTTTTATTTTTATTTATTTTTATTTAATTCATTAAAAATCATTTTAAATAAAAATAAAATATGAAAATAAAAGATTTAATTTGGATCAAGCTTCTAGAAAGTCTTAAATATTGATTTGAATTGAGGAGGAAAGAAATCATGAGATTTGGCCAAAAATAGCAAGCATTCACACATGAATATTTGATTTTTAAGGCATGATCATTATGGATCTTTTCATATCAAATTCTTCATACAACTAATCAATTTTTTGACCTAAAATCAATCACCTATAAGTACTAAACACAACCCTATTGCAATTCACGAATTTCAGCAGCCCTAAGAGTAAGTTCACAATTTCAAAAATCTCTCTCAAAACTCACATTCGGATTCTTTGATTCAGGACATTTGAAGGTAAAACAAGAACATAGAAAGACTCCTTGGACTTCCTTGATCATGAATCATCACTCATATGCATCAAAACCATGCCATGATGCTTAACCCGCAGCTTGCTTATTCTTGAATATAATTTTTTCGGTTTCATCTATTTACTGCATTGCAATGAATTTTGTTTGGTTAATGATATTTGTATTGAGTTTGTGAAGGTTTCTGGACAAAGAAATTGGAGTTTCGTGACCTAAATTGCAATCGGCCATTGTTAGGGTTAGAGCTTCAAAATTGGGGATTCATGGAATACCTAAAATAAATTGATAATGGACTCATATTTGGACTGTAATTGTTGTGTAGATCATGTTTGCAGGTTCAATTTGAGGAAATTTTACTCGTACAATGATGTATGTGATTCGCAGGTTTGAGTTGCATGAAAATCCGTAGGAATTTTCCCAGAAAAATTCGCAGGAAACCCTACGAATTTGAGGAAGAAGATGACTGGCCTGGCGCGAAATCTATATTCAAATTGTTGTTAAAAAATAATATGATTTTGTTTCTGTTTATGTCACAAGCTTGGCGCTTGGCCCAGTGGAAAAGCAAGCATGCGTTTGATGAAAGGGCAGGGGATCGAATCCTGGCTATGACAAATATTTTTGAGCTTTTCTCATTATTGCATTAAATATATTATATTATCATTTGTTGTTAGTTTATTAACAGATTGACTCACCTAGCTGGGATGGTTATGCGTGTATGTGTTTGTTCAAGAGGTCCTGGGTTCAATCCTCCCCCAGGCCTTTTGGTTTTCTCTTATTTTTTGTGATTTTTCAAGACATGGCATAAAACAAATTCGGTCTATTCCTCTAGCACATGCGCGCTGATGGCCTGGTGGTGTGTTTTGTGGCTGGCAAGCAGGACGTCCTGGGTTCAAAACCCAGCCAGGTAAGTTCTTTTTATAATTTTTCTGTTTTAATTTATTTAACTAATTTGCTTAATTGTTTTCTCATTATTAATTAAAAAATAAATTATGCATGTATATATATTTAATAAACATCTAAAATAACATTTATATTTTCTAAAGTTCTAAATTTCTGTTTTTTTTATTCAAAAATTATTTTCTTCATTATGTAATTAAATTATAATATATGTATATTTGTTAAAATAATTTTGTATATTAGATTATGAACCCTAAAAAATATTTTCTAAATAAACCCTAATTTTGTAAACCCTAATTTATTTTCTAAATAACTATTAAAAACCTAATTTCATTTTCTAATTATTATGTACATATTTATTTAATATAGTTAATTTTTATAAATATAATTATAATCTATTTTCTTATATAATATGTAAATATTTTCATAATTTGTTTGTAATCTAAATTATATGTATAAATAATTTTTTTGAATATGTGTAATATATGTTTAAAAATAATTTAATAATTTGTATATAAATTAAAATGTTATAATAACTATTTAATTGTTCATATTTCCTCTTATTTATAAATAATTGTCTATATTAAAAATCTAATCTTTTGTTTATTATTTTAATTATGTTCTTATAATATTTTTGCTAATTCCATTTATTTTAATTATTGTTATTATTACTAACCATATTATTACTAATCCATTTATTTTATTATTATGCTTATTATTATTACTAACCCCCATTATATTTATTTATTGCTTATTTATTTTGCTTATTTATTTATATTTTGCTTCTATATTTATTTTTGCTATTTTATTTTTTAATTGCTTATTATAATTATTATGTAAATGCTCCTGGATGTAAATTTTTGTAAATATTTAATTATCATGCCATGGTTAGTAAAATAGGGAGTGTAAACATGTACTATATTTAAAATTAAAATTAGATCATTTTAATTAAAAGATAAATTAAATTAAACACTCACACACGTAAGTCGATTTTTAATCGCCATCTCACTTTCTAGGGTTGCCTCTCAATGTTGCCTATTCAAAAAGGTCAAGTGGGGTGTATAAAGCAAGTCCCTTAAAAAGAAAAGTCATCAAGTCCCTTAAATGGTTGCCTTTAAAAAGATCAAGTCCCTTTCGAATAATGATGACAGTCCCTCCAAATTGCTTAATACACCCCCACAGTTGCCTTCATAAAACAGATGTCCCTCATATGTCCCTAACATCCAAGGTAATGACTACCTATTCCTTAATAATAGGGATAGTCTTACCACTTAAAGGATAAAGAACAGAAAGACTTAAAACTTTAGGGTAGGTTCCTCATAGTTGCTTGCTCACTTCATTCAAACACTTCACAAATTTCAAACAATTTTCAAACACAAGTTTTTACGCATCCATACATGGATCATTATTAACTCTTATGAAAATTTCTATTCACACACTTCACCTTTTCAAAAACAATTCAAAGTGAGCTAAGTAACTAAGAGCCCATGGATAACCATGGATGTAAAGGGTGCTAACACCTTCCCTTTACATAACCTACCCCCCGGACCCAAAAATCTTTTAAAAGGTCTTTCGTGTTCTTTTATGCCTTTCCTTTGGATAAAATAAAAGTCGGTGGCGACTCTTGCTATCCGCAACATAACTAAAGTCAGTTCTCCCACCGTGTTACAGAACTGGCGACTCTGCTGGGGATTTAAATTTAAGAGGGGTACCCTTAGGAATTAGATCACTTTAAAATTGTTTGCCTTGTTTGCTTTATATTACTTGTTGGGTGTGCTTATGTGTGAAAGATCCTAACCCGGATCTAGTGTACCTTAGGTGAATGGCAATAGACCAAGGAAATTGTACGACGTATATCGATACGGTTGATCTGGTGGCCATAGTTAGTGCGACTTCTTGGTTGGTGCTTATGTTCCTTAAGTCAAGTTGAGGATAATATGAGGCTGCCATATGTTGTCAATGCACTAACTAACTTTTAGAACCCTAGTTATCCCATCTTGGCCTTTAGAAAGTAGTGAGGTAACCGGCTTTGGTGCAGACTGAAGCTGGTTGACACTCGATGCTACGCTCATTGAGATTCTAAACTTGGAGGGTTTTGGTTGGCAAGTAAGTTGCCTTCTGAACAACCACCCTTGTGAAGGATCAATGATATTGAGATCCCTTAGAACCCGGTTACTTTTGTAGGACAGGATGAACCATCTAACTTCAGGGGAGGGTACTTACCTTTAAACCTCATGCAAGCCTCTAAACCTAAGGCTATTGTGTGACTTGTTTGTGTGTGCCACATGTTGGTGATTGAGCATAACATCATAGTGTTGCACCCCAAAATTTGCCCTCACAATACAAGACTTTGTGTTCTATGAAGGTTCACAAGGTTCACAAGCTTCTCAACATTTACAAGACCTTTCATGAGGTTCATGAAGTCTACAAGTTACTTTATGAAGGTTCACAAGGTTCACAAGTTTCTCAATGTTTATATAACCTTTCATGAGGTTCATGAAGTCTACAAGTTACTTCTTGAAGGTTCACAAGGTTCACAAGATTCACAATGTTTACATAACCTCTCATGAGGTTCATGAGGTCTACAAAGTCACTTTATGAGGTTCACAAGGTTCACAAGCTTCACAATATCTCCCATGAGGTTCAAAAGACATTTTATGATGGTTCACAAGGTTCACAAGGTTCACAATTGGCCATAAGAGTTGGCAATTCCCTCAGACAATGCACCTCCTAAGCAGTGCATCCAAAACTAGGGTTTTGACTTTAATCAGGTTAAATGAACTTCTAAGACTTCAAGTGAGCTTCATAACATCTTATATGTGTTTAATAACCCCCATGACAAGTTTCAAGACTTTTCTCAAAAGTTTGCTCAGTCAGATGATCAGATAAGTCAAAATCAGTCAAAGCAGTTAAAAAGTCAAACTGAGGTCAAATGTGGTCAAACCAAAGTCAAACTTCATGATTTTTTGCCAACATCAAGTATATGAAGTAAAATTCATCATTTGATCAAGGGTTGATCATGATTCATCAAGGAGATTCCAGATCATCAAGAATCAGGAGTTTCTAAATTAGGGTTTCCTCAGTAAAAGTCAACTGAACTTTGACCAGCCATAACTTTCACATACTTCATCACCAAGTCTCCACTCAAAGCTCATTTTGAAGGAAATTGAATTCTCTACAACTTTGATCTTGCAAGTCAAGCCCAAAAATTCTTCATTTGGAAGGTATGAGCTAAGACATTATAGGTCATTTCAAAAGTCAACAAAAAGTCAACAACTTCAAAAGGGCATAACTTGAGATTGGTAAATGATATGGACATGAAACCAATGGGGTTGTTTATAGGACTCTTCAAGCTTTCCAAAATGTCCAAGAACACCCTCATACCATTAAAATTGAGGGAGATGTGCCCTTGCAAAGTTGGGAAATTTTGTGATGGTTTATGATGAAAATGGAGGTTTAAAACCAATTCTTTTCAAATGGGCTTGGCAAATCATGATCCAATCCATACACTATCATCATGCACGACCCAAATGATTAAAATTCAGAATTTTTTTTATTTTATTTTTATTTATTTTGATTTAATTCATAAAAAATCATTTTAAATAAATATAAAATAAATATAAAATATGAAAATACAATATTTGATGAAGATTGAGCTTCTAGAATCTCTTCAATGCTGATTTGAATTGAAAGGGAAGGAAATCATGAGATTGGTACAAAAATAGCAAGCCTTCATGAACAAATATTTGAATTTTAAACCATGATCTTTTTCAATCTTCAAATATCAAAATCTCCACACAACCATTCAATTTTTCTAACCTAAATGATCCTCCTATAAGTACTAAACATAACCTAATCATAAATTCACGATTTGGCTGCCTAAAAGTGTAAGTTCAAAACCTCAAAAATCCATCCAAAACTCATATTCGGATTCTTCAATCCAGGGCATTTAAAGGTAAAATAAGAACATAGAGATGTTCTTTGGACATCACTGAAGCAAAACCATCACTCACATTCATCCCATACACGCCATATTGTTCAACCCGAGCCATACTTGTTCTTGCTTTTCTTTTTTTCGATTACATCAATTCACTGCATATTAATGGATTTTGTTTGTCTAATGTTTTTTATAATGTTATGTAGAATGTTTCTGGGCAGGAAAATCAAAGAAACCGTGGCAAATTCATGAAACACCATTGTTAGGGTTTGGACCTAGGTTTAGGGTTTTCTAATTTAATGAATATAAATGGATTCTAAAAACACAGGATGAATCGCATGAATGTTTGGATCATGTTGCTGTGTTTGATTTTGTGAAATTGTACAGTTTTGTTGCCCATTGAGTTTCGTAGGTTTTGCTGGAACTTGTTATTCGCAGGTAAATTCCCAGCAACGTTCGCAGGTAAAAACGCAGGTATGAGGAAGAAGATGAAGCTGATGGCGCGCCCAGGAAATATTCAAATTTTGTTTAAAATATTTTATCTTGTTTTATTGGTTCGTTATCACAGCTTGCTGCGTGGCCCAGTGGAAAGGCTTGTGTGCGTTTGACAAAAGGGGAGGGGATCGAATCCTGCCTCCAGCCAAGTTTTTAACATTTTTTTCATTTAAATTGCATTCTTAATATATTATTGTTTGTAGTTGTTTTGTAAGCAGATGGGCTCTTCCAGCCAGGTGGTCATGCGCGCAAGCTTGTAATCAAAAGGTCCTGGGTTCAATCCTCCCCCAGGCCTTTTTGCTTCTATTATTTTTCTTATTTTTTCCAAGCAAGGCATAAAACTAATTCTCTCCCTCTGTTTGCTACTTGCGCGCTGATGGCTGAGTGGTGTGACTTGTTGTTGGTAACCAGAGCCTCCTGGGTTCAAATCCCAGCCAGGTTTGTTTTAGCATTTTATTCTATTTTTTTTGTTTTATTCAATTTTATTTAATTTAAGTTTTGTCCATAATCATATATTATAAAAAATAATCTTATAAAATTGTTTTATACAATATTTTCTAATGTTCATAAATTATTTTGTAATTCAAAAATTTTTTTTTTATTATGTATGTAAATGTAATATATGTATAATTAAGTTAAAAACTCTAAAAATATTTTTCTAAACAAAACCCTAATTTTGTGAAAACCTAATTTTATTTTCTAAATAATTTTTATTTTTCTAATTCTTTTATATATATATTTAATATAACTTTTTGTAAATATAATACTTAATAGAAATTTGGTAAATATGATTAATTTTGTAAATATGATTAATTTTTGTGAGTATGATATTTAAAACCTATTTTCTTCATGTAATGTATAAATATTTTTTAATAAATAATTGTTAGTATATGTTTAGAAATAATTAAATTTTGTAATTATAATACATTTAAATATAATTTAATAATTTGTAAATATAATTGCCTATATAAAAATATTGTTAGTCTTTTATTCTTATAATATTTTGGCTAATTTCATTTATTTTAATTATTGTTACTAACCATATTATTATTTTGCTTCACTAATCTTATATTTTTTTTATTATAATTTCACTAATATTATTTAATTTCTTATTTTAATTATTATTATTACTAACCCCTATTTATTTATTATTGCTTATGTATTTATTTTTGCTTATTATTTATATCTTGCTTTTATATTTTGCTATTTATTTTTAATTTGCTTATTATTATAATTATGTAATTGCTCCTTGGTGTAAATTTTGTAAATATTTAATTATTTAATTTGCTTGCTATGGTTAGTAATTTAGGGAGTGCAAAACATGTATTCTATTTAAAATAAATTTAGATCACTTTAATTAAAGATAAATAATATTGAACACTCACACACGTAAGTCGATTTTTAATCGCCATCTCACATTCCTAAGGTTATCCCTCAATGTTGCCTAATCATAAGGTCAAGTGGGGTGTATAAAGCAAGTCCCTTAAAAGAAAAATCATCAAGTCCCTAATGGTTGCCTTTAAAGATCAAGTCCCTTTTCGAATAATGATGATAGTCCCTCCTATATGCTTAATACACCCCACAGTTGCCTTCATAAAAACAGATATCCCTCATATGTCCCTTACATCCAAGGTAATGACTACCTACTCCTTAATAGTAGGGATAGTCTTACCAATTAAAGGATAAAGAACAAGAAAGACTTAAAATTTTAGGGTAGGTACCTCCTAGTTGCTTGCTCACTTCATTTTTCAAACACTTAAACAAATCTCAAACAAATTTTCAAAAACAAGTTTTTACGCATCCGTACATGGATCATTATTAACTATTATGAAAATTTTTCTATTCACACACTACACTTTCAAAAACAATTCAAAAGTGAGCTAAGTAACTAAGAGCCCATGGATAACCATGGATGTAAAGGGTGCTAACACCTTCCCTTTACATAACCTACCCCCCGGACCCAAAAATATCTCTTAAGGTCTTTCCTGTTCTTTTATACCCTTTCCTTTGGATAAAATAAAAGTCGGTGGCGACTCTTGCTATCCGCAACATTTAACTAAAGTCAGTTCTCCCACCGTGTTACAGAACTGGCGACTCTGCTGGGGATTTAAATTTAAGAGGGGTACCCTTAGGAATTAGATCACTTTAAATTGTTTGCCTTGCTTGCTTTATATTATCTTGTTGGGGTGCTCTTATGTGTGAAAGGTCCTAACCCGGATCTAGTGTACCTTAGGTAAATGGCAATAGACCAAGGAAACTGTACGACGTATATCGATACGGTTGATCTGGTGGCCATAGTTAGTGCGACTTCTTGGTTGGTGCTTATGTTCCTTAAGTCAAGTTAAGGATAATATGAGGCTGCCATATGTTGTCAATGCATTAACTAACTTTTAGAACCCTAGTTAACTCATCTTGACCTTTAGAAAGTAGTGAGGTAACCGGCTTTGGTGCAGACTGAAGTTGGTTGACACTCGATACTACACTCATTGAGATCTTAAACTTGGAGGGTTTTGGTTGGCAAGTAAGTTGCCTTCTGATCAACCACCCTTGTGAAGGATCAATGATATTGAGATCCCTTAGAACCTGGTTACTTTTGTAGGACAGGATGAACCATCTAACTTCAGGGGAGGGTACTTACCTTTGAACCTCATGCAAGCCTTTAAACCTAGGGCTATGGTGTGACTTGTTTGTGTGTGCCACATGTTTGTGATTGAGCATAACATCATGACATCATCATGCATCATAAGCATAGCATTTTCACTAACCATTTCAAGGACCAAAGGATTTATCTTTGTTCTTTGTTGCAGGACATGGCTTCTGCTCGTAGAAACACCATCAGGATCAACTTTGTGGGCATACCTGATAAGCTTAAAGAGTTGGTTTCTCAAGTGTCTGAATCATTCCCAGTTCATCAAGAGACATGGTCACCTATTGGATCTAGTCACTTCAGGGTTCAATGAAGACATGATGAGTGTCCTGTTTCAGTTCTTTGACCCTAAGCACCACTGCTTTACATTCCCCGACTATCAGCTGGTTCCAACCATGGAAGAGTTCTCTAAACTTCTGGATATACCTATTCTTGATCAAAGACCCTTCACAGGCTTGGAGAAGGAGCTTAAACCAGAGGTTATTGCTGCAGCTCTACATCTGAAGAAGTCTGACATTGTTCTAGAAACAAGAAGCGGAGTCAAGGGTATTCTTGCTAAGGTATTAATGGATAAAGCTCAAATGTTCTTGAAGGCCATGAGCTATGATGCTTTTGAGGAGATCTTAGCCTTGCTGATTTATGGCTTAGTATTGTTCCCCAATCCAGATCAGTTCATAGATGTTCATGCCATCAACATTTTCCTGAGTCACAATCCAGTACCTACATTGCTTGGAGACATCCTACATTCTCTTCACACCCGTACTACAAGGGCAAGAGGAACTTTGATGTGCTGCATACCTTTGCTTTCTAGGTGGTTTATTTCTCACCTTCCTCGCTCAGTAATGAAGAATGAGCAAGGGTTCAGATGGTCCAAGAGGATTATGTCACTTTCTCATTCAGATATCCATTGGTGCTCCAGATCTATGGGGAATGTCACCATCATTGACCGTTGTGGGGAATTTCCTAATGTGCCACTTCTAGGCATAAGAGGAGGCATCACCTACAACCCCTCTCTAGCTTTACGACAGTTTGGTTACGCTCGGAGCGATGGTCCTCATGACATGTTGATTCAGGGCATTGTGTTTGATTACGACAACGATCTTCAAGGTTACCGTCAGAGATTCATACGAGCCTGGGGAAAAGTAAACAGGGTTGACAGCAAGACACTGGAGTCTAAGTACATTATTCCTATGGAAGCTTATCTCAGATGGGTGCGATCTCGGGCTCAGACTCTCATGATGCCATATCCTGCTATCCTGCCAGTTACCATGGAACCTGTTGCTGAAGGAGACACTGCTTATACCATCCTTCACCCAGACATGCCTACTGACATGGAAGATTTACAGAGATCTTGGATCCAACTGAAGGAGTAAAGGGATACTTTCGAGGCTCATTACAAAGCAAGCCAAGAAAGAATCCTGGAACTAACAAAACAATTTCATGAGGAACGGAACCTCAACTCATACCTCAACACAAAGAGGAAACGTCCATGGGAGACTTAAAACCCCATCTTTTGTACTTATTTCATTTTCATTTTTGTAAGCCCAAGAGGCAAAACAAAGTTATTACTAATAAAAATTTACTTTCGTGTTTGTCTAAGCAAATTTAAA
Organism: Lathyrus aphaca; assembly: GCA_963966055.1. Lineage (NCBI taxonomy): Eukaryota > Viridiplantae > Streptophyta > Magnoliopsida > Fabales > Fabaceae > Lathyrus > Lathyrus aphaca. Next base: position 112,896,194 of record OZ014524.1, on the reverse strand, counting down.
TCCTGCGGTCCTTGAAAACATTGCATACGCATTTACATTCCATTTCATTGCATCACAGGTTTATAATTGTGCACAGGTTTCTCATTTTCTCGCTGTTTATTTCAGCAATGGCTCTTGAACAATCAGTTAAGGATCTTCAGGCACAGAATGCACAGTTCCAAGAGCTGATCCTGAACCTATCCAAGGGGCAGGATGAATTGAAGACACTGCTGGCCAAGAAGACTAAGAAGACCAGAAAGTCAGGTGGCCTGCTCAACATGGGAAGAAGGTTCAAGGGTCCTGTCAAGACCAAAGAACAGGTTGATGACTATGAATCTGAGGAATCTGAGAAAGAGGGAGGCAGTCTCCACAACACTATGGGGGACTCTGATTCTGAGGCTAATTACTACCATGAGCCTAATGAAGACAAATTCAAGATGCTGGTGGATAGGATGAATGCCATGGAGTTGAAGAAATCATCTGGGCTGGATTTTGAGGATTTGAGTTTGATATCTGGGGTTGTTATACCCATTGGTTTCAAGGTTCCTACCTTTGTTGTTTATGATGGGGTCTCTTGTCCCAAGCTGCATCTGAGGTCTTATGTCAGAAGAATTCAACCTCATACTGCTGATAAAAAGTTGTGGATCCATTTCTTTCAAGAGAGCTTATCTGGAGCTCAGCTGGAGTGGTATTACCAGTTGGAGAGTGCCAACATCAGAGACTGGAATGATCTTGCTGAAGCTTTCTATAAGCAGTATCAATACAATGCTGACTTAGCCCCCACTCGCATGCAGCTTCAGAGCATGTCTATGGGTGCCAAAGAAAGTTTTAAAGAGTATGCTCAGAAGTGGAGAGATTTAGCTGGAAGAGTTCAACCCCCTTTGACTGACAGGGAATTGGTTGATATGTTCATGTGTACGCTGAATGGTCCGTTTTACAGTCATCTCATTGGAAGCTCATCATCTGGCTTCACTGAGTTGATTATGACAGGAGAGCGAGTAGAGAATGGTATAAAGAATGGCAAGATCCATGTGGGTACTTCCTCATCAGGTGCTGCAAAGAAGCCTCCCACTGGGAAGAAAGAATCTAATGCTGTTTATGGTCAATCTGATCATAACAGAAGACATCAGTCTGTTAGTGCAGTTCATATTTCAAATCCAACTCCTGCAACAACAGAACAGCCTCAGGGCAACCAACAGAGGGCTAGAAGACAGCTCACGAAGATCAACATGTCAATGGCTCAGGCATTGCAACATTTGTTGAAGGCTGAACTTATTACCTTGAAGGAGGCTCCTCAGAATCCTAATGTTACCTCACCCAGGTACAATCCCAATGCACGATGTGCATATCATTCAAACTGTCAGGGTCATGATACTAATAACTGCTGGTCTTGAAGAACAAAATTCAAGATATGATCGAGGCTGGAGAGATTGAGTTTGACCCTCCGGGTACTCCAAATGTGATTACTGCTCCAATGCCAAATCACGAGAAGACTGTCAATGCCATTGATGAAGATCTGCATGTCTATTCAGTTATGGAGTTGAACACACCATTGTCTGTTATCAAAAAGAGGTTAGTACAAGCTGGGATCTTTCCAGGTTGTCGTGAAGATTGTTTGTATTGTACCTATAAGCCGGATAGTTGCTTCATATTGAGAGATGGAATTCAACGTCTCATGGATAAGTATACTATAGTGTTTGAGAAGACTCCGTCATCTGTAGAAAGTATGGTGGATCATCTGACTCAAGGTAGGAAGGTTGAAGAGGTTGATATGGTTGACAGAGTACCAATAAGAATCACTTCAAAGGGTCCCATTAAAATCACTCATCAGGGTCCAATCAAGATTACTGCTGAAGGTCCCGTGAAAGTTGTTGCTGAAGCCAGAGTAGCTCCTGTGGTCATTACTACTCCTGGTCCTATTCCTTATACATCTGATAAAGCTGTGCCTTGGCACTATGGGTCTGATGTTTACATCCATGGTGTTAAGCAGGAGCCTTTACCTGATGTGCCTGCTGACATTGATAATATTGCTGGATCTAGCAAGATCACTCGTAGTGGAAGAGTCTTCTCTCCTCCAGTTGCTTCTAAAAATGCAGTTACTCCTGCTGCTACTTCCACCACTGATGCTCGGGGCAAAGGTCCTGTTATTGAGCCTGTATCTCCTGATGTGCCAGCTGCTGATGATCTCTCTAAGCAGATGGAAGAAGTATTGAAAATCATTCGCAAGAGTGATTATGACATTGTTGATCAATTGGGGCATACTCCCTCAAAGATTTCTATGCTGTCCTTGTTGTTATGTTCTGAGGCTCATGCCAAGTCCTTGATCAAGTTTCTGAAGACTGCTCATGTGCCCAATGCCATTTCTGTTGACCAATTTGAGAACTGTGTTGCCCACCTGACCTACGATAATGGGTTAGGATTTTCTGATGCTGATTTGACCCCTGCCAAGAGGGATCATAACAGGGCCTTGCATATTTCAATTGAATGCAGGGGCACTACCCTGTCACATGTGCTGATAGACAATGGTTCCTCTCTGAATGTGTTGCCCAAGGAAGTCCTGAACAAGCTGAGTCCTGAAGATGCTGTACTGAAACCCAGTAATATTGTGGTGAAGGCTTTTGATGGTTCTAGAAGAGTAGTGCATGGGGAAATTGATCTTCCAATCAAAGTTGGTTCCCAGGTTTTTACTGCTACATTTTATGTGATGGATATTCGTCCTTCATACTCTTGTCTGCTTGGTCGTCCTTGGATCCATGGGGCAGGTGCTGTAACCTCTACATTACACCAAAAGTTGAGGTATCCGGTGAATGGAAAGGTTGTTACTGTCTATGGAGAGGAAGAATACTTTGTCAGCCATGTAAACACTTTCAAGTATCTGGAAATGGAAGGTGAATACATTGAAACTCCGTGTCAGACATTTGAAGTGGTTCCCTGGGTTGTTAATGATTATGTAGCTCCTCCTGCTGTGAAGAAAGTTCCTGTGGTCACCAGAAAACCTCCAACAATGGCAATGGCCTCCCTCAATGATGCTAGAGCTGTGGTGGATGAAGGTGGTTGTACTATTTGGGGTCAGCTTCCTGATATTCCATACAAGTCTGACAAGTTTGGTTTGGGTTTCACTGCAGAGTCCCAGAAGACTGTTCGTCGTGCTCGTGTTGTTCGTATCACCAATCAAGGGGTTGCGAAAGATCAGATCAATGCTGTGGGAGACTATGATGAAGACTACAACTTGGATGCTTGGATTTTTCCTACTGTGGGTGCTGGACTCAATAATTGGAAAGCTGAAGATGTTATCCCTATCTCCTTTAGTCAGGAGTAAATACTATTACTGTGTTGTTGCTTTTAAGTTTGTAATTTCCTGAACAATAAAACTTTCAAGCCTTGTGCCTTACCCGGGGCACAATGGTGTGTTTGTTACGGGTTGTCATTTCATTTGCATACTTCATTCAATAAAATCAGTGGACGTTTTCGTTTTTGTAAATATGGTGTTCCTTGTCTTTCTTTTTCTTTTATTTTTGTTTTATCAGCTATGTGTTCTTACACACACCCACATCACTGAAATGCAGATCCTCATCCACTCTGGATCCTGTTGATAACAGTTCTACTATTGCCAATTATAATTTCGAGAACCCGATCTATCAAGCTGAAGACGGAAATGAGGACGATTGTGAAATACCTGTAGAGCTTGCTAGGTTGTTACAACAAGAAGAGAAAGCTATACATCCACATGAAGAGCCAGTCGAAGTTGTGAATTTGGGAACTGAAGAAAACAGAAAAGAGGTCAAGATAGGGGCTGATTTAGAGGGCAGTGTCAAGAGCAGGTTGATTCAGATGTTACGTGACTATGTGGAGATCTTTTCTTGGTCTTATGAAGATATGCCAGGGTTGGACACAGACATTGTGGTTCACCGTTTACCAGTGAAAGAAGATTGTCGTCCAAAGAAGCAGAAGGTTCGTCGTATGCGTCCTGAAATGTCAGAAAAGATTAAGGCAGATGTAATGAAACAGTTCAATGCAGGGTTCTTAGCAGTGACTTCTTATCCTCAGTGGGTTGCAAATGTGGTACCAGTTCCTAAGAAAGATGGTAAGGTACGTATGTGTGTGGACTACAGAGATTTGAACAAGGCTAGCCCCAAAGATGACTTTCCACTTCCTCATATTGACATTCTGGTAGACAACACTGCTCAGCATAAGGTATTCTCTTTTATGGATGGTTTCTCTGGTTACAATCAAATCAAGATGGCTCCTGAAGACATGGAGAAGACAACATTTGTGACACAGTGGGGCACTTTTTGTTATAAGGTGATGCCATTTGGTTTGAAGAATGCAGGGGCAACGTATCAGCGTGCTATGGTGGCTTTGTTTCATGATATGATTCATCATGAGATAGAGGTATATGTGGATGATATGATAGCCAGATCTCAGAATGAAGAGCAACATCTTGATCATCTGCACAAGTTGTTTGAGAGGTTGAAGAAATACAAGCTGAGATTGAACCCAAACAAGTGTACTTTTGGAGTTAGATCTGGAAAGCTCCTGGGTTTCATTGTCAGTGGAAAAGGTATTGAAGTGGATCCTGCAAAAGTGAAAGCTATACGAGAGATGCCAACTCCCCGTACTGAGAAGGAGGTTAGAGGTTTCTTGGGACGATTGAACTACATTGCAAGATTTATTTCCCAGTTAACTACCATCTGTGAGCCAATCTTCAAGTTGTTGAAGAAAGATCATGTGATGGAATGGAATGATGAGTGCCAGACTGCCTTTGATGAAATCAAGAGATACCTGCTAGAACCACCAATTTTGATGCCACCAGTTGATGGAAGACCCTTGATTATGTACTTAACAGTGTTAGACAACTCAATGGGGTGTGTGTTGGGGCAACATGACGAGTCTGGTCGAAAAGAGCAGGCAATATACTACCTTAGCAAAAAGTTTACCGACTGTGAAACAAGATACTCACTGCTCGAGAAAACTTGCTGCGCTTTGGCATGGGCTGCTCGCCGACTAAGACAGTATATGTTGACCCATACTACCTTATTGATTTCAAAGATGGATCCAATCAAGTATATATTTGAGAAACCTGCTCTCTCCGGAAGAATTGCAAGATGGCAAATGATCTTGACCGAATATGACATACAGTATACTACTCAGAAGGCCATTAAGGGAAGTGTTGTAGCAGATCATTTGGCTCATCAAGCAGTGGATGATTACCAGTCAATGAGTTTTGAGTTCCCTGATGAAGATATTATGATTATTACCAAAGAACCTGGACAATATGACGGACCTGAACAAGGATCCCGATGGACTATGGTTTTTGATGGTGCCTCCAATGCACTTGGTAATGGTGTTGGTGTTGTGATTAGTTCCCCTGAAGGTTGTCATACCCCGATTACTGCCAGACTTTGTTTCTATTGTACTAATAACATGGCTGAGTATGAGGCATGTATCCTGGGTATTAAAGCTGCCATTGATATGAAGATTCAGTTCCTTGATGTATATGGAGATTCAGCCCTGGTAGTTAGTCAGATTAAAGGAGATTGGGATACCAAGCATGATAACCTCATTCCTTACATGGAGCATGTTTTGTCTTTGATCCCACATTTCAAAGAGATTACCTTTGAGCATATTCCACGAAGAGAGAATCAGCTGGCAGATGCCTTGGCCACTATGGCATCCATGTTTGAGATCAGTTGGGATGATGAAGCTCCCAAGATTACTATTGATAGATTTGAAAAGCCTGCATACTGCAATGAGATTGACACAGAAGGGGCAGAGGAGAAGCCTTGGTTCTATGAAGTAAAAAGATATCTTGAAGCTCAGGAATTCCCTGAAGGGGCATCTGTCAAAGATAGGAAGTTTCTGAGAAGGTTCTCTGCTAAGTTCTTTTTGAGTAATGGGATTCTGTACAAGTGCAATCATGATTCAACTTTGCTTCGTTGTGTGGATAAGAAGGAAGCAATTAAGATTATGGAAGATATGCATGATGGGATCTTTGGCACTCATTCTAGTGGACATACTATGGCAAAGAAAATATTGAGAGCAGGTTACTATTGGTCTACCATGGAAGCTGATTGCTATCAACACTCCAGAACTTGTCACAAATGTCAAATCTATGCTGATAAAGTTCATGTACCTCCATCACCACTGAATGTGTTGACTGCACCTTGGCCCTTTGCCATGTGGGGCATTGATATGATTGGTGAGATCAAGCCTACTGCTTCTAATGGGCATCGTTTCATCCTGGTTGCTATTGATTACTTCACGAAGTGGGTGGAGGCAGCTTCATTTGCATCTGTTACTAAGAATGTGGTGGCTCGGTTCATTAAGAATAATCTCATATGTAGGTATGGCATCCCTGAAAGGATTATCACTGACAATGGCTCTAATCTGAACAACACTATGATTACTGATCTCTGCACGCAGTTCAAGATTAAGCATCACAACTCTTCTCCGTATCGTCCAAAGATGAATGGGGCAGTTGAAGCTGCTAATAAGAACATTAAGAAGATTGTACAGAAGATGACCGTTACTTACAAGGATTGGCATGAGATGTTACCATTTGCTCTTCATGGTTATCGTACTACAATACGTACTTCAACAGGGGCAACCCCATTCTCCTTAGTCTATGGTATGGAAGCCGTTCTGCCCATTGAAGTTCAGATTCCCTCCTTGAGAATTATGAAGGATGCAGGCTTGGACGAAGATGAGTGGATTCAGACTCGACTGGACCAGATAAATTTGATTGATGAGAAGAGGTTAGCAGCAGTTTGTCATGGCCAGATGTACCAGAAACGGATGATCAAAGCTTTTAACAAAAAGGTTAAACCAAAGGTATATCAGGCTGGTGACTTGGTAATCAAGCGTATCATATTACCACAGGGTGATCCTAGGGGCAAGTGGACTCCAACATATGAAGGACCATTTGTAGTCAAGACAGTGTTCTCAGGAGGTGCCATGATACTGACTACAATGGATGGTGAAGACTTCCCACAGCCTGTAAACGCAGACATAGTTAAAAAATACTACACATAAAAAAGAGACCCGCTAGGTTGACAGGCCTAGGCAAAAATAAGGGCATCCCGGCAAACCAAAAGGGTTTGGGCAAAAATTAGGGATATATATAAAAAGATGTACACCCGGCAAGTCGAAAACCTGAAAAGGCGGCTTGGGCAAAAAAGGGTATCCCGGTGGATTGAAAACCTGAAAGGGCAATCCAGGCAAAAGTTAGGGATTAAAGCGTATGACTATGTCTCGTCTGGATCACCCATGAAACTGCAACCAGTTGTACTACTTACTCAAGCTCGAACAGATAAAGCTCAATCCAATTGTTTTCGTCTCAACAGCAGAAGATGAGATACTTGAAGATAATGGCAATAGTAGAATTGAAACTCAATAGGATTATTTCCCACATAGCTGATTCTCTTTTGTAAAATTTTATGGAAAAATCCTCTTACTAGGATTTATGTCTCCTTGTACAAACTTATCCATGTATGGGTCACTTTGTGATATAAATAAATTCCATCTTTTGAATCCAGATTTACTTTTACCCTATTTACATAAGCGAAACGTCCTTTGATTGTGTTTGAATATATGTATGCTTTTGAATATGATTAATGTTTACCAGAAATGCATATATGCTTTTAATATGATTAATGTTTACCAGAAATGCATGAAAATGCAGTAATAGTATTTACTAAGGACGAACGAGGGAAGGATTTCAACGAAGCTTCGCCGGTTCATCTCTAACAAGACAGTTACAATCCCTCAGTAAGACAAATCCATCTTCATAAAGTCTCATCTCCCCTGGAATTTATATCCATCTCTTTTATCCTCATACGGATATACGGGAAATTACTTTCCGAAAAGAGTACGACGAACGAAGACGGGATGTTGTATCTACTCCACTATCAAACAAAGACGAAGGTTATATATACCTTGTTATCCCCAGCATACGGGAGGTTATATATACCTTACTATCCCCAGCAGACGGGAGGTTAGATATACCTTGTTATCCCCAGCATACGGGAGGTTATATATACCTTACTATCCCCAGCAGACGGGAGGTTAGATATACCTTGTTATCCCCAGCAGACAGGAGGTTATATATACCTACTTATCAAACAAGACGGGAACGAGTTCCTCATATTCTTCAGCAACGAATCGGGATTTATTTTCCCTGGCCAGCAGTTGTTATATGAAGATATCCAGACGCTTCCGGCAGTATCATATCATATATACATCATTTACATCATACCATAACATACATATACTTAGATACATAATACGTTACTTAAGTGCATCATATCATACATGCATACATAATGCATAAACTAATATTATTATACAAATGCTACCTTGTTTTCAGGTTAATTATCCAGCAAACAAACTTATGATCATCAGGATTGCTCTATCCTCCTGAAGATGTGCTGTTACATCAGGATTACTCCAGTCTCCTGAAAGCATATCATCAATCTAAACTTATGATCTCATCAGGACTGCTCTATCCTCCTGAAGACATGCTGTTACATTAGGATTACTCTAGTCTCCTGAAAGCATATCATCAACCTCTCAAGACTGCTTCATCCTCTTGAGAGTTTATTATTACCTCAGGACTGCTCCAGCCTCCTGACAGCTTCTCATACATCAAGATTGCTCTATCCTCTTGAGATATTATTGTTACCTCAGGACTGCTCCAGCCTCCTGACAGCTTTTTATACATCAGGAATGCTTTATCCTCCTGAAAACATATCAATATATCAAGGTTGTTTCATCCTCTTGAAAATTCCTAGTACCTCAGGATTGCTCCAGCTTTCTGACAGCTATCATTATACCTCCATATTTTGGACTGCTTCATCCTCCAAGACATGTATCTGAAGAACTTCCTTCCAAGTGGCATCTTTAAGCCCACTCAATCATATTCAACTAGCCATCTGTACCACTTTATGCACCGGTGAGTGCAAATTTTTGGGCTTTTGTGTTCAATCCCCTTCAACCTTCCAGGTCACGACTGGCAAACATACCAATCTAACCCCTCAGGTTTCAGAAAATTGAACAGGGGCAGCTGTTGCACCCCAAAATTTGCCCTCACAATACAAGACTTTGTGTTCTATGAAGGTTCACAAGGTTCACAAGCTTCTCAACATTTACAAGACCTTTCATGAGGTTCATGAAGTCTACAAGTTACTTTATGAAGGTTCACAAGGTTCACAAGTTTCTCAATGTTTATATAACCTTTCATGAGGTTCATGAAGTCTACAAGTTACTTCTTGAAGGTTCACAAGATTCACAATGTTTACATAACCTTTCATGAGGTTCATGAGGTCTACAAAGTCACTTTATGAGGTTCACAAGGTTCACAAGCTTCACAATATCTCCCATGAGGTTCAAAAGACATTTTATGATGGTTCACAAGGTTCACAAGGTTCACAATTGGCCATAAGAGTTGGCAATTCCCTCAGACAATGCACCTCCTAAGCAGTGCATCCAAAACTAGGGTTTTGACTTTAATCAGGTTAAATGAACTTCTAAGACTTCAAGTGAGCTTCATAACATCTTATATGTGTTTAATAACCCCCATGACAAGTTTCAAGACTTTTCTCAAAAGTTTGCTCAGTCAGATGATCAGATAAGTCAAAATCAGTCAAAGCAGTTAAAAAGTCAAACTGAGGTCAACTGTGGTCAAACCAAAGTCAAACTTCATGATTTTTTGCCAACATCAAGTATATGAAGTAAAATTCATCATTTGATCAAGGGTTGATCATGATTCATCAAGGAGATTCCAGATCATCAAGAATCAGGAGTTTCTAAATTAGGGTTTCCTCAGTAAAAGTCAACTGAACTTTGACCAGCCATAACTTTCACATACTTCATCACCAAGTCTCCACTCAAAGCTCATTTTGAAGGAAATTGAATTCTCTACAACTTTGATCTTGCAAGTCAAGCCCAAAAATGCTTCATTTGGAAGGTATGAGCTAAGACATTATAGGTCATTTCAAAAGTCAACAAAAAGTCAACAACTTCAAAAGGGCATAACTTGAGATTGGTAAATGATATGGACATGAAACCAATGGGGTTTTTTAGAGGACTCTTCAAGCTTTCCAAAATGTCCAAGAACACCCTCATACCATTAAAATTGAGGGAGATGTGCCCTTGCAAAGTTGGGAAATTTTGTGATGGTTTATGATGAAAATGGAGGTTTAAAACCAATTCTTTTCAAATGGGCTTGGCAAATCATGATCCAATCCATACACTATCATCATGCACGACCCAAATGATTAAAATTCAGAATTTTTATTATTTTATTTTTATTTATTTTGATTTAATTCATAAAAAATCATTTTAAATAAATATAAAATATGAAAATACAATATTTGATGAAGATTGAGCTTCTAGAATCTCTTCAATGCTGATTTGAATTGAAAGGGAAGGAAATCATGAGATTGGTACAAAAATAGCAAGCCTTCATGAACAAATATTTGAATTTTAAACCATGATCTTTTTCAATCTTCAAATATCAAAATCTCCACACAACCATTCAATTTTTCTGACCTAAATGATCCTCCTATAAGTACTAAACATAACCTAATCATAAATTCACGATTTGGCTGCCTAAAAGTGTAAGTTCAAAACCTCAAAAATCCATCCAAAACTCATATTCGGATTCTTCAATCCAGGGCATTTAAAGGTAAAATAAGAACATAGACATGTTCTTTGGACATCACTGAAGCAAAACCATCACTCACATTCATCCCATACACGCCATATTGTTCAACCCGAGCCATACTTGTTCTTGCTTTTCTTTTTTTCGATTACATCAATTCACTGCATATTAATGGATTTTGTTTGTCTAATGTTGTTTATAATGTTATGTAGAATGTTTCTGGGCAGGAAAATCAAAGAAACCGTGGCAAATTCATGAAACACCATTGTTAGGGTTTGGACCTAGGTTTAGGGTTTTCTAATTTAATGAATATAAATGGATTCTAAAAACACAGGATGAATCGCATGAATGTTTGGATCATGTTGCTGTGTTTGATTTTGTGAAATTGTACAGTTTTGTTGCCCATTGAGTTTCGTAGGTTTTGCTGGAACTTGTTATTCGCAGGTAAATTCCCAGCAACATTCGCAGGTAAAAACGCAGGTATGAGGAAGAAGATGAAGCTGATGGCGCGCCCAGGAAATATTCAAATTTTGTTTAAAATATTTTATCTTGTTTTATTGGTTCGTTATCACAGCTTGCTGCGTGGCCCAGTGGAAAGGCTTGTGTGCGTTTGACAAAAGGGGAGGGGATCGAATCCTGCCTCCAGCCAAGTTTTTAACATTTTTTTCATTTAAATTGCATTCTTAATATATTATTGTTTGTAGTTGTTTTGTAAGCAGATGGGCTCTTCCAGCCAGGTGGTCATGCGCGCAAGCTTGTAATCAAAAGGTCCTGGGTTCAATCCTCCCCCAGGCCTTTTTGCTTCTATTATTTTTCTTATTTTTTCCAAGCAAGGCATAAAACTAATTCTCTCCCTCTGTTTGCTACCTGCGCGCTGATGGCTGAGTGGTGTGACTTGTTGTTGGTAACCAGAGCCTCCTGGGTTCAAATCTCAGCCAGGTTTGTTTTAGCGTTTTATTCTATTTTTTTTGTTTTATTCAATTTTATTTAATTTAAGTTTTGTCCATAATCATATATTATAAAAAATAATCTTATAAAATTGTTTTATACAATATTTTCTAATGTTCATAAATTATTTTGTAATTCAAAAATTATTTTTTTATTATGTATGTAAATGTAATATATGTATAATTAAGTTAAAAACTCTAAAAATATTTTTCTAAACAAAACCCTAATTTTGTGAAAACCTAATTTTATTTTCTAAATAATTTTTATTTTTCTAATTCTTTTATATATATATTTAATATAACTTTTTGTAAATATAATACTTAATAGAAATTTGGTAAATATGATTAATTTTGTAAATATGATTAATTTTTGTGAGTATGATATTTAAAACCTATTTTCTTCATGTAATGTATAAATATTTTTTAATAAATAATTGTTAGTATATGTTTAGAAATAATTAAATTTTGTAATTATAATACATTTAAATATAATTTAATAATTTGTAAATATAATTGCCTATATAAAAAAATTGTTAGTCTTTTATTCTTATAATATTTTGGCTAATTTCATTTATTTTAATTATTGTTACTAACCATATTATTATTTTGCTTCACTAATCTTATATTTTTTTTATTATAATTTCACTAATATTATTTAATTTCTTATTTTAATTATTATTATTACTAACCCCTATTTATTTATTATTGCTTATGTATTTATTTTTGCTTATTATTTATATCTTGCTTTTATATTTTGCTATTTATTTTTAATTTGCTTATTATTATAATTATGTAATTGCTCCTTGGTGTAAATTTTGTAAATATTTAATTATTTAATTTGCTTGCTATGGTTAGTAATTTAGGGAGTGCAAAACATGTATTCTATTTAAAATAAATTTAGATCACTTTAATTAAAGATAAATAATATTGAACACTCACACACGTAAGTCGATTTTTAATCGCCATCTCACATTCCTAAGGTTATCCCTCAATGTTGCCTAATCATAAGGTCAAGTGGGGTGTATAAAGCAAGTCCCTTAAAAGAAAAATCATCAAGTCCCTAATGGTTGCCTTTAAAGATCAAGTCCCTTTTCGAATAATGATGATAGTCCCTCCTATATGCTTAATACACCCCACAGTTGCCTTCATAAAAACAGATATCCCTCATATGTCCCTTACATCCAAGGTAATGACTACCTACTCCTTAATAGTAGGGATAGTCTTACCAATTAAAGGATAAAGAACAAGAAAGACTTAAAATTTTAGGGTAGGTACCTCCTAGTTGCTTGCTCACTTCATTTTTCAAACACTTAAACAAATCTCAAACAAATTTTCAAAAACAAGTTTTTACGCATCCGTACATGGATCATTATTAACTATTATGAAAATTTTTCTATTCACACACTACACTTTCAAAAACAATTCAAAAGTGAGCTAAGTAACTAAGAGCCCATGGATAACCATGGATGTAAAGGGTGCTAACACCTTCCCTTTACATAACCTACCCCCCGGACCCAAAAATATCTCTTAAGGTCTTTCCTGTTCTTTTATACCCTTTCCTTTGGATAAAATAAAAGTCGGTGGCGACTCTTGCTATCCGCAACATTTAACTAAAGTCAGTTCTCCCACCGTGTTACACATAGCATCATCATGCATCATAAGCATAACATTTTCACTAACCATTTCAAGGACCAAAGGATTTATCTTTGTTCTTTGTTGCAGGTCATGGCTTCTGCTCGTAGAAACACCATCAGGATCAACTTTGTGGGGATACCTCCCAAGCTTAAAGAGTTGGTTTCTCAAGTGTCAGATCATTCCCAGTTCAACAAGAGACATGGTCACCTATTGGATCTAGTCACTTCAGGATTCAATGAAGACATGATGAGTGTCCTATTTCAGTTCTTTGATCCTAAGCACCATTGCTTTACATTCCCTGACTATCAGCTGGTTCCAACCATGGAAGAGTTCTCTAAACTTCTGGGCATACTTGTCCTTGATCAAAGACCCTTCACAGGCTTGGAGAAGGAGCTCAAACCAGAGGTTATTGCTGCAGCTCTACATCTGAAGAAGTCTGACATTGTTCTAGAAACGAGAAGCGGAGTCAAGGGTATTCTTGCTAAGGTGTTGATAGAGAAAGCTCAGTTGTTCTTGAAGGCTATGAGTCATGATGCTTTTGAGGAGATCTTAGCCTTGCTGATATATGGCTTAGTATTGTTCCCCAATCCAGATCAGTTCATAGACGTCCATGCCATCAACATATTCCTGAGTCACAATCCAGTGCCTACATTGCTTGGAGACATTCTACATTCTCTTCACACCCGTACTACAAGGGCAAGAGGAACTTTGATGTGTTGCATACCTTTGCTTTCTAGGTGGTTTATTTCTCACCTTCCTCGCTCAGTAATGAAGAATGAGCAAGGATTCAGATGGTCCAAGAGGATCATGTCACTCTCTCATTCAGATATCCATTGGTGCTCCAGATCTATGGAGAATGTCACTATCATTGACCGTTGCGGGGAGTTTCCTAATGTGCCACTTCTAGGCATAAGAGGAGGCATCACCTACAATCCCTCTTTAGCTTTACGACAGTTTGGTTACGCTCGAAGCGATGGTCCACATGACATGTTGATTCAGGGCATTGTGTTTGATTACGACAACGATCTTCAAGGTTACCGTCAGAGATTCATACGAGCTTGGGGAAAAGTAAACAGGATTGACAGCAAGACACTGGAACCTAAGTACACTATTCCTATGGAAGCTTATCTCAGATGGGTACGATCTCGTGCTCAAACTCTCATGATGCCATATCCTGCCGTCCTACCAGTTACCATGGAACCTGTTGCTGAAGGAGACACAGCTTATACCATCCTTCACCCAGACATGCCTACTGATATGGAAGACTTGCAGAGATCATGGATCCAACTGAAGCAGCAAAGGGATACTTTCGAGGCTCATTACAAAGCAAGCCAAGAAAGAATCCTGGAACTAACAAAGCAACTTCACGAGGAACGGAACCTCAACTCATACCTCAACACAAAGAGGAAACGTCCATGGGAGACTTTAAACCCCATCTTTTGTACTTATTTCATTTCATTTTTGTAAGCCCAAGAGGCAAAACAAAGTTATTACTAATAAAAGTTTACTTTCGTGTTTGTTTAAGCAAATTTAAATCCTGCGGTCCTTGAAAACATTGCATATGCATTCACATATCATTTCATTGCATCACAGGTTTATAATTGTGCACAGGTTTCTCATCTTCTCGCTGTTTATTTCAGCAATGGCTCTTGAACAATCAGTTAAGGATCTCCAGGCACAAAATGCACAGTTCCAAGAGCTGATTCTGAACCTGTCCAAGGGGCAGGATGAATTGAAGGCACTGCTGGCCAAGAAGACTAAGAAGACTAGAAGGTCAGCTGGTTTGATCAACATGGGAAGAAGGTTCAAAGGTCTTGCCAAGACCAAAGAACCAGCTGAAGACTATGAATCTGAAGAGTCTGAAAAAGAGGGAGGCAGTCTCCACAACACTATGGGGGACTCTGATTCTGAGGCTAATTACTACCATGAGCCTAATAAAGACAAATTCAAGATGCTGGTGGATAGAATGGATGCTATGGAATTGCAGAAATCTTCTGGGCTGGATTTTGAGGATTTGAGTTTGATATCTGGGGTTGTCATACCCATTGGTTTCAAGGTTCCTACCTTTGTTGTTTATGATGGGGTCTCTTGTCCCAAGCTGCATCTAAGGTCTTATGTCAGAAGAATTCAACCTCACACTGCTGATAAGAAGTTGTGGATCCATTTTTTCCAAGAGAGCTTATCTGGAGCTCAATTGGAGTGGTATTATCAGTTGGAGAGTGTCAACATCAGGGACTGGAATGATCTTGCTGAGGCTTTCTATAAGCAGTACCAATACAATGCTGACTTAGCACCCACTCGCATGCAGCTTCAGAGCATGTCTATGGGTGCCAAAGAAAGTTTTAAAGAGTATGCTCAGAAGTGGAGAGATCTAGCTGGAAGAGTTCAACCCCCTTTGACTGACAGGGAATTGGTTGATATGTTCATGTGTACGCTGAATGGTCCATTTTACAGTCATCTCATTGGAAGCTCATCATCTGGCTTCACTGAGTTGATCATGACAGGAGAGCGAGTAGAAAATGGTATAAAGAATGGTAAGATCCAAGTGGGTACTTCCTCATCAGGTGCTGCAAAGAAGCCTCCCACTAGGAAGAAAGAATCCAATGCTGTTTATGGTCAACCTGATCGTAATAGAAGGCATCAATCTGTTAGTGCAGTTCATATTTCAAATCCAACTCCTGCAACAACAGAGCAGCCACAGGGCAACCAACAGAGGGCTAGAAGACAGTTCACGAAGATCAACATGTCAATGGCTCAGGCATTGCAACACTTGTTGAAGGCTGAACTTATTACTTTGAAAGAGGCTCCTCAGAATCCTAATGTTACCTCTCCCAGGTACAATCCCAATGCACAATGTGCATATCATTCAAACTGTCAGGGACATGATACTAATAACTGTTAGGTCTTGAAGAAGAAAATTCAAGATATGATTGAGGCTGGAGAGATTGAGTTTGACCCTCCGGGTACTCCAAATGTGATTACTGCTCCAATGCCAAATCACGAGAAGACTGTCAATGCCATTGATGAAGATCTACATGTCTATTCAGTTATGGAGTTGACCACACCATTGTCTGTTATCAAAAAGAAGTTAGTACAAGCTGGGTTCTTTCCAGGTTGTCGTGAAGATTGTTTGTACTGTACCTATAAGCCAGATAGTTGCTTCAGATTGAGAGATGGAATTCAACGTCTCATGGATAAGTATACTATAGTGTTTGAAAGAAGACCATCTTCTGTAGAAAGTATGGTGGATCATCTTACTCAAGGTAGGAAGATTGAAGAGGTTGATATGGTTGACAAAGTACCGGTAAGAATCACTTCAAAGAGACCTATTAAAATCACTCATCAGGGTCCAATCAGGATTACTGCTGAAGGTCCTGTGAAAGTTGTTGCTGAAGCCAGAGTGGCTCCTATGGTTATTACTACTCCTGGTCTTATTCCTTATACATCTGATAAAGTTGTGCCTTGGAACTATGGGTCTGATGTTTACATCCATGGTGTTAAGCAGGAGCCTTTAGCTGATGTGCCTGTTGACATTGATAATATTGCAGGATCTAGTAAGATCACACGTAGTGGAAGAGTCTTCTCACCTCCAGTTGCTTCTAAGAATGCCGTTACTCCTGCTGCTACCTCTACCACTGATGCTCGGGGCAAGGGTCCTGTTATTGAGCCTGTATCTACTAATGTGCCAGCTGCTGATGATCTCTCTAAGCAGATGGAAGAAGTATTGAAAATCATTCGCAAGAGTGATTATGACATTGTTGATCAATTGGGGCATACTCCCTCAAAGATTTCTATGTTGTCCTTGTTGTTGTGTTCTGAGGCTCATGCCAAGTCCTTGATCAAGTTTCTGAAGACTGCTCATGTACCCAATGCTATTTTTGTTGACCAGTTTGAGAATTGTGTTGCCCACCTGACCTATGATAATGGGTTAGGGTTTTCTGATGCTGATTTGACCCCTGCCAAGAGGGATCATAACAGGGCCTTGCATATTTCAATTGAATGCAGGGGCACTACCCTGTCACATGTATTGATAGACAATGGTTCCTCTCTGAATGTGTTGCCCAAGGAATTCCTGAATAAGCTGAGTCCTGAAGATGTTGTGCTGAAGCCCAGTAACATTGTGGTGAAGGCTTTTGATGGTTCTAGAAGAGTAGTGCATGGGGAAATTGATCTTCCAATCAAAGTTGGGTCTCAGGTTTTTAATGCTACATTTTTTGTGATGTATATTCGTCCTTCGTACTCTTGTCTGCTTGGTCGTCCCTGGATCCATGGGGCAGGTGCTGTGACCTCTACATTGCACCAAAAGTTGAGATATCCGGTGGATGGAAAGGTTGTTACTGTCTATGGAGAAGAAGAATACTTTGTCAGCCATGTAAACACTTTCAAGTATCTGGAAATGGAAGGTGAATACATTGAAACTCCGTGTCAGACATTTGAAGTGGTTCCCTGGATTGTTAATGATTATGTAGTTCCTCCTGTTGCGAAGAAAGTTCCTGTGGTCACCAGAAAACCTCCAACAATGGCAATGGCCTCCCTCAATGATGCTAGAGCTGTGGTGGATGAAGGTGGTTGTACTATTTGGGGTCAGCTTCCTGATATTCCATACAAGTCTTACAAGTTTGGTTTGGGTTTCACTGCAGAGTCCCAGAAGGCTGTTCGTCGTGCTCGTGCTGTTCGTATCACCAATCAAGGGGTTATGAAAGATCAGATCAATGCTGTGGGAGACTATGATGAAGACTACAACTTGGATGCTTGGATTTTTCCTACTGTGGGTGCTGGACTCAATAACTGGAAAGCTGAAGATGTTATCCCTATCTCCTTTAGTCAGGAGTAAATACTATTACTGTGTTGTTATATTTTAAATTTGTAATTTCTTGAACAATAAAACTTTCAAGCCATGTGCCTTACCCGGGGCACAATGGTGTGCTTATTACGGGCTGTCATTTCATTTGCATACTTCATTCAATAAAAATCAGTGGACGTTTTGTTTTCGTAAATATTGTGTTCCTTGTCTTTCCTTTTCTTTTATTTTTGTTTTATCAGCTATGTGTTCTTACACACACCCACATCACTAAAATGCAGATCCTCATCCACTCTGGATCCTGTTGATAACAGTTCTACTATTGCCAATTATAATTTCGAGAATCCGATCTATCAAACTGAAGACGGAAATGAGGACGATTGTGAAATACCTGTAGAGCTTGCTAGGTTGTTACAACAAGAAGAGAAAGCTATACAGCCACATGAAGAGCCAGTCGAAGTTGTGAATCTGGGAACTGAAGAAAACAGAAAAGAGGTCAAGATAGGGGCTGATTTAGAGGGCAGTGTCAAGAGCAGATTGATTCAGATGTTACGTGACTATGTAGAGATCTTTGCTTGGTCTTATGAAGATATGCCAGGATTGGATACAAACATTGTGGTTCACCGTTTACCAGTAAAAGAAGATTGTCGTCCAAAGAAGCAGAAGGTTCGTCGTATGCGTCCTGAAATGTCAGAAAAGATCAAGGCAGAGGTAATGAAACAGTTCAATGCAGGGTTCTTAGCAGTGACTTCTTATCCTCAGTGGGTTGCAAATGTGGTACCAGTTCCTAAGAAAGATGGTAAGGTACGTATGTGTGTAGACTACAGAGATTTGATCAAAGCTAGCCCCAAAGATGACTTTCCACTTCCTCATATTGATATTCTGGTAGACAACACTGCTCAGCATAAGGTATTCTCTTTCATGGATGGTTTCTCTAGTTACAATCAGATCAAGATGGCACCTGAAGATATGGAGAAGACAACATTTGTTACACAGTGGGGCACCTTTTGCTATAAAGTGATGCCATTTGGTTTGAAGAATGCAGGGGCAACATATCAGCGCGCTATGGTGGCTTTGTTTCATGATATGATTCATCACGAGATAGAGGTATATGTGGATGATATGATAGCCAGGTCCCAGAATGAAGAGCAACATCTTGATCATCTGCACAAGTTGTTTGAGAGGTTGAAGAAATACAAGTTGAGATTGAACCCAAACAAGTGTACTTTTGGAGTTAGGTCTGGTAAACTCCTGGGTTTCATTGTCAGTGGAAAAGGTATTGAAGTGGATCCTGCAAAAGTGAAAGCTATACGAGAGATGCCAGCTCCCCGTACTGAGAAGGAGGTTAGAGGGTTCTTGGGACGATTGAATTATATTGCAAGATTTATTTCCCAACTAACTGCCATCTGTGAGCCAATCTTCAAGTTGTTGAAGAAAGATCAGGTGATGGAATGGAATGATGAGTGCCAGACTGCCTTTGATGAAATCAAGAGATATCTGCTAGAACCACCAATTTTGATGCCACCAGTTGATGGAAGACCCTTGATTATGTACTTAACAGTGTTAGACAACTCAATGGGGTGTGTGTTGGGGCAACATGACGAGTCTGGTCGAAAAGAGCAGGCAATATACTACCTTAGCAAAAAGTTTACCGACTGTGAAACAAGATACTCACTGCTCGAGAAAACTTGCTGCGCTTTGGCATGGGCTGCTCGCCGACTAAGACAGTATATGTTGACTCATACTACCTTATTGATTTCGAAGATGGATCCAATCAAGTATATATTTGAGAAACCTGCTCTCTCCGGAAGAATTGCAAGATGGCAAATGATCTTGACAGAATATGACATATAGTACACTACTCAGAAGGCCATCAAAGGAAGTGTTGTGGATGATCATTTAGCTCATCAAGCAGTGGATGATTATCAGTCAATGAGTTTTGAGTTCCCTGATGAAGACATTATGATTATTACCAAAGAACCTGGACAATATGACGGACCTGAACAAGGATCCCGATGGACTATGGTTTTTGATGGTGCTTCCAATGCACTTGGTAATGGTGTTGGTGTTGTGATTAGTTCCCCTGAAGGTTGTCATACCCCAATTACTGCCAGACTTTGTTTCTATTGTACCAATAACATGGCTGAGTACGAGGCATGTATCCTGGGTATTAAAGCTGCTATTGATAAGAAGATTCAGTTCCTTGATGTGTATGGAGATTCAGCCCTGGTAGTTAGTCAGATTAAAGGAGATTGGGATACCAAGCATGATAATCTCATTCCTTACAGAGAGCATGTGTTGTCTTTGATCCCACATTTCAAAGAGATTACCTTTGGACATATTCCACGGAGAGAGAATCAGTTGGCAGATGCATTAGCCACCATGGCATCCATGTTTGAGATCAGCTGGGATGATGAAGCTCCCAAGATTACTATTGATAGATTTGAAAAGCCTGCATACTGCAATGAGATTGACACTGAAGGGGCAGAGGAGAAGCCTTGGTTATATGAAGTGAAAAGATATCTTGAAACTCAGGAGTTCCCTGAAGGGGCATCTGTCAAAGATAGGAAGTTTCAGAGAAGGTTCTCTGCTAAGTTCTTTTTGAGTAATGGGATTTTGTACAAGCGTAATCATGATTCAACTTTGCTTCGTTGTGTGGATAAGAAGGAAGCAACTGAGATTATGGAAGATATGCATGATGGGATCTTTGGAACTCATTCTAGTGGTCATACCATGGCAAAGAAGATATTGAGAGCAGGTTACTATTGGTCTACCATGGAAGCTGATTGCTATCAACACTCCAGAACATGTCACAAGTGTCAAATTTATGCTGATAAAGTCCATGTACCTCCATCACCATTGAATGTGTTGACTGCTCCTTGGCCCTTTGCCATGTGGGGCATTGATATGATTGGTGAGATCAAGCCTACTGCTTCTAATGGACATCGTTTCATCCTGGTTGCTATTGATTACTTCACGAAGTGGGTGGAGGCAACTTCATTTGCATCTGTTACTAAGAATGTTGTGGCTCGATTCATTAAGAATAACCTCATATGTAGGTATGGCATCCCTGAAAGGATTATTACTGACAATGGCTCTAATCTGAACAACACTATGATTACTGATCTCTGCACGCAATTCAAGATTAAGCATCACAACTCTTCTCCGTATCGTCCAAAGATGAATGGGGCAGTTGAAGCTGCTAATAAGAACATCAAGAAGATTGTACAGAAGATGACTGTTACTTATAAGGATTGGCATGAGATGTTACCATTTGCTCTTCATGGTTATCGTACTACAATACGTACCTCAACAGGGGCAACCACATTCTCCTTAGTCTATGGTATGGAAGCAGTTCTGCCCATTGAAGTCCAGATTCCCTCCTTAAGAATTATGAAGGATGCAGGCTTGGATGAAGATGAGTGGATTCAGACTCGACTGGACCAGATAAATTTGATTGATGAGAAGAGGTTAGCAGCAGTTTGTCATGGCCAGATGTACCAGAAGCGAATGATCAAAGCTTTTAACAAGAAGGTTAAGCCAAAGGTATATCAGGCTGGTGACTTGGTAATCAAGCGTATTATATTACCACAGGGTGATCCTAGGGGCAAGTGGACTCCAACATATGAAGGTCCATTTGTAGTCAAGACAGTGTTCTCAGGAGGTGCCATGATACTCACTACAATGGATGGTGAAGACTTCCCAAAGCCTGTAAACGCAGACATAGTTAAAAAATACTACGCATGAAAAGAGACCCGCTAGGTTGACAGGCCTAGGCAAAAATAAGGGCATCCCGGAAAACCAAAAGGGTTTGGGCAAAAATTAGGGATATATATAAAAAAGATGTACACCCGGCAAGTCGAAAACCTGAAAAGGCGGCTTGGGCAAAAAAGGGTATCCCGGTGGATTGAAAACCTGAAAGGGCAATCCAGGCAAAAGTTAGGGATTAAAGCGTATGACTATGTCTCGTTTGGATCACCCATGAAACTGCAACCAGTTGTACTACTTACTCAAGCTCGAACAGATAAAGCTCAATCCAATTGTTTTCGTCTCAACAGCAGAAGATGAGATACTTGAAGATAATGGCAATAGTAGAATTGAAACCCAATAGGATTGCTTCCCACATAGCTGATTTTCTTTGTTTTGTAAAAATTTTATGACAAATTCCTCTTACTAGGATTTCTGTCTCCTTGTACAAACTTACCCGTGTATGGGTCACTTTTTGATATAAATAAATTCCATCTTTTGAATCCAGATTTACTTTTACCCTATTTACATAAGCGAAACGTCCATTGGTTGTGTGTGAATGTATGTATGCTTTTGAATATGATTGATGTTTACCAGAAATGCATGAAAATGCAGTAATAGTATTTACTAAGGACGAACGAGGGAAGGATTTCAACGAAGCTTCACCGGTTCATCTCTACAAAACAGCTACAGAACCCTCAGTAGGGCAAATCCATCTTCATAAAGTCACATCTCCCCTGGAATTTATATCCATCTCTTTTATCCTCATACGGATATACGGGAAATTACTTTCCAATAAGGGTACGACAAACGAAGACGGGAGGTTATATCTGCCCTACTATCAAACGAAGACGAAGGTTATATATACCTTGCTATCCCCAGCAAACGGGAGGTTATATATACCTTGCTATCCCCAGCATACGGAAGGTTAAGTATAATATATTATCAAACAAGACGGGAACGAGTTCCTCATATTCTTCAGCAACGAATCGGGATTTATTTTCCCTGGCCAGCAGTTGTTATACGAAGATATCCGGACGCTTCAGGCAGTGTCATATCATACATACATCATTTACATCATACCATAACATACATATCCATAGATACATAGTACATTACCTAAGTGCATCATATCATACATGCATACATAAAGCATAAACTAATATTATTATGCAGAATGCTACCTTGTTTTCAGGTTAATTATCCAGCAAACAAACTTATGATTATCAGGATTGCTTTATCCTCCTGAAAGCATATCATCCATCAGGACTGCTTTATCCTCCTGAAGACTTATCATCTCTCAAGACTGCTTCATCCTCTTGGGAACATATTACTACACCAGGACTGCTTCATCCTCCTGACAGCTATCATCATTACTTCAGGATTGCTCTATCCTCCTGAAAATTCCTATTACATCAGGATTGCTTTATCCTCCTGAAATCACATTGCTACCTCAGGATTGCTTCATCCTCCTGACAACTTCTCATACATCAGGACTGCTTTATCCTCCTGAAGACTTATTTCTCAGGGCTGCTTTATCCTCCTGACAGACTATCATTACTTCAGGACTGCTTCATCCTCCTGAAAACTCCTATTACATCAGGAATGCTTTATCCTCCTGAAAGCATATCACTATATCAGGACTGCTTCATCCTCCTGAAAGCTTTTTATTACACCAGGACCTGTTCATCCTCCTGAAAGCTTTTTATTACACCAGGACTGCTTCATCCTCCTGAAAGCATATTATCAATACCTCAGGGTTGCTTTATCCCCCTGACAGCTTCTTTACCTCAGGATTGCTTTATCCCCCTGACAGCTTCTTTACTTCAGGATTGCTTCATCCTCTTAAACTCATATCATTGCTTCAGGATTGCTTCATCCTCTTAAACTCATATCATTGCCTCAGGACTGCTCCATCCTCCTGACAGCTATCATTATACTTCCATATGTTGGACTGCTTCATCCTCCAAGACATGTATCTGAAGAACTTTCCTCCAAGTGGCATCTTTAAGCCCACTCAATCATATTCAACTAAGCCATCTGTATCATTTTATGCACTGGTGAGTGCAAATTTTTGGGATTTTGTGTTCAATCCCCTTCAACCTTCCAGGTCACGACTGGCAAACATACCAATCTAACCCCTCAGGTTTCAGAAAATTGAACAGGGGCAGCTGTTGCACCCCAAAATTTGCCCTCACAATACAAGACTTTGTGTTCTAAGAAGGTTCACAAGGTTCACAAGATTCACAATGCTTTCAAGACCTTTCATGAGGTTCATGAAGTCTACAAGTTACTTTATGAAGGTTCACAAGGTTCACAAGTTTCCCAATGTTTACAAGACCTTTCATGAGGTTCATGAAGTCTACAAGGCACTTCTTGAAGGTTCACAAGGTTCACAAGCTTCCCAACACTTACAAGACCCTTCATGAGGTTCATGAAGTCTACAAGTCACTTTATGAAGTTCACAAGATTCACAATGTTTACAAGACCTTTCATATGGTTCATGAAGTCTACAAGTCACTTTATGAAGTTCACAAGGTTCACAAGGTTCACAATACCTCCCATGAGTATCACAAGACATTTTATGATGGTTCACAAGGTTCACAAAGTTCACAATTGGTCA
This sequence comes from Lathyrus aphaca, assembly GCA_963966055.1. NCBI lineage: Eukaryota > Viridiplantae > Streptophyta > Magnoliopsida > Fabales > Fabaceae > Lathyrus > Lathyrus aphaca. Next base: position 112,871,802 of record OZ014524.1, on the reverse strand, counting down.
GAAGAGTTGACAATTCCCTCAGACAATGCACCTCCTAAGCAGTGCATCCAAAACTAGGGTTTTGACTTTAATCAGGCTAAATGAACTTCCAAGACTTCAAATGAGCTTCATAACATCTTATATGTGTTTAAGAACCCCCATGACAAGTTTCAAGACTTTTCTCAGAAGTTTGCTCAGTCAGATGATCAGATAAGTCAAAATCAGTCAATGCAGTTAAAAAGTCAAACTAAGGTCAACTGTGGTCAAACCAAAGTCAAACTTCATGATTTTTTGCCAACATCAAGTATATGAGGTAAAATTCATCATTTGATCAAGGGTTGATCATGATTCATCAAGGAGATTTCAGATCATCAAGAATCAGGAGTTTCTAAATTACTGTTTTCTTAGTAAAAGTCAACTGAACTTTGACCAGCCATAACTTTCACATACTTCATCACCAAGTCTCCATCCAAATCTCATTTTTAATAAAATTGAATTCTCTACAACTTTGTGTCTCACAAGCCAAGCCCAAAAATGCTTCATTTGGAAGGTATGAGCTAAGACATTATAGGTCCTTTTGAAAGTCAACAAAAAGTCAACAACTTCAAAAGGGCATAACTTGAGATTGGTAAATGATATGGACATGAAACCAGTGGGGTTGTTTAGAAGACTCTTCAAGCTTTCCAAAATGTCCAAAAACACCCTCATACCATTAAAATTGAAGGATATGTGCCCTTGCAAAGTTGGGAAATTTTGGGTTGGTTTATGATGAAAATGGAGGTCTAAAACCAATTTCTCCCAAATGGGCTTGCCAAATGATGACCCAATCCATACAACAACTTCATGCACGACCCAAACCATTAAAAATCAGATTTTTATTATTTTTATTTTTATTTATTTTGATTTAATTCATTAAAAATCATTTTAAATAAAAATAAAATATGAAAATAAAAGATTTAATTTGGATCAAGCTTCTAGAAAGTCTTAAATATTGATTTGAATTGAGGAGGAAAGAAATCATGAGATTTGGCCAAAAATAGCAAGCATTCACACATGAATATTTGATTTTTAAGGCATGATCATTATGGATCTTTTCATATCAAATTCTTCATACAACTAATCAATTTTTTGACCTAAAATCAATCACCTATAAGTACTAAACACAACCCTATTGCAATTCACGAATTTCAGCAGCCCTAAGAGTAAGTTCACAATTTCAAAAATCTCTCTCAAAACTCACATTCGGATTCTTTGATTCAGGACATTTGAAGGTAAAACAAGAACATAGAAAGACTCCTTGGACTTCCTTGATCATGAATCATCACTCATATGCATCAAAACCATGCCATGATGCTTAACCCGCAGCTTGCTTATTCTTGAATATAATTTTTTCGGTTTCATCTATTTACTGCATTGCAATGAATTTTGTTTGGTTAATGATATTTGTATTGAGTTTGTGAAGGTTTCTGGACAAAGAAATTGGAGTTTCGTGACCTAAATTGCAATCGGCCATTGTTAGGGTTAGAGCTTCAAAATTGGGGATTCATGGAATACCTAAAATAAATTGATAATGGACTCATATTTGGACTGTAATTGTTGTGCAGATCATGTTTGCAGGTTCAATTTGAGGAAATTTTACTCGTACAATGATGTATGCGATTCGCAGGTTTGAGTTGCATGAAAATCCGTAGGAATTTTCCCAGAAAAATTCGCAGGAAACCCTATGAATTTGAGGAAGAAGATGACTGGCCTGGCGCGAAATCTATATTCAAATTGTTGTTAAAAAATAATATGATTTTGTTTCTGTTTATGTCACAAGCTTGGCGCTTGGCCCAGTGGAAAAGCAAGCATGCGTTTGATGAAAGGGCAGGGGATCGAATCCTGGCTATGACAAATATTTTTGAGCTTTTCTCATTATTGCATTAAATATATTATATTATCATTTGTTGTTAGTTTATTAACAGATTGGCTCACCTAGCTGGGATGGTTATGCGTGTATGTGTTTGTTCAAGAGGTCCTGGGTTCAATCCTCCCCCAGGCCTTTTGGTTTTCTCTTATTTTTTGTGATTTTTCAAGACATGGCATAAAACAAATTCGGTCTATTCCTCTAGCACCTGCGCGCTGATGGCCTGGTGGTGTGTTTTGTGGCTGGCAAGCAGGACGTCCTGGGTTCAAAACCCAGCCAGGTAAGTTCTTTTTATAATTTTTCTGTTTTAATTTATTTAACTAATTTGCTTAATTGTTTTCTCATTATTAATTAAAAAATAAATTATGCATGTATATATATTTAATAAACATCTAAAATAACATTTATATTTTCTAAAGTTCTAAATTTCTGTTTTTTTTATTCAAAAATTATTTTCTTCATTATGTAATTAAATTATAATATATGTATATTTGTTAAAATAATTTTGTATATTAGATTATGAACCCTAAAAAATATTTTCTAAATAAACCCTAATTTTGTAAACCCTAATTTATTTTCTAAATAACTATTAAAAACCTAATTTCATTTTCTAATTATTATGTACATATTTATTTAATATAGTTAATTTTTATAAATATAATTATAATCTATTTTCTTATATAATATGTAAATATTTTCATAATTTGTTTGTAATCTAAATTATATGTATAAATAATTTTTTTGAATATGTGTAATATATGTTTAAAAATAATTTAATAATTTGTATATAAATTAAAATGTTATAATAACTATTTAATTGTTCATATTTCCTCTTATTTATAAATAATTGTCTATATTAAAAATCTAATCTTTTGTTTATTATTTTAATTATGTTCTTATAATATTTTTGCTAATTCCATTTATTTTAATTATTGTTATTATTACTAACCATATTATTACTAATCCATTTATTTTATTATTATGCTTATTATTATTATTACTAACCCCCATTATATTTATTTATTGCTTATTTATTTTGCTTATTTATTTATATTTTGCTTCTATATTTATTTTTGCTATTTTATTTTTTAATTGCTTATTATAATTATTATGTAAATGCTCCTGGATGTAAATTTTTGTAAATATTTAATTATCATGCCATGGTTAGTAAAATAGGGAGTGTAAACATGTATTATATTTAAAATTAAAATTAGATCATTTTAATTAAAAGATAAATTAAATTAAACACTCACACACGTAAGTCGATTTTTAATCGCCATCTCACTTTTTAGGGTTGCCTCTCAATGTTGCCTATTCAAAAAGGTCAAGTGGGGTGTATAAAGCAAGTCCCTTAAAAAGAAAAGTCATCAAGTCCCTTAAATGGTTGCCTTTAAAAAGATCAAGTCTCTTTCGAATAATGATGACAGTCCCTCCAAATTGCTTAATACACCCCCACAGTTGCCTTCATAAAACAGATGTCCCTCATATGTCCCTAACATCCAAGGTAATGACTACCTATTCCTTAATAATAGGGATAGTCTTACCACTTAAAGGATAAAGAACAGAAAGACTTAAAACTTTAGGGTAGGTTCCTCATAGTTGCTTGCTCACTTCATTCAAACACTTCACAAATTTCAAACAATTTTCAAACACAAGTTTTTACGCATCCATACATGGATCATTATTAACTCTTATGAAAATTTCTATTCACACACTTCACCTTTTCAAAAACAATTCAAAGTGAGCTAAGTAACTAAGAGCCCATGGATAACCATGGATGTAAAGGGTGCTAACACCTTCCCTTTACATAACCTACCCCCCGGACCCAAAAATCTTTTAAAAGGTCTTTCCTGTTCTTTTATGCCTTTCCTTTGGATAAAATAAAAGTCGGTGGCGACTCTTGATATCCGCAACATAACTAAAGTCAGTTCTCCCACCGTGTTACAGCCTGCAGCATGGATCCAAGGACGTCCTAACAAGCAACTGTAAGCAGGTTGAATATCCATGACATAGAAAGTACTTTTGAACACTTGTGACCCAATCTTCACAGGTAGCTCAACCTCCCCGAACTCCGACCTCCGGGACCCATCAAAGGCTTTCACAATTAAATCACTAGGTCTTAACACAATGCCATCAATATTCAGCTTCATTAAGGCCTTCTTAGGAAGCACATTGAGAGAAGAGCCTGTATCAATCAAGACATGTGACAGGACAACACCTTTACACTCCATGGTGATGTGTAGGGCCTTGTTGTGATTGCGACCTTCAGAAGTAAGATCTCTATCCGTGAAACCCAACCCATGGCTGGCATTTACACTGCCTACCACAGCCTCCAACTGATTAACCGTTATCTCCTGTGGTACATATGCCATCTACAAGACTTTCAGTAAAGCTTCCCTATGAGCTGGAGAACACATTAACAATGACAAGATGGATATCTTGGACGGAGTTTGATTCAGCTGTTCAACCACTTTATAGTCGCTCTTCTTTATTATCCTCATAAACTCCTCAACTTCTTTTTCAAAAGTGCCTTGCCCGACAGCAAGAGTTGTCACCTCTTCAGTTGCTATCTGTTTGCCCTTTTCCTTTGCAGCAGCTTCAGCTTCAGGATCCCCTCTAAGAACTTGAGGAGCAAAAAGACGCCTGCTTCTTGTAAATCCGCCAACTCCTCCGACATTCACCACAGTCGGGTCAATTTTCACTGCTTTACTTTCCACCTTCTGACCTTCTACGTACACATCCGAGCCATAGTGCCATGGGATGGCCTTGTCATCAGCATAAGGAACTGGCCCTGGAATAGTAATGGTAACAGGACTAACCTCTGGAACATAGATAGTCACAGGCTCCCTCTAGACAGGAACTTCAGCAAGATCAAAGTAAATTGTTATGGTAGACACACAGTTGTTTCTATCATCAACCTTATCAAACTGTAGCGACCCCTCGTCAATCAGATACTGTAGTCCAACTTTCAAGTCCTCACAACTGTAAACACCCTAAATTTTCCCTCACTAAGTTCACACCATGGCTTGTGATCTTTCTCATTTGCATAAGTTTAATCATAGCATATCATGTTGCATTTTTTCTTCACTGCATTAGGACAAGTTCATATGCATCTAGGGTTTGTGATCTGAGCAATCCAGGATCCATCTGAGCCACCTCAAAGGTCTTCAATCATCTCAAGAGGGTCCATGTATTTTCAATCATCATATTTTATCCTCCAAAGATCAAGGAAGTCAGAAAATCACAAGAACTTGCAAGGCATGGAAGCAGAGCCAGGTTTAACTACACTAATGAACTAAAATTAGGGTTTTGGTTTCAGAGGCCATAACTCCAATTTTTTTGGTCATTCTTGTTTCTATTGGTCTCAATATGTTATAAGGATCATACATACCAAGTTTTATGAAGAAATTCACTGAGGAAGTCATATGATCACTGGGTAACTTCTTGAGCAAGTCAGAGCAAAAACAGGGCATCTGAGGCCCCCATCCATGGAACCAAAATGGATTTTTCATCAAATTGAAGTTATATGGTCTTTATTTGATCATTGAAGTACTTAGAAGTTCACAAATTTGAAGAAAAGTGGGGCTAAACCAAAAGTTTCCAAAAATGGAAATGACTTGTAATGTAAACTTTCCATTTTGGGAAAGTTTTTCAACCTCCTCTTTCTCAACCAAAAATGCTTCAAATGAAAAATTCTTGGTCATGAAAGTTGTAGATTGGATCATTCCCTTTTCAAAAAGTACAAGAACAAGATCTAATTCATTTTATAACTCAAGTTATGGCTTTCCAAAGTTGGCAAAAATCACATAGTTTCATGTTTCATGCCAAAGAGGGATTTTTGCAAAACCTCATGCCAAACCATTTTGTGACTTCTAAATGACTTCTATGCATCATTACAACTTGCCAAAATCAGAATTTCCCAAATTCACAAAGACTCATGCCTTGGATGACAAGATTCCATGAGTCATTTTCCATAAAATTCAAAAAGAGGGAATTCTTGCAAGAATGGTTTCCAAGTTTTTGTTTGGCTTCTAAATGATCTCAAAGCATCACAATAACATCATGTAACACTTCATGACCTGAATTCAGCTTGGAATGAGACATGTCCATGACCAAAAATCTCAAAATGCAACAAGTTGTGAAAATGCAAAACATGTGACATCTCACCATTCATCCACTTCTGATCATTCTAATTCATCCCATGGCCACCCTTGAAGACAACTGAACTCAGAGCAGCCCTAATGTAGCTTCTGCCATGGCCCATGCTTGAAGTACACCAACTCTTGACTTTTTGGTCAATTGCTCCATACCATTCCCACAGTGCATGTCAAGTCTTCTGACTCATTCCAATAGTTTAGGATTAGTATATGGATCATAAAACAAGCCTCACACACGCTCAGACCATACACACAATCAGAATTCACAAAACTTGCCAAAACCTTCATCTCTTCGAAACTCCTTCCACAACCATCAAACTTCAAATTTTTCTTCACCAATAAGTCACACACCATCCATAGAACAAGAATCAACCACTAAAATAGCCTGAAACATCACATACACAAACCTCAAATTTTGCTACACCAGAACTGGAATCTTCAAACTAGCCACCATCAAGGGTTTTGAAGCATCCCATTAGCCTCAGAAGGATCAGATGAGACTCTTTGCACGAAGGAGAGGCTCTGAAAGCTCACATTTGCAGTTCATCACCTCAGGTAATCTCAAGAACAAAACTTTTCAGAGCTTTGATTTTTTTGTTACAAATCGAAAATATATGTTATGGGGATCACACTGATGCTTTTAGAATTGAAAATGATGAAGAAATGACCATTTTGTGACCTTCTGAATACCCGTGAAAATAATTTGGTTCGATTCTCCTTGTTCATGTGTTATAAATGGTGTTTGATGGCTGATTTAGGTTTAGTTTGGATAGAGGATCATTTCTGGGCAGTTAATTTAAGGTGGGGTGGCCTGTAGAGAGATTTAGGGTTTTTGTCTCGCTGGAGAAGATGACCGGAGCTCCCCTCCGGTCACTTGAAAGTGATTATCCCTAATTAGGGTTTAATCTCCAGATACGTTGTGGACCCTTGGATCGTGTTTAGTTTAGGAGATGAGTGGCCCAGATTGCTTCATTATTTCTTAATTCATTTTAATTAGTTTAAATTAGGATTAATAAATAAATTAATCAGAGTCAATCCTGACCCTCAGATTGCGCGTGCAGTCAAACATCCTTCCCCAGGTTTGAATTCCAGCCTTTGGATGTGATTACCTTTCCCTTTAATTAATTTTTATTTCATTTTTTCTATTTTATCTTTTACGAATTTTTAAAAATAGTAAAAATAGTCAAAAAATTCTGAAAATTTTTATCAAACCTTTTATTAATTTTCAGAACCCAAAAATATTTTTATTTTTATTTTTTGCATTAAAAAATTATTTCTAAATCATTTAAATGTTATTTTTAATTAGTTAATGAAAATTAATTAATTAAAAATACATTTAGGTATTTAAAAATCACAAAAAAAAATTCAGAGAATATTCTTAGGCATTTAGAAACATTTACAAACTCACCATACAAATTTCTTTTTGGTTTTGATCATGCTTTGACATTTTTCAATTGAATTCAGGTTCTTAAACTTGAATATTTTTAACCCTAACTTCAAAAATTCATAACTTTTAAACCAAGTTGAGTTTGTGAATGATTCTTCTTGCATTATGCTATGCATGTCTTCAAGCATCTAAAAACATTTTTGTTTCATTTTTATCTTCCATTTTCAATTTGTTTGGCATTTTACATTTAGATCACCCTTAAAACCCTAGAAACTTCAAAAAATCATAAGTCCCTCTAGGTTTAGCTTCTGACCCCCCCCTGGATGGTAACCTAGTATAGGTTTAGGGTTTCTTTGAATGCATTTTCAATTTTTTATCTTATGATTTGCTTCTGTTTTTGAGTTTTGCATCTCACATGTTCATATAACCCTAATTTTGTGCCTTCATTTGCATTCATCTTGTATATGCTTGCATACATGAACTTGCCATGACATTTTGTGCATTCATATGACCCATAGGACATCCTAGGACACATTAGAATCATTTTTTATCATTTCATCATTCATTTTCCATGTTATGCCTTCATTTCATTTCATATGCATTCATGATCTTTCATGCTTCCTTTAAGCTTCATTTGCATCTTCATCACTTGTATGACCATGCACATCCCATGACATACATTTGCATCATCTCTTAGCATCATTTACATCATGGACATGCTTCTGGTTTTGGTTTGCATCATTGCATCCTTTTCATTTTCATTTCATTTCATTTCCTTTCACTAACTTTTCAGGTGGTAAGTGTTTGAGAAGTGATTTTTCCTTCACTTCTCACAACCTCCTCTCATCTCTCTCTTGCATACATTGCTGAATTTTGTATTTGTATTAGAGTGAGCTTGCTCATTCATGTTCCTTCTTCACTTTCTTTCTTCAAACAACTTATCTTCTTAAGTGAAGTAAGTTGATTTGCTTCTTTCTGCTTTTCCTCCCATCTTTCTTCTTCCTTGGTGGCTCATCTTGAAGACTTCTTGCAAGCCTCATAAACCCTAGGAATACCCAAGCATGATCACAATTAGGATTTGATTAGTCCCCCATTAGTTTCACCTTTGTGTCAGCTTTTGTGTCTTCTCTTCTTACCTCATAATCAGGGACTAAACCTTAAAGGTTTTAAGGCTTTGTGATTAAGGTTATGCCTGTATCCTTCTATTAGGATGGAGTGTATAACTTTAATCCTAAGTGTTAAACCCTTAATGTGTTTTAAATCCTCTAATTAATTCATCTAATAATCACTAAGACATCAAGCTTGTAACTCGGGCCTTGCACTAGGGTTCTAATTCTTCCTTAATTGGTTAAGAAGGACTAACCCTAGTGTTAATGGACAAGTCCCCCTCAAGTTGTCTTACAAACCATAAAAACCACTTCTTAATCTTACCATTAACTAAAATCCACTTTAATAAAAGCTTTGTTTTGTCATGAGGTTAATCCCTAATCATGGATTAAGTTGAGGAGCCTTCCTCAGCTTAAATGTTCTCATCTATTATCCTTCTATTAGGATGGTGTAATAGGTCCATTAAATCCTTGATTATGGCTTAAACTCATTACTTAACACTAAACAAAAACATCAAAAACATCTAAATAATTACAAATAGGTTAATGATCTTAATCCTACATCATGGTGATTAGGTGTGAGGTTCTTACTTCATACTTAAGGTATTCTCATTACCCCTAATCAGAGGGAAGATGTGATGAGTTTACTAACCCTTGGTTTAGGCTTAAGCTCATTTTCTTATGACAAACTCCAAAAGCAATAAAAGATTGAAAATCTAAAAAAAAACAATAATCGTCTCCTTCGGGATTCTTTTCTCACCTCATTCACTCACAAACGAGAATTTGTTTCTTCCGTCTAATGCAAGACAGTTTGCACCTGAGCCAGATAGGTCATACGCTTGAGCATAGACAAGTAAGCAGTTCATCAGTCAATTTATCTTTCAGTCTCTTTGAGTCGAACTACGGTGTTCTGACTTCCTCATTGCACGAGAGGATACGTAGGCATAACTTAACTGTTATCGAACAAAAGTCCCTGTATATTCCCCATCCTCCAGCATTATTCTTTAAGCCTCATTGTCTTGAGCATTGCACTCTCTCCTTACCCTGACACTCTTATATTTCACTTCACATTTTCATTGACACTTGCATTCTTTTCCAGCTTTTGTACACAGATAGCACTGACATTATCCCCTTTAAACACAAATCTTTTAAAGGTGGATCCCGTCGAGTACGACGGACAATCTGGGTGCTAATACCTTACCAGGTTGTAACCAACCCCTTTTCTCAGTTTCTCTGGTTCGCAACCGTCTTATCCATCTTTTCCCAGGTTTATGCAGCATTACCTTTCCTTAGGGATAAAAATGTCTAGCTGAAGACTCTTTTCATTTCTTTCTCTTTCGCCGACCGTTCGCGTCTGTACCCCTTCTGGCCATGTGTCATTTGGTGGGAGCGACAGCTTGGCGACTTTGCTGGGGAGAGATCATTTCTGCAACCAGGGCTTCTGGTTCTTTTTGTGGGTTCCTCCTAGAGCTTGTTTGATTTGTGTTTACGGGGGTGTTATATGCTAATTGTGTTTATTTATTTGCTTTATTTATTGCTTTATGTACAGCTTTATTTATTGCTTTCTTTACAGTCTTATGCATGCTTCATACTGTCATTGCTGGATCTGGTTTTCCTTGGTGGGTGGGATTCTACTGAGTGATTAAGGTCCTATACCTGGGACCTGAGTGACACCTAGGCTAGAGTGGTTCATTTTCTTTCCCATTCCATTTCGGTCTGGTGCGGGAATATGAAACACGGTTCAGATGTGGGTTTCTTCTTGAGAACTCTGTGCTACAAATGTCCTGTAGTGCTAGGGCTATCTAGGAAGCCTGCTAAGTCTGGATGACCTTTATTATGACCTTCAGAATCTGGGGTGAATTAGAGGAGGATCCTTTATGGTTATTGTAAACACTGTACCTCCGGGTTAGAAGTGTTTACACTTCTCATAACTGATCCAAGTCTGAGGATCTTTGTTCTAGAACTCTACATGTGAGAGGGTTGGGTTGTTTACAGGTTTGCAGGAGCCCTTGACCACAACATACCCTGTTACTGTTTTGTTTAAGAATACTCCACTTTGGACAGTTCTCGTGATTAACCCCAGATATGTGACTCTTTATTTGATTCCCCCACCCTGGTTACTGGATTTCTGGACCTTCATCTGAACCTTTTGAACATACATGGGCCTTATATCAGGACAGATAATCAGATCCAGCTCTTGATCACAACCCTTGCATATCATTTGCATACATCATCATTGCATCATTTAACATTTGTTTATTTGTTTTTCAGGGTATCCACCTCATTATATCTTGGTTTTGGTTTTGACCCCTTCTACTGCTTAGACCTCTGCTTCAGTCATCTTCTTCAGCATCTGCTTCAACTATCTCCTTCAGCACCTTCATCATCTGCATCAGCCTGTCAGAGACTTTCTTCCAGCTTGTTAGTCAGTGATCTGCATCAGCTTATCTTTAGATTCTTCATCACCACTCATGACTACTCCAAGGAAGAGCAACATATCTTATCACTTCTTTGAGCCCTCTTTGACTGGTATCAGGCAGGTCCAGTCACTCATCACATCTGACCACATCCCTCTATTCAGAGAGCATCATAGGGGAATTTTGGATATGGTTATGGATCTTGATCCATCTCAGAGGAGTATGATCCACACATGCATGCAGTTCTATGACCCTCCTTTTAGATGCTTCACCTTTCCTGACTTTCAGATGGGACCACTACTAGAGGAGTTTTCTTTATTGATTGGAGTTCCTATCAGAAAAGGAATTCCTTTCAACCCCGAGATGACAGTTCCCAGAAGTGAGGAGATATCAATGGCATTATACTTGGAGCCTGCCCTTATTGAGCAAAACATGACAACAAAAGCTGGGATCCCTGGTTTACATCTGGACTTCTTGATTTCTCAAGCCACCCTGAAGGCTGCAGTGGGAGAATGGAAGGCAGTCTGTGTACTCTTAGCCCTCAGCATATATGGGGCTATATTGTTTGCAGATGAGCCCAAGTTTGTTAGTAAGAATGTCATCCACTTGTTCCTGCTGAAGAACCCAGTGCCTACACTGTTAGGGGATTTTTACTATTCCATCCACCAGAGAAATGAAAAGCAAAGGGGGAAGTTGGTTAGATGTTATGCTCCCTTGTTCTACTCTTGGCTACTCAGACACCTGCCCAAATCAGATGCTTTCCTGAACCCACATCAACAGAAGAATTGGGCCAAGAGGTTCATCTCCTTGACTTCAGATGACATCAGGTGGTGCACCCAGAGCACCAAAGGCAAGGACATTATCACCAGCTGTGGGCAATACCCTAATGTGCCTCTAATATGAGTAAAAGGTTGCATCAACTACAACCCTTTACAGCTTAAAAGGCAATTGGGATATGCCTTGGTTCACCCTCCCAGGGAACAGGATGTGCCTCTAATATGCCTTGGTTCACCCTCCCAGGGAAATTGGCTTTGCTGTTGTCAGGCAAGCTGTTTGGGCCTGGGACAACATCTAAACCAAAGGGACAGCTATTCTTGGGAGATGCAACAATATTGCTTCAGCTCAGTACTCAGACTGGTCCCGTGCTAGAGCTCAGATTACCAGGATGCCTTTTACTGTAGAAGACACCCCTGGACCCTCTACTGTACAGCCAACAACAACTGTCAGCCTGGAAGAATTTGAAAAGTTGAAGGAAAGGAATGAGCGGTTATCTGAAGCCCTAAAGAAGACTCTTTGGGAAAGAAGTGATGGTCGTCTGGACATTGAGAGATTGGAAAAGCTCAAAGTTGAGCATCTAACCAAGATTGAAAGGACAGAGGACTACATTAGGAAAGCAAGAGCCGGGGAACATATACTGAAGAATGCCTGCAAGGAGGCCACGATTCAGAAAGCTAGGGCTGAGCATTACCTGGAAGAAAGCCAGGCTAGGTGGGTCAGGATCACCGAAGCCCGTACACTAGAAGACCAGAGGACTCAAGCCAAGATTGAGCAGTTAGAAGCCAATGAGAAGAAACAGCAGGAAGCTTTGTTGGCAGCCCAAAAGGAGATATCAGAGTTGAAACTCCGTGCGGGGTTAAAGAGATCTAAAGATCAGGACAGGAATAAGAAACTGACCAATGCCATTGCTACCAGGAACCTTCTCATTCAGACTATTACAGAGCACCCAGCTGGTCCAGTGACGGAGGCTCTCCTGAAGGAAGTCAAGGAGGATGACTTCAGGTTGGATGTCTGATCCTGTTGTTTGTATTTCTTTTCTTTTGATGTACTTTTGCTTTTGATTGTTGTATTTTTGACCCACTATGGGCTTGTATTGTAAACAGACTATGTACTTTCTTTATTTGTGATATATCAGTTTGTCTCATTTTATTGGTGGGCTTTCTCTCAACATCATCAAGCATCTCCTCGAGGTCTGGAAAGGTCAAAACTAAGAACCAAACCGGATAGCTTGGAAAACGAATAAGCATACTGCATTGCATACTAACCTTTTTCTTTGTTTTGTAGGCTTTGTTTATTATTCTTGTTTCTCACTTTGTTGTGGTTTTAGGAAACATTGCTTGTCACCGAGTGTTCCCTGTCAACCGCACACACCGGTACCCTACCCGTAACAACCTTCCAGGCATTCAGATGGATTAGGTACAGCAGGACCTGACTGAAGTGAGAAATCAGATGGCAAACGAAAGGGTCGAGATGAGAAACCAAATGACCCAGTTTATGGCAGTAATGACTGGCTTAGCCCAGAGCCAAGAAAGGTTGAGAGAGCTGGTGGAAAGACAGACACCTGAAGAGCCTCACCCTGGTACAGGAGGAACTAGCAATAATGAGCGCGAGCAGCCCCGCATTAACCCACCAGAATTTGGACCCCATTTGAATCCAGATGTTAATGGGAATGTTCCAGGAAACACAGCCGCAGGAAGGATCTTGCAAGAGGATCCCCAAGAGGAACAATTCACAGTTGTCAGAGCTGGGGATGAGGTGTATGACAGAAGATTAGATGAGATTGCTGAAAAGTTAAGATCTTTGGAATCTCAGAACTCCTTAGGCTTTGACGTGATGGATATGGGGCTGGTAGATGGGGTAAGGATTCCCCACAAATTCAAACCCCCATGCTTTGAGAAATATAATGGTACCTCATGCCCGCGTACTCATCTGCAATCTTTCTTAGGGAGACTCAAGGCTTATACCATGGATGAGAAGTTATGGATGTTCTATTTTGAGGACAATCTGACTGGAGCTTCAAGAGAATGGTATTCGCACCTGACAAGGGCCACTATAAGATGTTGGAAATACTTGGCCGAGGCCTTTATCTGTCAGTACCAATACAACCTGGACATGGCTCCCAATAGAACTCTTCTAATGGGCATGTCTCAGTCTTCGAGGGAAAGTTTTCGGGATTATGTTCAGAGGTGGAGACAGCTTACTGCTGCTGTCCAGCCACCCATGTCTGAACGGGAGATGGCTGACATGTTTATGAACACCTTGCAGGGAACTTATATTGATAGACTTGCTGCTTTCTCTTCCACCAGTTTTTCCGATGTAGTTATAGCTGGTGAGGGAATTGAGAGTCTTTTGAAGATGGGCAAAATCTCTGACAACGGTGCAAGCTCTTCCAGCAATCCCAGAAAACCTTTTGCAGGACCCCGAAGGACGGGTGAAACAAATGTTACTCATGCAGGCAGGGGCAGACCTCAATATTCTCACAGATCGGTAGCAGTTGTCACCATTCCGGCTCCAATTCCACAGCAACCATCATATCCTCAACAACAACCTCACTACCAACAACAACAATCTCATTTTTCGCAACAGAGATCGTATAACAACAACAATAGCAACTAACAGCAGCGCCCTTTCCAACAGAGGCCATCTCAAGCAAATAGGGTGATTGACCCAATCCCTATGCCTTATGCTGCTTTACTGCCACAACTCCTGAAGCTTAACCTGGTTGAGTTAAGGAAGTTGGCTCCACCAGATCCTCTCAATCTCCTGAAGAATTATGATGTTAATGCCCGGTGTGCCTTTCACTCCAACGCACCTGGCCACAATACTGAGAAGTGTAGAGCCTTACAGATGAAGGTTTAGGATTTGGTCGATTCCAAAGCTCTCAATTTCGCATCTCCTCCGAATGTGAACAGAAATCCCTTGCCTAATCACGGTGGGCCTAGGATTAATGCTATAGAAGAGGACCAACCATCTTCACTAATTGACAATGTTGCACAGATTCAAACACCACTGGCGGAAGTCAAAGATCAGCTCTTAAGATACCAAGTGTTCCCAGGCTGTGGGGTCTGCTGCGAATTGTGCAAGACTTCTATTAATGGTTGTGAGAAGCTAAGGTTTGGGATAGAGGGCCTCATCAGAGATGGAATTCTGCAGATTACTACAACAGCTCCTTTAGCAACTCTTGTTTCAGCAACAATAGATTCTCCTACAACACCAACGATCCTTTCTTCAGCAACAACAGGTCCTCCTACAACAGCAACAACTATCATTCCCACTGATTCATCAACAACTCCATCAATCACTCCATCCATTATTTCAACAAACCAAAGTTCAGCAACATTCACTTTTACAACATCAGCACCCATTTTATCAACGGAAATATCTACAACGCCAACAAACATTAATGAAGATGTTTCAACGGTCACGATATACTATGACCCAGCAAATGTTCATCCCTACAACAATTTCCAACAGCAAACTATAACACCTCCTGTCAGATCTCCAGTCACAATCTACTATGACCCACATACTATCACAGTTCCTTCCGCTGCAGCAATCAGTCCAGTCACCATTACGGTACCTGGACATGTTCCTTATGAAAGCAGTAATGCCACACCTTGGCACTACGGCTCTGATCTCTACTGTGAAGGAAAGAAGATCACTCTAGATTCATCAACCTCTTCACCACAAGTTGACAATGTTGGGGGAAGCAGAGGCTTCACCAGAAGCGGACGCCTTTTTGCCTCACAAACACCAAGACCCAATGCCGAAGCAGAGGCTGCTGCTAAGGCAAACGGGAAGAATGTGGTATCTGAAGAGCCAACTGTTAAAGAAACTCAGAAGACGTTTTTTGATCAAGAGGTGGACGAGTTCATAAGAATAATCAAGAAGAGTGATTACAAAGTGGTGGACCAGCTTCATCAGACACCCTCCAAAATCTCTATATTATCATTGCTAATGTGTTTCGAAGCCCATAGGGATGCATTGTTGAAGGTCCTGCACGCAGCATACGTTCCGGAAGAGATTACTGTTAATCAGTTAGAAACTGTGGTTGCAAATGTTAACACCAGTCATGGACTGGGCTTCATAGATGCTGATTTAACAACGGAGGGACGCAACCATAACAAGGCTTTACACATCACCTTAGAATTCAAAAGTGTTGTTCTTTCTCATGTACTGGTGGACACTGGGTCCTCGCTCAATGTTCTCCCCAAAAAAGCCTTAGTAAAGCTGGAGTATGATGGTTTGGCATTTGTAACACCCCAAATTTTCCCTTTTCATTTTAAGCATCATATCACATCATATTCATCATGAACATGTCATTTTCTTAGCATCCTAGCATGGAAAGATGAGGCATAACATTCTTCATGACCTAGCATTAGGCATATGATCATTTGTGGAGGTTCTTGAGGCATCACAAGCTATGACAAGGGTCCCAATGGTTTTTTACAAGTCCTATGATGAGTCTACATTGTATTTACAAGTTCAACTTCATTGGCAAAAGCTCAGAAGGTTGGATGATCATCAGAGATTTCAGGATAGGGCAAAGCTCCTAAGCATTGGTCCTAAACTAGGGTTTGAGATTCAAGCATAAAAACCTCACAAATTTGTCCATTTCATTTGGGAAAAGCCTTCTATATATCAAGAGGATCCTAGTTACCAATTTTCATGAGAAAATTCCATGTGGAAGTCAGGAAATGCTTCAGTTGCTTGCAGATGAAGTAATTGGTCAACTGTGCCTCAAAAAGTCAACTGTGTGATTTCAAGGGGTCTAAGCCATTTTTTATTGCCAAGGGGTGTCCTTAAAATGTTATAAGAGGTTTGGAATGTTCAAAGATCAAGAATCATGAAGATTTGAAGGTTTTTGCAAAATTGGTGCAAAGTTAGTTTTAAAGAAATTCCATTTTTAGCAACCTTTGCCCTAAAATTCAAGTGAGCTTAACATGATCAAAAATTCTTCAAATGGACCAAAGTCAAACATGAAAGTTGGATATTAAGGGCTCCCATTTTCAAAAAGTACAAGTACTTTTTCATAGGATTCATGGTTTGTTCTACAAGGCCCTCGAAAATTGGCTTGAAACTAGGGCAAAACCAAAAATTCCATGCATGCACCAAAGCCAAATGATGTGAAACTTAATTTCAAGGCTTGGAATGGATCAAGTTTGTTCACAAAGTTAAAATGCATTGAAAATGGCATGTTTTGCTCAAGAGAAACTCCCAAATTCGTGCACTACAAGATTGCTTCAAAAGTGGATATTTTGCAAATTCATGAGAAAAGTGTGATACCTTAATCTAAGGGCCAGAATTTGTTGAATTATAATCAAGGGATGGATTTGGATTTCAAATGGGATGAAAGGCCAAGGAAAGCATGAGGAGTGCATGCTCTCACACCAATTTGCAAAATTTGCAAGAATCACAAATTCTCCTCATTCCCACGTGCAAATCACACAAGTTTTTCAGCATTGGTTCATGACTTGATATAAAAGAAGCTAGGGTTTCAGAATTGCACAACTCTCTCTCATTCTCTCATTTCCAAGTTTGTGCACAAATTTCATTTTCTCTCATATCTCATCACACACTTGCTCAATTCGAAAACCTGTGGTGGATCCTTGATCAGTGCAAGCTAAGGATCATTAATCACACACTTGTTCAAGTAATCTGTCAAGATCAACAACCTTGCCATTTCATGGCAGGTGCTTGAAAACCTCAAGATCCATCCATCTTCAAGGCTTTAGATGCATTTATTTTGCATCTAGAGTGAGTGTAGAGTGATTTGCATCCATCATCTGGTCTTCTAGCACATTGTTTCAAGATCTGCAACTCAGGTAAGCTTCAAATTCTTCACCTCTGAAAATGAAATTAGTTGTGCATTTCTTGATCCTTGATGTTCACTGATCATGATGCAAGCTTTGGTTTCGAAAATAATGCATTATAGAGTGAGATATTTGAATTTCAATTTTCATGGTCACACTTGTTTTGGTTCGATCCGTAGGATTCTTTGAGTTTTAGAAGATTTCAATGTCATTTTCGAATTCAGCATGCCTCAATTAGTCTATCTGGAGATTATGGTTCATTTATTTTGATGTTTGTTCTTCTGGTATAAGTTCCGGTGCCGGATCCCTAGCTCCGGTCACCGGAATCTGCGTTTATGTCATCTAGGGTTTGTGAGGAAGAAGATAAGCCCTAAGCCATTGGATCTTGCTGCTGTGCGTCCCAGATCTGGCCATGCGTTCATGAGTCCACCATCCCAGTCACGTGGTTTTCTAATTCTATTTTAATTCACTATGCTGCGCACCACACCACAATTAGCATGCGTCCTCACCTCACAGCAAATCATGTGTCCACGTCAATTAATGAGGTCTCACCCCATACGCGCTGGACTAATCTCTTGGCTCATGTATTTTCCAGCTTATTTTCCTGATTTTCCACCCTATTTTCATACGCATGCGCAGCTTAATGGGCCTCTGGTTGATATGCACACCCCCTCCTCAGCAAGCCCATTTGTTTTAAACTTCAATTCCTACTATACGCACCCCAACCTCATTTCCATTTTAATTCTTTTTCATTTTATTTTCTTTTATTATCATTTTGGTTTCTAATTATTTAAAATACTTCCAGTCATCAAAAAAATCCCAAAATAATTCATGAGTGTTCAATTGAGTTTTCTTTATTTTTCTACATTTTTATTTTCCATTTATTCCTAATATCCACGTGTCATTTAATTGATCCTTTTCATTAATTCATTTTAAATCCTTTTTGAGAAATCTGTCTTGTCCAATTTCCCTAGGGTTCATCTTTTTGAGTTTTGTTTTGGTTCTTTTTGCTTTGGATTCCTAAGATGATGTAGTTCTTGTGTGATTTTTCCCCTGTTTTTTAGAAATTTGTTCATTGTGTTTTGGTCTTTGCCTTGTGATGTAGGTTTCTTAATCTTAGTTTGTGTTTAAGCCCTCATTTGACCTAGCTAGCTTCTGAATTTCTCCCAACCCTTTTGGCTCATTGTTATATCATGTTTGAGGATCATTTGTTTTAAGTTGTGGAATTTTTAGATGCATTGTTGTTTTGATGTGAATTTTTGTTCTTACCTTGTCCCATTTTGCTTCTTTGTGATCATTAGCTCTCTTATAAGCTTAGAAGGGCACTTGTGCCAACTTCTTCTTCTCATTTGGGGTCTCTTTGGGGTATGGGTTCCATTCTGGTCTTGACTTAGGGTTTGTGTCTTAGAAAGTTTTGTGTTTGGCTTATCTTTTGAGTTCTTTCTTTCTTAAGTGTATTCATCTCACTTCCTTACTTCTTTCACCTCATATTGTGATTGTTTGGTCTTGTACCTCTCTTCTCTTCATCTCTCTTGTTTCTTAAGCCTGTCTTTGACTTGTTTTGGTTCTGGTTATGTGCCTTGAGTCCATGTTTGTGCATTTTTTGCTTTGCATCTCATTAAGTGTGCATTTGTTTGCCATGTGATTCATGTTGCATCTTAATTTGCTTGCATGCTTCTTTCCTCAATCTTTTGGCTTGCATATCCATTGTGAATTTGTATATATGACTTCACTTCTGTTTGTATGATGTTGGCATGTCATCACGTTCACTTCATTTCACTTTTGTGCTTATGTTGCTAACCTTGCGGGGGCTATGGTAAGTGAGAGGTGTGGAAGTGATTCCCACATCTCCAAATCTCATCTCTTCTTATTATTTCTTACTTGTGCTAACCCTTTGCTTGTTGAGCTTAGGCCTTACTCATCTTATCTTTTCTTCTTCTTCTTTTTTCCTTCTTCTTCTTTAGGATAGAAAACCACACTAACCTTAGGACATCCATGCATGACAACACTTAGGAATCTTTAGTCCCCCATTAGACTTTTTGCCTTTGTGATCCTTTTGGTTCTTCTTCTCCTCTCATATCATAACCTTAAAGAAAACATCTGATAAAGTTTGAAGTAATACCTTGAGCAATAGCCTTATCCCATGAGGTACTTGTAGTCTTCCCATCTTGGGATAGTACAAGCTTACTTTGTGATGCACAAGTCTGAGCAAGGTATCTTCTTCACAAAGAAAAGCATAAAACACACTTCTTCATTGTAAATACCAAAAATACTTAATAAGTTAATGAGTTAGTGAGCTTAGGCCCTAATCTCTGGAGTCAAGTTTTGGGGATCTTCTCCTTACTTGAGTATGCTTGTTTTATTATTCCACTTGGAATGTAGTGACAAGTGTACATTCCATGGAGAAGAGCTTGATTTCACTTCCTTGTGACACACTCATAAAAGCTTCTTAAAAAACACAAACAAACAATAAGCGTCTTTCCTTCGGGAATTATTTTCTCATCTCATTCTCTCTGTACACGAACTTGCTCCTACTTGTCACTTTGCAAGACGGTTACGCACTCGTCGTCCGAGTCTGCAACACCTGAGCATTGACATAGGCAGTTCAAGCCTTAATTCACAAGAAATTTCTTTTTCTCCCTTAGTTAGGGGAACTACGGCGTCTCTGATCCTCATTATCCTGATGAGGTACGTAGGCAGCGGGGTAGGGCCCGTTCGAGCACAATCTTTATTTTCCCTACATTTTTTCCTTTTCATTTCTTTTTCAGTTCCCTTTTCGTTTCTTTTATCCAGTTCACTTCCTTTTCTTTTGCAGCAGCTTTCATACCCTTACCCTTTGAAACAGATTTCTTTGCAAGTGTGGATCCCGTCGGGTACGGCGGATGATCTGGGTGCTAATACCTTCCCAGGTCGTAACCGACTCCCGAACTCAGTCTCTTTGGTTCGCAAGACCCGTGTCCTTCCTTTTCTTTCTTTTGGTTTGTGCAGGATTACCATTCCCGTTCTTTCGGGATAAAAATGCCTGGCTGGCGACTCTACCTCTTTCCGCGCCACTTTTGCGTTTGTACCAGGATGGAAATCCGGGGAGCGATAGCTTGGCGACTCTGCTGGGGATAGAACCCAAAATCTCTGGTTCCCCTGTGAGTCTCTCCTAGTGCTTGTGTGATTATGTTTCTTTGGGTGTTGGATGTTTGCTGTTGTGTGTTGTATTTTACTGTTGTTTGTTTACAGTTTTATTTACAGCTTTATTTACAGTTTTCAGTATTTATTTGCCGCATCATATTATATACTGGACTGTCTGGACTGGTTTTCTGTTTGGTGGGATGGGTGTTACTGTTTCTGAGAGATGAGCTCATTACCACGGCTCGAGTGCACCTTAGGACTTAGAGTGGTTCCACTTTGGCCTCGTGAGATCTTGTCTTGAGGGTAGTAGTGAGTTCCACGCCCAGATTTGCGATTGTCTTGGAAATGACTTAATTTGGGGATCTTCCTCTTTCATTTCATAACCCTGACAGTTATGTGCAGCTGGGGACCGATCATTGAGAACCTTGTGGAAACATCCCTCTTTAGTGATGACAGTGGCAGACCACATTGTGTGGCAAACCCATTCGCATCCGAGGACCCACCTGGGACTTACATAAGATGACCTTGTTTTCCCGGACTCCGCTGAGGCCTCCCTGCGTAGTATATAATGCCAAACCGATTCCCTGATCTGGTCATGAGCCATTTCTCGGAGATGGTGAAAGTATTATTGCTATTCGGCTTTGAGAGTCCGTGATGTTTGACCCGGAGCCTACCAGTGAGATTGGGAGGGGTTTACAGGTTTGCAGGAACCCTTGGCCTCTACATACACTCATTTATTCAGTGGTCCTTATCATGATTTCTGGTCCTACGGTCTTGTGGTTCTGGTGTTCTTGGTCCTATGGTTCTGGTATTCTGGTTTTCTTGGTAGTGTGGTTCTGAGATCTTCTATCAGAGAGTTGTGATTCAGAGGACTTGTGGTTTGCAGTTGATCAGAGGGTCCTTGTGTTCAGTGTCCAGTATCCAGATGGTCCCAGTTGATCATATGCCTGTATTGCATTTGCATTTGCATCATTCTTGCATTAACTGTTTATGTCTCCATTTTTCAGGTCATTGTTCATAATCAGTTCCCAGTTCTGGTAAATCTTATCTCCAAATGGCAGAAATCATAAGAGTTACAAGGAAAAAAAATGTTCACTATACTTTTCTTCATCCTGAAGTTAGAAGTGTTCAGAAATTAGCAGGTCTGATGAATGACCAAGTCTTGGGCAATTTCAGGAAGAGATATGGCATGATATTGAAGTATGTGGACAAGCCCACTGCAGACCAGAAGGACAGTTTGCATACCTTGCTTCAGTTTTATGATCCTCTGCTGCGTTGCTTTATGTTTCCAGGTTACATCTTAGCTCCTACATTGGAAGAGATTGCTAGCATTCTGAATGTGCCAGTCAGAGAGACATTTCCTTTCTATGGATCTGAGGTGGTGCTTAAAGAAGAAGACATAGCCAAAGTTTTTCGTTTGCCAGCTGCTACAGTCAAGAAGGCTCTGAAGGATAGTGAAGGCAAAGGACTCCCTTGGAGTGTGCTCATCCCAGAGGCAGAGAGATATGCTACAGAGGGTAGTTGGGGTGACTTTGGTGTTGTGCTTGCTTTGATGGTGTATGGGTCCAGCTTGTTCCCGGGAGAGAAAGAATTTGTAAGCTTGGAAGTGATTTCTATCTTTGCAAAAGGCAATCCTGTGCCAACTCTTTTGGGTGATTTCTATTACAGTGTTCATTACAGGAATGAGAAAGGTAGGGGTGGACCAGTAATTTGCTGTGCTTCATTGTTTGCTGAGTGGTTTGCCAGACAATTGCCTAAATCAAGTGCCTTCAAGGAGATGAGGGATGAGTGGAGATGGTCTAGAAGATTGATGGGGTTAACTGCTGAAGATATTGCCTGGGGATATGACAGAGATCTGCTAGGTAAAGAATTGCTGGTCAGTTGTGGAAGATTTGCTGGAGTGCCTTTGCTAGGAAGGAAGGGTGTGATCAATTATCATCCAACATTAGCCAGGAAGCAGTTTGGCTACCCTTTGAAAGATCCTCTACAAATGGAAGAGTTTGCTGAGTCTTTGTATTTTCCTGTGGAAGGAAACAAAGAGTTAGTTCTACAAGCCTCCCAAGCTTGGGCTCACAGGATAAGGAAGGGTAAGAAAGACTTTGGTAGAGTAGATCCCAAGACATATCCACCTTTTGCTGCATGGTTGCAAAAACATGTAGAAGAATTTCTCATGCCGTTCTCAGTAGAAGCTCAACTTTATCCCAAGGAAGTTCCAAGTTAGAGTACTGTTTCCCTTGAAGAGTACAAGAAATTGGAAGCTCAGCTGCATGAAGTTAGAGTGGAGAATGCTGAAATGGTAAACCTGTATCATCTTGCCAACAGGGCCAAGAATGAAGCAGAAGGGAAGCTGCAGTAGATATAAGCCTACTTGGAAGCTAAAGAGAAAGACTTTGCTGGAAGGGAAGCCCACTTCCACAGGTTGGGTCTGATGGAAGCAAAAAGAGAAGTTGAGCGCAAAAAGACTTTGAAGACTCTCAAGGAAGCTCGCGAATCCATTGTTTGGTTGTAAGGCCAAAGGGAGCAAGAGCAGAAGAAGTTCAGAGAGAAAGAAGAGTTCTTTGAGGTGAAAATGGCCTTCAAGAAGGAAGAGGTGGAGCAAGTCCACACCATCCGGAGGGAAAAGACTCAACAGTTAGCACAAAGCCAGTTAGCCTTGGAGGAGGCACGGAAAGAGATTGAAGAGCTCAAGCTGAGAGCAGGTGTCAAGAAGGGTAGAGCAGAGGTGGCAGAGCCTGGGTCCTTAGCTTAGTTTATTTTTCAGACTACCTACAGACTTGTTGTAGGAGTCTTTGCTTTATTTGTTTTGTCTTTTATTCATGTAATGGCTTGTAACCCTTCGGGGAATATTTCTGTTTGTGCTCTGACTTTTGGCCGACAGTGGTTTGTCCATGATATATAGTGTTAATGTGCAAATTATCATTTTTGAATGTGCAAGACTCGTTTGTCTGATACTGCTAATATCTGAACATGCTTCAAAGAGAAAGTCTGGAAGTTAATCCTCAAAGTGGCTGTCTGGAGGAGATGCCAGAACTGGGGCATGCAAATGCTTTAAAACTTGGAAACATGAACAGTTACATTGCATACATATAACGTGTTTGTTTGTTTTGCAGGTAGTGCTTCAGTTTCTAACGTTTATGTGGTTTCAGGCACTATAGCTCCTAGAAAGGTCAGAGAACAACCAGTCGCATACAGATATCCAATAAAGGTTAATAGAGAACAAGTCATGGATCAGATGCAAGCTGACTTAGCTGAATTGAGACTGAGGATGGACAACTTCATGATCTTGATGGCCGGCATGGGTCAGAATCAAGAGCGTCTGCGGGAGTTGATAGAAAATGGTCAAGCCAGAAACAACGGTACTGCTGATAATCGTAATGGTGTGGGCGTACGTCAGGTTGGAATCCCCGTAACACAGCCAGGGGTTACTATAATCAATGATGGGTTGAACAATGTTCAAATGGACAGTCAAGATGAACAGTTCACTCTACTGGACGAAGCTGAGGGTCAGGGGGCTGAAGTGAACAAGAGGTTTGAGGAAATGGCAGAGCAAATCAGGGCTATTCAATCCCAGAATTCTTTGGGATTTGACATTACTGACTTGGGCTTGGTTCCAGGGGTTAGAATCCCTTACAAGTTCAAGGTTCCAACGTTTGAGAAATACAATGGCATAGCATGTCCGAAGACTCATCTTCAGTCATTCGTAGGGAGGATCGCTGCTCACACTGATGATGAAAAGCTTTGGATGTACTATTTCCAGGACAGCCTGGTCGGGGCCTCTCTGGAATGGTATATGAAGCTTAGCAGAGTCAACATAAAGAGTTGGAAAGACCTGGAAGAAGCTTTTGTGAGACAATATCAGTATAATTTGGACATGGCTCCAAATCGCACTCAATTGCAACACATGTCTCAAACTGCTAAGGAGGGTTTCAAAGAATATGCTCAGAGGTGGCATCAGCTCGCTGCCAGGGTGCAACCACCACTGCTTGAGAATGAGATGGCGGATATGTTTATGGGGACTTTGCAAGGTGTGTTCCTTGAAAGATTGGCGTCCAGTTCTGCCACCAAGTTCAACTACATAGTAATTGCTGGAGAGAGAGTTGAGACTTTGTTGAAGATGGGAAAGATCCAAGATACAAGTGCTAGCAGCTCGAGTGGAGCAAGAAAAGCTTTCAGTGGACCTCCTAGAAGACGGGAGAGTGAGACCAATGTTGTGTTCAGCCGAGGACGGGGCCGAGGGTATAGAAGACCGTATGAGCATGTGGCACCAATCACAATTCCTTCCAGTCCTGTGCAGCAGGTGCAACCTCAACATCAACATCAACAACAGCAGTCGCAACACAACAACTATCCGAAGAGACCTTATCAGCCAAGGCAGACTCGCCCGGCTAATAGGGTGATTGAGGAAATCCCCATGACTTATGCTGCTTTGCTACCCAGATTGCTAGACCTGAATCTGATACAATTGAGAACTTTGGCACCACCACCACCTGGAGAGCTTCCAGTGGGGTACGAGGTCAATTCCAGATGCGCTTTCCATTCTGGGGCACCCGGGCACTCAACTGAGAAGTGCAGGGCACTGCATCACAAAGTTCAAGATCTGATAGACTCCAAGGCGATTAACTTCGCACCACCGCCAAATGTTAATTCAAACCCTATTCCGAATCATGGAGGGGCTAGAATCAATGCTGTTGAAAGTGGTGAGAAGTTGAGTCTTATTCTGAGTGTAGAGGAATTGAAGACTCCGCTGTCGGTAGTGAAGGAGAGATTGCTGGAAGGACAGGTTTTTCCAGGATGCAGTTCTGTTTGTGAAGAATGTCTGAATTCAGAGAACGGGTGTGAGAATCTGAAGATGGGGCTGCAGAGTTTGATTGATGAATGATCTTTGCAGTTTAACGAGGTTGGTAGTGAAGCTGATGATGTGTCTACCATAACTATATTCTATGATGAAGCAGAGATGCCTGCTAGAAGAGAGTCGGTAACCATTTATGCTCCTGAGGTTAGTCCTGTGACTATCACTGTGCCTGGGCCTATTCCTTATGCAGACGATAAAGCCATTCCATGGCATTACGGCTCAGATGTATATGTGGCCGGATAGAAAGTTGAAGGCAAGTTTGTTGTTGTTGACCCGACTGTAGAGAACGTCGGAGGAGTTGGGGGTTTCACAAGAAGTGGTCATCTGTTTGCTCCCCCAGTTCTGAGAGGGGATCCTGAGGCTGAGGCTTCGGCTAAAGCTAAAGGAAAACAAGCTGTGACTGACGAATCAACAACTCCTATGGCTGTACAGGGAACCTTTGAAAAAGAGGTCGAGGAATTCATGCGCATAATCAAAAAGAGTGACTATAAGGTGGTCGAGCAGTTGAATCAGACACCTTCCAAGATATCCATTCTATCTTTGCTGATGTGTTCTCCGGCACACAGAGAGGCCTTGTTGAAAGTGCTGCAGATGGCCTATGTTCCTCAGGAAATCACTGTCAATCAACTTGAAGCTGTAGTGGGCAGTGTTAATGCAAGCCATGGGCTGGGCTTCACAGATCGAGACCTGACGTCAGAGGGTCGTAACCATAACAAAGCGCTACATATTACTATGGAGTGCAAGGGTGCTGTGTTGTCACATGTTCTTGTAGACACAGACTCTTCTCTTAATGTACTTCCGAAGAAGGCATTAATGAAGCTCAATGTTGATGGGATAGTCCTCAGGCCCAGTGATTTGATTGTCCAAGCTTTCGACGGGTCTAGAAGATCAGTGTTTGGGGAGGTTGAATTGCCTGTGAAGATAGGTTCTCAGATTTTCAAAAGTGTCTTCTATGTCATGGACATTGAGCCTGCATACAGCTGCTTGTTGGGACGCCCATGGATTCATGCTGCCGGCGCCATAACATCCACTCTGCATCAAAAGCTAAAATATGTGGTGGATGGCCAGGTAATCACAGTATGCGGAGAGGAAGACATCTTCGTAAGCCACTTGTCAACGTTCAAGTATGTAGAGATGGATGGAGAGATCCATGAGACTCTATGTCAAGCCTTCGAAGCTGTCAATGTTAGCATCTTGACTCCTGTAGAGAGAAGCAGTGAGAAAGAAGGTACCTCTATCCATTCCTACAAGCAGGCAAAGGAGGTAGTTCAGTCAGGAAGCGCCCAAGGCTGGGGCAAGCTGCTGAAGCTTGAAAAGAAAGACGACAAGTTTGGTTTGGGTTATCATCCAGGTGGATCTGCTCTGAATGGTAAGGCCATTACCTTTACAAGTGCTGGGTTGCTCGACCGCAACCAAATCTGTGTGATAAGCCAAGATGGGGACAGTGATGGTGACTGGGACAACTGGATTCATCCGTGTGCACCCGGAGAGGAGCTGAGGAACTGGTCTGCTGAAGACATTGTTCAAGTTACCTGGCACTCAAAGTAATATATTTGTTTCCTTTTATTATCATACTGCATTGTCAAATCCAGCATTCTGCCCAAGATGTTAGGATCCATTGTATTGGGCCACCATGTTTGTTAGGCATCTTATTTTACCATGAAATAAAAGGACATTTTCAGACAAATCGTGTTCTCTTTCTTTCTTTTAAATTTTTCACAAAAAATATAAAAATGGCAATGTGTTTTCTCTTTTTGTTTTGCGTTTGCGTCTCTTTTAAAAATAAGCAGATTCTGAAATAAGCACATCATCTGTGCAGTGTTAATCATCCAGATTCCATTGATAACATTCCTGCTATGACCACGCATGACTTTGACAATCCTGTCTACCAAGCTGATGAAGGGGTTGAGGAAGACTGTGAACTCCCTGAAGAATTGGTCAGATTGTTGAAACAAGAGGAACGGGTTATTCAACCTCATCAAGAAGAAATTGAGATTATCAACATTGGCAGTGAAGATGTGAAGAAAGAGATCAAGATTGGGGCCAGTCTGCAGGCCGACGTCAAGAAAGAGCTTATCAGTATGCTGAGAGAGTATGTGGATATCTTTGCTTGGTCGTATCAAGATATGCCAGGGTTGGATACCGACATCATTGTGCATAAGCTACCATTGAGAGAGGAATGTCCTCCTGTGAAGCAGAAATTGAGAAGAACTCGTCCTGACATGGCGATGAAGATCAAAGAGGAGGTTCAGAAGCAATAGGATGTCGGGTTCCTTGCTGTAACTAGTTACCCACCTTGGGTAGCTAACATTGTACCTGTACCAAAGAAGGACGGCAAGGTCCGGATGTGCGTTGATTACCGGGATTTGAATAGAGCAAGCCCAAAAGACGACTTTCCGTTGCCTCACATTGACGTGTTGGTAGACAATACTGCTCAATTCTCGGTATTTTCCTTCATGGATGGCTTCTCCGGATATAATCAGATTAAGATGGCGCCGGAAGACATGGAGAAGACAATGTTCATTACCTCGTGGGGTACATTCTGTTATAAGGTCATGCCGTTTGGTTTGAAGAATGTCGGGGTAACTTATCAGCGGGCGATGGTCACATTGTTCCATGACATGATACACAAGGAGATAGAGTGTTATGTGGATGATATGATTGCTAAGTCCCGAGACGAAGAAGAGCATCTGGTCAACCTTAAGAAGCTGTTTGATAGACTGATCAAATACAAGCTGAGGTTGAATCCAAACAAGTGCACTTTCGGAGTGCGTTCCGGGAAACTGCTGGGTTTCATTGTTAGTCAGAAAGGGATTGAGGTGGATCCTGCAAAGGTTAAAACAATTCAAGATATGCCTGCACCGAGAAAAGAAAAAGAAGTGCGCGGGTTTTTAGGGAGGTTGAACTACATTTCTCGGTTCATATCTCATCTAACTGCCACGTGCGAACCAATATTCAAATTGCTAAGAAAAGAGCAAACGGTCAGGTGGAACGATGACTGCCAAAGAGCTTTCGACAAGATAAAAGAATATTTGCAGGAGCCTCCAATTCTAATGCCTCCAGTGGAAGGAAGGCCTTTAATCATGTACTTGATCGTGCTAGAAGGGTCAATGGGGTGTGTTCTAGGCCAACATGACGATTCTGGTCGAAAAGAGTACGCTATTTATTACCTTAGCAAAAAGTTTACCGACTGTGAATCCCGTTACTCACTGCTCGAGAAAACTTGTTGCGCTTTGGTATGGTCTGCTCGCCGACTGAGGCAGTACATGTTGACTCATACCACACTGCTCATTTCCAAAATGGATCCTGTCAAGTACATCTTTGAGAAACCAGCGTTAACCGGAAGGGTTGCTAGGTGGCAGAGGATTTTAACTGAATATGACATCCAGTGTACTTCTCAGAAAGCCATCAAGGGAAGTGTAATGTCGAATTACCTTGTGCATCAACCTCTTGAAGATGACTATCAGCCAATGAAGTTTGATTTCCCTGATGAGGACATCATGTACCTCAAAGCAAACGATTGCGAGGAACCACTTCCGGAGGAGGGGCAAGACCCTGAATCCAAATGGAAGTTGATGTTTGATGGGGCAGTCAATATCAACGGACGTGGAGTTGGTGTTGTTCTTATCACTCCCGAAGTTGTTCACTTTCCCTTCGCTGCCAGAATTACTTTTGGTTGCACCAATAATGAAGTGGAATACGAGGCATGTATAATGGGAATAGAGGAGGCTATTAATCTTCGGATTAAGAACCTCGATATATTCGGAGATTCAGCCCTCGTTATTAACCAAGTTACCGGCAAGTGGTATACGCATCAAGAGCATCTAATTCCATACGGGGATTATGCTAGAAAACTGTTGACGTTCTTCACAACAGTTAAGCTTCAGTACATACCACATGATGAAAATCAATTTGCCGACGCATTGGCCATTCTTTCTTCGTCAATCAAAGTCTTGTGTTGGAACTATGTGCCCAGAATTGACATTTCCAGGCTTGTGCTCCAGCTCATGCCTTCTCTGTAGACGCAGTGTCTGACGAGAAACCTTGGTATTTTGATATCAAACTATTCCTGGAAAAGCAAGAATACCCAGTTGGGGCATCTTCCAATGACAAGAAGACCTTAAGGCGACTTGCTGCTAGTTTCTTCTTGAATACTGACAGAGTTTTGTACAAGAGAAATTTTGACATGCTCTTGCTCAGATGCGTGGATAGACATGAAGCAAGCCTGTTAATGCAGGAAGTCCACGAAGGACAGTTTGGTACCCATGCAGGAGGGCATGTTATGGCTAAGAAATTGCTAAGATCGGGGTATTACTGAATGACAATGGATGCAGACTGTTGTTCATTCGCTCGTAAGTGCCACAAGTGCCAAATATATGCAGACAAAGTGCATGTTCCTCCAAGCCCGCTCAACGTCATGTCATCTCCTTGTCCCTTTTCTATGTGGGGTATTGACATGATCGGGAAGATAAAGCCTACTGCTTCAAATGGTCATCGCTTCATCTTGGTCGCGATTAATTACTTTACCAAATGGGTGGAAGCAGCGTCTTATGCCAACGTCACTCGTCAAGTGGTGGCAAGATTTCTGAAAAGGTATATCATATGCAGATATGGAGTGCCCGAAAGAATCATTATTGACAATGGTTCTAATCTCAACAACAAGATGATGGCAGAGTTGTGTCGGGACTTCAAGATTCAACATCACAATTCTTCTCCTTACCGACCAAAGATGAATGGTGCGGTAGAGGCAGCAAACAAGAATATCAAGAAGATTGTGCAGAAAATGATTGACACTTACAAAGATTGGCATGAGATGTTACCATTTGCGCTGCATGGGTACCGAACGTCAGTCAGGACGTCAACTGGGGAAACTCCCTTCTCTTTGGTATATGGCATGGAAGCAGTCCTGCCTGTTGAAGTAGAGATTCCTTCATTGCGTGTGATGATGGATGTCAAGCTTGATGAGGCTGAATGGGTGCGTGCTCGTTACAATCAGCTATGTCTAATTGAGGAAAAGAGATTAGCGGCTATCTGTCATGGTCAGCTTTATCAGAGGAGAATGAAGCGAGCATTCGACCAACGAGTACGTACTCGGGAGTATCAAGTGGGAGAGCTTGTGCTGAAAAGGATCATTCCTCCAGGTTCAGATCACAGGGGCAAGTGGACCCCAAACTACGAAGGACCATTCATAGTGAAGAAAGTCTTTTTCAGAAAGAGCACTGATGCTCACCACTATGGATGGAGATGACTTCCAGTCCCCTGTTAACTCGGACGCAGTTAAAAAATACTTCGCATAAAGAGACCCGCTGGACACAAAAACAGAACTAAAGTCCAGGCAAAAAAGGGCATCCCGACGAGCTAAAAACAGAATAAAAAGCTCGGGCAAAAGTTAGGGAAATGAAAAAAATGTACACCCGCTGAGTTGAAAAGCCACATTGGACAGCTCAGGCAAAAAAGGGTATCCCGGTGGATTGAAAACCCGAAAGGGCGATCCACGCAAAAAAAGGGAATAAGCGAACAACTGCGATCCGAGTAATCTGAACCACATCATCGTTTCGTAGAACCTGACAATATCAGAAGGATAGGAATCAGTCCCCTCATCCTCTCAGAAAGCAAAGGCAAGAATGGAGAGTTTTGAAGATATGCTGGTCATAGCAAGAATGGAACTCATTGGGATGCCATGCCCATTGCCATTAGGATAGTTTATTTTCTCAATTTTATGGTGGCTACCTCTTTCCAGGTGGTTGCTTCCTGATGTAAACATTTTCCTATTCAGAGGCCTTTCAATAAAAAGAATATTCAGTCAAAAAGTTGTGTTGTGTTTATTTTTGTTAGCAAAATGTCCAGAATTTTTGGCAAAAATAGCATTGCATTTAAACATGGTGATAATTTGAAAGAAAATGACATTGCAGGGAAACACTGTAAACCCTCTTTGAGTGTCGGGTGGCAATGGATGAACAGATCATACCATGCAAGTCCCCGGGGCACACTTGTGTTTTCTGTTGTTGCAGGTTGCAGGATGGCGTCACATTCTCCAAAGCAAAAATTCTCCCCGCAAGTGGCCCAAGCAGTTTATTATTCCCCAGTGGAGTATGCCCAGCAGGTAGATGAATGTCTGATATCTCCAGCAGAACTTCAAGACTAATTGAACATTTCTTATCCCCAAGCGGAGTTATTCTTTCCCAGTGAAGTATTCCCAGCAGGCAGTCGGAGGCCATGCTCCCCACAGAGCTTAGAATTAGCAAAATGCTCTCCCTAGCCAGGTCATTTGCTGAAGCATCTTTCCTAGCCAAGTCTAAAGATGATCCTTCCTCACAGAGTTCATATTTGATTTTCACTCCCGTCAATGAGATACTCCCTGTAGAAGTTGCCAATTTATTTTTGGCCAGTGTGATGACACATACAGTTTTTTCATCTCCCCAATCAGAGTGAAGCATCGTCCAAAACTCTTGACTTGGTTCTCCCCTGCAGAGTTGTGAACTTTTTTGCTAATCAGGGCACGTTGTTGTTGCTCGTCTGCACCGTCCAGCACTCTTCCGTGTTTGATATGTATAATACCTTGTTGTTCGTCTGCATCTTTCAACACTCGTCTGTGTTATCACATTTTTATTGCTCGCCTGCAATTCCCAGCACTCGTCTGTGCTCATATCTTATTACCGCTCGTCCGCGCTTTTCGACACTCGTCTGTGTTATCCCAAGCAGAGTTTCCCCAGCAGTGGTCTATGATTACCTTGATATTGCTCGTCTGCAATTCCCAACACTCGTCTGTGTTTGGCATGTAATCGTTGTTATTGATTATTTGCAATTTCCAGCATCCGTCTGTGTTTGGTATATGATTACTTTGTCATTGCTCGTCTGCAACTCCCAGCACCCGTCTGTGTTCGGTATCCAGTAGTTGCTGATGCTCTTCTGCACTGCCCAACACTCGTTTGTGCTTGATATCTATTTCTGATTGCTCGTCTGCAACTCCCAACACTCGTCTGTGTTTTGATACGTGATTTTTGTTTGGATACTCGTCTGTATCATCCAACGCTCGTCTGAGTTGATTCCCTATTCGAAGCTCGTCTACTTTGTTTGGATACTCGTCTGTATCATCCCTAGCACCCGTCTGTGTGTTATCTGTTTGAAGCTCGTCTGCTTTGTTCGGATACTCGTCTGTATCATCCCTAACACTCGTCTGTGTTAGCTTATATTTGTATTTGTGGATTCGCTGATTATTCTCGGTACTCTTTTGTATTGCTTCTTCAAATGCTCGTCTGTGTTTGAATTTCTGGTATTCGTCTGTACCAGTGGCTGATGCTCGTCTGTATCATTGCCCGAAGCGCTCGTCTGTGTTTCGAAGAACATCGTCTGATACTCGTCTGTATCATTGACTTATGACACTCGTCTGTGTTCTTTTGATGATCATCCAATACTCGTCTGTATTGAAGAGGTTTAAAATCCTGACTGTGGGAATAAATGTCAAAATGTTTACCGGTCCTGGCGTAACAGGTATATCCGAAGGAGGCTCGTCTGTCTCAAGTACCACTTATTATTGTTGCACCTGGCGTAACAGGTTTGCTCGAAGAAGACTCGTCTTTCTTATACCATATATCCACGGATAATATATGAAGAAGGTTCGTCTACCTTGATTATGCATGTCTATCCCACATACTTAAGTGCATCCCGGTCCTGGCGTAACAGGGATATCCGAAGGAGACTCGTCTGTCTCAAGTTATATGTCTTGCAAAGTTTGAGGGCTCGTATGTCCAGCTCCTGGCATAACAGGATTGTTCAAAGAAGACTCGTCTATCAAAGTTTTTATTCTAGATACCAGTTTCAACTTGGAAGAAACTCGTCTGCTTTTTCTCCCCTTCAGTCACCAATGCGTCATTTGGTTGGGTTTATTTCCAGTTTTTGCATTCTTCGTCAGAGTGCAAATTTCAGGTCTTCTTGGTATTCAACCACAGTTTATCTTGAATGGTCGATAGCCCGTGATATCGTCCTTTTCAGATTAACAGTTGTTTGAATAGGGGTAGCTGTAACACCCCAAATTTGCCCTCTTCATTTTAAGCATCATATCACATCATATTCATCATGAACATATCATTTTCTTAGCATCCTAGCATGGAAAGATGAGGCATTACATTCTTCATGACCTAGCATTAGGCATATGATCATCTGTGGAGGTTCTTGAGGCATCACAAGCTATGACAAGGGTCCCAATGGTTTTTTACAAGTCCTATGATGAGTCTACATTGTATTTACAAGTTCAAGTTCATTGGCAAAAGCTCAGAAGGTTGGATAATCATCAGAGATTTTAGGATAGGGCAAAGCTCCTAAGCATTGGTCCTAAACTAGGGTTTGAGATTCAAGCATCAAAACCTCACAACTTTGGCCATTTCATGTGGGAAAAGTCTTCTATATATCAAGAGGATCCTAGGTACCAATTTTCATTAGAAAATTCCATGTGGAAGTCAGGAAATGCTTCAGTTGCTTGCAGATGAAGTAATTGGTCAACTGTGCCTCAAAAAGTCAACTGTATGATTTCAAGGGGTCTAAGCCATTTTTTCTTTCCAAGAGGTGTCCTTCCAATGTTATAAGAGGTTTGGAATGTTCAAAGATCAAGAATCATGAATATTTGAGGGTTTTTGCAAAATTGGTGCAAAGTTGGTTTTAAAGAAATTCCATTTTTAGCAACTTTTGCCCTAAAATTCAAGTGAGCTTAACATGATAAAAAATTCTTCAAATGGACTAAAGTCAAACATGAAAGTTGGAGATTAAGGGCTCCCATTTTCAAAAAGTACAAGTACTTTTTCATAGGATTCATGGTTTTTTCTACAAGGCCCTCGAAAATTGGCTTGAAACTAGGGAAAAACCAAAAATTCCATGCATGCACCAAAGCCAAATGATGTGAAACATAATTTCAAGGCTTCGAATGGATCAAGTTTGTTCACAAAGTTAAAATGCATTGCAAATGGCATGTTTTGCTCAAGAGAAACTCCTAAATTCGTGCACTACAAGATTGTTGCTTCAAAAGTGGATATTTTGCAAATTCATGAGAAAAGTGTGATACCTTAATCTAAGGGCCAGAATTTGTTGGATTATAATCAGGGATGGATTTGGATTGCACATGGGCTGAAAGGCCAAGGAAAGCATGAGGAGTGCATGCTCTCACACCAATTTGCAAAATTTGCAAGAATCACAAATTCTCCTCATTCCCACGTGCAAATCACACAAGTTTTTCAGCATTGGTTCATGACTTGATATAAAAGAAGCTAGGGTTTCAGAATTGCACAACTCTCTCTCATTCTCTCATTTCCAAGTTTGTGCACAAATTGCATTTTCTCTCATATCTCATCACACACTTGCTCAATTCGAAAACCAGTGGTGGATCCTTGATCAGTGCAAGCTAAGGATCATTAATCACACACTTGTTCAAGCAATCCCTCAAGATCAACAACCTTGCCATTTCAGGGCAGGTGCTTGAAAACCTCAAGATCCATCCATCTTCAAGGCTTTAGATGCATTTATTTTGCATCTAGAGTGAGTGTAGAGTGATTTGCATCCATCATCTGGTCTTCTAGCACATTGTTTCAAGATCTGCAACTCAGGTAAGCTTCAAATTCTTCACCTCTGAAAATGAAATTAGTTGTGCATTTCTTGATCCTTGATGTTCACTGATCATGCTGCAAGCTTTGATTTCGAAAATAATGCATTGTAGAGTGAGATATTTGAATTTCAATTTCATGGTCACACTTGTTTTGGTTCAATCCGTAGGATTCTTTGATTTTTAGAAGATTTCAATGTCATTTTCGAATTCAGCATGCCTCAATTAGTCTATCTGGAGATTATGGTTCATTTATTTTGATGTTTGTTCTTCTGGTATAAGTTCCGGTGCCGGAGCCCTAGCTCCGGTCACCGGAATCTGCGTTTATGTCATCTAGGGTTTGTGAGGAAGAAGATAAGCCCTAAGCCATTGGATCTTGCTGCTGTGCGTCCCAGATCTGGCCACGCGTTCATGAGTCCACCATCCCAGTCACGTGGTTTTCTAATTCTATTTTAATTCACTATGCTGCGCACCACACCATAATTAGCATGCGTCCTCACCTCACAGCAAATCATGTGTCCACGTCAATTAATGAGGTCTCACCCCATACGCGCTGGATCAATCTCTTGGCTCATGTATTTTCCAGCTTATTTTCCTGATTTCCACCCTATTTTCATACACATGCGCAACTTAATAGGCCTCTGGTTAATATGCGCACCCCCCTCCTCAGCAAGCCCATTTGTTTTCAACTTCAATTCCTACTATCTGCACCCCAGCCTCATTTCCATTTTAATTCTTTTTCATTTTATTTTCTTTTATTATCATTTTGGTTTCTAATTATTTAAAATACTTCCAGTCATCAAAAAAATCCCAAAATAATTCATGAGTGTTCAATTGAGTTTTCTTTATTTTTCTACATTTTTATTTTCAATTTTTTCCTAATATCCACGTGTCATTTAATTGATCCTTTTCATTAATTCATTTTAAATCCTTTTTGAGCAATCTATCTTGTCCAATTTCCCTAGGGTTCATCTTTTTGAGTTTTGTTTTGGTTCTTTTTGCTTTGGATTCCTAAGATGATGTAGTTCTTGTGTGATTTTTCCCCTGATTTTTAGAAATTTGTTCATTGTGTTTTGGTCTTTGCCTTGTGATGTAGGTTTCTTAATCTTAGTTTGTGTTTAAGCCCTCATTTGACCTAGCTAGCTTCTGAATTTCTCCCAAAACTTTTGGCTCATTGTTATATCATGTTTGAGGATCATTTGTCTTAAGTTGTGGAATTTTTAGATGCATTGTTGTTTTGATGTGAATTTTTGTTCTTACCTTGTCCCATTTTGCTTCTTTGTGATCATTAGCTCTCTTATAAGCTTAGAAGGGCACTTGTGCCAACTTCTTCTTCTCATTTGGGGTCTCTTTGGGGTATGGGTTCCATTCTGGTCTTGACTTAGGGTTTGTGTCTTAGAAAGTTTTGTGTTTGGCTTATCTTTTGAGTTCTTTCTTTCTTAAGTGTATTCATCTCACTTCCTTACTTCTTTCACCTCATATTGTGATTGTTTCGTCTTGTACCTATCTTCTCTTCATCTCTCTTGTTTCTTAAGCCTGTCTTTGACTTGTTTTGGTTCTGGTTATGTGCCTTGAGTCCATGTTTGTGCATTTTTTGCTTTGCATCTCATTAAGTGTGCATTTGTTTGCCATGTGATTCATGTTGCATCTTAATTTGCTTGCATGCTTCTTTCCTCATTCTTTTGGCTTGCATATCCATTGTGCATTTGTATATATGACTTCACTTCTGTTTGTATGATGTTGGCATGTCATCTTGTTCACTTCATTTCACTTTTGTGCTTATGTTGCTAACCTTGCAGGGGCTATGGTAAGTGAGAGATGTGGAAGTGATTCCCACATCTCCAAATCTCATCTCTTCTTATTATTTCTTACTTGTGCTAACCCTTTGCTTGTTGGGCTTAGGCCTTACTCATCTCATATTTTCTTCTTCTTCTTTTTTCCTTCTTCTTCTTTAGGATAGAAAACCACACTAACCTTAGGACATCCATGCATGACAACACTTAGGAATCTTTAGTCCCCCATTAGACTTTTTGCCTTTGTGATCCTTTTGGTTCTTCTTCTCCTCTCATCTCATAATCTTAAAGAAAACATCTAATAAAGTTTGAAGTAATACCTTGAGCAATAGCCTTATCCTATGAGGTACTTGTAGTCTTCCCATCTTGGGATAGTACAAGCTTACTTTGTGATGCACAAGTTTGAGCAAGGTATCTTCTTCACAAAGAAAAGCATAAAACACACTTCTTAATTGTAAATACCAAAAATACTTAATAAGTTAATGAGTTAGTGAGCTTAGGCCCTAATCTCTGGAGTCAAGTTTTGGGGATCTTCTCCTTACTTGAGTATGCTTGTTCTGTTATTCCATCTTGGAATGTAGTGACAAGTGTACATTCCATGGAGAAGAGCTTGATTTCACTTCCTTGTGACACACTCATAAAAGCTTCATAAAAAACACAAACAAACAATAAGCGTCTTTCCTTCGGGAATTCTTTTCTCATCTCATTCGCTCCGTACGCGAACTTGCTCCTACTTGTCACTTTGCAAGATGGTTACGCACTCGTCGTCCGAGTCTGCAACACCTGAGCATTGACATAGGCAGTTCAAGCCTTAATTCACAAGCAATTTCTTTTTCTCCCCTAGTTAGGGGAACTACGGCGTCTCTGATCCTCATTATCCTGATGAGGTACGTAGGCAGCGGGGTAGGGCCCGTTCGAGCACAATCTTTATTTTCCCTACATTTTTTCCTTTTCATTTCTTTTTCAGTTCCCTTTTCGTTTCTTTTATCCAGTTCAGTTCCGTTTCTTTTGCAGCAGTTTTCATACCCTTACCCTTTGAAACAGATTTCTTTGCAAGCGTGGATCCCGTCGGGTACGGCGGACGATTTGGGTGCTAATACCTTCCCAGGTTGTAACCGACTCCCGAACTCAGTCTCTTTGGTTCGCAGGACCCGTGTCCTTCCTTTTCTTTCTTCTAGTTTGTGCAGCATTACCATTCCCGTTCTTTCGGGATAAAAATGCCTGGCTGGCGACTCTACCTCTTTCCACGCCACTTTCGCGTTTGTACCAGGATGGAAATCCGGGGAGCGACAACATTATGTCCAAGTAACTTGGTGGTGAGAGCATTTGACGTCTCTAAGAGATCAGTGCTTGGAGAGATTGATTTGCTTGTGTTGATTGGCCCATAGACCTTTAAAACTACCTTCTTCGTGATGGACATACAGCCGGCCTACAGCTGTCTGTTGGGTAGACCCTGGATCCACGCCGCTGGCGCTGTTACATCTACCCTTCACCAGAAGTTAAAATTTGAGTGGGAAGGCCAAATCATCATAATCTGCAGAGAGGAATACATTTTCGTTAGCCAGCTGGCTACTTATAAGTATATAGAGATGGATGGGGAGATCTATGAGACCATGAGTCAGGGGTTTGAGGCCCTTAACATCAATGAAGCAACTGCTATGTCTGGAACTTCCATCACTTCATATCAATAAGCCTGGAAGGTTGTTGAGGAGGGTACCGCTCAAGGCCGGGGAAAGCTGCTACCAGTAGAAAAGAAAGAAGACAGATTCGGGTTGGGTTATAGACCCACTCGACAAGATCAACCAGAGGCTGCAATGGAGCCCAAATTTGTCAGCGGGGGAATGCTCACCCCGGATGCTGTGAACAGTTTGGAAGACAAGGAAGAAGACGAACACAACCTGGAAAGCTGGATACGTCCAAGGATCCCGGGGAACCAAGTCTCAAACTGGTCTTCCCAAGAAATTATAAGAGTTACTTCTGCAAAGTAATTATTATTTCCTATCTTTAAGCATGCATCAAGTCCTGCATCTTGCCCAAGATGTCAGGACTCATTTTGTAATCGGGCCATCTTGTATTTTGTGCAAACGATCAATTAATGAATATCAGGACATCTTTTGCAAATGAGTCTCTTTTTTTTTCCCGCTCACTGTTTTTCATTTTTCATTTTTTGTACAAAAATAAAATGGCAATGTTTTTCAAAATAATAACTTCATTTTCACTCTTTTCTAAACAAGATAAAATTGATCACTAAAATAAACAAATCTAAACCCTTGCAGAGAGTGCCCTCCAGACTGCACCGACAACGACACTACTATGACTTCGTATGACTTTGACAATCCGATTAATCAAGCCGATGAAGGGGTTGAAGAAGATTATGAGCTGCCCAAAGAACTAGCCAGGTTGTTAAGACAAGAGGAAAAGGTTATCACTCCTCATCATGAGGAAGTTGAGACGGTTAATCTTGGTACCGAAGAAGACTTAAAAGAAGTAAAGATCGGGGCCCGTCTGTAAAATTCAGTAAAAGAACAACTTATTGACATGCTTCGAGAGTATGTGGATGTTTTTGCTTGGTCCTACCAAGACATGCCAGGTCTGGATACCGACATTGTTATGCACAAGCTGCCTCTAAAGGAAGATTGTCCTCCAGTAAACCAGAAGTTGCGTCGTACTCGTCCGGATATGGCCATAAAGATAAAAGAAGAGGTACAAAAACAGTGGGACGTCGGTTTCCTTGCTGTAACTAGTTACCCGCCGTGGGTGGCTAACATTGTACCAGTACCTAAGAAGGATGGAAAAGTGCGGATGTGTGTGGATTACCGGGATCTGAATAGAGCTAGCCCGAAGGATGACTTCCCATTACCTCACATTGATGTATTGGTCGACAACACAACTCAGTTCTCGGTATTCTCCTTCATGGATGGATTTTCAGGATATAATCAAATCAAGATGTCACCTGAAGACATGGAGAAGACAACTTTCATCACACCCTGGGGCACATTCTGTTATAAGGTAATGCCGTTCGGACTGAAGAATGCTAGTGCCACTTATAAACGGGCTATGGTAACATTATTCCACACAATGATCCATAAAGAAATTGAATGTTATGTGGATGACATGATTTCCAAATCCCTCACAGAAGAAGACCACCTGGTGAATCTGTTGAAACTTTTCAAACGTTTGAGAAAGTACCAGTTGAAGTTAAACCCCAACAAATGCACATTCGGGGTGCGGTCCGGTAAACTGCTGGGTTTTATTGTAAGTGAGAAGGGAATTAAAGTCGACCCTGACAAAGTCAAATCCATTCAAGAGATGCCTGCACCAAAGACTGAAAAGGAAGTTCGAGGGTTTCTAGGTAGATTGAACTACATTTCAAGGTTCATATCTCACCTTACAGCAACCTGTGAACCCTTGTTCAAGTTGTTGAGAAAAGAACAAACGGTCAGGTGGAATGAAGACTGCCAGAGGGCTTTTGACAAAATCAAGGAATACTTACAAGAGCCTCCGATCCTTATGCCTCCAGTTGAAGGAAGACCTCTGATAATGTACTTGATAGTATTAGAAGAGTCAATAGGGTGTGTGTTGGGCCAGCATGACGAGTCTGGTCGAAAAGAGTATGCAATTTACTACCTAAGCAAAAAGTTTACCGACTGCGAACAACGTTATTCACTGCTCGAGAAAACTTGATGTGTTTTAGCGTGGGCTGCTCGCCGACTATGGCAGTATATGTTGACCCACACTACTTTGTTGATCTCAAAGATGGATCCAGTTAAGTACATATTCGAGAAGCCAGCACTTACCGGACGGGTTGCAAGATGGAAAATGATTCTCACAGAATATGACATCCAATACACATCTCAGAAAGCCATCAAAGGCAGTGTATTGTCTGATTATCTTGCTGAGCAACCCATTGATGATTACCAGCCTATGAGATTTGACTTCCCTGATGAAGACATCATGTTCATTAAAGCAAAAGATCATGAAGAGCCTGTTCACACTGAAGGGCCTGACCCAGAAGAGGAATGGACAATGATGTT
The DNA here is from genome assembly GCA_963966055.1 of Lathyrus aphaca. Classification (NCBI taxonomy): domain Eukaryota; kingdom Viridiplantae; phylum Streptophyta; class Magnoliopsida; order Fabales; family Fabaceae; genus Lathyrus; species Lathyrus aphaca. The sequence continues at coordinate 112,830,869 of OZ014524.1, read as the reverse complement.
TGACAGGGCTGTTAATATGAATGGTTGTGGGGTTGGTGCAGTACTCATTACACCTAAAGGAGTTCACATGCCCTTCTCGGCAAAACTCACCTTTAACTGCACCAACAACGAAGCTGAATACGAAGCTTGTATTATGGGTCTTGAGGAAGCCATTGACCTCAGCATCAAGACTTTAACTGTATTCGGAGATTCAACTCTGGTAATCAATCAAACCAACGGCAAATGGTACACTCACTAGGAGCATCTAATTCCATACCGGGATTATACGAGGAGATTACTGACTTTCTTCACTACAGTCAAACTTGAGTATATCCCTCGAGATGAAAATCATTTTGCAGATGCTCTGGCTACCATTTCATCCATGATCAAAGTTCAAGCTGCCAACTTTGTGCCTCGGATTTCAGTATCCAGACTTGACAGACCAACATACGTGTTCTCGGTAGAGATTGCTAAAGATGACAAGCCTTGGTTCTATGACATCAAATGCTTCTTAGAGGATCAAACATACCCACCTGGGGCATCATCCAATGATAAGAAGACATTAAGAAGGCTAGCTGGTAGTTTCTTCCTGAACACTGATGCCTCCCTATACAAGCACAACTTTGACATGGTGCTTCTTAGATGTGTTGATAAGCCAAAAGCAAACTTGCTGATGCACGAGGTGCACGAAGGATCCTTTGGTACCCATGCTGGAGAACATGCAATGGCTAAGAAATTGCTAAGATCAGGTTACTAATGGATCACAATGGATGCAGACTGTTGTGCCTATGCCAGAAAGTGCCATAAATGTCAGATCTACGCGGATAAGGTGCATGTGCCTCCAAATCCTTTGAATGTGATGTCTTCACCTTGGTCCTTTGCCATGTGGGGCATTGATATGATTGGAAAAATCGAGCCGACTGCTTCAAATGGCCACCGATTCATCCTGGTAGCCATTGACTATTTTACCAAGTGGGTTGAAGCAGCCTCGTATGCAAATGTAACCAGGCAAGTGGTAGCCCGATTCCTGAAGAGAGACATCATCTGTCGTTATGGAGTTCCCGAGCAAATCATTACTGATAATGGTTCCAAATTGAACAATAAAATGATGGCAGAACTGTGTCGGGACTTCAAGATCCAACACCACAATTCTTCTCCTTACAGGCCAAAGATGAATGGCGCTGTTGAGGCAGCTAACAAGAATATCAAGAAGATTGTGCAAAAGATGGTGGTCACCTACAAAGACTGGCATGAAATGCTACCATTTGCCTTGCATGGGTACCGTACATCAATCAGAACATCCACTGGGGCAACATTGTATCATCTTGTGTATGGTATGGAGGCAGTCCTACCTGTTGAAGTTGAATTACCCTCGCTGCAGGTACTGATGGATGTCAAGTTGAATGAAGTAGAGTGGGTCCGATCCCGGTACGAGCAACTGAGTCTGATCGAAGAGAAGAGGTTAGATGTAATCTGTCATGGGCAGCTGTATCAGAAGAGAATGAAGAAAGCCTTCGATCAGAAAGTCAGGCTTCGGGAATACCAAGTAGGAGATCTGGTGCTGAAGAGACTTATCCCTCCTTATACAGACCACAGGGGCAAGTGGACTCCGAATTACGATGGTCCATTCATAGTAAAGAAAGTTTTCTCCGGTGGGGCACTGATGCTCACTACTATGGATGGTGAAGATTTCTTATCCCCTATGAATTCAGATGCAGTTAAAAAATACTTCGCATAAAATGACTCGCTGAACATAAAAACAGAATGTAAGTCCAGGCAAAAATAGGGCATCCCGGCGAGTCAAAAACAGAATAAAAGACTCGGGCAAAAATAAGGGAAAATAAAGAAAAATGTACACCCGCTGAGTTGAAAAGCCGCATTGGACAGCTCAGGCAAAAATGGGTATCCCGGTGGATTGAAAACCCGAAAGGGCAATCCACGCAAAAATAAGGGAATAAGCGAACAACTGCATTCTGAATTCGTCTGTATCACTTACAACGTGGCAAGCTTCAAAAGGTTAAAGCATCGGTCAGAATCAGCCTTCTTCAGAAAGCAGAATGAGAAGAACGTCAAAAGTCATACGGGTCATAACAAAGGAAGCTCACTGAAGCATCGTCAACATTGCCAGCACCTTTTGTTTCTCAATTTTGTAACAATCTCCTCATTTCATGGGATTTGTTTCTTTGACTGTATTTGCCAATTCAGGGCACACAAGTTAATAAAATCAGATTTTTAGTCACGTTTTGTCTCGTACATTTTACTTCATTTGCAAAAAATGTCCGATATCCTTGGTATAATGGTTACATAAAAAACAGATATGCCTTTTTAAATCACATGCTTGCAGGAAATGTGTTTCTTACTCCCAGGAGTCTCTAAAAACTCCTATGATGGAGTCCAGTAAGGGATACCTCGGGGTACTTGTACGTTTCTTTGTCATAACAGGATTGCAGGTATTCAAAACGCAACATGGTGCATGAAAGGTTTCCCCCCAGCAAAGCTGCCAAATCATTATTTCCTCAACACATCTTCCAAGTAGCACCAGGGAAGCTTTCTCTCCCCACCAGAGCTACCAGGGCATCATTTTTCCGGCACATTTGTCAGAGCAGTATCGGAAGGTGCTCATATCCCCAGCTAAGTTGTCAAGTACCATCCTCAGCAGGGTCCTACAGAAATCTCCAGGAAGATTGTTCAGTGATCTTTTCTCTTCCCTAGCCGAGTGCTAGACATGGAACCATCTCCCCACAGAGCTCCAGCCTCTACCAGAAGAGCAATGTCTGAATTTCCCACACAACAAAGTGACGGAAGCTTCCTCATCCCCAGCTGGGTTGTTTCCTTACCGGATAGATCTATCAGTGGTCTATTTCCCCAAGCAGAGCCATACATTTTATCGGATCTACCAATGATCTCATCCCCAACTAGGATATCTTCCCAAGCATATCAGTCAGAGATCTCCACAACAGCAGGATCCGAGTCTCAGATTGATATCTTTTGCATAATCATAGCATTCGCATCATAAAATCACCACAAAAGCGTAGCATTCCGTTTAATACGGATCATTACAGCAAAAAAATCAAACATATTGCATAATCACAAGCCATGTTTTGAATCAGTCACCTGTAAATATCAACACTCCATCAACAGTATACAAAATACCTCTCAATTTCCCCGGCAGAACGCCAAAGCATCTTCTTTGCATTCCTAAAATACGGATACATGCTCCTTGTGACACCTGTCTGTGTCATCTTTCCCCAGAAAGTCGCCAGGACATTTTCTACGAACAGATACTTATACATAACATGTTCTTCTTGACACTCGTCTGGGTCGTATCCCCAGCAGAAGGCCAAAGCATCCTCTTTGCACTCACAAATACATGTTCATATTACCCCCTGCAGATATATCTATACACTTTCCTGACACCCGTCCGTGTCACCCATCCCCAGCATGGTTGCCTAAACACTTATTGTAAACCAACCACTTATTTATACACTCTCATTGACACCCATCCGTGTCATCTTATCTCCGCAGATCATCAAACACCTTTTACACTTATAAGTTCATAACTCATACACTTCCTCTTTTGACACCCGTCCGTGTCATACTCTCTCCAGCAAGTTGAACACTAATTTGTGTCTTACTCATGCTTACTTATATAGATACTCGTCCGTATCTTATATACACCACTTATTTCTCCTCAGATTCGACACTCGTCCGTGTTCTGTGTTAACCAGTTGATACTCGTCCGTATCATCATCTCTGAACATGCGTCAACACTTGTTTCTACCGATACTCGTCCGTATCGTGGTCTTAAGGATGCTCGTCCGCATCTTTAATCTATACACAGTGTCAAACACTTATACCTTTCCTTTCTTGGATGTAGACACTCGTCCGTGTCTACCATTCCCCAGAAGAGTCCCCAGCAAATCCCTAGTAAAAAGCAAAACTTCTTTTCTATCTGACATTCGTCCTATGTCGAGATACTTTCGGTAGTCGTACCCTGCCAGGTGATCGTCCCTCACCTTTGGGTGACCGTCCCTCATCCATATCCCCAGCGGAGTCTCCATTGTTGGAACCCTTTTCTATCCGACATTCGTCCTATGTCGTGATATTTAGCAGCCGTCCCCTGCTAGGTGATCGTCCTTCACCTTTTTGATGATCGCCCTTCACCACTTTTATCCGATGGCCGTCCCCATTGTTGATCTTGTTATCTGACATTCGTCCTATGTCATGATAAACCCTGAGAGCAGCCGTACCCTGCTAGGTGATCGTCCTTCACCTCTTGATGATCGTCCTTCATCATGCTTATCCGATGGCCTTCCCCATCTTCGACCTTTTCTGTCCGTCATTCGTCCTATGTCATGATATTTTCGGCAACCGTACCCTGCCAGGTGATCGTCATTCACCTTGGATGACCGTCCCTCATCCTTATCCCCAACAGAGCAGCCGTCCCCTGCCAGGTGATCTTCCTTCACCTTTGATGACCGTACCTCATCATTTATTTCATTTATACTTTACAAACCTGATGGTCGTCCCCATCATTGCCTTTACCTTTAATCCCCAGAAAATTTCATTTCCCCAGCTTGTCGGCCGTCCCCGTCATTGCTTTATTCCCAGCAGTCGTCCTCTGCTCGATGGTCGTCCTCCATCGCCCGCAACTTTATAATCATACTTTACTTCCTTTTAAAATCTATATCCCTTTTCTTCTTCATTCAGTGAGTGCAAATTTTGGACTGTCTTTGGTATTCAACCACAGTTATCTTGTTTGACTGTTAAGCCCGTCGCTTACATCCTACACAGCTAACTCATGTTTGAATAGGGGCAGCTGTAAACACCCCAAATTTTCCCTCACTAAGTTCACACCATGGCTTGTGATCCTTCATATTTGCATTATTTTAATCATATCATATCATATTGAATTTTTGTTTCACTGCATTAGTTCAAGTTCATCTGCATCTAGGGTTTGTGATCTGAGCAATCTTGGATCCATCTGAGCCACTCCAAAGGTCTTCAATCATCTCAAGAGGGTACATGTATGTTCAATCATCATATTTTATTCTCCAAAGATCAAGGAAGTCAGAGAATCACAAGAATTGGCAAAGCATGGAAGCAGAGCTAGGGTTTAACTGCACAGATGACCTGAAATTAGGGTTTTGGTTTCAGAGGCCATAACTCCAAATTTTTTGGTCATTCTTGTTTCTAATGGTTTTAATATGTTATAAGTATCACGCATATCAAGTTTGATGAAGAAATTCATTGTGGAAGTCATCTGATCACTGGGTAACTTCTTGAGCAAGTCAGAGCAAAATCAGGGCATCTGAGGCCCCCCAACATGGAACCAAAGTGGATTTTTCATCAAATTGAAGTTATATGATCTTTATTTGATCATTTAAGTGTTTAGAAATTCACAAATTTGAATAAAAGTGAGCTAAATCAAAAGTTGCCAAAAATGGAAATGACTTGTAATGTAAACTTTCCATTTTGGGAAAGTTTTTCAACCTCCTCTTTCTCAACCAAAAATGCTTCAAATGAAAAATTATTGGTCATGAAAGTTGTAGATTGGATCATTCCCTTTCCATAAAGTACAAGAACAAGATCTAATTCATTTTTGAACTCAAGATATGGCTTGTCAAAGTTGGGCAAAAATCCCATAAATTTCAAGAATGCACAAAGAGGGATTCTTTGCAAAACCACTTGCCAAAGCTTTTTATGACTTCAAACACACTTCAATACATCATAACATCATAATGCATTTCTTCTAGGTCATAATTGCCCAATGGATTGCAAGATCACATGCCTTGAACATCAAGAATTCACAAAAGGGCCAAACTTTGTCAAAATTGCAAAACACCCCATAACTTATTTCCCACATGCTGAATTGCCTCAAAGTGAATTCCATGGACCTCCTTGATCCTTGTTGCACCAGACATGCCCTTGTAGCACCTCTGAACCAGCCCATACCTCAAGGACAAGAACTTTTGACTTTTTTGCAAGAAGGCCATACCAATCACAATAGGGCACAACCACTCCATAGACCTATCACAAGTTGATATGTGGATCAAACCCAAGCCATAACACACGAGAACACAGCCTGAAACCTCAGCATTCTCAAGTTCACAAAAATCATCCCTCTTGCATTTTCCTTCGAAACACACAACACACTTGTGTCGCTCCCACCAAATGACACCCGGGTCAGAAGGGGTACATACGCGAACGGTCGGCGAAAGAGGAGAGAACACACAGGGGTGAACTCAGAAGAAAAGAGTCTCCAGCTAGGCATTTTTATCCCGGAGGAAAGGTAATGCTGCATTGACCTAGGAAAATATATGGATAAGACGGTTGCGAACCAGAGAGACTGAGAAAGGGGGTTGGTTACAACCTGGGAAGGTATTAGCACCCAGATTGTCCGTCGTACTTGTAAACACCCCAAATTTGCCCTCACCCATTCACACCATGGCTTGTGATCATCCTCATATGCATAAACGCAATCATATCATCTCACATCTCATTTTTGATTCACTGCATAGTTTCTAAGGCATCTGCACCTAGGGTTTGTGATCTGAGCAACCTCAGGGCATCCTGAGCCACCCCAAAGGCCACCAATCAATTCAAAGGGGTCCATGTGTGTTCATATGTCATATTCCATCTCTTCAAAGTCAAAAATGCAGAGGAATCACAAGAACTAGGGTTTGAGTGGATGCAGAGCCAGGATGAACTGCACAGTTGACCTAAAATTAGGGTTTTGGTTTCAGAGGCCATAACTCCAAATTTTGTGGTCATTCTTGTTTCCATTGGTCTCTATATGGTATAGGGAGTATGCATATCAATTTTCATGAAGAAATTCCGTGGGGAAGTCATCTGATCAAAGGTTGGCTTTTCAGACAAGTCAGTGTAAAATCAGGGCATCTGAGGCCCCCAATGACCCAACCAATGGGTGATCTTCATCATTTTGAGTGTATATGATCTTTATTTGATCATGGAAGAAGGTTGAAGTTCATAGAAATCAAGAATTTAGGGTTTTTGCAAATGTTGACTTTTTGGGCATAGTTGACTTTTCAAGAATGCATCATTTTAGGTCATTTTTCAAGCCTTGATTCTTGATCCAAAAATGCTTCAAATGGAAAAACTTTGGTCATGAAAGTTGTAGATCTCATCTTTCCCTTTTCAAAAAGTACAAGAACATGATCAAACTCTTCTTGGATCAAAAGTTATGGCAAGGCAAAGTTGGCTAAAATCATTAATTTTCAAGGCATGCTTCAAATGGAAATTTTGCAAAGTCATGAACCAATGCATTATGTGACCTCTAATTCATTTCAAACCATTACACAAACATTCTATGAGCCTAAAAAATCAGAATTGGACCAAGTTTCTACATAGTTTGGTTTATGTAACAAGACTTTCTTCACATGTGAACCCTAAAGCCACAAGTTGCAAAACTCATGATCATGCTTTCACCAACTTGCTGCCTTGAATGTTGGACCAAGCCTAGCCTTTCCCTTCACTTTGCTGCGCAGACCATGCCCTTTGTACTTGGCTAGAAGTTGCCCATGCCCTATCTTACAAGAAGTTGACCTTTTTGCAAAAGTAAACTTACCTATCACCATAGGCCATGTCACATCCTCTGGCCACTTGGATTAAAATAACATATCATTTTGCAAGCCATTCCATGTACTAAGCAAGCCTGAAACACTTCACAACAAGACATTCACAAAAACACACCACATTGCAACTTGCTTCGAATCTGCCTCCACAGCCTGCAAACACTTCAACCATTTTCACCATTCAACTCACCTTGTTCCATAGACCACAAAGCACCAAGAACACAAGCCTGAAACAGCCTGAACATCTCACTGCCATTTCTCACTTCATTTTGCAGTTTCATTCGAAACTCTCACCATAGTTCACAAACACACTAACAAACACCACAGACTTTCTTCATTCATCCTCAGGACCACAAACCATCATTCACAATGGCCTGAAACCCCCAGAAACTCCATTGCCATTTCTGACCAAGCTTGAGCAGGAGCTTTCGAAACTCACTATCCAGCCAACTTAAACTCTCATTGAGCATTCAAACATCATCTGGGGATCAAGTAGAGTAGATTGCACAAGGAGAGGTGGCCAGAAAGTTCTCAGGTTGAAAGCTCCAAATCTCAGGTAGCTTGAAATTCATTTTTCCAGAAATCATTTTTCTTGTTACAAACTTGTTCTATGTGATTCACTGATTATCCTGGTGTCCTTGGTTTTGAAAATGGCTTTGATTTGAGTATTTAATTTGCTTCTGAAGCTTGCGTGCCCTAGTTCTTTTTCTCTTCGATTCAGCTTATTTAGGAAATATAAACTTGTTTTGAGAGAGGGGTTTGATTCGTGAGAGGTTGAGGATCATTTCCCAGTTTTTAGTTTTCATTTTTGATACGTTTTTAGGGAGTTTGAAGTTTCTCAGGGAGGGAGCTGGCCGGAGAAGACGACCGGAAGTCTTCTCCGGCAGCCTGAGAGTGATTAGGGCTAATGGTCATTAATTAGTGAACTTCAAACTTGGGCCTTTAGATCTTGTTTCCCGCGCGCCAGTGAATGGTCAGGATCATTTCATTTGCCCTAATCCACTTAATTAATTTTAATTAATTCGTATTTAAATTAATTTGGCCAGATTGAATCCAGACCCTCCATTCACGCGCCAGTCAACCAATTTGAATCCAGAGCCCATCCTGGCCCTCCATCCTGATTACTTCCTATTTTATTTAATTTTTATTCATTTTCTTTTCTTTTTACTTGCATAATTTATTAAAAATAGTTAAAAATTCCTAAAAATTATGAAACTTTTTCCTAAAAGTTTTATTAATTTTTATGACACAAAAATATTTTTATTTTATTTTTTATCATTAAAAAAGTATTTTTAAATATTTAAAAGATTATTTTTAATTGATTAATGGGAATTAATTAATTAAAAATACTTTTAGGTATTTAAAAATTACAAAAAAATTCATGAAATGTTCTAAGACATTTAGAAACATTGTCCAAACCTTCAAACCAAATTTCTTTTTTTGATCTTGATGCATTTTAAGAATTTTTCATTGATTTAAATCATTTTTTATGCATTTATTTGATCCTAAGTTCAAAAATTCATTTCTGCCTATCTAAGAAGGTTTGGACATTGATTCTTTTTGCTTTGTCTTGTGTTTAGCATGCAGTTTCTAGGATAAAATGGCCTTGATTTGATCTTGCATTTTCAATTTGTTTGGCATTTCTTTTGTTTAGAACCCTAAAAAACCCTAATAACTTAGAAAATTCATATCTTGAGTTTGGTTAAGAGTTGAGAGTTCCCCTTTGGGCAGTGGTTCATTATAGGTTTAGGGTTTCTTTGGATGGCATTTTCCATTTTTTATCTTAGGGTTTGCTTCTGTTTTGAGTTTTGGTTTGATGTTTAATCCATGAACCCTAATTTGGGATTTCTCTTGCATCCTTCTTGCATTTCCTTGCATAACATGACTTGTCTATGCATTTTTGTGCATTCTTGTGATTCATTTGGCATCTCAAGACATATAGAAAGCATGTTTGATCATTGCACTGCATATTTGCCATGCCATTTGTCTTGTATGCTTCACAACTTTCCATGCTTGTTCATGCTCCTTAACTTGCATCATTTACATCCATGATCTTGTATGAACATCTCCATGTCTTGCCTCATGTTTGCAGCACCCCATAACATCATAATCATCACCAATATGCTTCTGGTTTGGTCTAGCATCATACCATTTCATCCCATCTAGCATTGCATTGCATTTCTTTCTAACATTTCAGGTGGTAAGTAAACTTGAGAAGTGAATTTGCCTTCACTTCTCATAACTTTTCTTTTCATCTCTCTTGCATCCATTGCTGCATTTCTATTTGTGTTTGAGATTGAGCTTGCTCATTCTTCTTCCTCCTACTTTCTTTCTTCAAGTGACTTGACTTCTTGAATGAAGCAAGTCACTTTGCTTCTCTTGGTCTTGTTCATCTGCTTCCTGGTGGTTCCTTTGAAGATTGTTCTTGTAAACCTCACAAACCTTAGGAACAACCAAGCATGACAATGAATTAGGATTTTGTTTAGTCTCCCCTCCTAGTTTTTACCTTTGTGTCTCTCTTTGAGTCTTCTCTTCTCATCTCATAATCAGGGACCAAACCCTAAAGGCTTTAAGACTTTGTGATTAAGCTTATGCCTGCATCCTTCTTTTAGGATGGAGTGTATAACTTTAATCCTAAGTGTTAAACCCTTAATGTGTTTAAATCTCTTAACCAATTCACTTAATAAATATCAAGACATCACACTTGTAACTTGGGCCTTGCATTAGGGTTCTAATTCTTCCTTAAGTGGTTAAGAAGGACTAACCCTAGTGTTAATGGACAAGTCCCCCTCAAGTTGTCTTACAAATCATAAAAATCACTTCATCACCATATCATTAAGTAAAATCCACTTAATTAAAGGCTTGTTTTGTCATGGGTTTAATCCCTAATCATGGATTAAGTTGAGGAGCTTTCCTCAGCTTAAACATTCTCATCTATCATCCTTCTTTTAGGATGGTGTAATGAGTCTGTTTAATCCTTGATTAGGGCTTAACCTCATTACTTAACACTAAACAAAAACCACAAAAACATCTAAATAATCACAAGTAGGTTAATGGTCTTAATCCTGCATCAAAGGTGATTAAGTGTGAGAATCTGACTTCACACTTAAGGTATTCTCATTACCCCTAATCAGAGGGAAGATGTGATGAGTTTACTAAATCCATTGGTTTAGACTTAAGCTCATTAACTTATGACAAAAATCCAAAAAAGCAATAAAAGACTGAAAACTCAAAAACAAACAATAATCGTCTCCTCCGGGATTCTTTTCTCATCATCCTCACTCACAAACGAGAACTTGCTTCTTCCGTCTAATGCAAGACAGTTTGCACCTGAGCCAGACAGGTCATACACTTGAGCATTGACAAGCAAGCAGTTCATCAGTCAATTTATCTATCAGTCTCTTTGGGTCGAACTACGGTGTTCTGACTTCCTCATTGCACGAGAGGATACGTAGGCATAACTTAACAGTTATCGAACAAAAGTCTCTGTACATTCCCCCTCCTTTCAGCATCATTCTTAGCCTCATGATCTTGAGCATCTTATTCCTTTTCTTACACTGACACATCATTTATACACTTCACTTCTCTTACACTGACACCTGTACATTCCTTTCCAGCTATTTTATACACAAATTGCACTGACACTACCCCTTTAAAACACAAATCTTTTAAGCGTGGATCCCGTCGAGTACGACGGACAATCTGGGTGCTAATACCTTCCCAGGTTGTAACCAACCCCCTTTCTCAGTCTCTCTGGTTCGCAAACCGTCTTATCCATATCTTTCTAGGTCTATGCAGCATTGCCTTTCCTCCGGGATAAAAATGCCTAGCTGGCGACTCTATTCATCTCCAGTGAGTTCACTGCTGTGTGTTCTCACTGTTCCCTTCGCCGACCGTTCGCGTCTGTACCTTCATATGACCCTGTTTCACTTGTCGGGAGCGACAGCTTGGCGACTCTGCTGGGGATGCTTATACTGCAACCAGGGCTTCTGGTTCTTTTTGTGGGTTCCTCCTAGCGCTTGATTGATTTGTGTTTACTGGGGTGTTATGTGCTTGTTTGTGCTTGTATTTATTTTTGTTTATTGCTTTATGTACAGTTACTTTACTGCTTTCTTTATTGCATTTATTTATATCATACTGTCATTACTGCTGGCTGGATCTGGTTTTGTTGGGTGGGTGATTCATTGAGAGTTAAGGTCCTATACCTGGGACCTGAGTGACACCTAGGCTAGAGTGAATCATATTCTTTCCCATTCCATTTCGGTCTGGTGCGGGAATATGAAACACGGTTCAGATATGGGTTTCTTCTTGAGAACTCTGTGTTGCAGATTTCCTGCAATGCTAGGGCTATCTGGGAAGCCTGCTAAGTCTGGATGACCTTTTAGTATTGACCTTCAGAAACTGAGGTGAATTAGAGGAGGAATTGTTATGGTTATTGTAAACACTGTACCTCCGGGTTAGAAGTGTCTACACTTCTCATAACTGATCCAAGTCTGAGGATCCTTGTTCTAGATCATCACCTGTGAGGGGGTTGGGCTGTTTACAGGTTTGCAGGTACCTTGACCTCAGAATACCCTGTTACTTTTACTTTGTTAAGAATACTCCATGTTGGACAGTTCCTGTGATTCTAAACCCTGGACATGTGGCTCTTTATTTGAGTCCCCCACCCTGGTTACTGGATTTTTAGACCTCCATCTGGAATTCTTGAACACACTTGGACCTATATCAGGGCATTTTGATCAGATCCAGCTCAGGCACAAACCCTTGCATATCATTTGCATACATAACCATTGCATCATATTAACATTTGCTTATTTGTGTTTCAGGGTATCCATTTTCATCTGGTTTTGGTTTTGACCCCATCTGCAGTATTGACCTATCTCCACCAGCACTAGCTTCAGCTTGTCAGCCATATACTTCAAATACTTGCACTAGCCAGCCAATGGCCCACTTCTCAACATCTTCATCAGCACTCTACTCAGTCTTCAGCATCATGACTCCAAAGAAAAGCAACATCACCTATCATTTCTTCCAACCAGACATATCAGACATCAGGAGGATCCAAACCCTGATCACTCCAGATCACATACCTTTGTTCAGGGAGCATTATGGGGATATACTTGACTTGGTCATGGATCTGGACCCATCCCAGAGGAGTTTGATCCACACCTGCATTCAGTTTTATGACCCTCCATTGAGATGCTTCACCTTTCAAGACTTCCAGTTGGGCCCTCTATTAGAAGAATACTCATCTTTGGTTAGTTTGCCTATCAAGAGGGAAATCCCTTTCAACCCTGAAATGGTTTTTCCCAGCAATGGAGAGATAGCAAAAGCTTTGCACCTGGAACCTGCTTTGATTGAGCAGCATATGACCTCTAAAGCTGGGATCCCTGGCTTTCATCTGGACTTTCTAATTTCTCAAGCTAGTCTGAAGGCTTCCCTGGGGGAATGGAGAGCTGTTTGTGCTCTGTTGGCCTTAAGTGTATATGGAATTGTGTTATTTGCAGATGAGCCTCGATTCATTAGCAAGAATGCAATCCATTTGCTCATCCTGAAGAACCCAGTGCCAACTTTGTTAGGAGATCTCTATTACTCAGTGCACCAGAAGAATGAGAAGCAGAGGGGAAGGCTAGTGAGGTGTTGTGCTCCATTATTCCATGCTTGGCTTCTTAAGCATCTACCCAGGACAGATGCATTCCTAAATCCTCATCAGCAAAGCAACTGGGCTAAGAGGCTCACTACTCTCACTTCAGCAGACATCAGATGGTGTACTCAAAGCACCAAGGGCAGAGATATCATTACAAGCTGTGGGCACTTTCCCAATGTGCCTTTAATAGGGGTCAAGGGAAGTATCAATTACAACCCTCTGCTGTTCAGGAGGCAATTAGGCTATGCACTGGTCCATACTCCTAGGGCACAGGACTTGGTGGAGACTCTCTATTGTGAGAACAAGATTAGTCTGGAAATTGTTAGGCAGGCTGCCTGGGCCTGGGATCATGTTCAAACCAAGGGAATCACCACTCTGGGGAAGTGCAATAATGTGGCATCAGTCCAATATTATGAGTGGTCCCATGCCAGGGCCCAATTCTCTGGAATGCCCTTCACCATAGAAGACATGCCTGAGTCATCTTCAGCACCACCCCCTGCCACTATCAGTCTGGAGGAGTTTGAAAGCTTGAAGGAAAGAAATGAGAAGTTAACCCAGGCTTTGCAGAAGACCCTCCGGGAGAGGAGTGAAGGTGTGAGGGAGATTGAAAGATTGGAGAAGCTGAGGGTGGAACACTTGACTAAAATTGAGAAGTCTGGAGATTATATCAACAAGTCTAGAGCTGGTGAACAAATTCTGAAGAATGCTTGCAAAGAAGCCCAGTTCCAGAGAGCAAGAACAGACTTATATTTGAAAGAGAGTCAGGCCAGGTGGGTCCGGATCACCGAGGCTCGTACCCTGGAAGACAAGAGAGTTCAGGACAAGATGGAGCAGATGGAAAAAGCCCTGGCAGCAGCCCAGAAGGAAATATCAGAGTTAGAAATCAGAGCTGGAGTGAAGAGGTCTAAGGACCAAAGTCAGAACAAGAAGTTGACTGCAGCTGTTGCAACAAGAAACCTTCTCATCAGAAGTCTCACAGAGCGTCCGGCTGATCCTGTGACCGAAGCACTTCTCAAGGAAGTTCGTGAGGATGAGTTTGGTCTTGGTGTTTGACCATTTGTTTGTTGTTGCTTTCTTTCCATGTACTTTTATTTTTGTACTGTATTTTGACCCCTTAGCGGGCTTGTGTTGTAAAACGAACAAATTGTATTATTTCACCTTATGTAATATATTCATGTTAGTTTACTTCGAAAGCAACTTCAACGGCAGCATCTTCGAGGGTCTGGAAGGGTCAAAACTGAAAGCCAAACCGGATACCTTGAGAGCAAATAAGCATAACTGCATTGCATACTAACCCTTTTGTGTGTTTTGTAGGTTTTTGTTTTGTTGTTACTAACCTCTGTTGTGAATCTCAGGAATTATTGCTCGCCGCCGGGTATTTCCCCTCAACAGGCCACACAGGTACCCAACTAGAAACAACCTTCCGGGAATTCAGATGGATCAGATGCAGCAGGACCTTACGGAGGTCAGAAACCAGATGGCCAACGAAAGGTTGGAGATGAGAACGCAGATAACACAGTTCATGGAAGTAATGGACAACTTAGCTCAAAGCCAGGAGAGGCTCAGAGCTTTGGTAGAAGGGAGGAATCAAGAGGAACCCCATGTGGGAACTGCTGGCACAAGTAACAACGAGAGGGTCCAACCTCATGTCAATCCCCCAGTTTTTGGACCCCATCTCCATCCAGAGGCCAACATCCCTGTCAATATACAAGGGACTGCCACAGCAGGGAGGGTATTATAGGAAGACCCTCAAGAAGACCAGTTCACAGTAATGGGTGCTGGAGAGGAGACTTATGATAGACGGTTGGAAGAAATAGCTGAGAAGTTGAGGTCCTTAGAATCTCAAAACTCTTTGGGCTTCGACGTTATGGACATGGGTTTGGTAGACGGGGTCAGGATCCCCCATAAGTTCAAGCCTCCTTGTTTCAAAAAGTATAATGGGACTTCATGCCCCCGGACTCATCTACAATCATTTCTGGGAAGGCTGAAGGCCTATACAATGGATGAGAAATTGTGGATGTTCTATTTTGAGGATAGCTTGACTGGAGCTTCGAGGGAGTGGTATTCCCATCTGACAAGAGCAACAATTAGATGCTGGAAGGACCTGGCAGAGGCCTTCATCAGACAGTATCAGTATAATCTAGACATGGCACCCAACAGGACTCTCCTGATGGGAATGTCACAGTCTTCAAGGGAGAGTTTCCGAGAATACGCCCAAAGGTGGAGACAGCTGGCTGCTGCTGTTCAACCACCTATGTCTGAGCGGGAAATGGCAGATATGTTCATGAACACCCTTCAGGGAACATATATTGACAGGTTGGCAGCTTTCTCTTCCACTAGCTTTGCAGATGTTGTTATAGCTGGGGAGAGAATTGAAAGCCTGTTAAAAATGGGTAAGATCTCTGATAATGGTGCCAGTTCGTCCAGCAGTACAAGAAAGCCTTTTGCAGGCCCGAGAAGAGCTGGCGAGACCAATGCCATTCACACCAACAGGGGTAGGCCCCAATATGTTCAGAGGTCAATAGCAGCAGTCACTATCCCTGCTCCAGCTCATCCTCAGCCAGCCTATCAACCTCCTCAACAAAACTTCCAACAACAATCCCAGTATCAGCAGAATCAATATCCTCCAAGGAACTACAACAGCAACAACACCAACAACAACAATCAACAGAGGCCATTCCAACAAAGGCCATCCCAAGCTAACCGAGTGATCGACCCGATCCCAATGCCGTATGCTGCCTTGTTGCCACAGCTTCTGAAACTCAACCTAGTTGAGCTAAGAACGTTGGCACCCCCGGATCCCAATAGCCTACCAAGAAACTATGACTCTAATGCTAGGTGTGCTTTTCATTCAAACGCACCTGGTCACAGTACAGAAAAATGCAGGGCTCTGCATATGAAGGTACAAGACTTGGTAGACTCCAAGGCTCTGAATTTTGCACCGCCGCCCAATGTCAATAAAAACCCAATGCCAAACCATGGTGGTCCTCGAATTAACGCTATTGAAGAAGACAGACCGTCTTATTTAATAACCAGTGTGGATCAGATCAGGACACCATTGGTGGAAATCAAAGCTCAACTCCGTGAAAGTCAAATATTTCCGGGATGTGAACTAGGGTGCCCCTACTGCAATATTTCATGGAATGGGTGTGAGGACCTGAGGAATGGCATTGACAGCCTTATTCAGAGTGGCCTGCTCCAGATCACCACATCGTTTCCGACAAATCCGGCAACTTCATCAACAACGGTTCCAGAACCTCCTACAACTGCAGCAACTATTGTTCCCGACAATTCACCAGCAACATCAACAAGTACTTCACCTGTCCTCCCAAATGATCAGTTTTCAACAGTTTCTCCTGCTACAACTTCAGCTTCATTCCATTTCGAATCTCCATCAACAACAACAACAGTCCTTCCAACAATACCTCCTACAACACCAGCAATCAATCATGAAGATGTCTCTACTGTTACCATTTTCTACGATCCTGAAAATAATTCCGCCTACCATTCAGAAGGTGCTGCTCCCGCCAGAGCACCAGTTACAATCTTTTATGATCCACAAACAATTACAGTCCCTTCAGCAGCAGCAATCAGTCCAGTCACTGTCACGGTGCCTGGACCGGTACCATATGAAAGCGATAGGGCCATCCCTTGGCACTATGGCTCTGACGTGTACTGCGAAGGAAAAAGAATCACTCTTGAAACATCAACACCTGCACCACAAGTAGATAATGTGGGGGGAGGCGGAGGCTTCACCCGAAGCGGACGTCTCTTCGCTCCACCAATTCAAAGACCTACAGCCGAAGCAGAAGCTGCTGCCAAGGCAAAAGGAAAGAGCCCGGTGCAGGAAGATCAAGCTGTTAAAGAAGCCTTGAAGACTCCGTTCGATCAGGAAGTTGATGAGTTTATGCGAATCATCAAAAAGAGTGATTACAAAATTGTGGATCAACTTCACCAGACGCCATCCAAAATCTCTATCCTCTCACTGCTTATGTGTTCCGAAGCCCATCGGAATGCACTACTCAAGGTCTTGCACGCAGCTTACGTGCCTGAAGAGATTACTGTCAACCAGTTGGAAACCGTGGTTGGAAATGTTACTGCTAGCAATGGGCTAGGGTTTACCAATTCTGACCTGACAGTGGATGGCCGCAACCACAACAAAGCCTTGCACATAACCATGGAATGCAAAGGAGCTGTCCTTTCTCATGTGCTGGTGGACACAGGTTCTTCCCTGAATGTTTTACCAAAGAAGGCTCTGGTGAAGCTAGAATACGATGGATTGGCATTGAGACCCAGCAACCTGGTGGTGAGAGCCTTTGATGGTTCGAAGAGATCGGTTCTGGGAGAGATTGAGCTGCCCGTGACAATTGGCCCACAGACCTTTAAAACTATCTTTTATGTGATGGACATTCAGCCCGCCTACAGCTGTTTGTTGGGTAGACCCTGGATTCACGCCGCCGGCGCAATAACGTCTACCCTTCACCAAAAGTTAAAATTTGAGTGGGAAGGTCAAGTTGTCACAATCTGTGGGGAAGAGGATATTTTCGTTAGCCATCTGGCTACCTACAAGTACATTGAAATGGATGGGGAGATCCATGAAACAATGAGCCAGGGGTTTGAAGCTTTGAATGTGCATGAGGCATCTGCTGTATCTGGTACTCCAATGTCGTCTTACCAACAAGCCCGGAAGGTTGTTGAGGAAGGAACTGCCCTAGGCTGGGGCAAGGTCTTAGCTGTGGAGGAGAAGAAGGACAAATTTGGGTTGGGTTACAGACCAACTCAACATCAAGCAAAGGCTGCTGCAGAGCCAGGTTTTGTCAGTGGGGGGATGCTCACCCCCGATGCTATCAACTGTTTGGAAGACGAGCTGGAAGAGGAGCGCAATCTGGAGAATTGGATTCGTCCAAAGATCCCGGGGAGCAGTGTCTCAAACTGGTCTTCCCAGGAAATTATAAGAGTTACTCATGCAGAGTAATTATTATTTCCTGTATTTTTTATAGCATGCATCAAAGTCTTGCATCTTGCCCAAGATGACAAGACTCATTTTGTAATCAGGGCCATCTGTACTTTTGTGCAAACAAGATTAAATTAATGAAATATCAGACATCTTTTTGCAAACGAGTCTTTTTCTGTTTGTTCACTGTTTTTCCATTTTTCTTTTTGTACAAAAATAAATGGCGGTGTTTTCAAAATGATAACTTCATTTCACTTTTCTAAATAAGACTAAAATCAGATCACTAAAATGAACAAACTTAACCCTTGCAGAGAGTGCCTTCCAGACAGCACCGACAACAGCACGGCTATGACATCGTATGACTTTGACAATCCAATCAATCAAGCTGATGAAGGGGTTGATGAAGAATATGAGCTTCCTGAAGAGCTAGCCAGGTTGTTAAGGCAAGAGGAAAAGGTTATTACCCCTCATCAGGAGGAGGTTGAAGTGATCAATCTTGGTACAGACGAAGACGTGAAAGAAGTTAAAATCGGGGCCTGCCTGCGAGACTCAGTGAAGAGACAACTGATAGATCTGCTTCAAGAGTATGTTGATGTGTTTTCTTGGTCGTATCAAGACATGCCAGGGTTGGATACCGACATTGTTGTGCATAAGCTGCCTTTGAGGGAAGAATGCCCACCAGTTAAACAGAAGTTGCGCCGAACTCGCCCAGACATGGCTATGAAAATTAAGGAAGAGGTACAAAAGCAATGGGACGCCGGGTTCCTTGCTGTGACTAGCTATCCACCGTGGGTCGCTAACATAGTACCTGTGCCAAAGAAAGACGGCAAAGTAAGAATGTGTGTTGACTACCGGGATCTGAACAGAGCCAGCCCGAAAGATGACTTCCCATTACCTCACATTGATGTATTGGTGGATAACACGGCTCAGTTCTCGGTATTCTCCTTCATGGACGGATTTTCGGGATATAATCAGATCAAGATGTCACCTGAAGACATGGAGAAGACAACATTTATCACACCTTGGGGCACGTTCTGTTACAAGGTGATGCCATTCGGACTAAAGAATGCTGGTGCAACGTATCAACGGGCTATGGTGACATTATTCCACGATATGATCCATAAGGAAATCGAGTGTTATGTGGATGACATGATTGCCAAGTCCCTTACAGAGGAAGATCACCTGGTGAATCTGCTGAAGTTGTTCAAGCGACTGAGGAAGTACCAACTAAAGCTGAACCCCAACAAATGCACATTCGGGGTGCGATCCGGTAAGCTGCTGGGCTTTATTGTAAGCGAGAAAGGGATTGAAGTTGACCCTGATAAAGTCAAAGCTATTCAAGAAATGCCTGCGCCGAAAACTGAGAAAGAAATTCGAGGGTTCTTAGGTCGATTGAACTACATTTCACGGTTCATATCTCACCTTACAGCGACCTGTGAACCCTTGTTCAAGCTGTTAAGAAAAGAACAGACGGTCAGGTGGAACGAAGATTGCCAGAAAGCTTTTGACAAGATCAAGGAATATTTACAAGAACCTCCAATCCTCATGCCGCCAGTTGAAGGAAGACCTCTGATTATGTACTTGACAGTATTAGAAGAGTCAATGGGGTGTGTACTAGGTCAGCATGACGAGTCTGGTCGAAAAGAGTATGCAATATACTACCTAAGCAAAAAGTTTACCGACTGTGAACAACGTTACTCACTGCTCGAGAAAACTTGCTGTGCTTTAGCGTGGGCTGCTCGCCGACTGAGACAGTATATGTTGACCCACACTACCTTATTAATCTCAAAAATGGATCCAGTTAAGTACATTTTCGAGAAGCCAGCTCTTACCGGACGGGTTGCAAGATGGCAGATGATTCTCACAGAATACGACATACAGTACACATCTCAGAAAGCCATCAAGGGCAGTGTACTATCTGAATATCTTGCTGAGCAACCCATTGATGACTACCAGCCTATGAGGTTTGACTTCCCTGATGAAGACATCATGTTCATTAAAGCAAAAGATCACGAAGAGCCTATTCACACTGAAGGGCCTGACCCTGAAGAAGAATGGACTATGATGTTTGATGGGGCTGTTAACATGAATGGTCGTGGTGTTGGTGCAGTACTCATTACACCCAAAGGAGTTCACATGCCTTTCTCGGCAAAACTCACTTTCAACTGCACTAACAACGAAGCTGAATACGAAGCTTGCATTATGGGTCTTGAGGAAGCCATTGACCTCAGGATCAAGACATTGACCGTATTCGGAGATTCAGCTCTGGTAGTTAATCAAACCAACGGAAAATGGTACACCCACCAAGATCATCTGATACCTTACAGGGATTATACAAGAAGGTTATTGACCTTCTTCACCAAAGTCAAGCTTGAGTATATCCCTCGGGACGAGAATCAGTTTGCAGATGCTCTTGCTACCATTTCATCCATGATCAAAGTTCAAGCTGCTAACTTTGTACCCCAGATTTCAGTGTCTAGACTTGATAGACCAGCATATGTATTTGCAGCAGAGGTTGTCAAAGATGATAAGCCTTGGTTCCATGACATTAAGTGCTTCTTGGAGGATCAAACATACCCACCTGGGGCATCTTCCAATGATAAGAAGACTTTGAGAAGGCTTGCTGGTAGTTTCTTTCTGAACACTGATGGGTCTTTATACAAAAGGAACTTTGATATGGTACTCCTCAGATGTGTTGACAGGATGGAAGCAGATTTGTTGATGCATGAAGTGCATGAAGGCTCTTTTGGTACCCATGCTGGAGGACATGCAATGGCTAAAAAGTTGTTAAGATCAGGCTATTATTGGATCACAATGGATGCAGACTGTTGTGCCTACGCCAGAAAATGCCATAAATGCCAGATTTATGCAGATAAGGTGCATGTGCCTCCCAATCCTTTGAACATAATGTCTTCACCGTGGCCCTTTGCCATGTGGGGCATTGATATGATTGGCAAGATTGAGCCAACTGCTTCGAATGGTCACAGATTCATCCTGGTCGCCATTGATTATTTCACCAAGTGGGTTGAAGCAGCCTCATATGCAAATGTTACAAGACAAGTGGTAGCCCGATTTCTGAAGAGAGATATCATCTGTCGGTATGGAGTGCCCGAGCGAATCATTACTGATAATGGTTCCAATTTAAACAACAAAATGATAGCAGAGCTGTGCCGGGACTTCAAGATCCAACACCACAATTCTTCTCCTTACAGGCCAAAGATGAATGGTGCTGTTGAGGCGGCAAATAAGAATATCAAGAAGATTGTGCAAAAGATGGTAGTCACCTACAAAGACTGGCACGAAATGCTGCCGTTTGCCTTGCATGGGTACCGCACGTCAATCAGGACATCCACTGGGGCAACACCGTATCAGCTTGTATATGGTATGGAAGCAGTCCTACCTGTTGAAGTTGAACTACCCTCGTTACGGGTATTAATGGATGTTAAACTAAGCGAAGCAGAATGGGTTCGGTCCCGATTCGAACAATTGAGTCTGATTGAAGAGAAAAGATTGGCTGCAATTTGTCATGGGCAGTTATATCAGAAGAGAATGAAGAAAGCCTTTGATCAGAAAGTCAGGCATCGAGAGTACCAAGTAGGGGATCTTGTGCTGAAAAGAATCCTCCCTCCTCATACAGACCACAGGGGCAAATGGACTCCAAACTATGAAGGACCATTCGTGGTAAAGAAAGTTTTCTCTGGTGGAGCACTGATGCTCAGCACCATGGATGGTGAAGATTTCCCGTCCCCTGTGAATTCAGATGCAGTTAAAAAATACTTCGCATAAAATGACCCGCTGGACATAAAAACAGAATGTGAGTCCAGGCAAAAATAGGGCATCCCGGCGAGTCAAAAACAGAATAAAAGACTCGGGCAAAAATAAGGGAAATAAATGAAAAATGTACACCCGCTGAGTTGAAAAGCCGCATTGGACAACTCAGGCAAAAATGGGTATCCCGATGGATTGAAAACCCGAAAGGGCGATCCATGCAAAATAAGGGAATAAGCGAACAACTGCATTCTGAATTCGTCTGTATCGCTTACAACTTAGAAAGCTTCGACGGAACCAAGCTCCGATCAGAATCAACCTTCTTCAGAAAGCAAGACGAGAAGAACGTCATTGTCATACGAGTCATAGCAGAAGAGGAAGCTCCTAGAAAGCCTCGTCAACATCGCCAGCATTTTGTTTCTCAATTTGTAACAGTCTCTTCATTTCAGGAGATATGTTTCCTTGACTGTATCTTGCCAATTCAGGGCACATGAATTAATAAAATTAGATTTTTCAGTCATGTTTCGTTTTGTACATTTTTATTTACAAAGGATGTCTGATGTCTCTAAAAAACTAGTTGCATAAGTACAGATGTTTTTCTCTAAAAATAATAAAAAACACATGCTTACAGGGAATATACTTACTCTCAAAAGTGCTTAACCCCTATGACGGAATCCAGTAAAGGATACCTCGGGACCTTTTGTGCGTCTCTTTATCTTTGCAGGATTGCAGGTATCCAGAACGCAACCTGGGGCATGCAAGTTACGTCTCAGCAAGCTGGCAAATCATTATCAACTCGGTCTATCTTCCACGTGGCACTGGAGAGTGCCCACTTCCCCAGCAAAGTTGCCAAATCAACATACACTCAATCTCAGCATCTGAAATGCTCTATTCCCAGCTGAGTTGCCTCTTGTTGCTATCCCCAGCTGAGTTGCCTCTCATAATTCCCCAGCCGAGCTGCCATTTCATCCTCACAGAATCTTCAGCCTCTATCCAGAAGAGCAGCGCATAGAAGATCACAACAGAGTGAAGAAAGCTTCTACAAACCCCAGCTAGGTCCCGTATTATAAGGATGTCAACTAGTGACCTATATCCCCAAGCAAATATCCTCTTATTGGATCTACCAATGATCTCATCCCCAGCTGGGAGGTCCATTTTCGGCAGATCGACCAGAGATCTTCACAGCAACGGGATCCGAATCCCGGATCTATGCCTCTTTGCATAATCATAGCATCCGCATCATATTATCCCCTCAGAGCGTAGCATTCCGTCTAATACGGAGCATTACGGCAAAAATCAAATGCATAGCATAATCATAAGTCATGTTGTGAATAGAACACCTGTGAATAATAAGCCGTTCATCATCATTATACAAAAATCCCCACCAGAGTCCCAGCAAAAGCAGTTGCCTCTCCAATCACCAAACACCAGTATATATTTCTGACACCCGTCCGTGTCATCACTTCCCCAAACAGGTTGCCTGAATACACTTTACAAACAAAATCACCCGTACTGCAGGTACTTCCTGACACCCGCCCGTGTCAAATCACCAGCAGAAAGCCAAAGACATCCCCTTTGCGCTCACATATACTTGTATATACACTTTCCTGACACCCGTCCGTGTCGTATCCCCAGTGCAGTCGCCTAGACTTTGTATAGCAGATACTTGTTCATATTACACTTTTCTCTCTTGGCACCCGTCCGTGTCATTCTCCCCAGCAGTTAAAATACTCATCTATATATACTCACTACTCACGATACACTTATACAGATACTCGTCTGTATCTTGTATACACCATCACTTATCTCCCCACAGATTCGACAGTAGTCCTTGTTCTTTGTTAACCAGTTGGTACTCGTCCGTATCATCATCTCAGAACATTGCGTCTAGTGTTTGTTTCTACGTGATACTCGTCCGTATCATAGTCTTAAGGATGCTCGTCCGCATCTTTAATCCACATACCGCGTCAAACACTTATGTCTTCTTGAATATAGATGCTCGTCTGTGTCTAATATTCCCCAGAAAAATTCTTTCAGATTCAACACTCGTCCGTGTTCTTTGTTAACCAGTTGATACTCGTCCGTATCATCATCTCTGAACATGTGTCAGTTTGTTTCTACA
The DNA here is from genome assembly GCA_963966055.1 of Lathyrus aphaca. Taxonomy (NCBI): domain Eukaryota; kingdom Viridiplantae; phylum Streptophyta; class Magnoliopsida; order Fabales; family Fabaceae; genus Lathyrus; species Lathyrus aphaca. The sequence goes on along the minus strand of OZ014524.1, from coordinate 112,806,804 downwards.
TGATACTCGTCCGTATCATGATCTTAAGGATGCTCGTCCGCATCTTTAATCTATACACAATACCAAACACTTATACCTTTTGTTTCTTGGATGTAAACGCTCGTCCGTGTTTACTATTCCCCAGTAGATCGCCAAGTAAGCTTTTTCCATTATCTAACACTCGTCCTGTGTTATGATACCCCGAGAGCAGCCGTACCCTGCTGAGTGGTCGTCCTCCACTCCTTGATGGTCGTCCTCCATCATGCTCATCCGATGGCCGTCCCCATCGTTGTTTTTAGCAGCCGTCCCCTGCTAGGTGGTCGTCCTCCACCTTTTGATGATCGTCCTTCATCACTTTATCCAATGGCCGTCCCCATTGTTGATTTTGGTTATCTGGCATTCGTCCTATGTCATGAGAAACCTCGAGAGCAGCCGTACCCTGCTGAGTGGTCGTCCTCCACTTCTTGATGGTCGTCCTCCATCATGCTCGTCCGATGGTCGTCCCCATCGTTGACCTTTTCTATCCGATGGCCGTCCCCATCGTTGATATTTTCAGCAGCCGTACCCTGCCAGGTGGTCGTCCTCCACCTTTGATGGCCGTCCCCATCATATTTTCTTTTATCCCCGACAGAGCAGCCGTACCCTGCTAGGTGATCGTCCTTCACCTTTGATGGCCGTCCCCCATCATCTGTTTATTTCATTTATTCTTTAACCCGATGGTCGTCCCCGTCGTGGTCCCTTTTCCTTTTAGCCCGATGGCCGTCCCCATCGTTGGTTACTTTACCTTTATGAACTTGATGGCCGTCCCCGTCATGTTTCATTAATTTCCAGAGAATTTTACAGCTTTATCTCGATGGCCGTCTCCATCACGATTTTATTTTCCCCAGCTAGTCGGCCGTCCCCGTCTTGGCTTTACCTTTTATCCCCAGCATGCCGGTCGTCCCCGTCATTGCTCTTTACCCAGCAGTCGTCCTCTGCTCGACGGTCGTCCTCCGTCGCCCACTTTACAATATACTTTGTTTTCCTTTTACAATCTATATCCCTTTTCTTCTTCATTCCGTGAGTGCAAATTTTGGACTGTCTTTGGTATTCAACCACAAGTTATCTTGTTTGCCTGTTAAGCCGTCGCTTACAACCTGCACAACTAACTCATGTTTGAATAGGGGCAGCTGTAAACACCCCAAATTTGCCCTCACCCATTCACACCATGGCTTGTGATCATCCTCATATGCATAAACGCAATCATATCATCTCACATCTCATTTTTGATTCACTGCATAGTTTCTAAGGCATCTGCACCTAGGGTTTGTGATCTGAGCAACCTCAGGGCATCCTGAGCCACCCCAAAGGCCACCAATCAACTCAAAGGGGTCCATGTGTGTTCATATGTCATATTCCATCTCTTCAAAGTCAAAAATGCAGAGGAATCACAAGAACTAGGGTTTGAGTGGATGCAGAGCCAGGATGAACTGCACAGTTGACCTAAAATTAGGGTTTTGGTTTCAGAGGCCATAACTCCAAATTTTGTGGTCATTCTTGTTTCCATTGGTCTCTATATGGTATAGGGAGTATGCATATCAATTTTCATGAAGAAATTCCATGGGGAAGTCATCTGATCAAAGGTTGGCTTTTCAGACAAGTCAGTGTAAAATCAGGGCATCTGAGGCCCCCAATGACCCAACCAATGGGTGATCTTCATCATTTTGAGTGTATATGATCTTTATTTGATCATGGAAGAAGGTTGAAGTTCATAGAAATCAAGAATTTAGGGTTTTTGCAAATGTTGACTTTTTGGGCATAGTTGACTTTTCAAGAATGCATCATTTTAGGTCATTTTTCAAGCCTTGATTCTTGATCCAAAAATGCTTCAAATGGAAAAACTTTGGTCATGAAAGTTGTAGATCTCATCTTTCCCTTTTCAAAAAGTACAAGAACATGATCAAACTCTTCTTGGATCAAAAGTTATGGCAAGGCAAAGTTGGCTAAAATCATTAATTTTCAAGGCATGCTTCAAATGGAAATTTTGCAAAGTCATGAACCAATGCATTATGTGACCTCTAATTCATTTCAAACCATTACACAAACATTCTATGAGCCTAAAAAATCAGAATTGGACCAAGTTTCTACATAGTTTGGTTTATGTAACAAGACTTTCTTCACATGTGAACCCTAAAGCCACAAGTTGCAAAACTCATGATCATGCTTTCACCAACTTGCTGCCTTGAATGTTGGACCAAGCCTAGCCTTTCCCTTCACTTTGCTGCGCAGACCATGCCCTTTGTACTTGGCTAGAAGTTGCCCATGCCCTATCTTACAAGAAGTTGACCTTTTTGCAAAAGTAAACTTACCTATCACCACAGGCCATGTCACATCCTCTGGCCACTTGGATTAAAATAACATATCATTTTGCAAGCCATTCCATGTACTAAGCAAGCCTGAAACACTTCACAACAAGACATTCACAAAAACACACCACATTGCAACTTGCTTCGAATCTGCCTCCACAGCCTGCAAACACTTCAACCATTTTCACCATTCAACTCACCTTGTTCCATAGACCACAAAGCACCAAGAACACAAGCCTGAAACAGCCTGAACATCTCACTGCCATTTCTCACTTCATTTTGCAGTTTCATTCGAAACTCTCACCATAGTTCACAAACACACTAACAAACACCACAGACCTTCTTCATTCATCCTCAGGACCACAAACCATCATTCACAATGGCCTGAAACCCCCAGAAACTCCATTTCCATTTCTGACCAAGCTTGAGCAGGAGCTTTCGAAACTCACTATCCAGCCAACTTAAACTCTCATTGAGCATTCAAACATCATCTGGGGATCAAGTAGAGTAGATTGCACAAGGAGAGGTGGCCAGAAAGTTCTCAGGTTGAAAGCTCCAAATCTCAGGTAGCTTGAAATTCATTTTTCCAGAAATCATTTTTCTTGTTACAAACTTGTTCTATGTGATTCACTGATTATCCTGGTGTCCTTGGTTTTGAAAATGGCTTTGATTTGAGTATTTAATTTGCTTCTGAAGCTTGCGTGCCCTAGTTCTTTTTCTCTTCGATTCAGCTTATTTAGAAAATATAAACTTGTTTTGAGAGAGGGGTTTGATTCGTGAGAGGTTGAGGATCATTTCCCAGTTTTTAGTTTTCATTTTTGATACGTTTTTAGGGAGTTTGAAGTTTCTCAGGGAGGGAGCTGGCCGGAGAAGACGACCGGAAGTCTTCTCCGGCAGCCTGAGAGTGATTAGGGCTAATGGTCATTAATTAGTGAACTTCAAACTTGGGCCTTTAGATCTTGTTTCCCGCGCGCCAGTGAATGGTCAGGATCATTTCATTTGCCCTAATCCACTTAATTAATTTTAATTAATTCGTATTTAAATTAATTTGGCCAGATTGAATCCAGACCCTCCATTCACGCGCCAGTCAACCAATTTGAATCCAGAGCCCATCCTGGCCCTCCATCCTGATTACTTCCTATTTTATTTAATTTTTATTCATTTTCTTTTCTTTTTACTTGCATAATTTATTAAAAATAGTTAAAAATTCCTAAAAATTATGAAACTTTTTCCTAAAAGTTTTATTAATTTTTATGACACAAAAATATTTTTATTTTATTTTTTATCATTAAAAAAGTATTTTTAAATATTTAAAAGATTATTTTTAATTGATTAATGGGAATTAATTAATTAAAAATACTTTTAGGTATTTAAAAATTACAAAAAAATTCATGAAATGTTCTAAGACATTTAGAAACATTGTCCAAACCTTCAAACCAAATTTCTTTTTTTGATCTTGATGCATTTTAAGAATTTTTCATTGATTTAAATCATTTTTTATGCATTTATTTGATCCTAAGTTCAAAAATTCATTTCTGCCTATCTAAGAAGGTTTGGACATTGATTCTTTTTGCTTTGTCTTGTGTTTAGCATGCAGTTTCTAGGATAAAATGGCCTTGATTTGATCTTGCATTTTCAATTTGTTTGGCATTTCTTTTGTTTAGAACCCTAAAAAACCCTAATAACTTAGAAAATTCATATCTTGAGTTTGGTTAAGAGTTGAGAGTTCCCCTTTGGGCAGTGGTTCATTATAGGTTTAGGGTTTCTTTGGATGGCATTTTCCATTTTTTATCTTAGGGTTTGCTTCTGTTTTGAGTTTTGGTTTGATGTTTAATCCATGAACCCTAATTTGGGATTTCTCTTGCATCCTTCTTGCATTTCCTTGCATAACATGACTTGTCTATGCATTTTTGTGCATTCTTGTGATTCATTTGGCATCTCAAGACATATAGAAAGCATGTTTGATCATTGCACTGCATATTTGCCATGCCATTTGTCTTGTATGCTTCACAACTTTCCATGCTTGTTCATGCTCCTTAACTTGCATCATTTACATCCATGATCTTGTATGAACATCTCCATGTCTTGCCTCATGTTTGCAGCACCCCATAACATCATAATCATCACCAATATGCTTTTGGTTTGGTCTAGCATCATACCATTTCATCCCATCTAGCATTGCATTGCATTTCTTTCTAACATTTCAGGTGGTAAGTAAACTTGAGAAGTGAATTTGCCTTCACTTCTCATAACTTTTCTTTTCATCTCTCTTGCATCCATTGCTGCATTTCTATTTGTGTTTGAGATTGAGCTTGCTCATTCTTCTTCCTCCTACTTTCTTTCTTCAAGTGACTTGACTTCTTGAATGAAGCAAGTCACTTTGCTTCTCTTGGTCTTGTTCATCTGCTTCCTGGTGGCTCCTTTGAAGATTGTTCTTGTAAACCTCACAAACCTTAGGAACAACCAAGCATGACAATGAATTAGGATTTTGTTTAGTCTCCCCTCCTAGTTTTTACCTTTGTGTCTCTCTTTGAGTCTTCTCTTCTCATCTCATAATCAGGGACCAAACCCTAAAGGCTTTAAGACTTTGTGATTAAGCTTATGCCTGCATCCTTCTTTTAGGATGGAGTGTATAACTTTAATCCTAAGTGTTAAACCCTTAATGTGTTTAAATCTCTTAACCAATTCACTTAATAAATATCAAGACATCACACTTGTAACTTGGGCCTTGCATTAGGGTTCTAATTCTTCCTTAAGTGGTTAAGAAGGACTAACCCTAGTGTTAATGGACAAGTCCCCCTCAAGTTGTCTTACAAATCATAAAAATCACTTCATCACCATATCATTAAGTAAAATCCACTTAATTAAAGGCTTTTTTTGTCATGGGTTTAATCCCTAATCATGGATTAAGTTGAGGAGCTTTCCTCAGCTTAAACATTCTCATCTATCATCCTTCTTTTAGGATGGTGTAATGAGTCTGTTTAATCCTTGATTAGGGCTTAACCTCATTACTTAACACTAAACAAAAACCACAAAAACATCTAAATAATCACAAGTAGGTTAATGGTCTTAATCCTGCATCAAAGGTGATTAAGTGTGAGAATCTGACTTCACACTTAAGGTATTCTCATTACCCCTAATCAGAGGGAAGATGTGATGAGTTTACTAAATCCATTGGTTTAGACTTAAGCTCATTAACTTATGACAAAAATCCAAAAAAGCAATAAAAGACTGAAAACTCAAAAACAAACAATAATCGTCTCCTCCGGGATTCTTTTCTCATCATCCTCACTCACAAACGAGAACTTGCTTCTTCCGTCTAATGCAAGACAGTTTGCACCTGAGCCAGACAGGTCATACACTTGAGCATTGACAAGCAAGCAGTTCATCAGTCAATTTATCTATCAGTCTCTTTGGGTCGAACTACGGTGTTCTGACTTCCTCATTGCACGAGAGGATACGTAGGCATAACTTAACAGTTATCGAACAAAAGTCTCTGTACATTCCCCCTCCTTTCAGCATCATTCTTAGCCTCATGATCTTGAGCATCTTATTCCTTTTCTTACACTGACACATCATTTATACACTTCACTTCTCTTACACTGACACCTGTACATTCCTTTCCAGCTATTTTATACACAAATTGCACTGACACTACCCCTTTAAAACACAAATCTTTTAAGCGTGGATCCCGTCGAGTACGACGGACAATCTGGGTGCTAATACCTTCCCAGGTTGTAACCAACCCCCTTTCTCAGTCTCTCTGGTTCGCAAACCGTCTTATCCATATCTTTCTAGTTCTATGCAGCATTGCCTTTCCTCCGGGATAAAAATGCCTAGCTGGCGACTCTATTCATCTCCAGTGAGTTCACTGCTGTGTGTTCTCACTGTTCCCTTCGCCGACCGTTCGCGTCTGTACCTTCATATGACCCTGTTTCACTTGTCGGGAGCGACAGTACTCGACGGGATCCACGCTTAAAAGATTTGTGTTTTAAAGGGGTAGTGTATGTGCTATCTGTGTATCAAAGCTGGAAAAGAATGCAAGTGTCAGTGTAAAATAAATGTGAAGTGTATAAGTGAAGTGTCAGTGTAAGAACAGAATGAAATGTTCATGACCATGAGGCTTAAAGAATAAGGCTGGAAAGAAAGGGAATATACAGAGACTTTTGTTCGATAACTGTTAAGTTATGCCTACGTATCCTCTCGTGCAATGAGGAAGTCAGAACACCGTAGTTCGACCCAAAGAGACTGAAAGATAAATTGACTTGTGAATTGCTTGCTTGTCTATGCTCAAGTGTATGACCTGTCTGGCTCAGGTGCAAACTGTCTTGCATTAGACGAAAGAAGCGAGTTCTCGTTTATGAGTGAATGAGATGAGAAAAGAATCCCGAAGGAGACGATTATTATTTGTTTTTTTTGTGTTTTCAATCTTTTATTGCTTTTTGAAGTTTGTCATAAATTAATGAGCTTAAGCCTAAACCAATGGGTTAGTAAACTCATCACATCTTCCCTCTGATTAGCGGTAATGAAAATACCTTAAGTGTGAAGTCAGCATCTCACACTTAATCACCATGATGTAGGATTAAGATCATTAACCTACTTGTGATTATTTAGATGTTTTTGTTGTTTTTGTTTAGTGTTAAGTAATGAGTTTAAGCCATAATATAGGATTTAATGGACTCATTATACTATCCTAATAGAAGGATAATAGATGAGAACATTTAAGTTGAGAAAGACTTCTCAACTTAATCCATGATTAGGGATTAACCTCATGACAAAACAAAGCCTTTATTAAGTGGATTTTAGTTAATGATAGAATGAAGAAGTGATTTTTATGGTGTGTAAGACAACTTGAGGGGGACTTGTCCATTAACACTAGGGTTAGTCCTTCTTAACCAATTAAGGAAGAATTGGAACCCTAATGCAAGGCCCAAGTTACAAGCTTGGTGTCTTGATGATTATTAGATGGATTAATTAAAGGATTTAAACACATTAAGGGTTTAACACTTAGGATTAAAGTCATACACTCCATCCTAATAGAAGGATGCAGGCATAAGCTTAATCACAAAGCCTTAAAGCCTTTAGGGTTTAGTCTCTGATTATGAGGTGAGAAGAGAAGACTCAAGGATGACACAAAGGTAAAAGCTAAATGGGGGACTAATCAAACCCTAATTGTTATCATACTTGGGGATCCTAGGGTTTGTGAGGCTTAAGAGAGAAAGAATCTTCAAAGGCCACCAAGGAGGAGCAAGATGAAAGGAGAAAGAAGCAGAATGAAGTAAGACAACTTGCTTCACTTAAGAAGACAAGTTGCTTGAAGAAAGAAGGTAAGATGAACAAGAGTGAGCAAGCTCAATCCAATACACATACAAAAATGCAGCCATGATTCATAAGAGAGATGAAAAGAGATTGTGAGAAGTGAAGGCAAATTCACTTCTCAATACAACTTACCACCTGAAAAGTTAGTAAAGAAATGAAATGCAATGCAAATGAGATGCAATGTCATGATGCAAACCAAAACCAGAAGCATAAGTATGATGTCAATGATGCTAAGAGATGATACAAACACATGAAAAGAGATGAGAATGATCAATCAAGCATAAGGATGCAAATAAAGCATGCATTGAACCATGGATGTTCATGAAAAGTTATGAAATGCAATGGACATATAACATGGCAAATGAAAGATGCAATGATCAAAAACGATTCTAATATGTCCTAAGATGTATTATGAATCAAATGGATGCACAAAATGTCATGGAAAGTCATGGTATGCAAGCAAATGGAAGATGGATGCAAAGGAAGGCATAAATTAGGGTTTATGATCAACACACAAAGCAAAATCCAAAACCAGAAGCAAGAGACATGATAAAATTTTGAAAATGCAACCAAAGGAACCCTAAACCTATACAAACTCACTGCCCAAAAGAGGGGATCTAACTCTTAACCTAGTGAGAGTTATGAATTTCCTAAGATTGCTAGGGTTTTAAGGTGCCTTGTCAAGAAAAATGCAAAACAAATTGAAAATGCAAGATCAATTCTAGCCAATTTTATCCTATAAACTACATGCCATACAAGATGCAATGCAAAAAGAATCATGACCCAACTCTCAAAGGTTAGACAGAAATGAATTTTTGAAGTTTGACACAAAATATTGCCTTGAAATGAAATTAATTCCAAAGAAAATTATCAAAAGGAATCAAGATCAAAAAAGAAAATTTAGTTTGAGAGTGGGACAATGTTTCTAAATGTTTCTAAATGCTATGAGAATTTATTTGTGATTTTTAAATACCTAAATGTATTTTTAATTAATTAATTGTCATTAACTAATTAAAAATAAACAATTAAATGATTTAAAAATAATTTTTAATGCAAAAAATAAAAATAAAAATATTTTTGTGTTCTGAAAAATAATGAAAACCTTGCCAAAAATTTTCATAATTTTTAAACATTTTTTGCTATTTTAATTAATTCGTGCAAAATAAATCAAAAGAAAATGAATTAAAATGAAAATAAATGAAAGTAAGCAGATCTGAAGGCTGAGATTCAAAGCTGAGAGTCCAGGGTTGACTGCGCGCACTATCCTACGGCTGGCATTTAAACTGACTAAACCTAATTAATTAATTTAATTAAATGGGATTAGGGCTTTAATGATAGATCCAGGCCATTGAAACGCGCGGGGGTCAGACTTAGTCAACCAGATAAAGGGTCCACATTCAAACTTGGCTAACCCTAATTAATTAACCCTAATTATTTTCAGGTCACCGGAGACGAGCTCCGGTCGTCTTCTCCGGTGACCCCCTTCCCTGAAAAACTCAAACTCACTCCCTAGGTCATTTCTGGAGCTCTAAAGCTCCAGATCACTTCCTCTCACCACCCTAAGCTCATCCCTGCCCTCAAATGGAATTTATTTCTCACCATTAACAAGATTCGAAGCAAAGTTCAAAAATGGCAGAAATTTCAGTCAGATCATACACACTCATTTCTTCATCATTTTCAAAAATAAAAGGTTCCTTGGACTCAGGGAATCAAACTTAACCATTTAACAACTTAAAATAGAGCTTCTGGAAAAATGAATTTCAATGGCTACCTGAATCGAAGCTTTCAACCCAAGAGCTTCTGGACCAGTTCCTTGCTTCCAATCTACTCTACTGACCTTCCTCAAGTGTTTGCAAAGCTTGTTTGGAGTTTATTTTGGCTAGTGTGTGAGATTGATTGAGTTCTGCTCAGAGAGGGGAAGAAATCGTGTTTGGTTTATGTGAAGCTTTTGGCTGTTTCAATGGATGGTTTTGGGTCAGTGAGTCATTTTGAGAGCAATGGTGAAGTTGGTTTGAAGAATGGTTGGGTGAGCTGAGGGATTCGAATGGTTTTGCAAGTTGGAGGATTTTTGGTAACTATGGCTTGGAGTGTGTTTCAGCATGAGTTGTTGTGTGTTATGGCCTGCCTTTGGTCCACTTATCACTCATGGATAGGTCTGTGGGGTGGTTGTGCCCTATGGTGATTGGTATGTGTCGCTCCCAAAAAGATGAGACTTAGCTCAAATATGGTACAGACGCGAACGGTCGGCGAAAGGAGGATGTGGGAACACACAGGAGTGAACTCACAGGAAAAGAAAAGAGTCGCCAGCTAGGCATTTTTATCCCGGAGGAAAGGTAATGCTGCATAGACCTAGAAAGATATGGATAAGACGGTTGCGAACCAGAGAGACTGAGAAAGGGGGTTGGTTACAACCTGGGAAGGTGTTAGCACCCAGATTGTCCGTCGTACTCGACGGGATCCACGCTTAAAAGATTTGTGTTTTAAAGGGGTAGTGTCAGTGCAATCTGTGTATAAAAGAGCTGGAAAAGGATGTACAGGTGTCAGTGCAAGAGAAGTTAAGTGTATAAGTGAAGTGTCAGTGTAAGAACAAGAATGAAATTGCTCAAGACTATGAGGCTTAAAAGAATAAAGCTGGAAGAGGGGGAATATACAGAGACTTTTGTTCGATAATTGTTAAGTTATGCCTACGTATCCTCTCGTGCAATGAGGAAGTCAGAACACCGTAGTTCGACCCAAAGAGACTGAAAGATGAATTGACTTGTGAACTGCTTGCTTGTCTATGCTCAAGTGTATGACCTGTCTGGCTCAGGTGCAAACTGTCTTGCATTAGACGGAAGAAGCAAGTTCTCGTTTGTGAGTGATTATGATGAGAAAAGAATCCCGAAGGAGACGATTATTGTTTGTTTCTGAGTTTTCAGTCTTTTATTGCTTTTTGAAGTTTGTCATAATTTAATGAGCTTAAGCCTAAACCAATGGGTTAGTAAACTCATCACATCTTCCCTTTGATTAAGGGTAATGAGATTACCTTAAGTGTGAAGTCAGCTTCTCACACTTAATCACCCTGATGTAGGATTAAGATCATTAACCTACTTGTGATTATTTAGATATTTTTGTTGTTTTTTGTTTAGTGTTGAGTAATGAGATTAAGCCATAATCAAGGATTAAACAGACCCATTACACCATCCTAATAGAAGGATAATAGATGAGAATGTTTAAGCTGAGGAAAGCTCCTCAACTTAATCCATGATTAGGGATTAAATTCATGACAAAACAAAGTCTTTATTAAGTGGATTTTAGTTAATGGTATGATGAAGAAGTGATTTTTAGGGTTTGTAAGACAACTTGAGGAGGACTTGTCCATTAACACTAGGGTTAGTCCTTCTTAACCAATTAAGGAAGAATTAGAACCCTAATGCAAGACCCAAGTTACGAGCTTGATGTCTTAGTGATTATTGAGTTAATTGATTAAGAAGTTAAACACATTAAGGGTTTAACACTTAGGATTAAAGTTATACACTCCATCCTAATAGAAGGATGCAGGCATAAGCTTAATCACAAAGCCTTAAAACCTTTAGGGTTTAGTCCTGGATTATGAGATGAGAAGAGAAGACTCAATGAGACACAAAGGTAAAATCTAAATGGGGGACTAATCAAAACCCTAATTATTGTCATGCTTGGTTGTTCCTAAGGTTTGTGAGGTTTTCAAGAGACATCTTCAGAGGAACCACCAGGAAGCAGATGAAAGGAGCAAAGAAAAGCAAAGTAACTTGCTTCATTCAAGAAGACAAGTCACTTGAGGAAAGAAGGTAAGAAGAAGAAGAAAGAGCAAGCTCAATCTCAAACACAAGACAAAATGCAGCAATGATGCATAAGAGAGATGAAAAGAAATTGTGAGAAGTGAAGGCAAATTCACTTCTCAAAGTTACTTACCACCTGAAAAAGTTAGTGAAAGGAATGCAATGCAATGCAAAATGAGATGAAATGGAATGATGCAAACCAAAACCAGAAGCATATATGAGATGATAATGATGATATGAGATGGTGCAAACATGAAACAAAACATGGGGATGATCATACAAACATGTGGATGCAAGAGAAGCATGCTTAGGATCATGAACATACATGAAAAGTTATGGAATGCAAATGACATACAACATGGCAAATGGATGATGCAATGATCAAACATGATTCTAAGATTTCTTAATATGTCTAATGAATCAAATGGATGCACAAAATGTCATGGCAAGTCATGATATGCAAGCAAATGCAAGATGAATGCAAAAGGAAGCCCAAATTAGGGTTTATGATCAATGCACAAAATAAAAACCAAAACCAGAAGCAAACATCATGATAAAAAATTGAAAATGCAATCAAAGGAACCCTAAACCTATACAAGCTCACTTCCCAAAGGAGGGGTTCTAACTCTTAACCTAATGAGGGTTATGAATTTCTTAAGAATGCTAGGGTTTTAAGGTACCTTGTCAAGAAAAATGTCAAACAAATTGAAAATGCAAAATCAAATCATGCCAATTTAATCCTATGAACTACATGATATGCAAGACACAATGCAAAAAGAATCAAAGTCCAACTCTTAAAGACTAGGCAGAAATGAATTTTCAAAGATTGGATCAAAATAATGCCTTAAAATGAAATTAATTCTATGAAAAATTGTCAAAAGACATCAAGATCAAAAAAGAAATTTGGTTTGAGGGTTGGACAATGTTTCTAAATGATTTTAGAGGTTTCATGAATTTTTTGGTGATTTTTAAATACCTAAAAGTATTTTTAATTAATTAATTCCCATTAATTAATTAAAAATAAACTTTTAAATGATTTAAAAATAATTTTTAATGCAAAAAATAAAAATAAAAATGTTTTTGGTTTCTGAAAATTAATAAAAGGTTGCATAAAAATTTTCAGAATTTTTAAATGATTTTTACTATTTTTAATAAAATACACAAAACAAATGAATTAAAATGAAAATAAAATTGAATAAAAAAGAAAGTATGCGCATCCAAGGGACAGGATTGGTTCTGGGGATATTTTGCTTGACTCCGCGCGCAATCTAATGGCCATAATTCAAACTGAGCTAATTTCCAATTAAATTTAATTAAACTGAATTAATTAGATTAATTATGGATTAGGGTTTCTAATGGTGCATCCTGTCCATTCAAACGCGCGCCAGTCAGCCTAAGTCAACTCATCCAACGCACCAAATTCAAACCTCACTTAATGACACAGATTAGGGCTAATGGTTCTCAGGTGGCCGGAGAAGACTTCCGGTCGTCTTCTCCGGCGAACCAAAACCCTAGGTTTCACTACAAGCCACCCCACTTCAAATTAAACACAGGGAAATGATCCTCTAACATCAAGGAACATAAATCAACCATCAAACAACATTTAAACTACATGAATCAAGCAAATCGAAGCAAACATTTTTCACGGGAGAAATTTCAGAACATCAATACATCCTCATTTTTCACTCATTTTCAATTTCAAACACATCATGATGATCAGGATAACATGTAGAATCAATTTATAACAAGTAAATGAAGTTCTGGAAAATTTGTTCTTGAGCTGTACCTGAGATGGAACCTTCTGGTTCTGGGCTTTCTGGGCTGTTTCTTGGTGCAAACTCACTCCTCTTGAGCTCCTAATGAAGTCTTGATACTTGAAAGAAGTTTGTGATGGCTGGTTTGGAAGATCACATAAGTTCTGTTCAAGGTGGGGTGGAAATCGTATTTTGATTTTAGGGACTTTCAGGCTATGGTGATGGGTGGTTTTTGATCAGTGATGTGTGCTGAGTTTGTTTGTGAAGGTTGTTTGTGTGTTTGCAGCTTGTGGAGAGTGTTTCGAAGGCTTTTGCAAATGGGAGAGATTTTGATAACTATGGCTTGTGGTGTGTTTCAGCATGAAGTGTTATGTGCTTTGGCTTGCTTTTGATTTGTATAAACAATTGTGATAGGTCAGAGAGTGGGTGCTGGCCTATTGTGATTGGTATGGGTCTTTGGCCAAAATGTCAACTTGATTTGTACTTGAGGTATGGGCAATGGTACAACTTGCTTTTTGGCATGCTTGGGCTCAACTGAGTTTAGGGAGAGCCATGGAATTATTTATGAGATGATTCAGCAAGTGGTTTATAGTTTGTGTAGTGTTTTGCAAATTCCATAAGGTTTGGCCCCTTTGAGATTTCTAAGTTTCAAGGCATCAAAGTGCAAAGTTCTTTGGCCCATTCTGAATTTTAGAGGTCATATGATCATGTTGTGAAGAAATGATACACATTTGAGGCCTTTAGAACACTTGAACAAACCATTTTGCAAAATGTCTCTTTGGTAGAAAACTTCAAATTTTGTGATTTTAGCCAACTTTGACAAGCCATAACTTTTGATCCAAAATGAATTAGGTCATGTTCTTGTACTTTTTGAAAAGGGAATGATCCATTCTACAACTTTCATGACCAAAGTTTTTCCATTTGAAGCATTTTTGAATCAAAAAGCAAGGGTTGAAAAAGTTTCCCAAAATGGCAATTTCATTAAAAAGTCAACTTTCCCAAAAAGTCAACTTTGCAAAAGACTTGAAATTCTTCAATTTTGTGAACTTACAACTTCTTCTATGATCAAATAAAGATCATACACAATCAAAATGATGAAGAACAACCTTTGGTTGGGTCATTGGGGGCCTCAGGTGCCCTGATTTTACACTGACTTGCCTAGAAAGTCAACCCTTGATCAGATGACTTCCCCATTGAATTTATTCATGAAGATTGATATGCATGATCCCTATACCATATAGAGACCAATAGAAACAAGAATGACCAAAAAATTTGGAGTTATGGCCTCTGAAACCAAAACCCTAATTTTAGGTCATCTGTGTAGTCAAACCTAGCTCTGCTTCCATACCATTTTCAGTTCTTGTGATTCTTTGACATTCTTGACCTTGAGTGGATATAATATGATGCTTGAACATACATGGACCCCTTTGAAGTGATTGATGGCCTTTGGAGTGGCTCAAGAAGCTCTTGGATTGCTCAGATCACAAAACCTAGATGCAGATGACTTTGAACCAATGCAGTGAATCATAAATGTGGTATGAGATGCTATGATTGGATTTATGCATATGGAATGATCACAAGCCATGGTGTGAATGGGTGAGGGCAAATTTGGGGTGTTTACAGCTGCCCCTATTCAAACATGAGTTAGCTGTGCAGGATGTAAGCAGCGGCTTAACAGGCTAACAAGATAACTTGTGGTTGAATACCAAAGACAGTCCAAAATTTGCACTCACAGAATGAAGAAGAAAAGGGATATAGATTGTAAAAGAAAATAAAGTATATTATAAAGTATGGGCGACGGAGGACGACCGTCGAGCAGAGGACGACTGCTGGGGAAAGAGCAATAACGGGGACGGCCGACATGCTGGGGATATAAGAGATTATGATTGGGACGGCCATCAAAATAAAGCTATAAGATTCTCTGGGGATTAATGAACAAATGATGGGGATGGCCATCAAGTTCATAAAGTAATGTAAACCAACGATGGGGACGGCCATCGGGCTAAACTGATGAAGGACGATCACCAGGAAAAAGGACCACGACGGGGACGGCCATCGGGTTAAAGAATAAATGAAATAATGATGAGGGACGGTCATCAAAGGTGAAGGACGATCACCTAGCAGGGGACGGCTGCTCTAAAGGGGATAAGATGAGGGACGATCATCTAAGGTGAAGGACGATCACCTGGTAGGGTACGGCTGCCGAAAGTATCGCGACATAGGACGAATGCCGGATAAAAGGTCAACGATGGGGACGGCCATCAGACGAGCATGATGAAGGACGATCATTAAGAGGTGAAGGACAATCACCTAGCAGGGGACGGCTGCTCTCAAGGTTTATCGTGACATAGGACGAATGTCAGATAACAAAATCAACGATGGGGACGGCCATCGGATAAAATGATGAAGGACGATCATCAAGAGGTGAAAGACGATCACCTAGCAGGGGACGGCTGCTAAATATCACGACACAGGACGAATGTCGGATAGAAAAGATCAACGATGGGGACGGCCATCGGATGAGCATGATGAAGGACGATCATCAAGAGGTGAAGGACGATCACCTAGCACGGTACGGCTGCTCTCAGGGCTTATCATGACATAGGACGAATGCCAGATAGAAAAGAAAATATTACTCTACTGGGGAATAGTAAACACGGACGAGTGTTTACATCCAAAAGAGAATAAGAGGTATAAGTGTTTTGACACTGTGTATAGATTAAAGATGCGGACGAGCATCCCTAAGACTATGATACGGACGAGTATCGGGTAGAAACAAGTACTGACACATGTTCGGAGATGATGATACGGACGAGTACCAACTGGTTAACAAAGAATCACGGACGAGTGTTGATTCTGAGGAGACTCTTCTGGGGAAAAGTAGACACAAACGAGTGTCTAATTCACGAAGACAAAAGTGTTTGACACAGTGTATGGATTAAAGATGCGGACGATCGTCCTTAAGACTACGATACGGACGAGTATCAAGTAGAAACAAACGCTCGACACATGCTCTGAGATGATGATACAGACGAGTACCAACTGGTTAACAAAGAACACGGACGAGTGTCGAATCTGCGGGGATATAAATGGTGTATACAAGATACGGGCGAGCATCTGTATAAGTAAAATAAGTATGAGTGGTGTATAGATGAGTGTTTAACCGGTTGGGGAGAGTGACACGGACAAGTGTCAAAAGGAGAAAAGTATAGTATAAACAAGTATCTGATATACAAAGTGTTTAGGTTACTGTGCTGGGGAAATTGACGGACGGATGTCAAGGATTTGTATATACATGTACATGTGAGTGCAAAGAGGATGCTTTGGCTTTCTGCTAGGGATATGACACGGACGAGTGCCACAAGGAGTATGTACTGATGTTTGGTGAGTGTAAGGCAACTGTTTTAACTCTCTGCTGGGGAATCTGGGGAGCATTCCATATATTGTTGATGGATTGTCAATATTCACAAGTATTTGATTCAGAGCATGGCTTATGATTATGCGATATATTTGATTTTTGCCGTAATGCTCCGTATTAGACGGAATGCTACGCTTTGCGGGGTGAATATGATGCGAATGCCATGATTATGCAGGGATACCAATCCGGGATTCGGATCCCGTTGCAGTGAAGATCTCTGGTCAATCTGCTTGAAATGGACATCCCAGCTGGGGATGAGATCATTGGTAGATCTGATGAGATGTATTTGCTTGGGGAAATAGGTCACTGATAGACCCATCCGTGGTAATGAGGGACCCAGCTGGGGTTTGTAGAAGCTTTCGTCACTCTGTTGTGATTCCTTCATGTGTTGCTTCTTCTGGATAAAGGCTGAAACTCTGTGGGGAGTTGGTTCCCAGGCCTTACACCTGACTGTGGAGGAATAGTAAATGGTAACCCGGCTGGGGAGAAAGCACTTTGGGTTCTAAGACTTGAGTGAGTGCTGATTTGTCAGCTTGCTGGGATGAAGCTTTCATGCCCCATGCTGCGCTTTGCATACCTGCAATCCTGCAAAGATAGAAACGTACAAGTAATCCCGAGGTATTTCTTACCAGATTCCATCATAGGAGTCTAGACACTCCCGGGAGTAAGTATATTTCCTGCAAGCACGTATTCTTTAGAAAAGAAACATCTGTATTTATGCAATCAGTATCTTTAAAGACATCGGACATTTTGCAAATGAAAATAAAGTGTACGAGACAAAACATGACTGCAAATCTGATTTTATTGATTTATACGCCCTGAATTGGCGAGATACAGTCAAAGAAACATATCCCCTAAAATGAGGAGATTGTTACAAATGGAGAAACAAAATGTTGGCAATGTTGATGATGCTTCAAGGAGCTTCCCTTTTGCTATGACTCGTATGACATTTGACGCTCTTCTCGTCTTGCTTTCTGAAGAAGGCTGATTCTGAAAGAAGCTTGATCCTTTCGAAGCTTACCAAGTTGTAAGTGATACAGACGAATTCAGAATGCAGTTGTTCGCTTATTCCCTTATTTTGCATGGATCGCCCTTTCGGGTTTTCAATCCATCGGGATACCCATTTTTGCCTGAGTTGTCCAATGTGGCTTTTCAACCCAGCGGGTGTACATCTTTTGCTTATTTTCCCTTATTTTTGCCCGAGTCTCTTATTCTGTTTTTGACTCGCCGGGATGCCCTATTTTTGCCTGGACTTACATTCTGTTTTTGTGTCCAGCGGGTCATTTTTTTATGCGAAGTATTTTTTAACTGCATCTGAATTCACAGGGGACGGGAAGTCTTCACCATCCATAGTGCTGAGCATGAGTGCTCCACCCGAGAAAACTTTCTTTACTACGAATGGTCCTTCATAATTCGGAGTCCACTTGCCCCTGTGGTCTGTATGAGGAGGGAGGATTCTCTTCAGCACAAGATCTCCTACTTGGTACTCTCGGTGCCTGACTTTTTGATCGAAGGCTCTCTTCATTCTTTTCTGATACAACTGCCCATGACAGATTGTAGCCAATCTTTTCTCTTCGATCAGACTCAATTGCTCGTATCGGGATCGGACCCATTCTGCTTCGTTCAGCTTAACATCCATCAGTACCCGCAAGGAGGGTAATTCAACTTCAACAGGTAGGACTGCTTCCATACCATACACAAGTTGATACGGTGTTGCCCCAGTGGATGTTCTGATTGACGTGCGGTACCCATGCAAGGCAAATGGTAGCATCTCATGCCAGTCTTTGTATGTAACTACCATCTTCTGCACAATCTTCTTGATATTCTTGTTAGCTGCTTCTACAGCGCCGTTCGTCTTTGGCCTGTAAGGAGAAGAATTGTGGTGCTGAATCTTGAAGTCCCGGCATAGCTCTGCCATCATTTTGTTGTTTAGATTGGAACCATTGTCAGTAATGATTCGCTCGGGAACTCCATATCGACAGATGATATCTCTCTTTAGAAATCGGGCTACCACTTGCCTTGTAACATTTGCATAGGAGGCTGCTTCGACCCACTTGGTAAAATAGTCAATAGCAACCAGGATGAATCTGTGGCCGTTTGAAGCAGTCGGCTCAATCTTGCCAATCATGTCAATGCCCCACATAGCAAAGGGCCAAGGTGAAGACATCACATTCAAAGGATTGGGAGGCACATGCACCTTATCTGCATAAATCTGGCATTTATGGCATTTTCTGGCATAAGCACAACAGTCGGCATCCATTGTGATCCAGTAATAACCTGATCTTAGCAATTTCTTGGCCATTGCATGTCCTCCAGCATGGGTACCAAAGGATCCTTCGTGCACCTCGTGCATCAACAAGTCTGCTTCTGTTCTATCGACGCATCTGAGGAGTACCATATCAAAGTTTCTCTTGTACAAAGAACCATCAGTGTTCAGGAAGAAACTACCAGCAAGCCTTCTTAATGTCTTCTTATCATTGGAAGATGCCCCAGGTGGGTATGTTTGATCCTCCAAGAAGCATTTAATGTCATGGAACCAAGGCTTATCATCTTTGACAACATCTGCTGCGAACACATATGCTGGTCTGTCAAGTCTGGACACTGAAATCCGAGGTACGAAGTTGGAAGCTTGAACTTTGATCATGGATGAAATGGTGGCAAGAGCATCTGCAAACTGATTCTCGTCCCGAGGGATATACTCAAGCTTGACCGTTGTAAATAAAGTTAACAACCTCCTCGTATAATCCCTGTAAGGTATCAGTTGCTCTTGGTGGGTGTACCATTTGCCGTTGGTTTGATTAACTACCAGAGCTGAATCTCCGAACACAGTTAATGTCTTGATCCTGAGGTCAATGGCCTCCTCAAGACCCATAATGCAAGCTTCGTATTCAGCTTCGTTGTTAGTGCAGTTAAAGGTGAGTTTTGCCGAGAAAGGCATGTGAACTCCCTTAGGTGTAATGAGTACTGCACCAACACCACGACCATTCATATTAACAGCCCCATCAAACATCATAGTCCATTCTTCTTCCGGGTCAGGCCCTTCAGTGTGAATAGGCTCTTCATGATCTTTTGCTTTTATGAACATGATGTCTTCATCAGGGAAGTCAAATCTCATAGGCTGGTAGTCATCAATGGGTTGCTCAGCAAGATAATCAGACAATACACTGCCCTTGATGGCTTTCTGAGATGTGTACTGGATGTCATATTCTGTGAGGATCATTTGCCATCTGGCAACCCGTCCGGTAAGTGCTGGCTTCTCGAAAATGTACTTAACTGGGTCCATCTTTGATATCAGTAAAGTGGTGTGGGTCAACATATACTGCCTCAGCCGGCGAGCAGCCCACGCTAAAGCACAACAAGTTTTCTCGAGCAGTGAATAACGTTGTTCACAGTCGGTAAACTTTTTGCTTAGGTAGTAAATTGCATACTCTTTTCGACCAGACTCGTCATGCTGGCCCAGCACACACCCCATTGACTCTTCTAATACTGTCAAGTACATTATCAGAGGTCTTCCTTCAACTGGAGGCATAAGGATTGGAGGTTCTTGTAAGTATTCCTTGATCTTGTCAAAAGCCCTTTGGCAGTCTTCATTCCACCTGACCGTTTGTTCTTTTCTCAACAGCTTGAACAAGGGTTCACAGGTTGCCGTAAGGTGAGATATGAACCTGGAAATGTAGTTCAATCTACCTAGAAACCCTCGAACTTCTTTTTCTGATTTCGGTGCAGGCATTTCTTGAATGGCTTTGACTTTATCAGGGTCAACTTCAATCCCTTTCTCGCTCACAATAAAGCCCAGCAGCTTACCAGATCGTACCCCGAATGTGCACTTGTTGGGGTTCAACTTCAGTTGGTACTTCCTCAGACGCTTGAATAACTTCAGCAGATTTACCAGGTGGTCCTCTTCGGTGAGGGACTTGGCAATCATATCATCCACATAACATTCGATTTCTTTATGGATCATATCGTGGAATAATGTTACCATAGCCCGTTGATATGTTGCACCTGCATTCTTCAGTCCGAATGGCATCACCTTGTAACAGAACGTGCCCTAGGGTGTGATGAAAGTTGTCTTCTCCATGTCTTCAGGTGACATTTTGATCTGATTGTATCCTGAAAATCCGTCCATGAAGGAGAATACCGAGAACTGAGCCGTATTATCAACCAATACATCAATGTGAGGTAAAGGGAAGTCATCTTTTGGGCTAGCTCTGTTCAGGTCTCGGTAGTCAACACACATTCTTACTTTGCCGTCTTTCTTAGGCACAGGTACTATGTTAGCAACCCACGGCGGATAGCTAGTTACAGCAAGGAACCCGACGTCCCACTGCTTTTGTACCTCTTCTTTGATTTTCATTGCCATATCTGGGCGAGTACGGCGCAGTTTCTGTTTAACCGGTGGGCAATCTTCTCTTAAAGGCAGCTTGTGCATGACAATGTCGGTGTCCAACCCCGGCATATCCTAATAAGACCAAGCAAACACATCCACATATTCCTGAAGCAGGTTAATCAGTTGTCTCTTCACTAAGTCTTGAAAGCAGGCCCCGATTTTGACTTCTTTCACATCTTCATCTGTACCAAGATTAATCGTTTCGACCTCCTCCTGATGAGGAGTGATAACCTTTTCCTCTTGTCTCAACAATCTGGCTAGCTCTTCAGGAAGCTCATACTCTTCTTCAACCCCTTCATCAGCTTGATTGATTGGATTGTCAAAGTCATACGAAGTCATAGCCGTGCTGTTGTCGGTGCGGTCTGGAAGGCACTCTCTGCAAGGGTTCAGTTTGTTCATTTTAGTGATTGATTTTAATCTTGTTTAGAAAGAGTGAAATAAAGTTGTCATTTTGAAAACATTGCCATTTATTTTTTGTACAAAAAGAAAAATGGAAAAACAGTGAACGAAAAAGAAAAAGACTCATTTGCAAAAGATGTCTGATTATCATTGATTGATCTATTTGCACAAAATTACAGATGGCCCGATTACAAAATGAGTCTTGTCATCTTGGGCAAGATGCAAGACTTGATGCATGCTTTAAAATATACAGGAAATAATAATTACTCTGCGGGAGTAACCCTTATAATTTCCTGGGAAGACCAGTTTGAGATATGGCTCCCCAGGATCCTTGGACGTATCCAGCTCTCCAGGTTGCGCTCATCTTCCGACTCATCTTCCAAGTTGTTTACTGCATCGGGGGTAAGCATCCCCCCACTGACGAAATTGGGCTTTTTAGCAGCCTCTGCTTGATCTTGTTGAGTTGGTTTGTAACCCAACCCAAATTTGTCCTCCTTTTTCTCTACAGGCAACAACTTGCCCTAGCCTTGGGCCGTCCCTTCTTCAACAACCTTCCGGGCTTGCTGATAAGATGTCATTGAGGTTCCAGGTACAGCGGATGCTTCATTTATGTTCAAGGCCTCAAACCCTTGACTCATAGTTTCATGGATCTCCCCATCCATCTCAATGTATTTGTATGTGGCCAGATGGCTGACAAAGATATCTTCCTCTCCACAAATAGTAACGACTTGGCCCTCCCACTCGAATTTTAACTTCTGGTGAAGGGTTGAGGTCACGGCGCCAGCGGCGTGTATCCATGGTCTACCCAATAGACAGCTGTAGGCAGGCTGTATATCCATCACGAAGAAGGTCGTTTTGAAAGTCTGTGGGCCAATCATTATAGGCAACTCAATTTCCCCCAGAACTGATCTCTTAGAACCGTCAAAGGCTCTCACTACCAAATTGCTGGGACGTAATGCCAATCCTTCATACTCCAGCTTCACAAGGGCTTTCTTAGGTAGGACATTGAGGGATGACCCTGTGTCCACCAATACATGAGAAAGAACTGCACCTTTACACTCCAAGGTAATGTGCAAAGCCTTGTTGTGGTTGCGGCCTTCCGTTGTCAAATCAGTGTTGGTAAATCCTAGTCCATGACTAGTGTTGACGTTTCCAACTACGGCCTCTAACTGATTGACGGTAATCTCCTCTGGCACATAAGCCGCGTGCAAGACTTTTAGTAGTGCGTTCCGATGAGCCTCGGAGCACATTAGCAATGATAGAATGGAGATTTTGGAAGGTGTCTGGTGAAGCTGGTCCACTATCTTGTAATCACTTTTCTTGATGATTCTCATGAACTCATCAACCTCTTGATCAAAAGGGGTCTTTAAAGCTTCTTTGGCAACTTGTTCTTCTTGCACCATGCTCTTCCCTTTTGCTTTGGTAGCAGCTTCTGCTTCAGCAATGGGTTTTGGAATTTGCGGGGCAAAGAGACGTCCGCTTCGAGTGAAGCCTCCGCCTCCCCCCACATTGTCTATTTGTGGTGAAGAAGTTGATGATTCCAGAGTGATTTTCTGTCCTTCGCAGTATAGATCGGAGCCGTAATGCCAAGGGATGGCATTATTGCTTTCATAAGGAACTGGCCCAGGCACTGTGATAGTGACTGGACTGATGGCAGCTGCAGAAGGGACCATGATAGTGTGTGGATCATAGTATATTGTAACTGGTGCTCTGACAGGGGAAGCATTTTGTGAGTTGTAGGCAGAATCATTTGCAGGATCATAATAAATTGTAACCGTTGAGACACTTTCATTATTTGCTGTTGATGTTGTAAGAGGCACTGTTGACTGGATAGGTGTTGCTGTTGTAGGAGATTCTGAATGAAGGGGTGCTGAAGTTGTAGAAGAGATGTTTGTTGATATTTGGTCCGTTGAAATGACAGACGAAGCATTTGTTGATGAAACTGAAGAATTGTTTGGAATAATCATTGTTGCAGTTGTAGAAGACTCGGGAATTGTTGTTAAGGAGATTGCTGGATTTGGAGGTATTGATGTTGTGATTTGAAGTAGGCCACTCTGGATGAGACCATCTATGCCACTTCTCAAGTTGTCACACCCATTTACCGAAATGTTGCAATAAGCACATCCTAGCTCACACCCGGGGAACATTTGACATTCAAGGAGTTGAGCTTTAATCTCTACCAGGGGTGTCCGAATCTGCCCCACACTGGTTATCAAGTAAGACGGCTTATCTTCTTCAATAGCATTGATTATGGGCCCTCCATGGTTGGGCATGGGGTTCTTGTTGACATTTGGTGGGGGTGCAAAGTTTAGAGCTTTGGAATCCACTAGATCCTGTACTTTCATGTGCAAAGCTCTGCACTTCTCTGTACTGTGGCCAGGTGCATTTGAGTGAAAAGCACATCTGGCGCTGGCGTCATAATTTCTGGGCAGACTGGCAGGATCTGGAGGTGCCAATGTCCTTAGCTCAACCAGGTTGAGTTTCAGGAGTTGTGGCAACAATGCGGCATAAGGCATAGGGATCGGATCAATCACTCTATTGGCCTGAGATGGTCTCTGTTGAAACGGTCTTTGCTGATTATTGTTGCTGGTGTTGTTGTTGTTATAATTTCTCTGAGGTGGATACTGAGCTTGTTGCTGGTAGTGGGGTTGTTGTTGTGGTTGGTATGCTGGTTGTGGATGAATTGGAGCGGGAATGGTGACAGCTGCCACTGACCTATGAACATACTGGGGTCTGCCCCTGCTGGTATGGATAGAATTAGTCTCACCAGTTCTTCTTGGACCTACAAAAGGCTATCTTGGGTTGCTGGACGAGCTTGCACCATTGTTGGAAATCTTACCCATCTTTAGAAGGCTCTCAATTCTTTCTCCAGCTATGACTACATCCGCGAAGCTAGTGGAAGAAAAGGCAGCTAGTATATCAATGTATGTCCCTTGGAGGGTGTTCATAAACATGTCGGCCATCTCCCTTTCCGACATGGGTGGCTGGACAGCAGCAGCAAGCTGTCTCCACCTCTGGGCGTACTCCCGGAAGCTTTCCCTGGATGATTGAGACATTCCCATCAGGAGGGTTCTGTTGGGAGCCATATCCAAGTTGTACTGGTATTGTCTAATGAAGACCTCAACCAGGTCCTTCCAGCATCTGATGGTTGCTCTGGTCAGATGAGAGTACCATTCCCTTGAAGCTCCTGTTAAGCTATCTTCAAAATAAAACATCCATAGCTTTTCGTCCATGGTATATGCCTTCAGCCTCCCCAGAAAGGATTGTAAATGGGTTCGGGGACAGGAAGTTCCGTTGTACTTCTCAAAGCACGGAGGTTTAAACTTGTGGGGAATCCTGACCCCGTCCACTAAACCCATGTCCATAACATCAAAGCCCAAAGAATTTTGAGACTCCAGGGACCTTAATTTTTCAGCAATTTCATCTAGCCTTCTGTCATAGGCTTCATCCCCAGCTCCCATCACAGTGAATTGATCCTCTTGGGGGTCTTCTTGTAATACTCTGCCTGCAGTGGCATTCCCTTGCACATTAGCAGGGATGTTGATCTCTGGGTGAAGGTGAGGCCCATACACAGGTGGGTTGACATGAGGCTGAACCCTCTCATTATTGCTTGTTCCCCCAGTCCCTAGATGGGGTTCCTCCTGGGTCTGCCTTTCTACTAGTGCCCTTAATCTCTCTTGGCTCTGTGCCAATCCATTCATCACCTCCATAAACTGGGTCATCTGATTTCTCATTTCCAGTCTCTCATTGGCCATTTGAGTCCTGACCTCTGTAAGGTCCTGTTGTACCTGGTCCATTTGTATACCCGGAAGGTTGTTGCGGGTAGGATATCTGTGTGGACGGTTGAGTGGGAACACCCGACGTCGAGCAATAGTTCCTGAACCACAATAGAGTTAGTAACAAAAACAAAACAAAACCTACAAAACAAACAAAGGTTAGTATGCAATGCAGTATGCTTATTTGTTTCCAAGGTATCCGGCTTGGCATTTGGTTTTGACCTTTCCAGACCCTTGAGAAAGATGCTTTTGATGTTGCTTGAGAGAACTCAGACAAAACAAACTAACGAATATATTACAGAAAGTGAATGATACATAGTTTGTTTTTTTACAATACATGCCCTCTGAGGGGTCAAAATACAACATAAGAAAAAGAAAAGTACAATGAAATGAAAGCAACAACAAACAAAAGTCAGACAACAAGACCAAACTCATCCTCCTGAACTTCCTTTAGAAGTGCCTCAGTCACAGGATCAGCTGGATGCTCCGTGAGGTTCCTGATGAGAAGATTCCTGGTGGCAATAGCTGCAGTTAGCTTCTTGTGTCTGCCCTGGTCCTTTGACCTTTTCACACCAGCCCTAATCTTCAATTCTGAGATCTCTCTCTGGGCTGCTAGCGGGGCTTCCTGTTGCTCCTTTGCATTAGCCTCCAACTGCTTAATCTTGTCCTGAGTTCTCTTATCCTCCTGAGTGCGAGCTTCAGTGATCCTGACCCACCTAGCTTGACTCTCTTTCAGATAGAGATCAGTCCTGGCCTTCTGAAACTGAGCTTCCTTACAGGCATTCTTCAAAATCTGCTCTCCAGCCCTTGACTTCTTGATGTAGTCCTCTGACTTCTCAATCCTGGCTAGATGCTCCACCTTTAGCTTTTCTAACCTCTCAATGTCCAGACGACCATCACTCCTCTCCCAGAGGGTCTTCTGTAGAGCCTGAGTTAGATTCTCATTTCTCTCTTTTAGCTTCTCAAACTCCTCCAGGCTGATAGTTGCTAGAGGTGGTGCTGTGGATGGCCCAGGTACATCCTCAATGGTGAAGGGCATCCCAGAAATTTGGGCCCTGGCATGAGACCACTCATAGTACTGAGCTGAGGCCACATTATTGCATCTCCCAAGAATGGCCATCCCTTTGGTCTGGACATTGTCCCAAGCCCAAGATGCTTGCCTGACAATAGCTAGATTAGGCTTGATCTCATAATAAAGGGTTTCTGCCAAGTCTTGTACTCTAGGAGGGTGGACCAACCCTTCACTCCTATCAGGGGTACATTGGGGAACTGCCCACAACTAGTAATGATGTCTCTGCCTTTGGTGCTCTGAGTGCACCACCTGATGTCAGCTGAGGTCAAAGCAATGAGTCTTCTAGCCCAGTTCCTCTGTTGGTGAGGATTCAAGAATGCATCAGTCTTGGGCAAGTGCTTGAGCAGCCAGGTGTGGAACAGGGGAGCACAACATCTCACCAACCTTCCCCTTTGCTTTTCATTCCTTTGGTGAACAGAGTAGTAGAAATCTCCCAGTAAGGTGGGCACTGGGTTCCTCAGAATGAAAAGGTGAATGGAATTCTTGCTAATAAACTTAGGCTCATCTGCAAATAATATGACCCCATATATGCTAAGGGCCAATAATGCACAGACTGCCTTCCATTCTCCTAAGGAGGCCTTCAGGGTAGCCTGAGAAGTCAAGAAATCCAAGTGTAGACCAGAGATTCCAGCCTTTGTTGTCATGTTCTGCTCAATCAGAACTGGTTCCAGATACAATGCCCTTGCCACCTCTTCATTACTAGGAAAGGCCATCTCAGGGTTGAAGGGGACTCCACCCCTGATAGGTACACCAATCAGTGATGAATACTCTTCCAACAAGGGTCCCAACTGAAAATCCTGGAAGGTGAAACACCTCAGAGGGGGATCATAGAACTGCAGGCAAGTATGAATCAAGCTTCTCTGGGAAGGGTCCAAATCCATAACCACATCAAGGATGCCTCCATAATGTTCTCTGAATAGTGGTATATGGTCTGGAGTAATCAGGGCCTGGACCTTCCTGATGCCAGCCAGCTCAGGCTCAAAGAAATGGTAGGAGATGTTGCTCTTCTTGGGTGCCATGTTGCTGAAGAAAAGCTGAAATAGATGCTGATGATGATGACTGATACTAGCAGATGGGCCACTGACAGGCTGAGACTGGTGATGCAGGTGACTGAAGTAGGTAGCTGATGAGGATAGCTGAAGCAGATACTGATGAAGATAGGTCTATGCAGATGAAGGGGTCAAAACCAAGCCAAAATATAGTATGGATACCCTGAAAAACAAATAAGCAAATGTTAAATGATGCAATGATGATGTATGCAAATGATATGCAAGGTTTGTGATCAAGCTGGATCTGATTACTGCCTTGGTATAGGTCCATGTATGTTCAAGAAATCTAGATGGAGGTTCATAAGTCCAGTAACCAAGGTGGGGGACTCAAATAAAGAGTCACATGTCCAGGGTTAAAATCACAAGAACTGTTCCAAAATGGAGTACTCTTAATCAAAGCAAAGTAACAGGGTATGCTGAGGTCAAGGGTACCTGCAAACCTGTAAACAACCCAACCCCCTCACAGGTGATGTTCTAAAACAAGGATCCTCAGACTAGGACCAGTTATGAGAAGTGTAAACACTTCTAACCCGGAGGTACAGTGTTTACAATAACCATAAAAGATCCTCCTCTAATTCACCTCAGTTTCTGAAGGTCAATACTAAAGGTCATCCAGACTTAGCAGGCTTCCCAGATAGCCCTAGCACTACAGGAAATCTGTAGCACAGAGTTCTCAAGAAGAAACCCATATCTGAACCGTGTTTCATATTCCCGCACCAGACCGAAATGGAATGGGAAAGAACATGAACCACTCTAGCCTAGGTGTCACTCAGGTCCCAGGTATAGGACCTCAACTCTCAATAGGACCCCACCCACCAAAGCAAAACCAGATCCAGCCAGAACAGTATGACAGTATGATGTATATAAAGCTGTAAAGAAAGAAGTAAACAAACTGTACATAAAGCAATAAATAAAACAAATATACAAACACAGATAGCACATAACACCCCAGCAAACACAAATCAAACAAGCGCTAGGAGGAACCCACAAAAAGAACCAGAAGCCCTGGTTACAGTATAAGGGTCCCCAGCAGAGTCGCCAAGCTGTCGCTCCCAAAAAGATGAGACTGAGCTCAAATATGGTACAGACGCGAACGGTCGGCAAAAGGAGGATGTGGGAACACACAGGAGTGAACTCACAGGAAAAGAAAAGAGTCGCCAGCTAGGCATTTTTATCCCGGAGGAAAGGTAATGCTGCATAGACCTAGAAAGATATGGATAAGACGGTTGCGAACCAGAGAGACTGAGAAAGGGGGTTGGTTACAACCTGGGAAGGTATTAGCACCCAGATTGTCCGTCGTACTCTACGGGATCCACGCTTAAAAGATTTGTGTTTTAAAGGGGTAGTGTCAGTGCAATCTGTGTATAAAAGAGCTGGAAAAGGATGTACAGGTGTCAGTGCAAGAGAAGTGAAGTGTATAAGTGAAGTGTCAGTGTAAGAACAAGAATGAAATTGCTCAATACTATGAGGCTTAAAAGAATAAAGCTGGAAGAGGGGGAATATACAGAGACTTTTGTTCGATAACTATTAAGTTATGCCTACGTATCCTCTCGTGCAATGAGGAAGTCAGAACACCGTAGTTCGACCCAAAGAGACTGAAAGATGAATTGACTTGTGAAGTGCTTTCTTGTCTATGCTCAAGTGTATGACCTATCTGGCTCAGGTGCAAACTGTCTTGCATTAGACGGAAGAAGCAAGTTCTCGTTTGTGAGTGATTATGATGAGAAAAGAATCCCGAAGGAGACGATTATTGTTTGTTTCTGAGTTTTCAGTCTTTTATTGCTTTTTGAAGTTTGTCATAAGTTAATGAGCTTAAGCCTAAACCAATGGGTTAGTAAACTCATCACATCTTCCCTCTGATTAGGGGTAATGAGATTACCTTAAGTGTGAAGTCAGCTTCTCACACTTAATCACCCTGATGTAGGATTAAGATCATTAACCTACTTGTGATTATTTAGATATTTTTGTTGTTTTTTGTTTAGTGTTGAGTAATGAGATTAAGCCATAATCAAGGATTAAACAGACCCATTACACCATCCTAATAGAAGGATAATAGATGAGAATGTTTAAGCTGAGGAAAGCTCCTCAACTTAATCCATGATTAGGGATTAAATTCATGACAAAACAAAGTCTTTATTAAGTGGATTTTAGTTAATGGTATGATGAAGAAGTGATTTTTAGGGTTTGTAAGACAACTTGAGGAGGACTTGTCCATTAACACTAGGGTTAGTCCTTCTTAACCAATTAAGGAAGAATTAGAACCCTAATGCAAGACCCAAGTTACGAGCTTGATGTCTTAGTGATTATTGAGTTAATTGATTAAGAAGTTAAACACATTAAGGGTTTAACACTTAGGATTAAAGTTATACACTCCATCCTAATAGAAGGATGCAGGCATAAGCTTAATCACAAAGACTTAAAACCTTTAGGGTTTAGTCCTGGATTATGAGATGAGAAGAGAAGACTCAATGAGACACAAAGGTAAAATCTAAATGGGGGACTAATCAAAACCCTAATTATTGTCATGCTTGGTTGTTCCTAAGGTTTGTGAGGTTTTCAAGAGACATCTTCAGAGGAACCACCAGGAAGCAGATGAAAGGAGCAAAGAAAAGCAAAGTAACTTGCTTCATTCAAGAAGACAAGTCACTTGAGGAAAGAAGGTAAGAAGAAGAAGAAAGAGCAAGCTCAATCTCAAACACAAGACAAAATGCAGCAATGATGCATAAGAGAGATGAAAAGAAATTGTGAGAAGTGAAGGCAAATTCACTTCTCAAAGTTACTTACCACCTGAAAAAGTTAGTGAAAGGAATGCAATGCAATGCAAAATGAGATGAAATGGAATGATGCAAACCAAAACCAGAAGCATATATGAGATGATAATGATGATATGAGATGGTGCAAACATGAAACAAAACATGGGGATGATCATACAAACATGTGGATGCAAGAGAAGCATGCTTAGGATCATGAACATACATGAAAAGTTATGGAATGCAAATGACATACAACATGGCAAATGGATGATGCAATGATCAAACATGATTCTAAGATTTCTTAAGATGTCTAATGAATCAAATGGATGCACAAAATGTCATGGCAAGTCATGATATGCAAGCAAATGCAAGATGAATGCAAAAGGAAGCCCAAATTAGGGTTTATGATCAATGCACAAAATAAAAACCAAAACCAGAAGCAAACATCATGATAAAAAATTGAAAATGCAATCAAAGGAACCCTAAACCTATACAAACTCACTGCCCAAAGGAGGGGTTCTAACTCTTAACCTAATGAGGGTTATGAATTTCTTAAGAATGCTAGGGTTTTAAGGTACCTTGTCAAGAAAAATGTCAAACAAATTGAAAATGCAAAATCAAATCATGCCAATTTAATCCTATGAACTACATGATATGCAAGACACAATGCAAAAAGAATCAAAGTCCAACTCTTAAAGACTAGGCAGAAATGAATTTTCAAAGATTGGATCAAAATAATGCCTTAAAATGAAATTAATTCTATGAAAAATTGTCAAAAGACATCAAGATCAAAAAAGAAATTTGGTTTGAGGGTTGGACAATGTTTCTAAATGATTTTAGAGGTTTCATGAATTTTTTGGTGATTTTTAAATACCTAAAAGTATTTTTAATTAATTAATTCCCATTAATTAATTAAAAATAAACTTTTAAATGATTTAAAAATAATTTTTAATGCAAAAAATAAAAATAAAAATGTTTTTGGTTTCTGAAAAATTAATAAAAGGTTGCATAAAAATTTTCAGAATTTTTAAATGATTTTTACTATTTTTAATAAAATACACAAAACAAATGAATTAAAATGAAAATAAAATTGAATAAAAAAGAAAGTATGCGCATCCAAGGGACAGGATTGGTTCTGGGGATATTTTGCTTGACTCCGCGCGCAATCTAATGGCCACAATTCAAACTGAGCTAATTTCCAATTAAATTTAATTAAACTGAATTAATTAGATTAATTATGGATTAGGGTTTCTAAAGGTGCATTCTGTCCATTCAAACGCGCGCCAGTCAGCCTAAGTCAACTCATCCAACACACCAAATTCAAACCTCACTTAATGACACAGATTAGGGCTAATGGTTCTCAGGTGGCCGGAGAAGACTTCCGGTCGTCTTCTCCGGCGAACCAAAACCCTAGGTTTCACTACAAGCCACCCCACTTCAAATTAAACACAGGGAAATGATCCTCTAACATCAAGGAACATAAATCAACCATCAAACAACATTTAAACTACATGAATCAAGCAAATCGAAGCAAACATTTTTCACGGGAGAAATTTCAGAACATCAATACATCCTCATTTTTCACTCATTTTCAATTTCAAACACATCATGATGATCAGGATAACATGTAGAATCAATTTATAACAAGTAAATGAAGTTCTGGAAAATTTGTTCTTGAGCTGTACCTGAGATGGAACCTTCTGGTTCTGGGCTTTCTGGGCTGTTTCTTGGTGCAAACTCACTCCTCTTGAGCTCCTAATGAAGTCTTGATACTTGAAAGAAGTTTGTGATGGCTGGTTTGGAAGATCACAGATGTTCTGTTCAAGGTGGGGTGGAAATCGTATTTTGATTTTAGGGACTTTCAGGCTATGGTGATGGGTGGTTTTTGATCAGTGATGTGTGCTGAGTTTGTTTGTGAAGGTTGTTTGTGTGTTTGCAGCTTGTGGAGAGTGTTTCGAAGGCTTTTGCAAATGGGAGAGATTTTGATAACTATGGCTTGTGGTGTGTTTCAGCATGAAGTGTTATGTGCTTTGGCTTGCTTTTGATTTGTATAAACAATTGTGATAGGTCAGAGAGTGGGTGCTGGCCTATTGTGATTGGTATGGGTCTTTGGCCAAAATGTCAACTTGATTTGTACTTGAGGTATGGGCAATGGTACAACTTGCTTTTTGGCATGCTTGGGCTCAGCTGAGTTTAGGGAGAGCCATGGAATTGTTTATGAGATGATTCAGCAAGTGGTTTATAGTTTGTGTAGTGTTTTGCAAATTCCATAAGGTTTGGCCCCTTTGAGATTTCTTAAGTTTCAAGGCATCAAAGTGCAAAGTTCTTTGGCCCATTCTGAATTTTAGAGGTCATATGATCATGCTGTGAAGAAATGATACACATTTGAGGCCTTTAGAACACTTGAACAAACCATTTTGCAAAATGTCTCTTTGGTAGAAAACTTCAAATTTTGTGATTTTAGCCAACTTTGACAAGCCATAACTTTTGATCCAAAATGAATTAGGTCATGTTCTTGTACTTTTTGAAAAGGGAATGATCCATTCTACAACTTTCATGACCAAAGTTTTTCCATTTGAAGCATTTTTGAATCAAAAAGCAAGGGTTGAAAAAGTTTCCCAAAATGGCAATTTCATTAAAAAGTCAACTTTCCCAAAAAGTCAACTTTGCAAAAGACTTGAAATTCTTCAATTTTGTGAACTTCCAACTTCTTCTATGATCAAATAAAGATCATACACAATCAAAATGATGAAGAACAACCTTTGGTTGGGTCATTGGGGGCCTCAGGTGCCCTGATTTTACACTGACTTGCCTAGAAAGTCAACCCTTGATCAAATGACTTCCCCATTGAATTTCTTCATGAAGATTGATATGCATGATCCCTATACCATATAGAGACCAATAGAAACAAGAATGACCAAAAAATTTGGAGTTATGGCCTCTGAAACCAAAACCCTAATTTTAGGTCATCTGTGCAGTCAAACCTAGCTCTGCTTCCATACCATTTTCAGTTCTTGTGATTCTTTGACATTCTTGACCTTGAGTGGATATAATATGATGCTTGAACATACATGGACCCCTTTGAAGTGATTGATGGCCTTTGGAGTGGCTCAAGAAGCTCTTGGATTGCTCAGATCACAAAACCTAGATGCAGATGACTTTGAACCAATGCAGTGAATCAGAAATGTGGTATGAGATGCTATGATTGGATTTATGCATATGGAATGATCACAAGCCATGGTGTGAATGGGTGAGGGCAAATTTGGGGTGTTTACAGTATGGGTCTTTTGCAAAAAAGTCAAGCTTTGTGTAAGAGAGGTATGGGCCAATAGTTAGCCAAGGACAAGAGGGGTGTCCTGCGCAGCAAGAAATGAGGAGGGCCATGGGATCAGTTTTGAAACCAGCCAGCAAATGGATTAGGGTTTGAAGGATGTTTTGCAACTTTAATCAACTTTGGCCCTTTTGAAGTTTCTTGATCCATAAGTTATGAAAATGGCCAAACCTTTGATGCAATCTGACTTTTAGACATTGGTTCATGTTTGTGTAAAGTTTAGAAGTCACTTTGAGGTCTCAATTTGCCTTGGCAAGTGGTTTTGCAACTTTGCCTCTTTGGTGCATAACTTGAAATTATGTGATTTTTCCCAACTTTGATAAACCATAACTTTTGATCCAAAATGAATTAGGACAAGTTCTTGTACTTTTTGAAAATGGAATGATCCATTCTACAACTTTCATGACCAAAGTTTTCCCATTTGAATCATTTTTGAATCAAAAAGCAAGGGTTGAAAAAGTTTCCCAAAATGGCAAGTTTCCATTACAAGTCACTTTCCCAAAAAGGCAATTTTGCAAATGGCTTGAAATTCTTCAACTTTGTGAACTTCTAACATCTTCTATGATCAAATAAAGATCATACACATTCAAAATGATGAAGAACACCCTTTGGTTGGGTCATTGGGGGCCTCAGATGCCCTGATTTTGCACTGACTTGCTCAAGAAGTCAACTCTTGATTAGATGCCTTCCACATGGAATTTCTTCATGAAACTTGATATGCATGATTCTTATAACATATAGAGACCAATAGAAACAAGAATGACCAAAAAAATTGGAGTTATGGCCTTTGAAACCAAAACCCTAATTCTAGGTCATCTGTGCAGTTAAAACTGGCTCTGCTTCCATGCCATTCTCAGTTCTTGTGATTCTTTGCCTTTCTTGACTTTGTGGGGATAAGATATGATGCTTGAACATACATGGACCCCTTTGAAGTGATTGATGACCCTTGGAGTGGCTCAAATAGCTCTTGGATTGCTCAAATCACAAACCCTAAATGCAGATGACTTAGAAGCAATGCAGTGAATCAAAAATGCAATATGAGATGCTATGATTGAACTTATGCATATGAAAAGATCACAAGCCATGGTGTGAATGGGTGAGGGAAAATTTGGGGTGTTTACAGCTGCCCCTATTCAAACATGAGTTAGCTGTGCAGGATGTAAGCAACGGCTTGACAGGCAAACAAGATAACTTGTGGTTGAATACCAAAGACAGTCCAAAATTTGCACTCACAGAATGAAGAAGAAAAGGGATATAGATTGTAAAGGAAAATAAAGTATAATTATGAAGTGCGGGCGACGGAGGACGACCGTCGAGCAGAGGACGACTGCTGGGGAAGGAGCAATGACGGGGACGGCCGACATGCTGGGGATATAAGAGGTTATGATGGGGACGGCCATCAGGCAAAGAAACGAGAATTTCCGGGGATTATAAGTACGAATGAAATAAATGATGAGGTACGGTCATCAAAGGTGAAGGACGATCACCTAGCAGGGGACGGCTGCTCTGTTGGGGACAAGATGAGGGACGGTCATCTAAGGTGAAGGACGATCACCTGGCAAGGTATGATTGCCGAAAGTATCACGACATAGGACGAATGTCGGATAAAAAGGTCGGCGATGGGGACGGCCATCGGATAAGCATGATGAAGGACGATCATCAAGAGGTGAAGGACGATCACCTAGCAGGCTACGGCTGCTCTCAGGGTTTATCATGACACAGGACGAATGTCAGATAACAAGATCAACGATGGGGACGACCATCGGATAAAATGATGAAGGACGATCATCAAGAGGTGAAGGACGATCACCTAGCAGAGGATGGCTGCTACATATCACGACATAGGACGAATGCCGGATAGAAAAAAAGGATTCCAATAATGGAGACTCCGCTGGGGAAAGGATGAGGGACGGTCATCCAAAGGTGAAGGACGATCACCTGGCAGGGTACGGCTGCCGAAAGTATCATGACATAGGACGAATGTCAGATAGAAAAGAAATATTTCACTGGGATTTGTTGGGACAAGTAGACACGGACGAGCGTCTACATCCAAGGAATGAGAGGTATAAGTGTTTGGGTACTGTGTATAGATTAAAGATGTGGACGAGCATCCTTAAGATTATGATACGGACGGGTATCAGGTAGAAACAAAAGCTGACACGTGTTCAGAGATGATGATACGGACGAGTACCAACTGGTTAACAAAGAACACGGACTAGTATTGGTTCTGCGGGGACTCTTCTGGGGAATAGTAGACATAGACGAGTGTCTAAATTCAAGAAGACACAAGTGTTTGAAATTGTGTGGATTAAAGATGCGAACGAGCATCCTTAAGGCCATGATACGGACGAGTATCAGGTAGAAACAAACACTGACACATGTTCAGAGATGATGATACGGACGGGTACCAACTGGTTAACAAAGAACACGGACGAGTGTCGAATCTGAGGAGGTATAAGTGGTGTGTAAAAGATACGGACGAGTATCTGTATGAGTGAGACAAGTATGAGCGGGACACGGACGAGTGTCTATCTTGCTGGGGAGAGTGACACGGACGAGTGTCTGAAAAAGTGTATTGAAAATGTACAAATACATGATTTACAAGGTGTTTAGGTAACTATGCTGGGGAAGGTGACACGGACGGGTGTCAAGGAACCGTATGTATATATGTATCTGTGAGTGCAAAGGTGACGCTTTGGCTTTCTGCTGGGAAAATGACACGGACGGGTGTCAAGAAGGATCTGTATCTTTAAGGAAAATTCTTTGGCTCTCTGCCGGGGAATCTGGGGAGTTTCTTGTATATTGCTGGCGGACTGTCAGTATTTACAAATGTTCAGTTCGACACATGGCTTATGATTATGCAGTATGTTTGATTTTTGCCGTAATGCTCCGTGTTAGACGGAATGCTACGCTCCGTGGGGAAAATATGATGCGAATGCTATGATTATGCAAAAATACCAATCCGGGGTTCGGATCCCGATGTTGCGGAGATCTCTGGCTGATCTTCCTGGAGTGGACGTCCCAGCTGGGGATGAGATCATTGGTAGATCTGACATATGGGACTTTGCTTGGGGATATAGGTCACTGATAGACCTATTTTGGTAACGAGGGACCCAGCTGGGGTTTGTAGAAGCTTTATTACTCTGTTGTGAGATCTTCAGGCGTTGCTCTTCTGGATGGAGACTGGAACTCTGTGGGGAGATGGTTCCCTGGTTTTTTGTACTTGGCTGAGGAGGAAGTAACAAATGGCTACACAGCTGGGGAAAGAGCACCTCTGGTGCTAAGATTGAGTAGATACTGAGTTTCCAGCTTACTGGGGTGAAGCTTTTGTGCCCTATGTTGTGCTTTGAATACCTGCAATCCTGAAAAGACAAAGAAACGCACAAGTAATCCCGAGGTATCCCTTACTGGATTCCGTCCCTAAAAATTCGGACACTCCCGGGAGTAATTATATTTCCTGCAAGCACGTATTTAGAAGAGGAGCATCTGTATTCATGCAATCAGTATTTTAAAGACATCGGACATTCTTGCAAATGAAAATAAAGTGTACGAGACGAAACATGACTGAAAATCTGATTTTATTAATTCGTGTGCCCTGAATTGGCAAGATACAGTCAAAGGAACAAATCCCCTAAAATGAGGAGATCGTTACAAATTGAGAAATAAAAGATGTCGGCAATGTTGATGACGCTTCAAGGAGCTTCCCTTTGCTATGACTCGTATGACATTTGACGTTCTTCTCATCTTGCTTTCTGAAGAAGGCCGATTCTGAAAGAAGCTTGATCTTTTTGAAGCTTACCAAGTTGTAAGGGATACAGATGAATTCAGAGTACAGTTGTTCGCTTATTCCCTTATTTTGCATGGATCGCCCTTTCGGGTTTTCAATCCATCAGGATACCCATTTTTGCCTGAGTTGTCCGATGCGGCTTTTCAACTCAGCGGGTGTACATTTTTGTTCATTTTCCCTTATTTTTGCCCAAGTCTTTTATTCTGTTTTTGACTCGCCGGGATGCCCTATTTTTGCCTGGACTTACATTCTGTTTTTGTGTCCAGCGGGTCATTTTTATGCGAAGTATTTTTTAACTGCATCTGAATTCACAGGGGACGGGAAGTCTTCACCATCCATAGTGCTAAGCATCAGTGCTCCACCAGAGAAAACCTTTTTTACTACGAATGGTCCTTCATAATTCGGGGTCCACT
Organism: Lathyrus aphaca; assembly: GCA_963966055.1. Taxonomy (NCBI): domain Eukaryota; kingdom Viridiplantae; phylum Streptophyta; class Magnoliopsida; order Fabales; family Fabaceae; genus Lathyrus; species Lathyrus aphaca. The sequence continues at coordinate 112,769,225 of OZ014524.1, read as the reverse complement.
TGCCCCTGTGGTCTGTATGAGGAGGGAGGAGTCTTTTCAGCACAAGGTCTCCTACTTGATACTCTCGGAGCCTGACTTTCTGATCGAAGGCTTTCTTCATTCTTTTCTGATACAGCTGCCCATGACAGATTGCAGCTAATCTCTTTTCTTCAATCAGACTCAATTGTTCATATCGGGATCGGACCCATTCTGCTTCGTTCAGCTTAACATCCATCAGTACCCGTAGGGAGGGTAGTTCAACTTCAACAGGTAGGACTGCCTCCATATAATACACAAGCTGATATGGTGTTGCCCCAGTAGATGTCCTGATTGACGTACGGTACCCATGCAAGGCGAATGGTAGTATTTCATGCCAGTCTTTGTATGTAACTACCATCTTCTGCACAATCTTCTTGATATTCTTGTTAGCTGCCTCAACAACGCCATTCATCTTTGGCCTGTAAGGAGAAGAATTATGGTGTTGGATCTTGAAGTCCCGGCACAGTTCTGCCATCATTTTGTTGTTTAAGTTGGAACCATTGTCAGTAATGATTCGCTCGGGAACTCCATACCGACAGATGATATCTCTTTTCAGAAATCGGGCTACCACTTGCCTTGTAACATTCGCATAAGAAACTGCTTCAACCCACTTGGTAAAATAGTCAATAGCAACCAGGATGAATCTGTGGCCGTTTGAAGCAGTCGGTTCGATCTTTCCAATCATATCAATGCCCCACATGGCAAAGGGCCAGGGTGAAGACATCACATTTAGAGGATTGGGATGCACATGCACCTTGTCCGCATAAATCTGGCATTTATGGCATTTTCTGGCATAAGCACAACAGTCTGCAGCCATTGTGATCCAGTAATAACCTGATCTTAGCAACTTTTTAGCCATTGCATGCCCTCCTGCATGGGTACCAAAGGATCCTTCGTGCACCTCTTGCATCAACAAGTCTGCTTCTATTCTATCAACGCATCTGAGGAGTACCATATCAAAGTTTCTCTTGTACAGGGAACCATCAGTATTCAGGAAGAAACTACCAGCAAGCCTTCTTAATGTCTTCTTATCATTGGAAGATGCCCCAGGTGGGTATGTTTGATCCTCCAGGAAGCATTTGATATCATGGAACCAAGGCTTATCGTCTTTGACAACATCTGCTGCGAATACATATGCTGGTCTGTCAAGTCTGGACACTGAAATCCGAGGTACGAAGTTGGCAGCTTGAACTTTGATCATGGATGAAATGGTAGCCAGAGCATCTGCAAACTGATTCTCGTCCCGAGGGATATACTCAAGCTTGACCGTTGTGAAGAAAGTCAATAACCTTCTTGTATAGTCCCTATAAGGTATCAGATGATCCTGGTGAGTGTACCATTTGCCGTTGGTTTGATTGACTACCAAAGCTGAATCTCCGAATACAGTCAAAGTTTTGATCCTGAGGTCAATGGCTTCCTCAAGACCCATAATACAAGCTTCGTATTCAGCTTCGTTGTTAGTGCAGTTAAAGGTGAGTTTTGCCGAGAAAGGCATGTGAACTCCCTTAGGTGTAATGAGTACTGCACCAACACCACGACCATTCATGTTAACAGCCCCATCAAACATCATAGTCCATTCTTCTTCCGGGTCAGGCCCTTCAGTGTGAACAGGCTCTTCATGATCTTTTGCTTTTATGAACATGATGTCTTCATCAGGGAAGTCAAATCTCATAGGCTGGTAATCATCAATGGGTTGCTCAGCAAGATAATCAGACAATACACTGCCCTTGATGGCTTTCTGAGATGTGTACTAGATGTCATATTCTGTGAGGATCATTTGCCATCTTGCAACCCGTCCGATAAGTGCTGGCTTCTCAAATATGTACTTAACTAGGTCCATCTTTGAGATCAATAAGGTAGTGTGGGTCAACATATACTGCCTTAGTCGGCGAGCAGCCCACGCTAAAGCACAACAAGTTTTCTCGAGCAGTGAATAACGTTGTTCACAGTCGGTAAACTTTTTGCTTAGGTAGTATATTGCATACTCTTTTCGACCAGACTCGTCATGCTGGCCCAGCACACACCCCATTGACTCTTCTAATACTGTCAAGTACATGATTAGAGGTCTTCCTTCAACTGGAGGCATAAGGATAGGAGGCTCTTGCAAGTATTCCTTGATTTTGTCAAAAGCCCTCTGGCAGTCTTCGTTCCACCTGACCGTTTGTTCTTTTCTTAACAGTTTGAACAAGGGTTCACAGGTTGCCGTAAGGTGAGATATGAACCGTGAAATGTAGTTCAATCTACCTAGAAACCCTCGAACTTCTTTCTCAGTTTTCGGTGCAGGCATTTCTTGAATGGCTTTGACTTTGTCAGGGTCAACTTCAATCCCTTTTTCACTTACAATAAATCCCAGCAACTTACCGGATCGCACCCCGAATGTGCATTTGTTGGGGTTTAACTTCAGTTGGTACTTCCTCAGACGCTTGAATAACTTCAGCAGGTTTACCAGGTGGTCTTCTTCTGTGAGGGACTTGGCAATCATGTCATCCACATAACATTCGATTTCTTTATGGATCATGTCATGGAATAATGTTACCATAGCCCGTTGATAAGTTGCACCAGCATTCTTCAGTCCGAATGGCATCACCTTGTAACAGAACGTGCCCCAGGGTGTGATGAAAGTGGTCTTCTCCATGTCCTCAGGCGACATTTTGATCTAATTATATCCTGAAAATCCGTCCATGAAGGAGAACAACGAGAACTGAGCCGTATTATCAACCAATACATCAATGTGAGGTAAAGGGAAATCATCTTTCGGGCTGGCTCTGTTCAGATCCCGGTAATCCACACACATTCTCACTTTACCGTCTTTCTTAGGCACAGGTACAATATTAGCGACCCACGGCGGATAACTAGTCACAGCAAGGAATCCGGCGTCCCACTGCTTTTGTACCTCTTCTTTTATCTTCATTGCCATATTTGGGCGAGTACGGCGCAGTTTCTGTTTTACCGGTGGGCAGTCTTCTTTCAAAGGCAGCTTATGCATGACAATATCGGTGTCCAACCCTGGCATATCTTGATAAGACCAAGCAAACACATCCACATACTCTCGAAGCATATCAATCAGTTGCTCTTTCACTGAATCCTGTAGGCAGGCCCCGATCTTAACTTCTTTTATGTCTTCCTCCGTACCAAGATTAACCGTTTCGACCTCCTCCTGATGAGGAGTGATAACCTTCTCCTCTTGCCTTAACAACCTGGCTAGCTCTTCAGGAAGCTCATAATTTTCTTCAACCCCTTCATCAGCTTGATTGATTGGATTGTCAAAGTCATACGAAGTCATAGCTGTGTTGTTGTCGGTGCAGTCTGAAAGGCACTCTCTGCAAGGGTTTAGATTGTTCATTTTAGTGATCAATTTTAATCTTGTTTAGGAAAAAGTGAAATGAAGTTGTCATTTTGGAAAACATTGCCATTTTATTTTTGTACAAAGAGAAAAATTAAAAACAGTGAGCGGAAAAGAAAAAGACTTATTTGCAAAAGATGTCCGATATTCATTGATTAGTCTGTTTGCACAAAATTACAAGATGGCCCGATTACAAAATGAGTCTTGTCATCTTGGGCAAGATGCAAGACTTGATGCATGCTTAAAAATACAGGAAATAATAATTACTCTGCAGGAGTAACCCTTATAATTTCCTGGGAAGACCAGTTTGAGATACGGTTCCCCGGGATCCTTAGACGTATCCAGCTCTCCAGGTTGCGTTCATCTTTCGACTCATCTTCCAAGTTGTTCACTGCATCAGGGGTGAGCATTCCCCCGCTGACAAAGTTGGGCTTCTTGGCAGCCTCTGATTGATCTTGTTGAGTTGGTTTGTAACCCAACCCAAACCTGTCCTCCTTCTTCTCCACGGGCAACAGCTTGCCCCAGCCTTGGGCAGTCCCCTCTTCAACAACCTTCCTGGCTTGTTGATAAGATGTCATGGAGGTTCCCAGTACAGCAGATGCTTCATTAATGTTTAGGGCCTCAAACCCTTGGCTCATGGTTTCATGGATTTCTCCATCCATCTCAATATACTTATACGTAGCCAGATGGCTGACAAAAATGTCTTCTTCCCCACAGATAGTGATGATCTGGCCTTCCCACTCGAATTTCAGCTTCTGGTGAAGGGTAGACGTAACAGCGCCAGCGGCATGGATCCAGGGTCTACCCAACAAACAGCTGTAGGCCGGCTGAATGTCCATCACAAAGAAGGTAATTTTAAAAGTCTGCGGGCCAATCATCACAGGCAGATCAATCTCCCCTAGCACTGATCTTTTAGAGCCATCAAATGCTCTCACCACCAAATTACTTGGACGCAGTGCCAAGCCTTCATACTCCAGCTTCACCAAGGCTTTCTTTGGTAGGACATTAAGCGAAGACCCAGTATCCACCAGTACATGGGATAGAACAACACCCTTGCATTCTAGAGTGATGTGTAAAGCCTTGTTGTGGTTACGTCCCTCAGTTGTTAAGTCAGCATTGGTGAAGCCCAGTCCATGACTGGTGTTGACATTTGCCACCACAGTTTCTAGCTGATTAACAGTGATCTCCTCTGGCACGTATGCCGCGTGCAAGACTTTCAATAACGCATTCCTGTGAGCTTCAGAACACATCAACAGGGATAATATGGAGATCTTTGAGGGAGTTTGGTGAAGCTGATCCACCACCTTGTAATCACTTCTCTTTATAATTCTCATAAACTCGTCTACATCTTGCTCAAAAGATGTCTTCTGAGTTTCTTTGATGATTGGTTCTTCAGGCATCACACTCTTCCCCTTTGCTTTTGCAGCAGCTTCTGCTTCGGCATTAGGTCTTTGCATTTGTGAGGCAAAAAGGCGTCCGCTTCTGGTGAAGCCTCCGCCTCCCCCAACATTATCAATCTGTGGAGAAGAGGTTGAAGAATCCAAAGTGATTTTCTCCCCGTTGCATTAGAGGTCAGAGCCATAATGCCAAGGTATGGAATTACTGCTTTCATATGGAACTGGTCCAGGCACCGTAATGGTAACTGGACTGACTGCTGCAGAGGAGGGTACTGAGATGGTGTGCGGATCGTAATAAATGGTGACTGGTGATCTGGAAGGAGGTGCCACTGTTTGTTGTTGAAAGTTGTTGTTTGGAGGAACATCTGATGGATCATAGTAAATGGTGACTGCTGAGATATCTTCATTAAGTTCTGTTGGCGTTGTAGAAGATCCTGCTGAATAAATGGGTGCTGATGTTGTAGAAGAGATGGTTGTTGACATCTGATTTGTTGAAGTGATGGATGAAGCCATTGTTGATGATATTGATGAATTGGTCGGAATGATTGTTGTTGCAGTTGTAGAAGAGTCAGGAATTGTTGTCAAAGGGATTGCTGGATTTGCAGGCGTTGTTGTTGTGATCTGAAGTATACCACTCTTGATAAGACCATCTATGCCGCTTCTCAAATTATCACACCCGTTGACCGAAATGTTACAATACCCACAACCGAGCTCACACCCGGGGAACATCTGACATTCTAGAAGCTGAGCTTTAATTTCGACCAGAGGTGTCCGAATCTGTCCAACACTGGTGATTAAGAAAGATGGTTTGTCTTCCTCAATGGCATTAATTCTTGGTCCTCCATGATTGGGCATGGGATTCTTGGTGACACTTGGAGGGGGTGCAAAGTTGAGGGCTTTAGAATCCACCAGGTCTTGTACCTTCATTTGTAAAGCCCTACATTTCTCCGTATTGTGGCCAGGTGCATTGGAGTGAAAAGCACATCTGGCGTTGACTTCATAATTTCTTGGGAGATTAGAGGGATCTGGTGGTGCCAATGTCCTTAATTCAACCAGGTTGAGTTTCAGGAGTTGTGGCAATAAAGCGGCATAAGGCATAGGGATAGGGTTAATCACCCTATTTGCCTGTGATGGTCTTTGCTGAAAAGGTCTTTGCTGTTGATTGTTGTTATTGTTGTTGTTGTTGTAGGCTCTCTGTGGCAGATACTGAACTTGCTGTTGATAATATGGTTGTTGTTGTGGTTGATATGATGGTTGCTGAGGAATCGGAGCCAGAATAGTGACAGCTGCCACTGATCTATGAACATACTGAGGTCTTCCCCTGCTGGCATGAATGGCATTTGTCTCACCGGTTCTTCTAGGTCCCACAAAAGGCTTCCTGGGATTACTAGACGAACTTGCACCATTATCAGAAATCTTACCCATCTTCAGAAGGCTCTCAATTCTTTCTCCAGCTATGACTACGTCAGCGAAACTGGTGGAAGAAAAGGCAGCTAGCCTATCAATATATGTTCCTTGCAGAGTGTTCATAAACATGTCGACCATTTCTCTTTCCGACATGGGTGGCTGGACAGCAGCAGCCAGCTGTCTCCACCTCTGGGCATATTCCCTGAAGCTTTCTCTGGAGGATTGAGACATTCCCATCAAAAGGGTCCTGTTAGGAGCCATGTCCAGATTGTATTGGTACTGTCTGATGAAGGCTTCAGCTAGGTCTTTCCAGCATCTGATAGTAGCTCTGGTCAAGTGAGAGTACCACTCTCTTGAAGCCCCAGTCAAACTGTCTTCAAAATAGAACATCCACAGTTTTTCATCCATGGTGTATGCCTTAAGTCTCCCCAGAAAAGACTGTAGGTGAGTTCGTGGACAGGAAGTTCCATTGTACTTCTCGAAGCACGGGGGTTTGAACTTGTGGGGAATCCTTACCCCATCCACTAACCCCATATCCATGACATCAAAGCCTAGGGAATTTTGAGACTCCAGAGATCTTAACTTCTCAGCAATTTCATCAAACCTCCTATCATAAACTTCATCCCCAGCTCCCATCACAGTAAACTGCTCTTCCTGGGGGTCTTCCTGTAAGATCCTTCCTCCAGTAGTATTTCCTTGCATATTACCCGAGATGTTGACTTCCGGATGTAGATGAGGCCCATATATTGGTGGATTAACATGAGGCTGACCCCTCTCATTGTTACTTGTTCCTCCAGTTCCCAGAGGAGGTTCTTCCGGGGTTTGTCTTTCTACCAATGCCCTCAACCTTTCTTGACTTTGAGCCAAGCCATTCATTACTTCCATGAATTGGGTCATTTGGTTTCTCATCTCCAGCCTTTCATTAGCCATCTGGGTTCTGACCTCTGTCAGATCTTGCTGTACTTGGTCCATTTGGATACCAGGAAGATTGTTGCGAGTAGGATACCTGTGCGGACGGTTGAGAGGGAAAACTCGACGGTGAGCAATAATTCCTGAACCACAACAGAGTTAGAAACAAAATAAAGTAATGACAAAACCTACAAAACAAAACAAAAGTCAGTATGCAATGCAGTATGCTTATTTGCTTTCCAAGGTATCCGGCTTGGTTCTTGGTTTTGACCTTTCCAGACCCTGAGGAAGATACTTTGATGTTGCTTGAGAAAAAGAAACTCAATGAAACAAACTAACAAATATATTAGAAATGGTGGATCATACATAGTTTGTTTTTACAACATACACCCCTGAAGGGTCAAAATTCAACAATAAAAAGAAGAGTACATGAAATGGAAATAACAACAAGCAAAGAAGTCAAACATCTAATCCAAACTCATCCTCCTTAACCTCCTTCAAAAGTGCTTCAGTTACAGGACCAGCCGGATGCTCTGTAATGTTTCTGATAAGAAGGTTTCTGGTGGCAATAGCAGTGGTCAGCTTCTTGTGCCTGTCCTGGTCCTTTGACCTCTTCAAACCAGCCCTAAGCTTCAATTCTGAAATCTCCTTCTGGGCTGCTAGCAGAGCCTCCTGTTGTTTCTTCTCAATGGCCTCTAACTGCTCAATCCTGGTCTGAGTTCTCTTATCCTCTTGAGTGCGAGCTTCAGTGATTCTGACCCACGTACCCTGACTTTCTTTCAGATAGAGATCAGTCATAGCCTTCTGAAACTGGGCCTCTTTGCAGGCATTCTTCAATATTTTCTCTCCAGCTCTTGATTTCTTGATGTAGTCCTCTGCTTTCTCAATCTTGGCCAGATGCTCCACTTTAAGCTTTTCCAACCTCTCAATGTCCAAACGACCATCACTCCTCTCCCAGAGGGTCTTCTTTAGAGCTTGAGACAGATTCTCATTCCTTTCCTTCAGCTTCTCAAATTCTTCCAGGCTGACAGTGGCTGGAGGTGGTACTGTGGATGGTCCAGGTGCATCCTCAATGGTGAAGGGCATTCCAGAAATTTGAGCCCTAGCATGAGACCATTCATAATACTGAGCTGAAGCCACATTATTGCATCTCCAAAGAATGGCCATCCCTTTGGTCTGGATGTTGTTCCAAGCCCAGGATGCTTGCCTGACAACAACTAGATTAGGTTTTATCTCACAATAAAGGGTTTCAGCCAAGTCTTGCAATCTAGGAGGGTGAACCAAAGCATAGCCCAATTGTCTCTTAAACAACAAAGGATTGTAGTTGATGCAACCCTTCACTCCTATTAAAGGTACATTGGGGAACTGTCCACAGCTGGTAATTATGTCCCTTCCTTTGGTGCTCTGGGTACACCACCTGATGTCATCTGAAGTCAAGGCAATAAGTCTCTTAGCCCAATTCTTCTGTTGGTGAGGATTCAGGAAGGCATCAGTCTTGGGCAAGTGTTTCAGCAGCCAGGTATGAAATAGGGGAGCACAACATCTCACCAACCTCCCTCTCTGCTTCTCATTTCTTTGGTGAACAGAATAATAGAAATCTCCCAGCAAGGTGGGTACTGGGTTCCTCAGAAGGAAAAGATGAATGGCATTCTTGCTGATAAACTTGGGCTCATCTGCAAATAGTATAACCCCATATATACTGAGGGCTAACAATGCACAAACTGCCTTCCATTCCCCCAAAGAGGCCTTCAGGATGGCCTGAGAAGTCAGAAAGTCTAAGTGCAGACCAGGGATTCCAGCCTTTGTTGTCATGTTCTGCTCAATCAATATAGGCTCCAAGCACAGTGCTTTTGCCACTTCTCCATTGCTGGGAAAAGTCATCTCTGGGTTGAAGGGGATGTCACCCCTGACAGGTACTCCAATCAATGATGAGAACTCTTCCAGCAAAGGTCCCAGCTGAAAGTTCTGGAAAGTGAAGCATCTCAAAGGAGGGTCATAAAACTGTAGGCAAGTGTGGATCAAACTCCTCTGAGAAGGGTCTAAGTCCATGACCATATCAAGGATGCTTCCATAATGCTCTCTGAATAATGGGATGTGGTCTGGAGTAATAAGTGTCTGGACTTGCCTGATGCCAGCCAGCACAGGCTCAAAGAAATGGTATGAAATGTTGCTCTTCTTGGGTGCCATGACTGCTGATGAAGAGCTGAAAACAGATGCTGATGATGAAGACTGATACTAGAGATGAGCCACTGACAGGCTGAAGCTGGTGATAAAAGTAACTGAAGCAAGTAGCTGATGAAGATAGCTGAAGCAGATCACTGATGAGCAAGGGTCTATGCAGATGAAGGGGTCAAAACCAAGCCAGATGTGATGTGGATACCCTGAAAAACAAATAAACAAATGTTAAATGATGCAATGATGATGTATGCAAATTATATGCAAGGGTTTGTGATCAAGCTGGATCTGATTACTGCTTTGATATAAGTCCATGTATGTCTAAGAAGTCCAGATGGAGGTTCAAAAGTCCAGTAACCAAGGTGGGGGACTCAAATAAAGAGTCACATGTCCAGGGTTAAATCACAAGAACCGTCCCAAAATGGAGTACTCTTAGTCAAAACAAAGTATCAGGGTATGATGTGGCTAGAGGTACCTGCAAACCTGTAAACAGCCCAATCCCCTCACAGGTTGTGTTCTAAAACAAGGATCCTCAGACTTGGATCAGTTAGGAGAAGTGTAACCACTTCTAACCCGGAGGTACAGTGTTTACAATAACCATAAAATATCCTCCTCTAATTCACCTCAGTTTCTGAAGGTCATAGTAAAGGTCATCCAGACTTAGCAGGCTTCCCAGATAGCCCTAGCACTACAGGAGATTCGTAGCAGAGAGTTCTCAAGAAGAAACCCACATCTGAACCGTGTTTCATATTCCCGCACCAGACCGAAATGGAATGGGAAAGAACATGAACCACTCTAGCCTAGTGTTGCACCCCAAAATTTGCCCTCACAATACAAGACTTTGTGTACTAAGAGGTTCACAAGGTTCACAAGACCTTTCATGAGGTTCATGAAGTTTACAAGACACTTTATGAGGTTCACAAGGTTCACAATACTTACAAGACCTTCCATGAGGTTCACAAGACATCTCATGAGGTTCACAAGATTCACAAGACATTTTATGATGGTTCACAAGGTTCACAAAGTTCACAAATAGTCAGGAGAGTTGACAATTCCCTCAGACAATGCACCTCCTAAGCAGTGCATCCAAAACTAGGGTTTTAACTTTAATCAGGCTAAATGGACTTCCAAGACTTCAAGTGAGCTTCATAACATCTTATATGTGTCTAAGAATCCCCATGACAAGTTTCAAGACTTTTCTCAAAAGTTTGCTCAGTCAGATGATCAGATAAGTCAAAATCAGTCAAAGTAGTTAAAAAGTCAAACTGAGGTCAACTGTGGTCAAACCAAAGTCAAACTTCATGATTTTTTGTCAACATCAAGTATATGAAGTAAAATTAATCATTTGATCAAGGGTTGATCATGATTCATCAAGGATATTTCAGATCATCAAGAATCAGAGGTTTCTAAATTAGGGTTTCCTCAGGAAAAGTCAACTGAACTTTGACCAGCCATAACTTTCACATGCTTCATCACATTTTTTCCATCCAAAACTCATTTTGAAGGAAATTAAATTCTCTACAACTTTGTGTCTCACAAGCCAAGCCCAAAAATGCTTCATTTGGAAGGTATGAGCCAAGACATTATAGGTCCTTTTAAAAGTCAACAAAAAGTCAACAACTTCAAAAGGGCATAACTTGAGAATGGTAAATGATATGGACATGAAACCAATGGGGTTGGTTATAGGACTCTTTAAGCTTTCCAAAATGTCCAAGAACACCCTCATAGCATTAAAATTGAAGGATGTGGGCCCTTGCAAAGTTGGGAAATTTTTGGTTGGTTTATGAAGAAAATGGAGGTTTAAAACCAATTTTTTCTAAATGGGCTTGCCATATGATGATCCAATCCATACCAATACTTCATGCACGACCCAAGTCTCTAAAAATCAGATTTTTCATCATTTTATTTTATTTATTTTGATTTAATTCATTTAAAATCATTTTAAAATAAAATAAAATAGAAAAGTCAAATATTTAAAAGAGATTGAGCTTCTAGAAAATCATGAATGCAACTTGGATCAAATTGATACAAAAATAATGGTGATTGGCTTGAAATAGAAAGGGTTTATGCAAGAATATTTGAATTTTAAAGCTTAATCTTTTTCAATCTTTTTTGATCAAATCTTTCACACAATGATCCACTTTTCTGACCTAAATTCATTCCATTATAAGTATACATCATAACCTAATGCACAAGGACACGATTTCCAGCCTCCAAGAGTAAGTTCATAATTTCAAAAATCTCACAAAAACTTCAAATTCGGTTTCCTCCATACAAGAGCTTTTAAGGTATTTTTAAGACATGGAAGTGTTCCTTGGACATCCTTAAATCAATCCCAGCCATCAAAAGCATCAAAATCACCCTCATATGCATAATCCGATTCATCATATTCATGAATTTTTTTGGTTTTCGATTCTAAACATTGACTGGTTCTTAATGAATTTTGATTAATGCTTTTTGTTTGTGGTGTGTTATAGATTGTTTCTGGGCAGGTTTTGTGAAGTTCTATCACCTAGAACGAAATCCACCATTTTTAGGGTTCCGGTTGAGCTTTAGGGTTTTGTGATTCATCAAGTATAAATAAATTCTGAAACCGTGAATCAATTCTAAATAGCTTATAGACTATGCTTGCATTCTTAATTTAATGAAATTGAACTGTTTTAAGGGAGTTCTAAATTCGCAGGTTTCTAGTGTTTTAAAAATCGCAGGAAATTCTATAGGTAAATTCGCAGCAAATTTTGCAGGTCTGGAGGAAGAAGAAGAAGTTTCGCGCGTTTGAAATTTCAAATATTTGAAATTATATTTTTTGTATTGGTTTCTGTTTTATACCACACACAAGCGTGTGTCCCAGTGGCAAGCGTATGCGTGCGTGAAGGCAGTGTCCTGAGTTCGAATCCTGGAGGCACCATCTTTTTATTGTTTTTTTCACAATATTCATCAGGTTTAATATATAATGAATTAAAGCTATCATATTAACAGGAGCGCCCTCCCGGCTGGAATGGTAAGTGTGTTTGTGTGCATTGCAAAGGTCCTGGGTTCGATCCCTCCCCAGGCCTTTTGTTTTGTTTATTTTTCATGATTTTTTCAGGAACAAACAACAAAACCAAGTGGATCCTTTTCTTTGTCACCTGCGCGCAGGCTAGCCCAGTGGATGGAGATTTCTCCAGGTATTGGGAGGTCCTGGGTTCAAAACCAGGCCTCCCCTTCTTTTCTTTTGCTTCATTATTTTTATTGTTTTACTTGTTTGTTTATTATTATTATTATTAAATCTAAATTAAACTATAATCTTAATCCTAATAATATATTCTAAACCCTAAAACATTTTTATAAAACCTAATTTCTTAAAAAAACCTAATTGTGAATATTATTTATTTGTTTATTTTAATTCTTGCCTATATTTTAATTGATAAATAAATCATAATATTTTCTAATAAACCCTAATTTTCTTCTACTTTAAAATTTAATCATATTTTATTTAATCATGTAATATAATTAAATTTTTGTAAATATAATTATAATTAACCCTATTTTTATAATATGTAAATATTCTATAAATTGTTTAGAATTTAATTTAGTATGTAAATAATTTTTATTATATGTTTAAAAATAGTTAAAAATTGCTAATTTAATTTTTGTAATTATAATTTTATTTTCATAATATGTTCATAATTAATTTAATTTTTATAATTTGCATATAATTTAAAACTTTATAATAATTAATATAATTGTTCATATTTTCTTATTAATCTTAAATAATTGTTTATATAAAAATTTGATCTTTTAATTATTATAATATTCTTGCTTATTTCATTATTATTATTATTAATTATGTTTATATGATATTTTATTATTACTAATCCCATTTAATTTTGTATTATTTTTATGATTATTTTCTACTAACCCAATTATAATTATTTATTTATTTTGCTTATTTATTTAATTCACTTTTATTATGTAATTTGTTCCTTAATGTAATATTTAGTAATAATATTTATTGTTCATATTTTATGCTATGGTTAGTAAATAGGGAGTGAAAAAACATGTTTGTATATTTAAAATTAATTTAGATCATTTAAATTTAAAGATAAATATTAAAATTGTACACTCACACACGTAAGTCGATCTTTGATCGCCATCTCACTTCCTTAGGGATACCTCTCATGTTGCCTAATCAAAAGGTCAAGTAGGGTGTATAAAGCAAAGTCCCTCAATTTCACATCATCTAGTCCCTTAAACAGATAAAAGATCAAGTCCCTTTCGAATGTTGCCTTCGTAACGATCTTGTCCCTTTCGAATAAAGATGATAGTCCCTTCGAATTGCTTATACACCCCACAGTTGCCTAAATAACAATGTCCCTTCACTGGTCCCTTACATCCAAGGTAATGACTACTTATTCCTTAATAATAGGGATAGTCTTACCATTTAAAGGATTCAAGAACAGAAAAGACTTAAACTTAGGGTAGGTTCCTCTTAGATACTTGCTCACTTTTCAGAAACATTTCAAATACTTCACATATTTCAAACAATTTTCAAAACAAAGGTTTTTTACGCATCCGTACATGGATCATTATCAAACTCTTAAGAAAATTTTTATTCACACACTTCACATTTCAAAAACATTTTAAAGTGAGCTAAGTAACTAAGAGCCCATGGATAACCATGGATGTAAAGGGTGCTAATACCTTCCCTTTATATAACCTACCCCCCGAACTCAAAATCTTTTAAAAAAGTCTTTCCTGTTCTTTTATGCCTTTCCTTTGGATAAAATAAAAGTCAGTGGCGACTCTTGCTATCCGCAACATTTAACTAAAGTCAGTTCTCCCACCGTGTTACAGAACTGGCGACTCTGCTGGGGAATTAATAAAAGAGGGGTACCCTTAGGAATTAGATCACTTTAAATTTGTTTGCTTTACTTTACTTGTTGGGGCTCTTATGTGTGAAAGATCCTAACCCGGATCTAGTGTACCTTAGGTAAATGGCAATAGACCAAGGAAAATGTACGGCGTATACCGATATGGTTGATCTGGTGACCATAGTTAGTGTGACTTCTTGGTTGGTGCTTATGTTCCTTAAGTCAAGTTGAGGATAATATGAGGCTGCCATACGTTGTCAATACACTAACTAACTTTTAGAACCCTAGTTATCCCATCTTGGCCCTTAGAAAAGTAGTGAGATAACCGGCTTTGGTAAAGACTGAAGTTGGTTGATACTCGATACTACGCTCATTGAGATTCTAAACTTGGAGGGTTTTGGTTGGCAAGTAAGTTGCCTACTGAACAACCACCCTTGTGAAGGATCAATGATATTGAGATCCCTTAGAACATGGTTACTTTTGTAGGACAGGATGAACCATCTAAACTTCAGGGGAGGGTACTTACCTTTGAACCTCATGCAAGCCTTAAACCTAGGGCTATGGTGTGACTTGTTTGTGTGTGCCACATGTTTATGATTGAGCATAACATCATGACATCATCATGCATCATAAGCACAACATTTTCACTAACCATTTCAAGGACCAAATGATTTATCTTTGTTCTTTGTCGCAGGTCATGGCTTCTGCTCGTAGAAACACCATCAGGATCAACTTTGTGGGCATACCTGCTAAGCTTAAAGAGTTGGTTTCTCAAGTGTCTGATCATTCCCAGTTCATCAAGATACATGGTTACCTATTGGATCTAGTCACCTCAGGGTTCAATGAAGACATGATGAGTGTCCTGTTTCAGTTCTTTGATCCTAAGCACCATTGCTTCACATTCCCCGACTACCAGCTGGTTCCAACCATGGAAGAGTTCTCTAAACTTCTGGGTATACCTGTACTTGATCATAAACCAATCACAGGCTTGGAAAAAGAGCCTAAACCTGAGGTTATTGCTGCAGCTCTACATCTGAAGAAGTCTGACATTGTTCTAGAAACGAGAAGCGGAGTCAAGGGTATTCTTGCTAGGGTGTTGATAGAGAAGGCTCAAATGTTTTTGAAGGCTATGAGCAATGATGCTTTTGAGGATATCTTAGCCTTGCTGATTTATGGCTTAATGTTGTTCCCCAATCCAGATCAGTTCATAGATGTTCATGCCATCAACATATTCCTGAGTCACAATCCAGTGCCTACATTGCTTGGAGACATACTGCACTCTCTTCATACTCGTACTACAAAGGCACGAGGAACTTTGATGTGTTGCATACCTTTGCTATCTAGGTGGTTTATTTCTCACCTTCCTCGTTCAGTGATGAAAAATGAACAAGGGTTCAGGTGGTCCAAGAGGATTATGTCACTCTCACATTCAGATATTCATTGGTGCTCCAGATCTATGGAGAATGTCACTATCATTGACCGTTGTGGGGAGTTTCCTAATGTGCCACTTCTAGGCATAAGAGGAGGCATTACTTACAACCCTTCACTAGCTTTACGACAGTTTGGTTACGCTCGGAGTGATGGCCCACATGACATGTTGATTCAGGGTATTGTGTTTGACTACGACAACGATCTTCGAGGTTACCGTCAGAGATTCATACGAGCATGGGGAAAAGTAAACAAGGTTGACAGCAAGACTCTAGAGCCTAAGTACACTATTCCTATGGAAGCTTATCTCAGATGGGTGCGATCTCGTGCTCAGACTCTCATGATGCCATATCCTGCTATCCTGCCAGTTACCATGGAACCTGTTGCTGAAGGAGATACTGCTTATACCATCCTTCACCCAGACATGCCTACTGACATGGAAGATTTACAGAGATCTTGGATCCAACTGAAGGAGCAAAGGGATACTTTCGAGGCTCATTACAAAGCAAGCCAAGAAAGAATCCTGGAGCTAACAAAGCAACTTCACGAGGAGCGGAATCTCAACTCATACCTCAACACAAAGAGGAAACGTCCATGGGAGACTTAAAACCCCATCTCTTGTATTTATTGCATTTCATTTTCTGTAAGCCCAAGAGGCAAAAAAAATTTATTACTAATAAAAGTTTACCTTCTTGTTTGTTTAAGCAAATTTAAATCCTGCGGTCCTTGAAAACATTGCATATACATTTACATTCCATATCATTGCATCACAGGTTTATTGTGCACAGGTTTCTTATCTTCTCGCTGTTTATTTCAGCAATGGCTCTTGAACAAACAGTTAAGGATCTCCAGGCACAGAATGCACAGTTCCAAGAGCTGATCCTGAACTTGTCCAAGGGGCAGGATGAATTGAAGACACTGCTGGCCAAGAAGACTAAGAAGACTAGGAGGTCAGGTGGCCTGATTAACATGGGAAGAAGGTTCAGAGGTCTTGTCAAGACCAAAGAACAGGTTGAAGATTATGAGTCTGAAGAGTCTGAGAAAGAGGGAGGCAGTCTCCACAACACTATGGGGGACTCTGATTCTGAGGCTAACTACTATCATGAGCCTAATGAGGATAAGTTCAAGATGCTGGTGGATAGAATGGATGCTATGGAATTACAGAAGTCTTCTGGACTAGATTTTGAAGATTTGAGTCTGATATCTGGGGTAGTCATACCCATTGGTTTCAAGGTTCCTACTTTTGTTGTTTATGATGGTGTCTCTTGTCCCAAGCTGCATCTGAGGTCTTATGTCAGGAGAATCCAACCTCATACTGCTGATAAGAAGTTGTGGATCCATTTCTTCCAAGAGAGCTTATCTGGAGCTCAATTGGAATGGTACTACCAGTTGGAGAGTGTCAACATCCGGGATTGGAATGATCTTGCTGAAGCCTTCTATAAGCAGTATCAATACAATGCTGACTTAGCTCCTACTCGCATGCAACTTCAGAGCATGTCTATGGGTGCTAAAGAGAGCTTCAAGGAGTATGCTCAGAAGTGGAGAGATTTGGCTGGAAGAGTGCAACCACCTCTAACTGACAGGGAGTTAGTTGATATGTTCATGTGTACGTTGAATGGTCCTTTTTACAATCATCTCATTGGAAGCTCATCATCTGGCTTCACTGAGTTGATAATGACAGGAGAGCGTGTAGAAAGTGGTATCAGGAGTGGCAAGATTCAAGTGGGCGCTTCTTCATCAGGTGATGCAAAGAAGCCTCCCACTGGGAAGAAAGAGTCAAATGCTGTTTATGGTCAACCTGATCGTAATAGAAGGCATCAGTCTGTGAGTGCAGTTCATATCTCAAATCCAACTCCTACAACACTAGAGCAGCCACAGGGCAACCAACAGAGGGCTAGAAGGCAGTTCACTAAGATCAACATGTCAATGGCTCAGGCATTGCAACACTTGTTGAAGGCTGAACTTATCACTCTAAAAGATGCTCCTCAGAATCCTAATGTTACCTCTCCCAGGTACAATCCTAATGCACGATGTGCATATCATTCAAACTGCCAGGGACATGATACCAATAGTTGCTGGGTGTTGAAGAATAAAATTCAAGATATGATTGAGGCTGGAGAAATTGAGTTTGACCCTCCGGGTACTCCAAATGTGATTACTGCTCCCATGCCAAATCATGAGAAGACTGTCAATGCAATTGATGAAGATTCACATATTTATTCAGTTGCAGAGTTGACCACACCATTGTCTGTTATCAAGAAGAAGTTAGTACAAGCTGGGTTCTTTCCAGGTTGTCGTGAAGATTGTTTGTATTGTACCTATAAGCCGAATAGCTGTTGGAGATTGAGAGATGGAATTCAACGTCTCATGGATAAATATACCATAGTGTTTGAGAGGACTCCATCTTCTGTAGAGAGTATGGTGGATCATATTACTAAAGGTAGGAAGACTGAAGAGGTTGATATGGTTGATAGAGTACCAATAAGGATCACTTCCAAGGGACCTGTTAAAATCACTCATAAGGGTCCAATTAAGATTACTGCTGAAGGCCCTGTGAAGATTGTTGCTGAAGCTAGAGTGGCTCCTATAGTCATTACCACTCCTGGTCCTATTCCGTATACGTCTGATAAAGATGTGCCTTGGCATTATGGGTCTGATGTTTATATCCATGGTGTTAAGCAGGAACCCTTAGCTGATATGCCTGTTGATGTTGATAATATTGCTGGATCTAGTAAGATCACACGAAGCGGAAGAATTTTCTCTCCTCCAGTTACCTCTAAGAATGCATTTACTCCAGCTGCTACCTCCACTACTGATGCTCGGGGAAAAGGTCCTGTTATTGAACCTATACCAAATGATGTGCCAGCTGCTGATGATCTCTCTAAGCAGATGGAAGAAGTATTGAAGATCATTCGTAAGAGCGATTATGACATTGTTGATCAGTTGGGGCATACTCCCTCCAAGATTTCTATGTTGTCTTTGTTGTTATGTTCTGAGGCTCATGCCAAGGCTTTGATTAAGTTTCTGAAGACTGCTCATGTACCCAATGAAATTTCTGTTGACCAGTTTGAGAATTGTGTTGCACACTTGACCTATGATAATGGGTTAGGTTTCTCTGATGCTGATTTGACTCCTGCCAATAGGGATCATAACAGGGCTCTACATATCTCCATTGAATGCAGGGGCACTACCCTGTCACATGTATTGATAGACAATGGTTCCTCTCTGAATGTGTTGCCCAAAGAAGTCCTGAATAAGCTTAGTCCAGAAGATGCTGTGTTGAAGCCCAGTAATATAGTGGTGAAGGCTTTTGATGGTTCAAGAAGAGTGGTGCATGGAGAAATTGATCTCCCAATCAAAGTTGGTTCTCAGGTTTTCAATGCTACCTTTTATGTCATGGATATTCGTCCGTCATATTCTTGTTTGCTTGGGCGTCCCTGGATCCATGGGGCAGGTGCTGTAACCTCTACATTACATCAGAAGCTGAGATATCCGGTAGAAGGAAAGGTTGTTACTGTATATGGAGAGGAAGGATATTTTGTTAGCCATGTGAACACCTTTAAGTATCTAGAAGTGGAAGGTGAATATGTTGAAACTCCATGCCAAACATTTGAAGTGGTTCCTTGGTTTGTTAACAATTATGAAGCTCCTCCTGTTGTCAAGAAAGTTCTTGTGGTCACCAGAGTACCTCCTACAATGGCCTCCCTTAAAGATGCTAGAGCTGTGGTGGATGAAGGTGGTTGTACTATTTGGGGTCAGCTTCCTGATATCCCTTACAAGTCTGACAAATTTGGTTTGGGTTTCGCTGCAGAGTCCCAGAAGGCTGTTCGTCGTGCTCATGCTGTTCGTATCACCAACCAGGGGATTATGAAGAATCAGATCAATGTTGTGGGTGACTATGATGAAGACTACAACTTGGATGCTTGGATTTTTCCTACTGTGGGTGCTGGGCTCAATAATTGGAAAGCTGGAGATGTTATTCCTATCTCCTTTAGTCAGGAATAAATACTATTACTGTGTTGTTGCTTTTTAATTTCTTGAACAATTAAACTTTCAAGCCTTGTGCCTTACCCGGGGCACAATGGTGTGCTTGTTACGGGAGGTCATTTCATCTGCATACTTCATTCAATAAAAATCAGTGGACGTTTCGTTTTCGTAAATATTGTGTTCCTTGTCTTTCTTTTCTTTTATTTTTGTTTTATCAGCTATGTGTTCTTACACACACCCACATCACTAAAATGCAGATCCTCATCCACTCTGGATCCTGTTGATAACAGTTCTACTATTGCCAATTATAATTTCGAGAATCCGATCTATCAAACTGAAGACGGAAATGAGGACGATTGTGAAGTACCTGTAGAGCTTGCTAGGTTGCTACAACAAGAAGAGAAAGCTATACAGCCACATGAAGAGCTAGTCGAAGTTGTGAATCTGGGAACTGAAGAAAACAGGAAAGAGGTCAAGATAGGGGCTAAATTAGAGGATAGTGTCAAGAGCAGGTTGATTCAGATGCTACGTGACTATGTAGAGATCTTTGCTTGGTCCTATGAAGATATGCCAGGGTTGGATACAGACATTGTGGTTCACCGTTTACCAGTAAAAGAAGATTGTCGTCCAAAGAAGCAGAAGGTTCGACGTATGCGTCCTGAAATGTCAGAGAAGATCAAAGCAGAGGTAATGAAACAGTTCAATGCAGGGTTCTTAGCAGTGACTTCTTATCCTCAGTGGGTTGCAAATGTGGTACCGGTACCTAAGAAAGATGGTAAGGTACGTATGTGTGTAGACTACAGGGATTTGAACAAGGCCAGCCCCAAAGATGACTTTCCACTTCCTCATATTGATGTTCTGGTAGACAACACTGCCCAGCATAAGGTGTTCTCTTTTATGGATGGTTTCTCTGGTTACAATCAAATCAAGATGGCACCTGAAGATATGGAGAAGACAACATTTGTTACACAATGGGGCACCTTTTGCTATAAGGTGATGCCATTTGGTTTGAAGAATGCAGGGGCAACATATCAGCGTGCTATGGTGGCTTTGTTTCATGATATGATTCATCATAAGATAGAGGTATATGTGGATGATATGATAGCCAGGTCCCAGAATGAAGAGCAACATCTTGATCATCTGCATAAGTTTTTTGAGAGGTTGAAGAAATACAAGTTGAGATTGAATCCAAACAAGTGTACTTTTGGAGTTAGGTCTGATAAACTCCTGGGTTTCATAGTCAGTGGAAAAGGTATTGAAGTGGATCCTGCGAAAGTGAAAGCTATACGAGAGATGCCAGCTCCCCGTACTGAGAAGGAAGTTAGAGGTTTCTTGGGACGATTGAATTATATTGCAAGATTTATTTCCCAATTAACTGCCATCTGTGAGCCAATCTTCAAGTTATTGAAGAAAGATCAGGTGATGGAGTGGAATGATGAGGGCCAGACAGCCTTTGATGAAATCAAGAAATATCTGCTAGAACCTCCAATTTTGATGCCACCAGTTGATGGAAGACCCTTGATTATGTACTTAACAGTATTAGACAATTCAATGGGGTGTGTATTGGGGCAACATGACGAGTCTGGTCGAAAAGAGCAGGCAATATACTACCTTAGCAAAAAGTTTACCGACTGTGAAACAAGATACTCACTGCTCGAGAAAACTTGCTGCGCTTTGGCATGGGCTGCTCGCCGGCTAAGACAGTATATGTTGACCCATACTACCTTATTGATTTCGAAGATGGATCCAATCAAGTACATATTTGAGAAACCTGCTCTCTCCGGAAGAATTGCAAGATGGCAAATGATTTTGACAGAATATGACATACAATATACTACTCAGAAGGCCATTAAAGGAAGTGTTGTGGCTGATCATTTGGCTCATCAAGCAGTGGATGATTATCAGTCAATGAGCTTTGAGTTCCCTGATGAAGACATTATGATTATTACCAAAGAACCTGGACAATATGACGGACCTGAACAAGGATCCCGATGGACTATGGTTTTTGATGGTGCTTCCAATGCACTTGGTAATGGTGTTGGTGTTGTGATTAGTTCCCTTGAAGGTTGTCATACCCCAATTACTTCCAGACTTTGTTTCTATTGTACTAATAATATGGTTGAGTATGAGGCATGTATCCTAGGTATCAAAGCTGCTATTGATATGAAGATTCAGTTCCTTGACGTGTATGGAGATTCAGCCCTGGTAGTAAGTCAGATTAAAGGAGATTGGGATACCAAGCATGATAACCTCATTCCTTACAGAGAGCATGTGTTGTCTTTGATCCCACATTTCAAAGAGATTACCTTTGGACATATTCCACAAAGAGAGAATCAGTTGGCAGATGCCTTAGCCACCATGGCATCCATGTTTGAGATCAGTTGGGATGATGAAGCTCCCAAGATTACTATTGATAGATTTGAAAAGCCTGCATACTGCAATGAGATTGACACTGAATGGACAGAGGAGAAGCCTTGGTTCTATGAAGTAAAAAGATATCTTGAAGCTCAGGAGTTCCCTGAAGGGGCATTTGTCAAAGATAGGAAGTTTCTGAGAAGGTTTTCTGCTAAGTTCTTCTTAAGTAATGGGATTTTGTACAAGCGCAATCATGATTCAACCATGCTTCGTTGTGTGGATAAGAAGGAAGCAACTGAGATTATGGAAGATATACATGATGGGGTCTTTGGCACTCATTCTAGTGGTCATACTATGGCAAAGAAGATATTGAGAGCAGGTTACTATTGGTCTACCATGGAAGCTGATTGCTATCAACACTCCAGAACATGTCACAAGTGTCAAATTTATGCTGATAAAGTACATATACCTCCATCACCATTGAATGTGTTGACTGCTCCTTGGCCTTTTGCTATGTGGGGCATTGATATGATTGGTGAGATCAAACCTACTGCTTCTAATGGTCATCGTTTCATCCTGGTTGCTATTGATTACTTCACGAAGTGGGTGGAGGCAGCTTCATTTGCATCTGTGACCAAGAATGTTGTGGCTCGATTCATTAAGAATAATCTTATATGTAGGTATGGAATCCCTGAAAGGATTATTACTGACAATGGCTCTAATCTGAACAACACTATGATTACTAATCTCTGCACGCAGTTCAAGATTAAGCATCACAACTCTTCTCCGTATCGTCCAAAGATGAATGGGGCAGTTGAAGCTGCTAATAAGAACATCAAGAAGATTGTACAGAAGATGACTGTTACTTACAAGGATTGGCATGAGATGTTACCATTTGCTCTTCATGGTTATCGTACTACAATACGTACTTCAACAGGGGCAACCCCATTTTCCTTAGTCTATGGTATGGAAGCAGTTCTGCCCATTGAAGTTCAAATTCCCTCCTTAAGAATTATGAAGGATGCAGGCTTGGATGAAGATGAGTGGATTCAGACTCGACTTGACCAGATAAATTTGATTGATGAGAAGAGGCTAGCAGCAGTTTGTCATGGCCAGATGTACCAGAAACGAATGATCAAGGCTTTCAACAAGAAGGTTAAGCCTAGGGTATATCAGGCTGGTGACTTGGTAATCAAGCGTATAATATTACCACAGGGTGATCCTAGGGGCAAGTGGACTCCAACATATGAAGGACCATTTGTAGTCAGAACAGTATTCTCAGGAGGTGCCATGATACTTACTACTATGGATGGTGAAGACTTCCCGCAGCCTGTAAACGCAGACATAGTTAAAAAATACTACGCATGAAAAGAGACCCGCTAGGTTGACAGGCCTAGGCAAAAATAAGGGCATCCCGGCAAACCAAAAGGGTTTGGGCAAAAATTAGGGATATATATAAAAAATGTACACCCGGAAAGTCGAAAACCTGAAAAGGCGGCTTGGGCAAAAAAGGGTATCCCGGTGGATTGAAAACCTGAAAGGGCAATCCAGGCAAAAGTTAGGGATTAAAGCGTATGACTATGCCTCGTTTGGATCACCCATGAAACTGCAACCAGTGGTGCTACTTACTCAAGCTCAAACAGATAAAGCTCAATCTAATCGTTTCCGTCTCGACAGCAGAAGATGAGATACTTGAAGATAATGGCAATAGTAGAATTGAAACTCAATAGGATTATTTCCCACATAGCTGATTTTCTTTGTTTTGTAAAACTTTTATGACAAAGTCCTCTTACTAGGGTTTATGTCTCCTTGTACAAACTTACCCATGTATGGGTCACTTTTTGATATAAATAAAATTCCATCTTTGAATCCAGATTTACTTTTACCCTATTTACATAAGCGAAACGTCCATTGGTTGTGTTTGAATGTATGTATGCTTTTGAATATGATTGATGTTTACCAGAAATGCATAAATGCTTAATATGATTGATGTTTACCAGAAATGCATAGAAATGCAGTAATAGTATTTACTAAGAACGAACGAGGGAAGGATTGCAACGAAGCTTCGCCGGTTCATCCTCACAAGACAACTACAGGTTCCCCAGTAGGACAAATCCATCCTCATAAGTATTTCAAGTCACATCTCCCCTGGAATTTATATCCATCTCTTTTATCCTCATACGGATATTCGGGAATTTATTTTTCCAATAGGAGTACGACGAACGAAGACGAGAGGTTATGCATACCCTACTATCAAACGAAGATGGGAGGTTATATATACTATATTATCAGACAAGACGAGAACGAGTTCCTCATAATCTTCAGCAACGAATCGGGATTTATTTTCCCTGGCCAGCAGTTGTTATACGAAGATATCCAGACGCTTCAGGCTGCATGATTCATACATACATCATTTACATCATGACATACATATCCATAAAATACATAATACATTACTTAAGTGCATCATATTATACATGCATACATAATGCATAAGCTAATATTATCATACAGAATGTTATAATTTTGTTTTTCGGGTTAATCCTCCAGCAGACAGACTTCATTAACAACTTCTTATACCTCAGGACGTTGTTTATCCTCCTGAAAGCTTCTTATACCTCAAAACGTTGTTTATCCTTCTGAAAGCATACTACTACCTCAGGATGTTGTTTATCCTCCTGAAAGCATATTATCTCCTCGGGACGTTGTTTATCTTCCTGAAAGCTATCATCACTTCCTCAGGACGTTGTTTATCTTCCTGAAAGCATATCATGACCTTGGGCCGTTGTTTATCTTCCCAAAGGTTATCACTTCCTCAGGATGTTGTTTATCCTCCTGAAAGCATATCATTACCTCAGGATGTTGTTTATCCTCCTGAAAGCCTATCATGACTATTGGGCCGTTGTTTATCTTCCCAAAAGTTATACTCATACCTCAGGACGTTGTTTATCCTCCTGAAAGCATACCATTTCCTCAGGACGTTGTTTATCCTCCTGAAGGCATATCTTAACCTTGGGCCGTTGTTTATCTTCCCAAAGGTTACACCACTACCTCAGGATGTCGTTTATCTTCATGAAAGCATATCATTTCCTCAGAACGTTGTTTATCCTTCTGAAAGCATACCACTACCTCAGGACGTTGTTTATCCTCCTGAAAGCTATCATTATATTTTGGACTACTTTATCCTCCAAAAGAAATATATCTGAAGAGCTTTTCTCCAAGTGGCATCTTTAAGCCCACTCAAGCATATTCAACTAGTCATCAGTATCACTCTATGCACCGGTGAGTGCAAATTTTTGGGCTTTTGTGTTCAATCCCCTTCAACCTTCCAGGTCACGACTGGCACATATACCAATCTAACCCCTCAGGTTTCAGAAAATTGAACAGGGGCAGCTGTTGCACCCCAAAATTTTCCCTCACAATACAAGACTTTGTGTACTAAGAGGTTCACAAGGTTCACAAGACCTTTCATGAGGTTCATGAAGTTTACAAGACACTTTATGAGGTTCACAAGGTTCACAATACTTACAAGACCTTCCATGAGGTTCACAAGACACTTTATGAGGTTCACAAGACCTCTCATGAGGTTCACAAGGTTCACAAGACATTTTATGATGGTTCACAAGGTTCACAAAGTTCACAAATAGTCAGAAGAGTTGACAATTCCCTCAGACAATGCACCTCCTAAGCAGTGCATCCAAAACTAGGGTTTTAACTTTAATCAGGCTAAATGGACTTCCAAGACTTCAAGTGAGCTTCATAACATCTTATATGTGTCTAAGAATCCCCATGACAAGTTTCAAGACTTTTCTCAAAAGTTTGCTCAGTCAGATGATCAGATAAGTCAAAATCAGTCAAAGTAGTTAAAAAGTCAAACTGAGGTCAACTGTGGTCAAACCAAAGTCAAACTTCATGATTTTTTGTCAACATCAAGTATATGAAGTAAAATTCATCATTTGATCAAGGGTTGATCATGATTCATCAAGGATATTTCAGATCATCAAGAATCAGAGGTTTCTAAATTAGGGTTTCCTCAGGAAAAGTCAACTGAACTTTGACCAGCCATAACTTTCACATGCTTCATCACATTTTTTCCATCCAAAGCTCATTTTGAAGGAAATTAAATTCTCTACAACTTTGTGTCTCACAAGCCAAGCCCAAAAATGCTTCATTTGGAAGGTATGAGCCAAGACATTATAGTTCCTTTTAACAGTCAACAAAACGTCAACAACTTCAAAAGGGCATAACTTGAGAATGGTAAATGATATGGACATGAAACCAATGGGGTTGGTTAGAGGACTCGTTAAGCTTTCCAAAATGTCCAAGAACACCCTCATAGCATTAAAATTGAAGGATGTGGGCCCTTCCAAAGTTGGGAAATTTTTGGTTGGTTTATGAAGAAAATGGAGGTTTAAAACCAATTTTTTCTAAATGGGCTTGCCATATGATGATCCAATCCATACCAATACTTCATGCACGACCCAAGTCTCTAAAAATCAGATTTTTCATCATTTTATTTTATTTATTTTGATTTAATTCATTTAAAATCATTTTAAATTAAAATAAAATAGAAAAGTCAAATATTTAAAAGAGATTGAGCTTCTAGAAAATCATGAATGCAACTTGGATCAAATTGATACAAAAATATTGGTGATTGGCTTGAAATAGAAAGGGTTTATGCAAGAATATTTGAATTTTAAAGCTTAATCTTTTTCAATCTTTTTTGATCAAATCTTTCACACAATGATCCACTTTTCTGACCTAAATTCATTCCATTATAAGTATACATCATAACTTAATGCACAAGGACACGATTTCCAGCCTCCAAGAGTAAATTCATAATTTCAAAAATCTCACAAAAACTTCAAATTCGGTTTCCTCCATACAAGAGCTTTTAAGGTATTTTTAAGACATGGAAGTGTTCCTTGGACATCCTTAAACCAATCCCAGCCATCAAAAGCATCAAAATCACCCTCATATGCATAATCCGATTCATCATATTCATGAATTTTTTTGGTTTTCGATTCTAAACATTGACTGGTTCTTAATGAATTTTGATTAATGCTTTTTGTTTGTGGTGTGTTATAGATTATTTCTGGGCAGGTTTTGTGAAGTTCTATCACCTAGAACAAAATCCACCATATTTAGGGTTTCGATTGAGCTTTAGGGTTTTGTGATTCATCAAGTATAAATAAATTCTGAAACCGTGAATCAATTCTAAATAGCTTATAGACTATGCTTGCATTCTTAATTTAATGAAATTGAACTGTTTTAAGGGAGTTCTAAATTCGCAGGTTTCTAGTGTTTTAAAAATCGCAGGAAATTCTATAGGTTAATTCGCAGCAAATTTTGCAGGTCTGGAGGAAGAAGAAGAAGTTTCGCGCGTTTGAAATTTCAAATATTTGAAATTATATTTTTTGTATTGGTTTCTGTTTTATACCACACACAAGCGTGTGTCCCAATGGCAAGCGTATGCGTGCGTGAAGGCAGTGTCCTGAGTTCGAATCCTGGAGGCACCATCTTTTTATTGTTTTTTTCACAATATTCATCAGGTTTAATATATAATGAATTAAAGCTATCATATTAACAGGAGCGCCCTCCCGGCTGGAATGGTAAGTGTGTTTGTGTGCATTGCAAAGGTCCTGGGTTCGATCCCTCCCCAGGCCTTTTGTTTTGTTTATTTTTCATGATTTTTTCAGGAACAAACAACAAAACCAAGTGGATCCTTTTCTTTGTCACCTGCGTGCAGCCTAGCCCAGTGGATGGATATTTCTCCAGGTATTGGGAGGTCCTGGGTTCAAAACCAGGCCTCCCCTTCTTTTCTTTTGCTTCATTATTTTTATTGTTTTACTTGTTGTCGCTCCCGGGATTTTCATCCTAGTACAAACGCGAAAGTGGCGCGGAAAAGGTTAGAGTCGCCAGCCAGACATTTTTATCCCGAATGAATGGGAAAGGTAATGTTGCACAAACCTGAGAAAGAAGGAAAGGACAAGGCCTTGCGAACCAAAGATCTGAGTTCGGGAGTCGGTTACGACCTGGGAAGGTATTAGCACCCAGATCGTCCGCCGTACCCGACGGGATCCACGCTTGCAAAGAAACTGTTTCAAAGGGTGAGGGTATGAAAACTGCAGCAAAGAAATGAATATGAAAAGAAAATGGAACTGGAAAAGAACTGAATAAGAAAGCAAAAGGAACAATGTAGGGAAAATAAAGATTGTGCTCGAACGGGCCCTACCCCGCTGCCTACGTACCTCATCAGGATAATGAGGATCAGAGACGCAGTAGTTCCCCTAACTAGGGGTAGAAAAGAAATTGCTTGTGAATTAAGGCTTGAACTGCCTATGCCATTGCTCAGGTGTTGCAGACTCGGACGACGAGTGCGTAACCGTCTTGCAAAGTGACAAGTAGGAGCAAGTTCGCGGACGGAGCGAGGGAGATGAGAAAAGAATTCCCGAAGGAAAGACGCTTATTGTTTGTTTGTGTTTTTTAGAAGCTTTTATGAGCGTGTCACAAGGAAGTGAACTCAAGCTCTTTTCCATGGAATGTGCACTTGTCACTACATTCCAAGATGGAATAATAGAACAAGCACACTCAAGTAAGGAGAAGATCCCCAAAACTTGAACCCAAAGATTAGGGCTTAGGCTCACTAACTTGTTTACTTATTAGATGTTTTGATTATTTACATGAAGAAGTGTTTTTATGCTTTTCTTTATGAATAAGATACCTTGATCAGACTTGTGCATCACAAGGTAAACTTGTACTATCCCAAGATGGGAAGACTACAAGCGTACCTCATGGGATAAGGCTATGGATCAAGACATCACTTCACATTTATTAAAGTGTTTTTTAAGGGTTATGAGATAATAAGAGAAGAAGAACCAAAAGGATCTCAAAGGAAAAATTCTAAAGGGGGACTAAAATAATCCTAAGTATTCACATGCATGGATATCCTAAAGGTTAGTGAGGTTTCTATCCTAATGAAGAAGGAAGAAGAAGATAGAAGAAGGGATGAGAAAGGCCTAGGCCCAACAAAAGAGGGTTAGTTCACATAAACATAAAAGGAAGAGATAAGAATTAGAGATGTGGAACTCAATTCCCACATCTCACACTTACCATAGCCCCTGCAAGGTTAGCATGCACAAGTGAACAAAAAATGAACAAATTAACATAACATCGTCCAACAATCAGAAGTGAAATGAAGTAAACAAATTCTTAATGCTAATTTAACCCAAAGAAATAAAGATGAGAAGCTTATGACTTAAAATGAGGCAACATGAATACATATGGAAACAAATGCGCACTTACGAAAAATGTAATACAAAACACACAAAATACAAACAAAAAGTTCAAAACCAGAATCAAAATGATATGAAGAATGGCCTAAGAGGCCAGCAAGATGAAGAGAGAAGTCACACAATACCAAACAATATCAAAATAGAAGCAACGGAACCAAAAGATGGAATTTAAACACTTAAAGAAACAAATGACTTGAATATGAAGCAAACTCAAAATTTCAGAAGAAGCAAGACCTATCCTAGGACCAGGAAGGTACCCACACCCCAAAGGAACCCCAAATAAGAAGAAGAAGTTGGCACAAGTGCCCTTCTAAGCCTATAAGAGATCTAACAAACCAAGAGAAGCAAAATGGGACAAGGTGAGAACAAAAATCCACAAATAATCAACCAGCCATCTAAAAATTCTACAACTGAAATCAAATGATCTTAAAACACATTACATCAACTTGCCAAAAGGATTTGCAAAAATTCAGAAAGGAACTAGGTCAAATAGAGGCACAAACACAAGTTAGGACAGAAAACTTACATCACAAGATACCAGACCAAAACTCAAGAAATAATTTCCTAAAAATTCTGAGAAAAATCACATGAAAACTAGAAGATCTTAGGAACACAATGCAAAAAGAATGGGATCAAAACTCCAAATATTGAAGGCTACAGAAAATAGACAAGACAGACTAGTCAAGAAAAGAAGCAAATGAAGCTATGTACATTGGTGAATTATTTATGGCACGTGGATCAATGAAAAAAATAAAATAAAAATGTGATAAAAAACTAGAAACACAAAGGAACATCTATGATTTATTTGAGAATTTTTGGATGAATAGAACTATTTTTAATGGATTAAAATCAAACTGAATTAAAGAAACTTAAAGAAAAAAGAAATAAAAATGCATTAGGAAGGAGGTGGAAATAGAAGGAGAAAGCAGTTGAAAATGAAACGGGCTGAAAGATGGGGTGCTACTAGCGAATCTGGGCAAAGGCCCATCCGAAACCACAATAAATCCATAAAACTAAATCAGCTTTTTCTTTTTTATATTTATGAACAAAGAGTCATGTATACCTCATATCAATTGGTGCACCTCTCACTTAAGGGAATAAAACATAAAAATAATAAAAATAAACAAAAGAAAAACACGGACCAACCGCGTGATGACACGCGGTCATCACCTTCCCTACTCATGCAGAACGCAAACCAGCAACAAAGAACACAACCATGGCCAGCGATTTTCTTTCAATTTCATCTTAGCATAACTCTCTCAAAACTCAACGAAAATCGAAAGTGTAAAAATCAAAATTCATCTACTAAATGAGATCAATGCGGCTAGATCGAAACAGAACCAAAACAAAGGCTTGAACACACAGATTCATCGCACCAAAGTAACACCACCAAATACGGTTTCGATCGTCGCCGCGAAAAACATAGAAAATCACTAATACGTATACCAACGTGAAGCTTAGACCACGAAGATCATGAATCTACTGGCAAAACTCGATAAAACGCACTGCACAATTCAGATCGACCAAGACAAACTTGAACACCAAAACCGAAATTCAACATAACTTTTCCATTTCCCCATGACATCCGAAAATTCAAGAACCAAACATGAAGTACACAGCGCAAGGATCATAAATATGCGATTAGCTCTTACAAACAAGCAACATATAAGACAGATCGAATCAAGCAAACTCGAACAAAAACTTTAAATCCACAATCAATACTTCACAAAACTTCTTATCATCTCATATGAACTATGCCGAACATCATCAACATGAAACAAGCAAGAAACAATCAAAACTGAAGCTAAAAAAGATTGAATACAAAACCTGTTATGAAGCTTTTCTTCAAGATCCTAAAAGAAGCCGGGACTCACGACGATCCTGCCATATGTACCTTGGCCAAATAAAGGCTGAATGATTTGCTGTGGATACCAAAAAGAAAGGAAATCTGAAAGTATTTGCGAGCTTCAATCCTCTCTATAATGCCTTTTGACCGCGGTTTAGAGGGAATGATGATGTGAACAAGGTGCTTCTAAGAAGAATTTAGAAGAGCTCTTATGAAATGTGATGAGAGCAAAGCTTTCTTTCTGGATCTGAGCTTTTCGGGTAATGTTATGAGAGCAAAAGTTCTGCGAGTTGAAGAAGGAATGCAGGGTGATATCTTCCTCTCTTTTTCTTGTGGATCTTCTTCCTTTTTCTTTTAAGATGGAGAACCACCGAAAATCCCTCGTGAGTGAGCTAAAAAAAACTATGAAAAGTGATTGTGTGCATGAGGTGAGAGAGAGCGTGAGAATGCATGAAAAATAATGGGTGTGAGTGGCATGTGCTATGAGGTGAGAGAAGGTGAGGATCAGTGAGTGAGAGGAAAAATGTGAGGTGAATCCTATAAGTGTAATGTGTGTGTCAGGTGTTATGTGAGGTGAGAGAGTGAGACGTGAGGTGAGAGAGTGAGGGCGTGAGGAGTACGCGTGGGGTGAGGGGGAAAAAATGAGAGAAAGCGTGACAATGAGTGGAGTGAAGGAAAAAGTGTGAGGGTGCATGCATGGCATGATCTCATAGCTCATGAGAGGAAACGCTGATCTTTCTTTTTCATTTCAAAATTTCTCCCCCTTAACCCAACATAAAACGTGACTCCCCCCCCTCAAATTAGTCACATAAAAAATGTAGTGGACATGCAAATTGTGTAGTAAGAAAAAGAAAAGAAGAAGTTATGAAATATTCAATAATAAAATGAAAGGACCTATTAAAATTTAGACAAGTGTCACACAAAACTCTAAAATACATCCAAACTTCCAAAATTCGTATCTTGAATTCTACAAATGCTATGAGGGTGTTCTACGACTTTTCGGAAATGGAAAATCGTGCTCTACAACTCTTGTGTTCACCGGACCAACGTTCGGAGCTTTTCCGCACATGAAATAATAGCCTGAAGTTTAGGATCGAATAATTTCTAAAAATAGAAATTTCCAAATTTAGTAACCTTTTGCATACTTCCGACTTTTGACATTTAAGCTCAAATGAAATACTCCCTGCCATAATATGACCTCAAAGAAAAGATAATCCTGATCAAAACTTCTGAAATTGTCATTTTGACTTTCTGACTGTGCAGTTGACTTTCTTGCTTCATCTTCAAGCAACCGAAGAATTCTCTGACCTCCACACTGAATTTTCTCACAAAAATCAACATCTAGGATTCTCTTGACATATAGAAAACTTTGCCCAAATTCAACGGCCAAAGTTGTGAGGTTATAGCGCTTGCATCTCAAAAATCTAATCCGGGTGCCTTGCATAAGAGCTTGTCCTGAGATCTCCTACGATCATGCAATCTTCTGAACTTTTGCCAAAGGACTTGATCTTGTAAAAGGAGCGTAGACTCACCTTAGAACTTGTACAAACTCAATGGGACCCTTGTCAGGGCTTGAAACGCTTCAAGGAACTCCACAGATGACCATATACTCGATGCTATGACATGAGGGATGTTATGATTCATATTTCCATGATATGATGCTGAGGAAATGGTATGAGTATGATGAATATGATGTGATATGATGCTTAAAATGAGGAGGGCAAATTTGGGGTGTTACAGCTGCCCCTATTCAATCACCAGTTAATCTGAAAGGGACGATAGTACGGGCTATCGACCCCTTCAAGATAAGTTGTGGTTGAATACCAAGAAGACCAGAAATTTGCACGCAGACGAAGAATGCAACACTGGGAAATAAACCCGACCAGATGACGCTCCGGAGATAAGAATAAGGGAAAAAGCAGACGAGCTTCTTCCAAGTTGAAACTGATATCTGGAATAAGAACATGTTGACAGACGAGTCTTCAAACCATCCTGTGACGCCAGGAGTTGGACATACGAGTCCTCGAACATACTTCAATAACAATAACCGAGACAGACGAGTCTTCAAACCATCCTGTGACGCCAGGAGTTGGACATACGAGTCCTCAAACATACTTCATATAGCATGAGACAGACGAGTCTCCTTCGGATTTACCTGTTACGCCAGGACCGGTAATGCACTTAAGTCTGTGGGATAGACATGCAATCAAGGTAGACGAACCTTCTTCATATATTATTCGCGGATATATGGTATAAGACAGACGAGTCTTCTAAGCAAACCTGTTACGCCAGGTGCAGCAACCGTAATTGGTGCTTGAGACAGACGAGCCTCCTTCGGATTTACCTGTTATGCCAGGACCGGTAACCATTTCGACGTTTAACTCCCACTGTCAGGATTCGAAACCTCTTCAATACAGGCGAGTATTGGATGATCATCAAGATAACACAGACGAGTGCCATAAGTCAATGATACAGACGAGTATCAGACGATGATCTGAGAAACTCAGACGAGCGTTTCAGGCAATGATACAGACGAGTATCATCAACTGGTATAGACGAATACCAGAGATTCAAACACAGACGAGCATTTGAAGTAGTCACAGAGATATCAGGGTAAACAACAAATCTTCACATTCAGGTGCAAGCTAGCACAGACGAGTGCTAAGGATGATACAGACGAGTATCTAGGCAAAGCAGACGAGCTTCAAACCAACACATACGAGTGTTGGACAGTTGCAGACGAGCAACAATAGAGAATACATATCAAGGCACAGACGAGTGCAGCGAAGGATCCAATACCAAACACAGACGAGTGCTGGGAGGTTGCAGACGATCAATAACATAGGTGTCGTAACACAGACGAGTGTTGAGAGTCAACAGCAAAATAATACATCTCAAAGCACAGACGAGTGCTGGAATTTGCAGACGAGCAATAAACCAACTGAGATAATCAAACACATACGAGCGTTTGGAATTGCGAGCGATCAGAATCAGAGTAATCATAAACCACCGCTGGGGATAGCAAATGAACAATATCAACAGGCTAACACGGACGAGTGTTGAAAGATGCAGACGAGCAGCAATAAAGCAGTGATATGTCCCTGCTGGGGAAAACTTTGCTTAGAGATAACTCATACGAGTATTGAAGATTGCAGACGAGCAACAAACGAATGCCTGATCGGCAACAAGAGATACCACTCTGCAGGGGAAGACAAGTCAAGAGGTCCGGACACCCACTCTGACTGAGGTGATGAATACCTGGCTATATCATCAAATGACCAACAATATGGCAACTTGGCTGAGAAATATTTCACGGACGGAGGTGAAAATCAAATATGTACTCTGTGGGGACAGGATCATCTTCAGCCCTGGCTGGGGAAGCTTCTTGGGCAAATACTCTGGCTGGGGAGAGCATCTGATAATTCAAGACTCTGAGGGGATATCAAGCTTTCAGTCACGCCTACTGGGAAGGACTCTTGCTGATGATAAAATACTGTTAATTCCACCTCTGATGATGACATGCTCTCAGGTACCTGCTAGGCATACTCCGCTGGGGAAGAATGGACTGCTACTTCACTGGGGAAGAAGAACCTGCTTGGGCTGCTGCCAAGGCTTGGTTGGAGGAAAATCTCTGCCGGAGATGCCAGGCTTCAGATACCTGCTGGAGAAGAAATCTCTGCTTGGGGAGATACTTTACGGGGGAAGAGTGAATTGCTTGAGAGAATGTGACGCCATCCTGCAACCTGCAACAACAGAAAACACACGTGTGTCCCGGGGATTTGCATGGAATGATCCATTCATCCATCATCACCCGACACTCAAAGAGGATTACAGTTTCCCTGCATGTCAGTTTTCTTTTCAAAATTATTACCATGTTTAGATGCAATGCTATTTTTGCCAAAAATTCAGGACATTTTGCAAACAAAAATAAACACACACAGCTTTTTTGACTGAATATTATTTTTATTGAATGGCCTCTGAATAGGCAAAGATTTACATCCGGAAGCAACCACCTGGAAAGAGGTAGCCACTATAAAAATTGAGAAAAGAAACTATCCTAATGGCAATGTACACGGCATTCCAAGGAGTTCCATTTCCGCTATGACCTGCATGTCTTCAAGACTCTCCATTCTGCTTTGGCTTTCTGAGAGGACGAGGGAACTGTTTCCTATCCTTCCGACCTTGTCAAGCTGTACGAAACGATGACGTGGTTCAGATAACTTGGATCACAGTTGTTCGCTTAT
The DNA here is from genome assembly GCA_963966055.1 of Lathyrus aphaca. Lineage (NCBI taxonomy): Eukaryota > Viridiplantae > Streptophyta > Magnoliopsida > Fabales > Fabaceae > Lathyrus > Lathyrus aphaca. The sequence goes on along the minus strand of OZ014524.1, from coordinate 112,733,968 downwards.
TCCCTTATTTTGCGTGGATCGCCCTCTCGGGTTTTCAATCCACCGGGATACCCTTTTTTTGCCTGAGCTGTCCAATGTGGCTTTTCAACTCAGCGGGTGTACATTTTTTTTATATTTATTTCCCTAATTTTTGCCCGAGCTTTTTATTCTGTTTTTAGCTCGCCGGGATGCCCTTTTCTTGCCTGGACTTACATTCTGTTTTTGTGTCCAGCGGGTCTCTTTATGCGAAGTATTTTTTAACTGCGTCCGAGTTAACAGGGGATGGGAAGTCCTCTCCATCCATAGTGGTGAGCATCAGCGCTCCTCCTGAGAAGACTTTCTTCACTATGAATGGTCCTTCGTAGTTTGGGGTCCACTTGCCCCTGTTATCTGAACCTGGAGGAATGATCCTCTTCAATACAAGCTCTCCCACTTGGTACTCTCGAGTACATACTCGTTGATCGAATGCCCGCTTCATTCTCCTCTGATAAAGCTGACCATGACAGATAGTCGCTAATCTCTTTTCCTCAATTAGACATAGCTGATTGTAACGAGCACGCACCCATTCAGCCTCATCCAGCTTGACGTCCATCATCACGCGCAGTGAAGGAATCTCTACTTCAACAGGCAGGACTGCTTCCATGCCATACACTAGAGAGAAGGGAGTTTCCCCTGTTGACGTCCTGACTGACGTTCGGTACCCATGCAAAGCAAACGGTAACATCTCATGCCAATCTTTGTAGGTGACAACCATTTTCTGCACAATCTTCTTGATATTCTTGTTAGCTGCCTCTACCGCACCATTCATCTTTGGTCGGTAAGGAGAATAATTGTGATGTTGTATTTTGAAGTCCCGACATAAGTCTGCCATCATCTTGTTGTTGAGATTAGAACCATTGTCAGTAATGATCCTTTCGGGCACTCCATATCTGCATATGATATCTCTTTTCAGAAATCTTGCCACCACTTGACGAGTGACATTGGCATAAGACGCTGCTTCTACCCACTTGGTAAAGTAATCAATCGTGACCAGGATGAAGCGATGACCGTTCGAAGCAGTTGGCTCAATCTTCCCGATCATGTCAATGCCCCACATAGAGAAAGGCCAAGGAGATGACATGACGTTGAGCGGGTTAGGAGGAACATGCACTTTATCGGCATATATTTGGCACTTGTGGCATTTACGAGCGAATGAACAACAGTCTGCATCCATTGTCATCCAGTAATACCCTGATCTCAGCAATTTCTTTGCCATGGCATGCCCTCCTGCATGGGTACCAAAAGATCCTTCATGGACTTCCTGCATCAACAGACTTGCTTCGTGTCTATCCACGCATCTGAGCAAGACCATGTCGAAGTTCCTTTTGTACAAAACCCCGTCTGTGTTCAAGAAGAAACTAGCAGCAAGTCGTCTCAAGGTCTTTTTGTCTTTGGAAGATGCCCCTGTTGGGTATTCTTGTTTCTCCAGGAATAACTTGATATCAAAATACCAAGGTTTCTCGTCAGACACGGCGTCTACAGAGAAAGCATAAGCTGGAGAGTCAAGCCTGGAGATGTCAATTCTGGGCACAAAATTCCAACACAGGACTTTAATTGACGAAGAGAGAGTGGCCAAAGCATCGACAAACTGATTTTCGTCACGTGGTATGTATTTGAGCTCAACTGTCGTGAAGAATGTCAACAGTTTTCTAGCATAATCCCTGTATGGAACTAGATGCTCTTGATGCGTATACCACTTGCTGGTAATTAGGTTAATGACGAGGGCTGAATCTCCGAATATATCGAGGTTCTTAATCCGAAGATCAATTGCCTCCTCTATTCCCATTATACACGCCTCGTATTCCGCTTCATTGTTGGTGCAGCCAAAAGTAATTCTGGCAGCGAAGGGTAAGTGGACACCTTCAGGATTAATGAGTACGGCACCAACTCCACGACCATTGATATTGACAGCCCCATCAAACATCAACTTCCATTTGGATTCAGGGTCAGGCCCCTCCTCCGGAAGTGGTTCCTCATAATCGTTTGTTTTGAGGTACATGATGTCCTCATCAGGGAAATCAAATCTCATCGGCTGATAGTCATCCTCAAGAGGTTGCTGAGCAAGGTATTCCGACAATACACTTCCTTTGATGGCTTTCTGAGAAGTGTACTGGATGTCGTATTTAGTTAAAATCATCTGCCATCTAGCAACCCTTCCGGTCAGTGCTGGTTTCTCAAAGATGTACTTGACAGGGTCCATCTTGGAAATGAGAAGTGTGGTATGGGTCAACATGTACTGCCTCAGTCGGCGAGCAGCCCATACCAAAGCGCAGCAAGTTTTCTCGAGCAGTGAGTATCGGGATTCACAGTCGGTAAACTTTTTGCTAAGGTAATAAATGGCGTACTCTTTTCGACCAGACTCGTCATGTTGGCCGAGCACACACCCCATCGACCCTTCTAGCACGGTCAAGTACATGATTAATGGTTTCCCCTCCACTGGAGGCATCAGAATTGGAGGCTCCTGCAAATATTCCTTTATTTTGTCGAAAGCTCTTTGGCAATCATCGTTCCACCTGACCGTTTGCTCTTTTCTTAGCAACTTGAATATCGGTTAGCACGTGGCAGTTAGGTGAGATATGAACCGAGAAATGTAGTTCAATCTACCTAAGAACCCGCGCACTTCCTTTTATGTCCTTGGTGCAGGCATATCTTGAATAGCTTTCACTTTAGCAGGATCTACCTCGATTCCTCTTTGACTTACAATGAAACCCAGCAATTTTCCGGACCGCACTCCGAAAGTGCACTTGTTCGGATTCAACCTCAGTTTGTACTTGATCAATCTATCAAACAACTTCTTTAGGTTAACCAAATGCTCCTCTTCGTCTTTGGACTTTGCAATCATATCATCCACATAACATTCGATCTCCTTGTGGATCATGTCATGGAACAATGTGACCATCGCCCGTTGATAAGTTGCCCCGACATTCTTCAGACCGAAGGGCATGACCTTATAGCAGAATGTTCCCCACGGGGTAATGAACGTTGTCTTCTCCATGTCTTCCGGCGCCATTTTTATCTGATTATAACCGGAGAAACCATCCATGAAGGAGAACACTGAGAATTGAGCAGTATTGTCGACCAACACATCAATGTGTGGCAACGGAAAATCGTCCTTTGGGCTTGCTCTGTTCAAATCTCGATAATCAACGCACATCCGGACCTTGCCGTCCTTCTTAGGTACTGGTACGATGTTAGCTACCCAAGGTGGGTAACTAGTCACGGCAAGGAACCCGGCATCCCACTGTTTCTGTACCTCCTCTTTGATCTTCATCGCCATATCCGGGCGAGTTCTTCTCAATTTTTGCTTTACAGGAGGACAGTCTTCTCTCAGGGGTAGCTTATGCATCACGATGTCGGTATCTAAACCTGGCATATCTTGATATGACTAAGCAAAGATATCCACATACTCTCTCAGCATACTGATCAGCTCTTGTTTGACGTCGGCCTGCAGATTGGCCCCTATCTTGATTTCTTTCTTTGCATCTTCGCTGCCAATGTTGATGGTCTCAATCTCTTCTTGATGAGGCTGAATAACTCGTTCCTCTTGTTTCAAGAATCTGACCAACTCTTCAGGGAGGTCACAGTCTTCCTCAACCCCTTCCTCAGCTTGGTAGACTGGATTATCAAAGTCATGCATAGTCATAGCAGGAACGTTATCCGTGGAATCCAGATGATCAACACTGCACAAATGATGTGCATATTCAGAATCTGCTTATTTTGAAAAAGAGACGCTAACACAAAACAAAAATGAAAACACATTGCCATTTTTTATATATTTTTGTGAAAATTTTTAAAAATAAAGACAGGGAACACAGTTTGTCTGAAAATGTCCTTTTATTCCATAGCAAAATAACGATGCGATACAAAACATGGTGGCCCAATACAATGGATCCAAGCATCTTGGGCAGAATGCTGGATTTGACAATGCAGCATGCTAATAAAAGGAAACAAAGCAATTACTTTGAGAGCCAGGTGACTTGAACAATGTCTTCAGCAGACCAATTTCCTAGCTCCTCGCTGGGTGCACATGGGCGGATCCAATTGTTGTCCCAGTCTCTGTCACTATCCCCGTCTTGGCTGGCCGTACAAATTTGATCGCGGTCGAGCAACCCAGCGCTTGTGAACGTGATAGCTTTACCACTCTGAGTAGACCCCCCAGGCTGATACCCTAAGCCGAATTTATGATCCTTCTTTTCCAACTCCAACAGCTTGCCCCAGCCCTGAGCATTGCCTGATTGGACGACCTCTTTTGCTTCCTGGTAGGAATGAATGGACGTGCCTTCGTTGTTTTTCTTCACCGGAGTCAAGATACTGACATCTGCCTCAAAAGCTTGGCACAAAGTCTCGTGGATTTCTCCATCCATTTCTACATATTTAAACGTCGACAGATGGCTGACGAATATATCTTCTTCCCCACAAACTGTGATGACCTGGCCGTCCACCACGTATTTAAGCTTCTGATGCAAGGTTGAAGTGACAGCTCCAGCTGCATGTATCCACGGTCTGCCCAACAAGCAACTATACGCAGGCTGGATGTCCATAACATAGAAGACACTCTTGAAGACTTGAGAGCCTATCTTGACAAGCAACTCAACCTCTCCGAAAACTGATCTTCTTGAACCATCGAAAGCTTTAACCACCAGATCACTCGGCGTCAGGACAATCCCATCAATGTTAAGCTTCATCAACGCCTTTTTCGGAAGCACATTCAAGGAAGAGCCTGTGTCTACAAGAACATGAGACAACACAGCGCCCTTGCATTCCATCGTGATGTGCAGTGCTTTGTTGTGATTCCTTCCCTCCGAAGTGAGGTCTCTGTCCATGAAGCCTAAGCCATGGCTAGCATTGACACTTCCAACAACAGCCTCGAGTTGGTTGACCGTGATCTCCTGAGGAACATAGGCCATTTGAAGTACTTTCAGCAAGGCTTCTCGGTGTGCGGGAGAGCACATCAGCAGTGACAGGATAGAAATCTTTGAAGGTGTCTAGTTCAGTTGATCAACCACTTTGTAGTCACTCCTTTTGATGATCCTCATGAACTCCTCTACTTCCTTTTCAAACGTCCCCTGCCCAGCCACAGGAGTAGTTGACTCGTCATTCGCAGTCTGCTTTCCTTTGTCTTTGGACGAAGCCTCGGCCTCAGGATCCTTTCTCAGTGCAGGGGGAGCGAACAATCGACCACTTCGGGTAAAGCCCCCAACACCTCCCACATTTTCAATAGTCAGGTCAGTGACAGGTCTACTCTCCATCTTTTGTCCAGCTACATAAACATCGGAACCGTAATGCCAAGGAATGGCTCTATCATCGGTATATGGCACTGGCCCAGGTACAGTTATAGTCACGGGACTAATCTGAGGAGCGTAAATGGTAACCGGCTCTTGTCTGACGGGCATGTCAGCTTCATCGTAGAAGATAGTAATAGTTGACACATCATCAGCCTCTTCATTACTAACCTTACTAAACTGCAAGGACCCATCATCGATCAACCCTTGCAAACCCGTCTTCAATTTCCCACAGCCATTCACAGCACTTAGACAGTCTTCACAACTAAGATGGCAACCGGGAAATACTTGACCCTTCAACAGTCTCTCTTTCACCACCCTCAACGGTGTCTTGACTTCATCAATACTCAACACCAAACTCAACTTGTCATCACTCTCAACAACATTGACTCTTGCCCCGCCATGATTAGGCATAGGGTTCGAGTTGACATTCGGTGGTGGCGCAAAGTTGATTGCCTTTGAATCTACAAGATCCTGAACTTTGTGATGCAGCGCCCTGCACTTCTCAGTTGAGTGCCCGGGTGCTTGATCACACTAAATTTCACCGTGTTTCTGACTCCGATTTCGCATGCATTCTTAGCTTTTATTGTTGTTTTGCTATGTTATTACTTTGTTTTCTTATGTTTTCAGGTTTTTATAATAATCGGAGCTTGAATCAAGAAAGGGAGCGAAAAAGGAGTGAAAACGGACGAAAACCTAGAAATTCAGCGTTTTGCACTTACGGCACCCACCGTGGCGGGCGCCATGGGGTTAGCCATGACGTGGCCACGTCTCAAGACCACTCCTCAACCTCCTAGACCCACGATACCCACTCTCCAATCCCCTGTAGGGACCATGGCGGGCGCCATAGGCCTGTGGCGGGCGCCACAAGGCCAATTTCAGTAACCTCCACTTTTTAGTGGAGGGGCATCCCAGTCTTTTCATGCTTTCAGTTTTCCTATAAATAGGACCTTAGATTTTCGTTTTTCATCATCCAAACTTAGATTTCTTTAGGCATATATCAATTTCAAAGCAGTTGCCATTCCACATCGGGGTGCCTCTGCAATCGAGTGATCGAGTCTGTAATCTGTCTGTGTGATCGAAGTTTTGGAGCACTCTGGAGGAAGTTAATCCTGCCGCCATTTTAATTCAAGTTCGTATTTTACTTTTATTTATTTCTGCATTGCTTTACTTTTATTTATTTCTCGCACCGCTTTTATTTCGTTTATTTCCTGCACTCGCTTTACTTTATTTTATTTCCTGCACTCGCTTTACTTTCATTTATTACCCGCACTCGCTTTTAATTACTTTATTTCTCGCACTCGCACTAAATTCATTTACTTTCCGCACTCGCACTAAATTACTTTTATGAAAAACTATAAAAAGAATCTTTACTTTATCATGTCTAACTAATTCCATAAAGGTTAGAATGTAAGGATCGTAATTAAACCAGTAATCAGTATAATTGTTCGTGGAAACACCTAAGGGCTATTTTATCTTTCAATTCAAGTAATTGTTTTTAACTATTTCAAAAACAGCCAAAAGCGCTTTGTCTAGTTCATTAGGAGTTTTTAGATTAAAAAGAAAAGAGATTTTAAAACGATTTTCGGACGCGTTATGAGATTTAGAGTCTGGTTCATAAGAACCTCTTTTTGCTAAGAAGTCCAGGTTAAAATACTTTTCAACTTAGTTAAGATACTACATTTCTTAAAAATAGGTTTACTACTCTAACGCAGTACGCACCTTTTTATCCGTGACAATAGGAGGGGTTGATTAGAGAGTACAACTCGGTTCTGAATACGCGAAAGCGACAGTTCCTGCATCAACAGACTTGCTTCGTGTCTATCCACGCATCTGAGCAAGACCATGTCGAAGTTCCTTTTGTACAAAACCCCGTCTGTGTTCAAGAAGAAACTAGCAGCAAGTCGTCTCAAGGTCTTTTTGTCTTTGGAAGATGCCCCTGTTGGGTATTCTTGTTTCTCCAGGAATAACTTGATATCAAAATACCAAGGTTTCTCGTCAGACACGGCGTCTACAGAGAAAGCATAAGCTGGAGAGTCAAGCCTGGAGATGTCAATTCTGGGCACAAAATTCCAACACAGGACTTTAATTGACGAAGAGAGAGTGGCCAAAGCATCGACAAACTGATTTTCGTCACGTGGTATGTATTTGAGCTCAACTGTCGTGAAGAATGTCAACAGTTTTCTAGCATAATCCCTGTATGGAACTAGATGCTCTTGATGCGTATACCACTTGCTGGTAATTAGGTTAATGACGAGGGCTGAATCTCCGAATATATCGAGGTTCTTAATCCGAAGATCAATTGCCTCCTCTATTCCCATTATACACGCCTCGTATTCCGCTTCATTGTTGGTGCAGCCAAAAGTAATTCTGGCAGCGAAGGGTAAGTGGACACCTTCAGGATTAATGAGTACGGCACCAACTCCACGACCATTGATATTGACAGCCCCATCAAACATCAACTTCCATTTGGATTCAGGGTCAGGCCCCTCCTCCGGAAGTGGTTCCTCATAATCGTTTGTTTTGAGGTACATGATGTCCTCATCAGGGAAATCAAATCTCATCGGCTGATAGTCATCCTCAAGAGGTTGCTGAGCAAGGTATTCCGACAATACACTTCCTTTGATGGCTTTCTGAGAAGTGTACTGGATGTCGTATTCAGTTAAAATCATCTGCCATCTAGCAACCCTTCCGGTCAGTGCTGGTTTCTCAAAGATGTACTTGACAGGGTCCATCTTGGAAATGAGAAGTGTGGTATGGGTCAACATGTACTGCCTCAGTCGGCGAGCAGCCCATACCAAAGCGCAGCAAGTTTTCTCGAGCAGTGAGTATCGGGATTCACAGTCGGTAAACTTTTTGCTAAGGTAATAAATGGCGTACTCTTTTCGACCAGACTCGTCATGTTGGCCGAGCACACACCCCATCGACCCTTCTAGCACGGTCAAGTACATGATTAATGGTTTCCCCTCCACTGGAGGCATCAGAATTGGAGGCTCCTGCAAATATTCCTTTATTTTGTCGAAAGCTCTTTGGCAATCATCGTTCCACCTGACCGTTTGCTCTTTTCTTAGCAACTTGAATATCGGTTAGCACGTGGCAGTTAGGTGAGATATGAACCGAGAAATGTAGTTCAATCTACCTAAGAACCCGCGCACTTCCTTTTATGTCCTTGGTGCAGGCATATCTTGAATAGCTTTCACTTTAGCAGGATCTACCTCGATTCCTCTTTGACTTACAATGAAACCCAGCAATTTTCCGGACCGCACTCCGAAAGTGCACTTGTTCGGATTCAACCTCAGTTTGTACTTGATCAATCTATCAAACAACTTCTTTAGGTTAACCAAATGCTCCTCTTCGTCTTTGGACTTTGCAATCATATCATCCACATAACATTCGATCTCCTTGTGGATCATGTCATGGAACAATGTGACCATCGCCCGTTGATAAGTTGCCCCGACATTCTTCAGACCGAAGGGCATGACCTTATAGCAGAATGTTCCCCACGGGGTAATGAACGTTGTCTTCTCCATGTCTTCCGGCGCCATTTTTATCTGATTATAACCGGAGAAACCATCCATGAAGGAGAACACTGAGAATTGAGCAGTATTGTCGACCAACACATCAATGTGTGGCAACGGAAAATCGTCCTTTGGGCTTGCTCTGTTCAAATCTCGATAATCAACGCACATCCGGACCTTGCCGTCCTTCTTAGGTACTGGTACAATGTTAGCTACCTAGGGTGGGTAACTAGTCACGGCAAGGAACCCGGCATCCCACTGTTTCTGTACCTCCTCTTTGATCTTCATCGCCATATCCGGGCGAGTTCTTCTCAATTTTTGCTTTACAGGAGGACAGTCTTCTCTCAGGGGTAGCTTATGCATCACGATGTCGGTATCTAAACCTGGCATATCTTGATATGACTAAGCAAAGATATCCACATACTCTCTCAGCATACTGATCAGCTCTTGTTTGACGTCGGCCTGCAGATTGGCCCCTATCTTGATTTCTTTCTTTGCATCTTCGCTGCCAATGTTGATGGTCTCAATCTCTTCTTGATGAGGCTGAATAACTCGTTCCTCTTGTTTCAAGAATCTGACCAACTCTTCAGGGAGGTCACAGTCTTCCTCAACCCCTTCCTCAGCTTGGTAGACTGGATTATCAAAGTCATGCATAGTCATAGCAGGAACGTTATCCGTGGAATCCGGATGATCAACACTACACAAATGATGTGCATATTCAGAATCTGCTTATTTTGAAAAAGAGACGCTAACACAAAACAAAAATGAAAACACATTGCCATTTTTTATATATTTTTGTGAAAATTTTTAAAAATAAAGACAGGGAACACAGTTTGTCTGAAAATGTCCTTTTATTCCATAGCAAAATAACGATGCGATACAAAACATGGTGGCCCAATACAATGGATCCAAGCATCTTGGGCAGAATGCTGGATTTGACAATGCAGCATGCTAATAAAAGGAAACAAAGCAATTACTTTGAGAGCCAGGTGACTTGAACAATGTCTTCAGCAGACCAATTTCCTAGCTCCTCGCTGGGTGCACACGGGCGGATCCAATTGTTGTCCCAGTCTCTGTCACTATCCCCGTCTTGGCTGGCCGTACAAATTTGATCGCGGTCGAGCAACCCAGCGCTTGTGAACGTGATAGCTTTACCACTCTGAGTAGACCCCCCAGGCTGATACCCTAAGCCGAATTTATGATCCTTCTTTTCCAACTCCAACAGCTTGCCCCAGCCCTGAGCATTGCCTGATTGGACGACCTCTTTTGCTTCCTGGTAGGAATGAATGGACGTGCCTTCGTTGTTTTTCTTCACCGGAGTCAAGATACTGACATCTGCCTCAAAAGCTTGGCACAAAGTCTCGTGGATTTCTCCATCCATTTCTACATATTTAAACGTCGACAGATGGCTGACGAATATATCTTCTTCCCCACAAACTGTGATGACCTGGCCGTCCACCACGTATTTAAGCTTCTGATGCAAGGTTGAAGTGACAGCTCCAGCTGCATGTATCCACGGTCTGCCCAACAAGCAACTATACGCAGGCTGGATGTCCATAACATAGAAGACACTCTTGAAGACTTGAGAGCCTATCTTGACAGGCAACTCAACCTCTCCGAAAACTGATCTTCTTGAACCATCGAAAGCTTTAACCACCAGATCACTCGGCGTCAGGACAATCCCATCAATGTTAAGCTTCATCAACGCCTTTTTCGGAAGCACATTCAAGGAAGAGCCTGTGTCTACAAGAACATGAGACAACACAGCGCCCTTGCATTCCATCGTGATGTGCAGTGCTTTGTTGTGATTCCTTCCCTCCGAAGTGAGGTCTCTGTCCATGAAGCCTAAGCCATGGCTAGCATTGACACTTCCAACAACAACCTCGAGTTGGTTGACCGTGATCTCCTGAGGAACATAGGCCATTTGAAGTACTTTCAGCAAGGCTTCTCGGTGTGCGGGAGAGCACATCAGCAGTGACAGGATAGAAATCTTTGAAGGTGTCTAGTTCAGTTGATCAACCACTTTGTAGTCACTCCTTTTGATGATCCTCATGAACTCCTCTACTTCCTTTTCAAACGTCCCCTGCCCAGCCACAGGAGTAGTTGACTCGTCATTCGCAGTCTGCTTTCCTTTGTCTTTGGACGAAGCCTCGGCCTCAGGATCCTTTCTCAGTGCAGGGGGAGCGAACAATCGACCACTTCGGGTAAAGCCCCCAACACCTCCCACATTTTCAATAGTCAGGTCAGTGACAGGTCTACTCTCCATCTTTTGTCCAGCTACATAAACATCGGAACCGTAATGCCAAGGAATGGCTCTATCATCGGTATATGGCACTGGCCCAGGTACAGTTATAGTCACGGGACTAATCTGAGGAGCGTAAATGGTAACCGGCTCTTGTCTGACGGGCATGTCAGCTTCATCGTAGAAGATAGTAATAGTTGACACATCATCAGCCTCTTCATTACTAACCTTACTAAACTGCAAGGACCCATCATCGATCAACCCTTGCAAACCCGTCTTCAATTTCCCACAGCCATTCACAACACTTAGACAGTCTTCACAACTAAGATGGCAACCGGGAAATACTTGACCCTTCAACAGTCTCTCTTTCACCACCCTCAACGGTGTCTTGACTTCATCAATACTCAACACCAAACTCAACTTGTCATCACTCTCAACAACATTGACTCTTGCCCCGCCATGATTAGGCATAGGGTTCGAGTTGACATTCGGTGGTGGCGCAAAGTTGATTGCCTTTGAATCTACAAGATCCTGAACTTTGTGATGCAGCGCCCTGCACTTCTCAGTTGAGTGCCCGGGTGCTTGATCACACTAAATTTCACCGTGTTTCTGACTCCGATTTCGCATGCATTCTTAGCTTTTATTGTTGTTTTGCTATGTTATTACTTTGTTTTCTTATGTTTTCAGGTTTTTATAATAATCGGAGCTTGAATCGAGAAAGGGAGCGAAAAAGGAGTGAAAACGGACGAAAACCTAGAAATTCAGCGTTTTGCACTTACGGCACCCACCGTGGCGGGCGCCATGGGGTTAGCCATGACGTGGCCACGTCTCAAGACCACTCCTCAACCTCCTAGACCCACGATACCCACTCTACAATCCCCTGTAGGGACCATGGCGGGCGCCATAGGCCTGTGGCGGGCGCCACAAGGCCAATTTCAGTAACCTCCACTTTTTAGTGGAGGGGCATCCCAGTCTTTTCATGCTTTCAGTTTTCCTATAAATAGGACCTTAGATTTTCGTTTTTCATCATCCAAACTTAGATTTCTTTAGGCATATATCAGTTTCAAAGCAGTTGCCATTCCACATCGGGGTGCCTCTGCAATCGAGTGATCGAGTCTGTAATCTGTCTGTGTGATCGAAGTTTTGGAGCACTCTGGAGGAAGTTAATCCTGCCGCCATTTTAATTCAAGTTCGTATTTTACTTTTATTTATTTCTGCATTGCTTTACTTTTATTTATTTCTCGCACCGCTTTTATTTCGTTTATTTCCTGCACTCGCTTTACTTTATTTTATTTCCTGCACTCGCTTTACTTTCATTTATTACCCGCACTCGCTTTTAATTACTTTATTTCTCGCACTCGCACTAAATTCATTTACTTTCCGCACTCGCACTAAATTACTTTTATGAAAAACTATAAAAAGAATCTTTACTTTATCATGTCTAACTAATTCCATAAAGGTTAGAATGTAAGGATCGTAATTAAACCAGTAATCAGTATAATTGTTCGTGGAAACACCTAAGGGCTATTTTATCTTTCAATTCAAGTAATTGTTTTTAACTATTTCAAAAACAGCCAAAAGCGCTTTGTCTAGTTCATTAGGAGTTTTTAGATTAAAAAGAAAAGAGATTTTAAAACGATTTTCGGACGCGTTATGAGATTTAGAGTCTGGTTCATAAGAACCTCTTTTTGCTAAGAAGTCCAGGTTAAAATACTTTTCAACTTAGTTAAGATACTACATTTCTTAAAAATAGGTTTACTACTCTAACGCAGTACGCACCTTTTTATCCGTGACAATAGGAGGGGTTGATTAGAGAGTACAACTCGGTTCTGAATACGCGAAAGCGACAGTTCCTGTTAAATTAGTTCTTTTCAAAGGAGAAAACATTGCCCATAAGTAGTTCCATTAACAAGTACTGGATTATCATTGATTACGTGAATTACATTCGAGCCTGTCTTTTATTTATTATTTAAAATTATAATTTTATTTACCATTGCACCCTTACTAAAACCCTTATATTTAGTTGCCTTAGATAAACACCATAACAACGGGTACGATATATTGACACTTGGTCTCTGTGGATTCGATAATCTTTTATATTACTCTGACGTGTTCGTACACTTGCGAAAAACACGCATCAAGTTTTTGGCGCCGTTGCCGGGGACCAATATCGTCAAATTTCATTACCCTGTAGTTATACCGTTTAGACTAAGGTTGTTACCCACCGGTCAATGCGAAAGACTCGCAGTGCCGGAAGTTTAGTAGACCCTCTAGCTGAACCTGAACGTTACGCTCGCGCACGTTTGTTTTTCCATAGGAATAGGAAAGCTATGGCCGAAGATCAAAACCGAAGACCTCTTAAGGACTTCGCCCAACCATCAAACGAGGAACCTAGTTCCAGTATAGTAAACCCCGCTATCCCAGCCAATAATTTTGAACTTAAACCATCCCTGCTGCAATTAGTGCAACAGAGACAATTCGCAGGTCTCGCTACTGATAACCCGAACCAACATTTAAAAAACTTTCTTCAGTTAGCAGACACCTTTAAAACCAATGGAGCTTCTCCTGAGGCAATACGCTTAAGATTATTTCCCTTTTCCCTCAGAGATAAAGCTCTATCATGGTTAGATTCCCTTCCACCCAATTCAATAACAACTTGGGATGACCTTAGGAAAGTTTTCCTTGCTAGATATTTTCCCCCAAGTAAGACCGCTCTTCTTCGAAACCTAATAACTAGATTTACCCAACACCAAGGAGAGTCGTTGTTCGAAGCCTGGGAGAGATATAAAGAACTATTAAGAGCATGCCCACATCATGGCTTAGAGAATTGGTTAATCATCCAAACCTTCTATAATGGACTTCATTATAACACTAAGATGACCATCGACGCTGCCGCTGGTGGCGCACTGATGAACAAACCTTACCCTGAAGCTAGTGCCCTTATCGAGGATATGGCCCAAAACCATCAATCATGGGGAGTAGAACGAGCGACAGTGGAAAAGAAGGAAGCCCAAGGAGGAATACATGAGCTAAGCTCTATAGACATGATGCAGGCTAAAATGGACGCGTTGGCCCTTAGAGTCGAACATATGTGTACAACTCCGAATACTGTTGCCGCAGTATCGCCGAATTGTGAGATATGTGGAACGCAAGGACACCAATCCGCCGAATGCAATCTGTTGAATGAGACCAACACTGAGCAAGTAAACTATACCCAAGGGAACCCATTTTCAAACACATATAACCCTGGATGGAGGAATCACCCAAACTTCTCATACAAAAATAATAACCCTATTCAAAATACCGCACCTCCGAGACAACAAGGTTACCAAGCCCCTAGAACAAATCAACCTATGCAACCTGTACCACCAAGTCCGAGCTTTGAGGAAGTTGTAAAAAACTTTATCACTGCTCAAGCAAAACAAAACAAAGAGTTCATGAACCAAAACGTCCATGTTAACGAACTAATTACCCAGTTAGGAACCAAGGTTGATCAAATCATTACTCATAATAAGATGCTTGAAACCCAGATCTCTCAGGTAGCGTTAAACCAAGCCCCACAGACTACACCTGGAGGACAGTTCCCTGGACAACCTCAACAAAACCCGAAAGGGCAAGCTAATGCCATTACTCTACGAAGTGGAACCGCTTATAAGGAACCTTTAAACCCTAGATTGAGTGAGCCCGAAACTTCTGAGAGGAATGAGGAGAAGGAACCAGAGAAGCCTGAAACCCCGGAAAGTCGAGAAAAAGGAGAAGAACCTAAAAATAAAACCTATGTACCACCACCGCCATACAAACCACCAATACCTTACCCTCAAAGATTAAAGAAAACCCAAATCGATAATCAATATCAAAAATTCGTTAAGGTTATAGAAAAACTTCACGTAGAAATCCCCTTTACAAAAGCCATCACCCAAATACCTTCTTATGCTAAGTTTCTCAAAGACATACTTACGAATAAACGTAGACTTGAAGATCCGAAACCCGTGGAATGTAATTCTATTTCCGAAGATAGGTTAGCAAAGAAAGATAAAGATCCCGGAAATTTTTCCATTCCTTGTATTTTGGGAAATCATGTCATCGAAAAAGCTTTTCTAGACTTAGGAGCTAGTGTGAGCTTAATGCCTTTAGCAGTTTGTGAGAGATTAAACTTAGGAGAATTACAACCTACTAAGATGTCACTTCAATTAGCCGATAGATCCGTTAAATACCCTATAGGCATACTTGAAGACGTCCCTGTTAGGATAGGTCAATTGTTTATACCAACTGATTTTGTTGTCATGGACATCAAAGAAGATGACGACATACCAATCCTCCTAGGTAGACCGTTCTTATCGACTGCTGGAGCAGTAATAGATGTTAAAAAAGGGAAACTAACTTTTGAGGTAGGTGAAGAGAAGATAGAATTTATATTGTCAAAATTTCTTATGGCACCTGTGATAGGAGATGCTTGTTATGCCTTAGATATCATCGAAGAATGCATTAGGGAATTAGAACAAGAAGAAGAAACTGAATCTATAAAATTGCCGTCAACCCTTATTTTGGAAGATGACAATTATAAAAGACCCTACATTGATGATAACCTTCACGAATGTTTATCTCTTACCCCAGATCCTATGCCTTGCCCTATGAAACCGACCGTAAAACTTAAGGAACTGCCTAAAAACCTGAGATATGAATTTCTCGATAAAGATATGAACCGTCCAGTTATAGTCAGTGCTACCTTAAACCAAGAAGAAACCGATCAATTATTAGAAATTTTACGTAGGTACCCCTCAGCCTTAGGATATAAGATCTCTGATCTAAAAGGAATAAGCCCATCCGTATGCATGCATCGGATTTTGCTTGAAGAAGATTCAAAACCTTCCAGAGAACACCAACGAAGAATAAATCCTATAATGAGTACAGTAGTTAAGACTGAAGTTCTTAAGTTATTAAAGGCAGGTATAATATATCAGATCTCGGACAGTAAATGGGTGAGTCCTGTGCATGTAGTACCTAAAAAGGGAGGCATCACGGTCGTGCAAAACGAGAAGGGCGAACCTGTAGCAAAAAGAACCGATGGAGGTTGGCGTATGTGCATAGATTATAGAAAATTAAATAAAGCAACTAGGAAGGACCATTTCCCATTACCATTCATAGACCAAATGTTGGAGCGCCTAGCCAGACACTCTTACTTTTGTTACTTAGATGGATATTCAGGATTCTTCCAAATACCTATTCACCCCGAAGATCAAGAAAAAACTACCTTTACATGCCCAGTTGGAACTTTTGCCTATAGAAGAATGCCTTTTGGACTTTGTAATGCTCCTGCAACTTTCCAACGCTGCATGATGTCTATCTTTGCTGATTATTTAGATGGAATTATGGAAGTATTTATGGACGATTTCTCAGTTTGTGGATCAGATTTCAAAAATTGTCTTGTCAACCTTGAGAAAATCCTGGAGAGATGTGTGGAGGTAAACCTTGTGCTAAATTGGGAAAAATGTCATTTCATGGTCACCGAAGGGATTGTTTTAGGAAATATAGTTTCCGAAAAAGGTATAGAGGTAGATAAAGCAAAAATAGAAGTCATAGAGAATCTAAAACCGCCGAAGACTATCAGGGAGATAAGAAGTTTTCTTGGACATGCCGGATTTTACCGACGTTTTATCAAGGATTTCTCCAAAATAACAAAGCCCTTAACTGGTCTTTTAATGAAAGATGCTGAATTCATCTTCGATGAAAAATGTACTGAAGCATTTAATCTTCTGAAGCAAGCTCTGATTTCAGCACCTATAATGAAACCCCCTGATTGGTCAGAACCGTTTGAGATAATGTGTGACGCCAGTGATTATGCTGTTGGAGCCGTTCTAGGTCAAAGAAAAGATAAGAAGTTACATGTCATTTATTATGCCAGTAGAACCCTAGACGCTGCACAGCTCAACTACGCAACAACCGAAAAAGAGCTCCTAGCTGTAGTTTTTGCAATAGACAAATTTAGATCTTATCTAGTAGGAGCCAAGATTATAGTTTATACCGACCATGCTGCCATTCGTTACTTATTAAGAAAAAAGGATGCCAAGCCTAGGTTACTTCGATGGATTCTATTACTGCAAGAGTTTGATTTGGATATCCGTGATAAGAAAGGCACTGATAATGTGGTAGCTGATCACCTATCTAGGCTAGAATACCTGAAACCTGACTCAGTACCCATAAATGACGATTTTGCCTATGATAGACTGATAGCCCAACTAGAAACTATTGAAGATGATAACCCAGACCCTCATGAGCATTTTCACAAATCCTTAGCTATAAGTAATGTACCTTGGTATGCAGACTTTGTTAATTACCTAGCCGCTGACATCATACCCCCTGATCTAAACTACCACCGGAAGAAGAAGTTCTATAGTGATGTGAGAAACTTCTATTGGGACGAACCGTTTCTTTTCAAGAGAGGTAAAGATGGCATTTTCCGCCGTTGTGTTCCAGAAGAAGAGGTAAATAATATAATTGAGCATTGTCACTCTGCACCTTATGGTGGACATGCAAGCACATCTAAGACCTACGCCAAGATTCTTCAAGCTGGCCTATTCTGGCCTACTATGTGGCGTGATGTCCATGCTTTCATTGTCAAGTGTGATAGATGCCAACGCACAGGAAATATTTCAAGACGTAATGAAATGCCGTTAAGAAATATCCAAGAAGTAGAACTCTTCGACGTATGGGGTATAGACTTTATGGGACCGTTCCCACCATCTTTTGGAAATCAGTACATCTTAGTAGCAGTTGACTATGTGTCTAAATGGATTAAAGCTATCGCCGCACCCACAAACGACACCAGAGTAGTCATCAAATTATTCAAAAATTATATATTTCCCAGGTTTGGAACCCCCCGTTTAGTCATAAGTGATGGAGGATCACACTTCATATCGAGAATATTTGATAAACTTTTAAGCAAGTATGGAGTTAAGCATAGAGTAGCAACACCATACCACCCACAGACCAATGGACAAGTGGAAGTATCTAATAGGGAGATAAAACAAATCCTCGAGAAGACTGTCTCTATATCTAGAAAGGATTGGTCACAGAAACTTCAAGAAGCATTATGGGCCTATAGAACCGCTTTCAAAACTCCTATAGGAACAACCCCTTATCAACTGGTCTATGGAAAATCATGTCACTTACCATTTGAATTGGAGCATAAGGCCTATTGGGCCATCAAAACTTTGAATTTGGATTACTTGACAGCTGGTGAGAAACGTATCCTTGACATTCACAAATTAGAAGAGCTCAGACAATCCGCCTACGAAAATGCCATCATATACAAAGAAAGAACAAAAGCTTGGCATGACAAAAGAATCATAAGAAGAGACTTCAAAATAGGCGATCCTGTTCTCCTGTTCGATTCTAGGTTACGACTTTTTCCAGGTAAGCTTCGTTCGAGATGGACTGGCCCTTTCGAAGTATCTAAGATCCTAAGATCCGGTGCTATTGAAATCAAGAACCAAACATGTAAACCGTTCATCGTCAATGGACAAAGGTTGAAGCCCTACGAAGGAGGTGACATCCCAACAACATACACCTGCCATACTCTGAGTGATCCACCATATCCTTCCAATGATGTTTAAAAATCGGTCGTCGAGCTAATGACGTTAAACAAGCGCTGCATGGGAGGCAACCCATGGTTTTCTTATTTATGTACTTTTTATTTATTTTTACTTTATTTTGTTTATATTATTATTATGTCAGGACTAACGATTGAATGTTTTATGTGCTTTCAGGACTTGTTTGCTAACCTTGTGCAGAATGCAGAACCCTGATGACATGCACGTGGCCTTTAGAGACGACGCACAGAGAGAGCGTTACCATGTCCACATGAGACGCCCTATGGCTCCTACCAGGTACCCTGACCATGACTGCATGGATGCCTTGGGGATAGAGCCAAGCGTCAGATTTTTATGCCATCAACTCCACTGGGGCCAGTTTGACTACAGGAACAACACTTATAGGAACTTGACTCTTGAGTTCCTCAGCTCGTTTCATCATGACCCTTGGGCTGGACCCGATGGACTCGCTGTTTTCAGTTTGTTCGGGATTGACTACTCATTCTCTCACAGAGAGTTTGGTGATTTGCTAGGTTTCCAGACTACTCCTGATGCTATTCCAGAGACTCCGATGGGGTATTTTATGAGCAGAGAAGTGGAAAAGTTTTGGACTAAAATATCAGGTGGAGGGAGCCAAGATCCTTCTACCCAGTTTTCTCAGGTAATCCACAACCCTGCATTGAGGTACTTCCAGATGATTCTAGCACATTCTTTCTTAGGTTTGCCAGATACAGAGACCTTGCTAAGTGAAGAGGAGATTTTCCTACTGTTTTGTGCGACTCAGTCTCGCCCTGTTGCTTGTGGCAACTTTCTGTTGAAGGGCTTGGCTAGTGTTGCCAGATCATCCGTAGGAATCATCCATATCGGTGGGATTGTTACACAGATTGCTACTGCATTGGGTTTGGCTCGCAAGTTATTGCACCTCAGGACCTTCTGCTGCTACACCACCCTGGATATTGATTTTTGTCTTGATAGAGGACTGATGAGGAGGGCTTCTTTTGAGCCCAACATGTTTAGATTGTTGATCGACGACGAAGCGATACACTACTTTACATTACCAGATTAGCTGATGACCAGTGTCCATGATCCTGAAAATTGGAGTTATGCTCTAGAGGGTTATGGAGAGACTGTCTAAGAGCCGAAATCGCCTCCCGCCGCTGAGTACACTCCTACACCTCTTACTCCCCGAATCACTGTTATGTCTAACAATATGTCTCTGCAGCCACCTGACCTACAAACACAGATTTATGAGCTCCGCAAGGAGACAGCCCTGCTCAAGCAGGAAGTGGCAGACTTAGAGTTACAGATGCAGGTTTCTGATCTCACTCATGCCTCAGAGGCCGATGCTCTATATCAGGCGATTGAAGAGCTTCGGAGGGAGATAGCTGAGATTCGTGGATCAAGCCAGGAAAAGACGCCTACCACATGACTCATTCTACCCTGACAGCACTACCCCTAGTATTTAATTTCCTTTTATACGCTTTATTTTATTTATTGCATTTCCAGACATATTTTACTTTATTGCAGCTTTTATATTTTCATGTATTTTGAATTCCATATATATATACATATTATGCACTAATGTTAACTTTTTCTTTTTCTTTTTTTTGATTTTTAATTATTTTATTTTTGTCGTGCAAAGAAAAAAAAATATAAGACAAAAATATTTTCATTTTTGTCTTTACAAAAAAAAAATATGCAAGCCAATGCCTTGAAAAGAAGAAGAAAACGCTATCCAGACCCCCCGAAGACCAAAGGTGCAAGGAAGGCCCAAACGGAGGATCCAAAAGCCCAAGGCCCAGGAATTGGCCTTGTGGCAGGCGCCATAGGCCCTGTGGCGGGCGCCACGCCGTCCCAACAACAAGTACGGGGCAGACCTTCATTTTCCACCATTTTCATCCCTTTCTTCACCAAAAACCCATTTTTACAACCTTCCAAAACCTCCTTGAACCCCATTAAAGCTCCACCATTTCCAAAATACCCTCCATCCATAAAACATATCCAACATCCATTTCCATTTTCATCCATCAAAAACCAAAAAAAATCAAAACTTTATCATTCCCCTCATAAACCACTTTTCTACCATTTTCACTACCTAAGGAGCATTCAACAATGGAGTTCAACGGATTTCTTCTTCGTGATGGAAGACCGGGCGATAGGCAACGGAAAATTATTCAGAGGCTTCAAAGTCGAGAAATTCTCTCGACTAGGTACGTCGACGATAACTGTCTGTATGCTTTGGGTATTTATCATAGTGTTTTTAATTTATTAGAATTTATAGGCTTGCATAATATTTTCATTAATCAGGAACCTACCTATGAGAGACTGACAACTGAGTTTTTGAGTTCTTTGATATACATTGTCAGTCCTAACACTGCTAGCACTGTTGGTACTGTTATTTTTAGATTGTTTGGAATTGAGTATGAATTCAGTACCGATGATCTAGCAGGTTTGTTAGGAATCCCTCATAGGGAAGGTGCAATTTGTGAGGCACCTTTGGATGCGGAGTGGTCGGCCGAGGTATTTACCTTCTGGCAAAGGCTTTCAAGTTCTTCAATTAATTCTTTTGAAGGGATACTTGCGTCGACCATTCACAACTCGGCCATGAGAGTTTTTAGACTTCTTTTGGCATGTACTATTTTTGGCCGGGAAAGTCCAAACAAGGTAAATGCTCGTAAACTCCTATTTTTGCAAGGATGCCTCACTAGAACCCACATCAATCCGGTCCCGTTTATGCTTGCCCACATGACTTTATTTACTAATAAAACAGGACCGATTGTATTTGGAGGGCTTGTTATGTCTATTGCTCGGGCTCTTGGCCTGAACAATGAGATAGCTACACTTGAACCACTACCTCCTCGCACAATTAATTTAAAATTTCTGAAAGACATGAAATTGTGCCGAACGAGGAGAGAAGGTGGTTATGAGTTGATGGTTCATGGGGTAGCTATCCCATCTGTTGCTTTACCATGCAGTAGACGTACTGATATACTTGATGAAAGGAACTGGACATATGATCTTAATGCTCCACGTGTTTTGGGTCCACTTCCTCCTAATATTCCCGATGGGGAGGCACATGACACTGATGACGAGTATGATCGGAGAGAGCAGTCTCGCATCCCTCACATGTCCCCCCATCGTCCTTCACAGTCACACACTGCACCATCTTCCTCTAACCCTGTTGCAGGTACTGCTCCTGGATTCTTTGTCACCGAGGAGATGTGGCGTGATATGACAGCTAGAGAGGAAAGGCGTGATGGCCTTCTCTCTACTATTTCACAACAGCTGACGGACAACATGAGCTTCATGCAACAATCGCGATTGGTTTCGGACCGTGCTTACAACAACGTTTGCCGTACCTTGAACGATATCTCATTAGAGCAGAACCGTCAGAGAGAGTTCAACAGCCGACACTACCAGCTTGTAGAGGCCACTCAGGGTTCCATCTTAGGTAACCTTCGAGAGGTCCGGAGTGCTCAGGCTGCTTTATCAGCACGACTCGACCGGAGGGACCAGCAACGTAGTAGATCCCGTCGTTCCAGACCATCACATCAGGACGGCGAAGGCACCAGTGCTCCTCCTCAGTAGTCTTTTTCAGGTTACCCCCCTTATCTTATTTCGAAACATTGGGGACAATGTTCGATTTAAGTGTGGGAGGGGATTTTATTGCTTTCTGTCATTTCCTTTTTTAGTTAATTATTTCCTTTCAGTTATTTCCCTTTTCAGTAATTTATTTTTCTTAGATAATGCATGAGTCTGACGAGTCACCAGTATAGTGTATTTTTAGCTCATCTTCATTTTTTCCCATTTCCTTAGCCTTACCAGAAAAATTTTAAAAAGAAAATAATGTTGTTTCACATGTTTTTTGGGCTTTGAGACAGGTTTAGATTAGGATGTGGTGACTTAGGTCAACTTTTTGAAACATCAGAACCATTTTAGCACCATAGACCTCTTGAATATAGGAATCACTCCTAAACCCCACCACCATGGCCTTTACTATCATTTTAAAAATTGTCCTAAGTAGTTTATTTTAGCAGTCAGCTCCGGCCTAAGCATGCTCTACGTAGGGGGCCGATGAACATAAGTGAATGATCCAGTGCTAATAAAAAAAAAGAAAAAAAAAAGGCAAACTCTGGTATAGGTGACCCTCACAAAGTCATTTAAACCGAAAAAAGAGAAGAAAAAAAATTTGCCACAAAAAGAAAAAAATTGCAAGTCACCTATTGTTAGTTGGTTCAGAGGTATCTGGCACTGAACTTGGTAGGGCGGATTACGATCCGATCCCCCGCAGCTACATTTAGGCGAAATAAAAACAGGTTTACACATGCTTATGTGCCAGAAACCTTATGTTATGGATCAGAATCACTAACCGGTCACTCTACTATGAAGCATGTACGGATAACGGGCTTAATGTGATTGTGCCTGAATGAAAAGGACACAAAAAGATGAGAAGATAGGCCTAGGTATTGTGGGATGATATGGAGTGGTTAATATAGGATTGAAGTTTGTGTTTGTGTTACTATGGTACCCTTGGTTCACTTAGTTAGTATTTGTCACTGCATCCTGACTTGAACTTAGAAGCCCTTTAGCCCAAAGACACGTGTTGACACCATATTTTCTTAAGCTTTAATGTTTGCTTGAGGACAAGCAAAGGTTTAAGTGTGGGAGAATTTGATCACACTAAATTTCACCGTGTTTCTGACTCCGATTTCGCATGCATTCTTAGCTTTTATTGTTGTTTTGCTATGTTATTACTTTGTTTTCTTATGTTTTCAGGTTTTTATAATAATCGGAGCTTGAATCGAGAAAGGGAGCGAAAAAGGAGTGAAAACGGACGAAAACCTAGAAATTCAGCGTTTTGCACTTACGGCACCCACCGTGGCGGGCGCCATGGGGTTAGCCATGATGTGGCCACGTCTCAAGACCAATCCTCAACCTCCTAGACCCACGATACCCACTCTCCAATCCCCTGTAGGGACCATGGCGGGCGCCATAGGCCTGTGGCGGGCGCCACAAGGCCAATTTCAGTAACCTCCACTTTTTAGTGGAGGGGCATCCCAGTCTTTTCATGCTTTCAGTTTTCCTATAAATAGGACCTTAGATTTTCGTTTTTCATCATCCAAACTTAGATTTCTTTAGGCATATATCAGTTTCAAAGCAGTTGCCATTCCACATCGGGGTGCCTCTGCAATCGAGTGATCGAGTCTGTAATTTGTCTGTGTGATCAAAGTTTTGGAGCACTCTGGAGGAAGTTAATCTTGCCGCCATTTTAATTAAAGTTCGTATTTTACTTTTATTTATTTCTGCATTGCTTTACTTTTATTTATTTCTCGCACCGCTTTTATTTCGTTTATTTCCTGCACTCGCTTTACTTTATTTTATTTCCTGCACTCGCTTTACTTTCATTTATTACCCGCACTCGCTTTTAATTACTTTATTTCTCGCACTCGCACTAAATTCATTTACTTTCCGCACTCGCACTAAATTACTTTTATGAAAAACTATAAAAAGAATCTTTACTTTATCATGTCTAACTAATTCCATAAAGGTTAGAATGTAAGGATCGTAATTAAACCAGTAATCAGTATAATTGTTCGTGGAAACACCTAAGGGCTATTTTATCTTTCAATTCAAGTAATTGTTTTTAACTATTTCAAAAACAGCCAAAAGCGCTTTGTCTAGTTCATTAGGAGTTTTTAGATTAAAAAGAAAAGAGATTTTAAAACGATTTTCGGACGCGTTATGAGATTTAGAGTCTGGTTCATAAGAACCTCTTTTTGCTAAGAAGTCCAGGTTAAAATACTTTTCAACTTAGTTAAGATACTACATTTCTTAAAAATAGGTTTACTACTCTAACGCAGTACGCACCTTTTTATCCGTGACAATAGGAGGGGTTGATTAGAGAGTACAACTCGGTTCTGAATACGCAAAAGCGACAGTTCCTGTTAAATTAGTTTTTTTCAAAGGAGAAAACATTGCCCATAAGTAGTTCCATTAACAAGTACTGGATTATCATTGATTACGTGAATTACATTCGAGCCTGTCTTTTATTTATTATTTAAAATTATAATTTTATTTACCATTGCACCCTTACTAAAACCCTTATATTTAGTTGCCTTAGATAAACACCATAACAACGGGTACGATATATTGACACTTGGTCTCTGTGGATTCGATAATCTTTTATATTACTCTGACGTGTTCGTACACTTGCGAAAAACACGCATCAGTGCTCCTGAGTGAAAAGCGCATCGCGCGTTGACATCATAACCCGCTGGAAGCTCTCCAGGAGGTGGTGGTGCCAGAGTCCTCAATTGAATAAGGTTCAAATCTAGTAGTCTCGGCAACAAGGCAGCATACGTCATCGGAATAGCTTCAATCACCCTGTTAGCCGGGCGAGCCTGCCTCGGTTGATATGGTCTCTGCTGGTAGTTGGTTCGAGGTTGTTGTTGTTGCTGATGTTGTTGTGGTGGAGGTAGCATCTGTTGTACGGGAGCTGCAGGAATGGTGACAGCAGCCATATGCTCATAGGGTCTTCTGTAACCACGACCCTGGCTTCGGCCAAATACAGCATTCGTCTCGCTTTCTCCCCTTCTCGGAGGTCCACTAAAAGCTTTCCTCGCTCCATTTGAGCTACTAGCACCTGGGTCTTGTATCTTCCCCATTTTCAACAGCGTTTCAACCCTTTCTCCCGCAATGACAATATCGTTGAACTTTGTAGCAGAACTCGACGCCAGTCTTTCAAGAAATACTCCTTGGAGGGTGCCCATGAACATATCGGCCATTTCATTCTCTAACAAGGGTGGTTGTACCCTGGCAGCTAGCTGGCGCCACCTCTGGGCATATTCTTTGAAGCCTTCTTTTGCTGTCTGAGCCATATGCTGCAACCACGTGCGATTCGGAGCCATATCCATGTTATATTGGTACTGCCTCACAAAGGCTTCAGCGAGATCCTTCCAGCTCTTGACATTGACCCTGCTGAGCTTCATGTACCACTCAAGGGAAGCTCCCACCAAGCTGTCCTGAAAGTAATACATCCACAGTTTTTCATCGTCTGTATGAGCGGCAATTCTCCCAACAAATGACTGCAGATGGGTCTTCGGGCAAGCAGTGCCGTTATACTTCTCGAAGGTAGGAACTTTGAACTTATACGGGATCCTGACTCCAGGAACCAAGCCCAAGTCTGTTATATCGAATCCCAAGGAGCTCTGGGACTGAATAACCTTGATTTGCTCGGCCATCTCTTCAAACCTCTTGTTCATTTCTACCCCTTGACCTTCAGCTTCATCAAGTAGAGTGAACTGGTCATCATGGTTGTCCATCTGAATGTTATGCAACCCGTCGTTGGTTATTGTCACTCCTGGTTGTGTAACTGGAGTTCCACCCTGACGTGCGCTTGCACCGGTATGATTATCAGCATTAGCAGCAGCAGCAGCGTTCCTGTTCTGATTCTCAACCATCTCTCGCAGACGCTCTTGATTCTGCCCCATGCCGGCCATTAACGTCATGAAGTTATCCATTCTCTGCCTTAGATCTTCCAAATCTGCCTGCATCTGGTCCATGGCTCGCTCTCTGTTAGTCTTGGTTGGGTATCTGTGCACTGCAGGTTGTTCTCGAACTTTACGAGGAGCTATAGTGCCTGTGATCACAAAACACGTTAGTAATTGAGACAACACCTGCAAAACAAACAAACAGGTTATATGCAATGCAATGTAACTGTTCATGTTCCCAATTTTAAGCATTTGGCATGCCCCAGTTCTGGCATCTATCTCGACAATCACTTTCAGTGTTTAGCTTTCAAACTTTCTCTTTGATAAGTGTTCAGACATTAGCAGTATCTAGACAAACGAATCTTGCGCATTCAAAATGGTAACTTGCACATTAATATTGAATATGGACAAACCACTATAGGCTAAAAGTCAGAATACATCCATGAATATTCCCCGAAGGGTTACAAATCAGTACAAAATACAAAAATAAGCAAGACTCCTACAACAAGCCTGTAGGTAGTTTGAAAAATAAACTAAGCTAAGGACCCCGGCTCTGCTACCTCTGCCCTGCTTTTCTTGACACCCGCTCTCAGCTTGAGCTCTTCGATCTCTTTCCTTACTTCCTCCAGAGCTAATTGACTTTGGGCTAGCTGTTGGGTCTTCTCCCTCCGGATGGCGTGGGCTTGCTCCACTTCCTCCTTCTTGAAAGCCATCTGAACTTCAAAGAACTCTTCCTTCTCTTTGAATTTCTTTTGCTCTTCATCCCTTTGGCCTTTCAGCCAAACAATGGACTGTCGAGCACTCTTGAGAGTCTTTAAAGTCTCCTTGTGCTTAGCTTCTCTTTGAGCTTCCATCATACCCAATCTGTGGAAATGGGCTTCTCTTCCGGCAAAATCCTTTTCTTTGTCTTCTAGAGAGGCTTGGAGCTTCTGCAACTTTCCTTCAGCTTCTTTCTTGGCTCTATTGGCCTGGTGGTATAGGCTTACCATCTCAATATTCTCTACTCTGACCTCATGCAGCTGAGCTTCTAGCTTCTTGTACTCCTCCAAGGAAACCGTATTGTTCGGACTTGGTACCTCTCGGGGATAAAGTGGAGCTTCGACTGAAAAAGGAATGAGAACTGACTCGATATGTCTTTGCAACCATTCAGCATATGGCGGATATGTCTTGGGATCAACTCGGCCGAAGTCCTTCTTCCCTTTTCTTATCCTGTGAGCCCATGATTGGACTGCTTGTTGGACTAACTCTCTGTTTCCGTCAGCAGGAAAATACAAAGATTCAGCAAACATTTCCATCTGAGGAGGATCTTTCAAAGGGTAGCCAAACTGCTTTTTGGATAATGTTGGGTAGTAACTGATGACACCTTTCCTCCCCAACAAAGGTACTCCAGCAAACCTACCGCAACTAACCATCAACTCCTTTCCTAGCAAATCCCTGTCATAACCCCAAGCAATGTCTTCTTCAGTCAATCCCATCAGTCTTCTGGACCATCTCCATTCGTCTCGTATATCCTTGAAGGCACCTGACTTAGGCAACTGTCTAGCAAACCATTCAGCAAACAAAGGAGCACAACAAGCCACTGGACCACCTCTACCTTTCTCGTTTTTGTAATGGACACTAAAATAAAAGTCACCCAATAGAGTAGGCACTGGATTGCCTTTTGCAAAGATTGAGATCACTTCTAAGCTGACAAACTCTTTCTCTCCGGGAAACAAGCTAGACCCATATACCATTAATGCAAGCAAAGCTCCAAAGTCATTCCACCTAGCCTCCGTAGCATACTTCTCAGCCTCTGGGATAAGCACACTCCAGGGTAGACCTCTGCCTTTACTCTCTTGCAAAGCCTTTCTGACTGAAACAACTGGCAACCTACAAACCTTGGCTATGTCTTCATCTCTGAGCACAACCTCTGACCCGTAGAACGGCAATGTCTCTCTGATCGGAACACTCAGCATGCTAGAGATCTCTTCCAATGTCGGAGCTAAGATGTAACCTGGAAGAATAAAGCAACGCAGCAGGGGATCATAAAATTGCAACAAGGTATGCAAGCTGTCCTTTTGGTCTGCAGTAGGCTTGTCCACAAACTTCAATATCTGGCCATATCTTTTCTTGAAATTACCTAAGACTTGATCATTCATCAGACCTGCTAACCTCTGAACACTTTTAACTTCCGGCTGAAGAAAAGTATAATGCACATTCTTTTTTCTCGGATCTCTTCTGATTTCTGCCATGGAGATAAGAATACCAGAACTGGGAACAGATGTGAGCAATAACCTGAAAAATGGGAAACATAAACAGTTAATGCAAAGAATGATGCAAATGTAATGCAATGCAAGCATATGACCAACTGGGACCATCTGAACTGGAACACTGACAAGGGCCCCTCTGAATAACTGGCAACCCCAAAAGTTTACTGAGTCACACCCTCTGATAATCACAACTCTCTGATAGAAAATCTCAGAATCACAGTATCAAGAAATCCAGAATTCCAGAACCATAACTTCGGAACCATAGAATCATAGAACCATGGATCATAATCAAAGGACCAAAGATCATAACAAGAACCACTGAACAGATGAGTGTATGTTGAGGTCATGGGTTCCTGCACACCTGTAAACACCCCCCAATCTCACGGGTAAAAGGCTCCGGGTCAGACATCACGGACTCTCAAAGCCGAATAGCAATAATACGTTCACCATTTCCGAGAAATGGCTCATGACCAAATCAGGGAATCGGTTTGGCATTATGTACTACTCAGGGAGGCCTCAGCTGAGTCCGGGAAAAACAAGCATCCCTTATAAGTCCCCAGCTTCAAGCACTGAAATCGAGAAACAATAGTACATTCAGCCCGTAGGATACAGTACTAATGTCATACGACCAGATGCTTTGACTGAGTTCTTATAGGAGAACCAGGCCATCCTATGCGAGTTCCCAGTGGGCCCTCGGGTGCGAATGGGTTTGCCACAAAATGTGGTCTGCCACTGTCACCACTGGAGAGGGTTGTTTCCACAAAGGTTCTCAATGATCGGTCCCCAGCTGCACATAACTGTCAGGGTTATGTAATGAGAGAGGAAGATCCCCAAATCAAGACATTTCCAAGACAATCGCAACCTGGGTGTGGAACTCACTACTACCCCCATGACAAGATCTCATGAGGCCAAAGTGGAACCACTCTAAGTCCTATGGTGCACTCGAGCCGGGTACTTGGCTCATATCTCTCAAGAACCAGTAACACCCATCCCACCAAAGAAAACCAGTCCAGACAGTCCAGTATATATACATGATGCAGAAAATAAATACTGAAAACTGTAAATAAAGCTGTAAATAAAGCAGTAAACAAACAATAATACAATACAACAAGCCACATCAAACAAACATCACCCAATGAAACAGAAACAAACAAGCGCTAGGAGAGACTCACAGGGGAACCAGAGATTATCTGGTGTGCGGTCCCCAGCAGAGTCGCCAGCTGTCGCTCCCGGGATTTTCATCCTAGTACAAACGCGAAAGTGGCGCGGAAAAGGTTAGAGTCGCCAGCCAGACATTTTTATCCCGAATGAATGGGAAAGGTAATGTTGCACAAACCTGAGAAAGAAGGAAAGGACAAGGCCTTGCGAACCAAAGATCTGAGTTCGGGAGTCGGTTACGACCTGGGAAGGTATTAGCACCCAGATCGTCCGCCGTACCCGACGGGATCCACGCTTGCAAAGAAACTGTTTCAAAGGGTGAGGGTATGAAAACTGCAGCAAAGAAATGAATATGAAAAGAAACTGGAACTGGAAAAGAACTGAATAAGAAAGCAAAAGGAACAATGTAGGGAAAATAAAGATTGTGCTCGAACGGGCCCTACCCCGCTGCCTACGTACCTCATCAGGATAATGAGGATCAGAGACGCAGTAGTTCCCCTAACTAGGGGTAGAAAAGAAATTGCTTGTGAATTAAGGCTTGAACTGCCTATGCCATTGCTCAGGTGTTGCAGACTCGGACGACGAGTGCGTAACCGTCTTGCAAAGTGACAAGTAGGAGCAAGTTCGCGGACGGAGCGAGGGAGATGAGAAAAGAATTCCCGAAGGAAAGACGCTTATTGTTTGTTTGTGTTTTTTAGAAGCTTTTATGAGCGTGTCACAAGGAAGTGAACTCAAGCTCTTTTCCATGGAATGTGCACTTGTCACTACATTCCAAGATGGAATAATAGAACAAGCACACTCAAGTAAGGAGAAGATCCCCAAAACTTGAACCCAAAGATTAGGGCTTAGGCTCACTAACTTGTTTACTTATTAGATGTTTTGATTATTTACATGAAGAAGTGTTTTTATGCTTTTCTTTATGAATAAGATACCTTGATCAGACTTGTGCATCACAAGGTAAACTTGTACTATCCCAAGATGGGAAGACTACAAGCGTACCTCATGGGATAAGGCTATGGATCAAGACATCACTTCACATTTATTAAAGTGTTTTTTAAGGGTTATGAGATAAGAAGATAAGAAGAACCAAAAGGATCTCAAAGGAAAAATTCTAAAGGGGGACTAAAATAATCCTAAGTATTCACATGCATGGATATCCTAAAGGTTAGTGAGGTTTCTATCCTAATGAAGAAGGAAGAAGAAGATAGAAGAAGGGATGAGAAAGGCCTAGGCCCAACAAAAGAGGGTTAGTTCACATAAACATAAAAGGAAGAGATAAGAATTAGAGATGTGGAACTCAATTCCCACATCTCACACTTACCATAGCCCCTGCAAGGTTAGCATGCACAAGTGAACAAAAACTGAACAAATTAACATAACATCGTCCAACAATCAGAAGTGAAATGAAGTAAGCAAATTCTTAATGCTAATTTAACCCAAAGAAATAAAGATGAGAAGCTTATGACTTAAAATGAGGCAACATGAATACATATGGAAACAAATGCGCACTTACGAAAAATGTAATACAAAACACACAAAATACAAACACAAAGTTCAAAACCAGAATCAAAATGATATGAAGAATGTCCTAAGAGGCCAGCAAGATGAAGAGAGAAGTCACACAATACCAAACAATATCAAAATAGAAGCAACGGAACCAAAAGATGGAATTTAAACACTTAAAGAAACAAATGACTTGAATATGAAGCAAACTCAAAAATTCAGAAGAAGCAAGACCTATCCTAGGACCAGGAAGGTACCCACACCCCAAAGGAACCCCAAATAAGAAGAAGAAGTTGGCACAAGTGCCCTTCTAAGCCTATAAGAGATCTAACAAACCAAGAGAAGCAAAATGGGACAAGGTGAGAACAAAAATCCACAAATAATCAACCAGCCATCTAAAAATTCTACAACTGAAATCAAATGATCTTAAAACACATTACATCAACTTGCCAAAAGGATTTGCAAAAATTCAGAAAGGAACTAGGTCAAATAGAGGCACAAACACAAGTTAGGACAAAAAACTTACATCACAAGATACCAGACCAAAACTCAAGAAATAATTTCCTAAAAATTCTGATAAAAATCACATGAAAACTAGAAGATCTTAGGAACACAATGCAAAAAGAATGGGATCAAAACTCCAAATATTGAAGGCTACAGAAAATAGACAAGACAGACTAGTCAAGAAAAGAAGCAAATGAAGCTATGTACATTGGTGAATTATTTCTGGCACGTGGATCAATGAAAAAAATAAAATAAAAATGTGATAAAAAACTAGAAACACAAAGGAACATCTATGATTTATTTGATAATTTTTGGATGAATAGAACTATTTTTAATGGATTAAAATCAAACTGAATTAAAGAAACTTAAAGAAAAAAGAAATAAAAATGCATTAGGAAGGAGGTGGAAATAGAAGGAGAAAGCAGTTGAAAATGAAACGGGCCGAAAGATGGGGTGCTACTAGCGAATCTGGGCAAAGGCCCATCCGAAACCACAATAAATCCATAAAACTAAATCAGCTTTTTTCTTTTTTATATTTATGAACAAAGAGTCATGTATACCTCATATCAATTGGTGCACCTCTCACTTAAGGGAATAAAACATAAAAATAATAAAAATAAACAAAAGAAAAACACGGACCAACCGCGTGATGACACGCGGTCATCCCCTTCCCTACTCATGCAGAACGCAAACCAGCAACAAAGAACACAGCCATGGCCAGCGATTTTCTTTCAATTTCATCTTAGCATAACTCTCTCAAAACTCAACGAAAATCGAAAGTGTAAAAATCAAAATTCATCTACTAAATGAGATCAATGCAGCTAGATCGAAACAGAACCAAAACAAAGGCTTGAACACACAGATTCGTCGCACCAAAGTAACACCACCAAATACGGTTTCGATCGTCGCCGCGAAAAACATAGAAAATCACTAATACGTATACCAACGTGAAGCTTAGACCACGAAGATCATGAATCTACTGGCAAAACTCGATAAAACGCACTGCACAATTCAGATCGACCAAGACAAACTTGAACACCAAAACCGAAATTCAACATAACTTTTCCATTTCCCCATGACATCCGAAAATTCAAGAACCAAACATGAAGTACACAGCGCAAGGATCATAAATATGCGATTAGCTCTTACAAACAAGCAACATATAAGACAGATCGAATCAAGCAAACTCGAACAAAAACTTTAAATCCACAATCAATACTTCACAAAACTTCTTATCATCTCATATGAACTATGCCGAACATCATCAACATGAAACAAGCAAGAAACAATCAAAACTGAAGCTAAAAAAGATTGAATACAAAACCTGTTATGAAGCTTTTCTTCAAGATCCTAAAAGAAGTCGGGACTCACGACGATCCTGCCATATGTACCTTGGCCAAATAAAGGCTGAATGATTTGCTGTGGATACCAAAAAGAAAGGAAATCTAAAAGTATTTGCGAGCTTCAATCCTCTCTATAATGCCTTTTGACCGCGGTTTAGAGGGAATGATGATGTGAACAAGGTGCTTCTAAGAAGAATTTAGAAGAGCTCTTATGAAATGTGATGAGAGCAAAGCTTTCTTTCTGAATCTGAGCTTTTCGGGTAATGTTATGAGAGCAAAAGTTCTGCGAGTTGAAGAAGGAATGCAGGGTGATATCTTCCTCTCTTTTTCTTGTGGATCTTCTTCCTTTTTCTTTTAAGATGGAGAACCACCGAAAATCCCTCGTGAGTGAGCTAAAAAAAACTATGAAAAGTGATTGTGTGCATGAGGTGAGAGAGAGCGTGAGAATGCATGAAAAATAATGGGTGTGAGTGGCATGTGCTATGAGGTGAGAGAAGGTGAGGATCAGTGAGTGAGAGGAAAAATGTGAGGTGAATCCTATAAGTGTAATGTGTGTGTCAGGTGTTATGTGAGGTGAGAGAGTGAGACGTGAGGTGAGAGAGTGAGGGCGTGAGGAGTACGCGTGGGGTGAGGGAAAAAAATGAGAGAAAGCGTGACAATGAGTGGAGTGAAGGAAAAAGTGTGAGGGTGCATGCATGGCATGATCTCATAGCTCATGAGAGGAAACGCTGATCTTTCTTTTTCATTTCAAAATTTCTCCCCCTTAACCCAACATAAAACGTGACTCCCCCCCTCAAATTAGTCACATAAAAAATGTAGTGGACATGCAAATTGTGTAGTAAGAAAAAGAAAAGAAGAAGTTATGAAATATTCAATAATAAAATGAAAGGACCTATTAAAATTTAGACAAGTGTCACACAAAACTCTAAAATACATCCAAACTTCCAAAATTCGTATCTTGAATTCTACAAATGCTATGAGGGTGTTCTACGACTTTTCGGAAAGGGAAAATCGTGCTCTACAACTCTTGTGTTCACCGGACCAACGTTCGGAGCTTTTCCGCACATGAAATAATAGCCTGAAGTTTAGGATCGAATAATTTCTAAAAATAGAAATTTCCAAATTTAGTAACCTTTTGCATACTTCCGACTTTTGACATTTAAGCTCAAATGAAATACTCCCTGCCATAATATGACCTCAAAGAAAAGATAATCCTGATCAAAACTTCTGAAATTGTCATTTTGACTTTCTGACTGTGCAGTTGACTTTCTTGCTTCATCTTCAAGCAACCGAAGAATTCTCTGACCTCCACACTAAATTTTCTCACAAAAATCAACATCTAGGATTCTCTTGACATATAGAAAACTTTGCCCAAATTCAACGGCCAAAGTTGTGAGGTTATAGCGCTTGCATCTCAAAAATCTAATCCGGGTGCCTTGCATAGGAGCTTGTCCTGAGATCTCCTACGATCATGCAATCTTCTGAACTTTTGCCAAAGGACTTGATCTTGTAAAAGGAGCGTAGACTCGCCTTAGAACTTGTACAAACTCAATGGGACCCTTGTCAGGGCTTGAAACGCTTCAAGGAACTCCACAGATGACCATATACTCGATGCTATGACATGAGGGATGTTATGATTCATATTTCCATGATATGATGCTGAGGAAATGGTATGAGTATGATGAATATGATGTGATATGATGCTTAAAATGAGGAGGGCAAATTTGGGGTGTTACACTTGTTTGTTTATTATTATTATTATTAAATCTAAATTAAACTATAATCTTAATCCTAATAATATATTCTAAACCCTAAAACATTTTTATAAAACCTAATTTCTTATAAAAACCTAATTGTGAATATTATTTATTTGTTTATTTTAATTCTTGCCTATATTTTAATTAATAAATAGATCATAATATTTTCTAATAAACCCTAATTTTCTTCTACTTTAAAATTTAATCATATTTTATTTAATCATGTAATATAATTAAATTTTTGTAAATATAATTATAATTAACCCTATTTTTATAATATGTAAATATTCTATAAATTGTTTAGAATTTAATTTAGTATGTAATTAATTTTTATTATATGTTTAAAAATAGTTAAAAATTGCTAATTTAATTTTTGTAATTATAATTTTATTTTCATAATATGTTCATAATTAATTTAATTTTTATAATTTGCATATAATTTAAAACTTTATAATAATTAATATAATTGTTCATATTTTCTTATTAATCTTAAATAATTGTTTATATAAAAATTTGATCTTTTAATTATTATAATATTCTTGCTTATTTCATTATTATTATTATTAATTATGTTTATATGATATTTTATTATTACTAACCCCATTTAATTTTGTATTATTTTTATGATTAATTTCTACTAACCCAATTATAATTATTTTTAATTCGCTTTTATTATGTAATTTGTTCCTTGGTGTAATATTTAGTAATAATATTTATTGTTCATATTTTATGCTATGGTTAGTAAATAGGGAGTGAAAAAACATGTTTGTATATTTAAAATTAATTTAGATCATTTAAATTTAAAGATAAATATTAAAATTGTACATTCACACACGTAAGTCGATCTTTGATCGCCATCTCACTTCCTTAGGGATACCTCTCATGTTGCCTAATCAAAAGGTCAAGTAGGGTGTATAAAGCAAAGTCCCTCAATTTCACATCATCTAGTCCCTTAAACAGATAAAAGATCAAGTCCCTTTCGAATGTTGCCTTAGTAACGATCTTGTCCCTTTCGAATAAAGATGATAGTCCCTTCGAATTGCTTATACACCCCACAGTTGCCTAAATAACAATGTCCCTTCACTGGTCCCTTACATCCAAGGTAATGACTACCTATTCCTTAATAATAGGGATAGTCTTACCATTTAAAGGATTCAAGAACAGAAAAGACTTAAACTTAGGGTAGGTTCCTCTTAGATACTTGCTCACTTTTCAGAAACATTTCAAATACTTCACATATTTCAAACAATTTTCAAAACAAAGGTTTTTTACGCATCCGTACATGGATCATTATCAAACTCTTAAGAAAAATTTTATTCACACACTTCACATTTCAAAAACATTTTAAAGTGAGCTAAGTAACTAAGAGCCCATGGATAACCTGGATGTAAAGGGTGCTAATACCTTCCCTTTATATAACCTACCCCCCGAACTCAAAATCTTTTAAAAAGGTCTTTCCTGTTCTTTTATGCCTTTCCTTTGGATAAAATAAAAGTCGGTGGCGACTCTTGCTATCCGCAACATTTAACTAAAGTCAGTTCTCCCACCGTGTTACACCTAGGTGTCACTCAGGTCCCAGGTATAGGACCTTAAACTCTCAGTAGAACCCCACCCACCAAAACAAAAAACCAGATCCAGCCAGATGACAATATGACAGTATGATGTATAAAGCTGTAAAGAAAGCAATAAATAACTGTACATAAAGCAAAAATAAATACAAATATACAAACACAATTAGCACATAATACCCCAATAAACACAAATCAAACAAGCGCTAGGAGGAACCCACAAAAAGAACAAGAAGCCCTGGTTACAGTATAAGGTTCCCCAGCAGAGTCGCCAGGCTGTCGCTCCCACCAAAGGACACCCGGGTCAGAAGGGGTACAGACGCGAACGGTCGGCGAAAGAGGAGAGAACACACAGGGGTGAACTCAGAAGAAAAGAGTCGCCAGCTATGCATTTTTATCCTGGAGGAAAGGTAATGCTGCATAGACCTAGGAAAATATATGGATAAGACGGTTGCGAACCAGAGAGACTGAGAAAGGGGGTTGGTTACAACCTGGGAAGGTATTAGCACCCAGATTGTCCGTCGTACTCGACAGGATCCACGCTTAAAAGATTTGTGTTTTAAAGAGGTAGTGTCTGTGCTATCTGTGTATCAAAGCTGGAAAAGAATGCAAGTGTTAGTGTAAAAGAAATGTGAAGTGTATAAGTGAAGTGTCAGTGTAAGAACAGAATGAAATGCTCATGACCATGAGGCTTAAAGAATAAGGCTGGAAAGAAAGGGAATATACAGAGACTTTTGTTCGATAACCGTTAAGTTATGCCTACGTATCCTCTCGTGCAATGAGGAAGTCAGAACACCGTAGTTCGACCCAAAGAGACTGAAAGATAAATTGACTTGTGAATTGCTTGCTTGTCTATGCTCAAGTGTATGACCTGTCTGGCTCAGGTGCAAATTGTCTTGCATTAGACGAAAGAAGCGAGTTCTCGTTTATGAGTGAATGAGATGAGAAAAGAATCCCGAAGGAGACGATTATTATTTGTTTTTTTGTGTTTTCAATCTTTTATTGCTTTTTTAAGTTTGTCATAAATTAATGAGCTTAAGCCTAAACCAATGGGTTAGTAAACTCATCACATCTTCCCTCTGATTAGGGGTAATGAAAATACCTTAAGTGTGAAGTCAGCATCTCACACTTAATCACCATGATGTAGGATTAAGATCATTAACCTACTTGTGATTATTTAGATGTTTTTGTTGTTTTTGTTTAGTGGTAAGTAATGAGTTTAAGCCATAATCAAGGATTTAATGGACTCATTACACTATCCTAATAGAAGGATAATAGATGAGAACATTTAAGTTGAGAAAGACTTCTCAACTTAATCCATGATTAGGGATTAACCTCATGACAAAACAAAGCCTTTATTAAGTGGATTTTAGTTAATGATAGAATGAAGAAGTGATTTTTATGGTTTGTAAGACAACTTGAGGGGGACTTGTCCATTAACACTAGGGTTAGTCCTTCTTAACTAATTAAGGAAGAATTGGAACCCTAATGCAAGGCCCAAGTTACAAGCTTGGTGTCTTGATGATTATTAGATGGATTAATTAAAGGATTTAAACACATTAAGGGTTTAACACTTAGGATTAAAGTCATACACTCCATCCTAATAGAAGGATGCAGGCATAAGCTTAATCACAAAGCCTTAAAGCCTTTAGGGTTTAGTCTCTGATTATGAGGTGAGAAGAGAAGACTCAAGGATGACACAAAGGTAAAAGCTAAATGGGGGACTAATCAAACCCTAATTGTTATCATACTTGGGGATCCTAGGGTTTGTGAGGCTTAAGAGAGAAAGTATCTTCAAAGGCCACCAAGGAGGAGCAAGATGAAAGGAGAAAGAAGCAGAATGAAGTAAGACAACTTGCTTCACTTAAGAAGACAAGTTGCTTGAAGAAAGAAGGTAATATGAACAAGAGTGAGCAAGCTAAATCCAATACACATACAAAAATGCAGCCATGATGCATAAGAGAGATGAAAAGAGATTGTGAGAAGTGAAGGCAAATTCACTTCTCAATACAACTTACCACCTGAAAAGTTAGTAAAGAAATGAAATGCAATGCAAATGAGATGCAATGTCATGATGCAAACCAAAACCAGAAGCATAAGTATGATGTCAATGATGCTAAGAGATGATACAAACACATGACAAGAGATGAGAATGATCAATCAAGCATAAGGATGCAAATGAAGCATGCATTGAACCATGGATGTTCATGAAAAGTTATGAAATGCAATGGACATATAACATGGCAAATGAAAGATGCAATGATCAAAAACGATTCTAATATGTCCTAAGATGTATTATGAATCAAATGGATGCACAAAATGTCATGGCAAGTCATGGTATGTAAGCAAATGGAAGATGGATGCAAAGGAAGACATAAATTAGGGTTTATGATCAACACACAAAGCAAAATCCAAAACCAGAAGCAAGAGACATGATAAAAATTTGAAAATGCAACCAAAGGAACCCTAAACCTATACAAACTCACTGCCCAAAAGAGGGGATCTAACTCTTAACCTAATGAGAGTTATGAATTTCCTAAGATTGCTAGGGTTTTAAGGTGCCTTGTCAAGAAAAATGCAAAACAAATTGAAAATGCAAGATCAATTCTAGCCAATTTTATCCTATAAACTACATGCCATACAAGATGCAATGCAAAAAGAATCATGACCCAACTCTCAAAGGTTAGACAGAAATGAATTTTTGAAGTTTGACACAAAATATTGCCTTGAAATGAAATTAATTCCAAAGAAAATTATCAAAAGGAATCAAGATCAAAAAAGAAATTTGGTTTGAGAGTGGGACAATGTTTCTAAATGTTTCTAAATGCTATGAGAATTTTTTTGTGATTTTTAAATACCTAAATGTATTTTTAATTAATTAATTGTCATTAACTAATTAAAAATAAACAATTAAATGATTTAAAAATAATTTTTAATGCAAAAAATAAAAATAAAAATATTTTTGTGTTCTGAAAAATAATGAAAACCTTGACAAAAATTTTCATAATTTTTAAACATTTTTTGCTATTTTAATTAATTCGTGCAAAATAAATCAAAAGAAAATGAATTAAAATGAAAATAAATGAAAGTAAGCAGATCTGAAGGCTGAGATTCAAAGTTGAGAGTCCAGGGTTGACTGCGCACGCTATCCTACGGCTGGCATTTAAACTGACTAAACCTAATTAATTAATTTAATTAAATGGGATTAGGGCTTTAATGATAGATCCAGGCCATTGAAACGCGCGGGGGTCAGACTTAGTCAACCAGATCAAGGGTCCACATTCAAACTTGGCTAACCCTAATTAATTAACCCTAATTATTTTCAGGTCACCGGAGACGAGCTCCGGTCGTCTTCTCCGGTGACCCCCTTCCCTGAAAAACTCAAACTCACTCCCTAGGTCATTTCTGGAGCTCTAAAGCTCCAGATCACTTCCTCTCACCTCCCTAAGCTCATCCCTGCCCTCAAATGGAATTTATTTCTCACCATTAACAAGATTCGAAGCAAAGTTCAAAAATGGCAGAAATTTCAGTCAGATCATACACACTCATTTCTTCATCATTTTCAAAAATAAAAGGTTCCTTGGACTCAGGGAATCAAACTTAACCATTTAATAAATTAAAATAGAGCTTCTGGAAAAATGAATTTCAATGGCTACCTGAATCGAAGCTTTCAACCCAAGAGCTTCTGGACCAGTTCCTTGCTTCCAATATACTCTACTGACCTTCCTCAAGTGTTTGCAAAGCTTGTTTGGAGTTTATTTTGGCTAGTGTGTGAGATTGATTGAGTTCTGCTCAGAGAGGGGAAGAAATCGTGTTTGGTTTATGTGAAGCTTTTGGCTGTTTCAATGGATGGTTTTGGGTCAGTGAGTCATTTTGAGAGCAATGGTGAAGTTGGTTTGAAGAATGGTTGGGTGAGTTGAGGGATTCGAATGGTTTTGCAAGTTGGAGGATTTTTGGTAACTATGGCTTGGAGTGTGTTTCAGCATGAGTTGTTGTGTGTTATGGCCTGCCTTTGGTCCACTTATCACTCATGGATAGGTCTGTGGGGTGGTTGTGCCCTATGGTGATTGGTGTGGGTCTTTTGCAAAAAAGTCAAGCTTTGTGTAAGAGAGGTATGGGCCAATAGTTAGCCAAGGACAAGAGGGGTGTCCTGCGCAGCAAGAAATGAGGAGGGCCATGGGATCAGTTTTAAAACCAGCCAGCAAATGGATTAGGGTTTGAAGGATGTTTTGCAACTTTAATCAACTTTGGCCCTTTTGAAGTTTCTTGATCCATAAGTTATGAAAATGGCCAAACCTTTGATGCAATCTGACTTTTAGACATTGGTTCATGTTTGTGTAAAGTTTAGAAGTCACTTTGAAGTCTCAATTTGCCTTGGCAAGTGGTTTTGCAACTTTGCCTCTTTGGTGCATAACTTGAAATTATGTGATTTTTCCCAACTTTGACAAACCATAACTTTTGATCCAAAATGAATTAGGACAAGTTATCGTACTTTTTGAAAAGGGAATGATCCATTCTACAACTTTCATGACCAAAGTTTTCCCATTTGAAGCATTTTTGAATCAAAAAGCAAGGGTTGAAAAAGTTTCCCAAAATGGCAAGTTTCCATTACAAGTCACTTTCCCAAAAAGGCAATTTTGCAAATGGCTTGAAATTCTTCAACTTTGTGAACTTCTAACATCTTCTATGATCAAATAAAGATCATACACATTCAAAATGATGAAGAACACCCTTTGGTTGGGTCATTGGGGGCCTCAGATGCCCTGATTTTGCACTGACTTGCTCAAGAAGTCAACTCTTGATTAGATGCCTTCCACATGGAATTTCTTCATGAAACTTGATATGCATGATTCTTATAACATATAGAGAACAATAGAAACAAGAATGAACAAAAAATTGGAGTTATGGCCTTTGAAACCAAAACCCTAATTCTAGGTCATCTGTGCAGTTAAAACTGGCTCTGCTTCCATGCCATTCTCAGTTCTTGTGATTCTTTGCCTTTCTTGACTTTGTGGGGATAAGATATGATGCTTGAACATACATGGACCCCTTTGAAGTGATTGATGACCCTTGGAGTGGCTGAAATAGCTCTTGGATTGCTCAAATCACAAACCCTAAATGCAGATGACTTAGAAGCAATGCAGTGAATCAAAAATGCAATATGAGATGCTATGATTGAACTTATGCATATGAAAAGATCACAAGCCATGGTGTGAATGGGTTAGGGAAAATTTGGGGTGTTTACAACTTTCTCAAACTCAAAACAAATTCCACCATTCATCTCTAAATCAATCACTGATCACAAGCCACCCACCAAAACAGCCAAGAACACATCACAAGCAAAACACGATTTTCTGACCAGTGGAGTTCAAACTCACAAACCAGCCATCCTCAAAGCTCTCCAAGCATCAAAGTTTCTTCAGGGAGGTCATTAGAGGCATTTTGCACCAAGGAAGCAGCCAGAAAGCTCAAGGGTTGAAAGCTCCATCTCAGGTAGCCATTCGAATTAATTTTTCCAGAACCTTTGTTTTATGTTACAAAATGATTAAGCATGCTTCACTGATCTCACTGAACTTGAAATTATTGAAAATGGTTAAGAAATGAGAATGTAATGCTTGTCTGAAAGTATTTAGGGCATAATTAGGGTTAGTTGTGTAATTAGGTTGAGTTTGAACGTGGACCATCAGATTTCCATTTCCCGCGTGAGATGAGTGGCTGAGATTAGTTCATTAACTTAATTTCTGGATTAATTATTTAATTAAATATGATTAATGAAGTTTGAATGTGGGCCTTTAGATTTGGCGCGGAGTCAACCAGTCCAAACACAGATTCAATCCTGGCCCTTCCCTCTAAATACTTCTTATTTATTTTAATTTTATTTCATTTTTCTCATTTTATTTTGCACGTTTTATTTAAAATAGTTAGAAAATTCCAAAAATATTTTTATTATGGATTTTCACTCCAAATAATTTTCTTAACCCAAAAATATTTTTATTTTTATTTTTTTGTATTTAAAAATCATTTTGTAAGCATTTAAACGTTTATTTTAATTAATTAATGAAAATTAATTAATTAAAATATCATTTAGGTTTCTAAAAAATCCCAAAAAATTCATATTGCATCTTTAAAGATTTAGAGACATTGTCATACCATCCACACAAATTTATTTTAGGTTTTGAAATACTTTGACATTTTTTTCTTTGAATTTAGGGTTCATAAAATCCCATTTTTGAACCCTAACTTCAAGAATTCTTTTCTGCCTAACCAAGAATGGTATGACCATGGTTCTTTTTGCATTGATCTTAATTTGACATTTAGTTTCTAACATAATTTTGTCATAAATGTCTTCTGCCTTTTTGAATTGATTTGCATTTTTCCCTTTAGGTACCTTAAAACCCTAGATAACTTAGAAAAATCATAACTTCCTTAGGGTTAAGAGTTAGGTCTTCTCATTTGGGGTGTGAAATCATATGGGGTTAGGGTTCTCTTGATTGTATTTTCAATTTTTTATCTTATCATTTGCTTCTGTTTTTGAGTTTTACATCTCATGTTGCATGAAACCTTAATTTTGCATATCATTTGCATACATCTTGCATAAGCATTCATTCAAGAACTTGCCATGACATTTCTTGAATCCACATGACTTCTAAGACATCATAGGTCACATTAGAATCATGTTTGATCATTTCTTCATCCATTTGCCATGTTATGCATTCATTTCATTTTATGTGCTTTCATGTGCTTTCATGCTTCTTTCATGCTTCATTTGCATCTTCATCACTTGTATGATCATTCACAACTTTTGATATACATTTACATCATCTCTTAACATCATTTACATCATAAATATGCTCGTGGTTTTGGGTTGCCTCCTTGCATACATTTCATTTTCATTTCATTTCTTTCTCTTATGCTAACTTTTCAGGTGGTAAGAACTTTGAGAAGTGAATTTTCCTTCACTTCTCACAATCTCTTCTCATCTCTCATATGCATTCATTGCTGCATTTTACTTTTGCTTTAGAGTGAGATTGCTCATTCATGTTCCTCCTTCACCTTATTTCTTCAAGCAACTTATCTTCTTAAGTGAAGTAAGTGAGCTTGTTTCTTCTGCTCCTCTTCCTTTCATCTGCTTCTTCCTTGGTGGCTCTTCTTGAAGTTTTCTTGTAAGCCTCATAAACCCTAGGAACACCCAAGTATGATAACAACTAGGGTTTTATTAGTCCCCCATTAGTTTTACCTTTGTGTCATCTTTTGAGTCTCTCTTCTCATCTCTTAATCAAGGACTAAACCTTCAAGGTTTTAAGGCTTTGTGATTAAGGTTATGCGTGCATCCTTCTCTTAGGATGGGGTGTATAACTTTAATCCTAAGTGTTAAACCCTTAATGTGTTTAAATCCCTTAATCCATTCATTTAATAATCACTAAGACATCAAGCTTGTAACTTGGGCCTTGCATTAGGGTTCTAATTCTTCCTTAATTGATTAAGAAGGACTAACCCTAGTGTTAATGGACAAGTCCCCCTCAAGTTGTCTTACAAACCATAAAAATCACTTCTTAATCTTACCATTAACTAAAATCCACTTTAATAAAGGCTTTGTTTTGTCATGAGGTTAATCCCTAATCATGGATTAAGTTGAGGAGCCTTCCTCAGCTTAAATGTTCTCATCTATTATCCTTCTATTAGGATGGTGTAATGAGTCCATTAAATCCTTGATTATGGCTTAAACTCATTATTCAACACTAAACAAAAACATCAAAAAACATCTAAATAATCACAAGTAGGTTAATGATCTTAATCCTACATCATGGTGATTAAGTGTGAGGTGTTTACTTCATGCTTAAGGTATCCTCATTACCCCTAATCAGAGGGAAGGTGTGATGAGTTTACTAGCCCTTGGTTTAGGCTTAAGCTCATTAACTTATGACAAACTCCAAAAGCAATAAAAGATTGAAAACACAAAAACAAACAATAATCGACTCCTCCGGGATTCTTTTCTCATCATCCTCACTCACAAATGAGAACTTGCTTCTTCCGTCTAATGCAAGACAGTTAGCACTTGAGCTAGACGAGTCATACACTTGAGCATAGACAAGCAAGCAGTTCATCAGTCAATTCATCTTTCAGTATCTTTGAGTCGAACTACGGTGTTCTGACTTCCTCATTGCACGAGAGGATACGTAGGCATAACTTAACTGTTATTGAACAAAAGTCTCTGTGTATCCCCCCCTTTTCTTCCAGCATTATTCTTTAAGCCTCATTCCTGAGCAATTCATTTCACACTTCTTTTACACTGACACCTGTACATTCTCTTCTAGCTTTTGCACACAGATAGCCCTGACACTACCCCTTTAAACACAAACTTTCAAGCGTGGATCCCGTCGAGTACGACGGACAATCTGGGTGCTAATACCTTCCCAGGTTGTAACCAACCCCCTTTCTCAGTTTCTTTGGTTCGCAACCGTCTTATCCATCTTTTCTTAGGTTTATGCAG
This sequence comes from Lathyrus aphaca, assembly GCA_963966055.1. Classification (NCBI taxonomy): domain Eukaryota; kingdom Viridiplantae; phylum Streptophyta; class Magnoliopsida; order Fabales; family Fabaceae; genus Lathyrus; species Lathyrus aphaca. The sequence goes on along the minus strand of OZ014524.1, from coordinate 112,689,256 downwards.
CATTACCTTTCTTTCGGGATAAAAATGCCTAGCTGGCGACTCTATTCACTTCATTTCATTTATCCTCTCTCCGACCGTTCGCGCTTGTACTGGGATGCAAATCTTCGGGAGCGACAGCTTGGCGACTCTGCTGGGGACCCTAATACTACAACCAGGGCTTCTGGTTCTTTTTGTGGGTCCCTCCTAGCGCTTGTTTGATTTGTGTTTACGGGGGTGTTATGTGCTAATTGTGTTTATTTATTTGCTTTATTTATTGCTTTATGTATGGTTTTATTTACTGCTTTCTTTACAGTTTTTTATATATACATCATACTGTCATTATCATTGTTGTATCTGGTTTCTATTTTGGTGGGTGGGGTTCCATTGAGTGATTAAGGTCCTATACCTGGGACCTGAGTGACACCTAGGCTAGAGTGGTTCATGTTCTTTCCCATTCCATTTCGGTCTGGTGCGGGAATATGAAACACGGTTCAGATGTGGGTTTCTTCTTGAGAACTATGTGCTACAGATTTCCTGTAGTGCTAGGGCTATCTGGGAAGCCTGCTAAGTCTGGATGAACTTTACTATGACCTTCAGAATCTGGGGTGAATTAGAGGAGGATCTTTTATGTTTATTGTAAACATTGCACCTTCGAGTTAGAAGTGTTTACACTTCTCATAACTGATCCAAGTTTGAGGATCCTTGTTCTAGAACACTACATGTGAGGGGGTTGGGATGTTTACAGGTTTGCAGGAACCCTTGGCCACATCATACCCTGTTACTGTATTGTTTAAGAATACTTCACTTTGGACAGTTCTTGTGATTAACCCTGGACATGTGACTCTTTATTTGAGTCCCCCCACCCTGGTTACTGGATTTCTGAGCCTTCATCTAGACCTTTGAACATACAGGGACCTTATATCAAAACAGATAATCAGATCCAACTCTTGATCACAAACCCTTGCATATCATTTGCATACATCATCATTGCATCACTTAACATTTGTTTATTTGTTTTTCAGGGTATCCATCATATCTGGTTTGGTTTTGAACCCTTCTACTGCTTAGACCTCTGCTTCAGTTATCTTCTTCAGCATTTTCTTTAACTATCTCATTCAACACCTCCATCAGTCTTCCAGAGACTCACCTCCAACTTCTCAGCCTGTGATCTTCATCAGCTTATTTTCAGCCTCTTCATCAGCACTCATGACTACTCCAAGGAAGAGCAACATATCTTATCATTTCTATGAGCCCATACTAACTGGTATCAGGCAAGTCCAGTCCCTTATCACATCAGACCATATCCCACTATTCAGAGAGCACCATGGGGGAATTTTGGACATGGTTATGGATCTGGATTCATCTCAGAGGAGCATGATCCACACATGCTTGCAGTTATATGACCCTCCTCTTAGATGCTTCACCTTTCCTGATTTTCAGATGGGGCCACTGCTAGAAGAGTTTTCTTTATTGATTGGAGTTCCTATCAGAAAAGGAATTCCTTTCAACCCGGAGATGACTGCTCCCAGAAGTGAAGAGATAGCAAGGGCACTGTATCTGGAGCCTGCCCTCATTGAGCAAAACATGAAAACAAAAGCTGGGATTCCTGGCTTACATCTGGACTTCTTGATTACTCAGGCCACCCTGAAGGCTGCAGTGGGAGAATGGAAGGTAGTCTGTGCACTCTTAGCCCTCAGCATATATGGGGCTATATTGTTTGCAGATGAGCCCAAGTTTGTAAGTAAGAATGCCATCCACTTGTTCCTGCTGAGGAACCCTGTGCCTACATTGCTAGGGGATTTTTACTACTCCATCCATCAGAGAAATGAAAAGCGGAGAGGGAAGCTGGTCAGATGTTGTGCTCCTCTGTTCTATTCTTGGATGCTCAGACACTTGCCTAAGTCAGATGCCTTCTTGAACCCCCATCAGCAGAAAAATTGGACCAAGAGGTTCATTGCCTTAACATCAGATGACATCAGATGGTGCACCCAGAGCACCAAAGGCAAGGATATTATTACCAGCTGTGGGCAATACCCTAATGTGCCTCTAATAGGAGTAAAAAGTTGCATCAATTACAACCCTTTACTATTTAAGAGACAATTGGGATATGCCTTGGTTCACCCTCCCAAAGGACAGGATTTGGCTGAGACTCTATACTATGAGATCTAATCTGGCTCTGCCGTTGTTAGACAAGCTACCTGGGCTTGGGATAACATTCAGACCAAAGGAACAACCATTCTTGGAAGGTGCAACAATATTGCTTCAGCCCAGTACTCTGACTGGTCCCGTGCTAGAGCTCAGATCACCAGAATTCCTTTCACCTTGGAAGACACCCCTGAACCCTCTACAGTACAGCCAACAACAACTGTCAGCCTGGAAGAATTTGAAAAGTTGAAGGAAAGGAATGAGCAGTTATCTGAAGCTCTAAAGAGGACTCTCTGGGAGAGAAGTGATGGTCGTCTGGACATTGAGAGATTGGAAAGGCTCAAGATTGAGCATCTGACCAAGATTGAAAGGACAGAAGACTACATCAGGAAAGCAAGAGCCGGGGAGCAGATACTGAAGAATGCCTGCAAGGAGGCCAAAATTCAGAAAGCTAGGGCAGAGCATTACCTAGAAGAAAGCCAGGCTAGATGGGTCAGGATCACCGAAGCCCGTACACAAGAAAACCAGAGGAATCAAGCCAAGATTGAGCAATTGGAGGCCAATGAGAAGAAGCAGCAGGAAGATTTGTTGGCAACACAAAAGGAGATATCAGAGTTAAAACTCCGGGCGGGGTTAAAGAGATCCAAGGATCAGGACAGGCATAAGAAACTGACTAATGCCATTGCTACCAGGAACCTCCTCATTCGGACTATTACAGAGCACCCAGCTGGTCTAGTGACGGAGGCTCTCCTGAAGGAAGTCAAGGAGGATGACTTCAGATTGGATGTCTGATCCTTTTGTTTGTATTTCTTTTCTTTTGATGTACTTTTTGCTTTTGATTGTTGTATTTTTGACTCACCATGGGCGTGTATTGTAAACAGACTATGTATTTCCATTATTTGTAATATATCAGTTTGTTTTATTTTGGTGGGCTTCCTCTCAACATCATCAAGCATCTCCTCGAGGTCTGGAAAGGTCAAAACCAAGAACCAAACCGGATACCTTGGAAAACAAATAAGCATACTGCATTGCATACTAACATTTTTCTTTGTTTTGTAGGTGTTGTTTATTATTGTGTTTCTCACTTTGTTGTGGTTTCAGGAAACATTGCTCGTCGCAGAGTGTTCCCTGTCAACCGTGCACACCGGTACCCAACCCGTAACAACCTTCCCGGCATTCAGATGGATCAGGTACAGCAGGACCTGAACGAATTAAGAAATCAAATGGCAAACGAAAGGGTCGAAATGAGAAACTAGATGACCCAGTTTATGGCTGTAATGACTGGCTTGGCTCAGAGCCAAGAAAGGCTGAGGGAATTAGTGGAAAGACAAACACCTGAAGAGCCTCACCCTGGTACAGGAGGAACCAACAATAATGAGCGCGGGCAGCCCCGCATTGACCCACCAGAGTTTGGGCCCCATTTGAACCCTGATGTTAATATCCCGAGGAATGTTCAAGGAAACACAACTGCAGGCAGAATCTTACAGGAAGACCCCCAAGAGTAACAGTTCACAGTTGTCGGAGCGGGGGATGAGGTTTATGACAGAAGACTGGATGAGATTGCTGAAAATTGAGGTCGTTGGAATCCCAGAATTCTTTAGGCTTTGACGTGATGGATATGGGGCTGGTAGATGGGGTGAGGATTACCCACAAATTCAAACCCCCATGCTTTGAAAAATATAATGGTACCTCCTGCCCGCGTACTCATTTTCAATCTTTCTTAGGAAGACTCAAGGCTTATACCATGGATGAGAAGTTATGGATGTTCTATTTTGAGGACAACCTGATTGGAGCTTCAAGAGAATGGTATTCGCACCTGACAAGGGCCACTATAAGATGTTGGAAAGACTTGGCCGAGGCCTTTATCCGTCAGTACCAGTATAACCTAGACATGGCTCCCAATAGAACTCTTCTAATGGGCATGTCTCAGTCTTCAAGAGAAAGCTTTCGGGATAATGCTCAGAGGTGGAGACAGCTCGCTGCTGCTGTCCAGCCACCCATGTTTGAACGGGAGATGGCCGACATGTTTATGAACACCTTGCAGGGAACTTATATTGATAGACTTGCTACTTTCTCTTCCACCAGTTTTGCCGATGTAGTTATAGCTGGTGAGAGAATTGAGAGTCTTTTGAAGATGGGCAAAATCTCTGACAATGGTGCAAGCTCTTCCAACAATCCCAGAAAACCTTTTGCAGGACCCCGAAGGGCGGGTGAAACCAATGCTATTCATGCAAGCAGGGGCAGGCCTCAATATTCTCACAGATCAATAGCAGCCGTTACCATCCCGGCTCCGGTTCCACAACAACCACTTAATCCTCAACAACAACAGCAACATCACTATCAGCAACAACCTCATTTTCCGCAACAAAGATCGTATAACAACAAAAACAGTAACCAACAACAGCGCCCCTTTCAACAGAGGCCATATCAGGCAAATATGGTGATTGATCCTATCCCTATGCCTTATGCCACTCTACTGCCACAACTCCTGAAGCTCAACCAGGTTGAGTTAAGGACGTTGGCTCCACCAGATCCTCTCAACCTCCCGAAGAATTATGATGCTAATGCCAGGTGTGCCTTCCACTCCAATGCACCTGGTCACAATACTGAGAAATGTAGAGCCTTGCAAATGAAGGTTCAAGACCTGGTCGATTCCAAAGCTCTCAATTTCGCGCCTCCTCCGAATGTTAACAGAAATCCTATTCCTAATCATGGTGGACCCAAGATTAATGCCATAGAGGAAGATCAACCATCTGCATTAATTGATAATGTTGCACAGATTCGAACACCACTGGCAGAAGTCAAAGCTCAACTCCTGAGATGCCAGGTGTTCCCAGGTTGTGAGGCCTGCTGCGAATTGTGTAAGACTTCTATTAATGGTTGTGAGAAGCTAAGGTTTGGCCTAGATAGCCTTATCAGAGAGGGAATTTTGCAGATTACCACAACGGCGTCTACACCATCAAAAACTCTTTCTTCAGCAACAACAGATTCTCCTACGACCGCAACAACTATCATTCCCACTGATTCATCCACGACTCCAGCAATCACTCCATTCATCATTTCAATAGATCAGAGTTCAGCAACATTTACTTCTACAACGTCAGCACCCATCTTATCAACGGAAATGTCTACAACACCAGCAAACATTAATGAAGATGTCTCAACGGTCACGATCTATTATGACCCAACAAATGTTCATCCCAACAACAATTTTCAACAACAAACTGCGAAACCTCCTGTCAGAACTCCAGTCACAATATACTACAACCCGCATACCATCACAGTTCTTTCCGCTGCAGCAATCAGTCCAGCCACCATCACGGTGCCTGGACCTGTTCCTTATGAAAGCAGTAATGCCATACCTTGGCACTACGGCTCTGATCTCTACTGCGACGGAAAAAAGATCACTCTAGATTCATCAACCTCTTCACCACAAGTTGACAATGTTGGGGGAGGCGGAGGCTTCACCAGAAGCGGACGCCTTTTTGCCTCACAAACACCAAGACCCAATGCTGAAGCAGAAGTTGTTGCCAAAGCAAAAGGGAAGAGTTTGGTACCCGAAGAGCAAACTGTTAAAGAAACTCAGAAGACATCTTTTGAACAAGATGTAGACGAGTTCATGAGAATAATCAAGAAGAGTGATTACAAAGTGGTGGACCAGTTTCATCAGACACCCTCCAAAATCTCTATATTATCATTGTTAATGTGTTCCGAAGCCCATAGGAATGCACTATTAAAGGTCCTGCACGCAGCCTACGTGCCGGAAGAGATTACGGTTAATCAGCTGGAAACAGTGGTTGAAAATGTTAACACCATTCATGGACTGGGCTTCTCAGATGCTGATCTAACAACGGAGGGACGCAGTCATAACAAGGCTTTACACATCACCTTAGAATGCAAAGGTGTTGTTCTTTCCCATGTACTGGTAGACACTGGGTCTTCGCTCAATGTCCTCCCAAAGAAAGCCTTGGTGAAGTTGGAGTATGATGGTTTGGCATTACGCCCGAGTAACTTGGTGGTAAGAGCGTTTGACGGCTCTAAGAGATCATTGCTTGGAGAGATTGATTTACCTGTAATGATTGGCCCACAAATCTTTAAAACTACTTTCTTCGTGATGGACATACAGCCAGCCTACAACTGTTTGTTGGGTAGACCCTGGATTCACGCCGCTGGCGCTGTTACATCTACCCTTCACCAGAAATTAAAATTTGAGTGGGAAGGCCAGATCATCACAATCGGCGAGGAGGAAGACATTTTCATTAGCCAGCTGGCTACTTATAAGTACATAGAAATGGATGGGGAGATCCATGAGACTATGAGTCAGGGGTTTGAGGCCCTTAACATCAATGAAGCAACTGCTGTGTCTGGAACTTCCATCACTTCATATCAACAAGCCCGGAAGGTTGTTGAAGAGGGTACTGCTCAAGGCTGGGGCAAGCTGCTGCCAGTAGAAAAGAAAGAAGACAAATTCGGGTTGGGTTACAGACCAACTCGACAAGATCAACCGGAGGCTGCAACGGAGCCCAAATTTGTCAGCGGGGGAATGCTTACCTTGGATGTTGTGAATAGTTTGGAAGATGAGGAAGAAGACAAACGCAATCTGGAAAGCTGGATACGTCCAAAGATCCCGGGGAACCAAGTCTCTAACTGGTCTTCCCAGGAAATTATAAGAGTTACTCCTGCAGAGTAATTATTATTTCCTGTCTTTTAAGCATGCATCAAGTCCTGCGTCTTGCCCAATATGTCAGGACTCATTTTGTAATCGGGCCCTCTTGTATTTTGTGCAAATGATCAATTAATGAATATCAGGACATCTTTTGCAAACGAGACTCTTTTTTCACTCACTGTTTTTCATTTTTCACTTTTTGTACAAAACAATAAAATGGCAATGTTTTTAATAAATTTTCACTTTTTAAAACAAGATAAAATTGATCACTAAAATAAACAAATCTAAACCCTTGCAGAGAGTGCCCTCCAGACTGCACCGACAAAAACACTGCTATGACTTCGTATGACTTTGACAATCTGATTAATCAAGCCGATGAAGGGGTTGAAGAAGATTATGAGCTACCTGAAGAGCTAGCCAGGTTGTTAAGGCAAGAGGAAAAGGTTATCACTCCTCATCAGGAGGAGGTTAAGACAGTTAATCTTGGTACCGAAGAAGATTTGAACGAAGTGAAAATCGGGGCCCGTCTGCAAGATTCAATGAAGGAACCACTTATCAACATGCTTCGAGAGTATGTTGATGTCTTTGCTTGGTCCTACCAAGACATGCCAGGGTTGGATACCGACATCGTTATGCACAAGCTGCCTTTGAAAGAAGACTGCCCTCCAGTAAAACAGAAGTTGCGTCGTACTCATCCGGATATGGCCATGAAGATAAAAGAAGAGGTACTAAAATAGTGGGATGTTGGTTTCCTTGCTGTAACTAGTTACCTGCCGTGGGTTGCTAACATTGTACCAGTACCTAAGAAGGATGGAAAAGTACGGATGTGTGTGGATTACTGGGATCTGAACAGAGCTAGCCCGAAAGATGACTTCCCTTTACCTCATATCGATGTATTGGTCGACAATACGGCTCAGTTCTCGGTATTCTCCTTCATGGATGGATTCTCAGGATATTACCAGATCAAGATGTCACCTGAAGACATGGAGAAGACAACTTTCATCACACCCTGGGGCACATTCTGTTATAAGGTAATGCCATTTGGACTGAAGAATGCTGGTGCCACTTATCAACGGGCTATGGTAACATTATTCAATGACATGAGCCATAAAGAAATTGAATGTTATGTGGATGACATGATTGCCAAGTCCCTCACTGAAGAAGACCATCTGGTAAATTTGTTGAAGCTATTCAAACGTCTGAGGAAGTACCAGTTGAAGTTAAACCCCAACAAATGCACATTCGGGGTGCGGTCCGGTAAGCTGTTGGGTTTTATTGTAAGCGAAAAGGGAATTGAAGTTGACCCTAACAAAGTCAAATCCATTCAAGAGATGCCTGCACCAAAGACTGAAAAGGAAGTTCGGGGTTTCCTAGGTAGATTGAACTACATTTCACGGTTCATATCTCACCTTACAGCAACTTGTGAGCCCCTGTTCAAGTTGTTAAGAAAAGAACAAACGGTCAGGTGGAATGAAGACTGCCAGGAGGCTTTTGACAAATCAAGGAGTACTTACAAGAACCTCCAATTCTTATGCCTCCAGTTGAAGGAAGACCACTAATAATGTACTTGACAGTATTAGAAGGATCAATGGGGTGTGTGTTGGGCCAGCATGACGAGTCTGGTCGAAAAGAGTATGCAATATACTACCTAAGAAAAAGGTTTACCGACTGTGAACTATGTTATTCACTACTCGAGAAAACTTGTTGTGCTTTAGCGTGGGCTACTCGCCGACTAAGGCAGTATATGTTGGCCCACACTACCTTACTGATCTCAAAAATGGATCCGGTTAAGTACATATTCGAGAAGCCAGCACTTACCGGAAGGGTTGCAAGATGGCAAATGACTCTGACAGAATATGACATTCAGTACACATCTCAAAAGGCCATCAAGGGCAGTGTATTGTCTGACTATCTGGCTGAGCAACCTATTGATGATTACCAGCCTATGAGATTTGACTTCCCTGATGAGGACATCATGTTCCTGAAAGCAAAAGATCATGAAGAGCCTGTTCGCACTGAAGGGCCTGACCCCGAAGAAGAATGGACAATGATGTTTGATGGGGCTGTCAATATGAATGGTCGTGGAGTTGGTGCAGTGCTTATTACACCTAAAGGAGTTCACATGCCTTTCTCGGCAAAAATCACCTTTAATTTCACTAACAACGAAGCTGATATGAAGCTTGTATCATGGGTCTTGAGGAAGCCATTGACCTTAGGATCAAGACTTTAACTTTATTCGGAGATTCAACTTTGGTAATCAATCAGACCAACGACAAATGGTACACCCACCAAGAGCATTTGATTCCATACCGAGACTACACGAGGAGATTACTGACTTTCTTCACTACAGTCAAACTTGAGTATATCCCTCGAGATGAAAATCAGTTTGCATATGCTCTGGCTACCATTTCCTCCATGATCAAAGTTCAGTCCGCCAACTTTGTGCCTCGGATTTCAGTGTCCAGACTCGACAGACCAGCATACGTATTTGTAAACATCCCAAATTTGCCCTCACCCATTCACACCATGGCTTGTGATCATTTCATATGCATAAACACAATCATACCATCTCATATCACATTTTTGATCCACTGCATTGGTTCTAAGTCATCTGCATCTAGGGTTTGTGATCTGAGCAATCCAAAAGCTTCTTGAGCCACTCCAAAGGCCATCAATCACTTCAAAGGGATCCATGTATGTTCAAGCATCATATTATATCCTCTCAAAGTCAAGAATGTCAAAGAATCACAAGAACTGAAAATGGTGTGGAAGCAGAGCCAGGTTTGACTGCACAGATGACCTAGAATTAGGGTTTTGGTTTCAAAGGCCATAACTCCAAATTTTTTGGTCATTCTTGTTTCTATTGGTCTCTATATGGTATAGGGAGTATGCATATCAATTTTCATGAAGAAATTCCATGGGGAAGTCATCTGATCAAGAGTTGACTTTTCAAGCAAGTCAGTGCAAAATCAGGGCATCTGAGGCCCCCATTGACCCAACCAAAGGGTGTTCTTCATCATTTTGATTGTATATGATCTTTATTTTATCATGGAAGATGTTGGAAGTTCACAAAATTGAAGAATTTCAAGTCTTTTGCAAAGTTGACTTTTTGGGCAAGTTTGACTTTTAATGAAAATGTCATTTTAGGCAACTTTTTAAACCCTTGCTTTTTGATCCAAAAATGCTTCAAATGAAAAAACTTTGGTCATGAAAGTTGTAGAATAGATCTTTCCCTTTTCAAAAAGTACAAGAACATGACCTAATTCATTTTGGATCAAAAGTTATGGTTTGTCAAAGTTGGCAAAAATCACTAAATTTCAAGTCATGCATCAAAGAGGCAAAGTTGCAAATTCACTTCTCAAGACCAATTAAGTCATCAAATGGGCTTCTAATCCACACAACATGATCACACAACATCTAAAGTTCAGAATGCACCCAAGGAATCACATGTCTCATGGCCCATGGATCAAGTTTCTCTCATAAGAACCAAAGTGAACCAAGTTGCAAAAGTCATCATAGCTCCTCACCCACTTGCTGGCTAGTTTGCTGAACCACCCTAGCCCTTTTCCCTCATCATGCTGCGCAGCACACCCTCCTTGTACTAGGCTAGCAAGTTGCCCATGCCTTTCTTACACAAAGTTGACATTTTAGCAAAAGCACCCATACCAATCAATAAAGGACATGTCACTTCATCTGACCAATAGCATTTGTTTATACAAAGAAAATGCAAGCCAAACACCACAAGAAGCAAGCCTGAAACCAGACACAACACAACATTCTCATCTTCACCCTCAAAAGCAAAAGCATTCGAAACTCATCATACAGGCCATAAACTCATAAACAAACTTCACAAACCTTCTCACCATGCTTCACTGAACACAAACCAACCTTCAAAACAGCTTGAAAGCCATAGAATCACAAACACGATCCTCACCTGACCTTGAACAGAACTTGTTCAAACTTCCAAACCAGCCATCACAAACTCTTTCTAAGCATCAAGGTTTCATCAGGGGCCTAAAAGGAGTGGATTGCACAAAGAGAAGAGGCCAGAAAGTTGCAAGTTGAAAAGCTTCAAACTCAGGTAGCTTCATGAACATTTTTTCCAGAAATGGATTTTTAAGTTTCTAAGTTGTTCTTCATGTCTTGCTGATCACTCTGATGTTCTTGGTTTTGAAAATGGTTGAGAAATAAGCATTTAATCTTACTCTGAAACTTTTCTGACCTAAAAATGTTTGCTTTCGATTCGTGCGATTGATGAAAGATAAATGAGTTTTGAGTTAGGGTTTTGATCCAGGGGGATGTGGGGATGATTTCTGTTCTTTTAGATTTCATTTTAGTGAAGTTTTGAGGGTTTTGGGAATTTTCAGGTGGGGTTCCCACCGGAGAAGACGACCGGAGGTCTTCTCCGGCCACCTGAAAATAATTAGGGTTTAATTCTGTCATTAATTGTGATTTGAATGCTGAGCGTTGGATGCGTTGACTAGGGAAGACTGGCGCGTGTTTGGAGGGCTGAGATTTGTCATTAGAAACCCTAATCTTTAGTTAACTTAATTAATTCATTTTTATTAATTTAAATCAGAAATTAGGAAGTTTGAATGTGGACCTTAGGATTGCGCGCGCAGTCAACAGCCTCACCCCCAGTTTCAATCTGATTCGTCCATTGTGTTTACTTTCTTTTATTTTAATTCATTTATTTTGTATTTCTTTTGTTCATTTATTTTAAAATAGTAAAACTTATTCAAAAATTCTGAAATTTTTTGTACAAACTATTATTTAATTTCAGAAACCAAAAACATTTTTATTTTTATTTTTTGCATTCAAAAAAATATTTTTAAATATTTAAAAATTTATTTTAATTAATTAATGAGGATTAATTAATTAAAAATACTTTTAGGTATTTAAAAATCACCAAAAAATTCATGAAACATTTAAAACCATTTAGAAACATTGTCCAACCCTCAAACCAAATTTCCTTTTTGATCTTGATGCATTTTGATAATTTTCCATGGAATTAATTCATTTTCAAAGCATTATTTTGATCCAAACTTCCAAAAATCATTTCTGCCTAACCATTGGGAGTTGGACTTTGATTCTTTTTGCATTGCATTGTGTTTAGCATGTAGTTTGTGAGATTAAATTGGCTTGATTTGATCTTGCATTTTCCATTTGTTTGACATTTTTTCTTGTTAAGGAACCCTAAAACCCTAGAAATTTTAGGAAATTCATGACCTTTATTAGGTTAAGAGTTGGAACTTCTCCTTTGGGCAGTGAGTTAGTATAGGTTTAGGGATCCTTTGAGTGCATTTTCAATTTTTTATATTGATGTTTGCTTCTGATTTTGGTTTTTGTTTGATGCTTTGATCATAAACCCTAATTTGGGCTTCCATATGCATCCATCTTGCATTTGCTTGCATAACATGACTTGCCATAGCATTTTGTATCTCCATTTGATTCATTTGACATCTTAAGACATATTGAAAACATGTTTGATCATTGCATCATGTATTTGCCATGTTGTATGTCATTTGCATCTCATAACTTTTCATGTATGTTCATGATTCTAAACTTGCTCCATTTGCATACATTTGTTCATGTGATCATCCTCATGCCTTGATTCATGTTTGCATCATCTCATAGCATCATTATCATCTCATATATGCTTCTGATTTTGGTTTGTATCATGCCATTTCATCTCATCTTGCATTGCATTGCATTCCTTTCACTAACTTTTCAGGTGGTAAGTAACTTTGAGAAGTGAATTTGCCTTCACTTCTCACATTTTCTTTTCATCTCTCTCTTGCATCCATGCTGCATTTTGTTATGTGTTTAAGTTTGAGCTTGCTCTTTCTTTCTCTTCTCACTTTCCTTCCTCAAGTGACTTGTCTTCTTGAATGAAGCAAGTTACTTTGCTTCTCCTGATCCTTTCATCTGCTTCCTGGTGGTTCCTCTGAAGATGTCTTTTGAAAACCTCACAAACCTTAGGAACAACCAAGCATGACAATGATTAGGGTTTTGATTAGTCCCCCACTTAGTCTTTTACCTTTGTGTCTCATTGAATCTTCTCTTCTCACCTCATAATCAGGGACTAAACCCTAAAGGCTTTAAGGCTTTGTGATTAAACTTATGCCTGCATCCTTCTATTAGGATGGAGTGTATAACTTTAATCCTAAGTGTTAAACCCTTAATGTGTTTAAATCTCTTAATCAATTCACATAATAATCATCAAGGCATCACACTTGTAACTTGGGCCTTGCATTAGGGTTCTAATTCTTCCTTAATTGGTTAAGAAGGACTAACCCTAGTGTTAATGGACAAGTCCCCCTCAAGTTGTCTTACAAACCCTAAAAATCACTTCATCATCATATCATTAATTCAAATCCACTTAACCAAAGGCTTGTTTTGTCATGGGTTTAATCCCTAATCATGGATTAAATTGAGGAGCTTTCCTCAGCTTAAACATTCTCATCTATTATCCTTCTATTAGGATGGTGTAATGAGTCTGCTTAATCCCTGATTATGGCTTAATCTCATTACTTAACACTAAACAAAAACAACAAAAACATCTAAATAATCACAAGTAGGTTAATGATCTTAATCCTACATCAAAGGTGATTAAGTGTGAGAGGATGACTTCACACTTAAGGTATTCTCATTACCCCTAATCAGAGGGAGGATGTGATGAGTTTACTAATCCATTGGTTTAGGCTTAAGCTCATTAATTTATGACAAACTTCCAAAAAGCAATAAAAGACTGAAAACTCAAAAACAAACAATAAGCGTCTCCTCCGGGATTCTTCTCTCATCTCATTCACTCATAAACGAGAACTCGCTTCTTCCGTCTAATGCAAGACAGTTTGCACCTGAGCCAGACAGGTCATACACTTGAGCATAGACAAGCAAGCAGCTCACAGGTCAATTCACCTTTCAGTCTCTTTGGGTCGAACTACGGTGTTCTGACTTCCTCATTGCACGAGAGGATACGTAGGCATAACTTAACAGTTATCGAACAAAAGTCTCTGTATATTCCCCCCTCCTTCTAGCATTATTCTTATAGCCTCATGATCTTGAGCATCTTATTCACTTCCTTACACTGACACTGTATATATCACACTTCACATTCTCCTACACTGACACCTGTACATCCTTTTCCAACTCTTTTATACACAAATTGCACTGACACTACCCCTTTAGAACACAAATCTTTTAAGCGTGGATCCCGTCGAGTACGACGGACAACCTGGGTGCTAATACCTTCCCAGGTTGTAACCAACCCCCTTTCTCAGTCTCTCTGGTTCGCAACCGTCTTATCCATATCTTTCTAGGTCTATGCAGCATTGCCTTTCCTCCGGGATAAAAATGCCTAGCTGGCGACTCTTTTCATTCCCTGTGAGTTCACTCCTGTGTGTTCTCACATCCTCCTTTCGCCGACCGTTCGCGTCTGTACCATATTTGAGCCAGTCTCATCTTTTGGGAGCGACAGTATTCTCTGTGGACATTGCTAAAGATGACAAGCCTTGGTTCCATGACATCAAAAGCTTCTTAGAGGATCAAACATACCCACCTGGGGAATCATCCAATGATAATAAGACATTAAGAAGGCTAGCTGGTAGTTTCTTCCTGAATACTAATGGTTCCTTGTACAAGAGAAACTTTGACATGGTACTTCTCAGATGTGTTGATAAGACAGAAGCAGACTTGCTGATGCACGAGGTGCATGAAGGATCTTTCGGTACCCATGCTGGAGGACATGCAATGGCAAAGAAATTGTTAAGATCAGGTTACTACTGGATCACAATGGATGCAGACTGTTGTGCATATGCCAGAAAATGCCATAAATGCCAGATTTATGCAAATAAGGTGCATGTACCTCTAAATCCTTTGAATGTGATGTCTTCACCTTGGCCCTTTGCCATGTGGGGAATTGATATGATTGGGAAGATTGAGCCGACTGCTTCAAATGGCCACAGATTCATCCTAGTAGCCATTGATTACTTCACCAAATGGGTTGAAGCAGCTTCGTATGCAAACGTCACCAGACAAGTGGTAGCCCGATTCATGAAGAGAGACATCATATGTCGGTATGGAGTGCCCGAGCGAATCATTACTGATAATGGTTCCAACTTGAATAATAAAATGATGGCAGAACTGTGCCGGGACTTCAAGATTCAACACCATAACTCTTCTCCTTATAGGCCAAAGATGAATGGCGCTGTTGAGGCAGCTAATAAGAACATTAAGAAGATTGTGCAGAAGATGGTGGTCACTTATAAAGACTGGCATGAGATGCTACCATTTGCCTTGCATGGGTACCGTACCTCAATCAGAACATCCACTAGGGCAACACCGTATCAGCTTGTGTATGGTATGGAGGCAGTCCTACCCGTTGAAGTTGAATTACCCTCTTTACGGGTATTTGTAAACACCCCAAATTTGCCCTCACCCATTCACACCATGGCTTGTGATCATTTCAGATGCATAAACACAATCATAACATCTCATACCACATTTTTGATTCACTGCATAGATTCAAAGTCATCTGCATCTAGGGTTTGTGATCTGAGCAATCCAAGAGCTTCTTGAGCCACTCCAAAGGTCATCAATCACTTCAAAGGGGTCCATGTGTGTTCAAGTATCATATTATACCCTCTCAAAGTCAAGAATGTCAAAGAATCACAAGAACTGAAATTGGCATGGAAGCAGAGCCAGGTTTGACTGCACAGATGACCTAGAATTAGGGTTTTGGTTTCAGAGGCCATAACTCCAAATTTTTTGGTCATTCTTGTTTCTATTGGTCTCTATATGGTATAGGGAGTATGCATATCAATTTTCATGAAGAAATTCCATGGGGAAGTCATCTGATCAAGGGTTGACTTTTCAAGCAAGTCAGTGCAAAATAAGGGCATCTGAGGCCCTCAATGACCCAACCAAAGGGTGTTCTTCATCATTTTGATTGTATTTGATCTTTATTTGATCATAGAAGTTGTTAGAAGTTCACAAAATTGGATAATTTCAAGTATTTTGCAAAGTTGACTTTTTGGGCAAGGTTGACTTTTAATGAAATTGTCATTTTAGGCAACTTTTTCAACCTTTACTTTTTGATTCAAAAGAGCTTCAAATGGAAAAACTTTGGTCATGAAAGTTGTAGAATGGATCATTCCCTTTTCAAAAATTACAAGAACATGACCTAATTCATTTTGGATCAAAAGTTATGGCTTGTCAAAGTTGGCAAAAATCACAAAATTTCAAAGTTTCTACCAAAGAGGCATTTTGCAAAATGACTTGATCAAGTGTTCTAAAGCTATCAAATGCACTTCTAATCTTCATACAAACATGTACCAAGACCTAAAAGTCAGTTTGCATCAAAGAAGCATCACATTTCATGCCTTGAATCTCAAGAATTCACAAAGGGACCAAATCTTGTGGAATTTGCAAAACACTACACAAACCTTGATCAAGTTGCTGAATCACCTCATAAATCATTCCATGGCTCTCCGTAAACTCAGCTGAACTCAGCCATGCTCCTATCCTAGCCTGCCACTTGCCCATACCTCCAAGTACAACTTGCTTGACTTTTTGCAACTTGAAGCCATACCAATCCCACAGTGACACAACCACTCTCTGCCCAATCCAGACTTTACAAACACATCCCAAGGCTTCATTTTCATAGGATACACAAGGCTGAAACCTCCTACAAGACAGGATTCACAAAATCTCTCCAACTTGCATTTTCCTTCGAAATACTCTCCATAAGCCTCAAACACAAAAACAAACTTCACAAACAATCTCAACTCACTCCACTGATCACAAACCACCCATCACCATAGCCAGAAACTCCCTGAATCAAAAACACGATTTCAACACACCCTTGACCTGAGTTTCTGCCAACTTTCTCTAGAGGCCACATAAACTCCAACTAAGTGTCAAAAGCTTCTAAGGAGGATCATTGGGACTTGTTTGAGCCAAAGAAGCAGCCAGAAAGCTCCTGAATCGAAAGCTCCATCTCAGGTAGCATGATGAACAATTTTTCCAGAACTTTAATTTCTTGTTAGACTGTTTACTCTTCTCATAACTGATCCAAGTCTGAGGATCCTTGTTTTAAGAACATCACCTGTGAGGGGGTTGGGCTGTTTACAGGTTTGCAGGTACCCTTGACCTCAGCATACCCTGTTACTTTGTTTTGATTAAGAGTACTCCATGTTGGAACAGTTCTTGTGATTTTTTAACCCTGGACATGTGACTCTTTATTTGAGTCCCCCACCTTGGTTACTGGACTTATGAACCTCCATCTGGATTTCTTGAACATATATGGACCTATATCAGAGCACTTAATCAGATCCAGCTCAGTCACAAACCCTTGCATATCATTTGCATACATCATCATTGCATCATTTTAACATTTGCTTATTTGTTTTTCAGGGTATCCATATCATATATTTTGGCTTGGTTTTGACCCCTTCATCAGCATAGACCTACCTTCATCAGTACTTGCTCCAGCTATCAGCTACCTGCTTCAGTCACCTGCATCACCAGCCTCAGCCTGTCAGTGGCCCATCTTCAGTGTTATTCTCAGTCATCATCATCAGCACCTGTTCTCCAGCAACATGGCACCCAAGAAGAGCAACATCTCCTATCATTTCTTTGAGCCTGAGCTGGCTAGCATCAGGAAGATTCAGACCCTGATTACTCCAGACCATATACCACTTTTCAGAGAACACTATGGAGGCATACTTGATGTGGTTATGGATTTGGACCCTTCACAGAGGAGCCTGATTCATACTTGCCTGCAGTTCTATGATCCCCCTCTGAGGTGCTTCACCTTCCAGAATTTCCAGTTGGGACCATTGTTGGAAGAATATTCATCACTGATTGGTGTACCTGTCAGGGGTGGAGTCCCCTTCAACCCTGAGTTGGCTTTCCCTAGTAATGAAGAGGTGGCAAAAGCTTTGTATTTGGAACCAGTTCTGATTGGGCAGAATATGACTACTAAAGCTGGAGTCTCTGGTTTTTACCTGGATTTCTTGATCTCTCAGGCTATTCTGAAGGCCTCCTTGGGGGAGTGGAAGGCAGTCTGTGCTTCGTTGTCCCTTAGCATATATGGGATCATACTTTTTGCAGATGAGCCTAAGTTTGTTAGCAAGAATGCAATCCATCTTTTCATCCTGAGGAACCCAGTACCCACCTTACTGGGAGATCTTTACTACTCTGTTCATCAAAGGAATGAAAAGCAAAGGGGAAGATTAGTGAGATGCTGTGCTCCTTTGTTCCATACTTGGCTGCTCAAACATTTGCCCAAGACTGATGCATTCTTGAACCCTCACCAGCAAAGGAATTGGGCTAGGAGGCTTGTTGCTCTAACCTCAGATGATATCAGGTGGTGCACCCAGAGCACCAAGGGCAGGGACATCATTACAAGTTGTGGACAATTTCCCAATGTACCTCTGATTGGAGTAAAGGGTTGCATCAATTACAACCCTCTGCTATTCAAAAGACAACTGGGCTATGCATTAGTCCATCCTCCTAGAGCACAGGATCTGACTGAGACCCTTTATTGTGAGAACAAGCCTAATCTGGCTATTGTCAGGCAGGCATCCTGGGCCTGGGACAATGTGCAGACTAAGGGGGTAACCATTCTTGGGAAATGCAATAATGTGGCCTCAGCTCAGTACTATGAGTGGTCTCATGCCAGGGCTCAAGTGTCTGGAATGCCCTTCACTATTGAAGATGTGCCTGGACCCTCCACAGCACCACCTCCAGCAACTGTCAGCTTAGAGGAGTTTGAGAAATTGAAAGAGAGAAATGAGAATCTGACCCAGGCTCTGCAGAAGACCCTCTGGGAGAGGAGTGATGGTCGTTTGGATATTGAGAGGTTAGAAAAGCTAAAGGTGGAGCATCTATCCAGAATTGAGAAGTCTGAGGATTACATTAAAAAGTCTAGGGCTGGAGAACAGATCTTGAAGAATGCCTGCAAAGAGGCCCAATTCCAGAGAGCTAGGACTGATTTGTATCTGAAGGAGAGTCAGGCTAGGTGGGTCAGGATCACCGAAGCCCGTACCCAGGAGGATAAAAGGACTCAGGATAAGATTGAGCACCTGGAAGCTAGTGCAAAAGAGCAACAGGAAGCCCTGGCAGCAGCCCAGAGAGAGATCTCAGAATTGAAGATTAGAGCTGGTGTAAAGAGGTCAAAGGACCAGAGTCAACACAAGAGGCTAACTGCAGCTGTTACTACAAGGAATCTTCTCATCAGGAACCTCACAGAACGTCCAGCTGATCCTGTGACTGAAGCACTACTCAAGGAAGTTCAGGAGGATGAGTTTGGTCTTGGTGTTTGACTTTTGCTTGTTGTTGCTTTCATTTCATGTACTTTCTCTTTATGTTGTATTTTTGACCCCTCAGAGGGCATGTACTGTAAAAAACAAACTATGTATCATTCACTTGTTGTAATATATGTGTTGTTTCGTTTTATCTGAATTCTTCAAGCGACATCACAAGCATCTTCATCAAGGGTCTGGAAAGGTCAAAACCAAGTGCCAAGACGGATACCTTGGATACAAATAAGCATACTGCATTGCATACTAACCTTTTGTTTTGTTTTGTAGGTTTTTGTTTTATTGTTACTAACTCTGTTGTGACTTCAGGAACTATTGCTCGACGTCGAGGGTTTCCACTCAACCGTCCACACAGATATCCCACCCGCAACAACCTTCCGGGCATACAAATGGACCAAGTACAGCAGGACCTTACAGAGGTCAGGAATCAAATGGCCAACGAGAGGTTGGAAATGAGGAATCAGATGACACAGTTTATGGAGGTGATGAATAATATGGCTCAAAGCCAAGAGAGGTTAAGAACACTGGTAGAGGGGAGGAATCAGGAAGACCCTCATCCAGGGACTGCTGGGACAAGCAACAATGAGAGAGTCCAACCTCATGTTAATCCCCCAGTCTATGGACCCCACCTGCATCCAGAGATCAACATCCCTGTTAATGTGCAAGGGACTGCCACTGCAGGTAGAGTGCTGCAAGAAGACCCCCAGGAAGATCAGTTCACAGTGATGGGAGTCGGGGAGGAAGCCTATGACAGAAGGCTAGATGAGATTGCTGAGAAACTAAGATCCCTGGAGTCCCAAAATTCTTTGGGCTTTGATGTTATGGATATGGGTTTAGTGGACGGGGTCAGGATTCCCCACAAATTTAAACCACCATGCTTTGAGAAGTATAACGGAACCTCCTGTCCCCGGACCCATTTACAATCTTTTCTGGGGAGGCTGAAGGCATATACCATGGACGAAAAGCTATGGATGTTTTATTTTGAAGATAGCTTAACAGGAGCTTCAAGGGAATGGTACTCTCATCTGACCAGAGCAACCATTAGGTGCTGGAAGGACCTGGCTGAGGCCTTTATCAGACAATATCGGTACAACTTGGATATGGCTCCCAACAGGACACTCCTGATGGGAATGTCACAATCATCCAGGGAAAGCTTCCGAGAGTACGCTCAAAGGTGGAGACAGCTTGCTGCTGCTGTCCAGCCACCCATGTCAGAGAGGGAGATGGCTGATATGTTTATGAACACCCTCCAAGGAACATACATTGACAGGCTGGCTGCCTTTTCTTCCACTAGCTTTGCTGATGTAGTCATAGCCGGGGAAAGAATTGAGAGCCTATTAAAGATGGGTAAAATTTCTGACAACGGTGCTAGCTCATCCAGCAACCCAAGAAAGCCTTTTGTAGGCCCAAGAAGAACTGGTGAAACCAATGATATCCATGCCAGCAGGGGCAGACCCCAATATGTTCATAGGTCTATGGCAGCAGTCACCATTCCCGCTCCAATTCATCATCAACCAGCTTATCAACCTCAGCAACAGAATTACCAGCAACAAACTCAGTATCCTCCTCAGAGAAATTATAACAACAGCAACACCAACAACAACAATCAGCAAAGACCATTTCAACAGAGACCCTCTCAGGCCAATAGGGTGATCGATCTGATCCCTATGCCTTATGCCACATTACTGCCGCAACTCTTGAAACTCAACCTGGTTGAGCTAAGGACATTGGCACCTCCAGATCCTGCCAGTCTACCCAGAAATTACGACGCCAGCGCCAGATGTGCTTTTCACTTAAATGCACCTGGCCACAGTACAGAGAAGTGCAGAGCTTTGCACATGAAGGTACAAGACCTGGTAGACTCCAAAGCTCTGAACTTTGCACCACCACCAAGTGTTAACAAGAACCCCATGCCACATCATGGTGGTCCCAGAATCAATGCTATCAAAGAAGACAAGCCGTCTTACTTGATAACCAGTGTGGGTCAGATTCGGACACCTTTGGTGGAGATTAAAGCTCAACTCCTTGAATGCCAAATGTTCCCGGGATGTGAGCTAGGGTGTGCTTATTGCAACATTTCAGTGAATGGTTGTGATAACTTGAGGAATGGCATAGATGGTCTCATCCAGAGTGGCCTGCTTCAAATTACAACATCAATACCTACCAATCCAGCAATCTCCTTAACCACAGTTCCAGAATCGTCTACAACTGCAACAACCATTGTTCCAAACAACTTTTCAGTTTCATCAACAAATGCTTCATCTGTTACTTCAACGGACCAAATATCAGCAAACATCCCTTCTACAACTTCAGCACCCCTTCATTCAGAGTCTCCTACAACAACAACACCCATCCTTCCAACAATGTCTCCTACAACATCAGCAGCAAACAATGAGGATGTCTCAACGGTTACGATTTATTATGATCCTAAAAATGACTCTGCCTACAACTCACAAAATGCCACTCCTATCAGAGCACCAGTCACAATATACTATGATCCACAGACTATCATGGTCCCTTCTGCAGCTGCCATCAGTCCAATCACTATCACAGTGCCTGGGCCAGTACCTTATGAAAGCAGTAACACCATCCCTTGGCATTACGACTCTGATCTTTACTGCGAAGGACAAAAAATCACTCTTGATTCATCAACTTCTGCATCACAAATAGACAATGTGGGAGGAGGCGGAGGCTTCACTCGAAGCGGACGTCTCTTTGCCCCACAAATTCAAAGACCCACTGCCGAAGCAGAAGCTGCTGCCAAGGCAAAAGGGAAGAGCACGGTGCAAGAAGAGCAAATTGTTAAAGAAGCTTTAAGAACACATTTTGATCAAGAAGTTGATAAATTCATGAGAATCATCAAGAAAAGTGATTACAAAATAGTGGACCAGCTTCACCAGACGCCTTCCAAGATCTCTATTCTATCATTGCTTATGTGCTCCGAGGCTCATCGGAACGCACTACTAAAAGTCTTGCACGCAGCTTATGTGCCAGAAGAGATCACCGTCAATCAGTTGGAAGTTGTGGTTGGAAATGTTAATGCTAGTAATGGACTAGGGTTCACCAACACTGATTTGACTATGGAAGGCCGCAATCATAACAAGGCTTTGCACATCACCATGGAATGTAAAGGTGCAGTTCTTTCCCATGTGCTGGTAGACACATGATCATCCCTCAATGTCTTACCCAAAAAGGCCCTTGTGAAGCTAGAGTATGAAGGATTGGCATTACGTCCCAGTAACTTGGTAGTAAGAGCCTTTGACGGCTCTAAGAGATCAGTTCTGGGAGAAATTGAGTTGCCTATAACGATTGGCCCACAAACTTTCAAAACGACCTTCTACGTGATGGACATTCAGCCTGCCTACAGCTGTTTGTTGGGTAGACCATGGATTCATGCCGCTGGCGCAGTTACGTCTACCCTTCACCAGAAGTTAAAATTCGAGTGGGAGGGCCAAGTTGTTACTATTTGTGGAGAGGAGGATATTTTTGTTAGCCATCTGGCTACATACAAATATATTGAGATGGATGGGGAAATCCACGAAACGATGAGTCAAGGGTTTGAGGCCTTGAACATAAATGAAACATCTGCTGTACCTGGAACCTCAATGACATCCTACCAACAAGCCCGGAAGGTTGTGGAAGAAGGAACTGCCCAAGGCTGGGGTAAACTGTTGCCTGTGGAGAAGAAAGAGGATAGATTTGGGTTGGGTTACAAACCAACTCAACAAGATCAAGCAGAGGCTGCTAAGGAGCCCAACTTTGTTAGTGGGGGGATGCTCACCCCTGATGCTGTCAACAACTTGGAAGATGAGTCGGAAGATGACTGCAACCTGGAGAGTTGGATCCGTCCAAAGATCCCGGGGAGCAGTATCTCAAACTGGTCTTCCCAGGAAATTATAAGAGTTACTCCTGCAGAGTAATTATTATTTCCTGTATTTTTATAGCATGCATCAAGTCTTGCATCTTGCCCAAGATGACAAGACTCATTTTGTAATCGGGCCATCTGTAATTTTTGTGCAACAAGATTAATCAATGAAATATCAGACATCTTTTGCAAACAAGTCTTTTTCTTTTCCGCTCACTGTTTTTCCATTTTTTTTCTTTTTGTACAAAAAATAAATGGCAATATTTTCAAAATGACAACTTTATTTCACTTTTCTAAAACAAGATTAAAATCAATCACTAAAATGAACAAACTGAACCCTTGCAGAGAGTGCCTTCCAGACAGCACCGACAACAACACGGCTATGACTTCGTATGACTTTGACAATCCGATCAATCAAGCTGATGAAGGGGTTGAAGAAGATTACGAGCTTCCTGAAGAGCTAGCCAGATTGTTGAGACAAGAGGAGAAGGCTATCACTCCTCATCAGGAGGAGGTCGAAACGATTAATCTTGGTACAGATGAAGATGTGAAAGAAGTTAAAATCGGGGCCTGCTTACAAGACTCAGTGAAGAGACAGCTGATTGACCTGCTTCAAGAATACGTGGATGTGTTTGCTTGGTCTTACCAAGATATGCCAGGGTTGGACACCGACATTGTTATGCACAAGCTGCCTTTAAGAGAAGAATGCCCGCCGGTTAAACAGAAACTACGCCGTACTCGCCCAGACATGGCAATGAAAATCAAAGAAGAGGTACAAAAGCAATGGGACGCCGGGTTCCTTGCTGTAACTAGCTATCCACCATGGGTTGCTAATATTGTGCCTGTGCCTAAGAAAGACGGCAAAGTAAGGATGTGTGTTGACTACCGGGATCTGAACAGAGCCAGCCCAAAAGATGATTTCCCATTACCTCACATTGATGTATTGGTGGATAACACGGCTCAGTTCTCGGTATTCTCCTTCATGGACGGATTTTCAGGATACAATCAGATTAAAATGTCACCTGAAGACATGGAGAAGACAACTTTCATCACGCCTTGGGGCACATTCTGTTACAAGGTGATGCCATTCGGACTGAAGAATGCTGGTGCAACGTATCAACGGGCTATGGTGACATTATTCCACGATATGATCCATAGAGAAATCGAGTGTTATGTGGATGACATGATCGCCAAGTCCCTCACTGAAGAAGACCACCTGGTAAATCTACTGAAGCTATTCAAGCGTCTGAGGAAGTACCAACTGAAATTGAACCCCAACAAATGCACATTCGGGGTGCGATCTGGTAAGCTGCTGGGCTTTATTTTGAGCGAGAAAGGGATTGAAGTTGACCCTGATAAAGTCAAAGCCATTCAAGAAATGCCTGCACCGAAAACTGAGAAAGAAGTTCGGGGGTTTCTAGGTAGATTGAACTACATTTCACGGTTCATATCTCACCTTACAGCAACCTGTGAACCCTTGTTCAAGTTGTTAAGGAAAGAACAGACGGTCAGGTGGAACGAAGACTGCCAGAGGGCTTTTGACAAGATCAAGGAGTACTTACAAGAGCCTCCCATCCTTATGCCTCCAGTTGAAGGAAGACGTCTGATAATGTACTTGACAGTATTAGAAGAGTCAATGGGGTGTGTGCTGGGCCAGCATGACGAGTCTGGTCGAAAAGAGTATGCAATATACTACCTAAGCAAAAAGTTTACCGACTGTGAACAACGTTATTCACTGCTCGAGAAAACTTGTTGTGCTTTAGCGTGGGCTGCTCGCCGACTGAGACAGTATATGTTGACCCACACTACTCTATTGATTTCAAAGATGGATCCAGTTAAGTACATTTTTGAGAAGCCAGCGCTTACCGGACGGGTTGCAAGATGGCAAATGATCCTCACAGAATATGACATCCAGTACACTTCTCAGAAAGCCATCAAAGGCAGTGTATTGTCCGAATATCTTGCTGAGCAACCTATTGATGATTACCAGCCTATGAGATTTGACTTCCCTGATGAAGACATCATGTTCATAAAAGCAAAAGATCATGAAGAGCCTGTTCACACTGAAGGGCCTGACCCGGAAGAAGAATGGACTATGATGTTTGATGGGGCTGTTAATATGAGTGGTCGTGGTGTTGGTGCAGTACTCATTACACCTAAAGGGGTTCACATGCCTTTCTCGGCAAAACTCACTTTCAACTGCACTAACAACGAAGCTGAATATGAAGCTTGCATTATGGGTCTTGAGGAAGCCATTGACCTCAGGATCAAGACGTTGACTGTATTCGGAGATTCAGCTCTGGTAGTTAATCAAACCAACGGCAAATGGTACACCCACCAGGATCATCTGATACCTTACAGGGATTATACAAGGAGGTTATTGACTTTCTTCACAACGGTCAAGCTTGAGTATATCCCTCGGGACGAGAATCAGTTTGCAGATGCTCTGGCTACCATTTCATCCATGATCAAAGTTCAAGCTGCCAACTTTGTACCGCAGATTTCAGTGTCCAGACTTGACAGACCAGCTTATGTATTTGCAGCAGATATTGTCAAAGATGATAAGCCTTGGTTCCATGACATTAAGTGCTTCTTGGAGGATCAAACATACCCACCTGGGGCATCTTCCAATGATAAGAAGACTTTGAGAAGGCTTGCTGGCAGTTTCTTTCTGAACACTGATGGGTCCCTATACAAGAGAAACTTTGATATGGTACTCCTCAGATGCGTTGATAGAACAGAAGCAGACTTGTTAATGCACGAGGTGCACGAAGGATCCTTTGGTACCCATGCGGGAGGGCATGCCATGGCTAAGAAATTGCTGAGATCAGGTTATTACTGGATCACAATGGATGCCGACTGTTGTGCCTACGCCAGAAAATGCCATAAATGCCAGATCTATGCGGATAAAGTGCATGTACCTCCCAATCCTTTGAATATAATGTCTTCACCCTGGCCCTTTGCCATGTGGGGCATTGATATGATTGGCAAGATTGAGCCGACTGCTTCAAACGGCCACAGATTCATCCTGGTAGCCATTGACTATTTTACCAAGTGGGTTGAAGCAGCTTCTTATGCCAATGTTACAAGACAAGTGGTAGCCAGATTTCTGAAGAGAGATATCATCTGACGATACGGAGTTCCCGAGCGAATCATTACTGATAATGGTTCCAACTTGAACAACAAAATGATGACAGAACTATGTCGGGACTTCAAGATCCAACACCACAATTCTTCTCCTTACAGGCCAAAGATGAACGATGCTGTTGAGGAAGCTAATAAGAATATCAAGAAGATTGTGCAGAAGATGGTAGTTACGTACAAAGACTGGCATGAGATGCTACCGTTTGCCTTGCATGGGTACCGCACGTCAATCAGGACATCCACTGGGGCAACACCGTATCAGCTTGTATATGGTATGGAAGCAGTCCTACCTGTTGAAGTTGAGTTACCCTCTCTGAGGGTGTTGATGGATGTTAAGCTGAACGAAGCAGAATGGGTCCGTTCCCGATACGAACAACTGAGTCTGATTGAAGAGAAAAGATTGGCTGCAATCTGTCATGGGCAGTTATATCAGAAAAGAATGAAGAGAGCCTTCGATCAGAAAGTCAGGCACCGAGAGTACCAAGTGGGAGATCTTGTGTTGAAAAGAATCCTCCCTCCTCATACAGACCACAGGGGCAAATGGACTCCGAACTATGAAGGACCATTCGTGGTAGAGAAAGTTTTCTCTGGTGGAGCACTGATGCTCAGCACCATGGATGGTGAAGATTTCCCGTCCCCTGTGAATTCAGATGCAGTTAAAAAATACTTCGCATAAAAAATGACCCGCTGGACACAAAAACAGAATGTAAGTCCAGGCAAAAATAGGGCATCCCGGCGAGTCAAAAACAGAATAAAAGACTCGGGCAAAAATAAGGGAAAATAAACAAAAATGTACACCCGCTGAGTTGAAAAGCTGCATTGGACAGCTCAGGAAAAAATGGGTATCCCGATGGATTGAAAACCCGAAAGGGCGATCCATGCAAAATAAGGGAATAAGCGAACAATTGCATCTTGAATTCGTCTGTATCACTTACAACCTGGTAAGCTTCAGAAGGATCAAGCTTCTTTCAGAATCAGCCTTCTTCAGAAAGCAAGACGAGAAGAACGTCAAATGTCATACGAGTCATAGCAAGAGGGAAGCTCCTTGAAGCGTCATCAACATTGCCAGCTTTTTGTTTCTCAATTTGTAACAATCTCCTCATTCCAGGGGATATGTTTCTTTGACTGTATCTTGCCAATTCAGGGCACATGAATTAATAAAAGCATATTTTCAGTCATGTTTTCGTCTTGTACATTTTATTTGCAAAAAATGTCTGATGTCTTAAAGAAAACTGATTGCATGAATACATATGCTTATCTTCAAAAATAAAAACTACGTGCTTGCAGGAAATATACTTATTCCCGGGAGTGTCTGACTCATATGACGGAATCCAGTAAGGGATACCTCGGGATTACTTGTGCGTCTCTTGTCTTTGTAGGATTGCAGGAATTCAAAGCGCAGCATGGGGCATGTAAGCTTCATCCCAGCAAGCCGGCAAATTAACGCTCACTCAGTCTTAGCGCTCAAAGTGTTTCCTCCCCAGCTGAGTTGCCACTTGACACTTCTCCTAGCCGAGGTGCCAATAATTCTTCCTCAGCCAAGTACCGAAAGCCAGGGAACCACTTCCCCACAGAGCTTCAGCCTCTATCCAGAAGGACACGCATGAATGAATCACAACAGAGCGACGGAAGCTTCCACAAACCCCAGCTGGGTCCCTCGTTATCAGGATGGGTCTATCAGTGACCTATCCCCCCCCAAGCAGATGCATCTCATCAGATCTACCAATGATCTCGTCCCCAGCTGGGATGTCCATTTCAAGCAGATCGGCCGGAGATCTTCACAACGGGATCCAAATCCCGGTTTGGTATCTTTGCATAATCATGGCATTCGCATCATATTCACCCACAAAGTGTAGCATTCCGTTTAATACGGAGCATTACGGCAGAAATCAAACATATTGCGTAATCATAAGCCATGGTTCGAATCAAACACTTGTGAAATAATAAAAATCCATCAGTATACAGAAAACTTCCCCCAGAGTCCCCAGCAAACACAGTTGCCTCTCATTCCCAGACACCAGTATACACTCCTTGTGGCACCCGTCCGTGTCATATCCCCAGCAGAAAGCCAAAGATATCACCTTTTCACTCACATGTACATATATATATATATAATTTCCTTGACATCCGTCCATACAGTAACATAAACACTTTGTATGCCAGATACTTGTTTACTATACTCTCCTCCTTTTGACACTCGTCCGTGTCACTCTCCCCAGCAGTTTGAATACTCATCTATACATCACTCATGACTCACACTTATACAGATACTCGTCCGTATCTTGTATACACCATTTATATCCCCACAGATTCGACACTCGTCCGTGTTCTTTGTTAACCAGTTGGTACTCGTCCGTACCATCATCTCAGAACATGCGTCAAGCGTTTGTTTCTACCTGATACTCGTCCGTATCGTAGTCTTAAGGATGCTCATCCGCATTTTTAATCCATACACGTGTCAAACACTTTTGTCTTCTTGAATATAGGCACTCGTCTGTGTCTACTATTCCCCAGAAGAGTCCTTTCGGATTCAACACTCGTCCGTGTTCCTTGTTAACCAGTTGATACTCGTCGGTATCATCATCTCTGACACGTGTCAGTATTTGTTTCCACCCGATGCTCGTCCGTATCGTAGTCTTAGGGATGCTCGTCCGCATCCTTAATCTATACACAAACATCTAAACACTTATACTTTTATTCCTTGGATATAAACACTCGTCCGTGTTTGCTATTCCCCAGTAGATCGCCAACAAAGAAATTTTCTTCTTTATCTGACATTCGTCCTATGTCATGATAAACTTTGAGAGCAGTCGTACCCCGCTAGGTGGTCGTCCTCTACCTCTTGATGATCGTCCTTCATCATGCTCATCCGATGGCCGTCCCCATCGTTGATTTTCTATCCGACACTCGTCCTGTGTCTTGATATTTAGCAGCCGTCCCCTGCTAGGTGGTCGTCCTCCACCTCTTGATGATCGTCTTTCATCATTTTATCCAATGGCCGTCCCCATTGTTGATCTTTGGTTATCTGACACTCGTCCTATGTCATGATAAACCTTGAGAGCAGCCGTCCCCTGCTAGGTGGTCGTCCTCCACCTCTTGATGGTCGTCCTCCATCATGCTCATCCGATGGCCGTCCCCATCGTTGACCTTTTATCCGGCATTCGTCCTATGTCGCGATATTTTCGGCAGCCGTACCCTGCCAGGTGGTCGTCCTCCACCTTAGATGACCGTACCTCATCATCTGCTTATTTCATTTATTCTTTAACCCGATGGCCGTCCCCGTCGTGGTCCCTTTTCTTTTAAGCTCGATGGCCGTCCCCATCGTTGATTACTTTGCTTTATGAACTTGATGGTCGTCCCCGTCATGTTTCATTAATCCCCAAAGAATCTTATAGCTTAACTTGATGGCCGTCCCCATCATAATCCCTTTTATCCCCAGCATGTCGGCCGTCCCCGTCATTGCTTTATTTCCCGCACTTTTCCCAGCATGTCGGTCGTCCCCGTCATTGCTCTTTACCCAGCAGTCGTCCTCTGTTAGACGGTCGTCCTCCGTCGCCCACACTTCACAATATACTTTATTTTCTTTTACAATCTATATCCCTTTTCTTCTTCATTCTGTGAGTGCAAATTTTGGACTGTCTTTGGTATTCAACCACAAGTTATCTTGTTTGCCTGATAAGCCTTCGCTTACATCCTGCACAGCTAACTCATGTTTGAATAGGGGCAGCTGTAAACACCCCAAATTTGCCCTCACCCATTCACACCATGGCTTGTGATCATTTCATATGCATAAACACAATCATACCATCTCATATCACATTTTTGATCCACTGCATTGGTTCTAAGTCATCTGCATCTAGGGTTTGTGATCTGAGCAATCCAAAAGCTTCTTGAGCCACTCCAAAGGCCATCAATCACTTCAAAGGGATCCATGTATGTTAAAGCATCATATTATATCCTCTCAAAGTCAAGAATGTCAAAGAATCACAAGAACTGAAAATGGTGTGGAAGCAGAGCCAGGTTTGACTGCACAGATGACCTAGAATTAGGGTTTTGGTTTCAAAGGCCATAACTCCAAATTTTTTGGTCATTCTTGTTTCTATTGGTCTCTATATGGTATAGGGAGTATTCATATCAATTTTCATGAAGAAATTCCATGGGGAAGTCATCTGATCAAGAGTTGACTTTTCAAGCAAGTCAGTGCAAAATCAGGGCATCTGAGGCCCCCATTGACCCAACCAAAGGGTGTTCTTCATCATTTTGATTGTATATGATCTTTATTTGATCATGGAAGATGTTGGAAGTTCACAAAATTGAAGAATTTCAAGTCTTTTGCAAAGTTGACTTTTTGGGCAAGTTTGACTTTTAATGAAAATGTCATTTTAGGCAACTTTTTCAACCCTTGCTTTTTGATCCAAAAATGCTTCAAATGAAAAAACTTTGGTCATGAAAGTTGTAGAATAGATCTTTCACTTTTCAAAAAGTACAAGAACATGACCTAATTCATTTTGGATCAAAAGTTATGGTTTGTCAAAGTTGGCAAAAATCACTAAATTTCAAGTCATGCATCAAAGAGGCAAAGTTGCAAATTCACTTCTCAAGACCAATTAAGTCATCAAATGGGCTTCTAATCCACACAACATGATCACACAACATCTAAAGTTCAGAATGCACCCAAGGAATCACATGTCTCATGGCCCATGGATCAAGTTTCTCTCATAAGAACCAAAGTGAACCAAGTTGCAAAAGTCATCATAGCTCCTCACCCACTTGCTGGCTAGTTTGCTGAACCACCCTAGCCCTTTTCCCTCATCATGCTGCGCAGCACACCCTCCTTGTACTAGGCTAGCAAGTTGCCCATGCCTTTCTTACACAAAGTTGACATTTTAGCAAAAGCACCCATACCAATCAATAAAGGACATGTCACTTCATCTGACCAATAGAATTTGTTTATACAAAGAAAATGCAATCCAAACACCACAAGAAGCAAGCCTGAAACCAGACACAACACAACATTCTCATCTTCACCCTCAAAAGCAAAAGCATTCGAAACTCATCATACAGGCCATAAACTCATAAACAAACTTCACAAACCTTCTCACCATGCTTCACTGAACACAAACCAACCTTCAAAACAGCTTGAAAGCCATAGAATCACAAACACGATCCTCACCTGACCTTGAACAGAACTTGTTCAAACTTCCAAACCAGCCATCACAAACTCTTTCTAAGCATCAAGGTTTCATCAGGGGCCTAAAAGGAGTGGATTGCACAAAGAGAAGAGGCCAGAAAGTTGCAAGTTGAAAAGCTTCAAACTCAGGTAGCTTCATGAACATTTTTTCCAGAAATGGATTTTTAAGTTTCTAAGTTGTTCTTCATGTCTTGCTGATCACTCTGATGTTCTTGGTTTTGAAAATGGTTGAGAAATAAGCATTTAATCTTACTCTGAAACTTTTCTGACCTAAAAATGTTTGCTTTCAATTCGTGCGATTGATGAAAGATAAATGAGTTTTGAGTTAGGGTTTTGATCCAGGGGGGTGTGGGGATGATTTCTGTTCTTTTAGATTTCATTTTAGTGAAGTTTTGAGGGTTTTGGGAATTTTCAGGTGGGGTTCCCACCGGAGAAGACGACCGGAGGTCTTCTCCGGCCACCTGAAAATAATTAGGGTTTAATCCTGTCATTAATTGTGATTTGAATGCTGAGCGTTGGATGCGTTGACTAGGGAAGACTGGCGCGTGTTTGGAGGGCTGAGATTTGTCATTAGAAACCCTAATCTTTAGTTAACTTAATTAATTCATTTTTATTAATTTAAATCAGAAATTAGGAAGTTTGAATGTGGACCTTAGGATTGCGCGCGCAGTCAACAGCCTCACCCCCAGTTTCAATCTGATCCGTCCATTGTGTTTACTTTCTTTTATTTTAATTCATTTATTTTGTATTTCTTTTGTTCATTTATTTTAAAATAGTAAAACTTATTCAAAAATTCTGAAATTTTTTGTACAAACTATTATTTAATTTCAGAAACCAAAAACATTTTTATTTTTATTTTTTGCATTCAAAAAAATATTTTTAAATATTTAAAAGTTTATTTTAATTAATTAATGAGGATTAATTAATTAAAAATACTTTTAGGTATTTAAAAATCACCAAAAAATTCATGAAACATTTAAAACCATTTAGAAACATTGTCCAACCCTCAAACCAAATTTCCTTTTTGATCTTGATGCATTTTGATAATTTTCCATGGAATTAATTCATTTTCAAAGCATTATTTTGATCCAAACTTCCAAAAATCATTTCTGCCTAACCATTGGGAGTTGGACTTTGATTCTTTTTGCATTGCATTGTGTTTAGCATGTAGTTTGTGAGATTAAATTGGCTTGATTTGATCTTTCATTTTCCATTTGTTTGACATTTTTTCTTGTTAAGGAACCCTAAAACCCTAGAAATTTTAGGAAATTCATGACCTTTATTAGGTTAAGAGTTGGAACTTCTCCTTTGGGCAGTGAGTTAGTATAGGTTTAGGGATCCTTTGAGTGCATTTTCAATTTTTTATATTGATGTTTGCTTCTGATTTTGGTTTTTGTTTGATGCTTTGATCATAAACCCTAATTTGGGCTTCCATATGCATCCATCTTGCATTTGCTTGCATAACATGACTTGCCATAGCATTTTGTATCTCCATTTGATTCATTTGACATCTTAAGACATATTGAAAGCATGTTTGATCATTGCATCATGTATTTGCCATGTTGTATGTCATTTGCATCTCATAACTTTTCATGTATGTTCATGATTCTAAACTTGCTCCATTTGCATACATTTGTTCATGTGATCATCCTCATGCCTTGATTCATGTTTGCATCATCTCATAGCATCATTATCATCTCATATATGCTTCTTATTTTGGTTTGTATCATGCCATTTCATCTCATCTTGCATTGCATTGCATTCCTTTCACTAACTTTTCAGGTGGTAAGTAACTTTGAGAAGTGAATTTGCCTTCACTTCTCACATTTTCTTTTCATCTCTCTCTTGCATCCATGCTGCATTTTGTTATGTGTTTAAGTTTGAGCTTGCTCTTTCTTTCTCTTCTCACTTTCCTTCCTCAAGTGACTTGTCTTATTGAATGAAGCAAGTTACTTTGCTTCTCCTGATCCTTTCATCTGCTTCCTGGTGGTTCCTCTGAAGATGTCTTTTGAAAACCTCACAAACCTTAGGAACAACCAAGCATGACAATGATTAGGGTTTTGATTAGTCCCCCACTTAGTCTTTTACCTTTGTGTCTCATTGAATCTTCTCTTCTCACCTCATAATCAGGGACTAAACCCTAAAGGCTTTAAGGCTTTGTGATTAAACTTATGCCTGCATCCTTCTATTAGGATGGAGTGTATAACTTTAATCCTAAGTGTTAAACCCTTAATGTGTTTAAATCTCTTAATCAATTCACATAATAATCATCAAGGCATCACACTTGTAACTTGGGCCTTGCATTAGGGTTCTAATTCTTCCTTAATTGGTTAAGAAGGACTAACCCTAGTGTTAATGGACAAGTCCCCCTCAAGTTGTCTTACAAACCCTAAAAATCACTTCATCATCATATCATTAATTCAAATCCACTTAACCAAAGGCTTGTTTTGTCATGGGTTTAATCCCTAATCATGGATTAAATTGAGGAGCTTTCCTCAGCTTAAACATTCTCATCTATTATCCTTCTATTAGGATGGTGTAATGAGTCTGCTTAATCCCTGATTATGGCTTAATCTCATTACTTAACACTAAACAAAAACAACAAAAACATCTAAATAATCACATGTAGGTTAATGATCTTAATCCTACATCAAAGGTGATTAAGTGTGAGAGGATGACTTCACACTTAAGGTATTCTCATTACCCCTAATCAGAAGGAGGATGTGATGAGTTTACTAATCCATTGGTTTAGGCTTAAGCTCATTAATTTATGACAAACTTCCAAAAAGCAATAAAAGACTGAAAACTCAAAAACAAACAATAAGCGTCTCCTCCGGGATTCTTCTCTCATCTCATTCACTCATAAACGAGAACTCGCTTCTTCCGTCTAATGCAAGACAGTTTGCACCTGAGCCAGACAGGTCATACACTTGAGCATAGACAAGCAAGCAGCTCACAGGTCAATTCACCTTTCAGTCTCTTTGGGTCGAACTACGGTGTTCTGACTTCCTCATTGCACGAGAGGATACGTAGGCATAACTTAACAGTTATCGAACAAAAGTCTCTGTATATTCCCCCCTTCTTCTAGCATTATTCTTATAGCCTCATGATCTTGAGCATCTTATTCACTTCCTTACACTGACACTGTATATATCACACTTCACATTCTCCTACACTGACACCTGTACATCCTTTTCCAACTCTTTTATACACAAATTGCACTGACACTACCCCTTTAGAACACAAATCTTTTAAGCGTGGATCCCGTCGAGTACGACGGACAACCTGGGTGCTAATACCTTCCCAGGTTGTAACCAACCCCCTTTCTCAGTCTCTCTGGTTCGCAACCGTCTTATCCATATCTTTCTAGGTCTATGCAGCATTGCCTTTCCTCCGGGATAAAAATGCCTAGCTGGCGACTCTTTTCATTCCCTGTGAGTTCACTCCTGTGTGTTCTCACATCCTCCTTTCGCCGACCGTTCGCGTCTGTACCATATTTGAGCCAGTCTCATCTTTTGGGAGCGACAGTATTCTCTGTGGACATTGCTAAAGATGACAAGCCTTGGTTCCATGACATCAAAAGCTTCTTAGAGGATCAAACATACCCACCTGGGGAATCATCCAATGATAAGAAGACATTAAGAAGGCTAGCTGGTAGTTTCTTCCTGAATACTGATGGTTCCTTGTACAAGAGAAACTTTGACATGGTACTTCTCAGATGTGTTGATAAGACAGAAGCAGACTTGCTGATGCACGAGGTGCATGAAGGATCTTTCGGTACCCATGCTGGAGGACATGCAATGGCAAAGAAATTGTTAAGATCAGGTTACTACTGGATCACAATGGATGCAGACTGTTGTGCATATGCCAGAAAATGCCATAAATGCCAGATTTATGCAAATAAGGTGCATGTACCTCCGAATCCTTTGAATGTGATGTCTTCACCTTGGCCCTTTGCCATGTGGGAAATTGATATGATTGGGAAGATTGAGCCGACTGCTTCAAATGGCCACAGATTCATCCTAGTAGCCATTGATTACTTCACCAAATGGGTTGAAGCAGCTTCGTATGCAAACGTCACCAGACAAGTGGTAGCCCGATTCATGAAGAGAGACATCATATGTCGGTATGGAGTGCCCGAGCGAATCATTACTGATAATGGTTCCAACTTGAATAATAAAATGATGGCAGAACTGTGCCGGGACTTCAAGATTCAACACCATAACTCTTCTCCTTATAGGCCAAAGATGAATGGCGCTGTTGAGGCAGCTAATAAGAACATTAAGAAGATTGTGCAGAAGATGGTGGTCACTTATAAAGACTGGCATGAGATGCTACCATTTTCCTTGCATGGGTACCGTACCTCAATCAGAACATCCACTAGGGCAACACCGTATCAGCTTGTGTATGGTATGGAGGCAGTCCTACCCGTTGAAGTTGAATTACCCTCTTTACGGGTATTTGTAAACACCCCAAATTTGCCCTCACCCATTCACACCATGGCTTGTGATCATTTCAGATGCATAAACACAATCATAACATCTCATACCACATTTTTGATTCACTGCATAGATTCAAAGTCATCTGCATCTAGGGTTTGTGATCTGAGCAATCCAAGAGCTTCTTGAGCCACTCCAAAGGTCATCAATCACTTCAAAGGGGTCCATGTGTGTTCAAGTATCATATTATACCCTCTCAAAGTCAAGAATGTCAAAGAATCACAAGAACTGAAATTGGCATGGAAGCAGAGCCAGGTTTGACTGCACAGATGACCTAGAATTAGGGTTTTGGTTTCAGAGGCCATAACTCCAAATTTTTTGGTCATTCTTGTTTCTATTGGTCTCTATATGGTATAGGGAGTATGCATATCAATTTTCATGAAGAAATTCCATGGGGAAGTCATCTGATCAAGGGTTGACTTTTCAAGCAAGTCAGTGCAAAATAAGGGCATCTGAGGCCCTCAATGACCCAACCAAAGGGTGTTCTTCATCATTTTGATTGTATTTGATCTTTATTTGATCATATAAGTTGTTAGAAGTTCACAAAATTGGATAATTTCAAGTCTTTTGCAAAGTTGACTTTTTGGGCAAGGTTGACTTTTAATGAAATTGTCATTTTAGGCAACTTTTTCAACCTTTACTTTTTGATTCAAAAGAGCTTCAAATGGAAAAACTTTGGTCATGAAAGTTGTAGAATGGATCATTCCCTTTTCAAAAATTACAAGAACATGACCTAATTCATTTTGGATCAAAAGTTATGGCTTGTCAAAGTTGGCAAAAATCACAAAATTTCAAAGTTTCTACCAAAGAGGCATTTTGCAAAATGACTTGATCAAGTGTTCTAAAGCTATCAAATGCACTTCTAATCTTCATACAAACATGTACCAAGACCTAAAAGTCAGTTTGCATCAAAGAAGCATCACATTTCATGCCTTGAATCTCAAGAATTCACAAAGGGACCAAATCTTGTGGAATTTGCAAAACACTACACAAACCTTGATCAAGTTGCTGAATCACCTCATAAATCATTCCATGGCTCTCCGTAAACTCAGCTGAACTCAGCCATGCTCCTATCCTAGCCTGCCACTTGCCCATACCTCCAAGTACAACTTGCTTGACTTTTTGCAACTTGAAGCCATACCAATCCCACAGTGACACAACCACTCTCTGCCCAATCCAGACTTTACAAACACATCCCAAGGCTTCATTTTCATAGGATACACAAGGCTGAAACCTCCCACAAGACAGGATTCACAAAATCTCTCCAACTTGCATTTTCCTTCGAAATACTCTCCATAAGCCTCAAACACAAAAACAAACTTCACAAACAATCTCAACTCACTCCACTGATCACAAACCACCCATCACCATAGCCAGAAACTCCCTGAATCAAAAACACGATTTCAACACACCCTTGACCTGAGTTTCTGCCAACTTTCTCTAGAGGCCACATAAACTCCAACTAAGTGTCAAAAGCTTCTAAGGAGGATCATTGGGACTTGTTTGAGCCAAAGAAGCAGCCAGAAAGCTCCTGAATCGAAAGCTCCATCTCAGGTAGCATGATGAACAATTTTTCCAGAACTTTAATTTCTTGTTAGATTGTTGTTCTGTATGTTTCCCTGATCATGGGGATCTATTTACTTTTGAAAATGAGCAAGAAATAAGCATGTTATGATGTTCTGAAAGTTTGACCTAAAAACTTCTTTGATTCGATTCGTGTTTGTGTTTGAAGTTAAACATGATTTTATGCTTGATTCGTGTTTGGGGTGGGTAAGAGATGATTTCTGGAGAGTTAGAGCTTCTAAAATGGCCTGAAGAGGGAGATTGAGTTTTTGGGTGATCGGAGAAGATGACCGAAACACTGTTCCGGTCACCTGATTTTGTTTAGGGTTCAGATTAGGGCACTAATCATAATTAGCGAAATTTGAATATAGGCCGTCCAGATGCGCGCCAGGTCCACTCCTGCGCGTGTGAATTTGAATCTGGGCCCTTAGATGCGCATACTTTCTCATTTTCAGATTAAATCCAATTTTATTTTCTTTTTATTTCATTTAATTTGTCCATTTATTTAAAAATAGCAAAACCTTTTTAAAAATTCTGAAATTTTTTGTACAAACATTTATTAATTTTCAGAAACCAAAAACATTTTCATTTTTATTTTTTGCATAAAAAATTATTTTTAAATCATTTAAAAGTTTATTTTTAATTAATTAATGAGAATTAATTAATTAAAAATACTTTTAGGTATTTAAAAATCACCAAAAA
Organism: Lathyrus aphaca; assembly: GCA_963966055.1. Lineage (NCBI taxonomy): Eukaryota > Viridiplantae > Streptophyta > Magnoliopsida > Fabales > Fabaceae > Lathyrus > Lathyrus aphaca. The sequence continues at coordinate 112,651,176 of OZ014524.1, read as the reverse complement.
ATTCATGAAACCTTCATAATCATTTAGAAACATTGTCCAACCCTCAAACCAAATTTCTTTTTTGATCTTGATGTCTTTTGAGAATTTTTCATGGAATTAAAATCATTTCAAGGCATTATTTTGATCCAAACTTCAAAAAATTCATTTCTGCCTAACCAATGAGAGTTGGACTTTGATTCTTTTTGCATTGCATTTTTTTAGCATGTAGTTTGTGAGATTAAATTGGCATGATTTGATCTTTCATTTTCCATTTGTTTGGCATTTTTCTTGTTAAGGTACCCTAAAACCCTAGAAATTTTAGGAAATTCATAACTCTAATTAGGTTAAGAGTTGGAACCTCTCCTTTGGGCAGTGAGTTAGTATAGGTTTAGGGTTCCTTTGAATGCATTTTCAATTTTTTATCTTGATGTTTGCTTCTGATTTTGGTTTTTGTTTGATGCATTGATCATAAACCCTAATTTGGGCTTCCTTTTGCATTCACCTTGCATTTGCTTGCATACCATGTCTTGCCATAGCATTTTGTGCATCCATTTGGTTCATTAGACATCTTAAGACATATTGAAAGCATGTTTGATCATTACATCTTGCATTTGCCATGTTGTATGCCATTTGCATTTCATAACTTTTCATGTATGTTCATGGTTCTTAACTTGTTTCATTTGCATCCATAAGCTTGTATGATCATCCCCATGCTTTGTTTTATGTTTGCATCATCTCATAGCATCATTAACATCATGAATGTGCTTCTGGTTTTGATTCACACCCTGTCATTTCATCTCATTTTGCATTGCATTGCATTCCTTTACTAACTTTTCAGGTGGTAAGTAACTTTGAGAAGTGAATTTGCCTTCACTTCTCACATTTTCTTTTCATCTCTCTTATGCATCCATGCTGCATTTTGTTATGTGTTTGAGATTGAGCTTGCTCATTCTTTGTCTTCTTACTTTCTTTCCTCAAGTGACTTGTCTTCTTAAATGAAGCAAGTTGCTTTGCTTCTCCTTGCTCCTTTCATTTGCTTCCTGGTGGTTCCATTGAAGATCTTTCTTGTTAAACCTCACAAACCTTAGGAACAACCAAGCATGACAATGATTAGGGTTTTGATTAGTCCCCCACTTAGTTTTACCTTTGTGTCTCATTGAGTCTTCTCTTCTCACCTCATAATCAGGGACTAAACCCTAAAGGCTTTAAGGCTTTGTGATTAAGCTTATGCCTGCATCCTTCTATTAGGATGGAGTGTATAACTTTAATCCTAAGTGTTAAACCCTTAATGTGTTTAAATCCTTTAATCAATTCATCTAATAATCACTAAGACATCGCTTGTAACTTGGGCCTTGCATTAGGGTTCTAATTCTTCCTTAATTGGTTAAGAAGGACTAACCCTAGTGTTAATGGACAAGTCCCCCTCAAGTTGTCTTACAAATCATAAAATTCACTTCATCATCTCATCTCATCATTAACTAAAATCCACTTAATAAAGGCTTTGTTTTGTCATGAGTTTAATCCCTAATCATGGATTAAGTTGAGGAGCTTTCCTCAGCTTAAGCATTCTCATCTGTTATCCTTCTATTAGGATGGTGTAATGAGTCTGTTTAATCCCTGATTATGGCTTAACCTCATTACTTAACACTAAACAAAAACACCAAAAACATCTAAATAATCATAAGTAGGTTAATGATCTTAATCCTACACCATGGTGATTAAGTGTGAGAAGCTGACTTCACACTTAAGGTAATCTCATTACCCCTAATCAGAGGGAGGATGTGATGAGTTTACTAAATCCATTGGTTTAGGCTTAAACTCATTAACTTATGACAAACTTTCAAAAGCAATAAAAGACTGAAAACTCAAAAAACAAACAATAATCGTCTCCTCCGGGATTCTTTTCTCATCTCACTCACTCATAAACGAGAACTTGCTTCTTCCGTCTAATGCAAGACAGTTTGCACCTGAGCCAGACAGGTCATACACTTGAGCATTGACAAGTAAGCAGTTCACAAGTCAATTCATCTTTCAGTCTCTTTGGGTCAAACTACGGTGTTCTGACTTCCTCATTGCACGAGAGGATACGTAGGCATAACTTAACAGTTATCGAACAAAAGTCTCTGTATATTCCCCCTCTTTCCAGCCTTATTCTTTAAGCCTCATATTCTTGAGCATTTCATTTTTGTTCCTGCACTGACACTGTATATATCACACTTTACACTTCTTTTACACTGACACCTGTACATCCTTTTCCAGCTCTTTTGTACACAAATTGCACTGAAACTACCCCTTGAAACACAAATCTTTTAAGCGTGGATCCCGTCGAGTACGACGGACAATCTGGGTGCTAATACCTTCCCAGGTTGTAACCAACCCCCTTTCTCAGTCTCTCTGGTTCGCAACCGTCTTATCCATCTTTTCTAGGTCTATGCAGCATTACCTTTCCTCCGGGATAAAAATGCCTAGCTGGCGACTCTTTTCATTCCCTGTGAGTTCACTCCTGTGTGTTCTCACATCCCTCTTTCGCCGACTGTTCGCGTCTGTACCCCATTTGACCCGGCCTCATTTGGTGGGAGCGACAGCTTGGCGACTCTGCTGGGGACCCTTATACTGCAACCAGGGCTTCTGGTTCTTTTTGTGGGTTCCTCCTAGCGCTTGATTGATTTGTGTTTACTGGGGTGTTATGTGCTATTTGTGCTTGTTTTGTATTTATTTTTGCTTTATGTACAGTTTGTTTACTGCTTTCTTTACAGCTTTACATATATCATACTGTCATACTGTGCTGGCTGGATCTGTTTTGTTGCTTTGGTGGGTGGGTGTTCTATTGAGAGTTGAGGTCCTATACCTGGGACCTGAGTGACACCTAGGCTAGAGTGGTTCATGTTCTTTCCCATTCCATTTCGGTCTGGTGCGGGAATATGAAACACGGTTCAGATATGGGTTTCTTCTTGAGAACTCTGTGCTACGGATTTCCTGTAGTGCTAGGGCTATCTGGGAAGCCTGCTAAGTCTGGATGACCTTTAGTATTGACCTTCAGAAACTGAGGAGAATTAGAGGAGGATCTTTTATGGTTACTGTAAACACTGTACCTCCGGGTTGGAAGTGTTTACACTTCTCATAACTGATCCAAGTCTGAGGATCCTTGTTTTAAGAACATCACCTGTGAGGGGGTTGGGCTGTTTACAGGTTTGCAGGTACCCTTGACCTCAACATACCCTGTTACTTTGTTTTGATTAAGAGTACTCCATGTTGGAACAGTTCTTGTGATTTTTTAACCCTGGACATGTGACTCTTTATTTGAGTCCCCCACCTTGGTTACTGGACTTATGAACCTCCATCAGGATTTCTTGAACACACCTGGACTTATATCAGAGCACTTGATCAGATCCAGCTCAGTCACAAACCCTTGCATATCATTTGCATACATCATCATTGCATCATTTTAACATTTGCTTATTTGTTTTTCAGGGTATCCATCATATTTTGGCTTGGTTTTGACCCCTTTATCTGCATAGACCTATCTTCATCAGTATCTACTTCAGCTATCAGCTACCTGCTTCAGTCACCTGCATCACCAGTCTCAGCCTGTCAGTGTCCCATCATCAGTTTTATTCTCCATCATCAACATCTGTCTCAGTTCTTCTTCAGCAGCATGGCACCTAAGAAGAGTAATATCTCCTACCATTTCTTTGAGCCTGAGTTGGCTAACATCAGGAAGATTCAGACCCTGATTACTCCATACCATATACCACTATTCAGAGAATATCATGGAGGCATACTTGATGTGGTTATGGATCTGGACCCTTCCCAGAGGAGCTTGATTCATACTTGCCTACAGTTCTATGATCCCCCTCTGAGGTGCTTCACTTTTCAGGATTTTCAGTTGGGGCCTTTATTAGAGGAGTATTCATCATTGGTTGGTATACCTATCAGGGGTGGAGTCCCCTTCAACCCTGAGATGGCTTTTCCTAGTAATGAAGAGGTGGCAACGGCCTTGTATCTGGAGCCAGTTCTGATTGGGCAGAATATGACTACCAAAGCTGGAATCTCTGGTCTACATCTGGATTTCTTGACCTCTCAGGCTACCCTGAAGGCTTCTTTGGGAGAGTGGAAGGCAGTCTGTGCTTTGTTGGCCCTTAGCATATATGGGGTCATACTTTTTGCAGATGAGCCTAAGTTTGTTAGCAAGAGTGCAATCCATCTTTTCATCCTGAGGAACCCAGTGCCCACCTTACTGGGAGATTTCTACTACTCTGTCCACCAGAGGAATGAAAAGCAAAGGGGAAGATTAGTGAGGTGTTGTGCTCCTTTGTTCCATACTTGGCTGCTCAAACATTTGCCAAAGACTGATGCATTCTTGAATCCTCACCAGCAAAAGAATTGGGCTAGAAGACTCACTGCTTTGACTTCAGCTGATATCAGGTGGTGCACTCAAAGTACAAAAGGCAGGGACATCATTACCAGTTGTGGACAGTTTCCCAATGTACCCCTGATAGGAGTAAAGGGTTGCATCAACTACAACCCTCTGCTATTCAAAAGACAACTGGGCTATGCATTGGTCCACACTCCTAAGGCACAAGACTTGGCTGAGACTCTTTACTGTGAGATTAAGCCTAATCTAGCTATTGTCAGGCAAGCAGCCTGGGCCTGGGACAATGTCCAAACCAAGGGAATGGCTATTCTGGGGAGATGCAACAATGTGGCCTCAGCACAGTACTATGAGTGGTCCCATGCCAGGGCTCAATATTCTGGGATGCCCTTCACCATGGAAGATATACCTGGACCATCCTCAGCACCACCTCCTGTCACTGTCAGTTTAGAAGAGTTTGAGAAATTGAAAGAGAGGAATGAGAAGCTGACTCAGGCTCTACAGAAGACCCTCTGGGAGAGGAGTGATGGTCGGCTGGACATTGAGAGGTTAGAAAAGCTAAAGGTGGAGCATCTAGCCAGAATTGAGAAGTCAGAGGATTATATCAAGAAGTCTAGGGCTGGAGAGCAGATCTTGAAGAATGCCTGCAAGGAAGCTCAGTTCCAGAAGGCCAGGACTGATTTGTATCTGAAGGAGAGTCAAGCTAGGTGGGTCAGGATCACCGAAGCTCGTACTCTGGAAGATAAAAGGACTCAGGACAAGATTGAGCAGCTGGAGGCTAGTGCCAAGGAGCAACAGGAAGCCCTGCTAGCAGCCCAGAGAGAGATCTCAGAGTTGAAGATTAGAGCTGGTGTGAAGAGGTCAAAGGACCAGAGTCAACACAAGAAGCTAGCTGCAGTTGTTACTACCAGGAATCTCCTCATCAGGAACCTCACAGAGCGTCCAGCTGATCCTGTGACTGAAGCACTTCTAAAGGAAGTTCAGGAGGATGATTTTGGTCTTGGTGTCTTACTTTTGCTTGTTGTTGCTTTCATTCCGTGTACTTTTATTTTCTTATGTTGTATTTTGACCCCTCAGAGGGCATGATTTGTAAGAAACAAACTATGTATCATTTACTTTTTGTAATATATGTATCAGTTTGCTCTATCTGAGTTTCTTTCAAGCAACATCACAAGCATCTTCATCAAGGGTCTGGAAAGGTCAAAACCAAGTGCCAAGCCGGATACCTTGAAGACAAATAAGCATACTGCATTGCATACTAACCTTTGTTTGTTTTGTAGGTTTGTTTTGTTTTTATTACTAACTCTGTTGTGATCTCAGGAACTATTGCTCGACGTCGGGTGTTTCCAATCAACCGTCCACACAGATATCCAACCCGCAACAACCTTCCGGGTATACAGATGGACCAGGTACAGCAGGACCTTACAGAAGTCAGGAACCAAATGGCCAATGAGAGATTGGAAATGAGGAATCAAATGACACAATTTATGGAGGTGATGAATAATATGGCTCAAAGCCAAGAGAGATTAAGAGCACTGGTAGAGAGGCAGAATCAGGAAGACCCCCATCTAGGGACTGGTGGGACAAGCAACAATGAGAGGGTTCAGCCTCATATCAACCCACCTGTATTTGGACCCCACCTTCATCCAGAGATCAACATCCCTGCTAATGTACAAGGGAATGCTACCACAGGCAGAGTGCTGCAAGAAGACCCCCAGGAAGATCAGTTCACAGTGATGGGAACCGGGGATGAAGCCTATGACAGAAGGCTAGATGAAATTGCTGAAAAATTAAGGTCCTTGGAGTCTCAAAACTCCTTGGGGTTTGATGTCATGGACATGGGCTTAGTGGACGGGGTCAGGATTCCCCACAAATTTAAACCACCGTGCTTTGAGAAGTACAACGGGACTTCCTGTCCACGGACCCACTTACAATCCTTTCTGGGGAGGCTGAAGGCATATACCATGGACGAAAAGCTATGGATGTTTTATTTTGAGGATAGCTTAACGGGAGCTTCAAGGGAATGGTACTCTCATCTGACTAGAGCAACCATCAGATGTTGGAAGGACTTGGCAGAGGCCTTCATTAGACAATACCAGTATAATTTGGATATGGCTCCCAACAGGACCCTCCTGATGGGAATGTCACAATCATCCAGAGAAAGCTTCCGGGAGTACGCCTAGAGGTGGAGACAGCTTGCTGCTGCTGTCCAGCCTCCCATGTCAGAGAGGGAGATGGCTGATATGTTTATGAACACCCTCCAAGGGACATACATTGATAGGCTAGCTGCCTTTTCTTCTACCAGCTTTGCAGATGTCGTTATAGCTGGAGAAAGAATTGAGAGCCTATTAAAGATGGGCAAAATTTCTGACAACGGTGCCAGCTCATCCAGCAACACAAAAAAGCCTTTTGTGGGCCCAAGAAGAACTGGTGAGACCAATGCTATCCATGCCAGCAGAGGCAGACCCCAATATGTTCATAGGTCTGTGGCAGCAGTCACCATTCCCGCTCCAATTCATCCACAACCAGTTTATCAACCACAGCAACAAAATTATCAGCAACAGACTCAGTATCCTCCTCAGAGAAACTACAACAACACCAGCAACAACAATCAGCAAAGACCATTTCAACAGAGACCTTCTCAGGCCAATAGGGTGATCGATCCGATCCCTATGCCCTATGCCACATTATTGCCACAACTCCTAAAACTCAACCTAGTTGAGCTAAGGACATTGGCACCTCCAGATCCTGCCAGTCTGCCCAGAAATTATGACGCCAGCGCCAGATGTGCTTTTCACTCAAATGCACCTGGCCACAGTACAGAAAAGTGTAGGGCCTTACATATGAAGGTACAGGACCTAGTGGATTCCAAGGCTCTAAACTTTGCACCACCACCAAATGTTAACAAGAACCCTATGCCACACCACGGAGGACCCAGAATCAACGCTATTGAAGAAGACAAGCCGTCTTATTTGATAACCAGTGTGGGTCAGATTCGGACACCCTTGATGGAGATTAAAGCTCAACTCCTTGAATGTCAAATGTTCCCTGGATGTGAGCTAGGATGTGCTCATTGCAACATTTCAGTGAATGGGTGTGATAACTTGAGGGATGGCATAGATGGTCTCATCCAGAGTGGCCTGCTTCAAATCACAACATCAATACCTACCAATCCAGCAATCTCCTTAACAACAGTCCCCGAGTCTTCTACAACTGCAACAACCATTGTTCCAAACAACTCTTCAGTTTCATCAACAAATGCTTCATCTGTTACTTCAACGGACCAAATATCAGCAAACATCCCTTCTACAACTTCAGCACCCCTTCATTCAGAATCTCTTACAGCAACAACACCCATCCACTCAATAGTGTCTCCTACAACATCAACAGCAAACAATGAAAGTGTCTCAACAGTTACAATTTATTATGATCCTGCAAATGATTCTGCCTATAACTCACAAAATGCCACTCCTATCAGAGCACCAGTCACAATATACTATGATCCACAGACTATCATGGTCCCTTCCGCAGCTACCATCAGTCCAGTCACTATCACAGTGCCTGGGCCAGTACCTTATGAAAGCAGTAATGCCATCCCTTGGCATTACGGCTCCGATCTATACTGCGAAGGACAGAAAATCACTCTTGAATCATCAACTTCTTCACCACAAATAGACAATGTGGGGGGAGGCGGAGGCTTCACTCGAAGCGGACGTCTCTTTGCCCCGCAAATTCCAAGACCCAGTGCTGAAGCAGAAGCTGCTGCCAAGGCAAAAGGGAAGAGCATGGTGCAATAAGAGCAAATTGTTAAAGAAGCTTTGAAAACACCTTTTGATCAAGAAGTTGATGAATTCATGAGAATCATCAAGAAAAGTGATTACAAGATAGTGGACCAGCTTCATCAGACCCCTTCCAAGATCTCCATTTTATCATTGCTTATGTGCTCCGAGGCTCATCGGAATGCACTACTAAAAGTCTTGCACGCAGCTTATGTGCCAGAAGAGATCACCGTCAATCAGTTGGAGGCTGTAGTTGGAAATGTTAATGCTAGTAATGGACTAGGATTTACCAACACTGATTTGACTACGGAAGGCCGCAATCATAACAAGGCTTTGCACATTACCATGGAGTGTAAGGGTGCAGTTCTTTCCCATGTGCTGGTAGACACAGGATCATCCCTCAATGTCTTACCCAAAAAGGCCCTTGTGAAGCTGGAATATGAAGGATTGGCATTACGACCCAGTAACTTGGTAGTGAGAGCCTTTGACGGCTCTAAGAGATCAGTTCTGGGAGATGGACATTCAGCCTGCCTACAGCTGTTTGTTGGGTAGGCCATGGATTCATGCCGCTGGCGCAGTTACGTCTACCCTTCACCAGAAGTTAAAATTCGAATGGGAGGGCCAAGTCGTTACTATTTGTGGAGAGGAAGATATTTTTGTTAGCCATCTGGATACATACAAATACATTGAGATGGATGGGGAGATCCACGAAACTATGAGTCAAGGGTTTGAGGCCTTGAACATAAATGAAACGTCTGCTGTACCTGGAACCTCAATGACATCTTATCAACAAGCCCGGAAGGTTGTTGAAGAAGGAACAACCCAAGGCTGGGGCAAGTTGCTGCTTGTAGAGAAGAAAGAGGATAGATTTGGGTTGGGTTACAAACCAACTCAACAAGATCAAGCAGAGGCTGCTAAGGAGCCCAACTTTGTTAGTGGGGGGATGCTCACCCCTGATGCTGTCAACAACTTGGAAGATGAGTCGGAAGATGACCGCAACCTGGAGAGTTGGATACGTCCAAAGATCCCGGGGAGCAGTATCTCAAACTGGTCTTCCCAGGAAATTATAAGAGTTACTCCTGCAGAGTAATTATTATTTCCTGTACATTTTAAGCATGCATCAAGTCTTGCATCTTGCCCAAGATGACAAGACTCATTTTGTAATCGGGCCATCTGTAATTTTTGTGCAACAAGATTAATCAATGAAACATCAGACATCTTTTGCAAATGAGTCTTTTTCTTTTCCGCTCACTGTTTTTTTCATTTTTCTTTTTGTACAAAAAATAAATGGCAATGTTTTCAAAATGACAACTTTATTTCACTTTTCTAAAACAAGATTAAAATCAATCACTAAAATGAACAAACTGAACCCTTGCAGAGAGTGCCTTCCAGACCGCACCGACAACAACACGGCTATGACTTCGTATGACTTTGATAATCCGATCAATCAAGCTGATGAAGGGGTTGAAGAAGATTACGAGCTTCCTGAAGAGCTAGCCAGATTGTTGAGACAAGAGGAAAAGGTTATCACTCCTCATCAGGAGGAGGTAGAAACGATCAATCTTGGTACAGATGAAGATGTGAAAGAAGTTAAAATCGGGGCCTGCTTACAAGACTCAGTGAAGAAGCAACTGATTGACTTGCTTCAGGAATATGTGGATGTGTTTGCTTGGTCTTATCAGGATATGCCAGGGTTGGACACCGATATTGTCATGCACAAGCTGCCTTTAAGAGAAGATTGCCCGCCAGTGAAACAGAAACTGCGCCGTACTCGCCCTGACATGGCAATGAAAATCAAAGAAGAGGTACAAAAGCAGTGGGACGCCGGGTTCCTTGCTGTAACTAGCTATCCACCGTGGGTTGCTAATATTGTGCCTGTGCCTAAGAAAGACGGCAAAGTAAGGATGTGTGTTGACTACCGGGATCTGAACAGAGTCATCCCGAAAGATGACTTCCCATTACCTCACATTGATGTATTGGTGGATAACACGGCTCAGTTCTCGGTATTCTCCTTCATGGACGGATTTTCAGGATACAATCAGATTAAGATGTCACCTGAAGACATGGAGAAGACAACCTTCATCATACCCTGGGGCACGTTCTGTTACAAGGTGATGCCATTTGGACTGAAGAATGTTGGTGCAACATATCAACGGGCTATGGTGACATTATTCCACGATATGATCCATAAAGAAATTGAGTGTTATGTGGATGACATGATTGCCAAGTCCCTCACGGAAGAAGACCACCTGGTAAATCTGCTGAAGCTATTCAAGCGTCTGAGGAAGTACCAACTGAAGTTGAACCCCAACAAGTGCACATTCGGGGTGCGATCTGGTAAGCTGCTGGGCTTTATTGTAAGTGAGAAAGGGATTGAAGTTGACCCTGATAAAGTCAAAGCCATTCAAGAAATGCCTGCACCAAAGTCGGAAAAAGAAGTTCGAGGGTTCTTAGGCCGATTGAACTACATTTCACGGTTCATATCTCACCTTACAGCAACCTGTGAACCCTTATTATAGCTGTTAAGAAAAGAACAAACGGTCAGGTGGAATGAAGACTGCCAAAGGGCTTTTGACAAGATCAAGGAATACTTGCAAGAACCTCCAATCCTTATGCCTCCAGTTGAAGGAAGACCTCTGATAATGTACTTGACAGTATTAGAAGAGTCAATGGGGTGTGTGCTGGGCCAGCATGACGAGTCTGGTCGAAAAGAGTATGCAATATACTACCTGAGCAAAAAGTTTACCGACTGTGAACAACGTTATTCACTGCTCGAGAAAACTTATTGTGCTTTAGCGTGGGCTGCTCGCCGACTGAGACAGTATATGCTGACCCACACTACTTTATTGATCTCCAAAATGGACCCAGTTAAGTACATTTTCGAGAAGCCAGCACTTACCGGACGGGTTGCAAGATGGCAAATGATCCTCACAGAATATGACATCCAGTACACTTCTCAGAAAGCCATCAAGGGTAGTGTATTGTCCGAATATCTTGCTGAGCAACCTATTGATGACTATCAGCCTATGAGATTTGACTTCCCTGATGAAGACATCATGTTCATAAAAGCAAAAGATCATGAAGAGCCTGTTCACACTGAAGGGCCTGACCCGGAAGAGGAATGGACTATGATGTTTGATGGGGCTGTTAACATGAATGGTCGTGGTGTTGGTGCAGTACTCATTACACCTAAGGGAGTTCACATGCCTTTCTCGGCAAAACTCACTTTCAACTGCACTAACAACGAAGCTGAATACGAAGCTTGCATTATGGGTCTTGAGGAAGCCATTGACCTCAGGATCAAGACATTGACTGCATTCGGAGATTCAGCTCTGGTAGTTAATCAAACCAACGACAAATGGTACACACACCAGTATCATCTGATACCTTATAGGGATTATACAAGGAGGTTATTGACTTTCTTTACAACAGTCAAGCTTGAGTATATCCCTCGGGACGAGAATCAATTTGCAGATGCTCTGGCTACCATTTCATCCATGATCAAAGTGCAAGCTGCCAACTTTGTACCTCAGATCTCAGTGTCCAGACTTGACAGACCAGCATATGTATTTGCAGCAGACATTGTCAAAGATGATAAGCCTTGGTTCCATGACATTAAGTGCTTCTTGGAGGATCAAACATACCCATCTGGGGCATCTTCCAATGATAAGAAGACATTAAGAAGGCTTGCTGGTAGTTTCTTTCTGAACACTGATGGTTCCCTGTATAAGAGAAACTTTGATATGGTACTCCTCAGATGCGTTGACAAGACAGAAGCAGACTTGTTAATGCATGAAGTGCACGAAGGATCCTTTGGTACCCATGCCGGAGGACATGCAATGGCTAAGAAACTGCTAAGATCAGGTTATTATTGGATCACAATGGATGCCGACTGTTGTGCCTATGCCAGAAAATGCCATAAATGCCAGATTTATGCAGATAAGGTGCATGTGCCTCCCAATCCTTTGAACGTGATGTCTTCACCCTGGCCCTTTGCTATGTGGGGCATTGACCTGATTGGCAAGATTGAACCGACTGCTTCAAACGGCCACATATTCATCTTGGTTGCCATTGACTATTTCACCAAGTGGGTCGAAGCAGCTTCCTATGCCAATGTTACAAGACAAGTGGTAGCCCGATTCCTGAAGAGAGATATCATCTGTCGGTATGGAGTTCCCGAGCGAATCATTACTGATAATGGTTCCAACTTAAACAACAAAATGATGGCTGAGCTATGCCGGGACTTCAAGATCCAACACCACAATTCTTCTCCTTACAGGCCAAAGATGAATGGCGCTGTTGAGGCAGCTAATAAGAATATCAAGAAGATTGTGCAGAAGATGGTAGTTACGTACAAAGACTGGCATGAGATGCTACCATTTGCCTTGCATGGGTACCGCACGTCGATCAGAACATCCACTGGGGCAACACCGTATCAGCTTGTGTATGGTATGGAGGCAGTCCTACCTGTTGAAGTTGAATTACCCTCTCTACGGGTATTGACGGATGTTAAGCTGAACGAAGCAGAATGGGTTCGGTCCCGATACGAACAACTAAGTCTGATCGAAGAGAAGAGATTGGCTGCAATCTGTCATGGGCAGTTGTATCAGAAAAGAATGAAGAAAGCCTTCGATCAGAAAGTCAGGCACCGAGAGTACCGAGTAGGAGATCTTGTGCTGAAGAGAATCCTCCCGCCTCATACAGACCACAGGGGCAAATGGACTCCGAACTATGAAGGACCATTCGTGGTAAAGAAAGTTTTCTCTGGTGGAGCACTGATGCTCAGCACCATGGATGGTGAAGACTTCCCGTCCCCTGTGAATTCAGATGCAGTTAAAAAATACTTCGCATAAAAATGACCCGCTGGACATAAAAACAGAATGTAAGTCCAGGCAAAAATAGGGCATCCCGGCGAGTCAAAAACAGAATAAAAGACTCGGGCAAAAATAAGGGAAAATAAGCAAAAAATGTACACCCGCTGAGTTGAAAAGCCGCATTGGACAACTCAGGCAAGAATGGGTATCCCGATGGATTGAAAACCCGAAAGGGCGATCCATGCAAAATAAGGGAATAAGCGAACAACTGCACTCTGAATTCATCTGTATCGCTTGGTAAACCTCGAAAGGATCAAGCTTCTATCAGGATCAGCCTTCTGCAGAAAGCAAGATGAGAAGAACGTCGAATGTCATACGAGTCATAGCAAGAGGGAAGCTCCTTGAAGCGTCGACAACGTTGCCAGCATTTTGTTTCTCAATTTGTAACACTCTCCTCATTTTAGGGGATTTGTTTCTTGACTGTATCTTGCCAATTCAGGGCACATGAATTAATAAAATCAGATTTTTTCAGTCATGTTTCGTCTTGTACATTTTTATTTGCAAAGAATGTATGATGTCTTAAGAAAAACTGATTGCATGAATACAGATGCTTATCTTTAAAAATAAAGAAAATAAAATACGTGCTTGCAGGGAATATACTTACTCTCAGAAGTGTCTAACTCCTATGACGGAATCCAGCAAAGGATACCTCGGGATTACTTGTACGTTTCTCTATCTTTGCAGGATTGCAGGTATCCGAAGCGCGACATGGGGCATGTAAGCTTCATCCCAGCAAGCTGGAAAATCAACACTCATTCTTAGCACTCAAAGTGTTCTCTCCCCAGCTGGGTTACCACTTATTGCTTCTCCCAGCCGAGGTGCCAATCTTTCTTCCTCAGCCAAGTACAAAAGCCAGGGAACTATATCCCCACAGAGTTCCAGCCTCTATCCAGAAGAGCAACGCATGAAGGAATCACAACAGAGCGACGAAAGCTTCTACAAACCCCAGCTGGGTCCACTCATTACCTGTAATAAGTCTATCATTGACCTGTCTCCCCAAGAAAATTCATCTCATCAGATCTACCAATGATCTCATCCCCAGCTGGGATGTCCATTTCAAGCAGATCGGCCAGAGATCTTCACAGCAGCGGGACCCGAATCCCGGTTTGGTATCTTTGCATAATCATGGCATTTGCATCATATTCACCCACAAAGCGTAGCATTCCGTTTAATACGGAGCATTACGGCAGAAGTCAAACATATTGCATAATCATAAACCATGGTCCGAATCAAACACTTGTGAATAATAACAATCCATCAATATACAGAAAGCTCCCCAGATTCCCCAGCAAATACAGTTGCCTCACATTCACAAACACCCGTATATACTCCTTGTGGCACCCGTCCATGTCATATCCCCAGCAGAAAAAGCCAAAGAATTCCCTTTGCACTCACAGATACATATATATACAGGTTTCTTGACATCCGTCCGTGTCACTTTCCCCAACATAGTTACTTAAATACTTTGTACACCAGACACTTGTCCGTGTCGCTCTCCCCAGCAGGTTGAATACTTAAACATACACTACTCATACTTATACAGATACTCGTCCGTATCTTGTATACACCATTTATATTCCCGCAGATTCGACACCCGTCCGTGTTCTTTGTTAACCAGTTGGTACTCGTCCGTGCCATCATCTCAGAACATGTGTCAAGCGTTTGTTTCTACATGATATTCGTCCGTATCATAAGTCTTAAGGATGCTCGTCCGCATCTTTAATCCATACACCGCGTCAAACACTTCCGTCTTCTTGAATATAGACACTCGTCTGTGTCTACCATTCCCCAGAAGAGTCCCTTCAGATTCAACACTCGTCCGTGTTCTCTGTTAACCAGTTGATAATCGTCCGTATCATCATCTCTGAACACGTGTCAGTATTTGTTTCTACCCGATACTCGTCCGTATCGTAGTCTTAGGGATGCTCGTCCGCATCTTTGATCTATACACATCTAAACACTTATACCTTTATTTCTTGGATATAAACACTCATCCGTGTTTACTATTCCCCAGTAGATCGCCAACAAAGCAATTTTCTTTTTTATCTGACATTCGTCCTATGTCATGATAAACCCTGAGAGCAGCCGTACCCTGCTAGGTGGTTGTCCTCCACCTCTTGATGATCGTCCTTCATCATGCTCGTCCGATGGCCGTCCCCATCGTTGATTTTCTATCCGACACTCGTCCTGTGTCGTGATATTTAGCAGCCGTCCCCTGCTAGGTGGTCGTCCTCCACCTCTTGATGATCGTCCTTCATCACTTTATCCAATGGCCGTCCCCATTGTTGATTTTGGTTATCTGACATTCGTCCTATGTCATGATAAACCTTGAGAGCAGCCGTCCCCTGCTAGGTGGTCGTCCTCCACCTCTTGATGATCGTCCTTCGTCATGCTCGTCCGATGGCCGTCCCCATCGTTGACCTTTTATCCGGCATTCGTCCTATGTCGCGATATTTTCGGCAGCCGTACCCTGCCAGGTGGTCGTCCCCCACCTTAGATGACCGTCCCTCATCTTATCCCCAACAGAGCAGCCGTCCCCTGCTAGGTGATCGTCCTTCACCTTTGATGACCGTACCTCATCATCTGTTTATTTCATTTATTCTTTAACCCGATGGCCGTCCCCGTCGTGGTCCCTTTCCTTTTTAACCCGATGGCCGTCCCCATCGTTGGTTGCTTTACTTTATGAACTTGATGGCCGTCCCCGTCATGTTTCATCAATCCCCCAGAGAATCTTACAGCTTTATCTTGATGGCCGTCCCCATCATAATTCTTTTTATCCCCAGCATGTCGGCCGTCCCCGTCATTGCTTTATTTCCCGCACTTTTCCCAGCATGTCGGTCGTCCCCGTCATTGCTCTTTACCCAGCAGTCGTCCTCTGCTCGAAGGTCGTCCTCCGTCGCCTATACTTTACAATATACTTTATTTTCTCTTGCAATCTATATCCCTTTTCTTCTTCATTTTGTGAGTGCAAATTTTGGACTGTCTTTGGTATTCAACCACAAGTTATCTTGTTTGCCTGTTAAGCCGTCGCTTACATCCTGCACAGCTAACTCATGTTTGAACAGGGGCAGCTGTAAACACCCCAAATTTGCCCTCACCCATTCACACCATGGCTTGTGATCATTTCAGATGCATAAACACAATCATAACATCTCATACCACATTTTTGATTCACTGCATAGATTCAAAGTCATCTGCATCTAGGGTTTGTGATCTGAGCAATCCAAGAGCTTCTTGAGCCACTCCAAAGGTCATCAATCACTTCAAAGGGGTCCATGTGTGTTCAATTATCATATTATACCATCTCAAAGTCAAGAATGTCAAAGAATCACAAGAACTGAAATTGGCATGGAAGCAGAGCCAGGTTTGACTGCACAGATGACCTAGAATTAGGGTTTTGGTTTCAGAGGCCATAACTCCAAATTTTTTGGTCATTCTTGTTTCCATTGGTCTCTATATGGTATAGGGAGTATGCATATCAATTTTCATGAAGAAATTCCATGGGGAAGTCATCTGATCAAGGGTTGACTTTTCAAGCAAGTCAGTGCAAAATAAGGGCATCTGAGGCCCTCAATGACCCAACCAAAGGGTGTTCTTCATCATTTTGATTGTATTTAATCTTTATTTGATCATAGAAGTTGTTAGAAGTTCACAAAATTGGAGAATTTCAAGTCTTTTGCAAAGTTGACTTTTTGGGCAAGGTTGACTTTTAATGAAATTGTCATTTTAGGCAACTTTTTCAACCTTTACTTTTTGATTCAAAAGAGCTTCAAATGGAAAAACTTTGGTCATGAAAGTTGTAGAATGGATCATTCCCTTTTCAAAAAGTACAAGAACATGACCTAATTCATTTTGGATCAAAAGTTATGGCTTGTCAAAGTTGGCAAAAATCACAAAATTTCAAAGTTTCTACCAAAGAGGCATTTTGCAAAATGACTTGATCAAGTGTTCTAAAGCTATCAAATTCACTTCTAATCTTCATACAAACATGTACCAAGACCTAAAAGTCAGTTTGCATCAAAGAAGCATCACATTTCATGCCTTGAATCTCAAGAATTCACAAAGGGACCAAATCTTGTGGAATTTGCAAAACACTACACAAACCTTGATCAAGTTGCTGAATCACCTCATAAATCATTCCATGGCTCTCCCTAAACTCAGCTGAACTCAGCCATGCTCCTATCCTAGCCTGCCACTTGCCCATACCTCCAAGTACAACTTGCTTGACTTTTTGCAACTTGAAGCCATACCAATCCCACAGTGACACAACCACTCTCTGCCCAATCCAGACTTTACAAACACATCCCAAGGCTTCATTTTCATAGGATACACAAGGCTGAAACCTCCCACAAGACAGGATTCACAAAATCTCTCCAACTTGCATTTTCCTTCGAAATACTCTCCATAAGCCTCAAACACAAAAACAAACTTCACAAACAATCTCAACTCACTCCACTGATCACAAACCACCCATCACCATAGCCAGAAACTCCCTGAATCAAAAACACGATTTCAACACACCCTTGACCTGAGTTTCTGCCAACTTTCTCTAGAGGCCACATAAACTCCAACTAAGTGTCAAAAGCTTCTAAGGAGGATCATTGGGACTTGTTTGAGCCAAAGAAGCAGCCAGAAAGCTCCTGAATCGAAAGCTCCATCTCAGGTAGCATGATGAACAATTTTTCCAGAACTTTAATTTCTTGTTAGACTGTTTACTCTTCTCATAACTGATCCAAGTCTGAGGATCCTTGTTTTAAGAACATCACCTGTGAGGGGGTTGGGCTGTTTACAGGTTTGCAGGTACCCTTGACCTCAGCATACCCTGTTACTTTGTTTTGATTAAGAGTACTCCATGTTGGAACAGTTCTTGTGATTTTTTAACCCTGGACATGTGACTCTTTATTTGAGTCCCCCACCTTGGTTACTGGACTTATGAACCTCCATCTGGATTTCTTGAACATATATGGACCTATATCAGAGCACTTAATCAGATCCAGCTCAGTCACAAACCCTTGCATATCATTTGCATACATCATCATTGCATCATTTTAACATTTGCTTATTTGTTTTTCAGGGTATCCACATCATATATTTTGGCTTGGTTTTGACCCCTTCATCAGCATAGACCTACCTTCATCAGTACTTGCTCCAGCTATCAGCTACCTGCTTCAGTCACCTGCATCACCAGCCTCAGCCTGTCAGTGGCCCATCTTCAGTGTTATTCTCAGTCATCATCATCAGCACCTGTTCTCCAGCAACATGGCACCCAAGAAGAGCAACATCTCCTATCATTTCTTTGAGCCTGAGCTGGCTAGCATCAGGAAGATTCAGACCCTGATTACTCCAGACCATATACCACTTTTCAGAGAACACTATGGAGGCATACTTGATGTGGTTATGGATTTGGACCCTTCACAGAGGAGCCTGATTCATACTTGCCTGCAGTTCTATGATCCCCCTCTGAGGTGCTTCACCTTCCAGAATTTCCAGTTGGGACCATTGTTGGAAGAATATTCATCACTGATTGGTGTACCTGTCAGGGGTGGAGTCCCCTTCAACCCTGAGTTGGCTTTCCCTAGTAATGATTTCTGGAGAGTTAGAGCTTCTAAAATGGCCTGAAGAGGGAGATTGAGTTTTTGGGTGATCGGAGAAGATGACCGGAACACTGTTCCGGTCACCTGATTTTGTTTAGGGTTCAGATTAGGGCAATAATCATAATTAGCGAAATTTGAATATAGGCCGTCCAGATGCGCGCCAGGTCCACTCCCGCGCGTGTGAATTTGAATCTGGGCCCTTAGATGCGCATACTTTCTCATTTTCAGATTAAATCCAATTTTATTTTCTTTTTATTTCATTTAATTTGTCCATTTATTTAAAAATAGCAAAACCTTTTTAAAAATTCTGAAATTTTTTGTACAAACATTTATTAATTTTCAGAAACCAAAAACATTTTCATTTTTATTTTTTGCATAAAAAATTATTTTTAAATCATTTAAAAGTTTATTTTTAATTAATTAATGAGAATTAATTAATTAAAAATACTTTTAGGTATTTAAAAATCACCAAAAAATTCATGAAACCTTCATAATCATTTAGAAACATTGTCCAACCCTCAAACCAAATTTCTTTTTTGATCTTGATGTCTTTTGAGAATTTTTCATGGAATTAAAATCATTTCAAGGCATTATTTTGATCCAAACTTCAAAAAATTCATTTCTGCCTAACCAATGAGAGTTGGACTTTGATTCTTTTTGCATTGCATTTTGTTTAGCATGTACTTTGTGAGATTAAATTGGCATGATTTGATCTTTCATTTTCCATTTGTTTGGCATTTTTCTTGTTAAGGTACCCTAAAACCCTAGAAATTTTAGGAAATTCATAACTCTAATTAGGTTAAGAGTTGGAACCTCTCCTTTGGGCAGTGAGTTAGTATAGGTTTAGGGTTCCTTTGAATGCATTTTCAATTTTTTATCTTGATGTTTGCTTCTGATTTTGGTTTTTGTTTGATGCATTGATCATAAACCCTAATTTGGGCTTCCTTTTGCATTCACCTTGCATTTGCTTGCATACCATGTCTTGCCATAGCATTTTGTGCATCCATTTGGTTCATTAGACATCTTAAGACATATTGAAAGCATGTTTGATCATTACATCTTGCATTTTCCATGTTGTATGCCATTTTCATTTCATAACTTTTCATGTATGTTCATGGTTCTTAACTTGTTTCATTTGCATCCATAAGCTTGTATGATCATCCCCATGCTTTGTTTTATGTTTGCATCATCTCATAGCATCATTAACATCATGAATGTGCTTCTGGTTTTGATTCACACCCTGTCATTTCATCTCATTTTGCATTGCATTGCATTCCTTTACTAACTTTTCAGGTGGTAAGTAACTTTGAGAAGTGAATTTGCCTTCACTTCTCACATTTTCTTTTCATCTCTCTTATGCATCCATGCTGCATTTTGTTATGTGTTTGAGATTGAGCTTGCTCATTCTTTGTCTTCTTACTTTCTTTCCTCAAGTGACTTGTCTTCTTAAATGAAGCAAGTTGCTTTGCTTCTCCTTGCTCCTTTCATTTGCTTCCTGGTGGTTCCATTGAAGATCTTTCTTGTTAAACCTCACAAACCTTAGGAACAACCAAGCATGACAATGATTAGGGTTTTGATTAGTCCCCCACTTAGTTTTAACTTTGTGTCTCATTGAGTCTTCTCTTCTCACCTAAAAATCAGGGACTAAACCCTAAAGGCTTTAAGGCTTTGTGATTAAGCTTATGCCTGCATCCTTCTATTAGGATGGAGTGTATAACTTTAATCCTAAGTGTTAAACCCTTAATGTGTTTAAATCCTTTAATCAATTCATCTAATAATAACTAAGACATCACTTGTAACTTGGGCCATGCATTAGGGTTCTAATTCTTCCTTAATTGGTTAAGAAGGACTAACCCTAGTGTTAATGGACAAGTCCCCCTCAAGTTGTCTTACAAATCATAAAATTCACTTCATCATCTCATCTCATCATTAACTAAAATCCACTTAGTAAAGGCTTTGTTTTGTCATGAGTTTAATCCCTAATCATGGATTAAGTTGAGGAGCTTTCCTCAGCTTAAGCATTCTCATCTGTTATCCTTCTATTAGGATGGTGTAATGAGTCTGTTTAATCCCTGATTATGGCTTAACCTCATTACTTAACACTAAACAAAAACACCAAAAACATCTAAATAATCATAAGTAGGTTAATGATCTTAATCCTACACCATGGTGATTAAGTGTGAGAAGCTGACTTCACACTTAAGGTAATCTCATTACCCCTAATCAGAGGGAGGATGTGATGAGTTTACTAAATCCATTGGTTTAGGCTTAAACTCATTAACTTATGACAAACTTTCAAAAGCAATAAAAGACTGAAAACTCAAAAAACAAACAATAATCGTCTCCTCCGGGATTCTTTTCTCATCTCACTCACTCATAAACGAGAACTTGCTTCTTCCGTCTAATGCAAGACAGTTTGCACCTGAGACAGACAGGTCATACACTTGAGCATTGACAAGTAAGCAGTTCACAAGTCAATTCATCTTTCAGTCTCTTTGGGTCGAACTACGGTGTTCTGACTTCCTCATTGCACGAGAGGATACGTAGGCATAACTTAACAGTTATCGAACAAAAGTATCTGTATATTCCCCCTCTTTCCAGCCTTATTCTTTAAGCCTCATATTCTTGAGCATTTCATTTTTGTTCCTGCACTGACACTATATATATCACACTTTACACTTCTTTTACACTGACACCTGTACATCCTTTTCCAGCTCTTTTGTACACAAATTGCACTGACACTACCCCTTCAAACACATATCTTTTAAGCGTGGATCCCGTCGAGTACGACGGACAATCTGGGTGCTAATACCTTCCCAGGTTGTAACCAACCCCCTTTCTCAGTCTCTCTGGTTCGCAACCGTCTTATCCATCTTTTCTAGGTCTATGCAGCATTACCTTTCCTCCGGGATAAAAATGCCTAGCTGGCGACTCTTTTCATTCCCTGTGAGTTCACTCCTGTGTGTTCTCACATCCCTCTTTCGCCGACCGTTCGCGTCTGTACCCCATTTGACCCGACCTCATTTGGTGGGAGCGACAGTATTGATGGATGTCAAGTTGAGTGAAGCATAATGGGTCCGATCTCGGTACAATCAACTGAATTTGATCAAAGAGAAGAGATTAGTTGCGATCTGTCATGGGCAGCTATATCAGAAGGGAATGAAGAGAGCCTTCAATCAGAAAATCAGGCTTCGGGAATACCAAGAAGGAGATCTTGTGCTGAAGAGACTCCTTCCTCCTCATACAGACCATAGGGGCAAGTGGACTCCGAATTACGATGGGCCGTTCATAGTAAGGAAAGTTTTCTCTAGTGGAGCACTGATGCTCACTACTATGGATGGTGAAGATTTCATGTCCTCTGTGAATTCGGAGGCAGTTAAAAAATACTTCGCATAAAATGACCCGCTGGACACAAAAACAGAAAGTAAGTCCAGGCAAGAATGGGGCATCCCAGCGAGTCACAAACAAAATAAAAGACTCGGGCAAAAATAAGGGAAAAATTGAAAAAAAATGTACACCCGTTGAGTTGAAAATCCGCATTGGATAGCTCAGGCAAAAATGGGTATCCCGGTGGATTGAAAACCCGAAAGGGCGATCCACGCAAAATTAGGGAATAAGCGAACAACTGCATTCTGAATTCGTCTGTATCACTCACAACATGGCAAAATTCGAAAGGTTAAAGCATCGGTCAGAATCAACTTTCTTCAGAAAGCAAGATGAGAAGAACGTCAAGGTCATACGGATAATAGCAAAGGGAAGCTCACTGAAGCTTCATCAACATTGCCAACACCTTCATTTTTCTCAATTTATGACAATCTCCTCATTTCAGGGGATTTGTTTCTTTGACTGTACTTGCCAATTCAGGGCACACAAATTAATAAAATCAGAGTTTTCAGTCACACTGCGTCTAGTACATTTTTGTTTCATTTGCAAAATGTCCAATATTCATGATACTTGCATAAAACAGATGTGCCTTTCTGATAAATGCTTGCAGGAAATATATTTACTTCCAGGAATATATAATCTCCTATGACGGAATCCAGTAAGGGATACCTCGGGATACTTGTACGTCTCTTTGTCTTAACAGGATTGCAGGTATTCAAAGCGCAAAATGGGACATGAAATGTATTCCCCAGCAAGGTTTCCAAATCATCGTTTCCTCAGCACATCCTCCAAACAACACCGGAAATGCTTTCTTCCCATCGGAGTGGCCGGACATCACTTCACCAACACATTTTCACCAGAGCAGCATCAGTAAGTGCTCATTTCCCCAGCTGAGTTGTCAAGTCTCCTCATCCTCAGCAGAATCCTCACAGATATCTCTAAGAAGATCGTTCAGCGATCTTTTCTCCCCAGAGCGCCAAATCTCTCATCTCCAGCAAAGACAGGGAACCATCTCCCCACGGAGCTCCAGCCTCTCCCAAAAGAGCAATATCTGAATTCCCCATACAACAAAGTGACGGAAGCTTCCTCATCCCCAGCTGGGTTATACCATTACCGGATAAATCTATCAGCGATCTGATTCCCCAAGCAGAGTCATACATTTTATCGGATCTACCAATGATCTCATCCCCAGCTGGGATATCCTTCCAAGTAGATCGGTCAGAGACCTTTACAACATCGGGATCCGAGTCCCGGATCGGTATCTTTTGCATGATAATAGCATTCGCATCATAAATCACCACAAAAGCGTAGCATTCCGTCTAATGCGGAGCATTACGGCAAAAATCAAACATATTGCATGGTCACAAGTCAGGTTCGAACCCGTAACCTGTAAATATCGACAATACCTCATCATGTACACAAAATATACATCCCCACAGAAAGCCAAAGCATCCCTTTGCACTCTCAATTACAGATACTTCTTGACACTCGTCTGTGTCATATCCCCAGTAGAAAGCCAAAGCGTCCCCTTTGCAATCAACAAACACATGATCATATATACTCATTCGACACTCGTCCATGACATATCATCCCCTGCAGATATAAATCAAACCAGTGCTTATACCTTCTCTGGACACCCGTCAGTGTCACCTATCCCCAGCATGGTTGCCCAAACACTTATTATGATACTTCTTCTTGACCACCCGTCCGTGTCATCTTATCCCCACAGATTGCCAGGATACCTTCTACACACCACTATACAATTGTGTTGCTCATAACTTATATACTTTCTCTTTTGATACTCGTCCGCGTCACTTCTCCCAGCGAGTTAAGCACTCATCCGTGCCTTGCTCATACTTCGCAATGCTTGTTATTACTTATACAGATACTCGTCTGTATCTTGTATACACTCATTCCCCTCAGATTCAACACTCGTCCGTGTTCTTTGTTAACCAGTTGGTACTCGTCTGTATCATCATCTCTGAACACGCGTCAACGTTTGTTTCTACCGGTACTCGTCTGTATCACAGTCTTAAGGATGCACGTCCGCACCCTTAATCTACACACCGCGTCAAACAATTATATCTCTTATTTCTTGGATGTAAACACTCGTCCGTGTTTACTATTCCCCAGCAAATCGCCAGTAAAAGTGACTTTTCTTCTATCCGACATTCGTCCTATGTCGTGATACTTTCGGCAGCCGTACCCTGCCAGGTGATCGTACTTCACCTTTGGATGACCGTCCCTCATCCTTCCCCAGCGAAGTCTCTATTATTGGAACCCTTTTCTATCCGAAATTCGTCCTAGGTCGTGATATCTTTCAGCAGCCGTCCCCTGCTAGGTGATCGTCCTTCACCTCGGATGATCGTCACTCATCCTTTTCCCCAACAGAGCAGCCATCCCCTGCTAGGTGATCGTCCTTCACCTTTTGATGATCGTCCTTCATCGTTGTATCCGATGGCCGTCCCCATCGTTGATCTTGTTATCTGACATTCGTCCTATGTCATGATAAACCCCCAGAGCAGCCGTACCCTGCTAGGTGATCGTTCTTCACCTCTTGATGATCGTCCTTCATCATGCTTATCCGATGGCCGTCTCCATCGTCAACTTTTTCTATCCGGCATTCGTCCTATGTCGTGATAAAGAGCATCCGTCCCCTGCTAGGTGATCATCCTTCACCTTTGATGGTCGTCCCGATCATTGCCTTTACTTTAATCCCCAGAGAGTTTTATTTCTTTACTTGGTGGCCGTCCCCATCATGATCTCTTTATTTCCCCAGCATGTTGGTCGTCCCCGTCATTGCTTTATCCCCAGTAGTCACCTTCTGCTCGATGGTCGTCCTCCATCGCCCACATTTGATAAATTATACTTTATTACCTTTTACAATCTATATCCCTTTCCTTCTTCTCCTCAGTGAGTGCAAATTTTGGACTGTCTTTGGTATTCAACCACCAGTTATCTTGTTTGTCTGTTAAGCTAGACGCTTACATCCTATACAGCTAACTCATGTTTGAATAGGGGCAGCTGTAAACACCCCAAATTTTCCCTCACTAAGTTCACACCATGGCTTGTGATCCTTCATATTTGCATTATTTTAATCATATCATATCATATTGCATTTTTGTTTCACTGCATTAGTTCAAGTTCATCTACATCTAGGGTTTGTGATCTGAGCAATCTTGGATCCATCTGAGCCACTCCAAAGGTCTTCAATCATCTTAAGAAGGTCCATGTATTTTCAATCATCATATTTTATTCTTCAAAGATCAAGGAAGTCAGAGAATCACAAGAACTGGCAAAGCATGGAAGCAGAGCTAGGGTTTAACTGCACAGATGACCTGAAATTAGGGTTTTGGTTTCAGAGGCCATAACTCCAAATATTTTGGTAATTATTGTTTCTAATGGTCTCAATATGTTATAAGGATCATGCATGTCAAGTTTGATGAAGAAATTCATTGTGGAAGTCATCTGATCACTGGGTAACTTCTTAAGCAAGTCAGAGCAAAATCAGGGCATCTGAGGCCCCCAACATGGAACCAAAGTGGATTTTTCATCAAATTGAAGTTATATGATCTTTATTTGATCATTGAAGTGTTTAGAAATTCACAAATTTGAAGAAAAGTGAGCTAAACCAAAAGTTGCCAAAAATGGAAATGACTTGTAATGTAAACTTTCCATTTTGGGAAAGTTTTTCAACCTCCTCTTTCTCAACCAAAAATGCTTCAAATGAAAAATTATTGGTCATGAAAGTTGTAGATTGGATCATTCCCTTTCCAAAAAGTACAAGAACAAGATCTAATTCATTTTTGAACTCAAGATATGGCTTGTCAAAGTTGGCAAAAATCCCATAAATTTCAAGAATGCACAAAGAGGGATTCTTTGCAAAACCACTTGCCAAAGCTTTTTATGACTTCAAACACACTTCAATACATCATAACATCATAGTGCATTGCTTCTAGGTCATAATTGCCCAAGGGATTGCAAGATCACATGCCTTGAACATCAAGAATTCACAAAAGGGCCAAACTTTGTCAAAATTGCAAAACACCCCATAACTTATTTCCCACATGCTGAATTGCCTCAAAGTGAATTCCATGGACCTCCTTGATCCTTGCTGCACCAGACATGCCCTTGTACCACCTCTGAACCAGCCCATACCTCAAGGACAAGAACTTTTGACTTTTTGCAAGAAGGCCATACCAATCACAATAGGGCACAACCACTCCACAGACCTATCACAAGTTGATATGTGGATCAAACCTAAGCCATAACACACGAGAACACAGCCTGAAACCTCAGCATTCTCAAGTTCACAAAAATCATCCCTCTTGCATTTTCCTTCGAAACACACAACACACTTTCTCAAACTCAAAACAAATTCCACCATTCATCTCTAAATCAATCACTTATCACAAACCACCCACCAAAACAGCCAAGAACACATCACAAGCAAAACACGATTTTCTGACCGGTAGAGTTCAAACTCACAAACCAGCCATCCTCAAAGCTCTCTAAGCATCAAAGCTTCTTCAGGGAGGTCATTGGAGGCATTTTGCACCAAGGAAGCAGCCAGAAAGCTCAAGGGTTGAAAGCTCCATCTCAGGTAGCCATTCGAATTAATTTTTCCAGAACCTTTGTTTTATGTTACAAAATGATTAAGCATGCTTCACTGATCACACTGAACTTGAAATTATTGAAAATGGTTGAGAAATGAGAATGTATTGCTTGTCTGAAATTTTTGCCATATTTATGTTCTTCTTCGAATCATGGGATTGAGTGAAAAGAAATGAGTTTTTATGGTGGATTCAGATTCAGGGGGATGAGGGGAATTGATCTGGAGCTTTAGAGCTCCAGAAACAACCTAGAAATGAGGTTTTGGTTTTGCTCACGGGAGATCTGGCCGGAGAAGATGACTGGAACACTGTTCCGATCACCTGAAAGTATTTAGGGCATAATTAGGGTTAGCTGCGTAATTAGGTTGAGTTTGAACGTGGACCATCAGATTTCCATTTCCCGCGTGAGATGAGTGGCTGAGATTAGTTCATTAACTTAATTTCTGGATTAATTATTTAATTAAATAGGATTAATGAAGTTTGAATGTGGGCCTTTAGATCTGGCGCGGAGTCAACCAGTCCAAACCCAGATTCAATCCTGGCCCTTCCCTCTACATACTTCTCATTTATTTTAATTTTATTTCATTTTTCTCATTTTATTTTGCACGTTTTATTTAAAATAGTTAGAAAATTCCAAAAATATGTTTATTCTGCATTTTCACTCCAAATAATTTTCTTAACCCAAAAATATTTTTATTTTTATTTTTTTGCATTTAAAAATCATTTTTTAAGCATTTAAATGCTTATTTTAATTAATTAATTAAAATATCATTTAGGTTTCTAAAAAATCCCAAAAAATTCATATTGCATCTTTAAACATTTAGAGACATTGTCATACCATCCACACAAATTTCTTTTAGGTTTTGAAACACTTTGACATTTTTTTCTTTGAATTTAGGGTTCATAAAATCCCATTTTTGAACCCTAACTTCAAGAATTCTTTTCTGCCTAACCAAGAATGGTATGACCATGGTTCTTTTTGAATTGATCTTCATTTGACATGTAGTTTCTAACATAATTTTGTCATAAATTTCTTCTGCCTTTTTGAATTGATTTTCATTTTTTCCCTTTAGGTACCTTAAAACCCTAGATAACTTAGAAAAATCATAACTTCCTTAGGGTTAAGAGTTAGGTATTCTCATTTGGTGTGTGAAATCATATGGGGTTAGGGTTCTCTTGATTGCATTTTCAATTTTTTATCTTATCATTTTCTTCTGTTTTTGAGTTTTACATCTCATGTTGCATGAAACCCTAATTTTGCATATCATTTGCATACATCTTGCATAAGCATTCATTCAAGAACTTTCCATGACATTTCTTGCATCCACATGACTTCTAAGACATCATAGGTCACATTAGAATCATGTTTGATCATTTCTTCATCCATTTTCCATGTTATGCATTCATTTCATTTCATGTGCTTTCATGCTTCTTTCATGCTTCATTTGCATCCTCATCACTTGTATGATCATTCACAACTTTTTATATACATTTGCATCATATCTTAGCATCATTTAAATCATAAATATGCTCCTGGTTTTGGTTTGCATCCTTGCATACATTTCATTTTCATTTCATTTCTTTCTCTTATGCTAACTTTTCAGGTGGTAAGAACTTTGAGAAGTGAATTTGCCTTCACTTCTCACAATCTATTTTAATCTCTCCTATGCATTCATTGCTGCATTTTACTTTTGCTTTAGAGTGAGCTTGCTCATTCATGTTCCTCCTTCACCTTCTTTCTTCAAGCAACTTATCTTCTTAAGTGAAGTAAGTTAGCTTGTTTCTTCTGCTCCTCTTCCTTTCATCTGCTTCTTCCTTGGTGGCTCTTCTTGAAGTTTTCTTGGAAGCCTCATAAACCCTAGGAACACCCAAGTATGATAACAACTAGGGTTTGATTAGTCCCCCATTAGTTTTACCTTTGTGTCATCTTTTGAGTCTCTCTTCTCATCTCTTAATCAAGGACTAAACCTTCAAGTTTTAAGGCTTTGTGATTAAGGTTATGCGTGCATCCTTCTCTTAAGATGGGGTGTATAACTTTAATCCTAAGTGTTAAACCCTTAATGTGTTTAAATCCCTTAATCCATTCATTTAATAATCACTAAGACATCAAGCTTGTAACTTGGGCCTTGCATTAGGGTTCTAATTCTTCCTTAATTGGTTAAGAAGGACTAACCCTAGTGTTAATGGACAAGTCCCCCTCAAGTTGTCTTACAAACTATAAAATTCACTTCTTAATCTTACCATTAACTAAAATCCACTTTAATAAAGGCTTTGTTTTATCATGAGGTTAATCCCTAATCATGGATTAAGTTGAGGAGCCTTCCTCAGCTTAAATGTTCTCATCTATTATCCTTCTATTAGGATGGTGCAATGAGTCCATTAAATCCTTGATTATGGCTTAAACTCATTATTCAACACTAAACAAAAACATAAAAAAACATCTAAATAATCACAAGTAGGTTAATGATCTTAATCCTACATCATGGTGATTAAGTGTGAGGTGTTTACTTCATGCTTAAGGTAACCTCATTACTCCTAATCAGAGGGAAGATGTGATGAGTTTACTAGCCCTTGGTTTAGGCTTAAGCTCATTAACTTATGACAAACTCCAAAAGCAATAAAAGATTGAAAACACAAAAACAAACAATAATCGACTCCTCCGGGATTCTTTTCTCATCATCCTCACTCACAAACGAGAACTTGCTTCTTCCGTCTAATGCAAGACAGTTAGCACTCGAGCCAGACGAGTCATACACTTGAGCATAGACAAGCAAGCAGTTCTTCAGTCAATTCATCTTTCAGTCTCTTTGAGTCGAACTACGGTGTTCTGACTTCCTCATTGCACGAGAGGATATGTAGGCATAAGTTAACTGTTATTGAACAAAAGTCTCTGTGTATCCCCCCTTTTCTTCCAACATTATTCTTTAAGCCTCATTCCTGAGCAATTCATTTCACACTTCTTTTACACTGACACCTGTACATTCTCTTCTAGCTTTTGCACACAGATAGCACTGACACTACCCCTTTAAACACAAACTTTCAAGCGTGGATCCCGTCGAGTACGACGGACAATCTGGGTGCTAATACCTTCCCAAGTTGTAACCAACCCCCTTTCTCAGTTTCTTTGGTTCGCAACCGTCTTATCCATCTTTTCTTAGGTTTATGCAGCATTACCTTTCCTTCGGGATAAAAATGCCTAGCTGGCGACTCTATTCACTTCATTTCATTTCTCCTCTCGCCGACCGTTCGTGCTTGTACCGGGATGCAAATCTTCGGGAGCGACAGGTTCTTAGGTAGATTGAACTACATTTCAAGGTTCATATCTCATCTCACTGCAACCTACGAGCCCTTGTTCAAACTGCTAAGAAAGGAACAAACACTCAGGTGGAACGATGATTACCAGAACCTCCAATTCTCATGCCTCCAGTTGAAGGAAGACCTCTAATAATGTACCTGATAGTATTAGGTGAATCAATGGGGTGTGTGTTGGGCCAGCATGACGAGTCTGGTTGAAAAGAGTATGCAATATACTACCTAAGCAAAAAGTTTACCGACTGTGAAAAACGTTATTCACTGCTCGAGAAAACTTGATATGCTTTAGCGTGGGCTGCTCGCCGACTAAGACAGTATATGTTGACTCATACTACCTTGTTGATCTCAAAGATGGACCCCGTCAAGTACATATTTGAGAAGCCAACACTTACCGGAAGGGTTTCAAGGTGGCAAATGATTCTAACAGAATATGATATTTAGTACACCTCTCAGAAAGCCATCAAGGGCAGTGTATTGTCCGACTATCTGGCTGAGCAACCCATTGATGACTACTATAATACCTCAAAATTTTCCCTCTAATTTCCTTAACATTTTGCATAGCATTTTGCATACATAGCTTCATAAAATAACCAAAAACATTGCATCATGTATAGAATATCTGAGGCATAGGTATGTGATCAATGATTGGAGCAACTGAAGGCTATACAAAGGAAATCACAGGGCCACAAAGCTTCTCAACCTTGTACAAAGGGTTCACAAATTCCTACAAGTCTTCATTTTAAGCCACAAGCCATGGGGATATTGGAGTTGATCAAAGGAGGCAAGCAGTGCAATGTTTCTTGATGAAAAGGGCCGAATTGGGGTTTCATTTCTACTGGGTTTTTGCATGAAGTTATAATTCAAATAGGATTCCATCGTATTATATATGATGTCAAGTGCCTAGGGTTCAAACTTCGTCTCCAAATTCATTTTGGAAGAGGTTCAATTGGCCAGAGGACTGAAAATCGAGTAATCGGGGAGGAGGCAACCGAGCTAGGTGAAAAAAGGTCGACTCCTGACTTTTAAGATCGAGATCATGAAATTAGGGTTACAATGATCCTATGTTTCAAACTTGGTCAAGAAATGATGGAGGAATCATAAAAAAAATCAAAGAAAAATCATTTGAAAAGTGGTTGGTTTCACCTTTCCCTCCACTTTTCCTTCCACACTTCCTTTCATTCTTTTCCTATTGTTTTTTCCATTCCAATTCCACTCCATTTCCCTTGGAAACTTCTATCATGTTCTACCATCTTCTAGAATATTCCTTCTCCTAACCTAGCTCCATTGCTAAATCCTAACCTCATTACCGAACCATAATTTTGGATCCTGAGCCTAATTTTTGGGCCCCAAACCTAAACCATATTTAATCCAAACCAAAGGATCACTCACACACACAATTTTCATCTCTCACAATTTTCACACACACAATTTTCACTCTTTCACAATCACTTTTTCTCTCTCACTTTTCCTCCATTTCCCTTTTTCACAAAAGCTTTTTGAATAAGCTCTTCAAGTTTCACATTGAAACTTGAAGATCTTGAAGCTTAGCCTCCAACCTCCATTGATTTTATGGATTATGGAAGAAGAAGCTATTGAATTTTGTGAGGATTTTGGCTTATCGGAAGTGGACGAAGGTTCAAGCATCAAGAACGCATTTATTTTGCGGTTTCGCGGTTTTCGTGGTTTTCTCTTCGATCAAGCTCCGATTCTTGCAACATCCACCGAAGCACTCCTCTGCTTCGTAGGTTGGTGATCTAAATCACTTCTTCTTTAAGTTATTCTCTTCATCTCGCCATTTCGGCATTCTTTAGTTGCTTTTCGTTTTGATTGCGATCGATTACGTTTTCGTTATGCGTTGCTTGTGTTTTGTGATTCTTAATGGATTAGAATTTAAGGTGTAGATGATTATAGGTTCCAACATGTGTAAATAAGTCCCAATTAAGTAGAAATTAGTGTTAGTATGTTCCTAGGAATGTTAGGGATCATTATAAGTGAGTTTGTGGCCAAAAGCACTTATTTCTTAACTTTTTTCACATTCTGGTTCAGTGTTAACCGGTTAACCATTTGGTTAACCGGTTAAAGGGTGCGTATTGGCCACAAAACAGGGCAGTTTTAGGTTCGTTAACCGGTTAACCATTTGGTTAACCGGTTAACGCTGTTAATTTTTGGTTTATTAGCTTATTTTCTTGCTCAATCTTTCTTCCTAGTGCTCCTAAGGTTCATATATGTTTAGGTATTGATTTTAACGAATTTTTGGGTCTATTTCCAGTAGCCGATTCATTTGTTTCGAGTCGTTTCAACATGATTCTGTTCACTTTTCCATGTTTTGTGTTAAATGTGTAAATGTGATATAATTGATTCTTGTTGTGTTTTGCTACACTTCAATCATTTTTTTTCACATGTTAAGTGATTGCTTAAATTCAATGTGTGCTTCATGATCATGATCTTTGCTTGTTGGATTGATTAAATGATTAAATGCCATGATTGATTTTTTTGCCAAAAGTGATTAAATACTTCACATGTTCATGCAAGTTTCTTGTGCTTAATTGATCATATCTTAACATGAGTTCAATTCTGATTTTTATGCCATGCATGTGTAACAATTGATGCTTGTAGTGATACTTGTTCAATATCATGATAAATGCTCATTTGTGCAACATGAAAAGTGTGGTTGTTCTTGTTGATCATTGTTCATTTTAATCAAATAAATGATGTAAATACATTCACATGTTTGAATTCATTTTGTAATGTATGTAGATTCATGTTAATTCACATTAATGTGTTGTTTATCACTCACTTTGTGCACATAAATAAAAATAATCAAATCTGCCCCATGTTTTCATAGCTGTTTGTTAATATAGGTGCTGTAAAATACATGTAGTTTGTTATGTCTGCATGTTGTAAATGAATTTTTACACCTACTTTTATGCTGTTTGATAGTTGTAGTATGTTGTTTGCTTTGTGTGCTGCATTTTATAGCTGTTTGTATTTAAAGGGCTGTAGTAGGTGCTGAATTTTTGTTTTAGCATTTTTTTAGTTCCTCTAGAATTAAGATAGAGTTTAGATTGAGTCCTAGAGGCATTAGGATTTAATTAGTGTATGTTTGCCTTATTATTTTTTAATAAAATGCACACTAATCTTTGTTTTGTAGGGAGGGAAAGGTATGTTTCCTTACACCTTATCCTTTTATTTTATTTTCATGCATTTTCTTTATGCATTTAATTCACTTTTCCTTCCATATTTGTGATTGGTAGGATTTCCCTTTTGTTAGGACCAACTTATCTTCCTTAGGAAGTAAGTTGCATCTTTTTTCTTCTCTCTTTTCCTTTTGCTCTTTAGGATTAGAAAAGCCTCACTCACCATTAGGACCACTATCATAATAAGATAACTTAGGGTTGTGTCTTAGTCCCCTTAACTTTTGTCCGTTTTCGACTTGAGTCCTTCTTTCTCACCTCACAAAGAAAATAATAAAATACTTAATAAAAACTGAATGTTCTTATACGCCATGAGACTTTGTTGCGGAGTGCTTATACACGTCCTGTTTCGGGGCAAGGTGTAAGTATTTACCACGATGGATAGGTCTTAGTATGAGAATGTTCACAAACAAATTCAAAACACTTCTCATAAAAGACAAAAACAAAGAATAAGCGACTTTCCTGCGGGAATTCTCTTCTCATCTCATTCATTCTGAGCGCGAACTTGCGACGACTTGTCTCGCATGCAAGACGGTAAACGCACTCATACCAGACGAGTCTGCAATACCTAGGCATAGACATACGTAGTTCCAGCCATAAAAAACACAAACAAATAGTTCCCGCCTTAGTTAGGCGAACTACGCCGACTCTGATCATCATTATCACGATGAGGTACGTAGGCAGCGGGGTAGGGCCCGTTCGAGCACATTCTTTATTTTCCCTACATTTTCCCCATTCATTATTTTTGTTCTCTTTTTTTTCCCTTTCTCATTTCAGTTCCAATTCCAGTAGTAGTTTTATTCAGCAGCATTTTATTTCTCACCCTTTGAAACAAAACAAACAAGCGTGGATACCGTCGGGTACGGCGGACGATTTGGGGTGCTAATACCTTCCCAGGTCGTAACCGACTCCCGAACCCAGATCTTTGGGTCGTAAGGCCTCGTCCTTTCCTTCTTCCTTAGGTTTGTGCAGCATTACCTTTCCCATTCATTCGGGATAAAAATGCCTGGCCGGCGACTCTACCTTTTCCGCGCCACTTTCGCGTTTGTACTAGGATGAAAATCCCGGGAGCGACAGCTGACGACTCTGTTGGGGAGAACCCAGAATCTCTGGTTTCCCTCGTAGAGTCAATCCTAGCGCCTGTTTGGTGTTGTTTCTTTGGGTGTTTATCTGTTTGTTGTTGTGTGCTTTAGTTTAGCTTTACTGTTTTCATTTACAGTTTTTACTTTACAGCCTTACTTTACAGCATTTATTTACCGCTTTTAGTATTTATTTTCCATGCATCATATTATACGGGACTGTCTGGCTGTGCTGGTTTTCATTTTTTCTGCGGGATGGGAGTTGCTGTGAGATAAGCCAAATACCCGGCTTGAGTGCACTATAGGATTAACATGGACAGACATTGTACTTACATGGTATCTCACCATGATGAGTGGCGATGTGTTCCACACGTAGATTGCGACCGTCTTGGAACTATTCTGTGTGGGGATTACCCCCTTTCAGGGTACGACCTTGATAGTTATGTGCATCTGGTGACCGATCTTCGAGGACCTTAATGGGAACACCCCTCTCCAGTGATGACAGTGGCAGACCATTTTTGTTGGAAAACCCACTCGCATCCGAGGGTCCATTGGGAACTCGCATAGGATGACCTGGTTCTCTCATAGGAATCCAGTTAAGCAAATTGTTCGTATGACGGTAGTATTGTACCCTTCGGGATGAATGTACTATTGTTTCTCGATTCAGTGCTTGAAGTTGGGGACTTATGAGGGATGCTTGTTTTTCCGGACTCAGCTTAGGCCTCCATGAGTAGTACATAATGCCAAACCGATTCCCTGATTTGGTCATGAGCCATTTCTCGGAAATGGTGAACGTATTATTGCTATTCGGCTTTGAGAGTCCGTGATGTTGACCCGAGTAGCACACCCGTGAGATTGGGAGGGGTTTACAGGTTTGCAGGAACCCTCAGACCTTCAGCATACCCGCTTTGCCACTGGTTCAGTTTCGTGATCTGGTTTTCTGGTTCTAAGATATGGATCCCGGATCAGAAGGATTGTTATTGTGATATGTTAATATTGTGGCCTTACACCGACACCTGATTATATGATTGGCACATCACAGACACTTCATTGATCACATGCCTCGCCTTGCATAAGCATCATAACATCATTAATCATTTGTGTTCTTTTTATTCTCAGGGTCCACACTACTCCCAGTTCCTGGTCGTATACTTGCTTCAAAGATGGAAGATATCAGAAAGAAGAATATTTTCTACAAATTGTTTGATACCAAGGTGGATTTGCTCAAGCAGATGGTGTCTCTTATTACCCCGGGTCATTTGGGATTTTTCAAAGAGCGATATGGTGATATTCTGGACATGGTGTTTAATCTGGATAGTTCACAAAGGAGTGTCATCCATACTTTGCTACAGTATTATGACCCTAGACTCTGATGTTTCACATTTCCTGATTTCCAGCTAGGTCCATTGCTAGAAGAGTATGTTGAGATTTTGGGACTGCCTATCAAAGATCAAATTCCTTTCAATTCAGAGATGACAAGACCGACTCATGCTGACATCGCTAAAGCTCTTTATTTGAGCTCGTCATAGATTTCTGCTAATCTGGTTGCCACCAAGGCAGGAGTACTTGGTTTTCCCTTAGATTTTCTGGTCAGAAGAGCTGAAGAGTGTGTCGTGGAAAAACAGTGGGATTCAGTTTGCGCCATCTTGGCATTATCTGTATATGGGATAGTTTTGTTTGCTGACATGGAGAAGTTCGTGGATATGAATGCCATTCATTTGTTTGTTATGAAAAATCTTGTACCCACTCTCTTGGGAGATTTGTATTATTCAGTACACTATAAGAATGAGAAGAGACGAGGTGGCCTGGTTAGGTGTTGTGCCCCGTTATTCTACAAATGGTTTATGAGACATATCCCTATTACTGGAGTATTCACGGATCCCAGAGTAATATGGTCGCAAAAGCTAAGCACGCTGACTGCCAAAGACATTAGATGGTTCACCTTAAGGCTAAAAGGGAAAGAGCTCATCTCCAGCTGTGGAGGGTATCCTAATGTTCCCCTCTTAGGAGTAGCCGAGGGCATTAATTACAACCCCATACTCCTTAGAAGAAAATTAGGATATGCTCTAAAGAATGTGCCCAAAGACTCGGAGCTGGCTCAGACTTTCTATTTCCATGTGAAGGACAATCTCCCATTGGTTCGAGAAGCTACAGGTGCTTGGAAATTGATTAATAGAAAAGGTATAGAACGCTTGGGCAGGAGTAATCATCAGATGTTTCCCGAATTTGAAACTTGGGTAAGAGAGAAAGCTCAAGTAACTCTAATCCCTTTCTCTACACCGTTACCACCACCTACCACAGTGCCTTTAGAAGATTATCAGAAATTGGAAGCTTTTCAAGCAGCTTAGAGTTGAGAATCAGGAGGTTTACAATTCTTGTCAAAAATTGATGATTCAGAACCAACAGTTAGAAGATAGAGCTCTCTGAGCTGAAGAGACGGTTCGTCTTAAGCAGAAAGACTTTGAGGAAAGGGAGCTATACTTTAGGAAGAGAGGATTGGCTGAGATCCATAAGGCGAGTCAGCGCCGGAGGGATAAGACAAAACTGAATGAGGCTAATGAAGCCATCACACTTTGGCAAGAGAAGTGGAGCGATAATCAGAAGAAGCAAAAGGAGGTAGAAGCTGAATTTGAGTTTAAGATCAAGAACCTTCAGGATGCCCTGGTTGAGCAAGAGAAGTTAGTTCAAAAGGCACAAGAGCAACAGACAGAATACCTTCATCAGATGACAAAGAGTCAACAAATAGCTGAAGATGTCCATAAGGAAGTTGAAGAGCTGAAGCTTCATGCTGATGTGAAGAAGTCAAAGACCGAGCCGGGTCCGAGCAAAGAGAATGAGATGGATTTCTTGCAGCAGATTGAAGAGTTACATGCTTCCTTTGATCTAAGGGACCTCCTCATCTAGAGACTCATCCCGGAGCCCGTTCATTTGGATATAGTTCAGTTGTTCAAGAATGTCAAGTGTCTTAGCTGGAGGCTACAAGACTTAGAGCTCCCTAGAGTTTAGTTTCATGCTATTGTACTTGGATTACCCACAAGCTTGTTGTGGTATTCCTTTTATTGATATACTTTGTTGTTCTTTTAATTGGCACCCTTTGGGGACTTTGTTGTTTCAAGCTTCAGTTTATGTGATGGACTTGCTTTGAATCTCTTGTTTGTTATTTGTTGCACCGACACGGGGTAATGAGCACCAATTCTCCACGGCCGTCATGTTATTTGGACATCATATGGGTCTTCTTCCCAATTATTATTCTCCTAATACCAGGACCGGAAAAGGGAAAAGCCTTGGGAATAAAAGGGACACATTGCATTGCATATGCATCATTTGCATGTTCTTCTTTGTTTTTGCAGGTTTTCTACAGGATGCTTAACTCATCTGTGTTTCAGGCAAGGATTGCGAGAGCTGCCAAGACCCGGCATCTCCAACAGAATATCCCGCATTGCTACGCAAATCACAACAACCAGAGGACAATCATGGATGCTATGCAAACTGAGCTTAATGAGTTTCGCACCAGAATGGAAGAATTCATGGTCATGATGCAAGGGATGGCTCAGGGAAAATAAGATTTGAGGAATGCAATTCAAGGGCTCAACCCTCCTCAGACTAATATCCCTGTAACCACTCGTGACGTCCAAGTGGCTCCTCCTAACACCAATAATGGCCTAGGTGGACCTCAAGTTCCAGAGCAGGGCACAACAACTTTCATTCCGGTACAAGACAGGCAGGAGGACCAGTTCCCTTATTTCAACAATGACATGGGGTTCGGCGGAGAAGGAAATCTCCAAGACTTTTTTATGCTTACTGAGAAAGTCAAATCCCTCGAGTGTAGAGAAACTTTGGGGATTGATGTGTCTGACATGGGCCTAGTCCCCGGGGTGGTTATTCCTCACAAATTCAGGCCACCTACTTT
Source organism: Lathyrus aphaca (assembly GCA_963966055.1). Classification (NCBI taxonomy): domain Eukaryota; kingdom Viridiplantae; phylum Streptophyta; class Magnoliopsida; order Fabales; family Fabaceae; genus Lathyrus; species Lathyrus aphaca. The sequence continues at coordinate 112,613,086 of OZ014524.1, read as the reverse complement.
TGAAAAGTATAACGGTATCTCCTTCCCAAAGACTCACTTGCAGGCATTCTACCGAAAAATTGCTGCCCATACTAGGGATGAAAAGCTCTGGATGTACTACTTCCAAGATAGTCTCTCCGGAGGGTCCTTGGAATGGTATATGAAGCTAGAGAGAAGCTCTGTGAGAAGCTGGAAGGAATTGGGAGAAGCATTTCTCAAACAGTATCAATATAATATCGACATGGCGCCCAGTCGTACTCAACGTCAAAGTTTGACTCAGAAGAACTCCGAGAGCTTCAAAGATTATGCGCAAAGGTGGCGCGAAGTGGCCGCTAGAGTGCAACCACCTTTGCTGGAGAGAGAAATGGTAGACTTGTTCCTAGATACCCTCCCTGGGCATTTCGTGGAAAGTCTAGCGGGATGTTCCTCAAATGGATTTTCGGATATCATCTTGACTGGCAAGAGAATAGAAAGTTGGATCAAGCAAGGGAAGATTCAGAACGGTGGCGCTTCAAGTTCTGGTGTCAAGAAGCCCTTCGTGAAGAGGAGAGAAGGAGAGACCGTGGCAGTGTACGCGTAGAGGGGAGGAAACAACAGAGATTTTTATCAGCAAGTGGCCCCTGTCACTATCTCAGCTCAACCTGTTCAACAGCAAGTCCAACAACCACATCAACAACGCCAGCAAGGGTATCAACAAAGAGCTCCTCGTCCATATTACTCCCCCCAGAAGACCAGAGAAAGACATTTCAAAGCTCCACCGATGTCCTATTCACAACTTTTGAAGAATCTCCTACAAATTCAGATGGTTCAACTCCGAACTCTACAACCCCCAAACCGGGCCAAATCCCCGAGGGCTATGATACAAACGCTAGATGCGAATTCCACTCCGGAGCTCCCGGGCATACCACAGAGAACTGCAAAGCACTGAAGCATGTTGTTCAAGACCTACTGGATTCTAAAGCAATCAACTTTTCTCATACTCCTAATGTAATTCAGAACCCCATGCCTTCTCACGGAGGTACGGTTGGGGCAATTGATGAAGGGGAGAATCTAAACTTGGTGTGTGATGTCAACGATCTTCAGACTCCGTTGAGTGTTGTTAAAGTCTGCTTGTCAAAGAAGGGTATCTTTCCTGGGTGTGAAGTTGATTGTCCAGGATGTGCTGAAGCTACAAATGGTTGTCAGCAGTTGAAAGCAGGGATCCAGAGCATGATTAATGAAGGAATGCTACAGTTTGACAAGGTCGTAAAAGAAAGCAAAATATCTACAGTAACCATCTTCTACGATCCATCTCAAGTTCCTTCACGGGCCAGAGCGGCACCGATAACCATAACCACTGCAAGACCAGTAATGTATCAGAGCGATAGAGCTATTCCCTTGAATTATGGTGGCGAAGTATACTGCAACAGCCAGAAGCAAGAGTTGCCCACGTCTAGTACGACCCCAACTCAAGTAGAAAATGTTGGAGTAGGGGGCTTTACTAGAAGTGGAAGGTTATTTGCGCCGGAAACACTAAGAAATAGTGTGATACCACCCAGAGATACCGCAGAAGCCCAGGCTAAAGCAAGAGGGAAGCAGCCAGTGGTTGTCAACGAGCCCGCACCAGTAACTGATCCAGACCTTACCTTTGATAAAGAAGCTGAAGAATTTTTGAGAATTATCAAAAAGAGCGACTACAAGATTGTGGACCATCTGTTGTAGACTCCGTCGAAGATTTCCATCTTGTCCTTGCTCATGTGTTTTGATTCCCACAGGAAGGCTCTCTTGAATATTCTGAACAAGGCGTATGTGCCTCAGGATATTTCAGTAAATCAGTTGGAAGCGGTGGTATCTAGTGTCAATGCCAGTCACGGATTGGGCTTTACAGACATGGATCTAACATCTGAAGGGCGTACTCATAATCGGGCACTGCATATCTCTTTAGAATGTAAATGTGTAGTACTTTCTCACGTGTTGGTAGATACCGGATCATCGTTGAATGTTTTGCCCAAGAAGGCATTGATGAAGTTGGATTATGATGGAGTGGTTTTAAAGCCCAGCGACCTGGTGGTTAGAGCATTTGATGGATCGAGGAGATCAGTGTTCGGGGAGGTGGATTTACCAATTAAAGTAGGTCCAGAAGTCTTCAATACCACGTTCTATGTAATGGATATACAACCTGCATATAGTTGTTTGCTGGGAAGGCCTTGGATACATTCAACAGGAGTGGTATCATCCACACTTCATCAAAATCTAAAGTTCATCTGGGAGGGTCAAATAGTAACTGTCAGTGGGGAAGAAGACATTTTTGTTAGTCATCTGGCTTCATTCAAGTATGTGGAGATGGATGGCGAAATAGTTGAAACTCTATGTCAGGCTTTTGAGCCCCTGAAAACTGAACAAGCGTCCGCAGTGGCAGCTTCTCCTGAAGAACCGAAGAAGGGGGTTTCCATAGCCTCTTATAAGCAAGCTCTTGAGTTGGTAGAGTCGAGGGTGCGAGAAGGCTGGGGCAGTCAAGCAGAAGTGTCAGAAAAGAAAGATATGTTCGAAATTGGTTACCATCCTGGGAAGTCATCGTCTGAACCGAGTGCTAGAGGTCGTCAAAGCCCGATTACTTTCACAAGTGCGGGAGTCGTGGATTATGGAAACATCAGTGTCGTGAAGGATGACGCAGTTGATAGTGACAGTGACTTAGATGAGTGGATCAGGCCTGCTGTTCTAGGGACTCAACTTAGCAATTGGACATCAGAAAGGCTTATCTCAGTCACCTCTTTTGAAGAGTAATAATTTTTGTTTCTGTTTTTTCTGTATTCAAGCACTATGTCTTTCCCGGGGCATAGTAGCTTTTTGTAAGGGTTCTTTTGTTCTTAACACAATTCATAATCATAAATAAAGCTGACGTTTCACATTCATCCATGATGTTCTTTGTCTTTCATTTTTTTTTTCTTTTGTTTTTCCAAAAGAAAAAAAGTTTTAAAATGGCAATGTTTCTCATTTTCTCAAGCCTTTTCTAAAGCCTTGCATGAATCACCGTTCATGCAGGTGCTCATCACCGGATCTTATCAATGACGACCCTGTTATGGCTGAGTATGACTTTGACAATCCAATCTATCAAGCCGATGAGGAGGGTGAAGAGGATTGCGAACTACCTGAAGAATTGGCCAGACTGCTTAAACAGGAGGAGAAGACGATTCAGCCGCACGAAGAAGTTGTCGAAGTGATAAACTTGGGTACCGAAGAAGACAAGAAAGAAGTCAAGATCGGGGCCGCATTAGAAGAATCTGTCAAGACTCGTTTAATTGTTATGCTTCGAGAGTATGTTGATGTCTTTGCATGGTCCTACCAAGATATGCCTGGTTTAGACACTGACATTGTGGTACACAAGTTTCCTCTGAGAGAAGACTGCCCTCCAGTGAAGCAGAAGTTGAGGCGCACACGTCCTGATATGGAAATCAAGATAAAAGAGGAAGTACAAAAGAAATTCGATGTTGGTTTCTTGGCCATGACCAGTTACCCTCCGTGGGTTGCCAACATTGTGTCGGTCCCTAAAAAAGACAGTAAGGTCAGGATGTGTGTGGACTACATGGATTTGAACAGGGCCAGCCCCAAGGATGATTTCCCTCTGCCTCACATAGATGTGTGTCGCTCCCACCAAATGACACCCGGTCAGAAGGGGTACAGACGCGAACGGTCGGCGAAGGAGAAAAATGAAATGAATAGAGTCGCCAGCTAGGCATTTTTATCCCGAAGGAAAGGTAATGCTACATAGACCTAAGAAAAGATGGATAAGACGGTTGCGAACCAGAGAAACTGAGAAAGGGGGTTGGTTACAACCTGGGAAGGTATTAGCACCCAGATTGTCCGTCGTACTCGACGGGATCCACGCTTGAAATTTTGTGTTTAAAGGGGTAGTGTCAGTGCAATCTGTGTGCAAAAAGCTGGAAAGAATGCAAGTGTCAGTGCTGGAAGAAAGTGTGAAGTGAGTAAAAGAAGTGTCAGTGCAAAAGAAAGAGTGCAAAGCTCAAGACTATGAGGCTTGAAGAATAATGCTGGAAGAGGGGGAATATACAGAGACTTTTGTTCGATAACTGTTAAGTTATGCCTACGTATCCTCTCGTGCAATGAGGAAGTCAGAACACCGTAGTTCGACTCAAAGAGACTGAAAGATAAATTGACTTGTGGACTGCTTGCTTGCCTATGCTCAAGTGTATGACCTGTCTGGCTCAGGTGAAAACTGTCTTGCATTAGACGGAAGAAGCAAGTTCTCGCTTGTGAGTGAAGGTGAAGAGAAAAGAATCCCAGAGGAGACGATTATTGTTTGTTTTTTGAGTTTTCAATCTTTTATTGCTTTTTGAGTCTGTCATAGGAAAATGAGCTTAAGCCTAAACCAAGGGTTAGTAAACTCATCACATCCTCCCTCTGATTAGGGGTAATGAGAATACCTTAAATGTGAAGTAAACACCTCACACTTAATCACCATGATGTAGGATTAAGATCATTAACCTACTTGCATTTATTTAGATGTTTTTGGAGTTTTTGTTTAGAGTTAAGTAATGAGTTTAAGCCATAATCAAGGATTTAATGGACTCATTACACCATCCTAATAGAAGGATAATAGATGAGAACATTTAAGCTGAGGAAGGCTCCTCAACTTAATCCATGATTAGGGATTAACCTCATGACAAAACAAAGCCTTTATTAAAGTGGATTTTAGTTAATGATAAGATTAAGAAATGGATTTTAGGGTTTGTAAGACAACTTGAGGGGGACTTGTCCATTAACACTAGGGTTAGTCCTTCTTAACCAATTAAGGAAGAATTAGAACCCTAAAGCAAGGCCCAAGTTACAAGCTTGATGTCTTAGTGATTATTACGTGAATTGATTAAAGGATTTAAACACATTAAGGGTTTAACTATTAGGATTAAAGTTATACACTCCATCCTAATAGAAGGATACAGGCATAACCTTAATCATAAAGCCTTAAAACCTTTAAGGTTTAGTCCTGATTATGAGGTGAGATGAGAAGACACAAAGGATGACACAAAGGTAAAACTAATGGGGGGACTAATCAGACCCTAATTGTTATCATGCTTGGGTGTTCCTAGGGTTTATGAGGCTTGCAAGAAGTCTTCAAGAGAAAAACCACCATGGAAGAAACTGGATGAAGGAAGGAGAATCAGAAAGAAGCAAGACAACTTACTTCACTTAAGAAGATAAGTTGCTTGAAGAAAAAGAGAGAGGAAGGAGCATGAATGAGAAAGCTCACTCTAATTCACAAGTAAAAATGCAGCAAAGGATGCAAAAGAGAGATGAGAAAATATTATGAGAAGTGAAGGCAAATTCACTTCTCAAACACTTACCACCTGAAAAGTTAGCAAAAAGAAATGAAATGAAATGAAACTGAGAAAGATGCAATAATGCAAACCAAAATCAGAAGCATATTCATGATGCAAATGATGCTATGGGATGATGCAAAGTCATGTCAAGAGATGTGGATGATCATACAAAGGATGGGAATGCAAATGAGACATGAAAGTTCATGAATGCATATGACATGAAATGAAAACAAAAACATGGCAAATGGGTGATGAAATGATCAAGCATGAGTCTAATGTGTCCTAAGATGTCTTAGAAGTCATGTGGATGCACAAAATGTCATAGCAAGTTCATGTATGCAAGCATATGAAGAATGAATGCAAATGGAGGCAAAGATTAGGGTTTATGTACAAGATGCAAAGCAAAATCCAAAATCAGAAGCAAAGCATGAGATAAAAAATTGAAAATGGCATCAAAGGGACCCTAAACCTATACAAGTTCACTGCCCAAAGGGGAAGGTCAGAAGCTAAACCCTAAAGGACTTATGATTTTCCTAAATTTGCTAGGGTTTTAAGGTACCTCCCAAGGAAAAATGCCAAACAAATTAAAAATGAAAGATAAATTCATGCCAATTTTATCCTAGAAACTACATGATATGTGGAATGCAATGCAAAAAGAATCATTATCAAACCTTCATGGATAGGCAGAAAATATTTTTCTAAGTTAGGGTTAAAAATATTGATTTTTAGGAACCCTAAATCCAAAGAAATTATCAAAATGGATCAAGAACCAAAAAGAAATTTGTATTAATGGTTTGATAATGTCTCTAAATGTGTCAAGATGCAATGTGATTTTTTTGGTGATTTTTAGAAACTTAAATGGTATTTAATTAATTAATTTCCATTAATTAATTAAAATAAACATTTAAATATTTTAAAAATACAAATTTTATGCAAAAAATAAAATAAAAATTATTTTCAAAATGAGAAAAATATTTAAAGTCATGGTGCAAAAAATGAGAATTTTTGGATGCATTTTGCTATTTTAAATAAAACGAACAAAGAAATGCAAATAAAATCAATTTTAATGAGAAGTATGCAGATCCTAAGGCCAGGATTTAAACTGGGGACGCGGGAATTGACTGACGCCTTATCCTATGGTCCACATTCAAACTGAGTTTTTGAATTTAATTAATTTTGATTAATCCTAATTAAATGAGATTAGGGCTAATGAGCTAATCCTGACCATTCAACACGCGCTGGAAGCCCAGATCAAAGGGCTCAGATTTAAACTCAACCTAATCACACAGTTAACCCTAATTGTGCCTTAACCACTCTCAGGTGACCGGAACAGTGTTCCGGTCATCTTCTCCGGCCAGCCTCTCTTGCTAACTCACTCAAATCGTAAAATCAAACCACTAAACTCTCCAGAAATGATCCCCACCCCATTCTAAACAAGATTCAGCCATCAAACATCATTTATTTCACATGAACAATGAGATTCAAAGCAAAACGGAAAATCTTTCAGAAATTTCAGAAGCTTCATACATGCTTAAAACTTAATCATTTTCAAAACCAAAAGGTGCAGTGTGATCAGTGAAGCATGGAGAACAATATAAGAACTTAAAAAATCATTTCTGGAAAAATTGTTCTTGATGTTACCTGAAATGGAGCTTTCGAAAATGGCATTGTCTGGAACTTTTCTTGGTGCTTTCCTCCTTCTTTTGACTCCTTCTTGCCTCTGGGATGCTTGGATGAAGCTTTTGTGGACTCTTTTGCAAGTTTGCTGAAGTTCAGTTCAAGGAGGGGCCAGAATCGTGTTTTTGATTTGGAGCGTTTCAGGTTGTTTCAAGGGGTGGGAAATGATCAGTGGATCATGGTGAGTTGTTCTATGGAATTTGTTTGAAGGTTTGTGGCTTGTGGGACAGTTTCGAAGAAAAATGCAAAGAGGGAAGTTTTTGTGAATGCTGAGTTGTGGGGGGATTCAGCTTGTGTTCTTGTGTGAAATGGCTTGCTTGATGTCCACATAACATGTTCTGATTGGGCAGAGAGTTGTTGTGGAGCAGTTTGATTGGTATGGTTCATTTTGCAAAAAGTCAACAAAGTTGTCCTTGGAGGTATGGGCTCATGGCAGGCCAAGGACAAGGGTATGTCCTACGCAGCTGGCTTTAGGGAGGTCCATGGAATTCAGATTGAGGCAAGATAGCAAGTGGGATGAAGTTTGTGGGTGGTTTTGCAAATTGTGAAGGTTTTGGCCCCTTTTGAAATACTTGATGATCAAGGCATGAAAATGAGAGATTCTTTGGGCAATTCTGATTTATAGGTCATGTATCATGTTTGTGTAATGCTTAGAAGTCAATTAGAGGTCAAATTTTTCCTTGGTATGAGTTTTTGCAAGTTTCCCTCTTTGGTACATAAGTGAAATTTAGTGATTTTTCCCAACTTTGCAAGGCCATAACTTGAGTTCTATGATGAATTAGATCAAGTTCTTGTACTTTTTGAAAAGGGAATGATCCAATATACAACTTTCATGACCAAGAATTTTTCATTTGAAGCATTTTTGAATCAAAAAGAGGAGGTTGAAAAACTTTCCCAAAATGGCAAGTTTGCATTACAAGTCACTTTCCCAAAAAGGCAACTTTGCAAATGGCTTGAAATTCTTCAATTTTGTGAACTTCTAACTTCTTCTAAGATCAAATAAAGATCATATACACCCAAAATGATGGAGAAGACCCTTTGTTTGGATAATTGGGGGCCTCAGATGCCCTGATTTTGCACTGACTTGCTCAAGAAGTCATCTATTGATCAGATGCCTTCCCCATTGAATTTTCTCATGAAAATTGGTATGTATGATCCTTATAACATATATAGACCAATAGAAACAAGAATGACCAAAAAATTTGGAGTTATGGCCTCTGAAACCAAAACCCTAATTTTAGGTCATCTGTGTAGTTAAACCTGGCTCTACTTCCATGCCTTGCCAGTTCTTGTGATTTTCTGACTTCCTTGATCTTTTGAGGATATAATATGATATTTGAACATACATGGACCCCTTTGAGATGATTGAAGACCTTTGGAGTGGCTTAGATAGCTCATGGACTGCTCAGATCACAAACCCTAGATGCAAATGACTTTGAACCAATGCAATGAAGCAAAAATGCAATGTGAGATGCTATGATTGAACTAATGTAAATATGAAATATCACAAGCCATGGTGTGAACTTAGTGAGGGCAAATTTGGGGTGTTTACAATGTGCTCATCGATAATACTACTCAGTTTTCTGTGTTCTCTTTCATGGACGGGTTTTCCGGTTATAACCAGATTAAGATGTCTCCCGATGATATGGAAAAGACAACCTTCATCACGCCTTGGGGCACTTTCTGTTACAAGGTCATGCCGTTTGGCCTGAAGAATGCTGGAGCCACTTATCAACGGGCGATGGTGACGCTATTTCACGACATGATTCATCATGAAATTTAGGTTTATGTTGATGATATGATAGCAAAATCCTAAACAGAAGAAGAGCACTTGGTCAATCTAGCAAAGTTGTTTGACAGACTCTGCAAGTTCAGATTGAGGTTGAATCCGAATAAATGAACCTTTGGGGTCCGTTCCGGCAAGCTACTTGGCTTCATTGTTAGTGAGCGGGGAATTGAGGTTGATCCAGCCAAAGTAAAAGCCATCCAAGAGATGCCTGAGCCAAAGACTGAAAAGCAAGTGTGTGGTTTCTTAGGGAGACTAAATTACATTGCATAGTTTATCTCTCACTTAACGGCCACATGTGAGCCCATCTTTAAGCTTCTGAGAAAGAATTAGGCCATTGAATGGAATGAAGACTGCCAGCAAGCCTTTGACTGAATCAAAGAGTACTTGCTAGAACCTCCAATTCTCATGCCTCCAGTGCCAGGGAGACCTTTGATCATGTACCTTACCGTGCTTGAAGGATCGATGGGATGTGTGCTGGGTCAGTAGGATGAGTCTGGTCGAAAAGAGCACGCCATTTATTACCTTAGCAAAAAGTCGATTGTGAGACACGCTACTCACTACTCGAGAAAACTTGCTGCGCTTTGGCATGGGCTGCTCGCCGACTAAGACAGTACATGTTGACTCACACCACTCTCTTAATTTCCAAGATGGATCCCGTGAAATACATTTTCGAGAAGCCGGCTTTGACAGGAAGGATAGCCCGATGGAAAATGATACTAACAGAGTATGATATACATTACACTTCTCAAAAGGCAATCAAAGGAAGTGTATTGTCAGAATACTTGGCTCAACAGCCAATCGATGATTATCAACCCATGAAATTCGAGTTTCTGAATGAGGACATCATGTTCCTCGAGTTGAAATACTGTGAAGAACCACTTCCGGAGGAGGGTCCAGACCCTGAATCCAAATGGAAGTTGATGTTTGATGGAGCTGTGAACATGAATGGAAGTGGAGTAGGTGACTGTAAACACCCCAAATTTGCCCTCACCCATTCACACCATGGCTTGTGATCATTTCATATGCATAAACACAATCATAACATCTCATATCCCATTTTTGTTTCACTGTATAGATTCAAAGTCATCTGCACCTAGGGTTTGTGATCTGAGCAATCCAAGAGCCTTTTGAGCCACTCCAAAGGTCATCAATCACTTAAAAGGGGTATATGTGTGTCCAAGTATCATATTACATCTTCTCAAAGTCAAGAATGCCAAAGAATCACAAGAACTGGGATTGGTGTGGAGGCAGAGCCAGGCTTGACTGCACAGATGACCTGAAATTAGGGTTTTGGTTTCAGAGGCCATAACTCCAAATTTTTTGGTCATTCTTGTTTCTATTGGTCTCTATATGGTATAGGGAGTATGCATATCAATTTTCATGAAGAAATTCCATGGGGAAGTCATCTGATCAAGAGTTGACTTTCTGGACAAGTCAATGCAAAATCAGGGCATCTGAGGCCCCCAATGACCCAACCAAGGGGTGATCTTCATCATTTTGAGTGTATATGATCTTTTTTTGATCATAGAAGAAGGTTGAAGTTCACAAAATTCAAGAATTTGAAGTTTTTGCAAAGTTGACTTTTTAGGGCAAGTTTGACTTTTGAAGAATATGTCATTTTATGCCACTTTCCAAACCTTACTTTTTGATCCAAAAATGCTTCAAATGGAAAAACTTTGGTCATGAAAGTTGTAGAATAGATCTTTCCCTTTTCAAAAAGTACAAGAACATGACCTAATTCATTTTGGATCAAAAGTTATGGTTCATCAAAGTTGGCAAAAATCACTAATTTTCAAGTTATGTACCAATTGGAAATTTGCAAATTCATGTACCAAGCATTCTAGTGACTTCAAAATGACTTCAAAACTTCATCATATGATCATATATGACCCCAAAAACAGAATTGGCCCAAGGAATTTTGAATTGCTTGCCTTGATTTCCAAAGTTCCCTAAGGCATTTTTCATCACAAGTGCAAAAAGTGGATTCTTGGCAAAACCATTCTTCAAGGAGTTATGTGATCACTAGCTGACTTCTATACATTGCCATGACTAAAAGAAGTGCCATGCCACAAAATTCAGCAAGCAATGTTTCATGTGTATGGCACAAAATCATGAGAAAACACAAGTTGTCAAGTTGCAAGATCACTCTCAATTCATGATCCATACGTTGCAGTCATTCATAAACAATCCAATGGTCATCCTTGTCTCAAGCTGAAGCAAGACATGCCCTAACACAGCTGCTGCCATAGCCCATGCTGCAAGTACCAATCACATTGACTTTTTGGCAAAAGCTCCCATACTCTTGGCACAGTAAACAGCCACCCTACTGACCTGCCCCACAGGCTATCCACACAACTTGGAGATGTTATAGCAAAGCATTGAGCATTGAAGCAGGCCAGAACTCAACATACCAAAAAACTGCCACAAAGCTTCCCTCCTTCGAATCACCTTCCACAGCCACCAAACATCCAAACTTTTTTCACCAACAAATCAAACACATAAAAAGGAACCAGAATCAGCCATCAATAGAGCTTGAAACCACTCACACACATAACTCATTTTCTGATACACCAGAACTGGAACTCTCAAAATAGCTTGCTTAAGCTCATTCCAAGCCTACCATTAGCATCAGGAGGACCATTGGAGTGAGTCTGCATCAAGGATAAGCCCAGAAAGCCCAGAAACAGGATCTTCCATCTCAGGTATGGCCATGAACTTTTTCTCTTAGAGCTTGCATTTTAAGTTATAAATTGATTGCTTATGTCTTGCTGGTCATGGGGATGTTCTTAGAATCGAAAATGAGTAAGAAATGAGTTTGTACTGAGGCTCTGAAATTTCACCCGTGAAATTTGTTTCCTTCGATTTGTTTGGTTCTTAGTGTTTAAATGATGTTTGAGGGTGGATTTGTATCTTAGGTTGTTAGAGGATCACTTGGCTGTGTTTAATTTGAAGAATGGTAGCCTAAATCATGATCTAGGGTTTTGTTGTTGCCGGAGAAGATGACCGGAGCTTCCCTCCGGTCACCTGAATTTGTTTAACCCTAATCCCAGTCATTAAGTCCATTTGAATCTCATGCGTTGGATTGTCTGACTTTGTTGACTTCGCGCGTGCACGTGTGGTCCAGATGTGCCCTCATTAGCCCTAATCACCATTAGTTTAATTAAATCCATTTAATTAATTTATAAAACCTAATTAAGTCAGATTGCATCCTGTCCTTTGATTCACGCGCGCAGTCAACCCTTCTTTCCCAGATTCAAATATCAGCCTTTGGATTGAATTACTTTCCATTTTATTTTGTTTTATTTCATTTTCTTTATATTTAACTTGTACAATTTATAAAAAATAGCAAAAATGTTTTAAAAATTATGAAAACTTTTTGTCAAGAGTTTCATTAATTTTTAATACCCAAAAATATTTTTATTTTCATTTTTAGCATTAAAAAAAGTATTTTTAAATATTTAAAAGTTTATTTTTAATTGATTAATGGAAATTAATTTATTAAAAATACTTTTAGGTATTTAAAAATCACCAAAAATTCATGAAGTGTTCTAAGACATTTAGAAACATTGTCCAACCTTCAAACCAAATTTCTTTTTTGATCTTGATGCATTTTGAGAATTTTTCATTGAATTAAAATCATTTTGATGCATTATTTTGATCCCAACTTCAAAAAAATCATTTCTGCCTAATCATGAAGAGTTGGACATTGATTCTTTTTGCATTGCATTGTGTTTAGCATGTAGTTTGTGAGATTAAATGGCCATGATTTGATCTTTCATTTTTCATTTGTTTGATAATTTTCTTGTTAAGGAACCCTAAAACCCTAGAAATCTTAGGAAAATCATGACTTGAAGTTGGTTAAGAGTTGAGACCTCTCCTTTGGGCAATGGGTTTAGTATAGGTTTAGGGATCCTTTGAATGCATTTTCAATTTTTTATAATGTTGTTTGCTTCTGGTTTTGGTTTGTGATTGTTGCTTTGTCCACAAACCCTAATTTGGGCTTCCATATGCATCCATCTTGCATTTTCTTGCATAACATGACTTGCCATGATATTGCATGCATCCATGTGATTCATTTAGCATCATAAGACATGTTTAAAGCATGTTTGATCATTGCATCTCTCATCTGTCATGTTGTATGCCATATGCATCTCATTACTTTTCATGTGTGTTTATGCTCCTTAACTTGCTTCATTTGCCTTCATAAGCTTGTATGATCATCCTCATGTCTTGATTCATGTTTGTAACATCTCATAGCATCATTATCATCCCATACATGCTTCTGGTTTTGGTTTACATCATGTCATTCCATCCTACTTTGCATTGCATTGCATTTTCTTTTCTAACCTTTCAGGTGGTAAGTGATTTTGGGAAGTGAATTTGCCTTCACTTCTCATACTTTCTCCTCATCTCTCTCTTGCATCCTTGCTGCATTTTTGTTTGTGTTTGAGATTGAGCTTGCTCATTCTTCTTCTTCCTACTTTCTTTCCTCAAGTGACTTGTCTTCTTAAATGAAGCAAGTTACTTTGCTTCTCTTGATCCTTTCATCTGCTTCCTGGTGGTTCCATTGAAGACTTCTTTTGAAAACCTCACAAACCTTAGGAACAACCAAGCATGACAATGATTAGGGTTTTGATTAGTCTCCCCTCTTAGTTTTACCTTTGTGTCTCTTTTGAGTCTTCTCTCCTCATCTCATAATCAGGGACTAAACCCTAAAGGCTTTAAGGCTTTGTGATTAAGCTTATGCCTGCATCCTTATCTTAGGATGGAGTGTATAACTTTAATCCTAAGTGTTAAACCCTTAATGTGTTTAACTCCTTTAATCAATTCACTTAATAATCATCAAGACACCAAACTTTTAACTTGGGCCTTGCATTAGGGTTCTAATTCTTCCTTAAATTGGTTAAGAAGGACTAACCCTAGTGTTAATGGACAAGTCCTCCTCAAGTTGTCTTACAAACCCTAAAATTCACTTCATCATCATATCACTAAATAAAATCCACTTAATCAAAGGCTTGTTTTGTCATGAGTTTAATCCCTAATCATGGATTAAGTTGAGGAGCATTCCTCAGCTTAAACATTCTCATCTATTATCCTTCTATTAGGATGGTGTAATGAGTCTGTTAAATCCCTGATTATGGCTTACCCTCATTACTTAACACTAAACAAAAACCACAAAAAAACATCTAAATAATCACAGGTAGGTTAATGATCTTAATCCTATACCAAAGGTGATTAAGTGTGAGAATCTGACTTCACACTTAAGGTACTCCCATTACCCCTAAACAGAGGGAAGATGTGATGAGTTTACTAACCCACTGGTTTAGGTTTAAGCTCATTAACTTATGACAAACTTCAAAAAGCAATAAAAGACTGAAAACCCAAAAACAAACAATAATCGTCTCCTCCGGGATTCTTTTCTCATCTCACTCACTCACAACCGAGAACTTGCTTCTTCCGTCTAATGCAAGACAGTTTGCACCTGAGCCAGATAGGTCATACACTTGAGCATAGGCAAGTAAGCAGTTCACAAGTCAATTCACCTTTCAGTCTCTTTGGGTCGAACTACGGTGTTCTGACTTCCTCATTGCACAAGAGGATACGTAGGCATAACTTAACAGTTATCGAACAAAAGTCTCTGTACATTCCCCCTCTTCCTAGCTTTATTCTTTAAGCCTCATGATCTTGAGCATTCCATTCACTTCTTACACTGACACTTCATTTATACACTTCACTCTCTTTTACACTGACACCTGTACATCTTTTCCAGCTATTATATACACAAATTGCACTGACACTACCCCTTTAAAACACAAATATTTTAAGCGTGGATCCCGTCGAGTACGGCGGACAATCTGGGTGCTAATACCTTCCCAGGTTGTAACCAACCCCCTTTCTCAGTCTCTCTGGTTCGCAACCGTCTTATCCATCTCTTTCTAGGTCTATGCAGCATTGCCTTTCCTCCGGGATAAAAATGCCTAGCTGGCGACTCTATTCATCTCCAGTGAGTTCACGGCTGTGTGTTCTCATTGTCCCTTTCGCCGACCGTTCGCGTCTGTACCCCATTTGACCCGGCTTCATTTGGTGGGAGCGACAACTTGGCGACTCTGCTGGGGACCCTTATACTGCAACCAGGGCTTCTGGTTCTTTTTGTGGGTTCCTCCTAGCGCTTGATTGATTTGTGTTTGCTGGGGTGTTATGTGCTTATTTGTGTTTGTATATTTGTATTTATTTTTGCTTTATGTACAGTTGCTTTACTGCTTTCTTTATAGCTTTGCATATTATCATACTGTCATACTGTGCTGCTGGCTGGATCTGTTTGTTTGCTTTGGTGGGTGGGTGTTCTATTGAGAGTTAAGGTCCTATACCTGGGACCTGAGTGACACCTAGGCTAGAGTGGTTCATATTCTTTCCCATTCCATCTCGGTCTGGTGCGGGAATATGAAACACGGTTCAGATATGGGTTTCTTCTTGAGAACTCTGTGTTGCAGATTTCCTGCAGTACTAGGGCTATCTGGGAAGCCTGCTAAGTCTGGATGACCTTTAGCATTGACCTTCAGAAACTGAGGTGAATTAGAGGAGGAACTTTTATGGTTATTGTAAACACTGTACCTCCGGGTTAGAAGTGTTTACAGTTCTCATAACTGATCCAAGTCTGAGGATCCTTGTTTTAGAACATCACATGTGAGGGGGTTGGGCTGTTTACAGGTTTGCAGGTACCCTCGACCTCAGCATACCCTGTTACTTTGATTTGATTAAGAATACTCCATTTTGGAACAGTTCTTGTGATTCTAAAACCCTGGACATGTGGCTCTTTATTTGAGTCCCCCACCTTGGTTACTGGACTTCTAGACCTCCATCTGGATTTCTTGAATGCACCTGGACTTATATCAGAGCACTTGATCAGATCCAGCTCAGTCACAAACCCTTGCATATCATTTGCATACATCCCCATTGCATCATTTTGACATTTGTTTATTTGTTTTTCAGGGTATCCATTTTCATTTGGCTTGGTTTTGACCCCATCATCAGTATTGACCTATCTTCATCAGCACCTGCTTCAGCTATCAGCTGTCTACTTCAGTCGCCTGCACCAGCCAGCCAGTGGCCCATTTTCAGTATCATCATCATCACTTGTCTCTACTCAGTCTCAACATCATGGCACCTAAAAAGAGTAACATCACTTACCACTTCTTCCAGCCAGAGCTATCTGATATCAGGAGGATTCAGACCCTGATCACTCCAGACCATATACCACTGTTCAGGGAACACTATGGAGATATACTTGATGTGGTTATGGATCTGGACCCTTCACAGAGGAGCCTGATTCACACCTGCCTTCAGTTTTATGATCCCCCACTGAGGTGTTTCACTTTCCAAGACTTTCAGCTAGGCCCTCTATTGGAAGAATACTCATCATTAGTTGGTATACCTATCAGGGGTGGAGTCCCTTTCAACCCTGAGATGGTCTTTCCTGGTAATGAAGAGGTAGCAAAGGCATTGCATCTGGAACCAGTCCTGATTGGGCAGCATATGACTTCTAAGGCTGGAATCCCTGGCCTGCATATGGATTTCTTGATCTCTCAAGCTACCCTGAAAGCTTCTTTAGGAGAGTGGAAAGCAGTCTGTGCTTTGTTGGCCCTGAGCATATATGGGATTATATTATTTGCAGATGAGCCTCGATTCGTTAGCAAGAATGCAATCCATCTTTTCATCCTGAAGAACCCAGTGCCCACTTTATTGGGGGATCTCTACTATTCAGTGCATCAGAGGAATGAAAAGCAGAGGGGAAGATTAGTGAGGTGTTGTGCTCCTTTGTTCCATACTTGGCTTCTCAGGCATTTGCCCAGGACAGATGCATTTTTGAACCCTCATCAGCAGAGAAACTGGGCTAGAAGACTTACTGCTCTAACTTCAGCTGATATCAGGTGGTGCACCCAAAGCACAAAAGGCAGGGATATCATCACCAGCTGTGGGCATTTCCCCAATGTGCCCCTAATAGGAGTTAAGGGTAGTATTAATTACAACCCTCTGCTGTTCAAAAGACAACTGGGCTATGCACTGGTCCACACTCCTAAGGCACAGGACTTGGTTGAGACTCTTTATTGTGAGAACAAGCCTAATCTGGCTATTGTTAGGCAGGCAGCCTGGGCCTGGGACAATGTGCAGACTAAGGGGATAACCATCCTGGGGAAGTGCAACAATGTGGCATCAGCACAGTACTATGATTGGTCCCATGCCAGGGCTCAATTTTCTGGGATGCCCTTTACTGTTGAAGATATGCCTGGGCCTTCCACAACACCACCTCCAGCAACTGTCAGTCTAGAGGAGTTTGAGAAATTGAAAGAGAGAAATGAGAAGCTGACTCAAGCTCTACAGAAGACCCTCTGGGAAAGGAGTGATGGTAGGTTGGATATTGAAAGGCTGGAAAAGCTGAAAGTGGAGCATTTGGCTAGAATTGAGAAGTCTGAGGATTATATTAAGAAGTCTAGGGCTGGAGAACAAATCTTGAAGAATGCCTGCAAGGAAGCTCAGTTCCAGAAGGCCAGGACTGATTTGTATCTAAAGGAGAGTCAAGCTAGGTGGGTCAGGATCACCGAAGCACGTACTCAAGAGGACAAAAGGACTCAGGATAAGATTGAACAGATGGAAGCTAGTGCAAAAGAGCAACAGGAAGCCCTGGCAGCAGCCCAGAGGGAGATATCAGAGCTGAAGATCAGAGCTGGAGTGAAGAGGTCAAAGGACCAAAGTCAACACAAGAAGCTAACTGCAGCTGTTACTACCCGGAACCTCCTTATCAGGAATCTCACGGAGCGTCCGGCTGATCCTGTGACCGAAGCACTTCTCAAGGAAGTTCGGGAGGATGAGTTTGGTCTTGGTGTTTGACCATTTGCTTGTTGTTGCTTTCATTCCATGTACTTTTATTTGCTCGTAATGTATTTTGACCCCTCAGAGGGCTTTGTATTTGTAAACAAACTATGTACCCTTTGCCTTTTGTAATATATGTATTAGTTTGTTCCATCCGAGTTTACTTAGCAACATCAACAGCATCTTCAAGGGTCTGGAAGGGTCAAAACTGAATGCCAAGCCGGATACCTTGGAAACAAATAAGCATAACTGCATTGCATACTAACCTTTTACCTTGTTTTGTAGGTTTATGTTTATTTGTTACTAACTCTGTTGTGATCTCAGGAACTATTGCTCGACGCCGGGTATTTCCCCTCAACCGTCCACACCGATATCCAACCCGTAACAACCTTCCGGGCATACAAATGGATCAGGTACAACAGGACCTTGCAGAGGTTAGAAATCAAATGGCAAACGAAAGGTTGGAAATGAGAACACAGATGACGCAATTTATGGAAGTGATGAACAACATGGCTCAGAGCCAAGAAAGATTGAGAGCCATGGTGGAAAGGCAAAACCAAGAGGATCCACATATAGGGACTGCTGGCACAAGCAACAATGAGAGGGTCCAACCTCATGTCAATCCCCCTGTGTTTGGTCCCCACCTTCATCCAGAGGTTAATACCCCTGTCAATATACAAGGGACTGCCACAGCAGGGAGGGTACTGCAAGAAGACCCCCAGGAAGATCAGTTCACAGTGATGGGAGCTGGGGAGGAAGCTTATGATAGAAGGCTGGATGAGATAGCTGAGAAATTAAGATCCTTAGAGTCTCAAAACTCTTTGGGATTTGACGTTATGGACATGGGCTTGGTAGACGGGGTCAGGATTCCCCATAAGTTTAAGCCTCCTTGTTTTGAAAAGTACAACGGGACTTCATGCCCCCGAACCCATTTACAATCATTTCTGGGGAGGCTGAAGGCCTATACCATGGACGAGAAGCTTTGGATGTTCTATTTTGAGGATAGCTTGACGGGAGCTTCAAGAGAATGGTACTCTCATCTGACAAGAGCAACTATCAGGTGTTGGAAGGACCTGGCAGAAGCCTTTATCAGACAATATCAGTACAATTTAGACATGGCACCCAACAGGACCCTCCTAATGGGAATGTCACAGTCATCAAGAGAAAGTTTCCGAGAGTATGCCCAGAGATGGAGGCAATTGGCTGCTGCTGTTCAGCCACCTATGTCAGAGAGAGAGATGGCAGATATGTTCATGAACACCCTCCAGGGGACTTACATTGATAGGCTAGCTGCCTTCTCCTCCACCAGCTTTGCAGATGTAGTCATAGCCGGGGAGAGAATTGAGAGCCTATTGAAGATGGGAAAAATCTCAGACAACGGTGCAAGCTCGTCCAGCAATACAAGGAAGCCTTTTGCAGGCCCAAGAAGAACTGACGAGACCAATGCTATCCACACCCACAGGGGCAGACCCCAATATGTTCATAGGTCTGTGGCAGCAGTCACCATTCCCGCTCCAGCTCATCCACCACCAGCTTATCAACCACCGCAACAGAATTATCAGCAACAACCTCAGTACCAACAACAAAATCAGTATCCTCCGAGAAATTACAACAACAGCAACACCAACAACAACAATCAGCAGAGACCATTCCAACAGAGACCTTCTCAGGCCAACAGGGTGATCGATCCGATCCCTATGCCCTATGCAACATTACTGCCACAACTCCTGAAACTCAACCTAGTTGAGCTAAGGACATTGGCCCCTCCAGATCCCAACAGTCTACCCAGAAATTATGACTCCAACGCCATATGTGCCTTTCACTCAAATGCACCTGGCCATAGTACAGAAAAGTGCAGAGCCTTGCACATGAAGGTACAAGACCTGGTAGACTCTAAGGCCCTGAATTTCGCACCACCACCCAATGTCAACAAAAATCCTATGCCACGCCACGGAGGTCCCAGAATCAACGCTATTGAAGAAGACAAGCCGTCTTATTTGATAACTAGTGTGGGTCAGATTCGGACACCGTTGGTAGAAATCAAAGCTCAACTCCTCGAATGTCAAATGTTCCCGGGGTATGAGTTAGGGTGCGCCTACTGCAATATTTCAGTAAATGGGTGCGATAACTTGAGGAATGGCATAGATGGTCTCATTCAGAGTGGCCAACTTCAAATTACAACATCATTTCCAACAAATCCAGCAATCTCATCAGCAACAATTCCGGTATCTCCTACAACTGCAACAACCATTGTTCCCGACAATTCTTCGGCTTCATCAACAAGTGCTTCATCTGTCATTTCAACTGATCAGATATCAACAAATGTTCCTTCTACAACTCCAGCACCACTCCATTTCGAAACTTCTACAACAACAACACCCATCCTTCCAACAATGTTTCCTACAGCACCAGCAACAAACTCTGAAGACGTCTTAACCGTTACAATCTATTACGATCCAGAGAATAATTCAGCCTACAACCCACAAAGTGCTACTCCCGTCAGAGCACCAGTCACGATATATTACGATCCACAAACTATCACAGTCCCTTCTGCAGCTGCCATCACTCCAGTCACTGTCACGGTGCCTGGACCAGTACCTTATGAAAGCAGTAAAGCCATCCCTTGGCATTACGGCTCTGACGTATACTGCGAAGGAAAGAAAATCACTCTTGAACCATCAACACCTGCACCACAAATAGACAATGTGGGAGGAGGCGGAGGCTTCACTCGAAGCGGACGTCTCTTCGCTCCACAAATTCAAAGACCCACTGCCGAAGCAGAAGCTGCTGCCAAGGCAAAAGGGAAAAGCTTGGTGCAGGAAGAACAGATTGTCAAAGAAACTTTGAAAACCCCCTTTGATCAAGAAGTTGATGAGTTCATGAGAATCATCAAGAAGAGTGATTACAAAATAGTGGATCAGCTTCACCAGACGCCTTCCAAGATCTCCATTCTATCATTGCTTATGTGCTCCGAAGCCCATCGGAATGCACTACTCAAAGTCCTGCACGCAGCTTACGTGCCTGAAGAGATCACCGTCAATCAGTTGGAAACTGTGGTTGGAAATGTTACTGCTAGCAATGGGCTAGGGTTCACCAATACTGATTTGACTACGGAAGGCCGCAATCATAACAAGGCCTTGCACATCACCATGGAATGTAAAGGTGCAGTCCTTTCCCATGTGCTGGTAGACACAGGGTCATCCCTTAATGTCTTACCAAAAAAGGCCCTGGTGAAGCTAGAGTATGAAGGATTGGCATTGCGTCCCAGTAACCTGGTAGTAAGAGCCTTTGATGGTTCTAAGAGATCGGTTCTGGGGGAAATTGAGCTGCTTGTAACGATTGGCCCACAAACTTTTAAAACGATCTTCTACGTGATGGACATTCAGCCTGCCTACAGCTGTTTGTTGGGTAGACCATGGATTCATGCCGCTGGCGCAGTAACGTCTACCCTTCACCAGAAGTTAAAATTTGAGTGGGAGGGTCAAGTTGTTACAATTTGTGGAGAGGAGGATATTTTTGTTAGCCATCTGGCTACTTATAAGTATATTGAGATGGATGGGGAGATCCACGAGATGATGAGCCAAGGGTTTGAGGCCCTGAACGTAAATGAAACATCTGCTGTACCTGGAATCTCCATGTCATCTTACCAACAAGCCCGGAAGGTTGTTGAGGAAGGAACTGCCCAAGGCTGGGGCAAGGTCGTATCTGTGGAGGAGAAGAAGGACAAATTTTGGTTGGGTTACAGACCAACTCAACAGAATCAAGCAGAGGCTGCTGAGAAGCCCGGTTTTGTCAGTGGGGGGATGCTCACCCCTGATGCTATCAACAATTTGGAAGACGAGCTGGAAGAAGAACGCAATCTGGATAATTGGATTCGTCCAAAGATCCCGGGGAGCAGTATCTCAAACTGGTCTTCCCAGGAAATTATAAGAGTTACTCATGCAGAGTAATTATTATTTCCTGTATTTTTATAGCATGCATCAAAGTCTTGCATCTTGCCCAAGATGACAAGACTCATTTTGTAATCGGGCCATCTGTACTTTTTGTGCAACAAGATTAATCAATGAAATATCAGACATCTTTTTGCAAATGAGTCTTTTTCTTTTCCGCTCACTGTTTTTCCATTTTTCTTTTTGTACAAAAAATAAATGGCGATGTTTTCAAAATGATAACTTTTGTTTCACTTTTCTAAACAAAGATTAAAATCAATCACTAAAATGAACAAACTGAACCCTTGCAGAGAGTGCCTTCCAGAAAGCACCGACAACAGCACGGCTATGACTTCGTATGACTTTGACAATCCTATCAATCAAGCTGATGAAGGGGTTGAAGAAGAATATGAGCTTCCTGAAGAGCTAGCCAGGTTGTTGAGACAAGAGGAGAAGGTTATCACTCCTCATCAGGAAGAGGTCGAAATGATTAATCTTGGTACAGATGAAGACGTGAAAGAGGTTAAAATCGGGGCCTGCCTGCAAGACTCAGTGAAGAGACGACTGATTGATCTGCTTCAAGAATATGTGGATGTGTTTGCTTGGTCTTATCAAGACATGCCAGGGTTGGACACCGATATTGTTGTGCACAAGCTGCCTTTGAGAGAAGAATGCCCACCGGTTAAACAGAAACTGCGCCGTACTCGCCCAGACATGGCAATGAAGATCAAGGAAGAGGTACAAAAGCAATGGGACGCCGGGTTCCTTGCTGTAACTAGCTATCCACCGTGGGTTGCTAACATAGTACCTGTGCCTAAGAAAGACGGCAAAGTGAGGATGTGTGTTGACTACCGGGATCTGAACAGAGCTAGCCCGAAAGATGATTTTCCATTACCTCACATCGATGTATTGGTAGATAATACGGCTCAGTTCTCGGTATTCTCCTTCATGGACGGATTTTCAGGATACAATCAGATCAAAATGTCACCTGAAGACATGGAGAAGACAACTTTCATCACACCCTGGGGCACGTTTTGTTACAAGGTGATGCCATTCGGACTGAAGAATGCTGGTGCAATATATCAACGGGCTATGGTGATGTTATTCCACGATATGATCCATAAAGAAATCGAATGTTATGTGGATGACATGATTGCCAAGTCCCTTACTGAAGAAGACCACCTGGTGAATCTGCTGAAGCTATTCAAGCGTCTGAGAAAGTACCAATTGAAGTTGAACCCCAACAAATGCACATTCGGGGTGCGATCTGGTAAGCTGCTGGGTTTTATTGTGAGCGATAAAGGGATTGAAGTTGACCCTGATAAAGTCAAAGCTATTCAAGAGATGCCTGCACCGAAAACTGAGAAAGAAGTTCGAGGGTTCCTAGGTAGATTGAACTACATCTCAAGGTTCATATCTCACCTCACAGCAACCTGCGAACCCTTGTTCAAGTTGTTGAGAAAAGAACAAACGGTCAGGTGGAACGAAGACTGCCAGAAGGCTTTTGACAAGATCAAAAAGTACTTGCAAGAACCTCCAATCCTTATGCCTCCAGTTGAAGGAAGACCTCTGATAATGTACTTGACAGTATTAGAAGAGTCAATGGGGTGTGTGCTGGGCCAGCATGACGAGTCTGGTCGAAAAGAGTATGCAATATACTACCTGAGAAAAAAGTTTACCGACTGTGAACGACGTTATTCACTGCTCGAGAAAACTTACTGTGCTTTAGCGTGGGCTGCTCGCCGACTGAGACAGTATATGCTGACCCACACTACCTTATTGATCTCAAAAATGGACCCAGTTAAGTACATTTTCGAGAAGCCGGCTCTTACCGGACGGGTTGCAAGATGGCAAATGATTCTCACGGAATATGACATCCAGTACACCTCTCAGAAAGCCATCAAGGGCAGTGTATTGTCTGAATATCTTGCTGAGCAACCCATTGATGACTACCAGCCTATGAGATTTGACTTCCCTGATGAAGACATCATGTTCATTAAAGAAAAAGATCATGAAGAGCCTATTCACACTGAAGGGTCTGACCCGGAAGAAGAATGGACCATGATGTTTGATGGGGCTGTTAATATGAATGGTCGTGGTGTTGGTGCAGTACTCATTACACCCAAAGGAGTTCACATGCCTTTCTCGACAAAACTCACTTTCAACTGCACTAACAACGAAGCTGAATACGAAGCTTGCATTATGGGTCTTGAGGAAGCCATTGACCTCAGGATCAAGACATTGACCGTATTCGGAGACTCAGCTCTGGTAGTTAATCAGACCAACGGGAAATGGTACACCCACCAGGATCATCTGATACCTTACAGGGATTATACAAGAAGGTTATTGACTTTCTTCACAACGGTCAAGCTTAAGTATATCCCTCGGGACGAGAATCAGTTTGCAGATACTCTTGCTACCATTTCATCCATGATCAAAGTTCAAGCTGCTAACTTTGTACCTCAGATTTCAGTGTCCAGACTTGATAGACCAGCATATGTGTTCGCAGCAGAAGTTGTCAAAAACGATAAGCCTTGGTTCCATGACATTAAGTGCTTCTTGGAGGATCAAACATACCCACCTGGGGCATCTTCCAATGATAAGAAGACCTTGAGAAGGCTTGCTGGTAGTTTCTTTCTGAACACTGATGGGTCTTTATACAAAAGGAACTTTGATATGGTACTCCTCCGATGTGTTGATAAGACAGAAGCAGACTTGTTGATGCACGAGGTGCACGAAGGATCCTTTGGTACCCATGCTGGAGGGCATGCCATGACTAAGAAGTTGTTAAGATCAGGTTATTACTGGATCACAATGGATGCAGACTGTTGTGCCTACGCCAGAAAATGCCATAAATGTCAGATCTATGCAGATAAAGTGCATGTGCCTCCCAATCCTCTGAATATAATGTCTTCACCCTGGCCCTTTGCTATGTGGGGCATTGACATGATTGGCAAGATTGAGCCAACTGCCTCGAATGGTCACAGATTCATCTTGGTCGCCATTGATTATTTCACCAAGTGGGTTGAAGCAGCATCATATGCAAATGTTACAAGACAAGTGGTAGCCAGATTTCTGAAAAGAGACATCATCTGTCGGTATGGGGTGCCCGAGCGAATCATTACTGATAATGGTTCCAATCTAAACAACAAGATGATGGCTGAACTATGCCGGGACTTCAAAATTCAACATCATAATTCTTCTCCTTACAGGCCAAAAATGAACGGCGCTGTTGAGGCAGCTAATAAGAATATCAAGAAGATTGTGCAGAAGATGGTAGTCACTTATAAAGACTGGCATGAGATGCTACCATTCGCCTTGCATGGGTACCGCACGTCAATCAGGACATCCACTGGGGCAACACCGTATCAGCTTGTGTATGGCATGGAAGCAGTCCTACCGGTTGAAGTTGAATTACCCTCTCTACGGGTACTGATGGATGTTAAGCTGAACGAAGCAGAGTGGGTCCGGTCCCGATACGAACAACTGAGTCTGATTGAAGAGAAAAGACTGGCTGCAATTTGTCATGGGCAGTTGTATCAGAAAAGAATGAAGAGAGCCTTCGATCAGAAAGTCAGGCACCAAGAGTACCAAGTAGGGGATCTTGTGCTGAAAAGGATCCTCCCTCCTCATACAGATCACAGGGGAAAGTGGACTCCGAATTATGAAGGACCATTCGTAGTAAAGAAGGTTTTCTCTGGTGGAGCACTGATGCTCAGCACCATGGATGGTGAAGACTTCCCGTCCCCTGTGAATTCAGATGCAGTTAAAAAATACTTCGCATAAAAATGACCCGCTGGACATAAAAACAGAATGTAAGTCCAGGCAAAAATAGGGCATCCCGGCGAGTCAAAAACAGAATAAAAGACTCAGGCAAAAATAAGGGAAATAAACAAAAAAATGTGTACACCCGCTGAGTTGAAAAGCCACATCGGACAACTCAGGCAAAAATGGGTATCCCGATGGATTGAAAACCCGAAAGGGCGGTCCATGCAAAATAAGGGAATAAGCGAACAACTGCATTCTGAATTCGTCCGTATCACTTACAACTTGGAAAGCTTCAAAAGGATCAAGCGCCGGTCAGAATCAGCCTTCTTCAGAAAGCAAGACGAGAAGAGCGTCAACAGTCATACGAGTCATAGCAAGAGGAAGCTCCTTCAAAGCATCGTCAACATTGCCAGCATTTTGTTTCTCAATTTGTAACAATCTCCTCATTTCAGGAGATATGTTTCCTTGACTGTATCTTGCCAATTCAGGGCACATGAATTAATAAAATCAGATTTTTCAGTCATGTTTCGTCTTGTACATTTTTATTTGCAAAGAATGTCTGATGTCTCTAAGAAAACCGGTTTCATAAGTACAGATGTTCACCTTCAAAAATAATAAAACACATGCTTGCAGGAAATATACTTACTCCCGAGAGTGTCTCACTCCTATGACGGAATCCAGTGAAGGATGCCTCGAGATTACTTGTGCGTTTCTCTGTCTTTTCAGGATTGCAGGTATCCGAAGTGCAACATGGGGCATGAAAGCGACATCCCAGCAAACTGGCAAATCAATACTCACTCAGTCTTAGCACCCAGGTGTTTTCTCCCCAGCTGAGTTACCACTTGTCACTTATTCCCACCAGAGTTGCCAGGCATCATCTCTCCAACAGGGCAGTGTTTGAAGATGCCCATATCCCCAGCTGAGTTGTCAAGAATCATCCTCAGCGGAATACAAGATCCAGGGAACCATCTCCCCATAAAGCCTCAGCCTCTATTCGGAAGAGCAACGCATGAAGGAGTCACAACAGAGTAAAAGAAAAGCTTCTACAAACCCCAGCTGGGTCCCCTCATTGCTAAGGATGGGTCTATTTGTGACCTATCTCTCCAAGAAGAATTATCTCACCAGATCTACCAATGATCTTATCCCAGCTGGGACGCCCATTTTAAACAAGATCAGCCAGGGATCTTCGCGGCAGTGGGGTCCGAATCCCGGTTTGGTATCTTTGCATAATCATGGCATTCGCATCATATTCACCCACAAAGCGTAGCATTCCGTCTAATACGGAGCATTACGGCAAAAATCAAACACATAGCATAATCATAAGCCATGTTCTGAATCAACACTTGTGAATAATGACAATCCGTCAACATAAAGAATACTTTCCCCAAAGTCCCCACCAGAGTCCCCAGCAAAAGCAGTTGCCCCACAATTCACAAACACCAGTATATACTCTTTTTTGACACCCGTCCGTGTCATCTTTCCCCAGTAAAGTCGCCTGAGCACTCTTTACAAACAAGACCACCCGTATTACAGACATTTCTTGACACCCGTCCGTGTCATACCCCCAGCAGAAAGCCAAAGATATCATCTTTGCACTCACCTATACTTGTATATACATTTTCTTGACACCCGTCCGTGTCATATCCCCAGCGCAGTCACCTACACTTTTACAACCCATATACTTGTTGATACTTTACTTTTCTCCTTTTTGACACTCGTCCGTGTCACTCTCCCCAGCAGTCAAATGCTCATCTATACACCACTCATGTTACACTTGTACAGATACTCGTTCGTATCTTGTATATGCCATTTACATCCCCGCAGATTCAACACTCGTCCGTGTTCTTTGTTAACCAGTTGGTACTCGTCCGTACCATCATCTCAGAGCATGCGTCAAGCATTTGTTTCTACCTGATACTCGTCCGTATCATAGTCTTAAGGGTGCTCGTCCGCATCTTTAATCCAAACACTTATGTCTTCTCGAATATAGATACTCGTCTGTGTCTACCATTCCCCAGAAGAGTCCCCTTCAGATTCAACACTCGTCCGTGTTCTTTGTTAACCCGTTGATACTCTTCCGTATCATCATGTGTCAGTACTTGTTTCTACCTGATACTCGTCCGTATCATAGTCTTAAGGATGCTCGTCCGCATCTTTAATCTATACACTAACATCTAAACACTTATACCTTTTGTTTCTGGGATATAAACACTCGTCCGTGTTTACTATCCCCCAGTAAAGCAAATTTCTTTTTATCTGACACTCGTCCTGTGTCATGATAAACCTTGAGAGCAGCCGTACCCTGCTAGGTGGTCGTCCTCCACCTCTTGATGGTCGTCCTCCATCATGCTCATCCGATGGCCGTCCCCATCGTCGATATTTTCAGCAGCCGTCCCCTGCTAGGTGGTCGTCCTCCACCTCTTGATGATCGTCCTTCATCACTTTATCCAATGGCCGTCCCCATTGTTGATTTTGGTTATCTGGCATTCGTCCTATGTCATGACAAACCTTGAGAGCAGCCGTCCCCTGCTAGGTGGTCGTCCTCCACCTCTTGATGGTCGTCCTCCATCATGCTCATCCGATGGCCGTCCCCATCGTTGACCCTTTTATCCGGCATTCATCCAATGTCGCGATATTTTCGGCAGCCGTACCCTGCCAGGTGGTCGTCCTCCACCTTAGATGACCGTCCCTCATCTTATCCCCAACAGAGCAGCCGTCCCCTGCTAGGTGATCGTCCTTCACCTTTGATGACCGTACCTCATCATCTGTTTATTTCATTTATTCTTTAACCCGATGGCCGTCCCCGTCGTGGTCCCTTTTCCTTTTCCTGATGATCGTCCTTCATCAGTTTAGCCCGATGGTCGTCCCCATCGTTGGTTACTTTACTTTATGAACTTGATGGTCGTCCCCATCATTTTTCATTAATTCCCAAAGAATCTTACAACTTTACTTGATGGCCGTCCCCATCATAATATCTTATTTTTTCCAGCTAGTCGGCCGTCCCCGTCTTTGCTTTACCTTTTATCCCCAGCATGTCGGCCGTCCCCGTCATGGCTCTTTACCCAGCAGTCGTCCTCTGCTCGACGGTCGTCCTCCGTCGCCTATACTTTGCAATATACTTTATTTTCTTTTACAATATATATCCCTTTTCTTCTTCATTCTGTGAGTGCAAATTTTGGACTGTCTTTGGTATTCAACCACAAGTTATCTTGTTTGCCTGTTAAGCCGTCGCTTACAATCTGCACAGCTAACTCATGTTTGAATAGGGGCAGCTGTAAACACCCCAAATTTTCCCTCACCCATTCACACCATGGCTTGTGATCATTTCATATGCATAAACACAATCATAACATCTCATATCCCATTTTTGTTTCACTGTATAGATTCAAAGTCATCTGCACCTAGGGTTTGTGATCTGAGCAATCCAAGAGCCTTTTGAGCCACTCCAAAGGTCATCAATCACTTCAAAGGGGTATATGTGTGTCCAAGTATCATATTACATCTTCTCAAAGTCAAGAATGCCAAAGAATCACAAGAACTGGGATTGGTGTGGAGGCAGAGCCAGGCTTGACTGCACAGATGACCTGAAATTAGGGTTTTGGTTTCAGAGGCCATAACTCCAAATTTTTTGGTCATTCTTGTTTCTATTGGTCTCTATATGGTATAGGGAGTATGCATATCAATTTTCATGAAGAAATTCCATGGGGAAGTCATCTGATCAAGAGTTGACTTTCTGGACAAGTCAATGCAAAATCAGGGCATCTGAGGCCCCCAATGACCCAACCAAGGGGTGATCTTCATCATTTTGAGTGTATATGATCTTTTTTTGATCATAGAAGAAGGTTGAAGTTCACAAAATTCAAGAATTTGAAGTTTTTGCAAAGTTGACTTTTTAGGGCAAGTTTGACTTTTGAAGAATATGTCATTTTATGCCACTTTCCAAACCTTACTTTTTGATCCAAAAATGCTTCAAATGGAAAAACTTTGGTCATGAAAGTTGTAGAATAGATCTTTCCCTTTTCAAAAAGTACAAGAACATGACCTAATTCATTTTGGATCAAAAGTTATGGTTCATCAAAGTTGGCAAAAATCACTAATTTTCAAGTTATGTACCAATTGGAAATTTGCAAATTCATGTACCAAGCATTCTAGTGACTTCAAAATGACTTCAAAACTTCATCATATGATCATATATGACCCCAAAAACAGAATTGGCCCAAGGAATTTTGCATTGCTTGCCTTGATTTCCAAAGTTCCCTAAGGCATTTTTCATCACAAGTGCAAAAAGTGGATTCTTGGCAAAACCATTCTTCAAGGAGTTATGTGATCACTAGCTGACTTCTATACATTGCCATGACTAAAAGAAGTGCCATGCCACAAAATTCAGCAAGCAATGTTTCATGTGTATGGCACAAAATCATGAGAAAACACAAGTTGTCAAGTTGCAAGATCACTCTCAATTCATGATCCATATGTTGCAGTCATTCATAAACAATCCAATGGTCATCCTTGTCTCAAGCTGAAGCAAGACATGCCCTAACACAGCTGCTGCCATAGCCCATGCTGCAAGTACCAATCACATTGACTTTTTGGCAAAAGCTCCCATACTCTTGGCACAGTAAACAGCCACCCTACTGACCTGCCCCACAGGCTATCCACACAACTTGGAGATGTTATAGCAAAGCATTGAGCATTGAAGCAGGCCAGAACTCAGCATACCAAAAAACTGCCACAAAGCTTCCCTCCTTCGAATCACCTTCCACAGCCACCAAACATCCAAACTTTTTTCACCAACAAATCAAACACATAAAAAGGAACCAGAATCAACCATCAATAGAGCTTGAAACCACTCACACACAGAACTCATTTTCTGATACACCAGAACTGGAACTCTCAAAATAGCTTGCTTAAGCTCATTCCAAGCCTACCATTAGCATCAGGAGGACCATTGGAGTGAGTCTGCATCAAGGAGAAGCCCAGAAAGCCCAGAAACAGGATCTTCCATCTCAGGTATGGCCATGAACTTTTTCTCTCAGAGCTTGCATTTTAAGTTATAAATTGATTGCTTATGTCTTGCTGGTCATGGGGATGTTCTTAGAATCGAAAATGAGTAAGAAATGAGTTTGTACTGAGGCTCTGAAATTTCACCCGTGAAATTTGTTTCCTTAGATTTGTTTGGTTCTTAGTGTTTAAATGATGTTTGAGGGTGGATTTGTATCTTAGGTTGTTAGAGGATCACTTGGCTGTGTTTAATTTGAAGAATGGTAGCCTAAATCATGATCTAGGGTTTTGTTGTTGCCGGAGAAGATGACCGGAGCTTCCCTCCGGTCACCTGAATTTGTTTAACCCTAATCCCAATCATTAAGTCCATTTGAATCTCATGCGTTGGATTGTCTGACTTTGTTGACTTCGCGCGTGCACGTGTGGTCCAGATGTGCCCTCATTAGCCCTAATCACCATTAGTTTAATTAAATCCATTTAATTAATTTATAAAACCTAATTAAGTCAGATTGCATCCTGTCCTTTGATTCACGCGCGCAGTCAACCCTTCTTTCCCAGATTCAAATATCAGCCTTTGGATTGAATTACTTTCCATTTTATTTTGTTTTATTTCATTTTCTTTATATTTAACTTGTACAATTTATAAAAAATAGCAAAAATGTTTTAAAAATTATGAAAACTTTTTGTCAAGAGTTTCATTAATTTTTAATACCCAAAAATATTTTTATTTTCATTTTTAGCATTAAAAAAAGTATTTTTAAATATATAAAAGTTTATTTTTAATTGATTAATGGAAATTAATTTATTAAAAATACTTTTAGGTATTTAAAAATCACCAAAAATTCATGAAGTGTTCTAAGACATTTAGAAACATTGTCCAACCTTCAAACCAAATTTCTTTTTTGATCTTGATGCATTTTGAGAATTTTTCATTGAATTAAAATCATTTTGATGCATTATTTTGATCCCAACTTCAAAAAAATCATTTCTGCCTAATCATGAAGAGTTGGACATTGATTCTTTTTGCATTGCATTGTGTTTAGCATGTAGTTTGTGAGATTAAATGGCCATGATTTGATCTTTCATTTTTCATTTGTTTGATAATTTTCTTGTTAAGGAACCCTAAAACCCTAGAAATCTTAGGAAAATCATGACTTGAAGTTGGTTAAGAGTTGAGATCTCTCCTTTGGGCAGTGGGTTTAGTATAGGTTTAGGGATCCTTTGAATGCATTTTCAATTTTTTATAATGTTGTTTGCTTCTGGTTTTGGTTTGTGATTGTTGCTTTGTCCACAAACCCTAATTTGGGCTTCCATATGCATCCATCTTGCATTTTCTTGCATAACATGACTTGCCATGATATTGCATGCATCCATGTGATTCATTTAGCATCATAAGACATGTTTAAAGCATGTTTGATCATTGCATCTCTCATCTGTCATGTTGTATGCCATATGCATCTCATAACTTTTCATGTGTGTTTATGTTCCTTAACTTGCTTCATTTGCCTTCATAAGCTTGTATGATCATCCTCATGTCTTGATTCATGTTTGTAACATCTCATAGCATCATTATCATCCCATACATGCTTCTGGTTTTGGTTTACATCATGTCATTCCATCCTACTTTGCATTGCATTGCATTTTCTTTTCTAACCTTTCAGGTGGTAAGTGATTTTGGGAAGTGAATTTGCCTTCACTTCTCATACTTTCTCCTCATCTCTCTCTTGCATCCTTGCTGCATTTTTGTTTGTGTTTGAGATTGAGCTTGCTCATTCTTCTTCTTCCTACTTTCTTTCCTCAAGTGACTTGTCTTCTTAAATGAAGCAAGTTACTTTGCTTCTCTTGATCCTTTCATCTGCTTCCTGGTGGTTCCATTGAAGACTTCTTTTGAAAACCTCACAAACCTTAGGAACAACCAAGCATGACAATGATTAGGGTTTTGATTAGTCTCCCCTCTTAGTTTTACCTTTGTGTCTCTTTTGAGTCTTCTCTCCTCATCTCATAATCAGGGACTAAACCCTAAAGGCTTTAAGGCTTTGTGATTAAGCTTATGCCTGCATCCTTATCTTAGGATGGAGTGTATAACTTTAATCCTAAGTGTTAAACCCTTAATGTGTTTAACTCCTTTAATCAATTCACTTAATAATCATCAAGACACCAAACTTGTAACTTGGGCCTTGCATTAGGGTTCTAATTCTTCCTTAAATTGGTTAAGAAGGACTAACCCTAGTGTTAATGGACAAGTCCTCCTCAAGTTGTCTTACAAACCCTAAAATTCACTTCATCATCATATCACTAAATAAAATCCACTTAATCAAAGGCTTGTTTTGTCATGAGTTTAATCCCTAATCATGGATTAAGTTGAGGAGCATTCCTCAGCTTAAACATTCTCATCTATTATCCTTCTATTAGGATGGTGTAATGAGTCTGTTAAATCCCTGATTATGGCTTACCCTCATTACTTAACACTAAACAAAAACCACAAAAAAACATCTAAATAATCACAGGTAGGTTAATGATCTTAATCCTATACCAAAGGTGATTAAGTGTGAGAATCTGACTTCACACTTAAGGTACTCCCATTACCCCTAAACAGAGGGAAGATGTGATGAGTTTACTAACCCACTGGTTTAGGTTTAAGCTCATTAACTTATGACAAACTTCAAAAAGCAATAAAAGACTGAAAACCCAAAAACAAACAATAATCGTCTCCTCCGGGATTCTTTTCTCATCTCACTCACTCACAACCGAGAACTTGCTTCTTCCGTCTAATGCAAGACAGTTTGCACCTGAGCCAGACAGGTCATACACTTGAGCATAGGCAAGTAAGCAGTTCACAAGTCAATTCACCTTTCAGTCTCTTTGGGTCGAACTACGGTGTTCTGACTTCCTCATTGCACAAGAGGATACGTAGGCATAACTTAACAGTTATCGAACAAAAGTCTCTGTACATTCCCCCTCTTCCTAGCTTTATTCTTTAAGCCTCATGATCTTGAGCATTCCATTCACTTCTTACACTGACACTTCATTTATACACTTCACTCTCTTTTACACTGACACCTGTACATCTTTTCCAGCTATTATATACACAAATTGCACTGACACTACCCCTTTAAAACACAAATCTTTTAAGCGTGGATCCCGTCGAGTACGGCGGACAATCTGGGTGCTAATACCTTCCCAGGTTGTAACCAACCCCCTTTCTCAGTCTCTCTGGTTCGCAACCGTCTTATCCATCTCTTTCTAGGTCTATGCAGCATTGCCTTTCCTCCGGGATAAAAATGCCTAGCTGGCGACTCTATTCATCTCCAGTGAGTTCACGGTTGTGTGTTCTCATTGTCCCTTTCGCCGACCGTTCGCGTCTGTACCCCATTTGACCCGGCTTCATTTGGTGGGAGCGACAGTGACGTTATCATCTCGCCAGAAGGGGTCCATACACCTTTAGCTGCTCGGTTGATGTTCGAATGCATTAACAATGAGGCAGAGTATGAAGCTTGCATCATGGGGATCGAAGAGGCAATCAACTTGCGAGTCAAGGACCTCAAGATCTTCGGAGATTCTGCTCTGGTGGTGAATCAAGTCAATGGCAAATGGCTAGTTCATCAACCTCACTTGGTTCCTTACAGAGATTATGTCAGGAGGCTGTTAACTTTCTTCACCAAAGTCAAGTTGAATTATATTCCTCGAGATCAAAACCAGTTCGCCGATGCTCTAGCAACTTTGTTGTCTATGATTAAAGTTTGTCAAGAGAATTTCGTGCCTCGAATCATGGTCTCTCACCTTGAAAGACCTGTCTTTGTCTTTGCAGTTGACACTGGTGAAGATAACAAACCTTGGTATCATGATATCAAGCAATTCTTGAAGGCTCGAGAATACCCGGCTGGGGCATCCAGTAAGGACAAGAAGACCCTAAGAAGACTGGCAGGAGGTTTCTTCTTGAATTAAGATGGTGTGTTATACAAGCGAAACTTCGACATGGTTATGCTCAGATGCGTGGATAGACACGAAGCAGACCTGTTGATGCAAGAGGTTCATGAAGGCTCCTTTGTTACCCATGCTGGAGGACATGCTATGGCAAAGAAATTGTTGAGATCGGGATATTATTGGATCACCATGGAATCCGATTGTTGTAAATACTCCCGTAAATGTCACAAGTGTCAGATTTATGCCGATAAGGTCCATGTGCCTCCGAATCCTTTGAGTGTCATGTCTTCACCATGGCCGTTCGCCATATGGGGCATTGATATGATTGACAAGATCGAGCCGACAGCTTCTAACGGTCATCGCTTCATCCTGGTTGCTATAGACTACTTCACGAAGTGGGTCGAAGCGGCATCTTATGCCAATGTTACTAAACAAGTGGTATTTATTAAAAGAGACATCATTTACCGGTATGGAATTCCTGAAAGAATCATTACTGATAATGGTTCTAATCTCAACAACAAGATGATGGCTGACTTGTGTCCTGATTTCAAAATAGAACATCACAATTCTTCTCCATATCGCCCGAAGATGAATGGCGTCGTTGAGGCGGCCAACAAGAACATCAAGAAGATCGTGCAGAAGATGGTTGTAACATACAAAGAATGGCATGAGATGCTACCATTTGCGTTGCATGGGTACAGAACGTCAGTGCGTACCTCAACAGGGGCAACCCCGTTCTCACTGGTGTATGGTATGGAGGCAGTCCTACCAATTGAAGTGGAAATCCCCTCGTTGAGGTTAATGATGGACATTAACCTAGATGAAGCCGAGTGGCTCCGGTCCAGATATAATCAATTGAGCCTTATTGAAGAAAAGCGCCTATCAGCTGTATGTCATGGACATTTGTATCAGCGGAGGATGAAGCAGGCTTTCGACAAGAAGGTACGACCACGGAGGTACATACCAGGTGACTTAGTGCTGAAAAGGATTCTTCCTCCTCTTAACGGTCATAGGGGAAAATGGACACCTAACTATGAAGGAACGTTCGTGGTTAAAAAGGTTTTCTCAGGTGGAGCCTTGATGCTGACAACCATGGACGAGAAGACTTCTAATCCCCTATCAACGCAGATGCAGTAAGAAAATACTTCGTGTAAAAAGGACCCGCTGGATAAAAATAGAATAAAGATCCAGGCAAAAATGGGCATCCCGGCGAGCCAAAAAACAGAATAAAAGGCTTGGGCAAAAATTAGGGAAATCTAGAAAAACGTACACCCGCTGAGTTGAAAAGCGACATCGGACAGCTCAGGCAAAAAAGGGCATCCCAGTGGATTGAAAACCTGAAAGGGCGATCCACGCAAAAGAGGGATTAACACAAACGACTGCGATCTGCGAAATCTGTAACCTATCTGCAACTGAGGTTATTCTAAGGGTTGAAGATCAGTTCAATTACCTTTCTCAAGGGTCAGAGCGAGCGGATCGTCTCGAAGATATACGAGTCATAACCGGGTTGAAACTTGATGAGATCCACTCATTACATTGACAATAGGATAGTTTGTTTTCCTTTTTGGTTGTTTCCTCTTTCGAGGGAACTGCTTCCTTTGTATTGCCTATTCATGGCCATTTTTCCGAATCAATAAAAATTCAACTTCAGTTAACTTATGACTATCTGCTTCTTGTTTTTGTTTTTCATCTAGCATTGATTGATTACGAAAACGTCCAGCAAATTGTGATTTATATTGTGTTGTGAACATTTGAATGCTTTCTAACTCGTGCAGGAGGACATAAATATTTAATACAACTCTGAAAGGGTGTCAAGATGCCTAGTTAATGATTCATGCTATGAGACTGGGCATATAGGTCCCAAACTAACTCTCCATGTTGCAGGCACTATCGATTGTGTTTGTGCAGGTACAGGTACCGGTGTTGTTAACAGAGCTAAAAGAAGATTCCTAGGAGAAACATTTCTTTACGCTTGAACAGGAAACGGTGTTCTCCAGGGTGTCTCCAGTCATCCCCAGTAGAAGAGAAGTCAGAGTTCATATCCAGCATTAATGGCAAGAGATGTTTGCCCTCCCCAAGCAGAAGTCTTCCTTCAATACAGGGGCAATCCCCAGCAGTACAAGGAGTGTCTTTCCTCCTCAACAATGTCATGCCTCTAGTTCCCAGCCAAGTCAGGAGGTCTCCACTTCCCCACCAGAGTGCAAAAAGGGTCCATCTCCAGCAGGGTCTTGGCTATCCCATCTCAAAGTCCAATTTTTTTTGGCAATGGCGGCAATTCAGAGCCGGTGTATCATTGACAGATTTCCCCGCAAAGTTGTCTCCTCCTCATCAGGATGGATCAGATCAGTGCAGTGATCATCAGTTCCTTCCCAGTCAAGCCATCTGGGATATTTGCAGTCTCCTTGTCAGGAGATCCCTTGCATTTACATACGCATAATCGTCATTACATTTGCATTCTCCAAAGCGTAGCATTTCCATCATCATGGAGCATTACGCCATAAATCCAAGCATATGCATGCCAACATGGGCCAGTTTTGAGGTATATTATATATGACCTATAATATCTTTTCAACCTGAAATACTCCCCACAGAGGATACCATTACCATTTTCCAGACATCCTTGTCTTTTCAAGTCAATGTTTGTCACCCATTCCGCGTCTTGTTTTGTACAACGGTCGTGTTGCAGGTTCTCATTTTGTACAACGGTCTTGTTTGCCTGGGCTCTCATTTATGTACAACGATCTTGTTCCATCTTGTCCTACATTCTTTGTGTTTTTGGTTATCGAATGAGGCCGGTATACCATTGCGTCTCCATTCGAGGATGGTTTTGTGTTAGATTCGAGGATCTTTTGAGAATTGTCATTCGAGGATGGAATTATTTTCTTCAAGTCCTTCTGAGGTTGGTCTTGTTGTTGTGGCTATTATTCGAGGATGATAGACCATTTTGAGCTTATTGATTGAGGTCAATTTGTCTCGTTTGCAAAGTATGTCTGAGGTTAGTCTTTGTGTTTCTGGTTATCGACTGAGGCCGGTATACCATTGCGTCTCCATTCGAGGATGATTTCATGTTAGATCCGAGGATCTTTTGAGAATTGTCATTCGAGGATGGCATTCTTTTCTTCAAGTCCTTCTGAGGTTGGTCTTGTTGTTGTGGCTATCATTCGAGGATGATAGACCATTTTGAGCTTATTGATTGAGGTCAGTTTGTCTCTTTTGCAAAGTCTGTCTGAGGTTAGTCTTTGTGTTTTTGGGTATCGACTGAGGCCGGTATACCATTGCGTTTCAATTCGAGAATGGTTTCGTGTTAGATCCGAGTATCTTTTGTGAGTTGTCATTCGAGGATGGCATTCTCTTCTTCAAGTCCTTATGAGGTTGGTCTTGTTGTTGTGGCTATCATTCGAGGATGATAAACCATTTTGAGCTTATTGATTGAGGTCAGTTTGTCTCTTTTGAAAAGTCTGTCTGATGTTAGTCTTTGTGTTTTTGGTTATCGACTGAGGCCGGTATACCATTGTGTTTCCATTCGAGGATGGTTTCGTTTTAGATCCGAGGATCTTTTGAGAATTGTCATTTGAGGATGGCATTCTTCCCAATATATTTTATTTCCCA
Organism: Lathyrus aphaca; assembly: GCA_963966055.1. NCBI lineage: Eukaryota > Viridiplantae > Streptophyta > Magnoliopsida > Fabales > Fabaceae > Lathyrus > Lathyrus aphaca. The sequence continues at coordinate 112,575,227 of OZ014524.1, read as the reverse complement.
CAGAGTTCAAATTTCCAGGTTTTATTCGAGTATTCAATCACTCCATACCTTGAACGTCTAAAAGCTCTCGCAATTATTCGTTCAGGCCTGCAGATAATTGAATAGGGGCAGCTCTAATACCTCAAAATTTTCCCTCTCATTTCCTCAACATTTTGCATAGCATTTTGCATACATAGCTTCATAAAATAACCAAAAACATTGCATCATGTATAGCATAGCTGAGGCATAGGTATGTGATCAATGATTGGAGCAACTGAAGGCTATACAAAGGCAATCACAGGGCCACAAAGCTTCTCAACCTTGTGCAAAGGGTTCACAACGTCCTACAAGTCTTCATTTGAAGCCACAAGCCATGGGGAGATTCGAGTTGATCAAAGGAGGCAAGCAGTGCAATGTTTCCTGATGAAAAGGGCCGAATTAGGGTTTCATTTCTACTGGGTTTCTACATGAAGTTATGATTCAAAGAGGATTCCATCGTATTATATATGATGTCAAGTGCCTAGGGTTCAAACTTTGTCCATAAATTCATTTTGGAAGAGGTTCAATTGGCCAGAGGACTGAAAATCGAGGAATCGGGGAGGAGGCAACCGAGCTAGGTGAAAAAGGTCGACTCCTGACTTTTAAGATCGAGATCATGAAATTAGGGTTACAATGATCCTATGTTTCAAACTTGGTCAAGAAATGATGGAGGAATCATAAAAAAAATCAAAGAAAAATCATTTGAAAAGTGGTTGGTTTCACCTTTCCCTCCACTTTTCCTTCCACACTTCCTTTCATTCTTTCCCTCTTGTTTTTTCCTTTCCAATTCCACTCCATTTCCCTTGGAAACTTCTATCATGTTCTACCATCTTCTAGAATATTCCTTCTCCTAACCTAGCTCCATTGCTAAATCCTAACCTCATTACCGAACCATAATTTTGGATCCCGAGCCTAATTTTTGGGCCCCAAACCTAAACCATATTTAATCCATTTTCATCCAAACCAAAGGATCACTCAAACACACAATTTTCATCTCTCACAATTTTCACACACACAATTTTCACTCTTTCACAATCACTTTTTCTCTCTCACTTTTCCTCCATTTCCCTTTTTCACAAAAGCTTTTTGAATAAGCTCTTCAAGTTTCACATTGAAACTTGAAGATCTTGAAGCTTAGCCTCTAACCTCCATTGACTTTGTGGATTGTGGAAGAAGAAGCTACTGAATTTTGTGAGGATTTCGGCTTATCGGAAGTGGACGAAGGTTCAAGCATCAAGAACGCATTTATTTTGCGGTTTCGCGGTTTTCGTGGTTTTCTCTTCGATCAAGCTCCGATTCTCGCAACATCCACCGAAGCACTCCTCTGCTTCGTAGGTTGGTGATCTAAATCACTTCTTCTTTAAGTTATTCTCTTCATCTCGCCATTTCGGAATTCTTTAGTTGCTTTTCGTTTTGATTGCGATCGATTACGTTTTTATTATGCGTTGCTTGCGTTTTGTGATTCTTAATTGATTAAAATTTAAGGTGTAGATGATTATAGGTTCTAACATGTGTAAATAAGTCCCAATTAAGTAGAAATTAGTGTTAGCATGTTCCTAGGAATGTTAGGGATCATTAGAAGTGAGTTTGTGGCCAAAAGCACTTATTTCTTAACTTTTTTCACATTATGGTTCAGTGTTAACCGGTTAACCAATTGGTTAACCGGTTAACGGGTGCGTATTGGCCACTAAACACGGCAGTTTTAGATTCGTTAACCGGTTAACCATTTGGTTAACCGGTTAACGCTGTTAATTTTTGGTTTTTTAGCTTATTTTCTTGCTCAATCTTGCTTCCTAGTACTTCTAAGGTTCATATATGTTTAGGTATTGATTTTAGGGAATTTTTGGGTCTATTTCCAGTAGCCGATTCATTTGTTTCGAGTCGTTTCGACATGATTCCGTTCACTTTTCCATGTTTTGTGTTAAATGTGTAAATGTGATATAATTGATTCTTGATGTGTTTTGCTACACTTTAATCATTTGTTTCACATGTTAAGTGATTGCTTAAATTCAATGTGTGCTTCATGATCATGATCTTTGCTTGTTGGATTGATTAAATGATTAAATGCCATGATTGATTTTTTTGCCAAAAGTGATTAAATACTTCACATGTTCATGCAAGTTTCTTGTTCTTAATTGATCATATTTTAACATGAGTTCAATTCTGATTTTTATGCCATGCATGTGTAACAATTGATGCTTGTAGTGATACTTGTTCAATATCATGATAAATGCTCATTTGTGCAACATGAAAAGTGTGGTTGTTCTTGTTGATCATTGTTCATTTTAATCAAATAAATGATGTAAATAAATTCACAAGTTTGAATTCATTTTGTGATGTATATAGATTCATGTTAATTCATATTAATGTGTTGTTTATCACTCACTTTGTGCACATAAATAAAAATTATCAAATTTGCCCCATGTTTTCATAGCTGTTTGTTAATATAGGTGCTGTAAAATACATGTAGTTTGTTATGTCTGCATGTTGTATATGACTTTTTACACCTACTTTTATGTTCTTTGATAGCTGTAGTATGTTGTTTTCTTTGTGTGTTGCATTTCATAGCTGTTTGTATTTAAAGGGCTGTAGTAGGTGCTGAATTTTTGTTTTAGCATTTTTTTAGTTCCTCTAGAATTAAGATAGAGTTTAGATTGAGTCCTAGAGGCATTAGGATTTAATTAGTGTATGTTTGCCTTATTATTTTTTAATAAAATGCACACTAATCTTTGTTTTGTAGGGAGGGAAAGGTATGTTTCCTTACACCTTATCCTTTTATTTTATTTTCATGCATTTTCTTTATGCATTTAATTCACTTTTCCTTCCATATTTGTGATTGGTAGGATTTCCCTTTTGTTAGGACCAACTTATCTTCCTTAGGAAGTAAGTTGCATCTTTTTTCTTCTCTCTTTTCCTTTTGCTCTTTAGGATTAGAAAAGCCTCACTCACCATTAGGACCACCATCATAATAAGATAATTTAGGGTTGTGTCTTAGTCCCCTTAATTTTTGTCCTTTTTCGACTTGAGTCCTTCTTTCTCACCTCACAGAGAAAATAATAAAATACTTAATAAAAATTGAACGTTCTTATACGCCATAAGACTTTGTTGCGGAGTGCTTATCACGTCCTGTTTCGGGGCGAGCTGTAAGTATTTACTGATCACACTAAAATTCACTGTATTTCTGACTCCTATTTCGCATGCATTCTTAGCTTTTATTTTTATTATGTTATGTTATTACTTTTTTTCCCTTTGTTTTCAGGTTTTTTATGTAATCGAGGCTTAAATCGAGAAAAGGAGCGGAAAAGGAGTGGAAACAGACGAAAACCTAGAAATTCAGCGTTTTACACTTACGGCATCCACTGTGGCGGGCGCCATGGGGTCTACCATGACGTGGCCACGTCTCAAGACCACTCCACAACTGCCAAGACCCACGATCCCCACTCTTTCATTCCCCATTAGTCCTATGGCGGGCGCCATGACCTTGTGGCAGGCGCCATGACCTTGTGGCGGGCGCCACAAGGCAAAAACAGTTCCCTCCACTTTTTAGTGGAGGGGGCATCCGGGTCTTTTCCTGCATTTTGTTTTCCTATAAATAGGACCTTATATTTTCGTTTTTCTTCATCCAAACTTAGAATCTCTTAGGCATATATCAGTTTTAAAGCAGTTATCATTCCACATCGGGGTGTTACTGCAATCGAGTGATCGAGTCTGTATCTGTCTGTGTGATCGAGTTTTGGAGCACTCTGGGAGGAAGTTAATCCTGCCGCCATTTTAATTCCAGTTTGTATTTTACTTTTCCGCATTGATTTACTTTCATTTATTTCCTGCACTCGCACTTTATTTTATTTATTTCCTGCACTCGCTTTACTTACCTTTATTTTCCGCACTCGCTTTACTTTCGTTTATTTCTCGCACTCGCTTTAAATACCTTTATTTCCCGCACTCGCACTACTTTTATTTACTTTCTGCACTCGCACTACTTTTATTTACTTTCCGCACTCGCACTAAATTACTTTTATGAAAAATTATAAAAAGAACTTTTACTTTATCATGTCTAACTAAATCCATAAAGGTTAGAATGTAAGGATTGTAATTGAACCAGTAATCCGTACAATTGTTCGTGGAAACACTTAAGGGCTATTTTATCTTTCAATTTAAGTTTAAATTGTTTTTAACTATTTCAAAAACAGCCAAAAGCGCTTTGTCTAGTTCATTAGGAGTTTTTAGATTAAAAAGAAAAGTGATTTTAAAATGATTTTCGGACGCGTTAGGAAGTTTAGAGTCTGGTTCGTGAGAACCTCTTTTTGCTAAGAAATCCAGGTTAAAGTACTTTTCAACTTAGTTAAGATACTATATTTCTTAAAAATAGGTTTACTACTCTAATGCAGTACGCACCTTTCTATCCGTGATAATAGGAGGGGTTGATTAGGGAGTACAACTCGGTTCTGAATACGCGAAAGCGACAGTTCCTGTTAAATTAGTTCTTTTCAAAGGAGAAAACATTGCCCATAAGTAGTTCTATTAACAAGTACTGGATTATCTATTGATTACGTGAATTACATTTGAGCATGTCTTTATTAATTGTTTAAAAATTATTATTTTATTTACTATTGCGCACTCCTTAAAACCCTTATATTCAGTTGCCTTAGATACACACCATAACAACAGGTACGATAGATTGACACTTGGTCTCTGTGGATTCGACAATCTTTTATATTACTCTGACGTGTTCGTACACTTGCGAAAAACACGCATCATTTACCACGATGGATAGGTCTTAGTATGAGAATGTTCACAAACAAATTCAAAACACTTCTCATAAAAGACAAAAACAAACAATAAGCGACTTTCCTGCGGGAATTCTCTTCTCATCTCATTCATTCTGAGCGCGAACTTGCGACGACTTTTATCGCATGCAAGATGGTAAACGCACTCGTACCAGATGAGTCTGCAATACCTGAGCATAGACATACGCAGTTCCAGCCATAAAAAACACAAATAAATAGTTCCCGCCTTAGTTAGGCGAACTACGTCGACTCTGATCCTCATTATCCCGATGAGGTACGTAGGCAGCGGGGTAGGGACCGTTCGAGCACATTCTTTATTTTCCCTAAATTTTCCCCATTCATTCTTTTTGTTCTCTTTTTGTTCCCTTTCTCATTTCAGTTCCAGTTCCAGTAGCAGTTTTATTCAGCAACATTTTATTTCTCACCCTTTGAAACAAAACAAACAAGCGTGGATCCCGTCGGGTACGGAGGACGATTTGGGGTGCTAATACCTTCCCAGGTCGTAACCGACTCCCGAACCCAGATCTTTGGTTCGTAAGGCCTCGTCCTTTCCTTCTTCCTTAGGTTTGTGTAGCATTACCTTTCCCATTCATTCGAGATAAAAATGCCTGGCTGGCGACACTACCTTTTTCGCGCCACTTTCGCGTTTGTACTAGGATGAAAATCCCGGGAGCGACAACTACCAGCCTATGAGATTTGATTTCCCTGATAAAGACATCATGCTTTTAAAGTCAAAAGATTGTGAAGAGCTTTTTCACACTGAAGGGCCGGATCCAGAAGAAGCATGGATTATGATGTTTGATGGGGCAGTTAATTGTAACGGTCGTGGAGTTGGTGCAGTGCTTATTACACCCAAAGGAGTCCATCTTCCTTTCTCAGCAAGGCTCACCTTTGCCTGCACTAACAACGAAGAAGAGTAAGAAGCTTGCATCATGAGTCTTGAGGAAGCCATTAACCTCAGGATCAAAACCTTGAATGAATTCGGAGATTCAGCTTTGGTGATCAACCAAACTAATGGAAAGTGGTATACTCATCAAGAGTATCTGGTTCCCTACCGTGACTATACGAGGAGATTGTTGACTTTCTTCACAACAGTCAAGCTTGAATACATCCCTCGAGATGAGAATTAGTTTGCAGACACTTTGGCCACTATTTCATCTATGATCAAAGTACAAACTGCCAACAATGTGCCTCGGATTTTAGTATCCAGATTGGACCGACCAACATATGTCTTCTCTGTGGACACTGTTACTAACAACAAACCTTGGTTCCACGACATCAAAAGCTTCTTAGAGACTCATATATACCCACCTGGGGCATTGTCCAATTATAAGAAGACGTTAAGAAGGCTAGCCGGCAGCTTCTTCCTCAATACTGATGGCTCCTTATACAAGCGGAACTTCGACATGGTCTTGCTCAGATGTGTTGACAAGAAAGAAGCAGACCTACTAATGCACAAAGTACATGAAGGTTCTTTCGGTACTCATTCCGGAGGACATGCAATGGCAAAGAAATTGTTAAGATCAGGTTACTACTGGATCACAATGGATGCAGACTGTTGCGCTTATGCCAGAAAGTACCATAAATGCCAGATCTACGCAGACAAAGTGCATGTGCCTCCCAATCCTTTGAATATATTGTCTTCACCCTGGCCCTTCGCCATGTGGGGCATTGATATGATTGGAAAGATCGAGCCAACTGCTTCAAATGGTCACGGATTCATCCTGGTAGCCATTGATTATTACACCAAATGGGTTGAAGTAACTTCGTATGCAAATGTCACCAAGCAAGTGGTAGCCCGATTTCTGAAAAGGGATATCATTTGTCGATATGGAGTTCCCGAGCGAATCATTACTGATAATGGTTCAAACCTTAACAACAAGATGATGGCAAAATTGTGCTAAGACTTCAAAATTCAACATCACAACTCTTCTCCTTACAGGCCAAATATGAATGGCGCCATTGAGGCGGCTAACAAAAACATTAAGAAGATTGTGAAAAAGATGGTAGTCACATACAAAGACTGGCATGAAATGTTACCATTCGCCTTGCATGGGTACCGAACTTCCATCAGAACATCTACCGGGGAAACACCTTATCAGCTTGTGTATGGTATGGAAGAAGTCCTACCTGTTGAAGTTGAGTTACCCTCCTTGCGGGTAATGATGGATGTAAAACTGGACGAAGCAGAATAGGTCCGATCTCGTTATAACCAACTGAGCCTGATTGAAGAAAAGAGATTAGCAGCTATCTGTCATGGTCAGTTATATCAGAAATGGATGAAGAAAGCCTTCGATCAAAAGGTGAGACCTTGGGAATATCAAGTGGGAGAACTTGTACTGAAAAGACTCATTCCTCCTTATTCAGACCACAGGGGCAAGTGGACACCAAACTATGAAGGTCCCTACGGGATAACTAAAGTCTTCTCAGGCGGAGCACTGATGCTCGCAACCATGGATGGCGAAAAATTCCTATCTCCTGTGAATTCAGATGTAGTTAAAAAATACTTCGCATAAATGACCCGCTGGACATAAAAACAGAATGTAAGTCTAGGAAAAAATAGGGCATCCCGGCGAGTCAAAAAACAGAATAAAAGACTCGGGCAAAAATAAGGGAAAAATTGAAAAAAAATGTACACCCGCTGAGTTGAAAAGCCACATCGGACAACTCAGGCAAAAAAGGGTATCCCGATGGATTGAAAACCTGAAAGGCCGAACCATGCAAAATCAGGGAATAAGCGAACAACTGCATTCTGAATTCGTCTGTATCACTCACATAACATGGCAAGCTTCGAAAGGACAAAGCGCCGGTCAGAATCAACTTTCTTTAGAAAGTAAGATAAGAAGAGTGTTCAGGTCATACATGTCATAGCAAAGGAAGCTCATTGGAGCGTCAACTTCAACATTGCCGAATAAGACTTTTATTTTCTCAATTTTGCAGCAACCTCCTCATTTCAGGGATTAGCTTCCTCACTGTACTCGCCTATTTAGGGCATACAAATCAATAAAGTCAAATATTCATTCACACTTTGTTTTGTACCTTTTTGTTTTGTTTGCAAAATGTCCAAAGTTCGTAATACAACATTTGCATGAAAACATATAAGCCATTTTCAATAAATGCTTGTAGGAAATATGTGCTCTTAAGCGAACCTAAATCCTATGACGGAATCCGGTTTAGTATACCTCAAGGCACTTGTGTGTTTCCTTTGTTTGACAGGTTGCAGGTACTCAAGGCGGACAACCTTTCACAACATGGGGCATATCAGGAACTATATCCTCAGCCAAGCCGGCAGTCACATCATCAGAAGGACTACTTGACGAATGTATTCCCCCACGGAGCTTTTTATCCCCTCAGAGTATCCCCCACAAAGCTGATCCTCCGACACATTACTTCCCAAAAGTTCTCTCCTCCCCAAGCAGGATCTCCAAAGAAATGCCTAAACCACTTTTCCCCAGCGAGTTACCAGATCTTCTCATCCCCAACATTGGATCCCCACAGATTTCTTCCCCTAGAGTTCTCCAAAAAGATCGTGCAGTGATCCTTTCTTCCCACAGATCGCCCAGTGATCCGTTCTCCCATTAGATTTCAGATCTCGGATCTCGTTTCTCTCATTTGCATAATCATAGCATTCACATCATTCCTCCCCAAACAAAGCATAGAATTCCGTCTAATACGGAGCATTACGGAAAAAATCAAACATTTGCATGATCATAAGCCAGGTTCGAGCCAGTCACCTGCAAATACCAAAATCACTCCTCCAGCCATATGCAAAAACTTATCAACTGCAGATAAAATCCAAATATCCTTTTGCACTCTCAATACAAATACTTGTACATACTTATACACAATACTTCTGATACTCGTCCGTATCCTACATATACATAATTCTTTGATGCTCGTCCGTATCTGACGCATCTCCCCAGCAGATCAACACTCGTCTGTGTTCCTTGTTCAAACAGTTGATACTCGTCCGTATCATCACTCCTTAAACATGCGTCGTTGTTTGTTTCTATCGATACGCGTCCGTATCGTGGTCCTAAGGATACTCGTCAGTATCTTTAATCTATACACACTGTCGAAACACTTATACCATTTTATTTTCAGGGCTTAAACACTCGTCCGTGTTTACCTATCCCCAAAATTCGCCAACAAAACAACTTTCTATCCGACATTTGTCCTATGTCACGATAATCCTCAGCACCCGTACCCTGTTAGGTGTTCTTCCTTCACCTTTTTATGACTGTACCTCATCATTCATCCAATGGCCGTCCCTATCATCGATCTTTTTATCCGGCATTCGTCATATGTCGAGATAATCCCCAATAGAGCAGCCGTCCCCTGCTAGGTGATCGTCCTTCACATCTTGATGAATGTCCCTCATCATTTATTTTGATGACCGTCCCTCATCATTTTATCCGATGGCCGTCTCCATCGTTGATCTTTCTATCCGACATTCGTCCTATGTCGTGATCTTTTCAGCAGTCGTCCCCTGCTCGGTGATCGTCCTTCACCTTTTTGATGACTGTCCCTCATCATTGTTTCATTTATCCTTTACCCAATGGCCATCCCCGTCATGGTTTTCTTCTTTATCTTGATGATCGTCCTTCATCACTTTACCCGATGGTCGTCCCCGTCGCAGATTCTTTATTCCCCAGCATGATGGTCGTCCCTGTCAGTGCGTTTCTCACCGTTTTTATCCTCAGCAGTCGTCCTCCGCTCGATGGTCGTCCTCTGTCACTATCATTTGATATTCAGCCTATAGTGTCTATTACAATTTATATCCCTTTTCTTATTATAATAAAGAGTGCAAATTTTGGACTGTCTTGGTATTCAACCATAAGTTATCTTGTTTGTCTGTTAAGCCAGGCACTTGCATCCTACACATCTAACTCATGCTTGAATAAGGGAAGCTGTAAACACCCCAAATTTTCCCTCTCTTTTTTCTCACACCTTGGCTTGTGATCCTTCATATTGCATTGCATAAGTATACCATCTCACACTGCATAGTTATTTCACTGCATAAGTTGCATAACTAGGGTTTGTGATCAAATGAATCTTAGAAGTGGTTTAAGCTATCTCAGAGGCCATGAAGCATGCCAAGAGGATCCATGAGTGTTCTATGATCATATTATACCTCCATGTTTGCTTTAAAGTCACAAAATCTCAGAGGATTGCACAGCTACCCAGGCAGGCTTAGGGTTTCCTACACAGATGACCAGAAATTAGGGTTTTGGGTTTGAGGCCCTTACACTTAATTTTTTTGTCCATTCTTGATTCTATTGGTCTATATATGTTATAAGGAGCATGTGTATCAAATTTGAAGCAAAAATTCATTGTGGAAGTCATATGATCAAATGGTAACTTGTTGTGCAAGAAAAGTCAGAATCAGGGCATCTGAGGCCTCCAACAAGGGTTTCAAAGGGTCATCATCATCAATTTGAGGTCTTGTGATATTTATTTGATATTGGGAATGGTTATAAGTTCACAAGATTGGAGAATTTTGAGCCATTTGCAAAGTTTCCATTTTTGGACATGACTTGTAATGTAAACTTTCCATTTTGGGAAAGATTTTCAACCTCCTCTTTCTTGATCAAAAAGGCTTCAAATGAAATTTTTTCAAACATGAAAGTTGTAGATTGGATCTTCCCATTTTCAAAAAGTACAAGAACTCCTATTGATTCATCCTAGAACTCAAGTTATGATGGATCAAAGTTGGAAAAATCACATAATTTTCAAGTTCATGCCAAAGAGGGAAATGTGCAATTTTGCTTTCCAAGCCTTTTCATGACCTCTAATGCACTTCTACACATCATAGAAACATAATGCAACTTGTTTAGACCAGAATTGTGCCAAGAACCAAGGATTTTCATGACTTGCATCTTAAGAGTTATCAAAGTTGTGAAAATGCAAAACACATACAATCTCATGATCCAAATGTTACAGCTCATCACAAATGATCCAAGGGTGCTCCATGAAGTTAGTTGATGCAGAACCATCCTTCAAAACATATTTGTCCTAGCCCATGCCTCTAGTTCACAAAATCTTGACTTTTTGCATTTTAAGCCATGCCAATGCCACAGTGCCACAACAACTCTTCTGACCAATAACATTGTTTATACAAACCCTAAGAAGCATAAAACACATAACATCAAGCCTTGAAAACATACCATATCATCAGATTGCAAAAATTGCCTCTCAAACTTCATCTCTTCGAATCTCTTCACCAAGCCATCAAACTTCACATTTTCTTTCACCAATCAACTCCACATCATCTAAGGAACAAATACCACCCATTGCCATGGCCTAAAACTCAACACACAAGAACTCCATTTTCTGTCAAATCAGAACTGGATATCACAAAATAGCCCATTTAAACTCCATCAAAGCATTTCAATAGCTTTAGGGGAACCAGAGGAGCCATTTTGCACCAAAGGGAGGCTTTGAAAGTTCAAGTTTGAAAAGCTTTAGTTCAGGTAGCCTCCAAGAACATTTTTTCCAGAACTCCATTTTCTTGTTATAAATTGAATCTACATGTTATCCTGATCATCATGATATGTTTAGAATTGAAAATGAGTGAAAATGAGTATGTTATGATGTTCTGAAAGTTTGGCTGTGAATTTGTTTTGTTTCGATTCTCTTGATTCACTTGTTATAAATGCCATTTGATTGTTGATTTGAGTTGAGTGAAGTTAGGGGAGTGTTTCTAGGCAATTTTCATGGAGTGGGATGGCCTATAGAAGAAGATAGGGTTTTGGGTTGGCCGGAGAAGATGACCGGAGCACTGTTCCGGTCATCTGAAAGTGATTAGGGTTAGGGTGCCCAGATTGAATGTGAGCCCTTAGATCCTGATTAGGTTAGTGAGTGGACGGCCCAGATTTGTCATTAACCCTAATTATGTTTGATTAAATTAAATCCCAATTAATTAACTCAGAATGAATATCAGCCCTTGGATAACGCGCGTATCATAAGTTTTAACTTGGACCCTTAGATTCCCATACCTCCAGTCACGCTGACTTCCCTTCACAGCCCTTGATCTCATCAACTTTGCATCTGAACCATCCATTGTGAATACTTTTCATTTCTTTTTATTTATGTTGCATTTGTTTTCTCATATTTATTTAAAATAGCAAATCATTTTCTAAAATCATGATCTTTTGCATTTTATCTTCAAATATTTTTCAGAAACCAAAAACATTTTTATTTTTAATTTTTGCATTAAAAATATATTTTTAAATCATTTAATTGTATTATTTAATTAATTAATTCATTTTAATTAATTAAAAATACTTATAGGCATTTAAAAATCACCAAAAAAATCATGAAGCATTCTTACATATTTAGAACAATTTAAAAACTCATATTACAAATTTCGTTTAGGGTTTGATCATGTTTTGACAATTAACCATGAATTAGGGTTTCCAAATTTCCTATATTTCTAACCCTAACTTCAAAAATCCATTTCTGATCAACCAAGATGAGTTTGCACATGGTTCTTTTTGCATTCTTCCACACATTGCATATAGTATCTAAGGCATTTAACTCATATTTTTGCATTGCATTTTCCATTTGTTTGGCATTTTTCATGAAGAAGTACCTAAAACCCTAGCCTAACTTAGAAAAACCATAACTTGACTTTGGTATAGCTTCTGACCTCCATCTTTGGGGAGTGATCTTATGTGTGTTTAGGATTCATTTGGTTGCATTTTCAAATTTTTATCATGTGTTATCCTTCTGTTGTGGACATGTGCATCTCATACTTTCTTAAAACCCTAATTTGCCATGTTCATTTGCATTCATCTTTGCATACCTTCATCATATGAACTTTTCATGATATCACATGCATTTGTATGTCATCTTGGATACCTTAGGACATGTATGAACATTGGTTGATAATTGTTGCATCCATTTGGTATGTTTTGCATTCATTACTTCTTATGTGTATTCATGTGATTTCAAGCTTCTAACATGCCTTCCTTTGCATCCCATCTTTTGTATGATCATGCATAAACATTGTACATTGTATTTGCATCATTTCATAACACATTTGCATTGTGTTTTCACTTATGGTCTTGATCATTTCATCTTCATTTGCCTTATTTCCTTTTGTTTCACATCTTATGCATTCATACTAACCATTTCATGGGCTTCAGGTAAGATGTTTAGGATGTGGATTTGCCTCCACATCCAACCTCTTCTTATATCTTAATTTGCATCTTTATTTGTCTTTGAAGTGAGTTTGACTCACTTATGCTCTCTCTTGCTCCCTTTCTTTCTCTTAGGTTACTTAACTTCTTCAGGAAGTAAGTAACCTATTCTCCTTACTCTTCTCTTTTCATCTGCTTCTTCTTCCTTGGTGGCCATATGAAGATCTTTCTCTAAATCTCAAAAACCATAGGAATATATAAGCATGATAACTTTAGGGTTGTACATAGTCTCCCCTAGTTTTTACCTTTGAGTCTCCTTGAGTCTCTGCTTCTCATCTCATAATCAAGGCTAAACAGTTAAAGTTTTAAGACTCTGAATTAGGGTTATGCTTGTATCCTTATCTTAGGATGGAGTGTATAAATTTAATACTTAGTGTTAAACCTTTAAGTTGTTTACACCTCTTAATCAAAACACCTAATAATCATTAAAACTTAAGCTTGTAACTTGGGCCTTATATTAGGGTTACATCTCTGCCTGTTGGTTCAGAGGGACTAACCCTAGTGTTCAATGGACAAGTCTCCCTCAGGTTTAGTCTTACAAACATAAAATCCATTTCTTAATCCCACCTTCAATTAAAATACACTTTAATAAAGGCTTGTTATGTAATTATTTTAATCCCTAACCATGAATTAAGTTGAGGAGTCTTCCTCATCTTAAGTGTTCTCATCTATTATCCTTCTCTTAGGATGGTGTAATGAGTTCACTAATCCCTGATTAGAGATTAAACTCATTACTTAACACAAAACAAAATCCAAAAACACTTAATAATCATAAGTAGGTTAATGATCTTAATCCTGCATCATTAGGGTAACTAAGTTGATATTTTCAACTCATACTTAAGTAAGCTCATTATCCCTAATCAGGGGTGATATAATGAGTTTACGACCCTTGATTAAGGCTTAAGCTCATTATCTTATGCAAAACACCAAAAACAATAAAAAAAACTAGAAACACAAAAATTAACAATAAACGTCTCCTCCGGGATTCTTTTCTCATCACATTCACTCTGAAAACGAGAACTCGCTTCTTCCGTCTAATGCAAGACAATTAGCACTCGAGCCAGACGAGTCACACATTTGAGTATAGTTAAGCAAGTAGTTCACGACAAAACATCCAAGTCTCTTTGATTCGAACTTCAGTGTTCTGACTTCCTCATTGCACGAGAGGATACGTAGGCATAACTTAACAGTTATCGAACAAAAGTCTCTTTGTCTCCCCCTCTCCTCCTCCCACTTCTCTTTCCTCAGCCTCAGTTTTGAGCACTCGCTTTCTTCTTGCACCGACACTCTGTACATCCATTCCTCCCTAGCCTTTTATACACAGTTTAGCACATACGTTATCCCCTTTTAAACACAATTAGGTATGAGTGGATCCCGTCGAGTGCGACGGATGATCTGGGTGCTAATACCTTCCTAGGTCGTAACCAACCCCCTTACTCAGTCTCTTTGGTTCACAACCGTCTTATCCATCTCAATCTAGGTTTATGCAGCATTACCTTTCCTTCGGGATAAAAATGCCTAGCTGGCGACTCTATTCAACTTCACCCTAACCTTCTATTCGCCTCGTCCAGTTCGTGTTTGCACCAGGACGAAATTCTGGGGAGCGACAAGTACCAAATCCTATATATTTGTTGATCAGAGTGAACTGATCTTCTTGATGGTCCTGTACAAGGACGGGAGTCGGGCCAGTAGCCTCTGGAGTTGAAGGCCTATTCACCACAGGTGGAACAACAATATCGTTGACTGGATTTCTTGGATCGTCTAAGGTGACCATTGGAGGATCTGTTTGCGGGGGATTAAGCCTTTGCATAACAGCCATCATCTCTTGCTGCCCCAGGGGTATACCCTGCATCATCGCCATGAACTCTCCCATCCGGATACGAAGTTCATTCATCTCTGTTTGTAATGTATCCATGACGTGCCTTTGATTTCTGCGAGTAGCGTATCGGTGTGGCGGGATATCGTGCCTGTGAAGACGAGTCTTGGTGGCTCTCACAATCCTTCCTGAATACATAGATAAGTTAGGAACCCTGGACAACCTGCAAAAGGAAAAATGAAAATGATATGAATGTGTCACTCCCGCTAAAAGACATCGGGTCAGATAGGGTACAGACGCGAACGGTCGGCGAAAGGAGGAATGAAGGTGAAGTGAAAAGAGTCGCCAGCTAGGCATTTTTATCCTGAAGGAAAGGTAATGCTGCATAAACCTAGAAAGATATGGATAAGACGGTCGCGAACCAGAGAAGATAAGAAAGGGGGTTGGTTACAACCTGGGAAGGTATTAGCATCCAGATTGTCCGTCGTACTCGACGGGATCCACGCTTGAAATTTTGTGTTTAAAGGAGTAGGTGTCAGTGTTATCTGTGTGCAAAAGCTGGAAAAGAATGTACAGGTGTCAGTGTAAGAAAGTGAAGTGAAGTGCTCAGGAATGAGGCTTAAAGAATAATGCGGGAAGAGGGGGAAGAGGCAGAGACCTTTGTTCGATAACTATTAAGTTATGCCTACGTATCCTCTCGTGCAATGAGGAAGTCAGAACACCGTAGTTCGAATCAAAGAGACTGAAAGATGAATTGACTGATGAACTGGTTACTTGTCTATGCTCAAGTGTATTACCTGTCTGGCTCAGGTGCTAACTGTCTTGCATTTGACGGAAGAAGCGAGTTCGCGTTTGTGAGTGAAGATGATGAGAAAGGAATCCCGCAGGAGACGATTATTGCTTGCTTTTGTGTTTTCAATCTTTTATTGCTTTTTGGTGTTTGTCATAAGTTAATGAGTTTAAGCCTAAACCAAGGGTTAGTAAACTCATCACATCTTCCCTCTGATTAGGGGTAATGAGAATACCTAAAGTATGAAGTAAACACCTCAAACTTAATTACCATGATGTAGGATTAAGATCATTAACCTACTTGTGATTATTTAGATGTTTTTGGTATTTTTGTTTAGTGTTAAGTAATGAGTTTAAGCCATAATCAAGGATTTAATGGACTCATTACACCATCCTAATAGAAGGATAATAGATGAGAAGATTTAAGCTGAGGAAGATACCTCAACTTAATCCATGATTAGGGATTAACTTCATGACAAAACAAAGCCTTTATTAAAGTGGATTTTAGTTAATGGTAAGATTAAGAAGTGAGTTTTATGTTTTGTAGGACAACTTGGGGGGACTTGTCCATTAACATTAGGGTTAGTCCTTCTTAACCAATAAAAGAAGAATTAGAACCCTAATGCAAGGCCCAAGTTACAAGTTAGTGTCTTAGTGATTATTAGATGGATTGATTAAGAGATTTAAACACATTAAAGGTTTAACACTTAGGATTAAAGTTATACACTTCATCCTAAGAGAAGGATGCAGGCATAATCTTAATCACAAAGCCTTAAAACTTTAAAGGTTTAGTCTCTGATTATGAGAGTAGAAGAGAGACACAAAAGAAGACACAAAGGTAAAACTAATGGGGGACTAAACAAAACTCTAATTGTTATCATTCTTGGGTGTTCCTAGGGTTTATGAGGCTTGCAAGAGATCTTCAAGAATAGCCACCAAGGAGAAGCAAGATGAAAGGAGGAGAAGCATAAGAAAACAAGTTAACTTACTTCACTTAAGAAGGTAAGTTACTTGAAGAAATAAAGTGAAGGAAGAACATGAGTGAGCAAGCTCACTCTAAAGCAAAAGCAAAATGCAACAATGAATGCATGAAATAGAATGAGAAAAGAAATGAGAAGTGAAGGAAAATTCACTTCTCGAAGTACTTACCACCTGAAATGGTTAGCATAAAGGAAAGAATGAGGTGAAAATGAGATGTATGCAAGCATGCAAACCAAAACCAGAAGCATACACATGATGTAAATGATGCTAAGAAATGATACAAATGTATGTCAAGAGTTGTGAATGATCATACAAGGGATGAGAATGCAAATGAAGCATGAAAGCACATGAAAGTTCATGGAATGGAATGAATGCATAACATGGCAAATGGATGAATAAATGATCAAGCATGATTCTAATGTGTCCTAAGATGTCTTAGAATTCATGTGAATGCAAGAAATTTCATGGCAAGTTCATGTATGAATGCTTATGCAAGATGTATGCAAATGAACATGAGAAATTAGGGTTTTAATGCAACATGAGATGCAAAAGTCAAAAACAGAAGCAAATCATAAGATACAAAATTGAAAATGCATTCAAAGGAACCCTAACCCCATATGATATCACACCCCAAAGGAGAAGACCTAACTCTTAACCCTAAGAAAGTTATGAATTTTTTAAGTTATCTAGGGTTTTAAGGTACCTAAAGGGAAAAAATGCAAATCAAATAAAAAATGCAGAAGAAATTTGTGACAAAAGTATGCTAGATACTACATGCTAAATGAAGATCAATGCAAAACGAATCATTGTCATACCATTCAAGGTTAGGCAGAAAAGAATTCTTGAAGTTAGGGTTCAAAAATAGGAATTTCATGAACCCTAAATTCAAGAAAATTGTCAAAGATTGTTCAAAACCAAAAAGAAATTTGTATGGGTGGTATGACAATGTTTCTAAATGTCCTAAGATGCAATGTGAATTTTTTTGGGATTTTTAGAAACCTAAATGATACTTTAATTAATTAATTTCCATTAACTAATTAAAATAAACATTTAAATATTTTAAAAATAATTTTTTAATGCAAAAAATAAAAATAAAAATATTTTTGGGTGAAGAAAATTATTTGGATGCAAAATGCAGAAGAAAATATTTTTTTTGATATTTTCTAGCTATTTTAATAAATTGATGCAAAATAAATAAGAAAAAATGAAATAAAAATTAAATAAAAACAGAAGTAATCACATCCAATGGTTTAGATTGAAACTGGGAAAAATTTGTTTGACCTGGCGCGTAATCCTATGGACGAAATTCAAACTCAGCTAAACTTAATTAATTAATAAATTAATCCTAATTAAAAGTTAATGAAATGATCCTGACCACTCATCACACGCGGGAAACAGATATCCAACGACCCTCATTCAAATCTAGCCCTAACACTAATTAAGCCAGCTAATCACTTTCAGGCCACCGGAGAAGAGCTCTGGTCGTCTTCTCCGGCAGCCTCTTCCCCTTAAAATCTCAAAACCTCTGCCTAGGTCATTTCTAGAGCTCTAAAGCTCATAATCAGTTCCTCTCATCCTCCTAAACTCAAATCCATACTCAAATCAAATTTATCATGGTTGAACAACAAGATTCGAAGAGAAACTTAAAAATGGTAGAACTTTCAGACAATCAGTACATGTTCATTTCTTCACCATTTTCGAAAATACAAAGCACAGAATGATCAGTGAAGCATGCTCTTTCACATTGGAACATAAAAATAAAGTTCTGGAAAAATGTTTTTGGATGGGTACCTGAGCTTGAGAATTGCAGATGAGAGCTTTCAGGACCCCTCCTTTGTGCAAAAAGCTTCCTTTGACCCTCCTAAGACTAATGGAATGCTTCAAAAGCTTTGAGAGTGGCTGGTTTGTGTTGTAGCAACTCAGCTGGCCACGAATCGTGTTTTAGGTTAAAGGTGCTTTGAGGTTTGTTTGATGGTTGTTTTGTGTTCAGTGAATGATTTTGAGATGAATGGTGGAATTTGTTTGAAGATTGAGTGAGTATTCAGTGAGTTTCGAAGGAAAATGCAAGAGGGATGATTTTTGTGAACTTGAGAATGCTGGGGTTTCAGGCTGCAATATTGTGTGTTATGGCTTGGGTTTGATCCACATAACATGCTGTGATAGGCTAGAGAGTGGGTGGTGGCTGCAGCTGATTGGTATGGGCTTCTTGCCAAAAAGTCAAAAGTTTTGTACTTGAGGTATGGGCAATGGTGCAGCTGGCTTCTTGGCTTGTCCATGCGCATCATGGATCAAGGAAGTCCATGGAAATGGTTTTGAGGCAATTCAGCAAGTGGAAACAAAGTTATGTGTCATTTTGCAATTTCATGAAGTTTTGGCCCCTTTGAGATTTCTTCATGGGCAAGGCATGAAATCTTGAAATTCTTTGGGCAATTCTGAGTTTTAGACAATTCACAATGTTGGTATGATACATAGAAGTGTGTTTGAAGTCACAAAATGTATTGGCAAGAGATTTTGCAAAAATCCCTCTTTGGTGCATTCTTGAAAATTATGTGATTTTTGCCAACTTTGACAAGCCATAACTTGAGTTCCATAATGAATTAGGACTTGTTCTTGTACTTTTGTAAAAGGGAATGATCTAATCTACAACTTTCATGACCAACAATATTTCATTTGAAGCATTTTTGGTTGAGAAAGAGGAGGTTGAAAAACTTTCCCAAAATGGAAAGTTTACATTACAAGTCATTTCCATTTTTGACAACTTTTGGTTTAGCTCACTTTTCTCCAATTGTGTGAACTTCTAAACATTTAAATGATCAAATAAATATCATATAACTTCAATTTGATGAAAAATCCACTTTGGTTCCATTGATGGGGGCCTTAGATGCCCTGATTTTGCTCTGACTTGCTCAAGTTACCTAGTGAACAGATGACTTCCACAATGAATTTCTTCATCAAACTTGGTACACATGATCTTTATAACATATTGAAACCATTAGAAACAAGAATGACCAAAATTTTGGAGTTATGGTCTCTGAAACCAAAACCCTAATTTCAGGTCATCTGTGTAGTTAAACCCTGGCTCTGCTTCCATGCTTTGCAAGTTCTTGTGATTTTCTGACTTCCTTGATCTTTGAGGGATCTAAAATGATGATTGAACATACATGGACCCTCTTGTAATGATTGGAGACCTTTGGAGTGGCTCAGATGAATCTTTGGATTGCTCAGATCACAAACCCTAGATGCAGATGAACTTGAACTTATGCAGTGAAACAAAAATGCAATATGAGATGGTATGCTTATACTAATGCAAATATGATAGATCACAAGCCATGGTGTGAACTTAGTGAGGGAAAATTTGGGGTGTTTACAGCTGTCCCTATTCAAACATGAGTTAGCTGTGCCGGATGTAAGCGCCTGGCTAAACAGACCAACAAGATAACTTGTGGTTGAATACCAAAGACAGTCCAGAATTTGCACTCACTGGGGAGAAGAAGAAAAGGGATATAAATTGTAAAAGGCAGTATAGCATGATTGTAAAGATGCGGGCGATGGAGAACGACCATCGAGCAGAGGACGACTGCTGGGGAATAAGCAATGACGGGGACGGCCAACATGCTGGGAAAATAAAATGGTAAATAAAGCAATGACAGGGACGGCCGACAAGCTGGGGAAGTAAAGAAATTATGATGGGGACGACCATCAAGTAAAGAAACAAAATTCTCTGGGGATTAAAGTAAAGGCAATGATGGGGACGGCCATCAGGTTCATAAAGTAAGGTAAACAACGATGGGGATGACCATCGGTTCATAGAATAAATGAAAAGATGATGAGGGACGGTCATCAAAGGTGAAGGACGATCACCTAGAAGGGGACGGCTGCTCTTTATCACGACATAGGACGAATTTCGGATAGAAAAAAGTCGACGATGGGGACGGCCATCGGATAAGCATGATGAAGGACGATCATCAAGAGGTGAAGGATGATCACCTAGCAGGGTACGATTGCTCTTGGGTTTATCATGACATAGGACGAATGTCAGATAACAAGATCAACGATGGGGACGACCATCAGATAAGATGATGAAGGACAATCATCAAAAGGTGAAGGACGATCACCTAGCAGGGGACAACTGCTCTGTTGGGGATAAGGATGAGGAACGGTCATCCGAGGTGAAGGACGATCACCTGGCAGGGTACGGCTGCCGAAAGATATCACGACATAGGACGAATGTCGGATAGAAAAGGGTTCCAATAATGGAGACTCCTCTGGGGAAAGGATGAGGGACGGTCATCCAAAGGTGAAGGATGATCACCTGGCAGGGTACGGCTGCCAAAAGTATCACGATGTAGGACGAATGTCGGATAGAAAATGGTTGCTTTGCTGGCGATTTGCTGGGGAATGGTAAACACGGACGAGTGCTTACGCTTTCCGAAATAAAAAGGTATAAGTGTTTTGGAACTGTGGGGATAGGATGACACAGACGAGTGTCAAAAGAAGTATTATAAACAAGCGTTTGGGCAATTGTGTTGGGGAAGTGACACAGACATGTGTCAAGAGAGTGTATAAGCATTGGTTTAGTTTATATCTGCAGGGGATGATATAACACGGAAGAGTGTCGAAAGTATATGCGAACATGTGTTCGTGTTTGAGAGTGAAAATGGGATGCTTTGGCTTTCCGCTAGGGAAATTGATATGACACGGACGAGTGTCGAGAAGGACCAGTATGTTTTGGTAGAAAGTGTTATGGCTACTTTACTGGGGAATGATGACACATACGAGTATCAAAAGGAACATGTATCTGTATTTAAGAGTGCAAAGGGACGCGTTGGCTTTTATGTGCAAGGGGTGTATTTTGTATATTGCTGATGAGGTACTGCTAGTATTCACAGGTGACTGGTTCGAACCTAACTTGTGATCATGCAATATGTTTGATTTTTGCCGTAATGCTCCGTAATAGACGGAATGCTACGCTCTAGGGTGTAAACACCCCAAATTTTCCCTCACCCATTCACACCATGGCTTGTGGTCTTTTCATATGCATAAGTTCAATCATAGCATCTCATATTGCATTTTTGATTCATTGCACTGGTTCTAAGTCATTTGCATCTAGGGTTTGTGATCTGAGCAATCCAAGAGCCATTTGAGCCACTCCAAAGGTCATCAATCACTTCAAAGGGGTCCATGTATGTTCAAGCATCATATTATATCCTCTCAAAGTCAAGAAAATCAAAGAATCACAAGAACTGGGAATGGCATGGAAGTAGAGCCAGGTTTAACTACACAGATGACCTAGAATTAGGGTTTTGGTTTCAAAGGCCATAACTCCAAATTTTTTGGTCATTCTTGTTTATATTGGTCTCTATATGGTATAAGGATCCTACATATCAATTTTCATGAAGAAATTCCATGGGGAAGGAATCTAATCAAGAGTTGACTTTTTGAGCAAGTCAGTGCAAAATCAGGGCATCTGAGGCCCCCAATGACCCAACCAAAGGGTGTTCTTTATCATTTTGATTGTGTATGATCTTTGTTTGATCATATAAGATGTTGAAAGTTCACAAAATTGAAGAATTTCAAGCCATTTGCAAAGTTGACTTTTTGGGAAAATGACTTGTAATGAAAACTTGCCATTTTGGGAAACTTTTTCAACCCTTGCTTTTTGATTCAAAAATGCTTCAAATGAGAAAACTTTGGCCATGAAAGTTGTAGAATGGATCATTCCCTTTTCAAAAAGTACAAGAACTCATTCTAATTCATTTTGGATCAAAAGTTATGGCTTGTCAAAGTTGGAAAAAATCACATATTTTCAAGTTTTCTACCAAAGAGGCAAAGTTGCAAAACCACTTGCCAAGACAAATTGTGCTAGCAAATGAACTTCTAATCTTCATACAAACATAAAACCAATGTCTAAAAATCAGTTTGGCCCAAAGAATTTTCCATTTCTATGCCTTGATTTTCACATAACCATAAGTCATTTTTCATGAAAGTGCAAAGAGGGATTTCTTGCAAATTGATTCTCAAAGGTTTTGTTTGACCCCTAGCTGGTTTTAATACATTGTCATGACCTAATGAGGCATCCCACATCATAAATTCAGCAAGACTTCTCACACATACATAGCCAAAAGTCATGAAATGTAACAAGTGGTCAAGTTGCAAAAACCCTCCCAACTCATGATCCAAATGCAGCAGCCTTTCATGAACCATCCAAGGGTTATCCTTGACTCAAGCTGAGGCAGGACAAGCCTCTAGACTGCCTCTGCCACAGCCCATGCTGCAAGTACACAAAACTTGACTTTTTGGCCAATCATCCCATACCAATCCCACAGTGCACACCTGCTCTCCAGATTTGTTGGGATAGTTTATGAATCACCCAAGGATCATAAAACATAAGATACACAAGCCTGAAACACACACATTGCAGCACACTCCAAAAACTGTCAAAACCTTTCCCTCTTCGAATCACACAGCACAGCCATGAAACCTCAGTTCTTTCTTCACCAGTGAACCACAAATCCTCCATGGAACAAAAGCCTACCATTAAAACAGCCTGAAACCCCCTAGAACACAACTGTAAAATCTGCTACACCAGAACTCATCTTCACAAATCAGCCATCAACAAAAGTTTTCAAGCATTCCATTGAGCTCAGGAGGTTCAGGAGAGGCAGTTTGCATAAGATAAAGGCCAGGAAAGCTCATCTTCACAGTTCTTCATCTCAGGTAGCTTCAAAATTCCAACTTTGCAGAGCTTGTTATTTTTGTTACAAAATGAAAGAGCACATCATGGGGATCACTCTGGTGCTTTTAGATTTTAAAATAGTGTGAAAATGAACATTTTATGCCTCTCTGAAGTTTTTCCCGTGAATGTGTTTGAGTTCGTTTCTCTTTGTTCATGGCTGATAAATGGTTTTTGATGATGGATTTAGGTTTAGTTTGGGGAGGGGAAGGTTTCTGGGCAATTAATTTGACTTGGGGTGGCCTGTAGAGGAAACTAGGGTTTTAACTTGTCGGAGAAGACGACCGGAGCTCATCTCCGGTCGCCTGAGTTTGATTAGGGTTAAATCTGTGTAATTAATGAACTTTGAATTCTGGCCCTTAGATGCGTTGACCCGCGCGCGTATGGATGGCCAGGATCTCATCATTTAGCCCTAATCCTCAATTAACTTAATTAATCCATTTTAATTAATTATAAAACCAGAATTAGCCAGGTTTGAACTTGGGCCATTGGATGTGGCGCCAAGTCAACCTTTCTCAGCCCAGAATCAATCTGGTTCGTCCATTGTGCATACTTCTCATTATTTCAATTGTATTTTCATTTTATTTGATTTATTTTGTACATTTAATTTAAAATAGCAAAAAATGTTTAAAAATTATGAAAATTTTTGTCAAGATTTTCATTATTTTTCAGAACACAAAAATATTTTTATTTTTATTTTTTGCATTAAAAATTATTTTTAAATCATTTAAAATATTATTTTTAATTAATTAATGAAAATTAATTAATTAAAAATACTTTTAGGTATTTAAAAATCACAAAAAAAATTCATGTAACCTTTAAAAACATTGTCCAACTCTCAAACCAAATTTCTTTTTTGTTCTTGATGCCTTTTGATAATTTTCTTTGGATTTAATTTCATTTCAAGGCATTATTTTGTTTCAAACTTCAAAAATTCATTTCTGTCTAACCTTTGAGAGTTGGATCATGATTCTTTTTGCATTGCATCTTGTATGGCATGTAGTTCATAGGATAAAATTGGCTTGAATTGATCTTGCATTTTCAATTTGTTTTGCATTTTTCTTGACAAGGTACCTTAAAACCCTAACAATCTTAGAAAATTCATAACTCTCACTAGGTTAAGAGTTGGATCCCCTCCTTTGGGCAGTGAGTTTGTATAGGTTTAGGGTATCTTTGATTGTATTTTCAAATTTTTATCATGATGTTTGCTTCTGGTTTTGGATTTTTGCTTTGTATGTTGCATATAACCCTAATTCATGCCTTCCTTTGCATCCATCTTCCATTTGCTTGCATACCATGACTTGCCATGACATTTTGTGCATCCATTTGATTCATAACACATCTTAGGACATATTAGAATCATGTTTGATCATTGCATCTTTCATTTTCCATGTTATATGTCTTTTGCATTCCATAACTTTTCATGAACATTCATGGTTCAAAGCATGCTTCTCTTGCATCCATATGTTTGTATGATCATTATAATGCCTTGCCTCATGTTTGCATCATCTCTTAGCATCATGAACATCATACTCATGCTTCTGGTTTTGGTTTGCATCATCACATTTCATCTCATTTGCATTACATTTCATTTCTTTTGCTAACTTTTCAGGTGGTAAGTTGTTTTGAGAAGTGGATTTGCCTTCACTTCTCACAATCTCTTTTCATCTCTCTTATGCATCATTGCTGCATTTTGTCTTGTGCTTTGGATTGAGCTTGCTCATTCTTGTTCATCTTACTTTCTTTCTTCAAGCAACTTGACTTCTTAAGTGAAGCAAGTTGTTTTTCTTCTCTTTGCTCCTTTCATCTGCTTCTCTCCTTGGTGGTTCTTTGAAGATTTCTCTTGCAAACCTCACAAACCCTAGGAATTACCAAGCATGATAACAATTAGGGTTTTGATTAGTCCCCCATTTAGTTTTGCCTTTGTGTCTCTTTGATTCTTCTCCCCTCATCTCATAATCAGGGACTAAACCCTAAAGGCTTTAAGGCTTTGTGATTAAGCTAATGCCTGCATCCTTCTATTAGGATGGAGTGTATAATTTTAATCCTAAGTGTTAAACCCTTAATGTGTTTAAATCCTTTAATCAATCCATCTAATAATCACTAAGACATCAAGCTTGTAACTTGGGCCTTGCATTAGGGTTCTAATTCTTCCTTAATTGGTTAAGAAGGACTAACCCTAGTGTTAATGGACAAGTCCCCCTCAAGTTGTGTTACAAACCATAAAAATCACTTCTTCATCTTATCATCAACTAAATTAAATCCACTTAACAAAGGCTTTGTTTTGTCATGAGGTTAATCCCTAATCATGGATTAAGTTGAGGAGTCTTTCTCAGCTTAAATGTTCTCATCTATTATCCTTCTATTAGGATGGTGTAATGAGTCCATTAAATCTTTGATTATGGCTTAATCTCATTACTTAACACTAAACAAAAACAACAAAAACATCTAAATAATCACAAGTAGGTTAATGATCTTAAACCTACATCATGGTGATTAAGTGTGAGGTGCTTACTTCATACTTAAGGTATTCTCATTACCCCTAATCAAAGGGAAGATGTGATGAGTTTACTAACCCTTGGTTTAGACTTAAGCTCATTTTCTTATGAGAAACACAAAAAGCAATAAAAGATTGAAAACAATAAAAACAAACAATAATCGTCTCCTCCGGGATTCTTTTCTCATCTCATTCACTCATAATCGAGAACTTGCTTCTTCCGTCTAATGCAAGACAGTTAGCACCTGAGCCAGACAGGTCATACACTTGAGCATAGATAAGCAAGCAGTTCATCAGTCAATTCATCTTTCAGTCTCTTTGAGTCGAACTACGGTGTTCTGACTTCCTCATTGCACGAGAGGATACGTAGGCATAACTTAACAGTTATCGAACAAAAGTCTTTGTATATTCCCCCTCTTTCCAGCCTTATTCTTTAGCCTCATTATCTTGAGCATTCCATTCCTGTTCTTACACTGACACTGTACATTCATACACTTCACACTTCTTTTACACTGACACTTGCATTCTTTCCAGCTTTGATACATAGATAGCACAGACACTACCCCTTTAAAACACAAATCTTTCAAGCGTGGATCCCGTTGAGTACGACGAACAATCTGGGTGCTAATACCTTCCCAGGTTGTAACCAACCCCCTTTCTCAGTCTCTCTGGTTCGCAACCGTCTTATCCATATCTTTCCTTAGGTCTATGCAGCATTACCTTTCCTCCGGGATAAAAATGCCTAGATGGAGACTCTTTTCTTCTGAGTTCACCCTTGTGTGTTCTCTCTCCTTTCGCCGACCGTTCGCGTCTGTACCCCTCTTGGCCCCGTGTCATTTTGGTGGGAGCGACAGCTTGGCGACTCTGTTGGGGACCCTTATACTGTAACCAGGGCTTCTGGTTCTTTTTGTGGGTTCCTCCTAGCGCTTGTTTGATTTGTGTTTACTGGGGTGTTATGTGTTACTTGTGTTTATATAGTTGCTTTATTTATTGCTTTATGTACAGTTATTTATTGCTTTCTTTACAGCTTTATATATATATCATACTGTCATATTGTCATCTGGCTGGATCTGGTTTATTGTTTTGATGGGTGGGGTTCACTGAGAGTTTAAGGTCCTATACCTGGGACCTGAGTGACACCTAGGCTAGAGTGGTTCATGTTCTTTCCCATTCCATTTCGGTCTGGTGCGGGAATATTGATCACACTAAAATTCACCGTATTTCTGACTCCGATTTCGCATGCATTCTTAGCTTTTATTGTTGTTTTGCTTTGTTATTGCTTTGTTTTCTTATGTTTTCAGGTTTTTATAATAATCGGAGCTGGAATCGGGAAAAGGAGCGAAAAAGGAGTGAAAACGGACGAAAACCTAGAAATTCAGCATTTTGCACTTACGGCACCCACCGTGGCGGGCGCCATGGGGTTAGCCATGACGTGGCCACGTCTCAAGACCACTCCTCAACCTCCAAGACCCACGATCCCCACTCCACAATCCCCTGTAGGGACCATGGCGGGCGCCATAGGCCTGTGGCGGGCGCCACAAGGCCAAAATCAGTAACCTCCACTTTTTAGTGGAGGGGCGTCCCGGTCATTTCATGCTTTCAGTTTTTACTATAAATAGGACCTTAGATTTTCGTTTTTCTTCATCCAGAATTAGAATTCTCTAGGCATATATCAGTTATAAAGCAGTTGCCATTCCACATCGGGGTGCCTCTGCAATCGAGTGATCGAGTCTGTAATCTGTCTGTGGTTCGAGTTTTGGAGCACTCTGGAGGAAGTTAATCCTGCCGCCATTTTAATTCAAGTTCGTACTTTACTTTTATTTATTTCTGCCTCGCTTTTACTTTGTTTATTTCCTGCACTCGCACATTTACGTTGTTTATTTCCTGCACTCGCACATTTACGTTGTTTATTTCCTGCACTCGCACATTTACGTTGTTTATTTCCTGCACTCGCACATTTACGTTGTTTATTTCCTGCACTCGCTTTTTACTTTGTTTACTTTCCGCACTCGCTTTAAATTACTTTTATGAAAAACTATAAAAAGAATATTTACTTTATCATGTCTAACTAATTCCATAAAGGTTAGAATGTAAGGATCGTAATCAAACCAGTAATCAGTATAATTGTTCGTGGAAACACCTAAGGGCTATTTTATCTTTCAATTCAAGTAATTGTTTTTAACTATTTCAAAAACAGCCAAAAGCGCTTTGTATAGTTCATTAGGAGATTTTAGATTAAAAAGAAAAGAGATTTTAAAACGATTTTCGGACGCGTTAGGAAGTTTAAACTCTGGTTCGCAAGAACCTCTTTTTGCTAAGAAGTCCAGGTTAAAATACTTTTCAACTTAGTTAAGATACTATATTTCTTAAAAATAGGTTTACTACTCTAACGCAGTACGCACCTTTTTATCCGTGACAATAGGAGGGGTTGATTAGAGAGTACAACTCGGTTCTGAATACGCGAAAGCGACAGTTCCTGTTAAATTAGTTCTTTTCAAAGAAGAAAACACTGCCCATAAGTAGTTCCACTAACAAGTACTGGATTATCATTGATTACGTGAATTACATTCGAGCCTGTCTTTATTTATTATTTAAAATTATAATTTTATTTACCATTGCACCCTTATTAAAACCCTTAAAAATAGTTGCCTTAGATACACACCATAACAACAGGTTTGATAGATTGACACTTGGTCTCTGTGGATTCGATAATCTTTTATATTACTCTGACGCGTTCGTACACTTGCGAAAAACACGCATCAAGTTTTTGGCGCCGTTGCCGGGGACCAATATCGTCAAATTTCATTACCCTGTAGTTATACCGTTTAGACTAAGGTTGTTACCCACCGGTCAATGCGAAAGACTCGCAGTGCCGGAAGTTTAGTAGACCCTCTAGCTGAACCTGAACGTTACGCTCGCGCACATTTATTTTTCCATAGGAATAGGATAGCTATGGCCGAAGAACAAAACCGAAGACCTCTTAAGGACTTCGCCCAACCATCAAACGAGGAACCTAGTTCCAGTATAGTAAACCCCGCTATCCCAGCCAATAATTTTGAACTTAAACCATCCCTGCTGCAATTAGTGCAACATAGACAATTCTCAGGTCTCGCTACTGATAACCCGAACCAACATTTAAAAAACTTTCTTCAGTTAGCAGACACCTTTAAAACCAATGGAGCTTCTCCTGAGGCAATACGCTTAAGATTATTTCCCTTTTCCCTCAGAGATAAAGCTCTATCATGGTTAGATTCCCTTCCACCCAATTCAATAACCACTTGGGATGACCTTAGGAAAGTTTTCCTTGCTAGATATTTTCCCCCGAGTAAGACCGCTCTTCTTCGAAACCTAATAACTAGATTTACCCAGCACCAAGGAGAGTCGTTGTTCGAAGCCTGGGAGAGATATAAAGAACTATTAAGAGCATGCCCACACCATGGCTTAGAGAATTGGCTAATCATCCAAACCTTCTATAATGGACTTCATTATAACACTAAGATGACCATCGACGCTGCCGCTGGTGGCGCACTGATGAACAAACCTTACCCTGAAGCTAGTGCCCTTATAGAGGACATGGCCCAAAACCATCAATCATGGGGAGTAGAACGAGCGACAGTGGAAAAGAAGGAAGCCCAAGGAGGAATACATGAGCTAAGCTCTATAGACATGATGCAGGCTAAAATGGACGCGTTGGCCCTAAGAGTCGAACATATGTGTACAACTCCGAATACTGTAGCCGCAGTTTCGCCGAATTGTGAGATATGTGGAACGCAAGGACACCAATCCGCCGAATGCAATCTGTTGAATGAAACCAACACCGAGCAAGTGAACTATACCTAAGGGAACCCATTTTCAAACACATATAACCCTGGATGGAGGAATCACCCAAACTTCTCCTACAAAAATAATAACCATACCCAAAATACCGCACCTCCGAGACAACAAGGTTACCAAGCCCCTAGAACAAATCAACCTATGCAACTTGTGCCACCAAACCCGAGCTTTGAGGAAATTGTAAAAGATTTCATCGTTGCTCAAAAACAGAAGAACAAAGAGTTCATGAACCAAAGCGTCCATGTTAACGAACTTATTACCCAGTTAGGAACCAAGGTTGATCAAATCATTACTCATAATAAGATGCTTGAAACCCAGATCTCTCAGGTAGCGTTAAACCAAGCCCCACAGACTACACCTGGAGGACAGTTCCCTGGACAACCTCAACAGAACCCGAAAGGGCAAGCTAATGCCATTACTCTACGAAGTGGAACCGCTTATAAGGAACCTTTAAACCCTAGATTAAGTGAGCCCGAAACTTCTGAGAGGAGTGAGGAGAAGGAACCAGAGAAGCCTGAAACCCCGGAAAGTCAAGAAAAAGGAGAAGAACCTAAAAATAAAACCTATGTACCACCACCGCCATACAAACCACCAATACCTTACCCTCAAAGATTAAAGAAAACCCAAATCGATAATCAATATCAAAAATTCGTTAAGGTTATAGAAAAACTTCACGTAGAAATCCCCTTTACAGAAGCCATCACCCAAATACCTTCTTATGCTAAGTTTCTCAAAGACATACTTACAAATAAACGTAGACTTGAAGATCCGAAACCCGTGGAATGTAATTCTATTTCCGAAGATAGGTTAGCAAAGAAAGATAAAGATCCCGGAAATTTTTCCATTCCTTGTATTTTGGGGAATCATGTCATCGAAAAAGCTTTTCTAGACCTAGGAGCTAGTGTGAGCTTAATGCCTTTAGCAGTCTGTGAGAGATTAAACTTAGGAGAATTACAACCTACTAAGATGTCACTTCAATTAGCCGATAGATCCGTTAAATACCCTATAGGCATACTTGAAGACGTCCCTGTTAGGGTAGGTCAGTTGTTTATACCTACTGATTTTGTTGTCATGGACATTAAAGAAGATGACGACATACCGATACTCCTAGGTAGACCGTTCTTATCGACTGCTGGAGCCGTAATAGATGTTAAAAAAGGAAAACTAACTTTTGAGGTAGGTGAAGAGAAGATAGAATTTATATTGTCAAAATTTCTTATGGCACCTGTGATAGGAGATTCCTGTTATGCCTTAGATATCATCGAAGAATGCATTAGGGAATTAGAACAAGAAGAAGAAACTGAATCTATAAAATTGCCATCAACCCTTATTTTGGAAGATGACAATTATAAAACACCCTACATTGATGATAACCTTCACGAATGTTTATCTCTTACCCCAGATCCTATGCCTTGCCCTATGAAACCGACCGTAAAACTTAAGGAACTGCCTAAAAACCTGAGATATGAATTTCTCGATGAAGATATGAATCGTCCAGTTATAGTCAGTGCTACCTTAAACCAAAAAGAAACCGATAAATTATTAGAAGTTTTACGTAGGTACCCCTCAGCCTTAGGATATAAGATCTCTGATCTAAAAGGAATAAGCCCATCCGTATGCATGCATCGGATTTTGCTTGAAGAAGATTCAAAACCTTCCAGAGAACACCAACGAAGAATAAATCCTATAATGAGTACTGTAGTTAAGACTGAAGTTCTTAAGTTACTAGAGGCAGGTATAATATATCAGATCTCGGACAGTAAATGGGTGAGTCCTGTGCATGTAGTACCTAAAAAGGGAGGCATCACAGTCGTGCAAAACGAGAAGGGCGAACCTGTAGCAAAAAGAACCGATGGAGGTTGGCGTATGTGCATAGATTATAGAAAATTAAATAAAGCAACTAGGAAGGACCATTTCCCATTACCATTCATAGACCAAATGTTGGAGCGCCTAGCCAGACACTCTTACTTTTGTTACTTAGATGGATATTCCGGATTCTTCCAAATACCTATTCACCCCGAAGATCAAGAAAAAACTACCTTTACATGCCCAGTTGGAACTTTTGCCTATAGAAGAATGCCTTTTGGACTTTGTAATGCTCCTGCAACTTTCCAACGCTGCATGATGTCTATCTTTGCTGATTATTTAGATGGAATTATGGAAGTATTTATGGACGATTTCTCAGTTTGTGGATCAGATTTCAAAAATTGTCTTGTCAACCTTGAGAAAATCCTAGAGAGATGTGTGGAGGTAAACCTTGTGCTAAATTGGGAGAAATGTCATTTCATGGTCACCGAAGGGATTGTTTTAGGACATGTAGTTTCCGAAAAAGGTATAGAGGTAGATAAAGCAAAAATAGAAGTCATAGAGAATCTAAAACCGCCGAAGACTATCAGGGAGATAAGAAGTTTTCTTGGACATGCCGGATTTTACCGACGTTTTATCAAGGATTTCTCCAAAATAACAAAACCCTTAACTGGTCTTTTGATGAAAGATGCTGAATTTATCTTCGATGAAAAATGTACTGAAGCATTTAATCTTCTGAAGCAAGCTCTGATTTCAGCACCTATAATGAAACCCCCTGATTGGTCAGAACCGTTTGAGATAATGTGTGACGCCAGCGATTACGCTGTTGGAGCCGTTCTAGGTCAAAGAAAAGATAAGAAGTTACATGTGATTTATTATGCCAGTAGAACCCTAGACGCTGCACAGCTCAACTACGCAACAACCGAAAAAGAGCTCCTAGCTGTAGTTTTTGCAATAGACAAATTTAGATCTTATCTAGTAGGAGCCAAGATTATAGTTTACACCGACCATGCTGCCATTCGTTACTTACTAAGCAAAAAGGATGCCAAGCCTAGGTTACTTCGATGGATTCTATTACTGCAAGAGTTTGATTTGGATATCCGTGATAAGAAAGGCACTGATAATGTGGTAGCTGATCACCTATCTAGGCTAGAATACCTGAAACCTGATCCAGTTCCCATAAATGACGATTTTGCCTATGATAGACTGATAGCCCAACTAGAAACCATTGAAGAAGATAACCCAGACCCTCATGAGTATTTTCAAAAATCCTTAGCCATAAGTGATGTACCTTGGTATGCAGACTTTGTTAATTATCTAGCCGCTGACATCATACCCCCTGATCTAAACTACCACCGGAAGAAGAAGTTCTATAGTGATGTGAGAAACTTCTATTGGGACGAACCGTTTCTTTTCAAGAAAGGTAAAGATGGCATTTTCCGCCGTTGTGTTCCAGAAGAAGAGGTAAATAATATAATTGAGCATTGTCACTCTGCACCCTATGGTGGACATGCAAGCACATCTAAGACCTACGCCAAGATTCTTCAAGCTGGCCTATTCTGGCCTACTATGTGGCGTGATGTCCATGCTTTCATTGTCAAGTGTGATAGATGCCAACGCACAGGAAATATTTCAAGACGTAATGAAATGCCGTTAAGAAATATCCAAGAAGTAGAACTCTTCGACGTATGGGGTATAGACTTTATGGGACCGTTCCCACCATCTTTTGGAAATCAGTACATCTTAGTAGCAGTTGACTATGTGTCTAAATGGATTGAAGCTATCGCCGCACCCACAAACGACACCAGAGTAGTCATCAAATTATTCAAAAATTATATATTTCCCAGGTTTGGAACCCCCCGTTTAGTCATAAGTGATGGAGGATCACACTTCATATCGAGAATATTTGATAAACTTTTAAGCAAGTATGGAGTTAAGCATAGAGTAGCAACACCATACCACCCACAGACCAATGGACAAGTGGAAGTATCTAATAGGGAGATAAAACAAATCCTCGAGAAGACTGTCTCTACATCTAGAAAGGATTGGTCACAGAAACTTCAAGAAGCATTATGGGCCTATAGAACCGCTTACAAAACTCCTATAGGAACAACCCCTTATCAACTGGTCTATGGAAAATCATGTCACTTACCTTTTGAATTGGAGCATAAGGCCTATTGGGCCATCAAAACTTTGAATTTGGATTACTTGACTGCTGGTGAGAAACGTATCCTTGACATCCACAAATTAGAAGAACTCAGACAATCTGCCTACGAAAATGCCATCATATACAAAGAAAGAACAAAAGCTTGGCATGACAAAAGAATCATAAGAAGAGACTTCAAAATAGGCGATCCTGTTCTCCTGTTCGATTCTAGGTTACGACTATTTCCAGGTAAACTCCGTTCGAGATGGACTGGCCCTTTCGAAGTATCTAAGATCCTGAGATCCGGCGCTATTGAAATCAAGAACCAGACATGTAAACCGTTCATCGTCAATGGACAGAGGTTGAAGCCCTACGAAGGAGGTGACATCCCAACAACATACACCTGCCATACTCTGAGTGATCCACCATATCCTTCCAATGATGTTTAAATATCGGTCGTCGAGCTAATGACGTTAAACAAGCGCTGCATGGGAGGCAACCCATGGTTTTTCTTATTTTTTGTACTTTTTACTTTATTTTGTTTATATTATTATTATTATTATGTCAGGACTAACGATTGAATGTTTTATGTGCTTTCAGGACTTGTTTGCTAACCTTGTACAGAATGCAGAACCCTGATGACATGCACGTGGCCTTTAGAGATGATGCACAGAGAGAGCGTTACTATGTCCACATGAGACGCCCTATGGCTCCTACCAGTTACCCTGACCATGACTGCATGGATGCCTTGGGGATAGAGCCAAGCGTCAGATTCTTATGCCATCAACTCCAGTGGGAACAGTTTGACTACAGGAACAACACTTATAGGAACTTGACTCTTGAGTTCCTCAGCTCGTTTCATTATGACCCCTGGGCTGGACCCGATGGACTCGCTGTTTTCAGGTTGTTCGGGATTGATTACTCATTCTCTCACAGAGAGTTTGGTGATTTGCTAGGTTTCCAGACTACTCCTGATGCTATTCCAGATACACCGATGGGGTATTTTATGAGCAGAGAAGTGGAAAAGTTTTGGACTAAAATATCCGGCGGAGGGAGCCAAGATCCTTCTACCCAGTTTTCTCAGGTAATCCACAACCCTGCATTGAGGTACTTCCAGATGATTCTAGCACATTCTTTCCTAGGTTTTCCAGATACAGAGACACTGCTAAGTGAAGAGGAGATTTTCCTACTGTTTTGTGCGACTCAGTCTCGCCCTGTTGCTTGTGGCAACTTTCTGTTGAAGGGCTTGGCTAGTGTTGCCAGATCATCAGTAGGCATCATCCATGTCGGTGGGATCGTTACACAGATTGCTACTGCATTGGGTCTGTCTCGCAAGTTATTGCACCTCAGGACCTTCTGCTGCTACACCACCCTGGATATTGATTTTTGTCTTGATAGAGGACTGATGAGGAGGGCTTCTTTTGAGCCCAACATGTTTAGATTGCTGATCGACGGCGAAGCGATACACTACTTTACATTACCAGATCAGCTGATGACCAGTGTCCATGATCCTGAAAATTGGAGTTATGCTCTGGAGGGTTATGGAGAGACTGTCGAAGAGCCGAAATCGCCTCCCGCCGCTGAGTACACTCCTACACCTCTTACTCCCCAAATCACTGTTATGTCTAACAATATGTCTCTGCAGCCACCTGACCTACAAACACAGATTTATGAGCTCCGTAAGGAGACTGCCCTGCTCAAGCAGGAAGTGGCAGACTTAGAGTTACAGATGCAGGTTTCTGATCTCACTCATGCCTCAGAGACCGATGCTCTACATCAGGCGATTGAAGAGCTTCGGAGGGAGATAGCTGAGATTCGTGGATCAAGCCAGGAAAAGAAACCTACCACATGACTCATTCTACACTGACAGCACTACCCTAGTATTTAATTTCCTTTTATACGCTTTATTTTATTTATCGCATTTCCAGACATATTTTACTTTATTGCAGCTTTTCCAGACATATTTTACTTTATTGCAGCTTTTATATTTTCATGCACTTTGAATTCCTCATATATATACATATTATGCACTAATGTTAATTTTTCTTTTTCTTTTTTGATTTTTACTTATTTTATTTTTGTCGTGCAAAGAGAAAAAAAATATAAGACAAAAATATTTTCATTTTTGTCTTCACAAAAAAATATGCAAGCCTCAAGCCTTGAAAAGAAGAAGAAAACGCTATCCAGGCGTGATATGACAGCTAGAGAAGAAAGGCGTGATGGCCTTCTCTCTACTATTTCACAGCAGCTGACGGACAACATGAGCTTCATGCAACAATCGCGATTGGTTTCGGATCGTGCTTATAGCAACGTCTGCCGTACCTTGAACGATATCTCATTAGAGCAGAACCGTCAGAGAGAGTTCAACAGCCGACACTACCAGCTTGTAGAGGCTACTCAGGGTTCCATCTTGGGTAACCTTCGAGAGGTCCGGAGTGCTCAGGCTGCTTTATCAGCACGACTCGACCGGAGGGACCAGCATCGTAGTAGATCCCGTCGTTCCAGACCATCACATCAGGACGGCGAAGGCACCAGTGCCCCTCCTCAGTAGTCTTTTCCAGGTTACCCCCCTTATCTTATTTCGAAACATTGGGGACAATGTTCGATTTAAGTGTGGGAGGGGATTTTATTGCTTTCCGTTATTTCCTTTTTAGTTAATTATTTCCTTTCAGTTATTTCCCTTTCAGTAATTTAATTTTCTTAGATAATGCATGAGTCTGACGAGTCACCAGTATAGTGTCTTTTTTAGTTCATCTTCATTTTTTTCCCATTTCCTTAGCCTTACCAGAAAAATTTTAAAAAGAAAATAATGTTGTTTCACATGTTTTTTGGGCTTTGAGACAGGTTTAGATTAGGATGTGGTGACTTAGGTCAACTTTTTGAAACATCAGAACCATTTTAGCACCATAGACCTCTTGAATATAGGAATCACTCCTAAACCCCACCACCTTGGCCTTTACTATCATTTTAAAAATTGTCCTAAGTAGTTTATCTTAGCAGTCAGCTCCGGCTTAAGCATGCTCTACGTAGGGGGTCGATGAATATAAGTGAATGATCCAGTGCTAATAAAAAAAAAAAGAAAAAAAGAAAAAAAGGCAAACTCTGGTATAGGTGACCCTCACAAAGTCATTTAAACCGAAAAAAGAGAAAAAAAAAAATTGCCACAAAAAAGAAAAAAAATTGCAAGTCACCTATTGTTAGTTGGTTCAGAGGTATCTGGCACTGAACTTGGTAGGGCGGATTACGATCCGATCCCCCGCAGCTACATTTAGGCGAAATAAAAACAGGTTTACACATGCTTATGTGCCAGAAACCTTATGTTATGGATCAGAATCACTAACCGGTCACTCTACTATGAAGCATGTACGGATAACGGGCTTAATGTGATTGCGCCTGAATGAAAAGGACACAAAAAGATGAGAAGATAGGCCTAGGTATCGTGGGATGATATGGAGTGGTTAATATAGGATTGAAGTTTGTGTTTGTGTTACTATGGTACCCTTGGTTCACTTAGTTAGTATCTGTCACTGCATCCTGACTTGAACTTAGAATCCCTTTAGCCCAAAGACAAGTGTTGACACCATATTTTTCTTAAGCTTTAATGTTTGCTTGAGGACAAGCAAAGGTTTAAGTGTGGGAGAATTTGATCACACTAAAATTCACCGTATTTCTGACTCCGATTTCGCATGCATTCTTAGCTTTTATTGTTGTTTTGCTTTGTTATTGCTTTGTTTTCTTATGTTTTCAGGTTTTTATAATAATCGGAGCTGGAATCGGGAAAAGGAGCGAAAAAGGAGTGAAAACGGACGAAAACCTAGAAATTCAGCATTTTGCACTTACGGCACCCACCGTGGCGGGCGCCATGGGGTTAGCCATGACGTGGCCACGTCTCAAGACCACTCCTCAACCTCCAAGACCCATGATCCCCACTCCACAATCCCCTGTAGGGACCATGGCGGGCGCCATAGGCCTGTGGCGGGCGCCACAAGGCCAAAATCAGTAACCTCCACTTTTTAGTGGAGGGGCGTCCCGGTCATTTCATGCTTTCAGTTTTTACTATAAATAGGACCTTAGATTTTCGTTTTTCTTCATCCAGAATTAGAATTCTCTAGGCATATATCAGTTATAAAGCAGTTGCCATTCCACATCGGGGTGCCTCTGCAATCGAGTGATCGAGTCTGTAATCTGTCTGTGGTTCGAGTTTTGGAGCACTCTGGAGGAAGTTAATCCTGCCGCCATTTTAATTCAAGTTCGTACTTTACTTTTATTTATTTCTGCCTCGCTTTTACTTTGTTTATTTCCTGCACTCGCACATTTACGTTGTTTATTTCCTGCACTCGCACATTTACGTTGTTTATTTCCTGCACTCGCACATTTACGTTGTTTATTTCCTGCACTCGCTTTTTACTTTGTTTACTTTCCGCACTCGCTTTAAATTACTTTTATGAAAAACTATAAAAAGAATATTTACTTTATCATGTCTAACTAATTCCATAAAGGTTAGAATGTAAGGATCGTAATCAAACCAGTAATCAGTATAATTGTTCGTGGAAACACCTAAGGGCTATTTTATCTTTCAATTCAAGTAATTGTTTTTAACTATTTCAAAAACAGCCAAAAGCGCTTTGTATAGTTCATTAGGAGATTTTAGATTAAAAAGAAAAGAGATTTTAAAACGATTTTCGGACGCGTTAGGAAGTTTAAACTCTGGTTCGCAAGAACCTCTTTTTGCTAAGAAGTCCAGGTTAAAATACTTTTCAACTTAGTTAAGATACTATATTTCTTAAAAATAGGTTTACTACTCTAACGCAGTACGCACCTTTTTATCCGTGACAATAGGAGGGGTTGATTAGAGAGTACAACTCGGTTCTGAATACGCGAAAGCGACAGTTCCTGTTAAATTAGTTCTTTTCAAAGAAGAAAACACTGCCCATAAGTAGTTCCACTAACAAGTACTGGATTATCATTGATTACGTGAATTACATTCGAGCCTGTCTTTATTTATTATTTAAAATTATAATTTTATTTACCATTGCACCCTTATTAAAACCCTTAAAAATAGTTGCCTTAGATACACACCATAACAACAGGTTTGATAGATTGACACTTGGTCTCTGTGGATTCGATAATCTTTTATATTACTCTGACGCGTTCGTACACTTGCGAAAAACACGCATCAAGTTTTTGGCGCCGTTGCCGGGGACCAATATCGTCAAATTTCATTACCCTGTAGTTATACCGTTTAGACTAAGGTTGTTACCCACCGGTCAATGCGAAAGACTCGCAGTGCCGGAAGTTTAGTAGACCCTCTAGCTGAACCTGAACGTTACGCTCGCGCACATTTATTTTTCCATAGGAATAGGATAGCTATGGCCGAAGAACAAAACCGAAGACCTCTTAAGGACTTCGCCCAACCATCAAACGAGGAACCTAGTTCCAGTATAGTAAACCCCGCTATCCCAGCCAATAATTTTGAACTTAAACCATCCCTGCTGCAATTAGTGCAACATAGACAATTCTCAGGTCTCGCTACTGATAACCCGAACCAACATTTAAAAAACTTTCTTCAGTTAGCAGACACCTTTAAAACCAATGGAGCTTCTCCTGAGGCAATACGCTTAAGATTATTTCCCTTTTCCCTCAGAGATAAAGCTCTATCATGGTTAGATTCCCTTCCACCCAATTCAATAACCACTTGGGATGACCTTAGGAAAGTTTTCCTTGCTAGATATTTTCCCCCGAGTAAGACCGCTCTTCTTCGAAACCTAATAACTAGATTTACCCAGCACCAAGGAGAGTCGTTGTTCGAAGCCTGGGAGAGATATAAAGAACTATTAAGAGCATGCCCACACCATGGCTTAGAGAATTGGCTAATCATCCAAACCTTCTATAATGGACTTCATTATAACACTAAGATGACCATCGACGCTGCCGCTGGTGGCGCACTGATGAACAAACCTTACCCTGAAGCTAGTGCCCTTATAGAGGACATGGCCCAAAACCATCAATCATGGGGAGTAGAACGAGCGACAGTGGAAAAGAAGGAAGCCCAAGGAGGAATACATGAGCTAAGCTCTATAGACATGATGCAGGCTAAAAT
Source organism: Lathyrus aphaca (assembly GCA_963966055.1). Classification (NCBI taxonomy): domain Eukaryota; kingdom Viridiplantae; phylum Streptophyta; class Magnoliopsida; order Fabales; family Fabaceae; genus Lathyrus; species Lathyrus aphaca. The sequence goes on along the minus strand of OZ014524.1, from coordinate 112,535,516 downwards.
GGACGCGTTGGCCCTAAGAGTCGAACATATGTGTACAACTCCGAATACTGTAGCCGCAGTTTCGCCGAATTGTGAGATATGTGGAACGCAAGGACACCAATCCGCCGAATGCAATCTGTTGAATGAAACCAACACCGAGCAAGTGAACTATACCCAAGGGAACCCATTTTCAAACACATATAACCCTGGATGGAGGAATCACCCAAACTTCTCCTACAAAAATAATAACCATACCCAAAATACCGCACCTCCGAGACAACAAGGTTACCAAGCCCCTAGAACAAATCAACCTATGCAACCTGTGCCACCAAACCCGAGCTTTGAGGAAATTGTAAAAGATTTCATCGTTGCTCAAAAACAGAAGAACAAAGAGTTCATGAACCAAAGCGTCCATGTTAACGAACTTATTACCCAGTTAGGAACCAAGGTTGATCAAATCATTACTCATAATAAGATGCTTGAAACCCAGATCTCTCAGGTAGCGTTAAACCAAGCCCCACAGACTACACCTGGAGGACAGTTCCCTGGACAACCTCAACAGAACCCGAAAGGGAAAGCTAATGCCATTACTCTACGAAGTGGAACCGCTTATAAGGAACCTTTAAACCCTAGATTAAGTGAGCCCGAAACTTCTGAGAGGAGTGAGGAGAAGGAACCAGAGAAGCCTGAAACCCCGGAAAGTCAAGAAAAAGGAGAAGAACCTAAAAATAAAACCTATGTACCACCACCGCCATACAAACCACCAATACCTTACCCTCAAAGATTAAAGAAAACCCAAATCGATAATCAATATCAAAAATTCGTTAAGGTTATAGAAAAACTTCACGTAGAAATCCCCTTTACAGAAGCCATCACCCAAATACCTTCTTATGCTAAGTTTCTCAAAGACATACTTACAAATAAACGTAGACTTGAAGATCCGAAACCCGTGGAATGTAATTCTATTTCCGAAGATAGGTTAGCAAAGAAAGATAAAGATCCCGGAAATTTTTCCATTCCTTGTATTTTGGGGAATCATGTCATCGAAAAAGCTTTTCTAGACCTAGGAGCTAGTGTGAGCTTAATGCCTTTAGCAGTCTGTGAGAGATTAAACTTAGGAGAATTACAACCTACTAAGATGTCACTTCAATTAGCCGATAGATCCGTTAAATACTCTATAGGCATACTTGAAGACGTCCCTGTTAGGGTAGGTCAGTTGTTTATACCTACTGATTTTGTTGTCATGGACATTAAAGAAGATGACGACATACCGATACTCCTAGGTAGACCGTTCTTATCGACTGCTGGAGCCGTAATAGATGTTAAAAAAGGAAAACTAACTTTTGAGGTAGGTGAAGAGAAGATAGAATTTATATTGTCAAAATTTCTTATGGCACCTGTGATAGGAGATTCCTGTTATGCCTTAGATATCATCGAAGAATGCATTAGGGAATTAGAACAAGAAGAAGAAACTGAATCTATAAAATTGCCATCAACCCTTATTTTGGAAGATGACAATTATAAAACACCCTACATTGATGATAACCTTCACGAATGTTTATCTCTTACCCCAGATCCTATGCCTTGCCCTATGAAACCGACCGTAAAACTTAAGGAACTGCCTAAAAACCTGAGATATGAATTTCTCGATGAAGATATGAATCGTCCAGTTATAGTCAGTGCTACCTTAAACCAAAAAGAAACCGATCAATTATTAGAAGTTTTACGTAGGTACCCCTCAGCCTTAGGATATAAGATCTCTGATCTAAAAGGAATAAGCCCATCCGTATGCATGCATCGGATTTTGCTTGAAGAAGATTCAAAACCTTCCAGAGAACACCAACGAAGAATAAATCCTATAATGAGTACTGTAGTTAAGACTGAAGTTCTTAAGTTACTAGAGGCAGGTATAATATATCAGATCTCGGACAGTAAATGGGTGAGTCCTGTGCATGTAGTACCTAAAAAGGGAGGCATCACAGTCGTGCAAAACGAGAAGGGCGAACCTGTAGCAAAAAGAACCGATGGAGGTTGGCGTATGTGCATAGATTATAGAAAATTAAATAAAGCAACTAGGAAGGACCATTTCCCATTACCATTCATAGACCAAATGTTGGAGCGCCTAGCCAGACACTCTTACTTTTGTTACTTAGATGGATATTCCGGATTCTTCCAAATACCTATTCACCCCGAAGATCAAGAAAAAACTACCTTTACATGCCCAGTTGGAACTTTTGCCTATAGAAGAATGCCTTTTGGACTTTGTAATGCTCCTGCAACTTTCCAACGCTGCATGATGTCTATCTTTGCTGATTATTTAGATGGAATTATGGAAGTATTTATGGACGATTTCTCAGTTTGTGGATCAGATTTCAAAAATTGTCTTGTCAACCTTGAGAAAATCCTGGAGAGATGTGTGGAGGTAAACCTTGTGCTAAATTGGGAGAAATGTCATTTCATGGTCACCGAAGGGATTGTTTTAGGACATGTAGTTTCCGAAAAAGGTATAGAGGTAGATAAAGCAAAAATAGAAGTCATAGAGAATCTAAAACCGCCGAAGACTATCAGGGAGATAAGAAGTTTTCTTGGACATGCCGGATTTTACCGACGTTTTATCAAGGATTTCTCCAAAATAACAAAACCCTTAACTGGTCTTTTGATGAAAGATGCTGAATTTATCTTCGATGAAAAATGTACTGAAGCATTTAATCTTCTGAAGCAAGCTCTGATTTCAGCACCTATAATGAAACCCCCTGATTGGTCAGAACCGTTTGAGATAATGTGTGACGCCAGCGATTACGCTGTTGGAGCCGTTCTAGGTCAAAGAAAAGATAAGAAGTTACATGTGATTTATTATGCCAGTAGAACCCTAGACGCTGCACAGCTCAACTACGCAACAACCGAAAAAGAGCTCCTAGCTGTAGTTTTTGCAATAGACAAATTTAGATCTTATCTAGTAGGAGCCAAGATTATAGTTTACACCGACCATGCTGCCATTCGTTACTTACTAAGCAAAAAGGATGCCAAGCCTAGGTTACTTCGATGGATTCTATTACTGCAAGAGTTTGATTTGGATATCCGTGATAAGAAAGGCACTGATAATGTGGTAGCTGATCACCTATCTAGGCTAGAATACCTGAAACCTGATCCAGTTCCCATAAATGACGATTTTGCCTATGATAGACTGATAGCCCAACTAGAAACCATTGAAGAAGATAACCCAGACCCTCATGAGTATTTTCAAAAATCCTTAGCCATAAGTGATGTACCTTGGTATGCAGACTTTGTTAATTATCTAGCCGCTGACATCATACCCCCTGATCTAAACTACCACCGGAAGAAGAAGTTCTATAGTGATGTGAGAAACTTCTATTGGGACGAACCGTTTCTTTTCAAGAGAGGTAAAGATGGCATTTTCCGCCGTTGTGTTCCAGAAGAAGAGGTAAATAATATAATTGAGCATTGTCACTCTGCACCCTATGGTGGACATGCAAGCACATCTAAGACCTACGCCAAGATTCTTCAAGCTGGCCTATTCTGGCCTACTATGTGGCGTGATGTCCATGCTTTCATTGTCAAGTGTGATAGATGCCAACGCACAGGAAATATTTCAAGATGTAATGAAATGCCGTTAAGAAATATCCAAGAAGTAGAACTCTTCGACGTATGGGGTATAGACTTTATGGGACCGTTCCCACCATCTTTTGGAAATCAGTACATCTTAGTAGCAGTTGACTATGTGTCTAAATGGATTGAAGCTATCGCCGCACCCACAAACGACACCAGAGTAGTCATCAAATTATTCAAAAATTATATATTTCCCAGGTTTGGAACCCCCCGTTTAGTCATAAGTGATGGAGGATCACACTTCATATCGAGAATATTTGATAAACTTTTAAGCAAGTATGGAGTTAAGCATAGAGTAGCAACACCATACCACCCACAGACCAATGGACAAGTGGAAGTATCTAATAGGGAGATAAAACAAATCCTCGAGAAGACTGTCTCTACATCTAGAAAGGATTGGTCACAGAAACTTCAAGAAGCATTATGGGCCTATAGAACCGCTTACAAAACTCCTATAGGAACAACCCCTTATCAACTGGTCTATGGAAAATCATGTTACTTACCTTTTGAATTGGAGCATAAGGCCTATTGGGCCATCAAAACTTTGAATTTGGATTACTTGACTGCTGGTGAGAAACGTATCCTTGACATCCACAAATTAGAAGAACTCAGACAATCTGCCTACGAAAATGCCATCATATACAAAGAAAGAACAAAAGCTTGGCATGACAAAAGAATCATAAGAAGAGACTTCAAAATAGGCGATCCTGTTCTCCTGTTCGATTCTAGGTTACGACTATTTCCAGGTAAACTCCGTTCGAGATGGACTGGCCCTTTCGAAGTATCTAAGATCCTGAGATCCGGCGCTATTGAAATCAAGAACCAGACATGTAAACCGTTCATCGTCAATGGACAGAGGTTGAAGCCCTACGAAGGAGGTGACATCCCAACAACATACACCTGCCATACTCTGAGTGATCCACCATATCCTTCCAATGATGTTTAAATATCGGTCGTCGAGCTAATGACGTTAAACAAGCGCTGCATGGGAGGCAACCCATGGTTTTTCTTATTTTTTGTACTTTTTACTTTATTTTGTTTATATTATTATTATTATTATGTCAGGACTAACGATTGAATGTTTTATGTGCTTTCAGGACTTGTTTGCTAACCTTGTACAGAATGCAGAACCCTGATGACATGCACGTGGCCTTTAGAGATGATGCACAAAGAGAGCGTTACTATGTCCACATGAGACGCCCTATGGCTCCTACCAGGTACCCTGACCATGACTGCATGGATGCCTTGGGGATAGAGCCAAGCGTCAGATTCTTATGCCATCAACTCCAGTGGGAACAGTTTGACTACAGGAACAACACTTATAGGAACTTGACTCTTGAGTTCCTCAGCTCGTTTCATTATGACCCCTGGGCTGGACCCGATGGACTCGCTGTTTTCAGGTTGTTCGGGATTGATTACTCATTCTCTCACAGAGAGTTTGGTGATTTGCTAGGTTTCCAGACTACTCCTGATGCTATTCCAGATACACCGATGGGGTATTTTATGAGCAGAGAAGTGGAAAAGTTTTGGACTAAAATATCCGGCGGAGGGAGCCAAGATCCTTCTACCCAGTTTTCTCAGGTAATCCACAACCCTGCATTGAGGTACTTCCAGATGATTCTAGCACATTCTTTCCTAGGTTTTCCAGATACAGAGACACTGCTAAGTGAAGAGGAGATTTTCCTACTGTTTTGTGCGACTCAGTCTCGCCCTGTTGCTTGTGGCAACTTTCTGTTGAAGGGCTTGGCTAGTGTTGCCAGATCATCAGTAGGCATCATCCATGTCGGTGGGATCGTTACACAGATTGCTACTGCATTGGGTCTGTCTCGCAAGTTATTGCACCTCAGGACCTTCTGCTGCTACACCACCCTGGATATTGATTTTTGTCTTGATAGAGGACTGATGAGGAGGGCTTCTTTTGAGCCCAACATGTTTAGATTGCTGATCGACGGCGAAGCGATACACTACTTTACATTACCAGATCAGCTGATGACCAGTGTCCATGATCCTGAAAATTGGAGTTATGCTCTGGAGGGTTATGGAGAGACTGTCGAAGAGCCGAAATCGCCTCCCGCCGCTGAGTACACTCCTACACCTCTTACTCCCCAAATCACTGTTATGTCTAACAATATGTCTCTGCAGCCACCTGACCTACAAACACAGATTTATGAGCTCCGTAAGGAGACTGCCCTGCTCAAGCAGGAAGTGGCAGACTTAGAGTTACAGATGCAGGTTTCTGATCTCACTCATGCCTCAGAGACCGATGCTCTACATCAGGCGATTGAAGAGCTTCGGAGGGAGATAGCTGAGATTCGTGGATCAAGCCAGGAAAAGAAACCTACCACATGACTCATTCTACACTGACAGCACTACCCTAGTATTTAATTTCCTTTTATACGCTTTATTTTATTTATCGCATTTCCAGACATATTTTACTTTATTGCAGCTTTTCCAGACATATTTTACTTTATTGCAGCTTTTATATTTTCATGCACTTTGAATTCCTCATATATATACATATTATGCACTAATGTTAATTTTTCTTTTTCTTTTTTGATTTTTACTTATTTTATTTTTGTCGTGCAAAGAGAAAAAAAATATAAGACAAAAATATTTTCATTTTTGTCTTCACAAAAAAATATGCAAGCCTCAAGCCTTGAAAAGAAGAAGAAAACGCTATCCAGGCGTGATATGACAGCTAGAGAAGAAAGGCGTGATGGCCTTCTCTCTACTATTTCACAGCAGCTGACGGACAACATGAGCTTCATGCAACAATCGCGATTGGTTTCGGATCGTGCTTATAGCAACGTCTGCCGTACCTTGAACGATATCTCATTAGAGCAGAACCGTCAGAGAGAGTTCAACAGCCGACACTACCAGCTTGTAGAGGCTACTCAGGGTTCCATCTTGGGTAACCTTCGAGAGGTCCGGAGTGCTCAGGCTGCTTTATCAGCACGACTCGACCGGAGGGACCAGCATCGTAGTAGATCCCGTCGTTCCAGACCATCACATCAGGACGGCGAAGGCACCAGTGCCCCTCCTCAGTAGTCTTTTCCAGGTTACCCCCCTTATCTTATTTCGAAACATTGGGGACAATGTTCGATTTAAGTGTGGGAGGGGATTTTATTGCTTTCCGTTATTTCCTTTTTAGTTAATTATTTCCTTTCAGTTATTTCCCTTTCAGTAATTTAATTTTCTTAGATAATGCATGAGTCTGACGAGTCACCAGTATAGTGTCTTTTTTAGTTCATCTTCATTTTTTTCCCATTTCCTTAGCCTTACCAGAAAAATTTTAAAAAGAAAATAATGTTGTTTCACATGTTTTTTGGGCTTTGAGACAGGTTTAGATTAGGATGTGGTGACTTAGGTCAACTTTTTGAAACATCAGAACCATTTTAGCACCATAGACCTCTTGAATATAGGAATCACTCCTAAACCCCACCACCTTGGCCTTTACTATCATTTTAAAAATTGTCCTAAGTAGTTTATCTTAGCAGTCAGCTCCGGCTTAAGCATGCTCTACGTAGGGGGTCGATGAATATAAGTGAATGATCCAGTGCTAATAAAAAAAAAAAAGAAAAAAAGAAAAAAAGGCAAACTCTGGTATAGGTGACCCTCACAAAGTCATTTAAACCGAAAAAAGAGAAAAAAAAAAAATTGCCACAAAAAAGAAAAAAAATTGCAAGTCACCTATTGTTAGTTGGTTCAGAGGTATCTGGCACTGAACTTGGTAGGGCGGATTACGATCCGATCCCCCGCAGCTACATTTAGGCGAAATAAAAACAGGTTTACACATGCTTATGTGCCAGAAACCTTATGTTATGGATCAGAATCACTAACCGGTCACTCTACTATGAAGCATGTACGGATAACGGGCTTAATGTGATTGCGCCTGAATGAAAAGGACACAAAAAGATGAGAAGATAGGCCTAGGTATCGTGGGATGATATGGAGTGGTTAATATAGGATTGAAGTTTGTGTTTGTGTTACTATGGTACCCTTGGTTCACTCAGTTAGTATCTGTCACTGCATCCTGACTTGAACTTAGAATCCCTTTAGCCCAAAGACAAGTGTTGACACCATATTTTTCTTAAGCTTTAATGTTTGCTTGAGGACAAGCAAAGGTTTAAGTGTGGGAGAATTTGATCACACTAAAATTCACCGTATTTCTGACTCCGATTTCGCATGCATTCTTAGCTTTTATTGTTGTTTTGCTTTGTTATTGCTTTGTTTTCTTATGTTTTCAGGTTTTTATAATAATCGGAGCTGGAATCGGGAAAAGGAGCGAAAAAGGAGTGAAAACGGACGAAAACCTAGAAATTCAGCATTTTGCACTTACGGCACCCACCGTGGCGGGCGCCATGGGGTTAGCCATGACGTGGCCACGTCTCAAGACCACTCCTCAACCTCCAAGACCCACGATCCCCACTCCACAATCCCCTGTAGGGACCATGGCGGGCGCCATAGGCCTGTGGCGGGCGCCACAAGGCCAAAATCAGTAACCTCCACTTTTTAGTGGAGGGGCGTCCCGGTCATTTCATGCTTTCAGTTTTTACTATAAATAGGACCTTAGATTTTCGTTTTTCTTCATCCAGAATTAGAATTCTCTAGGCATATATCAGTTATAAAGCAGTTGCCATTCCACATCGGGGTGCCTCTGCAATCGAGTGATCGAGTCTGTAATCTGTCTGTGGTTCGAGTTTTGGAGCACTCTGGAGGAAGTTAATCCTGCCGCCATTTTAATTCAAGTTCGTACTTTACTTTTATTTATTTCTGCCTCGCTTTTACTTTGTTTATTTCCTGCACTCGCACATTTACGTTGTTTATTTCCTGCACTCGCACATTTACGTTGTTTATTTCCTGCACTCGCACATTTACGTTGTTTATTTCCTGCACTCGCACATTTACGTTGTTTATTTCCTGCACTCGCTTTTTACTTTGTTTACTTTCCGCACTCGCTTTAAATTACTTTTATGAAAAACTATAAAAAGAATATTTACTTTATCATGTCTAACTAATTCCATAAAGGTTAGAATGTAAGGATCGTAATCAAACCAGTAATCAGTATAATTGTTCGTGGAAACACCTAAGGGCTATTTTATCTTTCAATTCAAGTAATTGTTTTTAACTATTTCAAAAACAGCCAAAAGCGCTTTGTATAGTTCATTAGGAGATTTTAGATTAAAAAGAAAAGAGATTTTAAAACGATTTTCGGACGCGTTAGGAAGTTTAAACTCTGGTTCGCAAGAACCTCTTTTTGCTAAGAAGTCCAGGTTAAAATACTTTTCAACTTAGTTAAGATACTATATTTCTTAAAAATAGGTTTACTACTCTAACGCAGTACGCACCTTTTTATCCGTGACAATAGGAGGGGTTGATTAGAGAGTACAACTCGGTTCTGAATACGCGAAAGCGACAGTTCCTGTTAAATTAGTTCTTTTCAAAGAAGAAAACACTGCCCATAAGTAGTTCCACTAACAAGTACTGGATTATCATTGATTACGTGAATTACATTCGAGCCTGTCTTTATTTATTATTTAAAATTATAATTTTATTTACCATTGCACCCTTATTAAAACCCTTAAAAATAGTTGCCTTAGATACACACCATAACAACAGGTTTGATAGATTGACACTTGGTCTCTGTGGATTCGATAATCTTTTATATTACTCTGACGCGTTCGTACACTTGCGAAAAACACGCATCAAATATGAAACGCGGTTCAGATGTGGGTTTCTTCTTGAGAACTCTGTGCTACAGATTTCCTGTAGTGCTAGGGCTATCTGGGAAGCCTGCTAAGTCTGGATGACCTTTACTATGACCTTCAGAAACTGAGGTGAATTAGAGGAGGATCTTTTATGGTTATAGTAAACACTGTACCTCAGGGTTAGAAGTGTTTACACTTCTCATAACTGATCCAAGTCTGAGGATCCTTGTTCTAGAACATCACCTGTGAGGGGGTTTGGGCTGTTTACAGGTTTGCAGGTACCTCTAGCCACATCATACCCTGATATTTTTGTTTTGATTAAGAGTACTCCATTTTGGACAGTTCTTGTGATTTAACCCTAGACATGTGACTCTTTATTTGAGTCCCCCACCTTGGTTACTGGACTTCTGAACCTCCATCTGGACTTCTTGAACATACATGGACTAATATCAAGGCAGTAATCAGATCCAGCTTGATCACAAACCCTTGCATATCATTTGCATACTCATCATTTGCATCATTTAACATTTGTTTATTTGTCTTTCAGGGTATCCACATTACATTTGGCTTGGTTTTGACCCCTTCATCTGCATAGACCTTTGTTCATCAGTGATCTGCTTAGCTATCTTCATCAGTTGCCTGCTTCAGTTACCTCCATCATCAGCTTCAGCCTATTAGTGGCTCGTCTCCAGTATCAGTCTTCATCATCAGCATTTGTTTTCAGCTCTTCATCAGCAGTCATGGCACCTAAGAAGAGCAACATTTCATACCATTTCTTTGAGCCTGTGCTGTCTGGCATTAGGCAGGTCCAGGCACTTATCACTCCAGACCACATCCCTTTATTCAGAGAGCATTATGGAGGCATCCTTGATATGGTTATGGACCTGGACCCTTCTTAGAGGAGTTTGATCCACACCTGTCTACAGTTTTATGACCCTCCTTTGAGATGCTTCACTTTCCAGAACTTTCAGTTAGGACCTCTGCTGGAGGAGTTCTCATCATTGATTGGAGTACCTGTCAGGGGTGGTGTCCCCTTCAACCCTGAGATGACTTTTCCCAACAATGGAGAAGTGGAAAAAGCACTGTACCTGGAGCCTATTTTGATTGAGCAGAACATGACCACAAAGGCTGGGATCCCTGGATTGCATCTAGACTTTCTGACTTCTCAGGCCATCCTGAAGGCCTCTTTGGGAGAATGGAGGGCAGTTTGTGCATTGTTAGCCCTCAGTATATATGGGGTTATACTATTTGCGGATGAGCCCAAGTTTATCAGCAAGAATTCCATTCATCTCTTCCTTTTGAGGAACCCAGTACCCACATTGCTGGGGGATTTCTATTATTCTGTTCACCAAAGAAATGAGAAGCAGAGAGGAAGGTTGGTGAGATGCTGTGCTCCTCTATTTCACACTTGGTTGCTTAAACACTTACCCAAAATTGATGCCTTCCTGAACCCTCACCAACAGAAGAATTGGGCTAAGAGACTTATTGCTTTGACTTCAGATGACATCAGATGGTGTACCCAAAGCACCAAAGGCAGGGACATAATCACTAGTTGTGGGCAGTACCCCAATGTACCTCTGGTAGGAGTGAAGGGTTGCATCAACTACAATCCTTTGCTGTTTAAGAGACAATTGGGCTATGCTTTGGTCCACCCTCCAAGGGTGCAAGACTTGGCTGAAACCCTGTATTGTGAGATAAAACCTAATCTAGCTGTTGTCAGACAAGCATCCTGGGCTTGGGACAACATCCATACCAAAGGGATGGCCATTCTGGGGAGATGCAATAATGTGGCTTCAGCTCAGTATTATGAATGGTCTCATGCTAGGGCTCAAATTTCTGGGATTCCCTTCACTATTGAGGATGCACCTGGACCATCCACAGTACCACCTCTAGCCACTGTCAGCCTGGAAGAATTTGAGAAGCTGAAGGAAAGGAATGAGAATCTGTCTCAAGCTCTGAAGAAGACCCTCTGGGAGAGGAGTGATGGTCGTCTAGACATTGAGAGGTTGGAGAAGCTTAAAAGGGAGCATCTGGCCAAGATTGAGAAAGCAGAAGACTACATCAAAAAATCAAGAGCTGGAGAGCAAATATTGAAGAATGTCTGTAAAGAGGCCCAGTTTCAGAAGGCCAGGACTGATCTCTATCTAGAGGAAAGTCAAGCTAGATGGGTCAGGATCACTGAAGCTCGCACTCAAGAAGATAAGAGAACTCAAACCAGGATCGAGCAGTTGGAGGCCAATGAAAAGAAGCAACAGGAAGCTTTGCTGGCAGCCCAGAAGGAAATTTCAGAATTGAAGCTTAGGGCTGGTGTGAAGAGGTCAAAGGACCAGGACAGGCACAAGAAGCTGACTACTGCTATTGCCACCAGAAACCTTCTTATCAGAAACATTACAGAGCATCCGGCTGGTCCTGTAACTGAAGCACTTTTGAAGGAGGTTAAGGAGGATGAGTTTGGATTAGATGTTTGACTTCTTTGCTTGTTGTTATTTCCATTTGATGTACTTTTCTTTTATGTTGTATTTTGACCCCTCAAGGGCTTGTGTTGTAAAAAAACAAACTATGTATGATCCACCATTTGTAATGTATTTGTTAGTTTGTTTCATTGAGTTTCTTTTATCAAGCAACATCAAAGTGTCTTCCTCAGGGTCTGGAAAGGTCAAAACCAAGAGCCAAGCCGGATACCTTAGAAAGCAAATAAGCATACTGCATTGCATGCTAACTTTTGTTTTGTTTTGTAGGGTTTTGTTTTGTTTGTTACTAACTCTGTTGTGACTCAGGAATTATTGCTCGCCGTCGGGTGTTCCCTCTCAACCGTCCGCACAGATATCCTACTCGCAACAATCTTCCTGGTATCCAAATGGATCAAGTACAACAAGATCTGACAGAGGTCAGAACTCAGATGGCTAATGAAAGACTGGAGATGAGAAACCAAATGACCCAGTTTATGGAAGTAATGAATGGCTTGGCCCAAAGTCAAGAAAGGTTGAGGGCATTGGTAGAAAGGCAAACCCCGGAAGAACCTCCTCTAGGGACTGGAGGAACAAGTAACAATGAGAGGGGTCAGCTTCATGTTAACCCACCAGTATATGGGCGTCATCTACATCCGGAAGTCAATATCTCGGGTAATGTGCAAGGGAATACTACTGCAGGCAGGATCTTACAAGAAGACCCCCAGGAAGAGCAGTTCACTGTGATGGGAGCTGGGGATGAAGTTTATGATAGGAGATTTGATGAAATTGCTGAGAAGTTGAGATCTCTGGAGTCTCAAAATTCCCTAGGTTTTGATGTCATGGATATGGGGTTGGTAGACGGGGTAAGAATTCCCCACAAGTTTAAACCTCCGTGCTTCGAGAAGTACAATGGAACTTCTTGTCCACGAACTCACTTACAGTCCTTTTTGGGGAGGCTTAAGGCATACACCATGGATGAAAAACTGTGGATGTTTTACTTTGAAGACAGTTTGACCGGGGCTTCCAGGGAGTGGTACTCTCACTTGACCAAAGCTACTGTCAGGTGCTGGAAGGACCTAGCTGAAGCTTTCATCAGACAGTACCAATACAACCTGGATATGGATCCTAACAGAACCCTTCTGATGGGAATGTCTCAATCCTCCAGAGAAAGCTTCAGGGAGTATGCCCAGAGGTGGAGACAGCTTGCTGCTGCTGTCCAGCCACCCATGTCGGAAAGAGAATTGGCCGACATGTTTATGAACACTCTGCAAGGAACATATATTGATAGGCTAGCTGCCTTCTCTTCCACCAGCTTCGCTAACGTAGTTATAGCTGGAGAAAGAATTGAGAGCCTTTTGAAGATGGGCAAGATTTCTGATAATGGTGCAAGTTCGTCGAGTAATCCCAGGAAACCTTTTGTGGGACCTAGAAGAACTGGTGAGGCTAATGCTATTCATGCCAACAGGGGCAGACCTCAGTATGTTCATAGGTCAGTGGCAGCTGTCACTATTCCAGCTCCGATTCCTCAGCAACCAACATATCAACCACCACAACAACCACAGTATCATCAACAAATTCAGTTCCCACCATAGAGAGCCTACAACAATAACAACAACAATCAACAGCAAAGACCCTTTCAGCAAAGACCCTTTCAGCAAAGACCATCACAGGCAAATAGGGTGATTGGCCCTATCCCTATGCCTTATGCCGCTTTATTGCCACAACTCCTGAAGCTCAACCTAGTTGAGTTAAGGACATTGGCACCACCAGATCCTTCCAATCTGCCAAGAAACTACGATGTCAACGCCAGATGTGCTTTCCACTCCAATGCACCTGGCCACAATACTGAGAAATGCAGGGCTTTACAAATGAAAGTGCAAGATCTGGTGGATTCTAAAGCCCTCAACTTTGCACCCCCTCCAAATGTCAACAAGAATCCCATGCCCAATCATGGAGGACCAAGAATTAATGCCATTGAGGAAGACAAGCCATCTTTCTTGATCACCAGTGTTGGGCAAATTCGGACCCCTCTGGTAGAAATTAAAGCTCAGCTCCTAGAATGCCAGATGTTCCCCGGGTGTGAGCTTGGTTGTGGTTATTGCAACATTTCAGTCAACGGGTGTGATAACTTGAGAAGCGGCATAGATGGTCTTATCAAAAGTGGTATACTTCAGATCACAACAACGACGCCTACAAATCCAGCAATCCCTTTGACAACAATTCCTGACTCTTCTACAACTGCAACAACAATCATTCCAACCAATTCATAAATAACATCAACAATGGCTTCATCTATCACTTCAACAAATCAGATGTCAACAACCATTTCTTCTACAACATCAGCACCCATTTATTCAACAGACTCTTCTACAACGCCAACAGATATCTCAGCAGTCACCATTTATTATGATCCGTCAAATGTTCCTCCAAACAACAACTTTCAACAACAAACAGTGGCATCTCCTGTCAGGTCACCGGTCACCATTTACTACGATCTGCACACCATCCTAGTACCCTCCTCTGCAGCAGTCAGTCCAGTTCCATATGAAAGCAGCAATGCCATACCTTGGCATTATGGCTCTGACCTCTACTGCAATGGGGAGAAAATCACTTTGGACTCTTCAACTTCTTCTCCACAGATTGATAATGTTGGGGGAGGCGGAGGCTTCACCAGAAGCGGACGCCTTTTTGCCTCACAATTTCAAAGACCTAATGCCGAAGTAGAGGCTGTTGCCAAGGCAAAGGGGAAGAGTGTGGTACCTGAAGAACCAATCATCAAAGAAACTCAGAAGACGTCTTTTGAGCAAGATGTAGATGAGTTTATGAGAATTATAAAGATAAGTGATTACAAAGTGGTGGATCAGCTTCACCAAACTCCCTCAAAGATCTCCATATTATCCCTGCTGATGTGTTCTGAGGCTCACAGGAATGCATTACTGAAAGTCTTGCACGCAGCATACGTGCCAGAAGAGATCACCGTTAATCAGCTAGAAATTGTGGTAGCTAATGTCAACACCAGTCATGGGCTGGGCTTTACCAATGCTGACTTAACAACTGAGGGACGTAACCACAACAAGGCTTTACACATCACTCTAGAATGCAAGGGTGTTGTTCTGTCTCATGTACTGGTGGACACTGGGTCTTCACTCAATGTTCTACCAAAGAAAGCCTTAGTGAAGCTGGAGTATGATGGCTTGGCATTTGTAAACACCCCAAATTTTCCCTCACCCATTCACACCATGGCTTGTGATCTCCTCATGTGCATAATTTCAATCATAGCATCTCATATTGCATTTTGATTCATTGCATTGGTTCAAAGTCATCTGCATCTAGGGTTTGTGATCTGAGCAATCTAAGAGCTTCTTGAGCCACTCCAAAGGTCATCAATCACTTTAAAGGGTACCATGTATGTTCAAGCATCATATTATATCCCCTCAAAGTCAAGAATATCAAAAAATCACAAGAATTGAGAATGGTATGGAAGCAGGGCCAAGTTTGACTGCACAAATGACCTAGAATTAGGGTTTTGGTTTCAGAGGCCATAACTCCAAATTTTTTGGTCATTCTTGTTTCCATTGGTCTCTATATGGTATAGGGAGCATGCATATCAATTTTCATGAAGAAATTCAATGGGGAAGTCATCTGATCAAGGGTTGACTTTCTAAGCAAGCCAGTGTAAAATCAGGGCATCTGAGGCCCCCAATGACCCAACCAAAGGGTGTTCTTCATCATTTTGATTGTGTATGATCTTTATTTGATCATGGAACATGTTGGAAGTTCACAAAATTGAAGAATTTCAAGTCATTTGCAAAGTTGACTTTTTGGGAAAGTTTGATTTTTAATGAAATTGCCATTTTGGGAAACTTTTTCAACCCTTGCTTTTTGATTCAAAAATGCTTCAAATGAAAAAACTTTGGTCATGAAAGTTGTAGAATGGATCATTCCCTTTTCAAAAAGTACAAGAACATGACCTAACTCATTTTGGATCAAAAGTTATGGCTTGTCAAAGTTGGCTAAAATCACAAAATTTGAAGTTTTCTACCAAAGAGACATTTTGCAAAATGGTTTGTTCAAGTGTTCTAGAGGCCTCAAATGTGTGTCATTTCTTCACAACATGATCATATAACATCTAAAATTCAGAATGGGCCAAGAGATCACTCATTTTCATGGCTTATGGAGCAAGATTTCTCAAAGGAAACAAAAGTGAAGCAAGTTGCAAAAACTCACTCAAGTGTGAATCCACTTGCTTGCTGACTTCACAACCAATCCTATGGCTCTCCACACATCTTGCTGCGCAGGACACCCCATCTGTCCTTGGCTAGCTAGTAGCCCATGCCTCTCTTACACAACTTTGACATTTTGGCAACTTGAGCCATACCAATCACAAAAGCACACATCAACTCATCTGACCAATCCCATTAGTTTATACAAACAAAAAGCAAGCCAAAGCACATACAACACAGGCCTGAAAGCACCAAGAACACAACTCTCTCATTTTCACCCCATTTTGCAAAAGCTTTCGAAACACTCTCCACAAGCTGCAAACACACAAACCAACTTCACAAATCAACTCAGCATACTTCACTGATCAAAAACCACCCATCACCATTGCCTGAAACTCCCTAAATCAGAAACACGATCACCACCCCCCCCCCCTTAACAGAACTTCTGTAATCTTCCAAACCAACCATCATAAACTTCTTCCAAGTGTCAAGACTTCATCAGGGGCCTAAGAGGGTTGGTTTGCGCAAAGAAAGAGGGTCAGAAAGTTGCAAACTGAGAAAGCTCAAAGCTCAGGTATATCAAGAACTTTTTTTCCAGAAATGAGTTTTTAAGTTTCTAATTTGTTCCTCATGCTTTGCTGATCACTCTGATGTTACTTTTTGAAATGGTTGAGAAATAAGCATTTAATCGTGTTCTGAAACTTTTCTGACCTAAACATGTTTTGCTTCGATTCACATGATTAAGGAATAAAAAATGATGTTTGTTTGGGGGTTTTGATTTAGTTTCGAATGGGGATGAATCCTGGGCCATTAGATTTCATTTTCATAGTGTTTTGAGGGAGTTAGCAAATTTTCAGGTGGGTGTCCCGCCGGAGAAGACGACCGGAAGTCTTCTCCGGCCACCTGAATCTGTTTAGGGCTAATCTGTGTCATTAATGAAGTTTGAATAATAACCCTTGGATGCGTTGACCCGCGCGCATTTGGATGTCTAGGATCTCACTATTTTGCCCTAATCCTCATTTGACTTTATTAATTCAGATTAATTAATTTTTAATTAGAATTAATGAAGTTTGAATTTCAGCCACTGGATCACGCGCGCAGTCAATTCCCGCGCGTCCAGTTTGAATGCTGGCCATTGATCTTGTTGACTTCTCATTTAAATTCATTTTATTTGCATTTTATTTCATTTGTTTTCTTCATTTAATTTAAAATAGCAAAACATTTATAAAAATTCTGAAAATTTTTATGCAACCTTTTATTAATTTTCAGAAACCAAAAACATTTTTATTTTTATTTTTTTGCATTAAAAAATATTTCTAAATCATTTAAAAGATTATTTTTAATTAATTAATGAGAATTAATTAATTAAAAATACTTTTAGGTATTTAAAAATCGCAAAAAAATTCATGAAACATTTAAAATCATTTAGAAACATTGTCCAACCCTCAAACCAAATTTCTTTTTTGATCTTAATGTCTTTTGACAATTTTTCATGGAATTAATTTCATTTCAAAGCATTATTTTGATCCAATGTTCAAAAATTCATTTCTGCCTAGTCTTTGGGAGTTGGACTTTGATTCTTTTTGCATTATGTCTTGCATATCATGTAGTTTATAGGATTAAATTGGCATGATTTGATCTTGCATTTTCAAATTGTTTGACATTTTTCTTGACAAGGTACCTTAAAACCCTAGAAATCTTAAGGAATTCATAACTTTCACTAGGTTAAGAATTGGGTTCCCTCCTTTGGGAAGAGATTTTGTATAGGTTTAGGGTTACTTTGAATGCATTTTCAATTTTTTATCATGATGTTTGCTTCTGGTTTTGATTTTTGTTTTGTGCATTGATCATAAACCCTAATTTGGGCTTTCATTTGCATCCATCTTACATTTGCTTACATACCATGACTTGCCATGACATTTTATGAATCCATTTGATTCATTAGACATCTTAAGACATCTTAGAATCATGTTTTATCATTGCATCTTGCATTTTCCATGTTGTATGCCATTTGCATTTCACAACTTTTCATGTATGTTCATGGTTCTAAGCATGCTTCTCTTGCATCCATATGTTTGTATGATCATCCTCATGCCTTGATTCATGTTTGCATCATCTCATAGCATCATTAGCATCATACTTATGCTTCTGGTTTTGATTTGCATCATGTCATTTCATCTCATTTTGCATTGCATTGCATTTCTTTCACTAACTTTTCAGGTGGTAAGTTACTTTGAGAAGTGAATTTGCCTTCACTTCTCACATTTTCTTTTCATCTATCTTATGCATCATTGCTGCATTTTGACTTGTGTTTGAGATTGAGCTTGCTCATTCTTCTTCATCCTACTTTCTTTTCTCAAGTAACTTGTCTTCTTAAATGAAGCAAGTTACTTTGCTTCTCTTTGCTCCTTTCATCTGCTCCCTGGTGGTTCCTCTGAAGATTTCTCTTATTAGCCTCACAAACCTTAGGGACAACCAAGCATGACAATGATTAGGGTTCTGATTAGTTCCCCATTTAGATTTTTCCTTTGTGTCTCTTTGAGTCTTCTCTTCTCATCTCATAATCAGGGACTAAACCCTAAAGGCTTTAAGGCTTTGTGATTAAGCTTATGCCTGCATCCTTCTATTAGGATGGAGTGTATAACTTTAATCCTAAGTGTTAAATCCTTAATGTGTTTAAATCCTTTAATCAATTCACTTAATAACCATCAAGACATCAAACTTGTAACTTGGGCCTTGCATTAGGGTTCTAATTCTTCCTTAATTGGTTAAGAAGGACTAACCCTAGTGTTAATGGACAAGTCCTCCTCAAGTTGTCTTACAAATCATAAAACTCACTTCCTCATCTTATCATTAACTAAAATCTATCTAGTAAAGACTTTGTTTTGTCATGAGTTTAATCCCTAATCATGGATTAAGTTGAGGAGCTTTCCTCAGCTTAAACATCTTCATCTATTATCCTTCTATTAGGATGGTGTAATGGGCCTGTTTAATCCCTGATTATGGCTTAACCTCATTACTTAACACAAAACAAAAACACCAAAAACATCTAAATAATCACAAGTAGGTTAATGATCTTAATCCTACATCATGGTGATTAAGTGTGAGAAGCTGACTTCACACTTAAGGTATTCTCATTACCCCTAATCAAAGGGAAGATGTGATGAGTTTACTAAATCCATTGGTTTAGGCTTAAGCTCATTTTCTTATGACAAACTTTCAAAAGCAATAAAAGATTGAAAATTCAAAAACAAGCAATAATCGTCTCCTTCGGGATTCTTTTCTCATCTCATTCACTCACAAACGAGAACTTGCTTCTTCCGTCTAATGCAAGACAGTTCGCACCTGAGCCAGACAGGTCATACACTTGAGCATAGGCAAGTAAGCAGTTCATCAGTCAATTTACCTTTCAGTCTTTTTGAGTCGAACTACGGTGTTATGACTTCCTCATTGCACGAGAGGATACGTAGGCATAACTTAACAATTATCGAACAAAAGTCTCTGTATATTCCCCCTCTTTCCAGCATTATTCTTTTAGCCTCATATTCTTGAGCATTCCATTCATTTCTTGCACTGACACTACCCCTTTAAAACACAAATCTTTTAAGCGTGGATCCCGTCGAATACGGCGGACAATCTGGGTGCTAATACCTTCCCAGGTTGTAACCAACCCCCTTTCTCAGTCTCTCTGGTTCGCAACCGTCTTATCCATATCTTTCTAGGTCTATGCAGCATTGCCTTTCCTCCGGGATAAAAATGCCTAGCTGGCGACTCTTTTCTTTTCCTGTGAGTTCACTCCTGTGTGTTCTCACATCCTCCTTTCGCCGACCGTTCGCGTCTGTACCTTATTTGAGCTCAGCCTCATCTTTTGGGAGCGACAGCTTGGCGACTCTGCTGGGGAACCTTATACTGTAACCAGGGCTTCTGGTTCTTTTTGTGGGTTCCTACTAGCGCTTGTTTGATTTGTGTTTACTGGGGTGTTATGTGCTATTTGTGCTTGTATATTTATTTTGTTATTTGCTTTATGTACAGTTTGTTTACTGCTTTCTTTACAGCTTTATATACATCATACTGTCTTACTGTTCTGGCTGGATCTGGTTTTGTTGCTTTGGTGGGTGGGGTTCTATTGAGAGTTGAGGTCCTATACCTGGGACCTGAGTGACACCTAGGCTAGAGTGGTTCATCTTCTTTCCCATTCCATTTCGGTCTGGTGTGGGAATATGAAACACGGTTCAGATATGGGTTTCTTCTTGAGAACTCTGTGCTACAGATTTCCTGTAGTACTAGGGCTATCTGGGAAGCCTGCTAAGTCTGGATGACCTTTAGTATTGACCTTCAGAAACTGAGGTGAATTAGAGGAGGATTTTTTATGGTTATTGTAAACACTGTACCTCCGGGTTGGAAGTGTTTACACTTCTCATAACTGATCCAAGCCTGAGGATCTTTGTTTTAGAACACCACCTGTGAGGGGGTTGGGCTGTTTACAGGTTTGTAGGTACCCTTGACCTCAGCATACCCTGTTACTTTGTTTTGATTAAGAGTACTCCATTTTGGAACAGTTCTTGTGATTTTTAACCATGGACATGTGACTCTTTATTTGAGTCCTCCATCTGGACTTCTTGAACATACATGGACCTATATCAAGGCAGTTAATCAGATCCAGTTTGATCACAAACCCTTGCATATCATTTGCATACATCATCATTGCATCATTTAACATTTGCTTATTTGTTTTTCAGGGTATCCATACTATATTTTGGCTTGGTTTTGACCCCTTCATCTGCATAGACCTATCTTCACCAGTATCTGCTTCAGCTATCCTCATCAGCTACCTGCTTCAGTCACCTGCATCACCAGTCTCAGCCTGTCAGTGGCCCATCTTCTAGTATCAGTCATCATCATCTCCTACCATCTCCTACCATTTCTTCAGCAACATGGCACCCAAGAAGAGCAACATCTCCTACCATTTCTTTGAGCCTGAGCTGGCTGGCATCAGGAAGGTCCAGGCCCTGATTACTCCAGACCATATACCACTATTCAGAGAACATTATGGAGGCATCCTTGATGTGGTTATGGATTTGGACCCTTCCCAGAGGAGCTTGATTCATACTTGCCTGCAGTTCTATGATCCCCCTCTGAGGTGCTTCACCTTCCAGGATTTTCAGTTGGGACCCTTGTTGGAAGAGTATTCATCACTGATTGGTGTACCTATCAGGGGTGGAGTCCCCTTCAACCCTGAGATGGCCTTTCCTAGTAATGAAGAGGTGGCAAGGGCATTGTATCTGGAACCAGTTCTGATTGAGCAGAACATGACAGCAAAGGCTGGAATCTCTGGTCTACACTTGGATTTCTTGACTTCTCAAGCTACTCTGAAAGCCTCCTTGGGAGAATGGAAGGCAGTCTATGCATTATTAGCCCTTAGCATATATGGGGTTATATTATTTGCAGA
The DNA here is from genome assembly GCA_963966055.1 of Lathyrus aphaca. Taxonomy (NCBI): domain Eukaryota; kingdom Viridiplantae; phylum Streptophyta; class Magnoliopsida; order Fabales; family Fabaceae; genus Lathyrus; species Lathyrus aphaca. The sequence continues at coordinate 112,514,080 of OZ014524.1, read as the reverse complement.
TGAGCCTAAGTTTATTAGCAAGAATGCAATCCATCTTTTCATTCTGAGGAACCCAGTGCCCACCTTACTGGGAGATTTCTACTACTTTGTTCACCAAAGGAATGAAAAGCAAAGAGGAAGGTTGGTGAGATGTTGTGCTCCCCTGTTCCATACCTGGCTGCTCAAACACTTGCCCAAGACTGATGCATTCTTGAATCCTCACCAGCAGAGGAACTGGGCTAGAAGACTTATTGCTTTGACCTCAGATGACATCAGGTGGTGCACTCAGAGCACCAAGGGCAGGGACATCATTACTAGTTGTGGGCAGTTCCCCAATGTACCCCTGATAGGAGTGAAGGGTTGCATCAACTACAACCCACTGCTATTCAAAAGGCAATTGGGCTATGCATTGGTCCACCCCCTAGAGTACAAGATCTAGCTGAGACCCTTTATTGTGAGATCAAGCTTAATTTGGCTATTGTCAGGCAAGCATCCTGGGCTTGGGACAATGTCCAGACCAAAGGGATGGATATTCTTGGGAGATGCAACAATGTGGCCTCAGCTCAGTACTATGAGTGGTCTCATGCCAGGGCTCAAATTTCTGGGATGCCCTTCACCATTGAGGATGTACCTGGGCCATCCACAACACCACCTCCAGCCACTGTCAGCCTGGAAGAGTTTGAGAAACTGAAAGAGAGGAATGAGAATTTGACTCAAGCTCTGCAGAAGACCCTCTGGGAAAGGAGTGATGGTCGTCTGGACATTGAGAGGTTAGAAAAGCTTAAGGTGGAGCATCTAGCCAGGATTGAGAAGTCAGAGGACTACATCAAGAAGTCAAGGGCTGGAGAGCAGATTTTGAAGAATGCCTGTAAGGAGGCTCAGTTTCAGAAGGCCAGGACTGATCTCTATCTGAAAGAGAGTCAAGCTAGGTGGGTCAGGATCACTGAAGCTCGCACTCAGGAGGATAAGAGAACTCAGGACAAGATTGAGCAGTTGGAGGCTAATGCAAAGGAGCAACAGGAAGCCCTTCTAGCAGCCCAGAAGGAGATCTCAGAGTTGAAGATTAGGGCTGGTGTGAAGAGGTCAAAATACCAAAGCAGACACAAGAAGCTAACCACTGCTATCACCACCAGAAATCTTCTCATCAGGAACCTCACGGAGCATCCGGCTAATCCTATGACTGAAGCACTTCTGAAGGAAGTTCAGGAGGATGTGTTTGGTCTTGATATCTGACTTTTGCTTGTTGTTACTTTCATTTCATGTACTTTTCTTTTTCTTATATTGTATTTTGACCCCTCAGAGGGCATGTATTGTAAAAAACAAACTATGTATCATCCGCTTTTTGTAATATATTTATTAGTTCGTTTTATCTAAGTTCTCTCAAGCAACATCAACAGCATCTTCCTCGGGGTCTGGAAAGGTCAAAACCAAATGCCAAGCCGGATACCTTGGAAACAAATAAGCATACTGCATTGCATACTAACCTTTTGTTTTATTTTGTAGGTTTTGTTTTGTTTTTGTTACTAACTCTGTTGTGATTCAGGAACTATTGCTCGACGACGGGTGTTCCCACTCAACCGTCCGCACAGATATCCTACCCGCAACAAACTTCCGGGTATACAGATGGACCAGGTACAACAGGATCTTACAGAGGTCAGGGCTCAAATGGCCAATGAGAGACTGGAAATGAGAAATCAGATGACCCAGTTTATGGAGGTGATGAATGGATTGGCACAGAGCCAAGAGAGATTAAGGGCACTAGTAGAAAGGCAGACCCAGGAGGAACCCCATCTAGGGACTGGTGGAACAAGCAACAATGAGAGGGTTCAGCCTCATGTCAACCCACCTGTGTATGGGCCTCACCTTCATCCAGAGATCAACATCCCTGCTAATGTGCAAGGGAATGCTACTACAGGCAGAGTACTACAAGAAGACCCCCAAGAGGATCAATTCACTGTGATGGGAGCTGGGGATGAAGCCTATGACAGAAGGATAGATGAAATTGCTGAAAAATTAAGGTCCTTGGAGTCTCAAAACTCCTTGGGTTTTGATGTCATGGACATGGGCTTAGTGGACGGGGTCAGGATTCCCCACAAGTTAAAACCTCCGTGCTTCGAGAAGTACAACGGAACTTCCTGTCCCCGAACCCATTTACGATCCTTTCTGGGGAGGCTGAAGGCATATACCATGGATGAAAAGCTATGGATGTTTTATTTTGAAGATAGCTTAACAGGGGTTTCAAGGGAATGGTACTCTCATTTGACCAGATCGACCATCAGATGCTGGAAGGACCTGGCTGAGGCCTTCATTAGACAATACCAGTACAACTTGGATATGGCTCCTAACAGGACCCTCCTGATGGGAATGTCTCAATCATCCAGGGAAAGCTTCCGGGAGTACGCCCAGAGGTGGAGACAGCTTGCTGCTGCTGTCCAACCACCCATGTCGGAGAGGGAAATGGCCGACATGTTTTTGAACACCCTCCAAGGGACATACATTGATAGGCTAGCTGCCTTTTCTTCCACCAGCTTCGCTGACGTAGTCATAGCTGGAGAAAGAATTGAAAGCCTATTAAAGATGGGCAAAATTTCTGATAACGGTGCGAGCTCGTCCAGCAACCCAAGAAAGCCTTTTGTGGGCCCAAGAAGAACCGACGAGACTAATGTTATTCAGGCCAGCAGGGGCAGACCACAATATGTTCATAGGTCAGTGGCAGCAGTCACCATTCCCACTCCAATTCATCCACAACCAGCATATCAACCGCAGCAACAACCCCACTACCAGCAACAAACTCAGTATCCTCCTCATAGAAACTACAACAACAACAACAACAACAATCAGCAAAGACCATTTCAACAGAGACCATCTCAGGCCAATAGGGTGATCGATCCGATCCCTATGCCTTATGCCGCATTACTGCCACAACTCCTGAAGCTCAACTTGGTTGAGTTAAGGACGTTGGCACCACCAGATCCTTCCAGTTTGCCAAGAAATTATGACACCAACGCCAGATGCTCTTTTCACTCCAACGCACCTGGCCACAGTACAGAGAAGTGCAGAGCTTTACAGATGAAGGTGCAAGACCTGGTAGATTCCAAAGCTCTAAAATTTGCACCCCCGCCAAATGTCAACAAAAACCCCATGCCCAACAATGGAGGGTCCAGAATCAATGCTATTGAGGAAGATAAGTCGTCTTACTTGATAACCAGTGTTGGGCAGATCCGGACACCCCTGGTAGAGATTAAAGCTCAACTCCTTGAATGCCAGATATTCCCTGGGTGTGAGCTCGGGTGCGGTTATTGCAACATTTCGGTAAATGGGTGTGAAAATCTGAGAAGCGGCATAGACAGTCTTATCCAGAATGGTCTACTTCAAATCACAACATCAATACCTTCAAATCCAGCAATCCCTCCGACAACAGTTCCAGAGTCTCCTACAACTGCAACAACAATTATTCCAAACAATTCTTCAGTTTCATCAACAAATGCTTCAAATATCACTTCAACAAACCAGACGTCAACAAACATTCCTTCTACAACATCAGCACCCCTCTATTCAGAATTTTCTCCTACCACACCAGCAAATATCTCAGCGGTCACTATTTATTATGACCCGTCAAGTATTCCTCCGAACAAAAATTTTCAACAACAAACAATGGCATCTCTTGCCAGATCACCGATCACCATCTACTATGATCCACATACTATTGCAACACCCTCCTCTGCTGCAGTCAGCCCGGTTACCATCACGGTACCTGGGCATGTTCCATATGAAAGCACTAATGCCATCCCTTGGCATTATGGCTCTGACCTGTACTGCAAGGGGGAGAAAATCACTCTTGACTCTTCAACCTCTTCTCCACAGATTGACAATGTCGGGGGAGGCGGAGGCTTCACCAGAAGCGGACGCCTTTTTGCCTCGCAATCACAAAGGCCTAATGCCGAAGCAGAAGCTGCTGCCAAAGCAAAGGGAAAGAGTGTAATAGCTGAAGAGCCCATTCTCAAAGAAACACAGAAGACATCTTTTGAACAAGATGTAGACGAGTTTATGAGAATCATCAAGAGGAGTGATTACAAGGTGGTGGATCAGCTTCACCAAACTCCCTCAAAAATCTCCATTATGTCCTTGCTGATGTGTTCCGAAGCTCACCGGAATGCATTACTAAAAGTCTTGCACGCAGCATATGTGCCGGAGGAGATCACCGTTAATCAGCTGGAGACCGTGGTAGCAAATGTCAATACCAGCCATGGATTGGGTTTTACCAATGCTGATCTAACAACTGAGGGATGCAACCACAACAAGGCTTTACACATCACATTGGAATGCAAGGGTGCTGTTCTATCACATGTACTGGTAGACACTGGGTCTTCACTCAATGTCTTACCAAAGAAAGCCTTGGTGAAGCTAGAGTATGATGGCTTGGCATTGCGTCCAAGTAATTTGGTAGTGAGAGCATTCGATGGCTCTAAGAGATCAGTGCTAGGAGAGATTGATCTGCCAGTGATGATTGGCCCACAGACTTTTAAAATAACCTTCTATGTGATGGACATTCAGCCGGCCTACAGCTGTTTGTTGGGTAGACCTTGGATTCATGCCGCCGGCGCAGTTACGTCTACCCTTCACCAGAAGTTAAAATTCGAGTGGGAGGGCCAGATCATCACTATTTGTGGTGAAGAAGATATTTTTGTTAGCCATCTGGCTACATAAAAATACATTGAGATGGATGGGGAGATCCACGAAACTATGAGTCAAGGGTTTGAGGCCTTGAACATAAATGAAGCATCCGCTATACCTGGAACCTCAATGACATCTTATCAGCAAGCCCAGAAGGTTGTTGAAGAAGGGACTGCCCAAGGCTGGGGCAAGTTGCTGCCTGTAGAGAAGAAAGAGGATAGATTTGGGTTGGGTTACAAACCAACTCAACAAGATCAAGCAGAGGCTGCTAAGAAGCCCAATTTTGTCAGTGGGGGATGCTCACCCCCGATGCAGTAAACAACTTGGAAGATGAGTCGGAAGATGAGCGCAACCTGGAGAGCTGGATACGTCCAAGGATCCCGGGGAGCTGTATCTCAAACTGGTCTTCCCAGGAAATTATAAGGGTTACTCCCACAGAGTAATTATTATTTCCTGTATATTTTAAGCATGCATCAAGTCTTGCATCTTGCCCAAGATTACAAGACTCATTTTGTAATCGGGCCATCTGTAATTTTGTGCAAACAGATCAATCAATGATAATCAGACATCTTTTGCAAATGAGTCTTTTTCTTTTCCGCTCACTGTCTTTCCATTTTTCTTTTTGTACAAAAAATAAATGGCAATGTTTTCAAAATGACAATTTTATTTCACTCTTTCTAAACAAGATTAAAATCAATCACTAAAATGAACAATCTAAACCCTTGCAGAGAGTGCCTTTCAGACCGCACCGACAACAGCACGGCTATGACTTCGTATGACTTTGACAATCCAATCAATCAAGCTGATGAAGGGGTTGAAGAGGAGTATGAGCTTCCTGAAGAACTAGCCAGGTTGTTAAGACAAGAGGAGAAGGTTATCACTCCTCATCAGGAGGAGGTCGAAACGATTAATCTTGGTACGGATGAAGATGTGAAAGAAGTTAAAATCGGGGCCTGCTTACAAGATTCGGTGAAGAGACAACTGATTGACCTGCTTCGTGAATATGTGGATGTGTTTGCTTGGTCTTATCAGGATATGCCAGGGTTGGATACCGACATTGTTATGCACAAGCTGCCCTTAAGAGAAGATTGCCTACCAGTTAAACAGAAATTGCGTCGTACTCGCCCAGACATGGCAATGAAAATCCAAGAGGAGGTACAAAAGCAGTGGGACGTCGGATTCCTTGCTGTGACTAGCTATCCACCGTGGGTTGCTAATATAGTACCTGTACCTAAGAAGGACGGCAAAGGAAGAATGTGTGTTGACTACCGAGATCTGAATAGAGCTAGCCCAAAAGATGACTTCCCATTACCTCACATCGATGTATTGGTGGATAACACGGCTCAGTTCTCGGTATTCTCCTTCATGGACGGATTTTCAGGATACAATCAGATCAAGATGTCACCTGAAGACATGGAGAAGACAACCTTCATCACACCCTGGGGCACGTTCTGTTACAAGGTGATGCCATTCGGACTGAAGAATGCTGGTGCAACATATCAACGGGCTATGGTGACATTATTCCACGATATGATCCATAAAGAAATCGAGTGTTATGTGGATGACATGATTGCCAAGTCCCTCACGGAAGAAGACCACCTGGTGAATCTGCTGAAGTTATTCAAGCGTCTGAGGAAGTACCAACTCAAGTTGAACCCCAACAAGTGCACATTTCGGGTGCGATCTGGTAAGCTGCTGGGATTCATAGTAAGTGAGAAAGGGATTGAAGTTGACCCTGATAAAGTCAAAGCCATTCAAGAAATGCCTGCACCGAAGTCAGAAAAAGAGGTTCGGGGTTTTCTAGGTAGATTGAACTACATTTCAAGGTTCATATCTCACCTTACAGCAACTTGTGAACCCTTGTTCAAGCTGTTAAGAAAAGAACAAACGGTCAGGTGGAATGAAGACTGCCAGAGGGCTTTTGACAAGATCAAAGAATACTTACAAGAGCCTCCAATCCTTATGCCTCCAATTGAAGGAAGACCTCTGATAATGTACTTGACAGTATTAGAAGAGTCAATGGGGTGTGTGCTGGGCCAGCATGACGAGTCTGGTCGAAAAGAGTATGCAATATACTACCTAAGCAAAAAGTTTACCGACTGTGAACAGCGTTATTCACTGCTCGAGAAAACTTGCTGTGCTTTAGCGTGGGCTGCTCGCCGACTGAGACAGTATATGTTGACCCACACTACTTTGTTGATCTCAAAGATGGACCCAGTCAAGTATATTTTTGAGAAGCCAGCACTTACTGGACGGGTTGCAAGGTGGCAAATGATCCTCACAGAATATGACATCCAATACACATCTCAGAAAGCCATCAAGGGCAGTGTATTGTCTGATTTTCTTGTTGAGCAACCTATTGATGATTACCAGCCTATGAGATTTGACTTCCCTGATGAAGACATCATGTTCATTAAAGCAAAAGATCATGAAGAGCCTATTCACACTGAAGGGCCTGACCCGGAAGAAGAATGGACTATGATGTTTGATGGGGCTGTTAATATGAATGGTCGTGGTGTTGGTGAAGTACTCATTACACCTAAGGGGGTTCACATGCATTTCTCGGCAAAACTCACCTTTAACTGCACTAACAACGAAGCTGAATACGAAGTTTGCATTATGGGTCTTGAGGAAGCCATTGACCTCAGGATCAAGACATTAACTGTATTCGGAGATTCAGCTCTGGTAGTTAATCAAACCAACGGCAAGTGGTACACACACCAGGATCATCTGATACCTTACAGGGATTATACAAGGAGGTTATTGACTTTCTTTACAACGGTCAAGCTTGAGTATATCCCTCGGGACAAGAATCAGTTTGCAGATGCTCTGGCTACCATTTCATCTATGATCAAAGTTCAAGCTGCCAACTTTGTACCTCAAATTTCAGTATCCAGACTTGACAGACCAGCATATGTGTTCGCAGCAGATGTTGTCAAAGATGATAAGCCTTGGTTCCATGACATTAAGTGCTTCTTGGAGGATCAAACATACCCACCTGGGGCATCTTCCAATGATAAGAAGACTTTGAGAAGGCTTGCTGGTGGTTTCTTTCTGAACACTGATGGTTCCCTGTACAAGAGAAATTTTGATATGGTACTCCTCAGATGCGTTGACAGAACAGAAGCAGACTTGCTGATGCACGAGGTGCATGAAGGATCCTTTGGTACCCATGCAGGAGGGCATGCCATGGCTAAAAAGTTGCTAAGATCAGGTTATTACTGGATCACAATGGATGCCGACTGTTGTGCTTACCCCAGAAAATGCCATAAATGCCAGATTTATGCGGATAAGGTGCATGTGCCTCCCAATCCTTTGAATGTGATGTCTTCACCTTGGCCCTTTGCTATGTGGGGCATTGACATGATTGGCAAGATTGAGCCGACTGCTTCGAATGGCCACAGATTCATCCTGGTTGCCATTGACTATTTCACCAAGTGGGTCGAAGCAGCTTCCTATGCAAACGTTACAAGACAAGTGGTAGCCAGATTTCTGAAGAGAGATATCATCTGTCGATACGGAGTTCCCGAGCGAATCATTACTGATAATGGTTCCAACTTGAACAATAAAATGATGGCAGAGCTATGCCGGGACTTCAAGATTCAACACCACAATTCTTCTCCTTACAGGCCAAAGATGAATGGCGCTGTTGAGGCAGCTAATAAGAATATCAAGAAGATTGTGCAGAAGATGGTAGTCACCTACAAAGACTGGCATGAGATGCTACCATTTGCCTTACATGGGTACCATACGTCAATCAGAACATCCACTGGGGCAACACCGTATCAGCTTATGTATGGTATGCAAGCAGTCCTACCTGTTGAAGTTGAATTACCCTCCTTACGAGTACTGATGGATGTTAAATTGAACGAAGCAGAATGGGTCCGATCCTGATACGAACAACTAAGTCTGATTGAAGAGAAAAGATTGGCTGCAATCTGTCATGGGCAGTTGTATCAGAAAAGAATGAAGAAAGCCTTCGATCAGAAAGTTAGGCTCCGAGAGTACCAAGTAGGAGATCTTGTGCTGAAGAGAATCCTCCCTCCTCATACAGACCACAGGGGCAAGTGGACTCCAAACTATGAAGGACCATTCGTAGTAAAGAAAGTTTTCTCTGGTGGAGCACTGATGCTCAACACTATGGATGGTGAAGACTTCCCGTCCCCTGTGAATTCAGATGCAGTTAAAAAATACTTCGCATAAAAAAATGACCCGCTGGACACAAAAACAGAATGTAAGTCCAGGAAAAAATAGGGCATCCCGGCGAGTCAAAAACAGAATAAAAGACTCGGGCAAAAATAAGGGAAAATAAAAAAATGTACACCCGCTGGGTTGAAAAGCCGCATCGGACAACTCAGGCAAAAATGGGTATCCCGATGGATTGAAAACCCGAAAGGGCTGTCCATGCAAAATAAGGGAATAAGCGAACAACTGCATGCTGAATTCGTCTGTATCACCTACAACTTGGTAATCCCCGAAAGGATCAAGCTTCACTCATAATCAGCCTTCTTCAGAAAGCAAGACGAGAAGAGTGTCAAATGTCATACGAGTCATAGCAAAAGGGAAGCTCCTTGAAGCGTCGTCAACATTGCCAACATTTTGTTTCTCAATTTGTAATAATCTCCTCATTCTAGGGCATATGAATTAATAAAATCAGATTTTCAGCCATGTCTCGTCTCGTACATTTCTTCATTTGCAAAATGTCTGATGTCTTTAAAATACTGATTGCATAAATACAGATGCTTCTTTTAAAGAATGCTTGCTTGGAGGAGATATGTTTACTCCCGGGAGTGTCTGGACTCCTATGATGGAATCCAGTAAGGGGTACCTCGGGGTACCTGTGCGTTTCTTTGTCTTTACAGGATTGCAGGTATTCAAAGCGCGACACGGGGCATGAAAGCTTCATCCCAGCAAGCTGGAAAATCATTATCTACTCGGTCTTAGCACCGGAGGTGCTTTCTCCCCAGCTGAGTTGCCATTTGTTATTTCCTCCTCAGCTAAGTACAAAAGCCCGGGAACCATCTCCCCACAGAGTGTCAACCTCTATCCAGAAGAGCAACGCGCGAAGGAATCACAACAGAGTGAAGAAGGCTTCTACAAACCCCAGCTGGGTCCCTCATTACCCAGAATGGGTCTATCAGTGACCTATTCCCCCAAGCAGATACATCTTGTCAGATCTACCAATGATCTCATCCCCAGCTGGGATGCTCATTTCAAACAAATCAACCAGAAATCTTCGCAGCAACGGGATCTGAATCCCGGATTGGTATCCTGGCGTAATCATAGCATTCACATCATATTTTTCCCACAGAGCGTAGCATTCTGTCTAACACGGAGCATTACGGCAAAAATCAAACATATTGCATAACCATAAGCCATGTTCTGAATCAAACACTTGTGAATAATGACAACCCGTCAATAATATAACAAAATGCTCCCCAGATTCCCCAGCACAGAGCTAAAGCAGTTTCCTTACACCCACAAACACCAGTACATACTCCTTGTGGCACCCGTCCGTGTCATATCCCCAATAGAAAGCCAAAGCGTCCCCTTTACACTCACAGATACACATATATACAAATTTCTTGACACTCGTCCGTGTCACCTTTCCCAGCATAGTTACCTAAACACTTTGTTAAGCATATACTTGTTTATATTACACTTTTCTCTCCTGACACTCGTCTGTGCCATTCTCCCCAGCAAGTTGAACACTCATCTATACACCATTCATACTTATTTTACTTATACAGATACTCGTTCGTATCTTGTATACACCATTTATATCCCCGCAGATTCGACACTCGTCCGTGTTCTTTGTTAACCCGTTGGTACTCGTCCGTACCATCATCTCAGAATATGCGTCAAGCGTTTGTTTCTACCTGATACTCGTCCGTATCATAGTCTTAAGGATGCTCGTCCGCATCTTTAATCCATACACTGTATCAAACACTCTTGTCTTCTTGAATTTAGGCACTCGTCTGTGTCTACCTTTCCCCAGAAGAGTCCCCTCAGAATCAACACTCGTCCGTGTTCCTTGTTAACCAGTTGGTACTCGTCCGTATCATCATCTCTGAACATGTGTCAGTATTTGTCTCTACCCGATACTCGTCCGTATCATAGCCTTAAAGATGCTCGTCCGCATCTTTAATCTATACACAGCGTCAAAACACTTATACCTCTTATTTTCTTTTGGATGTAAACACTCGTCCGTGTTTACTATTTCCCGGTAGAGTAAAATTTTCTCTTCTATCTGACATTCGTCCTATGTCATGATAAACCCTGAGAGCAGCCGTACCCTGCTAGGTGATCGTCCTTCACCTCTTGATGATCGTCCTTCATCATGCTCATCCGATGGCCGTCCCCATCGTTGATCTTCTTTATCCGACATTCGTCCTATGTCGTGATATCTTTAGCAGCCGTCCCCTGCTAGGTGATCGTCCTTCACCTCTTGATGATCGTCCTTCATCATTTTATCCGATGGCCGTCCCCATCGTTGATATTTGTTATCTAACATTCGTCCTATGTCATGATAAACCTTGAGAGCAGCCGTCCCCTGCTAGGTGATCTTCCTTCACCTCTTGATGATCGTCCTTCGTCATGCTCGTCCGATGGCCGTCCCCATCGTCGACCTTTTGTCCGGCATTCGTCCTATGTCGCGATACTTTCGGCAGCCGTACCCTGACAGGTGATCGTCCTTCACCTTAGATGACCGTCCCTTATCTTATCCCCAACAGAGCAGCCGTCCCCTGCTAGGTGATCGTCCTTCACCTTTGATGACCGTCCCTCATCATCATTTCATTTATTCTTTAACCCGATGGCCGTCCCCGTCGTGGTCCCTTTTCCTTTTCCTGATGATCGTCCTTCATCAGTTTTAGCCCGATGGCCGTCCCCATCGTTGGTTACCTTACTCTATGAACTTGATGGTCGTCCCTATCATTTTTCATTAATCCCCAGAGAATTTTATAGCTTTACTTGATGGCCGTCCCCATCATAACCCCTTTTATCCCCAGCTTGTCGGCCGTCCCCGTCATTGCTTTATTTCCCGCACATTTCCCAGCATGTCGGCCGTCCCCGTCATTGCTCATTTCCCAGCAGTCGTCCTCTGCTCGACGGTCGTCCTCCGTCGCCCACGCTTTATAATATACTTCATTTTCTTTTACAATCTATATCCCTTTTCTTCTTCATTCTGTGAGTGCAAATTTTGGACTGTCTTTGGTATTCAACTACAAGTTATCTTGTTAGCCTGTTAAGCCGCTGCTTACATCCTGCACAGCTAACTCATGTTTGAATAGGGGCAGCTGTAAACACCCCAAATTTGCCCTCACCCATTCACACCATGGCTTGTGATCTCCTCATGTGCATAAGTTCAATCATAGCATCTCATATTGCATTTTGATTCATTGCATTGGTTCAAAGTCATCTGCATCTAGGGGTTGTGATCTGAGCAATCTAAGAGCTTCTTGAGCCACTCCAAAGGTCATCAATCACTTCAAAGGGGTCCATGTATGTTCAAGCATCATATTATATCCCCTCAAAGTCAAGAATATCAAAAAATCACAAGAATTGAGAATGGTATGGAAGCAGGGCCAGGTTTGACTGCACAAATGACCTAGAATTAGGGTTTTGGTTTCAGAGGCCATAACTCCAAATTTTTTGGTCATTCTTGTTTCCATTGGTCTCTATATGGTATAGGGAGCATGCATATCAATTTTCATGAAGAAATTCAATGGGGAAGTCATCTGATCAAGGGTTGACTTTCTAAGCAAGCCAGTGTAAAATCAGGGCATCTGAGGCCCCCAATGACCCAACCAAAGGGTGTTCTTCATCATTTTGATTGTTTATGATCTTTATTTGATCATGGAAGATGTTGGAAGTTCACAAAATTGAAGAATTTCAAGTCATTTGCAAAGTTGACTTTTTGGGAAAGTTTGATTTTTAATGAAATTGCCATTTTGGGAAACTTTTTCAACCCTTGCTTTTTGATTCAAAAATGCTTCAAATGAAAAAACTTTGGTCATGAAAGTTGTAGAATGGATCATTCCCTTTTCAAAAAGTACAAGAACATGACCTAATTCATTTTGGATCAAAAGTTATGGCTTGTCAAAGTTGGCTAAAACCACAAAATTTGAAGTTTTCTACCAAAGAGACATTTTGCAAAATGGTTTGTTCAAGTGTTCTAGAGGCCTCAAATGTGTGTCATTTCTTCACAACATGATCATATAACATCTAAAATTCAGAATGGGCCAAGAGATCACTCATTTTCATGGCTTATGGAGCAAGATTTCTCAAAGGAAACAAAAGTGAAGCAAGTTGCAAAAACTCACTCAAGTGTGAATCCACTTGCTTGCTGACTTCACAACCAATCCTATGGCTCTCCACACATCTTTCTGCGCAGGACACCCCATCTGTCCTTGGCTAGCTAGTAGCCCATGCCTCTCTTACACAACTTTGACATTTTGGCAACTTGAGCCATACCAATCACAAAAGCACACATCAACTCATCTGACCAATCCCATTAGTTTATACAAACAAAAAGCAAGCCAAAGCACATACAACACAGGCCTGAAAGCACCAAGAACACAGCTCTCTCATTTTCACCCCATTTTGCAAAAGCTTTCGAAACACTCTCCACAAGCTGCAAACACACAAACCAACTTCACAAATCAACTCAGCATACTTCACTGATCAAAAACCACCCATCACCATTGCCTGAAACTCCCTAAATCAGAAACACGATCACCACCCCCCCTTAACAGAACTTCTGTAATCTTCCAAACCAGCCATCATAAACTTCTTCCAAGTGTCAAGACTTCATCAGGGGCCTAAGAGGGTTGGTTTGCGCAAAGAAAGAGGGTCAGAAAGTTGCAAACTGAGAAAGCTCAAAGCTCACGTATATCAAGAACTTTTTTTCCAGAAATGAGTTTTTAAGTTTCTAATTTGTTCCTCATGCTTTGCTGATCACTCTGATGTTGTTACTTTTTGAAATGGTTGAGAAATAAGCATTTAATCGTGTTCTGAAACTTTTCTGACCTAAACATGTTTTGCTTCGATTCACATGATTAAGGAATAAAAAATGATGTTTGTTTGGGGGTTTTGATTTAGTTTCGAATGGGGATGAATCCTGGGCCATTAGATTTCATTTTCATAGTGTTTTGAGGGAGTTAGCAAATTTTCAGGTGGGTGTCCCGCCAGAGAAGACGACCGGAAGTCTTCTCCGGCCACCTGAATCTGTTTAGGGCTAATCTGTGTCATTAATGAAGTTTGAATAATAACCCTTGGATGCGTTGACCCGCGCGCATTTGGATGTCCAGGATCTCACTATTTTGCCCTAATCCTCATTTGACTTTATTAATTCAGATTAATTAATTTTTAATTGGAATTAATGAAGTTTGAATTTCAGCCACTGGATCACGCGCGCAGTCAATTCCCGCGCGTCCAGTTTGATTGCTGGCCATTGATCTTGTTGACTTCTCATTTAAATTCATTTTATTTGCATTTTATTTCATTTGTTTTCTTCATTTAATTTAAAATAACAAAACATTTATAAAAAATCTGAAAATTTTTATGCAACCTTTTATTAATTTTCGGAAACCAAAAACATTTTTATTTTTATTTTTTTGCATTAAAAAATATTTTTAAATCATTTAAAAGATTATTTTTAATTAATTAATGAGAATTAATTAATTAAAAATACTTTTAGGTATTTAAAAATCACAAAAAAATTCATGAAACATTTAAAATCATTTAGAAACATTGTCCAACACTCAAACCAAATTTCTTTTTTGATCTTAATGTCTTTTGACAATTTTTCATGGAATTAATTTCATTTCAAAGCATTATTTTGATCCAATGTTCAAAAATTCATTTCTGCCTAGTCTTTGGGAGTTGGACTTTGATTCTTTTTGCATTATGTCTTGCATATCATGTAGTTTATAGGATTAAATTGGCATGATTTGATCTTGCATTTTCAAATTGTTTGACATTTTTCTTGACAAGGTACCTTAAAACCCTAGAAATCTTAAGGAATTCATAACTTTCAGTAGGTTAAGAATTGGGTTCCCTCCTTTGGGCAGAGAGTTTGTATAGGTTTAGGGTTCCTTTGAATGCATTTTCAATTTTTTATCATGATGTTTGCTTCTGGTTTTGATTTTTGTTTTGTGCATTGATCATAAACCCTAATTTGGGCTTTCATTTGCATCCATCTTACATTTGCTTACATACCATGACTTGCCATGACATTTTATGCATCCATTTGATTCATTAGACATCTTAAGACATCTTAGAATCATGTTTGATCATTGCATCTTGCATTTGCCATGTTGTATGCCATTTGCATTTCACAACTTTTCATGTATGTTCATGGTTCTAAGCATGCTTCTCTTGCATCCATATGTTTGTATGATCATCCTCATGCCTTGATTCATGTTTGCATCATCTCATAGCATCATTAGCATCATACTTATGCTTCTGGGTTTGATTTGCATCATGTCATTTCATCTCATTTTGCATTGCATTGCATTTCTTTCACTAACTTTTCAGGTGGTAAGTTACTTTGAGAAGTGAATTTGCCTTCACTTCTCACATTTTCTTTTCATCTATCTTATGCATCATTGCTGCATTTTGACTTGTGTTTGAGATTGAGCTTGCTCATTCTTCTTCATCCTACTTTCTTTTCTCAAGTAACTTGTCTTCTTAAATGAAGCAAGTTACTTTGCTTCTCTTTGCTCCTTTCATCTGCTCCCTGGTGGTTCCTCTGAAGATTTCTCTTATTAGCCTCACAAACCTTAGGGACAACCAAGCATGACAATGATTAGGGTTCTGATTAGTTCCCCATTTAGATTTTTCCTTTGTGTCTCTTTGAGTCTTCTCTTCTCATCTCATAATCAGGGACTAAACCCTAAAGGCTTTAAGGCTTTGTGATTAAGCTTATGCCTGCATCCTTCTATTAGGATGGAGTGTATAACTTTAATCCTAAGTGTTAAACCCTTAATGTGTTTAAATCCTTTAATCAATTAACTTAATAACCATCAAGACATCAAACTTGTAACTTGGGCCTTGCATTAGGGTTCTAATTCTTCCTTAATTGGTTAAGAAGGACTAACCCTAGTGTTAATGGACAAGTCCCCCTCAAGTTGTCTTACAAATCATAAAACTCACTTCTTCATCTTATCATTAACTAAAATCTATCTAGTAAAGACTTTTTTTTGTCATGAGTTTAATCCTTAATCATGGATTAAGTTGAGGAGCTTTCCTCAGCTTAAACATCCTCATCTATTATCCTTCTATTAGGATGGTGTAATGGGCCTGTTTAATCCATGATTATGGCTTAACCTCATTACTTAACACAAAACAAAAACACCAAAAACATCTAAATAATCACAAGTAGGTTAATGATCTTAATCCTACATCATGGTGATTAAGTGTGAGAAAATGACTTCACACTTAAGGTATTCTCATTACCCCTAATCAGAGGGAAGATGTGATGAGTTTACTAAATCCATTGGTTTAGGCTTAAGCTCATTTTCTTATGACAAACTTTCAAAAGTAATAAAATATTGAAAATTCAAAAACAAGAAATAATCGTCTCCTTCGGGATTCTTTTCTCATCTCATTCACTCACAAACGAGAACTTGCTTCTTCCGTCTAATGCAAGACAGTTCGCACCTGAGCCAGACAGGTCATACACTTGAGCATAGGCAAGTAAGCAGTTCATCAGTCAATTTACCTTTCAGTCTTTTCGAGTCGAACTACGGTGTTCTGACTTCCTCATTGCACGAGAGGATACGTAGGCATAACTTAACAGTTATCGAACAAAAGTCTCTGTATATTCCCCCTCTTTCCAGCATTATTCTTTTAGCCTCATATTCTTGAGCATTCCATTCATTTCTTGGACTGACACTACCCCTTTAAAACACAAATCTTTTAAGCGTGGATCTCGTCGAATACGGCGGACAATCTGGGTGCTAATACCTTCCAAGGTTGTAACCAACCCCCTTTCTCAGTCTCTCTGGTTCGCAACCGTCTTATCCATATCTTTCTAGATCTATGCAGCATTGCCTTTCCTCCAGGATAAAAATGCCTAGCTGGCGACTCTTTTCTTTTCCTGTGAGTTCACTCATGTGTGTTCTCACATCCTCCTTTCGCCGACCGTTCGCGTCTGTACCTTATTTGAGCTCAGCCTCATCTTTTGGGAGCGACAGCATTGTGTCCGAGTAATTTAGTGGTGAGAGCATTTGATGGCTCTAAGAGATCAGTGCTAGGGGAGATTGATCTGCCTGTGATGATTGGCCCGCAGACTTTTAAGATTACCTTCTATGTGATGGACATTCAGCCGGCCTACAGCTGTTTGTTAAGTAGACCTTGGATCCATGCCGCTGGCGCTGTTACGTCTACCCTTCACCAGAAGCTGAAATTCGAGTGGGAAGGCCAGATCATCACCATCTGTGGTGAAGAAGATATCTTTGTTAGCCATCTGGCTACGTAAAAGTATATTGAGATGGATGGATAAATCCATGAAACCATGAGCCAGGGATTTGAGGCCCTGAACATAAATGAAGCATCTGCTGTACTAGGGACCTCCATGACATCTTATCAGCAAGCTAGGAAGGTTGTTGAAGAGGGGACTGCCCAAGGCTGGGGCAAGTGTAAACACCCCAAATTTGCCCTCACCTATTCACACCATGGCTTGTGATCATTTCATATGCATAAACACAATCATATCATCTCATAATACATTTTTGATTCACTGCATAGATTCTAAGTCATCTGCACCTAGGGTTTGTGATCTGAGCAATCCAGGAGCTTCTTGAGCCACTCCAAAGGCCACCAATCACTTCAAAGGGATACATGTGTGTTCTTATATCATATTACATCCTCTCAGAGTCAAAAATGCCAAGGAATCACAAGAACTGGGATTGGTATGGAAGCAGAGCCAAGTTTGACTGCACAGTTGACCTAAAATTAGGGTTTTGGTTTCAGAGGCCATAACTCCAAATTTTTTGGTCATTCTTGTTTCTATTGGTCTCTATATGGTATAGGGAGTATGCATATCAATTTTCATGAAGAAATTCCATGGGGAAGTCATCTGATCAAGAGTTGACTTTCTGGACAAGTCAGTGCAAAATCAGGGCATCTGAGGCCCCCAATGACCCAACCAAGGGGTGATCTTCATCATTTTGAGTGTATTTGATCTTTATTTGATCATAGAAGAAGGTTGAAGTTCACAAAATTCAAGAATTACAAGTTTTTGCAAAGTTGACTTTTTAGGGCATGGTTGACTTTTAATGAAATGTCATTTTATGCAACTTTTTCAACCCTTACTTTTTGATCCAAAAATGCTTCAAATGGAAAAACTTTGGTCATGAAAGTTGTAGATTAGATCTTTCCCTTTTAAAAAAGTACAAGAACATGACCTAATTCATTTTGGATCAAAAGTTATGGTGTGTCAAAGTTGGCAAAAATCACTAATTTTCAAAATATGCACCAAATGGAAAACTTGCAAAAACTTTGTACCAAGGCATTTGTGACTTCTAATTCATGTCTAACCATCACACAAACATCACATGTGACCAAAAGTTCAGAATGGACCAAGAGTTTCTCATGTTTCATGGTTTGTATAGCAAGATCTTTCCATATGAACCAAAAAGCAAGTAAGTTGCAATATCATCATAACACTTCCATCCACTTGTTACCTTGGATGCTGAACCAGCCATAGCCTTTCCCCTCACCATGCTGCGCCAGCCCACACCCTTGTACTAGCCTAGAACACAACCCATGCTTCTCTTACACAAGAGTGGACTTTTTGCAAAAGCTAGCTCACCTATCACAGCAGGCCAAGTCACATCATCTGACCAATGGGATTAATTTATGCAAACAAAATGCTAGCCATTTCAGACAACAAGCCAGCCTGAAGCCTCACCACAACTCACATTCACAAACTCTCTCCAACTTGCATTTTCCTTCGAATCTGATTCCACAAGCCATAAACACTCAAACAAACTCCACTAATCAACTCACCTTGCTTCACTGAACCAAAACCAGCAAGACCTAAGCTTGAAACCAGCAAGAACACTACTTTTCCATTTTTCACTCTCAAAGCCAAAGCTTTCGAAACTCATTCCACAGGCCACAAACACTTGAACAAACTTCACAAACCTTCTCAAAACATCATCCTGATCACAAAGAACCACTCACCTTTGCCTGAAACTGCCTGAATCACAAACACCATTCTCACCTGAGCTTGAGCAGAAGCTGTTCAAACTCCCAAACCAGCCAACATAAACTCTTGCTGAGCATCCAGACATCATCAAGGGGTCATAAGGAGTGGTTTGCATCAAAGGAAGGGGTCAGAAAGTTGCAAGATTGAAAGCTTCGAAACTCAGGTAGCTCAAGAACTTTTTTTCCAGAAATGATTTTTAAAGTTCTTAAGTTGTTCTATATGCTTTCCTGATCATGAATATGTCTTTAGTTTTGAAAATGGTGGAGAGATGAGAGTTTAATCAGTCTCTGAAACTTTTTGCCCTAGATTTTGTTTGCTTCGATTCAGCCATTTCTGGAATGATAAATATGTTTTGATTGGGGGTTTTGATTCGTGAGTGAGTGGGGATCATTCTTGTGTTTTTAGATTTCATTTTAGAAGCGTATGGAGTGAGATTGGGTTTTGGGCTGAACGGAGAAGATGACCGGAACACTGTTCCGGTCACCTGAAAGTAATTAACGATGGGATTAGGGCATAAGCATTGATTAGCTGAGTTTGAATGCTAGCCGTGGGATCTGGCGCCAAGTCAATGCGCGCGTGTTCTTGTTTGAATCTCAGCCATTAGATTGGCTGACTTGTTCTTTTTCCATTTAATTTCATTTTATTTTCATATTTAATTCATTTGTTTTGTACAATTTATTAAAAATAGCAAAATTGTTTTAAAAATTATGAAACTTTTTGTCAAGAGTTTCATTAATTTTTAAAACACAAAAATATTTTTATTTTCATTTTTAGCATTAAAAAAGTATTTTTAAATATTTAAAAGTTTATTTCTAATTGATTAATGAAAATTAATTTATTAAAAATACTTTTAGGTATTTAAAAATTACCAAAAAATTCATGAAATGTTCTAAGACATTTAGAAACATTGTCCAACCTTCAAATCAAATTTATTTTTTGATCTTGATGCATTTTGAGAATTTTTCATTGATTTAAAATCATTTTTATGCATTAATTTGATCCAAAGTTCCAAAAATCATTTCTGCCTATCCATGAGGAGTTGGACATTGATTCTTTTTGCATTGCATTGTGTTTAGCATGTAGTTTGTGAGATTAAATGGCCTTGAGTTGATCTTTCATTTTCCATTTGTTTGATAATTTTCTTGCTTGGGAACCCTAAAACCCTAGAAATCTTAAGAAAATCATACCTTGAATTTGGTTAGGAGTTGAAACCTCTCCTTTGGGCAGTGGGTTAATATAGGATTAGGGGTCCTTTGAGTGCATTTTCAATTTTTTGTAATGTGGTTTGCTTCTGATTTTGGTTTTTGTTTGATGCTTTGATCATAAACCCTAATTTGGGCTTCCATATGCATCCATCTTGCATTCTCTTGCATAACATGACTTTCCATGACATTCCATGCCTCCATGTGATTCATTTGACATCATAAGACATATTTAAAGCATGTTTGATCATTGCATCATGTATTTGCCATGTTGTATGCCATGTGCACTTCATAACTTTTCATGTATGTCCATGCTTCTTAACTTGCTTCATTTGCATTCATAAGCTTGTATGATCATCCACATGTGTTGTTTCTGGTTTGTAGCATCTCATAGCATCATTAACATCACATATGTGCTTCTGGTTTTGGTTTGCATCATGTCATTCCATCCCATTTTTGCTTTGCATTGCATTTCTTTCCTAACTTTTCAGGTGGTAAGTGATTTTGAGAAGTGAATTTGCCTTCACTTCTCATAACTTTTCTTTTCATCTCTCTTGCATCCATGCTGCATTTTATCTTGTGTTTGAGATTGAGCTTGCTCATTCTTCTTCTTCCCACTTTCTTTCTTCAAGTGACTTGACTTCTTGAATGAAGCAAGTTGCTTTGCTTCTCTTGATCCTTTCATCTGCTTCCTGGTGGTTCCATTGAAGATTGTTCTTGCAAACCTCACAAACCTTAGGAACAACCAAGCATGACAATGATTAGGGTTTTGATTAGTCTCCCCTCTTAGTTTTACCTTTGTGTCTCTCTTGAGTCTTCTCTTCCCATCTCATAATCAGGGACTAAACCCTAAAGGCTTTAAGGCTTTGTGATTAAACTTATGCCTGCATCCTTCTATTAGGATGGAGTGTATAACTATAATCCTAAGTGTTAAACCCTTAATGTGTTTAAATCTCTTAATCAATCCACTTAATAATCATCAAGACATCACACTTGTAACTTGGGCCTTGCATTAGGGTTCTAATTCTTCCTTAATTAGTTAAGAAGGACTAACCCTAGTGTTAATGGACAAGTCCCCCTCAAGTTGTCTTACAAATCATAAAACTCACTTCATCATCATATCATTAAATAAAATCCATCTAATAAAGGCTTGTTTTGTCATGAGCTTAATCCCTAATCATGGATTAAGTTGAGGAGCTTTCCTCAGCTTAAACATCCTCATCTATTATCCTTCTATTAGGATGGTGTAATGAGTCTGTTTAATCCCTGATTATGGCTTAATCTCATTACTTAACACTAAACAAAAACCACAAAAACATCTAAATAATCACAAGTAGGATAATGATCTTAATACTACACCAGGGTGATTAAGTGTGAGAAGCTGACTTCACACTTAAGGTATTCTCATTACCCCTAATCAGAGGGAAGATGTGATGAGTTTACTTAATCCATTGGTTTAGGCTTAAGCTCATTAACTTATGACAAATTCTCAAAAGCAATAAAAGATTGAAAACTCAAAAACAAACAATAATCGTCTCCTTCGGGATTCTTTTCTCATCATCTTCACTCACAAACGAGAACTTGCTTCTTCCGTCTAATGCAAGACAGTTTGCACCTGAGCCAGACAGGTCATACACTTGAGCATAGGCAAGCAAGCAGTTCACAAGTCAATTCATCCTTCAGTCTCTTTGGGTCGAACTACGGTGTTCTGACTTCCTCATTGCACGAGAGGATACGTAGGCATAACTTAACAGTTATCGAACAAAAGTCTCTGTATATTCCCCCTCTTTCTAGCTTTATTCTTTAGCCTCATTGTCATGAGCATTTCATCCTTGTCCCTACACTGACACTGTATATATCACACTTCACATTCCTTTCACACTGACACCTGTACATCCTTTTCCAGTTATTTTATGCACAGATTGCACTGGCACTACCCCTTTAAAACACAAATCTTTTAAGCGTGGATCCCGTCGAGTACGACGGACAATCTGGGTGCTAATACCTTCCCAGGTTGTAACCAACCCCCTTTCTCAGTCTCTCTGGTTCGCAACCGTCTTATCCAGGTCTTTCTAGGTTTATGCAGCATTGCCTTTCCTCCGGGATAAAAATGCCTAGCTGGCGACTCTTTTCATCTCCAGTGAGTTCACTACTGTGTGTTCTCATTGTCCCTTTCGCCGACCGTTTGCGTCTGTACCCTATTTGACCTAGCTTCACTTAGTGGGAGCGACAGCAAGCTGCTACCCGTGGAGAAGAAGTAGGACAAATTTGGGTTGGGTTACAAACCAACTCAACAAGATCAATCAGAGGCTACCAAGAAGCCTAGTTTTGTCAGCGGGGGAATGCTCACCCCGGATGCAGTAAACAACTTGGAAGATGAGTCGGAAGATGAGCGCAACCTGGAGAGCTGGATACGTCCAAGGATCCCGGGGAGCCGTATCTCAAACTGGTCTTCCCAGGAAATTATAAGGTTTACTCCTGCAGAGTAATTATTATTTCCTGTATTTTTAAGCATGCATCAAGTCTTGCATCTTGCCCAAGATGTCAAGACTCATTTTGTAATCGGGCCATCTTGTAATTTTGTGCAAACAGATCAATCAATGAATATCGGACATCTTTTGCAAATGAGTCTTTCTCTTTTCCGCTCATTGTTTTTCATTTTTCTTTTTGTACAAAAATAAAAATGGCAATGTTTTCCAAAATGATAACTTCATTTCACTTTTTCTAAAAAAAATTAAAATCGATCACTAAAATGAACAATCTAAACCCTGGCAGAGAGTGCCTTTCAGAATTGAAGCTTAGGGCTGGTGTGAAGAGGTCAAAGGACCAGGACAGGCACAAGAAGCTGACCACTGCTATTGCCACCAGAAACCTTCTTATCAGAAACATTACAGAGCATCTGGCTGGTCCTGTAACTGAAGCACTTTTGAAGGAGGTTAAGGAGGATGAGTTTGGATTAGATGTTTGACTTCTTTGCTTGTTGTTATTTCCATTTGATGTACTTTTCTTTTATGTTGTATTTTGACCCCTCAAGGGCTTGTGTTGTAAAAAAACAAACTATGTATGATCCACCATTTGTAATGTATTTGTTAGTTTGTTTTATTGAGTTTCTTTTCTCAAGCAACATCAAAGTATCTTCCTCAGGGTATGGAAAGGTCAAAACCAAGAGCCAAGCCGGATACCTTAGAAAGCAAATAAGCATACTGCATTGCATGCTAACTTTTGTTTTGTTTTGTAGGGTTTTGTTTTGTTTGTTACTAACTCTGTTGTGACTCAGGAATTATTGCTCGCCGTCGGGTGTTCCCTCTCAACCGTCCGCACAGATATCCTACTCGCAACAATCTTCCTGGTATCCAAATGGATCAAGTACAGCAAGATCTGACAGAGGTCAGAACTCAGATGGCTAATGAAAGACTGGAGATGAGAAACCAAATGACCCAGTTTATGGAAGTAATGAATGGCTTGGCCCAAAGTCAAGAAAGGTTGAGGGCATTGGTAGAAAGGCAAACCCCGGAAGAACCTCCTCTGGGGACTGGAGGAACAAGTAACAATGAGAGGGGTCAGCCTCATGTTAACCCACCAGTATATGGGCCTCATCTACATCCGGAAGTCAATATCCCGGGTAATGTGCAAGGGAATACTACTGCAGGCAGGATCTTACAAGAAGGCCCCCAGGAAGAGCAGTTCACTGTGATGGGAGCTGGGGATGAAGTTTATGATAGGAGATTTGATGAAATTGCTGAGAAGTTGAGATCTCTGGAGTCTCAAAATTCCCTAGGTTTTGATGTCATGGATATGGGGTTGGTAGACGGGGTAAGAATTCCCCACAAGTTTAAACCTCCGTGCTTCGAGAAGTACAATGGAACTTCCTATCCACGAACTCACTTACAGTCCTTTTTGGGGAGGCTTAAGGCATACACCATGGATGAAAAACTGTGGATGTTTTACTTTGAAGACAGTTTGACCGGGGCTTCTAGGGAGTGGTACTCTCACTTGACCAGAGCTACTGTCAGGTGCTGGAAGGACCTAGCTGAAGCTTTCATCAGACAGTACCAATACAACCTGGATATGGCTCCTAACAGAACCCTTCTGATGGGAATGTCTCAATCCTCCAGAGAAAGCTTCAGGGAGTATGCCCAGAGGTGGAGACAGCTTGCTGCTGCTGTCCAGCCACCCATGTCGGAAAGAGAAATGGCCGACATGTTTATGAACACTCTGCAAGGAACATATATTGATAGGCTAGCTGCCTTCTCTTCCACCAGCTTCGCTGACGTAGTTATAGCTGGAGAAAGAATTGAGAGCCTTCTGAAGATGGGCAAGATTTCTGATAATGGTGCAAGTTCGTCGAGTAATCCCAGGAAACCTTTTGTGGGACCTAGAAGAACCGGTGAGGCTAATGCTATTCATGCCAACAGGGGCAGACCTCAGTATGTTCATAGGTCAGTGGCAGCTGTCACTATTCTAGCTCCGATTCCTCAGCAACCAACATATCAACCACCACAACAACCACAGTATCAGCTACAAATTCAGTACCCACCACAGAGATCCTACAACAATAACAACAGCAATCAACAGCAAAGACCCTTTCAACAAAGACCATCACAGGAAAATAGGCTGATTGACCCTATCCCTATGCCTTATGCCGCTTTATTGCCACAACTTCTGAAGCTCAACCTAGTTGAGTTAAGGACATTGGCACCACTAGATCCTTCCAATCTGCCAAGAAACTACGATGTCAACGCCAGATGTGCTTTCCACTCCAATGCACCTGGCCACAATACTGAGAAATGCAGGGCTTTACAAATGAAAGTGCAAGATCTGGTGGATTCTAAAGCCCTCAACTTTGCACCCCCTCCAAATGTCAACAAGAATCCCATGCCCAATCATGGAGGACCAAGAATTAATGCCATTGAGGAAGACAAGCCATCTTTCTTGATCACCAGTGTTGGGCAGATTCGGACCCCTCTGGTAGAAATTAAAGCTCAGCTCCTAGAATGCCAGATGTTCCCCGGGTGTGAGCTTGGTTGTGGTTATTGCAACATTTCAGTCAACGGGTGTGATAACTTGAGAAGCGGCATAGATGGTCTTATCAAAAGTGGTATACTTCAGATCACAACAACGACGCCTACAAATCCAACAATCCCTTTGACAACAATTCCTGACTCTTCTACAACTGCAACAACAATCATTCCAACCAATTCATCAATAACATCAACAATGGCTTCATCTATCACTTCAACAAATCAGATGTCAACAACCATTTCTTCTACAACATCAGCACCCATTTATTCAACAGAATCTTCTACAACGCCAACAGATATCTCAGCAGTCACCATTTATTATGATCCGTCAAATGTTCCTCCAAACAACAACTTTCAACAACAAACAGTGGCATCTCCTGTCAGGTCACCGGTCACCATTTACTACGATCCGCACACCATCCCAGTACCCTCCTCTGCAGCAGTCATTCCGGTTACCATCATGGTACCTGGACCAGTTCCATATGAAAGCAGCAATGCCATACCTTGGCATTATGGCTCTGACCTCTACTGCAATGGGGAGAAAATCACTTTGGACTCTTCAACTTCTTCTCCACAGATTGATAATGTTGGGGGAGGCGGAGGCTTCACCAGAAGCGGACGCCTTTTTGCCTCACAATTGCAAAGACCTAATGCCGAAGCAGAGGCTGCTGCCAAGGCAAAGGGGAAGAGTGTGGTACCTGAAGAACCAATCATCAAAGAAACTCAGAAGACGTCTTTTGAGCAAGATGTAGATGAGTTTATGAGAATTATAAAGAGAAGTGATTACAAAGTGGTGGATCAGCTTCACCAAACTCCCTCAAAGATCTCCATATTATCCCTACTGATGTGTTCTGAGGCTCATAGGAATGCATTACTGAAAGTCTTGCACGCAGCATACGTGCCAGAAAAGATCTCCATATTTCCTGTATTTTTAAGCATGCATCAAGTCTTGCATCTTGCCCAAGATGTCAAGACTCATTTTGTAATCGGGCCATCTTGTAATTTTGTGCAAACAGATCAATCAATGAATATCGGACATCTTTTGCAAATGAGTCTTTCTCTTTTCCGCTCACTGTTTTTCATTTTTCTTTTTGTACAATCTAAACCCTTGCAGAGAGTGCCTTTCAGACTGCACCGACAACAACACAGCTATGGCTTCGTATGACTTTGACAATCCAATCAATCAAGCTGATGAAGGGGTTGAAGAAGATTATGAGCTTCCTGAAGAGCTAGCCAGGTTGTTAAGGCAAGAGGAGAAGGTTATCACTCCTCATCAGGAGGAGATTGAAACGGTTAATCTTGGTACGGAAGAAGACGTGAAAGAGGTTAAGATCGGAGCCTGCTTACAAGACTCAGTGAAAGAACAACTGATTGATATGCTTTGGGAGTATGTGGATGTGTTTGCTTGGTCTTATCAGGATATGCCAGGGTTGGATACCGATATTGTCATGCACAAGCTGCCTTTGGAAGAAGACTGCCCGCCGGTAAAACAGAAGTTGCGCCGTACTCGCCCAGATATGGCAATGAAGATAAAGGAAGAGGTACAAAAGCAATGGGACGTCGGGTTCCTTGCTGTGACTAGCTACCCGCCGTGGGTTGCTAACATTGTACCCGTGCCTAAGAAAGACGGCAAGGTGAGAATGTGTGTGGATTACCGGGATCTGAACAGAGCCAGCCCGAAAGATGATTTCCCTTTACCTCACATTGATGTATTGGTTGATAATACGGCTCAATTCTCGGTATTCTCCTTCATGGACGGATTTTCAGGATACAATCAGATCAAGATGTCACCTGAAGACATGGAGAAGACAACTTTCATCACACCCTGGGGCACATTCTGTTATAAGGTGATGCCATTCGGACTGAAGAATGCGGGTGCCACTTATCAACGGGCTATGGTAACATTATTCCATGACATGATCCATAAAGAAATCGAATGTTATGTGGATGACATGATTGCCAAGTCCCTCACAGAAGAAGACCACCTGGTAAATCTGTTGAAGTTATTCAAGCGTCTGAGGAAGTACCAACTGAAGTTGAACCCCAACAAGTGCACATTCGGGGTGAGATCTGGTAAGCTGCTGGGATTTATTGTGAGTGAGAAAGGGATTGAAGTTGACCCTGATAAAGTTAAAGCCATTCAAGAAATGCCTGCACCGAAGACAGAAAAAGAAGTTCGAGGGTTCCTAGGTAGATTGAACTACATTTCAAGGTTCATATCTCACCTTACTGCAACCTGTGAGCCCCTGTTCAAATTGTTGAGAAAAGAACAAACGGTCAGGTGGAATGAAGACTTCCAGAAGGCTTTTGACAAGATCAAGGAGTACTTACAAGAACCTCCAATCCTTATGCCTTCAGTCGAAGGAAGACCTCTTATAATGTACTTGACAGTATTAGAAGAGTCAATGGGGTGTGTGCTGGGCCAACATGACGAGTCTGGTCGAAAAGAGTACGTAATATACTACCTAAGCAAAAAGTTTACCGACTGTGAACAACGTTATTCACTGCTCGAGAAAACTTGTTGTGCTTTAGCGTGGACTGCTCGCCGACTAAGGCAGTATATGTTGACCCACACTACTTTATTGATCTCAAAGATGGATCCAGTTAAGTACATTTTTGAGAAGCCAGCACTTACCGAACGGGTTGCAAGATGGCAAATGATCCTCACAGAATATGACATTCAATACACATCTCAAAAGGCCATCAATGGCAGTGTGTTGTCTGATTATCTTGCTGAGCAGCCCATTGATGATTACCAGCCTATGAGATTTGACTTCCCTGATGAAGACATCATGTTCGTAAAAGCAAAAGATCATGAAGAGCCTGTTCACACTGAAGGGCCTGACCCGGAGGAAGAATGGACTATGATGTTTGACGGGGCTGTTAATATGAATGGTCGTGGTGTTGGGGCAGTACTCATTACACCTAAGGGAGTTCACATGCCTTTCTCGGCAAAGCTCACCTTTAACTGCACTAAAAACGAAGCTGAATACGAAGCTTGTATTATGGGTCTTGAGGAAGCCATTGACCTCAGGATCAAGACTTTGACTGTATTCGGAGATTCAGCTCTGGTAATTAATCAAACCAACGGCAAATGGTACACCCACCAGGATCATCTGATACCTTATAGGGACTATACAAGAAGGCTACTGACTTTCTTCACAACAGTCAAGCTTGAGTATATCCCTCGGGACGAGAATCAGTTTGCAGATGCTCTGGCTACCATTTCATCCATGATCAAAGTTCAAGCCGCCAACTTTGTACCTCGGATCTCGGTATCCAGACTTGACAGACCAGCATATGTATTTGCAGCAGACATCGTAAAGGATGATAAGCCTTGGTTCCATGACATTAAATGCTTCTTGGAGGATCAAACGTACCCACCTGGGGCATCTTCCAATGATAAGAAGACATTAAGAAGGCTAGCTGGTAGTTTCTTTCTGAATACTGACGGTTCCCTGTACAAGAGAAATTTTGATAGGGTACTTCTCAGGTGTGTTGATAAGGCAGAAGCAGACTTGTTGATGCACGAAGTGCACGAAGGATCCTTTGGTACCCATGCAGGAGGGCATGCCATGGCTAAAAAGTTGCTAAGATCAGGTTATTACTGGATCACAATGGATGCTGACTGTTGTGCCTATGCCAGAAAATGCCACAAATGCCAGATTTATGCGGACAAAGTGCATGTACCTCCAAATCCTTTGAGTGTGATGTCTTCACCCTGGCCCTTTGCCATGTGGGGCATTGATATGATTGGCAAGATTGAACCGACTGCTTCGAACGGCCACAGATTCATCCTGGTCGCCATTGACTACTTCACCAAGTGGGTTGAAGCAGCTTCATATGCAAATGTTACAAGGCAAATGGTAGCCCGATTTCTAAAGAGAGACATCATTTGTCGGTATGGAGTTCCCGAGCGAATCATTACTGATAATGGTTCCAACTTGAACAACAAAATGATGGCAGAACTGTGCCGGGACTTCAAGATCCAACACCACAATTCTTCTCCTTACAGGCCAAAGATGAATGGCGCTGTTGAGGCAGCTAATAAGAATATCAAGAAGATTGTGCAGAAGATGGTAGTCACCTACAAAGACTGGCATGAAATGCTACCATTTGCCTTGCATGGGTACCGTACGTCAATCAGAACATCCACTGGGGCATCACCGTATCAGCTTGTTTACGGTATGGAGGCAGTCCTACCCGTTGAAGTTGAGTTACCCTCCCTACGGGTATTAATGGATGTTAAGTTGAACGAAGCAGAGTGGGTCCGATCCCGATACGAACAACTGAGTCTGATTGAAGAGAAGAGATTAGCTGCAATCTGTCATGGGCAGCTGTATCAGAAAAGAATGAAGAAAGCCTTCGATCAGAAAGTTAGGCTCTGAGAGTACCAAGTAGGAGATCTTGTGCTAAAAAGACTCCTCCCTCCTCATACAGACCACAGGGGCAAGTGGACTCCGAACTATGAAGGGCCATTCGTAGTAAAGAAAGTTTTCTCCGGTGGAGCACTCATGCTCAGTACTATGGATGGTGAAGACTTCCCGTCCCCTGTGAATTCAGATGCAGTTAAAAAATACTTCGCATGAAAATGACCCGCTGGACATAAAAACAGAATGTAAGTCCAGGCAAAAATAGGGCATCCCGGCGAGTCAAAAACAGAATAAGAGACTCGGGAAAAAATAAGGGAAAATGAACAAAAAAAATGTACACCCGCTGAGTTGAAAAGCCACATCGGACAACTCAGGAAAAAAAGGGGTATCCCGATGGATTGAAAACCCGAAAGGGCGATCCATGCAAAATAAGGGAATAAGCGAACAACTGTACTCTGAATTCGTCTGTATCACTCACAACTTGGTAAGCTTCGAAAGGTTCAAGCGCCGGTCAGAATCAGCCTTCTTCAGAAAGCAAGACGAAAAGAACGTCAAATGTCATACGAGTCATAGCCAAGGGAGGCTCCTTAAAGCGTCGTCAACATTGCCAACATCTTCTCAATTTGTAACAGTCTCCTCATTTTAGGGGATTTGTTTCTTTAACTGTATCTTGCCAATTCAGGGCACATGAATTAATAAAATCAGATTTTCAGTCATGTTTTGCTTCGTACATTTTATTTTCATTTGCAAGAATGTCCGATGTCTTTAAGATACTGATTGCATAAATACATATGCTTCTCCGAAAATACGTGCTTGCGGGAAATATACTTACTCCCAGGTGTGCCTAAACTCCTATGATGGAATCCGGTAAAGGATACCTCGGGATTACTTGTGCGCTTCTCTATCTTTTCAAGATTGCAGGTTTTTCAAAGCACAACATGGGGCATGAAAGCTTCATCCCAGCAAGCTGGCAAATCATTATCGACCCAGTCCTAGCACCGGAGGTGCTTTCTCCCCAGCTGAGTTGTCTATCATCATTCCTCCTCAGCCAAGTACAAAAGCCAGGAAACCACCTCCCCACAAAGCTTCAGCCTCCATCCAGAAGAGCAATGCCTGAAGTTCTCACAACAGAGTGAAGATAGCTTCTAGAGACCCCAGCTGGGTCCATCATTACCAAAGATAGGTCTATCAGTGACCTATATCCCCAAGCAGAGTCCCATGTTATCAGATCTACCAATGATCTCATCCCCAGCTGGGATATCCATTTCAAGCAGATCAGCCAGAGATCTTCGCAGCAACGGGATCTGAATCCCGGATGGTTACCTCTTGCATAATCATAGCATTCGCATCATTATTCTCCCCACAGAGCGTAGCATTCCGTCTAATACGGAGCATTACGGCAAAAATCAAACATATTGCATAATCATAAGCCATGTTCTGAATCAAACACTTGTAAATACTGACAATCCGTCGAGGATATACAGAGAAACCCTCCAAATTCCCCACCAGAGAGCCAAAGCACTGGCCTTACACTCACAAATACAAATACACACTTCTTTTGGCACCCGTCCGTGTCATCATTCCCCAGTAAAGCCGCCCGAGCTCTCTTTACAAACAGGCCGCTTATATTACAGATACTTCTTGACATCCGTCTGTATCATATCCCCAGTAGAAAGCCAAAGCGTCCCCTTTGCACTCACAGATACATATATATACATCTTCCCTGGCACCCGTCCATGTCACTCTCCCCAGCAAGTTAAACACTCATCTGTACACCACTCATACTTATTACTCCTGTTTCACTCATGCAGATACTCGTCCGTATCTTGTATACACCCCTTATATCCTCTTCAGATCAACACTCGTCCGTGTTCTTTGTTAACCAGTTGATACTAGTCCGTATCATCATCTCAGAACATGCGTCAAGCGTTTGTTTCTACCTGATACTCGTCCGTATCATAGTCTTAAGGATGCTCGTCCGCATCTTTAATCTATACACCGTGTCAAACACTTATGCCTTCTTGAATTTAGACACTCGTCTGTGTCTACTATTCCCCAGAAGAGTCCCTGCAGAATCAATACTCGTCTATGTTCTTTGTTAACCAGTTGGTACTCGTCCGTATCATCATCTTTGAACGTATGTCAATGTTTGTTTCTACCTGATACTCGTCCGTATCATAGTTTTAAGGATGCTCGTCCGCGTCTCTAATCTATACACAGTGCCCAAATACTTATACTTTTCATTTCTTGGATGTAAACACTCGTCCGTGTTTACTTTTCCCCAACGAAGTCCCCGGCAAAACTTCTTTTCTATCTGGCATTCGTCCTATGTCATGATACCTCCGCGGCAGCCGAACCCTGCCAGGTGATCGTCCTTCACCTTTGGATGACCGTCCCTCATCCTTCCCCAGCGGAGTCTCTATTTAATTAGAACCCCTTTTTCTATCCGACATTCGTCCTATGTCGTGATATTTTTAGCAGCCGTCCCCTGCCAGGTGATCGTCCTTCACCTCCTGATGATCGTCCTTCATCATTTTATCCGATGGCCGTCCCCCATCGTTGATCTTGTTATCTGACATTCGTCCTATGCCATGATAAACCCTCAGAGCAGCCGTCCCCTGCTAGGTGATCGTCCTTCACCTCTTGATGATCGTCCTTCATCATGCTTATCCGATGGCCGTCCCCATCGTCGACCTTTTTTATCCGGCATTCGTCCTATGTCACGATACTTTTGGCAACCGTACCTTGCCAGGTGATCGTCCTTCACCCTTAGATGATCGTCCCTCATCTTATACCCAACAGAGCAGCCGTCCCCTGCTAGGTGATCGTCCTTCACCTTTGATGACCGTACCTCATCATTTATTTTTACCTATTCCCCAGAGAATCTTTGTCACTTCATCTTGATGGCCGTCCCCATCATAATCTCTCATATCCCCAGCATGTCGGTCGTCCCCGTCATCACTCTTTCCCCAGCAGTCGTCCTCTGCTCGACGGTCGTCCTCCGTCACCCGTACTTCATAATATACTTTATTTTCCTTTTACAATCTATATCCCTTTTCTTCTTCATTCTGTGAGTGCAAATTTTGGACTATCTTTGGTATTCAACCACAAGTTATCTTGTTCGCCTGTTAAGCCGTCGCTTACATCCTGCACAGCTAACTCATGTTTGAATAGGGGCAGCTGTAAACACCCCAAATTTGCCCTCACCCATTCACACCATGGCTTGTGGTATTTTCATATGCATAAGTTCAATCATAGCATCTCATATTGCATTTTTGATTCATTGCACTGGTTCTAAGTCATTTGCATCTAGGGTTTGTGATCTGAGCAATCCAAGAGCCATTTGAGCCACTCCAAAGGTCATCAATCACTTCAAAAGGGTCCATGTATGTTCAAGCATCATATTATATCCTCTCAAAGTCAAGAAAATCAAAGAATCACAAGAACTGGGAATGGCATGGAAGCAGAGCCAGGTTTAACTGCACAGATGACCTAGAATTAGGGTTTTGGTTTCAAAGACCATAACTCCAAATTTTTTGGTCATTATTGTTTCTATTGGTCTCTATATGATATAAGTATCCTAAATATCAATTTTCATGAAGAAATTCCATGGGGAAGGCATCTAATCAAGAGTTGACTTTTTGAGCAAGTCAGTGCAAAATCAGGGCATCTGAGGCCCCCAATGACCCAACCAAATGGTGTTCTTTATCATTTTGATTGTGTATGATCTTTGTTTGATCATAGAAGATGTTGGAAGTTCACAAAATTGAATAATTTCAAGCCATTTGCAAAGTTGACTTTTTGGGAAAATGACTTGTAATGAAAACTTGCCATTTTGGGAAACTTTTTCAACCCTTGCTTTTTGATTCAAAAATGCTTCAAATGAGAAAACTTTGGCCATGAAAGTTGTATAATGGATCATTCCCTTTTCAAAAAGTACAAGAACTCATTCTAATTCATTTTGGATCAAAAGTTATGGCTTGTAAAAGTTGGAAAAAATCACATATTTTCAAGTTTTCTACCAAAGAGGCAAAGTTGCAAAACCACTTGCCAAGACAAATTGTGCTAGCAAATGAACTTCTAATCTTCATACAAACATAAACCAATGTCTAAAAATCAGTTTGGCCCAAAGAATTTTCCATTTCTATGCCTTGATTTTCACATAACCATAAGTCATTTTTCATGAAAGTGCAAAGAGGGATTTCTTGCAAATTGATTCTCAAAGGTTTTGTTTGACCCCTAGCTGGTTTTAATACATTGTCATGACCTAATGAGGCATCCCACATCAGAAATTCAGCAAGACTTCTCACACATACATAGCCAAAAGTCATGAAATGTAACAAGTGGTCAAGTTGCAAAAACCCTCCCAACTCATGATCCAAATGCAGCAACCTTTCATGAACCATCCAAGGGTTATCCTTGACTCAAGCTGAGGAAGGACAAGCCTCTAGACTGCCTCTGCCACAGCCCATGCTGCAAGTACACAAAACTTGACTTTTTGGCCAATCATCCCATACCAATCCCATAGTGCACACCTGCTCTCCAGATTTGTTGGGATAGTTTATGAATCACCCAAGGATCATAAAACATAAGATACACAAGCCTGAAACACACACATTGCAGCACACTCCAAAAACTGTCAAAACCTTTCCCTCTTCGAATCACACAGCACAGCCATGAAACCTCAGTTCTTTCTTCACCAGTGAACCACAAATCATCCATGGAACAAAAGCCCACCATTAAAACAGCCTGAAACCCCCTAGAACACAACTGTAAAATCTGCTACACCAGAACTCATCTTCACAAATCAGCCATCAACAAAAGTTTTGAAGCATTCCATTGAGCTCAGGAGGTTCAGGAGAGGCAGTTTGCATAAGAGAAAGGCCAGGAAAGCTCATCTTCACAGTTCTTCATCTCAGGTAGCTTCAAAATTCCAACTTTGCAGAGCTTGTTATTTTTGTTACAAAATGAAAGAGCACATCATGGGGATCACTCTGGTGCTTTTAGATTTTAAAATAGTGTGAAAATGAACATTTTATGCCTCTCTGAAGTTTTTCCCGTGAATGTGTTTGAGTTCGTTTCTCTTTGTTCATGGCTGATAAATGGTTTTTGATGATGGATTTAGGTTTAGTTTGGGGAGGGGAAGGTTTCTGGGCAATTAATTTGACTTGGGGTGGCCTGTAGAGGAAACTAGGGTTTTGACCTGCCGGAGAAGACGACCGGAGCTCATCTCCGGTCGCTTGAGTTTGATTAGGATTAAATCTGTGTAATTAATGAACTTTGAATTCTGGCCCTTATATGCGTTGACCCGCGCGTATGGATGGCCAGGATCTCATCATTTAGCCCTAATCCTCAATTAACTTAATTAATCCATTTTAATTAATTATAAAACCAGAATTAGCCAGGTTTGAACTTGGGCCATTGGATGTGGCGCCAAGTCAACCTTTCTCAGCCCAGAATCAATCTGGTTCGTCCATTGTGCATACTTCTCATTATTTCAATTTTATTTTCATTTTATTTGATTTATTTTGTACATTTAATTTAAAATAGAAAAAAATGTTTAAAAATTATGAAAATTTTTGTCAATATTTTCATTATTTTTCAGAACACAAAAATATTTTTATTTTTATTTTTTGCATTGAAAATTATTTTTAAATCAGTTAAAAGATTATTTTTAATTAATTAATGAAAATTAATTAATTAAAAATACTTTTAGGTATTTAAAAATCACAAAAAAAATTCATGTAACCTTTAAAAACATTTAGAAACATTGTTCAACTCTCAAACCAAATTTCTTTTTTGTTCTTGATGCCTTTTGATAATTTTCTTTGGATTTAATTTCATTTCAAGGCATTATTTTGTTTCAAACTTCAAAAATTCATTTATGTCTAACCTTTGAGAGTTGGATCATGATTCTTTTTGCATTGCATCTTGTATGGCATGTAGTTCATAGGATAAAATTGGCTTGAATTGATCTTGCATTTTCAATTTGTTTTGCATTTTTCTTGACAAGGTACCTTAAAACCCTAGCAATCTTAGAAAATTCATAACTCTCACTAGGTTAAGAGTTGGATCCCCTCCTTTGGGCAGTGAGTTTGTATAGGTTTAGGGTATCTTTGATTGTATTTTCAAATTTTTATCATGATGTTTGCTTCTGGTTTTGGATTTTTGCTTTGTATGTTGCATATAACCCTAATTCATGCCTTCCTTTGCATCCATCTTCCATTTTCTTGCATACCATGACTTGCCATGACATTTTGTGCATCCATTTGATTCATAACACATCTTAGGACATATTAGAATCATGTTTGATCATTGCATCTTTCATTTGCCATGTTATATGTCTTTTGCATTCCATAACTTTTCATGAACATTCATGGTTCAAAGCATGCTTCTCTTGCATCCATATGTTTGTATGATCATTCTAATGCCTTGCCTCATGTTTGCATCATCTCTTAGCATCATTAACATCATACTCATGCTTCTGGTTTTGGTTTGCATCATCACATTTCATCTCATTTGCATTACATTTCATTTCTTTTGCTAACTTTTCAGGTGGTAAGTTGTTTTGAGAAGTGGATTTGCCTTCACTTCTCACAATCTCTTTTCATCTCTCTTATGCATCATTGCTGCATTTTGTCTTGTGCTTTGGATTGAGCTTGCTCATTCTTGTTCATCTTACTTTCTTTCTTCAAGCAACTTGACTTCTTAAGTGAAGCAAGTTGTTTTGCTTCTCTTTGCTCCTTTCATCTGCTTCTCTCCTTGGTGGTTCTTTGAAGATTTCTCTTGCAAACCTCACAAACCCTAGGAATGACCAAGCATGATAACAATTAGGGTTTTGATTAGTCCCCCATTTAGTTTTGCCTTTGTGTCTCTTTGAGTTTTCTCCCCTCATCTCATAATCAGGGACTAAACCCTAAAGGCTTTAAGGCTTTGTGATTAAGCTTATGCCTGCATCCTTCTATTAGGATGGAGTGTATAACTTTAATCCTAAGTGTTAAACCCTTAATGTGTTTAAATCCTTTAATCAATCCATCTAATAATCACTAAGACATCAAGCTTGTAACTTGGGCCTTGCATTAGGGTTCTAATTCTTCCTTAATTGGTTAAGAAGGACTAACCCTAGTGTTAATGGACAAGTCCCCCTCAAGTTGTCTTACAAACCATAAAAATCACTTCTTCATCTTATCATCAACTAAAATCCACTTAACAAAGGCTTTGTTTTGTCATGAGGTTAATCCCTAATCATGGATTAAGTTGAGGAGTCTTTCTCAGCTTAAATGTTCTCATCTATTATCCTTCTATTAGGATGGTGTAATGAGTCCATTAAATCTTTGATTATGGCTTAATCTCATTACTTAACACTAAACAAAAACAACAAAAACATCTAAATAATCACAAGTAGGTTAATGATCTTAAACCTACATCATGGTGATTAAGTGTGAGGTGCTTACTTCATACTTAAGGTATTCTCATTACCCCTAATCAAAGGGAAGATGTGATGAGTTTACTAACCCTTGGTTTAGGCTTAAGCTCATTTTCTTATGACAAACACAAAAAGCAATAAAAGATTGAAAACACAAAAAACAAACAATAATCGTCTCCTCCGGGGTTCTTTTCTCATCTCATTCACTCATAATCGAGAACTTGCTTCTTCCGTCTAATGCAAGACAGTTAGCACCTGAGCCAGACAGGTCATACACTTGAGCATAGATAAGCAAGCAGTTCATCAGTCAATTCATCTTTCAGTCTCTTTGAGTCGAACTACGGTGTTCTGACTTCCTCATTGCACGAGAGGATACGTAGGCATAACTTAACAGTTATCGAACAAAAGTCTCTGTATATTCCCCCTCTTTCCAGCCTTATTCTTTAGCCTCATTATCTTGAGCATTCCATTCCTGTTCTTACACTGACACTGTACATTCATACACTTCACACTTCTTTTACACTGACACTTGCATTCTTTCCAGCTTTGATACACAGATAGCACAGACACTACCCCTTTAAAACACAAATCTTTCAAGCGTGGATCCCGTCGAGTACGACGGACAATCTGGGTGCTAATACCTTCCCAGGTTGTAACCAACCCCCTTTCTCAGTCTCTCTGGTTCGCAACCGTCTTATCCATATCTTTCCTTAGGTCTATGCAGCATTACCTTTCCTCCGGGATAAAAATGCCTAGCTGGCGACTCTTGTCTTCTGAGTTCACCCTTGTGTGTTCTCTCTCCTTTCGCCGACCGTTCGCGTCTGTACCCCTCTTGGCCCCGTGTCATTTTGGTGGGAGCGACATAGGGTAAAAATGATGCAAATGCTATGATTATGCAAAAGAAACCGGTTCTGGATTCGGATCCCACTGCTGTGAAGATCTCTGGCTGATCTGCTTGAAGGAGAATCCCAGCTGGGGATGAGATCATTGGTAGATCTGAAAAAACATATAGTTCTGTCTGGGGGATTAGATTGCTGATAGATCTATCTGGCAAGGAGATATCCCAGCTGGGGATGAAGGAGCTTCCTTCACTTTGTCGTGAGAATTTCAGGCATTGCTCTTCTGGATAGAGTCTGGAACTCTGTGGGGAGAAAAAATCACTGAATAATCTTCCTAGAAGTTTCTGTGAGGATCCTGCTAAGGATGAGGAGACTTGACAACTCAGCTGGGGAAATGAGCATTTTCTGATGCTGCTTGAAGAAGATGTGTTGGGGAAACAATGCTTTGGCAACTTTGCTGGGGAAAAACATTTCAGATGCTGTTAGGGGAGGAAGTATGTTTGGTATGCCCCATGTCGCGTATTGAATACCTGCAACCTTGTTAAGATAAAGAAACGCACAAGTGTCCCGAGGTATCCCTTACCGGATTCCGTCATAGGAGTTAGATATTCCTGAGAGTAAATACATTTCCTGCAAGCATTTAGTTAGAAAGGCACATCTGTTTTATGTAAATATTATATTATGGATATTGGACATTTTGCAAACGAAACAAAAATGTACAAGACGAAGTGTGACTGAAAATCTGATTTTATTAATCTGGGTGCCCTTAACTGGTAAATACAGTCAAAGAAACAAATCCCCTGAAATGAGGAGATTGTTACAAATCGAAAAAGAAAAAAGTAAAAGTATTGGCAATGTTGACGACGCTTCAGTGAGCTTCCCTTTGCTATGACCCGTATGACCTCGACGTTCTTCTCATCTTGCTTTCTGAAGAAGGTTGATTCTGACCGATGCTTTAACCTTTCGTAACATGTCGTGTTGTGAGTGATACAGACGAATTCAGAATGCAGTTGTTCGCTTATTCCTTGATCTTGCGTGGATTGCCCTTTCGGGTTTTCAATCCATTGGGATACCCATTTTTGCCTGAGCTGTCCAATACGGCTTTTCAACTCAGCGGGTGTACATTTTTTTTATTTTTCCCCGAGTCTTTTATTTTGTTTTTGACTCGCCGGGATGCCCTATTTTTGCCTGGACTTACATTCTGTTTTTTTTGTCCAGCGGGTCTTTTTATGCGAAGTATTTTTTAACTGCATATGAATTCACAAGGCATAAGAAATCTTCACCATCCATAGTAGTGAGCATCAGTGCTCCACCATAGAAAACTTTATTTACTATGAACGGACCTTCGTAATTTGGAGTCCACTTGCCCCTGTGGTCTGTATGAGGAGGAAAGCGACTTTTCAGCACAAGATCTCCCACTTGGTATTCCCGAAGCCTGACTTTCTGATCAAATGCTTTCTTCATTCTTTTCTGATATAGCTGCCCATGACAGATTGCAGCTAATCTCTTTTCTTCAATCAGATTCAGTTGATTGTACCAGGATCGGACTCATTCCGCTTCATTCAACTTGACATCCATCAGTACCCATAATGAGGGTAATTCAACTTCAATAGGTAGGACTGCCTCCATACCATACACAAGCTGATACGGTGTTGCCCCAGTGGATGTTCTGATTGAGGTACGATACCCATGCAAAGCAAATGGTAGCATTTCATGCCAGTCTTTATATGTAACCACCATCTTTTGCACAATCTTCTTGATATTCTTGTTAGCTGCCTCAACAATGCCATTCATCTTTGGCCTGTAAGGAGAAGAATTGTTATGTTGAATTTTGAAGTCCCAACACAGTTCTGCCATCATTTTATTGTTCAAATTGGAACCATTGTCAGTAATGATTCGCTCGGGAACTCCATATCGACAAATGATGTCTCTTTTCAGGAATCTGGCTACCACTTGCCTGGTGACGTTGGCATACGAAGTTGCTTCAACCCATTTGGTGAAGTAATCAATGGCTACCAGGATGAATCTGTGGCCATTTGAAGCAGTCGGTTCAATCTTTCCAATCATGTCAATGCCCCACATGGCAAAGGGCCAAGGTGAAGACATTACATTCAAAGGATTTGGAGTCACATGCACCTTGTTTGCGTAAATCTGGCATTTATGGCATTTCTTGGCATAGGCTCAACAGTCTGCATCCATTGTGATCCAGTAGTAACCTGATCTCAACAATTTCTTAGCCATTGCATGTCCTCCAGCATGGGTACCGAAAGATCCTTCATGCACCTCGTGCATCAGCAAGTCTGCTTCTTTCTTATCAACACATCTGAGAAGAACCATGTCAAAGTTTCTCTTGTATAATGAACCATCAACATTCAGGAAGAAACTACCAGCCAGCCTTCTTAATGTCTTCTTATCATTGGATGATGCCCCAGGTGGGTATGTCGGATCCTCTAAGAAGCTTTTGATGTCATGTAACCAAGGCTTGTTATCTTTAGAAATGTCCATAGAGAATATGTATGCCGGTCGGTCAAGTCTGGATACTGAAATCCGAGGCACAAAGTTGGCAGCCTGAACCTTGATCATGGAGGAAATGGTAGCCAAAGCATCTGCGAACTGATTTTCGTCTAGAGGGATGTACTCAAGTTTGACTTTTGTGAAGAAAGTCAATAATCTCCTCGTATAGTCATGGTATGGAATCAGATGCTCCTGGTGGGTGTACCACTTGCCGTTGGTTTGATTGATTACCAAAGTTGAATCTCCGAATACAGTTAACGTCTTGATCCTGAGGTCAATGGCTTCCTCAAGGCCCATGATACACGCTTCGTATTCAGCTTCGTTGTTAGTGCATGCAAAAGTGAGTTTTGCCGAGAATGTCATATGAACTCCTTTAGGTGTAATGAGCACTGCACCAACTCCATGACCATTCATATTGACAGCCCCATCAAACATCATTGTCCATTCTTCTTCTGGGTCAGGCCCTTCGGTGTGAACAGGCTCTTCATGATCTTTTGCTTTCAGGAACATGATGTCTTCATTAGGGAAATCAAATCTCATTGGTAGGTAATCATCAATGGGTTGCTCAGCTAGATAGTCAGACAATACACTGCCTTTGATGGCTTTTGGAGATGTGTAATGAATGTCATATTCTGTCAGGATCATTTTCCATCTTGCAACCCTTCCGGTAAGTGTTGGCTTCTCAAATATGTACTTGACTGGGTCCATCTTTGAGATTAACAAGGTAGTGTGAGCCAACATATACTGTCTTAGTCGGTGAGTAGCCCACGCTAAAGCAAAACAAGTTTACTCGAGCAGTGAATAACATTGTTCACAATCGGTAAACTTTTTGCTTAGGTAGTATATTGAATACTCTTTTCGACCAGAATCGTCATGTTGGCCCAACACACACCCCATTGACCCTTCTAATACTGTCAGGTACATTATTAGAGGTCTTCCTTCAACTAGAGGCATAAGAATCGAAGGTTCTTGTAGGTACTCCTTGATTTTGTCAAAAGCCTTCTGGCAGTCTTCATTCCACCTGACCGTTTGTTCTTTTCTTAACAATTTGAAAAGGGGCTCACAGGTTGCAGTGAGATGAGATATGAACCTTGATATGTAGTTCAATCTACCTAAGAACCCCCAAACCTATTTTTCAGTCCTAGGTGCAGGCATCTCTTGAATGGCTTTGACTTTGTCAGGGTCAACTTCAATTCCCTTCTCACTTACAATGAACCCGAGCAGTTTACCGGGACGTACCCCGAATGTGCATTTATTAGGGTTTAGCTTCAATTGGTACTTTCTCAGACGCTTGAACAACTTCAGCAGATTTACCAGATGGTCTTCTTCAGTGAGGGACTTGGCAATCATGTCATCCACGTAGCATTCAATTTCTTTGTGGATCATGTCGTGGAATAATGTTACCATAGCCCGTTGATAAGTAGCACCGACATTCTTCAACCCGAAAGGCATTACCTTGTAACAGAATATGCCCCAAGGTGTAATGAAAGTTGTCTTCTCCATGTCTTCGGGTGACATTTTGATCTGATTATATCCTGAAAACCCATACATGAAGGAGAATACCGAGAACTGAGTCGTGTTGTCGAACAATACATCAATGTGAGGTAAAGGGAAATCATCCTTCGGGCTAGCTCTGTTCAGATCCTGGTAATCTAAACACATCCGTACTTTGCCGTCCTTCTTAGGCACTGGTACAATGTTCGCAACCCACGGTGGGTAACTAGTCACAGCAAGGAAACCGGCGTCCCACTGTTTTTGTACCTCTTCTTTAATCTTCATGGCCATATCCGGACGAGTACAGCGTAGCTTCTGTTTCACTGGAGGACAATCTTCTTTCAAAGGCAGCTTGTGCATAACAATGTCGGTGTCCAGACCTGGCATGTCTTGATAGGACCAAGCAAATATGTCAACGTATTCTCAGAGCATGTCAATAAGTTGTTCCTTCACTGAATCTTGCAGACTGGCCCCGATCTTCACTTCTTTCAAGTCTTCTTCGGTACCAAGATTAACTGTCTCAACCTCCTCCTGATGAGGAGTAATTACTTTATCCTCTTGCCTCAACAACCTGGTTAACTCCTCAAGTAACTCATAGTCTTCTTCAACCCCTTCATCAGCTTGATTAATCAGATTGTCGAAGTCATACAAGGTCATAGCAGTGTTGTTGTCGGTGCAATCTGGAGGATGATTTCTACAAGGGTTGAGATTGGTTCATTTTAGTGGTCATTTTTATCTTGTTTAGAAAAAGTAAAAATGATGTTGTTATTTTGAAAACATTGCCATTTTATTGTTTTATATAAAAGTGAAAAATGAAAAAGACAGTGAGAGAAAAAGAGACTCGTTTGCAAGAGATGTCCTGATATTCATTGATTAATCATTTGCACAAAATACAAGATGGCCCTATTAGAAAATGAGTCTTGACACCTTGAGCAAGATGCAGGACTTGATGCATGCTAAAAGACAGGA
The DNA here is from genome assembly GCA_963966055.1 of Lathyrus aphaca. NCBI lineage: Eukaryota > Viridiplantae > Streptophyta > Magnoliopsida > Fabales > Fabaceae > Lathyrus > Lathyrus aphaca. The sequence continues at coordinate 112,471,371 of OZ014524.1, read as the reverse complement.
AATAATAATTACTCTGTAGGAGTAACCCTTATAATTTCCTGGGAAGACCAGTTAGAGACTTGGTTCCCTGGGATCCTTGGACGTATCCAGTTCTCTAGGTTTCGGTTTCCTTCTTCCTTGTCTTCCAGATTATTCACAGCATCTGGGGTGAGCATCCCCCACTGACAAATTTGGGCTCCTTGGCAGCCTCTAATTGATCTTGTCGGATTGGTCTGTAACCCAACCCGTATTTGTCTTCTTTCTTTTCTACTGGCAGCAGCTTGCCCCAGCCTTGAGCAGTGCCTTCTTCAACAACCTTCCAGGCTTGTTGATATAAAGTAATAGAAGTTCCAGACACATCAGTTGCTTCATTGATGTTAAGGGCCTCAAACCCCTGGCTCATAGTCTCGTGGATCTCCCCCTCCATCTCAATGTACTTATAAGTAGCCAGCTGGCTAACGACAATGTCTTCCTCCCTGCAGATTGTGATGATCTGGCCTTCCCACTCATATTTTAATTTCTGGTGAAGGGTAGATGTAACAGCGCCAGCGGCGTGAATCCAGGGTCTACCCAACAAACAGTTGTAGGTCGGCTGAATGTCCATCACGAAGAAAGTAGTTTTGAAGACTTGTGGGCCAATCACCATGGGTAATTCAATCTCTCCAAGCACTGATCTCTTAGAGCCATCAAACACTCTTACCACCAAGTTACTTGGACGCAATGCCAAACCATCATACTCCAGCTTCACCAGGGCTTTCTTTGGGAGGACATTGAGCGATGACCCAGTGTCTACCAGCACATGAGAAAGAACAGCCCCTTTGCACTCTAAGGTGATGTGTAAAGCCTTGTTAGGATTGCGTCCCTCCGTTGTTAAATCAACATCTGTAAAGCCCAGTCCATGACTGGTGTTAACATTTGCAACCACTATTTCCAGCTGATTTTGGAGGGCGTCTGATGAAGCTGGTCCACCACTTTGTAATCACTCTTTTTTATTATTCTCATAAACTCGTCCACCTCTTGGTCAAAAGACGTCTTCGGAGTTTCTTTAACAGCTGGCTCTTCGAGTACCACACTCTTCCCTTTTGCTTTATCAACAGCCTCTGCTTCAGCATTGGGTCTCGGTATTTGTGAGGCAAAAAGGTGTCCGCTTCTGGTGAAGCCTCCGCCTCCCCCAACATTGTCAACTTGTGGTGAAGAGGTTGATGAATTTAGAGTGATCTTCTTTCCGTCGCAGTAGAGATTAGAGTCGTAGTGCCAAGGTATGGCATTACTGCTTTCGTAAGGAACGGGTTCAGGTACCATAATGGTGACCGGACTGATTGCTGCAGCGGAAGGAACTGTGATGGTATGCGGGTCGTAATAGATTGTTACTGGAGATCTGACAGTAGGTGTTGCAGTTTGTTGAAAATTGTTGTTGGGATGAACAGTTGCCGGGTCATAATAGATCGTGACCGTTGAGACATCTTCGTTAGCGTTTGTTGTCGTTGTAGGCGATTTCGTCGATAAGATGGGTGTTGGCGTTGTAGAAGTAAGCGTAGAAGAACTTTGGTTTGTTGAAATAATGGATGGAGTGATTGCTGGAGTTGTGGATGAATCAGTGGGAACAATGGTTGTTGTAGTTGTAGGGGGATCTATTGTTGTTGAAGAAAGAGTTGTTGATGTTGTAGACACCGTTGTGGTAATTTGCAAAATTCCATCTCTGATAAGGCCATCTATGCCAAGCCTTAGCCTCTCACAACCATTAATGGCAATCTTGCACGATTCGCAGCAGGCCTCACAACCTGGGAACACTTGGCATCTTAAGAGTTGAGCTTTGACTTCTGCCAGTGGTGTTCGAATATATGCAACACTATCGACTAGTGCAGATGGTTGGTCCTCCTCTATGGCATTAATCCTGGGGCCACCATGACTAGGCATAGGATTTCTGGTAACATTTGGAGGAGGTGCGAAGTTGAGAGCTTTGGAATCGACCAGATCCTGAACCTTTATTTGCAAGGCTCTACACTTCTCAGTATTGTGACCAGGTGCGTTGGAATGAAAGACACACCTAGAATTGGCATCATAATTCTTCGGGAGGTTGAGAGGATCTGGTGGATCCAACGTCCTTAACTCAACCAGGTTGAGCTTCAGGAGTTGTGGCAGTAAGGCGACATATGGCATAGGAATGGGGTCAATCATCCTATTTGCTTGAGATGGCCTCTGTTGAAAGGGGCGCTGTTGTTGGTTATTATTGTTATTATTGTACGACCTTTGTTGCGGAAAGTGCGGTTGTTGCTGATAGTGTTGTTGTTGTTGTTGTTGTTGAGGAAAAAGTGGTTGTTGTGGAGCTGGAGCCGGGATAGTAACGGTTGCTACTGATCTGTGAGAATATTGGGGTTTGCCCCTTCTTGTATGAATAACATTTGTTTCACCCGTCCTTCGGGGTCCTGGAAAAGGTTTTCTTGCATTGTTGGAGGAACTTGCACCGTTGTCAGAGATTTTGCCCATCTTTAGAAGACTCTCTATTCTCTCCCCAGCTATGACTACATCAGCAAAGCTAGTGGAGGAGAATGCAGCAAGTCGGTCGATATAAGTTCCCTGCAAGGTATTTATAAACATGTCTGCCATTTCCCGTTCATACATGGGTGGCTGGACAATAGTAGCAAGCTGTCTCCACCTCTGAGCATAATCCCAGAAGCTTTCCCTTGAAGACTGAGACATGCCCATTTGAAGGGTTCTATTGGGAGCCATGTCTAGATTGTACAGGTATTGACGGATGAAGGCTTTGGCCAAGTCTTTCCAACATCTTATAGTGGCCCTGGTAAGATGCGAATACCATTCTCTTGATGCTCCAGTCAGGCTGTCCTCAAAATAGAACATCCATAACTTCTCGTCCATGGTATAAGCTTTGAGTCTCCCCAAGAAAGACTGCAGATGAGTACGCGGGCAGGAGGTACCATTATATTTTTCAAAGCATGGGGGTTTGAACTTGTGAGGAATTCTCACCCCATCCACCAGCCCCATGTCCATTACATCAAAGCCTAAGGAATTTTGTGATTCAAGAGATCTCAATTTCTCAGCAATCTCATCCAGCCTTCGGTCGTAAACTTCATCCCCAGCTCCAATAACTGTGAACTGCTCTTCTTGAGGATCTTCTTGCAAGATCCTACCTCCGGCAGTGTTACCTTGTGTATTCCTTATGACATTAACATCTGGGTTTAGATGAGGCCCAAACTCTGGTGGATCAATGCGAGGCTGCCCGCGATCATTATTACTGGTACCTCCTGTACCGGGATGGTGTTCATCAGGAGTTTGTCTTTCCACCAATTCCCTCAGTCTTTCCTGGCTCTGAGCTAAGCCAGTCATCATAGCCATGAATTGAGTCATTTGATTCCTCATCTCAACCCGTTCATTTCCCATTTGGTTCCGTACTTCATTAAAGTCTTGATGTACTTGATCCATCTGAATTCCCGGAAGGTTGTTTCTCGTCGGGTACCGGTGTATTCTGTTGATAGGGAACACTCTTCTGCGAACAATGTTTCCTGAAACCACAACAAAGTGAGAAACAACAATAAAACTAAAACCTACAAAACAAAGAAAATGTTAGTATGCAATGCAATATGCTTATTTGTCTTCCAAGGGTATCCGGTTTGGTTCTTTGGTTTTGACCTTTCCAGACCTCGAGGAAATGTTGATGATGTTGATTGATAAAGCCCACCAAAATAAAACAACTGATATATTACAAAGGATGAAAATACATAGTTTGTTTACAATACATGCCCATGGTGGGTCAAATACAACAACAAAAGGAAAAGTACAACAAAAGAAAGAAGTACAAGCAAAGGGATCAGACATCCAATCCAAAGTCATCCTCCCTGGCCTCCTTCAGGGGGGGCTTCAGTCACTGGCCCTACTGGGTGCTCTGTAATAGTCCTGCTGAGGAGGTTCCTGGTAGCAATGGCACTGGTTAGCTTCTTATGTTTGTCCTGATCCTTTGATCTTTTCAACCCCTCCCAGAGTTTCAATTCTGATATCTCCTTCTGAGCTGCCAACAAAGCCTCTTGTTGCTCCTTCTCACTAGCCTCCAACTGCTCTATCTTAGCCTGAGTCCTTTGGTCTTCTTGTGCACGGGCTTCAGTGATCCTGATCCACCTAGCCTGGCTTTCCTCCAGATAATGTTCTTCCCTAGCCTTCTGAATCTTTGCCTCCTTGCAAGCGTTCTTCAGAACCAACTCCCCTACTCTTGCCTTCCTGATGTAGTCATCTGTCCTTTCAATCTTGGTCAGATGCTCAATCTTGAGTCTTTCCAATATCCCATTGTCCAGACGACTGTAATTTCTCTCCTAGAGAGTCTTCTTTAAGGCTTCAGATAGCTGATTATTCCTTTCTTCCAGCTTTTCAAATTCTTCCAGGCTGACAGTTGCTGCAGGTTGCACTGTAGAAGGTCCAGGTGCATCTTCCAAGGTGAAAGGCATCCGGGTGATCTGAGCTCTAGTACGAGACCAATTAGATTACTGGGATGAAGCAATGTTGTTGCACTTGCCAAGGATGGTTGTTCCCTTGGTCTGAATGTTATCCCAAGCCCATGCAGCTTGTCTGAAAACAGCAGAGTTGGGTTGAATTTCACAGTAAAGAGTCTCAGCCAAATCTTGTCCTCTGGGAGGATAAACCAAAGCATATCCCAATTATCTCTTAAACAATAAAGGGTTGTAGTTGATGCAACTTTTTACTCCTATCAGAGGCACATTAGGGTACTGCCCACAGCTGGTAATAATATCCTTGCCTTTGGTGCTCTGGGTACACCATCTGATGTCATCCGATGTCAAGGCAATGAATCTCTTAGACAATTCTTCTGCTGATGGGGGTTCAAGAAGGCATCTGATTTTGGCAAGTGTCTGAGCAGCCAATGTCGCTCCCAAAGATTTGCATCCCGGTACAAGCGCGAACGGTCGGCGAAAGAGGAATGAGAACACACAGGAGTGAACTCAGAAAGACAAGAGTCGCCAGCTAGGCATTTTTATCCCGGAGGAAAGGTAATGCTGCATAAACCTAAGAAAAGATATGGATAAGACGGTTGTGAACCGGAGAGACTGAGAAAGGGGGTTAGTTACAACCTGGGAAGGTATTAGCACCCAGATTGTCCGCCGTACTCGACGGGATCCACGCTTGAAAGATTTGTGTTTTAAAAGGGGTAGTGTCAGTGCAATTTGTGTATAAAAGAGCTGGAAAAGGATGCACAGGTGTCAGTGTAAGAGGAGTGTGAAGTGTATAAGTGAATTGTCAGTGTAAGAAAGAGGGTGAAATGCTCAAGATCATGAGGCTTAAAGAATGATGCGGGAAAGAGGGGGAATATACAGAGACTTTTGTTCGATAACTATTAAGTTATGCCTACGTATCCTCTCGTGCAATGAGGAAGTCAGAACACCGTAGTTCGACCCAAAGAGACTGAAAGGTGAATTGACTTGTGAATTGCTAACTTGTCTATGCTCAAGTGTATGACCTGTCTGGCTCAGGTGCAAACTGTCTTGTATTAGACGGAAGAAGCAAGTTCTCGATTATGAGTGAATGAGATGAGAAAAGAATCCCGGAGGAGACGATTATTGTTTGTTTTATGTGTTTTCAGTCTTTTATTGCTTTTTGATATTTGTCATAAGTTAATGAGCTTAAGCCTAAACCAATGGATTAGTAAACTCATCACATCTTCCCTCTGATTAGGGGTAATGAGCATACCTTAAGTGTGAAGTCAGCATCTCACACTTAATCACCATGATGTAGGATTAAGATCATTAACCTACTTGTGATTATTTAGATGTTTTTGTTGTTTTTGTTTAGTGTTGAGTAATGAGATTAAGCCATAATCAGGGATTAAACAGACTCATTACACCATCCTAATAGAAGGATAATAGATGAGAATGTTTAAGCTGAGAAAGATTCCTCAACTTAATCCATGATTAGGGATTAACCTCATGACAAAACAAAGCCTTTATTAAGTGGATTTTAGTTAATGATAAGATGAAGAAGTGATTTTTTGGGTTTGTAAGACAACTTGAGGGGGACTTGTCCATTAACACTAGGGTTAGTCCTTCTTAACCAATTAAGGAAGAATTAGAACCCTAATGCAAGGCCCAAGTTACAAGCTTGATGTCTTAGTGATTATTAGGTGAATTGATTAAAGGAGTTAAACACATTAAGGGTTTAACACTTAGGATTAAAGTTATACACTCCATCCTAATAGAAGGATGCAGGCATAAGCTTAATTACAAAGCCTTAAAACCTTTAGGGTTTAGTCCCTGATTATGGGATGAGAAGAGAAGACTCAAAGAGACACAAAGGTAAAAGCTAAGTGGGGGACTAATCAAACCCTAATTGTTATCATGCTTGGTCATTCCTAGCGTTTGTGAGGTTTGCAAGAGGAATCTTCAAAGAGCCACCAAGGAGAGAAGCAGGTGAAAGGAGGAAGAGAAGCAAAACAACTAGCTTCACTTAAGAAGTCAAGTTGCTTGAAGAAAAAAAGTGAGATGAACAAGAATGAGCAAGCTCAATCCAAAGCACAAGACAAAATGCAGCAATGATGCATAAGAGAGATGAAAAGAGATTGTGAGAAGTGAAGGCAAATTCACTTCTCAAAACAACTTACCACCTGAAAAGTTAGTACAAGATGCATAAAGGAAGAAATGAGATGAAGCAATGCATATGGATGGACAAAGGCCAAAGTCAGAAACATACACATGATGCAAATGATGTAAATGGATGATTCAAACACATGTCAAGAGCTGTGGATGATCACATAAGGATGAGGATGCAAATGAAGCATGCTTTGAACCATGAAAGTTCATGAAAAGTTATGGAATGCAAATGACATACAACATGGCAAATGAAAGATGCAATGATCACACATGATTCTAATATGTCCTAAGATGTGTTATGAATCAAATGAATGCACAAAATGTCATGGCAAGTCATGGTATGCAAGCAAATGGAAGATGGATGCAAAGGAAAGCATGAATTAGGGTTATATGCAACATACAAAGCAAAAATCCAAAACCAGAAGCAAATGACATGATAAAAATTTGAAAATGCAATCAAAGGAACCCTAAACCTATACAAACTCACTGCCCAAAGGAGGGGATCTAACTCTTAACCTAGTGAGAGTTATGAATTTTCTAAGATTGCTAGGGTTTTAAGGTGCCTTGTCAAGAAAAATACCAAACAAATGGGAAATGCAAGATCAATTCATGCCAATTTTATCTTATAAACTACATGCTATACAAGATGCAATGCAAAAAGAATCATCATCCAACTCTCAATGGTTAGGCATAAATGAATTTTCAAAGTTTGAACCAAAATATTACCTCAAAATGAATTTAATTCCATTGGAAATTATCAAAAGGTATCAAGAACAAAAAAGAAATTTGGTTTGAGAGTTGGACGATGTTTCTAAATGTTTTTAAAGGTTGCATGAATTTTTTTGTGATTTTTAAATACCTAAAAGTATTTTTAATTAATTAATTTTCATTAATTAATTAAAAATAAACTTTTAAATGATTTAAGAATAATTTTTGATGCAAAAAATAAAAATAAAAATATTTTTGTGTTCTGAAAATTAATAAAAGGTTTGATAAAAATTTTCAGAATTTTTAAACATTTTTTGCTATTTTAATTAATTCGTGCAAAATAAATATGAAACAAATAAAAATAAAATGAATTTTAATGAGAAAATAGGAAAGTCAACAGATCAAAGGGCCAGGATTCAAACTGGGACGCGCGGGAATTGACTATGCGCGCATCTGGACGACCAGAATTCAAATTTCCTTAATTATGATTAAAGCCCTAACCTGAACCCTAATGACTTTCAGATGACCGGAACAATGTTCCGGTCATCTTCTCCGGCGAGACCAAATCCCCAACTCTCTCTACAAGCCACCCCACCCCAAATTAACTATCCAGAAATGATCCCCTACTCAAAACGAACTCAAACCATCATCCAAACATGATTTATAACAAGCATACATGGAGAATCGAAGGAAAAAAAGAAAACTGGACAAAGTTTCAGAGAGTCATAACATGTTCATTTCTCAACTATTTTCGAAAATAAAAAGAGCAGCATGATCAGTGAAGCATGGAGAACAACTCTATAACAAAAAATACAAGTTCTGGAAAAATTGTTCTTGGTGATACCTGAGATTGAGCTTTCGAATCAGGGACTTTCTGGCCAGTTCTTTGCTTCCAAACCACTCCAATGAACCTCCTAAGAAGCTTGCAATGCTTGGTTGGAGTTTAAATGGCCTCTAGAGAGAGTTTGCAGAATCTCAGTTCATGAAAGGTGAAAATCGTGTTTTTGATTGTGGAGGTTTTAGGGCAAAATGAGGGCAGGGAAATGATCAGTGAGGTTTATGGAGTTGAATGGTGAAAAAAGTTTGAAGGTTTGATGGCTGAATCAAGAGATTCGAAAGCTTTTGCAAATGAGAGAATTTTTGAGTGTGCTGTGTCCTTGGAGTTTCAGGCTGAGTTGTTATGTGCTTTTGCTTGCATTTGATCCACATAAAGAAGTGTGATAGGTCAGAGAGTGGGTGCTGGCCTATTGTGATTGGTATGGGCAAGTTGCCAAAATGTCAAACTTTGTGTAAGAGAAGTATGGGCTCATAGCTAGCCAAGGACAAGAGGGGTGTCCTGCACAGCAAGAAGTGTGGAGAGCCCTAGGATCAATTCTGAAGTCAGCAAGCAAGTGGATTAGGGTTTGAGTGAGGTTTTGCAACTTGGTTCATCTTTGGCCCTTTTGAAGTTTCTTGATCCACAAGTCATGAAAATGAGTGATCCTTTGATGCAATCTGACTTTTAGGCCTTGGTTTATGTTTGTGTGAAGTTTAGAAGTCCATTTGAAAGCTCAATTTGCCTTGGCAAGGGATTTTGCAACTCTGCCTCTTTGGTGGAAAACTTGAAATTATGTGATTTTTCCCAACTTTGACAAGCCATAACTTTTGATCCAAAATGAATTAGAATGAGTTCTTGTACTTTTTGAAAAGGGAATGATCCATTCTACAACTTTCATGACCAAAGTTTTCCCATTTGAAGCATTTTTGAATCAAAAAGCAAGGGTTGAAAAAGTTTCCCAAAATGGCAAGTTTCCATTACAAGTCATTTTCCCAAAAAGTCAACTTTGCAAATGGCTTGAAATTATTCAATTTTGTGAACTTCCAACACCTTCTATGATCAAATAAAAATCATACATAATCAAAATGATGAAGAACACCCCTTGGTTGGGTCATAAGGGGCCTCAGATGCCCTGATTTTGCACTGACTTGTTCAAAAAGTCAACTCTTGATCAGATGACTTCCCTATGGAATTTCTTCATGAAAATTGATATGCATGCTCCCTATACCATATGGAGACCAATAGAAACAAGAATGACCAAAAAATTTGGAGTTATGGCCTCTGAAACCAAAACCCTAATTTTAGGTCATCTGTGCAGTTAAACCTGGCTCTGCTTCCATGCCATTCTCAGTTCTTGTGATTTTTGACATTCTTGACTTTGAGAGGATATAATATGATGCTTGAAAATACATGGACCCCTTTGCAATGATTGATTACCTTTGGAGTGGCTCAAGAAGCTCTTGGATGGCTCAGATCACAAACCCTAGATGCAGATGACTTAGAAACAATGCAGTGTACTAAAAATGTGGTATGAGATGCTATGATTGAGTTTATGCATATGAAGAGATCACAAGCCATGGTGTGAAAGGGTGAGGGCAAATTTGGGGTGTTTACAGCTGCCCCTATTCAAGCATGAGTTAGCTGTGTAGAATGTAAGCAACGACTTATCAGGCGAACAAGATAACTTGTGGTTGAATACCAAAGACAGTCCAAAATTTGCACTCACAGAATGAAGAAGAAAAGGGATATAGATTGTAAAAGGAAGTAAAGTATATTGGTAAAGTGTGGGCGACGGAGGACGACCGTCGAGCAGAGGACGACTGCTGGGGAAAATGCGGGAAATGAAGCAATGACGGGGACGACCGACATGCTGGAAAAAAATGCGGGAAATAAAGCAATGACGGGGACGGCCAACATGCTGGGGATATGAGAGATTATGATGGGGACGGCCATCAGGACTCTCTGGGGATTATAGGTAAAAATAAATGATGAGGTACGGTCATCAGGTTCATAAAGTAATATAAACAGCGATGGGGACGACCATCGGGCTAAACTGATGAAGGATGATCATCAGGAAAAGGAAAAGGGACCACGACGGGGACAGCCATCGGGTTAAAGAATAAATGAAATAATGATGAGGGACGGTCATCAAAGGTGAAGGACGATCACCTAGCAGGGGACGGCTGCTCTGAAAGGGATAAGATGAGGGACGGTCATCTAAGGTGAAGGACGATCACCTGGCAGGGTACGGCTGCCGAAATTATCACGACATAGGACGAATGCCGGATAAAAGGTCAACGATGAGGACGGCCATCGGATGAGCATGATGAAGTACGATCATCAAGAGGTGAAGGACGATCACCTAGCAGGGGACGGCTGCTTTCAAGGTTTATCATGACATAGGACGAATGTCAGATAACAAGATCAACGATGGGGACGGCCATCGGATGAGCATGATGAAGGACGATCATCAAGAGGTGAAGGACGATCACCTAGCAGGGGACGGCTGCTCTCAAGTTTTATCATGACATAGGACGAATGTTAGATAACAAGATCAACGATGGGGACGGCCATCGGATAAAAATGATGAAGGACGATCATCAAAAGGTGAAGGACGATCACCTAGCAGGGTACGGCTGCTAAAAATCACGACATAGGACGAATGCCGGATAGAAAAAAAGGGTTCTAATGAATAGAGACTCCGCTGGGGAAAGGATGAGGGACGGTCATCCAAAGGTGAAGGACGATCACCTGGCAGGGTACGGCTGCCGAAAGTATCACGACACAGGACGAATGTCGGATAGAAAAAGGTTGCTTTGCCAGCGACCTACTGGGGAATAGTAAACACGGACGAGTGTTTACATCCAAGAAATAAAAGGTATAAGTGTTTTGATGTTGTGTATAGATTAAAGATGCGGACGAGCATCCCTAAGACTACGATACGGACGAGTATCAGGTAGAAACAAATACTGACACGTGTTTAGAGATGATGATACGGACGAGTATCAACTAGTTAACAAGGAACACGGACAAGTGTTGATTCTGAGGAGACTCTTCTAGGGAATAGCAGACACAGACGAGTGTCTAAATCCAAGAAGACATGAGTGTTTGACACGATGTATAGATTAAATATGCGGACGAGCATCCTTAAGACTACGATAAGGACGAGTATCGGGTAGAAACAAACGCTTGACGCATGTTCTGAGATGATGATACGGACGAGTACCAACGGGTTAACAAAGAACACGGATGAGTGTCGAATCTTGAGGGGATTTGAGTGGTATATACAAGATACGAACGAGTATCTGTATGGGTGAAATAAGTATGAGTGGTGTACAGGAGAGTGTTTAACTTGCTGAGGAGGGTGACACGGACGAGTGTCAAATGAGAAAGGTGTAATATAAACAAGTATATGATATACCAAGTGTTCAGGTAACTATGCTGGGGAAGGTGACACGGACGTGTGTCAGGGAAGTTGTATAGATATGTATTTGTATGGTGAGTGCAAAGGTGACGCTTTGGCTTTCTACTGGGGGTATGACACGGACGAGTGTCAGGAAGTATCCGTGATATGTATAAGTGTTTGTTTGTAAAGAAGGCTCGGGCGACTTTACTAGGGGAATGATGACACGGACGAGTGCCAAAAGGAGTGTGTACTGGTATTTGTGGGTGTAAGCCAAATGCTTTTAGCTTTAGCTCTCTGGTGAGGATGTGACACGGACGGGTGTCAGGAAGTATTTGTATTTGTAAGAGAAATGTCTGGGCTTTCTGCCGGGGAATCTGGGGAGTTTTCTGTATACCGTTGATGGATTGTCAGTATTTACAAGTGTTTGATTCAGAACATGGCTTATGATTATGCAATATGTTTGATTTTTGCCGTAATGCTCCGTATTAGACGAAATGCTACGCTCTGTGGGGAGGATATGATGCGAATGCTATGATTATGCAAAGATACCGATCCGGGATTCGGATCCCGTCGCTGTGAAGATCTCTGGCTGATCTGATTGAGGTGGACATCCCAGCTGGGGATGAGATCATTGATAGGTCTGACATATGTGCCTCTGCTTGGGGATACAGGTCATTGATAGACCTATCCTTGTAATGAGGGACCCAACTGGGGTTTGTAGAAGCCTTCTTCACTCTATTGTGATTCCTTCAGACATTGCTCTTCTGGATAGAGGCTGAAGCTCTGTGGGGAGATGATTCCCCGGCTTTTGCACCTGGCTGTTGGAGGAATAGTAAATGGCAACTCGGCTGGGGAGAAAGCACCTCTGGTGCTAAGACTGAGTAGATAATGATTTGCCAGCTTGCTGGGATGAAGCTTTCATGCCCCATGTTGTGCTCTGAATACCTGAAAAGATAGAGAAACGCACAAGTAATCCCGAGGTATCCCTTACCGAATTCCGTCATAGGAGTTCAGACACTCCCGGGAGTAAGTATATTTCCTGCACGCACGTATTTTTAGAAGAAAAGCATCTGTATTTATGCAATCAGTATCTTAAGAACATCGGACATTTGGCAAATGAAAGTAAAGTGTACGAGACGAAACATGACTGAAAATCTGATTTTATTAATTCGTGTGCCCTGAATCGGCAAGATACAGTCAAAGAAACAAATCCCCTAAAATGAGGAGATTGTTGCAAATTGAGAAATAAAAGGTATTGGCAATGTCGATGACGCTTCAGGGAGCCCCCCCTTTGCTATGACTTGTATGACATTTGACGTTCTTCTCGTCTTGCTTCCTGAAGAAGGCTGATTCTGACCGGCGCTTGAACCTTTCGAAGCTTACCAAGTTGTAAGTAATACAGATGAATTCAGAGTACAGTTGTTCGCTTATTCCCTTATTTTGCATGGATCGCCCTTTCGGGTTTTCAATCCATCGGGATGCCCCTTTTTGCCTGAGCTGTCCAATGCGGCTTTTCAACTTAGCGGGTGTACATTTTTTATTTATTTTCCCTTATTTTTGCCCGAGTCTTTTATTCTGTTTTTGACTCGCCGGGATGCCCTATTTTTGCCTGGACTTACATTCTGTTTTTATGTCCAGCGGGTCATTTTATGCGAAGTATTTTTTAACTGCATCTGAATTCACAGGGGACGGGAAGTCTTCACCATCCATAGTATTGAGCATGAGTGCTCCACCGGAGAAAACTTTCTTTACTACGAATGGCCCTTCAAAGTTTGGAGTCCATTTTCCCCTGTGGTCTGCATGAGGAGGGAGGAGTCTCTTAAGCACAAGATCTCCTACTTGGTACTCTCGGAGCCTGACTTTCTGATCGAAGGCTTTCTTCATTCTTTTCTGATACAACTGCCCGTGACAGATTGCAACTAATCTTTTCTCTTCAATCAGACTCAGTTGTTCGTATCGGGATCGGACCCATTCTGCCTCATTCAGCTTAACATCCATTAATACCCGTAAGGAGGGTAATTCAACTTCAACAGGTAGGACTGCCTCCATACCATACACAAGTTGATACGGTGTTGCCCCAGTGGATGTCCTGATTGACGTACGGTACCCATGCAAGGCAAATGGTAGCATCTCATGCCAGTCTTTATAGGTGACCACCATCTTTTGCACAATCTTCTTGATATTCTTATTAGCTGCCTCGACAGCGCCATTCATCTTTGGCCTGTAAGGAGAAGAATTGTGGTGTTGGATCTTGAAGTCCCGACATAGTTCTGCCATCATTTTATTATTCAAGTTGGAACCATTATCAGTAATGATTCGCTCGGGCACTCCATACCGACAGATGATGTCTCTCTTCAGAAATCGGGCTACCACTTGCCTTGTAACATTTGCATAGGAAGCTGCTTCAACCCACTTGGTGAAATAGTCAATAGCAACCAGGATGAATCTGTGGCCATTTGAAGCAGTCGGTTCAATCTTGCCAATCATGTCAATGCCCCACATGGCAAAGGTCCAGGGTGAAGACATCACATTCAGAGGATTTGGAGGCACATGCACTTTATCTGCATAAATCTGGCATTTATGGCATTTCCTGGCATAGGCACAACAATCAGCATCCATTGTGATCCAGTAATAACCTGATCTTAGCAACTTTTTAGCCATGGCATGCCCTCCTGCATGGGTACCAAAGGATCCTTCGTGCACCTCGTGCATCAACAAGTCTGCTTCTGTTCTATCAACGCATCTGAGGAGTACCATATCAAAGTTTCTCTTGTATAGGGAACCATCAGTATTCAGGAAGAAACTACCAGCTAGCCTTCTTAATGTCTTCTTATCATTGGAAGATGCCCCAGATGGGTATGTTTGATCCTCCAAGAAGCACTTAATGTCATGGAACCAAGGCTTATCATCTTTGGCAATATCCACTACAAATACATACGCTGGTCTGTCGAGTCTGGACACTGAAATCCGAGGTACAAAGTTGGCAGCTTGAACTTTGATCATGGATGAAATGGTAGCCAGAGCATCTGCAAACTGATTCTCGTCCCGAGGGATATACTCAAGCTTGACCGTTGTAAAGAAAGTTAATAACCTCCTTGTATAATCCCTGTAAGGTATCAAATGATCCTGGTGCGTGTACCATTTGCCGTTGGTTTGATTAATTACCAGAGCTGAATCTCCGAACACAGTCAAAGTCTTGATCCTGAGGTCAATGGCTTCCTCAAGACCCATAATGCAAGCTTCGTATTCAGCTTCGTTGTTAGTGCAGTTGAAAGTGAGTTTTGCCGAGAAAGGCATGTGAACTCCCTTAGGTGTAATGAGTACTGCACCAACACCACGACCATTCATATTAACAGCCCCATCAAACATCATAGTCCATTCTTCTTCTGGGTCAGGCCCTTCAGTGTGAACAGGCTCTTCATGATCTTTTGCTTTGATGAACATGATGTCTTCATCAGGGAAGTCAAATCTCATAGGCTGGTAATCATCAATGGGTTGCTCAGCAAGATAATCAGACAATACACTGCCCTTGATGGCTTTCTGAGATGTGTATTGGATGTCGTATTCTGTGAGGATCATTTGCCATCTCGTAACCCGTCCGGTAAGAGCTGGTTTCTCAAAAATGTACTTAACTGGGTCCATCTTGGAGATCAATAAAGTAGTGTGGGTCAACATATACTGCCTTAGTCGGCGAGCAGCCCACGCTAAAGCACAACAAGTTTTCTCGAGCAGTGAATAACGTTGTTCACAGTCGATAAACTTTTTGCTCAGGTAGTATATTGCATACTCTTTTCGACGAGACTCGTCATGCTGGCCCAGCACACACCCCATTGACTCTTCTAATACTGTCAAGTACATTATCAGAGGTCTTCCTTCAACTGGAGGCATAAGGATCGGAGGCTCTTGTAAGTACTCCTTGATCTTGTCAAAAGCCTTTTGGCAGTCTTCGTTCCACCTGACCGTTTGTTCCTTTCTTAACAGCTTGAACAAAGGCTCACAGGTTACTGTAAGGTGAGATATGAACCTTGAAATGTAGTTCAATCTACCTAGGAAACCTCGAACTTCTTTCTCTGTCTTCGGTGCAGGCATTTCTTGAATGGCTTTGACTTTATCAGGGTCAACTTCAATCCCTTTCTCACTTACAATAAATCCCAGCAACTTACCAGATCGCACCCCGAATGTGCACTTGTTGGGGTTCAGCTTCAGTTGGTACTTCCTCAGACGCTTGAATAGCTTCAGCAGATTTACCAGGTGGTCTTCTTCTGTGAGGGACTTGGCAATCATGTCATCCACATAACATTCAATTTCTTTATGGATCATGTCGTGGAATAATGTTACCATAGCCCGTTGATATGTTGCACCAACATTCTTCAGTCCGAATGGCATCACCTTGTAACAGAACGTGCCCCAGGGTGTGATAAAAGTTGTCTTCTCCATGTCTTCAGGTGACATCTTGATCTGATTGTATCCTGAAAATCCGTCCATGAAGGAGAATACCGAGAACTGAGCCGTATTATCCACCAATACATCAATGTGAGGTAAAGGGAAATCATCTTTCGGGCTGGCTCTATTCAGATCCCGGTAGTCCACACACATCCTCACCTTGCCGTCTTTCTTAGGTACTGGTAAAATATTAGCAACCCACGGCGGATAGCTAGTCACAGCAAGGAACCCGGCGTCCCACTGCTTTTGTACCTCTTCTTTGATTTTCATTGCCATATCTGGGCGAGTGCGGTGAAGTTTTTGTTTAACCGGTGGGCAGTCTTCCTTCAAAGGCAGCTTGTGCATGACAATATCGGTGTCCAACCCTGGCATATCCTGATAAGACCAAGAAAACACATCCGCATACTCCCGAAGCATGTCAATCAGTTGCTCTTTCACTGAGTCTTGTAAGCAGGCTCCGATCTTAACCTCTTTCACATTTTCATCTGTACCAAGATTAATTGTTTCGACCTCCTCCTGATGAGGAGTGATAACCTTCTCCTCTTGCCTTAACAACCTGGATAGCTCTTCAGGAAGCTCATAATCTTCTTCAACCCCTTCATCAGCTTGATTGATTGGATTGTCAAAGTCATACGAAGCCATAGCTATGCTGTTGTCGGTGCAGTCTGAAAGGCACTCTCTGCAAGGGTTTAGATTGTTCGTTTTAGTGATTGATTTTAATCTTGTTTAGAAAAAGTGAAATGAAGTTATCATTTTGGAAAACATTGCCATATTATTTTTTGTACAAAAAGAAAAATGAAAAACAGTGAGTGGAAAAGGAAAAGACTCATTTGCAAAAGATGTCCGATATTCATTGATTGATCTGTTTGCACAAAATTACAAAGATGGCCCGATTTCAAAATGAGTCTTGTCATCTTGGGCAAGATGCAAGACTTGATGCATGCTTTAAAAATACAGGAAATAATAATTACTCTGCAGGAGTAACCCTTATAATTTCCTGGGAAGACCAGTTTGAGATACGGCTCCCCGGGATCCTTGGACGTATCCAGCTCTCCAGGTTGCGGTCATCTTCCGACTCATCTTCCAAGTTGTTCACTGCATCCGGGGTGAGCATTCCCCCGCTGACAAAGTTGGGCTTCTTGGCAGCCTCTGATTGATCTTGTTGAGTTGGTTTGTAACCCAACCCAAATCTGTCCTCCTTCTTCTCCACGGGCAGCAGTTTGCCCCAGCCTTGGGCAGTCCCCTCTTCAACAACCTTCCTGGCTTGCTGATAAGATGTCATGGAGGTCCCTAGTACAGCAGATGCTTCATTAATGTTCAGGGCCTCAAACCCTTGGCTCATGGTTTCATGGATCTCTCCATCCATCTCAATATACTTGTACGTAGCCAGATGGCTAACAAAGATATCTTCTTCACCACAGATGGTGATGATCTGGCCTTCCCACTCGAATTTAAGCTTCTGGTGAAGGGTAGACGTAACTGCGCCAGCGGCATGGATCCAAGGTCTACCCAACAAACAGCTGTAGGCCGGATGAATGTCCATCACATAGAAGGTAATTTTAAAAGTCTGCGGGCCAATCATCACAGGCAGATCAATCTCCCCAAGCACTGATCTTTTTGAGCCATCAAATGCCCTTACCACCAAATTACTTGGACGCAGTGCCAAGCCATCATACTCCAACTTCACCAAGGCTTTCTTTGGCAGAACATTGAGTGAAGACCCAGTGTCCACCAGTACATGTGATAGAACAGCACCCTTGCATTATAGAGTGATGTGTAAAGCCTTGTTGTGGTTACGTCCCTCAGTTGTTAAGTCAGCATTGGTGAAGCCCAGTCCATGACTGGTGTTGACATTTCCCACCACAGTTTCTAGCTGATTAACAGTGATCTCCTCTGGCACGTATGATGCGTGCAAGACTTTTAATAATGCTTTCCTGTGAGCTTCAGAACACATCAGCAGGGATAATATGGAGATCTTTGACGGAGTTTGGTGAAGCTGATCCACCACCTTGTAATCACTTCTCTTTATAATTCACATGAACTCATCTACATCTTGCTCGAAAGATGTCTTCTGAGTTTCTTTGACAGTTGGTTCTTCAACTACCACACTCTTTCCCTTTGCTTTTGCAGCAGCTTCTGCTTCGGCATTAGGTCTTTGCAATTGTGAGGCAAAAAGGCGTCCGCTTCTGGTGAAGCCTCTGCCTCCCCCAACATTATCAATCTGTGGAGAAGAAGTTGAAGAGTCCAAAGTGATTTTCTCTCCGTTGCAGTAGAGGTCAGAGCCATAATGCCAAGGTATGGCATTACTGCTTTCATATGGAACGGGTCCAGGCACCGTGATGGTAACTGGACTGACTGCTGCAGAGGAGGGTACTGAAATGGTGTGCGGATCGTAGTAGATGGTGACTGGTGACCTGGCAGGAGATGCCACTGTTTGTTGTTGAAAGTTGTTGTTTGGAGGAACACTTGACGGATCGTAGTAGATGGTGACTGCTGAAATATTCGTTGGTGTTGTAGAAGATTCTGCTGGATAAAGGGGTGCTGATGTTGTAGAAGAAATGGTTGTTGATATCTGATTTGTTGAAGTGATAGATGAAGCCATTGTTGATGATATTGATGAATTGGTTGGAATGATAGTTGTTGCAGTTGTAGGAGAGTCAGAAATTGTTGACAAAGGGATTGCTGGATTTGTAGGCGCCGATGTTGTGATCTGAAGTATACCACTTTTGATAAGACCATTTATGCCGCTTCTCAAGTTATCACACCCGTTGACCGAAATGTTGCAATAACCACAACCGAGCTCACACCCGGGGAACATCTGGCATTCTAGGAGCTGAGCTTTAATTTCTACCAGAGGTGTCCGAATCTGCCCAACACTGGTGATTAGGAAAGATGGCTTATCTTCCTCAATAGCATTAATTCTTGGTCCTCCATGATTGGGCATGGGATTCTTGTTGACATTTGGAGGGGGTGCAAAGTTGAGGGCTTTAGAGTCCACCAGATCTTGCACTTTCATTTGTAGAGCCCTACATTTCTCCGTACTGTGGCCAGGTGCATTGGAGTGAAAAGCACATCTGGCATTGGCGTCATAATTTCTTGGAAGACTGGAGGGATCTGGTGGTGCCAATGTCCTTAACTCAACCAGGTTGAGCTTCAGGAGTTGTGGCAATAAAGCGGCATAAGGCATAGGGATAGGGTCAATCACCCTATTTGCCTGTGATGGTCTTTGTTGAAAGGGTCTTTATTGTTGATTGCTATTGTTGTTGTTGTTGTAGTTTCTCTGTGGCGGATACTGAACTTGCTGTTGATAGTGTGGTTGTTGTTGTGGTTGATATGCTGGTTGCTGAGGAATCGGAGCTGGAATAGTGACAGCTGCGACTGACCTATGAACATACTGAGGTCTGCCCCTGTTGGCATGAATAGCATTAGTCTCACCGGTTCTTCTAGGTCCCATAAAAGGCTTCCTAGGATTGCTTGACGAACTTGCACCATTATCAGGAATTTTACCCATCTTCAGAAGGCTTTCAATTCTTTCTCCAGCTATGACTACGTCAGCGAAGCTGGTGGAAGAAAAGGCAGCTAGCCTGTCAATATATGTCCCTTGCAGGGTATTCATAAACATGTCGGCCATTTCTCTTTCCGACATGGGTGGCTGGACAGCAGCAGCAAGCTGTCTCCACCTCTGGGCATATTTCCTGAAGCTTTCTCTGGAGGATTGAGACATTCCCATCAGAAGGGTTCTGTTAGGAGCCATGTCCAGGTTGTATTGGTACTTCCTGATGAAAGCCTCAGCTAGGTCCTTCCAGCACCTGATAATAGCTCTGGTCAAGTGAGAGTACCACTCCCTTGAAGCCCCAGTCAAACTGTCTTCAAAGTAAAACATCCACAGTTTTTCATCCATGGTGTACGCCTTAAGTCTCCCCAGAAAAGACTGCAAGTGAGTTCGTGGACAGGAAGTTCCATTGTACTTCTCGAAGCACGGGGGTTTAAACTTGTGGGGAATTCTCACCCCGTCCACTAAGCCCATATCTATGACATCAAACCCTAAGGAATTTTGAGACTCCAGAGATCTCAATTTCTCAGCAATTTCATCAAGCCTTCTATCATAAACTTCATCCCCAGCTCCCATCACAGTGAATTGTTCTTCCTGGGGGTCTTCTTGTAAGATTCTGCCTGCAGTTGTATTTCCTTGCACGATACCCGGGATGTTGACTTCCGGATGCAGATGAGGCCCATATACTGCTGGGTTAATATGAGGTTGACCCCTCTTATTGTTACTTGTTCCTCCAGTTCCCAAAGGAGGCTCTTCCGGGGTTTGCCTTTCTACCAATGCCCTCAATCTTTCTTGACTTTGAGCCAAGCCATTCATTACTTCCATGAACTGGGTCATTTGGTTTCTCATCTCCAGCCTTTCATTAACCATCTGGGTCCTGACCTCTGTCAGCTCTTGCTGTACTTGATCCATCTGGATACCAGGAAGGTTGTTGCGAGTAGGATATCTGTGTGGACGGTTGAGAGGGAACACCCGACGGCGAGCAATAATTCCTGAACCACAACAGAGTTAGTAACAAACAAAACAAAAACCTACAAAACAAACAAAGGTTAGTATGCAATGCAGTATGCTTATTTATTTTCAAGGTATCCGGCTTGGTACTTGGTTTTGACCTTTCCAGACCCTGAGGAAGATGCTTTGATGTTGCTTGAGAGAGAGGGACTCCATGAAACAAACTAACAAGTATATTACAAATGGTGAATAATACATAGTTTGTTTTTTACAACACATGCCCCCGAG
Organism: Lathyrus aphaca; assembly: GCA_963966055.1. Lineage (NCBI taxonomy): Eukaryota > Viridiplantae > Streptophyta > Magnoliopsida > Fabales > Fabaceae > Lathyrus > Lathyrus aphaca. The sequence goes on along the minus strand of OZ014524.1, from coordinate 112,450,621 downwards.
GGGTCAAAATACAACATAAAAAGAAAAGTACATGAAATGGAAATAACAACAAACAAAGTGATCAAACATCTAAGCCAAACTCATCCTTCTTAACCTCCTTCAAAAGTGCTTCAGTTACAGGACCAGCCGAATGCTCTGTAATGCTTCTGATAAGAAGGTTCCTGGTGGTAATAGCAGTGGTCAGCTTCTTGTGTCTGTCTTGGTCTTTTGACCTCTTCACACCAGCCCTAAGCTTCAGTTCTGAAATCTCCTTCTGGGCTTCTAGCAGAGCTTCCTGTTGCTTCTTTTCATTTGCCTCCAACTGCTCAATTCTGGCCTGAGTTCTCTTATCTTCTTGAGTGCGAGCTTCAGTGATTCTGACCCACCTAGCTTGACTTTCTTTCAGATAGAGATCAGTCCTAGCCTTCTGAAACTGGGCCTTTTTACATGCATTCTTCAAAATTTGCTCTCCAGCTCTTGATTTCTTGATGTAGTCCTCTGCTTTCTCAATCCTGGCCAGATGCTCCACCTTTAGCTTTTCTAGCCTCTCAATGTCTAGACGACCATCACTCCTCTCCCAGAGGGTCTTCTTCAGAGCTTGAGACAGATTCTCATTCCTCTCCTTCAGTTTCTCAAATTCCTCCAGGCTGACAGTGGCTGGAGGTGGTGATGTGGATGGTCCAGGTGCATCCTCAATGGTGAAGGGCATCCCAGAAATTTGAGCCCTAGAATGAGACCATTCATAATACTGAGCTGAAGCCACATTATTGAATTTCCCAAGAATGGCCATCCCTTTGGTCTAGATGTTGTCCCAATCCCAGGATGCTTGCCTGACAACAGCTAGATTAGGTTTTATCTCACAATACAGGGTTTCAGCCAAGTCTTGCACTCTAGGAGGATGAACCAAAGCATAGCCTAACTGTCTCTTAAACAACAAGGGGTTGTAGTTGATGCAACCCTTCACTCCTATCAGAGGTACATTGGGGAACTGCCCACAGCTAGTAATTATGTCCCTGCCTTTGGTGCTCTGGGTACACCACCTGATGTCATCTGAAGTTAGAGCAGTAAGTCTCTTAGCCCAATTCTTCTGTTGGCGAGGGTTCAAGAAAGCATCAGTCTTGGGTAAGTGTTTGAGCAGCCAGGTATGAAATAAAGGAGCACAGCATCTCACCAACCTCCCTCTCTGCTTCTCATTCCTTTGGTGAACAGAATAGTAGAAATCTCCCAGCAAGGTGGGCACTGGGTTCCTCAGAAGGAAGAGATGAATAGCATTCTTGCTGATAAACTTGGGCTCATCTGCAAAAAGTATAACCCCATATATACTGAGGGCTAATAATGCACAAACTGCCTTCCATTCTCCCAAGGAGGCCTTCTGGATGGCCTGGGAAGTCAAGAAATCCAAGTGTAGGCCAAGAATTCCAGCCTTTGTTGACATGTTCTGCTCAATCAGAATAGGTTCCAAATACAGTGCCTTTGCCACTTCTTCATTGCTAGGAGAAGCCATCTCTGGGTTGAAGGGGATACCACCCCTGATAGGCACTCCAATCAGTGATGAAAACTCCTCCAACAGGGGTCCCAACTGAAAATTCTAGAAAGTGAAGCATCTCAAAGGAGGACCATAGAACTGTAGGCAAGTGTGGATCAAGCTCCTCTGATAAGGGTCTAGGTCCATAACCATATCAAGGATGCCTCCATAATGCTCTCTGAATAATGGGATATGGTCTGGAGTAATGAATGCCTGGACCTGCCTGATGCCAGCCAGCACAGGCTCAAAGAAATGGTATGAGATGTTGCTCTTCTTGGGTGCCATGACCGCTGATGAAGAGCTGAGACAAATGCTGATAATGAAGACTGATACTAGAAGTGAGCCACTGATAGGCTAAGGATGATGATGGAGGTAGATGAAGCAGGCTGAAGCAGATAGCTGATGAACAAGGGTCTATGCAGATGAAGGGGTCAAAACCAAGCCAAATGTAATATGGATACCCTGAAAAATAAATAAGCAAATGTTAAATGATGCAATGATGATGTATGCAAATGATATGCAAGGGTTTGTGATCAAGCTGGATCTGATTACTGCCTTGATATAAGTCCATGTATGTTTAAGAAGTCCAGATGGAGGTTTAAGAGTCCAGTAACCAAGGTGGGGGACTCAAATAAAGAGTCACATATCCTGGGTTAAATCACAAGAACTGTCCAAAGTGAAGCATTCTTAAAAACAAGTACCAGGGTATGATGTGGCCAAGGGTTCCTGCAAACCTGTAAACAGCCCAACCCCCTCACAGGTGATGTTCTAAAGCAAGGATCCTCAGACTTGGATCAGTTATGAGAAGTGTAAACATTTCTAACTCGGAGGTACAGTGTTTACAATAACCATAAAAGATCCTCCTCTAATTTACCTCAGTTTCTGAAGGTCATAGTAAAGGTCATCCAGACTTAGCAGGCTTCCCAGATAGCCCTAGCACTACAGGAGATCTGTAGCACAGAGTTCTCAAGAAGAAACCCATATCTGAACCGTGTTTCATATTCCCGCACCAGACCGAAATGGAATGGGAAAGAACATGAACCACTCTAGCCTAGGTGTCACTCAGGTCCCAGGTATAGGACCTTATCTCTCAATGAAACCCCACCCATCAAGACAAAAAACCAGATCCAGCCAGATGACAATATGACAGTATGATATATAAAGCTGTAAAGAAAGCAATAAATAACTGTACATAAAGCAATAAATAAAGCAACTATATAAACACAATTAGCACATAACACCCCAGTAAACACAAATCAAACAAGCGCTAGGAGGAACCCACAAAAAGAACCAGACGCCCTGGTTGCAGTATAAGAGTCCCCAGCAGAGTCGCCAAGCTGTCGCTCCCAAAGATTTGCATCCCGGTACAAGCGCGAACGGTCGGCGAAAGAGGAATGATAACACACAGGAGTGAACTCAGAAAGACAAGAGTCACCAGCTAGGCATTTTTATCCCGGAGGAAAGGTAATGCTGCATAAACCTAAGAAAAGATATGGATAAGACGGTTGCGAACCAGAGAGACTGAGAAAGGGGGTTAGTTACAACCTGGGAAGGTATTAGCACCCAGATTGTCGGCCGTACTCGACGGGATCCACGCTTGAAAGATTTGTGTTTTAAAAGGGGTAGTGTTAGTGCAATTTGTGTATAAAAGAGCTGGAAAAGGATGCACAGGTGTCAGTGTAAGAGGAGTGTGAAGTGTATAAGTGAAGTGTCAGTGTAAGAAAGAGGGTGAAATGCTCAAGATCATGAGGCTTAAAGAATGATGCTGGAAAGAGGGGGAATATACAGAGACTTTTGTTCGATAACTGTTAAGTTATGCCTACGTATCCTCTCGTGCAATGAGGAAGTCAGAACACCGTAGTTCGACCCAAAGAGACTGAAAGGTGATTTGACTTGTGAATTGCTTACTTGTCTATGCTCAAGTGCATGACCTGTCTGGCTCAGGTGCAAACTGTCTTGCATTAGACGGAAGAAGCAAGTTCTCGATTATGAGTGAATGAGATGAGAAAAGAATCCCGGAGGAGACGATTATTGTTTGTTTTATGTGTTTTCAGTCTTTTATTGCTTTTTGATATTTGTCATAAGTTAATGAGCTTAAGCCTAAACCAATGGATTAGTAAACTCATCACATCTTCCCTCTGATTAGGGGTAATGAGCATACCTTAAGTGTGAAGTCAGCATCTCACACTTAATCACCATGGTGTAGGATTAAGATCATTAACCTACTTGTGATTATTTAGATGTTTTTGTTGTTTTTGTTTAGTGTTGAGTAATGAGATTAAGCCATAATCAGGGATTAAACAGACTCATTACACCATCCTAATAGAAGGATAATAGATGAGAATGTTTAAGCTGAGAAAGATTCCTCAACTTAATCCATGATTAGGGATTAACCTCATGACAAAACAAAGCCTTTATTAAGTGGATTTTAGTTAATGATAAGATGAAGAAGTGATTTTTAGGGTTTGTAAGATAGCTTGAGGGGGACTTGTCCATTAACACTAGGGTTAGTCCTTCTTAACCAATTAAGGAAGAATTAGAACCCTAATGCAAGGCCCAAGTTACAAGCTTGATGTCTTAGTGATTATTAGGTGATTTGATTAAAGGAGTTAAACACATTAAGGGTTTAACACTTAGGATTAAAGTTATACACTCCATCCTAATAGAAGGGTGCAGGCATAAGCTTAATCACAAAGCCTTAAAACCTTTAGGGTTTAGTCCCTGATTATGGGATGAGAAGAGAAGACTCAAAGAGACACAAATGTAAAAGCTAATTGGGGGACTAATCAAACCCTAATTGTTATCATGCTTGGTCATTCCTAGCGTTTGTGAGGTTTGCAAGAGGAATCTTCAAAGAGCCACCAAGGAGAGAAGCAGGTGAAAGGAGGAAGAGAAGAAAAACAACTTGCTTCACTTAAGAAGTCAAGTTGCTTGAAGAAAAAAAGTGAGATGAACAAGAATGAGCAAGCTCAATCCAAAGCACAAGACAAAATGCAGCAATGATGCATAAGAGAGATGAAAAGAGATTGTGAGAAGTGAAGGAAAATTCACTTCTCAAAACAACTTACCACCTGAAAAGTTAGTACAAGATGCATAAAGGAAGAAATGAGATGAAGCAATGCATATGGATGGGAAAAGGCCAAAGTCAGAAACATACACATGATGCAAATGATGTAAATGGATGATGCAAACACATGTCAAGACCTGTGGATGATCACATAAGGATGAGGATGCAAATGAAGCATGCTTTGAACCATGAAAGTTCATGAAAAGTTATGGAATGCAAATGACATACAACATGGCAAATGAAAGATGCAATGATAACACATGATTCTAATATGTCCTAAGATGTGTTATGAATCAAATGAATGCACAAAATGTCATGGCAAGTCATGGTATGCAAGCAAATGGAAGATGGATGCAAAGGAAAGCATGAATTAGGGTTATATGCAACATACAAAGCAAAAATACAAAACCAGAAGCAAATGACATGATAAAAATTTGAAAATGCAATCAAAGGAACCCTAAACCTATACAAACTCACTGCCCAAAGGAGGGGATCTAACTCTTAACCTAGTGAGAGTTATGAATTTTCTAAGATTGCTAGGGTTTTAAGGTGCCTTGTCAAGAAAAATACCAAACAAATGGGAAATGCAAGATCAATTCATGCCAATTTTATCCTATAAACTACATGCTATATAAGATGCAATGCAAAAAGAATCATCATCCAACTCTCAATGGTTAGACAGAAATGAATTTTCAAAGTTTGAACCAAAATATTACCTCAAAATGAATTTAATTCCATTGGAAATTATCAAAAGGTATCAAGAACAAAAAAGAAATTTGGTTTGAGAGTTGGACGATGTTTCTAAATGTTTTTAAAGGTTGCATGAATTTTTTTGTGATTTTTAAATACCTAAAAGTATTTTTAATTAATTAATTTTCATTAATTAATTAAAAATAAACTTTTAAATGATTTAAGAATAATTTTTTATGCAAAAAATAAAAATAAAAATATTTTTGTGTTCTGAAAATTAATAAAAGGTTTGATAAAAATTTTCAGAATTTTCAGAATTTTTAAACATTTTTTGCTATTTTAATTAATTCGTGCAAAATAAATATGAAACAAATAAAAATAAAATGAATTTTAATGAGAAAATAGGAAAGTCAGCAGATCAAAGGGCCAGGATTCAAACTGGGACGCGCTGGAATTGACTATGCGCGCATCTGGATGGCCAGAATTCAAATTTCCTTAATTATGATTAAAGCCCTAACCTGAACCCTAATGACTTTCAGATGACCGGAACAGTGTTCCGGTCATCTTCTCCGGCGAGACCAAATCCCCAACTCTCTCTACAAGCCACCCCACCCCAAATTAACTATCCAGAAATGATCCCCTACTCAAAACGAACTCAAACCATCATCCAAACATGATTTATAACAAGCATACATGGAGAATCGAAGGAAAAAAAGAAAACTGGACAAAGTTTCAGAGAGTCATAACATGTTCATTTCTCAACTATTTTCGAAAATAAAAAGAGCAGCATGATCAGTGAAGCATGGAGGACAACTCTATAACAAAAAATACAAGTTCTGGAAAAATTGTTCTTGGTGATACCTGAGATTGAGCTTTCGAATCAGGGACTTTCTGGCCAGTTCTTTGCTTCCAAACCACTCCAATGAACCTCCTAAGAAGCTTGCAATGCTTGGTTGGAGTTTAAATGGCCTCTGGAGAGAGTTTGCAGAATCTCAGTTCATGAAAGGTGAAAATCGTGTTTTTGATTGTGGAGGTTTTAGGGCAAAATGAGGGCAGGGAAATGATCAGTGAGGTTTATGGAGTTGAATGGTGGAAAAAGTTTGAAGGTTTGATGGCTGAATCAAGAGATTCGAAAGCTTTTGCAAATGAGAGAATTTTTGAGTGTGCTGTGTCCTTGGAGTTTCAGACTGAGTTGTTATGTGCTTTTTCTTGCATTTGATCCACATAAAGAAGTGTGATAGGTCAGAGAGTGGGTGCTGGCCTATTGTGATTGGTATGGGCAAGTTGCCAAAATGTCAAACTTTGTGTAAGAGAAGTATGGGCTCATAGCTAGCCAAGGACAAGAGGGGTGTCCTGCGCAGCAAGAAGTGTGGAGAGCCCTAGGATCAATTCTGAAGTCAGCAAGCAAGTGGATTAGGGTTTGAGTGAGGTTTTGCAACTTGGTTCATCTTTGGCCCTTTTGAAGTTTCTTGATCCACAAGTCATGAAAATGAGTGATCCTTTGATGCAATCTGACTTTTAGGCCTTGGTTTATGTTTGTGTGAAGTTTATAAGTCCATTTGAAAGCTCAATTTGCCTTGGCAAGGGATTTTGCAACTTTGCCTCTTTGGTGGAAAACTTGAAATTATGTGATTTTTCCCAACTTTGACAAGCCATAACTTTTGATCCAAAATGAATTAGAATGAGTTCTTGTACTTTTTGAAAAGGGAATGATCCATTCTACAACTTTCATGACCAAATTTTTCCCATTTGAAGCATTTTTGAATCAAAAAGCAAGGGTTGAAAAAGTTTCCCAAAATGGCAAGTTTCCATTACAAGTCATTTTCCCAAAAAGTCAACTTTGCAAATGGCTTGAAATTCTTCAATTTTGTGAACTTCCAACACCTTCTATGATCAAATAAAGATCATACATAATCAAAATGATGAAGAACACCCCTTGGTTGGGTCATTGGGGGCCTCAGATGCCCTGATTTTGCACTGACTTGTTCAAAAAGTCAACTCATGATCAGATGACTTCCCTATGGAATTTCTTCATGAAAATTGATATGAATGCTCCCTATACCATATGGAGACCAATAGAAACAAGAATGACCAAAAAATTTGGAGTTATGGCCTCTGAAACCAAAACCCTAATTTTAGGTCATCTGTGCAGTTAAACCTGGCTCTGCTTCCATGCCATTCTCAGTTCTTGTGATTTTTGACATTCTTGACTTTGAGAGGATATAATATGATGCTTGAACATACATGGACCCCTTTGCAATGATTGATGACCTTTGGAATGGCTCAAGAAGCTCTTGGATGGCTCAGATCACAAACCCTAGATGCAGATGACTTAGAAACAATGCAGTGTACTAAAAATGTGGTATGAGATGTTATGATTGAGTTTATGCATATGAAGATATCACAAGCCATGGTGTGAAAGGGTGAGGGCAAATTTGGGGTGTTTACAACCAAGAGTAGTACAGAGGAGCACAACATCTAACCAGTTTTCCCCTTTGCTTTTCATTCCTCTGATGGACCGAGTAGTAGAAATCTCCTAGCAATGTAGGCACAGGGTTCCTCAGCAAGAACAGGTGGATGGCATTCTTACTCACAAACTTGGGCTCATCAACAAACAAGATAACCCCATATATACTGAGGGCTAAAAGTGCATAGACAGCCTTCCATTCTCCTATAGCAGCATGCAGGGTAGCCAGAGAGATCAAGAATTCTAGGTGGATGCCTGGAACTCCAGCTTTAGTTGTCATGTTCTGCTCAATGAGAGCAGGCTCCAAATGCAATGCCCTGGCTATCTCTTCACTTCTGGGAGCAGTCATCTCTGGGTTGAAAGGGATCTCTCTCCTGATAGGAACTCCAATCAACAAGGAAAACTCTTCAAGCAAAGGGCCCAACTGGAAATCAGGGAAAGTGAAACATCTGAGTGGAGGATCATAGAAATGAAAGCATGTGTCGATTATGCTCCTCTGAGATGCATCAAGATCCATGAGCATGTCCAATATACCCCTATAATGCTCTCTGAATAGTGGGATGTGGTCAGGTGTAATGAGGGACTGGACTTGCCTGATGCCAATCAAGGTGGACTCAAAGAAGTGGTAAGAGATGTTGCTCTTTCTTGAAGTGTCCATGGGTGCTGGTGAAGAAGCTGAGAACAACTGTTGATGAAGGTCACTGACTGAGAAGCTGAAGGTGAGTCTCTGATGAAGACAAACTGGAGGAGAACCACTGATAAACTGATAAAGATTGCTGGAGAAGAAAACTGAAGCAGTCTGAGTAGCAGAAGGGGTCAAAACCAAACCAAATATAAAGATGGATACCCTGTAAAACAAATAAGCAAATGTTAAATGATGCAGAAATGATGCATGCAAATGATATGGAAAGGGTTTGTGATTAAGAGTTGGATCTGTTTATCTGCCTTGGTAAATGTCCATGTATGTTCAAAGGTCCGGATGGAGGCTTAGAAATCCAGTAACCAGGTGGGGGACTCAAATAAAGAGTCACAAGTCCGGGGTAATCACAAGAACTGTCCAAAGTGATGCATTCTTAAACAAAACTAGTAACAGGGTATGATGTGGCCAATGGCTCCTGCAAACCTGCAAATATCCCAACCCCCTCACAGGTAATGTTCTAGAACAAAGATCCTCAGACTTGGATCAGTTATGAGAAGTGTAAACACTTCTAACCCGGAGGTACAGTGTTTAGAATAACCATAAAAGATCCTCTTCTAATTCACCCCAAATTCTGAAGGTCAATATAAAGGTCATCCAGACTTAGCAGGCTTCCCAGATAGCCCTAGCACTATAGGAAATCTGTAGCACAGAGTTCTCAAGAAGAAACCCACGTCTGAACCGTGTTTCATATTCCCGCACCAGACCGAAATGGAATGGGAAAGAATATGAAGCCACTCTAGCCTAGGTGTCACTCAGGTCCCAGGTTTAGGACCTTAATCTCTCAGTGAACCCCACCCACCAAGGAAAGAACAGATCCAGCACATGATAATGACAGTATGGAATGCATAAAACTGTAAAGGAAAGCAATAAATAAAGTTGTACATAAAGCAATAAATAAAGCAAATAAATAAGCACAAGTAGCACATAACACCCCTGTAAACATAAATCAAACAAGCGCTAGGAGGAACCCACAAAAAGAACCAGAAGCCTTGGTTGCAGTATAAGGGTTCCCAGCAGAGTCATCAAGCTGTCACTCCCGCTAAAAGACACGAGGTCAGATAGGGTACAGACGCGAACGGTCGGCGAAAGGAGGAATGAAGGTGAAGTGAAAAGAGTCGCCAGCTAGGCATTTTTATCCCGAAGGAAAGGTAATGCTGCATAAACCTAGAAAGATATGGATAAGACGATCGCGAACCAGAGAAGCTAAGAAAGGGGGTTGGTTACAACCTGGGAAGGTATTAGCACCCAGATTGTCCGTCGTACTCGACGGGATCCACGCTTGAAAGTTTGTGTTTAAAGGGGTAGGTGTCAGTGTTATCTGTGTGCAAAAGCTGGAAAAGAATGTACAGGTGTCAGTGTAAGAAAGTGAAGTGAAGTGAAGTGCTCAGGAATGAGGCTTAAAGAATAATGCTGGAAGAGGGGGGGAGAGACAGAGACCTTTGTTCGATAACTATTAAGTTATGCCTACGTATCCTCTCGTGCAATGAGGAAGTCAGAACACCGTAGTTCGACTCAAAGAGACAGAAAGATGAATTGACTGATGAACTGCTTACTTGTCTATGCTCAAGTGTATGACCTGTCTAGCTCAGGTGCAAACTGTCTTGCATTTGATAGAAGAAGCGAGTTCTCGTTTGTGAGTGAAGATGATGAGAAAAGAATCCCGCAGGAGACGATTATTGCTTGCTTTTATGTTTTCAATCTTTTATTGCTTTTTGGTGTTTGTCATAAGTTAATGAGTTTAAGCCTAAACCAAGGGTTAGTAAACTCATCACATCTTCCCTCTGATTAGGGGTAATGAGAATACCTAAAGTATGAAGTAAAAACATCAAACTTAATTACCATGATGTAGGATTAAGATCATTAACCTACTTGTGATTATTTATATGTTTTTGGTATTTTTGTTTAGTGTTAAGTAATGAGTTTAAACCATAATCAAGGATTTAATGGACTCATTACACCATCCTAATAGAAGGATAATAGATGAGAAGATTTAAGCTGAGGAAGATACCTCAACTTAATCCATGATTAGGGATTAACTTCATGACAAAACAAAGCCTTTATTAAAGTGGATTTTAGTTAATGGTAAGATTAAGAAGTGAGTTTTATGGTTTGTAGGACAACTTGAGGGGGACTTGTCCATTAACATTAGGGTTAGTCCTTCTTAACCAATAAAGGAAGAATTAGAACCCTAATGCAAGGCCCAAGTTACAAGTTAGTGTCTTAGTGATTATTAGATGGATTGATTAAGATATTTAATGACATTAAAGGTTTAACACTTAGGATTAAAGTTATACACTCCATCCTAAGAGAAGGATGCAAGCATAATCTTAATCACAAAGCCTTAAAACCTTAAAGGTTTAGTCTCTGATTATGAGATGAGAAGAGAGAAACAAAAGAAGACACAAAGGTAAAACTAATGGGGGACTAAACAAAACCCTAATTGTTATCATGCTTGGGTGTTCCTAGGGTTTATGAGGCTTGCAAGAGATCTTCAAGAATATCCACCAAGGAGAAGCAAGATGAAAAGAGGAGAAGCAGAAGAAAACAAGTTAACTTACTTCACTTAAGAAGGTAAGTTACTTGAAGAAAGAAAGTGAAGGAAGAACATGAGTGAGCAAGCTCACTCTAAAGCAAAAGCAAAATGCAGCAATGAATGCATGAAAGAGAATGAGAAAAGAAATGAGAAGTGAAGGCAAATTCACTTCTCGAAGTACTTACCACCTTAAATGGTTAGCATAAAGGAAAGATTGAAGTGAAAATGAGATGTATGCTAGCATGCAAACCAAAACCAGAAGCATACACATGATATAAATGATGCTAAGAGATGATACAAATGTATGTCAAGAGTTGTGAATGATCATACAAGGGATGAGAATGCAAATGAAGCATGAAAGAAGCATGAAAGCACATGAAAGTTCATGGAATGGAATGAATGCATAACATGGAAAATGGATGAAGAAATGATCAAGATGATTCTAATGTGTCCTAAGATGTCTTAGAAGTCATGTGAATGCAAGAAATGTCATGGCAAGTTCATGTATGAATGCTTATGCAAGATGTATGCAAATGAACATGAGAAATTAGGGTTTTAATGCAACATGAGATGCAAAAGTCAAAAACAGAAGCAAATCATAAGATAAAAAATTGAAAATGCATTCAAAGGAACCCTAACCCCATATGATATCACACCCCAAAGGAGAAGACCTAACTCTTAACCATAAGAAAGTTATGAATTTTTTAAGTTATCTAGGGTTTTAAGGTACCTAAAGGGAAGAAATGCAAATCAAATCAAAAATGCAGATGAAATTTGTGACAAAATTATGCTAGATACTACATGCTAAATGAAGATCAATGCAAAAAGAATCATTGTCATACCATTCATGGTTAGGCAGAAAAGGATTCTTGAAGTTAGGGTTCAAAAATAGTAATTTCATGAACCCTAAATTCAAGAAAATTGTCAAACATTGTTCAAAACCAAAAAGAAATTTGTATGGGTGGTATGATAATGTTTCTAAATGTCCTAAGATGCAATGTGAATTTTTTTGGGATTTTTAGAAACCTAAATGATACTTTAATTAATTAATTTCCATTAACTAATTAAAATAAACATTTAAATATTTTAAAAATAATTTTTTAATGCAAAAAATAAAAATAAAAATATTTTTGGGTGAAGAAAATTATTTGGATGCAAAATACAGAAGAAAATATTTTTTTGAGATTTTCTAGCTATTTTAATAAATTGATGCAAAATAAATAAGAACAAATGAAATAAAAATTAAATAAAAACAGAAGTAATCACATCCAATGGTTTAGATTGAAACTGGGAAAATTTGTTTGACCTGGCGCGTAATCCTATGGACGAAATTCAAACTCAGCTAAACTTAATTAATTAATTAATTAATCCTAATTAAAAGTTAATGAAATGATCCTGACCACTCATCACACGCGGGGAACAGATATCCAACGGCCCTCATTCAAATTTAGCCCTAACCCTAATTAAGCCAGCTAATCACTTTCAGGCCACCGGAGAAGAGCTCCGGTCGTCTTCTCCGGCAGCCTCTTCCCCTGAAAATCTCAAAACCTCTCCCTAGGTCATTTGTGGAGCTCTAAAGCTCCAGATCAGTTCCTCTCATCCTCCTAAACTCAAATCCATACTCAAATCAAATTTATCATGGCTGAACAACAAGATTCGAAGAGAAACTTAAAAATGGTAGAACTTTCAGACAATCAGTACATGTTCATTTCTTCACCATTTTCGAAAATACAAAGCACAAAATGATCAGTGAAGCATGCTCTTTCACATTGGAACATAAAAATAAAGTTCTAGAAAAATGTTTTTGGATGGTTACCTGAGCTTGAGAATTGCAGATGAGAGCTTTCAGGACCCCTCCTTTGTGCAAAAAGCTTCCTTTGACCCTCCTGAGACCAATGGAATGCTTCAAAAGCTTTGAGAGTGGCTGGTTTGTGTTGTAGCAACTTAGCTGGCCACGAATCGTGTTTCAGGTTAAAGGTGCTTTGAGGTTTGTTTGATGGTTGTTTTGTGTTCAGTGAATGATTTTGAGATGAATGGTGGAATTTGTTTGAAGATTGAGTGAGTATTCAGTGAGTTTCGAAGGAAAATGCAAGAGGGATGATTTTTGTGAACTTGAGAATGCTGGAGTTTCATGCTGCAATCTTGTGTGTTATGGCTTGGGTTTGATCCACATAACATGTTGTGATATGCCAGAGAATGGGTGGTGGCTGCAGCTGATTGGTATGGGCTTCTTGCCAAAAAGTCAAAAGTTTTGTACTTGAGGTATGGGAAATGGTGCAGCTAGCTTCTTGGCTTGTCCATGCGCAACATGGATCAAGGAGGTCCATGGAAATGGTTTTGAGGCAATTCAGCAAGTGGAAACAAAGTTATGTGTCATTTTGCAATTTCATGAAGTTTTGGCCCCTTTGAGATTCATCATGGGCAAGGCATGAAATCTTGAAATTCTTTGGGCAATTCTGAGTTTTAGACAATGCACAATGTTGGTATGATACATAGAAGTGTGTTTTAAGTCACAAAATGTCTTGGCAAGAGGTTTTGCAAAAATCCCTCTTTGGTGCATTCTTTAAAATTATGTGATTTTTGCCAACTTTGACAAGCCATAACTTGAGTTCCATAATGAATTAGGACTTGTTCTTGTACTTTTTGAAAAGGGAATGATCCAATATACAACTTTCATGACCAACAAGTTTTCATTTGAAGCATTTTTGGTTGAGAAAGAGGAGGTTGAAAAACTTTCCCAAAATGGAAAGTTTACATTACAAGTCATTTCCATTTTTGGCAACTTTTGGTTTAGCTCACTTTTCTCCAATTTTTTGAACTTCTAAACATTTAAATGATCAAATAAAGATCATATAACTTCAATTTGATGAAAAATCCACTTTGGTTCCATTGATGGGGGCCTCAGATGCCCTGATTTTGCTCTGACTTGCTCAAGAAGTTACCTAGTGAACAAATGACTTCCACAATGAATTTCTTCATCAAACTTTGTACACATGATCTTTATAACATATTGAGACCATTAGAAACAAGAATGACCAAAATTTTGGAGTTATGGTCTCTGAAACCAAAACCCTAATTTCAGGTCATCTGTGCAGTAAAACCCTGGCTCTGCTTCCATGCTTTGCAAGTTCTTGTGATTTTCTGACTTCCTTGATCTTTGAGGGATGTAAAATGATGATTGAACATACATGGACCCTCTTGGAATGATTTGAGACCTTTGGAGTGGCTCAGATGGATCTTTGGATTGCTCAGATCACAAACCCTAGATGCAGATGAACTTGAACTTATGCAGTGAAACAAAAATGCAATATGAGATGGTATGCTTATACTAATGCAAATATGATAGATCACAAGCCATGGTGTGAACTTAGTGAGGGAAAATTTGGGGTGTTTACAGAATGCCTGCAATGTTGTGTCCTTTTTATTCTCAAGGTTTCCTACACTCCTGTTCCGGTATTTGAGAACTCAAATAGCCTTTTCACAACCTTTAGGGAAGAAAACCTCGTACGTCATTCAGATAAGATGATAGTTATGGAGAATTGGCGCTTAATACCCCGTGTTAGTGCAAGAGATAACAATCAGAGATTCAAACCAAAGCAAACAATTTCGTAAACTGGAATTTGATAACAACATTCCCGAAGGGTGTCAATCCATACATCAATAGCAAAACAAAGTAATGCAAAGAGGAATCCCACAACAAGCCTGTGGGTAATCCAAATACAAGGGTATGAGACTATACCCTAGGAAATTCCATGTCTTGTAGCCTCCAGCTAAGACGCTTGACGGCCTGGAACAGCTGGGCTATGTCCGGATGACTCAACTCCTGGATGAGCTTTTGGATAAGAAGATCCCTTAGATCGAATGAAGCATGCAGTTCGTTGATCTGTTGTAAGAATACTTCATCCCTTTCCTTGCTAGGACTTAGCTCAGTCTTGACTTTCTTGATACCAGCCTGAAGCTTCAACTCTTCTACCTCCTTCCGGATGTCTTCAGCTACTTGTTGACTATTTGTCATCTTCTGAAAGTAGTCTCTTTGCTGCTCCTGGGCTTTCTGAAGCTGCCCTTCCTGCTTAGCCAGAGTTTCTTGAAGGCTCTTGATCTTTATCTTGTATTCAGTTTCTATCTTCTTCTACTTCCTCAGATGATCCTATTATTTCTCTTGCCAAAGGGTCACAACTTCGTTAGCTTCATCTAAGGCTTTCTTTTCCTTCTGGCGTTGACCTGTCAACGAAAGGTTATCTTTTGCCGAGAAATAGAAAGTCTGGAATAACTCTGATTCATCGGGGACTTCTTTTAGAGCGTACCCCAACTGTCTTCTTAAGAGGATGGGGTTGTAGTTGATACCCCCCGATACTCCTAACAAAGGCACGTTGAGATAGTTTACGCAACTAGCGATGAAGTTCTTCCCTTTTAGTCTCAAAGTAAACCATATGATGTCTCCGGCAGACAACATACTCAATTTCTGGGCCCAAACAGTATTGGGATCGGTGAAGACCTCAGTGGTAGGTAGGTTTCTCATAAACCATCTGTAGAAGAGAGGGGCGCAACACTTAACCAAGCCACCCTACCTTTTCTCATTCTTGTAATGCACTGTATATTACAGGTCACCCAAGAGCGTGGGCACCATATTTTTCAGTACAAACAAATGAATGGCGTTCATGTCTACAAACTTATCCATATCAGCAAAGAGGATGATCCCATATATGGACAATGCTAGAATGGCAAAAACTGAATCACATTGACTTGTCACAGCGAGTTCTCCAGCTCTTCTAACCAGAAACTCTAGAGAGAAACCAAGCACTCCAACTTTGGTAGCAATTAGATTTTCAAACACTTCAGATGAGCTCAAATAAAGAGCTTTGGCAATGTCAGAATGAGTTGGTCAGGTAATCTCTAAGTTGAAAGGAACCTGATCTTGGATTGGTGATGCGTGTTTTTCGCAAGTGTACGAACGCGTCAGAGTAATATAAAAGATTGTCGAATCCATAGAGACCAAATGTCAATCTATCGTTATCTATTGTTATGGTGTGTATCTAAGGCAATTGAAAATAATGGTTTTAAGGAGGACACAATGATAAATAAAATAATAAATTAAAGTAAATTGATAAAGACAGGTTCGAATGCAATTCACATAATCAATTGACAATCAAGTACTTTCTAATAGAACTACTTATGGGAAATGTTTTCTACTTTGAGAAGAACTAATTTAACGGGAACTGTCGCTTTCGCGTAATCAGAACCGAGTTGTACTCCCTAATCAAACCCTCTTATTGTCACGGATAAAAAGGCGCGCATTGCGTTAGAGTAGTAAATCTATTTTTAAGAAATGTAGTATCTTAGCTAAGTTGAAAAGTATTTTGACTTGGATTTTCTAACAAAAAGAGGTTCTTACGAATCAGACTCTAAACTTCTTAACGCGTCCAAAATGGTTTTAAAATATCCTTTCTTTTTTAATTAAAAACTCCTAATGAACTAGACAAAGCGCTTTCGATGTTTTTGAAATAGTTAAAAACAATTAGATTTAAATAGACGTCGGACGACTTTCGATCTTACCCAACGGAACTTTAAAAACGGGAAAACTTATATTGAAATTCAAAATAGCCCTTAAGTGTTTCTACAAACAATTGTACAGATTATCGGTTCAATTATGATCCTTACATTCTAACCTTTATAAAATTATCTAGACATGGTAAAGTAAAAGTTCATTTTAATATTTTTCATAAAAGGTATTTAGTGTGAGTGCGGAAAGTAAATTAAGTAAAGTGTGAGTGCAAGAAATAAATGAAAGTAAAGTAGTGCGGGAAATAAATGAAAGTAAAGCAGTGCGGGAAATAAATGAAAGTAAAGCAGTGCGGGAAATAAATGAAATTAAAGCAGTGTGGGAAATAAATGAAAGTAAAGCAGTGCGGGAAATAAAGTAGACAAAAGTTAAAGCAATAAAAACCTGTTCCAATCAGAGGGTTGAATAAAATGTGAACTGAAATTAAAATGGTGGCAGGATTAACTTCCTTCTAAAGTTCTCCAAGACTCAATCGTACACACACATAAATACTCGATCACTCGATTGTATTAGTGTAAACACCCCAATTTTTCCCTCTCTTTTTCTCACACCATGGATTTTGATCTTTCATATAGCATTGCATAAGCATATCATCTCACATTGCATATTTGTTTCACTGCATAAGTTACATAGTTAGGGTTTATGATCAGATGAATCCAAGAAGTGATCTAAGCCATATCAAAGGCCTTGAAGCTTGTCAAGAAGGTCCATGAGTGTTCTATGATCATCTTATGCTCCCCAAAGTTCATTAAAGTCAAGAGATCACAAAGCATTGCAAAGGTGTTCAAGCAGACTGAATATTTCCTACACAGATGATCTAAAATTAGGGTTTTGGGTTTGAGGCCCTTTACTTCAAAAATTTTGGTCATTCTTGATTCCAATGGTCTTTATATGTTATAAGGAGCATGTGTACCAATTTTGATGAAGAAATTCACTATGGAAGTCATCTGATCAACTGGTAACTTGTTGTGCAAGAAAAAGTCAGAATCAGGGCATCTGAGGCCACCACCAATGGTACCAAAGGTTCATCTTCATCATTTTGAGGTTCTATGATCTTTATTTGATCTTAGAAGTGGTTAGAAGTTCACAATATTGAATAATTTCAAGCCATTTGCAAAATTTCCATTTTTGGACATGACTTGTAATGAAAACTTTCCATTTTGGGAAAGATTTTCAACCTCCTCTTTCTTGATCAAAAAGGATTCAAATTAAAAATATTTAAACATGATAGTTGTAGATTGGATCTTCCCATTTTGAAAAAGTACAAGAACTCCTCTTGATTCATCCTAGAACTCAATATATGATGTTTCAAAGTTGGCAAAAATCTTATAATTTTCAAGTATGTGCCAAAGAGGGATTTTTGCAAAACCAAGTTTTAAGACTTCTTGTGACTTCTAATTGATCTCTAAGAATCATAACAACATCACATAACTTTCCTGGACCAAATTTGTGCCTTGGATCACAAGATTTCATACCTAATCTTCACAAAATTTCCAAAGAGGGAAAATTGCAAAACATATGCAATCTTGCAATCCAAGCCATACAGTTCATGAAACTCAATCCAAGGGCCCTCCATAAACTCAGCTGAAGCAAATCAAGTCATAGAATCACTCATGTCCTAGCCCATACTTGTGGTACACATTCTTTGACTTTTTTGCAAATGAAGCCATACCAATCAGCCTGAGCCACCACCAACTTTCTGACCAATCACAACTCTTTATGCAAACCCTAAGGACCTCATTTGACACAACACACAAGCCTGAAACATCTCACACATTCAGATTGCCAAAAACCTCAAAATTCTTCCTCTCTTCGAATTTCATCACACAACCAACAAAACTCAAAACTCTTTGCACCATTCATCTCAAAATCACTCAAGGATCATAAACCACCCTTCACAATGGCTTAAAGGGCACCGAATCACAAACACGATTTTTGCCTTAGCAGAACTGAAACTCTCAAACTAGCTCATATAAATTCCATCTAAGCCTTTCAGAAGCACAAGGGGATCCATTGGAGTGGTTTTGCATAAGAGAGGAGGCCAGAAAGCTCAAAGTGGAAAAGCTTCAGCTCAGGTAGCTCCTTAGAGCAATTTTTCCATAACTCATTTCTTTTGTTGCAATGTGGTTCTATATGCCTCCCTGATCATTGTGATGTCTTTACTTTTGAAAATGGTTGGAAACTGAGTGTGTATGAAGCTTCTGTAATTTTTCCCGTAAAACTTGTTTGATTCGATTCTCTTTGTATGTGCAAAATAAATTGTTTTTGTTGTTGGATTTGTGTTTAGTGATGTTTAATGTTTGATTCTGGAGATTTTAGTGAGTTTTTATGGCGTTTTGAGGGAGATGGGGTGAGGAACCTGCTGGAGAAGACGACCAGAGCTCTTCTCCGGTCGACTGAGTTTGTTTTGCCCTAATCACAATTAATTAGCCAGTTTGAATTGTGGCCCTTGGATCTGTGCTTAGCGCGCGTTTTGAATGGTCTGGATCCTTCATTAAAACCCTAATCCAGATTATTTAATTTAATTTTAATTAATTAACTCAGGATTAATATCAGCCTTAGGATCACGCGCCAATCTCATGTTTGAACTTGAGCCCTTGATTTGTCATGCTTAAAGTCACGTGGACTTCACATCTGGACCATTGGATCTCTCAACTTTAGATCTCAGCCTCTCCTTTTGCATACTTCTCATTTTTATTTTATTTTATTTACATTTATTTTCATATAACTATTTAAAATAGCAAAAATATTTTTAAAATCATCATTTTCTGCATTTTTATTTCAAATATTTTTCTAAACTCAAAAACATTTTTATTTTTAATTTTTGCATTAAAAATGTATTTTTAAATCATTTAAATGTATTATTTAATTAATGAATTGATATTAATTAATTAAAAATACATTTAGGTATCTAAAAATCACAAAAAAAATTCATGAAGCATTCTCATACATTTAGAACAATTTACAAACTCATCACACAAATTTCTTTTTAGGTTTGATCATGTTTTCACAATTTAATTTGAATTAGGGTTTCTAAAATTGTCATTTTTCTAACCCTAACTTGAAAAAATCATTTCTGATCAACCATGATGAGTTTGCATTTGGTTCTTTTTGCATTGTTTCATACTTTGCATCTAGTATCTAGGTTATTTAACTCATATTTTTGCATCGCATTTTTCCTTTAGAACCATCCAAAAAACCCTAGTTAACTTAGAAAATTCATAACTTCTTTTAGGTTTAGCTTCTGACCTCCATCTTTGGGGAGTGATCTTGTGTGTGTTTGGGATTTATTTGATTTCATTTTCAAATTTTTATCATGATGTATGCTTTTGTTTTGATCATTTGCATCTCATACATTCATAAAACCCTAATTTCTCATGTTCATTTGCATTCACCTTTGCATATCATCATCATAAGAACTTGTCATGCCATTCCAAGCATTTGTATTCCATCTTAGACATCTTAGAACATGTATGATCATTGATTGATCATTTCTTCATTCATTTGGTATGCTTTGCATTCATTGCATTTCATGTGTATCCATGTGTTTCTAATCTTCTAACCATGTTTGTTTTGCATCTCATCCCTTGTATGATCATTCATATGCATCATATTTGAATTTGCATCATCTCATGACACATTTACATTGCATGATTGCTTCTGGTCTTGGTCATTGCATCATTACTTGTTGCATTTCATTTCATTTCTTTCCTTATGGATCTCACACTAACATTTCAGGGGCTTATGGTAAGTTGTTTGGGATGTGGATTTGCCTTCACATCCTATCTCACTTGTGCTCTCTTACTCCTATCTCTTTCTTTTAGGTTACTTATCTTCTTCAGGAAGCAAGTAACCTATTCTTCTTCCTTTCTTCTTTTTTCATCTGCTTCTCTTCCTTGGTGGCCTTTTGAAGACTTCTGTTTAAGCCTCATAAACCATATGAAAATCCAAGCATGATAATTTTTAGGGTTGTACATAGTCTCCCCTAGTTTTTACCTTTGAGTCTCCTTGAGTCTCTGCTTCTCACCTCATAATCAGAGGCTAAACACTTAAAGCTTTAGGACTTTGAATTAGGGTTATGCATGTATCCTTATCTTAGGATGGAGTTTATAACTTTAATCCTTAGTGTTAAACCTTTAATTTGTTTACACCTCTTAATCAAAACACCTAATAACTATTAAGACTTAAGCATGTAACTTGGGCCTTATATTAGGGTTACATCTCTTCCTTATGGTTTAGAGGGACTAACCCTAGAGTTTAATGGACAAGTCCCCCTCAAGTTAGTCTTACAAACATAAAATCCATTTCTTAATCCCACCTTTTAATTAAAATCCACTTTAATAAAGGCTTGTTATCTAATGAATTTAGTCCCTAACCATAGATTAAGTTGAGGAGTCTTCCTCATCTTAAGTGTTCTCATCTATCATCCTTCTCTTAGGATGGTATAATGAGTTCACTAATCTTTGATTGGAGATTAAACTTATTACTTAACACTAAACAAAAAATAAACAAAAACACTTAATAATTACCAAAGTAGGTTAATGATCTTAATCCTATATCATCATGGTAATTATGTTGGGATCTTCATCTCATGCTTAAGTAGGCTCATTATCCCTAATCAGGGAAGATATAATGAGTTTACAACCCTTGATTTAGGCTTAAGCTCATTATCCTATGCAAAACACCAAAAACAATAAAAAACTAAAAACACAAAAACAAACAATAAACGTCTCCTCCGGGATTCTTTTCTCATCACACTCATTCAAAAACAAGAACTCGCTTCTTCCGTCTAATGCAAGACAGTTAGCACTCGAGCCAGACGAGTCACACACTTGAGCATAGACAAGCAAGCAGTTCACAGCAAATCATCCCAGTATCTTTAATTCAAACTATGGTGTTCTGACTTCCTCATTGCACGAGAGGATACATAGGCATAACTTAACAGTTATCGAACAAAAGTCTCTTTGTCTCCCCCCTCTCCATCTTCCAGCTATTCTTTTCAAAACCCTAATCTTGAATTCACTCTCTTTTTGCACTGACACTTTGTTTCTCCCTAGCTTTTATGCACAGTTTAACACATACACCTATCCCCTTTTAAACACAATCAAGTAAGCGTGGATCCCGTCGAGTACGAAGGACGATCTAGGTGCTAATACCTTCCTAGGTCATAGCCAACCCCCTTTCTCAGTTTCTTTGGTTCGCAATCGTCTTATCCATACCATTCCAGGTTCATGCAGCATTACCGTTCCTTCGAGATAAAAATGCCTAGCTGGCGACTCTATTCAACCTCAACCTCCAACATCGTCGACCGTTCCCTTATGCACCGAGACGAAAGTCCGGGGAGCGACAAGTAGCACTCTGATGTGAAGCGATACTACTTTTACAACTGATATATGCTTAAAACTAGGTTTGGATGAAGAAAAAAACAAAAACTAAAGTCCTATTTATAGGCAAGGAAATAACATGAAAAGACGAGGATGCCCCCAGCATTTGAATTTGGGAGGGAAAGCCTTTTGCACTTGTGGTGCCCGCCACACCATCACGGCGCCCGCCTGTCGCTCCCGAAGATTTGCATCCTGATACAGGCGCGAACGGTCGGCGAGAGGAGAAATGAAGATGACCTGAAAAGAGTCGCCAGCTAGGCATTTTCATCCCGAAGGAAAGGTAATGCTACATAAACCTAAGAAAAGATGGATAAGACGGTTGCGAACCAGAGAAACTGAGAAAGGGGGTTGGTTACAACCTGGGAAGGTATTAGCACACAGATTGTCCATCGTACTCGACGGGATCCACGCTTGAAAGATTTGTGTTTAAAGGGGTAGTGTCAGTGCTATCTGTGTGCAAAAACCGGAAAAGAATGTACAAGTGTCAGTGCAAAAGAAGTGTAAAATGAACTGCTCAGGAATGAGGCTTAAAAGAATAATGCTGGAAGAAAGGGGAATATACAGAGACTTTTGCTCGATAACAGTTAAGTTATGCCTACGTATCCTCTCGTGCAATGAGGAAGTCAGAACACTGTAGTTCGACTCAAAGAGACTGGAAAATGAATTGACTGATGAAATGCTTGCTTGTCTATGCTCAAGTGTATGACTTGTCTGGCCCAAGTGCTGACTGTCTTGCATTAGACGGAAGAAGCAAGTTCTCGTTTGTGAGTGAAGATGACGAGAAGAGAATCCCGGAGGAGACGATTATTGCTTGTTTTTTTTTTGTTTTCAATCTTTTATTGCTTTTTGGAGTTTGTCATAAGAAAATGAGCTTAAGCCTAAACCAAGGGTTAGTAAACTCATCACATCTTCCCTCTGATTAGGGGTAATGAGAATACATTAAGCAGGAGGTAAGCACCTCAAACTTAATCACCATGATGTAGGATTAAGATCATTAACCTACTTGCATTTATTTAGATGTTTTTGGTATTTTTGTTTAGTGTTAAGTAATGAGTTTAAGCGATAATCAAGGATTTAATGGACTCATTACACCATCCTAATAGAAGGATAATAGGTGAGAACATTTAAGCTGAGGAAGGCTCCTCAACTTAATTCATGATTAGGGATTAACCTCATGACAAAACAAAGCCTTTATTGAAGTGGATTTAGTTAATGGTAAGATTAAGAAGTGAATTTTATGATTTGTAAGACAACTTGAGGGGGACTTTTCCATTAAAACTAGGGTTAGTCCTTCTTAACCAATTAAGGAAGAATTAGAACCCTAATGCAAGGCCCAAGTTACAAGCTTATTGTCTCAGTGATTATTAAGATGGATTGATTAAAGGAGTTAAACACATTAAGGGTTTAACACTTAGGATTAAAGTTATGCACTTCATCCTAAGAGAAGGATGCAGGCATAACCTTAATCACAAAGCCTTAAAACCTTGAAGGTTTAGTCCCTGATTATGAGATGAGAGGAGAGACTCAAAAGATGACACAAAGGTAAATCTAATGGGGGACTAATAAAACCGTAATTGTTATCATGCTTGGGTGTTCCTAGGGTTTATGATGCTTGCAAGAGATCTTTAAGAAGAGCCACCAAGGAAGAAGCAGATGAAAGGAGGAGAAGCAGAAGAAACAAGCTAACTTACTTCACTTAAGAAGATAAGTTACTTGTAGAAAGAAGGTGGAGAAGGAACATGAATGAGCAAGCTTACTCTAATACAAATACAAAATGCATCAAAGATGCATAAGAGAGAGATGAGAAGAGATTGTAAGAAGTGAAGGCAAATTCACTTCTCAAAGTTCTTACCACCTGAAAAGTTAGCAAAAAGAAATGAAAATGAAATGGATGCAAGGATGCAAACCAAAACCAGAAGCATGTTCATGATGTAAATGATGCTAAGAGATGATGCAAAGACATGTCAAGGGTTGTGAATGATCATACAAGAGATGAGGATGCAAATGAAGCATGAAAGGAGCATGAAATCACATGAATGCACATGAAATGAAATGAATGCTTAACATGGTAAATGGATGAATAAATGATCAAACATGATTCTAATGTGTCCTAATATGTCTTGGATGTCATGTGAATGCATAAAATATCATGGCAAGTTCTTGGATGAATGCTTATGCAAGATGTATGCAAGTGAAGGTGGAAAATTAGGGTTTTCATGCAACATGAGATGCAAAACTCAAAAACAGAAGCAAACGACAAGATAAAAAATTGAAAATGGAATCAAAGGAACCCTAACCCCATATGATATCACACCCCAAAGGAGAAGACCTAACTCTTAAACTAATGAAAGTTATGATTTTTCTAAGTTATCTAGGGTTTTAAGGCACCTAAAGGGAAAAAATGAAAATCAATTCAAAAATGCAGAAGAAATTTGTGACTAAATTATTCTAGAAACTACATGTTAAATGAAGATCAATGCAAAAAGAACCATGGTCATACCATTCTTGGTTAGGCAGAAAAGAATTCTTGAAGTTAGGGTTCAAAAATAGGATTTTATGAACCCTAAATTCAAGAAAAAATTAACAAAGGTGATTCAAAACCAAAAAGAAATTTGTGTGGATGGTATGACAATGTTTCTAAATGTTTAAAGATGTAATATGAATTTTTTTGGATTTTTTAGAAACCTAAATGATATTTTAATTAATTAATTTCCATTAATTAATTAAAATAAACATTTAAATGCTTTAAAAAAGATTTTTAAATGCAAAAAATAAAAATAAAAATATTTTTGGGTTGAGAAAATTATTTGGAGTGAAAATGCAGAATACAAATATTTTTGGAATTTCCTAACTATTTTAAATAAAACGTGCAAAATAAAATGAGAAAAATGAAATAAAATTAAAATAAATGAGAAGTATGCAGAGGGAAGGGCCAGGATTGAATCTGGGTTTGGACTGGTTGACTGTGCGCCAGATCTAAAGGCCCACATTCAAACTTCATTAATCCTATTTAATTAAATAATTAATCCAGAAATTAAGTTAATGAACTAATCTCAGCCACTCATCTCACGCAGGAAGGGGAAATCTGATGGTCCACGTTCAAACTCAGCCTAATTACGCAGCTAACCCTAATTATGCCCTAAATACTTTCAGGTGACCGGAACAGTGTTCCGGCCAGACCTCCCCTAAGCAAAACCAAAACCTCATTTCTAGGTTGTTTCCAGAGCTCTAAAGCTCCAGATCAACTCCCCTCATCCCCCTGAACCTGAATCCACCATCAAAACTCATTTCTTTTCACTCAATCCCATGATTCGAAGAAGAACATAAATATGGCAAAAATTTTAGACAGGCAATACATTCTCATTTCTCAACCATTTTCAATAATTTCAAGTTCAGTGTGATCAGTGAAGCATGCTTAATCATTTTGTAACATAAAACAAAGGTTCTGGAAAAATTAATTCGAATGGCTACCTGAGATGGAGCTTTCAACCCTTGAGCTTTCTAGCTGCTTCCTTGGTGCAAAATGCCTCCAATGACCTCCCTGAAGAAGCTTTGATGCTTGGAGATCTTTGAGGATGGCTGGTTTGTGAGTTTGAACTCCACTGGTCAGAAAATCGTGTTTTGCTTGTGATGTGTTCTTGGCTGTTTTGGTGGGTGGTTTGTGATCAGTGATTGATTTAGAGATGAATGGTGGAATTTGTTTTGAGTTTGAGCAAGTGTGCTGTATGTTTCGAAGGAAAATGCAAGAGGGATGATTTTTGTGAACTTGAGAATACTGAGGTTTCAAGCTGTGTTCTTGTGTGTTATGGCTTGGGTTTGATCCACATATCAACTTGTGATAGGTCTGTGGAGTGGTTGTGCCCTATTGTGATTGGTATGGCCTTCTTGCAAAAAAAGTCAAAAGTTTTTGTCCTTGAGGTATGAGCTGGTTCAGAGGTGGTACAAGGGAATGTCTGGTGCAGCAAGGATCAAGGAGGTCCATGGAATTCACTTTGAGGCAATTCAGCATGTGGGAAATATGTTATGGGGTGTTTTGCAATTTTGACAAAGTTTGGCCCTTTTGTGAATTTTTGATGTTCAAGGCATGTGATCTTGCAATCCCTTGGGCAATTCTGACCTAGAAGCAATGCACTGTGATGTTATGATGTATTGAAGTGTGTTTGAAGTCATAAAAAGCTTTGGCAAGTGGTTTTGCAAAGAATCCCTCTTTGTGCATTCTTGAAATTTATGGGATTTTTGCCAACTTTTACAAGCCATATCTTGAGTTCAAAAATTAATTAGATCTTGTTCTTGTACTTTTTGGAAAGGGAATGATCCAATATACAACTTTCATGACCAATAATTTTTCATTTGAAGCATTTTTGGTTGAGAAAGAGGAGGTTGAAAAACTTTCCCAAAATGGAAAGTTTACATTACAAGTCATTTCCATTTTTGGCAACTTTTGGTTTAGCTCATTTTTCTTCAAATTTGTGAACTTCGAAACACTTAAATGATCAAATAAAGATCAAATAACTTCAATTTGATGAAAAATCCACTTTGGTTCCATGTTGGGGGGCCTCAGATGCCCTGATTTTGCTCTGACTTGCTTAAGAAGTTACCCAGTGATCAGATGACTTCCACAATGAATTTCTTCATCAAACTTGATATGAATGATCCTTATAATATATTGAGACCATTAGAAACAAGAATGACCAAAAAAATTGGAGTTATGGCCTCTGAAACCAAAACCCTAATTTCAGGTCATCTGTGCAGTTAAACCCTAGCTCTGCTTCCATGCTTTGCCAGTTCTTGTGATTCTCTGACTTCCTTGATCTTTGGAGTATATAATATGATGATTGAACATACATGGACCCTCTTGAGATGATTGAAGACCTTTGGAGTGGCTCAGATGGATCCAAGATTGCTCAGATCACAAACCCTAGATGCAGATGAACTTGAACTAATGCAGTGAAACAAAAATGCTATAGGATATGATATGATTAAAATAATGCAAATATGAAGGATCACAAGCCATGGTGTGAACTTAGTGAGGGAAAATTTGGGGTGTTTACAGCTGCCCCTATTCAAACATGAGTTAGCTATGCAGGATGTAAGCGTTTGGCTTAACAGACAAACAAGATAACTGGTGGTTGAATACCAAAGACAGTCCAAAATTTGCACTCACTGAGGAGAAGAAGAAAAGGGATATAGATTGTAAAAGGTAATAAAGTATGATTTATCAAATGTGGGCGATGGAGGACGAACATCGAGCAGAAGGTGACTGCTGGGGATAAAGCAATGACGGGGACGGCCGACATGCTGGGGAAATAAAGAGATCATGATGGGGACGGCCACCAAGTAAAGAAATAAAACTCTCTGGGGATTAAAGTAAAGGCAATGATAGGGACGACCATCAAAGGTGAAGGACGATCACCTAGCAGGGGACGGCTGCTCTTTATCACGACATAGGACGAATGCCAGATAGAAAAAGTCGACGATGGGGACGGCCATCGGATAAGCATGATGAAGGACGATCATCAAGAGGTGAAGGACGATCACCTAGCAGGGTATGGCTGCTCTGGGGGTTGATCATGACATAGGACGAATGTTAGATAACAAGATCAACGATGGGGACGGCCATCGGATACAACGATGAAGGACGATCATCAAAAGGTGAAGGACGATCACCTAAAAGGTGACGGCTGCTCTGTTGGGGAAAAGGATGAGGAACGGTCATCCGAGGTGAAGGACGGTCACCTAGCAGGGGACGGCTGCTGAAAGATATCACGACCTAGGACGAATGTCGGATAGAAAAGGGTTCCAATAATGGAGACTCCGCTGGGGAAGGATGAGGGACGGTCATCCAAAGGTGAAGGACGATCACCTGGCAGGGTACGGCTGCCGAAAGTATCACGACATAGGACGAATGTTGGATAGAAGAAAAGTCACTTTTACTGGCGATTTGCTGGGGAATAGTAAACACGGACGAGCATTTACATCCAAGAAATAAGAGATATAATTGTTTGACGTGGTGTGTAGATTAAGGGTGCGGACGAGCATCCTTAAGACTGTGATACAGACGAGTACCGGTAGAAACAAACGCTGACGCGTGTTCAGAGATGATGATACAGACGAGTACCAACTGGTTAACAAAGAACACGGACGAGTGTCGAATCTGAGGGGAACGAGTGTATACAAGATACGGACGAGTATTTGTATAAGTAATAACAAGCATTGCGAAGAATGAGCAAGGCACAGACGAGTGCTTAATTCGCTGGGAGAAGTGACGCGGACGAGTATCAAAAGAGAAAGTATATAAGTTATGAGCAACCAATTGTATAGTGGTGTGTAGAAGGTATCCTGGCAACCTGTGGGGATAAGATGACACAGATGGGTGGTCAAGAAGAAGTATTATAATAAGTGTTTGGGCAACCGTGTTGGGGATAGGTGACACTGACGGGTGTCCAGAGAAGGTATAAGCACTGGTTTGATTTATATCTGCAGGGGATGATATGGCATGGACGAGTGTCGAATGAGTATATATGATCATGTGTTTGTTGATTGCAAAGGGGACGCTTTGGCTTTCTACTGGGAATATGACACAGACGAGTGTCAAGAAGTATCTGTAATTGAGAGTGAAAAGGGATGCTTTGGCTTTCTATGGGGATGTATATTTTGTGTACATGATGAGGTATTGTTGATATTTACAAGTTATGGGTTCAAACCTGACTTGTGATCATGCAATATGTTTGATTTTTGTCGTAATGCTCTGCATTAGACGGAATGCTACGCTTTTATGGTGATTTATGATATGAATGCTATGATCATGCAAAAGATACTGATCCGGGACTCGGATCCCGCTGTTGTAAAGGTCTCTGACCGATCTGCTTGGAAGGATATCCCAGCTAGGGATGAGATCATTGGTAGATCCGATAAAATGTATGACTCTGCTTGGGGAATCAGATCGCTGATAGATCTATCCGGTAATGGTATAACCCAGCTGGGGATAAGGAAGCTTCCGTCACTTTGTTGTATGGGGAATTCAGACATTGCTCTTCTGGGAGAGGCTGGAGCTCCGTGGGGAGATGCTTCCCTGTCTTTGCTGGAGATGAGAGATTTGGTGCTTTGGGGGAGAAAAGATCGCTGAACGATCTTCTTAGAGATATCTGTGAGGATTCTGCCGAGGATGAGGAGACTTGACAACTCAGCTGGGGAAATGAGCACTTACTGATGCTGCTCTGGTGAAAATGTGTTGGTGGAGGATGTGCTAAGGAAACGATGATTTGGCAACCTTGCTGGGGAATACATTTCATGTCCCATTTTGCGCTTTGAATACCTGCAATCCTGTTAAGACAAAGAGACGTACAAGTATCCCGAGGTATCCCTTACCGGATTCCGTCATAGGAGATTAGATATTCCTGGAAGTAAATATATTTCCTACAAGCAATTATTAGAAAGGCACATTTGTTTTATGCAAGTATCATGAATATTGGACATTTTGCAAACGAAACAAAAATGTACTAGACGCAGTGTAACTGAAAACTCTGATTTTATTAATTTGTGTGCCCTGAATTGGCAAGTACAGTCAAAGAAACAAATCCCCTGAAATGAGGAGATTGTCATAAATTGAGAAAAATGAAGGTGCTGGCAATGTTGATGACGCTTCAGTGAGCTTCCCTTTACTATGACCCGTATGACCTTGACGTTCTTCTCATCTTGCTTTCTGAAGAAAGTTGATTCTGACCGATGCTTTAACCTTTCGAAGTTTGCCATGTTGTGAGTGATACAGACGAATTCAGAATGCAGTTGTTCGCTTATTCCCTAATTTTGCGTGGATCGCCCTTTCGGGTTTTCAATCCACCGGGATACCCATTTTTGCCTGAGCTGTCCAATGCGGCTTTTCAACTCAGCGGGTGTACATTTTTTCAATTTTTCCCTTATTTTTGCCCGAGTCTTTTATTCTGTTTTTGACTCGCCGGGATGCCCCATTTTTGCCTGGACTTACATTCTGTTTTTGTGTCCAGCGGGTCATTTTATGCGAAGTATTTTTTAACTAACTCCGAATTCACAGGGGATAGGAAATCTTCACCATCCATAGTAGTGAGCATCAGTGTTCCACCAGAGAAAACTTTCTTTACTATGAACGGTCCATCGTAATTCAGAGTCCACTTGCCCCTGTGGTCTGTATGAGGAGGAAGGAGTCTCTTCAGCACAAGATCTCCTACTTGGTATTCCCGAAGCCTGATTTTCTGATCGAAGGCTCTCTTCATTCTCTTCTGATATAGCTGCCCATGACAGATCGCAGCTAATCTCTTCTCTTCGATCAAATTCAGTTGATTGTACCGAGATTGGACCCATTCTGCTTCACTCAACTTGACATCCATCAATACCTGTAAAGAGGGTAATTCAACTTCAACGGGTATGACTGCCTCCATACCATACACAAGTTGATATAGTGTTGCCCCAATGGATGTTCTGATTGAGGTACGGTACCCATGCAAGGAAAATGGTAGCATCTCATGCCAGTCTTTGTATGACCACCATCTTCTGCACAATCTTCTTAATGTTCTTATTAGTTGCCTCAACAGTGTCATTCATCTTTGGCCTGTAAGGAGAAGAGTTATGGTGTTGAATCTTGAAGTCCTGACACAGTTCTGCCATCATTTTATTGTTCAAGTTAGAACCATTATCAGTAATGATTCGTTCGGGCACTCCATACCGACATATGATGTCTCTCTTCAGGAATCGGGCTAACACTTGTCTGGTGACGTTTGCATACGAAGCTGCTTCAACCCATTTGGTGAAGTAATCAATGGCTACTAGGATGAATCTGTGGCTATTTGAAGAAGTCGGCTCAATCTTCCCAATCATATCAATGCCCCACATGGCAAAGGGCCAAGGTGAAGACATCACATTCAAAGGATTCGGAGGTACATGCACCTTATCTGCATAAATCTGGCATTTATGGCATTTTCTGGAATAGGCACAACAGTCTGCATCCATTGTGATCCAGTAGTAACCTGATCTTAACAATTTCTTTGCCATTGCATGTCCTCCAGCATGGGTACCGAAAGATCTTTCATGCACCTCGTGCATCAGCAAGTCTGCTTCTGTCTTATCAACACATCTGAGAAGTACCATGTCAAAGTTTCTCTTGTACAAGGAACCATCAGTATTCAGGAAGAAACTACCAGCTAGCCTTCTTAATGTCTTTTTATCATTGGATGATACCCCAGGTGGGTATGTTTGATCCTCTAAGAAGCTTTTGATGTCATGGAACCAAGGCTTGTCATCTTTAGCAATGTCCACAGAGAATACGTATACTGGTCTGTCGAGTCTGGACACTGAAATCCGAGGCACAAAGTTGGCGGCTTAAACTTTGATCATGGAGGAAATGGTAGCCAGAGCATCTGCAAACTGATTTTCATCTCGAGGGATATACTCAAGTTTTACTATAGTGAAAAAAGTCAGTAATCTCCTCGTGTAGTCTCGGTATGGAATCAAATGCTCTTGGTGGGTGTACCATTTGCCGTTAGTCTGATTGATTACCAAAGCTGAATCTCCGAATACAATTAAAGTCTTAATCCTGAGGTCAATGGCTTCCTCAAGACCCATGATACAAGCTTCATATTCAGCTTCGTTGTTAGTGCAATTAAAGGTGAGTTTTGCCGAGAAAGGCATGTGAACTCCTTTAGGTGTAATAAGCACTGCACCAACTCCACGACCATTCATATTGACAGCCCCATCAAACATCATTGTCCATTCTTCTTCGGGGTCAGGCCCTTCAGTGCGAACAGGCTCTTCATGATCTTTCGCTTTCAGGAACATGATGTCCTCATCAGGGAAGTCAAATCTCATTGGTTGGTAATCATCAATGGGTTGCTCAGCCAGATAGTCAGACAGTACACTGCCTTTGATGGCCTTTTGAGATGTGTACTGAATGTCATATTCTGTCAGAATCATTTGCCATCTTGCAACCCTTCCGGTAAGTGTTGGCTTCTCAAATATGTACTTGACTGGGTCCATCTTTGAGATCAGTAAGGTAGTGTGGGTCAATATATATTGTCTTAGTCGGAGAGCAGCCCACGCTAAAGCATAACAAGTTTTCTCGTGCAGTGAATAACGTTGTTCACAGTCGGTAAACTTTTTGCTTAGGTAGTATATTGCATACTCTTTTCGACCAGACTCGTCATGCTGGCCCAACACACACCCCATTGATCCTTCTAATACTGTCAAGTACATTATTAGTGGTCTTCCTTCAACTGGAGGCATAAGAACTGGAGGTTGTTGTAAGTACTCCTTGATTTTGTCAAAATCCTTCTGGCAGTCTTCATTCCATCTGACCGTTTGTTCTTTTCTTAACAACTTGAACAGGGGCTCACAGGTTGCTGTAAGGTGAGATATGAACCGTGAAATGTAGTTCAATCTACCTAGGAAACCCCGAACTTCCTTTTCAGTCTTTGGTGCAGGCATCTCTTGAATGGCTTTGACTTTGTCAGGGTCAACTTCAATTCCCTTTTCGCTTACAATAAAACCCAGCAGCTTACCGGACAGCACCCCAAATGTGCATTTGTTGGGGTTTAACTTCAACTGGTACTTCCTCAGACATTTCAACAGCTTCAACAAATTTACCAGATGGTCTTCTTCAGTGAGGGACTTGGCAATCATGTCATCCACATAACATTCAATTTCTTTATGGATCATGTCGTGGAATAATGTTACCATAGCCCGTTGATAAGTGGCACCAGCATTCTTCAGTCCAAATGGCATTACCTTATAACAGAATGTGCCCCAGGGTGTGATGAAAGTTGTCTTCTCCATGTCTTCAGGTGACATCTTGATCTGGTTATATCCTGAGAATCCATCCATGAAGGAGAATACTGAGAACTGAGCCGTATTGTCGACCAATACATCGATGTGAGGTAAAGGGAAGTCATCTTTCGAGCTAGCTCTGTTCAGATCCCGGTAATCCACACACATCCGTACTTTGCCATCCTTTTTAGGCACTGGTACAATGTTAGCAACCCACGGCGGGTAACTAGTTACAGCAAGGAAACCGGCAAACCACTGTTTTTGTACCTCTTCTTTTATCTTCATGGCCATATCCGGACGAGTACGGCGCAACTTCTGTTTTACTAGAGGGCAGTCTTCTTTCAAAGGCAGCTTGTGCATAACGATGTCGGTATCCAACCCTGGCATGTCTTGGTAGGACCAAGCAAAGACATCAACATACTCTCGAAGCATGTCGATAAGTTGTTCCTTCACTGAATCTTGCAGACGGGCCCTGATTTTCACTTCTTTCAAATCTTCTTCGGTACCAAGATTAACTGTCTCAACCTCCTCCTGATGAGGAATGATAACCTTTTCCTCTTTCCTTAACAACCTGGCTAGCTCTTTAGGTAGCTCATAATCTTCTTCAACCCCTTCATCGGCTTGATTAATCGAATTGTCGAAGTCATACGAAGTCATAGCAGTGTTGTTGTCGGTGCAGTCTGGAGGGCACTCTCTACAAGGGTTTAGATTTGTTCATTTTAGTGATCAGTTTTATCTTGTTTAAAAAAGTGAAAATTTATTTAAAACATTGCCATTTTATTGTTTTGTATAAAAAATGAAAAATGAAAAACAGTGAGCGAAAAAAGAGACTCGTTTGCAAAAGATGTCCTGATATTCATTAATTGATCGTTTGCACAAAATACAAGATGGCCCGATTATAAAATGAGTCTTGACATCTTGGGCAAGACGCAGGACTTGATGCATGCTTAAAAGACAGGAAATAATAATTACTCTGCAGGAGTAACTCTTATAATTTCCTGGGAAGACCAGTTAGAGACTTGGTTCCCCGGGATCTTTGGACGTATCCAGCTTTCCAGGTTGCGTTCGTCTTCTTCCTCATCTTCCAAACTGTTCACAGCATCCGGGGTAAGCATTCCCCCGCTGATAAATTTGGGCTCCGTTACAGCCTCCGGTTGATCTTGTCGAGTTGGTCTGTAACCCAACCCGAATCTGTCTTCTTTCTTTTCTACTGGCAGCAGCTTGCCCCAGCCTTGAGCAGTACCCTCTTCAACAACCTTTCGGGCTTGTTGATATGAAGTGATGGAAGTTCCAGACACAGCAGTTGCTTCATTGATGTTAAGGGCCTCAAACCCCTGACTCATAGTCTCATGGATCTCCCCATCCATTTCTATGTACTTATAAGTAGCCAGCTGGCTAACGAAAATGTCTTCCTCCCCGCCGATTGTGATGATCTGGCCTTCCCACTCAAATTTTAATTTCTGGTGAAGGGTAGATGTAACAGCACCAGCGGCGTGAATCCAGGGTCTACCCAACAAACAACTGTAGGTTGGTTGTATGTCCATCACGAAGAAAGTAGTTTTAAAGATTTGTGGGCCAATCATCACAGGTAAATCAATCTCTCCAAGCACTGATCTCTTAGAGCCGTCAAACGCTCTCACCACCAAGTTACTCGGGCGTAATGCCAAACCATCATACTCCAACTTCACCAAGGCTTTCTTTAGGAGGACATTGAGCGAAGACCTAGTGTCTACCAGTACATGGGAAAGAACATCACCTTTGCATTCTAAGGTGATGTGTAAAGCCTTGTTATGAATGCGTCCCTCCGTTGTTAGATCAGCATCTGAGAAACCCAGTCCATGACTGGTGTTAACATTTGCAACCACTGTTTCCAGCTGATTAACCGTAATCTCTTCCGGCACGTAGGCTGCGTGCAAGACCTTTAATAGTGCATTCCTATGGGCTTTGGAGCACATTAACAATGATAATATAGAGATTTTGGAGGGTGTCTGATGAAGCTGGTCCACCACTTTGTAATCACTCTTCTTTATTATTCTCATGAACTCGTCCACATCTTGTTCAAAAGACATCTTCTGAGTTTCTTTAACAGTTTGCTCTTCGGGTACCACACTCTTCCCTTTTGCTTTGGCAACAGCTTCTGCTTCAGCATTAGGTCTTGGTATTTGTGAGGCAAAAAGGCATCCGCTTCTGGTGAAGCCTCCGCCTCCCCCAACATTGTCAACTTGTGGTGAAGAGGTTGATGAATCTAGAGTGATCTTCTTTCCGTCGCAGTAGAGATCAGAGCCGTAGTGCCAAGGTATGGCATTACTGCTTTCATAAGGAACAGGTCCAGGCACCGTGATGGTGACTGAACTGATTGCTGCAGCAGAATTAACTGTGATGGTATGCGGGTCGTAGTATATTGTGACTGGAGTTTTGACAGGAGGTGTCGCGGTTTGTTGTTGAAAATTGTTGTTGGGATGAACATTTGTTGGGTCATAATAGATCGTGACCGTTGAGACGTCTTCATTAATGTTTGCTAGTGTTGTAGACGTTTCCGTTGATAAGATGGGTGTTGACATTGTAGAAGTAAATGTTGCTGAACTCTGATCTGTTGAAATGATGGATGGAGTGATTGCTGGAGTCGTGGATGAATCAGTGGGAATGATAGTTGTTGCGGTCGTAGGAGAATCCGTTGTTGCTGAAGAAAGAGTTGTTGATGGTGTAGACGACGTTGTGGTTATCTGCAAAATTCCCTCTCTGATTAGGCTATCTAGGCCAAACTTTAGCTTCTCACAACCATTAATAGAAGTCTTGCATAATTCGCAGCAGGCCTCACAACCTGGGAACACCTGGCATCTTAGGAGTTGAGCTTTGACTTCTGCCAGTGGTGTTCGAATCTGTGCAACATTATCAATTAGTGCAGATGGTTAATCTTCCTCTATGGCATTAATCCTGGGCCCACCATGATTAGGCATAGGATTTCTGTTAACATTCAGAGGAGGCGCGAAATTGAGAGCTTTGGAATCGACCAGGTCTTGAACCTTCATTTGCAAGGCTCTACATTTCTCAGTATTATGACCAGGTGCGTTGGAGTGGAAGGCACACCTGGCATTAGCATCATAATTCTTCGGGAGGTTGAGAGGATCTGGTGGAGCCAACGTCCTTAACTCAACCAGGTTGAGCTTCAGGAGTTGTGGTAGTAGAGTGGCATAAGGCATATGGATAGGATCAATCACCCTATTTGCCTGAGATGGCCTCTGTTGAAAGGGGCGCTGTTGTTGGTTGTTGTTGTTGTTGTTGTTATACGATCTTTGTTGCGGAAAATGAGGTTGTTGCTGATAGTGATGTTGCTGTTGTTGTTGAGGAAAAAGTGGTTGCTGTGGAACCGGAGCCGGGATGGTAACGACTGCTATTGATCTGTGAGAATATTGAGGTCTGCCCCTGCTTGTATGAATAGCATTAGTTTCACCCGCCCTTCGGGGTCCTGCAAAAGGTTTTCTGGGATTGTTGGAAGAGCTTGCACCATTGTCAGAGATTTTGCCCATCTTCAAAAGACTCTCAATTCTCTCACCAGCTATAACTACATCGGCAAAACTGGTGGAAGAGAAAGCAGCAAGTATAACAATATAAGTTCCCTGCAAGGTGTTCATAAACATGTCGGCCATCTCCCGTTCAGACATGGGTGGCTGGACAGCAGCAACGAGCTGTCTCCACCTCTGAGCATAATCCCGAAAGCTTTCTCTTGAAGACTGAGACATGCCCATTAGAAGAGTTCTATTGGGAGCCATGTCTAGGTTGTACTGGTACTGACGGATAAAGACCTCGGCCAAATCTTTCCAACATCTTATAGTGGCCCTTGTCAGGTGCGAATACCATTCTCTCGAAGCTCCAGTCAGGCTGTCCTCAAAATAGAACATCCATAACTTCTCATCCATGGTATAAGCCTTGAGTCTTCCTAATAAAGATTGCAAATGAGTACGCGGGCAGGAGGTACCATTATATTTTTCAAAGCATGGGGGTTTGAATTTGTGGGGAATCCTCACCCCATCTACCAGCCCCATATCCATCACATCAAAGCCTAAAGAATTCCGGGATTCCAACGACCTCAATTTTTCAGCAATCTCATCTAGTCTTCTGTCATAAACCTCATCCCCCGCTCCGACAACTGTGAACTGTTCCTCTTGGGGGTCTTCCTGTAAGATTCTGCCTGCAGCTGTGTTTCCTTGAACATTCCTCGGGATATTAACATCAGGGTTCAAATGGGGCCCAAACTCTGGTGGGTCAATGCGGGGCTGCCCGCGCTCATTATTGCTGGTTCCTCCTGTACCAGGGTGAGGCTCTTCAGGTGTTTGTCTTTCCACTAATTCCCTCAGCCTTTCTTGGCTATGAGCCAAGCCAGTCATTACAGCCATAAACTAGGTCATCTAGTTTCTCATTTCGACCCTTTCGTTTGCCATTTGATTTCTTACTTCGTTCAGGTCCTGATGTACCTGATCCATCTGAATGCCGGGAAGGTTGTTACAGGTTGGATACCAGTGTGCACGGTTGACAGGGAACACTCTGCGACGAGCAATGTTTCCTGAAACCACAACAAAGTGAGAAACACAATAATAAACAACACTTACAAAACAAAGAAAAATGTTAGTATGCAATGCAATATGCTTATTTGTTTTCCAAGGTATCCGGTTTGGTTCTTGGGTTTGACCTTTCCAGACCTCGAGGAGATGCTTGATGATGTTGAGAGGAAGCCCACCAAAATAAAACAAACTGATATATTACAAATAATGGAAATACATAGTCTGTTTACAATACACGCCCATGGTGGGTCAAAAATACAACAATCAAAAGCAAAAAGTACATCAAAAGAAAAGAAATACAAACAAAAGGATCAGACATCCAATCTGAAGTCATCCTCCTTGAATTCCTTCAGGAGAGCCTCCGTCACTGGACCAGCTGGGTGCTCTGTAATAGTCCGAATGAGGAGGTTCCTGGTAGCAATGGCATTAGTCAGTTTCTTATGCCTGTCCTGATCCTTGGATCTCTTTAACCCCGCCCGGAGTTTTAACTCTGATATCTCCTTCTATGCTGCCAACAAAGCTTCCTGCTGCTTCTTCTCATTGGCCTCCAATTGCTCAATCTTGGCTTGAGTCCTCTGGTCTTCTTGTGTACGGGCTTCGGTGATCCTGACCCACCTAGCCTGGCTTTCTTCTAGGTAATGTTCTGCCCTAGCTTTCTGAATTTTGTCCTCTTTGCAGGCATTCTTCAGTATCTGCTCCCCGACTCTTGCTTTCCTGATGTAGTCTTCTGTCCTTTCAATCTTGGTCAGATGCTCAATCTTGAGCCTTTCCAATCTCTCAATGTCCAGACGACCATCACTTCTCTCCTAGAGAGTCCTCTTTAGAGCTTCAGATAACTGCTCATTCCTTTCCTTCAACTTTTCAAATTCTTCCAGGCTGACAGTTTCTGTTGGCTGTACTGTAGAGGGTCCAGGGGTGTCTTCCAAGGTGAAAGGCATTCTAGTGATCTGAGATCTAGCACGGGGCCAGTCAGAGTACTGGGCTGAAGCAATATTGTTGCATCTTCCAAGGATAGTTGTCCCTTTGGTCTGGATGTTGTCCCAGGCCCAAGCGGCTTCCCTGACAACAGCAGAGCCAGATTGGATCTCACAATATAGGGTCTCAGCTAAATCCTGTTCCCTGGGAGGATGAACCAAGGCATATCCCAATTTCCTTTTAAACAGTAAAGGGTTGTAGTTGATGCAACCTCTTACTCCTATCAGAGGCACATTAGGATATTTCCCACAGTTGGTGATAATATCCTTGCCTTTGGTGCTCTGGGTGCACCACCTGATGTCATCTGAAGTCAAGGAGATGAACCTATTGGCCCAATTCTTCTACTGATGGGGGTTCAAGAAGGCATCTGACTTAGGCAAGTGTTTGAGCAGCCAAGAATGAAACAGGGGAGCACAACATCTGACCAGCTTCCCCCTTTGCTTCTCATTTCTCTGGTGGATGGAGTAGTAAAAATTCCCTAGGAATGTAGGCACTGGGTTCTTCAGCAGGAACAAGTGGATGGCATTCTTACTTACAAACCTGGGCTCATCTGCAAACAATATAGCCCCATATATGTTGAGGTCTAAGAGGGCACAGACTGCCTTCCATTCCTTCACTGCAGCCTTCAGGGTGGCCTGAGAAATCAAGAAGTCCAGATGTAAACCAGGGATCCCAGCTTTTGTTGTCATGTGTTGCTCAAAGAGGGCAGGCTCCAAATACAATGCCCTTGCTATCTCTTCACTTCTGGGAGCAGTCATCTCTGGGTTGAAAGGAATTCCTTTTCTAAAGAAGATAACTGAAGTAGAGGTCTAAGCAGTAGAAGGGGTCAAAACCAAACTAGATATGATGGATACCCTGAAAAACAAATAAACAAATGTTAAGTGATGCAATGATGATGTATGCAAATAATATGCAAGGGTTTGTGATCAAGAGCTGGATCTAATTATCTGTTTTGATATAAGGTCCCTGTATGTTCAAAGGTCTAGATGAAGGCTCAGAAATCCAGTAACCAGGGTGGGGGACTCAAATAAAGAGTCACATGTCCAGGGTTAATCACAAGAACTGTCCAAAGTGAAGTATTCTTAAACAATACAGTAACAGGGTATGATGTGGCCAAGGGTTCCTGCAAACCTGTAAACATCCCAACCCCCTCACATGTAGTGTTCTAGAACAAGGATCCTCAGACTTGGATCAGTTATGAGAAGTGTAAACACTTCTAACCCGGAGGTACAGTATTTACAATAAACATAAAAGATCCTCCTCTAATTCACCCCAGATTCTGAAGTTCATAGTAAAGGTCATCCAGACTTAGCAGGCTTTCCAGATAGCCCTAGAACTACAGGAAATCTGTAACACAGAGTTCTCAAGAAGAAACCCAGATATGAACCGTGTTTCATATTCCCGCACCAGACCGAAATAGAATGGGAAAGATGATGAACCACTCTAGCCTAGGTGTCACTCAGGTCCTAGGTATAGGACCTTAATCACTCAATGGAACCCCACCCACCAAAACAAAAACCAGATCCAGCAATGATAATGACAGTATGATGTATAAATAAAAAACTGTAAAGAAAGCAGTAAATAAAACTGTACATAAAGCAATAAATAAAGCAAATAAATAAACACAATTAGCACATAACACCCCCGTAAACACAAATCAAACAAGCGCTAGGAGGAACCCACAAAAAGAACTAGAAGCCCTGGTTGCAGTATTAGGTTCCCCAGCAGAGTCGCCAAGCTGTCACTCCCGAAGATTTGCATCCCGGTACAGGCGCGAACGGTCGGCGAAAGGAGAAATGAAGATGAACTGAAAAGAGTCGCCAGTTAGGCATTTTCATCCCGAAGGAAAGGTAATGCTGCATAAACCTAAGAAAAGATGGATAAGACGGTTGCGAACCAGAGAAACTGAGAAAGGGGGTTGGTTACAATCTAGGAAATTATTAACACCCAGATTGTCCGTCGTACTCGACGGGATCCACGCTTGAAAGATTTGTGTTTAAAGGGGTAGTGTCAGTGCTATCTGTGTGCAAAAACCGGAAAAGAATGTACAAGTGTCAGTGCAAAAGAAGTGTAAAATGAATTGCTCAGGAATGAGGCTTAAAAGAATAATGCTGGAAGAAAGAGGAATATACAGAGACTTTTGTTCGATAACAGTTAAGTTATGCCTACGTATCCTCTCGTGCAATAAGGAAGTCAGAACACCATAGTTTGACTCAAAGAGACTGGAAAATGAATTGACTGATGAACTGCTTGCTTGTCTATGCTCAAGTGTATGACTTGTCTGGCCCAAGTGCTGACTGTCTTGCATTAGACAGAAGAAGCAAGTTCGCGTTTGTGAGTGAAGATGATGAGAAGAGAATCCCGGAGGAGACAATTATTGCTTGTTTTTTTTTGTGTTTTCAATCTTTTATTGCTTTTTGGAGTTTGTCATAAGAAAATGAGCTTAAGCCTAAACCAAGGGTTAGTAAACTCATCACATCTTCCCTCTGATTAGGGGTAATGAGAATACCTTAAGCAGGAGGTAAGCACCTCAAACTTAATCACCATGATGTAGGATTAAGATCATTAACCTACTTGCATTTATTTAGATGTTTCTGGTATTTTTGTTTAGTGTTAAGTAATGAGTGTAAGCCATAATCAAGGATTTAATGGACTCATTACACCATCCTAATAGAAGGATAATAGATGAGAACATTTAAGCTGAGGAAGGCTCCTCAACTTAATTCATGATTAGGGATTAACCTCATGACAAAACAAAGGCTTTATTGAA
Organism: Lathyrus aphaca; assembly: GCA_963966055.1. Classification (NCBI taxonomy): domain Eukaryota; kingdom Viridiplantae; phylum Streptophyta; class Magnoliopsida; order Fabales; family Fabaceae; genus Lathyrus; species Lathyrus aphaca. The sequence continues at coordinate 112,409,621 of OZ014524.1, read as the reverse complement.
GTGGATTTAGTTAATGTTAAGATTAAGAAGTGAATTTTATGATTTGTAAGATAACTTTAGGGGGACTTGTCCATTAACACTAGGGTTAGTCCTTCTTAACCAGTTAAGGAAGAATTAGAACCCTAATGCAAGGCCCAAGTTACAAGCTTATTGTCTCAGTGATTATTAAGATGGATTGATTAAAGTAGTTAAACACATTAAGAGTTTAACACTTAGGATTAAAGTTATGCACTCCATCCTAAGAGAAGGATGCAGGCATAACCTTAATCACAAAGCCTTAAAACCTTGAAGGTTTAGTCCCTGATTATGAGATGAGAGGAGAGACTCAAAAGATGACACAAAGGTAAATCTAATAGGGGATTAATAAAACCCTAATTGTTATCATGCTTGGGTGTTCCTATGGTTTATGAGGCTTGCAAGAGATCTTTAAGAAGAGCCACCAAGGAAGAAGCAGATGAAAGGAGGAGAAGCAGAAGAAACAAGCTAACTTACTTCACTTAAGAAGATAAGTTGCTTGAAGAAAGAAGGTGGAGAAGAAACATGAATGAGCAAGCTCACTCTAAGACAAATACAAAATTCAGCAAATATGCATAAGAGAGAGATGAGAAGAGATTGTAAGAAGTGAAGGCAAATTCACTTCTCAAAGTTCTTACCACCTGAAAAGTTAGCAAAAAGAAATGAAATGAAATGAAAATGAAATGGATGCAAGGATGAAAACCAAAACCAGAAGCATGTTCATGATGTAAATAATGCTAAGAGATGATGCAAAGACATGTCAAGGGTTGTGAATGATCATACAAGAGATGAGGATGCAAATGAAGCATGAAAGGAGCATGAAATCACATGAATGCACATGAAATGAAATGAATGCTTAACATGGTAAATGGATGAAGAAATGATCAAACATGATTCTAATGTGTCCTAATATGTCTTGGATGTCATGTGAATGCATAAAATGTCATGGCAAGTTCTTGGATGAATGCTTATGCAAGATGTATGCAAGTGAAGGTGGAAAATTAGGGTTTTCATGCAACATGAGATGCAAAACTCAAAAACAGAAGCAAATGACAAGATAAATAATTGAAAATGGAATTAAAGGAACCCTAACCCCATATGATATCACACCCCAAAGGAGAAGACCTAACTCTTAACCTAATGAAAGTTATGGTTTTTCTAAGTTATCTAGGGTTTTAAGGCACCTAAAGGGAAAAAATGCAAATCTATTCAAAAATTCAGAAGCAATTTGTGACAAACTTATTCTAGAAACTACATGTTAAATGAAGATCAATGCAAAAAGAACCATGGTCATACCATTCTTGGTTAGGCAGAAAAGAATTCTTGAAGTTAGGGTTCAAAAATAGGATTTTATGAACCCTAAATTCAAGAAAAAATTAACAAAAGTGATTCAAAACCAAAAATAAATTTGTGTGGATGGTATGACAATGTTTCTAAATGTTTAAAGATGTAATATGAATTTTTTTTGGATTTTTTAGAAACCTAAATGATATTTTAATTAATTAATTTCCATTAATTAATTAAAATAAACATTTAAATGCTTAAAAAATATTTTTAAATGCAAAAAATAAAAATAAAAATATTTTTGGGTTGAGAAAATTATTTGGAGTGAAAATGCAGAATAAAAATATTTTTGGAATTTCCTAACTATTTTAAATAAAATGTGCAAAATAAAATGAGAAAAATGAAATAAAATTAAAATAAATGAGAAGTATGCAGAGGGAAGGGCTAGGATTGAATCTGGGTTTGGACTGGTTGACTGCGCGCCAGATCTAAAGGCCCACATTCAAACTTCATTAATCCTATTTAATTAAATAATTAATCCAGAAATTAAGTTAATGAACTAATCTCAGCCACTCATCTCACGCGGGAAGGGGAAATCTGATGGTCCACGTTCAAACTCAGCCTAATTACGCAGCTAACCCTAATTATGCCCTAAATACTTTCAGGTGACCGGAATAGTGTTCCGGTCATCTTCTCCGGCCAGACCTCCCCTAAGCAAAACCAAAACCTCATTTCTAGGTTGTTTCCAGAGCTCTAAAGCTCCAGATCAACTCCCCTCATCCCCCTGAACCTGAATCCACCATCAAAACTCATTTCTTTTCACTCAATCCCATGATTCGAAGAAGAACATAAATATGGCAAAAATTTCAGACAAGCAATACATTCTCGTTTCTCAACCATTTTCAATAATTTCAAGTTCAGTGTGATCAGTGAAGCATGCTTAATCATTTTGTAACATAAAACAAAGGTTCTGGAAAAATTAATTTGAATGGCTACCTGAGATGGAGCTTTCAACCCTTGAGCTTTCTGGCTGCTTCCTTGGTGCAAAATGCCTCCAATGACCTCCCTGAAGAAGCTTTGATGCTTGGAGAGCTTTGAGGATGGTTGGTTTGTGAGTTTGAACTCCACTGGTCAGAAAATCGTGTTTTGCTTGTGATGTGTTTTTGGCTGTTTTGGTGGGTGGTTTGTGATCAGTGATTAATTTAGAGATGAATGGTGGAATTTGTTTTGAGTTTGAGCAAGTGTGTTGTATGTTTCGAAGGAAAATGCAAGAGGGATGATTTTTGTGAACTTGAGAATGCTGAGGTTTCAAGCTGTGTTCTTGTGTGTTATGGCTTGGGTTTGATCCACATATCAACTTGTGATAGGTCTGTGGAGTGGTTGTGCCCTATTGTGATTGGTATGGCCTTCTTGCAAAAAAAGTCAAAAGTTCTTGTCCTTGAGGTATGGGCTGGTCCAGAGGTGGTACAAGGGCATGTCTGGTGCAGCAAGGATCAAGGAGGTCCATGGAATTCACTTTGAGGCAATTCAACATGTGGGAAATAAGTTATGGGGTGTTTTGCAATTTTGACTAAGTTTGGCCCTTTTGTGAATTCTTGATGTTCAAGGCATGTGATCTTGCAATCCCTTGGGCAATTCTAACCTAGAAGCAATGAACTATGATGTTATGATGTATTGAAGTGTGTTTGAAGTCATAAAAAGCTTTGGCAAGTGGTTTTGCAAAGAATCCCTCTTTGTGCATTCTTGAAATTTATGGGATTTTTGCCAACTTTTACAAGCCATATCTTGAGTTCAAAAATGAATTAGATCTTGTTCTTGTACTTTTTGGAAAGGGAATGATCCAATCTACAACTTTCATGACCAATAATTTTTCATTTGAAGCATTTTTGGTTGAGAAAGAGGAGGTTGAAAAACTTTCCCAAAATGGAAAGTTTACATTACAAGTCATTTCCATTTTTGGCAACTTTTGGTTTAGCTCACTTTTTTTCAAATTTGTGAACTTATAAACACTTCAATGATCAAATAAAGATCAAATAACTTCAATTTGATGAAAAATCCACTTTGGTTCCATGTTGGGGGCCTCAGATGCCCTGATTTTGCTCTGACTTACATAAGAAGTTACCCAGTGATCAGATGACTTCCACAATGAATTTCTTCATCAAACTTGATATGCATGATCCTTATAACATATTGAGACCATTAGAAACAAGAATGACCAAAAAATTTGGAGTTATGGCCTCTGAAACCAAAACCCTAATTTCAGGTCATTTGTGCAGTTAAACCCTAGCTCTGCTTCCATGCTTTGCCAGTTCTTGTGATTCTCTGACTTCCTTGATATTTGGAGGATATAATATGATGATTGAACATACATGGACCCTCTTGAGATGATTTAAGACCTTTAGAGTGGCTCAGATGGATCCAAGATTGCTCAGATCACAAACCCTAGATGCAGATGAACTTGAACTAATGCAGTGAAACAAAAATGCAATAGGATATGGTATGATTAAAATAATGCAAATATGAAGGATCACAAGCCATGGTGTGAACTTAGTGAGGGCAAATTTGGGGTGTTTACACCGCCATGTGTGAAACGTGGTTGGTGAAGGTGGAGATCATGGGGAATTGGCAGTTGAGGGGAGGTTGAGATATCGCCACCTCATGGTTGTCCCTATGGCTCCAGCCACAGTGGGTGCTGTCGCTCCCCGGACTTTCGTTTCGGTGCAGACGCAGACTGTCGGTGATGTTGGAGGTTGAGGTTGAATAGAGTTTCCAGCTAGGCATTTTTATCCCGAAGGAAAGGTAATGTTGCATAAACCTGGATGGGTATGGATAAGACGGTTGCGATCCAAAGAAACTGAGAAAGGGGGTTGGTTACGACCTATGAAGTTATTAACACCCAGATCGTCCGTCGTACTCGATGGGATCCACGCTTACAAGATTGTGTTTAAAAGGGGGTAGTGTATGTGCTGACTGTGTATAAAAAGCTAGGGAGAAATGTACAGAGTGTCAGTGCAAAAGAAAGGGTGAGTGCTCAAAGATTGAGGCTTAGTAAAGAAAGCTGAAAGAGGGGGAAAGACACAGAGACTTTGTCCGATAATTGTTAAGTTATGCCTATGTATCCTCTCGTGCAATGAGGAAGTCAGAACAACGTAGTTCGACTCAAAGAGACTGGAATGATTTGGGGGTGAACTGCTTTCTTGTCCATGCTCAAGTGTGTGACTCGTCTAGCTCAAGTGCTAATTGTCTTGCATTAGACGGGAGAAGCGAGTTCTCGTTTTCAGTGTAAGTGTGATGAGAAAAGAATCCTGGAGGAGACGATTATTGTTTGTTTTTGTGTTTTCCATTTTTTATTGTTTTTGGTGTTTTGCATATGATAATGAGCTTAAGCCTAAATCAAGGGTTGTAAACTCATTATATCCTCCCTGATTAGGGATAATGAGCCTACTTAAGTGTGAGATAAGCATCTCAACTTAATTACCATGATGATATAGGATTAAGATCATTAACCTACTTGGTAATTACTAAGTGTTTTTGGGTTTTTGTTTAGTTGTTAAGTAATGAGTGTAATCTCTAATCAGGGATTAGTGAACTCATTACACCATCCTAAGATAAGGATGATAGATGAGAACACTTAAGATGAGGAAGATACCTCAACTTAATCCATGGTTAGGGACTAAATTCATTATATAAAAAACCTTTATTAAGTGGATTTTAATTAATGGGTGAGATTAAGAAGTGTTTTTTTATGTTTGTAAGACTAGCTTGAGGGGGACTTGTCCATTAAACACTAGGGTTAGTCCCTCTTAACCAAAAGGAAGAGATAGAACCCTAACATAAGGCCCAAGTTACAAGCTTAAGTATTAATAGTTATTAGGTGTTTTGATTAAGAGGTGTAAACAAATTAAAGGTTTAACACTAAGGATTAAGGTTATACACTCCATCCTAAGATAAGGATGCAGGCATAACCCTATTTCAAAGTCCTAAAGCTTTAAGTGTTTAGCCTCTGATTATGAGATGAGAAGAGAGACTCAAGGAGACTCAAAGGTAAAAAACTAAAGGGAGACTATATACAACCCTAAAAATTATCATGCTTGGAAATCCTATGGTTTGTGAGGCTTAAAGAAAGATCTTCAGATGGCCACCAAGGAAGAGAAGCAGATGAAAAGAAAAGAGAAAGGGAGTAGGTTACTTACTTCCCGAAGAAGATAAATAACCTAAAAGAAAGAGAAGGAGCAAGAGAGCACAAGTGAAGCAAGTTCACTTCAAATACAAGTAAAGAATTCAAATGAGGAGAAGAGAATAGGTAGGATGTGAAGGCAAATCCACATCCCAAACAACTTACCATATGCCCCTGAAATGTTAGTGTGAGATGCATAAGATGCAAAGCAAAAGGAAATAAAGCAAATGGAAGTGCAATGACCAAAACTAAAAGTGTAAACATGATGCAAAAGTGTTATGCAAAGATGCTAAGACATGTACAATGCTTATGAATGTTCATACAAGGGATGAGATGCAAAGAAAGTATGTTAGAAGCTTAGAAACACATGGATATACATGAAATGCAATGAATGCAAAACATACCCAATGAATGAAGAAATGATCAAGAAATGTTCTAACATGTCTTAAGATGTCTAAGATGGCATACAAGAGCATGGAATGTCATGGCAAGTTCATATGATGATGAGATGCAAATGTGAATGCAAATGAACATGAGAAATTAGGGTTTTATGAATGTATGAGATGCACATGACCAAAACAGAAGCATACATCATGATAAATAATTGAAAATTAAATCAAACAAACCCTAAACACATACAATATCACTACCCAAAGATGAAGGTCAGAAGCTAAACCTAGAGGATGTTATGAATTTCCTAAGTTAACTAGGGTTTTTGGGTGATCTTTCATGAAAAATGCTAAACAATTTGAAAATGCAATGCAAAATTATGAGTTAAATAACCTAGATACTAGATGTAATGTGTGAAAGAATGCAACAAGAACCAAGATCAAACTCATCATGGTTGATCAAAAATGATTTTTTCAAGTTAGGGTTAGAAAATTGGAATTTTATGAATCCTAATTCAAAGTAAATTATGAAAACATGATCAAACCTAAAAATAAATTTGTATGGTGAGTTTATAAATTGTTCTAAATGCCTAAGAATGCTTTATGATTTTTTTTGTGATTTTTAGATACCTAAATGTATTTTTAATTAATTAAAATCAATTAATTAATTAAATAAAACATTTAAATGATTTAAAAATTCTTTTTTATTGCAAAAATAAAAAATAAAAATGTTTTTAAGTTAAGAAAAATATTTGAAGTGAAAATGCAGAAAATGAGATTTTTAAAAGTATTTTTGCTATTTTAAATAAATATGTGAAAAGAAATGCAAGAAAAATAAAATAAAATGGAAAGTATGCAAAATATAAGGCCCAGATTCAAAGTTAGGTGACTGGCGCGTGATCTTAAGGCTAGGATTGAATCTAGCTAATTTAAATTAATTAATTTGGATTAGGGTTAAGTGAAAAGATCTGGGCCATTCGTGCGCGCGGGAAACAAGATCCTATGGTCAGAATTCAAACCTGGCTAATTAACCCTAAATTAAACCCTAATCACTCTCAGGAGACCGAAACAGTGTTCCGGTCGTCTTCTCCGACCAGCTCCTCACTCTATCTCACTCCCTAGGCCATGAAAACGCATCAAACTCTCCAGAATTGATCATTGAACATCACATAACACAAATCAAACATCAAAACGCATTTATTTTTCCTGAATCAGCTAAATCGAAGCAAACAACAAAATACGGGCAAAGTTTCAGAAGGCTATAAAATGCTTAAAACTCAACCATTTTCAAAAGTAAACATATCAAAATGATCAGCACATCATGTAGAATCAATTTATAACTTAAAAAGTAAGTTCTGGAAAAAATGTTCTTGGTGACTACCTGAGTTGAAGCTTTTCAGTTTGGAGCTTTCTGACCTCCTCTCTTGTGCAAAACCACTCCAATGATCCCCCTTGTGCTTCTAAAAGTCTTAGAACAAGTTTGTTTTGGCTGGTTTGAGATGTTTGGTTCTGATAACTCAGAAATCGTGTTTATGTTGTGGAGTGTTTCAGGCCATTGTAATGGTTGGTTTGTGTTCTATGATTGATTTTGAGATGATTGGTGGAAGAACTTTGAAGTTTTAAGGCTTATTCTAAGAGATTCGAAGGAATGAAGGTTTATGGAAATTTTGGGCAATCTGAATGTGTGTGAGCTTGCAGGCTTCAATGTTCTGTGTTTTGTGTTGCTTGAGGTTTGTATAAGCCAATATGATTGATTAGAAAGTTGGTGGTGGCATAGTGTGATTGGTATGGCTTGTTTTGCAAAAAGTTAAAAGTTGTGTACTATGAGTATGGGCACGGGTCAGAGCTAGTTTGAAGGGTTGTCTTGCCTCAGCTTCAATCAAGGATTGCCCTTGGATCATATTTTATGAGCTGGATGGCTTGATTCATGTGATAGCATGGATTTTGCAAATTTTCCTCTTTGAAATTTCTTGAAGTGCAAGGCATGAAAACTTGTGATTCTTGGCACAATTATGATCAAGCAATGTTGTGTTATCATGTTATGATGCTTAGAAGTGTATTAAAGGTCATTAGAAGTCTTGAAACTTGATTTTGCAAAAATCCCTCTTTGGCACATACTTGAAAATTATAAGATTTTTCCCAACTTTGAAACACCATAACTTGAGTTCTAGGATGAATCAAGAGGAGTTCTTGTACTTTTTGAAAATGGGAAGATCCAATCTACAACTTTCATGTTTAAGGATTTTTCATTTGAAGCATTTTTGATCAAGAAAGAGGAGGTTGAAAATCTTTCCCAAAATGGAAAGTTTTCATTACAGGTCATGTCCAAAATGGAAAGTTTGCAAATGGCTTGAAATTCTTCAATCTTGTGAACTTCTAACAACTTATAAGAGAAAATAAGGATCATATAACCTCAAAATGATGAATGTGACCCTTTGGTACCATTGGTGGTGGCCTCAGATCTCCTGATTCTGACTTTTCTTGCACAATAAGTTACCAGTTGATCAGATGACTTCCACAATGAATTTATTCATCAAATTTGGTACACATGCTCCTTATAACATATTAAGACCAATGGAATCAAGAATGACCAAAAAAATTGAGGTTAAGGGCCTCAAACCCAAAACCCTAATTTTAGGTCATCTGTGCAGGAAATCTTCAGTCTGCCTGGACATCTGTGCAATGCTTTGTGATATTTTGACTTTAATGAACTTTGGAGAGCATAATATGATCATGGAACACACATGTACCCTCTTGAAATGCTTCAAGGCCTTTGAGATGGCTCAAATCACTTATGGGATTCATCTGATCACAAACCCTAGCTATGCAACTTATGCAGTGAAATAACTATGCAGTGAGATGATATGCTTATGTAATGCAATATGAAAAGATCACAAGCCATGGTGTGAGAAAAAGTGAGGGAAAATTTGGGGTGTTTACAGCTGCCCCTATTCAAGCATGAGTTAGATGTGCAGGGTGTAAGCGCCTGGCTTAACAGACAAACAAGATAACTTGTGGTTGAATACCAAAGACAGTCCGAAATTTGCACTCACTGGGGAGAAGAAGGAAGGGGATATAAATTGTAACAGGCAATATAGTATGAGTGTCAAATGAAAGCGATGGAGGGCGACCATCGAGCAGAGGACGAATGTTGGGGATGAAAAACGGTAAGTAAAGAAATGACGGGGACGGCCATCGGGTAAAGAAATAAAACTCTCTGGGGATTAACAAAATGAGGAAAGCACTGACGGGGACGACCATCAGGTTTAAAGGATAAACAAACCGCGACGGGGACGGCCATCGGGTAAAAGAATAAATGAAATAATGATGAGGGACGATCATCAAAAGGTGAAGGACGATCACCTAGCAAGGGACGACTGCTGAAAATATCACGACATAGGTCGAATGCCGAGTAGAAAAGATCAACGATGGGGACAACCATCAGATAAGCATGATGAAGGACGATCATCAAAAGGTGAAGGACGATCACCTAGCAGGGTACGACTACTCTTGGGGATTATCGCAACATAGGATGAATTCCGGATAACAAATATCAACAATGGGGACGGCTATCGGATAAATGATGAGGGACGATCATCAAAAAGGTGAAGGACGATCACCTAGCAGGGGACGGCTGCTGAAAATATCACGACATAGGACAAATGCCGAATAGAAAGTTCCAATCAATGGGGACTCCACTGGGGAAAGGATGAGGGACGGTCATCCAAAGGTGAGGACGATCACCTAGCAGGGGACGACTGTAGAAAATATCACGACATAGGACGAATGTCAGATAAGAGGATCAACGATGTGGACGGCCATCGGATGAAATGATGAGGGACGGTCATCAAAAGGTGAAGGACGATCACCTGGCAGGGGACGGCTGCCGAAAATATCACGACATAGGACGAATGTCGGATAGAAAAATTGTTATGTTGGTGACTTACTGGGGAATGGCAAACACGGACGAGTGCTTACGCTTTAAAATAAACGGTATAAGTGTTTGACAGTGTGTATAGTCCAAAAATGCGGACGAGCATCCTTAGGACCACGATACGGACGAGTATCGATAGAAGCAAACACTGACACGTGTTTAAGGATGAATATACGGACGAGTATAAATCGGCTAAGCAAGGAACACGGACGAGTGTTTGATCTGCCGGGGAGGTAATATATACAAGATACGGACGAGTATCAGAGGATTGCATATAGGTATGTACAAGTATTTGACATGCGGGTGTAAACACCCCAAATTTGCCCTCACCTTTTATCACACCATGGCTTGTGATCTTTCATTTTTGTTTTAGTATAAGCATACCATCTCATATTGCATATTTGTTTCACTGCATAGTTCCATTTTCATCTGCATTTAGGGTTTGTGATCTGAGCAATCCAAGAATCAATTTGAGCCATCCCAATGGTCTTGAAGCTTTCCAAGAGGGTCCATGTGTGTTCTATGATCATATTATTCTCCCCAAAGTTCATGAAAGTCAAGGGATCACAAGAATTGGCAAAGGCATGGAAGCAGAGCTAGGGTTTTCACTACACCGATGACCAAAATTAGGGTTTTTGTTTCAGAGACCTTAAATCTAAATTTTTTGGTCATTCTTGTTTCTAATGTTCTTAATATGTTATAAGGATCATGTGTACCAAGTTTTATGAAGAAACACATTGTGGAAGTCATATGATCATTGGGTAACTTCTTGAGCAAGTTAAGTCAAAATCAGGGCATCTGAGGCCCCCAACAAGGGTACCAAAGGATCATTTTCCTCAAATTGAAGTTCTATGATCTTTATTTGATCTTAGAAGTGTTTAGAAGTTCACAAAGTTGAAGAATTTTGAGCCAATTGCAAACTTGCCCAAAATGGAAATGACTTGTAATGGAAACTTTCCATTTTGGGAAAGATTTTCAACCTCCTCTTTCATGACCAAAAAGCTTCAAATGAAAAATTCTTGGACATGAAAGTTGTAGATTAGGTCATTCCCTTTTCAAAAAGTACAAGAACATGTCTTGATTCATCCTAGAACTCAAGATATGGCCTTTCAAAGTTGGCAAAAATCACATAATTTCAAGTTTCATGTCAAAGAGGGATTTTGCATATTGGCATTTTAAAGCTTCTAAATGACTTCTAATGTGCACAAATATGTTACAGCATGTCAAGGAAGCATCCAAATATCAGAATTGGCCCAAGAATTTGGCATTTTTATAGCTTGATTCACAAGGAACATCAAAGAGGGAAAGTTTCATAAAGCTTGCCATCTCTCCATCCAAGCATCACAGCTGTCTTTCTTTGATCCAAGGGCCCTCCATGAACCATGCTGAGGCAATCTATGCTCAGAAATCCTTGTTGCACAAGCCCATACCTCAAGTACACATAAGTTGACATTTTTGCATTTCCTCCCATACCAATCAAACTGAGCCACCACCCACTCTCTGACCAATCACAACCTCTTATGCAAATCCTAAGGACCTCATTCCATAACACATTCAAGCCTGAAACATTGGAGAGCTCAGATTACACAAAATTGTCAAAAACCTTCCCTTCTTAGAAACTCAAAACACAGCCATCAAACTTCAAAACAAACTTCACCAATCATCTTCAAATCACTCATAGAACACAAAACACCCATCACCATGGCCTGAAACCCCCAAAATCAGAAATACGATTCTGCAAGATCAGAACCAAACCCTTCAAAATAGCCATCATAAACCTGTTCTAAGCACCATATCATCCTCAGGGGGTCCATTGAAGTTGATTTACACAAAGGAGGAGGCCAGAAAGTTCAAAACTCCAAAGCTTCATCTCAGGTATACCTCAAGAACATTTTTTCCAGAACTTACTATTAAAGTTAAAATATCAATCTTCATGTTCCCCTGATCACACATATATATTTAGTTTCGAAAATGATTAAGAAATGACCATGTATGAAGCTTCTGAAATTTTTTACCTAAAACTTGTTTGCTTCGATTCAGCTTTGTTATGCATAATAAATGATTTTTGTTTGTGGATTCATGTTCTTTGATGTTAGAGGAGTGATTCTGGGCAAGAAATTAGGAGTTTAGATGCTTGTATGAGTTTCTGGAATTTTGGTTCGCCGAAGAAGATGATCGGAGCTAGCTCCGGTCACCTGAAAATGCTTAGGGTTTAATTAGGGTTTAATTAGCTAGTTTAAATGTAGGCCCTTAGATCTTAGGGTTAATGCGCAAATGAGTGGCCCAGATTGTTTCATTAACTTTAAATCAGTTTAATTAGTTTAATTAGGATTAATTAAATTAATTTCCTCAGATTGAATACTGGCCATTGATTCACGCGCGCAGTCAACCCCAATCCCTTAGGTTTGAATTTGGACCACAAGATCTGATTACTTCTCATTTTTGTTTATTTTATTTTCATTTTAATCCATTTCTTTTGCATAATTTATTAAAAATATCAAAACACTTTCAAAAAATATGAAACTTTACATTTCTGTTTTAAACATTTTTCTCAACCTGAAAATGATTTTTATTTTATTTTTTGCATATAAAAAGTATTTTTAAAATATTTAAATGTTATTTTTAATTAATTAATGTATTTTAATTAATTAAAAATGCATTTACGTTTCTAAAAATCACCAAAAAAATCATGAACCATTGCAATACATTTAGAAACATTTTCAAACTCTTCATACAAATTTCTTTTTAGGTTTGATCATAATTTCACAATTTTCTTTGAATTAGGGTTCCTTAAAATCACAATTTTTAACCCTAACTTTGAAAAATCATATCTGCCTAACCAAGAAGAGTTTGAACTTGATTCTTTTTGCATTGTTTCACATATTGCATGTAGTTTCTAGGTTATTTTCCTCATGAATATATCTTTCATTTTCAAATTGATTTGCATTTTTCCTTTTGAATCACCCAAAAACCCTAGAAAACTTGGAAAAATCATAACTTTCAATAGGATTAGCTTCTGACCTTCTCCTTTGGGGTGTGACTTTGTATGGTTTTAGGGTTTAATTGAGCTTGGTTTCAATTTTTTATCATGTTGTATGCTTCTTTTTTGTCCATTTGCATCTCATATGTTCATAAAACCCTAATTTCTCATGTTCATTTGCATTCACTTTGCATATTCATCATCACATGAACTTGCCATGACATTTCAAGCATTCATATGTCATCTTAGACATCTTAGGACATGTTAGAACATTTCTTGATCATTTATTCATTCATTTGCTATGTCTTGCATTCATTTCATTTCATAAACATCCATGTGTTTCAAGCTTCCAAGCATGCTTTCATGACATCCCATCTTTGTATGATCATTCATATGCATACTGTATGACTTTGCATCATCTCATATGCCATTTTCATTGCATAATGACTTCTAACTTTGGTATTTGCTTCTCATTTCACTTCATTTCTTTATACTTTATTTCTTATGCATTCATACTAACTTTTCAGGAGCTTTTGGTAAGTTATTGTGGGAGGTGGATTTGCCTTCACCTCTCACTTCTTCTTATCTCATCCATATGCATTTTACATGTCTTTGAAGTGAATCAAATTCACTTATGTTCCATCTTTCACACTTTCTTCCTTTAAGTTACTTATCTTCTTAGGAAGTAAGTAACTTATTCTTCTGCTTCCTCCTAATTTCATCTGCTTCTTCCATGGTGGCCTTCTTGAAGATTCTTTTCTCTTAAGCCTAATAAACCATAGGATATCCAAGCATGATAATGTTAGGGTTGTGTTTAGTCCCCCTTAGCTTTTTACCTTTGAGTCTCCTTGAGTCTCTCTTCTCATCTCAATAATCAGAGACTAAACTCTTAAAGTTTTAGGACTTTGGAAATAGGGTTATGCCTGCATCCTTTTCTTAGGATGGAGTGTATAACTTTAATCCCAAGTGTTAAACCTATTAATCAAGACACACTAATAATCACTAAGACTTTATCTTTTAACTTGGGCCTTATATTAGGGTTCTAACTCTTCCTTATGGTTAAGAGGGACTAACCTTAGTGTTTAATAGACAAGTCCTCCTCAAGTTGTCTTGCAAACTTAAAATCCACTTCTTAATCTCACCCCTTAATTAAAAACTATTTAATAAAGGCTTGTTATCTAATGAATTTAATCCCTAACCATGGATTAAGTTGAGGTATCTTCCTCAGCTTAAGTGTTCTCATCTATTATCCTTCTATTAGGATGGTGTAATAAGTTCACTAATCTATGATTAAAGATTAAACTCATTACTTAACACTAAACAAAAACCCAAAAAACATCTAATTAATCACATGTAGGTTAATGATCTTAATCCTACATCATCATGGTAATTAAGTTGAGGTGTTTATCTCATACTTAAAGTAACTCATTATCCCTAATCAGGGAGGATATAATGAGTCTACAAGCCCTTGATTTAGGCTTAGGCTCATTAACTTATGCAAAGCACCAAAAACAATAAAAAGCTGAAAACACAAAAACGAACAATAATCGTCTCTTTCGGGATTCTTTTCTCATCACACTCATTCATAAACGAGAACTTGCTTCTTCCGTCTAATGCAAGACAGTTAGCACTCAAGCCAGACGAGTCATACACTTGAGCATAGACAAGTAAGAAGTTCACAGTCAATTCATTTTCAGTCACTTTGAGTCGAACTAAGGTATTCTGACTTTCTTATTGCACACGAGAATACGAAGGCATAACTTAACAGTTATCGAACAAAAGTCTCTTTATCTTCCTCCTCTTTCAGCATTCTTTTTAAGCCTCAATTCCTGAGCATTCACCCTTTTGCATTGATACATGTACATTCATTCTTAGATTTTGCACACAGACAATACATACATTACCCCCTTTTAAACATAATCTTGTAAGCGTGGATCCCGTCGAGTACGACAGACAATCTGGGTGCTAATACCTTCCCAGGTTTTAACCAACCCCCTTTCTCAGTTTCTCTGGTTCGCAACCGTCTTATCCATCTTTTTCTAGGTTTATGCAGCATTACCTTTCCTTCGGGATAAAAATGCCTAGCTGGCGACTCTTTTCACTTCACTTTCATTTTCGCTTTTCACCGACCGTTCGCGTCTGCTCCTTGGGACCCTGGTGTCTTTTCGGGGGAGCGACAACTTGGCGACTCTGCTGGGAATATTAATCTTGCAACCAGGGCTTTTGGTTCTTTTTTTTGGGTTTCTCCTAGCGCTTGTTTGATTTGTGTTTATGGGGGTGTTATGTGCTACTTGTGTTTGTTGTTTATTGCTTTATTTATTGCTTTCTGTACAACCTTATTTATTGCTTTCATTTACTGTTTTATGCATTTCATAGTATTATCATCAAATCATGTGCTGGATCTTTTTTGCCTTGATTGGGAGGGATATTCAGTGAGTAAGGTTCCATACCGGGAGCCTGGGTGGCATATAGGATAGAGTGGCTTCATATTCTTTCCCATTCCATTTCGGTTTGGTGCGGGAATATGAAACACGGTTCAGACATGGGTTTCTTCTTGAGAAGTCTATGCTACGAATTTCCTGTAGTACTAGGGCTATCTGGGAAGCCTGCTAAGTCTGGATGACCTTTTTTATGACCTTCAGCATCTGAGGTGAATTAGAGGAGGATCCTTTATGATTATTGTAAACACTGTACCTCCGGGTTAGAAGTGTTTACATTTCTCATAACTGATCCAAATATGAGGATCCTTGTTCTAGAACAATACCTGTGAGGGGGTTGGGATGTTTACAGGTTTGCAGGAACCCTTGGCCTTATCTGACCCTCCCAAAGATTTGCATCCAGGTACAAGCGCGAACGATCGGCGAAAGGAGAAATGAAAATGAAATGAATAGAGTCGCCAACTAGGCATTTTTATCCCGAAGGAAAGGTAATACTGCATAAACCTAGGAAGATATGGATAAGACGGTTGCGAACCAGAGAGACTAAGAAAGGGGGTTGGTTACAACCTGGGAAGGTATTAGCACCCAGATTGTCCGTCGTACTCGATGGGATCCACGCTTGAAAGATTTGTGTTTAAAGGGATAGTGTCTGTGCTATCTGTGTGCAAAAGCTGGAAGAGAATATACAAGTGTCAGTGCAAAAGGTGGTTAAATTCTCAGGAACCGAGGCTTAAAAGAGAATGCTGAAAGAGGGGGAAGACACAGAGAAGAATGAAAGACACCTGGTCAGATAGGTACAGACGCGAACGGTCAGCGAAAGAGAAGAATGAAAAGAGTCGCCAGCTAGGCATTTTTATCCCGAAGGAAAGGTAATGCTGCATAAACCTAAGAAAAGATATGGATAAGACGGTCGCGAACCAGAGAAACTGAGAAAGGGGGTTGGTTACAACCTGGGAAGGTATTAGCACCCAGATTGTCCGTCGTACTCGACGGGATCCACACTTGAAAGATTGTGTTTAAAGGGGTAGTGTCTGTGCTATCTGTGTGCAAAAGCTGGAAAAGAATGTACAAGTGTCAGTGCAAAAGGTGAAGTGAAATGCTCAGGAATGAGACTCAAGAAAGAAAAGAATGCTGAAAGAGGGGGAAGACACAGAGACTTTTGTTCGATAACAGTTAAGTTATGCCTACGTATCCTCTCGTGCAATGAGGAAGTCAGAACACCGTAGTTTGACTCAAAGAGACTGAAAGATAAATTGACTAATGAACTGCTTGTTTGTCTATGCTCAAATGTATGACTCTTCTGGCTTGAGTGCTAACTGTCTTGCATTAGACGAAAGAAGCAAATTCCCGTTTGTGAGTGGAGATGATGAGAAAAGAATCCCGAAGAAGACGATTATTGTTTGTTTTTTGTATTTTCAGTCTTTTATTGCTTTTTTTGTGTTTGTCATAAGTTAATGAGCTTAAGCCTAAACCAAGGGTTAGTAAACTCATCATATCCTCCCTTTGATTAGGGATAATGAGAATACCCTAAGTATGAGATAAACACCTCAAACTTAATTACCATGATGTAGGATTAAGATCATTAACCTACTTGTGATTATTTAGATGTTTTTAAGTTTTTGTTTAGTGTTAAGTAATGAGTTTAAGCCATAATCAAGGATTTAGTGAACTCATTACACCATCCTAATAGAAGGATAATAGATGAGCACACTTAAGTTGAGGAAGATACCTCAACTTAATCCATGATTAGGGATTAACCTCATGACAAAACTGTCGCACCTCGAAAAATACGGCCTCGCGATAAAAGATACCGCGGATAAAAATTAAAACAACAGAGTCGCCATCGAACTTATTTTATTCCAATTAAGGGAAAGGGAAAATATCGAGAAACCCCTTTTTAGAAAAATGGATAGAACAAGGTCTTTGAAACCAGATTCTAGGTTCGAGAGTCGATTCCGATAGGGGGAAGGTATTAGCACCCCTTACGACCGTTGTACTCAAAGGGAACCTCTTAGTTTAACTTGCGATCTAATGTTGACTAATGCTTTCTGTTTTCTTCGAATAATAAAAAGTAAATGCAGACGATTCTAATATAAGGTTAATAGGAAAAATGAGTTATTTTGTTCCTAGGATGCTCGGCAAGGAGTAAGATCCGTGTGCCTACGTATTCCCTTGTGCGATGGGAAAGTCAGAGCTTCGTAGTTCGTGGTACTAAGGTTGGTCGATTGGTTTTAATGAACGATTACTTAGACCGCATTCTAACTGATAAGCGTTGGCTTGTCTGCTCGCGATAGGAGGCGGAAGCGCTAGCTTGTTTGCGAGATAGAAGGGATTTAAACAATGTTTGCTAAAAAAATGTTTGATTCGATTGGTGTTTTAGGAACGAAAGTGCGAATGAACCACATCCCGTGGGGAGAGCCTCAGGAGCGTTCATTCAAAAATTCGAGGAATGCTAGACTCCAGAATTTAATTCTTTCGTTATTTGATGCGTAGATTAAGCGTTTTAATAACGGAAAGTCGAATGAACCACATCCCGCGGGGCGAGCCTCAGGAGCGTTCATTCAAGAATTCGAGGAATGCTAGACTCCAGAATTCAGTTTTTCCGTTATTTAATTAAGAAAATATTTGAAGTATTCGAGTTTGGAAGTGGTTTGATGGCGAGGCACGGCGCACTCGACTTACATGGTTTGAGAATAAATTAAAACGATGAAAGTGCGGGAAAAAAAGTTGAAGGCAATTATTCGGAGGCGTTGGACCTTTTGTTCGGACGCGTCGAAATATGGTTCGTTTACTTCCTTAGAGCCGGTTAACCAAAAAAGAAAGCTCTGGGACACAAGATTTAAGGTTGTTGCTTGGTGTCTTAGTTGTCCCTCGGCTCCAATTCCTTTAGATCATCCCATCATTAAATATACCTCATTTGTAAGCTTCTCTACTCACACAATCAAGTAAAAAAATTTGTGATTTCTGTCTGTTAAAGATTTTTGTGATTTCGGTCAATATTAGTATTGCGACTCTGAAAATATTTTAGCACGTTCGTTTTCTCGATAAAGAACCGTTTTCTAAGAAACGTGCTTAGTATTAGTAGTTGGAAATTGCAAGATATTTCTTAACTTTTTAAAAACTTCATCTTATCTTGAGAGATTAGTTTTTGCATACGCACATAATATTTATGGTTAATTTGTTAACATTTTAATTCTAATTATGTAATTTAAAACATGAAACTTCAACAGAAGTACATCATACAACAATATTTAGCTGCAACCGAAAATTATACCATGAATTCAAACATATTGTATAATAGTACATCATGTAATTCTCACTATTAATCAAGAAATCAAATGAATTTCATTTTCAAAAATATTGGCAGAAACTATAGGTCTAGAGAAAGCCTATTTCAGAAGTGGAGTTATTATTCAATGTTCTTCCAAGAGTGCAAGGCAAGAAGTACTTATTTTACTTTTATATTCTTTTTTTCAGCACACTGTTTATAGTTGAAAATTAGGTTGATTTTGTCATTGTGGGAATAAGTCTAATCGAATAGAAAATGAAATTCATTTGATTTATAGTGAGAATTACATGAATTATGTTTGTTTTAGTTGTGCTTTTTGTTTACCAAATATTTAGTGGTATACAAAAATATTTGATTAAATACAATAAGTTTAAATCAAATTAAATATAATATAATTATGAAAATAAAATAAACATATTCTATTTAAAGAAAATATGGTATAAATTTGTAGGTAAAATATGGTGTAATATATCATGAAAATATGGTGTAAATTTGCCAATATCCAGGGTAAAATCGGGTGTAATATATCATATATTTACATCCTATTTAAAGAAAATATGGGTAAATTTGCAGTCAAAATTGGTCATTATACACACTATTTTCAAATGGGATATAAATATATTTAATTTAAATGTAATTATTTAAAGATTTACACCCGTTTTTCAAAACATGGTGTAGTATTACATATTTATACACCAATTTTAAAAGTATAATATATCATCTATAAATGTATACATGTAAATATTTACGCCCAATTTTTATAAAACAAGGTGTATTATATAATTTATAAATGTTTTTATGTAAATATTTTCACCCAATTTCAACAAAAAATGGTGTAATATAACATCTATTTACATCCGTTTTCTTTAATAACGGGTGTAAAATATAAAATTTAAAAAAAAACATGTGTAAATTACTATTTCTGCACTAGTGTAATTCTTACATGTTGCTAAATCTTTTGATTTATTTTTATTTCAAATGGCAACCCATATTAAAAATCTACCTACATCTAAGAAAAAATTAGAAGAAAAAAAAAGTAATTTATACAATATTGTCAAATTTATAAAATATTATTTTACTTAACACTATAAAACACGATTAAATTTAAATTTATGATTAAAATTTAATAAAAAAATATTCTTAATAACAAAAAGTTTAAACTATCAATTCATTATAACTATTCATATTAATAATTTTAAAAATAATTATAATAATTAAAATATTTTCAAATTTTTAACAATTGTGATTGAAATTGAGAGTAAATATTTTTAAAAATTCTCAATATAGTCAATGTATATCATTTTTTTTAAAATTCATATACCAACACAAATAAGATATTGATCCAACAGTACTTATCACAAATTTACATTGTACAATTTTGAAATAGATTTGTGTATTTTTTTTTTATAGACTACAATCAAATATAATAAAATTAACAAAAATAAAAAATAAAAGAGTTGAGATAGAAAGTCAGATATTTGTAAAAATAGTTTACAAAAAGGTGTTGATAAAGAAAACTCAATACAAAGCGTTAAATATAATAAACTATTTATATAACACAAATTAATAATATCTTTTTTTACAAATATGAAATATCTCATAATTTATACATTTTTAACACAACCTCATTATTAATACATGTGATCATATGTTGTAAGAGTGTAACAAAGATAATAATAAAATATAGGCTTAAATAGTGTTTTAGTCCTTGTAATTTAGTGAGTTTTTGGTTTTCGTCCCTGAAGGTTTTTTTTTTCGGTTTAAGTCCCCACATTTCCAAAACGCTTTGGTTTTAGTCCCTACTGTGAGTTAGACGTTAAAAAAAAGGATGTGGCAGACGGTGCTTATGTGGCAGGTCGTTTGGCATTTCTCAATAATCCAAGTGGCATTCTCATTTACACATGTGGATTTGTCATTTTCCTATTTATTCTAGAGGGACCAAATCCAAAATATAGAATCACATTGTGGTCTTTCTTCTTTCTAATCATTCTTTCTTCTTCAAATCTAGCCCAATGCTTCCTGTTCCTGCCTTTACTGTTATAAGTGGGGGAAAACATGTTGGAAATAATCTGGCCATTGAGGTATAATTTTTATTGCAGATTAATTTCTCAGAAATTCACAATAGTGTTTCAGTTAGTGATACTTAAGAGCAATTTTTCGATCATGAGCAACAAAGTAAAATTCCCAATGAATGTGGAAATATTTATTATATATCAAATTAATTATAAAATTTTCCAATTACAAAATCAAATCAATTTTTTCTATTTAACTTAGGATATTGGACTGTCATGATTGATTTTGTTCTTAACCTGACCTTTAATCATCAATAGGTATAATTATTATTAGATCTATATGTTTCCCCTGCTGCTTCATAGATTTAAATTCTTTCAAATGTGAAATTTTTTTTTACATATTGTTACAGGAAATCATGATTCTTCCCATTGGAGCAAGCAGATTTGAGGAAGCACTGCGAATGGGCTCTGAGACCTATCATCATTTAAAGGGATTTAGGTTATTCGATGTTTCATTTCTAAGAATCTGAGAAATTAATGGCATTTAGGTTATTAATGTTGTTATTTGATTTTACCATCTTAGTGGTGTGTCTCTTTCGGATTACATTAGAGTTCAACAAAATACATAATCTGTCAAATGCCATTGGAGACGATAGGGAAGAAAGAAGAAAGAAGAAAGCTTGAAGAAGAAAGACCACAATGTGATTCTATATTTTGGATTTGGTCCCTCTAGAATAAATAGGAAAATGACAAATCCACATGTGTAAATGAGAATGCCACTTGGATTATTGAGAAATGCCAAACGACCTGCCACATAAGCACCGTCTGCCACATCCCTTTTTTTTAACGTCTAACTCACAGTAGGGACTAAAACCAAAGCGTTTTGGAAATGTGGGGACTTAAACCGGAAAAAAAAACTTTCCGGGACGAAAACCAAAAACTCGCTAAATTACAGGGACTAAAACACTATTTAAGCCTAAAATATATATAGTTTGCATCTTATGTATGCTCGACATGAATGTTTTATTTTCATGGTTACATAGTGTTAATGATATAATATTAACAACAATACATGATCATTTTATGTCATGAAAATAACCTATCATATAGTAAATTGTCAGTTAAATATGAAGAACTTTAATTGTGTATGAGTATAACCACTAAAATATTTAAAAAATCTGAAGAAAATTTTCAAAAATATATGAAATATTTTTGTTCAAGTATTTTTTTAATAAAATTATTTATTAATATTTACAATTGAAAGTATTTCTTAAGAAAATAATACGAAAAATGGGCTTTAAATGATTATTAAATTAAATTTATCAAAATTTAAACATTATGGATTGTCATTTGAATAATCTTCCGCCCTTTTGACTTCTCTATCAATATTTATTATTTTAGATATTAATAAGAGGCATTTCTTTAATTTTTTTATGAAAAAAGGAGGTATCTAATGTATAAGGTGTTTCGGGCTTGCCGATGGCACATGGAGACCACCCAAAAACTTAATCCCATCAAATAAAAATGTGTTAATTAATGATGTCTAGGTGGTCTTTTGTCTACGAGCACTGCACACAAGCACACCCCTTCTTCCATCAGACTTTTTACATGCATTCAATGGTTTTCAACGCTCCATGTCAATAAACTATGGACAATTTGCAATGCAATTAGAGATTTTGCTACGAAGTATCTTTAGATCTATCTCCAAGGATTATGGGTGAGAATAGGTCAGGCCGGCCTACATGGATCTATAAACTAGTTTATTTAAGGTCAGATCAGGTCAGATTTTTCTAATAAAAAAATCAGGCTTAGGGTTTTTTTAAAGTCAATTTAATTAAATAAATCAGTCTTAGACTGTTAAATAAAACTATGGGGTCTTATAGGTCGGCCTATATTTTCATATATATTTAAAATATGGTAAAAATGTTGTCCTATATATGCATATATGTTAGAAAAAATGATACATATGTTGACCTATATATACATATATATTAGAACAAAGGCTAAATATGTCGGCTTATATATGAATGTATACAAACCTCCACAACAGGCCTAACCACAACTTCATAAACATGTTTAACCATCCATTGTTGGGGTGACCTAGGTTCTCAACCACTCAGCTTCTGTAAACATAGACTACATCATATCTAACCACTACAGAACAAACAAAGTTAATTCATTAAGAAAAAACTTAAAACGGAAAATCTTAAACAGGGATGCAAAATAACATTCACAGAAAAATTTAGGCACAAAGATGAAGAAGCATTTCACAATCTTGATAACATTATCTTTCACATTGCGTCTTTGTGTTAGCTCCTAAGTTCGACGCTCATATTATCTTCAAAGGAATTAATTTGAGAATCGTATTCCTTGAAAAGGCTAAAGGTTTCGACTGAACATTGGCTGAAATCCAAGTCGAAGATGTACTTGTGTAAGGGAGAAATAAGTCTATGGACTTAGAGTTATTTCTGAAACATTTGGATGTAAAGTTCGACACTACTGATGGTGTTCGACGCGAGGAATTTAAATTCAAATATGGGAGGGAACATTTGTGCTTATCCTTTTCTGAAGAAAGACAAGTGGCGCACATCCAATAGTCAAAGAAATCCAAGGCGACACTTGTCGTATTTTAGTGTTTAGGTCGTTATTGGAAGTTAGTTTGATTATTATAAATAGGAGTTCTAACAATAGGATTCATGTGTTGTTCAATTTGTACAAGTTACTCAATAATCACTCAAAGTACTCGTGTCTTTCTTATTTCAATGCAATTTAATCAAGTTTATTTTATGAATTCATCTTTAATTCATTGCAAGTTATTCTTTCCTGCATTTTACTTGCTTTCATTTACCCAGTCTTTCTTACGACTTTAAAGCTTTTCAGCGTTTATTTTATTTTACATTTGCAATACGTAATTTCTTCATGAACATTGTCAAAGTGTTTGCTTTATTCTCTAAATTTTACTTAAAAAAACTTAGCACATGTCCTAGGATCAATATGGTCGATCATGTAAGCAACTTAAACTTTTGTATTTTAGAGGACCATCGGTTGTTTACCAACTTTCACGCTAAATAAACTGGCACACCCAGTAGGACAATGCTAATTTATTAAGCAAAATTTTTATATTTCTTTTGAAAATTTGCATTCATCAATCTTTTAACTTGTGAAAAATTCATTGCATACATTTGAGAAGTGGTAAATTAACCAATACTAATGAAGAGAGACCAAGAAAATGATATACGAAGAGAATGACGTCAAATACTAATCAGCCAAATCATCCAAATCCTTAGTTGAGTAGTTTGAATCCCCAACCAAGTAGTTCAAACACTCAACCTAGTAGCACTAATCCTCAAAACGTGCCTAGGAACGACGTGGTGCCACCCCCAGTCTCTTTGACATGGGGATCAACAACACCAGTTATTGGGTCTGAACCGATACCGTCAATGTCAAGTTTAGGGTCGACATATAAAAGAGCCTATGATCAACCCATTTTGGAGTACATTGGGGAAATGAGTTCCAACCCCCAAACTCCACCAGGAGGGACGTCAACGTTTATACATTTTCCTCCCCCAGGAATTTCGCAGCCATTACCAAGGAATCCAGTTTATGGATTGCCAACATCGGTGATGCAAAGTCTGCACAATTCCCCCTCCCTAGTATTTTCAGAAAACATAATATCTTCACCATTGCAGGAATCAGGCTCTGGGATAAATATGGGTCAAAACAGTCAAAGTATAGGATTTGGTTATTCCACCCAAGGACCTAGTTTGATGAACACTTCTGTAGCATGTTTAAGGCAACAAATGGACAAAAGTAACTTACAAATGGTACAAACTTTGTCTCAAACTACGGGTGAAATTTTCCACCCTTTGATCCAAAATACTAACCAATAATTGGCCGCACAAATGGATCTCCTGGCATAATTCATGGGCGTACCTTCCCCTGTTCGACATCCAACAAGGGAGTTTATGAGAAAAAACTAGGGTGTAAATATTGGGGAAATTATTCACCAGCCAAACCTAGGAAACATACCTCAGGCAAATCCAGTGAACCAGGAAGTAGTCGAACTACCTAGAGTCGGACCTCCTAAGAACCAGGTACTAATCCCAGAAGAGTGGGAGCAAGTGGTAGTAATAATGAATAGGAATCATGATGATGATCATGTTATATAACAGGTTCAACACACCAACATAGCAGCAAATAACAATCTAGCAACCATGGTCGAAAGGATAATGGCTCGAAATAGAGTCAATTTTGGCTTTACCATACCAAATTACACATCACCATTGGTAGAATATATACTCCAGTCAGAATTACCCCCTAGGACGAAAGTCCCTAAATTTACCAAATTCTCAGGCTATACTACTAATTCTACCGTCGAACATGTAGCCCAATATTTGATCTAAGCGGGAGAAATTGTGAACAACGAAAGCCTTATGGTTAAGTACTTCGCAAGTTCTCTTACTAAGAATGCTTTCACGTGGTTTACAATCTTACTGCCTAATTTGATCCATAATTGGACCCATTTAGCACGTCTGTTCCATGAACAATTATATATGGGACAAACTAAGATAAGTCTGAAGGAGTTGTCTAGCATAAAACAAAATTTTACCGAGCCAATAGACGATTACCTAAATAGGTTTCGATTACTTAAGGATAGATTTTTTACACAGGTTCTAGAGCATGAATTGGTCGAAATGGCCGCTGGTGGCCTGGATTACTCAATTAGAAAGAAGTTGGATACCCAATACTTGAGAGATATGGCTCAACTGGCTGATAGGGTTCAACAGCTAGAACGTCTAAAAAACGAAAAAGGCTAGGGCAAATATGAATAAGAGAATAGCCTATGTCGAGTATAATGTGGACGTCGAAGGGTTATACAACAAACCTTTACAATCGACAAAAGCGAGATAGACTTACTGAACTAAAACAAGGTTTTCCATATTCTTGCAAAATGTTAGCCCCTTCGAATGGAAAGAATCCTGTCGAATCTTAAAAGAATGATAGGTTCCCAAAGAAAACATACACTTTCAACGTCACCAAGTGTAATGAAATTTTTGATTTACTTGTTAAGGATGGACAAATGATAATGTCGGCTGGCGCTAAAATGCCACCTTTAGAACAAAGGAAAAAAGAGAGGTTTTTGCAAATACCATAATTTTTTGGGTCATAAAACTTCTCAATGTTTTCTTTTCCGAGATTCAGTGTAGAATGCTATTCAAGAGGGAATGCTAAAGCTAGGGGAGAAAACTAAAGGTCAAATGAAGATCGACTCAGATCCTCTACACGTGGAAGATGCCCACTACACTGAACCCACAGAGGTGAACATAATCGAAGTTGTTGATCGCTTTGACTGCTCAATCAACATGGTGGAAATCACTGAATATTTAACAAATGATGTTGTTCTAGTTTATATTACTGAGAATATGGACCCTAATGTTATGGAGAAACTCATTAGTAAGGTCATTGGTCATATTGCATTGAGAGATGCTGAAAGTTGCGATGTTTTTGATAACTTTGAGGATGGGATCACTGAAGATTCCAACATGATATTGATTACAAAGGAAACCGCTGACAGTTTTGTGTGTATGGACAAGGCTACTGAAGGCCTTGATGTAGATTTCCATAAAATGAGTATAGTTGATGATGTCGACATTGTCATCAACATGGTTGAGATAACACAAAAACAGACCATGGATGTCGATGAAGCAAGCGCCAGAATAATACAACAAGGTGGCTTATCCCAAACAAGGAGAGACCATTGTTGACTTCCTCCACCGATGTCAGAGGATGAAGTCTGAAGTGATGCTTTATCCTCGATGCAATGCCATTTTTAACAAAATAGATTGCAAATTGTAACACTCCATTTCTACCCGACTTAAATTATAAATTAGAGTTATAAAATTTCTCAATAAACATGGGATATTACATTTTCAAATTTAAAATCAAATAACATGAATTTCATTAATAAGATACTTTGAAAACAACGCAACAGATTCAACATCAAAATTTGCAACTTTTAAAACAACTTCCAAATGATCAACATCAAATACTTCATCAAGGTTTTCGATATAAAACAACTTAAACGAGTTCATAAACTAAATATAATCCACCAAAAACAAAACATGCGTTCATCCCCCTGAAGTGCTACATATCAAAGTGACAAACACCGACTTGAGACGACTAAGTACTTGAATCTTGATTACCTGCACGTTACCAACAGATGGCAACATTCAAATAGAAGGGGTGAGATATCGAATGATATAAACAAGAGTATGATAATCAATATATAAGCAAGAATTCATATGATCATCCACTTCACACAACCAGCAACATCAACGTACAGCTTGCAACCAATAAATGATTAACAACATAAATACAAATGCAACTCAAATGCGACTCAACTTATATATGCATGTGGTACCATTTGGAGTAAACTCCCAACTTGAAATCTTGCCATGTTATCAAGGCATCAACAACTTATTTGCCAATCCATGCCAACTTAAATCGAGCATTCGCTCCAACTTAAAATATGCAAATGTATGCAACAATGGATGGCATACAACAACAACAACAACGTAAACAATAACTTAAAAACTCAACAACATGAATCAACATTGGTCAATCGACCTACAACTTAATAATCTTCCCTAAGACCGAGACGACGCACTTATATCAACTTAGTACAACTTCAACATGGAAAATGATTAATTACGGATTAATTAATTAGACTTCTAAATTAATCATTTTTAATTTTCAAATCTACTATACTCAACATATTTTAACTCTGCTTAAAGTATAAGATCAACTCAACTCGAAACGAATGCGAAAACAGAACGAATCGTCAAAAACTGCATTTTTCTGCACCCACTATGTCCATACGCGTAATGCCTTACTCCATGCAACCTCTTACACGTAATGCCTTACCTGTTACACATAATACCTGCATAATAGGGATGTGTTACACGTAATGTCCTACCTTGTTACGCGTATGTCGCTCCCACCAAATGACACCCGGTTGTCGCTCCCACCAAATGACACCCAAGGTCAGAAGGGGTACAGACGCGAACGGTCGGCGAAAGGAGAAAGGAAATGAATAGAGTCGCCAGCTAGGCATTTTTATCCCGAAGGAAAGGTAATGTTGCATAGACCTAAGAAAAGATATGGATAAGACGGTTGCGAACCAGAGAGACTGAGGAAGGGGGTTGGTTACAACCTGGGAAGGTATTAGCACCCAGATTGTCCGCCGTACTCGACGAGATCCACGCTTAAAAGATTTGTGTTTTAAAGGGGTAATGTCAGTGCAATTTGTGTATCAAAGCTGGAAAGAATGCAAGTGTCAGTGTAAAAGAAATGTGAAGTATATAAGAGAAGTGTCAGTGTGAGAACAAGAATGGAATGCTCAAGACTATGAGGCTTAAAGAATAATGTTGGAAGGAGGGGGAATATACAGAGACTTTTGTTCGATAACTGTTAAGTTATGCCTACGTATCCTCTCGTGTAATGAGGAAGTCAGAACACCGTAGTTCGACCCAAAGAGACTGAAAGATAAATTGACTTGTGAACTGCTTACTTGTCTATGCTCAAGTGTATGACCTGTCTGGCTCAGGTGCTAACTGTCTTGCATTAGACGGAAGAAGTAAGTTCTCGTTTGTGAGTGAATAAGATGAGAAAAGAATCCCGGAGGAGACGATTATTGTTTGTTTTTGGGTTTTCAATCTTTTATTGCTTTTTGGAGTTTGTCATAAGAAAATGAGCTTAAGCCTAAACCAAAGGGTTAGTAAACTCATCACATCCTCCCTCTGATTAGGGGTAATGAGGATACCTTAAGTGTGAAGTCAGCATCTCACACTTAATTACCATGATGTAGGATTAAGATCATTAACCTACTTGTATTTATTTAGATGTTTTTGTTGTTTTTGTTTAGTGTTAAGTAATGAGATTAAGCCATAATCAAAGATTTAATGGACTCATTACACCATCCTAATAGAAGGATAATAGGTGAGAACATTTAAGCTGAGGAAAGCTCCTCAACTTAATCCATGATTAGGGATTAACCTCATGACAAAACAAAGCCTTTATTAGATGGATTTTAGTTAATGGTAAGATTAAGAAGTGGATTTTATGATTTGTAAGACAACTTGAGGAGGACTTGTCCATTAACACTAGGGTTAGTCCTTCTTAACCAATTAAGGAAGAATTGGAACCCTAATGCAAGGCCCAAGTTACAAGCTTGATGTCTTGATGATTATTAAGTGGATTGATTAAAGGAGTTAAACACATTAAGGGTTTAACACTTAGGATTAAAGTTATACACTCCATCCTAATAGAAGGATGCAGGCATAAGCTTAATCACAAAGCCTTAAAACCTTTAGGGTTTAGTCCTTGATTATGAGATGAGAAGAGAAGACTCAAGGATGACACAAAGGCAAAAGCTAAATGGGGGACTAATCAAAACCCTAATTGTTATCATGCTTTGTTATTCCTAGGGTTAGTGAGGTTTACAAGAAGAATCTTCAGAGAAACCACCAGGAAGGAAGCAGATGAAAGGAGGAAGAAACAAAGAGAAGCAAAACAACTTGCTTCACTTAAGAAGACAAGTTTCTTGAAGGAAGAAAGTAAGATGAACAAGAATGAGCAAGCTCAATCTAAAACAACAAAAAATGCAGCAAAGAAACTATGAAAGAGATGAAAAGAGATTGTGAGAAGTGAAGGCAAATTCACTTCTCAAACAACTTACCACCTGAAAAGTTAGCAAAAGAAATGAAATGCAATGCAAATGGGATGCAATGTCATGATGCAAATCAAAACCATAAGCATAAGTATGATGTTAATGATGCTAAGAGATGATACAAACATGAGGCAAGGCAAGAGAATGATCAAACAAGCATATGGATGCAAAAGAAACATGCTTTGAACCATGGATGTTCATGAAAAGTTATGGAATGAAATGGACATATAACATGGCAAATGAAAGATGCAATGATCAAACATGATTCTAAAATGTCCTAAGATGTATTAAGAATCATGTGGATGCACAAGATGTCATGGCAAGTCATTGGGTGCAAGCAAATGAGAAATGGATGCAAGGGAAGGCACCAATTAGGGTTTATGATCAATTCACCAAGCAAAATTCAAAGTCAGAAGCAAATGACATGATAAAATTTTAAAATGGGATCAAAGGAACCCTAAACCTATACAAGCTCACTGCCCAAAGGAGAGGACCCAATTCTTAACCTAGTGAAAGTTATGAATTTCCTAAGATTGCTAGGGTTTTGGGGTACTTCAACAAGAAAAATGCCAAACAAATTGAAAATGCAAGATCAATTCAAGTCAAATTTATCCTATAAAGTACATGCTATGCAAGATGCAATGCCAAAAGAATCATCATCCAACTCTCAATGGTTAGGCAGTAATGAATTTTTGAAGTTTGAAACAAAATATTGCCTAAAAATGGAATTAAATCCAATGAAAAATGATCAAAAGGCATTAAAAGCAAAAAGAAATTTGGTTTGAGAGTTGGACAATGTTTCTAAATGTTTTTAAATGCTATGTGAATTTTTTTGTGATTTTTAAATACCTAAATGTATTTTTAATTAATTAATTTCTATTAATTAATTAAAAATAAACATTTAAATGATTTAAAAATAATTTTCAGTGCAAAAAATAAAAATAAAAATATTTTTGTGTTTTAAAAATTAATGAAACTCTTGACAAAAATTTCCATAATTTTTAAATGATTTTTGCTATTTTAAATAAAATGTACAAATTAAATGAAAAGAAAATGAAATAAAAATGGATAAATGGAAAAGTATGCAGATCCAAAGGCTGTGGTTTGAATGAAACACGCGCGAATTGACTAGCACGCAAATGGAAGGCTCAGATCACTTCTGGCAAAATTCAAATTTAATCCCAGTTAATTAATTTAATAAATCAGAATTAGGGTTTAATGAAGGATCTGGTTCGTCCATTCGCGCGGGAGTCAACAAAAGTCCACAAGATCAAGGGTCCAAATTCAAACTTTGCCCTAAACGTAATTAAGTCACTAATGACTTTCAGGTGGCCGGAGAAGACCTCCGGTCATCTTCTCCGGCCAGACCCTCACCTGAAAGTTGCCAACTTCTCCCCTAGGTACTTTCTGGAGCTCTAAAGCTCCAGATTCACTCCTCTCACTCCCCTAAGATCAAATCCACCCCCAAACTTCATTTATTTTCACCCAAAATCAAGATTCGAAGAAAACATCAAAAATGGCAAAAATTTCAGAAGCTCAGTAAATACTCATCTCTCCACCATTTTCAAAAATACAAAGTTCAGTATGATCAGGAGAGCATGCTTTATCATTTAGAAACAAAAAATAAGAGTTCTGGAAAAATGTTTCAAGGAGGTACCTGAGCTTGAGCTTTCTCAGTTTGGGACTTTTAGGCCTTCTCTCTTTGTGCAATCCACTCCTCTTGAACTCCTGATGAAATTTTGATGCTTGGAAGGAATTTCTTTTGGTTGATTTGGGAGTTTGCAAGCCAACTGGTCAGAAATCGTGTTTGGTTTATGTGAGGTTTCTGGCTGTTTCAATGGTTGGTTTGTGGTCAGTGAGTCATCTTGAGATCAATGGTGAAGTTGGTTTGAAGATTGGTTGAGTGAGCTGAGAGATTCGAAAGGTTTTGCAAGTTGGAGGATTTTTGATAACTATGGCAATCTGAGGTTTCATCTTGTGTTGTGTGTTGTGTTTAGTCTCATTTTGTCCACTTATCACAACTAGAGAGGTCAGAGAAGTTGGTGTGGCACAGGCTGATTGGTATGGGTCTTTTTGC
Source organism: Lathyrus aphaca (assembly GCA_963966055.1). Lineage (NCBI taxonomy): Eukaryota > Viridiplantae > Streptophyta > Magnoliopsida > Fabales > Fabaceae > Lathyrus > Lathyrus aphaca. Next base: position 112,378,298 of record OZ014524.1, on the reverse strand, counting down.
AAAAAGTCCAAGTTAGGTGTACTTGAGGTATGGGCAAGTGTGAGGCTGTGATAGGGGCATGGCTTGGCTCAGCTGAGTTTAGGGAGAACCATGGAATTTGATTAGAAGCAATGCAGCAAGTGGATTAGGGTTTATCATGGGTTTTGCAACTTTGTGACCTTTCGCCCCTTTTGAAGTTTCTTGATCCATAAGTCATGAAAATGGGCAAACTCTTGGTGCATTCTGAATTTTAGGCATTGGTTTATGTTTGTACAAAGATTAGAAGTCCATTTGAAAGCACAATTTGCCTTGGCAAAGGGTTTTGCAACTTTGCCTCTTTGGTAGAAAACTTGAAATTATGTGATTTTTCCCAACTTTGACAAGCCATAACTTTTGATCCAAAATGAATTAGAATGAGTTCTTGTACTTTTTGAAAAGGGAATGATCCATTCTACAACTTTCATGACCAAAGTTTTCCCATTTGAAGCATTTTTGAATCAAAAAGCAAGGGTTGAAAAAGTTTCCCAAAATGGCAAGTTTCCATTACAAGTCATTTTCCCAAAAAGGCAACTTTGCAAATGGCTTGAAATTCTTCAATTTTATGAACTTCTAACATCTTCCATGATCAAATAAAGATCATACACATCCAAAATGATGAAGAACACCCTTTGGTTGGGTCATTGGGGGCCTCAGATGCCCTGATTTTACACTGACTTGCTCAAGAAGTCAACCCTTGATCAGATGCCTTCCCCATGGAATTTCTTCATGAAAATTGATATGCATGATCCCTATACCATATAGAGACCAATAGAAAAAAGAATGACCAAAAAAATTGGAGTTATGGCCTCTGAAACCAAAACCCTAATTCTAGGTCATCTGTGCAGTTAAACCTGGCTCTGCTTCCATGCCTTTCTCAGTTCTTGTGATTCTTTGACTTCCTTGACCTTGTGAGGATATAATATGATGTTTGAACATACATGGACCCATTTGAAGTAATTGTAGACCTTTGGAGTGGCTCAAATAGCCCTTGGATGGCTCAAATCACAAACCCTAGATGCAGATGACTTTGAAACAATGCAGTGAAACAAAAATGCAATATGAGATGCTATGATTGAACTCATGCATATGAAAAGATCACAAGCCATGGTGTGAATGGGTGAGGGAAAATTTGGGGTGTTTACACCGGTCAAGAGGGGTACAGACGCGAACGGTCGGCGAAAGAGGAAGGAATGGATAGAGTCGCCAGCTAGGCATTTTTATCCCGATGGAAGGGTAATGCTGCATAAACCTAGAAAGATATGGATAAGGCGGTTGCGAACCAGAGAAACTGAGAAAGGGGGTTGGTTACAACATGGGAAGGTATTAGCACCCAGATTGTCCTTCGTACTCGACGGGATCCACGCTTAAGAGATTTGTGCTTAAAGGGGTAGTGTCAGTGTTATCTGTATCAAAGCTGGAAAAGAATGCAAGTGTCAGTGAAAAAGAAGTGTGAAGTGAAATAAAAGGAGTGTCAGTGTAAGAAAAGGATACTAAGCTCGAGACCATGAGGCTTAAAGATAATGCTGGAAGAGGGGGGATATACAGAGACTTTTGTTCGATAACTATTAAGTTATGCCTACGTATCCTCTCGTGCAATGAGGAAGTCAGAACACTGTAGTTCGACTCAAAGACACTGAAAGGTAAATTGACAGATGAACTGCCTACTTTGTCTATGCTCAAGTGTATGACCTGTCTGGCTCAGGTGCAAACTGTCTTGCATTAGACGGAAGAAGCAAGTTCTCGTTTGTGAGTGAAGATGATGAGAAAAGAATCCCAGAGGAGACGATTATTGTTTGTTTTTGTGTTTTCAATCTTTTATTGATTTTTTGAGGTTTCTCATAAGTTAATGAGCTTAAGCCTAAACCAAAGGGTTAGTAAACTCATCACATCTTCCCTCTGATTAGGGGTAATGAGAATACCTTAAGTATGGAGTAAGCACCTCACACTTAATCACCTTGATGTAGGATTAAGATCATTAACCTACTTGTAATTATTTAGATGTTTTTGGAGTTTTTGTTTAGTTGTTAAGTAATGAGTTTAAGCCATAATTAAGGATTTAATGGACTCATTACACCATCCTAATAGAAGGATAATAGATGAGAACATTTAAGCTGGGGAAGGCTCCTCAACTTAATCCATGATTAGGGATTAACCTCATGACCAAACAAAGCCTTTATTAAAGTGGATTTTAGTTAATGGGTGAGATTTAAGAAGTGGATTTTATGGTTGGTAAGACAACTTGAGGGGGACTTGTCCATTAACACTAGGGTTAGTCCTTCTTAACCAATTAAGGAAGAATTAGAACCCTAATGCAAGGCCCAAGTTACAAGTTTGATGTCTTAATGATTATTAGATGGATTGATTAAAGGAGTTAAACACATTAAGGGTTTAACACTTAGGATTAAAGTTATACACTCCATCCTAATAGAAGGATACAGGCATAACCCTAATCACAAAGCCTTAAAACCTTTAAGGTTTAGTCCTTGATTATGGGATGAGAAGAAAAGACTCAAAGATGACACAAAGGTAAAACTAATAGGGGACTAACCAAACCCTAATTGTGATCATGCTTGGGTGTTCCTAGGGTTTATATGGTTTGCAAGAGGATCTTCAGAGAAACCACCAAGGAAGAAGCAGATGAAGGAGAAGAAGCAGAAAGAAGCAAGACAACTTGCTTCACTTAAGAAGACAAGTTGCTTGGAGAAAGAAAGTGAAGAGAGAACATGAATGAGCAAGCTCACCCTAATACACAAGTAAAATGCAGAAATGATGCATAAAAGAGATGAGAAGAGATTGTGAGAAGTGAAGGCAAATTCACTTCTCAAACACTTACCACCTGAAAAGTTAGCAAAATGAAATGAAAATGAAATGAAAATGAAATGAATGCAAGGATGCTAGACAAAGTCAGAAGCATATTAATGATGTTAATGATGCTAAGAGATGATGCAAATGTATGTCATGAGATGTGGATGATCATACAATTGATGAAGATGCAAATGAAACTTAAAGAAAGCATAAAAGTTCATGGATGCACATTAAATGAAATGAATGCATAACATGGAAAATGAATGATGCAATGATCAAACATGATTCTAATGTGTCCTAAGATGTCTTAGAAGCCATGTGAATGCACAAAATGCCACGGAAAGTTCATGTAAGCAAGCATATGAGAGATGAATGCAAATGAAGGCAAAAAATAGGGTTTATACATAACATGCAATACAAAATTCAAAACCAGAAGCAAATGACATGATAAAAATTTGAAAATAGGCTCAAAGGAACCCTAACCCTACACAAGTTCACTGCCCAAAGGAGAAGGCCTAACTGTTAACCTAGTGGAAGTTATGATTTTCTCAAGTTGGCTAGGGTTTTAAGGCACTTTAAAAGGGAAAATGCACAACAAATTGAAAATGAAAGATAAATTCAATCCAATTTTATCCTAGAAACTACATGATATGAGGAATGCAATGAAAAAAGAACCATAATCAAACTCCTCATGGTTAGGCAGAAAGGATTTTTGTAAGTTAGGGCAAAAATATTGACTTTTAAGAACCCTAATTCCAAAGAAAAATGTCAAAATAGGTCAAGAACCAAAAAGAAATTTGTTTGAAGAGTTTGATAATGTTTCTAAATGTATCAAAATGCAATGTGATTTTTAGAAACTTAAATGCTATTTTAATTAATTAATTCTCATTAACTAATTAGAATAAACATTTAAATATTTTTAAAATACGAAAATTATGCAAAAAATAAAATAAAAATTATTTTCAGAATGAGAAAAATATTTTTAGGTATGATGCAAAAAATGAAATTTTTTAGAAATGTCTTACTATTTTAAATAAAATGTGCAAGAAAAATGATTTAAAATGAAAATAAAATGAATAAAAAAGGAGGTCAACTGATCCAGTGGCCCAGATTCAAAACAGAAAGGGAGGTAATTGACCAGCGCGCGCAAATGGACGGCCCAAATTCAAACTTCACTAATTATGTCATTAACCCTAATCTGAACCCTAATTACATTCAGGTGACTGGAACAGTGTTCCGGTCATCTTCTCCGGCTAGCTCCTCACTCAATCTCCCTCAATACGCACCCCCAAGACCCCTAAAGCTCCAGAAATGATCCTCTCCTCAACCCCAGCAAGAATCAAACATCAAAACTCATTTGTTCATCATCAAAAGCACGAATCAAAGCAAAACGGAAAACATGGCAAAAATTTCAGAAGCTTATGAAATGCTTATTTCTCAACTATTCTCAAAAGTAAAGACATCATGGTGATCAGTGAGACATTTAGAATCATTCTATAACATAAAATAAGAGTTCTGGAAAAATAAATGCCATGGCTACCTGAAGTTGAGCTTTCGAAACAGGAGCTTTCTGGCCAGTTCTTTGCCTCAAATCCACTCCAATGATTCCCCCCAAGAGCTTGTGATGCTTGGTTTGAGTTTAAATGGCCTCTAGAGGAAGTTGGCAGAAACTCAGTTCATGAAATGTTGAAATCGTGTTTTTAATTATGAAGGTTTTAGGGCAAAATGGAAGATGGGAAATGATCAGTGAGGTTTATGGAGTTGAATGGTGGAAAAAGTTTGAAGGTTTGATGGTTGAATCAAGAGATTTGAAGGCTTTTGCAAATTTTGGGATTTTTGAGTGTGTTGTTTATTCTTCAGTGTTCAGCTGCAATGTTGTGTGCTTTTGCTTGGTTTTGATCCACATAATGAAATGTGATAGGTCAGAGAGTGGGTGCTGGCCTATGTTGATTGGTATGGGCAAGTTGCCAAAATGTCAAAAGTTGGTGTACTTGAGGTATGGGCTCATGGCAGGCTGGTTTAGGGGCATGGCTTGAGTCATCCAGCTTCAAGGAGGTCCATAAAAAATGATTTAGTGAGCTGGCTCAAGTGGATGAAGGGATTTGGATCATTTTGCAAATTCATGAAGTTTTGGCCCCTTTTGGATTTCTTCATGGGCAAGGCATGAAACTTGGGATTCCTTTGGGCAATTCTGAATTATAGGTCATGTATTATGTTTGTTTAATGCTTAGAAGTCAATTTGAGGTCACAAATTGGTTTGGCAAGTGTTTTTGCAAACTTCCCTCTTTGGTGCATAAGTGAAATTTCATGATTTTTCCCAACTTTGCAAAGCCATATCTTGAGTTCTATGATGAATTAAGTCAAGCTCTTGTACTTTTTGAAAAGGGAATGATCCAATCTACAACTTTAATGACCAAGAATTTTTCATTTGAAGCATTTTTGAATCAAAAAGAGGAGGTTGGAAAACTTTCCCAAAATGGCAAGTTTGCATTATAAGTCACTTTCCCAAAATGGCAATTTTGCAAATGGCTTGAAATTCTTCAATTTTGTGAACTTCTAACTTCTTCTAAGATCAAATAAAGATCATATATACCCAAAATGATGGAGATGACCCTTTGGTTGGATGATTGGGGCCTTAGATGCCCTGATTTTGCACTGACTTGCTCAAGAAGTCATCCATTGATCAGATGCCTTACTCATTGAATGTTTCCATGAAAATTGGTATGCATGATCCTTATAACATATAGAGACCAATAGAAAAAAGAATGACCAAAAAATTTGGAGTTATGGCCTCTGAAAACAAAACCCTAATTCTAGGTCATCTGTGTAGTTAAAGCTGGCTCTGATTCCATGCCTTCCTCAGTCCTTGTGATTTTTGACTTTCTTTGATCTTTGTAGGATATTAATATGATGATTGAATATACATGGACCCTCTTTGAGTGATTGAAGAACTTTGGAGTGGCTCAGATGGCACAGGGATTGCTCAGATCACAAACCCTAGATGCTGATGACTTAGAACCAATGCAATGAAGCAAAAATGCAATATGAGATGTTATGATTGAACTTATGCAAAATGAAAAGAATCACAAGCCATGGTGAAATGAGTGAGGGCAAATTTAGGGTGTTTACAGCGTACTATCAGATCTATTGCGCAAAACACCATAGAGCATATAAATATGTCTTCTGCTATGAATCACACAACTTCACTGTTCCATTCAAGCCTATTTGGGTTTCTACATCGATTTTATACTCTAAATCTTCTGTATCTACTCATCTACTAAGTTCTACTACTGATTTTACGAATCCTAATCTCCTTTTCTACACGATTTATCTATAATATCCAGTCCAACAAATATAACACAGATACAACAATGATTACCACAACATGAACAACTTTTAAAATAGCAATACAACAAGAAGAACATAACATACACAACAGATTCATACAAAACGCAACAAAAATTCATACGAAAAATCCAGCAACAAATTCATACGAAATCCCAACCTACATACGGATTATCTAGTCTCGATTATGGAATTCGAACCCCACCCTTACCTTGGATTGAAGGCAACTCGAATTCACAGCAAAAATCTCCGCGAAAATCCTCAACCTAGCCTCTTCTTGATCTTCCTCTAAGACTTGTTCTCCCTTCTTACAAAATTCTGATTATACCCTAATTATGTCTTTTGTCTAATCTTATTAAATTATCACTAATCAGCTTACTTACTAATGGGCCTAAAACAACACCCCAACATTACTACTCTCACACTACAACTAGCCCAACTTAATATTATATCATTAACTCTTATTTTATTTATCTGACTTAATTAAAGTAAACAACTCAAACACAACTTAACCTGCAACATAATATCAACTTAAATAGCTTAAACAACTTAACGACAGAACGACAAAACAACACTGAACAACAAATAATCGGGAAAATACGCAATAGTATTTAATTAAATTAATTAATTAAATACGAGCGTTACAACTCTCCCCCACTTAGAACATTTTCTTCCTCAAAAATATTACCTTGCTCAAACAACTTAGGATATAATTCTTACATCTTGCTTTCTAACTCCCAAGTTATACTTTCTCCGACAGCGCCCAACCGAACAACTTTCACTAAAACAATCTCTTTGCCTCTTAAAGTCTTTATTTCACGACCCTCAATTTGTACCGGTATTGTCTCTACGGTGAGATTATCCCGTACTTGCACCTCATCCATATTAATCACATAAGAAGGATATGAAACATACTTCCGGAGTTGCGACACGTGGAACCTATCATGCAAATTTGACAAATTTGGCGGTAATTCCACTCTATAAGCAACATTCCCAACTCTGTCTGAAATTTGATACGTACCAATAAAATGAGGAGTAAGCTTCTTAGATTTCAACGCTCTCCCAACACCGGTCACATGCGTAACTCTTAAGAATACATGATCACCAGCTTGGAATTCTAAATCTTTCTTACACTTATCATGATAAATTTTTTGCCGACTTTGAGAAGCTTTCATCTTCTCTCGAATTAACTTTAACTTCTCGGTAGTCTCTCGAACTATCTTTGGTCCAAGCACCAGACTCTCACCAGATTCATACCAACACATCGGAGTCTTACACCTCCGACCATACAACGCCTCAAAAGGTGCCATTCTGATAATATAATGGTAACTGTTATTATACGTGAACTCGATCAATGGAAGATACGTATCCCACAAACCTCTCGGCTCAAAAACACAAGCTCTCAACAAATCCTCCAACGACTGAATCGTCCTCTCAGTTTGACCATCTGTCTGAGGATGATACGTTGAACTCAACCTCAACTTAGAACCCAATGCTTCTTGCAGACTCTTTCAAAACTCTGGCATAAACCTCAGATCTCGGTTTGACACAATACATAATGAACACCATGCAACTTCATTATCACTCTAACATAAATCTCTGCCAACTTCGATACTAGAAAACTGATGTTAATAGGAATAAAATGAGCCGCCTTAGTAAGCGTATCAACAATCACCCAAATCAAATTACGTAATCTCAAAGTATTAGGCAATCCTGTTATAAAGTCCATAAAAATGCTATCCCATTTCCATTCTAGAATTTCCCACGGTTGCATCAGACCATCAAGCTTTTGATGTTCAACTTTCGACTTCTGACAAATCAAACAGGTATACACAAAATACGCTACATCATTCTTCATCCCAGGCCACCAAAACAACTTCTTCAAATCCTGATACATCTTAGTCGCTCTTGGATGAATACTCAAATTACTTCTATGACTTTCCTCCAGAATCATTCTTTGCATTTCTGCATTATTAGGAATACAAATCCTATCATGCACTCTCAAAACACCATATGCATCCAATTTTAAACCATTCTTCTCTAATTCACCATAATCCATTATTATATCCACTAGTTTCACATCCAATTTTCGAGCCTTACATGGTCAGAGGAACTTCGACCAAAGGAGGTTTGCAGCGCAACAACATGGAAGCAAACCTCAATTCCCCGAAACTAGGTGGGATACTTTCAAACTCACCAGTGAAGCCCCAACTGGGAAATGGGTGAAGCCTATCGAAGGCAAGGGAAAAGACCAGTAAAAGTGGCAGAACTTTGACGTAGAGAGAGGTTCCTCCTTTGCCTGCACAAAGGAGTTTTCCTCATCCAACAAGTCATCTTATATCTATGAAAACTAAAAAGGGAAGAATCAAATGTCTCGATCACAGTGGAGACGGGAACAACGTCGAAGGAAAGCTCAGAGGAAGGCTCAGTCGAAGGGAAAAGATGAATCAAGTACCAATGTGTTTGTCGATAGTAGTGGAAGGCATGAACTGAAGATTACAGGGAAATCACCCATGGGTCAAAAATTGATCACCTCTCAATAGGGACAATCCATATAAAAGTATGATAAGGCCTTCGTAGAAGATGAAATAATGACAAATTTTTTTACTTTGAGTCTGATGCTTCTCTTGACATCATCGTGAATGTGGTGTCAGTTATGCCTAGGGAGTTCGACCAGATCACAAGGGTCAAAAATTTGGATGCTGACACTGAAGCGGAAATGGCGGCACACAAGCATGTGTGCTACTATGTCATGAATAATGGATGCGTCGAAGAGAAAAATTCCTTCTTTGAACGATCTATTGAAGCAATAAGAGGTCACTTGAAGTCTGTTTACATCACCGACAAGATTGAGAATGTAGCAGTGAACAAGATCCCTGTCGATTACTACCAATCTCATGTCGCATTTCTTATTAAACAAAATTGGCATGTATGACACTGATACTAACCCACACAACAAGGTCATTTCAAACTATGAAGGCAAAGTGGGCACTACTTTATGGGTCATACAAGTCGACTTGGCACTTGGAACAGTCACAAGGCCGACGATTTTTATGGTAGTGGAGACAAAGGCCAACTACAATCTGCTTTTAGGTTGAGAATGGATCCATGGGATTGGGGTAGTTTCGTCGTCCATGCATCAAAGGTGACGATTTGGAGACTTGATGGCATCATGGAAAACATTGAAGCTGATCAATGCTATTTTAAAGCCCAAGTCAACAACATCGACGATCGCCAGTTTGACAAAAATCTGGCTCACATTGCTCCTTGTGGTCCAATGGAGTTTGAGTTTACCCCAGATGATGAGGCGTACTACTCATTGTATCTTTATCTTGTTGATGGTTTCTATTGGGATAAAGAAGTAGTAGGATAAGGTAGAATTCCTTTCATTGGGACATTTGAAGGAGACTCCACAGGTTGGGGAAGCGAATTCAGTGATTAATGACTGAATTCAAAGCATTAAGAAGAATTTTGGCTTATGTGGCCAAAACCAAATTACAAGTGGCTCTGGAGGCTGTAGAAAAATATATGGTCGATGAAGCCAATTTTGAATTTCACCAAAAAGGTCCTGGTAAGGACTTCGACCCAGAACCACCTGATAAAGTTCAAGGCGCTGATCAAGACAAGAGGCCCGATGCCATCTATTATGATAAGCCTTTGGGATTCGAGAAGGATCCGCTAGCGAATAACATTAAGATGCTAGCGCAAGATCCCCTTGAAGAGATCGACTTGGGAGAGGGGAAATTAAGAGGACAACCTACATCAGTGTAGGCCTCAACCCACAACTCAAAGTCTAAGTAATCTAGTTGTTAAAAGAGTTCAAAGACTGTTTTGTTTGGGATTACGATGAGATGCCAGGTTTGAGCAGAGATCTGGTCGAGTTAAAGTTGCCAATCAAGCCTGGGAAGAAACCCATCAAGCAAAATCCAAGGCGGTTTGCACCATTTATATTCTCAAAGATTAAAGAGGAGGTAAAAAGTCTCCTTCGATGCAAGTTCATCCGCATGGCCAGGTATGTCGAATGGTTAGTTAACATTGTACCTGTTATAAAAAAGAATGGCACTTTGAGGGTATGCATAGATTTTAGAGACTTAAATTCTGCAACCCTGAAGGATGAATATTCAATGCATGTGGACAAAATGATAGTCGATTTTGTCGCAGTCCATGAGTATCTTAGTATGTTAGATGGGTACTCTAGGTATAACCAGATATTTATTGCTGAGGAAGATGTCCCTAAAACAACTTTTCGATGTCCCCGAGCTTTAGGCACCTACAAATGGGTAGTAATGCATTTTGGCCTGAAGAATGTTGGAGCAACTTACCAGCGAGCAATCAATTCCATTTTCCATGATTATACTGAGACTTTCATGCAAATATGTATTGATGATATTGTTGTTAAGTCCATTTCAAGGAAGAACCATATTGACCATCTTCGACAATCTTTTGAAAGGATGAAAATACATGGTCTCAAAATGAATCCTCTTAAGTGTGCATTCTGTGTGCGGGTGGGAGATTTTTTAGGCTTTGTGGTCCATAAGAAAGGGATTAAGATCAATCAGAATAAGATTAATTTCTTGAGGAGATTTATATCGAACCTAAGTGGAAAAACACATGCCTTATCACCTCTACTTCAATTCAACACAAAGATGGATTCAAATGGGGGCAAGCTCAACAGGAAGCCTTCGACAAGATCAAGGAGTACCAGAGTCATCCTCCAATTCTAACACCACCTTGTAGGAATAGGAGTATGAGATTGTACATAGCTACATCAGACAACACCTTAGGGAGCATGTTGGCTCAAGAGGATGACAATGGCATCAAAAGGGTCATTTATTACCTTAGTAGGGTTCTGAATGATGCAGAAACTAGGTATAGCATGATCGAAAAATTATGCTTATGCTTGTATTTTTCTTGTATAAAATTAAAGCAATATACAAAACCAGTTTATGTTTTGTCTCATTTTAATGTTATCAAACATATGCTGTCTAAACCTATTTTGCACTGTTGAATTGGTAAATAGGCACTAGCATTAACTGAATATTCTTTAACATATAAGCCTTTAAAGGCTGTTAAAGTACAAGTGGTAACAAAATTTATTGTCAACCATGCCATAAATGAGAGCGCTTTGAACTATCTAAAATAGAACCTTGGAAGTTGTACTTCGACGGGTCTAGCCATAAATATGGAACATGTGTATGAGTGTTAATTATTTTCCTAATAAAATTCTAACAAAATTCAAGTATAAGGTCGAAGGCCATTGTTCGAATAATGAGGCTGAATACAAATCCTTAATAGCCGGACTTGAGATTTTGTTAGAATTTGGGGAAACTCGTGTCGAAATAATGAGATACTCGGAGTTGGTCATAAAGAAAATTACGAAGGAGTATAAATGTGTTAAAGAAAACCTCATTATGTACTTCGTAACAGCCAATAGAATACTGGAAAAAAATCGAAGTAGTCACTATTCGACACATATCTCGATTAGAGAATCAAGTAGCCAATGACTTGGCTCAGATTACTTCTGGTTATAAAGTTTCGAAGGAAAAGTTACAAGATGCAATTGAAGTCAGAGGGAAGGTTGTGTCTGTTGGACTATGCACATCAGATATGGAAATAATGAAACTTAGATATGTTGATGAAGAAAATTTTATAATTTTAGCAATAAATGCTTTGACTGACAAATATTGGAGAAAGCCAATAGTAGAATACTTACAAAATCAACCAGTGTACCCAGAGCGAAAGACTAGGTATCAGATTTAAGTTACGTTCTTTTGGGTAATTAATTGTTTAATAAGACTTCTAAGGGAATGTTGCTTAAATGCCTTAGTGAATCATAGACATATTTTAGCCCTTTCGATTGTCAATAGCGGGGCATGTGAGGCATATCATTTAGGCCACAAGATGAAATGAATTTTATTTCGACAAGGCATATATGGCCTACCAAGCTGAAAGATTGTATCGAATTCGCTAAGGGTTGTCAGGAATGTCAAGTTCATGTTGTCATTCAACATATCCCTGCGAGAAAATTACATTCCATAATCAAACAATGGCCCTTTAGAGGTTGGGCTTTGGATTTGGTTCGAGAGATTCTACTAGTGTCGTCGAAGAATCAAAGATACATTTTGGTGGGTATTGATTACTTCACAAAGTGGATCAAAGATATACCCTTCTAAATTTTGAACAGGAAGATGTGATTGAATTTATTAAGAAACACATCATCTATAGGTTTGGAATCCCATAAACCATTATGAAAGATCAAGGATCAGTTTTTACTGGTCTAAAGATGCAATAATTTGCTAAAGAAATGGGATTCAAACGGTCAACCTCTACATCACATTATGCCTAGGCCAATAGTCAGGTCGAGGCTACAAACAAATTAGTAATTGGCTTAATCAAAAAGCATGTGTGAAAAAAGCCTAAAAATTGGCATAAGACTTTAGACCAGGTTCTCTGGGCGTGTCGAACATCTCCCAAGGAATCAACCAATATTATGCCTTTTTCGATTGACCTTTGGTCATGATGTGGTTCTCCCTGTAGAAATTTACCTTCAGTCAACAAGGATCCAAAGACATCATGATATTCCTTTTAAATCTTATTGGAATGTGATGTTGGATGAATTGGTAAATTTATATGAAGAGAGAATCCTTGCTTTAGAGTTTCTAAATAGGCAAAAGAAAATAGTGGAAAAATCTTATAATAAGATGGTTAAGATTAAAACGTTTTCGCCTGGAGATTTACTTTGGAAAGTAATTTTGCCTAAGGATCGAAAGGTTAAAGCCTTAGGCAAGTGGTCTCCAAAGTGGGATGGCCCATTTCAGATTACATAAGTATTTTCTAATGGGGCCTATGTGTCATATCCAAACTTTTTCCCCCTAAGATTTTCCATATTTTCATCATTGCATACAAACAAGATCACGCACTGGTTCTTCTATCTTTTTTGCAGGTTTATACCTCACAGGGGATCACCATTGTTTTTATATGCTTTTATTTGTTTATGTTTACTAACCATTAATTAAAATCCAAAAATATTTTGTTTTCTTTTATTAACATTTTTCAAGGGAAGAACATGTCAAAAATGCCAAATATAGTAGTCTCACAGCTCGAAAGAATTTCACTGATAAAAAGTCAAAGTTGATCTGCAAACAATTCAAATTCATCTAATCAAGGATTTCCTGAGTCGTTTTTTATTATTATTCAAGTAATTATAAGGTTCATGTGTTTATTTCCATGCCTTCATTGACAAGCAAGAGAATCGAGTCGGAACCACAACAGTGGAAAGAAAAGCAATTATTTTTCATATTTTACACTGAGTAACCGGTTAATGCCATGGTAACCGGTTACTAGGGTGAATTTTTGAAAAATGGCATAAAAATTCTAATCTTGTGATTTTACACCAATTTCATTTTGATCACATGTGGAATATTCTAGACCATCTCCATTTAATCCACATACATCATCAAAATCAATTCCCACCATGCACCTTCACTAATCACCACTCTTTTGATAATTCCTTCCAAATTTAATTCCCAAGCCTAATTTTGACCTTCCAAGCCTAATTCCATTCAACCAAATTCTCAAGCCTAAACTCTTTAAATAGAGGTTTCATTTCATTCATTTTCTCAAGCTTTTGATAGCCAAAAAAATCTCTTGCAAAATACACCCTCAACTACCAAAATTCACAAAAAGCTCAATTTCTTCTTTTGAAAGTTTTCAAAAATTAATATTGAACTCTTGATTAACTTTGAGTTAAGCCTTCATTCTTTTCATTTTTACTCATCAATTTGAGTAGATCAAACTTGCTTGTGGAGTAATTTGGAGTTTGTTATTGGTAATTCATCTTCCACCATTGTTACACCTTCATCTTCATCATCCATAATGTAGATCCTTGTTGATCTTTATGTGTGATCCTTTGGATCTTGTGTTGCATTTTAATTTCTGGATTTTGATGTTTTCTTACTCTAAAATTCATGCAAATTCAGATCTATGATCTCAAGGTGCTTGAAAAATGTTTTAAAAGGGGATCATGCTGATTTTACCTATTTTTCTGCTACTATGCGCAGAGTAACCGATTACCAGCCTGGTAGTAACAGGTTACTCTATGTTAATTTTTCCAGAAACTTCATTTTTGAACTAAGTAACTGGTTACCAGCTGTCACTCCTGGGATTTTCATCCTAGTACAAACGCGAAAGTAGCGCGGAAAAGGTAGAGTCGCCAGCCATGCATTTTTATCCCGAAGGAACGGGAAAGGTAATGTTGCACAAACCTAAGGAAGAAGGAAAGGACGAGGCCTTGCAAACCAAAGATCTGGGTTCGGGAGTCGGTTACGAACTGGGAAGGTATTAGCACCCCAGATCGTCCGCCGTACCCGACGGGATGCACACTTGCTTGTTTGTTTCAAAGGGTGAGAAAAATATAACTGATGCTGGACAAATGAACTGCTAACTGGAATAGAACTGAAATGAGAAAGCGAACTGGAAAAGAAAAGGAAGGGGAAAATGTAGGGAAAATAAAGACTGTGCTCGAACGGGCCCTACCCCGCTGCCTACGTACCTCATCGGGAAAATGAGGATTAGAATCGACATAGTTCGCCTAACTAAGGCGGGAACTTGTTTTTGTTTTTTAGGATGACGTTGCCATAGCTCTAGCTCAGGTGTTACCGGCTCTGACTCGATGGTGTTTACCGTATCGCTGTTTGAACTGTCGAGGCAAGTCGCATTCGTCCACAAAGATTAAGAGATGAGAAGAGAAGACACGATGTCTTTGTTGATTGTCTTTTATGAGAAGTGTTTTGAGTGTTTTTACTTATGAAGATAGTCTCATGATTAGACTTGTACATCATGCTAGACAAACTCACACTATTCCAAGATGGAATGAATATGAGTGCCCCATGAAATAAGGCTATACACAAGAGACTATTGCAATCTTTTATTAAGTGTCTTTTGGATTTTTGTTTGAAGATGAAAGAAGAAGACTCAAATCGGAAAAGGACAAAAAAACTAAGGGGGACTAAGACCAACCCTAAGTTATTTATTATATACAAAAGGGAGATCCTAATGGTTTATGAGGTTTTTCTATTCCTAAGGAAGGAAAGGAAAAGAAAGAAGAAAAAGGATGCAACTTACTTCCTAAGGAAGATAAGTTGATCCTAACAAAGGGGGTTCCTACCAATCACAAATATGGAAGGGAAAAAAAGTGAGTTAAATGCATAAAGAAAATGCATAAAAAATTAAAAAGGATAAGGTGTAAGGAAACATACCTTTCCCTCCCTACAAAACAAAGATTAGTGTTGCATTATATTAAAAATAATAAGGCAAACACACAACAATTAAATCCTACTAATTCTAGGACCTAACTTCTAGACTCTATCTTAATTTTAGAAGAACTAAAAAAATGCTAAAACAAAGATTCAACACCTACTACAGCCCTTAACTGCACAAACCGCTATGAAAACAATACACGACACATGGCAACTTTCTACAACTAGCATACAACATGAAAAGATAGGTGTAAAAAGTCACATGCAGCATGCAAACATAACAAACAACATGTATTTTACATCACCTATATGCAAAGTCAGCTATGAAATGTAAAATGCAGATTTGATTATTTTTATTTTTTAATGCACAAACTCAATGAAAAATGTACCAATTAATTATGAATATGCATTTGAACATAGATCAACATACATAATTGAATGAACATGATCATTTTTTAGGGATTATGCAAGAATGCACCACATGATTTATTATGCAACAAATATGCAAAATATGGCACATGATAATGACATATGAACATAATGAGCATTAATCATGAATATGCAACATGATAGATCAACAAGAATGCCAAGCTCAATGCAAAATTCAGAATTGAATTGATGTGAATGATATGATCAAATATGTAACCAAATGCAACCAAATGCACATACTTACATGGTTATTTTAAATGCAACATATACATTGATACAATGAGATGCGAATGAGTTAACGAAACATGCGAGAGATGCAAAAACAGAATGCAACATGATTATTTACATGCCAAATGATGCATAAACATAGCAACAAAATGCAATGAGTCAAATTATACACAAATGAAAACATAAAAGCATAATATGCAACATGAAAGGAACCGCGTCGAAACGACTCGAAATGGGGGAATGAGATGTCGAAACCAATCTAGAAAATTCTCTAAAATTAGTACCTAAACATGCATGAACATTGGAGGCACAAAGAAACAAGAACAAGCAAGCAAATAAGCTAAAAAAACCAAAATCCAACAGCGTTAACCGGTTAACCATAACCCGGTTAACAGACCCCAGACAACACTAATTTGTGGCCAAAATGCATGCGTTAACCGGTTAACCAAATGGTTAACCGGTTAACACTGAAGACAAGGTGAAAAAAAGTTTAGAAATAAGTGCTTTTGGCCACAAACTTACTTCTAATGATCTCCAACACACCTAGGAACATGTTAACATGAATTTCTACTCAATTATGACTTATTAACACTTGCTAGAACCTATAATGAGCTACAACCTAGCTTCTAATCCATTAAAAATCCATAAATTGCAAGCAACACATAACGAAAACGTAATCGATCACAAGCAATACGAAAAGCACTTAAAGAATGCCAAAATGGTGAGATGAAGAGAATAACTTAAAGCTAGCATGGTTTTAGATTACCAACCTACGAAGCGGAGAAGTGCTTCGGTAAATGTTGCAAGAATTGGAGCTTGATCAAAGAGAAAACCAAGAAAACCGCAAATCCGCAAAATAAATGCGTTCTTCATGCTTGACCCTTCTTGCACTTCCGATAAGTCTAAATCCTCACAAAAACCAGAAGCTTCTTCTTCTATAATCCACAAATCAATGGAGGTTAGAGGCTAAGCTTTAAGATCTTCAAGTTTCAATGTGAAACTTGAAGAGCTTCTTCAAAAAAGCTTTGGTGAAGAGGGAAATTGAGGAAATGTGAGAGAGAAAAAGTGATTCTAGAAATTGTGAGAAAGTGAAAGAATTGGGAACAAAACCTTTTTTGGGAACCTTTTGCATTGAAGTGATTAATGATCATATAGAGGCTAGGCTTGAAGATAGGTTTGAGAATGGAATTAGGTTTAGGAATAGAGTTAGGTTTGTAGTTAGTTAGGGTTAGGGTTGGAGAGAGAATATTCCTTGGAATATTCCATGGAATACTCTAGAAGGTTGTGGAACATGGTAGAAGCATCTAAGGGAAAAGGAGTGGAATTGAAGTGGAAAAATAAGAGGGGAAAGAATGAAAGGAAATGTAGAAGGAAAGTGGAAGGAAAACGGAAGGAAAATGGAGGGAAAGATGAAATCTCCCCTTTTTTGGTTGGTTAGCTTGGAAGTGGTTTCATTATTTTTGGGATATTATTTTTATCTTGAACTCCAATGTTTGGCAAGCCTCGATCGTCTACACACCTCATGCGTATGTGAAGGATAATGATTTATTTTTTTAATTTTTTCAAATGCGATGCAATGATATGCGGAATGATGCGGGAATGAAGTGTACACTTCTCGAGGTTTATAATAATAAAAATAAGAGGGCAAATTTTGGGGTGTTACAACTGTCCCTATTCAATCACTGTAGAATTGAATGGATGATAGCAGTTGCTCTCAGACGTTTGAAGTATGCATGGATTGAATACTAACAACAACCGGAAAATTTGCACTCGGTGGAAGAAGAAAAGGGAAATAAACCCAACCATTTGAACTCTGCTTGGGGAGAACTCTGATGTGAAGAGTAGTGAACTGGTAAATGCTTTGGAATAACACTGGGAGATTGCTGATTTGCCACGCTACGGGTGGACTTTTTAATGGGCTATTAATGACGTGCCACACAAAGGGTGGTTTTCCGAATGCTTCGCCATACTGCGGGGGATTTCAATACTTTGCCACTCTACGGGGATACATTGCTCAGCTACGGGAGACTTTGGAAATCTTACCACTCTACGAGGCTACATTGCTCAGCTATGAGAGAATTTGAAAATTTGCCACACTACGGGGGCACATCGCTCAGCTACGGGAGACTTCTGATCACTACAGGAAACTTCAATGTTTTGCCACACTATCGGGGCTGCTGCTCGCTATGGGAGACTTTGGTGTTTTGCCACACTACATGGGCGCTCTGCTCACTACGGGAGACTTTTGATATCTTGCCTCCCTGAGAATGGACTTTTGCTCGCTCTGCGGGGATACTCTGCCACACTGCGGGGGACTTCTGCTCGCCACAGGAGACTTTCAGAAATTTTGCCACACTACGGGGGCACATTGCTCAACTACGGGAGACTTTCAGAAAATTTGCCACACTACGGGGGCACATTGCTCAGCTACGGGAGACTTTCAGAAATTTTGCCACACTACGGGGGCACATTGCTCAGCTACGGGAGACTTTTGAAAATTCGCCACACTACGGGGCTGTTGCTCGCTACGGGAGACTTTGGCTCACTACATAAGACTTTAATGTTTTGCTGCACTACAGGGGTTGTTGCTCGCTACGGGAGACTTTTGCTCACTACGGGAGACTTTTGCTCACTACGGGAGAGTTTGGCCCACTATAGGGGACTTTTTCTCACTACAGGAGACTTTGGAAATTTGTCACACTACGGGGGCACATTGCTCAGCTACGGGAGACTTCAATGTTTTGCCACACTACGGGGGTTGCTGCTCGTTACGGGAGATTTTGGCTCACTACAGGAGACTTTTGCTCACTACGGGAGACTTCAAGAAAATTTTACACACTACGGGGGGTTGCCGCTCGCTACGGGAGACTTTAAGAATTCGCCACCCGGAGGATGGACTTTGGCCAGTCTGCGGCTGGACTTTAAGAATTTTCCACCCAGAGGATGGACTTTGGCCAATCTGCTGTTGGACTTTGGATAAATTGTCACGCTTCGGGTGGACTTTGGATATCAACCTTGGATTAAGCACACGTACGTTGAACTGCATGACATAATGCCCCATGACACTGGGGGATAGATACAAAGGGAATTCCTGACGCGGAAATAACAAATCTTTGCTGACTCTGTGGGGAATACAGATGATTGCTGATATTTATGTTGGAGAAGAGTGTGACTATCCTGTCTCGACTTATTACCTTTGCCAAAAATAAATTGGACTTTAGATTTGAAGACCCTGTTAGGGGATGCCTCAACTGCTGGGGATTGAATCTCACCCCACAGATTTTGCTAGGGAATCGACAACTTTTCGACTTAGCTGGGGGAAGACCTGTCAAGGCTCTGTTGAGGAGAACTCTCTTGTCTACCTGAATTTTCCAAACCTCTGTGGGGAAAGGAACCGTTCAGCTAACTGCCAGGAATTTCTGGATTCTTGTAAGAAGTGCTTCACTACGGGAAGACGACTCTTTCTAGGGATGATCCTTATTGCTCTGTTGTGGAAGAGAAGGATTTGGTTTGAGATTTGCTGGGAAATAAGATCAAGGAAACCTGCTGAAGAAAATTTTGACGACTTTACTGGGGATAACTCCCATGCGTCTGTTGGGGATAACGAAACTGAACCGCGTCCTGCTGAGGAGGAAAGATTTCAAGTAGTCTCGTTTTAAGGATCATTTGCTTTGATTTGGGCTTTACCTTAAGACGATTTTACAAAAGACTTGGTGTCTTTAAACTCTTCAGGAGTATAATTGCCCAGGTATTCTAAACTTCCGATTATCTGTCTTCGGGAAAGAATGAATCCTCGTGTGATTGGGGTGGGTTGCCCCAGTATGAGTCTTTGACCAATTTCTCTGAGAGAGATTTGAATCTCGAGTTGACTGCCCCAGATTGGCTGAATTTTGAAGAGATTGCTCGACAAAATTGCCCCAGATTGGTTGGCTCTTACCATGAATGGTTAGGAAAGTCCTTACTCAATGGAGCTTTCTCGGAAAAGTGCACCTCGACGTGACTGTCTTTCAGAAGTTTTAGACTTCTCAACTTGGCAAGCTTAAGCTTCTGGATTGAATTTCCACACGTGAGCTTTTTATGATGTCAAATAAATGTATGCATGCAGAAAATGTTTATTATGAGAATGGAAATTCTAATGCAACACACATGCTAATCTTGAAGTTTTGAAAAGGGATCGCAAACCTTTGTGAGCAAATAACTGGTTGAGATACGACATTATTTTTGATTGAGAGAATGTGTGCACATGCAATACCAACAAGGTCTTTTAGCACAACTCATAAGAGTCAGGAACGCCATCTCGTGGTAGTACGCTCTCAAATTAACCCTATTTCAGTTAGGACTTTTGAGGGTTGTATCGTGGCATAGTTTACGGTTATAGAAACAAAGGATATAGGCCCAAAGTTTAATTGTTCCCACCCCTCTTCGTGATGTTCTCCATTCCTATGTTCAGCTAATTTTCACAAGCACTCACCTTTCACAAGGGCTTCGTATCGGTCGAGGAACCATTGCTGCTATCAGTTTAGGCACCAATCAAGTTGTTATTTGGAGTCAGTCACCCCTTTGTCTTTCGTGTCTGGGCCACACGACTTTGTTCTTGCTTAAGGATCTTTCTTGTGTAATCCTCTCTGCATCTTTCGCCTTTCAATCTTTTGCTTATCCCTAACTTTTTCCTGGACTGATTCTTGTGAATCTTTGATTGTGAAGCCCAGCGGGGTGCCCTAATTTTTGCCTAAGTCGCTTGTTTTCAAGTTTCAAATTAGCAGGCTTTTCATTTCTTTCTTTTTTTGAACAAATCGTGTGACATTGTTTGTCTCTATTGCTTTGCGAGGGTTGTGACTGCCTCATTCTTTGGTCGATGAAGGATAACCATTGTGGCTTCCAATCTTTGGACCTCTTGATTTGGATAACCATTGTGGTTTCTGGTCTTTGGACCTCCTGATTAGCATGATGGAATGTAATGGATCCCCAAATGCACTCCTTTATGAAAGACTGAACGCTTAGTCCAACTAGTTGACATCTACCCTGCCACTGGGTTAAACGTAAGGGTTCTTTCATGCGAAAAGAAACTCCTACTTCAAGGCTCAAGGGGGTTAGCGAGGGTTTATCTCCCTTATATCTCCAGTGTTTAGGGATTTGAAACAAAGCCTGTACATCGTCAACAGGGTCTTATTCGAGAGCACACAATTAGAGATTCTTGCGTTATTTCTTCGTCATTCTTCCTCATAGAGTTTAAGCATGACAATTGGTATTGCGATGTACATATACAAAATTATAAGTAAATGGGAATGAATTACTTCAAGAAAAACATGTGAGTTTTATTATTGATAACATTCAAAAGCAAACAACTTTCATACATGTATATAAATGTTTTGCAAATAAAAGGAACTACAAATGAAAATGTAGTAAAGAAGCTGAATATTGTCGTTGTTAAGGAGGTTTGACTGCGTCTGGACTTGTCAGTCTTGAATACTTTCAGTGATCAATAGCTTTCTCACGGACTTGTAATCTTTAATTTGCAGCCGTATACCCAACCATGGCAATCATACCTCTTTTTCTAGTTATATTGACTCTGACACGAGACTTCTGAAGGAAAAAGTGAAACTGGAGGGTAAAGTTGTCTTATAAGGTTGCTCGGATAGACCTGACGATCTTCTGCCTACGTATCTCCATTGACCCATGACCAATGAAGAATCAGAGCGACGTAGTTCCCCTCAATAGGGAAGATAATGCATTAGAGAAAAACAAACAAACAAGTTGTTATTGCTGAGAGTATCTGAATATTGATGGCTTTATTTGCTTCTTTGAAGATTCCAGCTTAATGCGGACCATCTGGTAAAACAACCGTGACACCGGCTCCGTTGTGATTAGGCATTGGATTCTGGAGTACATTTGGGTGAGGCGCAAAATTGATTGCCTTGGAGTCAATTAGGTCTTGTACCTTGTTCTGAAAAGCCCAACATTTCTCAATATTCTGCCCATAGGCCCCTGAATGGAATTCGCATCTGGCATTTGCATCAAATTTTGGAGGTAGATTATCAGGAGAAGGAGCTCACATGGTACGAAGCTCGACCATGTTCAACTTTAGCAGCTCTGGAAGCAATACAACATATGGGCATGGGATGGGATCAAGTCTACAGTTTCTCGCTTTTGTTCTTTCCTGATTTGGTCTCTGTGCCTGATATTGCTGACCTTGAGGTTGTGGTTGAACCTGTGGCGTAATAGTGTAACACCCCAAATTTTCCCTCTCCTGTTTAGCATCGTCATCATATCATAATCATCATAAGTGTAACACGGTGGGAGAACTGACTTTCTATAAATGTTGCGGATAGCAAGAGTCGCCACCGACTTTTATTTTATCCAAGTGGAAAGGACATAAAAGAACAGGAAAGACCTATTTTTAAAAGACTTGAGTTCGGGGGGTAGGTTATACAAAGGGAAGGTGTTAGCACCCTTTATATCCATGGTTATCCATGGGCTCTTAGTTACTTAGCTCACATTGTTTGTTTGCAAGAGTGTAGTGTGTGTTTAGAAAAATTTCTTTAAGTACTTGACAATGACCCTCGTATGGGTGTATAGAAAGCCTAGTTTAGAAATTGTGAGGTGTAAAAGTAAGTTTGAAAAGTATGAGCAAGTAACTATGAGGTTGTCGCACCCCAAAATTTACCCTCACCTAGTCAAGGCAATGTGTCCCAAGTATCCTCTCAAGGTTCACAAGGTTCACAATTAGTCAAGAAGTTTGACAATTCCCTCAGACAATGCATCCTCCTAAGCAATGCATCCTAAACTAGGGTTTTGAATTTCATCAGGCTAAATGAACTTCCAAGGCCTCAAGAGAGCTTCATAACATCCTACATGTCTTCAAAGAATCCCTATGTCAAGTTTCAAGGCTTTCCCAGAAAGTTTGCTCAGTCAGATGATCAGTTATGCAAAAATCAGTCAAAGCTGTTAAAAAGTCAAACTGAGGTCAACTGTGGTCAAACCAAAGTCAAACTTCATGATTTTTTTGCCAAAATCAAGTTTATGAAGTAAAATTCATCATTTGATCAAGGGTTGATCATGATTCATCAAGGATATTTCAAATCATCAAGAATCAGGAGTTTCTAAATTAGGGTTTTCACAAGAAAAGTCAACTGAACTTTGACCAGCCATAACTCTCACATGCTTCATCAAGAATTTTCCATCCAAAGCTCATTTTTAAGGAAATTTAATTCTCTACAACTTTGTGTCTCACAAGCCAAGCCCAAAAATGCTTCATTTGGAAGGTATGAGCTAAGACATTATAGGTCATTTCAAAAGCCAACAAAAAGTCAACATCTTCCAAAGGGCATAACTTGAGAATGGTAAAGGATATGGACATGAGACCAAAAAGGTTGGTTATAGGACTCTTTAAGCTTTCCAAAATGTCCAAGAACACCTTCATAGCCTTAAAATTGAGGGATTTGTGCCTTCGCAAAGTTAGGAAATCTTTGGGAGGTTTGTGAAGCAAATGAAGTCTTAAAACCAAATTTTGCCAAATGGGCTTACCAAACTCCAATCCAATCTCAAGGATAAGGTCGTGCACGACCCATTGACTATTTTTCCATATTTTTATGTTTTATATTTTATTATTTTGGATTTTATTTAATAAAACTCAATTTAAATGAAAATAAAATATAAAAGGTCAATCCAAAATTCTGATTTTTGTTCTAGAAATTCTTAAAGGACAATTAAAGATGATTGAGATCACATAAAATCAGATCAACCTAAAATAGTAAGGACTTATGAGATTTTTTATGCATTTATGGATGATTGATTCTTCATGATTAAGCAATGGGAATCCATGATACAAAGGCCCAATTTCTGACCTATTTTCATTCCATTATAAGTATAGAACACTACCAAAGACAAGAAAAACGAATTTTGCAGCTCCAAGAACAAAATCAGAAGTCAAAATTTCACTCCAAATTTGAAATTCGGTTTTTTCCATTTAGGTTCATTCAACACGATTTGAAGGTGTAATTTTGTTCCTTGGGATGTCTAGAAGCTATCCCCATCCTCATTATCATTGTATCCATGGCTGAATGCTCTAACCGAATCGTTTTTTGTTCAAAAATTCATGCTTTTCGTTTTCATACATTTAACTATCAAAACTTGATTCTAACTATTGATTTGTGTTTAGTTTGAGGTGTAGAAGAAATATGGATAATTGGTTTGGAGTTTCATGGCCACAATCGTGTTTTGCCATAACTAGGGTTTCGGCCAAGCTTTTAGGGTTATGCGATTTAGGCTGTATAAATAATCTTAATTGATGAAATTGAACTGTGTGAGACCTGGGCAAGCTATTAGCACAATCAATTTGGACAAATTTTACGTGTTTTGCAGGTTTTCAAGATCATAGGTTTTCCTGTGGGAAAATTCGCAGCAAAATACCCAAGAGATTTTGCAGGAAATTTCGTAGGGTGAGAGGTAGAAGATGACTGCTTTGGCGCGTTTCTGGAAATTCAAATGTTGAATTTAATATTTTATTAATTCGTTTTAACTTAATAACATGCGCATGCTGGTAGCCTGATGGTTGGAGACACACGCTGGTGATGTTACAGTCTGGGGTTCGAATCCCAGCTTTACCATTTTCTTCTTTGTTTTTTTTCTCTTATTTTTTTCAGGTTTAATATATATTTAGTGATTCTCATATCATAGCACAAAGGGCTGCGTAGCCCAGTGGATGGAGACTGAGTCTGGGAGTGAGGGGGCAAGGGTTCAAACCCTACCCTCAGCATTTTGGTATTTCTGTTCTAATTTTTTTCTTCTTATGTTTAGTATTATTTTAAATTAATTATATATTTTTTTATAATATTTCTTTTAAATAAATCCTTTTGTTCCTGAAAAATTCTTTTTTTCTTAAATTAATACTATTTTTATAATTTGTATATAAATTTTTATTTTATTTTATATAATTTGTAAATAACTTATTTAAATTCTATTTAATTTATAAATCTAAATTCATAAACCCTAATTTTTCTTAAATAAAAATGTAAACCCTAGTTTCTAAAAAAAACCCTAATTTTATTAACCCTAATTTTTATTAACTTTAATATTTAAATTAATTTTGTTATAAACTATAATTAAATAATTAATCATTTTTTTAGTATTTGTTTGTTATTATCATAATTGTTATATTTTCTTCTAAAAAATTTTCTAAATGTTTATTTAACTTAAAAATAATATTCTCTCTTAAATTTTTATTTTCTTTATATTTTTACTAACCCTTTTTTTATTCTTATTTATTATTATTACTAACATTTGAATTATTGCTTATTTATTTTCTATTTTATCGTTATTATTATTTTTCCGATTATATTGTAATTGTCCCAAAGCCTTGTAATAGTTTAGATTTATATTTTTGCTTTATTTTTATTATAAATATATTTACTGCATGGTTAGTAATTCTAGGGTGTGAATAACATACTTGTGATTAAAATTAATTTAGAATAACTAATTAAAAAAGATAAATATTTGAATATGAACACTCACACACGTAAGTCGATCTTTGATCGCCATCTTGCACTTTCTTGGGTTACCTCTCATGTTGCCTATTTAAAAAGGTCAAGTAAGGTGTCTTAAAGCAAAGTCCCTTCATAAATATCATTAAGTCCCTTCAAGTTTATAAGATCAAGTCCCTTCGAGGTTGCCTACGATAAATGATCTTGTCCTTTCGAATAAAAGATGATAAGTCCCTACGAATTGCTAAAGACACCTTGCAGTTGCCTAAATTCAGATGTCCCTACACATGTCTCTTAATTACATCCAAGGTAATGACTACCTATTCCTTAATAATAGGGATAGTCTTACCATTGAAAGAACATAAGAATAGTAAAGACTTAATCTAGGGTAGGTTTCTCTCCAGTTGCTGGATCACATTTCAAAGTACTCTTTACATCACACTTTTTCAAACAAATTTTCAAAAAACAAGTCTTTGTATACATCCATACGAGGATCATTATAAAGTACATAGAAAGTTTCTAATCACACACTACACTTTTCAAAACAATTTAAAGTGAGCTAAGTAACTAAGAGCCCATGGATAACCATGGATATAAAGGGTGCTAACACCTTCCCTTTATATAACCTACCCCCCGAACTCATAATCTTTTTAAGGTCTTTCCTGTTCTTTTATGTCCTTTCCTTATGGATAAAATAAAAGTCGGTGGCGACTCTTGCTATCCGCAACATTTAACTAAAAGTCAGTTCTCCCACCGTGTTACAGAACTGGCGACTCTGCTGGGGACAAAGAAAAAGAGGGGTACCCTTAGGAATTAGATCACTTTAAATTTGTTTGCTTTGTTTGCTTTACTTTACCTGTTGTGCTCTTATGTGTGAAAGATCCTAACCCGGATCTAGTGTACCTTAGGTAAATGGCAATAGACCAAGGAAACTGTACGGCGTATACCGATATGGTTGATCTGGTGGCCATAGTTAGTGTGACTTCTTGGTTGGTGCTTATGTTCCTTAATCAAGTTGAGGATAATATGAGGCTGCCATATGTTGTCAATACACTAACTGACTTTTAGAACCCTAGTCATCCCATCCTGGCCTTTAGAAAGTAGTGAGATAACCGGCTTTGGTGAAGACTGAAGTTGGTTGATACTCGATACTACGCTCATTGAGATCCTAAACTTGGAGGGTTTTGGTTGGCAAGTAAGTTTCCTACTGAACAACCACCCTTGTGAAGGATCAATGATATTGAGATCCCTTAGAACCTGGTTACTTTTGTAGGACAGGATGAACCATCTAAACTTCAGGGGAGGGTACTTACCTTTAAACCTCATGCAAGCCTTTAAATATAGGGCTATGGTGTGACTTGTTTGTGTGTGCCACATGTTTTTGATTGAGCATAACATCATAACATCATCATGCATCATAAGCATAGCATTTTCACTAACCATTTCAAGGACCAAAGGATTTATCTTTGTTCTTTGTTGCAGGTCATGGCTTCTGCTCGTAGAAACACTATGTGGATCAACTTTGTAGAGATACCTCCTAAGCTTAAAGAATTAGTCTCTCAAGTTTCTGAAAACTCCCAGTTCATCAAGAGGCATGGTCACCTACTGGATTTAGTCACTTTAGGGTTCAATGAAGACATGATGAGTGTCCTGTTTCAGTTCTTTGACCCTAAACATCATTGCTTCACATTCCCCGACTATCAGCTGGTTCCTACAATGGAAGAGTTCTCCAAGCTTCTGGGTATACCTATACTTGATCAGAGACCCTTCACAGGCTTAGAGAAGGAGCCTAAACCCGAAGTCATTGCTGCAGCCCTACATCTGAAGAAATCAGACATTGTCCTAGAAATAAGGAGTGAAGTTAAGGGTATTCTTGCTAAGGTATTGATGGAGAAAGCTCAAGTGTTCCTGAAGGCTATGAGTTATGATGCTTTCGAGGAAATCTTAGCCCTATTGATCTATGGCTTAGTGTTTTTCCCTAATCCAGACCAGTTCATAGACATACACGCCATCAACATATTTCTGACTCGCAATACAGTGCCTACATTACTTGGAGACATCTTATATTCTCTTCATACCCGTACTACAAAGGCACGAGGAACTATGATGTGTTGTATACCTCTATTGTCTAGGTGGTTTATTTCTCACCTTCCTCGATCAATAATGAAGAATGAACAAGGGTTAAGATGGTCTAAGAGGATTATGTCACTTTCTCATTCAGATATTCATTGGTGCTCTCGATCTATGGAGAATGTTACTATCATTGACCGTTGTGGGGAGTTCCCTAATGTGCCACTCCTTGGCATAAGAGGGGGCATTACCTACAATCCTTCTTTAGCTCTATGTCAGTTTGGTTACGCTCGGAGTGATGGTCCTTATGACATGCTTATTCAGGGTATTTTGTTCGACTACGACAACGATCTACAAGGTTACCGTCAAAGGTTTATACGAGCATGGGGTAAAGCGAACAAGGTTGACAGCAAAACTCTGGAACCAAAGTACGCTATTCCTATGGAACCTTATCTCAGATGGGTACGAGCACGTGCTCAGACTCTTATGATGCCATATCCTGCTATCTTTCCAGTTACCATGGAGCCTGTTGCTGAAAGAGATACTTCTTATATCATTCTTCATCCAGACATGCCCAATGACATGGAGGAATTACAAAGGTCCTGGATCCAGTTGAAGGAGTAAAGGTATACTTTTGAGACTCATTTCAAAGCTAGTCAAGAAAGAATCCTGGAACTAACAAGACAACTTCACGAGGAGCGGAATCTCAACTCATACCTCAACACAAAGAGGAAACGTCCATGGGAGACTTAAAACCCCATCTTTGTATTCATTTCATTTTATTGTAAGCCCAAGGGGCAAACAAGTTTTTGCTTACTAATAAAAGTTTACTTTCTGGTTGTTTAAACAAATTTAAATCATGCGGTCCTTGAAAACATTGCATACGCATTTACATACCATATAATTGCATCACAGGTTTCTTATGAACATGTATCTTATCTTCTCGCTGTTTATTTCAGCAGAAATGGATCTTGAACAGACTGTCAAAGATCTCCAGGCTCAGAATGCACAATTCCAAGAGTTGATTCTGAATTTGTCCAAGGGGCAAGATGAGTTGAAGACACTGCTGGCTAAGAAGAAGAAGAAGACCAGGAAATCAGGAGGCCTTATCAATCTGGGAAGAAGGTTCAGGGGTCCTATCAAGATTAAGGAACAGGTTGAAGATTCTGAGTCAGAGAATTCTGAGAAGGAGGGAGGTAGTCTCCATTATACTGTGGGAGATTCTGATTCTGAGGCAAACTATTATCATGATCCTGCTAGCGAGGAGAAATACAAGATGATGGAAGACAGAATGAATGCCATGGAATTGCAAAAATCTTCTAGGCTTGATTTTGAAGATCTGAGTTTAGTTTCTGGAGTGGTTATACCTATTGGTTTCAAGGTTCCTGTTTTTGTGGTGTATGATGGTGTCTCATGCCCTAAGCTGCATTTAAGATCTTATGTCCGGAGGATTCAACCACATACTGCTGATAAGAAGTTATGGATTCATTTCTTCCAAGAAAGCTTGTCTGGAGCTCAATTGGAATGGTACTATCAACTGGAAAGTGTTAATATTCGTGACTGGAATGATCTTGTTGAGGCCTTCTATAGGCAATACCAATACAATGCTGATTTAGCACCTACTCGCATGCAACTCCAAAGCATGTCCATGGGTGCTAAAGAGAGTTTCAAGGAGTATGCCCAGAAGTGGAGAGACCTGGCTGGCAGAGTTCAACCTCCTCTTACTGACAGGGAGTTGGTGGATATGTTTATGAGTACGTTGAGTGGTCATTTCTATAGTCACCTCATTGGAAGTTCGTCATATGGTTTCACCGAGCTGATAATGACTGGAGAACGTGTAGAAAGTGGTATAAGAAGTGGTAAGATACAAATGGGTGCCTTTTCATCAAACACTGCAAAGAAGCCCCCTAGTGGGAAGAAGGAGTCTAATGCTGTGTATAGTCAACATAGTCATAACAGAAGTCATCAATCTGTGGGAGCAGTTCACATCTCTAATCCTACTCCTGCAGCACCAGAGCTACCACAAAACAATCAACAAAAGCCTAGAAGACAGTTCACAAATATCAACGTGTCACTGGCCCAAGCCTTGCAACACATGTTGAAAGGGGAACGCATCACTTTGAAGGACCCTCCTCAGAATCCTAATACCTCCTCTCCTCGGTACAATCCTAATGCAAGATGTGCCTATCATTCTAATAGTCTGGGACATGACACCAACAACTGCTGGGTGTTGAAAAACAAGATTCAAGACATGATTGAAGCTGGAGAAATTGAATTTGACCCTCCTGGGACCCCAAATGTGATTACTGCTCCTATGCCCAACCATGAGAAGACTGTTAATGTTGTTGATGAAGTTTCATATGTTTCCTCAGTAGCAGATGGGACTACTCCCTTATCCATTATCAAGAAGAAGCTGGTGCAGGCTGGATTCTTTCCAGGTTGCAATGAAGATTGCTTTTACTGTGCCTACAAACCTGATAGTTGCTGGAAGTTGAAAGATGGTATTCAACGCCTCATGGAAAATTACACTATATTGTTTGAGAGGACACCTTCTGTGGAAAGTATGGTTGAACATCTAACTCGTAGTACGAAGCTTGAAGATGTGGCCATGGTTGATAAAGTACCAGTGAAGATTACCTCCAAAGGCCCTGTCAGGATCACCTCTAAGGGTCCTATCAGGATTACTGCTGAAGGCCTTGTGAAGAATGTTGCTGAAGTTAGAGTGGCTCCCATGATCATTACCACTCCCGGTCCTATTCCTTACACTTCTGATAAAGCTATACCCTAGAATTATGGTTCTGATGTTTACATCCATGGTGTCAAGCAAGAACCTCTGGCTGATGCACCTGTTACCGATAATAATCTTGATGTAGATAATATTGTTGGATCTAGTAAGATCACTAGAAGTGGAAGAATTTTCTCTCCAATTACTACCACCACTTCATAGCCAAGTACTGATACTCGGGGTAAGAGTCATGTGGTTGAACCTACGCAAGCTGAGATACCGACTGCTGAAAATCTTTCTAAACAGATGGAAGAAGTGCTGAAGATCATTCGCAAGAGTGATTATGATATTGTTGACCAGTTGGGGCATACTCCTTCCAAAATCTCCATGCTATCTTTGTTGCTGTGTTCTGAGGCTCATGCTAAAGCATTAATCAAATTCTTGAAGACTGCTCATGGGCCAAATGAGATTTCTGTAGACCAATTTGAGAATTGTGTGGCACATCTGACTTGTGATAATTGGTTGGGTTTTTCTGATGCTGATCTAACTCCTGCCAAAAGGAACCATAATAGGGCTCTGCATATCTCCATTGGATGTAGAGGCACTACTTTGTCTCATGTGCTGGTGGATAATGGTTCTTCATTAAATGTGCTCCCCAAAGAGGTTCTGGACAAGCTCAATCCTGAAGATGTTGTGTTAAGACCAAGTAATGTGGTGGTAAGGGCCTTTGATGGCTCAAGAAGAGTGGTACATGGAGAAGTAGACCTCCTGATCAAAGTAGGCTCTCAAGTTTTCAATTCTACTTTCTATGTAATGGATATTCGCCCTGCGTACTCCTGTTTGCTTGGGCGCCCCTGGATCCATGGAGCAGGTGCTGTGACCTCCACTTTACATTAGAAGTTGAAATATCCGGTGAAAGGAAAGATTGTCACTGTTTATGGTGAAGAAGAATACATGGTCAGTCATGTGAATACTTTTAAATATGTTTAGATGGAGGGTGAATTTGTTGAGACTCCTTGCCAGACATTTGAAGTAGTTCCTTGGGTCGTTCCTACTACTGAAGCTCCCTCTGTTGTTAAAAGAGATCCTGTGATTACCAGAGTACCTCCTACAATGGCCTCCCTTAAAGATGCTAGAGCTGTGGTTGAAGAAGGTGGTTGTACTATTTGGGGTCAGCTTCCTGACATCCCTTACAAGTCTGACAAATTTGGTTTGGGTTTTACTGCTCAGAAGGCTGTTCGTCGTGCTCGTGTTGTTCGTATCACCAATCAAGGGGTTATAAGAGATCAAATCAATGTTGTGGGTAACTATCATGAAGACTACAACCTGGACGATTGGATTTTTCTTACCTTGGGTGATGGGCTCAACAACTGGAAGACCGAAGACGTTATTTCTATCTCCCATAGTCAGGAGTAAATACTATTACTGTGTTTTTACTTTAAGTTTGTAATTTCGAACAATTAAACTTTTAAGCCTTGTGTCTTGCCCGGGGCACAATGGTATGCTTGTTTCGGGATGTCATTTCATTTGCATACTTCATTCAATAAAATCAATGGACGTTTCCTTTTCGTAAATATTGTGCTCCTTTTCTTTCTTTTATATTTTATTTCTGTTTCATCAGCTATGTGTTCTTACACACACCCACATCACTAAATGCAGATCCTCATCCACTCTGGATCCTGTTGATAACAGTTCTACTATTGCCAATTATAATTTCAAAAATCCGATCTATCAAGCTGAAGATGGAAAGGAGGAAGATTGTGAAGTACCTGTAGAGCTTGCTAGGTTGTTACAACAAGAAGAGAAAGCTATACAGCCACATGAAGAGCCAATCGAAGTTGTGAATCTAGGAACTGAAGAAAACAGGAAAGAGGTCAAAATAGGGGCTGAACTAGAAAATGATGTTAAGAGCAGATTGATTCAGATGTTACGTGACTATGTGGAGATCTTTGCTTGGTCCTATGAAGATATGCCAGGGTTGGATACAGACATTGTGGTTCACCGTTTACCGGTAAAAGAAGATTGTCATCCGAAGAAGCAGAAGGTTCGTCGCATGCGTCCCGAAATGTCAGAAAAGATTAAAGCAGAAGTGATGAAACAGTTTGATGCAGGGTTCTTAGCTGTGACTTCTTATCCTCAATGGGTTGCAAACGTGGTACCAGTACCTAAGAAGGATGGTAAGGTACGAATGTGTGTCGACTACAGAGATTTGAACAAGGCCAGCCCTAAAGATGACTTTCCACTTCCTCATATTGATGTTCTGGTAGACAACACTGCTCAGCATAAGGTATTCTCTTTCATGGATGGTTTCTCTGGTTGCAATCAAATCAAGATGGCACCTGAAGATATGGAGAAGACTACATTTATTATACAGTGGGGCACATTTTGTTATAAAGTGATGCCATTTGGTTTGAAGAACGCCGGGGCAACTTATCAGCGTGCTATGGTGGCTTTGTTTCACGATATGATTCATCATGAGATAGAGGTATATGTGGATGATATGATAGCCAGGTCCCAAAATGAAGAATAACAGCTTGATCATCTGCATAAACTGTTTGAAAGGTTGAAGAAATACAAGCTGAGATTGAATCCAAACAAGTGTATTTTTGGAGTTAGGTCTGGTAAACTCCTGGGTTTCATTGTCAGTGAAAAAGGTATTGAAGTAGACCCCGCAAAAGTGAAAGCTATACAAAAGATGCCAGCTCCCCGTACTGAAAAGGAAGTTAGAGGTTTCTTGGGACGACTGAATTATATTGCAAGATTTATTTCCCAGTTAACTGCTACCTGTGAGCCAATCTTCAATTTGTTGAAGAAAGATCAGGTAATGGAATGGAATGACGAGTGCCAGACAACCTTTGATGAAATCAAGAGATATCTCCTAGAACCTCCAATTTTGATGCCACCAGTTGATGGAAGACC
Source organism: Lathyrus aphaca (assembly GCA_963966055.1). Lineage (NCBI taxonomy): Eukaryota > Viridiplantae > Streptophyta > Magnoliopsida > Fabales > Fabaceae > Lathyrus > Lathyrus aphaca. The sequence continues at coordinate 112,345,023 of OZ014524.1, read as the reverse complement.
CTTGATTATGTACCTAACAGTATTAGACAACTCAATGGGGTGTGTGTTGGGGCAACATGACGAGTCTGGTCGAAAAGAGCAGGCAATATACTACCATAGCAAAAAGTTTACCGACTGTGAAACAAGATACTCACTGCTCGAGAAAACTTGATGCGTTTTGGCATGGGCTGCTCGCCGACTAAGACAGTATATGTTGACTCATACTACCTTGTTGATTTCAAAGATGGATCCAATCAAGTACATATTCGAGAAACCTGCTCTCTCCGGACGAATAGCAAGATGGCAAATGATTTTAACAGAATATGACATACAGTACACTACTCAAAAGGCCATTAAAGGAAGTGTTGTGGCTGATCATTTGGCTCATCAGGCAGTGGATGATTATCAGTCAATGAATTTTGAGTTCCCTGATGAAGACATTATGATTATTACCAAAGAACCTGGACAATATGACGGACCTGAACAAGGATACCGATGGACTATGGTTTTTGATAGAGCTTCTAATGCGCTTGGTAATGGTGTTGGTGTTGTGATCATTTCCCCTGAAGGTTGTCATACCCCGATTACTACAAGACTTTGTTTCTATTGTACCAATAATATGGCTGAATATGAGGCATGTATCATGGGTATCAAAGTTGCCATCGAGATGAAGATTCATTTCCTGGACGTATACGGAGATTCAGCCCTGGTAGTTAGTCAAATTAAAGGAGATTGGGATACTAAGCATGAAAATCTCATTCCTTACAGAGAGCATGTGTTGTCTTTGATCCCATATTTTGAAGAGATTACTTTTGGGCATATTCCACGAGGAGAGAATCAGTCGGCAGATGCATTAGCCACCATGACATCTATGTTTGAGATTAGCTGGGATGATGAAGCTCCCAAGATCACTATTGATAGATTTGAGAAGCCTGCATATTGTAATGAGATTGACACTAAAGAAGTAGAGGGGATGCCTTGGTTCTATGAAGTGAAAAGATATCTTGAAGCTCAGGAGTTCCCTGAAGGGGCATCTGTCAAAGATAAGAAGTTTTTGAGGAGGTTTTCTGCTAAATTCTTCTTGAGTAATGGAGTTTTGTACAAGCGCAATCATGATTTGACTTTGCTTCGTTGTGTGGATAAGAAGGAAGCAACAGAGATTATGGAAGATATGCATGATGGGATCTTTGGCACTCATTCTAGTGGTCATACCATGGCAAAGAAGATATTGAGAGCAGGTTACTATTGGTCTACCATGGAAGCTGATTGCTATCAACATTCCAGAACATGTCACAAGTGTCAAATCTATGCTGATAAAGTGCATGTACCTCCATCTCCATTGAATGTGTTAACTGCTCCTTGGCCTTTTGCCATGTGGGGCATTGATATGATTGGTGAGATCAAGCCTACTGCTTTTAATGGGCATCGTTTCATCCTGGTTGCTATTGATTACTTTACAAAGTGGGTGGAGGCAGACTCATTTGCATCTGTTACTAAGAATGTTGTGGCTCGATTCATTAAGAATAATCTCATATGCAGGTATGGCATCCCTGAGAGGATTATCACGGACAATGGCTCTAATCTGAACAACACCATGATCACTAATCTCTGCACGCAGTTCAAGATTAAGCATCACAACTCTTCTCCGTATCGTCCAAAGATGAATGGGGCAGTAGAAGCTGCTAAAAAGAACATTAAGAAGATTTTACAGAAGATGATTGTTACGTATAAGGATTGGCATGAAATGTTACCATTTGCTCTTCATGGTTATCATACTACAATACGTACCTCAACTGGGGCAACCCCATTCTCCTTAGTCTATGGTATGGAAGCGGTTCTACCCATTAAAGTTCAGATCCCCTCCTTAAGGATCATGAAGGATGCAGGCTTGGATGAAGATGAGTGGATTCAGACTCAACTTGACCAGATAAATTTGATTGATGAGAAAAGACTGGCAGCTGTTTGTCACGGTCAGATGTACCAGAAACGGATGATCAAAGCTTTTAATAAGAAAGTTAAGAAAAAGGTATATCAGACTGGTGACTTGGTAATCAAGCGTATCATATTACCACAAGGTGATCCTAGGGGAAAGTGGACTCCTACATATGAAGGGCCATTTGTAGTCAAGAGAGTATTCTCAGGAGGTGTCATGATGCTTACTACTATGGACGGTGAAGATTTTCCACAGCCTGTAAACGCATACATAGTTAAAAAAATACTACGCATAAAAAGAGACCCGCTAGGTTGACTGGCCTAGGAAAAAATAAGGGCATCCCGACGAACCAAAAGGGTTCGGGCAAAAATCAGGGATATATATATAAAAAAATGTACACCCGGCAAGTCGAAAACCTGAAAGGGCGGCTTGGGCAAAAAAGGGTATCCTGGTGGATTGAAAACCTGAAAGGGCAATCCAGGAAAAAGTTAGGGATTAAAGCGTATGACTATGTCTCATTCAGATCACCCATGTAACTCCAACCAGTTGTGTTACTTAACTCAAATTCGAACAGATAAAGATCAATCCAATTATTTCCATCTCAACAGCAGAAGATGAGATACTTGAAGATAATGGCAATAGTAGAATTGAAACTCAATAGGATTATTTCTCACATAGCTGTTTTTCTTTGTTTTTTGTAAAAAAACTTTTACGACGAATCCCTCTTACTAGGATTTATGTCTCCTTGTACAAACTTACCTGTGTATAGGTCACTTTCTAAAAATAAATAAAATCTTGTCTTTGAATCCAGATTTACTTTTACCCTGTTTACCTAAGCGAAAACGTCCATTGATTGTGTTTGAATGTATGTATGCTTTTGAATATGATTGATGTTTACCAGAAATGCATAAAATGCAGTAATAGTATTTATTAAGGACGAACGAGGGTAGGAATTCAACGAAGCTTCGCCGGTTCATCCCCACAAGACAACTACAAATCCCCAGCAGAGCAGATCTATCTTTTCGAGTTACATCTCCCCTGTGACTTATGTCCATCTCTTTTATCCTCACTCAGGATACTCAGGAACTTATTCCTTCAATATAAGTACGACGAACAAAGACGGGAGGTTATAGGTACTATACTATCAAACAAGACGGGAACTAGGTTCTCATATTCCTCAACAACGAATCAGGATTTATTTTCCCTAGCCAGCAGTTGTTATACAAAGATATCCAGATGTTTCTAGTAACATGATTCATACATACATCATTTACATCATACCATAGCATATCCATAATACATAATAAATTTACTTAGGTACATCATGCCATACATGCATACGTATTGCATGAAATAACATTTTCTTTTCAGGATAAACCCTACTAACAACTCAAAACAGTTCAGAGACGATCTATACGAAGGTCTAGTGCTGATACTTAATTCAGAGATAATCGCTACGAAGATTCATTTCTGATAATCAATACTCAAGTTGTCCTTGGAAGGGTACGTAAATGATCTATACGAAGATCTAGTGCTTAATCCAGGGTATTTCCAGAGGAGATAATCGTTACGAAGATTTATTTATGATGGTCAATTATCTTTGGGATAGTGTGTAAATGATCTATACGAAGATCTAGCACTTAATCCAAGAGATTCTTTCAAAACAGTTCAGAGACGATCTATACGAAGGTCTAGTACTGATACTTAATTCAGAGATAATCGCTACGAAGATTCATTTCTGATAACCAATACTCAATCTGTCCTTGGAGGGGTACGTAAATGATCTATACGAAGATCTGGTGCTTAATCCAGGATATTTCCAAGGGATATAATCGTCACGAAGATTTAATCCTGATATTCTTTCTATCCTTGGAATGGTAGGTAAACGGTCTATACGAAGATCTATTACCTAATCCAGGATGCTTCCAGAAGAGATAATCGCTACGAAGATTTATTTCTACTGGTCTACAACAATTTATCTGTGGGATGATACATAAGTGATCGCTACGAAGATCTTGTATTTAGCCCAAGATATTACCAAAAGCAATTTAGAAGAGATCGCCACGAAGATTCGATTCTGATGCTTAAATTAAAGTATGTTCCTAAAGATGGTTCAGAGTCGATCTATACAAAGATCTAAGTACTGACACCTAATGAAGGATATTCTTTTCCCCCAAAGATAATGCAGAGACGATCTATGCAAAGATCTAGTGCTGACATTCAACTCAAACCATGTTACAGGAATGATTCAGAGATGGCCTATACGAAGACCTAGTACTGATATCCAGTGACAACCTATTGATACTATCATCTTCTGATATTATGGATGGCATCTATAAGCCCATCTCTGGTTTTTCCAAGTGGCGTCTTCAAAGCCCACTCAAGCATATACAACCAATCAGCAGTGTTACCTTACGCACCGGCGAGTGCAAATTTTTGGGCTTTTGTGTTCAATCCCCTTCAACCTTCCAGGTCACGAATGGCATGCAGGCCATTCTAACCCCTCAGGTTTCAGAAAATTGAACAGGGGCAGTTGTTGCATCCCAAAATTTGCCCTCACCTAGTCAAGGCAATGTGTCCCAAGTATCCTCTCAAGGTTCACAAGGTTCACAAGGTTCACAATTAGTCAAGAAGTTTGACAATTCCCTCAGACAATGCATCCTCCTAAGCAATGCATCCTAAACTAGGGTTTTGAATTTCATCAGGCTAAATGAACTTCCAAAGCCTCAAGCGAGCTACATAACATCCTACATGTCTTCAAAGAATCCCTATGTCAAGTTTCAAGGCTTTCCCGGAAAGTTTGCTCAGTCAGATGATCAGTTATGCAAAAATCAGTCAAAGATGTTAAAAAGTCAAACTGAGGTCAATTGTGGTCAAACCAAAGTCAAACTTCATGATTTTTTTCCAACATCAAGTTTATGAAGTAAAATTCATCATTTGATCAAGGGTTGATCATGATTCATCAAGGAGATTTCAAATCATCAAGAATCAGGAGTTTCTAAATTAGGGTTTTCACAGGAAAAGTCAACTGAACTTTGACCAGGCATAAATCTCACATGCTTCATCAAGAATTTTCCATCCAAAGCTCATTTTGAAGGAAATTGAATTATCTACAACTTTGTGTCTCACAAGCCAAGCCCAAAAATGCTTCATTTGGAAGGTATGAGCTAAGACATTATAGGTCATTTCAAAAGTCAACAAAAAGTCAATATCTTCCAAAGGGCATAACTTGAGAATGGTAAAGGATATGGACATGATACCAAAGAGGTTGGTTAGAGGACTCTTTAAGCTTTCCAAAATGTCCAAGAACACCTTCATAGCCTTAAAATTGAGGGATTTGTGCCTTTGCAAAGTTGGGAAATTTTTGGGAGGTTTGTGAAGCAAATGAAGTCTTAAAACCAAATTTTGCCAAATGGGCTTACCAAATTCCAATTCAATCTCAAGGATAAGGTCATACACGACCCATTGACTATTTTTCCATATTTTTATGTTTTATATTTTATTATTTTGGATTTTATTTAATAAAATTCAATTTAAATGAAAATAAAATATAAAAGGTCAATCCAAAATTCTAATTTTTGTTCTAAAAATTCTTAAAGGACAATTAAAGATGATTGAGATCACATAAAATCATATCAACCTAAAATAGTAAGGACTTATGAGATTTTTTATGCATTTATGGATGATTGATTCTTCATGATTAAGCAATGGGAATCCATGATACAAAGGCCCAATTTCTGACCTATTTTCATTCCATTATAAGTATAGAACACTACCAAAGACAAGAAAAACGAATTTTGCAACTCCAAGAACAAAATCAGAAGTCAAAATTTCACTCCAAATTTGAAATTCGGTTTTTGCCATTTAGGTTCATTCAACACGATTTGAAGGTGTAATTTTGTTCCTTGGGATGTCTAGAAGCTATCCCCATCCTCATTATCATTGTATCCATGGCCGAATGCTCTAACCGAATCGTTTTTTGTTCAAAAATTCATGCTTTTCGTTTTCATACATTTAATCAAAACTTGATTCTAACTATTGATTTGTGTTTAGTTTGAGGTGTAGAAGAAATCTGGATAATTGGTTTGGACTTTCATGGCCACAATCGTGTTTTGCCATAACTAGGGTTTCGGCCAAGCTTTTAGGGTTATGCGATTTAGGCTGTATAAATAATCTTAATTGATGAAATTGAACTGTGTGAGACCTGGGCAAGCTATTAGCACAATCAATTTGGATAAATTTTACGTGTTTTGCAGGTTTTCAAGATCATAGGTTTTCTTGCGGGAAAATTCGCAGCAAAATACCCAAGAAATTTCGCAGGAAATTTCGTAGGGTGAGAGGTAGAAGATGACTGCTTTGGCGCGTTTCTGGAAATTCAAATGTTGAATTTAATATTTTATTAATTCGTTTTAACTTAATAACATGCGCATGCTGGTAGCCTGATGGTTGGAGACACACGCTGGTGATGTTAGAGTCTGGGGTTCGAATCCCAGCTTTACCATTTTCTTCTTTGTTTTTTTTCTCTTATTTTTTTTCAGGTTTAATATATATTTAGTGATTCTCATATCATAGCACAAAGGGCTGCGTAGCCCAGTGGATGGAGACTGAGTCTGGGAGTGAGGGGGCAAGGGTTCAAACCCTACCCTCAGCATTTTGGTATTTTTGTTCTAATTTTTTTTCTTATGTTTAGTGTCGCTCCCACCAAATGACACCTGGTCAGAAGGGGTACAGACGCGAACGGTCAGTGAAAGGAGAGAGAGAACACACAGGGGTGAACTCAGAAGAAAAGAGTCTCCAACTAGGCATTTTTATCCCGGAGGAAAGGTAATGCTGCATAGACCTGAGAAAAGATATGGATAAGACGGTCGCGAACCAGAGATACTGAGAAAGGGGGTTGGTTACAACCTGGGAAGGTATTAGCACCCAGATTGTCCGCCGTACTCGACGGGATCCACGATTAGAAGATTTGTGTTTTAAAGGGGTAGTGTCAGTGCAATCTGTGTATCAAAGCTGGAAAGAATACAAGTGTCAGTGTCAAAGAAAAGTGAAGTGAATAAAAGAAGTGTCAGTGTAAGGAAAGAGTGTGAAGCTCAAGACTATGAGGCTTAAAGAGTAATGCTGGAAGGAGGGGGAATATACAGAGACTTTTGTTCGATAACTGTTAAGTTATGCCTACGTATCCTCTCGTGCAATGAGGAAGTCAGAACACCGTAGTTCGACCCAAAGAGACTGAAAGATAAATTGACTTGTGAACTGCTTGCTTGTCTATGCTCAAGTGTATGACCTGTCTGGCTCAGGTGCAAACTGTCTTGCATTAGACGGAAGAAGCGAGTTCTCGTTTATGAGTGAATGAGATGAGAAAAGAATCCCGGAGGAGACGATTATTGTTTGTTTTTTTTGTGTTTTCAATCTTTTATTGCTCTTGGATTTGTCATAAGTTAATGAGCTTAAGCCTAAACCCAGGGTTAGTAAACTCATCACATCCTCCCTCTGATTAGGGGTAATGAGAATACCTTAAGTATGAAATAAACACCTCACACTTAATCATCCTGATGTAGGATTAAGATCATTAACCTACTTGTGATTATTAGATGTTTTTGTTGTTTTTGTTTAGTGTTAAGTAATGAGTTTAAGCCATAATCAAGGATTTAATGGACTCATTACACCATCCTAATAGAAGGATAATAGATGAGAACATTTAAGCTGAGAAAGACTCCTCAACTTAATCCATGATTAGGGATTAACCTCATGACAAAACAAAGCCTTTATTAAGTGGATTTTAATTAATGATGAGATGAAGAAGTGATTTTTGTGGTTTGTAAGACAACTTGAGGGGGACTTGTCCATTAACACTAGGGTTAGTCCTTCTTAACCAATTAAGGAAGAATTAGAACCCTAATGCAAGGCCCAAGTTACAAGCTTGATGTCTTAGTGATTATTAAGTGAATTGATTAGAGGATTTAAACACATTAAGGGTTTAACACTTAGGATTAAAGTTATACACTCCATCCTAATAGAAGGATGCAGGCATAAGCTTAATCACAAAGCCTTAAAACCTTTAGGGTTTAGTCTTTGATTATGAGGTGAGAAGAGAAGACTCAATGATGACACAAAGGCAAAATTAAATGGGGGACTAATCAAACCCTAATTGTTATCATGCTTGGGTATCCTAGGGTTTGTGAGGCTTAAGAGAGAAAGAATCTTGAAAGAGCCACCAAGGAGGAACAAAATGAAAGGAAAAGAAGCAGAGAAAAGCAAGACAACTTGCTTCACTTAAGAAGACAAGTTGCTTGAAGGAAGAAGATGGGAAAGAACATGAATGAGCAAGCTCACTCCAATACACAAAGTAAAATGCAGCAATGATGCATAAAAGAGATGAAAAGAGATTGTGAGAAGTGAAGGTAAATTCACTTCTCAAAACAACTTACCACCTGAAAAGTTAGCAAAAGAAATGAAATGCAATGCAAATGAGATGCAATGTCATGATGCAAACCAAAACCAGAAGCAAGAACATGAAGTTAATGATGCTAGGAGATGATGCAAACACATGATAAGAGATGAGGGTGATCAAGCAAGCATAAGAATGCAAATGAAGCATGCCTTAAACCATAAGGATTCATGAATGTTTATGAGATGAAATGAACATATAACATGGAAAAGGAATGATGCAATGATCAAACATGATTCTAATATGTCCTAAGATGTATTATGAATCATGTGGATGCACAAAATGTCATGGAAAGTCATTGGATGCAAGCAAATGAAAGATGGATGCAAAGGAAGGCACAAATTAGGGTTACATGCATCATGCAATGCAAAAAATTCAAAACCAGAAGCAAGTGACATGATAAAAAATTGAAAATGAAATCAAAGATACCTTAAACCTATACAAGTTCACTGCCCAAAGGAGGGGACCTAACTCTTAACCTAGTGAAAGTTATGAATTTCTTAAGATTACTAGGGTTTTGGGGTGCCTCACAAAGAAAAATACCAAAAAAATTGAAAATGCAAGATCAAATCAAACCAATTTTATCCTATAAACTAAATGATATGAAGGATGCAATGCAAGAAGAACCAACATCAAACTCTCAAAGATTAGGCAGAAAGGATTTTTCAAAGGTTGCACAAAAATATTGCCTTAAAATGAATTTAATTCCAATGAAAATGATCAAAAAGCATCAAGAACAAAAAATAAATTTGGTTTGAGAGTTGGATAATGTTTCTAAATGTTTTTAAATGCAATGTGAATTTTTTGGTGATTTTTAAATACCTAAATGCATTTTTTAATTAATTAATTTCCATTAACTAATTAAAAATAAACATTTAAATGATTTAAAAATGATTTTTAATGCAAAAAATAAAAAATAAAAATATTTTTGGGTTCTGAAAATTAATAAAAGATTTGATAAAAATTTTCAGAATTTTTTAATGTATTTTACTATTTTTAAAAATTCGTAAAAGATAAATCAAATTAAATGAAATAAAAATTAAAATAAATGAAAGTATGCACAATGGAGAGCTGAGATTCATTCTGGGGAAGGGAGGTTTGACTGCGCGCCAGATCCAATGGACACAATTCAAACCAGGCTAATTTAACTAAACCTAATTAATTAAATTAATAAATTAAGATTAGGGTTAAGTGAAACCATCCTGGCCATTCAAACACGCGGGAGTCAACAAAAGTCAGCCAGATCCATGGTCCATATTCAAACTTTGCCCTAAACGTGATTAATGACTTAATGACATTCAGGTGGCCGGAAATGACCTCCGGTCATCTTCTCCGGCCACACCTCCCCTGAGAAATTGCTAACTTCCCCCCTAGGCTTCTAAAACTCAATCTCTCTGCCCAGAATCCAACCCCATACATCATACAACAAGAATCATCAATCAAAACACATTTATTTTTCGTATCAAAGCTGAATCGAATCAAAATGTTTTTAGGTCAAAAAATTTCAGAAGCTTCATACATACTCAATACTTAACCATTTGCAAAACTAAACATATCAGCATGATCAGCAAATCACATAGATTCATTTAGGAACTTAAAAACAAGTTTCTGGAAAAAAAAGTTCTTGAGCTCACCTGAAATGGAGCTTTCAATCCAGGAGCTTTCTGTCTGCTTCTTTGCTTCAAAATGGCTCCAATGATCCTCTTGATGAAGCTTTGAAGCTTGGTTGGAGTTTAAAGTGGCTAGTTTAAGAGTTTGATGAAGTTCTGTTCAGTGAGGGGTGAGAATAGCGTTTCTGTTTGAGGTGGTTTCAGGGACAAATGAGGGTTGGGAAATGATCAGGGGAACATGTTGAGTGATTCTATGAAGTTTGTTTTGATGTTTGTGTCTTGTGTCATGAGTTTCGAAGGAAAGTGCATAAGAGGTGAAATCATGAAACTATGGCTTATGAGATGTTTCAGGCTTGTGTGTGTGTTGCTTTGAGTTGCTTTTTGTCCACTTATCACACTGTGATAGGTCTGTGGAGTTGGTGTGGCCTATGCTGATTGGTATGGGCCATTTTGCATAAAGTCAATGTTAGGTGTACTTGAGGTATGGGCAAGTGGGAGGCTGTGATAGGGGCAGGGCTTGGCTCAACTGAGATCATGGAGTTCTTGTGGATCAGATTTTGTGAGCTGTAACAAGTAGAGGCATGGTTACATGAGTTTTTGCAAGTTGGTACAACTTTGGCCCCTTTGTGATTACTTGAAGCATAAGTCATGAAAATGGACAAATCTTTGGTGCATTCTGATTTTTAGGCATTGGTTTATGTTTGTGTGATGCATAGAAGTCAATTTGAAGTCATATCTTGCCTTGGCATGAGGTTTTGCAACTTTGCCTCTTTGGTGTAAAACTTGAAATTATGAGATTTTGTCCAACTTTGGCAAGCCATAACTTTTGATCCATAATGAATTAGAATGAGTTCTTGTACTTTTTGAAAAGGGAATGATCCATTCTACAACTTTCATGACCAAAGTTTTCTCATTTGAAGCATTTTTGGATCGATTTGAGGAGGTTGAAAAACTTTCCCAAAAGGGCAAGTTTACATTACAAGTCACTTTCCCAAAAAGGCAACTTTGCAAATGGCTTGAAATTATTCAATTTTGTGAACTTCTAACATCTTCTATGATCAAATAAAGATCATACACATTCAAAATGATGGAGAAACCCATTTGGTTGGGTCATTGGGGGCCTCAGATGCCCTGATTTTGCACTGACTTGCTCAAGAAGTCAACTCTTGATTAGATGCCTTCCCTATGGAATTTCTTCATGAAAATTGATATGCATGATCCTCATAACATATAGAGATCAATAGAAACTAGAATGACCAAAAAATTTGGAGTTTTGGCCTTTGAAACCAAAACCCTAATTTCAGGTCATCTGTGCAATTAAACCTGGTTCTGCCTCCATGCCTTTCTCAGTTCTTGTGATTCTTTGACTTTCTTGACTTTGTGAGGGTATAATATGATGCTTGAACATACATGGACCCCTTTTAAGTGATTGAAGACCTTTGGAGTGGCTCAAATGGCTCCTGGATTGCTCAGGTCACAAACCCTAGATGCAGATGACTTAGGAACAATGCAGTGAAGCAAATATGCAATATGAGGTGTCATGATTGACTTTATGCATATGAAAGGATCACAAGCCATGGTGTGAATGGGTGAGGGCAAATTTGGGGTGTTTACATTTAGTATTTTAAATTAATTATATATATTTTTTATAATATTTCTTTTAAATAAATCCTTTTGTTCCTGAAAAAATTCTTTTTTTTTAAAATTAATACTATTTTTATAATTTGTATATAAATTTTTATTTTATTTTATATAATTTGTAAACAACTTATTTAAATTCTATTTAATTTATAAATCTAAATTCATAAACCCTAATTTTTCTTAAATAAAAATGTAAACCCTAGTTTCTAAAAAAAACCCTAATTTTACTATCCCTAATTTTTATTAAATTTAATATTTAAATTAATTTTGTTATAAACTATAATTAAATAATTAATCATTTTTTTAGTATTTGTTTGTTATTATCATAATTGTTATATTTTCTTCTAAAAAATTTTCTAAATGTTTATTTAACTTAAAAATAATATTCTCTCTTAAATTTTTTATTTTCTTTATATTTTTAGTAACCCTTTTTTTTATTCTTATTTATTATTATTACTAACATTTGAATTATTGCTTATTTATTTTCTATTTTATCGTTATTATTATTTTTCCGATTATATTGTAATTGTCCCAAAGCCTTGTAATAGTTTAGATTTATATTTTTGCTTTATTTTTATTATAAATATATTTACTGCATGGTTAGTAATTCTAGGGTGTGAATAACATACTTGTGATTAAAATTAATTTAGAATGACTAATTAAAAAAGATAAATATTTGAATATGAACACTCACACACGTAAGTCGATCTTTGATCGCCATCTTGCACTTTCTAGGGTTACCTCTCATGTTGCCTATTTAAAAAGGTCAAGTAAGGTGTCTTAAAGCAAAGTCCCTTCATAAATATCATCAAGTCCCTTCAAGTTTATAAGATCAAGTCCCTTCGAGGTTGCCTACGATAAATGATCTTGTCCCTTCGAATAAAAGATGATAAGTCCCTACGAATTGCTAAAGACACCTTGCAGTTGCCTAAATTCAGATGTCCCTACACATGTCCCTTAATTACATCCAAGGTAATGACTACCTATTCCTTAATAATAGGGATAGTCTTACCATTGAAAGAACATAAGAACAGTAAAGACTTAATCTAGGGTGGGTTTCTCTTCAGTTGCTTGCTCACATTTCAAAGTACTTTTTACATCACACTTTTTCAAACAAATTTTCAAAAAACAAGTCTTTGTATACATCCATACGAGGATCATTATAAAGTACTTAGAAAGTTTCTAATCACACATTACACTTTTCAAAACAATTTAAAGTGAGCTAAGTAACTAAGAGCCCATGGATAACCATGGATATAAAGGGTGTTAACACCTTCCCTTTATATAACCTACCCCCCGAACTCAAAATCTTTTTAAGGTCTTTCCTGTTCTTTTATGTCCTTTCCTTATGGATAAAATAAAAGTCGGTGGCGACTCTTGCTATCCGCAACATTTAACTAAAAGTCAGTTCTCCCACCGTGTTACAGAGGTACCTACCCTAGATTAAGTCTTTCGTGTTCTCATATGTTCTTTCAATGGTAAGACTATCCCTATTATTAAGGAATAGGTAGTCATTACCTTGGATGTGTAAGGGATAAACGTAGGGTCATCGTTTGGTCATAGAAAGCAACAGGTAAGGGTGTCTTTAGCAATTCGTAGGGACTATCATCATTTATTCGAAGGGACAAGATCATTATTCCGTAGGCAACCTCGAAGGGACTTGATCTTTTAAACTGTAGGGACTTGATGATTTTTATGAAGGGACTTTGCTTAAGACACCCCTATATTCGAGGGACTTGACCATATTTAAGGCAACTGAGAGGGGGAACCTAGGAAGTTCAAGATGGCGATCAAAGATTGACTTATGTGTGTGAGTGTTTATATTCAAGTATTTATCTTATTTAAATTAATTTTCTAAGTTCAATTTAATCACATATAAGTTATGCACACCCTAAGGTTACTAACCATACAAAAAATAATTACAAAAATAAAGCAAAGATATAAAGTAAACCTATTACATGGCTTTAGCAGTTACATAATAATAAAAATAATAATGATAATAATAAATATAATAAGAATAATAAATAATAATCAAATATTAGCAATAATAAAATAATAAAAATAAGGGTTAGAATAACAAATAAAGGAAATAAGAATTTAAAAAAAGAAAAATTAATATTAGAAAATTTTTAGAAGTTAATTAAGAAAATAAATTTAATAATAATAAACAAATAACAAATTATTTACATATTAATAAAAACTAAGATTAATAATTAGGGTTTAGAACAATTAAGTTAATTTTTAGGGTTAGAAGAAAATTAGGGTTAAGAAAAAAAATTAGGGTTAGTATTTAAATTAAGAAAATTAGGGTTTTTAATTATAATTAAAATACATTATTAATTTATTTACAAAAATACATAATAATTATATATAAACATATTATAAAATTAATACAAAATAAATAACATTAAGAAAATAATTTGAGTTTTTTAGAAAATATAAAGTTTTATGAAAACATTATTATTTATTATTTTAGAAATTATTTTAATTATATTAATTTAAATTAAAAATAAGAAAATAGCAAAAATAAGGAAAATATGGAGAAAAAAAACCTAAAAAGATAGGACCTGGGATTTGAACCCAGGTCCCTTACCTCAATCAACCACATACAAAACCAGTTGAGCCAGCATGCGCTGGTGTAAGCTATGTACAACACAATCCTTATATTGTAAACCTGTAAAAACAAATGAAATTAAAACCAAAATGGCCTGCAGCCAGATTCGAACCCAAGACCATCACAACAACAACCAAACACTTCAACCAACTGAGCCATATGGGGCGCGTCTGCAAGCTAAGCAACAAACAATCATAATATATTAAGTTAACTGAATAATTGAAAAATTGAACAAAATATGTTGTCACCAAGGATCGAACACAGGTCACAACCATAACACGCACATGCCTACACCACTGGGCCATGCAGCTTTTGTTGAAATAATATGAAAACAATTCAATAAAATATTAAGTCAAATATTTGAATTCCCAGATGGCGCCAACTGACTTCATCTTCTTTCTCTTACCTGCGAATTTTCCTGCGAATATACCTACAATTATTCCTGCGAATTTTGAATTTCAAGAACCTGCGAAAATTGGATCTTTCACAATATGCAAAGTTTTATCAAATTAAAGACACAAACATGATCCTTGCAATGTATACAGTCCAACCATGGTTTCATTATTCATTTATATTAGGTAAATCGTGAACCCCTAATTTGAGAGCTCTAATCCTAACAATGGTCGTTTTCGATTCAGGTCATGAGTCTTCGATCTCTTTGCCCAGAAACAATCTAAACATCATTGCTAACAAGAATATATGGTTAGAATTCATCAACAACACACAAATAAAAAAAAAACATGAACAAGTTTGGTTCGGTTTATGCAAATATTGATGATTTGGATGCTGCAAATGATTCAAATAGATTCAATGATCATCCAGGAATGTATTGCAACCTTCAAAACTTCTTGATATGGCCTGCAATCAAAAATCTGAATATGAGTTTTTGTATGAAATTTTGAAGTTGAATGATGTTCTTGGAGGCTCTGAATTTCGTCCCTTGAGCTTGTAATAGGTTTCTGAACTTATAGTGATCTCAATTAGGTCAAAAGTTTGTAGATTTGTGGGCTTTCTTGAATAACTTGAGTGTGAAGAAATCTCATGATCAAAATATGTGTAAAATCAAATCTTTGCATACCAATCTATCTTAGCACGAATTTGAATCAGATCAATCATCTCTAAATAATGTTTATGACCTTCTAGAACAAGAATCAAATTTAAATATTGAGTTTTCATATTTTATTTTAATTTAAATTGATTTTTAATGAATAAAATCAAAATAAATAAAAAAATAAACTATAAAAATCTGAATAAATGATATTTGATTCGTGCATGATGTCATGGTAGATATTGGGTCATAAAAATGCAAGCCCATTTGGAAAGAATTGGTTCTAAGACCCCATTTGCTCAATAAACCTCTCAAAAATTTCCCAACTTCACAAAGGCACAAATCCCTCAATTTTAAGGCTATGAAGGTGTTCTTGGACATTTTGGAAAGCTTAGAGAGTCCTATAACCAACCTATTTGGTCTCATGTCCATATCTTTTACCATTTTCAAATTATGCCCTTTGGAATATGTTGACTTTTTGTTGACTTTTAAAATGACCTGTAATGTTTTGGCTCATACCTTTCAAATGAAGCATTTTTAGGCTTGGCTTGTGAGACACAAAGTTGTATAGAATTCCATTTCCTTCAAAATGAGCTTTGGATGGGAAATTTTTGATGAAGCATGTGAAAGTTATGGCTGGTCAAAGTTTAGTTGACTTTTCCTGTGAAAACCCTAATTTAGGAACTCCTGATTCTTGATGATCTGAAGTCTCTTTGATGAATCATGATCAAACCTTGATCAAATGATGAATTTTACTTCATAAACTTGATGTTGGCAAAAAATCATGAAGTTTGATTTTGATTTGACCACAGTTGACCTCAGTTTGACTTTTTAACCACTTTGACTGGTTTTTGCATATCCGATCATCTGACTGAGCAAACCTTTTGGGAAAGCCTTGAAACTTGACATAGGGATTCTTGAAGACATGTGAGATGTTGTAAAGCTCACTTGAAGCCTTGGAAGTCTATTTAGCCTGATGAAATTCAAAACCCTAGTTTAGGGTGCATTGCTTAGGAGTATGCTTTGTCTGAGGGAATTATCAAACTTTCTGACTAATTGTGAACCTTGTGAACCTTGTGAACCTCTTAGGATACCTTGTGAACCTCTTGGGAGACCTTGGTACACAATGCCTTGACTAGGGGAGGGCAAATTTTGGGGTGCAACAATAAGCATGTCATATCCTTAGCATATTGCATAGAAAGATGAAGCATAGCACTTGCATGTTCTAGCATAAGGCATATGATCAATCATCAGGGAAATTCAAAGCTCACAAGGCGTGTTACAAGTTTAATATCATGTTCAAGGCCCTAAATAGGGACTGGGGATCAAAATCAGGTCAAAACGGTTGGCGTCGGGTTATTCTTGAGGTTTCCCACCAAAATGAGGGAAAATTCAAAATTCACTGGCGTTAACCGGTTAACGCTTTGGTTAACCGGTTAAAGGCTGCGAATTTTGAATTCCAGCAGCAAATTCAGCATGTGATTTGGCTCTAAATTCCCAAATTTCTGATTTTTTATTCATTCTAATTGTGGAGAAGGATCTAGATCATTAATCCAAACCTAATTCCATTGCTAAATCCTAATCACTTTACCAAACCATATTTTTTGGATCCCAAGCCTAAATTTTGGGTCCCAAACCTAAACCATATTTAATCCATTTCTCTCCAAACCAAGAAGGGAGATCTCTCATTTTTCACTTCTCATTCTGAATTTTCACACTTCTCTCTCACTATTCATTCATTTTCTCTCCCACATTTTCCAAATTCACTAAGAGTTCCTCTTTGAAGATCACATAACCTTGCCTTAAGGTGTGTAGATCTTGGAACTAGACCTCCATCCATAGCTTCTTGGCATTATTTTGCTGGTTTAATTGGTGATTCAGATCTGGTTTGGGATTTAGAAGTGCTTTTGGATCCAAAATTCTGCATCAAGACCCCATTTGCTTGCATTTATTTTGCTTGGAGTGTGAAGCTTAGCACCGGATCTTCAAAGTTCTCCGCGAGATCTTTCATTTCCAGCTCAATCAAACACTACCAAAGCATACCTCAGCTTTGTAGGTTGGTTAAATTGAGATCTAGCTCTGTTTTAGCTTATTTGCATGCTTGTGCTTTAGATCCACCACGTGCTTGTGTATTTGCTTGTGTTGCTTGAATTGATTGGTTGATTTGTAACCGAATCTATGTGTTAATGTTCATGAGCTTGATGATGCTAATTAATGTGAATTGATCCACTTATTTCATGCTTAATTGATTGTTGGTCTGGTGTGGAATTATTTGAATAAGTTGGTTTGAGCTGATTTTCTGCAGGAAATTATTGCTGTTTTTACAGTGTTAACCGGTTAACGCTTTGGTTAACTGGTTAACGCACCTGTTTCTGTGCTGATTTTCTGCAGGTTTGAACTGGTTAACCGGTTAACGCTTTGGTTAACCGGTTAACACTGATGCAGAGTGCCATATTTGAGCTGTTTTGGGCTTGTTTGATCCCCTCACATGTTTTAATTGCCATGGATCATTGTATGATCATTGAATATGATTGTTTAGGGTGATTTGATTGTTGGTTGATGCATGCCTTCATGTTCTCGACACGTAAATGCTTGTATGTGCAAATCTTGGCATGTTTGTTTAACTTGGTTTTCTGGAACTTTGAGCATGCTAATTCCATGATTGTGTTGATGAACATATGCTGGATTTTTGCTAACATTGCATGGCCTTATGGTAAGAGAAGTGTGGATGTTCATCCACATTTCAACTCTTCATCCTTTATTTTTTAAGTTCCTTTCTCTTTGTGTTTTGATGCGCCTTATGCCATCATGTGAGGCAACTCTTTTCCTCCCCCTTTAGGAGCAACTTATCTCCTTTAGAGGAGTAAGTTGTTTGCTAGCTTTCTTATCCTCTTCTTTTTCTTTTCCTTTGGTTCTTCTTTTCTCTTAGGATAGTTGAAACCTCACTAACCTTATGACCATTTTTGCATGCTAATATTAGGATTAGTCTTTCCCCTTTAGACTTTTGCCTTTTGCTCTTTTGGTTTTTTCTCTTCTCATCTCAAAACAAAACCTAAGAAAACATTAATAAAGAAAGAAGTAAATTCTTGTGTAATAGCCTTATTCCATGGGGCCTATGTATTCATTCCATCTTGGAATAGTGCATTTTTCTAGCATGATGCACAAGTCAGATCATGAAGTCATCTTCATCAAGAAAAAACCCTAAAAAACACTTCTTCATTTTTTTATCACTAAAACACCTAATAAATTCAACAAGTCAATGAATTTAGGCCCTTGCCCTTGGAAACAAGTCTTGGATAAGTTCTCCTTACTTGGTGTGCTTGTTCTATTATTCCATATTGGAATGTAGTAACAAGTACACATTCCATGGAAAAGAGCTTGAGTTCATTCTCTTGTGCCACACCAAATAAAAGCTCATAAAAAACTCAAACAAACAATAATCGTCTCTCCTTCGGGAATTCTTTTCTCATCTCCTTCGCTCCGTCCGCGAACTTGCTTCTTCTTGTCATTTTGCAAGACGGTTACGCACTCGTCGTACGAGCCTGCAACACCTGAGCATTGACATAGGCAGTTCAAGCCTTAATCGACAAGCAATCTTTTCCACCCCTAGTTAGGGGAACTACGGCGACTTTGATCCTCATGTCCAGATGAGGTACGTAGGTAGGGGGTAGGGCCCGTTCGAGCAGAATCTTTATTTTCCCTACATTTTTCCTCTTTGTTTTCTTTTCAGTTCTTTTCTCATCCCAATTCATTTTCTTTTTGCAGCAGCTTTCATTCCTTCACCCTTTGAAACAGTTTCTTTGCAAGCGTGGATCCCGTCGAATACGGCGGACGATCTGGGGTGCTAATACCTTCCCAGGTCGTAACCGACTCCCGAACCCAGTTTCTTTGGTTCGCAGGACCTTTGTCCTTCCTTTTCTTTTCTTCTGGTTTGTGCTGCATTACCATTCCCATTCTTTCAGGATAAAAATGCCTGGCTGGCGACTCTACCCTCTTCCGCGCCACTTTCGCGTTTGTACCAGGATGGAAATCCAGGGAGCGACAGCTGGCGACTCTTCTGAGGACCCTCCTAACCAGAGTTATCTCTTGTTCCCTTGAGAGTCAATCCTAGCGCTTGCGTGTTTTTTCGTTGGGTGTCGATTGTTTGTTGTTGCGTGTTTATTTTACTGTTGTTTATTTACAATTTTATTTGCAGCTTTATTTATAGTTTCCAGTATTTATATTCATGCATCATATATTATATTGGACTGTCTGGCTGCTGGTTTCCTTTTTTCTGTGGGATTGGGAACTGTTACTGAGAGATGAGCTCGCAATCGGGGCTCGAGTGCACATTAGGACTTAGAGTGGACAGTCACTTTGGCTTCATGGCATCTTGCTATGTTGGTAGTAGTGAGTTCCACACCCAGACTTGCGACCATCTTGGAAATGTATTGATGCCGGAATCTTTCTGGGGTCATACACAACCTCGATAGTTATGTGCATCTGGGGACCGATCATTAAGGACCTTTGTGGAAACATACCTCTCCAGTGGTGACAGTGGCAGACCACATTCTGTGGCAAACCCATTCGCACCCGAGGGCCCACTGGGAACTCGCACATGATGGCCTGGTTCTTTTATAGGAACTCAGTCAAAGCATATGGTCATATGAAGATAGTATTGTACCCTTCGGGATGAATGTACTATTGTTTCTCGATTCCAACGCTTGAAGCTGGGAACTTATAAAGGATGCTTGTTTTTCCCAGACTCACGCTGAGACCTCCATGAGTAGTACATAATGCCAAACCGATTCCCTGATTTAGTCATGAGCCCTTTCTCGGAAATGGTAAATGTATTATTGCTATTCGGCTTTGAGAGTCCGTGATGTTTGACCTGGAGCACACCCGTGAGATTGGGAGGGGTTTACAGGTTTGCAGGAACCCTTGACCTCATCATACCTAATTTCCAATACAATTCTATGATTCGATAAGGCTACATGGATTTTGGAGTTCTTAAGTCATCTGATATCTGATTTTGGGGCTTTTGAGACTAAATTCTTGTTCATGGGGCTTTATTCAGAGGATCTTGGTTCTTGGTCACTTGGGTCCAGTGTTCCATATCCAGACAGTCCCGGTCGTTGATCATATGTCCTTGCATTTGCATTGCATCATTCCATCATTAATCATGTTTTGTTTTCATTCACAGGTTCATCTCACTATTTCCGGTTCCGGTATACTGTTCAGAGATGGAAGATCCTCGCAAGCAGAACATTCATTTCAAGTTTTTCTTAAGGTCGGGGGTCAAAAGCCATCTAGATTTCTTTGATAAATACCGGAACCGGGGCACGAATGACCTTGAGATTGAAAGCATAAACAATTGCATTGCATATATATCACCACTCTGTTTGTTTTTCAGATATAACCACAGGTTCCTAATCTATTTTCTGTTTCAGGCACTTTCGTTGCAACAAGATTTCAAGGACAAGTTTTTATTTTGATCAGATTTCTTGACAGAATGGCCAACTTGAGTCAGAATTCCCAGGGCATGAACTTTGAACAACTCCGGGCGGTGGTAGCTGAGATGAAGGCCCAGATGGGGCAAGTCAAGGCAGAGATACAAGCTTTGTCACAGGGCCAGAGATTCTTGAAGGAAGAGTTTGACATGATAAAAACTCAAATGAAGCTGTTGATAGGGATCATGAATGCCTTGTTGAAGAAAGAGAATGGTCAGACGTCTGTTTCTTCACCATAAGGTCTCATTTATCCCATCTCTTTGGGATTTCCACTTAACCAAGAGTTGTTAGGTGGATTTTCTCCACAACCTGATTTTCCTCACCAGCAGTCACCACTTGGTTGTCCAGAAGAGCCTAGGACAAAGATTAATCTTTCCTTGCCTGATTCAAATGAGGTGAATGGTCCTATGCCAGTTACGGCCAAAGAAGCGAGCACTTTCTTTCCATATCAAGGACTTTCCTCAGCTCCTACACCTTGGTTTCCCAAAGAAGGATTTCAGCAGGTGTCAGGTGTATCTCTTTCAGTGGTGGCAACCCGTTCCCGAAAGAAGCAAGGGAGAGTTATTGATCATGTGCCCATGTCTTATGTCGAGTTGTGCCCACAGTTGCTCCAAATGGGATTGATTGAATGTCGTGAATTATCTCTTCCTATTGGTGAACTCCCCCAAGGTTGGAATCCCTATGCCTACTGTGTCTTTCACTCTGGGGCTCAAGGACATGATATCAATAATTGCAGGGCATTCATGCACCAGGTGCAAGACTTGGTTGATGATGAGGTAATTAACTTTAAGCCAACTGACGTGAAAGTGTCACAAGTAAGCACTGCAGAGGTGGCTGAGTTTCATTCTTCTGAAGTTATCACTCAGGGTGAATCTTCTAAAAGGCTACAACAACGATCTTCTTTGGTTCCTCGTCCAAATCTGGGTAAGAAAGTGCAGTGGCCTGCTAGGCATTCGAAGCAGCATCAACAACAAACTGCTCAACCACAACGAAGGCCTTATCCACAGAGAATTTTACAAGCTGATTGTATTCTTGATCCCATCTCCATATCCTACACTGCCATGTTGCATCAACTGCTGAGGTTTGATTTGATCAAGTTACGGACTTTGGCACCACCTGAAATAAATCTTCCAAAGGGATACGATGAAAATGCGCGTTGCGAGTTTCACTCAGGTTCCCCGGGGCATGCAACAGAAGAGTGCAGGGCTTTACAATGGAATGTTCAAGATCTGATCGACTTGAAGGTCATCACACCAGATGGTCAGCTATGGAGGCAAAGACTTCTGGACTAGAATTGATGCTCGTAGGCTTTAGCTCTTTCATGTATCTGGTTACCCTCAGGCTTGTTGAGAGAATCTTTGTTGCTGTACTTATTCGTGTTGGTTTTCAGTACCTTGTATGACTTTGCTCTTGCGGGCTTTTCTATGTTATGTGTTTGGATTTCTGAAGTAGTAGTTTTCCTATTCATGCACTGACATTCAATCATAGGATGGTTCTTATGCTGGATCTTGTTTGCAGGGTTTCTTTTGAGGGTGTTCTCTCATTGGCTGTGTTTCTGAGCATTTGCATAGCATAACATTTTGCATATCATATCATTCTATCTTTGTTTTTCAGGAACCCTGGCAGTTTCTTATCGTTATTCCATTTCAGGCAACAGTGTTAGTAAAGCAGAACTGAAATGGCAGATCAGGTACAAGCTGAGCTCATAGAATTGAAGGCTCGTATGGAGCAGTTCATGACCCTGATGATGGGGATGGCCCAGAGGCAAGAACAACTAAGGTTGATGGTCGAGCGGCCAGAGAATGAGATTCCTGAAGATGGCAATCAGAAAAACCATAATGGAGCTCCGGGCGGAGACAATGACCGTAATGTTGGCTACATGGACGGACAAGAAGATCAGTTTACTCTGATTGATGATGAGATGGATCAACCTAGTGCTGTTGTGGATCGTCGTTTTGACAAGCTTGCTAAGAAGATAGAGGCCATTAAGTCTCAGAACTCTCTAGGTTTTGATAATGCGAATTTGGGGTTAGTACCGGTGTAACATGGTGGGAGAACTGACCAGGGTGTTTTTGTTTGACAAAAACATATGCGGATAGCAAGAGTCGCCACCGACTTTTATTTTATCCATAAGGAAGGGACATAAAAGAACAGGAAAGACTGTTTTGAAAAGACTTGGGTTCGGGGGGTAGGTTATATAAAGGGAAGGTGTTAGCACCCTTTATATCCATGGTTATCCATGGGCTCTTAGTTACTTAGCTCACTTTGATTGTTTTTGAGAAGGTGAAGTGTGTGATTAGAAATTTTTCTAAGTACTTTGTAATGATCCTCGTATGGATTTATACAAAGCCTTTAAGTTGAATTTTTTTTAAGAAAAGTGATGTGTGAAGAGTAATTTTAAAGTGTGAGCAAGTAACTATGAGGTACCTACCTTAAGCTAAGTCTTTCAAGTTCTTTTATGTTTCTTCAAGAGTAAGACTATCCCTACTATTAAGGAGTAGGTAGTCATTACTTTGTATTTTATTAAGGGACAAGCATAGGGTCATCGTGTGGTCAATGAAGGCAATATATAGGGGTGTCTTTAGCAATCGGGAGGGACTATCATCTCTTAAACCGAAGGGACAAGATCTTTTCTCGTAGGCAACATCGAAGGGACTTAAGATCTTTTGAATATGATAGGGACTTGATGATTTTTCTATTAAGGGACATTGCTTTTTAGACACCCCCACTTTCGAGAGACTTGACCGTTTGTTTTAAGGTAACTGAGAGGGGTAACCCTAGGAAGTGCAAATGGCGATCATAGAATGATCGGCTTACGTATGTGAATGGAGTGTATTAATTACAGTTATTATAATCTTTGAGTTAGTGATCTAACAGTTGATTTTATCTTACCATACAATCCTAGTATTCATACATCTAACAGTTATAAGGTGCAAAAAGTAAAAATCCTAATTAAACTATTACAAGGCTTTGGGAGAGTTACATAATTGGAAAATCCTTGCAGAAAATAAAGTGCGGAAAGAATAAAAATTCATACGCTATTACATCCCATAGGCATTTACAATATTTAGGAAAACTCGTGCGAGAAAAGTAAATCAAGCTATTAGAAGGCTTTGTACATCCTATACAATTGTTCTAGGAATTATAAATGACAAAGAAAGTAAAATCAGGGAAAAAGAATTGGAGAGGGGGAAATATTTAATATTTATTTAGTGAAACTAATTAATTGATTTTTTATGAATAATTTATTTTATGAAAAATTAAGAAAGAAATTTAAATCTAATTAATCATTAATTTAAAAGGTATATTTCTTTTGTACTTTAGGATTTAAAAAAAAATATTATTTTTATTATTTTTACTTTTTTAATTAATTAGTTTCTAACGACGTTGGATCGTTGAAAATTAACAAAAAATAAAGTAATATACAAATTGCTACCGCATAGGCGGTCATCGCAAATCGAATAAAAATATAAAAAATAACAATGGCATGATAAAATTAAATTAAATTAAATAGAAAAAAAATGTAAATCGAAACGCGAATCGGTAAGCGCTAAAGGTGAATTGTCACCGTGCAAAACCGTCGGACACGTATAAAATCGAAATACAACAATAAATCAATTAAAAACAATCACACCTAAACCGATAAAATAAATCATTAACTTGCTACACTTAACGTGATCATCGCAATATGGTCAAAACCATGCAGATCTAAATTTATCAAAAAATAAAAGATAAAATAAAAATCGATGTTGCTAACGCAAAATTGCGATCATCGCAACTGGATCGAATCAACGCAAATGTCACGCCTCATGCACATAAATATGCGAACGGCGTATCGACACAATTCAATCCAAACAAAGTAAAATAATATATATATATATATATATATGTAAACTAACGAAAAAGTAAAAGAAAAAAAAAGGTAAGAAAGTGACGTTAGTATATTGAACAATATACTAACTATGTAGAACAATATACAAGATGACGTTCATATATTACGTGACATGCATATTGGACCACCTGTATATATTAGTGTGACCAGGTAAGGTTATGGATCTGCCGCAATTTAGTTCTTTTTAGTTCTTTTTCTTTTTTTCGGTTTTGTTTCTCCCTGAGGCAAGAATTTTTTCGTATTGTGATTGAGAGAGGAGCTCTTATGTGTAAAACAACATGTATTTATAGATTAAGAAAATTAAGTTAAAAAGGAAAAAAATTAGTCTTAATCCCTATTGATTAAAAAATATTTGAACAAAATTATATGATTTTTACTTGGTCACCAAGTAGACCAGTTAGAAACTAAGTATGACACAAATATGACATAAACTGATCAATAGAAAACGAGTATACTAGAAAAGAAATATTTTTGGTATTTATTATGATTTTTTTTGAAATATTTTTCATAAAACAATGATTTTAATGAAAAAAATCATATTTTTAAAAATGCATTAAATGCAAATACGAAAATTAAAAATTAAATAATTAAAAAATGCTATTTTTGTGATTTTTTCATAAAAAAATAAAAATAGAAAAAGTTATTAGTAAAGGAAAAAAATTAAAAAAATTAAAAAGAGCTGAAGGTGAGATTTGAACTCACAACCTCTCACAATTATATCCCTTATACCCGTCTTTCTAACAATTGTGCTATTTTATTTATTCGAAATAAAAAGGCACCAGAAAGCATATGAAGCAGGTCAAAATTTGGGGTACGACAAGTGTGAGGAAACCTTGTGAATCAATTTGTCTCAAATATGTGAGGGCAAATTTTGGGGTACAACAACCGGGAGTGAAGATTCCTCACAAATTCAAGCCTCCTATTTTTGAGAAGTACAACGGAAACTCTTGTTTGAAAACGCATATCTAGTCTTACTTCGGAAAGATCTCTGCCCACACGGATGATGAAAAGTTATGGATGTTTTACTTCCGAGATAGTCTATCTGGGGTATCTTTGGACTGGTACATGGGTCTGAACAAGAATGTTGTCCGAAGCTGGAAGGACTTGGCTGAAGCTTTTGTGAAACAATACCAGTTTAATCTTGACATGGCGCTTAACCGCATTCAACTTCAGAGTCTTTCTCAGAATAAGTCTGAAAGTTTCAAAGAGTATGCTCAGAGATGGCGAGAGATGGCCACTCGAGTGCAACCTCCACTGTTTGAGAGGGAAATGGCTGACATATTCATGAGCATTTTACAGTGTGTATTTCTGGACCGTCTAGCTGCTTGTCCATCTACTGGATTTGTTGATATTATGATCGTCGGCGAGCGGGTTGAGAGTTTGCTAAAGCTCGGGAAGATTCAAGACCACAGTGCGTCAGGTTCAAGCACTAAGAAGCCCTTCGCCAATGGTCAGAGCAAGAACGAAGGGGAAGTTGGGGCAACATCCCATCAACGGGAAAAAGGTAGAGGATATCATCCACGCCATCAGCAGGCAACTTCTGTGGCTATGACTACGAATAATCAGCCGATGCGTGAGACACGACAAAGGAACCCTCAACAAGGTCAACGTCAGCAAATGAGAGAATTAGTTCTTGACCCTCTACCAATGTCTTATACTGATGTACTTCAGCATTTGCTTCAGTTGAAACTGATCGAGCTTCGCAAGTTGTCCCCACCTCCTTATCCATTACCAGAGGGATGGGATGCCAATGCCCATTGTGATTTCCATTTTGGGGCACCAGGACACCATATTGATGGATGTAAAGCTTTTCACCGCAAGGTACAAGATTTGATTGATTCGAGGGCTGTCAATTTCACTCCGTACAGATGAAGCAAAGGATTTTTGTCTTGGTCAGAGTGTGTCAGAGAAGAATTAAAGCAATAAAGCCAGAAGCATAAGTAATGGTAGTTAATTGTTTTCCTTATTGTATTTCCTCCCTATTGAGGGGAACTACGTCGCTCTAATTCTTCATTGGTCTTTGGTCAATGGAGATACGTAGGCAGAAAATCGTCAGGTCTTTCCGAGCAAACTTATGTGACAATTTCATTTTAGTGTCACTCTTTTCTTCAGATGTTTCGTGTCAATGTTTGAACGTTGAAAACTTAAGGTCATAACAATTGGGAATGAAGTATGGTGCTGGACACGTGGCCATTTGATTGAAGACTGCAAATCTCATCAGAAAAATATGTTGATCACTGAAAGTATTCAAGATCAACAGGTCCAGACGGATTCAAGTCTCCTCAACAATGGCATTGCTCATTTTCTTTACTGCATTTTCATGTGTAGCTTTTATATGTTTGTTTGAACAATTTTATGCATGCATGAATTTTATTTGTTCTTGAATGTTAATTAATGAAATGCACATGTTCTTCTTGAAGTGATTCATTCGTATTTTACTTAGTGTGCATTACAATACCAATTGTTGTTCTTAAACTCTGTGATGGAGGATGACGAAATGAAAACGCAAAAATCTTCAATTGTGTGCTCTTGAATAAGACCCTGTTGACGATGTACATACTTTGTTTCAAATTCCCAAACACCGGAGATATAAGGGAGATAAACCTTCGTTAACCCCTTTGAGCCTTGAAGTAGGAGTTTCTTTTCACATGAAAAAAAAACCATAACATTTAACCCGGGGCAGGGTAGGTGTCAGCTAGTTGGACCAATCGTTCAGACTTTCACGAAGGAGTGTATTTGAGGATCCATTACTTTTCCTTCCACCACATCAAGAGGTCCAAAGACCAGAAACCACAATGGTTATACTGATCCGGAAACCACAACGGCTATCCAGTATCGACCAAAAAGTGAGACAGTCACAACCCTGTCAAAGTAATCAAGACAAACAGTGTCATATGATTTGTTAAAAAAAAGAAGAATAAAAAGGAAAAAAAAGAGAAGAAATAAAAAGCCCGCTAAGTCGAAACTTGAAAACAAGCGACTTAGGCAAAAATTAGGGCATCCCGCTGGACTCCAATTGCAAAAGATTCAAAAGGATTAGTCTAGGCAAAAGTTAGGGATAAGCAAAAGAATGAAAAGATTTCGTTCCTCATGAAGTTGCTTTGTTAGTTCCAGGATTCTTTCTTAGCTTGCTTTGTAATGAGCCTCGAAAATATCCCTTTGCTCCTTCAACTGGATCCAGGATCTCTGTAAATCTTCCATGTCAGTAGGCATGTCTGGGTGAAGGATGGTATAAGCAGTATCTCCTTCAGCAAAAGGTTCCATGGTAACTGGCAGGATAGCAGGATATGGCATCATGAGAGTCTGAGCACGAGATCGCACCCATCTGAGATAAGCCTCCATAGGAATAGTGTACTTAGGCTCCAGAGTCTTGCTGTCAACCTTGTTTACTTTTCCCCATGCTCGTATGAATCTCTGATGGTAACCTTGAAGATCGTTGTCGTAATCAAACACAATGCCCTGAATCAACATGTCATGTGGACCATCACTCCGAGCGTAACCAAACTGTCATAAAGCTAGAGAGGGGTTGTAGGTGATGCCTCCTCTTATGCCTAGAAGTGGCACATTAGGAAACTCCCCACAACAGTCAATGATAGTGACATTCTCCATAGATCTGGAGCACCAATGGATATCTGAATGCGAGAGTGACATGATCCTTTTGGACCATCTGAACCCTTGCTCATTCTTCATTACTGAGCGAGGAAGGTGAGAAATAAACCACCTAGATAGAAAAGGTATGCAACACATCAAAGTTCCTCTTGCCCTTGTAGTACGGGTGTGAAGAGAATGCAGGATGTCTCCAAGTAATGTAGGCACTGGATTGTGACTCAGGAATATGTTGATGGCATGAACATTGTAAACACCCCAAATTTGCCCTCACCCATTCACACCATGGCTTGTGATCATCTCATATGCATAAACACAATCATATCATCTCATAGTATGTTTTTGATTCACTGCATAGCTTCCAGGGCATCTGCACCTAGGGTTTGTGATCTGAGCGATCCCACAGCATCTTGAGCCATTCCAAAGGCCACCAATCAACTCAAAGGGGTCCATGTGTGTTCGAGCATCGTATTGTACCTTCTCAAAGTCAAGAATGTCAAAGAACCACAAGAAATGAGATTGGCATGGAAGCAAGAAACCAGCCAGGAAGTACCAGAAACCAAAGCTTCAGTTCAAGATGGTCTTCGCTTTTCAAACAGGGAGGCACAATTCACCAAGTCATCGAATTAGGGTTTTGCGGTTTGGAATTAAGAGAAGATTGATCCATAATGTGAGATGTTTGTTTCTTTCCTGAAAAAAGCATTGCAACCAAGACTATTGCTCCTCTGGCTACTTGAAACGCAAGATCATGTTCAGACTAAGAAGAATGAATGGTGTTTAGGATACTTTGAATTGCGAAATTTACTCTTGAGGCTTTAAGAGACCAAATTTGCTGTCTCCTCGTTTAAATCTTTCAAGTCGTGGGGATGATGTTATTTCAAGGTTATTTCTGAAGTATCGTCACTTCTTTTTAATATTTTGAGAAGTAATTTGAAGAGAGAAAGTTTGTTTATTCGAGTGACTCTACATGGGATTACCATTGGCATGAGATTGAATTTGATGGCTTGATTCATAGATTCTTTTTGGAATGCGTTTAAGTGCCAAGTTCTGTTTTGGTCATTGGCAAGATTGATGTTGTTGTTTCTAAGACATGATCTTTTTTTAGAGATATGGTTTTGGAACAAACAAAGGTGTTCAAGTCTAAAGTAATTATTTTCCAAGTCCAAGGCAAGACTATTTCGTATGAAATTCGTGTTGTTACTCCCAAAGTGTTTACAATTTAAATACTTTTTGAATTCAAGGGTTTATCAAAATAATGACATTTAATTTTACAAGTCAGTAAGGGAATTTGCCCAAATCTGAAGACTTGTATCCTCACTTCCAATCTCAGAAATTAAAGTCTAATGCTACCAAAAGTTGTTACAGTTACAAAAGAAATTCCAAATTCATAGTTCATTGCTAATGCTACCAAAAAGCTGTTACAGTTACAAGATGGAAATTCAAAGTTCCAAAATTTTTCAGCCTATGCTATCTATTAATCAAGACGGAGAAACGCTTTTGTCGCTACCATATTTGTTGATTGTCCGAAACGGCTTGCAAATGACAGCCTCGTATCAGTTCAGCCATCCAAACCTTCACCGACCCCAATCTTAGGCTCCAGCACGTCGAACATGAAAGAGAAACAAAGGATCATAAGTTTGAAATCAGTCCACAACAAGCATCAAAAATGGCTAAGGACAGGCAGAGATTATGATATTGCCGTGAAATCCGTAACATCAAACATGGCTAAAAAACAGGGAATACAACTCACAGCATGACAAAGTCTAATATCTAGCACCAGCAGGATTTTTGTACCAATAAGAGAAACCAGAAGAAGAAATAGCATCAAGCTTTATTAAATTTCAATAAAAGGACAAAGGGAGATACCTTGAAAACAGAAATCAGCACACAAAGTACTATATCCTGGAGCTAAGAGTACACAAGAAGGGCTGTATGGCTGCGCCTGCTTGCTGGCAGCATACACAATGCCCAAAGGCCAGCTGCTAAGCTCACATCACAATGAGCCATGACCTGCAAATCACAATACCAATATCACAAAAAGGGCAGAAAGTTTCTAAAAAGAAAATTCAGTTCATTTCCAACTGATTCAAACCAGACTGTCACACCAACAAGGACAATGTTTTGGCATAAAGAAGAAGCATCCTGCAGGCTGTTGGAATTATAGATTCAAAACCTGCACTAGAAGGACAACAATTGAAAAGCAAACATCAGATCATAGCTTTTGAAAAAGCAGTGAGATTGAAACAGGATGGATTGATATCAAGGGAAAAAGAAAGGGAGAACAAGAGATATTACATACTCACCACTTGACAGAATAACAACTGACTTTTCCCCCCCTCATCTTCATCAGCTTCATCAACAGCAGACCATCACCCTTAACTGTGAACAAAAACACAAACACAGCAGCTTCGAAAATGCAGAAAGACAACATCAAAATTTTGTTTTCGTAAGACAATCACAAAAATACAGACTTATTCTTTTCATAACAGAAAAACCAAATTACCTTTGAGGTTGAAGGACCAGGCGTTTTGTGACCTAACATCTTCTGGACACCATCAATTTTCACGGAACCGTCGCAACGCACCTTTCTTCAACACCATCCGCGATCATCATCACCAATTGCATCGTTCACCGTCACCAACCTAACAACCTGTGAGGTTCAAAAGCGTCGTCGAGTGAGAACCTAGACCGCAAGAAGAAGAAAAGCCAGCGGAAAGTGAAGGGGACAAGATCCTCAGAACCAAAAACTCACCACAAATTTCCAGAGATCGTAGATTGGTAGTTTGTTACTTACCCTTTTACCTTTGAAACACTGCTGTTGTTGTTGCTTGTCTCGCTTCTCCTTCGTCTCCGTTTTCTTCACTTTGCCGCTTATAACATGTTGATTTAACGCAATTTTAATAAGGTTTGGGGTTAGAGAACGAATTTGGGGGGAGACGGGTTTGTTCTTCGTGAGCTTCTGGATTTCAGAAAAAAAAGAAACGTACGCCTTCTCACTTTTGCCGTTAGGTCATTGTTTAGGGTTTGCCAACCTTTCCCTTTTCTTTTTTGACCGAACCGGGTCAAGGGATTGGGTCTGACCCGCTTGGCCAGCCCACGGATCTGCCGCTAGGTGGGCCTCCTTGTTGGTCAGCCAACATCTTTTCTCCTTTTAAGAGTTTTATTAAGTTTTCTCATTATTTTTCTCAAGTTTTGTTTTATAATCCTTCTTAAACTTTCTTTTCTTTCTTTTATTAATTATATTTTCTTTTCATACTTAATTAATAATGACCATAGTTATTTTAAAAATATATTATTATTAGATTTTCTTTAACTTTGTTAAGACATTAGTTTAATTTTAGTTAATATTTTTGTTAAAAAAAAAAAAGGGGTTTAGAAACATTGTTTTAGCAATTTATTATTAATGTGGTTTAGATTTTAATTCCGTGTATTAGAATTTGTGTTTAACCTTGATTCTAGTTTGAGCTCGATTTTGTATGTTCATTGTCCAATTTCCAGGATGGCAGACGTAGTTTGATGTCGACCTTATGATTAATCCTTTCTTGTGATCTTGTTGCACTTTTGTATGTGTATTGGAGTGAGTTTGCTCCTCCCTGTTTATTTCACCTTTCTTTCTTCAAGTGACTTGACTTCCTGAATGAAGCAAGTCACTTTGCTTCTCTTGATCTTTGTTCATCTGCTTCCTGGTGGTTCATCTGAAGATTGTTTCTTGAAACCTCACAAACCTTAGGAACAACCAAGCATGATAATGAATTAGGGTTTTGATTAGTTCCCCCCATAGTTTTTACCTTTGTGTCTCTCTTTGAGTCATCTCTCCTCACCTCATAATCAGGGACTAAACCCTCAAGGCTTTAAGACTTTGTGATTAAGATCATGCCTGCATCCTTCTTTTAGGATGGAGTGTATAACTTTAATCCTAAGTCTTGGACCCTTAAGGTGTTGAAATCTCTTAATTAATCCATCTAATAATCATCAAGACAATACACTTGTAACTTGGGCCTTGCATTAGGGTTCTAATTCTTCCTTAATTGGTTAAGAAGGACTAACCCTAAAGTTAATGGACAAGTCCCCCTCAAGTTGTCTCACAAATCATAAAAAACACTTCATCATCAAATCACCAATAAAATTCACTTAATCAAAGGTTTGTTTTGTCATGGGTTTAATCCCTAATCATGGATTAAGTTGAGGAGTCTTCCTCAGCTTAAACATTCTCATCTATTATCCTTCTTTTAGGATGGTGTAATGAGTCTGTTAAATCCCTGATTATGGCTTAACCTCATTACTTAACACTAAACAAAAACCACAAAAACATCTAAGTAATCACAAGTAGGTTAATGATCTTAACCCTACATCAAAGGTGATTAAGTGTGAGAATCTGACTTCACACTTAAGGTAATTCTCATTACCCCTAATCAGAGGGATGATGTGATGAGTTTACCAAATCCATTGATTTAGGTTTAAGCTCATCATCTTATGACAAACTCCAAAAAGAAATAAAAGACTGAAAACACAAGAAACAAATAATAATCGTCTCCTCCGGGATTCTTTTCTCATCACCTTCACTCACAAACGAGAACTCGCTTCTTCCGTCTAATGCAAGACAGTTAGCATCTGTGCCAGACAGATCATACACTTGAGCATAGGCTAGTAAGCAGTTCACAAGTCAATTCATCTTTCAGTCTCTTTGGGTCGAACTACGGTGTTCTGACTTCCTCATTGCACGAGAGGATACGTAGGCATAACTTAACAGTTATCGAACAAAAGTCTCTGTATATTCCCCCTTCTTCCAGCATTATTTTTTAAGCCTCATGATCTTGAGCAATTCATCCTCTGTTCCTACACTGACACTTTCATACTTCATATCACACTTCACACTCCTTACACTGACACCTGTACATCCTTTCCAGCTTTGATACACAAATTGCACTGACACTACCCCTTTATAGCACAAATCTTTTAAGCGTGGATCCCGTCGAGTACGACGGACAATCTGGGTGCTAATACCTTCCCAGGTTGTAACCAACCCCCTTTCTCAGTCTCTCTGGTTCGCGACCGTCTTATCCATCCTTTTCTAGGCCTATGCAGCATTGCCTTTCCTCCGGGATAAAAATGCCTAGCTGGCGACTCTATTCATCCTCCAGTGAGTTCACGGCTGTGTGTTCTCATTGTCCCTCTCGCCGACCGTTCGCGTCTGTACCTTCATTTGATCCATTTCATTTGTCGGGAGCGACAGCTTGGCGACTCTGCTGGGGATGTTCCCTTATACTGCAACCAGGGCTTCTGGTTCTTTTTGTGGGTTCCTCCTAGCGCTTGTTTGATTTGTGTTTACTGGGGTGTTATGTGCTTATTTGTGCTTATATTTGTTTATTGCTTTATGTACAGTTTATTTTTACTGCTTTCTTTATTTGCATTTGTATATATATCATATTGTCATACTGTTGCTGGTTGGATCTGGTTTCTCTGTTTTGGTGGGTGGGTATTTCATTGAGAGTTAAGGTCCTACACCTGGGACCTGAGTGACACCTAGGATAGAGTGAACCATATTCTTTCCCATTCCATTTCGGTCTGGTGCGGGAATATGGAACACGGTTCAGATATGGGTTTCTTCTTGAGAACTCTGTGCTACGGATTTCCTGTAGTGCTAGGGGGATCTGGGAAGCCTGCTAAGTCTGGATGACCTTTTAGTTTGACCTTCAGAAACTGAGGTGAATTAGAGGAGGAATTGTTATGGTTATTGTAAACACTGTACCTCCGGGTTAGAAGTGTTTACACTTCTCATAACTGATCCAAGTCTGAGGATCCTTGTTCTAGATCATTACCTGTGAGGGGGTTGGGCTGTTTACAGGTTTGCAGGTACCTTGACCTCAGAATACCCTGTTACTTCGACTTTGTTAAGAATGCTCCATGTTGGATAGTTCTTGTGATTCTAAAACCCTGGACTTGTGGCTCTTTATTTGAGTCCCCCACCTTGGTTACTGGATTTTTAGACCTCCATCTGGAATTCTTGGACACACATGGATCTATACCAAGGCAGTTAATCAGATCCAGCTCAGTCACAAACCCTTGCATTCCATCTGCATACATACTCATTGCATCATATTAACATGTGCTTATTTGTTTTTCAGGGTACCCACATTCATCAGGTTTTGGTTTTGACCCCATCTGCAGTTTTGACCTGTCTCCACCAGCATTTGCTTCAGTTCTTCAGATACTTGCACTAGCCAGCCAGTGGCCCACTTCTCAACCTCCTCATCAGCACTTATTCTACCCAGTCTTCAGCATCATGGCTCCAAAGAAAAGCAACATCACTTATCATTTTTTCCAGCCAGACTTATCAGACCTTAGGAGGATTCAGACTTTAATCACTCCGGATCACATATCTTTGTTCAGAGAAAGCTATGGGGATATACTTGACCTGGTTGTGGATCTGGACCCGTCTCAGAGGAGCCTCATCCATACCTGCATCCAGTTTTATGACCCCCCATTGAGGTGCTTCACCTTTCAAGACTTTCAGCTGGGGCCTCTGTTGGAAGAATATTCATATTTGACTGGTTTGCCTATCAAGAGAGAGATCCCTTTCAGCCCTGAAATGATCTTTCCCAGCAATGGAGAGATAGCCAAAGCTTTGCACCTGGAGCCTGCTTTGATTGAGCAACATATGACCTCTAAGGCTAAGGTCCCTGGTTTTCATCTAGACTTTCTGATTTCTCAAGCTAGTCTGAAGGCCTCCCTGGGGGAGTGGAAAGCTGTTTGTGCTCTGTTGGCCTTAAGTGTCTATGGCATTGTTTTGTTTGCAGATGAGCCTCGATTCATCAGCAAGAATGCAATCCATTTGTTCATCCTGAAGAACCCAGTGCCAACTTTGCTGGGTGACCTCTATTACTCAGTGCATCAGAGGAATGAGAAGCAGAGGGGTAAGCTAGTGAGGTGCTGTGCTCCACTATTCCATGCTTGGCTACTCAGGCACCTGCCCAAGACAGATATGTTCCTGAATCCTCATCAGCAAAGCAACTGGGCTAAGAGGCTCACTACTCTCACTTCAGCAGACATCAGATGGTGCACTCAGAGCACCAAGGGCAGAGATATTATCACAAGCTGTGGGCACTTTCCCAATGTGCCTTTGGTAGGAGTTAAGGGGAGTATCAACTACAACCCTCTGCTGTTCAAGAGGCAATTGGGCTATGCACTGGTCCATGCTCCTAGGATACAGGATTTGGTTGAAACCCTCTACTGTGAGAACAAGGTTAACTTGGCTGTTGTTAGACAGGCTGCCTGGGCCTGGGATCATGTTCAAACCAAAGGAGTCACTATTTTGGGAAAATGCAATAATGTGGCATCAGCCCAATATCATGAGTGGTCCTATGCTAGAGCCCAATTCTCTGGATTGCCTTTCACCATAGAGGACTTGCCTGAGTCATCATCAGTACCACCCCCTGCCACTGTTGGTCTGGAAGAGTTTGAAAGTCTGAAGGAAAGAAATGAGAAGTTATCCCAAGCCTTGCAGAAGACCCTCCGGGAGAGGAGTGAAGGTGTGAGGGAGATTGAAAGATTGGAGAAGCTGAGAGTTGAGCACTTAACTAAAATTGAAAAGTCTGGAGAGTACATCAACAAGTCTAAAGCTGGTGAGCAGATTCTGAAGAACGCTTGTAAAGAAGCCCAGTTCCAGAGAGCAAGAACAGACTTGTACTTGAAAGAGAGTCAGGCCAGATGGGTCCGGATCACTGAAGCCCGCACTCTAGAAGACAAGAGAGTTCAGGACAAAATGGAGCAGATGGAAAAAGCCCTGGCAGCAGCCCAGAAGGAAATTTCAGAGCTAGAAATCAGAGCTGGAGTGAAGAGATCTAAGGACCAAAGTCAGAACAAGAAGTTGACTGCAGCTGTTGCAACAAGAAATCTTCTCATCAGAGGTCTCACGGAGCGCCCGGCTGATCCTGTGACCGAAGCGCTTCTTAAGGAAGTTCGCGAGGATGAGTTTGGCCTTGGAGTTTGAGCATTTGCTTGTTGTTTCTATTCCATGTACTTTTGATTTTCTTTTGTAATGTATTTTGACCCTTTGAGGGCTTGTGTTGTAAAACAAGAACAATTTGTATTATTTCACCTTTGTAATATATTTGTGTTTGTTTCCATCTGGGTTCATCTCAAAAGCAACTTCAACAGCATCATCTTCAAGGGTCTGGAAGGGTCAAAACTGAAGACCAAACCGGATACCTTGAGAACAAATAAGCACAACTGCATTGCATACTAACCTTTTTGTTTGTTTTGTAGGTTTTGTTTTATTGATACTAACCTCTGTTGTCATCTCAGGCAGTATTGCTCGTCGCCGGGTGTTTCCTCTCAACAGGCCACACAGGTACCCAACTAGGAACAACCTTCCGGGCATCCAGATGGATCAAGTTCAACAAGATCTTGCTGATGTTAGAAATCAACTGGCCAATGAAAGATTGGAGATGAGGACCCAAATGACGCAGTTCATGGAGGTCATGAACAACATGGCTCAGAGCCAGGAGAGGCTGAGGGCCATGGTTGAAAGACAGAATCAAGAGGAGCCTCATGTGGGAACTGCTGGCACCAGTAATAATGAAAGGGTGCAACCCCACATTAACCCTCCTGTTTTTGGCCCGCATCTACATCCTGAGATTAATATTCCTGCAAACGTTCAAGGAACAGCTACTGCAGCCAGAGTGCTTCAAGAGGATCCTCAGGAGGACCAATTTACAGTGATGGGTGCTGGAGAAGAGGCCTATGATAGGCGATTGGATGAAATAGCTGAAAAGTTGAGATCACTGGAGTCTCAAAATTCTTTGGGCTTCGACGTCATGGACATGGGGCTGGTAGACGGGGTCAGGATCCCCCACAAGTTCAAGCCTCCATGCTTCGAAAAGTATAATGGGACTTCATGCCCCAGGACTCATCTACAGTCATTTCTGGGAAGGCTGAAGGCCTATACAATGGATGAGAAACTTTGGATGTTCTACTTCGAAGACAGTTTGACTGGAGCATCAAGGGAATGGTATTCCCACTTGACAAGGGCAACAGTGAGATGCTGGAAGGATTTGGCAGAAGCCTTCATCCGACAGTATCAATACAACTTAGACATGGCACCCAACAGGACTCTCCTAATGGGAATGTCACAGTCGTCAAGGGAAAGTTTCCGTGAATATGCCCAAAGATGGAGGCAATTGGCTGCTGCCGTTCAACCACCAATGTCTGAGAGAGAAATGGCAGACATGTTTATGAACACTCTCCAGGGAACGTATATTGACAGGTTGGCTGCTTTCTCTTCCACTAGCTTCGCTGATGTTGTTATAGCAGGGGAGAGAATTGAGAGCCTGTTAAAAATGGGTAAAATTTCCGATAATGGTGCTAGTTCGTCCAGTGGTACAAGAAAGCCTTTTACAGGCCCGAGAAGATCTGGCGAGACCAATGCCATTCACACCAGCAGGGGTAGGCCCCATTATGTTCCCAGAACCATAGCAGCAGTCACAATTCCTGCTCCAGCTCATCCTCTACCAGTCTATCAACCTCCTCAACAAAATTTCCAACAACAACCTCAGTATCAGCAGAATCAATATCCTCCAAGAAACAACTACAACAACAACTCCAACAACAACAATCAACAGAGGCCATTCCAACAGAGGCCCTCTCAAGCTAACAGGGTGATAGACCCGATTCCAATGCCATATGCTGCCTTATTGCCACAACTTCTGAAACTCAACCTAGTTGAGCTAAGAACGTTGGCACCTCCGGATCCAAACAGTCTACCAAGAAACTATGACTCAAACGCTAGGTGTGCTTTTCATTCCAACGCACCTGGTCACAGTACGGAAAAATGCAGGGCTCTGCATATGAAAGTACAAGACTTGGTAGACTCCAAGGCTTTGAATTTTGCACCTCCGCCCAACGTCAACAAAAACCCAATGCCACACCATGGTGGTCCCCGGATTAATGCTATTGAAGAAGACCAACAGTCTTATTTGATAACTAGTGTGGATCAGATCAGGACACCATTGGTGGAAATCAAAGCTCAACTCCGTGAAAATCAAATATTTCCAGGGTGTGAGCTGGGGTGCCCTTATTGCAATATTTCATGGAATGGGTGTGAAGACTTGAGGAATGGCATTGACAGCCTTATCAAGAGTGGCCTCTTACAAATCACTACATCATTTCCGGCACATCCGGCAGCTTCATCAACAACGGTTTCAGACCCTCCTACAAATGCAACAACTATTGTTCCCAATAATTCAACAACCACATCAGCAAGTACTTCATCTGTCCTTCCAAATGACCAGTTTTCAACAGTTTCTCCTGCTACAACATCAGCTTCATTCCATTTCGACTCTCCATCTACAACAACAACAGTCCTTCCATCAGGACCTCCTACAACTCCAGCAAACGATCATGAAGATGTCTCTACTGTTACTATCTTCTACGATCCAGAAAATAACTCCGCCTACCATTCAGAGGGTGCTGCTCCCACTAGAGCACCAGTTACTATCTTTTATGATCCACAAACAATTGCAGTCCCTTCAGCAGCATCAATCAGTCCGGTTACCGTCACAGTACCTGGACCTGTACCGTATGAAAGCAATAGGGCCATCCCTTGGCACTATGGCTCTGACGTGTACTGTGAAGGGAAAAGAATCACTCTGGAAACATCAGCACCTGCACCACAAATTGATAATGTGGGCGGAGGCGGAGGCTTCACCCGAAGCGGACGTCTCTTTGCTTCACAAGTCCAAAGACCTAATGCCGAAGCAGAAGCTGCTGCCAAGGCAAAGGGGAAAGGCCCGGTGCAGGAAGATCCAGCTGTCAAAGAAGCCCTGAAGACTCCGTTTGATCAGGAAGTTGATGAGTTTATGCGGATCATCAAAAAGAGTGATTATAAAGTTGTGGATCAGCTTCATCAGACTCCATCCAAAATCTCCATCCTCTCACTGCTCATGTGCTCCGAAGCTCATCGGAATGCACTACTGAAAGTACTGCACGCAGCTTACGTGCCCGAGGAGATTACTGTCAACCAATTGGAGACCGTTGTTGGAAATGTCACTGCTAGCAATGGGCTAGGGTTTACCAATTCTGACCTGACAGTGGATGGCCGCAATCACAACAAAGCCTTGCACATAACTATGGAATGCAAAGGAGCTGTCCTTTCACATGTGCTGGTGGACACAGGATCATCCCTGAATGTCCTACCAAAGAAGGCTCTGGTGAAGCTTGAATATGATGGACTGGCATTGAGACCCAGCAACCTGGTGGTTAGAGCTTTTGATGGCTCGAAGAGATCGGTTCTGGGAGAAGTTGAGCTGCCTGTGACAATTGGCCCGCAGACCTTCAAAACTATCTTTTATGTGATGGACATTCAGCCCGCCTACAGCTGTTTGTTGGGTAGACCCTGGATTCACGCCGCTGGCGCAATAACGTCTACCCTTCACCAAAAGTTAAAATATGAGTGGGAAGGCCAAGTTGTCACAATCTGCGGGGAGGAGGATATATTTGTTAGCCATCTGGCTACTTACAAGTATATTGAAATGGATGGAGAGATCGTTGAAACCATGAGCCAAGGTTTTGAGGCCTTGAATGTGAATGAAGCATCTGCTGTTTCAGGGATCTCCATGTCGTCATACCAACAAGCCCGGAAGGTTGTTGAGGAAGGAACTGCCCTAGGCTGGGGCAAGGTCTTAGCTGTGGAGGAAAAGAAGGACAAGTTTGGGTTGGGTTACAGACCAACTCAGCGTCAAGAGAAGGCTGCTGGAGAGCCTGGTTTTGTCAGTGGGGGAATGCTTACCCCCGATGCTATCAACTGTCTGGAAGACGAGCTGGAAGAGGAGCGCAACCTGGAGAATTGGATTCGTCCGAAGATCCCGGGGAGCAGTGTCTCGAACTGGTCTTCCCAGGGAATTATAAGTGTTACTCGAGCAGAGTAATTATTATTTCCTGTATTTTTAAGCATGCATCAAAGTCTTGCATCTTGCCCAAGATGACAAGACTCATTTTGTAATCAGGGCCATCTGTACTTTTGTGCAAACAAGATTAAATTAATGAAATATCAGACAATCTTTTGCAAACGAGTCTTTTTCTTTTATGTTCACTGTTTTTTCCATTTTTCTTTTTGTACAAAAAATAAATGGCAGTGTTTTTCAAAATGACAACTTCATTTCACTTTTCTAAATAAGACTAAAATCAGATCACTAAAATGAACCAATTAAACCCTTGCAGAGAGTGCCATCCTGACCGCACCGACGACAGCACGGCTATGACATCGTATGACTTTGACAATCCGATCAATCAAGCTGAAGAAGGGGTTGAAGAAGAATACGAGCTTCCTGAAGAGCTAGCCAGGTTGTTAAGACAAGAGGAAAGGGTCATTACTCCTCATCAGGAGGAGGTTGAGGTGATTAATCTTGGTACAGAGGAAAATGTGAAAGAGGTCAAGATCGGGGTCTGCCTGCAAAACTCAGTGAAGAAGCAACTGATAGATCTGCTGCAAGAGTATGTTGACGTGTTTGCTTGGTCGTATCAGGACATGCCAGGGTTGGATACCGATATTGTTGTGCACAAGCTGCCTTTGAGAGAAGAGTGTCCTCCAGTCAAACAGAAACTACGCCGTACTCGTCCGGATATGGCTATGAAAATCAAGGAGGAGGTACAAAAGCAATGGGATGCCGGATTCCTTGCTGTGACTAGCTATCCGCCGTGGGTCGCTAACATAGTACCTGTGCCTAAGAAGGATGGAAAGGTAAGAATGTGTGTTGATTACCGGGATCTGAACAGAGCCAGCCCGAAAGATGATTTCCCATTACCTCACATTGATGTATTGGTGGATAATACGGCTCAGTTCTCGGTATTCTCCTTCATGGACGGATTTTCAGGATATAACCAGATCAAAATGTCACCTGAAGACATGGAGAAGACAACATTCATTACACCTTGGGGCACGTTCTGCTACAAGGTAATGCCATTTGGGCTCAAGAACGCCGGTGCAACATATCAACGGGCTATGGTAACATTATTCCACGATATGATCCACAAAGAAATAGAATGTTATGTGGATGATATGATTGCCAAGTCCCTTACAGAGGAAGACCATCTGGTGAATCTGCTCAAGTTGTTCAAGCGTCTGAGAAAGTATCAACTGAAGTTGAACCCCAACAAATGCACATTTGGGGTGCGATCCGGTAAGCTGCTGGGCTTTATTGTAAGCGAGAAAGGGATCGAGGTTGACCCTGATAAAGTCAAAGCCATCCAAGAGATGCCTGCACCGAAAACTGAGAAAGAAGTTCGAGGGTTCTTAGGTAGATTGAACTACATTTCAAGGTTCATATCTCACCTAACTGCAACCTGTGAACCTTTGTTCAAACTGTTAAGAAAAGAACAGACGGTCAGGTGGAATGAAGATTGCCAAAGGGCTTTTGACAAAATTAAAGAATATCTGCAAGAACCTCCAATCCTTATGCCGCCAGTTGAAGGAAGACCTCTAATTATGTACTTGACAGTATTAGAAGAGTCAATGGGGTGTGTGCTGGGCCAGCATGACGAGTCTGGTCGAAAAGAGTATGCAATATACTACCTAAGCAAAAAGTTTACCGACTGTGAACAGCGTTATTCACTGCTCGAGAAAACTTGCTGTGCTTTAGCGTGGGCTGCTCGCCGACTGAGGCAGTATATGTTGACCCACACTACCTTGTTAATCTCAAAGATGGACCCAGTCAAGTACATATTTGAGAAGCCAGCTCTTACCGGACGGGTTGCAAGATGGCAGATGATTCTCACAGAATACGACATACAGTACACTTCTCAGAAAGCCATCAAGGGCAGTGTACTATCTGAATATCTTGCTGAGCAACCCATTGATGATTACCAGCCTATGAGGTTTGACTTCCCTGATGAAGACATCATGTTCATTAAAGCAAAAGATCATGAAGAGCCTGTTCACACTGAAGGGCCTGACCCAGAAGAAGAATGGACTATGATGTTTGACGGGGCTGTTAACATGAATGGCCGTGGTGTTGGTGCAGTACTCATTACACCCAAAGGAGTTCACATGCCTTTCTCGGCAAAACTCA
Organism: Lathyrus aphaca; assembly: GCA_963966055.1. Classification (NCBI taxonomy): domain Eukaryota; kingdom Viridiplantae; phylum Streptophyta; class Magnoliopsida; order Fabales; family Fabaceae; genus Lathyrus; species Lathyrus aphaca. The sequence continues at coordinate 112,302,700 of OZ014524.1, read as the reverse complement.
CTTTCAACTGCACTAACAATGAAGCTGAATACGAAGCTTGTATTATGGGTCTTGAGGAAGCCATTGACCTCAGGATCAAGACATTGACCGTATTCGGAGATTCAGCTTTGGTAATCAATCAGACCAACGGAAAATGGTACACCCACCAAGATCATCTGATACCTTACAGGGATTATACGAGAAGGTTACTGACTTTCTTCACAACAGTCAAGCTTGAGTATATCCCTCGGGACGAGAATCAGTTTGCAGATGCTTTGGCTACCATTTCATCCATGATCAAAGTTCAAGCAGCTAACTCTGTACCTCAGATTTCAGTATCGAGACTTGATAGACCAGCGTATGTATTCGCAGCAGATGTTGTCAAGGATGATAAGCCTTGGTTTCACGATATTAAAAGCTTCTTGGAGGATCAAACATACCCACCTGGGGCATCTTCCAATGATAAGAAGACTTTGAGAAGGCTTGCTGGAAGTTTCTTCCTGAATACTGATGGATCTTTATACAAGAGGAACTTTGACATGGTACTCCTCAGATGTGTTGACAAGACGGAAGCAGATCTACTGATGCATGAAGTGCATGAAGGCTCTTTTGGTACCCATGCTGGAGGACATGCAATGGCTAAGAAGTTGTTAAGATCAGGCTATTACTGGATCACAATGGATGCAGACTGTTGTGCCTATGCCAGGAAATGCCACAAATGCCAGATCTACGCAGATAAAGTGCATGTGCCTCCCAACCCTTTGAACATTATGTCTTCACCATGGCCCTTTGCCATGTGGGGCATTGATATGATTGGCAAGATTGAGCCAACTGCTTCAAACGGCCACAGATTCATCCTGGTCGCCATCGACTATTTCACGAAGTGGGTTGAAGCAGCCTCATATGCAAACGTCACAAGGCAAGTGGTAGCCCGATTCCTAAAAAGAGACATCATCTGTCGGTATGGAGTACCCGAGCGAATCATTACTGATAATGGTTCTAATCTCAACAACAAAATGATGGCTGAATTATGCCGGGACTTCAAGATCCAACATCACAATTCTTCTCCTTACAGGCCAAAGATGAACGGCGCCGTTGAGGCAGCAAATAAGAATATCAAGAAGATTGTGCAAAAAATGGTAATCACCTACAGAGACTGGCATGAAATGCTGCCATTTGCCTTGCAGGGGTATCGCACATCAATCAGGACATCCACTGGGGCAACACCGTATCAACTTGTGTATGGTATGGAAGCAGTCCTACCAGTAGAAGTTGAATTACCCTCCTTGCGAGTATTGATGGATGTCAAACTGAGTGAAGCAGAGTGGGTTCGGTCCCGATACGAGCAACTGAGTCTGATCGAAGAGAAGAGATTGGCTGCAATCTGCCATGGGCAGCTATATCAGAAGAGAATGAAAAGAGCCTTCGATCAGAAAGTCAGGCACCGAGAGTACCAAGTGGGAGATCTTGTGCTGAAAAGAATCCTCCCTCCTCATACAGACCACAGGGGCAAATGGACTCCAAATTATGAAGGACCATTCGTTGTAAGGAAAGTTTTCTCTGGTGGAGCACTGATGCTCAGCACCATGGATGGTGAAGATTTTCCGTCCCCTGTGAATTCAGATGCAGTTAAAAAATACTTCGCATAAGAATGACCCGCTGGACATAAAAACAGAATGTAAGTCCAGGCAAAAATAGGGCATCCCGGCGAGTCAAAAACAGAATAAAAGACTCGGGCAAAAATAAGGGAAATAAACAAAAAATGTACACCCGCTGAGTTGAAAAGCCACATCGGACAACTCAGGCAAAAATGGGTATCCCGATGGATTGAAAACCCGAAAGGGCGATCCATGCAAAATAAGGGAATAAGCGAACAACTGCATTCTGAATTCGTCTGTATCGTTAGCAACTTGGTAAGCTCCAAAGGATCAAGCTCCGATCAGAATCAACTTTCTCCAGAAAGCAAGACGAGAAGAACGTCATTGTCATACGAGTCATAGCGGGAGAGGAAGCTCCTCAAAGCGTCATCAACACTGCCAGCACTTTGTTTCTCAATTTGTAACATTCTCCTCATTTCAGGAGATATGTCTCTTTGACTGTATCTTGCCAATTCAGGGCATTTGAATTAATAAAATCAGATTTTCAGTCATGTCTCGTTTTTACATTTATGTTTTGCAAAGAATTGTCTGATATCTCTAAAAACACAACTGCATAAGTACAGATGCCTTTCTCTAAAAATAAAGCACATGCTTACAAGGAATATACTTACTCTCGAGAGTACTTATCGCCTATGATGGAATCCAGTAAGGGATACCTCGGGACCATTTGCGCGTTTCCTTATCTTTGCAGGATTGCAGGTATCCAGAACGCAACTTGGGGCATGCAAGGTATATCTCAGCAAGCTGGCAAATCAACAAAAGATATCAGCATCCGAAATGCTCTATCCCCAGCTGAGTTGCTTCCCATTGCTCTCCCCAGCTGATTTACCAACAGCATTTCCCCGGCTGAAATACCAACTATCCTTCCTCAGCAGGATACAAGATCAGGGAATCATCTCCCCACAGAGCCTCTAGCCTCTATTCGGAAGAGCAACGCACGACGGAGTCACAACAGAGGGAGAAAGCTTCTACAAACCCCAGCTGGGTCCCGTATTATAAGGATACGTCAATCAGTGACATACATCCCCAAGCAGATGCATCATTAGATCTGCCAATGATCTCATCCCCAGCTGGGATGTTCACTTCGAGCAGATCAACCAAAGATCTTCACAACAACGGGACCCGAGTCCCGGATCGGTGCCCCTCCGCATAATCATAGCATTCGCATCATATTCACCCTCAGAGCGTAGCATTCCGTCTAATACGGAGCAATACGGCAAAAATCAAATGCATAGCATAATCATAAGCCATGATGTGATTCGAATACTTGTAAATATTGACAATCTGTCGGCGTACAGCATATACAGTACAGAAAAATCCTCATCAGAGTCCCAGCAAAAGCAGTTGCCTTTTCAAATCACAAATACCAGTACATATCCCCTTTTGACACCCGTCCGTGTCATCATTCCCCAAGCAGGTTGCCTAAACACACTTTACGAATAAGATCACCAGTATTACAGATATTTTCTGACACCCGTCCGTGTCGAATCACCAGCAAAAGCCAAAGACGCCCTCTTTGCACTCACATATACCTATACTCATCCTTGACACCCGTCCGTGTCATATCCCCGGCATGGTCGCCTATGCCTGTATACGCTTTCTTGACACCCGTCCGTGTCACATCCCCAGCAAGTTCGTTTACACCTTTATCACCCATATACTTGTTAACATTATACTTTTCTCTCTTGACACTCGTCCGTGTCACCTTTCCCCAGCAGATAATGCTCATCTATACATACTTACTACTCATGTTACACTTATGCAGATACTCGTCCGTATCTTGTATACATCATCTATATCCCCGCAGATTCGACAGTAGTCCGTGTTCTTTGTTAACCAGTTGGTACTCGCCCGTACCATCATCTCAGAACATTGCGTCTAATGTTTGTTCCTGCATGATACTCGTCCGTATCATAATCTTAAGGATGCTCGTCCACATCTTTAATCCATACACCGCGTCAAACACTTATGTCTTATTGAATATAGATACTCGTCTGTGTCTACTATTCCCCAGAAGGTTTCTTTCAGATGCAACACTCGTTCGTGCTCTTTGTTAACCGGTTGATACTCGTCCGTATCATCATCTCTGAGCATGCATCAGTTTGTTTCTACATGATACTCGTCCGTATCATAGTCTTAAGGATGCTCGTCCGCATCTTTAATTTATACACAATACCAAACACTTATACCTTTTGTTTCTTGGATGTAAACGCTCGTCCGTGTTTACTATTCCCCAGTAGATCACCAACAAAGTTTCTTTTATCTAACACTCGTCCTGTGTTATGATAAACCTTGAGAGCAGCCGTACCCTGCTGAGTGGTCGTCCTCCACTTCTTGATGGTCGTCCTCCGTCATGCTCATCCGATGGCCGTCCCCATCGTTGATTTTTTAGCAGCCGTCCCCTGCTAGGTGGTCGTCCTCCACCTTTTGATGATCGTCCTTCATCACTTTATCCAATGGCCGTCCCCATTGTTGATTTTGGTTATCTGACACTCGTCCTGTGTCATGACAAACCTCGAGAGCAGCCGTCCCCTGCTGAGTGGTCGTCCTCCACTTCTTGATGGTCGTCCTCCATCATGCTCGTCCGATGGCCGTCCCCATCGTTGACCCTTTCTATCCGATGGCCGTCCCCATCGTGGATATTTTCGGCAACCGTACCCTGCCAGGTGGTCATCCTCCACCTTTGATGGCCCCCCATCATATTTCTTTTTATCCCCAACAAAGCAGCCGTCCCCTGCTAGGTGATCGTCCTTCACCTTTGATGGCCGTACCCCATCATCTGTTTATTTCATTCATTCTTTAACCCGATGGCCGTCCCCGTCGTGGTCCCTTTTCCTTTTAGCCCGATGGCCGTCCCCATCATTGATTACTTTACCTTTGTGAACTTGATGGCCGTCCCCATCATATTTCATTAACTCCCAGAGAATTTTTACAGTTTATCTTGATGGCCGTCCCCATCATGATTTTATTTTCCCCAGCTAGTCGGCCGTCCCCGTCTTAGCTTTACCTTTTATCCCCAGCATGTCGGCCGTCCCCGTCATCGCTTTGCGCACTTTTCCCAGCATGTCGGCCGTCCCCGTCATTGCTATCTACCCAGCAGTCGTCCTCTGCTCGAAGGTCGTCTTCTGTCGCCCACTTCACAATATACTTTATTTGCTTTTACAATTTATATCCCTTTTCTTCTTCATTTCTGTGAGTGCAAATTTTGGACTGTCTTTGGTATTCAACCACAAGTTATCTTGTTTGGCCTATTAAGCCGTCACTTACAACCTGCACAACTAACTCATGTTTGAATAGGGGCAGCTGTAAACACCCCAAATTTGCCCTCACCCATTCACACCATGGCTTGTGATCATCTCATATGCATAAACACAATCATATCATCTCATAGTATGTTTTTGATTCACTGCATAGCTTCCAGGGCATCTGCACCTAGGGTTTGTGATCTGAGCGATCCCACAGCATCTTGAGCCATTCCAAAGGCCACCAATCAACTCAAAGGGGTCCATGTGTGTTCGAGCATCGTATTGTACCTTCTCAAAGTCAAGAATGTCAAAGAACCACAAGAAATGAGATTGGCATGGAAGCAAGAAACCAGCCAGGAAGTACCAGAAACCAAAGCTTCAGTTCAAGATGGTCTTCGCTTTTCAAACAGGGAGGCACAATTCACCAAGTCATCGAATTAGGGTTTTGCGGTTTGGAATTAAGAGAAGATTGATCCATAATGTGAGATGTTTGTTTCTTTCCTGAAAAAAGCATTGCAACCAAGACTATTGCTCCTCTGGCTACTTGAAACGCAAGATCATGTTCAGACTAAGAAGAATGAATGGTGTTTAGGATACTTTGAATTGCGAAATTTACTCTTGAGGCTTTAAGAGACCAAATTTGCTGTCTCCTCGTTTAAATCTTTCAAGTCGTGGGGATGATGTTATTTCAAGGTTATTTCTGAAGTATCGTCACTTCTTTTTAATATTTTGAGAAGTAATTTGAAGAGAGAAAGTTTGTTTATTCGAGTGACTCTACATGGGATTACCATTGGCATGAGATTGAATTTGATGGCTTGATTCATAGATTCTTTTTGGAATGCGTTTAAGTGCCAAGTTCTGTTTTGGTCATTGGCAAGATTGATGTTGTTGTTTCTAAGACATGATCTTTTTTTAGAGATATGGTTTTGGAACAAACAAAGGTGTTCAAGTCTAAAGTAATTATTTTCCAAGTCCAAGGCAAGACTATTTCGTATGAAATTCGTGTTGTTACTCCCAAAGTGTTTACAATTTAAATACTTTTTGAATTCAAGGGTTTATCAAAATAATGACATTTAATTTTACAAGTCAGTAAGGGAATTTGCCCAAATCTGAAGACTTGTATCCTCACTTCCAATCTCAGAAATTAAAGTCTAATGCTACCAAAAGTTGTTACAGTTACAAAAGAAATTCCAAATTCATAGTTCATTGCTAATGCTACCAAAAAGCTGTTACAGTTACAAGATGGAAATTCAAAGTTCCAAAATTTTTCAGCCTATGCTATCTATTAATCAAGACGGAGAAACGCTTTTGTCGCTACCATATTTGTTGATTGTCCGAAACGGCTTGCAAATGACAGCCTCGTATCAGTTCAGCCATCCAAACCTTCACCGACCCCAATCTTAGGCTCCAGCACGTCGAACATGAAAGAGAAACAAAGGATCATAAGTTTGAAATCAGTCCACAACAAGCATCAAAAATGGCTAAGGACAGGCAGAGATTATGATATTGCCGTGAAATCCGTAACATCAAACATGGCTAAAAAACAGGGAATACAACTCACAGCATGACAAAGTCTAATATCTAGCACCAGCAGGATTTTTGTACCAATAAGAGAAACCAGAAGAAGAAATAGCATCAAGCTTTATTAAATTTCAATAAAAGGACAAAGGGAGATACCTTGAAAACAGAAATCAGCACACAAAGTACTATATCCTGGAGCTAAGAGTACACAAGAAGGGCTGTATGGCTGCGCCTGCTTGCTGGCAGCATACACAATGCCCAAAGGCCAGCTGCTAAGCTCACATCACAATGAGCCATGACCTGCAAATCACAATACCAATATCACAAAAAGGGCAGAAAGTTTCTAAAAAGAAAATTCAGTTCATTTCCAACTGATTCAAACCAGACTGTCACACCAACAAGGACAATGTTTTGGCATAAAGAAGAAGCATCCTGCAGGCTGTTGGAATTATAGATTCAAAACCTGCACCAGAAGGACAACAATTGAAAAGCAAACATCAGATCATAGCTTTTGAAAAAGCAGTGAGATTGAAACAGGATGGATTGATATCAAGGGAAAAAGAAAGGGAGAACAAGAGATATTACATACTCACCACTTGACAGAATAACAACTGACTTTTCCCCCCCTCATCTTCATCAGCTTCATCAACAGCAGACCATCACCCTTAACTGTGAACAAAAACACAAACACAGCAGCTTCGAAAATGCAGAAAGACAACATCAAAATTTTGTTTTCGTAAGACAATCACAAAAATACAGACTTATTCTTTTCATAACAGAAAAACCAAATTACCTTTGAGGTTGAAGGACCAGGCGTTTTGTGACCTAACATCTTCTGGACACCATCAATTTTCACGGAACCGTCGCAACGCACCTTTCTTCAACACCATCCGCGATCATCATCACCAATTGCATCGTTCACCGTCACCAACCTAACAACCTGTGAGGTTCAAAAGCGTCGTCGAGTGAGAACCTAGACCGCAAGAAGAAGAAAAGCCAGCGGAAAGTGAAGGGGACAAGATCCTCAGAACCAAAAACTCACCACAAATTTCCAGAGATCGTAGATTGGTAGTTTGTTACTTACCCTTTTACCTTTGAAACACTGCTGTTGTTGTTGCTTGTCTCGCTTCTCCTTCGTCTCCGTTTTCTTCACTTTGCCGCTTATAACATGTTGATTTAACGCAATTTTAATAAGGTTTGGGGTTAGAGAACGAATTTGGGGGGAGACGGGTTTGTTCTTCGTGAGCTTCTGGATTTCAGAAAAAAAAGAAACGTACGCCTTCTCACTTTTGCCGTTAGGTCATTGTTTAGGGTTTGCCAACCTTTCCCTTTTCTTTTTTGACCGAACCGGGTCAAGGGATTGGGTCTGACCCGCTTGGCCAGCCCACGGATCTGCCGCTAGGTGGGCCTCCTTGTTGGTCAGCCAACATCTTTTCTCCTTTTAAGAGTTTTATTAAGTTTTCTCATTATTTTTCTCAAGTTTTGTTTTATAATCCTTCTTAAACTTTCTTTTCTTTCTTTTATTAATTATATTTTCTTTTCATACTTAATTAATAATGACCATAGTTATTTTAAAAATATATTATTATTAGATTTTCTTTAACTTTGTTAAGACATTAGTTTAATTTTAGTTAATATTTTTGTTAAAAAAAAAAAGGGGGTTTAGAAACATTGTTTTAGCAATTTATTATTAATGTGGTTTAGATTTTAATTCCGTGTATTAGAATTTGTGTTTAACCTTGATTCTAGTTTGAGCTCGATTTTGTATGTTCATTGTCCAATTTCCAGGATGGCAGACGTAGTTTGACGTCGACCTTATGATTAATCCTTTCTTGTGATCTTGTTGCACTTTTGTATGTGTATTGGAGTGAGTTTGCTCCTCCCTGTTTATTTCACCTTTCTTTCTTCAAGTGACTTGACTTCCTGAATGAAGCAAGTCACTTTGCTTCTCTTGATCTTTGTTCATCTGCTTCCTGGTGGTTCATCTGAAGATTGTTTCTTGAAACCTCACAAACCTTAGGAACAACCAAGCATGATAATGAATTAGGGTTTTGATTAGTTCCCCCCATAGTTTTTACCTTTGTGTCTCTCTTTGAGTCATCTCTCCTCACCTCATAATCAGGGACTAAACCCTCAAGGCTTTAAGACTTTGTGATTAAGATCATGCCTGCATCCTTCTTTTAGGATGGAGTGTATAACTTTAATCCTAAGTCTTGGACCCTTAAGGTGTTGAAATCTCTTAATTAATCCATCTAATAATCATCAAGACAATACACTTGTAACTTGGGCCTTGCATTAGGGTTCTAATTCTTCCTTAATTGGTTAAGAAGGACTAACCCTAAAGTTAATGGACAAGTCCCCCTCAAGTTGTCTCACAAATCATAAAAAACACTTCATCATCAAATCACCAATAAAATTCACTTAATCAAAGGTTTGTTTTGTCATGGGTTTAATCCCTAATCATGGATTAAGTTGAGGAGTCTTCCTCAGCTTAAACATTCTCATCTATTATCCTTCTTTTAGGATGGTGTAATGAGTCTGTTAAATCCCTGATTATGGCTTAACCTCATTACTTAACACTAAACAAAAACCACAAAAACATCTAAGTAATCACAAGTAGGTTAATGATCTTAACCCTACATCAAAGGTGATTAAGTGTGAGAATCTGACTTCACACTTAAGGTAATTCTCATTACCCCTAATCAGAGGGATGATGTGATGAGTTTACCAAATCCATTGATTTAGGTTTAAGCTCATCATCTTATGACAAACTCCAAAAAGAAATAAAAGACTGAAAACACAAGAAACAAATAATAATCGTCTCCTCTGGGATTCTTTTCTCATCACCTTCACTCACAAACGAGAACTCGCTTCTTCCGTCTAATGCAAGACAGTTAGCATCTGTGCCAGACAGATCATACACTTGAGCATAGGCTAGTAAGCAGTTCACAAGTCAATTCATCTTTCAGTCTCTTTGGGTCGAACTACGGTGTTCTGACTTCCTCATTGCACGAGAGGATACGTAGGCATAACTTAACAGTTATCGAACAAAAGTCTCTGTATATTCCCCCTTCTTCCAGCATTATTTTTTAAGCCTCATGATCTTGAGCAATTCATCCTCTGTTCCTACACTGACACTTTCATACTTCATATCACACTTCACACTCCTTACACTGACACCTGTACATCCTTTCCAGCTTTGATACACAAATTGCACTGACACTACCCCTTTATAGCACAAATCTTTTAAGCGTGGATCCCGTCGAGTACGACGGACAATCTGGGTGCTAATACCTTCCCAGGTTGTAACCAACCCCCTTTCTCAGTCTCTCTGGTTCGCGACCGTCTTATCCATCCTTTTCTAGGCCTATGCAGCATTGCCTTTCCTCCGGGATAAAAATGCCTAGCTGGCGACTCTATTCATCCTCCAGTGAGTTCACGGCTGTGTGTTCTCATTGTCCCTCTCGCCGACCGTTCGCGTCTGTACCTTCATCTGATCCATTTCATTTGTCGGGAGCGACAAACATCTATGAACTGATCTGGATTGGGGAATAACACTAAGCCATAAATCAGCAAGGCTAAGATCTCCTCAAAAGCATCATGACTCATAGCCTTCAAGAACACTTGAGCCTTCTCTATCAACACCTTGGCAAGAATACCCTTAACTCCGCTTCTCGTTTCTAGAACAATGTCAGACTTCTTCAGATGTAGAGCTGCAGCAATAACCTCAGGTTTAGGCTCTTTTTCCAAGCCTGAGAATGGTTTCTGATCAAGAACAGGTATGCCCAGAAATTTGGAGAATTCTTCCTTGGTTGGAACCAGCTGGTAGTCGGGGAATGTGAAGCAATGGTGCTTAGGATCAAAGAACTGAAACAGAACACTCATCATGTCTTCATTGAACCCTGAAGTGACTAGATCCAGTAGGTGACCATGTCTCTTGATGAACTGGGAATGATCAGACACTTGAGAAACCAACTCTTTAAGCTTAGCAGGTATGCCCACAAAGTTGATCCTGATAGTGTTTCTACGAGCAGAAGCCATGACCTGCAACAAAGACCAAAGATAAATCCTTTGGTCCTTGAAATGGTTAGTGAAAATGCTATGCTTATGATGCATGATGATGTCATGATGTTATGTTCAATCACAAACATGTGGCACACACAAACAAGTCACACAATAGCCCTAGGTTTGAAGGCTTGCATGAGGTTTAAAGGTAAGTACCCTCCCCTGAAGTTAGATGGTTCATCCTGTCCTACAAAAGTAACCATGTTCTAAGGGATCTCAATATCATTGATCCTTCACAAGGGTGGTTGTTCAGAAGGCAACTTACTTGCCAACCAAAACCCTCCAAGTTTAGAATCTCAATGAGCGTAGCATCGAGTATCAACCAACTTCAGTCTTCACCAAAGCCAGTTATCTCACTACTTTTCTAAGGGCCAAGATGGGATAACTAGGGTTCTAAAAGTTAGTTAGTGCATTGACAACATATGGCAGCCTCATATTATCCTCAACTTGACTTAAGGAACATAAGCACCAACCAAGAAGTCACACTAACTATGGCCACCAGATCAACCATATCGGTATACGCCGTACAGTTTCCTTGGTCTATTGCCATTTACCTAAGGTACACTAGATCCGGGTTAGGATCTTTCACACATAAGAGCACCCAACAGATAAGTATAAAGCAAACAAGGCAAACAATTTTAAAGTGATCTAATTCCTAAGGGTACCCCTCTTTAATTTAAATCCCCAGCAGAGTCGCCAGTTCTGTAACACGGTGGGAAAACTGACTTTAGTAATGTTGCGGATAGCAAGAGTTGTCACCGACTTTTATTTTATCCAAAGGAAAGGCATAAAAGAACAGGAAAGACCTTTTAAAAGATTTTTGGGTCCGGGGGGTAGGTTATGTAAAGGGAAGGTGTTAGCACCCTTTACATCCATGGTTATCCATGGGCTCTTAATTACTTAGCTCACTTTAAAATGTTTTTGAAATGTGAAGTGTGTGAATAGAAATTTTCTTAAGAGTTTTATAATGATCCATGTACGGATGCGTAAAAAAACCTTTGTTTTGAAAATTGTTTAAAATGTGTGAAGTATTTGAAATGTTTTTGAAAAGTGAGCAAGCATCTAAGAGGAACCTACCCTAAGTTTTAAGTCTTTTCTGTTCTTGAATCCTTTAAGTGGTAAGACTATCCCTATTATTAAGGAATAGGTAGTCATTACCTTGGATGTGAGGGACAAGTAAAGGGACATCTGTTTATGTAGGCAACTGTGGGGTGTATAAGCAATTTTGAAGGGACTATCATCTTTATTCGAAAGGGACAAGATCATTACGAAGGCAACATTCGAAAGGGACTTGATCTTTTATTTGTTAAGGGACTAGATGACTTTACTTTGAGGGACTTTTGCTTTATACACCCTACTTGACCTTTTTGAATAGGCAACATGAGAGGTATCCCTAAGGAAGTGAGATGGCGATCAAAGATCGACTTACGTGTGTGAGTGTATAATTTTATATTTATCTTTAAATTTAAATGATCTAAATTAATTTTAAATATACAAACATGTTTACACTCCCTATTTACTAACCATAGCATAAAATAAATAATTTAAACATTACTATTAAATATTACACCAAGGAGCAATTACAATAATAATAATAAAGCAATTTAAATAGCATAAGTAAAATAAATAAATAATTATAATTGGGTTAGTGGAAAATAATAATAAAAAATAATATCAAATTAATGGGGTTAGTAATAAATATATAAACATAATAATATAATTAATAATAATAATGATATAAACAAGCATATTATAATAAACATTTCAATTTTATAAACAATTATCATTTAATATTAAAATATAAATATTTATACTAATTATGATGAAATTTTAGGTTATGTGCAAATTATAGAAATTAAGTTAATTATGAAAATATTATGAAAATAAGATTATGATTACAAAAATTAAATTAGCAATTTTTTTAATTAATTATGAACATACAAAATTAAATTACAACCAATTATAAAATATTTACATATTATAAAAATAAATTAAGAATTTTAATTTTTAAACATATTTATGTACAAAAATTTAAATTATAAGCAATTTATGCATTAATAAAAATTAGATTAAGAATTTTAATTACATTATAAATATAATATATACAAATAATAATATTAAACAAATGGAAGAAGAAAAATTAGGGTTTGAAGAAAAATATGTTTTTTAGGGTTTATAAAAATAAATTAGGTTTTATGTAAAAAAAATGTTAAATATTAAATATTAATCTAATTATACAAATAAATTATATATAATAACAATATACACATATTAACAAAAATTAGTTTTAGAAAATATTTTAGGATTTATATTAGGATTTTATTAAATTATAATTTCAATTAATTAATATTAACAATAAGCAAAACAAATAGAAATAAAAAGAAAAAGAAAACTTACCTGGCTGGGAATTGAACCTAGCACCTCTTGCTTTCACACACTCAAGACAGCAACAACAACCACTGGGCCAGCCTGTGCGCAGGTAGTAAAGGAGGAGATCCATTTGGTTTTGTGCCTTACGCCTGATAATCAAAGAAAAAGCAAAAAAAACAAAAGGCCTGGGGGAATCGAACCCAGGACCTTCACAATACACACAAACACCTTAACCAATCCAGCTGGGAGAGCGCACATGTTGAAGTAGTGACTATAATAAATAATATATGATTCCTAATAATTAAACTGAAAAATAAGCAAAAGTTGGGGGAACCAGGACTCGAACACAGGTCATTTGGCTACACACGCGCGCTTCATACTACTGGGCCAAGCACCATGCTTGTGAAACAAACAGAAACAAAACATTATAATATTAAAACAAATTTCAAATTCCAAAACGCGCGCGCTGGGGGATCATCTTCAACCTCTGGCAATGCGAATTTTGCTGCGAAATTACCCACCAGCTTTCCTGCGAATTTCAAATTTGCAGCAAGACCTATGAATCTTATACATCATACAAACTGTAAAATTCCACCAAATTAATTATTCAAACATGATCCAGAGGCAATTTGGCATTGATCTATGTTTTTATAATGGATTTATATTGGCTTGAATGTGAAACCCTAATGGAGGCCGAAAACCCTAGCCATGGTGAAATTCGTCTCAGTTCATGAAAATCAAATCAAACCATCCATAATTCATCCAAAGCTTCAAACAATAACAAATCCACAAACAAAATTCATTAATAATGGTTAAACAATCGAAATCGAAAAATTTAAATTCAAGAACAAAAGAGATTCGGTTTATGCTATATGAGATGTTTTGGATGCAAATGATCATTGGTTTCGACTCAATGAAGCTTAGTGAACATTCTTGTGTCCTCAAAATACCTTCAAATGCCTTGTAGAAGGGAAACCGAATTTGAGTTTTGGAGAGGTTTTTGAAAATATGAAACTTACACTTGGGAGGCTGAAATTCGTCTTCTATGATTAGGGTTATCTCATGTACTTATAGTGTGATCAATTAGGTCAGAAAAAATTGATGTTTGTGTGAAAAATTTGATCCAAAAAGATTGAAAAAGATAAGCTTTGAAATTCAAATATTTTTGCATAAAAACTTTCTATTTCAAGCCAATCAACATTATCTTTGTATCAATTTGATCCATGCTGAATTCATGACCTTCTAGAATCAAAAATAATTTTAAATCTTCACATTTAATATTTTATTTAAATTTAAAATGATTTTTAGTATAAAAAATCATAATAAATTAATTAAATAAAATAAAAATTATGAAAATATCAAAGAATTTTCGTGCATGATGTCATGAATTGCTTTGGGTCATTAAAAGTTCAGCCCACTTAGCAAAATTTGGTTTTAAACCTCCATTTGCTTCATAAACTTCCCTAAAATTTCCCAACTTTGCAAGGGCACACATCCTTCAATTTTAATTCTATGAGGGTGTTCTTGGACATTTTGGAAAGATTGAAGAGTCCTCTAACCAACCCCACTGGTTTCATGTTCATATCATTTACCATTCTCAAGTTATGCCCTTTTGAAGTTGTTGACTTTTTGTTGACTTTCAAAAGGACCTATAATGTCCTAGCTCATACCTTCCAAATGAAGCATTTTTGGGCTTGGCTTGTGAGACACAAAGTTGTAGAGAATTAAATTTCCTTCAAAATGAGCTTTGGATGGAGACTTGGTGATGAAGCATGTGAAAGTTATGGCTGGTCAAAGTTCAGTTGACTTTTACTAAGGAAACCCTAATTTAGAAACCTCTGATTCTTGATGATCTGAAATATCCTTGATGAATCATGATCAACCCTTGATCAAATGATGAATTTTACTTCATATACTTGATGTTGGCAAAAAAATCATGAAGTTTGACTTTGGTTTGACCACAGTTGACCTCAGTTTGACTTTTTAACTACTTTGACTGATTTTGACTTATCTGATCATCTGACTGAGCAAACCTTTGAGAAAAGTCTTGAAACTTGTCATGGGAGTTCTTACACACATATAAGATGTTATGAAGCTCACTTGAAGTCTTGGAAATTCATTTAGCCTGATTAAAGTCAAAACCCTAGTTTTGGATGCACTGCTTAGGAGGTGCATTGTCTGAGGGAATTGTCAACTCTTCTGACTATTTGTGAACTTTGTTAACCTTGTGAACCATCATAAGATGTCTTGTGAACCTTGTGAACCTCATAAAGTGTCTTGTAAACTTCATGAACTTCATGAAAGGTCTTGTGAACCTTGTGAACCTTCTTAGCACACAAAGTCCTATATTGTGAGGGTAAATTTTGGGGTGCAACAGTATTGCATATGCATGTTTTATTTCAGAAAAAGCTTGTGTCTATCTTAAACCGTGGTTTATTCATAAACAGCATCTTTTCAATAAAAACTTCAAGATTAACATGTGTGTTGCATTAGAATTTTTCATGCTCAGAATAAAATGTTCTATGCTTGCATACGTTAGTTCAGCAATCACAGAAGTTCACATGAAGAATTTCAGTCCAGAAACTTAAATCTTGCAGAGTGAAGGAGTCTGAAACTTCTGAAGGACAATCAATTTGAAGTGCATCTTTTCCAAGAAACTCCTATGAGATAAATATTCTTCTAACCAGTTGGATCAGAGGCAGCCGATCCGGGGCAACCACATTGAACAAATCTCTCACAATTCAGCCAAGCTGGGGCAATTATCAGAGCACGGTTAGTTTGAAGAAATCATTTTAAGGCTCATATTGGGGCAGGTCACTCTCAAGAGCAGATGAAGTCAGTCTCTGTATGCCATTATCTAGCTTATCCTTGATGCAGGATACTAGGGCAGAATATCTCATGAAGATGAAAGATTGTGCGTGAGTCTTCTTTAATCAAATTCCTTCGTAGACCAGGCGGTCTGGGGCAATTATTTTAATATTCGAATTATCTCTCCAAGAGTTTGAAGATGACATGTCTTCTGTAAAATCCTCTTGAGTTGATACTTGAACAATCAGCTAGTACAAGAAGAAGGATGTCACTAGAACATATTCCCCAAGCAGTTTGGTCTCCCTAGCAAGATACACTTTGCAATTCCTATCTCCAGCAGAGGGTGATCCCCAACATCCCCAGTAAAGTCTAAGATGGACTTTCCCCCAGCTGAGTCAAAGTAAGGTGGTATCCCCAACAGAGCTTCAAAGCCAGTTGAACAGTTCTCACCTCCGGGCGGAGTCTTTATATCAGAATGGGTTATTCCCAGTAAGCAGTTGAATGCCTAATTCCCCACAGAGTTGTAACTGTCAGAAATCTTTCCATAGCAAAGGTTATTTGACCAAGTATTCCCCCACCCGGGTCGGAAGATCGTCATTTCCTCGCAGAGTTTCATGATTGGTACGCAACCATCATTGAAATATCCCCAGTGAGGTAGCCAATTTATTTTTGGCCGGCGTGACAAAGTAATACAGACATTTGTTCACATTCCATTCCTCAACCAAGTATTTCCAGGATATCTTGGTCATTTCCTCAGCAAGACGTTAGTCAGAATGTTCTCATACCCAACGGAGTTACAAATGGTATTCTCCCTTGCGGAGTTGTTACTCTCCTCTCAAATCAACTAATCTTGTATTGATCGCGTTGTCCCGTGTCAACAGACCTATTGTGGATGGATTGCTTGATACCATTCTCCTATCAGATCGCTTGATCTTGTCCAAGTTGTAAATCGCTTGATGTTACTCCTCGTGGTTTGAGTCATAAATAGCTTGATGTTACATCCTCTTCTTCTTGGTTATGGATCGCTCGATACCATTTCCTTAGCAGATCGCTTGATCTTGTCCGAGTTGTAAATCGCTTGATATTACTCCTTTTTGTTTGAGCCGTGCTCATGTTCTTGTTTATGGATCGCTCGATACCATTTCCTTAGCAGATCGCTTGATCTTGTCCGAGTTGTAAATCGCTTGATATTACTATTTGTTGTTTGAGTCGTGCTCATGTTCTTGGTTATGGATCGCTCGATACCATTTCCTTAGCAGATCGCTTGATCTTGTCCGAGTTGTAAATCGCTTGATGTTACTCCTCGTGGTTTGAGTCGTAAATCGCTTGATGTTACGTTCTCTTCTTCTTGGTTATGGATTGCTCGATACCATTTCCTTAGCAGATCGCTTGATCTTATCCGAGTTGTAAATCGCTTGATATTACTCCTTGTTGTTTGAGCCGTGCTCATGTTCTTGGTTATGGATCGCTCGATACCATTTCCTTAGCAGATCACTTGATCTTGTCCGAGTTGTAAATTGCTTGATATTACTCCTTGTTGTTTGAGATGTGCTCATGTTCTTGGTTATGGATCGCTCGATACCATTTCCTTAGCAGATCGCTTGATCTTGTCCGAGTTGTAAATCGCTTGATGTTACTCCTCGTGGTTTGAGTCGTAAATCGCTTGATGTTACGTTCTCTTCTTCTTGGTTATGGATCGCTTGATGCCATTTCCTTAGCAGATCGCTTGATCTTATCCAACACTCGGACGTGTTGAAGAGGTTTGAAGTCCTGACGGTGGAATTAAACGTCAAAATGTTTATTGGTCCTGGCGTAACAAGTTTCCTGAAGAAGACTCGTCTGTCTAGGTTTTTCTATTCAAAGTAACAATTCAGGAGCTCGTCTGCTTTGTCCCCGCTTCATTCGCCAAAGCATCATTCGCCAACCATCAACCTGAGACGCTCTTGATTCTGAGCAATGCCGGTCATCATTTCCATGAACTGATCCATCTTCTATCAGAGCTCATTGAGATCAGCCTGCATTCGTTCAGCCATTCTTACTCAGTTTCTTTTTGTTGGATACCGGTGAACGCGTTGACCAGCTATATTTCCTAAAGTTGAATAAGTTGGGAAGTCCGAATAACCTGTAAAAATGCAAAATATGCAAATCATGCAGTAAATGCGTATGATATGTTCATGAGGATGCGACATGTGACCCTGCAAATAAGTAAACATATTTTAGTAATGCAAGCATGCAGAGGATGTTATGCAATGCACTGGCATGTGATCAAAGGTATGGCGGTCGTTGGTCCAATGTTGGTGCTGAGAAGACAGTAATATGCTATTGAAGAGTCGTAATAACAGTACCACCGAAATCCCGGATTTCAAAACCAAAGGACCATGTAGAACCTGATCATAATACTGAACAATGCTGGTGTCGCACCCGGGATTTTCATCCTAGTACAAACACGAAAGTGGCGCGGAAAAGGTAGAGTCGCCAGCCAGGCATTTTTATCCCGAAGGAACGGGAAAGGTAATGCTGCACAAACCTGAGGAAGAAGGAAAGGACGAGGCCTTGCGAACCAAAGATCTGGGTTCTGGAGTCGGTTACGAATTGGGAAGGTGTTAGCACCCCAATCCGTTTGACGTACCCGACGGGATCCACGCTTATTTGTTTGTTTCAAAGGGTGAGAAATAACTGCTGCTGAAAAAAACTACTGACTGGAATAGAATTGAAATGAGAGAGGGAACTAGGAAAAAGATAACAAAAAGAAAGAATGGGGAAAATGTAGGGAAAATAAAGAATGTGCTCGAACAGGCCCTACCCCGCTGCCTACGTACCTCATCGGGATAATGAGGATCAGAGTCAACGTAGTTCGCCTAACTAAGGCGGGAACTATTTGTTTATGTTTTTTAAGATGACGTTGCCATAGCTCTAGCTCAGGTGTTACCGGCTCTGACTCAAGGGTGTTTACCGTATCGCTGTTTGAACTGTCTAGGCAAGTCGCATTCGTCCGCAAAGAGTAGGAGATGAGAAGAGAAGACGCGATGTCTTTGTTGATTGTCTTTTATGAGAAGTGTTTTGGAGTTTATTGTTTGTGAAGATAGTCTCATGATTAGACTTGCACATCATGCTAGACAAGCCCACACTATTCCAAGATGGAATGAATATGAGTGTCCCATGGAATAAGGCTATGCACAAGAGACTATTTCAATCCTTTATTAAATGTCTTTTAGATTTTGTTTGAAGATGAGAGAAGAAGACTCAAATCGGAAAAAGGACAAAAACTAGGGGGGACTAAGACCAACCCTAAGTTATTTATTATATACAAAAGGGAGATCCTAATGGTTTATAAAGTTTTTTCTATTCCTAGGGAAGAAAAGGAAAAGAAAAAAGAAAAAGGATGCAACTTACTTCCTAAGGAAGATAAGTTGACCCTAACAAATGGGGTTCCTACCAATCACAAATATGGAAGGAAAAAGTGAATTAAATGCATAAAGGAAATGCATAAAAATTAAAAGGATAAGGTGTAAGGAAACATACCTTTCCCTCCCTACAAAACAAAGATTAGTGTTGCATTTTATTAAAAATGATAAAGCAAACATACACTAATTAAATCCTAATGACTCTAGGACTCAATCTAAACTCTATCGTAATTCTAAAAGAACTAAAACAGCACTGGTTTGTGGCTAAAAGAACTAAAACACCTATATGCAAAGTCAGCTATAAAATGTAAAATGCAGATTTGATTATTTTCATTTTTAATGCACAAACTTAATGGAAAATGTACCAATTAAACATGAATATGCATTTAAACATAGATCAACATGCACAAATGAGTGACATAACTATTTTGGGAGGATTATGCAAGAATGCACCACATGATTGATTATGCAACAAGTATGCAAAATATGGCATATGAACATGGTATATGAACATAATGAGCATGGATCATGAATATGCAACATGGTAGATCAACAAGAATGCCAAGCTCACAGCAAAATTCAGAATTGAATTGATGTGAATAATATGATCAAGCATGCAATCAAATGCACATAAATACATGATTATGTGAAATGCAACATATATATTGATACAATGAAATGCAAATGAGTTAACGCAATGCGAAAGATGTAAAAACAGAATGCAACATGATTATTCACATGCCAAATGATGCATAGATATAGCAACAAAATGCAATGAATCAAATTATACACAAATGAAAACATAAACACATAATATGCAATATGAACGGGAACACGTCGAAACGACTCGAAATGGAGGAATGAGATGTCAAAACTAACCTAGAAAATTCCCTAAAATTAGTACCTAAACATGTATGAACATTAGAGGCACCAAGAAGCAAGAATAAGCAAGCAACTAAGCTAAATTCCCAAAATCCAACAGCGTTAACCGGTTAACTGGTTAACGGACCTAAAACAGCACTGGTTTGTGGCTAAAACGCACGCGTTAACCGGTTAACACTGAACCAGAATGTGAAAAAAGTTTAGAAATAAGTGCTTTTGGCCACAAACTCACTTCTAATGATCTCTTACATACCTAGGAACATGTTAACACGAATTTCTACTCAATTAGGGCTTATTTACATATGCTAGAACCTATAACCATCTACACCTTAACTTCTAATCCATTAAAAATCACAAATCGCAAGCAACACATAACGAAAACGTAATCGATCGCAAGCAAAACGAAGAGCACTTAAAGAATGCCGAAATGGCAAGATGAAGAGAATAACTTAAAGGAGAAGTGATTTAGATCACCAACCTACGAAGCGGAGAAGTGCTTCGGTAAATGTTGCAAGAATCGGAGCTTGATCAAAGAGAAAACGAAGAAAACCGCGAACCCGCAAAATAAATGTGTTCTTGATGCTTGAACCTTCGTGCACTTCCGATAAGCCGAAATCTTCACAAAAATCAGTAGCTTCTTCTTCTACAATCCACAATTCAATGGAGGTTGGAGGCTAAGCTTCAAGATCTTCAAGTTTCAATGTGAAACTTCAAGAGCTTCTTCAAAAAAAGCTTTGGTGAAAAGGGAAATGGAGGAAAAGTGAGAGAGAAAAAAGTGATTGTGAGAGAGTGAAAAATTTGGAAACTTGGGAACCCCTTGCATTGAAGTGATTAATGGTTATATAGAGACTAGGCTTGGAGCTAGGTTTGGGAATAGAATTAAGTTTAGGAACGTAGTTAGGTTTGTAGTTAGTTAGGGTTAGGGTTGGAGAGGGAATATTCCTTGGAATACTCTAGAATGTTGTAGAACATGGTAGAAGCATCCAAGGGAAAAGGAGTGGAATTGAAGTGGAAAAATAAGAGGGAAAAAATGAAAGAAAAAATGGAAAGAAAGTGGAAGGAAAATGGAAGGAAAAGGGAGGGAAAGGTGAATTTTTCCCTTTTTTGGTTGGTTAGCTTGGAAGTGGTTTGGATTATTTTTGGTATATTATTTTTCTCTTGAACTCCAATGTTTGGCAAGCCTCGATCGACCACACACCTTATGCGTATGCAAAGGATGATAATTTATTTTTTTATTTTTTATTTTTCAAATGCGATGCAATGATATGCGGAATGATGCGGGAATGAAGCATAAATCGGTCGAGGTTGATAATAAATAAGAGGGCAAATTTTGGGGTGTTACAGCTGCCCCTATTCAATCACTGTAGACTTGAATGGATGATAGCAGTCGCTTTCAGACGTGTGAAGTATGCAGGGATTGAATACTAAAAACAACCAGAAAATTTGCACTCGGTGGAAGAGAAAAGGGAAATAAACCCAACCATCTGAACTCTGCTTGGGGAGAACTCGGTTGTGAAGAGTAGTAATCAGATGAATGCTTTAGAATAACGGTGGGAGATTGCTGATTTGCCATGCTACGGGTGGACTTTTGCTGGGCTGTTAATGACATGCCACACAACGGGTGGTCTTCTTAATGCTTTACCACACTACGGGGTCACTGCTCGCTACGGGAGAATTTTAATTCTGCCACACTACGGGGGGCGCTCTGCTCACTGCAGGAAACTTTCGATACCTAGCCGCCCTGGGAATGGCTGTTTACTCACTCTGCAAGGATACTCTGACACACTGCGGGGCTTTGGAAATCTTGCCACACTACGGGGACACATTGCTCAGCTACGGGAGACTTTGAAAATTCGCCATACTACGGGGCATATTGCTCAACTACGGGAGACTTTCAGGAAATTTGCCACACTACGAGGCACATTGCTCAGCTACGGGAGACTTTGAAAATTCGCCACACTACGGTGCACATTGCTCAGCTACGGGAGACTTTCAGAAAATTTGCCACACTGCGGGGGAACGATGCTCAGCTACGGGAGACTTTTGGAAAATTTGCCACACTACGGGGGCATGTTGCTCGGCTATGGGAGACTTTCAGAAAATTTGCCACACTACGGGGGCACGTTGCGCAGCTACGGGAGACTTCTGCTCACTACGGGAGACTTTTGCTCACTACGGGAGCTGCTTCTCGCTACGGGAGACTTTGGCTCACTACAAGAGACTTCAATGTTTTGCCACACTACGGGGGTTGTTGCTCGCTACGGGAGATTTTGGCTCACTACAGGAGACTTTTGCTCACTACGGGAGACTTTGGAAATTCGCCACATTACGGGGGCAGATTGCTCACTACGGGAGACTTTGGCCCACTACGGGAGACTTCAATGTTTTGCCACACTAAGGGGGCTGCTGCTCGCTACGGGAGACTTTGGCTCACTACAAGAGACTTTTTCTCACTACAGGTGACTTCAATGTTTTGCCACACTACGGGGGGCTGCTACTCGCTACGGGAGACTTTGGTGATTTGCCACCCAGAGGGTGGACTTTGGCCAGTCTGCGGCTGGACTTTAAGAATTTACCACCCATAGGGTGGACTTTGGCCAGTCTGCGACTGGACTTTGGATAAATTGCCACGATGCGGGTGGATTTTGGATATAAACCTTGGATCGAGCACGCATATGTTGAACTGTATGACATGATGCCCCATGACACCGGGGATATTACGTCTTGAGCATGTCAATGAACTGATACAAGTACAAAAGGAATTTCCGACGCGGAAATAAAAGGTTCTTGATGACTCTGTGGGGAATACAGATGATTGCTGATATTTCTGTTGGAGAAGAGTTTGACTAGTCTTCCTCGACTTATTACCTTTGCCAAAAATAAATTGGACTTTAGATTTGAAGACCCTGCTATGGGATGCCTCAACTACTGGGGATTGAATCCCACCCCACAGATTTCGCTGGGGGAATCGACAACTTTTCGACTTAGCTGGGGGAAGACCTATCAAGGCTCTGCTGAGGAGAACTCTCTTGTCTACTTCAATTTTCCAAACCTCTGTGGGGAAGGAAACCGTTCAGCTAACTATCGGGAATTCTTGTAAGAAGTGTCTCACTACGGGAAAACGACTCTTGTTAGGTATGATCCTTATTGCTCTGCTGGGGAAGAGAAGGATTTGGTTTGAGATCTGCTGGGAAATAAGATTAATGAAACCTGCTGAAGAAAAGTTTGGCGACTTTATTGGGGATAACTCCCACGCACCCGTTGGGGATAACGAAGCTGAACCGTGTCCTGCTTGAGGAGGAAAGACTTCTCGTCGTTTCGTGCTATAGGTCACTTGCTTTGATTCGGGCTTTACCTTATGAGGATTTTACAAAAGACTTGGTGTCTTTAAACTCTTCAGGAGTATAATTGCCCAGGTATTCTGAACTTCCGATTATCTGTCTTCAAGAAAGAATGAATCCTCGCGCAATTAGGGTGACTTCCCCAGTATGAACCTTTGACCAATTGCTCTGGGAGAGATTTGAATCTAGAGGTGATTGCCTCAGTTTGGCTGACTCTTGAGGATATTGCTTGACATAACTGCCCCAGATTGGTTGGCTCTTGCCATGAATGGTTGGGAAAATCCTTACTCAATGGAGCTTTCTCGGAAGAGTGCACCTCGACGTGACTGTCTTTCATAAGTTTTAGACTTCTCAACTTGGTAAGCTTAAGCTTCTGGACTGAATTTACGCATGTGAACCATTTATGATGTAAAACAAATGTATGTGTAACACCCCTAAATTTGCCCTCTGATTTATTACCATCTATTGGCTTTAAGCTTCATGTTCATCTGCATCTCCCATTATGTTATAGCATTCATAATCACACATTGGCATCGAAATTCATAAGGTTTGGGGTCAAGCATTTTATGCGTGATTAAATTTTCTATCCATAAGTGGTTTATTCAGCTATTGCACTCAACTCAAGCGTTTCAAGGGTTCTCACCCCGGGCGTGGTCTTGTTGAATGAGGTTAATCAATCGAAAGTGGTGTTCAAGTTTTCATATCAAAGGCATTGTGATATTTCTGGTACAAGAAGATCTATTGGTGGACTCGTGTGATAATCAGGCCATTATGGTTCTCTCTGTAGGTCGTTGATAGTGGTAAAAGTTCATGAGGTTCGAGATTAGAGTTGACTAAAGTCTGGAGATTCATCGAATATACAAGTTTGATAACAGATTGAACCTTCGAGTTGATTTAAGCACGCTAAGTTGGGTCGGATGTATTAAGTGGAATTCGAAGATACTTGCTCATTGAAACCGTGTCCGGTCAGAACAATTATATCATGCTCATTTCAAAATCAAAGTTAATATCCAAGGATTGTATCCGTTGACATTCATAGTTCATTCTTAGCCCGTATCCACGTTCTTGTTTCCAAGCCGATTTATTATATTCTATCGCCACCTAACCTTTCTTTTTTAGCCCAATTAAGCCATTTCCTTGGTCTCATCTTTGTCCAAAGCTAATCACCAAAACCCATTGCAAAATCCTGAATAGAATCATTCTAGGTGCATTAGTTGTCCTTTCTTAATCCAATTCTAAATTTCTATCCAAGTTCATTCTATAAAATTCATATTTTTGTACATTTTTAAACCCGTGATTGTTAAGCCCATATCCAATTGGTAGAAAAATTCTTTTGTTTGCCATTCTAGACAATCTATTCTCCTAACATTTTATCGAACTAAATTCCATCCAAATTCATATTGTTTTGGTAATAAACACCAATCCGTTTTCTATCATCCAAATGACCATTCATCCTATAATTCTATGTCCAAGGTCTATTTGATTTTTATGTTCTTTTCTATTGCAAATTCATGTTGATGGAAAATGTCACAAGAGGCTTGTGTTATAAGACCAGAAAGCCCATTCATAATTTAGTTATCCAAGCCCATTTATTTTTCAAGTATTTTTTCACAAACAAAAAATGAAAAAAAACAAATTCAGTAGGAAATCAATACAAGAAACTCCAATTGCAAAACTCATGGACTGATGGAGGAATTACACTCCACTAAATTCGGTTACAAGCAAACCAGTAGTTTAATTACAAAAAACCAGAAAAAACGAGATGGCTGAAACTGTTACAAGCGGGAGGGAAAAATGCAGAAATTGAAAAATAACTACAACGCCATAACAGTTCGTATCTTCATCAGGAAAAAGTGTATAACTCAGAATCTAGAATTTTTCGGATGCGCATCTTCTTCAAGGCTCTTCATCAATCATTTCAAAAGATCCATCTCTACTACCTGCACTTCATATAATGTTGATCCGGAAAGTCTTTTCTTCACCGTCTTCAATGAACCTGCATAAACCGTACAGAAACAACGACAAATCAGCTCTGAACCTTCACCACCATAACCGAAATAATTACCAACTGTCATCAATTTTCATTATAACACCACTACATCAGAATATAGAAAAAAAGAAGACTGGATAATAGAAGAAAAAATTCACAGCAGAAGTCGGGAAAATATGCGGGAATGTTGTTCAGAACAAAGTTCATTGAGAAGGATTCGGTTACGAAATAGTTATAATCTTACCCGAATCTATAACAAATAACTTAACAGAATTTTCCAACCAATTCTAATTGTTTTCTAACCAATTCACAATAGAATTCCTAATTGAAATTTTACTTGAAAATTCCCAAAGAAGCCCTCAATTCATCAGCTATAAATGATGTTTGGTTGCTGCAGATTCGGGGGCTTCACCATTTTTCTCCTCCATTCCATCTTTTCCATTCATCTTTTTCCTTCATTTTTTTCCAACCTCTCCTTCACTCCTTCTTCACTCTACATCATTTCCTCCACCATTTTCTTCCTCTTCTTCAATCCATGTGCAAACCTCAATTTCTATTCACAACTTCAATAACCTCCACCAACCTTCAATTGAAAACTAACAATCTCAGAATTATGAAGAGAAAAGGGAAATAACTGAAGCAACAATGATTCAGAAATTTTCAGATTCACACATGGTATGAAGAACTTACGCATAAAGGATGAGTTGGATTACTCTTTCGAAACTGCAATTTGAAATCAAAGTTGTGAGACGCAGCAAGATCAATAAACAGAAGCACAACCAAAGCTTCAATCTTTCCCTCAATCCAATCACCTTCAGAAATCATCATCATCAATAAACGTCATCACCAATCATGGCTCTGAACAACAACCTGCAAGATTCAAAGATTCAATCATTGTTCGGAATAAACAACCATAATAGGGCTCGGATTTACAAAAGAGGCAAAGGGGATTCAAGAGACGAAAGGAAGTTTTAGAAGGGAGAAAACCAAATTGAGCTCACCTGAGAGATTTATTGCGCCATTAACGGGAAGCTTCGATTCGCCATAGCCAACCTCCATACTTCATCTCCATTTTCTTCAACTCCCTCGGCCATCACAAAACCTTCTTCATCATTCAATAATCACCTTCAACAATCACCGTCACCCTCATCAATCGACTTCGAATTTCACAACAAACGCACCTGCATAAGACCACAACAACAATCACAACAATCTCATTATCACACACCAGAAGGAGTAGAAAACAAGGATCAAATTGCACAAAAACGCAAGGGTTTAAATATTCACAAACTCACCAGGAAAATGGATTGGGAGAAGAACAACCGTCAAGATGAAGAGTTCGAAGCCATGAATAGTTGAAGCAGGTTCGTGTGACTCGAAGCACCATCGAAGCGACTTCGTCTGTGGCTATTCTTCTCCTATTGCGCATGTATGTTGCTTCTGTTGTCGCCGGTGTAAGGCCCTGGCACGACGAACTTTGTAGTCTCGGTTGAAGCTGTACGAGTGATTTCGGTCGTGGTGGGAGGCGTGGTGAGAGAAAGGAAAACATGTTGAGGAGCGATAACAGAGACTTTGGGGAGATGATGGTGACGAACAATGGAAGATCGTCGGGGAGTTCTGAAAGTGAAAAGCGTCGTGATTGAGTTTGAACAGAGGAAGGAGAACTAGGACGTCATTTCCGGCGATGAAGTCGTCGATCGGGGAGCGAAGGCGACGAAGAAGAAAGGAGGGCGGCGGTGAAGGTAAGAGAAGACTTAGGGTTTTCTTTTCTTTTCTCAGTGTTTATAAGTTCTCTTTGTTTTGTTTTAATCTTATAAGGCATTAATATGAGATTAATGAATTAATGGGTATTAAGAATCATAAAATAATTCTTAAAAGAGACATTAATATATAATCAATAATTTGTTTAAATTCCACCGTTAAAACCATATTGAGGAGATAAGGTTTGGGGATGAGATTCCCTTTGGACGGTCCAATCCGACGGTGACACTTGTCACCGTCCGGTTGGACCACTATCGGTCAATCATGCGCGTGCCATTCACCGTAGTAACCATGGGCCTGGGCTGTATAGATCACTTGATGAGAATACCTTAGAAGAGACTCAGATCAAACGATTTCAAATGGGTCAACAATTGTTGACTAATTCCATGGCATACACCTCACAGCCTGCGCCAGCTGGGCCTCATATGTTTGCTTTTCGCACCCCCTGTTAGAAGGCCCATTTCAGTTTAGCTAGAAATATTACTTTCTGTACCCCATTTCTATTTTCATTTTATTTTATTTTTCTGTTTTGCACCAGTTCAATTTAATTCATAAAAAATATTAAAATTCATAAGAAAAATCCCCAAAAATTAGGATAGAATATTAATTCAATTTAGAAACATTCCCAATTTTTACTTTCTGAATTTTTTTATTTTTCAATTTAAATTCGATTTTTCATTTTTATTGATTCATATTGGATTCCTTCATAAACACATAAATTTGTACATTTTATTTCTCCCACCTCCTGTAACATATTTGATCCATTCTTTTTGCTATGATTAGAGGACAAATTAAGGTACCTAGAGTATTTTTGGTGTATTTTTTAGGGCATTTAATCTACTGTTTTGGTAGTGTGATTTGTATAAATTTAGGGTTGGATCTTACATAGAATTAAAGGACTATTTGACATAGTTAGATTTAGAATTTTTAAGAGATTTTTTAACACAATGTTATAATAAGGTTAGAGACCCTAGGGAATTAATTTCACATTTTTTCCATGACTTTTGATATTTTTGTCATTTTAATTCATTTCATCATATTATGCATATTCATGATTCATGTCATTCACTAACTATTCTCTTTTTTGTGCAAGGTATCTTCCAAGAATTTGCTTATGGACTTGGATATTTTTATGCTTAAATTATGTTTGTGTGCTTTGTGATGTAATAGCTTAGAACTTGTATGCTTTTTTAGTTTCTATAATTAGGATAGAAGAGATAAAATAAATCGTTAGAAAACAAAATTTCAAAAATGAAATAAACAAGGTATTTGATCCAACGTCGAGTAAATTTTCAAATAAACAAATAAAGTTGCATGTGACTTTAGGGTTCCTCGATTACCATCGTTCCATTCCATTCAACCAAAAGAAAGCCTTGTATATTGCACACCATAAGTCGTGCGTCTTAGCACCACGCAATCGACCTACCCGATCCATCGTTTCATCCCATTTATATTTCATACACGTTTTTACCTACCATGACTTAGGAGGACCATATGGTTCACTATTACTTTTATACTTACATTTATAGTTTAATATCTCTTAGGTAGATTTAATCTCTCAAACCTCATTAACCATAGGTCATCTTCAAATTCAAACTAACTTAGGGTAAGTCTAGTTTCCCTTAGAGTTTTTCCTTTGATAACTTGAGTCTCACTTCTTATCTTAACAGAAAATCAAAACACTTCATAAAGGAAAAGGTGTACAATGCGTCACGAGCCTTAAGCTATATGGGAAATGACTAGTGGAGGTCTCCTTCACTCTTCTAGGATGCTTTACAAACGTTCCATTGGGGGCGATCTTGGAAAGTATTCGCTCTTGTGTCATAGTCTTTAGTGTTGTACATACGAAAAACACAAATTTAAAACATTTCTTCTAAAAGACAACAAACCAAGAAGTCACGTCTTCTCATCTCATCTCATACTCTTTGCGGACGAACATGACTTGTCTCGACAGTTCAAACAGCGATACGGTAAACACCCTCGAGTTAGAGCCGGTAACACCTGAGCTAGAGCTATGGCAACGTCATCCTAAAAATCACAAACGAGTTTCAGCCTTAGTTAGACGAACTACGGCGTCTCTGATCCTCATTCATCCCAATGAGGTACGTAGGCAGTGGGGTAGGGCCCATTCGAGCACAATCTTTCTTTTCCCTACATTTTTTCCCCTTCTTTCCATTTTTCAATTCCATTTCTTTTCCTCATTTCCATTCCATTCCAGATAGCCATTATTTTATTCAAACATCATATTATTTTTTACCCTTTGAAAACAGACTTATAAGCGTGGATCCCGTCGGGTACGGTGGACGGATTGGGGTGCTAATACCTTCTCAATTCGTAACCGACTTCTGGACCCAGATCTTTGGTTCGCAAGGCCTCGTCCTTTTCCTTCTTCCTTAGGTTTGTGCAACATTACCTTTCCCATTCCTTCGGGATAAAAATGTCTGGCTGGCGACTCTAACTTTTCCGCGCCACTTTCGCATTTGTACTAGGATGAAAATCCCGGGAGCGACAGCTGGCGACTCTGTTGGGGACTATTAGAAATTATGATTTCCCCTTTGAGAGTCAACCCTAGCGCTTGTTTTTTCTGTTTTCTTTGGGTGTTTATTCGTTTATTGTTATGCTTTAGTTTAGCTTTACTGTTTTGTTTACAGTTTATCGCTTTACTTTATGACTTTATTAACAGCTTTCTGCACTTTACCTTACTGTCGCATATACTGGCATATACTGTATTGGTTGTTCTGGTTTTCCTTGGCGGGATGGGATTATTGTGAGATAAGCCAAATACCCGGCTTGAGTATACACATAGGATTTAGAGTGGGCAGTCATGTGGCTTGCGTGGTTTTGAGCACGTGTAGTTTTCACGAGTCCCACACCCAGATCAGGCTCTCTTGGGATACGTTCTATACTGCCTAGGCAGACCATAGAATGTTCCCACCTGAGCTGCTAACACTGGGAACCGATCATCGAGGACCTTAGTGGAAACAACCCTCTCCAGTGGTGACAGTGGCAGACCACATTTCGTGGCAAACCCATTCGCACCCGAGGGCCCACTAGGAAATCGCATAGGATGACCTTGTTCTCTCGTAGGAACCTGGTTAAAGCAACTGGTCGTATGAAGGTAGTATTGTACCCTTCAGGATGAATGTACTATTGTTTCTGGACTTCAGTGCTTGAAGCCGGGAACTTATGAGGGATGTTTGTTTTTCCGGAATTCGGCTGAGGCCTCCTTGAGTAGTACATAATGCCAAACCGATTCCCTGATTTGGTCATGAGCCATTTCTCGGAAATGGTGAACGTATTATTGCTATTCGGTTTTGAGAGTCCGTGATGTTGACCCGTGGTAGCACACCCATGAGATTGGGAGGGGTTTACAGGTTTGCAGGAACCCTAAACTTCCAACATACCCGCCTTTGCCAGTATTACTCCATGATATGATCCGGTCCTATATGTAACCTGGTTGAGAATTCTGGAATTTCTGCACAGAGATATTGATATCATGATCTTCACCAACACTTGGTTATCTGGTCCACACCAGCGTCGGACCGCTGACCACATGCCAGTTGCATACATGACATCATGGCATTTTAGCATACATGTTTATTTACTTCCATGGATCGCATATCTGAATTAAATCGTCGGATTTTTTCTGCATTAAAACTTGGATCAAAATAGATAAATTCCTTGGAAATAACCGAACATGGCATTTGCATACATCCTTGCATTTTTTACAGGTGTTCAGAGACAAATTATTATCTTGACTTGGTTCCTCTCCAGAATGGCCAATTTGAATCATGACTGTCAAGGTTTAGACATGGAGCAACTCTGAGCGGAGGTGACTGAGATGAAGGCCCAACTGGGGCATTTTATAGTGGACATTCGAGCGTTGTCCCAGGATCAGAAATTGCTGAGAGAAGAATTCAACTTGATGAAGACTCAGATAAAGCTGCTTACGGAAATCATGAATGCTATGTCGAAAAAGGAAAATAGTCGTGTGTCTGCTTTTCAAACAGAAGTTCATGTTTCTCCCATCTCTTTGGGATGTCCAATAAATCAGGGTTTTTTAGGTGTATTTCCTCTACAGTCCGAATCTCTTCACCAGCAATCACCATTTGGCAGTCAGGAAGAGCATCAGATAGGAACCAACTCCACATGTGAGCTAAATGATCCTACACCAATCGTTACCAAAGAAGTGAGCACTTTCTTTCCTTATCAGGGATCCTCCTCAGCTGTTACGCCTTGGTTTCCAGGAGAAATACGTCAACAGGTTTCGTCTATAGCTCCTCCATTGGTAGCAACCCGTCATCAACAGGTTCAAGAAAGGGTTATTGATCTGATACCCATGTCTTATGCTGAATTATGCCCACAACTGTTCAAAATGGGGTTGATTGAGTGTCACGAGCCAACTCCTCCTTCCAGTAAACTTCACCAAAGTTGGAATCCTTATGCCTACTGTGTTTTTCATTCTGGAGCTCCCGGACACGATGTTAATGATTGCAAAGCGTTTAAACATCAAGTTCAAGACTTAATTGATGAAGGCGTAATCACTTTCGATGTGCCGCAAGATAAAGCATGCAGGAATACACAAGAGGTGGTCAACTTTTCTTCTTCCAGAATCATTGCTCAGGCCAAGTCTTCAAAGGGGCTACATCAACAGCCTTCATTTGCTCTTCGGCCGAGTATGAGTAAGAGAGTACAGGGACATGTCAGGCGTCCAACGAAATGTTCGATCACAATCTCAGGGTCAGCAACAACAGGCACCGAGACCATTTCAGTAAAGAACAAGAGCGAAGAACCGCAGACTTGATCCTATCCCGTGTCCTTATGTTGTATTGCTTCCAGAGCTGCTGAAGTTGAACTTGGTTGAGCTCTGTACCATGAGAGCTCCTTCTGTTGATAATCTACCACCAAATTTTGATCCAAACTCCAGGTGTGAATTCCATTCAGGTGACCAGGGGCACAGTATTGAGAAATGTTGGGCTTTTCAGAACAAGGTACAAGACCTAATTGAGTCCAAGGCAATCAATTTTTATCCTCATCCAAAGGTACTCCAGGATCCGATGCCTAGTCACAACGAAACCAGTGTCACGGTTGTTTTACCAGATGGTCCACGTTAAGCTGAAGTCTTCGAGTTAATCACCCAGGACGCCAGGGTATTCATGAAGCAAATAAAGCCAGCAGTATTCAAATACTCTCAGTAATGGAATTTATGTGTTTGCCTTTCTTCATTGTTCATTTTCATCCCTATTGAGGGGAACTACGTTGCTCTGATTCTTCATTGGTCATCAGTCAATGGAGATACGTAGGCAGAAGATCGTTAGGTCTTTCCGAGCAACCTTATGGGGCAACTTTACTCCCCAACTTCACTTTTTCCTTCAGATGTCTCGTGTCAGAGTCAGAATAACTAGAAGAAGAAGTATGACTACCATGGTTAGGTATACAATTGCGAATTGAAAATTACAAGTCTGTGAAAGAGCTATTGATCGCTGAAAGTATCCGAGACTGACAGGTCCAGACGAAGCCAAGCCTCCTCAACTACGGCAATATTCAGTTTCTTTACTGCATTTCCATTTGTAGTTTCTTTTATATGCTAAACATTTGTCTACATGTATTAAATTTGTTTGCTTTTGAATGTTAGCAATAATAAAACTCACATGTTTTTCTTGAAGTAACTCATTTGCATTCCCTTATAATTTTGCATGTGCACATCGCAATACCAATTGTCATGCTTAAATTCTATGAAGGAGAGTGACGAAACAAAAACGCAAAATCTCTAATTATGTGCTCTCGAGTAAGGCACTTTTAACGATGTACAGGTTTTCTTTCAAATCCCTAAACACTGGAGATATAAGGAAGATAGACCCTTGCTAACCCCTTTGAGCCTTGAAGTAGGAGTTTCTCTTCACATAAAAAACCCTCACATGTAACCCAAGGGCAGGGTAGACGTCAGCTAGTCGGACCAAGCGTTCAGGCTTTCATAAAGGAGTGTATTTGAAGATCCATTGCATTCTACTATGCTAATCAAGAGGACCAAAGACCCAAAACCACAATGGTTATCCAAGTCAAAAGGTCCAAAGATTGAAAACCACAATGGTTATCCTTCATTGACCAAAGAATGAGACAGTCACAACCCTCGCAAAACAATCAAGACAAACAATGTCACGCGACTTGTTCAAAGTACAAAAAGAAAAAGAAAAGAAAAAGTACGCTAAGTCGAAACTTGAAAACAAGCGACTTAGGCAAAAGTTAGGGAGTCTTGCTGGACTTCACAATCAAAGATTCACAAGAATCAGTCCAGGCAAAAGTTAGGGATAAAGCAAAATAATGCAAAAGCAAAAGACGAAAAGGATTACAGAAGAAAGATCCTCAAATGAGAACAGAGTCGTGTGGCACAGACACGAAAGATAGAGTAGTGACTGACTCTCAACAATAACCTGATTGGGGCTTGAATTGTTAGCAGCAATGGTTCCTCAATCGACATGAAACCCTTATGAAAGGTGAATGCTTGTGAAAACTAGTTGAACATAGGAATGGAGAACATCACGAAGAGTGGGTGGGCACAAATAAACTTTGAGCCTATATCCTTTGTTTCTATAACCGTGAACCAGGCCACGATACAACCTTTAAAAGTCCTAACTGAAACATGGCTAATTTGAGAGCGTACTACTATGAGACCACGTTCCTGACTCCTACGAGTTGTGCTAAAAGACATTTGTTGTATTGCATGTACATACTTTCATTCAAAATAATGTCGTATCTTAACCAGTGATTCGCTCACAAAGGTTTGCGATCCCTTTTCAAAACTTCAAGTTTGACATGTGTGTTGCATTAGAATTTTCATTCTAAGAATAATTTTTTTTTGTTTGCATACATTTGTTTGGCATCATAAATGGTTCACATACGGAAATTCAATCCAGAAGCTTAAGTTTGTCAAGTTGAGAAGTCTAAAACTTCTTAAAGAATGTCACGTCGAGGTGCACTTTTCCGAGAAAGCTTCATCGAGCAGGGACTTTCCCGACTAGGCATGGTAAGAGCTAGCCAATCTGGGGCAGTTACGTCGAGCAATATCTTCAAAATTCAGCCAAACTGGGCCAATCTCCTCGAGATTCAAATCTCTCAAAGAGCGAAGATTAGTCAGTCAAGTTCAAAACTATTCAAGTACTCGTACTGGGGCAGGCCACCCCAATAGTACGAGAATTCATTCTTTCCCGAAGACAGACGATCGGAAGCATTTACCCGGAGTTTAGAATACCATGGTCACTTGTCAAGCCAATTATCTCATTCAATGTTTCTTACAGCTCCTAGCTCATCTACATTGGCAATGGTTACCCCCTCAGCAAGGTTATTACACTGATTCATGCAGTCGTTACAATACCTAAGAGTTTAAAGACACCAAGTCTTTTGTAAAATCCTCTTGAGGTAAAGTCCATACAGAAGCAACTGATCCCCAACACGAGACAACTTGAAATCTTTACTCCTCAGCAGGACGTGTCTCGGTTTTGGTTATCCCTAACAGACGAATGGAAGTTATCCCCGGTAAAGTCACCAAGTTTTCCTTCAGCTGGTTTCCTTGATCTCGATTCCTCAACAGATCTAAGGTAATTCCTATTCCACTAGAAGATTTTAGATAAATCACTCTCCTCCCCAGCAAGATCCATAAGAGTGGATAAATCCCCAATAGTCGAGGTATCCCCAGGCACGGTCCTCAAGTCTAAAGTCCAATTTATTTTTGGCAAAAGTGATAATTCGGGACGGATGAATTATTCACTCTCTTCTCCAACAAAGATGTTATTCCTACAGGACTTCTCAAGATCGATTTCGCGATCATTGTGCTTCCCCACAGAGTTGGCAGAGACTTATTACTTCCACGTCAGGAACTTCTTTCACATTCACACCAGCTCATTAACAATACTCAAGAC
The DNA here is from genome assembly GCA_963966055.1 of Lathyrus aphaca. Taxonomy (NCBI): domain Eukaryota; kingdom Viridiplantae; phylum Streptophyta; class Magnoliopsida; order Fabales; family Fabaceae; genus Lathyrus; species Lathyrus aphaca. The sequence goes on along the minus strand of OZ014524.1, from coordinate 112,267,760 downwards.
ATAACATCCCCGGTGTCATGGGGAAACATGTCATGCAATTCAACATATGCAAAGCCCAGCCACAGACTGGCCAAAGTCCATCTTCGGGTGGCAGATTTCAAAGTCTAGCCACAGACTGGCCAAAGTCCATCTTCGGGTGGCAAGTTTCAAAGTCCAGCCACAGACTGGCCAAAGTCCATCTTCGGGTGGCAAGTTTCAAAAGTCCCCCACAGCGGGCAAAAGTCTCCCACAGTGAGCAAAAGTCCAGCCACAGACTGGCCAAAGTCCATCTTCGGGTGGAAAAATTTCCAAAGTCCACCCGCAGTGTGGCAAATTTCCAAAGTCCACCCGCAGTGTGGCAAACTCCCAAAGTCCACCCGCAGTGTGGCAAATACCGTGAAGTCCAACCGCAGATTGGAAAAAGTCCATCCTCTGGGTGGCAAATTTCCAAAGTCCACCCGCAGCGTGGCAACTTATCCCAAGTCCACCCGCAGCGTGGCAGTTCATTCAAAGTCCAACCGCAGATTGGCCAAAGTCCATCCTCTGGGTGGCAAATTCTTAAAGTCCAGCCGCAGACTGGCCAAAGTCCATCCTTCGGGTGGCGAATTCTCAAAGTCTCCCGTAGTGAGCAAAAGTCTCCCGTAGTGAGCAGCAGCCCCCGTAGTGTGGCAAGAAATCGAAGCCTCCTGTAGTGAGCAGAAGTCTCCCGTAGTGAGCAAAAGTCTCCCGTAGTGAGCAAAAGTCTCCCATAACGAGCAGCAGCCCCCGTAGTGTGGCAAGAAATCGAAGTCTCCCGTAGTGAGCAGAAGTCCCCCACAGTGGGCAAAAGTCTCCCGTAGTGAGCAGAAGTCTCCCATAGTGAGCAAAAGTCTCCCGTAGTGACCAAAAGTCTCCCGTAGTGAGAAGAAGTCTCCCGTAGTGAGCAGCAGCCCCCGTAGTGTGGCAAGAAATCAAAGTCTGCCACAGCGAGCAAAAGTCCAGCCGCAGACTGGCCAAACTCCATCTTCAGGTGGCAAATCTCTAAAATCTCCCGCAATGAGCAGAAGTCCACCCGCAGCATGGCAATTCATTCAAGGTCCACCCGCAGCGTGGCAGATCCTATCTAAAGTCCAACCGTAGATTGGTAAAAGTCCATCCTCAGGGTGGCAAAGTATCTTAAAATTTTATCGTAAGCTGGTGAAAGTCCACCCACAGCGTGGCAAGTCGTTATTCGTCTAAACTCCATCCAATAATACACCATTAAGGCATTGTTGCATCCTATCAAAGTCCACTTGTAGTGTGGCGAATCAGTAGCCATTTGACATCACCCAAAAGGCATCCCTTGTTTACTATTCTCTCCATCATAATTATCTCCAAGCAGAGTTCATCTGGTTGAGTTTATCTCTCGTTTCAACTGCTATCATCCATTCACGTCTACAGTGATTGAATAGGGGCAGCTGTAACACCCCAAAATTTGCCCTCTGATTTCTTACCATCTATTGGCTTTAAGCTTCATGTTCATCTGCATCTCCCATTATGTTATAGCATTCATAATCACACATTGGCATCAAAATTCATAAGTTTTGGGGTCAAGCATTTTATGCGTGATTAAATTTTCTATCCATAAGTGGTTTATTCAGCTATTGTACTCAACTCAAGCGTTTCAAGGGTTCTCACCCCGGGCGTGGTCTTGTTGAATGAGGTTAATCAATCGAAAGTGGTGTTCAAGTTTTCATATCAAAGGCATTGTGATATTTCTGGTACAAGAAGATCTATTGGTGGACTCGTGTGATAATCAGGCCATTATGGTTCTCTCTGTAGGTCGTTGATAATGGTAAAAGTTCATGAGGTTCGAGATTGGAGTTGACTGAAGTCTGGAGATTCATCGAAAATACAAGTTTGATAACGGATTGAACCTTCGAGTTGATTTAAGCATGCTAAGTTGGGTCGGATGTATTAAGTGGAATTCGAAGATACTTGCTTATTGAAACCGTGTCCGATCAGAACAATTATATCATGCTCATTTCAAAATCAAAGTTAATATCCAAGGATTGTATCCGTTGACATTCATAGTTCATTCTTAGCCCGTATCCACGTTCTTGTTTCCAAGCCGATTAATTATATTCTATTTCCACCTAACCTTTCTTTTTTAGCCCAATTAAGCCATTTCCTTGGTCTCATCTTTGTCCAAAGCTAATCACCAAAACCCATTGCAAAATCCTGAATAGAATCATTCTAGGTGCATTTGTTGTCCTTTCTTAATCCAATTCTAAATTTCTATCCAAGTTCATTCTATAAAATTCATATTTTTGTACATTTTTAAACCCGTGATTGTTAAGCCCATATCCAATTGGTAGAAAAATTCTTTTGTTTGCCATTCTAGACAATCTATTCTCCTAACATTTTATCGAACTAAATTCCATCCAAATTCATATTGTTTTGGTAATAAACACCAATCCGTTTTCTATCATCCAAATGACCATTCATCCTATAATTCTATGTCCAAGGTCTATTTGATTTTTATGTTCTTTTCTATTGCAAATTCATGTTGATGGAAAATGTCACAAGAGGCTTGTGTTATAAGACCAGAAAGCCCATTCATAATTTAGTTATCCAAGCCCATTTATTTTTCAAGTATTTTTTCACAAACAAAAAATGAAAAAAAAAACAAATTCAGTAGGAAATCAATACAAGAAACTCCAATTGAAAAACTCATGGACTGATGGAGGAATTACACTCCACTAAATTCGGTTACAAGCAAACCAGTAGTTTAATTACAAAAAACCAGAAAAAACGAGATGGCTGAAACTGTTACAAGCGGGAGGGGAAAATGCAGAAATTGAAAAATAACTACAACGCCATAACAGTTCGTATCTTCATCAGGAAAAAGTGTATAACTCAGAATCTAGAATTTCTCGGATGTGCATCTTCTTCAAGGCTCTTCATCAATAATTTCAAATGATCCATCTCTACTACCTGCACTTCATATAATGTTGATCCGGAAAGTCTTTTCTTCACCGTCTTCAACGAACTTGCATAAACCGTACAGAAACAATGACAAATCAGCTCCGAACCTTCAACACCATAACCGAAATAATTACCAACTGTCATCAATTTTCATTATAACACCACTACATCAGAATATAGAAAAAAAAATACTTGATAATAGAAGAAAAATTTCACAGCAGAAGTCGGGAAAATATGCGGGAAAGTTGTTCAGAACAAAGTTCATTGAGAAGGATTCGGTTACGAAATAGATATACTCTTAACCGAATCTATAACAAATAACTTAACAGAATTTTCCAACCAATTATAATTTTTTTCTAACCAATTCACAACAGAATTCCTAACTGAAATTTTACCTGAAAATTCCCAAAGAAGCCATCAATTCATCAGCTATAAATGATGTTTGGTTGTTGCAGATTCGGGGGCTTCACCATTTTTCTCCTCCATTCCATCTTTTCCATTCATCTCTTTCCTTCATTTTTTCCAACCTCTTATTCACTCCTTCTTCACTCTACATCATTTCCTCCACCATTTTCTTCCTCTTCTTCAATCCATGTGCAAACCTCAATTTCTATTCACAACTTCAATAACCTCCACCAACCTGCAATTGAAAACTAACAATCTCAGAATTATGAAGAGAAAAGGGAAATAACTGAAGCAACAATGATTCAGAAATTTTCAGATTCACACATGGTATGAAGAACTTACGCATAAAGGATGAGTTGGATTACTCTTTCGAAACTGCAATTTGAAATCAAAGTTGTGAGACGCAGCAAGATCAACAAACAGAAGCACATCCAAAGCTTCATTCTTTCCCTCAATCCAATCACCTTCAGAAGTCATCATCATCAATAAACGTCATCACCAATCATGGCTCTGAACAACAACCTGCAAGATTCAAAGATTCAATCATTGTTCGGAATAAACAACCATAATAGGGCTCGAATTTACAAAAGAGGCAAAGGGGATTCAAGAGACGAAAGGAAGTTTTAGAAGGGAGAAAACCAAATTGAGCTCACCTGAGAGAATTATTGCGCCATTAACGGGAAGCTTCGATTCGCCATAGCCAACCTCCATACTTCATCTCCATTTTCTTCAACTCCCTCGGCCATCACAAAACTTTCTTCATCATTCAATAATCACCTTCAACAATCACCGTCACCCTCATCAATCGGCTTCGAATTTCACAACAAACGCACCTGCATAAGACCACAACAACAATCACAACAATCTCATAATCGCACACCAGAAGGAGTAGAAAACAAGGATCAAATTGCACAAAAACGCAAGGGTTTAAATATTCACAAACTCACCAGGAAAATGGATTGGGAGAAGAACAACCGTCAAGATGAAGAGTTCGAAGCCATGAATAGTTGAAGCAGGTTCGTGTGACTCGAAGCACCATCGAAGCGACTTCATCTGTGGCTAATTTTCTCCTATTGCGCATGTATGTTGCTTCTGCTGTCGCCGGTGTAAGGCCCTGGCACGACGAACTTTGTAGTCTCGGTTGAAGCTGTACGAGTGATTTCGGTCGTGGTGGGGGGCGTGGTGAGAGAAAGGAAAACATGTTGAGGAGCGATAACAGAGACTTTGGGGAGATGATGGTGACGAACAATGGAAGATCGTCGGGGAGTTCTGAAAGTGAAAAGCGTCGTGATTGAGTTTGAACAGAAGAAGGAGAACTAGGACGTCATTTCCGGCGGTGAAGTCGTCGATCGGGGAGCGAAGGCGACGAAGAAGAAAGGAGGGCGGCGGTGAAGGTAAGAGAAGACTCAGGGTTTTCTTTTCTTTTCTCAGTGTTTATAAGTTCTCTTTGTTTTGTTTTAATCTTATAAGGCATTAATATGAGATTAATGAATTAATGGGTATTAAGAATCATAAAATAATTCTTAAAAGAGACATTAATATATAATCAATAATTTGTTTAAATTCCACCGTTAAAACCATATTGAGGAGATAAGGTTTGGGGATGAGATTCCCTTTGGACGGTCCAATCTGGCGGTGTCACTTGTCACCGTCCGGTTGGACCCCTATCGGTCAATCATGCGCAAGCCATTCATCGTAGTAACCATGGGCCTGGGCTGTATTGATCACTTGATGAGAATACCTTAGAAGAGACTCAGATCAAACGGTTTCAAATGGGTCAACAATTGTTGACTAATTCCATGGCATACACCTCACAGCCTGCGCCAGCTGGGCCTCATATGTTTGCTTTTCGCACCTCCTGTTAGAAGGCCCATTTCAGTTTAGCTAGAAATATTACTTTCTGCACCCCATTTCTATTTTCATTTTATTTTATTTTTCTGTTTTGCACCAGTTCAATTTAATTCATAAAAAATATTAAAATTCATAAGAAAAATCCCCAAAAATTAGGATAGAATATTAATTCAATTTAGAAACATTCCCAATTTTTACTTTATGAATTTTTGCATTTTTCAATTTAAATTCGATTTTTCATTTTTATTGATTCATATTGGATTCCTTCATAAATACATAAATTTGTACATTTTATTTCTCCCACCTCCTGTAACATTTTTGATCCATTCTTTTTTCTATGATTAGAGGACAAATAAAGGTACCTAGAGTATTTTTGGTGTATTTTTTAGGGCATTTAATCTACTGTTTTGGTAGTGTGATTTGTATAAATTTAGGATTGGATCTTACATAGAATTAAAGGACTATTTGACATAGTTAGATTTAGAATTTTTAAGATTTTTTTTAACACAATGTTATAATCAGGTTAGAGACCCTAGGGAATTAATTTCACATTTTTTCCATGAATTTTGATATTTTTGTCATTTTAATTCATTTCATCATATTATGCATATTCATGATTCATGTCATTCACTAACTATTCTCTTTTTTGTGCAAGGTATCTTCCGAGAATTTGCTTATGAACTTGGATATTTTTATGCCTCAATTATGTTTGTGTGCTTTGTGATGTAATAGCTTAGAACTTGTATGCTTTTGTAGTTACTATAATTAGGATAGAAGAGATAAAATAAATCGTTAGAAAACAAAATCTCAAAAATGAAATAAACAAGGTACTCGATCCAACGTCGAGTAAATTTTCAAATAAACAAATAAAGTTGCATGTGATTTTAGGGTTCCTCGATTACCATCGTTCCATTCCATTCAACCAAAAGCAAGCCTTGTATGTTGCACACCATAAGTCGTGCATCTTAGCACCACGCAATCGACCCACCCGATCCATCGTTTCATCCCATTTATATTTCGTACACGTTTTTACCTACCATGACTTAGGAGGACCATATGGTTCACTATTACTTTTATACTTGCATTTATAGTTTAATATCTCTTAGGTATATTTAATCTCTCAAACCTCATTAACCATAGGTCATCTTCAAATTCAAACTAACTTAGGGTAAGTCTAGTTTCCCTTAGAGTTTTTCCTTTGATAACTTGAGTCTCACTTCTTATCTTAAAATAAAATCAAAACACTTCATAAAGGAAAAGGTGTACAATGTGTCACGAGCCATAATCTATACGGGAAATGACTAGTGGAGGTCTCCTTCACTCTTCTAGGATGCTTTACAAACGTTCCATTGGGGGAGATCTTGGAAAGTATTCTCTCCTGTGTCATAGTCTTTAATGTTGTACATACGAAAAACACAAATTCAAAACATTTCTTCTAAAAGACAAAAAACCAAGAAGTCACGTCTTCTCATCTCATCTCATACTCTTTGCAGACGAACATGACTTGTCTCGACAGTTCAAACAGCGATACGGTAAACACCCTCGAGTCAGAGCCGGTAACACTTGAGCTAGAGCTATGGCAACATCATCCTAAAAATCACAAACGAGTTTCAACCTTAGTTAGACGAACTACGGCGTCTCTGATCCTCATTCATCCCAATGAGGTACCTAGGCAGTGGGGTAGGGCCCATTCGAGCACAATCTTTCTTTTCCCTACATTTTTTCCCCTTATTTCCATTTTTCAATTCCATTTCTTTTCCTCATTTCCATTCCATTCCAGATAGCCATTCTTTTATTCAAACAACATATTATTTTTCACCCTTTGAAAACAGACTTATAAGCGTGGATCCCGTCGGGTACGGCGGACGGATTGGGGTGTTAATACCTTCTCAATTCGTAACCGACTTCCGGACCCAGATCTTTGGTTCGCAAGGCCTCGTCATTTTCCTTCTTCCTTAGGTTTATGCAACATTACCTTTCCCATTCCTTCGGGATAAAAATGTCTGGCTGGCGACTCTAACTTTTCCGCGCCACTTTCGCGTTTGTACCAGGATGAAAATCCCGGGAGCGACAGTATGCAGGCAGAAAATGTTTATTATGAGAATGGAAATTGCAACACACATGTTAATCTTGAAGTTTTGAAAAGGGTTCGCAAACCTTTGTGAGCGAGTCATTGGTTAGGATACAACCTCGTTTTTGAATGAAAGTATGTACATGCAATACCAACAAGGATCTTCTAGCACAACTCATAGGAGTCAGGAACGCGGCCTTGTGGTAGTATGCTCTCAAATTAACCCTGTTTCAGTTAGGACTTTTGAGGGTTATATCGTGGTTTGGTTCACGGTTTATAGAAACAAAGGATATAGGCTCAAAATTATTTGTGCCCACCCCTCTTCATGATGTTCTCCATTCCTATATTCAGCTAATTTTCGCAAGCACTCACCATTCAAAAGGGTTTTTTGTTGGATGAGGAACCATTGCTGCTATCGGTTCAAGCACCAATCAGGTTATTGTTTGGAGCCAGTCACCCCTTGGTCTTTCGTGTCTGTGCCACACGACTTTGTTCTGGCTTAAGGATCTTTCTTGTGTAATCCTTTTTGTCTTTTGCTTTTGCGTTATTTTGCTTATCCCTAACTTTTGCCTGGACTGATTCTTGTGAATCTTAGATTATGAAGTCCAGCGGGATGCCCTAACTTTTGCCTAAGTCGCTTGTTTTCAAGTTTCGACTTAGCGGACTTTTTCATTTCTTTCCTTTTTCTTTTTTTGAACAAATCGTGTGACACTGTTTGTCTTGATTGCTTTGCGAGGGTTGTGACTGCCTCATTCTTTGGTCGATGAAGGATAACCATTATGGCTTCTAACCTTTGGACCTCTTGATTTGGATAACCATTGTGGTTTCTGGTCTTTTGACCTCTTGATTAGCATAGTGGAATGTAATGGATCCTCAAATGCACTCCTTTATGAAAGACTGAACACTTGGTCCAACTAGCTGACATCTACCCTGCACCTGGGTTAAACGTAAGGGTTTTTTCATGCGAAAAGAAACTCCTACTTCAAGGCTCAAAGGGGTTAGCAAGGGTCTATCTCCCTTATATCTCCATTGTTTAGGGATTCGAAACAAAGCATGTACATCATTAACAGGGTCTTATTCGAGAGCACACAATTAGAGATTTTTGCGTTTTTGTTTCGTCATACTCCTTCATTGAGTTTGAGCATGACAATTGGTATTGCAATATACACATACAGAATTATAAGTGAATGTGAATGAATTACTTCAAGAAAAACATGTGAGTTTTATTATTGATAATATTAAAAAGCAAACAAGTTTCGTACATGTAGACAAATGTTTAACAAATAAAAGAAACTACAAATGGAAATGCAGTAAAGAAGCTGAATATTGTCGTTGTTGAGGAGGCTTGACTCCGTCTGGACCTGTCAGTCTTGGATACTTTCAGTGATCAAAAGTTCTTTCACAGACTTGTAATCTTCAATTTGCAGCGGTATACCCAACCATGGCAATCAAACCTCTTCTTCTATTTATTCTGACTCTGACACGAGATGTCTAAAGGAAAGAGTGACCTGGAGAGTAAAGTTGTCTTATAAGGTTGCTCGGAAAGACCTGACGATCTTCTGCCTACTATCGCTCCCAAAAGATGAGACTGAGCTCAAATGAGGTACAGACGCGAACGGTCGGCGAAAGGAACAATGAGAACACACAGCAGTGAACTCACTGGGAATGAAAAGAGTCGCCAGCTAGGCATTTTTATCCCGGAGGAAAGGCAATGCTGCATAGACCTAGAAAGATATGGATAAGACGGTTGCGAACCAGAGAGACTGAGAAAGGGGGTTGGTTACAACCTGGGAAGGTATTAGCACCCAGATTGTCCGTCGTACTCGACGGGATCCACGCTTAAAAGATTTGTGTTTTAAAGGGGTAGTGTCAGTGCAATTTGTGTAAAAAGAGCTGGAAGAATGTACAGGTGTCAGTGTAAGAGAAGTGAAGTGCATAAGTGAAGTGTCAGTGTCAGAACAAAGAATGAGATGCTCAAGATTATGAGGCTAAAAGAATGATACTAGAAAGAGGGGGAATGGACAGAGACTTTTGTTCGATAACTGTCAAGTTATGCCTACGTATCCTCTCATGCAATGAGGAAGTCAGAACATCGTAGTTCGACCCAAAGAGACTGAAAGATGAATTGACTTGTGAACTGCTTGCTTGTCAGTGCTCAAGTGTATGACCTGTCTGGCTCAGGTGCTAACTGTCTTGCATTAGACGGAAGAAGCAAGTTCTCGTTTGTGAGTGAATGAGATGAGAAAAGAATCCCGAAGGAGACGATTATTGTTTGTTTTTGAGTTTTCAATCTTTTATTGCTTTTGAGAGTTTGTCATAAGTTAATGAGCTTAAGCCTAAACCAATGGATTTAGTAAACTCATCACATCCTCCCTCTGATTAGGGGTAATGAGAGTACCTTAAGTGTGAAGTCAGCTTCTCACACTTAATCACCTTTGGTGTAGGATTAAGATCATTAACCTACTTGTGATTATTTAGATGTTTTTGGTGTTTTTGTTTAGTGTTAAGTAATGAGATTAAGCCATAATCAGGGATTAAACAGACTCATTACACCATCCTAATAGAAGGATAATAGATGAGAATGTTTAAGCTGAGGAAAGCTCCTCAACTTAATCCATGATTAGGGATTAAACCCATGACAAAACAAAGCCTTTATTGAATGGATTTTAGTTAATGATATGATGATGAAGTGATTTTTAGGGTTTGTAAGACAACTTGAGGGGGACTTGTCCATTAACACTAGGGTTAGTCCTTCTTAACCAATTAAGGAAGAATTAGAACCCTAATGCAAGGCCCAAGTTACAAGCTTGATGTCTTGATGATAATTAAGTGGATTGATTAAAGGAGTTAAACACATTAAGGGTTTAACACTTAGGATTAAAGTTATACACTCCATCCTAATATAAGGATGCAGGCATAAACTTAATCACAAAGCCTTAGAGCCTTTAGGGTTTAGTCCTTGATTGTGAGATGAGAAGAGAAGACTCAAAGAGACACAAAGGTAAAACTAAGTGGGGAGACTAATCAAAACCCTAATCATTGTCATGCTTGGTCGTTCCTAAGGTTTGTGAGGTTTAACAAGAAAGATCTTCAATGGAACCACCAGGAAGCAGATGAAGGGATCAAGAGAAGCAAAGCAACTTGCTTCATCCAAGAAGGCAAGTCACTTGAGGAAAGAAAGTGAGAAGAAGAAGAATGGGCAAGCTCAATCTCAAACACATGAAAAAATGCAGCATGGATGCATGAAAGAGATGAGAAGAAGTTGTGAGAAGTGAAGGCAAATCCACTTCTCAAGATTACTTACCACCTGAAAAGTTAATGAAAGGAATGCAATGCAATGCAAGATGAGATGAAATGGCATGAAGAGAAACAAAACCAGAAGCACATACATGATGTTAATGATGCTATGAGATGCTACAAACATGGATCAACACATGGGGATGATCATACAAGCTTATGGATGCAAATGAAACAAGTTAAGAACCATGAACATACATGAAAAGTTGTGAAATGCAAATGGCATGCAACATGGCAAATGCAAGATGCAATGATCAAACATGCTTTCAATATGTCTTAAGATGTCACATGAATCAAATGTATGCACAAAATGCTATGGCAAGTCAAGGTAAGGATGCAAATGCAAGATGGATGCATATGGAAGCCCAAATTAGGGTTTATGATCAATGCATCAAACAAAAACCTAAATCAGAAGCAAACATCAAGATAAAAAATTGAAAATGCATTCAAAGGATCCCTAATCCTATACTAACTCACTGCCCAAAGGAGAAGTTCCAACTCTTAACCTAATTCAAGTTATGATTTTCCTAAGTTTTCTAGGGTTTTAGGGTTCCTTAACAAGAAAAATTCCAAACAAATGGAAAATGAAAGATCAAATCATGCCCATTTATTCTCACATACTACATGATATTCTAAACACAATGCAAAAAGAATCAAAGTCCAATTCTCAATGGTTAGGCAGAAATGATTTTTGGAAGTTTGGATCAAAATAATGCATTAAAATGATTTTAATTCCATGAAAAATTCTCAAAATGCATCAAGATCAAAAAAGAAATTTTGTTTGAGGGTTGGACAATGTTTCTAAATGGTTTTAAATGTTTCATGAATTTTTTGGTGATTTTTAAATACCTAAAAGTATTTTTAATTAATTAATTTTTATTAATTAGTTAAAAATAAACTTTTAAATATTTAAAAATATTTTAAAAATGCAAAAAATAAAAATAAAAATGTTTTTGGTTTCTGAAATTTAATAAAAGTTTGCATAAAACATTTCAGAATTTTTGAATAAGTTTTACTATTTTTAAATAAATGCACAAATTAAATGAGAAAAAATTGAAATAAAAAATAATGAAAATGAGAAGTAATCATATCCAACGCATCAGATTCAAATTTGGGGGTCAGCTGTTGACTTGGCGCATGAATCAAGGGTCAGGATGGACTCTGACTTAATTAAATTAATTAAACTTAATTAATTTAATAAAGATGGATTAGGGCTAAATGAACGAATCTGGGCCGTGTATGACTTAACCTAATCACCATCCAAAGGCTGTGAATCAAACTGGGAAATTAATTAGGGATTAGGGTTAATAACTTTCAGGTGACCGGAGGGAAGCTCCGGTCATCTTCTCCGGCGGGTTGAAAACCCTAGATCATGATTCAGGCCACCATTCACCAAATTGAAAGCAGGGAAATGTTCCTCTACCCAAACCCCATTCAAATCACCCCTCAAACAAAATTTATCATTAAAAATCAGTGAGAATCGAAGCCAACAAGATTCACGGGTGAAATTTCAGAGTGCAACAAAATACTCATTTCTTCACTATTTTTGATTCTAAAGGCATCATCATGATCAGCAAGACATACACTATCAATTTATAACATAAAATGCAAGCTCTGAAAAGAAAAGTTCCTGGCCATACCTGAGATAGAAGCTTCTGATTCTGGGCTGTTCCTTGGTGTAAACTCACTCCACTGATCCCCCTTGTGCTAATGGCAAGCCTGGATGGAGTTTAAACAGGCTACTTTGAGAGATTCAGTTCTGGTGTATCAGAAAATGAGGTTCTTATGTGGGCTGTTTCAGATCATTGTGAAGGGTGGGATTTGTTCTATGAATGATTTCTGGTTGATTGGTGAAGATAGAGTGAGTGTTTGATGGCTGTGGAAGGTGATTCGAAGAGAGGAAAGTTTTTGACAGTTTTTGTGGAGGCTGTGTTCTTGCTTGCTTCAAGGGCCAATGTCTTGCTATAACACTCCCACAATGTATGAGTAGCCTGTGGAGCAGGTCAGTAGAGGTGGCTGCTCACTGTTCCAAGAGTATGGGGGTTTTGGCCAAAAAGTCAATGTGATTGGTACTTGCAGCATGGGCTATGGCAGCAGATGTCTAAGGGCTTGTCTTGCCTCAGCTTGAGTCAAGGATGACCCTTAGATTGCTTGTGAATGTCTGCAGCATGTGGATCATGAGCTATGCTAGATCTTGCAACTTGCCCACTTGAGTTTTCTTATGATTTTGTGCTATGTACATGAGATGATTCTTGCTGAATTTTGTTGCATGGAACTTCATTTAGTCATGGCAATGCATAGAAACTAATTGGTGATCACACAATTCATGGGAAGATGATTTTGCCAAGAATCCCTCTTTGCATCTTTATGAAAAATGACTTATGGATTTCTTGAAAATCAAGTCACAAAAATGAAAGATTCCTTGGGCCAATTCTGTTTTTAGGTCATGTGTGATGTTTGTGTAAAGGTTTGACATCAATTAGAAGTCACAAATTGCCTTGGTACAAGAATTTGCAAGTTTTCCATTTGGTGCATAACTTGAAATTTAGTGATTTTTGCCAACTTTGATGAGCCATAACTTTTGATCCAAAATGAATTAGGTCATGTTCTTGTACTTTTTGAAAAGGGAAAGATCTACTCTACAACTTTCATGACCAAAGTTTTTCCATTTGAAGCCTTTTTGAATCAAAAAGTAAGGGTTGAAAAGTTGCCTAAAATGACAAATTCATTAAAAGTCAAACTTGCCCAAAAAAGTCAACTTTGCAAAAGACTTGAAATTATTGAATTTTGTGAACTTCCAACTTCTTCTATGATCAAATAAAGATCATATACAATCAAAATGATTAAGAACACCCTTTGGTTGGGTCATTGGGGGCCTCAGATGCCCTGATTCTACACTGACTTGTTCAGAAGTCAACCCTTGATCAGATGACTTCCCCATGGAATTTCTTCATGAAAATTGATATGCATACTCCCTATACCATATAGAGACCAATAGAAACAAGAATGACCAAAAAATTTGGAGTTATGGCCTCTGAAACCAAAACCCTAATTTTTAGGTCATCTGTGCAGTCAAACCTGGCTCTGCTTCCATACCAATCTCAGTTCTTGTGATTCTTTGGCAATCTTGACTTTGAGAGGATATAATATGATACTTGAACACACATGGACCCCTCTGAAGTGATTGATGACCTTTGGAATGGCTCAAGTGGCTCTTGGATTGCTCAGATCACAAACCCTAGATGCAGATGACTTTGAACCAATGCAGTGAATCAAAAATGTGATATGAGATGCTATGATTGGATTTATGCATATGAAATGATCACAAGCCATGATGTGAATGGGTGAGGGCAAATTTGGGGTGTTTACAGCTGCCCCTATTCAAACATGAGTTAGCTGTGCAGGATGTAAGCAACGGCTTAACAGTCAAACAAGATAACTTGTGGTTGAATACCAAAGACAGTCCAAAATTTGTACTCACAGAATGAAGAAGAAATGGGATATAAGTTGTAAAGGAAGATAAAGTATATTGTAAAGTGTGGGCGACGGAGGACGACTGTCGAGCAGAGGACGACTGCTGGGTAAAGAGCAATGACGGGGACGGCCGACATGCTGGGAAAAGTGTGGGAAATAAAGCAATGACGGGGACGGCCGACATGCTGGGGATGAAAGGTATGATGATGGGGACGGCCATCAAGTAAAGCTATAAGATTCTATGGGGATTAACTAAACATGACGGGGACGGCCATCAAGTTCATAAAGTAAAGCAACCAACGATGGGGACGGCCATCGGGCTAAAAAGAAAAGGGACCACGACGGGGACGGCCATCAGGTTAAAGAATAAATGAAAATAACAGATGATGAGGTACGGTCATCAAAGGTGAAGGACGATCACCTAGCAGGGGACGGCTGCTCTGTTGGGTTAAGATGAGGGACGGTCATCCAAGGTGGAGGACGACCACCTGGCAGGGTACGGCTGCCGAAAATATCGCGACATAGGACGAATGCCGGATAAAAGGGTCAACGATGGGGACGGCCATCGGACGAGCATGATGGAGGACGACCATCAAGAGGTGGAGGACGACCACCTAGCAGGGGACGGCTGCTCTCGAGGTTTATCATGACATAGGACGAATGTCAGACAACCAAAAATCAACAATGGGGACGGCCATTGGATAAAATGATGAAGGACGATCATCAAAAGGTGGAGGACGACCACCTAGCAGGGGACGGCTGCTGAATATCACGACATAGGACGAATGTCGGATAGAAAATCAACGATGGGGACGGCCATCGGATGAGCATGATGGAGGACGACCATCAAGAGGTGGAGGACGACCACCTAGCAGGGTACGGCTGCTCTCAGGGTTTATCATGACATAGGACGAATGTCAGATAAAAAGGAAATTGCTTTGGCGATCTACTGGGGATATAGTAAACATGGACGAGTGTTTACATCCAGGAAATAAAAGGTATAAGTGTTTAGACGTTTGTGTATAGATTAAAGATGCGGACGAGCATCCCTAAGACTATGATACGGACGAGTATCGGGTAGAAACAAAATACTGACACGTGTTCAGAGATAATGATACGGACGAGTATCAATTGGCTAACAAGGAACACGGACGAGTGTCGAATCTGAGGGGACTCTTCTGGGGAATCGTAGACACGGACGAGAGTCTGAATTCAAGAAGACAAATGTGTTTGACACGGTGTATGGATTAAAGATGCGGACGAGCATCCTTAAGACTATGATACGGACGAGTATCAGGTAGAAACAAACGCTTGACGCATGTTCTGAGATGATGGTACGGACGAGTACCAACTGGTTAACAAAGAACACGGACGAGTGTCGAATCTGCGGGGGTATAAATGGTGTATACGAGATACGGACGAGTATCTGTATAAGAGTAACATGAGTAGTAAGTATGAGTGATGTATAGTTGAGTATTTAATTTTCTGGGGAGAGCGACACGGACGAGTGTCGAAAGGAGAAGAGTATAGTATAAACAAGTATCTGATATACAAAGTGTTTATGTTACTGTGCTGGGGAAGGTGACACGGACGAGCGTCAGGAAAATTATATATACAAGCATTTGTGAGTGCAAAGAGGACGTCTTTGGCTTTCTGCTGGGGATATGACACGGACGGGTGTCGAAAGGTATCTGTAATGCGGGTGGTCTTGTTTGTAAAGAGTATTCAGGCGACTTTACTGGGGAATGATGACACGGACGGGTGTCAAAAGGAGTATATACTGGTGTTTGTGAACGTGAGGCAACTGCTTTTGCTGGGGAATCTGGGGGGTATTGTTGGGGGATTTCAATATTCACAAGTGTTCGATTCAAAACATGGCTTATGATTATGCAATATGTTTGATTTCTGCCGTAATGCTCCGTATTAGACGGAATGCTACGCTTTGTGGGGTGAATATGATGTGAATGCCATGTTTATGCAAAAGACACCGATTCGGGACTCGGATCCTGCTGCTGTGAAGATCTCTGACCGATCTGCTTGAAATGTACATCCCAGCTGGGGATGAGACCATTAGTAGATATAGGTCACTGATAGACATATCCTTGTAATGAGGGACCCAGCTGGGGTTTGTAGAAGCTTTCGTCACTCTGTTGTGATTCCTTCATGCGTTGCTCTTCTGGATAGAGGCTGAAACTCTGTGGGGAAATGGTTCCCTGGCTTTTGTTCTTAGCTGAGGAAGAATGATTGGCAACCCGGCTGGGAGAAGCAATAAGTGGCAACTCAGCTGGGGAGAGAACACTTTGAGTGCTAAGAATGAGTGTTGATTTGCCAGCTTGCTGGGATGAAGCTCACATGCCCCAAGTTGCGTTTTGGATACCTGCAATCCTGCAAAGATAGGGAAACGCGCAAGTAATCCCGAGGTATCCTTTACTGGATTCCGTCATAGGAGTTTGACACTTCTGAGAGTAAGTATATTCCCTGCAAGCACGTGTTTTATTTTCTTTATTTTTAAAGATAAGCATCCGCATTTATGCAATCCGTTTTTTAAAGACATCAGAAATTCTTTGCAAATAAAAATGTACAAGGAGAAACATGACTGAAAATCTGATTTTATTAATTCATGTGCCCTGAATTGGCAAGATACACCAAAGAAACCTATCCCCTGAAATGAGGAGATTGTTACAAATGGAGAAACAAAATGCTGGCAATGTTGACGACGCTTTAAAGAGCTTCCCTTTTTGCTATGACTCGTATGACTTTTGACGTTCTTCTCGTCTTGCTTTCTGAAGAAGGTTGATCCTGATAGAGGCTTGATCCTTTTGAAGCTCACCAAGTTGTAGGCGATACAGACGAATTCAGAATGCAGTTGGTCGCTTATTCCCTTATTTTGCATGGATCGCCCTTTCGGGTTTTCAATCCATCGGGATTCC
The DNA here is from genome assembly GCA_963966055.1 of Lathyrus aphaca. NCBI lineage: Eukaryota > Viridiplantae > Streptophyta > Magnoliopsida > Fabales > Fabaceae > Lathyrus > Lathyrus aphaca. The sequence goes on along the minus strand of OZ014524.1, from coordinate 112,250,807 downwards.
CATTTTTGCCTGAGTTGTCCAATACGGCTTTTCAACTCAGCGGGTGTACATTTTTTGTTTATTTTCCCCTTATTTTTGCCCGAGTCTTTTATTCTGTTTTTGACTTGCCGGGATGCCCTATTTTTGCCTGGACTTACATTCTATTTTTATGTCCAGCGGGTCATTTTTATGCGAATTATTTTTTAACTGCATCTGAATTCACAAGGGACGGGAAGTCTTCACCATCCATGGTGCTGAGCATCAGTGCTCCACCGGAGAAAACTTTCTTTACCACGAATGGTCCTTCATAGTTCGGAGTCCATTTACCCCTGTGGTCTGTATGAGGAGGGAGGATTCTTTTCAACACAAGATCTCCGACTCGGTACTCTCGGTGCCTGACTTTCTGATCGAAGGCTCTCTTCATTCTTTTCTGATATAGCTGCCCATGACAGATTGCAGCTAATCTTTTCTCTTCGATCAGACTCAGTTGTTCGTATCGGGACCGGACCCATTCTGCTTCGTTCAGCTTAACATCCATCAGTACTCGTAGAGAGGGTAATTCAACTTCAACAGGTAGGACTGCCTCCATACCATATACAAGCTGATACGGTGTTTCCCCAGTGGATGTTCTGATTGACGTGCGGTACCCATGCAAGGCAAACGGCAGCATTTCATGCCAGTCTTTGTAGGTGACTACCATCTTCTGCACAATCTTCTTGATATTCTTATTTGCTGCCTCAACAGCGCCATTCATCTTTGGCCTGTAAGGAGAAGAATTGTGGTGTTGGATCTTGAAGTCCCGGCATAGCTCAGCCATCATTTTATTGTTTAAGTTGGAACCATTGTCAGTAATGATTCGCTCGGGCACTCCATATCGACAGATGATATCTCTCTTCAGAAATCGGGCTACCACTTGTCTTGTAACGTTTGCATATGAAGCTGCTTCGACCCACTTGGTGAAATAATCAATGGCGACCAGGATGAATCTGTGGCCATTAGAAGCAGTTGGTTCAATCTTGCCAATCATATCAATGCCCCACATGGCAAAGGGCCAAGGCGAAGACATCACATTCAGAGGATTCGGAGGCACATGCACCTTATCCGCATAAATCTGGCATTTATGGCATTTTCTGGCGTAAGCACAACAGTCGGCATCCATTGTGATCCAGTAATAGCCTGATCTTAGCAGCTTTTTAGCCATTGCATGTCCTCCAGCATGGGTACCAAAGGATCCTTCGTGCACCTCGTGCATCAACAAGTCTGCTTCTGTTCTATCAACGCATCTGAGGAGTACCATATCAAAGTTTCTCTTGTATAGGGAACCATCAGTGTTCAGAAAGAAACTACCAGCAAGCCTTCTCAAAGTCTTCTTATCATTGGGAGATGCCCCAGATGGGTATGTTTGATCCTCCAAGAAGCACTTAATGTCATGGAACCAAGGCTTATCATCTTTGACAATGTCTGCCGCAAATACGTATGCTGGTCTGTCAAGTCTGGACACTGAAATTTGCGGTACAAAGTTGGCAGCTTGAACTTTGATCATTGATGAAATGGTAGCCAGGGCATCTGCAAACTGATTCTCGTCCCGAGGGATATACTCAAGCTTGACCGTTGTGAAGAAAGTCAATAACCTTCTTGTATAATCCCTGTAAGGTATCAGATGATCCTGGTGGGTGTACCATTTGCCGTTGGTTTGATTAACTACCAGAGCTGAATCTCCGAATACAGTTAATGTCTTGATCCTGAGGTCAATGGCTTCCTCAAGACCCATAATGCAAGCTTCGTATTCAGCTTCGTTGTTAGTGCAGTTGAAGGTGAGTTTTGCCGAAAAAGGCATGTGAACTCCCTTAGGTGTAATGAGTACTGCACCAACACCACTACCATTCATATTAACAGCCCCATCAAACATCATAGTCCATTCTTCTTCCGGGTCAGGCCCTTCAGTGTGAACAGGCTCTTCATGATCTTTTGCTTTTATGAACATGATGTCTTCATCAGGGAAGTCAAATCTCATAGGCTGGTAATCATCAATAGGTTGCTCAGCAAGATATTCAGACAATACACTGCCCTTGATGGCTTTCTGAGATGTATACTGGATGTCATATTCTGTGAGGATCATCTGCCATCTTGCAACCCGTCCGGTAAGTGCTGGCTTCTCGAAAATGTACTTAACTGGGTCCATTTTGGAGATCAATAAAGTAGTGTGGGTCAGCATATACTGTCTCAGTCGGCGAGCAGCCCACGCTAAAGCACAGTAAGTTTTCTCGAGCAGTGAATAACGTTGTTCAGAGTCGGTAAACTTTTTGCTTAGGTAGTATATTGCATACTCTTTTCGACCAGACTCGTCATGCTGGCCCAGCACACACCCCATTGACTCTTCTAATACTGTTAAGTACATTATTAGAGGTCTTCCTTCAACTGGAGGCATAAGGATTGGAGGCTCTTGTAAGTATTCCTTGATCTTGTCAAAAGCCTTCTGGCAGTCTTCATTCCACCTGACCGTCTGTTCTTTTCTTAACAGCTTGAACAAGGGTTCACAGGTTGCCGTAAGGTGAGATATGAACCTTGAAATGTAGTTCAATCTACCTAGAAACCCTCGAACTTCTTTTTCAGTTTTCGGTGCAGGCATTTCTTGAATGGCTTTGACTTTATCAGGGTCAACTTCAATCCCTTTCTCGCTCACAATAAAACCCAGCAGCTTACCAGATCGCACCCTGAATGTACACTTGTTGGGGTTCAGCTTCAGTTGGTACTTCCTCAGACGCTTGAATAGTTTCAGCAGATTTACCAAGTGGTCTTTTTCAGTGAGGGACTTGGCGATCATGTCATCCACATAACACTCGATTTCTTTATGGATCATATCGTGGAATAATGTCACCATAGCCCGTTGATATGTCGCACCAGCATTCTTCAATCCGAATGGCATCACCTTGTAACAGAACGTGCCCCAGGGTGTGATGAAGGTTGTCTTCTCCATGTCTTCAGGTGACATTTTAATCTGATTGTATCCTGAAAATCCGTCCATGAAGGAGAATACCGAGAACTGAGCCGTGTTATCCACCAATACATCAATGTGAGGTAATGGGAAGTCGTCTTTCGGGCTGGCCCTATTCAGATCCCGGTAGTCAACACACATCCTTACTTTGCCGTCTTTCTTAGGCACAGGCATAATATTAGCAACCCACGGTGGATAGCTAGTTACAGCAAGGAACCCGGCGTCCCATTGCTTTTGCACCTCTTCTTTGATCTTCATTGCCATGTCTGGGCGAGTACGGCGCAGTTTCTGTTTAACCGGTGGGCAATCTTCTCTTAAAGGCAGCTTGTGCATAACAATGTCGGTGTCCAACCCTGGCATATCCTGATAAGACCAAGCAAACACATCCACATATTCCTGAAGCAGGTCAATCAGTTGTCTCTTCACTGAGTCTTGCAAGCAGGCCCCGATTTTAACTTCTTTCACATCTTCATCTGTACCAAGATTAATCGTTTCGACCTCCTCCTGATGAGGAGTGATAACCTTCTCCTCTTGTCTCAACAATCTGGCTAGCTCTTCAGGAAGCTCGTAATCTTCTTCAACCCCTTCATCAGCTTGATTGATCGGATTGTCAAAGTCATACGAAGTCATAGCCGTGCTGTTGTCGGTGCAGTCTGGAAGGCACTCTCTGCAAGGGTTCAGTTTGTTCATTTTAGTGATTGATTTTAATCTTGTTTAGAAGAGTGAAATAAAGTTGTCATTTTGAAAACATTGCCATTTATTTTTTTGTACAAAAAGAAAAATGAAAAAAAACAGTGAGCGGAAAAGAAAAAGACTCATTTGCAAAAGATGTCTGATATTTCATTGATTAATCTTGTTGCACAAAAATTACAGATGGCCCGATTACAAAATGAGTCTTGTCATCTTGGGCAAGATGCAAGACTTGATGCATGCTATAAAAATACAGGAAATAATAATTACTCTGCAGGAGTAACTCTTATAATTTCCTGGGAAGACCAGTTTGAGATACTGCTCCCCGGGATCTTTGGACGTATCCAACTCTCCAGGTTGCGGTCATCTTCCGACTCATCTTCCAAGTTGTTGACAGCATCAGGGGTGAGCATCCCCCCACTAACAAAGTTGGGCTCCTTAGCAGCCTCTGCTTGATCTTGTTGAGTTGGTTTGTAACCCAACCCAAATCTATCCTCTTTCTTCTCCACAGGTAACAATTTGCCCCAGCCTTGGGCAGTTCCTTCTTCAACAACCTTCCGGGCTTGTTGGTAAGATGTCATTGAGGTTCCAGGTACAGCAGATGTTTCATTTATGTTCAAGGCCTCAAACCCTTGACTCATCGTCTCGTGGATCTCCCCATCCATCTCAATATATTTGTATGTAGCCAGATGGCTAACAAAAATATCCTCCTCTCCACAAATAGTAACGACTTGGCCCTCCCACTCGAATTTTAACTTCTGGTGAAGGGTAGACGTAACTGCGCCAGCGGCATGAATCCATGGTCTACCCAACAAACAGCTGTAGGCAGGCTGAATGTCCATCACGTAGAAGGTCGTTTTGAAAGTTTGTGGACCAATCGTTACAGGCAACTCAATTTCTCCCAGAACTGATCTCTTAGAGCCGTCAAAGGCTCTCACTACCAAGTTACTAGGTCGTAGTGCCAATCCTTCATACTCTAGCTTCACATGGGCTTTTTTAGGTAAGACATTGAGGGATGATCCTGTGTCTACCAGCACATGGGAAAGAACTGCACCTTTACATTCCATGGTAATGTGCAAAGCCTTGTTATGATTGCGGCCTTCTGTAGTCAAATCAGTGTTGGTGAATCCTAGCCCATTGCTAGCGGTAACATTTCCAACCACAGCTTCCAACTGATTGACGGTGATCTCTTATGGCACATAAGCTACGTGCTAGACTTTTAGTAGCGCGTTCCGATGAGCCTCGGAGCACATAAGCAATGATAGAATAGAGATCTTAGAAGGCGTCTGATGAAGCTGGTCCACTATCTTGTAATCACTCTTCTTGATGATTCTCATGAACTCATCAACTTCTTGATCAAAAGGTGTTTTCAAAGCTTCTTTAACAACTTGCTCTTCTTGCGCCATGCTCTTCCCTTTTGCCTTGGCAGCAGCTTCTGCTTCGGCAGTGGGTCTTTGAATTTGTGGGGCAAAGAGACGTCCGCTTCGAGTGAAGCCTCCGCCTCCTCCCACATTGTCTATTTGTGGTGCAGAAGTTGATGTATCAAGAGTGATCTTCTGTCCTTCGCAGTATAGATCAGAGCCGTAATGCCAAGGGATGGCACTACTACTTTCATAAGGTACTGGCCCAGGCACTGTGATAGTGACTGGACTGATGGCAGCTGCAAAAGGGATTGTGATAGTCTGGGGATCATAGTATATTGTGACTGGTGCTCTGATAGGAGTGGCACTTTGTGAGTTGTAGGAAGAGTCATTTTCTGGATCATAATAAATTGTAACCGTTGAGACATCCTCATTGTTTGCTGCTGATGTTGTAGGAGACATTGTTGGAAGGATGGGTGTTGTTGTTGTAGGAGATTCTGAATGAAGGGGTGCTAAAGTTGTAGAAGGGATGTTTGTTGATATCTGGTGTGTTGAAGTAACAGATGAAGCATTTGTTGATGAAGCTGAAGAGTTGTTTGGAACAATGGTTGTTGCAGTTGTAGTAGATTCTGGAACTGTTGTTAAGGAGATTGCTGGATTGGTAGGAATTGATGTCGTGATTTGAAGCAGGCCACTCTGGATGAGGCCATCTATGCCCTCTCTCAAGTTATCACAACCATTCACTGAAATTTTGCAGTAAGCACACCCTAGCTCGCATCCCGGGAACATTTGACATTCGAGGAGTTGAGCTTTAATTTCTACCAACGGTATCCGAATCTGACCCACACTGGTTATCAAGTAAGACGGCCTGTCTTCTTCAATAGCATTGATTCTGGGACCTCCGTGGTGTGGCATAGGGTTCTTGTTAACATTTGGTGGTGGTGCAAAGTTTAGAGCCTTAGAATCTACCAAGTCCTGTACCTTCATGTGCAAGGCTCTGCACTTCTCTGTACTATGCCCAGGTGCATTTGAATGAAAAGCACACCTGGCGTTGGCGTCGTAATTTCTGGGTAGACTGGTAGGATCTGGAGGTGCCAACGTCCTTAGCTCAACCAGGTTGAGTTTTAGGAGTTGTGGCAGTAATGTGGCATAGGGCATAGGGATCGGATCGATCACCCTATTGGCCTGAGAAGGTCTCTGTTGGAATGGTCTTTGCTGATTGTTGTTGTTGGTGTTGTTGTAGTTTCTCTGAGGAGGGTACTGAGTTTGTTGCTGATAATTTTGCTGTTGTGGTTGATAAGCTGGTTGAGGATGAACTGGAGCGGGAATGGTGACTGCTGCCACAGACCTATGAACATATTGGGGTCTGCCCCTGCCGGCATGGATAGCATTGGTCTCACCAGTTCTTCTTGGGCCTACAAAAGGCTTTCTTGAGTTGATGGATGAGCTGGCACCGTTGTCAGAAATTTTGCCCATCTTTAATAGGCTCTCAATTCTCTCTCCCGCTATGACGACATCTGCAAAGCTGGTAGAAGAAAAGGCAGCTAGCCTATCAATGTATGTCCCTTGGAGGGTGTTCATAAACATATCTGCCATCTCCCTCTCTAACATAGGTGGCTGGACAGCAGCAGCAAGCTGTCTCCACCTTTGGGCGTACTCTCGGAAGCTTTCTCTGGATGATTGTGACATTCCCATCAGGAGGGTCCTGTTGGGAGCCATATCCAAGTTGTACTGATACTGTCTGATAAAGGCCTCAGCCAGGTCCTTCCAGCACCTAATGGTTGCTCTGGTCAGATGAGAGTACCATTCCCTTGAAGCTCCTGTTAAGCTATCTTCAAAATAAAACATCCATAGCTTTTCGTCCATGGTATATGCCTTCAGCCTCCCCAGAAAAGATTGTAAATGGGTCCGGGGACAGGAGGTTCCGTTATACTTCTCAAAGCATGGTGGTTTAAATTTGTGGGGAATCCTGACCCCGTCCACTAAACCCATGTCCATAACATCAAAGCCCAAAGAATTCTGGGACTCCAGGGATCTTAGTTTCTCAGCAATCTCATCTAGCCTTCTGTCATAGGCTTCCTCCCCGGCTCCCATCACTGTGAACTGATCTTCCTGGGGGTCTTCTTGCAGCACTCTACCTGCAGTGGCAGTCCCTTGCACATTAACATGGATGTTGATCTCTGGATGCAGGTGGGGTCCATAGACTGGGGGATTAACATGAGGTTGGACTCTCTCATTGTTGCTTGTCCCAGCAGTCCCTGGATGAGGGTCTTCCTGATTCCTCCCCTCTACCAGTGCTCTTAACCTCTCTTGGCTTTGAGCCATATTATTCATCACCTCCATAAACTGTGTCATCTGATTCCTCATTTCCAACCTCTCGTTGGCCATTTGATTCCTGACCTCTGTAAGGTCCTGCTGTACTTGGTCCATTTGTATGCCCGGAAGGTTGTTGCGGGTGGGATATCTGTGTGGACGGTTGAGTGGAAACCCTCGACGTCGAGCAATAGTTCCTGACATCACAACAGAGTTAGTAACAAATAATCAAAAACCTACAAAACAAGGTAAAAGGTTAGTATGCAATGCAGTTATGCTCATTTGTTTCCAAGGTATCCGGGTTGGCACTTGATTTTGACCTTCCCAGACCCTTGAAGAAGATGTTGTTGATGTTGCTTTGAAGAATTCAGATAAAACCAAACAACACATATATTACAAAAAGGTAAATGATACATAACTTGTTTTTTACAATACATGCCCTCTGAGGGGTCAAAAATACAACATAAAGAAAAGTACATGAAATGAAAGCAACAACAAACAAAAGTCAGACACCAAGACCAAACTCATCCTCCTGAACTTCCTTGAGAAGTGCTTCAGTCACAGGATCAGCTGGACGCTCTGTAAGATTCCTGATAAGGAGATTCCTGGTAGTAACAGCTGCAGTTAGCTTCTTGTGTTGACTCTGGTCCTTTGACCTCTTCACACCAGCTCTAATCTTCAGCTCTGAGATCTCCCTCTGGGCTGCTGCCAGGGCTTCCTGTTGCTCTTTTGCACTAGCTTCCAGCTGCTCAATCTTATCCTGAGTCCTCTTATCTTCCAGAGTACGAGCTTCGGTGATCCTGACCCACCTAGCTTGACTCTCCTTCAGATACAAATCAGTCCTGGCCTTCTGGAACTGGGCTTCCTTGTAGGCATTCTTCAAGATCTGCTCTCCAGCCCTAGACTTCTTGATGTAATCCTCAGACTTCTCAATCCTAGCCAGATGCTCCACTTTCAACTTTTCTAACCTCTCAATATCCAACCTACCATCACTCCTCTCCCAGAGGGTCTTCTGTAGAGCCTGAGTCAACTTCTCATTTCTCTCTTTCAATTTTTCAAACTCCTCTAAGCTGACAGTTGCTGGAGGTGGTGCTGAGGATGGTCCAGGTATATCTTCCATGGTGAAAGGCATCCCAGAAAATTGAGCCCTGGCATGGGACCACTCATAGTACTGTGCTGATGCCACATTGTTGCACTTCCCCAGAATGGTTATTCCTTTAGTCTGAACATTGTCCCAGGCCCAGGCTGCTTGCCTGACAATAGCCAGATTAGGCTTATTCTCACAGTAAAGAGTTTCAGCCAAGTCTTGTGCCTTAGGAGTATGGACCAATGCATAGCCCAGTTGTCTTTTGAATAGCAGAGGGTTGTAGTTGATGCAACCCTTTACTCCTATCAGGGGTACATTGGGAAACTGCCCACAACTGGTAATGATGTCTCTGCCTTTGGTGCTCTGAGTGCACCACCTGATATCAGCTGAGGTCAAAGCAGTAAGTCTTCTAGCCCAGTTCCTTTGCTGGTGAGGGTTCAAGAATGCATCAGTCTTTGGCAAATGCTTGAGCAGCCAAGTATGGAACAAAGGAGCACAGCACCTCACTAATCTTCCCCTCTGCTTTTCATTCCTCTGGTGGACAGAGTAGTAAAAATCTCCCAGTAAGGTGGGCACTGGGTTCCTCAGGATGAAAAGGTGAATAGCACTCTTGCTAACAAACTTAGGCTCATCTGCAAAAAGTAAGACCCCATATATGCTAAGGGCCAATAAAGCACAGACTGCCTTCCATTCTCCTGAAGAGGCCTTCAGGGCAGCCTGAGATATTAAGAAATCCAGATGTAGACCAGAGACTCCCGCTTTGGTGGTCATATTCTGCCCAATCAGAACTGGTTCCAGATGCAATGCCTTTGCTACTTCTTCATTACTTGGAAAAGCCATCTCAGGGTTGAAGGGGACTCCACTCCTGATAGGTACACCAACCAATGATGAATACTCTTCCAATAAAGGCCCCAACTGAAAATCCTGAAAGGTAAAGCACCTCAGAGATGGATCATAGAACTGCAGGCAAGTATGAATCAAGCTCCTCTGTGAAGGGTCCAAATCCATAACCACATCAAGTATGCCTCCATAGTGTTCTCTGAACAGTGGTATATGGTCTGGAGTAATCAGGGTCTGAATCTTCCTGATGTCAGCTAGCTCAGGCTGAAAGAAATGATAGGAGATGTTACTCTTCTTAGGTGCCATGTTGTTGAAGAGGAATTGAGGCAGATGCTGATGATGGAGAATAATACTGATGATGGGCCACTGACAGGCTCAGACTGGTGACTGCAGCAGGTAGCTGAAACAGATAGCTGAAGTAGATACTTATGAAGATAGGTCTATGTTGATGATGGGGTCAAAACCAAGCCAAAATACAGTATGGATACCCTGAAAAACAAATGAGCAAATGTTAAATGATGCAATGATGATGTATGCAAATGATATGCAAGGGTTTGTGACTGAGCTGGATCTGATCAAGTGCTCTGATATAAGTCCAGATGTGTTCAAGAAATCCAGATGGAGGTTCATAAGTCCAGTAACCAAGGTAGGGGACTCAAATAAAGAGCCACATGTCCAGGGTTTAGAATCACAAGAGCTGTTCCAAGATGGAGTATTCTTATTCGAAACAAAGTAACAGGGTATGCTGAGGTCAAGGATTCCTGCAAACCTGTAAACAGCCCAACCCCCTCACAGGTGGTGTTCTAAAACAAAGATCCTCAGACTTGGATCAGTTATGAGAAGTGTAAACACTTCTAACCCAGAGGTACAGTGTTTACAATAACCATAAAAGATCCTCCTCTAATTCACCTCAGTTTCTGAAGGTCAATACTAAAGGTCATCCAGACTTAGCAGGCTTCCCAGATAGCCCTAGTACTGCAGGAAATCTGCAACACAGAGTTCTCAAGAAGAAACCCATATCTGAACCGTGTTTCATATTCCCGCACCAGACCGAGATGGAATGGGAAAGAACATGAACCACTCTAGCCTAGGTGTCACTCAGGTCCCAGGTATAGGACCTTAACTCTCAATAGAACCCCACCCACCAAAACAACCAAACAGATCCAGCCAGCACAGTATGACAATATGATATATGCAAAGCTATAAAGAAAGCAATAAAGCAACTGTACATAAAGCAATAAACAAAAGTAAATATACAGGCACAGGTAGCACATAACACCCCAGTAAACACAAATCAATCAAGCGCTAGGAGGAACCCACAAAAAGAACCAGAAGCCCTGGTTGCAGTATAAGGATCCCCAGCAGAGTCGCCAAGTTGTCGCTCCCAAAAGATGAGACTGAGCTCAAATGAGGTACAGACGCGAACGGTCGGCGAAAGGAACAATGAGAACACACAGTAGTGAACTCACTGGGAATGAAAAGAGTCGCCAGCTAGGCATTTTTATCCCGGAGGAAAGGCAATGCTGCATAGACCTAGAAAGATATGGATAAGACGGTTGCGAACCAGAGAGACTGAGAAAGGGGGTTGGTTACAACCTGGGAAGGTATTAGCACCCAGATTGTCCGTCGTACTCGACGGGAGCCACGCTTAAAAGATTTGTGTTTTAAAGGGGTAGTGTCAGTGCAATTTGTGTAAAAAAAGATGGAAGAATGTACAGGTGTCAGTGTAAGAGAAGTGAAGTGCATAAGTGAAGTGTTAGTGTCAGAACAAAGAATGAGATGCTCAAGATTATGAGGCTAAAAGAATGATACTAGAAAGAGGGGGAATGGACAGAGACTTTTGTTCGATAACTGTCAAGTTATGCCTACGTATCCTCTCGTGCAATGAGGAAGTCAGAACATCGTAGTTCGACCCAAAGAGACTGAAAGATGAATTGACTTGTGAACTGCTTGCTTGTCAGTGCTCAAGTGTATGACCTGTCTGGCTCAGGTGCTAACTGTCTTGCATTAGACGGAAGAAGCAAGTTCTCGTTTGTGAGTGAATGAGATGAGAAAAGAATCCCGAAGGAGACGATTATTGTTTGTTTTTGAGTTTTCAATCTTTTATTGCTTTTGAGAGTTTGTCATAAGTTAATGAGCTTAAGCCTAAACCAATGGATTTAGTAAACTCATCACATCCTCCCTCTGATTAGGGGTAATGAGAGTACCTTAAGTGTGAAGTCAGCTTCTCACACTTAATCACCTTTGGTGTAGGATTAAGATCATTAACCTACTTGTGATTATTTAGATGTTTTTGGTGTTTTTGTTTAGTGTTAAGTAATGAGATTAAGCCATAATCAGGGATTAAACAGACTCATTACACCATCCTAATAGAAGGATAATAGATGAGAATGTTTAAGCTGAGGAAAGCTCCTCAACTTAATCCATGATTAGGGATTAAACCCATGACAAAACAAAGCCTTTATTGAATGGATTTTAGTTAATGATATGATGATGAAGTGATTTTTAGGGTTTGTAAGACAACTTGAGGGGGACTTGTCCATTAACACTAGGGTTAGTCCTTCTTAACCAATTAAGGAAGAATTAGAACCCTAATGCAAGGCCCAAGTTACAAGCTTTATGTCTTGATGATTATTAAGTGGATTGATTAAAGGAGTTAAACACATTAAGGGTTTAACACTTAGGATTAAAGTTATACACTCCATCCTAATATAAGGATGCAGGCATAAACTTAATCACAAAGCCTTAGAGCCTTTAGGGTTTAGTCCTTGATTGTGAGATGAGAAGAGAAAACTCAAAGAGACACAAAGGTAAAACTAAGTGGGGAGACTAATCAAAACCCTAATCATTGTCATGCTTGGTCGTTCCTAAGGTTTGTGAGGTTTAACAAGAAAGATCTTCAATGGAACCACCAGGAAGCAGATGAAGGGATCAAGAGAAGCAAAGCAACTTGCTTCATCCAAGAAGGCAAGTAACTTGAGGAAAGAAAGTGAGAAGAAGAAGAATGGGCAAGCTTAATCTCAAACACATGACAAAATACAGCATGGATGCATGAAAGAGATGAGAAGAAGTTGTGAGAAGTGAAGGCAAATCCACTTCTCAAGATTACTTACCACCTGAAAAGTTAATGAAAGGAATGCAATGCAATGCAAGATGAGATGAAATGGCATGAAGAGAAACAAAACCAGAAGCACATACATGATGTTAATGATGCTATGAGATGCTACAAACATGGATCAACACATGGGGATGATCATACAAGCTTATGGATGCAAATGAAACAAGTTAAGAACCATGAACATACATGAAAAGTTGTGAAATGAAAATGGCATGCAACATGGCAAATGCAAGATGCAATGATCAAACATGCTTTCAATATGTCTTAAGATGTCACATGAATCAAATGGATGCACAAAATGCTATGGCAAGTCAAGGTAAGGATGCAAATGCAAGATGGATGCATATGGAAGCCCAAATTAGGGTTTATGATCAATGCATCAAACAAAAACCAAAATCAGAAGCAAACATCAAGATAAAAAATTGAAAATGCATTCAAAGGATCCCTAATCCTATACTAACTCACTGCCCAAAGGAGAAGTTCCAACTCTTAACCTAATTCAAGTTATGATTTTCCTAAGTTTTCTAGGGTTTTAGGGTTCCTTAACAAGAAAAATGCCAAAAAAATGGAAAATGAAAGATCAAATCATGCCCATTTATTCTCACATACTACATGATATGCTAAACACAATGCAAAAAGAATCAAAGTCCAGTTCTCAATGGTTAGGCAGAAATGATTTTTGGAAGTTTGGATCAAAATAATGCATTAAAATGATTTTAATTCCATGAAAAATTCTCAAAATGCATCAAGATCAAAAAAAGAAATTTTGTTTGAGGGTTGGACAATGTTTCTAAATGGTTTTAAATGTTTCATGAATTTTTTGGTGATTTTTAAATACCTAAAAGTATTTTAAATTAATTAATTTTTATTAATTAGTTAAAAATAAACTTTTAAATATTTAAAAATATTTTAAAAATGCAAAAAATAAAAATAAAAATGTTTTTGGTTTCTGAAATTTAATAAAAGTTTGCATAAAAAATTTCAGAATTTTTGAATAAGTTTTACTATTTTTAAATAAATGCACAAATTAAATGAGAAAAAATTGAAATAAAAAATAATGAAAATGAGAAGTAATCATATCCAACGCATCAGATTCAAAGTTGGGGGTCAGCTGTTGACTTGGTGCGTGAATCAAGGGTCAGGATGGACTCTGACTTAATTAAATTAATTAAACTTAATTAATTTAATAAAGATGGATTAGGGCTAAATGAACGAATCTGGGCCGTGTATGACTTAACCTAATCACCATCCAAAGGCTGTGAATCAAACTGGGAAATTAATTAGGGATTAGGGTTAATAACTTTCAGGTGACCGGAGGGAAGCTCCGGTCATCTTCTCCGGCGGGTTGAAAACCCTAGATCATGATTCAGGCCACCATTCACCAAATTGAAAGCAGGGAAATGTTCCTCTACCCAAACCCCATTCAAATCACCCCTCAAACAAAATTTATCATTAAAAATCAGTGAGAATCGAAGCCAACAAGATTCACGGGTGAAATTTCAGAGTGCAACAAAATACTCATTTCTTCACTATTTTTGATTCTAAAGGCATCATCATGATCAGCAAGACATACACTATCAATTTATAACATAAAATGCAAGCTCTGAAAAGAAAAGTTCCTGGCCATACCTGAGATAGAAGCTTCTGATTCTGGGCTGTTCCTTGGTGTAAACTCACTCCACTGATCCCCCTTGTGCTAATGGCAAGCCTGGATGGAGTTTAAACAGGCTACTTTGAGAGATTCAGTTCTGGTGTATCAGAAAATGAGGTTCTTATGTGGGCTGTTTCAGATCATTGTGAAGGGTGGGATTTGTTCTATGAATGATTTCTGGTTGATTGGTGAAGATAGAGTGAGTGTTTGATGGCTGTGGAAGGTGATTCGAAGAGAGGAAAGTTTTTGACAGTTTTTGTGGAGGCTGTGTTCTTGCTTGCTTCAAGGGCCAATGTCTTGCTATAACACTCCCACAATGTATGAGTAGCCTGTGGAGCAGGTCAGTAGAGGTGGCTGCTCACTGTTCCAAGAGTATGGGGGTTTTGGCCAAAAAGTCAATGTGATTGGTACTTGCAGCATGGGCTATGGCAGCAGATGTCTAAGGGCTTGTCTTGCCTCAGCTTGAGTCAAGGATGACCCTTAGATTGCTTGTGAATGTCTGCAGCATGTGGATCATGAGCTATGCTAGATCTTGCAACTTGCCCACTTGAGTTTTCTTATGATTTTGTGCTATGTACATGAGATGATTCTTGCTGAATTTTGTTGCATGGAACTTCATTTAGTCATGGCAATGCATAGAAACTAATTGGTGATCACACAATTCATGGGAAGATGATTTTGCCAAGAATCCCTCTTTGCATCTTTATGAAAAATGACTTATAAATTTCTTGAAAATCAAGTCACAAAAATGAAAGATTCCTTGGGCCAATTCTGTTTTTAGGTCATGTGTGATGTTTGTGTAAAGGTTTGACATCAATTAGAAGTCACAAATTGCCTTGGTACAAGAATTTGCAAGTTTTCCATTTGGTGCATAACTTGAAATTTAGTGATTTTTGCCAACTTTGATGAGCCATAACTTTTGATCCAAAATGAATTAGGTCATGTTCTTGTACTTTTTGAAAAGGGAAAGATCTACTATACAACTTTCATGACCAAAGTTTTTCCATTTGAAGCCTTTTTGAATCAAAAAGTAAGGGTTGAAAAGTTGCCTAAAATGACAAATTCATTAAAAGTCAAACTTGCCCAAAAAAGTCAACTTTGCAAAAGACTTGAAATTCTTGAATTTTGTGAACTTCCAACTTCTTCTATGATCAAATAAAGATCATATACAATCAAAATGATGAAGAACACCCTTTGGTTGGGTCATTGGGGGCCTCAGATGCCCTGATTCTACACTGACTTGTTCAGAAAGTCAACCCTTGATCAGATGACTTCCCCATGGAATTTCTTCATGAAAATTGATATGCATACTCCCTATACCATATAGAGACCAATAGAAACAAGAATGACCAAAAAATTTGGAGTTATGGCCTCTGAAACCAAAACCCTAATTTTTAGGTCATCTGTGCAGTCAAACCTGGCTCTGCTTCCATACCAATCTCAGTTCTTGTGATTCTTTGGAAATCTTGACTTTGAGAGGATATAATATGATAATTGAACACACATGGACCCCTCTGAAGTGATTGATGACCTTTGGAATGGCTCAAGTGGCTCTTGGATTGCTCAGATCACAAACCCTAGATGCAGATGACTTTGAACCAATGCAGTGAATCAAAAATGTGATATGAGATGCTATGATTGGATTTATGCATATGAAATGATCACAAGCCATGATGTGAATTGGTGAGGGCAAATTTGGGGTGTTTACACCTACGTATCTCCATTGACCAATGACCTATGCAGAATCAAAGCGACGTAGTTCCCCTCAATAGGGATGAAAAAAGCATTGAAGAAAAACAAACAAACAGTTGCCATTGCTGAGAGTATCTGAATACTGATGGCTTTATTTGCTTCTTGAAGATTCCAGCTTAACGTGGACCTGTTGCACCCCAAAATTTGCCCTCACCTAGACAAAACATTGTGTACTAAGGTGTACCAAGGTGTTCCCAGAGGTTCACAAGGTTCACAAGATTCACAAGGTATCTCAAGAGGTTCACAAGGTTCACAATTAGTCAAGAAGTTTGACAATTCCCTCAGACAATGCATCCTCCTAAGCAATGCATCCTAAACTAGGGTTTTGGATTTCATCAGGCTAAATGGACTTTCAAGGCTTAAAGTGAGCTTCATAACATCATACATGTCTTCAAGAATCCCTATGTCAAGTTTCAAGGCTTTTCCAAAAGGTTTGCTCAGTTAGATGATCAGATAGGCTAAAATCTGTCAAAGCAGTTAAAAAGTCAAACTGAGGTCAACTGTGGTCAAACCAAAGTCAAACTTCATGATTTTTTGCCAACATCAAGTATATGAATTAAAATTCATCATTTTATCAAGGTTTTATCATGATTCATCAAGGAGATTTCAGATCATCAAGAATCAGGAGTTTCAAAATTAGGGTTTTCATAGGAAAAGTCAACTGAACTTTGACCAGCCATAACTTTCACATGCTTCATCAAACAATTTCCATCCAAATCTCATTTTGAAGGAAATTGAATTCTCTACAACTTTGTGTCTCACAAGCCAAGCCCAAAAATGCTTCATTTGGAAGGTATGAGCTAAGACATTATAGGTCATTTCAAAAGTCAATAAAAAGTCAACATCTTCCAAAGAGCATAACTTGAGAATGGTAAAAGATATGGACATGAGACCAAAGAGTTTGGTTAGAGGACTCTCTAAGCTTTCCAAAATGTCCAAGAACACCCTCATAGCCTTAAAATTGAGGGATTTGTGCCTTTTCAAAGTTGGGAAATTTTTGGGAGGTTTATGAAGCAAATGGGACCTTAGAACCAAATTTCTCCAAATGGGCTTGCATTTTTATGACCCAAACACTTCCATGACATCATGCACGAATTAAAAATCATTTATTCAAATTTTTATTCATTTTATTTTATTTATTATGATTTTATACATTTAAAATCATTTTAAATTAAAATAAAATATAAAAGTGTGAATATTTAATAAGATTTTTGTTCTAGAAAGTCTTAAAGGTCATTTAGAAGTGATTGGGATTATACAAAATCAGATCAATCAAAAATAGCAAGGATATATCAAAAAATTTCAATATTTGAAAGTGTATCTTTTTCAATCTCTATTGATCCAAAAATCCAAATGATGCTCTGATTTTTTAACCTAATTATATTCTATGATATATATACAACATAAACCAATGAAGAGAAGACGAAAAATTGGCAGCCAAGAACACCATTCATCAACTTCAAATTTCTCACAAAAATTCAAATTCGGATTCTTTAAATTTGTTGTTTTTCAGGTGATTTGAAGGTGACAAATCATTCTTGGACAATCTCTGAACTTGTTTGCATCATTATCATCATCCAAATCATGCTTATATGATCAACCCGAATCCTCTTTGTTCTTGAATTTTTAAGTTTTCGATTTCTATTATCCACGCATTACTAATGATTTTTGATGTTGTTTTCTTGTTTGTGATAAGCTTTAGATCGTATCTGGACCAATTGATTGAAGTTTCATTGCCTAAAACGAATTCGGCCATAGTTAGGGTTTATGTCCCTCATTTAGGGTTTTACGATTAACCAAATATAAATGAATTTAAAGGACATGGATAGATTGTATGGACCTTAAGGATTTCATTGCACTAATCAATTTGATGAAATTGTACTGTTTGGTGGATGGTTAAGATTCGCAGGTCACACATATGGAAGAACTCGCAGGTAAAAACGCAGCTGAATTCACATGTATTTTCGCAGGAAATTTGGAGAAGATGAAGTTCAGATGGCGCCAAAATTTAATTTAAAAAATTGATTTAAAATATAATGTTTATTTGTTGGTTATATGTTGAATGTGTAGTGGTAGCTCAGTTGGTTTGTGTGCGCGTTTGTGGTGTTGATGGTCCTGGGTTCAAATCCTCCCCAGGACATTTTGCTTTGTTTTATTTTTTTTAGAATTTTTGCAGGTTAATGATAAAACGAATTTGATCTCCTCTGTTAGCACCAGCGCACGCCTGGCCTGGTGGTGATGTTGTTGGTCTTGTGTTGGCAAAGCCTAGGGCCTGGGTTCGAATCCCAGCCCCAGGTATGTTTTTTTTCATTTATTTTCATTATTTTTTGTTTTGTTTATTTAATTTAAATAATTCTTTAAATAATAAATTTATAAAATAAATGTATATATTATTTTCTTTCTAAAAAACTTATATTTTTTTAATTCAAATTATTTTCTTTAAAAAAATAATAATTATTATATTTATTTTATCATATGTTTATATTATTAAATACATATATATATTTTGTAAATAAGTTGATTTATTTTATAAATTAAACCTAATTATTTTATAAATCCTAATTTTTCTTAAATAATATGTAAACCCTAATTTTTAACCCTAAATGTTTTATTAACCCTATTTTTTATTAACTTTAATATTTAATCTAGTTAATTTTTGTTTTAAACTTTAATTAAATAATTAATCATTTTTTTATGTAAATAATTATTATTTTGTTTATTATTATTATTATTAATTGTTCTATTTTATTCTAAATTTTTTTCTATATGTTCATTTAACTTAAAAATAATATGTTCTCTTAAATTTATATTTTCTTTATATTTTTACTAACCCTTTTATTATTATCATTATTATTACAAACCATTTAAATTATTGCTTATTTATTATTCATTGTTTCTATTATTATGTAATTGCGAAAGTCATGTAATAGTCGTAGATTTATTTTTTGTTTCTATTTTATTTTTATAAACATTCTTCTTGCCATGGTTAGTAATTTTAGGGTGTGTATAACTATGTGTAATTAAAATAATTTAGGAAACTAATTAAATAAGATAAATACTTGAATATGAACACTCACACACGTAAGTCGACCTTTGATCGCCATCTTTCACTTTCTAAGGTTACCTCTCATGTTTCCTATTTCTAAGGTCAAGTAAGGTGTCTTAAGCAAAGTCCCTTCATAAATATCATCAAGTCCCTTCAGTTTATAAGATCAAGTTCCCTCGAGGTTGCCTACGATAAATGATCTTGTCCCTTCGAATAAAAGATGATAAGTCCCTATGAATTGCTAAAGACACCTTGCAGTTGCCTATATTCAGATGTCCCTATACATGTCCCTTCTCACATCCAAGGTAATGACTACCTATTCCTTAATAATAGGGATAGTCTTACCATTGAAAGAACATAAGAACAGTAAAGACTTAATATAGGGTAGATTTCTCTTAATTACTTGCTCACCTTTCAAAATACTCTTTACACCACATTTTCAAACAAATTTTCAAAAACAAGTCTTTGTATACATCCATACGAGGATCATTACAAAGTACTTAGAAAGTTTTTAATCACACACTACACATTTCTCAAAACAATTTAAAGTGAGCTAAGTAACTAAGAGCCCATGGATAACCATGGATATAAAGGGTGCTAACTCCTTCCCTTTGTATAACCTACCCCCCCGAACTCAAAATCTTCTTAAGGTATTTCTTGTTCTTTTATGTCCTTTCCTTTTGGATAAAATAAAAGTCGGTGGCGACTCTTGCTATCCGCAACATTTAACTAAAAGTCAGTTCTCCCACCGTGTTACAGGACCATCTGGTAAAACAATCGTGACACCGGCTCCGTTGTGATTAGGCATTGGGTTCTGGAGTGCATTTGGGTGAGGCGCAAAATTGATCGCCTTGGAGTCGATTAGGTCTTGTACATTGTTCTGAAAAGCCCAACATTTCTCAATACTATGCCCCTGAGCACCCGAATGGAATTCGCATCTGGAATTTGCATCAAAGTTTGGAGGTAGATTATCAGGAGAAGGAGCTCTCATGGTACGAAGCTCGACCATGTTCAACTTTAGCAGCTCGGGAAGCAATACAACATATGGGCATGGGATGGGATCAAGTCTGCGGTTTCTCGCTCTTGTTCTTTCCTGATTTGGTCTCTGTGCCTGATATTGATGACCTTGAGGTTGTGGTTGAACTTGTGGCGTAATAGTCACAGCAGCTGTTTGGTAGTAACCTCGTGACCGACCTCTGTCTTGGCCCCTATACACAGCATTGGTCTCGCCTTCTCTTCGTCTTTGGCCATTGCCAAAAGGTTTCTTCACACCAGAAGAACCAACATTGCTTGCATCCTGAATCTTTCCCAATTTTAGGAAATTTTCTATCCTTTCTCCAGCAATGACAATATCAGCAAAACTGATGGACGAGCAAGCGGCCAGACGATCCAAGTAAACACCTTGCAAGGTGCCCAAAAACATGTCTGCCATTTCCCAATCGAGCAATGGAGGTTGAACCTGTGCGGCCAGCTCACGCCACCTCTGAGCATACTGCTTAAAACTTTCCTTGGGTCCTTGAGACAAATTCTGCAACTGAGTGCGGTTTGGAGTCATATCAATATTGTATTGATATTGCTTGAGAAAAGCTTCAGCTAAATCTTTCCAGCATCTGATAGAGACCCTACTTAGCTTCATGTACCAGCTCAATGAAGCTCCAGATAGACTATCTTGAAAGAAATGCATCCAAAGTTTCTCGTCATCAGTGTGAGCCGAGATTCTTCCAAAGTATGCATGAATGTGAGTTCTAGGGCACGTGTTGCCGTTGTACTTGTTAAATGACGGCACCTTGAACTTAGGAGGGATTCTGACTCCTGGCACTAACCCAAGATTGGTTACATCGATGCCCAGGGAATTCTGACATTCCATGGCCTAAATCTTCTTTTCCAGCTCTTCATACCTTCGATTGTTGACCTCATTCATATTACCCATATCAGCATCCAGTATAGTGAATTGGTCTTCCTGAGTGTCTTCATTACGGGCCGCAGTCCCATTTAGATTTGGCCCTCCGTTACGGGCAGCGTTAGGATCCACATTCTCAGTCGGTGATCCAGCATTAGCATTCCCATGGGGTTGCTCAACCATCAACCTGAGACGCTCTTGATTCTGAGCAATGTCGGTCATCATGTCCATGAAATGATCCTCTTATTCCAACCAAAACCTCTCTTTAATAAACCAACTTATAATTTAACTTCTAATACTTGCAACTCAATCATATCTGACATTCTTATCAAATCATCATTTCATATTTCCACCTACTTTCCTTTCTAATCATCTCAATAGAACTTTAAGTCTCAAGCTACTTAATTCATCATTAAACAACATTCCAATTATTCCGAGTCCAACTATGAATTTTCTTATTACAATTCAATCCAAGCGCAACTTCATACTTCCCTCTTAAATTCCAACTAATACTCTCATATAATAACTTGCATCAACAAAACAAACAATACTCAAGCACTCGACTTGACTTCAACCAATTCGACGTACATACTATACTAGTTGGCATGACACATTTATCCATCAATTATGATTACGTCTGCTATCAACAATAGATTAAGGATGATCAGTTCCTCAATTTGTCAATAGACGTCCGACAACCATAACGATGGCATAAATCATCATTACCCAACATAATAGTGTCCTTTAACTTGTGCCCATAGTCTGTAAGCATAATGCTCCGCCAACTCTCCACGGCTTATCAACTCCTTCTTAGTCCCCTTAATTCCAACTTCATCAACGATAGAAAACGTCCAAAAATCCAATACACATTCTCTTATGTACACACATATTACCACACGACTTTCAATATCCCTCTAACATTGGAATCATTACAACAAGTACCATTCAAAGTGGTTAGCTCAAATTACAACTTCCAACCAAGCTACGATTCTTAACAACACCAATTAAACATCCATCTTCCTCTCAACATTACCATCATCTAGCATAGGCACTTTAATTGTCCTCATTCTACATAAATCGTATCTCTATGCATTCTCCGATACCAACATTTATTATTTAATAACATTTTCATCTTTCCAAATTTTCAACAATAGACGTTCAACTTCGAACACAATTATCTCTTCCAATCATGACTTTCATCCAAATTATAATTCTTAACAGCACAATTCAAACATCTGTCTTCCTATCGACATTACTACCATCTAACATCAACACTTTAATCATTCTAATTACATATTTATTCATTCTCCGAATACTTATGCATTCCCTTTAATACCAACATCTTATTATTTTTCCAACATTTTCATTTTTCTAAAATTTCCAGCAACACACGCTCCACTTCAAACGCAATTATCTTCTTCAATACAGATCTCTAAATCACAAAATTATATTCTATCATGAAGATAAATTTGTGCAGATTCCAGAACTTCAATGATCGCTCGAATCCGACTTACGAGTAAAAAGTTATCCCCCTCCCAATGGGACTGGTCAATAATTCCCGTATGCAGAATTTTCCAAAAATCAGCAGCAGACCCAACTATTAAAATGCACTTATCTCCCTCATTATAAACCTCCTGAATGCAAATCTTATATGCAAACTATAGGGAATTTCGTAAGCTTTCCAAAAATTCCAGAACCGCTTCAATCCGAATCACGGTTAAAAAGTTATGCCACTTCTCGTGACAGCTGCTCCAAGATTGCAAAAACCAGAATTTTTGAGATTGATGAATGTAAATTCCATCTCTCTTCATCTTACTTCCAAGTTCTACCAAAAATCTTACTCTACATCCAACTTCGAAAATTACTCGACTTTAATCCAACTACACTCAAGGCATAGTGATCTACAGACGTGATCCCTCAACTTGATCCATCAACTTGTCTTTTATTTGGAATAAATCCTTCTTTCTTAAGCAATCTCCATCCATAAATCCATGCACTTCTCAACCCCGACCGATACGAATTCATGAATCCATGCTCTCGCCGGTCCACAACAACGTCTCTTCAACAACCTTGCACTCTTGCAGTCAACATCATTTTTGAACCAACTTCGACTTTCCAACACAGTCCGGGAGTCAAGCTTCTCCCCCACTATTTTCCAAACTAACATCTGCAGACAATGACTAAAAACTAACAACAAGTACCGACAGTGTCTCACACACATGTCGCATACAAAGGAAATAACAACACTAGACAACATTGGCCGGACGGACCGACCTACTCTGATACCACTAATGTAACACCCCAAATTTACCCGGCGGAAAATCATAAATCAGAGTTTCAAAATTCAACAATAAAACAGGATGCTACATTTTTTTCAACTTTAACAAGTTCATTTAATTTCATGAACATCGATACATAACACTTCAAATAGGATGAAACTATAATGTCAACTCTTATTCAATTCCTTGAAACAATACAACTTTTACAAATAGGAAGCGGATCCACAAAATATTCAACTGTGCATCAGTTAACAACTTTTTCAACCTAACAACTTAGTAATAACATGTTTTTCATTGAGACAACTTAAAATAACAACAACTAAATATAACAACAAAACAATTAAGCGTTCATCCTCCTGAGTGTTACGTATCAGAGCGACAACACCGACTTTACTAAGAACGTAAGCAACGCTAATCTGGAATACCTGCACGTTACCAATCAAGGTAACATTCAACAACAGAAAGGGGTGAGATATCGAACCATATAAACAAGAGTATGATAATTAATATGCTAGATAGAATTATACAATTTTCATACTATCCCACAACAACATCTTACCAATCACCCCAAACTATCAACATGTTTTATCATCTTAATTCACAGATCAACATAATCAATTCCAACTATAAACTTAGCATGGACACCTTCCCCAACTTCGACGAACATATACAACATACTCAACTTCTTCAATATTAGAATAATCTACTTTACGAACATAAACATATAAACAACTCAGGCAACATAATCATACATTCAACTAATTCAACATAATCACATAATTAACTTAGCAACATAGTCATATAATCAACTTAGAAACATAATCATATAATCAACGTATCCAACATCATCATATAATCAACGTATCCAACATCATCATATAATCAACTTATCCAGCATGAACCACTTACTCAACATAATCAACTTAAACCACATAATCCACTTAAATCTACATAAACAACTTATTCAACTTGAGCAACGTACACAACTTATCAATTTAAGAAACAAGAACAACTTTAACAGCTCGGCAACAAAAACAACACAAACAACTTAATTAATGCGACATGGAATGTGACTCGACTGTGCATATGCATGTGGTACCATTGGAGTAAAACTCCCAACTTAAAATATACCAGGTTATCGAGGTATCTGCAAGGCATAAGCCTTCTACTTAATAAATTTGCCAATCTAGGCCAACATGGTGAGCATTCGCTCCAACTTAGAAATGCAGTGTATGCCATGATACAACGACTCAACACATCACAACAATCAACTCCAACAACATACAATAAACAACATCGCAATTTTAATTCAACACCGATTCAACTTTGGCCATAGGCCTACAACTTTCAACGTTGGTCATACGACCTACAACTTGAATATCAACATTGGTCTTACGACCTACAACTCAAATAATCAACATGGGTCCTTCGACCTTTAACTTAAAATGCTCCCAAACCGGGACAGAACAACATACGCAACTATAATAGAAAATACACACATTCAACACTAATTAACAAAGTACACCGACTAAAATCACTTATTTATTATTTCGAACAAACTCGCCAATGTTTGTTAAATTCCGAACAACTAATTTTTCCGTTTAAATCGGCACTACTTAATTTTCTGCTCACACTACTGATAACTTCCACTTATTCTGTTAAATTCTAATTTACCAATATCTGCATTTCTCTGCTACTATCTCTTAACTGTTACCGACTTCAATTCTGCTGCAATGCCATTACCTGCTAAATTTCATATTCTGGTTAAACCTGCTACTGTTTTCTGCTTAACTGCTTAATACGATGCTAATTTAAAACTGTCTTCATATGGTTCGTATTATATGTAATTAAATCCCAAACTTCATTACCAATCATATTTCCTTCTAAGTCTACTAATTATATACTTTAGTTTTAAGCATATAATTTACTAGGATTATTTATTAAAATTAATTCAGAGTTATTTGTAAGGCTAATAAAGAAATACTACAAAATAAAAGAAAAGTCCTTCCCAAAATGACAGGGTGGCTTGCGCCACCCCTGTCCCTACAATTGGTATGGCCTGCGCCATACTTGAGTGGTTTAGGCACATGGTCTGCGCCATCATGTATGGCCTGCGCAATGCATTTCTTTTCCACCTGGTGGCCTGCGCCATACTTCCTTTGACAACGGGTGGTCTGCGCCACTCTCTACCTAGGGGTTCCGTCCCCAATTCTATTTTGATTCCAACAACCGTTTAGACCACAACAAAATTAATGAATCGATTATAAAATCATTACAGTAACTTAATTTCTTTTCACGACAAATTCAAATCACCCAATCGACATCAACTCAACATTCAACAGCATAAAAAATCACGTAATCCCAATCCCGCATAATAATTATCATAATCCCGAGTATAGAGTTCGAATCCCACCCTTACCTTAATCGATGACCGCTTCGAATCTCCGATCGAATTTCCATTCCCTTTGCATATGTGGCCCTTTTCCTCTCCTCTTTCATCCATGGAGATTAGAAATACGAACACGCTGCCATTGAGTTCCTATATTGACCAAAATTCAGCCTTCATCACCATCAATCTCGTAACTACTATTTGACCAATTTCCAGCATGAACTTCCAAACTTCAAATGCGTTTTTCTCCTTCAATACAGAACTTATTGACACAAAATTATATATCAAATCGAAGGGAATTTCGTAAGCTTTCTAGAAATTCAAGATATGAACATGTTTAGTGGAAGCTGTACCGAATGTGCGAAAATTAAGATATGAACATGAATCCTTCTTTCTCCTTCCTTTCTCCCAATTTGTTTTCTCTCCTCTAAAACCTTTATTTTTCTCTAAGACTTTTTCCTCGTTTTCCCTAATTTCCATGATTCCCTTTTCTCAACTTCTACTGATTCCAACTTCTCCTCTTGACTAATTCTCCTCTTTATTTTTTTCTTTTTATTATAATAATAATAATAATCAAATTATAACTAATGGGCCCAACCGCAACACCCCCTTAATTGCTATTTCCAACACGGTTTCAAGCCCACTAATTAAATCCATTACAACAACGATAATATTAACTCCGATATTATTTCTACGGCTTCCGACTTATTTTTCTGACTTAATGACATAATTCACCACAACACCAAAATTTAATTTAATAATTCACTATATAATTATTTTCTCCGGACTTAATTAGATTATCTTCCGATTATTAACCAAATGGTCCAACGACCTGATCGACATATCCCACAATAAAAGAAGATACTTCATATCGTCTATCACAACTTATATCAACTTAATTAATCAATTCAACTTGAACCAACTTATGAACATCAACAGAATATTCTGATATTTCAGAAATCAACTTAAATCAACTTCAAATACACAAAACATCGCAAATCAACACAACACAATACGCTTATATTTAATTAAATAAGTAATTAAATAAACGGGAGTTACAATTGGCATGTGATCAAAGGTCTGGCAATCACTGGTCTGACGTTGGTGTTGAGAAGACAGTCATGTGCTGGTGAAGAGTCGTAATAACAGTACCACAGAAATCCCGGATTTCAAAACCAAAGGACCATGTTGAACCTAATCATAATACTGAACAATGTTGGCAAAGTGGGTATGTTGGAAGTTTCAGGGTTCCTGTAAACCCCTCCCATCTCACGGGTATGCTATACCGAGTCAACATCACGGACTCTCAAAGCCGGATAGCAATAATACATTCACCATTTCCGAGAAATGGCTCATGGCCAAATCAGGGAATCGGTTTGGCATTATATACTACCCAGGGAGGTCTCAGCTGAGTACGGGGAAAACAAGCATCCCTCATAAGTCCTCAGCTTCAAGCACTGAATCGAGAAACAATAGTACATTCATCCCAAAGGGTACAATATTATCGTCATACGAACAGTTTGCCTTAACTAGATTCCTATCAGAGAACCGGGACATCCTATACGATTTCCTAGTGGGCCCTCGGATGCGAGTGGGTTTGCCAACAAATATGGTTTACCACTGTCATCACTGGAGAGGGATGTTTCCACAAAGCTTCTCAAGGATCGGTCCCCTAACTGCACATAACTATCAAGGTTGTGTATTGCCCCAGAAAGATTCCGGCATCAATACATTTCCGAGAAGGTCGCAAGTCAAGGTGTGGAACTCACTACTACCAACATAGCAAGATTCCATGAAGCCAAAGTGACTGTTCACTCTAAGTCCTAGGGTGCACTCGAGCTCCGGTTACGAGCTCATCTCACAGTAACCCCATCCCACGAAAAAAAATGAAAGCAAAACAGTCCAGTATATGATGCATGTAAAAATAAATACTGAAAGCAGTAAATAAAACTGTAAAATAAACTATAAACGAAAACAATAAATAAGCACAACAACACACACATATAAACACCCAAAGAAAGCAAAAACAAACAGGCTAGGATTGATTCTACAAGGGAAACCAGAGATTCTGTACTCCCTAGCAGAGTCTCCAGCTGTCGCTCCCGGGATTTTCATCCTAGTACAAACGCGAAAGTGGCGCGGAAAAGGTAGAGTCGCCAGCCAGGAATTTTTATCCCGAAGGAACAGGAAAGGTAATGCTGCACAAACCTGAGGAAGAAGGAAAGGACGAGGCCTTGCGAACCAAAGATCTGGGTTCGGGAGTCGGTTACGAATTGGGAAGGTATTAGCACCCCAATCCGTCCTCCGTACCCAACGGGATCCACACTTGTTTGTTTGTTTCAAAGGGTGAGAAATAACTGCTGCTGAAGAAAACTGCTGACTGAAATAGAATTGAAATGAGATAGGGAATTGGGAAAAAGATAACAAAAAGAAAGAATGGGGAAAATGTAGGGAAAATAAAGAATGTGCTCGAACAGGCCCTACCCCGCTGCCTACGTACCTCATCGGGATAATGAGGATCAGAGTCGATGTAGTTCGCCTAACTAAGGAGGGAACTATTTGTTTGTGTTTTTTAAGATAACGTCGCCATAGCTCTAGCTCAGGTGTTACCGGATCTGACCCGAGGGTGTTTACCGTATCACTGGTTGAACTGTCTAGGCAAGTCGCATTCATCCGCAAAGAGTAAGAGATGAGAAGAGAACATGCGATGTCTTTGTTGATTGTCTTTTATGTGAAGTGTTTTAGAGTTTATTGTTTGTGAAGATAGTCTCGTGATTAGACTTGCACATCATGCTAGACAAGCCCACACTATTCCAAGATGGAATGAATATGAGGGCCCCATGGAATAAGGCTATGCACAAGAGACTATTTCAATCCTTTATTAAATGTCTTTTAGATTTTGTTTGAAGATGAGAGAAGAAGACTCAAATCGGAAAAAGGACAAAAACTAGGGGGGACTAAGACCAACCCTAAGTTATTTATTATATACAAAAGGGAGATCCTAATGGTTTATGAAGTTTTTCCTATTCCTAAGGAAGAAAAGGAAAAGGAAAAAGAAAAAGGATGCAACTTACTTCCTAAGGAAGATAAGTTGACCCTAACAAAGGGGGTTCCTACCAATCACAAATATGGAAGGAAAAAATGAATTAAATGCATAAAGGAAATGCATAAAAATTAAAAGGATAAGGTGTAAGGAAACATACCTTTCCCTCCCTACAAAATAAAGATTAGTGTTGCATTTTATTAAAAATGATAATGCAAACATACACTAATTAAATCCTAATGACTCTAGGACTCAATCTAAACTCTATCGTAATTCTAAAAGAACTAAAAAAATGCTAAAACAAAGATTCATCACCTATTACAGCCCCTAAAGTAACAACCATCTATGAAAACAATGCACAACACAAGGCAACTTTCTACAGCCAGCATACAACATGAAAAGGTAGGTGTAAAAAGTCAGATACAACATGCAAACATAACAAACAACATGTATTTTACAGCACCTATATGCAAAGTCAGCTATAAAATGTAAAATGAAGATTTGATTATTTTCATTTTTAATGCACAAACTTAATGGAAAATGTACCAATTAAACATGAATATGCATTTAAACATAGATCAACATGCACAAATGAGTGACATAACTATTTTGGGAGGATTATGCAAGAATGCACCACATGATTGAGTATGCAACAAGTATGCAAAATATGGCACATGAACATGGTATATGAACATAATGAGCATGGATCATGAATATGCAACATGGTAGATCAACAAGAATGCCAAGCTCAATGCAAAATTCAGAATTGAATTGATGTGAATAATATGATCAAGCATGCAACCAAATGCACATACATACATGATTATGTGAAATGCAACATATATATTGATACAATGAAATGAAAATGAGTTAACGCAATGCGAAAGATGTAAAAACAGAATGCAACATGATTATTCACATGCCAAATGATGCATAGACATATCAACAAAATGCAATGAATCAAATTATACACAAATGAAAACATAAACACATAATATGCAATATGAACGGGAACGCGTCGAAACGACTCGAAATGGAGGAATGAGATGTCAAAACCAACCTAGAAAATTCCCTAAAATTAGTACATAAACATGTATGAACATTAGAGGCACCAAGAAGCAAGAATAAGCAAGCAACTGAGCTAAATTCCCAAAATCCAACAGCGTAAACCGGTTAACCAAATGGTTAACCGGTTAATGAACCTAAAACAACATTGGTTTATGGATAAAACCCACGCGTTAACCAGTTAACCAAATGGTTAACCGGTTAACACTGAACCAGAATGTGAAAAAAGTTTAGAAATAAGTGCTTTTGGCCACAAAATCACTTCTAATGATCTCTTACATACCTAGGAACATGTTAACACGAATTTCTACTCAATTAGGAATTATTTACATATGCTAGAACCTATAACCATCTACACCTTAACTTCTAATCCATTAAAAATCACAAATCGCAAGCAACACATAACAAAAACGTAATCGATCGCAAGCAAAACGAAGAGCACTTAAAGAATGCCGAAATGGCAAGATGAAGAGAATAACTTAAAGGAGAAGTGATTTAGATCACCAACCTACGAAGCAGAGAAGTGCTTCGGTAAATGTTGCAAGAATCGGAGCTTGATCGAAGAGAAAACCAAGAAAACCGCGAACCCGCAAAATAAATGCGTTCTTGATGCTTGAACCTCCGTGCACTTCCGATAAGCCG
The DNA here is from genome assembly GCA_963966055.1 of Lathyrus aphaca. Classification (NCBI taxonomy): domain Eukaryota; kingdom Viridiplantae; phylum Streptophyta; class Magnoliopsida; order Fabales; family Fabaceae; genus Lathyrus; species Lathyrus aphaca. The sequence goes on along the minus strand of OZ014524.1, from coordinate 112,220,657 downwards.
AAATTTTCACAAAAATCAGTAGCTTCTTCTTCTACAATCCACAATTCAATGGAGGTTGGAGGCTAAGCTTCAAGATCTTCAAGTTTCAATATGAAACTTCAAGAGCTTCTTCAAAAAAAGCTTTGGTGAAAAGGGAAATGGAGGAAAAGTGAGAGAGAAAAAAGTGATTGTGAGAGAGTGAAAAATTTGGAAACTTGGGAACCCCTTGCATTGAAGTGATTAATGGTTATATAGAGACTAGGCTTGGAGCTAGGTTTGGGAATGGAATTAGGTTTATGAACGGAGTTAGGTTTGTAGTTAGTTAGGGTTAGGGTTGGAGAGGGAATATTCCTTGGAATACTCTAGAATGTTGTAGAACATGGTAGAAGCATCCAAGGGAAAAGGAGTGGAATTGAAGTGGAAAAATAAGAGGGAAAGAATGAAAGGAAATGTGGAAAGAAAGTGGAAGGAAAATGGAAGGAAAAGGGAGGGAAAGGTGAATTTTTCCCTTTTTTGGTTGGTTAGCTTGGAAGTGGTTTGGATTATTTTCGGTATATTATTTTTCTCTTAAACTCCAATGTTTGGCAAGCCTCGATCGACCACACACCTCATGCGTATGCAAAGGATGATGATTTATTTATTTTTTTTATTTTTCAAATGCGATGCAATGATATGCGGAATGATGCGGGAATGAAGCGTAAATCGCTCGAGGTTGATAATAAATATGAGGGCAAATTTTGGGGTGTTACAGCTGGCAAAGAAGGTATGCGGGTAGTTTCAGGGTTCCTGCAAATCGGTAAACCCCTCCCATATCACGGGTATGCTACTCCGAGTCAACATCACGGACTCTCAAAGCCGGATAGCAATAATACGTTCACCATTTCCGAGTAATGGCTCATGACCAAATTGGGGAATCGGTTTGGCATTATATACTACCCAGGGAGGTCTCAGCTGAGTACGGGGAAAACAAGCATCCCTCATAAGTCCTCAGCTTCAAGCACTGAATCGAGAAACAATAGTATGTTCATCCCGAAGGGTACAATACTATCGTCATACGAACAGTTTTCCTTGACTGGGTTCCTATGAGAGAATCAGGCCATCCTATGCGAGTATCCTATGGGCCCTCGGATGCGAGTGGATTTGCCAACAAATGTGGTCTGCCACTGTCATCACTGGAGAAGGATGTTTCCACAAAGATTCTCAATGATCGGTCCCCTGACAGCACATAACTATCAAGGTTGTGTATTGCCCCAGAAAGATTCTGGCATCAATACATTCCCGAGAAGGTCGCAAGTCAAGGTGTGGAACTCACTACTACCAACATAGCAAGATGCCATGAACCCAAGTGGAACCACTATAAGTCCTAGGGTGCACTCGAGCCCCAGTTACGAGCTCATCTCACAGTAATCCCATCCCACAGAAAAAATGAAAGCCAAACAGTCCAGCATATGATGCATGATTAATACTGAAAGTATTAAATAAATGCCGTAAATTAAAGCTGTAAAGTAAAACTGTAAATGAAAACAGTAAAGCTAAACTAAAGCACACAACAGCAAGGAAACCAGAGATTCTGGGATCGGTCCCCAGTGAAGTCGACAGCTGTTGCTCCCGGGATTTTCATCCTAGTACAAACGCGAAAGTGGCACGGAAAAGGTAGAGTCGCTAGCCATGCATTTTTATCCCGAAGAAACGAGAAAGGTAATGCTGCACAAATCTAAGGAAGAAGGAAAGGACGAGGCCTTGCGAACCAAAGATCTGGGTTCGGGAGTCGGTTACGACCTGGGAAGGTATTAGCACCCCAGATCGTCCTCCGTACCCGACGAGATCCATGCTTGCTTGTTTGTTTCAAAGGGTGGGAAAAATATAACTGATGATGGACAAAAGAACTGCTAACTGGAATAGAACTGAAATGAGAAAAGGAACTGGAAAAGAAAAAGAAGGGGGAAATGTAGGGAAAATAAAGAATGTGCTCGAACGGGCCCTACCCCGCTGCCTACGTACCTCATCAGGAAAATGAGGATCAGAGTCGACGTAGTTCGCCTAACTAAGGCGAGAACTTGTTATTGTTTTTTAGGATGACGTTGCCATAGCTCTAGCTCAGGTGTTACCGGCTCTGACTCGAGGATGTTTATCGTATCGTTGTTTGAACTGTTGAGGCAAGTCGCATTCGTCCGCAAAGATTAGGAGATGAGAAGAGAAGACACGATGTCTTTGTTGATTGTCTTTTATGAGAAGTGTTTTGAGTGTTTTTGCTTGTGAAGATAGTCTCATGATTAGACTTGTACATCATGCTAGACAAGCTCACACTATTCCAAGATGGAATGAATATGAGTGCCCCATGGAATAAGGCTATACACAAGATACTATTGCAATCTTTTATTAAGTGTCTTTTGGATTTTTGATTGAAGATGAGAGAAGAAGACTCAAATCGGAAAAGGACAAAAAAACTAAGGAGGACTAAGAGCAACCCTAAGTTATTTATTATATACAAAAGGGAGATCCTAATGGTTTATGAGGTTTTTCTATTCCTAAGGAAGGAAAGGAAAAGAAAGAAGAAAAAGGATGCAACTTACTTCCTAAGGAAGATAAGTTGATCCTAACAAAGGGGGTTCCTACCAATCACAAATATGGAAGGAAAAAAAGTGGATTAAATGCATAAAGAAAATGCATAAAAAATTAAAAAGGATAAGGTGTAAGGAAACATACCTTTCCCTCCCTACAAAACAAAGATTAGTGTTGCATTATATTAAAAATAATAAGGCAAACACATAACTATTAAATCCTGCTAATTCTAGGACCTAACTTCTAGACTCTATCTTAATTCTAGAAGAACTAAAAAATGCTAAAACAAAGATTCAACACCTACTACAGCCCCTAACTGCACAAACCGCTATGAAAACAATACACGACATAAAGCAACTTTCTACAGCCAGCATACATCATGAAAAGATAGGTGTAAAAAGTCACATGCAGCATGCAAACATAACAAACAACATGTATTTTACATCACCTATATGCAAAGTCAGCTATGAAATGTAAAATGCAGATTTGATTATTTTTATTTTTTAATGCACAAACTCAATGAAAAATGTACCAATTAATTATGAATATGCATTTGAACATAGATCAACATACATAATTGAATGAACATGATCAGTTTTTAAGGATTATGCAAGAATGCACCACATGATTTATTATGCAACAAGTATGCAAAATATGGCACATGAACATGGCATATGAACATAATGAGCATTGATCATGAATATGCAACATGATAGATCAACAAGAATGCCAAGCTCAATGCAAAATTCAGAATTGAATTGATGTGAATGATATGATCAAACATGTAACCAAATGCAACCAAATGCACATATATACATGGTTATTTTAAATGCAACATATACATTGATACAATGAGATGCGAATGAGTTAACGAAACATGCGAGAGATGCAAAAACATAATGCAACATGATTATTTACATGTCAAATGATGCATAGACATAGCAACAAAATGAAATGAGTCAAATTATACACAAATGAAAACATAAATGCATAATATGCAACATGAATGGAAACGCGTCGAAACGACTCAAAATGGAGGAATGAGATGTCGAAACCAACCTAGAAAATTCCCTAAAATTAGTACCTAAACATGCATGAAGATTGGAGGCACAAAGAAGCAAGAACAAGCAAGCAAATAAGCTAAAAAAACCAAAATCCAACAGCGTTAACCGGTTAACCAAATGGTTAACCCGTTAACAGACCCCAGACAGCACTAATTTGTGGCCAAAATGCATGCGTTAACCGGTTAACCAAATGGTTAACCGGTTAACACTAAACAAAAGGTGAAAAAAGTTTAGAAATAAGTGCTTTCGGACACAAACTTACTTCTAATGATCTCCAACACACCTAGGAACATGTTAACACGAATTTCTACTCAATTATGACTTATTAACACATGCTAGAACCTATAATAAGTTATAACCTAACTTCTAATCCATTAAAAATCCATAAATCGTAAGCAACACATAACAAATATGTAATCGATCACAAGCAATACGAAAAGCACTTAAAGAATGCCAAAATGGCGAGATGAAGAGAATAACTTAAAGCTAGCATGGTTTTAGATTACCAACCTACGAAGCGGGGAAGTGATTCGGTAAATGTTGCAAGAATCAGAGCTTGATCTAAGAGAAAACCAAGAAAACCGCGAATCCGCAAAATAAATGCGTTCTTGATGCTTGAGCCTTCTTGCACTTCCGATAAGTCGAAATCCTCACAAAAACCAGTAGCTTCTTCTTCTACAATCCACAAATCAATCGAGGTTGGAGGCTAAGCTTTAAGATCTTCAAGTTTCAATGTGAAACTTGAAGAGCTTCTTCAAAAAAGCTTTGGTGAAGAGGGAAATGGAGGAAAAGTGAGAGAGAAAAAGTGATTCTAGAAATTTTGAGAAAGTGAAAGAATTGGGAACAAAACCTTTTTTGGGAACCTTTTGCATTGAAGTGATTAATGATTATATAGAGGCTAGGCTTAGAGCTAGGTTTGGGAATGGAATTAGGTTTAGGAATGGAGTTAGGTTTGTAGTTAGTTAGGGTTAGGGTTGGAGAGGGAATATTCCTCGGAATATTCCTTGGAATATTCCTTAGAATATTCCATGGAATACTCTAGAAGGTTGTGGAACATGGTAGAAGCATCCAAGGGAAAAGGAGTGGAATTGAAGTGGAAAAATAAGAGGAGAAATAATGAAAGGAAATGTGGAAGGAAAGTGGAAGGAAAATGGAAGGAAAATGGAGGGAAAGATGAAATCTCCCCTTTTTTGGTTGGTTAGCTTGGAAGTGGTTTGGATTATTTTTGGGATATTATTTTTATCTTGAACTCCAATGTTATGCAAGCCTCGATCGTCCACACACCTCATGCGTATGCGAAGGATGATGATTTATTTATTTTATTTTTCAAATGCGATGCAATGATATGCGGAATGATGCGGGAATGAAGCGTACACTGCTCGAGGTTGATAATAATAAAAATAAGAGGGCAAATTTTGGGGGGTTACACCAGCCTGGTAGTAACCGGTTACTCTGAAGCAGTATTGACTTTTTCCCTTGTTTTTTGGGTTGTTTTGGTTCCTTTTGCTTCCTCTTCACCTCTCTTCTTATTTTTACCTTGGGAGACATTTTTGGGACTGATTTCTCTTTAAATTCAATGTAATTTGGATGTATATTAGAGGATTTAATGTTCATCAGTTCAAATCGATCTATAAGTGAATGATTTAATTCACTTTAGGTGCTTTAAATTAGTGATATATTTTCATACCTTGAATCCACCAAAATGAGTGATTGAACTTAAAGATGAAAAAATACCATAAATGTAACTCAATTTGGTATTCATCTTTATTTTTGTGGGGAATTGCGTTCGGATGGCAATTGACATATCATTTATCTCGTATATATTAGCACTAATATCGTTAACCTTAATTGGTTTTGGACGACCTCATTTGTAGGGTAATTACTCCGTAAATTACTCGGCGATTGCTTAACATAGACCTAAATATGTCCCTACTTCGGAATAAAAATCCAATTGGATACTTGCACTTTCGTGGTCAGGACCTCGTGTTGGTCGCATAATCCCATTGTTGGTTAATCATTTGCATTAGATCTACGACTTTTGAAGCTTGATGCGTAGTTGCTTTTGGGTATCTCAATCTTTCAAGTTTCATCGAATTTGGGTCTAATTTCATCGGTTAATCACTATAGTATAAGATACTAAGCGGGATTGGTTGCCTTTTAGGTTTTGGCACTAAGTGCTTGGTTACTCGTTTGGTTGTGAATGATTAAGTTCACCATACCACTATTATGTACATATTATTATTATACTACTATATTACTATTTTTACTTTCCTTCTCGTGCTTTATCCTCTTTAATTTCCTTATCGCTCCCTTATCTCCTTTATTTTTATTATGCTTTATCATTCATTATCATGTTTATGTTTATGTTCATATATTCTTGTGCTTTTTTTTTTGTCCATTTGGACACAAAAATACTAATAAATGATTAAACCCCTAAAAAAATTGTGATCTTGATCTTAGACTATGGTTACTATCCTTTGTAGTAGAATTAGAGTGTTGTACTAAGATTCTAGGACACCTTCCCTTTGCTTTGATCATCATGGAGTTGGTATTTTAGCCTTTATTTGGTCATTTGCTAGCTTATGCTTAAAAGGATGGAACTCTTGCGCTTATGCTTTGAAGTATCACCAAGTTTAGTTAGATTTGTTCTTCTTGATCTCTTTTATTTTCTTTTTTTATGATAGCCTCTTCATCTCCTCCCCTTCTTCAATTTTCAAAACTTCCCCTATTTTTCAAAGGATTCTTGTTTTCAAACTTTCACCATTTTTATAACCAAATCTTGACTTTGTCAAGTGGCTTTTACTTCTTATTTTCTTAAATAAATGTCAATGAACTTAGTTATTTTGACTTCAATTCAAAAATAAAAAAGAACCAAACTCATTCAAGTGGTTTGGTGCCTTTGAGCACTTCTTTTTTCTTCACTTAATAAAATCAATCAAAATCAACCAATTTTCACTATTTGTACCACGAAATACGAGGTTTTGATCTTACATTGCACTTTGTGGGTACGTAGACATGAGACAAAAATCTCGGCAAACACAAAAACATTAAAAATGAATTCTTTCTGATCCTCTCACTCTTATTTTTACAAACCATTTTCAAACCAAAAGCGATAAATTTTTTCAAAAGCAATAATTTTTTTCAAAAGCAATAAATTTTTAGTCACTGGTGGATTTGAACCACTTACATCAACTTGAATGAGCAATTGAAGAAGATCTATTCGACATAAAAACAAGATGAATAGTTTTAAATAATGGTAAACTGAAATAGTTACCAAAGCAGCCTCTGCACTTGGGCTTGAATTGTCTCTTTCGAGGTGATCCACGGTCGACTTCGATGCATCTCCAGAAGAAATTTCCAAAATGCCACTAGCAGTGGACATCTTCGTCAATGCTTTAGCCACCTTCGTCGAAGACTGGTCAGCAGTTTCAGAAACTTGAGTCTGTTTCTTTCTCCTCTTTATTTTTGTGTCCTCAAGAGGAGATTAATTATCATGCTCTGAGTCAGTAATAATTTGGGCAATGCCCCTTTTTGTTTTCCTTTGAGGTATCAAAGGTGGCTTGTGAGAAACCTGAAAATTGCACAAAGTATGAGAAAGGAAAATTATGTGCAGAAAAGGATTATTAAGTAGGTGTTCGAGTTACCTTGACACCCTCACTGTTCTTTTCGACCTTCATAGTGGCTAGTTTTTGGGTTGTAGCTTTCTTTGTTGCAGCTGAAAAATAAACAAAGTTATCACAAGTCAGTAATTGAAATTTGAATAAAAGAACATGAATTGAAGGCTTTAAACCTTCATATATTTCGGACTTGATGTGAACATCTTCGATACTGATATGAAGGTGTCCTTTGAAACTATCTAGCGTGTGTTTAGTCACAACCATCCGCTGAGATTTATGTTGTGATTGTTGTCGAAGGATTTTTATGGAATCCCCACAGACGAACCAATATGGAAATGGAATGGCAAAAGTCACTCCAAAATCAGCAGTTGGCAGTTGAGGAATCTTCAGAGGGAATAATTCGAAATCCATTTCATAACTCTTATCATAAGGAACGTATGATGGAATTTTCAAATTCTCCATTTTCTTTAGAAATTTTTCCTTCAACGTAACAGCAGCCGCGCGGATGGTTCGACTAATGTCATCTGGTCAATAGACAATTTCAAAGTACTTTTGGAACGCTTGGATTTATTTGATGTGAGTAGATGTACCTTTCTTCGTCTTCTCCTGCACATCAATAAAAGTTTGATTAATCAATTGAGAGATGGCAGAAACATCAAGAAATTCTTCAGCATAATATTTCTACCATAACTCCTGGGTACAGAGGTGAGTGGGTTCAAAATTGACATGGGTAAAGTATGCTTTATGGGCATGTCGAGCAAGCTGCATCGAAATTTCTATATCATAATTACTGGTGTGATGGAGGATGACATAATCCTTATTCTCATACAAGCACTTGGGAAGGGTATGGACCAAACCAAACTGTCGAGAGACGAGGTTTGGTTGGTAGGCGATCAAGGTTGTTTGGCCTTTTAGCATATTGAGTCAATGAACGATGAGCCGAGGAATCAAGAAAGCTTCCCAAATAAGCTTCGACCATGTCTCTTTCTTCTTGAATGAAGGAGGAAAGGATATTGTCAACCACTCAGACCCATATTTTATTGCATCAAAAGGGGCCATGGTTGGTGTGAAGTCATAACACTTGGTGAACATTTTGATGAACCCAATGAAAGACACCCTAAGTGATTGTCCTTCATCACTAGGTGTAAGCTTTTCCAGGTGAGTCCCTTTGACTCTCCTTTCTTTTATTTCTTCATCATCTTCATCCATGATGCCTTTATTTGGAAGGCTATCTTCGAATGAAGCATTGAGCCATAGTTGGAGCAACCAAAAGGGTCCCTCCAGCAGAAGGTTCCCATTTTTTTCCACCTCCTTGAGGCATGCAGCGCTTTCACTCAAGGATTCATACAAAATTTCCAGTATTATCTCACTCAAACAGATACCTCGATCATTGTGTAGTTGGTTAGCCAAAATGAGGTATTTATCGGCCACTTGCAAAGACCTCGAGCAGAAAACATAGTGGAAAAGCCATATAGTGAGGAAATTTATGTGTTCTTGATCTGACACATCATCAGTTTCATGGTCATGATAATGGTTTATAAAGTGGGTGTAGGTCTGTTTGATGGTCAAAAAACATATGGTATCCTTAGCATCTATTTCAGGATCATAGGTTATTCCATTTGGTTTTAGCCCTGTAATAGCGGTCACATCAAAGAAGGTTGGGGTCATCATCCCACAAGGGAGATGGAAAGTGTAATGAGTGTTATCCTAGAAATACAAGGATGGCACTAATAAGGTCGGACAGTATGCAAAACCTGTTTTTGACAGCATAATCAGGTTATAAATTCCTAAATCCTTCCAGGTTTGGGCTTTGACATTTTCCACTTTGGTTAACCAGTTCAAGTAAAGGTTAGAGTCTTTTAAGACTGGGGTTTCTCTAAATACCATAGACCTATTATTCAAATAACTTAAGTCCATGTTACTTAAAGTGACGTTTTTAGGGGAACCTATTTTCACCTTGGTTTATCCTTTTTCTCTAAGGGTTTGGTTTTGTGATATGAAGGGAAATAGTCGCTAATCTTTTCATAATCTATAATAGAGAAGATAAAATGCAAGACAAATCAAATGTCCTATTAGAGACATCGATATGGACCATTACCTGGGATTCATAAATATGTGTTTTTTCTTCCTTGAGTGGCTCAAGGATGAATTCTTGGTTCTTTACCAGCTTCGGTCCAGCCAATCAGGTGAAGGGAGGAAGTGTTGATGTGTTCTTTGTCCCATTATCCTTTTGGTTTTCTTTGATTCTTGAGTAGCGGTATTTGAAGATGCCATTGTTGAGATATTGAAGAAACTGGGTTTACTGAAGAGTGAAGTTTGAAGTTCGGAAGAGAAAGAGGGAAAAGGTGTTTAAGAGTTCTTTGGAAGCGTAAAAGATAAAAATTACCTTAAGCTAGGCTATTTATAAAGTTTTTGGAATGCTAAAAGGCTCTCAAATCGTCATTAAGTGTCTGTAGCTAGTGGGAGACGTGCCTTATCAGGAGCGAGAGTATGGGCGGTGACAGTTACTACTTATGACCCATGATCTCCTAGACTATAGGAAAGGTGATGATGGCTAGTGATTTGGTGCGCCTCGAGGAGGCATTTCAGATATGGTCATTATGACCATAACGCCATAAGAGTGGTTGGAAAGAAACTGAATTGTTTCTTAGATCGTGGGATGCTTAGTTATGACAACACTTACATGGAGTCAAAGCAAGAGCGTCGAAATAACGTTATTAAAGAATGGCATTTTCTCCAGTTTTGTTGAAAGGACGTTTTTGGGGGGAAATTTGTTAGCTCCTAACTTCGACGCTCATAATATCTTAAAAAGAATTAATTCGAGAATTGTATTCCTTGAAGAAGCTAAAGGTTTCGACTGAACATTTCCTGAAATCCAAGTCAAAGACGTACTTGTGTAAGGGAGAAATAAGTCTATGGACTTAGAGTTATTTCTGAAACATTTAGATGTAAAGTTCGACATTACTGATGGTGTTCGACGTGAGGAATTTAAATTCAAAAATGGGAGAGAACGGTTGTTCTTATCCTTTTCTTAAGAAAGACAAGTGACACACATCCAAGAGTCAAAGACATGCAAGACGACATTTGTCGTATTTTAGAGTTTAGGCCATTAATGGCAGATAGTTTGATTATTATAAATAGGACTTCTAACAATGGGATTAGTGTGTTGTTCAATTTGTACAAGTTACTCAATAATTACTCAAAGTACCCATGTGTAGAGAAACGAGTGTTCGTGAGAATGTATGTGATGTAAACACCACTTTTTATTTCAATACAATTTAATCAAGTTTCTTTTAAAAAATCATCTTTACTTCATTGCAAGTTATTCTTTACTGCATTTTACTTGCTTTCATTTACCTTGTCTTTCTTTCGACTTTAAAGCTTTTCAATGTTTATTTTATTATACATTTGAAATATGTAATTTCTTCTTGAACACTGTTGAAGTGTTTGCTTTTATTCTCTAAATTGTATTAAATAACTCAGCACATGTCCTAGGATCAATCTGGTCGATCTTGTAAGCAACTAAAAATTTTGTATTTTAGAGGATCAATGGCTGTTTACCAACTTTCACGGTTAACACCTTGTCGTTCGATAGATTTCTCTCCAATATCACAAATTGTGCTACGAACTGCTGAAAATATTATCTTAATCGCCTCATAGAAACAAACAATATTTACATCTGCATCCCACATGCAGTTCCATAACCACAATATTACTAATTGTTTCCAAAAATTTAAGAAAGAATTCAAAAGGAAATCAAGAGATGGCACGGTTTTAATTAAGAATAGGAATATACTTCTCAACGAGTTGAATAAGGTTCAGTTTCTCTTCTTCAAAACTCCAGACATCAAAAATCATCAACCACTATTGTTATAGTTGTTTTTGAACTAGACTATTTTGGCATTAAAAGCTAATGATAATAGTAGTTCAGAAAAGTGAAGGCAGCAAATGTTGCATTTCCCATTGAAGTTTATCAAGAATGAGAAGCTCTGTTTCGAATACCATCTGAGGATTTATCTTTTCATCCATCAGAACATTATCCCCCATCAGGATCCTGACAATGACCCTCCCCATATTTCACCATATACCCACCGGATTTCAAACCCGTATCCTTCCACAAAATCGCGTAATTCCACCTAGAACCCTTAATAATATGATACAACCTTTTATGAATATCGCTGAACTAAAAACAGGTTTAGAAACCGCTGCACTAAAAAATCCAACAGAAATAGTACCCATTACAGATTCCAACATAGCCTTGTCTTCTTCATCCTTACAAAACCTCACACTCGTCATCTTTCTCTCAATTCCTAAAAATTCAAACTTTCAGAGGAAAAAAACCCTAAACAGAACCAAAATTGTGCATCAACTTGTTCAAACTACAAATTTATAAACATAACCTCGGAAGCATGATCTTGGTAAAAAAACACCAAAAAAAATCAGATAGTACTAAAATTAATTTCATATTACAATCTATCATTGGAAATCGCTTAAATGGGAGAATTGCATCAAAGGAAAAGATGAGGAGTTGCCTGAAACAGAAAGATATTAGGGTTTATAAACATGGAATTCAGAAGAAATTCATTTCTGTTAGATCCAATTCCAGATATCAAAAATTAACTACTCATTTCTGGAATTGGGCTCGTGATTCGCGATTTTGATTAGGGTGCAGTGAAGTTGAAACAAGCAATTCGCGATTTTTATTGGGCCCTCTCTCTCTCTCTTCCTTTCTCTCTGTCTCTTTCTCTCTTCTTCCTTTTCCCTTTTCTTCTTCTTCCAATAACAACACCCTAACCGAAAATGATAAATCAATCGATCTCGATTCTATATATGCGATATCGTATCTTCGCAAATCATCAAATATATGTTTCTTTCCATTTAGTATTTAACTTTTTGTAGATGTCTTTCAGGAAGTGTTGAACCGGATTTCGAAGGGTAAACCAATGTTTTGAAGAATGGTTTGAACAACATTTCGGTAAAACCAGGCAGTGGGTATGGTTTTGGTGATTCTCTTTCATCTTTTTAGGGTTTCTCAAGTGTGTATAAGGATTTCTTTATTCCAGATTTCTTTGTTAATGTTACTCAGGCTGATTATATTAATTTGTGAAACAAGTAATTTCTTAAACCATAATTTTTTAGTAATATTTGCATGTCTGCAACTTTGTTCTACAGGTTCCAACTACTTTTAGAGATTTCACTGTGTTTGCATCGTCCGATTCCAACGGTACATTATTCTGTTTTTTACCCCAATTAAATTGTATCGTTTAGTTTTGTCTATTTCTCTTCCTTTTTATACTTTCAGGAACTTTTCCATATTCTTATACATATGAATAATCATTAATATTTTGTTAATTCCATTTTCTTAGACTATGTTTTGATCCTGTTACAGGAACCCGGAAAAATAGAAGCTGAGATAACTGAGGTTGACATTGCATATATATTCTGGTGTAGACGTATATTTGAATTTGAATTTGTAGCTTAAGCTCTTTAACTCTAAAATGTTCCATTACCCATTTTCTTTGAGTTTTTTTGTGTGGGTTTTGTATTTTGTCAGCATCGGAAGAGGAATTTAAGCAGTGTGCAACTCAATGGGACCAACCAGTTTCAGAGTATTTTTCTTATTTTGTGCCATTGAAAATCAGGTATTGGAAATAGTAAATTTGTAGAATTTTCTGTTGATGCTTATCTATACCATGTGTTATCAATTTTTATTCAAATTGATGCTCAATATCATGTAAATGTCACTAAAATCATGTTTATTGTGAAATTCCAGTTCTGACAATGGTTTATTGTCAACAAAATGCTTTCTTATCCAATCAATCGTGGAGTAATTGTTGTTAATATGTATAGAGTGCCTCAGGAGATATAGGATGTTCCAAGAGGAGATGACAATCTTATAGGTATTATTATCTTTCCTTTAAATAATGTTAAATGATTTTTACTGCAAAAATTGGAGAAATTGGAGAAATTTGATGATCTATTCTTTTATCACCTCTGGAACTCCTTATGTTTTTTCTTGGTGTAGTGCAGAAATTGGAGAAAGATGGACATAATGTAGTTCCGAGGTCACAACACGAGAGGTTAAAGCCAGAAACAAATATTTATGTGGTGGACACTTTGGGTAAAAATTCTTTTATTTAGTTAATGTTTCTTGTGCACATTGCTATCACTTGTGTGGTTTATTTAGTTAATATTTTGTCATTGTTTACTCAAAGATAACACTCCAATCTTCATTTTTGTATGTCCACACATCTACCACTTCATAATTTAACACTTAGATTTAGCTTTTGTTTATGCTTTACTCAGTTGGATTTTCCATGTAGCTTCACTCAGTTTACAATTTGCGGCTCAACTAAATTTCAGAGTGTGTTCTGGTTCAAAAATTTCTATTTCGGTGTTTTTATTTCAAGCTTAGAATTATTTCCATTTCGAATTCAGAATTACTTTCGATTCAGTCCCGGTTTAGAATTCAGAATTATTCAAAATAGTTTGGTCACACAATAAGATGAATAAAATGTGAGAATATCATATAACCATTATTGGTTGTTCGGTATTTGGTATACATGTATCTAAAATTTTGGGTACCTAAAATTTATTTTGCATAAATAATGTAAATTTGTGTCTTTCAACTATACAAGTAGTAGTCATTTTTATTGGAACTTAATATTTATGAAAATAAGCAAAACTAATATTTGTTTGTTTGTGTGTAAGAGGGGATGTTTTTGACTATTGATTCAAATTAGTTAATAACTAAAAAACAATTGTTGATGATTAAATAAACGCTTCATCAAGTTTTTAGTAATAAAAAAGTCAATTCATTAAATATACAATATAAATCAATGTATTCATTATATAGAATACATATATTACATGGTTGGTGTTTAAATATACTACATCAATTCATAACTCAACTTTTCCACCATTATTTCTTTCCCACCAATTTTTATTTCGAATATTTTACATAAAATATCAATTGAGACTATTCTCTTCAATCACTCTCAGACCATCACCAACAGGTCTATGACTGTCACCTTTAGTAAACAGAGTAAACTTTTATGGCCCCTACTCCTATGTTCTCTACACTAAAATTATACTTTAATGCCAATTAATTTTCTATACTTTTATACATTTTTTTTTATAATAACTCAAAATATGAATTTTTTAGAATAAATATATATTTAATCAGGGCCGGCCCAATAAATCCAGAGGCCCCGTTTTATTTTTAAAAATATGCCTAATTTAAAAAAAAAAAAAAATTAAAAATGATAGAAAAATATAATTATATATTAATTAAAAATAAATTTAATTATAATTATGTTAACATTTGACACATCTCATTTTTTTATGTACTAAGTTTCATAATATTTTTTACTTTATTGAATTTTTATATAATATTTTTTATATATTTATTAATATTAATGAAAAAAATTGCATCTTTTAAAAAATTTGGACCCTCTATTATTTGGGGCCCTGTGCGGTAGAGCTTGTTGCTCTTGCACAGGGCCGGCCCTGTATTTAATATATAATATAAATTGTTTTCACCATAATAATTTGTTTGAATTCTTACTACAAATTGGTGATATATTCGTATTCCACACCAGAACTTATGCGGATGCACAGATTCTGTTGAGTATCGTGTGAACACACGAGTTCTGGTTTATCACGGTTTCTGATTTATCACGGGTTCTGGTAGACACAATTTTTTTTATACTTTTAAAATATATATTTCATTTAAATATTTATCTTTATTAACTTATAAATGAGAGCAACTTTAGCACTGATCCAAATATTGAATAATATAAATTTATCGACCATTTTTTTCTCTTATATGTGAAATAGATCAAGAGAACTTATTAAAAAATACTTAGTAGATATTTAAAAAAAACAGGATTCTCTCTTATAAAATATATCTTATTTTTAAAAAAAATGAAAAAAAAAATTACCTATTACAAGTCTAAATAGTTTTTAATTTTAATCATATTATTCTTGATATTGTTGTTTACATTTCATCTTCTACATTTATTAGTATTTCAACTTAAATTTACTATTATTCTTAAGTTTTTTTTTCTATTTTTAACTTTCAATTTTTATGACAGTCTACAAATAAATAAATGCGCATCAAAAATCATATCTCATCCAGAAACATACCTCGTGCAAATGCAAGTTAGTTACTAGTTGTAGCTAAAGACAATATTTAGTGACTAATAATAAGTCATCACTAAAAGAGTGTATCATTTATCCAATAATAAAGTGGATTTAAACACCCCTAAGTTTTTTAGACACCTCGCAAAAAAATTTGTTTGCTCTCAATTTTCGGATTTGCACATTTGGACGTACCATTTTTATTTAAAACGTTGATTTGTTTTAGATGTGCATATCAAGAAAAATTACTGAAATACAAATCAGGAAAAAATTACTGATGTGCAGATCAGGAAAAACTCATAATTTTGTATTCATATATTTTTCAAAAAATAAATTAAAACTTATTAAAAATCATATTTGGGTTAAATCAATTATTTAAAGTAAGAGATATATAAATCAAATAGTTAAATTAATATTTATTATTATATAGATAAATGAATTAGTCAATTGTTATAAAAATAAATATGATCTATTATAAATCAATTATTTAAAGTAAGAGATATATAAAATCAAATATTTAATTTAAATAAAATTTATTCAATACACTAATAATGATATTACAATTTTCTTACCATAAACATTATAATAAAAAATAATATATATATATATATATATATATATATATATATATATATATATATATATATATATATATATATATATATATATATATATATATATATATATATATATATATATATATATATGGACGATTTAGGTGAGAACGCTAAATCAACATATATATATATATATATATATATATAGAGAGAGAGAGAGAGAGAGTGGAGATATTCTAACTTCAGGAGTAAGTTTTTAAATCTTATTCTATATCTTGATCATTGATTCATTTTTAATCAATGGTTATAATAATTAGTCAATAATTATATATGGAGAGAGAAACAATTAATCAACATGAGTAAGAATATCCTCATATATATATATATATATATATATATATATATATATATATATATATATATATATATATATATCGATTGTAGTATTATAAAACTTGTTTAGGACTGGTCTAATAACTGCCCTGCGAAGAATTGATGCACAATCCAATTTAACGTTGGGCACAAGCTCAATAAGCAATCTAGGACCTGTGGCCGTTGAGGAATATAGTCGTTAGGATATAGCTGTTGGGGATTTCTCCCACGCGCGCTCTAACGACTCTCACGCGGCCAACCGTCCCTCCAAAACTATTGGACGCAATATATATATATATATATATATATATATATATATATATCGATTGTAGTATTATAAAACTTGTTTAGGACTGGTCTAATAACTTCCCTGCGAAGAATTGATGCACAATCCAGTTTAACGTTGGGCACAAGCTCAATAAGCAATCTAGGACCTGTGGTCGTTGAGGAATATAGTCGTTAGGATATAGCTGTTAGGGATTTCTCCCAAGCGCGCTCTAACGACTCTCACGCGGCCAACCGACCCTCCAAAACTATTGGGCGCAGTTGGACCTAGTCAAGAACCATGCACCCGCAATACACGATCATATGCCCTTATAAATACCCTCCACCTTTTGAGGGTCAGATATTCAATTATAATCACTTACATACTTTCTTAACGCTTTAGTTTGTTTCACCCTAAAACTTATTTGAGAGTCGGAGTACCTTGCAGGTACACCATCCCTCTCCTACAAACATCGTTGCAGTCCCAGCTGAAGGCCATGAGGACCTGTCCGGATCAATTATGTACAGTGGCGCTAAGCTTGTGCAAGGGCAGTGACTGATCCAGAAAAAAAAATACCGAAAAATGTGTCACAGTTACACTTTTTTGTGGTAGCTTTGATTGCATTTTGTTTCTTGTCTTTCTCCTGATCTGCATATCTGGAATAAGAAATTATGGATTTTCCCTGATTTGCACGTTAGTAATTTTTCTGATATGAATATCCGGAACAAATTAACGTTTTTTTAAAAAATTGATGCGTCCGGATGTACAAATCCGAAAAGTGAAGACAAAAAAAAAATCGCGAAATGTCTATAATACTTGTGGGGTTTTCTAATAAGAAACCCTCGTAATAAATTGTGACAAATTAACCATAAATAATGATATTTAATGACTAATAATAATGTACCACTAAAAGTGTGTACCACAATATGTATTTTTTTATTGTGATCCTTGAAATTATTTTATTGTTATAGTCTTCAATTTGTTGTTTCCCCGTTGCCATAATAATATGTTATAATTAGGCACCTAATAAATAAAATAGGTGAATTTTTATCTACTCATCTCAAAAAGTTAGGTAGAGTTAATAAATTAGATTACATTGCATTAAAAATTTATAAAAGTCAAATTATTAAATACAATAAAATGACATGGCATTAGTAGATTGGTTAAAGGGATATTATCAAACTTTTTATAGCAAATAAATTTATCCCCAACAAAATACTCTCTCCATAAACCTGGCATCTTCTAACTTCTCACTATTTTTTAATTTGTTTTGAAACAACCGTGAATCTTGAAAAATATTCAACAATAGACTCTTAGATTTTGAAGACTTGTCTTATTCACAATGATCTCTATTTTGCAAGAGGTTTAGAGTTTCTCTCATACACTCTCCATTCTTATTTATAAATAAATTTGACTTTTTAGATTTATTGAATAAATGATATATTTATACTACATATAGATTAGATACATCAATTATTCAATGAACCAAAAAAGTCAAATTTACTTATAAATAAAAATGGAGGATGTACCTTCTTAATGGGTGTTGCATTAGGAATTACCTTAAACTCTTATTTATTCAATGCTTGGTAGATGAGGAGTAAAGTTTTCATGTCTCTCTTTATTGAATCTGTTAAAATGTCTGTGTGCTTGATTTACGGAATATTTGAAAGAACTTTTTATTTTCTTACTTACTTGCTTGTTTGTTTGCTTACATGTTTTGCTTAACATAAAAAGTTGTCTCCTATTTATAGACTCCAAGTGAGAGTTCTACTTACAACAATAGATTATGTACACTTCAAAAGATGGCTTGTAATTTGCTACCACATTAGAAGAATCTTTAAAGATGAGAGAATATATCCTTGTTGGCTCTTGAATTGGGCCTTTACTTGATTTCAATATAGTTATTTTTTATTTTAAAAAATCATTAACCCAACCAAGAGGCAATGCCATAAAAAAAGAGATAGGTTAGGCCACATCACAATCACAATGAACTTGAAGCTTTTCAAAACAAATATTCATAGCTTAAATACTCATTTCTTAATATATTCACACTCTTTCTCTTTTTTCCAAAAGCCACAACACCAGATGCTGTTCTCCTCATTCTAATACTACCACAAAAAATTCAAGGTAAGATTGATCTCGATCCAATGATTTTCTTGTTTTTTGTTCTAAATTTTTATTTAATTTATGATTTTTTCTTATAATTCTGTTGGCCAGGATTACTATTGGTGATAAAATGAATAATCAACAACACGTGCAACAGAACCGTAAGAGAAAGAACAAGTTCATGAAAAGTTGTTGTTCCTATCCCTGTCGTTTGGTATCTCGTATGTTTAAAGGTTTTGGTAGATGCGTGTTTGTCACATGTTACCCTGTTGTTCAATGTTTTGGTTTAGATGAACACAAACATAGCCACCATAGAAAACACTTTGATTGGTGATAAACACAAGTTTGAATAAAATGGTTTTCTTTACATGATTGTTGTGTAAACAATTTGGAGTTTTTGCAAGATATTCAAAGCCATAAAATGTTCCACCAACATGAAGTTGATCAAAAAATTTCAAAAAGACATGACTAAATTGGTATACATAAAATAGACAAGACATAACTAAACTAGAGTTCAGCATCTTCAAAACAATGATATGCATTCATTCCTACAATTAGCAACATTCTGGTTAAAACCTAAGAGTTTGGTACAAGACATCAACTCTTTGAACATGAATTTTCACCTTCCCAGATTCATTAACTGACATGTTAATTCTCTTACATCAGATTGTTTGAGTGGCTTTAACATGAACATTTCAGCTCCTTCTTCTAGACACCTGCTTTTTTAGCAGAACAATTATTGAGTAAGTTAAACAATACAGAACATATAAGAGACAAAAAATACTATTAAAAGATGGTATTGTTAGAGGTAGGGACAAATTACTTGTTGATTCTTGTTGGTATGTTCTCAGATGACATTATTACTACTGGCACCTCCCTCATTACAGACGATTGCTGTTTAACAAAAATGGAATTAGTATTTAGAAGTGGTTAATGTATCAATGTGCAAAATAATAAACAAGGTTTTGAAGAAATAAGCAACCCAACATTATCATTAGTACCTTGATTTTCTTAAGTAACTCATAACCTGTCATCCCTGGCATGCAATAGTCTGTGATGATTAAGTTTACTTTGGATCTCTACAAAACCACATATACTATAGTTAGCATGTGAGAAATCATTTTCAGCACGACACTAGCACGACACTGACGCGACGATATTATCTTATTGTTGTTCGACACTAATACAGACACGTCATTTTTCAGATGTATATGTATGGAAAAAAAACAGAGCATTGGTTTATCTTAAAAATAAAAATAAAACTTACTCCATTCAAGGTGTTTTGTTCACCATTAGTCAAGCCCAATAACTCCAATGCCCTAAGCCCATTTTCAGCAGTTGTAACTATAGTCCATTCAAACAAAAAGCCCATTGAAAATGAATCACCAAAAAAAAAAAAGCATCAAGCATAAAGAATGTTAGGTAACAGAGCATGTTATTTTTCCGTCTTTACAAGAGAAGAGATACGTGAAGTAGTTAACAAGTTGTTAAAAGTAAAAGAGAAGAAAAACAGAATATGGTTGAGTAAGAGGTAGGTATAGTATAGTAAACCTTGGCAAGAGGAATTTCTAAGGAGTTTCTCAACAAGTTTGCGATCAATAAGACTATCATCAACAGCTAGAACATGAGGAATGTCACCACTTTCCATGACCCAATTTGAAGAAGAAAATGAAGATGAAGCAGAAGCCATGAATGATCTTAATAAAGACAAGAATAAACTACTCTCTGTCTAATAATGACAATGAAGAAGAAAGAAGGTAGTAGTGTAATAAATAAAGGAAGTTACTACAATCTTACAATCTTAAATGTAGAATAGAAAGGACGAAAAGAAAAACAAAACGGTGGAAGAGAGAAAAAGAAAAAAACAAAAAAGAAAGTTGAAAGTCACAAGATATGTATGAAAGATGATGTCCTGTCCTACTATATGTAAGGAAATGGAGCAGGAGAATTTTAAAGAGAGAGAGAGAGTCACAGATATTTCGTGATCCTTTTGGGGTATCTAAGGATTTGATTCAGTCCCCACCTTACCCTTTATATTCAATTACCAAATCTTATTTATACTCTCTCGTCATCAATTCGTATCTCTGACTCATTTCATTTATACTCTCTCTCTGCACTACCTTCCATGCATGTTCTTATGGCATTGGATGAGTAAGATAGATTTTTTTTTTTTTGGTTTCAACATTATGGTTTTGATGGTCGTGATAATTCCAAGTTCGGTTAGTGGTAAGTTAAATCTAATCAAAATAACTCAATTAGAATGGTTGAATAAACACTTCTCTTGGAAAGTGAAAACCATATTAAGTTAAAGATCTTTTTTGGTTATATAAAGTTTACTTAGAGATTTGTACCCAAAAAAAATGTTTACTTAGAGATTAATTGAAAATGATTCATTTTTTCTTTTCAAGAATTAAGAGAAATAATTAATATTTTAATAATTGAAAATGATTTTTTTTTCAAATTAAGAATTATTTAATTTTTTTTTCATGAATTAAGAAAAATAATTAATATTTTAATAACAGAAAATGATTTTTTTTTCAAATTAAGAATTGTTTAAGATTTTTTTTCAAGAAAGAAAAATAACTAATACTTTAATAATTGAAAGTGATTCTCTTTTTTCAAAGTAAGAATTATTTAAGATTTTTTTTCAAGAATTAAGATAAATAATTAATACTTTCATAACTGAAACTATTTACAAAGTTATTATTAGTATAGTAAAAAGCTGTTATTATTATGAGTTAGTTTCTCAATGATTATTATAAATAATTTATTTATTAAATATATTAAATAAGATAAGCATTCAATTTATATATCCCTATGTTTCTTATTATTAAAAAAAATTATTTTTTTAGATATAGAATGAATAGAATGGTTAATATATTTGGTCTATATATATATTAGATATATTAATTATTAAATGTATCTAAATTACACTAAAAGTGGTCTAAGACATCACCAAAAAAACGGTGCTATAAGTTCTTAAAAAGTTTTACTAAAAAAAAGGTCGAACATAGACCCCATCTTAGACAGAGTTTCTATAAAAGCGCTGCTATATGTTTATCCTTAAAAAGCGCTTTTATAAAGCGCTGCTAAATGGTAATCTTAGAAAGCGCTTCTATAAAGTGTTGCTATAGACCAATTAAAAGAAATTGATGCCTTAGGTCATTTGTAATTAAACAATAAAAACAATTAATTTCAGAAAAGCGCCCTAATCAATTTTTCTAATCATTCTCACTATTCTTCTCTCGCGACCATTTCTCTCGCTATTGTTCATCGTTCTTTCGCCATTGTTCTCCGTTCTTTCGCCATTGTAAGGTTTTATCTTGCTGCCATTATTGTTGTCATACGAATTTCTTGTTGTTGTTGAACGAGGTACGTTTTGCTGTTGTTGTTGTTGTTCTTGTTGTTAATGTTGATGATATTAATTGATTTTTGTATATTATGAATAAAAAGGTTGAAGATGATAGTTAAGGGTTGTACATTGTTGTTCAGTTGTTGTTGTTGTTCTGTTGTTTTCTCCTAAAAATGCTTCAAGAACTAGTTAACAAAGCTCTCCTAAAAAACATATTTTGTAACTTTGTTCTATTTCAGTTTTTGTTCAATGAGTTATTTTTTCCATGTGACTGCACCATTTTCCGACCGAAAGGAGTATGAATCCTTTCTAAGCATTAAACAACAAGACAATATAATAGGCACCAGACAACAACAAAAAATCTTCATTTACATTATTCTCATGATATGAAGTATTTGTCCTAGAATATATAGCACTTATTAAGTTGCTATGAATCACATTACAGATGATAGTTTAGCAGCACAAGTTGACATTAGACACAAATATCAATATACACATATATTATTTTTATTAATTTGAACTTTCACGAAACATATCCTCATACTATCTTCGTGTAATTTCTGGTTTTTTCTTATTCAAAGAACAATAATAATACCTTGCTTTCATGAATTCAAGGGGTATTGTTTTAAAACCTATGAAGAAACATAAGTCAAGGGGTATAGTTTCAAACAGTCTAATTTATTGCTTATATCATCCTCCAATGTACTAAATTCACAACCACCACTAAGACATAGCAGAAAAACCAAACCAAGTATTTGCAAACCATCTCTATAAAACAATATGCAACAAACTAAAAAAGTTATGGAAGATTGTTGAGTATGGCAGAGTCGACCCATAAAACAACACGCGGCAAACATACATGTTACCCAAACACATTCATATATGAGAAAGATGCATGACATTATAAGAGCAAATAATATGATGTATCAATCAATATCAAGAAAATGGCATAGGATTTTGAGGCATAGATTGAAGAATTTTGAGGCATAGGATTGAGTCAATATATATTATGTAGATTTCTTGAATAGATTACTATTAAAATTTGGCATAGGATATATCTTGTTGAAGAGACATTGAAAAGTGAAAAGTTGGATTGATATTGATAGTATGATTGTTTTACAGGTGTAGGGTGAAAGTCTGATCATTGGAGGAATCTTACATTGTATGGGTCCAGAACTTAATTAGTTAAACCATTTGAATGAACTGCTATGATGGATGAGCATTGCTTGCAATGATTAAGAACTAACTTATTGAATTTGCTATATAGGGGTTACTTGTGATCAAAGTGTGAAAGTCAGATCTCCTCCCTACAGGTAAATAATTTTTATTTTGTTTTTGTTTAGAATAATTAGTAAAACCATGGATAAGAAATGAATGTCTTCAAGTCGATTGTCGAAAGAGTACGAGAATGGGGTACCAAAATTTGTTACATTTCCAAAGACCCCAATCGAATGACATGTCCTTGCTTGGGTTGTTGTTATGGGAGTCGGGTTGACGTGGTTCAGTTGGCATCGCATTTAAAGAGGCATGGAATTGATCGAAGTTATACATGTTGGAATTTTCATGGTGAGAAAAGTAACAGGAATGTTGAACCGGGGGATAATACGACTTATACTTCAAACGACAATGGCACGGATACATACGATTATGATTGAGTAGAAGAGATTGCAGAAGCACTTGAAGATGATCTTAAGGATTGTCCCGAAATGTTTGAGAGATTGGTAAGCAATACAGAGAAACTGTTGTATAATGGTTGCACTAAATTCACAAGATTGTTTGCGGTATTAAAGTTGTACAACTTAAAGGCGGGCAATGGATGGTCGGATAAAAGTTTCACAGAGTTATTGGCCCTTATGAAATATATGCTTCTAGAGGATAATGTTCTTCCCAATCGAACATATGAGACCAAAAAGATGTTGTACTCTATTGGCATGAGCTATGATAAGATACATGCATGTCCAAACAATTGCGTTTTGTTTCGAAATGAGTATTTAACTTTAAATGAGTGTCCTAAATGCGGTGTCTCTCGATATAATAAGAAGTTGTCTCCAGCAACAGTCTTATGGTAATTTCCTATAATTTAGATATTCAAACGCATGTTTCGTAGTGAAATTGATTCTAGACATTTGACTTGGCATGCATATGAAAGAATTATTGATGGAAAGTTTCGACATCCGGAAGATTCACCATAGTGGATGAAAATTGATGATGATTATCTTGAATTTGGAAAAGAAGCAAGAACCCTTCGCTTGGCATTATCTACTGATGGAACGAACCCACACGATCTTCAAAGTATCTCACATAGAACTTGGCCTGTGATTTTAATCATTTATAACCTACCTCCATGGCTATGTATGAAACGTAAGTATATGATGTTATCTATGTTAATATTTGGGCCTAAACAACCAGGTAATGACATAGACGTATACTTGACACCCTTATTTGAAGATTTAAAGTTTTGTGGGAGAACGGTGTGGAAGTTTATGATGGGTATAGGAAATAAATTTTCAACTTTAGGGTGATGTTGTTTGGCATAATTAATGATTTTCCAACATATGGAAATCTATCAGGGTAAAACATAAAAGTTCAATGTGTGTGTCCTATTTGTGAAGATAAAATAGATTGGACGCGATTGGCTTTCTCGCTCATCGTAGATTTTTAAATTTGAATCATCACTACCGTGGATGGACAAAAGCCTTCAATGGAGATACTGAACAAGGTAGAGCTCCACCTATATTGAAAGGTGATCAAATTTTTGAAAAGGTGAAAGATGTGAGTACTCAGTTTGGCAAGCCTTTTGCACATACACTTGTCAATAGTGGGTGGAAGAAGAGGTCAATTTTTTTTTGAACTGTCATATTGGAAGTCGTTATATGTAAGACATTTTCTCGATGTTATGCATATTGAAAAAAATGTGTTTGACAGTGTTATTGGTATGTTACCCAATATACAAGGAAAGTATAAGCATGGTCTTAAAGCAAGAAAGAACTTGATAGTGACGGGGATAAGAACTGAATTAGGACCCTTGAAGAAAGGAAAACGAACATATTTACCACCTACTGCATATACTCTATCTAGAAATGAGAAAAAAGTATTATGTAAGTTTCTAAGAGAAGTTAAAGTTCCAGAAGGTTACTCTTCAAATATTAGAAGACTTGTGTTTATGAAAGACCTCAAGTTAAAGAGTTTAAAGACGCATGACTGCCCAAGTTCCTGCTCACGTTTCACAATAAGTGATCAGCAAGAAAAAAGCTTTTGCAAGGATCGGGCCGGCAAAACGAGGTCTTACACCTCGCTTTCGGATGTGTCTTGAAACACTTGTGGCAACATCAGATGTTATGGATGGTGCTATTAGTCAAATATACATGGACGAAGGTGTTTTTGGTTTTCCTCATTCCGAAATAATTGGAAAAGATGACATGTTACAAATTTTTAATCATCTTGAATTAGGCATAGGTGTTATGCATTCATACATTTGGTACTCCGATCAATCTATTATTTAATTAGTTGAACAATTTATTTACACATTTTAATGAAAATAGTCTAATGTTTATTATGGTTTTATTTAACATGCTTGTATGAAAAATTGATGTGCGTGAATCAATTTTCAAACTGATTCTATTTCGTTTCTTGTGTCCGTGTCAACAACACGTTAATTGATACGAATCCAATTTCAGTAAGAGTTCACTTACTCGAGAGATTTATGTCCAACAGTACAAAAAGTTTGTATCTTTTACCGTATAATACTGGAAATGGGTAAAATTTTCATTCAAAGTTCATTCTAATCTTTGTATCTTTTGCGTAGAATTTATTCATCCAAACTTTTGTTATATTTTACAGTGGACACTGGTTGTTGGTTACTATTAATCCTACAAGAAAAGTGGTGTATTATCTGAATTCATTGGATCATAAATGGACAACATATCAATATATGAAGGATTTGGTTGATACGTAAGTGAGATTGTTAAAATACTCGTGTGTATTTGTATGTTTAATTATTTCTGTGAGATTGTTCTAAATTTGTGTTTTTCCTTTATAGAGCAATACTAGTATACCGAGCACAAAGAGACGCTCGAGTATTACGGTATAAAGCAAACAACATTACATGGATAAAAGTGGAGGTATATTAATTTTTACAATGTTGCTTATAATAGTGATGCTACTTGATAACACAAGACAACTATATATAATTCTTATTTGTTTTTCTCCTCGTCAGCGTAATGGGATAGACTGCGACTATTTCGTTTTGAGCTTTATGAGAGAAATCTTTAATTTTGACCGATTAGAGATTCCCATCATGGTATGGATTTATAACTTAGGATTTATTTTAAAATTTATTGGATATTTCATATAATTTATTATTTTAAACTAAATCATGCATATTGTGTTTTGTTATGTAGTACTTTGATGAATACGCGTGTGCTCATTACACGAAAGATAAATTGGAAGAAATCAAAGAGGAATTGTGTGAATACCTTATTGAGAAAAGAATCATATAAGGTATTGGTGTGTAGTTATGGAGTGTAATTGTATAGTTTTGGAAGTTGTTGTATATTAAGAGATCTTTAAAAGTTAAAGTATTAGAATGGTTTAATTATGTGAATGATTTATGGATTAGAATTTTTTGGTTTAATTATGTGCACAAATGGTTTTTGTGAATGGTTTATGGATTTTTGTTTGATTATGTAAATGGTATATGTGAATCGTTTATGTGAATGGTACATGAACTAGAATGGTTTAATTATTATGTGAATGGTTTATGGATTAGAATGCTTCAATTATTATGTGAATCACATAATGATTAGAATGATTTATGTGATTTAGAAGGCCTAGATATGGTAATGTGATTTATACAGGTTTCTGATTTAGAATTGAAATATACAAGTTTCTGAAAAAACAAAAGAAAAATGAGATTTTTTTAAAAAATCATTAAAAAAAATGTGAAGAAAAGAAATCACTTTTAAGCAAAAGTGTTGCCTATAAACAACAAAAGAAAGCGCTTTCTACTAAAAGCGCTGCCTAAAGTGAAAAAAAACATTAGACAACACTTTCAAAAGCGTTGTCTAAAGGGGAACATTAGAGAGCGTTTTTTCCTGAGAAAACGCTGCCTAAAGATGACTTAAAGTTGAAAAAATACATTAGACATCGCTTTCAAAAACGTTGTCTAAAGGGGACATTAGACAACGCTTTTGCTTGAGAAAGTGCTGCTAAAAGTCCACTTTAGATAGCGCTTTTTCAGGTAAAAGTGTTTTCTAAATGCCTACTTTAGAAAGTGCTTTTAAAGGTAAAGTGATGTCTTAAGTAGGTCTTTAGCAGCGCTTTCTCATTAAAAAAAAGTGTTGTATTTACCTGCGACAACGCCATCTTAGGAAGCGCTTTTAAGTGCTGTTAAATGCCAAAAAAATGTTATTTTTTCCCTTGTTTGGCATAGTGAAAAAAATGAATTTTCTTTTATAATATAAATCAAAGAAAATATAAAATATATAAATTTTAAATGAAAATTATTTACATATAACAAAAATTTAGTATTCTAGTTCATAATTCCAATTTTATACTTTCTCAACGCCATAGTAAGTGACTTATTAGTAAATAAATCTCAAAAGAAAAATATTTTTATTTTACAATGAAATGTAATTTTTTTCCAATTATACCATCTAATTAATATTTTTTTCATTACTATTAATATAATATATTTTATTTTATATTTATGAAGGAATCGAGGACCCTAACGAGAATGTTATGTTAAGTGTGAGATATTGGAACAAATTCTAGGGTTAACATGTCGTCGAAGTTCACTCACATGCTGTTGTGAAATTAGGTCTTGTGTTATGGATTCAATTGTTTAAGTTAGTTTGTACCCTAAGTTAGTTTGTAATGAGTAATTGTTAAAAAGCTCATTAGGTTAGTTTGTTGGTTTTCTTATAAATATCATATTAGTCTCTCATCTTTCATATAAGGGAAAATATGAAGATAAAACCCTATTTCAAAAGTGAGAGAGATTATTTGTTATTATTGTATATTTGTAATCTTGTTTCAAGAGAAAGGAATGAATAACAATTTATAATTAATCTTGTTGTTATCCTTGGTTACCTTAAACCATAACCCTTGTGGGTTTCTTGATCATAAAGAAACATATTATCCTTTGTTTCTAAGGTATCTGATTCACAACAAATTGGTGCAGTGAGCATGGAGAATATGCCTTCAACAAAGTATGAAATTGAAAAAGTTCACCGGAGTGAACGATTTTGGTCTGTAGCACTTGAAGATGAAAGCTGTACTTGTCCAGTAGGATTTCTTGGAAGCGTTGAAGGGAGAGATGACCATGAATGCAACGTTAACAACAGCTGAAAAGACGACCATGATTGAGAAAGCACACAGTGCAATATTATTTAGCCTCGGTGATAAGGGTCTTCGACATGTATCAAAGTAGACGACGACACCAGGGTTATGGTTGCAACTTGAAGGTATGTACATGACCAAATCGTTGGTGAGTCGACTATACCTGAAGCAAGCTTTGTATTCATTCAAGATGAGTGAAGATAAAGTGTTGGCTGAGCAGTTGGATATGTTCAACAAGATGATTCTCGATCTTGAAAATATTGATGTGAAGATCGATGATAAAGATTGAGCGTTGTTGTTGTTATGCGTTTTTCCCAGAACACATGCTCACTTCAAAGAAATCAACTTGTATGGAAGAAAGTCCCTAACCTTTGAAGATGTTCAATCTGTCTTGTACTCTAAGGACTTGAACGAACGAAAGGAGCATAAACCTTCGACGGTTGGTGAAGGTTTGACCGTTAAGGCAAAATTCTTGTGAAAGGATGATAAGTTCGACAAGAAGAAAGGTAAAAGTTAGCAGAAGTCTTATAGTGGCAAAACATATTGTGTTTGATGCTATCATTGTAAGAAGGAGGGTCACATTCGAAAGGTGTGCCCTAAATGCCTGAAAGATCATGAAGGTAAGGATAATGGCAATGCTTCCATTGTTCAAGATGATTTCGACTCATCTGATGTTCTAGTGGTTTCAAGCGGCGACTCAAGAAAATAGTGGATTATGGATTCAGGTTGAACTTGGCACATGACTACAAACAAAGATTTGTTCGAGGAACTATATGATCAAGATGGTAGATCGATGTTGCTGAGAAACAACAAAGCTTGCAAAATTGCAGGTATCAGATCTGTGAGATTCAAGATCCATGATAAGTCGATAAGGTTATTGATGAAGTTAGGTATGCATCTGACTTGAAGAGAAATTTGATTTCTCTTGGTGAATTAGACAAGAAAAGATATGTTTTTTCAAGGAGAGAAAAGTATCCTAAGAGTCATGAAGGGGTCGAAGGAAGTCTTGAGAGGCGTGAAGAAACAAGGCTTGTATACCCTTGAGGCTGAAGTTGTAAGTGTGGTTTGATAAATGTTGCATCCACGAAACTGTTGTCGAAGACAAAATTATGACACATGAGAATGGGCCATGTCAGCAAGAGAGGTCTGATCGAACTAGGGAACAAAACCTTCTAGGTGGTGACAAAGTCGAGAAGTTGGAGTTTTGTGAACCTTGTGTGTTTGGTAAATCCTGTAGGGTGAAGTTTAACAAAGGAAAACAAAGAACACATGGATACCTTGATTACATCCATGCTGATCTTTGAGGGCCTATAAGGAATCCTTCACATTTAGGTGTAAGTTATTTTCTATCCATAGTTAAAGATTATTCCATAAAGTTATAGGTATTCATTCAGAAGATGAAGGATATAACTTTTGAGAATTTCAAGAGTTGGAAGGTTCTAGTCAAAACATTAATTGGTAGAAAGGTTAAGAGGTTGTGAACTGATAATGGCCTTGAGTTCTGCAATGAAGCTTTCAACAATTATTGTGTCGGGTCTAGGATTGCAAGACATAAAACTATAGCAGGTACTCCTCAGCTAAATGGTCTAGCTGAGAGATTCAATTGAACAATCCTAGAAAGGGTTAGATGCATGTTAGTTAGTGTTGGATTGAAGAAGGTGTTTTTGGCGGAGGCTGTTTCGACAACAATATATCTGATAAACAAAAGTCCTTCGATTCCGTTAGATATGAAGACACCTGAAGAAGTTTGGTCGGGACATCCACCAGATCTCGACAAACTAAGAGTATTTGGTTGTGTAGCCTATGCTTACATTAGGCAAGACAAGGTCGAACCTAGAGCTCTGAAATGCATGTTCATGGGATACCCTGCAAGATTCAAAGCTTGTAGGTTATGGTGTCTAGTGCCAGGTCACATGAGGTGTATCACCAGTCGAGATGTAGTTTTCAATGAAGCTAAGATGGCTTTCAAGAAAACTGATGATATTGACGAAGAGCTGGAACAAAGAGAAAATCTTGTTGAGGTGGAGTATAGTGATGTTGAATTGCATGACCCAGATGAAGTTGATGAAGAAGCAGAAACTGCAATCAAAGATGAGGAGACTGATAATGACAATCTACTGGCTAGAGACAGGTCGAGAAGAGTCATCAAGCCACCTTAGAGACTTGGTTATGCAGATCTTATAGCTTATGCCTTAATCTTTGCAAGTGAGGTTCTAGACGAAGAACCTATAGACTATAAGGAAGTTATGAGGAGTCGAAATAAGACTGAATGGATGAAGCTCATGGATGATGAGATGAAATCTTTTCATGATAACAACACATGAGAACTGATCGAGAAACCTGCTACAGTCAGGTTAGTCATTTGTAAATGGATTTTCAAAGTTAAGGAAGGAATCGAAGGAATGACGTCGAAGAGATACAAGGCAAGGTTGGTTGCTAGGGCTTCACTCAGAAAGAAGGTGTCAACCTCAAAGATTTATTATTTCATGTTCTGAAACACATGTCCATTCGAATTTTGCTTGCCATGGTGGCATAGTTCGACCTTGAACTGGAACAAATGGATGTGAAGATTGCGTTCTTCTATGGTAATCTTGATGAAACAATCCTAATGAGTCAACCTGAAGGGTATGTTGAAGAGGGGAAAGAAGAGTATGTGTGCAAACTGAAGAGATTTTTATATGGGCTGAAACAATCTCCTCGACAGTGGAATAAGAGATACTAACAAGTTCGTGGCACACATAAATTTCATCAGAAGTCAGTTCGACCATTGTGTTTACTTCCGATTTTGACTGGGTAATTCATTTTTTAATTTTGTTACTTTATGTGGATGATATTATAATATCAAGCAAAAATGTTGAAGATGTAAAGAGAGAGAAGGTTGAACTCAACAAGGAGTTTGATATGAAAGATCTAGGAGTTGCGTCTAGGATTCTTGGGGTTGACATCCGAAGAGAT
This sequence comes from Lathyrus aphaca, assembly GCA_963966055.1. NCBI lineage: Eukaryota > Viridiplantae > Streptophyta > Magnoliopsida > Fabales > Fabaceae > Lathyrus > Lathyrus aphaca. Next base: position 112,189,347 of record OZ014524.1, on the reverse strand, counting down.
AGAAAGCAGTCGAAATTATGCTTATCTCAAGCGACATACCTACAGAAGAATCTCGAAAAGTTTGGTATGTCGAATTCAAATTTTGGTTTAACTTTAACAAACCCTCAATTCAAGTTGAGTATAGATCAGTGTCCCAGTACTAATGTTGAAAGAACTTATATGGATATCATTCCATATGATAATATAGTGGGTTCTTTGATGTATGTTATGGTATGTACTAGACCCGATATAGCATATGCAATAAGTCTTGTAAGCAGGTACATGGTGAATCCTAGAAAGGCTCACTGGCAAGCATTGAAGTGGATTCTAAGGTAAATCAATGAGTATTTGAGAAGATTCCTAATTTATGGTGGATCCTTGGGTGAAGATAGTAAAGTAGCAATCGAAGGATATGTCGACTCTGATTATGTCGGTTGTATGGATTCCAGAAAATCTATTTCTGGATATGTTTTCACTATGTTTGACACAACAATTAGTTAGAAAGCAACACTTTAAAAGGTTGTTTCCTTATCAACCACTGAAGCGGAATATATTGCCCTAACTGAAGTTGTAAAGGAAGCATTATGACTTGAAGGTTTTGCAAAGGAGCTGAAACTTCAAGGTCGAGGTATCACTGTTAAATGTGATAGTCAAAGTGCAATACACCTGTCGAAAAACTCATCCTATCATGAGCGAACCAATCACATTGATGTGAGGCTGCATTTCGTCAGAGGGGTAATTGATCATAGAGAAGTCCAAGCGCTGAAGGTTTTGACAGATCATAATGTTGCTGATATGATCACCAAGACGTTGCCCAGTTACAAAATTTCCCATTGTATGCGATAAAAATGCATGAAGAATGCTAGTTTATTTCTTGTTGTTATAGAGTTTGTTCCATGGTGGATATTTGGGAGATATTGGAACAAATTCTAGGGTTAGCATGTCGTCAAAGTCTTCTCACATGCTGTTATCAAATTGGGCCTTGTGTTATGGATCCCATTGTGTTAAGTTAGCTTGTACCCTAAGTTAGATTGTAATGGATAATTGTTAAAAAGCCCATTAGGTTAATGTGTTAGTTTTCTAATAAATAGCATACTAGTATCTCATATTTCATATAAGGGAAAATAGGAAGATAAAACTTTAATTCAAAAGTGAGAAAGGTTATTTGTTATTCTTGTATACTTGTAATCTTGTCTCAAGAGAAAAGGAAGAATATCAGTTTATAATCAACCCTTGTTGTTATCCTTGGTTACCCTAAACTCTAACCTTTGTGGGTTTCTTGATCATAAAGAAACTTGTTATACTTTGTTTCTAAGGTATCCGATTCATAATATTAAGCATGTAGAAACTATGTTTGATTATCACCATGTTAGGAGTCAGGTGAAATGCAAGATGTTTATTTTGATTCTCAGTGGAGCAACTATGAGGTGGTTCAAAACTTCGAAGGATGGTTCCATTAACTAATGGAAGAAGTTGTGAAATGAGTTCACATCACAATTTACTACACATAAACGTCGATCTAAGCACTATAACAAATAATGTTTTTCATGACGAAGTTTTCACCTCAAACAATAAAAAAATGAGGTATAAAGTCAAGTCACATTATTTTTAATTATTTTTAAAAATAAAGTAAAATATAAATTTCATCAGTTTTCATAAAACCGAGGTGAAAAAATAAATCATTACAAGCTTTGATTCCCCATTATCGTAATTTATGATTCTATTTGTCTATAAGTGTAAACAAAATGTTCTAACCCTTCGACTTTCTATTTTACCGAGGCATAAAATAATAAGATTTTACTATAAAAGCACTCGTTAAACATATTTACCCTAATACTTACTAATATGAAGTTACCCCAATCATCATTTTTTAGGATGGATGGCAAGACAGAAAAAATCTTCAATATTTTCTATCTTGAACAGAACATTTTTTATGCCCTTGCATTCTATCTCACATAATGGTATTGATATTGTCATTGTTGTGTTTTTTGGAATAACCCTCGGTTAAAGAAGGGTACTCAGTTAATGGATTGCAAGTGTAGAAAATGATTATTGCTTCAAATTAAACAAAGAATGAAACTTAACCAACAATAAAGGGAGATTAACCTTTTAAAAGAGCTCAGTTGATAGACTGATAGTTCAAAAAATCATTTATGCTTCAAATTAAACAAAGAATTGAGCTTAACCAACAAAGAAGGGAGCTCAACCTTTAAAGAGTACTCAATTGATAGATTGCAAGTGCAGAAAATCATTCTTGTTTCAAAAGTATTTATTCTAATGGGTATGGAACAAAATCTGGATATCACCGAATATTTATTGTAAACAATGTTTTTATTATTTTGTGTAAACAATGTATTTTCAATAAAAAATAATTATCTCAGTTTTATTTAAAACCGAAGCGATAGTTAAAATAAAACCTCAGTTTTAATAGTAAAACCGAGGTGGTTAGTATTCATATTTTACTAAATTATATGTAGTTTTATTTAAAACCGAGGCGATAGTTAAAATAAAACCTCAGTTTTAATAGTAAAACTGAGGTGGTTAGTATTCATATTTTACTAAATTATATGTAGTTGTCCCAGAGAGAGGAAATATTCACCTCAAGTTTGGATAACTAGATAACAAATACTTAATAGAATTAATAATAAGATTAAACTCGGAACCTCCATTGTGAATGGAATGTATGGCAAGAACTACTATTAGGGAGTCTCTCTCGAAAATAACATTTTCCATTTTCAAGTTGATAGTTCCTTGGATTACTTTTTTAAGAGCCAAAGCTTCGGCTTCAATAACGGATAGTGTTCCCGGATCCCAAGCCACCCCTGCAATAATGAAATTTTTGAGGTTATCCCTCAAACACCAACCTCTATTAGAAGTTCCTATTTGGTTATTAAAAGTCTCATCCACGTTACATTTCACCACCCTACCATTGGTGGATTCCAAACCAAAGGATAATGCTTCCCAACTATGGGATAATGCTCTTTTTGAGCCATAACCCATTCCTGCCACTTATGAAAAGCAAGCCAACCAAGTTTGTTTGCTCCATCATGCTCATCACGCCAAATAAAATCATTCTTATTCTTCCAAATCTCATCCAACATAACTGCAAATCTCCCAACATCTTTCTTATTTTCCTTACTACAAATACCAAAGATGATTGACTTAGCATCATTAAAATAATGTAAACGAGCGTCTATGAGAGTAGACAAATCTGCTACCCTCCAACACTTATGAGAGTGGACAAACTTGCTGCCCTCCAACACTAGTTTATCAAATTACACCCAAATAACTGATATCAATCATCTTCAAGTTCATGCTCGCAAAACTCACAATGAAGCGGGCAAGGAACATGATGCTGATGGAGTCTAACACGCGTTGGTAAACAACCCTTACAAATTCTCCAAAGAAGATGCTTGATTCTAGGAAGGGCTTTGATATTCCATAGGCTACACCAATCTCTTTCTCCTCTCCCATTATCAAACCTCTTTTTGCGAGTTCCTCTACAACCTATAACTGGAACATACACTATAATCACCATTTATTCACCTGTAAAATCCACCTATCCTCCTTCCAAATCCACCTCCTCTAATAAAGGCACCTGTATAATTTATTCAGCATCTGCACAATTAAACAATTCCCTTATAACCCTCATATCCCATTGTTTCACATTCGGCAACATAAGATTTCTAACAGTAATATCATACACACATTGCTTCTACGGACCACTTAGACACCTTTCCTTCTTCCCTCGAATCCAAGGCTCATTCATAACTATAATGTGACTACAATCTCAAATACTTCATCTACATCCTAAACTCAAAACTTCCTCCGCCTTCCAAATGCTCCTCCATACAAAACTAGGATTATAACCAAGATTAGCATTAAAATAAGATGTTCTAGGATAATACCTATCTTTGAAAATTCTAGAAACAAAAGCATGTGGTTTTGTCAAAAGGTTCCACCCTTGTTTATCCACCATGGACATGTTGAAGGCTTTGAAGTCTCTAAACCCCAATCCTCCCTCCTTCTTCGTACAAGTAAGCTTCTCCCAGGACATCTAATGAATTCCTCTATTATTATTACCTCCTCCCCACCAAAAAGAACTCAGCATCTTTTTAATGTCATTTCACACTGCATTAGGAAGGATAAAGAGCCTCATAATATATGAAGGGATGGCTTGGAGGACCGATTTTATCGTGAATTATTTCCTTGTTTTTGATAACGATTGACCTCTCCGGGAATTAATTTTCTTCCAAATACGATCTTTGATGAATGAGAATGTTGCCCTTTTACTCCTCCCAATCATAAACAGTAAACCTAAGTACTTCTCAGTTTGCATCACATGGCGAACTCCCATTATGCTAGAAAGATCCTCCTTAGCTGGGTTGATGAGGTTATTGTTAAAGAAAACTTCAGATTTAATCAAATTAATCTCCTACCCTGAAGCATCAGCATAAATACCGACCAACCTCATTAGATAACGGACTTCTGAAAGGTTTACCCTGCAAAATAAGAAGCAATCGTGAACAAAAATAAGATGAGACACATCAAGTTCCCCTCTACAGATTTGGATCCCATGAATGTCGTCACTAGCCACCGCTCCTTTGATGAAACTGAAAGGCCTTCCGATACAATAATAAAGAGGTAAGGAGATTGTCATACCCTAAATTTTGACCCTGGATCGTCGCATAAATTCTTTCATCTGACTGTATTTTCATTTTACATCGTCTGCATAGCATATCACGCATTTTATCATGCATAATGTCTAAATTATCAGCCAAAATAAACTTATTGCATTTACAGTCGATTCGTTCAAACTAATGTCAACCGTGCGAAAAATCAGCGAACGGAAAATTTCAAATTTAAATTTACAAATGTTGGTAATATTAATATGCGGTTTACGCGGTTTAATCTGGCATGCTAAATGTATTTTATGACTATTTTTCGGTCACGCGTTGATCAGTCTGAGCAGTTTAAACGGTCATAATTTTATTTCAAAATCCAACCAAACGTTGTATTTTTCCGAGTCGTTTATTTCGCTTTGATCATTTTGATGTATTCATTTTATTTTTTCAAGCGTTTTGGCGTCTGACTTTTATTTTTTGAGTCCGCTTAATTTTACATTGTAAATAGGATTTTTAATTTTTAATTTAATTTTTTATTGTGATTATTTTAACTTTATTTAATTTTTAATTCAATATTTTTTTTTATTTCAAAATAAATATTAACCCTAATTGCTATATATATATATATATATATATATATATATATATATATATATATATATATATATATATATATATATATATATATATATATATATATATATATATATATATATATATATATATATATATATATATATATATTGGAAGTCCTTAATAATTCAAATGCTTGATAGAGCAAGTAAAAAGCAGAGAAATACGAAAAGGCAGCTTTTGAGTAAAACTTCCACCAGTGGAAGTATAGTAGAAAAAGTGTCCGAAAATATTTTAACTGCAGAATTTAGTTTCTTACAATTCTTGGGCCTGTTTGTGGTTCCAATTTGTACCCTATAAATAGACATTGTATGTCATAGTTGAATGGTTAATGCCATATGATTCAATTCTCTCAATCTTTCTCTATTTCTCTATCTCTCTCTATTCACATAATCATCTTCATCTTTCCCAAACACACTGTTTTTCACCACTCCATTTCTGGTTTTTTCCAACATTTGGCATCAAGAGCTCCGGTTATTGATCCTAATCCGCTGCAATAATGGCTATTGTTTCTAATGATCGAATTCCCACCAATCTCCCAATTCTTGATTCGAAAAACTACGACAAATGGGCGAAGCAAATGAAGGTTTTGTTCGACTATCAAGACGTTCTTGCGGTGATCAAAGATGGTGTTACGTCGCTCGTCGAAGGAGTTATGGATGCTCAAAAGGCTACGTTCAAAGAAGAGAAGAAGAAGGATTACAAAGCGCTGTTCTTGATCCATTCTTGTGTCGATGGTGACAATTTTGAAAAAGTAGGTGATTGCGATTCCGCAAAGCAAGCGTGGGAGATTCTTGAGAAGGCTTATGCAGGGGCTGCCAAAGCCAAAGTGGTGAGGTTACAAACTCACAAGCGACAGTTCGAGTTAATGCAAATGGAGGACAAGGAGTCGATAAACGATTATGTGACGCGTATTACGCGTGTGGTGAATCAAATCAAGTCGTGCGGGGAAACTACGGTAGAACAGAATGTTGTGTCGAAGATCTTGCGTTCTTTAACGCCAAGATTCGACAACATTGTCGTTGCGCTTGAAGAATCGAAGGATTTATCGTTGTTGTCGAAGGAGGAGCTTCAAAGCTCACTAGAAGCTCATGAACAACGAATGGATGAGAGGGGAAGCGATAAAGCGAAGTCGGAAATAGCGTTGCAAGCGCGACTTCATGAGAAGAGTAAACGATCAGAGAGGAAAGGGCATCCGAGAGGGAAGTTCAATTTCCAGAATTTTGGTGGTAGAGACTCACAAAATTCAAAGGGGCAAAAAGGTGAGGGAAGCTCCAAGGAGGGTGATCAAGGAACCCACAAGCCATTCGACAAAAGTAACGTGAAGTGTTACAATTGTCAAAAGCTTGGGCATTTCGCAAAGTATTGCCACGCAAAACGAAGAGAAAATCGCGCGGATGAGGCGAAGGTTGCTAGGGAAGAAGCGAATGATGATAATACGCTTCTTGTGATGATCACGGAAGAGAATTATGGCATGAGAGAAGGGCTGGACAGCAGTGGCAGCAGTGCAGACAATTCTGCAAAAACGCGTTCGGAGAAAAACGCAATGGTAACGGTTCGAGATGGAATTCAAAGTAGCGATGAGTGGTACTTGGATTCTGGTTGTTCGACTCATATGACGGGAAGAAAGGATTGGTTTGTCAAGATCAATCAAGCCACGAAGAATAAGGTGAGATTTGCCGATGATACGACGTTATCCGCCGATGGCGTTGGAGATGTCTTGATCGTGAAGAAAGATGGTGGTCGTTCATTAATCAAGGATGTGCTGTACATTCCAGGAATCAAATGTAATCTCTTGAGCATTGGCCAACTACTCGAGAAAGATTACATTATTCGCATGGAAAACAAGGTATTGCGCGTTTTGGACCGAAAGGGAGTTTTGGTACTTAAAGCACCGATGGCTGCAAATCGAACTTTCAAGATAGCATTGAAAGTAATGGAGCATCGATGTTTAGCTACAGCGGCAAGTCGTGAGGAGTGGTTATGGCATTACCGTCTTGGTCATCTCAATTTTCGAGACCTCGACGCGTTGCATAGACATGGTATGGTGACCGGGCTGCCAAGAATCGTGGTTCCAGCTGAGTTGTGTGTTGAATGTGTTCAAGGGAAGCAACACAAGAGCGTTTTCAGCAAGGATACAGGTCATAGGACCAAGCATCTCCTTGAGGTGGTGTATTCGGACGTGTGTGGGCCGATGCAAGTCAATTCGTATGGAGGTAACCGATACTTTGTCACGTTTATTGATGACTTCAGTAGGAAGCTGTGGATTTATCTAATCAAGAGGAAGGATGAGGTGTTTGATATGTTCAAACGATTTAAATCCATGGTTGAGCGACAAAGTAGTCACAAACTCAAAATTCTCAAAACCGATGGAGGAGGAGAATTTACTTCGAGGGAATTTGGGAGTTATTGTGACGATGAGGGTGTTGTGCGTGAGGTTGTACCACCCTATATGCCTCAGCAAAATGGTGTTGCCGAGAGAAAAAATCGGACGATTATGAACATGGTACGTAGCATGTTGAAAGCGAAAAATCTTCCAAAAGAGTTGTGGGGAGAAGCTGTTTCTACAGCTGCCTATTTGATAAACAGGTGTCCTACAAAGAAGCTGGACAAGGTTACTCCGGAAGAGGTATGGTGTGGACATAAGCCAAGTTTGAGTCACTTGCGTGTTTTCGGTTCAGTAGTGTTTCGACATATTCCGGGTCAGATTCGAAAGAAATTAGATGACAAGGGTGAAATAATGTTGTTGGTTGGTTATCATCCTACCGGAGGCTACAAGCTGTTTGATATGAGTAACAAGAAGATTGTGATAAGTCGAGATGTGATCGTGGACGAGTTTCGGCAGTTTGAGAGCAGAAAATCTGCCATATCAGTTCAGGAAATCGATTTTCCGCAAGATGAAATCGATTTCCTGCAGGAAAATCAGCATTCTGGAGCTGCTGGAATTGGTTCTGGTGAAGTTGAAATCGATTTCATGCAGGAAAATTTGAATTCTCAGCCTGCTGAAGGTGATGTACAACAACCTTTTGTAACCGAAACAGGTGAATCAAGTAGACGACCAACAAGGCAAAGAGGATTGCCTCAAAGACTCCGGGATTGTGAATTATTCCGAGATAGCGAGATCAACAATGAGGGTGATCTTATTCACTTCGCTCTAATGGCCGAATCCGAACCGGTGAATACGGAGGAGGCATTAAGCGATCCAAAGTGGATGTGTGCAATGAAAGAAGAACTGAATTCGATTGAGAAGAATAGTACTTGGATGTTGGTTGATTTACCGAAAGGTAAAAAGGCGATAGGTGTGAAGTGGGTCTACAAAGTGAAAGCGAATCCGAAAGGCGAGATAATCAAGCATAAAGCTCGATTAGTAGCAAAGGGATTTTTGAAAAAGGAAGGGATAGACTTCGATGAAGTGTTTGCTCCAGTTGCAAGGCATGAAACCATTCAGTTAGTTGTTGCGATGGCAAATAACAACAACTGGCCGTTGTATCAAATGGACGTCAAATCTGCGTTTTTGAATGGTCCACTTGATGGGGAGGTATATGTGAGACAGCCACCTGGTTTTGTGATCAAAAATCAAGAGGCAAAGGTCTATAAGTTGAGGAAGGCACTCTATGGTTTGAAACAAGCTCCAAGAGCTTGGAACAAACGCATAGATGGATTTCTTAGCGATGTTGGTTTCAAGAAATGCGTATCCGAACATGGAGTTTATGTGAAACCGGATGCAAGTGACGGAGTAATCATTCTTTGTCTTTATGTGGACGATTTGTTGATTACCGACAACTGTGAAAAGAACATTTCAAAGTTCAAAGGAGAGCTTATGAAGGAATTTGAAATGAGTGATCTTGGTATCATGAAATATTTCTTAGGCATAGAGTTCCAAAGGACAAAATTGGGACTGCTCATGCACCAAAGAAGGTATGCCATGGAAATTCTGAAGAGGTGTGATATGGAGCATTGCAATGCTGCCACAACACCAGCCGAGACACGATTACAGTTATCCAAGAGTGAAGAAGAACAAGACGTGGATCCTACTCAATACCGGAGATTGATAGGATCATTGCGTTACTTGTGCAATACGCGGCCAGATTTGGCGTTTAGTGTCGGTATTGCGAGTAGATTCATGGAGAGGCCGAAGGTATCACACTTGGCAGCAGTTAAGAGGATCCTTAGATATGTGAAAGGTACTCTTGGCTGTGGAATTTTGTTTCCGGCAAGCGACATGGGCAGAAGTTGTGAGTTACTCGGATACACCGATTCCAATTGGTGCGGAGATAAGGATGATCGAAAGTCTACGGCGGGGTATCTCTTTATGTTCGGTAAGGCACCAATCTCTTGGTGTTCGAAAAAGGAACCGGTTGTAGCCCTCTCTTCTTGCGAGGCTGAGTATATAGCAGCGTCGATGTGTGCATGCCAAACTGTGTGGCTGGTGAATCTATGTAAGGAGCTGGACAGCAGTAGAAATGGGGCTGTTTTGCTACTTGTGGACAACATTTCAGCGATAAACCTTGCTAAGAATCCCATAGCACATGGGAGGAGCAAGCATATTGAAATGCGATTCCACTATTTGAGAGAATTGGTGAGCTCCGGACAGTTGCATTTAGGGTACTGCAGAAGCGAAGAACAAGTCGCGGACTTGTTAACGAAAGGCGTGACAAGTGATGTGTTCAAGAGACTTGTGAAGAAGTTGAGCATGATGAGTGTGAAGCATTTGAATTAAGGTGGTGTATTGGAAGTCCTTAATAATTCAAATGCTTGATAGAGCAAGTAAAAAGCAGAGAAATACGAAAAGGCAGCTTTTGAGTAAAACTTCCACCAGTGGAAGTATAGTAGAAAAAGTGTCCGAAAATATTTTAACTGCAGAATTTAGTTTCTTACAATTCTTGGGCCTGTTTGTGGTTCCAATTTGTACCCTATAAATAGACATTGTATGTCATAGTTGAATGGTTAATGTCATATGATTCAATTCTCTCAATCTTTCTCTATTTCTCTATCTCTCTCTATTCACATAATCATCTTCATCTTTCCTAAACACACTGTTTTTCACCACTCCATTTCTGGTTTTTTCCAACAATATATATATATATATATATATATATATATATATATATATATATATATATATATATATATGTGTTTTTTTTTTTTTTGGTGGCTGCTGGTAAGGGACCTGAGAGAAAAGAAAGAAAAACAAAAACACTAAAGCGGCGAGGCAACACTGATCCATTGCGTAAAACGTTGGTATCACTCTTTTTCTTTATCGCATGATCTGATCTCATATACATAATAGTGGATCTTATGTATATACATATAAAGTTGATTTGTTTTTCTACTGAATGTACGTACAAAGTTGATTTGTCCTTCCCGTGTATATATAAAATCAATGCGTTGATGTATATATGATGTCGGTTACTTGTTCTTATTATTTTGTTTTTTTTTATAAACATGGTTGTTATTCTTCTTGTTTAAAGAAATATATACCCATACTTTAAAATATAATGTAATAGGCATTACTTTTGTTTTATTGATACATGTAACCACATTTTCTATGCATCTACATTAACGTTTTGTTTTAGTAATATATATTGTAATAAACATAAATGTTCTACTAATAGTCTGATTTTGTTTTATTGTTATACAATTAACGTTTTGCCATATATATTATAAGGGATACAAAATAATATATATTTTTTATTTTGTTTCACTATATACATATTAGACTATCATAATATTTTGTTTTAATTTAATATTTTTTTTAATGTATATATTATTAATTCTTATTAGATTGTTTGGATCGGACTGTGTCGATACGTTGTTTGCACATATATTTGTGTATATGAGATGTGACACTTGTGTTGATCCGATCCAGTTGCGATGATCGCATTTTTGCGTTAGCATCATTTTTTTATATTTTAATTTTTGAATAATTTTGATTTCAATTTTTCTTGATTAATTCTTGATGTTAATTTTGTTTAAATCTTGATTTTTTTTTATTATGATGGAAGTATATATCATTTTGACATTAATCTTGATCTATTTTTGTTTAGATATTAATTTTGTTTAAATTTTGAACTTGATGCTGATTGAATTTAGATTTGAATATTGATATTAGTGTTTGACTAATTTGGTTTCAAGTTTGAACTAAAACTTTTGTTAATCTTGATGATAGTTGAATCTTTGATTACTTGTTTGGATTATGTGTTTATAGCTCGTCATTATTCCCCATTTGAGAAAAATGTACCTCCATTCCCATGAATGTGTAATATTTTTACCTCTTTCTCTTATTTGCTTTTCATTTAGGTAGTTTCTAATTCAAAAAATAAACTCAATCAATGTTTCAAAAAAAATAAAAAATAAAATTAAGACCCTTAGTCCAACGCCAAGTAGATCTTCACTTACACTTCATTCACACACGTAAGTCGGTCGTTCTACGATCGCCATCAGCATTATCTTTACACTTCACAGTTCCTCAATCTCCCAACTTAAATAAATCGACGCATCGCGCTTGCTTGTCACTCCCGCATACTTGATCCACATATCAAGCCATAGCCCATTTTTGTCAAGTCATTTACTTACTTTGCCATTTCATTCCATTTGCAAGTAGCAACCTTTGTCTAGTCTTAGGAGCTTGCACATCTTATTTTGCTTTTATGCTTTTATCATTTCAATCCAAGGGAAAAAACCCCTTCAATTAACTCAATGTCATAGGTAGTTTAACAATCTCTAGTTCTCGTTTGATCTTAGCCACTAAGTCTTTTATTTTATAACTTTTTGTGACTTTGTTAAGTCACGTAAGTGTTTGCCATAACATTTACTTCCCCTACGAACCTTGATCACAATCAAGTGTTCGTTCATCCTTAGGTGAACTACGAGTGCTCCGATTCTACCCCCGATACATAGACATTAACGCGGTGTTGTGCGAGCACCCTTAGAAATAAAAACCTTAGGTTCTCTTAGTTTTAGCAAGCAATAAATAACAAAACACAAATATTAACAAGAGGTTCTTGTAGGATACTACAAATGCTTAGGATGCTAACACCTTCCCTAGGTATAACCAACCCCCAACCTTAGATTCTCCACAATTAGGTTTTCTTCGATCTTTTTACATTTCCCTTTGGATAAATCAAAGTTTGGGGGTGAACATTTAATAATTGCGATTCAAGTTAAATCAATAGCTTGACATCTGATTCTCACTGTGACTGAGATAAAGGATCATTTTGCCTCAGTCCTCTCCTTAGTTCAATAGGTCCAACCGTTTCTGAGTTTACAAGAACAAAATAGTGCACTGAAGTAATGCACATCATCATCCAATGAGTCCACCTATCGGAAAATCTCATCCTAGAAAGCATACCTCTCAAGAAACCTCAGTCTACTCTATCGTACGCCTTACTTATATTGACCTTGAGGGCTAGATGTGCCTTACTGCCTATAGTCCTACGTTTGAGAGCATGTATAACCTCAATAGCAATCATTGCATTATCTAGAATAGACATACCCTCCACAAACGTTAATTGTTCCTCCGCCGCACATTTATCTAACGTAATCTTAAATCTATTAGCAAGAGATTTGGACACCAATTTGTAGATCACATTACAGAAAGAGATAAGCCGAAAATCCTTCATTTCCCCTCTCTAACTAATTTGAGGCAACCTAAAAAATATTTGTACGTATTCATCCCAAAAGTTCTGATAGAAAGCTGAATTAAAATCATCAGAGCCCGACGATTTATATTATTCTAAATATATTCCTATTTTTTCACATTTATATATATTTTTATTGATTTTTATGTTAAAAAGTAGGAATACAATTAGAAGAAAAAAAATATTTTAATGCATTTAGATATTTTCTTAAAGGGTGTGATTTTTTGTAAAGTTACTTATATATTATGAGACTGGAGGGAGTAAAATTTGTTTTAAATTATGTCCATTAATTATTACAATACACTATTTTCAAAATATTCTTAAGATTAATTTATAGCAATATTATTATATTCTTTAATTTATATAAAAAAATCTTAATCAACGGTCATTTTAAAATATGATTTAATAAGAATGTATTGACAATATAAAGCAGATTTTCACTGTCATGAATAATAACTGTCAGATTTTAAATTACACTTTACTTTTATTTTAAATATATTTAAAATAATACTTATAAATTATTGTGATGAATTGATTGTGTAAAAGAATTTACATTGACACTACATCACCATTAATCCCTTTAAAATAAAAGAGTATAAAAAATCAACTCAAGAAGGGAGAAACAAAACAAGAGAAACGGACAAGATGTGAATTATGGAAAAAATGAAAAAGATAATTAAGGTGAGAATGTGAGGAGCAGGAATGATTAGTAGTGTATATAAAAAGAAAATTGCATGTTCCACTTTTGTCTTTTTAGGTGGAAATGACTTATATGATTGGATATTACCGCGAGCAACTTGTATATGAAGGATTTGATGTTTTCATAATTTCCTATAAATATCGTATCTCCAGCTGTTATAGAATCTATGCAATGCATATCATCGACATCGAGTATTGAGATGAATTTTGCATCATAAAATGTGCATATACAAATCTATGGGTCAGAATCTATTTTGGTTTACTTTTACGTACTTTTTATAGAATATAGATAGGAGTATGTGTGTATACTTTACTTGTTGTTCCACTGACCGTTTCACCGTACGGATTGCATCTTAGTTTTAGTACATGAACGTGTGATTTTGTCATCAAAATATAGGTTGCTGCTATTACAGAGAAAGATTCACCGTAGAATCTAAATCAAATTCGTGTCAAAGTGGTTTTCCAGAGTCAACCACAGTTATTGTTGAACGAGTAAATTAATAAAGCAACTAAGCAAATTAATTTTTGGAACTTGGTGAAGTCTAAGATGGTCCTTCATTACTTGTTCTTTTGTTTAGCCATTTTAAATAATGTTGCAAGTTGGATGGGTTGAATTGGATTTAACAATCAAACTCATTTAAGTTTTAATAAGGTTATGAAAATTGGACATGATTGGTCTGTTCAATCGGTTAGACCTTGAACCGGATCAATGTTTGGTCAATTAAATTCTTTAAATCGGTTTGTCAAGGAACCAGAGCAAAAACCAGAAAATAGAATGAAAATCGAGAAAATTGGTCAAAATCGGGGATTTATCTAATTACACAAGTTGAACCAAATTTTAACTTTTTAGTTTTTTTATAATTTTTTTTTAAAAAAATATAATAAAATATGAAAGAAAAAAAAACAATTTAATACTATTGAACCAAAGAGAGTGTTGAAAAAAGAGCGTTATTAATATTTCTCTTAAACCAAATTAATCTTATAATTGAAGATCTCACTCTAGCTCATTTGGAATTTGAATTTTCTTGATAATAAGATCTGAAATTCTTTTTATAAATAATACTCTCTAATTTATTTTTTAAAGTTTTGAGTATCAGATATAATTCATTAATAGTGTTACGATCACAGTTTCATAAAGTTGACAATACTAAAAAGAAAAATATGTATCTTCTTAAATTCTAATATTCTTTATATTAAATCAAACACCATATAATATATTTTACATAAGATACAAAATTATAGCATTTCTAACTCTTTCTCAAATTGATTCTAATTAAGAAAAATTATAGAAAATAAAAATCATCAATCTATATGATAAAAAAACTAATATTAAATTATATAACATATATAATAATGGTCTGACCATTCGTCCGACCCGATCAGACCTTTAAACCTTAAACTCCAATCTATACCGGTTCAATATTCGATCCAGTTTTAATTACTTTAATTTTTAATGAGTTGGATTCATTATCTAATTTGTAATTTTATTATCAAAATTGAACCAAACTAATCTATTTATTCACTGATTGAATTGTGTTGAATTTGTGAATGAGATTAATTGATATGCACCGTAAAATATTTTATACTGTCAATTCATCATCATTGTCTATTTACAATATTTTATAAGTTCTTAAAATAAAAGTCAAACTTGTTATAATATTCGACGGTTATGATGCATTTCAATTAAATCATATATAATAAAAAATTAAATAAAAAAATATTCTATTTTGTTAACTCAATTTAATATATTTGCACATATTTCTAAAATTTAAATGAAATAAAACACATTATATAATATTATATAATATGTAAAAATAAAGTTCATTCATGTGCATAGCACTTCATAATAGTAGTAAATTTTGAAAAACACGTCATTTTTAATAGAAAAATAATATATTAATAACAAGGTGAAAAAAAACATCATTTTCATAAAGTCTATACGTAAAAAATGATATAAAATTAAATATGCAACAATATTTAATTTTAATTTACATAAAATCAGTGATTCAATATTAGTCAAGTAACATTATTGGTGTTGAGTGTAAAATTAGAAAAAAAATAGTGATTTATAGTGATATATTAAATTTTTTTATTTAAAATAAATTAAGAAATCACGTTAACAAGTTTTCGAATTGCGAAACTCACACTTAATACTTAATCCAAAGTTATACAGGTTGCCGCGTTAATCGGGTATATTTTAAAATAAATAAGTCTATGTAATTAATGAATTGCTTCAATTTGGATCAATGGGTTTGTGGGTTGATCCGCATTCGTGAACATCCCTAATCTCAAATGTGAAAGGAAGAAGTTCAATTACGTAGCTTTTACATTAAAGCGAGTTTTTAATGTGATTATGAGAAACGCAACGGTACACCAAACAATGACTAATAGAGTGTTTAGAATGACATTTGCATCAACATTTCCACATCCTAGTGATCTATTAAAGTGAAAATAAAGAAGTTGGCAATTGAATCTTATGTCTAAACGTGAGTATTTTTTATTTCAAAAGCTAAAACAACACATATTTCTTCCTTTCCAAAATGAGTCACTAATTTGTAAAATAAAATTGTCTCATAATAAATGACTCTTTTCAATTTTTCAATTCAATATTAATAATTTTTTTCAACTAATTCATCTGATTAATACTACTTTCGTCATTTCCAATATGCATAACGAGTACTTTAATAAAAAAAATCTTAACTTTCTTTCATTTATATATATATTTTAATATGTGTAAAATGATTTGGATATGTTCCATTTAGTCCCAATCCATTTATACCAATCATAACTATGGATCTTTGATACATATTTACAAAAACAATTAATATTTGTGATCTAATAATAGGATATTAATGACCCTTTAATTTATTATCAAAATTAATAAACACTGACTTTAACTTTTAATCTATCATTAAAAAATTTAATTGCCACATGTCGCTTATCTGAAAAAGGATGGGTAATTGGACATTTATTTCACTGGAGCATATACGAATCCCTGTAAAATGATCAATTGAATTACTCATTTTTCTTAGCTGTTTAATGTAGCATTGTGTTTTTCAAAATCACATAAAAAAAACTACATAATGGGGCTTTCCCTTTTCATGTTTAAAATAAATATCTTTAGATGTTAAAACGAGGTCTCAAAATCTAGTATCAAACATGCACTAATTGTTTTTGCTAAAAGATTGTGGGATAAACCTTATCAAAGATGTACCATTATTAAGATTTAAGGTGTTTACTATTTACTCTTTTTGTCTCATAAAAATGTGTTCTTAAGAAAATGATTATATGTGTAATGATAAAATTAATATCATTTACTGGAAAAAAATTATTAGTTATAGTTAATAGAGTTGTTGAATAAAGTGAAAGTTAATAAATCGAGGTATAGTAGAAAAAAAATAATAATAGAGATATCTACAACTATCCATGATTTAATGGATTTCCCATCTCAGTTAACTTTCTAGCATTATGTCACTACCATGATTGTGTCCTTTTCGGTCTTGATCGAGTAAACACGCATGTTCATGTGCTTTTAACATAGAGTATGTTTGGTAAAAGAAACTTAGTGTATGTTTGGATTGATGGTATGAGTGGAATGAAGTGGTAATTAATGAGATTTCTTTGTTTGGATTTGCAAATAATTCATGGAGTGAAATGTAACATGATGGAATCCATTCAATCACATTCCATCAATTTTTTTATTTTTTGTTCCATCCAATTTGGGATGTATGCAATGAGACATTTTTAATAAAATAACCAAATAATGGAGTGAAATCTATAGTCCATTATGTTCCACTCCGTTATATTACACCCCGTTCTGCTTTGTTATGTTCCATCAATCCAAACATAGTCTCTTAGAGAGTTTAACTATATGAGTTGAACTTGTGATGATATTTATGATGGTCCACAAACCTTAAACACATGGTCTGAAAGCTTAAAGTACTTATATGGCTGAGTAAAGACGTGTGATTGTCCACAACCTCTCAAACACAAGGCACATAAGTGTGAATCGCTTAAATGAGTGCTTTAATCCTGTGGAATCAATGGTGTATCACACCTCTCATGCAAGAGACTTACAAGATTGGAACGCCTCTCTCGCAGTGCTTTGAGACTTCATGTATGTTGTGATAACATTTTTGATAATCATGGTGAACAATTATGAAGTTCATAGTCGTAAAAACTCTCTATATAAATTATTAGTTTTTATGTTTCCTTTATCGAGTTTTAAATTGCATATTTAAGATGTTTTTTGACATTTTGAACTTGCAATTAATGAGACTCTTCTTATTTGTCAGGTGACAAAGCTTTGTACGTTTTGAGCGAATGGTTATCATTTACTAAGGTGTATTCGTTCGACAATGTAACGCCCTATTTTCCTTTTATTATTATTTTTGAATAATTAAGAATTTTTTGTGATGATTGTGTGTTTGCGTGTTTCATTGTGGGTAAGAGGAATTACTAGTATTATTGGTATTATTATTATTCGTATTATTGGGTTAATAATGAGAGAGGCTATAAAATAATAATAATATAATAAGATAATAAAATAAGCTAAAGTCTGTATATTGGAAGATGGAAGGATAAGTTAGACATTATAAGAAGAAGAGTGAAGGTAAAAGAGGAATAACCTAACGAGGGAGTTTTATAGAGAAGATTAGAGAGAATGGGAATAGTTTTGGGATCGTTCGTGAAAAAGAAAAGAAAAGAGCAGAAAAGAAAGATGTTAGAGCAAGAAGAAGGAGACTCCATTGGAGAGAAAAGAATTTGTCACTTGAGGTAAGGGTGGGATTTCTTTCATCTCTTAAGGGATGGATGATATATATGTTCGGGTAGAAATTATTAGGTTGATGTTGTAGATGGAAATTGTAATTTTTATGGGGTTTGATGATGAAAGAGGTACATTCTAATGAGTTAGGATTAGTAGGATTATCATTTCTAATGTCTATAGAATAATGCATATTATTACTGTGAAGAATTTTTAGTATTGGCTGCAATTTTCGTATAGTATAGGAACTGTTTTGGGGGAATTTGGGGTTTGTGATAGGAGAAAATGCAGACAACATAATTGATGTTTTGCGCGTACCGTCAGGCGGTAGGGTTGAGTCGTCGGGCTATGTCTTGGAGGTCGGGCGATGATGAAGAGGCGTATCATGGAACACTACTGTGTTTTGGGAATTTGGGAGAGGGCGCGCCGCCTGGTGCATCGTCGGGCAATTGGAGAGGCACAGGCCCTGTTGCTTATTTTTTATGTTGTTTCTTGTTGTTTCACATAGCTTATTTCTTTGTAGCGTTGATTATGATTTCTTTCAATGACATATTTTGGGAGATTAATACGATGATACATGTGTGATTAATTGTGTATTGTTGTTGCTTGTGTTGTTATAGCATGTATTGTTGATTTAGTATGATAGTGTGTTGTAGTATAGTTGTATAACATGTTGTTGTGGTTTAGAGTTGCCTAATACATTGATTAAGTGAGAGTCATTGTAAGTTGTTGAGGTGCATATCATTTGCATGAGTTATGGGATGACATATGCCATGTGGGGTGTGATGTTCTATCTGGATTCCTTAATCGAATCAATATTTCTGTTGTTGAGGTTATTGTGTGCCCATGTGAGGTGTGAGCAATCACGGAGGTCGTGTGCCCTTATGGTGTGTGAGCGACTATTAGACGTTCTGATGAGAACTGTGATCATGAAACAGGGATCAAATTGGTACCACATGCATTGATTCTAGTTGTGTCTCATTGCATTTATGATAGTTATGTTGCATAATGTTGCAATGATTACCTATGTATGAATTGAATTGTGTCATGTTGTTGATTGTGTGAAGTGGGTGAATAACTTAATAATTTGTACTTTTATACTTATATAATCTTTTCCTTTTTGAGGATCTCATCCCTTTTGTATGAATTTTGCCTCTACATGGGTAACATGCAGATAATCAGGAGTAGTTTAAGTTCGTGGTCGGTGAAGTCAAAGTACTTCACGGTGGTAGCATCTGCTCTGATATGTAACATGGGGAGTCGAGAATGATTCACTTTTACTTTGTTTTCTTGAAGAATTTTATTCTTGTATTTCTGTTTTCATAAATTTTGTTTTTACATGGAAGACGATTTACTTTTCGGTGCCTAATGAAATAACAATCTGTTTTACACCATTTTATGTCATATGTCTTGAAAGAGAAAGTTTTATATGGAAAGTAATACCTTAATTGCTTAGTGGCAATTAATTTACTCTGATTTTGAAATTAAATTGTGCGGGGGAAGTTAGGGTTTTACAAAGTGGTATCAGTGCAGGTCGATCTGTCCGACCAAGTAGTCGAGTCGTTGAGTCGTCGTTGTGTGTGACAATTGATATTGTCGACGTATGTTACTTAACCATTATTTTTGTTGTTGTTGATGTGTAGCAGATTTAGAATGGATGGAAGGAATGATGTCGCACTTGTTTCCGCTTTGCATGTTGTTACGCAAGCTGTGCAGAACTCGCTTATTGCTGGGAATAGGGAGAACGACGAGTTTCGGAAGAATAACCCGCCTACTTTCAAGTGAAAGTATTACCCAGATGGAGCTAAAGAGTGGCTCAGAGAGATCGAGAGGATATTTCGGGTTATAGAGTGTCATGAGTCATGGAAGGTGTGGTTGGGTACTCACAAGTTGTCCGGAGAAGCTGATGATTGGTGGGTTAACACTCGCCATCGAATCGAAGTGACAAATGAGGCAACCACATAGGCTGTGTTTAGTAGATAGTTCTTGAGGAAGTATTTTCCTGAAGACGTCTGACGGGAGAAAAAATTTGAATTTTTGGAGTTGAAGCAGGGTAGTATGTTGGTCACGGAGTATGCTTCCAAGTTCTCAAATTTGGCCGAGTTTTATCCACACTACAATGAGGCGACTGTTGAGTTCTCGAAGTGTGTCAAGTTTGAGAATGGTTTGAGGCCTGAGACCAAGCAGGCGATTGGTTATTAACGGATCAAAAGATTTTCATATTTTTTTATATTTTTGTAGGATCTTTGAAGAAGATAGCAAGGCTCGATCTGGTCACTTTAAGGGATTGGACGAGAGGAGAGGAAAACAGCAGATGCACTATGGGAAGCCTTATGCAGCTCCTGCTGATAAGGGTAAACAAAAGTATGTTGATGTCAAGAAGCCAAGTGGGGGAGGGACTCTTATTCCTCTCAAGTGTTATAGATGTGGGGAGTTGGGTCATCGTGACAGTGGGTGCACGAGTGACATGAATAAGTGTTTTAAATGTGGGCAACCTGTTCATTTGATTACTGATTGAAAACTTAATACGGTGACTTGCTACAACTGTGGAGAGCAGGGCCATATTAGTACCCATTGTCAGAATTCGAAGAAAGATGTAACTTGAGGGAAGGTGTTTGCTCTGATAAGAACTCAGACTTCTAGTGAAGATTGACTGATCAGAGGTATTTGTTAAATTAATAATAAGCCATTGATTGTTATGATAGATACTGGTGTTACTCATTGTTTTATTGTTGTCGATTATGTGAGAAGGCTAGGCCTTGTTGCATCGCCTATGAAGGGAGAAATTGTTATCGAAACTCCTGAGAAGGGATTGGTGACTACTTCTCTAGTCTGTCTGAACTGTCCTTTATCGATTTATGGTAAGGACTTTGGTGTTGATATTATTTTTTTGTCATTGGTAGGGTTGGATGTGATCTTAGGAATGAATTGGTTAGAATTCAATCATGTTCACATCAATTGTTTTAGTAATTCAGTATAGTTTCTTACTCCTGATGAGGAAGAAGAAGAAGTTGGTTACCTATCTGCTAGAGAGTTGAGGAGACTTTTAGATGAAGAAGCTCAAATGTTAGCATTATTCGAATCCTTGTCGTAGTGAGTTACATGTAGTAATTGAATTCTCAGAAGTGTTTCCCGATGACGTTGTTAATGTGCCGCCGAAAAGAGAAGTAGAGTTTAATATTGACCTTATACCTGGTACTATACCTATTTCCATGGCACCGTATCGGATGTCGGTGTCAGAGTTTACGGAATTGAAAAAGCATATAGAAGAACTGTTGGAAAAGAAGTTTGTAAGGCCGGGTGTGTCACCTTGGGGAGCTCCAGTGTTGTTAGTGAAGAAAAAGGATGGTAGTTTGAGGTTGTATATTGACTACAAACAATTGAATACATTAATTATTAAGAACAAGTATCCACTTCCAAGAATAGATGACTTGATGGATCAGTTGGTGGGTGCTCGTGTGTTTAGCAAGATTGACTTGCGGTCGGGTTATTATCAGATGCGGGTAAAGGATAAAGATATTCAAAAAATAACCTTCAGGACTTGGTATGGACTTTACGAGTATGTGGTGATGCCATTTGGAGTTACTAATGCACTTGGAGTATTCATGGAGTACATGAATCAAATCTTCCATGATTATTTGGATCAGTTCGTAGTTGTCTTTATAGATGACATTCTAATTTTTTCCAAGTTAGAAGACGAGCATGCAGAACATTTATGGATTATGTTGCAAGTGTTGAAAGAGAAGAAGTTTTATGCTAAGTTGTCGAAGTGCGAGTTTTGGTTGAAAGAGGTTAATTTTCTTGGTCATGTTATTTCAGGTGATGGTATTACGGTGGACCCATCCAAGGTAGATGCAGTTCTACAATGGGAGGCTCCGAAGATGGTGACTGAGATCATAAGCTTTTTGGGGTTAGTTGGTTATTATCATAGATTCATTGAAGGTTTTTCGAAGTTGGCACTTTCGTTGACTCAGTTAACTTGTAAGGATAAGTCATTTGTGTGGGACATCCAGTGTTAGCAAAGTTTCATGGAACTGAAGAAGAAGTTGACTACTGCTCCAGTTTTGATTCTACCTAAACTAGATGAACCATTTATAGTGTATTGTGATGCTTCTTTGATGGGTTTGGGTGGTGTGCTAATGCAGGACAGTCAAGTAGTAGTTTATGCTTCACGTCAGTTGAGAATTCATGAAAGGAATTATCCTACCCATGATTTGTAGTTAGCAGTAGTAGTATTTATATTAAAGATGTGGAGCCATTATTTGTATGGTTCTAGATTTGAGGTGTATAATGATTGTAAGAGTTTGAAGTATTTGTTCAACCAGAAGGAGAAAATATGATGCAGAGACGTTGGTTGGAATTCTTGAAAGATTATGATTTTAGATTGAATTATCATCCCGGTAAAGCTAATGTCGTGGCTGATGATTTAAGTCATAAGACTTTGCATATGTCCGCTGTGATAGTTAAAGAATTGGAGTTAATTGAGCAGTTTTGAGATATGAGCTTGGTTTGTGAACAAACTTCGCATAGTGTAATGTTGGGTATGTTGAAGATTAACAATGATTTCCTCAATAGTATCGGAGAGGGTCAGAATTTGGATGTGAAATTAGTCGACTTGATGGTGGTTGTTGAACGTGCAGGAAGTAGTGATTTCCGAGTTGACGATCAAGGCATGCTAAGATTATGTGAATGAATTTGTATTTCCGATGATTCTGAATTGAAGAGAGTGATTCTTGAGGAGATTCACAGAAGTAGCCTGAGTATTCACCCAGGTGCTACAAAGATGTATCAGGATTTGAAAAGGATATTTTGGTGGCCTGGATTGAAGCATGACGTAGCTCACTGTGTTTATGCTTGTTTGACTTGTCTAAAGTCGTAGGTGGAACATCATAAACCTGTTGGTCTGATGCAACCATTGGATATCACAGAGTGTAAATGGGATAGTATTTCTATGGATTTTGTTACGGGGTTGTTGAATATTCCGAGAGGACACGATGTGATTTGGGTAATGGTTGATAGACTGATGAAGTTGGCGTACTTTATTCCAATTAATATCATTTTTCCTTTGCAGAGGTTGGCAGATATCTATATCCGCGTGATTGTAAAGTTACATGGGATTCCGTTGAGTATTGTGTCGGATAGAGATCCAAGGTTTACTTCTAGATTTTGGGAGATTTTGCAATAAGCGTTGGGTTCAAAGCTGAGCTTGAGTTATGCTTATCATCCGCAGACAGATGGCCAGATATAGAGGACTATACAATTCTTAGAGGATTTTCTAAGGGCTTGTGTGCTTGAACAAGGAGGTGTTTGGGATAGTCATTTGTTGTTTATTAAATTCACTTATAACAACAGTTATTATTCCAGTATTGGAATGACACCTTTTGAAACACTGTATGGTAGAAGATGTCAGACGCCTCTGTGTTGGCATGAGTCTGGTGAGAGTGTAGTGCTTGGACATGATATCATTCAGCAGACTACTGAGAAGGTGAAATTGATTCGAGAAAATATGAAAACTCCGCAGAGCAGGAAAAAGAGTTACCACGATAAGAGGAGAAAGTATCTTGAGTTTCAAGAAGGAGATCATGTGTTTATGAGAGTTACTCTGGTAACTGGTGTTGGACGTGCTTTGAAGTCGAGAAAACTTACTCCTCGATTTATTGGATCGTATCATATTTTGGCAAGAGTTAGACCTGTTTCTTATATAGTGGCGTTGCCACCACAATTGTCGAATTTACATGATGTATTCCATGTTTCGCAGCTTCGGAGGTATGTTCTGGATCTGACACATGTAATTCTGATGGATGAGGTTAAGGTGAGAGATAATCTTATAGTTTAGGCTTTACCAGAGTGTATCGATGATTGAGAAGTAAAGCAATTGAGAGGCAAGGGGATTGTTCTCATGAAGGTAGGATGGGGAGGTGCTGCCAGAGGGAACATGCCTTAGGAATTGAAAAACAAGATGCGAGAGTCGTATCCAAGTCTGTTCGCATCAAGTAATTTTAGACGACAAAAATATTCTAAGTGGGCGAGAGTTGTGACGCCATATTTTCCTTTTATTATTATTTTCAAATAATTAAGAAATTTTTGTGATGATTGTGTGTTTATTTGTTTCGTTGTGGGTAAGAGGAATTACTAGTATTATAGGTATTATTATTCGTATTATTGGGTTAATAATGAGAGAGGTTATGAAATAATAATAAAAATATAATAAGATAATAAATAAGCTAAAGTCGGGATATTGGAAGGTGGAAGGATAAATTAGTAATTATAAGAAGAAAAGTGAAGGTGAAAGAGGAATAACCTAATGAGGGAGTTTTATAGAGAAGATTAGAGAGAATGGGAATAGTTTTTGGATTAATTGTGAAAAAGAAAAAAAAGGAGTAAAAGAAGAAGAGGTTGGGGCAAGAAGAAGGAGACTCCATTGGAGAGAAAAGAATTTGTCACTTGAGGTAAGGGTGATATTTCTTTCATCTCTTAAGGGTTGGATGATATATATGTTCAGGTAGAAATTATTAGGTTGATGTTGTAGATGGAAATTGAGATTTTGATGGGGTTCGATGATGAAAGAGTAGATTCTAATGAGTTGGGATGAGTAGGATTATCATTATTAATGTCTATAGAATAATGCATGTTATTAATGTGAAGAATTTCTGCTATTGGCTGAAATTTTCGTACAATATAAGATCTGTTTTGGGGGAATTTGGGATTTGTGATAGCAGAAAACACGAAAAGCAAAATTGTTGTTTCGCGCATCTTGTCGGGCGGTAGGGTCGAGTCGTTTGGCGATGACTTAGAGGTCGAGCAATGATTAAGAGACATCGTCGGGCGATGACTTGGAGGTCGGGCGATGATGAATAGATGTAACATAGAACTCTACTGTGTTTTTGGAATTTGGGAGAGGGCGCGCCGCCTGGTACATCGTCGGGCGATGGGATAGGCGCATGCCATGTTGCTTATCTTTGTATGTTGTTTGTTGTTTCACATGGCTTCTTTCTTCGTAGCGTTGATTATGTTTTCTTTCAATGACATATTTTGGGAGATTAATATGAGTATACTTGTGTTATTAATTGTGTATTGTTGATTTAGTATGATAGTGTGTTGTAGTATAGTTGTATAATATGTTGTTGTGGTTTAGAGTTGCCTAATACATTAATTAAGTGATAGTCGTTGTAAGTTGTTGAGGTGCATATCATTTGCATGAGTTATGGGATGACGTGTGCCATGTGGGGTGTGAGCGTCTATTTGGATTCCTTAATGGAATCAATATTGTTGTTGTTGAGGTGATTGTATGCCCATGGGGTGTGAGCCGTTACGGTGGTCGTGTGCCCACGTGGGGTGTGAGCGACCATTAGACGTTCTGACGGGAACTGTGATCATGAAACATGGATCAAATTGATACCATATGCATTGAGTCTAGTTGTGTCTCATTGCATTTATGATAGTTATGTTACATAATCTCACCCCTTTTATTTGAATCTTGCCTCTATGTGGGTAATGTGCAGGTAATCAGAAGTAGTTTAAGTTCGTGGTCAGTGAAGTCGAAGTACTTAAAGGTGGTAGCGTTTTCTTTCATGTGTAACATGGGGAGTCGGGAACACTTCACTTTTACTTTGTTTTCTTGAAGAATTTTAGTCTTGTCTTTATGTTTTCATAAATTTATATTTGTATATGGAAGACGATTTACTTTCCGTTGCGTAATGAAATAATTATCTATTTTACACCATTTTATGTTACATGTCTTGAAAGAGCAAGTGTTATGTGGAAAGTAATATCTTAATTTCTTAGTGAAAATTAATTTACTCTGCTTTTCCAATTAAATTATACGGAGGAAGTTAGCATGTTACAAACAACACATGTCTTTTCCTTATCCCTTTTTATACCTGTGAGCATAGTTCACTTTTTTTTTCATTCTTCATTTCCTCATTTGTCTTTTTCAAATAAAATTAATCCTTTCGTGTTTTCATTATCTTTTATTTTCTTTATTCTACAAGGTATTAATTTTCTTTTTCCTTGTTTTGCAATCTCTTATTTTTTTTCTTAATTTACTTTATTCAACTTTTTTTAATGATGGTTATCTGTGAACTTGAGTTTGATGAAAGAGGGTTGTTAAAAATTGTAGCGCCCCTGACTATTTTTAGGATTACCATTGACCCCACAAACCAACACAAGTCTTTTTAACATGCTTTGTCCTTACTCACACGCTTTTCGAAAAATTTCCCAGAAGACCGCTCGTCTAAATACTACTTCGAGTCAAGCATGTTTAACTATGGAGTTCTTATTTGTTAGTCTACTGAAAAGAAGATGCATCTTGTTGCTATAGATAATATCAATCAATCCTTATAAGCCTTCATTAAAACATGCAGTCCAATACCTGCATAGCCTCAAGTTCCCTCTCATTCTGATGCTAAAATATAATAATGAGGTATGAACCACCCAATAATGAACCTCAATTAATTTGGCATTTTCGTTGGTGTCAATAATCATGCTAAGAGTGAAGTATCTTTCACTTAAGTATGTGAACAATATAGTTTGGTCTATTAAGTTCTTAAGTTGGAGATGGTCTTTATTAATAGATACGCCTAATTCTAATTTTAATTTTTATGACTTTTGTGCAACTCATTTGCTATGTATGTCCTAGTTTCAGTTTATTCGTCATTTCTTGTTTTATAATTTGGGTTTGAGTACCCCTTGTGCTCTTTAATGAAATATCTTGCTTATAATAAAATTTAAGTTTGTTTTTCCGAGAAACCAACCAAAGGAATCTCTTGAGGCAAAGATATAACCCCTCAATACTTTCTAATATAGGATATCAACTAAACTACCAAAATTAGGATCCTTTAACATCTCAATTGAAGACTTGGACTTTAATTACTATGGGGTTGTCCTCGTGGAGAAAAAAACAATTGTGGTCCTACACTAGAAATATAATATTTAAAATTAACTGTGGAAAAATAATTCATGTTCATTCACCAGAAATGTAATGTTTAAAATTATAGAAAGATTTTAATTTTTAAATTGAGTATGGACATAGTTCACCTATCATGTGAATTTAAGGGTGGAAAAATGGGTTGGACCCGCCCGTTTAATCCACCATTTTTGGCGGGCAGGTGCGAGGTTTTCGACTATCTTAAGATGGCCCGACCCGCAAATCCACTTTAAAAATGGGTTGAGGGCGGGGCGTGGTGGGTTTTACCCACAGACTTTTTGTTTTAAAAAAAATATTATTTTTACTTGGAATGAAAACCATATTAACGTGGTATGTAGTAGACATACTTTTAAAACTATCCTCATTTGTTCAAAACCTAATATTCATTTTTCACATAACCACAAACACCTCATTTTGAAGACATTAATTGGTCTCTGCTTCGTTCTTTATTTTCATTCATAGTAGAAAAAGATTTTATTGCAAAACATAGAGAATACATTCTTTTCTATTTTTCATTAATCGTTGTCATTGGAGTCGGGTTCTAAATTTATTTTTGCACAAAGGGGTTTGTTTCTCATTATAATAATAAAATTTTGATTTTTGGGGTTTTAGTATGTTTGTTTTAAGTTTTTGGTATTATAATTACGTTGTTTGTTTATGTTGAAGAATATGACATTTACATTAAGACTTGTTAAAGTTTTACTATGCATTTGTTAAAATTTGTCGGTCTTTTTGTTAACGATTAACAATTTTGTAAATTATGTAGTAAATCAAATTATAAAAAAAATGGTGGGCCGGTCCGCCAACTCATTAGTAAACAGGCGGACTTGACTTTTGAGCTGGGACGCATAAGTTGGTCTGCCCCGTCCCGCCCTGCATTTGGACGAGCTTAAATGGGACAACCCTAAACGGTGTGGGTCGCCCTTTTTGCTACCTATATGTGAACTATAATATATTTTATTATATATATATATATATATATATATATATATATATATATATATATATATATATATATATATATATATATATAATTGAATTATTCATTTTTTAAGATTATTTAAATAAATAAAAAATAAAATTATTTAAAAAAACTATTAATTTACTGGATTTACATTTTTTTAATAAGAAATATTTTATTACCAAAAAAAATTACACGCAGGCCGATCAAAACCGATCCAGGCAACAAAGCAACAAGACAACAAAGAGGAAAACAAGGTCAGCTACAAGGCCAGCAAACTAATTTGTCCTACAATACCTTGCAAGTTTACTATCCAATTTAACTCTATCTAGAATTACATCAATAATGTTTTTACATGTAAAATCTATTTATCGGTCTCTTAATTGGAAGATGATTTGATTGTGGACATTCCACACATAATAGATTGTTTCTGCAAGAGCTGCTTTTAACATCTTTGTTTTGTTTCCCTTTCCAGTTGTATTCTTCAGCATCCAGTCCACTTCATACTTCATAGTCTCATTTCCCCCACGTTTTGGTGACCTCTAAACTTGTCCAGAACTTGCTCCCAAACAACCTTTGTGTTAGCATATTCGAAGAACATATGCCCACAATTTTCCTGCATATTACAATACACACAACAATTATCAGTTTGCATTTCAAATCGCATTATACGGTCTTTGGTAAGAAGTCTTTTACTACAGATCATCCACAAAGTGAGGATGGCTCTAGGCCTAGCAAAGTTATTGTAGAATAATTTTCTCCAAGACACCCTTGGCTTATCTCCTCGCAGACTATCATACATATGTCTGGTATTATATATTCCAACTTCTTGGAAGTCCCTCCAAGTGTCAGATTGGATCATATCCTTATTTTTTAAACGACTTTTAGGATCCATGAGCACTGAGATGTTGGTTGATATATTCTAATATTTGTTTGCTTCATATAATAGACATGTATCCACTTTATCCATAGATTGTCCTTCTTATCCCATATATTTCATAAAAGTTTTTCAATGGTAGCTTTATTCCATTCTTTTAAGGAAACAACTAGTAAGATATATGTGCTTCCACATGGATAAAATCGTTTGATACGGTATAAAATATGTTTAAATATATATGTAAATTTGATACGATATAAAATATATTTATATACGTATTTAAATTTAAAATTAGCTATTAATTTTAAAATGAACAGTGATTATGTAAAATCAATTAAATTAAAATATAAAGGAAACAAATGACTCGTGAGATGAAAAAATTAATATTTAAAAATAAAGATTTTATCTTTTAAATTAAGATAATTATTGATTAAAATAAAATATGTATTGTGTTTATAGTGATCCTTGAAATAAAAAATTTATTTGATACAATATAAAACGTATTTATATACAGATGTAAAATTAAAATTAGTTATTTAATTGTAAAATAAAAATTAATTATACAATTTCAATTGTATTAAATAATGATGCAAAAAGAAGAAGAAAATGACTCGTGACATGAAGAAATACAAAAAAATAAATTGATGTGATAATGACCCGTGAAATAAAAATATTATTTGATGTGTACAAATACAAAATTTAAAATGATTTACTTAATTGTAAAATGATTACTAATTATATAATTTTAATTCTATTAAATAATTATTTAAAAAATAATAAATCGTAAGATGAAAAAAGAAAAAAAAATGATATTTAAAAATAAGAATTTTGTCTCTTAAATTAAGATAATGATGGATTAAAATAAAATTGATATTCTGTAGGTTTTCTATAATACACCCACTTATTTTTATGAAGGTGCGTTTTAGCAAGTTAAAACTAAAAAATGATGAAATGCACCCTAAAATGCAGGTTGCTAAAATAGACCTTCATAAAAACAAGTGGATCTACGTTAGCAAACTTATATATAGAGAATTGAGAGAGAGAGAGAGAGAGAGGGTGTGAATATTTTTTGTTGTTACTTTAATGCACATCAACCCATGTTCACCCTCGACTAATGAATAGTCGAGAATTCTTTTTTATAAAAAATGAAAATTTTAGAATTTTCTTTAAAAATGAAATATATAGAGAATTGATTTTCAGATTTATGACATTTGAGTCAAAAAAAAATCATCATTGTAATCTTCTTATTGTGTGTGTATTTGGTAGTGGTGTTCGCGG
The DNA here is from genome assembly GCA_963966055.1 of Lathyrus aphaca. Taxonomy (NCBI): domain Eukaryota; kingdom Viridiplantae; phylum Streptophyta; class Magnoliopsida; order Fabales; family Fabaceae; genus Lathyrus; species Lathyrus aphaca. The sequence goes on along the minus strand of OZ014524.1, from coordinate 112,158,964 downwards.
GTTGGATTAGGTCTAATTTGATTAAATCTAATATTCGGCCTGATCAACATTCTTTGGGTTGGGTTGAGTGTTCAACCCATACTTTTAAGATCAAACCCGAACCAAACCAATTTGTTTATCAATAGGTTGGGTTGAGTTGGGTTCGTGGGTCACCCACTAAAAATAATTTTCAAATTCTAAATAAAATATATCAATTTAATTAACTTATTTATATTACAAATAAAATAAAATAAAAATCATAAACTTTTAGTATTCAATTTGAATAAAATTTATTGGTTAATACCTAAAAACTCTTTTATGATTCATATAAAGTTAGAAGAATATACAAATGGTGTAAAGTATAATTTAAAAATTAAGAAATATCTCTCTTTGAATAAATAAAATTGATCTCTCAAATTTGATTTAGACTTATGTTTTTACAATTAATAAAAACTATAATTATATTTATAAAAAAAATATGCATTCTAAGAATTATGCTAGATAATTTATAAATAAAATAAAATAAAAATAGTGTGACATATATCAATGGGTTGGGTTCACGGGTTCGTGAATTTAAAACTTCAAATTCGTTACCCGAACCAAATACTAATGGGTTTGAATGGGTTGGTTTGGGTTGGACCCGTACATGATTAGGTTGGATAAAAATAAGGGTTGGGTTGGATTGGGTGAGTGGGTTCGCGGATTGACCTATACCCATGAACACCTCTAGTATTTGGTTACTTGACCAATTTTAAAAAATAATCATCATAATAATTAAAAGGTTGTAAAACTTTCAAATGAAAAATACTATTTTAACATCAAAATTCAACATCATATAGCTAACACGGGAAAAATTACAATACAAATTAATTTGTTTATAAATGAGAGAAATCTAAAGTAATAAATATTTAAAATGGTACGACTTCAAGGTCCAATAATAAGCACTACAAGAAAAGGTTTGAGGAATATGTACGACATCACTCAAGCTCAAAACACATAATTTTGACCTCTATCAACTTGATATTGTCTGATCTAATTGAATGGTGATCCACATAAAATACTAGATTAAAATAATTCTAACAGTCTTCTATATATAGAGTTTTGCACGCACCAAAATCTAGGTAGTTTATTCATTCTCACGCTCAAACTATTTCTTATTCATTTAATGACTTAGGTGTTGGAATGCTAACTTTGCAGATTCATTATGCCTCGTTGTATCTAAAGCATACTCCATTGCATCTGGACCTTATCTCACCTTGCCGTCATTTTTTTTTGTTCCTTGTCGTACATATATGGCAATCTTTCATCTAATTTCCACAAAAACTCCACGATAAACCATTGTTTCTTCACTACAATTCGACAAACATCTGATCCATTTCTCGTTTGAATCACGAATACAACTCGTGAAACAATGATGACATTGATGGCTAATCAATCAGTCACGTGATGCATCTCTATCGTTGTGGCCGCTACACCAATCAATGCTCTCGGTCTCACAAGGGAGACACTTCTTCCATCTATGGTCGAAGATGATCCTGTCTTGGTGACTTCTTCAGTTGATCTTCCACTACAAAATTGAGTCCCTCCGACAAACGGTCAAAACACATTCTATGTCCTTTTGATCCCTTAGTCTTTTCAAGAACCACCCAAAGGCCAAACCCGAGACAATCTCTATGGCAATCATTGATTCTCAGACAATAGATGCTTCAAATTATCCAATACCTACAAGCCAATCTAATTATGCAATGGGCTAACAATTTATTCAACGACTTTTATAACATGGTGCAACACCAAAACTCCCACTCTTTGGATTAAATAGTACTCTGAATCCTATAAAATTTTGAGTATATTCTTCATATGTACCATTTTGTATGCAAGGAAGCCTCTGACGATGATCAGTGAGTTGAGCCAGAACTAGTCTTTGTTGACACCATTTATCTATACATGGTGGTGTAACACCCTTCTACCCTACAAACAATTTATATAAAATAATATCAGAGTACATCAAATAGAAAGGTGTCACACATTATTCAAAACATCAATCAACTCATTTTCATGTCCCGTAACACGGGTTACACAATCAACATAAACATAATTATGCATTTTCGCAGCGGAACCATACTTGGTAATTCAAATCAACCTTTCACTTCTTGAAATAAAAGTATTTCATTTAAATTAGCATCATAATTTAAAAGGTCTTTCATCATAACATAAAAAGAAAACAAAGTTCGCAACTAATCCCAACCTGATGTTACATGACATAGAGCAAGACAAAACTCCAAACGACTCCTAAAATAATAAAAGACATGCTCCAAGACTTGGAATCTTCTAGCATTGTGAAGCTACTCTTGATCATCTGCAAGTTACCCACAACAGAGACAACATTTCTAAAAAGGCAGGGTGAGAAATCATAATTCATTATAGCAATATAAGGATATTAAATTAAATAGAATAAGCGCAAAAACATCATAGCATCAACAACAAAATTCCGCATAACACAAACACAATAATTTCATGTATATGCAATGTCATCCATAATGAAATACAAAGTATGCATGTGGTACCGATTTTTCTCCATGCGATTGACACTAACCATCAACCCTACACAAAGGAGCACACCATAGTCACCAAATCACTTCAATCCACCCAATGGGATTGAAGCTACCAATAGGGCGAAGCCCCAACAAAATATGCTATGAAATGCAAAGATGATATACTTCTCATAATCACAAAAAATCAACACGTGCACCATTTCATTTCATACTCAACATTTAATTATCATACAATTCATACAATTCACGTTCTACGATCGCCATCTGCACTTCCTAAGGTTTCCCCTCTCATTTGCCTTAAATATGGTCAAGTCCCTTGAACGTGGGGGTGTCTTAAGCAAATGTCCCTACAAAATAAATCAACAAGTCCCTACAGATTCAAAAGATCATAAGTCCCTTCGAAGTTGCCTACAAAATAATGATCTCGTCCCTACGGTAAAAATGATGATAGTCCCTACGAATTGCTAAAGACACTCCTACAAGTTGCCTTCATTGACCATACGATGACCCTACGCCCGTCCCTTAATAAATCCAAGGTAAATGACTACTTACTCCTTAATAGTAAGGACAGTCTTACCCTTGAAAGGAAATAACGAAACATGAAAGACCAACTTAGGGTAGGTAGCGCTTAATTACTTGCTCACTTCTTTCAAAAACTCTTATTCACACCACACTTTCAAAATATTTTCAAACTTAAGGCTTTGTATACATGCATACGAGGATCATTATAAAGAACTTCTGAAAATCTTTTCTAAACACACACTACACATTTTTTTCAAACAATTTAAAGTGAGCTAAGTAACTAAGAGCTCGTGGATAACCATGGATATAAAAGTTGCTAACACCTTCCCTTTATATAACCTACCCCCCGAACTTAAAATTTTTAAAAATGTATTTCTTGTTCTTTTATACCCTTTTCTATTGGATAAAATAAAAGTCGGTGGCGACTCTTGCTATCCGCACATATTTTTGTCAAACAAAATCACTCAAGTCAGTTCTCCCACCGTGTTACACACGTCCCATATCAGAGGCCTACGCCCAAGTCATCAAAACTCAGCAAAAATGCAAAACACAGTGGTCTGACACGGGTGGCCGTGTCGTGTGACACTGCCCGTGTCAGGCACACTGAAGCCAAAAATTATATTTTACTCAACCAGAATGCTGACATGGGTGCCCGTGTCGTGTGACACGGCCCGTATCAGAGTGCGACAAAACCTGATTTTCCCCAACAAGTTTTTTGTTGCGTTTTGATCTCAAATACCACTAGAAACAATTTTCCCCAACATCAAAATGCATCCATTTTTCCACATAACTCACATACAACAACACCTAACATTCTAAATCACTTTAATTCATCAAACACCACAGTTTATCAACAATATACAAGTACCTAATCTATTCCTAAACCAAACCCTATAAAACTATAATAAGATATGAAAACTCCACATACCTTAGAGAATTTTGCAGTTTAACACTCTTCTCCAAGGTTCCTAGCAACTTTCAAGACCTTATGTTTCATCTCCTTCTTTTCCTTTCTTCAGAGCTCTTCTTCACCAAAAACACGAGAATATGAGAAAATTGATCGTATTCTCCTTCTTTAGATAATTATCCCAGTTTATGACTTTTCCAACTTATCCTCACTCTTTTCTCTAAAAGACCACCTTGCCCTTTCCTTGAATATTTTTATTAATAAGAATAATAGTATAATAATACACTAATTATTTATATTATATAAAATTGCTCTTTTACTCCCAAATTTACCAAAACCTCTAAATTCTTTCTAAATTAATTAAATAAATAAATAATAAATTTAGATTTTCGGGGTGTTACAGGTGGTCCCTAAATCCTCGGATTGCACCCGACGTTAAGAGCGACATATCCCTCACGCGAGTTTGAGGTAATTAGGGGAGACAAACAAACCTCATCGGAGATCCTTCGTCCCCACACCTCATTGTCTCGCTACTCTCGAAGAGACGAAAGGCACGACGTCAAAGCGCATCCTCGTTAACAAGATCTTAAAATCTCTCAAGAAACCTCCCAAGTTGGACAACCATGATTGCTCGGATATCCATATGAGCATATAGAGTATGTAGACACTAGACTCGACTATTATCATGTCGGGGGTGTGAAATGCAAGTGATTTGTGTCAACCCTCAAAGGGTTCCAAATGACGTGGTTCAAGACCTTCCCTGATGAAAGCATAAACTCTTGAAAGGAACTTTTTGAGTTTTTTTATTGCTCAAATCATAGTTCGTAAGCAATAGCTCTTCATGATATATGTACTCAATGGGATTCATCAAAAGAATAAAAAGACCCTACAAGAATACATTAATCGGTTTACCAAAATAGCTGGAGAAGAAGAAGGGGACGGATGATGTATTAAAGTGTTGTATATTTGTTATTGAAGATTCAAAAAAGATTGTTTTTTAAATAAATTAAATTACTAAAAAAAATTAATTTATTTTTAATAAATTAAAAAATTAATTTTAACACCCAGTAACATAAATATATATCATTGAAGATTCATTTTTTTATAAATATATCCTTAAAAATATTTTTTTTATAATATAGTTATTCCAAATAACTTTTAATTGAAGTTTTATTTTTTATTTTTTGAAACTTTGATATAAAAAAATTATTGTAAAAAGTAAAACACCTTAAATATATTTTATGAATGATTATTTAACCAAAAAAATTCTTTTTGAAACTTAAAAAAAAAAACTTATAGACTTTTTAAACAAAAATATATATAACATTATAAATAAATAAAATCCAAGTAAAGTTGAAACAAATGTAAGATGGTCAATCTGATATTAGATGAACATTCTTCCTTTCTTTTTAAGAGATTTGACAAGACTTTTTCATACAATAATCTTTGAGTATGTAATAATGAGGCCACGTGATTTTGTTCATGCATATTTCATCTTTTACTGTATATAGTAAGATTAATCAGTATTAATTTTAATTTTAGATAAAATACTCACAAAAACAGTTAATACGTAATGAAATCAAATTTTATTAAAAAATATATAATCAATATATTTATTATCTTTAAAATATCCAATAAGGATTTTTGCTTCAACAAGTTTGACTTCATAAGATATTGCAAGTGGTAGCAACATGAAATTTAAATACCAACATAAACTAAACTAACCACTTGCAATTTGAGTAATATTTTAATTTTAGTCAATAAGTTGGTTTTTAACTGCAATTGGGTTTTTTATACATGATCTTTTAACTGGGTTTTTTTTTTTTTTTTGTCTATTGAATTTTTTAATGCATTTTATAGATTACTTAAACATCACGCAAAAATATTTAAATATCTTCAAATTTCTGAAATGTATGTTCGAACGCACTCAATTTTTAATTAATATTAAAATTTATCGGAGATGTATCTTTGAATTTATTTTAGAGATGAAACGTTTTAGAGCTTAATTCACACCAAAACACTTCTCATTCCTGATTTCTGATATTTCTCAAAATCTCTTCAAACTCTCGAATTTTTTTCATCATCAAGTACAAAATCAAGCAACAAAACTCAAAGGATCTTCAATCAACATCAGAAATATCATCCAACACTGAAACAAAGTGAAAATTTATTTTAAAAAAATTATGTTTTGAGTTGTGTAAATGAGTAAAAATTGATGATTTTTTTTTACTGGAAACAAATTTCATTCAAGAAAGAGAGCGAGACAATAGATGTGGTTCCACCATGGGAAAACTCCCGATCCAAGTTTTGGAACCATACAACTTGCCCAATCAAGCCATATCATGCGTATCCCTATTACAATTCCTACTAATAAACTTCAAAACATATTTGATGATTAAGATAAGAAATAAGTAGATATTAGATGATTGATAGTTTAGGCATAGTGTAAAACATATTTGTTGGTTGAAAATGATGATCAAACCAATATTCACTATGACAAACAAGGGTTACGACAGCGTTTTTTTTACCTTTAATATTCAATATGTCTAAGGTGGCGCTGTCGTAGGTAAGGACAACGTTTTTTTAAAGAAAAAAGCGCTGATAAAGGTCTACTTTAGAAAGCACTTTACCTTTAAAAGTGTTTTCTAAAGTAGGTCTTTAGCAACGATTTTTCCTTAAAAAAAACGCTCTCTAAAGTGGACTTTTAAAAGCGATGTCTAATGTATACGTATAAAATTTTAATGAGTTTTGTTATATCTCTTTAGAGAGCACTTTTTGAGGAAAAAACGTTTTCTTTTGTCCCCCTTTAGACAGCGCTTTTGAAAACGCTCTCTAATGTATACCTATAATTTTAATGAATTTCAGAGAGCGCCTTTTAGAAAAAGCGCTTTCTTTTGTGGACTATAGACAGCGCTTTTTTTAAAAAGCGTTTTCTTTTATATATTTATAATTTTAATGAATTTTTTTTAAAATCTCATTTTAACCATTTTTTTATGCAGAAACCTGTATAATTCAAGTCATTTCAATAAACATGTATAATTCACATTTCAATAAACCTGTATAAACCACAAATATCATTTCAATCCAAAACTATACAATTCAAGTCATTTACATCTCAAAACTAATATCATTTCACTAATACCACTAATATCATTTCAATCCAAAATTATACCATTCAAGTCATTTGCATAAACCACAAGTCATTTACATAAACCACAAGTCAATAATAACATTCACATAATCCCATAATCCTATACCTTAAACTATTCTTTTTTCAATAAGATATTCACACAATTCCTCCATAATTTCTTGCAATTTTGAGGGCGTGTAATGAGAACACGCGTATTCATCAATGTACTACATAACAAAATAAAATATGCATTAGTTAATTTAAAATAATAAATTATGACTTATCCGATAAATATTAAAATAAATTCTAAGTTATAAATTTGTGCATACCTGAATAGGAATTTCTAATTGATCCATTTGAAGGAATTCTCTCATAAATCTCAAAACGTAATACCCGCAGTCTATGTCATCTTTTTGTTGAGGACACTACACATAGAGAAACAAATAAGAATTAATATATAGTTGTTATGTGTTATCAAGTAGCATCAATAATAAGCAAAATTGTGAAAATTAATATACCTCCACGTGAACCCATGGAATAGTGTTTGCTTTAGTTCGTGCTACTCGAGCATCTCTTTGTGTTCGGTATACTAATATAGCTCTATAAAAGAAAAACGTAAATTTAGAACAATCTCACATAAATAATTAAATATACAAATACATACAAATATTTCAAACAATCTCACTTACGTATCAACCACTTCCTTCATACTCGGATATGTTGATCAATCATGCTCCAAAGAATTCATATAATATACCACTTATTTTGTAGGATTAATGGCAAAGTGTCCACTGTAAAATATAACAAAAGTTTAGATGGATAATTTCTATGCAATGGTTAGAATGAAAATCTTACTTGTGTCAAGTATTATACGGTAAAAAAAAAACAAAGTTTCTGTGTTGGTCTCCGTAAATCTCTTAATTAAGTGGTCTCTTACTGAAACTGAATTCAAACCAATTGTCGTTGCATTGACACGGGTGGAAGCAAAGAAATGAAATATGTTTGACAATTGCGTCCCACACATAATTTTTTCATACAAGAACCTTAAATAAAAACATAATTAACATTAGACTATTTTCATTGAAATGTGTAAATAAATTATACAACTAAATAAATAGATTAATAGGAGTATCAGATGTATGCATGCATAACACCGATGCATAATTCAAGATGTTTGAAAATTTGTTCCATGTCCTCTCTTTCGATTATCACAGAATGAGGAAAACCAAAAACATCGTCGTCCATGTCTATTTGACGAATAACATCTTGCATCACATCTGATGTTACCACAACTGTCACCAGACACAACCGAAAGTGAGGTGCAAAAGCTCTTTTTGCCTACACGGTCCTTGCAGGAACCTTTTTCTTGCTGATGACTTGTTGTGAAGCTTGAGCAGGAACCTAACAATCATATAAGTTAGGTAAAGTAGAAATCATGAAACATTTGAATTAGTATCATAGAATAACACTTTAAATGTACCTCTCTTTGTGATGCAACAGACTCTTTTTCCGGCAAAATCCTTTTATCCTTATATGCGGGTTTTGTAGGAGTCTAAAATTTACCATGTAAAAAAAATGCACGTAATGATTCAGAATGATTTTCATAATGATTCAGAATTGACATTTGAATACTAAGAGATTCGTAATGGTTTTCGACATACCTCATCATCTGTAAAAATGAGGTCTGACAGCCATTTAACATACAAATCTATTTTATCACGCAACAATGTAACCTCAGAAACCGAGTTAGGCATAAGTAGTACCGCATCCATATCTAAAATGATATCAACCGACACTTTCAGATATCCATGAGGGGAAGATTATGGTGAAGAAACTCTCCCACTTTGTTATGCCTTTTTCCCTTACCAACCATGTGATAAGTCGGTAACGACAAATATAACCGACAAGATGAAATGCCCTGAAGCAATAGTGAATGCATAAATGTTAATGTGTATAAAGGTCAATTAAAATAATGTGTTAATTTAATTAAAATAAATATATGCTAATTACCTCGGGAATTTTATTTTCACAATTGATACTAGTTTTCTCACTAGTATCTTTCAACCCGAACCCGCGCTTTTCTGCTTCATATCTTTCTTTATCCTTTTGCAATTCACAGACTTTTGCTTTTAGTTCCTCCAATTATTGCATGACTTCTTGGTTGTTGGGTACTCAGGAACATTTAGTACTCGACTAAGAATGCTCATGCAATCCTCCTCACTAAGAATTTAGATAGAGTCTCCTGAAAGTCATTGACAAATCGAAAATTATTAGTGGGGATTATCATAGCTCATGCCAATAGAGCACAAAGTCTTTTTGGTCTCATATGTTCGATTGGGAAGAACATTATCCTCTGGAAGCATATCTTTCATAAGGGTCAATAACTCTGTGAAACTTTTACTCGACCATCCATTGTCCGCCTTTAAGTTGTACAACTTTAATACCGCAGACAATCTTATGAATTTAGTGCAACCATTATACAATGGTTTCTCTACATCGCTTACCAACCTCTCAAACATTTCAGGACAATCCTTAAGATCATCTTCAAGTGCTTCTGCAATCTCTTTGACTCGATCATAATTGTATGTATTTGTGCCATTGTCGTTTGAAGCATAGGTCGCATTATCCCTCAGTTCAACATTCCCGTTACTTTTCTCACCATGTAAATTCCAACATGTATAACTTCGATCAATTTTATACCTCTTTAAATGCGATGCAAACTGAACTCCGTCAACCTGACCCACAAAACAGTAACCTAAGCAAGGACATCTCATTTGACTAGGGTCTTTGGCGTGCGCAACAATAAACTTAACGAATTCGGATACCCTATTCTCGTACTCTTTCGACAATCAACTTGAAGACATCCATTTATTATCCATAGTTATACTAATTAAACTAAACAAAAACAAAACATATTTACATGTAGGGAAACAATCAGACTTTCACACTTTGATCACAAGTAACCTCTATATATAGAAAATTCAATAAGTTAGAAACCTCGTCATATCAGTTCATTCAAAGTACTACTAATTACAGTGGCAAGAAAGAATAACTAATTACATGTATAGATGTAAACACCTTCTAGACTCACACAGTATCCAGATAGGTTAGAATTACTAAGATCTCCCTGTACACGTATCATAAAATGAAATATTATTAAATGACCAATTATGAGTCATAACTTGATAAATGGCAACATGTAATCACAAACAAGCACCTATTTTTCACAAACTATTACTTAACCAAAGTGTTTGGGTAATGCATTGTTGTCTATATAGTATAGTCTAGTTATTTTTTAAACTTATTTTATAACTTACACAAATGAATCATACTGACAATTACATTTGATAGCAATAAGCATATAGGGCCAACCTATTCTTCAGAAACACTTTCAATCTAAAATGTTTGTGTTGGTTTTACATAATGTGTATGTGTCTAAGAAATTTTCTACTCATGATGATACCAGTTTTCATAAGTTTAGATTTACAATGGAACTATGGAAGGGCCACGACCACCACTCCCTCACAATGGATAAAGTGAATGACAAGTTTTAACACAATAATCTTATCTTCCAACCTTTTTTACGTGAACCAAATCATTATTTCCTAGTCTTATCTACAACAACACCAACTTTATTTCATACTGTAACTTTACCTTTTTATCATTGTCCAATTCAATTCTTTATCACTTTTACTAACCCATTTGGTGTCTTAAGGCTTGTAAATCTAACACTTTCCTAGTCCATAATACAATTACATTCACAATGAGAACAAACAATAGAACAAACAACAGCAACAACAAAACAAACAACAACATTCTAAACCCTAACAACAACAGAACAATGGAGAACAACATCACAAACAGAAGCAAAAACATTTTAAACCCTAGCAACAAAATCAGCAAGCAACGAACTACTTTATCTCAACTTTATTTATGACATTTTTTTACCATCTACGTCATTTTTTACATTACTATTGTATGATGTATGATTTAAATATCATCACATAATATAGTACATAACTGGGGGAGTTAAACGTTGAAAATTTATGGAGATGCATAATTTTCTGCAACTCAGCAAGTGCGTCAATGGAGGCAATGCAGATATGGAACCACATAAAATCACTGCGCCAAAAATAGTATTTCGCAGTGCAACAAAGACAACGCTTATAGGAAAAAACGCTCTTATATGTTTAAAAAAAAATCGCTCAAAAAAAATGTTTTTAAAGGATAATCTAAGAAAGCGATGTTAAATGCCTTAAAAATGACCTATCTTAGAAAGTGCTTTCTAGAAAGCGCTGCTAAAAATCCAACCTTAGAAAGTGCTTTCTAAAAGCGCTCTTATATGTAGACCTTAAGAAATCGCTTTACATAAAACGCTCTCTAACGTCAATTATTAATTAAAATATTTAAACTTTCAGAATCACAAAATGACAAAAGAGATTAAACCCATGCCCTGAGGTAGGGAAAAATATTATACATTAGAATTATTTTAACATTTAAACTAAATTATTTTAATATTAAAATAAACAAAAATGCATCTATTATTTTTCCCTCTACTTGATTCGCCCCAAAATCAACATTCTCCCTCTCTTCTAACTTACAACACGGAATTTTAAAGATTAAGCAATGATTTATTCGTTCTGAAATCAAATAACTTTGTAAGTTTTTAATAGTTTCTTATAGTCTGAAGTTTTTTGAAGACATTGGATTCGAGATCATTTTTTGTAGCATTCAACATCTTAAAACAACAGCAACATACTACGTTTAAATTCACGTCGTTCAAAACATTAATTAATTCACGGTCTAAGAATCTGAGTGGTCAAAACCAATGAATGGGACATCTCATGATCACTTAATAGTTGCTCTGGAAATGGATGATGTGCATGGTCCACCAGAAGTCATAAATGGTATCCCCTTGAATGTGGCCACGCCATTGTCATCAGTGAAAAGATGCTGCATGGGCAAAATGGAATATGCATGAACTTCTGAACATCATAACTACAAGCAATAATCATACTTGCAAAGAATATAAATACCGGTGTAATCTTCTCGAGCTGTTTCTTTTTCGGGTTTAGTACGTCTTCTGGTTTTCCATCAATCCTGAATGATGAATTACAAGATTAATAGCAAACTATTACTCTAAATGGAATAGTGATATATACCTAAGTAAATGGGCCAAAATAAATTGCTCCGAAGCTCGAGCGAGCAATAGCAGGTTTCAAGGGGTTTGACTGCAGACTTCGGTCTATATACCTAACTCTGGGTAACTCGACTGAAATAGTGATATTCACTTTAATGCTTTAGCTAGAGAATTAAAGTAATGAGAATAGAAAATATGCATCTGACTGATTGGTCTAAAAGATTTCAAATAGATTCAAATAGCATACCCGGCAAAAGAAACACGCTCCCCAATTTTAGCTCCTTCGGGAGGGAGCAAGGGCTCAACAATGGTAGAACCTTCATTTGAAGCACATAAGACCTGGAAAGAGAAGCCAATTGCACAAACAACCCTTCAGACTAATTGGCCATCACAATGCAGACAGAAAACAATGGAACATCTTTAACAAGTATGGCACAACAAGCTAAAGTAAATACCAGTCCTTCAGACGTCACATCCCGTAGTTTTCCAGGTTTGACATTTGTAATAAGTGCAACTCGACGGTTCTGTGCAAAGTGCAACATCAAACAGCAGGACATCAGGAGTTAATTACAATTCAAAATGAATACTGTCAATCGCCACACTTGGTTAGATAACTACATTACCGTTAACTCATCAGGACTGCAGTACTTTGCCAAACCACTGACAACCTGCCGCAATTTGGCGTCGCCAACATCTATCTCTTCAACTAGCAAACTGCATTATTTAATTTTATAGATATATCAATTTCATCTAAACAGAAGTCAAACATATCGAAGTACTGAAGCATCAACTCGATGGCCAAAAATTTAACATTCTGTTTAGTCATAAGAAGATTCTTTGGTAGGTTTGCCAAAGTACCTATCTGCTGATGGATGCTTCCATGCTTTACGAATTAATCCAACTTGAATATTAAGCAAACTGACACTAAGTTCATTCTCTTTCTCAGCTACCTCTTTGCCAGCAGGTTTTGTGGCTTTTGCTTTGGCTTTGGCTTTTGCCGGTTCAGTGTCTCCTGTGGACTTGGCTTTAGCAGGTTCAGTGTCTCCTGTGGACTTTCCGTTAACCTTACAAAAATAAATGAATTGAATTGTAATGCCATGGTGAAACAACTGTACAGAGATGCAATTAGTAAGGGACAAAGAATAGGAGAAATTGTAAGTTGTAACACTTTACTAGCAATAAAACACTGATTATCTACAGAAGTGACAGCTGCCGGAGAAATTCATACTATGCCAAGATCTGTCAACCCAGAATTATAGTATTCGGAATCAGGCCATTTTACTATTCTTATTTTCTTACTATAGCATTATGTTTGTCAAATTCTAAGTATGATTAATCAGTTTTCAAATTTGAGGGAGACCGTTGGAACAACATTTGGAGTTCTTTGTGTGATTAGAATGTCAGAGATTAGTTTGTGGAATCGGCATAGTGGTATAGTGTATACAGTTCACTATTATAAGCAAAAAAAAAATGCTTTAAATCATTATCACTATTTTTCGACAGGGAATCTTGATCACTACTATAAAGTAAAAGTTCACTACTTTTGAATTTTTTAAGGCTAATATTCCTAATATACCATTCATTTAATTCAGAAACATTTAATATTATTATTCTTAATACACCATCCATTCAATCAAAATCAATTAATATATGTAGTTGAATGAGTTATCCACTCAGTATAAAAAGGATAATTTGGCATTTTACTTATGTTATGCATTAAAACTAAAAAAGTAATTGCACTCCACTCAATTTCTTAATCACCGTTGAATATAATTTAGAACATTTCAAGGTAAGCATGCCCATAATAGATCTATAATGAATATAATCTTACCATGTCGTGAGATTAATCATACCAAGATCAATTTTCAAGTTTTAAAAATATTTAAGTATTGTTGCATTATTACATAAGAATCAAGACATATGAACATGCAATAATATCTACCCAACATGTGCAACAATTAGTAAGTTATAATTTTTCTCCAAAAAAAAAGGCATACCTCAGCTTTGATTTTATCCTTGCTTATGTTTGTTTCTGGCTTGCTTGCATTCTTTATGCCTTGCTCAGTCTTGTTCGATTTTAAATCAGATTCCACGGCACTAACAGATTTTGTCACCTAGAATATAAATAATCAGAAGTGACAGGCATGGAAACATTATTCTTTCTAAATGGCATATGTAGTTCTCACAGGATTACTCTGATTCTCCTGTAAAGCAAATGTCATCAAGTTGAAGTGAAAATTAGAGGTCATCTACTTGCAAGGTTTCAGATTTTGCCTCGGTACAGGAGCATTTGAACCCGAAAAACTGAGGATATGCTCAGATGAAAATATATATATATATATATATATATATATATATATATATATATATATATATATGTGTATGTATATGTATGTATATGTATGTATATATATGTATATACGTATATATACATATATACGTATATATACATATATATATATATATATATATATATATATATATATATATATATATATATATATATATTCCATATAAATCTAGAGCTTAATACTAATGAGCCCTTATCTGCTTCATATTTAAATATAACTAGATTTTTTGGGTTGAATTAAATTATGTGTCCCTCGCATACATGTTACTTTAGTTCATAAAAAAAATAGTTTCATTTCATCTAGTCTTTCAACAAGCTTTATACCAATTAAGACCAGAATCACGCAACCCTAAATACTAAACGGAGATTGACTCCCATGTCAGAATCGCTGGGTCTTGTTGACTACCATGTCAAAACCGTGAATACTCTTTACAAAACGGACCCAACTAGCATTAAAATTAGATAAGGAATATTTTCAAGGACTTAGTGTTATTTAACTTGTGTTTATTTGAATAATATGTGATAACAAGTTCTTTAATGAACTGTAGGAATCTAAAACAACAAACAAACGAAAAAGTATAAGACATGCATTCAAAAACGTAATTGAGAGCATTTCAATTAGTAATGCATTTTCTAAAATTGATAATAAAAAAATTGAAAAAAAAATCAATGCCTAAAATGACTACAGATGTATAGATTGGAACTTGTCTTTGTTAAGCCTATTGACGAGAACAATCAGAAGTAATGAACGAATTATTTCTCACCGGAGGCTCAAATTCAGGCTTCTGCAACACTATTTCCTCAAATAAGCCTACAAAATCCTGTTTGTGCTGAATAAAGAATAGCAGGAAGAAAGTCAGAACTTTGAACAATTATCAAATGGTTTTACTATAAAGGTAAGAGCAAAACTGAATAAATGTATTTTTAATGCATATTGAACATAGCCAAACAAGTGTGTACTAACACCGAGGGTATTATATAAACATTATACAAATTTAGTCAACTTAGTGATGCATATACTTATATAATTATAAGGAAATGAACTTGGACTTCATGTTGGAATCTCAACTGTTAGAACTGCAACCTTGAGGTCCTATATGACTATAACTTATAGAAATTCAAACACTTGCATACATTGTTACAGTAGGAAAGACATTATTTCCTAAGTAAAAACACGGTGTACACAAAGGTAGGATTATTTTGCCTCATAAAAACAACATAATTTCCCCTCCAAAAATGTTTAAATGAACTTAGATTCACGCATCCATGTGGACTAAATAAGTTCGATTAATAATATTCAAATTGCAGAAACATAATCTTCCACCATTTCCCATCACGTCACAAGATATCGCCCAATTTTCATTACTAAGTATCAATGGCCAGTGGTTTACTTTATGTACTATTTAAAAGAGATTGATCGCATTTGATTTGTGCCATTTGTTGTAGGAATGAAACATGAAAATAAAACATAGCCTTGTAAGCCAACAGCAACCAACACATTTACTATAATTCCATTTCTAAAGAAGCCAAAAACTTACAATGGACATTGCAGTAATCACCAGAAATACCGTGTACAGTGTCACTTAGTATGAGCATAGCAGTGTTGTCAATTGAGGTTTGCAGAAAATAGCGGTTTGTTAAAATTTCACTAAACTATAAGCACAATGGTGGTTTGGTCAAATTTCACTACATTATAACGCTATAGCACTGCTATAGCCACTAGTTTACTATACTGAAGCACACTTAAGCGGTAGAAAACTAACAATACCTGGATGTAGTCAATCCATCTCAACACATGTGGCAACTTTTCCTTGTTTGTATCTGGAAGACTGATCTGGCAATAAGCAACCAAAGACATCCTGTTAAAGCTTAAAAGTTTAATCATTGTTTAACAAACCAATTAAATGCATCGTGTTTTGTTCTTCAAAATATACCAACACCTTCTCTTTATTACAAAGGAAAATAAAGATAAAATCTAACACAATCACGTGATATAAGTAACCCCAATATGAAGCAGGGACACCCTAAATACGACCCCGACAATGTCACGGTGACACCAGTAATAATTTGAAAAAATTAATAAATTAAACATAATTACAAGTGTCGATGCAGGTGTTTGATACCGACACGGACACGGACACGGCTTTTTTCCGAGGTGTCGGTGCTACTTATACAAATTAAAAGTCTCATGACTCGAAACATAGATTGCAATTAAAAACAAAACAAAAACACCGGCCTCATAACGATTTTAGTTCAAGGGGAATATGAAGTAGTTATCTCTTCTAAAAGCATAGTAAGTACAGTGAATATAACAAATTGCATACCAGGGAAGGATGAACTACTGAAAACACTATAACATCAGCTTCAGAGGGTTTCAATCCATTTCCAAGGAGCACAGACTTTCCCGAAAGTTCATCATTTAATCTCTTGAGATTCTCAAAGGACTCATCAAGAGCCACAGGAAAGGACTCTGCAAATGCTACCCACTTCAACACCTAAAAATGAAGAATAAACCACTTAGAATTATTATCATATAAAGTACAAAACAAATAGATTCTATCGGGCATATATTCCAAAATTAGCATTCGATATTAATGTTCAAAACCAATGATCAATTTCACATGGATCGACATCACTTAACTGCATGCAGAAGCATACAACGAATCCAGTGAAAGAGCAATAGCAAAACAACGAAGATGCAGTTACCTCGTCAGAATGATTAACCTCATGTCCAGATGCTGCAGTGATGCTTAAGTAAAGAGACTTAATATCGCCGTCTAAACTATCAGCTGGAATAACACTCTGCAAGCAATGATAGAAACATATGTATATCACATTCAAGTTGAAAGAACCAATCAAATATTTTACTATCTATCAGTATTTCTTGAAGAATATTTCAAATTTCAATAACAAAGCTGATATTCTAATGTCCTCTGAAATCAATTCATGACTCGAGTTTATATCTAAGTAGCAAAATATATCCTTACAAAGAATAATGACAAATCAAAGTAAAACACAGTTAAGTGAAATACGGCATGAGATTGAAAATTACATAATAGGGAAAAGCATGCACTTACAGGATCCAATGAAAAGTGCTTGGAGAGAGCCTGAACCAGTGATTTCTTTCTGGAATCAACGGACGTCATTTCTGAGGAGTCGTGAATGACGATTAGTATTCTCCTTTGAACTTGGAATTATGTATATCTGCAAAATTGTGCTTGCACACTTTGAAGGGTTTTAGGTTTAGGTTTCTGGCTGATTTCTCTTGGGGTGTGTCTTGTTCTTGTTGGTTACTGTTTGTTTCAATTGAAAAATGAGAAATGGTTTCGTAGCTTCCATTGGATTTCAACATTGGGCCTATCCGATATACTAGAAGGCCCGTTAATCGATATTTTGGGCCAGAATTTAATCGATATTTTGGGCCAGAATTTCAAACCAAAAAAAGAAATCGCTTCTCCCACCCTGTTGGAGAGCCACCTTATAGAGACGCCAAAATGTCCCTCAAATTCAAAAATGCATTTTTGAATAAATGTTTTTTTAATATAAATTATTTATTAAAGATATTTTTGTCAAATTTAATGAATTTTAGAAGTAGGAGAATAACTGTTAGAATATGGAATAAAAATTTTCCATGATGCCACCTTATGAAGATGCAAAAATGTCTTTCAGGGTATGGAATAAAATTTTCCCATGATGACACCTTATGAAGATGCAAAAATGTCTTTCAAATTCAAATATACATTTTCGAAGGCCATCTCATATATATCACATTGTACTATTAAAAAAAAACTCATATATATCACATTGTACTGTAAGAAAAGAAATAGCTTAAAAATTTATTTCCAAAAAAATACTTATGTATCTATCTTATTTAAAAATTTATTTCCAAAAAAATACTTATGTATCTATCTTATTGGATGCTTCCACTTTACTGCTTCTATTTTATGTTACTGTTTGGGGATGGTAAAACGGGTTGTGACCCATCGGCCCGGCCTGCTCACCCGCCAAAAGATGGCGGGTTGAGTTGGGATTTTATGTCTGCCGTCTACCAAAATCTGCTCCGCTAAATCCCGCCACCCGTCAAAATTCGCCCCGCCAAAATTCGCCGTCCGCCAAAGCCCGCCACATCTATATAATAACACTATTTAAGTATTTGGAAGAGACCTATGAAAATACTTTGTGATATGTACATAAGTTGTTTTTATATTATTAGGACTAATTTACTTTCTATGTCTCTATTGTTGGACAGGTATTTTGAATTTTACTAATGAAAAATGGCAAAAGTGGGATTGAAATTTGAATTTAGATCATATGAAATATTAAAAGTGATGTTATATATGATAAGAATATTATTTCACTAAATGTTACTGTTTTAGACTAATAAAAATTATGTTTTTTAAATGTTGGTTTGATGTTTTTTATTGAAATGTAGAAAGAAGAACCTTTTAATTTATTTAAAAAAATAGAAAAAAAATAATTTAAAAACAAGGCGGGCAAGCCGGTCACACGCCAACCTGCCTCCTTGGCGGGGCGGGCTAGACTTTTATGCCCATTTCAACTTGGCGGGCATGTCCGCCCCGCTATTTTTTGGCGGATTTTAGACGGGGCGAACAGGTGACGGGATCGGCGGCCCGTTTTGCCACCCCTAGTTACTGTTGTTTCTGTTACTTTTATATTCCACCCATTATTCCACTTGGTTTCTGCAGGACAATAAATTCTCACATATTTCCACCACATTCCCATGGCAATAGCTAATCAAAACACTAATAAATTAGAGAATTTTTCAATCCATCTCATGTATCTCTTAGTCACCTGCTCCATTTTTAATTATGCTCTCTGATTCCACTGATACACTTTCAGACGTACCATTTTTTTGTTTTACGTTGAAATATTCCGCAGATATATCTGTAGAACTAGTAGAAAATATTTTTTTAATTAAGTCAAACTAAATAGTCGGAGACGTATATATAATATTATAGAGACTAAAAACATATAAATTTAACATGATGAAGATCTTGAGTCAAGGGATTAGGTTTCCGCCAATAGAAAACGTTGTTATTTGTATCTCTTCAATGTGTTAATTTTGTGTAGCCATTAATCTTCATTTAATGTGTTGTATGATGAAAATAAATTCACTGCAGATCAGCTACAGAGTTTAACTAATAACTTATGTTACACGTAACAATATCATTTGTTTACTTTTTCTTAAATAATGTCTTTTAAATTATTATTGTTTTCATTTAATTTCAGAAGTCATTTTCTGTCTTGGATAACGTCAAAGAAGTAATGTTTTATTGTTATCCAAGACAGATGGTAGAGTGGACACAAAGTAAACAAATGATATTGTTACGTGTTGCATAAGTTATTAGTCTCTATAACATTATATATACATCTAGGACTAACGAATATGGTTTAATTAAAAAAATGTTTAGCTGAAATTCACTAGTTTCGCAGATATATGTGCGGAAGATTTCAACGTAAAACAAAAAAGGGTGTTTCTGGAGGTATATCAGCAGAACCATAGAGGATATAATTGGAAATGCACATGGTGTGGGAGAGACCCATGAGGTGGGATAAGAAATTTCCAAAAATTATCTCATATATCATAAAATTCTTATTATATCCCTGCCTACTGGAGAACTTAAGGTGAAAGGTGTGTGGATTCTCTCACTTATATAGTGTTCAATCTTTCCTATTCTAATCAATGTGGGACTTCTTTCTCACACTTGATTCTCAACACTCCCCCACAAGTGTGATTCTAAACACAATGCCCCCTCAAATGGAAGCTCTATATTCCACATATACTTGTATCACCGTTAAACTCAACGGAACACCTTCTACCCACACCTGCGGGAAGTGTTTCGATACAATTAAGTTGGTCCAATCACTCGAAACCATACCCTGATACCATTGTTGGGGCAATTCGATGAGGGTCAACGAGGGAGCATTTCTACTTGGGACACACCTTTGTAAGAGACATACCACATATCCACCTAAAACCTTAAGGTGATAGGTGTGTGATTTCCCTCACTTATATAGTGTTCAATCTTTCCTTTTCTAATAAATGTGGGACTTCTTCCTCACACTTGATTCTCAACAAATTTTACTATATCTCATATATCATAATTTTTTTTAACATATATGAGCTTCCACGCTTATTATCTTTCTTTTAAAAGTTCTAAATTGGTCTCATATTTTTTCACCCCTCTAGTTCCTATGGGAAAGGGGTCCTAGTAGTCCAGAGTTCGTGTCGAGAGGTCATGACACTGGCCAAGCATTATTCCAACCAGGAATCGAACTCGGTATTCCCCGATTCTTCGTTCCTTAGCAGGAGCTTGTTTACCACTCGAGCCCAAGTGCTTGGTTGGTCTCATATGTTATTTAACGAAATCAAAGTAGTCATTTTTGTTAAATATTGATTAATGACATTAAAAATTAGAGATGTGGCAGATGATGTGGCGATTGACATGACGTGGTTGTTGGCGTGGCATCATTATTTTTTATAATTACATTTAATTATTAAACGTTTAATGTAAATTATTTAGAAAATCTATTTAAATTAATTTTCATAATTTTTAATATAAAATATTTGTGCATGAAGCCCATGTTCTTAAACAAAGCAGTCCAACAATCAAATTGTATTATTATAGTGTGAAAATGCTTTATAAACACTCAATATTTTTGTTTCAAATTCAATGCGGGACTTCAAATCTCCTAACACAAGAAACAAGACTAGTATTAATCTATAATTATCAAATATTTACTTTGCATTCTTGTTAACATTACATTTATAATTTTGTACATTTCAATGCATATTGAAGGAGTTTCGTCAAAAAAAATGCATATTTAAGGAGTGAATGTCTATCTATTACGAACACCATATGTATGTTATTAAAAAGGTACATCACCTACAATTTTACTTATCTGAAGAAAATCATAGAGAAAACTTACTCATGTTTTTGGCATCTGTGATATCTTAATCTTCTATGTCTGCAATCCTTATTAGATGTCTAATAATCGACGGCATTATGTTAGATTATATTGACATGTTTGAAACTTAATGTAGGTTCTAGATAGGGGAAAATTGAGCTTTTGGTTGACAAGACTGAGAACCTTCATCACCAGGTTAGTAATTACGTGATTGGAATGTCTCAAACTTAATCATTAGTACTTGGGTTTTTCATGTGAACAACTATTCCCAAAAATAGACATGTAGGATAATAAGCGATTCAGAATCTTCCAATTATTAACTTAATGCTTATTTATTTGATAAATGCAATAAAATTGACCATTCCACTATAAAATGGCCCCTTAAATATATTTGGTTAACGGGATAAATCCTTACTCTCATATTGAGGGGTTGCTTTGACAATTGAAGACCATAGTCAACCAGCATGTATTTGTCTGTCTACAATTGTTGTTATATATGTTCTACAATCGGCCCTTTAAATGTATTTGTTTGTACATTTAGATATATTAGGAAGGTACATTTGATGTTAATTAAGCTATTTGAATTATGGTGTTGTAAGGGGAGGGGGGTTGTGTTTATTATAGTACTCATGTTGATGCAGGAATTGTGGCACGAGATAGATTTGCTAGTTATTATAGGGGATTTGTGCCCAATGCTCTGAAAACCCTACCAAACAACAGGTTCATATTTTTTTTCCTATTGTTTATGAAAATAAGATTATGATGTATTGATTGTGCTACCTTTTAACAACATTTTTACGCTTTCTTGGCATTACTTTCATTACTCACCCTTGTTTCTCTCTGCAGCATCACGCTTACCTCATACGACATTGTCAAGCGCATAATTGCAACTAGCGAGAAAGTATTTCAAACAATTATGGAGGAAAATTGCAACAAACAAAACAACATCAACAACCAATGAAAGTGAACTTCGATGTAACTAAAGAAACTGGTATGAAAGCTAAGATAGCACAAGCATAAACATATTTGTTCTCACTATAGCATAAGAAGTGGGGTTTGTTGCAAAAAAAATTCTTAAAGTCCCACATCGAATATGCAATGACATTGTCAAGTGTTTATAAATAACTTGTTCTCACAATAATAATAAATATCCGTTATTGGGCTTCTAGTATAAAAATATGGTAAAGCCCAATTCTTTTATATTAAAGTTTCTGAAAATTAATTAAAACAAATTTTCTAATTAATAAAAAAATATTATGCCACCTCAACTAGATGCCACCTGCCACGTAGTCATTTCAATTGCCACCTCAGTTGACACATCTATTTAACGGAAATGACTATTTTGATTCTGTTAGACAACGTAGGGGACCAATTTGAAACTTTTAAAAGAAAGAGAATCAAATTGGACCCTAACATATAGTTAAGGTCCAATTTATCCGAATTAATTAATTTTTTCAAATAAATATCCAAATTAATCCATGTTTCTATGTATTTTTCTAATTAATTCATTTTAAACTAAAACATAGTAATATAAAGAAGACGCCAATTCAATTGGCAACAATGTACAACATATAAAAGGAGGCGTCAATTCAATTGGCGTGTACAATTGCAGAGGAGAGAGATTGTCGTCAATTGGATTGACATCTTCTATTATGTGTTATACAATGTCATCAATTGAATTGGCGTCTGCTTTGCGTTGGAATATTTTTTTTGAAAGTGAATTAGTTTGGGAAATACATAGGAATGTGGGTTAGTTTGGATATTTATTTTAAAAAGTTGATTATTTGGGTAAAAATTTCAAATTATGTAGGAATGTGGGTGAGTAATGGTGTTTTATTAACTCTCTTTTTCAAGTAGAAGGATTGGTGGAGTATAAAAATAAAAGAAGAAGCAGTAGTAGCAGAAGTAGAAATTGAAAAGGTGAGAGGATCCTTAGCTTGAATATTTTTGGACTATTTTTTTTAACAAAATAATGGTATGGTTCATTAGCATGAATTTAGTGAATTTTTGGTGCGTCAGTTCATTTTTGAATTTCAAAATAATAGTTTTGTTTTTTATTAGGGTGGGAGAGAAACCATGGACGGTTTTAAGGTCTGGCCAGGCTAGATATGTGTCCAGACTCTGGCCTAAAACTTTTCCTTCTTTTCACTAAAAATATGAAAAATATGGCAGTTAAAAAGTGCTATTATGGGCGTTTAAACCGCCACAATTAATAAAAATCATAAAAATATATATTTAAACCACAGAGAAGAAAGTGAAGGTTTTTGTCGTTGATTATGGCAGTTTTAACTGTCATATTAAATATTTTTCACAAATAATAATATAATGTTTTTACCTTCTTATGCAATTAAGTTTACATTACAACAAATTTTTTTATATAATAATATTTAGATTTTACTATAATACAAAAAGTGTAAGAATTGAAATAAAGAATAAAGTTGCAATTTATGATCAAATCAAACAAAAATAAAAAATGAATACTTAGGAGAAATAAATCTTAACATAAAAGTAGCAACAATTAAAATTTAATAAAAAAACATGTAAAGTGTTGTAAAAAAGAAGAAGAAAATAATAAATTTTATCCTCAAATAATATAACAAATATATTAGGAGTTTACCACTGTTGTATTCGATTTACAAAAATAATAAAATCAAAAAGCATCGTAACAAATAGACGTGTCAAATACAACGGTGGTAAGAACCCGTCATTTTTCTATTAACATTATGTCAATTTGTAAACTGTCATATTTTATTGTAAATAATGACGGTTTTATTGAAGGTCATTTTAGTAAAGTGTTGTATTTTCTATAAATTAATCAAATAGTAATAGTATGGTTGAATGTCGTTTGAGTTGGTTTATCATGGTCACTTTGATGATTCAAGGCCAAGTAAGAGTAACATACCAATAACCAAAAGGTTAGTTTCTTTTAACTGAATTAACATTCAACATTTTTAATCTCTTGAAGGTATCCTAACCTTTTGATTTAATATATTTATCTAAATATAAAGAGACTTGAGCTTGACAATAGATTATGTCTTGAGTGGACAGCTAGTACCATCAGAGCCAAAACCTAAGCACTTTGTACATATAGTTAAGCTTTTGATTATTTGAGAAAAATTAAATTTATGGTATCTGTCATGGTCATGTTTTTCTATTTGTATGAAGTGTTGGATGCACCATAAATTTCCACCCATGAAAGAAGTTTTGATCTGTATATTGTAGCTATCTTGTTCAAGATATTAATCTGTGAGTTTAAGTTTTCCTTTCGGTTATATATTTATATAATACATACATTTGTTGAATTTGCAATCTTCAAAATTATGCCCAGGTTTCAAAAAAAATCGGGTCTGCTACTGAGAGAAATTGTTATGGACTGGACCAACACCGTATGCGTCGGGCAGAGGCCCAGTCCGTCGGGCACAACCCATGGCTCAATATATATGGACATGGGGAGAACGTCTTCCCCATGTGCTTCACTTCATCAACTGACTATTATTATCTCTTGATATCAAGGGGTAGTTAGACCAAGGACAAGACCATGTATCAGGTCTTATCTGCTCCTACGCAATCCTTGGCAGTTCTTTCTTGGGATTAGTTGATCCAACCCATAAGAAGAATCTTGGCCCAGCATTGGGGGCACATTATAAATATCCTCTTTCACTAGAGGGCCATGTATTATACTTTTTTACTACTTTTTATAACTGCACTACATAGCTCTTTCTCACTTTGGCATCGAAGTACCTTGTAGGTATACCCCCTTTCTGTTTCTTCACCGTAGTTTTTCATCACTTAAAGGTTCCTCCTGATCAGGTCAGGCAAGTGGCGTCGTCTATGAGAACATAAAAGCTTTCCCCATCTTTTGAAACGAAAGACTAAAACTTCACCTCGTCTCTTTCAACCATCCAGCATGACCAACGAACACGGTGACAACCGTGTACAGGGCCTCATCAATTACACTACCAGTGGAGACGAAGACCACCCCGTCGTCCATGAGTCTGACATACGATATAGACAACCTGCTAGTCCATCCCCTGAACCAGAGGCCAACGGTGCTCCCCAGCCTCAACTTGTAGCTACCTTCCAACCCATTTCGATATCGGTCGAAGGAGATGCCACGATCATAGAAATGGCCAACACGCTCAACCAGACGAACCTCGTGTTATTTCAACATTAGGAGATAATCATTGCACTGAAGACATATCGTCGTGCCAAATATCCTCGATGGAGGCCTCGTCGATCGCGCAATTCCTCTCCTCGTAGGCGCGAGCATGAACCTCAACTGGATAGTCCTAAGCCGGAAGCCACCAAAAAAATGTGGGTGTTCCCCTCCGCGTCGGGATGGCATTCCCCGGAGCTCAAGAAGAACAAAGCCAGAGGACGCCCTGAGCAGTCCAACAGCCAACCAAGGGTGTCTCCCCACCGAGACCAATGTCCCGGGAACAAGGACTATACGCCTCTGAGGAACAACGAAGACGACCCTCATTCTTCACTTTCTCAGGCCATCATGGAAACCCAACTCCCGACGGGCATGAAGAAGCTCCATAACCTTACGGCGTACGACAGGACTACTTACCTCGACGACCATGTCAACAACATCAATGACATGCTAGACTACCGCAATGACATTGGGGGAATGTCAAATGTAGGTTATTCTCCACGACCCTCAGAAAGGGAGCCATGGCCTGGTACAAAAGCCTAATCCCCAAATCAATCACCTCTTGGAGAAGCCCGTGGTCAGCATTCACGAGGCATTTCACAACCTCTTGACTCCACCTTTAAACATAGGCTACCCTTGAGGCCATCATTCAGGGAAAAATGATACGTTGCGCTCTTACATTGAAAGATTAAACCAAGAGGTTGTCGAGGTAGATACAACTGACTATATGAAGAAGTACCTCCTTGAAAAGGGACTCCTCCCCGGCAGTGAATGTAACACACCATTTCTACCCGGTAATTATCGATAAAACCAGAGTAATATAAATTCAACTAAATCAAACAAATAGGATGCCACATTTCAATTTTAAAACATATTCATTAAATTTCATGAAAAATGGATACATAACACTTTCAATTCGGATGAAACCATACCAACAACTTTTATTCTTTCCTCGAAATAAATCAACTTTTACAACTAAGCATCGAATTCTCAAATATTGAACTAAACATAATTTATATCATTATGTTCAACTTAGACAACTTAATAACAACATGTTTTAATGGAAGCAACTTGAAACAACAATAACATAATAAAATAAGTGTTCATCCCCCGAATATTACGTATCAGAGCATCGACACCGACTTGAACTAATGAAGATAAACAATCTTCCTTCAAGCTAACCTGCACGTTACCAACATAGGGGTAACATTCAAACAGAAGGGGTGAGATATCGAACAATATAAACAAGAGTATGATAATTAATACGTGAGATATAATCATACAATTTCACTACTACCCAACAACAACAACAACATAATAATCAACCACAATTTAACACCAACTTTATAAACTTATTACATACATCAACATTTACAACACAATCAACATAATCAATGTCAACTTCATCAACATAATCAACTTCATAAACATAATCAACTTCATCAACATAATCAACTTCATCAACATAATCAACATAATTAACTTCATCAAAATAAGCAACATAATCAACTTCATCAACGTAATCAATATTAACAACAACAACTTAATCAACATAAATAATGTAACACAAGATGCGACTCAACTATAAATATGCATGTGGTACTATTGAAGTAAAACTCCCAACTTAAAATATGCCAGGTTATCGAGGCATCTGTAAAACATAAGCTTTCAATTTAATAATTTTGCCAATCCAGGCCAACATGGTGAGCATCCACTCCAACTTAGAAATACAATGTATGTCATGATACAAACAACACAACACATAACAACAACCAACTCAGAACAACATACAACAAACAACTCAGAACAACATAACAACTTTTAATTCAACACAAATTCAACCTTGGCCATAGGCCTACAACTTATATATAGGAACGTTGGTCATTCGACCTACTACTTTAATATCAACATTGGTCATTCGGCCTACCACTTTAATATCAACATTGGTCATTCGACCTACAACTTAATTTTGCTCATAAATCGTGACAAAACAACATACTCAATGGTACTAGAAAATTCACACATTCAACACGAATTTAACAAAATAAAATGAATAAAATCACCTACTAATTATTACGAACTACCTAGATAATTTTCAACAAAACACTGACTCAGACATCTTACACCGACACCATAAAACCTCATTATATACTTTTAATTTCAGGACTTGAAACCATTTTTACAAGAAAGTACACAGTATTAGCTTTCCAATGCTTCGAACAACGTACGAATCGGACTCCCGGAACTCAAGTTACGAATTTTCGAAGTTTCAAAAAATAAGGACTAACCTAGCTACGGGTTTGATAACTTTTTTACCCAAAAACTCATCCGAAACTTCGATTTAATTCGCGAGACTCTTATTTTAACTTAGTTTTACCTATTAGAACTCATTAGTAGCATAAAAACTAATTTTCGCGATGATGAATTTCACACCAAAATTTCCTGTTTTCACTATTCCTAACCCAAAACAGAATTTCTTCACAATATTCTCATAAAAACACTACATTATGATGATAATATTATAATTCAATCGACACAAATTAATCATTCTACGACTCATTCAAGAACGGTAATCAATTTTGTTATTCAATCAAACAACACAACATACTGACAACAACAACAACAACATAGCAGATTTTCATAACGGATTCAAGTACACGAAGATCAACAACAACATAGCACAAGAAAACACATCAGTAAATCATACGAATCTCGACCCTACATACAGATTATCCTAATCCCGGTTATAGAATTTGAACTCCACTTTTACCTTGGATTAAAGGCAGCTCGAATTATCTCTTAAAAATTCATGCGAAAATCAGATATGGGAGTACCCTAGCTCTCCCATTGTTCTTTCCTCTAAGACTTGTTCTTGCTCTAATTGTCATTAGGACTAATTCTCACCTAAAAACCCATATTAATCCTTATTTTCGTATTTTCCTCTTTCTCACCTAATATTCACAATTTTAATAATAATAATAATAATAATAATAATAATATTACTATTAAAATTATTAATTATTACTTAATAGAATAATTGGTCTACTAACATCTTAATGGGCCTACTACACAATACCCTCAACTTTGCTATTTCTAACACAACAACCAAGCTCAGTTAAGTAAACAGTCTTATAACTTCTAATTTTATTCTACGATTAAACCAGCTTAATATCAACTTAGCAACTTAAATCACCGGAACACAATATCAACCAATAAATCATGAATAATTAATTTCTCCCCACTAAATCGATTAATTACCCGATTATCAACATATTAACTCAAACAACAAATTCAGCATATTCAACAAATATTCAGAAAATGCTCAATATTATTTTCCATAAGTTAAATCAACTTATTTAATTCAACTGAAACCAATATAACAACATTATGATATTCGGAAATCAACACAAATCAACACAACATAATAAAAATATATTTAATTAAATAGTTAATTAAATAAATTGGCATTACAGTGAACTCAACAGGGAAATGGGGATCGAGCCTCCCGCTCTCTGGACGAGCTCATGCACAAAGCTCAAGCGTACATCAGGTACGAGGACAAACAAGTCGCCCACAATGTTAGGAGTAATCGCAGTCGGGACGGGACCAAAAATCCCAATCATGATGACTATGTAGTTCTTCGCCGCACCGTGGAAAGGCGAAAAGACGACAAGCCTCGCGAGGTCTGCGAAGGAAGATGACCAATCAGGTGTTTCTCCGAATACACGCTGCTAACCTCTCCCCGAGAGCGTATCCTTGTCGAATGCGTCAACTCGGAGTTCAAGCAGGGCAGGATAAGGTTCCCCAAACCAACGGCTCCCAAGCCCCACACCGACAAATCCAAATATTGTCGCTTTCACATAAGCCACAGACACATGACCGAAGACAGCGTCCACTTGAAGGACGCCATCGAAATACTGATCAAAGAGGGCCACCTTAAACAGTACACCAAGAGGAGAGAGCTCCCACGACATGAGGACTAGGGGGAAAAGAGAAGTCGCGAGGACACTCTGTTTGACGGTTCTCCCTTCCTTGTGGCCCTTTGCATATCTCGTCCTGAATATTTCCACCTCTTCGGAACACACGTGGAAGGGTATCTAACTACCCACAACCCTTGTGAAAACTTCCCGACATCATTAGTTATCACCGGGGCGGGATGAATAACGATAATGCTGCGATTTCAGTAAAAAGGAAATTCGACGAGCTTCTCCTAACCACACCTGACCAACTGGAAACTCCGACCAAATCTTGAGGGAAATCCAACCCCATCTCCTTCTACCTCGAAGATCTTCCTAGAGGATCTCCAAACTCGAGCACCCGGATACGAGCGATGAAGTCAACACGGGTCCTCATAGCCTTGTCATTCTCACATTTCTCCTCCGCGTGGGCGACCAGGTCCTCCAACTCCATCACCCTCAAAAGAAGGAAATTGTTCTCCTCGACAGCCTCGTCGAGTTCATCCTCTCTATCCTTGAGTTTTTTGTTCTCATCCACCAGGCTATCCTGCTCGAGCCTAACCTCTCCCAACTCGATCATTAACCCCTTCTAGAGCTTATGTCGCTCTTTGTAATCAAAGAATTCATTTGCGAGCTTCTCCCTCTGGATCCTCAACGACTTCAATTTCTTTTTGACGGCCTCCAACTCAAATAGCGGGCAGATGTTGTCAGATAAGACCAAGGTTGTCTCCATAACCCCGATCACCACAACGATGTCTTGAGATAAATTTGCATGTCCGACCGCCCTGTCCAGACCTAGGATCGCCTTGGCTTCAACATCAGACACCCCGATAGAACCTTACCCACTGAAAAACTCCCATTGAAGATGACAGGCGGGCAAGAAGTACATCCTTTGGTTCTCGGGCAGGTCCTCGCCCGCAACAACACCAGTCAGAGAACCTTCACCACGATGGTGTTTGGCAGGAGGAGCCTATTTCTCAGAGGGCAGGCTGACAGAAGTCACTGCAACAGGAGAAAGAGGAGGAGGTGTAGGCGTCCTCGAACTGCCAATCGCATCGTCAGCAACAACTTGGCAGACACGACCCTTAGCAATCTTCTTCTAAGCTTTGCCCATATCTTTGTTCGACAACTTCAAGACATGGTCCTCGAGGTTAGGCATAACAGTTGCAAAAATAAAAGAGTATAGGTCAATTACTAGACAAAAATAGCTAAGGTAAAAGAAAGGCGAACACAAACTACCTAAAAGACGGAAGGACTCCTTGTCTGTTCTACACTCGAGCACCGCTTTGGTGTTTATAAATTGAGTTTCAAAGACGGGCTCCCCATCGTCAAACAAGACAGGATTTTCCATCCGGTCCATGCAAAGGGAGGAGTAAAACTCTGAACAAAAGCCAACAATCGTTTTTAAGTAGCAATGTCCTCGGGCCCCAAATTCGCGAGCTTCTAAAAAAACTGATATGTCGCTCGGTTAAAATGTACTTGCTGCCACTCAAGCGAGATGGTTGAAACAAGACACTCCTCGCCCTGGGTTGTAAACACCCCAAATTTGCCCTCACCCATTCACTCCATGGCTTGTGATCATTTTCATATGCATAAACACAATCATAACATCTCATACCACATTTTTGATTCATTGCTTTGGATCAAAGTCATCTGCATCTAGGGTTTGTGATCTGAGCAATCCAAGAGCCTCTTGAGCCACTCCAAAGGTCAACAATCACTTCAAAGGGGTCCATGTGTGTTCAAGAATCATATTATATCCTTTTAAAGTCAAGAATGCCAAAGAATCACAAGAGCTGGGATTGGTATGGAAGCAGAGCCAGGCTTGACTGCACAGATGACCTGAAATTAGGGTTTTGGTTTCAGAGGCCATAACTTCAATTTTTTTGGTCATTCTTGTTTCTATTGGTCTCTATATGGTATAGGGAGTATGCATATCAATTTTCATGAAGAAATTCCATGGGGAAGTCATCTGATCAAGAGTTGACTTTTCAGACAAGTCAGTGCAAAATCAGGGCATCTGAGGCCCCCAATGACCCAACCAAGGGGTGATCTTCATCATTTTGAGTGTATATGATCTTTATTTGATCATAGAAGAAGTTGGAAGTTCACAAAATTCAAGAATTATAAGTTTTTGCAAAGTTGACTTTTTGAGGCAAGTTTGACTTTTAAGGAATTTGTCATTTTAGGCAACTTTTCAATCCTTACTTTTTGATCCAAAAATGATTCAAATGGAAAAACTTTGGTCATGAAAGTTGTAGAATAGATCTTTCCCTTTTCAAAAAGTACAAGAACATGACCTAATTCATTTTGGATCAAAAGTTATGGTGCATCAAAGTTGGCAAAAATCACTAAATTTCAAGTTATGCACCAAATGGGAAACTTGCAAAATCTTGTACCAAGGCAATTTGTAACTTCTAATTGATGTCTAATCCTTATACAAATATCATACAAGTCTTAAAGTTCAGATTGAACCAAAGGGATCACATGTTACATGACTTGTGAGGCAAGATCTTTTCATGAGAACTAAAGGCAAGCAAGTTGCAAAACCAATGATAACTTCTCATCCACTTGTTGCCTAGCCTGCTGACCAACCCTAGCCTTTCTCCCTCACCTTGCTGCGCAGCCCACACCCTTTGTACTTGGCTGGAACATGACCCATGCCTCTCTTACAAGAAGTTGACATTTTGGCAAAAGCTACCATACCTATCACAAAAGGACATGTCATGTCATCTGACCAATAGGATTAGTTTATACAAACCAAATGCAAGCAAAACATCACAACACACAAGCCTGAAATCAGTAAGAACACAACTTTCCCATTTTTCACTCTCAAAGCAAAAGCCTTCGAAACTCAGAAAACAAGCCACAAACACTTGAACAAACTTCATAGATCAACTCAACTCATCATCCTGATCACAAAGCACCCCTCACCCTTGCCTTAAACTGCCTGAATCCAAAACACGATTCTCACCTGAGCTTGAGCAGAACCTGTTCAAACTCTCAAACCAGCCAACATAAACTCTTGCTAAGCATCCAGACATCATCAAGGGACCAAAGGGAGTGGTTTGCATCAAGGGAAGAGGTCAGAAAGCTGCAAAGTTGAAAGCTTCAAAACTCAGGTAGCTCAAGAACTTTTTTTCCAGAAATGATTTTTAAAGTTCCTAAGTTGTTCTTTGTAGTTCACTGATCACTCTGATGCCTTTGGTTTTGAAAATGGTGGAGAGATGAGGGTTTAATCAGTTTCTGAAACTTTTTGCCCTAGGATTTGTTTGATTCGATTCAGCCAGTTTAGGAATGATAAATGTTGTTTGAGTGGGGGTTTTAATTCGTTTTTGGGTGGGGATCATTTCTATTTAATTAGAATTCGTTTTAGATGCGTGTAGAAGGAGTTTGTGATTTTGGGTGATCGGAGAAGATGACCGGAACACTGTTCCGGTCACCTGAGGGTCATTAACGGCTGGATTAGGGCTAATTAATTAGGGTTAGTGAGTTTGAATGCTGGCAGTCCAGATGCGCGCCAGGTCAATTCGCGCGTATGGGAGTTTGAATCTGGGCCTTCAGATTGGATTACTTTTCCTTTTTCAGTTTAAAATTCATTTTATTTTCATATTAATCCATTTGTTTTCTATAATTTATTAAAAATAGCAAAAACACTTTAAAAATTCTGAAATTTTTTATACAAGTTATTATTTAATTTCAGAACACAAAAATATTTTTATTTTTATTTTTAGCATTGAAAAAGTATTTTTAAATATTTAAAAGTTTCTTTTTAATTAATTAATGAGAATTAATTAATTAAAAATACTTTTAGGTATTTAAAAATCACTAAAAAATTCATGAAACCTTTAAAAACATTTAGAAACATTGTCCAACCCTCAAACCAAGTTTCTTTTTTGATCTTGATGCATTTTGAGAATTTTTCATGGAATTAAAATCATTTTTATGCATTATTTTGATCCAAACTTAAAAAATCATTTCTGCCTAACCCTAAGGAGTTGGACCTTGATTCTTTTTGCATTGCATTGTGTTTAGCATGTAGTTTGTGAGATTAAATGGCCATGATTTGATCTTTCATTTTCCATTTGTTTGGTAATTTTCTTGTTGAGGAACCCTAAAACCCTAGAAAACTTAGGAAAATCATATCTTGAATTTGGTTAAGAGTTGAAACTTCTCTTTTGGGCAGTGGGTTAGTATAGGATTAGGGATCCTTTGAGTGCATTTTCAATTTTTTATATTGATGTTTGCTTCTGATTTTGGTTTGTGTTTGATGCTTTGATCATAAACCCTAGTTTGGGCTTCCATATGCATCCATCTTGCATTTGCATTCATACCTTGACTTGCCATGACATCTTATGCATCCATTTGATTCATGTGACATCTTAAGACATATTGAAAGCATGTTTGATCATTGCATCTTGCATTTGCCATGTTGTATGCCATATGCACTTCATAACTTTTCATGTATGTTCATTTGCCTTAACTTGCTTCATTTGCATCCATGAGTTTGTATGATCATCCCCATGTGTTGTTTCATGTTTGTAGCATCTCATAGCATCATTAACATCATGTATGTGTTTCTGGTTTTGTTTCTCTTCATGCCATTTCATCTCATCTTGCATTACATTGCATTCCTTTCATTAACTTTTCAGGTGGTAAGTAATCTTGAGAAGTGGATTTGCCTTCACTTCTCACAACTTCTTCTCATCTCTTAT
Organism: Lathyrus aphaca; assembly: GCA_963966055.1. Classification (NCBI taxonomy): domain Eukaryota; kingdom Viridiplantae; phylum Streptophyta; class Magnoliopsida; order Fabales; family Fabaceae; genus Lathyrus; species Lathyrus aphaca. Next base: position 112,124,627 of record OZ014524.1, on the reverse strand, counting down.
ATGCATTCTTGCTGGATTTTATCTTGTGTTTGAGATTGAGCTTGCTCATTCTTCTTCTTACTTTCTTTCCTCAAGTGACTTGACTTCTTGAATGAAGCAAGTTACTTTGCTTCTCCTGATCCTTTCATCTGCTTCCTGGTGATTCCATTGAAGATTTCTCTTGTTGACCTCACAAACCTTAGGAACAACCAAGCATGACAATGATTAGGGTTGTGATTAGTCTCCCCACTTAGTTTTTCCTTTGTGTCTCATTGAGTCTTCTCTTCTCATATCATAATCAGGGACTAAACCCTAAAGGCTTTAAGGCTTTGTGATTAAGTGTATGCCTGCATCCTTCTATTAGGATGGAGTGTATAACTTTAATCCTAAGTGTTAGACCCTTAATGTGTTTAAATCTCTTAATCAATTCACTTAATGATCATCAAGACATCACACTTGTAACTTGGGCCTTGCATTAGGGTTCTAATTCTTCCTTGATTGGTTAAGAAGGACTAACCCCAGTGTTAATGGACAAGTCCCCCTCAAGTTGTCTTATAAACCATAAAAATCACTTCTTCATCATATCATTAAATAAAATCCACTTAATCAAAGGCTTGTTTTGTCATGAGTTTAATCCCTAATCATGGATTAAGTTGAGGAGCTTTCCTCAGCTTAAACATTCTCATCTATTATCCTTCTATTAGGATGGTGTAATGAGTCTGTTTAATCTTTGATTATGGCTTAATCTCATTACTTAACACTAAACAAAAACCACCAAAAACATCTAAATAATCACAAGTAGGTTAATAATCTTAATCCTGCACCAAAGGTGATTAAGTGTGAGAATCTGACTTCACACTTAAGGTACTCTCATTACCCCTAATCAGAGGGAAGATGTGATGAGTTTGCTAAACCATTGGTTTAGGCTTAAGCTCATTAACTTATGACAAACTTTCAAAAGCAATAAAAGACTGAAAACTCAAAACAAACAATAATCGTCTCCTTCGGGATTCTTTTCTCATCTCATTCACTCATAAACGAGAACTTGCTTCTTCCGTCTAATGCAAGACAGTTTGCACCTGAGCCAGACAGGTCATACACTTGAGCATAGACAGGTAAGCAGTTCACAAGTCAATCCATCTTTCAGTCTCTTTGGGTCGAACTACGGTGTTCTGACTTCCTCATTGCACGAGAGGATACGTAGGCATAACTTAACAGTTATCGAACAAAAGTCTCTGTATATTCCCCCTCCTTCTAGCTTTATTCTTTAGCCTCATAATCTTGAGCAATTCATTCTCATCCCTACACTGACACTGCATATTTTATTACACTGCACTTCTTCTACACTGACACCTGTACATCTCTTTCCAGCTATTTTATACACAAATTGCACTGACACTACCCCTTTAAAACACAAATCTTTTAAGCGTGGATCCCGTCGAGTACGACGGACAGTCTGGGTGCTAATACCTTCCCAGGTTGTAACCAACCCCCTTTCTCAGTCTCTCTGGTTCGCAACCGTCTTATCCATCTTTTTCTAGGTCTATGCAGCATTGCCTTTCCTCCGGGATAAAAATGCCTAGCTGGCGACTCTATTCTTTCCCAGTGAGTTCACTGCTGTGTGTTCTCATTGTCCCTTTCACCGACCGTTCGCGTCTGTACCCTATTTGACCCGGCTTCATTTAGTGGGAGCGACATGGGTGTCCCGCTGTTTGTTGTAAATAATATACAAAACACATGGGGTAAGAGGTTTCACCGTGTACTATCTATCCTTAAGGTTCTTGGCAGAATCAACGTAAGTTTTAAACATCTTCCTCGGCTGCTTAAACGAAACCCAACTATGTCACCCATTTACGCTCGACCTTTTTGAAAATGGAAAACCCGAAAGAAGAAAGGCAGCGTGCAACCGATTTCAAGGTACTGACACACCAGTTTGAATGCTCGAAAGAAATCAATGGAATTTAGATGTAGCTGGGAGGGGGACAAGTCGAGCCATCTGAAGACGCCCGCCTGGAAGCTAGTGAAAGGAAGACGGAGCCCCGTATCTCTAAAAGCGAATTCATACATATGTAAGCGTGTTCCCTGAAAAATCGAGCAAATTCACTACTCGGGGAGAGAGGCGTAACATTCTTAATTTTGAGAGGCCCCCGAGGCCAAGTCCTCCACGACTGTATGGGCAGTGCGAGAATCAAGCACGAAGCGGGAGCCCATTTCCAACGGTTTTTCCCCGACCCAAGACAAATCGGGCTCCCCGAAGAGCAGCAGGCCTGCTTTTGCCCACATCACGTTCTTGTTCGTCTACCTCCTCCTCGTCCACCTTTATGTCGATGTCATCCATAGGTACATCCTCGACTCTTCTTTGCGGGTCCACGTTATCTGAAAAGCAGAGGAAATTGGTGAATTCGACGTCGCATCAAATTCACCTTACCACCGTAATTCAAGTTAAACGGCGATGGCTAGAGCCGAGGAAAAAGCGACGGACACATTCATCACAAACTTAAAAGAAGGCCCGGGACATTCACCGCAAATTCAAAGAATGCTTGGTAGATTCATCACAATTCAAAGAATGCCCATAACTTTCATCGCAAATTCATAAGAATGACATAACATTCATCGTAAATTCACAAGAATGTAAAGGACATTCATCAGAATTCCCTTAATCTGCACCGATGAGGGTCCTCCTCGACGATTTTTAGGGAATTTCCACCGGAAAATTTATATGAATTTTTCGAGGAGGGGCCTACTCGGCTACTCCGATGGAAGGAACCACCAGGAAAAAAGCAGATTAAACCTACTATTACCATAAAGATAGTGAACTTACTTGACATATTCGCTGACGAAGTGGTGGTACAGTTGCAATGACGAAAGCAGAGGCTTGATGACGTCCGATGAACCTCAAAGGAAACTTGAGAAATGAAAAAGAGAAGTGAGGGGAAACCCTCACCTCCTAATCTTTTATAGCCCCCCATATGGGAAGGCGTGCCTAGCCATAGTTGCATAAGCTTCCTAGATTCCCCTAGGCAACCATAGGCATTTAATGTATCGTCACACGCAAAACTAAGTGAAACTCATTAAATTCCATTATGACGAGTAATGAAGAGACAAACACGTCACCCTGGGAACTCCAAAGGCCACCAAACCACGCTCCTCGAAATACCGGGCACACACTTCCCCGACATCGTAAAAACGCAAAAGAAGCCTCGTGCGCAACTACCCTCGAGCATACAATCCTCCTCGAAAAACTAAAACGCCAATGGAGACCTTGCCCGCACCGCCTTTAACAAACTTTAATGGACATGGGAGAATGTCTTCGACATCCATCAATCTTATTACCAACGGACCACCTGCCCGACCGTACTATCCTTAAGTTATCACTCCGCACTGGAGTTGCAACTTGGGAGGCTCCTGTTTTGGACTGGGCCAACGCCGTATGTGTCGGGTAGAGGCCCAGTCTGTCGGGCACAACCCATGGCCCAATACATAGGGACGTGAGGAGAACGTCTTCCCCACATGCTCCACTTTATCAACTGACTGTTATTATCTCCTGATATCAAGGGGCAGTTGGACCAATGACAAGACCACATTCTAGGTCTTATCTTTTCCTATGCAGTCCTTGGCAGTTCTTCCTTGGTCTTAGCTAATTCAACCCATGAAAATAATCTTGGCCCAATGCTAGGGGCACATTATTAATACCCACTTTCACTAAAGGCCAGATATCCTTTTTTTTAATTTCTTTTTGTACTTGCACTCCATAGCTCTTTATCACTTTGGCATCGGAGTACCTTGCAGGTACACCCCCTCCGTTTCTTCACCGTAGTTGTTCATCACTAGAAGGTTCTTCTTGGTCAGGTCAGATCAGAAGCACATGGGAAAAAAGCAATAAAAAACGGTCTCAAGATTTTCAATATATTTCATGAATTACTTACCTCGGTGAATTTCAAAAAATAATCCTAAAATTCAGATTTTAAAATTTGGACGCACTTAATAGATAACAAGCTCTCTCTAGAACACGCTAAAACAATAGTTAAAAAATTCCGGACTTTAGAATTTGTATTCGTAAATTACAAAGATTTAACTTCGGACGAACCTCAACACATCACATATGTGCTCAATCTTAGAACCACACAATTTCAAAATACTCTGAATTAAAATCTCCATATTTTCTACGAATATTGGAATCCAGACACTTTTATTTAAGTATTTGCGTATTTTCATCCCCCTTCCCATTTTTATTTTTGCAAAAAAAGCAAAACAGAAGTTTCTCCTCATTTGGGTTATGAGGTATTGTTCCTAATGTTTAAGCATTCTTAGAGCATGTACTTCATTGCATTGAAGCTTAGCTCGTCCTTGAAGTTATACTTTATTAAATATGTAAGTTACCCATTCTCTTTCTATATTTTTATTTGACATGCATGCATTGCATAAAGAGTTTATAGGTATGATACATTAGGTTTAAATGTAATATATATGTCATTTTTGTTTGTCTTGAACTGTCTTTTTAAAATATTGAATATTGAAGCTTAGGTTTCGTACATGCTCTATTTCTAATTCATGTTTTTTGGTTCAGTGTAGCCGGATTTTGAAATCCTGAACCTTAGTCCAAAGAACAAAATCCATAGTTACTTTTTATTTGTTTTATTGGTTTGTTATTGTGTTGGTTCTACTTCATTGTTTTTTATTTATGTACTTTATTATGACACGTGTACTTGCAAAAAATATATAGATATGTGACACCCATACGCTGGTAGGATTGATTAAAGGCTTTAAGAATTTTCAGTGGTTTAGGGCAAGTTCATGGTGATAAGAGACCCTATTTTGAGGTAATTTTTGTGAGATGAGAGCTAGCTCACATGGGGTGATAAGTTATATATTCCAGTGTTATTTTTGTGTATTTAGAATGATCCTCCTCAACTCTAAGGATGAGACATTTATAGAGGTCCATGGGCTTAAACTTGGGGAGCAATGAGAAGTACTAATTATTCCACTTTGACTGGAGAATTTTTTGACCGCCTACTTCTTAGGGAGTCGGGACCAGGACTTGTTGCACGTGCAATTATAAGTTATGTACACATCACCCACTATGTTCCTCATCACTAAGTAAAAAAAGGGTTATGTTTGGGCTACATATTATGGAAGGTCACCTAATGAGGCTTGGCCCAGTGTCTCCCTAATGTGATCCTTTACAAATATATCATTACACAATTTCTCAAGCACGGGGACTTGTAAAAGGCAAAGTGATTAAACTCTTTCCCCTCGTAGTTGTAAGATATTTATTCCCATTAGGTAAGCTCTATAGTTTGAGTTATCTTTGACATAGTCTCTTGAGTGGTGTTTTCTCGTAGATGCGTGTTATGCATACTTTCTTCGAGACAAAATAATATTTCCTCTATAGCATGTGAATTATGTTGTCGAACGATATTGCATATTGTTCAGGAACTTGTTGGGACCTTATAGCCCAAGGTTAACTCGTAATAGTTGAAAATCAGATAATGCTTCCGGTTATGAAACTGGAGGCAGAATTAGAGGTCGAATTGGAGGCACTTAGACAAATCCAGCTACTTGTAAAATATATGGATGTAGTGGACTCTCAACTACTCGATTTATAACACCTTGCAATAAAGGAGGTGGGGGATGATTGATTGTTGCTTGAGTTACGACGACAACGACTTAGAATGCTGTAGCAAAACAAGTACCTTTGTATCCCATGATTATTGATAAGCTTTGAAGTTAGGGATCTGGAAATTCAGGAAATCAAAGTTGATACGATGTTTATTCAGATCGAACGCGATATATCTTAATGTTCGATTTAGAGATCTCTTGATCAGATTAATGAAAAGGTTTTGAATTGTTGAATTGAAGAACAGACATGCAATTGTGAAAAAACTTGAGAATCAATAGTCGTTTCCCACACACGGCGTCGTTGTTCCATTTCAAAATCAAAATAGGAGTATGGATTATGGTGGATGTAAGCTTCCAGTGCAGTTGAGGGGAATTGAACTACAATATTAACACTGTAATGCTCAAGTTAGAATGTGTAAGAAAAAAGTGAATTAAAATTGAGTTTAAAGTTGAATAATTGAAACTAACGCGCTTTTTATGTAGAGCAAATAACTACCTATAATTTGTTAGGTGTGAGTCGCGGAGAGCCGTTAAATATAGTTGGAATTTGCATCCCTTAATTATACCTATTTGTGTGTGCTGAAAAGTTTTAAGAGAATCATAACTCCTGTAGAATGGTCAGTTGGAGATCAATATAGTCGGATCAAAATATTTTCTCTTAGAACAAGTAAACATATTTCGATTTCAAAATACAAATGTGTTATCTTTATACCATAATAGGAAGTTATAAGTTCAAAAAGAAGTGATTAGACTTTAACCTTAGATTGATGGTCTAATATATTTGCAATAAGTGATATGATTTGCTGTCAACATTTCCACAATAATTATTTTAAATAACTATCTATAATATAGGAATTTCAGTTGTTCTGGAAATTCCCAATTTGCCCTTCTGCTGCCAACTCCCATTTCCTGCTGCATTTTGGCTTGCCACGTGTATGCTTCCTTCATTTAGCAATGCATTAATGTGGTTCTTCAACCGAATCTGTAACTGGCTGTTACATGGCAACTGAATATTCCTCTGGTTGTACATTAAAGCAACTACCATGCTGCAAATCCTGCTGTACCGGTTTCAGATTTTTTCCAGCTTCCAATGCTTTTTGCAACTCTGCCGGCACATCACCATTTAATGCTGCATACTTTCTCTTGAAACATCAAAACATTGAGTCTTACATGCTATTGTTCACAATAACACATTTCATCTCTCCTACTCTCATATTTTCCTACACAAGTTTTCTTTGCACACTAAAAATACCTTGCATCCTACGCACGTTTCACCATCAAAAATGGCCAGACCGTTCGCAATGATCAAGGACATCAATGACAGCAGGGAGACATGGAAGATTGTTGTTTGGATCCAGCATAAATGGACTGTGGTTGCGAGGTCGAAAGAACATTTCGAAATGGTTGTAATCGATATTGAGGTTAGTCTTTTGGTTCTTTTACTGATTCACTGCCATTATTGCCATTACATGCTTTCTGTATTTAACATTTTCTCATTAATTTTTTCTCTATCTTTTCTTTTTGCATTGTTGTGTATTCAGGGAAATAATGTCCATGTCCGAGTCCCCTCCGTCTTTAAACAGGCCTTTGACAAAGTATTAACCGTAGATAATACTTATACCATTGCGAACTTCCAGGTGATTCTTAATGATCTGGTATTTAAACCATCTCAACACATATATGTTTTGCTCTTCACGGGTGGCACATCCGTATCCGATGCGAACAAGCACATCATTCCTGCTAAGGTTATTCACTTTACATCATTTGCTGATATAATCTGCGGAAAGTGGAAACGGGATGTCTTAATAGGTTTGTTTGGTTTAATTCTTTCAATGTGGTATTCTGAATGTCTTCATTGCAATCCTGTTATCCTGTTTGTTCTGTCTAAATTTACCCGTGTTCGCAGATATCATTGGGATCGTGACGGATATCGGATACACGCAGCTACAAGGAGGCAGCAGAAAACAACAGATAAATCTGGTCCTCAGAGATTTGAAGTATGTCGTGCATTGCACATTTATCGTTCTCAAATATTACGACTCTATTGCAATTGTATCTAAAGTTTGATTTACAGCAACAACACTCTCCATTGTACGCTGTCGGAGGGTTATGCTTTGGAGTTTAATGACTTCCTTCAAAAAAGAAAAGACCCATCTTTACCTACTGTTGTCATTCTGCAGTATGCAAAGGTTAAGGAGGAAGGTATGCAAACTATTTTACTGACTCGATGGAAACTACATTTTGTTTTATAACATTTATATAACACAATTGTTTCTGTTGTAGGTAAATACCCCTTGTGTGTTTCAAACACTTTCAACGTCACCAAGTTACGTATCAATGATGATTCTTCAGAGATTATGACATTTATTAATAGGTCCTCATTCAAACTTTACTTAATGTTTGATATTTATGTTTCCTTTAATCTTTACATATACCGAGCCTTATAAGTATGTTTAATGTTTAACACAACATCAAAGACATTCTTGGCTTCCAAGACTCTTCTTCAACTTTAAAGTCCCTTTCAACCAACTGGTCCCAAACTTCTGGTTCTTCTCAACTCACTCCGTATGATAAATTTATGTTCAAGGCTATTGTGCTCCCACTTTCGAAAATTGTCCAACTTAAAGACGTGAGTCCATTATTTTTCTTTATGCATTGAAGTCCTTTAAACGTATGTCAATTGAATATGATCATGCTTCTCACTGTTTGCCATTTATATCGATACCAGATCACCCAATGTGTTACCGTTGCGACGCCTGACAAGCTAAAAACCTCCCAGGGAGGTTGGTATTACCAAGCATGCCATGAATGCCCCAGGGTCGCAAAGGGTCTCACTGCTCCTTACATTTGTAGTGCTGGACATACCACAGAAACAGAAATATTCAGGTATAAAATTCTGCTTAATGTTGTTCATCATTCATGCCGTGCCACATTTGTATTGTGGGACCGTGAGTGTTCTGAATTGTTGGACGTATCTGCTGATCTTTTGCGCGCCACCATGCTTAAGGTAACATGTTTATCAATCTCACAGCTTTATAGGACCTGATTTGTCTTAATCCACACTGACTATATTTTCAAACCTGCAATTTTAGGAAGGTGTCACCGATCCTCTTGAATATCCTCTAGCGCTTGACGCTTTGGTGGGTATCAAACTGGCTTTCAAGGTGAAGTGGCAACCTTCATGGACAAATGCATCTGTTGTTTCCATATTCAGGGATGAAAATGTCGTTAAGCTGCTGGAATCATCATTTACACCGGTTCCGGTAACAATTTCACATTTCTTATTTCACATTATTGTTTCCAACAGCAAGCATGTATAACATTACGCATATCTTCCCTTGCCCAACAGTCAGCTTCGTCTACTCCAATGGTTTCTTCGCACGATCAACAGGTGCAGACCTCTGCTCCTTCCTAATGATAATCGTATACTTTTTGAAGGTTTTGTTTCACACTTTTTTTCATTCATACTGATGAATGTTAACTCTGGAATTGCAGATTGTAGAAAGTGTTTCCGAGGCTGTTCCAATAGAGCAGTGGGATTTGGTCGTAGTAATCTACTTTCTCATATGCGCAGCAACATGCAACTGTTGGTCGTTTGGTTTCTAATGTGGTCAAATACCCGCTTCTGTGGTTTTCCATTTTGCAGGAACTAGACGTTACCTCCTGTTTCACCCCGAACCGGTTACACCAAGTTCAAGTGCAAAAAGGATGGCAGCCCCTGAATCAGATGCTCCTACAACTTCAAATGCAGACGACGATTTTCAGCTTTCAGCCACCAAACTCAACAAAATTATCAAAGTCGAGAAGTAATGTTTCCCGTTGATTTTTCATTTCAACAACAATACAATTCGGACAACTCTAATGAAATTAGTTCTTACCTTTTTGTGTGAACATCATTTATGATTAAATGTGTAATATTAATTTAGGCCTTTTGTGTTTTGCAATTAAACATGGCAACTTCTTCTCACTGGATTTTATAATGTATTTCCTGCTTCTCGCTTTGTCCATATCAACCCTCCAATATAACTGCATTACTGTTCTAACTGTATTCAATATAAAAAATCAAATACACATTTGCAGCCACATTTACCTTACTGTAATAACCTCTTGATACAAACATGCATTTTCACCCAACAAAACTTTGCAAGCTACAACACCTATACTCTTTCCTAACAGGAGTATCAAACACTGACCGACTGTTATATCTAACATGATTTCTTTCACAGATTGCATCTTTTTGAATTCCTACTTTTGTTTACCACAACTTGGCAGGTTACAACAGAATTTCAAATTCCTAACAGCAACTCATCCTACTACCTGATACACCAACTCTCGGACAGATTATTTCCAACAATTTTGCACCTCCTCTGATAATTTTAATATTTTATACTATTTACTATCTACTACATCACTTCATTCATCAATGCCTACACTTTTAACAGACAACCTTTATCAACCTACTTATACACATCAAACTATGACTGATTACTACAGCCACTACTTTTTTTACAGCTCCCAATACCTTTTACTATCTGTACTTTTTCACTCTTGTGATCGGCCTCCCGCCATTGGCCTTTTTGAATTTCTTCCCTTGCACAACTAATTGTACTTCTCAGTCACTTTCCCAACCGGCCTGTTCAAGACCAAAAACCTCCATATTATCCTGCAACTAATTCTTCTTTTGCCATACGTCCCTGCATATAATTAACACATAAACACCAATTCTTTTGTTCAAAAAGAATGACAATCAAACACTCTGTAACATACTCATCAACTCGACTTTGTTGCGTATAAACCATCAAAACACACTTACTCTCAGGCTTATCACTCTCTGCCTTGCTTCTTCCTTGTATCTTGCCCAATGGATTCAAACTTTAACAACCCTGCTAATTATGCAGCTGCTTCAGCGAGACGTAAAAGGAAGGCCTACCTCAACTCCAAAAGATCCAACCATCTTGCTCATTATAACAAGGAGAATCAACTTCCTCCAACCACACATTCAGATGTCTCTACTCCTGGATCATCGCGTCGTGGGACATTCATTTCTCCTCTGACTTTAGACTTAACCAATGCACAGAATTGTTCAAGATCCTCAGATCGTCATCACCTTGACAAAGACAGAATTAAAAGGAGTAGGCTAGCACTAACATCTCATGGCAATCTCTACAACCAATTCAACGTCGTTGCACAACTCGATCAAACCGGTTTGATTCACCCTCCGAAAACTCCAATTCCGACTCCTGCTAAATATGCAGCTGCTTCAGCAAGACGTAAAAGGAAGGCCTACCTCGACGCCAAGAGATCCAACCATCTTCCTCATTATAACAAGGAGAATAATTTTCCTCCAACCACACATTCAGATGTCTCTACTCCTGGATCATCGCGTCGTGGGACATTCATTTCACCACTGACTATTCACTTAACCAATGCACATAATTGTTCAAGATCCTCTAATCGTCATCATCTCGACAAAGACAGATTTAAAAGGAGTAGGCTGGCACTAACATCTCATGGCAATCTCTACAACCAATTCAACGTCGTTGCACAACTCGATCAACCCGGTTTGATCCACCCTCCGACAACTCCAATTCCGACTCCTGTTGCCTCGCCCGATATAATTCGGGAAGGTCCCAGTCCTAACATTATTGCCGGTACAAAATCTGAAACCGACGATGACTTAAATTCAGGGGACGACGACATCTTCGCGGACAACAATGAACATGAAGGAAATAATGAGTCTCATGTGTTGGGAAACTCTTTTGATCAAGGTATCCGCCAATTCACCTTCTTATTGTGCATGCTACTTGCTATTTAGTACAATATGGTTTAATCATGCCACATGAAATTTAGCTTTCATGTTCACAACATTTTAAATGCAATACAACTTGACACATATCTCTTTAATTATACCTAATGATTGCAGATTATTATGATATTGGAGACCCTTTCTGGGAATGCCAACATTGTCGTGCTGCTATGTGGTATCAGGAACGAAGGTCTAAGGGAAGGCACACAACTGTAACTAAGTTTGGCCTGTGTTGCAAGGGAGGAAAAGTTGAACTCCCGTTGCTTAAGCCTCCACCGCCTCAATTGCAGAAATTACTATTTGATAAAAATTGCCGGTATGCAAAGAATTTTCAGAGCAACCTACGAACCTATAATGCTATGTTCTCTTTCACTTCTCCTGGCATGAAATTTGATACAACTAACACACTCAGAGGTCGAGGACCGCCAACACTGCGACTGCATGGCCAAACTTGCCATCGGATTGGAACCCTTCTTCCAGCTTCTGGACAACGTCCTAAATACGCACAACTCTATATCCACGATACGGATAACGAAATTAACAACAGGATTGGGTGTTTTAGGTATTGTACTTAATCTTTTCCTTCAAATGTGGTTGGTACAACGCCGTACTAACAATTTTCTTTTATTCCAGTGACAATACCAGCATTGACAGTTCAATTGTTGCTTGTGTCATTAGTGTATCATTAGTTTTCTATTCTAGTACCGGTTTATCTAACTAAATGATTTCTCGTATGGTTTGTTATGTGTATGCGTCCGATGAAAATTGTCCGATCATTTTTCAACCGACTATTTGCTTGAGGACAAGCAAAGGGTTAAGTTTGGGGAAGTTTGATAACGAGAAATCGTATCACTTTATTACTACGTTTTAAGTCCGTTTTATCTCACATTGATCCTATTAACTCCCGATTGTTCGAGTTTTTTATGTCACATTGCATGTATAACATGTCTAGAGCTAAATTATGAGAAAAAGATCAAATGAACCAAAACAAGCATGAAAAGAAGATGAAGAGAAGAATTCTGCTAAGTCTGCATATTTTGTAACACTCACGGTCGTCACAACATCACCACGACCGTGACGCCCTACTTTGAGGTCTCACGACCGTTACTCAATTGTCACGATCGTGACGTGCTGGAATAGGAAAATCTGACCGTTACGCCCTTGTCACGTTCGTGACAAGGAAATGTGTTTAATTAAATTGAAGTCATTCATGAAGACGTGCAACGAGTCAAATACGACTCCTATTTTTCCTCAGACCCAGTATACCACTTTTGCTAAATTCTCTCATTCTGGACGATGCCACGCTGATCAAATTCAACTGCCCAAGCCCAAAATCTAGTTCTATAAATACCCTAGTTACAAATTGAAAATTACAGAGTATTATTTTAACTTTCACGCGGAAGCTCTGCCGTAATTTTGTTGAACCCTTTCATTTAATTTTTCCAGCATTGTTCTTGTTTATTTTTCTGTTTCTATATCCAACCCAAATTCAATAACAATTTCCAACATTAGGAAATTGTTATTTAAATTAATTTCTTTTTAGCCTTCAGAATTTGTTTCGCATTTTTATTTTTGATTCCGTTTCCGAACACTCCGAGCTTGCCAATCTGTGGAAGAAGGAGTTTAAGATTTTAATCATTCAGGTTTTTATATTTTTGCATTTATATTAAGTTATTTATTTGTTTATGTTAAGATATTATTATTATTTTATAATGTATGTTTTAATTAATATTTGTTTATTTCTGCATCTGTCTGTTGGTTTAAATAAAATGAGTAGCTAAATTAATTAGGCGGTATGTAATAAACTAAACCAAACCGGTAAAATCGAATCTAAGCTAAAATAATTAAGAACTTATATTCTGGCTGTGACTTTTTATAATTAAAATTAATCTTTTTGTTACGAGAGTAAGAAAAGTGTAATAGGTTAGGTCGAGACCACGAGAGTGTGAGATTTTAACCGGATAGCTAAAGTTAGGCATTTGATTTAAATACAGCGAGAGCGCTTTAAAATGAATTAGACTTATTAAGTTTTCAAAAATTATCTTCTAAACACTTATGGGCTAGCGAGAGCAGGCATAGGGCTTTAGGAGTAAGATCTGAGATAAGACCACGAGAGTGTGAGTCGAGGGTATTTAAACTGATAATCTCTACAGAACAATTTAAGTGAACCATCTTTATAAGCTTAGGTTAGATTGACCCGCATAGGTTAATATAATTACATACCGACCGCCTTCTCATTATTTCTTTAAAACTAAATTTAATTCCCGTTTTTAATCCTTAAAACGAAAATCATGACAAATATCCACCTTAGCTAAACTAGTAGACCCTCTAGCACTAGAGTGATTACAAAGTCCCTGTGGGATCGATAAATGTGCGCTTGCAGTTCAGATACCGCTAGACACATATCGCGTCTTCGCCCCATCAAGTTTTTGGCGCCGTTGCCGGGGACCTTGATTTAGTCACTAGTGCACTTTTAGAGTAGCACTGTCTAGACTAAGGTAACAACTTATTCTTTTTCTAATCTAATTTCCCGAGTGTATGCCAAGTACTCGCTCTCAAGGCGAAGACTTGCAACCTCCAGTCCAAGAATTAGAACGTTTCTTACATGTAAGAAGACGAATATTCGAATACGAACGAAAATACAACATTCCAGATCTTCAAGTTGATCCGCCTAAACCAGTCGGAACATCAAAGGACACATAGATGGCTGAAGAACCAAATCATCCACTCAAATATTACGCTAGTCCATCACAAGCTGAGCTGCATTCTAGCATTGCTGCACCGGCTATCAATCGAAACGATTTCGAATTGAAACCTTCGCTGATATCAGCCGTGCAACAAAATCAATTCGCCGGAAATCCTACCTGTCGCTCCCGGGATTTTCATCCTAGTACAAACGCGAAAGTGGCGCGGAAAGGTTAGAGTCGCCAGCCAGACATTTTTATCCCGAATGAATGGGAAAGGTAATGTTGCACAAACCTGAGGAAGAAGGAAAGGACAAGGCCTTGCGAACCAAAGATCTGAGTTCGGGAGTCGGTTACGAATTGAGAAGGTATTAGCACCCCAATCCGTCCGTCGTACCCGACGGGATCCACGCTTGCTTGTTTGTTTCAAAGGGTGAGAAAATAATGCTGCTGAATAAAACTGTCACTGAAACTGGAATGGGAATGGAAATGAGAAAGGAAATGGAATAAGAAAAATGGAAAGAAAGGGGAAATGTAGGGAAAATAAAGAATGTGCTCGAACGGGCCCTACCCCGCTGCCTACGTACCTCATCAGGATAATGAGGATCAGAGTCGACGTAGTTCGCCTAACCTAGGCGGGAACTATTTGTTTGTGTTTTTTACAGCTGGAACTGCGTATGTCTATGCTCAGGTGTTGCAGGCTCGTCTGGTACGAGTGCGTTTACCGTCTTGCAAATGAGACCAGTCGCCGCGAGTTCGCGTTGTGAGTGAATGAGATGAGAAAGAGAAGTTCCCGCAGGATAGTCGCTTATTGTTTGTTTTTGGCTTTTAAGAGTTTTTATATGAATTTGGCACAAGGAAGTGAATTCAAACTCTTCTCCATGGAATGTACACTTGATTCTACATTCCAAGATGGAATAATAGAACAAGCATACCCAGCAAGGAGAATTTATCCAAGACTGGTTTCCTAGGATTAGGGTTTAAGTTCACTGGCTTGTTGAACTTTATTAAGTGTTTTTGTTGCTTTTGTGAAGAAGTATCTTTTAAGTTTTCTTTGTGAACAATTCCTTGATGAGACTTGTGCATCATGATAAACAAGCTTACACCACTCCAAGATGGAATGAATGCAAGTGCTTCATGGAATAAGGCTATACACAAGGAATCCTTCCATTTATTTGTTAAGTTTTTTTTTTGGATTTTGTTTGAAGATAAGAAGAGAATGACTCAAGTTGGTAAAAGGAAAAATCTAAGGGACTAAGACTCAATCCTAATTTTGTTATGTATTTACAAAGTGGTCCTAATGGTTAGTGAGGTTTCTAAGCCTAATTAAAGACTAAAACTATTAGAATTCAACTTACTTCTTAATGAAGTTAAGTTGATTCTAAGAATAAATGGGGAACCTATACAAGTTGTAAGATCAAATGAAACAAGAACAATGAAATTAAACATAAGAAATAAAATTCTACAAATGCCCTAGAAGCATGAATTAAAAATAGTCTATTTATTTATTCTATATCTACATGGAAAATGAAGTTTAAGCCTAAGTACTAAATCTAAGCTAAACCTAACTCATTCTAAAAAAATTAATTGAACTAACCTAAGTCTACTTATTTATATGACTAAACTTAAACTACACTATTATTTTTATATTGAACTTTATTTTTTCTTCTAATAGCCTAAACTAATGGGAATTATGCCTAACTAAGCCTAAACTAATATTCTAAAAAAAATACTAAAACTTCTAGAAAAATTATGAAACTTAAACTATAGGGTCCTAACACTATCTAAAAAATTGTATTAAGAGGGATTCTAAAAAATCTTATTTTTTCTATGCCTAATAATTAATTATTTCCAGCTAAGAATTAACCATTATTTCCTAAAGATTATTCCATTAAAACCTAAGATAAAAGGTCCTAAAAATTCCATAAAAAATATCCTAAGAACTATTATGAGTCCTCTAATTACAGAAAAAAGAATGGCTCAAAAAAGTTGCTGGAAGCTACTTAAATAAAATGAACAAAATCCAGCATAAATAAAAGAAATACAATAAAGCTAATTAAAAGAAAAAATACAGAATTAATTCAAAAATAATCAAATTCCAGAAAATAAAAATGTCATAAATTTCTAAAATGACTTATTAAACTACTTAATTTTTTTGGGAATTTTCTCAAGCATTTTACTATTTTTATTAAATTTAATTCTAACCATGATTACCTTAAAATACAAGCCTAAAGAAAAAAAAACAGAGGGGTGTTTTTAATAATTTTTATGGGTTATTTTCGTTGATGGGCCTAAAGAGGGAGTGTGAAAAGCAAGGCTCTAAGCCCATTTACGCATAGAAAACAGGGGGTGCTGGAAGTAGTTTATTTAGCTATTATGCCAACTGGGCTTCTAAAAGGGGTGCAAACTGCAAAATGGAAAAGCCCATGTGCAGGGAGTTGAGGGGGGTGTGTTCAACACTTGTTTTAAATTATTTTTCTAATGGGCCTGGAAACAGGGGTGCGAATAACAATAGTATAACCTTATCCTAATGAATTTTTTATGGTTGATTTTGGAGTTAATTAACAAGAAAACTTAATTAACAATGTCCAATCCAAATTATCATGAAACTTAACTTATTAAAATTAAATAGAACTTAATCTTATACTATTCCTAATTCTTAAAAATGAATTAAAATCTTAATCTACAAATGATTTAAATCTTTAATCTAAAAAATATGAATTAAACTAAAAATCCTATTATAATATTTCTCCTAAAATTTGAATTAAACTATAGTTTAATATAATATTTTTTCCTAAAATCTTAATTTAAGCTTATATTAAACTAAACTTATGATTTTATCCACTTAATATTTTAACTAAACTTATCAAAATATTTTCTAAAGAAAACTTGATTTAAGCTAAAGATCTTGATTTAAGCAAAAATGAAATAAACTAATCCTATTATATTAAAGAAAAAGAATTAAATTAAACTTAATATAATATTTTCTAACAATCTCAATTTAAACAAAAAAATAAATAAATTAAACTAATCCTATTATGAAATTTAATCTAAAACCTTAACTTAGGAAAATAAATTAAATTCTAATAATCTTAATATTTCTTTTTTTATAAACTCTATAAACTTTTACATCATTGAAATTAAACAAAAATTAATTTTATAATAATATTCTAATTCTATACGATCTTACATTATTGAAATTAAACAAAACTTAATTATATTCTAATATTATAAAATCTTACATTATCGAAATTAAACAAAAATTAATTTTATAATAATATTCTAATTCTATACAATCTTACATTATTGAAATTAAACAAAACTTAATTATATTCTAATATTATAAAATCTTACATTATTGAAATTAAACAAAAATTAATTTTATAATAATATTCTAATTCTATACAATCTTACATTATTGAAATTAAACAAAAATTAATTATATTCTAATATTATAAAATCTTACATTATTGAAATTAAACAAAAATTAATTATATTCTAATATTATAAAATCTTACATTATTGAAATTAAACAAAAATTAATTATATTCTAATATTATAAAATCTTACATTATTGAAATTAAACAAAACTTAATTATATTCTAATATTATATAAAATAAAAACTGAAGACTTAAAACTTGGAAAGAACCCTAGTTCCCCTTCTCCCTTTTCACGCCGCCACAAGACATCACCTCTCCCCCTTCGTCTTCTCTCACCGCCGCCATCACTCTCCATCACCTCTTCGTTTTCTTCTTTCCGACACCACCAAACCTTATAAACCTCAACCTCTCATCAATTTCGAAATGAAACAAAACCTAATCCTCTCAATCCTCTCTTCTAAACCTAACTTATATGCTTGATAAAGAACTGAAATCAAATCAAACTCTTAACGCGTCAATCACACAATCATGCTCAAAACAAACTCAGATTCGCACCTTATTAGCTGATGAAGCAGTGAGGTCGCGAAGAAGATGCTAACCGAACGACTTGTACGGAGAAGAACGAAATGACTCTTACGCTCAGCTTCTTTGAAGGTCTTGCGCGAATACTATGAAGATTTGAAGACCGATGTGATGTTGGTGACGAAATCTCAAATCATCGATGAAGCCGCAATGCTCTTGGTTAGTTCCATTTCAATAATCCTCTTTGCGTACGATCAGATTACTGTTGATGATGTGTTGACGAATAATCCGGTTTCAGGTCGTTGCTGAGGATGAAGAACGCAGTTATGATGGCGCGGCTGTGCTTTCGGTTACGAAGAACAGTGGTGAAGAGTCATCTCTTAGAGGTTGAAGAGTGATTGGGAGGGAAGAGTTGATTGAAAAAAATTGTGGAAGAAGCTAATGAAGAGCAATGCTTCCGATCTTATAGAAGCCAATCTTCTGGATTCTTCTGGAAGACTTTCAGGTGAATTCTAGAATCTTTCTGTTAGGATCAGTTGGAGGTTGTTATGAGATTAGTTATTTTTTGGTTATGATTTGATATTTGTTTTGATTTCTCAAACTCTGTTTTCGACTTCGAATTTGCAAAAAAAACAGTTAGGAATTCACTTTTTCTGTTGGAAGTCGGTTAAAGGTACAATTGGTTGGGGTGGTTTTCACTTATTGATTCTACAGGTTGGTGGAGTATTGAAGTTTTCTCTCTGAATTTCTATTTTTGACATTTGGAATAGTAACTGACTCCTTTTTTTTTTAATTTCTTCTTTTGTTTCTAAATTCCTCTATTATTGCACTTTTGCAGGTTTTCTTGTGTTAACTGAATCTTTTGGATGAAAGAGGTATTGGTAACTTGGTTGAATCTCAAAGTTCGGAGAAGATTTTTCTTTTTTTTTTGTGTTGCGATTTCTTGAAGGATACAAATGATTGAGGGAGACTTGATGAAACTATGATGAGAGTGATGAAAAAGTTTGATGAAGTTTTTATTATATTTTGTAACCATTTTCCCTTTCCTGGATTTTCCTGCTGTACCAATTATTCTTGCACGCCAATGTAATGATTTTACTCACTTATTGTTATAATTGATGACCTCAAAACCAGCTTGAGCAAGAGCTCAATTTCTCCTTGAATTTTTTGTATTCTTGTCAATTTGATTTTTGTTGATAATTTCTGTTATATCAGTTAGATTTGTGACTGAATATTTCTTGGTGTAATTTCAATATTAACTATACCAATTTCCTTTTATTCTCCTAGTTATAACAGAACCTCCTTTCTTTTTGTGTGATTAGTATGAATAAGTAGATAAACTTGTTTTCTTTTTCTTTAAGGAAATTGGAAGAAATAATGAAAGAAATTTGATGGAAAGGGACATGAGGTAATTGACTAAATGACTTGGAGTGATGCCAATAACACTTAAACGATAGGAAATATTTTCTTTGGATAAGTAATTTGAGAATGGGTTAAAATGAATTTGGTTAATGGCAAAATGGATTGGAAAATTCACAATATAGTGACTTCAAAGGGGCCTGAAAAAATAGAAAAGTTAATTGGTTCAAGAGATATGAAGGAGAAAAAGAAAATATTGGACTTTAATAAAAGGAATTGAAATCGGATATCGGCTCAAATTATGGTAATTTCCATAATATTAACAAAACTCTGAATGGATGAATATTGGTTTAATAGAGAAATGGGCTCAAAGTCAGGCCAAAAATGGATACGATATGAACTTGGACTTAGGATGATTAATTGGAAATTAGTTTAGTGATTTGGATACAAAAGAAATTGGCTTTCTATTATTTTGGTGGAAATTTGCGATGGCTCTAAAGCAAAGTTGCCATTGAGTTTAAATGGTGTAAAAATGGACAAGGAGAAAACATGAGTTTGATATGGACTATGAAAAATGGAAGATGGTTCAAAATGGATTACGGACAAAAAATGAATGGAAAAATGAATAAGAGAGAAATGAAGATGAATTAATGGAAACGTATTGAAGTAGAAAGGTGAAGATGGAATGGAATAATCGGGAGTGGCTCATAACAATGAGGACAAAACAATGAATGAAATCTTGATTTTATCCCCAAAACCTATTTTGAATTCTTTCCACAAGTCTGTAAATATAACTACTTCTGAGCCACTGAATAATTTTCCAGATAAATTATACCCCTTTGAATCGTCTGAACCATGCCCTGATCATTTGAATCCGGATGCGTCACTTTGAATATGCACTGTCCAAGAAATAGACCAGCGACCCAAATAACCTGGCAGTTGCAACCATTTTTTGATAGTTTGGCCCTAACTAGGTCAAACTCCCATCTGAATCGAAACACAACTGAACAACCGCATTTGACGTGGAATCATCGTCCAGTGAATATCCTCTATCATTTCAATCTCTGACAGATAACGTATGAAACCCTAATTTCCCTGAGTCCTGATCACATGCCTTATGAATCCATGCAATGCATTATTATGATGTTAATGAATTGATGAGAAATGCCGATGAATGCAAAATGATGAGCCAATAGAGGGAATAAAGGGGGGCAAATTTTGAGGTATTACAGCTGCCCCTATTCAATCATCTGCAGGCCTGAACGAATAATTGCAACGGCTTTTAGGCGTTCAAGGTATGGAGTGATTGAATACTCGAATAAAGCCTGAAAATATGCACACTAAAAAACAATGGGAATGCCATCTGCCCATTTATTTATTTATGTATATTTTTTTTGTTTTTTGACCTCTGAATAGGTAGCGAAAATAGAACCAGGTGGAAATATGCTGGGAAGAATGCCATCCTCGAATGACCACTCACACGGGATCCTCGGATCCAGTACTAAAACCCTTCTCGAACAGAAATACAATGGTATACCGGCCGCAGGCGATAACCATCAACAACAAAGACTGACCTCAGACAGACTTTGCAAACGAGACAAACTGACCTCAGTCAATAAGCTCAAGAAAAATGAACTACTACCCTCGGATAATAGCAACAACAAAACAAATAAGACCAACCGCAGAAGGACTTGAAGAAAAGAAATGCCATCCTCGAATGACAGATCAAAAGATCCTCGGATCTAACACGAAACCATCCTCGAATGGAGACGTAAAGGTATACCAGCCTCGACTGATAACCAAACACAAAGCTGACCTCAGACAGACTTTGCAAAAGAGACAAACTGACCTCGATCAATAAGCTCAAAAAGTGAACTACTATCCTCGAATAATAGCCACAACAACAAGACCAACCTCGGAAGGACTTGAAGAAAAGAAATGCCATCCTCGAATGACAAATCAAAAGATCCTCAGATCTAACACGAAACCATCCTCGAATGGAGACGTAAAGGTATACCAGCCTCGACTGATAACCAAACACAAAGCTGACCTCAGACAGACTTTGCAAAAGAGACAAACTGACCTCGATCAATAAGCTCAAAAAGTGAACTACTATCCTCGAATAATAGCCACAACAACAAGACCAACCTCGGAAGGACTTGAAGAAAAGAAATGCCATCCTCGAATGACAAATCAAAAGATCCTCGGATCTAACACGAAACCATCCTCGAATGGAGACGCAAAGGTATACCAGCCTCGACTGATAACCAAACACAAAGCTGACCTCAGACAGACTTTGCAAAAGAGACAAACTGACCTCGATCAATAAGCTCAAAAAGTGAACTACTATCCTCGAATAATAGCCACAACAACAAGACCAACCTCGGAAGGACTTGAAGAAAAGAAATGCCATCCTCGAATGACAAATCAAAAGATCCTCGGATCTAACACGAAACCATCCTCGAATGGAGACGCAAAGGTATACCAGCCTCGACTGATAACCAAACACAAAGCTGACCTCAGACAGACTTTGCAAAAGAGACAAACTGACCTCGATCAATAAGCTCAAAAAGTGAACTACTATCCTCGAATAATAGCCACAAACAAGACCAACCACAGAAGGACTTGAAGAAAAGAATGCCATCCTCGAATGACAATCTAAAAGATCCTCGGATCTAACACGAAACCATCCTCAAATGGAGACGCAAAGGTGTACCAGCCTCGACTGATAACCAAACACATAGAAAATAGGACAGGATGGAACGGGATCGTTGTACATAAACGAGAGCCCAAGCAAAAAGGACCGTTGTACAAAACGAGAACCTGTGACGCGACTGTTGTACCAAACAAGACGCGGAATAAGTGACCAACATTGACTTGACAAGACAAGGATGTCTGAAAAAAATGATGTTGGTATCCTCTGTGCGGAGTACTTCAGGTGGAAAAGATATTATAAGTCGTACGTAATATACCTCAAAAACTGGCCCATGCTGGCATGCACATGTTTGAATTTATGGCGTAATGCTCCATGATGATGGAAATGCTACGCTTTGGAGGATGCAGACGCAATGATGATTATGCGAATGACAATGCAAAGGAGATCTCCTGATAAAGAGACTGCAGGTAATTCCAGATAACTTGGCTGGGAAGAAACGACGATCACTGCATTGATCTAGTTCATCCTAGTGAGGAGGAAACAACTCTGCGGGGAAAGCTGTTAATAATTCACTGGCTCAGAATAGCCGCCACTGCCAAAAATAAATTGGACTTTGAGATTGGAGCGCCAAGACCCTGCTGGAGGTGAACCCTTCTTGAACTCTGATGGGGAAGTGAGGACTTTCTGGGAACCACAGGCGTGACACTGCTGAGGAAGCAACTGCTGGGGAGGCAAACCACTCCTTATACTACTGAGAATTGCCCCTGTCTGAGGGGAGACTTCTGCTTGGGGACGACACCCACTCTCTGCTATCTAGCTGGGAGAAATTTCAACTTGCACATGGCTGGGGATGATTGGAAACACCCTGGGAGATACTTGTTTCTGTTCAAACAAAAGGGAATGCCCATCCTGGACAATAGTTGTTAGCTTTGTTGGCAACATCAGTACCTGTACCTGCATGAACACAATCGATAGTACCTGCAACATAGAGAATTAATTTGGGACCTGCTTGCCCCAGGCTCATAGCATGACCCATTGTGTAGGTATCTCTACACTCTTTCTGAGTTATATTAAATGTTTCTATTCTCCTGCACGAGTTAGAAAAACATTCAAATGTTCATAACACAATGCAAGTTACCATTTGCTAGACGTTTTCACAATCAATCAATGCTAGATGAAAAAGTAAAAACAAAAAAGTAAAATAGTCAATTGACTGAAGTTGGATTTTTATTGATTTGGAAAGGTGGCCCTGAATAGGCAATACAAAGGAAGCAGTTCCCTGGAATGAGGGAACAACTAAAAGAAAAACAAACTACCCTATTGGCAATGTGAGAAATGAATCTCATCAAGTATCAACCCGGTTATGACTCGTATGTCTTCAAGACGCTCCGCTCTTCTGCCTCTTGAGAAAAAGTAAGTGAACTGATCTTCAACCCTTAGGATAGCCTCGACTGTAGGTAGGTCATGGATCTCGCAGATCGCAGTCGTTCGTGTTAATCCCTCTTTTGCGTGGATCGCCCTTTCGGGTTTTCAATCCACCGGGATACCCTTTTTTGCCTGAGTTGTCCGATGTGGCTTTTCAACTCAGCGGGTGTACATTTTTTTTCAAAATTTCCCTAACTTTTGCCCGAGCCTTTTATTCTGTTTTTGGCTCGTCGGGACGCCCATTTTTGCCTGGATCTTTATTCTGTTTTTATCCAGCGGGTCCTTTTTACACGAAGTATTTTCTTACTGCGTCTGCGTTGACAGGGGATGGAAAGTCTTCTCCGTCCATGGTTGTCAACACTAAGGCTCCGCCTGAGAAAACCTTTTTAACCACGAACGGTCCTTCATAGTTGGGTGTCCACTTGCCCCTGTGATCGTTGAGAGGAGGAAGAATCCTTTTCAGCACTAAATCTCCTGGTATGTACCTCTGTGGTCGCACTTTCTTGTCAAAAGCTTGCTTCATTCGTCGCTGATACAACTGTCCATGGCATACAGCTGCTAGACGCTTCTCTTCAATGAGACTCAATTGATTATATCTGGATCGGAGCCATTCAGCTTCATCTAGCTTGATGTCCATCATTAACCTCAACGAAGGGATTTCCACTTCGACCGGTAGAACTGCCTCCATGCCATACACCAATGAGAATGGAGTTGCCCCAATTGAAGTGCGCACTGATGTTCTATACCCATGCAACGCGAATGGTAACATCTCGTGCCAATCTTTGTACGTCACAACCATCTTCTGAACAATCTTCTTGATGTTTTTATTAGCCGCCTCGACGGTGCCATTCATCTTCGGACGATATGGAGAAGAGTTATGGTGTTCTATTTTGAAGTCTCGACACAAGTCAGCCATCATCTTGTTGTTGAGGTTAGAACCATTATCAGTAATGATTCTTTCAGGGACTCCGTACCGGCAGATGATGTCTCGCTTAATAAATCGAGCAACCACTTGTTTAGTGACGTTGGTGTAAGAAGCTGCTTCAACCCACTTCGTGAAATAATCAATAGCAACTAGGATAAAGCGATGCCCATTAGAAGTTGTTGGCTCAATCTTTCCAATCATATCGATGCCCCACATAACGAACGGCCACGGTGAAGACATGACACTCAACGGATTCAGAGGCACATGGACCTTGTCGGCATAAATTTGACACTTATGGCACTTGCGGGAATATTTGCAACAATCGGATTCCATGGTAATCCAATAGTATCCCGATCTCAATAATTTCTTGGCCATGGCATGACCTCCAGCATGGGTACCAAAGGAGCCTTCGTGAACCTCCTGCATTAACATGTATGCCTCATGTCTGTCCACACACCTGAGCAACACCATGTCGAAGTTCCGTTTGTACAACACACCATCCTGATTCAAGAAGAAACCTCCCGCCAGTCTTCTAAGAGTTTTCTTATCTTTACTGGATGCCCCAGCCGGGTATTCTTGAGCCTTCAGGAATTGTTTGATGTCGTGGTACCAAGGCTTGTTATCTTCATCATCACCAACGGCAAAGACATAAGCAGGTCTTTCAAGCCTGGAGACCGAAATTCGAGGCACGAAATTTTCTCGACAAACTTTGATCATGGACGATAAAGTTGCGAGAGCATCGGCGAACTGGTTTTCGTCTCTAGGAACATAGCTCAGCTTTACTTTGGTAAAGAAGGTTAACAGCCTCCTGACGTAATCTCGGTAAGGAATCAAACGAGCTTGATGAACTAGCCATTTGCCATTGACTTGATTTACCACCAAAGCAGAATCTCCGAAGATCTCAAGGTTCTTGACTCGTAAGTCTATTGCCTCTTCGATCCCCATGATGCAAGCTTCATACTCTGCCTCGTTATTAGTGCACTCGAAGGTCAACCGAGCAGCGAGAGGTGTGTGGACTCCTTCTGGTGAGATAATAACAGCACCGACTCCACTCCCATTCATGTTTACAGCCCCGTCGAACATCAACTTCCATCTGGATTCAGGGTCAGGCCCCTCTTCCGGAAGTGGTTCTTCATGGTCTTTCGACTTGAGGAACATGATGTCCTCATCCGGAAACTCAAACCTCATGGGTTGATGATCATCAATCGGCTGCTGGGCCAAGTATTCTGACAACACACTCCCCTTGATAGCTTTTTGTGAAGTGTATTGTATGTCATACTCCGTGAGTATCATCTGCCAACGGGCCACTCTTCCAGTCAAAGCCGGCTTCTCAAAGATGTATTTTACAGGATCCATCTTGGAAATTAGGAGAGTAGTGTGAGTCAGCATGTACTGTCTTAGTCGGCGAGCAGCCCATGCCAAAGCGCAGCAAGTTTTCTCGAGTAGTGAGTATCGCGTCTCACAATCGGTAAACTTTTTGCTAAGGTAAAAAATGGCGTGCTCTTTTCGACCAGACTCGTCCTGCTGACCCAGTACACATCCCATCGATCCTTCCAGCACAGTAAGATACATAATCAGGGGTCTTCCTGGCACTGGAGGCATAAGAATTGGTGGTTCCAACAAGTATTCTTTGATTCGGTCGAAGGCCTGCTGACAGTCTTCATTCCATTTAATGGCCTGATTCTTCCTCAGAAGCTTGAAGATGGGCTCGCACGTGGCTGTTAGGTGAGAAATAAACCGTGCAATGTAGTTTAGTCTCCCTAAGAAGCCACGCACCTGCTTTTCAGTCTTCGGCTCAGGCATTTCCTGGATTGCTTTCACCTTGGCCGGATCAACCTCAATTCCTCGTTCACTAACAATGAAGCCAAGCAACTTGCCAGAATGAACCCCGAAGGTGCACTTATTCGGATTTAACCTCAGTCTGAACTTTCGAAGCCTATCAAACAATTTTGCCAGGTTGACCAAGTGCTTTTCCTCTGTCTGGGACTTTGCTATCATGTCATCAACATAAACCTCAATTTCATGATGGATCATGTCGTGAAACAACGTCACCATTGCCCGTTGGTAGGTAACTCCTGCATTCTTTAAACCAAACGGCATGACCTTGTAACAAAAGGTGCCCCAAGGAGTGATGAAAGTTGTCTTTTCCATATCCTCGGGAGCCATCTTGATTTGATTATAGCCTGAGAATCCATCCATGAAAGAGAACACGGAAAACTGAGCAGTATTATCGACAAGTACATCTATGTGAGGTAGAGGGAAATCATCTTTGGGGCTGGCCCTATTCAAATCCCTGTAATCCACACACATTCTGACTTTGCCATCTTTCTTAGGAACCGGCACAATATTAGCAACCCATGGAGGATAACTAGTCACGGCCAAGAAGCCAGCATCAAACTGTTTTTGCACTTCTTCTTTTATTTTGATTGCCATGTCTGGACGTGTACGCCTCAACTTCTGCTTTACCGGAAGACAACCTTCTCTGAGAGGTAGCTTGTGTACCACAATGTCAGTGTCTAAACCAGGCATATCTTGGTAGGACCATGCGAAGACGTCAACGTATTCTCGAAGCATAGCCATTAAACGAGTCTTGACAGATTCTTCTAATGCAGCTCCGATCTTGACTTCTTTCTTGTCCTCTTCAGTACCCAGGTTTATCACTTCAACATCTTCCTCGTGCGGCTGAATCATCTTCTCCTCCTGTTTGAGCAGTCTGGCCAATTCTTCGGGTAAATCACAATCCTCTTCACCTTCCTCATCGGCTTGATAAATTGGATTGTCGAAGTCATACTCAGCCATAACAGGGTCGTCATTGATAGGATCCGGTGACGAGCACCTGCATGAATGATGATTCATGCAAGGCTTTAGCAACAACTTGATAAAATGAGAAACATTGCCATTTTAAAACTTTTCTTTCTTTTTGAAAAACAAAAGTAAAAAACGAAAGACAGAGAACAACATGAAATGAATGTGAAACGTCAATTTTATTTATGATTGTGTTTATGAACAAATGAACCCTTACAAAGAGCCACTATGCCCGGGCAAGACATAGTGCTTTAATACAGGAAAACAGAAACAAAAAAATCATTACTCTTTAAAAGATGTTACTGAAATGAGCCTTTCTGACGTCCAGTTGCTAAGCTGAGCTCCTGGGACGGCAGGCCTAATCCATTCATCTAAGTCACAGTCACTATCAACAGCTTCATCCTGCACTGCGCTGATATTTCCGTAGTCTATCACTCCTGCGCTTGTAAAAGTGACCGGGCTCTGACAACTTTTTGCACTTGTTTCAGACGAAGATCCTCCAGGGTGATAGCCAATCCCGAACATGTCTTTCTTCTCTGACAATTCGATTGGGCTGCCCCAGCCTTCTCGCACTCCAGATTCTACTAATTCACGCGCTTGTTTATAAGAGGCTATAGAAACCCCTTTCTTCGGCACTTCAGGAGAAGTTGCTACGGCGGAGGCTTGCTCGGACTTCAAAGGCTCAAAAGCTTGACATGGGGTTTCGACTATTTCGCCATCCATCTCCACATATTTGAATGAGGCTAGATGACTGACGAAGATATCTTCTTCCCCGCTGACCGTCACAACTTGACCTTCCCAGACGAACTTTAATTTCTGATGAAGTGTAGAAGATACCGCTCCTGCCGAGTGTATCCAGGGTCTTCCAAGTAAACAACTATATGCCGGCTGGATATCCATCACGTAAAACGTGGTATTGAAGACTTGTGGACCTACCTTGATGGGTAATTCCACCTCTCCAAATACCGATCTTCTTGATCCATCAAATGCTCGTACTACTAAATCACTGGGCTTTAGCACCACTCCATCATAGTCCAGCTTCATCAATGCCTTCTTAGGCAAGACATTCAGAGATGATCCAGTATCCACCAGCACATGGGAGAGTACCGCACCCTTACATTCCAGAGAGATATGCAATGCCCGATTGTGAGCACGCCCATCAGAAGTTAAGTCCAAGTCCGTGAAACCCAATCCATGACTGGCATTAACGCTGGACACCACCGTTTCTAGCTGGTTTACGGAAATATCCTGAGGCACGTATGCCTTGTTCAGAATATTTAAAAGGGCCTTCCTGTGAGAGTCCGAACACATGAGTAATGATAAGATGGAGATCTTTGACGGCGTCTGCTGCAAATGGTCTACAATCTTATAGTCACTCTTCTTGATGATCCTCAGGAATTCTTCGGCTTCTTTATCAAAGGTGAGATCTGGATCAATTGATGGAGTTGGATCATTGGCAACTACTGGTTGCTTTCCCCTGGCTCTAGCTTGGGCTTCGGCAGTATCCCTGGGTGGTATCACATTGCTTCTCAGTGCCTCCGGCGCAAATAGTCTTCCGCTTCTAGTAAAACCCCCTACTCCAACATTCTCTACTTGAGCTGGGGTTATACTAGTCGTGGCCAACTCTTGTCTCCGGCCGTTGCAATACACTTCGCCACCATAATTCCAGGGAACTGCTCTGTCACTTTGGTACATTATGGGTCCAGCAGTGGTAATAGTTATTGGCGCCGCTCTGGCACGCGAAGGAACTTGGGATGGATCATAAAAGATAGTCACTGTAGATACTTCACTCTCTTTCACGATCTTGTCAAATTGCAGCACTCCTTCATCAATCATACCTTGAATTCCGGCCTTCAATCGTTTACAACCGTTGGTAGCTTCTATACATTCTGAACAATCATCCTCGCATCCGGGGAAAATGCCTTTCTTCAACAAGCAAACCTTGATAGCAACCAATGAAGTCTGCAAGTCATCTACATCGTCCACCAAATTCAATTTCTCCCCTTCACCAATTGCACCAACCGTGCCCCTGTGAGGAGGCATGGGATTTTCCAGCACATTAGGAGAGGGAGCGAAATTGATCGCTTTAGAATCCAACAAGTCTTGAACAACATGCTTCAACGCTTTACAATTCTCAGTACTATGGCCGGGAGCTCCAGAATGAAACTCGCATCTAGCATTCGAGTCATAACCTTCAGGAATTTGGCCTGGCTTCGGAGGTTGCAAGGTCCGGAGCTGAATCATTTGAAGCTGTAGGAGATTCTTTAAAAGTTGTGAGTAAGACATCGGTGGAGCTTCAAAATGTCTATCCCTCGGCTTCTGAGGGTAGTACGGACGAGGGGCTCGCGGCTGATACCCCTGTGAGCGTTGCGGCTGTGGAGGCTGGACCTGTTGTTGAACGGGCGGAGTTGAAATAGTGACGGGGGCCACTTGCTGATAATACCCTTGATGAATCATTCCTCTCTGTGCGTATACTGCACCTGTTTCTCCTTCCCTCCTTTTCACAAAGGGTTTCTTGATGCCAGACACCGAAGCGCTTCCATTTTGAATCTTCCCCTGTTTGAGCCAGCTTTCAATTCTTTCCCCCGTCAAGATAATGTCCGAGAAACCACTTGAGGAACAACCAGCCAACCTTTCCATGAAATGCCCTGGGAGGGTATTCAGGAAAAGATCGACCATCTCTCTTTCCAGTAAAGGTGGTTGCACTCGGGCGGCCACCTCACGCCACCTCTGTGTATAGTCTTTAAAGCTCTCCGAGCTCCTCTGTGTCAAGCTTTGAAGCTGAGTACGACTAGGTGCCATGTCAATGTTGTATTGATATTGTCTGAGGAAGGCCTCTCCCAAATCCTTCCAACTTCTAATAGAGCTCCTTTCCAACTTCATGTACCACTCCAAGGACCCTCCAGAAAGGCTATCCTGGAAATAGTACATCCATAGTTTCTCGTCTCGCGTGTGGGCCGCAATCTTCCTGTAGAAGGCTTGTAGGTGAGTTTTCGGGCAAGAGCTGCCGTTGTATTTATCAAATGCTGGTGGTCTGAACTTGTGTGGAATGACCACCCCAGGTACTAAACCCATATCTGACACGTCAATCCCCAAAGTGTCTTTGCACTCTAAGGCCTTGACCTTCTCTGCAAGCACCAAGAAGTCATTGAGATTTCCATCACCGCCGAAACCCATATCATTATTGAAGTACTGGAATTGGTCTTCCTGCCTGTCCTGCACAGGAACATACGTAGCCATAGCTGGATCTGGAACATGAGGTCCACCTGTACCGTTGTTGGTGTTGGGAGGAGCCCCTAGTCCGCCGGAAGTGGTTGCCTGAGCATTAGTGTTAGGAGGAGTTAACCCTTGAATTGCATTTCTCAGCTCCTGCTGCCCCTGGGCCATCCCCTGCATCAGAGTCATAAATTCTGCCATCTTGGTACGGACTTCATTGAGTTCTGTCTGCATGGCGTCCATTGCTGTTCTTTGATTACTGCGGGTCGCGTACCGATGAGGGATATTTTGTCGAAGGTATCGGGTCTTGGCGGCCCTCGCAATCTTTGCCTGATGAACACAGATAAATTAGACATCTCGAAGAAAAACCTGCAAAGACAAAGACAAAATGCAAATGATGTGTATGCAATGCAATGTGTTCCTTTTATTCCCGAGTATTTCCTGTATCCGGTCCTGGCATTAAGAAGATAAGAATTGGGAAGAAGACCCAAGTAATATTCAGACATAATGACGGCTGCGGAGAATCGGTGCTCATTATCCCGTGTCGGTGCAAATAACGAACAAGAAATCCGGAACAAATCAATCATATAAACTGGAGTTTGAAAATACAAAGTCCCCGAAGGGTGCCAATCACAATAACAAAAGTACATCACATATAAGGAATCCCACAACAAGCCTGTGGGTAATCCAAGTACAACAATATGAAATTAAACACTAGGGAACTCTATATCTTTCAATCTCCAGCTAAGGCATTTGACGCTCTGGAACAGTTGAACCACATCTGGATGACCGGGCTCCTGGATAAGCTTCTGAATGAGGAGGTCCCTCGTATCAGAAGAAGTGTGTAACTCCTCGATCTGCTGTAGGAATGCTGCCTCATTCTCCTTGCTTTGACTCGACTCGGCCTTCGACCTTTTCACATCAGCTTTCAACTTTAAGTCCTCAATCTCCTTTTGAGCTTCCTTCAGTGCCTGCTGGCTTTCTGTTACGCGCCGGATACGATCCTCCTCTTGATAATAAGCTTTCCTGAGAAGTTCTTTCTGCCCATCTAAAGAATCCTGAAGGCTTTTGACTTCCTGTTTGTGCTTGGCGTCTAACTCCTTTTGTTTCTTCAGATTTTCGTCCCATTTCTCCTGCCATAAAGTAACAGCTTCATTGGCTTCACTAAGATCTTTCTTCTCTCTTCGGCGCTGGGCCGTCTTGTGAGTCTCAGCTAAACCTTTCTTTCGGAAGTAAAGTTCTCTATCCTCAAAGTCCTTCTGCTTGAGACGGACTATTTCCTCGGCCTGCACAGCTCTATCTTTCAATTGACGGTTCTGGATCATCAGCTTTTGACAAGAATTAAGAGCCTCTTGATTTTCAACCCTCAGTTGCTTAACCAAAGCTTCTAACTTCTGATATTCCTCCAAAGGCACCGTAGTTCTTGGTGCTACTTCTTTAGGGTAAAGAGGCGTCTCTCTAGAAAATGGTAGAAGGTGAGTCTTCACACGATCCTCCAACCAGCTGGCAAAAGGATCATAGGTATTAGGATCTACTCTTCCAAATTCTTTCTTTCCTTTCATCACCCTAATTTCCCAAGCTTGGGATGCCAGGATGCTCATTTTGGAGTTTCCCTCTGCTGGAAAATATAATGACTCATTTGCATCGTCGATCAAAGGTACGTCTCTTAAAGGATAGCCAAACTGTTTCCTGGACAAGATAGGATTGTAGCTAATCCCACCTTTCCTTCCCATCAAAGGCACATTTGGAAAGCTACCACAACTAACCAACATTTCTTTGCCCACCAAATCTCTGTTGCATCCCCAAGCAATGTCAGCTGAGGTTAAGCCCATTAATCTTTTGGACCACTTCCAAGATTGTTTCAAATCCTGAAAGGGTCCTGATTTAGGGAGTTGCCTTACAAACCAATCAGCGAATATGGGAGCACAACAATTTACAAATCCTTTCCTCTTTTCATTTCTGTGGTGAACTCCATAATAAAAGTCAGCTAGTAATGTAGGAACAGGATTTCTCTTGACGAAGATGGTGATGGCCTCCATGTTAATTAGTCCTTTCTCTCCGGGAAACAAACTGATTCCATATACTACCATAGCCAACAGTGCTTTGAAGTCTGCCCACTTCTTTTCCGATGCCATAACACGTGCCTCTGCAACAAGAAAGTCCAAAGGGATTCCTTTACTTTGGCCAGCCTCTAATCCCACCTTGAGTCTAGGCATACTCAAATGACAGACAATAGTGATATCCTCATGAGAAGGGATCCTCTCCGAAACATAATAAGGTACACCCTCCTTAACAGGAACATTCAACATGCTAGAAACCTCCTCTAATGTAGGTGCCAGAATATAATCAGGAAAAACAAAAACCCTCAGCTGTGGATCATAAAACTGCAACAGAGAATGCAAGCTATCTTTCTGGTCGCCTGTGGGCTTGCTCACATAATTCAGTATCTTGCCATACTCTTTCCTGAAATCATCAAGGACTCGGTCACCCATCAAGCTAATCAAACCCTGAACACTCTCTGTCTCTGGCTGCGGGAAAGTATAATGAACATTTCTCTTCCTCGGAATCTCCATGCTGAAGTAGAAAATATGACCAGGACCTAGGAAGTAATGAATCCTGGGAATAAAAAGAACACAAAATGATTAATGATGATATGATGCTTATGCAAGACAAGGCATGTGATCAGTGAAGTGTCTGTGATGTGCCAATCATATAATCAGGTGTCGGTGCCAGGTCTCAAAATCCAGATATCACAATAATTATCCCTCTGATCCGGGATCCACAACTTAAGAACAGAAACCCAGATCACAAAACTGAACCAAAGGCAAAGTGGGTATGCTGAAGGTACCAGGGTTCCTGCAAACCTGTAAACCCCTCCCAATCTCACGGGTGTGCTACTCGGGTCAACATCACGGACTCTCGAGGCCGAATAGCAATAATACGTTCACCATTTCTGAGAAATGGCTCATGGCCAAATCAAGGAATCGGTTTGGCATTATGTACTACTCAGGGAGGTCTCAGTTGAGTCCGGAAAGAACAAGCATCCCTCACAAGTCTCCAGCTTCAAGCACTGAGTCGAGAAACAATAGTACATTCATCCCGAAGGGTACAATACTATCGTCATACGAACAGTTTTGCTTTAACTGAATTCCTGTGAGAGAACCAGGCCATCCTATGCGAGTTCCCAGTGGGCCCTCAGATGCGAGTGGGTTTGCCAACAAATGTGGTCTGCCACTGTCATCACTGGAGAGGGATGTTTCCACAAAGGTTCTCAATGATCGGTCCCCTGACTGCACATAACTATCAAGGTAGCGCATCAACCCAGAAAGATTCCGGTATCAATACATTCCCGAGAAGGTCGCAAGTCAAGGTGTGGAACTCACTACTACCAACATAGCAAGATGCCATGAAGCCAAAGTGGAACCACTCTAAGTCCTAAGGTGCACTCAAGCCGGGTAGTTGGCTTATCTCACAGTAACTCCCAACCCACAGAAAAAATGAAAACCAGCACAGCCAGACAGTCCAGTATAATATGATGCATGGAAAATAAAATACTGAAAGCAGTAAATAAATGCGATAAAGTAAAGCTGTAAATAAAACTGTAAATAAAAACAGTAAAGCTAAACTAAAGCACTCAGCAACAAACATATAAACACCCAAAGAAACAATACCAAACAGGCGCTAGGATTGACTCTACAAGGGAAACCAGAGATTCTGGGTTCGATCCTCAGCAGAGTCGCCAGCTGTCGCTCCCGGGATTTTCATCCTAGTACAAACGCGAAAGTGGCGCGGAAAGGTTAGAGTCGCCAGCCAGACATTTTTATCCCGAATGAATGGGAAAGGTAATGTTGCACAAACCTGAGGAAGAAGGAAAGGACAAGGCCTTGCGAACCAAAGATCTGAGTTCGGGAGTCGGTTACGAATTGAGAAGGTATTAGCACCCCAATTCGTCCGTCGTACCCGACGGGATCCACGCTTGCTTGTTTGTTTCAAAGGGTGAGAAAATAAAGCTGCTGAATAAAACTGTCACTGGAACTGGAATGGGAATGGAAATGAGAAAGGAAATGGAATAAGAAAAATGGAAAGAAAGGGGAAATGTAGGGAAAATAAAGAATGTGCTCGAACGGGCCCTACCCCGCTGCCTACGTACCTCATCAGGATAATGAGGATCAGAGTCGACGTAGTTCGCCTAACCTAGGCGGGAACTATTTGTTTGTGTTTTTTACAGCTGGAACTGCGTATGTCTATGCTCAGGTGTTGCAGGCTCGTCTGGTACGAGTGCGTTTACCGTCTTGCAAATGAGACCAGTCGCCGCGAGTTCGCGTTGTGAGTGAATGAGATGAGAAAGAGAAGTTCCCGCAGGATAGTCGCTTATTGTTTGTTTTTGGCTTTTAAGAGTTTTTATATGAATTTGGCACAAGGAAGTGAATTCAAACTCTTCTCCATGGAATGTACACTTGATTCTACATTCCAAGATGGAATAATAGAACAAGCATACCCAGCAAGGAGAATTTATCCAAGACTGGTTTCCTAGGATTAGGGTTTAAGTTCACTGGCTTGTTGAACTTTATTAAGTGTTTTTGTTGCTTTTGTGAAGAAGTGTCTTTTAAGTTTTCTTTGTGAACAATTCCTTGATGAGACTTGTGCATCATGATAAACAAGCTTACACCACTCCAAGATGGAATGAATGCAAGTGCTTCATGGAATAAGGCTATACACAAGGAATCCTTCCATTTATTTGTTAAGTGTTTTTTTTTGGATTTTGTTTGAAGATAAGAAGAGAATGACTCAAGTTGGTAAAAGGAAAAATCTAAGGGACTAAGACTCAATCCTAATTTTGTTATGTATTTACAAAGTGGTCCTAATGGTTAGTGAGGTTTCTAAGCCTAATTAAAGACTAAAACTATTAGAATTCAACTTACTTCTTAATGAAGTTAAGTTGATTCTAAGAATAAATGGGGAACCTATACAAGTTGTAAGATCAAATGAAACAAGAACAATGAAATTAAACATAAGAAATAAAATTCTACAAATGCCCTAGAAGCATGAATTAAAAATAGTCTATTTATTTATTCTATATCTACATGGAAAATGAAGTTTAAGCCTAAGTACTAAATCTAAGCTAAACCTAATACTCATTCTAAAAAAATTAATTGAACTAACCTAAGTCTACTTATTTATATGACTAAACTTAAACTACACTATTATTTTTATATTGAACTTTATTTTTTCTTCTAATAGCCTAAACTAATGGGAATTATGCCTAACTAAGCCTAAACTAATATTCTAAAAAAAATACTAAAACTTCTAGAAAAATTATGAAACTTAAACTATAGGGTCCTAACACTATCTAAAAAATTGTATTAAGAGGGATTCTAAAAAATCTTATTTTTTCTATGCCTAATAATTAATTATTTCCAGCTAAGAATTAACCATTATTTCCTAAAGATTATTCCATTAAAACCTAAGATAAAAGGTCCTAAAAATTCCATAAAAAAATATCCTAAGAACTATTATGAGTCCTCTAATTACAAAAAAAAGAATGGCTCAAAAAAGTTGCTGGAAGCTACTTAAATAAAATGAACAAAATCCAGCATAAATAAAAGAAATACAATAAAGCTAATTAAAAGAAAAAATACAGAATTAATTCAAAAATAATCAAATTCCAGAAAATAAAAATGTCATAAATTTCTAAAATGACTTATTAAACTACTTAATTTTTTTGGGAATTTTCTCAAGCATTTTACTATTTTTATTAAATTTAATTCTAACCATGATTACCTTAAAATACAAGCCTAAAGAAAAAAAAACAGAGGGGTGTTTTTAATAATTTTTATGGGTTATTTTCGTTGATGGGCCTAAAGAGGGAGTGTGAAAAGCAAGGCTCTAAGCCCATTTACGCATAGAAAACAGGGGGTGCTGGAAGTAGTTTATTTAGCTATTATGCCAACTGGGCTTCTAAAAGGGGTGCAAACTGCAAAATGGAAAAGCCCATGTGCAGGGAGTTGAGGGGGGTGTGTTCAGCACTTGTTTTAAATTATTTTTCTAATGGGCCTGGAAACAGGGGTGCGAATAACAATAGTATAACCTTATCCTAATGAATTTTTTATGGTTGATTTTGGAGTTAATTAACAAGAAAACTTAATTAACAATGTCCAATCCAAATTATCATGAAACTTAACTTATTAAAATTAAATAGAACTTAATCTTATACTATTCCTAATTCTTAAAAATGAATTAAAATCTTAATCTACAAATGATTTAAATCTTTAATCTAAAAAATATGAATTAAACTAAAAATCCTATTATAATATTTCTCCTAAAATTTGAATTAAACTATAGTTTAATATAATATTTTTTCCTAAAATCTTAATTTAAGCTTATATTAAACTAAACTTATGATTTTATCCACTTAATATTTTAACTAAACTTATCAAAATATTTTCTAAAGAAAACTTGATTTAAGCTAAAGATCTTGATTTAAGCAAAAATGAAATAAACTAATCCTATTATATTAAAGAAAAAGAATTAAACTAAACTTAATATAATATTTTCTAACAATCTCAATTTAAACAAAAAAAAAAAAAAAAATTAAACTAATCCTATTATGAAATTTAATCTAAAACCTTAACTTAGGAAAATAAATTAAATTCTAATAATCTTAATATTTCTTTTTTTATAAACTCTATAAACTTTTACATCATTGAAATTAAACAAAAATTAATTTTATAATAATATTCTAATTCTATACGATCTTACATTATTGAAATTAAACAAAACTTAATTATATTCTAATATTATAAAATCTTACATTATCGAAATTAAACAAAAATTAATTTTATAATAATATTCTAATTCTATACAATCTTACATTATTGAAATTAAACAAAACTTAATTATATTCTAATATTATAAAATCTTACATTATTGAAATTAAACAAAAATTAATTTTATAATAATATTCTAATTCTATACAATCTTACATTATTGAAATTAAACAAAAATTAATTATATTCTAATATTATAAAATCTTACATTATTGAAATTAAACAAAAATTAATTATATTCTAATATTATAAAATCTTACATTATTGAAATTAAACAAAAATTAATTATATTCTAATATTATAAAATCTTACATTATTGAAATTAAACAAAACTTAATTATATTCTAATATTATATAAAATAAAAACTGAAGACTTAAAACTTGGAAAGAACCCTAGTTCCCCTTCTCCCTTTTCACGCCGCCACAAGACATCACCTCTCCCCCTTCGTCTTCTCTCACCGCCGCCATCACTCTCCATCACCTCTTCGTTTTCTTCTTTCCGACACCACCAAACCTTATAAACCTCAACCTCTCATCAATTTCGAAATGAAACAAAACCTAATCCTCTCAATCCTCTCTTCTAAACCTAACTTATATGCTTGATAAAGAACTGAAATCAAATCAAACTCTTAACGCGTCAATCACACAATCATGCTCAAAACAAACTCAGATTCACACCTTATTAGCTGATGAAGCAGTGAGGTCGCGAAGAAGATGCTAACCGAACGACTTGTACGGAGAAAAACGAAATGACTCTTACGCTCAGCTTCTTTGAAGGTCTTGCGCGAATACTATGAAGATTCGAAGACCGATGTGATGTTGGTGACGAAATCTCAAATCATCGATGAAGCCGCAATGCTCTTGGTTAGTTCCATTTCAATAATCCTCTTTGCGTACGATCAGATTACTATTGATGATGTGTTGACGAATAATCCGGTTTCAGGTCGTTGCTGAGGATGAAGAACGCAGTTATGATGGCGCGGCTGTGCTTTCGGTTACGAAGAACAGTGGTGAAGAGTCATCTCTTAGAGGTTGAAGAGTGATTGGGAGGGAAGAGTTGATTGAAAAAAATTGTCGAAGAAGCTAATGAAGAGCAACGCTTCCGATCTTATAGAAGCCAATCTTCTGGATTCTTCTGGAAGACTTTCAGGTGAATTCTAGAATCTTTCTGTTAGGATCAGTTGGAGGTTGTTATGAGATTAGTTATTTTTTGGTTATGATTTGATATTTGTTTTGATTTCTCAAACTCTGTTTTCGACTTCGAATTTGCAAAAAAAACAGTTAGGAATTCACTTTTTCTGTTGGAAGTCGGTTAAAGGTACAATTGGTTGGGGTGGTTTTCAGTTATTGATTCTACAGGTTGGTGGAGTATTGAAGTTTTCTCTCTGAATTTCTGTTTTTGACATTTGGAATAGTAACTGACTCCTTTTTTTTTTTTTGAATTTCTTCTTTTGTTTCTAAATTCCTCTATTATTGCACTTTTGCAGGTTTTCTTGTGTTAACTGAATCTTTTGGATGAAAGAGGTATTGGTAACTTGGTTGAATCTCAAAGTTCGGAGAAGATTTTTCTTTTTTTTTTGTGTTGCGATTTCTTGAAGGATACAAATGATTGAGGGAGACTTGATGAAACTATGATGAGAGTGATGAAAAAGTTTGATGAAGTTTTTATTATATTTTGTAACCATTTTCCCTTTCCTGGATTTTCCTGCTGTACCAATTATTCTTGCACGCCAATGTAATGATTTTACTCACTTATTGTTATAATTGATGACATCAAAACCAGCCTGAGCAAGAGCTCAATTTCGCCTTGAATTTTTTGTATTCTTGTCAATTTGATTTTTGTTGATAATTTCTGTTATATCAGTTAGATTTGTGACTGAATATTTCTTGGTGTAATTTCAATATTAACTATACCAATTTCCTTTTATTCTCCTAGTTATAAAAGAACCTCCTTTCTTTTTGTGTGATTAGTATGAATAAGTAGATAAACTTGTTTTCTTTTTCTTTAAGGAAATTGGAAGAAATAATGAAAGAAATTTGATGGAAAGGGACATGAGGTAATTGACTAAATGACTTGGAGTGATGCCAATAACACTTAAACGATAGGAAATATTTTCTTTGGATAAGTAATTTGAGAATGGGTTAAAATGAATTTGGTTAATGGCAAAATGGATTGGAAAATTCACAATATAGTGACTTCAAAGGGGCCTGAAAAATAGAAAAGTTAATTGGTTCAAGAGATATGAAGGAGAAAAAGAAAATATTGGACTTTAATAAAAGGAATTGAAATCGGATATCGGCTCAAATTCTGGTAATTTCCATAATATTAACAAAACTCTGAATGGATGAATATTGGTTTAATAGAGAAATGGGCTCAAAGTCAGGCCAAAAATGGATACGATATGAACTTGGACTTAGGATGATTAATTGGAAATTAGTTTAGTGATTTGGATACAAAAGAAATTGGCTTTCTATTATTTTGGTGGAAATTTGCGATGGCTCTAAAGCAAAGTTGCCATTGAGTTTAAATGGTGTAAAAATGGACAAGGAGAAAACATGAGTTTGATATGGACTATGAAAAATGGAAGATGGTTCAAAATGGATTACGGACAAAAAATGAATGGAAAAATGAATAAGAGAGAAATGAAGATGAATTAATGGAAACGTATTGAAGTAGAAAGGTGAAGATGGAATGGAATAATCGGGAGTGGCTCATAACAATGAGGACAAAACAATGAATGAAATCTTGATTTTATCCCCAAAACCTATTTTGAATTCTTTCCACAAGTCTGTAAATATAACTACTTCTGAGCCACTGAATAATTTTCCAGATAAATTATACCCCTTTGAATCATCTGAACCATGCCCTGATCATTTGAATCCGGATGCGTCACTTTGAATATGCACTGTCCAAGAAATAGACCAGCGACCCAAATAACCTGGCAGTTGCAACCATTTTTTGATAGTTTGGCCCTAACTAGGTCAAACTCCCATCTGAATCGAAACACAACTGAACAACCGCATTTGACGTGGAATCATCGTCCAGTGAATATCCTCTATCATTTCAATCTCTGACAGATAACGTATGAAACCCTAATTTCCCTGAGTCCTGATCACATGCCTTATGAATCCATGCAATGCATTATTATGATGTTAATGAATTGATGAGAAATGTCGATGAATGCAAAATGATGAGCCAATAGAGGGAATAAAGGGGGGCAAATTTTGAGGTATTACACTACCGAGGATCCGAACCTTCATCTTTCGATATTTGTGCAGTACGCAGATACTGTAAAAGCTAATGGAGTTACCCAAGAAGCTATTAGATTACGCCTTTTTCCTTTTTCACTTCGAGACAGAGCGAGAGCCTGGCTTCAATCTCTACCCTCGAATTCAGTAACTACGTGAGAGGAACTAAAGAGAGTATTCTTGACAAGATATTTCCCACCTAGTAAGACAGCTATGCTCAGAGCTCAAATCAACGGATTTAAGCAAAAGGAAAACGAATCACTTTTCGAAGCTTGGGAACGCTACAAAGATATGCTGAGACTTTGTCCACATCACGGATTAGTAGAATGGATGGTCATCCATACTTTCTACAATGGACTCTTGTACAACAGAAGAATGACGATTGACGCTGCCGCAGGCGGCGCACTAATGGACAAAGAATATAATGATGCTTATGCACTTATCGAGAGTATGGCTCAAAATCATTACCAATGGGGAAGTGAGAGAGTCGCAACTGAGAAACCAACAAAAGGAGGTATGTACGAAGTGAGTAGTATGGACCAAGTCAATGCAAAGTTTGACCAACTTAACCAAAAGATCGACAACTTGGCCATAACACCAACAACCACCGTGGCTGCGGTAACACCTAACTGTGAGTTATGTGGAGTTCCAGGACATGCTGTCCCTGATTGTCAACTATTAGCAAGAATTCCCACAGATCAAGTGAATTATGCTCAAGGAAACCCATACTCAAACACATACAACCCAGGTTGGAAGAATCATCTGAACTTCTCCTATAAGAACAACAATGCTTTATACGCACCAGGTCAAGCACCAGCTACACCACTAGGATATCAAAAGACTGCTCCTAATGTTCCTAGAAAATCAAACCTTGAATTGATGATGGAGAACTTCATAGCCACACAATCTCAAACAAACAAGGATTTCCTAAACCAAAACATACACACTAGTGAGCAGATTAAGCAATTAGTGAGCAAGGTAGATGCGTTAGCTACACATAACAAAATGCTTGAAACTCAGATTTCACAAGTGGCTCAACAACAAGCACCTACCGCTGCAACAGCTGGAGTATTTCCTGGACAACCCCAACCTAATCCAAAAGGACAGGCCAATGCTGTGATACTAAGAAGTGGCAAGGAACTTGACGGACCTGCCGATCTAAGACTTGACAATCCAGCCATGTACCAAAAGCAAGATAAGCCGACTGAAAAGGAAAATGAACCAGAAGAAAAGGAAGATAATAATCAAGAGGCAGTGGAGAAAGAAAAGCCTTATGTGCCTCCACCACCTTATAAACCACCAATTTCGTACCCTCAGAGATTAACAAATTCCAAGACGATGGGCCAGTTTAAGAAATTTGTTGAACTTCTGAAACAGTTGAATATTACTATTCCGTTTACAGAAGCTATCACTCAAATGCCCTCGTATGCTAAATTTCTAAAGGAAATCTTATCCAATAAGAAGAAGATAGAGGATAACGGAACCATTACACTTACTGCTGAGTGTAGCGCGACAATTCAAAACAATATGCCTCTTAAGTTAAAAGATCCATGTAGTTTCTCTATACCCTGTTGTCGCTCCCAACAAATGAAACGGATCAGATGAAGGTGCAGACGCGAACGGTCGGCGAAGGGAGCAGTGAGAACACACAGCCGTGAACTCACTGGAGATGAATAGAGTCGCCAGCTAGGCATTTTTATCCCGAAGGAAAGGTAATGCTGCATAGACCTAGAAAAAGATGGATAAGACGGTTTGCGAACCAGAGAGACTGAGAAAGGGGGTTGGTTACAACCTGGGAAGGTATTAGCACCCAGATTGTCCGCCGTACTCGACGGGATCCACGCTTAAAAGATTTATGTTTTAAAGGGGTAGTGTCAGTGCAATCTGTGCATAAAGAGCTGGAAAAGGATGTACAGGTGTCAGTGTAAAAGAAGTGTGAAATGTGATATATACAGTGTCAGTGTAGGAACAAAGATGAGATGCTCATGATAATGAGGCTAAAGAATGAAGCTGGAAAGAGGAGGAATGGACAGAGACTTTTGTTCGATAACCGTTAAGTTATGCCTACGTATCCTCTCGTGCAATGAGGAAGTCAGAACACCGTAGTTCGACCCAAAGAGACTGAAAGATGAATTGACTTGTGAACTGCTTGCTTGTCTATGCTCAAGTGTATGACCTGTCTGGCTCAGGTGCAAACTGTCTTGCATTAGATGGAAGAAGCAAGTCCTCGATTGTGAGTGAAGATGATGAGAAAAGAATCCCGAAGGAGACGATTATTGTTTGTTTTTGTGTTTTTAGTCTTTTATTACTTTTGAAAGTTTGCCATAAGTTAATGAGCTTAAGCCTAAACCAATGGATTTAGTAAACTCATCACATCTTCCCTCTGATTAGGGGTAATGAGAGTACTTTAAGTGTGAAGTCAGATTCTCACACTTAAACACCTTTGGTGTAGGATTAAGATCATTAGCCTACTTGTGATTATTTAGATGTTTTTGGTGTTTTTGTTTAGTGTTGAGTAATGAGGTTAAGCCATAATCAAGGATTAAACAAGCTCATTACACCATCCTAATAGAAGGATAATAGATGAGGATGTTTAAGCTGAGGAAAGCTCCTCAACTTAATCCATGATTAGGGATTAAACTCATGACAAAACAAGCCTTTGATTAAGTGGATTTTATTTAATGATAAGATGATGAAGTGAGTTTTATTGTTTGTAAGACAACTTGAGGGGGACTTGTCCATTAACACTAGGGTTAGTCCTTCTTAACCACTTAAGGAAGAATTAGAACCCTAATGCAAGGCCCAAGTTACAAGTGTGATGTCTTGATAC
Organism: Lathyrus aphaca; assembly: GCA_963966055.1. Taxonomy (NCBI): domain Eukaryota; kingdom Viridiplantae; phylum Streptophyta; class Magnoliopsida; order Fabales; family Fabaceae; genus Lathyrus; species Lathyrus aphaca. Next base: position 112,081,344 of record OZ014524.1, on the reverse strand, counting down.
TTATTAAATGAATTGATTAAGAGATTTAAACACCTTAAGGGTTCAAGACTTAGGATTAAAGTTATATACTCCATCCTAAGATAAGGATGCAGGCATAACCCTAACCACAAAGTCTTAAAGCCTTTAGGGTTTAGTCCCTGATTATGAGGTGAGAAGAGAAGACACAAAGAGAGACACAAAGGTAAAACTATGGGGGGACTAATCAAAACCCTAATTCATTATCATGCTTGGTTGTTCCTAAGGTTTGTGAGGTTTTCAAGAACAATCTTCAGAAGAACCACCAGGAAGCAGATGAATAGGATCAAGAGAAGCAAAGTGACTTGCTTCATTCAAGAAGTCAAGTCACTTGAAGAAAGAAAGTGGGAGGAAGAAGAATGAGCAAGCTCAGACTCAAACACATATAAGAATGCAGCAATGGATGCAAGAGAGATGAAAAGAAAGGTTATGAGAAGTGAAGGCAAATTCACTTCCCAAGTTTACTTACCACCTGAAAAGTTAGAAAGAAATGCAATGCAATGCAAGATGAAATGAAATGGTATGATGCTAAGCAAAACCAGAAGCATGTTGATGATGATTATGATGTTATGAGGTGCTGCAAACATGAGACAAGGCATGGAGAGGTCCATACAAGATCATGGATGCAAATGATGCAAGCTAAGGAGCATGAACAAGCATGGAAAGTTATGAAGCACACAAGACAAATGACATGGCAAGTATGAGATGCAATGATCAAGGATGCTTCCTATATGTCTTATGATGCCAAATGAACCACAAGAATGCACAAAATGCAAAGACAAGTCATGTTATGCAAGAGAAAACAAGGAGGATGCAAGAGAAAGCCCAAATTAGGGTTTATGAATCAAACATCAAACAAAAACCCAAAACAGAAGCAAACCCTAAGATAAAACATGGAAAATGCTATCCAAAGAAACCCTAAACCTATAAAGAACCACTGCCCAAAGGGGAGCTCTCAACTCTCAACCAATCTCAAGATATGAATTTTACAAGATATTAGGGTTTTTTAGGGTTCTTAACAAAATAAATGCCAAACAAATAGAAAATGCAAGATCAAATCATGGCCATTTTTCCCTTGAAAATACATGCCAAACACAACACAATGCAAGAAGAATCAATGTCTCAACCTTCTCCAATAGGCAGAAATGAATTTTCAAACTTATGATCAAAATAATGCATAAAAAATGATTTAATTCAATGAAAAATTCTTAAAATGCATCAAGATCAAAAAAGAAATTTGGTTTGAAGGTTGGACAATGTTTCTAAATGTCTTAGAACATTTCATGAATTTTTTGGTGATTTTTAAATACCTAAAAGTATTTTTAATTAATTAATTCCCATTAATCAATTAAAAATAATCTTTTAAATATTTAAAAATACTTTCTTAATGATAAAAAATAAAATAAAAATATTTTTGGGTCATAAAAATTAATAAAACCTTAAGGAAAAAGTTTCATAATTTTTAAGATTTTTTTGCTATTTTAAAATAATTATGCAATTTAAATGAAAAGAAATGAAAATAAAAATTAAATTAAATGGAAGTAATCAGAAGGAGAGGTTGAGATTGATTCTGGGCTCAAAGGGTTTGACTGGGCGCGCATCTGGACGGCCCAGATTCAAACCTCCCTAATTCTAATTAATTAATTATTAATCCATAATTAAACCTTAATGAAATGATCTGAACCACTCATATGCGCGCGGGAAACACAATCCAAGGGCTCAAATTCAAACCTTGCCCTAATTAATTACACTTAACCCTAATCACTTTCAGGCTGCCGGAGAAGACTTCCGGTCGTCTTCTCCGGCCAGCTCTCACCTGAGAAACCTCAAACTTCCTAAAAACGCATCAAAAATGAAAAATAGAAACTGGGAAATGATCCTTACACTCTCACGAATCAAACCCCTCTCTCAAAACAAATTTATATTCCCTAAACAAGCTGAATCGAAGAGAACAAGTTCTAGGTCACGCAAGCTTCAGAAACAAATTAAATGCTCAAATCACAACCATTTCAAAAACTAATGGTACCAGAATGATCAGGATAACACAAAGAACAAGTTTGGAACAAAAGAAATGATTTCTGGAAAAATTATTTTCGAGCTACCTGAGATTTGGAGCTTTCAGTTTTGGAACTTTCTGGCCACCTCTCTTTGTGCAATCTACTCCTTAGAACCTCTTGATGATGTTTGAATGCTCAAAAGGAGTTTAAGTTGGCTGGATAGTGAGATTCGAAAGCTCCTGCTCAAGCTTGGTCAGAAATGGCAATGGAGTTTCTGGAGGTTTCAGGCCATGGTGAGGTGTTGTTTGTGATCCTGAGGGTTAATGGAGAAGGTCTATGGTGTTTGTTTGGATGTTTGTGGCTTGTGGAGAGAGATTCGATAGAAAATGCAGGCTGAGGTGAAGAATGGTTATGGAGTGTTCAGGCTCGTTTCAGGCTTGAGCTTTGGTGGTTTCTTGTCTATGAAGTGTGTTGAGTTGGATGATGAAGAAAGTTTTAGTGTTTTGTGGTTGTGTAAAGAAATTCGAAGGCTTATGCAAAATGGAAGGTTTTGGTGTATGTGGTGAATGAGGTGGTTTCAACCTTGCTTCTTGTTATGGCTAGCTTGCAAATTGATAACATATTTTAATCCAAGTGGCCAGAGGATGTGACTTGTGCTGTGGTGATTGGGATGTTTGCTTTTGCATAAAGTCCACCTTTTGTGTAAGTGAGGCATGGCTTGACTCTAGGCAAGTACAAGGGCTAGGGCTGGCGCAGCATGGTGAGTGTGTGAGGCTGGCTTGATTCAAGGACCAATGCAGCAAGTTGGTGAAGCATGATCATGAGTTTTGCAACTTGGTTACTTTATGGATTTTCATGAAAAATGCCTTGTTACATGAACTAAGCACATGTGATCTTTGGTTCAAATCTGATTTTTGGGACTTAGAGAATGTTTGTGTGCTGGTTTGAGAGGAATTAGAAGTCACATAATGCATTGGTTCATGACTTTGCAAAATTTCACACTTGGTGCATATCTTGAAAATAAGTGATTTTTGCCAACTTTGCATTGCCATAACTTTTGATCCAAGAAGAGTTTGATCATGTTCTTGTACTTTTTGAAAAGGGAAAGATGAGATCTACAACTTTCATGACCAAAGTTTTTTTCATTTGAAGCCTTTTTGGATCATGAATCAAGGCTTGAAGAATGACCTAAAATGATGCATTCTTGAAAAGTCAACTATGCCCAAAAAGTCAACATTTGCAAAAACCCTAAATTCTTGATTTTTATGAACTTCAACCTTCTTCCATGATCAAATAAAGATCATATACACTCAAAATGATGAAGATCACCCATTGGTTGGGTCATTGGGGGCCTCAAATGCCCTGATTTTACACTGACTTGTCTGAAAAGTCAACCCTTGATCAGATGACTTCCCCATGTAATTTCTTCATGAAAATTGATATGCATACTCCCTATACCATATAGAGATCAATGGAAACAAGAATGACCAAAAAACTTGGGGTTATGGCCTCTGAAACCAAAACCCTAATTTTAGGTCAACTGTGCAGTTCATCCTGGCTCTGCATCCACTCAAACCCTAGTTCTTGTGATTCCTCTGCATTTTTGACTTTGAGGAGATGGAATATGATGTAAGAACACACATGGACCCCTTTTAAGTGATTGGTGGCCTTTGGAATGGCTCAAGATGCTTTGGGATTGCTCAGATCACAAACCCTAGGTGCAGATGCCTTTGAATCTATGCAGTGAATCAAAAATGTACTATGAGATGATATGATGGTGTTTATGCATATGAGATGATCATAAGCCATGGTGTGAATGGGTGAGGGCAAATTTGGGGTGTTTACACCTGTGTAATAGGAAAATTCGTCATTGACAAAGCTCTATGCGATTTAGGAGCCAGTATCAGTGTTATGCCCTTAACAATTTGCAAGAGGCTAGACATGGGAGACCTAAGACCAACTAAAATGTCTGTTCAACTAGCCGACCGCTCTATTAAATATCCTGTAGGCATACTAGAAAATGTCCCGGTACGTATAGGACAATTCTACATTCCTACTGATTTTATAATCATGGACATCTCTAAAGACTCCACTACACCTATTATACTAGGAAGACCATTCTTAGCTACCGCCGGAGCTATTATAGACGTAAAGAAAGGAAATCTAACCTTTAAAGTAGGTGAAGAGAAAGTTGAATTCATTTTAATACAATTCTTACAATCACCAGCTATAGAGGATACATGTTATTTATTGGATGTAATTGACGAATGTGTAAGAGAAATGGAAATGAAAGAAACTACTTATTCTGAAATTATGAAAATTCAAATCCCTCCGATTTTCGAAGATGACAATTGGCGTAAACCGTATCAGGATGATAGTCTAAGCGAAAGTTTAGAACTTACACCGGATCCCATGCCAAGTAAGAAGAAACCTACATTAAAGTTAAAAACTTTACCTAAGAACCTAAGATACGAATTCCTAGACACTGAATGTACAAGACCAGTTATAATCAATTCCAGTTTAGGAACAATCGAAACAAAGAAACTTTTAGATGTCTTAAAGAAATACCCAACTGCATTAGGATATAACATATCTGATCTCAAAGGAATATGTACTTCAATCTGTATGCATCGTATTCTGCTAGAAGAAGATTGCAAAACCTCCAGAGAATCTCAAAGAAGAATTAACCCAATCCTTAGCACTGTAGTAAAGGAAGAAGTTAAGAAACTACTAGACGCTGGAATAATATATCCAATCTCTGATAGTAAATGGGTTAGTCCAGTACATGTAGTACCAAAGAAAGGAGGTATCACTGTTGTGAAAAACGCTAAAGGCGAATCGATATCACAAAGAGTAGTGACCGGACATAGAGTGTGCATCGATTATCGTAAACTAAACAAAGCCACTCGAAAAGATCATTTCCCGCTACCTTTTATAGATCAAATGTTAGAACGATTAGCCAAAAACTCGTATTTCTGTTATCTTAATGGTTACTCAGGATTCTTCCAAATCCCGATCCACCCAGATGATCAAGAGAATACTACATTCACATGCCCTTATGGAACGTTCGCTTATAGACGAATGCCCTTTGGATTATGCAACGCTCCTGCAACCTTTCAAAGATGTATGATGTCAATCTTTGCAGATTTCATAGACAATATCATGGAAGTGTTCATGGACGACTTCTCTGTATGCGGGCAAAGTTTTGAAGGATGTCTATCAAATTTAGAAATGGTGTTAGAGAGATGTGTAAAAGTAAACCTCGTGCTTAACTGGGAGAAATGTCATTTTATGGTCAGAGAAGGAATCGTACTAGGACACGTTATATCTGATAAGGGAATTAAAGTTGATAAAGCTAAGATAGAAGTCATAAAAGATCTTCAACCCCCTAAGACCGTTCGAGAAATACGAAGCTTTTTAGGACACGCCGGTTTCTACCGACGATTCATCAAAGATTTCTCGAAAATCACTAAACCTCTTACCAGTTTATTAATGAAAGACGCTGAGTTCATATTCAATAAAGATTGTCTTAAAGCATTCGAAACTTTAAAAACAACCCTCATCACCGCACCAATCATGCAACCACCTGACTGGAGATTACCTTTCGAAATCATGTGCGATGCGAGTGATTATGCTGTAGGCGCAGTTCTAGGACAAAGGAAGGACAAGAAACTTCACGCAATTTACTATGCCAGTAGAACCTTAGATTCTGCTCAGATGAACTACGCCACTACTGAAAAAGAATTGTTAGCAGTTGTCTTTGCGCTTGATAAATTCCGTTCCTATCTAGTGGGAGCAAAAATAATCATCTACACAGACCATGCTGCTATCAGATATCTATTAACCAAGAAAGATGCTAAACCAAGACTCTTGAGATGGATTTTACTCTTACAAGAGTTTGATATCGAAATCAAAGATAAGAAAGGTACTGAAAACGTCGTAGCGGACCATTTATCTAGAATAGAAGGTATTAAACCCGAACAAGTGCCGATTAACGACGATTTTCCGTATGAACAGCTGATAGCACAAATAGGAAGCGACCCAGTTCAGTTAGACATAGATGAACCAAAAACCGTGGAAACAATACAAACAACCGTAGGACTGCCATGGTACGCCGACATTGTCAACTACTTAGCTGCAGGAGCACTTCCACCTGACTTAACCTATCAGCAGAAAAAGAAGTTCTTCCACAATCTCAAGCATTACTATTGGGACGAACCATTATTATTTAAAAGAGGACCTGACGAAATCTTTCGTCGGTGTATTCCCGAAGAAGAAATAGAAGATGTCATTGCTCACTGTCATTCATCTCCCTATGGTGGACATGCAAGCACTTCCAAGACTTGTGCAAAAATCTTACAAGCTGGCCTATTTTGGCCCAATCTATGGAAAGATGTCCACTTCGCTGTTATAAATTACGATCGGTGTCAACGCACCGGTAATATTTCAAGAAGAGATGAAATGCCTCAAAGAGGAATACTAGAAGTAGAAGTCTTTGACGTCTGGGGAATAGATTTCATGGGACCATTCCCATCATCTTTCGGTAATAAGTACATACTCGTAGCTGTCGATTATGTTTCAAAATGGATTGAGGCTATAGCTTCTCCTACAAATGACACACGAGTAGTAATTAAGCTTTTCAAGAATATAATCTTTCCAAGATTTGGTGTGCCTAGACTTGTCATAAGTGACGGTGGCTCGCATTTCATTTCGAAAATATTTGACAAATTACTGTCTAAGTATGGAGTCAGACACCGTGTAACAACACCATATCATCCACAAACAAGTGGACAGGTCGAAGTCTCAAACAAATAAATTAAACAAATCCTAGAAAAGACTGTCGCCATATCTAGGAAAGATTGGTCATCTAAACTTAATGAAGCTTTATGGGCTTATAGGACAGCCTACAAGACACCCATAGGAACTACACCTTTCAAACTAGTGTATGGGAAGGCTTGTCATCTCCCGGTAGAACTAGAACACAAAGCATATTGGGCGATTAAAACACTCAATATAAACTACAATGCCGTTGGAGAAAAGCGAATCCTCGACATTAATGAATTAGAAGAATTAAGGTTAGATGCTTATGAGAATGCTAAGATATATAAAGAAAGAACCAAGCGATGGCACGATAAACGCCTATCTAGGAAAGAATTTAGTGTGGGAGACGTTGTACTCCTCTTTAATTCAAGACTTAGGCTCTTTCCTAGAAAACTAAAATCTAGATGGTCAGGACCCTTTGAAATAACTAGAGTGTTCCCGAGCGGAGCAATATATATTAAGGGTAGGAATAGTGAACCGTTCACAGTAAACGGACAACGATTAAAACATTACCATAAAATTGAAAATAAAGATTATGCGAATAGTTTAAAGCTTTTAGAGTTGTCCACTAACTTCCCTGATTAATCTACCCCTAAGCATTACGTCAGGCTTTTGACGATAAAAACAACGCTTAGTGGGAGGCAACCCATTTTATCATTTTTATCATTTTATCATTTTATTGTTTTATTTCATTATTATTATTATTGACTTTATTTATGCATTTATTATCTTATTTTCCTTATTTTAATTTTATTTTCTAAATCACTTTTAAATTTACTTTGCTACAGATTTTTCTAAAGTCTTTTCTACCTTCCCTTTCCCCCTGATTTGTTTCCTCCACATTAACACTAACTATGGCTAACCAACCAAGAAACATTATGGAAACCAAATTTAGAGGTAGGAACCAAAGAATGAAATTTGAGGAATTATCACAGAGACAAATGGATTTGACTCTGTACCATGATGAGCTGACTATGGAAACTTTAGGTATACATGATAACATCCTATACCTGTTTAACCAACTTGGATGGGAAAATGCTCTCATAAAACAAAAATTTGTAACTTACCGCGAGCTCACCCTTGAGTTTTTAAGCTCCTTAGTTTACTTACCAGAGCGCAGATTTGGACTAAGGAAAGGATTTATTAGTTTCCGACTATTCGGGATCGAATATGACTTTAACCATAAGGAACTAGCTGACTTACTAGGATTCCCTAGTGGACCTTTTGCCTTTACTACCACCCAGGTAGAATTAATGGATATTGAGCTAGACTTCTTTTGGGGAACCTTAACCGGAAATTACCATCCTGAGCCGGATAACATGAACAATGACGAAATACATAACCCTGTTATCCGCTACTTTCATAAGATCCTTGCCCACACCTTCTTTGGAAAGGAAGAGAACCTCATTGGAGTATCTAGAGATGAGATATTCATAATGTCCTGTTTGACCAATGGAAAACCAGTTAATGTTGTACCATTCATGATGCAAACCTTTACCCGAATCCAAGAGGAACCTGATATACCGATATTGGTAGGAGGCCTGGTCACCATGATTGCTGATGCCCTCGGACTTAGATACCAATTACACAAATGCAACCGTTTAGGTACCATCCGCCCTATGAATCTGAACTTCTGCTTTAACCACCAAATTATAAGAAACTTAGGACAACCACCTTACGAGTACCTAATCAGAAATGAAATAGTAACCCTATTCACATTACCGAACCATGCTAAAGTCAGTGTTCACAATAGAGATAATTGGCTTTATGAGCTTACCTCTCCTGACTATCCATCAACACCTGAAACACCACAATCCTACCAAATTCGGGATGACCTAATGACTGATGTAGAAAGTGACCCTGAGACACCTCCTGGTTACCATAACATCGACCACACTGATGAAGTTATCGAAACCCCTGAAATAAATCAAGTAGGATATGCTGACAATCTAAAGAAAATCCTGAACACTCTTGAAGTTTACCAAGCTGATATTAATGTTGTTAACAATGAAGTTAAAAGCATGCGATTGGACGTTATAGGTTTAACTGACATAACATGTGAACAATTCTATCATTTAAACTTCGCACTTGAAGATTTGAAGAAGCAACTTTGATAATGCTGTAGTGATTTGAATTTATTTTACTTTTCGTTTTTGTTTCTAGTTAGTTTTGATATTTCGCAACATTTCATAGCTTATTTTTATCACTGTAATTTCTTTCTATTAATGTCAAAAGCAAAGTACTTCTATTTTTGAAATTTTCCAATTTAATCAATTTACATGCTTTGCATTATTTACTGATACCTTTGAATTGCTGGATATTTTATGAATTCTCGTGTGATGAAATCTACTGCTTATATATATATATATATGTTGATCCACTGTTATGTATTATGTTTATGTTGGAATTAATTGGAAGTAATAAGAATTGCAATGAACTGAGGTAATCCATTCTGTGAAAATTCCACATTTTGTGATCATCACGGTTGTCACCATCCCCTCACGATCGTAACGGGCTATTTAGCGCGTCACGACCGTAAGACCCCCCTCACGACCGTGACAACCCTATTTACGAATTCTGAAGTTACAGAACCGTTCACCTTCGCAGAACCCCAATCCATTTTCTATTTTCACAACAACTCTAACCTCCCATTATCTCCTCTTCTCCCGTAACCACCCATTACTCTCAAATCAATTCCATAAACCCGTTCCACCTTTTCATTTATTCACAACTCCTCACATTCACTCCATTCCATTATAATCCGAACAATTTCTTCACATTTTCTCACAAAACCTCAAAACCTCAAAAACACTTATCTCTCATTTACTTCATTTGCATGCAATGGAGAATATTCAGTTTAGAGATGGAGACCAAGGATAAGCACAAAGAGAGAAGTTTGTAAGGTTTCAAAACCGTGGCATCCAACCCACTCGGTACGTCGACCTCGATTGCTTGAGGGAGTTAGGATTGCTCGACGGAGTGAAGCTACTGCTTGAGCATGTTGGTTTGTGGGACTTGTGCAGTCAACCGCAACCGACGTTTGAAAACCTCACCTTTGAGTTTCTAAGTTCATTTCAGTATATCACACCATCCGGATCAACGAGTCAACTCACCGGCATTGCAAAATTCAAAATGCTCGGAAGAGAGTTCCAAATCACTCAAACAAGAATCGTTGAACTGTTAGGCTTCAGCCACAGCGACGATGCTCATCTCCGCGTGCCCGACAACTTTAACGAAACTGCTTTCACCTTGTGGCACAACATCACTAACAATCGTGCTTCCGCCTACCAGAGTATGAATGCCACTCATATCCATAACCCAGCTATTCAGTATTTCCATCGTATCATATGCAACACTATCTTTGCAAGAGAGAGCAACCACAAGCTCAATTCCAAAGAGCTCTTATTCTTGCATTGTGCCTTGAATGAAGAACGCATCAATGTCGCTCCGTTCCTTTTAGCCCATATTCAGTCTGTAGCGCATAGAGGCGCCACTCCCTTCTACATTGGCGGGATTGTCACTACCCTTGCCATACATCTGGAGCTTGGTGACCACCTCACTCATCTGCCTCATAGAGCACCGGAGCTACTTACTAAGAACTACTGCAAGTCCACTCATATGATCTCTTAGAGAGAGGATGGCAGGTTCAACCCTGTGATCCAAGGCACCATCTACCATCATATCACTTTGCCTTGTAGGGACCGCATTGATCCATCGAACAGAGCCAATTGGCTATTTGATTTGCCGGATGCTGCAGGCCATGTTCCGATTATTGACAAGCAGCCTGATGCACCTGTGGACGAGATGCAGGATGCGATGGATGCTGTTGAGCCAGTTCAGGACATCCCTGAGTCCTCCACCAGGCAGCCACCTTCAGCTGATGTCACCCTTGAAGAGATCCTCCGTGCCATTCATCAGCAGAATCAGATGAATGCTGCACTTGAGCGAAGGCAGAAAGAGCAATATGATGCACTCCTTGCAACTGTTGTCAGTAACCAGAAGACAACAGATGAGAAGCTAGGAGAGATTTTCAGTGAGCTGGAATCTTTGCGTATAGATATCACTGCTCTCACCACCACCGGTTCTGATGAGGAAGCCACTCCTACCAGACGCTCCTGCACCAGAAGCCAAGGTCGTGGTCGTCAGCAGCATTAGTTTATCTTTTTGTTTTTGCATTTCCATTTTTGTATTGTATTTTCCCCGCTATTATATCACAACATTGAGGACAATGTCTGATATAGTGTGGGAGAGATACCTTTCCCTTTCCGCATTTTCCATTTCATTGTATTTCCCTTTCCGTATTTTAATCAAACAAAGTAATATTTATTCTATTTCTTCAGTTTCAATTCTTCCCCGTTTATTTAGCCTTACCAGAATTTTTTTGCTTTATCTTCGCATTACTCGACTTACCTATGAAATCGTAGTTAGGAAGCTGAGAAAGATCCAACAAGATCAATACAATCTTGACACCTTAGACTCCCTACTTAAGCATTCCATTCCGATAATTGTTATGACTACACCTTAAGTTTTAGTTCTAAAGTAACCCCTAGTAGTTTATACTAGCAGTCAGCACCATCTGAACACAAACCACGTGGGGAGCCGATGAACATAAGTGTTTGATGCCTAATCTATAAACGATCCTTCATATCTCGATGCCAATAAAAGGAAATTGCACCGAAGTACACGATCGCATATAAGAGATGAGAAATATAATAAGGAGTCCATTGCGGGTTGGTTCAGAGGTACTTGGTTCTGAGCTTGGTAGGGCGTGCTACGGCTCGATCCCCCACAACCTCCAATTTGGATAATATGTAAAGGGTTGCCACATTCGTGTACCAGACCCCGTGCTAATAAAGGATCAAAGTCACTAACCGGCTACTCCACTACGTGCGTGCTAAGGCAAAGGGCTTAATGTGATTGCACTAGAACGAAACCGGGTGAAATAAGATCGAAAGACTCTAGGTAGAATCATAACGCAATTACCGAATGTTTCGTTTAAACGGGAAGTCGATGACTTAGCTTGTTGCTTATGTCATTAGTGTATCGTTAGTGTTCTATTCTAGTACCGGTTTATCTAACTAAATGATTTCTCGTATAGTTTGTTATGTGTATGCGTCCGATGAAAATTGTCCGATCATTTTTCAACCGACTATTTGCTTGAGGACAAGCAAAGGGTTAAGTTTGGGGAAGTTTGATAACGAGAAATCGTATCACTTTATTACTACGTTTTAAGTCCGTTTTATCTCACATTGATCCTATTAACTCCCGATTGTTCGAGTTTTTTATGTCACATTGCATGTATAACATGTCTATAGCTAAATTATGAGAAAAAGATCAAATGAACCAAAACAAGCATGAAAAGAAGATGAAGAGAAGAATTCTGCTAAGTCTGCATATTTTGTAACACTCACGGTCGTCACAACATCACCACGACCGTGACGCCCTACTTTGAGGTCTCACGACCGTTACTCAATTGTCACGATCGTGACGTGCTGGAATAGGAAAATCTGACCGTTACGCCCTTGTCATGTTTAATTAAATTGAAGTCATTCATGAAGACGTGCAACGAGTCAAATACGACTCCTATTTTTCCTCAGACCCAGTATACCACTTTTGCTAAATTCTCTCATTCTGGACGATGCCACGCTGATCAAATTCAACTGCCCAAGCCCAAAATCTAGTTCTATAAATACCCTAGTTACAAATTGAAAATTACAGAGTATTATTTTAACTTTCACGCGGAAGCTCTGCTGTAATTTTGTTGAACCCTTTCATTTAATTTTTCCAGCATTGTTCTTGTTTATTTTTCTGTTTCTATATCCAACCCAAATTCAATAACAATTTCCAACATTAGGAAATTGTTATTTAAATTAATTTCTTTTTAGCCTTCAGAATTTGTTTCGCATTTTTATTTTTGATTCCGTTTCCGAACACTCCGAGCTTGCCAATCTGTGGAAGAAGGAGTTTAAGATTTTAATCATTCAGGTTTTTATATTTTTGCATTTATATTAAGTTATTTATTTGTTTATGTTAAGATATTATTATTATTTTATAATGTATGTTTTAATTAATATTTGTTTATTTCTGCATCTGTCTGTTGGTTTAAATAAAATGAGTAGCTAAATTAATTAGGCGGTATGTAATAAACTAAACCAAACCGGTAAAATCGAATCTAAGCTAAAATAATTAAGAAATTATATTCTGGCTGTGACTTTTTATAATTAAAATTAATCTTTTTGTTACGAGAGTAAGAAAAGTGTAATAGGTTAGGTCGAGACCACGAGAGTGTGAGATTTTAACCGGATAGCTAAAGTTAGACATTTGATTTAAATACAGCGAGAGCGCTTTAAAATGAATTAGACTTATTAAGTTTTCAAAAATTATCTTCTAAACACTTATGGGCTAGCGAGAGCAGGCATAGGGCTTTAGGAGTAAGATCTGAGATAAGACCACGAGAGTGTGAGTCGAGGGTATTTAAACTGATAATCTCTACAGAACAATTTAAGTGAACCATCTTTATAAGCTTAGGTTAGATTGACCTGCATAGGTTAATATAATTACATACCGACCGCCTTCTCATTATTTCTTTAAAACTAAATTTAATTCCCGTTTTTAATCCTTAAAACCAAAATCGTGACAAATATCCACCTTAGCTAAACTAGTAGACCCTCTAGCACTAGAGTGATTACAAAGTCCCTGTGGGATCGATAATCTTTTATATTACTTTGATAGGCTGTGCGCTTGCAGTTCAGATACCGCTAGACACATATCGCGTCTTCGCCCCATCAGGGGGAAACGTTACATGGATCAACTATACTTCGACGATATGGCCATTTCGAGTGCATTGGGCTTTCCTGACTTATTTATTACTTTTACATGCAATCCCACTTGGCCTGAGATTACATGACACCTTTCAAAGGATAACTTAAAGCCTTACGACAGGCCTGATATTGTTTCCAAAGTCTTTAAAATTAAATTTGATGAACTAATGTCTGATCTCACAAAACGCCAAGTACTTGGTAGAACCGTAGGATGTAAGTCATATACAATTGCTTCTATCATTTTTATCTTCTGTGTACATGATATACATATTAACGTGTTTTTCATGCCTTCTGTAGACATTTATACCATCGAATTTCAAAAGAGGGGCTTGCCACACGCACACATTCTGTTGTTCTTACATCCACTTAGTAAGTATCCTACGCCTCAGGACATTGACAACATTATTTCTGCGGAAATACCTGATCCTAACATACATCCAAGGTTGTACCAGTTAGTTAAATCACACATGATCCACGGACCGTGCGGTTTTGCCAGGCTCACTTCCCTGTGCATGAAAAATATAAGATGCTCTAAGTTTTTTCCAAAAAAATTCAACAACTGCACGATGGTCGATGCCGACGGCTTTCCGCTTTACCGAAGAAGATCTCAACCTCATACAATTGTGAAATCGAGAATTACATTGGATAATAGGTACGTCGTCCTCTACAACACACAATTACTACTTAAATATGAAGCACACATCAACATGGAGTTGTGTAATCAAAGTACTTCCATCAAGTACATGTTCAAGTACATCCACAAAGGATATGACCGGATCACCGCGTTAATAGTTCCTGCATCAAATTCATCTCCATAAGCACATGATGAAGTTGATGAAATTAAAGAATACTTGGACTGTAGATATGTTTCTCCGAGTGAGGCTACATGGAGGATTTTCTCTTACAAACAGCATGGGAGAAGTCCTGCGGTAGAACGGATGTTTTACAACCTTATAGGTGAGGAACCTATTTACTATACCGATCACGCCACAATGGAAAACGTTTTGGAAAAGGCAAGCATCACCGACTCAATGTTCACCTCCTGGTTTGTTGCAAATAATCTTTATGCTGAAGCACAGAATATCACTTATTCTCAATTCGTCTCCAAATTTGTTTACCTCAAAGGTAAAAGATGCTGGAAGCCACGTAAAAAGGGCTTCACAATAGGTCGGTTAATATGGGTTCCCCCCACCACGGGCGAACTCTATTACCTAAGGATGATGCTCACAGTTGTCAAGGGACCAAAGACTTATGAGGACATTCGTAAGGTTGGCGAAATACAATATGATTCATTTAGGGATGCATGCTACGCCATGGGGTTCCTTGACGGCGATAAGGAATACATAGGAACCATTAAGGATGCAAGTCATTGGGGATCAGGCCATTTTCTCAGGAAATTATTTGTCATCATGTTTCTCTCAGGAACAATCAACAGACCTGTGCATGTTTGGAATGAATCATGGTTATTATTATCGGATGGCCTTTTACACCGACAGAGGCAGCTTGAAAATAACCAAGGTTGCCTGATCTATATCATTCATCATGATTTATTTTCATACCCTGTTTGTATTGTATGCTTAATACCCTTACTCATTTTGCAGATCTCCATCTGGATGTAGCTGACCTGCAGAATTTTACACTCATTGAAATTGAAGCCTTACTACAGGCCAACCGCAGAAGCCTCGCGGAATTCAAGCCATTTCCAACACCTCGAGGTTATATTCTCAAGCAGCTTGGTAACAGACTAATATATGAAGAGAGGAGTTACGACACTACCGTTATGAAAGAAGAATTCAACAAGCTTTTTGATTCACTAACAGGTTTTTCCTTTCCCATGTTATATGTATGTTTCTACTTGAAATCCCAGACTTCCTGACATCTTATTCTTAATTGGTTTCTTAATTGAAGAACAACACCAGATTTTCAACAAAATCATTATGGTCGTCAATAATCAAACAGGAGGGGTCTTCTTCCTTCATGGTTTTGGCGGTACAGGTAAAACTTTTATGTGGAGAACGCTTGCAGCTCATTTGCGATCAAAACAAGAAATTGTTTTGACGGTGGCAACAAGTGGTATTGCTTCCCTTTTGTTGCCTGGTGGTAGAACGACACATTCCAAATTTAAAATACCGGTCCCAACTTTGGAGAATTCTACATGTAGAATTGATTATGGTGATGAACATGCCCAATTACTCCAGCAAACAAAGTTGATTATTTGGGACGAGGCACCTATGGCAAGCAAATTCACTTTCGAAGCGCTGGATAAGACTCTAAGGGATGTAATGAGTAGACACGGTAATTCAGATGTCATTTTCGGAGGTAAGGTCATTGTTTTCGGAGGTGACTTTAGACAAATTTTACCCGTTACTCCGCGGGGGACCGGATCCGACATTGTTCATTCTGCGATCAACGCTTCATACATTTGGGATTCGTGTGAGGTTCTTACCTTAACGCAGAATATGCGGCTCAGGGCCGGACGTGACATCCAGGAATCTTTTGAAATTGTTGAATTCTCAAAATGGCTCTTGCGGTTGGGCGATGGGAGGATTTCGGAGCCTAACGATGGATACGCCGATATAGAAATTCCTTCTGATATTCTTCTTTTGCATTACGCTGACCCTATTGTCGCAATAGTCGAGAGCACCTATCCTGCTTTCCTGGATAATTACAAATCTTATGACTACTTGAAAAGTAGAGCCATTCTGGCTTCCACCATTCAGGTAGTTGACCAAATCAACAGCCATGTCCTAGACTTGATGCCAGGTCTGTTTCAACTCACCCTCTCACCCAGCCATAATATAACATGACCTCAATAAACTTTTACAGACTACTAATTACTGCAAACTTATTATTTTCATCTATGTGTAGGCGAAGGAAGAGATTACTATAGCTCCAACTCTGTGGACCGCTCGGAGATACACGATGACACCATAATGAATGTCTTAAGCCCTGAATTTATCGGCACCCTTCGTACTTCTTGACTGCCAGGACATCACATCAAATTAAAAATCGGAACTCCAATTATGCTTATGCGAAACATCGACCAGGCTGAGGGTCTATGCGATGGGACTAGGCTTATTGTTACCAGGATGGCAAACCATGTTATTGAGGCGGAAATTATGGGTGGAAAGGGACATGGAAAAGTTATATACATCCCACGCATGGATATGTCGCCGTCCCAATCGCCCTGGCCTTTCAAACTCAGTAGAAGACAATTCCCGATCATTGTTTCTTATGCCATGACAATCAACAAATCTCAAGGTCAATCTTTGGATTGGGTAGGCCTTTACTTACCTAAGGATCTCTTCAGTCATGGCCAACTCTATGTTGCAATATCACGAGTCACTACCAAGAGGGGAATCAAAATACTCATTCATGACGACAAGAACAAACCCAAATCAACTACGGCAAATGTCGTCTACAAAGAGATTTTCAACAATGTATAGACATTACCGTACTTATACAAACTTCCAAACCTGCTGCATCTAACATGGTCGGCCGGTTTAGCCAGCGTTCGGCACTTCCGGGGATTCTATGCCAGGATTATGTTCAACTTTTGAATTGGCCATCACAAATATCTGTTGTATTTTATTATGTTTTGTGATGTTTTAACTGTTATTGTGCTTCTGTAATGCCTCAATTGTAGTCTTTATTTCACCATTATGTTATTCCTTACTAATTATAACAGTGATGCTTCTGCATTTCTAACCAAAAATATTTAACTCTTCCATGCTCAAACATTGCTTATCTTTCATTAAAACATACATTAACCATTGTCTGTTAATAATGCGGATTTTCGGTTTAAATTGCCTGAAACACTGGCCTTACTTTTACTAACACCTATCCATCTTTATACAATTTTATTGTTCATACTCATAGGATAAATTATTCCCATTACCATCTTTTCACCATTGTTTATGGATTAACATCAAATACATGATCACAATAATGCACTGCTCCTCATTTGATCATTAAACTTTGTCTTTACATACACAGAGCCAAATATTACCGGTGCTCTATACAACTTTCTTAAATTTCAAAAACTAACATACATGCAAACACATATTACCCTTACTATTACACATAAACTACAACCCCTGGAAACCTGCGACTGGACCGACAAGGTCGCGTTCTTTCTGTCTGCAACTAAGGTAATTCTGTCTCAAACTTGACCTATGCTCATACCTAGACACCTCTTCTCATTTCTATTCTATTAGACAGACACTACAGCCCCTGCAGCCATGGAACAAAACCAACTAACGAAGATTATTTTTCACCACACTAACGGTTACTCGGTCACCAGGTTTTTCTATTCGGAACTTCAAAATGTCACCCATCCAAAGCTGACGGTACTTGGCAAATTCATGCCACCCGCGATACATGTATTTTTCCATCTTGATGATCTTTCCGTTGCGCCTGGCACATTTTATCTTCGCAGCATAGAGGAATCCGTAGTCTCTGTCCTCCAAGATGATGTCCTTCTGATTCAATCCAAGGAACCTCTCACTCACGGACTTTGGAAAATGCTGCAACCAAATTATCTATATCATTATTCACTGGGAATAAACATATTCTGCATGCAAACGGTTTTTCGTTTTAAAGTTACAACTTACCATCACGTTATTCGTCACTTTGTAGCCAAAGCTCACCTCCTTTTCCCATTCGGCGTGATCGGGTATCGGATCTTCCGTCCCAACTGTCTCTTCCTCGGTACCATCTCCAACGTTTGAGCTACCACATTCTAATCCATCTCCTCGAACATGCTCCTTAAACGTAACGCCTACACAATCCTCTTCATCGGTTTCGTTTATTTCCATGTTCTGATCCCTGCTTTGCGATAACATCAACATAACTTACAATCACATGTATCCTGATCTTTCTATTATTCAAGGTGGTCTTTTGAAAAACTTACCCTTCCATTCGGATCGAATGACCATCGGTGTAGCTGAAGATTTGTATCGGAGCAGTAGAAAACGTCACGTTCTTAGGCGCAGGAATCCCACCGTCACATGTTTTCCTGCACACAATTCGTGAAACAAATTTTTCTGGTAATTAACATTTCTTAACGACAAATCACAGTGGTTACGTAAAAAGCTTACTACCTTCCTGCAACCATATCTTCCTCCACTCTCGGCTCCACAACCCGCGTGTCGCTCTTCGAATCCTTTCCTTTCACATTGTCTCTCTGTTCTTGGAGAACTTCTTGCATCAGGTTATCAATCACAGCTTGGGTGTCATCCATACTTCCCACAATTTCACTGTTCGACCTAAACAGTTTATGAAACTAAACTGTGTGAAACAATTCATGCAAAAAAATTGTACAAATATTATATGGATCACCCACTTACCCGGACTCATTCATCTGCTTTTTTCCCACTCCCATTTTAAGCAATTGGCAGGTTAGTGTGAATTGGGACAACTATGCCACTGCTACCATTCTTACCTCTTATATAGATATAGATTTTCCTTAATATATCACTTATTCACTGATGTAACCATTGTGTAATCTCTGTAGCCCATGCTGCATAATAAATTTTCCTTTATTGTGTGCAAGTTACCAATGCCTAATGTAACCACTCCCATCATTTAATCCTTTCACTTTTTTACTCCTTCTTAACAGTTCCACTACCACTGTGACAACCTCACCTTATACTATTCAACCATTTATATTTTTAACCATTTTCCTTACAACTGTGTACACATCCAATAAGAAGGGTGTTTGATCTTATTATTACTTTTCCTTCCCATTTCGTTTTTTTTATCACTGGAAGCTCATGGCTTGTGCTACACAAAGACACCCTTATAAGACCTACTTTATTAAACACCATTTACTTTATTGCTTTGAATTAAAGGGGGAGGTTTTACACAGTTTGTTTTCAATGTCTCACATTAATACCATATTATTTTATTTACTTTGTCTTTTTTAACTCTGTATTACTCAATCATGCGTTTTATTCATTACACAAAAATTAGATGAAGCAGCTGACTGTGATGTAACTTCAGTGGCCTCACAATAATTCTTCAAAATCGTTCTTGCTTATGGCTGCCCAGGTTGGTTGATCCTTCATGTAGCAACTGTCCTTCTTCAACTGAAAAAGTAAATGCCTGTTACATGGCAACTGAAAGGGAGTTTGGTTGTACAAAAAATCAAGTACCCTACTACAAACCTGCGTAGTACAGTACCATTTTCAGGTATTTCCCATTTTCCAATGCCTTTTGCAAATATTCAGCCACTTCACCATTTAATGCTTACTCCATGCTTTTTAAACATCTACAGGTTTTATTATTCTTTGTCTTTTCAAAATCTTTAATGCCCAATCAAAGCTTTGATTCATTTCACTTAATCATTGCATGCACCAGCGTCACACCAATAAACAACTGAGGGCTCACATTTCATTCGATTATTATATAAGTCTTTTCATTTTCCTTTCTTTTCTTGCCAAAATGAATGCTGCATTCTTTCTGCATTTAATTGGATACTGGACGGTTTTCAACATTTTTGCTTTTCCCACCATTATTAACGTATTCCCACTTTCAAAGCATTAAATTTTTCCATCTCATTAGTTCCATGGAGAACTTCAACAGACTATTTCTTTTCTTATATATACCGCAACCCATTATTCTTTTTCCACTTTCTAATTTACTCAGCAACTCACATACAACCATGGCATCAAATGATCTTCCCACCACCGTCGACGAGGTTCTCCAGCCACCTTCACCGGTAATGCCTCTGCAGAATAATGTCACCACGGAGGAAGAACCTCCACTCCAATCACCACTGCCAAACCCGGAGGACCACCCAAGGGTTGAGCCGGTGGTTCCAGAACTACTTCTTCCTCAACCTCCTGAGGATCAACATGTACAGCTACAACAGCAGGCAAAATATCACGACCACTTCTTTTATTTTGTTCATATTCTGCACCCCATTTTGCTATATACTGAATCTGCATTTACTTTTTCCATTTCAGCGAGACGAACTTCGTCGTCTTCATTCTTCTGAGCCGCAGCAGCGGCAAAGTCGTAAGAAAAACAGAAAGAAAAAAACTTGCAAAAGAAAGAGACCGAAATTCTCCTGCGACAGTGACGTAGATGAGGAGGATTTTTCTATTTTTGGTTCGAGTGATGACGACGAACAAGATTGGTCGTGGTCCAACTTCATTTCGGCACGTCGGTTTAGATTTGATGCTTAGGATTCATGTTTCTGTTATAATTTTAATCTGTCATTTCTGAAGTTTTATGTTTCTGTTGTTATTGCCATTTATAATTGGGTTCAATTTAATGTATCATGTATCATGTTATATTTCATGTTTCTGTTGTTATTCAAATGTCTTTGCAATGCGTATTTATTAATATTTGTTATAAAAAATGTCAACTTAATATTTAATATTAGATCTTCATAAGGGTTATATACTAAATTTCATAGATGCATTTTTTCATTCTTCTATTCATGTTATTAACTAATTCAATTAAACATGAATTCTTTTCATTCTTTTAATATATTAACTTTTCATTAGTCTTTACACTTTTTATAACTACTATTAATAATATTTATATAGTGTTGATTCAAATTTTTTTGTAACTGAATACATTTTTATTATTGATATGTCTGTATAAATATTCTCAAACCAATTTTTTATATGTCCCATGTCTTAATTACACACCTATTCTAAAACATTAGAATTGCTAATATTATTATTTTTATTGCCCTTTCAATACTATATCTTGAATTTTGTTCCACAACAATCTCAATAGGCGAATAATTTTTTCTTCCGATAATTAGTTTACCGACCAGTACCCGTGCGAAAGCACAGATTTCCCACTAGTTTTAATAAGAAGTTCGCACGGGTTTCCTACTAGTTTTAATAAGAAGTTGAAACAATAAAATTATTTATTATACGACTAATTAGAAATTAGCATTTAAACTATTTTTAGTTTTATTTTGTTCTTTTATTTCATCTTAGTTTGTTTCATTTTGATTTGTTAAACTATAATTTAACTATTTGTTTGAATTCAGCAAATCTTAAATCTATTGTTTGAATCCACTAAGACACCTCGAGCTAGGTACCCTGATTATCTTTTTCAACATAATTCTAAAAAGAATGAGGAGAAATTGCATTGCATTGCTGTAAAGGGCACGACTATAAGTGGAAGGATTGACCAGCACACAAACTCCAAAGCTGTGTGAGATTCTCTAGTCGGCCACTATGATTTTGGGAGTCGCTATTCAATCGCTGCTACCAAAACACTGCCACACTTTTGTCGTCTACTTCTTGGACCTTTCATAACCATTTATCTTCCATTGACATTCTTCATACAACTCATTTAATTCTTCTCCAAACCCTAGTACTTACCTCTTTTTTAATCCATTTCTCTTACATTACACATTTAATTCACTACTACTTCAATGTTCTTCCACGTTCTATTTCTTTTATTAATCTCATGTGGTCCTACTGCACATGCTTAACTTCTTTGTAGCATCGGTTTTAGTTGTCGCTTAACATAATCACACACATGTGATATTAATTAGTTTACAATAATTAGGGCGTGAAATACGAAAATAATTAGGAAATATATATTTGCTAGAGCTTCTTCCGTTGCTGACTGAACAAACTTGATGAGAATATATATAAAGAATTAAGTTGAGTGTCTTATTCTGTTTGGTTGCTGGATAAAACCCAAAGGGATGGAGATGGGATAGAACATAGAAGTCAAAAGCATAGCGACATAAGATAGTAGTAAATGTTAATGGAACTCACGGGGCTTCTTCTTCTTTGATCTCCTTTCACAATGCATGCATGATTATTGGACACTTCTCACAATGTTTAGACTATGCATCTATTTAGGAGAGGAAGTATTTGTCATGTTCAAGAAGATGTCTTTTATAACCTATTTAATTTGTAGCATAAAATATTGGCATCGTTATTTTACTTTATCACTCTATTTTTTTATATATATATATATATATATATATATATATATATATATATATATATATATATATATATATATATATATATATATATAATAATAATAATAATAATAATAATAATTAAAACTAGCACATGTAATATTTTTTTTAAGAATTATGCATCGATAAATATAATATTTTTTAGACTTAAATGCATTTTTTATCCTGTAAGTAGGGATGGTAAAATGGATCGGGTCCGTCGGATCGATCTGTTGTTTTTGACGGGTTGGGTCGAGATTTTCGACTCAGTGCCTTAAATTGGTCTGTTCGACCTAACCCGTTTAAAAAACGGAGCGATGGCGGGACATGTTTTACCCTAACCCTAATTTTATTTTTTACTTAGAATAAAAATTGGAAGTATATTTTAGAGCCCGATCCAATAATTTTATTTACATCCTAAACTAGGTTTTAACATTGGTTATATCATTCTTAACAAGTATAGAAATTGTTTATTATCGAAAAATGTGGAGGTTTTGATTGCACTCGCTCGCAATTAGCTTCACGGTTTAAATAGTTAAGGTATATAATCATATTTAATTCTATATTTTTTTTTTGTTTGAGTCCCTATATCTTATTTTTGCATTTTAGTCTTAAAATCAAAATTCACAGAAAACTTAGCGATTTTGATTTTAAAAACTAAACCGCACATAAAAAATGAGATATAAAAACTTAAATTTTTTTTTCCGGAACCAAAATAAAAAAATTTGATAACTTTATTTAAGTGTATTTTTTATGAGACGGAGTATAGTAAATCTTAATAAGTTAATAATAATATTTAATAAAATCTATAATTTAATTTATCATTTTATATTTTTAATGTTTAAATTTTCTTATCAAAGAAATAGTTAATACAATAAACTTATAACTTGGCTAGCAACAGAAAAGAAAATTATTACTAGGATGTTGGCATGGAGGAACTAGAACCAGAATTACAAGGGCCCTGAGTTTGGTTTGATAAAATCTGAAAAAGCATGAAAGGGATTATATGTCCTATTTACTCTGTGCACTGCTCCACACCATTCACTCTCCACCACCTATCTCCCTTTTCTTTAATTGCACCACCCACCATGCTCACCCACCTACTTGCCTTTATTGCTTTTCTTTTCTCTTTTCAGGAGCCAACTAGCTTCCACTCTAAAGTGTTGATACCCTTTCTCTTTTCCTAAATTACCACATTCCCATTATAAATTAAGATCACATGCCATCCACAAATTGTGTTTTTTCCATTATATACTTTACTCAGTGCTTTACTTAGTACATTGTAAATTCTTTTTGTATTAGCAGAATCAAAACATGTTTAAGTTTAATAATCTTTTAAATTTCAAAATTTTTTGATGAATTTTTATATGCATGTCTAAAATATTACAAATATTTCTTTCACACAAATTTTTTATTTTCACAGCATTAAATAAAATAAATATATATTTTTAAATGTTAAGAACTCAAAATAACAATTTTTATTTTTATTTTTGTGGATTTCTTTTTAATACTTTAAATATGCATTTAATAGTTAATAGAAATTTTGTGAAATAATTTATAAATTAAATATATAATGATTTAGAAATAAAAACAAAAATATTTGGAGGGTAATAATTTTGTAATTAAATCAAATTAATAATTTTGACATTTAATAATTAAATATATTCAAAATAATATAAAGTATATATGTTTATAAAACAAAACTTAAAAAATGGTTTTAGTAAAAACTTATTCGAAATTATTTTCCATTTTATTTCATAAACTTTATTATTAAAAAAAGATTATCAAAACTTATTCGAATTTTTTATATTAAAATTGTATTAATAGCGGGAATAAATATAATTTAACCAAAAACTATTTACTTAAATATATTTATTTTAAAAGCTATTCAAACTATTTTCTGATTTTAAACTTTCTTATAAGAAATTAATTTAATTTATTTATGAACAAGTTAAATATATAAAAATATTTTTAGTAAAATGTACTAACAAATAGCCGATAGAATAATAAAATTAAATTTGAAAGAAAAGTAGTGTAGAAGTTTTATCCAACAAAAGATGAATACAATTATAACAGATAGAAAAGTTAAGTTAGTTTTGATGCCCTTTCTTTTTGTTAGTATTCTGTTATCCTGGTAGTATTCTTTACTTTCCAGTTTCAATTCATTGTTAGTTGATGATTGA
Organism: Lathyrus aphaca; assembly: GCA_963966055.1. NCBI lineage: Eukaryota > Viridiplantae > Streptophyta > Magnoliopsida > Fabales > Fabaceae > Lathyrus > Lathyrus aphaca. The sequence goes on along the minus strand of OZ014524.1, from coordinate 112,056,560 downwards.
GTATTACTATTATCTTGATTTTTATAAAAAACATTATAGAGAAAAAAACTGTAAATTGTAAGAGTAAAATCTACAAGACTACAAGTCTTGGAAGTTGCCCTGCCAGCTAAGCCATCCACGTCAAAAGATAACAGAATAATGACTTGTCTGACACGTAGGATTCCAACCCCGCATGCCGAACGCCACGTGTACACCCTTTATTTATTTCGCCATCTACCCACCAGGTCCCCCTTTTCCCGTTATTAAAAACCCAATATTATTTCTTTTGTGCGCACAGCACACCAGAGAGAGACATTTGAGAGAGACGTTACTTTCTCACCACCGCCAATAACAACTTCCGGCCACCCTGTCGGAAAAACCTTTTAACTTTTCACATTTCCCGGTAAGTAACCACCGCTTCACTTCTTCTTGCGGTAACCTAAAAGTCTCGTCTCTTCTTTCATTCAACCGTTTCACATAAGCTTCTTCTTCAACTTTACTTCTTCTCTGTTTCTCTTTCTCTTCAAAGTTTGTTTCCAGGGCACTTTGGTACTTTTTCTCTTTCTGCTACTACGACTGCCACTACTACTGTCACATTCTGTTTTACACCCTCCTTTTTTATTTTACCCCCTTCATTTTTATCTCAATTTCAAATCTACCTCGTAATTTTATTTCAGATGGATTTTTAGTTTATGTGTGAGGAAAATGGAAGCTTCATTCAAAATGAGAGCTTTTCTCGTGTTCCTGCTGTTTCTGGTGACGGTGAAAGCAGTTACTTTAAACGACGACGTTTTGGGGTTGATTGTGTTCAAAGCGGATATACAAGATCCAAAGGGTAAGTTAGCATCTTGGAATGAAGATGATGAAAGTGCTTGCAGTGGTAGTTGGGTTGGGGTGAAATGCAACCCTAGATCCAACAGAGTGGTGGAGGTTAACCTGAATGGGTTTTCTTTATCCGGGAGAATTGGTCGTGGGTTGCAACGTTTGCAGTTTCTGCGTCGGCTTTATTTGGCGAATAACAATCTTACAGGGAGTATAACCCCTAATATTGCTACTATTGATAACCTTAGGGTTCTTGATTTGAGTAATAATAATCTTTCTGGGCTTGTTCCTGATGATTTTTTTCGACAATGTGGGTCGATGAGAGTTGTTTCTTTGGCGGGGAATTTGTTTTCTGGGAACATACCTTCTAGTTTAGGGTCATGTTCAGCTGTTGCTACTATTGACCTTTCTTCTAACCAGTTTGATGGGAATGTTCCTAAGGTGATTTGGAGTTTGAGTGGACTTAGGTCTCTTGATTTGTCTGATAATTTGTTGGAAGGTGAGATTCCGGAAGGGGTTGAGGCGTTGAAGAATTTGAGAAGCGTTAACTTGGCGAAAAATAGCTTTTCTGGGAAGATACCGTATGGGTTTGGAAGTTGTTTGCTTTTGAGGTCTATTGATTTTGGTGAGAATTCTTTCTCGGGTAGTATTCCTAGTGATTTGAAGGATTTGGTGTTGTGTAGTTACTTTAGTTTGAACGGAAATGCTTTCTCAGGAGATGTTCCTGAGTGGATTGGAGAGATGAAAGGTCTTCAGACATTGGATCTTTCTAGGAATAGATTTTCTGGTTTGGTGCCGGACTCTTTAGGAAAACTTTGGTTAATGAAAACATTGAATCTTTCTGGAAATGGTTTCACTGGCAATCTTCCCGAGTCCATGGTGAATTGCACAAACCTTGTGGCTTTGGATGTTAGCCAGAATTCACTGTCTGGAGATCTTCCTTCTTGGATTTTTGGGTCGGATTTGGAGAAGGTTTCAGTGGCAGATAACAAAATGAGTGGTAGGGTGAAACGCCCTCTCTATTCCTTGAAAGAAGTTGTGGTTCAGAGTCTTCAAGTTTTGGATTTATCTCACAATGCATTTTCTGGTGAAATCACTTCTGCTGTTTCACATTTAAGCAGCTTGCAGGTTTTGAATTTATCATATAACTCTTTGGGAGGCCTTATTCCAGCTTCAATCGGTGATTTGAAAACATGTTCTAGTCTTGATTTGAGTAATAATAAGCTAAACGGAAGCATACCTCGGGAAATTGGTGGTGCTCTTTCTTTGAAAGAACTTATTTTGGAAAACAACTTCCTTACTGGGAAAATCCCAATTTCAATTGAGAACTTCTCTTCATTAACAACTTTGTAAGTTCCTTTTCCCTTTGCCGTATTTCTATTTTAAACATGCGTGGATATGCCCTATGGATAATTTAAGGCTGTTCCAATCTTAGAAGATCTAGCCTATCTGCAGGCTACATATTTGGTTAGAAAGTGTTTAACTTATTTAATTGGATAGATACATCATACCCGAAGCCAGATATTTGTTCATGGTTGTTGTTATACCCTTTAATGGAGACATTTTTTGTGGTCTCACTTTTTCTCCGTGTTCTATAAATGATAAAGAAAACAACTGAAAATGTCTCAACTTTGATTCAGTTTGATATGTAGATTTCTATTATTTTGCATAAATAGGTTTGTTGTGTACTTTTTATTTATTATCATTACATCACTAGCAATAACCGTGTTTAGTTCAATGATACTTCTTATTTTTTCTAGACCCTGCCCTATCATAAGTAAAAAGTTTGAACAAAAGACATCCATTATGCATCTAAGAGAATGGATGGTGATTGAAACTTGAACTACCAACCAAATATCTGTTATAGTAGTGTGGCTTTAATTTTTAATTTTTTGCAGTTACAGTTTCATGCATTGTTTGTCTATTCCCCAATTGGTACCATCTTTTAGCTGCTTTTTAGTCTTGAGTTGATTTTTAATAATAATGCAGTGACATCTGATATGCTCTTATTTCATTATGGTTTCTGTTCTGACTCTCGGTTGTTTTGTTATTTCTCTCCTTTCTTTTTTGGCGCATTGTGTAGGATTCTGTCTAAGAACAAGCTGAGTGGGTCAATACCAGCAGCAGTTGCAAAGCTCACTAATTTGAAAACTGTGGACATATCATTCAACAATCTTAATGGAAGCCTTCCTAAACAATTGGCCAACCTTCCCAATCTCCTAACCTTCAATTTATCTCATAATAATCTTCAGGGTGAACTGCCTGCTGGTGGTTTCTTTAACACCATTTCACCTTCCTCTGTTGCTGGCAATCCATTTCTCTGTGGCTCCGTTGTAGACAAAAAATGCCCTGTTAGGCTCCCAAAGCCTATTGTTCTGAATCCCAACTTTTCTGGTGACTCTGACCCAGGTTCGCCTACTCCAATGTCAGGTCACAAAAGAAATATTCTCAGCATTTCAGCACTCATTGCCATTGGTGCAGCTGCTTTCATTGTAATTGGCGTCATTGGCATCACTGTTCTCAACCTCCGTGTTCGGGCTGCCGCATCTCGATCTCCAGTGGCCCTTGATTTTTCTGCAGGGGATGATTATAGCCGTTCGCCAACCACAGATGCCAACTCCGGCAAGCTTGTCATGTTTTCAGGTGAACCTGATTTCAGCTCTGGTGCACATGCTTTGCTTAACAAAGATTGCGAGCTTGGGCGTGGAGGATTCGGAGCCGTGTACCAAACAGTACTAGGAGACGGTCGTTCAGTTGCTATAAAGAAGCTCACCGTGTCGAGCCTGGTCAAGTCACAAGAAGATTTCGAGAGGGAAGTGAAGAAATTAGGAAAAGTCAGACACCAAAATCTTGTTGAACTGGAAGGCTATTATTGGACCTCATCACTTCAACTCCTCATATACGAGTTCGTCTCTCGCGGTAGCCTTTACAAGCATCTCCATGAAGGATCGGGCGAAAACTTCCTTTCATGGAATGAGAGGTTTAACGTCATTCTCGGGTCGGCGAAGGCCTTAGCTCACTTGCATCACTCCAACATTATTCACTACAACATTAAGTCAACCAACATCCTCATCGATAGCTATGGCGAACCTAAAGTAGGCGATTACGGCCTAGCAAGGCTGCTACCAATGCTCGACCGATACGTCTTGAGCAGTAAAATTCAAAGCGCACTCGGCTACATGGCACCGGAGTTTGCCTGCAAAACAGTGAAAATCACCGAGAAATGCGATGTTTATGGATTCGGAGTTTTGGTTTTGGAGATTGTGACAGGGAAAAGGCCCGTAGAGTATATGGAGGATGATGTTGTTGTACTTTGTGACATGGTAAGAGGAGCATTGGATGAAGGGAGAGTAGAAGAATGTATTGATGAGAGGCTACTAGGGAAGTTTCCTGTAGAAGAAGTGATTCCTGTGATTAAGCTTGGTTTGGTATGTACTTCACAAGTGCCATCTAATAGGCCAGAAATGGGAGAGGTAGTTACCATATTGGAGCTTATAAGATGCCCTTCAGAAGGACAAGAAGAGTTGTTGGGATGATGAATTGGATTATTAACTTGTTTTCTTGATCTGTAGAAGGTTAGACAAACCATGAAATGGGTTACCGGGGAAGATGAATCCGGTTTTAATTAATTAATTAAAGAGACAGAGAAATTGTATTATTTTCAATGTAATTTAGTATTGTTGTTAGTCTTTAGTTTGTTCTTTTTAAGATTTCTCTGTTGTTGTTGTGCTCTTGCTGGATTCTTTTTCACCGGGGTTCCAATTTGGATGAAATTTGAAAATTGTTGCTGTTGCTCAATCAATGATGTTTCATATTCTAGTTTGTTTCTTTTGGTGTCGTGCTTTAGTTGTTTTGGAGCTCTTTTTCACTTTTTTGTGTCTTGAAAAGACCATAATTTCGTTCGCTTTTGGTGTTGGGCGCATGCAAGAGGTATCGTTTTGTGCTGTCTTTTTGTTTGGTGGAGAATCTTGTTGGAAAGTTGGATATGTTTGAAAAAGAGAATCCTATCTTCTAATATGAGTTGAGTGTTGTAACGAAAAAAAACATAAATATCAATATACTAGTCCTTTTTTAAAACTGTCTAACAAAAAATTATCGTAGCAATAATGATAAATATAGACTAAGGAGTATTGGTGTATGTTCAGTAAAGATGACATCAGATATAGTGATGATGTGAGTTTAAAAGATCGAACCTGATGATATGTTGTTTTTAATAACCATATTTAAAATCTTACGTTTTGATTAACAATTATTAGTCTCGACAGAAAAAATATTATGTAAATAATATCTTCTATAGTTAACCATATTTAAAATCTAATGTTTTAACTAAAATTTATTATTCTCGACAAAAATATTATTATGTAAATGATATCTTAAATTTCTAAAAAGAATCTAAATGATTTGATAACATTGCTAAGGAAAAGATTTTTTTTGTGAAGGAAAAACAATTCTAAAACATACCCCTTTCATCTCAAAATAAAAGTATTTTAAGGTTGTTATATAGAGTAAGAAAAATAATAATTGAATAATTAAATATAATTCTCTTACAAAATTATCCTTAATTATTATTGATTGACATAAATGTATAGTATGATGTAATATCTTAAAAATAGAATACTTTTTCCGATCTCAAATATAAGAAAGAAAAAATATTCAATGGTCTTAAATATAAGCAACTATCACATATAATTATTATATTTAATGTCATTATTCTAAATATACCCCTACTTTTTAACATTTCTATGTTTATAACTATTTTCAAGACAAAAATTAGGGGTAGAATTAGAAAAAATATAAGACTTAAATGCATTTAGATATTTTTCTTAAAATATGAGTTTTTTTTTGTTTGTAAAATTATTTATATTTGAGACCGAAGAGAATACTATATATTAAAGATAAAGGATAATAGTTATTTTGCCCTCTGTCATATGGACGAGGTTTGAAAAACCCTTGTAACCAGTTACATTATATGTGATAACCGGTTACTCTGTGTGCAGAGTGAAAAAATAAACAAAATTCAGCATGATCCTTTTTCAAAACATTTTTAAACACCTTATGATCATAGATTTGAATTTGCATGAATTTAAAAGTGAAACCTCAGTAAAAACCAGCAATCAAACACAATTACAAGATCCAAAGAATCAAGTAACACAAAACCACTAAAGATCTACATTATGGAAGATGAAGATGAAGTTCCAACAATTGTGAGAGATGAATTACCACTTCAAAGATAAAACAACTCAAAATTGCTTCAAGATCTACACAAACAAACTCTGATCTAATGTAATTGATGAAGAAAAATGAATTGGATAGAGGTTTAGCTCAATGTTGAACAAGATTCAATGTGAATTCTTGTTAACTTTCAAAAGAAGAAATGTGAGCTTTAATGAATTTTGGTGGTCGGGGATTTAATTTGCAAGAGGTTTTTTTGCCTCTCAAAAGCTTGATGAATAAATGGAATAATGGTTATATTTATAGAATTTTGCTATGGGAATTAAGTGGATTATAACTTGGTTTGGAATATCAAAATTAGGCTTGGAATTCAAATTTGGAGGGAAATTAGCAAAAGAGTGGTCATTAATAAAGGTACATGGTAGGAATTAGATTTGATGATGTATGAGAATTAAATGGAAGTGGTCTAGAATATCCTGCATATGATCAAAAAATGAAAATTGGTGTCAATTGCAGAATTTTGAATTTGGTGCCAAATTTCTCAAAATTTTGCATGAGTAACCGGTTACACCATATATGATAATCGGTTACACAATGCAAATTTTAAAAAATTATGGTTTTTCTAGCTCTATTGTGATTTCGGCTCGATACTTTTGCTTGTCAAATAAGGCATGGAAATAGACTCATGAACCTTGGAATTCCTTGAATAATAATCAATAAAAACTCGGGAAATCCTTGATCAAATGAATTTGCATTACTTGAGGATCAACTTTGACTTTGTTCAGATGAAATACGTTCGAGCTGAGGAGTTGTTTTGTTATTCTTGCTTTCTTCCTGGAAAAGTTAATAAAAGGGGGAAACAAAATATTTTTGGATTTTAATTAAGGGTTAGTAAACATAAATGAATAAAAACAATTAAAATGCATACAAAAGCACGGTGATCACTGCGAGGCATAAACCCATAACTGACAAGGGATAAGAAGATCAATGCGTGATCTTGTTTGTATGCAATGATGAAAATGAAAATATGCAAAATCTTAGGGGCAAAAATTAGGGTGTTACAACTGCCCATATTTAAGTTTCTTCAATCTAAAGATATGAAGATTGACATCTCCGTATCAACAAGATGAGAGTGACTTAAATATAGAAAACCCAATTTTTGGTCCTAAGAGGCCATGCAATGATATGCATATAAAATGAAAACCCAATATCTTTGTGAGAAATATAACACCACAAGAGGTAAACAAAAGTCGAGGAAGAAAAGGGAGAGAAAATTTATGCTGGGGAAGAACAAACCAAAATTATTGTAAATCACAACAGGATTCAGCTGAGGAAAACAAAAAATACAAGAGATTTTACCAGGAAAATAAATCAATGGATAACTGACTTGGCTTGGGGATGATTGTGCATAAAAATAAATCAAGACACAATCAAACGATAAAGATCAACAGGGAAGGACGAGACTTCACTAGAGAAAACATCAACCAAAAAAATTAATTGAATCCACCAGAGGAAGAAAAACTAAGTTGGGAACCAATTATCTACCACCATTTACTGGGTAGAGATAAAGGTAAGGCAATTAGGAACAAAATTACTGACTACCAATTTATTGAGTAGGCGATTAACAACTACCGATTTATTGGGTAGAAAAGATTTAACAACTATCAATTTACTAGGTAGACAACAAAGAAATCCCATCCTCTATCGATTTACTGTGTAGGGAGATTAATTGCTACCGATTTACTGGGTAGAAAACAAAGAAATATCATCCTCTATCAATTTACTGAGTAGGGAGATTACTGACTACCGATTTACTAGGTAGAAAGAATAACTGTTATTGATTTACAAGGTAGAAAAAAATTAGCAACTATAGTTTTACCGGGTAGAAGAAAAAGAAATAATACTTGGAAGTAATACCAACTATCAAAGGGATACCAGAAGTTAACATCATAGCCAAAAGTCGAATTGTGAGGGATTTTAAGTTAATACCCAATACTTGGTAATAGAAAACCTAACAACTGACTGTTATATCAACACTTTTGTTATGGGGTAATAATCACTTCTGCTAAGGAACAAATCAACGCTCAGCTAAGGATTCCTATGAAAGAAACACTTTTCAACTTTACTCACTGCTGGAGAAAGACTCTTATCAATATTGTACACTGCCGAGATTGTCAAGAAACTCAGCTGGAGAAACAGTTAGATCAAACTCTGCTTTGGAAAAATAAGCTACACACTTCAAGACCTTATCGTCCTTGGAGTAACTATTGACATTCTTTCCATATTCATGAATCAAAGAAGTTTTTTTTTATAATTTTCGAAAGCTCAATTAATTATTGTTAAATTTGTTTCAAAAATCACCATAAAAAATAAATAAAATTTCGTAAACAGGAATAACATAAAGAATTGCAAACAATTGAATAAAAGCTCAAATTTTATTGATAGAATGGTAGTCCTCAAAAGGCATGACTCCATGGATCATTACAAATTTTGAAAAATGGTAAATATATGGAAAAGGGCTACATTGAAATACAACGATCATTATTCTCCCTAACAACTTTGAATTCCATTGTGCCTGAGACTTCAGTCAATGACGAGTGAATGAGAGTCTTTGATAGGCATGGTTGCTTCATGTGATCAAATCTGGGATGATGCAGTTACTTGCCACGATCCCTAACTTTTGCCTAGATTGACCTTTCAGGTTTTCAATCTACTGGGATAATTATTTATGTTTATGTCTCTAATTTGTTCTTGGACCTCCCTTTTGGGTTTTCAATCCACCGAGACGCTCATTGTAACACCCCAATTCTACCCGACGGAAATTTATAAATCAGAGTTTCAAAATTCACCTTTTAAACAGGATGTCACATTTTCAACTTTAAAACAACAATTAACATTTATCGCATATTCAACATGGATACATAACACTTAAACATCGGGAGACAAATAACAACTTTATTTATTATTTAAACCAAAACATATTTTACAACTTCGCAGCGGTTTTCCAATTATTCAACTATTGAAACACACTTTTCTCACTCTTTACAAACCTCCTAAATGCAATTCTTATATGCAAATTGTAGGGAATTTTGTAAGATTTCCAAAAAATCCAGAACCGCTTCAATCCGAATCACGGTTAAAAAGTTATGCCACTTCTCGTGACAGCTGCTCCAAGATTGCAAAAACTAGAATTTTGAGATCGATGAGTATAATTTCCACCTTTCCCCCTTTACTTCCAAGATCTACCAAAAACCTTGCTCTATATCCAACTTCGGAAATTACTCGACTTTAATCCAACTACAGTTAAGGTTAATAATCTACCGATTGGTCCATCAATTTATCATTTCCATTGGAATAAATCCTCCTTTTTTAACTATTCCCATCTAAAAATTATACGCACTTCTCAAACTCGACCGATACGAATTCATGAGTCTAAGCTCTGGCAGGTCTGCAACAACATCGCTTCAACAACCTTGCACTCTTGCAATCATCATCAACTTAATCAGCTTCTACATACCAACCATCACTTCCGGGAGCAAGCCTCTCCCCCAACTTAATCTCAAACTAACACCTGCATACAACAACTAGAAAACCAACAAACAGGTACTGACAGTGTTTCACACACATGTCGTGTACACAGGAATCAACGACATTAGACAACATTGGTCGGACGGAACGACATGCTCTGATACCACTAATGTAACACCCAAATTCTACCCGACGAAAATTCATAAATCAGAGTTTCAAAATTCACCTTTTAAACAGGATGTCACATTTTCAACTTTAAAACAATAATTAAAATTTATCGCATATTCAACATGGATACATAAAACTTAAACGTCGAGAGACAAATAACAACTTTATTTATTTAAACCAAAACATCTTTTACAACTTTGCAGCGGGTTTCCAATTATTCAACTAAACACGGTATATCATGTTATTCAACTTAAAACAACTTAGCAACAACATAATCATACTGAAACAACTTAAAAACAACGACTAAAACAACTAAGCGTCCATTCCCCGATGTTACATATCAGAGCACCGACACCGACTCGAACTAATGAAGATAACCACCTTCTTGCAAACTACCTGCATGTTACCAACATAGGGGTAACATTCAAACAGAAAGAGTGAGATATCAATAATTATGAGCGGCATATGATAAACAATACTCAGATAAGGATCATAAATAATTCACCACTTCACAACATCAACAACAAACAACGACTTAACAATCATCCACCTTTTTTCAACTTATTTTATTACTATTATAACCATCAATAATTTCTACATAAACCACATAGTCATATATTCAGCAAGAACTAATTAATCGGTTTAATCACACAATTCATTAATCAACTTGAAACAACATAACAACTTTATCAACTTGAACAACATAAACACATAACCAACATCAACAATGCAAAACAATACGACTCAACTATGCATATGCATGTGGTACCATTAGAGTAAAACTCACAACTTAAATTATACCAGGTTATCAAGGTATCTGCAAGGCATAAGCCTTCAACTTAATAATTCTGCCAATTTACCGAGGTATCAAGGCACAAGCTTTCAACTTTCAACTTAATTGCCAATCCAGACCAACGTGGTGTGAGCAACGGCTCCGACTTAGAAATGCACATATGTCATGTGACATGTACGACTCAACAACATAAACAACACAACATCATCAACATTAGAAACATAAACAACTTATACGACATGAACAACTTAATTCAACATCGGCTAATAAGCCTTCAACTTAGACAACACAACAACTTCGGCAACGCAAAACAACGTAGACAACATAAGGAACTCATACGACATAAACAAGCAACGCAAGCAACTTATACGACAAAGGCAGCTTAAAATCAACTTTGCCTTATAAAGCCTTCAACATAACAACTTTAGAATTATTTTGTAAACCGGAAACATACAACAACTTAACTGTACCGGCAAATCGACTATACAACATATTTTTGACAAAACAACATAATAAAAACCAACTCTTAATTTACCCGACTTACCCCGATTAATTTTGTTAAATTCCTGGCAACTACGTTTTCCGCCTAATTCGGCTAAACCGACACAATTTTGAACATTCTGCGACTAATCACGAGTTTATTACAAATATCAAAATTTATGTGTTCTGCTACATATTTTATGTCATAGATACATACCTGCTACCGCTTCTGTTAAATTCTTAATCTTATTGTCTTCTGTCAAAAATATAACACAACATCATTTACCAAAGTTGTTTAGTTCACAATACTACCATCCTGATTACTAATTAATTTTGTTTATTATTACAATTTCCACTCTTAAAACTAGATTAACCATAATTGTAATTAGTCAAAGAATTGTTTCTTAAATTAACTACATGTATTTCTATATAGTTTAATAGTCTCTAATTATTAAATAAGTTTGCACCACCTAATCATGCTCAATGTGGCTCCTGCCACATTTTAGTGTGGCTTGCGCCACCTAATGCTTACAATGTGGCTCCTGCCACATTTAGATGTGGCTTGCGCCACTTGGTATATCCACCTTCACTACCGGTCTCTGCAACTTCTATTCATCGTCCTCAATCACAGTTCTTCCAGAATCCATTCAACACAAAAGTATCAACAATAAATCAACATAATCAAAAACATTTTTTTAATCAACCAAAATCAGAATCGGACAACCAATTTTATACTGGCAACAATTGCAACAACAAAATACAGATTATTCATAACAGTATCGAAATCAACAAAATACATAACAACCTAAACTACCTAAATCTCAATATTATTTACCAAGCCCGGTTATAAAGATTGAACCCCACCCTTACCTTAATCGGTGGCCGCTTCAATCTCCGATCGACTTTCCGTTTTGATTTCCGACGGCGACTTCTCGTAACCGATTTCTCCAATTTTCCCCGTTCTCCAATTTTCCCCCGATTCCTTCCTCTTACTGAAACTTCCTCTTTTTCTTATGACTAATTCCTTTTTAACTAATTTTTTTCCCTTCTTTTATTAAAAATAATAATAATCCAATTAATAATTAACTAATGGCCATAATTCTTAAATCCCCTTTAATTTCTAATTCCGACAAAATCCAGGCCCATTAACCAACACGCTCCAATAATAAATAATATCACTCGTAATATTATTTCCCCGACTTTCCGACTAATATTCCGACTTAACGACTTAACTCACCACAATGCCAAATCAACCGAATAATAATCCACGACTACTTACTCCTTCTCAACTTAATAGATTAACTTCCGATTATCAACCAAATGGCCCAAACGGTCCAATCAACATATCCAACAATTCTCGGAGAATATTCCATACCTTCTTCTGCAACTTATATCAACTCAATTAATTAAATTCGACTTAAACCAACTTATAATTATCAACGTAATATTTCGATATTTTGGAAATCAACTTAATTCAACACGACGTAACACAACATACTACAATTATATTTAATTAAATAATTAATTTGATAAACGGCGTTACACTCATTTTTTTCCTAAGTCGCCCTTTCGGGTTTTCAACTTAGCTAACTGTTCTTTTATTCTTTTAGGCGAAGTATTTCTTGACTGCATCAACATTCACAGGACGAGTTATATCCTCACCATCCATAGTTGCAAGAATCAATGAACCTCCAGAGAAGGATTTCTTAACAACATATAGGTCATCATAATTAGGAGTCCATTTGCCCCTAGAATCAGTAATGAAAGACTGAATATTTTTTAGCACGAGGTCGCCTTCTCTGAATATACGAGGTTTAACCTTCTTGTAAAAGCTCTCTTCATTATTTGTTGGTAAAATTGACCATGACACAAAGTCGACATTCTCTTTTCCTCAATAAAATTCAACTCATCAAATCTACTTTGACACCATTCAGCCTCATTCAACTTGGCTTCCATCAGAACTCTCATTGATGGGATCTCAACCTCAATGGGAAGCATTTCTTCCATACCATACACAAGTGAGAAAGGGGCTACCCCAATTGAAGTGCAGAGGGAAGTATAATACCCATGCAAAGCAAAATGGAGCATCCCATATTAGTCTTTATATGACACAACCATCTTTGAATGATCTTCTTAATGATCTTATTTGCAGCTTCAACGACCACATTCATCTTCGATATATAAGGATAAGAATTATGGTGTTGAATCTTGAATTCTTCACAAAGCTCTTTCATCATCTTATTATTCAATTTTGAATCATTGTCAGTAATGATCCTATTCGGCACACCATATCGACAGATAATATGATTTTTTATAAACTGAACCACTACTTGCTTGTTCATATTAGTATACAATGTCACTTACACCCACTTGGTGAAGTAATAAATAGCCACGAGGATAAAACGATGCTTGTTTGAAGCTTTGGGCTCAATCATGTCAATCATATCAATTCCACACATAGAGAAAGGCCATAGAGACGAAATGACATTGAGATGAGTTGGCGGTACATGAATCTTATCAACATAAACATGATACTTATTGCACTTCTTCACATATTTGCAACAATTAGATTTCATTGTCAGCCAATAGTAACCTGCACTGAACATATTCTTAGTCATTGCATGCCCATGGTATGAGTACCAAAGGATCCTTCATGAATTTATTTAATTAACATGTCTGCTTCGTGTCTATCCACGCATCTGAGCAAGACCATATCAAAGTTTCTCTTGTAAAGTACACTTTCATTCAAAAAAGAAATTGCCTTTCAACCTCCTCAAACCCCTATGCCCCAAGCGGGTATTCTTGACTTTAGAGGAAACATTTGATGTCATAGTATCAAGGTTTATCGTAACACTTGTCTAAACCCCAAATAAAAATATAATTTTATTTAAGGAAAATAATTTTCTCATCAAAAATCACGGATGTCACATCTTCATAAAAACATCTTTAACAAAAAGGTTCCTACTCCGTAACACGGGTTTAAAGTTTTTTTTTCTCAATAAAATAACAACATATCCAAAAACATATAATCATAATCTCGCAGCGAATTAAGGTTCCAAACTTCTTTAATAATTAAAAACAATACCCTAACATCTTAGAAAATCACATGGTTCGAAAACATCTCAAGGTTTATAACCCAAGGCTTCAATTAAAGAAAAATCATTAAAACGTCTCAAAATCTTCAAATCAACAAAACATGAAATATTCTAAGCATGCAAATTCCCAATCTTGGCGTCACGTATCAGAGCAAGACTCCCATTACTTCTATGAAGTAAAACGGCACACCCTGAAGCAACTCTTAAGCTTCCTGCACTATTCCTAATTACCTGCAAGTTACCCACGAAAGAGGCAACAATTCCAAGCAGAAAGGGTGAGTAATCATAATCATTATAAAAGATACAGGAAACTGACAGAAATAAAGTCCCACAAAAATGATACCAATAACATACTCATATTCGTCATATAACTCTTCATGATCATTAAACAATCAAGCAACACTCATCACAAAGTCAAATGCCAAACACAATGCTAATGCAACTCAAAGAAATCTATGCATGCAGTACCAAAACATTACTGATGACTTAGTCATCGTTATCTCCAAAGATCTCCACCAGTAGGATCAGTTCCCGCTTGGAACCAGAGCACACCACAATTTTCACTTAATCCACACTATGGGTTTAAGGCCATCGTTGGACATCACCGTCTATAAAATTCATCACTGGATCTTCATCCTACAAAACGTCACTGGACTATTCATCATAACCAATGCTATGAATGCATGATGCACACAACAATAAAAACGACAACGGCTAGTGAAAACACATCATCATTCAATCATATACTTCAAATTACCTTCACACTTTAATATCCAAACATACAACATGTATTTCACAATTCTCATAGCATCACATAATCACAACAACATATAGCACATACTCAATTTCACAAACAGTGGAAATTCACATCATTTATTTTGAAAGAAAATATTCACTAAAATATCGACTACTACTCTTAAACCTCATTTGTTAAACTTACAGAAATTGTTTTGTTTTCTTATTATTCTATAGCTGGCTTCTGAGTTTTATTTTAGAGAAATTCAGGTTTTTATGAACAAAATTATGATTGCAGAAGCTGGATGGAATTATACCGAAACTGGACAAATCACAATTTGCTGGGTGGCCCAGGCCACGTGGGAGTGACACTGGCCACCCCAAGATCACATTGGGCGGCGTAAGCCACCCGTCCTTTTACATAAGTGGCACAAGCCACCCTTCCAAAGGCACGAGGTGGCGCTGGCCACCTTAAATGTGGCACCAGCCACATGAAATTATCCCATTTATTTTAATTTCCTTTAAGTGATTTCCCATATGGCGCAAGCCACCTATGTTAAGGGGGATGGGTGGCGCAAGCCACCCCTTTATGGAATGAGTTTTCAAAAAATTAAACCTGTTCCGATTTCACTTAATTCAATTTCCAATTACACACAACTTTTCCAAGAATATTCACAGTCATTATAACGATTACAATTTCTCTTCAATCTCTCCACACACATTTTATCTTCTTCAAAATTCCTACAACTATCAACTAATTAATTCCTAATCAAATATAATAATCAAGATTAAACACCCCTTACCTTAAGAATATCGCTTTCCGATTGAATCCTTTTTCTCGTTCTTTCAATTCTTCCGATTTCTCCTCAATCCAATGTTCTTGGTTTTTCTCTCGGTTCTTCTTCTCCCAAAAACACAGAATAAGTTTTAATTTCTCCCACTCACTCATGTAACCCTTTATGTTCCTAATTATCAAATTCCAAAAATACCCTTGCTTATTATTTTAATGACCACCATGTCCTCTAACCTCATAAATTTTTATTATCTTAATTTCCTTAATCGATTAAATTATAACTAATTATAATTTATCCAATAAAATCGATTAATCCAATAAGACCGACATTTTCATCAAATGAGTTCCTCTGACACATCACCAAACTTAATAATTCACACCAAACATTCAAATAAAACAAATAATCGACTACACAATTAAATAAATAGTCATAAAAATAGGGCGTTACATTTATCATCTTGGACTTCTTCAATTGCAAACATAAATGTTGGTCTATCAAGACGCATCACACTAATCATAGGAACTTCCTTTCATTGATTCACCTCAATCATGGAATCTATAGTTGCCAAAGCAACTTCCATTTGGTTCTCATCATGAGGCACATAATGAAATTCAACTTTATTAAAGAAAGCTGATATCTTCCTGACATAATCCATATACGAAATCAGATGAGGTTGCCGAGTTTCCCATTTACCATTGATTTGATTAACTACTAAGTCGAATCTCCATACACATCAAGATTATTGATTCTCAAATCAATTTCTTATTCAAGACCCATAATACAAACTTCATACTCAGTTTCATTATTGTTACACTTGAATGCTAGTCTTTCAACGAAAGGAATATGCGAACCATGGGGAGTAATGATCATTGCCCCAATTCCTTTTCCATATGAATTTAAAGCTCCATCAAAAACCAAACCCCATTGAGATCCAAGCTCAAGACCTTCCTCAATTAAAGGCTCATCACAATCTTTCATTTTCAAATACATCACATTCTCATCAAGGAAATCAAACTTGATGGACTAGTAATCATCAATTGGTTGGTGTGCCAAATGGTCAGCCAAGATACATCCTTTTACAACTTTTTAAGCTCGTTACTCGATATCATATTCAAAAAACAACATCTGCCAACGAGCAATCCTCCCAGTTAAAGCGGACTTTTCAAAAATATACTTGATTGAATCCATTTTGGATATCGACCAAGTTGTATGATTCAACATATACTAGCGAAGACGCTATGCATCCCAAGCTAAGGCACAACAAGTTTTCTCATGCACGGAGTACCGGGACTTACAATTGATGAATTTTTTACTCAAGTAATAGATAATATGCTCATTTATACCAAGTTCATCTTGTTGACCAAGCACACAACCCATAGAATCTTCCAACATGGTCAAATACATAATCAATGGTCTACCCTACATCAGAGGAGATAAAATAGGAGGTTCAAGCATATATTCTTTGATACTTTCAAAAACTCTTTGGCATTCATCAGTCCAAACACAACCTTTATCTTTACGGAGCAACTTGAAGATCGGAGCACATGTGACAGTCATGTGAGAGTTAAACCTTGAGATGTAATTCAAATGACCCAAAAATTATGTTAATTTCTTTTCAGTTCTTGGTGGAGGCATTTCTCGAATAACTTTCACTTTATCAGGATCAACTTCAATGCATCTTTGGTTGACAATTAAATCCAACAATTTTCTTGAACAAACACCAAAGGTACATTTGTTCGGATTCAAGCGAAGCTTAAACTTTCTCAGACTTTGAAACAACTTCAACAGATGTTCAATATGATCTTCTTTAGTTCCTGACTTGGAAATCATATAATCAACATATACCTCAATTTCCTTGTGCATCATATTATGGAAAATAGTAGTCATGGCTCTTTGGTACGTCGCACCAACATTCTTTAATCCAAAAGGCATCACTCTATAACAAAATGTTCCCCATGGTATAATAAATGTTGTCATTTCCATGTCCTCGTGTGTCATCTTTGTAACACCCAAAATACCCCACGGGATTATAAATAAAATCAGAGTTATTAAGATACACCAAAATATCTTAGTGTCACAATCAACTAAAAAAACCACACAGCTCAAAGATATGTTTATAAAAATAATTCAACTTGCAGCGGAAAAACTTCAAAAGAAATATAAAGTGTAACTCAAAGCAAACATCGTCCCGACACCCAAAGCAAACGTCGTCCCGACACCCAAAGCATGTATCAGAGCCAACTCCTAAAATGTGAAGTACATTGACTTCACTGACCACCACTCGACTTATCATGATCACCTTCATGTTACCAACATAAGGGTAACATTCAAACATAAGAGTTGAGATACTTACATAGAAACAGAGAAAAATAATAGGAAATAAGCAGGTATCGAAAAATTAGATCACCACTTCCCAAGAACATCAACTAAACAAACACACCACAACATATATCAACATCATGCACATTAACAACGACTTATGCAATGAGACTCTACTTGACTCTATGCATGCGGTACCATAATTTGATCTCTATTTTATGATCCAGTTCCCATTGGAACTCTCGACCCCTCTTTCGTGGTCAAGCATGATCCTTATTTCATGATCACACCCTCGACCCCTATTTCATGGCCACGTACAATCCATGTTTCATGACCGCACCAACATCACATCGATCCCTACTAGGATTCAACGAATATACCCTACCTTGGTATATTGTTCCAACCATGCACATGTCATGAAACATCAATGACATTCATGCATATATACAACATTTACTTTATACAAATCAACATAAAAAACTATCATACAACAACTCACCGCAACAACGAACTTCAACATCTTCACATCCACATGTTACATTCACGTGTATCGACAACAATGTCTGTGACTACAACAACAACAACTGCACATGGAAACAACAATAACCAACAAACATATCAACACATATTCATTTCAAGTTATGTTAATTATCCCTCTAATTAAGCTCAAAAATCCTTTCTAACTACTTCCAACAACACCACTTCTATTCCTATCCATTGCTATATTAATTAATTAATTTTAGGGAATTTTTCGGAATTAAATTATTTTATTTTTCATTCCAGGTCTCGCTAGGCAAGGGGCTTGCTCGCTGAGAAACTCTCTGTAATTCAATCTCCAAAATTTCCACTTGCTCGCTAAGCAAGCTCTGCGATTTTCGCAGTTCTCCCTCTACGATCAACCCACATCCTGCTATGAAAACACTTCATAAAAACCAGTCCAATCACCAGGAAAATGCATAATTTTCACATCACAATGCCTAATTCATACACTTAACATACAATATCAATAACTACTACCGATTGACCACGATTCTCATCCAAATCATCCAAACCCCTAATTCCTCTAATAAACAACATAATACTAAATCCCCATTATCTAACCCTTAAGAGACGAAAGAATCTTACCCTTACCTTGGTTTTGATGAGAATTCTCTTCCTTAGTCTCGAAATCCTCTTCACGCTCTAGCCGTTTCTCCTTCTTCCTTCTCAGTTTTCATGATCTTTCCATCGTTTACAAAACACGAATGGTTTCTCTTTTTCCTTATTCCAACATAACCCCTTAGACCCAATCTATGGTCTTCCTTTTTTACCCTTATTATCTTTACCAATTCACCATTCTACCATCTCCTCTTAATATTCCAATTTTCTAATTATTTCAATATAATATAATTTATCTAATTTAATATTATACTAAATAATATTTTTCTTTCTTCCACACACCAAAATACAACAATTCCAAATAATTAATTAAATAAAAATTGGGGCATTACAACTCTCTGCCACTAAAAAGGTTTTCGTCCTCTAAAACTTACCTCATGCAAAAAGATTCGGATACGACTCTCGCATCCTACTCTCCAATTCCCAAGTCATGTGCCCACCGACAAATCCTCCCAAAACCATTTCACAAGGACAATCTCCTTGCCTCTCAACTTCTTTACCTCACGATCATCAATTTGTTCTGGTAATGCTTCAACTGTAAGATTATCTCTTACCTCAACTTCATCCATTTGTATTACATGTGACGGATCCGGAACATACTTTCGAAGTTGCGAAACATGAAATACATCATGAAAATTGGACAATCTTGGTGGCAATGACACTCTATAAGCAACAAGTCTAACTCTTGCAGAAATCTGATACGTACCAATAAATTTAGGAGTAAGCTTTCTCGACTTCAAAGTTCGTCTAACACCGGTCACCGGAGTAACCCTAAAAAACACATGGTTTCCTTATTGAAACTCAAGATCTTTCCTTCTATTATCATGGTAACTCTTCTGCCTACTTTGTGAAGTTCTCATCTTATCTCGAATAAACTTCACCATATCTGTAGTCTACCGCACAATATCAGGTCCAAGTACAACACTCTCACCTGACTCATGCCAACACAAAGGTGTATGATATCTTCGACCATACAATGCTTCGAAAGGTGCCATTCCGATACCGGAATGATAACTGCTATTATAAGTAAACTCGATCAACAAAAAGTGACTATCCCAAGCACCTCCCTGTTCAAGCACATAAGAACTCAACAAATCTTCTAAGGAATGTATCATCCTCACTGTCTGCCCATCAGTCTAAGGATGATAAGATGAACTCAACTTCAACTTCAAAACTATTGCCTCTAACAAACTCTCCCAGAACCTCGAAGTAAACCTCAAATCTTTATCTGACACAATATTCAAAGGTATTCCATGCAACTTCACAATCACTCTGACATATATCTCTACCAATCTCTGCAAAGAATAAGTAATAACAATTGGAATAACATGCACTCACTTAGTCAACCTATCTAAAATCACCCAAATAACATCATGCCCTCTCGGAGTATCAGGTAACTCCGTAACAAAATCCATTGAGATATTTAACACGGTGGGAGAACTGACTTTTAATTTTTTAACGCAAAATATGTTGCGGTAAGCAAGAGTCGCCATCGACTTTTATTTCATCCAATTTAAGAAAGGCATAAGAGAACGGGAAAGACCTTTAAAAAAGATTTTGAGTTCGTGGGTAAGTTATACAAAGGGAAGGTGTTAGCACCCTTTGTATCCATGGTTACCCATGGGCTCTTAAATGCCTGGCTCACTTTTTACTTGCTTTTGTTTGAAAAGTGTAGTGTGTGATTAAAATATTTTCGTAAAGATTTAACTTTGTAATGATTCTCGTTTAAATGTATACAAAATGTTCACTTGTTTGAAAGTATTTTGAAAAAGAGTGTAGGTTGTGAAAAGCATTTGTTTTGAAAGTTGTGAGCAACTATTTAAGAATTACTTACATTAAGTTGTAAGGTCTTTCTTGTCATTTTCGTATCCTTAGGGATAAAATTGTCCTTACTATCAGTTAGTAAGTAGTCTTATCTTTGGATGTAAGGGACATGCATAAGGTCATCGTGTGGTCATAGAAGGCAACCTTGTAAAGGTATCTTAGCAACTCGAAGGGACTATCATTATTTTTTCGTAGGGTCATCGAGGGACGAGATCATCTTTTCGTAGGCAACTCGAAGAGTCATCGAGGGTCTGTGATCTTTTTTTCGTAGGCAACTATGATGATTTATTCGTAAGCGTCTTTTGCTAATATACTCCTACGTTTGAGGGACATGACATTTATTTGTAAGACAACAAGAGAGGTTACCCTAAAGGTGTGAATGTGCAAGTGTGTTAGTTATAATTATTTTTATCTTGAGAATTAGGTTATTCTAGCGTTTTGTTTGTTATCTTGCCATACAAACCTAATTACTAGCAATTATATATACAAATATAGGTGCGAGAAAATAAAGTGCAAGGAAATAAAAAACCTACGACTATTACATAGCCTTGGGACATTTACATAATTGAAAATGCGAGAAAGTAAATTACGACTATTACAAAAATATAAACGCGCGAACTATACATTTGTTCTAGAATTTAGATAAATAAAAGATAGACAAAAGAAAAGCCTAAAAAATCTAAGTTAATGTTTTTAGTATTTTTTTTAGAAAAAAGATGTATTAAAATAAAATGATATTTATTTATAGGCCAATTAGAAAAGAAAAAAAAAACGAATCTAATTAATTAAATAATTAAAAATTAAGTCTAAGGTATTAAATTAATGGATTAAAACCCAATACTATTTTCTTTTTGATTTTATGTAAATTAAAATAATTAGAAAGAAGTTAATTAACACAAAAAAATGGTTAGAAAAGAAAGAAACAAATGCGAAAACGTATAGGGTGGGTGTGGCTATGATATTTTACAATCTGGATTGCATGTGATCATTATGATGATCCAAACCTGTGGAAACACATCTCAGAAACATATTTGTGGCATTAGTATGGCTTAAAACAAAACTAAAATTAAAATAAGAATAAAAATTATGAAACTGATGATAAATGCATGCATGTTTGGGCACCTTTGATCATCAAAATTACCTTGAAAAGAGGTTGAAAAAGAAAAGAAAAGAATGTGGTGTTAGAAATTATGGAGATTTGTGGTGTGAGAGAGAAGAGTCTCTTATGTGTAAAATAATATGTATTTATAGATTTAGAAAATTAGGTTAAAAAGCTTAAAAGGAAAAAAAATCAGTCTTAATTCCTATTGATCAAAAAATATTTGAACAAAATCAAACAATATCTGATTTTTACTTGGTCACCAAGTAGACTAGTTAGAAACTAAGTATGACACAAAAATGACATAAACTGACTAATAGAAAACGAGTATACAAGAAAAAAAATGTTTTTGGTATCTATTATGATTTTTTTAAAGATTTTTTTCATAAAATAATGATTTTAATGAAAAAAAAATCATATTTTTAAAAATGCATTAAATGCAAATACGTAAATTAAAAATTAAATAATAAAAAATTCTATTTTTGTGATTTTTTTGAGATCTTTTCCATAAACTAATGATTTTAATGAAAAAGTTATCAGTAAAGGAAAAATAAAATAAAAATTAAAAAGAGCGGAAGGTGGGATTTGAACTCACAACTTATCACATTTATATCCCTTATACCCATCTTTCTACCAATTGTACTATCTTATTTATTTGAAATAAAAAGGCACCAGAAAACATATGAAGCGGGTCAAAATTTGGGGTACGACAAGTGTGAGGAGACCTTTTGAATCAATTTGTCTCAAATATGTGAGGGCAAATTTTAGGATACAACAGCTGCCCCTGATCAATCTTCTTAGACCCGGGGAGTTAGATTGGTATGCGTGTCAATCGCGATCTGAAGGTGAAAGATGATTAAACATATAAGTGCCCAGAAATTTGCACTCACGAGTGCACAGAGTGAACCGTTGGTTGACTGCATTGCTTGAATGAGCTTAAAGATGTCATTCAAAGTAATTGGAGATGGGCTTATAGATGCCATCCAAAGTGTCTATTGATATGAGTATCATATTGTGTCTATGTTTGACTATATCTGAATGTTATTATGGAATGAGTATCAGAACTAAATCTTTGTCTTGATCGTCTTTGAATTGTCTCTGGAAAATATCCTGAACTAAGTATCAGAACTAGATCTTTGTCTTGATCGTCTCTGAATTGTCTCTGGAAAATATCTTGGACTAAGTATCAGAACTATATCTTTGTCTTGATCGTCTCTGAACTCTCTCTAGAAAATATCCTGAACTAAGTATCGGAATTAGATATTTGTATTGATCGTCTCTAAACTGTCTCTGGAAAATATCCTGAACTAAGTATCAGAACTAAATCTTTGTCTTAATCGTCTCTAAACTGTCTCTGAAAAATATCATGAACTAAATATCAAAACTAGATCTTTGTCTTGATTGTTTCTGAATTGTCTCTGGAAAATATCATGAACTAAGTATCAGAACTAAATCTTTGTCTTGATCGTTTCTGAACTGTCTCTGAAAAATATCATGAACTAAGTATCAGAACTAGATCTTTGTCTTGATCGTTTCTGAACTGTCTCTGGAAAATATCATGAACTAAATATCAGAACTAGATCTTTGTCTTGATCGTTTCTGAATTGTTTTTGGAAAATATCCTGAACTAAGTATCAGAACTAGATCTTTGTCTTGATCATTTCTGAACTGTCTCTGGAAAATATCCTGAACTAAGTATCAGAATTAGATCTTTGTCATGATCATTTATGAACAATCTCTAGAAAATATCATGAACTAAGTATCAAAACTAAATATTTTTCTTGATTGAGTGTTAGAATTAAATCATTGTCTCGATTATCTCTGCACCGTATCTAGGAGACAATAATGTTTATCTGATCGCAAACTATCCTGAAAAGGCAAAGTTAGTTTTATGCGAGGTCATTGATGTATGTAATGCATTACATGACGTTCTTAATGAGAATGTTACATGTGTTTTGTATGCGTATGCTATGATATGTTGTAGATGATGTATGGATGAATTATATAGTAGAAGCATATTAGCAGCTTCATATAACAAATGTTAGTTGGAAATGAAGTCATTCGAGGAGAGTTGGTCATTTGTCATGCTTTTTATTGAAGGATTAAGTTCCTAAATACCCTGACTGGGGATAAAAGGGACGAACATTCCTCTGAAAGACTTATCTGACCAGGTGTCAACTCTTCTGGGGATATCAGGCTTGAGAGAATCCTGTCTGGGGCTTTGTAGGGTTAGAAGTACAAGCTTTTTTGGGGAAGAGGCTACTTGGAATACTTTGCTGGAACAAACCTGTAGAGATTACTCTGTGGGGATGGATATATGGAGATCTGTTAGAACTGAGCCTTGTTGGGGATTCTAATCTCCAAGAGTCCTTAGTAAATTCTATTATTGTAATTTTATGCATTTTGGTAAACATCAATCATATTCTAAAGCATATATTCATTCAAAGTAATCAATGGATTCAGAACTTCTGATATTCTCGAATTCCCCGAGTAATTTTCTAGGAATTATCATGACTGAATCTGAAGACATGACACTGACACCATCTAATACTATTGGCACATACAATTAATTTCCCCAATGGCTTTTTCTGAAACCCGGTATCAAGGCAGTGTAATAAGAGGAATGTGCTTTCAGTCTGCGGTGGATCGTGTACGCCCCGAGTAATAGTTAAGGAGCTCGTAACTGAATTTGATCTGATTAGATTTGAAAAGAGAGTGTTGCCCCTAACTGAGGATGATTTGTCCCATAATGGAAGTATTTGAAAGGAGCTTCTTTAAGAGAAATAAACGATATGCCCCATAATAACATGCCCCTGGCAACGTGAACTAGGTAATGTTACTTTTGTAAATTCAGATGAGGAGATCTGCCCCTGGCTATTAAGCATCGTTGAATCTTGACCTGACTGCCCCAGATGAATTGGACAATAAAATGGCATACCCCCTTGATTGGAAGATAGTGATCGTGCCCCTTGTATACATTGGCTTTGATCCAACTGAGTCAGGCCCAGGAAGCAACTTTGTCTGTCATGAGGACTTTGGTTTATTGAATGTTCATCATGTAAGCTTCTCTGCTGTCAAACACTTAGTTATATGAAAACAATGATATTCAAAATGCAACGCTTATGTCTGTTTTGAAGTTTTGAAAAAGAATTATTTTAGCAAAACAATGTTTGTAAAAATTGTGATATTAACTCAAGATTTATAATAAGCCCTAAAGGAGTCAGGATACTTTTTTGTAGCAGTACGCTTTCAAAATAACCATGCTTCAGTTAGAACTTTTAAAGGATTGTAACATGGTCTGGTTCACGGTTTAAGAAACAAAGGATAAAGGCTCAAATTTTATTTGTACTCAACCCATCCTTCGTGATGTTCTTCAGTCTTATGTTCAGTTAACTTATGCATTGAGGCTCCAAAAGAGTTTGGAATTGTAACACTGACATAAGTTTATTTGAAAATCCAATCATCTTTTTTTTATTGAGGATTTATAGTGACCTCTTTTTCTTTTGACTTTGTTATCCCTTCCTTTTGCCTGAATTGTTTGTTTCAAGATTACAGTCAGCGGGATGTCTCATTTTTTACTAAGTCTCATTCATATGTTTTGACTTAATGAGCTTTTCTTTCGCTAGATATTGACTGTCGGACTTAATGATTACATGAAACCATCATTAGTTGTGTACAAAAAGGACAACTAGCATAATTGAGTTAACTGAGGAACTGCCCTGCCCCAGGTTATGATTAAGGGTTTTAATTTGCGTGAGAATGAAAACTCATACTTCATAAGCTCCAAAGGGTTGACTAAGGATTAACTTCCTTATTTCTCCACTGTTTAGGAATCGAAACAATTCCTGCACATCGTTAACATAGTCTGTTCAAAAGCATACTATATGAAATTATGGCATCTTCTTCGTTATCCTCCCTCTAAAGGCTTACAACTTTATCAAGAGTTGAATATCACAGAAAAGAAGTAAGAAGCATAGTTTAAATATAGTGAAACAAATGGGTTAATTTAAAACAAACATATGCAACGCATTAACGTGAAAACAAAAGTTTAACATAATAGTAAGTGTTTAAGCCAACGAAAGAAATTACAAATGAAAAATGTTCTCAAAGCCTCCTCTAAACTTGTCACTACGGATGTCTGACAGTTTCGATGTTTAATGGACGATAGAAGAATTCAATTTGGTCTTCTAGCATAACCTCAAGGACTCCTTCGTCAATCAGGTCTTGAATCTTATTCTTCAATGTCCAACAATTATTAGTGTTATGTCCAAGACTATTGTAATGATATGACACCTTGCATTAGGATCGTAGCGAGGAGAGGAAGTAATGGGTCTCCGAGGAGGTTCCCTTAACGCAACCAGATTCATCTCTAACAGGCATTGCAAAGTTTATGACATTGGCGTGTTGATTTTGGTAAACCATCTTTTATGTTCCTTGTGTTGAGGCAGATTAAACCTATAAGACCTTATTCCTTTAATTGAAAGACTGTCAGTAGTAACCTGACTCTTTCCTTCTCTTATCCTTATCTTCCTTTCAACCAAGTCAACTTTTTTCATCGGAGGTTGACTAATTATTAGATTCCCGACTCCATTGTCTTGAAGTTTATTGACGGAGACTCTCAGCTCTTCCTTCCCCTGGGCTAAGTTTTGGATAAGAGCCACCTAACCATTCATCTGGATTCTCATCTCTGCCATCTCGGCTTGCAGTTGTTCTAACTTATCATCCTTGTTGTCTTCAGGATTCTTCTTTTTCTTGTCCTTATTGAGGATGGCTTTCAACTATTCTTTCCCCTCGGACAAATTCAGAATCACTTCTTGAAATTGAGCATTCTGGGTTTGGATATCTTTCACAGTCTGCTCGAGATCCATCTCAACTAAAATAAATAGCGAAAAGATATGAAACCTGCTACGGAAACCCGTTATGAAATGGTATGGCATGTAAATGCATATGCAATGTTTTCAAGGACCTCGTAGGATTTAAAATTTTTAAAGAAAAACAAAAACACAAAATTTTATTAGTAGGTTCAAAATATAACAACCCCTTTGGACTTACAATGAAGGAAAAACAAGAAAAGTTACAAAGAAAAATAAAAACATTTGAGACTCAAGTCTCCTATGGACGCTTCCTCTTCGTGTTGAGATATGTATTGAGGTTCCGTTATTCGTGAAGTTGCCTTGTTATCTCCAACACTTTCTCTTTGATAGTATAGAACTGAGCCTCAAAGGTATCCATTTCCTCCTTCAGTTGGATCCAAGATTTTTGTAGCTCTTCCAGATCAGTAGGCGTATCAGAATGAAGAATGGTGTAAGGAACATCTCCTTCAACAATAGTATCAATGATCACCGGTAGAACAGCAGGATATGGCATCATAAGAGTTTGAGCATGAGACCGTACCCATCTGAGGTAAGGCTCCATAGGGATGGAGTATTTTGGTTCCAGAGTGTTGCTATCAATCTTACTCACCATGCCCCAAGATTGTATAAACCTTTGACAACAACCTTGAGGATCATTATCATAATCGAACACAATACCTTGAATAATCATATCATGAGGACCATCACTCCGAGCATACCCAAACTAACGTAGTGCTAAAGAAGGATTATAAGTAATGTCTCCCTTCACGCCAAGAAGTGGCACATTAGGGAACTTTCCACAACTGTCAATGTTAGTGATATTTTCCATAGATCGGGAACACCAATGAATATATGGATGAGAGAGTGACATTATCCTTCTAGACCACCTCAAACCTTGTTCATTCTTCATCACAGATCAAGGAAGGTGTGGAATAAACCACCTTGATAATAAAGGTATGCAACATATCAGAGTTCCTCATGCCTTCGTATTATGAGTGTGAAGAGAGTGCAAAATATCTCCAAGCAAGGTAGGCACAGGATTATGAGTCAGAAATATGTTAATTGAGTGCACATCTATGAATTGGTCAGGATTAGGGAACAACACTAAACCATAAATCAACAGGGACAAGATCTCCTCAAAAGCATAATAACTCATAGCATCTAAGAACACCTGAGCTTTCTCTATCAAGGCTTTAACAATAATACCTTTAACTCCACTTTTGGTTTCCAACATAATATCTGACTTCTTCAGATGCAAAGCTGCTGAAATAGTTTCAGGTTTAGGCTCCTTCTCTAGACATGTGAAATGGTTTTTATTAAGAATAGGTACAGCAAGTAGTTTAGAGAATTATTCCATTATGGGAACCAACTAATAATCGGGAAATGTGAAATTATAATGTTTAGGGTCAAAGAACTGGAACAAAACACTCATTATGTCTTCATTAAACCCTGAAGTAACCAAACCAAGCAGACAACCATGCATTTTGATGAATTGAGAGTTCTCAGGAACTTTTGAGACTAGTTCCTTAAGCTTGGAAGGTATCCGTACAAAGTTGATTCAAATAGTGTTTCTGCGAGCGGAAGCCATAACCTGCATCAAAGAACAAAGTTAAATCCTTTGGTCCTTGAAATGGTTAGTGAAAATGTTATATGATGTCATAATGTTATGTTTATGTTTAAAGCAAGCAAATGGAAAACACAAATAAGTCACACAAGAGCCTTAGGTTTAAAGGCTTGCATGAAGTTCATAGGTAAGTACTCTCCCCACTGAATTTTAGTTGGTTCAACTTGTCCTAGCAATAGTATCCGGGTTCTAAGGAATCTCAATATCACTGATTCTTCTCAAAGGTTGTAGTTCAATATGGCAACTATCTCGCCAACCAAAATATCCCAAGATTAGAATCTCAATGAGCATAGTATCGGGTATCAACCAAATTTAGACTGCACCAAATCCTATTATCTCACTACTTTTTACTGGCCAAGATTGGTCAATTAGGGTTCTAAAGGGAAGTTAGTGTAAATGACACCATATGGCAGCCTGATATTATCCTCAACTGAATTGAAGAACAGCAGTACCAACCAAGATGTCACACTAACTGTAGCTACCATATCAACCATAGCGGTATATGCCGTACAATTTCCTTGGTCTATTGCCACTTACCTAAGATATCACTAGATCCAAGTTAGGAACTTTCGCACGGTAACCCCAAGAAAAAACCTTAAAAAATAAAGCATACATGTCAAACAAATAAAGTGATCTAACTCTATGGTAACCCCTCTTTAAATAGGAATCCCTAACACAGTCGCCAGTTCTGTAACACGGTGGGAGAACTGACTTTTAATTTTTTGTCAAAAAATATGTTGCGGTAAGCAAGAGTCACCACCGACTTTTATTTCATCCAATTTAGGAAAAGTATAAAAGAACAGGAAAGACCTTTAGAAAATATTTTGAGTTCGGGGGGTAAGTTATACAAAGGGAATGCGTTAGCACCCTTTGTATCCATGGTTACCCATGGACTCTTAAATCCTTGGCTCACTTTTTACTTGCTTTTGTTTGAAACGTGTAGTGTGTGATTAAAATATTTTCGTAAAGATTTAATTTTGTAATGATTCTCGTATGAATGTATACAAAGTGTTCACATGTTTGAAAGTATTTTGAAAAAGAGTGTAGGGTGTGAAAAACATTTGTTTTGAAAGTTGTGAGCAAGCATTTAAGAATTACTTACCCTAAATTGTAAGGTCTTTCTTGTCATTTTCGTTTCCTTAGGGATAAAACTGTCCTTACTATCAGTTAGTAAGTAGTCTTATCTTTGGATGTAAGGGACAGACGTATGGTCATAAAAGACAACCTTGTAAAGGTATCTTAGCAACTCGAAGGGAGTATCATCATTTTTTCGTAGGGTCATCGAGGGACGAGATCAACCTTTCGTAGGCAACTCGAAGGGTCATCGAGGGACTATGATCTTTTTTTCGTAGGCAACTATGATGATTTATTCGTAAGCGTCTTTTGCTAAGATACCCCTACGTTTGAGGGACATGACCATTATTCGTAAGGCAACGAGAGAGGTTACCCTAGAGGTGTGAATGTGCAAATGTGTTAGTTACAATTATTTTTATATTGAGAATTAGGTTATTCTAGCGTTTTATTTGTTATCTTGCCATACAAACCTAATTACTAGCAATTATATATATAAATATAGGTGCAAGAAAATAAAGTGCGAGGAAATAAAAAACCTACGACTATTACATGGCATTGGGACAAATACATAATTGAAAATGCGAGAAAGTAAATTACGACTATTACAAAAATATAACCGTGCGAACTATACATTTGTTCTAGAATTTAAATAAATAAAAGATATATAAAAGAAAAGTCTAAAAAATCTTAATTAATGTTTTTAGTATATTTTTTAGAAAAATGATGTGTTAAAATAAGATGATATTTATTTATAGGCCTATTAGAAAAGAAAAATAAACGAATCTAATTAATTAAATAATTAAAAATTAAGTCTAAGGTGTCGTACCTCGAAAAATACGATCCTAAAATAAACAACAGAGTCGCCATCTAATTCTATTTATTCTACGAGAGAAAAGGGAGATATAGACACAACCTAAATTGGATAAGAAATGGTCAACGAAACCACTTAGTCTAAGTTCGGGAGTCAGTTACGCAAATGGAAGGTATTAGGCACCCCTCACGTCCGTTGTACTCAACGGGAACCTCTTAGTCTAGTCTGCGCTTAAATGCTAACTTATTATTATTGTCTTCTTTTAATGGTTAAGTATCGAAGTTTGTTTATTATTTGCTATAGGGAAAGGTTAAGTTTTTTATTATTGTGATTTATGACGGAGAAAAGATTAAGTTTTTTTATTATTATTATGCTCGCGAAGGATTAAAATCCCCGTGCCTACGTATTCCCTTGTGCAATGGGAAAGTCAGAGCTTCGTAGTTCGTGCGACTACGGTTTGTGGTTTTTAATTGAACGATTGTTTGAAAATGCATTCTACTGCTAAGCGTTGGCTTATTTGCTCGCGATAGGAGGCTGAAGCGCTAGCTTGTTTGCGAGATAGAAAGATTATAACAATGTTCGTTTTGAGAAAAGATGTTTGATCTTTGTTAAGGTGTTTTAAACGAGAGGGCGAATGAACCACGACGCGTGGGGGTAGCCCAGGAGTGGTCGCATTCAAGAACGTGCGGAGTGCTAGACTCCGGAGTTCAGTTACTCGCTGATTAATTACGGAAAATAGTTTGTATTGGTTGGTAAGTTTTAAGTTGTATTTGAATAAAAGAGACAAGTCGTCATCTTTAAGAGAAGTATCTCACCTATTCCACCACAAACATTTGAGGAATGAGAAATCGAAAGAAGCTTTAAACTTGGATATAATGATCGACAAGCAATGCCATATTCTTCCTTTTAGAATAAATAAAAATCGGAAGAAGCTTTAAACTTGGATATAATGATCGACAATTAATGCCACATTCTTCTTTTTAGAATAAATAAAAATCGGAAGAAGCTTTAAACTTGGATATAATGATCGACAAGCAATGCCACATTCTTCCTTTGAGAAAAGTTGTTTGTAAGATTTTGTTTGTGTTTGTGGTTGATAGGAGGAACATATTCCCTATGGAGATGAATCATGTCTAATCCTTTTAAGATTGTTGAATTGTTTTGAATACGAAAAAGTGAATGAATTGTCTAATCCTTTCAGTTCTTCGTATAATTTATTTAAAGTTTCTGTGTTTTAGGAATGAGAGGATGAATAAACCACATCGCGTGGGGCTAGCCCAGGAGTAATTTAATTCAAGAATGTGCGGAGTGCTAGACTCCAGAGTTCAGTTACTCGTTATTTGATTTGCGAATTAAGACGCGTGATGTCGTGCAGACGGCGATCACAAGTGACCGACTTACGTGTGTGCAAATGTAGGCGCGAGTTGTTTAAATGATTTATGAATCGAGTGTTTTAAATACAAAAGGGTGAGCGAATCCACAACGCGTGGGGCTAGCCCAGGAGTGATTCACTCAAGAACGTGCGGAGTGCTAGACTCCGAAGCTCGGTTTTCGTAATTAATTATCTTAAGATTCAAGATATTCGTGCAGATGGCAATCACCTAAGTGACCAACTTACGTGTGTGCAAAATGTAGGCACAATGAATTGATTTTGATTAAGTCGAGTGTTTTAAATACGAAAGGGCGAATGAATCTACAACGCATGGGGCTAGCCCAGGAGTGATTCACTCAAGAACGTGCGGAGTGCTAGACTCTGGAGTTCAGTTCTTTCGTAAATGGATTAGTTTGAAAAGTTTTCAGGTGTTTATGGTTTAGACACGATGGTGATGTACGGATAATCAAACAAACGCGAATGTGGCATCAAGATTAAGATAAAGCGCAAGGGAAATAAAATCGAATTTTAGAAATACCTAACGAAGAAGGTCCGTTGCCTCTTCAATACGTGCAAGAGAACTCAATTAGGAAATGTCAAACCATATCAAAGTATCGAGCTCAAACCGGGTCTCATAATTAACAATCAACAAAACCAATTGTCAAAAACAAGTCGTCAAAATGCGACATAATCCTTTAATAGTCACAACCCGCCTCAAGAATCGCACCACTAAGCCAACAATTAAAGCTACAAAAAAAAATTAAATCCAAACTCTAAATAATTTCTAAATCCTTACCAAAATTTAGTTAAACTAACTAATAAATTAATTTAACAAAAATTTTAAATAAGACCTAGCCAAAAATAAATGAAAATGAGAAAAGGGGGATGGGTGAGCCGCATAATTAGGTGTGGCGTTAGTAGGAAAATATTGGGCTGAGCCCACATCCATTAACAATCACAACTAAACCTAATAGTCCTTTTTTAAAAAATAAAATAAATAAAAGAAAAAGATGAATAAAAGCTTATGAAAACCAATTGTTAAAGGAACAGATCACGTCTCCTTCTCCCTGTTCATCACCAGCGACCAAAATAGAGTTCACGGTCGGGCTCTGATTCGTCCCTCAGCCGTTTGAGTCTTTCTCACAGCGTTTTTAGGGTTTCGAAGGGACTCTACTTTTGGGTCTGTTTCAGTCATGATTCTGAAACTCGCGATTGAGTTTCGCTCTGTGATTTGGAAAAGGTGGTGTTCAACTTTATGAAGATGGCGATGATATCTCTCACTCAGTCTCACTCTCCGTGATTTGACGGAGGCGGGGTTTAGTTGTGAAAAATGGAGGACGAGTTTGGCTTGCGGTCTAGTTTTTGTGTTTTTTGGGTTTAAGGTTTTGTGAAAGGTGGGGTGAGGAGCTGCTCGCGGCGGAGGAGCTGTTTTCACGGTTTGTTTCTGGTTCGGTGGTGGTTTCGAAGGAGGTAAGGTTGTGAGGGTGGATGGGATTCACGGTTTTTGCCGATGATGGAGGGGGGAGTTATGGTGGTATGAAGGTGTTTGAGGCTTTGAGGGAGGTTCGAGTTTTTGCGAGGGAGGTGTTTCAGCGATGAGTGTTTTTTTTTATTTCTCATCTTATTTCTCCAATACATCTCTTTCTGATTTAATGATGTTTGGTGTTTGGCTATGGTTTGGATGAGGATGAACGATTCTTTCCTCCTTTCGTTTATGCAGAGACGACGGTCGTTTTAAGATGAAGGGTCGTTTTGAAAGTTTGAAGTTTTATGGTGGGTTGATGGAGGGAGCAGAGGTTTTTTCCGTCGCGGGTTGGATTTGTGAAGGTTTTATGTTGTTGGCCTTTGCGTTTTGTGGTTTGGAGAAGGTATTTGTTTAAGAAATTGATGGTGGAGGTGATTGTCGTAATGGTTTTCGAAAGGGTTCGGTGAAGATGGTGAGGGTTGATGGATGTGTTAGTTGAGGGAAAGATGAAGTGGTTATGGTATCAGTGTGAAACGAAAGGGGTGGCCGGTCCCTCCCTTGAAAGAGACAGAGAGTCCTCCTTTTATCTTCTCCCCTGTGTTGTTGATATTCTTTTTTGTGTCCTTTTTCTGTGTTGATCCCCCGGCCCCTTTTCATTTGCAGTTTTCTCCTTGCAAGAATCGATGAAAGGTTTCTTTTTGACTTGTTGTTTTTGATTTGTCACTCTCAATTGCAGGTTTCAAAATGCTATTTTTGTGAAAAGGTCATGTTGCAGGTTGTAAGCTGTCCTTTGTTTATTGTGGTATCATGTGTAATAGGTGGTGTCGTCGCTGTCGGTTGCAGAAAGTCTTCTTATGAATCAATTTTCCTCTCCCCTTTTGCGTCTCTTTTTACTTTTTTTTTATGTGCAGGTTTTGGCATGATAAAAAGTGAGAGAAAAAACAAGAATTGGTTCCTAGCTCCCTTTTCTTTTGCAGGTCTTTATAGATACAGTTTTTTTTGTGAAATTTTGGAGCAGTGTGTTTAACTTGGACCAAGAATACATATAGAACAAGACTTTTAAAAACTAACCAAACAATTCTATCCCAACCA
The DNA here is from genome assembly GCA_963966055.1 of Lathyrus aphaca. Lineage (NCBI taxonomy): Eukaryota > Viridiplantae > Streptophyta > Magnoliopsida > Fabales > Fabaceae > Lathyrus > Lathyrus aphaca. The sequence goes on along the minus strand of OZ014524.1, from coordinate 112,022,303 downwards.
AATATAGACCAAAACCAATTACACTAATCTGATGAATAAATAAATAAATAAAATAACAGTAAAATAAAATAGATATAAAAATAAAATAGATATAAAATAACCAAGTGAGAGAAGATTAATTATGATATAAACTAAAATTAAATTAAATTAATTAAGACTAAATTCAAGTGAAATTGAAACTAATTATCAATAGTCTAAAAAATAAAAATAAAGAATAAAATTAGTAAATTAATAAAAATGACTAAATTAATCTAAATTGGCCTTAAAAGAGTAATAATTAAAATCTAAGACAAAAACTAGATTTAAAAGATAAACTTAAATTATAATAACTAAATAAAAGGAAATGATTTTAAGAGGAACCAAAAACCTACCTAAATTCTAAAATTAACTTAATTCTTTGAAATCAAGAATAAAATAAAAACGATATAAAATCGAACAAGAATACAACGATTAATGATTAATAATATGTTTCATACTAAAAAAATGCGAAATGATTGACTTTCGATATATTGGCGAAAATGCGTCAAATACACGAAAATTTCGAAAATTTTCTGGTCAAAATTTAGGGTATGACATAAGGTATTAAATTAATGGATTAAAACCCAATACCATTTTCTTTTTGATTTTATTTAAATTAAAAGAATTAGAAAGAAGTTAATCAACACACACACAAAAAAAGGTTAAAAAAGGAAGAAAAAAAACAAAAACGTATAGGGTGGGTGTGACTATGATATTTTACTATCTGGATTGCATGTGATCATTATGATGATCCAAACCTGTGGAAACACATCTTAGAAGCATATTAGTGACATTAGTATGACTTAAAACAAAACTAAAATAAAAATAAAAATAAATGAAACTGATGATAGGTGCATGCATGTTTGGGCACCTTTGATCATCAAAATTACCTTGAAAAGAGGTTGAAAAAAAAAGAAAAGAATGTGGTGTTAGAAATTGTGGAGATTTGTGGTGTGAGAGAGAGGAACCTCTTATGTGTAAAACAATATGTATTTATAGATTTAGAAAATTAGGTTAAAAAACTTAAAAGGAAAAAAAAATTAGTCTTAATTTCTATTGATTAAAAAATATTTGAATAAAATTAAACAATATCTAATTTTTACTTGGTCACCAAGTAGACAAGTTAAAAACTAAGTATGACACAAAAATGACATAAACTAACCAATAGAAAACGAGTATACAAGAAAAGAAATGTTTTTGGTATCTATTATGATTTTTTTTATAGATTTTTTCCATAAAATAATGATTTTAATGAAAAAGTTATATTTTAAAAAATGCATTAAATGCAAATACGAAAATTTAAAATTATTTAATAAAAAATGCTATTTTTTTTATATTTTCCATAAAATAACGATTTTAATGAAAAAAAATCATATTTTTAAAATGCATTAAATGCAAATACGAAAATTAAAAATTAAATAACAAAAAAATGCTATTTTTATGATTTTTTTATATAAAAAATTAAAAATAGAAAAAGTTATTAGTAAAGGAAAAATAAAAATAAAATTAAAAAGAGCGGAAGGTGAGATTTGAACTCACAACCTCTCACATTTATTTTCCTTATACCAATCTTTCTACCAACTGTGCTATTTTATTTATTCGAAATAAAAAAGCACCATAAAGCATATGAAGCGGGTCAAAATTTGGGATACGACAAGCGTGAGAAGACCTTTTGAATCAATTTGTCTCAAATATGTGAGAGCATATTTTAGGGTTCAACAAGATACTATCCCATTTCCACCCGGGAATATCCAACGGTTGTATCAAAACAACAGGTTTATGATGTTATACTTTTGACTTCTGACAAGTCAAACATGTATAAACAAACTGAGTCACATCTTGCTTCATACCGGTCCACCAACATATCTTCTTCAAATCTTGATACATTTTCGTCGCTCCCGGATGAATACTCAAACAACTTTTATGTCCTTCTTCAAGAATTATTCTCTTTAATTCAAGATCATCAGGAATACAAATACGATCCCAAAATCTTAGTACTCCCCATTCATAAACTCAAAACTCATTATTTCCAACTTGTTCATCACTAACCATCAAGTCTACCAATTTCACATATGACTTCTCACTCTCCCGAATACAATCAAGAAAATCATTATTAACCTTTAACATTCCCAACATCGCACTATGAGGTGCCTGTTCACAAACCAAACTCATATATCTGAATTGTTCAATCAACTCCAACTCTCTAGCCATCATGATCGACATATGCAATGTGTTCCGACTCAAGGTATCGCCTACAACATTAGCTTTACCGAGATGATAATTCAAACAAAAATTGTGGTCCTTGAAGAATTGCAACCAGCGTCTCTGCCTCATATTCAACTTTTTTTTGTTGATAAAACAGGTATTTCAAACTCTTATGATCACTATACACTTCAAATCTCGAGCCATATAAATAATGCCTCCAAATCTTTGATACAAAAACCACAGTTTCTAGATCCAAATCATGAGTAGGATAATTCCTCTCATGAATTCTCAATTGACGCGAAGCATACACCACCACTTGACCATCTTGCATCAACACTTCACCTAAACCTATCAAAGAAGCATCACAATAAACCACAAATGGTTATTTTGCTTTTGGCAAAGTCAAAACTGGAGCAGTAATCAACTTCTTCTTTAGTGCAATGAAACTCTTCTCACACTGGGAGTCCCACACAAACATTTTATCCTTATAACTTAATTGAGTCAACAGAAGTTCTAACTTCGAAAATCCTTCAATAAATCTTCGATAATATCCAACTAGTCTCAAGAAACTTCTGATTTTTGTCACTGACTTCAGAGTCTCCCATTGTAGCACTGCATCTACTTTGGATGGATCCACAACAATCCCTTTTCCCGAAATCACATGACCAAGAAAACTCACCTTTTTCCACCAAAATACTCACTTCGACAATTTAACATACAACTTCTTCTCCTTCAACACTTGTAGCACAATCCACAAATGTTCAGCGTGCTATTCTTCTTACTTTGAGTAAATTAGAATATCATCTATAAAAACAACAACAAATTGGTCCAAATAATCATGGAAAATCCGATTCATATATTCCATGGATACACCAGGTGCATTAGTAACTCCAAATGGCATCACTATATATTCATAGTGTCCATACCGAGTCCTAAAAGCTCTTTTGCACATCTTCATCTTTCACTCTTATCTTATAATAACCCGATTGCAAATCAATTTAACTAACACACGAGCTCCAACTAACTGATCCATCAGATCATCTATCCTTGGAAGTGGATACTTGTTCTTAAGTGTCACCTTATTCAGTTGCCTGTAATCAATACACAATCTCATGCTACTATCTTTCTTTTTCACCAACATTACCGGTGCTCCCCATGATGACACACTCGGCCTCAAAAACTTCTTTTCTTATAATTTTTATAACCGTTTCTTTAATTCAGATAACTCGGAAGCTGACATGTGATATGGTACCATCGAATTAGGTCTAGTTCCTGGCACATGATCAATACTAAACTACGCCTCTCTCTCTGGAGGAACTTCCATAACATCATCTGTAAATACTTCCAGAAAATCTCTCACCACTAGCAATTTACTAATTGTCACATCATTATCCACTGACAAAGATGCAAACAACGCCAAAACTTGCGTTTCTTCATTCAAAAGCTTTTTCAACTCTCGAGCAGATAAATATCCAGCTTCTTCTTCCTCTTCATATGGAGTAAGAAACCGAACCAACTTACTGAAACAATTAATATGAACATGGTTATATTCCAACCAGTTCATACCCAGAATCACGTCCAAACCTCCCAACGGCAAACAAATCAAATCCACACCAAAGTCCTTACCATAAATCGATAACGAACAATTCAAACACACGAGAGAAGAAGTTAACGTCCCATCAACAAGAGTTTCGATAACCATCTCTCCTTTCATAGGGGAAGCAACAAGTCCCAATCTCCTCACACAATCAATTGAAATAAAACAATGCGTAGCACCTGTGTAAATCATAACAATTAAAGGAATACTATTAATATAACAAGTACCTCTGATCAAACGATCCTCACTAGAAGTCTGTGTCCCTGTCAAAGCGAACACCTTTCCTCTAGTTGTAGCTTTCTTCGACTTCTGGCAATGAGAACTGATATGACCTTGCTCCCCACAATTGTAGCAAGTAACCAGATTAGTCTTGTACTCAACAATTAAATGTCCAGGCTGACCACACTTGAAACATTTCTTCACGTCACTCGTGCACTCACTGACATGATGATCCAATTCACCACATCTGTAACACTTCACCGTAGCAGGAGCGCCTCCCCCACCTGGCCTTTTTCCCTCAACCTGTTTTTGTTTACCTTTATCAGTAGGAGTTGCACATGGTTTCCCATGATGCATCTGTTGTTTTCGTATTCTCTCAGCCAACCCCTTGAAGTGTTCTAATTGCGCCTTATTGTCTTCTTCAAAGATTCTACCACAATCCACTAAATCCGGAAATCTTCAGATCATCTGATAACCAATCGCATGCTTAATCTCAGACCTCAAACCATTCTCGAACTTGACACATTTCGAGAACTAAGGAGTCACCTCGTTATAATGTGGATATAACTTTTCCAGATCAGTAAACTTGTCAACATACTCGGTAACTGACATACTTACTTTTTCAGCTCCAAGAACTCAATCTCTTTCTTTCCCCGAACATCTTCAAGAAAATACTTCCTCAAAAACTCTCTTCTAAACACATTACAGGTGACTGCCTCATCAGAAGCATCCAATCGCTGACGAGTACCAACCCACCAGTCATCAGCTTATGCCACCAACCTGTGCGCCACTAACTGCACCTTACTGCCTTTATAACATTCCATCACCCTGAAGATCCTCTCGATCTCCTCGAGCTAATCTTGTGCTCCATCAGGGTCATACTTCCATTTGAATGTAGGCGGGTCATTCTTCCGGAACTCATTATTCTCACGATCCCCAATATTAATCGGGTTTTACACCGCCTAAGCCATCGCCTGCATAGCAACGACAAATGCAACATCATTTCTCCCAGTCATTCTAAATCCGTCACATAGCAACAATCTGAACAATGATTTAGAAGTCAACAACAACAACAACAACAACACTCAACACTCAATAACAATGCAACGACTCAACTACTTGGTCGAACGGACCGACCTGCTCACGGTGGGACATTCACGTCACGAAATTTGGGCCACCAACGTGACTTGAGTATCGCTCCCACGACCAGAAGTCACTCTAGCCTTATGACCGGTACCTTAAACCGCTAGAACTAACTACCTAACATAAACCCCACAGTTCTGAACACAATACCGAAGCTCGAAAAATGAGCGTAAACATCTAGAACGTCGCATAAGAACGCTTAGAGAAAATCTCATAAACGTCACAATTTGTTGAACATGAAAAAACACTTAGAAAAAGTATACAAAATAAGCGTCCTTGAACAAATGAGCATACACACATACATTAACAAGAAACAATGTAATAAAATAACGAAATTAGGATAAAACAACCACAAAGGCTGGAAACATTAAAATGAAATGCGACCACTAGAGCCGACTTGTTCCGGTGATACAAAAAAGGGAGACAAAGCCCCAGAACAAACTGATTGCATAAACAAGCACACATACCGTTGAAAATGCATAAAACTTAACAAAATTCAAAGTTAAACTCTAGGGTGGTCAATATTCTCATGCACGATTTGTTCCTCCACAACAGGCGCCCATTGAGGTTGAGTTTTCTCCTCCAGCGTCACATGTTCTTAGTCCTCCTCGAGCTCTTCACGAAGAAACTTGGGCACAAAGATGGAACTATCCACTACCTTCTACAGGTGACTTGTCCCCGCCAGTGAAAGATCAACATTAGGATTGGCAAATTTCACCTGAGCCATTACGTTAACAAAGGATTCGGTCGACACAACCTAAAGGTCCTCTTCGGCCTGATCAAGCCCGACGATCAGATCCTCCCGAGTCTTCAACAGTTTCTGGTCTCCGGTTTCCTCCTCGGAAGGGGCCATAGTCGTTGTCAGCCTTACGTTCAGATCCTCAGTCGCCTTTCTCTCTGATTCAGTAGTGGCCAGAGCTTCCCCCAACTCCTTAATCTTCTTTGCTTTCTCTTTTTTATTCTCAAAGGCTTTACGAGCTTTCTCCTCAGCAGTGAACAATAAGGCCTTTATCATCTTCACCTCGAGCTCATGCGCAGAAGTCTCTTCAGCATACATGGACGCCATCGTCAACACCCTCGTCACGGAACCAACATCCTAGGCCAAGGCCAACCTCTTCCCTGTCCTATCCAATTCCTCCAGATGAAAGGATTATTCTCTTTGGATCTGGATAGAGGTATCCCCGAAGAACTCGGGCTTGAGGAAGCAAAGAGGAAGTTCAAATTTTGACTTCGGAGGATCGGTTGTCAGATCCATGACATCCTTAGTTCTCGCCCTCTTTCCTCGTTGAGATAAGCCCCCTGAAGAACCATGTTCTGTGAGAGCCAGAGGAGTTGTTGAGGAAGTCCCCGACCCTTATTTGGTCTTAGCTAGATGGTCGACCAACCGTCTGAGTGATTTTTTCCCCTTCTTGGCTGCCACAAACTTTATCACACGGTCATGAACAATCAATATTGAACCTGAAGAAAGAAAAGGGAGCACATTAGAACAAAATAAAATGCGAGCTAAAATCTATAAACGAGCATAAACAAGTAAATCTAAGCAACTCATATAAGCAAAAACTTCATCCTTTGTCCCACAGACAATGAGCTTGGCTACGTCTATGTAACGAGTTTGCACCAGCTGACCTCTGCTCTTATCCAGAATCTTTCGACCCTCCTCATCCACACATTGAACCTGAGAAAAACCGGCGACAAACATCACCAACTCATCATAGCTACCTTCGACATTGGCGCCCATCTCAGAAGCTACGGTTAAGTACGCGTCCGTCCCCCTAGAGAAAATAACATGAGTCCAAGAAAAATGGAACTTCAACATCAGACGGGGAACAATCCTCCTATACTCGTCGACCACTGGGTTCCTGTCATCGTCAATATCATCCTCCCAAGTATATATAGAATCACGAGCACTCTCTGACAGGGCCTCCACCAAATAGTAATGGTCCTTGAAGGTCCTGATCGACTCTGAGAAAGCTTTGAAAATCTTCTTATTTTGCTAGAAAGACACCCATCTGAATCGTCCTCGAACGACAACAGTTTTAAAAACTAAAAAAATTAAAATAGATTTTAGAGATTTTGATTTTTAGTTTTTAATTTTAAAAGTTAGAAAAAAGAAAAAACTAAAAAAAAATTAATACACTTTTCATTAATAACAAATTTGTATGTTATATAACTTTAAACCGTTTTTAGAATTAATGTTATCAAACATGTTTTTTTTTTTATTTCAAAACTTAATACTCATTTAGAAAAGCCATTATTATTATTATTATTATTATTTTTTAAAATGTTGGTTAGAGAACCGATGATTATATACAATGATTTAGTTCTATAAATATCAAATAATATTATCATATTTGTAAATATTATTTTAATTATAAAAATAAATATTATTAATATAAATAAATATATTTTATGAAAGTATTATTACAAATATCTATTTCCTGCGATACTCATATAGTACCCGTGTGTTCTAACACTCATTTGTTTTAAATTATTTATTTTATATAGAAAATAAAAAGAAATATTGAGTACAATAATAAATTCTCAATTATAAATATTTCAAAATAGTGTTAGTAAATTAAATAGGATACTTACATAAAAAATATATGGAATTTATCCATTAGTGCACTTAGTTTAAAATATAATATAGTTTACTTAGGATAGTTTAATATAATATAGTTAACTTAGGATATGTGACCTGCATTTATTTATATTTAAAATTTATAAAAAAATAGAATTAAAAAAATCAAAAAATATTAAAATATATTTTATATTAAAAATAAGATAGAATAAATATTTGTGGACACCGATTGGTCAAACGTATTTACTTTTTTTAAAAAAATAAAAATAAAAAGAAGTAAAAATTATTTTACCAAAAAAAAATAATTAAAAAAAGTATTTTATTTATATTTGGAGGATGAATATAATTTTTCCATATATACAAATATTTAGATCAACAATATATTTTCCGGTGTATAAATATTAATTTTGTTTTGATATTTTTTATAAATATATTTATGCAATGATTTAGATTTATAAATATAAAAAAATAACATAGTATTTATACAAATATTAGTAACATAGATAAACACATTTTATCGGTGTTTGGATTCATATATTATTTTAAATATATTTGTTTTTATTTTCTATAATCATACAACAATGAAATAACATTTGCGTTCACATGGATTCTGGTCTGGATACACGTGCGTTTGCACGTGTACTGATGTGTTACACGCATTTGTTCACATGTTTTTAAAAGTTCAGATGCTAGAAGGTAGTGGGATTGGGACTTACATGACTTGGGTTTAGGAAGACTAATGTTATAGATCTCTTTTTTAACATGTCTTGGGACTCTATTGGCAACAACTTGGACACACTCATTGTGTTCGATCATCCTATCAATTGGTAAAACAACACAAGTAATCATTTCATATCTTGAGCTTAAGAAATATGACAAAGAACTAGCAGACATAATATCTGGCATGATAACTCCCTAGTTGGAGACAATATGAGTGCAATAGGGTACGCAACATCGGAACCACCACCACGTGGCATAACCGACAACCAAAAACCTAAACGATCTTTCATAATTCCATAAATAATCGGAAAACAAAACGCCGTCGTTTTACCCAACCCAATCTGAGCACAAGCCATAAGGTCTCTCCCAACAACAACAATGGAGATCGCGTAATGCTGAATGGGAGTAGGTTTCACATACTTGCATCTCTCATTGTTAGTCTTCAAATCCTCATGAAGCTCGGTTTCAGCAAACACATTCATCGGCGGAGGCACATTCTCGCCGGTGGCCTCAACGGGGATAGATTCATACACTTCAAAATTCGCAAGAACGCTGTTTTCAGGCTCAATGCGGGGTGCGACGGAGGGAAAACGAGAGTTGTGAATGGAGACAGATGCGTCAGAAGAGGAAATAGTGACGAAATTATCAGATTTCTTGTCCCGTTCGATGGAGCAGAGGGAAACTCGGTCACCCTTTTGATGGTGGGCCACCCTCATTTTCAGTGATCGAATCTTCATGTTGCGGTTTTTTTGTTTGTAATTGGCGAGGTTCCGGTTGAATGAAAATGGAGGATTGAAGAGTTTTGATTTCTGCTTCCTTTTACGGACATGAGAGGCAATATGAAACACTTTTATGTGTTTCTCAAAATCTCTTCTAGGACCAGGGTGGTTTTGATAGTTGTGACCAAGTGTAGAGGATTTGTTTTGGAATTGATAGGATGAATATGGGTTAGGTGGAGTTGGTGTATATCCACAATTAAAATACAAGCAAGGTGATGGAGTTGTAACATATGGATTTGTGTAATAAGGTGAAAAAATCCCCATGGAAAGCATGGAAATGAAGGTGTGGTAGCCTGGTAGGAGTTGGAAAATAGGGGTTTGTAGCATAAGTAGGAGGAATACTCCATGTATGATATGAAGCTATATGATAAGGATAATCCATAGAAGGATTTGAGTACATGGATGAAAACACCAATTGTTAGGAAGCAAAATTGCTAACCTTAACGATGTATGAAACACCTGCAAATCTAAGAACAAAATTTAGAAAATAGAATTAAAAAATACTTGATTTTTCATTCTCTTTAATGTGTCAGAAGACAATATATATATAGTGATACTAATGGGCCATTACTAAAATGCCCAAATACTTAGAAGAAGTCCAATTCAATAACAATTAAAATACCAACTATTATAAAACCTTAATTTAATATAGTAATAAACTAAAATATTAAAATATAACTAATAATACTCTCTCTCATATCATGCTATTACATCGAAAACATATTTTTTTAATCAATTTATTCTTATTGTCCAGGAAAATGCATAAATATAAAATTTTGTAATGGAATATCATGTTACATTATCTTATAAATATTATATCAAATATATTTGGAGAGAGAAATTCTCTAATGGTTATATGATTGAAAAAATTGACGATAATTTGTTGTTATTTGTTGTTATTTCATAAATGTTAGATTATCATTCATTTGTATTTGTTTCTAATGTTGAAAATACTATCGGAATAAGAAAATTAAACCTTGTACTCCTACACTTGTCCCCCTACCCTTACATAATTTTAAATATTCCAATTTTGTCCTTTCAATATTTATTTAATTATTTTTAATTTTTACCGCGAGACGAAACCATGGGTAGGTTTTCCGGTTAAGAAATTTCAAAATTGGAAATAGTCAAGATAAGTTATTTAGGATTTTCTTAACCAGATGTAGCTCTCTTGGGTTTTTCAGTATATATATATATATATATATATATATATATATATATATATATATATATATATATATATATATATATATATATATATTATTTTTAATTTTTACAATATCATTAAAAAAATTAATTAGTAATAAATGTGAATTTTATAATTATTAATTTATTTTAATTGTGTTAAAAAATACTAATAAAAAGAAGAAGAAAAAAAGTATAGTATATTGACATTCCTTGTTTATTATATATATATTTTCCAACATCGTCTTTTTAGATCTAAAAGAGTTTTTTTTAAATAATAATGATATATATATATATATATATATATATATATATATATATATATATATATATATATATATATATATATATATATATATATATATATATATATATATATATATATTGTAAAACTTAATTTTTTATTTAATAATATTGTAAAAATTAAAATAAAAAAATAAAAAATATATATATACGAATCGGAAAACCCAAGAGAGTTACATCCAGTTAAGAAAATCTTAAATCGGATAACACAAGTTTGTTACTTCCGGTGAAGATTTTCGTGAATCGAATAACTTATCTTAACTACTTCCGGTTTTGAAATTTCTTAACCGGAAAACCTACCATGGTACTTCCGGTTCGTCTCGTCCAATGTAAATTTTTTTTAATCTGACTTCGCGTAAAAGTTAAAAATAATTAAATAAATATTGAAATGACAAAATTGAAATATTTGAAATTATGTAGGGGTAGAGAGACAATTTCTTAGTTATATATTAGACAAAAAAAACATACATAAATATTACTTTATTACTCTCAATGTGCATTTGACTGCTAGGTGACACAATCAATTATATTTATTTAGACAATAAAATATATATAAATATTATTTTATTATAAATTTCAATACAATTAGGGGTGTTCGCGGGTTGGGTTGGGTCTAATTTGATTAAATCCAATACCCGACCCGATCAATATTCTTTGGGTTGGGTTGAGTGTTCAACCCGTAATTTCAAGATTATACCCGAACCAATCCAACCCGCTTATCAATGGGTTGGGTTGGGTTGGGTTCGTGGGTCATCTACTAAACATAATTTTCAAATTCTAAATAAAATCTATCATTTAATTAACTTATTTATATTACAAAAAAATTAAAAAAATCATAAACTTTTAGTATTCAATTTGAATAAAATTTATTGGTTAATAAAAAATTAGAAAAATATACAAATGATGTAAAGTATAATATAAAAAGTAAAATATATCTCTCTTTCAATAGATAAAATTGATCTCTCAAATTTGATTTAGACTTATGTTGTTACAATTAATAAAAACTATAATTATATTAAAAAAATACATTCATTCTAAGAATTATGCTAGATAATTTATAAATAAAATTAAATAAAAATAGTGTGAGATATATTAATGGGTTGGGTTCGCGGGTTCTTGGATTTAAAACTTCAAACCCGTTACCCGAACCAAACACCAATGGGTTTGAATGGGTTAGTTCGTGTTGGACCCGTGCATGATTGGGTTGGGTAAAAATAAGGGTTGGGTTGGGTTGGGTGAGTGGGTTCGCGGGTTGGCCCGTACCCATGAACACCCCTAAATACAATGATTAAAATTGTGATTTTTTTTATTTGTCGTCCAAGTACGGGCGATTAGATACAATAAAATATTTATACAATATAATATACAAATATTACTTTTATTGTAGATTTCGTACAATGATAAAATATTGATTTTTTTTTCATTCGATGCCTCATGATGTGGCACGGACACTGTCGATTAGATCCCATAAAAAAACATGCATATTTAAATTTAAAAGTAATATCAAATTCCATTAATTAGTTTTATCAAATAATATTCATAATTAAAAGTCATATTTATTGGATTGGGGCTAAACTTTACATTTAAGAGATATTCACAAAATTTTGAACCTTCCTTCTATTGAAATGAACCTATATGCATAACAAGATTATATGAAATGCAATCATTCTATGATCAATGAATCAAATTATAACCCAGATTTATCGAATAATATATTCCAGTTATCAATATATCTAATATTATATTTTAAATTTTTTCTCATATCCGGACTTAAATTCTCAAAGAGTTCTAGCAACTTCGTCTCAATCTATTTGGATGTGTTTGTTTCAAGGATTAAAATTATACTCTTTGAAATCATATTCTTAGGATTATTATTCTTGAAAATATTATTTCAAATTTAAATGTTTGGTAAAAATTTAAATTCTTAGGAATAATTATGGAATTTATTTAATTTAATATTATAAAAATAATAGTAAATATGAATGATATTGAGAAGTTATAATTAGTTAAATTTATATTTAATATTATAAAAATAATAATAAATTTGAATGATATTGAGAATTTATAATTAGTTAAATTTATTCCCATAAAAATGTTATATTTCCATCCTTAAAACTTTAAATATAAATAAAAAAATCATGTGTAAATAAAATTCTTTGAAATAAAAAATAACTGAAATTATTTTATAAAACTTCAATTAAACATGAGAATATTCGTAGCCATATATATTTTTTTATACCTCGAAACAAACTGACCGATTGTGAAAGCAAATACATGCTACGCTACCAGTGTCACAAGACAGTGCGCGCACATGAGTTACAATGTAAAACGTCACCGTTTTAGATCTAACACTCTCTCCAAACCCTAACTGTGTCTCTTCACCATTCCAATAAATCGAGCTTCGTGGTTTGCACCATGTCCTCCGATGACATAAATCTCGGTCCTGATCAGAGAATCGAAAACGGCCTCACTTCCCCCCTCGTCTTCCAAGACGACACTTTACGCTTCAACTGCGACGGTGCACCGCAGCGGCAGGTCGGCGACCCGGTTCTTAAACCCCGGGAAGTCGGCGGTTTCATCGACGACAAGATGTTCACGGTAAGTCGTGATCGGTTTTTCACCTCCCAGGGCGCGGAGTTCCGCCGTAACGTTTTTGATGGTCGCTCCGGCCCCAGGGATGCCCCGGATGTACTGAACTGGAGCGCGGGAACTCCTAGCAGCGATGATTCGGACGGAGAAGATGATGAAATTGATGATGGTGATGAAGGTGACGATGGCGGCGAAGGGGTCACTGTAGTAGAGAGACTCGTCAGTATCGGTGATGGGAGCAACCGGAGTTCAAATGCAATCATTGAAGTTAACAATAACAACGGCTGTGGTGTTGTAATTGGAAAATCCCAGCATCATTCACCTTATGGTATGAATGAAGCAGATTTTTTTTGCCATGTTCCTTTTGAGTTTCAGAATGTAAACTTTACATTATTAGTTGTTTGTTTTTGGTCATGTTTAAATCGTAGTTTCTGGTAGAGAGATGTTGGGAAAGGACGGAGAGATTGTACAGTTGGTGCATAACCATGCGAGTGGTTCGGTAGGTGAAGATCATCAGCGAGAAAGATTAGGTAAAACTCAGAATTCTGCAACTGTTGCTGAAGCTGATTGTGAGGAGTATTATTCCCACTATCTTCAAGGTACAGAAGGGTCACCTTCTGTACAGAAAGTTATGGTGGATGACAATGGTTGTGGTTTTAGTGGAAGAAAGGATGCTGTGTATTCAAGCGAGTCCGGGGAGTCTTTGAGGGCAATTCTTTCGGATCCTGTTACGTAAGTCTCTTTCATTTAATTAAAAAAGGTTTTAGTGGGTAGTACTAGTAGGCTCTATGTTTTATTTTATGTTATGATTGTTGAGCCATATGATTTGGATGATTTGCTTTTTTGTTTTTATTTTTCGTTTCTAATGGTTTCCAACCATTCCTCTGTTTTTTATTGATATTATATACAAAACCATGCACTTTCCAATCTATAGAGATTAACTATTGGCATCAATTGATCCCTCATGTAAAAGTATGTGTCAAGCTTATTGTTAGGATTTCCTTAATTTTTTTATTCTCTTAATCAAAAGCTCATAACATGAAAATCTAAATTGGTATGCTTACATCCATCTCCTTTGCAAGTTTAGGGATTACATAAGTTTAATCTGCTGGTGATATCGTGTATTTTACCTATGTTTTTTTTTGGGGTATGTTTCTATTTTCTTGTGTTGCATCTTTAGACTTGTACATTTTGTTTTTGATTCATCTTCTTAAAATACAGTGGAACTCTTATGGATGATGCAATGATATTACCTTGTGGGCATTCTTTTGGCGGAGGTGGAGTACAACATGTTATTAGAATGGTGGGTTCTAAGCCATCAAAATGCCATAATTTTCAGACTGACCTTTTGTGTGACTAGTCTTCTGAAAAATGTTAATAACTATGGATCTGGTAATTTTCAGCCTCTTTCTCAAATATACGCCTCTATACAGTAGAATGGCAGGACTCTCAAAGCTACTAATGACATTTTGAACTAGTATTTGTCGCCAACAAATTCTAAATTTCCTTCTTTGAGAGCATGGAAAACTATTGATTGTTTTAGGAGAAGATAGGAACTAAATTTTAATCGAGCATCGATCAAAAGTTCAAATGGAAGAATATATAAAAGTCTCTAAAACTTTGTTAAATGAGAATGGACATTGTATGTTAGGTTGTTAATCGAGGCAAATGAGGCACTATTTTGGCGGAGCAGGACGTTGCTATGACTGTGCTCCCTGGAGCATTTTAGGGTGGTGCAACTAGAACAGCTGTTTTAATTCATGGAGTGTGCATTGCGCTGGAGGATTTATTTAGAAACCTAAAATACCTTTACAGATATGTTGCTGTGGCTACGTGCGGCTAAAAATGTGGAATAGCGTGCTCAAAAAGAGGGGAAGTAAAATCCCAAAAATGATGGGAACTTGGACTTTATCACTGTTTATTGCAGCTTTCCTCCCTCATATAATTGCTCCATATTAGCCGAGCTTTGCATTGCATGGTACCTCCTGACCACGGCAGGAGGAGGAGGGAGGTGAAAGGAAGGTAGGATCACAATCAGTAGTAGTAGAAGAAGAATAAGTACTAAACATAAAAGAGCACCGGCATTGTTGAGTCTTGATATGCTTTAGGATGTTGCGATTTGCTGCTACAGCTGCTGCTGCGATGACATATGTGTTGTTCTTACTTAGGTTGTATTAAGTATTAATGAAATGGTCTAACAGGCCTGTTCTTTTATTTGGGCAAAAAAAGTCTGACGCCAATATTGAACTTATATGAAAATAAATTGAATTTATAGATATGATACTAATTATTTATATCTTAATTATTAATTATCTATATATAAAATTAAAATAGTATTAATCAATTAACCAATATAAAAAATGTTGGGGTCAGCTGCACTGCTGTTGAAACTTTACAACAAATATTTGAATGAGTGTTAATTTGGTCATTTCATTCACATCTGTATATGGTTGGGATGTGGATTTTCCTGCAGTATGCTGTAGAAAATTTCAGAGATACACATACTGCCTTTTATAAATTTACATTTAGATGTCACTTGTCGTCAACTAGCTAATATACAGCAGTGATGGATTTTTTTTTTCTTTCGCTTTTCAGAAAGCTTGCTGTACTTGCTCTCAACCTACCCTGGAGGAATCAATATCTCAAAATCTTTGTAAGACAATAATGCAGAAATTCAATTAATTTTTCTTAAATAAGATATGGTCTTATAAACATATATTGGATATTCTTAGATAAATAAACTGTAGTATAATACTTAGTCATATTTTATTGGAATGTTTTGATTATTTTTCTCACATTTTTTCCTGTGATGTTGCCTTTCTTGACAGCACTCCAAGCTGCTGTGCAGGCGTACCGTCGGGAAGAGGAATCACAATTTTACCGGTCATCCAAAAGAAGAAGAGAAAGATTTGATCAGGTGTGTATCTCCATTGCCCTAACATGTTTAAACCTTCATAGAGAAACTCAGACATATGAAAGGAACATCTTTCATTACCTACCTTGGCATCTTTCATTACCTACCTTGGCATCTTTCATTTCTTAACTGTATATATTCACGACAGGGTGGTTTAGGAGAGTGTGCTGGTTCTGAACCACCAAGGAGCAGAGGTGTTCAATTTCCATTTGCTGTGACGGACAGGGTTATCATAAAGGTAGTATAGTATGTAAAGAAAGCCTCGAGAGTCGAGACCCGAGACTACTTCTGAAAGTTATTTACATTATTTTTAAAATTTACACATGAAGTAATTGGAGAGAAAATTGATCAGGGGAACAAAAGGACACCACTACGCTTTGTTGGAAGGGAAGCTATTGTAACAACACAATGCCTGAATGGATGGTCAGTGACTTAACAACTTTTTCATTCAAATATTGATTTGCCATGTTTATTTTTTATAATTATAATAGAGTAAACCTTGTAACTTGCCAATTTATTTACCAACTAATAAAATCTATGAAGCACGGACACCTCTAGGAGTAGGTGTGTCGTGTTGTCCGACACGCGTTGGTGTCTGACACTTGTATGACACCCGTACGACACGTGTCAGAAAAAATGTTTTTTTTCTTCTTTGTTTCGACACTCTTCGAATGAATGGTTGACACCCGAATGACATTCATAACAATTGAGACAAGTGTTTCAAACAAAAATTTGTTACTTTTGTCTCAACACACTCTTATACATATTTTCAATTTTTTTAATCATAGATGGATAAATAAAGCTGAAATACTCTCTTATACATACATAACGGTGTCGGTGTCCTATTTTCTGACATTATCGGTGTCGAAGTGTCCGCGTCGTGTCCCAGTGTCCGGGTCGGACTCAGTGCTTCATAGAATAATACTTCATAGAATAATACTGACTTGATAGATTTAATAACATTATCTTTTGAGGATTTTGTATCCAAGATTTCTCTGAAATAAAATATTATAAAATGTCTAGAAATCCTAGTTCAACTAGCAGATTTAATAGCATTATCTTTTGAGGATTATGTATTCAAGATATCTCTGAAATAAAAATATTACAAAATGTCAGAAATCCTAGCTCAACTAGCAAATACTGATATTGTTAAGTCAGGCACCATCAACTGGGTTTGAATCTCCGGCCTCAAAGTTGTGTGTTTGAGTTTTTAATGGTTATTGCTAAGGTGTTTTTTGGAGCTGAGTTGCAGAAAAAAATAGTGGATGTTGATAAATAAATTTTTTACTTCCTTTGAACTTAACGGCACATTTGCTTGGATAAGACTTGGAAATAATTACATGTGTCGTGTTATAAATCTAACTGTATTAAAAATAATATCTGCGATAGCGTCATGGTTAGATGGTTTCTGTCATGCATATTGCATACTTCCCCACTGGAATATTGCTTTCAAGGAGCTACGTCAATATTGCTTCTGCAGTTAATAAAAGACTTATTTATGTACAGGTATGTGGTGAAGACATTGGACAATGCAGAGAGTGTAAAATTGCAGTATCGCTCCCTTGCTAAGGTTTCTGACGATCCTTCAAAACATGTCTCCAGCAACACGGGACCTAATTGGCTTCAAATCAGCCGCACACCATCATAAAACTTGGTTGATAAACATTCTGCAGAAATGTGTAAGCAATTTATGTTAAGCAACCATTTTATATAAAGAACACCCCAAACAAAATATCTTTGTAATTCTACAATTGTATTGTAAGAAAACTGTACTACCAGAGTTTGTAAATATGTATACTTTGTTTTTTTTGAGATTATAGTATCTTAGTAATCATTTTGTTTGGATGCAGTAGTATATTTAATACTTCTTATCACGCTAATTAAGAAATATAATCAATGTTGTATGGGAAAGAGAAATTATGTCTAGTAATAAAGGATAGAAGATTATGTCTAGTAATAAAGGATAGAAGATTATGTCTAGTAATAAAGGATAGAAGGTAGATTGAGAATTTTTTTATTAATGTAAGTGACTTATAGTTTGGAATAAATATGTTTTGGTACCTATAATTAGGGGTGACAAAATGGATGTATAGATTGGATGAATATGAATTGAATTGTTAGATGAATCAAAACAATCTATTAATCATCTATTAAAATTTCTATAAAAAAATCCAATCCATCCATTTATACAAGCTATAAATATTTCAATTTTAAAAAAATCCAATCCGATTTATCCGTCTTTTTAATTTTTTTTATGCTTGTATATGTAACCGTATTTGCTATTAGTCTACCGTTATTTAAAATACAATGTGATATTTGTCCATTTTTTTTCACTAATTTATTCTTATTTATTGTATTTTAATTTATATAACTACTCCACTATCTATTATTAATATGATTATTTTAATAAATGATATTTATTTTATTTATTAAAATTAATATAATTAATAATTATCTTAAAAAATGTGGAAATCTTAAAATTGTGTTACCATTAATCCTAATTTATATGGAATCAATAGAATTAATTTGATCTGAAATATAAAAAATTGTGTTACCATTAATCCTAATTTATATACAGTAATGTAGCATGAGGTGTTTTTGCTTTTATTGAATGCAGTCTCTAGAGAATATGGTAATTAAAACATATATATAGGACATCGTATCACTGTATCTATGAGTTCAAGGTTTTAAGGTTAAACCGAATTGAACTTTGCTCGATTACAAATAAATAATAAATATATTTTTATACAAAATCAATAACGCATAAGAATAATTATCTTATCATTTTCAAATAATATAAAAAAACCGTTTATAATTTCATAATAATTAATACTTAATAGGTTATTAGTTTTTTTTTATAGTCTTCTAGTCTTTTTAATAAATTAAAAACAAAATTTGGTCCGATCAATTTTTTAGTTTTTAATTTGTGTTTGATTAACTTTTTGATTTAAATTCCAATTCTGATGGATATCGGTTTTTAAATTCATAGTAAATGTTTAAATTCCAATTTTTGATTTGATCGGTTGAACTAGTGGTTCGATTCAGTTTTGATTACTATGATAGAGAATATAAAAACAAAAAGTAAATAAATTTCTTAAGTAACAAAATAGATTCAGTTTTTATGAAGAATAAAAAATCATCTAAATTATAAAATAGATTGAATATGAATAACACTAAATATAAATGCAAGTGGATTAACTTTCAGTGGCTTTTAAGAATCGAACAAATTAGTTACCTCATAAATAAATTTCAACATTTTTTTATGATTAAGCTTTTGTTTAATATTTCACTCACGGAATATTTCTTTGTTTTAAATTTTCAATTTAAAAATAAAAATATCATATATTTTAAGATTGTTTGAATATAAATAATTATTATTGTTTTATTATAAAATGATTTAATAAATTTAAAATATACAATAAAATTATCCAATGCATCTTTATAATATGTTGGATAAATTGGATCTATCCATACATATATATATATATATATATATATATATATATATATATATATATATATATATATATATATATATATATATATATATATATATATATATATGGATGAATTGATCCAATCCATTAACATACTTTTTATGCAATAGATAAATTAGATGAACATTTTAATAAATAATTTGGATAAATATTTGTTTAATGAATTCTATTGTCATCCCTACTTATAATTTGGAATTAAGAGTACATAAATAGAAGCTGTTTTGACTTGAATATTATTGTTACACAATAATTGATTTATTCAGTGTTCGTATCTCCTCAATCTAATGCAAGGTGAAGTTTCTTGAAAAATGGACAGGTCTAAAATTTGTGAGACCATAAGTGTTTATTTATTTATTTTTATGAGAAAGCTCTTAAGAAGAAAAAAGCTAAAACAAATGAAGGGGCCGTCTTTAGGGAAACCTTCTGTCCAGATTTTGGACTCATACAACTTACCTAAACCAACCATCTTATGAGCATCTACATTTAACATTCTATTCAGATACATAACTGAATTACCATTAAAGTTAATTAGAATTTGCCTACAATCTGTAGCAACATGATCAAAAGCAGTATTGGACTGGATAGAGTTGATACTGTCCACAATGTTGAATGTGTCCGTTTGTATATGAACTTTTTCAAACTTCAACTCTCGCACCAGGAGAAAACTTCATTTGATTGCTAGAATTTTAACAACACACGGTTCCACATAAATGAACTCTTTCCTACTGGCGGCAATGATCACTTCCTTGGCATTATTCTTGATAACATACCCAAAAGAAGCAAAATCTTTATGGAAACTCTTACATCCACCTGCACCACAAACACATATTTGGGAATAGGCTCCAAGTATTTGTTCTGAATCATCTTCTTCTTAACACAAAGATTCAGATTCCATTTGTTGAATTCAAGCACAAAAAATCTAGTGCCTATTCTACCACCAACTTTGGACTTACCTGTTTTTGTTGGTAAACAATCAAATTTCGAGCATTCCAAATTTTCCACAACAACTGAGAACTGAAGCACTCGCCACCATTTAGACAGCTCAACAACCAATCATTTATATCACCCAAAATTCTATAGCCCAACATATATGAGAAGAAAGTCTGCTTCGTAAAATCACACTGCAAAACCAGATGTTGTGCTGACTCTGGGACACAATGACAAAGAGGACAAAGAGTATCTAACCTGATTCCGCTATTAAGGAGGTTCACCTTGGTAAGTAGAATATTCATTGCAAGGATTTTCACGATACAGTCAGAAGACCTTCCCCAAAAGTGATTGTTCATCTCTTAGAAGCTTCCAATAGTGTTTCCCTATCAAATTGACATTAAAGTCGCTGATTCTTCGAATCCCATACCTCCTACTTCTTTTCTCGAGCCAATTTCTCCCAACTTAACTAGTGAAATTTCCTCTCTCCATTCTTTGATCCCCACCAGAACTTTGCGAACATTGCTTCAATCTCCTAACAACATGACTCCGAGAGTATGTAACAACTCATTATATAGGTTATAATGCTTGGGCAACAACTTTGATTAACACTTCTTTCCATGCTCTGGAGAGAAATTTCTCCTTCCACCATTTAATTTTCTTCCACATCCTTTCAATGACTAAAGCGAAAATATCCTTTTTTGATCTTCCAAACACAATCGATAGACCCGAATACTTGGCATGACTCATCACATTCTTTACTCCCATCCAATTACATTTCATTTTATTGTCTTCATCACACATATTTCAACTAAATGACAATTTTGATTTATTCAAGTTCACGATTTTGGCTGGAGGATTCAATGATACTTTTGAAGGATTTTCATGATATAGTTGATTGGAAAATTAGCAAGTGTACTATTTTTACCGATGTAGTAATAAAAGGGAGTTATCCCGAATATCGATCTCGAGGACTGCGTACCGAATTAAGTTTTTCTGAATAGATTTCAATTGAACAAAAGTTTTGGTTGATAGTTTGTTTTGAGATAAAATAGAATTAAAATACTAAAATGTAAACAAAGAATAGAGGTTGCACGAATATGAGAATAATGTCAGGGACGGTGTATAATTTGCAATGCAATGACTTAATAATTTCTCGACTCTAAAGAGATATGTTTCAAACCTTATCTTTCCTATGTTCAAGATTGTTTTTCCAAAATTCCTTTAGAGAAAAACCTTTGGTATTCTTCCTAGACCCTAATTCCTCAATGGCCAAAGAAGAATATCAAGCAATAATTCTGACATAAAAAATGGTTTTCACAGGGTATTCCAATTCCTCGGTAATATCTACCGTGATAAAAATTACGCAACAAGGTTAGGATGGTTGGTCAGACCAAACCCCAACTACGATCAATTATCAGATTTTCCAAAAAGATAAAGCATTATGAACGTTGCATAAAATAAAGAAAATTTGTTTAAACACACAATCTCATAGATTAAGAATTCAAAAAGTCATTACAATAAGCAAATCAGGGACACCCCCTGGCATTAGGGGGTTTAGCCACTCATGTTCATAACAAAAATAAAAACTGAATAATGATATAGAGACATTACAATCAACGTTGGATCGGTTGGATCGTCAATTGCTTCCGCTCTTGATCAATCCTTCTTCTCCTTCGATATCCACTATAATCTCTCTCTATCGTCAAAATTCCCAAAAGTCAAAGTACTTTCTCTAAGTCTTAAACATCTAATATATCAGTCTTCAAAATACTTCGCGAAATGTCCAGATTATCCTCCGAAAATATCTCAGTCAGCATCATAAAAATAACAGAATTTCTGTTTCTGGTTGTCACGACATGGGCCGTGTTGTGCAACACGGACACCCGTGTCATGCCACTGATTCTCCTCAAATTCTCATCTCCTTCAGAGGCCATGACACGGACCGTGTTGTACAACACGGGCACCCGTGTCATGCTTCTGATTTGATCCTTTTCAACCCAAGAAACTCCTCTTCAAAGGCCTTCACAACACGGGCCGTGTTGTATGGCACGGGCACCCGTGTTGTGCTTCTGATATCTCTATTTTGCTGGTTTTTCAACACTCAGATCATCTTTGCGAAGACTTCGAACAACCAACTAGATGCAGACCTGAAAACACATCAACAAAACAACCAAAAAACACATACCAAAGGTAAAAATTGATAAAAAGACCAAAACTAGACTTGCATGCTAAAATAAGAAAACTACGACGAAAACGTGAAAGAAACACTTCAAACAACCAAAAGCATACGAAAAGAACAACGAAAACGGCTTGAAAAATATGACTAAAGATCACTGATCAAACTCCCCCGAACTTGAACTTTTGCTTGACCTCAAGCAAAGAGCTTGCATTCACACACTCAAACACTGTCAACTCATTCAACAATAGCGAGATGAATCACAATACTCATACGTGGATTTTCGTTCCAAGTCACCCAACAAGTTATTTTGGTACTTCTTTCTCTGCGAAGGTATCACACAAACACTAAACCGCGGTAAACCCCGGACCTGAATCTCCTTTTCGGTAACCTCTCCGACTATGCTTCGGGCTTAGGTCTTCTGTTTCGATTTTCCACCATTTTCATTCGGACAATCCTTTTTAAGGCTTCTTGTGATTTTCACCGTGTGTACAAAATTGATCCTTTTTCTCTTTTATTGGCACCGTTATCTCTTTTTATGAAACATTTATGCTCAACCGCCGTTAGGCTGAATAACCGGGTGAGGGTTACCACACTTAGAAGGATCGATCGTTCTAATGTTCTTATTCATTTTTTTTTGGTGCCTTCATGCATTTTTTTTCTCTTTTTGATCAACTCTGCACAAACAATTATTATAGATCAAGCCAGATTTGTCAGTAGAAACTACTTAAGGTTTACTTCTCAGATCAAAGTACCATGGCACAAATCTACACGTCGGACTCGTTCCTTACTTAGTAGACTCAGTGTGTTCGTGTTGTACCTAAACATCAAAATTTTTCCATTTTCCTTATCGGGTTTATTTTCACTCAATCCGATATACTTTCTCATTATTCACTCGCAGTAACACAACTTTCACACTTAACAGGTCAATTCAGGGGTGTTTTTCAAACAACTTATAACCATAATTTTCAAGCCGACTACCTAAAACACTACTAGAAATAAAAACAGATAAAAACAAAACAAAAACATGAAAACTTAATCCTCCCACACTTGAACTCAACAGTGTCCACACTATTGAAGAACCAATGTCGGAAGGAACTCACAAATATCACTGAGCCGGGGGAAAGCCATGCAGCCTCATCTGCGGCATCCACTCATGCAACTCATCAATGAGGTCCCCTTGACGGGTCTGCTCTCTTATCATCTCATCCCATTCTTCCTTGGTCAGGCTCCACTGACCGGTCTCCTGATTTGATGAGCCGCCAGCAGTTTGTACAGGGACCTCCTCAGCTTGGTACCCCTCATCATCCTCACCTGAAAAGAATTCATCATACTGCTCGTTGTCGCCCTGAAGAGGATTCTCATACCACCAATTAGCTTTATTATCAATGGTAATCAAATTGGGAGCAGGTAAAGATATCAAATGACGGTTACGGGTAAGCACAAAGTAGTAAATATGAAAACTCTTAATCATACCTTAGTTAGTGAGGGTGTCTAAATCAATTTTATTCTTACCTACCACTGAAGGTACCTCAATCAATCTCGGGCCGTAACCAAGTTTGTCAGCTATCTGTGTTATCATTCCTCCTACAGAGATCTCACCGGAAGCTGCATTGGCTACCCGCTTGAGGTGATCTGCTGCGAAGGCCGCTACATTGATCAGTTCATTATTAGCCATACCATAGAGAAAGTACAAGTCTCTTTGTGTAGCTACTCCTGTGCTGTCACCTCTGCAGAAAAGGGTATACGCCAACCCCTTTTGAGCATACCTAAAACACGGGTTATAAATCCCCGAAGCCTTCGCCGCATATGCGACATAGTCAGTACTGCCAGTAATGTCCCTCCAAAATTATCCCGTAACAAACGTGCTGGGAGGTGCTCCAGGCCCATAGATTGGAAGATCTAAAATCTTTCCCAATTCCGCAACCGATAAAACGTGATTAGTGTCAAAAAGATGAAACTTCAAAGTACCGTAGTACTCTGTATCCGACCCAGTCCACCTGTGCTTTAGCTGAAATTGCAAAGAACTCAAAAACTCTAATGTTATGCGCTCAAAAGTCGGCGCTTCAAATAACATAAAATTCAACATACCAATATTATGAAACATCCTATGTACCTCAAATTTCAGCCCTAGGTTTTCGAGAGTCTCATTACACATATATCTAGCTGGTATTAACTTACGCTTTACCAACTTAGAGTACTTGACCTGGTGCTCCGGATTCTCGAATAAAATGCCGTGGGCATTAGGCATGCGGTGCGCTCGCTTTCGGGGGCGAGACGACTCGGCCACATTCTTTCCAGTATCTCTGCGAGGAGGCATTCTAATTACTTTTTGTGAAGAGAGTAAGGCGTTTTAGTGAGTGGGTACGAAAGAATTTGAAGCTTTTGTGTAGAAGAGTAATGGAGGTTAAGGGTTTTTGTAGAGAATGAGGGTTTGTAGAAGATGGAAGGTTAAGTGAAAGAAAAAGATTTGTGGTAATGAGGCTAATAATGATAAGTTAAGGGTATTAATTCGTGGGCCCCATTTCATTAAAAATGTTAGGAATATGAAATTTTTTGAAAAAACTGCCCCGCACTCCTAACACGGGCCGTGTTGCACAACACGGGCACCCGTGTCAGGCCCCTGCATTGTCACAAATTCACTTTAAAATCAGGGGTTGTTCAGGCTTTGCAACACGGGCACCCGTGTTGCACCCCTGTATTCCTCAAAATCACATATAAAATCAGGGGATGTTTAGGCTTTGCAACACGGGCCGTGTTGCACAACACGGGCACCCGTGTTGAACCCCTATATTCCTCAAATCTTAGGCAAACTCCATCCTCCTGACACGGACCGTGTCATGGGACACGGACACCCGTGTCAGGGCCCTGACTTTTCAATTTTTCAGTCTTTTTCTTGATTTTTAGCTTGACTATCCAACTTCCCTTTTTCCTTAGCAGAATATGTGATTAACACAAATGCACAACCTACAAAAACTGAAACAAACAAAAGTAAGCATGAGAAAAGTCGTGGGTTACCTCCCACGTAGCGCTGCGTTTAACGTCGCATGGCTCGACGGTCCTTCGTCCTACTGAGTAAGACGAATGACATTCACATCACCAGTAGTTTGACCTCTGAAGTAGGGCTTTAATCTCTGCCCATTCACCTTGAAAATATCTCCATTGGTTTGATTTTTAATTTCGACTGCTCCATGAGGAAATACCTTGTGAACTACAAAAGGTCCCGACCATTTAGACCGTAATTTTCCTGGAAATAGCTTCAACATTGAATTGTACAAGAGGACCGGTTATCCTTCCCAAAACTCTTTTCTTTGAATCCTCTTGTCATGCCATTTGTTTGTTTGCTCTTTGTAAACCTTAGCATTCTCGTACGCCCGATTCCTGAATTCTTCTAACTCATGAAGTTGAAGAATCCGAGAACTCCCAACTTTTGACAAATCCATATTAAGATACTTAAACGCCCAGAAAGCCTTGTGTTCAAGTTCCAATGGTAGGTGACATGCCTTTCCGTACACCAGATGATATGGTGACATACCGATATGCGTTTTGAAAGCCGTTCGATACGCCCATAGAGCATCATCCAACTTAATCGACCAATCCTTTCGAGATGAATTCACTGTTTTTTTCCAGAATTTGTTTTAGTTGTCTATTAGACACCTCTACTTGGCCACTTGTTTGAGGGTGGTATGGAGTAGCTATCCGGTGTTTCACATTATACTTTTGCAGAAGCCTCTCCATGAGGTGATTCAGGAAATGCGTTCCTTCATCACTTATCAATGCTCTCAGAACACCAAACCTTGCAAAAATATTCTCTTTCAGGAATATCACCACAACCTTCGCATCGTTGGTAGGCAATGCAACAACCTCTACCCATTTGGAAACATAGTCCACCTCAACCAAAATATAGTTCTTTCCGAATGACGGTGGAAACGGCCCCATGAAGTCTATCCCCCATACATCGAATAACTCAACCTCTAACATAGAGTTCTGGGGCATCTGATTTCTTTTTGATATATTCTCAGTCCTCTGACATCTGTCACACTCCTTCACTAACTCTTGAGCATCCTTAAATAAAGATGGCCAGTATAGCCCGGATTGAAGGACTTTAGCTGCTGTCCTATCACCACTGAAGTGTCCACCGTACTCGGAATCGTGACATGCTTTCAGCACATATTTCTGCTCTTCGTCGGGTACACACCTTCTGACCAGGC
Organism: Lathyrus aphaca; assembly: GCA_963966055.1. NCBI lineage: Eukaryota > Viridiplantae > Streptophyta > Magnoliopsida > Fabales > Fabaceae > Lathyrus > Lathyrus aphaca. The sequence goes on along the minus strand of OZ014524.1, from coordinate 111,995,239 downwards.
CATCCACTCCTTTTTTTGTAGATAAACGGATCGTCCCATAAGTAAAACCTGCAATCATGAACAAACTTTTTCCTTTTGTTAGAATCAAAATCGTCAGGTATAATACCGCCAACAAGGTAGTTCGCATAATTTGCAAACCAAGGCACTCCAATAACAGCTAGGATGTGTTCGTCAACAAACTCATCCTTTATTGGACGTCGCTCTTCAGTCTCCTCAATTGGTGACATCCGAGAAAGATGATCCGCAATAGTGTTCTCACACCCTTTCTTGTCGCGGATCTCGACATCGAACTCCTGGAGAAGCAAAATCCACCTAAAGAGCCTGGGCTTCGAATCCTGCTTAGCAAAAAGATATTTCAAAGCAGCATGGTCAGTGTAAACAATCACTTTTGAACCCAACAGATATTTCCTGAATTTATCGAAGGCATACACAACAGCTAGGAACTCCTTCTCGGTAGTTGCATAATTTATACGTGCAGGGTTCAAAACGTGACTAGCATAATAAATCACATGAAGCAATTTTCCTCTTCGCTGTCCAAGAACAGCCCCTACCGCAATGTCGCTCGCATCGCACATGATCTCAAAGGGTAGAGACCAATCGGGGGCAATCACAATGGGTGCCGACACTAATTTATTTTTCAGTGTCTTAAATGCATCGGCACACTCTTTATCAAAAACAAAGGTCTTTTCCTTAACTAACAAGGTAGTCAGAGGTTTGGCTATCTTGCAAAAATCCTGTATGAATCTGCGGTAGAAACCCGCATGGCCTAAAAAACTCCGAATACCTTTTTCATTCACCGGTGGTGGTAATTTTGAGATGACCTCCACCTTGGCTTGGTCGACTTCAATTCCCTTGTGGGAGATCTTGTGTCCCAGAACAATGCCTTCTCGTACCATAAAATGACACTTTTCCCAGTTAAGGATCAGATTGCTTTCTTGACATCGCTGCAAAACAAGTGACAGGTTAGTTAAACAATTATCAAATGATGAACCAAAAACCGAGAAGTCATCCATGAAGACTTCCATATGCTTTTCGAGCATATCAGCAAAAATAGAAGTCATGCATCTTTGAAATGTTGTTGGGGCATTACACAGCCCGAATGACATCCTCCTATAAGCAAAAACACCGTATGGGTAGGTGAAGGCTGTTTTCTCTTGATCTTCCGGTGCAACCGCAATTTGGTTGTATCTGAAGTATCCATCCAGAAAGCAATAGTAATCATGCCCTGCTAGCCTTTCCAACATTTGATCAATGAATGGCAATGGAAAATGGTATTTTCTCGTAGCCAAGTTCAATCTTCTATAATCAATGCAAACTCTCCATCCAGTAACAGTTCTAGTAGGAATCAACTCATTTTTTTCATTAGTTATTACTGTTGTTCCTCCCTTTTTGGGCACTATCTGGTATAGGGTAGATCAACCCCGCATCCAATAGCTTAACAACTTCCTTTCGCACTACCTTCTTCATTACAGGGTTCAATCTCCTTTGGGGCTGCACAACCGGTTTGTGATCTTCTTCCATGAGTATTTTGTGCATGCACGCCGTAGGACTTATACCTTTAAGGTCTTCAATTTTCCACCCAATTGCTCCCTTAAATTTCTTAAGAACCCCAATTAACTTGTCCTCTTGCACACTTTTCAAATTAGCGCTAATAATAGCGGGACATTTTTCTTCAGTGTCGAGAAAGACATATTTGATATTCTCAGGTAGTTGTTTCAATTCTGATATCTTTGGCTTGTCTTCACCTTCATCAACCATTATAGGTTGTCTTAACTCTTCCCACCGATGCATTCTAACTCTTTTCAGGATAGGTTGAGTTTCAAGCATAGCTACCACTTCCATATCACTACTTTCGACTTCCTTATCATCTTCAAAAATAGACATACTCAGTACCCTTTCTAGAGGCAATTGGGATACACTCTCTAAATGTTCACTAGCTTCCACTTGTTCTAACACTTGTATGTTACTACTAGTGCTCACATCATCTTTATACTTCAAAGTGTTCCTAACATCAATTTTCAACTCTTCGTTGTACACTTTCAAAGTGAATGTTCCCCCTTCCATATCTATCATGACTCTCCCGGTTTCAAAGAATGGTCTTCCCAAAATTAAAGGAATTTCTTCATCTTCAGGCATTTCAAGAATCACAAAGTCAACCGGAAACACAAACTTGTCCACTCTAACCAGGACATCATGGACTACGCCATATGGACGCCTCACAGAATGGTCTGCAAACTGGAGAGTCATCCGAGTATCTTGAACAACACCAATACCCAACTTTTTGTAGATGGATAGAGGCATTAAACTAATGCTCGCTCCCAAATCAATGAGAGCTCTCTTGAATGACCGGTCACCGATGGTGCATGGAATGGTGACAGCTCCTCTATCTTTTTTCTTCACCGGAATCTTTAGTCCCTGCAAAATAGCACTACAAGTTTCGGTTAGAATAATAGGTTCGGCTCCCATGGTCCTCTTTTTAGCAATGATATCTTTCATGAATTTGGCATAGGTGGGCATTTGTTCAAGTGCTTCAAGTAATGGAATATTCAGCTCCAGCTTCTTGAACAACTCTAGGAATTTCTCAAAATTCTTCTCTTGCTGCCCTTTCTTTTTGTTTCTTGTTGGATAAGGAAGTTTAATCACCGGTTTCGGTTCTACCATTTTTTCTTTGATTTCCGGTGCTGGGGTTACTTCTTCCTCTTCTTCAACAACTTCATTCTCTTTTATTTCCAGTTCCACTTCAATTATTTGATTTTCACTCTCAGAATTATCTTTCACCTCTTCAGTTTCTTTACCTCTTCGTGTTGTGACTGCATTGACTTTGTGATTATCTCTTGGATTTGTTACAGTAGCACTTGGAAGAGTCCCTGGAGTTTTGGGAATAACTAGGTGTTGGGCAATTTGGCTCATTTGCACTTCAAGGTTCTTGATGGAGGCTCCAGTATTCTTGAAGTTACTCCTCGTTTCTTCTTGGAATTGAGAATTGTGAGCTACCATCTTTTCAATGGCAATTTCCCAATCAGCTTTTCTTGGAACTGTTGGTTGATATTGTTGTTGTTGGGGCTGATATTGTTGTTGGCCTTGAATCGATTTTTGGATGTTCCCTTGTTGATCTTTCCAAGAGAAATTGGGGTGATTTTTCCACCCCGGATTATACGTGTTGGCATACGGATTGTTCTGCCTCAACATATTAATCTGTTCAACCTGTTCTTGAGTTGCCAAACAGTGCATGGCGAAGTGTGGTCCACAACAAATCTCACAAATAACAGCTTGAACAGGTTCCACCTGAGCTACTGTCTGTGTGACAAGATTCATCTTCTTCAGCCTTCTTTCAACTTCTGCAGCAATTTGATCTTCCATTTTCACAACTTGCTCTGTCAGCTTTAAATCAATTTTACCATCTGGTTGACTCACTGTGCGATCATATAATTCAAGGTGTTCATTAGCAGCAATAGCTTCTATGATTCTTTTGATACCAATGGCTGTTGAAAAGTTTGTTGAGCCACCTGCACCAGTATCTATAAGTTGTTTTGTCTTGAGTCGCAACCCATTCACAAAGTTTTGCATCTGCTCGATCGCGTCCATATTATGAGTAGGACACGCGGTCAAACACCTTTTGAATCTTTTATATGCATCTCCAAGTGATTCACCCTCTTTTTGTTTAAAACTGACAATATCATATCTCTTCCGGATGAAAACTGACGCAGGAAAATATTCGTTGAGGAATGTTGTTTCCATCTCTAACCAAGTTGTGATACTAGCAGCTGGTAGTGGGTAGAACCATTCTTCTGCATCATCAGTAAGTGTAAAAGGAAACATCACAAGTCTTTTTGCTTCCTCAGAATGACCTTCAATCTTCAAAGATGTAGTGGTAGTCAAGAATCTCTGAAGATGCATGTTGGCATCCTCATTGATTCTTCCAGCGAACGGTTTGCTTTCCAACTGGCGAATAGTTGACAGATGTAACTGGAAGTGAGCAACATTCACCGGTTGGTTAACAAAAGTCATCTGGTTAGATTGGGCATTAGCCCCTCCATAATCTCCTAAGAGCCTTTCTACATGAGGTTGGTTTCCTACCATGTTGTCAAATCCTGGATCAGTCTCTCTGTCTGAGTCAGAGTCACTATGCTCAGAGTGCACAGATATGTCGTCCTCCGTTTCCTGATTCGGGACACTTGAACCAGTATCAGCCAGTCTATCAACTCTTGCCTTGCGGCGTCTCTCGTGCAAAGCTCTTTCTAGTTCTGTGTCAAAAGAAAATTTAGCTGAGGCCTGACCTCGCATAAACAGTTAGACACAAGTTAGATAACAAAATTTCAATAACACTAAAATAATAAACAGAGAAAACAATAAAATTTTAGTCGCAGAGCAACAAAATTTCAATTGAAATAATACAAGTAAACTTAGATCTTTGGCAGTCCCCGACAACGGCGCCAAAAACTTGATCGGAAAATTAGCAAGTGTACTATTTTTACCGATGTAGTAATAAAAGGGAGTTATCCCGAATATCGATCTCGAGGACTGCGTACCGAATTAAGTTTTTCTGAATAGATTTCAATTGAACAAAAGTTTTGGTTGATAGTTTGTTTTGAGATAAAATAGAATTAAAATACTAAAATGTAAACAAAGAATAGAGGTTGCACGAATATGAGAATAATGCCAGGGACAATGTATAATTTGCAATGCAATGACTTAATAATTTCTCGACTCTAAAGAGATATGTTTCAAACCTTATCTTTCCTATGTTCAAGATTGTTTTTCCAAAATTCCTTTAGAGAAAAACCTTTGGTATTCTTCCTAGACCCTAATTCCTCAATGGCCAAGGAAGAATATCAAGCAATAATTCTGACATAAAAAATGGTTTTCACAGGGTATTCCAATTCCTCGGTAATATCTACCGTGATAAAAATTACGCAACAAGGTTAGGATGGTTGGTCAGACCAAACTCCAACTACGATCAATTATCAGATTTTCCAAAAAGATAAAGCATTATGAACGTTGCATAAAATAAAGAAAATGGTTTAAACACACAATCTCATAGATTAAGAATTCAAAAAGTCATTACAATAAGCAAATCAGGGACACCCCCTGGCATTGGGGGGTTTAGCCACTCATGTTCATAACAAAAATAAAAACTGAATAATGATATAGATACATTACAATCAACGTTGGATCGGTTGGACCGTCAATTGCTTCCGCTCTTGATCAATCCTTCTTCTCCTTCGATATCCACTATAATCTCTCTCTATCGTCAAAATTCCCAAAAGTCAAAGTACTTTCTCTAAGTCTTAAACATCTAATATACCAGTCTTCAAAATACTCCGTGAAATGTCCAGATTGTCCTCCGAAAATATCTCAGTCAGCATCATAAAAATAGCAGAATTTCTGTTTCTGGTTGTCACGACACGGGCCGTGTTGTGCAACACGGGCACCCGTGTCATGCCACTGATTCTCCTCAAATTCTCATCTCCTTCAGAGGCCATGATACGGGCCGTGTTGTACAACACGTGCACCCGTGTCATGCTTCTGATTTGATCCTTTTCAACCCAAGAAACTCCTCTTCAAAGGCCTTCACAACACGTGTCGTGTTGTATGGCACGAGCACCCGTGTTGTGCTTCTGATATCTCTATTTTGCTGGTTTTTCAACACTCGGATCATCTTTGCGAAGGCTTCGAACAACCAACTAGATGCAGACCTGAAAACACATCAACAAAACAACCAAAAAACACATACCAAAGGTAAAAATTGATAAAAAGACCAAAATTAGACTTGCATGCTAAAATAAGAAAACTACGACGAAAACGTGAAAGAAACACTTCAAACAACCGAAAGCATACGAAAAGAACAACGAAAACGGCTTGAAAAATATGACTAAAGATCACTGATCAATAGTCAACTTCTATGATATTATTATCTATAGAAAACATCAGACTATTATCGACGAAGAAAATGTGAGAGATCACTGGGGCCCTTCTAGCAACTTGAATCTCGTGGATCCTATTGATGCGAACCTTCTGCTTCAGCATACCTGAAAGCATATAAGCATACAAAATAGGGTTAAATATGTTTTTAGTCCCTCTAAATATCTCATTTTTTGAATTAGGTCCCGATAAATATTTTCTTCAAACATTGGTCCTCCAAAACTTTTCCGTTTCAAAATTTAGTCCCTCCCGTTAGTTTGAACTAACAGATGCTGAGTTGGCAGGCCATGTGTGCGTAAATAATTTGCCATGTTGTATGAATGTGGCCAGCGTGGATAATATGGAAAAAAGAAAAGGTAAATAGGAAGAGAAATGTTAAGAGTTACATTGCATTGTGTAATCAAAGCACAAGTCAACGTACCTCCAAGTGATGCGATTCTGTCTTCTCCTTCTGAAGCTTCGCAAGGCGGAAAGGCGGAAAGAATTACACAAGAAAGATCCTCAAAACGAGAACAAAGTCGTGTGGCACAGACATGAAAGATAGAGGAGTGACTGACTCTCAGTAATAACCTGATTGGTGCTTGAACTGATAGTAGCAATGGTTCCTCAATCAATACGAAACCCTTATGAAAGGTGGATGCTTGTGATAACTAGCTGAACATAGGAATGGAGAACATCGCGAAGAGCGGGTGGGCACAAATAAACTTCGAGCCTATATCCTTTGTTTCTATAAACCGTGAACCAGGCCACGATACAACCCTTAAAAGTCCTAACTGAAACAGGGTTAATTTGAGAGCGTATTACTACGAGACCACGTTCCTGACTCCTATGAGTTATGCTAAAAGACATTTGTTGGTATTGCATGTACATACTCTCATTCAAAATAAGGTCGTATCTTAACCAGTGATTCTCTCACGAAGGTTAAACGATCCATTTTCAAAAACTTCAAGATTAACATGTTTGATTAGGATTTTCATTCTAAGAGTAAACATTTTTTGCTTGCATACATTTGTTTAGCATCATAAATGGTTCGCATACGGAAATTCAATCCAGAAGCTTAAGCTTGCCAAGTTGAGAAGTTCAAAACTTCTGAAAGACTGTCACGTCAAGGAGCACTTTTCTGAGAAAACTTCACTGAGCAAGGACTTTCCAAATTAGTCATGGTAAGAGCTAGCCAATCCGGGGCAGTTAAGTCGAGCAATCTCTTCAAACTTCAGTCAAACTGGGGCAATTACTTCGAGATTCAGATCTCTCCAAGAGCGAAGATCAGTCAGTCAGGCGCAAAGCTATTCAAATACTCGTACCGGGGCAGGCCACCCCAATAGTACGAAAGTTCATTCTTTCTTGAAGATAGACGGTCGGAAGCATTTACCCGGAGTTCAAAATACCGTAATCACTTGTCAAGCCAACTATCTCGTTCAGCACTTCTGACAAATACAAACTCATCTGCATTGGCGATGGCTATCTCCTCAGCAAGGTTATTACACTGATTCGTGCAGTCGTTACAATACCTGGGAGTTTAAAGACACCAAAGTCTTTTGTAAAATCCTCTTGAGGTAAAATCCATACAGAATCACTGATCCCCAGCGCGAGACAACCTGAAATCTTCCCTCCTCAGCAGGACGTGTCTCGGTGTTGTCTTCCCCAACAGGCAAATGGAAGTTATCTTCACTAAAGTCAGAAGTTTTTCCTTCAGTTGTTTTCCTTGATCTTGATTCCTCATCAGATCTAAGGCGATTCCTATTCCCCTAGAAGATTTCAGATAAATCATTCTCTTCCCCAGCAGATCCATAAAAGTGGATAATCCCCAATAGTCGAGGTATCCTCAGGCACGACCTTCAAATCTAAAAGTCCAATTTATTTTTGGCAAAGGTGGTAATTCGGGACAAATGAATTATTCACGCTCTTCTCCGACAGAGATGTTATCTCCACAGGACTTCTTGGGATCGAATACGCGATCATTGTGTTTCCCCACAGAGTTAGCAGGGACTTATTACTTCCGCGTCAGGAATTTCTCTCACATTCACACCAGTTCATTAACAATACTCAAGACATAACATCCCCAGTGTCATGGGGCAACATACCATGCAATTCAACATATGCAAAGTCCAGCCGCAGACTGGCCAAAGTCCATCTTCGGGTGGCAAGTTCCAAAAGTCCACCCGCAGTGTGGCAAATCTCCAAAGTCCCCCGCAGTGGGCAAAAGCCTCCCGTAGTGAGCAAAAGTCTCCCGTAGTGAGCAAAAGTCTCCCGTAGTGAGCAAAAGTCCAGCCGCAGACTGGCCAAAGTCCATCTTCGGGTGGCAAGTTTCAAAAGTCCACCCGCAGTGTGGCAAATCTCAAAAGTCTCCTGTAGTGAGCAAAAGTCCCCCGCAGTGGGCAAAAGCCTCCCGTAGTGAGCAAAAGTCTCCCGTAGTGAGCAAAAGTCCAGCCGCAGACTGGCCAAAGTCCATCTTCGGGTGGCAAGTTCCAAAAGTCCACCCGCAGTGTGGCAAATCTCCAAAGTCCCCCGCAGTGGGCAAAAGCCTCCCGTAGTGAGCAAAAGTCTCCCGTAGTGAGCAAAAGTCCAACCGCAGACTGGCCAAAGTCCATCTTCGGGTGGCAAGTTCCAAAAGTCCATCCGCAGTGTGGCAAATCTCCAATGTCCCCCGCAGTGGGCAAAAGCCTCCCGTAGTGAGCAAAAGTCTCCCGTAGTGAGCAAAAGTCCAGCCGCAGACTGGCCAAAGTCCATCTTCGGGTGGCAAGTTTCAAAAGTCCACCCGCAGTGTGGCAAATCTCAAAAGTCTCCCGTAGTGAGCAAAAGTCCCCCGCAGTGGGCAAAAGCCTCCCGTAGTGAGCAAAGGTCTCCCACAGTGAGCAAAAGTCCAGCCGCAGACTGGCCAAAGTCCATCTTCGGGTGGCAAGTTTCAAAAGTCTCCCGTAGTGAGCAAAGGTCTCCCGTAGTGAGCAAAAGTCCACCCGCAGTGTGGCAAATCTCAAAAGTCTCCCGTAGTGAGCAAAAGTCCAGCCGCAGTCCAGCCGCAGACTGGCCAAAGTCCATCTTCGGATGGCAGGTTCCAAAAGTCCACCCGCAGTGTGGCAAGTTTCAAAAGTCTCCCGTAGTGAGCAAAGGTCTCCCGTAGTGAGCAAAAGTCCACCCGCAGTGAGAAAAAGTCCACCCGCAGTGTGGCAAATCTCAAAAGTCTCCCGTAGTGAGCAAAAGTCCAGCCGAAGACTGGCCAAAGTCCATCTTCGGATGGCAGGTTCCAAAAGTCCACCCGCAGTGTGGCAAGTTTCAAAAGTCTCCCACAGCGAGCAGAAGTCCACCCACAGCGTGGCAATTTCCAAAGTCCACCCGCAGTGTGGCAATCTATTTTGAAGTCCAACCGCAGATTGACGAAAGTCCATCCTCAGGGTGGCAGCATATCACAAGTCCACCCACGGCGTGGCAATTTCCAAAGTCCACCCGCAGTGTGGCAATGTATTTTGAAGTCCAACCGCAGATTGGCGAAAGTCCATCCTCAGGGTGACATCATTTCCAAAGTCCACCCGTAGTGTGACAATGTATTTTGAAGTCCAACCGCAGATTGGCGAAAGTCCATCCTCAGGGTGGCATCATTTCCAAAGTCCACCCGTAGTGTGGCAATGTATTTTGAAGTCCAACCGCAGATTGGCGAAAGTCCATCCTCAGGGTGGCATCATATCACAAGTCCACCCACAGTGTGGCAAGCCAGTAGCCTTCTGGCATCAATCAAAAGGCATCCCCCGTTTATGAACTTACCATAGTAATTATATCCAAGCGGAGTTCATTTGGTTGAGTTTATTTCCCTGGTCTTCTGCCACAGAGTGCAAATTTTCTGGTTATTTCTGGTATTCAATCCCTGCATACTTCAAACGTCTGAAAGAAACTGCTATCATCCATTCAAGTCTACAGTGATTGAATAGGGGCAGCTGTAACACCCCAAAATTTGCCCTCATTATTATCATCTAACTACTTTATGTTCGCCTTCATATGCATCTACCATTAGATCACATATAACACCTCAAACGTCCATTAATTCACAAAACCGTTCATTTGTCTTCACCAAAGTTAATAACCATATTCATGATAAAAAATCATCATATCCATTTTTCACTACCCATTTCATCCACGTTTACGATTTGATTATTTAATACCATTTATCCATAAAATTAAACCATTAGTCAATATCCTTTTGAATCTACCCAAAATTTCCGAGTAAAACCAAGATTCATGAGTCTGCAATTAAATTCGAAACTTTCTTTGTCTATTTTAACCATCTATACCCAATTTCAAATTCGAGATTTAAAATGGAAAAAGTATGAGAATAGGGATTTCTTCTAAAAGATCGGTATCACAATTCGAAAAATGGACTTTTGGTCAATTGGTTGACAAAAGTCAAACTCTATTATTCAAGTCCCATAAGGTGGTGCTCAATAATCAAATTCATTAATTCCAAGATTAATTTATGGATTTTTGCTAGTATCCATGACATGTCCAATTACACCTTTAGTCCAAGGTAAAATTCAAAGTCATATTCCATCATGAGCATAGTTATTACTCCACCTTATTTACATGCATAAAAAAAAACTAATAGTATAATTTCACAAAAAAATTGTGCTTCATTTTGCAACTCATTCAGAAGAAGGAAAGTTCAGAAAATTCGGTTACAAAAAGTCCAATACAACCGAATACAGAGGCAGAATTAGCAGAAAGAATTTTACACCAGAACAAATTCACCAAGGAGAAAATTAATACAAAAATAACTAACAGAATCTCAACTGAACCTAACTGTTTTTTAACTGTTTTTTATGGTGAAATCTCTTGATTACCCTCGAATCTTCTCCTATAAAGGCCCGTTTGATCTTCATCTTCAGGGGCTGACTCTTTTTTTTACTCAGTTTCAATCCATCTTCATCTCCAAATAATTCAATAGCCCTCCAATCACTAAAAACTCCTGCATAATTTCCAGTTCTGGAAATCACCACCAGCAATGCCTGCAAGAATCATTGGTATAAGCATCAAGAATTGAGAAACTACTCCACAACAGTTTGTTCACGCAGAAGGAGAAGAAGATGTGAAGCCGATGGCATAATAGATTAGAAGAAAAGTGATTGAGAAATCGCACCTGAAGATCTGTGTCGGCACCTTCGTTTTTGAGGTGTAATCGCACCTGAAGACCTTATCAAGACTTCATCAAATTTCTGCAACAAACTTCAAACAATCTTCAATCATGATATCAATTCAATAGCAACCTGCATCACAAAAAAGGCATGGCATTAAGTTCAACTATCAATCCAGATCGAAAGTCACAAGAACATTGTGAACAATCATCATCAGAACTTCCTCAACTCATCTCTGGATCTTCTTCGTCAATCTCATCAGAACACTGTTCTTCATCATTATCATAAGGCTCTAACGAATCCAAGACCTGCTAATTCATCATCAATAAACCTCCCTGCGAAAAAACTCTCCAAAAATTCTTCTTCACCTTTAACCGCCCTCATCGATCCTTATTGACATCAACTGTGCACCTTCTTCAAAGCACCTGCATCAATAATCATCACCAGTTACAGAACACATCGCAATCAACCACGACATCGCATCAGTTCAACGAAGATTTTACAAATTAACATTCAAGAACAAATCATACAACAACATAGGGTTTCAACACAGCAAGAAACGGATTTTTCGTATACCTTAAGTGTCGAATATTTCGAAGATTTCTCATCACGAACTCCAAATCGCCGGAACCGCGTCTTCGAACGCCGACGATCAAGCGTTCACTTCGTCAACAAACCCAGGCCGTGTCCAATCTTCTGCATCCGCCTCTCATACACTCGTCGCTCTTCTCAATCGAACGGGGTCGGACGTTCGTCATACGACGAGCTTCAACGGTGATTTTGAGACTCCTTGAAGCATTCATCAGTCGGATCCATCGGCGTTGTCTTGCTCTTTCCTCGTTCGTTGAACTCTCGGCCTTTCTTCAACATCGAGAATAACTCGCAAACGGAAAAGGTGAGACCTTTACTCTTTTTTCTTTTAAACATGTTTGAATAGGAGGCCGGATTCGGGTTAGGATAAGAAGATGAAGAAGGTTGGTTAGGTCATTGGGGGGAGAGGATGGAGAAGAGACAGTGGCGGTTAGGGTTTAGGAAGAAGATGAAAAGGGCCGCCGTAGGCAAGAACAAGAAAAGGGGTTTTAGGGTTTGTCTTTTTGGAGAAGAAGATGAAGAGAAGATGAGGGGAGGCGCCGCGGCGGTGAGGGAAAGAAGTTCTAAGATTAGGGTTTTATTTTAATTTCTCAGTGTTATAAGTTTCTTTGTTTTGTTTTAAAGGACATTAATAATATGATATTAATAAATTAATGAGCATTAAAAATCATAATAAAATCTTATTAATATTAATTAGTTTCCTCCATTTAAAATTTTGAGGATAAGGATAAGATTTTTGAATGTCAACCACACCGCCCGGTAGGTTTCTCCCCTGGGTGATCGTCTACACGCCGGAGCGCCATAACCACCATGCACCTTTCATTCATGGCCTTCAGATGAGTGTACTTTGAAAGTCTTGAATTCCAACGTCCAAGAATAAGTCAACGAGGGTTGACTGAGGGTTCATAATATACCCCCATAGTCCTGCGCCATTTTGGGCCTGCAAACTCGCTATTAATACCCTCCATGTGCAGTCCAGCTAGTTTTTAACTTAAAAACTTTCTTTCCTCACCCCCCTCTCTATTTCATTTCTTTTATTTTTTCTATGTTATGCGTCTTCAATTTAATTCACAAAAAAATATGAAAACATTTAATAAAATTCCACAAAAATTAGGATAGAATATTAACTCAATCTTGAACTTGTCCCAATTTTTATTTTCTGAATATAATCATTTTTCAATTTAATTTCGAATTTTCATTTAATTGATTTTCTATTGAATTCTCATATGGGCACATAAAGTTGTACAATTTATTTCTGTCACTTCCCATGACATTTTTTGCCCATTCTTTTTGCTATGATTAAAGGACAAATAGAAGTACCTATAATATTTTTTGTGTATTTTTTAGGACATTTTTTCTACTGTTTTGGTAGTATAATTTGTGTAAATTTGTGATTGAACTTTAGGTAGGATTAAAGGACCATTTGACATAGCTAGGATTAGATTTTTTAAGAGATTTTTTAACACAATACTATAGTCAGGTTAGAGACCCTAGAAAATTAATTTCACATTTTTTTCATGACTTTTAATATTTTTTGGCATTTTAATTCATTTCCATCATATTATGCATATTCATGGTTCATATCATTCACTAACTATTTGTTTTTTGTGCAAGGTATGTGTTCAAGGATTGGCTTATGGACTTGGATATTTTTATGCCTCAATTGTGTTTTATACTTTGTGTACTTTGTGATGTAATAGTGTAATACTTGTATGCTTGTATAGTTTCTATAACTAGGTTAGAAAAGATAAAACAAATCGTTAGAAAACGAAAATCTCAAAAATAAGTAAAAGGCTCGATCCAACGTCGAGTATATTTTCAAATAAATAAATAAAGTTCATATAGCTTTAGGGTTCCTCGATTACCATCGTGCCACTCCATTCAACCAAAGGCAAGCCTTGTATGTTTCATACCATAAGTCGTGCGTCTTAGCACCACGCAACCGACCCACCCGAACCATTGTTCCATCCCGTTTACATTCCATACCGTTTTTACCTACCATGACTTAGGAGGACCCTATTGTTCAATATAACTCTTGTATTCTCATTTCTAGTGTAATCTCTCTTAGGTAGATTAAATCTCAAACCTCACTAACCATAGGTTATCTTCAAATTCAAACTGATTTAGGGTAAGTCTAGTTTCCCTTAGAATTTTTTCCTTTGATAACTTGAGTCTCACTTCTCATCTTAAAAGAAAATCAAAAACACTTAATAAAGGAAAAGGTGTACAATGCGCCACGAGCCTTAAGCTACACGGGAAATGACTAGTGGAGGTCTCCTTCATTCTTCTAGGATGCTTTACAAACGTTCCATTGGGGGCGATCTTGGAAAGTATTCGCTCCTGTGTCATAGTCTTTAGTGTTGTACATTCAATAAACACAAATTCAAAACATTTCTTCTAAAAAACAACAAACCAAGAAGTCACGTCTTCTTTCTCATCTCATACTCTTTGCGGACGAACATGACTTGTCTCAACAGTTCAAATAGCGACACGGTAAACACCCTCGAGTCAGAGCCGGTAACACCTGAGCTAGAGCTATGGCAACGTCATCCTAAAAATCACAAATGAGTATAAGCCTTAGTTAGACGAACTACGGCGTCTCTGATCCTCATTTATCCCGATGAGGTACGTAGGCAGTGGGGTAGGGCCCATTCGAGCACAATCTTTATTTTCCCTACATTTTTCCCTTTTATTCCCATTTGTTAATTCCATTTCTTATCTCATTTCCATTTCATTCCAGATAGCTATTCTTTCATTCGAACAACATATTATTTCTCACCCTTTGAAAACAGACTTATAAGCGTGGATCCCGTCGGGTACGGCGGACGGATTGGGGTGCTAATACCTTCTCAATTCGTAACCGACTTCCGTATCCAGATCTTTGGTTCGCAAGGCCTTGTCCTTTCCTTTTTCCTCAGGTTTGTGCAACATTACCTTTCCCATTCTTTTGGGATAAAAATGTCTGGCTGGCGACTCTACCTTTTCCGCGCCACTTTCGCGTTTGTACTAGGATGAAAATCCCGGGAGCGACAAAAGGCCTGTTGATAAGGCATTGGAGGAACTGGCTGATATGGCATAGGAGCATATTGCGCAGCAGCAACATAGGGATACTGGTAGTAGGGAACGGGAGCAGGTGCACTCTGTTGAAAATTTCCATTTGCCACAGAAATGGCATTTGTTTCGCCCTTTTTGTATCCTTTGAAAGGCTTCTTGGTTCCAGTTTGGATGCTAGAACCTCCTTGGATTTTTCCACTCTTCAAGCCTTTTTCGATTCTTTCTCCTACCATCACCATGTCTGAAAATCCGGAAGATACGCTGCTGATTAGCTTCTCGTAGTATTGCCCCTGTAGGGTACCCATGAAGATGTCGATCAATTCACGGTCAACTAGTGGAGGATGCACTCTGGAAGCTAACTCCCTCCAGCGTTGGGCGTACTCCTTAAAGGATTTGCTCTCCTTTTGAGACATACTCTGAAGCTGAGTACGGTTAGGAGCAAGGTCAGTGTTGTACTTGTACTGCTTTTTGAATGCATCAGATAGATCAAGCCAAGTACGAACATTGTTGCGTTCGAGTTGCATGTACCATTCTAGAGACGCTCCAGACAGGCTGTCTTGGAAGCAATGGATCATAAGTTTGTCGTCTTTGGCATGAGCGGCCATTTTTCTACAGTACATCCTTAAATGAAGCTCAAGACAGATGGGGCCTTTATATTTCTCGAATTCTAGCAGTTTGAATTTAGCAGGGATCACAACATCCGGAACTAAGCACATGTCTGTGGCACTCAGAGAAGTTGAGTTGTGTCCTTCCATAATTCAGAGTTTTTCAGCTAACTCGCGACACATCTTCATAGCTTCAGATTCTTGAACAGCATGAGGATTGGTGATTGGAATAGTTGTATGCATCTCGTACTCAACTTGATGATTCTCTTCAGCCTGAGGAAACTGGACTTGAGTTGGAATAGGTTGAGCTTGAGGAATAGCACCAATAGTGACACCAGAAGCAGGTATTGGTTGGGAAGTGGCCTCTTCAACAGCAGGAGTGAAACCTGGAGGCAAACCGTAGACCAAAGGATTTGGAACGGGAACTGAAGGCATTGCTCGTGAGGTAGATCCTTGCACTTGAGCATTGTTCATTGCAGCAGCAGCTTCGCGACGTTCTTCCATTCTTGCCAAAGCTTGCAAAGTCTCGTAAATCTGGTCAATCTTGCTCTTGACCGAGTCAATCTCTTCCCTCATGGCAGCTTGTTCTTCTTGAATCACGTCCATCAGTCTTCTAGTGTTGGCTCGAGTTAAGTACGGGCGTCTAGCACGATACGGGCGTCGGGAAACCAGCTTGATTTACTGAAGATGGAGGAGCATGAAATAAGTTTTCGGCTTTCGGAATGAAACACAATATGAATAAATGATGCAAATGGGATGATATGCAATGTCAGAATCCAGGATCACAAGATCAAGGTCTCACGAGTCCAAGGTACAGACGGAGGATACTCTGATCAGGAACTCACTGGGTAGACTCTAAGGTTTTAGGGATCCCAAAGTTATCAATTCATATGGCTGTTCATCACACACGCCATAAGCATGACGGTTGATTGACTCCGCCATATGAATTTATTTTGGGTGAGATCTTCATATCGACAACCCACGAGAGAAGATTTTCTCGGGAGTCCATACTACGTGATCATCGACACAAGGTTTAAAACAAAGTCCTGGAGTTATGGAACTTTCTCAACTGTTTGATGCACGTGTCAATTTCATACATCTTTGACAGTCAATCAACTCCATTGAGTAAGTCTATTCCAAGTGAGGTTTTCGTATCGAGCCACGCGAGGGCGAACCCTGGTGCCCAATACTACGCAACCATCAATCGATGTTTTAACCAAAAGGTTCTAAAGGTCCTCAGAGTTGACGACCCTAATGAAAGCAACTGAGCACACACGTCAAGGACTTGACGGTTGTCAGTATTCTCAATAGAATCTACTCCAAGTGAGGTTTTCGTATCGACAACCCACGAGAGTGGTTCTCTCGGGAGCCCATACTACACAACCTCGCTAACTTAAGTTTGTACTCGCAAGCCCGGGCATAGAGCTTTTCCCTCAAGTTTCTTTTGCAAAGTATCGATCCAAATTATAGTACCAAGGAGCCACAAGATATATAAGATGGAATGTGATAAAGAAAGCGATAAACAAGCAAGGCATAAAAGCAAACATCCAAACAATCGTGGAAACCTATACTAGGCTTGACTTGCATAGGGGTGAACCAATCCCCAGCAGAGTCGCCAGCTGTCGTACCCCGAAAAATACGACCTCACGCGATCTGAAAAGACGGGAGCTGCGCGCTGGACAGACTGAAGAGTCGCCACCTAATTCTATTTATTCCCGAAGAGGGAAAGGGAAGATATAGATACAACCCGGGAAGAGAGAGATAAGGACAAAGGTCAACGGAACCATTGCCTGGGTTCGGGAGTCGGTTATGCAGGGGGAAGGTATTAGCACCCCCTACATCCATCGTACTTGATGGGAACCATCTAAGTTGTCACGCCTGAAAGGATGTCTATGCTTAAACGAGTTACTTGCTAGAGGGAAAAGAGTCGAATTATAAGTTAGATTGATCCTAGGTGCTCGGCAAGGATTGAGATCCTTGTGCCTACGTACTCCCTCGTGCAATGGGAAAGTCAGAGCCTCGTAGTTCGGCCTACTAAGGGTAATGGTTATTTGATTTTATTACCTTTCTTCGACGAAAGGGTTTATGAGTTAAAATGTACTAAAGACTATGGATAGTTTATCTCGTCCAACAAGACGAGCGTCTTGCGTCAAAATAATCGGAGCGAGTAACGAGAGCTCGTTATCCTCCTTTCTACCGCTTAAGGCTCGTGGCGTACAGATCTTCTCGTTTTTATTAAGGTGTTTTATTTCCTATGACCGTTTGACGTTGGATCAAGGGTTTGGATATAATCGAAACGTTTTGGTTTTTTTGAGGTTAAAGGGTAAATGCAAGTGGAGGTTTATTTTGTAGTTTGTTAGCGAGGCACGAAGCGCTCGGCTCGCAAAGTAAGGTGGATCCTAATAAACAAAACAAAATAAAAAGGTGTGAGTGTGCAAGTGCAATCGCTTGGCGTTGGACCAAGGATTCGGAATTAAATAAAATACGGAAAACAAAAATGCGTACAAAATAATGGGAGAGGGATACAAAATAAATACAGGGGATTGCGAGAAATAAAGAGGTCTCGTTGTAATTAGCCCAAGAGAAAGCGTGTGTGCAGTGTTTTGAACGGTTCGAAGGCGTTCGGCCTTTTTAATCGGAAACAACTGTTCGAAGGCGTTGGACCTTTTAATCGAGAACAACTATTCGAAGGTGTTGGACCTTTTAATCCAGAACAACTATTCGAAGGCGTTGGACCTTTTTGGGACGCGTCGAAATTTAGTTCGTGAACTACCTTAGAATCGATTCAAAATTGGAATCATTCTATAAGGAGTCGAAACATTACTTGAAATGCGAAAATAAATAAATAAATTGAATTGCAAAAAATAAATAGAATAATGAATACAAATAAATAAATAATTTAAATAATATTGAGAATAATGAATAAATTAAATTATATTACAAGTTTTTTGTTCAAAATAAAAATAATAGGGTAAAATAAAATAATAAAAAAAGAGGGCCTCATATTGACCGAACATCACCGATTTAACGAAATCGGGCGAATATCGGCATTTTATCAAGTCATTGGCCCTAAAAGGAAAATCAAAAGAAAATAAAAAATAAAAATGGAGAACAACAAATGATTCTCTAAAAATATTTTTTTAAGACATTTTCTAGGCGATAAAAAAAACAAATCCATATAAAATAATAACATAAATAATAGATCTTAAAAATAAACTAAATAAAAATAAATAAATAAAAGAAGAGTTTGGAGGTGAGTAAGGGTGTGGTATGAGTAGTGAGGAACGGATGGACCCTAGCGGTATCAACAAAAATCAGTTCTAACAAGATAATAAACCAAAAGAAATCATAATAATAAAGTAAATAAAAAACATACTAAAGGAGCTTGCACTGTAATATATGGGGGTGGATAAGGAAAACTATGGGTCATGAAGCCCAATCCAACAAACCCTAATAATTTAAAACATAATAAATAATAAAATAATAACTAAGGAAAAAATAAAAGCAGCAAAAAGGATTCCATTTGTTCCTTTGCAAACGATAAAGAGAAAAAACCTTCTTTTCACATCAAAACACATTTTAAAAGAAAAAGAAAAAGATTTACCCTCTTCACAAAACAAAAAAACATGATGGTGGAAAAATGCTCACGGATGAAACTCTCGAAATTGACTCGGTTTTGCACGGCTTTGACGCGGCTTGTACGGCGATGATGATGCGATTTTAACGGCTCCGGTTTAGTGGTGTTGTTGATGATTCACGGAGGTTGTCGTTCCGGATCACAATTCTGGGTTTTGAACGGCGGCGGTGGGTGACTATGTTGATTCGCGAACGGTGGTTTGGGCTGTCTGAGGTTGGTGAGTTTTTTCCGGATGACGGTGTGGAAGGAGGTGGTCCAATGGAAAGGGTTGCGGGTTTGTTTATGGTTGAGGTTGTTGGCGACGGAAGGTTCGATGGTGTTTCGAGTTTTTGCGGTTTGCTGTGGTGGTGGTGTGCGGAAGGCGAAGGTGGTCGACGTTCGTATTTTGTCTCTAGATTTGATTTTGCTTCAGCCTGCGTGTAGTGGTGGTGAATGGTTTGTGGTTTTTCGGATTTACGAAGGATTGCGTTGGAGCGGCGGTGGTGATGGTTTCAGATTTGCCGGTTTCGAGTTTGTTTCAGCTTTAAGGTTTGTGAGGTTGGATTTACGTTTCTGGGTAGTGTTTTGGTCTATGTTGTTGCAGTTTGGAGGTGGTTGCGTTTTCAGGGGTTCTGGTTCGGTTCTTTGATGAAGGTTGGAAAAGATTTTTTTGTTTATTCTCATCTCATATCTTTCACAGGTGTTTTCTGGTATTGGTTGATATGGAATTTTTCTGCAGAATTCTTAAAGTTATGCCCCCTTGTGAATGAGAAGATTGTTGGTTTTATAGATGAGATTTGAGGGTTTGAGGAATCTTTTTGCCAAGCTGTGGGATTTTGTTGCATTTGTCCGTTGCTGGTGGAGGAAAAGAAGTTTGTTGTGCGTTTGGAATCAAGACTAAGCACCCAAATTTTTTGTGCGGAAACAAAACATAAATAATAAAATAGAAATGGAGCTGGTTTGTGGGGCCAAATTGGTGGCAACATGTAGCTTGTACCGAGAAAACATTAACATTGGTAAAAATGATTTTATGAATATTAATAATAATAATAATATAATAATAATAATAATGATAGAATATAAAGATAATAATAATAATAATAATAATAATAATAGTAATAATAATAATAATAATAATAATAATAATAATAATAAAAGTAAAAGGTTATAAAATAATAGCAATAACAATAAAAGAAATAGAATTTGACAAAATGTAAATGAAAATGAGAAATAAAAATATTTATGTTTTTTCTCTTTTTGTAATACTATTATTTATTTATATTTTTTTGTGGGAAATGGACTAACTTTACTAAAATTAATAATAATAATAATAACAAAAATAATAATTGAAATGAATCTAATATTAATGAAGATGAATAAAGAATAATAAAAAATAACAAAACAAATAAAATAAAAAAGGAAATAATATAAAAAGAAATTCGAAATAATAATAATGGAAATGATAAAAAGGAATAAATTGAAAATAATGGACAGTAGAAAGAAAATGGACACGTAATCGAGAAATGCAAATGAATAGTCAATGCATCGATTTTTCAACATCATAAGCACACACCCTGATAACACTGGATGAGAATCCCGATTTTAAATTGAACCAGGTGAAACACAAATTTTATTTTCTAAAAAAAAACGGGTAGGACAAATTTGAGGTATGACACAAACATTCCAACATACCAAATTACAAAGTACCTAAACATTACTTGTTCAAAACAACATTAACATTTACATCTAAGAACAAAATACATGTTGACCAACATTGAAATTACAATACATATGGTCTTAAACTTTCCAAATAATTCCTCCTTCTTTAACTTCAGCTTCAACCTGGTGTTCTTCTTCAATGACACTTCATAAAGCTCTTTAAATGTATCAACAAACTGCATATCTCTCTCATCATTGTTGCATTCAGAATCTTCCTTCTTTAAGCCATACTCATCATCCCAGACGAACATATTACACGTTCCCGCATTCTTCCAATATGGGCATCTCCAGAACAATCTCCCATTATTCTTTCCCTTCTTGCACATGTATGCAATCAAAGTAGCCTTGCATCTACACTTTTTCTCTTCATTGTTGGTGGCAATGATGGATTTTTGTGACCTAAAGTTACTTGCCCTAGATGAAGACGACATCACGATTTGGAAGAAGGAGAAGAATTTGTGGATGTGACGAAGAGATGAAGAGAAAATATGAACCCTAATTTACAAATTATGTGCAAATATGAACCCTAATGTTTGACTACATATACACTGTAATGTATTCACACGTGGGTTCTTTCAGTTACACCATGGCAAATTATTTACGCACACATGGCCTGCCAACTCAGCATCCGTTAGTTCAAACTAACGGGAGGGACTATATTTTGAAACGGAAAAGTTTTGGAGGACCAATGTTTGAAGAAAATATTTATAGGGACCTAATTCAAAAAATGAGATATTTAGAGGGAGCAAAAACATATTTAACCCTACAAAATAATTAAGTAAGGTGAGAGAGGGTCAACTTGACAGAGCTCCATCCCAGGGAGGAAACTCTTATTGGCTTGACCGTTAACAAGAACATGGTAGGAGACAAATGAGATAAATCGTCGAATTAAATTGACCATGGATTCAAGAAATCCTATTGTGGCCAAGACCTTGATAGAAAACTCCCACTTTACTCTTTTTTTAAAGCATTAATTCATTAAGTTTCGCCTTAAAGTAACACATCAACTGCCTCTCAAACTCGTAAATATCATTCTCTTAGATGGATTGCAAAATAGAAAAATATTTAAGATTTCTTAATTATTTAGGAAATCTTTGAAGGTTATGTGTTGTACTTGTTGTTGTTGTTGTTGTTGTTGTTGTTCTTTTTCTTCTTTTTCTTCTTTTGTTTACCAACCTTGGTTAAACTTTTTTTCTTTCTCTTGCATTCCATCTCATGGAATGTCGTTGTTGTTCTTTCCTTGTCTCACAATATTGAGAAACCTATTCCTAATCATACTTAGAAATATTACAACCAAAAAAGAAAATGGTGGATAGTAAAAATCTTTAAGATATATACCTTAATGTACATCATTTTCTTTTTGGGTATGCTGTTGAAGTAATTTATTCCCTCGATTGGCCTGAAAATTGAGGGGAAATGTCATTATTTTAATTTTTAAATAAATCTTAGTCGTCCATTTATTGAGTACCAACTCTCAAGACCCTGCCAACGCATTAATCTATAAGAAACATTAATGATCCGCGTGAAACTGTCACGACAACCATTAAAAATGCGGACACCATATTATATATTTGAATCACAAACATTGACAATGAAAATATGGGAATTGATAAAAGCAAAATTTAAAGGAACGTGGAAACAATCCATGTGATGGATTGAAAAAGCATAAAATAGTAATGGTTCAAGGTTTATATTATTTACATAATCTCTTCTTATTATACATGATAAATTATTTTCCCTGTCTAACCTTTGTTAATTTTATTTCAGATACAAATAAATCATAAGCAAATAAGAACATATTAGAATATATAGATATGTGATAAATTCCAACATTTGCCTTTCACACACACACACACACACATGAGCAGTACAACTTTTCACTCGATGAATCTAAAATTGGAGGGGGGGGGGGTGGTGGAAACTTTTTATGATGTCCTTCGTTACCTCGTCTATAAAATTGAAGTAAAGCTTCCTTTTCAACCGATGTAAAAGGGGTTTTGCAGTAGTGTGAGGGTTACCTTTCTTTCGTTTTCTCTTTCTCTAGGTGATAATGGCAGATCTTTCATTCTTCCTGGGCGAGTTACCAAATTGTTGAAGGCTAAGATACCTCTGCCATTGCATGGACTTAGATATAGTTGATGAAGTCCTAATTGCTCGAGTGTATCGGCATAGAGGACATTACACGTGCTCTCATCGTTTGTGATGAATATGCTATCGTATGATCTACGACGAAGAGTGTTATAACTAATAGTAACTCTGCGTTTGGGACTCCATTTACCCTCCCACGATCTATAAATACTAGCATCGACTGGTCCTTACTTTGCGATATGGTCTTACTCAGTTTCTTGGATGAGGTACTCCAATGGTGGATCTCCATCAAACATTATTTTCGTTCAGATCTCATCGATGACAGATAATATAGGTGGTGATAGATCAGAGGATTCAACCGGGTTCTCTGATGCGACATATGAGGTTATCCACTCCATCTTATAGTGGTTCATGTAGAGATATGGTTTTGGATTGAGAATGATATGCCCGTGTAATTTCACAGGAATTCGATGTCATTTCCCATATACGACATCATTGTTCTGTATTGAACCATAATTGGTATTGATTGATGGCGTAGGACCTTGGAATCAATCATGTTGATCTCTGGTATGGTGGCATTGAATGGACTTGCAAATTTAGCAATCTAACACCCAAGGCAGTTAGAGAATCCAATTTAAGTATATTAAAACGTGAAGATAAAAAAGTGTACATAAAATTTCACATACGTTGACTATATGAGTTAGATCATCTTGGTTGGTCAATGTATGATTGGACCTTCGCGTTGGGCATGTGGCCGATCCAGAACAATTATCTCTATTGTATTTCCCGAATTTTATAAGGAATTAATTGTGAATGGTTGTGACCTCTATATTTAGAGATCAATACATTTTTTCTTCACTAAAAAATTATGTTCATCTCATCTAAGTGGGCTCCTACCTTTTCGATCAAGCAAACTCTTTCTTCGAGTGTTTATTTGAAACAAGTAATTTTGACATTTATCAACTCTTTCCAATTTATATTTTGTTTGTCTTTAACAAAAGTCATACAAATCTCAAATTATTCTAATAATAAATCACAATTTAATGTAAATTCAAAATCAATATCACAGCCATCTATAAATTATAGCATGAAGATGAAAGCTTTGTTTAACTAAAGTATAATTTCAATCAAATTTAGATCAATCAGAATCATAATCTCCTGCTTATCACTCTATTGGATAATGTTTCTTTTGTTTTTAGACACTGCATAGCATACATATACCATTCAATTATTATCATTTACTTATGCTTTTGATCACCAATATAACATACTTAGTTTCTTTCCTATAAATAGCCTTCTCCCCCAGCTTGCATATTATGTACAATAAGCTATTGGAATTTCTTTGTTTCTTTCTTGAGAAAGAAACTAAATTCAAAGATCAAATTGACTTCAGTCTTACAATTAAGAAACATTCAGTCTTACAATTAAGAAACTCGTTTTACTCGTTCTAATTGCAATATTGAATTTTCAACATCCTCGTTCTTATTCTATAGTAAAACCTGCCGTCTTCTTTGATAAAAGACAATTTTGCTGTATCTTGTACATGATAACATATAAATTAAATAAATAAATTATTTAATAGATTTATAGAGGAAAATGTATCAAAGAGACATAGCAGTATCATTTTAACAAAAATATATATTTTTAAATAATTTATAATTCCTTTTTTAAGTGATATCAAAAAATTATCAATGGAATCCCTTAATGATGAAATAACTAACACATAATTTACGACGAACGGAGGGAGTATTGAATTGGATCCCTTAAAAGTTAATGTTCAATAATTACGGCAAATAATTCATCAAGTAAAAATACCCTAAGAAATAAGTGATCATTTCAAGATTTGATCGATTAATCAATCGAATTAGTTGCTAATGATAATGGCTTTAGCCCTATACAAGATGCAGGCACACCTTTGATACACAGTAATCAATTCGAAATTGTAGCAATTGAAAAAATTGCAAACAAAACTATACAACACTGAATATCACTGAATATCTCTATAAAATGAATCATTGAAGCCATTGACTCTGTAAAAGCCAACTATTTTTAAGTTGAGACTGTGCACTTTCCCTGAAACTCTTCACTCTAACCAAACAAAAGTGGGTCGAGAATACACCAATTCCTGAACCGGGTCCTGCTCCGACCCGGCTCGTTTTCAGCAAATAACAAACCGGTCCACACCCTACACCTTTCCCTTGAACCACTACCCCCCACACCTTCGTCGTCCTTTCTTGCAACCCCCTTCCACCGTCTTCCTCCGCCGCCGCCTCATCTTCACCTAAGTCCTCCACGAATATAACTCCATCCGGCATCTGACTTTCTCCCGACTCCCATCTCTCCTTCACCGCCTCCCAATCCTCCACCATAACCTCCTTCTCCGTTGCTATCGTCACTGATTCACCCTTCCTCTTTGGGTAAACCTGCACCAGCAACGGCGCATCCTTCAAATTCTTCACAATATCTACCACCGATTCCCTCATCCACCGATCGAGCCTCTCCTGAGCCTGAACAGCGTCGCTCTTCCCTCCCCCACGCTTCCTCTTTTGTTCCACAATCATACCATTCTCATGTCCGCTTGCCACCGCCGAGATCCTCCCCCTCCTCACCGTTGATCGAGTCCAATCACCGATTGCGACAGAACAAATATCACATCTCTTATGAATACCGACCCCGGCGGTGAAACAGGTGTTTCCGCCACAGGCAATGCGTAAAGACGACGTCGCCATGGAGGATAGGATGGCCGGAGAAAAACCTAGAACAACACTCAGAGGAAGAAGGGAATAAGAAAACGGGAACAGGTAAGTGAATTTGTGAAGAAGCTTAGGATTGATTAATCGATTATTTTTTAATCACGTAAAAGAAGAATGTGAAAGAGAAGAAGTAGAACACAGAACATAAGGGAGAAATTTGAGAAAGATGGTTGTTTAAGTGATGACGCGTTCAAAAGTAATGGCTGAGAATAAACAAAGCAATTCGTTTTATTTATCGGGCTTCAAAGATGACGTGGAAACTAACTCAATTTCCTACGTGGCTATAATTTTAAATTCCTTGCTTGTTGGGATGGCATCGACCATTGCTTTTGGAGAGTTATTCAAACGGGTTTTATTCTGTGCGGTTAGAGTTTTTATTGGGATAAGACAGAAAGAGGATCTAGACCGTTGATTTATTGTTAATTTGCTGAGGTGGAAAGATTATAATACGGGCGTGCATGGGATTACGTTGGTTTAGGTTACAATGGAATTTGCATCCGACTGGCACGAGTTTTTGTTGCGCGGGAACGTGGCTTTCTGTTTCTCCACGAGCCTCACACGCGATAATAAGTTAAGCAAAAAAACGTTCTATGTAGTTTTTTTTATTTTATTTTAAAAAAACACAATTTTTTTGTTTCTAATATATTTTTCCTTATCCAAATTATATTTTTCATATGGAAATTACATTCTCTTTCTACAAAATTGCTATCAACATCTCATTCCAATTAATGAACCTTTCACAACCAAAAGAGTTAATGGAACTGAAAATTGAAACATATTTTTCAGTTAGCTTACAAAGGAAGAAACTAGTACTATTAATAATCTCTTTATTCCAAGTTTTGGTGTGATGAAGGATAAATGGTGAACTATTTCAATATTCATATGATATAATTTACACATTGTTTATCTACATAAATCATATGATTTTATAATTATATCTTTTATTTTATATTTTTTAAATTTGAGAATGCAAATTTCTTTACAAAAGATTTAATACTAAGGTGTATTTAAATTCATGATCTTCGATTAAACCAAAAGAGATTTCTATCATTTTATCTAAATATTCTTAAATAATTTATTTGATATATCTTACTGCATATCTCACCATTTAAATATAATTTTACAATTTTAGCTCTTTTACTTTTCGTTTATTTTTTTAATTGATAGTGTGATTATAATAATAATAATAATTATTTTTATTATTATTATTATTATAAATAAATAATTATTGATAATAACAATTAATTAATTAATTAATTATTATTTGCATTTTATTTTTTATTTGGGCATTAGTTATTAGTTATGTCTAATTAATTGGAATGAGATATGTTCATTTGATTTAAAGTCCCAAAAAGTGGAACAAAGTGAGACAGATATTACTTAGGACCTTGGGTTAAAATCTTGATTTGTTCCGCAATTAGAATTTTATTAGAATTGAAAACTTTTCTATAATATTTAATTTGAAAAAGAGAAATGAAAATAGTAAATGCAAAAATTTATCAAGGATTGCAATATGTGATTAGAATGAACGGTGTAGATGAGAATGAAGTGGAGGTGTATTAAGGATGAGCGTAGGTGATTGGAGACGCGGTAGATGTGTGACTTGAAAAAAGGAATAGGAGGATTGCACGTGAAAGCGCATGGATTACGAAGGCGGGTACACTCAGAACGTTCGCTTCTTGTAAAGATTGGCCAATAGATTCCTACGTGGATGACACGTAAGAATATAAACTCCACGCTGGCATTTTGGCCATAATTTAAATGCTGTAGATATAAATATAAGCCTGCTCTCGCAATTATTTGTTGCGCTTTTTTAATTCCAAATGGCAAAAGTATGATTGTGAAGCGGGATTGAAGCAACTGCATACTTGCAAATTTTTTACGTGTACAACCGTACTACTAGATTTTAGGAGTAACAAAATAGAGAAATTATATAGATTTGAATTTCAATTTGGATGACCATGAACAAATTTGAAATAATTTACTAATATATTAATAATTAATAAAATTGTATTTTGAATTGATTTAGTGCTATTTTTAATTAATAAATACGTTTTTCATAAAATTAAAATTTTAATAAACACATCCGGTATTAGAGGTTTGTTTTACTTAAATATTTTCACATTTTTCAAATTTTGATTTTTGGATATTTGTTTTTAAATTTTAAGTGAAATTAAATAACATGGAGAAGAGGAAAGAAGACAAGCTCTAGCTGTAATTGCAACCTTAGACAACAACATTATAAAAAAGGTAAATTCAAACCTAAAATCATTATGGCCGATACTGAAAGTGAGAAGAAATATTGGATCCTTCTTCATGGAGATGCGAAGGAAATAACAAAGAATATTTGGGATCTAGCAAAAGAGTATGAGCTTGTGCATAAAGGTGAAGAAGGAGAAATCCTATAGGAATTGGAAGTGAAAACGAATCGGGCGAGAGTCAAACCGTAATGAGCGGTTTCTAGCTGGGAAAACTGCAAATTTATTTAGATGTTACCGATAAGTTATAATGTGAGGGGGTTGAGGGGTCTTGCGAAGAAAAAGGAAATTCAGAATATAATTCAAATTCATAAACCAAAGATGCTATGCATCCGAGAAACAAAGATGAAATATATTGAAAGAAGCTTATGTACAGGGCTTTGGGGTCAGTAGGGTCCGAATTTTTGTTCAAGCCATCGGCGGGAGGTTCAGGAGGCATTCTTACTATATGGGACTATAAGTGTTTTAATGTAAAAGAGAGAATAGTCAATGGTCATTACATATAGTTGATTGGATAATGGGGGGATTCGAAAATGCATGTCAA
This sequence comes from Lathyrus aphaca, assembly GCA_963966055.1. Taxonomy (NCBI): domain Eukaryota; kingdom Viridiplantae; phylum Streptophyta; class Magnoliopsida; order Fabales; family Fabaceae; genus Lathyrus; species Lathyrus aphaca. The sequence goes on along the minus strand of OZ014524.1, from coordinate 111,966,969 downwards.
TATTGTGAACGCATATGATCCATGTGATACGAACACGAAAAAGATATCGTGGAATGAGTTAAATGCAAATATTAAAGCAAAAAAAGAAGTCTTTAGCCAAGATCAAGCAATTATCAACTCATTGTAACATGCCTAATTTTTGTAGGTAGTTATAATTGTAAAAGCCTTAAGATTTCTTACTATTAAATATTTTATAAATCTTAAGTGCTTTAGGTCTTTGTTATGTTGATCTACAATACCTCTGGTACCTATATCATGTACACCTTGTTCTCGATTCTATTGAACTTTCAGTAGTTTAGATTAAAGACTTATTATGTGCATGAGCAGAGGTCTTGAGCCAAGATGCATAAGCCACGTAAATCTCATTGATTTAGTGCTTTAGTTGTAAAAGTCTTATTAAGCTAGTTTGATTGAGCAAGAAGTCTCGGGGGTGGACCTGAGCAGGACAAGACTCAGTCTGGATGACCAAGAGCAAGAGGCTTGGTCAGAGGATGAGCAGTTAGCCATGGACAATCAGTTTATGCAATGGAAGTCTTAGACATGGGCTATAAGCAAAGGGAAGTCTCTGCCAGAAGATCTTGAAGTAGGATGCTTGGATCAGAAGGCTGGAGCAAGGGTAAGTCTTAGACATGTGCTATAAGCAAGGAAAGTCTCAAACCGCGGGTCTAAGAAATTGTAAAGACTTGTGCAGAAGCACAATCGTTGTAATCTGAGTGATTATAATAAAAAAGCTCTTGTGAATCAATGGGACTAGACTACTCACAGTTAAGGGAGAAACTAGGATAAAATATTTGTGCCTTCTGCTGACTATTTACTTTACTTCTGTTATGTATCCACTGCAAATGAATTAGACAGAATCTGAACACTAGTTTTGATTCTGCATCCTTGACTAGAAGTGAACTTAAAGAAAAAGCGAAACACAATTCAACCCCATTCTTGTGTACTTTTTACACCATTAATTGGTAACAGAGCATGGTCTGTACTTAACACTTAATAATGGTTCAAATAATGATCCAATAAGAAAAGTATATTTCTTATTCAAGAAGGAATTAGATGCCACATAAAAATTATTATAAGGCTTTTCCTACCATATCCAAAGGGTGACTCCATTGTATTTAAATGATGGAAAAGTTAAAATATTTTTAACTCATTGGTTTTGATAAATGGTTGTTGAAGGTCTATAGAATATTCTTGCAAAAGGTATTACTATAGAAGTTGATGATTGTAACATGGTGGGAGAACTGACTTTTTATTTATGTTGTGGATAGCAAGAGTCGCCATCGACTTTTATTTTATCCAATAGGAAAGGTTATAAAAGAACATGAAAGACCTTTTAAAAGGATTTGAGTTCGGGGGTAGGTTATATAAAGAAAAGGTGTTAGCACCCTTTATATCCATGGTTATCCATGTGCTCTTAGTTACTTAACTCACTTTAACTTGTCTGAAAAATGTGTAGTGTGTGATTAGAAAAGATTTTCAGAAGTTCTTTGTAATGATCCTCGTATGGATGTATACAAAGTCTTAAGTTTGAAAATATTTTGAAAGTGGGGTTTGAATAAGAGTTTTTGAAAGAAGTGAGCAAGTAATTAAGTGCTACCTACCCTAAGTTGGTCTTTCATGTTTCTTTATTTCCTTTCAAGGGTAAGATTATCCTTACTATTAAGGAGTAAATAGTCATTACCTTGGATTTATTAAGGGATGGGTGTAGGGTCATCGTATGGTCAATGAAGGCAACTTATAGGGATGCCTTTAGCAATTCGTAGGGACTATCATCATTTATTCGTAGGGACAAGATCATTATTTCGTAGGCAACCTCAAAGGGACAACGATCTTTTTAATCTCTGAAGGGACTTGATGCTTTATTTTGTAAGGACATTTGCTTAAGACACCCCTTTTTGCAATATATGTTTTGGTTTGCTTTATCTGAATTCTTCCAAAGCAACATCACAAGCATCTTTCTCAGGGGTCTGGAAAGGTCAAAACCAAGTGCCAAGCCGGATACCTTGGATGCAAATAAGCATACTGCATTGCATACTAACCTTTTGTTTTGTTTTGTAGGTTTTTTTTTTATTGTTACTAACTCTGTTGTGACTTCAGGAACTATTGCTCGACGTCGAGGGTTTCCACTCAACCGTCCACACAGATATCCCACCCGCAACAACCTTTCGGGTATACAAATGGACCAAGTACAGCAGGACCTTACAGAGGTCAGGAATCAAATGGACAACGAGAGGTTGGAAATGAGGAATCAGATGACATAATTTATGGAGGTGATGAATAATATGGCTCAAAGCCAAGAGAGGTTAAGAGCACTGGTAGAGGGGAGGAATCAGGAAGACCCTCATCCAGGGACTGCTGGGACAAGCAACAATGAGAGAGTCCAACCTCATGTTAATCCCCCAGTCTATGGACCCCACCTGCATCCAGAGATCAACATCCCAGTCAATGTGCAAGGGACTGCCACTGCAGGTAGAGTGCTGCAAGAAGACCCCCAGGAAGATCAGTTCACAGTGATGGGAGCTGGGGAGGAAGCCTATGACAGAAGGCTAGATGAGATTGCTGAGAAATTAAGATCCCTGGAGTCCCAGAATTCTTTGGGCTTTGATGTTATGGACATGGGTCTAGTGGACGGGGTCAGGATTCCCCACAAATTTAAACCACCATGCTTTGAGAAGTATAACGGGACTTCCTGTCCCCGGACCCATTTACAGTCTTTTCTGGGGAGGCTGAAGGCATATACCATAGACGAAAAGCTATGGATGTTTTATTTTGAGGATAGCTTAACTGGAGCTTCAAGGGAATGGTACTCTCATCTGACCAGAGCAACCATTAGATGCTGGAAGGACCTGGCGGAGGCCTTTATCAGACAGTATCAGTACAACTTGGATATGGCTCCCAACAGGACCCTTCTGATGGGGATGTCTCAATCATCCAGGGAAAGCTTCCGGGAGTACGCTCAAATGTGGAGACAGCTCGCTGCTGCTGTCCAGCCACCCATGTCGGAGAGGGAGATGGCTGATATGTTTATGAACACCCTCCAGGGAACATACATTGACAGGCTGGCTGCCTTCTCTTCCACTAGCTTTGCTGATGTAGTCATAGCCGGGGAAAGAATTGAGAGCCTATTAAAGATGGGCAAAATTTCTGACAACGGTGCTAGCTCATCCAGCAACCCAAGAAAGCCTTTTATGGGCCCAAGAAGAACTGGTGAGACCAATGCTATCCATACAAGCAGGGGCAGACCCCAATATGTTCATAGGTCTGTGGCAGCAGTCACCATTCCCGCTCCAATTCATCCTCAACCAGCTTATCAACCTCAGCAACAGAATTACCAGCAACAAACTCAGTATCCTCCTCAGAGAAATTATAACAACAGCAACACCAACAACAACAATCAACAAAGACCATTTCAACAGAGACCCTCTCAGGCCAATAGGGTGATCGATCCGATCCCTATGCCCTATGCCACATTACTGCCACAACTCCTGAAACTCAACCTGGTTGAGCTAAGGACATTGGCACCTCCAGATCCTGCCAGTCTACCCAGAAATTATGACGCCAGCGCCAGATGTGCTTTTCACTTAAATGCATCTGGCCATAGTACAGAGAAGTGCAGAGCTTTGCACATGAAAGTACAGGACTTGGTAGATTCTAAAGCTTTAAACTTTGCACCACCACCAAATGTTAACAAGAACCCTATGTCACACCATGGTGGTCCCAAAATCAACGCTATTGAAGAAGACAAGCCGTCTTATTTGATAACCAGTGTGGGTCAGATTCGGACACCCTTGGTGGAGATTAAAGCTCAACTCCTTGAATGTCAAATGTTCCCGGGATGCGAGCTAGGGTGTGCTTATTGCAACATTTCAGTGAATGGATGCGATAACTTGAGGGATGGCATAGATGGTCTCATCCAGAGTGGCCTGCTTCAAATCACAACATCAATACCTACCAATCCAGCAATCTCCTTAACAACAGTTCCAGAGTCTCCTACAACTGCAACAACCATTGTTCCAAACAACTTTTCAGTTTCATCAACAAATGCTTCATCTGTTACTTCAACGGACCAAATATCAGCGAACATCCCTTCTACAACTTCAGCACCCCTTCATTCAGAGTCTCCTACAACAACAACACCCATCCTTCCAACAATGTCTCCTACAACATCAGCAGCAAACAATGAAAGTGTTTCAACAGTTACAATTTATTATGATCCTGCAAATGATTCCGCCTACAACTCACAAAATGCCACTCCTACCAGAGCACCAGTCACAATATACTATGATCCACAGACTATCTTGGTTCCTTCTGCAGCTACCATCAGTCCAGTCATTGTCACAGTGCCTGGGCCAGTACCTTAGGAAAGCAGTAATGCCATCCCTTGGCATTACGACTCTGATCTATACTGCGAAGGACAGAAAATCACTTTCGAATCATCAACTTCTTCACCACAAATAGACAATGTGGGTGGAGGCGGAGGCTTCACTCGAAGCGGACGTCTCTTTGCCCCGCAAATTCAAAGACCCACTGCTGAAGCAGAAGCTGCTGCCAAGGCAAAAGGGAACCCCAGCAGAGTCGCCAAGCTGTCGCTCCCACCAAATGAAGCCGGGTCAAATGGGGTACAAACGCGAACGATCGGCGAAAGAGGGGGTGTGAGAACACACAGGAGTGAACTCACAGGGAATGAATAGAGTCGCCAGCTAGGCATTTTTATCCCGGAGGAAAGGCAATGCTGCATAGACCTAGAAATATATGGATAAGACGGTCGCGAACCAGAGAGACTGAGAAAGTGGGTTGGTTACAACCTGGGAAGGTATTAGCACCCAGATTGTCCGTCGTACTCGACGGGATCCACGCTTAAGAGATTTGTGTTTTAAAGGGGTAGTGTCAGTGTAATTTGTGTATAAAAGATCTGGAAAAGGATATACAGGTGTCAGTGTAAAGAATGTGAAGTGTGATATATACAGTGTCAGTGTAAGGACAGGAGTAAAATGCCCAAGATAATGAGGCTGAAAGAATGGAGCTGGAAGAGGGGGAATATACAGAGACTTTTGTTCGATAACTGTTAAGTTATGCCTACGTATCCTCTCGTGCAATGAGGAAGTCAGAACATCGTAGTTCGACCCAAAGAGACTGAAAGATGAATTGACTTGTGAACTGCTTGCTTGTCTATGCTCAAGTGTATAACCTGTCTGGCTCAGGTGCAAACTGTCTTGCATTAGACGGAAGAAGCAAGTTCTCGTTTGTGAGTGAATGAGATGAGAAAAGAATCCCGTAGGAGACGATTATTGTTTGTTTTTGAGTTTTCTGTCTTTTATTGCTTTTGAAAGTTTGTCATAGATTAATGAGCTTAAGCCTAAACCAATGGGCTAGTAAACTCATCACATCTTCCCTCTGATTAGGGGTAATGAGAATACCTTAAGTGTGAAGTCAGCTTCTCACACTTAATCACCATGGTGCAGGATTAAGATCATTAACCTACTTGTGATTATTTAGATGTTTTTTTTTGTTTTTTGTTTAGTGTTGAGTAATGAGACTAAGCCATAATCAGGGATTAAACAGACTCATTACACCATCCTAATAGAAGGATAATAGATGAGAATGTTTAAGCTGAGGAAGACTCCTCAACTTAATCCATGATTAGGGATTAACCTCATGACAAAACAAAGCCTTTATTAAGTGGATTTTAGTTAATGGTAAGATTAAGAAGTGGATTTTATGGTTTGCAAGACAACTTGAGGATGACTTGTCCATTAACACTAGGGTTAGTCCTTCTTAACCAATTAAGGAAGAATTAGAACCCTAATGCAAGGCCCAAGTTACAAGCTTGATGTCTTGATGATTATTAAGTGAATTGGTTAAAGGATTTAAACACATTAAGGGTTTGACACTTAGGATTAAAGTTATACACTCCATCCTAATAGAAGGATGCAGGCATAAGCTTAATCACAAAGCCTTAAAGCCTTTAGGGTTTAGTCCCTGATTAGGAGATGAGAAGAGAAGACTCAATGAGACACAAAGGTAAAACTAAGTGGGGGACTAATCAAAACCCTAATCATTGTCATGCTTGGTTGTTCCTAAGGTTTGTGAGGTTACAAGAGAAATCTTCAATGGAACCACCAGGAAGCAGATGAAAGGATCAGGAGAAGCAAAGTAACTTGCTTCACTTAAGAAGACAAGTCACTTGAGGAAAGAAAGTAAGAAGAAAAAGAATGAGCAAGCTCAATCTCAAGCACATAACAAAATGCAGCATGGATGCATAAAAGAGATGAAAAGAAGTTGTGAGAAGTGAAGGCAAATTCACTTCTCAAGATAACTTACCACCTGAAAAGTTAGTGAAAGAAATGCAATGCAATGCAAAATGAGATGAAATGGCATGATGAAAATCAAAACCAGAAGCACACTCATGATGATAATGATGCTATGGGATGATGCAAACATGAAACAAGGCATGGTGATGATCATACAAGCTTATGGATGCAGATGAAACAAGTTAAGAACCATGAACATACATGAAAGGTTATGGAATGCAAATGGCATACAACATGGCAAGTACAAGATGCAATGATCAAGCATGCTTACAAAATGTCTTAAGATGCCAAATGAATCAAATGGATGCACAAAATGCTATGGCAAGTCAAAGTATGCAAGCAAATGCAAGATGGATGCATATGGAAGCCCAAATTAGGGTTTATGATCAAAGCATCAAACATAACCCAAAATCAGAAGCAAACATCAATATAAAAAATTGAAAATGCACTTAAAGGATCCCTAAACCTATATTAATTCACTGCCTAAAGGAGTAGTTCCAACTCTTAACCTAATAAAAGTTATGAATTTCCTAAGTTTTCTAGGGTTTTAGGGTTCCTTAACAAGAAAAAATGTCAAACAAATGGAAAATGTAAGATCAATTCATGCCAAATTAATCTCACAAACTACATGATATGCATAACACAATGCAAAAAGAATCAAAGTCCAACTCTCAATGGTTAGGCATAAATGATTTTTGGGAGTTTGGATCAAAATAATGCCTTGAAATGATTTTAATTCCATGGAAAATTCTCAAAATGCATCAAGATCAAAAAAGAAATTTGGTTTGAGGGTTGGACAATGTTTCTAAATGTTTTTAAAAGTTTCATGAATTTTTTGGTGATTTTTTAAATACCTAAAAGTATTTTTAATTAATTAATTCTCATTAATTAATTAAAAATAAACTTTTAAATATTTAAAAATATTTTTTCAATGCAAAAAATAAAAATAAATTTTTTTTTGTGTTTTAAAAATTAATGAAAACCTTGATGAGAATTTTCATAATTTTTAAATGTATTTTGCTATTTTTAATAAATATGAGAAATAAAATATAAAGAAAATAAAATAAAAATACAAAGTATGCAGTATGAGTGGCTTAAATTGAAAGTTGGAAGATCCAGAGGCTGTGCGTGCAAGTCAACAAGACTGGGAGTAATCAAGATCCAAGGCCCAGGTTCAAAGTTCTTAAACGCGCGCAATCTGATGGCGGAGGTTTGAAGTTGGTTTAATTAATTAAGATTTATTTAATTAAACAAGATTAGGGCATAATGACTCATCTGAGCCGTTCACAAGCGCGCGGGAAGCAGCATCTATGGGACAAGATTTAAAGTTGCATAATTAATCAGGCTTAACCCTAATCACCCTCAGGCGACCGGAGATGAGCTCCGGTCGTCTTCTCCGGCAGGGTCAAAACCCTAGCTTCCTCTATAGGCTACCCCAAGTCAAATTAAATGCCCAGAAACCTTCCTCTCCCCAAACTAAACCTAAATCCAATCTTAAAAACCATTTATCCACCATGAACAAAGAAGAACAAGCTCAAACTCAAACACGGGCAAAATTTCAGAAAAGCATAAAATGATCATTCCTTCACTATTTTCAATTCTAAGGACATCATCATGATCAGTACAACACACACTTCCATTTTATAACAAGAAAAGTAAGCTCTGTGAGAAAAAGTTCTTGGCCATACCTGAGCTGGAAAGCTTCAATGGTGAGCTTCCAGAGTCTCCCACTGGTGCAAATGAACTCCCCTGACCCTTCTGAACTCAATAGAATGCCTCAAAGCTCTTGTGGATGGCTGATTTGAGAAGAAGAGTTCTGGTGTAGTAGATTTCACAGTCAGGATTTGTGAGGTTCCAAGCTACTCCAATGGTGGATTCTGGTTCTCTTGAGTGTGTATGATTTATTGGTGAAGAGAAATTGGATGTTTGATGGCTGGAGAGGGAGATTCGAAGAAGAGGAGTTCTTGACAGATTTTTGTGAAAGCTGTGTTCTCTCTTGTTTCAATGACCAATGCCTTGCTATAACACTCCCAAGATGTATGAGTAGCCTGTGGAGCAGGTCAGTAGAAGTGGCTGCTCACTGTTCCAAGAGTATGGGGGTTTTGGCCAAAAAGTCAAGGTGACTTGTACTTGCAGCATGGGCTATGGCAGCAGCTGTCTAAGGGCTTGTCTTGCTTCAGCTTGAGTCAAGGATGACCCTTAGATTGCTTGTGAATGTCTGCAGCATGTGGATAATGAGCTATGCTAGATCTTGCAACTTGCCCACTTGTGTTTTCTTAAGATTTTTGCTTATGCACATGTGATACTTCTTGCTGAATTTTGGTGCATGATGTTTCATTTGATTATGGCAATGCATAGAAAGCAATTAGTGATCACATAACTCCTTGGAGAATGCTTTTGCCAAGAATCCCTCTTTGCACTTGTATGGAAAATGACTTAAGGATCTTTGAAAATCAAAGCACAAAAATGAAAAACCCCTTGGGCCAATTCTGATTTTAGGTCATGAGTGATGTTTGTGTAGAGGTTAGACATCAATTAGAAGTCAAAAATTGCCTTGGTACAAGAATTTGCAAGTTTTCCATTTGGTGCATAACTTGAAATTTAGTGATTTTTGCCAACTTTGATGAGCCATAACTTTTGATCCAAAATGAATTAGGTCATGTTCTTGTACTTTTTGAAAAGGGAAAGATCTATTCTACAACTTTCATGACCAAAGTTTTTCCATTTGAAGCCTTTTTGAATCAAAAAGTAAGGGTTGAAAAGTTGCCTAAAATGACAAATTCATTAAAAGTCAAACTTGCCCAAAAAGTCAACTTTGCAAAAGACATGAAATTCTTCAATTTTGTGAACTTCCAACTTCTTCTATGATCAAATAAAGATCATATACATTAAAAATGATGAAGAACACCCTTTGGTTGGGTCATTGGGGGCCTCAGATGCCCTGATTTTGCACTGACTTGCTTGAAAAGTCAACTCTTGATCAGATGACTTCCCCATGGAATTTCTTCATGAAAATTGATATGCATACTCCCTATACCATATAGAGACCAATAGAAACAAAAATGACCAAAAAACTTGGAGTTATGGCCTCTGAAACCAAAACCCTAATTTTAGGTCATCTGTGCAGTCAAGCCTGACTCTGCTTCCATACCATTTTCAGTTCTTGTGATTTTTTGGCATTCTTGACTTTGAGAGGATGTAATATGATATTTGAACACACATGGACCCCTTTGAAGTGATTGATGGCCTTTGGAGTGGCTCAAGAAGCTCTTGGATTGCTCAGATCACAAACCCTAGATGCAGATGACTTTGAACCAATGCAATGAATCAAAAATGGGATATGAGATCTTATGATTGTGTTTATGCATATGAGATGATCACAAGCCATGGTGTGAATGGGTGAGGGAAAATTTGGGGTGTTTACAACCCCCACGTTTGAGGGACTTGACCATATTTAAGGCAACTGAGAGGGGTAACCCTAGAAAGTGCAGACGGGGATCGTAGAACGATCGACTTACGTGTGTGAGTGTTATTTTTCAATATTTATCTTGAATTTAATTCTCTAAGTCCAATTTAATTCAGTTATGTCTTGTCATTCCCTAAATTATTAACCACACAATTATCATAAAATAAATGGCAGAAATTTAAAAGGCAGAAGTTAAATGTCATACGCTATTACATAACTTTGGGGCAATTACATAATAGTGATGACAGAAAATAAAACTAAATTATTACAATTACGAAATAATTACATAATCATGAATAACATAAAAATAAGTGAAGGATTTTAAAATAAAATTACAATAGAAAATAAGTATGAAAAAGGTTTGAAAATTAGATTAAAGAAAAATTAGGGTTTGAGAAAATGTTTTAGGTTTTAGGGTTTAAGGTAAAATATGTTTAGGTTTAGGTTTTTACGAAATTATTTTTAGGTTTAGTGAAAGAAAATAAGATTTAAAAAAAAGTTTAGATTTATAAAAGAAAAAGGTTTTACAAAAAATAGGTTTAAGGTTTATATAAAAAAATTAGGTTTCAATTAATTAAAAATTATTAAGGTTTTAATTTAAAATAAAATATATAATTTGATAATTAAAGAAAAGGGAGAGAAATAACCAATTTGGCAAAAAATGCCATAAGGGAGGATTGAACCCTTGCCCTTTTCCTTGCCAACTCTCCTACCTTGCCACTAGGCTACACATGTATTGGTGCTATAAACCTGAAACAAATTGATAATATAATAAAAATGGAGAAAATTATAAGTTAGAAAAAAAATGGCCCAGGCTGGATTTGAACCCACGCCTTATGATCTTTCCTTCAGCCCTTTATAACTAGGCTATGTTCGCCAGTTGGATATATGCATGCAAAACAAATTTATATATAAAACCTAAAAAATAGATAAAGCATAAAAAAGAAACGCTTGAGGCTGGGTTCGAAACCCTGCCCTCAAGGTAACAAAACCAGTTCCTAGCCACTACAGCAAGCGCGCGTTTGTGATAATGATATGAAGCAAATCAATAAAATATAAAGGTGAATATTTGAATTCCCCAGAGCGCGCCAAATGCCTCGTCTTCAACCTCTTGACCTGTGAAAATTCCTGCAAAGTTTGTTACAAATTTTCCTGCGAAATTGGTTTCGTAGGATAACCTACGTTTCTCCAAATGTCATGAAACCCGCAAAATATTGTCAAATTGATCATACAAAAATGATCCCCACATCATATACAGTTCAATTATGTTCTTAAAAATTGTTTAAGTATCTTAAATCATAAAATCCCAATTTGGAGCTTTAAACTCTAATAATGACATTTTACGATTTCGACCATAAAACTCCAAGAACTCGTCCAGAAACGATCTATGTATCATCACAAACAACAAAATAAGATCAAAATTCATTAATAGTGCATAAATAATTGGAATCGAAAAATCAAAAACCAAGAACAATGTGAGTTCGGTTTATGCAAATGGCCATGATTTTGATGATGAGAACGATTAGGATACGTTTAAGAAGCTTCAAGGCATATGTTAGAACCTTTAAAACTCTTTGAAACCCTTTGGAATGGCAAAACCGAAATAACTTTTTTATGAAAAAATTTGAGTTTGAATGTGTCCTCTTCTTTGAAAAATTTTGTGCCTTTGCATTGGTTTCAATGTATGTTTATAGGTGAATGATTTTAGGTCAAATCTTGGGCCTTTGTTGTATGGATTTGTGTTGCTTGATTGTGAAGAAACCTCCTTACCAATTTTGTCAAAAAATCAAATATTCACATACTACTTTGGTCTTGCATGATTTTTAATGATTTCCAATCACCTTAAATGCAAAATCTTTGATCCAAAAATAAGTATGAGATCAAATATTTGATTTTCATATTTTATTTCTATTAAAATTGAATTTAATAATTAAAATCCAAAATAATATAAAATAAATTATAAAAATCAGAATAATTGACCAGGGCCGTGCATGACCTCATCTTTAAGTTTGGGTTGCAATATTATGGGCTCATTTGACAAAATCTTGAATTTAGACCCTTTTGCTTCATATACCTCTTGAAAATTTCTCAACTTTGACAATGCATAAATTCCATAATTTTAATGCCATAGAGGTGTTCTAGGACTTTTTATAAAGCTTAGAGCGTCCTCTAATAAAACCTTTTGGTCCCATGTCCATATCATTTACCATTTTCAAATTATGAGCTTTGGAAAAAGTTGACTTTTTGTTGACTTTCAAAAAGACCTATAATGTTTTGGCTCATACCTTCCAAATGAAGCATTTTTGGACTTGGCTTATGAGACACGAAGTTGTAGAGAATTGAATTTTCTTTAAAATGAGCTTTGGATGGGAAATTATTGAAAGAGTATGTGAAAGTTATGGCTGGTTAAATTTCAGTTGACTTTTCCTATGAAAACCCTAATTTAGCAACTTCTGATTCTTGATGATTCTGAGGTTTCCTTGATGAATCATGATCAACTCTTGATAAAATGATGAATTTAACATCATAATCTTGATGTTGACCAAAAATCTTGAAGTTTGACTTTAAGTTGACCACAATTGACTTCAGTTGACTTTTTGACCAAGTTAATTGATTTTTGAGTATCTGAACATCTGACTGGTCAAACTTGTGAGGAAAGCTTTGAAACATGTCATGGGGATTCTTTAAGGTATATGGTATATTATGAAGTCCACTTGAGGCTTTGGAAGTCCAATTTTCTTGGGGAAACTCAAAACCCTAGTTCTAAGATCCATTATTCAGGAGGAGGCTTTGTCTGGTAAAACCTTCAATCCTTTTGACCAATTGATAATCTTGTGACTATTAAGAGATCTCTTGAGACACATGGTCTTGAATGTGGGAGGGAAATTTTTGGGGTACAACAACTTCCCCTGTTCAATTTTCTGAAACCTGAGGAGTTAGATTGGCATGTACGCCATTCGTGACTTGAAGGTTGAATGAGATTGAACACTAAAGCCCAAAAATTTGCACTCGCAGGTGCGCAGAATAATGTTGTTGGTTGGTTGTATTACTTGAATGGGCTTAAAGATGCCATTCAGAATAAAAATGTTCTTCAAATATACCTCTTGGAGGATAAAGCAGTTCAAAAACGTAGATTGATGTAATCTTGGGGGATGTAGCAACCCAAGATATTGTTTGATGTGGTCCTGGAGGATAGAGCAGTCCAAGATGTTGTTATGTGTAATCATGGAGGATAGAGCAGTCCAAGATATTATCTTGGGGGTTTATAGCAGCCCGAGATATTGTTTGAGATAGCCCTTGGGGGATATAGCAGCCCAAGATGGATATAGATGTAATCTTAGGAGATGTAACAGCCTAAGATATTGGTTTTCGTGGCCCTGGGGGGATACAGCAACCCAAGACGTTGATGGATGTAATCTTGAGGGATGTAGCAGCCTAAGATATTGGTATATGTATTCTTGGAGGATAAAGCAATCCAAGATTTTGTTATATGTATTCCTGGAGGATAGAGCAGTCCAAGATATTGTTTGAAGTAACCCTTAGGGGGATATAGCAGCCCAAAAATAAGTTGTTGATGACGTTCGTCTGCTGGGGAATTAACCTGAAAGTTAGGAAGTGGTGACTAAGCCCTTCTCACTTTGAGATACTTGATAATGTGGAGTTTTCTCTTCAAGATAATATCTTAAGAGACTCCAGTTGCTTCTTGATTGAAGATCATCATGGATTCTGTTGTAACAAACATTTCTATGAGAAGTCATCAGTCCTTCTTTGTGCTTCTGTCTGTTGTACTAATAAAGTACTCTGACTTGCTATGTGTATAAGTTTAACAGCTGACATAATCATGTTCTGAGCTTGTTAATAACTTCAGTGTCAAAAGATATTATCATAGAAAAAGAATTTAATAACACTTCTTAGAACAAGATGTTGTTTTCATCACCTTTTGTTATGGATTCATTATCTAGGATGAAGTATGATGATGCTAGTTAAACTAAGGCACAAGGCAAGGAAGATTTTGTTTGTACATACTGTCGTACCTCGAAAATGGCTATGATCCTCACGCTAACCGTGGAACAAAAGAAACAACAGAGTCTCCATCTACTTCTATTTATTCTAACTAAAAAAAGGGAAGATATTGATGAAACCTAACAAGGAAAGGATATGGTCGACGAAACCAAAATCTAAGTTCGGGAGTCGGTTACACAAGGGGAAGGTATTAGTACCCCTCACGTACATTGTACTCAACAAGAACCTCTTAGTCTAGTTTGCGATCGAATGTTAACTATGCTAATGTCTTCTTAAACGATATGGAAATGGGTGGCTTTGAGCCCAGGGTGCTCGGCAAGGAGTAAGATTTGTGTGCCCACGTATTCCCTCGTGCAATAGGAAAGTCAGAGCATCGTAGTTCGTGGTTCTACGGTTCGTTAGTTGTTAATTTTATTAGGTGTCAATTGCTCACACTCAAGACAGTTGCCTCGTGTCTAAACAATTGAAGAAAAGCATCGGAGATCCAACACTTGTAATTTTATTAAGTGTTTTGATTACCTAAGATCTCTTGACGTTGGATCAATTGTTCAGATCTAAGTGACGTCTTGGTTAAAGGGAGGTCAATTGTGAGGCACGAAGCGCTCGATAAAAGGTGAATGCAAATGGAATGTAAGGGTTAATTGGTTACGTGGGATCGAATCCTAGTCCTAAGGGAGGCGCCTAGTAAGCGAAACCAAACCCTAAGGGAAGTGCGAGTGTGAAACCACTTGGCGTTGGACCAAGGGTTCGTGAAAGAAGTGAAAACAAGAAAATAAATGACATACATCGAAATTGGGAGAGGGGTACAAAATAATTTAAACGAGATTGTACGAAATAAAAGGGTTCATTGTATTTACCCAAGAGGAAGCGTGTGTGAATTGTCTTAAACTATACGAAGTCGTTGGATTTTGAGATTAAGTCGAAAGCGTCAAAATGTAGCTCTTTAACTATCTTAGAATCGATTCAATGTTAGAATCATTCTATGAGAAGTCGAGCGTCAATTTATGTTAGAATCAAAAAATTATTAAATAAACAAATGGTATAGTCTTAATCACGATTAGTTGACTATCACGATTTTTGACTTTCATCAACCATAAAGAATAGCGAAAAGCGATAAAAAGGGTTTGGTCTCATATTGATCTAAATGACGTCGATTTTTGAAATCGAACATTTAGATCTTTTGTTATATCATAAACCATAAAAATAAAAGTAAATTGAGAAATAATAATAAAATAAAGTAATGACCTAAATTAGTTTAGATAACGTCAATTTATTCAAAATCAAATATCTAACCATTTATCATCGGCCGAATAAAAAATGAATTGGGACAATATAGAAAATAAAGGAATGGCCTCATATTAGTTTAGATAACGTCGATTTATTCGAAATTGAATATCTAACCGTTTGTTATTGGCCAAATAAAAGTAAATCGAAAAAATAATAAAGAGAATAAAAGAATGGCCCCATAAAGGTTTAGATAACGCCAATAAAATCAAATATCAATAAATCATGTATTATTGTCCCAAATAAATATAAATAAAGGTGAGGTAAATAATGGATCAAGAAATTCAACAATAAATTCATTGTAAAAATAAATAAAAATCCAAAAAACTAAGAAATATAAAGAGAAAAGGAAACATAAATGGAAGAGGGTTGTAACAATGATCAGTGGTGTGTATTTAGAAACACAATGGGCTGTAACCTGGTTTCTAAGCCCAACAATCTAAAAAAACTAGATATGAAACAATAAATATCAACAAAATAAATATATAAAAAAAAGAAGATATTTAAAATAAACATACGATTCAAGGAGAATGAGGATCAAATGACCCACCCCTATTTCAAAACCAAAAAATGCAGACGGTCACACGCACATCAGAAGCGAAAAACACCACGTGCAAGCTCTCAGTTTACGTCCCATTTGATTCTGCTTTCATCGAATCTCCCTCCATCGCTTGGTCAGGATCGGCTCGACACGTCTCGAGGCCTGAGGAGAAATTTTAAATTTTTTTTTAATATAATAAAAATATTTCTTTAATATTATGATATTTTAGTTATTTTATGATGTAAAATTATTAAAATATTTTAATCAATTTTATTTAGCGTTGTATTTCAATTGATAATATAATTAACTCATCTAAACATTCTTCTCATTATTTAAAAAAATCATAATTAAAAAACAATGACAAAATTATTTTTAAAAAAACTTAGATATAAAGTCTTTTATTATGTTAAAGAAGTCAAAACATTATCATTTTTACATATAATTTTTAAATTAAAAAATCAAATAATACATATTATAATATTATAAATGGTTGTTATTAACATATATTCTAAATAGATGTTATATAATATGATTTTAAAAATTATTTTAAGAAAATTAGTTAAATACAATTATATAAAAAGAAGAAAAAAAAAGTGAGGCCCTAGGCGGTAGCCTTGGTGGCCTACCCCTAAGGTCGGCCCTGCGCTTGGTTTAGATCTCTCATGGCTTACTCTGTTTACGCGATTTCACGATTGCAAGGGTTTGTCACGGTGATACAGTTCAGACCTGTTTGTGGATTTTCACGGAAAATGTTTGTTTGTTTCAATTTCTCTCCATCTCAAGCTCTCTCTGATTTTGGTTTTCTGGTTTTGAGGTTGCGTTTGTGATGGAGAGTGAAAGTTTGATTATGGAATTGTTTTGAAGTTATAAGCAGAAGGTCTCAATTGTTTGAAGATTATTTAAAGGGTTTTGTTGTTTGGTTTGAGCAGTGTATTGATGAAGGATTATTTATGGTTATTTTCTGAAGCTTATGAAGGTTTGTGTCGATGAAAGGGTCTGAAGAGGAGAGAGTTTAATGGAAGTTTTTTTGTTGAAGGTGATGAAAGGATTTTCGTCCCCTTTTTCCATGAGTGAGGAGAGTCTTATAAACAAAAGGATGCATGAGTAAAATTGAGAAGCTTGGGATAACAATTGTTGTTGCGTTTTCATTTATTTTTACGTCGTTTCGCTTGTATGCACATTTTACTCAAATTCATCGTGTGGCTGCTGGGTGAAACTCTTGTGTATGCGTTAACATCATTTTGGAATGGTGGGTCAGGTTTGTGAATTGGCTGGTGTAACACGGTAAGAGAACTGACTTTTTTAGTTTTGCTTTTGCAAAAATTGTTGCGGTTAGCAAGAGTCGCCACCTACTTTTGTTTTATCCAATTTTATTAGGAAATGCATAAAAGAACAGGAAAGACCTTTTATTAATAAAAACATTGGGTATGGGGGATAATTATACAAAAGGAAGGTGTTAGCACCCTTTATATCCATGGTTATCCATGGGCTCTTAATTGCTTGCTCACTTTAATTTGCTTTTTGAAATGTGTTATGTGTTTAGAAAATATTTCGTAAGAAAAAAGTTTAACTTTGTAATGGTTCTTATATGAATGTATACAAAGTGTTTTTTTAAATATTTGAAAGTGTGAGGTTCAAAAAGTATTTGTTTTTTAAATTGTGAGCAATCATTTAAAAGTTACTTACCCTTAATGTAAGGTCTTTTTTGTACTTATCGTTTTTCTTAAGAGATAGTACTATCCATACCATTAGTGGGTATGTAATCCTATCTATTGGATGTGGAGGGACATCGAAGGATCATCGAATGATCATAGAAGGCAACATGTAAGGACACCTTAGCAATTCGAATGGACTATCATCATTTTTCGTAGGGTCATCGAGGGACAAGATCATCTTTTTGTAGGCAACTCGAAGGATCATCGAGGGACTATGATCTTTTTTCGTAGGCAACTATGATGATTTATTTGTAAGCGTTTTTTTGCTAAGATACCCCTACTTTGAGGGACATGGCCAATTTGTCGAAACACACCAAGAGAGGTTACCCTAGAGGTGTGAGTGTGCACAATGTGTTCAATTTAGTTATATTTATCTTTGAGGTTAGGGTTATCTACCGATTATTTTTATCTTGTCATACAAACCTATTAACATACATCTAACAGTTATAGATAAGCATAAAGTGCGAGAGAAATAAATCCTAAGCTATTACATCGCTTTGGGAGAGATACATAAGTGTAAAAAATGTGGGAATGTAAAACCTAGACTATTACATGGCTTATGAGCAATTACATAATAGGGAAAAATTGCGAGAAAATAAATCTACGCTATTACATAGTTTGTGCAATCCTATACACTTGTTCTAGGAATTTAAATAGCAATAAAATAAGAATAATGTTAGAAGAAAAAAAGAAATATTTTTAAAGTCCTAAAGTCTAAATTAATGTTTTTTTTTTGTATTTTTGTATGATTTAATTCTAGGTGTTATTAATAATTAATTAACCTAAGTTCTAGTTTATTTTACAAAATTAATTAATAGGAAATTCCAAGCCTAAATAATTTGATAAAAAAAAAGAATCGATTAGACAACCCCCCCCCCCCCCCCCCCCCTTTTACGTATTTTTCTTAAAAAATAAAAAATTAATTGTTTAAAAAAAAATTATTTACATGGTTAATTATAAAATAATTAAGCTCAATAAGAGAAAATCCCAAAATTTTAAAATAGACCTAAGTCTATATTTTTATTGGTTTTTTCGAGTTTCGTAAAAAAAGGTATATCATAGTTCATCGATGTCAGATTATGAACTTTACGCTACGAATTCCATGGAACACATTCTAACTGTTCTAAATAAGCACATGCGTAAATTTAGATGGTTATTAATCAATAAGATTGGGGGAAATTTAAAATACGAATGATGGAAAATTCATAAAATCGGGGATAATGCATATGATTATTTCAAGCATGGATGAGTATAAAAAAAAACACGTGTTCTTACCCTTGGACGTCTCAGGAAGATATTTGGACGGTAGTATGGACTTAAAACCGACTAGAACTTGAGATAGGAAATTTCACATCCTTTGAGAATCTTTTGTGATCAAACTCTTATTTCTTATGGTTATTCCATCATCTCTCTTTTTTCTTTCTCTTAAGGCTTAGTTTGGCCTCCTATTTATAGGAGATGAGAGTGTGATGTAGATGGGAAGAAACAAGTGTTTCATGGCCATCAAAGGGAAATATTATTTCTATAATTTTTCAAAAACCTTCCTTGCATGAAGATCATGGTTTGATGAGGCATCATGGAGCTTTGAATGTGATGATCTTGCTTCTAGAAGCCCACAATGGGGCGCCCCCTATTATCCTTGTCATTTATTTTATTCAATTTCATTTTATTTTGAAATTTTATAAATAAAATCCAAGTTAAATGAAATAAAATGAAAATAAATAAAAATATAGATAATGAGATCCTTCAAGAGGTCATGTACATACTTAGACCTTAAAACTTTGGTTCATTAGTCCAAATTTTCATGTTTTGCTCAAAGTGACTTCATGCATTTTCTAAAAACACTACGCCAAAATAGACTTTTAATAACACACCTTAGACAACGCTTGAATACGAAAGCGTTGCTAAAGGTTAATATTAAAATAAAACGCGGAAAATGTTCTAAAAAAAGAGAAAAAGTGCTGCTAAAAGTCATACCTTAGACAACGCTTTCTGAAAAGCGATGTCTAAGGTAGACCTTAGATATCGCTTTCAAAAAGAGCTTTTAAAGGTATATCTTAGACATCGCTTTTGAGGAAAGCGCTGTCTAAGGTTTTTTATATTTATTAAAAAAATAAAATCAAAAGCGTTGTCTAAGGTAGACCTTAGACAACACTTTTGAAAAGCGTTGTTTAAGGTCTACATTAGACAGCAGTTTCCACAAAAGCGATGTCTAAGGTCTAATTAAATGAAATATTTAGAAACTCAGAATCATATTTTCATTATTTTCCTCTTTCTTCTCCCCTGCGAACGCGTTACTTCTTTCCTGAAAACCCTAACGAAACTCCATTTTTCTTTCTAAAACCTCCATTAACGTCGTTGGTGAAGGTGTTCGTCCATTAACGCCGCTCTGGAAACCTCCATTATCGCTGCCGATCGTGAAGTTACTGAGTTCGGGTGTTCGAGAAACCTCTATTTTTCTTTTCTTGAAGTTACTGACTTCGTCCTCTACTTCGTGAAAGTACATTTTTGTTGTAGTGAATGTCATTGTTATGTTAGGGAAAATAGGCAATGTCAACGTTGATTATGTTAGGGCAAATATTTTGTGAAGAATAGTGAAAATAGTGAAAATAGGCAAATATTGAATATGTTATTGTTTTGATAAATATGATTTTTTGAAGAATAGTGAAAATAGACAATGTCAATGTTGATTATGTTAGGGCAAATATTTTGTGAAGAATAGTGAAAATAATGAAAATAGGAAAATATTGAATATGTTAGGGCAAATATTTATTTGATAAATATGATTTTGTGAGAATAGTGAAAATATTTATTATGTTAGGACAATATCAAAGTTGTTATGATTCTGTGAAGAATAGTGAAAAATCAGATTATGTATCTCTATTTTCGTTTGGATTTTACATTATGTATATGAAATATCGTTTGGATTTACGTTGTTTATGTAGTGAAAATATGTATCTCTTATAAGTAGGAAAACCATGGATAAAACATTGATCTGTGTCGATCGATTGTCCAAAGAGTACGAGAATGGGGTTGCGGAATTCGTTAAGTTTGTTGTTCAACACGTTAAAAACCCCAGACAGATGAAATGTCCTTGCTTGCATTGTTGTTATATTGGTAAGGTTGACGTAGATGGATTGAAATCACATTTACTAAGGCATGGAATTGATCAAAGTTATCAGTGTTGGAAATTTCATGGTGAGAAAATTAACGAGAATGTTGAACCGAGTGGGAAAAGTAATACGACCTATGCTTCAGACGACAAAGACATGGAAACATACGATTCTGATCGAGTTGAAGAGATTGTAGAAGCACTTGAAGAAAATCTTCATGATTTTCCTGAAATGTTTGAGAGGTTGGTAAGCGATGCAGAGAAACCGTTGTATAAAGGTTGCACTAAATTCTCAAGACTGTTTGCGGTATTAAAGATGTACAACTTAAAGGCGGGCAATGGATGGTCGGATAAAAGTTTCACAGAGTTGTTGGCCCTTAAGAGAGAAATGCTACCGGAGGATAATGTTCTTCCTAATCGAACCTATGAGGCAAAAAAAAAATGTTGTGCTCTATTGGCATGAGTTATGATAAGATACATGCTTGTCCTAACGATTGCGTTTTGTTTTGTAACGAATATGCATCGTTAACTGAGTGCCCTAAATGCGGTTTGTCTTGATATAAGAAAAGATTATATCCAGCAAAAGTCTTATGGTATTTTCCTATAAGTATGAGATTTAGGCGCATGTTTCGTAGTGAAATCGATGTAAGACACCTGACTTGGCATGCAAATGAAAGAATTATTGATGGAAAGTATCGGCATCCGCCTGATTCACCACAGTGGTCGAAGATTGATAATGATTATCCTTACTTTGAAGAAGAAGCAAGAAACCTTCGCTTGGCATTATCTACTGATGGAATGAACCCGCATGGTCTTCAAAGTATCTCACATACCACATGGCTTGTGATTCTTATGATTTATAACCTACCTCCATGGCTATGTATGAAGCGTAAGTACATGATGTTATCTATTATAATCTCTGGGCCTAAACAACCAGGGAATGACATAGACGTATACTTGACACCTTTGATCGAAGATTTAAAGATTTTGTGGGAGAACGGTGTGGAGGTTTATGATGGATATAGGAAAGAAAGTTTCAATTTGAGGGCGATGTTGTTTGGCACAATTAATGATTTTCCAACATACAGGAATCTATCTGGGTATAACATTAAAGGTCAATGTGCGTGTCCTCTTTGTGAAGACGAAACCGATACGATTCGATTGGAACTTTGTCAGAAGAATGTGTTTCTCGGTCATCGTAGATTATTACATTCTAAACATCACTACCGTGGGTGGAGAAAAGCATTCAATGGAGACACCGAACAACGTAAAGCTCCACCCGCATTGTCAGGTGACCAAGCTTTTGAAAAGGTGAAAGATGTGCGTACTGAGTTTGGCAAGCCTTTTGCATATAAGGTTGTCAAAGGTGGGTGGAAGAAGAGGTCGATATTTTTTTAATTGCCATATTGGAAGTCTTTGTACGTGAGACATTTTCTCGATGTTATGCATATTGAAAAAAATGTAGTTGAAAGTGTTATCGATATGTTACTCAATATAAAAGGAAAGTCTAAGGATGGCCTTAAAGCAAGGGAGGACATGTTAAAAATGGGAATGCGAACTAAATTAGCACCCGTGAAGAAAGGAAGACGAACATATCTATCATATGTTGTGTTTACTTTATCTAGAAAGTAGAGAAAAAAATTGTGTAAGTTTATGAGTGAAGTTAAGGTTCCAGAAGGATACTCATCAGATATTAGAAGACTTGTGTCTATGAAAGACCTCAAGTTGAAGAGTTTTAAGACACATGATTGCCATGTTATAATGTAACATTTTCTACCAATAGGTATATGTTCTATTTTGCCAGAAAAAGTAAGAAGTTGCATAACTAAATTGTGTTTTTTCTTTAGGTCAATCTGTAGTAAGGTGATCGATCCCAAGATCTTACTAACACTACAAAAAGAGATTGTAATTACCTTGTGTGAGCTTGAAATGTATTTTCCTCCTTTTTTAGACATAATGGTTCATCTCGTTGTTCATCTTGTGAAAGAGACACAATTGTGTGGACCAACTTATATGAGATGGATGTACCCTGCTGAACGGTATATGAAAATATAAAAAGGGTACATGAAATCCCGAAGTCGACCAGAGGGTTGAATTGTTGAACGATACATTATTGAAGAAGCTGTTGAGTTTTGTACTGAATATTTGTCCAACGTTCAATCGATTGGACTCCCCAAAGCTCAGATTTTCGAAAAAAAGGAAGGTAAAAAATTAATTGGAAATAAAATTGTGACAATATCAAGGGATGAACGAGATCAAGTGCATTTGTATGTTCTGCACAATGATAATGAGGTTGAGACATATGTTGAAATGCACAAGGAAGTACCCCGAAGGTTAAATCCAAACATAAATGAAAATTGGATAGTACGAGAGCACAATCAAAGTTTCATACAATGGTTAAAGGATCATATTTATTCTAAGCGCTCTTCAGATCCTGCTTCGGTAACAGAAAGGTTGAGATGTTTGGCATAAGGTCCAAGTTTGCATGTGTTTTCTCATAGCACATACACAATTAATGGATACACATTTTATACCAAAGAACAAGATGATAAGAGTACTATGCAAAATAGTGGTGTCACCGTGCTAGCTGAAGCAATGCATATATCAAGTATGAAGGACTTAAACCCAAATATGCAAAATTTTCCTATTTTGGAGTTATTGAGAACATTTGGGTGTTTGATTACGAGAAGTTTCAGATTCCCATCTTTGGTTGCAAGTGGGTAAATAGTAGTGGCATACGAATGGATAAGTCTGGATTTTTGCAAGTTGATCTTACTAGGGTGAGGTACAAAGATGAACCTTTTATTCTAGCATCTCAAGCTAAACAAGTGTTCTATGTGAATGACCCGATGAGTACAAAATGGTCTATAGTGCTTTTCTCTAACAAAGCGGTTGATGATAGCGGTGTCGATCAATGTGATATTGATGTTGAGAATCAGTCATGCATTAGACGGAATGAGTTGAATAGAAATCAAGATGAGGATCTTATAGCGGATGAGTCATATATTAGAAATGATCATAACGAGGGAATTTGGATCAATTCATCCGTCCACATTGCTAATAAACAAGTAATTAATATTCCAACAAAGAAAAGAAAGAGATGTTAGTGAAAGAGGTAAATTATATTTGATATCCTTGGTTTGTTTATTTTTCATTTTCAATTGCTTTCATTCTAATTTAAATGTGTAACTTTGTAACTATAATATTGTATTCTTTTAATTGAATTACAATCTTTGTGTTGTTTCAGGACCTATGTAGATTTGAAGCAATGATTTGGTTGGATGCAAAAGTAGTATAAGTAATGATTTGTAATATGTTTGAATTGATATATTTGTAGCAAAAGTAGTATAAGTAATATGTACATTTGTAAGTATATATGTTTGAATTGGTACATTTGTAAGTATATATGTTTGAATTGGTAATATGTACATTTGTAAGTAATATGTACATTTGTAAGTATATATGTTTGAATTTGTACATTTGTAGATTTGAAGCAATGCTTTGGTGCATAAATTGGTACATTTAAATAGGCTAAATTGGATTGTTTTGAATATCCAAATTGTGATATTTTTCTGGAAAAAAATTGGTTCAAAAACAAGTCAAAATTCTGGTTGAAAAACCTGGTATAAATTGTGATTTTAAGAAAATTATATAAAAATGTTCGTATACCTTAGACAGCGCTTTAAACAAAAAGCGTTGTCTAAGGTATACCTAAAAATGTCCAAAAAACGTTGTCTAATGGTGGGTCTTAGACAACGCTTTTACCATAAGCGTTGTCTAAGGTATAACTTAAAATGTCAAAAAGTGTTGTCTAATGGTACCATAGACAGTGCTTTTCAGATTTAAAAGAGCGTTGTCTAAACCTTTAGCATCACAGGTTTAGACAATGCTTTAAAGCGCTGTCTAAGGCCAAAAAAAGCGATGTCTAAGGTTTTGTTTGACATAGTGAAAATTTCCCAAATTGCACCAATCGCAACTCTTTCAATTTTGTCATATGAAGGTGATCTTGGCTTTTTTGGAAACCTCAAGACATCCCTTATAACTTTATGTTGATCATTTGAGCAATTGACTGAGTTCACTTGTGAAGCAAGGATTAAGACTTGGGAGGAAGATACCCTTTTGACACAAATTGTCTTGAAGATGTGAGGGAAAATTTGAGGGTGCAACAACTGCCCCTATTCAATCTTCTTAAACTTGAAGAGTTAGAATGGCATATCTGCCTTTCATGGTTTGAAGGTGGAAGAGGATTGAATACTTGTAAGTGCCCGGAAATTTGCACTCACAGGTGCAGGAAGCAAAATTGCTGGTTGACTTGTATCGGGAATGGGCTTAAAGATGCCATTCGGAGAAATGACGGGTGGCCGTCGGATATGGGCTTAAAGATGTCATCCGGAGTAAATGTTTTTTCTGAATAAGAATATTGGAGTGAGCCCATGTTCGGATAAACCCATACCCAATTGCATTTATCGTTCGTAGTACATTAAACTCGTTATAGGCGTTTGCAAGTAACTGTCTCGTTCTAGGAGTTGAAGTAATAAATACTCGGCCTGTTACAATAGTTGAAATGCATCTTAGCCATGTAGATAGAAATGTCTTGTAGTCTCAGGGTTTAGTCTCATATCCTTTTGCGAAACATTATGTCGTTTCAGAATTTTAATCTCGTCCTTTTGAAACATCCCACGTCTCGGGTTTAAGTCTCATATCTTCGCAGAATATCCCGTCGTCTCGGGGCTTAATCTTGTCTTTTGCGAAACACCCTGACATCTCAGGGTTTAGTATCATCTTGTAGAATATCCCATCATTTTGGGGCTTAATCTTGTTTTTACAGAATATCCCGTTGTCTCGGATCTTAATCTTGTCCTTTGCGAAGCATCCCGCCGTCTCAGGGTTTAGTCTCATCTTGTAGAATATCCCGTCGTTTCGAGGCTTAATCTTGTTTTTAAAGAATATCCCGTCGTCTCAGGTCTTAATCTTGTCCTTTTGAAACATCCCGTCGTCTCGGGGCTTAGTCTCAAACTGTAGAATATCCCGTCGTTTTGGGGCTCAACCTTGTCCTTTTGAAACATCTTGTCGTCTTGGGGCTTAGTCTAAAATTTATAGAAGATTGTGTTGATAATATCTATCTACTTGCGAACTGACATGAACAAATAGAGTTAGTTTTGTGCAATATCATGATGTATAAAAATGCTCCTTTTGATGATGCTCCCAAAATAAATGAGGATGTTATATGCGTTATGTCTGCACATGCCATGATATATTATATGAATATGATGTATGAATGTGAATGTTATTGGAGACAACAAAAGCAATGTCTGGCATAGGAAAAATAAATCTCGGGCTGTTGTTGGGGATGAAGATTATAAGTCTTCAATGCCTGCTTGACTTTATTGGAGATATCCCTTTCAGGGATATTCCGCTGGGGATCTTCGAATTCTATTTGGGGAAGAGATCTGTTTCGGAATGTTGGTAGCTCATTGTCTTCCCATTGGAGAAACTTTGATCTTCTATTAGAGGATTTATTTTGACAGTGTGGTCATCATGGATGTACACTACAAGCGCTTGCAACGAGCGTTTGTGCGTCTTGGATAGTCTAAAGACAAAGTAAATTCATCCATAATCCTCTGATGTACTATCTGACCAAGTTTCGGGCATGGATAACCCTAATTGAGGATTAGAACCCTGAAAGAAAACTGTTGGGGAGTTCGGTAGTGTGGGAGAAATAAACTCCGCTATGAGGACTATGTTCCACATAATCTGTTGGGGAAACACCTCTGCTGAAGGACAAACCTCCATAGGAAAACAACGCTGATGAGGAATAAACCCTAATGGGGATGTACCTCTGAACAAACTTTGCTGGAGAAGAGAATTTTGTCAGGAAATTTGCGTTGTTGGCGAAATAAACCTAACTGGGGAATTAAGCCGCATCAAGGAAAATAACTCTGATGGAGAATGAGAATTTTGTAGATTGCGCTGAGGAAGTTTTTGCAACGCTGGGGACAATTATCAACTTCTTTATTCTGCTAGACGATCTACTGGGGAAGATGATCATATCAGGTTATCCACTGGAGATATGGAGGTGAACTGATGGAATATGTTTTTCTCCTTGCTTAACTCAACTGGGGATTATATCTCTATTGGGGAGCTTTGTGGAGACGACTATGTGGGGATTCGTTGGATACAAGACTTGCTAAGGATTCCAACCTTCAAGGTCCCGTAGTAGATGTCGTTTTTGTTTTTCTTGTACATATTTTTTTAGTAAACACCAATCATGTTCAAATGCATATGCTCATTCAAAATGACCATTGGACGTTTTGCTACAAAAAAAAAAAAAAAAAAAAAAACATATTTGTAATGGAAATTGTATTGTATTTATTTTTTGAAAGTTTTCATATACTAGGCATTTTCGTACAAAGAGACATAAATCCTATTAAGAGGAAATTGTCCTAATTATTTTGAACACCGTGTTCCTTCGAATGGCACGAATCAATCCAATCATTTTCTTGTAACATCAAAAGTGATGAGATGCTTGAAGACATAAGGGCAGTAGCAGAGTTGGAACCCGATGAGGTCATGAACGCGGTGTTCCTTTTATCTTTGTTGACCATGGGTATCTGGTTATACCCGGAGTATGCGTCCATGAAGGACAATAATTTAAAACCTGCATAATTATCTACCAGTTTGTCTATGTTAGGCAGGGGATAGGAATCTTTCGGGCATGCCCGATTAAGATTGGTGTAATCAACACAGAGTCTCCACTTTCCATTTGATTTCTTAACAAGTACAGTGTTTGAGAGCCAGGTCGTGTATCGGGCCTCGGTTACAAATTTGGCCTTTATGAGGTCCTTAAGTAGTTTTTCAGCAGCCAAAATCATTTCTTCGGATTGCTTGCGCCTGCGTTGTGCTACTGCGCGGGCAGTCAGGTTGATGGCAAGCTCGTGGCATGCGATCTCTGGGGATATTCCTGGCATGTCAACGACGCTCTATACAAAAAGATCGGCGTTGCTACACAGGCACTACTTTAGCTAATCTTTGACTTCGCTGGGGAGCCCTGCTCCGATACGGACTCCTCTATCGGGGTTATCTCTGAGAGTCACAACTTTGAAATCCCCTGCGGGCAAGGGGCGTAACAAGGCCGACTTTTCTGTGGGGGTATCAACTTCCTCATTTATAGGGATGCAGGGATCGAGTTCGATCATGTTGATTTGGAGAGTAGGCTTCTTCTTGGGCTGGATATCGCCAGATGGAGGGTTCTTCTCCCTTGCTCGCTTCCCGCTCTTTGGCATTTTCTATCACAGTCTGGCCCTTGGTTGCTGCCTCAAAGCACCTTCGTGCTGCCTCGATATCTCCATGTAAGGTAGCCACATGGCCCTTCTTGGTGTAATACTTCATTTTGAGATGGACTGTCGAAGGTACGACAATGAGCTCGGCGAGTGTAGGTCTTCCCAAGATGCACTGGTAGAGCGAAGGGCAATCAATTACCAGGGAGTGTGTTTTGATGATCTTGGAAGCGTCTACTTACTCGAAGGTGACGTTAAGCTCGACGTAACCCTAAGGTTTTATCGTGGCACCATTGAAACCTTGCAAGTCAGAACCTACGTACAGGGATAGGTTCCCCTGGTCGAGTTGTAGAGCCCGAAAGAGAGAACTGTACATGATGTCGACTGATCTTCCCTGATCGACGAGGATTCTTCGTACATCCGTTTTTGTCATTTTTGCGCAGATCAACATTGGAATGCGGGAGTTGGGGGATCCTCCGATCAGCTCCTCTTTGTAGAACGTAATCGGTCGGGACTTCCCCTTGACTCTTTCGATGGACGATAGCTGAACTGGGGATGAATCAACCAAATGTTAGAGATTTCGTCGGGTGGATCCGACTGTCATCTCGTTATAACCCCCGCCTGAGATGAGCATGACCGATGGGAAACATTTCCACGGGTTATGTGATGCCAGGTATCTTGCGCGTAAAAGGTGTTGAGGAATACAAAAGTCTTTAGGTCTGGTGACATAAATGGCTACCTGCAGAGGGGCGGCTTCTTCGGCGACCTCGTCGACCCTTCTGGATTCCTCATGCCGAGGAGCTCCATCTTTAACATATTTCTTAATTAGTCCCTCTTTGACAAGGATCTCGATGGCGTCATTGAGATGGATACAATCCTCGAGGACGTGCCCGTGGCTGCGGTGGAACCGGCAATATTTGCTTTTATCGGTATTGGCCTTCGAAGTTGTAGGCTTGGGGAAGCAAACGCCTTCCTGTTTGAATTCCGTATTGATGCACTCGTTGAGGATCTTTTCGCGAGGGGTGGTGAGAAGGGTGTACTCTGAGAAACGGCCAGCTTGTCCTCTACTTTCACGAGGACGAT
This sequence comes from Lathyrus aphaca, assembly GCA_963966055.1. NCBI lineage: Eukaryota > Viridiplantae > Streptophyta > Magnoliopsida > Fabales > Fabaceae > Lathyrus > Lathyrus aphaca. The sequence goes on along the minus strand of OZ014524.1, from coordinate 111,938,157 downwards.
CATTTCTACGTTTCTCGTGTCGGGGTGCGTCGTCGCCATTCTTCTGCTTGTGAACCCTGGTATTCTCGTGATTCCTCAAATCTCTTGTTTTATATGCAACCTCTTTCTCCTCGTATTGAATGTACGTTTGGGCTTTGTGAAGTAGTTCTGCAATTGACTGGGGAGATTCGATGCCCACGGCTTTCCGGAACTCGCTGTTGGGGCGTAAGCCCTTTTCCAAGATGTACCGCTTCATGCGGTCGGTGGTGTACACTTCCAAGACCTCCTTGTTTAATTGGTCAATGTAGTCTCTCAGGGGTTCTTCCTTCCCATGCACAATACCTTCGAGGGTGGCCTCAGATTTGGGATGACGCCTGGAGGCGGTGAAATGCCTGGCGAATTGGTTTTTCAGAACCCTCCATGAGGTGATTGACCCCGCGGGAAGATGCTTGTACCAAGACATGGCGCCTTTGCGCAAGGTGATGGGGAACAACCTGCATTTAATGACGCCCTCCACGTTGTGATAATAGAGCATGACCTCGAGGTTCTCAATGTGATCGTCGGGATCGGTTGTCCCGTCGTAGGTGGCCAAAGGAGGGAGTTTTTCTAGTCCTCGAGGGACGCGGGTTTCCATGATCTCGCGGCTGATAGGGCCGCGGTGGTCTTCGTCATCATTTTGGGATGTGTGTAATAACAGTGCAGAAATATAGAGAACAATAGTAGAAGAAATTTCAGAATCTAGGGTTGTATTTGATGAGAAATGAATACAATCCAAAATAAGATTCTTACAAAGGAAATGGTACGATATTGAAAAGCAATACTGATAGTTGTGGTGAATTAGAGAGAAAAGAGAGAGAAAGACCTCATACAAATTCACACCCACCACTTAGAGCTACCCACTACTAATAAGCTCTCACTCACTAACAAATTGGGTCCACATTGGATGCTTCTTTTTGGTTCTATTGATGCGCCTTATTTCTTTATCATTTGCCTCATCATCATCCAACTTCTCACCCGTAACATTACCCTCCCCTTCAAGAGCAATCTTGTCCTCAAGATTGAGGTTCGGGTAACTCTGCAGCATTTCGTCTCTATCTTCCCAAGTGGCTTCCTGACTTGACATATCTTTCCATTTCACCAACACTTGGTCCACCACTTGCACTCCTTTACGAATGCTTCGAGTACGCAACACAGCTTCTGGTTGAATCACCGGTCCTTCTTCCACTGTAATTAATGGCAACGGCAAGTATGGTACAACAGTGAGGCCTTTGAACACTTTCAATTGGGATACATGAAATACAGGATGTATACGAGCTGTCTCGGGCAATTGGAGCTTATAAGCTACAACACCAATTTTGTCAATGATATTAAATGGGCCAAAATACCGCATCCCTAACTTATTATTCTTTCGCAAAGCTACCGAGGATTGTCTATATGGTTGCAACTTGACTAAAACTTGATCACCAATCTCCAAAGAAACATGGCTTCTTTTCTTATCAGCATTGACTTTCATCACCTGTTGAGCTCTCCTCAAGTTCTCTTTCAACTCAAATAAAATTTTGTCCCTTTCAATTAACTGTTGTTGCAGTTCTACAGGATCAGCAGTGTTAACAGTGTAACGAATTAGCATAGGGGGGTCTCTCCCATATAAAGCTTTGAATGGAGACATTCCTAAGCTTGAATGCAACGCAGTATTATACCATAATTCCGCCCAAGAGAGAGCTTTGGACCATGCCTTTGGATTCTTGAACGAGAAACACCGCAAGTACATTTCTAAACACTTATTGACAGCTTCGGATTGGCCATCCGTTTGCGGATGATACGCGGAGCTCATCGCTAATGTTGTGCCCTGTAATTGGAATAAATGCTGCCAAAATTGACTAGTGAAGACTTTATCTCTGTCAGACACGATTGACTTAGGCATTCCATGTAATTTAACCACATTATGCATAAATGTCTCGGCCACCGTCTTACTCGAATAATCCGATTTCAAGGGTATGAAGTGAGCATACTTACTTAGTCTGTCAACTACTACCATGATAACAGTAAAACCAGAAGAAGGAGGTAAGCCAGTAATAAAATCCATTGCGATGTCTTCCCAAACTTGCTCCCGAATCGGCAATGGTTGCAACAGACCAGCATAAGGCTTATTGACAGACTTAGCTTGTTGACAGGTGATACAGGCTGCAATGAAATTCTGCACATGTTGTCTCATATTGGGCCAATAAAACTGAGATGCAACTCTTGCAAGAGTTCTGGTCACTCCTGCGTGTCCCCCTATCGGTGTGTCATGATATTCCGTGAGAATTTTGTGAATCAAACTACTCTCGACTGGGACTACCAATTTGTGTTGCCAAAACAATAAACCATCTTTCACAGCATAGTTACCATTGTTCACAGTATTGTTAAGGCATTGTTGAACAATTAACTGCAAATGCTCATCTTCAAAAATTGCTTTCTTCAATTCCTCGAAAAACTCACATTGCGGGGATGATAATGACAAGGACATCATTCTGGATAAAGCATCTGCAGCTTGATTATCCTTCCCTGGCTTGTATTCGATTTGGAAATCAAAGCCAATGAATTTATGAAGCCAAGCTTGCTGCTCAGGGGTTTGAAGAGATTGATCTAACAGACTCTTCAAGCTCTTATGGTCTGTTCGCAGGATGAATTTGTGACCCAGTAGATAGTGCCTGAACTTAGCTAATGCCGCTGTGATAGAATAAAACTCTCGCGTATACGCCGATTGCAGCTGCATTCTCGGAGTCATCTTCTTAGAAAAGAAAGCTATGGGATGCCCTCCTTGACTTAACACTGCTCCCACTCCTGTACCTGAAGCATCTGTCTCAAGGATAAACACTTTTGAAAAATCTGGTAACACTAAGACAGGAGCTGAAGTGATTGCTCTTTTTAACTGCTCAAAAGCTTTTTGTGTATTTTCATCCCACATAAAAGCATCTTTCTTCAAGAGATTAGTGAGAGGGCCGGCTATGGTCGCATACGACTTAATAAATCTTCTATAATATCCGGTGAGCCCAAGGAATCCTTGTAGTTGTTTCAAATTTGTTGGTATCTGCCAATCTAACACGGCTTGGACCTTTGTGCTATCCATTGATACCCCAGCACCAGAAACTATGTGACCAAGATAATCTACTTCAGTTAAGCCAAATGAACATTTGGAGAGTTTTGCATATAACACATTTTGACTTAAGATTTGAAACACAGTTTCTACCTGTTGTAAATGTGAATGCCAGGAAGGGCTATATATTAGGATGTCATCAAAGAAAACAAGAACACACTTCCTTAACAATGGTTGGAAAAGTTGATTCATAAGTCTTTGGAATGTAGCTGGGGCGTTGGTAAGCCCGAACGGCATTACCAACCACTCATAATGGCCTTGATGTGTTCTAAAAGTCGTTTTCTGTCGGTCCTCTTGCTTAAGAAGTATCTGATGATAACCCGAACGAAGGTCCAACTTAGAAAAATATTTTGCTCCATGTAACTCATCAAGTAATTCGTCCACCGTAGGCATGGGAAAACTGTCCTTGATAGTTATAGCATTCAAAGCCCTATAATCTGTACAACATCTCCAAGTGCCATCTTTCTTCTTCACTAGGATAATTGGGGATGAAAAGGGACTAAGACTTGGTTGGATTATACCTTCTTCAAGCATGTCATGCACCATCTTTTCAATTTGTTGTTTCTGGCTATGTGGATATCTATAGGGTCTCACCTTCACAGGTTGTGCTCCCTCTTTCAATAATATCTCATGACTCAATCCTCTCGTGGGAGGTAGTCCTTTAGGTATTTGAAATATCTCTCTGTATGTATGCAACAGTGTGCTCATTTCAGAATCAATATCAACGGGTCTGCCATCCCAATTATCCTCTATAACAACAGGATCAATCTTTTGGATAGTAAACAACTCACTAATTGCATTCATCTGGTTTAATCGCTTGAAAAGATGTAGCTGCGCCACAACCGGTTTGTTACCAATTTCACCTTGCAATGTGACAAACTTTCCATCTAGGTAAAATTTTAACATAGATGTAGCATAGTCAGCTACATGAGGTCCTAATGAAGCTAACCATGGGGCACCTAAGATGACATCCGCCCCTGCTACAGGCAAGAGATAAGCAGGCACAATAACCTCAATGCCCTGTATCTTCAGAGACAGTTTCTTGACCACACCTTCAGTCTGCATGTTCTGTCCATTTCTAACCAGAACCTTGCACCCTTTAGTTGGTTCCACATCTAAATTTAGGCACTTAACAATACGTGGTTGAATAAAGCTGTCTGAACTTCCTCCATCAAGTAGAATCGAAACACAGACAGGACCAATATAGCCCTTAAATCGGATAACACCCATTCCTGTAGCTCCATGGAAAGCATTAAAAGATAAGTGATGCTCTGTCACCTCTTCTGATTCGGTGGTACTATTTATGTCTGCTGAGGTAGGTGAATTGAGACTTTTAGAATCATCATGCAGCTCCAATAACATCAAATGCTTGTTTGGGCACTTATGTGAAAAAGAGAATTTGTCATCGCAAAAGTAACACAAGCCTTTTTCCCTTCTCAATTGCATCTCTGCTGGAGAAATCCTTTTGATTGCAGGGTTCTTTTGGAATTGGCTCATAGGTCTAGTAGGTGGTGTGGGAAGTAATGGTGGATTGGATGCTTTTTCGGTAGTTTGTGTTTGGTCATTTCTGGTTGGATTGAAGTGAGTTCTATTTTGGGGATAAGCTGATTTCTGTGGAATAGATACAGATTTATGAGCAGACAATTTTTCCTCAAATAACTTGGCAATAGACACAGCCTTCACAATCGAAATAGGACAATGCAACATAACATCTCTACGAATTTCTTCTTTCAATCCACTTACAAAACAATCAATTAATGCATCATTACTTAATCCATAAACACGATTGGACAGCGCAGTGAATTCAAGGTAATAATCATTAACCGATTTTGTTTGTTGCAGTTTAAACAAGGAAGCTCTGGGGCAATCATAAATTGAGGGGCCAAAATCAAGTTCCAGAGCTCTTGTGAAATCCTTCCATGATTGAAATGGTTGAGATCTCGTAACCATTTGGAACCACGGAACAACTTCGTGTTCGAGGTGAACAGAAGCTATGAACAATCTCTCTGGATCTGGAGTATTATAATAACCAAAAAACTGTTCAGCCTTAAAAATCCAATCAAGAACATTCTTACCATTAAACCTTGGAAACTCCAGTTTGATATTGCGAACATGAAAAGGGGGTGGTGTATAAGAAGTCCCCGACGATGATGAATGTGTCCCTGCGTTCGGATTTCCATGGGTGACGACTAGAGCTTGCATTTGTTTCAGCATCATCTCCATCGATGTGGACAGCTCTGCAAATTGTGACTCTGATGTTTGCTGCATCGTCTCCATTCGCTCAAAACGAGCAGCATTGCCCCTTTCGTTCTGTTCCAGAACTTCAGCTTAACGTCGTACCTCCGTTGCAAGCTCTTTCAATCGGGTGTTGTCGGCCATGGATGGAATGAAAGCACCAATGGGATGTGTGTAATAACAGTGCATAAATATAGAGAACAATTGTAGAAGAAATTTCATAATCTAGGGTTGTATTTGATGAGAAATGAATACAATCCAAAATAAGATTCTTACAAAGGAAATGGTACGATATTGAAAAGCAATACTGATAGTTGTGGTGAATTAGAGAGAAAAGAGAGAGAAAGACCTCATACAAATTCACACCCACCACTTAGAGCTACCCACTACTAATAAGCTCTCACTCACTAACAAATTGGGTCCACATTGGATGCTTCTTTTTGGTTCTATTGTTGCGCCTTATTTCTTTATCATTTGCCACATCATCATCCAACTTCTCACCCGTAACACATTTCTTCCAGACTCATGATAAGGGGACCTGCTCCGATGACGATCATCGTTATAACGAGTCTTCTTGCCACGATCTTGATCTTCCAGTGAGTGTCTTGACCTATATGGAGGAGATCGGGTGCGTTTTCGGGCCCGCTCTGGACACGAGGTTTCAGGCGGATCTTGATCCCTGGGAGGAGAAGGGCGTTTGGGTTCTTTTCCTTACCGATCTCGTGGAGGAGATCAAGATCCTCGAGGAGAGCCTCTGCGGCGGCGGCGCCTAGCTGGTGAGAGGGAGCGATGGCCTCGCTCAAGCACTTGCATGCGCTCATTCTGTTGAAAGAGTGCGAGATTTGCTTTGTTAAGGGCAACAATGAGGGCTTGAGTTGTGACATCCGCCTCCACCGGGATGGGAATCGGTTCGAAGATGGGATCTGCGAGAACAACGGGTGTCTGTTTCAAGTTATTCGAAGCCGGGGAAGGAGGGTGTCCTTCACTGTGACCGGTGTTGAGTTGAATGGTTCCTTGGTTGCCGGTGTTGTCACCGTCACTTATAAGGATGGAGGTATCTTTGACAGCCTCGTACACTGGAGTTGCCATGAAGACGGAAAAACGAGCTTTGGTCTTGTGATGAAAGGGAATCTCGATCACGAAAAACGGGGGAGCGGTCGATTCCCACAGACGGCGCCACTGTACAGAAAGAATCCGGACACGTCTTTGTGGCGTTCAGCGGGGACTGCGTTCAGTTGGTAGGAGAGGTGGTGGGGTACCTGCAAGGTACTCCAACGTTCAAGTCGGTGTGAGATTAACTAAAGCGTAAGTAAGAAGGGGATAGAAAAAGTGTGTACCTGACTCTCCCAAGATGAAGAGTTTTATAGGGGCATTTGTCCGTATATTACGGGTGCGTGCCTTTGACTAAGTATAACTGCCTAAACTAATTTGTTGGGCAGTTGACCGCGTAGGAAGCGTTTAGGCGCGTAAGGTGGAAGTCCCCAAAGGCTATACGCTAACGGCTCTATTTTCATAAAGATCATATCCTCGTGGATCTCATAGTGGACTTGTCCCTCACTATCTGATGGATTGGACCTCAATTTGACGCTGAGCATATGTTAGACCAGTCCAAAACAATATATATATATATATATATATATATATATATATATATATATATATATATATATATATATATATATATATTGAATAAAGAGAATTTTACTAAACCAAAATTAGAGGAATAAACAAAAAGTCACATAGGACCAAACAACAAATCAAGACTACGAGACAACCCAAACCAACATCAATCCATCATGAGATTAGCTAAGTACTTCCTAATCCTAAAATTATACCACTCTCTCTATGAGTAATAGTATTAATTATTATACCCCCATTATCTATACTATTCATATTATTATTAAAACTAGTGCTATTTCTATATCTCAAAACTTCATTTATTGTTTCTGCCGCACACTACAGATTAAACAAGTTTGAAAATATTTATATTATTAGAAGTAAATTGAATGTTCCTTTTAAATTTTGATACATATAACAGAATTTTTAACAAAATAATAGTCGGTGAGAATTTTACAAATAAAGTACTATTCACAAATAATTTAAGAGACTCATGTTTAATGCGAATGTGGCAGAAAAATACAAAATTGAGCTAGAAATAAAAATAGTAGTAGTATACTTTATTATTGATAAATGATGGAGGTAGGTAGTAAACTAGGTCCTGCTCATAGAATGAACGGTGGCGCTCGTGCCACCAACCAACCGCATTGGTGGCCGAAGAATTTCCAATGAGTCCAAGACAACGAATTTGACTTCAAATCAAACTACATGCCAACATCAACCACATTTATATCAAAAATTAAACATTTTCATTAGTTTCAAGAGATTATTATTAGGTAGGAGAAGTTTAGTTTCTTTAAGAAAGTCACAAAGTATGTCAACTCGATCTACCTACCACCTTAATTTTATTTCTGTGTGTCTCTAACAAACAACCTTATAAAACCAATCTACCATTCTTACACCTCATTGTAACTTTCTCTCTCAAACCCTCTCATCAAAACTCTGTCTTTATCTCCATCTCTAGCAAAGACAATAACTAGTAAGAGCTACTACCTCTCTCTCAATCAATCTACTATGTTGCTTAATTAACTCTTGTTTATTGATTTTATTTGTTGGTTAATTGTTTGTTTCAGTGGCTACTGAAACAGTTTTGGTTGATGAAATCTCTTACCCTTCCAATATCACTACTACCAAACCTCTTTCTCTCCTTGGTCATGGTAAGATATTTGATCTTGGATATGTAGATTTTCGTTCCAGATCAGTTATTGAAAGTGGATATAACTTGATTTCCTTTTTTGATCAGGGATTACTGACATGGAGATCCATTTTCTCCAAGTGAAATTCTATGCAATTGGGGTTTATTTGGAACCTGAAGTAGTTAACCATTTGCAACAATGGAAGGGTAAATCTGCCAAGGAGTTGGAAGATAATGATGACTTCTTTGATGCTCTCGTATCTGGTAAGTTCTGATCCCTTTCTAATGCAACATAGAGTTCCAAGGTCGAATAATATATAGTCTGAATATATGTAATTATAAGAGGTGGGAATCTTCACCTATGAGTCAGGATTGTATAGATGAGTTAGTTTCAACCATATTTTTTAAAATGATATAATTTAAGATCCGGTGGATCATCTGTCGGACCACCCAGACAATCCCCACCCATTCGAAACAAAGTTAGTTAAGAATGAATTAGGTTACTATGACTTTTTGATATTGACAAATGCTAATTAGTGATAAATGTGAATGTGTAAATGTGCAGCTCCTGTGGAGAAGGTAATTAGGCTTGTGGTGATTAAGGAGATTAAGGGAGCACAATATGGTGTTCAGATTGAAACTGCGGTGAGGGACCGTTTGGCAGCTGATGACAAATATGAGGATGAAGAAGAAGAAGCTTTGGAAAAAGCTATTGAATTTTTCCAGTCTAAGTACTTCAAGAAAAACTCAGTCATCACATATCATTTCCCTGCAAATTCTTCAACTGCCGAGGTAATGTAACAGATACATTATTCAATGAATCTAAAAAGTCAAAATTTATTTGTAGTAAGAAATCGAGAGTATTGCATGTAACAAACCGATGACATGTTTGTTTGTTGTACAGATTGTGGTATCTTTGGAGGGGAAAGAAGATTCAAAGTATGTAATAGAGAATGCCAATGTTGTTGAGACTATTCAGAAATGGTATCTTGCTGGTTCAAGGGCTATATCTCCTTCAACCATTACATCTTTGGCTACAAATCTCTCTGCAGAATTGTCCAAGTGAAGAAAACTTTGTGTTGTGTAATGGTGTGAATCTATGTTCTTTGTTGTCATTTTGTACTAATTAGAACTTTTCCACTTTGTTTGCGGAATTCTGCTTTTTAATTTATGGAATAATGTTAATCTTGTGAGACATGCCAAATTGATGAGTGTTCTATGAATTGTTATTCTTTAAGCAAGTTAGAAATGGATAAATTCAACTCTACACACATAAATATAATAAATAGTTTTTAAAGTATGTTATTAATTCTAGTCTATGTTATAAAATTACTTAGTAAGGTTTAAATTGATAGTTTTTCATAAATTTTAAAATATAATTAAATATTATTTATGATATTTATTTGGTTTAGAGACTAAATTATAAAAGTTAATGGTTGTTTAGAGATTAAGCTGATAAATTGATTTATTCTTAGTATACACAAACTGTTATTGATATACACTACAAGTATTTATAAGGGCAAAAAAACTTCAACTTGGATATCAAGTACTAGCACTTTCAAAATTTTGCTTATAATTTTGTTCAAGATATAGCTTAGTACATGATGTTGGCATGGTTAAGACAAGACATGTTCAAATTTCTCACCTGGTCGAAAATGGTTAGCATTGTCATATAAACGAGACATATCACCCAGGAGTATTGGTCACTATGTCATCCAATTTGCTTTAGAAGGATTTTGTCTTTGACTCTCTAGCAGGTGACTTTAGTGTTATTAACCCCTCAGTCTTAGCAAACTAGACCCTCTTCTAAACTCCTTGGTTGAATGAGAATCCAAACATTCTCTCTTCTCGACTAGTCACTTGGTAACCAACTTGGTAGCCAAGTAATGGTTCCACTTCTACCTCAATTTGAGGACTATTTCTTTGGTTGAGGACGAAATGCATTTACATTTGGACCGACAACTTATTCTCAAAGATGTTGAGATATCAGTAACATTAAAGACATAAAAAAGAAAAACCATGATCAAAGCACAATTTTAAATGGTCATGCGTCATTCACGACATCGACAAATAAGCAAAATACATTGAGGTTTAAATGATTATTTTCACAACTAAACTCACTCCATGAATCAATCATCAATATAACGGATTTATTCGACAACCGTCCCAACCAGAGATACAATAAACTCAAGTCAATACCTTGCTCTAACAGCTAAAGGCCTGAGGGCTAATGTCCAGGTCTAGACCGACACATATGTTATAAAGGCCCAACAAAGGGAACAACCTGAAGAGTAGAAGGTTCAAATATTCCACGAAGTAACAAGGGCCGTCAGATCAATACATGGAGAGATCTTAATGCATTTATTGTTGGGGATGATTGAAAATATACATGTTGAAGAAGTTCCATATCGCTTAGTTTTGTGAATGATGAGAGAGTCCAAGACTATATATAGTATACAAGTTCTTTCAAGTCTCACATCACTTAGTTTTGTGAAGAAAGAGGGAGTCCAAGACTATATATAGGATTCAAGTTCTTCATTCCAAGATGCACCAGTCAAAAGCACTTTAAACTTGTATTTGACTTTCTTTGTTCTCTTATGCTTTTGTTTTAGAATTGTGAGATGTAGTTAAATATTTGTTTTGGAGGATGTGGGTCCACTGGACGTCTGGGTTAGTTCAGGATATATTATGTTTTGTAATAATTTTTACATAGTATTATTCTCTAGTTGTCTATTGACAACTGTCGTGGTTTTTTCTCCTGTTTTAGAGTTTCCACGTTATGTTCCTTTTTTTTAATCTTTTGCTTCGTTTTTTTTCCGACAACTAGTATCAAAGCTTTTGGTTTGATCCAGAGATATGTAATCTTAGTAGAGAAAATTGACGGAAGAATTTTTTTTTACTTGTGGAAAGTTCAATTCAAAGATGTATTGATGCAATCAAGATTACATAAGATATAAGATATGTCGGTGGTTAAATAGTTTTCTATCAACAAGGAAATTGCACCATAAAGTTTCAATCTGGTTTTTGACATGTGAAAATTCTGGAAGTGGTTTAACTTCAAGTGAACCATACTCTTCTTTAGATGAAGTATGATAGTTTTTTAAAACTATGATTGTTGGTGAAGACAACGTGAATTTTTTGAAATGATTTAACTTCAAGTGAAGTATATTCTTCTTTAGATGGAGTGTGATTGTTTTTAAAATTATAATTGTCGGTCATGACAATGTGAAATTCTTGAAGTGGTTTATCTTCAAGTGAAATATACTCTTAATGAGAGCGTATGATAGTTTTTAAAACTATGATTGTCGATGAATATAGTGTGAAAATTCTTGGAGTGGTTTATCTTCAAGTGACTATACTCTTTATGGTGGAGTATGATTGTCAGTGAAAATAATAAAAGTTTATGTATTATTTTCAATCAAGGTGAATATTATTGGGGTTGATTGAAAATATACATGTTAATATTCTTTATGATGGAATATGATTTTTTACGCGGAGATTCACTCTATTGAATCTCTTTTTATAGAGAATATATGTATCTCTTGTGCCCCTTCCTTTGTATGTCTTCCTTAATATATCTACAAATTCTTTCTTTCTTGATCAAATATTCTATTGTGTCCTATAAGTGGATCCATTCAACAACATCATGTCTAATACTTTTTTGAAAGTTACCTAATTTTGTCTTATCAGACTATGTTGGCTACTTCACAACATGGGGTATATTTTATCGTGACTTTCTTGAACTTTCTATTGGCACATTCTTGAAAAAATATCTCTTTGGATGCGTTCAACATAGTGTATTATTAGAACTTGTATTGGGGTCCCTTGTTTATTTTCTTGTTTATGTCTTCACACTGTTTTTTGTCTCATTTCCTTCCACCTCGAGCGTTTACAAAGGCATTTTTTTTCACATCTTAAGTTAGTAGATTCTCTTTATAATTGATTTAAGGTTGAGCTTGAGTAAGGAGGCTGTAACACGGTGGGAGAACTGACTTTAGTTATGTTGCGGATAGCAAGAGTCGCCACCGACTTTTATTTTATCCAAAGGAAAGGCATAAAAGAACAGGAAAGACCTTTTAAAAGATTTTTGGGTCCGGGGGGTAGGTTATGTAAAGGGAAGGTGTTAGCACCCTTTACATCCATGGTTATCCATGGGCTCTTAGTTACTTAGCTCACTTTGAATTGTTTTTGAAAATGTGAAGTGTGTGAATAAAAATTTTCATAAGAGTTTGATAATGATCCATGTACGGATGCGTAAAAAAACTTGTGTTTGAAAATTGTTTGAAATTTGTGAAGTGTTTGAAAAGTTTTTGAATAGTGAGCAAGTAACTATGAGGAACCTACCCTAAAGTTTAAGTCTTTCTGTTCTTGAATCCTTTAAATGGTAAGACTATCCCTATTATTAAGGAATAGGTAGTCATTACCTTGGATGTGAGGGACAAGTAAGGGTCATCTGTTTATATAGGCAACTGTAGGGTGTATTAGCAATTCGAAGGGACTATCATCTTTATTCGAAAGGGACTAGATCATTATGAAGGCAACCATTTAAGGGACTTGATCTTTGATTATGAAGGGACTAGATGACTTTACTTTTAAGGGACTTTTGCTTTTATACACCCCACTTGACCTTGTGATTAGGCAACAATGAGGAGTAACCTTAGAAAGTGAGATGGCGATCAAAGATCGACTTACGTGTGTGAGTGTTAATTTTAAATATTTATCTTATAATTTAAATGATCTAAATTAATTTTAAATAACATACATGTTTTCACTCCCTATTTTTTACTAACCATAACATAATAAATAATTTACATATTTCAAAAAAAATTACATCCAGGAACAATTACAAAAAATAATAATAAAGCAATTTAAATAAATAGTAAAATAATAAATAAGCAAGAATAAATAATTATAATAGGGGTTAGTGAAAATAATAATAATAATCACAATTTAAAAATAAAGGGGGTTAGTAAAAAAATATCATAAGAACATAATTAAAATAATAAGCAAAAAATAATATAGTAATTAAAAGATTAGATTTTAATATAAACAATTATTTAAAATTAAAGAAATATGAACAATTAAATAATTATTATAAAATTTTGAATTATATACAAATCATAAAAATTAAATTAATTTTAAACATGTTATGAAAATAAAATTATAATTATAAAATTATTTTAACAATTTTAATTATTCTTAAGCATACATTAACAATTATTTAAATGTAAAATTAAGGATATAAGCAATTTTAGGTCATATTTACATATTATATAAAAAAAATAGGATTAATTATGATTATATTTACAAAATTTTAAAAAAATAAGATTTAAACAAATTATAAAATATGATTAAGTTTTAAAATAAAAGAAATTTAGGATTTTGTGAAAATAATTAGGGTTTAATTTATATACAAAAATATTAGGGTTTATGGAATTAATCTAAACCTAATTATCTAATTTATTTACAAGCATATATACATAATAATAACATAAACATATTGCAAAATAAATAGAAACAATTTTATATTTAAGAAAATAGATTATGATTTTTTTTGAAAATATAAAGTCTTTTATAGAAATATATTATGATATTTATTTAATAATTATTTTGAATTATATTAAATTAAGTTAATGTTAGAAAAAAGTAAAAATAAAGAAAATATGAAAAAAACTTCTAAAAAATAGGACCTGGGGTTTGAACCCAGGTCCTTTACCTAGATAATGAGGAGCATAACCAACTGAGCTGCATGCTGGTTGTGTTATTGAGTGAACCAAGCACAATAATATGAAAAATATTCTTTAACGTTTGAGAAAACCAAAAAAATTGCCCTCATCAAGACTTGAACCCTGAACCTCATGTGTACAAAGCAAAGTCTTTACCACCAAGCTATATGGGACGCGCTTGTTATTGTGATGACTACTGGATATTATATATCAAACCTGTGGAATAAATGAAATAAAAGAACAAAAATGCAATAAGCAGGGAATCGAACCCAAGACCAAACCCAATACATACATGCCTCCAACCACTGGGCCAAGCATGCGTCTGTGACAATAATTCAGCACCAATTCATAAAATATAAAACACAAAATTCAAATTATGAATTCCGCGCCAAGGGAGTCGTCTTCTTCCTCAGGACCTGCAAAAATACCTGCGAAAATTGTTACGAGTTTTCTTGCGAATTTAGTTTCGCAGGTTTTCCTATGTTTCTTCATTCATCACCAAATCTGTAAAATTTTGACAAATTGAATACACCATTTGGATCCTCAGGTTATATAACATTCAATCATTCCATTAGAATCTATTTAAATTATGTAAATCACAAAACCCCAATTTGGAGCTTAGAACCCTAGCTATGGCCGATTGTAATATAGGGCATGAAGCTTCACGAAAACTATCCAGAAAGCATCTATGGATCATCACAAACACAAATCAGGCATTAAATTCAAACAACAATGGTTAATTATATGAAAACGAAAAAAATTCAAAAGGGGGAGAAAACGTGATTCGGTTTATGCTTTTCATGGCACTATGAATGATTATGATGGTTGCTACATGATCAATGAATCATCAGGAAGCTATTGCAATCTTTAAATTGTCCTGAAAGTACCTATAACTTGGAAACCGGAATCAAGTTTTGGTGTGGTTTTTTGAAGTTTTGAGACAAGGTGAGAGGCTGCCAAAATCGTCCCCATGCTTGTAATGAGTTTGTCTATATGTAGTGATGTAAATTAGGTCAAAAAATTGACTCTCTCTTTGGGCTTTATGCATACCTTAGTGATGAAGAAATCCCTTTCCAATTTTGGCCAAAAATCAAATCTCTTCATGCTTCAAAGAGTGAGCACGAATTTGGATAGTGTGGATTCATGTTAAATGTCTTTTATGATTTTCTAGAAGAAGAATCATATTTAAATATTGATTTTTTGATTTTATTTTGATTTAATATGTATTTAAATGATTAAAATTCAAATAAATATTAAATAAAATAAAAAAAAATCAGAAATCACATGGGTTGGGTCGTGCTTGCTGTTATATTGAAGTTTGGATCACAAGATTGCAAGCCCATTTGGAAGAATTTAGTGTTAAGACCCTATTTTTCTCATACACCACTCAAAAATTTCCCAACTTTGCAAGGGCACATATCCTTCAATTTTAATGCTATGAAGGTGTTCTTGGACATTTTGGAAATCTTGAAGAGTCCTATAACCAACCCCACTGGTTTCATGTCCATATAATTTACCATTCTCAAGTTATGCCCTTTTGAAGTTGTTGACTTTTTGTTGACTTTCAAAAGGACCTATAATGTCTTAGCTCATACCTTCCAAATGAAGCATTTTTGGGCTTGGCTTGTGAGACACAAAGTTGTAGAGAATTAAATTTTCTTCAAAATGAGCTTTGGATGGAGACTTGGTGATGAAGCATGTGAAAGTTATGGCTGGTCAAAGTTCAGTTGACTTTTACTGAGGAAACCCTAATTTAGAAACTCCTGATTCTTGATGATCTGAAATCTCCTTGATGAATCATGATCAACCCTTGATCAAATGATGAATTTTACTTCATATACTTGATGTTGGCAAAAAATCATGAAGTTTGACTTTGGTTTGACCACAGTTGACCTTAGTTTGACTTTTTAACTGCTTTGACTGATTTTGACTTATCTGATCATCTGACTGAGCAAACTTTTGAGAAAAGTTTTGAAACTTGTCATGGGGGTTCTTACACACATATAGGATGTTATGAAGCTCATTTTAAGTCTTGGAAGTTCATTTTTCCTGATTAAAGTCAAAACCCTAGTTTTGGATGCATTGCTTAGGAGGTGCATTGTCTGAGGGAATTGTCAACTCTTCTGACCAATTGTGAACTTTGTGAACCTTGTGAACCATCATAAGATGTCTTGTGAACCTCATGGGAGGTATTGTGAACCTTGTGAACCTCATAAAGTGACTTGTAGACTTCATGAACCTCATGAAAGGTCTTGAAAGCATTGTGAATCTTGTGAACCTTGTGAACCTCATAAAGTGACTTGTAGACTTCATGAACCTCATGAAAGGTCTTGTAAGTATTGTGAATCTTGTGAACCTTGTGAACCTTCTTAGCACACAAAGTCTTGTATTGTGAGGGAAAATTTTGGGGTGCAACAGCTGCCCCTGTTCAATTTTCTGAAACCTGAGGGGTTAGATTGGTATATTTGCCAGTCGTGACCTGGAAGGTTGAAGGGGATTGAACACAAAAGCCCAAAAATTTGCACTCACCAGTGCGTAGAGTAATACAGATGGCTAGTTGAATATGCTTGAGTGGGCTTAAAGATGCCACTTGGAAGAACTGGAGATGGGCTTAGAGATGCCATCTAAAGAACTGAATGTGATGATAGCTTTGTGTTGATACTGGATCTCAGTACTAGGTCTTCGTATAGGCCGTCTCTGAATCGTTTATAATTTGAATTTGTTGAATAGACCAGTAGAAATAAATCTTCGCGACAATTATCTCTTCTGGAAATATTTTGGATTAGGGAATAGATCTTTTTACAGACCTTTTGCCTACTCTCCAAGGTCAAAAGAACGTCAGGATTTGCTCTTCTGAAAAACATCTTGAACCAGGGAATGGATCTTTTTACAGACCGTTTGCCTGCTATTCAAGGCCAGAAAGATGAAATCTTCTGGAAATATCCTGGATTAGGGAATAGATCTTCTTACAGGCCGTTTGCCTACTCTCCGAGGAAATAGATTAAATCTTCTGAAAATATCTTGAACCAGGGAATGGATCTTTGTACAGATCGTTTGCCTGCTATTCAAGACCAGATAGATGAAATCTTCTGGAAATATCCTGGATTAGGGAATAGATCTTCTTACAGACCGTTTGCCTACTCTCCGAGGACAAAAAAGTGTCAGGATTAAATCTCCTGAAAATATCCTGGATTAGGGAATGGATCTTCTTACAGACCGTTTGCCTACTCTCCGAGGAAATAGATTAAATCTTCTGAAAATATCTTGAACCAGGGAATGGACCTTTGTACAGACCGTTTGCCTGCTATTCAAGACCAGATAGATGAAATCTTCTGGAAATATCCTGGATTAGGGAATAGATCTTCTTACAGACCGTTTGCCTACTCTCCGAGGACATCTTGAGTAATGCATGGATCATTTCTGACATGTTGTGAATTGTTGATGTTGTTTTATCTGCATATAACTATCCTGCAAGGAGAATGTTAGTTTATGTAATATGGATGCATGCATAGTATGATGCACCTAAGTAAATGTATTATGTACTTATGGATATGTTATGGTATGATATGACGTAAATGATGTATGTATGAATCATGCAGCCTGAAACGTCTGAAAATCTTTGTATAACAACTACTGGCTAGGGAAAATAAATCCCGACTCGTTGCTGAAGAATATGAGGAACTTGTTCCCGTCTTGTTTGATAGTATAGTATTTATAACCTCCCGTCTGCTGGGGATAGCAAGGTATATATAACCTTCCCGTATGCTGGGGATAGTAAGGTATACATAACCTTCGTCTTCGTTTGATAATAGGGTAGATATAACCCCCCGTCTTCGTTCGTCGTACTCTTATTGGAAATTAAATTCCCGAATATCCTTATGAGGATAAAAGAGATGGATATAAATTCCAGGGGAGATGTGACTTTATGAAGATAAATTTGTCCTACTGAGGGTTTGTTGCTGTTTTGTAAAGATGAACCGGTGAAGCTTCATTGAAATCCTTCCCTCGTTCGTCTTTGGTAAATACTATTACTGCATTTCATGTATTTCTGGTAAACATCAATCATATTCAAAAGCATACATACCTTCAAACACAACCAATTGACGTTTCGCTTATGTAAATAGGGTAAAAGTAAATCTGGATTCAGAGGGAAAAGTAAAGCTGAACTTGCAAATAGAATCATTTCAACTTCGAGAGTGTATAACCAATTGGATTTAGAGCTCCTGAGATTCTTAACTTTCCTGAGTACCTTCCCAGAAATCCTCATAGCTGGATCTGAAGACATGATACTGACACCATCTGATACTACTGGCATAGACAATTAACTTCCACAATGGCTTATGTTGAGAATCCAATATCAAGGTAATGCAATGAGAGGAATGTGTCTTCAAATTGCGATGGACCATATACGCTCCGGGTATCAGATTTGAAGAGAGAGCATTGCCCCTTGGTTGAGGATGAATCGTCCCATAATGGAAGTATCTGAATGTAGCTACCTCAAGAGAAACAAGCAGAATGCCCCATAAGCATATGCCCCTGGCATTGTGAATTCTGTAATGTCACTTTTGGTAACTGTATGAGGAAAACTGCCCCTGGCTATTAAGCATTGTTGAATCTGGAACTGATTGCCCCGAATGATTTGAACAGTAACTTGGTATGCCCTCTTGATTAGGAAACAGTGACCGTGCCCCTGGCATTATGAATTCTGTAATGTTACCCTTGGTGATTTAGACAGATGTGGAGATCGGCCCCTGGATACTTAAACATAACTGAATCCTGTCCTGATAGCCCCACATGAGTTAGGCAGTGTCATGGCCTGCCCCATTGATTGGGAAATCATGACTATGCCCCTTTGTATGCATGGACTTTGATTCAGGAAGCAACTTTGTTCATCGGAAGGACTATGAACATTCATCCTGTAAGTTTCTCCATTTGTCAAACACTCAGGTATATGCAAACAAATATATTCAGAAATGCAATGCTTATGTCTGTCTTGAAGTTTTGAAACAAGTTGTTTTAGAAAAACTGTTTTTTTTTTTTTTTGTGAAAACTGTGATATTAACTCAAGTTTTATAACAAGCCCTAAAGGAGTCAGGATACCTTTTCGTAGCAGTACGCTTTCGAACTAACCATGCTTCAGTTAGGACTTTTAAAGGGTTGTAACGTGGCCTGGTTCATGGTTTAAGAAACAAAGGATAAAGGCTCAAATTTTATTTGTACCCAACCCAATCTCCATGATGTTCTTCAGTCCTATACTCAGTTAACTTATGCATTGAGGTTCCAAAGAAGTTTGGTATTGTAACATTGATATTTGTGATGGTTCGGCAACCAAAAATTTATTTGAACATTCAGTCATCTTTCTTCGTTGAGGATTCATAGTGACCTCTTTTTTTCTCCTTTGACTTTATTATCCCTTTTTTTTTTGCCTGAACTGCTTATTTCAAGGTTACAGTCAGCGGGATGTCTTAATGTTTTACTAAGTCTCCTTCATAGGTTTTGACTTAGTAAGCTTTTCTTTTGCTGGATATTGACTGACAGGTTTAATGATTGCAGAGAACCATCATTAGTTGTGTACAACACAGATATTTGGCATATTTCAGTTAACCGAGTAACTACCCTGCCCCGGGTTATGAATAAGGGTTTTAATTTGTGCGAGAATAAAAACTCCTACTTCATAGGCTCAAAAGGGTTGACTAGGGATTAACTTCCTTATATCTCCACTGTTTTAGGAATTGAAACAATGCCTGTACATCGTCAGCATAGTCTGTTCAAAAGCATACTGCATAAGATTATGGTATTGTTTTCGTCATCCTCCCTCTACAGGCTTATAGCTTTATCAGGAGTTAAATATCACAGGATAGAAATAAGAAGCATAATTCAAAATATAGTGGAACGAATGGATTAATTCAAGACAAACATATGCAATGTATTAATGAAAACAAAAGTTTAACATAATAGTAAGTGTTCAAACAAATAAAAGAAATTACAAATGAAAATTCAAATGTTGTCCCATCCAGTTGGCTGAATGTCCTCAATTGCAATCTGTGAACTTTGAGGAGCAGTATACTTCACCATGAAATCAAATTTACCACTTGGGTGTCCCAAGGTGCCCCATATCTCAACAGGAATAGGTAGGCTTCCTTTCTTGCTACACTGGGCAACTTGTCTTGCAGCTTCGGTGTTTGATGGGTGATAGTAGAATTCAACTTGACCTTCTGGAGTAACCTCTAGGATTCCTTCGTCAATCAGGTCTTGGATCTTTTTCTTCAATGCCCAACAACTATTAGTATCATGTCCAGGACTGTTGGAGTGATACTCACACCTTGCCTTGGGATTATAGCGAGGAGAGGAAGTTTTAGGATTTTGAGGAGAACTTTTCAAAGAAATTAGTTCCATCTCCAACAAGCATTGCAGAACTTGTGACATTGGAGTGCTGAACTTGATAAACTGCCTTCTATATTTCTGGTGTTGAGGTGGATTAACCTTATCAGGTCTTTCTTCTTCAATTGAAGAACAATCAATGGCAACCTGTCTCTTACCCTCTTTTATCCTCATCCTCCTTTCAACCAAATCAGCTTGTTTTAATAGAGGTTCACTGACAATTAGATCCCTGACTCTATTACTTTGAAGTTTGTGGACAAAGGTTCTTAGCTCTTCTTGCCCCTGAGCTAATCTTTGGATAAGAGCCACCTGGCCATTCATCTGGGTCCTCATTTCTGTCATCTCAGCTTGTAGTTGCTCCAGTTGATCATCCTTGTTGTCCTCAGGATTCTTCTTCTGAGCCAGCAGTGTCTTCAATTCATCCTGCCCCTTGGACAAGTTCAGGATCAGCTCTTGGAACTGGGCATTCTGAGCCTGGAGATCTTTGACTGCTTGTTCAAGAGCCATTGCTGAAATAAACAGCGAGGAGATAAGATACCTGTACACAATAAACCTGTGATGCAATGATATGAAATGCGTATGCAATGTTTTCAAGGACCGCAGGATTTAAATCTGTTTAAACAACCAAAAAGTAAACTTTTATTAGTGATAAATTTGTTTGCCCCTTGGGCTTACAAGGAATGGGGTTTTAAGTCTCCCATGGACGTTTCCTCTTTGTGTTGAGGTATGAGTTGAGATTCCGCTCCTCGTGAAGTTGTTTTGTTAGCTCCAGGATTCTTTCTTGACTTGCTTTGTAATGAGTCTCAAAAGTATCTCTTTGCTCCTTCAACTGGATCCAGTACCTTTGTAACTCCTTCATGTCAGTGGGCATATTTGGATGAAGAATGATATAAGAAGTATCTCCTTCAGCAACAGGCTCCATAGTAACTGGCAGGATGGCAGGATATGGCATCATAAGAGTCTGAGCACGAGATCACACCCATCTGAGATAAGCTTCCATAGGAATAGTTTACTTGGGCTCCAGAGTCTTGCTGTCAACCCTATTTACTTTTCCCCAGGCTCGTATGAATCTTTGACGGTAACCTTGAAGATCGTTGTCGTAGTCAAACACAATGCCTTGAATCAACATGTCATGTGGACCATCACTCCGAGCGTAACCAAACTGTCGTAAAGCTAGAGAGGGGTTGTAGGTGATGCCTCCTCTTAGGCCTAGAAGTGGCACATTAGGAAACTCCCCACAACAGTCAATGATGGTGACATTCTCCATAGATCTGGAGCACCAATGGATATCTGAATGAGAGAGTGACATAATTCTTTTGGACCATCTGAACCCTTGCTCATTCTTCATTACTGAGCGAGGAAGGTGAGAAATAAACCACCTAGAAAGCAAAGGTATGCAGCACATCAAAGTTCCTCTTGCCCTTGTAGTACGGGTGTGAAGAGAATGTAGGATGTCTCCAAGCAATGTAGGTACTGGATTGTGACTCAGGAAAATGTTGATGGCATGAACATCTATGAACTGATCTGGATTGGGGAACAATACTAAGCCATATATCAGCAAGGCTAAGATCTCCTCAAAATCATCATAGCTCATGGCCTTCAAGAATATTTGAGCCTTCTCTATCAACACCTTGGCTAGAACACCCTTGACTCCACTTCTCGTTTCTAGAACAATATCAGACTTCTTCAGATGTAGAGTTGCAGCAATAACCTCAGGTTTAGGCTCTTTTTCCAATCCTGTGAATGGTTTCTGATCAAGAACAGGTATACCCAGAAGTTTAGAGAACTCCTCCATGGTAGGAACCAGCTGATAGTCAGGGAATGTAAAGCAATGGTGCTTAGGGTCAAAGAACTGAAACAGAACACTCATCATGTCTTCATTGAATCCTGAAGTGACTAGATCCAATAGGTGACCATGTCTCTTGATAAACTGGGAATGATCAGACACTTGAGAAACCAACTCTTTAAGTTTAGCAGGTATGCCTACAAAGTTGATCCAGATAGTATTCCTACGAGCAGAAGCCATGACCTGCAACAAAGAACAAAGATAAATCCTTTGGTCCTTGAAATGGTTAGTGAAAATGTTATGCTTATGATGCATGATGATGTTATGATGTTATGCTCAATCACAAACATGTGGCACACACAAACAAGTCACACAATAGCCCTAGGTTTGAAGGCTTGCATGAGGTTTAAAGGTAAGTACCCTCCCCTGAAGTTTAGTTGGTTCATCCTGTCCTATAAAGTAACCAGGTTCTAAGGGATCTTAATATCATTGATCCTTCACAAGGGTGGTTGTTCAGTAGGCAACTTACTTGCCAACCAAAACCCTCCAAGTTTAGAATCTCAATGAGTGTAGCATCGAGTATCAACCAACTCCAGTCTTCACCAAAGTCGGTTATCTCACTACTTTTCTAAAGGCCAAGATGGGATGACTAAGGTTCTAAAAGTTAGTTAGTGCATTGACAACATATGGGAGCCTCATATTATCCTCAACTTGACTTAAGGAACATAAGCACCAACCAAGAAGTCACACTAACTATGGCCACCAGATCAACCGTATCGATATACGTCGTACAGTTTCCTTGGTCTATTGCCATTTACCTAAGGTACACTAGATCCGGGCTAGGATCTTTCACATATAAGAGCACCCAACAGATAAGTATAAAACAAACAAGGCAAACAATATTAAAGTGATCTAATTCCTAAGGGTACCCCTCTTTAATTTAAATCCCCAGCAGAGTCGCCAGTTCTGTAACACGGTGGGAGAACTGACTTTAGTTATGTTGCGGATAGCAAGAGTCGCCACCGACTTTTATTTTATCCAAAGGAAAGGCATAAAAGAACATGAAAGACCTTTTAAAAGATTTTTGGGTCCGGGGGTAGGTTATGTAAAGGGAAGGTGTTAGCACCCTTTACATCCATGGTTATCCATGGGCTCTTAGTTACTTAGCTCACTTTGAATTGTTTTTGAAAATGTGAAGTGTGTGAATAAAAATTTTCATAAGAGTTTGATAATGATCCATGTACGGATGCGTAAAAAAACTTGTGTTTGAAAATTGTTTGAAATTTGTGAAGTGTTTGAAAAGTTTTTGAATAGTGAGCAAGTAACTATGAGGAACCTACCCTAAAGTTTAAGTCTTTCTGTTCTTGAATCCTTTAAATGGTAAGACTATCCCTATTATTAAGGAATAGGTAGTCATTACCTTGGATGTGAGGGACAAGTAAGGGTCATCTGTTTATATAGGCAACTGTAGGGTGTATTAGCAATTCGAAGGGACTATCATCTTTATTCGAAAGGGACTAGATCATTATGAAGGCAACCATTTAAGGGACTTGATCTTTGATTATGAAGGGACTAGATGACTTTACTTTTAAGGGACTTTTGCTTTTATACACCCCACTTGACCTTGTGATTAGGCAACAATGAGGAGTAACCTTAGAAAGTGAGATGGCGATCAAAGATCGACTTACGTGTGTGAGTGTTAATTTTAAATATTTATCTTATAATTTAAATGATCTAAATTAATTTTAAATAACATACATGTTTTCACTCCCTATTTTTTACTAACCATAACATAATAAATAATTTACATATTTCAAAAAAAATTACATCCAGGAACAATTACAAAAAATAATAATAAAGCAATTTAAATAAATAGTAAAATAATAAATAAGCAAGAATAAATAATTATAATAGGGGTTAGTGAAAATAATAATAATAATCACAATTTAAAAATAAAGGGGGTTAGTAAAAAAATATCATAAGAACATAATTAAAATAATAAGCAAAAAATAATATAGTAATTAAAAGATTAGATTTTAATATAAACAATTATTTAAAATTAAAGAAATATGAACAATAAAATAATTATTATAAAATTTTGAATTATATACAAATCATAAAAATTAAATTAATTTTAAACATGTTATGAAAATAAAATTATAATTATAAAATTATTTTAACAATTTTAATTATTCTTAAGCATACATTAACAATTATTTAAATGCAAAATTAAGGATATAAGCAATTTTAGGTCATATTTACATATTATATAAAAAAAATAGGATTAATTATGATTATATTTACAAAATTTTAAAAAAATAAGATTTAAACAAATTATAAAATATGATTAAGTTTTAAAATAAAAGAAATTTAGGATTTTGTGAAAATAATTAGGGTTTAATTTATATACAAAAATATTATGGTTTATGGAATTAATCTAAACCTAATTATCTAATTTATTTACAAGCATATATACATAATAATAACATAAACATATTGCAAAATAAATAGAAACAATTTTATATTTAAGAAAATAGATTATGATTTTTTTTGAAAATATAAAGTCTTTTATAGAAATATATTATGATATTTATTTAATAATTATTTTGAATTATATTAAATTAATTTAATGTTAGAAAAAAGTAAAAATAAAGAAAATATGAAAAAAACTTCTAAAAAATAGGACCTGGGGTTTGAACCCAGGTCCTTTACCTGGATAATGAGGAGCATAACCAACTGAGCTGCGTGCTGGTTGTGTTATTGAGTGAACCAAGCACAATAATATGAAAAATATTCTTTAACGTTTGAGAAAACCAAAAAAATTGCCCTCATCAAGACTTGAACCCTGAACCTCATGTGTACAAAGCAAAGTCTTTACCACCAAGCTATATGGGACGCGCTTGTTATTGTGATGACTACTGGATATTATATATCAAACCTGTGGAATAAATGAAATAAAAGAACAAAAATGCAATAAGCAGGGAATCGAACCCAAGACCAAACCCAATACATACATGCCTCCAACCACTGGGCCAAGCATGCGTCTGTGACAATAATTCAGCACCAATTCATAAAATATAAAACACAAAATTCAAATTATGAATTCCGCGCCAAGGGAGTCGTCTTCTTCCTCAGGACCTGCAAAAATACCTGCGAAAATTGTTACGAGTTTTCTTGCGAATTTAGTTTCGCAGGTTTTCCTATGTTTCTTCATTCATCACCAAATCTGTAAAATTTTGACAAATTGAATACACCATTTGGATCCTCAGGTTATATAACATTCAATCATTCCATTAGAATCTATTTAAATTATGTAAATCACAAAACCCCAATTTGGAGCTTAGAACCCTAGCTATGGCCGATTGTAATATAGGGCATGAAGCTTCACGAAAACTATCCAGAAAGCATCTATGGATCATCACAAACACAAATCAGGCATTAAATTCAAACAACAATGGTTAATTATATGAAAACGAAAAAAATTCAAAAGGGGGAGAAAACGTGATTCGGTTTATGCTTTTCATGGCACTATGAATGATTATGATGGTTGCTACATGATCAATGAATCATCAGGAAGCTATTGCAATCTTTAAATTGTCCTGAAAGTACCTATAACTTGGAAACCGAAATCAAGTTTTGGTGTGGTTTTTTGAAGTTTTGAGACAAGGTGAGAGGCTGCCAAAATCGTCCCCATGCTTGTAATGAGTTTGTCTATATGTAGTGATGTAAATTAGGTCAAAAAATTGACTCTCTCTTTGGGCTTTATGCATACCTTAGTGATGAAGAAATCCCTTTCCAATTTTGGCCAAAAATCAAATCTCTTCATGCTTCAAAGAGTGAGCACGAATTTGGATAGTGTGGATTCATGTTAAATGTCTTTTATGATTTTCTAGAAGAAGAATCATATTTAAATATTGATTTTTTGATTTTATTTTGATTTAATATGTATTTAAATGATTAAAATTCAAATAAATATTAAATAAAATAAAAAAAATCAGAAATCACATGGGTTGGGTCGTGCTTGCTGTTATATTGAAGTTTGGATCACAAGATTGCAAGCCCATTTGGAAGAATTTAGTGTTAAGACCCTATTTTTCTCATACACCACTCAAAAATTTCCCAACTTTGCAAGGGCACATATCCTTCAATTTTAATGCTATGAAGGTGTTCTTGGACATTTTGGAATGCTTGAAGAGTCCTCTAACCAACCCCACTGGTTTCATGTCCATATCATTTACCATTCTCAAGTTATGCCCTTTTGAAGTTGTTGACTTTTTGTTGACTTTCAAAAGGACCTATAATGTCTTAGCTCATACCTTCCAAATGAAGCATTTTTGGGCTTGGCTTGTGAGACACAAAGTTGTAGAGAATTCAATTTTCTTCAAAATGAGCTTTGGATGGAGACTTGGTGATGAAGCATGTGAAAGTTATGGCTGGTCAAAGTTCAGTTGACTTTTACTGAGGAAACCCTAATTTAGAAACTCCTGATTCTTGATGATCTGAAATCTCCTTGATGAATCATGATCAACCCTTGATCAAATGATGAATTTTACTTCATATACTTGATGTTGGCAAAAAATCATGAAGTTTGACTTTGGTTTGACCACAGTTGACCTTAGTTTGACTTTTTAACTGCTTTGACTGATTTTGACTTATCTGATCATCTGACTGAGCAAACTTTTGAGAAAAGTTTTGAAACTTGTCATGGGGGTTCTTACACACATATAGGATGTTATGAAGCTCATTTTAAGTCTTGGAAGTTCATTTTTCCTGATTAAAGTCAAAACCCTAGTTTTGGATGCATTGCTTAGGAGGTGCATTGTCTGAGGGAATTGTCAACTCTTCTGACCAATTGTGAACTTTGTGAACCTTGTGAACCATCATAAGATGTCTTGTGAACCTCATGGGAGGTATTGTGAACCTTGTGAACCTTGTGAACCTCATAAAGTGACTTGTAGACTTCATGAACCTCATGAAAGGTCTTGAAAGCATTGTGAATCTTGTGAACCTTGTGAACCTCATAAAGTGACTTGTAGACTTCATGAACCTCATGAAAGGTCTTGTAAGTATTGTGAATCTTGTGAACCTTGTGAACCTTCTTAGCACACAAAGTCTTGTATTGTGAGGGCAAATTTTGGGGTGCAACAGAGGCCACTCATTTTCTTTCGTTTCTTCCAAACGATGATATTCTGGTGGTGTTGTAAGGTTGTTGCCTCTGCCTTAATGGTTGCAAATCGGTGTTGAAGGAAACATCACTCGGGACGGCTCCGGAGTGATCGTGTTACAACACCTCTAGCTAAGTTAGACTCTTTTGTTGGTTCTCTTAGATGCGAATTAGTCTTGAATTTTGGTGTAGAAGGTTGAAAATGTTTAACATGAGTTCCTTTACTTCTTGTACTCCTAATGAAGCCTATGACTCTTGAAAGTCATGTGAAGGTTCTAGTCTTGAAGATTGGAAAGGAGGAGGATGTGGATGATGCTGGTACGTAGGAATTTGTTCATAATCTTGAAAAATCACTTGAGGCATTACAATCAAAGCTTGGAGATATTGATATTGTAGAGGATCTTCATTTGCAAGAGTGGGAAATGGTGATGCATTGCCTTAGAGAAAGTTAATCATTGATCAGACATTCTGACTCGCGTTGTGATTGTGAGTTGCTTTCGAACTGGACATTGAAAAAGGTAACATGAAGAATGTTTACGAGATAGTTAGAGTGATCAGAACTATAACGAGAAACTGTTGTGGCAGTGGAAAGGTGTAGATTATAGAATTTTTATGGAGAACTTGTGTGAACCAAATAACGATTCCCACAAGTTGCGCCACTATTTGGTATTGGAATCAAGAATAGATAAAAGGATGAAGATGACCACGACGTAAAAGCTTCTGGTACTATGGTTATGGTTTTACAGCAAATAGAGAGGACAATTACAAAAGGTTAGTGTTCCGGGCAAGCCCAACTTCCAGAGTTGGGCCAAACAAAGTGACAAACTGACACGCTCATCGTCGAGCATAGTGCCGAGGAGAACAGTCCCTGTCGACTAGAATGAAATCCCCCAATAGCTAGTTTTGACCGTTACCTATTCGTGCGGATTCCACGATCCGCGCCAAACGGTTTGAACCAATAACCATCCACTAACGACAGTATATAAACCCTCTCAGAGGAGAGGGCCCTCTCACCTTAATTCTTGTACTTGCACGCTCTCTGCTCAGTATCTTACTTTAGCATCGGAGTGCCTTGCAGGTACACCCCCTCCTCTCCTTATCAACCGTCCTTCAACAACGCTCGACGCCAGTCATATCGGATCCTGATCTCCAGGTACGATCAGGTGGCGCCGTCTGTGGGAATCACTGATTTCCCTATTCTTTTCCCTCAAGATCTTCAAGAACCAAAGTCTTTTACCAAGATCCATGGCTGCTCGAGACAACAACTCAGATAATCGATCGAACGACGGTATGCTCCTCACACAACGTGAGAGCAACGCTAATAATCCTCCATACGAAGAAACCGTGCAGGACCATCCGGATGGGAAGACAACTTCACCTTCCCCCGATCGCGACCAGCCTCTAGAAAGTCGCCTGGAAGTCCCCCTTCCTTCAACACCTTTAGGATCCGACTTTGCAGCGCTGGCTGAGATTCTGAACCAGACAAATTTGTTACTCCTCGCCCACGGTGAGAAGATTGCCCGTCTCGAGGACAATAACTGTCGACCGTCCCGGTCTCCCGCGAGGCGTCAAAGAAGACGTAGTCCCTCCCCTCCTAAGAGGAAGAGGAAAGGACACAATGATGAATCCACTAGTGACAAACGGTCCCGCCCATCTCCTCCTCGATCTTCCCCTCCAAGAGAGTCAAGAAAGAGCAGATCAAGATCCGCATCACCCCGGCGAACCAAGAAGCACGTGCCCAGGTCTCCTTCATTCAATTCCAGCGATGATGAAGACACCAGGGGCCCCCTCTCGTTGGAAATCATGGCGGCTAAACTCCCACAGGGCTTAGAAAAACCTCCACCATTAGGCTCGTATGATGGGACCACCGATCCTGACGAGCATATCGAGAATATTGATGTTTTGCTCGACTACCGAGGGGTGCGAGGGGCAATCAAATGTCGCCTCTTTCCTACAACTCTGAGGAAAGGTGCGATGACGTGGTACAAAAGCCTCGAGGCAGAGTCCATCACTTCCTGGAAACAACTCGGATGCACGTTTTCCAGGCACTTCACCGCTTCTAGACGCCACCCGAAGACAAAAGCATCGCTCGAAGCAATCATCCAGGGGAAAGACGAGCCTCTGCGAACCTATATCGAGAGATTCAACATAGAAGCGGTCCAGGTATCCACAACGGACGACATGAAGAAGTACTTGTTGGAGCGAGGTCTGTGCCCGTCGACCGATTTCCACCGTGCGGTTGGCATCGAGACCCCGGCCACCCTTGACGCTTTCTTGTTAAAAGCCCAAGCTTACATCCAATACGAGGAAAAACAGACTGCTAGCTCCGTCCGAGACGCCCGGCGTCGTGAGGACGCAAAGCCCCCCCGGGTCGATGAACCCTCGACATCTCGTCGGGGAGGAGACGAAAGAAAGGATGATTGCCCCCGTGAACCGCGGGAGCACAGAGGACCTGTCGTTCGGTTTCATGAATATACCCCTCTCCTGGTCTCTAGAGAAAAAATCTTGTCCGAGTGTGCCAACTCGGAATTCAGACAAGCAGGAGTACGCTTTCCGAAGCAATTGCCCAACAAATCGGGCACGGACAAGACGAAGTACTGTAGATTCCACAAGAGTCACAACCATAATAACGAAGACTGCATCCATCTCAAAGATGCAATCGAGATACTTATTAAAGACGGACACCTCAAGCAGTTTACTAAATCAAGAGACACCCCTCGCCAAGAGGTGCAGGAGGCTCATATGATCGAAGAGGTTGTACCCATACCATCAGATGCGAACATGCAAGTTTCCCTGAGCATTTACCGCCCGGAAGACTTCTTCCTGCCCGACCACACGGGGAGCCCAGGATATTTTTCCTCCCACAGCCCGTGGGAGACCTTTCCCTCTGCAATGGTCATCTCAGGGGGAGGATTTAACAAAATCACGGTCGGATCCGTAAAGAGGAAATTTGACCAATTGATCGCGAAAGGCCCTGCTCAGAACGCAACCCTGGACCCCCCGAGAGAGGGCTTAGTACCCCTTGCTTTTTACCGAGAGGAACTCTTGGGAGGAGCACCGAATGCCAGCATTCCATTACTCATCCGTGCACGGATGGCAAATTTTGATGTCAGAAGAATCCTGGTGGACCAGGGTAGCTCATGCGACATCATGTACTCCCAATTATTTTCAACACTCCAGTTGAATGAAACACACCTGACTCCATACGTAGGATCAGACTTACAGGGCTTCGACGGAGCATTCTCCCGACCATGGGGTTACGTCGATCTCTTCGTCACCTTCGGGGCGTCCGAAACTGCCAGATTTGTTCGCGTCCAATTCCTGGTCGTAGATTGTCCTTCGTTGTACCAATGCATTTTGGGACAACCAACATTGGCCGAGCTGATCGCTGTTCCATCCACCGTTCACCTAAAAATGAAGTATTATACTACTTCAGGAAAAGTCGCTACACTACACGGTGACGTCGAAGCTGCTCGCCGATGCTTTGAAGCAGCATCCAGAGGTCTCAACTCGATATCTTACCAACCAAACCCATCAGCCCTAACTTCTTCATATACTCCGCAAACATCCAAGGCCTTTCCTCAGGTCGACTCAATCGATCTGTATTGCAGGTTCTCAGATGAAGACGAGGGCGCTCGGAGGCTGACCGGTTCACTTTACCGGCCAATTCCTAACGGAGAGTTCGAGCTAATTCCTTTGGGGGATGATCTGGCTCGGTGCGTTAAGATCGGAGCCCATCTACCCGACTTGGCGAAACGACAATTGGAAGCATGCCTCAAGGGAAACGCCGATCTGTTTGCTTGGAGCACTGCAGAAATGCCAGGGCTCGACCCCGAGACAGCCTGTCATCACCTCTCCATCGACCCAACGCACAAAGCAGTCGCCCAGCGTAGGAGGAAGCAGTCAACCGAGAAAACCAAAGCGGCCGAGTCTGCTGTTAAAGACCTCTTAGAGGCAAATTTTGTAACTGAGGCCAGGTATACAACCTGGCTCTCAAATGTTGTACTTGTCAAAAAAGTCTAATGGAAAATGGAGAATGTGTGTTGACTATACTGATCTTAACCGGGCTTGCCCGAAAGACGCATATCATTTGACCAACATTGACAAATTGGTCGACAATTCAGCCGGTTTCAAACTGTTGTCCTTTATGGACGCCTACTCAGGGTACAATCAAATCCCCATGGTTGTGTCCGGAAAAAAATACACGGCCTTCATGACCGAATCGGGAAACTATTATTATAACGTTATGCCCTTTGGTTTAAAAAACGCAGGCACGACATATCAGCGCATGATGAACAAGGTGTTTTGAACAGAAATCGGGGACATGCTTGAAGTATACATGGACGACATAATCGTCAAATCTCAGCAAGAGATGGACCACGCGTCCTACTTACGAAAAGTATTCGATCAAGCCCGAAAATGCAAAATGCGTTTCAATCCCGAGAAGTGCATGTTTGGGGTCCGAGCAGGGAAGTTCCTCAGATTCTATTTAACCGAACGAGGTATTGAAGCCAACCCTGACAAATGTCGGGCATTTACGGAACTTCCTACTCCTGGTTCTAAAAAGTCCATACAATCGTTAAACGGAGTCCTCGCTTCCCTCGCATGGTTTGTGGCAAAATCCGCTCAGCACGCCCTCCCCTTCTACAAACTCCTCCGCAAAGAGGCTACCTTTGAATGGAAGGAGGAGTGCGAGCAAGCCTTGTCCCACTTGAAAAAGGCATTATCTGAGCTCCCAGTTTTGTCCAGGCCCGGCGAAGGGGAAATGCTTTACCTCTATCTCGCCGTAGAGAACGAGGCCGTAAGCGCAGCCCTCGTACGCGACCTACCCGAGGGACATAAACCTATTTACTTTACAAGCAAGGCGCTCCACAACCCTGAACTTCGGTACCTCCAGGTAGAAAAGGTGGCCCTGGCCCTCCTTTTTGCAGCCAGAAGACTACAACATTATTTCCTAGCCCACACCATTATCGTGAGAACGAACCAACCCATAAGACAATTACTCGGACGACCAGACATGGTCGGGCGAATGTTAAAATGGTCGTTGGAACTGTCCGAGTTCGATATCAAATTCGAAGGGAGACAAGCTCTCAAGGCTCAAGCACTAGCCGACTTTGTGGCAGAACTCACTTTCACCGAGCAAGAGCCGAAATCTCCGTCCAAATGGACCATCTTCTTAGACGGAGCATCTGGCCTGGCGGGTAGTGGAGCTGGAATTATCCTGGAAAACAAAGAGGGAAACATCATAGAAGTATCTTTAACTTTGTCCTTCCCCACATCCAACAACCAGGCGGAGTATGAGGCCTTCCTGGCCGGCCTACGGCTCGCGACCGACCTGGAGGCGGAAGAAATCACAATATGCACGGACTCCCAGCTGGTCGCTAACCAAGTCCGAGGAGATTTCCAGGCCAAAAACGACAATATGGCAGAATATCTGGTCCTTGTCAAGGACAAGCTAAAACGATTCACAAACACAGAGGTCAAACACGTCCCACGAGAGAATAATACTCGACCTGATATCCTTTCCAAGTTGGCGAGCACTAAAAGAAAGGGAAACAACAAGTCCGTCATACAAGAAGTGCTCCCCCGACCAAGCATCGGACAATCTTCAACCCACCTTGACGTTAATCTCGTGGGCGATGCCAACTGCTGGATGACCCCAGTGTTTAACTACCTGTCCAAGGGTGAATTACCAACAGACCCGAAAACGTCCAGTATCGTGCGTCGAAGGTCATGCTAATACTCTTTAGTCGGTGGGCGTATGTATCGTCGAGGTTTCTCCACGCCACTCCTCAGGTGCGTAGAGGAAGAGAACATCCCACATGTACTAAGAGAAGTCCATGAAGGAATCAACGCACAACACCCGGGCGGACGATCGTTAGCCCAAAAGATCCTCCGGGCAGGATACTATTGGCCGACACTCCAGCACGACACGAAAGAGCACGTAAAAAGATGCGACAAATGCCAACGATATGGCGACGTGCACGTAGCACCCCCTACCGAGCTAAAATCGTTATCTTCCCCATGGCCATTCGCATGGTGGGGGATGGACATTTTAGGGCCATTCGTCGTCGGATCCGGCCAAAGTAAATACCTCATTGTGGGCGTCGATTATTTCACCAAATGGATAGAAGCTGAGGCCTTAGCCAAGATTACTGCACTCAACATACTGTGCTTCTTTAAGAGGAGCATTCTCGCTCGGTTCAGAGTACCGCTCGCCATCGTAACAGATAACGGTACCCAATTCACCGATAGACATTTCAAAGAATTTGTTGCTTCGGTAGGAACAAAACAACATTTCGCTTCAGTTGAGCATCCCCAAACCAACGGACAAGCGGAAGCTGCAAATAGGGTAATCCTAAGAGGTCTAAAGCGAAGACTGGACGAGCACAAGAAACACTGGGTCGAGGAATTACACAGCGTACTTTGGGCATATAGAACCAATCCCCACTCAACGACCGGTGAATCTCCGTTCCGGTTGGCATATGGGACCGAAGCAGTAATTCCTGTAAAAATGCACATCCGATCTAGACGAACAGAGTCCCCAATGGACCAAGACACCAACTCCGAAGCTTTAAGAGACGAGCTCGACCTGGTCGAAAAAATCCGATCAGAAGCTGCTCTCCGAGAGGCCACTCTTAAATAGAAAATAGAAGCTCGGTATGACTCTAAAGTCATAAGACGAGCATTCGGGGTGGGTAGTCTTGTTTTAAGAAGGAATCACAGAGATTCTCGCGAAGGAAAACTAACGCCAAATTGGGAGGGCCCGTACCGTGTCTGGGCAAAGACCGAAAACGGGGCCTATTATTTAGAGAATCTTCACGGGGAAGAACTTGCTTGGCTGTGGAACGCCAAGAAGCTCAAATAATATTATAGTTAATTACAGAGTCACCTTGCTCGGCTGTCAAGCGAGGAGCAATAGGTCCGACTAAACCTGCGTGCCCAAGTACAAGCACATCAGCCCAAATAACATGATTATCAAGATCTTCTTCTAGAAGAAGGAGGTGATTGTTGCACGGGCGGATACCCAAACGAGTCTGATGTCGCCTATGTACCACGACCAGGCAGAACCCTAGCTCGCGATGGGATGTTCAAGCCTCGGAGCCCGAGTCATTATCTTGGCCCGGGTACCGACCAAGAGCCAGCCTCCAACATTTGATTGGTCCCCCAAACCAACAGATTACAAACACATACCCCGTATTTGCCCAATTACATCTAACCATCATAACAGTGACACAGACATCAAACACTTAACGTTTATAGAAATATAGAAGGAAGGAAGTCCTCCGAAGGACGCACAATTAAAAATACTTGTAAATAAAAACATTATGAAATGACAAACGACCACCAAGGTCAGACTATTTTACTGAAAGGTTGCGACCCCGAAGGGCCGACTTGTTCATAATTACATTCAAAGGGGACCACGTCCCCGAGCAAAACAAAAACATGGTAAAATTACAAGTTACGGCACGCAGGCCAGACTAGTTCCCCTCCTTTTCTGGAGCACCAGGTTGACCTTCGCTCTGGGGCAGCTGTGTCTCAGGTTGTTCAGGCTGAGCAATAACCCCGGGCTGAGAATCTTCCACGACCAAGTCTGCAGGGACCAGTATCTGACCATTCTCAACTTTGTAAAGATAGCTGATGCGGCCGGTATCCAGAGCCAATTCAGGATGAAGGGCTTGTATCTGATCTACAACATTTTGAAAACTGAGCTTAGTCGACGAGTTCAAATCTTCCATATCCTGGTCAATCCGAGCAAGAAACTGGGCCCTGGTCACTAAATCCTTGGTATCAGCCTCTTCATCATCCTTTGGGCAAAAGACATCCTTCAGCTTTTTGTTCTGGTCCAAGGCCCTCCTTTTATCGACCTCCAGCTTGGCGATAATGTTCCCCCGTTCATCAACTCCCTAGCAGAGGCAGCAGCTTCCTCAGAGGCCTTAACCAGCTTTCCTTCGGCAGCAGCCAGGAGCTCTTTCAGCTTTATCACCTCCATTTCCTTCCCGGGGTTTCCTTCGGCCGTCAGCAAAGCCATGGACAATACCCGCATAACTGCGCTCGTATCCTGGGCCAGAGATAGACGACGGGCAGGGCGATCCATTGCCTCGATGAACAGAGAGTCTGCCCGGTTGACCTCCATGCTTGTCCCTTCGAAGAAGTTCCGCTTCATAAAGCAAGGCGGCATCACGTACTTCAGTTTGGGGGGAGCATTGACCGTCAAATCCATGGTCGCCGCAAATTTATGCCTCTTCATGAGCGAGCCAATAGACGCACTCGGAGACCCTTGGACCAGGGGGCCTGACCCTGAGCCGCTCGTTTCGGTCAGCTTAGTTTGAACAACCTGCGACCTCTTCTTTTGGTTTTGGCGCAGTCGTTCCTGGATTTTGTCTAAGGGATTCGCCATGGAGCCTGCAAAGAAAAGAATACAAATTAGTCACGAACGCCAAGATTATTGAAACACAATAACAAATAGAAATGAAAACAAATACCAAAGAACTCGGACACTTCTTGCCCGGTGTTACACGCCAGAAGATCTATGACGTCTATCAAAGGACGCTCCACAGCTTCTCCCCCGTCCTGATCTAGCATTATCTTACCCTCCCCGTCCAGCAGAGGGGTCAGAGTAAAAAAGGCCACCAACTTCCGAAATTCCTCGAAGCTAGCTGCATCGTCCTCGTTCAGGGAATCCCCTACTTGGACAAACTCACTAATCGGGCGTCCGTAATGGGAGTAATTCCATGAGAAGGGAAACAACCAGAGCCTCCTGGGAATCACCTGCCATCGATCATCGAGTCTGGGCTCATCATTTTCATCAGTATCTACCCCCGGGAAACTCAACGCTCTCACGGCTTCCTCGCTCGCCGACTTTACCAGAAAGTAATCTGTCTTGAAAGCCCGGATAGATTCTGAGTGAGCCTTGAATATCTTGGTCCGCTGCTTGAAGGAAATAAAACCCTTTCGGTCGGTCCCCCATCCTACCTGGCGCTGCAGCGAGAACATCGAAAGAACAGAGGAAGCGTGGCCCCAACACCCAGATGGGCGCACGTCACCTCGAACGCTTTCAGGAACGCGTAAGAGTTGGGGTGCAGCTGAGACGGGGCTACACCCAAGTGCCCGAGCACGGCACAAACCAGATCACTAAAGGGCAATGTTACCCCTAGAATTGATGTCGCGTATTCGTACATTGAAAACTTCCGGCCGCCAAAGTCTGAGAATATTCGATCATCATCCCCCAGGCAGGTGACGACCCAATCCTCCGGATCACCAACAGTAGGCAAAGGCTCCGCACGAGGTCTCGAGAAGGACGACACCTTGTCAAGCAGGTCCTCCACTACCCATTCCTCGGGCGCGATTATTTTTGCTAAACCCCGAGGGGCATCAGTCGTCTCTCTTGAATCAGGGGCTCCATCTTCCGTCGTGGTCGCGTCTGATTCGTCCGACAAGCTTCCGGAGTCAGAAGGTACTGATGAGGAAGAGCCGGAATCTTCCGAGGACACCTTCTCCGAGGAAATCTCGAGCGGGTCGATAACCGAAGTCTCACCTGAAAAGCAGAGGAAAGGCGTCAGTGAATTCGATTAGAATATCAAATCCACCCTTCCACCGCTCAACAAGTGAAAGGGCGCGTATCGACCCAGGAGTAAGATCCTGAGCCATAGCCCTCGGTTAACCATCGCTCAAGGCGATGGCCAGCGCCCGACGACAGCGAGGGTACGATCAAATCCTAGATGCTTATTAGGTCCCAGGTCAAGGTCAACCAGGACCATCGTCGACCATGAATTAGGGTTCGTAATCGACGAGCAACGATGACAGAAGGTATCTAATCTACTTATTATAGCCTAAACTACCGAAAAATCTATCCTAAGCCACATGCATTGCTAAAATAGCAAGCCTATGACTAAGAAAAACACAAAAAAGAGCCGTACCTTGAGCTTGAGAGGCCATTATAGAGGAAGTTGGCTTGAAACGTGGTGGTCGACAGGTGAATGCGGTGGTCGGCGACTGAGAATGGTGGCTGATCTACGAGCAATACGGCAGAGAGGAAGACGAAGCGAAAAAGCTTACAGAATACCTTGGGTTCTTATTTATAGGGAAGAGAGCACGTGCAGAAACGCGTGACCCCTATCCCTAGGTAATGATTACCTACGCTCTAGCCCCTAGGCAAGGCGTCAGAACATTGAATAGGCGCGAATTCCCAGACACTCCAACTTTTCATTTCATATCCCTTCTTCGTCGAGCAACCGAACAACTTCCCGCCAGTCGTGGGTCATCGAACGATCATTCCCTGGTCCACGCACGAAAAAAACCGGACGTAATTCGTACGCCTTAGACAGAAAACCATCACTAAGTCATCGCTCCTCCGCAGAAGCAACGACTTGGGGGACTCCTGTTCCGGGCAAGCCCAACTTCCAGAGTTGGACCAGACAAAGTGACAAACTGACACGCTCATTGTCGAGCACCGTGCCGAGGAGAACGGTCCTTGTCGACCAGAATGAAATCCCCCAACGACTAGTTTTGACCGTTACCTATTCGTGCGGATTCCACGATCCGCGTCAAACGGTTTGAACCAATAACCATCCACTAACGACAATATATAAACCCTTTCAGAGGAGAGGGCCAGGTATTCAATTATCTCACCTTAATTCTTGTACTTGCACGCTCTCTGCTCAGTATCTTACTTTAGCATCGGAGTGCCTTGCAGGTACACCCCCTCCTCTCCTTATCAATCGTCCTTCAACAACGCTCGACGCCAGCCATATCGGATCCTGATCTCCAGGTACGATCAGTTAGCAATACATCGTTCAAGCCACTATTTAAGAGAGGTGGAACTATTGCGAGTTTGAGTAAAAGAATATTTGGGTGTGACTCACAGTCACGCTTATATAAAGGAGACAATTAGAATCGTCCTCAAATTGTTCGGTGTAGTGTGCGGGAAATTGTTAGATGTGATCGGTGATCAAAATGAAGGTGGTCGTGCTCCTATGCAGTGTCCATAAGTAAATGTCCATACATGTATCAGTAAATGAAGAGCTCTTAGCTGAATTGGGTCGGTCTTAACAATATCCAAACATCGATTACTAAAATAATTCAATGACCTAGAATGATAAATAGTAATTTATAATCAATCTATTTTTGAGTTCCTATTCTAAAATCAACTTTGAGGTATAAGAATATATGTCAAACAATATTGAAAATGATTTCTCTTGAGTATTCTAATGAATTCACACAATATTTACTTCATTATAAGGATATACGGACCCACATACATTTGAGGGTATGCAGTTGAACCTCCTGTATTTTTGAAAAAAACACTAAATAACACATTTAATCATTGAATATTAGAGTTTGCATCCCCTGAAAAATAGTGTTTGCAGCCAAAGAAATTGCATAACTCACCAATTACTCGTTTATTTCACTAATTAGATGTAATTTAATCTATATATGATATCACGTGTGACTTTTTTTAATTATATTTAATTAATATTATTTAAGTTATTATTTTAAAGTTTGTCCAAGGTAAATTTTTATATAAAAACGCAAAAATTATCACAATATAGTTCCCAACATTATTATTTAACAATTAATCTCTTGGGTAAAGTAAACTATTGACATTTAGCTTTCAAATATATATATATATATATATATATATATATATATATATATATATATATATATATATATATATATATATATATATATATATATATATTATGATGATTTTATTAATAT
Source organism: Lathyrus aphaca (assembly GCA_963966055.1). Classification (NCBI taxonomy): domain Eukaryota; kingdom Viridiplantae; phylum Streptophyta; class Magnoliopsida; order Fabales; family Fabaceae; genus Lathyrus; species Lathyrus aphaca. Next base: position 111,899,271 of record OZ014524.1, on the reverse strand, counting down.
AATTAATTATTAAAGACAATCTTTTTTTACATCCTCTGAGTCGGGATCCTGACTCCGCCACTGGTTATACTCCTAACATTAGCTCAACAAGGTCATTTAACTATCAAATATAGTCCTATAAGTCAAAAAGCTAAAGATTAAAAACTTCAAACCGCGTTGTGTTTTTGTTTTCTCTATTATTCTCAAGCAGAGGACATTATGTCCTGTTATCCACATTTCAAACTCCATATTTGTTCACATTCCAGCCACCCTTGCCAACATGCTCATATATCTTTCACAGTTATTATAAAGCAATGTTCTTTAGATTGTTTTTTGAAGCTCAATTTTGTTATTTCTCGTATTAAAGTTTGTGTTCTTCATGTGTTTGCTTATTAAGATAAGGCACATTCTCGATAACTACAAGGAAGACATGGGGTTTTTTAATACATGGATCGACAAATGAATCATTGATCGATTGAGTGTATGAGCTCTCACTGTAACCATCACATTACTGGTCTTTATTTGATTCATACCTGCAAATGTTTATTCTAATTACTAGCATGCACTTTGTGTAATCTTTTGTTACATTTGTGAAAAGAATGTAGCAGAGAAAGATGTGTTACAAATAACTTACACTAAAGCGGTGGATCTGCTGTCACGAGAAAAAAATAAATTTGAATTCCCAGTAATGTAGTCGTCGGTTTTTCCTCCATTTGTAGCAAACCTTTTCATTATGCTTACACTTTTATTTGATTGTTTCTTTCCTACCTCATTTTTTTATTCCTTTATCTTCCCTAGTTGAATGAGGATACTTTGTATTACACTCTAGATCATAAGCTATGTTTTTATTTTTGAATGGCAAAGAAAATGATGTATTAAACAAGAAATCAAAATTCCACAAATACAAAAAGTACTAGAAGTACTCAAAAACCTAGTAAAATTAGCAGAAAATCCAAACCAAATAGAAAAAAAAACTACAAGCAACAAAAGGAAGAGTATTACACTCTAGATCACTAGTGATAAAGATGAATAGCAAAAAAAAATCATCTAGCATTTGATTGACTCACAATCTAGCATAGGCTATATTATTTAAAATATTATTCCCAATATTGTCATTCGATACATCTAGGTGAGATTATAGCTATAAAAATTAAGAATAATTAGTATCCATATATCATAGGTGAGATTATATATTATTCTTTTCTGACAACTATCATACATTTTTTGGTGTCTTTATTGTTACTAAGATTTTATATGTAGTCATATCAGCAAGATAATGGATGAGCATGTGGATACTATGTTATGAAGACTATGTTCGATATCGTTGGTGCTTCTATTGTTGAAAAATTCAACGAGGTAGATAAGTTAAAGTATTTTCGTATTGCAGTTATTTAATGAAAAATATGTAAATTGTTATTTTAATATGTAGTTGTTTAACTTATTATCTGTAAACTTGTAGGTATTCACAGACACATCATGCTATGAAATAGAGACGATTGGCGACATGCGACAACTTTAGGCCAAAAGTTTTATGGAAATGATTGAAGAGCAAAAAAAGGTTGAAGAGCAAATGCAAATGGTAAAAGAGGATGACCAAGAAGGCATTCAAATATTACCAAATCCAAAACAAAAATGAAGGAAGAAAAATTATATATAGATAGTTTATGTTAAATATTATTTTGATGTAGACTTTATGCTAATAGATAATATGTTAGGATGTTTATTTTGGATGTACTTTTTGTTTATTGAATTTTTAGTGGTATTAAAAAATATTTGATTAAATCAAATAGCGTCTAAATATAATTATGAAACTAAAACATAGTAAAATTGGGTGTAAAATCGTCAACATCAATAGTAAAATCAGGTGTAAAATCGTCAACATCAATAGTAAAATCAGGTATAAAATCGTCAACATTAATAGTAAAATCGGGTGTAAAATCTCCAACATCAATAGTAAAATCGACTGTAATATACAATATTTTTACACCCTATTTAAAAAAATAGGGTGTAAGCTTGCCATCTTCTATTGTAAACATTTAACATTTTACATCTGATTTTTATCAAATCGGGTGTAAATAAGTTTGAACGAAATGAAATTATTCAACAGTTACACCCGTTTTATATAAAATAGGGTGTAAAATGAAATATATATACTTCCGTTTTCAACAAAAAAAGGTTTAATATACCATCTATAAATGTATATATGTAACAATTTACACCCAATTTATATTTAAAATAGTGTAATATAACATAAATTTACACCCGTTTTAAAACATGTGTAAATTCGTCAGACATTTCTCACCCGTTGAATTCACACCTTCTAAAAACTGGTGTTAAATGTATAAAAAAAAGGGTGTAAATTACACTTTCTGCACTAGTGAGGTGAAACTATTGCGAGTTTGAGTAAATGAATACTTGGGTGTGACTCACAGTCACGCTTATATAAATGAGACAATTAGAATCGTTCTCAAATTGTTCGGTGTGGTGTGCGGAAAATTGTTGGATGTGATCGGTGATCGAAATGAAGGAGGAGGTCGTGCTCCTGTGTCGTGTCCATAAGTGGATGTCCACAAGTGTATCAGCAAATGAAGAGCTCTTGGCTGAAATTGGTTGATCTTAATAATATCCAAACATCATTTACTAAAATAATTCAATGACCTAGAATGATAAATAATACTCCATTTGTCCCAAATTAAGTTCTGTTTGGTAAAATTAGTTGATAGCTGATAAGCTAGTTGGTAGCTGGTAGCTGATGACTTATAGTTGATAGCTTATAGCTGGTGAATTATAGCTTATAGCTGATGATTTATAGCTGATAAATTAATTTGAGTGTTTGGTAAATTAGCGATTACATTAACTGATAAATGCAAAATGACATAAAAGGACATTATTAATTAAAAATTTAGTGGTCCTATTTATCAAATTAATTTTTATTCAACAAAAATAAATATATTAACAATGAAATGAAATGAAATGCAAATTTTAAATACTACTATAAAATTAAATATAACACAAAAATATATTAAACACTTACATATAAATTTTGTAATGGAATTTAAATATCTTAAATAATAATATTTTCATTTGATAATAAAGTGCATATTTTTATCTTTTCTTTTCTCTCAAAGTCCATGATATGCCTACTAATAAACAAATATATTAAACCATTTATTATCATATTTATAATAAAAATACATTAATAATAAAAACTCAAGTAATAAATAATTAAAATAATAATTTAAAAATAATAAAAACAATTCATTTTAATAAATCAAAATATTCCGTTAATAACAAAACGGAAGATAGATTGCATCATGAATTTGTTCTGTAAAAATAATGACTAATCTTTTTTATTCTCTCAACTAAAATGCAATTATTTTAATTTAAATTATATTAATACAAAGGATAAAATTGAGTTTTTGATAAAATAATGAGGGTATAAATGGAAGAAAACGTCATAAACTAAAAGCTATAAGCTCAAAAGCTACTTCAAATAGATTTTGAAAGAAAAGTTAAAACTAGTAAAAAAAACTTTAAGCTAAAAACTAAAAGACAATTACCAAACAGAGTTTTTTCATTAATATGAGCTGAAAAGGTAAAAACTATAAATTAAAAGCTCTTTTTTATGTCTTGTCAATCAAACCCTTATAAGTCACTTTGCAAAAAAGAATTTATCCCAAATTATAAGTCATTTTATAGTTTCAATATAATATTAATGACTTTTTCCTAAAATACCCTCTATAATTTATTTCTTCTTTTTATTTATTTAATTTCACTTTTCAATGTAATTAATTAATGACAATTTTGTAAGGTTATATAAATCATTTCACTTTCCCATATAATAACCATTGTATTTCTGAATTCGTGTGAAACATCCAAAACGTGTTATATTTTGGGATGGAGGGAGCAATCGGTAATCAACCTATTTTGAGTTCCTTTCCTAAAATCAACTTTGAGGTATAACATTAACTCAACAAGGTCATTTAACTGGCAAAATATAGTCCTATAAGTCAAAAAGCTAAAGATTAAAAACTTCAAACCTTGTTGTGTTTTTGTTTTCTCTATTATTCTCAAGCAGAGGACAGTATGTCATATTATCCACATTTCAAACTCCATATTTGTTCACATTCCAGCCACCCTAGCCCACATGCTCATATATCTTTCACATGCTCGGTGATTATGAAAAACAAACAAACAAAAGCAAAATAAAAGAGGAAAATATGCAACATTGATAATCAGTGGTCCATTAGGAATAATACCTAAAAAATGTCAAATTCAAGCTGCAGCCTACAAGCTATCCTTAGTTCTAATTACTTGGTCCATATTCACAATCACAGGTAGTGCTGCTGGATTGAACTTTTCCCTATAATGTGGGCCTAAGGAACCCACAAATGATATTAGCTACAGCAGATGAAGAAACATTGAGACTCCATTATGTGAACAAAGTATCAATCATGACTACTTGGTGTTTTATACCTTTTGTACTCATACTTCCCTTCAAGAAAGCATCTGAATTTAGCTTTACTTAATTGACAGAGAAAATAGTATCTATGAAAGAATAAAGAAAAGCATTACAAAGTTTTAACTGGTATCACCGCAACATACTAAGAGTCTCGCATCAGATAAAATATGACAACAAGGTAACTGAGTCGTGAAGAAAAAGTTAATTTAGCTCTGAAATTTAACCAAGTTCTATCTAGGCATTCAATATGTCACCCCAAATATCCTTTCAATCTATTTACAGAAAAGAAACATTCAAAAAGGATTTCGGAAAAAGGTCCGGAACACAATCTGGGTTTTTGATGTTTCTGCAACTATATCAAAGTCGCAACTAAGCCTATTACATTTAATCGTGATTCTACGCAATATCAAGTCAATGCGACCACGGACGCTGATTTAAAGCCGTTGGTTTGTGGTTCCTGCAGCCACAGCAACAACATTCACAACTACAGATGAAGCATCAGAACTAGCTGGATTTGGATACTCAATCAAAGACTGTCTACAAGTAGGACAAGAGGAGTGCGAAAGCAGCCATCTATCTACACACCTTACATGAAATCCATGGTTACATTTAGGCAACACTCGAACTTTCTCTCCATCCACAAACTCCCCAAGACAAATTGGACAATCCGTTGCTGCAAAACTAGTACTAGCACTACAACTACCTCCTGAACCATAAACAGCTATAGGGATCTTACGCAAAGCACTCTTCTTCAAACCCTTTGAAGCTAAACGAGCTATGGTTTCATCTGGTGTCTCAAAAGCATATCTGTGACTACATCTTAAAGCACACCTTACAATTGAGTTAAGTCCTAATGCAAAAATAAGTGCACAAAGTAAAGCTGCTAAGATAAACACCATGTTGGTGTCAAAATTAGAATCACCTGTGGCTGTGAAAGTTTCTCTTGGCCTATTCATGTCATTTGTTGAAGTTGAATCCGCGTCGAGCAAAAGACGGCGAAGGCGTAGATATAGACGGATCGCCATTGTGGATTCTACGCTTAAAACACTAACTTAGCAGTGTAGCGACTTGAGGTCGGTAGTACTATTTTTGATAGCAAAAGCAAAACTCAGAATTCTTGTGACAGATAAGATGTGGTTGTGTTGGAGTTGAAGTGTTTTGTGGTTTTAAGAAATTTCGTTGGAAAACATGACAGAGATATTTATGTTTGGAAATGAAAGAAGGACAACTACTTTGTTGTCTCCTTTCATGTATTATTGAAGTGAGATAGTATAGTATTGATAGTAAGTGACATGAATTCAGGGTAGGGAAGAAATTATTGCACCTGATCCCACCTAATGAAAAACAGCTTAATTAAAGAAGCACTTATTCTCAGCACCAAATCCTTCCCCCACTCCTCCACTCAACCATAAATGTAAAGTGGAAAACTAATCCTTTCTCAAGGATTCTATTTATAGTTAAAGTCTGTGCAATAGTATTATACCACAAAATTAGTGTAGAAATTTAATTGTGTTATTTTTCAATTAGTTCTAAAAGAGCAGGTAACGTTTAGTTAAGGTAAGGATGATGTTTATTGCAAATTTGGAATGAGGTTTGTAATATACACGTGGCACATCATGGTTCATGGATCATTTGCCTAACCCCAAATGTAGGGTAAGGTCCACTACATGGCAAATAAAAGGGTCCACGAGTTTCAGTTTATATCTATAATTGTGAGGAAGGAAAGAGATGGAATACAACACTTTAGAAGATTTTACACGAAATTGGGATTCGGTTGGGAGAAACAAGCAAGCAACATTAATTACACTGTTATGAATCAAAGTTTAATGCAACATCAACTACACTTTTAAGAATTAAAGTTTAATGCGATCTTTACTATACAGTTATTTGTTACAATAGGTGAAACCTATAATTATGGCCTGGTGTGAGTAACATGGGTGTGTTACTGACTTGAGGGTCCCAACCCACATGCTTATACGTTAGGACTTATAATGAGTCGTGCCATGATGGAAGCCTCAATCCAGTGCTCATGTTAGGCTACATTTGTAGCATTTTGTCAAATTCTTTCTCCAATAGCTATTTTGATGAGATCAAATACGTCTTGCGGTCTTTTAAATGACATGTTTGTAACTTAATTGGAGGAATGAGTGTGTTCTCGGTTAAAGATCAGACACCTCATCCTAGCTACTAATTCATCTTTTACTGTTAGATTTGATCAGACGTCTCTTAGCATTGCATGTCAGGTTAGAATAAGCGATTTTAACCGCCAACCATATATGAGCCATACTATGTGTCATTCACAAATATTATCTCACTCACTCTAGAACTATATCTCTTTGACTTCATTGACTTGAGCATTTGAATGCTAAACTTATAGGTCCTCCTCACTTCATTGTACCTAAAGTTTTCGCCGTTCTACCGGAAGAGTTCATTCTCCCAACATCTCTTTTTCTCGTTCCACCATAGAACACTTGCATCATCTATGAGAGTTGACTATTTATTCCCTCAAATTCAAGTGAAGACCCACAATCTCGTCACTACTCACCTGCTTCAACTGATCTTCTTTCTACTAAGGTGTTTGGTGGATTTTACGCAAACCATGATAAATTCTAAGTCCACTCGACAAGCCACCCAAAATAACCTCGTCGTCCACCTCCTCCAACAATAGAAGCAGATCAGGTCTTAGTAACTTCTCTTTCCATTTCAGCTCTTTAAAATCCAATTCCTCCAACTATCGGCTAAAACACATTTCAAATCCTTCCTACTTTTCCATCTTCTCAACCATTTTTATGAGGTTAAACCTCCAAACAACCTCCTCTGCAGCCACTAATCCCTAGAAGGGATATGTTTAAAAGCCTTCAGCAATTCCAAGTCAACCTAGACATGCAAAGAGCAAATGAACTACTCAACAATGTCTACAACTTGGTAAAGCAACAAAACTCACATTTCTTGGTCGAAAGACACCTCAGGATTAAAGAGAACATATAATACACCCTTCCTAAAGTCCATTGCTTGCGTGAAACAGCGTTACATGACAATTGTGGAGCCACGCCACAACCGATCCTCGTTGATACCACCTCTCAATGTCAGGAAGGTCGTAAGTTATCATATCGTCTCTAGTATCGAGAATACATATCTCCCCCACATGATTCCAGGAGAAGAGGCGGTAGCCATACTACCTTGAAAGCACGTCATCCTCACCAATCACTAGTGCACTGTTCTCTCAGTGGGTATATAAATATCCGATGAAGAGATATAACTTTTTTACTAAAGACATATCTTTTATCAGGCGTATTGTTGACAACCAAATCCAAAAGTCGCTTGTAAAACCTCTAAAGCTAGACAACTACAACAAGGTAGTAGATCTTGGTGAGTATATATAGCACATGGATATTATGCTTGATTATCACCATGCTCATGGTGTGTTGGAGTGTAAAATGTTCATTATGACCCTCAAAGGAGTTGTCATGACGTGGTTCAAAGAACTACTGACAATTGCATAAACTCTTGAAAAGAACTATGTGATTCTTTTGCCACTCAAATAACTTACCGGAAATGGAAACCCATGACAATAATCATCCTCATCGCAATTCAACAAAGGAAACATAAAAATCCTACGAGAATACATAGATCGATTCACCAAGGTAGTCATAGAGTTAGAAAAAACAAATGATGGGCTGAAAAGTTGGATATTCAAGAAAGGATAGAAGGCAAGTCATATGTTTCGTGAAAAGTTAGGACTAAAAATGGTTGGAAGCTTAAATGACCTTCTAATTAAGGTTTATCCCTACATTAACTATGAAGAGGAAATAATAAAGGGTTGAGGATCAAGAAACACAATGAATAATTGATTGATAAAGATGGACCATAATCAATGACAGGACGAAGAAAATCGAGAGTCGTTGGCCAATTCTCATCTTACGCTCCTCTGAACACGTCGCGAGAAATTTTTTTGCAAGAGTGTGCTAACATTGACTTCAAGGAATCCATGACAAGAAAATGTTGCATAGTAAAGAAAACGAATATAACCGATAAGACAATATTTTGTCATTTTTACAAGAGCCAAGACACAATCTAGATGTGTTTTTTCTAAAAACATTAAAATGTTAACATCCCTGATGTTAGCCAAGGAATGCCATAAATGATTGATTAATGTGTCTATGATTGGTATAGGGTTCATGGCCACCATTGTTAGTGGTCCAAGGTTTCTAGTAGATTTACTCTTTTTTATTTTATGCATCGTGCAAATTCCTCCTCTTATTGTTTGGTCTCAAGGCCTTTTTATATGCAAATCTTGCCCTCCTATTGGATATTCAAGGGACATGGTTTGAATAGTTAATTAGTAACTATTAACCACTTGTAACTGACTCCTTATTAACCATTTTATAACATACTCATCATTAACCATCTATAACGAACTTGTCATTAATCATATATAACGGACTCGTCCCTTGGAGTGCTATAATGGCTCTGACTTGGTCAGTCCTTTCAGAGCCCGATAAATTGAGTTCAGGATGTACATATTGCCCGACTTTATAATAACTCCCCAAACTCATAAATTTCCTGGGCTATACACCGGAAATATAAAAAAAATGGGAAATATAATCGGTCCTAAAATTACTACGATGTACACAATCCCCAAAGCATAAGGTCTGTAAGGGTGAAGTCTTTTGAGTTTATCCTGGATCACATAAAATTGTCATAATCATCTTAAGGACTCCTCTTAAGCTCGTGGTCTAGAAAATAAATTAATTCCCGATTTATATCAGGAATATTTACGACTTTGAAGAAGTTGGAGAACCCTGATGGACTTTGCGATGCAGAACAATCAGAGAGCCCATGTAAAATTTCGATCATATAACCCTATGGATTATGTATATGGTGAAGTTGGAAAAAGAAGTCGGAGAGCCCCAATAGGATTTCAATCTACTAGCATCATAAAACTAGAAAGTTTTATACATGTAGAAGTCGGAGATCCCCAATGGGATCTCGACCTACTAGCGTCGTAGAACTCAGTAGGTCTAGACATGGAGAAGCCCCGACAGGATTTTAACCTACTTACGTCGTAAAACTGGGTAAGTTTTAGACATGGAGAAGTCGGAGAGCCCTGGTAAATACTAGCGTCGTAGAACTCAGTAGGTTCTAGACTTGGAGAAGCCCCAATAGAATATCAACCTACTGGCATCGTAGAACTCAATAAGTTCTAGACATAGAGAAACCGGTGAGCCCTATTGGGATCTCGACCTACTGGCATCGTAGAACTCGGTAAGTTCTAGACATGGAGAAGTTAGAGAGACCTAAACGGTATCTTGACCAGTCAACGTCCATTTTAACTAAGACAAGGCTTTATCAGAATTGTGACTGCCATATGTGTTTTTCGAATATTAGTAGTAACCGTAAATGATTTGGTAAATTCATATTATACCATATTTTATTCTTTTACATGAACCAAGTGAGTTGGGTTTTAATTCCCGAGAACTTTTTGTGTGATTAAAATCAGAGATCTTTCATCGAATCTTTGATTCATAATTGTTTAGTTTTTTGGATTCATTATGTAGTTGTAATGCATTTTATCTCTTTGATATTTAATTGATTTGTTCGAATGGAAATTAGATACAATGGCTGGCTCCAAGAAAGTGTTGGAGTACAAATAGAATAAGGGTTTTGTTATCGATCCACAAAGATTGTTTTGTGATATTTAAGTCGTTCTAAAGTTGCGCTAGTTTAAGACTCAAAGTAACAAAGGGGGGTTTTTGGTTTCGTTAACGGAAAGTTTAATTTTTGCATTCAAATAAAAACTACAAGTTAAAACTGTTGTTTGTTGAAAGATTATAGAAAGCACATGCCAAAGTTAGGGTTCGATAGGTCCATTTGCATATATAGTTTCGATCAAGCGGACGAACTCGTTAAGATGATAAACATAATCACAATACCCTCTCAAAATGTTTATCTCTAACACAAAATGTGAGTTTTACCATTTTGATCCATTGATGATCTCTCACTCAATCTATCAAAATGATAACATTAAAGTTCAATACAAAGTGAACACCAAGTCTCTAGCTTATGTTCTTTGGTGGATGAAAAACCTAGGTCAAGTGTTGAACACATTTCTCAATCATGAAGCAACCCATAATATATTTCATAAACACAAAGTTTTCACCATATATTCATCATATAGAGTTCTTACACAATGATCAAAGCCTATACATACAAAGAAAAGACCTATCTACCTTCTAACCTTGACATATAAAGGGTTTAACTATCCATGATCATGGAAGCTTCCATAGAAAGAAAGAGATGAATAAGACAAAGCATCAATGAAGATCTCCCGACTATTTATGCGCCTATTCTTCGAAAATAATGAAAAGTCTTGAGTTTGGTGTTTTTGGTCTAAGAAAATAAGGTTACATTCCAAAAATGAGTTGTGAAACCCTTTAAATAAATTCTGAAAAACGTAATGCTCAGTGAGCGAGCCTTCATTAAATGCTAAACCACCATAAAACTCACTGAGCGAGTTGACCCCTCGCTCAGCGAAAAACTCTCTGACTCTTTCGCTTGGAGCTCGCTCAACGAGCTTCAACAATCCAAAATCTCAAAGAATCTTCCAAAGAGAGTCATCATGAATTTCTTTCTTCATTCCAAATATGCAACCTAAAAATCATAAAACAAAAGTTAAATAATCGACAATATTGCAACAAATAAACTAAAGTATTAAAATTACTTAGAAACAAAGGGAAAACTCATTAGAAGTCCAAATAAATCCTTGAAAAGTGCCAAAAACTATACTACATAATAACACTAATTGGCACATATCAGAAAGCCACCTTATCTTTTAGATGAAGTTTATTCCATACATGTTTAAATCCCCATTGACTAGGTCCATAATGATTTGAGGGGTCTTGTTAATTTTGAACACAGATTGGCTAACTTCGAGTAAATCATGTCAGATATTTAGCCAATGATAAGTTATCCAAACTTCTTAAGGTCAAAGGTATGTTAACTTTGTTTGACTGACGTTCAGATCCTTATGGGGATTGACGTTAAATATAGGTTAAAGGATTTTTTATTTTGCATGACTCGACTATAGGTTTAATTTTTACATAGTCGATTTCATGGGTCAAAGGTTTTATTGAACTTGACCTGGCCACAACCGATTATGCCATAGGATCCAAGTATCTTGGACTTCATTTAGGCCAGAGGTTTTATTAATGTTACTCGATTGTAGCCAATTATGCCAGAGGCTTCATGTATCTTGGACTTCAGTTAGGCCAAAGGTTTTATTAATGTTACCCGGTTGCAGCCGATTATGCCAGAGGCTTCAAGTAGCTTAGACTTTAGTTAGGCCATAGGTTGCACTCTGAACGTGGTTTGTGAAATTGATATTAATATACTATGAAAAGTGATTATCTAGGCTTTATTGTGTGGCTTCGAGAAAGTTTTACCAAGTCCCTACGATGGCGCCAAATGTTCTTGTTAAAAACGTTAAAAGGTTAACCTCTCTAATGCTATCCAGTTGTTGTACCCAAAAATTTGCCCTCCCACAATCATGGCAATGTCTCTCAAGATTTCTCAATGATCATAAGGTTCTCAAGGTCCCCAATTGGTCAGAAAGTTTGAGTGTTTCCTCGGACAAAACCTTATCCTAAGCAAAGGATCTAGAACTAGGGTTTTGGTTTTCTCCAATAAAAATGGACTTCCAAGGACTCAAGTGAGCTTCATAACATCCCACATGACTTCAAGAATCCCTATTCCAAGTTTCATAACTTTCACAATAAGTTTGACCAGTCAGATGATCAGATATGCAAAAATAAGTCAAAGTGGTTAAAAAGTCAAATTGAGGTCAACTGTGGTCAAACTAAAGTAAAACTTCAAGATTTTTTGCCAACATCAATATTATGAAGTAAAATTCATCATTTTATCAAGGGTTGATCATGATTCATCAAGGAGATCTCAGATCATCAAGAATCTGGAAGTTTCTAAATTAGGGTTTCCTATGAAAAGTCAACTGAACTTTGACCAGCCATAACTTTCAGATACTTCATCAAAAATTTCCTATACAAAGCTCATTTTTAAGGAAATTGAATTCTCTACAACTTTGTGTCTCACAAGCCAAGCCTAAAAATGCTTCATTTGGAAGGTATGAACCAAGACATTATAGGTCATTTCAAAAGTGAACAAAAAGTCAACTTTTTCCAAAGAGCATAATTTAAAATTGGTAAAGGATATGGACATGAGACCAAATATGTTTGTTATAGGACTCCTTAAGCTTTCCAAAATGTCCAAGATCATCTTCATGGCCTTAAAATTGAGGGAATTGTGCATTGGCAAAGTTGGGAAATTTTCAAAGGGTGCATTGAGCAAAAAGGGTCTCAAATCCAATTTTTTCCAAATGGGCCTATGGAATTCCAATCCAATCTTCACAATAACATCAAGCACGACCCAATTCTAATTATTTCTATTTTTATAATTTTTTTATTATTTATTTGGATTTTATTTATTAAAATTCATTTTAAATCAAAATAAAATATAAAAATCAATATTTGGATGTGATTCTTGTTCTAAAAGCTCTTAAAAAACATTTAAGATTGATTGAGAAGATCCAATTTCGTGCACAATCAATTTGGAAACATATCATTTGATATTTTTGATATTTTTGACCATGGCTTTCTTCACCATCAAGTAATCCCAAAAATCCATAACTTTCCTGACCTAAACTAACTCACCTATAAGACTACAACATACACAAACACAAGGGGACGGGAGATTCAGACAAGAGGGACACTTTCAAACTCAAAATTTTCCAAGAAATTCAATTTTCGGTTTCATAGTTCAAGGTCTTTTCAAAGCATTCTAAAGGCTGCAATTGGTTTATTGAAGCATTCTAGACATGTTTCCATCCTTATCTTTATCAAAACCATAACAACATGCATAAGCCGAATCGCCCCTCATAGTTTTCTTGAATTTTTTCGATTTCAGTGATTCGTGCGTTATAAATTGTTTTTGATGTTTGAATATTATTTATAATGTGTCATAGAACGTTTCTGGATGCTTTATTTGAAGCTTTGATGCAGGTATAACGTTTTGCAATTTTTAGGGTTCCTAAGGTCACAGATTAGGGCTACATGATATAGGCAATTTCCAACCAAATTGATGGATTAATTGGACTTAAGAGACTGATGTTGGTCGTTTTGAACAATGAGAACTCATTTATCTGTTGTATTACTAATGTTTGATTGCGCATGACCTTTAGTGATGGAGAAAATCCGTCACTAAAACCTTTAGTGACGAACGTCTGTAGGTAAAAGTCTAAAACGACGACTGAAGGAAGAAGGAGGAGGATTCACGCGCGTTTCAGAATTTAAAAATTCAATTTATTTTATAATTCATTTGTTTCACCTTGTTATCACCAACACGCGAATGGCTTAGTGGATGAGGTATGCACATGTGACGCAGAGGACAAGGGATCGAATCCAGCCTCTGGATTTGTTTTTCATAACCTATTATTTTTCTTGTTTTATTTTATGATTGATTTGTTTCAGATTATTCTCACAGCGCACGCGTTGGCCCAGTGGATGGAGGTGTGTTTGTTGCAGCTGAGGGCATGGGTTCGAGCCTGACCTCCACCATTAGTTTTGACAAGCTGGTTTATTTCCTTTTCTTTTTTAATTTTGTTATTTTCTTAATTAGTTTTTTTAATTACCATTAACCAATTAATTTATTTAACTTAATCACCTTAATTTCTTTTTTCAAAAGGAAACAAGTTTCACAAATAACATTTATTTTATTTTCTTTTTAATAATATTTTTTATAAACTTTAGTTTTAGGGTTTTTTATTAATCCATAATTAATTTAGTAATTAGGTTAAAAATAATTTTAATAATTTTTTTTAAACTAAATCTCTAATTATTTTTTCTTTAGCCATAATTATGTATATAATTAACTTTTCTTTATATTGACATAAATTAACATTAATTTTTGTATATATTTAAGTTTTGTATATTATAATTGATAATTTCTTTAATAAATTAATAATTAATATTTTTCTAAAAAACTCTTAATAACCCTGATTTTCTCAAAATCTTAATTAACCCTAATTTAAAATGCTAACCATAATTCTTATTTTCATTGTTATTTTTTTTATATCTTTGCTTTATTATTCTATTTATTTTATTTTTATGCTTTATTATCTTATTAGAAAAATTGTATAGGTTTACTATTATTGTAATTTATTTTTCAGTCCGATTATTTTGTATCTGCCCCAAAGCGATGTAATAGCATATGATTTATTTTCTCGCATTTTATTTATTTAATTTATTTTATTTGCGTGGTTAGTGATAATAGGGAGTGCAAAACATAAATAAATTAATTTGGACTTAGAAAACTAATTAAAAAGATAAAATATTTGAATATAAACACTCACACACGTAAGTCGATCTAAGATCGTCGTCTGCACTTCCTAGAGTATCCATCTTGGTTGCCTTATTTAAACGGTCAAGACCCTCGAAAGTAGGGTGTCTTAAGCAAAGTCCCTCCAGGAAATAAATCATCTTGTCCCTCTCTTCGGTTAAAAGATCAAGTCCCTACGAGGTTGCCTACGATAATGATCTTGTCCCTTCGGTAAAAGATGATAGTCCCTCCCAGGTTGCTAAAGACACCCCTTAAGTTGCCCTCATTGACCATACGATGACCCTACGCCCGTCCCTTAACAAAATCCAAGGTAATGACTACCTATTCCTTAATAATAGGGATAGTCTTACCCTTGAAAGAATATAAAAGAACATGAATGACTTAGTCTAGGGTAGGAACTCTCAGCTACTGGCTCACATCCTTTAAAATACTTTTTACACCTCACAATTTTTCAAACATTTTCAAAACAAAGGCTTTGTATACATCAACGAGGATCATTACAAAGTACTTAGAAAATTTTCTAAACACACACTACACTTTCCTTTTTCAAAACAATTAAGTGAGCTAAGTAATTAAGAGCCCATGGATAACCATGGATATAAAGGGTGCTAACACCTTCCCTTTATATAACCTACCCCCCGAACTCAAGTCTTTTAAAAATAGGTATTTCCTGTTCTTTTAAGTCTTTTCCACATGGATAAAATAAAAGTCGGTCACGACTCTTGCTATCCTCAACATTTATAGAAAGTCAGTTCTCCTACCGTGTTACAGAACTGACGACTCTGCTAGGGAGTTACTAAGTAAAAGATGGGTACCCTTAGGAATTAGATCACTTAATTGTTTGCTTTGTTTGCTTTATATTATCTGTTGGGCTTTTTGTGTGAAATATCCTAACCCGGATCTAGTGTACCCTAGGTAAATGGCAATAGACCAAGGAAACTGTACGACGTATACCGATATGGTTGATCTGGTGGCCATAGTTAGTGTGACTTCTTGGAAGGTTCTCATGTTCCTTAAGTAAGTTGAGGATAACTTGAGGCTTCCATATGTTGTCAATACATTAACTGACCTTTAGAACCCTAGTTATCCCATCTTGACCTTTAGAAAGTAATTAGATAGTCGACTTTGGAGAAGTCTAAAGTTGGTTGATACTCGATGCAAGCCTCTAAACCTAAAGCTATTGTGTGACTTGTTTGTGTGTGTCACATGTTTGTGATTGAGAATAACATCATGACATCATGATATCATAAGCATAACATTTTCACTAACCATTTCAAGGACCAAAGGATTTATCTTTGTTCTTTGTTGCAGGCCATGACTTCTGCTCGTAGGAATACTATCCGGATCAACTTTGTAGTGATACCTTCTAAGCTTAAGGAATTGGTCTCTCAAGTTTCTGAAAACTCCCAATTCATTAATAAGCGTGGTTACCTGCTGGATCTAGTTACTTCAGGATTCAATGAAGACATGATGAGTGTCCTATTTCAGTTCTTTGATCCTAAGCATCATTGCTTCACACTCCCCGACTATCAGTTGGTTCCTACAATGGAGGAGTTCTCCAAACTACTGGGTATACCTATCCTTAATCAGAGACCCTTCACAGGCTTAGAGAAAGAGCCTAAACCCGAAGTCATTGCTGCAGCCCTACACTTGAAGAAATCAGACATTGTCCTAGAAACGAGAAGCGGAGTTAAGGGTATTCTTGCTAAGGTATTGATGGAGAAAGCTCAGGTGTTCTTGGATGTTATGAGCTATGATACTTTTGAGGAGATCTTAGCCTTATTAATTTATGGCTTAGTGGTGTTCCCTAATCCAGACCAGTTCATAAATGTACACACCATCAACATATTTCTGACTCGCAATCCACTGCCTACATTACTTGGAGATATCTTACACTCTCTTCATATTCGTACTACGAAGGCTAGGGGAACTTTGATGTGTTGCATACCTTTATTGTCTAGGTGGTTTATTTCTCACCTTCCTCGATCAGTGATGAAGAATGAACAAGGGTTAAGGTGGTCTAAGAGGATCATGTCACTTTCTCATTTAGATATTCACTGGTGCTCTCGATCTATGGAGAATATTACTATCATTGATTGTTGTGGGGAGTTCCCTAATGTGCCACTCCTTGGCATAAGAGGGGGCATTACCTACAACGCTTCTTTAGCTCTACGTCAGTTTGGTTATGCTCGGAGTAATGGTCCTCATGACATGCTTATTCAGGGTATTGTGTTCAACTACGACAACGATCTTCAGGGTTACCGTCAAAGGTTTATACGAGCTTAGAATAAGGTGAATAGGATTGATAGCAAGACATTGGAGCCAAAGTATTTTATTCCTATGGAACTTTATCTCAGATGGTTGCGATCTCGTGCTCAGACTCTTATGATGCCATATGTTGTTGTTCTACCAGTCACTATGGAGCCCGTTGCTGAAGGAGATGTTCCTTATACCATCCTTCATCCATACATGCCCATTGATCTGGAAGAGTTGCAGAAGTCCTGGATTCAGTTGAAGAAGCAAAGGGATACTTTTGAGACTCATTTCAGAGCTAGTCAAGAAAGAATTCTGGAGCTGACAAGGCAACTTCACGAGGAGCGGAACCTCAACACATACCTCAACCCAAAGAGGAAGCGTCCATGGGAGACTTAAAACCCCATATATTTATCTCTTTATATTTTTATTAGTCGTAATGTTTCTATGCGTTGCTGTTGTTGTATGTTGATATATTTGTTGATGAGTGTGTTGTGTTGTTGTTGTAGTGTGTTATTGTGGAAGTTGATATATGTTCTTATAGTTGAAAATGCATGTTGTAGGTGTCGATAGGTGTTATTGATGATGCTATATGTTTTTATAGTTGAAAATGCATGTTGTAGGTGTTGATAGGTGTTATTGATGATGCTATATGTTGTTATTGTTGAAGATGCATGTTGTAGGTGTTTATACATGATGTTGTATGTGTTGTCGTTGTTATGTGTTCTCATTGATATTGGTAAATGTCGTTGTAGTTGGAGATGCATGTTGTAGGGGTTTATAGATGTTATTGACGTTGATGTATGTTGTTATTGTTGAAGATGCATGTTGTAGGCGTCGATAGGTGTGATTGATGATGTTATATGTGTTGTGGTTGATGATGCATGAAGTAGATGTTTATTGAAGTTATATGATGTTGTTATGTGTTGTTGAGGCCGTTGTAGTTACATGTCGTAATAGTCGTTCGATATTGTTGTATATTGATGATATATGTTGTTGATGTTGCTATGTATTGTTGTTGTAGTTATGGTGATATGATGTAGTAGTTGATAGGTGTGGTTGTATGTTGTTGATGATGCTAATGCATGATATAGTTGGTGTTGTATTTCGTTGATGATGTTGTTGTGTGAGGTTGATGTTGTGGTTGTTGCATATTGTCATTGATGGGGCATGACATGTGCATAGTTGTTGATGCGTGATTGAGTACAATCACCGTGGTTGGTGCGATAATGAAATAGGGACCATACGAGGGTGTGATCATGAAATAGAGATCATACTGGACCATGAAATAGGGGTCGATGGGTGTGATCATGAAATAGGGGTCATACTGGACCATGAAAGAGGGGTCGAGAGTTCCGACGGGAACTGAATCTTGAAATAGAGATCGAATATGATACGACATGCATAAAGTCAAGTAAAGTCTCATTGCATGATTGTCATTGTTGTCGTATATAATGTTGTGGTAGTATATGATGTTGTTGTATATGTGTTGTTGATGTAGGTGATGTTGTTGAGGTATGTGATAGTTGTTGTTGAGAAGTGGTGTATTGTTTTCTGATACTCGCTTAAATTCTATTATATTACTCTTTGTGATGTAAGTATTTCACCCCTTCTGTTTGAATGTTACCCTTATGTTGGTAACGTGCAAGTGAGCAGGATAAGTCTAGCGGTGGTCAGTGAAGTCGATGTACTTCCCGTCCTTAGGATGTCGACTCTGATACGTCGCTTTGGGAGTTGGGACGACGTTATTTTTACTTGTGATTCCAGTTAGAAAAACAAATTTTGTACTTAGAGACGACTGATGTTATTTTAAAAATATTTCCGCTGCAAGTTGAATAACTATTTTGAAAACGTATCATTGAGCCGATTATGGTGAATTGTAGTTGATTGTGACACTCGAATAAAAAGTTAAAAATTTTACTCTGATAATTACATAAAATTCCGTGGGGTAATTTGGGTGTTACATTTATACCGAATTTTACTAATCCATTTGTGATGGTCGGGCTCCGAGATACATAGAAAGTGGCCGAAAAGGACTTGTAGAGGAAAGAACGGGATAACCAGGAAACTTGTGGAAGAAGAGTTTGGTCAATCTCGTGATCGGTATAAGGATGTGATATGGTATGAGAATGGTATCAATAACTTATCCATAGTCACAAATAATAGTTATAATAAGTTTTTAAGAATGGATAAGTTAATAGCCTTGATGAAACACATTCACTGAAGAGTAATCAATAGTCGTCAGAGCTATTACAAATTTACATTGATTGACATCAGAGCAATAAACATTATCCATCACTAGAGAGTTATAAAGGAGGAAAGATACGAGGAATAATAGACAAACAATTTTGCACACATATATTTAAAAAGTTTTGCTATGTTGGCACTGCAAACATACACTACATAGTATCTCTCATGTTCATTTGTAATAAAAAAAATTGAATAATCATACCATCTTCCTTCTCTTTATTTACATATTCAGCGGGACTGTATTTCATTATGCAAATTTCTCTCTCTCTCTCTCTCTCTCTCTCTCTCTCTACTTTTTCCTTGTTATCACATTTTCCCTCTCTTTACTTTTCAAGAAAAATTGGTAAAGCAACGTTAATGCAGTGCAAGAAGTTGGTTAATGGGGTTTAAAACTTGATTGATATAGATTCAGTCCTCATAATACAGAAAAAAATTCCAAAATAAAATTAGTTAATATAATTCAGTAAGTTGGTTAATGGCGTTTAAAGTTTGGCTAAAATGGACTCAAACATCAAATACATAAAAATTGAAAAAATAAAGTTGGTTAATACAATGTAAGAAGTTGGTTAATGACTGTTAAAGTTTGGTAAGTATATACTCAAACATCAAACCACATAAAAATTGGTAAAATAAAGTTGGTTGATGCAATTCAAGAACTTAGTTAATGACGTTTAAAATTTACTTAATATAGACTCAGACATCAAAATGGATCAAAACTAGTAAATCTAAATTGATTAATGCAGTTCAAAAAAATGTATTGCTTAAATTTTGATTAATACAGACACATATATATCATACAAACCAACATTACTTACACATACATAGAAATAACATATATTAATTCCCTTCACATTGTGCACAAAAACAAAATAGGCCCACAAATTGAGCAAAATTTTGCACTACAACAATTTTTTCAAATTCTACACTACAACGCAAATTCAAATTCTAAACAAAATATTATTGATTTACAAATTCACCGTAGTCTTTTTCCTATGCTTCCTTGGCTGCTACCAAATAGGGATTGGAATATGTCAGACCGACCTACAAGGGCCTATAACCTAGTCTATTTAAGACCAGACGATGTCAGACATATTTAATAAAAAATCTAGGCTTAGGCTTTTTTAAAAGCCTATTTAATTAAATAGGCTAAGCTTGTGCTATTAAAAAAGCTTATGAAGCATATAGGCCAACCTCTCTCTCTCTCTCTCTCTCTCTCTCTCTCTATATATATATATATATATATATATATATATATATATATATATATATATATATATATATATATATATATATATATATATATATATATATATATAAAATAGTCTAAATAAACTGACCTATATACGCATATATTAGAAAGAATGATAAATATGTCGTCTACATATGCATATATATTAGAAAAAATGATAAATATGTCGTCTTATATATGCATATATAGACTGACGTATAAGGTTTCTTAAGTAATATGAATTAATTGAAAATCTTAATAAGATATAGACTTTTAAATAGGCTTTCAGATCAGGGCAAACTTTTAAAAATGACATGCCAGATAAAAAAAAGAGTCTATAGTAGATCAGACTCAAGCCTTGTAACTTTATCGTAGACCAGACCCAAGCCTCTTAAAGACTAGCATATTTCCACCCCTATTAACAAATTTGGTTGACTTTCTAATTATGCAATATTTTAAGCAATAAAGAACTAAAGTTGATAACAAAACAAACCAAATTAAAAATAAAAAATCAGTAAAAATAAAGGAAATTTCCTAAAACAAACCAGAATGAAAAAACATATTAAGTACAAAAATAAAGGAAAATTTCGAAACTTAAAACAAATGTCAGCAATATATCAACGTAGAAAACGACTTCAACAATGTATCCTTCAACACTTCCATTCCAAATATCAACGAGAAGAAGGCTGCAAGCTAAACAATAAAGAACATCTAACCTTGTTGTGAGATGAGAGTTTACTGCACCACGCCGTGTTTCGTTGAGAGGAAGAATGTGGTGCCAATTCGTTTGTTGAGAGAGGAAGAACGTCATTGCAAATTTGTTTGTTGAGAGATGAAGAATGTTGTCGTCAGGTTTAGAAAGGAAGAAGTCGTCGTAATTTTGTTTGTTGAGAGAGGAAAAATACTATTACAAATATATTTGTTGAGAGGAGAAAAACACCATTGTTATAACTTGGTGTGAGAGAGAAGAGACAATTAGTTGATGAGAGAGAAGATGAGCAATGAATCTGAAATATGAACTCTCTTTTAGGGTTAATCATAACACTTATATTGAATTAATTGTCCTTATTTATTAACTAAATTACATAAAAACTAGTATTTAATAAAGAGAAATGCTAACGAGTGTCCTCAGGTATTGGTTAAGAGATTAAAATAATAAGATAAATATTTATTTAATAGATTAAAAAAATATGTTTTTCATAAATATACGAGTATTCAATGCATTGAAAAGAGAAATAATCAACTTTTTTAAAAGAATATTATGTGCATTGAATAAACTGAACATAATATATATTTCTTATTTAGAATTCTTAATCGGTATTATCATCATCCTTTAATAAATAGTATATATATCATGTAGTGTAGAAATGAGTGTCAAGATATCATTTAATATCTAAACTAGGGCTTGGTTGAAATTACAAATGTGTATTTTTTTATCCATACAACAATTAACCTAAAATTGGAAGATATGATCTAGAGGACAATTAACCGCGGGATCCGGTTCATGCTAGTTTCCTTAATATCCTTAATTACACAAATTATTTTCATTTCATTAGAATTTAATTAATTTTTTAAGTAATAATTAGTTAATATGGTAAATAAAAAAAATACAACAATAAATAAAATGTATAGTTAAAAGAAGAAAACATATTTATTTTATATATACTAATAAATATAGATAAACTTACTTATATAATTTTATGGGAAAAACATTTTTTGTTTGTACCAATAAATAACTAATTTTTTTTTTATAAAACTAAATCGAGAGATAAATAAAAATAGAAGAAATAATCAAACAAAAATGGTGGTACTTATCATGTTATTATGTTGCCGGAGACTTCATTAGTTTGAGCCAACACCATAGAGATTTCCCTCTGAATCTTTTTTTATTATTTGGAAGGAGAGAAGAGAACCGCAAGTGTGAGAGTGAGCGGGGAGGAGAGAAGAAGAAAACCGGGTTCAAACCGGATCGGAAACAATAACAACAACACAACGATGTCGTCTCCGTTCCACCGTCGATCTCAATCGGAGGTACATTTCCGAATCCCCGACGACTTTGACCTTGAAATGGATCCCTTCGACTTTGACGCCTCTCCGCTCCATTTCCAAGATCCACAACCACACGACGATCTCCTCTCTTCCTACATTGATTCCGACAATTCCGGATCCAAACTCAATTCTCCTCCTGCCAATGCAGATACCGGTAGGCCTGGTCACCGCCGTAGCAACTCCGCCGATACATCTTCTTCCATGTTGTCAGAAGGAATCGAATCTAAGAAGGCTATGTCCCCTGATAAACTCGCCCAATTGTGGACCGTTGATCCCAAACGAGCAAAGAGGTCCTTCTTTCTATAACCTAACCACAATTTTCGCGGTTTTTGAAATTCATATTTGCTTTTCTCTAACAATACAGTTTCCAATCTGGTTTTGTATTAAAACGAAGTCGTTTATGGATCGTGAATTTTGATGCAGGATTCTGGCGAATCGTCAATCTGCTGCACGTTCGAAAGAGAGGAAAGCTTGTTACGTGGTTGAGCTTGAAAGAAAAATTCATACTCTTCAAACTGAAGCAACAACTCTTTCTGCTCAATTAAATCTTTTCCAGGTTAGCGTTGAATGATCTGGTTAGCGTTTTATTCAATCATTGTCTGTGTTGAATAAAACTATTGTTAGGCCTAGTTATTTCAATTTTAACCGGCTATAAGTTACAATGAAACAGTCAAAACTGCGCTAGTTGTGATATTGGTGATGATGCACATAACTATACATATATAGGAACAATTTACCGTATTTTTGTTCATTAATAAGACTGTTATTAACACGTATGTATGTTAGTTGCTTAACCACTGTATGTTTGGTTTAGTTTTGGAAAAACTACAAGCAATTCTAGAGGTAAAGAATTGATTTTGGAATGATTTTGAGATGTATGGTTCTTCTAAAGTAGAATTGATTCCGCCTCCAGAAATGATTCTACTTGAGGCAAGACTTTGCAGCTTTTGAGTTTGAGTGATTTTTACACTGAAATTTGTTGTTCAACTCACTTTTACATAAATGTATCCAAACATAAATCACTTTACCTCCAATTCAATTTACACTCGAATCAATTCTACCAGATCAATTCACTCATAATCAATTCTAGGCAGAAACAAACACACACATCTTCTTGGTCGATTACATTGGAGGTTCATATATTGTGTATAGCTTAAATATACAAATATAAGAGATATTAATGGACATTGGGATACGCTTAATTGATGTTTCCACACTATTATATACTTGCTGTGAAGCTCAAATAGGATGTGTAGTCAATGTCATGAATAGTTACCCTATCCTTCGGTTATTTTCTTTACTGGGCTATTGGTTTGCTTATCATCCTTATGGCCATTTATTCTTCTTCAAAATGAGCATGTTTTTGTTTCCTTTAATTGAACTTGGTTTCCGGTTTGTTAAATTCTTTACCTTAGTGGTTTAAGCCATTAATTATGCTTTGTGATTTTGAGGCTTATGCATTCTGATACAATTTTTTCAGAGAGATACAAGTGGTCTGTCTAGTGAAAATACCGAACTGAAGCTTCGGTTACAAGGCATGGAGCAACAGGCTAAGTTATGTGATGGTACGTCTAAGCCATGCTAATATGCAAACTTTTATTTCCATTTTTCATCTTGTTGTTTTGCTGGTGTTGGTTGTTGTTTTATTTCAGTATAACATGAAATCCCAGTAACTTAGTTTAACCCTAATTAATGAAATTATCAAAAATTTATGACACGTGAATAAAGTAGGTGTAATAAAGATGAGGATGTTGTGGTAAGACTAGAGAGGATAGGATTAGAAATGAAAATATTAGAGTGTTGGGATAACACCTATTATAGAGAAGATGGTGGAAAATAGACTTAGGTGGTTTGGGCACGTAGAGAGAAGTAAATTAGATGTAGAGAAGTCAAACAACTAGAGGAAGAGGAAAACCTAAAAAGACTATAAGATAAGTTATTTAGAAAGATCTCAAGATTAACGATTTGAGTAGGAGAATAAATCAAATGGAGAGAAGTCAAACAACTAGAAAAAGAGGAAGACCTAGAAAAATTATAAAAGAAGTTATTATGAAAAATCTTGAGATTAATGATTTGGACAGAAGTATGGTCTTGGATAGAACATCATGGCGAAAGTTGATCCATGTAGCCGGCTCCACTTAGTGGGATAAAGCTTGGTTGTTGTTGTTGATACCTTATAAACTTCAATTTATCACTTAAAATATTATTTAATATTGAAAATCATCTTCATTTATCACTACTTCTACTACTGAGTTAAACTAATCAACCATGAATCAAAACCTCCACTACTTTGATGACTAGTCCAGTTTTCAAATCATTGCACATGATCAATAACCTACAAGTAGTGTTTCTGTTTTGTTTAAATTTCAGTTTGTATGCAATTACATACAACTCATTTACATGACTCAAACCTCCAGTTTTAAAAATATTCTAATAAAATAAAATGTACAGCTCTAAATGAAGCATTGAAGAATGAAGTTGATAGGCTGAAGGTTGCTACTGGAGAGGTAACAACCCATGCTGATACATATGGGTTGGGAATGCATCAACTTTCATATTCTCAAGCTTCACCCTTTCTGCACCAGCCACAACATGGTCAGAACGAACTTCGGGCCATGCAAATGCAGCAGTATCATCATTCATTCTCATCTAACATATCCTCTCCCCACCAGCCTCAGTTTGATCTACCCACTTCGTATGATTTGTCAGAAATGCTGTCAAGTGATTCTATCGGCCAGTTTCAGGGGCTGGACATTGGCCACAGGGTTTCTCATGTTCTGATGCCTGATGGTCCCTCCATTTCTGTTAATAAAACCAACAACGCCTTTTGATGCAAATTTTACTAACATGTCACCACCCTATTTTTGGGTTGTTCATAGATTGACATGAGTGAGACCCAAAGGTATTGATTTTTAGTTTTTATATTCAATTATTTATTTGATTGAGGGTGTATGTGGATTAGCTTATATTGAAAAAAGTACTTCATTTCACTGGTTTTTGAGATTTTTTTTTTAAACAAAAATATTTCTCCAAAATAAAGTGAAACAAGCATCTTCAAGTAGCTTTTTTTTATCTGTTCTTTATTTTCTCTAATTTTCTGTTAGTATTGAAATTAATTTATGGAGATTGAAGCATGATTGATTAGTGTATGATCCATTCTGGTCATTGTTGTACAATACTTTATTGATGTGATAAATTTTTTTCCAAAGAGCTTTTCATAAATTTTTCTATACTAAATGACACCTTCTGTTTAATAATATTTCTCAACCTTGTACTCATTTCTGCATTGGGCACAGACTAACAGGTCTTTGTACCAGTTCTCATTTCTACCATGTATAGCACAAAAGAACCTTTTGTCATTAATTTCTGTTCATACATATGGACGAGGTCATGGAGAGACCATTGAGTTTAGTTTTTGTGCATACAAAATCTAACCGAGCTTTGCTGTTTAACTGTCCTGACAGTTTTCTGAAGTAATTTGAACGAGCTTCCATGTACTTTACTAGTTGGTCTCATGTTTTAGGCAGGAAATAAATGGCAGCACTTGGTGCTGTCTCCTCTTTTATCCTTTCTATTGCCGTTTTCCTTCTTCCCTTTTCATTTTAGCTTTCATCTTTGAAAATTTCTGTATTACACTATCAAATAAGATTGAAGGAAAGAGTTGCATTGTATAGTGTTAGATTTATTCAAAACCATCAGCTGATACAAGAAAAGCATGACATGATATATTTTCTCATCTAGACCAAATGATAATTGCTCTAGTGATTTTAGATTGGTGGTATTATCTGTATTTTGATGGAAAAAAGTGAAAAATATGTTTAGTTGTTGACAATAGTTATTATGCTAGTCTATAGACATATGTTAGCAAGATTATGAAGGGGTATAGAATGAGCAGAGCTATTAAGTAATGCTTCAACCTTTGTAAGTCAAAGGGAAAAAGTAAAGCTACATGTCTTAAGTTACAAATGATCAAAGGGTGATGTTTGTTGTGGAACTTTAGATAATGATTAGCTGGCACTATTCTTTAAAGCAGGAAAAATGCATTTTTTTTTTAATTATTTACATTTTTAACACATTTTTTATTGCCAAATAAGCAATTTTTAGTACCAAATACGTAGCATGTTTGAATGATTCAGTAGGTTCCACGTTAATTTGCCTAAAGAAGAGAATATTAGAAACAGCATTAGTAAAAATAGTATGTAACTCAGAGTGGTCTCCTCGTCTGTGCTGAAGTTGCCAAACAATTAACAAAGCAAAGTTTGCCCCCTAATTACTTGATTTTTAACATTTTCACTCGGTTAATTACCGTCGTCCTGGATTGTAATTAGGTTATGTTCACTACCATTCCAATTAGGAAAAACACAAGTTTAATTTCTTTCGTTTAGAATTTTGAAAACCGTTTCTATACTGAAACTCCTGACTCCACAAATATTTTCAGCTTCTGGTAATAACAACGTCTACCTAATCCTTCAACAACTTCTTTTATCCAACTATACACAAATCCTTGTGATACGCAGGTTGAATTTTTTAAAAACTTTTAAAAGCATCATTAGTTGTTCAACGTAAATTTGTTGTAGCACAAGATGTGCCGCACAACCAAATTTGTAAACAGAATAAAATAGCACAACAGCCATAATACTCTACTACATTCGATCTGCTTAACTTTGTTAACGGCACACTCATCACTATCATGTTGCTATATATTTTAGAGTTAGAATATTTTTATTAGAATTTAATAATAATAATAATAATAATAATAATAATAATAATAATAATAAAATATTTTATTCTTTTTGTCTTTTATTAAGCAATATAATTTTTAAAATAGCTGATCTATTTGATAAATGATTTAATGGTTAAACTTAAGGACACTATTTTTGAAATATCTCTAGTCAAATTTTATGTTGAAGTTATATATAACATTAAAGCATGGATATTATTATATAGATATAGATAGAATAAGATCACATCTCACGGATCATATCACATATTAAGAATAATATTTATATTGGATTAATCTATTATAATATTATATAAAATATTATAATGGGCTTGTTTGTTTGAATTTAAAAATAAAATTATTTCTAAAAATGTTTTTTTATAAAAAATGTTTTTAAAATATTAAAATATTTTTAAAAATATTTTGTTCTTTTATAAACTAAGTAATTTTGCCTATCATATAACAAAAATTATATATCTCAAAAATAACTTTTATGAAAAGCTATTTGAAATAGATTTCAAATTTAAATAATTTTTTAAAATTTTGACGGTAAAAAAACTATAGTAAACCTAAAATTATATTTTAAGAATAATTATTTAAATCAATTTTTTATTTAAAACTTTTACTAAATATGTAATACTATAAAAATTATTTAAAAAAACAGACATGAACTCATTAGATATGAAGTCTATTGATAAATATGGCATAGAATGGTCTAGAATAAATGTTGAATAGATATATTTTTTTTACGCAACTAGATAAATATACAATAAAATTCTAAGGAATGCAAGTCTACTAATAATAATGGAAGATTTTTTTGGGTATGGATGGTTGTTGATTGGACTTTGTGGATGGTTAGAAATGCTAAGATTTTCAAAGAGGAAGATGTGATTGTTAATAATGGGATGTAAAGTTTTTGGTTTGGAGATGGGTTTACCATGTGAAATTCATTTTTTCAATTTTAATTTTTTAGTCTTTGTTTTGAACTCTTTGTGTTCTTAGGTTTTTAAAGTTGGAGGTGAATTTTTCTATTGCTACCTTTTGTGTATTGATTTAATTCAATTAGTTTCCCAAAACAAAATAATAATGGAAGAACTAGTATATTTAGATTCAAATAAAGAAATGTTAATATAATTGGATTAGCTCATTAAACATTCTAATATTACAATTCTTCATTATAGTCAGAGAAAGATTAATTTAGAGGACTAGATCTAAACACACATACAATTAGAAAACAAAACTCCATAAGAAGAAAAAAAACCCAAAACTTACAAACTACTAACCATAAATCTACCAACAAGATCTATAAAAAAAGTTAGAGATAATACATCATATTTATACTAGGTCAATGTCTATTTTCTCATGTGACACCTAATTAAGTATCTAATGGTAAACCATTAAATTCTTGAATGTAGTCTTCTACTATGAAATTTATAGTTTCTTTTAGTAAAGATGACAATCAAAGACAAAATAATGAAATGCTTATACTTAATCACTAATCACTAAGTTATATAATTCTAATTCTTGATATTTCTTCAACTGCATATAACTCATAAGGCTTCTAAAATCTTCAAGATCCACAATCTTGAATTGAATCACCTTCACAAATCACAAGCATGATTGGAATCAAGGATCCATAACGATTTTCAAAATGGCACAACTCACTCATGATTGGAATAAAATCAACCAATGATCTGAATCAAAACGAGTTGTGATTCGAATCAAGTATGGTTGCGATTCGAATAACATTTCAAAAAGCGAAATTTTACAAACTTGCTCATGATTTGAGTCAAGAATCCCCATGATTTGAATCATGTTTCCATAACCAAATTAATGAGAAGCACATAAATATTTTATTCCAATCAAGGTTATGCACAATTCAAATCATGTATGTGAAAACTTCTTGATTCGAGTCATAAACTTACTATTTAGAATCATTATGTGTTGACTTTTAGTCAAATGCTTATTTTATACATGAAAAATACTTTTTTAGGGTATGTTGAATAGTGCTTATTGAGAGGGTTTCAATTACTAAAATAATTAATAAAAGATCAACAACAAAACAACTTAAATATATAGGAATATTCTATAAGCATAAGTGCAAAAACGTACACACTATCATTATAATTTTTTTTCCATATAACATGATATTTTTGTCACTTGAATAACAGTAATGTCTTGCTAGATACTGCTCATTGTTTATTTTATTAAATGTTTGATTAATATAATTGTCAAATTTATGAGACATATAAGATTACACAAATATGAATAGATTGATAAGAGATTAAGCAAATGGTGAAACTTATTCCATGGTACGATCTTGCAATGTACTTCTATTAATTAAAGACACATGGTACACCATAAGGTACATTGTGTTTAAGTGCAATACAATACACATAAAATACAATGTACTTAAGTGAGCTTGTTCATCTTGCAACTCATGTAAGTGATTCTATAAATAGAACTCTTGTGTTGAAGTAAAATGACTTGACCAAAATTTATTTTAGAAACTATAGTTTTCTCAAACTTAAAACATATCCCTTCCCCCCTCTCTCTCAACCTTCATTTGAATCACAAGCACTATGAGTGAAGATATTGTGTCCATGTGAAATGAGTAGAGATGTTGTCATTCATGTACTACTCGTGATCACTATATGAATTTGAATTTAAAGGTTCATTACTGTAAGAGGTAATTATTCAATCCATGATCATTGTAACACCCCTTCATTTGATTAATTTATTTAATTAAATATTTTGTATTTTCTTTAATTAATTGTTATGTTGTGTGCTTTTAATTAGAAATGTATATTGAGTTGTATATGTATATGGAGCATCAGTGGGGTGTAGCGAGAGAATTGATGGGGTAATAAAAGGATTAGAATAATTAAAATAATTACAAATAACTAGAATTATAATTATTTTTAATAAATTAATTAAAGAAAATAGTGAAAATTAGTGGAATTAGGGCTGAATTGACATAAACAAAAGTAGAGGGAATAAGGAGAGAGAAAATATAATATGAGGGGAGAAAAATATAATTATTAAGGAATTTGAATAATTAGATTTTTAGTATAAAAAGAGGTTAGAGTAACCTAAAATAGTCAGTACGTAAAATCATACTTTTTCAGAAAAGAAGCAAGAAAAAGGCTAGGGCTTGAGGAATGGAGAGGCCAAATCACAAACCTAGATCAATTTATATTTTTGTAAGGAATCTAAGGTGAGAGGGGAGAAAGGGCTTCCATATGGGTGTATTGCATGAAGGGGTAATGATCGTTCCTGGTGATCAGAACCTTGTGTGGGTCACAAACGTTGTTGATGATGCTCGGTCGTCAAAGAGAGGAGGGGGTGTACATGCAAGACATTCTGATGCCAAAGTAAGGAAGGATAGAAGAATGAGCAAGTATAAGAGAGTGTATTGTTAAAGTGAATACTGGATATCTGGCCCTCTCATATGAGAGGGTTTATATAATGCCCCCAACGTTTGGCCATTAGTCCCTATTTTGGGCCTGGATCGTGGATCCCCCACAAATTGGTAACTGCCAGAAACTAGTCGTTGGGACGAGCGAGTCTTGTAACGCCCATATTTAATTAAATATTTTAATTAGATGTTATTTAGTATTTTCCAAATATTTGTTGAATGTGTTGAATAAGTTGTTTGAGCTGATAAGTTGATAATCGGGTAAATAGTCGATTTAGTCGGAAAAAATTAATATTAAATAATATTATTTTAGTAGAATATTAATTAAATTGGTTGGGTTAAGTTGTGTGTGAGAAATAGCAAAGTTGAAGGTATTGTGTAGTAGGCCCATTAAGAGGATTAATAAACCATTAGTTTAATTAAGTGATTAGATTGAGTAGTGGAGTTATGCAGCAAACAAAAACATAAAAGGCGGTTAGGTCACGTATTTTTAGTAAGTAGTTGAAACCAAGTTTGGAGGAACAAGAGTTGGAGAAGAGAGAATACGAGAGGTTGCTGCCAAAAGCCAAGTTAAGATTCGATCGAGAAATTTGAACTACCTTTAATCCAAGGTAAGGGTGGGGTTCGAATTTTATAATCGAAAATACGATAATTGATATGTAGGATTGGGAATTATATGATTTTCTACTGTTGATTCGTGTTGATTAATTATTATTGTTTATGTGAAAAACTGTACAATGTTGAATTTATGTTGAGCACCGTTTATGTGGTGATCGATTTTGTAAATTAGGAACTGGTATTGAACATGGAGGAATTTGGTTGAAATTAGGTGTATTACGTAGTCGAAAATACTACTGAAACCGAAATATAGAAAAATGGAAGAAAACTGGAAACGAAGAGGAAACTTGAAATATTTCGGTGACGAGGGCCACGAAGGAGGGTGGCTCATGCCACTTGGCGAGTGGTCACCCATTTGGTATGAAGGTGGCACAAGCCACCTGGTGGAGGCCAAAAGGTGGCGCAAGCCACCCAGGGCCAGCCCTAGGGGTAGGCCACCAAGACTACCGCCTAGGGCCCATACTTTTATTTAGTTTTTATATAATTTTAACTAATTGTTTTTTTAAATAATTTTTTAAATCATATTATATATTAATTAAATAATATTCTATTAGTTTCAAAATAATATTGATGATACTTTTACACAGTTAAAAAAATATAATAAATAAAAAAAGAAAGAATATAATTTCACAAAATTATTTTTATTGTCGGTATATTCAAATTATTGTTAAACAATAATAGAGAAATCATAAATTATGAGTATTAATTAGATGATATATTGAAAGATAAAATATAAAATTGTATTGAAAATTAAACACGGTATTTATTTTGAAATAAAATATTTTTCCAAATGTGACACTTATTTTGGAAAGAATAGATTAACATCTATTTAGAATATATGATAATATAAATCATATAAATGTATTGTTTAATTTGTTGATTTAAAAATTATATGTACAAATATTAAAGTTTTGAGTTCTTTAATATAATTGAAGACTTGTTATCGATTTTTTTTTTTTTAAATTTTGGTATTGTTTTTCAATTATGATTTTTTTTAATAAAAATAATGAGAAGAGTGCTTAGATGAGTTAATTTTATTATCAATTGAAATAAAATACTAAATAAATTTATTATAATAATTTAATGATTCTACATCATAAAATAATTAAAATATAATAATTTTAAAAAAAAATATTTATTATATTAAAAATATTTAGTTTTAAATTTCGCCTTATACCTCGAAAAGTGTTGGGTCGGCCCCGAAGCCACCATATGGTATGGTGAGAGCCATCAAAAAGTGGCGCAAGCCACATGATGAAAGGGTGAAGACCACTTTATTTTATTACTGGGTGTAGTTAATGAATTAGGTAATCAATACATTAATTAATGGTTATACATGTTTACTTTTTAGTTATTTAGTTTAGTTGTGGGCATAAGTGAATTAGTTAAATGAAATGGATAGTGAATTAATTAGTTAATGATTATATGTGATGCAATTAGTGATTAATTAATCAGTAATATGTATTAAGTAGACGAATAAGAATAATATAGTAGCAGCAGTGAGATTTTAGCAGGAAACCATAAATTAGCATATATCAGTATTTTGTATCATAATTGAATTTGATGACACTAAGAAAATTGTAGCAGAAAATGTATGTATCAATAAGTTAAGATTTATCAGAATTAGTAACTTGTTGGTAGTAATAACAGGGTGTAAAACAATGTTGATTTA
Source organism: Lathyrus aphaca (assembly GCA_963966055.1). Classification (NCBI taxonomy): domain Eukaryota; kingdom Viridiplantae; phylum Streptophyta; class Magnoliopsida; order Fabales; family Fabaceae; genus Lathyrus; species Lathyrus aphaca. The sequence continues at coordinate 111,866,215 of OZ014524.1, read as the reverse complement.
GTCGAATAAGCGGGATTAAGCGCAAGAAATTAGTCATCCGGAATTAATTAAAATTTGTCGGGGTAGTTCGTATAAAGTAGTAGGTGATTTTGGTTGGTTTATTTTGTTGGAATCTAGTCAAACACGTGAAATTGTATCTACTGTTGAATAAGTTGATTTGTCCTGATCTATGGACATATTTGAGTTGTAAGTCTGATGACGATGTGGATTTAAGTTGTTGCAGTTGATGCATGTGTTATTGTTGTAGTATGCCATTCATAATAGTCGCATACATTGCATTTTCTAAGTTGGAGCTAATGCTCAACCACGTTGTCCTGGATTGGCAAAGAATTATAAGTTGAAGTTGAAGGCTTATGCCATGATGTTGCCTCGATAAACTGACACTTTCTAAGTTGGGAGTTCTACTCCAATGGTACGACACGCATACGCATAATTAAGTCGCATTTGAGTTGTATATTATACATTTTATGTTGATTGTTGTTTGTTGTTGTTGGATAGTGGTGGTATTGTATGATTCTAGTCTAATGTATTGATTATTATACTTCTTTGTATATCTTTCGATATCTCGCCTCTTCTGTTTGAATGTTGCCATCTGTTGGTAACGTGTAGGTAATCCAAAGAAGAGTGGAGTACCTTAGTAGATTCGAGTCGGTGTTGTCACTATGATAAGTAGCACTTGAGGGATAATGCATGTTTTCTTTTGTTGTTGGATTTTAATATGTTGCTGGATTTTAGTTGCTTTCGTTAAAAGATTTGGCGTTTTAAGTTGTTTGGATGTTGAAAGCAAGTTGTGATATTTAAGTTGAATATTATGAATCCGCTGCGTAGTAATGAAGTACTTTCTTTAAAGGCTAATTGGATGATTTCATGTTGTTAATTAAGTTGAAAATGTATCATTCCATTTGTGTTGTTGAAATTTTTATACTCTTATTTTATAATTAATTACTGGGTAAAAATAGGGTGTTACATTAGTGGTATCAGAGCAGGTCGATTCGTCCGACCAAGTTGTCGAGTTGTAGTTTTGTTTAACAATCGAGTATTGTTAATTAATGCTAACCTTTATTTATGGTTGTGGTGCGAAGTTGAGATGGTTGGAAGGAACGATGTTGCAATGGTTGCTGTAATACAAATAATGGCTCAGGCTGTGTAAAAGTTTTTGAATGTTGGTGAGGATGTTGGATCTCTTAGTTTGGCGACTTTTCAGAGAGAGGGAATCTACCTCTCTTTAAGGCTAAGCATGATCCTGATGCAACATTGGGATGGTTGAAAGAGATTGAGAGAATATTTCGTGTGATGGACTGAACTCTATCGCAGAAGGTTCGGTATGAGACTCATATGCTGGCAGTCGAGGCTGATGACTGGTGGCTAGAGACTTGTGAGAGGTTGGATGCTGCAGGTGAGGAGATCACTTGGACTGTGTTCCGTAGGGAATTCCTGAGGAAGTATTATCCAGAGGATGTTTGCGGTAAGAAGAAAATTGAATTCCTTGAGCTGAAGCAAGGAAACATGTCGGTTACTGATTATGTTGCAAAGTTTATTGAATTAGCTAAGTTTTATCTGCATTATGACGAAGCAGATGCTGAATTTTCAAAGTACATCAAGTTTGAAAATGGTCTACGCTCTGAAATCAAGAAGGATGTTGGGTATCAGAAGATTCATGTCTTTCCTGATTTAGTTTATAGTTGCAGAATTAATGAAGAGGATAACAATGCTCATTACAAGATTGTTAGTGATAGGAGAGGCAAACATCAGCAGAACCGTGGAAAGCCTTATGATACTCCAGCTAGAAAAGGTAATTAGAGAGTTTCTATGAGTCAGAGGACTAGTGGGGGAGTTGCTCATGCTGGTATAGTTTGTTTCAAATGTGGTCACAAGAGTAATGTTTATAATGTTGAGGTAACAAGGTGTTTCCGTTGTGGTAAGACTGTGTATGTAATATCTAATTGCAAGCATAAAGAGATGATTTATTTTAACTATGGTGAAAAAGGGCATATTGGTAGTGTTGTACCCCAAAATTTTCCCTCACATCTTCAAGACAATATGCCTCAAGATGACTCATAATAGTCACAAGATTCTCAATTGCTCAAAGGGATTCAAGGTTTCATCAGACAAAGCCTCCTCCTAAGTAATGGATCTTAAATTTGGGTTTTGAGTTTCCCAAGGTAAATTGGACTTCTAAAGTCTCAAGTGGACTTCATGGTGTCCCATATATTTCAAAGGATCCCCATGTCAAGTTTCAAGGCTTGCCCTGCCAGTTTGGTCAGTCAGATGCTTAGATAATAAAAAATCAGTTAACTTGGTCGAAAAGTCAACTGTGGTCAACATATAATCAAACTTCAATATTTTTGGTCAACATCAAGATTATGAAGTAAGATTAATCATTTGATCAAGTTTTGATCGTGATTCATCAAGGAAACCTCAAATTCATCAAGAACCAGAAGTTACTAAATTAGGGTTTTTGTAGGAAAAGTTAAATGTACTTTGACCAGCCATAACTTTCACATGCTTCATCAAAAATTTCCCATCCAAAGCTCATTTTGAAGGAAATTCAATTCTCTACAACTTTGTGTCTCACAAGCCAAGGCCAGAAATGCATCATTTGAGAGATATGAGCCAAGACATTACAAGTCCTTTAAAAAGTCAACAAAAGTCAACTTTTTTTAAAAGCTTATAACTTGAACATGGAAGACTAAATGGACATGGGACCAAAAGGAGTAGTTATAAGACACTCTAATATTTCTAAAAATTCCAAGAACACATCCATGAGATAAAAATTGAGAGTTATGCATTGTTGAAGTTGGGTAAATTTGAGGAGGTGTATAAGGCAAATAATGACCAAAACTTAAGTTTTTTTTCCAAATGAGCCCATATTTTTCTAACCCAAACTTAATCATGAGATAATCCACGACCCATAAGTCATATATTCTGATTTTTTATGTTTATTTCATATTTTATTGGATTTAATTTATTTAAATTCAATTTTAATTAGAATAAATATTGAAAAATCAAATATTTGATCTTAGGACTATTTTGGCATGAGATTTTGATGTTTATGATCATAATATGGATCCCAAATTCGTGCACACCAAAGGAGAAGGTCCTAATATCAAATATTTTATCAAAATAGAAAGGAGAAAACTTCATTCCAAAGCAACCAATTTCTCTTCACCCAAACCCAAACTTTTTGACCTAAAATACACTTCTATATGTACTCATGAACTCCACAAGTTACAGGAACAAAATTCTTACACCAAAAAACAATAAAAAAAATTCAAAAAAAAAGCAAACTAGGGAAAATTTTAAAAACACTTCATTGTAAGTTTTCAGGAGGCCATTCCAATCCCTATTGAAGGTTGAGCATACATAAAACGTAGCCTATGTACACATGTCGCCTCTTACTTCTTCGTGACCTCAAATCTTTCGTCTCATAGCATTTTAATACATTTTCTTTTCATAATATTGTTTATAATCATGTATTGATGCTTTTTGATCTTTTGTTTTTTAGTTATGATGCAGGTTTCGAACAACACCATTGTTAGGGCATAAAACATCTCTTGATCGAAACTCCCAATCCAGCCACTTTTAGGCCAAACAAATTGCACCATTGAATTCATGAGGCCGAAATTAGTAGAAATATGTAGTTTTGATGCGTTAATATTTGTTGTTTTTTTTATGTTCAAATTGCAGGCCAAATAGCTACGAAAATTTCGTAGCAAAATCGCAGGAAATTTATAGCAAAAATAATGCAGTCCAAGGTTGAAGATGATTGTGTGTCACTGCACGATTGGTCGGCTTTGATTTTCGTTTAATGTTATTATATAATTGTCTGTTCTTGTTGGTTATCACACAAATGCAGGTGGCTTAGTTGGCAATGCAGCACTTCCTTGATCCTTTGGGGGCATGTTCGATACCACCCTCCCTCCCTCCTATTTTTTGGTTTTTTGCTTTGTTTTCATTATTTCCTAACCATTTTCTTTATTTTCTTTTAATTAATTAAATTAACTAAATAATAATTTTTTTCTAAACCAATAATAATAATTAAAATCAATAATTTTTTTTTATTTTTATCTTGTAAATAAAAAAAAACATTTTTAATTAATTAGGTTAATAAATAATCACTTTTTTTATTAATTAATAATTAAACATTTTTTTAGACTAACCATCAAATTAAAAAGATCAATATTTCTTTTGTAAATACCAAATTTTTTAAATTAAATTAATAGTTTCAAAATTTTAAACAAAAAAATCATAGAAAATATTTTTTACAAAAAAAACTCAATTAATCAATTCTAAATCAAATTTAATTATTGATTTTGTTAATTCGTTTCTCAATATTTCTCCTTTCCCGTTCTCGATTTTAATTTCCTTATTATTTATTTTTTATTAGAAAAATGTATAGTTATTATATATCTTGTAACATTAAATTTTTCCACACTTTTAATTTCCGCACTCCCCTAATTTGAAATATGTATCCCCTCCCCATGATGTAATAGTTTAGGTTTTTATTTTCCACTTTTAAATTCCGTAAATTATTAATTACGTGGTTAGTAATAATATGGTGTGAAAAGACTTTTATGCGAATAAAAACGGACTTAGCCCATCAATCAAAGATTAGAATAACTGAATACAACACACTTCTCACACATACACCCCTAGGGTTTCTCCTCTTTTTGCCTTACAAAATGGTCAAGTCCCTCGAATATAGGAGTATCTTAGCAAAGTTGCCTACGAATAAAAATCATCAAGTCCCTTCGATATAAAGATCATAGTCCCTCGTTGTCCCTTCGAGTTTCCTACGAATAAATGATCTCGTCCCTCGATGACCCTACGGAAAAATGATGATAGTCCATTCGAATTGTTAAGATACCCTTACATGTTGCCTTCTATGACCATACGATGACCCTACGTCTGTCCCTTCAAATCCAAGGATAAAACTACTTACTAACTAATAGTAAGGACAATTTTATCCCTAAAGAAACAAAATAACAAGAAAGACCTTACAATTTAGGGTAAGTAGTTCTTAAGTGCTTGCTCATCATCTTTTAAAATACTTTCCACACCTCACATTTTCAAATATTTTCAAACAGTAAACACTTTGTATACATTCGTACGAGAATCATTACAAAGTTAAGCTTCTAAAATATTTTTCTAAATACACCACCATTATTTTTCAAACAAAAGTAAAGTGAGCTAAGCAGTTAAGAGCCCATGGATAACCATGGATACAAAGGGTGCTAACACCTTCCCTTTATATAACCTATCCCCCGAACTCAAATATTTCTCAAAGGTATTTCTTGTTCTTTTATGCCTTTCCTTATTGGATAAAATAAAAGTCGGTGACGACTCTTGCTATCCGCAACATAGTTTTTGTAAACAAAAACGACAAAGTCAGTTCTTCCACCGTGTTAAAGGTAGTCAGTGTCAGAAACCAAAGAAGGCGTAAAATGGTGGGAAAGTGTTCGCTTTGGCTGGAACTCAGACAACTAGCAAGGACAGACTCATCAGAGGTACATGTCTCATTAATAATACTCTTTTAGTTACTATTATTGATATTGGCGCTACACATTGTTTTATTTCTGCTGATTGTGTTAGAAGATTGGGTCTTACGTTGTCTGCTATGAATGGAGAAATGGTCGTAGAGATTCTGTCTAAGGGGTCAGTGACTACTTCTCTTGTGTGTTTAAAGTGTCCTTTGTCAATCTTCGATAAAGAATTTTATGTTGATTTGGTGTGTTTACCGTTGACTGGAATGGATATAATCCTGTGTATGAACGGGTTAAAGTATAAATATGTTCATAAAAATTGCTATAGAAAGTCAGTGAGGTTTTCTACTCCTGGAGAAAAGGGAGGTGGGTTGTTTTCTTTTAGAGTTTTGCAGCAGATGATGAAATAAGAAACTCAGATGTTTACGTTGATGGGGACATTGTCTATTGAATGTAAAACTAAGATTGAGGAACTGCAAGTGGTGCGAGAATTTCCTGAAGTTTTCCCTGATGAAATTCCTGATGTACTGCTAGAGAGGGAAGTTGAATTTACGATTTATCTTGTACCTGGTACTAGACCTGTGTCTATGGAACCGTACATAATTTTGGCATCTGAATTGACGGAATTAAAGAAACAATTGGAAGAGTTACTTGAGAAGAAGTTTGTGATACCGAGTGTATCGTCGTGGGGAGCTCTAATGTTGTTAGTAAAGAAGAAAGATGAAAGTATGAGACTATGTGTTGATTATAGACAACTTAATAAAGTAAAAATTAAGAACAAGTATCCGCTTCCCAGAATAGATGATTTGATGGATCAGTTGGTGGGTGCTAGTGTGTTTAGCAAGATCGATTTGAGATCGGGATATCACCAGATTAAAATGAAGGATGAGGATATTCAGAAGACGACATTCAAAACATGTTATGGACATTATGAGTATTCAGTGATGCCTTTCGGTGTTACTAATGCGCCGGAAGTATTCATGGAATACATGAACCATATTTTTCATACTTATCTGGATCGTTTTGTGGTTGTATTCATTGATGATATTTTGATTTATTCCAAATGGTAAGAAGAGCATGCAGAACACCTGAAACTGGTTTTGCAAGTTTTGAAGGAGAATAAGTTGTATGCGAAGTTGTCTAAGTGTGAGTTTTGGTTGAAGGAAGTTAGTTTTCTCGGGCATATCATTTCAGGTAGTGGCATTGTTGTGGATCCATCTAAAGTAGATGTTGTGTTGCAATGGGAAACTCCAAAGTCGGCTACCGAGATTAGAAGCTTTTTGGGACTAGCTGGCTATTATAGAAGGTTTATTGAAGGATTTTCTAAGTTGTCACTTTCGTTAAATAAGTTGACTTATAAAAGTAAATCTTTTGTGTGGGATGTCCAATGCAAAGAGAGTTTTGCAGAATTGAAGGAGAGGTTAACATCGGCTTGGTTTTGACATTACCAAATTCAGGAGAACCGTTTGTGGTATATTGCGATGCTTCGATGATGGGTTTAAGAGGTATCTTATGCAGAATAATAAGGTAGTTGCTATGTGTTGCAACAGTTGATAACTCATGAAAAGAACTATCATACGCATGATTTAGAACTTGCTGCAGTTGTTTTTGTGTTAAAGATCTGGAGACATTATCTTTATGGTTCTAGATTTGAAGTATGTAGCGACCACAAGAGTTTAAAGTATTTATTTGATCAGATAGAGTTGAATATGAGACAATGAAGGTGGTTGGAGTTATTAAAGGATTATGATTTTAGTTTGAATTATCGTCCAGGTAAAGCTAATGTTGTACCTGACGCTTTAAGTCGGAAGACTTTGCATATGCCGACAATGATGGTTAAAGCATTGGAATTAATTGAACGATTCAGAGATCTAAGTTTAGTTTGCAAGTTGACGCCGCAGAGCGTTATATTGGGAATGTTGAAGATTAACAATGATTTTCTAGACAATATCAAGGAGGCTCAGAAGCTAGATGTGAAACTGGTAGATGCGATGGTTGGAATTGATCAGTCTGAGAAGGATGATTACATATTAGATACATATGGTGTATTGAGATTCCGTAATCGAATCTATATTCCTGATGATGCAGAGATGAAGAAAGCGATTCTCGAGGAGAGTCATAGAAGCAATTTGATTATTCACCTGGGCGCTACAAAAATGTATCAAGATTTGAAGAATTTATTTTGGTGGCCTGGGATGAAGTGTGATGTGGCACAATTTGTGTATGCATGTTTAACTTGTCAGAAGTCGAAAGTTGAATATCAGAAGCCTACATGGTTGATGCAACCGTTAGATGTTCCAGAATGGAAATGGGATAGCATTTCTATGGATTTTGTGACAAGATTACCTTATATTTCAAGAGGACATGATTTGATTTGGGTGATTGTTGATAGGCTTACTAAGTCGGCTTATTTTATTCCTATTAACATCAGTTTTCCTGTGTCTAAGTTGGAAGATATCTATACTAGGGTAATTGTAAAATTGCATGGTGTTCCTTTGTGTATTGTGTCGGACAGAGATCCGAGGTTCACTTCTGATTTTTGGAAGAGTCTGCAAGAAGCGTTAGGTTCTAAGTTAAGGTTGAGTTCAGTGTATCACCCTCAGACAGATGGTCATACTAAGAGGACCATTCAGTCCCTAGAGGATTTGTTGAGAGCGTACGTTCTTGAACAGGGAGGTTCATGGGACACTTATCTTCCATTTATACAACTCACTTATAATAACAGTTAACATTCTAGTTTCGGAATGACACCTTTTGAAGCGTTGTATGGTCGGAGGTGTAGAACTCCGTTATGTTGGCATGAATCTGGAGAAAGTGTAGTACTTGGGCTAGAAATAGTTCAAGAAACTACTGAGAAAGTGAAGTTGATTCGAGAGAAGATGAAAGCTTCTCAAAGTGGACATAAAAGTTATCATGACAAGCGGAGGAAAGATTTATAATTCCAAGCGAGTGATCATATGTTTCTGAGTGTCACGCATGTGACTGGTGTTGTATGAGCTTTGAAGTCTAAGAAGCTTACTCCTTGTTTTATTGGTCTGTATCAGATTTTAGACAAAGTTGGAAGTGTTGCTTATATAATAGCTTTATCACCTAATCTTTCGAATTTATAGGATGTGTTTCATGTGTCACAACTCCAAAAGTACATTTCAGATCCGTCTCATGTGATTCGTATGGATGATGTGCAAGTATGGGATAATCTTATTGTTGATACGATGCCAGTGCGGATTGCGGATCGTGAAATGAAGACTTTGGGAGGAAAGGAGATTGTGTTGGTGAAAGTAGTATGGTTAGGAGTTGCCAGAGAAAACATGACTTGATAATTGGAAAGAAAGATGCGAGACTCCTATCCCGAGTTATTTGAACCAGGTAAATTTTCGAGGACGAAAAGATTCTAAGGGGGGAGAGTTGTAACGCCCGTATGTCGCTCCCGGGATTTTCATCCTAGTACAAACGCGAAAGTGGCGCGGAAAAGGTAGAGTCGCCAGCCAGACATTTTTATCCCGAAAGAATGGGAAAGGTAATGTTGCACAAACCTGAGGAAGAAGGAAAGGACAAGGTCCTGCGAACCAAAGATCTGAGTTCGGGAGTCGGTTACGAACTGGGAAGGTATTAGCACCCCAGATCGTCCGTCGTACCCGACGGGATCCACGCTTGCTTGTTTTGTTTCAAAGGGTGAGAAGAATAACTACTGCTGAATAAAATCGCTAACTGGAAATTGGAAATGAGAAAAGGAACTAAAAGAAAATGGACAGAAAGAATGGGGAAAATGTAGGGAAAATAAAGAATGTGCTCGAACGGGCCCTACCCCGCTGCCTACGTACCTCATCGGGATAATGAGGATCAGAGTCGACGTAGTTCGCCTAACCTAGGCGGGAACTATTTGCTTGTGTTTTTTATGCTGGAACTGCGTATGTCTATGCTCAGGTGTTGCAGGCTCGTCTGGTACGAGTGCGTTTACCGTCTTGCAAATGACAAGTCGTCGCGAGTTCGCGTTGTGAGTGAATGAGATGAGAAAGAGAAGTTCCCGCAGGATAGTCGCTTGTTATTTGTTTTTGTCTTTTAAGAGAAAGTATTTTTGAATTTATTTGTTTTATGAAACAATCCCTTGATGAGACTTGTGCATCATGATAGACGAGCTTACACCACTCCAAGATGGAATGAATGCAAGTGTTTCATGGAATAAGGCTATACACAAAGGATCCTTTCATTTATTTGTTAAGTGTTTTTGGATTTTGTTTGAAGATGAGAAGAGAATGACTCAAATTGCAAAAAGGCAAAATCTAATGGGGAACTAAGACACAACCCTAATTTTCGTTTATTTACAAAGGAGATCATATGGTTAATGAGGTTTCTAAGCCTAATGGGAGAAACACCTAGAACTAATAGAATGCAACTTACTTCCTAAGGAAGATAAGTTGATTCTAAAGCCAAGGGGAACCTATACAAGTGATATTAATCAACATAACAAAACCTAAAAAATGAATGACAAAATAAAGCTCAAAACTAAACAATTAAAATAAAGGCATGAATTAAAATAGTCCTATTTATTTATTCTAAGTCTAATTAAAATGGAACTTAAGTCTAAGTCCTAAACTAAAGTCATACCTAATATTTTTCTTCTAAAAATCAAAATCTAAACTAGCCTAAGGCCACATTAAATCCTTGGATTAAATCTAAACTAAACTACTTTTTATTGAACTTTATTTTCATGGCCTAAACTAATGGAAAATACATGTAACAAAGCCTAAGAACTAATATTCTAAAAAATATCTAACCTTCTGGAAAAATTATGAAAATTAATCTATGGGGTCCTATGACTACCTATAACATTTTGCTAAAGGGGATTCTAAAAAATCAAATTTTTACTATGCCTAAAAATTGTTTATTTTCAGCTAAGAATTAATCACTAATTTCTAAGGAATTAAGCCTCTAAACCTAAGATAAAATGATCTAAAAAATCCACAAAAATTATTCTAAGTACTATTATGAGTCTTCTAATTACATTAAAAAGAATGGACAAAAAAAGTTATTGGAAGGCTAAAAATTAAAATCAACAAAATTATGTACAGTTGAAGGAAATTCACCAAAAACCACTTACATGAAAAAATCACAATTAATTCAAAAATAAAGCAAATTCAGAAAAATAAAATGCTAAACATTTCTAAATTGAATTAAAGATCTACTTAATTTTTTTATAGAATTTTATTATGGATTTTCCTATTTTTATTGAATTATTTTCTAACTAATACTAACCTAGAAATTAAATTCTAAAAGAAATAATATAGGGGTGGATTAAACATATTTTTTTAGTTATTTTTATTAACTGGGCCTAGAAGGGAGGGGAGAATAGCAGAGTGAAGAGGCCCAGTGCACACAGATGAGGGGGAGGTACCGGAAGCAAATTTTTTACGTTGTTTTTTATGATGGGCTTAGAAGTGAGGTGTAGATAGCAAAAATAAAAAAAGCCCAGATTCGTATGGCCTTAAGGGAGGTGTAAACAACATGCTTTTCAGTTTATTTTTATTACTATGAACTTAGAGGAGGGTGTGTATAGCGAAACGGGCAGACCCAACCGGACGGTGACAAGTGTCACCGCCGGTGTGGCCAAGAATCTACAAAAGTCAATCCTATCTTCTAACGGCACAAAACTATGATGCTTAAAGTGGATTAAAACAGAAATCAATTCCTTAATGGTCTTTAATTTTTCCAATATATGATTCTAATTCCCATTAAATTAACTTAATTATTTCATAATCAAAAGAAAAATAAAAACAAACCTGACTAATAAAAAAAGGGTTGGGGGAGAACGAACCCTAAAATCACTTTCCTCATCTTCCTCCCGCCGCCGCATCTCCTCATCCCTCTTCTCTCTTCTTCATGAAACACAACGGCGCAACTTGCTCTTCTTCTTCTCGTTATTATCGTCGACGAACAAAAACTATGGCTCTTCTTCTTCGACTCAAAATTCACCTCACAACCACCATTTCCAATCCTCTCCGTCTTCGACCCCGCCGCGACTTATGCCGCCTCATCATCTTCATCTCGATTTCTCCATGCCTCCTTGATTCGCCGCCGTATCAATCTCCACGCGATCGTCGACACCGAATCACACGCCCGCGATTGCTCAACTCGAACGCGACATCGATCTTCTTCGACCTCTCTCAAAAGTCATCAACCAAACGCGATCTCAAACCAGACTATGAAGTTAGAAGCGCACGAGATAAAACAATGGTGCGGATCGGAAACCTTATGTCAGCTGAACGAAGCTTGTTCAGGTATGTTGATGGAGTTGACTTCCCTCTTTGATGAAATCCTTTCTCTGTTCTTCACCTTCATGTCTTTGTTGCAGCACATCATCGAATCGATTGCTTACTGTTGATTATTGTTGCGATTGACGATTTACAGGTTTAATGAACATGACTATTGAATGATGCTGTGCTCGGTATTGAATGAGTGAAGATGATGGAGATTCGTTGAAGAATGGATCAATGAAACATTGGAGGGCGCTGAAGGTTTTTCGAAGCAAAGTGACGAACGTCAGGGATGAAGATCAACAAGAAGTTGATGAAGACTCTGTGACAAATGCGAAGCATCTTGGTGATGGTCGATGAAGTTACTCGGGTATGAACTTCTTCTTGCCTGTATCTGACCCAAACCATTGTTGTGTAGGTTCTTGTTTCGATTCAAATTCCTTCTTGAAATATGGTTGATATGAATCGTGTTTTGCAGGTTTAAATCTTTATTACTTGAAGATGCTTCAAGTATGATGGTTGTGGAAGAAGAAGGAGATGTGAAGAAAATCGAAGGAGAAGAAGAAGATTGAAGGGTGGTATGAATAAATTCGGATTGAAGGAGATTGGATTGATGGAGATTTGAAGAAGAATGGTTCAGGAAGGTTATGGGAGAAGAATGGTGAGGTCAGAAGATTGTAGAAGAAGAGAAAAATGGTTGAAGAAGAAAAATGGTGAAACAGTGGAAGAAGATTGAGAGAAAAAATGGTGAAGACCCTGAAAGTTGGTGATACTTTTGATTTATAGCTGCTGGAAGATTGTTCTGGAATTTTCTTCAGGTGAAAGTTTGTTACATTTTCGGTTAGCTTGGTTGAAAATCTGTTAGCAATCGGTTATGACTTGTTTTTGGTCTTTGAATTGGTTATCTCAATTAGAACCTTCTGTTATGAATCTTATGTGCTGCAACTTTTACTTTCACTTAAAACTCTTCTCATAACGCCTTTCTTTCTTTTCGATTTTCTGATGATATGCCTCATTCCTGAGTTTTAGTTATCGCAATATGAATCTTCGGCTGAGTATTATCTGATCTGAGTTTCATTTACAGGCTGCATCGTTGTTGATGTCGTAAGGTATGCTACTCTGAGGAATGGATCAAAGATGGCGGTTTTGTTGAATTTGTGATAATGACGACGTTGAACCATTCAAAGTTCTTCACTTGATATGCTGATGACTTTGCACTGCTGAATGCGGTTGTTGGTTCTCGCGTGTCGCTACATATTAATTGTTGATTTAAGCAGATTGGAGCTGAAGTGCGATGAACTGCCAGCTTTGTGTCGGTGACGGTGAAGAGATCAGATTGAAATGCTTGAAGATAATGATGAAGGATTCAAGAATGGATGATGGCGAAAGTCCTGCCATGAAGATGGGGTTTCCCGAGTGATGAAGGTTCCTCAGGAGATTTTTTGTTCTCTTTTTCTGCAAATGATATATCAGTCTGTCATTATTCTGGTGTTCTCCTTTTTCCTTGATGCTGGTGTAATTGGCTCATCGGAGAGCGGATTTTGTAATCAAACTTTGGATATATTTTTTATGTTTCTATTTTTTGTTATAATTTCTATTATTTCCTGATGTAATCTCATTTTCCCAATAAGTTAAATCCAAAGTCTTATAATGAGATCAACCAATATAAGCTAAATCCACTTCTGTTATTTCCAGTTCTGAACTTCTCTTCTTAAAAGAATGAAGTTTTAAGCTCTCCTTATGAGATCCTTTTTCTTGTACTTGAACTTGAGAAGGCGGTAATGGGCCAAAGGTGAGCTTTGTGCTGAATTTTGTAAATGAGACACAAAACGATAACTAAATTTATTATTAACAGAAGAAAACTCCAATTAATAATAAATCTAATTAACATTGGGCCCCCTTTTTATAACTTGTAACAAGTTTCTTCCTTAATGAATTACGGGCTGATGGCGGAAATATGACTGTGAATTAAAGAAAAAATGGTATTGGAGATTTAATTTGTGATTGAAGTTTTACTCGGGTAATGAAAAAAGTATGGAATTGGAACCTCGAATGGATTATAACATGCGACTTTTTTTTTCATCTTGATTTGGATCAAACTCTTATTTGCCCTAAATACTGGAGAACATGATTGTTCTTGAATGAATCCATAAACTTCGATCAACTTCAATCTCAAGCCTCATGAACTTGAACCCCTGTCACCGGACAACCAAGAGAAATAAAATAACCTGATTATCACACAAGTCATCCACCTGGCCCCTTGTGCCATGGATATTACAACCCCTTTTCTGTGAAACCTTGAACACCATTTTCAATCAATTAACATCATCACCAAAACCACCCCGAGATGTGAACCTTTGAACCCTTCAAACTGAGGTATAAACCAACCGAATCATCTTCGAATAAACCCCCTTCAAATCTTCATAAGCCCATTGATCGCATCCCTCTAGAGTATAATGAAGTACATGATCATGAATGTGATGCCCTAATAGAAGTGCAGATGAACGCGACGCGATAGGCCAGTAAAGGGAATAAATAATGAGGGCAAATTTTGAGGTATTACACTGTATTTAATTAAATATTTTAATTAGATATTATTGAGTATTTTTCGAATATTTGTTGAATATGTTGAATAAGTTGTTTGAGCTGATAAGTTGATAATCGGGTAAATAGTCGATTTAGTCAGGAGAAATTAATATTAGAATTAATATTATTTTAGTAGAATATTGATTAAATTGGTTGGGTTAAGTTGTGCGTGAGAAATAACAAAGTTGGGGGTATTGTGTAGTAAGTCCATTAAGAGGATTAATAAACCCATTAGTTTAATTAAGTGATTAGATTGAGTAGTGGAGTTATGCAACAAACAAAAACATAAAAGGCAGTTAGGTCACATATTTTTAGCAAGTAGTGGAAACCAAGTTTGGAGGCACAAGAGTTGGAGAAGAGTGAATACGAGAGGTTGCTGCCAAAAGTCAAGTTCAGAATCGATCGAGAAATTCGAGTTACCTTCAACCTAAGGTAAGGGTGGGATTCAAATTTTATAACCGGGAATACGATAATTGATATGTAAGATTAGGAATTATTTGATTTTATACTGTTGATTTGTGTTGATTAATTGTTATTGTTTTTGTGAAAAACTGTACAATATTGATTTTATGTTGAGGATCGTTTTTGTGGTGATCGATTTTGTGAATTAGGAACTGGTATAGAACAAGGAGGAATTTGGTTGAAATTAGGTGTATTACATAGTCGAAAATATTATTGAAACTAAAATATAGAAAAATGGAAGAAAACTGGAAATAGAGAGGAAACTGGAAAACAATTCGGTGACGGGGTCACGAAGGAGGATGGCACATACAACTTGGGGAGTGGCCACCCATTTGGTATGAAGGTGGCGCAAACCACCATATGGTGTGGTGAGAGCCACCAAAAAGTGGCGCAAGCCACTTGATGAAAGGGTGGGGACCACTTTATTTTATTACTGGGTGTAGTTAATGAATTAGGTAATGAATACATTAATTAATGGTTATACATGTGTACTTCTAAGTTATTTAGTTTAGTTGTGGGCATAAGTGAATTAGTTAAATGAAATAGATAGTGAATTAATCAGTTAATGGTTATATGTGATGCAAGTAGTGATTAATTAATCAGTAGTATGTATTAAGTAGACGAATAAGAATAATATATTAGCAGTAGTGAGATTTTAGTAGGAAACCATAAATGAGCAGATATCAGTATTTTGTATCAGATTGGAATTTGATGACAATAAGAAAACTGTAGCAGAAAATGTATGTATCGTAAGTTAAGATTTATCAAAATTAGTGAACTTGTTGGTAGTAATAGCAGGGTGTAAAACAATGTTTATTTAGTCTAATAAGCGGGATTAAGTGTAAGAAATTAGTCATCCGAAATTAAATGAAATTTGTCAGGGTAGTTCGTATAAACTAGTAGGTGATTTTAGTTGGTTTATTTTGTTGGAATCTAGTCGAATACATGGAATTGTATGTACTTTTGAATAAGTTGATTTGTCCCGATCTATGGACATATTTGAGTTGTAAATCTGATGACGATGTTGATTTAAGTTGTTGTAGTTGATGCATGTGTTGTTGTTGTAGTATGCCATTCTAAGTTGGAGCTAATGCTCAACCATGTTGTCCTGGATTGGTAAGAATTATAAGTTGAAGTTGAAGACTTATGCCTTGTTGTTTCCTCGATAAGCTGACAATTACTAAGTTGGGAGTTCTACTCCAATGGTACCACACGCATACGCATAGTTGACTCGCGTTTGAATTGCATATTATACGTTTTCTGTTGATTATTGTTTGTTGTTGTTGGATAGTGGTGGAATTGTATGATTCTAGTCTAATGTATTGATTATCATACTTCTATGTATATCTTTCGATATCTCGCCCCTTCTATTTGAATGTTTCCCTTTGTTGGTAATATGTAGGTAAACTAGAGTATAGTGGAGTATCTTAGTATATTTGAGTCGGTGTTGTCGCTCTGATACGTAGCACTCGGGAGGATAATGCATGTTTTCTTTTGATGTTGGATTTTAATATGTTGTTGGATTTTAGTTGGTTTCGTCAAAACATTTGATGTTTTAAGTTGTTTCAATGTTGAAAGCAAGTTGTGATATTTAAGTTGAATATTATGAATCCGTTGCGTAGTAATAAAGTGATCTCATGTTTTTATTTAAGTTAAAAATGTATCATTCCATTTGTGTTGTTGAAATTTTTATACTCTGATTTTATAATTAATTACATGATAGAAATGGGGTATTACAATTCTGCTAGGATGAGATGTATGTCGAGAAGGAGGTGAATCGAGTAGGAGCTATCCTTGGCTGAATCTGGGTGACTTCCCCGAGTGTCGGGCATAAGTGTGAAAGGAGCATAGGAGTCCGACCACATGTAACATTGGTCGACAAGGCCTCCCTGACTGAGGGCAGAGAGCCATTGGGTCCCTTTGACATTGGGTCATTGGACCGTCCTGGATGTAGGAGTGGATTGGGCCATGTCTGGTCATTGGGTCAGTCTGGAACAGGTAGAGAATAGAAACCTTTACTATCATTAGAGATTATGTGAAATCCTTATGAATTGTGATTGATATATGTTATTTTGAAAATTAATAGATTTAATTGTGATTATTCAATTTTGCGACTAAATTATATGTGTAATATCAAGTTTCTGTATACATGATGATTATTCCATTGTTGGAGTTATTGAAGGTTCAAACATAAATATGAATTTGATGAAATTAGTGAATAAATTGTGTAATTATGTGATTTGTCATGTTATTTATGATGTTATAACATATGATTAATTTTTTGGGTGTGTTTGGGTGATTAGAGATCAAATTTTGGAGTTCAAGGGAACTTCCATGGAAGAAATTGCATTTTTTACTTCTGGTGCAGGGTAATGGCCGTCACCCAGATGACGAATTACCCGTTATACACCTTGAGATGTTGAAGAGCATCAGCGCTCTGACGAGAAGATCATCATGGTCTTTATAACACGGTGGGAGAACTGACTTTTAGTCATGTTGCGGATAGCAAGAGTCGCCACCGACTTTTATTTTATCCAAATGGAAAGGACATAAAAGAACAGGAAAGACTTATTTTAAAAGACTCGGGTTCGGGGGGTAGGTTATATAAAGGGAAGGTGTTAGCACCCTTTATATCCATGGTTATCCATGGGCTCTTAGTTACTTAGCTCACTTTGTTTGTTTGCAAGAGTGTAGTGTGTGATTAGAAAAATTTCTTTAAGTACTTGGTAATGACCCTCGTATGGGTGTATACAAAGCCTAGTTTAGAAATTGTGAGGTGTAAAAGTAATTTTGAAAAGTGTGAGCAAGTAACTATGAGGTACCTACCGTAGATTAAGTCTTTCGTGTTCTCGTATGTTCTTTCAATGGTAAGACTATCCCTATTATTAAGGAATAGGTAGTCATTACCTTGGATGTTAAGGGATAAGAATAGGGTCATCGTATGGTCATAGAAGGCAACAAGTAAGGGTGTCTTTAGCAATTCGTAGGGACTATCATCATTTATTCGAAGGTACAAAATCATTATTCCGTAGGCAACCTCGAAGGGACTTGATCTTTTAAATCTGTAGGGACTTGATGATTTGATAAGTGAAGGGACTTTGCTTAAGACATCCCTATATTTGAGGGACTTGACCATATTATTTAAGGCAACCAAGAGGAGTAACTTAGGAAGTGCAAGATGGCGATCAAAGATCGACTTACGTGTGTGAGTGTTTATTTTCAAATATTTATCTTATTTAATTAATTTTCTAAATTATTTTAATCACATATAGGTTATACACACCCTAATATTACTAACCATAATAAAAAAATAATTACAAAATAAAGCAAAGATATAAAATAAACCTATTACATGGCTTTAGCAATTACATAATAATAAAAATAATAATGATAGTAATAAACATAATAGGAATAATAAATAAATAATAATCAAATATTAGTAATAATAAGATAATAAAAATAAGGGTTAGAATAATAAATAAAGGAAATAAGAATTTAAAAAAAAAAAGTTATTTTTAGGTTAAACAAATATTAGAAATTGTTAAAGCTTAATAAAAATATAATAAATTTAATAATAATAAACAAAATAATAAATTATTTACATATTAATAAAAACTAAGATTAATAATTAGGGTTTAGAAAAATTAGGTTAATTTTTAGGGTTAGAAGGAAATTAGGGTTAAGAAAAAAAATAGGGTTAGTATTTAAATTAAGAAAATTAAGGTTTTTAATTATAATTAAAACACATTATTAATTTATTTACAAAAATACCTAATAATTATATATAAACATATTATAAAATTAATACAAATAATTTACATCTAAGAAAATATAAAGTTTTATGAAAATATTATTGGTTATTATTTAGAAATTATTTTAATTATATTATTTTAAATTAAAATAAAGAAAATAACTAAAATAAGGAAAATATGGGTAAAAAACCCTAAAAAGATAGGACCTGGGTTTTGAACCCAGGTCCCTTACCTCAACAACAACACTCAAAACCAGTTGAGCCAGCATGCGCTGGTGTAGGCTATGTACAATGTAATCCTTATATTATAAACCTGCAAAAATAAATGAAATTAAAACCAAAATGGCCTGCAGCCAGATTCATACCCAGGACCATCACAACAACAACCAAACACTCCAACCAACTGAGCCACATGGGGCGCGTCTGCAAGCTAGCAACAAACAATCATCATATATTAAGTTAGTTGAATAAGTGAAAAATTGAACAAAATATTGTTGTCACCAAGGATCGAACACAGTTCACAGCCAATAACACGCACACGCCAACACCACTGGGCCAAGCAGCATCTGTTGAAATAATATGAAAAAAATTTAATAAAATATTAAGTTAAATATTTGAATTCCCTCCTGCGCGCCAACTGACTTCATCTTCTTCCTCTTTCCTGCGAAAACACCTGCAAATTCATCCACAAATTTTCCTGCGAATTTTGAATTTCAAGAACCTGCGAAAACTGGATCTTTCATAATACACAAAATTTCATCAAATTGATCACATGGACATGATCCACACATCATACACAGTTCATTGATGTCATTAGAATTTATTTATATTGGTTTAATTAAGAACCCTAAATGGCCACCATAAACCCTAACAATGGTGGTTTTCGATTCAGGTCATGGTTCTTCAATCTCTTTGCCCAGAAACAATCTAAACATCATTGCTAACAAGAATATATGGTTAGAATTCATCAACAACACACAAACAATCAGAATCGAAAAAAAATAAAACAAGAACAAGTTTGATTCGGTTTATGCAATTAGTGATCATTTGGATGTTGCAAATGATTCAAATAGATTCAATGATCATCCAGGAATGTATTGCAACCTTCAAAACTTCTTGATATGGCCTTCAATTAAAAATCCGAATGTGACTTTTTGTGTGAAATTTTGAAGTTGAATGGTGTTCTTGGAGGCTCTGAATTTTGTCCCTTGAGTTTGTAATAGGTTTGTGAACTTATTTAATGATCTGAATTAGGTCAAGACTTTGTGGATTTGTGGGCTTTCTTGAATAACTTGAGTGTGAAGGAATGTCATGATCAAAATATATGAAAAATCAAATCTTTGTATTCCAATTTGGTCTAGCACGAATTTGAATCAGATCAATCATCTCTAAATAATGCTTATGACCTTCTAGAACAAGAATCAAATTTAAATATTGAGTTTTCATATTTTATTTTAATTTAAATTGATTTTTAATGAATAAAATAAAAATAAATAAAAAATAAACTATAAAAATCTGAATAAATGATATTTGATTCGTGCATGATGTCATGGTAGAGATTGGGTCATAAAAAGCAAGCCCATGTGGAAAGAATTGGTTCTAAGACCCCATTTGCTCAATAAACCTCTCAAAAATTTCCCATCTTCACAAAGGCACAAATCCTTCAATTTTAAGGATATGAAGGTTTTCTTGGACATTATAGAAAGCTTATAGAGTCCTCTAACCAACCTCTTTGGTCTCATGTCCATATCTTTTACCATTTTCAAATTATGCCCTTTGGAAGATGTTGACTTTTTGTTGACTTTTAAAATGACCTATAATGTCTTAGCTCATACCTTCCAAATGAAGCATTTTTGGGCTTGGCTTGTGAGACACAAAGTTGTAGAGAATTCAATTTCCTTAAAAATGAGCTTTGGATGGAAATATTTTGATGAAGCGTGTGAAAGTTATGGCTGGTCAAAGTTCCGTTGACTTTTCCTATGAAAACCCTAATTTAGAAACTCCTGATTCTTGATGATTTGAAATCTCCTTGATGAATCATGATCAACCCTTGATCAAATGATGAATTTTACTTCATAAACTTGATGTTGGAAAAAAAATCATGAAGTTTGACTTTGGTTTGACCACAGTTGACCTCAGTTTGACTTTTTAACCATTTTGACTGATTTTTGCATATCTGATCATTTGACTGAGCAAACCTTTTGGGAAAGCCTTGAAACTTGACATAGGGATTCTTGAAGACAAATAGGATGCTATGAAGCTCACTTGAAGCCTTGGAAGTCCATTTAGCCTGATGAAACTCAAAACTCTAGTTTAGGATGCATTGTTTAGGAGGATGCTTTGTCTGAGGGGATTGTCAAACTTTCTGACTAATTGTGAACCTCGTGAATCTCTTGAGATACCTTGTAAACCTTGTGAACCTTGTGAACCTCTTGAGATACCTTAGTACATAATGTCTTGTCTAGGTGAGGGCAAATTTTGGGGTGCAACAGTCTCCATGCTTCATTTTCCAAGTCGGTCGTTGCTATGGTGACGATCTGAGAGTTTAAAACAAGTGACGGGCATCACCAGGCTGACGGGTCATCCGTCATGCTGTTAAAAGGGCCGTTCTCGTCCCGGTTGCATTGTTTGAGCTTCCGATTCATATTTTTGATGATGTGTTGTTGTTTGGGTGATTATTAGTGATTGTTTGGCTACGTTGAGGTTGTTAATTAATTATCATGAATTAATTAATTATTTAGAATTATCGTTGTTAAAGGATAATTGATTTACTTACATATTGATGTTATATAATGTGAATATGATTAGTATGGTGATTGTAATGCATGATTATATGATTATTAAATATGTATTTTTGGTGTGCATATGTTATGATTCTTGGTGGATAGTGTAGCGGTAAAAATTGTGAGTGAAAACTATTGATTAACTTAACTTAAAAAAACAAGAGTCGCCACCACACTTTTATTTATTTCCAAATGGAAAAAGGAAAAAGAACAAACAAAACCTAATAAATTCTAAAAGCAATAAGCTAATAAAACCAGACAGATACAAGGATAATAAGGTTGGCTATGAAGAGGAAAGGTGTTAGCACCCAAAACTTCTGTGGTACTCCATGTGAACCTCTTTGATTTATTGAAAACTTTTGGTTTGAAAAGGGTTTGTTAAATGAGATTGAGGGGATGAGTAAAAAAATTTTTAATATTTTTTCTTTGTGTTTGACGAGACTTTAATCTTATGCCTACGCACCCATAAAGTGCAATGTAAGATCAAAACCCCGTAGTTCGTGGTAAAAATAATAAATTTTTGTTGGTTTTGATTTTAAGAAGTAAATACAATCCTTCATTTTAAGTGGAGAATTCCACTAATTAACTATGAGAATAAAGGCATTGACTCATACATCATTATGGGGAGGCTCCAACTCGGATAAAATAAACAAGTATGTCATCTAAACCCCCACAAATGACAAGAGATTCAATTACATCAAACTACAATCATTGTGATTAGGGGACTTACACCCAACTATTGAAATGAATTGTATCTAAACTTTTTTTTTATAAAAATCATGTGCAACAAAGGAACAAAACAACTTGAGTGAGGTTAGTTCTTTTTATTTTTTTAATATTAATGTCAATATGCTTAAGTTCATTAGCATTTATTAAAAGAAAAGAAGAAGTAAAAATCACTTGACAAAATTCAAGGTTTGAATTTATGAAAGAGGTGAAAGTTTTAAAAAAAGAAGAATCCTTTGAAAAATGGAGAAGATTTTGAAAATTAAAGAAGGGGGAGATGAAGAGGCTATCCTAAGACATAAAGTAAAAGTTAAGGTAGGAAAGATCTAACCACTTGAAGACACTAATATAGAATTCCATCCTCTTGAGAAAATTGGCCAAATAAAGGCTAGAGTAAAAACTCCATGATAATTAAGCAAGGGGATAAATACTACTAATAAGTCCATGAGTCCAAGTGAAGAAATCCTCCAATGCATGGGATAATAATTGTTGTGAATCGGATACCTTAGAAACAAAGTATAATTGGTTCCTTGATCAGTCAAGAAACCCACAAGTGTTAGGGTTTAGGGTAACCAAGGATAACAACAAAGATTGGTTATAAACCGCTATTCTTTCCTTTCTTTTAAAACAAGATTACAAGTATACAAGAATAACAAATAACCTCTCTCACTTTTGAATTAGGGTTTTATCTTCCTATTTTCCCTTATACAAAATGTGAGAGACTAGTATGCTATTTATAAGAAAACTAACACACTAACCTAATGAGATTTTTAACAATTACCCATTATAAGATAACTTAGGGTACACGCTAACTTAAACAATTGGATCCATAACACAAGGCCCAATTAAACAATAACATGTGAGCAGACTTTGACGACATGTTATTCATACTAGGGTTTGTTCTAATATTCTACAAATCTCCACCTTGGAACACACCCTATCCCAATAATAAATAAACTAACTTTCTTCATGCAGCTTTATCAACTGCGTACAATGGAAAAACTTGCAACTTGGAAACATCTTTGTGATCATATCAACAACATTATGATCTATCGAAACCTTTAACACTTGGACTTCTCCATACTTGATTACTCCTCTGACGAAATGCAACCTCACTTCAATGTGCTTGGTTCGCTCATGATAGTCTGGGTTATTTGACAGATGTATTCCACTTTGACTATCACATTTAACAGTGATAGCTCGACCTTGAAGTTTCAGCTCCTTTGAAAAACCTTCAAGCCACAATGCTTCTTTTACAACTTCAGTTATGGCGATATATTCCGCTTCAGTAGCTGATAAGGCAACAACCTTATGAAGTGTTGATTTCCAACTAATTGGTGTGCCAAACATGGTGAAAACATATCCAGAAATAGATTTTTTGGAATCCATACAACTTGCATAATTAAAGCCGACATATCCTTCTATTGTTGATTAACTATCTTCACCCAAGGCTCCCCCATAAATTAGGACTCTACTCAGAGATCCATTTATGTACCTTAGAATCCACTTCAATGCTTTCCAGTGAGCCTTTCCAGGATTCGCCATGTACCTGCTTACAAGAATTACGTCATATGCTATATCGGGTCTAGTACAAACCATAACATACATCAAAGAACCTACTATATTAGAATATGGAATTTTATCCATATAAGTTATTTCGACATCAGTACTGGGACACTGATCTATACGCATCTTGAATTGAGGGTTTTTCAGAGTCACAACAGGCTTTGAATTCGACATACCAAACTTATCGAGAATATTCTTCAGGTATGCCTCTTGAGATAAGCATAATCTTGACTGTTTTCTATCTCTCTGGATGTCAATCCCAAGAATCCTAGACGCAACTCTCAGATCCTTCATATCGAACTCCTTATTGAATTCAACCTTTAACCTCATTACATCTTCAACATTGTTGCTTGTTATTAGAATATCACCCATATAAAGCAACAAAATAACAAATGAATTACCAGGTCGAAATATGAAGTAAACACAGTGGTCGAACTGACTTCTAATGAAACTTATGTGTGCCATGAACTTGTAAAATCTCCTATTCCACTGTCGAGGAGAATGTTTTAGCCCATATAAAGATCTCTTCAGTTTGCACACATATTCTTATTTCCCCTCTTCGACATAACCTTCAGGTTGCCTCATCAGGATTGTTTCATCAAGATCACCATACAAGAACGCAGTCTTCACATCCATCTTTTCTAGTTCAAGGTCGAACTGTGCCACTATGGATAGAAACATTCAAATGGACATGTGCTTCATAACAGGAGAGAACACATCATTGAAGTTAACACCTTCTTTCTGAGTGAAACTCGTTGCAACCAACCTTGCCTTGTATCTCTTTGACTCCACTCCTTCAATTCCTTCCTTAACTTTGAAAACCCATTTACAACTGACTAACTTGGCTCCAGTAGGTTTTTCAATCAGTTCCCATATGTTGTTATCATGAAGAAATTTCATCTCATCATCCATGGATATTCAGTCTTATTTTGACTCCTCATAACTTCCTTATAGTTTCTAGGTTCTTCGTCTAGAACCTCACTTGCAGAGATTAAGGCATAAGCTATAAGATCTTCATAACCAAGTCTCTGAGGTGGCTTGAAGACTCTTCTCAACCCATCTCTTACCAGTAGGTAGTCATTATTAGTCTCCTTATCTTAGACAACAGTTTCTGCTTCTTTTTCGACTTCATTTGGGTCATTCAGTTCAGCATCACTATGCTCCACCTTAACAGGAATTTCTCCTTATTCCAGCTTTTTGACAATATCATCAGTTTTCTTGAAAGCCATCTCAGCTTCATTGAAAACTACATCTCAACTAGTGATACACCTCCTATGACCTAGCTCTAGGAACCATATCCTATAAGCTTTGAATCCTTTAGGGTATCCCATGAACATGCATTTCAGAGCTCTAGGTTTGACCTTGTCTTGCCTAATGTGATCATAGGCTACACAACCAAATACTCTTAGTTTGTAGAGATTTGGTGGATGTACCGACCAAACTTATTCAAGTGTCTTCATATCTAATGCAGTCGAAGGACATCTGTTTATTAGATATGTTGCTATCGAAACAGCCTCAGCCCAAAACACCTTTTTCAATACAGCACTAACCAACATGCATCTAACCCTTTCGAGGATTGTTCGATTGAATCTCTCAACTAGAATTTTTTGTTGAGGATTACCTGCTATAGTCTTATGCCTTACAATCCCAGACTCGACACAATAACTGTCGAAAGCTTTATTGCAGAATTTAAGGCCATTATCAATTCTCAACCTCTTGACCTTTCTTCCAGTTTGAGATTCGACCAGAACCTTCCAGCTCTTAAAATTCTCAAAAGTTTCATCCTTCGTCTTCTGAATGAATACCCATAAATTTCTGGAATAATCATCAACTATGGATAGAAAATACCTTGCACCTGAATGTGAAGGATTCCTTGCAGGCCTCCAAAGATCAGCATGGATGTATCAATGGATCCATGTGTTCTTTGTTTACCTT
Organism: Lathyrus aphaca; assembly: GCA_963966055.1. NCBI lineage: Eukaryota > Viridiplantae > Streptophyta > Magnoliopsida > Fabales > Fabaceae > Lathyrus > Lathyrus aphaca. The sequence continues at coordinate 111,840,672 of OZ014524.1, read as the reverse complement.
TATTAAACTTCACCCTACAAGATTTACCGAATACACAAGGTTCACAAAATTCCAACTTCTCGACTTTGTCACCACCTAGCAGGTTCTATTTCCCTAGTTCGACCAAGCCTCTCTTGCTGACACGGTCCAATCTCGTGTGCCATGATTTTGTCTTCAACAATAGTTTTGTGGATGCAACATTTTTAGAACCACTTACAACTTCATCCTCAAGGGTATACAAGCCTTGTTTCTTCACACCTCTCAAGATTTCTTTCGACCCCTCCATGACTCTTAGAATACTTTTCTCTCCTTGAAAAACATATTCATTCTTGTCGAATTTACCAAGAGAAATCAAATTTCTCTTTAAGTCACGTATATACCTAAGTTCAGTCAATAACCTTATTAACTCATCATGGAGCTTGAATCTCACAGATCCAATACTTGCAATTGTGTAAGCTTTTTTTTCCCAGCAGCACTGATCCACCATCTTGATCACATGATTCCTCGAACAAATCTTTGTTTGGAGTCATGTGCCAAGTGCAACCTGAATCCATAATCCACTATTTTCTTGAGTCACCGCTTGAAACCACAAGAAAATCAGATGAGTCAAAATCATCTTGAATAATGGATGTGTTTCTATTATCCTTACCTCCATGATCTTTCAAGAGTTCAGGGCACACCTTTCGAATGTGACCTTCATTCTTACAATGATAGCATCGAACACCAGATGATTCACCACCATAAGACTTCTACTGACTTTTACCCTTATTTTTGTCGAACTTACCATCCTTTCGTAAGAATTTCTCCTTAATGGCCAAACCTTCACCAACCTTCGAAGGTTTATGCTCTTTTTATTCGCTCAAGTCCTTAGAGTACAAGGTAAATTGAACATCTTCAAAGGTCAGAGACTCTCTTCCATACAAGAGGGTTTCTTTGAAGTGAGCATATGTTATGGGCAAAGTGTATAACAACAACATCACTTGATCTTCATCATCGATCTTCACATCAATATTTTCAAGATCAATAATCAGCTTGTTGAACATATATAATTGCTTATCCAACACTTTGTCTTCACTTATCTTGAATGAATACAAAGCTTGCTTCAAGTAGAGTCGATTCACCAACGATTTGGTCATGTACAAACCTTCAAGTTTCAACCATAACCCTGTCGTCGTCGTCTCCTTTGATACCTGTCGAAGAACCTTGTCAGCAAGGCTCAACAATACTGTGTTGTATGCTTTCTCAATCATGGCCTTCTTTTCAGCTGTCGTTAACGCAACATTCATCGCCGTCTTTCCCTTCAACGCTTCCAAGTAACCATGCTGAATAAGTAAGGCTTTCATCTTCAAGCGCCACAGGCCGAAGTCATTCACACTGGTGAACTTTTCAATCTCATACTTTGTTGAAGGCATCTTCTCCGTCCTCACCGCACCAATTTGTTGTGAATCAGATACCTTAGAAACAAAGTATAATTGGTTCCTTGATCAGTCAAGAAACCCACAAGGGTTAGAGTTTAGGGTAACCAAGGTAACAACAAAGATTGTTATAAACTGCTATTCTTTCCTTTCTCTTAAAACAAGATTACAAGTATATAAGAATAACAAATAACCTCTCTCACTTTTGAATTAGGGTTTTATCTTCCTATTTTCCCTTATACAAAATATGAGATACTAGTATGCTATTTATAAGAAAACTAACATATTAACCTAATGGGCTTTTTAATAATTACCTATTACAAGCTAACTTAGGGTACAAGCTAACTTAAACAATTGGATCCATAACACAAGTCCCAATTAAATAACAACATGTGAGCGGACTTCGAAGACATGATATTCATACTAGGGTTTGTTCAAATATTCTATAGTAACCATAGTCCACAATCAAGACTACAAGTCTTTTTAAAGTGTTTAGGAATTTATTAATGTTTTTGTGTCCAAATGGACAAAAGAAAAAGCACAAAGAAGATAATAAGGTCCAAATGGACAAAATGACATGAATATAAACATGATAATGAATGATATAAAGCATAAGAAATAAAGAGAATGGAGCAAGAAGGAAAGTAAAAAGGATAGGGAACGAGAAAGAAACATAAACAATATATCACAATAATATGGTGAACTTAATCATCCACAAGTATAACAATGCCAAAAGCCTCAAAAAAGCAACACCGAGTACTTGTCAGAAGATTGATAGAATCAATGCCTCTACAACAACAAGTTTTGAAGATTATGAACCTAATACAAAATAACAACCATGCTTGGGCTTGCGCAACCAATCAAGGTTCGAACCATAAAAGTTAGAGTTCTGATAAGGAGAGAGGGACAAATGTAGCGCTATATTAAGCAATCGCCAAGTAACTTATATAGAAGTCATCCTATAACGAGGTTGGTCAAAACCTATTAAGGTTAATGATGTTAGTGTTAATGCATCCTAGATGAACGATATATAGATCGTCATCCGGAAGCAATATCGCACGAAAAGAAAATATGTAATGATCTAGTCTTGATCAAGAATTCATCAAAGAAATTCTAGGATCCATAAGACTTTCACCGATCAAAAGAAAAAGGGGATTAGAGGTTGAAGGATGAAAATAAAATCCAAATTTAATTACACTTTCAAGATGTCGTGTCAGTAAGTCACATTGCATATGTGTAACACGGTGGGAGAACTGACTTTTAGTTAAATGTTGCGGATAGCAAGAGTCGCCACCGACTTTTATTTTATCCAAAAGGAAAGGGCATAAAATAACAGGAAAGACCTTAAAAGATTTTGAGTTCGGGGGGTAGGTTATACAAAGGGAAGGTGTTAGCACCCTTTATATCCATGGTTATCCATGGGCTCTTAGTTACTTAGCTCACTTTAAATTGTTTTGAGAAAGGTGTAGTGTGTGATTAAAAATTTTCTAAGTACTTTATAATGATCCTCGTATGGATGTATATAAAGACTTTGTTTTGAAAATTTGTTTGAAATGCGAAGTTAGATGAGTATTTTGAAAAGGTGTGAGCAAGTAATTAAGATAAACCTACCCTATACTAAGTCTTTACTGTTCTTATGTTCTTTCAACGGTAAGACTATCCCTATTATTAAGGAATAGGTAGTCATTACCTTGGATGTAAGAAGGGACATGTATAGGGACATCTGAATATAGGCAACTGCAAGGTATCTTTAGCAATTCGTATGGACTTATCATCTTTTATTCGAAGGGACAAGATCATTTATCGTAGGCAACCTCGAAGGGACTTGATCTTATAAACTGAAGGGACTTGATGATATTTATGAAGGGACTTTGCTTAAGACACCTTACTTGACCTTAGAAATTGGCAACATGAGAGGTAACCCTAGAAAGTGCAAGATGGCGATCAAAGATCGACTTACGTGTGTGAATGTTCATGTTCAAGTATTTATCGTATTTAAATTATTTTTCTAAATCAATTTTAATCACAAACATATTATGCACACCCTATAGTTACTAACCATACAGTTAATATATTTACAATAAAAATAGAGCAAAAATATAAATCTAAATTATTACAAAGCTTTGGGATAGTTACAATATAATCGGAATAACGATAAATAATAATAAATAGGCAATAATTTAAATGGTTAGTAATAATGAAATAATAATAATAAAAGGGTTGGTAAAAATAAAAATAAAAACTTAAGAGAAAATATTATTTTTAAGTTGAATAAACAATTAGAAATTTTTTTAGAAGAAAATAGAATAATTATAATAATAAACAAATAATAATTACTTATAACAAAAAATGATTAATTATTTAATTATAGTTTAGAACAAAAATTAATTAAATTAAATGTTAAAGTTAATAAAAATTAGGGTTAATAAAATATTTAGGGTTAGAAATTAGGGTTTAGATTTTTATTTAAGAAAAATTAGGGTTTATGTTTTAGACAATTAATATAAATTTACATAAATTATTTACAAATTATACATAATAAAATTATATACAAAATTATTTACAAAATATATTATGATATTTATAAAGAAAAATATGAATTTTGTTAACATTTTTAATTGAGTTTTGTTTAATTTTAATATAAAACAAATTAGTTAATTAAATAATATATAATTAAAACAATTAAGAAAAAAAATACTAAAAAACAAGTCTTAAAAAAATGGGGGAGGCCTGGATTTGAACCCAGGACCTCCCCATTACCAGCAAGAGGATGAACCACTGGGCTGCACAAGCCTAGTTGATAGGGAATGAACCCAAGCCCTTATATTATAAACCTGAAAAATAAGAAAATTAATGAACAAAAAGAAAGAACCTGGGGATCGAACCCAGGTCTTGAACGTTACCAGCGTATACTGCCACCACTAGACCAAACAACATTAGTTGAAACAAAATAGAAAACAATTCTAAAAATATTAAATCAAATTTTTAAATTTTTCAGATGGCGCCAAGGAGGTCATCTTCTTCCTTGAGACCTGTGGAATTTGCTGCGAAAATTCCTGGGAATTTTGTTGCGAAATTATTTTGGCAGGAAAACCTATATTATTCACACATTGCGCAACCTGCAAAGTTTCACAAAATTGAATGCACTATTGCATTCCCCACAACAAAACCAATTCATCTGTATTGTTAGAATGTATTTATACATGTTAATTTCAAAAACCCTAAATCCATGATACAAACCCTAACAATGGCAGAATGAGTTCTACGCTATGAAGCTTCAAAACAATGTCCAGGAATGATTCTTCGAAGATGTATCAAGACTTGAAGAGGGAGTATTGGTGGTCCGGAATGAAAAAGGATATTGCGGTATTTGTGTCAGAATGTGCGGTGTGTTAGCAAGTAAAGATTGAGCACCAAAGTTCAGGTGGATTGTTACAACCTTTGGACATCCCAATTTGGAAATGGGATAGTATCTCTATGGACTTTGAAGTAGGTTTACCGAGTACTCAGGGTGGCTATGACTCTGTTTGGGTGATTGTGGACCGACTAACGAAATATGCGCATTTCTTAGCCGTGAAGACTACATATAAGGCAAGTCAGCTTGCAAGGTTGTTTATTGCTAAAATTGTGAGATTTCATGGTGTCCCGTCCAGTATTGTATCGGATAGAGATCTGAAGTTCACTTCGAGATTTTGGAAGGTGTTCCAACAAGCCATGGGTACGAATTTGCGCTTGAGTACTTCTAATCATCCTCAAACGGATGGTTAGACGGAACGTACGATTCAAACAATGGAAGATATGTTGAGAGCATGTGTTTTAGAGAGTAGAGGAAATTGGAAAGAACTTTTTCCATTGATCGAATTTTCGTACAATAACAGTTATCATGCTAGCATCGGAATGGCTCCGTATGAGGCTTTGTACGGAAGAAAGTGTAGAACACCGTTGTGTTGGCCAGAAGTAGGTGAAGATAGGATTCTAGGACCGGAAATTATTCAAGAGACTACGGAAAAGATTCGTATGATCCGAGAAAAGATTAAGCAAGCCCAAGATCATCAGAAGAGTTATGCTGACAATCGAAGGAGACCCCTGGAATTCGATGAAGGCGATCATGTGTACTTGAAAGTCACTCCGAGATTAAGATTGAAAGGATCGTTTAAGTCGCGTAAGTTAAGTCCGAGATACGTATGACCGTATCAGATCCTAGAAAGGATTGGTGAAGTTGCTTATCGTTTAGCCTTACCGCCATCTCTATCTGAAATGCATGATGTCTTTCATGTATCCCAACTTCGTAGGTTCGTTCCCGATCCTCTTCAGCCTATTCTATCGGATTCTATAGAGATAGAAACAGATTTGACTTTTGAACCCAAACCAAGTCGTATTGTTGGAAGAGAAACCAAAGTACTGAGAAATAAAGAGATACCACTTGTTAATGTGCAATGGGATGAGACGCATCCGGGCGATGCTACGTGGGAGTTAGAATCAGAAATGCAGGAATCATATCCTCACTTGTTCAGGTAATCCTTCAAATTCGTGGACGAATTTTATTTAAGGGGGGGAGGATGTAATACCCTGTATTTTATTTAAAGCTCTGGACAATATTAATTGGTAATAATATTATTCTGGAATACTCTAATAAATTTTAACGAAACTAAATAGAGTAATTCATGGGATTTTATTTTATTAATTGATATTAGCTGACTCAGAGGTTTTATAAAATTTCGGATTAAGAGACATTTTCGGATACTCTCTAATTTTTGACCTATTGGTAAAAATATAAGCTTTTATATTTTTATATATATAGAATGATTATGAGAGAAAGATAAAGTTGGTAAGAAAGAAGAAAAGAAGAAAAGGAGAAGAGAAGAAGAAGAGAGAAAAACCCTAAAGATCCAATTCCTCATTCCCGAGCATCCGTCCGTCGAATCAACTCAATCGTTCCGCCAATCTCCATCTCTCGAGGTGGGTTCTTAGTTAGAAACTTTTATCTTTGATTTTGGTTGAGTTTTAGAGATGTTTGTGGTTAGGGCTTAATTGGAAATCTAAGAAAAATCGGAAGTTTAACGGTTAAAACTCGATTAAAACCTACCTAAAATACTCTCATGATGATAATGAATATGTTTGGTTATGTCTTGTTGCATTGGTTGATGTTTGGGAGGGATTGGGTGTGGAAAGAGTGTTTTCCCGTAAGGCTGGAACTTTCTGAACTAATGTAGCTCACTCAGCGAAAGTTCCAGGGCAATTTTTGCTCAGCGAGACCTGTAGTTTCCAACTTTGGTTTTTTATTCGTAACTTATGATTCAGGTATCCGTTTTGAGCGTTCCACATATCGTTTTGAAGCTAATGGCATAATCTATCTATTAAGATCAAGAAACATTATTTTCGAGCCGACTTTTACCCGACTTTTTCAAATGACCAAAACTTGATAAAATGGAACGTGTGAGTTAATGGAAATAGAGAAAGGTATGACTTGTGAGGTATCTAGGTTCCCCATAAACTCATTTGAATTATGATTTATGTTTTGTTTTTAGGATCCTCCGTAAGGTCTTGTATAAGTCTCTATGTGGTTACTATGTGTTTCACTATAGCATCCGTAAGGACTAGAGGTATCCGTTGTGTATGCATGGGCGTTGATTTGAGAAGTGTAGTCTATAAGTCCTCCGTAAGGTCTTGAGTAAGCCTTGAGGTGGGTTGTCCTTAGTCCCACGTGAAGCATCCGTAAGGACTTGAGGCAAGTGTTATGCTAGTTATGTGTCAATCTTGAGTAAGTCTTGAGGTGGGTTATCTTTAGTACCACGGGAAGCATCCGTAAAGATTCAAGCGCGTGTTATGTCAATTCCTCCGTAAGGTCGCTCCCGATAAATGAGAATGACTCAGATAAAGGTACAGACGCGAACGGTCGGCGAAAGGATGAAATGAGAACACACAGGAGTGAACTCAAGAGAAAGAAAGAGTCGCCAGCTAGGCATTTTTATCCCGAGGGAAAGGTAATGCTGCATAAACCTAAGAAAAGACATGGATAAGACGGTTGCGAACCAGAGAGACTGAGAAAGGGGGTTGGTTACAACCTGGGAAGGTATTAGCACCCAGATTGTCCGTCGTACTCGACGGGATCCACGCTTAAAAGATTTGTGTTTTAAAGGGGTAGTGTCAGTGCAATTTGTGTATCAAAGCTGGAAAGAATGCAAGTGTCAGTGTAAAAGGATGTGAAGTGTATAAATGAAGTGTCAGTGCAAGGATAGGAGGGAAATGCTCAAGATCATGGGGCTAAAAGAATAAAGCTGGAAAGAGGGGAAATATACAGAGACTTTTGTTCGATAACTGTTAAGATATGCCTACGTATCCTCTCGTGCAATGAGGAAGTCAGAACACCGTAGTTCGACCCAAAGAGACTGAAAGGTAAATTGACTTGTGAACTGCTTGCTTGTCTATGCTCAAGTGTATGACCTGTCTGGCTCAGGTGCAAACTGTCTTGCATTAGACGGAAGAAGCAAGTTCCCGTTTATGAGTGAGTGAGATGAGAAAAGAATCCCGGAGGATACGATTATTGCTTGTTTTTGTATTTTCAATCTTTTATTGCTTTTGAAAGTTTGTCATAAGTTAATGAGCTTAAGCCTAAACCAAGAGATTAGTAAACTCATCACATCTTCCCTCTGATTAGGGGTAATGAGAATACCTTAAGTGTGAAGTCAGCTTCTCACACTTAATTACCATGGTGTAGGATTAAGATCATTAATTGATAACGAGAAAACGTATCGATTATATTGCTAGGTTTCATTGACGTTTTATCGCATAATCACCGTTTTAACACTCGATTTCTCGAGTTTTTCTTACCATTTTGCAGGTACATCATTATATGGAGTTAAATCATGAATTAAGAGAAAAAGGAACAAAAGCAACCATAAAAAGATGAAGAAATGAAGAAGCCTGCAAAACTGCATAATTTGTTGCAGCCACGGTCGTCACCAGGGTGTCACGACCGTGACACCCCAAAAGAAGCCATCACGACCGTGAGAGAATTGTCACGACCGTGACACTTAAAAGCCACAGGACACGAGCGTGAAGACCTTGTCACGACCGTGACAAGGGTAAAAATAGGTTTTTGACTCAGACCACGTCAAAGCATTACGTGAAGAACTTTTCTCCTATTTTGTTGCCACGTACCTACATTCCCTCCACAACTTCAGCAAGGCCCAATGCAACAAAGTCCAATTTTCAGCCCATTAAGGATTCTATAAATAGCACCAGTTTTATGAAGAAACTACAGAGCATTTTTTATTCGAATTTCTGCGGAAGCTCTGCCGAATTATTTTACGACCCTTTTTATTTCAGCATTATTTTCAGTTTTTCGTTCTTATTGTATCCGAACCAGCCTTATAACAATTTCCAACATCAGGAAATTGTTATACATTTATTTGTTTCTAAACCTTCAGCGTTTGTTATTTTCGATTTCCGCCAACTCCAAGCTTTCCGGTCTGTGGAAGAAGGAGTCTGCTATAATATTTGTTAACCAGGTTTTTTATAATATTGCAATTTTAATATTTATGATGTTTATTTATTTTTCTGCCATGAGTATTTTATTATTTGTTTTTCTGTCTCTGTCTGGTTCAACATCAATGAGTAGCTAATTATCTTAGGGCGGTATGTAATTAAAACAAACTTAATCGGTAAAATTTAACCATAGGCTAAAAATAATTAATAACTTAACATTTTGGCTGATACTTTTTAATTAAAATCGACCTTTTCGTTACGAGAGTAAGAAAAGAGTATTAGGTTAGGTCAAGACCACGAGAGTGTGAGATTTTAACCAGATAGCTAAAGTTAGGCATTTAAATTAAACACAGCGAGAGCGCTTTAAAATAAATTAGAATTACTAAGTTTCCAAAAATTATCTCTAAACACTTATGGGCTAGCGAGAGCAGGCATATGGCTTTAGGGGTAAGATCTGAGATAAGACCACGAGAGTGTGAGTTGAGGGTATTTAAACTGGTAACCTCTACCGAATAGATTAAGTAAACACCTTTATAAGCCTAGGTTAGATTGACCCACCTAAGTTAGTATAATTACATACCGACCGCCTTAGTATTATTTTATTAAAACTTAAATTTAATTCCGCCTTTAATATTTTTAAAAAATCAACAAAAAATCGTGACAACCATTCACCTTAGCTAAACTAGAAGTTCATCTAGCACTAAGTAACCATAGAATCCCTGTGGATCGATAATCTTAAATATTACTTCGATAGGTTGTGCACTTGCAGTTAAGATACCGCTAGACGCATAATTAGACACGTCTTTAGCCCATCAAGTTTTTGGCGCCGTTGCCGGGGATTCCTTAATTTAGTTACTAGTGCATTTAGGTAGCATTGTCTAGACTAAGGTATCAACTATTTAATTTAATTTAATCTCCGAGTGTATGCCAAGTACTCGCTCTAAAAGCGAAGACTTGCAACCTCTAATCCCTGAATCGGAACGCTTCTTACACGTAAGAAGACGTATATTCGATTACGAAAATAATTACAATATTCCAGATCTTCAATTAGATCCGCCTAAACCAGTCGTAACATCAAAGGACGCAGAGATGGCTGAAGAACAGAATCACCCACTCAATTATTACGCCAGTCCTTCGCAAGCTGAACCGCATTCAAGCATTGCAGCGCCGGCTATCAACCGAAATGATTTCGAACTAAAACCTTCGTTGATATCAGCCGTGCAACAAAATCAATTCGCCGGAAATCCTACCGAGGATCCGAATCTTCATCTTTCGATCTTTGTGCAATATGCAGATACCGTAAAGGCCAATGGAGTTACCCAAGAAGCTATTAAACTACGTTTATTTCCTTTTTCGCTTCGAGACAGAGCAAGAGCTTGGCTTCAATCTCTGCCTTCGAACTCAGTAACTACGTGGGAGGAACTAAAGAGAGTTTTCTTGAACAGATATTTTCCACCCAGCAAGACAGTTATGCTGAGAGCTCAGATCAACGGATTTAAGCAAAGGGAAAGCGAATCATTATTCGAAGCTTGGGAACGCTATAAGGATCTGCTGAGACTTTGTCCACATCACAGATTAATAGAATGGATGGTCATCCATACCTTCTATAATGGACTCTTGTACAATACAAGAATGACAATTGACGCTGCCGCAGGCGGTGCATTGATGGATAAAGAATATAATGATGCCTATGCACTTATCGAAAGTATGGCTCAAAATCATTACCTTTAGGGAAGCGAGAGAGTCGCAACTGAGAAACCAACAAAAGGAGGTATGTACGAAGTAAGTAGTATGGACCAAGTCAATGCGAAGTTTGACCAACTAAGCCAAAAGATCGACAACTTGGCCATAACACCAACAGCCACAGTGGCTGCAGTAACACCTAACTGTGAGTTATGTGGAGTTTCAGGACACGAAGTTTCTGATTGTCAACTATTGACAGGAACTCCCACTGATCAAGTGAATTATGCTCAAGGAAACCCTTACTCAAACACATATAACCCAGGTTGGAAGAATCATCCGAACTTCTCCTATAAGAATAACAATGCTTTATACGCACCAGGTCAAGCACCAGCTACATCACCAGGATATCAAAAGACTGCTCCTAATGTCCCTAGAAAATCGAACCTTGAATTGATGATGGAGAACTTTATAGCTAACCAATCTCAAACAAACAAGGACTTCTTAAACCAAAACATTCACACTAGTGAGCAGATTAAACAATTAGTGAGCAAAGTAGATGCATTAGCTACACATAACAAAATGCTTGAAACTCAGATATCACAAGTAGCTCAACAACAAGCACCTACTGCTGCACCAGCTGGAGTATTCCCTGGACAACCTCAACCTAATCCGAAAGGACATGCTAACGCCGTAATATTAAGAAGTGGCAAGGAACTTGACGGACCTACCGATCCAAGACTTGACAATCCAGCCATGTACCAAAAACCGGATAAACCGACTGAAGTGGTGAATGATCCAGAAGAAAAAGAAGATCACAATCAGGAGGTAGTGGAGAAAGAACAACCTTATGTGCCTCCACCACCCTATAAACCACCAATTCCATACCCTCAAAGATTAATAAATTCCAAGACGACGGGTCAATTTAAGAAATTTGTTGAACTTCTGAAACAGTTGAATATTACTATTCCGTTTACGGAAGAAATTACCCAAATACCCTCGTATGCTAAGTTTTTAAAAGAAATCTTATCCAATAAGAAAAAGATAGAGGATAACGGAACAGTTACACTTACTGCCGAGTGTAGCGCCATAATTCAGAATAAAATGCCTCCTAAGCTAAAAGATCCAGGAAGTTTCTCTATACCCTGTGTAATAGGAAAATTCGTCATTGACAAAGCTCTATGCGATTTAGGAGCCAGTATCAGTGTTATGCCCTTAACGATTTGCAAAAGGCTAGACATGGGAGACCTAAGACCAACTAAAATGTCTGTTCAACTAGCCGATCGCTCTGTTAAATATCCTGTAGGCATACTAGAAAACGTCCCAGTACGTATAGGAAAATTCTACATCCCTACTGATTTTATAATCATGGACATCTCTGAAGACTCCACTACACCTATCATACTAGGAAGACCATTCTTAGCTACCGCCGGAGCTATAATAGACGTAAAAAGAGGAAAGCTAACCTTTGAAGTAGGTGAAGAGAAAGTTGAATTTATTTTAACACAATTCTTACAATCACCAGCTATAGAGGATACATGCTATCTATTGGACGTAATTGACGAATGTGTAAGAGAAATGGAACTGAAAGAAACTACCTATTCTGAAATAATGAAAATTCAAATCCCTCCTATTTTCGAAGATGATAATTGGCGTAAACCATATCAGGATGATAGTCTAAGCGAAAGTTTAGCACTTACACCGGATCCCATGCCAAGTAAAGATAAACCTACATTAGGATTAAAAACTTTACCTCATAACCTAAGGTACGAATTCTTAGACAATGAATGTAAAAGACCAGTTATAATAAATTCCAGTTTAGGAACTATAGAAACAAAGAAACTTTTAGATGTCTTGAAGAAATATCCAACTGCGTTAGGATATAACATATCTGATCTCAAAGGAATATGTCCTTCAGTTTGTATGCATCGTATTCTGCTAGAAGAAGATTGCAGAACCTCCAGAGAATCTCAAAGAAGAATTAACCCAACCCTTAGCACTGTAGTAAAAGAAGAAGTTAAAAAATTACTAGATGCCGGAATAATATATCCAATCTCTGATAGTGAATGGGTTAGTCCAATACATGTAGTGCCAAAGAAAGGAGGTATCACTGTAGTGAAAAACGCTCAAGGCGAATCGATATCGCAAAGAGTAGTGACGGGATATAGAGTGTGCATAGATTATCGTAAACTAAACAAAGCCACTCGAAAAGATCATTTCCCACTACCTTTTATAGATCAAATGTTAGAACGATTAGCCAAGCATTCTTACTTCTGTTATCTTGACGGTTACTCAGGATTTTTCCAAATCCCTATCCATCCGGATGATCAAGAGAAGACTACATTCACATGCCCATATGGAACGTTCGCTTATAGACGAATGCCCTTTGGATTATGCAACGCTCCTGCAACCTTTCAAAGATGTATGATGTCAATCTTCGCAGATTTTATAGACAACATCATGGAAGTGTTCATGGACGACTTCTCTGTATGCGGGCAAAGTTTTGAAGGATGCTTATCGAACTTAGAAATGGTATTAGAAAGATGTGTAAAAGTGAACCTCGTGCTTAACTAGGAGAAATGTCATTTTATGGTCAAAGAAGGAATCGTATTAGGTCATGTAATATCCGACAAGGGAATTGAAGTTGATAAAGCTAAGATTGAAGTCATAAAAGATCTTCAACCCCCTAAAACCATTCGAGAAATACGAAGCTTTTTAGGACACGCCGGTTTTTACCGACGATTCATCAAAGATTTCTCGAAAATCACTAAACCTCTTACTGGTTTATTAATGAAAGACGTTAAGTTCATATTCAATGAAGATTGTCTTAAAGCATTCGAAACTCTAAAAACAGCCCTCATCACCGCACCAATCATGCAACCCCCTGACTGGAGATTACCTTTTGAAATCATGTGCGATGCGAGTGACTATGCTGTAGGCGCAGTTCTAGGCCAGAGGAAGGAAAAGAAACTTCATGCGATTTACTATGCCAGTAGAACCTTAGATTCTGCCCAGATGAACTACGCCACTACCGAAAAAGAATTGTTAGCAGTTGTCTTTGCGCTTGACAAATTCCGTTCTTACTTGGTAGGAGCGAAAATAATCATTTACACAGACCATGCTGTTATCCGATATTTATTAACTAAGAAAGATGCTAAACCAAGACTCTTGAGATGGATTTTACTCTTACAAGAGTTTGATCTAGAAATAAAAGATAAAAAAGGTACTGAAAACGTCGTAGCGGACCATTTATCTAGAATAGAAGGTATTAAACCCGAACAAGTGCCGATTAACGATGATTTTCCGTATGAACGGCTGATAGCACAAATAGGAAGCGACCTAGCTCAGTTAGACATAAATGAACCAGAACCCGTGGAAACAATCCAGACAACTGTAGGACTGCCATGGTACGCTGACATTGTCAACTACCTAGCCGCAGGAGCTCTTCCACCTGATCTAACCTATCAGCAGAAAAAGAAATTCTTTCACAATCTGAAACATTACTATTGGGATGAACCATTATTGTTCAAAAGAGGACCAGATGGAATCTTTCGCCGATGTATTCCCGAAGAAGAAATAGAAGATGTCATTGCTCAATGCCATTCATCTCCTTATGGTGGACATGCAAGCACTTCCAAAACTTGTGCAAAAATCTTGCAAGCCGGTCTATTCTGGCCTAATCTATGGAAGGATGTCCACATCGCTGTTATAAATTGCGATCGGTGTCAACGCACTGGCAATATTTCAAGAAGAGATGAAATGCCTCAAAAAGGAATATTAGAAGTAGAAATCTTTGACGTCTGGGGAATAGATTTCATGGGACCATTCCCATCATCTTTCGGTAATAATTACATACTCGTAGCTGTTGATTATGTTTCGAAATGGATTGAAGCTATAGCTTCTCCTACAAACGATACACGAGTAGTAATAAAGCTTTTCAAAAATATAATCTTTCCCAGATTTGGTGTGCCTAGACTCGTCATAAGTGACGGTGGCTCACACTTCATTTCAAAAATCTTTGACAAATTACTATCTAAGTATGGAGTAAGACACCGTGTGGCTACACCATATCACCCACAAACAAGTGGACAAGTCGAAGTCTCGAACAGAGAAATTAAACAAATCTTGGAAAAGACTGTCGTCATATCTCGGAAAGATTGGTCATCTAAACTTAATGAAGCTTTATGGGCTTATAGGACCGCTTACAAGACACCCATAGGTACTACACCTTTCAAACTAGTTTATGGAAAATCTTGTCACCTCCCAGTAGAACTAGAACACAAAGCTTATTGGGCGATTAGAACTCTCAATATAAACTATAATGCTGCAGGAGAAAAGCGAATCCTAGACATTAACGAATTAGAAGAATTAAGGTTAGATGCTTATGAGAATGCTAAGATATATAAAGAAAGAACTAAGCGATGGCATGATAAACGCCTATCTAGGAAAGAATTTAGTGTGGGAGACGTTGTACTCCTCTTTAATTCAAGACTTAGGCTCTTTCCTGGAAAATTAAAATCTAGATGGTCAGGACCCTTTGAAATAACTAAAGTATTCCCGAGTGGAGCAATAGAAATTAAGGGTAGGAATAGTGAACCATTCATAGTAAACGGACAACGTTTAAAACATTATCATAAAGTTGAAAATAGAGATTATGCAAATAATCTAAGGCTTTTAGAGTTGTCCACTGATTCCCCTGATTAATCTAAACCTAAGCATTACGTCAGGCTTTTGACGATAAAAACAACGCTTAGTGGGAGGCAACCCATTTACTCATTTAATTATTTAAACTATTCTTTTTAGCATATTGTTATTTATCGTTTTACTATTTGTTTATTTGTTTTGTCATTTTATAGTTTTATTTTATATTACCTATTATTGCCATTACATTATGCATTCCATTTTCTTATTTTTATCTTAAATCACTTTTTACAGATTTTCTAAAAGTCTTTTCCACTTTCCTTCTTCCCCTGATTTGTTTCCTCCATATTTGCACTGACCATGGCTAACCAACCTATAAACCATATGGAAACCAAATTTAGAGGTAGGAACCAAAGAATGAAGTTTGAAGAGTTATCACATAGGCAAATGGATTTGACCCTGTATCCGGATGATCGGACTATGGAAACCCTAGGTATACATGATAGCATCATGTACTTGTTTAACCGACTCGGATGGGAGAATTCATTGATCCAACATAAGTTTGTGACTTACCGCGAGCTCACCCTTGAGTTCCTTAGCTCCTTAATTTACCTACCTGAGCGCGGTTTTGGATTTAGGAAAGGATTTATTAGTTTCCGCCTATTTGGAATAGAATATGACTTTAACCATAAAGAACTAGCTGACTTATTAGGATTCCCTAGTGGACCATTTGCTTTTACTACCACACAGGTAGAATTGATGGATATTGAGCTAGATTTCTTTTGGGGAACTTTAACCGGAAACTACCACCCTGAACCAAATAGCATGAATAATGATGAGATCCATAACCCTGCTCTCCGTCACTTCCATAAAATCCTTGCCCACACCTTCTTTGGAAAAGAAGAAAACATTACCGGAGTTTCTAAAGATGAGATATTTATTATGTCATGTTTCACTAATGGACAGCCTGTTAATGGTGTACCTTTCATGATGCAAACCTTCACCCGTATCCAAGAAGATCCTGAATTACCTATATTAGTAGGAGGTCTTGTAACCATGATTGCTGATGCCATAGGACTTAGGTACCAACTGCACAAGTGCAACCATTTAGGTAACATCCGTCCTATGAATCTTAACTTCTGCTTTAATAGACATATCATAAGGAATTTAGGACATCCACCTTTTGAGTACCTAATCCGGAACGAAGTAGTAACCCTGTTCACATTGCCAAACCATGCTAGAGTAAGTGTTCACAATAAAGATAACTGGCTTTATGAGTTAACCCCACCTGATTATCCATCCACTCCTGAAACACCTCAGTCTTACAAGATAAAAGATGATACAATGACCGATGTCGAAACTGACCCTGAGACACCTCCTGGTTACCATGACATTGACCACACTGAAGAAGTACATGAAACCCCTGAAGTGAATCAAGGAGATTATGCTAACAACTTACAAAATATTATGAACACTCTTGAAGCTTACCAAACTGACATTAATTCATTTAAGGAAGACATTAAAAGCATGCGATTGAACATTATAGGTTTGACTGACATAACCTGCGAACAATTCTATCACTTGAACTCCGCAATCGAAGATTTGAAGAAACGCTTTTGAAAATGCTATAAGTGATTTAGTTTATTTTTCTCATTGTTTTCATTTCTAGTTAGATTTATTTTTCGCAAACAATTTCGTACCGTATTTTCATTAATGTAATTTCATTTTCAATTACCTTATGCAATGCACTTCTAATTCCAAAATTTCTCCATTTTAATCAATTTATATATTTTTCATTCTATGTACTGTTATGCTTGCATTTATTCATATTATATACAATCTCTCATGCCATGCAAGTTAGTGAAGTACCCTGTTGAAATTATATATTATATGGTGTTTATAATTTAATATGAGTGATAAGTGAAGAAAATACATTATTATAAAGTATGTGACATAATTGAGATAGTGTTTTCTGGAAATTATTCAACGAAGCAAGCCCTCACGGTCGTCACACCCCCCTAACGATCGTGACGTGCTCATTTAGCGTGTCACGACCGTCGCACTCCTGTCACGACCGTGACAACCCCTATTACAGGATTCGAGAGAAACAGAACTGTTTCTCTTCGTGACCTCTTCTTCTTCTTCCTCCATAACTTCCAAAAACCACCCCTTTTCTCCATAACTTCCGTAACCCCCCATTACCAACTTTAAACTCATTAACCCCCCATTATCACCACACCTATCACATTCTCACTCTCCATTATTTATTCTGAATCATTATTTCTTTCATTTTATCATTTTTCACAAAACATCAAAAATCTTCATCTTTCACTCTAAGCTCTTGCATGCAATGGATACCATTCAATTTAGAGAAGGTGATGCTGGAGAAACCCAGAGAGAACGATTTCTCCGATTCCAAAACCGCGGTGTGCAACCTACACGTTATATCGACACTGTCTGTTTGAGGGAACTCAGAATGCTTGCCAGTGTCACGAGCCTGCTTCAAAAAGTCGGTCTGTGGGATCTTTGCAGTCAACCTCAGCCCACATTCGAGCTTCTGACATTGGAGTTCCTCAGTTCATTCCAGTACATCACTCCCGCCGGTTCTCAGAGTCAGCTCACCGGTTTCGCAAAATTCAGATTGCATGGCCAAGAGTTCAACCTTTCGCAAGACAGGATAGCCGAGTTGCTAGGCTTCGATCACGGAACTGAAGCTCACCGCCGCGTGCCCGATAATTTTAGTGAACCCGCTTTCACTCTATGGCACGACATAACCAATACCCGTGCCTCAGCCTTCCAAAGCCTCAACGCTACGCACATTCACAACCCGGCAATCCGTTATTTCCACCGAGTCATTTGCAACACCATATTCGCTCGAGAAAGCAACCATAAACTCAATTCCAAGGAGCTTCTATTCTTGCACTGCGCTCTAAATGACGAGCCGATCAACGCTGCCCCTTTCATGCTTTATCACATCCAGGCTATTGCGCATAGAGGATCCACCCCATTTTTCATAGGCGGCATTGTCACCACCCTCGCCATTCAGTTGGGGCTTGGTGACTTGGTCGCAAATCAGCCTCACGTAGCCGCAGAATTCCTCACCAAGAGTTATTGCAGGTCCGCTCACCTGATTGCGCAGCGCGAGGATGGCAGGTATAGCCCTGTTGTCCATGGCACCATATTTCACCATATCATTCTGCCGTCCCGCGACCGCATCGACCCATCCAGTCGAGTCAACTGGCTCTTTGTTTTACCAGATGCTGCCGACCACGCTCCTATCCATGATCAGGCAGATCCCCCAGCGGATGAGATGCAGGACGCTATGGATGCAGCTGAGCCTGTCCAAGATATACCAGAGTCATCTACCCGACAGCCTCCTGCACAGGAATTCACTCTTGAGGATGTCCTCCGTGCGATTCATCAGCAGAACCAGATGAACGCCGCACTGGAGCGAAGGCAGAAGGAGCAGTATGATGCTTTACTCGGCACTATTGCAGCAAACCAAGCAGCTACTAATGAGAAGTTTGGAGAAATTTTCAGCGAGCTAGAGGCCTTACGTATCGACATCACTGCGACCACCAGCACCGGTTCTGATCCTGAAGCGACTCCTTCCAGACGCCGCTCCCGCACCAGAAGCCGACCCCGCGGTCCTCAGCAGCCATAGATCTAGTTTTACTTATGTTTGTTTTTCGTTTTTGTCATTTGTACTGTACTTTTACCGCATTTATATCACAACATTGAGGACAATGTCTGATATAGTGTGGGAGAGGCCTTTCATTTCCGCATTTTTCTTTTCGCACTTTTCCATTTCATTGTATTTTCAATTCCGTTGTATTTCCTTTAGTAAGTTAATGAAGCGAGCAAATCTTTGTGCTATTTTCTTTAGTTTCAAACTTTCCCGTTTATTTAGCCATACCCGAAAAAATCTTTAATTATTCGCATTACCCGACTTACCTACGAGATCGTAATTAGGAAGCTGAGAACGATTAAACAAAACCAATACAATCTTGACACCTTTGACTTCCTACTTAAGCGATTCCATTCCGATTACCATTACGAGTACACTTTTAGTTTCAGTTCAAAAGTAACCCCTAGTAGTTTATACTAGCAGTCAGCACCGTCTGAACACAAACCACGTGGGGAGCCGATGAATATAAGCGTTTGATGCCTAATCAATAATAATCCTTCATATCTCGATGCAAAATGAAAAGAAATTGCACCAAAGTACACGGTCGCATATAAGAAACGAGAAATATGAGAAGGAGTCCATTGCGGGTTGGTTCAGAGGTACTGGTTCTGAACTTGGTAGGGCGTGCTACGGCTCGATCCCCCACAACCTCCAAATCGGATAATATATGTAGGGTTACCACACTCGTGTACCAGACCCCGTGTTCAAAAAGGATCAAAGTCGCTAACCGGCTACTCCACTACGTGTGTGCTAAGGCAAAGGGCTTAATGTGATTGCACTAGAATGAAACCGGGCGAAATAAGATCGAAAAACTCTAGGTGAAATCGCAAAGTAATTGCCGATTGTTTCGTTTAACGGGAAGTCGACGACATAGCTTATTGCTTGTGTCATTAGTGTATCGGTAGTGTTCTATCAAAGTACCGGTCTATCCGATAAAACGATCCCTCGTACGGTTTGTTATGAGCATGCGTAAATAAAAACTTGTCCGCCGATTTTCAACCGACTATTTGCTTGAGGACAAGCAAAGGTTTAAGTTTGGGGAAGTTTGATAACGAGAAAACGTATCTATTATATTGCTAGGTTTCATTGACGTTTTATCGCATAATCACCGTTTTAACACTCGATTTCTCGAGTTTTTCTTACCATTTTGCAGGTACATCATTATATGGAGCTAAATCATGAATTAAGAGAAAAAGGAACAAAAGCAACCATAAAAAGATGAAGAAATGAAGAAGCCTGCAAAACTGCATAATTTGTTGCAGCCACGGTCGTCACCAGGGTGTCACGACCGTGACACCCCAAAAGAAGCCATCACGACCGTGACACTTAAAAGCCACAGGACACGAGCGTGAAGACCTTGTCACAACCGTGACAAGGGTAAAAATAGGTTTTTGACTCAGACCACGTCAAAGCATTACGTGAAGAACTTTTCTCCTATTTTGTTGCCACGTACCTACATTCCCTCCACAACTTCAGCAAGGCCCAATGCAACAAAGTCCAATTTTCAGCCCATTAAGGATTCTATAAATAGCACCAGTTTTATGAAGAAACTACAGAGCATTTTTTATTCGAATTTCTGCGGAAGCTCTGCCGAATTATTTTACGACCCTTTTTATTTCAGCATTATTTTCAGTTTTTCGTTCTTATTGTATCCGAACCAGCCTTATAACAATTTCCAACATCAGGAAATTGTTATACATTTATTTGTATCTAAACCTTCAACGTTTGTTATTTTCGATTTCCGCCAACTCCAAGCTTTCCGGTCTGTGGAAGAAGGAGTCTGCTATAATATTTGTTAACCAGGTTTTTTATAATATTGCAATTTTAATATTTATGATGTTTATTTATTTTTCTGCCATGAGTATTTTATTATTTGTTTTTCTGTCTCTGTCTGGTTCAACATCAATGAGTAGCTAATTATCTTAGGGCGTTATGTAATTAAAACAAACTTAATCGGTAAAATTTAACCATAGGCTAAAAATAATTAATAACTTAACATTCTGGCTGATACTTTTTAATTAAAATCGACCTTTTCGTTACGAGAGTAAGAAAAGAGTATTAGGTTAGGTCAAGACCACGAGAGTGTGAGATTTTAACCAGATAGCTAAAGTTAGGCATTTAAATTAAACACAGCGAGAGCGCTTTAAAATAAATTAGAATTACTAAGTTTCCAAAAATTATCTCTAAACACTTATGGGCTAGCGAGAGCAGGCATAGGGCTTTAGGGGTAAGATCTGAGATAAGACCACGAGAGTGTGAGTTGAGGGTATTTAAACTGGTAACCTCTACCGAATAGATTAAGTAAACACCTTTATAAGCCTAGGTTAGATTGACCCACCTAAGTTAGTATAATTACATACCGACCGCCTTAGTATTATTTTATTAAAACTTAAATTTAATTCCGCCTTTAATATTTTTAAAAAATCAACAAAAAATCGTGACAACCATTCACCTTATCTAAACTAGAAGTTCATCTAGCACTAAGTAACCATAGAATCCCTGTGGATCGATAATCTTAAATATTACTTCGATAGGCTGTGCACTTGCAGTTAAGATACCGCTAGACGCATAATTAGACACGTCTTTAGCCCATCATTAATCTACTTGTAATTATTTAGATGTTTTTGGTGCTTTTGTTTAGTGTTAAGTAATGAGATTAAGCCATAATCAGGGATTAAACAGACTCATTACACCATCCTAATAGAAGGATAATAGATGAGAATGTTTAAGCTGAGGAAAGCTCCTCAACTTAATCCATGATTAGGGATTAAACTCATGACAAAACAAAGCCTTTGTTAAGTGGATTTTATTTAATGATATGATGAAGAAGTGAGTTTTATGATTTGTAAGACCACTTGAGGGGGACTTGTCCATTAACACTAGGGTTAGTCCTTCTTAACCAATTAAGGAAGAATTAGAACCCTAATGTAAGGCCCAAGTTACAAGCTAGATGTCTTGATGATTATTAAGTGGATTGATTAAAGGATTTAAACACATTAAGGGTTTAACACTTAGGATTAAAGTTATACACTCCATCCTAATAGAAGGATGCAGGCATAAGCTTAATCACAAAGCCTTAAAGCCTTTAGGGTTTAGTCCCTGATTATGAGATGAGAAGAGAAGACACAATGATGACACAAAGGTAAAAGCTAAATGGGGGGACTAATCAAAACCCTAATTATTGTCATGCTTGGTTGTTCCTAAGGTTTGTGAGGTTTACAAGAATGATATTCAAAGAAACCACCAGGAAGCAGATGAAAGGAGCAAAGAGAAGCAAAACAACTTGCTTCACTTAAGAAGTCAAGTTGCTTTGAGAAAAGAAAGTAAGATGAAGAAGAATGAGCAAGCTCAATCTCAAACACAAGACAAAATGCAGCAATGATGCATAAGAGGGATGAAAAGAAATTGTGAGAAGAGAAGGCAAATTCACTTCTCAAAGTTACTTACCACCTGAAAAGTTAGTGAAAGGAATGCAATGCAATGCAAAATGAGATTAAATGGGATGATGTAAAACAAAACCAGAAGCATGTGTATGATGCTAATGATGCTATGAGATGATGTAAACATGAAACAAATCATGAGGATGATCATACAAACACATGGATGCAAGAGAAGTATGCTTAGAAACAATGAACATACATGAAAAGTTATGGAATGCAAATGACATACAACATGGCAAATGGAAAAATCAATGATCAAACATGATTCTAAGATGTCCTAATATGTAATATGAATCAAATGAATGCACAAAATGTCATGGCAAGTCATGGTATGCAAGCAAATGGAAGATGGATGTAGATGAAAGACCAAATTAGGGTTTATGATCAATGCACAACACAAAAATCAAAACCATAAGCAAACATCATGATAAAAAATTGAAAATGCATTCAAAGGAACCCTAAACCTATACAAACTCACTGCCCAAAGGAGGGGGTCTAACTCTTAACCTAATTAGGGTTATGAATTTCTCAAGATTGCTAGGGTTTTATGGTACCTTGTCAAGAAAAATGTCAAACAAATTGAAAATGCAAGATCAAATCATGCCAATTTAACCCTATAAACTTCATGATATGCAAGATGCAATGCAAAAAGAATCAAAGTCCAACTCCTAAAGACTAGGCAGAAGTGAATTTTTGAACATTGGATCAAAATAATGCTTTGAAATAAAATTAATTCCATGGAAAATTGTCAAAAGACATCAAGATCAAAAAAGAAATTTGGTTTGAGGGTTGGACAATGTTTCTAAATGATTTTAAATGTTTCATGAATTTTTTGGTGATTTTTAAATACCTAAAAGTATTTTTAATTAATTAACTCTCATTAATTAATTAAAAATAATCTTTTAAATGATTTAAAAATATTTTTTAATGCAAAAAATAAAAATAAAAATGTTTTTGGTTTCTGAAAAATTAATAAAAGGTTGTATAAAAATTTTCAGAATTTTTGAATGATTTTTACTATTTTAAAATAAATGAGCAAAATAAATGAATCAAAATGAAAATAAAACTGAAATTAAATGAAAGTAAGCATGATCAATGGCTGAGGTTTGAACTTGGAAACGCGCGCATTGACTGGCGCCATATCCAAAGGCTGATATTCAAACTAACCTAATTAAACTAATCTGAATTAATTAAATTAATTAAACGAGATTAAGGCTAAGCAAAGGATCTGGACCCTTGAACACGCGCGGGAATTGACCAAGTCAGACAGATCAACGCACCACATTCAAACTGGCATTAATTACACAGATTAGCCCTAAACACTTTCAGGTGGCCGGAGAAGACTTCCGGTCGTCTTCTCCGGCAAGACCCTCACCTGAAAGTTGCTAAATCCCTCAAAACTTCATGAAAATGAAATCTAATTGCCCAGAATCAAACCCCATTCGAAACTAAATCAAAACCCCCAAACAAAAACCATTTTTCATGCATTAATCAGGCAAATCGAAGCAAGACATTTCTAGGGAAGAAAAGTTTCAGAGCAATCATACATGCTTATTTCTCAACCATTTCAAAAAGTAAAAACATCAGAGTGATCAGCAAAGCATGAGGAACATTTTAAGAACTTAAAAAATCATTTCTGGAAAAAAAGTTCTTGAGGTACCTGAGCTTGAGCTTTCTCAGTTTTCAACTTTCTGACCTCCTCTCTTTGTGCAAACCACTCCTCTTGAGCTCCTGATGAGGTCCTGATACTTGGAAGAAGTTTGTGATGGCTGATTTGAAAGATTACAGAAGTTCTGTTCAAGGGAGGGTGTTGATCGTGTTTTTGATTCAGGGGGTTTCAGGCTATGGTGATGGGTGCTTTTTGATCAGTGAAGTATGCTGAGTTTGTTTGTGAAGTTTGCTTATGTGTTTGCAGCTTGTGGAGAGTGTTTCGAAAGCTTTTGCAAATGGGGTGGAAAATGAGAGAGTTGTGTTCTTGGTGTTTTCAGGCTTGCTTTCTATATGAAATGTCTTGCTTTTGGTTTGTATAAACAAATGGGATTGGTCAGATGAGTTGATGTGTACTGCTGTGATTGGTATGGCTCAAGTTGCCAAAATGTCAAATTTGTGTAAGAGAGGTATGGGTTGCTAGCTAGCCAAGGACAAATGGGGTGTCCTGCGCAGCAAGATGTGTGGAGAGCCATAGGATTGTTTGTGGAGTCAGCAAGCAAGTGGATTCAAACTTGAGTGAGTTTTTGCAACTTGCCTCACTTTTGCTTCTTTTGAAATTTCTTGCCCCATAAGTTATGAAAATTAGTGATCCCTTGGCCCATTCTAATTTTTAGGTATTGGTACATGCTTGTATGAAGATTAGAAGTTGATTTGATAGCTCAATTTGCCTTGGCAAGTGAATTTGCAACTTTGCCTCTTTGGTGGAAAACATCAAATTTTGTGATTTTAGCCAACTTTGACAAGTCATAAATTTTGATCCAAAATGAATTAGGTCATGTTCTTGTACTTTTTGAAAAGGGAATGATCCATTCTACAACTTTCATGACCAAAGTTTTTCCATTTGAAGCATTTTTGAATCAAAAAGTAAAGGTTGAAAAAGTTTCCCAAAATGGCAATTTTCAACATAAGTCAACTTTCCCAAAAAGTCAACTTTGCAAATGACTTGAAATTCTCCAATTTTCTGAACTTCTAACATCTTCTATGATCAAATAAAGATCATACATAATCAAAATGATGATGAACACCCTTTGGTTGGGTCATTGGGGGCCTCAGATGCCCTGATTTTGCACTGACTTGCCCAGAAAGTCAATTCTTGATCAGATGACTTCCCCATGGAATTTCTTCATGAAAATTGATATGCATGCTCCCTATACCATATAGAGACCAATAGAAACAAGAATGACCAAAAAATTTGGAGTTATGGCCTCTGAAACCAAAACCCTAATTTTAGGTCATCTGTGCAGTCAAACCTGGCTCTACTTCCATACCATTCTCAGTTCTTGTGATTTTTTGACATTATTGACTTTGAGAGGATTTAATATGATGATTGAACATACATGGACCCCTTTGAAGTTATTGATGACCTTTGGAGTGGCTCAAATGGCTCTTGGATTGCTCAGATCACAAACCCTAGATGCAGATGACTTTGAAACAATGCAGTGAATCAAAAATGTGGTATGAGATGCTATGATTGGATTTATGCATATGAAGAGATCACAAGCCATGGTGTGAATGGGTGAGGGCAAATTTGGGGTGTTTACAGCTGCCCCTATTCAAACATGAGTTAGCTGTGCAGGATGTAAGCGACGGCTTATCAGGCAAACAAGATAACTTGTGGTTGAATACCAAAGACAGTCCAAAATTTGCACTCACAGAATGAAGAAGAAAAGGGATATAGATTGTAAAGGAAAATAAAGTATAATATAAAGTGCGGGCGAAGGAGGACGACCGTCGAGCAGAGGACGACTGCTGGGGAAAGAGCAATGACGGGGACGGCCGACATGTTGGGGATATAAGAGATTATGATGGGGACGGCCATCATGTAAAGCTATAAGATTCTCTGGGGATTAGAGGTAAAAATAAATGATGAGGTACGGTCATTAGGTTCATATAGTAATGTAAACAGTGATGGGGACGACCATCGGGCTAAACTGATGAAGGACGATCATCAGGAAAAGGAAAAGGGACCACGACGGGGACGGCCATCGGGTTAAAGAATAAATGAAATAATGATGAGGGACGGTCATCAAAGGTGAAGGACGATCACCGGGAAAAGGAAAAGGGACCACAACGGGGACGGCCATCGGGTTAAAGAATAAATGAAATAATGATGAGGGACGGTCATCAAAGGTGAAGGACGATCACCTAGCAGGGGACGGCTGCTATGTTGGGGACAAGATGAGGGAAGGTCATCTAAGGTGAAGGACGATCACCTGGCAGGGTACGGCTGCCGAAAGTATCGCGACATAGGACGAATGCCGGATAAAAGGTCAACGATGGGGACGGACATCGGACGAGCATGATGAAGGACGATCATCAAGAGGTGAAGGACGATCACCTAGCAGGGGACGGCTGCTCTCAAGGTTTATCATGACATAGGACGAATGTCAGATAGCAAGATCAATGATGGGGACGGCCATCGGATAAAATGATGAAGGACGATCATCAAAAAGGTGAAGGACGATCACCTAGCAGGGGACGGCTGCTAAATATCACGACATATGACGAATGCCGGATAAAAAGGATCAATGATGGGGACGGCCATCGGATGAGCATGATGAAGGACGTTCATCAAGAGGTGAAGGACGATCACCTAGCAGGGGACGGCTGCTAAATATCACGACATATGACGAATGCCGGATAAAAAGGATCAATGATGGGGACGGCCATCGGATGAGCATGATGAAGGACGTTCATCAAGAGGTGAAGGACGATCACCTAGCAGGGTACGGCTGCTCTCAGGGTTTATCATGACATAGGACGAATGTCAGATAGAAAAGAAATTTTGCTTTGCTGGCGGCCTACTGGGGAATAGTAAACACGGACGAGTGTTTACATCCAAGAAATAAAAGGTATAAGTGTTTTGACGTTGTGTATATGTTAAAGATGCGAACGAGCATCCTTAAGACTACGATACGGACGAGTATCGGGTAGAAACAAATACTTGACACGTGTTCAGAGATGATGATACGGACGAGTATCAACTGGTTAACAAGGAACACGGACGAGTGTTGATTCTGAGGGGACTCTTCTGGGGAACAGTAGACACAGACGAGTGTCTCAATTCAGGAACACATAAGTGTTGACACGTGTATGGATTAAAGATGTGGACGAGCATCCTTAAGACTATGATACGGACGAGTATCAGGTAGAAACAAACGCTTGACGCATGTTCTGAGATGATGGTACGGACGAGTACCAACTGGTTAACAGAGAACACGGACGAGTGTCGAATCTGAGAGGATATAAGTGGTGTATACAAGATACGGACGAGTATCTGTATAAGTGAAATAAGCATGAGTGATGTATAGTTGAGTGTTCAACCTGCTGGGGAGAGTGACACGGACGAGTGTCAAAAGAGGAAAGTGTAATATAAACAAGTGTATGGTTTTACAAAGTGTTTAGGTAATTATGCTGGGGATGGTGACACGGACGGGTGTCAAGAGAGTTGTATATATACGAGTATCTGTGAGTGCAAAGGGGACGGCTTTGGCTTTCTACTGGGGATATGACACGGACGGGTGCCACAAGGAGTATGTACTGGTGTTTGTGGGTGTAAGGCAATTGCTTTAGCTCTTCGCTGGGGAATCTGGGGAGCATTCTGTATATTATTGATGGATTGTTGATATTCACAAGTGTTTGATTCAGAACAATGGCTTATGATTATGCAATATGTTTGACTTTTTTTGCCGTAATGCTCCGTATTAGACGGAATGCTACGCTTTGTGGGGTGAATATGATGTGAATGCTATGTTATGCAAAAGATACCGATCCGGGATTCGGATCCCGTTGCCACGAAGATCTCTGGTTGATCTGTTTGAAGTGGTCATCCCAGCTGGGGATGAGATCATTGAGATGTATTTGCTTGGAGGAATAGGTCACTGATAGACCCATTCTTGGTGATAAGGGACCCAGCTGGGGTTTGTAGAAGCTTTCTTCACTCTGTTGCGATTCCTTTGTGCGTCGCGCTTATGGATAAAGGCTGAAGCTCTGTGGGGAGATAGTTTCCCGGCCTTACACCTGACTGTGGAGGAATAGTAAATGGTAACTCGGCTGGGGAGAAAATACTTTGGTGTTAAGACTGAGTGAGTGTTGATTTTCCAGCTTGCTGGGGGTGAAGCTTTCATGCCCCATGTTGTGTTTTGAATGCTTGCACTCCTGAAAAGATAGAGAAACACACAAGTAATCCCGAGGTATCCCTTACCGGATTCCATCATAGGAGTTCAGACACTCCCGGGAGTAAATATATTCCCTGCAAGCACACATTCTTTAGAAAAGAAGCATCTGTATTTATGCAATCAGTATCTTAAAGACATCGGACATTTTGCAAATGAAAATAAAATGTACGAGACGAGACATGACTGAAAATCTGATTTTATTAATCCATATGCCCTGAATTGGCAAGATACAGTCAAAGAAACATATCCCCTAAAATGAGGAGATTGTTACAAATTGAGAAACAAAAGTTGGCAATGTTGATGACGTTTCAAGGAGCTTCCCTTGGCTATGACTCGTATGACATTTGACACTCTTCTCGTCTTGCTTTCTGAAGAAGGCTGATTCTGAAAGAGGCTTGATCCTTTCGAAGCTTACCAAGTTGTAGGTGATATAGACGAATTCAGGATGCAGTTGTTCGCTTATTCCCTTATTTTGCACGGATCGCCCTTTCGGGTTTTCAATCCATCGGGATACCCATTTTTGCCTGAGTTGTCCAATGCGGCTTTTCAACTCAGCGGGTGTACATCTTTTGTTTATTTCCCTTATTTTTGCCCGAGTCTTTTATTCTGTTTTTGACTCGCCGGGATACCCTATTTTTGCCTGGACTTATATTCTGTTTTTATGTCCAGCGGGTCATTTTATGCGAAGTATTTTTTAACTGCATCTGAATTCACAGGGGACGGGAAGTCTTCACCATCCATGGTGCTGAGCATCAGTGCTCCACCAGAGAAAACTTTCTTTACTACGAATGGTCCTTCATAGTTCGGAGTCCACTTGCCCCTGTGGTCTGTATGAGGAGGGAGGATTCTTTTCAGCACAAGATGTCCTACTTGGTACTCTCAGAGCCTAACTTTCTGATTGAAGGCTTTCTTCATTCTTTTCTGATACAACTGCCCATGACAGATTGCAGCCAACCTTTTCTCTTCAATCAGACTCAGTTGTTCGTATCGGGATCGGACCCATTCTGCTTCGTTCAGCTTAACATCCATCAGTACCCGCAGGGAGGGTAATTCAACTTCAACAGGTAGGACTGCCTCCATACCATACACAAGTTGATACGGTGTTGCCCCAGTGGATGTTCTGATTGACGTGCGGTACCCATGCAAGGCAAACGGTAACATCTCATGCCAGTCTTTGTAGGTGACTACCATCTTCTGCACAATCTTCTTGATATTCTTGTTAGCTGCCTCAACAGCGCCGTTCATCTTTTGCCTGTAAGGAGAAGAATTGTGGTGTTGGATCTTGAAGTCCCGGCATAGCTCCGCCATCATTTTGTTGTTCAAGTTGGAACCATTATCAGTAATGATTCGCTCGGGAACTCCGTATCGACAGATGATGTCTCTCTTCAGAAATCTGGCTACCACTTGCCTTGTAACATTTGCATAGGAAGCTGTTTCAACCCACTTGGTGAAATAGTCAATGGCAACCAGGATGAATCTGTGGCCGTTTGAAGCAGTTGGCTCAATCTTGCAAATCATATCAATGCCCCACATAACAAAGGGCCAGGGTGAAGACATCACATTCAGAGGATTGGGAGGCACATGCACCTTATCCGCATAAATCTGGCATTTATGGCATTTCCTGGCATAGGCACAACAGTCAGCATCCATTGTGATCCAGTAATAACCTGATCTTAGCAACTTTTTAGCCATGGCATGTCCTCCTGCATGGGTACCAAAGGATCCTTCGTGCACCTCGTGCATTAACAAGTTTGCTTCTGTTCTATCGACGCATCTGAGGAGTACCATATCAAGTTTCTCTTGTATAAGGAGCCATCAGTATTCAGGAAGAAACTACCAGCAAGCCTTCTTAATGTCTTCTTATCATTGGAAGATGCCCTAGGTGGGTATGTTTGATCCTCCAAGAAGCACTTAATGTCATGGAACAAAGGCTTATCATCCTTAACAACATCTGCTGAGAACACATATGCTGGTCTGTCAAGTCTGGACACTGAAATCCGAGGCACAAAGTTGGCGGCTTGAACTTTGATCATTGACGAAATGGTAGCCAGAGCATCTGCAAACTGATTTTCATCTCGAGGGATATACTCAAGCTTGACCGTTTTAAAGAAAGTCAGTAGCCTCCTTGTATAATCCCTGTAAGGTATCAGATGATCCTGATGTGTGTACCATTTGCCGTTGGTTTGATTGACTACCAGAGCTGAATCTCCGAATACAGTCAATGTTTTGATCCTGAGGTCAATGGCCTCCTCAAGACCCATAATGCAAGCTTCGTATTCAGCTTCATTGTTAGTGCAGTTAAAGGTGAGCTTTGCCGAGAAAGGCAGGTGAACTCCCTTAGGTGTAATGAGCACTGCACCAACACCACGACCATTCACATTAACAGCCCCATCAAACATCATAGTCCATTCTTCTTCCGGGTCAGGCCCTTCAGTGTGAATAGGCTCTGCATGATCTTTTGCTTTTATGAACATGATGTCTTCATCAGGGAAGTCAAATCTCATAGGCTGGTAATCATCAATAGGTTGCTCAGCAAGGTAATCAGACAATACACTGGATGTCATATTCTGTGAGGATCATTTGCCATCTTGCAACCCGTCCGGTAAGAGTTGGCTTCTCAAAAATGTACTTAACTGGGTCCATTTTGGATATCAATAAAGTAGTGTGGGTCAACATATACTGTCTCAGTCGGCGAGCAACCCACGCTAAAGCACAGCAAGTTTTCTCGAGCAGTGAATAACGTTGTTCACAGTCGGTAAACTTTTTGCTCAGGTAGTATATTGCATACTCTTTTTGACCAGACACGTCATGCTGGCCCAGCACACACCCCATCGACTCTTCTAATACTGTCAAGTACATTATCAGAGGTCTTCCTTCAACTGGAGGCATAAGGATTGGTGGTTCTTGCAAGTATTCTTTAATCTTGTCAAAAGCCCTCTGGCAGTCTTCGTTCCACCATGACCGTTTGTTCCTTTCTTAACAGCTTGAACAAAGGTTCACAGGTTGCTGTAAGGTGAGATATGAACCTGGAAATGTAGTTCAATCTACCTAGAAACCCTCGAACTTCTTTTTCTGACTTCGGTGCAGGCATCTCTTGAATGGCTTTAACTTTATCAGGGTCAACTTCAATCCCTTTCTCGCTTACAATAAATCCCGACAGCTTACCGGATCGCACCCCAAATGTGCATTTGTTGGGGTTCAATTTCAGTCGGTACTTCCTCAGACGCTTGAATAACTTCAACAAATTTACCAGGTGGTATTCTTCTGTGAGGGACTTGGCAATCATGTCATCCACATAACATTCGATTTCTTTATGGATCATATCGTGGAATAATGTTACCATAGCCCGTTGATATGTTGCACCTGCATTCTTCAGTCCGAATGGCATCACCTTATAACAGAAAGTGCCCCAGGGCGTGATGAAGGTTGTCTTCTCCATGTCTTCAGGTGACATCTTGATCTGATTGTATCCTGAAAATCCTTCCATGAAGGAGAATACCGAGAACTGAGCCGTATTATCTACCAATACATCAATGTGAGGTAATGGGAAATCATCTTTTGGGCTGGCTCTATTCAGATCCCGGTAGTCAACACACATCCTTACTTTACCGT
Organism: Lathyrus aphaca; assembly: GCA_963966055.1. NCBI lineage: Eukaryota > Viridiplantae > Streptophyta > Magnoliopsida > Fabales > Fabaceae > Lathyrus > Lathyrus aphaca. The sequence continues at coordinate 111,808,841 of OZ014524.1, read as the reverse complement.
CTTTCTTAGGAACAGGTACTATGTTAGCAACCCACGGCGGATAGCTAGTTACAGCAAGGAATCCGGCGTCCCACTGCTTTTGTACCTCTTCCTTTATCTTCATTGCCATATCCGGGCGAGTACGGCACAACTTCTGTTTTACTGGCGGGCAGTCCTCTTTCAAAGGCAGCGTGTGCATGACGATATCGGTGTCCAACCCTGGCATATCCTGGTAAGACCAAGCAAACACATCTGCATACTCCCGAAGCAAATCAATCAGTTGTTCTTTCACCGAGTTTTGTAGGCAGGCCCCGATCTTAACCTCTTTCACGTCTTCATCCGTACCAAGATTAACTGTTTCAATCTCCTCCTGATGAGGAGTGATAACTTTCTCCTCTTGCCTTAACAACCTGGCTAGCTCTTCAGGGAGCTCAAAATCTTCTTCAACCCCTTCATCGGCTTGATTGATTGGATTGTCAAAGTCATACGAAGCCATAGCTGTGTTGTTGTCGGTGCAGTCTGAAAGGCACTCTCTGCAAGGGTTTAGATTGTTCATTTTAGTGATTGATTTTAATCTTGTTTAGAAAAAGTAAAATGAAGTTTATCATTTTGAAAACATTGCCATTTTATTTTTGTACAAAAAGAAAAATGAAAAACAGTGAGCAGAAAAGAAAAAGACTCATTTGCAAAAGACATCCGATATTCATTGATTGATCTATTTGCACAAAATTACAAGATGGCCCGATTACAAAATGAGTCTTGTCATCTTGGGCAAGATGCAAGACTTGATGCATGCTAAAAAATACAGGAAATAATAATTAATCTGCAGGAGTAACCCTTATAATTTCCTGGGAAGAACAGTTTGAGACATGGCTCCCCGGGATCCTTGGACGTATCCAGCTCTCCAGGTTGCGCTCATCTTCCGACTCATCTTCCAAGTTGTTTACAGCATCTGGGGTGAGCATTCCCCCACTGACAAAACTAGGCTTCTTAGCAGCCTCTGATTGATCTTGTTGAGTTGGTTTGTAACCCAACCCAAATCTGTCCTCTTTCTTCTCTACAGGCAACAACTTGCCCCAACCCTGGGCATTCCCTTCTTCAACAACCTTCCTGGCTTGCTGGTAAGATGTCATGGAGGTCCCAAGTACAACAGATGCTTCATTAATGTTCAGGGCTTCAAATCCCTGACTCATGGTTTCATGGATCCCTCCATCCATCTCAATATATTTGTATGTAGCCAGATGGCTAACAAAAATATCTTCTTCACCACAAATGGTGATGATCTGGCCCTCCCACTCGAATTTTAACTTCTGGTGAAGGGTAGACGTAACTGCGCCAGCGGCATGAATCCAAGGTCTACCCAACAAACAGCTGTAGGCCGGCTGAATGTCCATCACATAGAAGGTTATTTTAAACGTCTGTGGGCCAATCATCACAGGTAGATCAATCTCTCCTAGCACTGATCTCTTGGAGCCGTCAAATGCTCTCACTACCAAATTACTTGGCCGCAATGCCAAGCCATCATACTCCAGCTTCACCAAGGCTTTCTTTGGTAAGACATTGAGTGAAGACCCAGTGTCTACCAATACATGTGATAGAACAGCACCCTTGCATTCCAGGGTGATATGTAAAGCCTTATTGTGGTTACAACCCTCAGTTGTCAAATCAGCATTGGTAAAACCCAATCCATGGCTGGTATTGACATTTGCTACCACGGTCTCCAGCTGATTAACGGTGATCTCCTCCGGCACATATGTTGCGTGCAAGACTTTTAGTAATGCATTCCGGTGAGCTTCGGAACACATTAGCAGGGATAAAATGGAGATTTTTGAGGGAGTCTGGTGAAGCTGATCCACCACCTTGTAATCACTCCTCTTGATAATTCTCATAAACTTGTCTACATCTTGTTCAAAAGATATCTTCTGTGTTTCTTTGAGAATGGGTTCTTCAGCTATTACACTATTTCCCTTTGCTTTGGCAGCAGCTTCTGCTTCGGCATTAGGCCTTTGTGATTGCGAGGCAAAAAGGCGTCCGCTTCTGGTGAAGCCTCCGCCTCCCCCGACATTATCAATCTGTAGAGAAGAGGTTGAAGAGTGTCGCTCCCGATAAATGGGAATGACCCAGATAAAGGTACAGACGCGAACGGTCGGCGAAAAGAGGATGTGAGAACACACAGGAGTGAACTCACAGGAAAAGAAAGAGTCGCCAGCTAGGCATTTTTATCCCGAAGGAAAGGTAATGCTGCATAAACCTAAGAAAAAATATGGATAAGACGGTTGCGAACCAGAGAGACTGAGAAAGGGGGTTGGTTACAACCTGGGAAGGTATTAGCACTCGGACTGTCCGCCGTACTCGACGGGATCCACGCTTAAAAGATTTGTGTTTTAAAGGGGTAGTGTCAGTGCAATTTGTGCATAAAAACAGCTGGAAAAAGATGTACAGGTGTCAGTGTAAAAGAAAGTGATGTGTGATAAGTGAAGTGTCAGTGTAGGAACATGAGTGAAATGCTCAAGACTATGAGGCTAAAAGAATAATGCTTGAGAGAGGGGGAATGTACAGAGACTTTTGTTCGATAACTGTTAAGTTATGCCTACGTATCCTCTCGTGCAATGAGGAAGTCAGAACACCGTAGTTCGACCCAAAGAGACTGAAAGATAAATTGACTTGTGAACTGTTTACTGGCCTATGCTCAAGTGTATGACCTGTCTGGCTCAGGTGCAAACTGTCTTGCATTAGACGGAAGAAACAAGTTCTCGTTTATGGGTGAAGATGATGAGAAAAGAATCCCGGAGGAGACGTTTATTGTTTGTTTTTGTATTTTCAGTCTTTTATTGCCTTTTTGAAGTTTGTCATAAGTTAATGAGCTTAAGCCTAAACCAATGGGTTAGTAAACTCATCACATCCTCCCTCTGATTGGGGGTAATGAGAATACCTTAAGTGTGAAGTCAGCATCTCACACTTAATCACCATGATGTAGGATTAAGATCATTAACCTACTTGCATTTATTTAGATGTTTTTGTTGTTTTTGTTTAGTGTTAAGTAATGAGATTAAGCCATAATCAAGGATTAAACAGACTCATTACACCATCCTAATAGAAGGATAATAGATGAGAATGTTTAAGTTGAGGGGGAATGACCAAGAGTCAAGAGTGATTTTCTCCCCATTGCAGTAAAGGTCAGAGCCATAATGCCAAGGGATGGCATTACTGCTTTCATATGGAACAGGCCCAGGTACCGTGATGGTAACCGGGCTGACTGCAGCAGGGGAGGGTGTTGCAATAGTATGTGGATCATAGTAGATAGTGACCGGTGTCCTGGCAGGAGATGCCACTTCTTGTTGTTGAAAATTGTTGTTCGGAGGAATACTTGACGGATCATAATAAATAGTGACTGCTGAGATATTTGCTGGTGTTGTAGGAGAAGATTCTGAATAGAGGGGTGATGATGTTGTAGAAGTAACGTTTGTTGATATCTGGTTTGTTGAAGTGATATTTGAAGCATTCGTTGATGAAACTGAAGAATTATTTGGAATAATTGTTGTTGCAGTTGTAGGAGACTCTGGAACTGTTGTCGGAGGGATTGCCGGATTTGAAGGTATTGATGTTGTGATTTGAAGTAGACCATTCTGGATAAGACTGTCTATGCCGCCTCTCAAATTATCACACCCATTTACCGAAATGTTGCAATAACCGCACCCGAGCTCACACCCAGGGAATATCTGGCATTCGAGGAGTTGAGCTTTAATCTCCACCAGGGGTGTCCGGATCTGCCCAACACTGGTTATTAAGAAAGACGGCTTATCTTCCTCAATAGCATTGATTCTTGGTCCTCCGTGGTTGGGCATGGGGTTTTTGTTAACATTTGGCGGGGGTGCAAAGTTTAGAGCTTTAGAATCTACCAAGTCTTGTACCTTCATTTGTAGAGCCCTACATTTCTCTGTACTGTGGCCAGGTGCGTTGGAATGAAAAGCGCATCTGGCATTGGTGTCGTAATTTCTTGGCAAACTAGAAAGATCCGGTGGCACCAACGTCCTTAACTCAACCAAGTTGAGCTTCAGGAGCTGTGGCAGTAAAGCGGCATAAGGCATAGGGATCGGGTCAATCACCCTATTGGCCTGAGATGGTCTCTGTTGGAATGGTCTTTGTTGATTGCTGTTGTTGTTGTTGTAGTTTCTCTGAGGCGGATATTGAGTTTGTTGCTAGTAATGGGGTTGCTGTTGTGGTTGATATGCTAGTTGCTGAGGAATTGGAGTGGGAATGGTGACTGCTGCCACTGACCTATGAACATATTGTGGTCTGCCCCTGCTGGCCTGAATAGCATTAGTCTCACCGGTTCTTCTTGGACCTACAAATGGTTTTCTGGGGTTGCTGGACGAGCTCGCACCATTGTCAGAAATTTTGCCCATCTTTAACAGGCTTTCAATTCTTTCTCCAGCTATGACTACGTCAGCGAAGCTGGTGGAAGAAAAGGCAGCTAGCCTGTCAATATATGTCCCTTGAAGGGTGTTCATAAACATGTCAGCCATTTCCCTTTCCGACATGGGTGGCTGGACAGCAGCAGCAAGCTGTCTCCACCTCTAGGCGTATTCCCGAAAGCTTTCCCTGGATGATTGAGACATTCCCATCAGGAGGGTCCTGTTAGGAGCCATATCCAAGTTGTACTGGTATTGTCTGATAAAGGCCTCAGCTAGGTCCTTCCAGCATCGGATGGTTGCCCTAGTCAAGTGAGAGTACCATTCCCTTGAAGCTCCTGTTAAGCTATCTTCAAAATAAAACATCCATAGCTTTTCATCCATGGTATATGCCTTCAGCCTCCCCAGAAAGGATTGTAAGTGGGTTCGGGGACAGGAAGTCCCGTTGTACTTCTCGAAGCATGGAGGTTTAAACTTGTGGGGAATCCTTACCCCGTCCACTAGACCCATGTCCATAACATCAAAGCCCAAAGAATTCTGGGACTCCAGGGATCTCAATTTCTCAGCAATTTCATCTAGCCTTCTGTCATAGGCTTCATCCCCAGCTCCCATCACAGTGAATTGATCCTCTTGGGGGTCTTCTTGTAATACTCTGCCTGCAGTGGCATTCCCTTGTACATTAGCGGGGATGTTGATCTCTGGATGAAGGTGAGGCCCATACACTGGAGGATTAACATGAGGTTGAACCCTCTCATTGTTGCTTGTTCCCCCAGTCCCTAGATGGGGTTCCTCATGGGTCTGCCTTTCTACTAATGCCCTTAATCTCTCTTGGCTCTGTGCCAATCCATTCATCACCTCCATAAACTGGGTCATCTGATTTCTCATCTCCAGTCTCTCATTGGCCATTTGAGTCCTGACCTTTGTAAGGTCCTGCTGTACTTGGTCCATTTGTATACCCGGAAGGTTGTTGCGAGTGGGATATCTGTGTGGACGGTTGAGTGGGAACACCCGTCGTCGAGCAATAGTTCCTGAATCACAACAGAGTTAGTAACAAACAAAACTAAAACCTACAAAACAAAACAAAAGTTAGTATGCAATGCAGTATGCTTATTTGTTTCCAAGGTATCCGGCTTGGCATTTGGTTTTGACCTTTCCGGATCCCTGAGGAGGGTGCTTTGATGTTGCTTTGAGAGAAAAAGAACTCAGATGAAATAAACTAATGAATATATTACAAATGGAGAATCATACATAGTTTATTTCTTTACAAGACATGCCCTCTGAGGGGTCAAAATACAAAAAGAAAAGTACATGAAATGAAAGCAACAACAAGCAAAAGTCAGACACCAAGACCAAATTCATCCTCCCGGACTTCCTTTAAAAGTGCCTCAGTCACAGGATTAGCTGGATGCTCCGTGAGGTTCCTGATGAGAAGATTCCTGGTGGTGATAGCAGTGGTTAGCTTCTTGTGCCTGCTTTGGTCCTTTGACCTCTTCACACCAGCCTTGAGCTTCAATTCTGAGATCTCCCTCTGGGCTGCTAATAGGGTTTCATGTTGCTCCTTTGCATTAGCCTCTAACTGCTCAATCTTGTCCTGAGTCCTTTTATCCTCCTGAGTGCGAGCTTCAGTGATCCTGACCCACCTAGCTTGGTTCTCCTTCAGATAGAGATCAGTCATAGCCTTCTGGAACTGGGCCTCTTTACAGGCATTCTTCAAAATCTGTTCTCCAGCCCTTGACTTCTTGATGTATTCCTCTGACTTTTCAATCCTGGATAGATGCTCCACCTTAAGCTTTTCTAACCTTTCAATGTCCAAACGACCATCACTCCTCTCCCAGAGGGTTCTCTTCAAGGCTTCAGACAAATTCTCATTCCTCTCTTTTAGCTTTTCAAATTCCTCCAGGCTGACAGTGGCTGGAGGTGGTGTTGTGGATGGTCCAGGTACATCTTCAATGGTGAAGGGCATCCCAGAAATTTGAGCCCTTGCATGAGACCACTCATAATACTGAGCTGAGGCCACATTGTTGCATCTCCCAAGAATGGTTACCCCTTTAGTCTGGACATTGTCCCAAGCCCGGGATGCTTGCCTGACAATAGCCAGATTAGGCTTAATCTCACAATAAAGGGTCTCTGCTAGATCTTGCACTTTAGGAGGGTGGACTAGAGCATAGCCCAACTGTCTTTTGAATAGCAAAGGGTTGTAGTTGATGCAACCCTTCACTCCTATCAGAGGTACATTGGGGAACTGCCCACAACTAGTAATGATGTCCCTGCCCTTGGTGCTTTGGGTGCACCACCTGATGTCATCTGAGGTCAAGGCAACAAGCCTCCTAGCACAATTCTTTTGTTGGTGAGGATTCAAGAAGGCATCATTCTTGGGCAAGTGTTTGAGCAGCCAGGTATGGAATAGGGGAGCACAGCATCTTACCAGCCTTCCCATTTGCTTTTCATTCCTTTGGTGAACAGAGTAGTAGAAATCTCCTAGTAAGGTGGGCACTGGGTTCCTCAGGATGAAGAGATGGATTGCATTCTTGCTAATAAACCTAGGCTCATCTGCAAATAATATAACCCCATATATGTTGAGGGCTAATAATGCACAGACTGCCTTCCATTCCCCCAAGGAGGCCTTCAGGATAGCTTGAGAGGTCAAGAAATCCAAGTGTAGACCAGAGGTTCCAGCCTTTGCTGTCATGTTCTGCTCAATCAGAACTGGTTCCAGATACAATGCCTTTGCCACTTCTTCATTACTAGGAAAGGCCATCTCAGGGTTGAAGGGGACGCCACCCCTGATAGGTACACCAATCAGTGATGAATACTCTTCCAACAAGGGTCCCAACTGAAAATTATGGAAGGTGAAGCACCTCAGAGGGGGGTCATCGAACTGCAGGCAAGTATGAATCAAGCTCCTCTGGGAAGGGTCCAAATCCATAACCACATCAAGGATGCCTCCATAATGTTCTCTGAATAGTGGCATATGGTCTGGAGTAATCAGGGCCTGGACCTTCCTGATGCCAACCAGCTCAGGCTCAAAGAAATGGTAGGAGATGTTGCTCTTCTTGGGTGTCATGTCTGCTGATGAAGAGCTGAGACAGATACTGATGATGAAGACTGATACTAAGAGATGAACCCCTGATAGGCTAAAACTGGTGATGCAGGTGACTGAAGCAAGGTAGCTGATGAAGGTTGCTGAAGCAAATAGCTGGTGAACAAAAGTGCATATGCAGATGAAGGGGTCAAAACCAAGCCAAATGTGATATGGATACCCTGAAAAACAAATAAACACATGTTAAATGATGCAATGATGATGTATGCAAATGATATGCAAAGGGTTTTGTGATCAAGCTGGATCTGATTACTGCCTTGGTATAAGTCCATATAGGTTCAAGAAATCCATATGGAGGTTCATAAGTCCAGTAACCAAGGTGGGGGACTCAAATAAAGAGTCACATGTCCTGGGTTAAATCACAAGAACTGTCCAAAGTGAAACATTCTCAAACATAACAAAGTACCAGGGTATGCTGAGGTCAAGGGTACCTGCAAACCTGTAAACAGCCCAACCCCCTTACAGGTGGTGTTCTAAAACAAGGATCCTCAGACTTGGATCAGTTATGAGAAGTGTAAACACTTCTAACCCGGAGGTACAGTGTTTACAATAACCATAAAAGATCCTCCTCTAATTCACCTCAGTTTCTGAAGGTCATAATAAAGGTCATCCAGACTTAGCAGGCTTCCCAGATAGCCCTAGCACTACAGGAAATCTGTAGCACAGAGTTCTCAAGAAGAAACCCATATCTGAACCGTGTTTCATATTCCCGCACCAGACCGAAATGGAATGGGAAAGAACATGAACCACTCTAGCCTAGGTGTCACTCAGGTCCCAGGTATAGGACCTTAAACTCTCAATAGAACACCCACCCACCATAGCAACAAAACCAGATCCAGCCAGAACAATATGACAGTATGATGTATATAAAGCGGTAAAGAAAGAAGTAAACAAACTGTACATAAAACAATAAATAAAACAAATATACAAACACAAATAGCACATAACACCCCAGTAAACACAAATCAAACAAGTGCTAGGAGGAACCCACAAAAAGAACCAGAAGCCCTGGTTACAGTATAAGGGTCCCCAGCAGAGTCGCCAAGCTGTCGCTCCCGATAAATGAGAATGACTCAGATAAAGGTACAGACGCGAACGGTCGGCGAAAGGATGAAATGAGAACACACAGGAGTGAACTCAAGAGAAAGAAAGAGTCGCCAGCTAGGCATTTTTATCCCGAGGGAAAGGTAATGCTGCATAAACCTAAGAAAAGACATGGATAAGACGGTTGCGAACCAGAGAGACTGAGAAAGGGGGTTGGTTACAACCTGGGAAGGTATTAGCACCCAGATTGTCCGTCGTACTCGACGGGATCCACGCTTAAAAGATTTGTGTTTTAAAGGGGTAGTGTCAGTGCAATTTGTGTATCAAAGCTGGAAAGAATGCAAGTGTCAGTGTAAAAGGATGTGAAGTGTATAAATGAAGTGTCAGTGCAAGGATAGGAGGGAAATGCTCAAGATCATGGGGCTAAAAGAATAAAGCTGGAAAGAGGGGAAATATACAGAGACTTTTGTTCAATAACTGTTAAGTTATGCCTACGTATCCTCTCGTGATATGAGGAAGTCAGAACACCGTAGTTCGACCCAAAGAGACTGAAAGGTAAATTGACTTGTGAACTGCTTGCTTGTCTATGCTCAAGTGTATGACCTGTCTGGCTCAGGTGCAAACTGTCTTTCATTAGACGGAAGAAGCAAGTTCCCGTTTATGAGTGAGTGAGATGAGAAAAGAATCCCAGAGGATACGATTATTGCTTGTTTTTGTATTTTCAATCTTTTATTGCTTTTGAAAGTTTGTCATAAGTTAATGAGCTTAAGCCTAAACCAAGAGATTAGTAAACTCATCACATCTTCCCTCTGATTAGGGGTAATGAGAATACCTTAAGTGTGAAGTCAGCTTCTCACACTTAATTACCATGGTGTAGGATTAAGATCATTAATCTACTTGTAATTATTTAGATGTTTTTGGTGCTTTTGTTTAGTGTTAAGTAATGAGATTAAGCCATAATCAGGGATTAAACAGACTCATTACACCATCCTAATAGAAGGATAATAGATGAGAATGTTTAAGCTGAGGAAAGCTCCTCAACTTAATCCATGATTAGGGATTAAACTCATGACAAAACAAAGCCTTTGTTAAGTGGATTTTATTTAATGATATGATGAAGAAGTGAGTTTTATGATTTGTAAGACCACTTGAGGGGGACTTGTCCATTAACACTAGGGTTAGTCCTTCTTAACCAATTAAGGAAGAATTAGAACCCTAATGTAAGGCCCAAGTTACAAGCTAGATGTCTTGATGATTATTAAGTGGATTGATTAAAGGATTTAAACACATTAAGGGTTTAACACTTAGGATTAAAGTTATACACTCCATCCTAATAGAAGGATGCAGGCATAAGCTTAATCACAAAGCCTTAAAGCCTTTAGGGTTTAGTCCCTGATTATGAGATGAGAAGAGAAGACACAATGATGACACAAAGGTAAAAGCTAAATGGGGGGACTAATCAAAACCCTAATTATTGTCATGCTTGGTTGTTCCTAAGGTTTGTGAGGTTTACAAGAATGATATTCAAAGAAACCACCAGGAAGCAGATGAAAGGAGCAAAGAGAAGCAAAACAACTTGCTTCACTTAAGAAGTCAAGTTGCTTTGAGAAAAGAAAGTAAGATGAAGAAGAATGAGCAAGCTCAATCTCAAACACAAGACAAAATGCAGCAATGATGCATAAGAGGGATGAAAATAAATTGTGAGAAGTGAAGGCAAATTCACTTCTCAAAGTTACTTACCACCTGAAAAGTTAGTGAAAGGAATGCAATGCAATGCAAAATGAGATGAAATGGGATGATGTAAAACAAAACCAGAAGCATGTGTATGATGCTAATGATGCTATGAGATGATGTAAACATGAAACAAAGCATGAGGATGATCATACAAACACATGGATGCAAGAGAAGTATGCTTAGAAACAATGAACATACATGAAAAGTTATGGAATGCAAATGACATACAACATGGAAAATGGAAGAAGCAATGATCAAACATGATTCTAAGATGTCCTAATATGTAATATGAATCAAATGAATGCACAAAATGTCATGGCAAGTCATGGTATGCAAGCAAATGGAAGATGGATGCAGATGAAAGCCCAAATTAGGGTTTATGATCAATGCACAAAACAAAAATCAAAACCAGAAGCAAACATCATGATAAAAAATTGAAAATGCATTCAAAGGAACCCTAAACCTATACAAACTCACTGCCCAAAGGAGGGGGTCTAACTCTTAACCTAATTAGGGTTATGAATTTCTCAAGATTGCTAGGGTTTTATGGTACCTTGTCAAGAAAAATGTCAAACAAATTGAAAATGCAAGATCAAATCATGCCAATTTAACCCTATAAACTTCATGATATGCAAGATGCAATGCAAAAAGAATCAAAGTCCAACTCCTAAAGACTAGGCAGAAGTGAATTTTTGAACATTGGATCAAAATAATGCTTTGAAATAAAATTAATTCCATGGAAAATTGTCAAAAGACATCAAGATCAAAAAAGAAATTTGGTTTGAGGGTTGGACAATGTTTCTAAATGATTTTAAATGTTTCATGAATTTTTTGGTGATTTTTAAATACCTAAAAGTATTTTTAATTAATTAACTCTCATTAATTAATTAAAAATAATCTTTTAAATGATTTAAAAATATTTTTTAATGCAAAAAATAAAAATAAAAATGTTTTTGGTTTCTGAAAATTAATAAAAGGTTGTATAAAATTTTTCAGAATTTTTGAATGATTTTTACTATTTTAAAATAAATGAGCAAAATAAATGAATCAAAATGAAAATAAAACTGAAATTAAATGAAAGTAAGCATGATCAATGGCTGAGGTTTGAACTTGGAAACGCGCGCATTGACTGGCGCCATATCCAAAGGCTGATATTCAAACTAACCTAATTAAACTAATCTGAATTAATTAAATTAATTAAACGAGATTAGGGCTAAGCAAAGGATCTGGACCCTTGAACACGCGCGGGAATTGACCAAGTCAGACAGATCAACGCACCACATTCAAACTGGCATTAATTACACAGATTAGCCCTAAACACTTTCAGGTGGCCGGAGAAGACTTTCGGTCGTCTTCTCCGGCAAGACCCTCACCTGAAAGTTGCTAAATCCCTCAAAACTTCATGAAAATGAAATCTAATTGCCCAGAATCAAACCCCATTCGAAACTAAATCAAAACCCCCAAACAAAAACCATTTTTCATGCATTAATCAGGCAAATCGAAGCAAGACATTTCTAGGGCAGAAAAGTTTCAGAGCAATCATACATGCTTATTTCTCAACCATTTCAAAAAGTAAAAACATCAGAGTGATCAGCAAAGCATGAGGAACATTTTAAGAACTTAAAAACTCATTTCTGGAAAAAAAGTTCTTGAGGTACCTGAGCTTGAGCTTTCTCAGTTTGCAACTTTCTGACCTCCTCTCTTTGTGCAAACCACTCCTCTTGAGGTCCTGATGAGGTCCTGATACTTGGAAGAAGTTTGTGATGGCTGGTTTGAAAGATTACAGAAGTTTTGTTCAAGGGAGGGTGTTGATCGTGTTTTTGATTCAGGGGGTTTCAGGCTATGGTGATGGGTGCTTTTTGATCAGTGAAGTATGCTGAGTTTGTTTGTGAAGTTTGCTTATGTGTTTGCAGCTTGTGGAGAGTGTTTCGAAAGCTTTTGCAAATGGGGTGGAAAATGAGAGAGCTGTGTTCTTGGTGTTTTCAGGCTTGCTTTCTATATGAAATGTCTTGCTTTTGGTTTGTATAAACAAATGGGATTGGTCAGATGAGTTGATGTGTACTGCTGTGATTGGTATGGCTCAAGTTGCCAAAATATCAAATTTGTGTAAGAGAGGTATGGGTTGCTAGCTAGCCAAGGACAAATGGGGTGTCCTGCGCAGCAAGATGTGTGGAGAGTCATAGGATTGTTTGTGGAGTCAGCAAGCAAGTGGATTCAAACTTGAGTGAGTTTTTGCAACTTGCCTCACTTTTGCTTCTTTTGAAATTTCTTGCCCCATAAGTTATGAAAATTAGTGATCCCTTGGCCCATTCTGATTTTTAGGTATTGGTACATGCTTGTATGAAGATTAGAAGTTTATTTGATAGCTCAATTTGCCTTGGCAAGTGAATTTGCAACTTTGCCTCTTTGGTTGAAAACTTCAACTTTTGTGATTTTAGCCAACTTTGACAAGTCATAACTTTTGATCCAAAATGAATTAGGTCATGTTCTTGTACTTTTTGAAAAGGGAATGATCCATTCTACAACTTTCATGACCAAAGTTTTTCCATTTGAAGCATTTTTGAATCAAAAAGTAAAGGTTGAAAAAGTTTCCCAAAATGGCAATTTTCAACATAAGTCAACTTTCCCAAAAAGTCAACTTTGCAAATGACTTGAAATTCTCCAATTTTGTGAACTTCTAACATCTTATATGATCAAATAAAGATCATACATAATCAAAATTATGATGAACACCCTTTGGTTGGGTCATTGGGGGCCTCAGATGCCCTGATTTTGCACTGACTTGCCCAGAAAGTCAACTCTTGATCAGATGACTTCCCCATGGAATTTCTTCATGAAAATTGATATGCATGCTCCCTATACCATATAGAGACCAATAGAAACAAGAATGACCAAAAAATTTGGAGTTATGGCCTCTGAAACCAAAACCCTAATTTTAGGTCATCTGTGCAGTCAAACCTGGCTCTGCTTCCATACCATTCTCAGTTCTTGTGATTTTTTGACATTATTGACTTTGAGAGGATTTAATATGATGCTTTAACATACATGGACCCCTTTGAAGTGATTGATGACCTTTGGAGTGGCTCAAATGGCTCTTGGATTGCTCAGATCACAAACCCTAGATGCAGATGACTTTGAAACAATGCAGTGAATCAAAAATGTGGTATGAGATGCTATGATTGGATTTATGCATATGAAGAGATCACAAGCCATGGTGTGAATGGGTGAGGGCAAATTTGGGGTGTTTACAGTCTTGTATAAGTCTCAAAGTGGTTACTATGTGTTTCACTAGAGCATCCGTAAGGACTTGAAGTAGACATTTCCCTTTGTGTTTTGAAATCGTGTGTGGACCTTAGTTTCCCCTATGTCCTTGGTCCTATTGTAAATTGGTTTGTGAAGCATGTGAGTTTCGTTGGAAATGACCCTTAGAGCCGAGAGAATTCTAAGATAGGGAATCCACTGAGATGTTTTATCTCACCCCATGTTGATGTTGTTATTTCAGGTACTTCAGGTTCCGCTAAGGGTAATGATAAGGCGACTTGATTATCCTTACTAGTTGATGACTTAGTCTTCCGCTGTGGACTTTTGAGATCTTCGGATCTAGTTCTTAGATCTTTTTGTAGTTGAACATCTTGTACTATTATATAGCCTTGTTTAGTACCTTATGTTGTAGCGGCTATATTTATGCAATGTCTTGCTAAGAACTCATTTGTATTTCAGTACCAAATTTTAATATTATATATGAAAAATATGCTTTATGTATGTCTTTTGTATATGGGTATTACACCAGATGGATCTATTATTGATGAAAATGTAATATTTCACCGACTCTTTTGGGCATTTCAGCCATGCATCCAAGGTTTTGCATTTTGCAAACCTATTATTCAGATTGATGGAACATGGTTATATGGAAAATACAAGGGTACATTGTTGATAGCAGTTGCACAAGACGACAACAATAATGTATTTCCCATTGCCTTTGCTCTAGTTGAAGGTGTGATTGCTTCTGCTTGGAGTTTCTTCCTTAAGAATCTCAAAATACATGTTGCTCCACAAGTTAATCTCTGTTTAATTTCAGATAGGCATGCTGCTATTGAGAGTGCTTACAATAACCAAGATAACGGGTAGCATAATCCTCCATCTACCCATGTCTATTGCATTCGGCATATCGCAAAAAACTTCATGCGTGCAATCAAAGACAGGAACCTTCGCAAAAAACTTGTGAATGCAGTGTATGCTTTAACTCAACCATCATTTTAATACTACCGTAACGAAATTAGATTGTCAAATGCAGATGCAGGAAGGTGGTTGGAAAATATTCCAGTGGACAAATGGACAAAGGAATTTTATGGTGGATGTCGTTGGGGCACATGACAATAAATCTTGTGGAATGCATGAATGGTGTTTTCAAAGGAATAAGAAACCTACCTATAACAGTAGTGGTAAGATCAACCTATTTTAGGTTGTCATCTCAATTTGCATCAAGAGGAAAAAAATGGAATGCAGTGTTAATGTCTGGTCAAGTTTACAATCAATGTATAATGAAAGTTATGAAAGATGAAACTATCAAGGCTAGCACACATTCAATCATAAACTTTGACCGTCATGGGAGAAATTTCAGTGTTAAGGAAACAATTGATCATAATGAAGGAAGGCCTTTTTAAGAATATGTTGTCAGACTAGACGGATGTTGGTGTGATTGTGGCAAGTACCAGGCCTTTCGGGTACCTTGCTCCCATGTAATTGTGGCATGTATGCATGCTCATCAGGACCCGTACAACTATCTATCTGATGTTTACAAGACTGTTAACGTGATGAATGTCTACAACGAAAGCTTCACAGTGTTACCAATGGAGGAATATTGGCCTTTATACCAAGGGGACATAGTTTGTCACAACGATCAGATGCGAAGAAAGAAAAAAGGTTGTCCAAACAACACCCGTATAAGAACAGAAATGGATACGGTTGATAAAATGATAAGATTGTGTACTATATGTCGTCAGCCTGGACACAACAAGAAAAAATGTCCAAATTTGAGATCCAACTCTGCACAATAATAACTTGTTGTAACCTTATATTTTTAATATATTAAGAACTTTTTGTTACAACAATGTTAACAGAAAACATCATAATAACTTAACTAAACTTAATCTAACCAACACATACAACAACTAAACACAATAAAAGTTTATGTTAGTAAAGAAATCCTATATATTTTTAAAATTCCTATATATTTCTAGAAAAAAATCCTATATATTTTTAAAAATAAAAGTTTATGTTAGTAAAGAAAGATAAAATTAAATTTTCACGTTATTTTTATTTTTCTACTCTATCTTTTATTTTTAACTATTTATATAGAGCATAATATTTATTTATGTTATATATTAGTTTATTAGTTATAATATTACTATATCATAAAATTACTTTACCAAATTTTGCTAATTCATAAGCATCAATACATTGTTATGTTTGGAAGTTAGGATAATTTTTTTAAGATTGCTATTCAACTTTTTTGCATGAATAAATTTATAGATTTTATTTTTTTAGATTTTATAGTTATGAAATTTATATCAAGAATTTTATTTGATGAACATGTCTTTTTTTAATTTGTATAAACTGAATTAGAAGACATGTGATCCAATCAGTGATTCATTGATCCGACCAGTAATTTAGTGATCAAATAATTTGATTGGATCGATGATCGGTCTGAATTTTAAAATATTACTTCTCACCATCGTGGTCAAACTATAACCATCATTGATTGTTATACACCTATTAAATGATGGGTAAAATTCTGCTACTACCAAGAGATTAGGATTAACTCATAAAAACAACACACAAAATAAAAGAAGATAAATTTTGACATTAATTTTTCTGCTCTAAAAAGAGAGGCAGAAGCCCTTAAATACTTGGATTTAGACAAACAACACAGCACTGGGCTAGGCCCACTTGAAGGAATTACAAAATAAAATAAAAGTCCACAAAAATAAAGATTAATGCATAAAATAATCATTCAGCCAAAAAGGCTTCTTCACTTGTCTAATGGGTTTGTCCATCATCCTATCACTACTATATGACCCATTGACAACCTTGTCCTCAAGGTTGGAGGTGTTTGTTGGAGAACCCGGACCATTCATAATGGGAGACGCATGAATTAGGGTTTGTTTTCGAAAATTGGGCGGTGGATGTGGGAAGTGTGTTGGGGCACGTAAAGGATGGGTTAAAGTGGGATTGGATTGTGTAAGAGAATCAATTGGCACATAGGGCAAAAAACACGTGGGCGGTGGAGAGGAAAAGGAACAAATCCGTTGGGGATCTAATGGTGAAGGAAGGGTCAACGTGTTGGGAAAAAGGGTAGGAGTGGGTGGGGTAGGTGTGATAGGTTGGCTGGATGGTGATAGGAGAGGAATATGGGGAAGTGGTGCATAAGCATGGGGAGTGGAAAAATCACGTGGAGCAATAACTTTTGTTGGGGAGTGATTATGAAGTGGGGCCCTTGTGTTTTTTGAACGTTGCTGTGAGTGGGGGGATCCAATGGAGATCAATGGTTGAGATTCCTCCAGATTAGTTGTGGTATCATCCTGTGGTTACCCTTTAGTGACTGGAACAATAGCAGTTTTAGTGGAATAAATATTATTCACTTGTGTACATGTATCAGTTCCACTTCCAAACTCTTTAGTTTTCAACGCACTTGTTATCCCCCCTTCTTGAAAAGTACCGTCTTCTTCGCTTGTACTTTGGCCCTTCTATGTTTTTCCATCTTTCAAATTCATGCGTAGATCTTTATCATTCAAGGACTCTGTGATTGCAAACATCTTTGAGTCTGCCATGCATGCCGTTTCAGAAGGGAAACCATCATCGCTCATCAAATTTTCGTCATGCATGGTGTCAGATAGCATTGTGATGCGAAGAGTATGGTCAAGCTCATGGTACGCTCTCAACTGGGAGACATGGAATGCTGGATGAATCTGTGAAGAAGAAGGTAACTAAAGTTCATATGCAACCTGGCCGATGCGACGTAGAATGGGAAAAGGTCCGAAAAAACGTTTGGACAGCTTCTAGGAGACTCTTCGTTGGACGGAAACTTGGCGATATGGCTGGAGGCAAAGCAGAACAAGATCACCCTCATTAAAGGTAACCTCTCTTTGTTTTTTATTTGCTTGTTTCTTCATGAGGTGTTGGTTGTATTTAAGGTTCTATTTTAACTGGTCCATGATTTCTTGTCTATTTTGCAGAGTAGTGTCCACCTCTTTGATGGTTGAGAAGCCGCTGACATAATCTTTAAGGGCTGGAGGTTGACGACCGTAGAGAGCTTCAAACGGCATCATTTTGATGGACAGATGAAACGTCGAGTTATGTCAATATTCGACCAGATAAAGATGTTTAAACCACTGTTTGGGGTTATCACTCGTAAAACATCGAAGGTAAGTCTCGATAAATTTGTTTATTACCTCTATTTGACTGTCTGATTCTGGATGATAAGTTGTGCTGAATTTCAGGGCGGTGTCGTAGACATGAAATATTTCCTTCCAGAAAGCACTCAAGAATCGGGTTTATGTCTAAAACAATTGACTTGGGTAAACCATGGAGTCTGGAGATTTCAACAAAGAAGCGCATGGATAGGTCTTTTGCAGAGAAGCTCGTTGGTAATGCCACAAAATGGACGAACTTTGTCAATTTGTCGCAGATCACCCAAATAACCGTGTGACCGAAAGATGTTGGTAGGTGAGTGATAAAATCCATTGACAAGTCTTCCCAAACTTGTTTTGGTATTTCTAAGGGTTGAAGTAACCCTTGCTTCTTTATAGGCAGATATTTATTTTGTTGACTTGTGTGACAACATTGGATAAGTATTTTAACATCATTATACATCCCAGGCCAGAGGAATATGGTAGCGATTCGAGACAACATTGGTTTAAGTCCAGAATTTCCTCCTAATGGTGTAGCATGATATTCTCTTAAGATAGTATCACGAAAGTCGTGATCATCAGGTAAAAAGATCATGTCTTTGAAGTATGGCAACCCGTTTCTGAGTTTAAATTAATTTGCATCTTATGATCATCTTATAAAGTATTGAGCAATTGTTGACCCTTATTGTTTTTCTTGTAAACCTGCTGGAGATCGGAGACAAAGGTTGGAACAGGAGAAGAGATGGAGAGCAATATGGTGTCGTCTTCAGAACATCGTCGACTTAGAGCATCGGCGACTTTATTGTGGCTACCAGGTTTGTAAAAAATCTCAAAATTGTAACCTTGCAACTTTGCTGCCCACTTCTGTTGTTCGGGTGTTTGAATTGTTTGAACCAAAAGATTTTTAAGACTCTTCTGATCAGTATAAATTTGAAAATGTTGTCCGATCAGGTACCGTCTCCATATCTTCACGACTTCGATAATAGCATACATATCGCGAACGTAGAATGAGGACGCTTGAAGACGAGGGCACATTTTCTTGCTAAAGAAGGCTAGAGGATGACCCCCTTGGGATAGGACAACTATAATGGCAACCACAAAAGCATCTGTTTCGACTACAAAGGATTTGTTGAAGTCAGGAAGGACCAACACAGGCGTTTCTGTCATTTTCTTCTTTAAATTTTTAAAGGCAGCATCAACAGGTGCCTTCCATGTAAACTTTGTATAATGTAATAAATCGGTGAGTGGAGCGGCGGGAGTGGCATATTGGCGGACAAATCTGCAATAAAAACTGATGAGGCCCCAAAAATCCCCTAATTTGTGTGAGTGAGCGTAGCTTCGGCCAATCCAACATTAACTGAATTTTCTTTGGATCAGGGGTAACACCACTAGCTGAAATAACATGTCCTAGGTAATCAACCTTAGGTACTGTAAAAACACACTTAGAACGTTTTGCAACAAAATTATGGGAAGCAAGTAAATCTAAAACCAAAGTCAAATGAAGCAAATGATCAGAATAATTATCGTTGTAAATAAGGATGTCATCAAAAAACACATGAACAAACCGTCATAAGTAAGGTTGTAAAAGGTCATTCATTGCCGATTGAAAAGTAATATGAGCATTAGTTAGGCCAAAAGGAATTACAAAAAACTCATAGTGCCCATCAAAAGTTCTGAATGTTGTTTTGTGTGTGTCCTCTGGTATGACCCTAATTTGGTGGTAGCCCGACCGCAGGTCGATCTTTGTGAACAAAGTAGCAGAACCTAACTCATCAAAAAGCTCATGAATGGTAGGTATAGGAAAACATTCGCGAACAGTGACTTCATTTAATGCTTGATAATCAACACAAAAATTCCATGAGCCATCTTTTTTGCGAACTAAAAGGACGTGGGAAGAGAAGGGACTGGTACTGGGTTTTATGATACCTTGTGAGAGCATGTCTTGAATGATAGTGGTCATCGCTTCCTTTTGAGAATGAGGATAGCGATAAGGTTTAATGTTGATAGGAGAAGTGTTTGGTTTGAGAGGGATTTTATGGTCATGGGGTCGTGAAGGTGGGAGACCAAGTGGTTCATGGAAAACAGTTGGGTATGAGGTGATAATAGTGTCGATTTCGAGGGTTAATGTTGGCTGTGAAATTTGAAGTTCAGGTTTGGAGGGAATGGTATGGTCAATGGTTGGTTGATATAGTAATAAATGGATAGAAGTAATGGAATATGTGTGTAAGAGATGACGAATTTGGCTAAAAGTGGATGGGACTGGGGTCAGATTAGTATCACCAGCAATAGTGATACTTTTGTTTTCATAGTTGAAAGAGATTTTTGGAATTGAGAAATCTGCCATGAGTGGACCAAGAGTTCTCAACCATTCCATACCCAAAACAACTTCAGCGCCTTCAATGGGAATTAAGTAGAATGGTATGAAAAATAAATGGGATTGGAGAGTGATAGGGACATTTGGGCAAAGGCCGGAACAATGAAGTTGGGATCCATTTCCAACCATAATAGAAAAATTGGGAATTTCTTGGCAAGGGATTTGTAAGTGGTTGGAAATTCGCGGTTGGAGTATGTTATGAGTGCTTCCGGTATCGATAAGAACAGTCACCAAAAGTCCATTAAGTATACCTTAGAATTTTAAAGTTTTGGGTGAAAATTCTCCACTAACAGCCTGGGGGATAGTTGAAAATATGTCTCTAAGTGTTCTTGTGGGGTAGTTTCCATTTCAACTTCCTCAACAGATTCAGTTATGTCGAGGGGAATAGAATCACTTGAATCTTCTTCCACCATAAGTAGAAGGAATTTACCCGCGGCACATTTATGATCGGGAATGAATTTCTCATCACAATTAAAACATAACCCTTGGGCTCGTCGTTCAACTTGTTGTGAAGGAGTAATTCGGAGGATAGGAAACCGGTTTGTGGGTGGATTTGTTGTTGTTGTGGTATGTGGTTGGGGGGTTGACGAAACAAAAGGTAATTGTTTATGAGTGGCTGATTGAGAGGGTAGGTTTTGAGGGCTTGGGTATGGTGTTTTAAACTTGGGCTTTAAGTCTTTTATTTTGGCTTCAATTAGTTTAGCCAAACTCACGGCTTGTGAGATTGTTTGAGGTTTTTGGATAGCAAGTTCATTTCAAATTTCCGGAATTAACCCAAAAATAAAACAATTTAAAATTGCCTCAGGTGGTAAGCCAATAACACGATTGCCCAATTTTTCGAAATTTGTTTGATACTCCGTAACTGACCTATGTTGCCTTAGCTTAAAAAGATGAGATTGATGATTTTCAAAAGTTGATGGACTAAAATGCAACTCTGATGCTTTAGCAAAAGACTTCCAATCATATAATTCATTACTTTTGAAACATCCACTTATACCAGCCAAGTGCATCCCCTTTCATATAAAAAGCAGCCAATGATAATTGATTTTCATAAGCAATATTGTAAAATGCAAAGAATGGTTCAGCTTGGAATAGCCATTCCAACACATCACTTCCATCGAAAATGCTAAGTTCAAATTTTGGATGTCTAAAGTTGAGGTTTTGATTAAGGTTTTGAAGAACTTGATTATTATATGGGTAAAATGGGTAAATGGGTGGTTGGGTGATTGTGTTGTATTGTGGAACAGAAGTATTAATATGTGTTTGAGTGAGAAAATGTGGTGGTTGTGTGTACTGTGGAGGGAATGGGGTAGTGAAGGTTTGAGAATAAGGTTGAAATGCATAAAGTTGAGAATGTATAGATGGTGATGGTCAAGTAAAATGTGGTGGTGTATAAAGTTGAGTAGAACTTAGGGTTGAGTTGATTTGGAAAAGGGGACTTGTTAAAGAGATAGAAGAATTACCTAGCATAACAGATCTGGGTGTGGAAATAAGAATAGATGTGGAAATAGGAGCATATCTGAGTGTTGACATTGGGGTAGATCTGGGTACAGCAGCAACAACATTCATGGCAGAAAACTGTTGTGTCATGAGGGTTGTTAGAGCTGCAAAATTGTTGTTCATTGTCATTTCCAAGTTGTTGTGATTTGTGTTGATTTGCCCGAATTGTAAGGCAACATTTTGATTATTAGCTTCCATGGAGGATTCAAGGTTTTCATGGGTAGTTATTAGATTTTCAATACGCTGATTAATTTGTTGCTTGTAGTGTATCATCAATGTTTTTGGGTGTGGGATTTGTGACTTTGGGAGGAATGGAGGGTGAAGATGAAAGCACCAATTGATGGGTAAAATTCTGCTACTACCAAGAGATTAGGGTTAACTCATAAAAACAACACACAAAATAAAAGAAGATAAATTTTGACATTAATTTTTTTGCTCTAAAAAGAGAGGCTGCGACCCTTAAATACTAGGTTTTAGACAAACAACACAGCACTGGGCTAGGCCCACTTGAAGGAATTACAAAATAAAATAAAAGTCCACAAAAATAAAGATTAATACATAAAATAATCATTCAGCCAAAAAGGCTTTTTCACTTGTCTAATGGGCTTGTCCCTCTTCCTATCATTAAACCTTATGAATCTCTCTACATTTGTAAGAAGAACACACACATTTGTATTTCTTTATCAATATAAAATTAATAAAAATAAATTTTAAATTTAAAAAAATTAAAAATTAAAAATAAATATGAATTTTCAAGCTATAGGTTAAGAAAACGAGTGTATCAAATAGAGCCTAAATATGATTATTGGGAAAACCCAAGTCTAAGTTTGATGGACCATTTCACACTTATCATCCAATAGATCCAATAGAGAAATTTAGTCTGAACTTAGGCATGTTGTGGACACATCTATTGATTTTAGCTTTCATGGGGACGCTGCTCTCATCTAAATTAGGTCATTCAACTTTTAAATAAATTCCAATTTGATCTTTTTTCCAACAAATAATCTCTAAATTCTTTTGATGAATCAACGAGCAAAACAAATGCTTCTGTGACACAAGAATTGCAGGCCTAACAAATAAATGGATGTTTAACAATACCACATGATAATTTCATACCTCATGCATTAGTTTTATTTTATGAATAAATAAAAGTGACTCAAAGAGGGTTACAAAGTTGTCATATGTTGATTCGGTTAGTAATCAGCTCATAGAGTTTTCTTAATTGATTCAGTTAATAATAGGGTGGAAAAAAAATTGAGGGTGGAAATGTAAAAATTTGATTCATCTTAAAAGCAAAATGCAGTAAATACAAAGGTTTTGCATCCGTAAAGACTAAAAATTGTAAATAAAAAAATTATTAATTTCTGTATTTACAAAAATATTCACAAAATTGAGATGTGACTAAATGTACGAATTTAAAACCATGATTCGTTTTACAAAATAGATATATTCATATCAGTTTGATCATCGGTTATTGATATGACACTGTGAAAACAAACGTTGTGAGAAACAAATTGAAAAGACACAAGGGGCACCAAACTCATAAGATGTACCCAATTTGTCACTCTTAAAAACGGTTACATATGACCTACTATGTTGCAACCCCCCTTATTAAAAGCCACATGGTAGGGTTTGGAACATGTTTGAATACATAAGCAGTTTAAGCCATGCAGAAAACTAGCTCTTTCCAACACTTAATTTATGTACTACATATGAGCATTGCATTTAACCACCCCAAGAAAGTGACCCCTCACAGTTTTTGTTAATGGTTCAACTTCAATCCATATTTTCCAAGGGACACACCTTGTGGAAGCTAGATGGTCCCCAAGACAAAAACCATATGGATTTAATATACTTATCCATTTATGTGGATCTTATTTCTATTGTTGTTCACCCATTCCCTTCAATTATTTGTTGCCACAATTTTCTCATTTAAAGAAAAGGTGGAATGTTGCATACATGGTCATAAATGCTTGGGCAAACAACTTAATTGTTTCCATTTTGGTCTTTGGCTTTTTGGACATGATCATTGTTTTGGGATTCTATTCAAAACTTGTACATGTTTTATGCAATTTCCCACTTGGGTAAAGACGTAAATCTTTACTCATTTCACTTTGTTTTTCTATCTTTAGCTATGGAAACTGCCTTTACTTGTCAAAAGGTGAAAAAATCTGTCACGGAAGTGATTATTAATGCATCAAACACTTCAATTTACTAGTTTCATTTTAAGAATAAAATACAAGGCATAAGAAGACAAATTTGCAAGGTTCGTGAAACGATGTTTTTACGGTGATTTAGAAGGGACGTTTAAACGCGTCTTCTGATATAAATTGTGCCACTGCAACTATAATTTATTTAATAGAAAAGTCATAATCCAAATTAGATAAAATTGCAGGCTAGTATTTTTGTACAGAATATTCAAATTTGATTTAGTTATATATTGTGAAAACGAGGGTTGAATAAAATGGACCGTAAAGAACGGGACGTGCATGTGCCCCTAACATGGTAGGGCCAGTATCAGATCTGCTCTCTACTTTTGTCTACAACACCGTCTTAACTTTTTCTCAATATTTATTACATTACTATATTTTTATGTGCATACAAAAATAACTATATATCATTAATGTTGCTTCTAAATAATATATTCAACCACTCTTATTCTCTTTTTTATTCTTTATTGTTTAAACGTCTTCGATCATGTCCCTTCACTATAGTTTTCTTAATTATGTTGCTTAATCTTTTCAACTCATTTGATTTAACGTTACCACGTGCTCATTTGGCATGTTCTGATAAGTTCTGATTTGAGATAATATGCCCCGTTAATAAAAACATAAATGTAATTTCTTTTGATGTGATTATACGGAAGATGTTGCATTTTGCATCCAAATAATATTTTTACTAGTTGTGCATTGTTCCACAATTTGAATGAGCCATTATGATGCTTAAAGTAAAAATAAAATTAATATTTGAAATTGGTTTTCCCAAAAAATTGAAAATGGTTTGGATGTAAGATGAAGAAATATTGAAGAAGATAGATTAACCTTCGGATATGTTTGCAAGAGCTTTGTTTTATGCCTCAGATGAAGAATGGAAGATAATTGGTTACTTCTTGCTTTTAAGTTAATGATAGATGATCTTAGATAAATAAATAAAATAAAATAAAAAACAATTTTGTGGTAGATTTACTAACACAATGTTAAGATATTAGATATAATTTAAGTTTAATTATGCGGTTCAAGTTAAAAACTAATTATGATTTAAGATTTGTTATTTCAATAGTCACTTAGATGTATATAAATAGACACTTTATAATTTAATTTTTATCATTTAATATTATCAATCCTTATTTCTTTATTTTTTTCTTTCTCTCCTTACTAAAAGTGTCTCACATACTAATAAATTGATACCTAGAGTTCCGGTTAGATTTTTGATTGTGTTTTCAAGAATCACACGTCAGATATCGTATTTTCGGGATTGTGAGTTGTTGTTGATCAATCACTGCAAAGATGAATGGTAATAGAAATTTATCAAACTCCCTTCCAACTCTTGACGGCAAGAGTTGGCTTCGATGGAGAAAACAAATGCAATCTCTATTTGGCTTTCATGAAACCATGTAAGTGGTTACTAATGGTGATACTACGCATGGTGAAGATGCAACTGGCGCACAGAGAACCACTCACAAGGTGCCAAGAAGAAGGATTGCAAGGCGGCGTTTTACATTCAATCGACGGTTGATGTGGCTAATTTCGACAGAATCGCTCATGCTGAATCAGCGAAGGAGGCATGGGATATTTTTGTCAAGTACTATGAAAGAGAAGATAAAGTCAAGGTAGTCAAGTTGCAAACTTTGTGACGAAAATATGAATTGTTGTCAATAGGAGAAGACAAAAAAAATTGTAGGCTATGTGTCCAAGGTGCATAAACTCGTTCATCTCATGAAAGATTGTGGTGAAACCCTAACTGATAAGATGATAGTTGAGAAGGTAATGCGTACGTTGATCTCTCACTTTGATCATATTATTGTGAAGGTTGTCTAGTCGGAAAGCATTCCAGGAAGTCCTTCATTTCGATTATTCCAATGAAATCATCATGCATACTAGAAGTTGTACATTCAGATGTTTTTGGTCCTTTTGAAGAGCATACCATTGGTGGAAACAATCTCATTTGTCGATGAGCGCAGTCGAAAACTATAGATATGTGTGATCAAACGAAAAGACTAAGTATTTGAAATCTTTAAGAGATTCAAGATACTTGTCAAAAACCAAGGTGAAAAGAAGATCAAAGTTGCGAACAAATAGAGGTGGCGAATACACATCTAAGATATTTGAAGCATTTTGTGCAGAACATGGTATTGATCATGAGATAATTTCTCTTTATACTCCTCAACATAATGGAATAACAAAAAGAAGAAACATGATCATTATATACACAGCGAGATACATACTGAAGTAGAAGAATTTGCCAAAAATTTTATGGGGTGAAGTTGTTTCTACTGTTGTTTATATTCTGAACAGATGCCCTACTAAGATGTTGAAGAACAAGGTTCCTAAAGAAGTGTGGAGTGACAAACGACCATCAGTGAGTCATCTAAAGGTGTTTGGCTCTATTTGCTACAAGCATATTCCTAATGCTAGGAGAAGGAAGCTTGATGATATGAGTGAACCTGTGATTTTAGTAAGATATCATAAAATTGAGGTATACAGGTTGTTTAATCCAATTAATCAAAAGATTATGATGAGTTGAGATATTGTGATTAATGAAAATTTTGCCTACGATTTAAATCCTTGTAATATAATTAACAAGCCATTAATGAGCTATGATGATGTCAAAGTTGAAGACATTGTTGATACTTCAATCGTAGTCGCAGTCAAAGATGTTTCTGACATACCCGAACCAATCGAAGTCGAAGAGGATATGGATGGAATAAGCCAAAGACCTTGAAGAACTATAGCTCGTCCAACAAGACTTCATGACTATGAAGTGGTTGGTGATGATGAAGTCACGACAGATAGAGACCTAGTTCATTTTGTTTTACTTCCACATGTTAAACCAATCAACTATAATGAAGCCTTCAAAGATAAATAATGGAAGTTTGCTATGGTCAAAGAGTTACAATCAATCGAAAGAAATAACACATGGGAGTTGGTCGAATTTCCAGCACTTACAAAACCTATCAAAGTAAAGTGGGTGTTCAAGTTGAAGCACAATGTTAATGGGTTGATAGCAAGACATAAGGCGAGATTGGTAGTTCGAGGATTTCTTTAAAGGGTAGGACTCAACTAATCTGAAGTATTTTCACCTGTCACAAGATTGGAAATTGTTTGAACAATAGTAGCCTTGACTTGCAATCAAGGCTGGTCGACATTTTACTTAGATGTGAAATCGATATTTTTTAATGGACCTTTAAATGAAGAGGTGTATGTCACACAACCTCCCGAATTTTTGATTCAGTAGGAAGCTAGTATATATCATAAAATGTTGCTTCAAAATAATATATTCAACCACTCTTATTCTCTTTTTTATTGTTTATTGTTTAAACGTCTTCGATCATGTCCCTTCACTATATTTTTCTTAATTATTATTAATATCAATGATTTATGTTGCTTAATCTTTTCAACTCATTTGATTTAACGTTACCACGTGCTCACTTGGCATGTTCTAATAAGTTGTGATTTGAGATAATATACCTCGTTAATAAAAACATAAATGTAATTTTTTTTGTTAATTATCGAGTTTTTATTTAGAAATATTTTAATTCAAGAATTTAAATATTATTTTTCTATTTTATTCTAGATCAAATGGCCTAATACCTAAGTACATTGGTCTTTTGTTTACCGTGACCATTTTTTATGAGACTATTTTTGATGTGATTATACGGAAGATGTTGCATTGCATCCAAATAATATTTTGACTAGTTGTGCATTGTTCCACAATTTGATTGAGACATTATAATGCTTAAAGTGAAAATAAAATTAATATTTGAAATTGGTTTTCCCCAAAAATTGAAAATGGTTTGGATGTAAGATGAAGAAATATTGAAGAAGATAGATTAATCATTAACCTTCAGAGATGTTTGTAAGAGCTTTGTTTTATGCCTCAGATGAAGAATGGAAGACAATTGGTTACTTCTTGCTTTTTAAGTTGATGATAGATGATCTTAGATAAAAATAAAATAAAAAATAAAATTTTGTGGTAGATAGTTTAACACAAGATATTAGATATAATTCAAGTTTAATTATGCAGCTCAAGTTAAAAACTAATTATGATTTAGGGTTTGTTATTTCAGTAATCACTTAGGTGTATATAAATAGATACTTTATAATTTATTTTTTTATCATTTAATATTATCAATCCTTATTTCTTTATTTTTTTCTCTCCTCACTAAAAGTGTTTCACACAATAACAAATTGATATCTAGAGCTCTGGTTAGATTCTTGATCGTGTTTTCAAGAATCACACGTCAGATATCGTATTTACGAGATTGTGAGTTGTTGTTGATCAGTCGCTGCAAAGATGAATGGTAACATAAATTTATCAAACTCCCTTCCAACTCTTGACGACAAAAGTTGGCTTCGATGGAGAAAACAGATGTAATCTCTATTTGGCTTTCATGAAACCCTATAAGTGGTTACTAACAATGATCCTACGCATGGTGAAGATGCAACTGACGCATAGAGAATCACTCACAAGGATGCCAAGAAGAAGGATTGCAATGCGGCATTTTACATTCAATCGACGGTTGATGTGGCTAATTTCGACAGAATCGCTCATGCTGAATTAGCGAAGGAGACATGAGATATTCTTGTCAAGTACTATGAAGGAGAAGATAAAGTCAAGGTTGTCAAGTTGCAAACTTTATGACAACAATATGAATTGTTGTCAATAGGAGAAGACAAAAAAGATTACAGATTATGTGTCCAAGGTGCATAAACTCGTTCATCTCATGAAAGGTTGTGGTGAAACCCTAACTGATAAGATGATAGTTGAGAAGGTAATGTGTACGTTAACCTCTCATTTTGATCACATTATTGTAGCTATTCAAGAATCCAACAATCTTGAAACCCTAAAACTAGAAGATTTGGTTGGTTTGTTGGAGGCGCATAAGATTAGTATTGTTGAAAGGAAAAGAGTTCAAGACTTGATACAAGCACTACAAGCTCAGCATGGAAAAAGAATGCTGGTTCCAACAAGTTCAAAAGAAAAATTGATAAGACTCGGGGCAAGAAGTCTTGGTCGAAATCTCACAAGAATATGATCGATGATTGAACTTATAAATCCTTGAAAAGAGGATAAGGAAATTCCTATCATAAATACAAAGAAGAGAAATAAAATGTGTGTAGTGCTATAAATATGAAAAATGGAGTCAATTGGCCAAGCATTGTTGGTACAGGAAAGACAATGGATCGACAAAAGGAAAGGACGAATGAGAAAACCTTGCACATCAAGATTCAAATGATTTAGATTATATGGTGGTTATGGTTGCAATTGTAAATGACCAAGTCGAATCCAAGATTTGAATCCTCGACTAAGTATGATAGAATCACATGACTGGTCGGAAAGTATGGTTAGCAGATTTCAACGAGTCGTAGAAGAATAAGGTCAAACTTGCTTATAATAGCTCGTTGCAAGCAAAAGGTACTGGGAACATAGTTATTCAAAGGAGTAATGGAGCAAAAGCCTTGATCAAAGATGTACTCTATGTCCCGAGAATTAAGTGTAATATGATAAGTGTTTGACTACTGGTCGAAAAGGAGTTCTCAGTGGTTATGAAAGATGGAACCTTAGAACTTTTCGAAATCCAGAATAACTTGGTCTTGAAATCTCCTTGTCAAAGAATAGGAAATTTAAGACTATGATTAGTTAGACTGAGGTACAATGTTTGAAAAAAGTTGTCAACCTCAAGAATAGTTGGTTGTGGCATCTGAGGTTTGGTCATCTGAATTTTAGGTCACTCAATCAACTGATCACTCAAGATATGGTAATTGGTATACCAAGTCTTGAGATGCCTAACAAACTTTGTGAAAGTTGTGTAGTCAAAAAGCATTCCAGAAAGTCCTTCGTTTCGACTATGCCAATGAAATCATCATCGATACTCGAAGTTGTACATTCTGATGTTTTTGGTCCTTTTGAAGAGCATACCATTGGTGGAAACAATCTCATTTGTTGATGAGCGCAGTTGAAAACTATGGATTTATGTGATCAAATGAAAGGACTAAGTATTTGAAATCTTTAAGATATTCAAGATACTGGTCAAAAACAGGGTGAAAAGAAGATTAAAGCTGCAAACAAACAGAGGTGATGAATACACATCTAAGATATTTGAAGCATTCTCTGCAGAACATGGTATTGATCATGAGATAACTTCTCATTAAACTCCTCAACATAATGGAATAGCAGAAAGAAGAAACATGACCTTATTATACACAGCGAGATACATGCTGAAGTAGAAGAATTTGCCAAAGTTCTTATGGGGTAAAGCTGTTTCGACTGTTGTTTATATTCTGAACAGATGCCCTACTAAGATGTTGAAGAACAAGGTTCCTGAAGAAGTGTGGAGTGGCAAACGACCATCAACGAGTCATCTGAAGGTGTTTGGCTCTATTTTATACAAGCATATTCCTGATGCTAGGAGAAGGAAGCTTGATGATAAAAGTGAACCTATAATTTTAGTAAGATATCATAAGACTGGAGCATACAGGTTGTTCAATCCAATTAATCAAAAGATTATAATGAGTTAAGATATTGTGATTAATGAAAATTTCTCCTGGGATTTAAATTTTAGTAATACAATTAACAAGCCATTAATGAGTTCTGATGATGTCAAAGGCGAAGACATTGTTGATACTTCAATCGTAGTCACATTCGAAGATGTTTTTGACATACCCGAACCAATCGAAGTCGAAGAGGATATGGATGACCCAAGCCAAAGATCTCGAAGAACTATAGCTCATCCAACAAGACTTCAAGATATGAAGTGGTTGGTGATGATGAAGTCACAACAAATAGAGACCTAGTTCATTTTGCTTTACTTCCACGTGTTAAACCAATCAACTATAATGAAACCTTCAAAGATAAATAATGGAAGCCTATTATGGTCAAAGAGTTACAATCAATCGAAAGAAATAACACATGGGAGTTGGTCGAATTTCCAGCACTTACAGAACCTATCAAAGTAAACTGGGTGTTCAAGTTGAAGCACAATGTTGATGGGTAGATAGAAAGACATAAGGCGAGATTGGTAGCTAGAGGATTTCTTTAGAGAGAAGGACTCAACTAATCTAAAGTATTTGCACCTGTCGCAAGATTGGAAACTGTTTGAATAGTGGTAGCCTTGGCTTGCAATCAATGTTGGTCGATATTTCACTTAGATGTGAAATTGATATTTTTGAATGGACCTTTAGATGAAGAGGTGTATGTCACACAACCTCCCAAGTTTTTGATTCGGTAGGAAGCTATTAAAGTATACAAGTTGTACAAAGCACTTTATGGTCTCAAGTAGGAACCTAGGGCATGGAACAAGAAGATCGACTCATACTTGGTTGAACTAGAATTTTTCAAATGAAAATATGAGAATGGCGTTTATGTTCAAGTTGTGGCATAAGATATAACAATAATTTGCTTATATGTTGATGACTTGTTAGTAACTGGGAGTAGCTTGGAGAACTTGTCAATGTTCAAAGAGCTGGTGAAAAAGGAATTTGAAATGACAGATCTGGGAAAGTTGTTGTACTTCCTAGGCATGGAACTGCAAATGTCAAAGCAAGGCACGGCGCTACATTCAAGAAATTATGTCAAAGAGATACTTAAGAGATTCATAATGGATAATTTGACTCCTGTATCTTCGCCTATTGAACAAAATTTGAAGTTGGAGAACCATGGAGAGGAAGAAGAAGTCGATGTAACTTTGTTCAAACAAATTGTCGGGTCTGTGAGATATGTGTGCAACAGTTGACCTAATATATTTTTCTCATTTGGATTAGTGAGCAGATATATGAGTGAACCAAGGGTGTCACATATGAAGGCTTCAAGAAGAATCCTGAGATACTTAAAAGGATCGACAAAATATGGATTTCTATTTTGACGAGACTCTGAAAGAAAAGAATCTATGGTTACACTTTATTTAGATGTTGATTGGTATGGATATAAGGAAGATCAAATAAGCACTGCTGGATATTTCTTTCAAGCATTTGGTGCCCCAATCTCATGGTGCTCGAGAAAGCAACTTGTGGTGACATTGTCATCGTGTGAGGCTGAATATATCGTAGGATTTTATGTTTCATGTCAAGTAATTTAGATCAAATATATGCTTGAAGAAATGGAGGTCGGAGTGAATAAACCTCTAGTAATGTAGATCGACAACAAGTCAGACATAGATCTGACAAAGAATCTAGTTCTGCATGGAAGAAGTAAGCACATCAGAGCTAGATTTCACTTCTTAAAGGATAAGGTAAATATAGGTGAACTTGAAGTAAGACATTAATCAAGTGAAGCACAATTGGCTGACAGTTTTACCAAAGGATTGAAGACCGACAGGTTCCTAACTTTGAGGAATAAATTAGGAATAGTTCAGATCGACAATGATTAGTGTTTCTCGACAACTTGGATTATAGGGGGTATATTGAAATATTAGATATAATCAAAATTGTATTATGTGGCCCAAGCCCAAAGTTAATTAGGGTTTAGGGTTTGTTATTTAGTTTTTTATTTCAATAGTCACTTAGGTGTATATAAATAGACACTTTGTAATTCAATTTTTATTATTCAATATTATCAATCCTTATTTATTTACTCTATCTCTTTCGCTCCTTACGAAAAGTGCCTCACGCACTAACACATAAGATTCCTAATTAAAATTTGTAAACTTAGTTAATGTAAGGTTTGAGTTGGCTTTGAAAAGAGTATAATTGTAGGTGAATTTTCTGGGTATCTAAAAAGATGAATTCTTGAGATATCTGACAATGTGTAGTTCTACTTGGAAGTGCGTTGTTGTATGAGGTATCTGACAATATGTATTGCTACTTGGAAGTGCATTGTTGTAGGTTTGGATAGAAATTGGATAAGTATGCACACAAAATAACACACACACTCACACACACACACACACACACACACACACACACACACACACACACATATATATATATATATATATATATATATATATATATATATATATATATATATATATATATATATATATATATAAAGATCTAGAATGTGGTAAATAAATTAACTTACCAATCAATTGACTAAACTATGTTGGATCGGTGAGAAAGTTGGTTGGATCAGTGTGTAAGTTGATAGTGGGATCCATTGGAGTAGAGACATGATTGGTTGCCAACAGTTTTGTATAATGTAATAGATCCAAACAGTATTTTCCTTGGCAAAGAGAGATTTTTGGGAAGACCTTGTAGTTTCCAAACCAGGGAAGTATTTCAGGTATCCTATATCCTTGATGTTGAATTTACTATTCAAGACAAATTTGATGTTATTGATGCCATATATGTCAGTGCATGTAAGAATAAGATTATCCACATATACTATAATAACAGTGAAATATAATTTATGTTTTTTGATGAACGAGAAATAGTCATTTTTGGAGTGGATAGCCTAAATTCAAAATGTTAATGGTCAGCTTATGATTACACCAACATGTATGGAACCAACTTTCTTGAGAGAATACTGACCTTATGAAAATCTTAGTAGAGGATAACTCAGAGAATTTTTTACCAAGATTCCTGATCAAATGTTAGGCTTTTAATTCACTTACTACGTTTATACTTCTTATTAGGGGAAAGGGAACTAAGTTTCCAAGTTTTATTATCAATGAAGGCTTTTAATTCTAAGTCTACAACCTTTTTCTAGTTGGGGTCAATTGTGGTAGTCAGGTTTAGTGATACAAGATAAAGTTAATTTAATAATTCTATAATTAGGAGATAAATTATTATAAGATACATACTTAGAAAAAAGGATAGGAATTGTTATCTGAAGTGAGGAAATGATCAATAGTTGACCCTTGAATGAGGGCACTATGAAATTCCTGGGGTTATGGGGGTTTGGGTATCCTGATGTGTTTTATGATAGGTTGGGGAATGGCAAGATAAATGTGTAGATCTATGTGCTTGAAGGTATGGCCTTGGTCTCCCTTCATTCAAGTATCCCTTGGAAGGATTGTCTTTAAAAAAACTCAAAAGATTTATCCAACTGGAATGTAATTCGACCAACCTGTATGGAACCAACATTCATGAGAGAATACCGACCCTATAAAAATATTAGTAAAGGATAACTCAGAGAATTATTTACCAAATTTCTTGATTGAGTGTTATACTTTTAATTCACTTACTACATGTTTCCTTCTTATTAAGGGGATTGGGAGTAAGTTCCCAAGTGATATGGTAAATGGAGGCTTTTAATTCAAACTCTACAACCTTTTTTCCAATTGGGGTCAGTTATAGCAACGGAGTGGGAGTTAGGTTTAGTGATAGAAGATAAAGTTAAGTTAAAATATAAATTATTATAAGATATATATCTATAAAAAGGATAGGAATTGTTACGTGAAGTGAAGAAATGATCAATAGTTGACCCTTTAATGGGGGCATAATGAAAGTCCTAGAGTTATGAGGGTTTGGATATCCTGATGGATTTTATGATAGGTTAGGGAATGGGAATGTCAAGATAAATGTGTGGGTTTATGTGCTTGAATGTATTGTCAATGTATATCTGCATTCAAGTCTCCCTTGGAAGGATTGTCTTTCAAAAACGCAATAGATTCATCCAACTAGAATGTAAATCGACCAACCGGTAAGAAACCAACGTTCCTGAGAGAATACTAACCCTATTAAAATCTTGGTAGAGTATTACTCATAAAATTCGTTACCAATATCTCTGATTGAATGCTTCCAATGATTATTAAAGAATTTTATTCATATCTCCAAATTGAATGTCGGACTCTCACAACTCGGGCAAAATGGGTTGAAATCAGTATCGACACGAGAATTATGAAAGTTGTTTGAGCTATCCTATTGTGGTATATCCTATAACTACGATGGAACTTCAATGTTCAAGAGGTGCATTTTAAATATTGTTATAATAGAGTTTGTGGAATATCCAATGGAGGAAAACAATATTCCTCTTAAAATAAAGTTCTTGAATTCTAAGTGTTGAGTTGCACATTATATGCTTACTTGAATTCTTATTCTCGGACAAGGAAATCTTGAAGTTATGTTAAAAGAAGACATATTTCTCATATGGTTGATAACATAACATCATCTAACAAATTGGATATAAGTAATGTTCAACCATTTTTTTTGTAAGCATAAACACTCAGTTGGGCTACCTTATGAAAGTTTGATCACTAAGGTTCTAGCTAGAGAAAGAGTGGATCTTGCAGAAGAAAATGTTGACTTGATCCATCATCATATCAATTCAACATGCCTTAGCAAGATGAAGATTCGAGTTGTTCAAGAATAATTAAGGAACAATTTCATAGAATAGGAAGTTACAAACATTCATTTTGTAGTGAAATAAGGAATTATAAATGGCATCCTCGTGATATCTCAAGAAAATGTCTTTGTTCTGGAACATATATCCAAGTAAGTTGTTTCCCTCTCAAAGAACTCAAAGGAAAAAAATCCATAGTTATGAATGATAATAATGACAACGTGTAATCTCACTTATGTGTTTAGGTTTAGCAACTAAGTGTGTTTAAATTTCAACATTTTCCTGTTTTCTATACTTCAGATTATCTTTCAAAAAATTAATGTTTTCCTTCTATTAGTAAATCATGTTTATGAATCATGTGTTTGCATGTTTATCATTACTTTCTAGTATCTTTTTTCCACCTTTTTTTATTATGTCAAGGGGGAGAAGTGTACTCTCAGTGGTAGTAGAGTATACTCTTTATTCATGTGAGGAGGAGTTTAACCACTCCAAAGTTTATTTGTTTGCTTTCTCTCTTACTACCTCTTTGAGATATGTGTTTTCATCATCAAAAAGGGGGATAATGTGGATCTAATTTCTTACAGGTATTGTCAAACTGATCCAAGGTGGTGAAATTTGTTGATAGAAAAGCTTTAATCAAGTGATTAGTTGTTTGGTTTCGATGATGACAACATCTGGTATCAAGCAATATTTGGTGAAGTCCTTGTTCGTTGAAGATAAATAAAGCGATCAAATATGAAAAAGATGTTTTATTTAGTTATCATTTTGAATCAAATTATCCTTCTGAAGTTACTCGTGAAGGTCAAGTCATCTCTTTGAAGTTAACACTTTCAAGTCAAACGAATTTCAAGTGAAGACTTATGTATCAAGGTTCACAAGTGGTTTAATCTCTCAACTCTCAGATTATGATATTCAACTTGAAAGAGAGGAAATGTAAAAGTTTGTTTGATCATGCATGTCTGAGTTACCAGGGTCTTACAAAGGCACATGGGTACTTTTTCAAAATCACATACGCCCATTAACACATGTTTATAAGGAATGGACAATTAATTAGGGGGTGTCTGATTAATTGAAAGGTTTTTTCAACTTAATAATCGATTAGATCTAATCACCTAATCAATTATTAGGGTTAATAATCAATTGGCCTAATCTATTATACCTAGGGTTGTTCAAAAAATCTATAAACTGAACCGAACTGGCGAACCGAACTGAACTGAAGTTAAAATAACTGAACTGTTATGTTTGGTTAGTGAACCAAACCATATTGTATAAAACGGTTCTAGAACCGAACCGAAACTATAATTGAACCGAACCGAAACTGAAACCGAACTGAATTATAATAAAAGTTTATTTGAACTGAACCGAATCGTTTGAATTTACTCAGAACCGAACCGAACCAAAATAATTGGTTTGGTATACCATTTAGAAATCCTGAACCGTACCGAACTGTTAGAAGACAAATTTTACGGAACCGAACCATTTATTAAAGAGCCGAACCATTAAACTATTTTTTCAATTTTTTTTAAAAGAAATTTAAATTTTATTTTTAGTATTTTTAACTAAACCGTGAACAACCCTAATTATACCATGTATTTCTCCCTTGAAATGTTTTTAAATTTAAATCACAATTAATCTATTTAATAGAGAGTTTATCTTTCATTTTATTTCATCTAGAAAATGATTGCTTAATATCATTGCTTATTTTTTGTGTTATATGAATAGTGACGCAACAAAACTTACTAGTTTCACCGTACAAATAAGCATAGATAATATATTTTGATTATAGTAACATTCACACACTAATATAATCTGCTTATTAGAATATAATTTGTCATAGTAACCGACAAAAATATAATATAGGATTCTATCAAAGTACTAATCAGCTGAACTGACTAATTAACTAATACTAATTTAATTATATGCCATGATTAAAAGAGTTATGCAAGCAAAACAAAGAGACAAAAAAGAATTTGTATTTCTCTCTTTTTTAAATCAGTATTGGTTTTTTAAAATAAAGTCGACTATGTGCTTTCTGATTCTTTCGAGTATTAAATAAATGTCGTGCATATAAATTTAATATTGTAACTGTTTCGTCCTTTTCATACACAAGATGAAGAACCAAGTAGAACACAGAAAGGGTTCTGTGTATCTGTGATTATGTACAGAAAGGGACTGGACAATGGATTCTAGCAGTCACAAAATAAAGCTATACTACAACTTAGATTGGCTCATTCAATGTGGAAGATGATAATTAATTGAAAATGGGCTACAATATCACTAGCATTTTTTTAGGCAAATGGTGAACCTAACTCAACATTTATATCATTTACAAAAGAACTAAGTTTTTGAATTACAATTCCATGAGCACAATATAATTTAAACAGTAGAATTACACAACTTTATTTTAAACTTTTCGCTCTCTTAGTACTAAGATAATTACAAGTGTATAAAAACAGTTTATAAGAACAAAATGAATGAGAAAGAAAAGTATAAAATAATATTTTAGTGTTTTTAAAGAGTACACAAGACTCCTTTATATAGGAGAAAGAAATTGGCTCCAAAAAAAAATAATCCATGGGTTCTAATTTCTTTGTAATCGATTAACATGTTGCGCTAATCGATTAGACCTTGATAATATATAAATAATTTAGCCATGTTCAGTTCTGAATCGATTAAAAGGATTCATAATCGATTAACTCTTGATTTCACTCCTAAATCTATTAGATACAAATTATAATCGCTTAGAGAGTTTCCTAATTGGTTAGGTTAGAGGCCAAAAAAATTAGAAGGGTTATGAAATAGATGAAGTTTTGTAAAATATTATATTGTGTGTGCATGTTGCCTTAGTTATTAATGGCTACTCTTTCTTAATTACACATTATTAATCTGCAACAGACAAAAAAATTAAAGTACAAGATCATACGAGTTTTCAAAACCTTAGTTTCATTCGATATTGGTCTTTGCATTTGACTATTTTCCCTCACAATACTGAAATTCTCTTAGCTTAAATTTCTATCCTTATAATTATTTTATATTTGTTCTTTTGTCATCATAAAAACTAAAAATGATAAGATCATAATGTGTACATCACATAGAATCACTTTCTCCTATTTTTTTATGATGTCAATGTATCTTTCAGGGAGGTGGTAAACTAGAAAAATTAAGATTAAGATGAAAAGATTAGAATATATCATATAATTTTTCATATAGAAATATCATATTTTCTTAATAAAATGGAATGGATCAATATGGCAATTTTACTACAATAAGTATAACTATATTTAGGCATATTATACTTAAAGTCATATCGACATGGCAAATATTACTGTTCTGGATTGGCTCAATTCCCACAATTGGGCCAAGCAAACCAACTCAATAGAAGTGCTCGACGTCGAGCAGAACTGAGAATAGTGGTCTTTGTCGACCACAAGTATACCGACCACGACAAAGTTCCCCAACGGTTAGTTTTGACCGTTACCTATTTTTACGGATTCCTCGATCCGCGCCTCACAATGTGGACCAATAATCTTCCATTTAGCCCCTTATATAAACCCTCTCATTTGGGAGGATCAGGTATTTAATTATATGACCTTTATCTCGTACTTGCTCACTCTTTGCTCGGTTACTTACTTTAGCATCGGAGTGCCTTGCAGGTACACCCCCTTTCTCTCCTCACCGGCCGTCTTTCATCAGCTCTCGAAGCCAGCCGTATCGGATCCTGATCTCCAGGTACGATCAGGTGGCGCCGTCTGTGGGAATCTGATTTCCCCGTTCTTCTTTCAAAATCTTCAAAGAACCAAAGTTTTAACAAGATCCATGGTTGCTCGGGACAACCAAGAGAACCTATCAAATGATGGCATGATTCTCACGCAACGTGAGAGCAACATTCATCCTCCTCCACACGAGGAAACTGTGCAAGATCACCCGGACGGGAAGACAGCATCGCCTTCGCCCGATCGCGATCAACCTCTGGAGAGTCGCCCGAAAACTCTTTTTCCCTCGACTCCTTCAGGATCGGATTTCGTCGCACTGCTCCTCGCCCATGGCGAGAAAATCGCCCGTCTCGAAGATAATTCTCGTTGACCACCGTCTCCCGCGAGACCCCAAAGAAGGCGCACTCCCTCCCCCGCCAGGAAGAAGAGGAAAGGGCACGCTGACGAATCAACGGGCGACAAGCGTCTTCGCCAGTCCTCCCCACGATCTTCTCCCACAAGAAAATCAAGAAGGAGCAGATCAAGATCCGCCTCTCCCCGGCGAACGAAGAAACACGCTCACAGGTCTCCTTCATTCAATTCCAGTGACGACGAGGACGCTCGGGGTCCCCTCTCGTCTGAAATCATGGCAGCTAAACTTCCATGAGGTTTAGAGAAGCCCTCACCGCTAGGCTCGTACGACGGAACCACAGATCCAGACGAGCATATCGAGAATATCGATGCGCTGCTCGATTACCGAGGAGTGCGGAGAGCAATCAAATGTCGCCTTTTTCCTACGACGCTGAGGAAAGGAGCGATGACATGGTACAAAAGCCTCGAGGCTGAGTCCATCACCTCCTGGAAATAACTTGGACGCACGTTCTCCAGGCACTTCACCGCATCAAGGCGGCATCCGAAGACAGAAGCTTCGCTCGAAGCGATCATCTAGGGGAAGGACGAACCTTTACGAACTTACATCGAAAGGTTCAATAAAGAGGCGGTCCAAGTATCCACGACCGACGACATGAAGAAATATTTGCTGGAACGAGGATTGCGCCCGTCGACAGATTTTCACCGAGCGGTCGGCATTGAGACCCATGCCACCCTCGACGCATTCTTACTGAAAGCCCAAGCCTATATCCAGTATGAGGAAAAACAAGCAGCCAGCTCGGTAAGAGACGCTCGACGTCGTGAAGATGCTAAGCCCCACCGAGTCGACGAGCCCTCGACATCTCGTCGGGGAGGAGACAAAAGAAAGGACGATCGCTCCCGTGAACCGCGGGAACACCGAGGACCCGTCGGTCGGTTCCACGAATACACACCTCTCCTGGCCTCCAGGGAGAAAATTTTGTCCGAGTGTGCCAACTCGGAGTTCAGGCAAGCAGGGGTACGTTTTCCAAAGCAACAACCCAGCAAACCGGGCACGGATAAAACGAAATATTGCAGATTCCACAAGAGTCATGGCCACAACACAGAAGACTGCATCCATCTCAAGGATGCAATCGAAATTCTCATCAAGGACGGGCACCTTAAACAGTTCACCAAATCCAGGGACACTCCTCGACAAGAAGCGCAGGAGACTCAAAAAGTCGAGGAGGCCATACCCATCCCTGCAGATGCGAACATGCAGGTTGCCCTAAGCATTTATCGCCCGGAAGATTTCTTCCTACCGGATCACACCGAGAGTCCGGGGTACCTCTCCTCCCATAGTCCATGGGAAACCTTTCCTTCCGCAATGGTCATCTCGGGAGGAGGGTTCAATAAAATCACGGTCGGATCCATGAAACGGAAATTCGACCAACTGATTGCGAAGGGACCCGCGCAAAAAGCCACCCTGGACCCATCAAGGGAGGGCTCGGTACCCCTTGCCTTTTACCGAGAAGAGCTCCTGGGAGGGGCGCCCAACGCCAGCATTCCTTTGCTCATCCGGGCACGCATGGCAAATTTCGATGTAAGGAGAATCCTGGTGGACCAGGGCAGCTCCTGCGACATTATGTACTCCCAGCTGTTTTCGACACTCCAGCTGAACGAGACACACTTGACTCCGTACGTCGGATCAGACCTGAAGGGTTTCAACGGAGCAGTCTCCCGACCATGGGGCTATGTCGATCTATTTGTCACCTTCGGAGCAGGTGAGACAGCCAGGACGGTCAAAGTCTAGTTCCTAGTCGTGGACTGCCCGTCGCTGTACCAATGCATCCTAGGACGACCAACATTAGCCGAGTTAATCGTCGTGTCATCCACCGTCCACCTGAAAATGAAGTACTACACTACTTCAGGTAAGGTCGCCACACTACACGGAGACGTCGACGCTGCT
This sequence comes from Lathyrus aphaca, assembly GCA_963966055.1. Classification (NCBI taxonomy): domain Eukaryota; kingdom Viridiplantae; phylum Streptophyta; class Magnoliopsida; order Fabales; family Fabaceae; genus Lathyrus; species Lathyrus aphaca. The sequence goes on along the minus strand of OZ014524.1, from coordinate 111,767,840 downwards.
CACAGGTGTTTCGAGGCAGCATCGAAGGGTCTTAGCTCAATATCATACCAACCGAATCCTTCGACATCAAATTCGCCAGATGTTCCCAGGGCTTTCCCTCAGGTGGACTCAATCGACCTGGACTGCTGATTCTCGGACGATAGCGAGGGTGTCCAAAGGCCAACAGATTCGCTATCCCAACCAATCCCAGATGGAGAGTTCGAGCTGATTCCCCTGGGAGAGGACCCCGCTCGGTGCGTTAAAATCGGGGCACATATGCCCGACTTGGTGAAGCGACAGTTGGAAGCTTGCCTCAGAGGGAACACAGATCTATTTGCCTGGAGCGCTGCAGAGATGCCGGGACTCGACCCCGAGACAGCCTGCCATCACCTCTCCATTGACCCAACACACAAGGCGGTCGCTCAGCGCAGAAGGAAGCAGTCGACCGAAAAAACTGAAGCAGCTGAATCTGCTGTTAAAGACCTCCTAGAGGCTAAATTTGTAACCGAGGTCAGGTACACAACCTGGCTCTCAAATGTTGTACTTGTGAAAAAATCTAATGGAAAGTGGAGAATGTGCGTCGACTATACCGATCTCAATCGAAAATGCTCGAAAGATGCATACCCTTTACCTAACATTGATAAATTGATCGACAATTCGTCCGGCTTCAAGCTATTGTCCTTCATGGACGCCTACTCAGGGTATAATCAAATACCCATGGCCGTGTCTGACAAAAAATACACGGCCTTCATGACCGAATCGGGCAATTACTTTTACAACGTCATGCCCTTCGGTCAGAAAAACGCAGGCGCGACATATCAGCGCATGATGAATAAAGTTTTCCGAGCAGAAATCGGGGATATGCTCGAAGTATACATGGACGACATGATCGTCAAGTCTCAACAAGAGACGGACCACGCGTCCCACTTACGAAAAGTGTTTGATCAGGTACGAAAATGCAAAATGCGTTTCAACCCTGAGAAATGCACGTTTGGGGTCCGAGCAGGGAAGTTCCTCGGATTCTACCTGACCGAACGAGGCATCGAGGCCAACCCCGACAAATGTCGGGCATTCGCGGAACTCCCGACTCCTACTTCTAAAAAATCCATACAGTCACTAAACGAGTTCCTCAGCTCCCTCGCTCGGTTCGTAGCGAAATTCGCTCAACACGCTCTCCCCTTTTACAAGCTCCTCCGCAAAGAGGCAACTTTCGAATGGACAGAGTGCGAGCTAGCGTTGTCCCACCTAAAAAAGGCACTAAGTGAACCCCCAGTCTTGTCTAGACCCGAAGAGGGGGAGGTACTTTATCTCTACCTCGCCGTTGCAAACGAGGCAGTAAGCGCGGCACTCGTGCGCGACCTACCCGAGGGGCAAAAGCCTGTTTATTTTACAAGTAAAGCACTCCATGGCCCGGAAATTCGATATCTCCAGATAGAAAAGGTGGCCTTGGCCCTCCTTCTCACAGCCAGAAGGCTACGCCATTATTTCCTGGCTCACACCATCATCGTAAGAACCGATCAACCCATAAGACAATTGCTCGGTCGACCAGACATGGCCGAACGAATGCTAAAATGGTCGTTGGAACTATCCGAATTTGACGTCGAATTCGAGGGAAGACAAGCTCTCAAAGCTCAAGCGCTGGCCGACTTCGTGGCTGAACTTACTTTCACTAAGCAAGAGCCGAAATCCTCCTTCGGGTGGATTATTTTCGTGGACGGAGCATCCGGTCCAGCAGGTAGCGGAGTTGGGGTTATCTCGGAGAACGAAGAGGGAAACTTCATCGAAGTATCCCTAACCTTATCTTTCCCCACTTCCAACAACCAGGCAGAATACGAAGCTTTTCTAGCGGGCATACGGCTCGCGATCGACTTGGAATCAGAGGAGATCACGATCTGCACGGATTCTCAGTTGGTCGCGAGCCAAGTCCGAGGAGACTTTCAAGCCAAAAACGATAACATGGCCGAATATCTGGCCCTCGTAAAAGGCGAGCTGAAACGATTCAAAAGTGTGGAAGTCAAACACGTCCCGCGAGAGAACAACATCCGTGCCGACATCCTTTCCAAATTGGCGAGCACTAAAAGGAAAGGAAACAACAAATATGTCATACAGAAAACGCTTCCCCGACCTAGCATTGGGCAATCATCGGTCCACGTAGACATTAATCTCGTGGGCTACACAAGCTGCTGGATGACCCCAGTATTTAACTACCTAACTAAAGGAGAATTACCGACCGACCCAAAAGCGGCCAGTACCATACGACGAAGGGCATGCTTATATTCTCTAGTAGGTGGACGTATGTATCGCCGAGGATTCTCTACGCCCCTCCTCAGGTGCGTAATAGAAGAAAACGTCCCGCACGTACTAAGAGAAGTCCATGAAGGAATCAACGCGCAACATCCTGGCAGACGGTCGTTGGCTCGAAAAATTCTTCGGGCAGGATACTATTGGCCCACACTTCAACACGACGCAAAGGAGCACGTGAAAAGGTGCGACAAATTCCAACGACATGGGGATATGCACGTAGCACCCCCATCCGAGTTAAAATCATTATCATCGCCTTGGCCATTCGCATGGTGGGGGATGGATATCTTAGGATCATTCATCGTCGGGTCCGGCCAAAATAAATACTTAATTGTGGGCGTCGACTATTTCACCAAGTGGATAGAAGCTGAGGCCTTAGCCAAAATCACTGCGCTCAACATACTACATTTCTTCAAGAGAAACATCCTCTCCCGGTTCGGGGTACCGCTCGCCATCGTGACCGACAACGGCACTCAGTTCACGGATAAACACTTCAAAGAATTCGTCACATCAATAGGAATGAAACAACATTTCGCTTCGGTCGAACACCCCCAAACTAACGGGCAAGCAGAGGCCGCGAATAGGGTAATCCTAAGAGGTTTGAAACGAAGACTGGACGAGCATAAGAAGCATTGGGTCGAGGAACTACACAGCGTACTATGGGCATATAGGACCACACCCCACTCGACAACCGGGGAATCCCCATTCCGATTAGCGTATGGAACCGAGGCAGTGATCCCTATAGAAATGCACGTCCTATCTAGACGCACAGAATCCCCTATGGACCAAGACACCAACTCCGAGGCTTTGAGGGACGAGCTCGACATGATCGAAGAAGTTCGATCAGAAGCTGCTCTTCGAGAGACCATTCTCAAATAGAAAATAGTCGCTCGGTATGATTCTAAAGTCATAATACGAACGTTCGAAGTAGGCAGTCTTGTTCTCAGAAGAAATCACAGGGATCCCCGCGAGGGAAAGTTTACACCCAACTGGGAGGGCCCGTATCGCGTCCGAGCAAAAACCGAAAACGGGGCCTATTATCTAGAAAATTTACACGGGGAAGAGCTTGCTCGGCCTTGGAACGCCGAGAAACTCAAACAATATTACAACTAACTCACAAAGTCGCCTTGCTCGACTCTCAAGCGAGGAGCGAAAGGACCGACTGAAGACTGTGTGCCTAGGTACAAGCACGACAGCCCAAAAATGACATAATCAAGCTGGATCTCCTTTCAAGGGAAAGAGAAACTTGCCGCACGGACGGATACTCAAACGAGTCCGACGTCGCCTAAGTACCACGACCAGGCAGAACCCCAGCTCGCGATGGGTTGTTCAAGCCGCGGAGCCCTGACCAATACCTTAGCCCGGACACCGACCAGGAGTAAAATCTCCAGAATCTATTTGGTCCCCTAAACCAATGGAACACAAACAAACCCCGTTAACATTAAATCACATCCAATCAAGTGCAAAAACGCACGACAAACACTTAGCATTTAAAATATGGGAAACTGTCCTCCGACGGACGTGCAATTGAACAACAGAGATAACAAAACAAACAACCATTAATTAACATCAGAATGTGAACACAAAATTGCGACCTCTAAGGACCGACTTGTTCATATTTAATTACAAAGGGGACTACGCCCCAAAGGAAAAACTAAGATATTACAAGGCACACAAGCCAGAAACTAATTGCCCTCGCCCTCCGGGTGGCCTTCTTCCTGACGAGCCTCCTCCTGTTCTGCTTGCGCTTCAGGCTGATCAGGCTGAACGATCGACTCCGGCTGAGAATCATCCACCCCCAGGTCCGAAGGAACCACGATCTGGTCGTCCTCGACCTTGTACAGGTAGCTGATTCGACCAACATCCAAAGCCAAGTCGGGATGGAGGACCCTTAGCTGATCCACATCATTCTGGAAACTGAGCTCAGTTGATGAGTTCAGATCTTCCATGTCTTGGTCGATCCGAGCCAGAAACTGAGCCCTCGTTACCATGCTTTTGGTCTCGTCGTCCTCGTCCTCCTTCAGGCAGAAAGCGTCCTTCAGTTTTTTATTCTGCTCCAAAACCCTTTTCTTATCAACCTCCAACTTGGCAATGACGTTGGCCCGTTCAGTCAACTCCTTGGTCGTGGCTTTAGCCTCTTCGGTGGCCGTCTTCAGTTTCGCCTCAGCGGCAGCCAGCTGCTCCTTCAGCCTACCCATCTCCCTCTCCTGTCCAGGACTCCCTTCGGCCGTCAGCCAGGCCATTGTCAGGACCCGCATGACCGCACTTGCGTCCTGGGCCAGGGATAACCGCCGGGCAGGGCGATCCATGCCTTCCAAGAACAAGGAATCAGCACGGTCCACCTTCATGCTCGTCCCCTCGAAAAAATTGCGCTTCACGAAGCACGGCGGCAGCCCATGCTTCGGCTTCGGATGAGCGTTGGCCGTCAAGTCCACAGTGGCTGCAGACTTGTGTTTCTTCATCAGAGAGCCAGTCGAGGCGCTCGGAGAACCTTGGACCAAGGGGCCCGACCCCGAACCACTTGTCTCGGTCAGCTTGGTCTGCACAACCCTCGACCTTTTCTTTTGCTGCTGACGCAGGCGTTCTTGGATTTTATCAAGTGGGTTCGACAGAGAGCCTGAAAAAAGAAAAAGATTAGATTAGTCGTGGACGACAAAATTAAATCAAAGATATGACTAATAGTAATAAACAGATACCAAAGAAGTCGGACACTTCCTGCCCGGTATTGCAGGCCAGTAATTCGGTAACGTCGATCAAGGGACGCTCCACAGCTTCCCCCTCATCCTGCTCAAGCATAATTTTTCCCTCTCCGTCCAACAGGGGGGGTCGGAGTGAAAGACGTTATCAATCTTCTGAAGGCCTCGAAACTGGCCGCGTCGTCGTCATTTAAAGAGTCCCCCACCTGGACGAACTCACCAACAGGTTTCTCATAATGAGCGTAACTCCAGGAAAAGGGGAACAGCCAAAGCCTCCTCGGGATCACCTGCCCTTGATCGTCGAGCTTGGGTTCGTCATTATCGTCGGTGTCTATCCCTAAAAAGCTCATCGCCCCCACGGCCACCGTGCTCGCGGGTTTGATCAGAAAGTAGTCAGTTTTAAAGGCTCGAATAGATTCTGAATGGGCCTTGAAAATCTTCGCCCTCTGTTTGAAAGACACGAACCCCTTCCGATCAGTTCCTCGCCCGACTTGGCGATGCAGGGAGAACAGACGGAAAAACAGAGGAAGCGTGGCACCAACACCCAGATGGGCACACGTCATCTCAAACGCCCTCAGGAACGCGTATGAATTGGGATGCAGCTGGGAAGGAGCAACGCATAGGTGCCCGAGCACGGCACTCACAAAGTCACTGAAGGGAAAAGTTACCCCCAGGACCGAGACTGCATATTCATACATAGAGAACGTCCGACCTCTGAAATCTGAGAAGATGCGGTCGTCGTCTCCCGGGAAAGTTACGACCCAATCAGCAGGGTCGCCGACGACAGGCAGCGGCTCCGTTCGAGGTCTTGAAAATAAGGACACCTTGTCCAACAGATCCTCCACCACCCATTCTTCGGGCGAGATCTTCGTCTGTTCGGGACACTGGGGCGAATCTATTGATGCTCCTTCTTCTGTAGTACTCGTGCCCGAATCTCCCGAGGAACTCCCGGAACCAGAGGGGACTGACACAGAAGATCCTGAATCTTCCGAGGACGTCTCTTCCGAGGACACGTCTAATGGATCCACGAGCGAGTTTTCACCTGAAAAGCAGAGGAAAGGCGTCAGTGAATTCGATTAAGAATATCAAATCCACCCTTCCACCGCTCGACAAGTGAAAGGGCGCACATCAGCTCAAGGACTGGGTCCCGAGCTATAGCTCTGGCTGACCATCGCTCGGAGCAATGGCTTACGCCCAACATCATGAATTACGGGATCTAACCTAAATACTTGTCAGATCCCAAGTCAAGGTCGACCAGCACCTATGTCGACCATGAGTTAGGGTTTGCAGTCGACCGACTACGGTGGCAGAAGTCCTAAAGTTTACCGGTTCTAAATCTAAGACTACCGTTAAAACTATCCTAAACCACATGCATTTCTATGATACCTAAGCTATAAACACCTAAAACAGCGAAAAGGAACCGTACCTTGCGCTTGGGAAGACATTTTTGCAGAAGATATGCGTTCTGGAAACGGTGGTCGGCAAGGAGATGCGGTGGTCGACGGCTGGGAGCGGTGGCAGTTGAACGAGCAAGGCGTCGGAGAAGAAGATGAAGCGAAAAGTTCAGAATGGGGCCTGGGAACCCTATTTATAAGAGGAAAAACATGTGCAAGCACGCGTGACCCCCACACGCTAGCCCCTAGGCTAGCCGTCAAATCATTAATAAGCGCGAATCCCCAAATATTCCAGCTTTTCGTTTCACATTCTCCCGTCGAGCAACGTACCGGCTGCCCGTTCCTCGAAGACCGGCAGCGTAAATTCCTAACCTTGACACTGCTCGTCTTCGAGCACGAAATCATTACTAAGTCACTGCTCTCCCGCACGAGCAATAACTTGGGGGGCTCCTGTTCTGGACTGGCCCAATTCCCACAATTGGGCCAAGCAAACCAACTCAATAGAAGTGCTCGACGTCGAGTAGAACTGAGAATAGTGGTCTTTGTCGACCACAAGCATACTGACCACGACAAAGTTCCCCAACGGCTAGTTTTGACTGTTACCTATTTTTACGGATTCCTCGATCCGCGCCTCACAATGTGGACCAATAATCTTCCATTTAGCCCCTTATATAAACCCTCTCATTTGGGAGGGTCAGGTATTCAATTCTCTGACCTTTATCTCGTACTTGCTCACTCTTTGCTCGGTTACTTACTTTAGCATCGGAGTGCCTTGCAGGTACATCCCCTTTCTCTCATCATCGGCCGTCTTTCATCAGCTCTCGAAGCCAGCCGTATCGGATCCTGATCTCCAGGTACGATCAATTACTAAAGGACTTAGCAATGTTATGTGCTTCATAACTTATACCGACTCTTGTTTAATTTCTTGGAATGAAACTCGAATTTTCATTTAGTTTTATTTCTTTGTTAAAAATATTTATTGTGGTACCAGATTCTATGAAGAAATTCACAAATCTATCTTTTGTAACTTTTTCTTGACATCTACACAATTTGCAAGAAATAAATGCCATCAAGTCTACTTTGTTTGGTGCACACCAAGTTGGACGTATATGTAAAGAGGGCCGGTTAGATAACCCAAAATTAGTGTCCATTTATTTTATGTAAGCCGTAATTTCAGGGAACCTAATTAAGAAGAAATACACACTTTCATACGTAACAACCACTTGAAAAAATAAAAAATAAAAAATAAAAAAATGCAAACAGTTGAGAATTGCATGTGCCAAGTGGGACCGTAGATTAAGCAGTTGGTAGTGTAACCGAAACATTTCCATGTGCACATATGTATAACTTTTTGTTGTTTTCTCTCTCTCTTTAGACCCTAAGAATTTCTAACACAATACCCCATATGGCCATATCTCACTCTTTACTTTCCTATATAAACCAAACCAAACCTTAGATAATGCATTAAGCACCACCAGATACTAAAGCTACTTCTCCTATCTCAAAACTACTAACAAGTACTAGTAGTGTCCTCACAATGGCTTTTCTAGCAACCTCATTCATTTTTATTCCTTTCTTTCTTCTTAGCTTATGCCTTAAAGGCACTTCTGCTGACTACGGAGGTGGATGGGAAAGTGCTCATGCCACATTTTATGGTGGCGGAGATGCTTCCGGCACAATGGGTAAGTTTTTTAACTATCTTATATTACATTAGTGTGTTCAATTCTTGTCGTTTCGATTCGTTTGAAATATTATTTATTTTAGGGAGATTTTTTAATGAGATTTTAAAAATAAAATTGCAGGAGGGGCTTGTGGTTATGGAAATTTGTATAGTCAAGGCTATGGAACTAATACTGCTGCACTAAGCACTGCTCTTTTCAACAATGGATTGAGCTGTGGGTCTTGCTATGAGATGAGATGTGACAATGACCCTAAATGGTGCCTTCCTGGAAGCATATTGGTCACTGCCACAAACTTTTGCCCACCAAACTTAGCAGAGTCTAACTCTAATGGTGGTTGGTGCAACCCTCCTCTTCAGCACTTTGATCTTGCTGAACCTGCTTTCTTGCAAATTGCTCAATACAAAGCTGGAATTGTTCCTATTTCCTTCAGAAGGTACATAGATAGAACCTAGAAAATAAAGTCAACCATGTTTCCTCGTAATTTTAATTGTAAAATACTAAATCACTAACTTAGACATGAATATCGAACACAGACTCTAACTATGTGACACTGATACTGACACGTAGACATCAGACTCGTCTTCAATACTGGTACATAGTTTTTAGCTACTAGCATGTACTAATATGATATTTGTGTGGTCTTAAAACAGAGTCCCCTGTGTGAAGAAAGGAGGAATAAGGTTCACAATCAATGGACACTCATACTTCAACTTAGTTTTGGTAACAAATGTGGGTGGAGCTGGAGATGTTCATTCTGTATCCATCAAAGGAACAAAGACTGGATGGCAAACCATGTCAAGAAACTGGGGGCAAAATTGGCAAAGCAACAACTACCTTAACGGTCAAAGCCTTTCTTTCCAAGTTACTACAAGTGATGGCAGAGTTGTCACTAGCAACAACGTTGTGCCTAGTAACTGGCAATTTGGACAGACATTTTCAGGGGCACAATTCTAGAAACATAAGTTTCATTTTGAAGTTTTTATAAGAAGAAAAAGACTTGTGTGTGTAATATATTGCATTGCATTGTTTCCTTTGTTTTAGATGGAAAGTGTGAGGGGAAAAAGGTAGATTAGGAGGAGTTAGTAATGCTGTGGTGGCATATATGGCACCCGCTAGCTAGGCCTAATATATAATATATAGTTTCTTTTTGTTTCATTAAGTTAAGTAATTTGAAGGTGATGGTAATTTTAATTGCCTTGTATATTTGATCCCAACTATGGTATAAAACCAGTTTGGGAAATTTATCATATTAATTTCATGATGAATTTTAGTTTCTAAACTGTTTCAAAGCTTTTTGGTTGCTTGATTAAGTTTTTCTCAATTTACTTGGCATGTGTTTGTTAAGCTAGTGATAAAAAAAAAAAGTTAAGGTATGTTTATCTTATTAGGGGAAAGAGTAGAATATTTCAAGTCTTGTATAGATAAATAATAAGAGCTTATTATAATTTGTAAAAATTGATATTCTTCGTCTTATTAGTGTGTTCTCATTAGCATCTCAAGATTGAATATACATTAGTTGTGTCCAATCACATCACACTAGGACAAAGGCCAACAATAAGAGATGAGAAGAATAAAACGAGCCCGAATACATTATTACATTAAAAAACTAGTTAAAAATCCGTGCTCCCGCACGGGTGAAATGTTGATAGAATTGACAAAGTTTATACATACATTAAATAGGAAATGAGAAAATGTAAATAGTAAGGATGTCGCATTAAAATTGGTGGTCAAAGGTGCAATTGTAACAGTTGACTTCCAACTAACAGCAGCATGTTGTGGTTCAAGTGCAAAAAATGACAGTTTTGAAAAAAAGTCAAAAATAACACATAACTTCCACCATTGGAAGTTAAGTACAAAATGTGACATTTTTTAAAAAAGCCTAAAATAACACTAACTTCCACCATTGGAAGTTAAGTGCAAAAAGTGACTTTTTTAAAAAAAAAGTCAAAAATAACACATAACTTCCACCATTGGAAGTTAAGTACAAAATGTGACATTTTTGAAGAAAAAAAACCAAAAATAACGCTAACAGTTAAGTGCAAAAAGTGACTTTTTTTTGAAAAAAACGATGAGATTGAAGATTCATGTTGTGGTTCAAGTTTGAACATCATATCATTCTATATTGTAATATATGGTCAACTTCAATTAGGTAATGTAGTTTACATATATTCGAACAACATGTCATTTTAAAATTAAGATAAAGGCATTATGCTGTCTTATAAATCTTTCGAAAGAATAAAACTAACTTACACGGCATCCTCGCTGTTTTCATCTTGTAGTGTCTCATGTTATAATTGTATTCCATGAGTAATAACTCAAATGCATAATGAGAGAAAAATTTATGTTTTTATTTCCGTCTTGATTTATGCATGTTTTTTTCCTGAATTTAAATGATAGTGTCCCGTATTATAATTTCATTTCATAAGCAATTAAAATATACATTGAGAGTAATATTGATACATATTTTTTTCATGAATCTAAATGGTAGTGTCCCGTATTATAATATTTATACACCGTAATAATCTAAACCATATATTACAATATAGAATGATATGATGTTCAAACCTGAACCACAACATGAATCTTCAATCTCATCGTTTTTTTCAAAAATGTCACTTTTTGCACTTAACTGTTAGTGTTATTTTCGGGTTTTTTTTTCAAAAATGTCACATTTTGTACTTAACTTCCATTGGTCGAAGTTAAGTGTTATTTTTGACTTTTTTTAAAAAATGTCACTTTTTGCACTTAACTTCCAATGGTGGAAGTTAGTGTTATTTTAGGCTTTTTTTAAGAATGTCACATTTTGTACTTAACTTCCAATGGTGGAAGTTATGTCATAATCACTTCCAGACTCCAACCAAGAGAAGACTTAATTTATGATCATAAAGCAAAACATGAAAGCGATGAAACAGAATATAAATCCATCTTTCATTTGACAACATGAAGTGATATTTACAGTATACACAAAATATAGCTTAAACTAAACCCAAAATATCCCCGGTCAGATCATGGTATTAAATGGGTGTCATGGATGATCTACATAATAAACAATTACACGAAATTAATGGTAGATGAACAAAAAGTAAAACTGAAACTAATCAAACATAGGAGGAGTTTACAAACTGTAATGTTGGATGAAACTAATCAAACTTGAGTCTTCCAACATATCCTCCACCAACTGTGAATAATCTATATTGTGATTGATCTACTCCAAACACATTACCGCTCCGACTGAAAGCTAGAAATCATAGATACTTTGACATCCTCCCTAGCTAAACATCATATACTGATCATCCCTAGAAGGCATACTGATACAACCTTCTAGGTGAATTTTTGCATTTGAAACTTCATTATGGAAATGTAAAAATCAAAAGTAATTAGAAGATTCTATATAATCAATAAAAAAACTGAGAATTTTAACAATTCATAAGGTATTATAATAACTGAAATGTTACCTTAAATGGTTCATTGTCTCCACCAGCCATGACAGAGCATTGAATATGTGAATGAAAATACCTCAATCGAGGAACCCGTGCATAATATGTATAATCGAGATCAAATAATGTAATGACTTTAATCAAAATAAAGGGGTGGAATGAGACTGGGAGAGAAGCTGAAAATGCAAATGAAAAATCAAAGAATCCCAACACATATCTGGGTATTTCATTGATTGTAACTCTGTCTTTTAAGTAACGATAAAAAACAGAAACATCCAATCTGAATCTGAATTCGAATCTGAATATCAAAACCTGCAGAAGTTCATAATGATCTCTCATCAGGTAAAAAAACTAATGAGAGATCATTATGAAAAACTAAATCTCATGAAAGGTATAATAAGTATGAAAATTTAGGTACTCACCCGATAATCCATACTTCTTCAACATTTTAAACTTCTCCTTATATCATTATATCTAAATAAAGAATTCAGAGCCTCATATCATTATATCTGGAGAACAAATCAAAAGTATACTAATTATAGTAAAACATAAGATTATTCAATCAAGATACAACATTAGATTGAAGCATTATTATACTAAATAAAGAAGAGAAATGAAAATATCAGGTACAAACAATTGGTCTATACGTTCCAACAAAATTATTAGTCCTTTCAATTAAGCATTGTATAATAAAGTAATATATAAATTTCATAATGAATAATAATCAAAATGATTTAATATCTAAAACATGTTGACACAACAGTAATATAAGGTACCATTTTTCTTGTATCTACTCTTCAATTAAGCTCGTCATTTTTTTTTGTTGCACAAACTTTCATGCTAAGCTAATTGCTCATCTGCAATCAAGTTAAATAAAACAGGTTTAAAAGGTTAATACCAGACCAATACTAATAGACACTATATGACATTGGCAATCATAGATGTACACAACCATTCGTACCTCGAGGATGTTTCTGGATGCTCCAATCTCACCCATGTTGTGACCCCTAACAGAATAGGGACCCCGGAGAGTAAAAATATCATAACTTGGAAGGTCACCTACGCATCCACCAAAGTAGCCATGAAGGACAGGCACTAGAGGTGGTGTTTTACCAACACCTTCATCTACAGACATCAATGGAAGAAACTGAGTCACAATTAATTGGTGACGATTAAGGAATGGGAAATTACTGCCAACGACAAGGCCTTGATCTACCTGCGGTTTGTATAAAGAGATAACAATGTCAGCATATAGCATAGCATAGAAAACTTCAAGATCATAGTTATAAAGTTATTAAACACCAATCTCTTGTATCCTTAAAGTTACAGTAATATAGTGTTTGATTAGGGGCTAATGGTGAAGGGATGGAAGGGGAATGAATGGAATGGAGCAAAACCCTCTTCAACTTTGGTTGTGAACATCCATCCACTGTAAAATTCACAATTAGGTGCAATTTTGGTCAGTTGTTTCAAAAGCTCACAAAAGATTAGAGGTCAGCCATGTTCTTAACTTCTTTTACATAAACCTGACAGAAAAACATTTCAACAATCGAATTGAAATTCAGAAACTTTAACGCTAACCTGATTCAATTGTATGCTCATTTCAGTTCAGCACCTGTGATATTCGATATTATCGTTTTGTATATAGTCGCAATACTATGTTTAGGTAGTACATGTGCCTATTACAATGCAGTGATAAGCTACTAAAGAAGTTGCAGAAGCAACTGCAGCAGAAGCCATAGAATTAGGCTTTTTAGACAATGTTATTGAAACCGTAACTACTATAACAGTGGCAGCAACACCAACGACCTATAACAACAACACCATAATTTCTTCTTCTGATAACATCTAGATAACACTGAAATACAAATAAAACCCAAATATTGAAGAAGAAAAAAAAACTAAAAAAAACCCAATAAAAATGAAAATACATAAATCTAAAAGAAACAAAATTTTGGGAGAAAAACATAAGATAGAGAATGAAACCTGTAAAGCAAGTTGTCTAAAAGCCTTCTAACATCAGATTCAGAAGCATATGGTTGATGTCTGTGAGTCAAAGTTAAGAAAGAAATTGTTTAAACATGGTTATATTTTTTTCTAGACTCATACACCTTGCAACAACACAAATTGAAAAGCAAGAACTTCAATTTCTTCGGTTGATCTGCTTGAAAAAAGCAAGCAATAACCCAAAAAACTCAAAAACGTTGATATTTTAGAGAAAAGACCAAATTCCTATCGGTTCACGGAGAAACGATCGTATTGCTTAATGAACCCGTCGGAGATGGAGAAAGGGTGGTCAAAGTGAGTTTGTTCAAAACAAAATTCCAATCGGTTCATTTGGAAGTCCATGAGACGAGGAGTGCGAATATACCTTTGGTTTTTTCATTGGAGGTGATGGTGGCTGATAGTAGAGGAGACAACGGCGACATCGCTGCTTTTAGGGTTTCTGGAAAAAAAAATAGAAGACAAAAAGAATGAGATAGAGAGAGGGAGAATATGAGAAAGATGAGGGTTTTTTTTTGGTTTTTTTTTAGTGTAAGGTTGTGTTGGAGGGAAAAAATGTAATTTAAATTGGACCAATGAAAAATGAACACTTGGGGCATCCACTCAAAAAAGTTGAAAAAGTGAAGGGTTAATTTGTTAGTTACCTAAATAACCTTTTGATAGTGTAATTTAATTTAGGTGAAAGGGTATATGTGGTAGTTTGGGCAACTTATTTGTAATGGCTTGATAGTAGACTAACTAACTTTGACAATTTGTTGATAAAAATATATTAAAGGCATGCAGATATGTACTAGCTTTGTTTTTTATTATAAGTCATTTTAGAAAAATATTTTGTATCATAATATAAGTTATTTTATAATACCAATAATTATATTTTTAAATATTTATTATTTTTTCTCCTTTTAATTATGTAATTTTTTCTTTCTAATATCATTAATAAAAGATAATTTTATAAAATTCTTCATAATTTATCTTTTTCATAGCAAAATTATTACATTTTTTAATATGCGCAAAAAGTCAAAAACGACTTATAATAAAAAAACAGAGCAAGTAATATTCAATTAGAATTTTCAAAAAAATTAACGCTTGCAATAAACTTGGATAATATTCAATTGAAACTTTTCACAATTTTAAAAGTTATCATTGTACTTAAAAATATAATATTTTAATTATTTTACAAAGCAAATTTTGTGAAACATTACAATGCAAAATATGAATACTAACACTCACATAATTTACATAGTTTGAGACTTTTCCCCACCGCGCTCATCTTAGTATTTGTTTTGTTTTTTTTTATGCAAAGAAAGTTTATTATTTATTTGTCTTAATTGCAACTTTGATTTTCCTATTTTATTTTATTTTTTGGGTTTTGATTCCTTCATTTTAAAAACCAAAATTTTGATTTATTTTTTACTTAGATTTTAGTCCTTTCTCCAATTTAAAAACTAAATTTTAATGATTTAGCGTTATTCACTATGACATGTCATTTACTCCTCTTTGACCAAATATACCTCATTATACACTTTAGGGATCACAATATAAACAAGTCATATAATTTAAACAATTGTTCAAAATGAGCAAATCAAGGACCACAACATTAATGCAAAACTACATTTCATAATCAAAACTACATTTCATAATCAAAACTACAAGTAGATTTGTAATGGTGATTTCAATTTTTGTACTTAGGAGGATTCATGTTCGTAACTATGAGAGAGGAAGAGAGTGACCGAAGATTTTCTTTAAAGTTTTGCTTATTGTGATTTCTAATTAAATTATTTATTACAATAGAATAGATAATTGAATTATTGTTAAACTTACTAAAATAATTTAATTTTAAATGAACAAAAATGATGTGGAACTATATTTAGTCAAAAGAATAAATTACACATCATCAGAAATAACGTCAAGTCAAATAAGTCTCAAATTAGATTATTTATTTAAAGTCATTTGTCTGGAAAAATTGATGAATAATCTCATCAATGATGGAAAATATATTTAATGTGTTTGTTTTTTACTATTACAAATTGTCTTGTGGCCTTCTCACTTCTCCCTATAGTCATCTTTGGTAATAAGATGTCAATCGCAACTTTGAAAGACTTCCTAACTAATAAAACACTCGACAAGATTTGGGGACATCTGTTATAGGCTAGGCTGACTAAGGGTTTAATACGGGTGAGATCCATATATCCCGTCCAATCATACAAAGCCCAATAAAACCAATAAAAAGTATCAAATGTATATAATCAATACATGTGAGACTTAATGTGAAACTTAGTGTACACTTTTCTAACCTCATAATTTAACTTCACTCATTTTGGACTTTGTAATTGACTTAAGTATTCAAGTGTTAATCTTGTAGATCCACCATCGCGCCATTGTATATGAGCACCACCGTATTCAGAGTCCATCATCTATCAAACACAATTCTATTTCAAGCCAGCACCACCATATTCAGAGTCCATCATCTATCAAACACAATTCTATTTCAAGTCAGCACCACCATATTCAGAGTTCATCATAATCAAATAAACACAATTCTATTTCAAGACATAATAGCTTTGTTCCAATTTATTCTTTAATAAGTTGAATCTTCGTTACTATTCCTACTTTTGTTTTATCTAACTTCATTATCATCTTTTGTTTTAGGTTTAGGTTGATGATCAGGTGTTTCAATGCCATGAAAGTTTTGTTAGACATTTTGATTATTGATTTGCCAATCTTTTTATTGTTGTTTCCAGGGTAAGAGCACCCATTCCTCTTTTTTTAATTCTCGTCTCTACTCTAGTTTTGAATGTTGATTTAGTATATATGGTTGATCACATATAAAAGGGAAAGATTGGTATCTTAGTTTACAGCTAAGATAAATCAATTACAATATAAAATTTAACTAATAACTAACAGCAAAATTACTACTATTAAGTTAGTTTGGACTTTAGTCAACATTTGAGATGGGCTTAAAAATAAAAAAGTATAAGAATAGCATAGTTAACAACTATAAAGGCGAAAGTTAAAATAGGAGGTTCTTCATTACATCCTCAATAAACTGCTTTCATAGTAGTATTTTGATCTTGTCACCAAAAAACAACTTTTATAGAATACAAGAAAGCTGCATAAGGAAAATGAATATATTTGCCCCATGATGACATGTAGGAAAGGGCTGTCACTTGACTTTAATAGCAACGGAACCAGAAATTCATTTTTACTGACTATGAAATTGAAATGGCATCTTATTGCTTTTACCAAATGACTATTTGATTCTTTGTAACTCTCATTCATAACTTCATATTGCTGCATAATAGGACTAACATCCATTTCCATGAATTTACAACAGAAATTAAGGTGTCAATAGTAACCTTGTATTGAGAACCTTGTGTACATCCAATCAGTATTTCACTTTAATCTCTCTCTGCGGAGTCTCTCCAATTCCTTGGTCATTTGCCAATGTTCTAGTGACATGCTGGTCTCACCATAGCTCAAGGACATGAGACGGCCCATTGTTAACCACCTGTTCAGATTAAAAAATAGGTAAAGACATTCTACGAGCAAAATACTACAGTACATGTATAGTCACTCACTATACCTGCTAAAATCTTGGATACTCAAGCTCCTATCTGCTTGTATTGCGTCAACTAAATCACTTTCTACCATCTGGAAACACCCATAACAGGTAAAAAGGCTTATTATATGTTCTCATCATAAAGATTAAGTATGAGTGAATCGTCTTTGTTAAGAAAAATTGTGTTTCCAAATAATAATGATGTGATTGGAGTGCCAAATCTCTTGTCAATAACTGAGTACTAATTGTGAATCATGTGCATGTTTTCAGCCAAGATACTTATAGATTGAGGTGGATAATGTAAAAATCAAATCTAAAATGCCACATCTGTTCAACCTCAACATTTCAGTTCATTCGTATTTTGTTACATGTAAGTTTTATTCTAAGAGTAGGGCTGATACAATAGCTAACCCAAAATCTTTAACTGGTTTAGTTCTATCCTAATGAACCTTTGTTTAATAAAACTGTTATTAGCACCACTCATACCTTCTCCATTCCTGATTCCATGCAGTGCGGCAATTGTCTAACAGTGCCTAAATACCACCTCCAAGCTTCCAAAGTTTCTGCTGACACGGTTTCTAAGCAATTGGTTGCAGAAGGCCGGATAGGTACAATTACATCAGCTGGCAAGATATTTGATTTCCCCTCAGACAAAACTAGCAGTTGGACATCTGTTGCCATTTCCATTTTATAGAACTTGAAATCATAATCCACCTGAAATGCATAGATGGTATGTCATCATCATCTTTCAAAACAAATACAAACAAATAATAGAAAATGGAAAAAAGTGTTTTTTTAACAAGAAACAATATTCAGAGTGCAGAGAAATTTATCTCTGGAATGAAAATTCACAGCATAATAGAACACATGACCATGCAAAAAGATTACCTTTTGCATCTCCATTAAATTTTTCAGCAAACTGGCATTTTCTATACCTACAGAATTGAGAGTTCCAGCTTCTAATTGTGTCTCATCAACAATCAAATGTGAGCCTTCAGCTAGTTGCAACAATCCAGTTTCTAATCTGGAGCATTAACAATAAAACTTGTAAATATATTTATAATAGTAAGAATTCCGTGATCAGAGAGATTATCAAGTATGAACACATACCTATTTTTATCGTAATTCTTCTGCGGAGCAAGAGAAGCAGTGTTCAAGTACTCCACTGTAAGGGGTATGCAATGTGTGAAAGGCACGAGGTTTTTGACTGCAAGGTTTAGTTGCTTTCCGAATACAGACGCAATTTCTTTGCTAAAACAAGTAAAGTTTACTGAAAACTTTCCAACAGCAAGAGAATCTACCCTGGCTTGCACCTGGTCAAAAGCAAATTAATCCTAATACAAACACTATCAACAGTGGAGGGGGAAGGAACTGTGATGCATACAAATGACTAAAGCGTGTAGAAAAGGGAAACATGTGAGACAAACAATACTCAAATCATTTACAATGCTTAAAAAGATAGAAGGGGATGATCTATTAAGAACTGCATACCTTGGATAGGAGATGTAACAACATGAAATGAGCAGCTACATCATCATTGCCTAGAACAGCTGAGAGATGTTTTAGCAAAGACTCCCTGATACCTTTGACCATGTCAGGTTTTGGCTGTGAGAACAAACACATGCTTTCTTTATCAAGGTGTTTTTAAATGAAGAACTATCCCAATTCAAGATGATAATTGCAAAAGGTGAATAAACCCATTTAGGTGTGTACCTCTGTAACAGGTGCATTCTGAAGGAAGTCCTGAATCGAAAGTTTTCTGTGAATAAGACAATGAAGCCGTGGTACCTGCAACATAGAAGAGAAAAAAGCAAACAAGCATGTTAAAATTTATAAACCAGATGCTGAGAGGACATGGGAACAATATACAACTGCATATTTAAACTTATTTTAAGGCAAATTCAATTGGCACAGCCACAGGCAAGCCTGTTACTATCCTCATGGACCAAGTACCCTCTGAAGGAATGATATATACATACCTTGTTAGGTGGGAAATGATGCAAGGGATCTTCACTAATTTCATTCAATAAATCCTTATCTTCAATGTCGTCCTGAAGTTCTAGATCAGATGTAAGGATACCCACAAATTCAAAAATGTCATTCAGTCTCAGTTCGGATTCTGGGGTATCATATATCTGGCATGGTACCAAAGGTAAGTGAGGAAACAGATGTGACATAATTCCGTGAAATTAAATATAAAAAAATGCTAATATCATGAATCATAACATTTTAGACAATAAATCTAACCTTAACGATACAACTAGATGAGTTGCCATTGAGACCAGGTATTAAACTCGTACATGAGCCAGCAATCTCAGGTACAGCACCCTGAGATTGAGAGGCAAGGGAAGGGTGTTCACCTTCTCTCTGTAAAAGAAATAGTAAGACCGATTCTTACAAAAACAAAACTAGAAGGTTGAAGCAACTACCAAACTGAAATAGTTAACTACTCCAATACATGGAAGTAGTTACAAAATATTAATCAACTAGCACACATTAATAAACTGGAAAAATACCACTATATCTAATGTTAGTCTGTCATTCAGTATAAATCATGACACTCAAGTTGCAAACTGAATAGAAGTACTGAATAAACTACTCATCATTTCATACATCAGAACTTGCAAACGAATGGAATACTAAATAAACTGCTTATGATTTCAAAAATTCATAACTTGTAACTAAATAGAATATTGAAGATTTGGGCGAGTTATGGGTTCAATAGTCTATAAACTGAAATTGAAAAATTAACATAATTTCTAAGAACTTTAAACAATATATCCAAAAAATAATTCTTCGTTGATTCTATCCTATCAATCAAATTCTCAACACATAATTGGAGTTGGATGAGAGTCATTCATACCATTCTTTTAGTGTTTGGAGAGCCCTCGAAAACATCGTCATTCTCAACCTGTAAATCAACAGTCAGTAAGAAAGTTGAATAATAAACTCCCAATTTATGCATACAAAAAATGAATGTCAGGGTGAGCAAGAAAATACATGCATATCAGATGACCCAGCATCTCCTCTCCTCCGTTTTTCTCTTTGATCTGATGTACAATCCATGGATATATCCGCAACTGTTTCTGGTGTAGACTCTGCCCACGGACTTAGTCCCGGAATCTATGCATAAATAGATGTTAAACCTTGAAAAAAAAACTAGAAATCAAGAGAGCAACAACAAATCCAAAGCTCACCGGAACACAGTAAAGTAATCGACGTTCCCAGATCTGCTTATCAACAGAGGAACCCAAAGGAATAGGATATTGAGAAAAATCCGAAAACTTGTTAGTCCTCCACACGGAACCATCCTTCAATATACATTCACATACCCAAAATCAATCTCCAATTAAGCAAGCAATTCGAACAATAAAGAATTTTTTTATTTTTTTAAAAGCTACCTTAAAAGTGCCAACATAAAATTCATTTCCCAGCATATCCTGAATCATCCCACGGAATCGAACAAGAGTATTTGGCTTGACGTAGTTGATTGTAGCTGGAGTGAGAAGCGGAACCTAATAGTTCATAGGGTTTAGTGAAAAGTAAATAATTAGGGTTTAATGTTGAAAGAGAAGAAAGTGGGGGTTACCTGAGAGAGGTGTGATTGGTCGGAGAGAAAGTGGCGGAAGAGATTGATGGCGCCCCAGTCGCGGCCGTTAAGAGAGGTGGGATCGGAACCGGAGGCTATGGCGGTGTCGAAGGTGGATCTGACGACTCCGAGTGGGTTGGCGAGTAAATCGTACTGTGGGCCAACCATTGTGAATCGGTGAGTTGTGAGTTGATAGTGGAATATGTAACTGAAAATGGATATCGGAGTTAGTAGCGGTTGTGTTCTGTGCAGCAGCTTTGTAGGTTTTCTGTTTCCCGCCAAATCTTCTTGGGCCGATCCTTCCCGCCATTTGATAACCTTCCTCTATAACATTTTATTATTATTATTATTATTATTATTATTATTTAAAGTTTTTTTTTTTTAAATAACTGTATTTTTCAAACAAAAAAAATCTAAAATGATAATATTTTCTTAAAAATATTAAACTAATCATGTTTCAAACAAAAAATTTGTCTCAAGAGGATGTGTCGGTGTTTCTGACGCATACATTTGTGTTTTGCCATAAGAAGCCATAGGTTATGGCGCATGACCTTAGGAGTAGTCAATGGATTTAATTGAAATTTAAGGACTCGCTCGATAGTAACGTCCACTGGTTCCACACCTCGGTGCATTCACTTGCCTTCGAGATCTCCTACGTTTTTTCAGAATTGTTTGGGGTCTCCTAGTATTCGTCTGAGGCAAAAGTGATTGGTGTGAGGGTCCTGGCATTTCTAACAAATTTTCAATCATATCTTTTCAGTAGTCGGTGCTATTGTACTCGAGTTCAGTGTCCATGTTGTCTTAGTTGGGTTGTGTGTGGGCGGACTGGTTGGTTAAATTGGGACATTGAATCTTTTTTAAAACAAAATAATGGTTCTTAGGGCGTTTGAAAGGCATGTGTTGGTTGTGTGCTTTGGCGATGTGATGTTTGGTTGCTTTAGTGATATGATGTTTGGGTATACAATTGTTGGGTGTTATGGTGGGGTAGAGGTGGAATCATATCTCTCGCCGGGGCTATAATAAGATGTGGTGGCGGTATATGATTGTTGATGGTATGGGTCATGCTTTTAGTTTTATGTTTGGGTGTGTGGCTTGAATTGGTTGCAAGGTTGGGTGTATGTGGGTTCATAATCATGTTTGATTAGTTGTTGGGTGTGTCTGGTGTGGTGATGCTGTGGGGTTAGTTGTTGGGTTTTAGTGGGTTAACAATGTTGTTGTGTTTGGTATTGTTATGGGGTTGGTTGTCGAGCGTGGGCTGGTTGTTTGGTGTATGATGATGAAGCTCGTTGTCGTGGATCGGTCAAATACCTCGGGTTAGACACGAATTGTGTCATTATAACCGACATATACTGATTCATATAATTTTGAGTTGGTCTAGCATCGTGAATGATAAATTCGTTTATGATTTGTTGATGTCGTTGCTTCCATTGACGACATGCCTCCCTAGCAGACTCTCTTCATTAGAAATAATTACATTGGACATCGACTCTTAGTTGATGTCATTATCTCAAACAAGTTAAGGGTATGGGATTTGTTGTTGCATGTCAAAATGCAATTTGACACGCCTACTCTAGTGCATCTCCACAGTAGTGAACTTGATGATAGTTGTTTTTGCAGTTCAAACTGCATCATCCTCGGGGTTAACATCATGGTCAGGATCCAGATATGGCCTCCAGATAAACTGTATAGAAAATTTACATGATCACAGGATTGGTAAATTGGTAATATTAAAATTAAATTAACAAGATGATGAGTTATTTAGTTGTAATACATTGTCTAGTCCAAGTGATCTATAAGATTTTGATTGACCGTTATAGCGTGTTTGGGACATTTGTTGTAGTTCATACCTATAACAGACACCTAAATGAAAAGAGTGAAAATAAATTATTTACAATTAGTTGTAGTGTAAAGTAAGCAAGTGGAAATAATGACATAAACTTATTTTATTGTGTAGGGGAATGTGAAGTTGTTCTCATTGACGGGGGCGAGTGACATCATTCTCAACCAACCCTATGCATGGAGCAAAAAAGTGTAAGAATAAAATGAACAAGTACCATTTTTTGTGTTTTTACATAAATAACTATATAGATGGCACAAAATAGTTGAACTCCGAATATATGTTCTTATTTTATTTATATTTCTTAACAAAAGCAAATACATAATATTTATTGTATTACCAGTAGTTTCAGGAAATAAAAAATTACCAAATAATAACATAATATAACACATAGTTTTAATTATTTTTTCATCCTCGATTGAATCTTCAGTTAATATCGTATTTGAATAGTGTTGTTTAAGACACTTTAAATTAATATCTTAAACCTTTGTTGTGTCCTCGAACAAACCCAAAAGTTGTTCACCTGTTGCGTTATCTTGGGTAAATATACCATTAACAACCATACCTTTGATATGTAGACCCAGCGACATGTACACATCCTTTAGTATGATGGTACATTCACCGGACGAAAGGTGAAATGTGTGTGTGTGTGTCGGGTATCCATCTTTCTACCAAAGTGAGGATAAATTTGTAATCGACAAAGTATGAGACTATGTTGAGTAAATGACCAAAATTGGCTTCTCGTATGTGTGGTTTTATCAATTCATCTTGTGGGACATATTCATGTACACGACAGCGAAATTTCTTTAGATCCTAACAAAAAATAATTAAGAAAAATAATTAAGGAAAATAATTAGCGACGAATTTAGTAATACATTCTAAATAATGACTTACAAACTCCACAATGTTGTTGATGGTTCCCCTATGTGTCTCACCCATGGTTAACATTGCCATGTTTTGTAATGCTTTATGCATGTTTTTTACTGTTTAAGTGTGTTTCTTGGTTGTTTTTTATGGATCATCTTCATTCTTAGAATAAATAAGTATATCGTCGATAAACACCATAATAAATTGATCCAAATAAGAATGAGAAATATAATTCATATATTCCATAAATACACCTGGCGCATTAGACACTCCAAACGGAATCACACCATACTCATAATGTCCATAACGAGTTCTAAACGCAGTCTTTTGAATATCACCTTCTTTTACTCGAATCTGATGGTAACCTGACCTCAGATCGATCTTACTGAAAACACGTGCACCGACTAGCTGATCATTAAATCATCAATCCTCGAAAGTGGATACTTATTCTTAATGGTCACTTTATTCAACTGACGGTAATCTATGCATAGACGCATGCTACCATCTTTCTTTTTCACCAACAACACTGGATCTCCCCACGGAGACACACTTGGTCTAATAAACTTCTTATCAAGAAATTCACCAATTTGAGTCTTCAACTCGACTAACTCTGAAGCAGACATTTTGTACGGCGCCATAGAGATAGGCCTTGTACCAGGAATAAGATCTATGGTAAATTCAACTTCTCTCTTCGGAGGTAATTTTGTAATATCATCATGAAACACTTCCGGAAACTCATTCACAACTGGAAACTCCATACTCGATATTTTACCTTAAACAGACAACAACGCAAATAATGCAAACATCATCGCCTCGTCTTCCAATAAGGTCCTCAACTCTTTCATAGATAACGAATTAGCCAACGCTTCCTCTTCAGGAGTAAGAAACAACAACTTATTCCTATAGCAATCAATATAGACTCGGTTGAATTCCAACCAGTTCATTAGTTATATTGGGAGGTTTGGAGGAAGAGCTACCTGATGCGAGGTAGGGGACATATTTCTTCTTCCTATTTCGACTTCATTGTAATTTAGCTCTATATCAAATATAATATGATCGTGAGATTTCGTGGAAATCATAAGTCAATTCTCAGAAATGGCATCATTATTCCTTGGTGGAACCATAATTGTTTTTTATTGATGATGATTGACTCCAAATACGGTGATGTCGATCTCTAATAAGGCGGTGTGAAGGTGGACCTCCTAGGTTAATTAATTTTCCAATGCTCAAATTGGTTCAGAGTACAATACGAATAAAGTGAACTTGTGATCATAAAAAAGTACCTCGAGTCTCATGTATAATGATTATATACGTTGGATAATTTTGATTGAGTTTTGTGTGGTTTGGTTGAATGTTCTTGATTTTACCCGTATTAGATTTTTGGCTGACCCATAACAAGTTGTGTTAAGGAAGAATTTGTATTTTAAAATCTATTTTTTTACATTGACTTTGGTGTGTTTTGTATATGTTGTGTTATTCAGACATGTCCGAATTTTAAAATAAAAAATCAATTTTTTTTTAAAGTTCGTCATAGTGCATAAGTAACGTATGGGTGCAATGAAAATCGTAACCCTATAATAATTGAGATTTTCTTAAAGCACCATATATGTTTCGAATGCACCGCGTGAAATTCAAAAAATGTTCTCTATTTTCGGAGATATATCTCTTGACGCACCCTAATATACACATTTCATTCGTTTTTTAGTTACACCTCAATTTTATGAATAATTTATTCTGAAAATATAACTCTGAAAATTTTCCGTAAATATATTTTCAAAAACTGAAAAAATAGGTACAAATACATAGTAACATGACAAGCTTTAGTAAGGGATACATAAATGGCTTGGCAACAAGAACATGGTAAGCTTACAACTCCATCATTATATGTCTTTATATACAATGATTTTGAAAACCCTTCCATGAATGAATTGAATGAAATTCATTTCGGGCAGTTACTTACGTAATTTTATGCTTTCGTAAAGCTTACGTGTATGCATATTATTTTCTAGATAATTGTTAAGTTGATATTTTAATTAGTTAACAAGTTATGCATATTCAATTTTATTGTATATAAAGACATAACATGATAGAGTTGTAAGCTTACTATATTCATGTTAAGTCATTTATGTATTCCTTACTAAAGCTTGTCATGCTACTATGTATCTGTACCTGTTTTTTAGTTTTCGAAAATATATTTCCGAAAACTTTTTGAAGGTATATTTCCTAGGTAATTTTATTTATAAAATTGAGATGTAACTCAAAAACGAATGAAATATGTGTATTAGGGTGCGTCTGAAGATATATCTCTAAAAATAGGGAATTAGTTGGAATTTTGTGTGGTGCATTCGAAACATATAAGATGCTTTAAGAAATTCTCTAATAATTTAAGAGAATTTCTTATTTCACCCTATAGACTTCTACCACACCATGTGAATTTCCACATATGCCCCTTAATTAATGTTCTTGGTAAAGAACACTAAAACTAATAATCTCCTTGTACAGACAATGATAACTACAATATGTGTAATTAGAAGGTATTTTGGGGGATTTGAGAGTTACACGGATGTTGTGTATTGTCCCAAGAATAAGTGTCTTGCTTATCCCTTTTTTGGGAGCCCCTATGTATGTATCCCATGTATTCCTCTTCCTGGACCCATTTATATATGGTAATCCTTAGTCCAATGACCATTAAGCCATTTCATAACGTTTGAAACCACTTTACATTAATCAAGTGTAACTGTCCTACTAATGGTTTGTAACCACCATCTATTGAGTTCAGTAACTGAACTAGATAACCAACCAACCTGACAAACACAACTAGGACAGACTTAACTTGGTCAGTACAACTCAGCCAGGCACAACTCGGTCAGCACAACTAGGCCAAACATAACTCGACCAACACAACTTGGCCAAATAGCTAGGCCACAAGGATATGACTAGGTTACAATTAGTCGACCTTTATTGTTTTGGTATTGATCGATAAATCTGGTTGTATTACTCGACTTGAAGAATTATGGGATGTACAATTCCAAAGATATATCTTTGGACGCACCAAAACTCAGGTGAACATTGAAATATTTCGGAGATGTATCTCTGAAATATTTTGGAAATTAATAACGCGTAAGTCTCTTCTCCTCCCACACTTTTCATTTTCCTTCAAACTCAGACTATATTTTTCTCCTTCTCAATATTCTCCAACTTCATCAAATCATATTTCATCAATAAGAGGCTCAAGAAAACATCAAGCATCATCCATTTCATCATTCAACATCATCAAAAACATAAATTATGAGTAACTTTTTTCGAGTTTTCGGTAAATATTCGAGTGTTAGTGTAAACGAGTAGGAATTAATTATTAGGAGTCTGTTTTCGGTCGGAAGAGTGGAATTTTAACAATACGGTGTGGGGTATAAATTTTTTTATTTGGAAGTGGTCTTTTTGTGGAGAGCTTACCCATCACAATTATAGTTTTTACGAATCCAGTAAGGACCCTTTGCTATTTCTTTCGTAATTACAATTGGTTTGTAATCTCTCTTTTTGTCGGGCCTTGTTCCCGTTTCGTGTAAACAGGTTGGAGAACCCTTAGTTCTACCTTATAATATATCTTACTTACACAAAAAAAAATCATTAGGGTAGAACTGTGTAGAAATCACATGTAACATAGTTTAGAGTTAGTGTATGCATTGTTTGTTGGCTCAAAAGGATTATAATATCTTTTTTTCTTTCACAATGCAAGTAGAAAAAGATGTCATTGTCACGACCTCTTAATCTTAGAATATTCCGAAGATACATCTCTAAAATTGTTCAATGTTTCATATACTTTGGGAATTTCCAGAGATACATTTCCAAAATATTGTAAAAGGCGTTTTCGTAGTTATATCTTCATAATTTCTCACAATTTGTTTTTTTAAAATAATTTTTTGTTTGTGTTGTTCTTTTGCGTTAACTAATGATATGCCTAATTTTACCTTACATGCCTAATGACTGATAAAGTCGACAAACTGAGACATGGCAGGGTTGTCCAACATACATTCGTTCAGTGGGAGAAGAGCCAGCAGGGTCCAGAGGCAGTAGGTACCTCTGGTCAGGCAGAGGCATTGACTTTTGGGGTGTAATCGACTTCTGGGATCGTGCTTTACCCCAGACCACTTCACCTTAGGCCACTACACATTCTTCTTCCTCCTGTAGGATACCAGATTCATCATCTAACATATCACTTTCCCCATTCTCTAGTAGGCATCAGGATTCACCAGTGCCACCTCTTACGGATCCATTGCCACCTTTAGAGGGCGAGGCTGCTGAGGATGTCGAGCCATAGGGTTTTGGAGGAGGTCCATCTGATATATCATTACTTCCTATTTATCCAGACCACATTGTCATACATATTTGAGACAGAGAGGTAACATTAGTTGGATTCTTTATTTTTTTATGTGTTAGTTTTAATTTTAATTACTGACATAACTTATTTCAAACATGTATTATTTCTTGCATTGATTATTACTGACATTGATTATTTCTTGGAAATTTCAGGTGCATGATCCTAAGAAGTTTTTGAACCATGGGAGGAAGATTGTTAACTTAACTCGTCCAGATGAGGATTGGTTTCAGTTGATTCTAACCTTATCTGGGTTGAGGGACCTATGCATGACCGTTTACACTTTGGTCAATCACATGATGCTTAATGCATTCATGGAGAGATGACATTTTTAGACCTCTTTGTTTCATCTTTTGCATGGTGAGATGTTTATCATTCTGGACGATATCTCGTGTTTGTTACATCTTGCAATAAGGGGGAAGTTCCCCGATCATGGTAGGATGACCAGAGACGAATCAACCAAGATAATGATAGAGCATCTAGGGGCTGATCCAGGGAAGGAGATTAAATAGTTGGATAAGACGGGGGTTGCTCATGCTAGATTTGAGTTTCTGAATGAAAGATATGATGCGGATATTGTTGCGTACAAACAATTGACGGTGATGTTGAGCTGGTGGTGGTACACATGGCCCGTGCTTTGAGGGCATTTTTTTTTGTTGGCAGCATTTTTGTGGGCACGAGTGGTACTTATATTGATGTTTCAAACCTCCGGTACTTTTTGGATCTCACCCGGATCCACGAGTACAACTGGAGGGAGGCTTGTCTGGCCTATATATATTCGAAGTTAAGAGAGGAATGTCGGTGGAAGACGAAGCAGGTCACATACAGCGTGACACTACTGGTGTAACACCCTAAATTCCCCACGTAATATTACAACAATTTATCAGAGTAATTTGAAAAATAAATTTTTAACAAAAGAAAGTTACTTCTCAACAACATTGCTCATACATAGAACATGTAACACATAATTAAAATTAACAAAATCATAATCCAAACATTCACTTTTATTAAGCAGCGGAAAATTATTCAGTTAAATCATAAAATATAACTCCTTAAAGCAACAAAATTAGTTTCAAAGAAAAATGAAAACCAATGATCCTTCAATTAGTAAAACAAAGCAAAAAGTGTTCCCCGACTCCCTAGTTTTACACATCAGACGCTGAAAACTAAGTGAAGGACTTCAACTTCACTAACTGCAACTCCACGTTAATCCTGATTATCTGCACGTTACCCACGTGGAGACAACATTCAAAAAGAAGGGGCGAGATATCATAACTAGATAAAGGAAAATATGTCAATTAGTAAGGATCGTTCATTTCATGCATAAGTCACTCATTCGATAACATACAACCACGTAGTCAATACAACTACTAACAAAACACAACAACAATCACAACTACGATGTAATGCAATGAGACCCACAACTTCGACTCAATGCACGTGGTACCAATTTGATCCCTTTCTCATGATCATAATTCCTGTCAGGATTTCCATATAGGTCGCTCACACCCCACATGGGCACACGAAATTCGTGATTTCTTACATCCCACATGAGCATACAATTGCCTCAACAACTACATCAACATGATTCCCTTACGAAGAATCCAGATAAACGCCCACACCTCACATAGGCAGACATATTATCCCATTACTCATACAACATGCCATGCACCTCAACAACAACATATAACTACACCATAAGAAACAACTATTAAATTTACAAGTTATTCTACATAACATGCCATAACTAATTAGCAACATCATGCAACATTATAAGCAACAACTATTGCACTCAACAACAACAACAATTCGATTCTACAATGCATAATTCAGATAAACGCTCACACCCCACATGGACACACGTCTTATCCCACAACTCATGCAACAACATATAACTACAAAGCAATGCATAAAGCTAGCATATCATCAATACATTACCACACTGTTTCCCAACCTATTGTAGATACCTTCCAATATACAAACACAATAATCCACAACAACAACACGCATCACACATCCCGAATACACCTTTCACAGTTCAACAAATCACAATATATAAGAGAATACAATTACACATCAAATAGTTGGAATTCTGATTTTACAAATATTTTTAGTAGAAAGTACATAAAACCATCTTTCCAACGATTCGAACGGCGACTGAAACATACTTACGGTTTGAAAGTTATGAATTTTCGAAGTTTTAGAAAATTTGTCATTATAGTGTTAATCGATTAACCAATTTGGTTAACCGATTAACCATGCCACAAAGCCCAAAAATACGTATTTTTAACGTGTTAATCGATTAACAGTCCAACATAAGCAATTTTCTGCTATTTTTGACACCAGAACTTATTTTTTAATCACTTTTAAAAACAATTTTTCTCAGAAATCGTCCAAAACACTTTTTAATGTAAAAATACATTTTCCAAAGGTCTAAAAACTCAAGTCTTCCTTTTTAAAATCGTTCATAACATTTACTGCGACTCTGACACGCGAACACGCAAATAACCAACAACATTCACATCATACACTCCTCAATCATACAATTTCCTCAACAACAATTACAATAAACACAATCCCCACAACAATCACAACAACAATATTCATTCCATGAATTATCAAGAATCAATCAATCATCAAACTATCATACTCATGAACTACATGTTAGGAACTACCCACCAATCATCATGACAATCCTTAGATAGTTAGAACCCCACCCTTACCTTAGAGTTCTTGCACAACGATCCTTCTACCTCAATAATGGAAGCCTTTTCTCCTAGCTCTCTTTTGCCTTAGCATTCTTCACAAGTTTTCTCCCAAAAAATACGATTTGATAGTTTTCTCCCCATTTTCCTTATTTCTTATATTATTATATTGTTATTATTTAATTCAACTAATTAAAATAATAACAATAATAATAAATTTAAATATTTATTTAAATAATAATCGTCTCCTATTATTTAATTAAATAAATCATACTTAATTATAATCTTATAACTTCTTCCTACAAATTTCCCTCCAAAATCTTCCATCTCTCCCTTTTATTTCTATATTTAATAAAAAATAATTAAAGTTTATCATTCAACTATTAATTAATCAATAAAAAATATTAAATTAAAATTAATAATAATAATATTTATCAACCCACTATCTCCACTAACTCATTTCTCAAACACTTATTTATCACTTAAAATCAAAACTAATTGACCTATTAATTAATTAACAACTATAATAAAAGTGTTAAATATTAAATTTATATTTTTTTTCCTTTTTTAAATAATATTTATAGAATTAAAAGTAATAAAATTTATTTACTCACTATCTCCGGTAACTCATTTCTCATATCATACAATTATTTCACATATTAATTATTAATATTATTAAATTAACACTATTTTTACTTTAATTTGAAACTAATAATAATAATAATAATAATAATAATAATAATAATGTTAATAGATATACATCGTACTAAATTATAATCTTATAACTTTTTCCATCAAATCTTTCCGTCAAAAGTTCCACCAATATAATAAATAATAAATAAAATAATAAATCATTATTTAATCCTATAACTAATAACAAAATCAACCCACCACTCACGGTAAAACCACCTCCATAATTAATGTTCAATTTTATATTTAGATAATATGATTAAATGTATCCATTACCTTCTTTTAGCCCCATTATCCCATTAATCAAACCTCACAATTCTATTAATTAATTAATTAATTAATACAATTTAATAAATAAAAAAATTACTTATCTATTTACTCATTTTTCCGTTACCTTCTTAACCCATCATTCCATTAATCAAACCTCAAAATTCTATTAATTAATTAATAATCATATTAAAATAATATTTTATTAATTAATTAACTAACTCTCTCCACTCTCATCCACTTTCAATAAACCACTTGCCACTATCTACTTTTCCTGGTACAAGCTTGCCACTCTCTATTTATATGAAAGAAGAGCAACAAACAACCATCATGATTAGTATCTTTTATTTTAATTCTATATAACTTTCTTCCATTATGCAATTTCACATTTACATATTTTTGTATAATTATTTGTTTGAAAAATATTGAATTATTGATTTGTATAGGTATCACATATCACAACACAATTTACTAATACGTGGAATCATTGATGTTTTTCTATTTTTCTATTATTTGATTTGGTTTTTCTTTATTTAAGGGTTAGAAGCAACAACCATATGAATTAACAAAAATAGTCTAGAGCAGTTGACATTTAATCTCTCAACTATTTCTCAAGCTCTGAACTCTCTCTTATAAATACTAAGAGAGAAGATATAAAGCATCGAGAAAGAAATTAAAAAGGTTGACATTTCCTTAAAAATATTGTTGTATATTTTTTTTTATATTTTATCAATATGGTATATATATTTTTATGGTTACCTTAATTTCATGATATTGATATTTGATAACTTATTATAATATTATTGATATTTAATTTTATAATATTTAATATAATTAATTTTCTTTTTCCTTTTTAGTTTCTATTTCTTTTTGTGTGTCCCATTAACTTCCATAATTCATAATTATAATTTATAATTATAATTATTTTAAATTTCATCAAAAATTAATAGTTTCTTTATATTATAGTATAATTATTAATAGATTTTTTTTGTATTATAATTTTTTAATATTTTCAATTGTAAATATTTTTTTTATTCAATGATTATTAATAATAAATTAATAAACTAATAATTTAATATGACATTTTCGTGCATCGCACGCATGAATGTCTAGTTGTTATTACATTTTAGATCTTGTATTGTAGATATTTTCTTATTATATTGTTATATTATTATTCTCTTGTTATTTTGCACGTCTATTTTTTTATTCGAGCTTCATATTTTATCTGTAAACAAATACACAACTCGGAGATGTATCTCCAGAATATTCTCGTAGTTGTATCTCTGGAACAATTCAAATTTAACTGATTTCTAGATGACATGTTATGGATATTTAAAGTGGTTTTGGAGATATATCTATCTCCAAAATATGTAAACCTTTTATCATAAATGGAATGCGTCCCAAGATATATCTAAAACTAGAGTATAACTAGAAATCCATGCTAGAAAGTAATAAGAATTTCTCTAATTTAGGACAAAGGCCTAGAGGAGCTAGCACCAATAAGCCCAAAACAACATACCAAACAATGATGATATTCCTATAAAGATAAATAAAAACTTGTATGGTTAAGATCGGAGAAATTCATTAA
This sequence comes from Lathyrus aphaca, assembly GCA_963966055.1. NCBI lineage: Eukaryota > Viridiplantae > Streptophyta > Magnoliopsida > Fabales > Fabaceae > Lathyrus > Lathyrus aphaca. The sequence goes on along the minus strand of OZ014524.1, from coordinate 111,734,870 downwards.
GCCAAAGAGGAAAACTATACTTTAATTTTTCAATCTTGTATTGACTGGACAATGAGAAAAATCCCTTCTCCGCCACAAATAATATCATGATCCTAAAGAAAACAATCTCGTAAAGAAATTTCCAGTTTTAGCCTTCTCAGCACATGCTACATGAACATATCTTCCAAGCTTATCCACTTGTCTTGCTTCACCCTTAGTATCCTTCTTGCACACTTTGCAAGTTTTGTCTACCCAACCCTCTTCAACATATTCCCCATCCACTGCTCACAACAAGGACAACAACGTTTCAGTTTTATTTCTAAGCCAAACATATTTTGTATCGAATGAAAATTGTTGGTTATTCAATAACTTTACCTTCAACATAAGACTTGAAAAAGTCCTTATATGTTCCACCAATTTTCCTTCTAAGAGCACCATACTGCATTTTTATTACAAATAAAATTTAAATAATTTCTTTTAAGAGAATCATAAATATTAAAATAGGAAGAAATTTATGTACCTGTTCTTTGCTCATTTTTTCTCCAGATTTTGTGGCTTCTCTAGCATCTGCTATAAGCTGAGCATCTTGTTCGGATCTCGGTTGAGCAAAATCAAGAGCATCAGTTACACTTGTGAAGAAAGATTGTTTGTTCTTATCTTCTTCCTTCTTCTCTTGTTTGGCTGAAACTATGAATTTTTTGGTTCTATTGTAGTTATTGGTATTATTATGTACTAGTCCTGATTTTGAAGTGAAAGTGGAGTAATAAGGAGAGGTCAATGGCAAAGTCCCAAGACCCATTTATGATTTTTGAGTAATCACCACCTTGATTTCTTGAATGAATTTGAATTGTTTTTTATATTGTGTGTTATATGTGTGTGCTTCATTCTTTTTCAGTGTTTGCGGCATGAAATTGCAGCCACAAGTAGGTGTTAATTTTGTCCACAGCACTGTTGGCACTACCAAAAATTGGTGGTTAAAAATGTGGACTATGTGGCACTTTGGGAAGCTCTTAAAATGACTGGATCTCTATAATCTAGCGTAATGCCATGTAATTATGTAATTCATGTGGATCCTTAATTTCTAAATAAGATAAAAGAAACTTAAATCAATTTATATAAGCTTTTGGGCCTTATGGAATCTAAGAAAAACAAAGTTTTTAGCAAAAAAACCAATATATAAAAATAGGTAAAGATTCACGATCACTGATGATCACAGAAAATACATTTGAGACAGATAAATTTATATGGTTCACGAGACAAACAAATTTTAAATTACAAGGGTAATGAGTAAGCTTTGACGCCTCAACAAATTATTGTAGCTCAACAATAAAGTGGAGCTAAAGACCTATTCAGGACTGAAAGTTAAATAAAGTCCTAACTCACTGAGATAAAAATAATTTTATGTAAAGATTAATTGTCATAGTCAAGGCATAACAACCTGACAAATGTTACAGGAGACGAGAAAAACAATAAAAATAAGGAAAACCCTGAAGATACCATGTATCGATCGCTAAAGAGAATCGTGGCACTTCTCCCTCGGGCTGATAACCTCACCCTCAAGAGCCTCCGGGACCTCAACACGGACATCTACTTCCAGCCAAAGTGTTTTCCGATCCTCTTCTATGTTGTTGCGATTCATCTTAGCAATAACCTTAGAAGTTTTTTGACGCCGTTTTTTCCTTAACTCAAAGGAGGACTCCAGCTCGGTGATTCGGGCAACCAAGGTTGGAGGAAAGCCATAGATCTTTTCCTCTTCTTGCAAAGCTTTGACAAGCTTAGCTTCTCCTATAAGACAACTGACTCCTTTTAGAAAGCTAAGAATTTATGCTTCTTAGCTTCACACTCCCCCTTCTAAGTATCAATATCCTTACAAGAATTATCAACAACCAAAATATCTTGTCTGCCAATCAAGGTTGTCATAATCGAGTTTTTACCTTGACTCGTTTTGGCTAGGTAAAATCGAAACGTAAAATCGTAGAGTTTATCTCGTGTTAAAATAATATTAAATATAAATTTAAATATGAAAAATAATCAAATTTAAATAATAATTTTTAACTAAAAAAAGTAAGACACTGAAGCAAAATTGTCAAAAATATACACAATAAATCAAATCAACTTCTATTAAGTTGGTATATTGAAATAATGAAAATAGAAAAACATTGTAACAATCACTTCGATTATAAACCATAGTAGCATTCAAAGACACAAAATAACAAAACTAGAAACACTATAACCAAAATAGTAACAAACCAAGGTTACATACAATCACATAATAACATAGTAACATAATATTACTCTATTTTTTTATTTGTGAAGAAGACTCGCTTTTTAGATGCTTACCAATTAAAAAATAAAATTCACAGAATATTGTAGTTGAAGTTTCGGTGTGACGTCGTACAAGTGAGGTGATGTTAGGGTTCAAAAGTTTTTAATTTTCATTGCTCTGGTATATGAAAAGTCTAATATCTAATGAAAAAAGAGGCTATTTAAAGTTAATAAAATAATAAAGTGGGGGAAGTTTTATTGGGCTGTGTTTTTTAAAATTTCAAGAAAAAAAAAGGTAAAATCAAGTCAAAGAGTAAAATTCAAAGATTTTACACGATATTACAAATTTCAGAGAGATTTAAATCATGTAAAATCGTTCCAGTATACGATTATACTTTAAAATGACTTTACATGCGATTTAACACCAAATGTCGACCTAAAAACGTAAAATATAAGAGTTTAAGTTTTAAATCGAGATTTTAACAACCTTGCTACCAACAACAATCATATATAGAAGAAAGAAGAAGTTTGGTACATGTTGAAGGTGACCTCGAAGAGAAGCTTCTTCTTCTCAACCTTAGAAATGTTTTGGACGAAGGAGATATCCTTCTTCGACACAACAACAACTTCCTCATGAGTGCGAGAAAGTTGGGAGGAGAGAATGGTAGACATGTGTAGGAAAGGAGTCATTGGCAAGGTCGTAGACCACCTTCTATTGGTCATGACTATATTAGGGGGTGGACATCGGTCAACTTCAAAAGATTTTAGATAAAAAAATAGTCCACCAACCAAGATCGACAATTGTAATACTTTAAACCATTTCCGTCCATTTTGCATCTCAGTTCCATCGGATACGGTTTTATCGGATGACAGGTCAAACATGTGGGTTAATTCGGGTGTTATCACTCAAAAATAGATCAAAGAAAAAAAAACAGATGAAAAATAAACCCGAATTAATTTCAACAAATAATTAATTAAAATCGAATAACACAATAACTCGTCTTCTTCTTTTTGAAGGAAGATCTTAAATGCATGACCAGTTTTGAGATGATCTTAATGGAGGAAAACATTAGTAATATTGTTTCTTCTTGTTAGTAAATCATTGTAGTATTTATAAGCATGGAGATGTTCACATAAAATAAAAAAGAATGATGGAAGAGAAAGCTCTAATGAATATTGGTTTGTCATTATGATAATAGCAAATGGTGTTAAAAATGGTGAAATTGGAAAAGGTGTTTATGTGTGTTAAGAGAGAGGAAATCACTTGTGACTTAAGAGTGAAAATAAAGTATATGAATTGAAGATATAATTTTTAAATGGTAAGATAAATGAATTATAAATGACGAAAATAAAGTATATGAATTGAAGATATAATTTTTAAATGGTAAGAGAAATGAATTATAAATGACACACGTGTGAAGACGGAAGACTAGTAATATAAAAATAGAAAAAGAAATATAATTAAATTACATAGTCGGTCAAATTACTTTATTACTCAGTTTCATGGGTCTCAAGTTTTGAATTTTGATCCAAACGAGAAGAGAGAGAGAAAGAGGATAACACTTATTTGTATCTCACTTTACAGTTTCGGTCGGACTTGGATTCCGTTGGACCGACTTTTAACATCCGAATCCGACCAGAATAATCCAGTTGAACTCGTTTTTTTTCCTTCACTTTTTCACCTGAAACCCAATGATACTAGTTTATTTAATCAATTTTCGGATCAGATAGAATGGGTCCCGAGAGGGTCTCAGATGTTTTTCCACCCCTAGACTACATTAATCCTTTGACGAAGCAAGAGAAAACTGTCGTGATTGTTTATGCTCAGACTTTGAAGGTTTGGGAGAGTTTTTGACATGAGAAGGCTAGAATCAAAGGATACAATATATGTGTCATACCCTAAATTTTGACCAGAAATTTTTAAAATTTTTGTTCATTTAGACATGTTATCGTCGGTTTATCGAAAATCAATCATTTTGCATTTTTAAGTTAAAACATCTCTTTAATCATACATTTCACCATCCCAATTGTCATCTTTTATTTATTTTGTAGAATTTGTTTAAATGAGAATGTTTATTCGTATTTTAATCATTTTTGTATAGATCTTTTAGAATTTGATCCAATCTTAAAATTTTAATTAAATATTTTGTCACACTTTGTCATTTCGTTATGTTTTAGTTAAATATTTATTTTAGATTATTTTAAAGTTAAATTTAGTTTAATTGTAGTTTTTTTTTTTTTTACACTAATTCCTAAGTTAATTTAATTTTAAAAAAAAGAGAGAAGGAAAGAATTTTGTTTATATTTAGATGGTTTATAACTAGTTTCCAATTTAATTTTAATATTAGGTCAATTTCAGTTTAGTTTAACTAGTTTAATTTAAATAGTTCAATTTGGTTTAATTACATTTTTTAGAGATTAGTTTTTATTATTTAATTAGTTTTTAATTATTTATTTTTCTCTAATTTATATTTAGGTCAATTTATTTTATAAAAATAGAATTTAGTTTATGTAACTAAGGTTCAGATTTAGTTTGTGATTAAATCCACATGCTTGGTTCCCCCAACTTTCTCCATTACATGTTACACCCTCCAACACTCCATCAGACTTTCACCAATTTAAGCCAAGTCAAACCTGCCCTCAAAAAGGTATGAGACTACAAACCAAAAGCACAAGAAAGTTCAGCAATATAGCCTACACAATACTATAATTTTTCTGCACACTATAATTTTTTCTGTACAGAGCAGTTATTGATTTTACACCATTTTAGATAAAAAAGGCTGGCCTAAAGAAAGGAAGGAGTTTTTTGATAAAAATAAAGAAAAAGAAACACAACAGAGGGGGGCCTGTCGGATAAAGGAAAAGAAAAATCATAAACAAAAGGATGGAAAAATAGCTCTTCATTGATCTCTCTCCAGTTATGACCCTGGACTTCATTTTAAAAAGGGAGGCTCCATCACCCAAAAGGAGGACAGACAATCGATACCAAAAAAACCATCCTCACACTGCAAACAAAAAACAGGATACCACCCTTTGATAACTTTCGACACTGACCCTGCAAGAAGGAGATCATCAATAAAGAAAAACCTCCAAAAAGTAAAAGTCAATCTCAAACAAAAAAACCTTGAACCCTCTTTTTCTCAGGAAATCCACGAACACACTCCTCCTTCATCTTCATCATCGAATCCGCGGACTCACCGCAAGCTTCAGCTTCTCTTTCACCATCCCTTCCGCCTCCATTACCTGTCAACTGCCTTCGCCTTCACCTTCGCAAACCGTCCAACAAACCACCGCAAAAAAACCAATCACCACCGCAAGAGATGTGCGAACCTTTGCGAGACACGGTCTGAAACCACCACCTCTCTCCCTGTCACCAACCGAAATCCATAAACCACCTCCGCCCTTGAACCTCACCAAACTTTGACAGAAAAACAAAAAAACAGCATTCGCGAACCTTTTGAAACCTTCCTTCCAACACAGAAAATCACCGCCCTTCATTTGCTTCAAACCAACCCTCAACCTTTCTGAAACCCTAAATCACCCCATCAAAACCGCGAGAAACTTCACTTGTTCCTTCACCGAATCACCGCCGCAAAACAGAGCTGAAGAGCGAGACAGAGAGTTCGACACATTAGGAGAAGCAAATCGAAGACAAATGAGACGTTGACAAACGAAGATTCGCGAGAAGGAGAGAAACCGCCGCCGGAGAGATCGTGCGAACGTGACATAGGGGTCGGCCGCGAGTCGGGAGAGCCGCCGTGGGTGAGAGATCTGCGTTGTTGAAGCTCTAGGTTGTTTTCCATTTGCAATACACATTTGATCTTTTATTCTAGTTCTGCTTTTATATTCGGTTTTTAAAAAACGTTTTTTATAGTAATCTTATCAGTTTTTTTATTATTAACATGTTTCTATTTCATATCCTATTTAGCACAAGGGCCTCCATTCATTTCCATTTTGTTTGTTTTGTTTCACCGATTTTGTTGAAATTATATGGGTCTTGAGGCCCATGGAGTTTGTTGCTAATATCAGCACACACAATCCAATCCAAGCACACCCTCCTTCTATGTTTTTTATATAATCTCTTTATGCCATTAATTTTGTTTATTAATTGTTGAACAATTTTAGATTAACCCCCTTTTTTAGTTATTTATTTACTAATTAAATGTTTAGAGTTTTTTTTTATGTCAATTTAATTTCTTAGTTGAATGATAATAGTTTTTTATGGACTTATTGGTTTATTTATTTTGATACTAGTTTTGTTTAAATAGATGTTAATTTTTTAGCTTTGTCAATGTTAATTTTGATAGGACCTTATAAATAGATGTTGTTTGAATTTTGAATATAACCTCAGTTGACTTTCATTATTAGAACTTTAATCGAGCTAACCATGTTTTGGATTACATTAAGCATTTGAGGAATTAACTCGGTTGACGGTAGTTTCCGTCAAATATCGTTGATTTGTTTGGCACGTATTGAAGAGGCAACGGACCTTCTCCGTTAGGTACCTTAAAATTCAATGTTATCTCTTTGGTGCCTCACTGTATTCCTGATATCACACGTGCGTTTATCTGATTACTAGTACCTCACGATCGATTCTAAATCTTAAATCTCTTATACAAAAAAGGCGATTTCCTTCAAATCTTATTAATTTATGGAAAAAAGGAACTCCAGAGTCTAGCATTCCGCACGTTCTGGATTGAATCGCAAATGGGCTAGCCTCACGCGTTGGTTCAATCACCATTCGTATAAAAACAATTCAATTCATTTAAATTAATTTACGGAAAAAAGGAATTCCGGAGTCTAGCATTCCGCACGTTCTGGATTGAACCGCAAATGGGCTAGCCTCACGCGTTGGTTCAATCACCATTCGTATAAAAACAATTCAATTCATTTAAATTAATTTATGGAAAAAAGGAACTCCGGAGTCTAGCATTCCGCACGTTCTGGATTGAATCGCAAATGGGCTAGCCTCACGCGTTGGTTCAATCACCATTCGTATAAAAACAAATATTCAATTCATTTAAATTAAATTACGAAAACAGAACTCCGGAATCTAGCATTCCGCACGTTCTGGATTGGACCGCAACTGAGCTAGCCTCACGCGTTGGTTCAATCACCATTCGTATTCAAAACAATTCAACAATCTTAAAGGATCAGGCATGATTCATCTCCATAGGAAAGTTGTTCTTCCTATCCCCACAAACACAAACAAAAATCTTACAAACAATTACTTTCAAAGGAAGAACGTGGCCTTGCTTGTCGATCTTATATCCAAGTTTAAAGCTTCTTCCGATTTTATTTATTTTCAAAGAAAGAATGTGGCATTGCTTGTCGATCTTATATCCAAGTTTAAAGCTTCTTTCGATTTCTCATTTCTCAAACGTTTGTGGTGGAATAGGAGAGATACTTCTCTTAAAGATGACGACTCGTCTCTTTCTTTCAAATACAAATTAAAACTTACCAACCAATCCGAATCATTTTCATAATTAATTAGCGAGTAACTGAACTCCGGAGTCTCGCACTCCGCACGTTCTTGAATGCAACCGCAACATGGGCTAGCCCCACGCGTGGTTCATTCGCCCTCTCGTTTTAAAACATCTTTAACAAAGATCAAACATCTTTTCCCAAAACGAACGTTGTTTAAATCTTTCTATCTCGCAAACAAGCTAGCGCTTCAGCCTCCTAACGCGAGCAGATAAACCAACGCTTAGCAGTAGAATGCATTTTCAAACAATCGTTCAATTAAAAACACAAATCGTAGTAGCACGAACTACGAAGCTCTGACTTTCCCATTGCACAGGGGAATACGTAGGCACGGGGATTTTTAATCCTTCGCGAGCATAATAATAAAAAACTTATTCATTTCTCCGCCATGAAACACAATAATAAAAAACTTAACATTTCCCTACAACAAATAATAAACAGACATCGATACTTAATCATTAAAAGAAGACAATTATACAAGTTAACATTTTAAGCGCAAACTAGACTAAGAGGTTCCCGTTGAGTACAACGGACGTGAGAGGTGCCTAATACCTTCCCCTTGCGTAACTGACTCCCGAACTTAGATTAGTGGTTTCGTTGACCATTCTTATCCTTTATTTAGGTTGTGTCTATATCCCCCTTTTCTCTCGTAGAATAAATAGAATTAGGTGGCGACTCTGTTGTTTATTTTAGGATCGTATTTTTCGAGGTGCGACAATATGTGATAAAAGCAACCTCCGCGACCTTTAAATTAACTAGTTTTCTGAGGGGGTGGACTGTTATTGATTATGGGGGATTGATTGTTTTAGTTAGATATGCAAAGTGTCTCTGACAACACCATTGACTTTAGGTGGGGATTTTTTTATTGTAGTAGGACGTGTAAAGCGTATCCGACAACATTCATGACTTTAGGTGAGAAATTGATTGTTGTAGTCAGACGTGCAAAGCATGTCCGATAACATCTATGACTTTATTTGTATTGGGCCTTTATTCCATCAAACGTACCCCATATTCACTGTTACTATGCATACAAAGAAACAAATCTTTAGAAAAAGTCATACTTCATTCATAATTAGTGGGTGCCCATGTACATAATGAGAATGATTATATAGTCATAACAATTAATATAAATGGAAACTTGTCATACCGTCCTTGCATAACTCATTCATAGTTGTCCTTCTGTCAGTGGGACTTTTTCCCTGTTGGGCGGCTATAGTTGGTGTCAGCGGAGACATAGTTGTTGAAGCATGTTTTTAGCTTCTCTTCTAGTATCATGTAAGACCCGTCCATGCTCAACATTTCTTGATTGATTTTCACCTTATTCTTTCATATATTTAACCTAAAGGGATAGTCATTCAGAATGTCATTTTATAAGATTTAGCACTTAAGGCCTTATTCAACCCCTTCAACTTCAACGACAACTTGAGTAAACTAGTCAATGTAAGACCACATGCTTTCCTTTTTACCTTGAACAATTTCGCTGAAAGCGACTTCAGTCACCGACCGATATTTTCGAGCAGTAAAATGGACTGAGAATTATTCATAAAGATCAATCCATGACTTCATGCTCCCATCAGACAACAGACCATTGAACCATAGTCTGACTTGTCTGACTAGGGTTAGGGAAAACAACTTGTATTTAGACACTTTATCGACTTCAACTGCTCATTGACGAGCCACGCCTACTCATCGGGATCTCCCTCTCCACCATACTCGCCTAGTTTGGGCGGTTTCTCCATGGAATTTGATATCTTGATTTCCAAAATCTTGACACAACGGGTGCTTCAGCTGCACCTTCACTGGTCGATTTTCTACTTGACCCAGGGTAGGTCATAACTACCTCGGTCTCCCTCGAGGCTTTGAGGAAGACTTTGATGTCTCTTGCTCCTTTGTAGTTTTTATTTATTTATGAACTTCGTACTTCTTTGTCCTAGTTGGATCCAAAACGACAACATGAGTTCTTTTTGATACAACCTCTAGGAAGATGTTTCCTTATGGAGAGCCTTGAGGAGGCTCTCTTCAAGGCACAACAACTTTTCTTCTACCTGACACGAGTTCTAATATCAAACAATATTGCATATGCTATTCACCAGCACATTCGTGCCTTGCAGTGCAAGGTTTGCTCGCAGTAACTAAAATCAAGGAAATATTTTTGGTTGTGCAATACGAGGTGGAATCTGAGGTCCAATCAAAGGCAATTGGACATATCCACCTATTTGAGGAATTTGAACTAGGTTTGGACGAAGCGGAATCTCTGATTCTAGATTTAAAACGCTTTGTTGAGGATGGGAGGTAGGCGTGGGTGATCGATCGTTGCTTGAGCTTCAACGACAACTTCACGCACAACAATAAATTGAGTAACTTCATATCCAACCATCACTTTGAATCGTATAAGCTATAGATATGAGAATTTGACGAATTGAAGTGAAAATGACACTCGATTAGATTAAACGCGACAAATCTTTTAGTTTGATTTTGAATGTGCTTGATTCAATGATCTGAGAATATTGTGAATTAATGAATCCAGGAGCAAACATGAAATTGTGAAAAACCCAAGAATTAGAAGTTGATTCCCAAAGACGATGCTATTGTTCCGTTTGGAACCAAAATAAAGTGATGATCGGAAATGATGGTGGATCTAAGCTTCCGGATCGCTGGAGTAGGGGACGTCCAAAGTTAACACTCTAACACTCAAATCAATATGCAAGGAAGAATAATGAATTGAAATCGTGTTTGAAACTTGTTACCTCAATTTGGCGCTTCCTCTATATACAGAGACAAAGATACGAAACTAAGGAATTCGCTACTTGTTAGGAGTAAATTACGGAGAGTCGTTGGATAGGAATGCAACTAAGATCTTTATTATCATCATGAGGAGAATTCTCGTATGCTAAAGAGATTTTAAAAGAATTATTATTTCCCAAGAGTGATGGACCGAGGTAAATATATTTGCCCTGAGCAAATTATAAATGTGATATTTAAGGTAATATCTTAAAATCACCATTACATATCATTGATTGTATTCTTTTGCTCAACAATCTTAGAGTTGGTTGCATAATATTATATGATAAATCATGGTTTGGCCAATGCAAACTTGTCATCCAGACATTATCAATATATTTAACACTATTTAGTTTTGTAGGAACAATTTCATGTTTCTAAGATAAGAAAATAGATCACAGATATGATATATCAATTTTACCATGTCTAACGTTTCCCTTTGTGGAAATTATATAAACATTTATGATGCTCCTAACACGGTAGAATTTGGGATTCTTAAAGCTTTTGACGTAAAGACTAATAATCCTCCTAAGACTTCTAAAATTGAAGAAATCTTGTGGAACATTCCTATAACATATTGAATAAAATGTAACTTATATGATGCAGCTTGGATGTGTTTTTATATTCGATCAAGTTAATTTTTTTGGTTGTTATGCTTCAAATATAGTATTTTCTTTGATCTTCATGTTTAGTTGATGAGTGCTATTTTAACCATTGAATTTGGTTTTGATAAAAGTTGGCACCATTTATGGCTAGAAATAGAGTCACAACTTGTTAACTTGTTTTTCAAGCAACCTCACGCTGGACTCTTCATAATCAATTATGAACCTCATTCTTATGAACCACTTAGATTTTTGGTACTCAAAAAGGGAGGAAGAAAACTAGTCTTTTACTTCCAATACTCATATATATCTATAATCAATTATCTCACAGTCCATTAACACAAGTCTTTGTAAACTGCACTGCACATCACATAAATCTGCCATTAAAGCCTATATATATATATAGTTATAACAATAACTCTACATGCAAAAACACAATAACAAAAACATACCTAATTACATGTTAGTTTTTTTTTCTACACAATATAAACCATCCCAACCTCCAACAAAGAAACTGGTGGAACCTTAAGAGCCACATCAGGTCCTCTACAATTCCTTCTCAAGAAATTGTATCCATAGTTTAGTGCCAACTTCTTCAACAATGATGAACCTTGCTTTGTTTTCACATAAGAATGTCCAAGAATGAAAGCAATGCCAGCTTCTTGAGCTGCATAAAGATCTTCAAGCTCTTCCTGCATTTGCACACCCGCCTCAGACCTTGTCTCACTTTCATGATCATTGTCAATAGCAAATCTCACTCGTCTTTCTGTCGCATCCATCGGTTCCATCTCGATTACATCTGTCATGCTTTGTACAGACGGGAATCCGGACGCGCTCCCGGGTTGGACACTCTGCTGGCTTTCGTAACCTTGTTGGCTGCAGAAGCTAGTTGTTCCAATTACAGTTAGTCTGTAACTTGATGATTCGTTTGAGTGTGAACCGTCGTCCTCAGTGCTCATGCTGTTCGCACGAGTTCGATGCCAATCGTATTGGATGAAATCGGAGAGCTTTTGTACTAGTTCGGATTCGAATGAATCAACGTCCTGATGAACGTCGCGATATCCGTATCTGACTATACATCTATATGATCGATGAGCAGCAGGTCCTACGCGGCCGACAAGGTATCTCTCTGCAGGGGTTACATGAGGTACTGGTACTGATTTTACACATACGAAAACAAGGACGCGGTGATACGCGGGGAGGTTGGTGACAAAGCGGGAGAAGTTTGCCGGGATGCCAGTGGTGAGATCAGTGAACACAAGGCCTATTCCAGGGACTCTAGCAATTCCTAAGCTTGGACCTAAAGCTAGAAGCCAATCTAGTGATACCTTGTTGTGAAGGTCGTATTCGTATTTCTTGATCGTCGCGTAGTGCCAAAGGAACATTATAATCATTAGGAAGAGGGCGAGGAGGATTGGGAGCCAGGCACCCTCTCGAAACTTTGTCAGTGAAGCCGAGAAATATAGCAGTTCAACGGAGCCAAAAAACAATAGGAAACAAAAGGCTAAAATTGGCGGTTTATTCCAACAAACTACAATCACTAAAGAAGTTAGGCATGTTGTTACCAACATCACGGTCATCACTGCTAACCCTGCATCAAAAAATTGTTGAATTTGCGTGTCATTATAATCACGATTATCCGGTTAATCACTTAATCATGCAGAAATTGTAACATACCTGATGCATTTCCCATGTGTTTTGTGTCTCTAAACCCAATGGTAACAGCAATGCAGAGGATCATGAGCATCCAATTAATTTCTGGAATGTAGACCTGACCATGTATCTTGTCTGATGTATGAACAACCTTAACTCGTGGGAAGCAGCCGAGAGATTGACTCTGATTTATGATCGAAAATGTTCCGCTGATGATTGCTTGGCTCCCCACAACAGAAGCTAGAATAGCTAATATAAGCACAGGCCACCTCACACTTTCTGCAGCCAAAATTGTGTAATGCTTATGTATACTACTAGTTAGTAATTTCGTATAAATGTGATTTCGTCGATGAATACCTGGAACGGAGACGTAGTAGCTGATTTGGAGATCAGAATTATGATGTTGTGACAAGTAAGCAGCTTGACCCATATATGCCAATATAAGTGCAGGATATACCAGAAAAGTGAATGCAATCTACATATCACAAATTGTTAAGCAGAAACCGAGAACTTTTCACATTTAAGCGACATTTTCTTTAGGCCTATACAGGAAAATAAGAAACAGTAATTGAGAGTATATTTTAACCGACCTGAATTGCCATATAGTTGAAATGGCCAAGATCAGCAAACATAGCTTCTGAGCCTGTTCACAAAGGTCAATGCATAAGAAGTACGCCATAAAGTAAATTTTACGATGCTCCATGTGAAACTCGAATCCATTGATTCACGAGCATAATATCTTACTTTGTCGTAGTGAAAGTATATTAAATTTTACATTTTAAGGGAAATAATATGATAAAGGAGCAGTCCAGAATTTGTTCAAAAGTAAATATTCACAGAGAACTTATTCCATGTCTTAATATATCTTAATGAAATCACAGTTTTGACTCTGAGGTTTCTCAAAAGATGCCTCAAATATATTAGTCTTGCGTTTTCCATCAGCACAAAATATGCATATTTGTAGATAGATACATGTTTGGGATTAAAAGGATAAATAAGAAAATAGCACAAGACATTATTCTACTATATATGTATGAAATTCCTTGTGTTACCTGTTATGCAAAGTAATATTCCACCCAAAGACAGCCATCCACTTATCTTTGTCTTTTTCAAGAACTTGAACATATAATATGGCGAAAGCGCTTTATACACATGAGGATTCCATTTGAATATATTATAAAAGCCAAGTGTGCTAATGCACAGTAACCATGTCAGCACAATTGGTGCAAAAAAGAACCCCACCTTATGTGTACCATAGTGTTGAAGTGCAAACAAACACACCAGTATGAAGCAAGTGATCGGAATCACAGCATCTGCAAACACATAAATCAGCATGTTCAACATTCGCATACACAAGAAACGATGAAGAAATCCTGAGAATGCTATAAGTGAAACTTACACTGATGATGTTTCTTGGACATGATGGATACCTCAAGACCAGATACCGCTGAGAAAACTACATAAACGAAAAGCTAATCAAAAAAATTGATATGAATATAGTTGTAAGACATTGTTTTTTTTTCTCTTAACCCTCCGGTTCTCAGAGGAATTAGGCCTTGGAAATCCAGAGTTCGGCCATAGATTGTTCCAAATACGATTCAAACTAGATTACTCCCGATCGATTCGACCTTAACTGAAAATCATTAACCAGTTGAGCCTAATCAAGTAACTATATATAAAAATTGCAAAATGAAGAGGATAGGATTGTTACCAGAAATGGCAGGTGTAAGCACTCCATCTCCAATTACCATACAAGTACCAAGAAGAACCACAATCAGTAAAGCTGTATGCAAAGTCTTATACTTCTCAAGCAAAATCTTCACTTTAGAATTATCTTTCTCTGGAGGCTCCTCCATCTTATATGAAGAAAGTGCTTCATCAGCATGTTGTCTATTTGGTAGAAGACTCACTTTAGCATGCCTACAAATCAATGAATAGAGAGCAAAAGTACCACCTGCAAAACCATACATACATAAAAATCATCATAAAAGATGAAAAGAAGATGAAAAGGAAATTCAAATTACTTACCCTCTCCATTATCATCAGCTCTAAGAACAACAAACACATATTTGAAGAGTGGAATCAATGTAAGAGTCCAGAAAACAAAAGAAAGAGTGCCATAAATCTCTTCATTAGTCTCTGAATGTTCAATATCCTCAGCAAAAGTGCTTGTAAAAACATACAATGGAGAAATACTCAAGTCTCCATAAACAACACCAAGACTTTGGTAAGCCAATACCATAATA
This sequence comes from Lathyrus aphaca, assembly GCA_963966055.1. Taxonomy (NCBI): domain Eukaryota; kingdom Viridiplantae; phylum Streptophyta; class Magnoliopsida; order Fabales; family Fabaceae; genus Lathyrus; species Lathyrus aphaca. The sequence continues at coordinate 111,719,860 of OZ014524.1, read as the reverse complement.
GCCTTCCAAGAACCCTTCTGAAAAATTCAAATTTTACCAACAACTTACTCAACAAAACAACAGAAAGATGAAATCTCTACAAACTCTTCAAATACACTACTAACCTTTGAGTTGTCCCAACACTTTCCAGGTTCAAGATCCATACCTCAGTGTTCTTCACACAAAGTGTACCAGTCTATTATCAGATCTGAACTCAACAACAGCAACAAAAACAAAAACAACAACTTCAATGGAACACAATGAAGAAATCTTAAACCAAACAACTACAGCCACTCAATACTAATCCTGTCTGTTTTCTGTCTGTGTCAAAAATCAAAACTCAGTAAAGAATAGAAATGAAAAACATTCACTCTCTTTGGATAAATATGAAACTCACTCACATCACATGGCTTCCATATCTCTGTCAAATCTTGAAAAGTGGGCACACATTATTTCTTTTCCCAAATATTAAGGAACAAACATGATAAACCATATGAACAGTACTCTAATATAGCATCTCACATATTACACTAATATATATACTACAATATAAAAGTAATATAAATTCTTTAATATATACTATAGTATATAAATGATATTCTAGAAAGAACTTCTGTATATACATAAAATAACTATTTTAGTTTATAGAAGAAAAAGTAAAAGCACTGAGAAGAATGTATGGATATGGAATACTGGTTGTAAAGCACTGTGGCAAATGGCAATGTAACATTATTTAAATAATTTACCGTCCAAAAAACAAAGGGAAGAGTGTTTGATGGAAAGTCCAAGACGAATGTGTTAGGAGAATGATAAAGAAATCACGTTCAACTAGTTGTTATCAAAAAAACAAGAGAAATGTCCCATGATTTTGACATAACGTGTAGTAATCACGTGATTTAGCAACACTTAAAAATTCATCTGTCACTATACCTTGCGCCTGCACAATCCAAAGTGAAAAATTTGAGGATTAGTTTGCATTCCCACTTTGCCTTCTTTTGAACTTTATCATTGGATATTTTTGTCATTTTATTTGGTCATGATTTGTTTATTTATCATATACATATTGCATGCATAAATGTGGTACTGCCTATAATAATTAATCAAACTTTCAAAGTTCCCCACTCACTCACTCACCTAACTTTTGGAATTCTTTTGTTATTTATTGGCCGTTTCTGGATATTAAAAAAAAGTAGATGAAAACCGAATACATCCCATCAAAGAGTTGAAACGATTTGTACAAAGTAGGTGAGCCATAATAATGATAGTAGTAATTTGGAAAATAAGAGTAAATTTTGGTGAAGATGGAATGGAGTATGTAATAGTATGAGCGACCTAAAAAGCAAGAGGCATGTGCATCATTATAAATGTAATTTGGAAATGGTTATAACTAACACCTGAACAACTCAACGTGCTCTCATGGTCACATTAAAGCATGGTCCCTCTTTCTTTCTATCAAGGAAGAAAAGAAAAGGATATATCAATGCCAACTTGCTAAGCCTTTCTACTTTTTATGTTAGGCAGGCTTCACTTTCCACTTTATAGCTTAGAGCTTATAGTTATAGGATTATATCATCAATATAACATATTTAGCAAGTTAAGCTTGGATATATACTTTTTTTTGTCAATTTAATTTTTTTTATGTGCCGATAAAAAATCTAATAGAAGGAGGTTAACCTCCCATCCATATCTAAGTAGCTCCAATTAACTTCCATATATAAAAGGTTTCATGTGAACGAAAATATGTGATTCAAATTCATTTTTTTAATAGAGAGATATCCTTCTTTTCGTACCGACTAATCCACTCGAGTGCTTTCGCCCCACGTAGCCTCCGAGAATTGGTCCTAGGTTCCTTCGAACTCAGGACCTCAAGGAGAGCAAACCCTAGAGACCCGATCACCCTCCCATCCCCGTCGTATAAAAAGTGTACACCACTATGCCAAGGTTCTTTTTCACTGTTCACCAAACAATTCTAGTTCCACACCAGAACAGTGTCGTCGTATGTGAGAGTCGACTCGTGATTCTTGCGAGTCTCTGCAAGCAGATTCATCTTATTTAACTCATAATTGTTGTATTGATCACGCTAAGATGAAGAAAACATCCATAGATCCTGTTTTTCAGAGTAAGTTTTGTCTTTCTAACATCGTATCATCCCTGATCCCCACCATCGATTCGGTCAACTAGAGACAACATGGAGATGATGAAACTCAGTTATAGATCAATATGAAGATCTAGAAGTGACTGAAAGATAGACCAGTGTTAGGGTTTTAAGACCATGAAAAGGTGGACAAAACTCCTAATGCAAAAGTTTCGCTGATTGTAACCACCACCATAGCCAATCACGTAGTAGAGGTGATCTTCATTGATGACAGAAGCTCACGCGACCTCCTATATCACAAAATCTTTAGGAACTTCAGGTTACACATGCAGGATCTAAAGCAATGTAAAGGTAATTGCCTTCTAGCATTCAACGACTCCTTAACCCATCCATGTGGAACAAAAAATCTAATAGTTTCTTTGGGAAGATGGAAGGATAAAAGGATTGTAAACATGGTTTTTTTGTGATCCCTTGTGAAAGAGTGTACAACAACTTTCTTGGAGGATCATTCCTAGCAATGTTGGACGTTGTAAACTCTCCATTTCATTTAAAGATGAAAACAACATAATAATGTGGGTAAACTAATCCTCGTTTAAGTCAATTTGCATGAGACTCGTCTTATATACGAGGCAACACCAAGGAAGGGAAATACCAACGAAGTAACCAACGTAGTCAATCTCAATGTGTGGGGGACGAAACCCGCAGGACTACGAGCTAAGAATATCAACCGAAGGAAATATGAAGACCTTAAGACCGAACCAAAATGAGAGTTTGAAGTCGTCCATCTCTATGATGACCTAACTCAGTCAGTTTGAATAGACGTTGATTTTCCAATTAAGTAAATGAATGGATTGTTGAGTGCATGAAGACCAATGTAGATATATTCACAATTTCTCCCCACAAGATTCTATGAATAAAACCAAGTGTAGAATGTCATCAGTTAAATGTTTTGGAACAAAATTGTTCATATCCCTCGAGTTTTGATGATAACAAAGTACTTAAAGAACAATTGAATATACTAACATATGTTAAGTGTGCAAGATCACAAGCTTAGAATTGAACTTTGAATTGATCCTATTAAAAACATGTGTAGAGAAGCAAAGTAACCCAAACTTTGAAAGATCATAATCTAATGACTCTGAACGTGTATATCAGCTTTTGAAGGATCCGAATCTGATCATGGTATCCTTGCCTCTAGTGATAGCTCAGACTCTAAAGACCTCAACTAAAGGTGCTCAACCTCTGATTTGTACTCTGTCCCAAAAGCAGACCAATCTTGTCAAAATCCAGAGTTTGAAGAAAGTTAACTAGGGTTTCGTTTTGCAAGACTCGAAGAATGGTGATGTGATCTTTTAATTCAGCCTCAACCTTTTGGTAGATGCCAAGTATGAGAAAGACGCATTGGAAAAAGTTATTACTCAATGGAAAATAAGTTTAACCAGATATATCCTCCAATGTCTCTCTTGGATTGCTTCTCAGCAAAGAACCCTTATGCAAGTCTCCTTCCAATGACTTTTTTTCTGCCTCTATAAAAGGTATCTAATGATTTGAAAGAAGGTTACAACACTACATCAGAATAAATTTGAGCTAAATTTTTATAACTATTATTGCATAAGTTCTTAAGATTTCTAATCTTTGTATATCTTAGAAATATTAAATGTTAAGAACCTTTGTGGTTGTTGTACAACTATTATACTTCTGATTGAACATCAAGTATAGTTGTTATATTTCCTACTAAACTGTTTATTTAAAGTAAAGAAAGTCTTTTGCTAGTGAGCTTGAGCAATGAAGTATCTTGCATATGTGCTTGAGTAGTAAAGTCTCTTTATAACGTGATTGAGCAGAAGTGTCTTGCTAGGTTGCTTGAGCGAAAGTTTCTTTCTTGTTTGATTGAGCTGTTAAAGTCTCTTTCTTGTTTGATTGAGCAAAGTTGCAATCAATTTTGATTATAATGAAAAGTTATTGTTGAGATAAAGGGATTTGACTAATCTCAATTTAGGATAGGAACCAGGATAAACTATATGTGTTATTTTGCTTATTGCTTATGAACTTTACTATTCTGATATTACTATTATTCTGAGTTTAGACTTTAAACTTGTTCAAATTCTAAAGCTGAGTTTTCAGAAGTGAAAAAGAAATAACATACACAATTAAACCCCCTTCTTGTGTATTTTTCTCACCTTCAATTGGCACGAGAGCACAGTCTGTGCTAAGCACTTTACAGTGGTACAAACGAAACCAAGAAAAGTAGAGATCATGATCATTTCCATGATTTGCACCCAAAGGTCTCATTCCTTTCACAACCCTGTCAAAACCACAGTCACCACCAGACTTGGCCAAAAACTTTACTCCATAATTCACCAGGATTAGATATTTCATTTTTGAATTTATTGGTGAACACAAACTCCACAATGAACTCCAAATAATTCATTGATTTCTATCTCTTTATAGTCTACCTCATTTTATGGAGTGATAAATTGCTGAGATGATGTTCCAACATCTTCGTGGACATCAGTCCCTTTCACAAAGATTGAACCATTAACTTTGGTTATGGAGTTAACATACATAGGTTTTGCTATCAGTAAAGTAACCAATAAACATTCATTTGTTCTTTTAGAGGTAGCTGGAGATATTTGATTTTTCTTTACTATAGATCACCTGGGTCAATTTTTATTTATTTATAAAAATCATCAAAAACCACATAGATATACCACTATCTACCAAGACTCCGCCTTGAAATGGCCTCAAAAGAACTATGAGAGGAAGTTCTAGAACATCTGCAGAACTCTGATATTACAACTTCTTATGTGACATCTTTACACCATCTTCCTTGGTCATTAAGCACACACAAATAACAACTTTCTTTGGACTTAATTTCCTCACCAGTTATTCATACATCTCACTAGTGACCAAAATTTCTCCCTTAGAGAAATATACATTAGAACCTTGTCCAGGGGAGACAACATCTGGACTGGAAAATCCAGTTCTCAAACTCCTTTAATTTCACTTTTGGCACCATTATTAACAGTAACATGGTTAGAGAGAGAGAAAGAGAGAGACTTAGAGTCCACCAGATACTCCTTTACTCTAGTTAAGTGTCTAGAACACCCACAACCAAAATACCAATCTTGATAGGTTGAAACTCTAAGATGGCATCAGATAAAGGCAATTTGCATCTTCCTTGAGTTTTAACCACTACTTGGTTAACTTTAGGCTGAGTTGGACCCTTGAGACAACCATACAAATTGAAACAAAAGTGCCTGATATGACCAACTTAACCCTAGAAGAGACATCTCTAGTGAAAGTACCTATCTTTAGCATGAATATTATTATGTTTAACACGATGTCAAGACATTTGATTGACATCATTGACTCAAATTTCCTCTTGATGGGAATAAACTTTTCTGACACTTGAGTTCTACTTTGCTTGATATATCTTTGAGAAACCCCACCCTTTTGGGCTTCTAGTCAACTTCTCAAAATGAAGAACTTCTCAAACATATCAAAACAACCGTTTAACATCCTCATGGACTTGATCATGATGTCAAGTTTGGAGGTCAAAACAGTCACCTCATACCTTCTATATTCCTTCTTATTTATAGCCTTCTTTACTCTTGATGCATAAAACTTTGAAGAAGCAACCAATTCATCATGAATTAATTTTCCAATACAGGGGTCTACAACAGAAGCCATTCTTCTAGAGAAGGAAGTAACAAGCTAGACATATTCATCATCGAGATCACTTCCATCATAAACCCAAGAAATAGAAAACCCCTTAAGAAGCTTCTTTATGATGGGTATGGAATTTTGCACTAATATGACCAGAACATAAGCCATTCTTCTAGAGAAGCCATTCTTCTAGAGAAGGAAGTAACAAGCTAGACATATTCATCATCGAGATCACTTCCATCATAAACCCAAGAAATAGAAAACCCCTTAAGAAGCTTCTTTATGATGGGTATGGAATTTTGCACTAATATGACAAGAACCTTCAAATACATGACACTGAGTGACTTTACTTTGAACATCCTAGTTCTTGCAGGTGTCATGAATGACGTTCTTCACACTTGGTCTTGGCCTTCTATCCACTTTCCTCATATCCTGGTTGAATTGCCTCCCAGGTAACATAATAACATTAAATAAACCTTCATCAGACACAAGGTCACAAGCTCCTACAGAGATGGAGACAAAAATTATACTTTTGTCCTTCTATTCAAATTTGTCATTTTAAGGACAACCTAAGAAAAAATAAAAATAATATGACCTAAAAGGTCCATTTATGCTGATGATGACTTGATCTTCTTCTTCAAAAGCTAACACTTTCATGTCAAAACTCTTTGGTAGAAATTGTAGTGTCTTGCTGACCAGATGTGCCTTCAAGAGTGGTATTTAGAAAATCCCAAGCATCTCAGGCCACAACGCATGATTTTAATAGTCTGAAATATATTATTTCAACTTCAATGAATATGACATTCAAAGCTTTAAAGTTAACAAAACTCAACCCATACTCTTCCTTGTACCAGACCTCTTATGGTTTCAACGAAACATCCTCCTCCATATCCTTAATAGAAGGATTTATACACCCTTTGATGAAAAATTTCAAAGTAAACTTTCCAATGATCATATAGTACCATAAAAATTCTCCTTGAATCTCACCCAATAAACAAACCATGGTGTTTGCTCTGATACCAATTGAAAATTTATCACTCTAACACATGTTAATACCGATGTCCCAACATCAGAACATAATGTCAAGACAAATGTTACGACATCTTCTGTCAGTTAGAATAATTATATTAGACTGTAAAATATGCAAAATTAAATTGCAGAATGATAAATAACACAATCAATTGTTAACCCAGTTCGGTGCAACGTCACATACATATGGGGGCTACCAAGCCAAGAAGGAAATTCACTATGAAAATATTAGTTTAAAGTTAAACTCCCCCATTTACAACTTATCACCTAATCATTGCCTTGTGAAAATTCTACCTAGAAACCTTCTAGATAGAGACCCCCCTCTCACTTCCTAACAGTCACAAACCAGTGACAATACCACAAGAAACCAAAATAGAAGAACACTTCCAACTACAATACATAGTTTTTCTTAAAAGCTTTAAACTAATAACAATACACCCATGCTTAAAATCTCATGAGTGAATAATAAACAATATACAATCAGTCTACCTCAATGTATCAAAAGATACATGGGTGACTTACACAGACACACTAAAGAGACTCTCAAAACATACGACTTTACACTTCCCCTAATTTTACAAAATTATGAAAACACAAAATACATTAGGTTTAGGTTTCTCTTTAAATACTCCTTAGCATTCCATGGGCTTCGAAATCTTCACTCAGATATTTCTTGATCCACACGCTGAGGGCTCTATCAATTATGCAGAAAAATCTCCTTAAATCTTGGAACAAATCATCAAGTTTCCTAAATTGTGTCAACATCCAATTTTATAAACTTATCAATAATTGGAGGTCAAATCAAATGTTCCAGATTAAATCTTCTTGACCTATGAAAATAAGTGAGATGTATCCAAAAGAATTCTCACAGAATCAGATCAAACTATCAAGAATAAAACATCATGTACTGATGTTTTGGTATAGCATGTCACATCATCTATCTTCAATACTTACCGACCAACATAGTAGGACATCTCACCCAACATCCTGTTGTGAACCATGTTTTAGCAAAATTGATGTCAATCCTAAAACCATTGAACTAACAGTAGTGCAACGGAAAACTACTCGAATCGAGTCATCTATCTGAACCTACAATCGAAAAGAAATATGTGCAACTAAAACCAAGAAGAATGATAATGAACGTAAATGTTCAACCATAATCAATCTACAAATCAATTAAATACAATGTTACTCTTAACTTGTGTATCCAATGAACAAAAAATCAAATAAAACTAACACATACAATTTATCGAACACTTGGAGTGCAATCAATATCAATTGGAAGTTTGATTTGTTTACTTGATGTAAAAAAGCCAATCACAATCAAAGTGATTATTATTATATTAACAATAACACTTTTAAAGGATAATCGAAAAACAATTTCCAATCAAAACAATCAAACAATAATGAATTTGATAAATTGCGTAAACGATAATAAAAGCAATAAAGAGATAAAAGAGACAGACCAAGATTTATTTAGGCAGTTCCCCAATCGGCCTTGCTATGGGTATGTCTTTCCTTAATTCTAGTTTCTTTGAAAAATATTTATACAAGAGATGAAGAACACAAACCCCCAAAAACCTATTGTCTTATGTTGATTCTTTCACCTCAAACCCTTGATCAAAGCTTGATCAAGTGACTAACAATGCGACTCCAATCCACCGATTGTACCAAGCCTGCAAATGTTAAAACCCAAGATTCCCGAGCACAATTCATAATCTCGCGCTACTCCATTGCAAGGATCCCACCTTATCCTAAGGCCTTCACTCGGTCAAATCTATGTTGACGTGATCTTGTCTAAAACCTTCAAATCAAACCTGATCTTGAAGGAAAACTCCACCTTGGTTTTACTATTTGTAACCCACAAAGTTCTCAACCCAATATTCTCGATTACACCAAACCTAATTGGACGTTATTGATCCGCGTGTCGCGCACGGATAAAAAACGAGTGATTTTTGAAAACATAGTATATCGACAATGACTTGAATCGTTTCACAAGGATTCTTGTATTGTTATTAATCGAAGGTAACCGAATTCCAAATTAGGGGGGTTTGTTTTAAGGTTAATAAAAAAAACAGAACAATTAAGTGATTAAAATACGTGATTATGGAATAAGTCAATCTACCGATTCAGTTCCTACTATCATCAATTATTATAATTATAATACCCTAAGCGGATTATTCATTCCTATCTGGATACAAACTCAATGACAAGCGCGATGAGGTTTGTAAGATTAACGATGCTATTGTCCGAATTAAGCAAACGGGATAAAATTTCATGAATTAAGCAAACATGATTGATCAAACACAAAACGAATTAAGCAAACATACCATGTCTATGTTAGGATCATACAATCAACCAAATCAAATCGATATATTTCATGCAATTGAATTAAGCATACAAGAACACAAAATATCATTGAAAGGAATTAAATTAAAGTTAACATTATAATAATCTCAAGTGTTGGAACCCGAATTACAGTAGATTGACTCAAAGGTGATTAGTTCTCCATCGTTCTTTCAAGCGTAAGAAAAATAAAATCGTGAATAGGAGAATGTCCAAGAGCAGCCGCGGCTGCTATGTTAAATAGGAAACCTAAAAACCCGTTTACAACCCAACTGGGTCAAATACATAACCCATGCCCAATTCTAAATGACCCGAAATTGAATAAAACTAATGCAGCCTCTTCAAACGAAATTCTGGAAAATATGATTCCGAATCTGACTTTGACTCCAACACGAAAGTTGTAGCTCTCTCTCTTATCTTTCCATCGACTGGTAGAATGCCTCAATCAGATTCCTGGAACTCCGGTTATGATCATTTCCGTAAAAGCTATTAAAGCTGAAAATTAAGTACGAAAATTAAATTAAGGTAAAAATAAAGTAAATTAGAAAAACAAATTAAAATATAAAAATAAACAAATAAAACTAAAGAAATGCCTAAGTGCAATCATGTAGGAATGTGTACCAAAATTCACTGATCATTATCAACCCTAATCTAGATGGTCACCCAATCGAAAAATGATTATGTGTAGTTAAATTATGTGTATGCATATAAGAAAGGTTGAAGATGATGAGCAACATTTGTGATCATGTTTCGTTAGGTTTTTACTCTAAGAAAAACCCTTGAAAAGAATGTGATGCATGTATGTATATGTGTGTGTGTGTGTATATATATATATATATATATATATATATATATATATATATATATATATATATATATATATATATATATATATATATATATATATATATATGTGTGTGTGTGTGTGTGTGTGTGTGTGTGTGTGTGTGTGTGTGTGTGTGTGTGTGTGTGGAAGAGTAGAAAAAGGAATGTAATGAGTTGGAGAGAAAAATGAGATTTTAAAGATTGAACACAAATAGGTCGACATGTGAAGGCAATAGGTCGATCTGTCAAGGTTATTAGGTCAGCATGTGAAGGCAATAGGTCGGTCTGTCAAGGTTATTAGGTCGGCATGTGAAGGCAATAGGTCGGTTTATAAAGGTTAATAGGTTGGCCTATGATGCAACCTGAAATGCAACATGTGGAATGAATCTACATGCTTCAATACTACTCCGTAGGAGCCGACCTGAAAATCGCATAGGTCGGCCTATACTATAAGTGTCTTGCGTATAGGTCGACCTGTTCTTGCATAGGTCTGCCTATACTGACTTGTATGTTCAAAAACATGATTTTCAATGCGATTATGATGATGACTCCAATAAAAACTCATTTAAATGCTTCCTAATGCTAAAATGCACATCTAGAATGGGAAGTGTTCTGGACTGGGCCTCTAGAGACTGTATTGGACCGTGGCCCAATACGTTAAGCAAGCATACTTGTTGGACGGGCGAAAACCATTTAACAGTCGGACAGGTATTTCATGAGTCGGGCATACACTCTGCGAGACGGGCAGAGAACAGGTCTTCCATTCCACTTGCCATGTCACCCAAATGTCCCCCATTATCTTCTGAAAGATAGGGGAAGTTGGACCAAGGACTAGACCACTTGCTAGGTCTACACGCTCCTTACACGTACCTTGGCAGTTCTTCCTTGGGCCTCGCTGATCCAGCCCAAGGAAGCACCTTGGCCCATCGTTGAGGGCTCATTATAAATACCCTTTTTCACTAAAGGGTCAGGTATTTTGATTTAACTCTTCTAACTTACCATTACTGTACCTCTATTAACTTTGGAATCAGAGCGCCTTGCAGGTACACCCCCTCCATTCCATCAACCTAGCTGTTCACGTTCAATTGCTAGAAGGCCCTCCTGATCAGGTAAGATCAGGAAGATACCGTCCAATATACATAACGTTACATTTATGCTAGTTTTTACTTCACTCAAAATACCAAGGTGCTTTCTCACATTTACATTTATGTCATTTACTTTTATATCATTTAAACTTATGTCATTTACATTCTTGCCTTTTATTTTTTCCCTTTACTTTATGCATTTTATAACTTTCTTATTTCAAAAGAACAAAAACATTATAAAATGGATAAAACCCTAAAAATCTTTAATCTGATCTTTTGGACTTTGTGTTACTATCCCTTGCTTGAGGAGTATTATAGACTTTGGTCCTTAAGGCTTAGTGTTTTCCATGGCTTGGAGTGTTATCTGGGACTTTGTGATTCATTTGAGACATTTGATCGTCAATTCAAGACTTGGATGTTTCTTTGTGGCTTTGTGGCTTTGTTTTTCATCTTAATCTTTTGGTATTCATTTACTCATGTGCTTATTCATCTTGTGGCTTAATCCAAAGGGAAATGAATGCTTGTTTTGACCAATGTCAAATGCTTGCTCCATCATGTGGCTAGTACACTTGTACACTCAAAGGCTTTCTCTTAGGCTACCTTACAACGAGACCTTTTATTACATGTCATTTACTTTATGCTTTAGAATAGTCTCTTCATCTCCTTCCCATTTCTTCAATTTTCAAAACTTCTTCCTATTTCAAAAACTTATTGTTTTCAAACTTCACACATTTTTCTCAATAAACCTTGACTTTGTCAACTGATACATAAAATCTTTTTCATAATAAATGCTAAAACACTTAAGCGTACTTAAACTTTTTTTCTAAACTTCTAAAAAAATACAAACCTCATGAGACTTCTTTTTATGCCTTTGTGCACTTTTCTTAAGAGTCTTTTTCTGAAAGATTGGATATTAGTCTATTCTTGTAGTGATGCAAACTATAAAACCCCACTTTCCCAGTTTTGAAAATAGGTTAAAATAATATAAATTTCAGAGTTTTGAACAAAGTGGAATGCCACGACAACAATAATATTCAACATAAAAAATCATTTTATTTAAAACAACGGAAAAATATCTTTTTTATTCATCATACGACAATTCGCCAAACATTAACAATATTCATCAATTCTCTTGATTTATAAGTTTCAACAAAATATGATACATAACTACTAATAAGAAGAATAAATAAATAAAAAAATCCTCGATTCCCGTGTTACGTATCAGAGCGACTCCTAGGACTCGACCAAGCAACTTGTACTCCAAGCATACTCAAGTACCGGAATCATCTGTACTTCCAATGAAGTACAGACACAACAAAAAATAAAGGGGGTGAGAACTACATTCAAAAATTAACGGTGTATAATATATGTTAAAAGGTAGTATCTCACAACAACAATATAACACCACATATTTGCAACAATAATCATCAACAAGACAACATGATTCAACAACATCAATATGCAATGTGATCCAACATAAACACAATGCATGCGATACCGATTCACCATGGTTCATTCAACCGAACCCGATAATCACATACACCCATATGACAGTGATTATCCCAACACTCTCCATAACGGAGTACGGATGATCGTATTTGCCCATCTGGCACGATCTTCCCAACAATAATCAACAATAATATATGAATGCATGATAATGAATATGCACATAACACTGGTACAACCATTGTTATACCTCTTCACGATCCATCTGATCACATAAAATATACAACATGGCAATATATGCCTACAACATGTGTATAATAAGGATTATACATTAATTCGATCCTACGGATCACACCAAAATTTCATACCACACTTATACAACAATATTCAATCATAGCAACAATCCTTCTGATCACACAACACCACCTACAACACCACTATACCAATAATCATACATATACACGAGTTCCCCAAACACCTAAGGAATATACATCTGTCGTGCCACACCATAGTTCACCATACTTATTCAATCACTCAGTCTACACTTCACTAAAGAAATACTTCACTATCTTGATTAGTCATTCACCCAATTATCCATTAAGTCTCAATCACTAATCAAGTTCACCGATAATCGCAAGCACCACAATCAGTGAAGCATATCACGCGACTTAACCAATTAATCGTCTGGTTAATTTTTCCTAAGTTCCATCATTTATTCAATATTCATGTTCCCACTCGATTATATAAGTCTTAAGGTTCATCATAAAGTTTCGGATCGAAGGAATCGACAACGGATGCGTAATCGGGACAAAAATCGCTAAAATGACACATTTTGCCCTACAACACTAGTCATACGCGTAATGGGGTAGGCCATACGCGCATGCCTTGCCTCCATGCCTACAACACGTATTTCATACGTGTATTGGCCCTCACTCGCACACACAATATGCATAAGGCCACTTAATACGCATATTGCACTACACTCATACGCGTAACTTGTACACAGAACCTTCCTCATACGCGTATCTACCTCCAATACGCGTATGGCTTGTCCTTCTCGCCCCTCAGTACGCGTATCAGCCATGAATCATGTACATCCATACGTGTATGACTTGCCCCATACGCGTATGGGCAGAGAGTCTCATTTTTTTTTTTGCTTTTTCTTCTCCAATTCAGATTTGTTTCTCATAAATCTCGATTTCGTGATTCGTGCCAGATCTATGATTATTTCTATTCTAGTTTTTCACCATAATTATTATTCTTCTTTCTCTTATCGTTACTAAATCCAATTTTATTGTGGTTCTAGATCTAAAATCGTAAATGTTCCTCAACAATAACAAAATCTACATAAAATTACAACATACCAAGCAATAACAAAAATATTTCCAAACACGAATTCAGATATACCAGAACGAATTCATAACAACAGATATCCACATCACAGATTCACATCATAACAACATAATTCAGAAAAACCTACGAGAGTAAGGAATCCTCACTACCCAACATGATATTATCACCTATTATGAACCCATTCTCCCCCCTTACCTCGAATCCGAAGAATTCCTGCGAATTTCGTCTATGGAGAATGCTCTAGTTGCTTTTCCTCTTCCTGGTCCCTTTTTTGTTTCTCCCACAATGTTACGATTAATCTTTTTCTTAATTTTCTGATTAACCTAGTTTTTCCTTAAAACCCTCACCATAATAGTTTACCAAGTCACCCTTATTCTAATTAAACCAAATAATTATTATTATTATAATTCTAATATTACTAATATTATTTACATAATAATAATAATAAAAATAATAATATCTTAATGGATATATTCTCATTACCGCACTCCGTAATACTACTAATCGCACCATAATTATACCCGTCCCACTAGGACACTACAACAAAACATAAAGACATACGCCTTAAACAAGGTCAACAAAGCACCAAAATACCCGACGAATAAATTATTAAAAATGAGGTGTTATAACTCTCTCCCACTTTAAATATTTCCGTCCTCGAAAATTGTACTCAATTGAATTATTCAGATATACTCTCACACCGGACTAATTACACCCTTGCCATAACTGGCAACTCTACAATTAACCAAAAACAATAATAATAATACCAAACAACTACAACGATGACAAAACACAACTAATCATCGATTTACAACATGCAGGTACACACCTGAATTAGAACACAACAAAAATCTCTACCATCACCATAGGTAACGCTTCCCTAATCCCCATCATATGAATTAGTCATTTGCACTCGTACCACCACCATAGGTAACGAGGTGACAACAAGGAAAAAAACAAAAATCTCACGATTCACATTGTTCTAGTTACAACAACACTGATAACGGACTAACCTTGCAGTCCTCCCCACTGAAACAACATATTCATAACTCACAAATGAAGTACCTTCATCATATATATTAGTATCTCTACATATCCCGCAATCCTTGATATGTAGATAACCTCTTACCATTACACTTCCATTATGGAACTTCCAATAGTCTCAATATCCCAATAGGTTTCATCGCTCAACATCTTGAGCCTTTACTAACCATTTACGTAAAAGCAATTACACCCCTTCACTCTTCCGCTGCGAACTCTGATTACTCGCAGCTATCAATTCCATGAAGTCCACATCCAACTTAAACCTCTTCTAACAATCACCTGAAATATAATAATTCACTTAGTATACCTCATTACACCAAACGTAAGTCTCTTGACTGCTAACTCAATTCCAACTTCTTAACTAATGAGGCAACATAAGAAAGTTCCCGACCCACCTCATCAAGAATTCCGACTATCTTAGTCGTCTCATACTCCACTCTTTCCGACCAAATCGGAATTGTATACTCATGCGATTACCACCTTAGTCTCCATTTGTAATAACAATATTATCGGATACTCAACACAATTTCACTCCCATCCACCTCCAATCCATCAATAAGATAAATACTTCCATAATTCCTCGCTCATCGTAGAACACCAACCACGAATTTAATATCAGGTACTAATACCCTATCAACTCATCATAATCATCATCCAACATTATATCCACAACTTGTTAGAATCAAACAAAATCATACTGGAACCGTAGTTAACTCCTACTTCGGCTTTCCAGAACTCTCTCACAACAAACCTTTTCAACGAACAACTTATCTTTCGCAAGTTAACTGAACAACAAAATACTAACTTGGAAATTTTTTTCATAAACCGCAATAATAACCAACTAAGTCCAAATACATTATAATCTCTTATAACTTACTCATTTTCACCAATGTAGATCCACATCTACTTCAAACGGACTCAACCATACCTTCCTCTGAACAACGCAATCAACACATCTACACCTGTCCATAAAAATCACCCTTGATACCTAGTATATAACTGTATCTTTTCCAATTCTTATATTTTAGTTTCCAACATTCTACAAGTTCTTCTTTTGCTTTCATCATAGATCAAGACATCCTCAAAATTACTATTTCAAACTTATTCAAGTAGATATGAAAGGCACAATTCATACTCCATACACACCTTAACACATAACACTCATCACTATCTTCTACACAACATCCGTGATCATTTTATGGTTTCACATTACATTTACCCCCTCATTGGATCATCCTTACAACGTTTCAAACTCCATATTAACCAAACCCTTGATTCATAAATTTTCGAAAGGCAATTATTACACACTTATTATCTTATTCTTATCTTATCGATCCAATGCATATAACGATAGTTATACTTCTCTCCCTTCATCCCATAATAACAATAATAAGTAGCTTTTAATCAATTTCACAGCTCATGGTTCACCATCTCAAAACATCTACGAAACTATCCATACTCTGTGTCAACATAACTGCATTGTGAAAACACATGGTTATAATTAATTTCCGACAAAGAAATCACACCTTCATACTTTCCAAAGACTCATCTACCTCCTATCATACTAGGCCAAAACATAACTCAATACTTACATCCTAAATCTCATTATTCCACATTCCTCAATACAGTAAATTCATCCGACATAACCTGTCAACCTCTGGTTCAGATTACCATATTCCATTTATATTACTCTTACAAAGTCCCAACTAACTCAAGGTTCTGGTTGACACTATAATCCAACTCACAACAATAGTAATACTACTGGTGCATTCCAGATCACTCTTGACCCCTTATCAATCGAATTAGATCTATTCCCATTATAATTGTGAATTCCCATAATATTCACTAATCAACATGCAACTTCATACCCTCATCTTTCTATATCAATAACACCGAAGCTTTCCTAGAAGGCACCCTTGCTTCTACAATTCCTTTTGTCGATGAATCCCCTGACTGTTCCTCGTAGTACCAGGGACCGATCAAGGAATAATTCCATTTTTCTCTATAACAACACCCTTAATATATTCTTTAAAACACAGTTATAATTTGTACACCACAAATGGTCCATCTTTGTGACCTTACTTCCAATCAATACCATCTACACAACCAAATCAGACATCAGAGTCTCTTCTCAAAAGTCCTTCTACACACTCAGTATATACAACGTTCGACTTTTCACAATCATCGATCTAAAATTCACTTCCTACTCACTGAGGAGTAACCATTAGTAATATCTGATCAACATACTCAATCCTCAAGTCCATTTATTCTCCGGATATAGGAATCCACATCCGATCCCCTAAAACCACTAATAACTTTTGTTTTAACTCCAAACAGTCTACTGAACATACTATCTCAGCTGAAAAATATGTCTTTTGCATCCAACACGATTATGTCTACTATTAACAAGGGATTAAGGGTGACCAGTTCCTCAATTTTTCAATAGATAACCGACAATCATGACGGGCATAAACCATATCTCCCAACTCCAATAGCGTTCTTTGCATCTTGTTAACTAAGTTGCTTCACGAACGAATCCTTAGTTAACACAAACCTTAGCAACTTTTGCACCACTGCAATTCCAATACACCACAAGCCAACACTTCAGAGAAGCAATAGATTCTCCCCCACTTGTTTCAAACCAACACCTGCAGACAACCAGTTAGAAAACAAGTAAGTACCGATAGTGTGTCACACACATATCGCGTACTCGGGAACAAACGACACATGACAACCTGGTCGGACGGACCGAACTGCTCTGATACCAATTGTAACGCCCCACTTTCCCAGTTTTGAAAATAGGTTTAAATAATACAAATTTAAGAGTTTTAAACAAAGTGGAATGCCATAACAACAATAATATTCAACAAAAAATCCTTTTATTTAAAACAGCGAAAAAATATATTTTTATTCATCATACGACAATTCGCAAAACATCAACAATATTCATCAATTCTCTTGATTTATAATTTTCAACAAAATATGATACGTAACTACTAATAAGAAGAATAAACAAACAACAAAATCCCCGATTCCTGTGTTACTTATCAGAGCAACTTCTAGGACTCGATCAAGCAACTTGTACTCCATGCGTACTCAAGTACCTGAATCATCTGTACTTCCAACGAAGCACAAACACAACAAACAATAAAGGGGGTGAAAATTACATTCAATAATTAACGGTGTATAATACATGTTAAAAGGTAGTATCTAACAACAACATAACATCACATATTTGCAACAATAATCATCAACAAGACAACATGATTCAATAACATCAATATGCAATGTGACCCAACATAGACACAATGCATGCGGTACCGACTCACCATGGTTCATTCAATCGAACCCGATAATCACATACACCCATCCGATAATGATTATCTCAACACTCTCCATAACAGAGTACAAATGATCGTATTCTCCCATCCGACACGATCCTCCCAACAATAATCAACAATAATATATGAATGCATGACAATGGATATGCATACAACACTAGTACAACCATCATTATACCTCTTCACGATCCATCCGATCACATAAAATATACAACATGACAATTTATGCCTACAACATGTGTATAATAAGGATTATACATTAATTTGATCCTACGGATCACACCAAAATTTCATACCACACTTATACAACAAGAG
The DNA here is from genome assembly GCA_963966055.1 of Lathyrus aphaca. NCBI lineage: Eukaryota > Viridiplantae > Streptophyta > Magnoliopsida > Fabales > Fabaceae > Lathyrus > Lathyrus aphaca. The sequence goes on along the minus strand of OZ014524.1, from coordinate 111,701,333 downwards.
TCAATCATAGCAACAATCCTTATGATCACACAACACCACCTACAACACCACTACACCAATAATCATACCTATACACGAGTTCCCCAAACACCTAAGGAATATACATTCGTCGTGCCACACCATAGTTCTCCATACTTATTCAATCACTCAGTCTACACTTCACTAAAGAAATACTTCACTATCTTGATTAGTCATTCACCCAATTATCCACTTGGTCTCAATCACTAATCCAGTTCACCTATAATCGCAAGCACCACAATCAATGAAGCATATAACGCAACTTAATCGATTAATCGTCTGGTTAATGTTTCCTAAGTTTCATCATTTATTCAATATTCACGTTCTCACTCGATTATATAAGTCTTAAGGTTCATCATAAAGTTTTGAATCAAAGGAATCAACAACAGATGCAAAATCGGGACAGAAATCGCAAAAATGGCTCATTTTTCCCTACAACACTGGTCATACGCGTAATGGGCCAGAACATACGCGTATTCCTTGCCTCCATGCCCACAACACGCATTTTATACGCGTATTGGCCCTCACTCGCACACACAATACGCGCAAGGCCACTTAATACGCGTATTGCACTACACTCCTACGCGTAACTTGCACACAAAACCTTCCTCATACGCGTATCTACCTCCAATACACGCATGGCTTGTCCTTATCACTCCCCAGTACGCGTATCAGCCACGAATCATGCACATCCATACGTGTATGACTTGCCCCATACGCGTATGGGCAGATAATCTCTTTTTTTTTTGCCTTTTCTTCTCCAATTCAGATATGTTTCTTGTAACTCTCAATTTCGTGATTCATGCTAGACCTATGATTGTTTCTATTTCAGTTTTTCACCATAATTCTTATTCTTATTTCTCTTATTGTTACTAAATCCAATTTTATTGTGGTTCTAGATCTAAAATCATAACTATTCCTCAACAACAACAAAATCTACATAAAAATTGCAACATACCAAACAATAACAACAATATTTCCAAATACAAATTCAGATATACCATAATGAATTCACAAAAACAGATATCCACATCATAGATTCACATCATATCAACATAATTCAGAAAAACCTACGAGGGTAAGGAATCCTCACTACCCAACATGATATTATCACCTATTATGAACCCATTCTCCCCCCTTACCTCTAATCCTGAAGAATTCCTGCGAATTTCGTCTATGAAGAATGCTCTAGTTGTTCTTCTTCTTCCTGGCCCCCTTTTTGTTTCTCCCACAATGTTACAATTAATCTTTTTCTTAATTTTCTGATTAACCTAGTTTTTCCTTAAAACCCTCACCATAATAGTTTACCAAGTCATCCTTATTTTAATTAAACCAAATAATTATAATTATTATAATTCTAATATTACTAATATTATTTACATAATAATAATAAAAATAATTTCTTAATGGATCTATTATCATTACCGCACTCCGTAATACTACTAATCGCACCATAATTATACCCATTCCACTAGGACACTACAAAAAAACATAAAGACATACGCCTTAAATAAGGCCAACAAAGCACCAAAATACCCGACGAATAAATTATTAAAAATAGGGTGTTACACAAACCACTATACTTTTATAATATTTTAAGAAATGATTGACATTTTCCACTTGAATGTTGAGACGTGCATGTGAGAAAGTCCAAGTAAAAGATCGCAATATCAAGATGATGCAAATGCTCATTTCCTCATACTTGTGGGTAGTAAGTTGAGTTTGCCACTCGAATACGACAAAATTCCCTTTCAAATTAAAATCAATCAACAAATAACCCAACACTTTTATAAACATAAATTTGCAAGTGGTTTCTATGGAGTACCATAGATGTGAGTAAGGGTGACAAAACAAGTTGTGGTCCGCCAGGCCGACCCGCGCACCCATAAAAAAATGGCGGGTTTGGTTGGGATTTTGGGCTCGCCGCTCACCAAATCTCACCCACCTAAAGGCCATCACCCGCCAAAGCCCTCCCTACCAAAACCCACCGTCCGTGAAAACCCGTTGCACCTATTCGTTAAGCTTGTCCCACCTTAAACCTGCCATTTTTAGTTAATTCTAGTAATTTCAATTCTTGATGATTTTATTTTATACATTTATTTGATAATATATATAATATTTATTGAAGTATTTTTTTTTAAAAGATGCTTTATAAAAATTATTCTAAAAAACAAGTGAAAAATATAATTGAAATGTAAAAACAAGCATATATACTATTAAAAAAATGAAAAAAATAAAAAAGTAGGCGGGTAAGCCCGCTGTCCTCCAACCCACAACCTTAGTGGGGCGAGCTAGATTTTTATGCCTATTTCCACTTGGCGAGCTTCCCCCCGCCTTTTTTTAGGGCTTAAAGGTGAAGTGGGGCGGGGTGGGGCGAGCGACCTGTTTTTCCACCTCTAGATGTGAGGGGTGATAATACCTTTCCCTAGCATAACCAACCCCCGTATCCAGATTTTTTTTTTTTTACTTTTATGGGTTTTGTTCGACCTTTTTCCCATTCCCTTTGGAAACCATAAAGTTCAGTGGTGACTCTTTCTTTCCTGAGTTAAGTTAATCAATAATTTAATCTCAAATTTTCTCGTTGCGACAAGACCAATTTGTACTTTTGACTATTAAGAATGAATTTTCTTTCTTGGTTTAACACCTTCTAGACGTATGTGACATTACACCGATCTGGGTTAACAATTTCAAGTATCATTTCCTTTATTTTCTTTAGTTCTTGTATGGATATTAATCTAGTCATACACATTGATACGATATTATGTTTGAAATGTTGTCGTTCATAGAAAATAATCTCATTATTCTTCCTTAGGAAGTGAATATTGTGTTTTGGAGGTAAACCATTTAAAAATCTCTTATTTGTATTAGGTGGGATTAGTCTTAGTCTTTGTTTGGTTCATGAGCTCCGCCATTGAAAAATATCTCTTTTGGTTCAAGAAAATTTGCCAACAAAAATCTCCATAATGGTTCTCAAGCTCAACCTAATTAAAATATTTATTGGTTCAAGATCATCCAGGTGTAAAATCTCATTTGGTTTATGAGTTCAACCCAATATAAAAAATCAGTAGGTTTGAGATCATCCTGACATAAACCTCGGTTCAATTCATGGTCAACCAAAATAAAACCTGGTTCAATTTAGAGGATAGCCTACTAAAAATCCATCTTACTTTGAGAACAACTTGTGCATAACTCCGTTTGGTGAGAAAAGTAACTGCTTCAACCAATGTTCGTTGTTTTGTTAGAAGTTAGCCTAAAACTTTATTTCCTTTTATAAGGGGGTTTGTTGGCTTAACCTTCTAAAAGCTTCTAAGCATAGTGGATACTCTCAAGAACAATTATTGGGGACAAGATTAAGTCTTCTTGACTGAACATGTACAATTCTATAGTGTCATTTATCTTCCCTCATCTCTTTTACTTTCCAATTATTTTACTTACTTTGAATTTCCGATGCATACTTATTCAAACGTTTGATAAAATGTTTTCAAACTCTGATTTTGAAAATGATTTTGTTTTAAATCAAAGTTTTTCAAACCTTCACAATTCACCCCTCCCTTCTTTTGTATGGAGTCACATGTCAATAAGTTGTACAAAAATCCAAATGCCTGTTTAAGTACTAATCATCTCAAGAGGAAGGCGAGTTATAATATTTTTTATGAAAAGGAATTTCCTAAACACCAATGCATTTGCATTAAAATCACGTTTAATAATTATCGTATCCATTAAGACTGACGATTTCAAAGACCGTTCAACAATTTTTATATTTTAAGTTGAAAAAAAAATTGTGTATTGATTGTGATGCATGAAAAGTAAATGACATAAAATAAATGACAACAATTAAAATGGAGATTTTGGTGTTAATAGTAAAAAAATTGATAGGGGTAGATTTTGGCATTACATATTTATCATGCACGTCCATAGGCCGATAATATGCTCCTATACTAAACTATTAATATTACCACTTGATGCACTCATTTGTATCTACTTTCGGTCTCAATGTTGTGAGATCATTACATTATTAAATATTCAATATATCAGACTATTAACCAAGATATATTATTAAGTTCCAACAGTTACATAACAACAAGACTATCGATCCATACTACAGTACGTGTGAATATTGAACCTAAACCTATCTTTAGGCGCTATTATCCAATAAATGTTTATCTTGGATCTAGTAATGACAAACACCTTTTGATGTCACGTCACACCATGAAAACATGTTTTAGGTAGCAAAGGTAAAACAATCATTAAGATTAAAGACTCGTTGATATTAAAGCATGAGTAAAATTACATAGAACATCGTTACCTATTTAGTACATGAATATAATGACTAAATCTAACCCCCAACAAAGCGATTTTAGCTATGCTGGTTAGCGTAACTTCTGGTTTTTCCAGTGAAGTTCTTCTTAGAAGTGGGATCTACCGTGTCACTTGAGCAACACTTCCACCTTCAAGTTTCCTTTCCTATTTTCTTGTTGAGACCCAATTGAACCTACTCCAAATTCTTACTACCTCAATCCATCAAAAATCACATTGCACTGAACTGAAAATTCCTATTTATAGGAAAAAACTTGGACTTCTTGCTTTGTGCACCACCTTCTCGCCTAGCACGCCTACCCTGCTATGAGTTACTCCGCCCAACCAGTTTGTCTTCTTCATTAAGAGATTCTTGCATGTCTGCCATGTGTCCTTGGATACATTTTCTCACCCAACACACCACCCCTTCGACTAACGAGTTAACCTTTACTTCACCATTATGTGGTTGTAGCTTGTTGTGCCATCTAGCCATGCCATCATGTGCCTAGCGTGCTTATGTTAGGCCTAGTGAGTCTGGTTTCTTCATATTTTGCTTTTGGCATGATTTTTGCACGCTGAATCATGGTTTTCCAGTTCTTTTCACCTGTTTTTGATAAATGCATACAAAAAAGTCCAAACATGTATTTTATTGCTTTTTCATTATTAAATTGAGGGTTTTGTATCAATTATTTGTAAAACAAATCAATAAGTGTTGATTTATTTAACGTAAATCTAACACTTGTCAACTCCCATTACTTATGTTTCTGTTTGTCCTCAAACAAAATTAATCAGATGGTTCAAAAATGTTTAGAATGATGTTTCTTTTGACAAGGTTGACTGACTTGGGCCTAAAGTTTTTGATTTTTTTTGCGTGGCATGGTGTTATTTTCAAATGTAAGTTCATAATCAATATCATGACTATACTTAAACCATAGCATATAGATGAACAATTTGCTTGGCCAAAGTATTTTTTTTAAATGTCTAAATCAACAATTTATCATTCGTCAGAATCGTGATCTCACTAAGCATCTCTCAATTGTTAATGTTTCCCTAAAATATTTAGACAATGCATGTACAATAGTAAAACTTTTTATTTCATCTAAGCATTATCACAAGTTATATCATCAGTCATGAATGACTAAGGACAATAACTTCTTCTAGCATGAAGAAACAACTCTCGATTCTATCTACTTCTGATATTATTGCTCCCACTCTCTCTGAAAATCACACCTATATCCCTGAACCACCAACTTAAAGAAAAAGGCAGTGTTGGACTAAAAATCGATGTCACGGTAATATTGTATTACCAATATTGTACCAACAAAAATTACATAGTGATAAATAAAATTACCATGTCCACAAATATTGTATTAATATCGTACAATGATAAGGTAAATGCACTTATGAATCTGACATAGTGCGTGTAACATAACAAAGGGTGCACAAAGCGCAATTGATTTTTTGTGCACGTACTTATAAACTAGAGGATTACATCTAAAGTTGACAAACATAGTAAAAACAATTCAGTTCTCCTTTTGAATCATCAATCTCTAGATGCGAGAATTTCTTTGACTATTCCTAAATAACCTAATTTAATAATGACCCGTTACAAAAAACCCGCAACTCCTATATGTTAGGAGTCTTTAACTACAAGGACACTTGTTTTGTCGGAGCAAACTCCCATATGAAAGGAGTCTTCAATCGTTAAAACGAATGATCGATACCATGTAAAACTAAACTAATGACTGGAATTATTCATGTCGCAAAGTGAATGGTCACTAAAATATCATAGTTCTACCAGTCGGATAAACAAATTATCACTTAGTTTCATTGTCCTCTTGATAAATTCTCCCAAATTCGTAGACGAGAGAAAACATTAAGGGCAAATAAAAGTAAATAATTAAAATCAGAAAATAATTGCAAAAACACTCATAGATAATTACATTGAATCCCATGTTTTGGGTATAATCATCTATAAAAAAACTAATATAAAAGAACTAGTTAATCATTCTTAAAGGATTTATGATTTTTACGACTAAAAAAAATATAGACTTACAATGATGAATAATAAGTTCTTAATGATAATTTTCGTTTTCACATTCCCTTTAACTCTTAAAAACACATTAGACTTTCTAGAATGGATCTCATATTCACTAAACATGATTTTTTTGAATTTATAAGCAACACTGAATTCGTGCATTAGCAATATGACATAGTCACATTGCGATTTAGCATTTAAAAAGCTTTTGTTTCACTAATTCTTATGGATATTGATAGAAATTCCATAGGTATTTTGATTGTTACTGGGTGATCAAAATCTGTAGTGGGCCACAGACGTTGATGAAAAGAATGATGATACTCGGTCGTTGAGGAGAGATGGGGGTGTACTTGCAATACATTCTGATCCCAAAGTAAGACATGCCAGAAGAGTGAACAAGTACGAGTAAAAGAGTTGAGAGAGTGAGTATTCGATACCTGGTCCTCTCGAGTGAGAGTGTTTATATAGAGCCCCAAACGCTTGGCTATTGGTCCCTATTTTTGGGTCTGAATCGTGGATCCCCGAAAATATGTAACTGCCAGAAACTAGCCATTGGGACGAGCATACCGGGTCGGATAAAATACGCGTCGGGCAGAGGGATATCCAAGCAGGAGCTACCTTTGGTTGGATTTGGGTGACTTCCCCGGGTGTCAGGCAGAAGTCTGAAAGAGCAGAGAAATTCAACCACGGGTAACCGTGGTCGACAAGTTCTCCTCGAATGAGGGGCATAAAGTCAGTGAGTCCTTTTGACATTGGGCTATTAGGCCGTTCTGGAAGTGAGAGTGGATTGAATCATGTCAAGTTATTGGGCCAGTCTAGAACATATTCTTTACTATAGAGTTTGTCGTTAAGGGATTTTGGTTTGATCCCTTTATTTTTGTCTATGTAACTACAATTTTTTTTCTAATATATTTTATGGTGACTTTGGTCCAATTTTAAAAAAAATAATTGACACTTACTTTCTAATATATTTTATGGTAGATTTGGTCCACTTTAAAAAAACAAAAATTTGTCACTTCAAGTAATTTTTAAATCATTTTATTTACTCTATCTTTGTTATTTTTCAAACTAATCTGCACTATGGGAGAGATAGAGTAATACTCCAAGTTTACACCATGCATGAGTACGACATCCAATCCGACATTGATGGATCACGTTGATTTGGGTTTGAAAAAAATGGTGCAAATAGTACACATGCTTTCTTTCAAACTAAAGCATCTTATCTTATCATTTCAAAATCGTAAACAAAAGCTTGTGCTCACTAAAATCAAACTCACATTCTAACACGTTCAAATAGTACAGCATGTGTCACATGTTAATGTTGAAACTGGAAGCTCAACTTGGACACCCTTTATATTTTTCACACATGACAAATAAATCCAGTTTTGAATTAATTCTAGTATTTTTTACTACTTAGGTAAATGCAAAAATTCTTTTCATGATTAAACAAACATCGTGCAAGTGGATGCTGTTAGTGTTAAATTCTGAATCTGCCGACAGTGACGAATCTAATGAGAGCAAAACCAAGACTAGGGTTTTTTTTCTTCTTCTTTTTCTTTCCATAGGTGGGGAGCATGGATAGAAACAGTGGAATGTTTTGAATTATTTATTTTTATTGAATTTTTTTTTGACAAACATGACAGTCATCATGATCCATAGGGATGTAGAAGATTTTTTCAATATGGAAAAACCCAAACGTCCTTGTGGAACATCAAATATCGGAGAAAATCCAAGATTTTTTTTCATTTAATTATTGTTTTTGAAATAAAAACTATGGGAGGATGGAAAGGATGATATTATTGAAATTTTTGTTTTAAAATTAAGATTTTTTTTCAATAAAAATATAGTTGACTTGATTTTTTAAATTTTAAAGTAGTTTTTCCATTAGTATCTAAAATAAATAAAAATAGATAACAAATTCAATTATAAAAAAAACTAAAATATTACTTTTAAATCAAAATAGTTTACTTATTTCTATATTTTACTTTAGTTACAATTTTAACTTTTTTTTTTATCCTTGCATTTTAAAATCTGGGTTTTAGTCTTTTTTTTTTCCGACTTTTTATTTTATTTTAATATTTTAATCCATTTCAATTTGAGATCAATTTTTTGTGACATAGCATTGATGATAATAATGTATTATTGTCACATGATCAAATTTAACTCCACTTTTTTTTTTTTTAAATTTATAATTACATTATTTTTTTATGAAAAAAACTAGTAACAATCTTATGCATTCACACGAATTCCCGTTTAGATTCATAATACGCTTCGTTAATGTTAAATTCATATTTTCAGACAAATAACATCTAGAGAATTACAAATATAAACTAATATAATCCCCCAATTGTGATTATTTTATTCAAAAAGTACGTTAAGAAATAAAGGTAACATGAATAAAGTATTTAATATTAGGTAGTTATTATAAACCAAAAACAAAATGTCAACCTATCCAATAATATTTCTCAAACTAAACCGTAAAACCTTGAACTTCATCGTTGTAGCGATACTAAAGCTCATAACTTCTTTTTTCATTCTATAACAACATGAAGAAATATATGATAGTCTATATTACTATTTCGAATATGTAAAATGCACTATCAAACATAAACTAAAATATGTTGTAAAATCAAACAATATGATTCTCGTACCAATGATCAAAGATCACCATTTGATACAAATCAAGGATGCCAACTAAATATTACCAACTATCAAAGAAAAAATGTAGATTTAAAGTGTAGCATAAAAGAAAAAGAAAAAGTCGTTTACCAACTAACAAAGTTCTTGGAAGACCTCTTTGTAAACAACATTTGTAGTATTCGAACATGATCCATTATCTTTGTCATGTATTATGACTTTTAAACCAATTTTGCTCTTAACTCTTGAAATTGCAACATACAATTGACCATGACTAAAAACAGGTGTAGGTAAATACAATCTCACACTATCAAGTGTTTGACCTCAAGACTTATTTATTGTCATTATGTATGAAACAGTGATTGGAAATTGTCTCCTAATTAACTTGAATGGTCATGGTGAATCAGAAGGTAACATAGACATTCAGAGAATGTAAATTATGTTATCAGTGCTCTTTCTAGACATAATTTTTGCCTCAATGACGTGATTTGTTAACTTTTTCACAATTAATCTTGTTCCATTCCAGAACCCTTTAGTCTGATCCAAAATTCTCATTAGTATAATAGGGGTTCCAACTTTCAATTTGATACTGTAATTTGGTAGACTTGGTATTCTCAGAGAACTAAGGAATTTTGGAGTTAGAACTTCGTAAGTTTGATTATAATTGGCTTCTGTTCTATCAATTGAATATCAGAATTCAGATACTCTTTTTCTTCTCCAAAAAAATAGTATAAAATTAAAATATCAACACATTAGTAACATAATTTGATATATAGTATTGTAATATGCATAAATTAATGTAAGTTACCATTTTTTTTACCTAGAATCGAGTCTAATACATAATGATTAATTTTTCACTACTTCAATGGTTGAAGAAAGAATAGCCATGCATTGTGAGAATTCTTCTTTTTTGTACTTTTCTAACATATTGGGATATGTGCTATCAACAATACCCCTTATAGGATCCTTAAAACTTGATATTAATATTTCTTGAGGAACTTCTATATCTACCAAACCATCATTTGATTCACAAATCTTACCATCCCTAACATTAAAAAATCCATTTTGAGAATTTAGCTAGCTCTATAGAACTTGTATTCCCTGATCCTTGTTGAAGTCTCATTTTTTTATAGTTAAAACTGTTCAGAACGACCTCCTCTTGGAACAACAGGTAAAATTTGTCTAAAATCGCCTCCAAAAACAACTACTTTGCCACCAAATATTATATTCTTAAGACCATGACATCTCATGACATCTTTAAAGGTTTTATCCAAAGCCTTAAAGTATTTTTTAAGACACATATGTGATTCATCTCATATTATCAAATCAGTTTCTTCTAATAATTGTGAATGTTCATTGTCTTTGTCAATGTTGCAAGTAGAGTTGTCAAGTGTTGACATAAGTATTTTCAACTTTGAGTGTATTGTTCTTCCACTTGACAATAATAAAGAAGTTATACCACTTGAAGCAACAATATGAACAATTTTTTTCTACAAACGCAATGCACTTGATAGAGTTCTCCACATGAAACTTTTACTAGTCCCTCCATAACCATGTAAAACACCCCTCCCCTCCTATTCGATTATTGACATCTTCCATGATTTTATAAAAAAAATTGAGCGTTGTTCATCTATCAATTGTAATGTGAGATTTATTATTAAGAATTCAAATATGTCTTTTTGACATAAATTCGACATAAAATTATAGTGATATTAAAATTAATTACCTGTAAGTGCACAAAATAAATGATGTAAATTTTGTCGTTTAATATCAACATTGTAATCCAGTTCGTCATGAATCAGTCTATTGTCAATATGCCTTGTGACATTGAATCTGGATAAGGCATGCCTTTAAATTCATGCAAACTTCAATTTGCTTGTAACATATTCTCAATTTCAGTAAGTGTCAATTTTTTTTATCTCTTTCACTGACAACTGTAGATTTGTTGAAAAATAAATGAATCAACACTTGTTTTAAACACCATTCACTACATATATATGATTTACTTAGTGGAACTCTGATAAGAAGTTTTCCGCAACTATTTTCTAGATCTAGGGTTCTAACAAAAGACAACATAAAACTAGAAAGAAAAGTAAAATAAGTTCTCGATATTTTCTTACTTAATTCAACAAACCCTAAAAGCTTAAATACAAGCACCACCCTATTGGGTTGAGTTAATGGGTTAGGCCGAATTAAAAAAATACAACAAGACCTAAAATAAATTGTTACTCTTAATAAAAATTCTACTTATTTTAATTCATAACCTTGCATCCATCTGGGCTTAAGTATGATCCGATTGGGCCTTTTATCATTACTATCCGACCGAATAACATCTCTGTCCTCAAGGTTGGGCGTGAAAATTATCTTGAAAGGGGTGAAATGAGGAGGCCCACTTGGAAGGCCCACGGTCTATATCGGCAGAGGGACAAACATTTGCTGCATTGGTATGGTGGATAATAGCTGGCTGATGGTATGGGAAATGGGACAAGTGGGGGCATGCATGTGGGGTTGCAGTTGACAGCAATGAGTTGTCACTTCTTGGTAGGTGTGTAGGTTGGCAATAAGATATGGGAGAGATATGAGAAGGGTCACGTGGCTAAATCATAAAAGGGTGAGATTTTGTGGAATGCAATTCATAGCCATCAGACGGTGCATGAGGTGGGGGTAGCTGTCCGTTGAGAGCTACAAGTGGAGATAAGCTGGCGCAATTTCCCAAGGAAGAAGGTAATATCACGTGGGTTGGTGTTGGGAAGTGAATTTCACTTGACTTTTCAAAATGAGAAGAGTTATCTTCGGTAGATATCACATTATGAGTTACATTTTCCAAGTCCATATCTTTAAGACTTGCATAAAATTTCTTTATCTAATTTTGAGTCCCACTTTTGTTTTGTCCCTCCTAAATATTTCCCAAGTCCAAAATAGTTTCCGAAACACAAACTTCATCTTCTCGTGCTTGAGTCTCTAAGTTCAGTTTCGGAATATCAACTTCATTTTGAGTCTCACTTTTGTTTTTCAACTCAAAAGCTTTTGTGCCAGCTTCATCTTCCATTAGAGGTGTTGTATGAGTATCTTCACTTGCATGTGAAGGATCTGAGTCAGAGCTGGGAACCGTTGATGGAAGAGGGGTGAAAGTCAAAGATGGTGAGTTCCTTTGAAGAGGCGAAGTTGAGAGATGTGAAAAATAGGATGGATCCATGAATATCCGGGAAGGTCCAACTGATATAAGACTGCTGACACGAGTAAGAATTCTGAAGGGACCAAAATATCGCTTTGAGAGCTTGTTCGAAACACGGTGTTGGACGAACTGTTGTCTATATGGTTGCAGTTTGAGCAACACGAGATCTCCTTCTATAAAGGTAACATCTAACCTTTTTTATTGTGATTAGTTTCCATGGTTTTTGTACTATTTTCCAGATTATGCTTCAAAGTACTCAACATAACATCTCTTTGTTGTAGGGATATATCTATGATGTCCATAGAAGAGGATCCGGGAATGTAAAGAGGAAAACACAATGGAGAGAGACCATTGAGAGCTTCAAAAGACGACATGTTGATGGAGTTGTGTAGGGCAGTATTATGTCAAAACTCTGCCAGATGTAAGTATTTGTACCACTACTTGGGTTGTTCACTTGTGAAACAACGTAGATACATTTCTAAACATCGATTAACAACTTCTGTTTGATCGTTTGTTTCAGGGTGATAGGTGGAACTATACTTCAAGATTGTTTCCTGAGCGCAAAATAGTTCCTTCCAGAATGTACTGAGAAAGATGGGGTCCCGATCCGATATGATGGAATTAGGAATTCCATACAACCTACACATATCCACAGAAAAACACAAAGCTTGATCCTTAGCCAAAACATTTGTGAGTAATCCAATTGTAACACGGTGGGAGAACTGACTTTTTATTTATGTTGCGGATAGCAAGAGTCGCCACCGACTTTTATTTTATCCAATAGGAAAGGGTATAAAAGAATAGAAAATACCTTTTGAAAATTATAAGTTCGGGGGGTAGGTTATATAAAGGGAAGGTGTAAGCACCCTTTATATCCATGGTTATCCACAGGCTCTTAGTTACTTAGCTCACTTTAACTTGTTTGAAAAATGTGTAGTGTGTTTTTTAGAAAAGATTTTCAGAAGTTCTTTGTAATGATCCTCGTATGGATGTATACAAAGTCTTAAGTTTGAAAATATTTTGAAAGTGGGGTGTGAATAAGAGTTTTTGAAAAAGTGAGCAAGTAATTAAGAGCTACTTACCCTAAGTTTGTAAGGTCTTTCTTGTTATTTATTTACTTTAGGGGTAAGACTGTCCTTACTATTAGTGAGTAAATAGTTTTTACCTTGGATGTTTAAAGGGACAAGCGTAGGGTCATTGTATGGTCATAGAAGGCAACCTTGTAGGGGTATCTTAGTAATTCGAAGGGACGATCATTATTTTTGTAGGATCATCGAAGGACGAGATCATTTATTCATAGGCAACTCGTAGGGACTATGATTTTTTATCTGAAGGGACTTGATGATTTTTTATTCGTAGGAAACTTTACTAAGATACCCCCACGTTCGAGGGACTTGACCATATTTCGTAAGGCAACCAAGAGGAGAAACCCTAGGAGGTGCAGATGGCGATCGTGGAACGATCGACTTACGTGTGTGGATATTAATTTCAATTATTTATCTTGTAATTAGTGATCTAGGTCCAATTATTTTTGCATACATTATTTTCAAAACCTAGTTTACTAACCACGCAGTTTAATATTTTTGTGAAATTTAAATGCGGAAAATAAAACCTAAACTATTACATCATGGGGAGGGGGATACATAGTTTAAATCAGGGGAGTGCGGGAAGTAAAAGTGCGGAAACATAAATATTACAAAATAATTAATAATCCTATACACTTGTTCTAATAAAAATAAATGACGAAAAACTAAAATCGGGAAAAATGAATCGGAGAGAGGGAAATATTTAATATTTGTTTAGTGAAACTAATTAATTAAATTTTTATTATGAATAATTTATTTTATAAAAAAAGAAAGAAATTTAAATCTAATTAATCATTAATTTAATTTTTTTATATTTTAGGATTTAAAAAAAAAGATTATTATTTTTATTATTTTTACTTTTTTTAATTAATTAGTTCCTAAAGATGTTGGATCGTTGAAAATTAACAAAAGTTAAAGTAACATACAAGTTGCTACCGCATAGGTGGTCATCGCAAGTTAAATAAAAAAAGCGCAATATAATAAAATCGAAATAAAATACAAAGTTGCAAATCGAAATACGAGTTGCCAATCCAAACAAAATAATCAAATTTTAAAATAAAATAAAACTTATTTAGCAAAAGAGTTATATATATATATATATACCTGCATATGTTAATTAGAAACATATATACATATCTAAAAAAAAAGTGATGAAGCAAAGTGATAACCTGTGTATCATAAAGTATGGAGATAGTAATCCACCGCCGTACCTTCTTTTCTGTCTTTTGTTTTTTTTTGTTCGTCCATGAGGCAAGAATTTTCGTCCTTGAGGTTGGTGAAGGTCATGAGTTTATATAGGAGAAGGAAATAAGTTAAAAAAGTTGGGCCTTGTTGATGGATTTGAGGTTGCTTGAGGATGAAGTTAGGAATTTTCCATTTTGGTCAAAATTTGGTATTAGGACATACTGTTTTGGTTTTGAACGAAATTGGATCCTTATAATGATCATAAACATCAAATATTTGATCCTAAAATAGTCCTAAGATCAAATATTTGTTTTTTCAATATTTATCTTAATTAAAATTGAATTTAAATGAATTAAATCTAATATAATATAAAATAAAAATAAAAATCAGATATTATGATCTATGGGTCGTGCATGATCTTATAATTGAGTTTGGCTTAGAAAAATATGGGTCCATTTGGAAGAAACTTGAGTTTAGACCCTTTTTGCTTCATAAACCTCTTGAAAATTTCCCAACTTTGACAATGCATAACTTCTTCAATTTTGACCCCATGAAGGTGTTCTTGGACTTTTTAGAAGTAATATAGTGTCCTATAATCAACCCTTTTGGTCCCATGTCCATATCATTTACCATTTTAAAATTATGAGCTTTGGAAAAAAATTGACTTTTGTTGACTTTCAAAAAGACTTATAATGTCTTGGCTCATATCTTTCAAATGAAGCATTTTTGGACTTGGCTTGTGAGACACAAAGTTGTAGAGAATTGAATTTCCTTCAAAATAACCTTTGTATGGGAAATTTATGATGAAGTATGTGAAAGTTATGATTGGTCAAAGTTTAATTGACTTTTCCTACACAAAACCCTAATTTAGTAACTCCTGATTCTTGATGATTCTGAGGTTTCCTTGATGAATCATGATCAACCCTTGATCAAATGATGAATTTTACCTCATAATATTGATGTTGACTAAAAATCTTGAAGTTTGACTTTATGTTGACCACAATTGACTTTTTTGACCAAGTTAACCGATTTTTGGGTATCTGAGCATCTGACTGGCCAAACTTGTGAGGAAAGCTTTGAAACTTGACATGAGAATTATTTAAGGCATGCAGGGTGTTATAAAGTCTACTTGTGGCTTTGGAAGTCTAATTTTCTTGGGGAAACTCAAAACCCTAGTTTTAAGATCCATTGTTCAATATGAGGCTTTGTCTGATGAAACCTTTAATCCCTTTGACCAATTGAGAATCTTGTGACTATTAGGAGACCTCTTAAGACACATTGTCTTGAATATGGGATGGAAAATTTGGGGGTACAATACCAATGAAGTGACAAAATTTCCTCATCCTGTCACAAACTACCCAGATCGTCGTGTGACCAAAGGAGTTCGGTAAATACATAATGAAATCCATAGTTAAATCTTCCCTTACTTTGTCTGGAATTGGTAGAGGTTGTAGAAGCCCTTGTTTCTTTGTTGTGATGTATTTATTTTGATGACATGCCATGCAGGTCTTAACAAAAACTTTGGTATCTTTGTATATTCCCGGCTAGAGGAATGAAGAAGAAATACAGGCCAAGGTCGGCTGGAAACCTGAGTGACCAACAACAGGAGTAGAGTGAAATTCTGTTAGGAGTTTCCGTCTCAGCTCATCTACCCGTGGTATGTAAATTTTGGCCTTGTAGTATAACAATCCTTCCTTGACTTGAAAAAATGGTTGTGGAGTAGGATCTGTTAAGATTTTGTTGATTAAAGTTTGACCCTCAATATCTTTTTCATAATACTACATAAGTTGCTGGACCAAGATTGGAACTGGTGAAGAGATGGAAAAGAGAACGACGTCCTCATCAGTGTGAAGTCTGCTCAGCATATCAGTAACTTGGTTGGATTTTCCAGGTTTGTAAATTTTTTTAAAGTAAAAACCTTGCAATTTAGCAGCCCATTTCGATTGTTTAGGAGTTTGAACCAACAAATCTTTTAATCTCTTCTAGTCTGTATAAATGTGAAAGTGTTAACCTATTAAATATTGACGCCATTTTTTTACAGCTTTCGTAATGGCGTACATCTCATGAACATACACCGATGAAGCTCGAAGCCAGTTACAATGTGTTTTGCTAAAGAATGCTAGGGGATGTCCATGCTTAGAGAGGAAAACACCAATGGCAATGGCTGAAGCATCGAAATCGAGGACAAAAAGTTGGGAAAAATCAGGAAGGCACAACACATGAGTTTCTGTCATTTGTTTTTTTAATGTTGTAAATGCTTCCTCTGTTGATATACTCCAAACTAATTTAGTGAAACATAATAAATCGGTGAGAGGAGCAGCGAGAGTTGCATAATATGGAACAAATCAACGATAAAAGCCAGTGAAACCTAAAAAACCCTGAGTGTCGTGAGAGAACACGGTCTAGGCCAATCAATGATTGCTTGAATCTTCGTTGGATCTGGGGTTATACCATCACTTGAAATAATATGACCTATGTAATCGACAGAAGAGACAACAAAAACAGATTTGGATAATTTGGCAAAAAAATGATTAAATAAGAGTAATTCTAAAATCAACCTCAAATGGTGTGTGTTCAGAAATGCAAGAACTATAAATTAAGATATCATCAAAGAAAACGAGAACAAATCGACATAGATATGGTCGCAACAAATCATTCATCGCCGATTGAAAAGAACTAGGAGTATTTGTAAGGCCAAGGCATAACTAAAAATTCATAGGGCCCGTCAAACATTCTGAATGATGTTTTGTGAGTGTCTTTAGTTGTACCCCAAATTTGGTGGTAACCAGATCGTAGGTAAATCTTAGAGAAAATAGTTGCAGAACCTAACTCATCAAAGAGTTCATCAATTGTTGGTATAGGAAAATGGTCGCGAATTGTCACAACATTTAATGCTCTATAATCAACACAAAAACGCCACAAACCATTTTTTTGCACTAAGAGCACGAGTAAGGAATAAGGGTTGTTGCTTGGTTTGATGATGCCCTCTTCAAGCATATCATGAATTATAGTTGTCATGGCTTCTTTTTGGGAATGATGGTATCTGTAAGGCTTGACATTGATTGGGGCGGTATTGGGATTAATAGGAATCTGATGATCATGAAATCATGAGGGTGGAAATCCATGAGGTTTGGTAAACACAATAGCATGAGATGTCAATATAGATTTGATTTGTGGTGGGAGGGTTGAGGGAAGTGAGTCAAGAGGGTTGGGGCTGGTATGGTTTTCATTTGAGGGTTAGAGAAGTAAGAGGTGAAGTGAGGCGATGTAATCAATGTGTAAAATGTGGCATAATTGGTTATATGAAGAGTGTAAAGGTAATGATTTTGGGTCACCTGTGATAGTTATATCATTGTTTTGACAAGTGAAGAAGATCTTTGGAATTGAGAAGTCAGCCATAATAAGACCAAGTGTTCTTAACCTTTCCATACCTAGCACAACATCATCGCCTTCAATAGGTAAAAAGTGGAAAGGAATATGGAAAAGGTTGTTTTGCAAAGTGATAGGAACTTGAGGGTAAAGTCATGTACAAAAGAGTTTGGATCTGTTCCCTACCATGACTGAAAATTTGGGAATGAGTTTAGTTGGAATTTTGAGGTGTTGCGCAATGCGGGGCTGCAAGATGTTATGTGTGTTGCCCGTGTCAATTAATATGGTTACCGTAAGGCCATTCAACAATCCGGTAAATTTCAAAGTCTTAGGGGAAAATGGCCAATAGTTGCTTGGGTGAGAGTTGGAAGTAGGTGTCATCAGTTTCCAAAGTGTTCAGATTGTAGTCAACGAGTCTGAAGTTTCAGTTGGAATGGATGGATCATTGTCCTCCATTAACAAGAGGGATTTTCCTGATATCTCTCATACCCTAATTTTTCACCCTGATATTTTTTCGCATCTCATCTGCATTTCGCATACAAACAAGATCATGCACTGGTTCGTTTATCCTTCTCGGTTGCAGGTTTATGTCTCACAAGGGATCACCATTGCTTTTGTTTTTATTTGCTTTATATTTGTTTACTTTTATTAATCACTCACCAAAATACTAAAAAGAAATGTAGCAGTTTGCTTCTTCTTCTTCTCTGTGTTGCAGGATTTCAAAGACATACAGTATTTTTAAGTTCAATGTGGTTGTTCAGTTATGATTCGATTCAGATGGACGTTTGGCCTAATCTTGGTAAAACTATCATAGGATTGTTTCAACTTCAAGTTATTTGTGCAAGTGGTTTATTCCTCAAACAATGCATATTCAAAAGTTCAGGCTTTGTTGTGTGCGAAATTCCTCAAATTCTCAAGTTGTGGGTCTTAAGAAGTTTCAGGCCAGATTGATTTGGTTTAGTGCATCAGCGATTCATCTTTGGATTTATTTTCTTCAGTATGGATTCGATTATTCAAGGCAATTTTCAGATGATGGTTGTGGCTTAGTTGACAAGTCGTTCAGTGGTTCAGTGATAGTTGTGTTCATTTAATCAAGTGGTTTGTGCAAGAAAAAATCAAGAGTTGATTGTGGGCTTAAGACCAGATTTCATCCATTATCCATTTTCGATTTCTTTTTCAATAACCATTTCTAGTTATCACTTAAATCCAATTCCCGATTATTTCATTCCACTTTTATTTTAATATTTCAATTTCCATTATTTTTTTTATCTTTTTATTCATTTTTATCCAATTATTCATATATTCCATAATTCATTTTTAAATTCCATTTTAATTTTCTTTTTAATACCTTTTATTTTTTTCTTTAAGTTCATATCTTTCTAAACTCTTACAAAGAAATACTTAAAGCCCACAACCTAGGCCCATTTCTTGTTTTTATACAAAATAATTGATTTGAAAAATAAAAAATCATGAAATTTCTATCACTCATCCATCACGTGAAAACACTCAGGTTTTCCTTCACCTTTTCTCAACATCACGTACACATCCCCAAAACGCAACGGATCACATAGCCTGCACACGCAAAGGACAAGCATTGAAACGCAACACAAAAAATCCAAAACGCGAGCACACGCGGACTGCTCCAAAACGCAGATGAATGAAGCATGAAATGCAGCCTGCACATGAGAATTTTGTGACTTCAAAACGCCGCAACACAGCAAGCAAAACGCGGACTGCTCCAAAACGCATCTGAAGAAGACACAAAACGCAAGGTTAATGTGAACAAAACGCACACGGAAAGCAACTGAAACGCGAACAAAAACGACATCAACCGCAGCCTCAAAACGCAATTGAAAATCCTGCAAAACGCAACTGGCTACATCATTAAACGCAACTGCAATTCACGCCTTCTTCACCTGACGAAACGCAGAAATTTTACAGAAACAACATCATTTTGCGAATTCAAATCCTCACTAATTTCCCTATAAATAGGACCCTTTCTCTTCAATTACTTTCAAGCATGGAAAGCCCCTAATTCCCCTGTAAAAATCAGAAACAAAGCTTCACAAATCAATTGACCTTCAATCAACTTCCATCACATTCAATTCACTCACATCTAAATCCTTCAACCTATGAATTTCTTCAATTAACTTCCATCCTAAAGTTTAGATTTATATACCTCATAAGTCATCTCCATCAATTTGTAAACATCATTTCTTCATCAATCTCACACATCAACCACGAAAGAATGGAAAATCGGATTGGAAAGGAAGAAGAAGAAGAAATGGACGGAATCTAATCGTTTTCGGCGTGAGATCATTGAAGAACAAGGTACCACGGCGGCGGATTTTTTCTTCTTCAGATAAATAGTGCCGGCGGCACTTTATGAAGAAGAAGAAGCTGAACTTATTTGCTGCGTTTTTTTTTCCTTTTCATTATAATTGTTTGTTTTTTTACTATAAAAAATAGAAGGCTAAGAGTGTTTGGGCCTTATGAGGCATTTGATCCATTGCTCCTATTGCACTCCCAGTCCGCGTTCATACTCCCTTTTGGTTAAATTTTCTTTTTCAGTTTTTGTTTTAAACTTTGTTAACATTTTTGTTTCTTTTTGATTTTTTTAGTTTAATTCATTTTATTTCTTTAAATGCTAAAGAATTTTAGAAACAATTTTTTATAGAAAATATGTTAGTATTGTTTCCTTACATTTTCTTTATAATTTTTGTTATTAATTTTTTTTTATTTCTTTTTTTTTTCATTTGTTGGTTGTTGATTGGATCATAAATGTTAGATCCACTTATCTTCATTTTATTTTTCCTTTGGTTGATGAGATCTCTGATTCGATGATTATTGGTTTTCGAAGATGTTTAATCTTCATTATTTCAAATCTATGGATGAATGATCATTTGGATCATTCTCCATACTTTGGGATCGTGATAGGTTGCATTCGATAATTCAATGTGAAATCTCGATTAAGATTAGACCGTTACCACTTTTTCTTTTCGTGCGACATGTTTTCAGAAAATGATCCATCATATCATTTCTCTAACATGTATTAGCACAAATATTTTCCACCTTAATTGGTGGTGGCCGACCTCATTTGTAGGGTAATTACTTCGTAAATTACTCGGCGATTGCTTAACATAGACCTAAACTTGTCCCTAATTCGGAATAAGATCCAATTAGATCCGGTTGCCTCTCGATTTTGGTTATCTCGTTTTGGTTGTGTTTGATTAAGTTCATCATACCATTTCTATGTAAATATTATTATACTATTAATATACTAACATTTTAATTCATTCTTGCACCTTATCTTCTTTATTTCAATATCTCGCTCCTTATCTCTTTTATTATGCTTTTATTATACTATATCATCCATCATTTTGTTTATGTTTATATTGTTATGCTTGTAATTTTTCCTTTGTCCATTTGGACACAAAAACATTAATAACGGATTAAACATCGAAAAGACTTGTGACTTTAACTTTGGACTATGACCACTATCCTTAGCATTGGACTTGGAGTTTGGACTTAGATTTTAGGATCTCTCCCTTTGCTCAAGTTATTATGGATTGAAGACCTTAGCCGATTTGGTTCACTTGTTTATGAAGATGGAAATCATATTGCTTTTAAGAATGTTCACCATATGGTTTGATCGTTCTTCCTTTAACTTTTACTTTCAAGTCTTAGGATAGACCCTTCATCTCCTCCCACTTCTTAAATTTTCAAATCTTCTTCCTATTTTCAAAAACTTTCTTTGTTTTCAAACTTCAAACGTTTTCATAATCAAACCTTGACTTAGGTCAAGTGGTTTTACCTTTTCATTTCATTTCTTAATAAATGCTAAACCTAATAAGCATATCGAAACTTTCTTTTCAAAACACTTTAAAAATTTCAAAACTCACTCAATTGTTTTTGTGCCCTCGTGCATGTTTCTTTTTAATCATTTTTATGTTTAGATATGATTCATTCTTTCTAGAAGAATTATTCTCTAAACAACGACGACTTATCTTTACATTTTAAAATCAATTCAATCCATTGTTTCTTTTCACATTTTGTACCACGAACTACGAGGTTTTGATCTCGCATTGCACTTTGTGGGTACGTAGGCATGAGACAATCGTCTCTTCAAACACAAAAATATTAAAAAACATTTCTCCTCTCATCTCTTCAATCTATTTTTAAACAAACCATTTTCAAACCAAAAAAGAGATAAATATTTCAAAGGGCTCCCATGGAGTACCACAGACATTTTGGGTGCGTAAAACCTTCCCCATTTGTAACCTATCCCCTTACCCGTTCTCTGTCTGATTCTTTTAGCTTTTTGCTTTTAGATTCATTAGGTTTTATTCGCTCTTTTTCCCTTTTCCATTTGGAATAAAATAAAAGCGTGGTGGCGACTCTGTTTACCTTGAGTTAAGTTAGTTAATAACTTACACTCATGATTTTACCGCTACAATATGAACCTATGGACTGATATGGATTTTTCATCGCAATTGAAACACAAACCTTGAGCACGACGTTCTTGAAGTTAGGCATTAGAAAGGTGGCGAATTGGTAGTTTGGGGGTTGGGTTGTGGCTGGGTTTTTTAGGGTGGCAGTAGGCATATATGCTTTTTGTGGGGTAGAAGTAGTTTTGGAAAAGGAGATGGAAAAAGGTTTTTGAAATTTAGGTTTGGAATCTTTAATCTTAGTCTCGATCAGCTTGGCCAGCCTAATGACTTGCGAAGTTGAAACCAGTTTATGAATAACAATTTTGTTTTGTATATCCGGTGCCAAACCAGAAATAAAACAATTTAGGATGACATATTGAGATAAGCCCACCACTTGTGTTCCTAATTTTTCAAAGGTAACTTGATAATCCACAACAGATCTCACTTGTTTTAATTTAAACAATTCAACTTGCTGATTATCATATGTAGATGAACCAAATCGTAATTCCAATGCCTTCGTAAAAGAGGGTCAATCAATTAATAAGTGACTTTCGTGCATCCACTTAAACCAACATAATGCATTGTCTTTCATATAAAAAGACATCATAAAAAGTCTATTTTCAGGTGGTAGTTGATAAAAATCAAAATATTGGTCAATTTGAAATAACCATTCTAAAGAATTGGACCCATTAAACATTGACAATTCCAATTTGGGTGTACGGAAGGGTGGTAAGGGTGTGGTTTGTGGAAGTGTAGAAAAGGGAAGTTGGTGGAACATTGGAATATTATAGTTTGGGTTGAAGGGAAGGGTGTTGGGCTATGTGGGATATGTAGAGGACACAAATCTAGGTATATAGGATGTGGTTGGTCTGATAGGTGTAGTAGTAAGGGAATGTGATGGTGGGTTATTTGAGTGGGGTGATGGACTATATAGGGTTTGTATAAGTATGTTGCAATTGAGGGAAAACATGAGGGGAGTAGGGAGTGGTGAAATTAGGGCTTAGGTGGGTTGTAGACATAGGAAGGGGGTGAGTAATACCTGAGTTGGATGTTATATGAACAATGTTGGAGCTGTGAACAATGTCGGTCGCGTGAACAATTTCAGTCGTGTGAACAATGCCGGACAGATGAACAGTACCGGAAGCGTGAATAATACCGGTCTGGTGAACAGTGTCGGACAAGTGAATAATGGTTGATGGCTGATGTTCCCTTTGAGTTGTGAGTTTAGTAAGAATTCCGACGAGGTTTTCATATCGGGAATCCGAAATCTGTTTCTCATTGTCCATACGAGAGTGAATAAGCTGCAAATCAGCTTTGGTTTTATCAAATCTCTCATCCATGAGCTGCTGATTTTGGTTCATTGCAATATCCAGATGGGTATGGGTTGTTTGGACAACTTCATCAATGATGTCTCTAGGGTTGGGTGGTTTAGGAGGGGGCATGAATAGAATAGATGAAAACACCAAATTGATAAGAAATTTTCCACAACTATTTTCTAGATCTAGGGTTCTAACAAAAGACAACACAAAACTAGAAAGAAGAGTAAAATAAGTTCTCAATATTTTCTTACTTCATTCAACAAACCCTAAAAGCTTAAATACAAGCACCACCCTATTGGGTTGGGTTAATAGATTAGGCCCAATTAAAACAATATAACAAGAACTAAAATAAATTGCTACTCTTAATAAAAATTCTACTTATTTTAATTCATAATCTTGTATCCATTTGGGCTTAAGTCTGTTCCGATTGAACCTTCTATCAAACTCAGTAAACAACGACATTATCCTACACTTTATAACAGATGAGTTGTTATATGCAACCTGAAGCTGGACTTGAATGGCTTTTGATCAACATAAATTGTAGCAACATATTAAATCAAACATAGAAAATATAGTAGCATGCTGTGAATTTCACAATCCATTTCCGCATTGAGACATGCCTCCACGATTCATTGTTCGTATTATTTGTCATATAACCTTCTTTGCAAAAGCTAGAGAGGGGAAAGATTCTCTCCCTGACTTAAACATTTTTTAAAGCTACATATCTATTACTATATATAAAGAGGATACATTGTTTTGGTCTGGCCTTTTTATTTCTTCCAAAAATACCCTTATTTTCTTTTCTTAATGAATATTAACAAAATACAATCCATAAAAGGGGTGATTATGGCTAATAACTTCAGTCGGTTTCCATTAGAAAGAAAATTTAACTTGCATCCTTCAAAATAACCCCTCACTAAAAAAAGCTATATATTCCATCAAATATGTGACTCCATGTAAGAGAAATAGATTAAAATGGATACAAGAATACATGTTGTCACTGCAGGAACTTCCATTGGAAAATCACATGGTGCAAAATTCATCTTCTATTTCTTTTCTTTTTCCATCTCTTCTTTTTAATTGAAATATTTTTATTCTATATTTTTTTGCATTCTAATTAGTTTTTTTTTAAAATTTGTATTCCCAATGTTTAATTATAAGTGAATTGCTTTCACCAATTTATATTTACATAGAGTTGTTTTTTTTACAGAGTGGTGATCTCTATGGCAAATTGAACGAGTCATATAATCATAGAGAAAACTTTCATTTATTGCTTACATTTTTCAAATATAGTGATTATATTTGCTAATGTTTTTCTTTAATTTTTCTCTTGTTTCAAAAATAGTGATTATATTTGCTAATGTTTTATAATATTTTTTCTATGTATTTTTATATTTCTTTCTTCTATATTAGTCTTGAATTTTATTATTATTTGTTATGATTCTTTTTATTGTTATTTTCTTCTTCTTATTTTCAGTGACATATAATCATGAGGATCGAAAGAATATAAAAGTCAAGAAATTGTAAGATATACTATGATGCAAGGAAAAAAAACTGATTCCATTGTTAATAATATTACTTTCTATTTCTTATGGAAATCTCTAAAAAAATTGTTATTCTATTGATTGTGATTGTGAGTATCATTTTAGACTAAAAAATCAAACACATCCGCATAAAACAATTATGAAGTATAATTATATTTAAAAACTAATAAATGCATAAAATTGAAGAAATTGATTTAATCTCCATCAATTTGGATATACCAAAGTAATCTCTTATGGAATAAGTTAGATATAACTTTTACTAATAACAAGAAAAAAATCAATTAAGATTTTTGACACAATTAATTGAGATTTTCAAGCATGTGTGCAGTAAAAAAACGGACAAACATATTTTTTTGGCTTATTCTTTAATTAATACTAATTTTACATTTTTCAATACTTTATCAGAATTTTCAAAATATTTCTATTTTTAAAAAATATTAGTTTTGCATATGATTTCTCACTTACAAGTTTTTTCTACTGCATCTTAATAAAATATTTCTAACCATAAAGTTACTTAAGGTCGGAATAAAACTACTAATAGTATTAGACTTTATGGTTAAATATGTTTTTGGTCCCTATAAATATTTCAATTTTGATTTTTAGTCCCTATAAAAAAAGCGTTGAGTTTTAGTCCCTATAAAATTATTTTTTACATGCAGTTTCAGTCCCTCTACAAGGTCTGAAACTGCATGCAAAAATAATTTTATAGGGACTAAAACTCGATGATTTTTTTATAGGGACTAAAAATCAAAATTTAGATATTTATAGGGACCAAAAACATATTTAACCCTAAACTTTAAGACATTTCTTTTTTATAAGCAAACATTCATTAACTTCAAAAAGAGATTAAGAAAATCTCTAACCGAAAAGCGAAATACAACCCATCAACCGGATAAACCCAAAAAAACCTCGACAAAACAACGAAACATTATAGTCAATCAAAAAAAATTTAAATCAATCATTAGACTTTAAGACATACATTCATTGTAAGCTGATGTTCTTCATGGTCATTTTAAAAAATCTACACACCTCTTGCTTGATAGTAACTACATACAAAATTGCAGCATGTTACACAACTAAGCAAGAGAATAGTTTTGTTTTTAAAAGAGAATAATGATACAATATGGTTACTTTCTCTTTAATGTGGTTTACTATTATTATGATGTTCAATACTAGGTCACCTTATTAAAATATGTCAAAGATGGAGAAAAAATTATTCATAAGTTACATAGTGTATTGCAACAAAAAACATACACAAAAATACGAGAGAAAAACACATTACAAGTGAGAACTATTCTTGATGGGGATGGAGAGAGAGATGGGGATGGGGAGAGAGATATTTTCGAATATTCTTGGATATTTATTTTGCAAACATTATATATATAACTTAATCAAAATTTAATGAGACATACACAAAAAATCTCCTTAAAGATATACACACGTTAACGCAATAAAAAAAGCTGAATCAAGAATCCAAATCAATAAGGTCGCAAAAATCAATCAAAGTTCTGAATGAAGAAGAAAGAGGAAGTTAGGGTTTTGGATTGGAAGCGATGAACCAGAACTCACTCATGTGAGCTCTGATACCATTTTGAGAATCTGAGAGCAGGACGAAATAAAATGTATTATGTATATTGAATTAGTTTTAGCATGACGTATACCGAAAACTTCTTAAAAAACATATACGTGTTAGCGCAATAAAATTCATATATATAGTTCATTCACTATTCCAATTTCTAATTGTCTCTTTATTGTCTTGATTTTAAGTCTACTTGAGTGTTTTTAAATAATATCATTTATTAATGCAACATATAAAAATAACATCATAAAAAGATATACACACCTTTATTTGGATCTCTGTGTCTAATACAATATTAGTTTTAGCATGACATAAATCTCATCATATAAATAGTTTATATGTTAAAATCAAACTTATAAAAACTGACACTATTAATATTTTTACGCGATGCACCTTAAAAAACGGATAAACGGGTACGAGAGTGCCCGTTTGGATGCTAGTATATTATTATTATTTTAGAAATATAATGGATGCCTCATTATTTTGGGAATCTAACAACCAAAGGAACCAACAACATTTAATTTCAGTTTTACAACAGAATTTGATGACAATATTCAGTTTCAAGAATAGTAGCAACAATTTTCTTCATGATCACACACCAGCAAAACCTTCAGTTTGATGAGAAAGACAGAGAGACAACTGTAGAGTGGGACAGAAGTAGTAAAGATTGTTTATTACCCTAAGTAGAGAATAGAGACATTCTAGTTTGGTTGGACGACAGCAATGGCTGGCTATGGCAGTGATGATTAGAGGAAGAAGAGGCAAATGAGGTGTTCCGTTAGAAGGTGTAACATTTACTTTTCTTTTTAAATACTTGATTTTAATCTTTTTATTTTAACAGTTCGATTCATGTTTGACACTGTCACACATCAATGTCTTGTAATGGAATAAATGGAGCAAAGCCACACTAAGTTTAACAAAAATAAAAATAAACAATACTTGTCTAAGTTGACAGAAAACAAGGAAATAAAAATAAACAATACTTGTCTAAGTTGACAGAAAACAAGGAAATAAAAATAAACAATACTTGTCTAAGTTGACTGCAAACACGTGCCGTACGAGTGTCAGACAAGACGCGCCTAATCAACTTCTTGACAGTTAGTGATCAAATAATCAAATTGGCTACAAAGCTCATTCATATGAAGTGGAGGTAGACATTGTTGTTTTGGGACCAATGTCATTAGGCTTTCTACCATAGTTGTCAGGGTCTGGACATGCTTCAACAATACAGTGTTTGTATGAGTAGCTGAAACATCAGTCACCTTCTCCAGAAGCTGCCCCTGGAAATCGGTAGAGATCATCTCATCTAGAAAATCATAAGCCATTGTAGGTTTGTTTTTTGTCAGATAACCACCAAGAGAAACATCAACCAATGATCGGTTAGCAGGAGTCAACGCTTTAAAGAAAATCTGATGCAGAAACCAATCTGGAATATCAGGATCAAGGCATCTTCTCAACAAGTCTTGAAACCGCTCCTTGGCCTCGTATAATGATTCCGACTCAAACCGAGCGAATTCAACTATATCTCTTCTCATTTTCATCAATCTTAGAGGAAAGAACCTAGCCAGGAACTTGGTAGCAAGCTGGTCCCAGGTTGTGATTGATCGGGCTGGTAGTGACCAGAACCATAAATTCGCCTTATCTTTAAGAGAAAAAGGGAATAATTGCAATCTGAGACCATCTTCGCAGAGTCCATCGCATTTTGTGGTAGAACATACTAGTAGAAAATCTTGTAGATGCATATAGGGGTCTTCGGATGGTAACCCGCCAAACTGATAGGATGTCATGATTAATAAAATCAAAGACGGGTCGATCTCAAAATTAACATCTTCATCAACAGGAGGAAGGACAATGCAGCTTTGTATCTCCGAAGGCCTCAAGTATTCCCCAAGAGTCATTTCAGGTTTCTCTGCCATAGCTCTGTGATTCATTTGATATCTCAATTATTCAATCTACTAACAAAATTTTCAACCATAGGTTCGAACCGTAAATTACAAGACAATAAAAAAGAAAAGAAAGAACTACATAAAAGTAGCCATGGAGAAGTTGTTACGTTGTTATTACTTAACCAATTCAATATTCAATAAACACAATCATTCAGTACCTCTTATAATCTCTAAACTTTCTCTGTGATCTAAAATTTAAACTTTTACATGATTGTTAAGGATTTTAAATAGAGCAATGTAAAGACAAGGAAACTACTAATCAATTCAAGTGTGAACTAAATTCAGAGTACTTTTTTGTATTATATATTTTTAACTGCATATATGAAAGTTGGAAAAAAAAAAACTGAAGGAGTAAATGTACCTGAATGCAAGGGATGAGAATGGGAAAAGGGAGACGCAGAGTCCAAATTTGATTGGTGATCGCCTCCACAAGGTGATGAAGTAGTGGGATTGTTATAAAGAGTGACTTTGAGTAGTTAATGTACCGGGTGAAATTTCTAAAATGGAAGTTATAATAATTATGGAAAACAAGTTTTTCTTATAGATAGTGGAATAAGTTAGTTATACAATAGAAGAATTATAAATTGAGAATGAGAAGTATGAGTTAGTGGAGTTAGTTGGTTATACAAAGGAATATCTAAAAAAAAGGAAGAATTAGTAAAACAACGTGTCTCATTTTTTAAGCCATTTTTAATTAAATAAATTAAAGGTACATATAATAATAATTTATTGATTAAATGAATTAATTTAATATATAATAATATTAGATAAACAAATAAATAAATATATTAAGTAACTTAACAAATTATAAAGTTGGTTATACAAAAGAAAAGAAGTTTTTCTTACGAGTTAGTGGAAAAAGTTGGTTATAAAAAAGAAGAATTATAAATTAAGAATGAGAAGTATGAGTTAGTGGGTTATACAAAGGAAGAATTATACCTATTAAGACGAAGAATTAGTAAAACAACGTGTCCGATTTTTTTTTATTAATTAATTATAAAGAAATAATTGATTATTTTTATTTATGATTTACTAGCATTCAAGTGTCCGTCCGTTCTCTTTAATACTGTGTATAAAATATAAATCATATTATATTTTTGTTTAATTTTGATTTAAAATTAATTATAAAATTGTTATAGAAAATAATATGATAAATAATAAACGGTTATATAATTTAGAAAAAAAAAACTAAAAAGGATATATTTGAAAGGAAAAAAAACTACACCAAATTCATGTTTTGCTTTTTATATATTAGTATGGATAATCTTATGTTTCTCATCTTTATCCATTTTTTAATTAATAATAATAATAATTAATAAATAATTGTGAAGTGCCTTAGTTTTAGCATAATCTAGTTATAATTAAATGAGAATGAGAAGAAAACAATATGTCCAATTTTTTTAGCTATTTTTAATAAATTAATTATTTTATAAATAAATAATTGATCATTTTTATTTATATATTTAATAAAGTTATGGAATGTGAGTTAGTGGGAAGTTTAACTATTATTTCCTTAAAATGGTTAGTTAGTGGAATAATGGTGAAAAAAACTATATTTTATTAATTAAATGAATTAAAGGTATATGTAATAATAATTTATTAATTGAATGAATTAACTTAATATATAATAATATTAGATAAACAAATAAATAAATATATTAAGTGATTTAAGTAAGTCTTTTTTATTTATTATACCATTATAGTCTTTAAATTAGATTCAATCGAGATAAGTAAGTCTTTTTAATTTATTACATAATTTACATTGCGCTATCGGATTCTTCGCCAGTTTAATACTTGATGTAACGCCCAAATATTTAATTATTTATTTAATTGAATATTTAATTATTTATTTGCGATTATTCGATCGATTTTGTGTTGCGGTGAATTAAGTCATTAAGTCAGTATTTAAGTTGGTAAGTCGTAGAAATAATATTATAGTTGTAGGAGAGTGTTTGATTAAGTGGGCTTAGAATCATGTTGGAATTAGTAAATTAAGGGATGTAAAACTTAGGTCCATAAGATATTATGAGAAAAATAATAATATTTTAATAAAATCAATAATAGAAATTAGATTTAGACTTGTGAAAGTATCTGCAAGAAAAAGAAAAGCAAGTACGTGAGAGAAAGAGGTTGTGAGAGAGAACTGCTATCGATGCCAAAATCCCCGGAATCTGATCGAATTCTGAGTTTCCTTTAATCCAAGGTAAGAATAGGGTCCAACTTTTATAATCGGGTTACGATAATTGATACGTAGGAATTGGGATCGAGTAGTTTTATGATGTTGATGTTGATTTAATTTGATTTTGATGTTGTGTTGATGAAGTTATATTGATTGATTCTGTGAAAATATTGATTTATCGATGTTGTGGAATTTTGTTGCTGAATGAATTTTTTATAAAGTTGTTGTGATTTATACAATTCTGGAAAAAAAATTGTCCTAGGACAAAAAATATTTTTTTTACAAATGCACGGGTGACGCAGGCCACACACCACACACTTAGGGATGACACAGACCACCCAAAATAAAACAAATCTCACATGACCATCACCCTCTCTCAAAAAAGTGGCGTTGACCACTTGTTCTATGTATAAGAGCCACCCATTTAAATGGGGTGGTTATTTGCTTTAATTTTAATACTTTTAATAAGATACATATTTTTTTTACACTACTTTTATGATTATTTTAAATAAAGTAATACTATGTTGTTTATACTTTTATGATTAGCAAATGAATTAGAATTTAATAAGTAGGACTGATAATGTAATATATTTGGACTGCACAGGGCATAGTGTTATCAGTATATAAGCATATTAGTTACTTATGAATAACAGATTTTTAATTCAAACAGAATGAATTTTGACAAAAACTGGACTGAGTAAAATTCATGACAGAAGGTTGGAAATTATAGTAAGAGCAATAGTAACAAAAAACAGCAGTTGACATAATTTTTAATAAGTTCGTAATAATCACAGAAAGGTCGAAACAATATAGTTTTAGTCAGTTTAGCCGATTTAAGCGGAAAAACTAGTTGTTCGGAATTTAACGAAAATTGTTGGGGTAAGTCAGGTGATTTAATAAGTGATTTTTGTTGATTTGTTTTGTTGAAATTATGTCGGAAAAGTTGATTTGCAGGTACATCTAAGTGTGTAGTTTCGTTCCGATTTACGGACAATTGTAAGTTGTAGGCTTGTTAGCCAATGCTGAATAGATTGCTCATGTTGTCTAAGTTGTTTATGTTGTTGAAGTTGTTGTGTTGTTTATGTTGTTGAGTCGTACATGTCATATAGCATATGTGCATTTTATGTTGGAGCTGATGCTCACACCACGTTGGTCTGGATTGACACAAGTTGAAAGTTGAAGGCTTATGCATTGATGCCTCGGTAAATTGACAATTTTAAGTTTGGAGTTTTACTTCGATGGTACCACATGCATAACATAGTCGAGTCGCATTAAAGTTGCATTTTTCAAGTTGTTGTTGATGTGAAGTTATGATAATTGTATGATTCCTATACATGTATTATTTATCATACTTCGTTTATAAAATTCGATATCTCACCCCTTTTGTTTGAATATTGTCCCTATGTTGGCAATGTGCTGGTAATCAAGAGGAATAACCAGTTACCATTAATTCAAGTCGGTGGTTGTCGCTCTGATACGTAGCACTCGGGGGATGACGCATGTCTTGTTTTGTTTATTTGTTTAAAGGCTGGATTTTTAAGTTAATTTGCCGAAGAGTACATTGTTGTTTTATTTTAAGTTGAATTTTGTTGGTTAAAGATGCTATTAATTTGATTATGAATCCGCTGCGTAGTATTTTATAAAGTTGAATTATTTGAAGACTAGTTGATAATTTGCGAGTTCTCCTTGAACGTGTTATGTATCTTTCATCGTTATCTATTATTAGGGGTGACAATAAAATCCATTAAGGCAATATCCATAAAATCCATCCAATAATGAATCTGTTCTTGACTGGGCCTCTAAGCCTCTGTTGGGAACAGACCCAAACCCTTCGAGAAGAGACCTAATCAGTCGGGCAGATGATCCGTTGGTCGAAAAGAGACCATGCGTTGCGGGCAGTAAACTATACCGTCGAGAAAAGCGTACGACTCACCTAGCACGTGCTAGGAAGACTGCGTCTCCCTAGCATGTGCCACATCACCCAAATGTCCACCTTTCTCTCCCCAAATATAGGGATCGTTTGACCAAGAAAAAGACCACGTGCTAGGTCTTACACGTTCATACACGTACCTTGGCAGTTCTTCCTTGGGCCTATCTAATCCAGCCCAAAGAAGAACCTTGGCCCAACACTGGGGGCACATATAAATACCCTTTCTCACTAAAGGGTCAGGTATTCTGAACTATTATTTCTCTAACCATCTTTGTACCCAAAACTCACTTGTACACCCCCTTCATCTTCCTATCAACCGTGACGTTCGTAGCCGACAACTGGAAGGACCTTCTGATCAGGTAAGATCAGTGGCGCCATCTGTGGGAACTTGTTATCCCCTACTTCCATTCCAGAAGATCAAAGCTCACTCACTTTTTCCCTTCCAACATGGTCAGCGAGAACGGTGACAACCACAGTTTGGTACTCGTCGACTACACCAATGAGGACAACCTAATCGTCAACCACGAATCTGATGTGCGTGACGGGAAACCCTTAACCCCATCACCTGAGCCCGAGGAAAGTGGTGTCCCTCAGCCTCAGCCAGCAACGGCTTTCCAGCCCATACCGGTGCCAGTCGAAGGAGACCCCACCATGATAGCCATGGTGCATGCCCTGAATCAGACAAACTTCCTGCTCACTTAATAGCACGAAAGGATAATAGCGTTGGAGACCAAGCGTCAAACTAGGCCTCCCCAACGCAAGCAGGGGTCTCAACCCGAGATACGTCAACCAGAGGTATCCAAGAAGCGGGGACGTTCACCTCCTCGTCGAGGGCGACGTTCCCCTGAGCCAAAGAAGAACAGGTTCAGGGGTCGCATTGAGCGAGGGGACGACCAACCAAGGAGTTCTCCTCGGCGAGATCAGAGCCCGAGGAAAAAAGTTTACTCCTCGTTGAGGAGTGACGAAGACGACCCCCACTGCCCTCTTTCACGGGCTATCATGGACGCACCACTCACGAAGGGCATGGAGAAGCCCCCGAACCGGGCATGGAGAAGCCCCCGAATCTGACACCTTATGACGGGACGACTGACCCAGATGATCATGTCGACAACATCAATGCTATGCTTGACTATCACAATGACATCACAGGGAACGTTAAGTGTCGGTTATTCTCGACAATCCTCTAGAAAGGGGCCATAACGTGGTACGAAAGCCTGGCACCTGAGTCCATCACATCCTGGAGGAGCATGAGGTTGGCGTTCACACGATATTTCACCGCCTCCCGACGCCACCCCAAGACCGAAGCGACCCTTGAAGCCATTGTACAAGGGATGAAAGAAACGATGCGCTCGTACATCGAGCGATTCAACCAAGAGGCCGTCGAGGTGGATACGACTGATTACATAATAAAGTATCTCCTCGAAAAAGGACTCCTTCCTAGGAGCGAACTCAGCAGAGCAGTCGGGATAGAACCCCCTCGCACCCTAGACGAGCATCTTCCAAATCCCAATCATACATTTGGTACGAGGAGAAACAGGTCGCGCATAGTGTTCGGAATAACCGTGGTCACGACGACGTCAGAATCTCAAAAAATGAAGACTACACCGCTCCCCAACGCACATGGTACAAAAGGAGAGACGATAAGCCTTGCGAGATCCGTGAAGGACGAGGACCTGCGGGGCGATTCTCCGAATACACATTGCTGAATGATCCCCTCGAGGGTATCCTCGTCGAATGCATCAACTCTGATTTCAAACAGGGCAGGGCAAGGTTCCCCAAACTACAACATCCAAGCCGCACACTGACAAGTCCAAATACTGCCATTTCCATAGAAGCCACATGCATGTGACCAAAGATTGTGTCCACCTCAAATACGTGATCGAAATTCTGATCAAAGAGGGTCACCTCAAACAATATTGCAAGAGAAGCGAGACTCCCCGACGCTAGGAACAGTCCACAAAAAGAAATCGCGATGATTCCTTGGACAACGAATCTCCCTTCCAAGTGGCGATGTGCATATTGCGGACCGAAGATTTCCACCTCCCCGATGTCGACATGGGATGATGATTTCCTGCACACAACTCGTGGGAGGATTTCCCACCGCCTTAGTCATCTCTAGAGGAGGGGTGAACAACGAGAACACTGCCATTTTTGTGAAGCGAAAATTCGACGAGCTTTTGTTGACCGCACCTGAACAGTTGGCGACCTTGACAAAATCCCGGGGAAGATCCAACCCGATATCATTTTTCCTCGAAGAACTGCCCGGCGGATCACCATATTCGAGCATCCCTCTGCTGATAAGGGCCATAATTGGAAGCTTTGACGTCCGACGTATCTTGGTCGATCAAGGCAGCTCAGTAGACATTATGTATGTCCACCTGTTCAAGACTCTCAAGTTAGACAAGACGAACCTATCCCCTTTTGTCGAGTCCGACCTCCAAGGATTTAATGGGGCCACCACCAGACCATGGGGGTACGTGGAGCTTCTCATCAAGTTCGGAGAACAGGAAACTGCCAGGGAAGTAAAAGTCAAATTCCTGGTAATAGAGTGCCTATCCCTATACAACTGCATCCTTGGCCGACCCACACTAGCTAAGTTGACAGCAGTCCCGTCTACCGCCCACTTGAAGATGAAGTACTATACCAAGCTAGGTCACATGATCACGATCCACGGGGAAATCGAGGCTTCCTGGAGATGCTATGATGTTGCGGTCAAAGGACAAGCCATAATCAATACATCCAATAACAACAAGAATCCTAGAGTCGAAGAGCATCCGCCCTCCCCGCGGGTCAACTCCATCGCTCTCGACAGTCGACTTGACGAGGACGACGCTGAAACACAGGGGCCCATCAACGGGCAGGATCCAACTCATCCATTCCGCCCGATCCCGGACGACGAGTTCGAGCTTACCCCCTGGGCGATGATCCCGACAGGATCGTGAAGATAGGTACCCAACTACCACCATCAGCAAAGGAGCAACTTACAACTTGTCTCAAAGAGAATGCAGATCTGTTTGCATGGAGTGCTGCTGAGATGCCCAAGCTCGACCCCGAGGTTGTCTGTCATCAGTTAGATTTAGATCTGACCATTAGGCCCGTAGCACAGTATAGGCGCAAGCAGTCTCCCGAGAAAGCGGAGGCTGTCGAGCGGGCTATAAAAGACCTCTTAGTGGCGAATTTTATTTCTGAAACCCAATACACAACCTAGCTCTCTAATGTAGTTCTCGTTAAGAAAAATAATGGAAAGTGGCGAATGTGTGTTGATTATACTGATCTCAATAGGGCATGTCCCAAATATGCTTTTTCTTTGCCTAACATAGACAAACTGGTCGAAAATTCTACAGGTTTTAAACTCTTGTCTTTCATGGACGCATATAGTGGATATAATCAAATCCTTATGTCGGAAACAGATAAGAGGCACACGACCTTCATGACCCAGACAAGCAATTAATACTACAACGTAATGCCCTTTGGGCTGAAGAATGTCGGAGCCACATATCAACTCATGATGAACAAAGTCTTCCAAGGAGAGATTGGGGACATGCTCG
The DNA here is from genome assembly GCA_963966055.1 of Lathyrus aphaca. Lineage (NCBI taxonomy): Eukaryota > Viridiplantae > Streptophyta > Magnoliopsida > Fabales > Fabaceae > Lathyrus > Lathyrus aphaca. The sequence continues at coordinate 111,665,055 of OZ014524.1, read as the reverse complement.
AGGAATATATGGACGACATATTCGTGAAGTCGTACGAAGAAGTCGACCATGCCCGACATCTCCAGAAGGTCTTCGAGCAGGCGAGGCGATGCAGAATGAGATTCAATCCCGAAAAATGAACCTTCAGCATCCGAGCGGGTAAATTCCCCGGCTTCTACCTCACCGAACGAGGGATCAAAGCCAACCTCGACAAATGTCAGGCATTCTCGGAATTCCCGATCCCAAACTCAAAGAAATCCATCCAGTCTCTTAATGGCATGCTCCGCCTTCGAATGGACGACAGAGTGTGAACAAGCGCTACTCCACCTGAAAAGGGTACTCTCTGAACCACCGGTCCTATCACGATCACTGGAAAAAGAAGCGTTATATTTATACCTGTCTGTTGCGACAGAGGCAGTCAGCGCCATACTCATCCATGAAACTACTGATGGGCAGAAATCCATCTACTTCACGAGCAAAGCCCTTCAGGGCCCCGAAATGAGATATCAACAGATCGAGAAAGTCGTTTTGGCCCTAATAAACGCGGAGAGGAGACAACAACATTATTTCCTTGCCCATACGATTAAGGTCCGGACAGATACACCCATCAAACAACTACTCGTTCGACCAAACATGGCTGGCAGAATGCTAAAGTTGTCCCTGGAACTATCAGAGTTCGACATCCAGTATGAAAGCAGGAAGTCTTTGAAGGCACAAGTATTGGCCGACTTCGTCGTTGAGATAACACATAACCCGACCCCGACCCCAACCAGCGGTGCCCACAAGTGGACGATCTTCGTCGACGATGCATATAGCTTAACTGGGAGCAGCGCGTGCATCATCCTTGAGAATAAAGAGGGAATTTTAATTGAAGTATCTCTGGCACTGGCCTTCCCAACTTCAAACAACTAGGCCGATTATGAAGCGTTCCTCATGGGGTTGCGATTGGCCGAAGACCTGGGGGCGAAAGAAGTAAATTTTTTTACAGACTCTCAACTCATGGCGTCCCAGGTGAAGGGAGAGTACCAGGCTAAAAACGACAATCTTATCGAATATCTAGCTCTCGTAAAAGACAAGCTGGAGAGATTCGTCGTCTGGGAGGTCCAACACATTCCCCGCGAACATAACACATGAGCAGACATCCTATCCAAATTGGAGAGCACGCGAAAGAAGGGCGGGAATAAATCCGTAATCCAAGAGATCTTTCCTCGACCGAGAATTAAGAAATCATTTCCTCCGATCGAAGTAAACACCGGCGGCGACGCCCACTGCTGGATGACTCCCATCCACAACTACCTCACGAAGGACGAACTCCCAGCTGACCCCAAGAAAGCATCCGCGACTAAAAGAAGGGCATGCTCTTACATTCTCCTCAAGGGAAAACTATAGTGACAAGGTTTCTCCATCCCGCTACTCAAATGTGTTGAAGAGGAAAAGGTCCCCAACATCCTATGCGAAATTCATAGGGGGCTTAACGCTCAACACCTCGGGGGGAGGTCGTTGGCACGCAAAGATTTGAGGGAGGGCTACTACTGGTTGAAGATGCAACACGATGCTAAGGAACATGTCAAGAGGTGTGACAAGAGTCAAAGACACGCGAACATGCACCTCTCTCCCTTTAATGAGCTAAAGACACTTTCCTCCCCGTGGCCCTTTACTTGGTGGGGAATGGATATCCTTGGACCATTCGTGACCGACTCCTACCAGAACAAATACCTCATCGTTGGGGTGGATTACTTCACCAAATGGATCGAAGCTGAAGTCCTGGCCAAGATCACCGTGCAGAACATAATCTGTTTCTTCAAACAAAATATTCTTTCCCGCTTTGGCATACCCCAAGTCCTCATCACCGACAACAGGACGCAATTCACGGACAAAAGATTTCAAGATTTTTTTGCCAACTTAGGCAGAAAACAACACTTCACGTTCGTCGAGCACCCTTAAACTAACGGCCAAGCAGAGGCAGCTAACAGGGTAATCCTACAAGGACTAAAACACAGGCTCGATGAAGCTAAGAGGGCACGGGTCGAGGAGCTGCACAATGTCCTTTGGGCGTATCACATGACTCCATATTCCACGACCGGGGAGACCCTATTCATACTGACCTACGGAACCGAAGCAGTCATCCCTGTAGAAATACGGGAACCAATGAGGAGAACGGAAGCGCCCCTCGACGAGGAGCTGAACGACGAAACTTTGCGAGTAGAACTGGACCTTGTCGAAGAAATCCGTTCTGAGGCAGCCCCACGGGAAGCTTCGCTCAAACAAAAAAAAGCTTTGCACCATGACGCAAAAGTTATAAAGAGACAATTTCAAGTGGGCAGTCTGGTCCTCCTGCGGAACCAGAAGAGCCCCCGAGAAGGCAAGTTAGCCGCGAACTGGGAAGGCTCATACCGCGTTAGAGATAAAACGAACAATGGGGCTTACTACCTCGAGAACTTAAAGGAGAGGAACTTGCTCGACCATGGAATGCTGAAAAACTCAAGCAATACTACAACTAGTCAGCTTATGAAGGCATGAAAGGTACGACCAGGGCACTTCATCACCGATCGAAAGGAAGTTCGACTCCCCCGATAGACGGGCACGACCTCCCTCGACGTTGGGCACTTCAAAATGAACTCCAACGCCACAATACCATGTCGGTAGGGCACCCAACTTGTGATGGGAAAGGCCCAAGCCTCGGGATCAGGGGTACGACCACGGCCCTCGGTCCGATTTATAGCGGATGTAAAACCCGCACCTCGCCGGTTCCCTAAACCGACAAGTCTAAACAGTCGAGAAAGCGAGTCCATAATATCATTATACAAATGAACTCGTCGATTCCCTAAACCGACGGGTCTAAAGAGTCAAACACACAAAATCACGATATAATTGGCATTAAACACTTAAATAAAACATTGTATTATAAATTCGGCCAAAACGACCAATCCAGTACATGCTGGGTAGAGCCCATAACACAAAGCTAACTAAAGGCGCGCAAGCCATAAATACAAAATAAAAATGGCGTGCAGGCCTGAAAATACAAAGCTAAGGCACATCGACCAAACCTACTCCTCGGTATGCTCTTCCCCGTCACCTTCCTCCTCATCTTCTTCTTCATCAGCAAAGGGGCAGACGATCTCCCCGTCGGTCATAGTAAAGTTGAAGGTTGTCCCCTCAGTCACTAGCCCCGGGTTGATAACCTTGAGTTGGTCAGTGGCATTGTCGATGCCCTCTCTGAAGACCTCCACAACATCCTTCTCAAGGCCCCTGATCCGAGCAATCAGGTCAGCCCGGTTCTTCAAGGTCATTTCTTCATCAGTCTCACCCTCCCCGGGGAGGGCCATCTGCTCCAATACCTTGACCCTTGAGAGGGGACACACGTTATCCTCCTCGGTCTCAGTCAACTTGGTCTCCTTCTCCTTTAAACCCTTATTCTCCTCGGTCAAGGTGTCGCGCTCGCGCCTTACCTCGCCCAAATCCTCCTTCAACCCATCTTAAAGCTTGTATTCCTCTTTATAATTCAACATGTTTTGGGAGAGCATGTTCTTCTCAGCAGTGACAGCCCGAAGTGCCTCTTCAGCACCCCTTAATGCAGACATCAGGCAGGAATTGTCGGACAGGACCATGGCCGTCTCCATGACCCTGATAACTGCAGCAATGTCCTGGGCGAGGTTGGCACGCCTGATCCTCGCCTCCTGATTAAGCATGGCCTTGGTCTTGGTGGAAAGCATCGCGAAAGAACCTTTCGAACTGTAGGCTTCTCGCTCTGTATGACTAGGAGGGATGAGGTAGGCTCCTTGACCTGTAGGAAAACCTCTGGGCGCAGCAGTACCCTCTGTAAGGGGATGCTTGTATCAGGGGGAGTCATCCAGCAAGATTGTCTCAGTTGGTATAGACGTCACCAGCGCAGTCTCCGGTCGAGGGGAGGGTTGAGCCGGGCTAGCGCTCCCAGAACCACCGGCCGCTTGCTCGGTAGCCACCTGTTCAACACGAGTTTTTCTTTTCTTCTACTTCGTTTTTTGTGGGGCCCCAACCTGGCTGGCCAGCTTCAGTGCTTGCTCCTTGAGCCTGGGCATGTCTCCTGCAAAACGAAAGAAATCAGCAAGACAAGTTCTAAAGACAAACAAAAGGCAAGAAGCTCGAGGATATACTACCTAGCAATCTAATTGCTTCGTTGTCTGAACAACACTCAATCATAACTTTTGTGTTGATCAGTCGAGGTTCTAAAATGGGCAGACCATCGTCGTCCAATATCGGTCGATCTTGTCGATCTACCCAGGTCGCAGAACTAAAGCTCCAGACATATGAAACCAACTTTTTATAGACCAGTTTGTCCTCGGTCCCCAAGAGCTCGTGCTTAACCTTGTAGTGGCTGGTCAATAGATCGAAGTGGCCCGGCTGCCACCTAAGGAGGATCTTCGACAACAGCCGCTCCTCGCTGTTGGCATCCCGTCTCTGAAAATATAGACCATCCATGGCAAACTAGGTGATGGGCTTCACTGTGTACCACCTATCCTTGAAATTTTGAACATAATCGACGTATGTTTTGAATAGCCCCAATGGATGCTTTAAGGAGACCGAGCTGTGTCGTTCATCTCCGCCCGACCGTTGCAAGTGGAAAACGCGGAAGAAGAGGGGAAGGGTGCAACCTATCTCGAGGTAACGACACACCAATTCAAACACCCGAATGAATGATATGGCATTGGGGTGAAGTTGCGAAGGCGCCAACCTAAGCCATATGAAGACCCCCAGTTGAAATTCGTTGAATGGGAGCCGTAATCCTGCCTCTCGAAAAGTGAATTCATACATGGAGAAACGCTTGCCCTTTAAACGCGATCATATCCTCTCTTCGGCTTGGGGGGGTGTAAAATTTCCAGTTAACGAACTCGTTTCCCTCCATCTCCTCGACTTGAGTATGGGAAAAATAATGTTCCTTGACAAAGAGAGACTCCGTCTCCATCGGCTCGTCGGCCACCCAAGAGAGATCGTTGTTATTTGACGAGGAGGCTCCGCTCCAGTTCGCGAGATGTCTTTGACCCGAGTTACCTGAAAAGCAGAAGGAACAAGTGAATTCCACGTCGCATCAAATCCACCCTTCCACCGCAGTCCAAGTGAAAGGGCGAAGGGGCAAACACCTGACCTAGCTATACAAACATCCCCGCGACATTCAAAGAATGCCTGAGATATTCGAGGAAATCAGGAAGATTTCGCTCGAGGCATTTGTAGGATGATCGCGATGTTTAAAAGGAAGCCTTAGAGTTCGCCCGACGTGTTCTTACACTGCACGTGGCTTTCATCTAAATTTAATCTAATTTCTCGACACATCCATAAGGTTCCCGGGACGTTCATACAAAAAAACCCTAAAAACGTCTAAAATTAAGTAGTTTACCTACTTTAGCGAAAAATCGCCACTATGACTAGCTATCGAACTTAAAAAATTACCAGAAAAAGGGGATTTAGGGAAATACCTGTCATGGTGTTGGCGAGGAGGTGACGGCGGCGTACGGCGGAAGCAGTGGCAGTTTCGCCGGCGAACCGAAGTTACAAGTGCGGGTAATCGTGGGAGGAGAGTGAAAAAAGGAAATGAGGAGGTCCCCCACCATTTTATATGATTGGGGTACGTGGGAAAACGCGCCTAGGAAATCATTACCTAGATTCCCTGGGACGACCATATTTAATGCGTCATAACGCTAGAAACGAAGCATCACACACTAAATCCATTGACGTGTCACTATGGGGAACTTCAAACGTCGTCGGGAATGCGCAATACTCCCCGACATTTGATTCCATGAGGCGTCCGATTGATTCCCCTCGATATGCATCGGAGCTCTCATAATTTCTAACGCTATCTTTCGCGCACCCTGAACCTCACCGACCACATCCTCGAGCTGAGTTCGTAATTTTGCAGGACGAGCTCCATCACCGCGCGACTGAGCATGTATTTAGTCCCCGAAGGCCCGCTCCCCGTCGTTCACAATTCCTCGACATATCAATCATGCCCGACATCGTTCTCCTTAACTCATCACTCCGACCCGGAGTTTTGACTTGGGGGACTTCTGTTCTAGACTGGGCCTCTAAGCCTCTGTTGAGCACATGCCCAAACCCGTCGAGCAGAGACCCAATCAGTCGGTCAGAGGATCCATTGATCGAGCAGAGACCATGCGCCGCGGGCAATAAACTATACTGTCGGGCAAATCATACGACCCACCTAGCACGTGCTAGGAAGACCGTGTCTCCCTTGCGTGTGCCACGTCACCCAACTCTCCACCTTTCTCTCCCCAAATATAGGGACGGTTAAACCAAGGAAAAGACCATGTGCTAGGTCTTACACGTTCCTACACGTACCTTGGCAGTTCTTCCTTGGGCCTAGCTAATCCAGCCCAAGGAAGAACCTTGGCCCAACGCTGGGGGCACATATAAATATCCTTTCTCACTAAAGGGTCAGATATTATGAAGTATTCTCTCTCTTACCATCTTTGTACCCAAAACTCACTTGAGCTTCGGAGTGCCTTACAGGAACACCCCCTCCATCTTCCAATCAACCGTGACGTTCGTTGTTGAGAGCTGGAAGACCCTTCTGATCAGGTAAGATTATAATCCATCCAATCCATCCATTTAATAAAATCTTCCTTAATTGATTGGATTCAATCCATCCATTTTGTCTTATGGATTGATCCAATTCATCCATCTTATTTTATAAATCCAATGGATAATATTTTTTAAAATTTTACAAAAAATATTATTTAATTAATTTCTTACAATAATTTATTTTAGTATTTAAATTTCTCAATTTTTTTTCTCAATTAAATAGTTTTATTTAAAAAAAAACATAAAAAAATCTCTCTTTTTCTCTAAAATGTTTTTAAATAAATTTCTTGCAAATTCCATTCTCCCAATTAGGATGACTTTACGACAATTATGATGAGTTTACGGTACGTTTTCTATGTCGTTGTTTTTTAATTCCTTCACTAGCTTACTTTTGTTAAGAATCTGGAAACAATTTATTTTGTCATTCTGTTATGTAATACATAAATAATTCAAAAAAATTAAATCTCTATTTCATAAATTATTTGGAAAATGTATGAAAGAGATTTTAATGGAATTTTAAAGAGAATAATATTAATTGTGAAATTTACTTTGTTAATTTATTAATCAATAATTATAATTTATATTTTATTCTAATTGAAAAAATAAATTAAAAAATTCAATTAATATTTGACATCAATTTTTTATTGTTGTTTCTCAAACGTAGGTTGGAATATAAAGAATTACAATGTCTACAGTGGACAACAATAATCAAATGTGTCTCACACTTCAATTATGATTTTCAATTTTTACTAGAAAACCATATATAAAAAAAACAAAAAAGCACTTCCAATTATAAAAGGAAAAGTGATTACTTCTCAGAATATTTGCCAATAAATTATATTTAAATTTTAAAACATAGATTTACATATGCTACTCTTCATTGAAGTTGATTGGCATTAGATATATTTTAGAAATTAAAATAAAATAAATATTGTATGACTTTTTTCAAAGAAATGGAAGAATTTGATATTTTTTTTAAATTATATTTTAAGAAATAAAATAAATATTGCAAAAAATAAAATAAATAGTTTTATGGATGGATGAATATCCATCCATTGAAAATGTGTTAATGGATGGATTGAATGGATTGGATTTGATTTTTTAAAAGAAATTTTAGTGGATTGTTAATGGATTAATGAATTGTTTTGATCCATCCATTAACAATTCAATCCATATCCATATCGATCAAATCCATCCATTTTGTCACCCATATCTTTATGTTATTGATTTTAAGTAGAAAAAAATGTGATATCCCGTTTTATGTTGGAAATTTTATAACTCTAATTTTAATATAATTATCGGGTAGAAAATGGGGTGTTACACCTGACATGTTGTCGATCTTCATGGTAATTGTTCCATGACTCTTCGTTGTAATCTATTCGACCGGATTCGCCATCCATGTTGCTTGACATGCACAAAGAGAAGCAACTATGTACTCAATTTCACATGATGATAATATCATTACTGACTCGTTTCTCGGACTCCAAGCAACTGGTGTACCACCTAACATAAACACATATCCAGTTGTGAATTTTCGATCATAAGCATCACTATATCAACTTTAGTCGGTGTATCCCACTATCTTGCATTATTTTCCTTCATCGGCTGCAGGAACAAAATTCCATAGCCGAGAGTTCCTTTTAAATACCTTAGTATCCTTTTCGCCGCTGCTATGTGTGATATCTTTGACTTCTGCATGAATCTACTCACCATACCAACATTGTATGCTAAGTCATGCCTTGTATGACAAAGATATCTTAGTGACCCAATAAGTCTTCTATATTAGGTTGGGTTGACATCATCTTCATCTGAATCTTTCGATAATTGTAATCTAGGCTCAGTTGGAGTCGAAATCGGATTGCAATCTTGCATCTCAAATCTCTTCAGTATTTCGCTTGCATATCTTCTTTGGTGCATCATCAAACCTCTACCACTCTTGTAGAATTCGTTTCCAAGGAAATATAAGAGATTTCCCAGGTCTGAAATTTCATAATCCTCACTCAAGTCGTGTTTGAAATCTTCGATCTCTTTGCAACTTTCTGTTATCAACAGATCATCGATATAGAGACATAGTATAAGAAATTTACCATTGCTTCTTCTTACATATACTTCATGCTCAGTTGTGCACTTCACAAATTCCTTATTCCTTAGTTGCGCACTTCAAAGCTCATGTATGATCACGTCCCTACTGATCACAATTTGCATGTTCACCGGGTCGAACAACTTGTAACCTCCAGTCGAATGATATCCTATCAGAATCATTTGACTAGACTTATCATCAAGCTTTCTTCTCAACTAATCTGGAACATGTCTATGTGCTATAGATCCAAACACCTTTAGATGAATCAAGTTAAGATCAACACCATACCAACATTCTTCTGGCATAATTCCACCACCACTAGTCCTCAGAATCTTGAGCTTTTGACCACTTTGTATTTCGACCATAGATTTAAACTTGGAAAATACCTCGATCACTTCACTTTTCTTCTTGATCAGGTAAGTCCATAATTTTCGACTAAAATCATCTATGAATGTGATAAAGTATCTCTTACTACCAATCAAATCCACCTGGATAGGACCACATACATCATAGTATATGACTTCAAGAATTGCCTTTGAAATGCTTCATGCATCCTTGTTGAAGCTATTCTTATGCTGCTTCGCCTGAACAAATTCTTCCCACACTTTGTTTGGAATGTTGATTTCTGGAAATCCTGAAACCATATTTCTCCTCTTCAAATCTATGATGTCTTTCAAATTGAGATGGCCAAGACTATAATGCCACATCCATTCATATCTTCTTGCTGCAATTGCAAGGCACTTATGCTCCATCACATTTAGTTCGATCTTGAAGGTTCAATTATATGACATTGGAGCCTTCAAGATCAACCTACCACTTGCGTCGAGAACTTTCATCATCTTTTCTTCAATCGACACCTTATAGTTCTTTTCGACCAACTGCCCTATACTGAGCATGTTTCTCTGTATGCCTGGTATGTATAACATATTTGAAATTATTGACCTCTTGCCATCTTTCCTCATGATCAGAACGTCACCAATACCTTCAGCTGCTAGAGTATTGTCATTTATAAATTTCACCATGTTCTTCGTTGACGACTTCATGTTGACAAACCAATCTTTCCTACCAGTCATGTGTGATGAGCATCCTGAATCCAAGTACCATTGGTCCTTGAATCTCTCTCCATCTCTCATTGTAACCATCAACAACATTTCTTCTTCTTCTTCTTCTTCTTCATGTTTCACCAACTTAGTGTCACTTTCTTGATTCTTCTGCTTTTCAGGACAATCACTAAAATGGTGACCATACTTCTGATAATTGTAACATTGAATGTGACTTTGGTCAGGTTTTTCACCATTGATCCGTGTGTCGTGTGTAACAGCCCGGGCCCCTCGCAAGGCAATCCCGACACTGCCACCTCACGATCTTCTCTACTCCCCTCACTAGTAGAGTTTTTGCCTTCCGTGGGAATCGAACCCTGTACCCTGGGGTTCAAGTACATGCCCAATCCATTCCCACTACCACTTGAGCTACTAGCTCAAGTGGTAGTGGGAATGGATTGGGCATGTACTTGAACCCCAGGGTACAGGGTTCGATTCCCACGGAAGGCAAAAACTCTACTAGTGAGGGGAGTAGAGAAGATCGTGAGGTGGCAGTGTCGGGATTGCCTTGCGAGGGGCCCGGGCTATTACAACAAAGGCGCCTTTTTTTGTAACAGCCCGGGCCCCTCGCAAGGCAATCCCGACACTGCCACCTCACGATCTTCTCTACTCCCCTCACTAGTAGAGTTTTTGCCTTCCGTGGGAATCGAACCCTGTACCCTGGGGTTCAAGTACATGCCCAATCCATTCCCACTACCACTTGAGCTAGTAGCTCAAGTGGTAGTGGGAATGGATTGGGCATGTACTTGAACCCCAGGGTACAGGGTTCGATTCCCACGGAAGGCAAAAACTCTACTAGTGAGGGGAGTAGAGAAGATCGTGAGGTGGCAGTGTCGGGATTGCCTTGCGAGGGGCCCGGGCTGTTACATCGTGCACGAATTAAAAACGAGTTTTAAGAAAATGTAGTAATGAGAAGCGACACTCAGATTTCATATCGCAAGGATTCTCGTATTATTATTAACCAATTACAAAACATATTATGGGGGAATAAATGTTTCGATTTAAAAAAGTGATTAAATAAATAAGTGATTAACCAAATAAGCTAAAATGATTCAATCTACTGTACCGACTTCCGACTTATCATTGATTCCTATAAAATTCCAATTCTATAAACGGGTCTGATCCTATTCGATTACAATAACCACTGACAACCGCAATAGAAATTATACGATGTATGTTCCCGAATTTCGGATTAAGAAAACAAATAAAAACGGTTGCGAATTAAGCAAACACAACTTGATCGAACGCGATAATGCAAAAGCTACTTTAACGTGCGAAATTGATTCAAGATCATACAAACAATAAAATTTAATAACTCTACCCAATAACAACAATCAAATTAAGCAAATAATTGAGATTATAGTGTCACACCCCAAATTTTACCCCTAATCGCTCATATCATAATCATACATTTATCGCATTTAGCAGGGATTCTTCCCGGTTTATTTTCTGTTACTTTCTAGTTATTTATAATTTTTAATTCTTATTTTCTTTTCACTTCTAAGCTTCCATCCTAAATCCAATTTCTTTTCCTCATTTCTAACTTTTAATTCATTTCTAACTTTTAAAACTTAATTTTTATTTTTATTCTCAAAGTTTTGGTTAAAAAAAAATAAATATAATCTTATTCCCATTTTTTAAGTTTTAAATGTAATTTTATTTCTATTTTCAATTTTTAAGTTTTTACTTCCTAATGTAATTTTAACTTTTATTCTTAATTCATTTTTTTAATCTCCATTTTTTAATTTACTCTTAATCTCCAATTTTATTTTTGTCTTTTTCAACTCATTTTCAAGTTTCTATTTCTAATTTAATTTCGATTTCCAATTTATTTTTAGTTTACTCTAATTTAATTTCAATTTCTAATTTATTTTTAATTTACTCTTCTTTTAAGTTTTTATTTTTAATTTAATTCCAATTTCTTTTTTTATTATTTATTATTATTCATTTTAAATTTTAATTCCAAGTTTTTTATTTATTTTTATTATTTCTCATTTTATTCCAAAAAATTGATTCCAAAAAATTGATTCCATATCCATGTTACAATAGAATTTTAAAAAAAAATAATAATAGAATTCATCCATGTTACAATAGCATTTCATTTTTATAAAAACAATAGAATAGAATTTATTTATTTTGAGCATGTTACAATTACATAGAAGAAAAGAAAATTGTACAAAGAAATTCAACACAAAAATACAAAAATTCAGCAGGACCACAGCCCCTCAACAGCTCCATGCAGCCACCAACAACCTGCTACAGCCTCCCACTACTGCTGCAAAAATTCAGACTGTTGTCCCCTTTCCTCCAACCCTTCACCTACAAGCAACACCAAAGAATTCAGCACAAACACACTACAAAACAGTCCCAAAACTCAGCATCAAAGACACACACAAACAGCTCACAATATCACCAAAAAACACCACTGTTACATAAAAAAAATTCAGCAGAGAAGTATCAAAACTCAGCCCTCAACAACACACAGAAAACAACTCAAATCATACAAAAGATTCAGCCAATCATCCACAAAAACTCAGCATCAAAGCATACTACAAAACAGCCCCTGAAACAACATCAAACAGCTATACAAAACCACAAAAATGCAGCAACCAAATAACCCCAAAAACACTACAAAACCAGTCCCAAAAATCAGCCCCAAACACTATTGAGATCAACCCAAAATTCAGCTACAAAACAGCACACAAAACCACACTGTTGCATCCAAAAACATCAAAAATTCAGCCCAGGAACAGCCCCAAAAAACAGTCACACAACAACGATAAAGGAACGAAGAAGAAGTTACACGAAGAAGAAATAATAGCAGCAAGGAGTAGAGGCTCACCACTTGTGGATCCTTCACCCCGATAACGTTCGGGTCGGTAATGTTTTTTTTCTTCACCGCTTTTCGAATGTCGTTCATAGCTATGCTTTTCCTCTAATTTCATTTCATCACTTCATCCTGCATATAAACCAAGCTTCAAAATTAAAAAATAATAACATCGGAACAGCCATAAAACAACCACATGTTACCAAAAGAAAACCATAAAGAGTCTAAAAAATAGCAGCCACGATTCCACCAAAACTACATCAAGACTACACCAAAACTACAACAAAAAACTTCATATCCAAGAAGCAACCACAGCCACCATTGTTACCGTCACAACCACCACTAAACCATACCGAAACGTATCAATCCTGCAAGATCAAAACAACCTTCAAACTAAAAACCTCACAGAACCATACAAAACAAAATAGAAACCAAAACACTTGAGACAACCACATACCAGAACAACCTGTGAGCCAAATCCAAGAACAGACTCACCTTCAGCCAACCATCCGCAAAACGCCCAAACCGAAACTGTGAATCCGCCGCAAAGCATCCATCCATCACCAACCGCCGCTGACCGAAACAAATCTCCAAGCATCACCGCCCTTCACCGACAACAACAACACAGAATTAGAGAACCGGAACCGAAACGGCGAGAACCAAGATTTATGAACAAAACCAAACCTTCCAAATCTGAGATAAAACCGCAAAATCAAAGCGTTGGCAACCGAATCCGCTGTCAAGAGAGCCCACTGTGAATACCCAAACCCAGCCGGCACAACCGTCACAAACCTGAAACACATAACAGAAAAACCAACCCGAGTTTATCCGCAAAACCATCCAAACAGACCCCGTATATCCGCAAAACAGAACGCACACCCATTACCTGAACCAGAATGCAATCCATCCACCGTGCAGATTCAAGCCCCATCGTGAACCACCAAATCACTAGCCGCAAAAGCAACCGCTCAAACCCCAAGCACCGTTCGCCAAACCACCTTCAAAACACCGAGACACCGCCATCGCTGTTGAAGGAGGCTGAGTGAAAACATTCATGAGCGAGAGTGAGAGAGAAACGTTGCAAGAGAGTAGGTCGAGAAAGAGCGGCGGCCGGGAAGACGGAAACCAGGGTGGGTTTTGTTTTGTTTTTCCTGTTCGAAAGCGTGCGAGGAAGAGAGAGACTCGAGCGATTGAGTGAATCAGTGAACAAACAGAGAGAGAGTTACAGAGAGAAAGATTTTGAGTTTTGAGAGAGAGGAGCGTGAGTTGAGAGACTGGGAGAGAGATGCAAGTTTGTGGGTGAGAGATTGTTTCCTTCTTTTTTTATTCCATTATTGTTTTCTTTATTTATTATTATACTTTATCATGATTTTATTTGATTTTAAATGCTGATTCACTTTTCCAAGAAAAACTCCCCTTTTACTGGTATAATGAATACATTGGTCTTCCCCATATTTAAGTAACCGTTGGTTTTAACCACTCCTCCATTTAAATTGTTTTTTTTAGTTTTGTTTTATTCTTATTTATTTTAAAATATTTCTTTAATTTTTCAATTAGCAAACAACAAGCTATAGTTAGTAAAACATTTATTAGGAAGATTTTTAAGTAGTAGTTTTTAAATAGTAAGTTTTTTTTTAGTAAGTTTTTTAATATTTCTTTAGGTTAGTAAAATTTTTAATTATTTTCTTTTAAGTTTAGAAAAAAATTAAGTTTAAGTTTTAACGTTAGTTTTAACTTAATACTTATTTAAGTTAGTTTTTTAATTTAGTATTTCTTTAAGTTAATAAAATTTTAAGTAGTTTTTTTAAGTTTTGTAAAAAAATTTAAGTTAGTGTTTTCTGTAAGTTAGATTTTTCTTTGAGTCAATAAAAAATAAATCTAAAAAAACTAGAAATTCTAAAAATCTAAAAAGTTAATGCATTTTATTTCTAGGTATTCTTAGAAAAAAATCTAAAAAGCTAATACATTTTATTTCTAGGTATTCTTAGAAAAAAATCTAAAAAGCTAATACATTTTATTTCTAGGTATTCTTAGAAAAAAATCTAAAAAGCTAATACATTTTATTTCTAGGTATTCTTAGAAAAAATCTAAAAAGCTAATACACTTTATTTCTAGGTATTCTTAGAAAAAATCTAAAAAAAGTTAATACATTTTATTTTCTTCCCTTTTTTTTAGGTCTTATTAAAAAAAAAATCAAAAATTTATAACATGTATCTTCTTTTATTATTATTAGATATTATTATAAACAAAATATAAAAAAATAAAAATATTAGCACTTATCTTCATTCCTTAATTTTAGATATTGTTATACAAAAATAAAAAAGTTAATATTTTATACTCTTTCCTCATTTTTAGGTCTTATTAAAAAAAAATCAAAAATTTATAACAAGTATCTCCTTTTATTATTCGTAGGTATTATTATTAAAAAAAAAATCAAAAAAATATAACATTTACTTTCTTTCCTTAAATTTAGATTTTATTATTATAATATATAAAAAAATCAATATATTTTCTCTCTTTCCTTATTTATAGGTATTATTAGAAAAAAAATTCAAAAAAAAAAGAATATACTTAGTCTCTTTCCTTATCTTTAGGTCTCATTTAAAAAAATTCAAATCAAAATTTATAGCATTTCTCCTTTTATTATTATTAGATATTATTATAAAAAAAATCAAATCAAAAAAGTTGTCATTTATCTCATTTTATTATTCTTAAATAGTTGTTAGAAAAAAATAAAAAAAAACAAGTTTTAGCTTTCACCTTACTTTATTTTCATATATTGTTATAGAAAACCCAAAAAAAATTATTTATAATTAACCTTCTAAAAAACCAAAAATAAACTTTTTCTTATTTATTTCTTAATTTTTTATTTATTCTTAAAAAAAACATTTCTTTACCTTTATTAAACTTTTGTTATTAAAAAAATTGTTATTATTTTTATTATCATTTTAATTTTAATTTATTACTTTCTTTAAGTATATCTAAAAAAATAAAAAATATTTTCTTCTATTTTGTCTAATTATTTTCAAAATCAATTTTATCTTATTTCAAACTTAAGGTTTTAGAAGTTATTTTCAATTTATCTTTTTCTTTGAAAAATCTAAAAAAATAATTTAAAAATAAAATAATGTCTTTTTATTAGTTTTTATTTAGTTGTTGGGTAGTTTATGTTTGATCTATTTAGAGGTGTCCCATTAGCTTGAGAGGTTTAATTTTAGGTTTATCTCTTAGTGAGCGTTTTTTTATAATTTTTTTTATTATTTTGGTTGTATATATGCCATGCATTTTTTTATTTTATTTTGCATCAAGACCATATACTTGTTAAGATAAAATTGAAAGCGCACACTTTTGAAACTTTAATTTTCAAGATAATAATCCTTGGTCCAACGCCAAGTTGAGTTCACATACACTTCACTCACACACGTAAGTCGGTCGTTTACGATCGCCATCTGCACAGTTCCTTACACTGCACAGCTTTTCAACTTAATCAAATTGAAGCACTACGCTTGTTTTCCACCCCTGCATTCTCGATCCATATATCGAGCCATAGCCCGGTTACTAAACCTTTTATCTTGCATTTCCATTTACTTCATTTAGTTCATTTTTGCAAGTAGCAACCTATGCCTTAGACTTAGGAGCTTGCACCATCATTATTTACTTTCGTCTATGCTTTTCAATCCAAAAGGGAAAGAACTCCTGCAGTTGACTCAATGTCATAGGAAGTTTAGCCATCCCTAGTTACCTTTTTGACCTTAGCCATTAGGACTTTTTATTTTAGAACTTTTTGTGACTTTCCTAAAGTCACGTGAGTGTTTGCCATAACACTTACCTTCCCCCGCGAACCTTGAGCGTAACCAAGTGTTCGTTAATCCTTAGGAGAACTACGAGTGCTCTGATTCTATACCCGATACGTAGGCATCGATGCGATGTTGTGCGAGCACCATTAGAAATAAAACCTTAGGTTCCCTTAGTTTTAACAAGCAATAAACAACAAAAATACAAATATTAACAAGAGGTTCCCGTAGGATACTGCGGATGCTTAGGATGCTAACACCTTCCCTAGGTATAATCAACCCCCGAACCTAGTTTCTCCTCATTTAGGGTTTTTACGATCTTTTTCCCTTTTCCCTTTGGATTAAATTAAAGTCGGTGGTGAACATAAATGTTTTGCGATTCAAGCTCACTTAATAGCTTGGTATTCGATTCTCACCGCAACAGAAAAATGGCGACTTCACTGGGGACTTCTATTTTTGAGGGTTAAGCCCACCTTGTATATTTGTATATTTGTTGTTGTATTGCTTGTTATTATTTTTGGATTTTTGGGTGTTCCATGTGTGGTGAGATAAGTCCTAACCCGGACTTGAGTGCAAAATAAGTTAGGACGGTGGTATATTCAAGAAGGCTTGTAGGGAGTTGAGTCCCGACCAAGTTGACTTGAGACACCACCACTCAGTGGAGGCCTCCTCGGATGTAGTTTTGTTGATCGAGTACAGTCGTGAAAACATTACTATATTCGACCTGAGAGCCATTAATGCTGAGGACCGTAGAACATTTACCCCCACTTGGCCTTTTTAGGGATGTAGTGCGATGACTATGAGGGTACAAATCCGAAATAGTTGATACGCGATACTACACTCGGATGAGACTCTCTTGAGAATATTACTGATTACCAAGTCGAGTTGGGAAGTCGGTAATATCCGAAAGATGGGACAGTGATTCTGGGAACTTTAGAACCCGTTGTACAGGTACAAATAAACTCATAGTACATACCTTTTGGGAGGGTTGAACCTTTGACCTCATGCAAGCTTTGAACCTAAGCCTTGTTTGTGTTTGTTGCATTCACGCATCATGAAGCATCATTTTTACCATTTATTCAAGGAACTCAGAAACTTTATCTTTGCAAATATCATAAGTATCATCATGGACTTTGGAAGAAGAAAGACTGTCAAGTACACATTCAAAACTCCCAAACTTGAAGACCTAAGGAAATTAAGAGATTTGGTTTTGGATCAAGAAGCCTTCATGGAGAAGCATAGGAGACTTTTAGCTTTGCTTAAGACTGATTGGGATGGAAGGTTGCTCTCTGTGATGCTCCAGTTTTATGATCCTCTCTACCACTATTTTACGTTCCCTGATTACCAATTGGCGCCTACTTTGGAAGAGTATTCATTTCTGGTGGGATCACGTGTTAAGGATGAGTTTCCATTCCCTGTTCTAGAGAAGGACCCTGAAGAAGCGGAGATTGCAAAGGCGACATATTTGAGTGTTCCTGAGGTTAAGGAAAATATGACCTATAAAGGAAAGATTTTTGGATTCCCTACAAAGTTTTTGATAGAGAAGGCCAAGAATTTTGTTAGTGTGAAGGATATGAAAGCTTTTGAGGTGACTTTTATTCTGCTGATATATAGAGTGTTACTTTTCCCAAACTTTGAAGACTTTGTCGACTTGAACGCCATCAAGATCTTTCTGAAGAAGAACCCGGTCCCTACTTTGCTCGGAGACACCTACCATTCCATCCATCTGAGGAATCTCCATAAGGGAGGGATGATTACTTGCTGTGCATCATTGCTGTACGAGTGGTTTATTTCGCACTTGCCTAAGTCAGCTTCATTTTGGAACCTTAAGGATGGTTTATGGTGGTCACAAAGGATCATGTCTCTTACCCACTCTGACATTAGCTGGTACAATCGTGTTTATGATGGAGCATTGATTATTGATAGCTGTGGTGATTTTGCTAATGTGCCTCTTCTTGGCACTAAGGGAGGAATCAGCTATAATCCAGTTTTGGCTCGCCGTCAACTCGGGTATCCGTTGAAGGACAAACCTAAGGGTGTTGAAGTGGAAGGAATTTTCTTTAAGGATGACGAAGAACCAGAGCTCAAGAAACAGATTATGCAAGCTTGGAAGTGTATCCATAGGAAGGGGAGGAGTAGCTTGGGAAAGCCGAATTGTGTTTCTATGGAACCCTATCTCCAATGGGTACGAGATAGGGCAATCAGTCTGAAGATGCCTTACCCTCGCCAAGATCCTATGACCTTCAAGAAACCCATTCTAATCTTTATGGATGATGCAGAGAAGCTGAAGATTGATTTGGAGAAAGAGATTCGAGAGAAGAATGCATGGAAGAATCGACATCAGATCATCAGTAGTGAGAATGAAGAACTTAGAAGACAACTGAAGATGAAGGAAGAAGAAGAGCTCTCTAGCAAGAAAAGGAAAGCACCAGAGGATTTATTTTCCTCCAGCACTCAAGGGGACACTTCTTGGAAGTCGATCGTGGATCAGCTTATGTTTGAAAGGGCTCAGATGAAGGCACAAATCGAGAAGCTCAACTTGAGGCTTTTAGGAGAATCTCCTTAGGACTTTGTCTTTATTTTTATTAAACTTTGTGTGGGATTTTTGAAGGTGTACTCAAGACTTTGTATCACTTTTTGAATTTAATGAAATCACATCCTTTTGATTATTATGTGTTCCTTGGTATTTGAAAATTGTTTCTTAAGTTCCTTGAATAAAATTTATTTTTTCGCATTGCATTCATACATTTGGCATTTCATTTGCATCTTTTTCACAAAACTCATTCCCGTCATCTGCTCTCAATTCAGCTTTCACACTGAGGCTCTCATGCAAATACTACACTCGAGCTCAAGCCAGAAAGAGGATGGCTGAAAGAGACCTAGAGATGGACAGAGTTAACGAAGAGCTTTCTGATATTCGTGGAGATATGGGTCAGATGATGGAAATGTTGCAAGTCATTCGAGCGAAGATGGATACCCAACAGACTGTGGTGTCAGAAATTGTCACTGCAACGACTGAGCCTACATCATCAGTCATTACCCCTGTGACCTGGCCTCCTTTTGGACTTCCGCATGGATTCGTCCCTCCTCCTCATGGTTTTGCTTCTCAAAGTTTTATTCCTTCTTCTCAAGGAATGGCTACTCATGGATTCGTCCCTCCTTCTCAAGGTTTTGCTTCTCAAAGTTTTATTCCTTCTTCCCAAGGATTTGCTGCTCAGGTTTTTTTTCCCTCTTCCCAAGGTTTTGCTTCTCAAAGTTTTATTCCTTCTTCCCAAGGATTTGCTGCTCAGGGCTTTATTCCTCCTTCCCAAGGATTTGCTGCTCAGGGTTTCTTCCCTCCGTCCCAAGGCTTAGCTTCTCAAAGTTTCGCACCTCCCTCTCAGGGTATGGCATTTCCTTTTCAAGGTTTTGTGCCTCCTCCTCAGGGATTTGCTGCTCAACAAACTGTTCCTGTGACTAATGAAGAGAATCATGCAGTTGCTAATTTTACACCAGACATTGTGCACACCCGTGCTCAACCGTACTTTAATGACCATCAGGGGTATGAAGCGCCAGATATGTCTGAAAACGGAGATGAGAAACATGTGAAAATGCAAGAGAATTTTGATACCCTTGAAAAAAGGTTAAGAGCGATTGAAGGTGACCAGATCTTTGGGGCTGCTGCCAGAGAGATGTGTCTGGTGTCTGGATTGGTAATACCTCCTAAGTTCAAGATACCCACCTTTGATATGTATGAGGGTGCAACTTGTCCTAAGAACCATCTTTTGATGTACTATCGAAGAATGGCTGCGCAGGTGGACAATGATAAATTAATGATCCACTGCTTTCAAGACAGTCTGAAGGGAATCTCCTCTAAATGGTATCTGACGCTTGACCAGTCGAAGATCCGCAGCTTCCAAGACTTGGCAGATGCTTTCATCCAACAATACAAATACAACATGGACCTCGCTCCCGATAGGAGGCAATTGCTAAGCATGTCCCAGAAAGAGTCTGAATCCTTTAAAGAGTATGCTCAGAGGTGGAGAGGGACCGCTTCTCAAGTAGAGCCCCCATTGACTGAAAAAGAATTAGCTGACTGGTTTGTTGACACTGTGCGACCAGAATTCTATGAGAGAATGGTGGGGAGCATAACTGCTAGCTTCTCTGATTTAGTGGCTGTAGGAATCAAGGTAGAACTCGGGTTGAAGAGTGGAAAGATGAGCGGTGCATCTGGCAGTTCCAGCACTGGCAGTGGGAATATTGGCAAGAAATTTACCAATAACTTCCACAAGAAGAAGGAGGGTGAGACGAACGCCATAATGACAGGTCAAAAAAGAAATCCACTTTGGCAGAGACCTTCACCTATGGCTCAACAGCAGTATCCTCGTCAACAGCAGTATGCTCATCAACAACAGTATGCCCAACATCCTTATGTAGCGGCGGTTCAACCAGCATTTAATCCACAAGTCCCCATGTATCGGCCAACTCAAGCAGTACCGATGTACCAACAAACGGCTCCAATGATTCAACCTTATCAACCAATGCTCAACAATCCAGGCTATCAACAAGCACCCAATGCTTCAGCCTACCAGCAGAGGACTCCAGCTCCTCATTCAAATCCCAATTTTCAGAATAGAAGACCAGGTGGAAGGCCTCCAAATCCTCGAATCCCTATAACTTATACTGAATTATATCCTTCATTGCTGAAGAAAGGTTTGGTTACTCCAAGGCCTTTGGGTCCTCCACCAAATCCGCTCCCACCAAACTACAACGCAAATGCTCACTGTTTATTCCATGAAGGTGCCCCAGGGCACGATTTGGAAGGTTGTTATGCTTTGAAGTACATCGTGAAAGATTTGATGGAGAAAAACATTTTGTCATTTGGGAATACTGGTCCGAATGTCAAAGATAATCCTTTACCCAAGCATGGGTCCATAAATGCTATTGTTGATGAGTCTGACGAAGGTTTGATTTTCCACGCCACAGAGATCAAGACCCCGCTTAGAGACTTCCATGCGAAGTTAGTAGAAGTGGGTATACTGAATAGCTGTCATAAGAATTGTGAAGGTTATGTTGATAACCCAAAGGGATGTGATTTGGTCTTAAAAGATGTTCAAGATTTGATTGATGAAGGTGTCTTACAAGTGAGCGGTCATATGAAGAGGAATGAAGTGGCAGTGATTGAACCCATTTTCAACTTGCCTGAATCTGATTCTACCTTGGTGCCAGTGTTCAACCTGCCTGAGTCCTCAAGAGTTCAACCCATCTTTAATATGCCAGAGCCTGTGGTGCCCATTTTCAATATACCTGAGCCAAGGTTTGAACAAAGGAGTAACCCTTTCCTTTATGAAAACACTAAAGCAGTTCCATGGAAGTATGATACAGGGAAAGTTCATCAGAAGATTGATAAAGCTAGTCAAAAGGAAGGTTCAAAAGTGGCAAGTGCTGACATAGCGGGTGCAGGTCGTTTGACCCGCAGTGGTCGTGTTTATACTCAGCAAGCCAATACGGCTCCGCCTAAAGAAGTCATTCCAGCTGTTGTCAACCAGGATAAAGGGGTAGTCTTGGGAGAAGAGGATGCAGAATTTCTCAGAATCATTAAGAAGAGTGATTATAAGGTTATTGATCAGCTACATCAAACGCCTTCCAAAATATCTATCCTATCACTTCTTATGCATTCACCGGCCCATTGGAGTGCTCTCCAGAAATTACTAGCCCAGGCCCATGTTACACATGATATAACTGTGAATCAGTTTGATGGAGTCATTGCCAATATCACCGCGTGTAACAATCTCAGCTTCAGTATGGAGGATCTTCCAAAAGAGGGCTTGGACCATAACCGTGCTCTCCACATATCTGTAAAATGTCAAGAGGATACTTTAGCAAGAGTTCTTGTGGATACAGGATCTTCATTGAATGTTTTGCCGAAAAGAACGCTTGCCAAGTTATCTTATCAAGGGGCAGAGATGGTGCCCAGTGCACTGATTGTGAAAGCTTTTGATGGGTCAAGGAGGACTGTTATTGGAGAAATAGACTTACCGATCTTGATTGGGCCACAGGTGTTCAAAATCACTTTCCAAGTCATGGACATTAACCCCAATTACAGTTGCTTGCTGGGAAGACCTTGGATCCATGCTGCTGGGGCAGTCACTTCTACCTTACACCAGAAGATGAAGTTTGTGGTTGATAATAAGCTGGTAACTGTGTCTGGTGAAGAAGATCTCATGGTCAGCCACCTTTCATCCTTTAGCTATATTGAGGATGATGAAGATGCTTTGGAAACTTCTTTCCAAGCTCTTGAGATAGCCAATGCTGTCCTTTTGGAAGTAGAGGAACCAAAAGGGAAGGGTATCCCATCTTTTGCATCGCTGAAGAGTACCATTTCCACCATTGAAGAAAGAAGCTATGAAGGTTGGGGTGATGTCATTGAAGTCAAGCAGAAGCTAGATCGTTGCGGGTTGGGTTACAAACCAACTCATGTGAAGGAAGGAGCGTCAACCTCCGTGAAAGGACGTCCAAAGACCATTCAAGAGGTGTTTTCCAGTGCTGGTTATCAGGTCAATGCAGTTGATGGAGTTTCTGAAGATGAAGATGTGAATCATTTGGTGTATCAGTGTGAAGAAGCCTTGGACAATTGGGAAGCAGTCGAGATCCCAGAGTTTTTTCCATTGTCAAAGTAATTTATTGTTTTTTTAAAATGTTTTCAAAGTTCCCTAGCTCTGCCCAAGGCTATGGGAGTATTTTGTAGGGCCCCTTCTCATTTTCAAAGTTATTATCAATGAAGGCATTTTGTTAAACTCTTATTTTGATCATTTACTGTTTTTTCTCTCTTTTCACTTTTAAAAGAAGATGGCAATCTTTCAAAACCAATAAAAAAAGGTTATTTTCTCTTGCATTTCTCTAATTTTCCACTTTTAATAAAAGCAAATCATTCCCATATGCAGAATAAACGAAAACCCTGTTGAATCCAATGACTCTACATTCTCTCCTAACTTTGATTCGCCCATCTACCAAGCGGAAGATGAAAGTGAGGAAGATTGTGACATTCCCGAAGAACTGGCAAGATTAGTTGAGTATGAGCATACAGAGCTCCAGCCACATAAGAAGCAGGTAGAGACCATTAATCTTGGCACTGATGAAGACAAGAAGGAAGTCAATATTGGTACAACACTTGGGGCAGACATCAGAGAAAGATTGGTCAAGCTTCTTAGAGAGTATGTAGATGTGTTTGCATGGTCGTATCAAGATATGCCCGGGTTAGACACAGACATAGTGGTCCACAAGTTACCTCTTCGACCAGATTGTCCTCCTGTAAAGCAAAAGCTCCGAAGAACAAGACCAGACATGGCTCTGAAGATTCGAGAAGAGGTCAAAAGGCAGTTTGATGCTGGATTCCTCGCGGTTGCAAAGTACCCTGAGTGGGTAGCTAATATTGTGCCAGTCCCTAAAAAGGATGGCAAAGTCAGAATGTGTGTGGACTATAGGGATTTGAACAAAGCCAGTCCCAAGGACGATTTCCCTCTTCCGCATATTGATACTTTGGTTGACAATACTGCTAAGTTCGTTGTTTTCTCCTTCATGGATGGGTTTTCAGGGTACAACCAGATCAAGATGGATCCTGACGATATGGAAAAGACTACATTCATCACACCATGGGGCACTTATTGTTACAAAGTTATGCCATTCGGCCTCAGAAATGCAGGAGCCACTTATCAGAGGGCAATGGTTACCCTTTTCCATGATATGATGCATAAAGAGATAGAAGTCTATGTGGATGATATGATTGCCAAATCACAGAGTGAGGAGGATCATTTGAATCATCTTTTGAAGTTATTTGAGCGTCTCAGAAAGTTCCAACTGCGTCTGAATCCAGCTAAGTGTACTTTTGGTGTCCGATCAGGAAAGTTACTTGGTTTTATTGTTAGTCAGCAAGAAATTGAAGTAGATCCAGATAAGGTCAGATCGATTCAAGATATGCCAGCTCCCAGAACAGAAAAGCAAGTCAGGGGTTTCCTCGGAAGATTGAACTACATCTCCAGATTTATCTCCAACATGACTGCTACTTGTGAGCCTTTATTCAAGCTACTCCGGAAGAATCAAGCAATTGAGTGGAGTCCTGATTGTCAACTGGCTTTTGAGAAGATTAAGGTTTTATCTACAAGAACCTCCTATCTTGGTCCCACCTACTCCAGGGAAGCCTCTTTTCATGTATCTCACTGTGCTCGAGGGATCTATGGGTTGCGTATTAGGCCAACAAGACGAGACTGGTCGTAAGGAGCACACCATTTATTACTTAAGCAAGAAGTTCACAGACTGTGAAAGCAGATATTCGCTTTTAGAGAAAACTTGCTGTGCTTTGGCATGGGCGGCCAGACGTCTCAGGCAGTACATGATTTGTCACACTACTTTGTTGATCTCGAAAATGGATCCAATAAAGTACATCTTTGAGAAGCCTGCTTTGACTGGAAGACTCGCCCGTTGGCACATGTTGTTATCCGAATATGATATCCAGTATGTAACCCAGAAGTCAATTAAAGGCAGTGTTTTATCTGAATACCTTGCTGATCACCCCGTCGAAGATTATGAACCTTTGCAATTCGATTTCCCGGATGAAGACATTATGTTGATAAAGGACTGTGAAGTTCCAGATCCAGATGAAGGTCCCGAGCCAGGGTCCCGTTGGAAGATGATGTTTGATGGTTCCTCTAACTACATGGGGCATGGTGTGGGGGTTGTCTTGATGAATCCCGATGGTGGTTATATTCCCTTCACGGCTAGATTCTGTTTTGAATGTACAAACAACATTGCTGAGTATGAAGCGTGTGTCTTAGGTATCGAAGCTGCAATCGATACTAGAATCAAGATTCTGGATGTATATGGAGACTCAGCTTTGGTCATCTACCAAGTTAAAGGTGAATGGGAGCCCCGTGACGAGAAGTTAATCCCATATCGTGCCCACATTGTGGAATTGATCAAATACTTTGATGAGGTCTCTTTCCATTATGTTCCAAGGGCAGAAAATCAGATTGCAGATGCTTTGGCTATGTTGGCCTCTATGTTTCAAGTCAGATTTCTTAATGAAGCTCCACTCATTACAATCGAGCGAAGAACTGCACCAGCCTACTGTCTACTGGTCGAAGAGGAAACTGATGAGAAACCGTGGTTCTATGACATCAAGAACTACTTGCAAAATCAGGAGTACCCAGCTGACGCAACAAATCTAGACAAGAAGACTCTGAGAAGATTGGCGTCCAAGTTCTTCCTCAGCAACAATGTGCTTTACAAGAGAAATCATGATATGGTTCTGCTCAGATGTGTGGACAAGCGCGAAGCAGACTTATTGATCAGGGAAATCCACGAAGGATCATTTGGAACACATGCTAATGGACATGCCATGTCCAGAAAGATCTTGAGAGCTGGTTACTTCTGGTTGACCATGGAATCAGATTGTTTCAAGTATGCCAGGAAGTGTCATAAATGTCAGATCTATGCCGACAAGGTGCACGTACCTCCAACACTTTTGAATGTTCTGTCATCACCTTGGCCTTTCTCAATGTGGGGCATTGACATGATAGGGGCAATTGAGCCTAAAGCTTCCAACGGTCATCGGTTTATCTTGGTCGCAATTGATTATTTCACCAAATGGGTAGAAGCAGCTTCCTACGCCAATGTGACAAAGCAAGTGGTTGCCCGTTTCATCAAGAACCAAATTATCTGCCGTTATGGAATCCCAGGCCGAATCATCACAGATAATGGGACCAATTTGAACAACAAAACAATGAAAGAGTTGTGTGAGACATTCAAGATTGAACATCATAACTCTTCTCCGTATCGTCCGAAGATGAATGGAGCTGTTGAAGCTGCAAACAAGAACATCAAAAAGATTCTGTAGAAGATGGTAAAAACTTACAAAGATTGGCACGAGATGTTACCATATGCTTTACACGGATACAGAACATCAGTGCGCACTTCAACAGGGGCAACCCCTTTCTCTCTGGTGTACGGGATGGATGCAGTTCTCCCTATTGAAGTAGAGATACCATCTTTGAGAATCTTGATGGAAACCAAACTGGAGGAAGCTGAGTGGGTCCAAAACAGGTTTGACCAACTGAACCTCATTGATGAGAAGAGAATGACCGCCATGTGCCATGGCCAGTTGTACCAGAAGCGCATCAAGAGAGCATTTGACAAGAAAGTCCGCATCCGAGAATTCAAGGAAGGAGATCTTGTACTCAAGAAAATCTTGCCAGTCCACAAAGACATGCGTGGAAAATGGAGTCCTAACTATGAAGGCCCATATGTTGTGAAGGTGGCATTCTCCGGGGGTTCCTTAATCCTTACAACTATGGATGGTGAACAACTGAAGCACCCGGTGAATTCTGATGCAGTCAAAAAATATTATGCCTAAATAAAACCCGATAGGTCGAAAACCAGAAATGGCGACCTAGGCAAAAATGGGTATCTCGGTGGATCAAAACCTATGAAGGAGATCCAGGCAAAAGTTAGGGATAAAAATGAAAAATAAGAGCTCGCTAAGTTGAAAACCCGAAAGGGCGGCTTAGGCAAAAAAGAGCGTCCCGGTGGATTGAAAACCCGAAAGGGCGATCCAGGAAAAAGTTAGAGACAAAGGCATTTGACTGTATCAGATGGTGTTTACCATTACCGAAGAATCATACTGGAAGACCAATCCAATTGTGCTTGTCAGAAGCAAGGTGTCGGGCAGTCTTAGTTATTAGGGATTGTAGTGGTCGTTGGATTCAATGTAGACCCTTCCCCATTGCCATTTTCAAATTGTAATTTCCCATGGAGTTTTTGCCATTAGCAAGCTACCATTCTTGAATAAAATACAAACTTTGCCTATGAATTTTGTTGTTCAGCTTCTTATTTTCTTTGTTATGCAAAATGCCATCACTTGATTACAATTTAACTCTGAAAATGACAAGTTTTTTTAAAAAAAAAAAAAGGGAAATGTGTTTTGAAAACACACTGAAAAACTTTTAAGTTTCTTTGACTTTGGAAAATTGGAAAAAAAAGAACCTTCTGTTTCCCCAAGAAGTCCTGGTTTGCAACAACACTTTTATACTATTATTACAGAAATCTCCATAGAAGTTCAAAACTGATAACACTCTTGGATGGATCCTTGGACCAAGCATGATTTCCAAGTTCGAAGACATCTCCCCAGTGTTTTTCATGTTGCTCACCTGAGTATTGGTGTTGAGAGCCTACTCCTCTCTGAGTCTTGTCAAAACTCTTTGTCTCTTTAGAGTCAACATTTGCATATCATGATCATTCGTATCATGCTCAATCATGCGCATTTAACATTAGCATTTATCTTTCCCCAGTTGTCGTCTGTCTAACTCCAGGTCCAGATATCATTAGTGTTCAATTTGAGAATTCATTGTTGTTGGTACCCGAAGTTTGGTTTACCAATGTTTTTTGTCCCCAGTAATTGCTGGTGTTCCCTGTGGACTTCTATTTGTGTTTGGTTTTTGTCTTTATGACCACCAGTATCTCCTTGAAGTCCAATTGTCATTGGCACAATTTTTTTTAAGTAGATCCTGAAACCTTTTGCTTAAATCCAGGTCAATTTGATTTTGTACATACTTGTACCTTTCTCCTGATGGTTCCTGAAGGAATTTCCAGAGGTTGGATGTCTTATCTTATTTGAAAACTCCAACATATTTTGTTGTTACTTTTTCGTGTTAGCCGGTCGCTTAGAGCCGTTGATCCATCTTTGGGTGATCTCCATTCTATCCCCAATGTTAGCTGGTCGCATAGAGCCGCTACTAAATCATCGTGATTTCCTTCCTTATCCTTGGTGTCGGCAGTTACATTTGAACCTGCTAGTTTACCATTTTGAATACTTTGACTACTTTGTCTTTATCATTCTTAGTGTCAACCGGTTTTTTTAACTTGTTGCGCATTCACTTTGAGTGTATCTTGGCTTTCTTTGTAGTGTCAATAGGTTTCGAACCTATTGTGCTTCCACTTCGAGTATTTTTGTTGTTGTTCATGGTGTTAGTTGGTCGCATCGAGCCGCTGCGCATTCACCTTGAATAAGTTTGTTGTCGTTCTCAGTGACAGTCGGTCGCATCGAGCCGCTGTGCATTCACTTTGAATGTTTATTTTGTTGATTATCCTTAGTGTCAGTTGGTCGCATCGAGCCGCTGCGCATTCACCTTGAATAAGTCTTTTGTTATTCTTAGTGTCAGTTGGTCGCATTGAGCCGCTGCGCATTCACTTTGAATATTGTGTCGTTTCTATTTTCCAATGACAGTTGGTCGCATTGAGCCACTGCGCATTCTTTTGGGATGATTAGTTGTTGTATTCTTGGTGTCAGTTGGTCGCATCGAGCCGCTGCGCTTTCACCTTGAATAAGCTTGTTGTCATTCTCAGTGACAGTTTGGTCGCATCGAGCCGCTGTGCATTCACTTGGAATGAATATTTTTGTTGATTATTCTCAGTGACAGTTGGTCGCATTGAGCCGCTGCGCATTTACCTTGAATAAGCTTGTTGTCATTCTCAGTGACAGTGGTCGCATCGAGCCGCTGTGCATTCACTTTGGATGTTTATTTTCGATTGTTGTTCATGGTGTCAGTTGGTCGCATTGAGCCGCTGCGCATTCACCTTGAATAAGCTTGTTGTCATTCTCAGTGACAGTTGGTCGCATTGAGCCGCTGTGCATTCACTTTGAATGTTTATTTTTGTTGATTATTCTTAGTGTCAGTTGGTCGCATCGAGCCGCTGCGCATTCACTTTGAATTTTGTGTCGTTATCATTTCCCGTGACAGTTGGTCACATCGAGCCACTGCGCATTCATTTTGATTTTTTCGTTGATTATTCTTAGTGTCAGTTGGTCGCATCGAGCCGCTGCGCATTCACTTCGAATATTATGATTATCATTTTCAGTGACAGTTGGTCGCATCGAGCCACTGCACTTTCCCTTTGACTGTTTATTTTGTTGTATTCTTAGTGTCAGTTGGTCGCATCGTGCCGCTGCGCATCCTCTTTGAATATGTTGCCTTTTATTTCTCAAAGTCATTTGGTCGCATAGAGCCATTGGTCAACCATTTCGATTTATTTCCTTGTTTTATTTGTATTCTTGGTGTCAGTTGGTCGCATCGAGCCGCTGTGCAGTCACTTTGGATTTTATTTTGATTTGTCTGTGTTCGTTTGATCCAATGATTTGGATTTCTTTTGTTCCCGTCTTTTGTTATTCTTAGTGTCAACAGTTACACTTGAACCTGTTGATTTATCACTTTGAATATGTCCCATTTTCGTTTATTTATCCCCAGTGTCTGTCGTCCCCAGTGTCTGTCGTCCCCAGTGTCTGTCGTCCCCAGTGAGCCTTGGCTTGTGGTCGTCGTTCATTCTCATTCTAATCATTCATACCATAATCATCGTTTCATTGCATAAGAGTTGCAGAGTTAGATAGCTTTGTAGTCCAGCATAACATTGCGTTTAGGGGCAAAATTTCCGGTTATTTCTGTATTTAAATACCTTTCACCCTGATCTCATGAGTGTCTACCGTCATTCATGCCATCTGGTAAAGTTATTTAAATAGGGGCAACTGTCACACCCCAAATTTTACCCCTAATCGCTCATATCATAATCATACATTTATCGCATTTAGCAGGGATTCTTCCCGGTTTATTTTCTGTTACTTTCTAGTTATTTATAATTTTTAATTCTTATTTTCTTTTCACTTCTAAGCTTCCATCCTAAATCCAATTTCTTTTCCTCATTTCTAACTTTTAATTCATTTCTAACTTTTAAAACTTAATTTTTATTTTTATTCTCAAAGTTTTGGTTAAAAAAAAAATATAATCTTATTCCCATTTTTTAAGTTTTAAATGTAATTTTATTTCTATTTTCAATTTTTAAGTTTTTACTTCCTAATGTAATTTTAACTTTTATTCTTAATTCATTTTTTTAATCTCCATTTTTTAATTTACTCTTAATCTCCAATTTTATTTTTGTCTTTTTCAACTCATTTTCAAGTTTCTATTTCTAATTTAATTTCGATTTCCAATTTATTTTTAGTTTACTCTAATTTAATTTCAATTTCTAATTTATTTTTAATTTACTCTTCTTTTAAGTTTTTATTTTTAATTTAATTCCAATTTCTTTTTTTATTATTTATTATTATTCATTTTAAATTTTAATTCCAAGTTTTTTATTTATTTTTATTATTTCTCATTTTATTCCAAAAAATTGATTCCAAAAAATTGATTCCATATCCATGTTACAATAGAATTTTTTTAAAAAATAATAATAGAATTCATCCATGTTACAATAGCATTTCATTTTTATAAAAACAATAGAATAGAATTTATTTATTTTGAGCATGTTACAATTACATAGAAGAAAAGAAAATTGTACAAAGAAATTCAACACAAAAATACAAAAATTCAGCAGGACCACAGCCCCTCAACAGCTCCATGCAGCCACCAACAACCTGCTACAGCCTCCCACTACTGCTGCAAAAATTCAGACTGTTGTCCCCTTTCCTCCAACCCTTCACCTACAAGCAACACCAAAGAATTCAGCACAAACACACTACAAAACAGTCCCAAAACTCAGCATCAAAGACACACACAAACAGCTCACAATATCACCAAAAAACACCACTGTTACATAAAAAAAATTCAGCAGAGAAGTATCAAAACTCAGCCCTCAACAACACACAGAAAACAACTCAAATCATACAAAAGATTCAGCCAATCATCCACAAAAACTCAGCATCAAAGCATACTACAAAACAGCCCCTGAAACAACATCAAACAGCTATACAAAACCACAAAAATGCAGCAACCAAATAACCCCAAAAACACTACAAAACCAGTCCCAAAAATCAGCCCCAAACACTATTGAGATCAACCCAAAATTCAGCTACAAAACAGCACACAAAACCACACTGTTGCATCCAAAAACATCAAAAATTCAGCCCAAGAACAGCCCCAAAAAACAGTCACACAACAACGATAAAGGAACGAAGAAGAAGTTACACGAAGAAGAAATAATAGCAGCAAGGAGTAGAGGCTCACCACTTGTGAATCCTTCACCCCGATAACGTTCGGGTCGGTAATGTTTTTTTTCTTCACCGCTTTTCGAATGTCGTTCATAGCTATGCTTTTCCTCTAATTTCATTTCATCACTTCATCCTGCATATAAACCAAGCTTCAAAATTAAAAAATAATAACATCGGAACAGCCATAAAACAACCACATGTTACCAAAAGAAAACCATAAAGAGTCTAAAAAATAGCAGCCACGATTCCACCAAAACTACATCAAGACTACACCAAAACTACAACAAAAAACTTCATATCCAAGAAGCAACCACAGCCACCATTGTTACCGTCACAACCACCACTAAACCATACCGAAACGTATCAATCCTGCAAGATCAAAACAACCTTCAAACTAAAAACCTCACAGAACCATACAAAACAAAATAGAAACCAAAACACTTGAGACAACCACATACCAGAACAACCTGTGAGCCAAATCCAAGAACAGACTCACCTTCAGCCAACCATCCGCAAAACGCCCAAACCGAAACTGTGAATCCGCCGCAAAGCATCCATCCATCACCAACCGCCGCTGACCGAAACAAATCTCCAAGCATCACCGCCCTTCACCGACAACAACAACACAGAATTAGAGAACCGGAACCGAAACGGCGAGAACCAAGATTTATGAACAAAACCAAACCTTCCAAATCTGAGATAAAACCGCAAAATCAAAGCGTTGGCAACCGAATCCGCTGTCAAGAGAGCCCACTGTGAATACCCAAACCCAGCCGGCACAACCGTCACAAACCTGAAACACATAACAGAAAAACCAACCCGAGTTTATCCGCAAAACCATCCAAACAGACCCCGTATATCCGCAAAACAGAACGCACACCCATTACCTGAACCAGAATGCAATCCATCCACCGTGCAGATTCAAGCCCCATCGTGAACCACCAAATCACTAGCCGCAAAAGCAACCGCTCAAACCCCAAGCACCGTTCGCCAAACCACCTTCAAAACACCGAGACACCGCCATCGCTGTTGAAGGAGGCTGAGTGAAAACATTCATGAGCGAGAGTGAGAGAGAAACGTTGCAAGAGAGTAGGTCGAGAAAGAGCGGCGGCCGGGAAGACGGAAACCAGGGTGGGTTTTGTTTTGTTTTTCCTGTTCGAAAGCGTGCGAGGAAGAGAGAGACTCGAGCGATTGAGTGAATCAGTGAACAAACAGAGAGAGAGTTACAGAGAGAAAGATTTTGAGTTTTGAGAGAGAGGAGCGTGAGTTGAGAGACTGGGAGAGAGATGCAAGTTTGTGGGTGAGAGATTGTTTCCTTCTTTTTTTATTCCATTATTGTTTTCTTTATTTATTATTATACTTTATCATGATTTTATTTGATTTTAAATGCTGATTCACTTTTCCAAGAAAAACTCCCCTTTTACTGGTATAATGAATACATTGGTCTTCCCCATATTTAAGTAACCGTTGGTTTTAACCACTCCTCCATTTAAATTGTTTTTTTTAGTTTTGTTTTATTCTTATTTATTTTAAAATATTTCTTTAATTTTTCAATTAGCAAACAACAAGCTATAGTTAGTAAAACATTTATTAGGAAGATTTTTAAGTAGTAGTTTTTAAATAGTAAGTTTTTTTTTAGTAAGTTTTTTAATATTTCTTTAGGTTAGTAAAATTTTTAATTATTTTCTTTTAAGTTTAGAAAAAAATTAAGTTTAAGTTTTAACGTTAGTTTTAACTTAATACTTATTTAAGTTAGTTTTTTAATTTAGTATTTCTTTAAGTTAATAAAATTTTAAGTAGTTTTTTTAAGTTTTGTAAAAAAATTTAAGTTAGTGTTTTCTGTAAGTTAGATTTTTCTTTGAGTCAATAAAAAATAAATCTAAAAAAACTAGAAATTCTAAAAATCTAAAAAGTTAATGCATTTTATTTCTAGGTATTCTTAGAAAAAAATCTAAAAAGCTAATACATTTTATTTCTAGGTATTCTTAGAAAAAAATCTAAAAAGCTAATACATTTTATTTCTAGGTATTCTTAGAAAAAAATCTAAAAAGCTAATACATTTTATTTCTAGGTATTCTTAGAAAAAATCTAAAAAGCTAATACACTTTATTTCTAGGTATTCTTAGAAAAAATCTAAAAAAAGTTAATACATTTTATTTTCTTCCCTTTTTTTTAGGTCTTATTAAAAAAAAAATCAAAAATTTATAACATGTATCTTCTTTTATTATTATTAGATATTATTATAAACAAAATATAAAAAAATAAAAATATTAGCACTTATCTTCATTCCTTAATTTTAGATATTGTTATACAAAAATAAAAAAGTTAATATTTTATACTCTTTCCTCATTTTTAGGTCTTATTAAAAAAAAATCAAAAATTTATAACAAGTATCTCCTTTTATTATTCGTAGGTATTATTATTAAAAAAAAAATCAAAAAAATATAACATTTACTTTCTTTCCTTAAATTTAGATTTTATTATTATAATATATAAAAAAATCAATATATTTTCTCTCTTTCCTTATTTATAGGTATTATTAGAAAAAAAATTCAAAAAAAAAAGAATATACTTAGTCTCTTTCCTTATCTTTAGGTCTCATTTAAAAAAATTCAAATCAAAATTTATAGCATTTCTCCTTTTATTATTATTAGATATTATTATAAAAAAAATCAAATCAAAAAAGTTGTCATTTATCTCATTTTATTATTCTTAAATAGTTGTTAGAAAAAAATAAAAAAAAACAAGTTTTAGCTTTCACCTTACTTTATTTTCATATATTGTTATAGAAAACCCAAAAAAAATTATTTATAATTAACCTTCTAAAAAACCAAAAATAAACTTTTTCTTATTTATTTCTTAATTTTTTATTTATTCTTAAAAAAAACATTTCTTTACCTTTATTAAACTTTTGTTATTAAAAAAATTGTTATTATTTTTATTATCATTTTAATTTTAATTTATTACTTTCTTTAAGTATATCTAAAAAAATAAAAAATATTTTCTTCTATTTTGTCTAATTATTTTCAAAATCAATTTTATCTTATTTCAAACTTAAGGTTTTAGAAGTTATTTTCAATTTATCTTTTTCTTTGAAAAATCTAAAAAAATAATTTAAAAATAAAATAATGTCTTTTTATTAGTTTTTATTTAGTTGTTGGGTAGTTTATGTTTGATCTATTTAGAGGTGTCCCATTAGCTTGAGAGGTTTAATTTTAGGTTTATCTCTTAGTGAGCGTTTTTTTATAATTTTTTTTATTATTTTGGTTGTATATATGCCATGCATTTTTTTATTTTATTTTGCATCAAGACCATATACTTGTTAAGATAAAATTGAAAGCGCACACTTTTGAAACTTTAATTTTCAAGATAATAATCCTTGGTCCAACGCCAAGTTGAGTTCACATACACTTCACTCACACACGTAAGTCGGTC
The DNA here is from genome assembly GCA_963966055.1 of Lathyrus aphaca. Lineage (NCBI taxonomy): Eukaryota > Viridiplantae > Streptophyta > Magnoliopsida > Fabales > Fabaceae > Lathyrus > Lathyrus aphaca. Next base: position 111,630,260 of record OZ014524.1, on the reverse strand, counting down.
GTTTACGATCGCCATCTGCACAGTTCCTTACACTGCACAGCTTTTCAACTTAATCAAATTGAAGCACTACGCTTGTTTTCCACCCCTGCATTCTCGATCCATATATCGAGTCATAGCCCGGTTACTAAACCTTTTATCTTGCATTTCCATTTACTTCATTTAGTTCATTTTTGCAAGTAGCAACCTATGCCTTAGACTTAGGAGCTTGCACCATCATTATTTACTTTCGTCTATGCTTTTCAATCCAAAAGGGAAAGAACTCCTGCAGTTGACTCAATGTCATAGGAAGTTTAGCCATCCCTAGTTACCTTTTTGACCTTAGCCATTAGGACTTTTTATTTTAGAACTTTTTGTGACTTTCCTAAAGTCACGTGAGTGTTTGCCATAACACTTACCTTCCCCCGCGAACCTTGAGCGTAACCAAGTGTTCGTTAATCCTTAGGAGAACTACGAGTGCTCTGATTCTATACCCGATACGTAGGCATCGATGCGATGTTGTGCGAGCACCATTAGAAATAAAACCTTAGGTTCCCTTAGTTTTAACAAGCAATAAACAACAAAAATACAAATATTAACAAGAGGTTCCCGTAGGATACTGCGGATGCTTAGGATGCTAACACCTTCCCTAGGTATAATCAACCCCCGAACCTAGTTTCTCCTCATTTAGGGTTTTTACGATCTTTTTCCCTTTTCCCTTTGGATTAAATTAAAGTCGGTGGTGAACATAAATGTTTTGCGATTCAAGCTCACTTAATAGCTTGGTATTCGATTCTCACCGCAACATATAGGAAGAATTCAAAGGAAATAGATTAATATGAAATATATAAAAGAACCTCTAAGTGGAATCCGACTACAGTAGATCGACTCTTTGGAAATTAGTTCGCCATTCGAATTCGTACCAAGCTTCCGATAATTTTATGAATAGTAAACTCGATGAACATTACCACTGACCCTCCAAATGTTTTAACAAAATAAGGGTTTCAATTCTGATACAAGTCGGGTCGGCAAACTTGACCTAGGCCCAATTCTAAATGACCCGAAACAACTTAATTTCTAAAGTCAGAACTTCAACGAATTTCCAAGGCATCTACATTCCGAATTAACTTTTCGTAAAAACATGAAAGTTGTGGCTCTCTGTCTTAGCTTTCCAACTCCTTGTAGAATGCGTCAATCTGATTATTGTAGCTCTAGTTATGATTTTTTTATTGAAAGTTGCTAATGCTGAAAAATAACAAATGAAAATCAAATAAGGCTAGAAACAAAATTAAATATGAAAACACACTAAAATTGTGAAAATAATGAAATAAACTAAGGAAATGCCTAAGTATAACAGTAGAAGAATGTGTATGAAGATGCACTGATCAACCATCACTTCTTCCTTTACCTGCAACTCCACCTATTTTGTTGCCTTGGTTCTAGAGTTTTCTTTGATTCGACCAGCCTCCTTCTTGCCGATTTCGACCAGTCGAATTGTTGTAGCCTCCTCTGCCTTTGTTGTCGATCTACTTTCCTTTTCCTTTCTTATCTCTTGCTGATTGAGCCAGCAGAGCCACATCACTCTTCGACTTGCATGCAACTCTTTCACCCATTCTTTGTTCATGAGATTCAAGTGCCCCTTGAAGCTATTCCTTTGTCAATGTTGATAAACCTTTCGATTCTTCTATGGCTCCTACCACCTGGTCGAAATTTGGAGCCAACGATCTCAAAATCTTTGAGACAACTGATTTGGTCATTAGCGCTTCTCCACATACTTTGATTTGATTCAAAAGTTTCGTAACTCTTGTGAAGAAATCTATAATCCTTTCAATATCTTCCATCTGAAGCAATTCATAGGTTCTCTTGTGAATTTGTAACCTTACCTCTTTCACATTCTCTACGCCTCCAAATGACTTCTCCAGAATTTCCCATGCTTACTTTGCCGATTTTACATCACTAACCTTCTCAAAATTATCTGGATCAACACATTGATGGACTATAAAGAGAGCTTTATAATATTTCTTCTTCAATTCTTTATGTGCAGTCTTTTCTTGATCCGTTGCGTTTTCCACAAGCGTTGTTACTCCTTCCTTCACAAGATCCCAAAGATTTTGATAACAGAAAGCAACCTTTATCTGCTTGCACCAATTCTCATAATTATCTTTCTTAAGAATCGAAAGGTTTACCAGAAAATGTCCGTTTGGATCGCCTTCACGATTCTTGCTCTTGAATCGCTCAAACTAGAGCTCTACCAGATGTTGGAAATCCCCAAAACCTATGGAGAATTTCAATCAATCTTGATGAACAAGATTGTTGCACATCGGAAATTAAAAAAAAAAAAAAAGAAGAGAAAGATTAGGGTTTAAGGATGAAGAAGAATAATTTTCTGCAGAGATTTCTCTGTCTAGAAATTGTGGAAACTTTTCTTTTATTCACTTGCAACTACAAATTTGTGAATACAATGTGTTGGAGTGAATACAAAATAAGAGTTACTCCCTATTTATAGATTTAAGTTAACTTGAACTCCAAGCTAAAAGTCTAAAACTATAAAAATCCAAAATTTCTATTTTAACTAACATTACTAAAATAGACTTAAGTCGAAATTTGTGTAAAGCAATTGCTTCGACACTTCGACACACACTAGTATAATTCGACACTTCTTTGTTCGAACACTAACAACTTCGACACTAGGAATTACAACTCAACATGATTGAACTATAAATCAACAGCCTGCATTCACTCGACTATCACATATCAATTGAATTACTCCACTTTAAAAAAAAATCTCTAACTAATTAAAGCATTAAGGTAACTTATTCTTCATTGACGGTTGCAAAGTCACAACTTTGAACTTCTTTTGGGCCTGATAAAAAGTTTAAGCAAATTTTCTTTATACACTTCTTTTATATACAGTATAGTCTTAAACAATTAATTTCAAACCCATATAATATTTCATGTTACACTTTTTAATAACTTGTTAAATCACTTTGAACATTATATGTTATAAAATGGTTATTGAAACTTGAAAATACGTCTAGTAAATTAATCAACAGAGATAAACAAAAAGATCACTAGAAGAAAGATTAAGGACTGAATTAGCATACAAACAAGAAAACCAAAGAAATTTATCATTACATATAAATGTACAAACTTTATATGTAAAAATCTATGTGACCATCAATTCATATAACTATATCAAATAAACAGCTAAAATCCCCACTCCATATATCTATCTTATACAGGAAACTTTATTCAAATCATCTTTAGTAAAGGTATACAATATAAGATCCCATTAAGTATAGTATAACACAAAACAAATCAACAAAAAGACCTCAATATTCACTAGCTTCATCAATGACCAGCACCTGGACTTGGAATATCACCATGCTTCCTATAGAAATCATAATCATCGGGCGGCGGCGGAGATCCATTGCCCTCATCACTGTAATCCATCACAGTGACTTCAACATGGCTAGCAATCCCAGATGAAGTACAAGTACTCTCCTTGCTTCTTAATCTGCTTGTAGCTGAAATCTCTTGGCACATCAGAAATAGAAGAAGAGGTAGCACCATAAACATAAACCTAGGCTTAGATGCTGCTCCTTTAGTCATTTTTATCATATAAGAAAAGTGCATATAAGATCAGAAAATAACTATAAAAGTTGCTGTTAATGCCTTTGCTCATTTGAATAATTTATATGACACTATGATAGTAGCATGTTAAGTCTTGTTTAAAAAGTAGGTAACGTACTATAATTAGTTTTCTATACAGATATGGCCCATAATGATACTGTGTAAATAAAATGCTATTACATGTCAAAAGCAAATCCTCTCTTCATGTTTATCCATCTTAATCAATATTATAAAAAATAATTGTATGACTTTATTAAAATCAAAATATTAATCATATGTAATTAACTATAAACTATATATTTTTAACAAATAAAGTTCGGTAATGTCCATATTTTTCTATATATCAAGCATACATGAATATCATCATCTTTTAGGTTTCGGTGTTAGTTCACTATGTCTAGATCTGTGTTAAAGACAAATATTTCTTCTATAATTATGATGTTCTGTGTTTATTTGTCTGGCGATTATTATGTTTATCAAAAATATATTCCTATTGATTTATTTTGAGAGATGAGAAACTGAAGGTGGATAACATATACATCTATTTAAAAAATAATTTTAATATAGATTAAAAAATTATAATCATAGGAAAATTAATATTTCCTCATATCCGGCTATTATTAAAAATAAAAATTTATTAAATAATTGATTTATATAATATATATTTTAATAAAATATATTAATTATCTTTCAGATAGGCTGTGTGCCTGTGTTTGGTCAATTGGTTGCGGGGCTAGAAATGATTGCGTGATATAGTATTATTTTATAAAAAGCTTGATTACCTAATATGATGATATAGCTTTGTCATAAATAAAAAGTATATATATATATATATATATATATATATATATATATATATATATATATATATATATATATATATATATATATATATATATATATATATATGGCCGGGCCAATAAATCTAGAGGCCCGTTTTATTTTAAAAAATAGGCCCAATTTTTTTTAAAAAATTCAATTAAATAATTAAAAATGATAGAAAAATATAATTATATATTAATTAAAAATAAATTTAATTATAATTATGTTAATATTTGATCCATCTCATTTTCTTTTATGTATTAAGTTTCATAATATTTTTTATTTTATTGAATTTTTATATAATATTTTTTTTTATATTTATTAATATTAATGAATAAATTACATTTTTTTTAAAATTTGGGTCCTCTATTATTTGAGGTCCTATGCGGTAGAGTTTGTTGGCCGACCCTATGTCGCTCCCGGGATTTTCATCCTAGTACAAACGCGAAAGTGGCGCGGAAAAGGTAGAGTCGCCAGCCAGACATTTTTATCCCGAATGAATGGGAAAGGTAATGTTGCACAAACCTGAGGAAGAAGGAAAGGACAAGGTCCTGCGAACCAAAGATCTGAGTTCGGGAGTCGGTTACGACCTGGGAAGGTATTAGCACCCCAGATCGTCCGTCGTACCCGACGGGATCCACGCTTGCTTGTTTGTTTCAAAGGGTGAGGAATAAAGTTGCTGCTGAATAAAACTGCTAACTGGAATGGAATGAAATGAGGAATGAGAAAAGGAACTGGAAAATGAAATGAAAAGAAATAATGGGGAAATGTAGGGAAAATAAAGAATGTGCTCGAACGGGCCCTACCCCGCTGCCTACGTACCTCATCGGGATAATGAGGATCAGAGTCGACGTAGTTCGCCTAACTAAGGCGAGAACTATTTGTTTGTGTTTTTTATACTGGAACTGCGTATGTCTATGCTCAGGTGTTGCAGGCTCGTCTGGTACGAGTGCGTCTACCGTCTTGCATGTGTGACAAGTCGTCGCGAGTTCGCGTTGTGAGTGAATGAGATGAGAAAAGAAGTTCCCGCAGGATAGTCGCTTGTTATTTGTTTTTTGTCTTTTATGAGAAATATTTTGAGTTTATTTGTTTTATGAAACAATCCCTTGATGAGACTTGTGCATCATGATAGACGAGCTTACACCACTCCAAGATGGAATGAATGCAAGTGCTTCATGGAATAAGGCTATACACAAAGGATCCTTTCATTTATTTGTTAAGTGTTTTTTGGATTTTGTTTGAAGATGAGAAGAGAATGACTCAAATTGAAAAAAGGACAAACTAAGGGGACTAAGACACAACCCTAAGTTATTTATATGCAAAAGGGAAATCCTATGGTTAATGAGGTTTTCTAATCCTAATGAGAAAAGGAAAAGAAGAAAAAGAGAATTAGAAACTAACTTACTTCCTAAGGAAGTTAAGTTGTCTCTAAAGAAAGGGAAAACCTAAAAGCAAAGCACAAGGTGCTAAGGCAAACACAATTAAAATGCATAAGAGATAGGAATGAAGTGAGACTTACCTCAATCTTTCCCCTACAAAACAAAAGTTAGCATGACAATGCATATTGAAAATAAAATCAAAGCATGAAAGCGATTAAGTACCATAAACGTCCTAGAATGGAACTAGGGTTCAAAATAAGACCTAAGTATAAAGGTGAAGGTACCTAAAGGTCACATGACTTCTAAAGTCAGTAGCTACATGTTATAGGTCCCTAAGTATGCTAGGATACCTCACAAGATCAAACTATGTCAAACTATGTACAAAAAGTTCACATAAATTCACCTAAATGCAAGTTAGGGCTTATGGATGAAGTATGAATGCATATGGCTTACAAACATGAATTAATACATGAAATGAACATCAAAGTCAGTAGTGAATGCTTATGAAGATGGATGAATGAATATACAATCATGGATGCAATGGATTAGGCATATGGAGCAAGGAGAAGAATACATGAGAAGAAACGAACAAAAATCGCATAAGATCGCACATGATGCAAGCTAAGGAAGAATGGCATGTGAATATGAATGAAATGGTTATGGGTCAGTAGCATACAAGGTATGAGATGCAATTAGAATGCATGAATAGACATTAATGATTTCCACATAATTCAAGTTATTATTTAGAGGAGAAGAGAATCTAGTTTAGGTTAAAGATTAGTTCACATAAGTATGCACTTTAAAGCACCAAAACAAACCAAATGAGTATGGTTCAAAAAATGACCTATTACTGGAATTAAAGACATAAAAATGACCTATAATCAACTCCTAAAAGTTACCAAAAAGCATCTCAATAAAATAGCATGAATGCCTTCTTAACATTTAGGTTATGCGACACATAAACACATGAATCAACCTAAGATCTAGGTGACATGGAAAAATAGCAAAAAGCATTTAAAAATTATGAAATTAAATCCCTGGAATGATATAGTGATTATCTTACATGGTCCAAAAGGATTTCATAAAATTATGCACCAAAGTGCCAAAAACAATTCCTTGACTAGCAAGGTAACAAAGCATGGTTATCGAAAAACATCTGCACAAAGTGGATGAAAAGGGCATCTAAAATTATGAAAAAAATGCCTAATGAGCATCAAAATGTCACAAATTACAATGATTAATCACACACAAAAAATAGGTTTCACACCTATGGGAAAAAAATTTTTTTGGTCCCTTATGTCAAAACATTCCTTTTTGGGACAGCTTGTGATCTAAAATCCAAATAAAATATTGAAACCACCCAAATCTGGAAACAAAAAATATGATAAATTAATTAAGAGGATAAGGATCACCCATGAATTTTTCCTGAATTTTATCACACCTAAAACTATTTTTAATAATCGCGACGAAACGGGCAAAAAAGTGGATTTTAAGGGGAAGTGAAAGGAATCGATCCTAATGGTTCGTAACCTAATCCCTAAGCTCCGAAATTGACACAAACCAACATATATCACGAATATATCCAATGCCTTAGGTGGGAGGGCTCATTATGCATCTTAAATTATATGGTCCTAAGCCGCATACGACTATAATGATGCTTAAAAGCCGAAAAAAAGCTCGAAATCACTTACTTGATCGAAGTGTCGATTCTTCACATAAAAGAAATCCGAAAAAATCCCCAAGCAAGGTCTTGTAGTCTCCTATGAGCAAAATAAATTCCCATCTTCCATATTAGCTTTGTGAAGCTTTACCAAAATCAAAATCGATACAACATCGATAAAAAAAAACACTTATGAATACTTATCCCAAAATTAGTCTTAAACACTAATTAAAATTAGTGCAAAATTTCTAATTAAAATTTGTAAAGAAACTAATAAAAATGTTGGAACTATGAATACCATAACAAATTTAATAAGAAAATAATTAACCACTTTTTATAAGGAAAACTATTTAGAATTCCCCAAAATAAACATGAAGAGAATGCAAAGAGGTGTATAATTAAATTAAGATGGTGGATAGAGCTCTCATGGGGCCCAAGCCCAACACTCAAAGGAACCCGCAGAAGGGGTTTGATAGTGATTTCGCAGGTGTGGATAGGAATTTCTATGGCCCATGAAGTATGACCCGACCCATGTGTTGTTTGCGGCTTCATCACCAAACAAACCCTAAAAAATGAGGCAAATCCTCTTCTTCAGCAAGCGTGTATGCGGCTTCTACCTCCATTCGTATCCTCTCCTTCTTCATCACCATTTCCGTCGCCTTCCGCCGCCTCTCATCATCATAACGCCATCCATTCTTCTCCCTTTGTAGCACCACCGTGTCGATTTCAATCGACGGAATCTCCACCGAGAAAAAGAAACGCCGTCCTCCTTCTTCGTTAATACGCAGCTGCGCAACACTTTCCTCACCCTCGCTGTGTTCTTATTTTCATAGCCTTAAAGCCGCCGCCGTTTCCGGCTCCGATCTTCGACGATCCGCCATCGCGACCATTTTTACACTCTCGATGACACCCCTTTCGGTCCATAATCAATCTCAAACTCGTCCTTGATTTAAGAAGTGGAATGAAAGAAGAACCTGGACGAATTCGAAGCCATTGCCGTGTCCATTTCTCTGAGTCTTCAATCGTCGCGGACTGTATGGATTGATTTGACGGCGTGTTCCTGCAAAAAAGTGGTATGAATTTGTGCTCTTCCATTTCTTTTATTTCTGCTCAGATTCATTTCTGTTACTATGACCTGTGTATCATCTTGTTGGTTTGTCTGCGATGAGATAATCCGAACCAAATGCAAGTTCTTGATGTAGATCGAAGTACTGATTTTTCGATAACTTTTCCGTAGATTCTTTACATTGATGATGATGAGAGTGTGAGGAGCTGGTGCGGTAATCTTCTGGTTTGATGCAGGTGTCGTTGATGAAACTTTTCGGTGGTTCGTACGAATTCTCGTTGAATTGCAGTGGTAACTTATTGATACTCTTTCTGTTTTGGTTTTCTTTGTTTTTCAGGTTTTTCCATTGGTAAGACATGAATGTTCAGTTTATTGGTGGTGGGGAATAAATTCGTTGTAGTTGATGAAGACATGAATATGCAGAAGCTGAAGATGAACATGAGGGTTCTGTGTCACTGAAGGTGCATACGTGATGAAGTTGAGGCCAAAGGATAAAGATGTTGAAAGTTTATTTTTGAAGATTGAAGTTTTTTGGATCAAGATTGAAAGAAAGGTAAGGTGATGTAATTGAAGAAGTATGTAGAGAAATCAAT